>CM075649.1:83417289-88417289 GCA_037953625.1 Crotalaria pallida
TTTTTAATGAGTCTTCAAAAGAAGATAGTGTTTTATGTGATGCTAGTGAAGATGGCATTGTCTTTTCAAAAGAAGAAAAAGAGAGAGAGAATTCAAAAGTTGATGAAGGAGAAGTAAGGGAAGAACTTCCTCCAACTTGGAAATCGGTCAAGGCTCATCCTATAGACAAAGTCATAGGAGATATGTCAAAGGGAGTACTTACTCGTAGGTCTATTCAAAACATTTGCCACTATGTCTCATTTGTTTCTCAAATTGAACCCGATTCAATTAAAAAGGCCATTGAGGATGATCATTGGGTTCTTGCTATGCAAGAAGAATTAAACCAATTTGAAAGAAATGAAGTTTGGGATCTAGTCCCTAAACCCGATGATCATACCATAATTGGTACTAAATGGATTTATAGAAACAAACTTGATGAATCCGGGTTGATTATAAGAAACAAAGCTAGACTAGTAGCTCAAGGGTACAACCAAGAGGAAGGTATCGATTATGATGAGACCTTTGCTCCGGTTGCACGTCTTGAAGCAATCCGAATTTTACTTGCTTATGCTTCAATCATGAAATTCACTTTATATCAAATGGATGTTAAAAGTGCTTTCTTGAATGGGTTTATAAATGAAGAAGTGTATGTCAAACAACCCCCCGGTTTTGAAAATAGTGAATTTCCAAACCATGTTTATAAATTGAAAAAGGCACTCTATGGATTGAAACAAGCTCCTAGAGCTTGGTATGATCGATTGAGTTCCTTTCTATTAGAAAACAAGTTTCAAAGAGGGAAGGTTGATAATACACTATTTATTTATAAAACCAAGGATGACATTTTGTTAGTACAAATCTATGTTGATGATATCATTTTCGGTGCTACTAACGTGTCTCTTTGTAGAAAGTTTTCAAATTTGATGAAAAAGGAATTTGAAATGTCAATGATGGGAGAACTCAAGTTCTTCCTAGGCTTAAAAATAAAGCAAGTCAAGGAGGGGATATTTGTGCATCAGGGGAAATATTGCAAAGAACTCCTTGAAAAATTCGGATTGGACAAGTGCAAGGAAGCCTACACTCCAATGAGCACATCATGCTACCTAGACAAGGATGAACAAGGTACACCGGTTGATGTTAGTAAGTATAGGGGTATGATAGGTAGTCTCCTATATCTCACTGCATCTAGACCGGATATTATGTTTAGTGTATGCATGTGTGCTAGATTTCAAGCTAATCCTAAAGAATCTCACCTATCCGCAGTTAAACATATATTTAAGTATCTAAAAGGAACACTTAACACTGGTTTATGGTATCCTGCTGATGCCAATCTTAGTTTAGTTGGTTACTCGGATTCCGACTTCGCGGGATGCAAGCTTGATCGCAAAAGCACCAGTGGTACTTGCCATTTCTTGGGAAGTTCATTGGTGTCATGGTTTTCTAAAAAAGCAAGCTTGTGTCGCTCTTTCTACCGCCGAAGCGGAATATATCGCAGCCGGTAGTTGTTGTGCTCAACTGTTATGGATGAAACAACAATTATCGGATTTTGGTTTGAAACTTGAAAATATTCCGATTAGATGCGATAACACGAGTGCAATCAATTTGACTAAGAATCCGGTGTATCACTCAAGAACTAAACACATTGAAATAAGACATCACTTTTTAAGAGATCATGTACAAAAGGGTGATTGCACAATTGAATTTGTCAGTACCACAAATCAATTAGCTGACATTTTTACAAAACCTCTACCAAGGGACACCTTTTATCATATTAGGAGAGAACTTGGTATTTTAGATGAAGCTAATATAGGCTAATTGCATTGTGTGTCATTTTTTTGAAAAATCACCATATTAGTCTTACTCTAATGTGTTATTGATTCTTAGTTAAATTGTTCTTGATGATATTTGAAATTGTATGTGTTAATTGTGTGTGATTCTGTACTGTATTCCAAGTTGGTAGTGAAGCATTTGTGTTTGATTTGTGTTTGGTCTTTTAAAACTGAGTTTTTACTTTCTGTTCTGTCAAAATACTCGAGTTTTTCCAAAAACACTCGAGTATTTTAATTCAAAATTAAATCAGTTTTAAATTGAAAAAGTTTTTAATCAGGGTCTGATAAAAATACTCGAGTTTTTCTCAAAACACTCGAGTCTTTATTAAAATACTCGAGTTTTTTTCAAAACACTCGAGTCTTTCGAAACCCCCAAATTTTTGAACTTTCAGACCAAACTCGAGTATTTTCCAAAAACTCGAGTATTTTGCGTTTTCCTGAAATTTGAACTTTCGGACCAAAGTCGAGTTTTTCAATTTTTACTCGACTTTTCTGGGGAAATCTGGGCTGAGTCACGACCGACTCGAATATATTTTCAAAAACTCGAGTATATCCTAAAGAACAACTCTAGTATTTATGAATATATTCGAGTATTTTGAACTGTTTATATATACTCTCAGACTCAAGTTTTTTTTTGCGACCTTCTTCTCTCTCGGTTTTCTCATATCTCTCTCCTCAAAACTCAGATTTTCCTCAAAGTTTTGTCAAATCTTACTAGTTTTTCATCCTCTAAACTCTTCTCTCGGTTTTATTCTCCTCCAGATGCTCCAGCTCCTTCGATGTTTTGATGATGTTGACCTTTGGATTTTATCTTAGTTTTCATTCTGTTTTTATCATATTGGTCTTTGTTACATTTTCGGTATTTTGAGAACTTGGTGTTTTGAGACTTTGGGTTTATTATTGCACCTTTGATTTGGACCTTTTATGATGTTTTTATGTTAATGAATTTGGTCTTCATTATGATGTTTGTGCAAAGCTTCAGGGGGAGCTCTTTATTGTTATTATATCTCCGTTTTATTTGCATAGTTGGTTATGGGGTTTTCCGATTATGCACCTCTCCTCCCTTGATCTTTTTGTAAATTGTTACATCTTTTTGGCGTATGACAAAAAGGGGGAGAGATATTACACTTGTCTTGTCTTGATATTGTTGCACCTAAAATCTCTAATTATGGTATATACTCTGATAATTGTTAAATTCTCTAATACCATAGGCTTGGTGCTAAAATTAAATTGTCATAACATCTTGCTCAAGCTGAATTTTTAGATAGGTGAAAAGTATCATATAGTGAGGGGGAGTTGCATCTCCAAGTGGATCAAGCTTAACAAATGGATCAAGTGTTAATTATTTTGTCATCACCAAAAAGGGGGAGATGGTGAATTCAATGCTCCTAATTATGTGGATTATGTTTTGATGATGACAAAATAATTAACAAATCATGCCTTGAAGATATTGCAACATCAATATCAACAAGAAGTCAAGAAAAGAAGACAAGTGCCCAATCATTCTCAATCAAATATTAATTGTAAATTTCTAATTTATGTTGAGAGTGGTTGAGAGTGGGTAGAAATAGTTAGTCTCTTCTAGGAATAAATTTTTATATGTTTATTAAGTTGAGATTGACCAAAAATTAATACTTGAGAGGAAAAATAAAATTGAAAAATAATTTTTCCCATATCTGATCAAAATACTCGAGTATTTTGAAAAAGACTCGAGTATACACTCGAGTATTTGTAGAAAAACTCGAGTATTTTTGCCAGGTCAGCAATTATGACCGTTAGTCTTGTTCGTGCACCAATTCACTCGTGACCGACCAAAAAGACTCGAGTATTTACCAAAAGACTCGAGTATTTTTGTCCAGTCAGCAAAAATGAACGTTGGAGAAACTCAAAAAACCCAATGGAGGGCATTTGAGTATGATCCAACCCAAGAGAGCAATTCAGAACCTTATTGTAAAATTTCTCTTTGAATTTGTGCAAGAACAAACAAGACAACAAGATCATATTGATTCAAGCTTTCTTAATTTCCTCTTCTCAAGTGTTAATTCCCAAAAAGCTCAACTTCTCACTCATATTGTCATTTTATTCCAAGTTGAGTTTTAGGCCTCAATTCTTACATTGAGCTGTGCTTATTTGTGCTAATCCATTGTGAGATTAGTAATACACATACAAAAAGCTTGATTATTCAAAGTCTTGGATTGTTCCCAAGCAAACCCTAAGTGGCTTAGGGTGTTGGAAGTCTTGAGAGGTTTTCAAGCACAAGACTATGAGGTTCCTAGCCCGGTGGAGTTTCTTGAAGGGAGTTCAAGGAAGCTTTGTGAAGAGTTCTTCAATCACCGGAATCAAATTGGGGTAGAAATCAAGAGTTTGGTACACTCTTGAAAGGGTTAGGTTGAGTGAGGCCATTCTCAAGCAATCCTTTGTAATTTCTAACAATTTGATTATTAGTAGAAACTCCTAAGTGATTAGGAGGACTGGATGTAGCTCATTGTTGGAGTGAACCAGGATAAAATTGCTTGAGTGTTGGTTTATTGCTTTTAATCTACTTTCTAGCTCAATAGACTTAAGTCATTTCAATCAATTAGGATTTATACAATTAGGTAGCAAGTTCAAGGAATCTTTGTGTTTAAAAGTTATTTAAATTGCTTGCTATTCTGTTGGATAAGTTCCTGTTTATTATTGAATTGATTTGAGTTAAATTGCTGAATTTTCGTTTCTGGTTTTTCTGCTATCTGATAGTAAAAACTCGAGTATTTCAGAAAAGACTCGAGTTGTTCATCCTGAAAAACTCGAGTATTTCACAAAAGACTCGAGTCTTTTGTTTCTGATTCCAGAAAATTCAGTCTAAGCTCCATTCTTCAATTATCAATCGAAATATTTGGTATTAGTGCTTTAAAATACTATTCACCCCCCCTCTAGTATTTGCTTAGCCCGCTTGTTGGTTTCCAACATATACTTTATCCACTCTCTTCTTCTCTCTTCTACTGTTTTACAGACTATAATTCTACGAATTTAAAGCAACAATCCGTCTAATGAAAACCTCAGCCACATTGTTGAAAGCAAAAATCAACTACGAATATAAAGTTTTTTTATTGAAATATTATTTCAGTTTGTAATTTTGCTTTAATCTCAATTTTGATGACACTTTTGGGTTCCTTAAATGTTACGTGTATGTGGATGACAAAGCTATCATTTAATACCTTTGTTTAGTTTTATCATATTTTTTTTATTTAATTTTCTGAATTTTAATGATTATTTTTTCTACGGTATACAAGTTAAAAATTAGATTCAGTAGGGTTAATTTTTTATCGGATCAAATTAAAGCTATGAAACTTTTTAAATATTTCGCATATGTTTAGGTTCTCGGTGGATATCCGTGGGGATCTGTGGGGTGATGGAGAATGAAGATGGGGAACCATCTCTCCCCAGGATGGGGTTTAGGGATGGAGATGGGGAGGAAATAAAATCCGAGAATGAGCCCCCCCCCCCCCCCCCCCCCCCCCCTATCCCCGCCCCGTTGCCATCCCTAATCTTGTTGCAATTCTCAGGGTTAGGGAAAATGAGAATATTTCTATATATTTGCTTTGTCTCAACACTCTCAACAACGTGCAACACAAGGCAAAAATATGAGTATAAAAAATGAATGGTGACATTTTATTGCATTAGAATCCAACAAATAGAGGTACAAAATTGAATCAAAATTGGAGCAACTCCCAGTATAAGGAATCTATAAAAATTGTTGAAATATCAATAACTCAGCACACAAGAGGTGTTGCTCCCTTCAGAATGGAATTAACACTCTGGTCTAGTCACATTTGTGATCAAAGTATGCTCCATCCCCATCCTCGCCAAAATTGAAATTTGTCTCAAGTCTTATTCTTGCTTATAGCACCTTCTCTTGAAATTTAAAGGCTTATTCTTTTATAACACCTTCTCTTGATTACAGTGACTTCAAAAGGGTTGCCTAATCTATCGGACCAACAATGCTTCATTCCCTGTCAGAGGCTGTATTATTATAGAAAGAAAGTTCAAGAGTCAGAAATCATAAAAATGATGAGAATGTACACTAATTTAGTTTTTGAGAAATAAGAAATCTCAAATCAGTCCATAAAAATCTCACATACCAGTAATTAAAAACTTAAAATAATCCTTAGTAGGTCAAATGTTAAGGATATACTAATATTTTGACATGGCATGACCAAGTTGAGAGATCTTTCATTTCTAATTTTCAAATCACAAAATTTGTTAAAGGACAAAAAATTGGATATTGAGACTCAAAAACAAATAGCAGAAATGAAAATTTACCACAAATCAGTCCCTCAGCAACATCAATTCCATGCCTCCCTTCCCTCCAAAGCCAATCTCTCTCTCTCATAAGCCACAAAGAACAAACTTGGAAGCAGGAAATACCAAACCTGTAAAGCAAACAAGACAAATAGTAAGCAAATTATTCCAAAACCAAGTCACCGGTCCCCACTTTATCTCAACACTTGAACTCTTCATCCCCTTCTTCTTCTTCCCACCACCACATTGAGGCTCCTTAGACAAATCAAAACTTGCCCCTTTCATCCTCAACTCCTGAATACACCTCGCCACCGCTCGGCTATCGCTCTTCTCCCCTTGCAACTGCTCCCACACCTTCCAGTATCGCGCCACCTTCACATGTCCCAGAACCACAAACACAAGTGAAGTCAACAGCGAAACCGATGATGGGATCCACCATTTCTTGCAAGCACTCATATTGTTGTTGGCAATGTATTTAGTATTATTGGCAGGGGCATTGGCCCACGATGTGAAGAGGAGGATGAGGAAGAAGCCGTGGAAGATCGCGAAGAAAGAGCAGAGTTGGAAGAGTTCTGATTTTATGGAATAGAGCCTTGTTTCTTTGCTTGCAATGTGTTGGGCAAAGAGATTCTCTTCTCTTTGCCATAGCTTTAAGAGGAGAAGGTGACCGGGGCTTTCGGATATCTCGGTTAAAGGGTGGTCTTCAATGGCTTCAACCATTGATGAAGGACACAAGTGATGTTCTTGATCTACTGGGATTTCTACAATAATGTGAGTGTCTTTTGTTTCAGCCATTGTGCAATAAATAATATAAATAAATAAATAATATGATGAATAATAAACTTTGGTGTACAAAAATAATAGAAGGATCAAAGTGAATAGTTAGTGAGAGTGATGATGGAAATGAATTGAACAGAAGAGAATGTGAAGAAAGAAAGAATGAGAAATGGTGCTTCAGAATTTGTGATTGTGGAGAGAAATGAGAAGAAGCATTTGTATATGCGCCTCATTCCTAACGGTTGAGTGCTCCAACGGTAACATTTTTTGTTTTTCCTTTTCTTTTTGCATTTTTTTTTCTGTTTCCCAACGGATACTTGTGTTTTCTGTTTACAGGATTGTTTATTTTCATAACACTGGGAAAATTGCCCGTGCATCGCACGGATCTTAAATTTTCCTATTCTTCTAATTTGTTCCAACGTTAAACATTAATTTTATTTATATCTGATTATTTTCTTAAAGGACAATAAATTTATCATTTTTTGTAATTATATTTTATATGGTATTTTTTTAATTATTACAAATTTATAATGAAAAAAAATAATATTTATGATTAGACAAATTTATGTAATCAAATCGAAATATAATACTTATAATTAGATAAAATGTGAAAAAGATTTTGAAAAAAAATTATAATATGTGAAACAATCATGAATACTTTAAAAACATTATGAATATTATTATTTTTCTTCGTGATTTTTGGTGGGCCAATTATATAACATAAAATTGGTATAATATATAATGTACAAACTTCTGGTTATATATTAAGCAAAATGTAAATATTTAAAAAGATTTTTAAATTTTAATAGTGGATGGCATATGTGGAGCTATTCATGAGCATTTGTCTAAATAAACAAATATTTTACATTTATATTTTATATTTGCATAATCATGTCTTTGAACCCTCCTCAAAAGTAAAGAATTGATTCCCAAAAGACCTACAAAATCACATCTCTTTCAATATACAAAATGAAACATATCATAAAGGGGATTAAGATCAATAGAAAATCCAATAATATATATAACATTAAAATATAAGGATATTAAAAAAGTAGAAAATAAAAGATTAAAAGAAGCAAACCCCATAGAAACCTGAAGAATGGCTTAAAAAATCATGTCTTTGAAATCACTTTGCTTTCAAATAATCTTGTATTCAAATAAATGGAAGTTTGCTTATGATAATCAAATAAAATAAGAGAGTTAGCAAAAAATGGAATGAATAACATGCTTAACGTTATTCAATACTAGACATCATGAACTTCTTACTAATAAAACATGATTTAAAAAAATAAATAATAAAATTCCAATAGAATGAGGAGATTTCTATCTACACCCAACATATACTAAGCACACCAACCTTTTACAAACTTTATCTTAAACTAACCAAAAAAAAAAACGCTTAGTAAAAAAGTTACTCTCATTTATTTACAAAAAAAAAGTTTTCCCTGCACCCTCCTTCTTACTCCCATTTCTCTTCCCTTCCAAACTCACCCTTTCTTTTTCTTTTCCAACTTCCCCACCCCCTTTCCCTACCCTTCTTCTTCTTCTCACCCTCTCTCTCTCCTTCCCCATCTCCCTAACTCTCATCCTCTCACCTCCACCACGACTCCACCCTTGACCCTTACATAGAAAAGCCACCGACTTCCACCCAACTCTTTCTTTCTCTCTCCATATCTCATTCCGTTCGAACACCGCCGAGCATCACCACCACCCACCATAACCCCAGCTCGGTCCTCCTCTCTCCACCGCCACCTCTTCTCTTCTCTCTACTCTGACCCAACCTCCAACAGCACCCCTTCGCCCTTCGCCCTCCACCCTCACAACCCCAACTGCGAAGCCCACCGAACCCAACTAGTACAGAGCCTCCGCCGCCTCTCCCCACCGCCGCCAAGCCAAGACTCCTACCCCCGCAGCAAACACCCCACCCTTAAACCCTTCCATCCACAAACCACCGTCCACCCCTTATTCAGTTTCAAACCCATACTCGGTTTTCAACAAAAAAAAATAAATACTTAAATAAATATTAAAATAAACACAAATTAATAGTGAGAAGGATTGAGAAAGAGTGAGTTTGGAAGGGAAGAGAAACAGGAGTGAGAAGGAGGGTGTAGGGATTTTTTTTGGGTAAATAAATGATAGTTACTTTTTTAATAAGGGTATTTTTGGTAGTTTAGGTAAAGTTTGTAAAAGGTTGGGTGTGTTTAGTTTTTGTTGGGTGCAGATAGAATCCCCATGGAATAAATAGAAAAGCATAAATTATAGAGATGAAATATATATATATATATATATATATTATTTGTTTTTTTGCACATTCAAAATCTTTAGCATGATAAAAAAGTAATATCTTAAAATATTTTAAGAAAATGAACTAAGAAAAGCTTCAAAAAGTTAAGCGATACCACTATAAAAAGAAGATTATGCAAATAAGATATAGTACCTTGAGTGCCTATAACAATTGTATATATATTGAATTATAGATTTTACATGCATTTATATACTTGTTATTTGTGAATTTAGTAGTGATTCATGAATATAGTGTATAGATAACGTCCCATTATAATAATATAAATTGTAATGTACATAACGTGCATTCATTACAAAAATCATTTACATTCCTTCCTTCAGTTACATGCATTCATTTTTATATGTCATATCTCATGTTTAGAATGAAAGAAAATGAAAAAAATTTACCTTAAATGGATATGGACGGACGTGATTTATTATAGCATTTGTAATTAGATGGCTGAGATTAGAAGGGAAATTAGGAAGGAAAGTGTGAAATTAGGAGGGAAAATAAGATTAGTCATAAGATCAAAGAGAGAAATCACATTTACCCTCAACTTCTCTTATTTTTATAATATGTTGATAACACTGCTACGGAATAAAAATAGTAGTAGTTGCCCTTAATTTTTAACATTGTAATATTTTACAAATAATTGATAATTGAAAGGCATAAATTAATAAATAAACACCTACAGGCTCCAACTATCTATAAAAAGAATTTAATAAAAAACTTAAATATGTCTCAAATTCTTGAATTTTGGAATTATTTTGTCACAGATTCAAGTTCTGGCATTCTTAAGTTACTTTCGATTTGTCATATACCCCTACTTCTAATTCTGATCAAATTTTGCTGTTGTGTCTCATCTGAATCTTGGTCAAGCGCAGGAGATTAGTCACAAAGTGCAACGTGTACGAAGACAACCTTTAACTCCAATCCTTTTTTTTTCATATTTTTTAAACTAAAAATATAAAAATATTACTTTTTTAGTTTTTTAATTAAAAAAAAAATCTTCGCCCACGTGACACCACTTGGCTAACCTTTTACGTCTGGCTAGAATTCGGATATTACATGTCAGCAAAATTTGGCCGAAAATGGTAGCAATGATATATGACAAACTCAGAAGTAATTTCGAGGAGTCAAACATTAAAAAAAGAACAAGGACCTATGACAAAAAGACCCTAAAGTTTAAGGACTTAAGACATACTCCCTCCGTTCCACTTTATCTGTCACTTTAGCATTTTTAATTTGTTCCAAATTATTTGTCGCTTTAGGAATTTGAGGGTGTATTAATTGATTTTTTTAAAACTTTAACCTTGCATTTAATATGTTTAAATATGTGAAATTGGTGATAATTAATGTACTTTGAGGATATTGTAGTAAAATTATCTAATAATTCTCTTGAAAATTGAAGCATTAAATGACTTTCTTAATCCATGTGAAATTTCTAAAGTGATAGTTAAATTGGAACGGATGGAGTAATTAAGCCATAAAAAAAACATCTCCAATTTATAGGAACTAGCGTGTCGACATATATTTCTATTTGCATAATTCGGGATGTAACGGTCTGGTCCGGTCTTTAACGAATATAAAGATTGGTCCAATTAAATTAATATGGTTCGGTCTATAAGTGTTATATATACAAAAATCGAACCAGACCAGACCGTTAACAAATGGTCTTATCCGACCTATTTAACACATTTAATTAAAATTTAGAATATTAGATATAGGGGTTTGCTAACATGCGTAAAGTGGTTTTTTAGTTGGAACACTTTAGTATTGTGTACTAGATTTTAATAAACAAAAATACCCTCAATATTAAAAGGACTAAGTTTTAAGAATGGGGGTATTTTAATAATTTCAATTTTCAAAATTAAAAAAAAAATCAGAACCCGTTCTCTTCTCTCTAAGCAACCCCATCACCCAACCCCCATTAGACAAACCTGTAAGAACTACAATCGGTGGGTGAAATAACTAGGAAATACTAGGAGAACACCTAAAGGGGGGGGGGGGGTTGAATAGGTGTTTAAGAAACCTTGAAAGATTTTCGAAAGAAACGAATCGAAACAATTAAAACAAATGATTTTTACACAAAGTTTCAGTCCTTAATCGATTAAGCAAGTTGATTAATCGATTAACCTTTGAAAAACACAAGTTAATCGATTAAGATGACCAATTAATCGATTAGTGCCTGAAAGCTTGCTTTTGGTTAATCGATTAATCACTGTTAAAACTGAAAAATTACTTTTCAATCGAATACGAAAATCAATCATTTAACACGTAAGATCAGAGATTAAGCGGAATTGATTAACACCAATATTCTTATTGATTACCTAGGTTATGAAAATGATTTTCCCCAAATCAATTTGCACAATTAAGATTCAATTCAATCACTTATGAAAAATCAATCTTTTCTAGGTTTTCAACCAAGAACAATATTGAAATGACAAGAATGTAAAGAGTTAAGGGTATAGAGATACTGCACAGAGATTTATCCTGGTTCACTCACAACCACCGTGAGTTACATCCAGTCCCCTCTTCAACCAAGAGAGATTCTTCACTATGAGGAATTAGAGTTCTCAAATTACAAGCAAATGCCTCTCAAGACTCCCTTCTTGATAGCCTCCAAGAGATACCGCACTCTTGTCTTGCAACCCTATTGAATCTAATCTAACCTCTTCCCTTGCTTGTTGATATCCCCACAACAAGTCTTCCAATTTGCTTGTCACACAACAAGACTTCCAAATGCTTGATGATACCTCACACCAAGGCTTCCAAATGCTTGTTAACACAACAAGACTTCCAAGACTTCTTTTGCTTGATGAACAACCACCAAGGCTTCCTTGTGTTGTAGAATGTTTGCCTCCTTGCAATGATTACAACCAAATTGAAAACAATAACAATCCTATGAATCTCTTTCAATAGCTATGAAAATATTAACATAAGAGATTCAAAGATTCTTGATCAAAGAATGTAAAAGTTGAAAGCTTTGATCTATAAAAGTGAGAGAGAAAATAGTGTGACTTGATCTTTGTAAAATTGATATGAAAAAAATGATATTCAATAATCACAATGATTAGGAAATGGTTTATATAGAATACCCAAAAGTTAGGATCATTAAAAACTGATTTTGAGAAGTTAAAAACGTATTTTAAAAACCAGCACTGCAGGTGTTAATCGATTAACACATGGCTTAATCGATTAACCACTGTAACATGTGTGTTAATCGATTAGCCACTGCTAAATTCAATTAAAAACTTGTTTTCTCAAAACTAAACCTTTCCTTTCAAACCTTTAAGCCACCTATTGATTTTAGGTTAAGTGAATACTCAAAATATAATATAATCATGCACTTGATAGAGATTCACTACCCTCTAATGACTCTACCCTAACTCATCAAACTATAAAAGACTCAAACTAAAGATATTACAATTAAATACAAATTGAATCTTCATGAGCTTGCTCTCTCTTCATCATTTTTTGTTTGTTGTTATTTGATGAACTTCTCCATACTTGAGCTTGATCACAAACACTTGTAGCTTGTTCAAAAACTTTGTCATTATCAAAATATTCTCACTGGATCTAACAATCTCCCCCTTTTTGAAAATGACAAACATGTTTTGAAATTGTTTGAAGTTGTTGATACTTGAACCATTTGATCACTTGGTGAGACTCTTGCTCCCCCTCAATAAATGCTTTTGACATTTGAAATCCAATTGAGTATGAAGCTTGATTCTCCCCCTATCTTCAACAACTTTGCTCAACCTATATAAAAACAACAAAACAACCTCTTCTCCCCCTTTTGGCATTATCAAAAAGTAATATATACCAATTGTAATATAAAATTCTAAGCCAAAATAGAGAAATCAACATTCATTTCTTCACAACATTGATACCAATTAATCAATGATACCAAATGTAATACTAAAGAACTATACTTTGAAATGTGATACCAATTGGAAAGAAATATGACAATGAAATATGATACCAATTGTAACAAAAAAGTCATCATATCACTTAACAAAGTAAGATATCAATTGTAAAGAAATATCATAATTACTCTAATAGCATGATAATCATCTAATGATCACACAATAATACCAATTGAACTTTGTAGAAGTAATACCAATTGTAAAGTATCCAACAATATCAATTGTACCAATTTGTAGGACATTCTCTTGAGATTTGAAGAAGCAAATAAATGAGTAACACTTGTAAGCCCTTTTTGCTCTTCAATCATACCTACAAAACAATCATGCTTTGCTTTTTGGTATCCAAATAGTCTTGGATCCATTTTTGTTAGTTAAGGGACTTTCACCCTTCTTAACCCAAACAAAATTTCCTTTAGGTATACCATGCACTTTAATATAACACACATTTGAAGTATGTCCATGAGTCCCACAATAGAAACATGTTGGAGCATTTGAAAAATCAACTTTAGAAAAATCAACAACATTTCTATGAGACTTACTCTTAGCATTAGTATAAACCAAAGCAAACTTGTTTGAATTTTCTCTTTGAAAATTTAACAATGTGCGCAATTTAATATCACCACTTGTGAAACTTGCAAGCTTATTTTTCAAAATAGCATTTTCATCTTTAAGCAACTTGCAATTCTCACAATCAACCACAATATTAAATCTACTAGAACAATCACAAGAAGAACTAGCATATATAAGATCAAGAGTTTCATTTTGAAGATTAAGCTCATCAACTTGTTTTTGAAGTTCTAAAATCTCTTTTGATGTTTCAAAATGAGCTTCTTCCTTTCAATGTTTTTCAAAGCTAGTTTCTTGAGATGTTCATGCATTTCTTCATAAGCATTATATAAAATTTCATATTTGGAAGAAATTTCGGATTTAGTTTCACTTACTTCGCCTTCGTCGCTTTGTTCACTTGATTCATCATTTGAACTTTCCTCTTCATCTACTAGAGCTATCAAGTTGAGTGTAGCGACTTCTTCATCATCCGAAGAACTACTTGATGTGCTTTTCTTTTCTTCTTCATCATCCCAAACGATGTATGCCTTCTTATGCTTTGAATTTTTCTTTTCTTTCTCCTTCTTCTTGAGATACTTAGAGCATGAGTACTTGAGATGACCGGGTTTTCCGCATTCATGGCAAACCACTCCTTCTTTTGTTGTCTTGGTCTTGTAGTGAGGGGGATTCTTCTCTTTACTTTTGTCTTTGTTCAACCTTCCTTTTCTCCTTAGAAGCTTTTTAAACTTTCTTAGTAGAAGTTTCATCTCCTCTTCATCAATGTCCGAATCAGAATCTTCACTATCATCACTATCGGAACTCTCTTCCTTTTTATATGAACTTTTGACTTTGAGAGCAATTCCTTTTCTTTCTTTGTTCTTATCCGACTCTTCATGCATATGCAAACGTCCAAGCTCCATTTCATGTTCTTGAAGCTTTCCGAAAAGTGTTGCTAAGTCCATGGTGTCTAAGTCCTTTGATTCAACAATTGAGGTAACCTTAGGTTGACATTCCCTACTTAGACATCTTAAAACTTTGTTAACAAGTTCACAATTCATGAAAGTTTTTCCAAGAGCAATGAGATGATTAATAATATGAGTAAAACGTTTTTGCATAATACATATAGATTCATTAGGCAACATACGAAACAATTCATATTCATGCATCAAAGAATTTAATCTAGCACGCCCAACTTCACTAGTGCCTTCATGTGTGACTTGCAAGGTGTCCCACATTTGTTTGGCATTATGACATTGGGAGACTCTAAAGAACTCATCATAAGATAGAGCGGAGGTGATGATATTCTTAGCTTTTAAATCATATTGACTTTTCTTTTTATCATCATCGGTCCACTTATCTTTGGGGGTTAATTGAGATACACCTTCTACTTGAGTTGAGGGAATATGAAGACCATTCTCAATGGCTTCCCAAATGTTCATGTCTATGGCTTCTATAAAAATTCTCATTCTAACTTTCCAATAAGCATAACCCTCTCCACCAAACATAGGAGGGCGACTAATTGAAGCACCTTCACCACCAAAGGGATTCGTAGAACCCATTGTAGCTTCCTCAAGGATCTTTACGAAAAAGC
This sequence comes from Crotalaria pallida, assembly GCA_037953625.1. Taxonomy (NCBI): domain Eukaryota; kingdom Viridiplantae; phylum Streptophyta; class Magnoliopsida; order Fabales; family Fabaceae; genus Crotalaria; species Crotalaria pallida. Next base: position 83,432,503 of record CM075649.1, read on the forward strand.
TCTATGCTCGTGTCTTTCGACTGAGCTCTGATACCAATTGTAAGAACTACAATCGGTGGGTGAAATAACTAGGAGATACTAGGAGAACACCTAGAAGGGGGGTTGAATAGGTGTTTAAGAAACCTTGAAAGATTTTCGAAAGAAACGAATCGAAACAATTAAAACAAATGATTGTTACACAAAGTTTCAGTCCTTAATCGATTAAGCAAGTTGATTAATCGATTAACCCTTGAAAAACACAAGTTAATCGATTAAGATGACCAATTAATCGATTAGTGCCTGAAAGCTTGCTTTTGGTTAATCGATTAACACCTCCAGCTAATCGATTAATCACTGTTAAAACTGAAAAATTACTTTTCAATCGAATACGAAAATCAATCGATTAACACGTACGATCAGAGATTAAGCGGAATTGATTAACACCAATATTCTTATTGATTACCTAGGTTATGAAAATGATTTTCCCCAAATCAATTTGCACAATTAAGATTCAATTCAATCACTTATGAAAAATCAATCTTTTCTAGGTTTTCAACCAAGAACAATATTGAAATGACAAGAATGTAAAGAGTTAAGGGAATAGAGATACTGCACAGAGATTTATCCTGGTTCACTCACAACCACCGTGAGTTACATCCAGTCCCCTCTTCAACCAAGAGAGATTCTTCACTATGAGGAATTAGAGTTCTCAAATTACAAGCAAATGCCTCTCAAGACTCCCTTCTTGATAGCCTCCAAGAGATACCACACTCTTGTCTTGCAACCCTATTGAATCTAATCTAACCTCTTCCCTTGCTTGTTGATATCCCCACAACAAGTCTTCCAATTTTCTTGTCACACAACAAGACTTCCAAATGCTTGATGATACCTCACACCAAGGCTTCCAAATGCTTGTTAACACAACAAGACTTCCAAGACTTCTTTTGCTTGATGAACAACCACCAAGGCTTCCTTGTGTTGTAGAATGTTTGCCTCCTTGCAATGATTACAACCAAATTGAAAACAATAACAATCCTATGAATCTCTTTCAATAGCTATGAAAATATTAACATTCAAAGATTCTTGATCAAAGAATGTAAAAGTTGAAAGCTTTGATCTATAAAAGTGAGAGAGAAAATAGTGTGACTTGATCTTTGTAAAATTGATATGAAAAAAATGATATTCAATAATCACAATGATTAGGAAATGGTTTATATAGAATACCCAAAAGTTAGGATCATTAAAAACTGATTTTGAGAAGTTAAAAACGTATTTTAAAAACCAGCACTGCAGGTGTTAATCGATTAACACATGGCTTAATCGATTAACCACTGTAACATGTGTGTTAATCGATTAGCCACTGCTAAATTCAATTAAAAACTTGTTTTCTCAAAACTAAACCTTTCCTTTCAAACCTTTAAGCCACCTATTGATTTTAGGTTAAGTGAATACTCAAAATATAATATAATCATGCACTTGATAGAGATTCACTACCCTCTAATGACTCTACCCAAACTCATCAAACTATAAAAGACTCAAACTAAAGATATTACAATTAAATACAAATTGAATCTTCATGAGCTTGCTCTCTCTTCATCATTTGTTGTTTGTTGTTATTTGATGAACTTCTCCATACTTGAGCTTGATCACAAACACTTGTAGCTTGTTCAAAAACTTTGTCATTATCAAAACATTCTCACTGGATCTAACAAAACCCATCACCCAACCCCCACCACCAAGCCCCAACGCCCCACCGCCCAGCACCAACGCCCCGGCCCCACCGCCACACACATGATCTCCGCCACCCATACGATCTCTGCCATCTTGCAGCCTCAGCCCAACCGCAAACACCAACAGCGACGCCGTGAGATTCGCACCCAACCCGCGACCCTCAGCCCAGCCATAACCACCATCAGCAACACCGTGAGATTCGCACCCAACCCTCGACCCTCAGCCCAGTCGCAACCACCATCAGCCACACCGTGAGATCCCCACCCAACCCTCGACCCTGGCAAAACAGCAGCCGGCGGCGGCAGTGAACCTCAGTGGATTTGATGACGTTGAAGTGAGGGAAGGAGAGAAAGAAATAAAGAGAGAGAACTGGCGGTGGGAATGAGAGACTTTTTGCTTTTTTTAATTGCATATAATCAAATTATTAAAATACCCTTGATTCTTAAACTTAGTTTTCACACAACTTATAATTAATAAGGATATTTTTGTCTAAAATAATTTGGTACACAATGCTAAAGTGTTCCAACTAAAAAACCACTTTACGCATGTTAGCAAACCCCATATAATAATATCAATACAAATAACAACATTCAATAGTCAAATTAACAAAGCGAAAATGGAGAATGCACCGACAGTGTAAAGGTTTTTTTACCTCATCAGTACATCATCCACCATTCATCCGTTTATGGTCGTTGACTTTTAGATTAAAGTAATACAAATGAATGGTGAATGATGGACCGATGGTGTAAAAAACTTTATACCGTCAGTGCATACCCATTAATCTCATTAACAAAAATGTAATAATTTCATTTTAGAGGCCAAGTTGTTGATCCAATATGCCCACTATGTAGAAATGCAAAGGAATTAATAACTCACGCCCTTCTTAGCTGCATCCATATGGCTTCCATATGATGTTAGGATTGGCAGCCGTCACCCAAGAGGGAGGGTGAATTGGGTTTTTATAAAATCATTGGTAAATATTTGAATGAAATCGTTTTCAACAAATTTAAATAAACTTTGCAGCCGAAAACAATAAAACGTTGAAAAGCGATTGCGCGGAAGCGGATAAAATAATAATAATAGAAAAACTAATACGCGCGGCACAATTAAAACGATAACAACGGGAAACGTTACCGCACTAATTAGTCTTGCAGGTATTACTTCAAGTATCAACCATGCAATGTTCTCTAGAATTTTATGATCAACGTTGTCAATTGAAGAGAGGACTTAGCAATATTCAAGAACTTGAAAGTGATATTGCAATTTGTAAATGATCTCTTGGAATAGAAGAAGTGCTACGTGTTGAATAAGAGGAGACCACCTTCAAATGCTAAGTGATGGATCGTCAAATGGAAGGAACTCCAAATAAATCAATTCCCGCTACTTGAGAAAGGGTCACCTATGATAAGTATCATTGCTCCTATTTTTTTTTATTTTATGATACTTGTAGTTGTGATATGTGCCTTACATGACGAATGTGCTAATTTGATTAATTTTTTTCTTGTCATGGCATATAGGATTTTAATGTTTTGATGATGCTTCATATAGTGAGCATTCACATGTTTTGATGATGCATTTTTTTATCTCCCTTTATATTATGCTTATTTTGGAAAAACCTTTTAGAAAGGGGGAGAAAAATATTTTTTGAATATTTGCATTGAAAGCATGTTTTGTATTTCCACTCCGTTTTGACATCATACGTTTTTTAAATTGTTTATTGGGAAATTTTTTTTTTTATCCCATAATTCTTTTTGCTGATGTCAAATAGGGGAAGAAATATTATTATAGAAAAATATGAATATGTGCTTATATGTTTGTTTTCTAATTGATTCATAATTTTTCTATAATGATTTTCCATCATAAAAAAAGGGGAGAATTGTGGAAATATGGATTTCCCCTATGCTTGTAGCATTGTGTTTTGATGATAACAAATCATATTGTTTGTTATACCTTTATCCTGCCTTACTTGATTATGTGTATTTACATCGTCCATTATATATTCTTTGTGTTAACTGACTTGGGCGTTGGAGATACCTTTTGCAGGATATTGGAAACTCTGTTTGATGCTTGGAGTTTAGTATTTTATCATTTTGTTTATGTGCATCAGTTCAGGGGGAAAATGAATGTCTGCATGATTGTTTGTTATTGTTATATATATTATTAACGTCTGCATGACTGTATTGATATTCCTATGTGTGAGGGGGAGACATACATATATATGCATACTGCTTTAACCCTAGTCTTGCGAAGAATAAGTTTGACATCAACAAAAAGGGGGAGTGTTAGAAATCAATGTGGAAGTGCGTTGAAGAGTTTTGATGATGCCAAACAAGGACCTATCTAAGTCAAAGTGCAAGTCATGTTTCAAGCAAGATATTCAAGATTCTATCTCTCCGTTCTGATTAGGAAATCAATGTAAGGCTAGAGTAATTGTGTCACTTATGTTTAGGCCCATATTTAGAGTTATTAGAGAAGAACCTTTTAAATCTTAAAGAGTTTTTGTGAAAAATTTTTAAGTTAGATTTTCAGTTAAAAATGTTTTGAATGAAAATTTTTCTTCAATCTATTAGTTTTCGTTTATGGCATGTTGTTCTTAATGGTTTTGATTTTAAGTCAAAACATGTTTTAAATGATTTTGATGAAAAATCCTTTTCATTGAATATTCAAGCTATGCATATTTTAAGAAATGCCTTGAATGAAAACATGATAATCGATTACTTCTGCTTATTTTCATAAAATTGATTTTCTAAAGCAGAGTATGTAACCATATGTTTTCAAAAACATTTTTAACTGAAAATGTAACTTAAAAACATTTTCGCAAAAACTCTTTTTGATTTAAAAGGTTCTTCTCCAATAACTCTAAATATGGGCCTAAACATAAGTGACACAATTACTCTAGCCTTACATTGATTTCCTAATGAAAACGGAGAGATAGCATCTTGAAGCTCTTGCTTGAAACTGGACTTGCAGTTTGACTTAGATAGGTCCTTGTTTGGCATCATCAAAACTCTTCAACGCACTTCCACGTTGATTTCTAACATATGATTTGTGTCATGATATGGATCTTGGGAGAACCACACCACAAAAACTAGCTATTGTAGCGTTAGTGATTACCATGAAGCATTTGATGCTATTATTAGTAGGCTCAATTTGTCAACAAAATATGAGCTAAGTTGTTTCTTGGGGGGATTAAAACAAGATATTCAAATGCTAGTTAGAATGTTTCAGCCACAAACTGTGCTGAAAGCTTTCACATTAGCAAATTGTGTGAGGCATCTCACAATCAAGGAAGCAATGTGTCAGTCCCAAACAAGAACAAGGGCATTCTAGGGAGCAAACTTATGATCTCTAATAAACCTTCTATGCAACATGATCTAGTGAATGAAGTCCCTAAGGAGAAATACGAATCCAAGAGTTTGACTCCTGCATACATAAATGAGAGAAGGGAAAAAGGGTTATGTTATTTTTGTGATGAACCCTTCACTCCAAAACACAGTTTAACACATAAAAAGGTTCAATTGCACATGGTGGAATTAGAGGAAAATGATGAGACAGATGATTTAGAATGCATAAGTAGAATGGTGAGAACTTGTGACTTTGGTGAACCTCACATTTCTGTTAATGCCCTCACTGGAGTGACTAACTTCCAAACAATGAGAGTGACTGGACACTTTAAGAAGAGGCCCGTACACATACTAATTGATAGTGGAAGCACACACAATTTTCTTGATGTATGTACAACACATAAATTGGGATGCCAAATATCTGAATTGAAATCTTTACAAGTTACTGTTGCGGATGGTAACAAGCTACAGATTGATTCTATTGTGAGAAATTTTCAGTGGAGTTTACAGAACCATACATTCCAATGTGATGTAATGCTGATTCCTTTAGGCTGCTGTGATATGGTACTAGGTATTGAATGGTTGGTAACATTAGGAGACAGTGTTTGGAATTTTGATAAGCTAAGGATGGAATTTACAATACAAGGAAGGAGACATGTACTTAAAGGGTCATCTCATACTGGAGTGAAATTGATCAAGAGTCAGCAAATGGAGAGGACTTTGTCTCAAGGTGTGCAATTATCAATGCTGCAAGTTGGTGATCAAGAAGAAGGGTTGTTGCTGCAATCTATGACCACACATGCTGCATCAGTTGATACTCCACAGATTGAGCATATTTTGGAACAATTTACTGATGTGTTTGCAGAACCTACTCACTTACCTCCTAGAAGAGAAGGCCATGATCACAGGATTCCTTTACTTCAGGGAGTTAATCATGTGAATAAGAGACCTTATAGATATGCTAGGAATCAGAAGGATGTAATTGATAAATTGGTCCAAGAACTAATGGATGCAGGCTTTATACAGCACAGTAATAGTCCTTTCTAGTCCCATTGTTTTGGTGGGCAAGAAAGATGGTACTTGGAGAATGTGTGTCGATTATAGAGAATTGAACAAGGGTACAGTTAAAGACATATTTCCGATTCCCCTGGTTGAAAACTTAATGGATGAGCTCAGTGGTTTACTAATTTTCTCCAAGATAGATTTAAGGTCAAGTTTCCATCAAGAATGGACCCTGCTGATGTGCATAAGACAGCTTTTAGAACACATAGTGGACATTTTGAGTATGTGGTCATGCCCTTTGGTCTTACAAATGCTCCAGCAACTTTTCAAGGGCTCATGAATGCTATATTTCAAATATTCCTTAGAAAATTCCTGTTAGTTTTCTTTGATGATATTCTCATATATAGCAAAAGTGTAGAGTTACATGAAGCACACTTATTTCAGATCCTAACTGTGATGAGAGAGAACTGCCTATTTGCCAAAAGATCCAAATGCTATGTTGGGGTATCTAGAGTGGGGTATATGGGCCATTTCTTCTCTAAAGAAGGAGTTGTTACTGACCCCTTGAAGCTTAAAGATGTGGAAGAGTGGCCTTTACCTCAGAATGTGAAACAGTTGAGAGGATTCTTAGGCCTCACTAGTTATTATAGGAGATTTGTGAGAAACTATGGCAGCATTGCTAGACCATTTAATGACTTGTTGAAGAAAGACAAATTCTCTTGGTCATTTGATTCTGCATTAACATTTCAAGCCCTAAAAAAAGGCTTAACCACTGCTCCTGTGTTGGCTTTGCCTAATTTTAACAAAACCTTTGTACTTGAAGTTGATGCTTCGGGGTATGGTATTGGTGTTGTATTGATGCAAGATCACCATCCTTTGGCCTTCATCAGTAGACATTTAAATTCACAGCAACAAGCCCTATCTACATATGAGAAGGAACTTTTAGCAGTAGTCTTTTCTGTTCAGAAATGACGGCATTACTTACTAAACAGACACTTCCTCATAAGAACTGACCATAGAAGCTTGAAATACATTCTAGACCAGAGGTTGACTACTGCTTTTCGACAAAAATGGTTGGTTAAGTTGATGGCATTTGATTTTTCCATAGAATTCAAGGAAGGCAAAGCGAATATAGCAGCGGTTGCATTGTCCAGGGTAGGAAATGAGGAAGATACATTGAAATGTACTGCCTTAATGACTCATACGTTAGAATCAGATTTGCTTCACAAAATTCTACTTTCCTACATTACTGAAAATGAGATTCAACAACTGATAACTCAATGGTAACAAAATCCAGCTTCTCACATATTCTATTCATGGAATGGAACTGAATTGAGAAGAAAGGAAAAGCTGGTAGTGGGTAAAGATCTAACTTTGAGGAAAGACTTACTGCAGTGGTTTCATAATTCTGCTATAGGTGGACATTCTAGAAGGAATGCAACATTTCAAAGAATCAAGGCAGTCATTTATTGGAAGGGTATGTGCAAAGAGATGGAGCAATTTGTGAAGAAATTCTCTATATGCCAAAGATGCAAGAGTGATAATGTTGCATATCCTGGTTTATTACAACCCTTACCCATTCCAGGTTATGTTTGGCAACATATCACCATGGACTTTATTGAAAGGCTACCTGTTTCCTTGGGTAAGCAAGTGATATTTGTGATAGTTGATAGGCTGAGTAAGGCTGCTCATTTCATAGCCTTAGCTCACCCATATACTGCCTACAGTGTAGTACAAGCTTTCTTAACTCATGTGTTTAAGCTTCATGGTTTCCCTGAATCGATTGTCAGTGATAGGGATCCCATATTTGTTAGCAATTTCTGGAAGGAACTTATGGCCTTACAGGGAGTTCACTTGAAGCTATCTAATGCTTACCACCCCCAAACAGATGGCCAAAGTGAGGTGGTGAACAAATGCTTAGAAACATATTTGAGGTGCATGTGTGCTGGTACTCCTCATCTCTGGTCTCAGTGGTTACCTTTGGATGAGTGGTGGTATAACACTACCTACCATACATCTACAAATGCTACACTCTATGAGATTGTTTATGGACAACCTCCTCCAGCTTGTCTACCCTACTTGCCTGGAGAATCAAAAATAGAGTTGATTGATAGAAGCCTCACCAAGCGAGAAGAAATGCTTAAAGTTCTGAAATTCCATTTGCGAAGGTCACATGACAAAATGAAATAGCAAGCAGATAAACATATAATGGACAAGGAGTTTGTTGTCGGAGATTTAGTATACTTGAAGCTGCATTCCTATAAGCAGACAACAGTAGCTTCTAGAAGGAATGAGAAATTAGCTCCTAAATTCTATGGTCCTTTCCCCGTAATTGAGAGGATTGGTGTTGTTACATATAAGCTTCAATTACCTCCAGGTTCCAAAATACATGTTGTTTTCAATGTCTCACAATTGAAAAAGCATGTGGGGTCATCCATTACTTCAGCAGTTTTACCCAATCAACTGGATGACGTCACAGATCCAAAGGAAACCAGAAGCTATTCTTGAGAGAACCTTTGTGCAGAAAAAGGGTCAGGCTGTTACCAAAGTATTGGTCAAATGGAAGTATCAACTACTCTCTCACCTGAATTCGAAGCTTGAGGTAAATGATGCTGATTATCTGAATATGTTTCCCTCGAACCTTTATCAAAGATAATCGAAATTTAAAGGACTAATTAATACTACAAAAATCTACTAACTTAAACGAAACGATTCCTTTTCAAGGTACTTAACAAAATTTAAAAACACAGCCAGCATCAGTAACTTAACACTTTTTATAAAAATAAAAACAGATAATTGTTTCAGTAAAAATGCTTTTCGTTTTTAATTTTATAAATCATGAAAACCTTTTCCAAATGTAAAACAATTTTTAGAGCTTAATTACAATACCTTAAGAATAGATCCTATATTTTCCGTTATTCGAAAATCAATCTTAAAACGTCTTATAACAACTACCATTGTCAGACCATTCATACAGCATGAGTTAGAAATACTTGCCTTTGATGCAACATTTAAACCATTCTTAGGCAGTAAATAACTTGTTCTAAAATCATAAAACCCTATTTCAAACATACACAATTAACATGACATATAAATTTATACATTACTAATCTTAAAATAATTTTTATAGTTGTTGTTATTCCTTACAGCATAAAAAGAAAATCACCAAAACATAGAAGGGTTTTACTAAGTTGACTTTTCTCTCTTCTCTCTCACGGTGTCTAGGGTTTCCCTAGGCTTTCCGGTGCGTCCACCATGCCTAAGAAGAGGGGGAGGCCGCCGAAGTTTCCCTCACCTCAAACTCCTTCTTCTTTATTGAAACAAGATAAGCAACCGCAGGTTTTTGATCTGTCCCAACTGGATGATGAGGACTTGGAAGTGATTGATGCCTTGACGCCAAAGCAACTTGAATCGCTGGTGCATGGCATTTGTAACAGCCCGATTTTCATAAACCAAAATAATTGACTTTTATTCATTAAGGTTGTAGAAAATGAGGCCGAAAATTTTTTTTTGAAAACATTGTTGTAGCGTTTGAAAACATTGTGGAAAAGTCCTTGGTGTTCTCATCACCCTTTTTGAAAACCGAGTTGTTACTAAAACATTCATTTTCATAAAACTTTCATTTTCACAAAAAGACTTGTTTCCAAACCATCCTGATATTTTCCAAAAGACTACATTGTTTGTTTTTCCAAAATAGAGCATTCCACAACATAGAATTAGAACTTGGCTTAGTTACATAATTGGCACATAACTTGGTAATCCTTGATTCAAATCACAATTCACAAACTTAACCTAACATTCTACTTTCGCTTCCTTCTGATGAAGACCTCCGGATGGAAATCTCTTCTCTTCTTGTGCCTTCTCTTCACCCGTAAATGAAATCGTCTCCATCGTTGCTCTGCAGTTGTCATTCAGCTCCATCTAGAGAGATGATCTCCACGCGGTACTCCGTCTGCCCATTGAGACATCAGCAGCACCGATATGCCAGCGAACAGGAGAGAGTAAGCGTTCCGAACGACGAATCGTCGACGGTGTGGGTTTACGATAGGCCAGATAGAAGGACCAAACGAACATACAATACAATATACAAACACACCAAACAACATACAGCATACGAACACACAGCAATTATGATATCATTATACCTATTATCAGTCTTATCGTCTTTCTTATCATCCTTCAATTTCTTTCTAATTTAATTTCAATTCTCTTATTTCTTCTTTCTTTCTCAATCCTTTTTCCATTTCGTACTCGAAATCTTTTCCTTTCCAATCTTATCAATTCATATCATTCCTCTACTTTGGGAATCATCAGATATCATTAGGGAATTCATTTCGTTCTCGGCTATCACTCACGTCTACATCTCCTCGGTCATCCACCCAACCTAGTCGGAAGCAAACAGGAGTACAGGACCTTGACCGTGCGGGCACGACAGCTGTCACAACAAATGGTCCTAGACCAGGAGGACTCAGCCTCAATAATATCAATTCATAATAAACATGGCACACTACCTCGCAGTGGCAAACAAAATGCCCCACTCCAGTCCCTCTCACTGTTCTCGATTTGCAATCTAGGGGGCGATAGTATGTTTCTAGTGGGCCTGCAGAACTTGCCACGACATTAGACTCAGTTCCCACCACGTTAGTGCGCCACATGTGGAGTTCGTTCTGCCTAGAAACATACTCTAGACTTCTTGACGTTTCACTGTCATCGTCCTCCCCTAATGCAATCTCGTCCTAAGTATCCGCAGATACTTATCGTTTCTTCCTCTCCACTACTTCGCACTCTCATACCTCACCGCACATGTCTTTTAAAGTCTTTTAATATTTTTAATTATCCTAAGGTCGGCCCATCCTTCGTGCATCCCTTCAATGAGTCCCGACCACTAACTGGGCACATTCTTTCTCTCATCATTCCTCTCATTGCACAGAGCTGGGATCACATCACAATCTCAAATCTCATTTCTCAAACTCTCTCAACATTCTCCTTTTCTCGCAATCATCTCCTTTCAAAATCCTTTCTCCAAACAATCTTTTCAAAAACTATCTCAAAATACCATTTTATAAATTCTCAAAAAACCTCATTTCATAAACATTTCCGTGAAATTCCCTTTTTGTGACTTTTCTCAACAATCTAGTTTCACAACTGTTCAAATTCTCTTTTCACAACCTTTCACAAAATCTCCTTTCAAAACCTGCCTGAAAATACTTTTTATAATATTTCTCAGAACCTCTTTTCAAAGACATTTTAAAAGAATTTCTTTTCACAACTCTTTTCTAAAAATTTCTTTTCATCCTTCTTCACGAAATCTCTTTTTCAAAAATCTTTTCGAAAATCCCTTTTCAAAAACCGTTTCAAAAACTGCTTTTCAAAAACCTTTTCAAATTTTACAACTTTGCTGAGCGCTAATGGAGGAGCAAGCTCAACTCAACACTAGTCCCAGACTAAAACCAAAAACCAAGGAGCTCAGCTCCACTCAAATCACATCTCATATTGATCTCACTCTCCCAGCTCTGTCTCGTTCTCAGCGTTATCATTTCATTCCTTTCCCCCAATCTCAATTCTTTAATTTCTCTCTTTTCCAACACATATCTTATTTCCACTCGTTACTCCTTTTTCCTTTGTGTCTTCTTAACTTAATCATTTCATTTTCATTGTCTTATTCAGGACGTTACAGACGTCCATCAGCACATTACTCATATTAAATAACAACAGTAAACATTATCAAGCATAATGAAATAAAATATAAAAGCATATCAATAGTCACACACTCATCACCCAATGACAATGTGGTCTTTGTCATCTTCGTACAAGTGGCCACACAATCAAACAATTGCCACTATACTACTGACTCCGAACCACTTAGTTCCGATCTTTGAGATGATACGGAACGTCCTAATAAGTCACCTAACTACCACGGTGTCTTAGGAAAGCTTCTCTCTCACCTGAGGTCCAGCTATTTATTGCGTACCGTCATATCGGATCCTCTGTGCTGCTGACTGCCCCAATCCCTCGCTTTTCAAGTTCCTCGTACTAAATAAAATATGCTTATGTTATTAACTTGTGTTAAGAAAATCTTTTGGTAACTTAAACACCTCTCACTCCCCGTCGTAAGATTTAAAACATAACCGATTTCTCTTAAACTATTTTAACATTTTTCTAATGCTTTAAGTATTTTAAAATCATTGAAAACATCATGTAAAGTAATTCAAACCAATTTACTTGGTTGCTGGTCCGACTTGGACAACACCTAAAACACGTTTGAAAACACCGAAAAATGTCCCGTTTTCAATCCGGGTTTTTCTGGAATCAAGTATCGCTTGAAACCTTACTTTAGATCACATGAAAACATTTTTAAGGTTAAGAAACAATCTTAAATAGTCCGAAACAGCGAAGGGTCACTTCACAAAAATCATTTTGATCAAAATCCGATTTCAATTAATTTCAAAACCAATTGTTCTACTTAATTATAAATTAAACATTCATTTTCAAACAAACACATTCACAACAAACATTTGAAATCAACCAAGACAACTTAATATATCATGATGCTATTCCATTTCCAAACAATTTCTTTAACTTAAAATTAACACTTTATTAAGTGATTAGAAACACATAACCAATTTAGTCCATCATTACAGAAATCATACAACTCACAAATAATTTAATTTCACAAAACAAAACACTCAGTCATGCATATATTCGCACACCAAATTGCATCAAAATTTAAACCAAACATTTTTATATTTATTTTTCCTACTTTCAACAATTTAAATCCTTTTCAACAATCATTACATAGATTTAACGTCATGCAACTAGACTTTCTAGACCTATCCTTACCATATGGCCGAATAGAATGAAGGGAAACAAGTTAGGAACCATGAATCTAAACACATAGATCAACTTGATTTATTTCAAATACTTAAATTCTACTTTCTTTTTCATGAAACAAAATTATTTATTCTTCTTTTTATCCTTAACCGAATACACACATACTCATATTCAATTACACAAAACTTCTCCAAAATTATTTAACCCAATTATTCCCTTTAATTTTTAATCCAAAACCAAATAGAAATTAAACATCCATAACACAATTTTAAACAATTTATTTTAACATAGTTTCACAAAACATACTCATTGTTGTTATGTCACTTCATTGAAAAGAATCCTAGCCTATTCCCGTGCCTAGGCCGAAGCTAAGTTTGACAAAAACAAGGTTTTTAGTTCACTTTTCAACATGCAACATCAAAATTCATGAATAAAACTATGCACCCTTTTCACACACACAAGTCTAAAAAAATATCATGTCCTTAAATCAAGTTCTCATCTTAATTATGTTTTTCTTAAAAGTCTTTGAATCAGAGAGAGATCAACATGGAAGATCATAAATCATAAGTCAAGTTAAGAATGAATTTTCCAAAAATTTGTCCCCTTGGTTTATTTGTAAAACCGTGAGGTTTATAAAAAAAATGAAATCTTTTTACCCAAAACCATATGCATGCACCTAAATCTTGTAAATCAAGTCATAGAACCAATCACAAATCAAAGATAAAAATCCTTTTGAGTAGAGAAAGATCAAAACCATGACATACATCATAAGGATCAAAACTTTTTAAAGATAAAAACCAAAGATCAAAGCCTTTTCAAGATCAAGACCAAAATCAAAACATTTAAACTACTCAAATCAACTTTCATAAACATAAAACAAACATGCAAGAACCTAAATCAAGCATTATGACCTAGTTCCCTAGTCATGACCGAATCACAAGATTTTAGATCTAATGTTTTGTAAATCTATTTACCCTTAGAAATTCAAGATCAAAGTTCAAGTAGCACATGCATGAACCTTTTATAAGAACAATCATGATCTCTTTGATTTTCAAGGCTTAACCGAAAACCAATTAACAAAACCAAGAGGAAAAACTTAAATCAAAGTAAAACTATTTTGCAAAAGTTGTTTTCCTTTTCTTTCTCATCAAAACTGTGATATGCAAGCCAAGAAACAAGACTTTTTAAGTTCAAAAATCACATGCAAGACTTCAAGATCAAGGTTATGGAAAAATCAAGGCAAAAATCAAATCTTCTTCAAGATCAACACAATAGATCAAGGTCTTTTTTTTTTAAAAGAACACTAAAGATCAAAGCTTAGAAACCTCCAAGTAAAAATCAAAGCACTTAATCCACTTAGATCATCTTTAACAAGCATCAAATTAACATGCATGACTTCTAAGCATGGTAGGAATTCTCATAACCTAAACTTCTAGACATAGCCGAATGATAATGTCCATGGTTTAAGGTTCTACAAGTTTGTTGGGTCTTTGAAACTAAAGATCAAAGCTAAATAAGCACTTACAAACATGGATCTACAAAGAAATTAGACATGCATCAACAAGGAACTTTACAAGTCTTAGAAAATTAAAAACTACCCTAACACTCTAGGATCTTCGAATAGACAAAGAAATAGAGAAGATCTTCAACCTTCTTCACTTAATCTTCAAGAAATCCTAGGGCTTTAGGCTTGATCTCCTTTCTCCTCTCTTCTCCAAGCTCTCGGGTTCTCGCTCTCTCTAAGTCTCTTTCTAAGAGTTTGTTGATACTCTTAGAAATTGTGTTTTGGTTTGGAATGAAAGGTGAAGGAAATGAATGGAAATGAGCCACGACCTTATGCTTAAAAGACACACAAATATTTCCCTTAATGCCCTTAAAGAATTCGGCCAAAGAGAGTTGCTAGAAGGGTAATTTTGGCATCATCAAATCTTGCATGGCTCAAGCCAAGCCATGAGACAAATGATAGTAGAATTAGGCTTAATCCTCCTTCCTATTGGTTGGTCAAACTCTTAACCAAGCTTTACACTAAACTAAACCTAGGTGCTATTAGGCTACTAACCTAGGGTGCAAGAAAGTCAAAATTTCATCATCCATGCACCTACACACACACACGGCCAAACATCATGCACACACATGTACACATAGAATTATTTTCATTTTTATTTTCTTTCTTGTAAAATCATCATTTTCCTTAAAATACAAAATATCTCATACTTTATCAATCTAATTAAAAAATCAATTTAAACTCATAAGATTTCCTCTAAAAATCATTTTCTTAAAAACCCTTTATCACTTGAAATCATAAAAGAAAATTAACTCAAGGAATATCCGTTCAAAATACTCTTTTTAAAACATTTTCTTAAAAATAATCTCTTTAGTATTTTAAATCAATACGAGGGATTTGCGGGGTGTTACAGCATTGAGTTGATACGTGCAAGGGTCAATAAACAAGGGTGTCCTGTGAAACAAGTAGACAACAGTGAAGATCAGCAGCATGTTTCAAGTTAAAATGCAAATCAAAATAATACTGAACCAAAGATTACAGAACCTGAAAAGGAAGTGTTACCTAAACTAAATGTGTGGGAAAGTTTTGATATTTCAAAACTTCGCAATGCAGGGGGCAAACTGAGCTTTCATCAACCTGATCTGAAGGATGGGGTTGCTATAGGGAAAATTGATCCCTCTGATGTGGAAGATGAGGTTAAGTATTGGCAGAATTCGCTGGTTTGTTATGTGTTGAGGGCAAACCCACCTTATCCAGTTCTGAGTGGCTTCATAAAAAAAAGCGTGGGGACAATATGGGATTGATAAGATCCTCATGAATACGGATGGTACCCTTATTGTGAGATTTAACACGATAGAGGGTAGGAATAATGTGTTAGAAATAGGGGTTTTTCATTTTGATAAAAAACCACTAATTATTGCACCTTGGACAGGTAGACCTGTAACAAAGAGTTTCTTAGACAGAGTCCCCATTAGGGTCCAGTTGCCAAATTTAAATTTGAAATTCTGGGGATCTTCTGCTCTTGGAAAGATCTCTAGCTTGATAGGAACTCCCATCATGGCTGATAAGGTTACGGAAGAGAGAAATCGCATAAGTTATGCTAGAGTTTTGGTGGAAGTGGATCCTGCCATTCTACTAGAGGAAGTGCATTTTGAAGATGACAAAGGAAATATTGTGTCTCAAAAGGTAAATTATGAATGGAAGCCTACGTTGTGTTCTAAATGTTCCTCTTATGTCCATGATTCTAAAATGTGCAAGAAGGGGGTGAAACAACAGTGGGTTGTTAAAAATAAACCCACTCAACAAGACATGCAGAAGCTAGATGAAGCCCTAAAATTGAAAAGTAACATTGACAATGGCATTGTGCCTCAGGAGAATGTGGATAGAGGAAGAGCTGATGTAGAATCTGTGATTCATGATCTTAAAATCAGCAACACTGTAGAAGACAGAGACATACATAAGGAGGGTCAGAAGGAGGGTGAGAATGATGGGTGGATCTCAGTCACCACTAGAAGCAAGGCTCAGCAAAGGGCATTGGTGTTGCAGAGGGGGGAGTCTTCCACTCAACCTCCATATGGATAGTATTGGAGCTTGGAACATTCGAGGGTTGAACCACCCTCGAAAATAAAAAAAGGTTCTGGATTTGTTCAAAAGAAATAATGTAGGTTTATTTTCTCTTTTATAAAATAAGTTGAGAGTGAATAGCTTTCAGCAGGTTCAAAATAAAATTGTTAGTGGTTGGGGTTCCTATATTAATTTGGATGCTTGCTCTTTAGGGAGGATTTGGGTTGTGTGGAAGAAGGATATTTTTGAAGTCACTGTTGTAGCAAGATCTGCACAATATGTTCATTGCCATGTTTTTGTAAAGCAGACATAGAATCAGTTGTTTGTGACTTTTATCTATGCAGAGAATGACCAGTATGATAGGAGGGAATTTTGGCAGGTATTATGTGGTATGCAGAATTGTATTAATATTCCTTGGCTTGTTCTTGGGGATTTCAATGTTTGTCTGAGTCCACAAGAGAAGATTGGGGGTAATCCTATTGATCCTAGCAGTGCAAATGAGTTTCAAAAATGTATTGATGAGTGATTTGGGTCTGATATATATATCTTTTGGACTTCATTTTACTCTCTTTTACTTTGATTTGGCTTGTTTTCATAGCAAACTTAGGATCTTTTTATTAGTTTTTAGGAATTTTAGTAGTTGTAGTTTCCCTTGAACTTTTTGATCGTTTGTTCAGTGTTTCAGGTGATTTTGGAGCTCAAATGCAAAAATTAATTATGGAATTGGAAAGAGCACATAAAGACCTTGAAGTAGAAAAAAGAACGGAGAAAAACGGAGCCGGAACATGTCCCGCGCTCCTGGGGCGCGTGGACGGGTGCGCCCGGGGCGCGCCTACTGAGAAAGGCACCAGACAGCAGACTCGCGCGCGTGGGGCGCGAGACCGCGTGCGCCTGGGGAGCGCGTGCACCAGAACAGGCCCAATTGGGCCAAAACTTCAGAAATTGATGGGGATTCTACTTAGTGTTGTTTTGTAAATATAAATTAGTGATTTAGAACTAGGTTAAGCAGCCAACTAGAGGAGAAAACAGAAATTAGAATTAAAGAGGGAGATTACCAATACTTTGGAGCAAGTGGAGATTGAAGAATTTGGGGTAATTTGTCTATGAATTTCCCTATTATGTCTTCTATTCTTCTTATTTCTATGTGTAACTAAAACCCTCGTGTTAGGAACACGGCGAATTTGTATGGCGTAGCTTATTTCAATTTATAATTTAGTGTTTTCCTGTTTTTAATTAATGCGTTAATTGTGTTTTTATTGCATACGTAAAACTGATCACTTTATGTTTTGGATTTCTTAATTCTTAACGAGAGTTAGGATTTTGAATAGGCCTTGCAATTAACGGTATAATCAGTTTAGTTATAGAGATATGATTGAATGATTATATGATTTGGTAATTCCCTTGTGCTGAATATGTTATTTTCTAATATTGTAATTTGTTGAGATATCAAGGATTAAGTATTTAGAGAATAAGGGTAATGTTAGAGAGATCTAATTATTGCTATTTGAGAGGAATTGTCCATGAATTAAAGGAAAATCTAAATTATAATTGAATAAGTGAAACCTACAATGCAACCAACGTTCCTAACCACTTTCTCCCATAGTTCTCAAGTTTCTATTTAATTTCAACAATTAATTAGTTTAGTTAATTCATAGTTTCAAATCTGAATTTTAATTTAAATCAACTTTTTAGTTATAGGATTTAGTTTTAATTACATTAAGGTGAAAATATACTAAAAACACAACTCCCTGTGGGACTTTATTCGGTCTTCCATAGACTATATTACTCGTTGACCCAGTACACTTGCTGGCTAATCAACAAGTTTTTGGCGCCGTTGCCGGGGAGTAGTTTTATTTAGTTTATTTTTGGTACTTAGTGTAGTTATTAGTAAATTCTATTTTTCTTTTTATTTTTCTGTTTTTAATTTAGTTTAATTTAACAGGTGCTGCTTAACCGTTTTTATGCTTTTACGCTCTGTAGGTAATCGAGGCCTTGTGCAACTTGATCCCGAATTGGAGCTTAGTGTGAAACGGTTGAAAAAGCAAGCAAAGCAAGCAAGACAGATGGCTGAATCACATGGTTCTGGTGGTTCCGGTGCAACACCCCAACCCACAAGGAAGACTTTGCTGATTATACCACAGTGGATCCAGATGTCTGCACATCAAGTGTAGTCCGGCCAGCAATTTCAGCAGCTGCATTTGAGATTGATCCTCGATATATTCATCTCATCAAACAGGATCAATTCTCAGGTGCACCTAATCAAGATCCTACTGAGCACATAGCCAATTTCCTTCAGATGTTGGACTTTTTCAAGATAGAAGGTGCATCAGATGAGGCGATTCGCATGCGTATGTTTCCTCTATCTTTGAGGGACAAGGCCTTTACTTGGATGAGAAATCAGCCTGCTGGAAGCCTTTCCAGTTGGGATATTCTAGTCAAAAAATTCATGGCTCAGTTTCTCCCAGCTGGAAAGCAAGCTAAGCTCCGCCAAGATGCCAACTCTTTTGTTCAAGCAGAGGGGGAGCTGTTGCATGATGCATGGGAGAGATATAACCAGCTGTTGAAGAAGTGCCCGACACATGCTATACCGGATTGGATGCAAATCCGACTATTCTATGATGGGTTGAGGAGCACAAACAAATTCATGATTGATGCAGCAGCTGGAGGGTCATTGATTAAGAAGACTGTGGAAGAGGCAAAAGAAATAATTGAGACTATGGCCTACAATAGTAGTCAAGCCCTTGCTGATAAGACTATCTTGAAGAATCCAGAACTGAGCACTACCCAGATGCAGACTCTCATTCAGCAGAATAAGGAGATGCATGATCAGATCACAACATTAGTGAAGCAGATGGGGCAGAATCAGTTGGGAGCAGTGGGTAGCACACTGGTTTGTGACTTTTGCAATGGGAACCATAGGAATGGAGACTGCGCCAATGAGATGGGAAAAACAGCGACTATTGAGGAACAAGCACAATATGTGGGTGGTGGAGGAAATAGAAAAAACATGTACTCCAACACCTACAATCCAGCATATCGCAATCACCCAAATTTCTCGTGGTACAGCCCAACATTGAATCAGCCACAACAGCAGCAGAAGCCTTCCTGGGAGGTAGCACTTGACAAGTTGACCAACTCCACCCAATCTTTCATTGAGGAGACTAGAGCCCAATTTGCCAATCAGGGTGCTAGCATTCGTAATTTGGAAGTGCAAGTGGGTCAGATTGCCAAACAAATCTCTGAGAGGTCAGCAGGAACTTTTCCTCGTGACACTATAGCTAATCCCAAGGAGAGGTGCATGAAGGCGACACTCCGAAGTGGCACAACATATGATGAACCAACTGCCAAGGGGAGTGCCACCAATGGAAATTCAAGCAAAGAGAAGGAGCCTAAGGTTGATGCAACATCAAAGAATAAGGAAGGAGAGTTAGGAGCATCGAGTACGCAGGGTCCACCTGCGGATCACATACCGGTTTAGCCTAGGCCAGTTCCTTTTCCTTTGAGGGTGCCTTTCCCTCAAAGGTTGAAGAAAGATGACGACAAGAGGCACTTTCAGAAATTTCTGGATATGATCAGAAAGATTCAGATTAATATCTCGTTTGCGGAGGCTCTTGAACAAATGCCTCTGTATGGGAGGTTTATGAAGGATCTTCTTACCAAGAAGAAGGGAATGCTCACTGGAGAGACATTTCCAATTGCTGAGAAGTGTAGCAGAATCATAAAATCCAATCTGCCACCGAAGTTGAAGGATCCAGGAAGCTTCAATCTACCTATAAGCATCGACAAGGATTATACAGGTAAGGCCCTCTGTGACCTTGGTGCCAGTGTTAATATCATGCCTTTGTCACTTTTTAATAAGTTAGGGATAGGAGCGATTAAGCCGACCCCGATTCTATTACAACTAGCTGATAACACCGCCCTCCGCCCTTATGGAGTGGTGGAAGATATCTTGGTGAAAGTGAAAGATTTTATATTACCCCTTGATTTCATGGTGCTTGACATAGAAGAGGATGATAACATTCCTCTAATTTTTGGAAGGCCTTTCTTGGCCACAGCAGGGGTAATCATAGATGTTCCTAGAGGAGAAGTTATTCTCCGCGTTAATGGTGAGCAAGCAGTGATAAATATTTTTGAAAAACCACCATGCACGGCGGATTGCTTTGCCCAAATCAATTGTGTTCCAAGCTCTAATGAACAAATTAATGATTTAGAGTTTGTGCACCCTTCTGAAACTGATTGCCCTTAAGCCCCTTCTAGGGGCGATGAGTCAGGCTCGTGACGTTAAACAAGCGCTTTTTGGGAGGCAACCCAATTTTAAGTAATTCTCCCTTAGGATAGGTCCTTTAGGTTAGGTGATTTTTTTTAGTCTAGGATAGTTTAGGTAGTTTTATTTATTTTTTTTATGTCTGCATTTATTTTATTTTATTTAAAAAAAAAGTTGTACAGACCTGGCGCGCCTGGGGCGCGCGTGTGCTGCTGCATTTTGGCCAGCCACGCACGCCTGGGGGGAGTCAGCCCATTCCCCCCACTTCCTTTCATCCCCAATTCTATTAGCTAAGAACCCTAACCCCAATTTCACCCCCAATTCATAAATTCCATCAAATCCACCCAAATTTCATTAAAATAATCACTCACTCTTCCATTAATCATCATCCTCATCATCAATCTCTCTCCCTTTTCATCAAAACTTTTGCAAAACCCCATTCTCCTCTCTTCTCTTCTCAATTCGGATTTTCATAAAAAAGGGCTAAGGAGCACGAATTTTTCATTATTTTAAGGTAAGAATCTCTTCTCTATCCTTCTCTGGTCTGATTTCTTTGGATTTGGAAGGTTAGGATTGAGCTCTCTCTTTAAAATTTTGAAAGTTTTGTGTTGCCTACCAGGTGTTTGATATTTTTCCAATTGCATTTTTTGCACTTAAACATGTTGAGAAGAGGAAAGAGGCCTATGATGGACAGTAGTGGAGAGGTTGGGACGACTTTTGAGCATCCGAAAGTCTCCGAGTTTTATGATGGGAAGATGGTTAAGCGGAAGGTACAGCCGGAAATTGGTATGGTCCTTGATGAGGCCGTTTCCAGTCAGCCAGTGGTAGGACTTAGAGGTGTGGAGGAGGTGATGGAGGTTATTAATGTGAACAAATGGGAATCATGGGTTAGAGGTTCACCGGAGTATTTGAGTCAGAAGTTGGTGTGGGAGTTTTATTCGCATGCTTGGTGGCGTGCTCAATTAGAGAAGAAGGAGGAGTTGTTGCATGGTATAGTTGAGCATCGGAGGGTCGCTTATGTGAGGGGCAAGGAAGTGCCTTATGATGCTGCTACTATAGCACGTGTCCTACGCCTTCCTAGCTACTCGCCTAATATGGCCCCCGCTTTGTTCAACACTGATAGCTATGAGATGGGGGTATGTATCCTTTGGATATGCTTCAGAAACACTTGTTTTTGGCTGGAAAAACTTGGAATTTTAACATTAATTAAAGGCCAAAACATGTGTCTCAGAGGAATATGCAGGGGGCTGCCTGGTTTTGGGTCTGGTTCATTATGCACAACTTGTACCCTCATTCCCATGACACTGAGATTTCCCCATCTATTTGCCGATTAGTGTATGCCCTTAAATCTTGTATTGTTGTTGATGCGGCGTCGCTGATTTCCGATCAGTTGCACCGTTTTGCTTTGAGTGATAAGGGATATGTGGGATTCCCTTGGGTGATACACCGATTGTGTTCTGCTGTGGGGGTAGTGCCTGGGAGTGATGAGATGACTGAGATTAAGAGGGCCACCATGTTGACTAAAGCTGTCTGGGATAATTATATTTTTCTTGCTATTAAGATAGCCAGAGAGGATAGACACCCACCGATTATTCTTGACCCCCAGCCACCAGTCCAGGATAGAGCAGGATCTTCTCGCCGACCGGCACAGTTGTCGGATGGTGTGGAGGACCTGAGGGTTATGATGCAGTCTATGATGAGGGAGCAGGCACTGCAGGGGAGGTATTTACGACAGCAGGCTGAGTTCCAACGTGTCCAGTTACACAGGGACAAGGTCCGGGATGATATTCTGAGGGCCTGGAGTGCTGATCATGGTTACTCTGTGGAGCTGCGCCCTTATTCGGACTATGAGAAGAGTTTGTTGGACTATCCGGTGGATGTGCCTGAACCTGATGCTAGGGGGATGGATGAGGATTAGTTTGGGGTTGTTCTTATTTTGCTATATCTGATGTATTTTCCATGCCCCCGCTCTGTACTTGTGATACTAATTTTTTTTTTTAGGATTTAATTTATTTTTAATGTATGGATATTTATTTCGATTATTATCTTGTTGCATCTGTATTGCTGAGTTTTGTGTAGGTGTGAATGTTGTCTCCTACCATTAGTGGTGCTTTGTTGCACTAGTGCTAACCATTGCACGTATTAAGTTTGGGGGAGAAACATCTCACTTGTGTTTAGTGCTATTTATGTGGATGTGATAGGTAGTATTCTTAATCTTTATCCTTATCATTTTTGGTTAGTTTTTTTTAGTATAGGTTTTTCATTTTTATTTTGTAGTTTTTAGGTAGAGTAGTTTGCTTGAGGACAAGCCAACCTCTAAGTTTGGGGGAGGATACAAAATAAAAATTGATTTTTCAGACTTGAATTGTTTCCCCATATTTGGTGTTGAGTTTGTGTCTCTAGTGAAAGTAGGTGATTATTCTAGATTTAGGACTTTTTCTTTAATGATGCATGTACATACTAAGTTTAGGACTTAGACTCATTGACTTTTGACTCTATTTGATTGAGCTGTAAATATAATTGTAAACTGGTTATTTTGACAAATGCTTTCAGAACTTGTGATTAGTGAACTGACTTTAGCCCAGTGAGGTTTTGAGCCTTATATTGAGGGGTATGAATTATATTTGAAATATTCTGATTTGAGACCCCTATTCGTTCATGAGTGTGTTTTCTTTGATAATTATGCTCTAGAACTTGATCGGTGACCATTTCAAAATTGATGATTGATTGCATGCATGAAAATGATTAAGGCACTTAGGTTGTGTTTTTGAAGCCTTCAGATTGTTGCATTAAATTGTTCCCTTAGTTGCCCACTTTGAGCCTTTTAATGATATATGATTTTTCTTTGGTACCTTGTAATTATTGCATTGATTTTATTGAGAGTACTTTAGGAATTTTGGATGAGCAATTAAGTGGAATGTGATGCAAAAGAAAAGAAAAGAAAAGAAAAATAAAAAGTAAAGTGTTATGTGCCTACTTCTCTTCCAATGGAAAAAAAAAGAGAAAATTGAAAAAGAATGAGAAATTATGAAAAGGAAGAGAGTAGAGGAATTAAATTGAAAAGTGAGAAGAATAAAGTTGTGAATTGAGTTGTGATTCCATTGAAATATACTTAGTGCTCATTCATGATTTCTAGGGGAATTTGTTTTTACATTTAGCCCTTACTTCATTATTCCTTCTTTCTTATATCCCACCTAACACTTTAGCCAGGCCCCATTACAACCAATATTAAGACCTTTTGATTTTTGTGTGCAATTAATAATTTCAGTGGAGATGTTGGTCTATGGTCAAGCATATGGTAGCACTTTGTCATTGTTGAACTTGTGTGCTTAATTGAAATATTACCCTTATACACTTTTGAGAGGAACATTTGAGAGGTTGAGAGTGTTCACTAGTCCTGAACTCTGATTGGGTTTGTTACTCTAACTAGTTTGTGATTGTGTAAATAGTTTGTGATAATAAGTGTTGGAGTCAAGAGTCATAGCCTTAGATGAGGTGTATATATGTTGATTTAGGGAGTTTGTCTTTTATTTAGAATTTCTATTTTACTTTTGCCTGGGACATACAAAATGCTAAGTTTGGGGGAGTGATTTGGGTCTGATATATATATCTTTTGGACTTCATTTTACTCTCTTTTACTTTGATTTGGCTTGTTTTCATAGCAAACGTAGGATCTTTTTATTAGATTTTAGGAATTTTAGTAGTTGTAGTTTCCCTTGAACTTTTTGATCGTTTGTTCAGTGTTTCAGGTGATTTTGGAGCTCAAATGCAAAAATTAATTATGGAATTGGAAAGAGCACATAAAGACCTTGAAGTAGGAAAAAGAATGGAGAAAAACGGAGCCAGAACATGTCCCGCGCGCCTGGGGCGCGTGGGCGGGTGCGGCTGGGGCACGCCTACTGAGAAAGGCACCAGACAGCAGACTCGCGCGCCTGGGGCGCGAGACCGCGTGCGCCTGGGGCGGGCGTGCACCAGAACAGGCCCAATTGGGCCAAAACTTCAGAAATTGATGGGGATTCTACTTAGTGTTGTTTTGTAAATATAAATTAGTGATTTAGAATTAGGTTAAGCAGCCAACTAGAGGAGAAAACAGAAATTAGAATTGAAGAGGGAGATTACCAATACTTTGGAGCAAGTGGAGATTGAAGAATTTGGGGTAATTTGTCTATGAATTTCCCTATTATGTCTTCTATTCTTCTTATTTCTATGTGTAACTAAAACCCTCGTGTTAGGAACACGGTGAATTTGTATGGCGTAGCTTATTTCAATTTATAATTTAGTGTTTTCCTGTTTTTAATTCATGCGTTAATTGTGTTTTTATTGCATACGTAAAACTGATCACTTTATGTTTTGGATTTCTTAATTCTTAACGAGAGTTAGGATTTTGAATAGGCCTTGCAATTAACGGTATAATCAGTTTAGTTATAGAGATATGATTGAATGATTATATGATTTGGTAATTCCCTTGTGCTGAATATGTTATTTTCTAATATTGTAATTTGTTGAGAGATCAAGGATTAAGTATTTAGAGAATAAGGGTAATGTTAGAGAGATCTAATTATTGCTATTTGAGAGGAATTGTCCATGAATTAAAGGAAAATCTAAATTATAATTGAATAAGTGAAACCTACAATGCAACCAACGTTCCTAACCACTTTCTCCCATAGTTCTCAAGTTTCTATTTAATTTCAGCAATTAATTAGTTTAGTTAATTCATAGTTTCAAATCTGAATTTTAATTTAAATCAACTTTTTAGTTATAGGATTTAGTTTTAATTACATTAAGGTGAAAATATACTAAAAACACAACTCCCTGTGGGACGATATTCGGTCTTCCATAGACTATATTACTCGTTGACCCAGTACACTTGCTGGCTAATCAACAATGAGTGTGGCTTATTGGATATGCATCAGAAAGGTTGTTATTACACTTGGTGCAATAAACAACATGGGGCTGATAGGATTGTTACTAAACTGGATAGAGCTCTGGTTAACCTAGCTTGGTGCAGGGAGTGGCCTCAGTCTACTGCAAATTTTACTAATCCAGGGTTGTCAGATCATTCAGCTATTGTTATTGACTGGGGTGGTCAGATTAGGAAATCAAAGTACTTTAATATGTGGGCCAATCACCAGGATTTTATGTGCATTGTTGACTCTATTTGGCAGAGGAATTTTGAGGGGAGTAGTATGTTCAAGCTCTGCAGGAAACTAAAGGACCTTAAGAGTCCTTTGGCTCGTTTGAACAGGCTACATTTCTCTAATATTGACATTAGAGAGGCTGAACTCAAAGAAAAGTTGGATGCCATTCAAACAGATTTGACACTGAGACCTATGGATCCTAATTTGCATGAGGCCGAGAGGGATATTTCTATTCAGTATAGGAAAGTGCAGCAGGGTGCTCTTTCTTTCTTGCAGCAGAAAGCTAAGATTGATTGGTTGAAAGATGGAGACAGTAACACTAAGCTCTTTCATGATTCTATCAGAAAGAGAAATTATCAGAACAGAGTTGTTAAGATCATTAATGACAGAAATGAGCAAATTACAGATCAAGAAGGGATTCAGCAGAGTTTTGATGAGTTTTATCAAAATCTTTTTCTGACAAGAAGCAGAGGGGATATGTTTGAGCAGGCTGTGAATAATCAAGGGAACTGTCTATCTAGGGATCAGTAATTGGCCCTAATCAAGCCTATTTCTGATGATGAGATAAAGCAAGCTCTGTTCTCTATTAACAAAATTAAAGCACCAGGACCTGATGGTTTTGGGTCAGGTTTTTTTCAGGCTGCATGGGACAGAATTGGAAATGATTTGTATAGTGCAATCAAGGAGTTTTTTGTTACAGGTATCCTCCTAAGAGAAATTAATCACACTAATCTTGTAATGATTCCTAAAGTTGATGAACCTTCAAAGGTTCATCAGTTTAGACCTATTGCTTGTTGCTCAACCATCTATAAGTGCATTTCAAAGATTATTAGCAACAGATTAGCAGATGTGTTGCCTTCTTTGGTTCAGGATAATCAGAATGCATTCATTAAAGATAGAAGTATATTGCATAATATTCTTCTATCTCAGGAGTTGGTTAGAATGTATGGAAGAAGGAATGTATCTCCTAGATGCATGATGAAATTAGACATTAAAAAAGCCTATGATACCCTAGAATGGAATTTTATTGAAGATATGCTGATAGCTCTAAATTTTCCATTAAAATTTATAGCTTGGATAATGGCCTGCATCAGATCTGTCTCCTACTCTATTGTGGTTAATGGTCATCAGGGTGATAGGTTTTGGGCTTCTAGGGGCATTAGACAGGGTGACCCCGTGTCCCCTTTACTGCTTGTCTTATCTATGGAAATACTATCAAGGAATCTAATTTTGGCAACAACAGAAAGAAATTTCAGATTTCATCCTGCTTGCAAAGATTTGAGAATGGTCAGCTTGGCATTTGCAGATGATCTCATGATTTTCTGCAAAGCTCATCCAGCCAGTGTTAGAATTGTGGTGTGTGCACTTAAGGAGTTTGCTAATTGGTCTGGTTTGCAAGTCAGTCATGAGAAATCTCACATTTTCATGGCTGGTATTCCTCAAGATACTCAGAGGCTTTTGCTATCTATCACTAGATTTCAGCATGGTTCTTTCCCTTGCAGATATTTGGGTATTCCACTGTCTTCGAGGAAATGGAATGCTGCTACATGTCAGGTGTTGGTGAATAAAGTGATGAGGAGCATTAATTACTGGAGATCTAGAAATTTGTCCTATCAAGCTAGAGTGTGCTTAGTCAATTCTGTTCTTATGAGCTTTCATATTTACTAGGCATCGATTTTTATCATTCCCTCAGCTGTTATTAATGAAATACAAAAGCAGTGCAGAATGTTTCTTTGGGGTGCTAAGGAAAATGGGTCCTATCAAGCTAAGGTTGCATGGTCTACTGTTTGTAACTCTAAGGCTCATGGTGGTCTTGGCATTCAGCAGTGTGGGGTGTGGAATATTGCTGCTCTAGGTAAGCAGATATGGAATATTGCAGAGAAAAAAGATTGTCTCTGGGTGCGGTGGGTGCATAGTTACTACATCAAAGAGAACTCTTTCTGGGATTGTGTTTGGATCCAGGGGCAGAGTTGGCATTGGAAAAAATTATTGAAAGTCAAAGACAAACTTCGATTGGGGTTTACGAATAATCAGTGGCAAGAATGCTCAGATGGTGTTTATACTATCAAATCTGGGTATCGATTTCTTAAAGGGAATCAACCCAGATTTCCTATGTTCAAAGTTGTGTGGAATCGCTTAAATGTTCCTAAGAAGAGCTTCATTTCTTGGCTAGTCATTCATGGGAAGCTACAAACTAGAGATAGAATGAGATGGAGTTTCTTACCGAATCATTGCAGTCTCTGCATGGCCTCGGATGAATCTTTGAAACATCTCTTCTTCGACTGTAAGTGGAGTTCTGAATTGATACAATCGTGTCTCAACTGGTTGGGGCTGCGTAGGTTCCCTCTGAGCTTTGCTCGATGGAAACGATGGTCGCTTTTCGCTGGAGGGAGGAAATGGTACCGTCACATTCTTTGGGCATCAATTGTGGCTGTGATTTACCACACGTGGCAAGAAAGAAATGATAGATCCTTCAACAATATATTGTAGGATTCTCATGTTTTGATGCTAACAATCTCTCTCCAAGCAACAACATTGGCAACAAGCAAGCTACACCACATGAAGATTAGAATTAGGATTTTTATTAATTCTATTTCAATGTAATCTTTATTTTATGCAATGCATCTCATTGGTGTGGGTAGCTTAGGTGATTTTAAGAATATTTAAATAATGTTTGATTAAGAGTGAAGATACTTTAAATCTTGATTAAATAGCTTGTGAAAATCATTTTAGAAAAACTTTGTTTTTATTCAGATTCTGATCAGTTTACTCGAGTAATAAGTACTGGATCACTCGAGTAATTTATGTCATGACAGGTTAATCGAGTAATGGTTTACACATCACTCGAGTAACTTAATCTGACATGTTTCACTCGAGTGACGTTGTTTGGTTTACTCGAGTAATTCAATCAGTGTTGGGAAAATTTTAAAAGGACTTAATTTTCTCTTTCATAAATATATACTTTCATTCTTACAATTTTCTAATACACTTTTCAAAAAGCAATCCAAGAGCTATTTTACATCTTTCAAGAGCTATCAAGATTCAACAAGAAATTTTTCTTCTTCACTCTATTTTCTATCATTGTTCAAATATTCTTGAGATCATATTTTTGTTCTTAGTGGTTGTTGAAGATTTGCAATTTGTGATTGCATTATTGAAGTTTCAACACAAGTGAAGAATCTCACAAGGAAGACTTTGAGGATCAAATCAAAGCAAGAAAAGAGGATTGGTTGGAAGCATCTTCAATCAATTAGCAAGGAAATCTAGAATTCTCAAAAGGGGTAGATTAGATCAAAGTGTTTGGTACACACTTTGAGTTGGGTTTTAAGATAGGAGAACTAAGAATCTAGTTGCATCTTAAAACATTGTAAAATCTACATTTGAAGATTTCTAGTGAAGAATCTCTCTTGATTTAAGAGGGGACTGGAGTAGCTTTCAAGTGGGTGAAAGTGAACCAGGATAAATCCTTGTGTCTCTTTTATTTTCATTCCTTGTATTTCATTAATTCATTAACAATTGCATTTTTTAGGTTAGAATTGGGGGTTTCTTAATTCTACTCAATTGATCTAAAATTGCATGTTAATATTACTTGAAATTGTTCATATTAATCATTCATAATTTGTTGAATCATCATAGCATTGTTATTCTTGAAGAACTCCATTGAAAACTCAGTTTTTAATTGAATTTTACCCAGTTTACTCGAGTAAAGTTCTTGTCACTCGAGTAATCTACTTTCAGTTTTTGAACAATACTCGAGTAGGTTTTCTGTTACTCGAGTGATTTAAAAAATAGATTTCGTAATACTCGAGTGATTTGCTGAATACTCGAGTGAAATTATTTTTGTTTGCGTATTACTCGAGTGAAGACTTGAGTTACTCGAGTAATCTGAACTGAATTTTTAGAAAACTTATTTTTCATAAAACCATTCTCTTAGGTGGACGAAAAATCTATAATAAGGCTTCAATATTCTATTCACCCCCCCTCTAGACTATATTGAGCCGCTTGCTGGTTTCCAACAAGTGGTATCAGAGCTTGGACGAAAAATCCGAGCCTTAAAAAGCTTTTTCGAAAAGATCTTTTTTACTTGGAAATAATGGGCTCAATTTCAAATCCTTTTGGTGGTGAAGGAACTTCCATTAATCGTCCTCCACTATTCAGTGGTGAGGGTTACGCTTATTGGAAGGTCCGCATGAAAATTTTTATTCAAGCCATAGATATGGAAATTTGGAACGCCATAGAGAATGGACCTTTTGTTCCTCAAACGAAAGTAAATGATGTTGTTTCGATTAAACCTCAATCGAGTTGGGACAATGATGATAAGAAGAAAGTTGCATTTGATTTAAAAGCTAAAAATATCATCACGTCCGCTCTTTCTTATGATGAGTTCTTTCGAGTATCTCAATGTGTTGATGCTAAACAAATGTGGGACACATTACAAGTCACACATGAGGGCACTTCGGAGGTTAGAAGGGCTAGGCTAAATACACTCATGCATGAATATGAACTCTTTCGTATGTTACCTAATGAAAATATAGGTGACATGCAAAAGCGGTTCACTCATATCATTAATCATCTTTCTGCACTTGGAAAAGTTATAACTAATGGTGAAGTTGTTAATAAGATTTTGAGATGTCTTAGCAGGGAATGGCAACCTAAGGTGACGGCCATTATGGAAGCTAGAGACGTGGATCAAATTGACTTAGCAACTCTATTCGGAAAGCTTCAAGAGCATGAAATGGAGCTTGGACGGTTATCCATGAATGAAGATGCCGATAGAAAGAAAAAGGGGATTGCTCTTAAATCAACTTCAAAATCCCTTAAGGCACAAGAGGAAAACTTTCAAGTGGATGACTCGGACTCCGATATAGATGATGAGACCCTTGGCTTGCTAGTTAAAAAGCTTGGTAGGTTCCTTAAGAAAAAGGGGAACTTTAATAGAAATAGACAAAGAGATTCTAAGGACTCACAACCAAGAAATAAGACTAACAAGGATCACATCAAGTGTCATGGGTGTGGAAAGCTTGGTCACTATCGATCGAATTGTCCAACTAATTCTAAGAAGTCGGAAGGTGACAACTCAAAGTTCAACTCATCTAAAGGAAAAAGGGCTTACATAGTATGGGATGAAGTAGAGAGTCAATCAACATCTAGCTCGTCGGATGATGAAGAACTTGCAAATCTATGTTTAATGACAAAGCTTGATGAAGAGGAATCTTCGAGCATTAAATCAAGTGAGAACGTCAATGAGGTAGATTATCTTTCCGATGCTAGCTCAAGTTCTAATTCTCCTTCATTCAATGAATTGTACAATGTGTATGTAGAGATGCATAAAGAGTTGAAGAAACTTGCTAAAATAAATGTTGAAAGAAAGAATTTCATAATGAAGCAACATGAAAAGATAATTGAACTTCAAAAAGATTTAGAAGAACTTAAGCTTCAAAATGAAACTCTTGAACTCATTTATGCAAACTCTACATGCAATTGTGAATTGAAATCAAATGAGACTCCATCTTGTGAAAATTGCAAGTCTTTGGAAAAAGAAGTTTTTAATTTGAATGATCGACTTGCAAGGCTCATGAAAGGAGATACTTCTTTAGATCATTTGCTTTCAACTCAAAGGAACAATAGCAATAGATCCGGTCTTGGCTATACCAAACCTAAGAAACGCAATTATCGCAAAGTTGGTGGATTTTCAAAGAATAAGATTTCTAAAAACCCAACTTGCCATTATTGTGGAATCTTTGGGCATACCACGAATAAATGTAATATAAAGAAATTTGGTATACCAAGCGGAGAATATATTTGGATTGTTAAGGGGACTTCTCCTCATGCTAACAACAAAGGACCCAAAACCACTTGGGTACCTAAGTCAACCAAATGATATCTTTCTTGTAGGTGTGTCTTCGAACAAAAGAGCGAAAATGGTACTTGGATAGTGGTTGTTCGAGACACATGACGGGAGACAAAACGCACTTCATGGAACTTACTCCGAAAAGTGGTGGATTTGTGACATACGGCGACAACAACAAGGGCAAAATTCTAGGAGTTGGGAAGATCGGTAATGTATCTAACCTTGTCATAGAAAATGTCCTATACGTAGAAGGCTTAGAACACAACTTGCTTAGTATAAGCCAACTATGCGATATGGGCAATTATGTAACTTTTACTCCGGAATTATGCTTCATTAAGTCTTCTATAGATGATAGTGTTAAGTTTGTTGGTCGTCGCTCTAATAACACTTACTTAATTGATTTGGATGAGATAACTTCACTATTTTCAAAATGTTTCAAATCTTTTGATGATGAAATTCGTCTTTGGCATAGACGAATTGCTCATGTGAATGTGAATCAATTAAACAAACTTTTACGAAAAGATTTAGTGATTGGTTTGCCTAAACTAAACTTTAAGCTTGATGGCATTTGTGACTCTTGTCAAAAGTGCAAGCAAGTTAAAAGTTCTTTTAAACCTAAAAATGTGATAAGCACAACAAAGCCTTTGGAGTTAATCCATATGGATTTGTTTGGACCTTCACAAATTAAAAGTTTAGGTGGCAATTACTATGGATTTGTTTTAGTAGATGATTTTACTAGATTCACATGGACTTTATTTTTATCCGCAAAAAGTGAAGTTTATAAATGTTTTAAAAAATTTGCAAAACTCATCCAAAATCAACTAAGTTTTAAAATTGTGTCTATTAGAAGTGACCACGGAGGTGAGTTTGAAAACACTAGGATTGATGCGTTTTGTGATAAGTTTGGTATTGATCATCAATTTTCGGCCCCTAGGACTCCGGAGCAAAACGGAGTTGTAGAAAGGAAAAATAGAATGTTAGTGGAACTTGCTCGTACTATGTTGAAAGAATCAAATGTTCCTAAATATTTTTGGGCCGATGCGGTAAACACCGCTTGCTATGTGCTTAATAGGGTTCTTATTCGTCCGCATTTAATTAAAACACCTTATGAACTTTTAAAAGGGCGAAAACCAAATATTTCACATTTTCATGTTTTTGGGTGTAAGGTGTTTGTTTTAAATAACGGAAAGGAACCGGTCGGCAAGTTTGACTCTAAAGCCGACGAAGGCATATTCATAGGTTATTCAACTCATAGCAAAGCATATAGAGTCTACAATAAAATAACATTAACCGTTGAGGAATCCGTGCATGTTGTATTTGATGAATCTTCGAAAGGAGATTGTGTTGTTTCTTGTGATGATAATATAGGTACATTTTTGGATCATGAGAATTCAACACCACAACAAATAGAAGAGAATCAAAATGAAGATAGAGAGGTGCAAGCACAAGATAAAGACTTAGCACAAGAGATTCAACCTCAATTACCAATAGCTTGGAAGTCCAACAAAAATCATCCGATTTCTAATATCTTAGGTGACATTGCGAAGGGAGTGGTAACCCGACGCACTTTAAATAATTTTTGTTATTATGTTGCCTTTGTATCTCAAATAGAACCTAAGAATATCAAAGAGGCTCTTCAAGATGATCATTGGATTATGGCCATGCAAGAAGAATTAAATCAATTTGAAAGAAACCAAGTTTGGGAGCTTGTGCCAAAACCCGATGATCGTCCTGAAATTGGTA
Source organism: Crotalaria pallida (assembly GCA_037953625.1). Classification (NCBI taxonomy): domain Eukaryota; kingdom Viridiplantae; phylum Streptophyta; class Magnoliopsida; order Fabales; family Fabaceae; genus Crotalaria; species Crotalaria pallida. The sequence continues at coordinate 83,465,954 of CM075649.1, forward strand.
CTCGGTGGGTCTATAGGAATAAGTTAGATGAATCGGGTATTATTGTTAGGAATAAAGCTAGGTTGGTAGCACAAGGTTATAGTCAAGAAGAAGGAATCGATTACGATGAGACATATGCTCCCGTTGCTAGACTAGAAGCTATTCGTATTCTTCTCGCTTTTGCTTCAATTATGAATTTTAAATTGTTTCAAATGGATGTTAAGAGCGCCTTTCTTAACGGATACATTCAAGAGGAAGTTTATGTGTCACAACCTCCCGGATTCGAGAGTTTTGAGCATCCGGACTACGTTTTCAAACTGAAAAAGGCTTTGTACGGTTTGAAACAAGCTCCTAGAGCTTGGTACGGTCGACTAAGCAATTTTTTATTACAAAAAGGTTTTAAACGAGGCACTGTTGACACTACTCTTTTTATTGAACGTTCCGGTAAGGATATTTTATTGGTTCAAATATATGTTGACGATATTATATTTGGTGCTACTAACGATAACTTGTGTAAAAAGTTTTCAGAATTGATGCAAAGTGAATTCGAGATGTCAATGATGGGAGAGCTTACATTCTTTCTTGGCCTTCAAATAAAGCAGCTTAATGATGGCATTTATATTCATCAAAGTAAATATTGTAGAGAGCTTATCAAACGTTTTGGAATGGATTCGTGCAAATCCGCTTCTACACCAATGAGCGTTGCATGCTACCTAGATCAAGATGAGGCTGGAAAAGCGGTAGAGGTAACGAAGTATCATGGTATTATTGGTAGTTTGTTATACTTAACTGCATCTAGGCCTGACATCATGTTTAGTGTATGTATGTGTGCACGTTTTCAAGCAAAACCGAAAGAGTCGCATCTAACTGCTGTCAAAAGAATAATGAAATACTTAAAGGGTACAACAAATACTGGACTTTATTATCCTAGGGATGCTTTTCTAAAAGTTATAGGATATTCGGACTCTGACTTTGCCGGTTGTAAAGTTGAGCGAAAAAGTACAAGCGGAACATGCCATTTAATTGGTAGTTCACTTGTATCGTGGTTTTCCAAAAAGCAAAATTGTGTAGCTTTATCAACCGCCGAGGCCGAATACATAGCTGCAGGTAGTTGTTGTGCTCAAATTTTATGGATGAAGCAACAATTATCTGACTTTGGTTTAAATTTGACAAAAATCCCTATAAAGTGTGATAACACTTCGGCAATTAATTTGACTAAAAATCCAGTATTACACTCAAGGACAAAGCATATTGAAATTAGGCATCACTTTTTGAGAGATCATGTTCAAAAAGGTGATTGTGTTATTGAGTTTGTTCAAACTTCAGATCAATTAGCTGATATTTTTACAAAACCATTACCAAGGGACACATTTTATAAGATTCGAAGAGAACTTGGTATTTTTGATGAATCAACTATTAGCTAATTGTATTTGATGCTTTTTGAAATCACCTTCAAGCCTATTTCAATGTGATTTGTATTTTGAGTTGTTGTATCTTATTAAAGTGTTTCTTAACTTTTTGATATGTAGTCATGTGTGTATGTGTTCTATGATATGCTAATTGCTTTATTTGTATGTGTGTTTCTTGCAAAATGCTAAGTGTTTCTCTGTGTTTGTGCATGAAAAATGTTTTTGCATGAAAAATTGAAATTTTTAAAAATCTGGACAGTTCACTCGAGTAACAGATTTTTTCACTCGAGTAATTTTAAAATCTCTTTCGTATTACTCGAGTAATTCTGTCTGTCACTCGATTAATTTTAAAATGACTTTCGTATCACTCGATTAAGTTCATCCATCACTCGAGTAATTTTTTTTTATCTTTCGGCATACTCGAGTAACATTCTTTTTCACTCGAGTACTGCTCGAATCACTCGAGTGACGTATGAACATTACTCGAGTAACTTCCGTGATTTTAAAAGCTGAACTGTTGAAATCTGCATCATTTTCACGACTTTTTCTCTCTCTTGTTCGTCTTTCTCTCTTCTCTCTCATACGGGTCTTCATCAAATCATCATTTTTCAGCCACAAAAACTCACAAATCATACAAATTTTTTCCATATTTCCTCATTATATCATCATTTCTACTCATTTCATTCATCAATTTCACCAATTTTATCCAAAAATCCGAAAACCCCAAATCAAAACCCTAACCCCCAAAACCGAATCTGCACTTTCTGAATCAATGGCTTCTTCCTCTCACTATCAACCTCCTCAAAAGAAAGCAAAGCAAGGAGCAGGTCGTAATGATCCTTGGTTTTCTGGAATCAACCGAGATTTGCGGGAACCGGCATTTATCAATCGCTCTTTTGGTCTTACAAGGTATGTTAAGTTTGCTTGGTTGCGTAAGGAGCAATTTCCATTTGTAGAGGATTTAGAATTTCAGAATTTGAAGAGGTTTTTGGAATTTGAGACTCATTATTACCCTAGGCTTGTCAGACAATTTTATCAGAATTTTACTAAGCTAGATGGTGAGTATCAAACAATGGTTAGAGGACATCATTTTGTTATAAAGCCTGCGGATTTGACTATGATGTTTGGTTTAGAAAACAAGGGAACTTTTATTGGTGATACTGAATGTCTGGATTTGAATGTGGATACTACTCAGATTTATACTGATTTGTTGCGTACTGGTGAATCTTGGGGTGATAGGACTACTAGAACTGTATCACCTTTGCATGCTGTGGATAGGGTGCTCATGTACATTGTCTCTTATTGTTTGATTCCTAAATGCAATCAAAATTATGCTCAATTGGGAGATGATGATCTTACTTTGTTTCATGGGATTAAAAAGAGGTATGAGATGAATTGGAATAAAATGTTTTTAGCTCGTATGGAAGCTGCTGCTCAATCTCCTCCTACCCAATTCTTGCCATATCCTATGCATGTCACCAAGATCATGAGGTATTATCGTGTTCCAATCCCTGATGATGAGCCAGCTGAAATGGAAAAGAAAAATAACTGGTGTCTTAATGATTCGCACATTAGTTATATGAAAATTGCTTGGCATAGGGAAAGTCGCACTTGGTTATGGAAATCACAGATTAAGGAAATGGCTGAAGCTGCAAAGGCTGCAAGAGTTTCAGGTTCTAGAAAAAGGAATTTACTTGCTGATAGGGCTGGTGCATCTTCTTCTGTTCCTCCTTCTTCTACTGATCCGATGGATACCGATCGTGTTGAGGACTATATCGATTTGGATAATCTTGGTACTCCATTTGATGCACAGGCTGCTCATGAGTCATTGGTTGAGCACATCAATGCTCAATTCACTCAGTTGGAGATGAGACAGGATGTGAAGAATATTGCCATGGAGCATCGTTTGATGGATTACATGTCTGGACTCTTTTCTCATCATTTCCCTTCTCCTCCACCTGATTCCTAGACCTGTGGATGCTGATGATGTTTGATGTTGCTTTCTGTTGCATGTTTCATTTGCATATTTCTGGTTATTTTTCTGACTCATGTTTCTGACTCTGTTGCTACTAATTTTTTTTCAGACCTTGCGTATGGTCTCGTTTGGTTAGTTTCGTTTTGCTTATCTGCTATGATTTGCTGCATAGTGTGATACTCTGATATTATGGTGCTATATTCGTTGTGCGTTTATATTCGTTGTTTATATTCGTTGTGGCACTATTGTGGTTTATTTTGGTATTGTCTTTATTGTTATATATTTTATATACCATTGTGAACTACTTACCTTCAACTTTTGGCAAAGGATTTTTCTCAAAAATTTTATCTTTTTAATGATGCCAAAAGGGGGAGAATATTTTTTGTTGATGTTGTTCTTGTAGGTTTAGTTTTATTATATTTTTCCTAGATGTTTTACATTTAGGGGGAGTATGTTAAAACTTATTGCTTAATTTGAAAGGAGGTTTGTCATCATCAAAAAGGGGGAGTTTGTAGAATTCTCATGTTTTGATGCTAACAATCTCTCTCCAAGCAACAACATTGGCAACAAGCAAGCTACACCACATGAAGATTAGAATTAGGATTTTTATTAATTCTATTTCAATGTAATCTTTATTTTATGCAATGCATCTCATTGGTGTGGGTAGCTTAGGTGATTTTAAGAATATTTAAATAATGTTTGATTAAGAGTGAAGATACTTTAAATCTTGATTAAATAGCTTATGAAAATCATTTTAGAAAAACTTTGTTTTTATTCAGATTCTGATCAGTTTACTCGAGTAATAAGTACTGGATCACTCGAGTAATTTATGTCATGACAGGTTAATCGAGTAATGGTTTACACATCACTCGAGTAACTTAATCTGACATGTTTCACTCGAGTGACGTTGTTTGGTTTACTCGAGTAATTCAATCAGTGTTGGGAAAATTTTAAAAGGACTTAATTTTCTCTTTCATAAATATATACTTTCATTCTTACAATTTTCTAATACACTTTTCAAAAAGCAATCCAAGAGCTATTTTACATCTTTCAAGAGCTATCAAGATTCAACAAGAAATTTTTCTTCTTCACTCTATTTTCTATCATTGTTCAAATATTCTTGAGATCATATTTTTGTTCTTAGTGGTTGTTGAAGATTTGCAATTTGTGATTGCATTATTGAAGTTTCAACACAAGTGAAGAATCTCACAAGGAAGACTTTGAGGATCAAATCAAAGCAAGAAAAGAGGATTGGTTGGAAGCATCTTCAATCAATTAGCAAGGAAATCTAGAATTCTCAAAAGGGGTAGATTAGATCAAAGTGTTTGGTACACACTTTGAGTTGGGTTTTAAGATAGGAGAACTAAGAATCTAGTTGCATCTTAAAACATTGTAAAATCTACATTTGAAGATTTCTAGTGAAGAATCTCTCTTGATTTAAGAGGGGACTGGAGTAGCTTTCAAGTGGGTGAAAGTGAACCAGGATAAATCCTTGTGTCTCTTTTATTTTCATTCCTTGTATTTCATTAATTCATTAACAATTGCATTTTTTAGGTTAGAATTGGGGGTTTCTTAATTCTACTCAATTGATCTAAAATTGCATGTTAATATTACTTGAAATTGTTCATATTAATCATTCATAATTTGTTGAATCATCATAGCATTGTTATTCTTGAAGAACTCCATTGAAAACTCAGTTTTTAATTGAATTTTACCCAGTTTACTCGAGTAAAGTTCTTGTCACTCGAGTAATCTGCTTTCAGTTTTTGAACAATACTCGAGTAGGTTTTCTGTTACTCGAGTGATTTAAAAAATAGATTTCGTAATACTCGAGTGATTTGCTGAATACTCGAGTGAAATTATTTTTGTTTGCGTATTACTCGAGTGAAGACTTGAGTTACTCGAGTAATCTGAACTGAATTTTTAGAAAACTTATTTTTCATAAAACCATTCTCTTAGGTGGACTAAAAATCTATAATAAGGCTTCAATATTCTATTCACCCCCCCTCTAGACTATATTGAGCCGCTTGCTGGTTTCCAACATATATCTAGATCCCCTGATTTTAGATTTAGCTTAATTAAGAAAGAGCTTGCTTTTAGAGTTTTTTTCTATTATAAGAATTTTAGTAGGTGGCCAAATAAGACTTTAGTTGATAGTATTTGTAATGAGACTCGGGTTTAATACATTGAGGGAACCTTTTTAGAAGGTGGCTCTTAATGTTATTTTCCTTTTTTTCCATATGTCCAATTAGCTGAACCCTTCCTAGAAGGTAGCAGTTTGATTGGAATATGTGAGTTATGATGTATCTTTTCTGCTTGTGGTAATAGAATTTTTTCTTCTACCAAAAAAAAAGAAAATCACTTTTTCCAGTATCAGATACACATATCAAATTCACATATCAGATACACATTTTATTCCAAACATTTATATACTGAATTAAAAAAAACATCTTTCTCTAATTTAAAACAAATAATACAGCACGGATTATATTCTCAAAAATTACTTTTCTACTTTTATACAAAAAGCCCTAACATAACACTTACAGACTATTTCACTCAAAACAATTTCTACAGTTGATGCAACTAAATTAACATTCTGGACAACATTTGTTACAAGTTTTAAAAATCACTTTTCTTTCACATGGCTTATCAAAAAAATATACCACTTTTTCCTATGACTTACATACAAGTTCTTTTTACAAAATATGATTAAGTTTGATGAAAGATTTTCACTTGCTGGACAGCCACCAAAATTAAGTTGCATCACCTCTAGAAATTGAAACAATTCATGTTCTAACATTTTTTTATCAAAGGTTTTTGCACTCCAGAAGCTAAAAACAGTGATTAACTAAGAAAATTCATTCTTCTCTTAATTAAATACAGCATGAACAGCAAAATACTTATTCTTTTGAAAATTACTTAAGTTCTCAAAATAAAAGTTTTATACACATCCAAACATATAACACAACGTTCATTTACATGCCTAAACATCAAACAAAATTTCATTTCCCTTTTAGGGTCTCACGGCCAAACCAAAAAAAAATAATAATAATTTCAACTGAAAATTAGTTCATCATCATCATAATAATTGTTCATTCATGTTTGTATACTAACTATACTTATAATTAAAACAATCCATTTCCAGACACATACAACTTAAGAAAAATAAACTACTATCAAATAAAATTTCAAATACTACCTCTTGTTTTTAATCATAAAAATTTGGTCATCATTTGGATTAAAAAGGGGAGATTTGCTTCTCTTTAAACAATTTTCCTTTTTGTCCCTCTTTAATCTTTATTCATTTGACCAATAAACAACAACCATACACACAATCCATAATTCATTTTTCTGGATTATAATACTATATCAAAGGAGAAATTAGAGATTTAACTTTAGGAATTTTCACAACCATAAAAAGAAGATCAGAAAGCCTATTTAGAAAAAGAATACTACATGAAATGAAAAAGGCAAGACTATTACCTCTTCTCCTTAGCAAAAACAAAATGAACTTAATATGCAGTGTTTCCTCTTCCTCGCTATGCCACGCCTCCCTCTTTCTCTTGCTCTCAAGGTTCTAAATTTTTTTTCTTTCTACAAGTGAGTTATGTGTTGTGTGTAAAAAAATGAGGGGGTTTAAGCCTCTATTTATAGGTTTAGCAAGGAGTGAATCTTCCCCTAAAAACCTATAAGGTCTATGCCCTAGGAGAGTGAGAAAGTGGTCAAGGATGTCAAATTTTCACTTAATGAAGTCTAGTAACATGCACCTTCTATTAAAGCATTTCTTCTAATTCCTATGCACATAAATTCAAAAACATTCACCCCATGTTGAATTCAGAAAATATCTCCCTCCTATCCTTGTATCTGGACGGTGCAGTCCACAAAATATATAAATAAATTATTTTTAGGTCCAATAATTAATCTTAGGCCTTAAATTAATTTTTCAAGCTTCAAACATATAAAATTCGTACAGTTATTGCAGCAGAGAAAAATTTTCGAAGGACACCACATAAAATTAAAATTTTTACATTTTTAGAAACTACATTTCAATACGATCGTTTTCATGTAAAATTTATAATTTTTCGGACTTACTGTTTGAAAGTTATGAATTTTTGAAGTTCTAAAGTTATTTCCTCCAAAATGCATTTTGTAACACCTAGGATTTCTACCCTTAAAACCCCGCTATTAAAAATATGAATTTGAAATTTTCTTTTTAATTTAGTAAAAATCATCCGTCAAACAGACGGAGTCTTGTTTGTTTTTCGGACTAATCCAAAATTTAACCTGTGATAAATAATTTCAATTAAACAACCAGTAGCCAGCAGGGCTTCAGATTATATATATATGTGTCGTATCAAGGCCCCAAGGGCTCCAAATATATCAGAGTGCATAAAAATAATCAGAGTATTAGCGGAAATACTAAGTTTGAGTGTCATAATCAAAACATATAACTTTGTCAAAACATAACATCCTAAGCCTCATTTAAAATATGCATATTAAATTTACACTAAAATAATATAAGAGGCTTAGATCCATATTATACTCTAAACCCATAACACCCTACTCTCCCTGTAAGGGAAAGTACTCCTGCTAGGCCGGGGGCTGTGCCAACTCAATCTCCGTACCTGAAAATGTAAGGGAGTGAGCATTGCACATGAAATAGAAGGCAGTTTCTAACTAGACATAACGACCCGCTAGGTCAAGCACAAATAGCAATTAAACATATCTTCACATATTGCACACCATGCACATTTCATAATTCCCATATTCATTGTTCATTCCAAATTTCCATTTTCATTATTCATTTCAACATCCATTTCCTTTACTTTTTATTCATTTCTCATACACATTATATTTCAGTACATAACCTCAAATCAGAGGCCAATGTACAATTTCATTCAACACATTTATCACCTCAAGCAGAGGCCCACATTCTTTTCCTTATTTAAATTCTGTGTCCCTCAGGTAAGAGGTCAACACTTCATTCGTTATGATTTATATTGTGTCCCTCAGGTCAGAGGTCAACACTTCAACCTCTTAATTCACGGTGTGTCTCTCAGGTCAGAGGTCAACACACCAATACACATTTAGTCCGGTGTCCCTCAGGTCAGAGGTCAACACCCAATCACTTTAATTCATCTTGTGTCCCTCAGGTCAGAGGTCAACACTTTATTTCATTCCGTGTCCCTCGGGTCAGAGGTCAACACTTTATTTCATTCTGTGTCCCTCAGGTCAGAGGTCAACACTCATTTACTTTAATTCATATGGCGTCCCTCAGGTCAGAGGTCAACGCACACTTTCATTTTCATTTCACATTACCTCACATCAGAGGCCAAATCATACTTTCACCATCTTACACAAACAACTTAGCACATACAATCACAAATACACTTACACACATTTCCCATTCATTCTTTATCCATACTCATTTCCTATATCAATTATCAAATCTTTCCTTTAATCGTCACCTCAAAGCAGAGGCCAACGCATAAACCACATTCTCAATATTCAGCGCCTCAATTCAGAGGCCAAGAACTATTCACTTTCCTGTTCAATTAATTGTAACACATTTAAGTACAACAACACACATTCAACAACTAGTCATTCTTGTAGTTTCCTTATTCTTTTCCTTTCTCAATTATCACAAGCGTACCAAATAGTGTTCTCTTTTATAGTCCAACATTTAGATTCGCCCTTCATTTTAATTTTGCATATATCATCTTTTACTTTTTATTTCCACATAATCGTTTTACTTCCGTTTCCTATATTCACAAGTTCAATTCCTAAGCCATGACCTTTATTCACAATTGATAATACTTAATATTTTTACTCATTTAGCAATTAGACACAAATATGAACATTCATGACATTTAATCGTTTCCATTCCCTTTCTTCCTATATCAATTTATTTCACAACACATGCATATAATTGCTACAGTAATTACGTTATCATTTAATTCACAACTTTACAAATAAAATCAATAACCATGGAAATCATTTATGTCAACTTTATTATCACATTACCCAATTCCTCATGTACTTCAATATAATCATTAACCAAATATCATTTATTAAATTATTCATTTTCATATTATTGAGTTTCCTTTTCCTAATCTTAACATCCAATCATCATGCACATTTATTTAATTAGGATTTCATATTCAATAACCTAGGGATTTATAATCTAATATTCTCCCCTAACACATAACCCTAACAAGTATTATGTACTAACTAGAACCTACTCCCTAGAACAAGGCAAAGCTCACTATATCCACCCCCTTACCTCAAATACTTAAGAATTAGGAGATTCCAAATGCCCTATGCTTGAGTTTGCCCACCAATAAGATGCCCAACCAAAGGATAAGGATGGTACCTAATATAGAGTTATAAAAGAGAGGAAATCATCATTTATGCCATGATTCAAGTCAAGCCTCAATTTAAAAAGTGAAGTCTCAAGAGCCTAGTGGTGAAAACCACCATTGATGGTGGAGAGGGAGAGAGAAAACAAATTTGGAAGGGAAGGAGAGGAATCCACACTCAAACACTTACTTGAAGATGATAATAACAATCCTTGATGATGGAATGAGTGCCACCCACTTGATTCTTGATCAAATGGAAGTGAGAGAAGCTTGAGCCCTAGAGGAGATTAAATACAACTTTAATGAGCTAAAGAGAGTTGGAAAGGAATTAATATCATGCCATAAGACTCTACTTACCCCCAAGTGATGGTGGAACTTGAAATCCAAGAGGGAGAAGAGAAAGACAATTCGTGTGGTGTAGGGAGGAGAGGGAAGAAGTTTTCAACCCATTTCCATGAAGCTTGCTCGATGGGGTTTGTTGATTTTGGGTTTTAGGTGCCCAAAAATCAAGTGTTTGTGTGGAGGAGATGATGGGTGTGCTCTTGGAGCTTAAGGGAAATGATGAAGGTGATGAGTTGAGGTTGATGATGAAGCATGAGAGAATGAAGTGCTTTTGGTGCCATAAAATCAGTTTTGGGGTCAGCCACCATCGTGTGGCTGAGATTAGAACTTTGGCCCCAAGTTTCTCAACCAACGCACCAGATCTGGTGCTGCTGCGCGCGCTCGCTTGGGCGAGAATCCAGCACCAGCTGGTGCTGCTGGTGCGTCTGATGTGTCTTGCTGGTGCGGTCAGGTGGGGGTTTGGCGCGCCAAAATGCGAAGCTGGTGCGGCTGGTGCGCGTCACCACTCGCCTGGGCGAATTGGTGCCTCGCCTGGGCGGGTTTTTCACTGCCTGGTGCACTTATGAACAGTGCACCCGCCTGGGCGCATGGCTGGTGCGCCTGGGCGAGAAACAGGGTCTTCGACCTTCGATTCGCCGTAACGTTTTCATTAACCGTCGGATCGGGTCCAAATTTTTAGACAAGCTTCTTCACCCCATAAACTTCATATCCAACGGTGGAATTTATTTTCTTAGCATCCTGTAATAAATTTCTAATTTTATCTTTTCGGTTGATTTCTAACATCCAAAACGCCGATTTAACTCCCGATTTCGCTTAGTTAACTCTGCTCGAAGCCACAATTGCTTTCTATACAACCCCTAGGACTTATAATCACCACTCACCTATCTACCAAAATTCGTTAAGTCATTATTCCAATTTTTCTTAGGTTTTTAATAATAATTTCATCTAAAATAAAATTTAAGATGTTACAATTCTCCCCCACTTATTGGAATTTCGTCCCCGAAATTCCGTTCAATTCCTTTAATTGGAGAATCATCCCATTATTAGAATTCATGATGTCCGTCTTTACTTCCCTTCTCTTCCTTCCGTCACTTCTCGATTCGCCCGAACTTGACTTAGGTTAAGAGATACTCCCCCACTTAGTGTCGAAATACCCGTTTTCATCTCATGCTAAAAGATATGGAAGGAAGAAGTCCGTATCAGTTCCAAGATATACCCAACTACCAAAGGTGAAGGGTACGACACTTGCCGTTGGCTGGGTCAATTATCAATATTGTTTGGTATTAACGCAGGGATTTTACAAGTTTTTGGCAAATACCGGTTATTCTTATGAACGGTTATCTAAGATCATGGAAAAGATTCGAAGCAAATGTCAAATTGCTCAAGATCGGTTTAGTTGATATGATGTTTAAGAATAATTTCTGGAGAGTTTTCTTAACTCATCCAAGGGATTTGCACTTAGCTATACTACTTTGGAACAAGTAGCATACACCAAGACTTCCTTTCTTTAGAACTATTTTCTATCTACTCTCTAACTCTATGTGAAGCTTTCGAACGAATGTTTCGGGGTAGGGTTGGCTTCACTTACAAGAATTATTTTCCTTGGAAGTCACTTCTTTGGTTGTCTACTTTCACTTTAAAGGTTACAATGATAGCATTTATTGATAGATGCAAGAATTGATGTGATCAATCCCATCCTCACGTCTACCAACAACACATCACTGTCCGGTTCTGTCAATGATGTCATCGTTTAACAAATGCAAGGATTAGAGTGATCAGTTCTAACCTTACATTACATCAAATAACAACATCACAACATAGTGTTGGTCACTTGGTACTAGAATTCTCAAACTTAAGAATTCTTCCTAAGGTCTTTCTTATGTTATCTGCAAGAACAGGATTGTATTTGGAGAGGTAGATATCCAACATGTTTTTAAACAATTCTACCCTAAGACATTACTAACTCACTATTTAGCTAACTGAGGAGAAAACTAACTCCACAACAACTGGTCTTAGAAACATTACGCACGGACTTGGCAAACATTAGTTACCTGCGGCCATATCAGCCGGGTCCACCTCGTCACCCTCGACGGTAAATAATTTCCCCTTCTGCAATGATGGACCACCACGGGCCTTCTGTGCCTTAGCAGCATTAATCTCTTTCTTTATTGTGTTCTTAGGACAATTTGAAGCAAAATGTCCGGGTTGTCCACAGTGAAAGCATAACCCCTCCTTTCGACCCAATGTCCAGCACAATCCCCTATGCATCCTGCCACAGTGCTGACAAGTCGGAATAGGACCAAAGGTACTCACTACTTGGCCTGTTCTAGGTTGGGAGTAAGGACCTGGTCGCTGCACCGAACTCCTGCCCCTACTAGGACCTCCAGCCTTCTGAACATTCTTGTTTCTTTTCTCAGCTGCCCGTTGTTTCCGACTCTTTTCATAAGTACTAGTCATATTGATCAATTGAGACAGGTTGGCGATGTTCTGATACTCAAAAGCCATCTTGATTTCAGAACAAAGTCCGGTCTCGAACTTGATGCACTTGGTCCTTTCATCAGCATCCCTATAACTCCCTGCATATCGGATCAAGTCCTCAAACCTAGCAGCATACTCCCCAACGCTCATGTTCCCTTGCACGAGCTTCAGAAAAGTTATCTCCTTCTCTCTACGAACATCTTCAGGAAAGTATTTGCCCAGGAAACGATTCTTGAACAAATCCCATGTGATCGCCTGATTTTCCGCCTCTAAACCCCTCCGCATTTGTTGCCACCAGTGTTCCGCTTCACTAGTCAGCATGTACTGTGCTAGCAGAACCTTCTGTTCCTCCGGTGGTGCCATGGTGTTCAGGATCTTTTCAATCTCCTGCAACCAAAGCTGTGCTCCATCGGGAGTGAACCCTCCTTCGAACTTAACCGGATCATTCTTTCTGAACCGTGCCAACCAGTCGATTGCAACTGGAGCTGGGGGTTGAGGAACCATTGCGGCTGCTGCGGCCGTTGCTGCTGCTGCAGCTGCTGCTGCGATGTTTTCCCCCTGGTTATGATGCACTTGCGCTATGTTAGCAGCCTGATCCCGTTGCATCTGTACCAGATGTTCCAGAATAGCGCGGATCCCGTCATTTTCGACTCGCCTACCAGCCATTCTGTTCAGTCATGCATCAGGCCGGCAGTTAATGCTTATTAGCATAATTAATAGTATAAACATCCTATCAATAGACTCTAGACTCTAAACTATAATTATCGATTACTCGCTCGGTGAGTAATCACTGGAATAGCTCATAACTCCAAAGGCCGAGGGAAACTGCTCTGATACCATAAATGTAACACCTAGGATTTCTACCCTTAAAACCCCGCTATTAAAAATATGAATTTGAAATTTTCTTTTTAATTTAGTAAAAATCATCCGTCAAACGGACGGAGTCTTGTTTGTTTTTCGGACTAATCCAAAATTTAACCTGTGATAAATAATTTCAATTAAACAACCAGTAGCCAGCAGGGCTTCAGATTATATATATATGTGTCGTATCAAGGCCCCAAGGGCTCCAAATATATCAGAGTGCATAAAAATAATCAGAGTATTAGCGGAAATACTAAGTTTGAGTGTCATAATCAAAACATATAACTTTGTCAAAACATAACATCCTAAGCCTCATTTAAAATATGCATATTAAATTTACACCAAAATAATATAAGAGGCTTAGATCCATATTATACTCTAAACCCATAACTCCCTACTCTCCCTGTAAGGGAAAGTACTCCTGCTCGGCCGGGGGCTGTGCCAACTCAATCTCCGTACCTGAAAATGTAAGGGAGTGAGCATTGCACATGAAATAGAAGGCAGTTTCTAACTAGACATAACGACCCGCTAGGTCAAGCACAAATAGCAATTAAACATATCTTCACATATTGCACACCATGCACATTTCATAATTCCCATATTCATTGTTCATTCCAAATTTCCATTTTCATTATTCATTTCAACATCCATTTCCTTTACTTTTTATTCATTTCACATACACATTTTATTTCAGTACATCACCTCAAATCAGAGGCCAATGTACAATTTCATTCAACACATTTATCACCTCAAGCAGAGGCCCACATTCTTTTCCTTATTTAAATTATGTGTCCCTCAGGTCAGAGGTCAACACTTCATTCGCTATGATTTATATTGTGTCCCTCAGGTCAGAGGTCAACACTTCAATCTCTTAATTCACGGTGTGTCTCTCAGGTCAGAGGTCAACACACCAATACACATTTCGTCCGGTGTCCCTCAGGTCAGAGGTCAACACCCAATCACTTTAATTCATCTTGTGTCCCTCAGGTCAGAGGTCAACACTTTATTTCATTGTGTCCCTCAGGTCAGAGGTCAACACTTTATTTCATTCTGTGTCCCTCAGGTCAGAGGTCAACACTCATTTACTTTAATTCATATGGCGTCCCTCAGGTCAGAGGTCAACGCACACTTTCATTTTCAATTCACATTACCTCACATCAGAGGCCAAATCATACTTTCACCATCTTACACAAACAACTTAGCACATACAATCACAAATACACTTACACACATTTCCCATTCATTCTTTATCCATACTCATTTCCTATATCAATTATCAAATCTTTCCTTTAATCGTCACCTCAAAGCAGAGGCCAACGCATAAACCACATTCTCAATATTCGGCGCCTCAATTCAGAGGCCAAGAATTATTCACTTTCCTGTTCAATTAATTGTAACACATTTAAGTACAACAACACACATTCAACAACTAGTCATTCTTGTAGTTTGCTTATTCTTTTCCTTTCTCAATTATCACAAGCGTACCAAATAGTGTTCTCTTTTATAGTCCAACATTTAGATTCGCCCTTCATTTTAATTTTGCATATATCATCTTTTACTTTTTATTTCCACATAATCGTTTTACTTCCGTTTCCTATATTCACAAGTTCAATTCCTAAGCCATGACCTTTATTCACAATTGATAATACTTAATATTTTTACTCATTTAGCAATTAGACACAAATATGAACATTCATGACATTTAATCGTTTCCATTCCCTTTCTTCCTATATCAATTTATTTCACAACACATGCATATAATTGCTACAGTAATTACGTTATCATTTAATTCACAACTTTACAAATAAAATCAATAACCATGGAAATCATTTATGTCAACTTTATTATCACATTACCCAATTCCTCATGTACTTCAATATAATCATTAACCAAATATCATTTATTAAATTATTCATTTTCATATTATTGAGTTTCCTTTTCCTAATCTTAACATCCAATCATCATGCACATTTATTTAATTAGGATTTCATATTCAATAACCTAGGGATTTATAATCTAATATTCTCCCCTAACACATAACCCTAACAAGTATTATGTACTAACTAGAACCTACTCCCTAGAACAAGGCAAAGCTCACTATATCCACCCCCTTACCTCAAATACTTAAGAATAAGGAGATTCCAAATGCCCTATGCTTGAGTTTGCCCACCAATAAGATGCCCAACCAAAGGATAAGGATGGTACCTAATATAGAGTTATAAAAGAGAGGAAATCATCATTTATGCCATGATTCAAGTCAAGCCTCAATTTAAAAAGTGAAGTCTCAAGAGCTTAGTGGTGAAAACCACCATTGATGGTGGAGAGGGAGAGAGAAAACGAATTTGGAAGGGAGGGAGAGGAATCCACACTCAAACACTTACTTGAAGATGATAATAACAATCCTTGATGATGGAATGAGTGCCACCCACTTGATTCTTGATCAAATGGAAGTGAGAGAAGCTTGAGCCCTAGAGGAGATTAAATACAACTTTAATGAGCTAAAGAGAGTTGGAAAGGAATTAATATCATGCCATAAGACTCTACTTACCCCCAAGTGATGGTGGAACTTGAAATCCAAGAGGGAGAAGAGAAAGATAATTCGTGTGGTGTAGGGAGGAGAGGGAAGAAGTTTTCAACCCATTTCCATGAAGCTTGCTTGATGGGGTTTGTTGATTTTGGGTTTTAGGTGCCCAAAAATCAAGTGTTTGTGTGGAGGAGATGATGGGTGTGCTCTTGGAGCTTAAGGGAAATGATGAAGGTGATGAGTTGAGGTTGATGATGAAGCATGAGAGAATGAAGTGCTTTTGGTGCCATAAAATCAGTTTTGGGGTCAGCCACCATCGTGTGGCTGAGATTAGAACTTTGGCCCCAAGTTTCTCAACCAACGCACCAGATCTGGTGCTGCTGCGCGCGCTCGCTTGGGCGAGCCTTTACCCGCTTGGGGGAGAATCCAGCACCAGCGCTGGTGCTGCTGGTGCGCCTGATGCGTCTTGCTGGTGCCGTCAGGTGGGGGTTTGGCGCGCCAAAACGCGAAGCTGGTGTGGCTGGTGCGTGTCACCACTCGCCTGGGCGAATTGGTGCCTCGCCTGGCCGGGTTTTTCACTGCCTGGTTCACTTATGAACAGTGCACCCGCCTGGGTGCATGGCTGGTGCGCCTGGGCGAGAAACAGGGTCTTCGACCTTCGATTCGCCGTAACTTTTTCATTAACCGTCGGATCGGGTCCAAATTTTTAGACAAGCTTCTTCACCCCATAAAATTCATATCCAACGGTGGAATTTATTTTCTTAGCATCCTGTAATAAATTTCTAATTTTATCTTTTCGGTTGATTTCTAACATCCAAAACGCCGATTTAACTCCCGATTTCGCTTAGTTAACTCTGCTCGAAGCCACAATTGCTTTCTATACAACCCCTAGGACTTATAATCACCACTCACCTATCTATCAAAATTCGTTAAGTCATTATTCCAATTTTTCTTACGTTTTTAATAATAATTTCATCTAAAATAAAATTTAGGATGTTACACATTTCATAGCTTTCAAACTAATTTAAAATTAAAAAAAATACAGAAATTAAATTTCATATGGACGGTGCAACCAATGAGAAATTTTTTTAAAATATATTTTCCATGCACATAAAAATGTTTCTTGGTCAAAGAGTCATTAAATGGCTTAAAATCATATTTCCAAACTTAAAACTCCAAAATTCGTACATTACAGTAGCAGTGATAATTTTCGAAGACTTCAAAATAAAAATAAAAAATTGCATTTTCATAATCTATATTTTGATACGATCGTTTGGACATATAACTTATAATTTTTCGACTTACGGTTAAAAAGAAATAAATTTTTTAAGTTATAACACTATAACTTTGAAAGAATTCATTTTATTATCAAAACATTAGTTAAAAAGCATTCTTTTTTCTAAGATAGAAATATACTTGTTAAATATTTTCATGTCACAATATAACAAGAGTAAAATCATAATTCATTAAAGGAAAAACTTATATAAATATATATATGTATACAGGCACACATATATATATATATAACTTAATTAAATATCACTCTTATAAAAATTTCTATTAATCTGTCCTTCAAATAAATATAAATAAATAATAAAAATAAAAATATCATAGCATAAATAAATGGGGTAAAATTGTGGGTCTCACAAAATGTTCTAGAGATATATTTTGATAAAATATGCTAGAGAGATACTTCATAAAATTATGCACTTTCTTTTTTTTGTTTTTTTGGTAGAAGAAAAAATTCTATTACCACATGCAAAATAGAAACACCAGAGTACAAAACATAATTTTCCAAAACTGCCACCTTCTAGGAAGGGTTCTGTAACATCCCTAATTTAATTTACAAGCCTAATTAGTGATTTAATATGTTTAGAGTGTAGAAAATGGGTAGATTAATCACTTAAAGAATTTTGGGAGTAAGGTGAATAGTAATTTTAAGTACTAGGGGTTGCGTAGGGTGCATCGGTAGCCAGAAGTAGAATTATAGAATTGAAATCGGGAGTTAAATCAGAGTTTTAAGTGTTAGAAATCATCCGGTGCAAGAAAATTAGGAATAAAATATCCATAGCTCTAAACCCAATTCCCACCGTTGGATGTGAAGTTTATGATTTTAGGAAGCTTGTCTCAAAATTTGAGCAAGATCCAACGGTTAACGAAGAAGTTATGGCGATTTGAAGTAAGGACCCCCCAGGGCACGCCCGGGCGCACCGGGGCACGCCCCGGCGCTCCAACCCCTCAAGTGGTGCGCCATTCAGTAGAAAACATGCCCAGGCGCGCCATGACCCATGCCCAGGCGTGCGGGGCTGCATCTGATGCGGAAAAATGGTGCGTGGCACCCCTCCCAGCCACAAGGAGCACTTGGCTTCTTCGTGAAGCCAATCCTCCCACCACCCACTCATTCCTTCATGTTTTATACCCCCATCTAGGCACCAAAAACCTTCACCCTCTTCCCTCAACTCCCACCGTGCCTCTCTCTCACCAAGAACCCAAGCACCATTACCACTTCTTCTTCCTTGATTCATGAAGCATCTCCATGGCCATAGCTTCTAAGCCATGAAATTGATCATGAACACCTTCCATTCTTCTTCCCTTGCTCAAACCCGTGTCTTCCTCCCTCACTCTAAGGCAATCATCATCATCATCCCTTCCTCATGAATCATGAAGCAAGCACCATAACCATTAGCTCCAAGTCAATGTAAAGGGTGTGAACTTCCTTCTCTCCTCCTTCCACCATCGACTCATCTCTCTCTTGGGGGCACCATTCCACCATTCCTTTTCCTTTAATCATCATAAAGCCAAACCCTCAACCAAATCACCAAGCTCTAATTTTTTCCATTTGATTTCCATGGAGTTCAAGCATCAAGGACCTTCATTCCTCCCTCCATGGTTTTGTTCTTCTCAAGCAAAAATGGAAGGAAACCGACATACCGACATTCACCGACACCGACCGAAACCGACTCGGTCTTGCTCTCGATCACTAAAAATGCTTCTAGGATCACCGCCTCGTCTCGTCGGCCAACTTTGGCGTTAATCGGTGCGAAGTTTGGAGCCTCGGGTCAAGGTTTTCTCTTTTGATTCGTCGGTTGAGGTAAGAGGGGTTTGTGTTACCTTTGCTAAGGATATAGATTCTAGGTTGTTGTAATGATGACTAGGTGTAGATAATTGATTAAGAGAATAAACCATAGGATAATTAAAGTGCATGAAATGAACCTTGGGGTATAATTGCTACTTAATGTGTAGATTATATGTTAATTAACTAGGAATTGAAGAACCCTAGGGAGTTGACTTAATTTATAGTACTCTGAGACATACTTGAGTATGTCGACTGTTTTGTTTACCAACTGTGGATTGTTATTTGTCGTTGATGTATGTTTATATTGTGCTTGGATTGGTAAATCGTAAAGCAAATAATGGACTAAGTGTTAACGTAGGCAAATCATATAGGAAGGGCCAAGTAATAAAAGAGAAATATGAATTTAATGGAAAATTATGAGCGAGTAATTAAGGAATGGATTAAGTATAAATAGCTTGGTAAAAGGGAAGTGATGTTTATTATTAATTGAATCATAAGTTAGAGGATGGTGATTGAGTGACAAGGAACTTTGATGGATGTTTTGCTTGATTTAATTTGTTAAGTGTAAATGCGACAATAACAGTTGTATGATAATGTGTGATATTGAAATGATGTATGTGCTTGAATATTAATGAGATGTGATGTTGTTATGATCCAAGAATGGAAATGAAATATACCTGGACGCAGTAAGTCGTGACCAGCACATTAGTGCGGACGCAGTAGGTCGTCACCAAGGACAGAATGAAATGAAATATACCCGGACGCAGTAAGTTGTTACCAGCACATTAGTGCGGACGCAGTAGGTCGTGACCAGGGACAGAATGAAATGAAACATACCCGGACGCAGTAAGTCGTGACCAGCACATTAGTGCGAGCGCAGTAGGTCGTGACCAGGGACAGAATGAAATGAAACATACCCGGACGCAGTAAGTCGTGACCAGCACATTAGTGCGGACGCTGTAGGTCGTGACCAGGGACAGAATGAAATGAAACATACCCGGATGCAGTAAGACGTGACCGCGCATGGGTGCGGACGCAGTAGGTCGTGACCAGGGGAGGATGAAAATGAAACATACCCGGACGCAGTAGATCGTGACCAGGGACAGAATGAAATGAAACATACCTGGACGCAGTAAGACGTGACCGCGCATGGGTGCGGACGCAGTAGGTCGTGACCAGGGGAGGATGAAAATGAAACATACCCGGACGCAGTAAGTCGTGACCAACACATTAGTGCGGACGCAGTAGGTCGTGACCAGGGACAAATTGAAAGAAATGTGAATTTAATGGAAGAAAAGAGAATAAAAAGACTTTATGAAAATAATGACATAATTATATATACGTGAATTGGTAATTTATGAGAATGGAATTTGGAATATGGAAAATGTTAATGCAAGCGGAATTGAAAAGTAATTTTAAGGTTGAATGTAGAGTTGCTAGGAAGGTAGTATGTACATAGGACTTATTTTATTGAAAATGAGCTTGTATGTAGTTATCTGAAAAAGAATATTAGGTTAATAGATAATTTTTATTGTGATAGGGCCTAGTTTGTCAGCTATGCTTCTTAGAAGCTATTTTCCTTAGTTATGTGTAATGCTACCCTTCTTGCTATATTTTTACAGGTACCGAAGGAGCATACACAAGTCTGGCCGAGCAGGAGTACATTCCACCACGTGGAATGTATACAGTATTTAGCGACCATCTATCGGTCATGGGTTATTTTGGTTAGTTTTGTTGTATTTCAATTTCTTTGTCTCTTTGGAAAACTAAGAGTTTGAGAAGTTATTTGTATCCCTTTTTAACTAATGTTCTAAGTGGACTGAATAATATTTTGGGCCCTGCTGGTCTCTGATGTATTTAAACCTGCTTCGGATAAATTTTACAGGTTAAAGCAATATTTTGGAAATGCCTTACAAACAAAGAAACTCCGTCCGATTTCACGGAGAATTTTCATAAGCAAATCATATGATTACGAGTTTTTCTTATGAAATGAAACTAATCAAATGTTTTAAAAAGAAATTTTCAAGTCGCTATTTTTAATCTTAAGGGTAATTATGGGAAAATAATTTAGGTGTTACATTTATGGTATCAGAGCAATTTTTCCTCGGCCCGAAGGGAGTAACTCATTACTCCTGTAGTTACTCATCAAGCGAGTAACTTGAACTAGAAATAGAACTGCTTTCTGATTTAGTGAGTATCATTACTAGCATGGTAATAGAAATAGTTACGAAGTCTAGTGTGGTAAGTACTCTAGATTTTCTTAGGCTAGACTGAGTTGTTTGAGGGGTGCGTTTAGCATCTGGCAATTTCTTTCGAGAAGCATGGTAAGCATTTGAAAATCTTTTCTAAGTTCATTTAAGTATGTTAAAATTACCATGCAAAACCTGAAAATCTTGTGGAAATCAATGAGTCATATTTAGAAGTGGATGAATGACGAGACTAAGGAAAGCAATACCCCAACAGGCAAGGGCACTAAGTGCTACCCCACCGGAAGGAAGTGATCTTTAGTTTCGCGCCAAGTAAGCCAATTCTAAATGTGATGCACCAAACAAGATTTCAACATTTTGAAACTAATAGGTTAAGAAATTCAAACTTAAGTAAGATGAGAATGGTCTTATCATCGATATGATGTATGATTGAGCCTTATCACCTCAAGTGTACATCTATTGGGAGATATCATCATCCTGTCCTTAAGTTTCGGCGAGTATTTTGGGAATTTAGTGAGATCCCAAATTTAGGAGGATTAGAGGTCTTTGTCATAGGTTTCCTTATGCGAAAATATTTTGGAATCAGAGTTGTGCAACGGAAGTGTAGGAAGTATTGTCTTGTCTTAAGATAAGAGGAGTGGCTAGTTAGGAATCCTAGTTAGCTATGATAGATTGCTAGTATTTATACATCTAGAATTGAATATAAGAAACCCTAAGATAGTACATAGTAATAGTCCTAAGTTTAGGCATTAGGTGCTTAAAATCCTAGGTGATTGCATAGAGCTAGGTTATGTGCTTGGAAATGAATGAATGTGATGCTATGTATTGTCTTGTGTTTGCTTACATGATGATTTGTGCATGTTGAAAACTGTTTTGCGCTTAAAACTATTCGCAAGCTTCTTCATAGAACGGTGTTGCTATCCACAAATCGCTTGGTTCCCAAGCATAAACATTTCAAAAAAAATTAGGAACCACTTGATTTTCAAATGTGATAGTAACCCCAGTGAATTTTCATGTTTTGAAAATGAACTCAAAAATGAATTTTACTGTTCTAATAGAACCAGAAATTCTTCCAAATTGAGTACTAAGTTGTGTAGTGAAATTTTGAAAAGCTAGTGAGTCAACCAAGGATTCCTAAGTAATCAAGTGGTGAACTAATTTATTCTTTTAATCGATCCCCACGCTGATTAAATAGGAACCCTTCTATGTGACTTTACTCAATTCGGAATGGAGCTTAGTTGTCAAACTCAAAGTCAAAGGGAATGTGACTATTTTGATTGTTTGAGAAGCATTGAAATAAACTTTCTAGTAAACCACATACTCCCATTCTCATTGAGTTTGCTAATCTTGAGAAAGGTTATGATCCTTCACCTAAATCTCCCGAAATTAGATGGAGAAAATCCTTTACAAAAAGATATGCTTTGCTTTATAAAATTTGTTTTTGGAACTTCATCCAAGTTATTTGGCATGAACATATCAAAGTTTTAAAGTGTGAAATAAATTTTCCTGATTTAATCTTTTCCTAGGAATTTTACGTAAAACAAATCAACATGTTTTCCATCAAGATTGGAATTTGATTTTCAAAAGTAACGACTCCATCGACACACCATCACATCAATAATTGTTGATGTGCTACTTTGACTATGCATGTGTAAATGCCTTCCTTATATGATAAGCAAAATTTCTACGCATAGATGAACGCATACATGTTTTTCGGCATATCCTTTTGATTTTATAAATGCATAAATGCACGAACGAATTTCCCGAACGCTATTCTGATTTTCATAAAGGTACACATACCTTGAATGTATGGGGTCTTATCTATTGAATTTTAACCCTCATGCAAAGTGATTGCTTTTAATCAAAGTTTTTATCATGGCATAAAAATTTTCAAGCTCTTCTCGGATTGCATTTGAAATGTGCACAGATTATCTAAGATGAGTATATAGACTTAGACCTGAATTCTAGGGCTGATTCAGGTAGATCAGGATTGGATTAGAATTAAGTAGAGATTGCTAAGTTAGTGTTTGCAATCATGAGCTGATATGAAATGTTGGTGTGGATATTTGAACTTTGATTGTTATGTATGTGCTAACTGTTTACTTGTCAATGAGTGTGATTGCTTAGGACTTAAGAATGGTACCTAAGTTGTAGATCACTAGGTAGATTGTGATTAGATCTCTATTAATGCTGCCGTTTAGATCGGGTATAGAAATAGTTTTGGGTTGTTTTGAATGCGGCAGTTATTAAGTTATAGTGCTATTTGTAAACTTGACAATGACCCTATCATTAATAAATATGAGATTAGACTGATACCCCGAATCTTATGTTTATTAATGATTGATGTCATCTGAGGACTATAAATGGCACAAGATCAATCAAGCCTAGAATGCAGGAACCAATTTGATTAGTACCCCTTTCCAGATGTTTAGAGTAAAATGTCTGGGAAAAACCCAGTTGACCTTAGAAGCCATCTCCAATCTAATGGAGAAATTTCTCTCGATTTTAGAAACCTGAGGTTTATTAAAAGTCTTTTTATTAGAACTCTTGCAATGTTTGACCGACATCGGAGTAAACCTCAAAAACCTTAGAGCATTTTGCTCCTAGTCTAACCAAACTAAACCACGATTTGTATTCTTCATTGGATGCATGAGTCCGGTGGCGTACTTAAGCAAGGTAGTATGCCGATTCAAAGTGGGGGAGTAGAACCTAGTGCAGTGTGCATCGTAGTTTAGAAAACCCTTTGTTGGGATGGTTCTCCATTTGAAGGAATTGAACGGAATTTCGGGGACGAAATTCTAGTAAGTGTGGGAGAATTGTAACATCCCTAATTTAATTTACAAGCCTAATTAGTGATTTAATATGTTTAGAGTGTAGAAAATGGGTAGATTAATCGCTTAAAGAATTTTGGGAGTAAGGTGAATAGTAATTTTAAGTATTAGGGGTTGCTTAGGGTGCATCGGTAGCAAGAAGTAGAATTATAGAATCGAAATCGGGAGTTAAATCAGAGTTTTAAGTGTTAGAAATCATCCGGTGCAAGAAAATTAGGAATAAAATATCCATATCTCTAAATCCAATTTCCACCGTTGGATGTGAAGTTTAGGATTTTAGGAAGCTTGTCTCAAAATTTGAGCAAGATCCAACGGTTAACGAAGAAGTTATGGCGATTTGAAGTAAGGACCCCCCAGGACACGCCCGGGCGCAACGGGGCACGCCCAGGCGCGCCAGCCCCTCAAGTGGTGCGCCATTCAGTAGAAAACACGCCCAGGCGCGCCATGACCCATGCCCAGGCGCGCAGGGCTGCATCTGATGCGGCAAAATGGTGCGTGGCACCCCTCCCAGCCACAAGGAGCACTTGGCTTCTTCGTGAAGCCAATCCTCCCACCACCCACTCATTCCTTCATGTTTTATACTCCCATCTAGGCACCAAAAATCTTCACCCTCTTCCCTCAACTCCCACCGTGCCTCTCTCTCACCAAGAACCCAAGCACCATTACCACTTCTTCTTCCTTGATTCATGAAGCATCTCCATGGCCATAGCTTCTAAGCCATGAAATTGATCATGAACACCTTCCATTCTTCTTCCCTTGTTCAGACCCGTGTCTTCCTCCCTCACTCTAAGGCAATCATCATCATCATCATCCCTTCCTCATGAATCATGAAGCAAGCACCATAACCATTAGCTCCAAGTAAATGTAAAGGGTGTGAACTTCCTTCTCTCCTCCTTCCACCATCGACTCATCCCTCTCTTGGGGGCACCATTCCACCATTCCTTTTCCTTTAATCATCATAAAGCCAAACCCTCAACCAAATCACCAAGCACTAATCTTTTCCATTTGATTTTCGTGGAGTTCAAGCATCAAGGACCTTCATTCCTCCCTCCATGGTTTCGTTCTTCTCAAGCAAAAATGGAAGGAATCCGACATATCGACATTCACCGACACCGACCGAAACCGACTCGGTCTTGCTCTCGGTCACTAAAAATGCTTCTAGGATCACCGCCCCGTCTCGTCGGCGAACTTCGGCGTTAATCGGTGCGAAGTTTGGAGCCTCGGGTCAAGGTTTTCTCTTTGGATTCGTCGGTTGAGGTAAGAGGGGTTTGTGTTACCTTTGCTAAGGATATAGATTCTAGGTTGTTGTAATGATGACTAGGTGTAGATAATTTATTAAGAGAATAAACCATAGGATAATTACAGTGCATGAAATGAACCTTGGGGTATAATTACTACTAAATGTGTAGATTATATGTTAATTAAGTAGGAATTGAAGAACCTTAGGGAGTTGACTTAATTTATAGTACTCTGAGACATACCTGAGTATGTCGACTGTTTTGTTTACCAACTGTGGATTGTTATTTGTCATTGATGTATGTTTATATTGTGCTTGGATTGGTGACTCGTAAAGCAAATAATGGACTAAGTGTTAACGTAGGCAAATCATATAGGAAGGGCCAAGTAATAAAAGAGAAATTTGAATTTAATGGAAAATTATGAGCGAGTAATTAAGGAATGGATTAAGTATAAATAGCTTGGTAAAAGGGAAGTGATGTTTATTATTAATTGAATCATAAGTTAGAGGATGGTGATTGAGTGACAAGGAACTTTGATGGATGTTGTGCTTGATTTAATTTGTTAAGTCTAAATGCGACAATAACAGTTGTATGATAATGTGTGATACTGAAATTATGTTTGTGCTTGAATATTCATGAGATGTGATGTTGTTATGATCCAAGAATGGAAATGAAATATACTCAGACGCAGTAAGTCGTGACCAGCACATTAGTGCGGACGCAGTAGGTCGTGACCAAGGACAGAATGAAATGAAATATACCTGGACGCAGTAAGTCGTGACCAGCACATTAGTGCGGACACAGTAGGTCGTGACCAGGGACAGAATGAAATGAAATATACCCGGACGTAGTAAGTCGTGACCAGCACATTAGTGCGGACGCAGTAGGTCGTGACCAGGGACAGAATGAAATGAAACATACCCGGACGCAGTAAGACGTGACCGCGCATGGATGCGGACGCAGTAGGTCGTGACCAGGGGAGGATGAAAATGAAACATACCCGGATGCAGTAGGTCGTGACCAGGGACAGAATGAAATGAAACATATCCGGACGCAGTAAGACGTGACCGCGCATGGGTGCGGACGCAGTAGGTCGTGACCAGGGGAGGATGAAAATGAAACATACCCGGACGCAGTAAGTCGTGACCAGCACATTAGTGCGGACGCAGTAGGTCGTGACCAGGGACAAATTGAAAGAAATGTGAATTTAATGGAAGAAAAGAGAATAAAAAGACTTTATGAAAATAATGACATATATATATATATATATATATATATACGTGAATTGGTAATTTATGAGAATGGAATTTGGAATATGGAAAATGTTAATGCAAGTGGAATTGAAAAGTAATTTTAAGGTTGAATGTAGAGTTGCTAGGAAGGTAGTATGGACATAGGACTTATTTTATTGAAAATGAGCTTGTATGTTATTATCTGAAAAAGAATATTAGTTTAATAGATAATTTTTATTGTGATAGGGCCTAGTTTGTCAGCTATGCTTCTTAGAAGATATTTTCCTTAGTTCTGTGTAATGCTACCATTCTTGCTATATTTTTACCGGTACCGAAGGAGCATACACAAGTCTGGCCGAGCAGGAGTACATTCCACCACGTGGAATGTATATAGTATTTAGCGACCATCTATCGGTCATGGGTTATTTTGGGTAGTTTTGTTGTATTTCAATTTGTTTGTCTTTTTGGAAAACTAAGAGTTTGAGAAGTTATTTGTATCCCTTTTTAACTAATGTTCTATGTGGACTGAACAGTATTTTGGGCCCTGCTGGTCTCTGATGTATTTAAACCTGCTTCGGATAAATTTTACAGGTTAAAGCAATATTTTGGAAATGCCTTACAAACAAAGAAACTCCGTCCGATTTCACGGAGAATTTTCATAAGCAAATCATATGATTACGAGTTTTTCTTATGAAATGAAACTAATCAAATGTTTTAAAAAGAAATTTTCAAGTCGCTATTTTTAATCTTAAGGGTAATTATGGGAAAATAATTTAGGTGTTACATGTTCAGTTTGAAAAATTATGTAAAGGGATTAAGAGCCACCTTCTAGGAAGGTTTCTCTTAATCAGTAAAAACCTTGAGTTTTCATTACAAATTTTCTAAACTAAGTCCCTATTGGTCCAACTTCTAAACTTCTTACAATGAAATCAGGTCAGAGGTCAACACATTAATAATTTATTCCATTTAGTGTCCCTCAAGTCAGAGGTCAACACAATATTCATTTATTTCATTTCGTGTCCCTCAGGTCAGAGGTCAACGCACTATTGTACTTCACCTCCACGCAGGAAGGTACCTCATACATTTGGCCTATGGGTACTTCAACTCCACACCGGAAGGTACCTTATACCATTGTACTTCACCTCCACACCGGAAGGTACCACATACAATTTGGCCGGTGGGTACTTCACCTCCACACCGGAAGGTACCTCATACCACCACATAGGTTATACATATAAAAATTAAGATTTAAGCATAACAATACACATAATTCCGAGCACACCATTCGTTCATTCACTTAGTATTTGGCACCTCAATTCAGAGGCCAAGAATTATTCTCTTTCTTG
Organism: Crotalaria pallida; assembly: GCA_037953625.1. Lineage (NCBI taxonomy): Eukaryota > Viridiplantae > Streptophyta > Magnoliopsida > Fabales > Fabaceae > Crotalaria > Crotalaria pallida. Next base: position 83,493,811 of record CM075649.1, read on the forward strand.
TTCAATCAATCATAACACATGTCATCATAGTTACACATATTTATAGTTTCTCATTCATAACTTATCCATACTCATTTACCATATTAGTTACCGAATCCTCTTAAATAGCATACATGTTCTCAGTTAAACATATACCATACATTTAAGCACAATTAAACAAATTTAACATTAGGGGGGCAAATATACACAACCAACTCATACTTGTCACATAATTAACATCATCGTTTCACTTTTAATTTACATGTAATTATGCCATTCCCATTTCCACCTTTATTCATATTTTCACATTTAGTGTACAAATATATTCAACCAAACATACATAATATCACCTTCTCATATTTTTGCTTTAACAACACATATATTCGTTTCCATTCCATTTTCTTCCTATGTCAATTTATTCCACAACACAAACATATATTTGCAACAGTAATCAATTATCATTTAATTCACAACTTTACAAATAAAGTCAATAATCATAGAAATCATTTATGGAAACTTCACTATCATATTACCCAATTCCTCATGTACTTCAATTATAATCATTATCCAAATTCCATTTATCAACTAATTCATTTTCATATCATTGGGTTTTCTTTTTCTAGTCTTTACTTCCAACATCATACATATTTAATTAATTAGAGTTTTATATTCAATAACTTAGGGTTTTATAATCTAATTTTCTCCCCTAACACATAACCCTAACAAATCATTATATACTAACTAGAATCCACTCCCTAGAACAAGGCAAAACCCACCCCCTTACCTCAAACACTTAAGGATAAGGAGATTCCAAGTGCCCTATGCTTGGGTTTGCCCACCAAAGAGCTCAAACTCCACAAGAGGGTGATAGAACCTATTGTAAAGCCACAAAAAGGAAGATTATTGCTCATTCCATGATTCTCAAGCCATGCCCCAAGGGAAAAACGAAGATTCTATGGCTTTAGAAATGAAAACCTCCATGGATGGGAAGAGAGAGAAAGAATTCGAATAAGAGAGAGAGAGGGGGAATCAAGGCTTTGAATACTTACTTGGAGCAAGAGGGAAAGAGATTGGATGATAGAAATGGGTGCACAACTTGTGTCTTGATTGATCTTGAAGTGGAGAAGTTGGAGCCCTAGGAGAGAAATTCGAACCTGGCAAGAAACTAAGGTGTGTGTGCCTTTATTTTTTTTCATCAGCACACGATTTAATCGATTAAGGGTTTACTTAATCGATTAAGCTTTTTCACACTATCTGACCTTAATTGATTAGCCAACAGGTTAATCGATTAAGCTGCATAATTTTGCAGTATCCAGTACTTTGAAAGGTCATAACTTCTTCGTTACCCGTTGGATCTTAATCAAATTTTAAATAAAGCTTCCCTACATACTAATCTTCACATCCAACGGTGGAATTTGTGTTTAGAGTTGTAAATCTTTTTTTTTAAATTTCTTAATATCCTATGTTATTAATCCTAAAACAAGCCTTCAATCCACTATTTTTAACTCAATATCATTATTTCCTTCACTCTAAGCTTGACCCATCATCAATTATACTAGGAATTAAATTTGGGATGTTACAATCCTCCCCCACTTATTGGAATTTCGCCCCCGAAATTCTGTTAGGTTCAATAAATGGAGAATCACCCTGGTGATAGGACTTGTGATTCCTATCTTTAATTCCCTTTGGTTTCTTCCGTCAGTCTTTCGATTTGCCCTTACCTAGACAGAATTTAAATTAGGGTAGGAAGTGCTCCCCCACTTGGCATCGACATACCTAATTACCGCTATGCTAAAGGATGTGGGATCGGGTGAATCCGCTTCCGATCGTCCTTCGGATAGATGTAAGGTAGGAGTTGCATTAGCTAGATATGGGAAAACTAGAAATATTTAGCATTCCGGAATAGTTTTAGAATCTTTCCCAGAATAGATACCCTGGGATCGTGGCATGCGAAGATTTTTGTAGGATAGAACGCCTTAGAGTTTGTCTTCTCACAAGGATTGACTAACACCGGTAAGATTTAGAACCTTTCAAAAACACAAGCATTCATGAACAAGAAGCACCCCAAAAGGTTAAGAGTTTCCCCCCAATGCTTAGATGATTAGAGCAGACACAATTCCTACTAAATGCTCCACAATCAACTTCTTCCATGAATCGATTAAAAAGAATAGGAAGGAAGAAGTCCACATTAGTTCCAAGATTTACCCAACTACCAAAGGTGAAGGGTACGAAAACTTGTCGTTGGCTGGGTCAATTATCAAGATTGTTTGGTCTTAACGCAGGGATTTTACAAATTTGGCACAACCGGCTATTCTTATGAATGGTTATCTAAGAATCGAGACAAGATTCGAAGTAAATGTCAAATTGTTTGAGTTCGGTTTCGTGGATATAATGGTTAAGAATAATTTCTGTAGAGTTTTCTTAACTTATCCAAGGGTTTAGCACATAGCTATACTACTTTGGAAGAAGTAGCATACACCAAGACTTCCTTTCTTTGGAACTATTTTCTATCTACTCCCTAACTCTATAAGAAGCTTTTGAACGAATGTTTCTGGGTTAGGTTGGCTTCTCTTACATGAATTCTTTCCTTGGAAGTCACTACTTTGGTTGTCTACTTTCACTTTAAAGGTTACAACGATAGCATTTATTGATAGATGCAAGAATTGAGGTGATCAATCCCATCCTCACGTCTATCAACAACACATCATTGTCGGGTTCTGTCAATGATGTCATCATTTGACAAATGCAAGGATTAGAGTGATCAGTTCTAACCTTACATTACATCAAACAACAACATCACAACATAATATTGGTCACTTGATACTAGAATTCTCAAACTTAAGAATGCCTTATAAGGTCTTTCATAAGCTCTCTATAAAAGCAAGATCGAATTTGGAAGGGCAGATATCCAACATGTTTCAAACAATTCTACCCTAAGACATTACTAATTCACGATTTAACTAACCGAAGAGCAAACTAACTCCACAACAATTCGAACATAAAAGCATTACGCATAGACTTGTCAAACGTTAGTTACCTGCGACCATATCAGCTGGGTCCACCTCGTCACCCTCTACGGTGAATAATTTCCCTTTCTGCGATGATGGACCTCCACGGGCCTTCTGTGCCTTTGCAGCATTAATCTCTTTCTTCACTGTGCTCCTAGGACAATTTGAAGCAAAATGTCCGGGTTGTCCACAGTGAAAGCATAACCCCTCCTTTCGACCCAATGTCCAGCACACTCCCCTGTGCATCCTGCCACAGTGCTAACAAGTTGGTATTGGACCATAAGCATTCACTATTGGTCCGGATTCCCTAGGAAACGTGACCCCGGGATGAGAGTATGGACCAGACTTCTGAATCGATCCCTTGTCCTTATTTTGACCGCCGATTCTCTGATTTTCCCGAGATCTCTCATCAACTAGCTTTCGTTTGAGACCCTTCTCATAGGTGCTTGCCATGTTGACCAAGCGAGCAAAGTTGTCAATGTTGTGATACTCACACGAGAGGCGAAGATCACTCCTAAGCCCAGATTCAAACTTGACACACTTGCCACGGTCACTTGCATACCGATAATCAGAAAAACGGATGAGATCTTCAAACCGAGCTGCATAGTCCCCTACTGACATATACCCTTGAGTCAATTGGAGAAAAGCAATCTCCTTCTCCCTCCTAAAATCTTCAGGGAAATACTTCCCCAAGAATAGATCCTTGAACATCTCCCAAGGAATCACAGGATTAGCTGCCACCAATCCTCTCCTCTGCTGGTCCCACCAATGTTCTGCCTCATTGGTCAGCATGAATTCAGCTAGTCGAACATACTGCTCCATTGGTGGTTGAAGAGAACGAAGAATCTTCTCTATCTCCTGTATCCACCTCTGTGCTCCATCCGGGTCATTTCCACCTTCAAAGCGAGGCGGATTATTCTTTCGGAATCGAGACATCCAGTCAATCTCAACTAGAGCTGGTTGCAGAGCTGCTGCCGCTGCAGCAGCTGCCATCTGTTCCCCCTGCTGCTGCTGCATCTGAGATAGATGCTCCAGAATAGCAGCAAGTCCATCGTTACCAGCCCTTCTTCCAGCCATACTGCTTAGCCAGAGAGAACAGACCAGTAAGACTCAATTACTAAGTAGATACATAATTAATAATTTATTCCATTTAGTGTCCCTCAGGTCAGAGGTCAACACATTAATAATTTATTCCATTTAGTGTCCCTCAAGTCAGAGGTCAACACAATATTCATTTATTTCATTTCGTGTCCCTCAGGTCAGAGGTCAACGCACTATTGTACTTCACCTCCACGCAGGAAGGTACCTCATACATTTGGCCTATGGGTACTTCAACTCCACACCGGAAGGTACCTTATACCATTGTACTTCACCTCCACACCGGAAGGTACCACATACAATTTGGCCGGTGGGTACTTCACCTCCACACCGGAAGGTACCTCATACCACCACATAGGTTATACATATAAAAATTAAGATTTAAGCATAACAATACACATAATTCCGAGCACACCATTCGTTCATTCACTTAGTATTTGGCACCTCAATTCAGAGGCCAAGAATTATTCTCTTTCTTGTTCAATCAATCATAACACATGTCATCATAGTTACACATATTTATAGTTTCTCATTCATAACTTATCCATACTCATTTACCATATTAGTTACCGAATCCTCTTAAATAGCATACATGTTCTCAGTTAAACATATACCATACATTTAAGCACAATTAAACAAATTTAACATTAGGGGGGCAAATATACACAACCAACTCATACTTGTCACATAATTAACATCATCGTTTCACTTTTAATTTACATGTAATTATGCCATTCCCATTTCCACCTTTATTCATATTTTCACATTTAGTGTACAAATATATTCAACCAAACATACATAATATCACCTTCTCATATTTTTGCTTTAACAACACATATATTCGTTTCCATTCCATTTTCTTCCTATGTCAATTTATTCCACAACACAAACATATATTTGCAACAGTAATCAATTATCATTTAATTCACAACTTTACAAATAAAGTCAATAATCATAGAAATCATTTATGGAAACTTCACTATCATATTACCCAATTCCTCATGTACTTCAATTATAATCATTATCCAAATTCCATTTATCAACTAATTCATTTTCATATCATTGGGTTTTCTTTTTCTAGTCTTTACTTCCAACATCATACATATTTAATTAATTAGAGTTTTATATTCAATAACTTAGGGTTTTATAATCTAATTTTCTCCCCTAACACATAACCCTAACAAATCATTATATACTAACTAGAATCCACTCCCTAGAACAAGGCAAAACCCACCCCCTTACCTCAAACACTTAAGGATAAGGAGATTCCAAGTGCCCTATGCTTGGGTTTGCCCACCAAAGAGCTCAAACTCCACAAGAGGGTGATAGAACCTATTGTAAAGCCACAAAAAGGAAGATTATTGCTCATTCCATGATTCTCAAGCCATGCCCCATGGGAAAAACGAAGATTCTATGGCTTTAGAAATGAAAACCTCCATGGATGGGAAGAGAGAGAAAGAATTCAAATTAGAGAGAGAGAGAGAGAGGGAATCAAGGCTTTGAATACTTACTTGGAGCAAGAGGGAAAGAGTTTGGATGATAGAAATGGGTGCACAACTTGTGTCTTGATTGATCTTGAAGTGGAGAAGTTGGTGCCCTAGGAGAGAAATTCGGACTTAGCAAGAAACTAAGGTGTGTGTGCCTTTATTTTTTTTCATCAGCACACGATTTAATCGATTAAGGGTTTACTTAATCGATTAAGCTTTTTCACACTATCTGACCTTAATCGATTAGCCAACAGGTTAATCAATTAAGCTGCATAATTTTGTAGTATCCAATACTTTGAAAGGTCATAACTTCATCGTTACCCGTTGGATCTTCCTCAAATTTTAAAGCAAGCTTCCCTACATACTAATCTTCACATCCAACGGTGGAATTTGTGTTTAGAGTTGTAAATATTTTATTTTAAATTTCTTAATATCCTATGTTATTAATCCTAAAACAAGCCTTCAATCCACTATTTTTAACTCAATATCATTATTTCCTTCACTCTAAGCTTGACCCATCATCAATTATACTAGGAATTAAATTTGGGATGTTACACTACTAGAAAAAAGGCTTTTAAAATCGGAGTTTTAAACTCGGTTACTGTAAAACCGAGTTAAAAGAAAACGCGATGGCAATTTTGTAAATAAAATCCTACTTTTAAACTCGGTCATGTGTTTGACCGAGTTAAAAAACTTATTTTAACTCGGTTGTTAGAATGACCGAGTTAAAAAATATTTTCTAAATTAAAAAATAAAAGTAAAAATAGACTTTTAAATTCGGTGGTGTATTTGGCCGAGTTAAAAAATCTTACAGACGAGTTTGAAAGTACTAGCTGTGAGTTTTTTTACTCGGTGGTTATAATGCAACGAGTTTAAAACTAAATGCGGTGGCAGTGTTGAAATTAAAATGAAAACTTTAAACTCGGCTCTTTCTTCACCGAGTTAGAAAATTCTCACATGATAGTAATAGTACTGTCCTTTTCTTCGTTCTTCGAAACTTCATTCATTCTCTGCCCTAAACCTCCTCCTTGCCTCTTCTTCTCCCTCCGGTTCGCGACAGCCAGCAACCCCAGCAACTCCCTCTTCTGCTTCTTCTTCTCTGATGCTCACTCACACACTCGCTGCTCACTCACGTCGTTCACTGCGCTTCCAGGTTTGTTATCCATTTTCGTTTTTAATTCCTCACCTCAAATCCCATTTTCTGATTTTATTTGGTACTCCTTCAATCATGCTTGTGTTGAAGTTAGGGTTCCTAATTTTTTTATTTCCTATTTCTGATTTTTTTTCGATTTTTTTTTCAACGTCGTCGTTGTTGTTGGTCATCACCCTGATTGCGACATCATGGTGAATCACCCCAGCATCAGCCGCTTCCATCTCCAACTTCTCTCTCAATTCTATACCCGCGTTCTCTCTCTTCCAGACTTGTCTTCTGGTAAAGGATTCGTTTTTCATTTCTTTCTTTCTTTTTTCCTTTCCTTTGAATATTTCTATGAAATGAATTGAATTGAGTATTGATAATGAGTGGTGGTGGCAGTGCATTTGACTTTTGTGAATGGGAGGAAGCTTGAAGCAGGGGAGACAGTGGAACTCGTTCAAGCTAAGGTGTCACATTTACTCTTGGACTCTTGGTGTTTCAACTAGGGTTTATCATTTGAATTTTGTTCCTCTTACAGGATGCTTTTCCTTGGTCATTGAATGGGATTCTCAATTTTGATGGATTAAATAAGCGAGGCGAAAGTGGGGTTGAGTCATGGTCATCATATACTAATCTTTCTGCTATGGTCATCACTGTTTTTTTCTTCCTTGTCATAATATTCCATGGTAAATTATCAGTTCTTTTGTTGGGCTTGTCTTTCTCTTTCACACACTCTGTAATTATTTTTTACCATTGCAGCGTATGCTTACATATGAAATTGTTGCTATGCTATGTATGTATGCTTTCATGTTTGAGCTGAAAATTGAAATTGTTCATGATATGTACCAAATTGTTCATTTAATTTTGTTTCAGAAATAAGCATTTGTTCTTTTCATTTTGGATGTGTGCGTACATTTGAAGCATTGAGAAATAGGCATTTTATATTTAGCTTGTCTCATTCAATATAAACTTCATGGTCACATCCCAGTCAAGTTTGCCCATGTTTTTGTATTTAGCTTTTTGCTTTGAATTTGTGCCCTGTTACTAAGTTATTGTGGATTTTGTGGTACAAATACACATTAAGTTATAAGGAATCCAGGTCCAAACATAATATGCATATTTTCTAAAAGTATCCATGATAGAAAATTAAATTGATCAACCTTCTTGAGTCTTGATTGAACATCTTGAACCATTGAAAACTTACCTTGGGAGCTAAGAGTTTCTTGATGTTCTTTCAATGTGTTGAGAAGTGCCGCTTCCTTTATCACCTCTTGCTGTGGCTACTGCTTTTATGCTTTGCAAAAAGTTGCTGCATAAATAATAGGTTGTTCTTGTATACTTGTATAGCTTCCTTCTAGAGTAACTATGAGGACTAAAATTGGCATTTATTAAATGGATTTAAGCTTTGAAATTATCAAGTAAAATTTATCTTACTTTTGTGATGTCATCTTGCTTTCAGCATAAAGATTTTGGTTCAATTTCAAACTCTAGGTGTACCTGGCTTCTAATAATTGTGAAGCACCATAGTTTTGGATGCATATCATTTGGAATTATTGTCTTTGCAAAATACTCATGTTTCTTAGACTTTATTTGTAGGAATTAAATCTGCAAACAGTGCTACTTTTGGGGTGATAGTTTCGCCCAATTCAATATGACTCATCAAGATCAACAACAATTACTCATGGTATTTTCTTTTTATTTCTAGCTTCTTTTTTTTTTCTAGGATGATGATAATAATTGATGATTATAAAAAAATCTGGGTTATTTGAATAATATATTTTTGTTGCTATCTCTTTAATTTTGATTGCTTATTACCTTATTCCAAATTCCAATACATTCTCGGTACTTCAAGGAACTGGTACATATATATAGTCTGTACAGTTACATCTGCGTTTTTTCTTTTTCTCTTTTTATCTGCTGTGATCGTGATTTTATTTTTGAGGCTGCTGTTCTGTGCTTGGTTTTGTGCTCTGCTGTTGTTATGGTGTGCTGGTGCTGTTATTTTGTAGGTGCTACCATTTTTAATGGTGATGCCCTCTGTTTATCGTGGTCTGTTTTCAATTTGTACCTGTCACAGTTTGCTGGTTTGGGGCTGCGTCTCATACCCGCCCCCTTACTAGTGACTGCTTTTTTAATAAAATTCTTCTCTTATAAAAAAAAATATAGTCTGTACAGTTAGCTTGTTAGTTACATTTACAACATACTGTATGGTTTAGTTAGCAAACTTAGAGGCTAATCATTTATTTTGTTTATAAACTCTGTGCATGAATCAATTCAGTATTGCATTTCTGTTTTCATTCTCAACACTCGTTCTCTCCTATCACCACAAATCTGTTTCTTCACTTTCAATCCTTTCTGCAGCTCGCAATGTTGCTGATTAATTCAGTGAAAGTCCAAGCAAGTCCTAATCAAGGGTGTAACGGGTTGAATTAGGTTTGAATGAGGTTAAACATCACAACCAGATCAAAATATATTGAGATGGTTTGGTTCAGGTTGCATTACATCTGGTTATAAAAACAAAACCAACCCAACATGCAAAGATTTGGGTGTTTTTGCGAAAAAAAAATGAAAAGGAATTTAAAAAAAAATCATAAAATATGGATAAAAAATTAGGAAAATTAAATATCATCCAAATTCAATCAAATATTTATAATGCATTCATTAATAATACAGGCAGGACCATCTAACAAGAGGCAGCCTTTTTCCCTCAGATGGTCCTATTCTGCAATAAGAAAATTAGTTGCTTTTAGATCAGTTTGTTCTATGCAACTTGCTTAGCCTTTTTATTAATGCTTAATAATGATATGAAGGCTCTTACTTGCTTAGCCTTTTGATTTGGCTATGCAATGATCATTCTCTTTTACAATTTACATCCTAACTAAAGTTTAGGGTCAATTTCACATGTTTTTAAACTTCAGGAACTTCAAGTTGCTATTAAAAGTCTAAAACGGCCGATTTAAGTGTTTTTTCTAGTAGTGATAATTCTTGCTTTTTTTTCCCTCTATAATTCTTGCTTCTCTGCAACTTGAAAACATGGTCTAACTAAAATGGTCTTGAATGTTAGCCACTGCTTTCTTTACATATGTTCTCATACAGTACTGGCATTATTTACTAGACTCCAGAAAGAATAATAGGAGCAGGGTGATCTTTCACATTTTTGAGAATCTTCTTTCTATGTATTGATGTATATGAGCTTACTTTTTTATGATCAGTCAGATATTGTTTTTGGCAATTATTCAGTTGCACGATTTGTTGACAGTAATAGCAGCAGGACATATTGGCTTTGTGAATTGGTTGCCAATTTGCCATTATTGATTTTATTTATATTTTTTCAATTTAGATGAGATGTTCGGATTCCCCTTGTGATCGTTCTTGCTTGCAATTGTTTTACAGAGTTCATCGTTCTGCTCACTCTACTACAAAATCTTTGACTAAATGCTGGTTTTGGTGGCACCTCACTTGTACGCGGGGCTCAACATAAGAGCAAAATTTAAAACTCAAGCAGATTTTTTGACCAATAAATAAATTTAAAAAAAAAATAGCCAGGTGATTGCATTATTTGCATATATGGATGTTGCCGTAAGTAACTACATTTGTAAAATTAGTTTAGGTAGTGATGCTTTTAAAGAATTAATAGTCAATTTCGAAATTGGTTTCATAAGTGTTATCCCAAGGGCAACACTGCAACAGATAGAAAAATCCTTTTTGAAATATCTATTTTGCTCGAACGGTTCTTGACCAACACCAACACCACCACTACTTTTTCTTCCTCCTTGATTATTAGTATCACTTGTGATGCCATAGAGATCTTTTTAAAAATTCTGCTTTGGTAAATTATTTCTTTCATACTCACATGCAACTATGGCATTGTAGCTTCCTTAAATATCTACGGAATAAATTAGTCATGCAACAAGTTTTTTAACTTTGGCAATAAAATGTGGCATCTTCTGCTATTGATAGTTAACATATATGTTTTCATTATTCTTCCATGATAGGTGTGTCCATGTTTTCTTGCTAGATTGTGCTTTCTGGATTTGTCAGTGGAGATCTACCTCTACAGCTTACAACCAACATGTTTCAGAACATATTTCCAACAATTGATGTCAAACTGTAAGTTTAACGGATACACATATAATTCGATGACCATACTTAACATTTGAGATTTTTTATCCTTTAATTTCAAAACATATTGTTTCCAGTTTATCTCTCCTCTTGCCAAAGGATTGTGTTGCTCAATTACAACAAAGATACTAAGCTAATTGATTTTCGGCATTATTCCATAAGATTACAACCTGTAGGTGCTTCACGCAGAATAATAAGACTTGTGCAGAACCGTCAGGTGCCTGATCTAAAAAATCTTCGCGACGTGAGTGATTTTGTCACAAAGTAAGATAGTTGCTTATTTACAGAGTACATATGTTAGAATATATGAAAATATCTTTTAATATCATCATTGTATTTTTTAGAATACTTTAGACTTTAGAGTATTGTAGATGATCTCTTAAGATTTACTATTTTCTATATGTATCTCCTGACTTATTTCCTTATTTAATTTAACTAGTACTATGTCTTTACTATTATTATAAATAGATCTATTGTGTTTGTCTTTTGTTTCACATTATTTCATTCTAATTTTATTGAGTCTCTATTCTCTTTTCCTCATTCCTTACCTAAAAGGCTAAAAGTCGCCCTCTAATTCAACAACATAACCTTCAGAGAAGTTGTCCATATTAATTTGCCAAATGGTTTTCAAATTTTTTTTTATTCTAGTGAAATATTTCCTGTAGAGAACTAAGTAGTTTGGAAATGAACTAAAAATTGTGTTATCTATATTAAAAATATTTGTTGGTTAATGCTTATTTTTTCCTAATCTTTACTGTTTCACCTGAGATTTGTAAGGGCTGGCTATGGATCAGAAAGTGAAGGAGATGAAGAAGCAGCAACGGTGACCTTGTCTAGTGATATTGGTCTAGTTAACCGTGCTTCTACTAAAAGTGCTGTTTGGGTAACAAAAGCCAGCAGCAGCAGGAACGTTATTAACATGTAATATCCAATGCCAATGCCATAATTAAAATCCAGGCAAATTAGTTAATTATTAGAAGTAACTTTTTATTCTATTTATTCTATGATTGCCTAGTACATACATATGTCGACCCCACCTAATGGGACAAAGGCTTTGTTGTTGTTGTTGTTGTTGTTGTGTTGTTGGCTAGTACATACATATAAAAGGCTTTGGATAGCTTGTTGGAAACTTGGCATCTAGGAATGCTTTTGAGCTTGGATCATTTTTCTTTATTGATGTAGCAGGTTCAATGTTATTCTCTGTTGCTATTCAGAATTGTTTCTTTGTATGTATAGAGCCTGCAGCCAATTTAGAGGAGCTGGCTCATATTTCTTATAGTAGTTACTTGAACTAGATAGCAATTAAAATACTTAAAAACAGAGACTTTTTAACTCGGTTAAAGAAAGCAACCGAGTTTAAATGCAAGACTTTTTAACTCCGTCATAACAACCGCCGAGTTTAAAAATGCATAGTTGTGATTAAAATAATAAAAAAAAAAAGAACTTTTTAACTCGGTTAACTAAAAGAACCGAGTTAAAAAGTATTTTTTAACTCGTTCAAAATACCACCGTGTTTAAAAATTTAATTTTTTTAACTCGGGTGTACAACCGAGTTTAAAAGTGTAATTTTCAACATCAGCGCTTTCTACATCACAGCTGCAACCGAGTTTAAAAGTCTTTTCTCTAGTAGTGTTACATATACCATCTTAGACATAGGAAATCTGGGTAAGGACCCTTTTAGAAAACTATACCCAGAATGAATGGTGTAAGCACCATTTGGACATGCATTCCACCAATTGATTGTAAATCCCCCTCTGATCTTGTCTCTGACCTTCAAGATTTGTTTCCAATGCCAACTTTGCCCTTGACACCACACACAATCCCAGAAATTTTGATGCTTTAAGTAGACAGAATGAATCCAACGCACCCACAAACAGTCCTTCTTAACTGCAATATGCCACACTTGTTTACCAAGAGCTGCTTGATTCCAAATCCCACAGTCTTGGATTCCCAAACCTCCAAATTGCTTGTCAGTACAAATCACACCCCAAGCAATTTTAGCCTGATAAGAGCCATTTTCGTTTGCATTCTAGAGGAAGCTCCTACAATGCTTCTGAATTTCCTTTATCACTGAACTAGGAATGATAAATATAGATGCCCAATAGACATGAAAGCTCATCAATACAGAGTTTATCAAACAAACCCTAGCTTGATATGATAAATTCCTAGTTCTCCAATAGGTTATACTTCTGAGAACTTTCTGAACCAGTACATTACAAGTTGTAGCATTCCATTTCCTAGAGGAAAGTGGAACACCTAGATATCTGCAAGGAAATCTTCCTTCCTGGAAATTTGTAATTTCCATGAGCAACCTTTTTGTATCCTGTGATATCCTAGCCATAAAAATCTGGGATTTCTCAGTGCTAAATTTAAGCCCTGACCACATTGAGAAATGATTTAGGGCCTGATTCACAATTCTAAGGCTAGCAGGGTGAGCCTTGCAGAAAATCATTAGGTCATCTCCAAACGCTAAGCTGATCAAACTAGTCTCTTTACAAGAAGGATGAAATCTGAAATTCCTCTATTTAGAAGCTAGAATAAGATTCCTTGTGAGCATTTCCAAAGATAGCACAAACAAGAGAGGAGACATAGGGTCTCCCTGACGAATACCCCTAGAAGCTCTGAATCTACTTCCCTGATTGCCATTAACAACAATAGAATATGAAACTGTCCTGATACAAGACATGACGCACATAACAAATTTTGTAGGAAACCTCAGGACTATCAAAACATTCTCCACATAACACCAATCTAGTGTATCATAGGCTTTCTTGATGTCTAGCTTCAACATACATCTAGGTGACACCCTTCTCCTTCCATATAATCTTACTAGTTCTTGAGAAATCAATACATTGTGAAGAATGCTCCTGTCTTTGATAAATGCAGCTTGATTATCTTGCACAACATTGTGAATCACCTCTGCTAACCTATTGCTAATGACCTTGGAAATGCATTTATAAATTGTTGAGCAACAAGCAATAGGTCTGAATTGATGCACTTTAGAAGGAGAGTCAATTTTAGGGATTAAGACCAGATTTGTATGATTTACCTCCCTGAGCATAAAACCTGTATGGAAAAATTCTTTAACTGCACAACATAGATCCTGCCCAATAACATCCCATGTTGTTTGGAAAAAGCCTGCCCCATAGCCATCAGGCCCAGGGGCCTTATTTTTATCAATTGAAAAGATAGCCTGCTTGATCTCCTCATTAGAAATTGGCTAAATCAATTTCAACTGCTGAGAAATTGATAAGCAATTACATTGCTCCACCACCTCCTGTGAGAACATCCCCTCCGTACTCCTGGCCAGAAATAGATCCTTATAAAACACCTCAAAAAGGTTCTGAATACCATCTGGATCTGTTAATGGTTCATCAAGACAGTTCAAAAGCCTATGTACCCTGTTGTGATAATTTCTTTTTCTAATAGAATCATGAAAAAGCTTTGAGTTGCAGTCACCATCTTTTAACCAATCAATTTTAGCCTTCTGCCTTAAGAAAGACAGAGCATCCTGCTGAACTTTCCTGTATTGCTTTGAGATGTCCTTTTCAGCCTCATGCAAGACTGGATCCAGAGGATTCAAAATAAGATCTGATTGAATAGCCTCTAGCTTAAGCCTTAGTTCATTCTCTCTATCTGTAACATTAGAGAAATTCTTTTTGTTGAACACTGATAGCTGGCTCCTGAGCAAACCCAGCTTCCTGCACATAATGAACATAGCACTCCCATCCATGTTTGTATGCCACACATTCCCAATCAGAGTTAAGAAATCAGGATGATTTGCCCACATATTAAAATATTTGAAAGAGGGCCTAGCTTTCCTAATTTGCATACCCCAATCTATAATGATAGCTGAATGATCTGATAACCCTGCCAATGTAAAATCAGCTGCAGCCAAAGGCCAATCTCTACACCAAACCTCATTTACAAGAGCCCTATCAAGCTTTAAAATAATTCTGTCCCTGCCAGTTTGTTTATTGCACCAAGTAAAATAGAAGCCAGTTTGTCTCATGTCCACTAGACCACATTCATCCACACAATCTTGAAACTCCCTAGCACTATTTGCATCAATAGCACATCCTCCTACCTTCTCCTGCTGGCTTAGACAAGTATTGAAATCCCCTAGAATGAGCCAAGGGATATTAATATGTCTATGCATAGCATATAAAACCCTCCATAAATCTCTCCTTGCATTCTGTTCATTATCAGCATAGATGTAAGTCACAAATAATTGCTTCTGTCTTTGTTTTATAACAACATGGCAATGCATATACTGATCAGATCTAGCTACCACAGTAACATCAAAAACATCCATTCTCCATAAAACCCAAATCCTGCCAATAGGGCTAACATCCAAATTTATAAAAGAACCCCAACCTCCTGCAATATTATTCAGAACCTGTTGATAGGAATTTCCTCTCAACTTATTCTCAAGAATTGCAAAAAGACCTACACTATATTTATTCAACAGATCTCTAACCTTTTTTTGTTTTCGAGGGTGGTTTAACCTTCGAATATTCCAAGCTCCAATCCTATCCATGGGGGGGGGGGGGGTAGAGTTGAAGACTCCCCTTTTTGTAACTCCATACTCCTAAGTTGGGCCTTACTTCTGGTATTCACTGTTACCCAACCTTCACTATCTCCTTCTTTCTGTTTACCCTTGTCTTCAGGCAACTTAGCAACTGTAAGATCCTTCACAACATCTGCTACAGCAGCCAAAGCTGCTTCCACATTTTCCTAAGGCACTGTTCCAGCTACAACATTCTCCTTTAGTTTGAGGGCCTGATCTAGCTTTTCCATATCCTGCTGAGTTGGTGTAATAACCTATTTATTTTACCTATTTTGAAAATATGGATTTGAAAATTTATTTTTAATTAAAATACTTATTATAATTTTTCCGGAAAATCGGACAGAGTCTCCTCTGTTTTTCCAACTTTCCCAAAATTTAGTTTTGACCTGTAACCTGTTCAAAACAGTTTTCAATAACAACCAGACAGCCAGATATAATATATAACATACTTAGACTCTTTTTGACATCAAATATTAAAGTAGAAATTTTTAAGCTTTTGCAATTAAAACTAAATACCCCGGGCCACCAATTTTCCAAAATACATATTGGAAATACATACATAATCCATAATTATACAAAATACATCGAATACTCAAATGTGGCCCGGTTTGACTCAATTTAATAAACGACTCAAAGTAATATAAAGACTCGATTTCACACTTCCTGTGGGAAATGTGTTCCTGCTCAGCCTCGATATCTGCAAACTCAACCTGTACCTGTGTTGGTTGTAAGGGTGAGAATTGGACGAACTAGTAATGCATAATACATGTCAAGTCATACACAATTAGCAATTAACCAAATAAAATAAATATATCACGCCCAATCACCTATCCACTACAAACACAAACATCTCCAATTATTCGCATTTCTTAATTAATGTCAATTCCTATTCTATTTCCGTTCTCTTAACTTTCTACCCTCACCTAAACTTAAACTCTCATTTCTTCTTCCATTTCTCCTTTTTACTCACATTCTTCCAATTTTGTCAAGTTAACTAATTCTAATCTTTATCTCTCATTTCTTCCTTTCATTCACCACCTTCTCAACTTTCTTCTTTTTATTTCTTTTCATTTCATTCTTTTCATTTCATTCTTTTCCTTTCTTTTTACTTTTTCGGGATCTTTGTGGTTTCACAATTGCGTTCCCCAGTCTTTCAGAGGATACGTCTTACGGATGCGTACGGATCCCCAAAGGCCGCACGTCTAACTTAACCACTGCACACTCTGCCAAGGCGGCTTACGTCTCCTGCACCCGAGAGCGTGTCTTACACGGCCAGGATGCCACAAAATCCTTGGCTATGCGAGTTTGCCATTGCGTTCCCCAGTCTTTCAGAGGGTACGACTTACCAATGCGTACGGATCCCCAAAGGTCGCACGACTAACTCAACCCTTGCACACGTTCCAGCCAGCGGCTTATTGCAGGTGTAGCGCACCCGACTTATTGCACCCCACCGTGTGTCTTACAGGATCCAAATCGCATACCAATATTCTCTTTTTCTTTTATTTTTATTTTTTTTCCTTTTTATTTTTAATCGACACGCCTTACCAGGCTCGCATCGATGCCGATATGCCTTACCAGGCTCGCACCGGACTTCCATTTTCCTTTTTAATCGATACGCCTTACCAGGCTCACATCGATGCCGATACGCCTTACCAGGCTCGCACCGGACTTCCATTTTCTTTACTTCCTTTTATTTTCCTTTTTACCCTTTCCTTTTTTTTCTTTATTTCTATCCTTTTTCTTAATTTTAATCCGCCCTCGCCTAACACCTTTTTCCTTCTACTCTCATTTTTCTCTTTTTCCACCAACTAATCTATTTCCTTATAATTAACTCACAATCATTTCTAATAACACTTCCTATTTTTCCCATTTTATTTCCCTTACATTTTCATCTATGTGTTACCATCAAATTCAAAGCTCACTCCTCCGTTCCCTCCTTTCCGTTTTCAATCAATCTCTAAATACAACATACATACACCATTCAATATATTTAATAATTACATTATAATACAAGTCATTATCCAATTAATTCACATAATTTAGCACATACATATCATTCTTATATTTTCAACAATCACACCTAATTCATGGCCTCAATTAGCATTTAGCAGTTCACAACACAATTATCAGGACATATATATCAATTAATCACTTAGCACAATTAAATCATCAATTCATATTATAATTCATAAATATCAATCCCTAATATCAACTACACAAACCAATTAACCTCAACACGCACACACATACTAGTTACACAACCACCGTGCGGCAATAAACCCCTTACCTTAAAATAATTAAGATAGAGTGAACCTTAATCTGACGCTTTACTCCCCGACTCATGCTTTAGCTCGGCCCCAATTTGATCCTAAGCTTCCCCAATCTTCGATTCCAAGCTCGGTGGGGACAATCGATCTTGGTAATGATGGCGGTGTCGCTCCCCGACACCGAGGAGAGATAAAGAGAGCACCGAGGAGGGAGAGGGGATATCAATGGGGAAAGATGAAGGAGGGAGGGGTTGATGGTGATCTTGTTGGTGGCGGTGGCCACCGTGGGTGGTGGTGGTTTGGTGGTGTGTGAGGGTAAAGGGAGAGACTACAAAAGAGGGAGAGAGAGAACTTAACGTCGAGCATGATGATGAAGCTTAATTATGATGAGGTGGAGAGGGAGATGATGGTGGTGGCGGCCGCAGGGGCGGCGGCGGTGGCGGTGATTGTGGAGGGGAAATGGTGGTAGGGGTGATGGAGAGAGAAAGAGAAGGAGAGCTCAATGGAGAGAGAGAGAGAGAGAGAGAGAGAGAGAGAGAGTGTGTTGATGGTGGAATGTGATGGAAAGAGGTAAGGGAGAGGTGGAGAGTGGTGGTTGTGGGTGGTGGTGGCTGCCATGGAGGAGGAGGAAGAAGGAGAGTGGAGGGAGGTTAGGGTTTTTGGGGGAAAATGACCCCAACAACGCGTTTTATTTTTGCTAATCGAGGTATTTTCGCTTGAGCGAATTCTCTTCAGTGATGAAACTCAACCATTTCGCTTAAGCGAATCCTTGAGGTGTTGATTCTGTGACCTTTTCGCTTAAGCGAAATAATTTCGCTTAAGCGAATTGGCTTCAATGGTGAAACGAATTGTTTTCGCTTAAGCGGCCAGTTTCGCTTAAGCGAAATGACTTCAGTGAGGAAATTTTATGTTTTCGCTTAAGCGACGTATTTTCACTTAAGCGAAATGTGAAGGTACTGCTATTTCACTTTTCTATTTTCCAGCTACTTTCTCCCCAACTTCAAATAGCCATAACTTCTTCGTTCACCGTCGGATCTTGCTCAAATTTGACGAGCAACCTCCTAAAAATCATATCTTCATATCCAACTGTGGGAATTGTGTTTTGAGTCCTAAATCTTTTATTTTGATTTTCTACCCTATGTTATGTTTTAGTACTGAATTATCTATTTTTCTGGCCTGTTCCTAATTCCAATTTAATGCTCCTTTCTTTTCCTAAACCAATATTATTATTATTTATCTTTTCTAATGCTTTAACACTTATTTTAATACCTATTTATGGTTTTATTATTTTTTTCCCCATTATCCCAGATTATTATTAATTTATTTGTATCTGGGTTTAAAATTTGGGATGTTACATTTCTCCCCTACTTATTTTGAATTTCGTCCCCGAAATTCCATCGAGTAACCTAGGGAGATAACAAGCCCTTGAGAACTAATGCACCGCAACCTTGCATCTCTTCGTCATTTACTCCCCTACTCGGACTTTGTCCAAGAGACTTGATTGCCACAACTCCTGCTCGTTTCCTAGAATATTCACTCCCTTTTGATCAGACTCATGTTTATTCTTCTAAGTGCGCAACCCAAGGTTTTTGGTCATTCGGGCCACAATATAGAGTCCCGAGACTCTAAGTATGGCATTGTTGTCAGGTTGCAATTCTCCTAGTCACAACACTTGGAGAATTCCTAGCACTTCATTTCCTTGCTTGAGTTTAGCAAAAGTCAGTCCAACATTCAACTTGACTTCATCCGAATCCTATTTCATTGTCGTTCCAGCTTACTCGATTCCTAGCTCTGCTTCGTCTTGAAGAAGCTAAGATTGGTTTCTACTTGGGAATAGAGGTCAAGGTCTAATTCTACTTCTCAGTTCCGTGTTTGTTCGGATTTATCCTAACTCGTTCGAGGTTGGTTCTCCCCCAGTTCCTAGTGACCTTCTTAGCGGTTTACGTAAGGTTTTTAAGAATAACGGTCTTGGGCAATCATTGATGAGGATAACATTGTTAAAAGTTGGGTTGATGCCCGACATGATGTCATAATCAATTTGAGAGATATTGGTGGCCTGTGCACGTTTGTTATACCTTTTCAAAGAATGGGGAGAGATAACTGTTGGAAACCAACAAGCGGCTCAATATAGTCTAGAGGGGGGGTGAATAGAATATTGAAGCCTTATTACAGATTTTTCGTCCACCTAAGAGAATGGTTTTATGAAAATAAATTTTCTTAAGAATTCAGTTCAGATTACTCGAGTAACTCAAGCCTTCACTCGAGTAATACGCAACCAAAAATAATTTCACTCGAGTATTCAGAAAATCACTCGAGTATTACGAAAGCAAATTTTAAATCACTCGAGTAACAGAAAACCTACTCGAGTAATGTTTATAAACTGAAAGCAGATTACTCGAGTGACAAGAACTTTACTCGAGTAAACTGGGTAAAATTCAATTTAAAACTTTGTTTTCAATGGAGTTCTTCAAGAATAACAATGCTATGATGATTCAACAAATTATGAATGATTAATATGAACAATTTCAAAGTAATATTAACATGCAATTTTAGATCAATTGAGTAGAATTAAGAAAACCCCAATTCTAACCTAAAAATGCAAATGTTAATGAATTAATGAAATACAAGGAATGAAAATAAAAGAGACACAAGGATTTATCCTGGTTCACTTTCACCCACTTGAAAGCTACTCCAGTCCCCTCTTAAATCAAGAGAGATTCTTCACTAGAAATCTTCAAATGTAGATTTTACAATGTTTTAAGATGCAACTAGATTCTTAGTTCTCCTATCTTAAAACCCAACTCAAAGTGTGTACCAAACACTTTGATCTAATCTACCCCTTTTGAGTATTCTAGATTTCCTTGCTAATTGATTGAAGATGCTTCCAACCAATCCTCTTTTCTTGCTTTGATTTGATCCTCAAAGTCTTCCTTGTGAGATTCTTCACTTGTGTTGAAACTTCAATGATGCAATCACAAATTGCAAATCTTCAACAACCACTAAGAACAAAAATATGATCTCAAGAATATTTGAACAATGATAGAAAATAGAGTGAAGAATGAAAAGTTCTTTGTTGAATCTTGATAGCTCTTGAAAGATGTAAAATAGCTCTTGAATTACTTTTCAAAGTGTATTAGAAAATTGTAAGAAATGAAAGTCTTTTTGAAAGAGAAAATTAAGTCCTTTTAAAATTTTCCCAACACTGATTGAATTACTCGAGTAAACCAAACAACGTCACTCGAGTGAAACATGTCAGATTAAGTTACTCGAGTGATGTGTAAACCATTACTCGATTAACCTGTCAGAACATAAATTACTCGAGTGAACCAATACTCATTACTCGAGTAAACTGATCAGAATCTGAATAAAAACAAAGTTTTTCTAAAATGATTTTCACAAGCTATTTAATCAAGATTTAAAGTATCTTCACTCTTAATCAGACATTATTTAAATATCCTTAAAATCACCTAAGCTACCCACACCAATGAGATGCATTGCATAAAATAAAGATTACATTGAAATAGAATTAATAAAAATCCTAATTCTAATCTTCATGTGATGTAGCTTGCTTGTTGCCAATGTTGTTGCTTGGAGAGAGATTGTTAGCATCAAAACATGAGAATCCTACAAACTCCCCCTTTTTGATGATGACAAACCTCCTTTCAAAGTAAGCACTAAGTTTTAACATACTCCCCCTAAATGTAAAACATCTAGGAAAAATATAATAAAACAAATATAATAAAACTTAACCTACAAGAACAACATCAACAAAATATTCTCCCCCTTTTGGCATCATTAAAAAGATAATATTTTTGAGAAAAGTCCTTTGCCAAAAGTTGAAGGTAAGTAGTTCACAATGGTATAGAAAATATATAACAATAAAGACAATACCAAAATAAACCACAATAGTACCTCAACGTATATAAACAACGAATATAAACGAACAACGAATATAGCACCATAAAACAGAGTATCAGAGCATCACACTATGCAGCAAATCATAGCAGATAATCAAAACGAAAACTAAACAAACTAGACCATACACAAGGTCCTAAAGTCATAGTAGCAACAGAGTCAGAAACATGAAACAGAAACATAAACAGAAAATATGCAAATGAAACATGCAACAGAAATCAACAGCAAACATCATCAACATCCACAGGTCTAGGAATCAGGTGGAGGAGGAGGAAAATGATGAGAAAATAATCCAGACATGTAATCCATCAAACGATGCTCCATGGCAATATTCTTCACATCCTGTCTCATCTCCAACTGAGTGAATTGAGCATTGATGTGCTCAACTAATGACTCATGAGCAGCTTGTGCATCAAATGGAGTACCAAGATTATCCAAATCAATATAGTCCTCAATACGATCGGTATCCATCGGATCAGTAGAAGTAGGAGGAACAGAAGAGGATGCACCAGCCCTATCACCAAGTAAATTCCTTTTCCTAGTACCTGAAACTCTTGCAGCCTTTGCAGCTTCAGCCATTTCCTTAATCTGTGATTTCCATAACCAAGTGCGACTGTCCCTATGCCAAGCAATTTTCATATAACTAATGTGCGAATCATTAAGACACCAGTTATTTTTCTTTTCCTTTTCAGCTGGCTCATCATCAGGGATTGGAACACGATAATACCTCATGATCTTGGTGACATGCATAGGATATGGCAAGAATTGGGTAGGAGGAGATTGAGCAGCAGCTTCCATACGAGCTAAAAACATTTTATTCCAATTCATCTCATACCTCTTTTTAATCCCATGAAACAAGGTAAGATCATCATCTCCCAATTGAGCATAATTTTGATTGCATTTTGGAATCAAACAATAAGAGATAATATACATGAGCACCCTATCCACAGCATGCAAAGGTGATACAGTTCTAGTAGTTCTATCACCCCAAGATTCACCAGTACGCAACAAATCAGTATAAATCTTATTAGTATCCACATCCAAATCCAGACATTCAGTATCACCAATAAAAGTTCCCTTGTTTTCTAAACCAAACATCATAGTCAAATCCGCAGGCTTTATAACAAAATGATGTCCTCTAACCATTGTTTGATACTCACCATCTAGCTTAGTAAAATTTTGATAAAATTGTCTGACAAGCCTAGGGTAATAATGAGTCTCAAATTCCAAAAACCTCTTCAAATTCTGAAATTCTAAATCCTCTACAAACGGAAATTGCTCCTTATGCAACCAAGCAAATTTAACATACCTCGTAAGACCAAAAGAGCGATTGATAAATGCCGGTTCCCGCAAATCTCGGTTGATTCCAGAAAACCAAGTATCATTACGACCTGCTCCTTGCTTTGCTTTCTTTTGAGGAGGTTGATAGTGAGAGGAAGAAGCCATTGATTCAGAAAAAGCAAATTCGGTTTTGGGGGGTTAGGGTTTTGATTTGGGGTTTTCGGATTTTTGGATAAAATTGGTGAAATTGATGAATGAAAGGAGTAGAAATGATGATATAATGATGAAATATGGAAGAAATTTGTATGATTTGTGAGTTTTGTGGCTGAAAGATGATGATTTGATGAAGACCCGTATGAGAGAGAAGAGAGAAAGACGAACAAGAGAGAGAAAAAATCGGGAAAATGATGCAGATTTCAACAGTTCAGCTTTTAAAATCACGTAAGTTACTCGAGTAATGTTCATACGTTACTCGAGTGATTCGAGCAGTACTCGAGTGAAAGAGCATGTTACTCGAGTATGCCGAAAGATAAAAAGATTTTACTCGAGTGATGGATGAACTTAATCGAGTGATACGCAAGTCATTTTAAAATTAATCGAGTGACAGACAGAATTACTCGAGTAATACGAAAGAGTTTTTAAAATTACTCGAGTGAAATTTCTGTTACTCGAGTGAACTGTCCAGAATTTCAAAAATTTCAATTTTTCATGCAAAATCATTTTTCATGCACAAACACAGAAAAAACACTTAACATGTAGCAAGTAACACACATACAAATAAAGCAATTAGCATATTATAGAAAACATACACACATAACTGCATAAAAAAAAATGATAAACACTTTAATAAGATACAACAACTCAAAATACAAGTCACATTGAAATAGGCTTGAAGGTGAGTATAAAAAGCATCAAATACAATTAGCTAATAGTTAATTCATCAAAAATACCAAGTTCTCTTCGAATCTTATAAAATGTGTCCCTTGGTAATGGTTTTGTAAAGATATCAGCTAATTGATCCGAAGTTTGAACAAACTCAATAACACAATCACCTTTTTGAACATGATCTCTCAAAAAGTGATGCCTAATTTCAATATGCTTTGTCCTTGAGTGTAATACTGGATTTTTAGTCAAATTAATTGCCGAAGTGTTATCACACTTTATAGGGATATTTGTTAAATTTAAACCAAAGTCAGATAATTGTTGCTTCATCCATAAAATTTGAGCACAACAACTACCTGCAGCTATGTATTCGGCCTCCGCGGTTGATAAAGCTACACAATTTTGCTTTTTAGAAAACCACGATACAAGTGAATTACCAATTAAATGGCATGTTCCGCTTGTACTTTTTCGCTCAACTTTACAACCGGCAAAGTCAGAGTCCGAATATCCTATAAGTTTTAGAAAAGCATCCCTAGGATAATAAAGTCCAGTATTCGTTGTACCCTTTAAGTATTTCATTATTCTTTTGACAGCAGTTAGATGCGACTCTTTCGGTTTTGCTTGAAAACGTGCACACATACATACACTAAACATGATATCAGGTCTAGATGCAGTTAAGTATAACAAACTACCAATAATACCACGATACTTCGTTACCTCTACCGCTTTTCCAGCCTCATCTTGATCTAGGTAGCATGCAACGCTCATTGGTGTAGAAGCGGATTTGCACGAATCCATTCCAAAACGTTTGAGAAGCTCTCTACAATATTTACTCTGATGAATATAAATGCCATCATTAAGCTGCTTTATTTGAAGGCCAAGAAAGAATGTAAGCTCTCCCATCATCGACATCTCGAATTCACTTTGCATCAATTCTGAAAACTTCTTACACAAGTTATCGTTAGTAGCACCAAATATAATATCGTCAACATATATTTGAACCAATAAAATATCCTTACCGGAACGTTCAATAAAAAGTGTAGTGTCAACAGTACCTCGTTTAAAACCTTTTTGTAATAAAAAATTGCTTAGTCGGTCGTACCAAGCTCTAGGAGCTTGTTTCAAACCGTACAAAGCCTTTTTCAGTTTGAAAACGTAGTCCGGATGCTCAAAACTCTCGAATCCGGGAGGTTGTGACACATAAACTTCCTCTTGAATGTATCCGTTAAGAAAGGCGCTCTTAACATCCATTTGAAACAATTTAAAATTCATAATTGAAGCAAAAGCGAGAAGAATACGAATAGCTTCTAATCTAGCAACGGGAGCATATGTCTCATCGTAATCGATTCCTTCTTCTTGACTATAACCTTGTGCTACCAACCTAGCTTTATTCCTAACAATAATACCCGATTCATCTAACTTATTCCTATAGACCCACCGAGTACCAATTTCAGGACGATCATCGGGTTTTGGCACAAGCTCCCAAACTTGGTTTCTTTCAAATTGATTTAATTCTTCTTGCATGGCCATAATCCAATGATCATCTTGAAGAGCCTCTTTGATATTCTTAGGTTCTATTTGAGATACAAAGGCAACATAATAACAAAAATTGTTTAAAGTGCGTCGGGTTACCACTCCCTTCGCAATGTCACCTAAGATATTAGAAATCGGATGATTTTTGTTGGACTTCCAAGCTATTGGTAATTGAGGTTGTATCTCTTGTGCTAAGTCTTTATCTTGTGCTTGCACCTCTCGATCTTCATTTTGATTCTCTTCCATTTGTTGTGGTGTTGAATTCTCATGATCCAAAAATGTACCGATTTTCCCGACTCCTAGAATTTTGCCCTTGTTGTTGTCGCCGTATGTCACAAATCCACCATTTTTCGGAGTAAGTTCCATGAAGTGCGTTTTGTCTCCCGTCATGTGTCTCGAACAACCACTATCCAAGTACCATTTTCGCTCTTTGGTTCGAAGACACACCTACAAGAAAGATATCATTTGGTTGACTTAGGTACCCAAGTGGTCTTGGGTCCTTTGTTGTTAGCATGAGGAGAAGTCCCCTTAACAATCCAAATATATTCACCGCTTGGTATACCAAATTTCTTTATATTACATTTATTCGTGGTATGCCCAAAGATTCCACAATAATGACAAGTTGGGTTTTTAGAAATCTTATTCCTTGAAAATCCACCAACTTTGCGATAATTGCGTTTCTTAGGTTTGGTATAGCCAAGACCAGATCTATTGCTATTGTTCCTTTGAGTTGAAAGCAAATGATCTAAAGAAGTATCTCCTTTCATGAGCCTTGCAAGTCGATCATTCAAATTAAAAACTTCTTTTTCCAAAGACTTGCAATTTTCACAAGATGGAGTCTCATTTGATTTCAATTCACAATTGCATGTAGAGTTTGCATAAATGAGTTCTAGAGTTTCATTTTGAAGCTTAAGTTCTTCTAAATCTTTTTGAAGTTCAATTATCTTTTCATGTTGCTTCATTATGAAATTCTTTCTTTCAACATTTATTTTAGCAAGTTTCTTCAACTCTTTATGCATCTCTACATACACATTGTACAATTCATTGAATGAAGGAGAATTAGAACTTGAGCTAGCATCGGAAAGATAATCTACCTCATTGACGTTCTCACTTGATTTAATGCTCGAAGATTCCTCTTCATCAAGCTTTGTCATTAAACATAGATTTGCAAGTTCTTCATCATCCGATGAGCTAGATGTTGATTGACTCTCCACTTCATCCCATACTATGTAAGCCCTTTTTCCTTTAGAAGAATTGAATTTTGAGTTGTCACCTTCCGACTTCTTAGAATGAGTTGGACAATTCGATCGATAGTGACCAAGCTTTCCACATCCATGACACTTGATGTGATCCTTGTTAGTCTTATTTCTTGGTTGTGAGTCCTTAGAATCTCTTTGTCTATTTCTATTAAAGTTCCCCTTTTTCTTAAGGAACCTACCAAGCTTTTTAACTAGCAAGCCAAGGGTCTCATCATCTATATCGGAGTCTGAGTCATCCACTTGAAAGTTTTCCTCTTGTGCCTTAAGGGATTTTGAAGTTGATTTAAGAGCTATCCCCTTTTTCTTCCTATCGGCATCTTCATTCATGGATAACCGTCCAAGCTCCATTTCATGCTCTTGAAGCTTTCCGAATAGAGTTGCTAAATCAATTTGATCCACGTCTCTAGCTTCCATAATGGCCGTCACCTTAGGTTGCCATTCCCTGCTAAGACATCTCAAAATCTTATTAACAACTTCACCATTAGATATAACTTTTCCAAGTGCAGAAAGATGATTAATGATATGAGTGAACCGCTTTTGCATGTCACCTATGTTTTCATTAGGTAACATACGAAAGAGTTCATATTCATGCATGAGTGTATTTAGCCTAGCCCTTCTAACCTCCGAAGTGCCCTCATGTGTGACTTGTAATGTGTCCCACATTTGTTTAGCATCAACACATTGAGATACTCGAAAGAACTCATCATAAGAAAGAGCGGACGTGATGATATTTTTAGCTTTTAAATCAAATGCAACTTTCTTCTTATCATCATTGTCCCAACTCGATTGAGGTTTAATTGAAACAACATCATTTACTTTCGTTTGAGGAACAAAAGGTCCATTCTCTATGGCGTTCCAAATTTCCATATCTATGGCTTGAATAAAAATTTTCATGCGGACCTTCCAATAAGCGTAACCCTCACCACTAAATAGTGGAGGACGATTAATGGAAGTTCCTTCACCACCGAAAGGATTTGAAATTGAGCCCATTGTTTCCAAGTAAAAAGGATCTTTTCGAAAAAGCTTTTTAAGGCTCGGATTTTTCGTCCGAGCTCTGATACCACTTGTTGGAAACCAACAAGCGGCTCAATATAGTCTAGAGGGGGGGTGAATAGAATATTGAAGCCTTATTACAGATTTTTCGTCCACCTAAGAGAATGGTTTTATGAAAATAAATTTTCTTAAGAATTCAGTTCAGATTACTCGAGTAACTCAAGCCTTCACTCGAGTAATACGCAACCAAAAATAATTTCACTCGAGTATTCAGAAAATCACTCGAGTATTACGAAAGCAAATTTTAAATCACTCGAGTAACAGAAAACCTACTCGAGTAATGTTTATAAACTGAAAGCAGATTACTCGAGTGACAAGAACTTTACTCGAGTAAACTGGGTAAAATTCAATTTAAAACTTTGTTTTCAATGGAGTTCTTCAAGAATAACAATGCTATGATGATTCAACAAATTATGAATGATTAATATGAACAATTTCAAAGTAATATTAACATGCAATTTTAGATCAATTGAGTAGAATTAAGAAAACCCCAATTCTAACCTAAAAATGCAAATGTTAATGAATTAATGAAATACAAGGAATGAAAATAAAAGAGACACAAGGATTTATCCTGGTTCACTTTCACCCACTTGAAAGCTACTCCAGTCCCCTCTTAAATCAAGAGAGATTCTTCACTAGAAATCTTCAAATGTAGATTTTACAATGTTTTAAGATGCAACTAGATTCTTAGTTCTCCTATCTTAAAACCCAACTCAAAGTGTGTACCAAACACTTTGATCTAATCTACCCCTTTTGAGTATTCTAGATTTCCTTGCTAATTGATTGAAGATGCTTCCAACCAATCCTCTTTTCTTGCTTTGATTTGATCCTCAAAGTCTTCCTTGTGAGATTCTTCACTTGTGTTGAAACTTCAATGATGCAATCACAAATTGCAAATCTTCAACAACCACTAAGAACAAAAATATGATCTCAAGAATATTTGAACAATGATAGAAAATAGAGTGAAGAATGAAAAGTTCTTTGTTGAATCTTGATAGCTCTTGAAAGATGTAAAATAGCTCTTGAATTACTTTTCAAAGTGTATTAGAAAATTGTAAGAAATGAAAGTCTTTTTGAAAGAGAAAATTAAGTCCTTTTAAAATTTTCCCAACACTGATTGAATTACTCGAGTAAACCAAACAACGTCACTCGAGTGAAACATGTCAGATTAAGTTACTCGAGTGATGTGTAAACCATTACTCGATTAACCTGTCAGAACATAAATTACTCGAGTGAACCAATACTCATTACTCGAGTAAACTGATCAGAATCTGAATAAAAACAAAGTTTTTCTAAAATGATTTTCACAAGCTATTTAATCAAGATTTAAAGTATCTTCACTCTTAATCAGACATTATTTAAATATCCTTAAAATCACCTAAGCTACCCACACCAATGAGATGCATTGCATAAAATAAAGATTACATTGAAATAGAATTAATAAAAATCCTAATTCTAATCTTCATGTGATGTAGCTTGCTTGTTGCCAATGTTGTTGCTTGGAGAGAGATTGTTAGCATCAAAACATGAGAATCCTACAATAACAGCGGATGATCGACATCTCACCCGTTTTCGGTCTTGATGTTTCTATGGGTACACTAAGGTAGTTTACGTCCTAGTTCTGCTCGGTTGTCGTTCTCATTCTTTACCATCACTCGGATGGGTTTCGGGTAGGACTATAAGGTTCTCCCCTACTTAGTATCAACATACCTACGTAGATCGATACCTAGGGGTAGCTGAACAGATGTTAAGAATTAGTGGTTCTACTTTTCGATTAGGTGACTGGTTTGGAAAACAAGGTTGGATGAACTAATTGTTGGGTTTTCTAAGATATAGCGATTTCACGTACTTGCATCTCTCTATGTTCCTATACTAGATAGGATTGTCATGGGTAGATTTGTCGCACGATCGATTGTCACGAATTTCCACAAGATTTCTAGTGAGCTTGAATTCAATTTGACCTTCTTCAGGTCGGAATTCTTGTATCAATGGTTCTAATCAGATTTGAGAGATTGCAATGATATATCTGTCAGTAAATGCAAGGACCGGGGTAGCTAGTCCCAATCCTTCATCTAGTAACAGCACATCATCACGTTCTTCTAGATTTGCAATGCTGTCATCTGTCAATAAATGCGAAACTGGGGTAGCTAATCCCAATCTCACCTCTATCAACAGCACATCAGCGTGTTCCCTTGTATGATAATATTGTCTTTCAACGGATGTAAGAGAAGGATAGCTAATCCCGACCTTACACTTTATCAAATGACAACACCAACACTGGATTGGGTGTTTATTGAAGCTGTAACTTCATGGGTAATTTTTCTAAAGTCTTTCACGGTTACTTAGGTGAAAGGAAGGGGAAGGATGTTCCAGGTATGTCTCTTAGCATCTCGTTGTGAAATAGTCGGAATATAATTACTAAGAAAATACTCTAGGAGATCTTACTATTGAAAGAAAAGAGAAGTTTAGAATTTAGGAAATGGTCCTAATTGAAAGTAATTCTACGCTCTCCATGAGTTGATTCTTTAGCAAAGTGTTACTTCAAAATAACACGTACCTTCGCTTGGATCATCCATGTCCAGTCCTACTGCCTTGTCCATGTTGTGCTCTTCTCCTATTTGTTCGGATGGACTTCCTTCCGCCTGTTGCCTCGGCAGTACACTCACTCCCTTCCATGGAGTGATGTGGGGACAATTTGCAACAAAGTGTCCCGGTTGTTCGCAATGAAAGCATAGGCTATCTTTCACAATACGATCCTTGTACCGGCACCCACCTCGGTGACATTTTCCACAAGTCTAACATGACTGTTGAGTAGTGGAAACTGTTGCACTTTGGTTCTTAACTCTGGGAGATGCTGCTCTAGTGCGAGTGTTGGCTTGTGGACCTGATGTTTGAGCTAGTCCTTTTCCTTTGGTACGGTCTGTTACTTTCCGAACCTTGTGTCTTCCACCAGTAGACATTTCTAAGTTTTTCTCACAAGTTCGGGCCAAGTCCATCAGTTGAGCAAGTTTCCTGACTTTACGATTCTCCAAGAGGGTCCTTATATCTCCACGAAGTCCCGCTTCAAATTTAATGCACTTCGTCTTCTCATCAGCCCCAGTGTAGCTTGAGGCATACTGGATAAGATCCTCAAATAGGTTGGTGTACTCCGTTACGCTCATGTCCCCTTGAGTCAAATTTAGGAAGGCGACTTCCTTTTCTCTGCAAATCACCTCTGGAGAGTACCTCGCCAGGAATTTAGTTCTGAATACTCTCCAAGACACCTCTTTCTTAGATGCCTCCAACATCCTTCTTTCTTTACTCCACCAGTATGCGGCTTCCCCGATAAGTGCATGCTCTACCATAATGACCATCTGCTCCGTTGGGGGTGTCATAGCACGGATAATCCTCTCGATTTCCTGAAGCCATCCTAGCGCTTCTGCCACGTCATCGTTACCCTTGAACTTTGGAGGGTTATTCCACCGGAACTCGGCTAGCCACGGAGTATCCAACATGGCCCAGTGTGGTAAAACTCGTGATGACTGGTTTCCTGCTTCTCCCATTGAAGTAACTGCAGGCATCACACCCGCTTGATCCTGGTTCATCTGAACCAAGCGTCCTATGTTTGCAGCGATCCTATCATTGTCACTACCACTACCCGCCATAATGCTCAACACCTGGAGGAATCAAAAATAAATGCACACATATGCATACACAATTAAATATTATTCTAGAAAATATAATTATTCTAGTGTACGTAACTATATATGTACCTATACTGGACACAAGACTTTGGTCACTCTCTTGGTGAGTGAACCAATAGAGTAATTCTCACTCTGAGGCCGAGGACAAAACGCTCTGATACCATAAATGTAACAACCTATTTATTTTACCTATTTTGAAAATATGGATTTGAAAATTTATTTTTAATTAAAATACTTATTATAATTTTTCCGGAAAATCGGACAGAGTCTCCTCTGTTTTTCCAACTTTCCCAAAATTTAGTTTTGACTTGTAACCTGTTCAAAACAGTTTTCAATAACAACCAGACAACCAGATATAATATATAACATACTTAGACTCTTTTTGACATCAAATATTAAAGTAGAAATTTTTAAGCTTTTGCAATTAAAACTAAATACCCCGGGCCACCAATTTTCCAAAATACATATTGGAAATACATACATAATCCATAATTATACAAAATACATCGAATACTCAAATGTGGCCCGGTTTGACTCAATTTAATAAACGACTCAAAGTAATATAAAGACTCGATTTCACACTTCCTGTGGGAAATGTGTTCCTGCTCAGCCTCGATATCTGCAAACTCAACCTGTACCTGTGTTGGTTGTAAGGGTGAGAATTGCACGAACTAGTAATGCATAATACATGCCAAGTCATACACAATTAGCAATTAACCAAATAAAGTAAATATATCACGCCCAATCACCTATCCACTGCAAACACAAACATCTCCAATTATTCGCATTTCCTAATTAATGTCAATTCCTATTCTATTTCCGTTCTCTTAGCTTTCTACCCTCACCTAAACTTAAACTCTCATATCTTCTTCCATTTCTCCTTTTTACTCACATTCTTCCTATTTTGTCAAGTTAACTAATTCTAATCTCTATCTCTCATTTCTTCCTTTCATTCACCACCTTCTCAACTTTCTTCTTTTTATTTCTTTTCATTTCATTCTTTTCCTTTCTTTTTACTTTTTCGGGATCTTTGTGGTTTCACAATTACATTCCTCAGTCTTTCAGAGCATACGTCTTACGGATGCGTACGGATCCTCAAAGGCCGCACGTCTAACTCAACCACTGCACACTCTGCCAAGGCGGCTTACGTTTCCTGCACCCGAGAGCGTGTCTTACACGGCCAGGATGCCACAAAATCCTTGGCTATGCGAGTTTGCCACTGCGTTCCCCAGTCTTTCAGAGGGTACGACTTACCGATGCGTACGGATCCCCAAAGGTCGCACAACTAACTCAACCCTTGCACACGTTCCAGCCAGCGGCTTATTGCAGGTGTTGCGCACCCGACTTATTGCACCCCGCCGTGTGTCTTACAGGATCCATATCGCATACCAATATTCTCTTTTTCTTTTCTTTTTATTCTTTTTCCTTTTTCTTTTTAATCGACACGCCTTACCAGGCTCGCATCGATGCCGATACGCCTTACCAGGCTCGCACCGGACTTCCATTTTCCTTTTCACATCGATGCCGATACGCCTTACCAAGCTCGCACCGGACTTCCATTTTCCTTACTTCCTTTTATTTTCCTTTTTACCCTTTCCTTTTTTTTTCTTTATTCCTTTCCTTTTTCTCAATTTTAATCCGCCCTCGCCTAACACCTTTTTCCTTCTACTCTCATTTTTCTCTTTTTCCACCAACTAATCTATTTCCTTATAATTAACTCACAATCATTTCTAATAACACTTCCTATTTTCCCCATTTTATTTCCCTTACATTTTCATCTATGTGTTACCATCAAATTCAAAGCTCACTCCTCTGTTCACTCCTTTCCGTTTTCAATCAATCTCTAAATACAACATACATACAACATTCAATATATTTAATAATTACATTATAATACAAGTCATTATCCAATTAATTCACATAATTTAGCACATACATATCATTCTTATATTTTCAACAATCACACCTAATTCATGGCCTCAATTAGCATTTAGCAGTTCACAACACAATTATCAGGACATATATATCAATTAATCACTTAGCACAATTAAATCATCAATTCATATTATAATTCATAAATATCAATCCCTATTATCAACTACACAAACCAATTAACCTCAACACGCACACACATACTTGTTACACAACCACCATGCGGCAATAAACCCCTTACCTTAAAATAATTAAGATAGAGTGAACCTTAATCTGACGCTTTACTCCCCGACTCACGCTTTAGCTCGGCCCCAATTTGATCCTAAGCTTCCCCAATCTTCGATTCCAAGCTCGGTGGGGACAATCGATCTTGGTAATGATGGCGGTGTCGGGGAGAGATAAAGAGAGCACCGAGGAGGGAGAGGGGATATCAATGGGGAAAGATGAAGGAGGAAGGGGTTGATGGTGATCTTGATGGTGGCGGTGGCCACCGTGGGTGGTGGTGGTGGTTTGGTGGTGTGTGAGGGTAAAGGGAGAGACTACAAAAGAGGGAGAGAGAGAACTTAAGGTCGAGGATGATGATGAAGCTTAATGATGATGAGGTGGAGAGGGAGATGATGGTGGTGGCGGCCGCAGGGGCGGCGGCGGCGGCGGTGATTGTGGAGGGGAAATGGTGGTAGGGGTGATTGAGAGAGAAAGAGAGGGAGAGCTCAATGGAGAGAGAGAGAGAGTGTTGATGGTGGAATGTGAGGGAAGGAGGGAAGGGAGAGGTGTTGAGTGGTGGTTGTGGGTGGTGGTGGCTGCAATGGAGGAGGAGGGAGAAGGAGAGTGGAGGGAGGTTAGGGTTTTTGGGGGAAAATGACCCCAACAACGCGTTTTATTTTTTGCTGATCGAGGTATTTTCGCTTAAGCGAAACATTTTCGCTTGAGCGAATTCTATTCAGTGATGAAACTCAACCATTTCGCTTAAGCGAAATCCATTCGCTTAAGCGAATCCTTGAGGTGTTGATTCTGTGACCTTTTCCCTTAAGCGAAATAATTTCGCTTAAGCGAATTGGCTTCAATGGTGACACGAACTGTTTTCGCTTAAGCGGCCAGTTTCGCTTAAGCGAAATGACTTCAGTGAGGAAATTTTATGTTTTCGCTTAAGCGACGTATTTTCGCTTAAGCGAAATGTGAAGGTACTGCTATTTCACTTTTCTATTTTCCAGCTATTTTCTCCCCAACTTCAAATAGCCATAACTTCTTCGTTCACCGTCGGATCTTGCTCAAATTTGACGAGCAACCTCCTAAAAATCATATCTTCATATCCAACGGTGGGAATTGCGTTTTGAGTCCTAAATCTTTTATTTTGATTTTCTACCCTATGTTATGTTTTAGTACCGAATTATCTATTTTTTTGGCCTGTTCCTAATTCCAATTTAATGCTCCTTTCTTTTCCTAAACCAATATTATTATTATTTATCTTTTCTAATGCTTGAACACTTATTTTAATACCTATTTATGGTTTTATTATTATTATCCCCATTATCCCAGATTATTATTAATTTATTTGTATCTGGGTTTAAAATTTGGGATGTTACAGTTGGCTTGTTTTTAACAATCCACTCCTTCCTAACACCTTTCTTACACATCTTAGCATCGTGACTATAGGATGAGAATTTTGAACACAGTGTAGGTTTCCATTCATATTTCACTTTCTGAGACACAATATTTCCTTTGTCATCCTCAAAATGAACCTCTTCAGGCAGAATTGCAGGGTCCACTTCAATCAAAACCCTAGCATAGCTGATTCTATTTCTCTCTTCAGTAACTTTGTCAGCCATAATAGGTGTGCCCACCAAACTAGCTATCTTCCCAAGAGCAATAGGCCCCCAAAACTTAAGATTCAAGTTAGGCAACTAAACCCAAATAGGAACCCTATCAAGGAAATTCTTTGTTACAGGCCTTCCTGTCCAAGGAGCAATAATCAGAGGTTTTTTTTTTTATCAAAATGAAACACTCCAACATCCAGCACACTATTTCTACCCTCAATAGTGTTAAAACGCACTATCAGAGTGCCATCATAATTCATCAACAATTTGTCTATCCCATATTGACCCCATGCTTTTTTAATAAAACCACTAAGAACAGGGTATGGGGGATTTGCACCAAGCACATAACAAACTATAAAGTTTTGCCAGTACTTTACCTCTTCCTCTACATTAGCAGCCTCAATCTTGCCCAAAGCAACACCATCTTTCAACATAGGCTGATGGAAATTTAATTTCCCTCCTGCATTACGTTCCCATACATTCTGTTTAGGCATCTCTTCCATGGTGGGCTCTGTTGATTTTGATACCTGTGGATCTGATTCATTTACAGAACTTTTCTGTTGTTGTACATCATTGATCTCTGTTTCGTTCGCAGGTACACTTTGCCTACTGACCCTAGCACGGATCATCTCTATACCTTGTACCAGTGACTCCAATTGCTTAGGAGTCAAGGCATTGATTGTTTCAAGGTCCTCTTTGTCAAGCTGGGACAAATCAAGAATTTGATGAGGTTTCTCATGCTGTGTTGTTGGTGTTTGGGGTGAGGGAGACTTCGGCGGCCATCCCCTCTTCTTGGCCATGTTGGCCACGCCGGAAAAAAGGAAGCCCTAATCACCGTGAAAGAGAAGAGAGAAAAGTCAAAGCAAAGTCAAACCCTTTAGAAAATTCATGCACTTTCTTTAGATATTTACAATTGTGTCTTGTTTTGTAAGGCTTTTATTTTAATTTCAATTCAAGTTTGCTTTCTTTGGCTGCTAAAATGCTTTGATTCTTTTGCAGATTTGAGGATTGAAGAATTGATTGTTCAAAAGTGATTCAAATTCCATCAAAGCTGAATCAGATGTGTTGCTAGAGAAAAAGTTCCCTTCACTCTAATTTGGAGAATATGTGGTTGGACACAAATGACTGACATCACTTTCAGGAGAATGGAGACTGATTTGGTTGGTATTTAAAAATTCCATAACATTAAGCATATGTTGGTGTGGCCATTAAGTATGATGTTGATGTACAACTTTTACATTTCTTTTTCAAAATTTTCTTTTCAATGGTGAACTAATTGTGTGACAAAATGCTTACTAACAAGGATGAGTGGTGGAGAATACATAAAGCATCATGCTGCTATGTTTGCGGATAATAAACTAAGTGGCTTAGAATGTCCTTTAAACAAATAATATTAATATTGATGAATGTTTTCCATTTTTTTTTGCTTTTATTTATAATTCATAATGATGATAATGATAATACCAAACCTTCTACTAATATGTTTTATTTTTTGTGTTGATGTCATGACAGAGACCTTGGTGAGATGATTAGGAGAGCAAATGATTCGCCATGGTAAACATTATCTTTAATTTATAATGTAAGATCCAACAATTTAAATGAATAAAGTAAATACAATAAATAATAAAATAAAATTGAATAAAATATTAATTTTTCTAATTTTTAGGCAAAATACTCGAGTATTGTAAGGAAGACTCGAGTATAGTAACTAGCTGTTAGTAAATTTGAAATTTTAGTCAGAATACTCAAGTATTTCTAGTGATACTCGAGTATTTCGTGCATTTCTGCAAAAAAATAAAAGTCGGTTTCAAACCAAATTGGAACCAACAGCTCTTTTCATCTGGTTACAAGCACAGAGCTGAACCTTACTTCATAGGAGGGTAACCTTAAGTCATAAATAGGTGATTTGGGGAGCTGAAAACCCATTAAAATCTCCCAAACCCGAATTTCATTCTCAGCCATTCTCAGTTTTCTGGTGCTCTCTTTGAGCCTTCGATTTTCCCTCCTCACTCACCCAAATCCAGTAAAACCAAAACACAATACGAGTTCTAATTCCAATCTTGAATTAGAACCAAGAACCACTCATTTTGGCTTCCTGTAGATCGAGTTGCAAGCCTTCAAAGTTAGGTGTTCTAAAGCTGAAAAACAGAGTACAAAACAGCATCATCTACCTCTCTTTCTTGAATTGGTTTGGTAAATCCAGGAACCCATTTGATTCCAAACCTGTTTCTAATTAAAGTTAACATTCCCTAGTTGCTTAAGCTAACTTATTTCGTTCTTTTTCATGCCATATTCATGGTGAAATCAATGGCCAAAGTCAGCTAGTGCAAGCTATCTTGCACCGGTGCTGAAACTCAAATCTTGATCCAGACCCTTTTCTCCTCAACCAATTATCCCTTTAGCTTCTCTAAGGTATGGGAGAAGTTACCTAATCGCTAGAATGTCAATAAGCTAAATTCATAGGAACCATATGAGGTTCATGGGAAACTTAAGTTTGAAATGGGAATCTGACTTGGAGGCCAAAGACCCATAGTTTTTGTATTCAAACAACTTTAATTGGACCTAAGGAAGCTCACTGGATTGATTTTCGAACTTAAAATCAAGTAGAAATGAAAGTCATATGTTGAAATGGATAATTGCTATGTTTTATATAATTCTGTGATTTGATTATGATTCTTGTTAATTTGATGTTAATTGATATGTGTAACATGTTTATTGTTGACACCCAATTTTGTCCACATTTTTCGAAAAAAAAGAAAAAAAAAGAAAAAAAGCAAAGATGAAAAAAGGCAAAAATAAAGGCGAGTAAAAAATAGAATAAATAATATGAAGAATTGAAATTTTAACCCTTTTTTTTCTAAAAAAATCACTTTTGGAAAAAAGCACTTTTTCTAAAATTTGCTTTTAATCAAATTTTTTTTGTAGATTCAAAATCTATGAAAAAAGAGATTTTCGCAATGATATAGTTTGTCCAAATCAGACACCGGTTGAGAAAGTTACAAAAGGTTAAAGTTTTTTTTTCTCAATAAAATATTCTAGTGCATCTAATGCACCGGGATACAAAACAAATATTTCAACCCAATACAAAAAAATTTTGAAGTTTATGTTCTCAAAAATATGAACTTTAATTTTATCTCCTTTATTTTCACAAATACTCACCGGTATCTTTCTATTTTTACACCAATTATTTTATTTTATTCTTTCCCTCTTTTTCTCCCTCCTCTGCCACACTCCCCTCTTTTTCTCCCTCCTCTGCCACACTCCCTCCTTCTCTCTTTCTCATCTCTTTTCCTTCGTCCAAGTTTTTTCCCCGGTCCTATTTTTCTTCAGCCAAATCTCACATGTCAGAAACAAATCACCCCATATTTCTTCTGTAACACCCCTAATTTTCGTCTTCCGGATAATAAGGAAATTTTATTATTAATTTATATAAATTTTTCCAAGTCTATATTTTGTATTTATTTAGCCTGAAATATAAAAATAAGTGGAAATATTGTTATATGGCAAATAAATGCAAAAATATGGATATTGCATTTTAGTCCTTGGTTTAGGACCTAAATGTAATATTGAAAAGGTTCTTGGAGGGAAAGATTTAAAAAGTATTAATTTTTAAATTTTGTACTAACCTAACTGGTTAGTAATGCCCTGTAACCGGTTAGACGATGAACCTAGAAACTTGGTCAGTGCGTTTTGATGAGTAATCACTTGATTAATCCATGGAATCGCCACGAAATCAGGCTAAACTCAGTGGAGAACACGCGTCGGCGTGCATGGCAAGGGAATTCATCTATATAAGCCAGTGATGTTGATGAATTTAGGGTTGATTTTGCTGAAATTGAGTGTGGAGGCTCTTTTTAGGGTTTTTGAGTTCGTTGCTGAGAGTTATACACCGTTGCAAAGCTTACATCTTGAGCTTTGTAAAGATACTAAGTTTGAGAGTTGAGGTTGAGTGTGGAAGGAGTACGAAGCTTGCCAAGTTCAGTTCCAAGTTCTGCAGAACCTGAAAAACTGATCTCTGGAGCTTACTTTGAAGCTCAAATTTGGTAAGTACAGACAACTCTTAAGCCTCAAATCACTTCTATTTCTTAGTGCATGTTACCTAGATCGAGTTCTAACTGTTTTCCCCAATTTCTTTGGTCAATTTCTATGTCAAATTCTCTGGTTTTTGAACCCTGTTGGTGGAAATCGTGGCTGAGAGCAGAACATAGGATTTGTGGGGAGTTTGTGGATTTTCTTCAAGTGTCAGTGCCATTACTCATCAAACACAACTTTGAGGTATGGGAGAAGTTTACATTATACTAGATTTAGACTAAAATCAAGTGATTTAGGATTTGAGTCAACAAGGACTCAAAAAGGGCATTATGTGTTTAAGACCAAAAGGCTTGGAGGCCAAATTCTAGCTCAATTCTGTTTTGAGCAACTTTGTGTTGATGCATGCAAGTGATTTTGATGCTTGAATCACAATCTAAATGTTTATTGTAAGTTTTGTGGTATTAAATTGTGTTTATGTGGGTTTTTATGCAATTTGATACTTTAAACTTAATGCATGCAAGTTAAATGTGTTTCTGTGGTTGAACATGTTTATTTTAAGGTATATGTACTCTTTTGAGTGTTGAAATTGGTTAGATTTGAGTAAAGAAAAGAATGGTTTATAAAACCTCATGTTTCAGTGTTCAGACTGCATAATCTAACCGGTTACAACCGGTTAGATACTGTAAAATTTCAAAGAAAATGAATTTCTGAAATTAGTTCTGTGGTCTTATCATTTTTACTCAAATCTAGACTTTAATTTCACTGGAATTCAGTCTGAAAATAAGCTGATTAATATTGTATGGTTCAGATTGAAAATGAGAGTTAATACCTTAGTGTAATGAGATAATTTCAAGAGGAAATTATGCTCATTTGGAAATTGGAATGTGATTTAGACTTTTGAATGATGAAAATAGTGGATTTGAGGTATAAAACAATGTTGAAACCTGTTTATGGATTGGGTAAAGATTTCAAGAAAAAGGGTTTTCTGAATTTCAATGGTAAACCAGTTCAGGTCTGTAATTCTAACCCGGTTAGCCTGAGACTGTAACCGGTTAGTACCTGAAACTAAAAAATAAAAGTTAAGTCTTTTAAAGTGAAATTGAATACCATTGGTTAAGTTTTTCCCAATCTAAGCCTAATGACATGTTTTTAAGTTAATTCAAAGATGAATTTTTGTGCCAAAGGTTATACCTCAAATTACTCATTCAAAAGAGAAATTGAAATATTTCTAAATCACAGTAATTAAAGTAAAGATAAAATCAACCTTGATAATTGTGCATTCATGCATAGAGAATGGAAGATTGGTTGGTAGGAACGTTTATCATATTCTGGGAATATGATGAGGGTACTCCGGGAGTACCAAATTATAACCTACTTGATGACACATTCTGGGAATGTGGCCAGTGTCTGGGACATGGTTTTTATGCGTTCTGGAAAAGTGATGCACTCTCCGGGAGTGATGCTTATTATCCAAGTATGGTTTGGCATTACGATCTGGGAACGAATGTCAGTGTTCCGGGAACACAATGGTGTATTGGATGGACGTCCAAGATGGACTTTTAGAGGCCTCAGTTGTGGATAGAAAATCATGCATCATGCCACTTGCATTATAAGAGATATAATGTTGAAAATTGGTATGCTCATATGTACTTGCATTATTGTCTGTCCATGACATATTTTTGTTTGTAATTTTAGTCTTTATCAATTATGTATATGTGTATACTTACTCCCTATGCCCTGTTTAGGTGATGGCCAGATACCTAGCCTGCATCGAGATACGCCCTATCCCTAGTGGTATATGGACGTACGAGGAGCACCGTGCCACTTTTGAGGGAGAGGTGGAGATCACTCTCTACCACCCTAACCCTCTGGTTCGGGTGCGACCTCATAGATTTAGGATTCCTTTAGTCTATACTATGCATGTTCCGCCTTTTTATACATATAGAGGACCACCCCCGGCTCGACCTGTGCGTCGATTCCATAGTTTTCGTTTTAGAGCTGCCACTCATTCTCATCCTTCCTCCCATAGAGTTGTTACTGAGGAGATTCCTTCTCCTGGTTCGACTGATTTTGAGAGGACTGCTTCTGCAGATCCTAGACTCAGTGGTGGGATTTCTGCATAGTCGGGCGAGGTCGAGGAGGACCCTGTGGAGGATGAGGACGAGGAGGAGGTGCATGTCGAGCCTACTGTTTTTGCTAGAGGTGGACCCGCTGGTTCCTAGGAGCTTGCATAGCATAGATGTTTTGGATCCTAGGTCCTAGGGATAGAGCTGCGGAGGATCGGAGGAGCTGCTGAGGACATGGATGACCTGCTCTGGGACTTCTATTTTTGGGATATTGTGATATATTGTATATATTTTGAGAGGTCTTAGAGTGAGGTTATTTTTATGCAGCTGGTTTGTATATGTTTCATCAAAACTTGCTATCTCGACTTTTGCTACTTGCTACTAATGATACTGGTGGGGTTTTATCATGATATATATATATATATATATGATGTTTCTTTTACCTCAGCAGTGCCCCACAAGTATTAATTTTTACTTCCGCATACTCTGACTTTGATTCAAAAGGATTCGGCAATAAGCTTATATTTTATACGTTCGATCAAACTCAAGAGACAAATGATATGTTTTTAATAAGGGTTATGAATATGTTTTCATTATGTTAAAAAGACATTGTCTCGAGAGCCTTTTC
Source organism: Crotalaria pallida (assembly GCA_037953625.1). Lineage (NCBI taxonomy): Eukaryota > Viridiplantae > Streptophyta > Magnoliopsida > Fabales > Fabaceae > Crotalaria > Crotalaria pallida. Next base: position 83,535,555 of record CM075649.1, read on the forward strand.
GTAATTAAGGTATTATTAAACCGAATTTAAATTATTCGTCCAGATTAAAGGTGTTTATAATTGAGCAAGTACCAATTAAAAAGGAAAAATTTTCTAGTCTCAATTTTTGATAGCAAGTATTCTATATTTGGAAATATTTATTATTTTCAAGATATAAAACGAGGGTGTCATATCTTCCGTCTCTCCTCTCTTTGTTTTTTTTTTTTGTCTCTCTCCGTAGATGCAAGTTCAGAGAAAGACGGCTATAGGCTTCCCAGTCCAGACTGTTTTTGTTGAAAACTGGTTGGAAGGCTACCAAAATGTCAAAGGTATGCATTACTAAGGGACTTTCATGCTTCAAAGATTGTCTATAAAAGGAGCAGCTCGGTAAACACACGGGGAGGAGAGCAGAGGAGAAAGGCTGAAGAATTTGTATGAGAGGGTAAGAGTTAAGAAGAGAGAAATTTTTTTAGGAGTATTTTCGTTTAATAAAAAAACAAAATATAGTCAGTGTGAAATAAAGAAGATAGTTGGCTTGATTTTGTTATATTCTGGCTCCTGTGTTGAAGATCCAAGAACAGGTTTACTATTACTTTTATAGTTTTATTAGTATTATTTTGTTATTATTATTAGTACTGTTACTATTGTTGTTATTGTTATTATTATTATTATTATTATAGTATTATTATCGTGATTATTATTGTTGTTGCTATACTTATTTTATTTTATTTTTTTAATTTTTTTTGTTATTGTTATTTGATTTATCACTATTATTATTGTTATTGGTATTATTGTGATTTTCATTATTATTTTGGTTGTCATATTTATTTTTTAGTGTTGTTGTGGCTGTTAGTATTATTATCATTGTTAGTATTTAAAAATTAAAAAAAATAAATACGTGAAGACATAATAAAATCAATTTTATTAACGCTGGTTCATCAACTTATAGACATCTTTAGGTATTTTTGACTCCACCATTGGATCCAGAAGGTCCAAAATAGCTGAGTTGCAAGCATGTGAACTACAATGGTGTATTGAATTAAATTTAGATTTCTGACCGCTTTGCGACGATTAAAATTGTCGCCAATATGATGTTCGTCTCATTGTTAATATTGCAATACAGAAACCGTCGGGAAAGTAGTTTATTGCACAATAAACCGTCGCTAACCTTATCATGGATGCCAACCACCTTCCACTCTCATGCGACTGTTGGCAAGGATTAAAATGATCCATGCTGACATCAGCATGACATCATGCTGACATCATATATTCATTTATTTATTTATTATTTTTTTTTTTAAAAAAAAAATCAAGTACACCCATCCTAAGGTTTTTGGACCTCCTGAATCCGATTTTGAGGTCTATTTTTCCATCCGGAGCTTCCTTTATTTTTTTTATTTATTTATTTTATTGTTAAAAATTAAGCATACCCTTCTTAGCTTTTTTGGACCTCTTGTTTGCAATTTTGAGATCAATTTAGCTATTTAAGATCTTTATATAATTTTTGTTTTTACCTTGAAAAAATAATTTAATTACCAAAACCATTTATTTGCGAATTAAGACCGACGACGGAATACCCACGATTTGCTGAAGTATCGGTAAAATTGCGGTTTTCTTGAGGTGAGGACCATCTTTTAAATTTTTACCAGGAGTGCTGGTGGGATTTAAAATGATGCCAACAAAATCTTAATTCCAAAATAATTTCAAGACAATTAAAAATTTAATATTTATTTGCGAATTAAGACCGACGACGGAATACCCACGATTTGCTGAAGTATTGGTAAAATTGCGGTTTTCTTGAGGTGAGGACCATCTTTAAAATTTTTACCAGGAGTGCTGGTGGGATTTAAAAGATGCCAATAAAATATTAATCCCAAAATAATTTCAAAATAACTATTAATTAAATATGCATATGAGTAAAGTCGATGACAGAAAAATTGGAAGATAACCGGAGTGACGGTTATGTAGAATCTATCCGATAGTCTTGAGGCATGTTTATTATCATATTTGACCATGAGTATTGGTTGGGTTTGATTTTCAAATTTAAAATAGTAAAATCATACTAAAATATGCTTTTGTTATACATAAAAAAATATTCCAAAACTTTGCCGACGATGGAAAAGTTAGAAAAAGATCGTTGTTACGATTAAGTAAAATTTTATCTAACGTTCTTGAGGCATTTTTTTTTTTATATTAGATTTAGCCAGGAGTGTTGGATGGATCTAATCACTAAAAATTAAAATAAAGTATTTGTTCAAATTTTAATTACTAAAACCAATGAGAATAAATTCGCTTATCCTTAACTGTTATGACAATGGTGAATATAAAATATTTAAAAAAGCAAATCATTTTGAAGATAATCATTTTATTTAGAATTAAACTTTTGATTGTTGCAAATCATTTTTCTACGGAAGGAGAATTTTATGTTCTCCACTGTAATATCAAAAAATGTTTTAGGATTTGATTTTATTTCATACAGAAATTGCTATTTAGCAACTCATTTCTTTGTCATAATCATTTATCATTTTTTGATAACATGCTGACGAAAATGAGACATATAAATAAAAATAATAAATATATATATATATATATTGATGGAAACAAAACCAAATTTATCAAGCAATTAATTTAGATCAAATAGATAACCGTTCTTTGAACGGGCGTGGTAGGGTGCTAATACCTTCCCTACTCGTAATCAACCCCCGAATCCAAACTCTAGTACGCAGACCACTTTTTTTAGGCGTCCAATTGCACCATTCCATTTTGTGGATAAATCAATTGGTGGCGACTCCAAAATATCTTAATTTTTAAACAAACAAATCACCGCATCCTCCTCCCTTATTTTTTCGCGACGCCCCTCGGGACGGTCGCGACAGCTGGCGACTCCACTGGGGATGTTTGAGGGTTAAGCCATATTTTTGTTCTTTATGAAATTGCTTGATTTAAATGCTTTGTTTGGTCTTTCATGTGCATAAATGTGCATAGTATTGCACAAGCCCTATACCTGGGTGAGGAAAACCGCAATTGGTGGTTGAAACAACTAAGGAACCCTAGGAGAACACCTAGGAGGGGGGTTGAATAGGTGTTTAAGAAACCTTGAAAGATTTTCGAATGAAATGAATCAAAACAATCAAAACGAATGATTTTTGCAAATTCTACAGCATTTAATCGATTAAACAGATCCTTTAATCGATTAACCTGCAACTTAATCGATTAAGATCAGAAAACACAATTTCACTTAATCGATTAATAATCGATTATGACAGTTAAAAACTGAAAAATCACTTTTCAATCGAATACGAAAATCAATCAATTCACACGTATAACCAGAGATTCAGCGGAAACAATTAACACCTATATTCTTATTGATTACCTATGTTATGAAAATGATTTTCCCAAATTAATTTGTACAATTAAAATTCAATTTAATCAATTATGAAAATCAATCTTTCTCTAGGTTTTCAATCAAGAACACAATGAATAACAAGAATGTAAAGAGTAAGGGTTTAGAGATACGGCACAGTGATTTATCCTGGTTCACTTTCATCCACTTGAAAGCTACATCCAGTCCCCTCTTCAACCAAGAGAGATTCTTCACTATGAGGAATTAGAGTTCTCAAATTACAAGTAAATGCCTCTCAAGACTCCCTTCTTGATAGCCTACAAGAGATACACCACACCCTTGCCTTGGAATCCTATTGATCTTCTCTCTAATCTAACCTCTACCCCTTGTTGATAATCCACACAACAAGTCTTCACGTTGCTCGTTGATACCTCACAACAAGACTTCACTTTGCTTGATTCACAATCAAGACTTCTTCTTCACTTTGAATGAACTTTGCTTGATGATAATCGACACACCAAGTCTTCTTGGTTGTTGTAGATGGCTTGCCTCTTGCAAAGATTACAGCACAATAGAAAACAAAATGACTCTCCTATGAATCTCTTTCAATAGCTATGACAAAATCAATATGAGAGATTCAAGAGTTCTTGATCAAAGAATATGAAAATAGAAAGCTTTGATCTATGAAATTGAGAGAGAATAGAGTGGCTTGATTCTTTGTAAAAAGTGTATGAAAATGATTCTAGGTGATCACAATAATTGGGAAAAGGTTTATGTAGAATCTCCAAAAGTTATGAGACTTGAAAACTGATTTTGAGAAGTGAAAAACGTATTTTAAAAATCAGATCTGCAGTGTTTAATCGATTAGATTTATGCTTAATCGATTAGTAACCGATTAGACTTTATTTTAATCGATTAAACCCTGTTAAAATCAATTAAAAACTTGTTTTCTCAAAACTAAACCTTTCCTTTTAAACCTTTAAGCCACCTATTGATTTTAGGTTAAGTGAAAACACAAATTATGATATAATCATGCAATCAAAAGAGATTCACTACCCTCTATAGGACTCTACCCAAACTCATCAAATAAAAAGACTTAATCTAGAGAGGCTAAAGATATTACAATAATACTCAAACTAGATCTTCATAAGTCTTCATGAGCTTGTTCTCTCTTCTTCCTTTGATGTTTGTTGTTGCTTGTTGAGCTTGAACTTGATCAACATCTTTGTAGCTTGTTCAAAACCTTTTGTCATTATCAAAACATTCTCAATGGAACTTACAATCTCCCCCTTTTTGAAAATGAAAAACATGTTTTGAAGTTGTTGATGCTTGAACCATTGGATCACTTGGTGAGACTCTTGCTCCCCCTCAATTAATGTTTTTGACATTTGAAATCCAATTGATAGAAGCTTGATTCTCCCCCTATCTTCAACAACTTTGCTCAACCTATACAAAAACAACAAAACAACCCTTTCTCCAAAACAACCATTTCTCCCCCTTTGGCATTATCAAAAAGTAATATATACCAATTGAAATATAAAATGCTAAGCCAAAGTAAAAGACATCAATGATCATTTCTTCACAACATTGATACCAATTGAAAAAATACAAGAACTATACTTTGAAATGTGATACCAATTGGCAAGAAAAATATAACAATGAATTATGATACCAATTGAAAGACTAAGAAATCATAATATCACTTAACAAAGTAAGATATCAATTGTAAAGAAATATCACAATATCAACAATAGCATGATAATCATCTAATAATCACTCAATGATACCAATTGAACTTTTAGAAAAGTAATACCAATTGAGAAGATACCAATTGAGGATATTCAACAATATCAAATTTTACCACTTTGTAGGACATTCTCTTGAGATTTGAAGAATGTGTATAGACCTTCATTTGCATCTTCAATCATACCTACAAAACAATCATGCTTTGCCTTTTGGTATCCAAATTGTCTTGGATCCATTTTTGTTAGTTAAGAGATTCTCACCCTTCTTAACCCAAACAAAATTTCCTCTAGATATACCATGCACTTTAACATAACACACATTTGAAGTATGTCCATGAGTACCACAATAGAAACATGTTGGTGCATTTGAAAAATTAACTTTAGAAAAATCAACAACATTTCTATGAGAATTACTTTTAGCATTAGTATAACCCAAACCAAACTTGTTTGAATTTTCTCTTTGAAAATTTAACAATGTACGCAATCTAATATCACCATTTGTGAAACTTGCAAGCTTATTTTTCAAAATAACATTTTCATCTTTAAGCAACTTGCAATTCTCACAATCAACCACAATATTCAATCTACTAGCACAATCACAAGAAGAACTAGCATAAATGAGATCAAGGGTTTCATTTTCAAGATTAAGCTCATCAACTTGTTTTTGAAGTTCTAAAATCTCTTGTTGATGTTTCAAAATGAGCTTCTTTCTTTCAATGATTTTCAAAGCTAGTTTTTCAAGTTGTTCATGCATTTCTTCATAAGCATTATATAACAATTCATATTTAGAAGAAATTTTGGATTTAGTATCACTTACATCGCTATCCTCGCTTTGTTCACTTGATTCATCATTTGAACTTTCCTCTTCATCTACTTGAACTAGCAAGTTGAGATTAGCGACTTCTTCATCATCCGAAGAACTACTTGATGTGCTTTTCTTCTCTTCTACATCACTATCCCAAACTATATATGCCCTTTTGTATTTTGAATTTTTCTTTTCATTCTCCTTCTTCTTGAGATACTTAGAGCATGAATACTTGAGATGACCGGGCTTTCCGCATTCATGGTAAACTACTCCATCTTTTGTAGTCTTGGTATTGTAGTGTGGAGAATTCTTCTCTTTACTCTTGTCTTTGTTCAACCTTCCTTTTCTCCTTAGAACTTTGTCAAATTTCCTTAGTAAGAGTTTCATTTCTTTTTCATCAACATCCGAATCGGAATCTTCACTATCATTATCATCATCGGAACTCTCTTTCTTTTTGTATGATTTATTGACTTTAAGAGCAAGTCTCTTTCTTCCTTTGTTCTTATCCAACTCTTCATTCATGTTTAAACGTCCAAGATCCATTTCATGTTCTTGAAGCTTTCCGAAAAGTGTTGCAAGATCCATAGCATCCAAATTCTTAGATTCAACAATAGCCGTTACTTTTGGTTGCCAATTCCTGTCTAAACATCTCAACACTTTGTTAGAAAGTTCACCTTGTAGAAAAGTTTTACCAAGTGCAAGTAAATGATTAATAATATGAGTAAATCGCATTTGCATATCATTAATAGATTCATTTGGAAGCATTTGAAACAATTCATATTCACGCATCAAAACATTCAATCTAGCTCTCCTAACCTCACTAGTTCCTTCATGAGTCACTTGTAAAGTGTCCCACATTTCCTTAGCACTAGCACATTGAGAAACTCTAAAGAACTCATCATAAGATAAAGCGGAGGTGATGATATTCTTTGCTTTATAATCATATTGAACTTTCTTTCTATCATCATCCTTCCACTTATCCTCGGGGATTAAATGTACTACGCCTTCAACTAAACTAGAGGGGATATGAGGACCTTTTTCAACTACTTTCCAAATTTCACTATCTATGGCTTGGATAAAGATTTTCATTCTAACTTTCCAATAAGCGTATCCCTCACCATTAAAGAGTGGAGGACGACTTATCGAGGAGCCTTCACCACCAAAGGGATTCGTAGAACCCATTGCGGTTACTTAACAAGGATCTTTATGAAAAAGCTCTTATGCTCGTGTCTTTCGACCGAGCTCTGATACCAATTGAGGAAAACCGCAATTGGTGGTTGAAACAACTAAGGAACCCTAGGATAACACCTAGAAGGGGGGGGGGGGTTGAATAGGTGTTTAAGAAACCTTGAAATATTTTCGAATGAAATGAATCGAAACAATCAAAACGAATGATTTTTGCAAATTCTACAGCATTTAATCGATTAAACAGATCATTTAATCGATTAACCTGCAATTTAATCGATTAAGATCAGAAAACACAATTTCACTTAATCGATTATGACAGTTAAAAACTGAAAAATCACTTTTCAATCGAATACGAAAATCAATCAATTCACACGTATAACCAGAGATTCAGCGGAAACAATTAACACCTATATTCTTATTGATTACCTATGTTATGAAAATGATTTTCCCAAATCAATTTGTACAATTAAAATTCAATTTAATCAATTATGAAAATCAATCTTTCTCTAGGTTTTCAATCAAGAACACAATGAATAACAAGAATGTAAAGAGTAAGGGTTTAGAGATACGGCACAGTGATTTATCCTGGTTCACTTTCATCCACTTGAAAGCTACATCCAGTCCCCTCTTCAACCAAGAGAGATTCTTCACTATGAGGAATTAGAGTTCTCAAATTACAAGTAAATGCCTCTCAAGACTCCCTTCTTGATAGCCTATAAGAGATACACCACACCCTTGCCTTGCAATCCTATTGATCTTCTCTCTAATCTAACCTCTACCCCTTGTTGATAATCCACACAACAAGTCTTCACGTTGCTCGTTGATACCTCACAACAAGACTTCACTTTGCTTGATTCACAATCAAGACTTCTTCTTCACTTTGAATGAACTTTGCTTGATGATAATCGACACACCAAGTCTTCTTGTTTGTTGTAGATGGCTTGCCTCTTTCAAAGATTACAACACAATAGAAAACAAAATGACTCTCCTATGAATCTCTTTCAATAGCTATGACAAAATCAATATGAGAGATTCAAGAGTTCTTGATCAAAGAATATGAAAATAGAAAGCTTTGATCTATGAAATTGAGAGAGAATAGAGTGGCTTGATTCTTTGTAAAAAGTGTATGAAAATGATTCTAGGTGATCACAATAATTGGGAAAAGGTTTATGTAGAATCTCCAAAAGTTATGAGACTTGAAAACTGATTTTGAGAAGTGAAAAACGTATTTTAAAAATCAGATCTGCAGTGTTTAATCGATTAGTAATCGATTAGACTTTATTTTAATCGATTAAACCCTGTTAAAATCAATTAAAAACTTGTTTTCTCAAAACTAAACCTTTCCTTTCAAACCTTTAAGCCACCTATTGATTTTAGGTTAAGTGAAAACTCAAATTATGATATAATCATGCAATCAAAAGAGATTCACTACCCTCTATAGGACTCTACCCAAACTCATCAAATAAAAAGACTTAATCTAGAGAGGCTAAAGATATTACAATAATACTCAAACTAGATCTTCATAAGTCTTCATGAGCTTGTTCTCTCTTCTTCCTTTGATGTTTGTTGTTGCTTGTTGAGCTTGAACTTGATCAACATCTTTGTAGCTTGTTCAAAACCTTTTGTCATTATCAAAACATTCTCAATGGAACTTACACTGGGTTCAATACCTTGTAAGTTAGATAAAGGGTTAAGTAGTGTTGCCTCGAGAGACCTTCGGTCTCCGTACAGGCTCACGAAAACCCCTCGCTCGAATTGAATCCTTTCCGCCTGTAGCCTATGATGGGCGAGGATTGGAGACCTTTGATAGCCAAATTGTTGGTGACAACAAAGGACAATTTGGGAACCTTCTATCCCATAGGAGTCATAGAACACAAACCTTTTGCATATTAGAACGACTCTATAAGCCACCAAATGTCCTAGGAAATCCATCTTAAAAATAAAATAACAAACCTAGGTTTTTCTTTTTTTCCTTTTCAAAAATTTTATTTTCTCTTGCTCGCATTTGCTTGTACATTCATATACCATTTGCATTCGTGGTTCATCATTGTAATATTGTTGCTAAATTTCAGATTATTAAACCCATTCCTCAAAAACATGGGTAAAATCGGTAAGTCTTCTCAATCGGTTACAGTGGAGGACAGGTCAAAAGTTATACTAGAATCTGAAGTTGTACAACAAGAAAAGGGAGATTGTTTACCCACAGGAGTCACTATTCCCTTACCTCCTGTAGGGAAAATCGATTTTGAACAAAATGACTTAAGAACACTCAAACAAGTCTGGCAGCAAATGAAGAGGTCTGAGGATTTTGCTAAAAAATATGGGCTCATCGCATTCCTTATTCAAGTTCAACCCAATATCCCTTTGCTAAAGGCAATGCTGCATTTTTGGGACCCTTCTTTTCGATGCTTTACCTTTAAAAATATTGACATGGTCCCTACAATTGAGGAATATTCCAAGATAATAAATGTTGATTTACCATCCAAAGAAAAGGTTTATTTCCCTTATCACAAGAAAACTACTGCAAGGATACTCTCAAAGTTGTTGGGTGTTCAGGCTAAGGAGATTCAAGATCACATGGTAGATAATAAAAATAATCTGAATGCAACTTATATGTTACAATTCGTCCAGAACAATGTCGACACTGATTACGGTTTGATTGCATTTGCCCTGGCAATTTATGGATTAGTGATATTTCCTAAAGTAAAAGGTCAAATCGACGGACAAGTAATCAAGTTGTTTGAACAAATAGAGCATAAAGCAAATCCAGCAATACCCATCCTAGCTGAAACCATTCGTTCATTGAATTTTTGCAGACTCAACAAAAAAGGACGATTCCGCAGTTGTTCTCAATTGTTGACTATATCGATGATCAGCCACCTCCCTGTCCTGAAACAGTTCAATTTCCCAAAAATTGATTGGAATATGTATCGACTAGGATTTCGTAACCCGACGAGAGAATATGGCAAGGTCAAATGGCCCATCGAACTCCCTACAAGGAATCAATGGATTCAACTTTTCTTCGGTCTGCAAGAAGTTGTTTGGAGGGCTTCGTGGATGTCCCATACTTATGCCTTGTATAGGTGTGGAAGAAAGCCTTGGGTTCACCTCATAGGTCCATGGGGAATTATTAGTTATGCTCCTGCTCTGGTGAGAAGGCAATTGGGGTCAAGACAGTTCATCCCAATGACTCATGGGCTAGCTGATTTTGAGTTTACCTATGGGGAAGAAAATGTCACTGAGAAAGTCAAAGAGGCCATCGAAGATTGGAAAGACGCGCGATATGTTAAACAAGGATCCTCTACAGGTATTACACCAGGATATCACATGTGGCAGACCAACCACGGAAAAGGTTTTATTGCTCCTAGAGTTGAAGGTCCCGATCTTTCTATCCATACTTTCGGTGAGCCCATCGACTATGTTGCTGAAGCTGAAGGGAGGATTGAAATGATGTATCGACAATTGAAAGAAAAAAAATGCAAAGCCACATTTGAAAAAGAGTTCTGGAGTGAAAAATTGCGAAAGGCCCAAGAAGAAATACAGAAGGAAAAGGAGAGATCCTCTTGGATGGAACAACAAAATAGAAGGTGGAAAGACAAATGCTCAAAACTTGGTGCCTCGCTTAAAGATAAAGACATTGAAATTGCTTCCATTAATCAAGAAAACAGAGTCATACATTCAGATTTGAACTATCTGCAATCAAAATTAGAGGAAAACAACCAGAATATGTTTCTATTGCAAGAAGAAAAGGAGTCCATAATCGAGACAAAACTTATTGGCATGAGAGAAGTCAGCAGTTTGAAAAGCAACATGATGATCTTCTCGATAAAACCTGCGGACTTCTCAATGATATTCAACAAATGGCAAGGAAGGCACAGAAAAGGGCAAGGGAAGCAGAAGAAGCAGAAGAGGAAGTGCCATTAGGAAAAGCTCGAGAATTCTTGGGTTCCATAAAGAAAGAATTGGAGTATTTCGGAAGTTTTTATTGAAATCTCTAGAAATAGACTAGATTTCTTTTATGTTTTTCTCTGGAATTTGGTTATGTAATGAAGGATCTTTAGCAATAAAAATTACTATTTTGGACCACAATCATTCATTCATGCATACATTTGTCTCTCATATTTTGTTTATTTCCTTTTAACAAATGGTCGTTTTCCAAAAAAATAAAAAAAAAACAGGCTATTGTATCACTATTGCTCCGACGCACCGTTACAACACCCGCTTGCAAGCAAAGAAGATGGCAGAAGCTGAGGTAATCATAGAGGATAAAACAGAATTGGAAGAGCTCAAAGAAAAAGTCAACAAGATGATGGAACTAATCCTTGCAATGCAAAAACCAGGCAATCCCAATGGGAATACTGTAATCGTTGGCCCAGATCCACAGGTCACTCCCCAACATCCACCAGGTTTTACCTCAAGTGGTCACAATGGTCAGCCCTCTGCTGGATATAATTGGCCACCATATGGGCTTCCTCAAGGGTATGTCCCGCCATATGCTAAAGAGATGCATACCACGGGGCCAATTCCCCATGTTGATCTAATCGACAATAATGAAGATCCTACTCATGTCACTCCTCAAGTAACATTCAAAGCTGGTACTCTAGGTCCCACAGGCAGACCTCAAGTTCACACTGTTCCTATACCGCCTGGTGGTCCCTTCATCATACCTAACGTGGGGATCACAGGGCAGGGACATGTTCCTATTGATGATACAAAAGGAAAAGATAAAGAGAAGTTGGAGCTAATATAAGAAAGGTTGAAAGCAATTGAAGGCTCCAGCAACCCAGGATTGAAGGACGCTTTCGAAATGTGTTTGGTTCCAGGTGTAGTTCTGCCCCCGAAATTCAAAATACCTGATTTCGAAAAATACAATGGTACTACTTGTCCTAAAGATCACTTGCACATGTATGCAAGAAAAATGTCTGCATATCACAATGATGACAAGCTGTTGATACATTGCTTCCAAGACAGTCTGACTAGGGCAGCAATGAGTTGGTATATTCGACTCGAAAAAAACAACATCAAGACCTTCAAGGACTTGGCAGACGCGTTTGTCAAATACTATAAATACAATGAAGATGCTTCACCTGATCGCACCCAACTCCAAAACATGTCTCAAAAGCCGGGCGAAAGTTTCAGAGAGTATACTCAAAGATGGAGAGCTATAGCCACACAAGTTTTACCTCGCATAGAGGAAGAAGAGCAGATTTCGATGTTTATTGATACCCTTCAAAATCCATACTACGATCGCATGGTAAGCAGTACTGCCACAAATTTTATGGATTTGAAGAAGGTAGGGGAGCGAATTGACAGCGGATTGAAGTATGGAAAGATCACAGTAGACCAGGCAACATCGAGCACGGGAAAGAAGCCCAATTTCATGAAGAAGAAAGAAGGAGAAACACATGCTGTAATTGGTGAAGAAAGGAGATACCAAAAATCAAATCACCATTCTAGAGGCACATATACCCCTCGCCCACCTCAAACACAAGGCCAACCCATTACCCATAATGCCAACAACAACTACTCGTACCGTCCATCCAACACCCCTTATTCTCAAAATCCCAACCAGTTATACCATTTCCAACCATTCCCAAATCCTGACCAAGTATATTTTCCTCAACCAGCCCTATATACCAACCAATTATACACCTCCCCACCAATCCATAGTATAAATCAAGCTTACGCATCTCAACAAACCGCAAACACAAGCCAAACTCGCAACCCTAGACCAACCCACAATACCAACCAAACCCATACCCAAAACCCACCAAATAACTACCAAAATCAAGACAGAAAAGTGGTGATTTTTGATCCCATCCCCATGTCGTATACTGACCTCTTTGCCTTTCTTCAAAAACAAGGTGTGATTACCCCTATTACGGGGAAAATCCCTGAGACACCTGGAAGGTGGTTTGATGCAAACACAGCATGTGTTTACCATTCCGGAGTAACAGGTCATTCGATTGAGAACTGTAAAGCATTTAAGTACAAGGTGAAAAACCTCATCGATTCGAAGTGGCTTGACTTCAAGCAAATGGCTCCCAATGTCTCTAGAAATCCCTTACCTAATCATGCAAATCAAGGAGTCAATGCTGCTGAAGAAATCCAAGGGGAAATATTCATAGACCAAGTGGATGACCTCAAAACACCCTTGAGATTTATATTCAAAGAAATGTGCAGGCAAGGGCTGATTGAAGTCTTGATAAAGGAAGAACCTTGCAAAGGTTTAGAAGTATGTGAGATACATGGCGAGGTAGGGCACACTTTGGAGGACTGTAACGAGTTCAAAAACTTGTTGCAAAAATTAATGGACATGAAATTGGTGATAATAGGAAGAAAGTCCCAAGTCTGGGATGTCAACGCTATCGAAGATTCAGATAGTGGTCCCAGTACTCCTAATATCCCAGTGATGATCCCGAGATTTGAACCAGTATTAAATATTCCAGATGATGTGATGTTATACCCATTCCACGCCCAATGGGTACCTCACTTCAGAAAAATCAAGCGAGTGGTAGTAGAAGTGCCTCGCCCTTTTCCTTACAAGTCAGACAAATCCGTACCTTGGAGGTATGAGACGTCGTTGAATAATACTCCCAACATGTCAGAAAATATAGAAGAAATTGACAACATTGCCAGAGTTGGGGGTGTCACCAGAAGTGGAAGGATAGATAGTCCCGAGGAGTTGAGATCAAGTCCCTCATATGCTAAGAAAGGTAAGGAACAGATATTTAGTCCTATGGAAGATTTGGCTAAAAAGGGTCCCAATGGTCCGGAACCAGATTCAGAACCAAAACCAGAACCAAAGTACAAAAATTGTGAACACAAAGAGGAGGTGACAAATGAAGAGGCATGTGAATTTTTGAAGTTTATCAAACACAGTGAATACAAGATGATCGATCAGTTGAATCGTACGCCTGCCAGAATCTCTTTGTTATCATTGTTGATGAACTCGGAGCCTCACAGGAATGTGTTGTTGAAGGTATTAAAGGGAGCTCATGTCATTCACAATATCACAGTGGAGAAGTTAGATGGTATAGTGAACAACATTGTAGTCGACAATTACATCACCTACACTGACGACGAAATTCCTCCTGAGGGGACTGGTCATATACATGCTCTGAACATCTCAATGATGTATGGTGACTGCCAAATCGCCAAGGTTCTCATAGACAACGGCTCGTCATTAAATGTCATGACCAAAAGGACCTTTAATAGACTCCCAATTGACAAATCTATCTTGAAACCCAACACTATGATTGTCAAAGCCTTCGATGGATCAAGGAGAGATGTTATGGGGGAAATTGAGCTACCGATGAAAATCGGACCATGCACTTTTCAAATCTTGTTCCAAGTGATGGATATAAATCCAACTTATTGTTGTCTATTGGGAAGACCATGGATCCACTCAAGCGGTGCTGTACCTTTCTCATTGCATCAAAAAGTGAAATTTATCATGAATGGTAAACTCATTGTCATTTCTGGCGAAGAAGACATCCTAGTTACTATGCCATCAAACACCCCTTATGTCGATGCAGCTGAGGAAGCTCTTGAAAATTCTTTCCAAGCACTTGAAATAGCAAATACTACCTTTGTTAAGGAAGGAGTCCCTTTGTTAAATCCAAGACCCTCATCTGCTTCGCTCATGGTGGCAAGAATCATGGTGCGAAATGGGTATCATCACGGTAAAGGACTTGGAAACTATGAACAAGGACTAATGAATATACCCATACCTTGTGATAACAAAGATCGACTCGGATTGGGTTACAAACCAACAAGAGTTGACAGGGCAAGGATCGTTGAAGAGAAGAAGCAAAAGAGGTTGGCTCGCTTGGGGCAGTATGAATATGAGGTTGAGGGGATTCTTATTCCACACATCAGCAAAAGTTTCAACAGTGCAGGTTTCAACTTCATAGGAGATGTAGCTACTATAGATGGTGATTATTCTGATGACATGGATGATTTTGTGATCCAGCACCCCCAGGCACTGTGCTCACCAATTGGGAGGAAGTCAAGTTCCCACAGCTATTGTGTGATGAAGACAAGTAATAATTGTGGTCAAATCCATTAGCTTTTCCTTAAGATTTCGGATTTACTCTTGTTAAGAAAACCAGTGTGTACTTTGCTTTCATGTTGTCAAAATAATTTTCATCGTTGTAATGCATGCATTTCCTTTCTCATGTGACTTCATCTCCTACGCTTTTCCTTTCTCTTTTCATATTCCAAATAATAAAAAAATAAGTAAAATCTATACAACATACAAAAGAGAAGTTGGTTTCAGGCACCTTTTGGACTGTTCATTTCCACGTCGGATTGCTCCTTGATGTTGAGCCTCACGTTGCCTATTGCCAGGTTTTTCTAGCTTGCATAGCTTCAGAGGATAGCTGGTTCATTGTCCCCCATTTTCTACTCCTCACGTTTGCTAATAGAGCTCCTCTAGCCTGCATAGTCTCTCTTCTTCTTTATAGGCATAATTATTACTCTTTTGTAGGCATATTATTACTCTATATTTCCTACTCTCTCTCTCAGTCTCTCTCTTCCTCATATTCCCACTCCTCCTCATCGCCACCATACACATCCAAGGGATTTGAGAATTGAGTCCAAACCTCATTCACGGCCCCTATCTCCCATCCGCCCAAGACTTGGATCGCCTCCTCTCGGAGCAACACAGCGAGCTCGCGGCGGCGGAAGCCATGGACTCCGACCTCGACCTTGACCTCCACTTCGCCTTACAAGAAGCTCTCGCCGCCTCTCCCTCCTCCTCCTCCACTCTCCCCAATTTAGAGCGACAACAACCCCTCCCCGACGACGCCGTTTTAAACCCCACGCTCTCCAACTCGAATAGCTCTCTCCCGCTGAGCAAGAAATCAAGGACCCCTCTCGCGCTGAGCTCTCTCCATTTGTTTTTCTTTGTTTTTAATTTTTCCCCTGCTTTATGATTTCTCCATTTTGGTGTGTGTGGTTGTTAGGTGGGAAAATTTTGTGCTAAACCCAAGGGTGATTCTGATATTGATGAGGATGAGCCTCAAACTCAAATCGTGGATGATGTTGATCAGTTGATCTCGTGGTAACTCTTCTTCTCATCTCTAACTCTGTATTTTTCCTTTTCTTTTGTAATTTATGTTATTGTAACTTACCCTTCTAACTCTGTTATTTTTCTGCAATTTTGCAGCAATTTCTTTTTCTTCTTTTTGGCGATAACCTAATAATTAATTATCTACTAAGACTGATATATGACTCCTGGCTTGGATTTCAATATTTGTTCGTGCAAGTGCCTTATTGAATATTCAAGATTTTGATCAGTCACAATCCCTTATTTAAAATGCCTCATGTTCTTCTGTTATTTTATAGATGCACGGTGGATGTGGGTGGGAAGCACCGGGCTGTGCGGTGGTGGTCGACTTCAGTTTTCCCTTTTCTGTTGAAGGTAAATGATTCTATTTTCTTCTCAGGTGGTGTAGTTATCTGTGTTCTTAAATCCATGTTTTGTTGCATCCTTTTATTTGGAATATTTTGTTTTGGAATGTTAACCTCTTTTTTGTTCTTTGCCTTATGAAGGGAGTGTGTTTTAAGCTTTTTATTTTCATTTTTCATTTTTATTTTTCATAACTTGATATTTTCTGCTCCTGCTTTGTTTTGCGGTGGATGATGATCTCAAAGTGAAGTTCAGGAATGAATCCAATTTTTGCATCTTAATAATATGTTTTGTTTGCATTTTAATAACATGTTTTGTTTAGATAATGCATAACCTCTTATGCATTGAGTATGTTTCTAGATTTTAAAAAAAAATTGACCTCATATGCAGGTTTGGTGTATGCTACATCTTCTCAAACTTTAAGCAGGATATAGTATAGACACTAAACCTTCTACTTAAATATGATACTTTTATACATACACAAAGTATAATGAGTTTGTCTGAGAAACATAGGATGAGAGGATAATGTTCTTACCATGTCTGAGAAACATAGCAATCTTTGATTTATTATTTAATTTAAAATTATAAGACCTGAGTTTTTCTTACACTTTAGAAAATAAGGGAATCTAGGTGATAACAGGTATAGATTTTGCTGAAGGGAAACCGAGCTCCCTGTTTTGATGAAGATACTACATATGTGGTTTTTGTTTTTTTCTTTTTAAACCTGATTTACTTAGATAGGAAGAGGCATTGATTATGTACTAGCGAATGGTGAAGTTCTAGCCAGAGCTCATGATCTTCCTGGATTGATAAATCAGGTGATTTCCATTGTATTGTATGATACAATGATGCCTCTTTTTCATGTTTTATCTTTGTTTTTTTTCTTTTTTATATTTCCTTTAAAGGAGGGAAGGGGAAGAAAGAATTTCTGTCGTATTATCTTGATTATTATTGTCATAGGTTTGCGGGCCTCTACTTTTCCTTTTCCATGCAGATTTGTCAACGAAGGAACGATGAACACGTACAAGCAGCTGCGATGGTTTCGTGCTATTGCTGAATACTATTAATGATGCCATGTTTAGGTTTTCAAGGAGATACCACCGCGTAGATTAATCCTCCATGTTTTGTTATGTTTAGATTTACACTTTTATCCATTTGATTTTTTAATGAACTTAAGAACTTGATGGCAATGCTGATTCAATTCCTTTAATGTTATTTTTAATTTTCTATTTATACATAATCATGCTATAGTTATGTCATGTATTGCTCATTTTCTGTGTATCCAGCTTACGTGATCAGAAGCCTGTTGAAAGTGGAGATGAGATTTTGGTTATGGTGTTTCCTGATTACCAGATGTTAGAGTATGTAGAGAAAATTGCGTCCAATCTCTCGAATGATCCAGTACATCCCTGAACTCTCCATATCTATCTTATTGCAATCATTTTTTCTCTGCAATTCTTGTGATATCTGAAATTTAAACATCCATCTACTAAACAATGTGTTGCCCTTTCCTCATTAACAGGGAAATCCACATGTGAAAGCTTCTTTTGTGTGTCTGACTCTATTCATTACATTCTAAGTAAATTTCCCTCAACAGAATAGAGTAAGTAGAAAGGTAAATTTCCCTCAAAAGAATAGAGTAAGCAGAAAGTTGTAAATGGCAAGGGATTCATACCACCATAGACTGCAAGATTGCCACTTGAATCTACCAATTCAGCACCTTGCCTTAAGTGTGGAAATTGTCATACAATTTTGTGTTTTAATATTTTTTTTATGCAAAATACTCACATATATTGACAGCCAAGACCCCCTTATCATTCGGAATCCACACCTGATCAGTGAGGATGTTGGGTTAGAGGTAATGTTCGGAAGTTAAGGCACTACTTTCTAAGGTATCTTTTCCGAGCTAATTCATTCAAATGTACTCCATGGTTTTCTTCTTAAACTTCAGCTGACCGTAAGAACTAACAAATGATGCCTATAATCAACTGGAGTTGAATTTTTGTTTTTGTTATGGTTCTGGTGATATTTCATCTTTAGGGGTCCAATCTAACATTTCATATCCTCCTTTAAGTTAAAAATTAGTGTAGCTAGCATTAGATCATATGATAATCTCTTGCTCTCTGTTCTAGGTTCCTTTCATGTATTTTCTTGATGCAGTTTATTTAGAACATATGATTTTTATGATGAAAATAATCAAATTACTTACTCTGATTATTTGTTGTGCAGCACTTCCACAAGTGTCTATTACATGCGACCTATGCCATTTGGTGCAATCTTTAGGTGTTATCCTCAGTAAGGTTTTTGTAATTCAATATCATATTTAATTTAATTCACATGTATGCTACAGTTGTGTGCTTGATCCTAGAGACAAGATTGTGGACTGCACTCCGACATTCCCAATGTATCAATTTGATGTTGCAGTTAATTGGGCACTGGTGATCAAAGGTAAGAATAACATTTTGTAAACATTGCTTTTATATTTGTTCTTTTTTGAAAGATATAGACCTGTTTATATTTGTTGTTAGAGTTTAGAGATAAAAAATCAAAGTAGAGTCTGTCTAATGAATTTCACTATAGTTCTCTAGCTTTTTGACTCATCAATAAAAAAATGTTCCTATTATGAAATTACAAATCCTTTTTTAGCTTTGTACTTATTACAAATCCTATAATGTTCCAGGTGCAATATTATACTCTCTCTCTCAGCAATTGTACCACGATAAAAGCTGAATTTCAGTATATGTATATATATATATATATATATTCATTAACAATCAGAAGTCAAGCTTAACTTAGGCTGCAGACTGTTCCTATATTATTAACATGCTGGAAATTTAAGTTTCCTTTTTTTAGGTTTTGATCATGAATATATTAGACATTTGAAAACATTATAATTGATGATGAAGTTCTCTTAAAGATTCTTGGGCTTCCTATATTGGTGGTGCTGGATGAAGCATACATTGAGTTTTCAGGAATTGAATCAAGGAATTGATACTTCTCTTTAAAGAATTGAAGTTATCCACTTGTTTCAATGCAGTTGTTTCAAATTTTCAATTAATGGTAGAGTATTTTGAACATGTAACATATATTCCCAAGTGGCTACATCTTTAATTTATTTACTTTAACTAACTAAGAAAAAAATTATTGGAAGTTGGAGTTCTTCCATTATCTAGGTCCATAATCGTTACTTCAGTGCTTGTGATTTATTCTGCAAACGTTAATGATGAGAAATGGTTTGATATTGCATCCAATGTATTTACCAGGATGAGTGAGACCAATGATATTCCCCCCAGAGCGGTTTGATTAAAAGTTAGGATCTTGATATTTAACAGTTCTAGATAAATGCATGCTCTTCTGGTAGAATCTTCGGATAGTAGTGTTTAGAGGATGTGCTGTAATTGTGTTATTTATTTTTTATATGTTAAGTGAGTAACTTTACCTTTTGTTTTTCTTTCTAGCTAAAAAATCTTTCATTTCTGAGGCTGCTAAAGTTGGTGCTGCTTGCTCTAACTTTGATAACATTCTCAATCCTCCCAACACAGTTTTAGAGGAGATTACTCCAGGTGGTTCTCTGCCAAGTTTGTCCGAATTATTGGTGCTGCTTGACCTTTCATTATTATTTATAACAATTCAAGAAACCTTTTCAAACTTAAAGTCATTTTTAGATCCGAAGGGGCTGATCAATAATTCATTGGTTTCATTTTCATATTTTTGTCGAATTTCTCAGAATCAAGTTCATTAAGCTAACAAGGTTCTGTTAAATTATAGGCATGATGTTGAATTAAATTATAGTACCACCATGGTACTATATTTCTCAAGGATGTTTGATGAGGAACCAACCATTTGAATAGGAAATATTGCAAGAAGTTCCTCTGTTTTAATGCAAGAACTATATAATTTTTAACATTTTTATGGAGTTTATCTTCAAATATTAAGGCCATGTATTTAACTAAAATCTTGACTTAGAAATGATTTACAGTTACTCTTGTATGATTAGTGATTTAAATTTGCAAGTATTATCTGGTAGATAACCATAACCTCCTTGATGTTTGACCTTTAGTGCTATGAGAATGTTATTCACGTATTATCATGAGTGGTTCATGTTATGCTTCTACGATTATAGTACTATTTGTGAAAATCATACCTAACCCACCTCTGTTATTGGATTCGTTTGTACACTTTAATCTCTCCATTGGGGTTTTGGTTTCCTTTTGCTATTGAGTTGTGAAAAAGAAAACACTTCCATATAGTTCATCATATGCTATTTTCTCAAACGCATAATAGTGACATGTTCTCTTAAGCTCTCTATAAATTCATAAAAAGAACTTATAGCATCTTATTTATCTTCTTTGAATATAAGAGACACTGAACTAAGTAGGTGTGTTTCGCTTTCACCAATTTTTTTTTCGAGTAGCAAACTTTCTGTCTGATTTCTTCCCCTTCATTTTTGTATTTTTCTGCTTCAAAGTTTGAGCATTGGAAGTTGTGTTTAGCTTTGTTGTAGCATATGATCGAAAGATATATTTCTGTCATTGTTAGAATTTCAATGGATTCTGTCCAGTCTTATTTTACTATTGTCAATAAGTGTCTTGATGGATTCTTCTTTTGTTGTAGATGGCTTGCCTCTTGCAAAGATTACAACTCAAATGAAAACCATAACAATCCTATGAATCTCTTTCAATAGTTATGACAATATCACATAAGAGATTCCAAGATTCTTTATCAAAGAATATAAAAGAGAAAGCTTTGATCTATTAAAGTTGAGAGAGAATAGTGTGGCTTGATCTTTGTAAAATTGATATGAAAAAATGATGTTAGATGATCACAATGATTAGGAAAAGGTTAATATAGAATACCCAAAAGTTAGTAGCACTAAAAACTGATTTTGAGAAGTGAAAAACGTATTTTAAAAACCAGTTGTATAGCTCTATCGATTAGACTGTTGCTTAATCGATTAAGCACTGTAGCTTTGAATATGTTAATCGATTAGAACATGCCTTAATCGATTAAGATAGTTCAAATCACTTAAAAACTTGTTTTCTCAAAACTAAACCTTTTCTTTCAAACCTTTAAGCCACCTATTGATTTTAGGTTAAGTGAAAACTCAAATTATGATATAATCATGACCTTGATAGAGATTCACTACCCTCTAAATACTTTACCCAAACTCATCAAAATAAAAGACTCAAACTAAAAATATTACAATTAAACACAAACTAAGTCTTCATGAGCTTGTTCTCTCTTCTTCATTTGTTGAATGTTGTTGAATGTTGTTTGCTTGTTGAGCTTGAACTTGAACTTGATCAACACATTTGTAGCTTGTTCAAAACCTTTTGTCATTATCAAAACATTCTCAATGGAACTTACAGACTTCGTCCATAGTCCGGCACTTGTGAGTACCAACTTCGATTATTAGGGAAAGGTTCTTTCGACTAAGCGTCCAGATTTAATCAGCTAGGAGTAACGGATTCCGACTATGATTCCTTACTCCCCCACTTGGCATTGACATACCTGGCTGTGTCAATGTCAAATAATAGGCTTGGTCAGTTCTAAGGATCGTCTATCTAACTTTTTGACGGTTCTTCGAGATTGAAGATGGCACCTGTTGAGGAGCATTGGGTCATATTGAATTTCTACGATTTGGCAAATTCTCGTGTCTACTTCTAAGTTCTCCCACTTGATGCTTGAGGCTCGAAAAGAGTGAAGATGTGAAGAAGAAACACGAAGCACTCAAGGAGAAGCTTAATGATCTTTGCAAGGTGATCAAGGATGTGCTGGGTGACAAGGTCGAGAAAGGTTCATGCCCGTACAGACATCGAGGTTAGCAGCATGACTGGGTACATGTCAAGCAAGAAGACAATGGAGATTATCCCATAGAATGCACTTTCATTAAGGAATCATTAATAGATGTACTTTCTACAGAGCGATGATTGACTTGATCGATCTCGGTGAGGGTACCTCGTACAGTGGTCCAGCTTTATTCATACGAGGTAACCAAATCGAGTAGACAAAACTAGAACTCCATGAACGTCTGATATTCACCAAAGACAAACATAGGGAAAATCAAGAGTTCACCAACCTTAGTTGGTTGAAACACAAATGCACTTGGTTAGGATTGAAATTGTTGCATCAAATTTGGTTCAGAACCACGAAGATCAAAATAAGAAGATGGAGGTTCACTCGCACGAATGGAATCATTACTTACGGTTCAACGAAACACGAATAAAGCCTTGAATGACACTTAGTGCCCATGGATCGAGGTAGGCCAACACTCTTAGGGGTTTACATCATTTCCAAGACTAAGGGTTAGGTTAAGCTTACTACCTGTTGGTGCTCAATTTCTAAGATCGTCTAGTCTCAACGTGGAGACTATGGAATTGTCAAAACTTTTTTTTTTTGGTGGCTGTCTAGGAATTGTGGAAAGATTTCCGATGAGTTTATGGCTAGCAACATCTGATTTGGTTCTTCATGCAATTTAGAAGGGGTTCCTAAGGCCAGCTTGATTTTCTCCAGGATGCTGCATGAAGGGTTCGGAAGGCGGTTGGCTTCCTTCCTCCTAAAGGTGGTACTTCTTGGGGAAATTCTATTTCGGATCGGTTTTTGTCTTAGTTAGGAGCTTTCAATGGCATCGACCATGAATAGGTGCGAAGATCGAGGTGATCATTCCCAATCTCCCATCTATCAATAGCAACATCATTGGTGTGGTTATTGATGATATTATCACTTAATAGATGCAAGGATCAGAGTGATCAGTTCTGACCTCACATTCCATCAAACGACAACACCATCGCCGAATTCAATTAAAGTTAAACCTGTGTTCCATGGCTTATCGCTATCACTACGCTTCCAAATCTTATCACTTAGTCCATATAATTATATGTGTTTTCCTATAAATATAAATATGTATGTATCCTATTTATCTGATTTAGACACTTAACTATCTATCGGTAACTCGCTTGATGAGTAACCCAAAGGAGTTGTGAGTCCACACTCCAAGGCCGAAGAAAAACTGCTCTGATACCATATTGTAACACCCTCACAAATATTTAGTAAATTTAGGATTTTATAAAAATTGGTACTCAAAAATTTCTTTTTAAATAAAAATACTTAAGAATATTTTTCCGGAAAAACGGACAGAGTTTCCTCTGTTTTTCGGACTTTCCCAAAATTTCCAATTTTGTACCTGCTTAACCTGTTCAATCCAGTAAACTCTTAAAACATAAAACTTTTAAATATTATCCAGAAGTAGATCCTAATGCCTCAAATATCTCAAATAGGGGCGTACAACTAATACATAACTTTAAATTACAAAATAATAGTTTTTAACATAACTAAAACTACAATCCACTCATAAACTAACAAACGGACACTCCACGTAGTGGAGGTTCAACCTGCTCGACCAGAAACTGTGCAAGCTCCAAGCTCAGAACCTGAAAAATGGTTGTAAGGGTGAGCTTTACACATGAAGTAGAAAGCAGTCTCCAGACTAGACATAATAACTGACTAAGTCAAACCCAGCTAGCATATAGCACATAAATTTAATTTAGGCAAACCCAGCATGCATCATACACAAACATTAGCCTTATTAGTATCCATTCATTTATTCCATTCATAATATCTTCGTTAGGTTTCAGTTTTCAACTTTCCATTTTAATAAATCACCACTTCACCCACATACCGTCATTTATCACGTAAACACCATTTCAAATATTCACACACAATTACCCGTTCCTCTTCTTTTCATTTTATTCTTTCTCGTTATTCTCTCTCCTTTATTTTGACTCTTTCTTTTACCTTGTTCTCTTTCCTTTAGTTTTACCCTTTCTCTCTTGCTTTCATTCTTTTTATCGGTTCGGCTACAGGCTCTCATGACCAGGCCACACCGCCTAACCTGCACCGAACCACTGTTTATTGTTCTACCACAGGGTCTATTGACCAGATACATATGACCTAACCTATGTCACAGGGTCTCATGACCAGATCCTTTCGACCTAACCTGCGCCATAGGGTCTCATGACCAGATCATATTATCTAACCTGCGTTGGCCACAGGGTCTTATGACCAGATCCCAAGATCTAACCTGCGTTGGCCCATTCTCTTATTAGTCTTTTATCAATTGGACACAGGGTCTCAGGACCAGATCTCGCGATCTAACCTGCGCCAGTTTCCTTTTACAATTCATGCAATTCTCTTTTCTCCTTTCTTTACCTTCTTTTAATTATTCTTTTCTCTCTGGCCTTTTAATATTAATTTGTTATCTCATTCGTTATTCAACACACATTTATCATACAAGCATACACAACAATTTTCACACTTTATATTTTCAATTCCCTAAGTTTATGCCATGACATTTTTAACTCTTTATATTCATTAGTTCTCATTCTAGTTTACATCTCATACATATTTACTTTCTTTTATTTATTATTCAATTATTCAATTCATTACGCGATACAAATTTAGCACACAACATCACAATTCAACCAGACATACAGAAAAATAATCATTCATAATCATTCACAACTAACAACCAGTGTAACATCCCTAATTTTTAATCCCTAGTATAATTATAAGTTTTAATGAATTAAATATTTGTTTCTTGAAATCAATCATTTAGTGTTGTGCATTTTCCTAAAATGCATTATATTAATTACGACAGGATATTTAGTTATATTTTAAAGTGAACTTTTTTTTAAAGAAAATTAACATATTAAAATAATGCTAAATATTTTGAATACTTTACTTCACTTTTATATATATTCAGTAAAGAATTCTGTTTAGTATTTTTAAATACTTGACTTTATAACTTTCGTAAAAATATATTTACTTATTTGATTAGATGACTAAGTTCTATTTTTGGATGCTCATAAAAATAATATTGATTTTTATTTACTATAAATAATAAATAAATAAATAAAAGCGAAGGTAAAGCAGATAAATAATTAAAAAAAAAGGAGAAAACGTGTAATGTGTGTGTGTTGGTGATCCATAGCCAAAAACCTTATCTCCTTCTTTCTTCTGGTGCTGTACCGCCGGCCCTAAACCCCAGCCCTCCTTCCCCTTCGTCCCTCTCTCTTCCCTTCGTCTCTCTCTCTATGACCAAACCACCGCCGCCCTGTTCTCTCCCTATCTCCCTCTCATTTTCGTTTCTCTGTCCCTCTCAGCCGCTCATACCTCCGGTTCTTCTTTTTCTTCCTCATTCGGTCCCTTCACTCTCTCTCCGCCGCAGCCACAATCCATGCCGGCCACCATCGCCTCTCACACTCTTATTCCCTGTCTTTACTGCACCTTATCAAAAGTCAAGTAAAACCACCCTGAGCAAAGAAGAAGGACGTGGCAGTAAGAAGAAATAGGAGGAGTTTTAGTGATTTCAATTTCGTTTGCTTAATAAAAGGTATTTTTGAGAAATCCAATCTATTTCTTCATGTTTCCTTGCCTATTTCGAAGTGGGTACTGCTGTGATTTTAATTTCTTTACTGTACAGGTTGATTTACTTGAGTTATGTCAAAAAGCTTTGATTTTGTTTGAAAGAAAAACTCTTGAGTTGTTACATGTTCATATTTTCAACGACAGAAGTGAGATCTTTCCTTGCATATGCTGTTTTGATATGGAAATAATGAAAAGTCGTGACCGGAATAAAATGAAAGAGAAATGTAACCAGACGCAGTAAGACGTGACCTGCATGCGAGTGCGGACGCGGTAGGTCGTGACCGGGATAAGATGAGAGAGAAACATATCAGGACGCAGTAAGACGTGACCTGCACGCGAGTGCGGACGCAGTAGGTCGTGACCGGGACAAAATGAAAGAGAAATGTGAATTTAATGGGAGAAAAGAGAATAAAAGACTTTATGAAAATAATGACTAAGAACGAAGTGGAAAAATTTAATTGAGAAACCAAAGGATATTTGAATATATGAAAGTATTGCAGTGATTTAATAGGTGAATATGAACTATGTAATGAAATTGTGTGTGATTGACCTAGTATGTCCTTATGTCTTTTCTAGAGTATATTATTCTAGGTCGGTGTAATGCTCACCCTCTTTGCTATATTTTTACACAGGTGCAGGGTTAGAGCAATAACAGTTTCGGGCCGAGCAGGAGTGTAAATTAGTCGAAGAGTTAAATTATAATTATGTTTTTGTAATTAAGACATTTTTGGTTTTGAAATAATGTTGAAGTAATCAAGTCGTAGTAAGCCCTGAGTTTTGTGGTAATTTGTTAAAAGGGCATAGGAAACCTAATAATATGTATTAAAATGTTTTCTGTACTGTACTGGTTTTTAACAGGTGAAGATTTTAATTTTTGGAAATGTCCACATTTTAAAGTAAACTCTATCCGTTTTCCGGAAAAGTTGTCATAAGTATTTTGGATTAAAAAGAAATTTTCAAGTCCCAAGTTTTAAAATAAGGAAAATAAACTAGGGTGTTACAACCAGCAAATAAACAAATATGATAACATATAGAACTTAGCCTGCATATTCAATCACAAGTATCAATTTATAATTCATTTCATTTACTTTCTTACTTTATACTTAATTTAAATTAATTACCCAAATAATCAGTCACAAGCATACCCACATATTCTTAGAAAGTATTATATACAAATCAGAAAATACTCCCTAAAGCAAGGTAAAGAACCCCTTACCTCAGGGTTCTATTAGAACCTGGTTTACGGCTCGGTGAGGCGATCCCGCTGCGGCTTACGTCGAACTAGTCCAAATCCACCAGCGGCAATTACGGCTTACACAACCGGCGTCGGTCTGACTTCTCGACTATGTTGGTGATGGCGGTTTGGATCGAACTCGCAACCATGGCCGATGACGATAACGGCGTCGGCTCGGTTCAAACCCTCCTTGGTTAAAGACACCGCAAGAACCAAAGACGGCGTTGGTGGCTTCGGTTCGCACGGACCACGGAAGGAGAGCGGCAGCGTCATGAGTCGTGGCTGTTGATGGCTAAGAGAGAGGGAGACGGCTTCACGCCTTCAGAGAGAAAAAGAAGTCACATTCCGGTTCACTTCAAGAAGTGGCGGCACGATTGAGGGAGAAGCGAAGACTGTGAGGGGCGGCGGCGTGGGGCTGGCTGCGGCTGGGAGGAGAGGAGGAACACGGCGGTGTGTGGTGGAGAGACTTTGAGCGCGAGAGAGAGACAGAGAGGACGGAGGAGAGCAGTGGAGGCGGTGGTTGCACGAACCAGGGAAGGGAGAGCGGCGGCGCGGTGGGTGGCTCGTGGCGGTCTGATATGCAGAGGGAGGGAATATGAGCGGCCAGGAGAGAGAGAGAGCGTGAGATGGAGAGAGAGGTCGCTCAACGGCGACGGAGGCTGGCTGGGTGGGCGGCGGCGTGGACGGAAACTGGGGAGGAAGGAGGGAGATATGGGGTTAGGGTCGGCTGGGCTGTTAAGAGGGAAGAAGGAGTTGGGGAGGGAGGGTTTCGAACCCCCTTCCTCATATTATTATTTTTTTATTATTATTATTATTACATTATTATTTTTCTTTTTCTTTTTATTTTTATATATTATTATTATTATTACTATTATTATTATTATTATTATTCTTTTTATTTTTATTTATTATTCTTATTATTATTACTATTACTATTAGTATTACTTCTGTTAGTATGGTTTTAAAACACTAATACCATTTTTCTTTATTTGTTTATTGTAAATCTCAATAAATACTAATAATAAAATGTAAGCATTTAGTAAGTACTTATTTAAAATTATAAAGTTAAGAATCTTAAAATTCTTAAAACAAGTTCAACATTTAAAATGTCAAAATATATTAAAGTATAGAAAGCATGGTTTTCAAATAGTATAATTATTTTTAACATTTTAATTGAACTAATCACTTAGCCATGTCAATAATCGATTAGTCAGTGCTACTTTTCTTTTTATTACTCTTATTATGTTTGGAATTAAAAATGGGGATGTTACAATTCTCCCCCACTTATAAGAATTTCGTCCCCGAAATTCGAGTTACTTCGTAACGCGGAGAACCATCCAGCTAATGGGGTTACTGCCGGTTCTATTTCCCCGCTTCCGATGTGTTTAGGTCTATTCTTCTTAGTATTGCCATGTCTGTCCTCGGACACTACGTATCTCCTCTATCGCGACAGGATTCACCATTCCCTTATTATTAAAGTTCCATCTCCCATTCCTTCGGTTGAAATCCTCCCCCACTTAGCATTAACTTACCTGCTTACTCCGATGCCAGGAAGCAGGAAATCGAACGTGTCAGCTCCTGATTGCCTTTCGTACGACTCTTAATAAAGAATGCAAGAATCTAACAACAACAGAAAATGTAATCTTTGGAATTCACAAGGAATTCGCGACTTCGCTTTAAGGATATAGCATAAGATTATGCGATTCAAAGACTTTTCGCAGAACGTAGCAGCTTATTGCTAGAAATTCCCAGAACCGGATCGAATAATTAAGACTGGAACTCCAGGAACGATGAATATTCTAGGATAAGAAACAAGGAGAAGATCATAAATTCGCAATGTTTAGTAGATTGGAGCGAGAAATCTTTGATCCGTGATCAAAAATCGCTACTTCGAGGTCATGTCAAACCAAGAAGAATGAGGAGGAAGGGATCTACTTGCACGAATTGGGGTACTAATTAAGGCTTTCAGATTTACTATTAATTTCTTAAACGATTTTCGATGGTCAAAGGTTGGAGGTTGGCAAGTATCCTTGACGTTTGAACATTCTATTAAACACTATTTTAGACCAACGACACTCAAGACATACCTTGGGTGTACGTCAGCAATCCCTTACAACCTTCTTCGAGTTAAACCTTAAGGAAAGCTTGAATGAACTTGATACAGAACAAGAAAGCTAATGAAATTTGACATTTCTATCACCTTAAGACTTGCACTTCTTTCGAAATTGAGAGTCGTGATGGGTTGACAAGTTTGAGAAGGTTGTGGTGTCTGACCGCGTATGGTTTTCTCCATACTGTATGGTGATTGGCAGGTCCAAGAGGGTTGCCATCATGACAAGAATCGGGTAGATACAGGCATTGGAGATGATAACGTGATTAGATACATGTCAAGCAAGAAGATGAAGAAAATCATCCTAAAGAATGCATTTTTACTATATATTCATAGAAAAAGGCATTTCCTCCGTACTAATGGTTGACTTTGAGGACAAGGTTTATATAGGATACCCAAAAGTTAGTAGCACTAAAAACTTATTTTGAGAAGTGAAAAACGTATTTTAAAAACCAGTTGTACAGCTCTTAATCGATTAGACTGTTGCTTAATCGATTAAGCACTGTAGCTTTGAATATGTTAATCGATTAGCATATGCCTTAATCGATTAAGATAGTTCAAATCACTTAAAAACTTGTTTTCTCAAAACTAAACCTTTTCTTCAAACCTTTAAGCCACCTATTGATTTTAGGTTAAGTGAAAACTCAAATTATGATATAATCATGACCTTGATAGAGATTCACTACCCTCTAAATACTTTACCCAAACTCATCAAAATAAAAGACTCAAACTAAAAATATTACAATTAAACACAAACTAAGTCTTCATGAGCTTGTTCTCTCTTCTTCATTTGTTGAATGTTGTTGAATGTTGTTTGCTTGTTGAGCTTGAACTTGATCAACACATTTGTAGCTTGTTTAAAACCTTTTGTCATTATCAAAACATTCTCAATGGAACTTACAATCTCCCCTTTTTTGAAAATGACAAACATGTTTTGAAGTTGTTTGAAGTTGTTGATACTTGAACCATTTGATCACTTGGTGAGACTCTTGCTCCCCCTCAATAAATGCTTTTGACATTTGAAATCCAATTGATAGAAGCTTGATTCTCCCCTTATCTTCAACAACTTTGCTCAACCTACATAAAAACAACAAAACAACCCTTTCTCCAAACAACCATTTCTCCCCCTTTTGGCATTATCAAAAAGTAATATATACCAATTGAAATATAAAATGCTAAGCCAAAATAAGAGAAATCAATGATTATTTCTTCACAACATTGATACCAATTGAAAAACACAAGTACTAAACTTTGAAATGTGATACCAATTGGCAAGAAATATGACAATGAAATATGATACCAATTGAAAACTAAAAAGTCATAATATCACTTAACAAAGTAAGATATCAATTGTAAAGAAATATCACAATAACAACAATAGCATGATAATCATCTAATGATCACTCAATGATACCAATTGAACTTTTAGAAAATTAATACCAATTAAGAGAACTATAATTGTCAATATCTAACAATATCAATTGTTACCAATTTGTAGGATTTTCACTTGAGACTTGAAGATGCAAATCAAAGAATAACACTTGTAAGCCCTTTTTGCTCTTCAATCATACCTACAAAACAATCATGCTTTGCCTTTTGGTATCCAACTGGTTTTGGATCCGTTTTTGTTAGTTAAGGGACTCTCACCCTTCTTAACCCAAACAAAATCTCCTTTAGGTATACCATGCACTTTAATATAACACACATTTGAAGTATGTCCATGAGTACCACAATAGAAACATGTTGGTGCATTTGAAAAATCAACTTTAGAAAAATCAACAACATTTCTATGAGAGTTACTCTTAGCATTAGTATAACCCAAACCAAACTTGTTTGAATTTCCTTTTTGAAAATTTAACAATGTGCGCAATCTGATATCACCACTTGTGAAACTTGCAAGCTTATTTTTCAAATTAGTATTTTCATCTTTAAGCAACTTGCAATTCTCACAATCAACCACAATATTCAATCTACTAGCACAATCACAAGAAGAACTAGCATATATAAGATCAAGAGTTTCATTTTCAAGATTAAGCTCATCAACTTGTTTTTGAAGTTCTAAAATCTCTTGTTGATGTTTCAAAATGAGCTTCTTTCTTTCAATGTTTTTCAAAGCTAGTTTTTCGAGTTGTTCATGCATTTCTTCATAAGCAATATATAACAATTCATATTTAGAAGAAATTTCGGATTTAGTATGACTTACATCGCTTTCGTCACTTTGTTCACTTGATTCATCATTTGAACTTTCCTCTTCATCTACTAGAGTTATCAAGTTGAGAGTAGCGACTTCATCATCATCCGAAGAACTACTTGATGTGCTTTTCTTCTCTTCTTCATCATCCCAAAGGATATTGCCCTTTTGTGCTTTGAATTTTTATTTTCTTTCTCCTTCTTCTTGAGATACATAGAGCTCGAGTACTTGAGATGACCGGGTTTTCCGCATTCATGGCAAACTAATCCTTCTTTTGATGTCTTGGTCTTGTAGTGTGGGAATTCTTCTCTTTACCTTTTTCTTTGTTCAACCTTCCTTTTCTCCTTAGAAACTTGTTAAACTTCCTTAGTAAAAGTTTCATCTCTTTTTCATCAACATCCGAATCGGAATCTTCACTATCATCATCATCGGAACTCTCTTTCTTTTTGTATGATCTATTAACTTTAAGAGCAAGTCCCTTTCTTCCTTTGTTCTTATCCGACTCTTCATGCATATTCAAACGTCCAAGCTACATTTCATGTTCTTGAAGCTTTCCGAAAAGTTTTGCGAGATCCATAGCATCCAAATTCTTAGATTCTACAATAGCTGTCACTTTTGGTTGCCGATTCTTATCCAAACATCTCAACACTTTGTTAGAAAGTTCACCTTGTAAGAAAGTCTTACCAAGAGCAAGTAAATGGTTAATAATATGAGTAAAACGTTTTTGCATATCATTAATAGATTCATTTGGAAGCATTTGAAACAATTCATACTCACGCATCAAAACATTTAACCTAGCTCTCCTAACCTCACTAGTTCCTTCATGAGTCACTTGAAGAGTGTCCCACATTTCCTTAGCACTAGTACATTGAGAAACTCTAAAGAATTCATCATAAGATAAAGCGGAGGTGATGATATTTTTTGCTTTAAAATCATGTTGAACTTTCTTTCTATCATCATCTTTCCACTTATCTTCGGGGGTTAATTGTGCTACACCATCAACTAAACTAGAGGGAATATGAGGACCTTTTTCAATTGCTTTCCAAATATCAATATCTATTGCTTGGATAAAAATTTTCATTCTAACTTTCCAATAAGCGTATCCCTCACCATTAAATAGTGGAGGACGACTTATCGAAGCACCTTCACCACCAAAGGGATTCATGGAACCCATTGCGGTTACTTAAAGGATCTTTACGAAAAAGCTCTTATGCTCGTGTCTTTCGACCGAGCTCTGATACCAATTGAGGAAACCGCAATTGGTGGGTGAAACAACTAAGGAACCCTAGGAGAACACCTAGAAGGGGGGGTTGAATAGGTGTTTAAGAAACCTTGAAAGATTTTCGACAGAAACAAATCGAAACAATCAAAACGAATGATTTTTCCAAAAAGCTCAGCTCTTAATCGATTAAACTGTGTCTTAATCGATTAAGACCAGAAAGTTTACTTTCACTTAATCGATTAGGGCTTCACTTAATCAATTAAGCCTGTTGAAAACTGAAAAACAACTTTTCAATCGAATACGAAAATCAATCAATTAACACGTATGATCAGAGATTCAGCGGAAAAGATTCACACCAATGTTCTTATTGATTACCTAGGTTATGAAAATGATTTTCCCCAAATCAATTTGCACAATTAAGATTCAATTCAATCACTTTATGAAAAATCAAACTTTTCTAGGTTTTCAATCAAAGAACATATGAAATGACAAGAATGTAAAGAGTTAAGGGTTTAGAGATACTACACAGTGATTTATCCTGGTTCACTTTCATCCACTTGAAAGCTACATCCAGTCCCCTCTTCAACCAAGAGAGATTCTTCACTATGAGGAATTCGAGTTCTCAAATTACAAACAAATGCCTCTCAAGACTCCCTTCTTGATAGCCTCCAAGAGATACACCACACTCTTGTTTTGCAATCCTATTGACCCTCTAATCTAACCTCTACCCTTTGCTTGTTGATAACTCCACACAACAAGTCTTCCACGTTGCTCGTTGATACCTCACAACAAGACTTCATTTTGTTTGATTCACAACCAAGACTTCTTCTTCAATTTGATTGCTTTGCTTGATGATAATCGACACACCAAGGATTCTTCTTTTGTTGTAGATGGCTTGCCTCTTGCAAAGATTACAACTCAAATGAAAACCATAACAATCCTATGAATCTCTTTCAATAGTTATGACAATATCACATAAGAGATTCCAAGATTCTTTATCAAAGAATATAAAAGAGAAAGCTTTGATCTCTTAAAGTTGAGAGAGAATAGTGTGGCTTGATCTTTGTAAAATTGATATGAAAAAATGATGTTAGATGATCACAATGATTAGGAAAAGGTTTATATAGAATACCCAAAAGTTAGTAGCACTAAAAACTGATTTTGACAAGTGAAAAACGTATTTTAAAAACCAGTTGTGCAGCTCTTAATCGATTAGACTGTTGCTTAATCGATTAAGCACTGTAGCTTTGAATATGTTAATCGATTAGAACATGCCTTAATCGATTAAGATAGTTCAAATCACTTAAAAACTTGTTTTCTCAAAACTAAACCTTTTCTTTCAAACCTTTAAGCCACCTATTGATTTTAGGTTAAGTGAAAACTCAAATTATGATATAATCATGACCTTGATAGAGATTCACTACCCTCTAAATACTTTACCCAAACTCATCAAAATAAAAGACTCAAACTAAAAATATTACAATTAAACACAAACTAAGTCTTCATGAGCTTGTTCTCTCTTCTTCATTTGTTGAATGTTGTTGAATGTTGTTTGCTTGTTGAGCTTGAACTTGATCAACACATTTGTAGCTTGTTCAAAACCTTTTGTCATTATCAAAACATTCTCAATGGAACTTACAGACTTCGTCCATAGTCCGACACTTGTGAGTACCAACTTCGATTATTAGGGAAAGGTTCTTTCGGCTAAGCGTCCAGATTTAATCAGCTAGGAGTAACGGATTCCGACTATGGTTCCTTACTCCCCCACTTGGCATTGACATACCTGGCTGTGTCAATGTCAAATAATAGGCTTGGTCAGTTCTAAGGATCGTTTATCTAACTTTTTGACGGTTCTTCGAGATTGAAGATGGCACCTATTGAGGAGCTCATATTGAATTTCTACGATTTGGCAAATTCTCGTGTCTACTTCTAAGTTCTCCCACTTGATGCTTGAGGCTCGAAAAGAGTGAAGATGTGAAGAAGAAACACGAAGCACTCAAGGAGAAGCTTAATGATCTTTGCAAGGTGATCAAGGATGTGCTGGGTGACAAGGTCGAGAAAGGTTCTTGCCCGTACAGACATCGAGGTTAGCAGCATGACTGGGTACATGTCAAGCAAGAAGACAATGGAGATTATCCCAGAGAATGCACTTTCATTAAGGAATCATTAATAGATGTACTTTCTACAGAGCGATGATTGACTTGATCGATCTCGGTGAGGATACCTCGTACAGTGGTCCAGCTTTATTCATACGAGGTAACCGAATCGAGTAGACAAAACTAGAACTCCATGAACGTCTGATATTCACCAAAGACAAACATAGGGAAAATAAAGAGTTCACCAACCTTAGTTGGTTGAAACAAGAATGCACTTGGTTAGGATTGAAATTGTTGCATCAAATTTGGTTCAGAACCACGAAGATCAAAATAAGAAGATGGAGGTTTACTCGCACGATTGGAATCATTACTTACGGTTCAACGAAACACGAATAAAGCCTTGAATGACACTTAGTGCCCATGGATCGAGGTAGGCCAACACTCTTAGGGGTTTACATCATTTCCAAGACTAAGGGTCAGGTTAAGCTTACTACCTGTTGGTGCTCAATTGCTAAGATCGTCTAGTCTCAGCGTGGAGACTATGGAATTGTCAAAACTTTTTTTTTTTCTGGTGGTTGTCTAGGAATTGTGGAAAGATTTCTGATGAGTTTATGGCTAGCAACATCTGATTTGGTTCTTCATGCAATTTAGAAGGGGTTCCTAAGACCAGCTTGATTTTCTCCAGGATGCTGCATGAAGGGTTCGGAAGGCGGTTGGCTTCCTTCCTCCTAAACGTGGTACTTCTTGGGGAAATTCTATTTCGGATCGGTTTTTGTCTTAGTTAGGAGCTTTCAATGGCATCGACCATGAATAGGTGCGAAGATCGAGGTGATCAGTCCCAATCTCCCATCTATCAATAGCAACATCATTGGTGCGGTTATTGATGATATTATCACTTAACAGATGCAAGGATCAGAGTGATCAGTTCTGACCTCACATTCCATCAAACGACAACACCATCGCCGAATTCAATTAAAGTTAATCCTGTGTTCCATGGCTTATTGCTATCACTACGCTTCCAAATCTTATCACTTAGTCCATATAATTATATGTGTTTCCCTATAAATATAAATATGTATGTATCCTATTCATCTGATTTAGACACTTAACTATCTATCGGTTACTCGCTTGATGAGTAACCCAAAGGAGTTGTGAGTCCACACTCCAAGGCCGAGGAAAAACTGCTCTGATACCATAATGTAATACCCTCACAAATATTTAGTAAATTTAGGATTTTATAAAAATTGGTACTCAAAAATTTCTTTTTAAATAAAAATACTTAAGAATATTTTTCCGGAAA
The DNA here is from genome assembly GCA_037953625.1 of Crotalaria pallida. Taxonomy (NCBI): domain Eukaryota; kingdom Viridiplantae; phylum Streptophyta; class Magnoliopsida; order Fabales; family Fabaceae; genus Crotalaria; species Crotalaria pallida. The sequence goes on from CM075649.1 coordinate 83,571,609, forward strand.
AACGGACAGAGTTTCCTCTGTTTTTTGGACTTTCCCAAAATTTCCAATTTTGTACCTGCTTAACCTGTTCAGTACAGTAAACTCTTAAAACATAAAACTTTTAAATATTATCCAGAAGTAGATCCTAATGCCCCAAATATCTCAAATAGGGGCGTACAACTAATACATAACTTTAAATTACAAAATAATAGTTTTTAACATAACTAAAACTACAATCCACTCATAAACTAATAAACGGACACTCCACGTAGTGGAGGTTCAACCTGCTCGGCCAGAAATTGTGCAAGCTCCAAGCTCAGAACCTGAAAAATGGTTGTAAGGGTGAGCTTTACACATGAAGTAGAAAGCAGTCTCCAGACTAGACATAATAACTGACTAAGTCAAACGCAGCTAGCATATAGCACATAAATTTCATTTAGGCAAACCCAGCATGCATCATACACAAACATTAGCCTTAGTAGTATCCATTCATTTATTCCATTCATAATATCTTCGTTAGGTTTCAGTTTTCAACTTTCCATTTTAATAAATCACCAGTTCACCCACATACCGTCATTTATCACGTAAACACCATTTCAAATATTCACACACAATTACTCGTTCCTCTTCTTTTCATTTTATTCTTTCTCGTTATTCTCTCTCCTTTATTTTGACTCTTTCTTTTACCTTGTTCTCTTTCCTTTAGTTTTACCCTTTCTCTCTTGCTTTCATTCTTTTTATCGGTTCGGCTACAGGGTCTCATGACCAGGCCACACCGCCTAACCTGCACCGAACCACTGTTTATTGTTCTACCACAGGGTCTATTGACCAGATACATATGACCTAACCTATGTCACAGGGTCTCATTACCAGATCCTTTCGACCTAACCTGCGCCATAGGGTCTCATGACCAGATCATATTATCTAACCTGCATTGGCCACAGGGTCTTATGACCAGATCCCAAGATCTAACCTGCGTTGGCCCATTCTCTTATTAGTCTTTTATCAATTGGACACAGGGTCTCATGACCAGATCTCGCGATTTAACCTGCGCCAGTTTCCTTTTACAATTCATGCAGTTCTCTTTTCTCCTTTCTTTACCTTCTTTTAATTATTCTTTTCTCTCTTGCCTTTTATTATTAATTTGTTATCTCATTCGTTATTCAACACACATTTATCATACAAGCATACACAACAATTTTCACACTTTATATTTTCAATTCCCTAAGTTTATGCCATGACATTTTTAACTCTTTATATTCCTTATTTCTCATTCTAGTTTACATCTCATACATATTTACTTTCTTTTATTTATTATTCAATTATTCAATTCATTACGCGATACAAATTTAGCACACAACATCACAATTCAACCAGACATACAGAAAAATAATCATTTATAATCATTCACAACTAACAACCAGCAAATAAACAAACATGATAACATATAGCACTTAGCCTGCATATTCAATCACAAGTATCAATTTATAATTCATTTCATTTACTTTCTTACTTTATATTTAATTTAAATTAATTACCCAAATAATCAGTCACAAGCATACCCACATATTCTTAGCAAGTATTATATACAAATCAGAAAATACTCCCTAAAGCAAGGTAAAGAACCCCTTACCTCAAGGTTCTATTAGAACCTGGTTTACGGCTCGGTGAGGCGATCCCGCTGCGGCATACGTCAAACTAGTCCAAATCCACCAGCGGCAATTACGGCTTACACAACCGGCGTCGGTCTGACTTATCGACAATGTTGGTGATGGCGGTTTGGATCGAACCCGCAACCATGGCCGATGACGATAACGGCGTCGGCTCGGTTCAAACCCTCCTTGGTTAAAGACAGCGCAAGAACCAAAGGCGGCGTTGGTGGCTTCGGTTCGCACGGACCACGGAAGGAGAGAGGCAGCGTCGTGATTCGTGGTTGTTGATGGCTAAGAGAGAGGGAGACGGCTTCACGCCTTCAGAGAGAAAAAGAAGTCACATTCCGGTTCACTTCAAGCAGTGGCGGCACGACTGAGGGAGCAGCGAAGACTGCCAGGGGCGGCGGGGTGGGGCTGGTTGCGGCTGGGAGGAGAGGAGGAACACGGCGGTGTGTGGTGGCGAGACTTCGAGCGCGAAAGAGAGACAGAGAGGACGGAGGAGAGCAGTGGAGGCGGTGGTAGCACGAACCAGGGAAGGGAGAGCGGCGACGCGGTGGGTGGCTCGTGGCGGTCTGATCTGCAGAGGGAGGGAATACGAGCGGCCAGGAGAGAGAGAGAGAGAGAGAGAGAGAGAGAGAGAGCGTGAGATGGAGAGAGAGGTCGCTCGATGGCGACGGAGGCTGGCTGGGTGGGCAGCGGCGTGGACGGAAACTGGGAAGGAAGGAGAGAGATATGGGATTAGGGCCGGCTGGGCTGTTAAGAGGGAAGAAGGAGTTGGGGAGGGAGGGTTTCGAACCCCCTTCCTCATATTATTTTTTTTATTATTATTATTATTACATTATTATTTTTCTTTTTATTTTTTTATTTATTATTATTATTATTACTGTTATTATTATTATTATTATTTTTCTTTTTATTTTTATTTATTATTCTTATTATTATTACTATTACTATTATTATTATTATTTTTCTTTTTCTTTTTATTTATTATTATTATTATTACTATTACTATTTTTTTTGGTAAATAAAAAAAATATTATTACCAACAAATCAAAATATTACACATCCAAAGTCAATGACATTCATCCAGCCACCTTCTAGGAAGAGTTCTAGATGAATGAAATGACCAAGCCAAGCAACTTAACTAGTAAAGTGCCACCTTCTATGAATTGTTCACCTTACTAGATAAGTAAAAATCAAAGTTCCTCCATTATTCTAATTACAATAGCCCTATCAAAAACCTTATGAATGTCAAAAACATAATTAATTCTAAAAGCAATTTCTGATTTCAAAAGCTTAAAAACTTGGAAAGCATGATGCTTGCGGTTGGAAAAGCAGCGAGCATTCCTCTCTTGCCATATTCGGTAGACCAAAGCAGAGAAAGCTGCATAAATCATCTTCTGTCTGGCTTTAGATTTATTAAAGGCATATCTGATCCAATGAGTCCATCTCCCATATCTTGAACTGTAATTCTGGATGCAAAGCCAATTGCAAACCAGATCAAGCAACTCTTTCGACCAAACACAATCGAAGAAAAGGTGCTGAGCTGATTCCAAATCAGAGTTACACAAGACATAGGTTTGATCAATTGCTGCATAATTGGCAATCCTGTCCTTAGTCTTCAATCTGTTGTGAGCCATTAACCAAGATATGAAACAATGTTTCGGAATTGAAGCATTATTCCAAATAAACTTGTGCATATAAAAAGTTTCTTGCTGACCAAGTAACCACTTGTAGCCTGAATTAATGGAATAAATTCCATTGCTGCTACCCCTCCATGAATTATTGCAGAAGCCACTCATCAATTTGTCTCTGACCTTGATTAATTGTTTCCAGTGCCAACCATCACTTGGTTTGACTTCATAACTCCAGAAATCATTACCTTTTATTATTACTATTACTATTAGTATTACTTGTGTTAGTATGGTTTTAAAACACTAATACCATTTTTCTTTATTTGTTTATTGTAAATCTCAATAAATACTAATAATAAAATGTAAGCATTTAGTAAGTACTTATATAAAATTATAAAGTTAAGAATTTTAAAATTCTTAAAACAAGTTCAACATTTAAAATGTCAAAATATATTAAAGTATAGAAAGCATGGTTTTCAAATAGTATAATTATTTTTAACATTTTAATTGAACTAATCATTTAGCCATGTCAATAATCGATTAGTCAGTGCTACTTTTCTTTTTATTAAAATGGGGATGTTACAGCCTAATTTTATTCGAGTGTCCAAATTCTAATCGAGTGACCTAATTTTAGTCGAGTATGCAAATTTTATGCATTGGGGACGAGGATGGTGATATGACTCTTATTAAGAAATAATAAAAAAATTCAAAAAAAATATAAAAAGCTGAGTCAATTTTTTTAAAACAAATTCTAATATGTGAAAGATTTAAAAAAGAGAAAAAATTTTAAGAATAAAGATAAAATTTTCATAAATTTTTAAAAAAATTTTACCAATCTTTTAAAAAAAATTATGAATTTTTTTTATTGACAGAATTTTTTATTTTATGAGTTTTTTATTATTTTATAATTTTTAGAAAAAAGAAAGAAAATTTTCAAAATTTTTTAAAATATTTTACAGATTTTTTTTTTTAAAATTTGTGAAATTTTTTTATTTTTAAAATATAAAAAAATAAATTTCCGAATTTTTTAAAAAATATTTTTCTGCTTTTTTAAAAGGCTTTTTGAATTTTTTATTAGTTTTTTAATGATATTAAATATGTTTGCGTTATTTTATTGAAATAAAATATTTAATATAATCGAATTGCCCATTTCTAATATTAAATATTAAATATTTTATTTATTATTTTTTTAAAGATTATATTTTTTTTTTATATTTAAGATTATATGTTGGGTGTTTTTTACTTAAAATTTCAATTTTTCATTTTTTTGAAAATTACCCTTATTGATGTTAATGATAAATAGATAAAAATTAGGAAGTTGTTATTAGGAAACAACTATTATATTTAAAAATTAAGAATGAGAATGTGATTATTATAGGCATACTTTCGAAAAATTTTACCAAACTTTTAAATTTTCAATGTCATTTGCAAAAAAAAAAAACAATTCATTAATATAAATAAAAAACAACTATCTTTCTATTTTAAATGCACTCATTTAACTTTTATATTAGGTTTGATATTAATTTTTTGTTCTTAAAAATTAGACCGAGGGAGCATTTATCCGTACTCTGAGTATGCTTTTATAGTATTATTTTCAACCTGATATCATTGAAGCGTTTCATTTGAGAATAAGGTTGTTTGTGTTTTTTGGTTTGCTAACATATTAATTTCATCTAATAACTTTTTTTTATCATCCTTTAAATCTGTACCTTTGTATGCTATGTAGAATGGATGAGATTGGACTGTGCAATGAAAAACCACGAATTGTTGGGAGTGGTAGAGGAACATCTGTTAATGATCATTTTATGTTTAGTTATCGTCATGTAATGTTGAATCAATTGTCTTCTATCTCGGAGGTTTGTTCAATTAGCTTTTATATACTATATTTTAGTTTTTGCTAATTTAAATAATTTCCAACCACAACCATGAACATGTGTACAGTGTGGAATGTATGTTGTTCTTGCTACAATTGTTGGTTTGACTGAAAAATTTGAATTGTCTTTCAAAGAATGTTTTGCAAAGCTTCTTTGAGCCTAAGATTTTCTGCACCTTATCGCGAGACATGTGGGAAACATGTGTTTAGTTTTGTACCCAGGTAATTTTTTTTGTTGTTGTTTTTATAATGGTGTTTTGTTGTATAATTTTTTGCTCTAAGATTATAATGGTGCTTTTGGTTCATAATACATCATTTGCCTAAATCACTTTCTTTGAAAAAGTTAGTTAGTATAATTAGTGACATTGAAAATGTAAATATTTGATATATATTTTTTAAAAGTATTGCTATTTTTATTATTGAAAATGTAAAAAATGTTAGCTAAATAATGTTGCCTTTGAAAAAATTATTAATTAATCCTTCTTGAAATATCAAATGATACTTATATTAAGGATAAAAAAAATCTTGATATGGGGATTATATATAAGACCAGAAGAATTAAATTTTAAACTTCAAATAATTTAGCACGATAATTGAAAAATATACATTCAATAGTTTAGTATGATAATTTGAATATTAATAATAATTTTTGTAATAAAAAAGTTTAATAATAATTATGCCCGCGCATTGCGCGGGTGCATATACTAGTAACCAACAAAAGTGATAACAAAAAAAAAAAAGAAACAAATACTAAATACACTCCCTTACTACCAATGATGCAGATCTGACAGCGAATCCATAAATAATGACCATGTTAATAATCAGTCATATAGTTTTGATCACCCTGTTAATCATGCTGAAGAAGAAAGCAGTGACAATGAGTGGGAAACAGCTCCTGAGTTATTGAGACTAGTTGAACAAGAGGCCCGAGAAATCAAGCCTCACGAGGAACCTACAGAATTGGTCAATTTGGGGACATAAGATGACAGAAATGAAATTAAAGTTGGGACAATCATGAAGAGTGACGAACGGAAAAAGTTGATCCAGTTGCTACATGAATACAAAGATGTCTTCGCGTGGTCGTATTGTGATATGCCAGGTCTAGATCGAAGCATAGTAGAACACAAGTTGCCACTAAAGCTTGATTGTCCACCGGTGAAACAAAAATTGCGAAGAATGAAGACAGATGTCTCGCTGAAGGTGAAGGAAGAAATTCAGAAATGGTTAGAAGCCGGTTTCATCACAGTATCCAAGTATCCTGAATGGGTTGCAAATGTGGTCCCAGTACCAAAGAAAGGCGGAAAGATTCGAGTTTGTGTCGATTACGGAGATCTAAATAGAGCTAGCCCAAAAGAAGACTTTCCTATCCCTCACATAGACATCCTGGTTGACAGTACTACTAATCATGCACTCTTCTCTTTCATGGATGGATATGCAGGCTATAATCAGATTAAGATGGCCCAGGAAGACATGGAAAAGACCACTTTCATTACTTTGTGGGGAACTTTTTGTTATCAAGTCATGCCTTTTGGTTTAAAAAATGCTGGTGCAACATACCAAAGGGCAATGGTGACACTTTTCCATGATATGATGCACAAGGAGATTGAAGTATATGTCGACGATATGATAGCTAAATCCAAAACCGAAGAACATGTCAATGACTTGAAGAAACTTTTTGAGAGGCTACAAAAGTATGACCTTAAGCTAAACCCAGCAAAATGCAGCTTTGGAGTGAAGTCTGGGCAAGTGCTAGGTTTCATCGTCAGTCAAAGAGGAATTGAAGTTGATCCCGAGAAAGTTAGAGCTATAGTTGAGATGCCAGCTCCCCAAACCGAAAAAGAGGTCAGAGGCTTCTTAGGAAGATTAAACTACATCTCTCGATTTATCTCGCAACTGACTGCAACATGCGAACCGATATTCAAGCTGCTAAAGAAAAACCAGACTGTTAAATGGAATGAGAATTGTCAGGAGGCATTCGAAAAGATAAAGAAATATTTGATGAAGCCTCCAGTATTGATGCCTCCAACACCTGGAAAACCTCTAATAATGTATTTAACAGTGCTCGATGAATCCATGGGATGTGTGTTGGGACAGCATGATGAGTCAGGAAGAAAGGAGCAAGCCATTTATTACTTGAGCAAAAAGTTCACTGATTGTGAAAGCAGATATTCATTGCTAGAGCGCACATGTTGTGCTTTAGCCTGGGCCACTCGCCGATTGAGGCAGTACATGTTAATCCATACCACCTGGTTGGTATCAAAAATGGACCCAATCAAGTATATCTTCGAGAAGCCAGCCCTGACAGGAAGGATAGCCCGGTGGCAGGTATTATTATCGGAATACGATATCGTGTATGTCACTCAGAAAGCAATCAAGGGTAGTGCTCTTGCTGATTACTTAGCTAGCCAACCAATAGAAGAATACGGGTCGATGCAACATGATTTCCCAGATGAAGATATTATGGCTTTGTCCTCTGAAGAGGAAACAAAGAGAGATAAATGGACACTAGTATTTGATGGAGCTTCCAATGCATTAGGACATGGAATTGGAGCAGTTTTGGTGTCGCCCGAAGGAAATTTCGTTCCCATCACCTCTAGACTATGCTTTAACTGCACTAATAATATGGCCGAGTATGAAGCATGTGCCATTGGCATCCAAGCGGAAATCGACTCAAAAGCAAAAATTTTGGAAGTATTTGGGGATTCAGCTTTAATTATCCACCAATTAAGGGGTGAGTGGGAAACTCGTGATGTCAAGCTTATTCCCTATCGCAATCACATCCTTGGATTGATCGAACAATTTGAACAAATATCTTTCCATTATATACCTAGAGAGGATAATCAGCTAGCTGACGCTTTGTCAACCCTATCCTCGATGTTTCAAGTGAGCGGAGACGACATTCCACTAATCAAGATGGAGAGTCGAAATAAATCGGCACACTGTCATGTTGTAGAAATAGAACCTGATGGAAAGCCTTGGTACCATGATATCAAAGAATTTATCAAAAACAAAGAGTATCCGCCAGGGGCATCAGAAAATGACAAGAGAACCCTAAGGAGGTTAGCGATGAGCTTTTTCCTGAACGGGGACCTGCTTTATAAAAGGAATAATGACTTAGTGCTGTTAAGGTGTGTAGAAGCTAAAGAAGCAGAGCAGATAATCAAAGAAGTGCATGAAGGGTCATTCGGAACCCATGCAAATGGACATGTTATGGCTAAGAAAATCTTAAGGGCTGGTTACTATTGGTTAACAATGGAAACCGATTGCTGTAATTTCGTGAGGAAGTGCCACAGGTGCCAAGTCTACGCCGATAATATCAATGCACCACCGACACCTTTGAATGTTCTTTCGGCCCCTTGGCCTTTCTCTATGTGGGGGATGGATGTCATCGGACCAATTGAACCGAAAGCCTCGAACGGACACCGCTTCATCCTAGTTGTAATTGATTACTTTACCAAATGGGTAGAAGCAGGTTCCTATGCTAGTGTCACCAGGAAAGTAGTACTCAAATTTATCAAGAGAGAGTTGATTTGCAGATATGGGTTGCCCAACCAAATTATCACTGATAATGCAACAAATTTAAACAACAAGATGATGACAGAAATGTGTCAAGAATTCAAAATAAAACACCATACTTCCTCCCCTTATCGTCCAAAGATGAATGGAGCAGTAGAGGCAGCCAACAAGAACATAAAGAAGATGTGCAGAAGATGGTAATAACTTACAGAGATTGGCATGATATGCTTTCTTTTGCTTTACATGGGTACCGTACTTCTATTCGAACTTCTACGGGATCAACCCCATATTCATTGGTCTATGGAATGGAGGCAGTCCTTCCAATTGAAGTTGAAATTCCATCATTGGGTGTGATTATGGAAGCAAATCTAGAAGAAGTTGAATAGATCCAGACCCATTTTGATCAGTTAAATCTTATTGAGGGGAAAAGACTGATTGCTCTATGCCATGGGCAATTATATCAGAAAAGGATCATGAAGGCTCATGCGAAAAAGGTTCGGCCCAATAACTTTCAAGAAGGAGATTTAGTACTTAAAAAGATTCTGCCAATTCAGAAGGATTATAGAGGGAAATGGACTCCGAATTATGAAGGTCCTTATGTTGTGAAGAAGGCTTTTTCTGGAGGGGCTTTAATCCTAACCAACATGGACGGAGAAGACTTACGCCTCTCTGTGAATTCAGATGCCGTGAAGAAGTATTATGCTTGAGGATGTTAAAAAAAACAAAAAACAACAACAAAAAAAACTCGCTAGGTTGAAAACCTGAAAGGGCGGCCTAGGAAAAAATTAGAGTTATCTGCTAGGTCGAAAACCCGAAAGGGCGGCCTAGGCAAAATTCAAAAGTGAAATATATCCTCGAGCTAATGCTGTAACATTTTTCCAAGAGATTACATGAAACTGGGGCAGATTTTTATTTTTTTTCTAAAAAATAAAAATGCATGATTACCAAGTACACTCCAAGCTGATATTTGAGCAAACTTTGGGTTGAATGACATTGTCTTTTAAAGAGGGAAACTGGTTCAATTTTCCCAAATTAAACCCCAATGGATATGAGCTAGTCAGATTATACACTGGGGCAATTTGATCAGGATCTTGGTGTTATCTTCAAAATGGTTAGCAAGTGTTCAAGGCTATGTGAAGGAGACTAACATGGTTCGTTGTGAATGTTCGTTTTAAGAAATGCATATTTAGCCATTAGATCATTGTCCTAAATAGTCAAACAACTTGTACCGATTTCCATATGATGAGCTTTCCTCTTGTATCCAGAATCCTACATATTTGATATTTCTCCTCCATGCATGCATTTTATCAATGAATTTATATTGACATGTGAAAGCATTGTATTTTGGTAATTGTTATGACTTCTTCTAAAGGCGATATGTACAAAAGTTGTGTGATACAACGAAACTTTCCCAATTAAGCGAAGCAACCCTGAAGGCTGTCAAAATGGAAGAATGCAACAAAATGAGACATAAACCAATTGATCAAAATTTATGTGTTGACCCTGTTCAAGTCGGTCCTTTGTAATGGTGCCAAGGAGCAATGGTGCTGATAGTCAATCCCTAACTTCAAAACTCACTTTCATGATCATTAATCTTTTTAGTTAACATACACGCATCAAAATGTTTGCGTCTCATAACATAATCATTCATAACATTCGTATGATAATCAACCATAATCATTTGTGCATGCATCATTCTTTCATTTAGGTAACTAAACCCCTTAAACAAGTTAAGGCAAACATCATTGCAATAAATCGTTTTTGCGTTCACTAAGTCATGGTTTTCTCAACTTTCTTTTTCAAATCCCGAATGCTACCAGACACGATCTACAAATGTTTTGTTTTCCCAAGTTTCGGCAGTACTCCGACCTGCATTCTTGGTGTTCTTTGTTTCAAGTTCCAGCAGTACCCCGACCTGCGTTCTCGTTTTCTTTTATTGTTTTCCCATGTCTCGGCAGTGCCCCAACCTGCATTCTTGGTGTTCTTTGTTTCGAATTCCGGCAGTACCCTGACCTGCGTTCTCATTTTCCTTTATTGTTTTCCCAAGTCTCGGCAGTACTCCGACCTGCATTCTTGGTGTTCTTTGTTTCGAGTTCCGGCAGTACCCCGACCTGCGTTCTCGTTTTCCTTTATTGTTTTCCCAAGTCTCAGCAGTACCCCAACCTGCATTCTTGGTGTTCTTTGTTTCGAGTTCCGGCAGTACCCCGACCCGCGTTCTCGTTTTCTTTTATTGTTTTCCCAAGTCTCGACAGTACCCCAATTACCTGCATTCTTGGTATTCTTTGTGTAGAGTTCCGGTAGTACACCAACCTGCGTTCTCCATTTTTCTTATTTTCTCAGGCTATTTGATGACCAGGCGGAGATGCCAAAGAATCATGTTTAACATTAAATTGATCTATTTGACAGCCCAATAGGAATGCAAAAACCATTTCAAAGAGCAGGATTTCCAATCTTCCTGGCCAAGATTTCCAGATCAATCAAGTATGTTTCTTCCTCAAACAAAATTGGTGTCCACTTCTTTACTCGTTCCTTACCTTGGTAGCATCCAAACCTTAGTTTACATGCTACCTGATAAAAAACAAGTAAAGAGGGGCAGCTGTTGACACCCAATTTTGTCCACATTTTTCGAAAAAAAAAATCAAAAAAATCAAAAATAAAAAAAAAGAAAAAGAGCAAAGTTGAAAAAAGGCAAAAATAAAGGCGAGTAAAAAATAGAATAAATAATATGAAGAATTGAAATTTTAACCCTTTTTTTTAAAAAAAAATCACTTTTGGAAAAAAGCACTTTCTCTAAAATTTGCTTTTAATCAAAAAATTTTTGTAGATTCAAAATCTATGAAAAAAGAGATTTTCGCAATGATATAGTTTGTCCAAATCAGACACCGGTTAAGAAAGTTACAAAAGGTTAAAGTTTTTTTTTTCTCAATAAAATATTCTAATGCATCTAATGCACCGGGATACAAAACAAATATTTCAACCCAATACAGAAAATTTTTGAAGTTTATGTTCTCAAAAATATGAACTTTAATTTTATCTCTTTTATTTTTCACAAATACTCACCGGTATCTTTCTATTTTTACACCAATTATTTTATTTTATTCTTTCCCTCTTTTTCTCCCTCCTCTGCCACACTCCCTCCTTCTCTCTTTCTCATCTCTTTTCCTTCGTCCAAGTTTCTTCCCCGGTCCTATTTTTCGTCAACCAAATCTCACATGTCAGAAACAAATCACCCCATATTTCTTCCGTCTCTCCTCTCTTTGTTTTTTTTTTGTCTCTCTCTGTAGATGCAAGTTCAGAGAAAGACGGCTATAGGCTTCCCAGTCCAGACTGTTTTTGTTGAAAATTGGTTGGAAGGCTACCAAAATGTCAAAGTTATGCATTAATAAGGGACTTTCATGCTTCAAAGATTGTCTATAAAAGGAGCAGCTTAGTAAACACACGGGGAGGAGAGCAGAGGAGAAAGGCTGAAGAATTTGTATGAGAGGGTAAGAGTTAAGAAGAGAGAAATTTTTTTTAGGATTATTTTCGTTTAATAAAAAAAACAAAAAATAATCAGTGTGAAATAAAGAAGATAGTTGGCTTGATTTTGTTATATTCTGGCTCCTGTGTTGAAGATCCAAGAACAGGTTTACTATTACTTTTATAGTTTTATTAGTATTATTTTGTTATTATTATTAGTACTGTTACTATTGTTGTTATTGTTATTATTGTTATTATAGTATTATTATCGTGATTATTATTGTTGTTGCTATACTTATTTTATTTTATTTTTTTAATTTTTTTTGTTATTGTTATTTGATTTATCACTATTATTATTGTTATTGTTATTATTGTCATTTTCATTATTATTTTCGTTGTCATATTTATTTTTTAGTGTTGTTGTGGCTGTTAGTATTATTATCATTGTTAGTATTTAAAAATTAAAAAAAATAAATAAGTGAAGATATAATAAAATCAATTTTATTAACGCTGGTTCATCAACTTATAGACATCTTTAGGTATTTTTGACTCAACCATTGGATCCAGAAGGTCCAAAATAGCTGAGTTGCAAGCATGTGAACTACAATGGTGTATTGAATTAATTTTAGATTTCTGACCACTTTGCGACGATTAAAATTGTCGCCAATATGTTGTTAGTCTCATTGTTAATATTGCAAAACAGAAACCGTCGGGAAAGTAGTTTATTGCACAATAAACCGTCGCTAACCTTATCATGGATGCCAACCACCTTCCACTCTCATCCGACTGTCGGCAGGGATTAAAATAATCCATGCTGACATCAGCATGACGTCATGCTGACATCATATATTTATTTATTTATTTATTATTTTTTTTTAAAAAAAAATCAAGTACACCCATCCTAAGGTTTTTGGACCTCCTGAATCCGATTTTGAGGTCTGTTTTTCCATCCGGAGCTTCCTTTATTTTTTTTATTTATTTGTTTTATTGTCAAAAATTAAGCATACCCTTCTTAGCTTTTTTGGACCTCTTGTTTGCAATTTTGAGGTCAATTTAGCTATTTAAGATCTTTATATAATTTTTGTTTTTACCTTAAAAAAATAATTTAATTACCAAAACCATTTATTTGCAAATTAAGACCGACGACGGAATACCCACGATTTGCTGAAGTATCGGTAAAATTGCGGTTTTCTTGAGGTGAGGACCATCTTTTAAATTTTTACCAGGAGTGCTGGTGGGATTTAAAATGATGCCAACAAAATCTTAATTCCAAAATAATTTCAAGACAATTAACAATTTAATATTTATTTGCGAATTAAGACCGACGACGGAATACCCACGATTTGCTGAAGTATCGGTAAAATTGCGGTTTTCTTGAGGTGAGGACCATCTTTAAAATTTTTACCAGGATAAAATCTTAATCCCAAAATAATTTCAAAATAACTATTAATTAAATATGCATATGAATAAAGCCGATGACAGAAAAATTGGAAGATAACTGGAGTGACGGTTATGTAGAATCTATCCGATAGTCTTGAGGCATGTTTATTATCAGATTTGACCATGAGTATTGGTTGGGTTTGATTTTCAAATTTAAAATAGTAAAATCATACTAAAATATGCTTTTGTTATACATAAAAAAATATTCCAAAACTTTGCCGACGATGGAAAAGTTAGAAAAAGATCGTGGTTACGATTAAGTAAAATTTTATCTAACGTTCTTGAGGCATTTTTTTTAATATTAGATTTAGCCAGGAGTGTTGGCTGGATCTAATCACTAAAAATTAAAATAAAGTATTTGTTCAAATTTTAATTACTAAAACCAATGAGAATAAATTCGCTTATCCTTAACTGTTATAACAATGGTGAATATAAAATATTTAAAAAAGCAAATCATTTTGAAGATAATCATTTTATTTAGAATTAAACATTTGATTGTTGCAATTCATTTTTCTACGGAAGGAGAATTTTATGTTCACCATTGTAATATCAAAAAATGTTTTAGGATTTGATTTTATTTCATACAGAAATTGCTATTTAGCAACTCATTTCTTTGTCATAGTCATTTATTATTTTTTGATAACATGCTGACGAAAATGAGACATATAAAAATAAAAATAATAAATATATATATATATATATATATATATTTGGTGGAAACAAAACCAAATTTATCAAGCAATTAATTTAGATCAAATAGGTAACCGTTCTTTGAACGAGCGTGGTAGGGTGCTAATACCTTCCCTACTCGTAATCAACCCCCGAATCCAAACTCTAGTACGCAGACCACTTTTTTTAGGCGTCCAATTGCACCATTCCATTTTGTGGATAAATCAATTGGTGGCGACTCCAAAATATCTTAATTTTTAAACAAACAAATCGCTGCATCCTCCTCCCTTTTTTTTCGCAACGCCCCTCAGGACGGTCGCGACATTTATTACTTGTGAAATAACTTCTGTTTAGTGCAGAATCGAAGTAATGGTGTAAGAATCACGAATTGGTGCATATTATGCAAAAAAAAACTAGTGCTGATGCAGCAAAAAGACTCGAGTATTTAGAGAAAGACTCGAGTATTCTGGAAAATGATGAACGACTCGAGTATTTCTTCAAGTACTCGAGTATTTTGGCATGAACTACTCAAGTAGTTCATGAACTACTCGAGTATTTTGAGAAAATTTCACAAATCTCTTATTTTTAAAAAAAGTTTCAGAAATTAACTCGTCTAAACTCTTAAATTACTAATGTTTAAACATCACTTTGCTTAATATCTAATCCCGTTGGTTGATAGCTATCCTGGAGGTGTCGTACTGGAATTTTATTCAGTGTTTGATTATTTCCCTACAGGAGTCCCAACGGAAGTGCATACACCCATTCGGTTGATACTATCCCTAGATGTCCCAGTGAAAGCTTTACTCACTTGGTTGATATTTTTCTATGGGAGTCCCGATGGGGTCGTTGCAATAAAAATCCACCAATAGGAGGCGATTCCCCGATGGATTACTAAATAAATGATTATACGCTATTTCTAAAACCATCACAAAGTGGCTGGGCCGCTGATGGATTTTTCTGAAAGGAGAATTGGAAATAAGTACACCCATCACAAAGTGGCTATGCCGATGATGGCCTTTTTATGAAAGCATCAGTACCAGCTAAAAGAAATTGTTAAAGATGAGATTAATGAATGGAAAGATGGAATGATGGACTATGTCCTTGATGCAAATGATAATGAATTGATAATGAGGATTGGTAATGGATTATGGCTGCATTCATGCATTGGTTGTTTGCTCCAGCTTGTTGAGATGTTTTGCGTTGTCTGTCGCACACGCTGTCTGTCGTGAAGGGTCGAGCGGAGGAAGCTCAGGATGACCCAATTTCCTCCAAGCTGTGATGCCCCGGGATATTGTTGAGATTAGCATGCATCATGCCATTGATAATAAGATTAATTACTTGAGTAAAAAGGGTTTGACATATGTACATGCATATGTAATCTGTTATTACTTGTGTCTGTTGTTTTTAGCCTCTATTATTATCATTTGTTTGACGTGATTAGCTATGACTTACTCCCTTGTTGCCTTTGTAGGTAATGGAGACCCTATCTTCCAAGGGGAAGAATAGTACTGGCGAGGGATGCAAAATTCCCTTTCCAATGGTGGAGTTTTGAAGAACCATGCTCTGGGTTACTAGTCGTATATTAAGTAGCTCGGAGTCTGTTTTGTTACTTTATAGTTTGAACTATTGAGTCCTAAATTGTAAAACTTCTATGTTATATTATTATGTATGACTTTGCTTCCGCTTTTGAAATGATCAAGTTATGAACTTATTTTGGCGAAAAAATTTTCCTCTATTTTATTTATAAGTAATTAAGGGTTAATTAGTTGGGTCGTTACACTTAGTGGTATCAGAGCAATGGTTCAAACTCTCGGCCTATGGAATATAGCCACACATGCTATATGTAACACCCCAAATTTCGTTTTCCGATGTAATACAATTATGATTTATGGAAGATTATTTTATAAATTATTTTCTTAATCATAATTATATTTCATAAATCAATTAGGATGATTATGAGTTAGTATTGGTATTTGCGAAAATAGAAAAACATTTTAGCAAGAGAATAATATGTGAAAATGAGATTTTTACATATTAGTCCCTGAATGAGGACCTAGAAGCAATATTAGGAAGACTTTGGAGGGAAGGGCATTAAAATAAATATTTTTGAAATTTGACCAAAAACACTCGAGTATTTCTGGAAATACTCGAGTATTCGAGTCAGTGGAGAACTCGTGAGTGCGGTTGATGAGTCAACACACGACGATTCTCCTGGTTTGACACGAAAACACCCTTAGTACACGATGATGGTTGTCGTGGCGTGTTGCATGATCACCAGGAGTGTCTATATAAACCCTATGTTGTAGAAGATGGAGGATTTTTGGTTGGTTTTACTCTGAAGTCTTGAGTTAGGGTTCTTGATTTCGGGCTTTGATTTCTCGAGCGTTTTTGAGAGTTAGATTTAGTGTGATACACCATTGTAAAGCTCACATCACGAGCTTTACAAAGATACAAAGATTGTGAGTTGAGTGTATGTGTGGAAGGAGAATCGAAGTTGGAAAGTAAGGGTGTTTTTGCTTCCAAAGTTGGAAGCTGAGGTCTGGAGCTCACTTTCAACTTGGATTGTGGTAAGCTCCTGAACCCTATGACCCTCAAATTCGTTTATACCTCTAGTTTAAGTTGCAGAGAATCAATCCTAATCATTTTCCCCAATTTTAAATCGATTTTTGCATGTTAAATTCTCTGGTTTTGGTACTCTGTTCAACTATGGCTGCATGCAAAGGATTTTTGAGGATTCATATTTCCCGCCAATCTCTCTGCAAACTCAGTGTTGATTCACGAATTAGAGGTAAGGGTGAAGCTTCTAATTCACTAGAATAAGTTTAAATTATGTGAAATTAGGATGGGAGTCAATAAATGACTCTATGGGCATAGTTGGAATAGGTTTGAGGCTTGGAGGCCTTTCTGGACTTAACTGAGAGTTTGGACAAGTTTGTTAGGTCATATGCAAGGTGTACCAATGCTGAAAATGTAATGGATATATGTAGAATTGAATTTGGTATGCCAAGTTGTGGAAAAATGCATTTTATGCAATATTGTTGATAATCTGTGATTCAGTGTTAGATGTTGTTAATTCTGTATTGGAACATGTTTAAAATGTGTAATGTAAGCTATATTGATCTTTGGTTTGGACTGGAATGGACTATAATCGAAAATGGTATGTTAAAACTCAAATTTCAGTGTTGTCTGTCTGCAAACACTCGAGTATTATGGGTAATACTCGAGTATTTTGCCTGTTTTGGGAAAATTGATTTTCTGGAAAACTCAAGAACACTCGAGTATTCATGAGGAACACTCGAGTATTCTGGCGATTTTTAAGTGTATTTCTGGAAAATAAAAGAACACTCGAGTCTTATAAAGAGCACTCGAGTATATGGATGAATTTTTAAAAATCAAGTTCTGGAAACAAAGAACACTCGAGTTCCATGAGAAACACTCGAGTATTTTGGGAAAACTGAGGAACACTCGAGTTTAGGAGAATCTACTCGAGTATTTTGGTACCAGAGACAGAAAAACAACTTCCTTTTTAACATACCTGATGGAATGTCGATTAAGATCAATTATGCTTGTGGGAAAAAGTATCATGTTCCAATAAAAGGATTGGGAAAGTATTAACAACAATTTAACTCACTAAGGGAAAATATTGGATGCACATAATAAGATTTTTGGTTAATTTAGTGTATAATCACATAATAAGATTATTGGTTAATCTTAGTGTATAATTTTATGTGCATACATGCATGGTGAAAGGTTGGGGATAATTCGGTGGTGACTGGCTCGATGACACATTTTGGTAATGTGGGCAGCATTTGGGAATGCTGTTACGTCTTGGTGACGTTGTGTGCACACTATCCGAGCAGTTCCACAATACATGTTGGTCATGTATGCGAATTATTGGAATGAACGTCCAATGGACAATGGAATTGGGAGACATGCATCATTACTCATAATTAATGGAATTATTATAAAGAGAATACACATGTTCATTTACATCTGCATTTGCATTGGATGTTTGTAACTGGCAATTGTTACATGCTTTATTTATTCTTATTCGATTATGTGGATTATGTTCTTACCCCTTATTGCCCATGTTAGGTGATGGCACGCTATCTAGCTTGCATCGAGTTGCGCCCGCTCCCTAGTGGAGTGTGGTACTACGAGGACCACAGAGCCACATTCGAGGGTGAGGTGGAGGTGACTCTATACCACCCCAACCCTTTGCCTTGTGTCCGTCCTCGTAGGTTTCGCATCCCTATTATCTATACTTTGCATGCCTTTGTATACTTATCATGGACCACCCCCGACTCGACCTGCTCGTCGCTTCCACTCTTTCCGTTTTCGAGCTGCTACTAGATCTCATCCCTCTGCTTCTCGAGTGATTCGAGAAGAGACTCCTATGCCTAGTCGGATGATTCCGGTTCATGGGACACCTTCAGCGGACCCAGTGCCCAGTGGTAGGGTACCCACTCAGTCGGAGGAGGTAGAGGAGGACCCGGAGGAGGGTGAGGATGAGGACGAGCCAGTCGAGCACTCCACTGGGAGCCAGTGGGGAGTTGGGGATCCACCAGGTGATGCATAGTGTAGATGATTAGGATGTGGGACGGGTGGAGCAGCTGCTGGAGACTCTGGAAATCATGCTATGGAGGAGGATCACTAGACCACTTTTGGGATTTCATCTTTTACTCTATATATATTGTACATATTTTTGGGAGATCTCAGTGATGTGGTCCTATCTTTTAGTTTTATATTATGGAATTGTATTTGTACAAACCTGCTACCTCGACTTGACTTGGATGTATGTTGACTCTTTTTATGTATGATATATATATATATATATCTCTATTTTCTTTCTATAAATAGTTGTACATGTGAATTATCAAGTCAAGATCTCTATTTTCCGCTTACTCTGATAATTACGGTATTTCACCTTAATAAAATAGAAAAATGATTTCATTAATTTTCTGGAAAGATTTTTAATAACCACAAATGAATACCAAGTTATTTTATAAGAGCTTTATAAATGAGATTTTTATTATATCTCTTCTCGAGAAAGTCCATATATTCTATTCAAATAAACAGTAACAGAGAAATTCTTTTAATAAAGTCTTATAATAAAGGAACGTGACAGTTTTATGGTATCAGAGCATAATGGTCTTGATTCTTGATCCTCTCAAGCATAATCTGCCAGAAGTTGCTACAGCTGGGTAAAGTTTTCTTAGCTATTGGATTTATTTCATATGGCTTAGTTCTATTGGTGATAGTTTAGAATAGAACTAGATAGATTTCAAAGTCTAGCTAGATCTTTAACGACATAGGTCCATAGTGCAGGCTCACTATGGCATCGCGATATAGAAATCATACGAACGATCTGCTGGAAAGGATGGCTACAGTGTTAGAGAATTTGCAGCAGAATCAACATCAGCAACATCAACCTCAGCCCGTTAATCCACCTCCAACAGGTGCGGTAGCTGCATAAGCCAAAACTTTGTCGGATTTCAGGAGTTGCAATCCCTCAAAGTTTGTTGGTGGGTTTAAACCAGAAGAAGCTAACAAGTGGATCTTGGAGATGGACAAGATCTTTAGAACTTTAGAATGCTCCGACGCCCAGAGGATAGCTTATGCTGTGTTCATGCTGGAGGGAGAAGCGGAACATTGGTGGAATCATACTGCCCAGTTACTCGCTCATGAAGGAAGAGAGGTAACTTGGGAAGTATTCATGGGAGAATTTTTCAAGAAATATTTTCCTGAAGATTTAAGGAGGAAGAAAGAGGTTGAGTTTCTACAGCTTAGACAAGGCAGCATGAGTGTAGGTGAATATGCTGCGAAATTTGAAGAACTAATGAAATACTCCCCTTACTATCAGATAAATCCAGACGAGAGGAGTAAATGTATCAAGTTTGAGGGAGGACTGAGACCCGAATTGAAGTCGGTGTTCAGTTACCAAAAGATTCAAAGTTTCCCTACGCTGGTAGATATGTGTAGGATGTATGAGGATGATAAAAAGGCGGAGACAGTTCAGATTGTAGAAGGAAAGAAGGAACATCTGGGGTATGGTCCGCAGAAGCGGAAGGGGCATGACCACCGTAACAAAGGCCCTTATTCTCATAAGAAAGAATAGGGGGAAGAGCAAGATGTCTGATGATCGAAACACCTCTTACAATAATGCTCCTTATTGTGAGAAGTGCAGGCGTCATCACTTTGGAAAATTCTGTTGGTCTCACAGTGGGTGTTTTAACTGCGGGAAACCTGGTCATTTTTCTCGCGATTGTAAGGAACCACCCAAAAACACTTCAAGAGGATCTATGGACAAGCCAGTGACTCAAGGTCGAGTTTTCACCCTTAGTGGTGCTGAGGCAAACCAAGCTCCGGGACTCATGCAAGGTACTTATCTGCTCAATAATCAACCTTGTAGAATTTTATTCGATTCAGGAGCCACTCATTCATTTGTTTCATTTGAATGTGTGAATCGTTTGAAATTGCCTGTGTCTGAATCACCCTGTTGTCTTAGGGTAGAGACCCCTACTAACCCTCCTTAATCGCTTCAAAGGTGTGTCTTAATTGTAAAATTAGAATAGTAGATCGCGTCTTTCATTTAGATTTGATCTGCCTACCTTTATCCCAATTGGATGTAATTTTGGGCATGGATTGGATGGCTAGCAATCATGTGGTTATTGATTGTGCTAAGAAGACGTTTTTATTCAAGGATTCGATCTCGGAGAAGTATCTCTGCTTGGTCTCTGCTGTTGAGCCGGAGAAAGGAGAAAGGTCTGTGGAAGAGATTCCGATTGTTCGGGAATTTCCGGAAGTGTTTTCCGAAGAAATGCCGGGATTACCACCCAAGAGGGAGATTGAGTTCGGAATCGAGCTGATTCCAGGAACTGGTCCCATTTCTATTGCTCCTTATAGAATGGCACCACCCGAGATGGTTGAACTGAAGAATCAGATTGAGGAGTTGCTGCAAAAACAACTTATTAGGCCAAGTGTATCCCCATGGGGTGCTCCGGTGTTGTTTGTCAAGAAGAAAGATGGAAGCCTTAGGATGTGCGTGGATTATAGACAGTTGAATAAGGTGACCATAAAGAACAAGTATCCTTTGCCAAGGATAGATGATCTCATGGATCAAGTGAGAGGAGCTTCGGTGTTTTCTAAGATCGATCTGAGATCTGGGTATCATCAGATCAGAATCAAGGAGGAAGACATCCCTAAGACTGCATTTCGATCTCGATACGGACATTATGAATATGTTGTAATGCCGTTCGGATTAACGAATGCACCAGCCATTTTCATGGACTACATGAATCGGATTTTTAGACCATATCTGGATTCATTCGTGGTAGTTTTCATTGATGACATCCTGATATATTCTAAGAGTCCGGAGGAACATGCTGAACACCTCCGAGTAGTGTTGAAGATTCTGAAGGAGAAGCAACTCTACGCCAAAATCTCTAAGTGTGAGTTTTGGTTAAAAGAAGTTCAGTTCTTGGGACACGTGATCTCGGAAGGTGGCATAGCTGTTGACCCAGCCAAGGTGGAATCGGTTGTGCAGTGGGTTCAACCAAAGACAGTCACGGAAGTCAGAAGTTTCCTAGGGTTGGCCGGATATTATAGAAGATTTATTGAGGGATTTTCGAAGATTGCATTACCCCTCACCAAGCTGACTAGGAAGGATCAACCATTCGTATGGGATGAGAAGTGTCAAAGGAGTTTTCTGATGCTTAAGGAAAGGTTAACATCCTCACCAGTGTTAATCTTACCTGACCCTCACAAGGAGTACGAAGTGTACTGTGATGCATCGGGACAAGGACTTGGGAGTGTCCTAATGCAAGAAGGAAAGGTTGTGGCGTATGCATCTCGTCAACTGAAAGTTCATGAGGTAAACTACCCCACCCATGATTTGGAACTTGCTGCAATAGTCTTTGCACTGAAGATATGGAGGCATTATCTCTATGGCACTACGTTTCGGGTGTTTAGTGACCATAAGAGTTTGAAATACTTATTTGACCAGAAGGAGTTAAATATGAGACAGTGTCGATGGATGGAATTTTTGAAAGACTACGACTTTGAGCTTCATTACCATCCTGGTAAAGCCAATGTTGTAGCAGATGCTTTGAGCCGTAAAGCAATTTATGCGAGTTCCATGATGATCAAGGAAGCGGCTTTGATTGAAGAGTTTCGGGATCTAAGCCTGGTGATGCAAGTGGAACCAGGTCAGATTACGTTGGGTATGTTGCAAATTTCTAGCGAATTCTTGGCTCGAATTCAAGAATTGCAACATGAAGATCCGGAATTGCTAGAGAAGAAGAAATTGATGGAAGAAGGAAAGGAGTCGGATTTTTCAGAAGGGTCGGATGGAATTCTTCGTTTTAAAACGAGAATTTGCATACCGAAGAACTCGGAGATTAGGAGGATGATTTTGGATGAGGCACATAAGAGTCAGATGAGCATGCACCCTGGATCGACAAAGATGTACCAGGATTTAAAAAGCATGTTCTGGTGGCCTGGTCTTAAGAAGGATGTAGCGGACTATGTAGCATCGTGTTTAATCTGCCAAAAAGTTAAAGTGGAACATCAGAAACCTGGAGGAATGTCGCAGCCCCTAGATATTCCACAATGGAAGTGGGATAGTATCTCCATGGATTTTGTGACTGGATTGCCAAGGACAGTTGCAAACCATGACGCAATCTGGGTAATTGTGGACCGTCTTACTAAGTTGGCGCATTTCATTCCGGTGAATATGCACTACTCTTTGGAGAAACTTACCCAAATTTATATTCGGGAAGTGGTACGATTGCATGGAGTACCATCCAGTATTATTTCGGATCGTGATCCGAGATTCATGTCGAGATTCTGGTCAAGTTTGCATCAAGCTCTAGGGACAAAGCTTAAGATGAGTTCAGCCTATCACCCTCAGACCGATGGACAAACCGAAAGGACCATTCAAACTTTGGAGGATATTTTGCGAGCTTGTGTTGGAAGAAAGAGGAAGTTGGGATCAGATATTACCACTCACAGAATTCACATACAACAACGGATATCATACAAGTATTGGTATGGCACCGTTCGAGGCATTGTATGGGAGAAAATGCCAAACCCCGCTATGTTGGTTCCAAGTGGGGGAGAATTTACATCTTGGTCCAGATGTGGTACAACAGACGACTGAAAAGATCAGAATGATTCAAGAAAAGATCAGGACTGCGGTTAGTCGTCAGCAGAGTTATTCAGATCGAAGAAGAAGACCTTTAGAGTTTGCAGAAGGTGATCATGTATTTCTCAGGATTGTGCCGCTAAAGGGTGTGAGTAGAGCACTGAAACCTCAGAAGCTGTCACCTAAGTTGATAGGTCCTTACCAAATCCTTAAGCGAGTAGGACTTGTAGCCTACCAGATAGCTCTCCCGCCATCTTTAGCTAACCTGCACAATGTTTTTCATGTCTCTCAATTGAAAAAGTTTGTGCAGGATCCAACCTCGATCCTTCAGATCCGTCCAGATGACTTAACCTTACGAGAAAATCTAACCTTTAAAGCTGGCCCAGTTAAGGTGGAAGATAGGAGGACCAAACAGCTTAGAGGAAAGGAGATTCCGTTGGTCAAAGTTATGTGGCAAAGTGGGAATGTATTCGAGTCAACTTGGGAATTAGAGGATCGAATGCGCAAGGATTATCCCGAGTTATTTTTGTAAGCTGAATTTCGGGGACGAAATTCCTGTTAAGTGGGGGAGTTGTGTAACACCCCAAATTTCGTTTTCCGATGTAATACAATTATGATTTATGGAAGATTATTTTATAAATTATTTTCTTAATCATAATTATATTTCATAAATCAATTAGGATGATTATGAGTTAGTATTGGTATTTGCGAAAATAGAAAAATATTTTAGCAAGAGAATAATATGTGAAAATGAGATTTTTACATATTAGTCCCTGAATGATGACCTAGAAGCAATATTAGGAAGACTTTGGAGGGAAGGGCATTAAAATAAATATTTTTGAAATTTGACCAAAAACACTCGAGTATTTCTGGAAATACTCAAGTATTCGAGTCAGTGGAGAACTCGTGAGTGCGGTTGATGAGTCAACACACGATGATTCTCCTGGTTTGACACGAAAAACACCCTTAGTACACGATGATGGTTGTCGTGGCGTGTTGCATGATCACCAGGAGTGTCTATATAAACCCTGTGTTGTAGAAGATGGAGGATTTTTGGTTGGTTTTACTCTGAAGTCTTGAGTTAGGGTTCTTGATTTCGGGCTTTGATTTCTCGAGCGTTTTTGAGAGTTAGATTTAGTGTGATACACCATTGTAAAGCTCACATCACGAGCTTTACAAAGATACAAAGATTGTGAGCTGAGTGTATGTGTGGAAGGAGAATCGAAGTTGGAAAGTAAGGGTGTTTTTGCTGCCAAAGTTGGAAGCTGAGGTCTGGAGCTCACTTTCAACTTGGATTGTGGTAAGCTCCTGAACCATATGACCCTCAAATTTGTTTATACCTCTAGTTTAAGTTGCAGAGAATCAATCCTAATCATTTTCCCCAATTTTAAATCGATTTTTGCATGTTAAATTCTCTAGTTTTGGTACTCTGTTCAACTATGGCTGCATGCAAAGGATTTTTGAGGATTCATATTTCCAGCCAATCTCTCTGCAAACTCAGTGTTGATTCACGAATTAGAGGTAAGGGTGAAGCTTCTAATTCACTAGAATAAGTTTAAATTATGTGAAATTAGGATGGGAGTCAATAAATGACTCTATGGGCATAGTTGGAATAGGTTTGAGGCTTGGAGGCCTTTTTGGACTTAACTGAGAGTTTGGACAAGTTTGTTAGGTCATATGCAAGGTGTACCAATGCTGAAAATGTAATGGATATATGTAGAATTGAATTTGGTATGCCAAGTTGTGGAAAAATGCATTTTATGCAATATTGTTGATAATCTGTGATTCAGTGTTAGATGTTGTTAATTCTGTATTGGAACATGTTTAAAATGTGTAATGTAAGCTATATTGATCTTTGGTTTGGACTAGAATGGACTATAATCGAAAATGGTATGTTAAAACTCAAATTTCAGTATTGTCTGTCTGCAAACACTCGAGTATTATGGGTAATACTCGAGTATTTTGCCTGTTTTGGGAAAATTGATTTTCTGGAAAACTCAAGAACACTCGAGTATTCATGAGGAACACTCGAGTATTCTGGCGATTTTTAAGTGTATTTCTGGAAAATAAAAGAACACTCGAGTCTTATAAAGAGCACTCGAGTATATGGATGAATTTTTAAAAATCAAGTTCTGGAAACAAAGAACACTCGAGTTCCATGAGAAACACTCGAGTATTTTGGGAAAACTGAGGAACACTCGAGTTTAGGAGAATCTACTCGAGTATTTTGGGACCAGAGACAGAAAAACAACTTCCTTTTTAACATACCTGATGGAATGTCGATTAAGATCAATTATGCTTGTGGGAAAAAGTATCACGTTCCAATAAAAGGATTGGGAAAGTATTAACAACAATTTAACTCACTAAGGGAAAATATTGGATGCACATAATAAGATTATTGGTTAATCTTAGTGTATAATCACATAATAAGATTATTGGTTAATCTTAGTGTATAATTTTATGTGCATACATGCATGGTGAAAGGTTGGGGATAATTCGGTGGTGACTGGCTCGATGACACATTTTGGTAATGTGGGCAGCATTTGGGAATGTTGTTACGTCTTGGTGACGTTGTGTGCACACTATCCGAGCAGTTCCACAATACATGTTGGTCGTGTATGCGAATTATTGGAATGAACGTTCAATGGACAATGGAATTGGGAGACATGCATCATTACTCATAATTAATGGAATTATTATAAAGAGAATACACATGTTCATTTACATCTGCATTTGCATTGGATGTTTGTAACTGGCAATTGTTACATGCTTTATTTATTCTTATTCGATTATGTGGATTATGTGCTTACCCCTTATTGCCCATGTTAGGTGATGGCACGCTATCTAGCTTGCATCGAGTTGCGCTCGCTCCTTAGTGGAGTGTGGTACTACGAGGACCACAGAGCCACATTCGAGGGTGAGGTGGAGGTGACTCTATACCACCCCAACCCTTTGGCTCGTGTCCGTCCTCGTAGGTTTCGCATCCCTATTATCTATACTTTGCATGTACCCCCTTTGTATACTTATCATGGACCACCCCCGACTCGACCTGCTCGTCGCTTCCACTCTTTCCGTTTTCGAGCTGCTACTAGATCTCATCCCTCTGCTTCTCGAGTGATTCGAGAAGAGACTCCTATGCCTAGTCGGATGAGTCCGGTTCATGGGACACCTTCAGCGGACCCAGTGCCCAGTGGTAGGGTACCCACTCAGTCGGAGGAGGTAGAGGAGGATCCGGAGGAGGGTGAGGATGAGGACGAGCCAGTCGAGCACTCCACTGGGAGCCAGTGGGGAGTTGGGGATCCACCAGGTGATGCATAGTGTAGATGATTAGGATGTGGGATGGGTGGAGCAGCTGCTGGAGACTCTGGAAATCATGCTATGGAGGAGGATCACTAGACCACTTTTGGGATTTCATCTTTTACTCTATATATATTGTACATATTTTTGGGAGATCTCAGTGACGTGGTCCTATCTTTTAGTTTTATATTATGGACTTGTATTTGTACAAACCTGCTACTTCGACTTGACTTGGATGTATGTTGACTCTTTTTATGTATGATATATATATATATATATATATCTATTTTCTTTCTAGGCAAAACTTCTAGATTGATCCCTTAAGTTATTTTTTAGTTGCGATTTCGTCCCTTAACTTTTTTTCGTTTCAAATAAGTCCTGAAGTTGTTGAAGTGTAACAAATAAGTCCTTTCCGTTAATTTTTTTCATTAAGCGACACGTGTCACCATAAGAAAATTTGAAAAAAATTTATTAAATCATTTTTTTAATACGTGGCACCATTAGTTGAGTGACACGTGTCACTAAATAGAAAAAACTAACGGAAAGGACTTATTTGTTACACGACAACAACTTCAGGACTTATTTGAAACGAAAAAAAGTTAAAGGACGAAATCGCAACCAAAAAATAACTTACAGGACCAATATAGTGGTTTTGCCTTCTTTCTGTAAATAGTTGTACATGTGAATTATCAAGTCAAGATCTCTATTTTCCGCTTACTCTGATAATTACGGTATTTCACCTTAATAAAATAGAAAAATGATTTCATTAATTTTCTGGAAAGATTTTTAATAACCACAAATGAATACCAAGTTATTTTATAAGAGCTTTATAAATGAGATTTTTATTATATCTCTTCTCGAGCAAATCCATATATTCTATTCAAATAAACAGTAACAGAGAAATTCTTTTAATAAAGTCTTATAATAAAGGAACGTGACACTATAAGCTATGATAACTCTGGATTGAGTTATGGGTAGATTAGGATTAAGTCAGTAGGATGTAATATATGAAAATATTTTTTTGTTTTACATATAACTGTTATCTTTGATAAATAGTCCAACGTAGCAATGGCATTGAGGCACGCTCGCCATACCGATGAATCCCTAGACCGTATTGTTGCCGTCTTAGAGCACCTGACGAATAGGCGCGACAACGGCCCATCTGAGTTCAAGGGGCTGGCTGATTTTAGGAAGTGCGACCCTTTGAAGTTTTATGGTAGGGCTAACCCTGAGGAGGCGCAAATCTGGATTCAGGAGTTGGAGAAAATCATTTAGACAATCCCGTGTGATGAGGAGCAAAAAGTTACTTATGCTGCTTATGTCCTCATGGGTCCAGCGGACAATTGGTGGAAGTATACTAAGCAAGCCCTGAAGCATGAAAACAAACAAATTACATGGGAGGTCTTTGTGGAGAAGTTCTATGAGTAGTTCTTCCCGGAAGATGTGAGAAACAAGAAAGAGATTGAAATCCTGGAGCTGAAACAAGAAGCCTTGACTGTTGGGAAATATGCTGCCAAGTTCGAAGAGCTGATGAAGTATTCGCCATATTTCATGCTTCGCCCTGATGAGCATGCTAAGTGTGTTCGCTTCGAGAATGGTTTAAGGCCTGATATTAAACCATTCGTGAGTGGACAGTGCATCCGGCACTTTGCGACTCTGGCGCAACGCTATCGTGTCACTGAAAATGATCTGAAAGCAAAGGCGGTGTATGAACAACAGCAACGCAGCAAGCAGAATTACGGTCCTCACCGTAATCATGGACGCCACAATAATCAAAACAACCGTGGCAAGGGTCCATATCACAACAAGGGACAAGGAAACAACAAGGAAGGAGGGCCAACCAACTTACCCAAGTGTAACCAGTGTCAAAGGCATCATGGAGGTAGAACATGTTGGGCCGTTAATCCCCCAACTTGTTTTACTTGTGGAAAGAAGGGTCACATCAACCGAAACTGTCCCGAGGGAGGTGCTAACCAAGGAGGAACTGCACCAAAGCCAATGGCACGTGCTAAGGTGTTCACCATGTCGGGAGTTGAAGCTGAGCAATCTGAGAACCTAATCCAGGGTAATTGTCTTTCGAATAGTAAACCATGTAGAGTCCTTATAGATTCTGGAGCCACCCACTCTTTTATTTCTTATGATTGTGTCAACCGGTTAAAACTAAAAGTCACCGATACACCATATAATCTCACAGTGTCAACACCAACCAATTTACCTGTAACCACATCTAAGGCCTGTAGATTGTAAGGTAACCATACTAGATAAAAACACTATAGTTGACCTCATATGTTTACCTTTATCCCAGTTAGATATAATCTTAGGGATGGATTGGCTAACCAAGTACCAAGTAACCATAGATTGTCATCGTAAGTCCATTTTATTTCCTGAAATCAAAACCCCCATGTCACCACCCGAAGGGTACCTATGTCTGTTTTCTGTCTCTGTAGAAGAAACCCTCAAAATAGAACCCAAGATCGAGAATATTCCCATAGTCTGTGAATATCCCGAGGTCTTTCCCGAGGAAGTACCCGGTTTACCTCCTCCTCGCAAAATAGAGTTTAGTATTGATCTTATTCCTGGAACCGGTCCTATATCGATTGCTCCCTTTCGAATGGCACCATCGGAGTTGGCGGAATTAAAGAAACAAGTGGAAGATTTATTGGAGAAAAAGTTCATCAGACCGAATGTATCGCTGTGGGGTGCACCGATGTTATTTGTAAAGAAGAAAGACGGAAGTATGCACATGTGCATTGACTATCGACAGTTGAACAATGTAACTATCAAGAATAAGTACCCGTTGCCCCGAATAGACGATCTGATGGATCAAGTCCGTGGAGCTATGGTGTTCTCTAAAGTCGATCTGAGATCCGGCCTTCCGATCTCGTTATGGTCATTACAAGTATGTGGTGATGCCGTTTGGTCTGACAAATGCACCGGCTGTGTTCATGGACTACATGAATCGGGTCTTTCGACCATATCTGGATTCATTTTTGGTTGTATTCATAGATGACATCCTGATATACTCGAAAACCCCAGAGGAGCATGCTAAGCATCTTTAGATGGTTCTTGAAACTTTGAGGGAGAAGAAGCTCTATGCAAAATTGGCTAAGTGTGAGCTTTGGTTAAGAGAAATGAACTTCCTTGGCCATGTGATTACAGAAGATGGAGTTGCTGTAGATCCATCCAAGGTAGAAGTTGTACTTAAGTGGGAAGACCCAAGGACTGTCACGGAAGTGAGAAGTTTTCTTGGACTAGCAGGATACTATCGAAAATTCATTGAGAACTTTTCAAGGATTGCTTTTCCATTAACACGTTTGACAAGAAAAGAACAACCTTTTATTTGGGATGAAAAGTGCAAAGCAAGCTTTCAAGAGCTGAAGGACAAATTGACATCTTCACCGGTGTTAATTTTGCCCGATCCTCACAAAAGTTTCGATGTATACTGTGACGCTTCCAAGCAAGGACTCGGATGTGTGTGATGCAAGAAGGAAACGTGGTAGCTTATGCATCAAGACAGTTGAAGGTCCATGAAGAAAATTATCCAACTCACGACCTGGAATTGGTAGCCATAATGTTTGCATTGAAGTTGTGGAGAAACTATCTGTATGGGACAACATTCCAGGTGTTCAGTGACCACAAAAGTCTCAGATATCTATTCAATCAAAAGGAATTAAATATGTGACAACGTAGATGGATGGAATTTCTGAAGGACTATGACTTCGAGCTTCACTACCATCCTGGAAAAGCCAATGTGGTAGCGGATGCTTTAAGTCGAAAGACGTTGCATATGAGTGCTTTGATGATCCAGGAAGTGGAACTGATTGAGGAATTCCGAGACTTGAATATGGCAATAGAAGTGAGACCGTCCAGTATCAAGTTGGGAATGCTAAAGATAACCAATGAATTCTTAGAACAAATAAAGGAGATGTAGCGAGATGATGTAGAACTGCAAGAAAAAGTGAGGCTAAGTATGAAGGGAAGGAACCAGACTTCCAAATTGGTCCGGATGAAGTCTTAAGATTTAAAGATCGAGTGTGCATCCCTGCAAATCAAGAGTTGCGAAGGATCATTTTGGACGAAGCCCATAAAAGTAAAATGAGTATTCATCCTGGAACTACAAAGATGTACCAAGACATGAAGAAAATGTTCTGGTGGTCTGGACTGAAGAAGGATGTGGCAACTTATGTGGCATCTTGCTTTGTTTGTCAAAAAGCAAAGATAGAACATAAGAGGCCTGGAGGCAAACTTCAATCATTGGATATTCCGAAATGGAAATGGGACAGTATTGCAATGGATTTCGTTTCCGGTTTTCCAAGGACACAAGGAGGATATGAAGCCGTGTGGGTAATAGTGGATCGATTGACATAATCTGCTCACTTTATTCTAATCAATATGAAATATTCATTGGAAAAGCTCACACAACTTTATATCAAGGAGGTGGTGCGATTGCATGGAATTCCATCAAGCATAATCTCCGATCGTGAGACTTGGAGTCAATTATTGCCTTTGGTGGAATTCACTTACAACAATAGCTTCCATGCAAGCATTGGGATGGCACCTTTCGAAGCACTGTATGGGCGAAAGTGTAGCACCCCACTATGTTGGTTCCAAGTGGGGGAGAATACGCTCATTGGACCCGATGTCGTTCAAGAAACAACCGAAAGGATTAAAGTAATTCAAGAAAAGATGAAAGCGGCCCAAAGCAGACAAAAGAATTATGCAAATCGGAGAAGAACTAAATTGGAATTTCAAGAAGGAGAGCATGTCTTTCTCCGTGTGGTTCCGACAACTGGAGTTGGACGTGTAATGAAACCAAAGAAGTTATCACCCAAGTTCATCGGTCCATACCAAATCCTGAGGCGTATTGGTCCTGTTGCCTACCAGATAGCCCTGCCACCATTTCTATCCAACCTGCACAACGTGTTCCATGTGTCCCAACTAAGAAAGTTCGTGCCCGACCCTGCTTCGATTATTCGCATTGAACCCGACGAGATACCCTTGCGAGAAAATCTGACATTCGAAACCGGTCCCGTCCGAATCGAAGATAGAAAAATGAAGCAGCTGCGAGGGAAGGAGATTCCTTTAGTGAAAGTCGTGTGGGAACGTGGTGGTGTTAGCGACATCACTTGGGAATTAGAAAGTCAGATGAAGGAAGAATACCCGTATCTGTTTAAGTAAGTTTTATTTTCTGAATCGAATTTCAAGGACGAAATTCTATTTAAGTGGGGGAGGATGTAAGATCCAACATTTTAAATGAATAAAATAAATACAATAAATAATAAAATAAATTGAATAAAATATTAATTTTTCTGAATTTTAGGCAAAATACTCAAGCATTGTAAGGAAGACTCGAGTATAGTAACTAGCTGTTAGTAAATTTGAAATTTTAGTCAGAATACTCGAGTATTTCTAGTGATACTCGAGTATTTCGTGCAGTTCTGCAAAAAAATAAAAGTCGGCTTCAAACCAAATTGGAACCAACAGCTCGTTTCATCTGGTTACAAGCACAGAGCTGAACCTTACTTCATAGGAGGGTAACCTTAAGTCATAAATAAGTGATTTGGGGAGCTGAAAACCCATTAAAATCTCCCAAACCCGAATTTCATTCTCAGCCATTCTCAGTTTTCTGGTGCTCTCTTTGAGCCTTCGATTCTCCCTCCTCACTCACCCAAATCCAGTAAAACCAAAACACAATTCGAGTTCTAATTCCAATCTTGAATTAGAACGTAACCAAGAACCACTCATTTTGGCTTCCTGTAGATCGAGTTGCAAGCCTTCAAAGTTAGGTGTTCTAAAGCTGAAAAACAGAGTACAAAACAGCATCATCTACCTCTCTTTCTTGAATTGATTTGGTAAATCCAGGAACCCATTTGATTCCAAACCTGTTTCTAATTAAAGTTAGCATTCCCTAGTTGCTTAAGCTAACTTATTTCGTTCTTTTTCATGCCTTATTCATGGTGAAATCAATGGCCAAAGTCAGCTAGTGCAAGCTGTCTTGCACCGGTGTAGAAACTCAAATCTTGATCCAGACCCTTTTCTCCTCAACCAATTATCCCTTTAGCTTCTCTAAGGTATGGGAGAAGTTACCTAATCGCTAGAATGATAATCAATAAGCTAAATTCATAGGAACCATATGAGGTTCATGGGCAACTTAAGTTTGAAATGGGAATCTGACTTGGAGGCCAGAGACCCATGGTTTTTGTATTCAAACAACTTTAATTGGACCTAAGGAAGCTCACTGGATTGATTTTCGAACTTAAAATCAAGTAGAAATGAAAGTCATATGTTGAAATGGATAATTGCTATGTTTTATGCAATTCTGTGATTTGATTATGATTCTTGTTAATTTGATGTTAATTGATATGTGTAACATGTTTATTACTTGTGAAATAACTTCTGTTTAGTGCAGAATCAAAGTAATGGTGTAAGAATCACGAATTGGTGCATATTATGCAGAAAAACTGGTGCTGATGCAGCAAAAAGACTCGAGTATTTAGAGAAAGACTCGAGTATTCTGGAAAATGATGAACGACTTGAGTATTTCTTCAAGTACTCGAATATTTTGGCATGAACTACTCGAGTAGTTCATGAACTACTCGAGTATTTTGAGAAAATTTCACAAATCTTATTTTTGAAAAAAGTTTCAGAAATTAACTCGTCTAAACTCTTAAATTACTAAAGTTTAAACATCACTTTGCTTAATATCTAATCTCGTTGGTTGATAGCTATCCTGTAGGTGTCGTACTGGAATTTTATTCACTGGTTGATTATTTTCCTACAGGAGTCCCAACGGAAGTGCGTACACCCATTCGGTTGATACTATCCCTAGATGTCCCAGTGAAAGGTTTACTCACTTGGTTGATATTTTTCTATGGGAGTCCCGATGGGGTCGTTGCAATAAAAATCCACCAATAGGAGGCGACGCCCCGATGGATTACTAAATAAATGATTATACGCTATTTCTAAAACCATCACAAAGTGGCTGGGTCGTTGATGGATTTTTCTGAAAGGAGAATTGGAAATAAGTACACCCATCACAAAGTGGCTATGTCGCTGATGGCCTTTTTTATGAAAGCATCAGTACCAGCTAAAAGAAATTGTTAAAGATGAGATTAATGAATGGAAAGATGGAATGATGGACTATGTCCTTGATGCAAATGATAATGAATTGATAATGAGGATTGGTAATGGATTATGGCTGCATTCATGCATTGGTTGTTTGCTCCAGCTTGTTGAGATGTTTTGCGCTGTCTGTCTCGTGAAGGGTCGAGCGGAGGAAGCTCAGGATGACCCAATTTTCTCCAAGCTGTGATGCCCCGGGATATTGTTGAGATTAGCATGCATCATGCCATTGATAATAAGATTAATTACTTGAGTAAAAAGGGTTTGACATATGTACTTGCATCTGTAATCTGTTATTACTTGTGTCTGTTGTTTTTAGCCTCTATTATTATCATTTGTTTGACGTGATTAGCTATGACTTACTCCCTTGTTGCCCTTGTAGGTAATGGAGACCCTGTCTTCCAAGGGGAAGAATAGTACTGGCGAGGGATGCGAAATTCCCTTTCCAATGGTGGAGTTTTGAAGAACCATGCTCTGGGTTACTAGTCATATATTAAGTAGCTCGGAGTCTATTTTGTTACTTTATAGTTTGAACTATTGAGTCCTAAATTTGTAAAACTTCTATGTTATATTATTATGTATGACTTTGCTTCCGCTTTTGAAATGATCAAGTTATAAACTTATTTTCGCGAAAAAATTTTCCTCTATTTTATTTCTAAGTAATTAAGGGTTAATTAGTTGGGTCGTTACAAGTTACATTCATGGTCCAAGCCAATCATAATTTACCAAATATTTTTAAAAAAAATTAAGATCAAGGTATTTATTAATCATACATGTCAGATTATTATTGGTCTGGACCATGGATGATGACGTGGTGATCCAGGACCAACTAATAATTTCTCACGGATTAATAGCATAATAATAATCAATTTTGGTTTTATGGTGATGATGATAAACATTGTTTTTGATGGTTGTTAGTTGTTACAGAAAAATGGAGAGGATATCTGATATGCTAGGTTAGAAATTATTTGAAGATACTTAGCTTTTGGATTTTTTTTTGTGTACCAAGGGTATCCTCCAGCCGATAGCCGAAGACTAATCCCCTTCGAGGCGTAGAGATCACCTAAGTGGGATTTGCCTCTACCAACAAAGGCTTTTCCGTACCCACGACAGTGATCGAACCCCTGACGTCATGGTTAAGGAACACATCTATGTGCCAACTGTGTTGAACCTTGTTGGTAATATACTTTTCGATTGGTTATAAATAAAGAGGATATTCGATAAGCTATCATGATAGTTATAGTTTGGTTTAATCAAGTGGTTATGCTGCAACATATTGACATAATATATTAATTTGTGTTAGATATCATATAACATGAACTTGTAATTGGCATGAAAATTTTTTTCGTGTTTGCTAAAAATAAAGAAATAGAAACATGAGGGAGTTATATGAGGCATGCCAGTGATTTATGAATACTACCCGTGCAATTTATAAACATAGTTCTATTGAAGTACTCGAAATAATATTTTTTTACTGCACTTGATTCTATATGTACTTTATTCTTTTGTAATTGTTTTATTAGGAAATGAGTTAGGTGGTGTGTAACATCCTCAAATTTGCTAAGTGATTAGGTGCATTAGTGAGTAGGATTTCGATGAGTGCCTTAGTATTCTTAAGTGTCGATTTTGTTTAGAAACGATAGTTGGTATTCGAATTAGTATGTGTTAAAGTGCTTAGAGTGTAGTAGTTAGCTTAGAGTGGGTTTATATGAAATAGAAGTAAGTTAGAATAGGTTTAGAGTGAAGACAAAGGAATGTGTTAGGCTAAGATTGTGGTTTAGAAATGTTATTTAAGGATTAAGAGCATAGGACTTTAGGAAATTAAGAATAAAATATCCATAGCTCTAAACCCAAATTCCACCGTTGGATGTTAAGATAAGTGTCTTAGGAAGCTTGCCTCAAAATTTGAGCAAGATCCGACGGTTAACGAAAAAGTTATGGCACTTTGAAGTGCAAAGGAATGGTGGGTTGAACCAGTTAATCGATTAAGCCTTGAGTTAATCGATTAAGCATGAGGTTAATCGATTAAGACCGAATGATGCTCACGAATTAATCGATTAACAGCCCTGTTAATCGATTAACCACTGCTGAAACAGCCTTATAAACTCGTTTTTGAGCCATTTTTCACAATTTTTCCTCTCTCCTCTCCCTTCCACACGAATTCTCTCTTCTTCCCCTCCCCTAGGGCTTGTGATTTCACACAGCCACCACCATGAAACCTGTAACGATCTAATTTTCATTACATAATAATTATAATTATATATATGTTTGTATCAATTTAAATTATGTGGAAGAGTAATGCGAATTAATCTTAAATGAACACTTAGATTGTTCAAGTTGTTAAGTAAGAAAAGCATGCGAACAAGGATTTAAGGGACACCTTAGGTAACAGGAGATGGATGGAAGTTAGCATAAAAGAGTAAGTAAGGAATAATAATTAAGAAATTAAACAAGCGTTCGATCCGGAGAAGTTATCAGAAATTATTCAAGGCGGTTAATCTGGCTAATACTTAAGGGATATAATGACCTAAAACTCTTAATTTGATAATCATAACTATATACGTACGCTTAAGTTAAGTTAAGAGAAATCGAGTAAAGAGAAGTCTGAATAAATAATAATTAGGACAAAGTGTAGTCATTTTCCCGATTAAGATTCATAAGACGAATATAAGAATTGGGTGTGTCCTTTGGATCTTGACCCTAATTAGGTATTTGAAAAGAGAATACCAAATATAGGTTAAAAATCGGAGAAAGGAGCAAGCATTAACTAAGGCAGAATTTATTACGATCAGGTGTAATAAAACTTAAGAATCAAGCAAGAATCCAGAAGCTTAGGATATAATCCGACCATTTGATCCCTTCCCAAAGATTAATATAGAGGAAAAAGGAATTGAAGAATTATTCTAAATCATGCGGATAAGAAGAAGAAAGCATCAGTAAGTTCGGAGGCCAATTTATAGGAATTTTCGGAGTTTTGTAATTGGGGTGCTCGATGAAAAGTAACATAACGAAAATAATTAGGAATGTAAATTAATGTTATACAAGTTTGATTTAGTGTTAAGAAGGGTTAAAATCCATTAAAATAAGCTAAAAATTGCGAAAATCGGCTTTCCGGGTCGAACGGTGCGCCAGGGCATGAGCCGGTGCACCCCAGAAGCACCAGTGCGGAAATCAGCAACACCAGGCGCGCTCAAGCGCAGCCAGTCGCGCTCAGGCGCCACGGATCAGCAGCACCAGATTTTTCTCGCGCGCACCAGAATTCTCTAGAAAAATCGGGCGCCCAAGCGCCAGGTCCCGCGCTCAAGCGCGGGGTGCATATATAAACACCAGGCCGAACCAGAAATCAGACCAGCACGCCCAGCCTCCAAGCCAGACGCACCAGACTCCCTCCAGACGCACCAGATCGCCCAGAAACGCATCAGAAGGCAATTTTCATGTACCAAACTCGAATTCCATGCACCAACCATCTCTTATACACCCATATCTAACCTATATACCATGGTTTAACATCACCCAACACCTTTTCTTTGATTCCAATCTTTGTTTTTATATTTTCCATCAAATCCCATTTCATTCTTAATCCTCCTCTCTTCCCTAGCCGTAGTTCCTCCATAATCTTGAAGATTATCATTATTCTAACTGCAAGAGGAGAGTTTTAGAAGCCAATTCATATACTCAAGTGCTTTGATCATTGGGTTTTCTTCCCTTGAGGTAAGGGAGGAACTCTTTTCTCTTAGAATAGAATTTAGGTTTTGGAATTAGTAAATACTCACTGAATATTATGAATTAAACCCTAGGATAGTGGATTCTGTGTACCATATGCCTGTGCATATGGAATAAGCCTTTAAAGTCTTGAATTAAATTATAAAACTCACAACTTTAATCATTCCAAATTTAATGTAGACAAGGTGTTCGACGAAATGCCAATACTAATAATTAGTATAATATTGTTAATTAAAGTACACATAAAAGTATGAATATATACTTACATACATTCTAAGACTATATTTTACATAATGCTTGAAGAATATAATATATAATTAATGATTTCATACTATGAATAAAATATAAAGACCAATGTGAAATTATGAGAATTGAGTTAAAGTGACATAAATGGAATTACTAGTACCATTTTAAAGGGATCATTATCATTGATGGTAAAAATGAACTACAAATATGGAAAAAGAATCAACTAAGAATTCCCTTTTCATAATCAAAAAGGCAAAGACAAAGTCGTATGAATTTAGTAGCTCAATGTGTTGATAATTGAATTCTTGTCAGTATTATTTGCTTAATTTCAATTCTTAATTTCTATTCTATTATGAAAAGATGTTCACTCCCTTATGGTTTAACATTTTAGGTAATTCATGGAGGAGCTAAGAACCAGAGTTTCACATCACAGAAGACGAACAAAGGCCACTTTCTTCCATTCATTGTTCTAATATCAAGTTGTAAATCCCAGATTTTGCTACGAACCAATTTGTATTTCGATATTTTCATTTATCAGAATTTATATTTTTCTAATTAAATTGGGATGTTACAATTTGGTATCAGAGAAGTTCTTTCCTTTCGGCCTAAGGGAAATGGTCCCAATTCCGTTGTGAAACTCCAATTCTAAGCTCTTCACCACAAGGGAGTACAAAAATATATGATTATAGGGATTAAAATGGAATAATAAATTGTTGAGTATAAGGAAGTCGAAAGGTATAGCACCATAAAGAAATGAAAATGGTTAGTCAATGCTAAGGGCTTTGAATGCAAGAAAAGTTTTATCTTTTGCCACCAAAAGAAGAGAAAGTGAAATGATATTATATGAAAAGAAAGTGATGAGAAATAAGCAGAGAAAAGTGATAAGAATGATGAAGGTTCGGTGGCCTAGTTGACCGTGTCAACGTAGTCTGCTGGATGTGTTCCAGTGTCCGTCAATGTAATCGAAGACTAACCAGCGCCAATACATTGTTGTATGAGACAAATGAGAGCGATACATAGAGGGAGAAATTAAAAGTGAGTGAATGTTGAATGGTTCATAATGAATGCATTCACGTCATTGGAAAGGAAAGAAATGTTTGGTGTATTAACTTATTTTGTTTTTAATACAATTCAGAAAATCAAATTTAAAGTAATTGAATTTTGGAAATCAATTCCTTTCCAATGGCTATGATGATGAAAAGGGTGTTAAGAAAATATATTATCTTCTCAATGGGACTTAAATGAAAAAAAAAGAATGATTTTGAAAAAAAAAAGAAAGAAAGAAGAAGAAGAAGATGGTTGAAGTCCCTTTGAGAAACCATTACATTATACACCACAACATGTATAATGGGTGAATACCTTACTAAGGCCAATGAAAAGGAAAATACTTGTAAACCAATGTTTTGAATTAAATCACATGTTTTCTTTAAAGGAAAAATGAATTGTTTTCAAAGTTTCAATAATTGATGTGTAGTTTTCCTTTTCAATGATCTCGGTACAATAATCTATGTAAACAGGGTACATTCTCAATCTAATTCAATGTGTGATACAAATGAATTTTTGGAAAATAATGTCATTTAGAATTACTCGATTGATTTGGAAACTCATTTGATAATATATGATAAAAAAATATAAATAAAAAAATGATAAAAGTGGGATTCTAAATCAATTGAATCATTCAATTTGGAAAAGATATACGTGAATTTAAAAATTTAATTGAGAATGTAAACTGTTGTACATAGAACGAATGTCCAGAAGTTATAAGGTGGACGGTGAGGAAGTTGGGAAAGACATACGCGGAGGCACGTGAATGATATGTGACTAGGTTGTGCTAATGAAACAACCGCGGGAATTGTCGTTCGGTGAAACTTTGATCTCCTTGGAGGGCATAGACTGGCCACCTATGTCGGGGGATTGGTTTCACGTTAACCATGATGATTCTATCGGTCACAGAGTCATTTCGGGACCGGTTGAGGGTGGTTCCCTGCTATAGCCAACTTGGGCCTTCAACCCAAGTTGTACTGGACTGAAAATGGGTGTCCAGTACTGTGCAAGCAGTGGTAGAGGGACACTTACTCCCGGTTGGTCTTTCCCTGGAGTGGAGGGCGAAGTGAGGAAATTGAATAAATTGATGAATGTCTCATACAGCAATGCGGAAAATGAGAACGATACAGAAAATAAGAAAGTAAATGGAAGTGGAAAAAGAAGACAAAAGAAATGAAATGAGAAAGAAGTAAATGATTTGCAATTGGAAAGTGTTAAAAAGGGTTAAAAGTGTGTTGAGAAGAAAATGATTTGTGACACCGGAAACCTAGGAGAGCTCACTAGGAATTCGGTGCAAGAGAATAAGTGAACGCTTATCCAATTGAAAATAACTTACATGGTGGCAAAAGAATGAATGAATGAAGGAAAATCAAATTGTGAAAATTTGAAAGAGGAAAAAAACCCTTAGTATTAGACTAATCGAAAGTGAAAGTATTGATATAAAATGAGTCTTTGAAAATGATGAATGGTCAAGATGATGTGTAAAGAATCAGTCTGGATCACGAGGACGATTACCCTCAATGGGGTAGGATTGGGACTGATCACCCCAATACTTGCATTCATTGAGAAGTGATATCAGCGGAATCTAGAAGTTGAATTACCTAGTATGAGGTAATGAATGATTTTTGAGTTGAATGGTGCTAATCCTTTTGCCCCTCCATTTTCTTGATATGCATAAGAGAAAATGAAAAATGGCATTTGTGAATATACATTTAGACAATGAGAGTGTGATAAATGGAATATAATAATGATGTATTAAGAGTACAAAAGGAATTGTTAAACCATATTCAATGAAAATGAGATGAGTCATAATTGTGATAAGTAATAGAAGGTCCAAATAATGTATCTGGAATGAAACATGCTTTGTATGTTTTATTGGACTCAATAAACTAAATTGATTATATGGAGTGCAAGTCCAATATACTATAACCCTGAACTTTATGGGAATTAAAATTATAGGTGTATGTAAAATGAATAGATAAGAAGATAAGATGACTAGAATGCTGAATATAGAGAGTGATGATAAAACATTAATATAAAAAGTCAGAACTGAAGAAATTAATGTGTGGTTGTCATTAAGCTAAACAAACGTTATTAGAAATTTGAAGCATAGTGGAGTGTTTTGAAATATATATAATGAATCATAAAGCATGAGTGAATGATAGTAAAAGATTTAGAGAGGAAGAAAATAAGGGAAACTAAAGAATATATATATATATATATATATATATATATATATATATCAGTTATGCCCCAAATTTTAGATGAATTATATTCACTAGAAAATTTTGGAAATCTCGAAACAAGATAGGAGCTAGTCAAATCCTAAGTGGGGGAGTTAGAATTCCCACAATTCCCCTCCATTATTAAAGAAACCCAAATAAATTGTTTCAAAGTAAGATTTACAATAACTCTAATTAAATTAATTGCAGATTCAAAGAAATGGCAGATAGAAATGAAGACCTAGTGGGGAAATTAACAACCATACTAGGAAACCTTGTGCAAACTAATCAAAACCCAGAGACAACAAAATTCCAAAGTTTTACAGAATTTTGTAAAGTAAACCCCCCTAAATTTGAAGGTGGTTCTGACCCAACCAAAGCACAAAAATGCACAAAAATGGATCCGAGACTTAGAGAAAATCTTCACCATAATGAACTGTTCTGACTCCCAAAAATTTCTATTCGCCACCTATGTCTTAACGGAAGAAGCAGATAACTGGTGGGAAAACACGAAACGACTGATAGATAGTGAACCCAGAGAAATCACTTGGGCATTATTCAAGGAAAAGTTCTTAGAAAGGTATTCCCCAGCAGAGATTCGGAGTCAAAAAGAAATCGAATTCCTGGAATTGAAACAAGAAAACATGAATGTGGAAGAATACATAGCCCGATTCGAAGAACTTCTTCAATACTCCACCTATTATGAATTCAACCCTGATGAGAAGTTCAAATGCACAAGATTTGTAGGAGGCCTACGCCTCGAAATTAAACTTGCTTTCAGATATCAAAATATCCAAAGTTTCTCAGTATTAGTTAATATGTCCCTCATTTATGAAAGAGATTTAGAGATTCAAAAGAAACATGAAGGAAAAGGTACAGAGCTCATAGTACAAGACGGACACAACACTCTGGAAGAGAATGAAAGTGGAAGTGAGAAGGAAACAAATGATAAAGAATATGAACCAACCATCCCCTCCCAATGAAAAAATTGTCAAAAATGCCACTTAGGGAAATGTCGGAAGATGCGATTAAAGAGCTACCGCTGCAGCGAATCAGGACATTGTGCCAAGCAATGCCCTACCAAAAGAAAGAAGGAAGACCTGTAAATTAATGATATAAATTAAGGATGTTGAAAGAACCTTAAGTTTAAAGGATGAATCAAAGTCCCCACACCCTAAAATGAATTTCGAGGACGAAATTCCTACAAGTGAGGGAGTATTGTAACGATCTAATTTTCATTACATAATAATTATAATTATATATATGTTTGTATCAATTTAAATTATGTGGAAGAGTAATGCGAATTAATCTTAAATGAACACTTAGATTGTTCAAGTTGTTAAGTAAGAAAAGCATGCGAACAAGGATTTAAGGGACACCTTAGGTAACAGGAGATGGATGGAAGTTAGCATAAAAGAGTAAGTAAGGAATAATAATTAAGAAATTAAACAAGCGTTCGATCCGGAGAAGTTATCAGAAATTATTCAAGGCGGTTAATCTGGCTAATACTTAAGGGATATAATGACCTAAAACTCTTAATTTGATAATCATAACTATATACGTACGCTTAAGTTAAGTTAAGAGAAATCGAGTAAAGAGAAGTCTGAATAAATAATAATTAGGACAAAGTGTAGTCATTTTCCCGATTAAGATTCATAAGACGAATATAAGAATTGGGTGTGTCCTGTGGATCGTGACCCTAATTAGGTATTAGAAAAGAGAATACCAAATATAGGTTAAAAACCGGAGAAAGGAGCAAGCATTAACTAAGGCAGAATTTATTACGATCAGGTGTAATAAAACTTAAGAATCAAGCAAGAATCCAGAAGCTTAGGATATAATCCGACCATTTGATCCCTTTCCAAAGATTAATATAGAGGAAAAAGGAATTGAAGAATTATTCTAAATCATGCGGATAAGAAGAAGAAAGCATCAGTAAGTTCGGAGGCCAATTTATAGGAATTTTCGGAGTTTTGTAATTGGGGTGCTCGATGAAAAGTAACATAACGAAAATAATTAGGAATGTAAATTAATGTTATACAAGTTTCATTTAGTGTTAAGAAGGGTTAAAATCCATTAAAATAAGCTAAAAATTGCGAAAATCGGCTTTCCGGGGCGAACCGGTGCGCCGGGGCATGAGCCGGTGCGTCTGGTGCGGAAATCAGCAACATCAGGCGCGCTCAAGCGCAGCTAGTCGTGCTCAGGCGCCACGGATCAGCAGCACCAGATTTTTCTCGCGCGCACCAGAATTCTCTAGAAAAATCGGGCGCCCAAGCGCCAGGTTCCGTGCTCAAGCGCGGGGTGCATATATAAGCACCAGGCTGCACCAGAAATCAGACCAGCACGCCCAGCCTCCAAGCCAAACGCACCAGACTCCCTCCAGACGCACCAGATTGCCCAGAAACGCATCAGAAGGCAATTTTCATGTACCAAACTCGAATTCCATGCACCAACCATCTCTTATACACCCAAATCTAACTTATATACCATGGTTTAACATCACCCAACACCTTTTCTTTGATTCCAATCTTTGTTTTTATATTTTCCATCAAATCTCATTTCATTTTTAATCCTCCTCTCTTCCCTAGCCGTAGTTCCTCCATAATCTTGAAGATTATCATTATTCCAACTGCAAGAGGAGAGTTTTAGAAGCCAATTCATATACTCAAGTGCTTTGATCATTGGGTTTTCTTCCCTTGAGGTAAGGGAGGAACTCTTTTCTCTTAGAATAGAATTTAGGTTTTGGAATTAGTAAATACTCACTGAATATTATGAATTAAACCCTAGGATAGTGGATTCTGTGTACCATATGCCTGTGCATATGGAATAAGCCTTTAAAGTCTTGAATTAAATTATAAAACTCACAACTTTAATCAATCCAAATTTAATGTAGACAAGGTGTTCGACGAAATGCCAATACTAATAATTAGTATAATATTGTTAATTAAAGTACACATAAAAGTATAAATATATACTTACATACATTCTAAGGCTATATTTTACATAATGCTTGAAGAATATAATATATAATTAATGATTTCATACTATGAAAAAAATATAAAGACCAATGTGAAATTATGAGAATTGAGTTAAAGTGACATAAATGGAATTATTAGTACCATTTTAAAGGGATCATTATCATTGATGGTAAAAATGAACTACAAATATGGAAAAAGAATCAACTAAGAATTCCCTTTTCATAATAAAAAAGGCAAAGACAAAGTCGTATGAATTTAGTAGCTCAATGTGTTGATAATTGAATTCTTGTCAGTATTATTTGCTTAATTTCAATTCTTAATTTCTATTCTATTATGAAAAGATGTTCACTCCCTTATGGTTTAACATTTTAGGT
Source organism: Crotalaria pallida (assembly GCA_037953625.1). Classification (NCBI taxonomy): domain Eukaryota; kingdom Viridiplantae; phylum Streptophyta; class Magnoliopsida; order Fabales; family Fabaceae; genus Crotalaria; species Crotalaria pallida. The sequence goes on from CM075649.1 coordinate 83,615,982, forward strand.
AATTCATGGAGGAGCTAAGAACCAGAGTTTCACATCACAGAAGACGAACAAAGGCCACTTTCTTCCATTCATTGTTCTAATATCAAGTTGCAAATCCCAGATTTTGCTACGAACCAATTTGTATTTCAATATTTTCATTTATCAGAATTTATATTTTTCTAATTAAATTGGGATGTTACAAAACCACAAATCAAACCCCAAAATCAATTCCCCATTACTCCCTCATGGATTTCCCTCTCTCAATTTCAATTTCCCCTCTTTCTCACAAAATCCCCAAATAAAACCCTAAGACCCAAATTGTGTAATGGAGCAATTGGAGCTTCAACTCATCCTTGGAGCTTGAGGAGTCATAGGAATCAAGATAGGAAGCACATAAGAGCTTGTATTGGAGTGGGTGTTGGTGCTCCATCAACTTCTCTCTTTCTCCTCTTCCCTCCAAGAGGTAAGGGGTGTACTTTGGTCTAGTATTAGAGGAAGGGTTTAATTATAGTAATAGAGTTATAATTGGGTATATTATTGATTGGTTAGGTTGATGGGTAGGAGGGTAGAGTATAGTTAGAAACTCTAAGTTTTAGGGATATGTTATATTAACTGATTTTGTGAATTGTTAGAATAGGAAGTGAAGAACCCTAGGAAGGTGATTTAAATTACAGTCCCTGAGACATACCTGATTATGTCGACTGATTGTTGATTGATATTGTTTGTATTAATATTATTAAAGTGTATATAAGTAAATTGTAAATGACATTCATATAGTTATGCATTAAATAGGGCCAAGTATTTCTCAATTGATCTTAAACCAATTAAATGATATTTTCTAAAGAACAAAGAGTCTTAAATTCAATTGAGAAACACTTAGGATATTGGATCATGCATGGTGAAAAGGTGGACGTTAGGAGTCGGGGAAAAACATACGTCGCTTTGCGATTGATGAGGACAAGAGTAAATGTTAGGAATTACTATGGGGGACTTTGATCTTCCAAAGGACATGGGTTCGCCTCCCGTGTTGGGGATTGGTCCGACGCAAACCATAGTAATTCTATTTACTTTGGCTCCTTTTGGCCAGTGATAGTGATTTCTGCTAGAGCCAATCTGGGCGAATCAATCCAGATTGTACGTTGTTAACACTACCCTAGAGGAGTGTGACGTATTGTGCAAGCGGGTGAGCGAGGGACCTTCCTAAGTGGAGGTGAAGCACCCAAACAGGGGTTGAGAAATGCTCCCTCCTGGTCGGTTTTTCCCCAGAGTGGAGGGGGGTTGTGAGGTGGTTGTGTTATCATTGTTATGGAAAAGGGAAAGTGTTATAGGTACATTGTGTGAGGAACCCTCCTTCGGGGAGAATGTGAAGCACAATGTACCCAATTGTTAAAAGTGTTAAAAGTTAAAGTGTTAAAAGTGTATAGGTACATTGTGTGAGGAACCCTCCTTCGGGGAGAATGTGAAGCACAATGTACCCAATCGTTAAAAGTGTAAAAGTGTAAAAGTTAAATTGAAAAGTGTTAAAGTGAAAAGGGAAGTGTGACTGCATAGTACAGGTGTTTTAATTCATTGAATCCGATCAAAGTGTTAAAGTGTTTAAATTGAAATGAAATGTTTAATATCGGATTCAAGGATTAAATCACCTAAGTGTGACGTTAGTAGAGCATAACCATGTGATTGCGCATTAATGCATTATATTAAAGTTATATACGTAATATAGTTAAACAGGATAAAGTTACGATGTTGTACTTGCTAATTGAGTTGTGATTTGCTTAATTGCCAATGTATGTGTTTGAATATACCTATTTATGATTTATTACTGTTTTTAAACGTTTTCTTTGATCTAGATTTCAAAGTACTCACCCTTACAGTGGACATATTAGGTACACCAAAGAGACATGCACATGTGAAGATCAAGGCCGAGAAAGTGATACTCTCCTTCGGAGAGTATATTGTTAGGGTGACCTCACGGTCCCAATAGTAGGGCAACCATTCATAGGTTAATTTTGTAATAAGTAGATTTTTTGTAAATGTAATTAATGGTTTTATTTTGTTTAAGCATTTTGTCAAATTGTAAATTTATATGTATATTCTTTTATTTTGTTAAGTTTCGAAGTATGGCGTAGTATTATTTATTTTGAACTGAAAGTTCTATTTTTACTGGATTGAAAACTGTTCTGGACTGACAGGTTTAATTTCATTCGGGGAAAAGTCCGATTTTCAAAGGAGACTCTGTCAAAATTTTTATAAACCCCGAATATTTTCATAAATAAATATTAAATTAAAGTATTTTCTTAAAGTATAAAAATGTAGGATGTTACATTATGGTATCAGAGCAATGGTTGCAATCCTCGGCCCGGAGTATGGATTTTCCTACTCCCAATGAGTTACTCCACATGAGAGTAACTAATAGGTAGTTGATTAAGAAGTGCACATTAGTGTTTCATGCATGCTTCGTAAGCAGGAACGCATATAGTTTATTAGGGTGAGTCATAGTTTAGTAATCATAGGAGTGTATCTTCAATTTAAAGTGGGCTAACTAAATTTTTCAAAGCATAACTTTGTTGTAATTAGAAATGGACAGAAAGTAGAGACTAAGGGAAAAGAAAACTCCCAACGGGACAGAGCATGAAATTGCTACCCCACCGGGAAGGACTAACTCTTAGTTTTGAATTAATCATGTCTATTTAAAATATGACAAGGGATTGCGATTTCGCTTTAACACGAAATCTCAAGGCCTTCTTTTGAATCAAAGATGAGTCATTCTTTATTTGATTGGAACTCAAGTGGCACGAAAACAATTTTGTCTCTAATGCAATATAGAATCGAGACGGATCCCTCGCATTTTGTATTCATTGACAGATGAAATCGCTGAGTCCTTGAATCTAATCAAATAATTGTTGGATTTGTTTTCTAAGTTTAAGAATAGGATCGGTATTAGAGGTCTTCTAGTTTATACACTTCGAGCATTCTTCATCAGAGTGCGCAGCGGAAGTGAATAGGTGTTAACCCATTGTAGTTACCTTTAACTGTGATTACTAAGTGTCATCTTAGTAAAACCTAATTGCCTTCTACATTTTCACATCATGTTTTGGTGATAAATATACTCTGATTTTTAAGGTATGAAAATGCTTTTGCGACAAAATTCTTCTAAGACTCTATTTTTGAAAAGCATTAGTACTACGATTTGAAATGAATGTCAAGTACAGTATGTTTTGATATTTTTCAAAGAATGGAATTGATTCAAACTTTGATAATTGATTGAATGTCGTAACGCTGATTTTTTAAAAAAATTTATTCACAATGAGAATTCCTAACTAATGGAATGATAGTGTAATTTACTTTTAAGTTACACCAATTGTCAATTGAGAGGAATTCAATGAAGGCGACATAAGTCAATTTGAACTTTCAAACTAAAATGAAAGGAAAGGCATTCACTAGAATTTAAAGAGAGTGAATGACATTGAAACTTTTTAACCATAAATCCGTTCCTTTTATATGAGTTTGATGACTATAGAGGGTTCTTATTTTCTTTGTCAAAGGAATCCTCAAGCTTCAGAATAAATTTCAAATGGATGTAAAATGATTTTGAAAACTTATATGAATGATTTGAAACTTGTAAGTGCTTGACATGTCTTTCCTAAACAATAATTTTGTTTAAGTTTTAAATGAACAGAATTCACAAAAGTATAAAATGTTTTTCCTCATTTTTAAAGAAAATGCAAACTCTTGAAAACTCTTTTATCACCAAGTACCAAACCTTTTACACAGAAATTGGTACTTTATTGTTTCTATTGTAATGTGGAAGTGGAAAATGTGAATCGAAGGTAGTGAGGTAAGTTAAAGGTAATGCAGCTACCCTAGAATTAGAGTCTAGTTTAGAACCCAAACCAGGGTAATGGATGTTATCCCTTTTTCCTTCAAGTTCATATAGAACTCCAAGGAATTTTTTGTGTCGATTGAACAAACTGTATTCCGGAAGTGCAAACTATTTTCAAACCATCATTAACTCTTCCATGGAATGTAGTTTGTGAATGTCCAAGTTCTAGTCTCAACATCCATTATAAGAGTCGTAACACCAAAGTCTAGTTAGTAATAGGAAAGTCTTAACTAGGATTTAAGGGCAAGTCTTAGTTGCGCGATCTTTAAGCCTAAGGAACCAATTAGGAAACCTTAAACCTTAGGAGAAATCGTGAGTGTCGGATAATGGATTCTTGCATCGTAGGGTCCCTTTTAGATCGAGTATAGAACCTCAATAGTTTCCTTCATAGACTGAGTGATAGAAGCTAGGTTCGATCTTAGTGAGTCCTAGAGTTCGGACATAGTTGTGTAGGCATATAGATGTGCATAAAGGAAGCGAGTTTTTAAAACGTTTTCGAACGCCGGAATTTTATATATATGTATTTACGATTTTTAAACTTATTAGGACTATATGTTAAGTCCAAATGTTTTTATGAACCTTTTTCATATGATTTTGGGTAGTTCCCAGATTTCAAATTCTTTCTGTATATAATCGTGCAATATCTTCAACTTATTTTATCAACCTTTATTAAATCAATTTCCAAAGGATAACCTTTATGTTTCAATTCTATGTTATCCAAGTTATTTCTCCGCTTTTAACTTTCATAGAGTGTTCTTTATTTTATATCTGACATTCGGGATGTTTGGACATTCCAATTGCTTTTCTTTTATATATATATGAACTACTCCGTACGAAAATTTAAATGTGTTTTCTATCACATGCCTTAATCATATTTCCAATTTTACTATGGATACGTATATATAGTATTCAACCACTTAAGTTTCTCTATAAATACTTACATTTGTTTTGGAAACCGGTGCATTTAACCATTTCCTTTCAAAACCTTATTTTCATCTGTACACCAATCATAATTACTTGTGATTCTAAGGGAGTCTTTTCAATTGCAAATTTTTCAAATCTTTTATTCTCCTCAATGCAAAACTCCTTTTGGTGTGTATGGATTGTTTTTACTTGATCTTGTGTTGAACTGATGTTTTGCTTTTCTTTTAGGAAATGTACTCTTTAATGAAGTTTAATTTAAATTTAAATGATGTTTCTTTTACTTAATTTATGTTTGATTTTAAAATGAAAATCTTTATGTATTATAATACTTTGATGCTCTGTTTTTGTATTTGATTTTCCCTTTAACTCATGTTTAAATTATAATCTTGTGACATTGATTCCTTTTTGTAAATGATAAATGTTTTGTGTTTTGATTATCTTTATCTATATTGTGTATGAATATGTGTTGTGAAAGTTTGGATGCCTAGATTTTTGTTAAATAATGTTAGGTAGTGTTGGATATAGGACTAAGTAGGTCTGTTGTAACAGGTATTGCCCCTAGGCTCCGAACTTTACGTTTTGAACCTTAAGAACTAAGTGGGACTTTTTGGCGAAAGTCTCAATAGCAATCCAGTAGGCCTAGTAAAGAAATCCAATCGGAGTTGCATCCTAAGTGGGGGAGTGAATCCCCAAGGTCGTATCTATCCCAAAGTAGGTTAAGACCCCTTGTTCAATCGAGCATATAGTTTTATAACCTCCTTTCTTTGAAGTGAGCCGAATTTCGGGGATGAAATTCATATAAGTTGGGGAGAATTGTAACATCCCCAAATTTGCTAAGTGATTAGGTGTATTAGTGAGTAGGATTTCGATGAGTGCCTTAGTATTCTTAAGTGTCGATTTTGTTTAGAAACGACAGTTGGTATTCGAATTAGTATGTGTTAAAGTGCTTAGAGTGTAGTAGTTAGCTTAGAGTGGGTTTATATGAAATAGAAGTAAGTTAGAATAGGTTTAGAGTGAAGACAAAGGAATGTGTTAGGCTAAGATTGTGGTTTAGAAATGTTATTTAAGGATTAAGAGCATAGGACTTTAGGAAATTAAGAATAAAAGATCCATAGCTCTAAACCCAAATTCCACCATTGGATGTTAAGATAAGTGTCTTAGGAAGCTTGCCTCAAAATTTGAGCAAGATCCGACGGTTAACGAAAAAGTTATGACACTTTGAAGTGCAAAGGAATGGTGAGTTGAACCAGTTAATCGATTAAGCCTTGAGTTAATCGATTAAGCATGAGGTTAATCGATTAAGACCGAATGATGCTCACGAATTAATCGATTAACAGCCCTGTTAATCGATTAACCACTGCTGAAACAGCCTTATAAACTCGTTTTTCAGCCATTTTTCACAATTTTTCCTCTCTCCTCTCCCTTCCACACGAATTCTCTCTTCTTCCCCTCCCCTAGGGCTTGTGATTTCACACAGCCACCACCATGAAACCACAAATCAAACCCCCAAATCAATTCTCCATTACACCCTCATGGATTTCCCTCTCTCAATTTCAATTTCCCCTCTTTCTCACAAAATCCCCAAATAAAACCCTAAGACCCAAATTGTGTAATGGAGCAATTGGAGCTTCAACTCATCCTAGGAGCTTGAGGAGTCATAGGAATCAAGAGAGGAAGCACATAGGAGCTTGTATTGGAGTGGGTGTTGGTGCTCCCTCAACTTCTCTCTTTCTCCTCTTCCCTCCAAGAGGTAAGGGGTGTACTTTGGTCTAGTATTAGAGGAAGGGTTTAATTATAGTAATAGAGTTATAATTGGGTATATTATTGATTGGTTAGGTTGATGGGTAGGAGGGTAGAGTATAATTAGAAACTCTAAGTTTTAGGGATATGTTATATTAACTGATTTTGTGAATTGTTAGAATAGGAAGTGAAGAACCCTTGGAAGGTGATTTAAATTACAGTCCCTGAGACATACCTGAGTATGTCGACTGATTGTTGATTGATATTGTTTGTATTAATATTATTAAAGTGTATATAAGTAAATTGTAAATGACATTCATATAGTTATGCATTAAATAGGGCCAAGTATTTCTCAATTGAGCTTAAACCAATTAAATGACATTTTCTAAAGAACAAAGAGAGTCTTAAATTCAATTGAGAAACACTTAGGATATTGGATCATGCATGGTGAAAAGGTGGACGTTAGGAGTCGGGGAAAAACATACGTCGCTTTGCGATTGATGAGGACAAGAGTAAATGTTAGGAATTACTATGGGGGACTTTGATCTTCCAAAGGACATGGGTTCGCCACCCGTGTTGGGGATTGGTCCGACGCAAACCATAGTAATTCTATTTACTTTGGCTCCTTTTGGCCAGTGATAGTGATTTCTGCTAGAGCCAATCTGAGCGAATCAATCCAGATTGTACGTTGTTAACACTACCCTAGAGAAGTGTGACGTATTGTGCAAGCGGGTGAGCGAGGGACCTTCCTAAGTGGAGGTGAAGCACCCAAACAGGGGTTGAGAAATGCTCCCTCCTGGTCGGTTTTTCCCCAGAGTGGAGGGGGGTTGTGAGGTGGTTGTGTTATCATTGTTATGGAAAAGGGAAAGTGTTATAGGTACATTGTGTGAGGAACCCTCCTTCGGGGAGAATGTGAAGCACAATGTACCCAATTGTTAAAAGTGTTAAAAGTTAAAGTGTTAAAAGTGTATAGGTACATTGTGTGAGGAACCCTCCTTCGGGGAGAATGTGAAGCACAATGTACCCAATCGTTAAAAGTGTAAAAGTGTAAAAGTTAAAGTGAAAAGTGTTAAAGTGAAAAGGGAAGTGTGACTGCATAGTACAGGTGTTTTAATTCATTGAATCCGATCAAAGTGTTAAAGTGTTTAAATTGAAATGAAATGTTTAATATCGGATTCAAGGATTAAATCACCTAAGTGTGACGTTAGTAGAGCATAACCATGTGATTGCGCATTAATGCATTATATTAAAGTTATATACGTAATATAGTTAAACTGGATAAAGTTACGATGTTGTACTTGCTAATTGAGTTGTGATTTGCTTAATTGCCAATGTATGTGTTTGAATATACCTATTTATGATTTATTACTGTTTTTAAACGTTTTCCTTGATCTAGATTTCAAAGTACTCACCCTTACAGTGGACATATTAGGTACACCAAGGAGACAGGCACATGTGAAGATCAAGGCCGAGAAAGTGATACTCTCCTTCGGAGAGTATATTGTTAGGGTGACCTCACGGTCCCAATAGTAGGGCAACCATTCATAGGTTAATTTTGTAATAAGTAGATTTTTTGTAAATGTAATTAATGGTTTTATTTTGTTTAAGCATTTTGTTAAATTGTAAATTTATATGTATATTCTTTTATTTTGTTAAGTTTCGAAGTATGACGTAGTATTATTTATTTTGAACTGAAAGTTCTATTTTTACTGGATTGAAAACTGTTCTGGACTGACAGGTTTAATTTCATTCGGGGAAAAGTCCGATTTTCAAAGGAGACTCTGTCAAAATTTTTATAAACCCCGAATATTTTCATAAATAAATATTAAATTAAAGTATTTTCTTAAAATATAAAAATGTAGGATGTTACATGGTGATGCTCATATGATGGAACTTCTTGCGGTGCTCAAAGTTGTGTAGATTGCTTGGATGAAGGGCTTTTAAACTCTTATTTGTTAGACTGATTGTATGGACGTGTTCAAAATTTGCAACCAACCAACAAATTCAAGCTTAATGTGCTTCACAGTATTATTGAGAGAAGATTGCAACTATGCTCCAGAGAAGTTGGTCCATCAATTTTAATCATGTGTGTCATGATTGGATGAGCCCCATGTTTTGCAGTTTTTTTTAGACTGAAAGGAGTTTGTAGTTTTCCTTTTCTTTTAATGCACCCTCGCAAAAAAAAAAAAAAAAAAAAAAAAAAAAAAAAAAAACCATCTCCGTAGGATTTATTATGTATTTCTAACAGCAATAAAAGAAAAACTTTGTTGACACCGAAGTTTATGTTATTTTTCCATTGTCAATATTTAATACAAGACGATTATGTTTTGAGAGGAGTAATACATTTGTGCAGATTAATCAAGCTAATTGCCCAAAAGTTTTACTATTTTAAATACTCTCATTTTATTAATGATCAGAATAAAAAATCCAACACAGTAATGGATATTTTTACATCAAATATGAATTTAAAAAATTCTTACAATAAAAAATAGATATATGAATTAAGATTTCTATTTTAGGAACAATTTTAAAATTAATGAACTAATGACTCAAATTTAATATTAATGTTTTTTTTATAAGTCTAAATTTAAATCGATTCAAATTAATAATTGTCAGACCAAATAACTCTTTCCGTGCATCTCACAGAAAAAATTATAATTTTCTTTCATTTTATCATATGAATAAATTTTAGTTTATTAACTTTTGATTTATAATTTTAACTTATTTACTACTACATGTGGTTTTTATTGTTGGTTATACTTAACCGAATTACACAAATTAAGAAAAGTAGTTATTTTTATGAAGTTTATGAGAATATATTTTAACATTACAATTTTACCCTCTTGAAAATTCCACACTCATCAATGCAAAAAAAAATAAAATATTATAGATAGTCAAAACATTAAATAAGGGAAAAAAAGAGAAAAATAATAAATGATGCATGAGAAATATAAAGTGACTTATAATTAGGACCAAGAAAATATTCTAGAATGTGTCTTATGATAAAGACCAGAGAGAGTGGCTTTTAATTAAGTGTCTTGCTAACAAGTGCCCTAAGGGTACTTGTTAAATTTACTAGAAAAGGAAATTTAATCATAAGTTTACTATACTTCATCTCTTAAAAATATTTAAAAAAAAACACACATTTAATCATAAGTCCATGTCATTTTCGCAACGTCGACAAGTGACGTGTTATGTAGCGTCACGTGACACCACATTTTTTTAAAAAAAATATTAAAAGATTCAATTTTCTATTAAAAAAATATGATTTTTAATAAATTTGAATTTTTTTAAATTTAAAAAAATTCACGTGGCATCATCTGACACATTACCTATGTAACACTCCTTGTATATCATCTTATTTTATAAGAAAAGTAATAAGTTTATGAATACTGGGACTTGTTATTGTTGGAAAAAGATCTGAAAATAAGAATTTTCCCTTCCCTTGAAAATTCCTTTTTACCAACACTTGATTAATAATGAAGTTAACTAACAAAATCAGAGTTTGCGGAAACATAGTAAAATAATCATATTATACTCTCAAAATATATCAAGTGTAACAAGTCCATGGATACCAAATAAATATTATTATGAAACCAAATTCATCTTATGATACCTCTTTCAAAATGTGTATCACATAAATACTATTAAAAACAGAGATGTTATAGAGCGGGTCACTGGTCCTTTGTCCAAACATTTATCTGGCCGGATCCTCGATATCTGCACAAAGAGTTCCCAACCCACACTTTCTACACTCTGCATGCACCTATGGGACATCTCCCTTCACTGACTTTTGTGCAAGCTAGATATACGATCAACACCTAATAAGGGCATGGGGGTTAGCTATACATATTCGCATAATCAAATGACAATAACACTAACATCCACAAGTCAACATGTAGCAAATCTTGATGCATATTCATATGAGCACACCCGGTTAGTCATAATAATTCTTTCAATGCAGGTGGCATGATGCATGATTTTCATCCAAAACTGAGGCCTCTAACAAAGTCCATCTTGGACGTCCATCCAATACACTGTTGTGTTCCCGGAACACTGACATTCGTTCCCAGAACGTAATGCCAAACCATACTTTGATAAATAAGCATCACTCCCAGAGTGTGCATCACGTTCCCAGAACGTGTAGCAAACCATACTTGGAATAATAAGCATCACTCCCAGAGTGTGCATCACGTTCCCAGAACGCATACGTTCCCATAACGCATAAAAACCAGGTCCCAGACACTGGCCACATTCCCAGAATGTGTCATCAAGTAGGTTGCATATCAATGTGTTCCCAGAAGACTAACATACGTTCCCAGAATGTATATAACCAGGTCCCAGACACTGGCCACATTTCCAGAATGTGCATCAAGTAGGTTACAAATTTGGTACTCCCGGAGTACCCTCCTCATATTCCCAGAATATGATAATCGTTTCCTACCAACCCATCTTCCATTCTATATGCATGAATGCACAATCATTAAGGTTGGTTTTTATCTTTAATTCTATTATTATACCAATGTGTTCCCAGAACACTAACATACGTTCCCATAATGTGTTCCCAGAACGTAATCGCAAGCACCACTCCCAGAGTGTGCATCACGTTCCCAGAACGTATCAAAGAAACCATGTCCCAGACAATGGCCACATTCCCAAAATGTGTCATCAAGTAGGTTGCAAATTTGGTACTCCTAGAGTACAGGGTCATGTTCCCTGAACATCACAAACAATTCTTGCCAACCTATTTCATTACCTTTCTCTATGCATGCATTGCATCCATAATTACTAAGGTTGGTCTTTCCATTAATTTCATTATTATGACTTAGAAAAATACAACTTCTGAGTGATATTTTGAGGTATGGCTTTACTCATAAAATACACCTTTGAATTTAAAATTTAACATATGCTCATAGACCTGGATTGAGAGAATATAATCATTGGTATTAACAATCCTTACTCAAAAACTTAACTTTTATTTTTAAGTTTCAGGTACTAACCGGTTACATCATCACCTAACCGGTTAGAATTACAGACCTGAATACAAAACCACTGATTTTCAAAGAATATTTTCTTGAATTCTCTACTCAATCCAATAACAAGGTCTTAGCATAGCAGAATACCTGAAGTTCAACACATAATATCATTCAAATGATCTAAGTCATAATCCAATTTCATTTATGCATAATTTCCTCTTGAAATTATCATTTGATATTAAGGTATTAACTCATCACCTCCAATCTAAACCAAACCGTGCTCAATCACATAGTTTTAGATTGGTCTTTGTATGAAATTATAGCTTAAACTTGAGTACAAATGGTATGGATACTTAGCCAATTTCAGAAATTCATTTTCTTTGAAAGTTGTCAGTATCTAACCAGTTACAAATTTCGAATAACCGGTTAGATTATGCAGTCTGTACATTGAAAAATGAGGATTTGCATACCATTCTTTTCAATACTCAAATCTAACCAATTTCAACAATCAAAAGAGTTCACATACCTTAATACTAGTATGTTCAGCCACAGAAACATATCTATCTTGCATGCATTCAATTTAGATACTCAAATTGCACATAATTGCACATATTTCACAACTTAATGCATCAATTCACATAATATCCAAATAAGTCATAAATCCAACATCAATATAACTTGCATGCATCTAGATAACATTGCTCGTAACAACAATTGAGCTCAGATTGGCCTCCAAGCCACTTAACCATTTTAACTTATGCCCTTTGAGTCTCTTGGTGACTCATCCTATGTTCTACCACAATTTATTCTCATTCTAGCAAATAGTAAGCTTCCCCCTTACCTTAGGTTCGTACTTGAACAAGATTTGAGCAGAGATTTGAGGTAGAACACCAACCGCCCAAAACTCCTCCTCAAACCAGAACCGTTTTGACAGGGTAGATTGATCAAGGAATTTGGAACATGAAATGGACATGGAAATTAGGGAAAATGGTAATTATCAAAACCATGCAACATGAACTTTGAAAGGAAGTCAAGTCTAGAACAAGAGAAGGCTTGAGCTTACCAAAATCGAAGCTCAAAGTCAGTTTCAGAAACCCAATACAGAACTGTGACAGTTTTGAACCTCCAACTTCGTGAATCGATTTCTCCTAGCTCAGGAACTCTCAACTCACAAACCTTATATCAATACAAAGCCCTTGATTCAAGCTTTGTAATGGTATATCACTCGAAATCTAACTCTTAACAAGGAAGGTGAATCGAAGAGACGAACTTGCAAACCCTAAACAGAGCGATTCTTCAACACTAAGGCAAAATCAAACTTGATTCAATCGTGATTGAGCTTTATATAGAACAAATTGGTGTTCATGCAGACTGACGTGTGTTTCCCACTTAGTTTGGACTGGATTCGTGGCGAATTTTGGATTAATCCAAGTGATTACTCATCAAACGCACTAATCCCAGTTCCTGAGTTCATCGTGTAACCGGTTACAAAGTCCTTCTAACCGGTTACATACTGATAAAATTCAAAAATTAATAATTTGATTACTCTTTCTTCAAAAACCTTTTTAATATTGCAATTAAGTCCCAACCCAAGGACTAAATTACAATATTCACATTTTTGTACAAAATAGCCATATAAAAATATATCTCATATTTTTATATATAAAAACACATAATGTACAAAAACTAAAACCTTCAAAACTAATATAAATCAATTATAAAATAATTGTTATAATTAATTTCTTGGTTATTTGGGAGACGAAAATTAGGGGTGTTACAACCTACTGATGTGGCGAAGGTGACGAGACATGTCATCGGTCATATCATCACTTAAGTGATGAAAGGGCCATTTTCAAAATTTGAGCAAAATTCAAGGACCCAGAACATCAAAATAAAAATTTAAGAACCAATTCTAAAAAAACATATAAATTCAGGGATTAAAAACTTAAATAAGCAGAAAAAGAATATCTAATCATCATGAGTTGTAATAGAATATGCGAATGAGAAAAACTTCCACAATAATTGCTGGCTTTTAAAGTGGTATGAGAGGGGAAATTAAACATAAAATTGATGAAATTGAATATCACTAAGTGGTATGTGTTTGCAATTGGCCAATTTTAATGATTTTATTAGAGATTGAAATAAAGAAGTGGTTTCGCTGGTTATCTGTACTATATAAATTCTCATGGGTATACTACCGACGGGAAACCAACAAAGCCAGGTAGTAGTGGGCCCCACAGGGGTAGTACTCAACAAGTATTACTCCTTTCTTTCCTTTTTTTTAAAAAAAAAGGAAAGTATTGCTTCTCAAATCTTCTTGCACACAGTTCAAACAAGTAAAATATAAAACATGAGTGTTTTTACCATGCATCGGTTTTTGGGTACTCCGACTCATTTTTTTTATTTTATTTTTTAAAATAAATCTAATATATTAAAAAAATATGTTTTGGGTTTTCTGTGTTCTTTTTATGTACATGTTTTTATTATTTGGATTTGAAATTTTTTTATTATATGCTTCTTGACACGTGTAATGGTCCAAACAAGTAAAATATAAAACAACGGTGCTTCTACCATGCACCGGTTTTTTGTGTTCCGACTCTTTTTTTTATTTTATTTTTTTACACTACAAGAAATAAGCCTATTACTGACGGAAAAATCCGTTGGAAACAGCCCAAATCCGTCGGAAATTATTACTTTCCGACGGATTTTCCGACAGCCACCAATCAGTCATAAAAAAGGGCGTTGGAAAACTTTCCGACGGAAAAAGACATCCGTTGGAAATACTGACGGACTGTTCCGTTGGAAAATCCGTCGCAAAAAATATTTTCCGACAGTAAAATCCGTCGGAAAACAGAACAAAATTTTATTGAATTTTCCGACGGAATTGTCCGTCGGTAATATTTTTATGGAGAAACCAAAATAATATTTTTATTTTACTTATCGACGGAAAAATCCGTCGGAAACCATGTTTTTTTTCTAAAAAAAATAATAATATATTTTTTTATATAATTACAAATCATTCTGTATTATTTATTTTCAAATTCTAAAATTTTCACATGAAACTGAAAAATAGAAATTCAATAATTACATATTGATATCAACTAAAATTTCATAATTTAAATTTCACAACCCATGCATCCAAGTAAAATAAAATCAACTCATCACAACCCATCCAAACTGCAGGGAATAGAGAATGGGAGCATCCAAACAGGGCAACCCTATATTTTGCAAACAAATGTATTTACAGGAGGCAAGGGTTACAGGGAACAGAGAATCAATCTCTGGTTTGATCCAACATTAAAGTACCGCAGATACTCTATCCTATGGAACTACTTGTATCAGATTGGGCTTGTAAAAATCAATCTCTTGTAGAAAAGCTTACAGGATATTCACTAGCAATATTAGGCTTGTAAAAATCATAAACATGTGAGACATATGACTTCCCCTCAATTTGCTTTCAAAAGCAATGGGAGCATCAGTACCAATTAGCATGGCAATAGCAGCAGCTCCTCCAGTAGACCTGAGGAAGGAAACATTCATTAGAAATGCTTCAGATTAACCCCCAACATTAGGACAAAATTTATGCTCGAGTTCAAAACTTGTAGTTATTCTTAGAATGCATGAAAGTGAGTGCAGAGCATGTTTATTGTTACTGAATATAGTCCAAAGGCAAAGTAAATGATTAGGAAATTATCTTACTGCATTGTCAGTGCAGACAATGAGTCCATAGCGTCCATCCCATGAATTGCTCTCCACCCAATTGACACAATTGAACAGAGCAGTGGTTCCTCCGTAGCATGCATTAGTTGAATCAACTCCCTCAATATCAGTATTTCCATATTCTTGTTTGTTTCAAGTAACCAAATAACTATTGTATTAGAAAGCTGCAGAAAGAAAATATTTGATGAAACCAACCCTATCAAATAGGAGTAGTAATTAACATTATTGACATCCTATAACATACAACTTAGTGAAACATTACATAACGACATTGCAATGAAGATCAGTATCTGATCTGGTTTTTAGAAATAGGATGAAAAGAGTCAAGCTAGCTATAACCAACTTTAGCTGTGTGTTCTCACTGATGTACTGTTCTAGAGATTCCAATCCATGATTAAATACTCGAAAATAAGGCAGAATGATTGAGTAAAAAAGTATTTAAATTGGTTGAGGTTCTAAATAGCCATCAAATGGAGAAGAAAGGTCAATTTACTTTTACAAGGAGAATTAGATAGCCATGTGGGTAGAGCTAGACACAAAAAGAATACCTCAAAGATCTGCATGAGGAATGTCTTGATGGATTTGCTTTTGTCTATGACAGTCTCGCTACCCACTTCGAGACAACCAATTTGCTTAGGATCAATCCCATACTTGTCAAGAAGGGAAGTAACTACAGTCAAACTGAAGATGCAATACTTAGCTGCAATTGAGTCATACACTCATACTGCTACTACTGTAATACGGAAAAAGCAGCAAGGCAATATAATAGAGTATGAAATCCAAAGTAGAAAGAAAGAAACCTCATGGAGATGACATCTTCAATCTCGGTACAGAATGCCATGCAATCTTGTCCAAGTCCAATGGTATACATCCTTACTTGAAGAAAAATCTACAGAATTCAGAAGAGTTAAAGCTTAAATGACAAAGATGCAAAATTTAATGGACTACCGTGATTTTGTAGAAAAGCTTGGCATCTATCAATAGTTGGTAAAAACAAAAAAAAAGAAAACAGTCCTCGCTAGATACAGGAGCATATATCATAATCCAAGCATTGCTTTTGGTTTGGGTTGAAAATCTAGCTGTAACCAGCAATTCTAATACTAATAATTAACAGATGCAATTTGTTTTAGTGAATATCTTGGAGGCTCACAGCAATTCTAATACTAATAATTAACAGATGCAATTTGTTTTAGTGAATATCTTGGAGGCTCATGAATCAATATCTTGGAGGCTCATGAATCTAAAATCTAAAATTTCTAAACATTATGCATCGCAAAGCTAGCTTTTGAATCATGTTGCTTTTCTTCCACCCTCTTGTATCTATACCAAGAAGCACATATCAAGTAAGACTCAGAGTTCACAAAGTTTATCACAGACAACACCCAATAAAAGCAGTTAAGTTTGTTGTGGAATCCCAGGCATATCAAACTTATTTTCAATTTACATACTACCATCTCCTGTTAGATGGCCACATACTTGTGCTGAGTTTCTACATAAATAAAGCACGTTCAAATGGTTGAGGAAGAAAGAGAAAACGGTTTGGATCCAAGGGAAATCAACAGCAAAAAACGGAAAAAGATCAACAACAACATCAAAAATTCGTAAAAAAAATCAATAACAATTTTTACAATATCAAAAATTAAATATACAAGTGCTTGAATAAAAAAACCGAAAATTTGTGGATTTATTTTTTACCCCAAATCCAGATCTTGCTTGAATCAGAGATGAGTTGAGTTGCTTTGATGGTTGCACGTGTTCTTGAGATGAGTGGTGGCGGTGGAGATGAGTGGTGGCGGCGGCGATGAGTGGAGAGGAGCGTGAAGAAGAGAACATGCTTCGAGATCCGAGATCGGAACCGGATCACACCTTCCGCCGACTCCACCGCCTTCGAGATCCGAGATCGCAACCGGATCTTGAAGAAGTTCTTGTCACCGATTCCCATGGCAACAAGGTGGCGGCGATTCGAGAGGACTCCGAAAGCTTGGAGAGGATCCAAGTGGCGGTGACATGGTGGCGGCGACGACGACGAAGCAGTTAACGAAGAAATGAAGAAAGGGACGAGATTGGATATGGAGTTGGCGGAGGCAATCGGCGGCCTGGATTGTGGCAGAGGGGGACGAGAAATGAAGAAGGGTAAAAAACTAGAAATGAAGAAATGAAGGCTTGAGTTGAGTGGATAGTGTAGAAATGAATGAAGGCATGTGGCATGATGTGGGTACTCGTAGAAATCAAGTACTGGGTAGTTTTTTTTTTAAAAAAAAAAATTTAAATGTATTATTATAAGTTTATGATATTTTAAGTGTACTATTATAATTACCAATTACCAATAACCATTACTAATTTAAATTTATGATATTTTATGCTTTTGTGCTTTTGAGTTTATGAGAAAAAATAGTTTAAAAAAAATAGTCGTTAAAAAATAAAAAAATATTCAAATGTAGTTAGTTTTTTTGCGGTAAAAAAATTTGGTTAGTTAATGGTGGTTATATTTATAATAAAATATTAGGAGTGTGGGGTATGTAGTGGGACCCATTTATGAACGAAAAGTAGGTTCATGGATGGAGTGAAAATATCGTTAAAGTTCATAGTGGTTCTTAAATTATAAAAAGATGTGAAGAATAATAAAATAATGTGTGGGTCTATTTATGAACGAACTTTACGTTCATGGGTGGAGATGCTCTAATAAGTGCTCTAAAGACACTTGTTAGCAAGACCCTTTTATTCCCAATTTCCAATGTCATTAATTATTTCTTTTCCATAAATGTGTCATCTATTTATTCAACACTTTTAAATTCCCAATAATAATTATAGGGATAATTTTGTAAATGTATACTCTCCGATCCTTTTGAGAATGCATTTTTAATTAAGGGTTAGATTTGAAAAAGTATATCAAATTTTTACATTTCCAATGTCACTAAGAAATTTAACTATCTTTCTTAATGGAAGAGAAAAATATCAAAAGTGTCTTATAAATAAGACCGAACAGACCATGTAATGATAATAAAAAAAAGAACCTAATGAGTACTCCACTACTCCCTATGGTTTGAAATATAATAAACAACAAAAAATATACTTCCTTGTCTCTTTGTATAAGATCCTTTTGTTGGAAACCAACAAGCGGCTCAATATAGTCTAGAGGGGGGGTGAATAGAATATTGAAGTCTTATTACAGATTTTTCGTCCACCTAAGAGAATGGTTTTATGAAAATAAATTTTCTTAAAAATTCAAGTCAGATTACTCGAGTAACTCAAGTCTTCACTCGAGTAATACGCAAGCAAAAATAATTTCACTCGAGTATTCAGCAAATCACTCGAGTAATACGAAAGCTATTTTTAAATCACTCGAGTATTGTTCATAAACTGAAAGCAGATTACTCGAGTGACAAGAACTTTACTCGAGTAAACTGGGTAAAATTCAATTAAAAACTCAGTTTTCAATGGAGTTCTTCAAGAATAACAATGCTATGATGATTCAACAAATTATGAATGATTAATATGAACAATTTCAAGTAATATTAACATGCAATTTTAGATCAATTGAGTAGAATTAAGAAAACCCCAATTCTAACCTAAAAATGCAATTGTTAATGAATTAATGCAATACAAGGAATGAAAATAAAAGAGACACAAGGATTTATCCTGGTTCACTTTCACCCACTTGAAAGCTACTCCAGTCCCCTCTTAAATCAAGAGAGATTCTTCACTAGAAATCTTCAAATGTAGATTTTACAATGTTTTAAGATGCAACTAGATTCTTAGTTCTCCTATCTTAAAACCCAACTCAAAGTGTGTACCAAACACTTTGATCTAATCTACCCCTTTTGAGAATTCTAGATTTCCTTGCTAATTGATTGAAGATGCTTCCAACCAATCCTCTTTTCTTGCTTTGATTTGATCCTCAAAGTCTTCCTTGTGAGATTCTTCACTTGTGTTGAAACTTCAATGATGCAATCATAAATTGCAAATCTTCAACAACCACTAAGAACAAAAATATGATCTCAAGAATATTTGAACAATGAGAGAAATAAAGTGAAGAATGAAAAGTTCTTTGTTGAATCTTGATAGCTCTTGAAAGATGTAAAATAGCTCTTGAATTGCTTTTGAAAGTATGTAGAAAATTGTAAGAATGAATGTGTATCTTGTGTGAAAGAGAAAATTAAGTCCTTTTAAAATTTTCAAAAAACTGATTGAATTACTCGAGTAAACCATATAACTTCACTCGATTAAAACATGTCAGATTAAGTTACTCGAGTGATGTGTAAACCATTACTCGATTAACCTGTCATGACATAAATTACTCGAGTGATCCAATACTCATTACTCGAGTAAACTAATCAGAATCTGAATAAAAACAAAGTTTTTCTAAAAGGATTTTCACAAAACTTTTAATAGAGCTATTTAATCAAGATTTAAAGTATTTTCACTCTTAATCAAACATTATTTAAATACTCTTGAAAATCACCTAAGCTACCCACACCAATGAGATGCATTGCATAAAATAAAGATTACATTGAAATAGAATTAATAAAAATCTTAATTCTAATCTTCATGTGGTGTAGCTTGCTTGTTGCCAATGTTGTTGCTTGGAGAGAGATTGTTAGCATCAAAACATGAGAATCCTACAAACTCCCCCTTTTTGATGATGACAAACCTCCTTTACAATTAAGCACTAAGTTTTAACATACTCCCCCTAAATGTAAAACACCTAGGAAAAATGTAATAAAACTTAACCTACAAGAACAACATCAACAAAATATTCTCCCCCTTTTGGCATCATTAAAAAAAATAAAAAAAGTTGAGAAAAGTCCTTTGCCAAAAGTTGAAGGTAAGTAGTTCACAATGGTATATAAAAAATAACAATAAATACAATACCAAAATAAACCACAATAGTGCCACAACGAATATAAACAAATATAAACGCACAACGAATATAGCACCATTATATCAGAGTAAAACATAGCAGATAACAAAAATAACTAACCAAAGTAGCAACATAGCAGCAACAGAGTCATAAACATGAAACAGAAACATAAACATAACAGAGTTAGAAATATGCATATGAAACATGAAAATGATGCAGTTTGCAACAGTTCAGTTTTTAAAATCACGTAAGTTACTCGAGTGATGTTCATGCGTTACTCGAGTGATTCGAGCAGTAATCGAGTGAAAAGAAATGTTACTCGAGTATGCCGAAAGTTAAAAAAATTTTCACTCGAGTGATGGATGAACTAATCGAGTGATACGAAAGTCATTTTAAAATTAATCGAGTGACAGACAGAATTACTCGAGTAATACGAAAGAGATTTTAAAATTACTCGAGTGAAATATCTGTTACTCGAGTGAACTGTCCAGAATTTTAAAATTTTCAATTTTTCATGCAAAAACATTTTTCATGCACAAACACATAGAAACACTTAGCATTTAGCAAGTAACACACATACAAATAAAGCAATTAACATATTATAGAAAACATACACACATAACTACATATCACAAAAAAAATAAGAAACACTTTAATAAGATACAACAACTCAAAATACAACTCACATTGAAATAGGCTTGAAGGTGATTTCGAAAAGCATCAAATACAATTAGCTAATAGTTGATTCATCAAAAATACCAAGTTCTCTTCGAATCTTATAAAATGTGTCCCTTGGTAATGGTTTTGTAAAGATATCAGCTAATTGATCCGAAGTTTGTACAAACTCAATAACACAATCACCTTTTTGAACATGATCTCTCAAAAAGTGATGCCTAATTTCAATATGCTTTGTCCTTGAGTGTAATACTGGATTTTTAGTCAAATTAATTGCCGAAGTGTTATCACACTTTATAGGGATTTTTGTCAAATTTAAACCAAAGTAAGATAATTGTTGCTTCATCCAAAGGATTTGAGCACAACAACTACCAGCTGCTATGTATTCGGCCTCCGCGGTTGATAAAGCTACACAATTTTGCTTTTTAGAAAACCACGATACAAGTGAACTACCAATCAAGTGACAAGTTCCGCTTGTACTTTTTCTCTCAACTTTACAACCGGCAAAATCAGAGTCCGAATAACCTACAAGTTTTAGAAAAGCATCCCTAGAATAATAAAGTCCAGTATTCGTTGTACCCTTTAAGTATTTCATTATTCTTTTGACAGCAGTTAGATGTGACTCTTTCGGTTTTGCTTGAAAACGTGCACACATACATACACTAAACATGATGTCAGACCTAGATGCAGTTAAGTATAACAAACTACCAATAATACCACGATACTTCGTTACCTCTACCGCTTTTCCAGCCTCATCTTGATCTAGGTAGCATGCAACGCTCATTGGTGTAGAAGCGGATTTGCACGAATCCATCCCAAAACGTTTGAGAAGCTCTCTACAATATTTACTTTGATGAATATAGATGCCATCATTAAGCTGCTTTATTTGAAGGCCAAGAAAGAATGTAAGCTCTCCCATCATCGACATCTCGAATTCGCTTTGCATCAAGTCTGAAAACTTCTTACACAAATTATCGTTAGTAGCACCAAATATAATATCGTCAACATATATTTGAACCAATAAAATATCCTTACCGGAACGTTCAATAAAAAGAGTAGTGTCAACAGTGCCTCGTTTAAAACCTTTTTGTAATAAAAAATTGCTTAGTCGATCGTACCAAGCTCTAGGAGCTTGTTTCAAACCGTACAAAGCCTTTTTCAGTTTGAAAACGTAGTCCGGATGCTCAAAACTCTTGAATCCGGGAGGTTGTGACACGTAAACTTCCTCTTGAATGTATCCGTTAAGAAAGGCGCTCTTAACATCCATTTGAAACAATTTAAAATTCATTATTGAAGCAAAAGCGAGAAGAATACGAATAGCTTCTAGTCTAGCAACAGGAGCATATGTCTCATCGTAATCGATTCCTTCTTCTTGACTATAACCTTGTGCTACCAACCTAGCTTTATTCCTAACAATAATACCCGATTCATCTAACTTATTCCTATAGACCCATCGAGTACCGATTTCAGGACGATCATAGGGTTTTGGCACAAGCTCCCAAACTTGATTTCTTTCAAATTGATTTAATTCTTCTTGCATGGCCATAATCCAATGATCATCTTGAAGAGCCTCTTTGATATTCTTAGGTTCTATTTGAGATACAAAGGCAACATAATAACAAAAATTATTTAAAGTGCGTCGGGTTACCACTCCCTTCGCAATGTCACCTAAGATGTTAGAAATCAGATGATTTTTGTTTGATTTCCAAGCTATTGGTAATTGAGATTGAATCTCTTGTGCTAAGTCTTTATCTTGTGCTTGCACCTCTCCATCTTCAATTTGATTCTCTTCCATTTGTTGTGGTGTTGACTTCTCATGATCCAAAAATGTACCTATATTATCATCATCACAAGAAACAACACAATCTCCTTTCGAAGATTCATCAAATACAACATGCACGGATTCCTCAACGGTTAATGTTCTTTTATTGTAGACTCTATATGCTTTGCTATGGGTTGAATAACCTATGAATATGCCTTCGTCGGCTTTGGAGTCAAACTTGTCGACCGGTTCCTTTCCGTTATTTAAAACAAACACCTTACACCCAAAAACATGAAAATGTGAAATATTTGGCTTTCGCCCTTTTAAAAGTTCATAAGGTGTTTTATTTAAATGCGGACGAATAAGAACCCTATTAAGAACATAACAAGCGGTGTTTACCGCATCGGCCCAAAAATATTTAGGAACATTTGATTCTTTCAACATAGTACGAGCAAGTTCCACTAAAATTCTATTTTTCCTTTCTACAACTCCGTTTTGCTCCGGAGTCCTAGGGGCCGAAAATTGATGTTCAATACCAAACTTATCACAAAACGCATCAATCCTAGTGTTTTCAAACTCACCTCCGTGATCACTTCTAATAGACACAATTTTCAAACTTAGTTGATTTTGGATGAGTTTGGCAAATTTTTCAAAACATTTATAAACTTCACATTTTGCGGATAAAAATAAAGTCCATGTGAATCTAGTAAAATCGTCTACTAAAACAAATCCATAGTAATTGCCACCTAAACTTTTAATTTGTGAAGGGCCAAACAAATCCATATGGATTAGCTCCAAAGGCTTTGTTGTGCTTATCACATTTTTAGGTTTAAAAGAACTTTTAACTTGCTTGCACTTTTGACAAGAGTCACAAATGCCATCAAGCTTAAAGTTTAGTTTAGGCAAACCAATCACTAAATCTTTTCGCAAAAGTTTGTTTAATTGATTCACATTCACATGAGCAATTCGTCTATGCCAAAGACGAATTTCATCATCAAAAGATTTGAAACATTTTGAAAATAGTGAAGTTATCTCATCCAAATCAATTAAGTAAGTGTTATTAGAGCGACGACCAACAAACTTAACACTATCATCTATGGAAGACTTAATGAAGCATAATTCCGGAGTAAAAGTCACATAATTGCCCATATCGCATAGTTGGCTTATACTAAGCAAGTTGTGTTCTAAGCCTTCTACGTATAGGACATTTTCTATGACAAGGTTAGATACATTACCGATCTTCCCGACTCCTAGAATTTTGCCCTTGTTGTTGTCGCCGTATGTCACAAATCCACCACTTTTCGGAGTAAGTTCCATGAAGTGCGTTTTGTCTCCCGTCATGTGTCTCGAACAACCACTATCCAAGTACCATTTGCGCTCTTTGGTTCGAAGACACACCTACAAGAAAGATATCATTTGGTTGACTTAGGTACCCAAGTGGTCTTGGGTCCTTTGTTGTTAGCATGGGGAGAAGTCCCCTTAACAATCCAAATATATTCTCCGCTTGGTATACCAAATTTCTTTATATTACATTTATTTGTGGTATGCCCAAAGATCCCAGAATAATGGCAAGTTGGGTTTTTAGAAATCTTATTCTTTGAAAATCCACCAACTTTGCGATAATTGCGTTTCTTAGGTTTGGTATAGCCAAGACCGGATCTATTGCTATTGTTCCTTTGAGTTGAAAGCAAATGATCTAATGAAGTATCTCCTTTCATGAGCCTTGCAAGTCGATCATTCAAATTAAAAACTTCTTTTTCCAAAGACTTGCAATTTTCACAAGATGGAGTCTCATTTGATTTCAATTCACAATTGCATGTAGAGTTTGCATAAATGAGTTCAAGAGTTTCATTTTGAAGCTTAAGTTCTTCTAAATCTTTTTGAAGTTCAATTATCTTTTCATGTTGCTTCATTATGAAATTCTTTCTTTCAACATTTATTTTAGCAAGTTTCTTCAACTCTTTATGCATCTCTACATACACATTGTACAATTCATTGAATGAAGGAGAATTAGAACTAGAGCTAGCATCGGAAAGATAATCTACCTCATTGACGTTCTCACTTGATTTAATGCTCGAAGATTCCTCTTCATCAAGCTTCGTCATCAAACATAGATTTGCAAGTTCTTCATCATCCGATGAGCTAGATGTTGATTGACTCTCCTCTTCATCCCATACTATGTAAGCCCTTTTTCCTTTAGATGAGTTGAATTTAGAGTTGTCACCTTCCGACTTCTTAGAATGAGTTGGGCAACTCGATCGATAGTGACCAAGCTTTCCACACCCATGACACTTGATATGATCCTTGTTAGTCTTATTTCTTGGTTGTGAGTCCTTAGAATCTCTTTGTCTATTCTTATTAAAGTTTCCCTTTCTCTTAAAGAACCTACCAAGCTTTTTAACTAGAAAGCCAAGGGTCTCATCATCTATATCGGAGTCTGAGTCATCCACTTGAGAGTTTTCCTCTTGTGCCTTAAGAGATTTTGAAGTTGATTTAAGAGCAATCCCCTTTTTCTTTCTATCGGCATCTTCATTCATGGATAACCGCCCAAGCTCCATTTCATGCTCTTGAAGTTTTCCGAATAGAGTTGCTAAATCAATTTGATCCACGTCTCTAGCTTCCATAATGGCCGTCACCTTAGGTTGTCATTCCCTGCTAAGACATCTCAAAATCTTATTAACAACTTCACCATTAGTTATAACTTTTCCAAGTGCAGAAAGATGATTTATGATATGAGTGAACCGCTTTTGCATGTCACCTATGTTTTCATTAGGTAACATACGAAAGAGTTCATATTCATGCATGAGTGTATTTAGCCTAGCCCTTCTAACCTCCGAAGTGCCCTCATGTGTGACTTGTAATGTGTCCCACATTTGTTTAGCATCAACACATTGAGATACTCGAAAGAACTCATCATAAGAAAGAGCGGACGTGATGATATTTTTAGCTTTTAAACCAAATGCAACTTTCTTCTTATCATCATTGTCCCAACTCGATTGTGGTTTGACCGAAACAACATCATTTACTTTCGTTTGAGGAACAAAAGGTCCATTCTCTATGGCGTTCCAAATTTCCATATCTATGGCTTGAATAAAAATTTTCATACGGACCTTCCAATAAGCGTAACCCTCACCATTAAATAGTGGAGGACGATTAATGGAAGTTCCTTCACCACCAAAAGGATTTGAAATTGAGCCCATTGTTTCCAAGTAAAAAAGGATCTTTTCGAAAAAGCTTTTTAAGGCTCGGATTTTTCGTCCGAGCTCTGATACCACTTGTTGGAAACCAACAAGCAGCTCAATATAGTCTAGAGGGGGGGGGGGTGAATAGAATATTGAAGCCTTATTACAGATTTTTCGTCCACCTAAGAGAATGGTTTTATGAAAATAAATTTTCTTAAAAATTCAAGTCAGATTACTCGAGTAACTCAAGTCTTCACTCGAGTAATACGCAAGCAAAAGTAATTTCACTCTAGTATTCATCAAATCACTCGAGTAATACGAAAGCTATTTTTAAATCACTCGAGTATTGTTCATAAACTGAAAGCAGATTACTCGAGTGACAAGAACTTTACTCGAGTAAACTGGGTAAAATTCAATTAAAAACTCAGTTTTCAATGGAGTTCTTCAAGAATAACAATGCTATGATGATTCAACAAATTATGAATGATTAATATGAACAATTTCAAGTAATATTAACATGCAATTTTAGATCAATTGAGTAGAATTAAGAAAACCCCAATTCTAACCTAAAAATGCAATTGTTAATGAATTAATGCAATACAAGGAATGAAAATAAAAGAGACACAAGGATTTATCCTGGTTCACTTTCACCCACTTGAAAGCTACTCCAGTCCCCTCTTAAATCAAGAGAGATTCTTCACTAGAAATCTTCAAATGTAGATTTTACAATGTTTTAAGATGCAACTAGATTCTTAGTTCTCCTATCTTAAAACCCAACTCAAAGTGTGTACCAAACACTTTGATCTAATCTACCCCTTTTGAGAATTCTAGATTTCCTTGCTAATTGATTGAAGATGCTTCCAACCAATCCTCTTTTCTTGCTTTGATTTGATCCTCAAAGTCTTCCTTGTGAGATTCTTCACTTGTGTTGAAACTTCAATGATGCAATCATAAATTGCAAATCTTCAACAACCACTAAGAACAAAAATATGATCTCAAGAATATTTGAACAATGAGAGAAATAAAGTGAAGAATGAAAAGTTCTTTGTTGAATCTTGATAGCTCTTGAAAGATGTAAAATAGCTCTTGAATTGCTTTTGAAAGTATGTAGAAAATTGTAAGAATGAATGTGTATCTTGTGTGAAAGAGAAAATTAAGTCCTTTTAAAATTTTCAAAAAAAACTGATTGAATTACTCGAGTAAACCATATAACTTCACTCGATTAAAACATGTCAGATTAAGTTACTCGAGTGATGTGTAAACCATTACTCGATTAACCTGTCATGACATAAATTACTCGAGTGATCCAATACTCATTACTCGAGTAAACTAATCAGAATCTGAATAAAAACAAAGTTTTTCTAAAAGGATTTTCACAAAACTTTTAATAGAGCTATTTAATCAAGATTTAAAGTATTTTCACTCTTAATCAAACATTATTTAAATACTCTTGAAAATCACCTAAGCTACCCACACCAATGAGATGCATTGCATAAAATAAAGATTACATTGAAATAGAATTAATAAAAATCCTAATTCTAATCTTCATGTGGTGTAGCTTGCTTGTTGCCAATGTTGTTGCTTGGAGAGAGATTGTTAGCATCAAAACATGAGAATCCTACACCTTTGGGATATTTCACGTCCATTAAGAAAATTGGTTAATTTAATTCATTATATTTTAAATATTAACATTTGATATGTATTTTTAAAATTATCACTATTAATATTATTGGGAAAAAGAAGTGATAAATAAATAGGGGTGTATGTGGAAAGAATTGAAGTAATTAATGGTTATTGAAAACTGTTTTGGGGTCTTATAAAAAAGGACAAAAAAAAGTGTCAAAATGTCTTATATTTAAGGTTAGAGATAGTACCTTTTTTTTGGATGGTGTATCAAATATTTACATTACCAATTCAATACCACAAACCATAATAACTAACTTTTTAAAGGATGTGGAAATTGATAAAAGTGACTTATAATAAAAACCAGAGGGGGAATTAAAAAATAAAGAAAAATACCAATAATAAGTATCCATAGAACACTCTTTAATATACCAGAAAAAAGTAAACCCTAAACCCTAAACCCTAAAATGTTATTGAAAAATGTAATTTTAAATAAATTGATAGGTTTTATGTGTATGTTACTTTTCCAATTGCATATTGTTTTTTATTGATTGCTTAAATAATGCCCTTATATGACACTCATTATTAGCAAGACCCAAAATTAAACTAAAATAAACAATAACGGTTTCTGACGGACATATTCGTCAGAAGACAGAAGGCATATATAAAATATTTTGGAAAATAATATTAATTATTTTTTGTTTTTTAAAAATAATGTTAATATAAGTTTTGTTTTAAAATAAATAATATTAATTATAATCTTTAATTAGTTATAATTATTTTGTATTGCAAAAGAGATTTTCCGACGGAATTATCCATCGGAAAATAAAATATATTCCGTCGGAAATTCCGTTGGAAACATGAAGAGTTATATTTTTAAATTATTTTTTCCGACGGAAAAGGGGCAAATAATATCCGTCGGAAAATCCGTCGAAAAATCCGTCGGAAAAGAATCAAAAATGATTTCCGTCGGAAAATCCGTCGGAAAAGAATAAAAAAATGTTTTCCGTCGGAAAGTCCGTCGGAAAATCCGTCGGAAAACGCGAAAAATCACAAATCCGTCGGAAACGTGTTTTCTGACAGCAATTTCCGTCAATAAACACAAAAAACACCGACGGCTTAAAGTCCGTCGGAAAAAATCCGTCAGAAAACAACTATATTTCTTGTAGTGTTAATAAATAACATATATTAAAAAAAAATATGTTTTGAGTTTTCTATGTTCTTTTTACGTACATGTTTTTGTTATTTGGATTTGAATTTTTTTTATTATATGCTTCCTGACACGCGTAATGGTCCGAACAAGTAAAATATAAAACAAGGGTGCTTCTACCATGCATAGGTTTTTGTGCTCCGACTCTTTTTTTAAAACTTTTTTAATAAATATAATATATTAAAAAAAATTTGCTTTGGGTATTCTGTGTTCTTTTTATGTACATGTTTTTGTTATTTGGATTTGAATTTTTTTTATTATATGCTTCCGGACACAAGTAATGGTCCAAACAAGTAAAATATAAAACAATGATGCTTCTACCATGCACCGGTTTTTGGTGCTCTGACTCTTTTTTTACTTTACTTTTTAAATAAATATAATATATTAAAAAAATTTGCTTTGGATTTTCTGTATTCTTTTTATATATATTTTATATACATGTTTTTGTTATTTGGATTGGATTTTTTTTATTAAAAATGCTTCTAACACAAGTCATTTCCACTTAGCAATAGCCCGCCTAAAAAATAAGGGTGTTGGCCAAAATGAACCTATTCCAATTTTCTGCCAAAAATTTGATCTCCCGCTTCTCAAATGAAAATCAAATCAAATTGAATTTCAAACAAAAGAAATTATCCCACCTGAGTGAGAAGGCCCAAATGAGTTAAATAAAAAAAAACACACTACACATTAGTACATTACCTTCTTCGTTCCTCATCTCACTCTCATCTTTCTCTTTCTCATCCACAGAACAAAACACTCCCTCTTCTAACTCCTTCTTCTTCTCGCCTCTCTCTCTCTTTCTTTCTCTCCGTCTCACACACACACACTCAGCAGATAAAAAACACACCACCCTCATCTCCTCTACTCTTGGTCGCCTCTCTTTCTCTCTCTCTTTACACTCTCATCAGATCGCAATGAACAACACCACTATGTTCTTCTCACTGCCGAAGTGATGCAGATCGGTATCCACGCAACCGAGAATCGCGACTTTCATCACCGTCATCCTCACCGCTGACTGGTACCAATTGGGATTTTGATTCCCATGAGTAATTCAACTCTCACTTTCTTCATCTTCATATTTCCTGCCTTTTTACGAAAAACATGATTTGGATTTGTGAGGAAGGTAATATTATTAGGTTGTTTGCTAAGAATTTGTTATATAACTTATGAATAAATTATATAACATTTTGAGGTTTGCTTCTTAAGTGTTTTTTCTTGTCATAGGTTTCATATTATCATGAATAAAGTGTCAAAGAAAGTATTTAAAAGAGTGTGATAAAGTGTTTTGAAAAAAAAATCAATTGCTAGCATTCCTCTGTTGCATCTGCCATGAATATATATGGTCCCAAATTAATGATTTTCATTTTGTTTGCAATTTAGATGTATAACAAATAATGTGTCAATCTACCTCAGGTATGGAAAAGAAGATCCATGGGTGAAGCCAATTTGGGGACTTCAGATTAAAAGAAAGGTGCCTGGACTCCATATTATCAAATCAGCCTTGCAGGTCATTGCCCTCATGATGAAGTCCCCGAGGTATGAAATTCCTCACTATTTGAATTTTAAGGCAGTTGTTTAAAGAAAGGCAGTTCTTGATATATGTTTATCTTATGAATTTAAATATATATATATATATATATATATATATATATATATATATATATGTCAAAATACTTTTCTCTTCTTTCTTAATGTTGGGTTTCACTCTAAGCTGCTGCAAATTTTAGGGGTTAACTAAATTTTATGAAAAAATACTGATACTTCTTCAACATTTACTGTCTTCAAAGAAATTGATATCTTTTGAATCTTCTTAAATATGATAGCATAAATCCTTCCTCTGTCTGTGTTTCATAATGTGTTTTCTCCTGGTCAATAGTTGCTTTTACCCCTATTTCTCTATTCTTTATTTTTCATTTCAAGTATACTATTTGGAAATTATAGGGTCTGCAGCAAACGAACTGATCCTCTCTCTCTCTCTGAATAGAGTAAGCAGTAGCAAGGAGACATCTTTTATCTATACAAATGCACATGCTTTCTCAGGTATAGGTTGCAACATGATTGATAGGAAAACACCTACGTCTGGTACATGAGTAAGCAACAAGCTTAGATTTCATGATATTAAAATCATGCTCTAGATCATACTTGGTATCTATTTGCAAAATTTGGTGTTATTAGCAAATAAGGTCTTACGTTATAAGAGTAAATTTGGTACAAGTATTTGGTGCTCCTGATATGCTTTCTTTTTGGTACAGGTATTTGGTACCCTATGCCCTAAGAGTAAATTTTTGATGCAGGTATTTGGTACCCTTGATATGCATTATTATTTTTGGCAAGAGTCGAATTTGGGTTCTTATATTATTGGAAATGTGTGATTTATTGTGATTACAGGCTCTCTTAAAGGGAATAATGATTATTTCTTTTAGTTTTGCTGAACCATTGAGTATTCTAACTATAATGAAAGTTGCAAAATTTTGGTGTGAAAGTCCGCTCGGAATTTTTGTGGTAATCAGCAAGTGGCTATTACAGGGAGGGTTTCATTGCTGGATATACCTAAAGAT
The DNA here is from genome assembly GCA_037953625.1 of Crotalaria pallida. Lineage (NCBI taxonomy): Eukaryota > Viridiplantae > Streptophyta > Magnoliopsida > Fabales > Fabaceae > Crotalaria > Crotalaria pallida. The sequence goes on from CM075649.1 coordinate 83,647,072, forward strand.
TGACAAGCACCACCAGTAATTAAAGGGTGCATGTTGGGGACAACACCACCAAGCTAGAGTTACTAACAAATAACAATGAGGAGCTGGAGGTAAATAAATTGTTTTGTTCTAGATATTTAGGAAATGATACTTTCATCATGAAGATAGTGGAACAATAAGCTTACATTAGATGTAGGTTCCAGCATGTTACTGATATGTTTGAGTAATAAAAGCATAAAGAACTATTTGGTAGTATAAGGTAAAGGACTAATATTTTGATAAGCTTTTTAAACATTTTTGTTGTTCTAATGTTTGTTTATAACTAATTGGAATAAACCAAGTAAACATGATACAATGATAAAAATAATGAATAAAAATCAAACAGGATACAAGATCTGTTGCCTTTAAAATTATTGTTTTGCTTGAAATAGTTGAAATCATAAGCAACAATAGCAGTGATGTGCAGCTGGCAGATTTCACGGAGAGAATTTATTTTTGGGTGAACAGGTATCTATAAATTTGATGTTGCAATTAAGGATTTTTTATTTTTTTGAAAAGAATTTGTCAAAAGATAGCAAGGAAACTTCATGCTTCTAAACATCGTTCTTTAAATTGATTCTCTCCTAGGTGGAAGCCATTAAGAAATATCCGAGTATGTTGCTCAGCTTAGAAGAGTTGGGAAAGGACATGGTAAGAATTTCGATCCTGCCATTTGCATTTTACTATTTTACTATTTTTTATTGTTTTAGATGACAAATGATAGTTTCACACCCGAACCAGAGTTCAAGTTCTTTTTTACCCTACTTTTGAAGTTAAGTGACTTAAATCTAATTGCATATTATGTAAGGTTTCAAGTATTTTTTTTTTGGATTTCTCCCAATGAAAAATCTGCAGAAGAGAAGCTTTATGTTTCTGATTTTAATCAATAATCACCACTTTTACTTTCAAATTCCATGTTCACATGCATGCTGCTATAGTCGAAGAAATACTATCAATAGAGAAAGAGTGGCCGGATCATGTCTGTTAACTTGCAAGGAAACAAGGTTCCTTTATATAGTGTTGGTGCAAGCTTTGCTAGGTTGACGGACAATGAAAAAATACTAATGAAGCTTGTCTTTGAAGTTAGATCCCAAGAAAATATTGTAGGGAAGTTGGTGAAGTCTAAATATAGACAACATGTGTCTTGCTCAATTGATATTGATTCCCATAATGACAAACCTATCATCATATTGAAAAATAGTTTATGTACATATGCTTGAGTTGTTTTTGATTTTGTTGCAAAATAGTTAAGTCCTAAACAAAAGTCACATGTGAATAAGAAAAGGACACCCAAACAAAAGTGTCCTGATTAATGTACATTTCAACATATTATGAAATCCATAATTATATCATGTATGAATTATTGGCTTAGCGTAATGGCCCCGTGCGTGGCACATGGTTGTTTCTAGTTTTTTTTTTAAAGTAGAGAGTAGTTAATTAAATAAATAAAAGGTGGTGCCACCAAATCATGCTCTCCCTTTATATATGGGTATGGAGTATGGACTAGTGTGTCGATAGATACTCGCGTGCAGGGACGAAGCTAAGGGTGATTTGTAGATGCCATGGTTACTCCAAAGTTTCTGAAATTCTTTTTATATACATCTATTATTCATATATTAGTATGTTATCCCGTGCAGTCGCACAGGCATTAAAATGACTATGATTTTTTTCACTTATTTTTTTTTTGTGTACACCAAGGGTATCCCCCAGCCGACAGCCGAAGACTAATCCCCTCCGAGACGTAGAGATAACCGAAGTGGGTTTTGCCTCTATCATTCTTTACTTATTTCAACATACTAAATTTTATTATTGAAATTTATAAAACAAAAAAGAAAAATAAAAGTAGACATAACGAAAAAATCATTAAATTTATAAAACTGTCAAAGTCAATGCAAGCAATATAATCCAACGCATAATAATGTCATGAAAGCAAAAATTGAAGATTCATCTGCAGTAGGGCTATCAGAGAGTTTCCCATTAAGATTTTCCTCCTCTTTTGATGAAGCGGCTGTAGGTCCATTGAGTACAGGTGCAGAATTTGAATTTTCAACAGTAGTAGCCTATGATGTATAACATGGTACAATTTAACCCAATTTCTTAAAGAACACATTTCAACATAACGATAACAGTTTTCTTTCAAAGTAGAAGTCAATGTGAACTGACCTCGTTAAGTTTTGCTTGAAGCTTTCCAACAGAAAATTGCTTACTGTCGAGGCACTGCTGGAAGAAACAATAATAATGGAACAATTAAACTACCAGAAAAAGGTATAGTTGCAAAGCCTTTGACACATTTAACTCATTCAATGAATCAAACACCATATACAAACTGAAATTGTTTTAATCAATAAATGATGAATTTCTCCGACGTCAAGCACATTAACACTACATGTGCAGTGCCTTGATGCTTTTAAGTTGTAGCTGTACACAAAGATTTGTCAAATACAAAGAACATATCGAACTTGTGCTTGTGATAACATGCTGATAAACTTTAGTTACAGTTCCCATGTTGGGAAATTAATTGTGGAAGTATTAAGATGAGTCTCAAAAAATTAATACACATTCTAAAGCATAAAGTTGCATACTTATCCAAATTCATCATAGTAATGGTTGCATATTGTATTCTGCAAATTTTATCTTAACTCTAGACAAAAAAATTGATCGATCATGGTGGAATTGCATCTTACATATATTAATATGTTTCTCAATAATACCTTCTACAAATAAATATGGAAGAGACAAAAAGTACATTCCATCTAACAGCTCCAGTAATTAGGACTATATCCATGCATAACCAAAACACCCATTACTCCAAATTTAGTTCGAAGAGTGCATTGATGAGGCATCAGAAGGTGCAACTTGGGATTTGGTTGATATGGTTACACACATTGATCATATAAAACATGACTTGTGGTAACAGCAGATCAACATTGCGAAAAGAAGGCATTGTCGAATAATTCAGACCAAACCATATGCGGTATCCAAAATATTTATTTTAATCCATGCCTACAAAAATCTGCCATAAGTCAAGATAAGTCACAATGTTATCCAAGCCGGATGGCAAAGGCAAGACACTACATCAAATGTGTTTCGGAAAATTTGAACATTAGAAAATATAACTGCTTGTAAAACACAACCAATTCGTACAACTAACCTCTAAATCGGGAAGTGGTTCATAAGATTTCATCTCTCTACTCTCTAGTGTCAAAAACTGTAATGCCCGTAATTCTCTGAATTCCGGGTTTGGTAGCTATGAGATTCTGCGTTAGTTATGACATTTCAAACAGTATCAAACAAAAAGGTCTCTCTTTCTGAAGAGCAAGTACAAATGCAATGAATGAACTGCTATGCCTATCAAAAATAAAAAATAAAAAAAACACAATGAATGCACAGAATCTCAAGTTGCAACAGGGTTTATTTTCCCTCGAGGGAAGATTTCAATACCACTACAATAGATAACTGACAAATACATGAGCAAAATCCATCAAGTTCATACCAGGTGGAAATTTTTGGATTCTAAAGCCTCAACCTGTGATAAAATCTGTTCAGAGATAGAAAAGTCACAAGTCAAAATTGTCTGCAAGCAAAATTCAAGTAAGTAACCCTACTATCCATTGAAATTTCATTTTCTACTATCTTCCCAAGCGAAATTCCATTTTCTGCATGTCCTTCACTATTTCCCCACACCCCTTAAGTAAGCAATATCAATTTGAAAAGGATAGCAAGAAATGTACATACACGCAGACTAAAATAGAATCACTATTTAACTATAATAGTATACCTGAATCTCTCTGAGAACCTCAACACGCTTTCTCACAACAGGTACAATTGAAAGGAAAAACAATCCCGATCCCCTATACTCTCTGACTCGTTACCCCCAGAGGATGGAAGGCATTTGAAACTGTCATCCTCTTCTCCTCTCCAATCTGATAAATACAGTACTTGCCTAGAAAGTGTTGTTGCTCTTCTCCAGCCACACACTACAGTGTGGAACCAAACAAAAGGCAGATGAATAAGGTTTTCCAAAGAAGGCATAGAAGATAGGAAGAGACTTTCAAGATTACCACCAAACTATTATCATCATATAGGGATTTCATTTAAGTACATGGATTTAAGTTCTACTTATTGCGAGAACCAGCAAAGCCCATTTTGGATCTTAGTGAGTCAAAATCACAAAATTATAAACAAAATTGCATAATAGTGCTTATAAAAAAAAGGAATTGCATAATAGTATGTGAAATCAAAATTAATAAAATCATAAATACAATTGCATATTAGCAAGTCAAAATAACAAATCATAAAATCTCACATAAAAGTGCATAAATAAAAAAGATCTGGATAAGAGAATCAAAGAAAATTGAAAAAACAGGTTAACCTCACCATCCAAATAAGTAACAAATTGTGACAACTCCCTGAGATGAAAGTAGCAGCAATCAACAACAGTAGTAGCAATCGGCAGCAGCACACCAATAGTAACAACTACCAGAACAGAAACAACTGCTAAAATACTAGCAGCAGTAGCAAATACCACCAACAAAAATCCTGGAATTTTAAAAGGAGGTCAAAGATTCAGAACACAATATTTTAGCAATGCTAGAATCATGAAAAATACAATAAGAACATCATGTAATATTCCATTTTGAACCTACCATTACTTATTGTTAGGAACTTTTCTTCTTTTTATCAAAGATGTGGTGAGCAATGGTTTTAGTAACTCAAAAATAATGAGGGAGAAAAACATATGCAAAAATGGTCGTTTATGCTTTTTATTTTTTACTCATCATCATCATCATCATCAGCCTAGGCATGAGAACATAAAGTTTACACACTTAGTATCAAAACACCAAATATGTAAGAACTTCATTTTGTGTCTGATAAAGTAATTATTGTTCTAATAAAGTAAAAAAAAAACAGAATCATGGTTCTTGAACCAAATCTTAAAAATAAATAAAGCAGAGGCAAAAATAAACACTATTCCTCAACCAAATCTTAAAAATAAATATGCAAAACTCCAATACATAAAGAAGAAACAAAAAACAAATAAAGCAAAAGTAAAGATCAATAAGCTTTTATGTTGAATAATTGATTGGGGAAGAAATTATCTCATCTACATACTATGAAATAGGAGTACTTGAAAGTCGGTTGCTCATGAAGAGTTGATGGGTGAAGGGCAAACAACCACCGTGATCTCCTCCATTACCTGAAATGAATGTGGCCAATTAAATCATCAATACCCAAATCGTATCTTTGAGGAAAGGATGGAGGGGTTTGAAATTACGATGATCGGTGTTGTCGGAGGACAAATACGATCCTTCTTTACCCTTTCACTTCCACCACCTCCATGGCCACAACCACCTTAAGTCTTAACCATCACCACCATCGCCAGCCTCCCCCAAATCACCATCGTTGAACGTAATTTCGACAGCCTCAACTGCAATATTGCCTCAGCCACGCTTGTGAGGATCGGTCGTCTTCGCCGGACAGCAATATTGTGAGAGCCCCTCCCCTGCGGTTTGAAACCACCACCGCTACATGGGCCAACAACCACCATGAGTGCCGATTCAGATTCAAAACTCCACTTGTCGCAGAAGAAGAGAGCGAGAAAGAGAGAGAGACCGGATGAGAGAGAAAGTGAGAAAGAGAATTTGACAGCGAGGGAGAGAATGAAAGAAAGAAGATGAAGGGACTTTTTTATAATAGAAATGGGTCTCTACTCTCTAGGTCTGGAGAAGAACATATCATTTAATGGTGACATAGGTAAGAGGGAAAAACACACTCGAGGAACACAAATTGAGAGGGGAAACCAAGAGTCTCACACTTGTAGCAGAAGCCAGAATATAAACAACAAAAAAAATCACTAACAATGTAGATTAAATGTGCAATCAATGTAGATTAAAAATGGAAACCAATCATAAGGAGGATTAGGTGGGAGAATAGGTGCCTAATCAAAATAGAAATCAGATTCTCCTATTTTATAGTATGTTGATAACGAAAACGTATCCGGTAGAATATACTCCCACAGTATTGGGAACTACACTTAAGAACATGTGCGAATGTCTCCTCTTCTAGGGTTTACGTGTGCGAATGAGGAAAGAAGTTAGGGCTCTTCCGTCCAGGAGGAAGATCACAAGGAGCGATCCATCAAAAAAGTCAAAGTCGATGATCCAGTTGACAAGAGTCATATTCCTATGGAGGAAGAACAATCCCATGCAAATAATGAAGTGTCTAATAACATTTCTATGGAATTCTCTTATGGTAACGCTGCTTCTCAGATTCATCCAGGTCGTGTTTCATACAAGAACTCCTTGCTAAAGACCATTGGGTCGTTACCAGAGGTTACGGTGGAGGACGATGATGAGGAATTACCTGAGAACCGATGGTACAAGGAGGACAGGAAGGATGACTTAGATGATAATGAGTTCAACCCTTGTCCAGAGATAGAGATCACAAAAGAAGAGTACGAAGAATGGTGCATGCCATTGAGAAGCTTTTTGATAGTCAAGATGTTCGGGAAGAGGGTTAACGCCAGGATCATTGAGAATATGACCAAACGTGATTGGGTGAAAAAAGGGTCTGTGATGATCATAGATATGCCAAAAGATTATTATCTGGTCCATTTTTATTCAGAGGAAGATTACAATCGTTCTTTGTTCGAAGGACCCTGGAAGGTGGCCGATTACTATTTGATTGTGCAACGGTGGAGCCATTTTTCATGGTTGTGGAACACATTGTTCGAAGGATTGCTGTGTGAGTGAGACTTCCTAATCTACCAATAGAGCTGTATAATTCCAGATTCCTGTGGAAAATTGGTAGAAAGATTGGCTCCATGCTTAAGATTGATCATCTAACGTCACTCCATTCTAGACATAAGTTTGCGAGAATTTGTGTGGAAATTGATCTTCTTAATAAAATTGTGCCCCCAGGTAAAGGCTTGTGGCATTGAAATCCAAATGGAGTATGATGAACTGCATCTCATTTGCTTCAAGTGTGGTAAATTTGGCCATAAAATTGATGCTTGCTTGGAGAATGAGGATGTCAAGGGGTCTGGTAACATGGAAGGCGTTGAAAGGGAGCAAAACAATGGTGAACAATCAGAAAGGATGACCCTGGTTAGGGCTGACGTGGGATTGAGGAAAAAGGATATTTTGGATTCTACTCCGGGATTTCATCAGCATGATTTCCCTAATCATGGCAATGGAGTGGATGGTATGGTGACTAAAGAGGGAATAAATTTGAATAATAATTCAAAATTTGGTCCGTGGATGCTGGTGAATAGACCGTTGAGGAAAAAAGGATCGGGAACACAATCAAATCTTAACTATGAGAAAGGTTCCATGAGTAATAATGGTCAAACGAGCCAAGGATCTAGCTTTGATGCCCTCGAAATGGAGGAAAGAATAGATGAACAGAATAAGCATGAGGAGAATGTAGAGGATATGGGAAATAAAGAAAAAGATCAACTTAAAAGATTTAGTTCTGAGAAAGGATACCCCACACGTGCAACAAGAAGTTAGAATTCTTAATCAGAAAGGTGGAAAAAATCACGGGAGTTGATATTCTAACCCCCCCTTTTGGGTTTTTGACCCCCCTTTATTTTTTTCCCAAAAATACCCTTCTTCATTTTCTTCTTCTTTCTTTCTTCTTCACTTCCTACATCATCTTCTTCTTCTTCTTCTTTTTTCTCTCCTCTTCAAACCCCCCTACAATCGGAAAGGATGACCCTGGTTAGGGCTGACGGGGAATTGAGGAACAAGGATATTTTGGATTCTACTCCGGGATTTCATCAGCATGATTTCCCTAATCATGGCAATGGAGCGGATGGTATGGTGAATAAAGAGGGAATAAATCTGAATAATAATTCAAAATTAGGTCCGTGGATGCTAGTGAAGAGACCGCTGAGGAAAAAAGGACCGGGAACACAATCAAATCATAACTATGAGAAAGGTTCCTTGAGTAATAATGGTCAAACGAGCCAAGGATCTAGCTTTGATGCCCTCGATATGGAGGAAAGAATGGATGAACAGAATAAGCATGAGGAGAATGCAGAGGATATGGGAAATAAAGAAAAAGATCAACTTAAAAGATTTAGTTGTGAGAAAGGATACCCCACACGTGCAACGAGAAGTTAGAATTCTTAATCAGAAAGGTGGAAAAAATCACGGGAGTTGATTTTCTTACCCTCCTTTTGGGTTTTTGACCCCCCTTTATTTTTTTCGAAAAATACCCTTCTTCATTTTCTTCTTCTTTCTTTCTTCTTCACTTCCTACATCATCTTCTTCTTCTTCTTTTTTCTTTCCTCTTCAAACCCCCCTACAATCGGAAAGGATGACCCTGGTTAGGGCTGACGTGGAATTGAGGAACAAGGATATTTTGGATTCTACTCCGGGATTTCATCAGCATGATTTCCCTAATCATGGCAATAGAGCGGATGGTATGGTGACTAAAGAGGGAATAAATCTGAATAATAATTCAAAATTAGGTCCGTGGATGCTGGTGAAGAGACCGTTGAGGAAAAAAGGACCGGGAACACAATCAAATCATAACTATGAGAAAGGTTCCATGAGTAATAATGGTCAAACGAGCCAAGGATCTAACTTTGATGCCCTCGAAATGGAGGAAAGAATGGATGAACAGAATAAGCATGAGGAGAATACAGAGGATATGGGAAATAGAGAAAAAGATCAACTTAAAAGATTTAGTTGTGAGAAAGGATACCCCACACGTGCAGCGAGAAGTTAGAATTCTTAATCAGAAAGGTGGAAAAAACCACGGGAGTTGATTTTCTAACCCCCATTTTGGGTTTTTGTCCCCCCTTTATTTTTTTTCCAAAAAATACCCTTCTTCATTTTTTTCTTCTTTCTTTCTTCTTCACTTCCTACATCATCTTCTTCTTCTTTTTTCTTTCCTCTTCAAACCCCCTACAATCGGAAAGGATGACCCTGGTTAGGGCTGACGTGGAATTGAGGAACAAGGATATTTTGGATTCTACTCCGGGATTTCATCAGCATGATTTCCCTAATCATGGCAATGGAGCGGATGGTATGGTGACTAAAGAGGGAATAAATCTGAATAATAATTCAAAATTTGGTTCGTGAATGTTGGTGAAGAGACCGTTGAGGAAAAAAGGATCGGGAACACAATCAAATCTTAACTATGAGAAAGGTTCCATGAGTAATAATGGTCAAACGAGCCAAGGATCTAGCTTTGATGCCCACGAAATGGAGGAAAGAATGGATGAACAGAATAAGCATGAAGAGAAAGCAGATGATATGGGAAATAAAGAAAAAGATCAACTTAAAATATTTAGTTGTGAGAAAGGATACCCCACACGTGCAACGAGAAGTTAGAATTCTTAATCAGAAAGGTGGAAAAAATCACGGGAGTTGATTTTCTAACCCCCTTTTGGGTTTTTGACCCCCGTTTATTTTTTCCAAAAATACCCTTCTTCATTTTCTTCTTCTTTCTTTCTTCTTCACTTCCTACATCATCTTCTTCTTCTTCTTTTTTCTTTCCTCTTCAAACCCCCCTACAATCGGAAAGGATGACCCTGGATAGGGCTGACGTGGAATTGAGGAACAAGGATATTTTGGATTCTACTCCGGGATTTCATCAGCATGATTTCCCTAATCATGGCAATGGAGCGGATGGTATGGTGACTAAAGAGGGAATAAATCTGAATAATAATTCAAAATTTTGTTCGTGGATGCTGGTGAAGAGACCGTTGAGGAAAAAAGGACCGGGAACACAATCAAATCTTAACTATGAGAAAGGTTCCATGAGTAATAATGGTCAAACGAGCCAAGGATCTAGTTTTGATGCCCTCGAAATGGAGGAAAGAATGGATGAACAGAATAAGCATGAGGAGAATGCAGAGGATATGTGAAATAAAGAAAAAGATCAACTTAAAAGATTTAGTTGTGAGAAAGGATACCCCACACGTGCAACGAGAAGTTAGAATTCTTAATCAGAAAGGTGGAAAAAATCACGGGAGTTGATTTTCTAACCCCCCTTTTGGGTTTTTGACCCCCCTTTATTTTTTTCCAAAAATACCCTTCTTCATTTTCTTCTTCTTTCTTTCTTCTTCACTTCTTACATCATCTTCTTCTTCTTCTTCTTTTTTCTTTCCTCTTCAAACCCCCCTACAATCGGAAAGGATGAGCCTGGTTAGGGCTGACGTGGAATTGAGGAACAAGGATATTTTGGATTCTACTCCGGGATTTCATCAGCATGATTTCCCTAATCATGGCAATGGAGCGGATGGTATGGTGACTAAAGAGGGAATAAATCTGAATAATAATTCAAAATTTGGTTCATGGATGCTGGTGAAGAGATCGTTGAGGTAAAAAGGACCGGGAACACAATCAAATCTTAACTATGAAAAAGGTTCCATGAGTAATAATGGTCAAACGAGCCAATGATCTAGCTTTGATGCCCTCGAAATGGAGGAAAGAATGGATGAACAGAATAAGCATGAGGAGAATGCAGAGGATATGGGAAATAAAGAAAAAGATCAACTTAAAAGATTTAGTTGTGAGAAAGGATACCCCACACGTGCAACGAGAAGTTAGAATTCATAATCAGAAAGGTGGAAAAAATCACGGGAGTTGATTTTCTAACCCTCCTTTTTGGTTTTTGACCCCCCATTATTTTTTTTTTCAAAAATACCCTTCTTCATTTTCTTCTTCTTTCTTTCTTCTTCACTTCCTACATCATCTTCTTCTTCTTCTTTTTTCTTTCCTCTTCAAACCCCCCTACAATCGGAAAGGATGACCCTGGTTAGGGCTGACGTGGAATTGAGGAACAAGGATATTTTGGATTCTACTCCGGGATTTCATCAGCATGATTTCCCTAATCATGGCAATGGAGCGGATGGTATGGTGACTAAAGAGGGAATAAATCTGAATAATAATTCAAAATTTGGTTCGTGGATGTTGGTGAAGAGACCGTTGAGGAAAAAAGGACCGGGAACACAATCAAATCTTAACTATGAGAAAGGTTCCATGAGTAATAATGGTCAAACGAGCCAAGGATCTAGCTTTGATGCCCTCGAAATGGAGGAAAGAATGGATGAACAGAATAAGCATGAGGAGAATGCAGAGGATATGGGAAATAAAGAAAAAGATCAACTTAAAAGATTTAGTTGTGAGAAAGGATACCCCACACGTGCAACGAGAAGTTAGAATTCTTAATCAGAAAGGTGGAAAAAATCACGGGAGTTGATTTTCTAACCCCTCTTTTGGGTTTTTGACCCCCCTTTATTTTTTTTCCAAAAATACCCTTCTTCATTTTCTTCTTCTTTCTTTCTTCTTCACTTCCTACATCATCTTCTTCTTCTTCTTTTTTCTTTCCTCTTCAAACCCCCCTACAATCGGAAAGGATGACCCTGGTTAGGGCTGACGTGGAATTGAGGAACAACGATATTTTGGATTCTACTCCGGGATTTCATCAGCATGATTTCCCTAATCATGGCAATGGAGTGGATGGTATGGTGACTAAAGAGGGAATAAATCTGAATAATAATTCAAAATTAGGTCCGTGGATGCTGGTGAAGAGACCGCTGAGGAAAAAAGGACCGGGAGCACAATCAAATCATAACTATGAGAAAGGTTCCATGAGTAATAATGGTCAGACGAGCCAAGGATCTAACTTTGATGCCCTCGAAATGGAGGAAAGAATGGATGAACAGAATAAGCATGAGGAGAATGCAGAGGATATGGGAAATAAAGAAAAAGATCAACTTAAAAGATTTAGTTGTGAGAAAGGATACCCCACACGTGCAACGAGAAGTTAGAATTCTTAATCAGAAAGGTGGAAAAAATCACGGGAGTTGATTTTCTAACCCCACTTTTGGGTTTTTGACCCCCGTTTATTTTTTCCAAAAATACCCTTCTTCATTTTCTTCTTCTTTCTTTCTTCTTCACTTCCTACATCATCTTCTTCTTCTTCTTTTTTCTTTCCTCTTCAAACCCCCCTACAATCGGAAAGGATGACCCTGGATAGGGCTGACGTGGAATTGAGGAACAAGGATATTTTGGATTCTACTCCGGGATTTCATCAGCATGATTTCCCTAATCATGGCAAAGGAGCGGATGGGATGGTGACTAAAGAGGGAATAAATCTGAATAATAATTCAAAATTTTGTTCGTGGATGCTGGTGAAGAGACCGTTGAAGAAAAAAGGACCGGGAACACAATCAAATCTTAACTATGAGAAAGGTTCCATGAGTAATAAAGGTCAAACGAGCCAAGGATCTAACTTTGATGCCCTCGAAATGGAGGAAAGAATGGATGAACAGAATAAGCATGAGGAGAATGCAGAGGATATGGGAAATAAAGAAAAAGATCAACTTAAAAGATTTAGTTGTGAGAAAGGATACCCCACACGTGCAGCGAGAAGTTAGAATTCTTAATCAGAAAGGTGGAAAAAATCACGGGAGTTGATTTTCTAACCCCATTTTGGGTTTTTGACCCCCGTTTATTTTTTTCCAAAAATACCCTTCTTCATTTTATTCTTCTTTCTTTCTTCTTCACTTCCTACATCATCTTCTTCTTCTTCTTTTTTCTTTCCTCTTCAAACCCCCCTACAATCGGAAAGGATGACCCTGGTTAGGGCTGACGTGGAATTGAGGAACAAGGATATTTTGGATTCTACTCCGGGATTTCATCAGCCTGATTTCCCTAATCATGGCAATGGAGCGGATGGTATGGTGACTAAAGAGGGAATAAATCTGAATAATAATTCAAAATTAGGTCCGTGGATGCTGGTGAAGAGACCGTTGAGGAAAAAAGGACCGGGAACACAATCAAATCATAACTATGAGAAAGGTTCCATGAGTAATAATGGTCAAACGAGCCAAGGATCTAACTTTGATGCCCTCGAAATGGAGGAAAGAATGGATGAACAGAATAAGCATGAGGAGAATGCAGTGGATATGGGAAATAAAGAAAAAGATCAACTTAAAAGATTTAGTTGTGAGAAAGGATACCCCACACGTGCAGCGAGAAGTTAGAATTCTTAATCAAAAAGGTGGAAAAAATCACGGGAGTTGATTTTCTAACCCCCCTTTTGGGTTTTTGACCCCCCTTTATTTTTTCCCAAAAATACCCTTCTTCATTTTCTTCTTCTTTCTTTCTTCTTCACTTCCTACATCATCTTCTTCTTCTTCCTTTTTCTTTCCTCTTCAAACCCCCCTACAATCGGAAAGGATGACCCTGGTTAGGGCTGACGTGGAATTGAGGAACAAGGATATTTTGGATTCTACTCCGGGATTTCATCAGCATGATTTCCCTAATCATGGCAATGGAGCGGATGGTATGGTGACTAAAGAGGGAATAAATCTGAATAATAATTCAAAATTAGGTCCGTGGATGCTGGTGAAGAGACCGCTGAGGAAAAAAGGACCGGGAACACAATCAAATCATAACTATGAGAAAGGTTCCATGAGTAATAATGGTCAAACGAGCCAAGGATCTAACTTTGATGACCTCGAAATGGAGGAAAGAATGGATGAACAGAATAAGCATGAGGAGAATGCAGAGGATATGGGAAATAAAGAAAAAGATCAACTTAAAAGATTTAGTTGTGAGAAAGGATACCCCACACGTGCAGCGAGAAGTTAGAATTCTTAATCAGAAAGGTGGAAAAAATCACGGGAGTTGATTTTCTAACCCCCCTTTTGGGTTTTTGACCCCCCTTTATTTTTTTCCAAAAATACCCTTCTTCATTTTCTTCTTCTTTCTTTCTTCTTCACTTCCTACATCATCTTCTTCTTCTTCCTTTTTCTTTCCTCTTCAAACCCCCCTACAATCGGAAAGGATGACCCTGGTTAGGGCTGACGTGGAATTGAGGAACAAGGATATTTTGGATTCTACTCCGGGATTTCATCAGCATGATTTCCCTAATCATGGCAATGGAGCGGATGGGATGGTGACTAAAGAGGGAATAAATCTGAATAATAATTCAAAATTTTGTTCGTGGATGCTGGTGAAGAGACCGTTGAAGAAAAAAAGGACCGGGAACACAATCAAATCTTAACTATGAGAAAGGTTCCATGAGTAATAATGGTCAAACGAGCCAAGGATCTAGTTTTGATGCCCTCGAAATGGAGGAAAGAATGGATGAACAGAATAAGCATGAGGAGAATGCAGAGGATATGGGAAATTAAGAAAAAGATCAACTTAAAAGATTTAGTTGTGAGAAAGGATACCCCACACGTGCAACGAGAAGTTAGAATTCTTAATCAGAAAGGTGGAAAAAATCACGGGAGTTGATTTTCTAACCCCTCTTTTGGGTTTTTGACCCCCCTTTATTTTTTTTCCAAAAATACCCTTCTTCATTTTCTTCTTCTTTCTTTCTTCTTCACTTCCTACATCATCTTCTTCTTCTTCTTTTTTCTTTCCTCTTCAAACCCCCCTACAATCGGAAAGGATGACCCTGGTTAGGGCTGACGTGGAATTGAGGAACAAGGATATTTTGGATTCTACTCCGGGATTTCATCAGCATGATTTTTCCTAATCATGGCAATGGAGCGGATGGTATGGTGACTAAAGAGGGAATAAATCTGAATAATAATTCAAAATTTGGTTCGTGGATGCTGGTGAAGAGACCGTTGAGGTAAAAAGGATCGGGAACACAATCAAATCTTAACTATGAAAAAGGTTCCATGAGTAATAATGGTCAAACGAGCCAATGATCTAGCTTTGATGCCCTCGAAATGGAGGAAAGAATGGATGAACAAAATAAGCATGAGGAGAATGCAGAGGATATGGGAAATAAAGAAAAAGATCAACTTAAAAGATTTAGTTGTGAGAAAGGATACCCCACACGTGCAACGAGAAGTTAAAATTCTTAATCAGAAAGGTGGAAAAAATCACGGGAGTTGATTTTCTAACCCTCCTTTTGGGTTTTTGACCCCCCATTATTTTTTTTCCAAAAATACCCTTCTTCATTTTCTTCTTCTTTCTTTCTTCTTCACTTCCTACATCATCTTCTTCTTCTTCTTTTTTCTTTCCTCTTCAAACCCCCCTACAATCGGAAAGGATGACCCTGGTTAGGGCTGACGTGGAATTGAGGAACAAGGATATTTTGGATTCTACTCCGGGATTTCATCAGCATGATTTCCCTAATCATGGCAATGGAGCGGATGGTATGGTGACTAAAGAGGGAATAAATCTGAATAATAATTCAAAATTAGGTCCGTGGATGCTGGTGAAGAGACCGCTGAGGAAAAAAGGACCGGGAGCACAATCAAATCATAACTATGAGAAAGGTTCCATGAGTAATAATGGTCAGACGAGCCAAGGATCTAACTTTGATGCCCTCGAAATGGAGGAAAGAATGGATGAACAGAATAAGCATGAGGAGAATGCAGAGGATATGGGAAATAAAGAAAAAGATCAACTTAAAAGATTTAGTTGTGAGAAAGGATACCCCACACGTGCGACGAGAAGTTAGAATTCTTAATTAGAAAGGTGGAAAAAATCACGGGAGTTGATTTTCTAACCCCCATTTTGGGTTTTTGTCCCCCCTTTATTTTTTTTCCAAAAAATACCCTTCTTCATTTTCTTCTTCTTTCTTTCTTCTTCACTTCCTACATCATCTTCTTCTTCTTCTTTTTTCTTTCCTCTTCAAACCCCCCCACAATCGGAAAGGATGACCCTGGTTAGGGCTGACGTGGAATTGAGGAACAAGGATATTTTGGATTCTACTCCGGGATTTCATCAGCATGATTTCCCTAATCATGGCAATGGAGCGGATGGTATGGTGACTAAAGAGGGAATAAATCTGAATAATAATTCAAAATTTGGTTCGTGGATGTTGGTGAAGAGACCGTTGAGGAAAAAAGGACCGGGAACACAATCAAATCTTAACTATGAGAAAGGTTCCATGAGTAATAATGGTCAAACGAGCCAAGGATCTAGCTTTGATGCCCTCGAAATGGAGGAAAGAATGGATGAACAGAATAAGCATGAGGAGAAAGCAGAGGATATGGGAAATAAAGAAAAAGATCAACTTAAAAGATTTAGTTGTGAGAAAGGATACCGCACACGTGCAACGAGAAGTTAGAATTCTTAATCAGAAAGGTGGAAAAAATCACGGGAGTTGATTTTCTAACCCCCCTTTTGGGTTTTTGACCCCCGTTTATTTTTTCCAAAAATACCCTTCTTCATTTTCTTCTTCTTTCTTTCTTCTTCACTTCCTACATCATCTTCTTCTTCTTCTTTTTTCTTTCCTCTTCAAACCCCCCTACAATCGGAAAGGATGACCCTGGATAGGGCTGACGTGGAATTGATGAACAAGGATATTTTGGATTCTACTCCGGGATTTCATCAGCATGATTTCCCTAATCATGGCAATGGAGCGGATGGGATGGTGACTAAAGAGGGAATAAATCTGAATAATAATTCAAAATTTTGTTCGTGGATGCTGGTGAAGAGACCGTTGAGGAAAAAAGGACCGGGAACACAATCAAATCTTAACTATGAGAAAGGTTCCATGAGTAATAATGGTCAAACGAGCCAAGGATCTAGTTTTGATGCCCTCGAAATGGAGGAAAGAATGGATGAACAGAATAAGCATGAGGAGAATGCAGAGGATATGGGAAATTAAGAAAAAGATCAACTTAAAAGATTTAGTTGTGAGAAAGGATACCCCACACGTGCAACGAGAAGTTAAAATTCTTAATCAGAAAGGTGGAAAAAATCACGGGAGTTGATTTTCTAACCCCTCTTTTGGGTTTTTGACCCCCCTTTAATTTTTTTTCCAAAAATACCCTTCTTCATTTTCTTCTTCTTTCTTTCTTCTTCACTTCCTACATCATCTTCTTCTTCTTCTTTTTTCTTTCCTCTTCAAACCCCCCTACAATCGGAAAGGATGAGCCTGGTTAGGGCTGACGTGGAATTGAGGAACAAGGATATTTTGGATTCTACTCCGGGATTTCATCAGCATGATTTTCCTAATCATGGCAATGGAGCGGATGGTATGGTGACTAAAGAGGGAATAAATCTGAATAATAATTCTAAATTTGGTTCGTGGATGCTGGTGAAGAGACCGTTGAGGTAAAAAGGACCGGGAACACAATCAAATCTTAACTATGAAAAAGGTTCCATGAGTAATAATGGTCAAACGAGCCAATGATCTAGCTTTGATGCCCTCGAAATGGAGGAAAGAATGGATGAACAAAATAAGCATGAGGAGAATGCAGAGGATATGGGAAATAAAGAAAAAGATCAACTTAAAAGATTTAGTTGTGAGAAAGGATACCCCACACGTGCAACGAGAAGTTAGAATTCTTAATCAGAAAGGTGGAAAAAATCACGGGAGTTGATTTTCTAACCCTCCTTTTGGGTTTTTGACCCCCCATTATTTTTTTTCCAAAAATACCCTTCTTCATTTTCTTCTTCTTTCTTTCTTCTTCACTTCCTACATCATCTTCTTCTTCTTCTTTTTTCTTTCCTCTTCAAACCCCCCTACAATCGGAAAGGATGACCCTGGTTATGGCTGACGTGGAATTGAGGAACAAAGATATTTTGGATTCTACTCCGGGATTTCATCAGCATGATTTCCCTAATCATGGCAATGGAGCGGATGGTATGGTGACTAAAGAGGGAATAAATCTGAATAATAATTCAAAATTAGGTCCGTGGATGCTGGTGAAGAGACCGCTGAGGAAAAAAGGACCAGGAACACAATCAAATCATAACTATGAGAAAGGTTCCATGAGTAATAATGGTCAAACGAGCCAAGGATCTAACTTTGATGCCCTCGAAATGGAGGAAAGAATGGATGAACAGAATAAGCATGAGGAGAATGCAGAGGATATGGGAAATAAAGAAAAAGATCAACTTAAAAGATTTAGTTGTGAGAAAGGATACCCCACACGTGCAGCGAGAAGTTAGAATTCTTAATCAGAAAGGTGGAAAAAATCACGGGAGTTGATTTTCTAACCCCCCTTTTGGGTTTTTGACCCCCCTTTATTTTTTTCCAAAAATACCCTTCTTCATTTTCTTCTTCTTTCTTTCTTCTTCACTTCCTACATCATCTTCTTCTTCTTCCTTTTTCTTTCCTCTTCAAACCCCCCTACAATCGGAAAGGATGACCCTGGTTAGGGCTGACGTGGAATTGAGGAACAAGGATATTTTGGATTCTACTCCGGGATTTCATCAGCATGATTTCCCTAATCATGGCAATGGAGCGGATGGTATGGTGACTAAAGAGGGAATAAATCTGAATAATAATTCAAAATTAGGTCCGTGGATGCTGGTGAAGAGACCGCTGAGGAAAAAAGGACCAGGAACACAATCAAATCATAACTATGAGAAAGGTTCCATGAGTAATAATGGTCAAACGAGCCAAGGATCTAACTTTGATGCCCTCGAAATGGAGGAAAGAATGGATGAACAAAATAAGCATGAGGAGAATGCAGAGGATATGGGAAATAAAGAAAAAGATCAACTTAAAAGATTTAGTTGTGAGAAAGGATACCCCACACGTGCAGCGAGAAGTTAGAATTCTTAATCAGAAAGGTGGAAAAAATCACGGGAGTTGATTTTTTAACCCTCCTTTTGGGATTTTGACCCCCCTTTATTTTTTTCCAAAAATACCCTTCTTCATTTTCTTCTTCTTTCTTTCTTCTTCACTTCCTACATCATCTTCTTCTTCTTCTTTTTTCTTTCCTCTTCAAACCCCCCTACAATCGGAAAGGATGACCCTGGTTAGGGCTGACGTGGAATTGAGGAACAAGGATATTTTGGATTCTACTCCGGGATTTCATGAGCATGATTTTCCTAATCATGGCAATGGAGCGGATGGTATGGTGACTAAAGAGGGAATAAATCTGAATAATAATTCTAAATTTGGTTCGTGGATGCTGGTGAAGAGACCGTTGAGGTAAAAAGGACCGGGAACACAATCAAATCTTAACTATGAAAAAGGTTCCATGAGTAATAATGGTCAAACGAGCCAATGATCTAGCTTTGATGCCCTCGAAATGGAGGAAAGAATGGATGAACAAAATAAGCATGAGGAGAATGCAGAGGATATGGGAAATAAAGAAAAAGATCAACTTAAAAGATTTAGTTGTGAGAAAGGATACCCCACACGTGCAACGAGAAGTTAGAATTCTTAATCAGAAAGGTGGAAAAAATCACGGGAGTTGATTTTCTAACCCTCCTTTTGGGTTTTTGACCCCCCATTATTTTTTTTCCAAAAATACCCTTCTTCATTTTCTTCTTCTTTCTTTCTTCTTCACTTCCTACATCATCTTCTTCTTCTTCTTTTTTCTTTCCTCTTCAAACCCCCCTACAATCGGAAAGGATGACCCTGGTTATGGCTGACGTGGAATTGAGGAACAAAGATATTTTGGATTCTACTCCGGGATTTCATCAGCATGATTTCCCTAATCATGGCAATGGAGCGGATGGTATGGTGACTAAAGAGGGAATAAATCTGAATAATAATTCAAAATTAGGTCCGTGGATGCTGGTGAAGAGACCGCTGAGGAAAAAAGGACCAGGAACACAATCAAATCATAACTATGAGAAAGGTTCCATGAGTAATAATGGTCAAACGAGCCAAGGATCTAACTTTGATGCCCTCGAAATGGAGGAAAGAATGGATGAACAGAATAAGCATGAGGAGAATGCAGAGGATATGGGAAATAAAGAAAAAGATCAACTTAAAAGATTTAGTTGTGAGAAAGGATACCCCACACGTGCAGCGAGAAGTTAGAATTCTTAATCAGAAAGGTGGAAAAAATCACGGGAGTTGATTTTCTAACCCCCCTTTTGGGTTTTTGACCCCCCTTTATTTTTTTCCAAAAATACCCTTCTTCATTTTCTTCTTCTTTCTTTCTTCTTCACTTCCTACATCATCTTCTTCTTCTTCCTTTTTCTTTCCTCTTCAAACCCCCCTACAATCGGAAAGGATGACCCTGGTTAGGGCTGACGTGGAATTGAGGAACAAGGATATTTTGGATTCTACTCCGGGATTTCATCAGCATGATTTCCCTAATCATGGCAATGGAGCGGATGGTATGGTGACTAAAGAGGGAATAAATCTGAATAATAATTCAAAATTAGGTCCGTGGATGCTGGTGAAGAGACCGCTGAGGAAAAAAGGACCAGGAACACAATCAAATCATAACTATGAGAAAGGTTCCATGAGTAATAATGGTCAAACGAGCCAAGGATCTAACTTTGATGCCCTCGAAATGGAGGAAAGAATGGATGAACAGAATAAGCATGAGGAGAATGCAGAGGATATGGGAAATAAAGAAAAAGATCAACTTAAAAGATTTAGTTGTGAGAAAGGATACCCCACACGTGCAGCGAGAAGTTAGAATTCTTAATCAGAAAGGTGGAAAAAATCACGGGAGTTGATTTTTTAACCCTCCTTTTGGGATTTTGACCCCCGTTTATTTTTTTCCAAAAATACCCTTCTTCATTTTCTTCTTCTTTCTTTCTTCTTCACTTCCTACATCATCTTCTTCTTCTTCTTTTTTCTTTCCTCTTCAAACCCCCCTACAATCGGAAAGGATGACCCTGGTTAGGGCTGACGTGGAATTGAGGAACAAGGATATTTTGGATTCTACTCCGGGATTTCATCAGCATGATTTCCCTAATCATGGCAATGGAGCGGATGGTATGGTGACTAAAGAGGGAATAAATCTGAATAATAATTCAAAATTTGGTTCGTGGATGCTGGTGAAGAGACCGTTGAGGAAAAAAGGACCAAGAACACAATCAAATCTTAACTATGAGAAAGGTTCCATGAGTAATAATGGTCAAACGAGCCAAGGATCTAGCTTTGATGCCCTCGAAATGGAGGAAAGAATGGATGAACAGAATAAGCATGAGGAGAATGCAGAGGATATGGGAAATAAAGAAAAAGATCAACTTTAAAGATTTAGTTGTGAGAAAGGATACCCCACACGTGCAGCGAGAAGATAGAATTCTTAATCAGAAAGGTGGAAAAAATCACGGGAGTTGATTTTCTAACCTCCCCTTTTGTGTTTTTGACCCCCTTTATTTTTTTCCAAAAATACCCTTCTTCATTTTCTTCTTCTTTCTTTCTTCTTCACTTCCTACATCATCATCTTCTTCTTCTTTTTTCTTTCCTCTTAAAACCCCCTACAATCGGAAAGGATGACCCTGGTTAGGGCTGACGTGGAATTGAGGAACAAGGATATTTTGGATTCTACTCCGGGATTTCATCAGCATGATTTCCCTAATCATGGCAATGGAGCGAATGGTATGGTGACTAAAGAGGGAATAAATCTGAATAATAATTCAAAATTTTGTTCGTGGATGCTGGTGAAGAGATCGTTGAGGAAAAAAGGACCGGGAACACAATCAAATCTTAACTATGAGAAAGGTTCCATGAGTAATAATGGTCAAACGAGCCAAGGATCTAGCTTTGATGCCCTCGAAATGGAGGAAAGAATGGATGAACAGAATAAGCATGAGGAGAATGCAGAGGATATGGGAAATAAAGAAAAAGATCAACTTAAAATATTTAGTTGTGAGAAAGGATACCCCACACGTGCAGCGAGAAGATAGAATTCTTAATCAGAAAGGTGGAAAAAATCACGGGAGTTGATTTTCTAACCTCCCCTTTTGTGTTTTTGACCCCCTTTATTTTTTTTTCCAAAAATACCCTTCTTCATTTTCTTCTTCTTTCTTTCTTCTTCACTTCCTACATCATCATCTTCTTCTTCTTTTTTCTTTCCTCTTCAAACCCCCCTACAATCGGAAAGGATGACCCTGGTTAGGGCTGACGTGGAATTGAGGAACAAGGATATTTTGGATTCTACTCCGGGATTTCATCAGCATGATTTCCCTAATCATGGCAATGGAGCGGATGGTATGGTGAATAAAGAGGGAATAAATCTGAATAATAATTCAAAATTTTGTTCGTGGATGCTGGTGAAGAGACCGTTGAGGAAAAAAGGACCGGGAACACAATCAAATCTTAACTATGAGAAAGGTTCCATGAGTAATAATGGTCAAACGAGCCAAGGATCTAACTTTGATGCCCTCGAAATGGAGGAAAGAATGGATGAACAGAATAAGCATGAGGAGAATGCAGAGGATATGGGAAATAAAGAAAAAGATCAACTTAAAAGATTTAGTTGTGAGAAAGGATACCCCACACGTGCGACGAGAAGTTAGAATTCTTAATCAGAAAGGTGGAAAAAATCACGGGAGTTGATTTTCTAACCCCCATTTTGGGTTTTTGACCCCCCTTTATTTTTTTTTCCAAAAATACCCTTCTTCATTTTCTTCTTCTTTCTTTCTTCTTCTCTTCCTACATCATCATCTTCTTCTTCTTTTTTCTTTCCTGTTCAAACCCCCCTACAATTGGAAAGGATGACCCTGGTTAGGGCTGACGTGGAATTGAGGAACAAGGATATTTTGGATTCTACTCCGGGATTTCATCAGCATGATTTCCCTAATCATGGCAATGGATCGGATGGTATGGTGACTAAAGAGGGAATAAATCTGAATAATAATTCAAAATTTGGTTCGTGGATGCTGGTGAAGAGACCGTTGAGGAAAAAAGGACCGAGAACACAATCAAATCTTAACTATGAGAAAGGTTCCATGAGTAATAATGGTCAAACGAGCCAAGGATCTAGCTTTGATGCCCTCGAAATGGAGGAAAGAATGGATGAACAGAATAAGCATGAGGAGAAAGCAGAGGATATGGGAAATAAAGAAAAAGATCAACTTAAAAGATTTAGTTGTGAGAAAGGATACCGCACACGTGCAACGAGAAGTTAGAATTCTTAATCAGAAAGGTGGAAAAAATCACGGGAGTTGATTTTCTAACCCCCCTTTTGGGTTTTTGACCCCCGTTTATTTTTTCCAAAAATACCCTTCTTCATTTTCTTCTTCTTTCTTTCTTCTTCACTTCCTACATCATCTTCTTCTTCTTCTTTCCTCTTCAAACCCCCCTACAATCGGAAAGGATGACCCTGGATAGGGCTGACGTGGAATTGAGGAACAAGGATATTTTGGATTCTACTCCGGGATTTCATCAGCATGATTTCCCTAATCATGGCAATGGAGCGGATGGGATGGTGACTAAAGAGGGAATAAATCTGAATAATAATTCAAAATTTTGTTCGTGGATGCTGGTGAAGAGACCGTTGAGGAAAAAAGGACCGGGAACACAATCAAATCTTAACTATGAGAAAGGTTCCATGAGTAATAATGGTCAAACGAGCCAAGGATCTAGTTTTGATGCCCTCGAAATGGAGGAAAGAATGGATGAACAGAATAAGCATGAGGAGAATGCAGAGGATATGGGAAATTAAGAAAAAGATCAACTTAAAAGATTTAGTTGTGAGAAAGGATACCCCACACGTGCAACGAGAAGTTAAAATTCTTAATCAGAAAGGTGGAAAAAATCACGGGAGTTGATTTTCTAACCCCTCTTTTGGGTTTTTGACCCCCCTTTAATTTTTTTTCCAAAAATACCCTTCTTCATTTTCTTCTTCTTTCTTTCTTCTTCACTTCCTACATCATCTTCTTCTTCTTCTTTTTTCTTTCCTCTTCAAACCCCCCTACAATCGGAAAGGATGAGCCTGGTTAGGGCTGACGTGGAATTGAGGAACAAGGATATTTTGGATTCTACTCCGGGATTTCATCAGCATGATTTCCCTAATCATGGCAATGGATCGGATGGTATGGTGACTAAAGAGGGAATAAATCTGAATAATAATTCAAAATTTGGTTCGTGGATGCTGGTGAAGAGACCGTTGAGGAAAAAAGGACCGAGAACACAATCAAATCTTAACTATGAGAAAGGTTCCATGAGTAATAATGGTCAAACGAGCCAAGGATCTAGCTTTGATGCCCTCGAAATGGAGGAAAGAATGGATGAACAGAATAAGCATGAGGAGAAAGCAGAGGATATGGGAAATAAAGAAAAAGATCAACTTAAAAGATTTAGTTGTGAGAAAGGATACCGCACACGTGCAACGAGAAGTTAGAATTCTTAATCAGAAAGGTGGAAAAAATCACGGGAGTTGATTTTCTAACCCCCCTTTTGGGTTTTTGACCCCCGTTTATTTTTTCCAAAAATACCCTTCTTCATTTTCTTCTTCTTTCTTTCTTCTTCACTTCCTACATCATCTTCTTCTTCTTCTTTTTTCTTTCCTCTTCAAACCCCCCTACAATCGGAAAGGATGACCCTGGATAGGGCTGACGTGGAATTGATGAACAAGGATATTTTGGATTCTACTCCGGGATTTCATCAGCATGATTTCCCTAATCATGGCAATGGAGCGGATGGGATGGTGACTAAAGAGGGAATAAATCTGAATAATAATTCAAAATTTTGTTCGTGGATGCTGGTGAAGAGACCGTTGAGGAAAAAAGGACCGGGAACACAATCAAATCTTAACTATGAGAAAGGTTCCATGAGTAATAATGGTCAAACGAGCCAAGGATCTAGTTTTGATGCCCTCGAAATGGAGGAAAGAATGGATGAACAGAATAAGCATGAGGAGAATGCAGAGGATATGGGAAATTAAGAAAAAGATCAACTTAAAAGATTTAGTTGTGAGAAAGGATACCCCACACGTGCAACGAGAAGTTAAAATTCTTAATCAGAAAGGTGGAAAAAATCACGGGAGTTGATTTTCTAACCCCTCTTTTGGGTTTTTGACCCCCCTTTAATTTTTTTTCCAAAAATACCCTTCTTCATTTTCTTCTTCTTTCTTTCTTCTTCACTTCCTACATCATCTTCTTCTTCTTCTTTTTTCTTTCCTCTTCAAACCCCCCTACAATCGGAAAGGATGAGCCTGGTTAGGGCTGACGTGGAATTGAGGAACAAGGATATTTTGGATTCTACTCCGGGATTTCATCAGCATGATTTTCCTAATCATGGCAATGGAGCGGATGGTATGGTGACTAAAGAGGGAATAAATCTGAATAATAATTCTAAATTTGGTTCGTGGATGCTGGTGAAGAGACCGTTGAGGTAAAAAGGACCGGGAACACAATCAAATCTTAACTATGAAAAAGGTTCCATGAGTAATAATGGTCAAACGAGCCAATGATCTAGCTTTGATGCCCTCGAAATGGAGGAAAGAATGGATGAACAAAATAAGCATGAGGAGAATGCAGAGGATATGGGAAATAAAGAAAAAGATCAACTTAAAAGATTTAGTTGTGAGAAAGGATACCCCACACGTGCAACGAGAAGTTAGAATTCTTAATCAGAAAGGTGGAAAAAATCACGGGAGTTGATTTTCTAACCCTCCTTTTGGGTTTTTGACCCCCCATTATTTTTTTTCCAAAAATACCCTTCTTCATTTTCTTCTTCTTTCTTTCTTCTTCACTTCCTACATCATCTTCTTCTTCTTCTTTTTTCTTTCCTCTTCAAACCCCCCTACAATCGGAAAGGATGACCCTGGTTATGGCTGACGTGGAATTGAGGAACAAGGATATTTTGGATTCTACTCCGGGATTTCATCAGCATGATTTCCCTAATCATGGCAATGGAGCGGATGGTATGGTGACTAAAGAGGGAATAAATCTGAATAATAATTCAAAATTAGGTCCGTGGATGCTGGTGAAGAGACCGCTGAGGAAAAAAGGACCAGGAACACAATCAAATCATAACTATGAGAAAGGTTCCATGAGTAATAATGGTCAAACGAGCCAAGGATCTAACTTTGATGCCCTCGAAATGGAGGAAAGAATGGATGAACAAAATAAGCATGAGGAGAATGCAGAGGATATGGGAAATAAAGAAAAAGATCAACTTAAAAGATTTAGTTGTGAGAAAGGATACCCCACACGTGCAACGAGAAGTTAGAATTCTTAATCAGAAAGGTGGAAAAAATCACGGGAGTTGATTTTCTAACCCTCCTTTTGGGTTTTTGACCCCCCATTATTTTTTTTCCAAAAATACCCTTCTTCATTTTCTTCTTCTTTCTTTCTTCTTCACTTCCTACATCATCATCTTCTTCTTCTTCTTTTTTCTTTCCTCTTCAAACCCCCCTACAATCGGAAAGGATGACCCTGGTTTGGGCTGACGTGGAATTGAGGAACAAGGATATTTTGGATTCTACTCCGGGATTTCATCAGCATGATTTCCCTAATCATGGCAATGGAGCGGATGGTATGGTGACTAAAGAGGGAATAAATCTGAATAATAATTCAAAATTAGGTCCGTGGATGCTGGTGAAGAGACCGCTGAGGAAAAAAGGACCAGGAACACAATCAAATCATAACTATGAGAAAGGTTCCATGAGTAATAATGGTCAAACGAGCCAAGGATCTAACTTTGATGCCCTCGAAATGGAGGAAAGAATGGATGAACAGAATAAGCATGAGGAGAATGCAGAGGATATGGGAAATAAAGAAAAAGATCAACTTAAAAGATTTAGTTGTGAGAAAGGATACCCCACACGTGCAACGAGAAGTTAGAATTCTTAATCAGAAAGGTGGAAAAAATCACGGGAGTTGATTTTCTAACCCTCCTTTTGGGTTTTTGACCCCCCATTATTTTTTTTCCAAAAATACCCTTCTTCATTTTCTTCTTCTTTCTTTCTTCTTCACTTCCTACATCATCTTCTTCTTCTTCTTCTTTTTTCTTTCCTCTTCAAACCCCCCTACAATCGGAAAGGATGACCCTGGTTTGGGCTGACGTGGAATTGAGGAACAAGGATATTTTGGATTCTACTCCGGGATTTCATCAGCATGATTTCCCTAATCATGGCAATGGAGCGGATGGTATGGTGACTAAAGAGGGAATAAATCTGAATAATAATTCAAAATTAGGTCCGTGGATGCTGGTGAAGAGACCGCTGAGGAAAAAAGGACCAGGAACACAATCAAATCATAACTATGAGAAAGGTTCCATGAGTAATAATGGTCAAACGAGCCAAGGATCTAACTTTGATGCCCTCGAAATGGAGGAAAGAATGGATGAACAGAATAAGCATGAGGAGAATGCAGAGGATATGGGAAATAAAGAAAAAGATCAACTTAAAAGATTTAGTTGTGAGAAAGGATACCCCACACGTGCAACGAGAAGTTAGAATTCTTAATCAGAAAGGTGGAAAAAATCACGGGAGTTGATTTTCTAACCCTCCTTTTGGGTTTTTGACCCCCCATTATTTTTTTTCCAAAAATACCCTTCTTCATTTTCTTCTTCTTTCTTTCTTCTTCACTTCCTACATCATCTTCTTCTTCTTCTTCTTTTTTCTTTCCTCTTCAAACCCCCCTACAATCGGAAAGGATGAGCCTGGTTTGGGCTGACGTGGAATTGAGGAACAAGGATATTTTGGATTCTACTCCGGGATTTCATTAGCATGATTTCCCTAATCATGGCAATGGAGCGGATGGTATGGTGACTAAAGAGGGAATAAATCTGAATAATAATTCAAAATTAGGTCCGTGGATGCTGGTGAAGAGACCGCTGAGGAAAAAAGGACCAGGAACACAATCAAATCATAACTATGAGAAAGGTTCCATGAGTAATAATGGTCAAACGAGCCAAGGATCTAACTTTGATGCCCTCGAAATGGAGGAAAGAATGGATGAACAGAATAAGCATGAGGAGAATGCAGAGGATATGGGAAATAAAGAAAAAGATCAACTTAAAAGATTTAGTTGTGAGAAAGGATACCCCACACGTGCAGCGAGAAGTTAGAATTCTTAATCAGAAAGGTGGAAAAAATCACGGGAGTTGATTTTCTAACCCCCCTTTTGGGTTTTTGACCCCCCTTTATTTTTTTCCAAAAATACCCTTCTTCATTTTCTTCTTCTTTCTTTCTTCTTCACTTCCTACATCATCTTCTTCTTCTTCCTTTTTCTTTCCTCTTCAAACCCCCCTACAATCGGAAAGGATGACCCTGGTTAGGGCTGACGTGGAATTGAGGAACAAGGATATTTTGGATTCTACTCCGGGATTTCATCAGCATGATTTCCCTAATCATGGCAATGGAGCGGATGGTATGGTGACTAAAGAGGGAATAAATCTGAATAATAATTCAAAATTAGGTCCGTGGATGCTGGTGAAGAGACCGCTGAGGAAAAAAGGACCAGGAACACAATCAAATCATAACTATGAGAAAGGTTCCATGAGTAATAATGGTCAAACGAGCCAAGGATCTAACTTTGATGCCCTCGAAATGGAGGAAAGAATGGATGAACAGAATAAGCATGAGGAGAATGCAGAGGATATGGGAAATAAAGAAAAAGATCAACTTAAAAGATTTAGTTGTGAGAAAGGATACCCCACACGTGCAGCGAGAAGTTAGAATTCTTAATCAGAAAGGTGGAAAAAATCACGGGAGTTGATTTTTTAACCCTCCTTTTGGGATTTTGACCCCCCTTTATTTTTTTCCAAAAATACCCTTCTTCATTTTCTTCTTCTTTCTTTCTTCTTCACTTCCTACATCATCTTCTTCTTCTTCTTTTTTCTTTCCTCTTCAAACCCCCCTACAATCGGAAAGGATGACCCTGGTTAGGGCTGACGTGGAATTGAGGAACAAGGATATTTTGGATTCTACTCCGGGATTTCATCAGCATGATTTCCCTAATCATGGCAATGGAGCGGATGGTATGGTGACTAAAGAGGGAATAAATCTGAATAATAATTCAAAATTTGGTTCGTGGATGCTGGTGAAGAGACCGTTGAGGAAAAAAGGACCAAGAACACAATCAAATCTTAACTATGAGAAAGGTTCCATGAGTAATAATGGTCAAACGAGCCAAGGATCTAGCTTTGATGCCCTCGAAATGGAGGAAAGAATGGATGAACAGAATAAGCATGAGGAGAATGCAGAGGATATGGGAAATAAAGAAAAAGATCAACTTTAAAGATTTAGTTGTGAGAAAGGATACCCCACACGTGCAGCGAGAAGATAGAATTCTTAATCAGAAAGGTGGAAAAAATCACGGGAGTTGATTTTCTAACCTCCCCTTTTGTGTTTTTGACCCCCTTTATTTTTTTTCCAAAAATACCCTTCTTCATTTTCTTCTTCTTTCTTTCTTCTTCACTTCCTACATCATCATCTTCTTCTTCTTTTTTCTTTCCTCTTAAAACCCCCTACAATCGGAAAGGATGACCCTGGTTAGGGCTGACGTGGAATTGAGGAACAAGGATATTTTGGATTCTACTCCGGGATTTCATCAGCATGATTTCCCTAATCATGGCAATGGAGCGGATGATATGGTGACTAAAGAGGGAATAAATCTGAATAATAATTCAAAATTTTGTTCGTGGATGCTGGTGAAGAGATCGTTGAGGAAAAAAGGACCGGGAACACAATCAAATCTTAACTATGAGAAAGGTTCCATGAGTAATAATGGTCAAACGAGCCAAGGATCTAGCTTTGATGCCCTCGAAATGGAGGAAAGAATGGATGAACAGAATAAGCATGAGGAGAATGCAGAGGATAGGGTAAATAAAGAAAAAGATCAACTTAAAATATTTAGTTGTGAGAAAGGATACCCCACACGTGCAGCGAGAAGATAGAATTCTTAATCAGAAAGGTGGAAAAAATCACGGGAGTTGATTTTCTAACCTCCCCTTTTGTGTTTTTGACCCCCTTTATTTTTTTTCCAAAAATACCCTTCTTCATTTTCTTCTTCTTTCTTTCTTCTTCACTTCCTACATCATCATCTTCTTCTTCTTTTTTCTTTCCTCTTCAAACCCCCCTACAATCGGAAAGGCCCTGGTTAGGGCTAACGTGGAATTGAGGAACAAGGATATTTTGGATTCTACTCCGGGATTTCATCAGCATGATTTCCCTAATCATGGCAATGGAGCGGATGGTATGGTGAATAAAGAGGGAATAAATCTGAATAATAATTCAAAATTTTGTTCGTGGATGCTGGTGAAGAGACCGTTGAGGAAAAAAGGACCGGGAACACAATCAAATCTTAACTATGAGAAAGGTTCCATGAGTAATAATGGTCAAACGAGCCAAGGATCTAGCTTTGATGCCCTCGAAATGGAGGAAAGAATGGATGAACAGAATAAGCATGAGGAGAATGCAGAGGATATGGGAAATAAAGAAAAAGATCAACTTAAAAGATTTAGTTGTGAGAAAGGATACCCCACACGTGCAATGAGAAGTTAGAATTCTTAATCAGAAAGGTGGAAAAAATCACGGGAGTTGATTTTCTAACCCCCCTTTTGGGTTTTTGACCCCCCTTTATTTTTTTTCCAAAAATACCCTTCTTCATTTTCTTCTTCTTTCTTTCTTCTTCTCTTCCTACATCATCATCTTCTTCTTCTTTTTTCTTTCCTGTTCAAACCCCCCTACAATCGGAAAGGATGACCCTGGTTAGGGCTGACGTGGAATTGAGGAACAAGGATATTTTGGATTCTACTCCGGGATTTCATCAGCATGATTTCCCTAATCATGGCAATGGATCGGATGGTATGGTGACTAAAGAGGGAATAAATCTGAATAATAATTCAAAATTTGGTTCGTGGATGCTGGTGAAGAGACCGTTGAGGAAAAAAGGACCGAGAACACAATCAAATCTTAACTATGAGAAAGGTTCCATGAGTAATAATGGTCAAACGAGCCAAGGATCTAGCTTTGATGCCCTCGAAATGGAGGAAAGAATGGATGCACAGAATAAGCATGAGGAGAATGTAGAGGATATGGGAAATAAAGAAAAAGATCAACTTAAAAGATTTAGTTGTGAGAAAGGATACCCCACACGTGTAGCGAGAAGTTAGAATTCTTAATCAGAAAGGTGGAAAAAATCACGGGAGTTGATTTTCTAACCTCCCCTTTTGTGTTTTTGACCCCCTTTAATTTTTTTTCCAAAAATACCCTTCTTCATTTTCTTCTTCTTTCTTTCTTCTTCACTTCCTACATCATCATCTTCTTCTTCTTTTTTCTTTCCTCTTCAAACCCCCCTCCCCAATCTTCATCTTCTTCTTTTCTTTCTTTAACTCCCTCTTTATTCCTTCTTCTCCTTCTTCTTCTTATTTTTCTCTCTCACACACTCACACTCATTCCATTTCCCTCACACACACAAACACACCCACTAACTCACCCCCACACTCAGCCACAATCACCACCACTCACATACTACATTATTCTGTTTTTTTTCGTGTAAAAAATGCCCTACGCCAATGTTGAAGCGTACGAAACATGTCGTACGCCTCGACAGAGGCGTAGGGCTTTTTTTATTTTTTTCCCAGTACGCCAGCCCCCTGGAGTATGTGTAAAGCTGACAATTTTTCACTTACTCCAGAGGGGCTGGCGTACGGGTTTTTTTGCTAAAAAAGCCCACTACGCCAATGCCGAGGCGTATGTGTATTTTACACGTACGCCCAGGCCTTGATGTATTGGGAAAAAAATTAAAAAAGCCCTACGCCTCTGTCGAGGCGTACGACATGTTTCTTACGCTTCGACATTGGCGTAGGGCACTTTTTACACAAAAAAAAACAGAATAGTGTAGTATGTGAGTGGTGGTGATTGTGGGTGAGTTTGGAGGTGAGTTAGTAAGTGTGTGTATGTGTGAGGGAGTGAGTGTGAGTGTGTGAGGGAGAAGAATAAGAAGATGAAGTTGAAAAAGAAATAAAGCAGAAGATGGAGGGGGGTTAAAGAAGAAAAAAGAAGAAAAAGAAGATGATGGAGGGGTGTGAAGAAGAAAGAAAGAAAAAAAAGATGAAGGAAGGGTATTTTTGGAAAAAAAATTTAAAAGGGGGTCAAAAACCCAAAAAGGGGTGTTAGAAAATCAAATCCCAAAATCACAACACAAAGGAAACAAGCCTAGTAATAATAAGCCCAATAATACGTCCAATTCTTCTAGGAAATTGCTTTTGGAAATTGCTTTTTTGCCCCCATGGTAGATTTTTTGGCCCTCATTTTTATTTTCCAAGGACAAAAATACCCCAAGCGTTTAAACCTTTTCGGTTCTACAAATTCGGAAAGGTAATTTCGGTATTATAAAGACGGAATACATTTATTTCATATGTCCGATTTTGCTAAAACGGAATATGGTTTTCGGCTTTGTGGAACCGGAAAAATTAATAATTTCCATCTCTACAGAGACAGAAAAGTGTGGTTTGCAGAGAGCAATGGCAAGCAATGGCAACAAGAGTAGCTTGCAATCACCTTCACCTATTCCCCGCTTTGGTGCATCCTTTGAAATTGAAATCAAACCTCTTCACTAACAACCACACACTTTTCACTTAAAGTTCTCACCTTTATGCCATTCACAAACACTTCTCTTCTTCTTCCTCTAAGATTAGCATGAGCCTCAAGCTGGCATCGTTGGCCTCCCCAACGTTGGCAAGTCCACTCTCTTCAATGTTGTTGTAAGCACAAACACACACTCTCTCTTTCATTTTTTGCGTTTATTCACTTTTTTTTTTGGGTCTTTTTGATGCTGTTTCAATAATGTTCATTTATGCTCTTTGCAAACCACAATTTTCCGTCTCTACATTATTAATTTTTCCGGTTCCACAAAGCCGAAAACCATATTCCATTTTAGCAAAACCGGAAATATGAAATAAATGTATTTCGTCTTTGTAGTACAGAAATTACCTTTCCGAATTTGTAGGACCGAAAAGATTAAAAAGCTTGAGGTATTTTTGTCCTTGAAAAATAAAAATGGGGGCCAAAATGTCTACCATGGGCCAAAAAGCAATTTCCATTCTTCTAAAGCTAAAGTGGATATATCTTACTCTGAAAGCAGGCCCCAAACTGATGGGCCTGGAAAACTCGAAATCATGAACAAAGAAAGTAAGGACTTGAGGAACCAGAGGGAGGAGGCAATTCTTAATCAAATGAAGTACAACCAAAAAGCTTCTTCGAGTTCCTTAGATATGATTACTA
Source organism: Crotalaria pallida (assembly GCA_037953625.1). Classification (NCBI taxonomy): domain Eukaryota; kingdom Viridiplantae; phylum Streptophyta; class Magnoliopsida; order Fabales; family Fabaceae; genus Crotalaria; species Crotalaria pallida. The sequence goes on from CM075649.1 coordinate 83,679,917, forward strand.
CTCATATGGTGTACCCGAATCAAATGAATCTTGACTTTGTAGAAGCCAAAAGAGCAATGATTCAAAAATCAAAGCCTCAACTCGAAACCACTTGATGATGAGCATACGAATACAACGGAAATCTGCAATGACCAGGAGACTTTGAAGGAGGTTTCTATACAGTCCCATATGGTGGACAGTGATATTATTGACATGAATGTCAACGATGGTAAGGGTTCTCAAAACCAAACTGCTTTTTCTGGTTAATAATGAATATTATTTGTTGGAATTGTAGGGGAACAGGTGACAACAGACTTCCAAGTCTACTAAGGGATCTTAGGAGGATGAATGGTGTCAATATGTTTATTCTCTTGGAAACCCATCCGACTGGAGAGAAAGCTATTCGATTTAACAGAAGAATCGGTCTTGGGAGATTTCAACAGTACTTCGATCAATCGCCCAAAACACTGATGGTGCCTCGTGTCTCTTGGGAGATTTCAACAATACTATTGGTCAGCATGAGAGTAGAGGTAACAGAAATTCCAGACTGGATGCTGATAGTTTGGTTTTTCGGGAGCTGATTCGCGATTGTAACCTGCTTCATGGAGGACTTGTGGGTCCTATCTTCACATGGCAGAGAGGAAACATTCGAAAGTGTTTAGATAGAGTCCTTTTTAACATGGATTGGAGGTTGCTTTTTCAAGAGATGACTGTGTACCATTTGCCTAAATTCAAATCCGATCATGCGCCCTTATGGTTGAATTTCAGAAACAAGCAGAATCCTAATAGTGGAAGGCGTCTGTTCCGTTTCATTGCTGCTTGGTGTTCTCATCCTGACCTTCATTCTGTTGTGAATAATTATTGGCAAGCCTCTGCTCGCTGGAATGATAAAATCAGAAGCAGGCAGCAAGCGCTAAAGAGCTGGAATGATAATGTTTTTGGTAACATTTTCAGTAGGTAAAAAGAGATTATGCGTCGCTTGGAAGGTATTGAAAGAAATCTCAGTGATGGTCCGAATAGGTATCTAAAAGAGTTACAAGCTAAGCTATGGGGAGAATACGAACAAATTCTCAATCAAAAGGAGCTCTTGTGGTTTCAAAAATCGAGAAGTAAGTGGATCAAACATGGTGATAGGAATACCAAATTCTTTCATGGCACAACCATTATCAGGAGAAAGAGAAACATAACTGAATGCTTGCAGGATGATTCAGGTGCTTGGATTGAAGACTTGGATCAGCTTGAAGCTTATGCTTTGGATTACTTCTCCAACTTCTACAGTGATGATGTTCCTTATCAACCTTTCTACCTTACAGTGGCTTCCCCCCCCCGCTTGATGAAGTGCAGTACCAACAGCTAGCTAAAGAGGTTAATGACCTTGAAATTCAGCGTGTTGTTTTTGATATGGGGGGCCTCAAAGCTCTAGGTAAAGATGGTTTTCATGCTTTTTTCTACCAATCTCATGGAAGATTGTTGGTCCTTCGTTATGCAACCTTATTAAAGAGTGTTTTAGAGATCCGAGTTAAATAAAGGAAATTAATGATACTTTGATCATTCTGATCCCTAAAGTTGAAGAGGTGACCTCTATCAAACAATTCAAACCTATAAGCTTATGCAATGTCTCCTGCAAAACGATTACTAAAATTATTTCATCGAGGCTAAGGGCAATCATGGAGCAAATTATTAGCCCAACTGAATGTTGCTTTGTGCTGCGAAGAAATGGCGGTGACAATGTCATTATCACTCAGGAAGTCATCCACACAATGTGTGAGATGAAAGGTAAAAAAGCTTTCATGGCAATAAAAATTGACATGGAAAAGGCCTATGACCGCATCAAATGGGAGTTTATTCATGATACTTTAAAAGATGCAGGTATACTTGATAATTTGATTCAGATCATATGGTACTGCATTTCAACTCCTGAGATGAATCTTCTTTGGAATGGAGAAGTTCTTGATACTTTCAAACCAGAGAAAGGTATTAGACAAGGGGATCCCATACCCCCTTATCGTTCATGGAAAGATTATCACAGCTTATTAATGTTGCTATCACTCATAAATTTTGGAAACCTATCCAACTCTCAAGGAATGGGCCTAAGTTGTCTCATCTTGCGTTCGCGGATGACCTTATTTTATTTGCTGAAGTTGGAATGGATAAAGTTGATTGTATTTCTCCTTGTCTGGATCTCTTCTGCGAAAGTTCAGGGGGAAGAATTAACCGTAAGAAAAGCAGAATTTATTTTTCTAAGAATGTTAATGTCAATGTTAGAAATGAGATCAGTTCAGCTTTTGGTTTTCAGAGAATGGATGACCTGGGTAAATACCTAGGAATTCCGTTTCTGCATAAAAGAGTCTCTCGACGTAACTTTTGTTATGTTATAGACAGGGCCTCTCAAAGGCTTAGTGCTTGGAAAACCAAAACTCTCTCTTTTGCAGGTTGATTGACGCTCTCTCAATCCGTTCTTGGAGCTCTCCCTACTTATGTGATGCAAACAAATCTGTTGCCGCGTCAGATATGCGATGAAATTGACAAAAAAGGCCACAGTTTCCTGTGGGGAGATTCGGATAAAAAAGAAAACTTCACCCTGTTAATTGGAAGATGGTGTGTCACACAAAATCTAGAGGTGGCTTGGGTCTTAGAGCTGCTAGAGATCTTAACTACTCCTTCATGATGAAAATTGGCTGGGGAATTATCACGAAGAAGGAAGATCAGTGGGTTCGTGTTCTGCATCATAAATACCGCTGTGGCGAAGACCTGATACCCGTGGTGCAAAGAAAACAGTCTGATTCTAACTTGTGGAAAGGAGTTCGACAAAATTGGAACATGGTGACTAAGAATATTATTTGGCGCATTGGTAATGGTAGAAAAACCAAGTTCTAGTTGGATCATTGGATTCCAGGGATTGGCTGCCTTAACTCTTTTGCTACCTGGCCACTTAATGAGTCTGACAATTGTAAACTGGTCTGTGACTTTGTGCAGCACTGCAGCCTAACGGTTTTTGGAATGTAGGACTTTTGAAAGATTATCTCGTTCAGCTCATAGTGGATAAGATTATGACTATAGTTCCACCTGCTGGTTCCAGAGATGATGATCTGGTTGGTTGGGCTCATTTGAATGAGGGCTAGTTCTCCATCAAATCAGCGTATGATATTGTTTCTAGACAGAATGAGTTGCGATAACAATCAATTTTCAAGCTCATTTGGAAGTGGAAGGGTCCTCATCGCATGAGATGTCTATTGTGGAAAATCTGTAGCAAGGCTTTAACAACAAATGCTATGAGAAGGCAACACCACATTAGTGTTACAGGTAGGTGTCCTATATGCAATTTTCATGATGAAACTGATATTCATGTTCTTCGTGATTGTAGGTTCGCTCATAAGGTGTGGAGGAAGTTGATTAATAACACAAGCTGGAGGGATTTCAACGCCAGAAACATAGAAGATTGGATGGCTGATAATCTAACTAAAGATATGGAGAATTTTGATGCTGGAACCTGGCCAATTGTTTTCGGGTTTGCTTTGGAAGTCTTGTGGCATAGAAGAAATCAAGTTGTCTTTAACAATGATGCTGTGGATTATCTGTGATTACCTGTATGCCTGACGATGATTTGGATTAAGGTGAAATCCACTTTACAAGCAATGGAGATGGATTCTTCCAATAAAACTTCGAATAACGTCAATGATTTATTGATTTCTTTGATTTACTTAACTTTGAAAATTCATACCTTTTGATCTGTAAATCCGAATTGGTCGAATTTATAGTCAAAACGATTGTATTGAAATGTAGAAATTATTTTGGTACAGTTTGGGATTTATTTTTCTGAGAACGAAATTTTAATTGTTTTTGAGAAAATTATAATGTGTTATTTTAGTAAATTGAATCATGATTTTCAAGTGGTATTTTACTGTATTGGAAAAATATTGTTTTCTACGGAATGGATCTGTTGTACGGTTTTAATTAAATATTTTGTGCATTTTGAATTTTTGTTTGTGAGACATACAATTATGAGTGCACAAGACTCTAGGGTGACCCAATTAAACACACCATATCATAATTAAAGCATAGCCACCCAACACGTACCCTATAGGTGACATGTCATTAATTGCCCTACCCTAAATGAATTCCCAACCAATTCATGTCACCACATTATTTAATTACCTTATCCAATACAACCCTACCTAAACTTATTTATACTTAATTAATTACCTCTCATGCACTTAAATGAAAACTACAAAGTCCAACCCTACCTTAATAAAGGATAAGCCGTGAGGGAGTATAGGTTTTGGGGAGTCTCTTGGTAATTTTTTAACCCCCATTTTAAGTCTTTGCACCCCACCCCAAACTTCTCTATAAATACCAAGCACCCACACACTCTCCTCTTGTTCTTGCCATTTTCCCTGAGACAAAAAAAAAGGAAGAGGAGAGAAGGAGAGGGGGAGGCCGAGAGCTCCAAGGGGAGAAGGAAGAGGATTTCTAGCTCTTTTCAATCTTGTTCCTATCTTTCTTCCCAGGTATTAATCTTCATTTCCATTCCTTTTCTTCTTTGTTCTTACTTATTTTCGGTTTTTATGAGTTTTGGTTATAAGTTGGTGATTTGTTAATGCATATTGGTTTTTATTAAGGATCTATGTTTTTAAAGCCTTGATATGGCTATGTTTATGTTGAAAAGTGAAAAGGGGATCGGACATGCATGAACCATGGAGGTTCCCACGATTTTTACTTCTTTTGGCACCCATGTGATTTTTATTTTCACTTTTGATTTGGAATGAAGAAATAAAGGAGGATTTTTGTTGATCTTAAAGTGTATTAGTTTGTGTTGCAAGAAATTTTTGATTTTTCCCTCATGTATAATTCGGCCAAGACAAGAAACAAAGGGAATGAATTTGTGTTCTTAATGCATGTTGGATTTTTGTGGTTCTCTATGATTTTTAAGCCCTAGTGTATGAGGATTTAAGCTTAAAAGGTTAAAATGAACATGTATGAACAAAAGGGATCATACTGTTTTTCCATCAATTTTTACCCAAATGTTTTGATTTTTGTTTTGATAATTTGTTTTGTGTTAAGAATGAAGGAATAAGCTTTGGTTTTTGTCGATTTTGAAGCATGTGTTTTTGTGTTGTTTTATTTCACAAAAATCCCCCATTTTTCTTCCTTAATGTTTTGGCCAGGATGAGGAAAGGAAGAAATGAAATTGATTTTTGGTACTTGATGAATTTTGAGTTGAATCCTTGATTTTTGATTGTATGCATGTTGAAATCTAAGTTTGAAATGAACCAAGTGAACATGCATGATGCTTTGAGGTCTATACGGTCTTCTCATAGTTTTGTTCAAATGATTTGGTTTTATTCTCATACTTTGATCTATGTTTGAATGAATGAATAAAATGGATTTTTAGTGAATGTTGGTGTGTTAAGTGATTTCTGTAAAAATTCCTAATTTTCCCTATGTGTAATTCGACCAAAGTGGATTGATTAGGAAAATAAATTAATTTGATTATGCATGTCTTATTTGAGCTAAGATAAATCGTTTCCATGCATTATAATTCGGTCCTTTAAGAAAAATAAGTGGAAAATTGATTTTTATGTTGATTACATATATATGTGCTATACGGTCTTTGTGTATGAAAATGCCTAAGTGTAAAAATTTGTTTGTGCTCTTAGATTATTTGGTTAAGTGCATTTGGTTTAAACTTGAAAAGAAATGACTGATTTAATTGATTTGAGTTTTGTAACATCCCAAACTTAATTTATAGTGTAATCTATGTTGTGATGGTCTTAGGGTAGAAGAAATGAGGATATAAGTTAGAAACTTAGCCAATTATGCATGTAACCTTAGGTTTAAAACATAGGAACTTAGGGAATTTAGAATAACAAGATTGGTAGCTTAAAACATAAATTCCACCGTTGGATGTGAAGTAGGATAGGTGAGGAAGCTTGATTTAAAATTTGAGGAAGATCCAACGGGTAACGAAGAAGTTATGGCCTTTCAAAGTTTGGATACTGCAAAATTGTGCAGCTTAATCGATTAAGCTGCATGTTAATCGATTAACGTCAGATTGGGTGAAAAGTCTTAATCGATTAAGTAAGTTCTTAATCGATTAAGTACTGCTGCTGAGAAAAAAAAATAAAGGCACCCACACCTTAGTTTCTTGCAAAATTCGAACTCTCTCTCTAGGGCACAAAATTTCTCATTCCAATCAATCAAGCCTCAAGTGAATCACTCCAAATCCATCCTCAAGTTCCTCTTTGTTGCTCCAAGTAAGTGATTCTTTGGTTTGAGTTTTCCTCTTTTTCTCCCCAATAATTCGAATTTCTCTCTCCCTCTTGCTCCCATGAAGCTTCAATCTTAAATTTAGGGAACTCTAGATTGGTTCAAGAATTTCCCTCAAGTTCTTGGGCAAAGCTTAAAAATTTGTCTCTTTATTCTATTGATTTTAGGTTCCTCCCTCTTCTTTGAGTTGTGGCTAATATTCAAGTGTGTACCAAACACAAAATCCTTCTATCTCTAAGAACTTGAGGTAAGGAGGTTTGTGTTACCATATTCTAGGGGGTAGATTGTATTGTGTATATATTGGGTTGCTAGGAGATATTTTTTAGTTAGGATATGAAACCCTAGGTTAGATAATATTAAGTTAAAAAAATGTGATTAAGTATAAAAGTAGTTTGATATCTTGCTTGGTGCTTAATTTCATTGTTGATACTTGAATTATGCGGTTGATGTTTTGTTAAATCATAATGAACCCTAGAATTTATGAATGATGAAAGAAAAATATGATGATCGGAATCAAACTAAGTGCAACATGTGTAATGTGATATTTTAATACTATCAATTATATGAATAACCTATGTGATGGTATGAGGTACCTTCCGTTGTGGAGGTGAAGTACCATCAGGCCAAATCGTATGAGGTACCTTCCTGTGTGGAGGTGAAGTACGATGGTATGAGGTACCTTCCGGTGTGGAGGTGAAGTACCCATAGGCCAATCGTATGAGGTACCTTCCTGTGTGGAGGTGAAGTACAATGGTATGAGGTACCTTCCGGTGTGGAGGTGAAGTACCCACTGGCCAATTTGTATGAGGTACCTTCCGGTGTGGAGGTGAAGTACAATGGTATGAGGTACCTTCCGGTGTGGAGGTGAAGTACCCATAGGCCCAATTGTATGAGGTACCTTCCAGTGTGGAGGTGAAGTACAATGTTAAGAGATAGACCTTAAAAGTGAAACGGAAATGGAAATGGAAACGTATGAAACTGGAAAATGAACTATAATAAGGATAAAGAACTTGAAATTATGTTTTAGAGTATCTTAAAAAGAACTGAATAATTATGTGATAATACATGTCTTTGATTGGGAATGTTTACTTGTAAAATGTGCTATATTTAACTATATGTGTATGGCTTGGTGGTTCAGTATAGCATGATAGAAACTGCTTCCCTATTTTATTGTGTAATACTCACCTCCTTACCATTTTTCAGGTACTGAGTTGGAGTCTACACCAGGACCGGCCGAGCAGGATTACTCTCCCTCACAGGGAGAGTAGGGTGTGGGATTTAGATGCATTTATTTTGACCTAAGCCTCCGCATTATTTTGATGTATATGTGTTGTGGACACTTTTTGAGTGAGGCTTAGGATAGTTTCACTTGGGCATGGTTTATGTTTTCTTTTTGGGTATAGTTGAAGTTATGCCTTTTGATTTACAAACTTACTATTTTGCTGGCACTCTGAAACTGATACTGACGTTTTACTCTTGAGCCCACAGGGCCATCGTGTGATGCACACATATACTTATAATTGAGCCCTGCTGGCTACTGTTGATATTATATAAATATGTTTATCAGGTTGAAGATTCAGAAAAGTCCGAAAAACAAACGAAACTCTGTCCGTTTGACGGTTGATTTTCATACATTAAAAAGGAATTTTTAAGCCTGTATTTTAATATAAGGGGAATTAAGGGTAATTAATTATAAGGTGTTATATTTATGGTATCAGAGCAGTTTCTCCTCGGCCTTGGAGTTATGCAAACTCCAAATGATTACTCACCTAGCGAGTAATTGATGCTCATAGAAATAGCTTAAGATTATGATAGAGTACTTATAGTACTATGCATATTTTTGGTAGTTGAGTCTTACTAGTCTGTTCTCTTTGGCTAAGCAGTATGGCTGGTAGAAGGGCTGGTAATGATGACATCAATGCTATCCTGGATCGTATGGTGCAAATGCAGCAAGCTCAAGCTGCCAATCTTACTGCTAGTATTGCACAATTGCACCACAACCAGGGAGAGAACATTGCAGCAGCTGCCGCAACAGCAGCGGCGGTGCAGCCTCCACCCCAAGTTCCTAATGAGATAGACTGGATGGCGTGATTCAGGAAGTGCGAGCCGCCTAGATTTGAAGGAGGCAATGATCCTGATGGGGCACTGAGATGGCTCCAGGAGATTGAAAAGGTTCTTCGCTCTTTTTAGCCACCTTCTGAGCAACGGGTGAGATTGGCTGAGTATATGCTAACCAGTGAGGCTGAGCGCTGGTGGGATCAGCAGAGGAGGGGACTGGAGGTAGCCAATCAGGTTGTTACTTGGGAGTTGTTTAAAGCTCGCTTTCTTGGAAAATATTTTTCGGAGGATGTGTGCAGGGAGAAGGAGATTGATTTCCTTCAGTTGGTACAAGGTTCGATGACTGTCAGTGATTATGCAGCACGGTTCGAGGATCTGATCCGCTATTCTGGCAGTTACAGAGATGCTGATGAGCGCACTAAGTGCATTATGTTTGAGGCTGGTCTTCGTGATGATGTTCGTCTCTCTTGCGAATATCATAATATTGACAATCTCTCGCAGCTGGTTAATATGGCTAGTACTTATGAAAAAGGTCTTAAAAGGAAGCAAGCTAATGATCGCAATAGAGCAATTCAGCGGTCTGGTGGCCCTGCTAGGGGCAGGGGTACGGTGCAGCGATCAGGACCCTATCCTCAACCTAAAACAGGTCAGGCAATGGGTGCTCCTGATCCTATTCCGTCTTGTCCTCACTGTGGCAAGCATCACAGGGGAGTATGCTGGAATTTGACTCAGAATCAACCAAATGTCACTTGTTTTAAGTGTGGACAGCCTGGTCATATTGCAACGAATTGCTCGAAGAATGCTGTGAAGAAAGAGGCCAATGTGACTAGGGCACAGAGGGTTGGTGATGGCCGTCCACTTCAGTAGGGGAAGGTGTACACTCTTGATGGAGAGGAGGTTACTGATGCTGATGAGCTGATTCGAGGTATTGGCCATGTTAATGATATTCCATGTGGTATTCTTTTTGATTGTGGAGCTACACACTCTTTTATTTCTGTCAATTGTATGGAGAGATTAAAACTGTCTACAATTGAGATGCCTTTCAAGTTATCTGTGTCTACCCCTACGAATTCAGCGGTGGTTACATCTTTAATGTGCTTGGATTGCCCACTTCGAGTATTGGAGCGGGAATTCAAAGTGAACTTGATATGTCTACCCTTAACCAAGCTGGATATTATTCTAAGCATGGACTGGATGTCCCAGAACCGTGTCCTTCTTGATTGTAGTCAGAAGTCAGTGATCTTCTGTCAAGTTTTGGTGTCGGCCATGGATGTTGAGGAAGCAGCAGATATCAGTGGAATTCCAGTGGTTAGTGAATTTCCGGATGTTTTTCCTGCTGAAATTCCCGGATTACCTCCTGCCAGAGAAGTAGAATTCGACATTGATCTTATGCCCGGTGCCGGCCCGATATCTAAAGCGCCTTATAGAATGGCCCCCACAGAGTTAGAAGAGTTAAAGAAGCAGTTGGAGGAGCTTCTGGCTAAGGGGTTCATTAGGCCAAGTGTCTCTCCCTGGGGAGCTCCAATCCTCTTCGTTAAAAAGAAGGATGAAAGTGTCCGTATGTGCACTGATTACCGGCAGTTAAATGCGGTGACAGTGAAGAAGAAATATCCACTCCCACGTATTGATGATTTGTTGGATCAGCTTAGGGGAGCTGCAGTTTTCTCAAAGATTGACCTCCGATCTGGATATCATCAAATTCGTATCCGAGAGGAGGATATCCCTAAAACTGCCTTTAGAACTCAGTATGGGCATTTTGAGTATGTGGTGATGCCTTTTGGTCTCACGAATGCTCCTGCCATCTTCATGGATTATATGAACAGGATCTTCAGGCCGTACTTAGACTCATTTGTCATTGTGTTCATTGATGACATTCTTATCTATTCCAAGAGCCCGAAGGAGCATGAAGAGCATTTGAGAACGGTGCTCCAAGTTCTCAAACACAAGCATCTTTATGCTAATTTTTCTAAATGCAGTTTCTGGTTGAATGAGGTGCATTTTCTGGGGCATGTGATTTCTGAGAAGGGTGTTGCTGTTGACCCTTCTAAGGTGGAAGCGGTGCTTAAGTGGGAGAGACCCAAGTCCATTACTGAGATCAGAAGTTTCCTTGATATGGCTGGGTATTATAGGAGGTTTATTGAGGGGTTTTCGAAGCTAGCCCTTCCTATGACTACTCTTACGCGGAAAGGTGTTCCGTTCGAATGGTCCCCAGAATGTGAAGATAGTTTCCAGGAGTTGAAGAGGCGATTGACTAGTTCCCCGGTGTTGATTTTGTCGGATCCGACTCAATCCTTTGTAGTGTATTGTGATGCTTCAAAACAAGGGTTGGGTTGTGTGCTGATGTAGCAAGGACAAGTCATAGCCTATGCATCCAGGCAGTTGAGGCAGCATGAGCAAAACTATCCCACTCATGATCTTGAGTTGGCGGCAGTAGTTTTTGCTTTGAAAATCTGGAGGCATTATCTATATGGTTCAAAGTTTGAAGTCTTTAGTGATCATAAAAGCCTTCGCTATCTCTTCGATCAAAAAGAGTTGAATATGAGACAAAGGAGGTGGATGAAGTTTCTGAAGGACTATGATTTCACTCTTCAGTATCATCCGGGCAAGGCCAATGTAGTGGCTGATGCACTAAGTCGCAAGACTTTGCATGTCAGCAATTTGATGGTGAAGGAGATGCAGCTAATCCAAGAGTTCAGTGACCTCAATTTGAACATGCAAGTGAAAGAGAAGAGCATTGTTCTAGAAATGTTGCAGGTTACCAATGACTTGATTGGTCTTATTAGAGAAAGACAAGCTGATGATGCAGAATTACAAAAGTTGTTGGAAGGGGCATCGGGCAATGAAGAGCCCGACTTTGTAAAGGGTTCTGATGACATTATCCGGTTTAGGGGCTGGATATGTGTTCCTATGGATTTCGAAATTAGAAGGGATATCCTATGGGAAGCACATCGAACCAAAATGAATTTCCATCCTGGTGCAACGAAGATGTACCAAGATTTGAAGAAGATTTATTGGTGGCCAAAGTTGAAAACCGATGTAGCCGATCATGTATCTCATTGCCTAACTTGTCAGAAAGTTAAGATTGATCATCAAAAGCCTGGTGGTCCGTTGCGATCACTTGATATTCCGAAGTGGAAGTGGGATAGTATAGCTATGGACTTTGTGACAAGTCTACCTAGGACTGCGGCAGGATGTGATGCAGTTTGGGTGGTTGTGGACCGTCTCACAAAGTGTGCTCATTTTATTCCGATTCACAAGAAGTACACTCTGGAGAAGTTGACTCAATTGTATATCAGGGACATAGTGAAGCTACATGGTGTTCCTACTAGTATTGTATCCGATCGTGATCCGAGATTTCTGTCTAGATTTTGGCAGAGTCTCCAGCAGGCATTGGGTACTAAGCTAAAATTTAGTACGACTTATCATCCGCAAACAGACGGACAATCTGAGCGTACTATTCAGACACTAGAGGATTTGTTGAGAGCATGTGTTCTGGAGCAGGCTGGTAGTTGGGAGCAGTTACTGCCGTTGATGGAGTTTACTTATAATAACAACTTTCACTACAGTATTGGCATGGCACCATTTGAGGCTCTCTACGGCAAAAAGTGTAGGACGCCTCTGTGTTGGTTTCAAATAGGAGAAAATCTGTTGACAGGTCCTGATATTGTGAAAGAAACAACTGAGAGGATCACAATGATCAAAAAACAAGATGAAAACTTCCCAGGATCGCCAGAAGAATTATGCTGACAGGCGAAGGAGACCTTTGGAATTTGATGTTGGGGATCATGTGTTTCTAAGAGTGTCTCCGGTCACAGGGATTGGTAGAGCAATTAGGTCCAAGAAACTAACTCCTTGGTTTGTTGGACCTTATGAGATTCTGGAGAAGGTTGGTCCGGTAGCTTACAGGATTGCTATGCCCCCTCACATAGCTAGGCTTCATGATGTATTCCATGTCTCACAGCTAAGGAAATACATTCATGATCCTACTCATGTGGTCACATTGGACGATTTGCCTTTGAAGGAGAATTTGACTTTTGAGGTGTTGCCAGTGAGAATTGAAGATAGGCAAGTGAGACAATTAAGAGGCAAGGAGATTAGCTTGGTAAAAGTCATATGGAGCAGGAACAATGCGGAGGAGGCTACTTGGGAGTTGGAAAGCAAGATCAGACAATCACATCCACACTTGTTCGATGACAACGAAATTTCCATAACGAAATTCGGGTAAGTGGGAGAGGATTGTAACATCCCAAACTTAATTTATAGTGTAATCTATGTTGTGATGGTTTTAGGGTAGAAGAAATGAGGATATAAGTTAGAAACTTAGCCAATTATGCATGTAACCTTAGGTTTAAAACATAGGAACTTAGGGAATTTAGAATAACAAGATTGGTAGCTTAAAACATAAATTCCACCGTTGGATGTGAAGTAGGATAGGTGAGGAAGCTTGCTTTAAAATTTGAGGAAGATCCAATGGTTAACGAAGAAGTTATGGCCTTTCAAAGTCTGGATAGTGCAAAATTGTGCAGCTTAATCGATTAAGCTGCATGTTAATCGATTAACGTCAGATTGGGTGAAAAGTCTTAATCGATTAAGTAAGTTCTTAATCGATTAAGTACTGCTGCTGAGGAAAAAAAATAAAGGCACCCACACCTTAGTTTCTTGCAAAATTCGAACTCTTTCTCTCTAGGGCACAAAATTTCTCATTCCAATCAATCAAGCCTCAAGTGAATCACTCCAAATCCATCCTCAAGTTCCTCTTTGTTGCTCCAAGTAAATGATTCTTTGGTTTGAGTTTTCCTCTTTTTCTCCCCAATAATTCGAATTTCTCTCTCCCTCTTGCTCCCATGAAGCTTCAATCTTAAATTTAGGGAACTCTAGATTGGTTCAAGAATTTCCCTCAAGTTCTTGGGCAAAGCTTAATAATTTGTCTCTTTATTCTATTGATTTTAGGTTCCTCCCTCTTCTTTGAGTTGTGGCTAATATTCAAGTGTGTACCAAACACAAAATCCTTCTATCTCTAAGAACTTGAGGTAAGGAGGTTTGTGTTACCATATTCTAGGGGGTAGATTGTATTGTGTATATATTGGGTTGCTAGGAGATATTTGTTAGTTAGGATATGAAACCCTAGGTTAGATAATATTAAGTTAAAAAAATGTGATTAAGTATAAAAGTAGTTTGATATCTTGCTTGGTGCTTAATTTCATTGTTGATACTTGAATTATGCGGTTGATGTTTTGTTAAATCATAATGAACCCTAGAATTTATGAATGATGAAAGAAAAATATGATGATCGGAATCAAACTAAGTGCAACATGTGTAATGTGATATTTTAATACTATCAATTATATGAATAACCTATGTGATGGTATGAGGTACCTTCCGTTGTGGAGGTGAAGTACCATCAGGCCAAATCGTATGAGGTACCTTCCTGTGTGGAGGTGAAGTACGATGGTATGAGGTACCTTCCGGTGTGGAGGTGAAGTACCATAGGCCAATCGTATGAGGTACCTTCCTATGTGGAGGTGAAGTACAATGGTATGAGGTACCTTCCGATGTGGTGGTGAAGTACCCACTGGCCAATTTGTATGACGTACCTTCCGGTGTGGAGGTGAAGTACCCATAGGCCCAATTGTATGAGGTACCTTCCAGTGTGGAGGTGAAGTACAATGTTAAGAGAGAGACCTTAAAAGTGAAACAGAAATGGAAATGGAAACGTATGAAACTGGAAAATGAACTATAATAAGGATAAAGAACTTGAAATTATGTTTTATAGTATCTTAAAAAGAACTGAATAATTATGTGATAATACATGTCTTTGATTGGGAATGTTTACTTGTGAAATGTGCTATATTTGACTATATGTGTATGGCTTGGTGGTTCAGTATAGCATGATAGAAACTGCTTCCCTATTTTATTGTGTAATACTCACCTCCTTACCATTTTTCAGGTACTGAGTTGGAGTATACACCAGGATCGGCCGAGCATGATTACTCTCCCTCACAGAGAGAGTAGGGTGTGGGATTTAGATGCATTTATTTTGACCTAAGCCTCCGCATTATTTTGATGTATATGTGTTGTGGACACTTTTTGAGTGAGGCTTAGGATAGTTTCACTTGGGCATGGTTTATGTTTTCTTTTTGGGTATAGTTGAAGTTATGCCTTTTGATTTACAAACTTACTATTTTGCTGGCACTCTGAAACTGATATTGACGTTTTACTCTTGAGCCCACGGGGCCATCGTATGATGCACACATATACTTATAATTGAGCCCTGCTGGCTACTATTGATATTATATAAATGTGTTTATCAGGTTGAAGATTCAGAAAAGTCCGAAAAGCAAACGAAACTCCGTCCGTTTGACGGTTGATTTTCATAAATTAAAAAGGAATTTTTAAGCCCGTATTTTAATATAAGGGGAATTAAGGGTAATTAATTATAGGGAGTTACAAGTTTCTTTGTTGGAAAGGAAGTTGAGTTAGACTGTGCATGAAAATTAACTGAATTGGTTTGAGAAGAGGTTGTTTGTATGAGCTAAATGTGTAACTGGAAAAATTGTGATTTTGATGCATATTGATGTGTGTTTGGAGTATGAATGAAATCGTTTAGAGGCTGCACATTTGAGAATGATGTATGAAATGCTAAATTGAACCTATACTGAATTTTTTATGAGGTAGTGTTTGCAGGAGACTTTGATAAATGTTATTTATGCTAATCGGATTGCCTTGAAAATTTGATATGTTGTTCTTCATATTGTTTGAATGATTTCTGGAAAATTTGGATTGATTTGGAATTGGTTTGATATTTTAAATGAATTTTGTTTGTTAATGAATGTTTAAGAAAAACTTGTGTTTTCAATTGCAGAGGCTTGAATGAAAAATGTTTCCCCAAGTTCAATGCCTATGATACTTAGCCACTGTTTTGATGATGTTAAATGTAGCGCCTCTGAATTTTTATATGATTTTTGGAATTGATTTACTAATTTTACAAGAGTGCTTTTTGTGAAAAAGATTTCATAAAAATAAGCTTTCGGGTTAAACGTGAACAGAATTTTTGAACTTAACCTACTCTAAAAGGCTTGAAAATTTTATGGTAGCTTCTTGAACATGTCATGAAACTCTTTGTAAAATCTTAGATGATTTGGAATTGATTTGATAGTTTTACAAATGGCAAAACAGTGAACCGTTTGGTTTAGATTTTTCAGACTTAGTGACAAGTTTAATTGAAAAAGTTTGACTTAAACAACTCCAAAAAAGTATGAAATTTTTAGGAGATGGTCTTGACTGTGTGAGGAAGGTTTTTACCAATTTTCATCCGATTCGGAGTTGATTTACTATTTTTAATTGCTGCGTTTTGGCCTCAGATCAGCAGCAGACCTGTTTAGATTTTTATGCGAAATCTGATTTGAAACTTAGGTTCTGGATGTCTGAATGACTTGAAAATTTTATATGTTGAACTTTGATGTATGTTTGTGTCCTGAAAATTTTGGGATTTAAACAAATTGATTTGATATAGTTTTGGACTTTATTCATTGTGTTTTCCCCGTAATCGATTAAACCCTCTTTTTGACACTTTTTGCTAAATAGGAACTTTCGTTCATTCTTTTGTGACTTGGCTGGACTTATAAGTTAATTGTGATGTCTTGACGTGATGGGAATAATTATTGTTTAAAAAGTGTTTAGATTTATGAATAAATAAATTTGCAAGTTAATTAATTACAGTTGTTATTCGGTTTAGGTTTTTAGTCTAAGGTTAGAATGAGATTGTCTTATATGCTAAATATTAATTGACCTATTATGTGATGCTTGCTACTTGAATTTCCTAAGTGTCTACCTACCTTGGAATTATTTGTATGATTAAGGAATGAATAGAAAATAAATTATTTAGCTAAGTTAAAGTGTTGTGTTTGATTTGCATGAAAAACTTTTGGAAATTTATGGATTTTGAGGATGATTATTTTTGATTTCGTTAAAGAATGTTTGGTTGCTACCCTATTTCATTTCATGGTGTTATGTTTGAAAAATAAATTGTTTTAAGTGGTTATTTTATAACAAAGTATTATATGAACTAAACTAAGACTTTATGATGTTTTCGAATTGTTCGAAAAAGTGATTTCGAGTTGCTTCACTGCTGTCCAGCATTGGATTAATTGGTGTTTCATCTCTAAAAATGTTTTCAATTAATTTAAAGTTTGAGTTGTAACACCCTGAATCTTAAATGATAATTAGAATGTGCTAAGAATGATAAATTAGCATAGAAAGGTATTAGGTTAGGCATAGGAAACCATAGGAATACTTAGAATGCATTAGCAAGTGAAAAATGAAGGTCATTAATCGATTAACAAGGGAGTTAATCGATTAAGAAATCAGGGGCTCTCAGCCATTAATCGATTAACCAAAAGCAGTGCATCAGGCATTAATCGATTAATCGACAGGCTAATCGATTAACACCTGTTGGGTCGGCCAGAAACGTGACTTTTAATGTACAACTCACGTGAGTAAATCATAAAAATAACACGAGTTCTCTTCTCATTTCTAGATCTTTCTTGACTTCTCTTCATACCACATCATAAACCTTCATCAAAATCATCAACCACTCCTCTTCCTACTCTCACTTTCCATCATGCTAACCTCCTATTCATCATCACCCACCTCTCTTTTCTCATAAAATCCAATCTCTTTCTACACCCAAATCTCTACTCTTCCTCCATCATCATATTCTACTTAAGTTAAAGGAAGAAGAAGGATTAAGAAGCTAAGGAAAGCTGAAAGAGAAGACAATAAGGAGAAGGGAAGCAAGAGTTCATAGTTCCAAGACCTTTTCTCTAGGGTTTCCTCTCCCTTAAGGTAAGGGAGGAGTAGGTTTCATAATTTAAGCTAAAGAGTTAGGGATTTATACATAAAAACCTAGGATTAGTCATAAACCTTAAGGCTTAATTATTATTTATTAGGTGGAGAATTGTGATCATGATTTGAGTTAGGGTATAATATGAATGTTAAGAGAAGTTAGTAAAAAAAATTAGTTATATAATAATGAATTATAAATAGTGTAAGATATAAGATGGTAGTAATGGCTAGGTTGTGGTGAAACTATTATTATTCGGCTAGGTTGTGGTGAAACTATTATTATTCCAAAAGTTAATATAACTAGGAAATTATATCTAATTGCTTTAAATATAGACAAGTGGAATGTCATAACTTGAATATATCGAATGAGTGCATAACATTTTCATAAAATAGTAAATAATTAGAAGCATGCATCATACATGGGGAATAAGGTGGACGGAGAGGAAGTTGGGAAAGACATACGCGGAGGCACGTGAGTGATATGTGACTAGGTTGTGCTAATGAAACAACCACGGGGATTGTTATGGGCAAAACTTGGATCTCCTAGGAGGGAACGAACTGGCCACTCGTGTCGGGGGATTGGTTTTGCAATAACCATAATGATCCTATCAGTCACAGAGTCACATCATGACCGGTTGAGGGTGGATCCCTGCTAAAGGCAACTTGGGGCCATCAACCCAGGTTGTACTGGACCGAGAGAGATGGTCAGTACCGGGCAAGTTGTGGTGGAGGGACACTTACTCCCGGTTGGTCTTTCCCTGGAGTGGAGGGTGAAGTGAGGAAAGGATATGATGATGATGATGTGATGAATATGAAATCCACAGAGTGATTGAAAAATTCAATTGTGAAATCTTGGATTGGATCCAATGTCAATGAAATTGAGAAGAGAACTTGAGAAAAGTGAAGCAAGAGTATGATATGAATTGTAGTACCGCATTGGATTCAATTGTGGATTTGAGTGCCGAGCATGCATCATGAAAAAGAAGATAAGAAAAGAATGAGCCATGCATCATGATATCATGCAAATTACATGTATGAGTCAAACACCTATCATATGGAATTTCCTTTTATATACATGTATATGGATGGATTATGAGTCAAATATCTATGTTATGGGTTTCTCTTTTATATACATGTATATTGACTGATTTATTTAAAGAACATAAGGATAACACTATCCCTTTGGTTTATATGTTGTAATTCTTAATTCTTTATTTTAAATTATGTTAATTTACTCACCCCCTTAATGTTGAACATTTTAGGTACCACCAGCGGAGATGTCTTTTCTACTATTCCTGACGAGGAGAATCATACTCCACCATCTGGGGCACGGACTCCGTGATGTGGCTTGCCACTTGATGATGCAACCAGTCTTTTGATATGATACCATATAGTTCCTTTTGGATTATTAAGAAAAGTATTGTATAAAAACTCTTAAGTACTTTACTTTTGGATATGTTAGTTTGGTCTTAACTTTACTTTGTAAATCATGAAACATAGCCACCACCCTTTTTGATGTGATAATATGGTGGCCACATAGTCTTTTGGTGTGTATAGAACTTGATAAGAATATATATATATATATATATATATATATACATGATACTGGTTCTGACAGGTACAAAAGATAAATTTTGGATAGTCCAGAAAACAAAGTAAACTATGTCAAAATTTCTTAAGATTTCTTATAAATCCTAAGTGCTTTCCAATATAAAGTAATACCATTTATTTCTTAATAAACGGATTAAGAATTAGTGTTACAATTTATGGTATCAGAGCAATGGTTGCAATCCTCGACTGTGGAGTGTGGACTCCCATACTCCTCAAGGGTTACTCCAAATGAGAGTAACTATTTATTAGTAAAGTTTAGGGATTATAATATTTTAGAATCCATTAAAAATTAGAGTTCATAAGAGTGCATGTGTAGGAAACAAAATTTTGAGGCAGTTAATCGATTAAGCAATTGCACCCTCTCATCCATTAATCGATTAACCCGTGTGTTAATCGATTAATTGCAGGTTTTTTCTCAGATGTTAATCGATTAAGGCTCCAATAATCGATTAATCTATTTAAAATGTAAGTGCTGATCTTTATAATTTATAGGAAGTTGAAAGCTATTATTGTTCTTACTATTTAAGTTTTATTTCAGAAGTTAAAGATGGCTCGTAGAAACAACTAACTCCTTGAGAGAATAACTGAGAACCTGGAAACTCTGGCCCAAAATCAGAATAATCGGTCCAATCAAAATCCAAATCCCAACCAGAACCAACCTCAACTGTAACAGCCCGATTTTCGTAAACCAAAATAATTAACTTTTATTCATTAAGGTTGCAAAAATGAGGCATTTTTTTTGAAACGTAATTGAAAAGTCATTGATGTATTTAAAAATACCTTTGCTGAAAACCGAGTTGTTACTAAAACGAATACTCACTTATTTGAATCTTCAAAAACATTTAGCATTGCAAAATGGTTTGGTTTCAACTCAAAATAGTTCTTTGCATTACATCAAAAGACCCTACATAATTTTCACAAAGTTTCCTTCTTACACATCTATAAAAGTAGGGCATGTTCCAAAATAAGCTGAGTTACATACTTAATTCATCACTTAGGTAATCCTTGACACAAAACACTCACAACATCCTAAACCAATAACATTATCCTTAAACTTTCCTATTGAAAACAATCGGATGCAGCTCCTTCTTCTTCTTGCGCCCTTTCTTCCTTTCCGACGAAGATGCCGTCTCTGTCACTGCTTCCCTTTTGTCATTTTGCTCAAACTCTACTCCATTTAGAGTGGTGGAGTTTCTCTGGGTCTCGTACCGCTTCTTCTCCTCGTAGCTCCTATATCCTTGCACAGTGACTTGCCCCAAGTGCGGTCCCAAATTAGCTCCGCTCAGTTGATGTTCCGGGTCTGGAATCACGATCTGAGTGTAGCCGATCCACACCCAACCATATGGTGTGTGCTTCCAACCACTCCCATGCCTACTCCAAGTGGCAATCTCCATACGATACTCCATCTGCCCATTGAGATACCAGCATCACCGATATGCCAACGAACAGAAGAGAGTAAGCGATCCGAACGACGCATCGTCGACGGTGTGGATTTACGATAGGCGGGATATCAAGACAATACAAACAATACACACAACACACATACAACATATAATTCATGCATATTATCATTAACATCAATCCTTATCATCATTCATTATCATCATTATTATCTTGCCCAACTTAATTCATTTCTCAACATAATCATTCTTTCCTTCTTATTTCCTTACTTTCATTCATATCCTCATTCATGGGATTTCACTCGCTTTTCCATACTTTCCATCCTCAATTCCTTTCTCATTATCCACATCTCATAAGCTTTTGCTTCTCTTAAGTATAAATCTTTTCTTTATCAAGTCTTATTGAGTTATAACCGTCGATGATCGGGGGAGATTAAAATATCATCGGGGTACGCATTTCTTTCGCAGTTAGTACTCACGTCTCAAGTCTACATCTCCTCGGTCATCCACCCAACCTAGTCGGAAGCAAACAGGAGTACAGGACCTTTACCGTGCGGGCACGACAGCTGTCTCAACAATCAATTGGCTCCAAGCCAGGAGAACTGTAGAAAACTCGGGTACAGTCTCAAATCAATTCATATCATTTCAATTCATATATATATATATATATATATATATATATATTCAAGGCACACTGTAGAAAACACGGGTACAGTGGCAATCAAGATGCCCCACTCCAGTCCCTCTCACTGTTCAAAATTTGCAATCTAGGGGGCGTCAGTACTATTCTAGTTGCGCTGCAGAACTTACCACGGCTTTGGCCCCCAGTCCCTACCACGTTCGTATGCCACATATGGAGTTCGTTCTGCCTAGAAAGTACTCAAGACTTCTTGACGTTTCACCGTCATCGTCCTCCCCTAATGCAATCTCCACCTGAGTATCCGCAGATACCCATGGTTCCTTCCTCTCCACTACTTCGATATCACACTCATAGCTCACCGCGTTCGCGCTGTTAATGTCTTTTAAAGTCTTTTATCTTTTTAGGTAACCTAATGGTCGGCCCATCCTTCGTGCATCCCTTCAATGAGTCCCGACCGCTATCTTTCAACATCACTGTTCCTTTCTTTTCTCAACATAGCACAGAGCTGGGATCACATCGATAAACTCGTATCTCATTTCTTAAACTTTCTCAACATTCTCAATTTTCCTCAAAATCTCTTTTCACAATTTTCTTAAAATTTCATTTCACAAATTCATTTCACAACCTTTCCTCAAAACAATCTTTCATAAGTTTTCTCAAAATCTCGTTGCATAAACTTTCTCAACAATATCATTTGCAAACTCTCTCAAAAATTTCATTTCATAAGCCTTCACAAAATATCCTTTCAGAAACTTTTTCAAAAACTTCAGTTTGTAAGACTTTCTCAAAAATCTAGTTTTGTAAACCTTTTCAAAAATTTCTTTTCATAAACTTTCGTAAAAATCTCATTTTGTAAACTCTCTTAAAAATCTTATTTCGTAAACTCTTTTTCAAAAATCTCTTTTCATAAACTTTTCTAAAAATTTTGTTTCACAAGCTTTCTAAAAATCCCATTTCACAAAAATCTCATTTCACAGAATTTCTAAAAAATCTTGCTTCACAAACTTTTCGCAAAAACCTCCTTTCACAATCTTTTTCAAAATGTCCTTTCACAAACTTTTTCAAAAATCTCGGTTCGTAAACTTTTTTCAAAAATCTCGTTTTAGTGAGCACTAGCGGAGGAGCAAGCTCAACTCAACACAAGCCTCATGATAACATCAACAAAGGAACCAAATTCCACTTAGGCCACATCTCATTTCAACAACAACAATATCTTCCCCAGCTCTGGCTCATCCTCTTCATTATCATCAATTCTTTTTTTTTTTCCGACCTTAACTCTCTATCTCTTTCTAATCCATCCTATATCTTTTATCATTATTCCTTTCTCATTGTGTCTTTTATTCTCATAAACTTACTCATTTCATTTTCATTTTTCAGGACGTAACAGACGTCCATCAGCATACTACTCATATTACTTGACAATATTAAATTTCATCATGCATAATTAAGCAGATACATATAATCATACTATTTCACATCATTAGCATACAATCATCACACAACAACAATGTGGTCTTTATCTTCTTCGTATAAGTGGCCACACAATTCAAACAATTGCCACTATACTACTGACTCAGAACCACTAAGTTTCGATCTTTGAGCTGATACGGAACGTCCTAATATATCACCTAACTACCACGATGTCTTAGGAAAGCTTCTCTCTCACCCGAGGTCCAGCAATTTAAACGTACACGATCTTCGCGGATCCTTGTCGCTACCAGCTGCTCCAATCCCCCGTCTTTAAAATTCCTCGTACTAAATAAAATACGTTTACGTTATTAACTTATATCATGAAATCTTTTTCGTAACTCAGACACATTTCATTCCTCGTCGGAAAACTTAAAACGTAATTGTTTTCTCAAACAACTCTAATATTTTCTAGTACTTCAAGTACTTCAAAATTATTTGAAAACATCATGTAAAGTCATTTAAACCATTTAGTTTAGTTGCTGGTCCGTCTTGGACAGCACCTTAACCATGTTCGAAAACACCGAAAAATTCACCGTTTCTAATCCGGGTTTTTCTTAAATCAAATACCACTTGAAAACCATACTTTAAATCACATGAACACATTTTTAAAGTTAAGAAACAAGTTTAAACAACTCTGGACAGCAAAGAATTGCTTCACAAAATCACCTTAATAAAAATCCGAAATCAATTAATTTCAAAACCAATCGCTTAACTTAATTATAAACTAAACATTCTTTTCCAAACAAACACTTTCATAAATAAACATTTGAAATCAACCAAGACAACTTGATACATTATTATGCTATTTCATTTTCATAAAATAAAAGCACTTAGACATGCATATACTCACAACCAAATTGAACCAAAGATATAAACCAAAGATATTTGATTTTCTTAAACAATTTAATTCCTTTCAAAAATCACCATGTAAATTTATTTTCATGCAACTAAATTTCCTAGACTTATTCACACTACATGGCCGAATGGAAACAAAGAAAGCAAGTAAAAAATTACAAATTTAAAACACATAAATCAACTTAATTTATTTTAAGCACTTAAATTCCACTTTCTTTATCACGAAATAAAATTATTTATTCTTCCTTCTACTCTCAACCGAATGCACATACATATATTCAATTAAACACAAAACTTTTTCCAAACCATTTAATTTAGCATAATTTCACAAAACATACTCATTACTTTTAAGTCACTTCATTAAAAAAGAATCCTAGTCTAGCTAACATGTATAGGTCGAACCTCGTTTTAACAAGAACAAGGTTTTTGGTTCACTTTTTCAACATGCAAAAACACAAGATTCTTAAATCAAATCATGCTCTTTTTTACTCAAGAATTTAAAATATCATTTCCTTTTTCAAGCATAAAACCGAAGCATCATCATCACTTCAAATCAAGTTTTCATTTTAATTTTTCATGCATGTACTTTAAAAATCTTTGAATCAAAGAGGAATCAACATGCATGTGTCTCTTATGGAAATCAAAACATGATTTTCTTGATTTCTAAGCCTAGACCGAATACTTCATCACCAAAAATAAAGATTTAACTTCAAACCTTTTACATGCAAGAACACAAGACATGAATCAAGTTAAAAATCATTTTCCAAAAACTTGTTTCCTTGATTTCTTTGTGAAACCGTGATGGTCATTAAGAAAGATCAAATCTTTTTATTCAAAAATGACATGCATGAAGAAAGGTTAAATCTTTTTGGCTCAAAACAACATGCATGTACTAAAGATCAAGACTTTTTCATAGATCACACAAGATCAAAGCTTTTTCAAGATCAAGTCAAAAAATCAAACACTTTAACAACTCAAATCAATGTTTCAAAACATAAAGTTAACATGCAACTACTTGAATCCACTTAAAAAGAATCAAAACCAAATCTTCTAGTCATGGCCGAAACATATGGCTCATGATCTTGTGTTTTGTAAGTTCATTTACTCTTAAAAATCCAAGATCAAGGTCTATTTAACACATGCATGTACTCGAATCATCAAAATCATCATCAAAATAACATGCAGCACCAAAGATCTTAACTTTATTATTAACCAAGTTTAGATCACACATTTATTTATCAAATAAACTCCTAAACACATCATGGTTCACGGTTTTAAGAAAGAAAATTCAACATGCAAAGAGATTTACTTCAAACTTCACAAAATCTGAACAACTTTTAGATCTAGAAGATTTTGTTTGAAAAACTTTAAGATCTCTTATGAAAAACTTTAGCCGAACCATAAAGTCCATAGTTTAGAAATTTACAAGTTCCTTTTAGTATCAAAAGTCCAAGATCAAGAACAAACAACACTTGTACTCATCATTTAAGCTTTGAAAATTAACATGCAAAGAAGAAAAGAAGAGAGATCACTAGATCAAAGAAAAAAAACTAAACTATTACAACTTCCTTCATGATTTTCGAACCACCCACCAAAGAAAAGGTTGATCTCCTAGTATTCAGTGACCATAAAAGTCTAAAGTATCTTTTTGACCAAAAGGAGCTGAATATGAGGCAACGTAGGTGGATGGAATTCTTAAAGGATTACGACTTTGAATTACATTACCATCCCGACAAAGCCAATATCGTAGCTGATGCGTTGAGTAGAAAGACTTTGCATATGAGATCGATGATGGTGAAAGAAGCTGAATTAATTGAAGAATTCCAAAACTTGAATTTGGCAGTTCAGTTCAAACCAAATTGCATCAAATTAGGAATATTACAAATCACAAATGAGTTTGTGGGTCAAGTCCGAAACCTACAACAAATGGGTGAAGAGCTTATAGAGAAGAAAAGACTAGGGATAGAAGGAGTGGAACCAGATTTCCAATTAGGATTGGATGGCATTTTGAGATTCAAGGATCGAATCTGCATTCCGACTAATCAAGAACTAAGGAGAGCTGTACTAGAAGAAGCCCACAAAAGCAAGCTGAGTATGCATCCTGGATCAACTAAGATGTATCAAGACCTGAAGAAGATGTTTTGGTGGTCCGGATTGAAGAAAGACGTTGCGTCTTATGTTGCGTCTTGCCTTGTTTGCCAAAAGGCGAAGATTGAACATAAGAAGCCCGAAGGAGAATTGCAACCTTTGAGCATACCAGAATGGAAATGGGATGGAATAGCCATGGATTTTGTAAGTGGTTTTCCAAGAACAAGAGAAAGTTTCAATGTGATTTGGGTCGTGGTTGATCGCTTAACGAAGTCAGCTCACTTCATTCCCATCAACATGCAATATCCGTTGGAGAAGCTTGCAAGATTGTACATCAAGGAAATCGTCAGATTGCATGGTATTCCCTCAAGTATTGTATCGGATCGTGATCCTCGTTTCGTATCTCGCTTCTGGCAGAGTTTACATCGAGCATTAGGAACGCAGCTAAGAATGAGTTCGACTTATCACCCGCAAACGGATGGTCAATCGGAGAGAACGATTCAATCTCTGGAAGATTTGCTCCGTGCTTGCGTTTTAGAGTACCAAGAAAGTTGGGATCGTATGTTGCCGCTTGTGGAGTTCACCTACAACAATAGTTACCACACAAGCATTGATATGGCTCCGTACGAAGCCCTCTATGGAAGGAAGTGTAGAACCCCACTATGTTGGTTCCAAGTGGGGGAGAACGCTCTCATTGGACCTGAGTTAGTTCAGGAAACTACCGAGAAGATCAAGGTTATCGAAGAAAAAATGAAGATTGCACAGAGTCGTCAGAAGAGCTATGCCGATCAGCGTAGAACCAAGCTCGAATTTCAAGAAGGAGATCATGTATTTCTGCGAATAGTGCCAACAACTGGTATCGGGAGAGTGATGAAGCCGAGGAAGCTAACACCGAAGTTTATTGGTCCTTATCAAATCCTAAAGCGAGTCGGTCCCGTTGCTTATCAGATCGCGTTACCACCTTCTTTAGCTAATCTCCATGATGTATTCCACGTCTCTCAGCTTCACAAATTTATTCAAGACCCGTCTTCAATTATCCAGTTGCAGCCAGACGAAATACCTTTAAAGGAGAATCTGACATTTGAAGTCGGACCAGTGCGAATTGAAGATCGTCAAATCAGAAAGCTGCGAGGAAAAGAGATTCCTTTAGTGCGAGTTCTTTGGAATCAAAAAGGAGTGTCAGAATCAACATGGGAATTAGAATCTAAGATGAGAGAAGAGTACCCACATTTGTTTACTTAGTCGGAATTTCGAGGACGAAATTCTATTTAAGTGGGGGAGGATGTAAGGTCCTATAATTTAATATACGAAATAAAAAGTATTTTATCAATATTAGTATCATTAAAATAGTCAATTTTCTTATTTTAGCAAAAACACTCGAGTATTTTAGGAAAAACTCGAGTATTTTAAGTAGCTGTTTGGAAATTTGAATTTTTAAATAAAAACTCGAGTATTTAGGAAAACACTCGAGTATTTCGTACAGACCTGAAAATGTATAAGTCCGTTTTCATTTAATTTTCGCACCAAAACGCGGTTTCTCGAGTCTTCAAGCACAGAGCTAGACTTTACTTCGATTTGAAGTATTCCTAGGCTATAAATAAGTGCTTAGTTGAAGCAACCAACACCTTTAATCATCCAAAACCCGGATTCTAAGTTTCAGACCTTCAGTTTTTCAGAGCACACTTTGATCTCTGATTTCTCCTTCGTTTCTCAATCAAATCATTCGAAACCAAAACACAACTCAAGGTTCTAGTTCCATCTTTGAATTAGAATCAAGAATCACTTCAAATAAGCCCCTATAGTTCGAGTTCTAGATCATCAAAGTTTGAAGTTCAAAGCTGTGAAAACAGAGTAGTTTTCAGCATCAAGTATTCATCTTCATTGAATTCGTTTGGTAATTTCAGGAACCCTTTTTGTGTCAAACTTGTTCCTGATCTAAATTGGTATATCCTAGTTTGTTAAACTAACTTGTTTCACTCTTTTTCATGCCAAATCTGTGGTGAAATCTGTGGCCAAAGTCAGCCTGTTCAACCCTTTTTCACAAGTCCAGAATTCGAATTTTTGATCCAACCAAGTTTCTTGTTGTTTAATCTGTTGTTTAGCTTCTCTAAGGTAAGGGATGAGTTATCTAATTGCTAGAATGAGTAATCTCAAGCTAGAAATGTAGGAACCTCACAAGGTTCATCAAGGGATGAAGTTGGAATTGGGAATATGACATGGAGGTCATAAACCCAAGGTTTTCTGAGTCAAACAAGTTTAAATGAACCTAATAATGCTCACTGGATTGATTTTCGAAGCTAAAAACAAGTGGAAATGAATTTCATATTTTGAAATGGTTATTTTCCAAGTTTGTATTGATTCTGTGATTTGATGTTGATTCATGTTATTATGTACTTGTTTATGTGTTCTAACATGTTCATTATAGGTGTTTATGCCTCTGTTTTGCATAAGAATGGAAAAACAACGCCTGGAATTCGAATTTGAACTTAAAGTGCAGAAATTGGTGCTGTTGCAGTAAAAACACTTGAGTCTTTTGAGAAATACTCGAGTATTTTGGGTAAATGAAGAAAAACTCGAGTAGTTCTTCAAAGACTTCAAGTATTCTGGGTAAATGATGAACAACTCGAGTCTTTTATAAAACACTCGAGTATTTTTGACTAAAACTGAAGAAAATATTTATTTTTCTCAAGAATGTTAAATACTTTATTCCTATATGTTTTTCCATTGGTTGATTATTATCCTGAAAGAGTCCTACTGGATTTTTATTCAGTGGTTGATATATTCGGACAGGAGTCCCAATGGATAAATATATAAGTTTATTTGATTCCCATTGGTAGATTTTAATCCTGGATGAGTCCTACTGGAATTTTATTCAGTGGTTGATATATTCGGACAGGATGTCCCAATGGAAGTGCGTACACCCATTTGGTTGATTATTTTACCCACGTCCCAGTGGAAGTCTTTACCCACTTGGTTGATATGTTGGGAGTCCTAAATGGGGTCGTTGCAATAATTAATAATAAAACGATTAATTCCTATTGTATAAAACCATCACAAAGTGGCTAGGCCGCTGATGGAATTTTTCAGTAAGCACTAGCACCAGTTAATGCTAAAAGAAAAGATGAAATTGTGATTAAGAAGGATTATGAACTTTGGGTCTCTATATTGGAGACATGATGTTCAAGGATGTGATTAAAGAATAAAAGAAAGTAAAGAATAACAAGAAAATTTTGTGTGGCATTATCATGCATGGAGAAGAAGTTGCTCCGATCTAGATTTGGAACATCGGTATAGGTTAAATAAAAATATCCCTAGCACAAGGATGCTAGGAAGACCGATTTCCCAAATCGATCATGGAGTTGCTCCGATCTAGATTCGGAACTTCGGTGTATGTTAAATCAGAATATCCCTAGCACAAGGATGCTAGGAAGACCGAGTTCCCAATCGATCGTGACGCTTGAATGTGAATCGCTCCGGTTTGATGAAACATAAGATTGAGAACATCCCGAGCCTGAGATACTCGGATGCCAAACCGCGTAGCATGAATGAGGAGTAGGCATGCATCATGACACTAATTGAGATATTATAAAAGACAGTTTGAGCATATGTACTTGCATCTAGTATTGCTATTTGATAAATTGTGCTTGTTATTTCTAGCCACTGTTATGCTCATTTGTTATTGCTTTTAGCTATGACTCACTCCCAGTCCCTTGTGTAGGTGATGGCGAGAAACATGTTCTGCGTGGAGATGAGGCCGCTCCCTAATGGGGAGTGGAATTTTGAGGACCATAGGGCTACATATGAGGGGGATGTGGAAGTTATCTTCCGCCATCCTAACCCATATTCCCGTATGCGTTCGCTTAGATCGAGAATCCCAATGGTTTCTCTTATCTATACTATTTTATATTTTGAGTCATGAACCATATGCTCTAGGTTATTAGGAATTTTGTTGTAATATATGTAATATAATGACCTAGAGTGTTAAATCAAGTAATTATGTATTTTGTTTAAATGAAGAATGTGGTAAGTAACCTTTTTAATATGAATGAAATATGATGTTACATCACTTGTCTTCATGACTCGATGTTTATATGATTCCGCAAGATTTGATAATGGATGATGACTGACTTTTAGTTTCAAAAAAAAATTGTCGTATTTTTCGAATATGAATATTTAACTTTGGAATAAAAGTTGGGTCGTCACATTTAGTGGTATCAGAGCAATGGTTCGACTCTCGGCCTTGGAGTGTGGCCTTACACACTAACCATTGCATATCATGACATGATGTTTTTGATCTTTATAGTATAAGACTAGAATTCACAGAATCTAATTAAGGTTCCCTTTGGATTCTGTAGGACTAGATGGCCGCAAGAAATAACGCTAACATTGCGGAGGCTTTGACCCGTATGGCTGCAGTTCTAGAGAATATGCAGCACAACCATCCTCCAAGCAATGGAACCCCAGCGGAGTTTCAAGGCTTAGATTCCTTTAGAAAGTGCAAACCCCCTAGCTTCTCGGGTGGTTGTCGTCCCGAGCAAGCTCAGTTCTGGCTTGATGAGATGAATAAAATCTTTAGGACGTTGGCTCTGTCAGAATCGCAAAAGGTCACGTTTGCTGCTTACGTGCTCACTGGTGAAGCTGCTACATGGTGGAACCAAACTCGTCAATTCCTGGAGTTCGATCAAGTAGAGTTTACTTGGGGAATCTTCAAAGAAAAGTTTCTCAAGAAGTATTTCCCGGATGACATCAGGCTGCAGAAGGAAATGGAGTTCCTCGATTTAAAGCAAGGAAATCTGTCAGTGGACCAGTATGCTGAGAAATTTGAAGAGCTGATGAAGTACTCGCCATACTTTCAGTATCACCCCGATGAACATTCCAAGTGTACGCGATTCGAGAATGGACTGAGATCCGACATCAAATTAGCTGTAAGTGTGCAAAGGATCCGACACTATCCGACGCTGGTTAGTACTTGCCGCATTTTTGAAAGGAATAGTGTCAAGAAGGACATTGGACAAGGAAGCATTGGCCCACATCGCAATCAGCATAGGTATGGTAGCAAGAACCGGAGAGGTCCTTATCCACAGAAAGGAAAAGGAAGCGCATCATCTTCTGGAGTACCCAGTCTCCCAGCCGCTGGTATAGTGTGCAACAAATGTCAAAGATTCCATCCTGGAAGGGAGTGTTGGAGAGACAAACCACCGGTTTGCTACAACTGTGGAAGGACTGGTCACATCGCTTGTCTCTGTCATCAACCCCAGCGTCAGAACAATCAAGGTGCGGGAATCAAGCCATGGGTGAACGGGAAGGTTTTTACCATGTCCGGATCAGAAGCGGAGCAGGCAGACAATCTCGTGCAAGGTAACCATCTTCTCAATGGCATGCCTTGTCGCTTTTTATTCGATTCTGGTGCTACACATTCTTTCATCTCTGAGGAATGCGTTAAGCGATTGTGTTTACCTATTTCGGAGACACCATTTAGACTTAAGGTGTGTACTCCTTCGAATGTGCCGGTGACTACGTCAAGAGCATGTTTTGGATGTTCCGTCGGTATAGGAAGTTTGTCCTCTAGAGTAGATTTAATCTGTCTAGCGTTATCCCAGCTCGATGTTATTTTGGGGATGGATTGGTTAGAAACTAACCAAGTGGTGATCGATTGCAAGACTCGAACGGTTGCTTTTCCCGGTAAAAAGTCGCCTGAGGTGCAACCTGAAGGGTACGTTTGTGTGTTTTCTGCGGTCGTAGCAGAAAAGAAAGATGAGCCGAAGATAGAGGAAATCCTGATTATTCGAGATTTTCCCGAAGTGTTTCCTAATGAAGTTCCCGGTTTGCCACCGCATCGAGAAATAGAATTCAGTATCGATCTAGTTCCTTGTACTGGTCCTATTTCTATTGCTCCTTATCGTATGGCTCCAACCGAATTAGCTGAACTGAAGAAGCAAGTGGAAGATTTGTTAGAGAAGCAGTTCATCAGACCAAGTGTGTCGCCTTGGGGAGCGCCAGTTTTGTTCGTAAAGAAGAAGGATGGATCCATGAGGATGTACATTGATTACAAACAACTCAATAAGGTTACAATCAAGAACAAATACCCGTTGCCAAGGATCGACGATTTGATGGATCAAGTGAGATGAGCATCGGTGTTTTCAAAGATCGATTTGAGATCAGGTTATCATCAGATCAGAGTTAAGGAGGAAGATATTCCGAAGACTGCTTTTCGGTCACGATATGGACACTACGAGTATGTGGTGATGCCATTCGGTTTAACCAATGCTCCGGCCATATTCATGGATTACATGAATAGAGTGTTCCGACCTTATTTGGATTCCTTTGTTGTGGTGTTTATAGATGATATACTCATCTATTCAAAGACCCCAGAAGAGCATGCCAATCATTTGAAGATTGTCTTGGAGACTTTGAAGGAAAAGAAATTATATGCCAAGTTAGCCAAGTGTGAATTTTGGCTTGGAAAAGTCAATTTCTTGGGGCATGTGATTTCGAGAGATGGTGTTGCTGTAGACCCAGCTAAAGTAGAAGCGGTGCTGAAATGGGAGAAGCTTAAGTCTGTTACTGAAGTTAGAAGTTTTCTTGGTCTAGTTGGTTACTATCAGAAGTTCATCGATGGATTTTCTAAGTTGGCTCTTCCTTTAACCCGCCTGACTAGGAAGGAGCAACCTTTTGTTTGGAATGAGAAGTGTGAAGTTAGTTTCCAAACTTTAAAGGACAAGTTAACATCGTCTCCAGTGTTAACTCTGCCCGATCCCCAGAAAATTTTTGATGTTTACTGTGATGCATCAAAACAAGGTCTAGGTTGTGTTCTGATCCAAGAAGGAAGAGTTATTGCTTATGCGTCACGACAGTTGAAGGTGCATGAGGAGAATTATCCTACCCATGATTTGGAGTTGGCTGCTATTGTCTTTGCTTCGAAAATATGGAGACCTTACCTGTATCATAATACGTTCCAAGTATTCAGTGACCATAAAAGTCTAAAGTATCTTTTTGACCAAAAGGAGCTGAATATGAGGCAACGTAGGTGGATGGAATTCTTAAAGGATTACGACTTTGAATTACATTACCACCCCGGCAAAGCCAATATCGTAGCTGATGCGTTGAGTAGAAAGACTTTGCATATGAGATCGATGATGGTGAAAGAAGCTGAATTAATTGAAGAATTCCAAAACTTGAATTTGGCAGTTCAGTTCAAACCAAATTGCATCAAATTAGGAATATTACAAATCACAAATGAGTTTGTGGGTCAAGTCCGAAACCTACAACAAATGGATGAACAGCTTCTAGAGAAGAAAAGACTAGGGATAGAAGGAGTGGAACCAGATTTCCAATTAGGATTGGATGGCATTTTGAGATTCAAGGATCGAATCTGCATTTCGGCTAATCAAGAACTAAGGAGAGCTGTACTAGAAGAAGCCCACAAAAGCAAGCTGAGTATGCATCCTGGATCAACTAAGATGTATCAAGACCTGAAGAAGATGTTTTGGTGCTCCGGATTGAAGAAAGACGTTGCGTCTTATGTTGCGTCTTGCCTTGTTTGCCAAAAGGCGAAGATTGAACATAAGAAGCCCGAAGGAGAATTGCAACCTTTGAGCATACCAGAATGGAAATGGGATGGAATAGCCATGGATTTTGTAAGTGGTTTTCCAAGAACAAGAGAAAGTTTCAATGTGATTTGGGTCGTGGTTGATCGCTTAACGAAGTCAGCTCACTTCATTCCCATCAACATGCAATATCCGTTGGAGAAGCTTGCAAGATTGTACATCAAGGAAATCGTCAGATTGCATGGTATTCCCTCAAGTATTGTATCGGATCGTGATCCTCGTTTCGTATCTCGCTTCTGGCAGAGTTTACATCGAGCATTAGGAACGCAGCTAAGAATGAGTTCGACTTATCACCCGCAAACGGATGGTCAATCGGAGAGAACGATTCAATCTCTAGAAGATTTGCTCCGTGCTTGCGTTTTAGAGTACCAAGAAAGTTGGGATCGTTTGTTGCCGCTTGTGGAGTTCACCTACAACAATAGTTACCACACAAGCATTGATATGGCTCCGTACGAAGCCCTCTATGGAAGGAAGTGTAGAACCCCACTATGTTGGTTCCAAGTGGGGGAGAACGCTCTCATTGGACCTGAGTTAGTTCAGGAAACTACCGAGAAGATCAAGGTTATCCAAGAAAAAATGAAGATTGCACAGAGTCGTCAGAAGAGCTATGCCGATCAGCGTAGAACCAAGCTCGAATTTCAAGAACGAGATCATGTATTTCTGCGAATAGTGCCAACAACTGGTATCGGGAGAGTGATGAAGCCGAGGAAGCTAACACCGAAGTTTATTGGTCCTTATTAAATCCTAAAGCGAGTCGGTCCCGTTGCTTATCAGATCGCGTTACCACCTTCTTTAGCTAATCTCCATGATGTATTCCACGTCTTTCAGCTTCGCAAATTTATTCAAGACCCGTCTTCAATTATCCAGTTGCAGCCAGATGAAATACCTTTAAAGGAGAATCTGACATTTGAAGTCGGACCAGTGCGAATTGAAGATCGTCAAATCAGAAAGCTGCGAGGAAAAGAGATTCCTTTAGTGCGAGTTCTTTGGAATCAAAAAGGAGTGTCAGAATCAACATGGGAATTAGAATCTAAGATGAGAGAAGAGTACCCACATTTGTTTACTTAGTCGGAATTTCGAGGACGAAATTCTATTTAAGTGGGGGAGGATGTAAGGTCCTATATTTTAATATACGAAATAAAAAGTATTTTATCAATATTAGTATCATTAAAATAGTCAATTTTCTTATTTTAGCAAAAACACTCGAGTATTTTAGGAAAAACTTGAGTATTTTAAGTAGCTGTTTGGAAATTTAAATTTTTAAATAAAAACTCGAGTATTTAGGAAAACACTCGAGTATTTCGTACAGACCTGAAAATGTATAAGTCCGTTTTCATTTAATTTTCGCACCAAAACGCGGTTTCTCGACTCTTCAAGCACAGAGCTGGACTTTACTTCGATTTGAAGTATTCCTAGGCTATAAATAAGTGCTTAGTTGAAGCAACCAACACCTTTAATCATCCAAAACCCGGATTCTAAGTTTCAGACCTTCAGTTTTTCAGAGCACACTTTGATCTCTGATTTCTCCTTCGTTTCTCAATCAAATCATTCGAAACCAAAACACAACTCAAGGTTCTAGTTCCATCTTTGAATTAGAATCAAGAATCACTTCAAATAAGCCCCTATAGTTCGAGTTCTAGATCATCAAAGTTTGAAGTTCAAAGCTGTGAAAACAGAGTAGTTTTCAGCATCAAGTATTCATCTTCATTGAATTCGTTTGGTAATTTCAGGAACCCTTTTTGTGTCAAACTTGTTCCTGATCTAAATTGGTATATCCTAGTTTGTTAAACTAACTTGTTTCACTCTTTTTCATGCCAAATCTGTGGTGAAATCTGTGGCCAAAGTCAGCCTGTTCAACCCCTTTTCACAAGTCCAGAATTCAAATTTTTGATCCAGCCAAGTTTCTTGTTGTTTAGCTTCTCTAAGGTAAGGGAGGAGTAATCTAATTGCTAGAATGAGTAATCTCAAGCTAGAAATGTAGGAACCTCACAAGGTTCATCAAGGGATGAAGTTGGAATTGGGAATATGACATGGAGGTCATAAACCCAAGGTTTTCTGAGTCAAACAAGTTTAAATGAACCTAATAATGCTCACTGGATTGATTTTCGAAGCTAAAAACAAGTGGAAATGAATTTCATATTTTGAAATGGTTATTTTCCAAGTTTGTATTGATTCTGTGATTTGATGTTGATTCATGTTATTATGTACTTGTTTATGTGTTCTAACATGTTCGTTATAGGTGTTTATGCCTCTGTTTTGCATAAGAATGGAAAAACAACGCATGGAATTCGAATTTGAGCTTAAAGTGCAGAAACTGGTGCTGTTGCAGTAAAAACACTCGAGTCTTTTGAGAAATACTCGAGTATTTTGGGTAAATGAAGAACAACTCGAGTAGTTCTTCAAAGAATTCAAGTATTCTGGGTAAATGATGAACAACTCGAGTCTTTTATAAAACACTCGAGTATTTTTGACTAAAACTGAAGAAAATACTTATTTTTCTCAAGAATGTTAAATACTTTATTCCTATATGTTTTTCCATTGGTTGATTATTATCCTGAAAGAGTCCTACTGGAATTTCATTCAGTGGTTGATATATTCGGACAGGAGTCCCAATGGATAAATATATAAGTTTATTTGATTCCCATTGGTAGATTTTAATCCTGGATGAGTCCTACTGGAATTTTATTCAGTGGTTGATATATTCGGACAGGATGTCCCAATGAAAGTGCGTACACCCATTTGGTTGATTATTTTACCCACGTCCCAGTGGAAGTCTTTACCCACTTGGTTGATATGTTGGGAGTCCTAAATGGGGTCGTTGCAATAATTAATAATAAAACGATTAATTCCTATTGTATAAAACCATCACAAAGTGGTTGGGCCGCTGATGGAATTTTTCAGTAAGCACTAGCACCAGTTAATGCTAAAAGAAAAGATGAAATTGTGATTAAGAAGGATTATGAACTTTGGGTCTCTATATTGGAGACATGATGTTCAAGAATGTGATTAAAGAATAAAAGAAAGTAAAGAATAACAACAAAAGTTTGTGTGGCATTATCATGCATGGAGAAGAAGTTGCTCCGATCTAGATTTGGAACATCGGTATAGGTTAAATCAGAATATCCCTAGCACAAGGATGCTAGGAAGACCGATTTCCCAAATCGATCATGGAGTTGCTCCGATCTAGATTCGGAACTTCGGTGTATGTTAAATTAGAATATCCCTAGCACAAGGATGCTAGGAAGACCGAGTTCCCAATCGATCGTGACGCTTGAATGTGAATCGCTCCGGTTTGATGAAACATAGGATTGAGAATATCCCGAGCCTGAGATACTCGGATGCCAAACCGCGTAGCATGAATGAGGAGTAGGCATGCATCATGACACTAATTGAGATATTATAAAAGACAGTTTGAGCATATGTACTTGCATCTAGTATTGCTATTTGATAAATTGTGCTAGTTATTTCTAGCCACTGTTATGCTCATTTGTTATTGCTTTTAGCTATGACTCACTCCCAGTCCCTTGTGTAGGTGATGGCGAGAAACATGTTCTGCGTGGAGATGAGGCCGCTCCCTAATGGGGAGTGGAATTTTGAGGACCATAGGGCTACATATGAGGGGAATGTGGAAGTTATCTTCCGCCATCCTAACCCATATTCCCGTATGCGTTCGCTTAGATCGAGAATCCCAATGGTTTCTCTTATCTATACTATTTTATATTTTGAGTCATGAACCATATGCTCTAGGTTATTAGGAATTTTGTTGTAATATATGTAATATAATGACCTAGAGTGTTAAATCAAGTAATTATGTATTTTGTTTAAATGAAGAATGTGGTAAGTAACCTTTTTAATATGAATGAAATATGATGTTACATCACTTGTCTTCATGACTCGATGTTTATATGATTCCGCAAGATTTGATAATGGATGATGACTGACTTTTAGTTTCAAAGAAAAAAAAATGGTCGTATTTTTCGAATATGAATATTTAACTTTGGAATAAAAGTTGGGTCGTCACATTGTGGCTTATATAGGCAACTCATGTACTTCCTCTTTTGCCCTTGTGAAATTCGGCCATGGGTGCAAATAGGAGGGGCATTTTTGGCTCTTCAATAAGTTGCATGGGTGGAGTTTATCAAAGCGGACAAAGAGGAGTAATTCGTGGCTTTAGGTCATTTCATGCTTATTTTATTTCTACTACTCTAAATTTTCCTACTACTTAATTTCTTTTTGGTTCTAATCTACCTATAAGCTTCTTATCTTAAAATAAAATGAAACCCTACCATGCATAAATACATACACACGCATACACGTAGCATACATACACTCACATGCATAGAAATTAAATCTTTTTCTTACAAAATAACTCATGTATAAAAATCATAATTCTTTTAGAGCATAAAAATATCAAATACACAATTGCTTCTCAAATCTCAACTTTAAAACTCATAACATCATCTCATGAAAATCATTTCTTTAAAATCACTCATCACTTTGAAATCATAGAATAAGAAATTCATTTAAAAAAATACTCTTTCAAAAACACTTTCTCACAAAATAATTTTCTTTAGTATTTAAAACAATACGAGGAATTTGAGGGGTGTTACATCAACTACCCGTGGAGATTCAGGGGTTAAATGAATTCAAGAAGTTAGACCCTCCACAATATGATGGAGAGTTTAACCCCGATAAGGCGAAGAGGTGGATACAGGAGTTGGAGAAGATATTCAGATCAATGTGGTGTACTGATGAACTGCGTGTTAACTTCTCCACATTCATGTTGGTTGGACAAGTGGAGGATTGGTGGAATAATACAAGAGCGGTCTTGGAAGCTAAAGGAAGGGTCATCACTTGGGATCTTTTCAAGGAGAAATTCCTTGAAAAGTTCTTTCCTGAAGATGTGCGACGAAGAAAGGAGATCGAGTTCCTGGAATTGAAGCAAGGAGCACTGTCTATCGAGGAGTACGCTTCTAGGTTTGAGGAGCTCATCAAGTACTCACCATATTTTCTTCATCATCCTGACGAAAGGTCTAAGTGTGTCAAGTTCAAGAGTGGCCTTCGTCCTGAAATCTGAGTTGCATTCGGATATCAGGATATTCCCAACTTTGCCCAACTAGTGAATATGTGTAGAACTTATGAGGAAGACTTGAAGGCTAAGGAAGCTGTCGAACGGAGCACTCGATCCACTTCAAAGGGATATGGGCCTATCAGGAACAGGCCCAAGGAACCCTCTCGTCAAGGGGCTCCTTATCCCAATCCCAGACCAAGAGAATAAAGATCAAGGAGTTTTAGTTCCACGGGGTCATCAACTCCACCTGCACCATCTGCTTCTAGTTCTGCTCCCATTTGTCAGCATTGTGGTAGGATGCACCGGGGAATCTGTTGGAGGCTTCAGGGTCTAGCAAGGGAGAGGCACTATTTCATTTGCCAGAAGCCAGGACATATAGCTGCTCAATGTCCAACCAAAGTGCCTAAGAAGGAGGAAGTTAGCACTGCGGAGACCAGAAAGGTGAATGACAATAGGCCTACTACTCATGGTAGAGTCTATACACTCAGTGGTGCTAAATCAGAGGAAGCTGAGGGATTGATCAAAGGTACTTGTCACATTAACAACCACCCTTGTGAAGTTTTGTTTGAATGTGGTGCCACCCATTCATTTATTTCCTTTGATTGTGCTAAACGTCTAAACTTGCCTATTATTGATACACCATATAAACTCTTAGTGTCTACTCCTACTAACCCTACAGTCATAACCACAAAGATATGCCCTAAATGTACCCAAAAAGTCTTGAACCACACCTTCTACATTGACTTCATCTGTCTTCCCCTAAGTCAACTCGATGTGATTCTTGGAATGGACTGGATGTCCAATAATCATATTGTGATTGACTGTCATTCTAAAACACTTACCCTAAACTCAACCACTCAAAACCCTAAAGTAGAAGTAAACCTTGTACAGGATGGCAGTGTAATGTCAACAAAGATGGAAGTAGATCTAGAATCGGAGATTGACTCTATTCCAGTGGTGAATGAATTTCCTGAGGTTTTCCCTGATGAAGTTCCAGGATTACCTCCTGTTCGAGAAATAGAATTTCCTATTGACCTAATGCCAGGAACTGGGCCAATTTCTATAGCCCCATATAGAATGGCTCCAGCTGAATTGGCAGAACTTAAGAAGAAAATAGAGGAGTTACTGGCAAAGCGATTCATTAGACCCAATGCTTCACCTTGGGGAGCCCCGGTACTCTTTGTCAAGAAGAAAGATGGAAGTCAAAGGTTGTGTGTTGATTATCGACAGCTGAACAAGGTGACTATCAAAAACAAGTATCTTCTTCCTCAAATTGATGATTTGATGGATCAACTTCGTGGAGCAGCAATCTTTTCCAAGATTGATCTTAGGTCTGGATACCATCAAATTCGAGTCAAGGAAGAAGATATTCCCAAGACAGCGTTCAGGACGCGGTATGGTCATTATGAATACGTTGTGATGCCATTTGGTTTGACCAACACTCCTGCTGTGTTCATGGATTACATGAACAGAATTTTCCGACCTTATCTGGATTCTTTCGTAGTAGTGTTCATTGATGACATTCTCATCTACTCTAAGACTCCAGATGAGCATCGGGAACATTTGAGAAAGGTGCTGGAGATCCTGAAAGAAAAGCAACTATATGCTAAGCTGTCTAAATGCGAGTTCTGGCTGGAGAAGGTACACTTCTTGGGCCATGTGAGTACTCATGAAGGAGTAGTTGTGGATCCTGCTAAAGTAGAAGTTGTGTTGAAGTGGGAACATCCAAGAAATGTGGCTGAAATAAGGAGTTTTCTGGGATTAGCAGGATATTACAGGAGATTTATAGAAGGATTCTCTAAAATTGCTCTTCCCTTGACCAAGTTGACTAGAAATGAGGTGCCTTTTCATGGAATGAACAATGTGAGCAAAGCTTTCAAGAACTGAAGCACCAATTGACTTTATCTCTTGTATTAGTGCTACCTGATCCATCCAAGCCCTTCGATGTGTATTGTGACGCATCTAAACAAGGATTAGGATGTGTACTTATGCAAGGAGGAAAAGTGGTTGCTTATGCCTCTCGGCAGTTAAGACCACATGAAGAAAACTACCCTACTCACGATGTGGTCTTAACTGCCAAAGCTCAAACATGATGTGGCAGAGTATGTGGCTAGATGTTTGACCTGCCAAAAATCAAAAATAGAACACAGGAAACCTGGTGGTGAATTGCAGCCATTGGAAATCCCAGTATGGAAGTGGGATAGTATAGCCATGGATTTCGTTTCAGGACTTCCAAGATCTGCAGCTGGTCATGAAGCGATATGGGTAATAGTAGATAGATTAACCAAGTCTAATTCTAATTCTAATTCTACTACTACTAATATTCTAATATGACTAATGTTCTACAACTACATGTTATGATAGAGAAATAATCTACATGTTAATATTCTACATGTTATTCTAATGTTCTACTACTAATATTCTAATATGACTAATATTTTAGTGATGTTTGGCCCAAATTTCTAATTTGTTTCTGCCTATGATAGAGAAATAATCCTAATTCTAATTCTAATCCTACTACTACTAATATTCTAATATGACTAATGTTCTACTACTACATGTTATGACTAATGTTCCTTTACAAAGTTTCTATCTTCCTCCTTTTATAGATTTTCCTTCCTCCAAGTGCTGGACCCAAATAGCAAAATAGGCCCAATAGCAATCTCATTCCTTTCGCATGCCTTTATCTCTATATTTTTCTAGATTTCTGCTCACAATATCTCTTAGCATATCTTCTTTGATTTATTTCTTTATTTTCCAATGCTCCAAGCCTCTAAATAATCAATCTACACATTAAAAGCACAAGATACCTTTCCAAGTGAAATATGAATTAAATGCATGCTAATTATAATAAAATGCATGAATATTTATTAAAATAAATACAAACTAATAAGGAAATAATATATATGTTACGCACACATCATCAGGTAAGATCAACACAAGTGATGACGTTAATCTTTCCTTCAGCAATAGAAAACTCCTCTTGCACTTCTCATCCCATAAGAATGGTTGATCCTTTCGAGTCAACTTGGTGAGAGGTAGCGCGATCTTAGAGAATCCTTCAATAAATCTCCGATAATAGCCAGCCAGTCCTAAGAAACTCTAAACTTCAGGGACTGTCTCAGGTTGATCCCATTGCAGAACTGAATCTACTTTAGTTGGATTTACCGCTATGCCTTCCTATGAGATGACATGTCCCATAAATTTAACTTCTCTCAACCAGAACTCACAGTTGGAGAGTTTGGCATA
The DNA here is from genome assembly GCA_037953625.1 of Crotalaria pallida. Taxonomy (NCBI): domain Eukaryota; kingdom Viridiplantae; phylum Streptophyta; class Magnoliopsida; order Fabales; family Fabaceae; genus Crotalaria; species Crotalaria pallida. The sequence goes on from CM075649.1 coordinate 83,721,056, forward strand.
AAGCTACTTCTCCTTTAGAATCTTCAATACTATCTTGAGATGTTCAGCGTGCTCTCCTAGATTCTTGGAATATATCAGGATGTCATCAATGAATACCACCACAAATGAATCCAGATATGGTCTAAATATCAGGTTCATGTAGTCCATAAAAATAGCTGGGGCATTAGTTAATCTGAACGACACTACGACATACTCATAATGTCCGTATCGTGATCGAAATGTGGTCTTAGAGATGTCTTCTTCTCTAATCCTGATTTGATGGTATCCTGACCTCATATCAATCTTTGAGAATATTAAGGATCCTCGAACCTGATCTATAAGATCATCAATTCTTGGCAGCGGATACTTATTCTTAATAATAACCTTGTTCAGCTGCCTATAATCAACGCACATCCTCAAGCTGCCATCTTACTTCTTCGCAAATAAAATTGGGGCTCCCCACAGCGACACACTTGGTCTAATAAGTTGCTTCTGCAGTAACTCTTCAATCTGTTTTTCAACTTAGCCATTTTCGGTGGTGCCATTCTAGAAGGAGCGGTAAAAATGGGACCAGCTCCCGGAATCGAATCAATCCTAAACTCAATCTCTCTTCTTTGTGGTAGTCCTGGCATTTCCTCAAGAAATACTTCTGGGAAATTCCGAACAACAGGAATTTCCTCAATAGACTTCTCCTCCTCTTCAATTCCAATGATGGAGAACAGACAAAGATACTCCTTGGGAACAGGGTTCTTATAAAGAATTGTCTTCTTATTACAATCAATGATCACTTGGTTTTTCATCATCCAATTCATTCCCAAGATCAAATCCAATTGTGATGGAGGTAGACAGATCCGATCTATTTGGGTAACTCTATCTAACACCTTAACACAATAATTAAGGCACACTTTTGAAGCTAATACAGGAGGATTAGTAGGGGTTTATACTCTAAGACTGTAAGGTGAATCAGATACAGGCAACTTCAAACGATTCACACACTCCAAAGAAATAAAAGAATGTGTAGCTCCTGAATCAAATAAAATCATACAAGGTTGATGTAACATCCCGCATTTTCTGGACTCAAATAAATCAATGAGATTTTATTTAAAATGGAATTTTTCAGAATTTAAGAAAGATTTTTCAGTTAAAGTGTTTTAGCAAATGATTTTTTTTATATGAAGTTTGATTTCATGAAAGCTAAGCTATAATTTTGAGATTTCTTAAAGAAAAGAATTTTTATTTTTACCAAAATGATTTGAGGATTTAATAAATGGTTTCTTTGAAAGTCTTTGATTTATGTGAAAATATGGTTAAGCTTATTTTGTGATTAAATTGGTAAAGTGGATTGATTTTCTTTAAAGTTTGTATTTTAGGAATTTTTGAATTATGAATGTGTGTTTTGTGCAAGGAATCATGTATGCAATGTAATTAGTAAATTTAAATGAAGAAATGCATGAATTGTGTGAAGGTGAATATATGAATGATGTATGTGTGTGCCGTGTGTTTTGAATGTGAGACATAATGACCTAAGGTGATATATGCATGTTTAAATATGTGTGTGCATTATTTCATGACTCCATGATATGTGCTTATGATGATAATATGAAATGAAATTATATGTGTGCATGTGTGCATGTGTGTGTTCGGCCATGAAGGAGTAGAAGAACCAAGCAAAAGCTTATTTTGTTGGCCATTAAGAAATTAGAAATCAAATAGAAATTAGGAAGAACCCTAGGGTGTGTGACTCATGATGCCTAGGAGAGACTTTCTTCCATCTTGTCTCCCTTTGTGACATGACCCTTCCCATGCAAACTTTGGAGTGGACAAAATTTCCCTTGAACCAAGCCATGAACCGAGGATAGAAGAGGAAATTCCCATGCCTTGTTTTGCCCTTAAAACCGTAGGAGTGAGTGAGTGTTGGCTAACTCATTTCATTTCCTTCACAAACACAAACACTTGGTCCAAGAGTACATCAAGCTCTTGAGACTTTAGAGAGTAAAGAGAGTAAGGCCGTGAGGAAGAGGAGAAAAAGGAGAGTGAAAACCCATAGTCCTCAACCCAAACTTCCTTGATTTTCTTCCCAACCACATTCTTCCTCAAGGATCAAGGAGAAAAGCCACCCACTAACCCTAGAAAGGAGGAGGCCGAAGCAAAAACTCTAGGAAGAGAGGAGAAGAGACTTGAAGCTTGAAGATTTAGCTAGAGGTCTTTATTTAAGGTAGTCATTTAAGAGAGTTAGTGTAGTGATTTTGGTTTTTGTAAAGGACTTTATATGCACATCGTTTAAGTTTAATCTTTGTGATGCATGTGTTTATTCTATTATGATCTTAAAGTTTAAATGCCTTGCATGTTAATTTTATGGTTTGATCTTGAATATTTGTACTAGGATGCTCAAATTCTTAACTTGTTCTTCACGGTTTTGCCTAGGATTAGAATTTAAGTTTATGTTTTTGCTTTGACCTTCTCGATCTATGATTGCTCTTTGAGAAAACAAGAAGTTTGAGGTTGTATGTATGTGTTGAGTGCAAGCCTTGATTTTCTCTATATGCATGTCACGGTTTTGGCATTTTCTACTTAAAATGGTTTTTACCTTTGATTTATACTATTATAATCAATTTCATACATGCATGTGATTTCTTTTTAGGGATTTTTAAAGTGCTTGATTTGATTCATGAACCTTGATGAGTGCATGTTGAAAAAGTGAACAAAAACCTTATTTTTGTCATAACAAGATTCGGCCTATGCATACTATTTAGACTAGGATTCTTTTTTTTTCAATGAAGTGACACAAAAAGGAATGAGTATGTCTTGGGAACTCATATTAAATTGATTTGTTGAAATTGTATTTTGACTAATTTTCTTTCAATCCGGTTTTGGGAAAAAAGATGAAGGAAACTATATTTGATTTGGTAAATTAATTAAGTTGAGAAGATAAATTAAAGTTTGCTAATTTTTCTAGGAGAAGCTCACGGTTTTATAATTAAAAAGGAAGAGTAAATAATTTGTTGTAGGGAAAAGAAAATGGAACTTAAGTAATTGAAATAAATTAAGTCAATTTATGTGTTTGAAATATGTGAATTCTTAACTTGTTTTCTTGAATTTGATTCGGCCATATAATGTAAATGAGTCTAGGGAATTTAGATGCATGAAAATAATTTCACACAATGACTTTTGAAAAGAATCCAGTTGTTTAAAGTAAATGGTTAGTATCTTGGTTTGATGCATGAATGCCTAAGTGTTTGTGTTATGAACTTTTTGTGAGTTATACAATTGCCTTGATGATTGATTTGATTGATTATATGCTTGGTGAAGTGTTGCTTGTTGTTTATGTGTAGTTGATGTTTGAAAAATATGTGAAAGTGTAATCGGTTTTGAAATTAATTAATTGTAAAACAATTCTATTTGATTTAATTGAGATTTTTAAATTGTGTTCATGGCTGTCCAAAGTTTGTTTCATGATAAAGATTTGAGTCTTAAACTGTTAATTATAAATTAAAGAGTCCTTTAAAACAAAGAGTGTTTTTACGATGTTTTCGGAGTTTTATCCAAGTGATTTTTAATATAGTTCTTTTCTGTCCAGAATTGTTTGGACTTGTTTCTTAATTTTAAAAATGCTTTCAAGTAATTTAAAGTAAAGTTTTCAAGTAATAATTAATTTGAGAAAAACCCGGATAAAAAACGGTGCATTTTTCGGTGTTTTCAAACGTGTTTAAGGTGCTGTCCAAAACGGGCCAGCACCCAAACTAAATGGTTTAAATAACTTTTCATAATGTTTTCAAACGATTTTTGAAAGTACTTAAGGTGTTATAAACATCCGAGTTGTTTGAAAGAAAACGGTTATGTTTTAAGTTTTGACGAGGAATGAGAAGTGTCTAGGTTATGAAAAAGGTTTTCATAATATAAGTTAGTAAGCTAAGCGTGTTTTATTTAGTACGAGGAATAATCTTAAAGACGAGAGATCGAGGCAGCCGGCAGCACAAAGGATCCGAAGCAACCGTACGCACTAAATTGCTGGACCTCAGGTGAGAGAGAAGCTTTTCTAAGACACCGTGGTAGTTAGGTGATATATTAGGACGTTCTGTATCATCTCAAAGATCAGAACTAAGTGGTTAGAGTCAGTAGTATAAGTGGCAATTGTTTGATTGTGTGGCCACTTATACGAAGGTGACGAAGACCACATTGTTGCTGTGTGATGTTTGTGTGATTGATAACATGCTTCCATTTAATTATTTACTTATTTAATCATGCAAGTTGAAATTAAGTGTTGTTGGTTAATATTGATAATCTGTTGATGGACGTCTGTTACGTCCTGAGTAAGAAAATGAAAGTAAAGAAAATTGAATAAGAAATAAAGAGATGAGATGGATTAGAAAAGAGAAAGAGTTGAGATTGGGGAAAGAATGAAATGATAATGCTGAGAACGAGCCAGAGCTGGGGAGAGTGATGTTGATATGAGATGTGATTTAAGCGGAGCTGGGCTCCTTTGTTTTTGGTTTTAGACTGGGACTAGTGTTGAGTTGAGCTTGCTCCTCCATTAGCGCTCAGCAAAGATGTGATTCTTGAAAAGGTTTTTGAAAAGCGGTTTTTTTTAAAAAGGTTTTTGAAAATAGATTTTCGAAAAGATTTTTGAAAAAGAGATTTCTGAAAAGATTTGTGAAAGGAAAGTTTTGAAAATGATTCGTGAAAAAGAGATTTTTGTGGAGAATGGTGAAAAGAAATTTTTAGAAAAGGATTTGTGAAAAGAAATTCTTTTGAAAATGTTTTTGAAAAGAGGTTTTGAGAAATATTATAAAAATTATTTTCAGAAAAGTTTTTGAAAGGAAAATTTTGTGAAGGTTGTGAAAAGAGATTTTTCAGAAAGTCTTTGAAAAGAGAATTGAGCAGTTGTGAAACTAGATTTTTGAGAAAATTTACAAAAGGGAGTTTTCTGAAATTGTTTATGGAGTGAGGTTTTGTAAAAGCTTATAAAAATGGTGGAAAGATTATTTTGAGAAGAGATTCGGAATGTGATTGTTAAGAGAGATGGTGGAGGGTATGCTGAGTAATGAGATGAGAAAGATTGTGATACGAGCTTGTTGAGGTGATCCCAGCTCTGTGCTATGTGAGATTTGATGAGAGAAAGATTGTGCCAAGTTAGTGGTCGGGATTCATTGAAGGGTTTGACGAAGGATGGGCCGACCTTAGGTTAATTAACAAGATAAAAGACTTTAAAAGACATACGCGGTGAGGTATGAGAGTGCGAAGTAGTGGAGAGGAAGATACCATAAGTATCTGCGGATACTTAGGAGGAGATTGCATTAGGGGAGGACGATGACTGTGAAACGTCAAGAAGTCTAGAGTATGTTTCTAGGCAGAACGAAGTCCACATGTGGCGTACTAACGTGGTAGGGACTGGGTCTAATGCCGTGGTAAGTTCTGCGGGCCCACTAGAAACATACTGTCGCCCCCTAGATTGCAAATCTAGAATAGTGAGAGGGACTGGAGTGGGGCATCTTGTTTGCCACTGCGAGACAGTGTGCCTTGAGAATATATATGAATTGATATGATATGATTTGAGGCTGAGTCCTCCTGGTCTGGGACCATTTGTTGTTGAGACAGCTGTCGTGCCCGCACGGTAAAGGTCCTGTACTCCTGTTTGCTTCCGACTAGGTTGGGTGGATGACCGAGGAGATGTTGACGTGAGTGATAGCCGAGATTGAAATGAACACTTTGAGGATATTTTAACACTCCCCAATCACCAGAGATTATGAATTGATGAGAATGGAGGAAAAGAAAATATAGTGATGAAATGGAAATGAATGAGAAAAGGAAAGAATGTTCACAAGATGTGAAAGTAAGAAAGAAATGAAAAAGGATAACAATAATGCTAATAATGTAAGATAATAATAATAATAATGCCAATAATATGTCTGGTTGTTGTGTGCTTGTATATTGTATTGTGTGTTTGTTTGGTCCTGGTATCTTGCCTATCGTAATTCCACACCGTCGACGATCCGTCGTTCGGAACGCTTACTCTCTCCTGTTCGTTGGCATATCGGTGCTGCTGATATCTAACCGGGCAGATGGAGTACCGGATGAACGTCACCACATGGAGTAAGTACGGAAGAGGATGGAAGTGTACCCATTGCAGTTGGATATGGACCGGCTACACCCACATCGTGATTCCCGATCCAGAGCATCGACTGAGTGGAGCTAATCTGGAGCCGCACTTGGGACAAGTCACGGTACGAGGATATAAGAACTACGCAGAGAAGTTTCGGTACGAGACCCGGAGGAATTCTTCCCTTCTCAATGGAGCGGAGCTGGAATCTATTAGCCATGAGGAGACAACCACGAGGAGGGCATCATCTTCAAGAGCAAGGAGAGGACGCAAGAAAAAGGAGGACCTTCACTCAATTGTCTTCAATAGGATAGTGTAAGGGTAGTGTAGTTAGTCTAGATTATGGTGAATGTTTTGATGTTACGGATTACCGATGCAATGAGCCATTTATGTGATTGAGCTATGTTTTGATTTAACTTATGGAGCACGTCTTTATGCAAAGTAAACCCATGTCAAGTTGTGGAAGACAATGTTGAACCAAGTTCTTTTAGGGAAACAAATGTTTTATGAAAAGAAAGGTTTTAAGTAACAACTCGGTTTTCGAAAAAATGAATTTTCAAGAATGTTTTCGAACACTTCCCCAATGTCTTACAAAAAAAAAATCTGGCCTCATTTTTGCAACCTTAATGAATAAAAGTTAAATTATTTTGGCATACGAAAATCGGGCTGTTACAGAATGGTATCAGAGCTTATGGTAATCCTTAGTGGCCTTAAGCATGGGCTTACATGCTTTGTTTGTGTGACTCTATGTGTTTGCTAGTGTTAGGATAGGAGCATAAGTTTAGATTCTTATCTTTCTAGGATGTAAGATTTGGTTTGTGGCTTAGTATCAACCATGTTAGAAACCTATTGGTTCTAAGGAATAGACAGTGAATAGATTCTAAGATTAAAGACCCCATACCCTTTGATGTTCCATTTGTGCCTGTAATACTTAAGTTTGTCAACCTTAGTATACCTTTAGACAGGGATAGTTATTACCCTTAAGGATGTGGATTGTTATCTTTGGATCCCCGTGTTTGTTGAATTGCTTCAACAAAACAGATTGTATTGTTAATATTCGACCCTTTTTCTTCATGAGCCTTATTACCCACCTCTAGCCTTGCCAATCCTATTTGAGACTCTTTAGTCCAAATTGCGGAATTAGAAGAGTCATAGTTACCCCAAATAGCTTAGGTTTGAACGATTGAGGAAGGATAAATAGTTTAAGTCGAATAAGGATATAAGGTTATTGTTGGTTTAGATATAAGTTTGATCAAAGTTGGGGAGTCGCAAGGAAGAAAAGAGGTGTATATTACCTGTTATTAGAGGAAATCTTAAGGAGAGTTGAGGATTAGAATTGCCACACACCCTAATCAGAGGATTGGACGGTGAAGGTGATAGGTTTGATAATGTTTAGGATGAATCTAAAGAGAAGAGTGAAGATGTTTTGAAGAAGTGAATAAGCTCAAGTTGTGATAGGATCCCCTTAAGTCAGGGAAATGGTAGACGGGAACCTTAGAATTAGAAGGAGAACGGAGGAAAAGAGTGATCATTGTGAGTTAGTGAGAACCTAAGCTGTAGAGGATAGTGAAAATTTAAGAGTTTTAGGTGAAACCCTCTATTTTTGGAGATGTGTGAATCTATGTTTGCCTAATTTTCTCTAAGTCCGTACCTGTGGTTGGACTTTCTGTGACGACGATCAGCTAAAAGAGCGACGCCTTCTTCGGTTAGTCTGTTAGACTTAACCCGATTCGACACGCAAGTGGTGGTGCGAATGCAATGCCTTCGTCTGAAAATAACAAACAAGGAGCACAGCCAGGTGAATTAGACCAGCAAAAGCGAACACGACCACGAAGCGAAAGGAGAGTATTCTATGGGAATCGCAATGATGAGCGAGTTTTGTACCCTGCTGCCCAATCCACCACGTATTTCTCGGGGACGAGAAATCCTTAAGTTGGGGAGAATGTAACATCCCGCATTTTCTGGACTCAAATAAATCAATGAGATTTTATTTAAAATGGAATTTTTCAGAATTTAAGAAAGATTTTTCAGTTAAAGTGTTTTAGCAAATGATTTTTTTTATATGAAGTTTGATTTCATGAAAGCTAAGCTATAATTTTGAGATTTCTTAAAGAAACTAATTTTTCTTTTTACCAAAATGATTTGAGGATTTAATAAATGGTTTCTTTGAAAGTCTTTGATTTATGTGAAAATATGGTTAAGCTTATTTTGTGATTAAATTGGTAAAGTGGATTGATTTTCTTTAAAGTTTGTATTTTAGGACTTTTTGAATTATGAATGTGTGTTTTGTGCAAGAAATCATGTATGCAATGTAATTAGTAAATTTAAATGAAGAAATGCATGAATTGTGTGAAGTTGAATGTATGAATGATGTATGTGTGTGCCGTGTGTTTTGAATGTGAGACATAATGACCTAAGGTGATATATGCATGTTTAAATATGTGTGTGCATTATTTCATGACTCCATGCTATGTGCTTATGATGATAATATGAAATGAAATTATATGTGTGCATGTGTGCATGTGTGTGTTCGGCCATGAAGGAGTAGAAGAACCAAGCAGAAGCTTATTTTCTTGGCCATTAAGAAATTAGAAATTAGGAAGAACCCTAGGGTGTGTGACTCATGATGCCTAGGAGAGACTTTCTTCCATCTTGTCTCCCTTTGTGACATGACCCTTCCCATGCAAACTTTGGAGTGGACCGAATTGCCCTTGAACCAAGCCATGAACCGAGGATAGAAGAGGAAATTCCCATGCCTTGTTTTGCCCTTAAAACCGTAGGAGTGAGTGAGTGTTGGCTAACTCATTTCATTTCCTTCACAAACACAAACACTTGGTCCAAGAGTACATCAAGCTCTTGAGACTTTAGAGAGAAAAGAGAGTAAGGCCGTGAGGAAGAGGAGAAAAAGGAGAGTGAAAACCCATAGTCCTCAACCCAAACTTCCTTGATTTTCTTCCCAACCACATTCTTCCTCAAGGATCAAGGAGAAAAGCCACCCACTAACCCTAGAAAGGAGGAGGCCGAAGCAAAAACTCTAGGAAGAGAGGAGAAGAGACTTGAAGCTTGAAGATTTAGCTAGATGGACATCGTTTAAGTTTAATCTTTGTGAGGCATGTGTTTATTCTATTATGATCTTAAAGTTTAAATGCCTTGCATGTTAATTTTATGGTTTGATCATGAATATTTGTACTAGGATGCTCAAATTCTTAACTTGTTCTTCACGGTTTTGCCTAGGATTAGAATTTAAGTTTATGTTTTTGCTTTGACCTTCTCGATCTATGATTGCTCTTTGAGAAAACATGAAGTTTGAGGTTGTATGTATGTGTTGAGTGCAAGCCTTGATTTTCTCTATATGCATGTCACGGTTTTGGCATTTTCTACTTAAAATGGTTTTTACCTTTGATTTATACTATTATAATCGATTTCATACATGCATGTGATTTCTTTTTAGGGATTTTTAAAGTGCTTGATTTAATTCATGAACCTTGATGAGTGCATGTTGAAAAAGTGAACAAAAACCTTATTTTTGTCATAACAAGATTCGGCCTATGCATACTATTTAGACTAGGATTCTTTTTTTTCAAAGAAGTGACACAAAAAGGAATGAGTATGTCTTGGGAACTCATATTAAATTGATTTGTTGAAATTGTATTTTGACTAATTTTCTTTCAATCCGGTTTTGGGTAAAAAGATGAAGGAAACTATATTTGATTTGGTAAATTAATTAAGTTGAGAAGATAAATTAAAGTTTGCTAATTTTTCTAGGAGAAGCTCACGATTTTATAATTAAAAAGGAAGAGTAAATAATTTGTTGTAGGGAAAAGAAAATGGAACTTAAGTAATTGAAATAAATTAAGTCAATTTATGTGTTTGAAATATGTGAATTCTTAACTTGTTTTCTTGAATTTGATTCGGCCATATAATGTAAATGAGTCTAGGGAATTTAGATGCATGAAAATAATTTCACACAATGACTTTTGAAAAGAATCCAGTTGTTTAAAGTAAATGGTTTGTATCTTGGTTTGATGCATGAATGCCTAAGTGTTTGTGTTATGAACTATTTGTGAGTTATACAATTGCCTTGATGATTGATTTGATTGATTATATGCTTGGTGAAGTGTTGCTTGTTGTTTATGTGTAGTTGATGTTTGAAAAATATGTGAAAGTGTAATCGGTTTTGAAATTAATTAATTGTAAAACAATTCTATTTGATTTAATTGAGATTTTTAAATTGTGTTCATGGCTGTCCAAAGTTTGTTTCATGATAAAGATTTGAGTCTTAAATTGTTAATTATAAATTAAAGAGTCCTTTAAAACAAAGAGTGTTTTTACGATGTTTTCGGAGTTTTATCCAAGTGATTTTTAATATAATTCTTTTCTGTCCAGAATTGTTTGGACTTGTTTCTTAATTTTAAAAATGCTTTCAAGTAATTTAAAGTAAAGTTTTCAAGTAATAATTAATTTGAGAAAAACCCAGATCAAAAACGGTGCATTTTTCAGTGTTTTCAAACGTGTTTAAGGTGCTGTCCAAAACGGGCCAGCACCCAAACTAAATGGTTTAAATAACTTTTCCTAATGTTTTCAAACGATTTTTGAAAGTACTTAAGGTGTTATAAACATCCGAGTTGTTTGAAAAAAAACTGTTATGTTTTAAGTTTTGACGAGGAATGAGAAGTGTCTAGGTTATGAAAAAGGTTTTCATAATATAAGTTAGTAAGCTAAGCGTGTTTTATTTAGTACGAGGAATAATCTTAAAGACGAGAGATCGGGGCAGCCGGCAGCACAAAGGATCCGAAGCAACGTTACGCACTAAATTGCTGGACCTCAGGTGAGAGAGAAGCTTTCCTAAGACACCGTGATAGTTAGGTGATATATTAGGACGTTATGTATCATCTCAAAGATCAGAACTAAGTGGTTAGAGTCAGTAGTATAAGTGGCAATTGTTTGATTGTGTGGCCACTTATACGAAGGTGACGAAGACCACATTGTTGCTGTGTGATGTTTGTGTGATTGTGTAACATCCTAAACTTTGATTTAAATAAAATAATTATTAAAAACCTTAGAAAAATTGGAAAAGTGACTTAATGAATTTTGTTAGATAGGTGAGTGGTAATTATAAGTCCTAGGGGTTGCATAGAAGGCAGTTGTGGCTTTGGGCAAAGTCAAGTAAGCGAAATCGGGAGTTAAATCGGCATCCTAAATGTTAGAAATCAACCGAAAAGAGAAAATTAGAAATTTATTATAGGAAGCTAAGAAAATAAATTCCACCGTTGGATGTGAGGTTTATGAGGTAGAGAAGCATGTCTAAAAAGTTGGGCCCGATCCGACGGTTAACGAAAAAGTTACGGCGAATCGAAGGTTGGAAACCCTGGAACTCGCCCAGGCGCACCAGCCATGCGCCCAGGCGGGTGCACTGTTCATTGGTGCACCAGACAGTGAAAAACCCGCCCAGGCGAGGCACCAACTCGCCCAGGCGAGCCAAAATCCGCACCAGCCGCACCAGCTTGCACATTGGCGCACCAGAAATCCCTCCTGACCGCACCATTTTTCTTTCTGGCGCATCAGCCATGCACCAGCTTGGTGCTGGTGCTGAATCTCCCGCCCAGGCGAGGCACCAACTCGCCCAGGCGCGCCCCAGGCGCATCAGACGCACCATGACACACGATCTGGCGCGCCAGACTCCACCAGATGCACCAGACGCGTGCGCCAGCTCTCCCTGGTGCACAGCCCTCGCCCAGGCGCGCCAATGATCCGCCCAGGCGCGCGCGACCAGCAGCACCAGATCTGGTGCGTTGGATCTGAACTTGGGCACCAAGTTGCCCAGCCCCAGCCGTCCGATCTTCCTTCTCATGGCATAAAACAAACACCCAACAACAAGAACACCACTCACTCCTCACATTCCATCATCAACATCATCTCTTCACCCATTTTCTCTCCATCTCCAACACACTCCCACCACAAATCCACCATAAACACTTGATCTTGGGCACCCCAAACCCAAAATCAAACACACCCACCAAGTCTTGCACCATGGAAGTTGGATGAGAGCTCATTCCTCCCTTCTCCCTTGATTCACGAATTACTCCCTCCTTCCATTCTTCTTGGTTTTCAATTTCCACCATTGTTGGGGTAAGTCAAACTTCATGCCATATATTAATTTCCTTTCCATTCCAACTTTCCTTAGTTCCTAGAAATTGAGTTTAAATCCTTAGGGTTCTTGCACTCATGAATTTATAGGACTTTGTTTCATGCCTCCAATCAAAACCAAGTCAAGGGCAAGGAACTCACATACCAAGGATCAAAAAGCTAGAGCTTGAATTCATCATCACCTCTTAAGAAGGTAAGAGGGTTCGTATTACCTTAGCTTAGGAAGTAGATTCTCTTTAGTTATAGTGATGGCTAGGGGTAGAGAGGGAGTATAGCATAAAAACTTTAGGGTATTTGATAATGGAAATAAAGAAAATAATTAGTGAAGAATAGAAAGAGTAACTAGTGAAATTGGTGAGAACAAATGCATGAATAATAGTGGATAGGAGGAGAATAATGGACAAAGTAGATACATATAATTAGAGAGTAATGAGAATAACTGGATGGCAAAACATAAGGAAATTATAAAGGAACTAAGAGTGAATGATGGAGCAAAAATAATTAGAGATTCGTTGTAAGCTTGAAAAGGCATGGAAATTGTGGAAGGAATGAAATGTTATATTATTGGGATAACCAAGAGATAGGTAAAGAAAAGGGAAAGTGTTAGTGATAGACTTGTTTTAATTTAGGAGTACGAGGTGCAATAATTAAGGAAAATATAGAGATAAGTATGCTAAGTAAAAAGGATAATTGTTGTAGATAATGACTTGAGTTGAATAATGGAATTGAAAGGAAATTAGATAATAAATGGGTTAGTAATGAGAGTAATGATTGGACAATGGGAAATTATATTGTTAATGTGAGAAAGGACCACCTATTTAGGTGTGGGTATAGGAATGTGAAAGGTGAGTTTAGGTATGAACGACCCCTCCCAAAGGGAGTGCAACAATACTAACGATTAGGATGGACCCTCCATAACGGAGCGTGTATAGATTCGGTTCGACCCTCCATAACGGAGCGTGTATAGATTAGGATGGACCCTCCATAACGGAGCGTGTATAGATTCGGTTCGACCCTCCATAACGGAGCGTGTATAGATTAGGATGGACCCTCCATAACGGAGCGTGTATAGATTCGGTTCGACCCTCCATAACGGAGCGTGTATAGATTCGGTTCGACCCTCCATAATGGAGCGTGTATAGATTAGGTTCGACCCTCCATAACGGAGCGTGTATAGATTAGGATGGACCCTCCATAACGGAGCGTGTATAGATTCGGTTCGACCCTCCATAACGGAGCGTGTATAGATTAGGATGGACCCTCCATAACGGAGCGTGTATAGATTCGGTTCGACCCTCCATAACTGAGCGTGTATAGATTCGGTTCGACCCTCCATAATGGAGCGTGTATAAATTAGGATGGACCCTCCATAACGGAGCGTGTATAGATTCGGTTCGACCCTCCATAACGGAGCGTGTGTAGAGTAGGACCCTCCACAATAGAGTGTGAATTTTAGACCCTCCCGTAGGAAGTGTGACTAGGTATGTTATGGACCCGCCAATATAGTGTGGGTAAACATAATTAGGACCCGCCCTTGTGGTGTGCGATCAATGGAAATAATACCCACCGAAAGGTGCGCGAAAGAATGAAATGGAAAGATTAGAAAGGCATAGGGAAATCATGTAACTGAAATCATAGGGAAATGTTGAGCTATATAAAAGGAAAGTGAGGTAGTATATGATTTGGATAGTATGGAGTAGGGTAGGACCTTGGTTTATTACTATGCTTTCGTAGAAGCTATATTTCTAAGTTCTGTGTAATGCTACCCTTCTTGATATACTTTTACAGGTACCGAAGCGGAGCATGCACTAGTCGTGGCCGAGCAGGAGCACACTCCACAACGTGGAGTGTGAACGTTAGGGGGTGATATTATATTGGTCCAAGAAGTTAACTTTGGCTTTTGATGTATATAAATATTATGTAATACCTTTGGGGAAATTAAACTATTTTATAACTTGATTATTATCCTTCTGGAGACTATGTTCTCGAATGTAATGAACTGATTTGCATTTTGCCCTGCTGGCATACTGCTGATTATATGAAAATATTTATCGCAGGTTTTCAAGGCGAACTCTTATTTTGGGATATCCATAAAACAAAGGAATCTCTGTCCGATTTGATAGAGATTTTTACAAGCTAAAATGGTTTTAAAAAGAAATTTTCAAGTCACTAAATAAATCGGGGTAGTTAGAATGTTATTTAAGATAGGGTGTTACATTTATGGTATCAGAGCAGTTTTTCCTCGGCCCTTGGAGTTAATCATTACTCCAGTGGTTACTCACCGAGCGAGTAATCAATAATTATAGTTTAGAGTCTAGAGTCTATTGATAGGATGTTTATACTCTTAATTATGCTATTAAGCATTAACTGTCGGCCTTATGCATGACTAAACAGAATGGCTTCTAGACGGGCCGATAACGACGGGATCCGCGCGATTCTGGAACATCTGGTACAAATGCAACAGGATCAGGCTGCTAATATGGCGCAAATGCACCGTAATCAGGGGGAGAACATAGCAGCAGCCGCAGCAGCAGCCGCAACAGCAGCAGTTGCAACAATGAATCCTCAACCCCCAGCTCCAGTTGCTATTGACTGGTTAGCACGATTCAGGAAGAATGAACCGTCAAAGTTCGAAGGAGGATTCAATCCCGATGGGGCTCAACTGTGGTTGCAAGAGATTGAAAAGATCCTGAATACTATGGCACCACCGGAGGAACAAAAGGTTCTGCTGGCACAATACATGTTGACTAGTGAAGCAGAACACTGGTGGCAACAGACGCGAAAGGGTTTAGAAGCAGGACATCAGGCAATTACTTGGGATCTTTTTAAGATCCGATTTCTGGAAAAGTATTTTCCTGAGGATGTCCGCAGAGAAAAGGAGATCGCCTTTCTGCAGCTAGTGCAAGGGGATCTGAGCGTCGGGGAGTATGCTGCTAAGTTTGAAGATCTGATCCGATATGCCGGAAGCTACAGAGATGCTAATGAAAGGACTAAATGCATCAAATTCGAGACAGGACTTCGTTCGGAGATTAAGATGGCCTTTGAGTATCAGAACATTGCAAATCTGTCCCAACTGGTTAATATGACCAGTACTTATGAAAAGAGTAGGAAGCACAGAGCGGAAGAGAAAGTTAAGAATGGGCAGAAGGCAGGAGGTCCAATCAGAAATGATGGGCCAACACAAAGATCAATCCCTTATGTTGTTCCCCACAACAAGGCAGCTGTCCCAAGAATTATGGGCAAGAGTGGGACTGCTGTGGATACTCCTCCATCATGCTCACGTTGTGGAAAGCAGCATGGTGGAGAGTGCTGGTTCAAGAACCAAACTAGAAGAAATTTTAGTTGTTTTGTGTGCGGAGAACCTGGACACTATGCTGCTAATTGTCCCAAGAATGCTATGAAGAAAGAGGTGAATACAGCTAGAGCCCATCCAGTAGGTGCAAGACGATCTATCCAGAGAGGAAAGGTACTCACTTCGAAAGGGAAGGAAATGAGGAATGCAGGCAAGCAGAACTGAGGTAAACGCTGAGTCTCTAATACTCTCTGGGAGATGATGTTTAATTTACCGAGTCACATGCTTATATGCGTCCTTTAATTACTTGAACGAAAATGAAGTTGCTTAAAATTAGAATCCCCTATGAGTCTTAGGTGTTGATCTTTGATTATTAGAAACCTCTTTAGTGAAAGCTTAGAAAAGCATGTGCTATTTAGAGCCTTGATCCCCGATCTCTGAATAAAGAGTTATGTAATTTAAGAAAAAAAAAACTCTGTGATAATGTCGTTGTTTAATAGAATGTAAGAATAGAGCTGACCACTCTGCTCTTACATCTGTTAAATGACGATGCTATCAGCAAAATCGCCGATGATGTGCTGTTAACGGACGTAAGATTGGGGTCGGTCGCCTCGATCTTTGCATCTATTAACGGACGATGTCATGGCAATCTTCTTAATAAAGTGAGAAATTAATTGCGATAGGAATTCTGCAAACACAAAGATCCATTAGTGGGATAAACACTAGCTTGAATGGTGTTCTTCCCAAAATTCCTTACGCCTAATCGAGTATTAGACTCACAACGAAGCTTATGAATAAGAGTCTTTAGCTACACAAAACCCCCGGGATCTCACCAAGATCCCTGAACGAACAAACGTAAGAGAAGCCAATCTTGATAATTGTGTGAAGGAGCCACACAAAACTCAGTTAGCTTGATTCGAATTCGTACTCCCATTGAGTACGAGAACTTAAGGGTATACGGGTACGAAGGGGTATGCCTATAATAAGTGGGGGAGAGCTTAATTCCAGAACTTTAAAGATCCTTGTCGGGGTAACCACGGAGCGAAGTATATACAAGCGGAAGCGACGGAATTAAGAAATATAATTGTAAAAAGTTTCCAATAGGATGGTTCTCCAATTGAAGGAATTGAACGGAATTTCGGGGACGAAATTCTAATAAGTGGGGGAGAATTGTAACATCCTAAACTTTGATTTAAATAAAATAATTATTAAAAACCTTAGAAAAATTGGAAAAGTGACTTAATGAATTTTGTTAGATAGGTGAGTGGTAATTATAAGTCCTAGGGGTTGCATAGAAGGCAGTTGTGGCTTTGGGCAAAGTCAAGTAAGCGAAATCGGGAGTTAAATCGGCATCCTAAATGTTAGAAATCAACCGAAAAGAGAAAATTAGAAATTTATTATAGGAAGCTAAGAAAATAAATTCCACCGTTGGATGTGAAGTTTATGAGGTAGAGAAGCATGTCTAAAAAGTTGGGCCCGATCCGACGGTTAACGAAAAAGTTACGGCGAATCGAAGGTTGGAAACCCTGGAACTCGCCCAGGCGCACCAGCCATGCGCCCAGGCGGGTGCACTGTTCATTGGTGCACCAGACAGTGAAAAACCCGCCCAGGCGAGGCACCAACTCGCCCAGGCGAGCCAAAATCCGCACCAGCCGCACCACCTTGCACATTGGCGCACCAGAAATCCCTCCTGACCGCACCATTTTTCTTTCTGGCGCATCAGCATGCACCAGCTTGGTGCTGGTGCTGAATCTCTCGCCCAGGCGAGGCACCAGCTCGCCCAGGCGCGCCCCAGGCGCATCAGACGCACCATGACACACGATCTGGCACGCCAGACTCTACCAGATGCACCAGACACGTGCGCAAGCTCTCCCTGGTGCACAGCCCTCGCCCAGGCGCGCCAATGATCCGCCCAGGCGCGCGCGACCAGCAGCACCAGATCTGGTGCGTTGGATCTGAACTTGGGCACCATGTTGCCCAGCCCCAGCCGTCCGATCTTCCTTCTCATGGCATAAAACAAACACCCAACAACAAGAACACCACTCACTCCTCACATTCCATCATCAACATCATCTCTTCACCCATTTTCTCTCCATCTCCAACACACTCCCACCACAAATCCACCATAAACACTTGATCTTGGGCACCCCAAACCCAAAATCAAACACACCCACCAAGTCTTGCACCATGGAAGTTGGATGAGAGCTCATTCCTCCCTTCTCCCTTGATTCACGAATTACTCTCTCCTTCCATTCTTCTTGGTTTTCAATTTCCACCATTGTTGGGGTAAGTCAAACTTCATGCCATATATTAATTTCCTTTCCATTCCAACTTTCCTTAGTTCCTTGAAATTGAGTTTAAATCCTTAGGGTTCTTGCACTCATGAATTTATAGGACTTTGTTTCATGCCTCCAATCAAAACCAAGTCTAGGGCAAGGAACTCACATACCAAGGATCAAGAAGCTAGAGCTTGTATTCATCATCACCTCTTAAGAAGGTAAGAGGGTTCGTATTACCTTAGCTTAGGAAGTAGATTCTCTTTAGTTATAGTGATGTCTAGGGGTAGAGAGGGAGTATAGCATAAAAACTTTAGGGTATTTGATAATGGAAATAAAGAAAATAATTAGTGAAGAATAGAAAGAGTAACTAGTGAAATTGGTGAGAACAAATGCATGAATAATAGTGGATAGGAGGAGAATAATGGACAAAGTAGATACATATAATTAGAGAGTAATGAGAATAACTGGATGGCAAAACATAAGGAAATTATAAAGGAACTAAGAGTGAATGATGGAGCAAAAATAATTAGAGATTCATTGTAAGCTTGAAAAGGCATGGAAATTGTGGAAGGAATGAAATGTTATATTATTGGGATAAGAGATAGGTAAAGAAAAGGGAAAGTGTTAGTGATAGACTTGTTTTAATTTAGGAGTACGAGGTGCAATAATTAAGGAAAATATAGAGATAAGTATGCTAAGTAAAAAGGATAATTGTTGTAGATAATGACTTGAGTTGAATAATGGAATTGAAAGGAAATTAGATAATAAATGGGTTAGTAATGAGAGTAATGATTGGACAATGGGAAATTATATTGTTAATGTGAGAAAGGACCACCTATTTAGGTGTGGGTATAGGAATGTGAAAGGTGAGTTTAGGTATGAACGACCCCTCCCAAAGGGAGTGCGACAATACTAACGATTAGGATGGACCCTCCATAACGGAGCGTGTATAGATTCGGTTCGACCCTCCATAACGGAGCGTGTATATATTAGGATGGACCCTCCATAACGGAGCGTGTATAGATTCGGTTCGACCCTCCATAACGGAGCGTGTATAGATTAGGATGGACCCTCCATAACGGAGCGTGTATAGATTAGGTTCGACCCTCCATAACGGAGCGTGTATAGATTAGGATGGACCCTCCATAACGGAGCGTGTATAGATTCGGTTCGACCCTCCATAACGGAGCGTGTATAGATTAGGATGGACCCTCCATAATGGAGCGTGTATAGATTCGGTTCGACCCTCCACAACGGAGCGTGTATAGATTCGGTTCGACCCTCCATAACGGAGCGTGTATAGATTAGGATGGACCCTCCATAACGGAGCGTGTATAGATTCGGTTCGACCCTCCATAACGGAGCGTGTATAGATTCGGTTCGACCCTCCATAACGGAGCGTGTATAGATTCGGTTCGACCCTCCATAACGGAGCGTGTATAGATTAGGATGGACCCTCCATAACGGAGCATGTATAGATTCGGTTCGACCCTCCATAACGGAGCGTGTGTAGAGTAGGACCCTCCACAATAGAGTGTGAATTTTAGACCCTCCCGTAGGGAGTGTGACTAGGTATGTTATGGACCCGCCAATATAGTGTGCGTAAACATAATTAGGACCCGCCCTTGTGGTGTGCGATCAATGGAAATAATACCCACCGAAAGGTGCGCGAAAGAATGAAATGGAAAGATTAGAAAGGCATAGGGAAATCATGTAACTGAAATCATAGGGAAATGTTGAGCTATATAAAAGGAAAGTGAGGTAGTATATGATTTGGATAGTATGGAGTAGGGTAGGACCTTGGTTTATTACTATGCTTTCGTAGAAGCTATATTTCTAAGTTCTGTGTAATGCTACCCTTTTTGATATACTTTTACAGGTGCCGAAGCGGAGCATGCACTAGTCGTGGCCGAGCAGGAGCACACTCCACAACGTGGAGTGTGAACGTTAGGGGGTGATATTATATTGGTCCAAGAAGTTAACTTTGGCTTTTGATGTATATAAATATTATGTAATACCTTTGGGGAAATTAAACTATTTTATAACTTGATTATTATCGTTTTGGAGACTATGTTCTCGAATGTAATGAACTGATTTGCATTTTGCCCTGCTGGCATACTGCTGATTATATGAAAATATTTATCGCAGGTTTTCAAGGCGAACTCTTATTTTGGGATATCCATAAAACAAAGGAATCTCTATCCGATTTGATAGAGATTTTTACAAGCTAAAATGGTTTTAAAAAGAAATTTTCAAGTCACTAAATAAATCGGGGTAGTTAGAATGTTATTTAAGATAGGGTGTTACATTTATGGTATCAGAGCAGTTTTTCCTCGGCCCTTGGAGTTAATCATTACTCCAGTGGTTACTCACCGAGCGAGTAATCAATAATTATAGTTTAGAGTCTAGAGTCTATTGATAGGATGTTTATACTCTTAATTATGCTATTAAGCATTAACTGTCGGCCTTATGCATGACTAAACAGAATGGCTGCTAGACGGGCCGATAACGACGGGATCCGCGCGATTCTGGAACATCTGGTACAAATGCAACAGGATCAGGCTGCTAATATGGCGCAAATGCACCGTAATCAGGGGGAGAACAGAGCAGCAGCCGCAGCAGCAGCCGCAACAGCAGCAGTTGCAGCAATGAATCCTCAACCCCCAGCTCCAGTTGCTATTGACTGGTTAGCACGATTCAGGAAGAATGAACCGTCAAAGTTCGAAGGAGGATTCAATCCCGATGGGGCTCAACTGTGGTTGCAAGAGATTGAAAAGATCCTGAATACTATGGCACCACCGGAGGAACAAAAGGTTCTGCTGGCACAATACATGTTGACTAGTGAAGCAGAACACTGGTGGCAACAGACGCGAAAGGGTTTAGAAGCAGGACATCAGGCAATTACTTGGGATCTTTTTAAGATCCGATTTCTGGAAAAGTATTTTCCTGAGGATGTTCGCAGAGAAAAGGAGATCGCCTTTCTGCAGCTAGTGCAAGGGGATCTGAGCGTCGGGGAGTATGCTGCTAAGTTTGAAGATCTGATCCGATATGCCGGAAGCTACAGAGATGCTAATGAAAGGACTAAGTGCATCAAATTCGAGACAGGACTTCGTTCGGAGATTAAGATGGCCTTTGAGTATCAGAACATTGCAAATCTGTCCCAACTGGTTAATATGACCAGTACTTATGAAAAGAGTAGGAAGCACATAGCGGAAGAGAAAGTTAAGAGTGGGCAGAAGGCAGGAGGTCCAATCAGAAATGATGGGCCAACACAAAGATCAATCCCTTATGTTGTTCCCCACAACAAGGCAGCTGTCCCAAGAATTATGGGCAAGAGTGGGACTGCTGTGGATACTCCTCCATCATGCTCACGTTGTGGAAAGCAGCATGGTGGAGAGTGCTGGTTCAAGAACCAAACTAGAAGAAATTTTAGTTGTTTTGTGTGCGGAGAACCTGGACACTATGCTGCTAATTGTCCCAAGAATGCTATGAAGAAAGAGGTGAATACAGCTAGAGCCCATCCAGTAGGTGCAAGACGATCTATCCAGAGAGGAAAGGTACTCACTTCGAAAGGGAAGGAAATGAGGAATGCAGGCAAGCAGAACTGAGGTAAACGCTGAGTCTCTAATACTCTCTGGGAGATGATGTTTAATTTACCGAGTCACATGCTTATATGCGTCCTTTAATTACTTGAACGAAAATGAAGTTGCTTAAAATTAGAATCCCCTATGAGTCTTAGGTGTTGATCTTTGATGATTAGAAACCTCTTTAGTGAAAGCTTAGAAAAGCATGTGCTATTTAGAGCCTTGATCCCCGATCTCTGAATAAAGAGTTATGTAATTTAAGAAAAAAAGTATAAAAGTATTTTCAGAAAAGTTTTTGAAAGGAAAATTTTGAGAAGGTTGTGAAAAGAGATTTTTCAGAAAGTCTTTGAAAAGAGAATTGAGCAGTTGTGAAACTAGATTTTTGAGAAAATTTACAAAAGAGAGTTTTATGAAATTGTTTATGGAGTGAGGTTTTGTAAAAGCTTATAAAAATGGTGGAAAGATTATTTTGAGAAGAGATTCGGAATGTGATTGTTAAGAGAGATGGTGGAGGGTATGCTGCGTAATGAGATGAGAAAGATTGTGATACGAGCTTGTTGAGGTGATCCCAGCTCTGTGCTATGTGAGATTTGATGAGAGAAAGATTGTGCCAAGGTAGTGGTCGGGACTCATTGAAGGGTTTCACGAAGGATGGGCCGACCTTAGGTTAATTAACAATATAAAAGACTTTAAAAGACATACGCGGTGAGGTATGAGAGTGCGAAGTAGTGGAGAGGAAGATACCATAAGTATCTGCGGATACTTAGGAGGAGATTGCATTAGGGGAGGACGATGACGGTGAAACGTCAAGAAGTCTAGAGTATGTTTCTAGGCAGAACGAACTCCACATGTGGCGTACTAACGTGGTAGGGACTGGGTCTAATGCCGTGGTAAGTTCTGCGGGCCCACTAGAAACATACTGTCGCCCCCTAGATTGCAAATCTAGAACAGTGAGAGGGACTGGAGTGGGGCATCTTGTTTGCCACTGTGAGACAGTGTGCCTTGAGAATATATATGAATTGATATGATATGATTTGAGGCTGAGTCCTCCTGGTCTGGGACCATTTGTTGTTGAGACAGCTGAGGTGCCCGCACGGTAAAGGTCCTGTACTCCTGTTTGCTTCCGACTAAGTTGGGTGGATGACCGAGGAGATGTAGACGTGAGTGATAGCCGAGATTGAAATGAACACTTTGAGGATATTTTAACACTCCCCAATCACCAGAGATTATGAATTGATGAGAATGGAGGAAAAGAAAATATAGTGATGAAATGGAAATGAATGAGAAAAGGAAAGAATGTTCACAAGATGTGAAAGTAAGAAAGAAATGAAAAAGGATAACAATAATGCTAATAATGTAAGATAATAATAATAATAATGATGCCAATAATATGTCTGGTTGTTGTGTGCTTGTATATTGTATTGTGTGTTTGTTTGGTCCTGGTATCTTGCCTATCGTAATTCCACACCGTCGACGATCCGTCATTCGGAACGCTTACTCTCTCCTGTGTTGGAAGTCAAGCTTTCCCAAGGACTTCAAGTGCAAATATTCTATATGGTTTTGATGATAACAAACTCAAGATTCTCAAGTTCATATCAAGTGCAATCACAAGATATTCATCCTTCAAGTCCAAGCTTCATGGTGAAGGCTCAAGCAAATGAAGATGTCATCCCTTTTCCGTTAGGACATCATGTAAGGTAATGAAGTCAAGGTTTATATTATGTTAAAAGGCCAATATAAGTTTTTCTAAATATATTTTTCATAATTAAGGAGAAGAAAAAGAAGTTTTGTGAAAATCAGTTTTTCTATCTTAGTTTTGGTGAAAATACTTGATGTTACAAAACTCTGAATATCTTTATGTATGAAAGAGAGAGTAATCGATTACTTGCCTAAGTTAATCGATTAAATTTGTTGCATCATAGAAAAATCAGAGAGGTTGTAATCGATTAAATGAATCTTGTTAATCAATTACTTTCTTATGAGAGTAATCGATTACCTGGCTCAAGTAATCGATTATAATTGTTGCATCATATATTTTCCTGAGACAAAGTAATCGATTATTGCTTTGAGATAATCGATTACATGATGTTGCATCATATAAAAATCAGAGGCTCTGTAATCGATTATTAGAATAGTGGTAATCGATTATATGAGTTGAGTCATACATTAAACAGAAGTGAAGTAATCGATTACATGCATGTGATAATCGATTACTGGTTTTTAAAATGAATTTCAAACTTCTACATTTGAACAACTCTGATCATTCACGCTTTTTCTCTTCTTCTCTTATTCTATGTTTTTCACGTTCACATTTTTTCTAAGAAAACAAAACCTTGCATTGGACTTGTAACATTTCTTTTGACTTCATTGCCATAGAGCTTTATTGTTGTATCTGTGTTATCTAGAACACATATTTGTTAGAGTGGCCTTATATTGTTGTATCATCACTATTGAGAGTGCACTATAGGTCTTGTACCCGATCACTCGTATCATAACCTGTGTTGTAAAGGGGTGTGTAACCCTTAGTGACTAGGGAGTGAATCTCCTAGTGCGGACGTGTTGCGTTCGTGGTTGTAGGGTGAAGAACCCTTTGTTGTGTGGGTAGTGCTAGACGAATGGTGGGTCACCTAGTAGTTAGGCTATCTGGAAATCTAGGAAAGGTTTTCCTAGTTGTGTATGGAGGTCCCTGGCGAAAGGAGGTTCCTAGTAGCTTGCGAGGCGCTCTGGTTGTACTTTGGGACGCGTGGCGTCTTGGTTTAGTGAAAAGCTCAAGCGGGTCGCTTGGGGACTGGAGTAGGCCGGGTTTGCCGAACCAGGATAAAATCTCCGGTGCAATCTCTTCTATACCTATCTCTTTTATATTCTGCTGTTATATTTATTTGTTGTGCATCATAACAACTATTTTCGTAATAATCTATTTTAAGCGAATTTAAAATAATAAGCGCGGTAACGGTTTTCGTTGTTCTTATTTAATTCGTATCCGCGCATATTAGTTTTTCTATTATTATTAATATTATTCGCTTCTGCGCAACCGTTTTCAACATTATATTGTTTTCTGCTGCAAAATCTCTTTAAGTTTATTGAAAACGATTTAATTCAAATATTTTCCAATGTTTTCTTAAACACCCAATTCACCCCCCCTCTTGGGTGTCGGCTGCCAATCCTATCAATAATTCTAATAATTGGTATCAGAGCTTCGTGCTCTGATAAAGGCCTAACAGCCTGAGCTAAAGATCCGTTGTAGATTGGCAGCGTTGGGATATTTTATTTGTTTTAACATGGAGGGTTTTTCATTCGATGAAGCACCATTTTTTGATGGAAATAATTTTCATTATTGGAGTGCGAGAATGAAAATATTTTTACAATCTATTAGCCTTCGTTTATTTCATTTTGTTCTTAATGGTTTTGATGAAAAATCTTCTTCCTTGAATTTTCAAGCTATGCATGTTTTTAAAAATGCTTTGAACCATGATGCATTTGCTATTATTGAAAATTGTGAAAATTCTAATGATATTTGGGACACTTTACATCTACACTATGCTACTAATGATCTTGTTGAAAGTGTAAGTGTCCACAGGAAAGAGGAGAAGGAACAACAAGAAGTTGTTATAGAATGTGAAAGGAGCAACTCCCTAGACGAAGATTCTGATGATGAAAGTGAAAGCGTGGGGAGTAACTCAACAAGCGACTATGATGACTTAGAGAGGATATTTGAAACCTTTATGGACTCACTGAAGGAATCAAGTGACTCGGATGCGGAATCAATGGCAGATAAAATTAACACATCTAACTACTTGGATCATGAGGACCATGAGGTAATTTCAATTAGTCCTTGTTCTAAATTTCTACATTTTGCATATAATGATTTGAATGATGGTTTGATATCGTTAGAAAATAGAAACTTGGACTCTTTACAAAAATTATCTCTAATTGAAAATGAAATTGATATTTTGAAAAATGGAGATATTTTTGATAAAGAGATATTTTTAGAAAACAGCTCCTCAACCATTTTTGAAAATTGCTTACGTATTGAAAAACAAGTTGAGGAAGCACTTTTTGAAAGTAACATTGAAAAATCAAATTGTTCAAATTCCTTACTTGATGAAAATGAAAATAATGTGGATATCCAAGAATCAAGTAAAGTCGTTGACAATGAAATTTTTCAATGTGAAGTTAAAAATTCCAAGTTTCATGAAAATAATTTTGAAAAAATCATATCATCATCCAGACCCATTACATGTAATTATTGTGGTAATTTAGGACATATTTCTCATTTATGCTTATATCGTAAAAATTATCATATGAGAAATAATTTGCAATGGGTTCCAAAGGCCTCTAAGGAATCTATGACTAACCCCCAAGGACCCAAGATGAAATAGGTACCAAAAGGTTCTCCTTGTGTTATAAATGTGCAGAAAATGAAATCAAAGGGTGAACCAATTGGACAACGTAAGGGGAAGTCTATGAAAGTGATGGGTAAATGTTCCAAAAACAAACAATATGGTCAAAAGAGAAAGATGTTCACAACCAAAGCCTCTAACGTGCAAAAAGGTGAAATCATAAGGTCAAGGACCTCAAGTAAGAAGCAATGGCATGAACCACGTGGAAGAATAAAGGAGAAATTATCAAGGGTGGCACCTAAGAGGACAAGAAATAGATGGGTCGGTCAAAGGAGAATCAAGCCTACCAACAACAAAGCTTCACACAAGGAATATGGAAGAACCAACATGGTCAAAAACCAAAAAGTGAAGCGATGGGTAAAGGCGAATACTTCTTTGGTCAACAAACCTAAGGTACCTACCTCTTATTCTTCTTATATCAATGACTATACAAAGGTATATTTGGAATATTCAAATTTTTATTCATACTAAGGTGGATCATGAGTGCTAATTTTTTTAAATATTTTTAATTTTCATGATCACTTCTTGGTTGAATTAAATCATGTGTGCTTTACACTTTTTTTAAAATTCTTTTTAGCACATGATTATTTTTGGTATAGTCCTAGATACCTGTTACATATAGTGTGTTACATCATGTGAGGCTAAAATTTTGTTGTTATCTTCTATCACATGATTACGCTTTATATGTAATGGTACTGCATTGATATATGAGGACATGCTTGTATTTGTAAGGACATGTTTGGTATGACGTGGACTTATAACATAAGCATGTTGTTATCCCTTTTTTATGATTAGTGCATATGTTTAAATTGTTTATTCATATTTTACCTTCATAATATCCTTGATATTAGTGAAGAGATGCAACTAATCCTTAAGGATCCAAGTTTTTGGATACCAAGAGAAACGTGCTAATTAGTCTTGCAGGTATTACTTCAAGTATCAACCTTGCAATACTCTCTAGAATGTTATGATCAATGTTGTCAATTGAAGAGAGGACTTAGCAATATTCAAGAACTTGAAAAAGATTTCTTGAAATGGAAGAAGTGTAACACATCGATCAAGATGAGACATCCTTCAAAATGCTACATGATGAAATTATCAACAAAAGGAACTCCAAAATCATCAATCATCACTATAAGTATCACTAATCCATTATTTATTTTAATCATTTTATGATACTTCTACTTATGATATGTGCTACATGATATTTTGTGTTGAAGTGCATTGAATATTTATTGTCATGGCATATAGGCTCATAAAGTTTTGATGATGCTTTATATAGTGAGCATACACATGTTTTATTGATGCATTTGATCTCCCTTTATAACTTGCTTGGTTGAATCATTCTTTTAGAAAGGGGGAGAAAAACTTTTTCAAATTTGCATAAAAACATGTTTGCTACTTCACTCTATCTTGACATCATGCAACTCTTTAACTATGTATTGGAACAAAATTTTTTGTGTTTCCCATAAACTCCTTATGCTGATGTCAAATAGGGGGAGTAGAAGTATGAAACAAATCTCCTTGTTATTATTAATGCTTCTACCCAGTGTTTCAGGGGGAGTTTAGCATTTGGTTTATTTGATCAAAAGGGGAGAGATATTTTACAAAAGACATGGGCTTAATGAAGACAAAAGGGAAAGAGAACCAAATGTCGTCGACAAATCAAAAAGGATCATGTGATAACTCACATGGAAAGAAAAGTGAGAAGTCAAGCTTACTCATGGGGAGAAGAATTCCGAGCTTCATAACATATCTAATGAATAACAAAAGGGGGATAAGAAAAAATTCAAGCATAACAACAAGAGAAGAATTCTGAACCCACTTTTTGCTGTTGACAAAAGGGGGAGAAGAATTCCTGAATGATGTTGAATGATGCAAGGATGCAAAGCGTTTAACTGTTATATCTAATGCATTTATGCAGGGGGAGAGTATCCTTTTTATTCTTAGTGTTCTAGGGATAAGGATGTGTTTATAATATATATACATTTGCTTGTATAACACTTGTGATACAGATCATTCAGAATACAGGTTTATCATCATCAAAAAGGGGGAGTGTTGGAAGTCAAGCTTTCCCAAGGACTTCAATTGCAAATATTCTATATGGTTTTGATGATAACAAACTCAAGATTCTCAAGTTCATATCAAGTGCAATCACAAGATATTCATCCTTCAAGTTCAAGCTTCATGTTGAAGGCTCAAGCAAATGAAGATGTCATCCCTTTTCCCTTAGGACATCATGTAAGGTAATGAAGTCAAGGTTTATATTATGTTAAAAGGCCAATATAAGTTTTTCTAAATATATTTTTCATAATTAAGGAGAAGAAAAAGAAGTTTTGTGAAAATCAGTTTTTCTATCTTAGTTTTGGTGAAAATACTTGATGTTACAAAACTCTGAATATCTTTATGTATGAAAGAGAGAGTAATCGATTACTTGCCTAAGTTAATCGATTAAATTTGTTGCATCATAGAAAAATCAGAGAGGTTGTAATCGATTAAATGAATCTTGTTAATCAATTACTTTCTTATGAGAGTAATCGATTACCTGGCTCAAGTAATCGATTATAATTGTTGCATCATATATTTTCCTGAGACAAAGTAATCGATTATTGCTTTGAGATAATCGATTACATGATGTTGCATCATATAAAAATCAGAGGCTCTGTAATCGATTATTAGAATAGTGGTAATCGATTATATGAGTTGAGTCATACATTAAACAGAAGTGAAGTAATCGATTACATGCATGTGATAATCGATTACTGGTTTTTAAAATGAATTTCAAACTTCTACATTTGAACAACTCTGATCATTCACGCTTTTTCTCTTCTTCTCCTATTCTCTGTTTTTCACGTTCACATTTTTTCTAAGAAAACAAAACCTTGCATTGGCCTTGTAACATTTCTTTTGACTTCATTGCCATAGAGCTTTATTGTTGTATCTCTGTTATCTAGAACACATATTTGTTAGAGTGGCCTTATATTGTTGTATCAGCACTATTGAGAGTGCACTATAGGTCTTGTACCCGATCACTTGTATCATAACCTGTGTTGTAAAGGGGTGTGTAACCCTTAGTGACTAGGGAGTGAATCTCCTAGTGCGGACGTGTTGCGTTCGTGGTTGTAGGGTGAAGAACCCTTTGTTGTGTGGGTAGTGCTAGACGAATGGTGGGTCACCTAGTAGTTAGGCTATCTGGAAATCTAGGAAAGGTTTTCCTAGTTGTGTATGGAGGTCCCTGGCGAAAGGAGGTTCCTAGTAGCTTGCGGGGCGCTCTGGTTGTACTTTGGGACGCGTGGCGTCTTGGTTTAGTGAAAAGCTCAAGCGGGTCGCTTGGGGACTGGAGTAGGCCGGGTTTGCCGAACCAGGATAAAATCTCCGGTGCAATCTCTTCTATCCCTATCTCTTTTATATTATGCTGTTATATTTATTTGTTGTGCATCATAACAACTATTTTCGTAATAATCTATTTTAAGCGAATTTAAAATAATAAGCGCGGTAACGGTTTTCGTTGTTCTTATTTAATTCGTATCCGCGCATATTAGTTTTTCTATTATTATTAATATTATTCGCTTCTGCGCAACCGTTTTCAACATTATATTGTTTTCGGCTGCAAAATATCTTTAAGTTTATTGAAAACGATTTAATTCAAATATTTTCCAATGTTTTCTTAAACACCCAATTCACCCCCCCTCTTGGGTGTCGGCTGCCAATCCTATCAATAATTCTAACATCCTGTTCGTTGGCATATCGGTGCTGCTGATATCTCAACGGGCAGATGGAGTGCCGGATGGACGTCACCACATGGAGTAAGTACGGAAAATGATGGAAGCGTACCCCTTGCGGTTGGATATGGACCGGCTACACCCAGATCGTGATTCCCGATCCAGAGCATCGACTGAGTGGAGCTAATCTGGAGCCGCACTTGGGACAAGTCACGGTACGAGGATATATGAACTACGCAGAGAAGTTTCGGTACGAGACCCGGAGGAATTCTTCCCTTCTCAATGGAGCGGAGCTGGAATCTATTAGCCATGAGGAGACAACCACGAGGAGGGCATCATCTTTGAGAGCAAGGAGAGGACGCAAGAAGAAGGAGGACCTTCACCCAATTGTCTTCAAAATTAAAGCTTCCACTTGTGGTTCAACAGAATTTTCCAAAGTGATGACGCTTACACTTCTCACAATAGGGAGCATTATTGTGAGAATTTTTTCGGTCACCGGATGTCATCTTTCCTTTCCCTCGATTCTTGTGGGAATAGGGACCCTTGTGGCGATGATCGTATCCTTTTCGCCTTTGCGGTCCATACCCTTGTTGCTCCTTCTTCACCTCTTGCACTTGCAATACCTCTGCTTTCTTATCATCTTCATACATCCTACACATATCTACGAGCGTAGGAAAGCTCTGAATTCTTGGATAACTAAATACTGACTTCAAATCAGGTCTCAGTCCTCCATCAAACTTAATACATTTACTCATTTCATCAGGGTTTAACTGATAATAAGGAGAATACTTCATCAATTCTTCAAATTTAGCGGCATACTCGCCCACACTCATACCGCCTTGCTTGAGTTGTAGAAACTCGACCTCATTTTTCCTTCTCAAATACTATGGGAAATACTTACTCAAAAACTTCTCCATGAATACTCCCCATGTTATTTCTCTCCATTCATAGGTCAATAGCTGGACAGTATGATTCCACCAGTGCTCAGCTTCCCCTTCTAACATGTAGATAGCATAAGCTACCTTCTGAGCTCAGTGAATTCCAGAGTTCTAAAGATCTTATCCATTTCCATGATCCATTTGTTACCTTCTTCAGGCTTATACCTTCCTTCAAACTTTGAGGGATTGCAACTTCTTAATTCGGATAAAGTCTTAGGCTCAGCAGCTGCCACATTAACCGGTGGTGGATTAGCTTGCTGATGTTGATGTTGTTGCATGTTTTCCAAAACTGCAGTGATCCTTTCCAACATTTCATTTGTATGGTCTCTATATCGCGGTGCCATTGTAGACCTGCACTATGGACTTAGGTCATTTAAGGTCTAACGAAACTACTACTTAACTATCTAATCTAGCTTAAACAAAGCATTAAGTAGACTTAAACTACACAAAGATAATTAATAAGCAGGGGAACATTACTCATGTGGAGAACCATTCTGTTGAATCAAGCTTCCAAGGATCAAGAATCAGGACCATTTTCTCTTATACCATAACAGGTGTCACGCTATCTTATTTAATAATATAAGTTGAGTAAATGATTGTCTTATAGAAGTTATATGGACTTGAAGTGTATACAAAATAGGGTTCATAAAAATTTTCTATTAAAAGTTTACAAATAGAATTGGTTAAATACTTGACATAGGAGTTTAGTTATCTTGTGACGAAAATATTGTGTTTCGAGATAACATGTTATTGTATACAAAACATATTTTATAATTAATGTGTCATTATCTCGAACTCGGGAGATATAATTTTCAAAATAATAAGTCTTACAAAATTCGGCATTTCAATATCAGAGTAAGCGGAAAACATTCGAAATAGTACCCTTGATCTGTTGCATATCAAAACATGATATATATATATATATATATATATATATATATAGATATAAAAACATAAGTAGTAGATCAAGGTGCATCACATCGACTTAGTCCAGCGTAGTCCAAGTACTATTCCCATAAACGAGTCCATAAAACTAGAGTATAAAGAAAGACCAACTCTCTGAAATCTCTCAAAAATATATACAAAATATGTACATCTCAAAAATATAAATCCCAGAGATGGTCTGATGATCCTCTAACAGCTATGATCCTCCTCTTGTCTCCTGCAGCTGCTCCACCATCCCTCACCCCAGTCACCTATATCATGCATCGCCCGGTGGATCCCCAACTCCCCACTGACTACCAGTGGAGTGTTCGACTGGCTCGCCCTCACTCTCTGCCTCCTCAGGGTCCTCCACGACCTCGTCCGACTGAGTCGGTGCCCGACCACTGGGCACTGGGGCTGTAACACCCCGCATTTCCCGTGCAGGCATAAACGAATTCGCTAAAACTAAAACGTTGAAATTTTGTTTTCTAAAAAGGGTTTTCCCAAAGAAGATGACTTCTCTATAAAATAAATTTGCATTTTGGATATTTATGAATTTTGAAAATGTGATTTTTTATAATCTTTGGGGTTGATTTGTAAAATTTATTCTGAGAACTAAGAAGGACGAAAATTTTTAGAAATAATAATTTTTGGAAGCTAACTATTTTAAATAGATCTGTCTTTTGGAAATTTTTCATTTTTCATGGAAGTTTGATTTTTTGTGTAGATGATTATTTTACCTAAAGAGGCCTAAGTTCTCTTTATAATGAAATGTGTTTTGTAGGAAATTAAATATGCTCACTATGCTATATGTTTAATTTCATATGGGGATGTGACTTGAAAAATAAATATGTGTGTATATATGTGTATGTGCTACGGTATTGGTGTGTATGAAAATACTTGCATGTTTATGTGAATTGGTGATCATAGGAAAAATAGAGACTATGTGTATGTGCATATGGTGCCACGGTTTTATGTGAGTGAATGCATGCTTATAATTCTTGAATTGATGATGCCTTAAAATGATATCTTAAAATATAAAATAAAAATGAAAAATTGCATGAAGTGTGTGCATGTGTGAAGAGTGTTACGGTGATGATGTGTGTGTGTGTACAAAGGTTAGGAGTGTTGAATTAAGAAGCGAGGGAAAGTCTTAGGGAGGCTTAGGTGTCCAACAAATGGAATAGATGAGTGGAAGGGGAGGGTGTTGAAATGACCTTGCATCATGAACCTAGCCCTAGTCTAATCACCTTACTTCTCTTGATTCAAACTCTCCCATGCAAACTTTCATAAACCCGAAATTGCCTTCCCACATGGTGTTTTGGCCGAACTTCCAAACAAGGGCAAAAGAGACCAATTCGGTGCCCTTAAATCCCCATTGCCTTAGTTCATTTCCTTACTTTCTTTCATTCCTTTCACACACACAAACACTTTCTAAGGAAACAACACATCCTTAGAAAAGAAAAGAGAAGGGAGAAGAGAGGAGGTGGCCGTGAGTGACTTGAAGAAGGAGGGAGGAGACCTAGATCAAGATTTTGATCTTTCTTTGGAGATCAAGAGCCCTAGAAGCTAGAAGACTTATTTCTCTTGGTAGGTTATAGTGAAATCAAGAAGAAAACCATGAGAATTAGGATTTTCTTTTGGGCTTATAATTTTTCCTTCTTTTCTTGCCATTGCATGTTTATTTTTATAGCTTGAGAGATGAGTACAAGCATGACCTAGACTTTATCATGGACTTTTACATTGGTTTGTAAATATGTGAACACTATGGACTCTTGAAGCTTCGATTATGGCTTCATTAGGTAGTTCATCATGATTTTCTAAACCAACCTCTAAAGGGATCTAACTCACTACTTGAGATTTTTATGAAAACTAAAAAGAAAACCCCTTGCATGTTGATCTCTTGTGCTCAAATCGTGATCCATATGTATATATGTGAATGTTTGATTAATAACTTCATGATCCAAGTTTATTTGAGAAGAAAATAGGGATTTTTAGCTTTGCATGTTGATCTTGTGGTGATTTTGATTGATTTTTGTATATGCATGTTTTAATCCATGATTTAATATCTTACAAGTTAAACTTTGAGATTTACATGTCACTTTTCAAGTAAATAAATTACATTTTCCTTTATGTATGTCTCGGCCTAGTAGAAATTAATAGGATGATGGACTTTAAAATGATTTTCTTTTTATGTTCATGATTGATTTAAACAATTGTTGATGTTTGTTGGTATGAAGGCCATTCGGCCATGAGTGCTAGAATTGTTTTAGTGCATGATTTTTAGGTGCAAGAATGTATTAGTTTGATTGATAAAGTGGTATTTCAAATGTATTTTTGTCTAAAGTATGATTTTGATACTTTAAGGTTTTGTTAAAATAATAATATGTATTTTCAAGTGAAGTCTTATATATTGATATTTTTAAGGTGTATTCATGAAAGATAGTTTTAGTTATTTTGAATAGCTATCTTTTGGAATAAAGAATTGTTTTATTGGTTTTAAAGAGTTATTAAATTTGAAAATTCATATCTTTTCAACCGTAACTCGAAAAATTACGATCTTTATATGCAAACGATCGTATTGAAACGTAGAATTTAAAAATGCAAAGTTTATAATTTTATGGATTGATTTATGAAAATTTATTTTCCAGGCTTAAGAAGCACGAATTTTGGAGATATTAATTACTAAAAATAGTTAAAGACCTCTAATGAACTATTCCTTTTGAGAATCTCTTTGATGTATGAAAATATGGTTTTATAAAATGAAATAGGGGCTGTATCTATAGCCAATTAGTGCAGTTAATTATTTTACTTAAAAGTGTATTTTGGAATTTTATTTACTAGTCTTGATGTTTGTACTCTTATAAAAAAAACTATTTTATGTGATTTTATAAAGTCAATTTAAAATGAAATGTGTGTTTTATTTGATGAGTGTATTTTGATGCTTGCATAATGTATGTGAATGTTGTATGAAGCATGATGCATGAAATTAATTGCATTGTTTTAATAATTAAAGTACTTACATGATAAATATATTGGAAAAATGAAGTGAAATGTGTATGTGTGTGTGCGCATCGTGGGAGAGAAATAAGGGGGAAGTAGAAACTAAAACCCAAGGCAAGAAAATGTCAAGTCCAAGACACATCCCTTAAATCATGCAAGATGTCACCCTTTAGCCTTGAAACTCAACTTCCTTACTCATTAATACTTTAACCCCAAGATACTATGGCATGCAACATTAATAAACTCTCAAAAATGCCCCTAGCTTCTAGAATGCTTTAACTCACTTTTTGATCATTTTACCCAAGCTTACCCACTTCTATATACACATGCCCTTAGACCTCACTTTGCATCCATTTTTCACACGTTTCATCACTTCCTAAACACCAAATTCTAGAGCTCATCAAACTCTAGAATAAGAGAGTTAGAGAGAGAGGGAGCCGAGGTGATGATGATGGAAGGGAAAGAGGATTTTCAACTCTTGGAACTCCCAAACTTGATTCTTAGCTTGGAGTAGGTATAAACATAAGCTTTTGATCTTTTTCTCTAAATGTTTATTTTCATTTTATTATTGGAATTTTAAAGGCTTGAACTTTTGTTCTTAGATCTTGATGCATGTAATGTTTTTATGAAGATCTATGGTTCTAAAGTCTATGCATGTCATGATCTATGTTTGATTTGAAGAAGTAAGACTTATGTGTGCTCCCTTATGTTTCGATTTCTAGCTTTAGGACTTAAAGCTTTGATTCTATTTTGGAACTTTGATGCATGTTGTATTTTTGTTGTGATCTATTGTTTGTGAGACTTAATCTTTTAAAAGAAAAAAAAGGGCTTTGATCTTTGTGTTGGAATATGATTGCATGTTGATTTATTTGGTAGAACTATGGTTTGTAGTAGCATGCAAATAGGAATCAAAGCTTAGATCACAAAAATATATGATGTACATGAATAAAAATGTTGTCTTTGAACAATATCTCTTTGTATATATGTTGCAGTTTGTGTAAATAGGTAAGAATAGGGTTATGTTTGACGATATTTGTCTCTAACATGATAGTTTTAATTTTAATTACCTTTATGCTTGAGCTAAAAGTCTAGAAAATGAAAAGTGAACCTGCATGATGTTTTGAGTTCAATTCGGTTTTGTATTTATTTTGCTCACATAATTTTATGTTACTTTGTTAATTCGGTTTTGGCTTGGTTTGTTTTGTTCTTGCATGAAAATGATTTAGTTTGATTAAGTTGACTAAGTGTTGAAATTTGGTATGATTTGATCTTGATAAATAGCCCTTTCACATGTTTAATGATTTCGTGACTTAGCCACTGTTTTAATAATGTTAATTAAAGTGCCTCTGAATTTTGGTATGATCTTTGGAACTCGTTTACTATTTTTACAAGAAATAACTTTGTAAAAACTATTTTAAGAAAACAAGTTTTTTTGGTTTAAAGAAGAACAGAGTTTTCAAACTTATGTTTCTCTAAACAACTTAAAATTTTTATGGTAGCCTTATCAATGTGTCCAGTAAGTCTCTGCAAAATTTGGAGTGATTTGGAGTTGGTTTGGTATTTCTTTTATTTGAAAAACAGTAAGTACAGAGGTTCAGGATTTTCGGACTTATTGGCGGAATTAATTGAAAAAGTATTACTTAAACAACTCCAAATACTATGAAATTTTTACTAGATGACCTTCACTATGTGAGGGACGTTTGTACCAAATTTTATGCCATTCGGAATTGATTTGCTATTTTTAACCAACAAAATTGTGCCTCAAGTCAGTGCGGTTCTGTTTCAGTTTTTGTGCGAAATTTGAACTGAAACTTAAATTTTGGATGTTTAATTTACTTGAAAATTTTATATAATGAACCTTAATATGTGTTTTAGTATTCTGGAAATTTAGGGAATGAAATAAATTGATTTGATGAAGTTTTGAAATTTTATCTCTTGTGTCTTTCCATGATGGATTAAACTCTCTTTTGAAGCACTTTTGATCAATATGATCTTGTGAGTTTTCTTTGGTGACTTGGCTGAATGTGTATATGTGTTGGGATGCCTTGAGATAGTCGAATAATGTTTGAATTTATGTTTAAGACATATGAAAGTGATCTTGCATGTGAATATGAGTTAACATGTTCCGGTTTAGGCATTTATTTCTAAGAGTTAGGATATTCTGCTTTGTGTGTTATATGTTGATTGAATTGTTTGTGAGATGTCTAATGAATTATATGCTTATGTATTTCCTTACCTCAGAATATTGTGTGTGAAAGAAAATAAAGGAAAATAAGCTAATCTATTAATTACGGTATTTTCGGAATTGTTGAGAATGTGATTTTAAATGGTTTCTTTACTATCCAGCAGCTAAAGAAATCGTTTTAAAGTGTTTTGTGGATTGTTTTAATTAATTTTGAGGTATTTAAAGTATGTTCAAAAGTTGGAATGATTTTGAGAAAACGATTATGTATTATACTGTCTTACAAAATCAAAAAGAAGAACTTTCAAAAGAAAATAGAGATTTTATTTAGTTTGAAAAGAATAATCCTATCTGAATCAATTAGTAATGAAAACGTATTTTGTTTTAAAGCGAGGTATTTTAAAGACGGTGGATTGAGCATCAGTCTGTAGCAAGTGCCCGCGGAAATCTAGTGCATGTGTCTGTTGGAACGAGAGGTGAGAGATGCAGTAGACCTAAGTCAACATGACACTTAGACTCAGTTCTAAACTGAGTATATCAATCTCGAAATTCTAATAATTGCTATACACTATGCGTTTACATGATTATATGTTATGATTCTGATTACCATGCATTTAAATTTATACATATATGATCTACTTGATTTTATAAGCATGTTTGAAAGGCATATGTGTCATTCTGGAGTTATGGTGATGATTAAAGTGAGACAATGGGAATTATGAAATTTGAGATGGGAATAAAGATAGTATAGAATTCATGAGAAAGAGATCATGAGTTGAGGTAAGAATAATGCTGATAAAAGTAATGTTGATGAGAATATTGCATAAAGAAATATAAGATGATTTGTGGCTCTGTTTGTGAAAGCTCAAACTAGGTGTAGAGATGTGAAATCAATTGATGAAGTGCCGATGGCAAAGAAATGTGATGGTGCAATGTTCGTGATTCGAGGCTCAATGATTCAAGCTGACTCGCAATGATATCTTGAGGAATGTGGAACTTTGTGCTCCTTTGGGAAAAATAATAACCTTGTTAGCGGTTAGGACTCATCGAAGGGATGTTACGAGGATGAGTCGACCTTAGGATGTAACATCCCCATTTTTAATTCCAAATAATAATAAATGTAATAAAAAGAAAAATAGCACTGATTAATCGATTATTGATATGGCTAAATGATTAGTTCAATTAAAATGTTAAAAATAATTATACTATTTGAAAAGCTTACTTTCTATACTTTAATATATTTTGACATTTTAAATGTTGAACTTGTTTTAAGAATTTTAAGATTCTTAACTTTATAATTTTATATAAGTACTTACTAAATGCTTACATTTTATTATTAGTATTTATTGAGATTTACAATAAACAAATAAAGAAAAATGGTATTAGTGTTTTAATACCATACTAACACAAGTAATACTAATAGTAATAGTAATAATAATAATAATAATAAATAAAAAGAAAAATAGTAATAATAATAATAATAAATAAAAAAAAAGAAAAAGAAAAATAATAATAATAATAATAATGTAATAAAAAAAATTAAAAAAAATAAAAGAGGAGGGGGGTTCGATCAACCCCCCAACTCCTTCTTCTTCAGTGTGTGGCCGCCGGCCCTAGTTTCCTTCCCCTCTCACATCTCCTTCTTCAATTTGAAAATTTATCTCTCTTTCATGGCCACCAATCCCATTCCTTCTAGCTCCCTTTCATTTTCGTCTCCCTCTCTCCGGTGTTCTCTCTCACGCGTGCCTTTCTTTCTCCTTCTACTCGCTGCCGTCGCCTCCCCAACGATCGCCGCCGCTCGTCCTTGTTGACCCCAGCCGCACGCGTCTTCCCTCCAGTTGTTGTAGTCGACGCCGCCAGCCTCCAGCGCCAACCACCATCGCCTACGACGTCGGAACAAACCGGGATCGCTTGCGATCCAGCCACCGCAGTGACTAGAGACCGCCATCACGCCGCTCTCCTCCTTTGCGCTCTTCTCTGATCACGGCTTAAAGGAGATCGCCACCACTCTCCTCTCTTCAGTTGTGACGCCGCTACTATCATCATCGCGGATCACAGATCTGTCACCGCCACGGTCATAGGGTGCGGTAATACTGTTTGTGGCCGCTGCTGCCATTGTTCTCGCCACCGACATCGACCGCCGGCGCACCGCCACTCACGGACGTTGACCACCGTCGACCCGTTCCTCACCTCGGGATACTAAAGCTTCACGGATCGCCGCTCCCTCTCCGAAGTTAAGGTTATCCCTTTATTTTCGTCAATCGAGGTAAGGGGTTCTTTACCTTGCTTTAGAGGGTATTTTCTAATTAGTATATAATACTTGCTAAGAATATGTGGGTATGCTTCTAACTGATTATTCGGTAATTAATTTAAATTAAATATAAAGTAAGAAAGTAAATAAAATGAACTATAAATTGATATTTGAGATTGAATATGCAAGCTAAGTGCTATATGTTATTATGTATGTTTATTTGAAGAACATGAACTCTGGTTGTTAATTGTGAATCAGTATAAATTATTATTGTTCTATATGTCTGGTTGAATTGTGATGTTTGTGTACTAAATGGGTATCGCATAAAGAATTGAATAATTGGATAATAAATAAAGGAAAGTAAGTATGTATGAGATGTAAACTAGAATGAGAATTAAGGAATAGAAAGAGTTAAAAATGTCATGACATAAACTTAGGGAATTGAAAATATAAAGTGTGGAAATTGTTGTGTATGCTTGTATAATGTGTGTTGAATGACGACTGAGATAACAAGTTAATAATGAAGGTCAAGAGAGAAAAGGATAGTTATAAAGAAAATTAAAGAAGTGAAACGATAATAAATGAAAAGAATAACTAAATAAAATAAACGGAATGAGAATGAAAATAGTAAAAGGATACTTGTCACAGGTTAGGTTGGGAGGACCTGATCGTAAGACCCTGTGGCCAGTTGATAAAAGAATTAATAAAAGAATGGGCCAACGCAAGTTAGATCGTGGGATCTGGTCGTAAGACCCTGTGGCCAACGCAGGTTAGATAGTATGATCTGGTCGTGAGACCCTATGGCGCAGATTAGGTCGAAAGATCTGGTCGTGAGACCCTGTGACATAGGTTAGGTCATATGAATCTGGTTGTTAGACCCTATGGATAGATGAGACCCTGTAGCCAAATTAATAACAAGAAAGAAGTAAAGAAAGATTAAAAAGAAAGAAAGAGAAATAAACGAGAAAAATATAACAGGAAGAAATAATGAATGAATGCAATATTGAAAGATAATATAATGTGAGAAGAAAAGAGAATCAACAGTACATGAATAAGATAAAAGAGCGAAAGATATGGGTTTAAGAGTGGTTAAGGGAACTATTGTTTGTATGTGATGCATGCTTGGTTTGATGATTGAAAATATGTGTTACGTGCTAAGTGTGTTTGACTTAGTAGGTCATTATGTTTAGTTAGGAACTACTTTCTACTTCATGTGTAAAGCTCACCCTTACAACCATTTTTCAGGTTTTGAGATTGGAGCTTACACAGTTTCTGGCCGAGCAGGAGCAGGTTGAACCTCCACTATGTGGAGTATTTGTTTATTATTTACGAGTGGACTGCAGTTTTAAATATGTTAAAAACTACTATTTTGTAATTTAAAGATATGTCTTAGTGGTACGCCCCTATTTGAGATATTTGGGGCATTAGGATCTGTTTCTGGATAATATTTATATCGTTTTATGTTTTAAAGTTTGCTGGACTGAAGAGGTTAAGCAGGTACAAAATTGGAAATTTTGGGAAAGTCCGAAAAACTGATGAGACTCTGTCCGTTTTTCCGGAAAAATATTCTTAAGTATTTTAATTTAAAAAGAAATTTTCAATTACCATTTTTATAAAATCCTAATTTAACTAAATAATTGTGAGGGTGTTACATTATGGTATCAGAGCAGTTTTTTCTCGGCCTTTTGAGTTTGAACTCATAACTCCTGTGGTTTACTCAGCAAGCGAGTAACCAATAGATAGAGTCAAGTCTTATATTAACTAACTAGATGGATTAATATAGACGCATATAGGTAAGTACGCTTAGTTGAGTATGAACTCATTCCTATATATATATTTATATTTATAGGGAAACACATATAATTATAGAAACTAAGTGATAAGATTTGGAAGCATAGTGATAGCGTTAAGCCATGGAACACAGGTTTAACTTTAATTGAATTCGGCGATGGTGTTGTCGTTTGATGGAATGTGAGGTCAGAACTGATCATTCTGATCCTTGCATCTGTTAAGTGATGGGAGATTGGGACTGATCACCTCGATCTTCGCACCTATTCATGGTCGATGCCATTGGAAGCTCCTAACTAAAACAAAAACCGATCCGAAATAGAATTTCCCCAAGAAGTACCACCTTTAGAGGAAAGAAGCCAACCAGACAGTGCCTTTCGAACCCTTCATGCAGCATCCTGGAGAAAACCAAGCTGGCCTTAGGAACCCCTTCTAAATTGCATGGAGAACCAAATCAGATATTGCTAGCAAAAAAAATATATATAAAAAATTTGTCAATTCCATAAAGTCTCCACGTTGAGACTAGACGATCTTAGCAATTGAGCACCAACAGGTAGTAAGCTTAACCTGACCCTTAGTCTTGGAAATGATGTAAACCCCTAAGAGTGTTGGCCTACCTCGATCCATGGGCACTAAGTGTCATTCAAGCTTTATTCGTGTTTCGTTGAACCGTAAGTAATGATTCCATTCGTGCGAGTAAACCTCCATCTTCTTATTTTGATCTTCGTGGTTCTGAACCAAATTTGATGCAACGATTTCAATCCTAACCAAGTGCATTCGTGTTTCAACCAACTAAGGTTGGTGAACTATTGATTTTCCCTATGTTTGTCTTTGGTGAATATCAAACGTTCATGGAGTTCCAGTTTTGTCTATTCGATTCGGTTACCAAGTATGAATAAAGCTGGACCATTGCACGAGGTACCCTCACCAAGATCGATCAAGTCAATCATTGCTCTGTAGAAAGTACATCTATTAATGATTCCTTAATGAAAGTGCATTCTCTGGGATAATCTCCATTGTCTTCTTGCTTGACATGTACCCAGTCATGCTGCTAACCTCGATGTCTGTATGGGCATGAACCTTTCTCGACCTTGTCACCCAGCACATTCTTGATCACCTTTCAAAGATCATTAAGCTTCTCCTTGAGTGCTTCGTGTTTCTTCTTCACATCTTCACTCTTTTCGAGCCTCAAGCATCAAGTCGGAGAACTTAGAAGTAGACATGAGAATTCGTCAAATCGTAGAAATTCAATATGACTCAATGCTCCTCAACAGGTGTCATCTTCAATCTCGAAGAACTGTCAAAAAGTCAGATAGACGATCCTTAGAACTGACCAAGCCTATTATTTGACATTGACACAGCCAGGCATGTCAATGCCAAGTGGGGGAGTAAGGAACCATAGTCGGAATTCGTTACTCCTAGCTGATTAAATCTGGACGCTTAGCCGAAAGAACCTTTCCCTAATAATCGAAGTTGATACTCACAAGTGCCGGAGTATGGACGCAGTCAACCATTAGTCCGGAGGAAATGCCTTTTTCTATGAATATCTAGTAAAAATGCATTCTTTAGGATGATTTCCTTCATCTTCTTGCTTGACATGTATCTAATCACGTTATCGTCTCCAATGCCTGTATCTACCCGATTCTTGTCATGATGGCGACCCTCTTGGACCCGCTAATCACCATAAAGTATGGAGAAAACCATACGCGGTCAGACACCACAACCTTCTCAAACTCGTCAACCCATCACGACTTTCGATTTCGAAAGAAGTGCAAGTCTTAAGGTGATAGAATTGTCAAATTCCATTAGCTTTCTTGTTCTGTATCAAGTTCATTCAAGCTTTCCTTAAGGTTTAACTCGAAGAAGGTTGTAAGGGATTGCTAACATACACCCAAGGTATGTCTTGAGTGTCGTTGGTCTAAAATAGTGTTTAATAGAATGTTCAAACGTCAAGGATACTTGCCAACCTCCAACCTTTGACCATCGAAAATCGTTTAAGAATTTAATAGTAAATCTGAAAGCCTTAATTAGTACCCCAATTTGTGCAAGTAGATCCCTTCCTCCTCATTCTTCTTGGTTTGACATGACCTCGAAGTAGCGATTTTTGATCACGAATCAAAGATTTCGCGCTCCAATCTACTAAACATTGAGAATTTACGTTCTTCTTCTTGTTTCTTATCTTAGAATATCCATCGTTCCTGGAGTTCCAGTCTTATTTATTCGATCAGATTCCGGGAAATTTCTAGCCATAAGTTGCTACATTCTGCGAGGAGTCTTTGGATCGCATAATCTTATACTATTTTCTTAAAGCGAAGTCGCAAATTCCTCGTGAATTCCAAAGATTATATTTTCTGTTGTTGTTAGATTCTTGCACTCTTTATTAAGAATCGTATGAAAGGCAATCAGGAGCCGACACGTTCGATTTCCTGCTTCCTTGCATCAGAGTAAGCAGGTAAGTTGATGCTAAGTGGGGGAAGATTTCAACCCAAGAAATGGAAGATGGAACTTTAATAATAAGGGAATGGTGAATCCTGTCGCGATAGAGGAGATACGTAGTGTCCGAGGACAAATATGACAATACTAAGAAGAATGGACCTAAACACGTCGGAAGTAGGGAAATAGAACCGACAGGAACCCCATTAGCTGGATGGTTCTCCGCGTTACAAAGTAACCCGAATTTCGGGGACGAAATTCTTGTAAGTGGGGGAGAATTGTAACATCCCCATTTTTAATTCCAAATAATAATAAATGTAATAAAAAGAAAAATAGCACTGATTAATCGATTATTGATATGGCTAAATGATTAGTTCAATTAAAATGTTAAAAATAATTATACTATTTGAAAAGCATACTTTCTATACTTTAATATATTTTGACATTTTAAATGTTGAACTTGTTTTAAGAATTTTAAGATTCTTAACTTTATAATTTTATATAAGTACTTACTAAATGCTTACATTTTATTATTAGTATTTATTGAGATTTACAATAAACAAATAAAGAAAAATGGTATTAATGTTTTAATACCATACTAACACAAGTAATACTAATAGTAATAGTAATAATAATAATAATAATAATAATAATAATAATAATAAATAAAAAGAAAAATAGTAATAATAATAATAATAAATAAAAAAAAAGAAAAAGAAAAAGAAAATTAATAATAATAATAATAATGTAATAAAAAAAATAAAAAAAAATAAAAAAAAATAAAAGAGGAGGGGGGTTCGATCAACCCCCCAACTCCTTCTTCTTCAATGTGTGGCCGCCGGCCCTAGTTTCCTTCCCCTCTCACATCTCCTTCTTCAATTTGAAAATTTATCTCTCTTTCATGGCCACCAATCCCATTCCTTCTAGCTCCCTTTCATTTTCGTCTCCCTCTCTCCGGTGTTCTCTCTCACGCGTGCCTTTCTTTCTCCTTCTACTCGCTGTCGTCGCCTCCCCAACGATCGCCGCCGCTCGTCCTTGTCGAGCCCAGCCGCACGCGTCTTCCCTCCAGTTGTTGTAGTCGACGCCGCCAGCCTCCAGCGCCAACCACCATCGCCTACGACGTCGGAACGAACCGGGACCGCTTGCGATCCATCCACCGCAGTGACTAGAGACCGCCATCACGCCGCTCTCCTCCTTTGCGCTCTTCTCTGATCACGGCTTAAAGGAGATCGCCACCACTCTCCTCTCTTCAGTTGTGACGCCGCTGCTATCATCATCGTGGATCACAGATCTGTCACCGCCACGGTCATAGGGTGCGGTAATACTGTTTGTGGCCGCTGCTGCCATTGTTCTCGCCACCGACATCGACCGCCGGCACACCGCCACTCACGGACGTTGACCACCGTCGACCCGTTCCTCACCTCGGGACACTAAAGCTTCACGGATCGCCGCTCCCTCTCCGAAGTTAAGGTTATCCCTTTATTTTCGTCAATCGAGGTAAGGGGTTCTTTACCTTGCTTTAGAGGGTATTTTCTAATTAGTATATAATACTTGCTAAGAATATGTGGGTATGCTTCTAACTGATTATTCGGTAATTAATTTAAATTAAATATAAAGTAAGAAAGTAAATAAAATGAACTATAAATTGATATTTGAGATTGAATATGCAAGCTAAGTGCTATATGTTATTATGTATGTTTATTTGAAGAACATGAACTCTGGTTGTTAATTGTGAATCAGTATAAATTATTATTGTTCTATATGTCTGGTTGAATTGTGATGTTTGTGTACTAAATGGGTATCGCATAAAGAATTGAATAATTGGATAATAAATAAAGGAAAGTAAGTATGTATGAGATGTAAACTAGAATGAGAATTAAGGAATAGAAAGAGTTAAAAATGTCATGACATAAACTTAGGGAATTGAAAATATAAAGTGTGGAAATTGTTGTGTATG
This sequence comes from Crotalaria pallida, assembly GCA_037953625.1. Lineage (NCBI taxonomy): Eukaryota > Viridiplantae > Streptophyta > Magnoliopsida > Fabales > Fabaceae > Crotalaria > Crotalaria pallida. The sequence continues at coordinate 83,766,032 of CM075649.1, forward strand.
CTTGTATAATGTGTGTTGAATGACGACTGAGATAACAAGTTAATAATGAAGGTCAAGAGAGAAAAGGATAGTTATAAAGAAAATTAAAGAAGTGAAACGATAATAAATGAAAAGAATAACTAAATAAAATAAACGGAATGAGAATGAAAATAGTAAAAGGATACTTGTCACAGGTTAGGTTGGGAGGACCTGATCGTAAGACCCTGTGGCCAGTTGATAAAAGAATTAATAAAAGAATGGGCCAACGCAAGTTAGATCGTGGGATCTGGTCGTAAGACCCTGTGGCCAACGCAGGTTAGATAGTATGATCTGGTCGTGAGACCCTATGGCGCAGGTTAGGTCGAAAGATCTGGTCGTGAGACCCTGTGACATAGGTTAGGTCATATGAATCTGGTTGTTAGACCCTGTGGATAGATGATAAAGGAAATATTTGGTGCAGGTTAGGCCGGTGGGCCTGGTCGTGAGACCCTGTAGCCAAATTAATAAAAAGAAAGAAGTAAAGAAAGATTAAAAAGGAAGAAAGAGAAATAAACGAGAAAAATATAACAGGAAGAAATAATGAATGAATGCAATATTGAAAGATAATATAATGTGAGAAGAAAAGAGAATCAACAGTACATGAATAAGATAAAAGAGCGAAAGATATGGGTTTAAGAGTGGTTAAGGGAACTATTGTTTGTGTGTGATGCATGCTTGGTTTGATGATTGAAAATATGTGTTACATGCTAAGTGTGTTTGACTTAGTAGGTCATTATGTTTAGTTAGGAACTACTTTCTACTTCATGTGTAAAGCTCACCCTTACAACCATTTTTCAGGTTTTGAGATTGGAGCTTACACAGTTTCTGGCCGAGCAGGAGCAGGTTGAACCTCCACTACGTGGAGTATTTGTTTATTATTTACGAGTGGACTGCAGTTTTAAATATGTTAAAAACTACTATTTTGTAATTTAAAGATATGTATTAGTGGTACGCCCCTATTTGAGATATTTGGGGAATTAGGATCTGTTTCTGGATAATATTTATATCGTTTTATGTTTTAAAGTTTGCTGGACTGAACAGGTTAAGCAGGTACAAAATTGAAAATTTTGGGAAAGTCCAAAAAACAGAGGAGACTCTGTCCGTTTTTCCGGAAAAATATTCTTAAGTATTTTAATTTAAAAAGAAATTTTCAATTACCATTTTTATAAAATCCTAATTTAACTAAATAATTGTGAGGGTGTTACATTATGGTATCAGAGCAGTTTTTTCTCGGCCTTTTGAGTTTGAACTCATAACTCCTGTGGTTTACTCAGCAAGCGAGTAACCAATAGATAGAGTCAAGTCTTATATTAACTAACTAGATGGATTAATATAGACGCATATAGGTAAGTACGCTTAGTTGAGTATGAACTCATTCCTATATATATATTTATATTTATAGGGAAACACATATAATTATAGAAACTAAGTGATAAGATTTGGAAGCATAGTGATAGCGTTAAGCCATGGAACACAGGTTTAACTTTAATTGAATTCGGCGATGGTGTTGTCGTTTGATGGAATGTGAGGTCAGAACTGATCATTCTGATCCTTGCATCTGTTAAGTGATGGGAGATTGGGACTGATCACCTCGATCTTCGCACCTATTCATGGTCGATGCCATTGGAAGCTCCTAACTAAAACAAAAACCGATCCGAAATAGAATTTCCCCAAGAAGTACCACCTTTAGAGGAAAGAAGCCAACCAGACAGTGCCTTTCGAACCTTTCATGCAGCATCCTGGAGAAAACCAAGCTGGCCTTAGGAACCCCTTCTAAATTGCATGGAGAACCAAATCAGATATTGCTAGCAAAAAAAATATATATAAAAAATTTGTCAATTCCATAAAGTCTCCACGCTGAGACTAGACGATCTTAGCAATTGAGCACCAACAGGTAGTAAGCTTAACCTGACCCTTAGTCTTGGAAATGATGTAAACCCCTAAGAGTGTTGGCCTACCTCGATCCATGGGCACTAAGTGTCATTCAAGCTTTATTCGTGTTTCGTTGAACCGTAAGTAATGATTCCATTCGTGCGAGTAAACCTCCATCTTCTTATTTTGATCTTCGTGGTTCTGAACCAAATTTGATGCAACGATTTCAATCCTAACCAAGTGCATTCGTGTTTCAACCAACTAAGGTTGGTGAACTATTGATTTTCCCTATGTTTGTCTTTGGTGAATATCAAACGTTCATGGAGTTCCAGTTTTGTCTATTCGATTCGGTTACCAAGTATGAATAAAGCTGGACCATTGCACGAGGTACCCTCACCAAGATCGATCAAGTCAATCATTGCTCTGTAGAAAGTACATCTATTAATGATTCCTTAATGAAAGTGCATTCTCTGGGATAATCTCCATTGTCTTCTTGCTTGACATGTACCCAGTCATGCTGCTAACCTCGATGTCTGTACGGGCATGAACCTTTCTCGACCTTGTCACCCAGCACATTCTTGATCACCTTTCAAAGATCATTAAGCTTCTCCTTGAGTGCTTCGTGTTTCTTCTTCACATCTTCACTCTTTTCGAGCCTCAAGCATCAAGTGGGAGAACTTAGAAGTAGACATGAGAATTCGTCAAATCGTAGAAATTCAATATGACTCAATGCTCCTCAACAGGTGTCATCTTCAATCTCGAAGAACTGTCAAAAAGTCAGATAGACGATCCTTAGAACTGACCAAGCCTATTATTTGACATTGACACAGCCAGGCATGTCAATGCCAAGTGGGGGAGTAAGGTACCATAGTCGGAATCCGTTACTCCTAGCTGATTAAATCTGGACGCTTAGCCGAAAGAACCTTTCCCTAATAATCGAAGTTGATACTCACAAGTGCCGGAGTATGGACGAAGTCAACCATTAGTCCGGAGGAAATGCCTTTTTCTATGAATATCTAGTAAAAATGCATTCTTTAGGATGATTTCCTTCATCTTCTTGCTTGAAATGTATCTAATCACGTTATCGTCTCCAATGCCTGTATCTACCCGATTCTTGTCATGATGGCGACCCTCTTGGACCCGCTAATCACCATAAAGTATGGAGAAAACCATACCCGGTCAGACACCACAACCTTCTCAAACTCGTCAACCCATCACGACTTTCGATTTCGAAAGAAGTGCAAGTCTTAAGGTGATAGAATTGTCAAATTCCATTAGCTTTCTTGTTCTGTATCAAGTTCATTCAAGCTTTCCTTAAGGTTTAACTCGAAGAAGGTTGTAAGGGATTGCTAACATACACCCAAGGTATGTCTTGAGTGTCGTTGGTCTAAAATAGTGTTTAATAGAATGTTCAAACGTCAAGGATACTTGCCAACCTCCAACCTTTGACCATAGAAAATCGTTTAAGAATTTAATAGTAAATCTGAAAGCCTTAATTAGTACCCCAATTTGTGCAAGTAGATCCCTTCCTCCTCATTCTTCTTGGTTTGACATGACCTCGAAGTAGCGATTTTTGATCACGAATCAAAGATTTCGCGCTCCAATCTACTAAACATTGAGAATTTACGATCTTCTTCTTGTTTCTTATCTTAGAATATCCATCGTTCCTGGAGTTCCAGTCTTATTTATTCGATCAGATTCCGGGAAATTTCTAGCCATAAGTTGCTACATTCTGCGAGGAGTCTTTGGATCGCATAATCTTATACTATTTTCTTAAAGCGAAGTCGCAAATTCCTCGTGAATTCCAAAGATTATATTTTCTGTTGTTGTTAGATTCTTGCACTCTTTATTAAGAATCGTATGAAAGGCAATCAGGAGCCGACACGTTCGATTTCCTGCTTCCTTGCATCAGAGTAAGCAGGTAAGTTGATGCTAAGTGGGGGAAGATTTCAACCCAAGAAATGGAAGAAGGAACTTTAATAATAAGGGAATGGTGAATCCTGTCGCGATAGAGGAGATACGTAGTGTCCGAGGACAGACATGACAATACTAAGAAGAATGGACCTAAACACGTCGGAAGTAGGGAAATAGAACCGATAGGAACCCCATTAGCTGGATGGTTCTCGATGTTACAAAGTAACCCGAATTTCGGGGACGAAATTCTTGTAAGTGGGGGAGAATTGTAACATCCCCATTTTTAATTCCAAATAATAATAAATGTAATAAAAAGAAAAATAGCACTGATTAATCGATTATTGATATGGCTAAATGATTAGTTCAATTAAAATGTTAAAAATAATTATACTATTTGAAAAGCATACTTTCTATACTTTAATATATTTTGACATTTTACATGTTGAACTTGTTTTAAGAATTTTAAGATTCTTAACTTTATAATTTTATATAAGTACTTACTAAATGCTTACATTTTATTATTAGTATTTATTGAGATTTACAATAAACAAATAAAGAAAAATGGTATTAGTTTTTTAATACCATACTAACACAAGTAATACTAATAGTAATAGTAATAATAATAATAATAATAAATAAAAAGAAAATAGTAATAATAATAATAATAAATAAAAAAAGAAAAAGAAAAATAAAAATAATAATAATAATAATAATAATAATAATATAATAAAAAAATAAAAAAAATAAAAAAAAATAAAAGAGGAGGGGGGTTCGATCAACCCCCCAACTCCTTCTTCTTCAGTGTGTGGCCGCCGGCCCTAGTTTCCTTCCCCTCTCACATCTCCTTCTTCAATTTGAAAATTTATCTCTCTTTCATGGCCACCAATCCCGTTCCTTCTAGCTCCCTTTCATTTTCGTCTCCCTCTCTCCGGTGTTCTCTCTCACGCGTGCCTTTCTTTCTCCATCTACTCGTTGCCGTCGCCTCCACAACGATCGCCGCCGCTCGTCCTTGTCGACCCCAGCCGCACGCGTCTTCCCTCCAGTTGTTGTAGTCGACGCCGCCAGCCTCCAGCGCCAACTACCATCTCCTACGATGTCGGAACGAACCGGGACCGCTTGCGATCCAGCCACCGCAGTGACTAGAGACCGCCATCACGCCGCTCTCCTCCTTTGCGCTCTTCTCTGATCACGGCTTAAAGGAGATCGCTGGTTAGGTTGGGAGGACCTGATCGTAAGACCTTGTGGCCAGTTGATAAAAGAATTAATAAAAGAATGGGCCAACGCAGGTTAGATCGTGGGATCTGGTGGTAAGACCCTGTGGCCAACGCAGGTTAGATAGTATGATCTGGTCGTGAGACCCTATGGCGCAGGTTAGGTCGAAATATCTGGTCGTGAGACCCTGTGACATAGGTTAGGTCATATGAATCTGGTTGTTAGACCCTGTGGATAGATGATAAAGGAAATATTTGGTGCAGGTTAGGTCGGTGGGACTGGTCGTGAGACCTTGTAGCCAAATTAATAAAAAGAAAGAAGTAAAGAAAGATTAAAAAGAAAGAAAGAGAAGTAAACGAGAAAAATATCATTTCTAGTTAGCTATGCGGTCCTTACCACGGCATTAGACCCAGTCCCCACCACGTTAGTGTGCCACTTATGGAATTCGTCCCGCCTAGAAATGTACTCGAGGCTTCTTGACGAGTCACCGTCATTTCCCTCTCCTCATGCAATCTCCACCTGAGTATCCGCAGATACCCATAGTATCTTCCTCTCCACTACTTCACACTCTCATATCTCACCGCGAATATTAATGTCTTTTAATGTCTTTTAATATTCTTAAAGTCTTTTAGTTAACCTATAGTTGGCTTGTCCTTAGTCCATCCCTTCGACAAGTCCCGACCACTAACATCTTTTCCCCACTTTCACAACACAATCACATTCGCATTCTCAAGCCCCTCGGGCAAACATCTCACATCATCACTTTCTCATAAATCCACATTGCTCATTCACTATCACTTTCAGCACAACAATCTCAACTTCACAAGCATCATTCTAATGCTCAATACATCAACATCCCATCACATTCCTCGTACCACATCACGTACCATTCCTTCACTCCATCTCATATGTTCATTCTTCCATTCAGACTCATCACACGGGGTATAACGATTTACAATAGAATAGAAAAGAACCAACACACGGTAGAAGTAAACATGCATTAATCCAAGAGACAGAAAATAGAAGAGATTTCGTAAACTCGTATGACCACGTGCATCAACAATGCTACGGGCTCACCACACTCTCACTCACCTCTTATTCCAGCAAGAGAAATATTTTGCCCTTGAAGGTCTCTAACTTCCCTTTGAGAATTGTCACCACCGTCCACTGAATAACCTCAAATAAATAAATACACTTTTATTAAAATCATTTCAATTAGAAATCATCACTTGATTCTCAAATCAAACCCTTTACTTCCTGTATTCTTTATTAAAACATTGATGTTTATCAAAACAACTCTCAATCTTTTCTATTGCTTAAAGCCTTTTGAAAATCATTTGAAAACTCATATTAGGATAATTAAAACAATAGTTTATGTGGCTGTATAGGAAGTCCATCCCCTTATTCACGTTGCAAAACCATTGAAAATCCATCATTTTTCACTCCAAATTTTTATAAATCAATAACACTTGAAATCCATGTCTTTTCACAACTCAAAAACATTTTTAAACTTGAAATATTTGAAAATAAAATCTTGACAGCAAGGAATAAAAGAAATTAAATCATGAAAATACTTTTAAAATAATCAAATACTTCCACTCATTTTCTTTCCATACAACCGAATAAAATCCAAACCAACATAATGCAATTCAAATAAATTTTCTCAAAACTAAATCATAAAACATAATCATTTCATGAAGCCAAGTTTTATGCAAAAGAATCTAGCTTCCTCAACCTAAGATAGGCCGAATCATTGCTAGTTGAAAACAAGACTTTGGATGCATTTTTTTTCATGTAAAAGCTTTAAAATATTAGATAAAAAACATACACTATTAGGCCAAATGGTTTTAGAAAAATATAACTCTTTCTTACTCAAAACCGTGGCCTACTTGTCACTTAAAACATGTTTGCATTTTCATTTTCCCTTTGATTGTGCCTTAGAAATCATGGAAATCACAAAGAAAACACATGCAAGATCTTGTTCATGAAAATAATCAAGGTCCTTTGATTTTTAAAGCTTGGCCGAATGGTATTTTAACAAAACCAAGAGAAAAACTTAAATCCTTAACTTTGAAATACACATGAATTAGACCAAAGCAAAAATCATTTGAAAAAGAATTGTTTTCCTTGGTTCTCCATCAAAACCAAGACATGCATGTAAAAGATCAAAACTTTTGAGTAAAAGGATCTCATGCAAAACTTAAAAATCAAAGCCATGGGAAATCAAGAAAAGAATCAAATCCTTTTCAAAGCCAAACAAAGATCAAAGTCATTTTTGAAAATAAAACCAAGATCAAAACTTTAGAAAAATCAAAGTTGAAATCAAAGCATGAAAATCATATAGATCATCATCATCAAGCACCAAATCAACATGCATGGACTTAGAATGAAATGAAAATCATCATGACCTAATTTTCTAAGCAAGGCCGAATAGAAATGTCCATGGTTTAGGGTTCTACAAACTTGAAGAGTTCTTGAAACTCAAGATCTAGGCTTAACAAACATAGATCTTCAAAGAACTTAAACATGCAACAACAACAAAGAACCTTTACAAACTTGGAAATTAAAACTACTTAGAACAACTTTAGGATCTTCGAATAAGCTAGAGAATGAGAAGAATCTTCAACCTTCTTCAAGAATCCTAAGGCTTAGAACTTGATCTTCCTCTTCCTTTCCTCCTTGGGTGCTCACGGTTCTCTCTCTCTCTGTGTTTCTAGTTCTTTCTAAGAGCTTGATGCTTCTCTTAGAAAATGTGTTTGGTTTAGAAAGTGAAAATGAGAGTAAATGGGGTTGGAGTGCTACGATTTGGGCTATAAATCAACACACCACATTTTCCCTTCTTGCCCTTAGTGTAATTCGGTCAAGAGTTGTTGGGTGAAGGGTAGAATTGGCCAAACTAAGGCTTGCATGGCTCAAGCCAAGCCATTGAACAAATGGAGTAAAATTAGGCTTAAGCTCACTTCCTATTGGTTGGTCAAACCACTAACCATACTTAATCACTTAAACTAATCCTAGGTGCTAAGGGTTACTAGCCTAGGGTTCATGAGTCAACAAAAATGCATGATGCATGCCACTCACACACACCACACGGCGACACCTACACACACATGCACCATTTCATTTTCATTTTCTTTTTCCTTACAAAATCACACATTATTAAAAGAAATGCATGGTACAAAAATACTTAGGGAATTTAATCCAAAAATCCGAATTCCATATGGTTTGCCTCTAATAAAATCATTTGCTTTAGAAATCCAAAATAATTTGAAATCAACAAAAATAAATTCAATCCAATTTAAAACACAAAACTCATGAGATAAAAATCTTTTATCGCATAAACCATGAAAGAAATTTAAGTTGAGAAATATCCTTTCCGTAATACTCTTTATGAAAACATTTTTCTCAAATTAATCTCTTATCCAGTAAAATTCATATGAGGTATTCAGACGGGGTGTTTCAGATTTCCTATCTTTAATTAAATCCTTATTCTTTACCATTATTAACTACCCTAAGGTTCGTTAACACATGAAATCAAATATTCTTAACTACTACTATTATTCACTAGAACTACACCCCCTAAGCTAAGGTAATACCCCCTCTTACCTTGCGTTTCATTAGACAGGATCCTTTTCGTACGATAATGTCCAAGTGTATCCGTGTCCATTGCTTACGCTCGGCGACAGGTTTTAAAGCTCCTTCGTGGTCTAATCATATTACATAAATTAAATAATAATCAATATTAGATTAGTTATTAGGTTTATAACGTTATAAAAACATATTTTTTGTTATAACCAACAAATTAGCAAATATCACTAAGGTTATAAATTACTACTCAAGGTTCCTTAAAATTAACACTTTAGAACTTTACGTTCAAGGACTTTAGAAACAGAAATCAAAACAACCCAATTTGAAATCTCAAAATTGACATATTTCAAAGTATAGAGTATTTGATAAGTTTTCAAATCACGAAATCATTTAATTATAATTTAAAAACCAAAATAACATAGAATTTCAAATTAAAATCATTGTCTTCTCAATAAAATAGTATATTTTTTATTGAAAATACGCTAACTTTCGAAACTAACATAATCACCAAAAATTCATTATAGTTAATTAGTTTTAGATTCAAGCCAAAAATCAAATGCCGTTACTTGTCACTATTAATTCCGAACTAAAAGGAAGTGTTCTCGGTTCGAAAATAAGTCCAAGTTACAATTATAACATTCAACTAATTACACTTCCCCTCAATTTGAAATTAATGTTCAACGTTTTAACTCGAATTAATGTTATGCCGAATATATCAGGTTCCTAATTAACTGATGTATTGTTTAGCCTAGTGACAATTCCACCAAGCTAAACGACAGCCCACTTACTTAGGAACCCAACCCATTTAACTAAAATACTTTTTAAAACTCATCATTCAACATAACATTTAATCCTACATTATCTCAAATCAAAGTAACTAATTAAAAATCATTATAAATAACAATCTAATTGAAAATCAATACTAAATCCCTAATGTCGTTTATTTTTATGAAAACAATGATAACATTCAAAAACAACTTAACATTATAGTTACTACTAATTAATATTAAAAATCAGGTTTATTATTAGTATTAGTATTATTATTAAAACACAACACAGAGCAGTTAAAGAGCATTAGAGCTTTACCCTCAAACGTGACTTTCGAAGTGATAGAGACAACCAAACCGGTTCAAGGCACAACGGGGAGGATGGTCATGGTAACGATGACGGTGACGGCGATACCGGCGTCGGTTCACGAAGTCCCCGTGATGGCAGTTCGGTTCAGTTCGAACCCTCCCAGTAAAAGGGCCAGAGGCGGTGTTGGTTCTGTCTGATTCGCACCCCACAGAGGACAACACCGCGAGCTTCCGATGACAGTGGCGGCACATGAACCAGGGAGGAACGGCGGCGCGAGATCGGCGGCACAAGGGAGAAGGGAGATTCACGAGCTCTTTCCATGGCGTGACAAATCGCGAGGAAGAAGAAGAGACCGAGGGCGGTGCTGGCTTCTGGTCCCGTGGCGGCGATTCGGAGAGAGAGAGAGAGAGAGAGAGAGAGTAAGAGTCCAACGGAGAGAGAGTGATGCATGAGAGAACGAAAACAAGGGGAGATAGAGAGAGAATGGGGCGGCGATGGTGGTTTGGTTTGGGTGGCGGTCGGCCGTGGCAAGGCCCGGAGAGAGAGCAAGCGTGAGGGAGAGAAGGGGATGCAATGGGGCGGCGGCTCAAAATGGGGAAGGAACCTAGGGTTCCCTTACACAACACACACCTCACGTTTACTTTTCTCTTTTTTTATTTTTTTTAACACACACATATACTTATTTAATTATTTATATATTTTCTATTTTGATTTTTTTTATTTTATTTTATTTTAATAAATACCAATACAATTTAAATATTAAATAAATAAGTATAGAAAACCATAAGGTTTGAAGCTTAGCATTATTAAAATACTTCAATATGAACTATATCAAAAGCAGGGTAATATATAGAAAGTGTGTTTTTCAAATATGGTAATTGTTTTAAATGAATTTACTTTAAAATACAATTAACTATACTTTCGTAATTAACATAAAGTATTATTATTTTTTTAAAATACCCAACACCTAAATGATTGATTTCTAGAAACAATTATTTAATTCAATAAAACTTATAATTTATAACGTTAGAGAAATCATGTATTCTAATTCTAATATTTCCTAACACTTTTGTTATACTAAAAGGAACCTTAATTTGTTATTCCTAAATTTCATTATTGTTTTTAGTATTATTTCAATCTATTATTATTATAACTATACTACCGGTTAAAATTCGGAATGTTACAAAAACAAACCTTCGAAACTTCGAGCTAGTTCAATACCAAGAAAGTATTTGAGTGCCCCTAAATCCTTCATGTGAAAACATTTGTGAAGGCAATCTTCGAAGTTGTTACATGCATGTGTATCATTCCCAACCACAATGAGATCATCAACATAGATGAGAACAGCTAGGGAAATGTTCCCGGATGAGTATGTGAAGAGAGTATGATCTACATCATTCTAACGAAGACCATATATTGTCAAGCTCTCAGATGATTTGTCAAACCAATTCTTTGAAACTTGGCTGAGACCATATAGTGATTTTCTCAAGTGGTACACGTGGTTTAGGGATGTGACAACATACCCAGGGGGCAATGCGATATATACCACCTCTTTTAAATCTCCATGAAGAAAAGCATTGCTTACATCCATTTGATGTAATTGTCATCCTCTTGCCACAGCTACGGATAACAAACATCAAACTGTTGTCATCTTTGTGACTGAGGATAAGGTCTCTATGAAGTCCTCTCCTTCAACCTGCCCATATCCCTTTGCCACCAAGTGCGCTTTGTATTTTTCCACATCACCATTTACCTTGTGTTTGACCTTGTAAACCCATTTGCATCCTATTAATTTCTTGCCTGCAATAACGGTTCAATAGTTTAGGTGTTATTTTCTTCAAGAGCTTGGATTTCTTTCTCCATCGCTGCATGCCATTGTGGACTTAAAACAACATTTGAATAGTTTTTAGGCTCATCATGGGACATGATGGCAGCAAGAAATGCTTTATGACTGGATGAGAAACTATCATAATTGATATAATGAGATATGGTATATATGAACTTACCCGAAGAGGTTGATTGGTCCTGAGACATGCATGGGGTTTTATGTGAGCCAACATAGCAGTGATAGTCTTTAAGGTACTCAGGGGGACGCCCAGAGCGTATGTCCCGAGTCAATACATTATCAAGTGTCAACCCCTCATTTTGAGCTTCATGTGGTGTAACATCCCAAAATCCAATTCCTAGTATAATCTTTATTGTGATAGATTTATAGTAGAAGAAGTGGTGATATTAAGTGAGGAATTGGGTGAGTAGGAGTGTAAAAGGGAAGCTTTAAGAATAGAACTTTAGGAAAATTTAAAATACAAGATTCATAGCTCAAAACATAAATTCCACCATTGGATATGAAGTAGGGTAGGGGAGGAAGCTTGCTTTAATATTTGAGGAAGATCCAACGGGTAACGAAGAAGTTATGGTGTGTCAAAGTTCTGAGTAATGCAAGTTTCTGCAGGTTAATCGATTAACTCATTGGTTAATCGATTAGTGCCTAAATGTGGTGCAAAAATTAATCGATTAACTTACTGGTTAATCGATTAGGGCCAGAAAGTGTGCAAAAAATTAATCGAGTAAAACTAGCTGTTGATCATTGGCCAAATTTCAATGGGTTAATCGATTAACTGGGGCTGTTAATCGATTAACCTAGTCTGCTGTTGAAAAAAATAAAAGAAAACAAAACGTGTTTTCCTCTCTAATGTTTGATCTACTCTTCCTCTCTCCCCTAGGGTTCCATTCTCCATCATCAAATCCACCAAGAGTAAGTGGGATTTCTTCATTCCATCAACAAATCTCTTCCTTCTTCACTCCAAGTAAGTGTTTAATGCCATGGATTCCTTCTTTCTCTCTCCATAAATTCGAGTTCCCTTTCTCTCTCATCCCTTCCATGGTGGTTTTCAACTCTAGGCCATGGAAGCTTCACACTTCCTTGGATTTTGGCAAGAAACTATGGCATAAATGATAACTCTTCTTATTATGGCTCTTATATTAGGTTCCTCCCTCTTCCCTTGGATCATAACTCATTTGGTGGCAAGACTCTCAAGTAAAATCACCTTATCTCCATGTTTTTGAGGTAAGGGGGTGGGTTTTGCCTTGTTCTAGGGAGTGGGTTCTAGTTAGTATATAATGACTTGCTAGGATTATGTGTTAGGGCAGAAAAACTAGAAAATACAAACTTAAGTTAATAAATACGAAACCTTGAATGATTTGAATATTTATGATGTTGGATATAAGGATTAAATGAAGGAAAAACTCAAGCTTATATGAGCAAATTATTTAATATGTTGAGTTTGGTTGTGAAGTTCTATAATCATTGACAATGGATTTTAATGTGAATAAAGGATAGGAGTTATGAAAGGTACTTGTGAAGTTAGGACATGGAAATAAATCTATGATTGTAGAAACTAAAAGTAAATAGGTGATAATAAGTATGTTTTGGTTGAATATATTGTACACTAATGCTAAATATGTATAAATGTGGAAATGGAAATAATATAATTACATGTCAATTAAACGTAAAATGATGATGTTAATTATGTGACAAGTATGAGTTGGTTGTGTATATTTGTTCCCTACTGCTAAATATGTATAGTTGTGTTTAATTGTACTGCTTATGCTTAACTGAGAATATGAATGCTATTTGGGAGGATTCGATAATTAACATAGAACATGGGTATGGATGAGTTATGAATGGGAAACTACAAATATGTGTAACTGTGATTAAATGTGTTATAAATGATTGAACAATAAAGTGAGTAATTCATTGGCCTCTGAATTGAGGTGCCGAACATTGAGAATGTGGTAAATACGTTGGCCTCTGACCTGAGGTGACGTTCCAGAAATGTGATGAAGTGTTGTATAATGGATATGATGAAAGTGTGTTGACCTCTGACCTGAGGGACACAAAATGAATTAAATTGAAAGTGTGTTGACCTCTGACCTGAGGGACACAAGATGAAATAAAGTGAATGAGTGTTGACCTCTGACGTGAGGGACACATAAATGAAATAAAGTGATGAAGTATTGACCTCTAACCTGAGGGACACATAAATGAAATAAAGTGATGGAGTGTTGACCTCTGACCTGAGGGACACATAATTTAAATGATGAAAAATATGAGGGCCTCTATTTTTGAGGTGATAAATGTGCTGAATGAGACTTGTACATTGGCCTCTGATTTGAGGTGATGTACCGAAATAAAGGGAAAGTAAAAAGAATAAAGAGGAAGGAAATGGAATTTGAATGGAATAATGAAAATGGAAATTGTATTGAATAATGATTATGAAAATAATGAAATGTGCATGGTGTGATATATGTGATGGTATGCTTTATATGCTAGTTGTGTTTGACCTGGTGGGTTGTTATGTCTAGTTAGAAACTGCTTTCTATTTCATGTGCAATGCTCACTCCCTTAACATTTTTCAGGTACGGAGATTGAGCTGGCACAGCCCCCGGCCGAGCAGGAGTACTTTCCCTTACAGGGAGAGTAGGGTTGTTATGGGATTTAGAGCATATTATGGACCTAAGCCTCCTACATTGTTTTGATGTAGATTTGTTATATATATATTTTTGAGTGAGGCTTAGGATGTTACGTTTTGATAAAGTTATATGTTTTGGTTTTTGATACTCAAACTTAGTATTTTCCCTGATACTTTGATCATTTGATGCACACTACTATATTGGAGCCCATTGGGCCTTGATATGATTTATATGTCCAATATGAAGCCCTGCTGGCTACTGGTTACATATTTGATAACGTTTTTCACAGGTTAAACTTTGGATTTGTCCGAAAAACAAACAAAACTCCGTCCGTTTGACGGGTGATTTTTATTAAATTAAAAAGAAATTTCAAATTCACATTGTTAATAGCGGGGTTCTATGGGTAAAAAATCTTAGGTGTTACATGTGGTGCATTGAAAACACTATTTTCATATTGGTCCTCTTGTGATGTTGCGATGGGATCTATTCCAGCTCCAGTGCATTCATCATTTTCTATAGGCTCAATGCATGAAACTGTAGCCTAAAAAAAATTGTCTTGCTCCTGGGAAAAGGCTCATCCTTCGTGTAATAAGGGAAAATAGTCTCATAAAATATCACATCTCTGAATGTGATAAACTCATAGGTTTGTGGATCATACACACGCCATCCCTTTTGTCCTTGTGGATATCCCACAAAAATGCTTCTCTTGGCCTTGGAACCAAATTTTTCACCAGGTTTGAATGTCTTCACATAACAAAGACACCCAAAAATTCTTATATGAGCATAAGATGGTGCCTTCCCATAGAGCATTCCATAGGACGTGAACCCCTCATTTACCACGGTAGGAGTTCTATTAATGAGGTGAGTGGCTGCAAAGATACATTCTCCCCAAAAACGTAAGAGGAGATTGTCCTGAAACCATAGTACCCTTGCTACATTAAGAATGTCTCTATGCTTTCTTTCTACACGACCGTTTAGTTGAGGTGTAACTACACAAGAAGTTTGATTAATCATCCCTTCTTCTTTCATAAACCTATGCATCTTTGAGTTGTCAAACTCCGTTCCATTGTCACTACGGATAGTTTTTACTTTAGCACCAAATTGTGTTTTTACCATTTTGCAAAAATTAATGAGATGACATTGAGTTTCAAATTTTTCTTTTAGCAAATAAACCCAAACTGCTCGAGAGAAATCGTCAACAATTTTGAGAAAATAATGTGATCCATTATGTGATGTTGTATGATATCTTCTCCATAAGTCATAGTGTATTAACTCAAAGACTTTATTTTCTTTGTCATTGCTTAAAGGAAAAATAAATCGACATTGTTTGGCACGATGACACACATCGCAACACTTTAATTTATTCTCTTTGAACTGAAAATTAAGAATGCCAAGAAACTTGAATAAATTTTGATTGGAAGGATGGCCCATCCTAGCATGCCAAAGAGCATATGCATCCTCTGCGATAGCTGCCAATGAAGACCCTTGCCCTGCCATCTTGAGGACATAAACCCCTTCATGCAAGTCACCGACCCCAATCGTCCTTTTCGTGGATCGGTCCTGTATAACACAACCATTAACAGAATAAGTCACTATGCAATTCGAATCACATGAAAGTTTATAAATAGATATTAAATTGTAGTTGAATTCAGGGATAATTAGAACATTATGCAGCATTATATTCCTGCCAAGGTTTATTGTTCCTACTTTAGTAACAGTAATCACATTTCCAGTTGGCATAGTGATGCTTAAAGGCTCATTCAGAACATGCACATCTTCAATGATAAAAAATAATGGGGTCATTTGGTGTGAAGTCCCACTATCCAAGACCCACTTTTGTGTATCATTTATTATATCATTACCAGACATGTACTCAGTCTTTTCTTTGTTTTGAGACCCATGAAGAACATGATTGTTGTGATTTTGCTCTACGTTTGGTTTTTGATTATTGTTAGCCCAGGCTAGTCATGCACCTTCTGGAGTTGATGTGGGCTCGCTGAACTTTCTCTCTGTCCTGCGCATGTCCTAGTTAGGAGGATAACCTACCAACTCGAAACATTTTAATTTTTCATGCCCACATTTTCCGCAATGGTCGCACCTCACCCTTGGTTCATCTCTGTTTTCTTCTTGTAGGTGTTATATCTGCCTGTGTTGCCAACATGGAATGCTGATCCAATATCCATATCAATTTCTCTACCTTTCTCTGTTATCATTCGAGATTCCTGTCTCAATATGTGATTGAATACCTTCCTTGATGAAGGTAACAGATCAGTGTTGAGGATTGTTCCTTTCACATGTGTAAAACGATCATCATCGAGGCCTCCAAGAAAAGAGTGAACATGATGTTCTTACTCTCTTTGTGCTAGCTGTTTTGAGGCTCCACATGTGCATTTTGGCAACGGCTGTAATTAACTGAGCTCATCTATGAGACTCTTGAGTTTGCTGTAATACTCAGTCACTGTCATCTTGGGTTCCTTTTGTATCAAATTAAGTGTGTTCCATAATTGGTGCATGCGTGGTGCATTTGTCTATGCAAAATGTGTAGAATCAAGTCTCCAATGAGGTGGATTTATTTTGATGATGACAATATAATTAGATCATGGATTTAAAGGAAGAATTCAAGCTCACCAAGTCAAGAAGATCAAGTGCATCACATTAGCTAGTCATTCTCTATTGTATTTTAATTGTAATTTTATTTCTATATTTGAGAGTGGGTAGCTTAGGAATTAATCTCATCCTAGGATAAATAATTTTAATGCATGAAAAAGGTTGGGGTTACATAAAATTATTCCTTGAGAAGAGAATTGAAATTAATCTTTGAAAAACTTAATTTTTATCATCTCTGGGCAAAAGACTCGAGTAGTCTGAAAATCACTCGAGTATAAAAACATTCGAGTAATCTGAAAGTTACTCGAGTATCAAAAGACTCGAGTAGTTTCCAAAAGACTCGAGTATTTCAGCCTTAATTCAGAGATTTGACCGTTAGTTCAATACATGGGCATTTCTATTGAAAGATGGGCAAAACACTCGAGTAGTGTCAAAAGTAATCGAGTATTTTGGTTCTGACAGCAAAATTTTAACCGTTGGAAAAGGGCAAAAATGGAATGAAAGAGTTGATTTCACTCTCTCATTGTATTTCCCATATATCAGAATTGAATGCCCATGAACCAAAGAGAACAAGAACATTAAAGTCTATTGGGAAAAACATTCATTTTGCTAAGTCTCTCTCTCAAGTGAAAATTCTCTAACTCAATCTAGTCATTCATCATTATTATTTGTTCAAAGAGTTAGAGATTGTGCTTAATTGTTGTGGAAATCATTTGTTGGATTTCTCCACATACACATACACTTCTTGTTCCAAAATCTTGGTTGGTAACCAAGTGTACCTAAGTGGGTCTTAGGTTCATCCAAGTCTTGAGAGGTTCTCAAGCAAAGTCTAAGAGGTTCTTAGCTTGGTGGAGCTCTTGAAGGTTTCAAGGAGCTTGAAGAAGAAGGAGTCTTCATCACCAACTTCAAATTGCGGTAGAAATTCAAGAGTTTGGTACACTCTTGGAAGGGTTAGGTTGAGTGAGGCATCTCAATACCCTTTGTAATATTTCTAACAATTTGATTTTAGTAGACACTCCTAAGGTTCTTAGGGGGACTGGACTAGCTCTCTAAATAGAGAGTGAACCAGTATAAAATTGGTGGTGTTGTTCTTTTATAGCTTTCTTTAATTTCAAGCAAAAACCAAACCTAAGTTTCTCAAAAGGGGCTTTTTAATTAGAGTAGTAATTCCGCAGCAATTAGGTTGTTTTCAAGTTGTTATAGCTTTATTTAATTGCTTTCTACTCTTTTATTAATCTGCTCTAGACTGGTTTATTTCGTATTGATTAAAGTGCAATTTATTCAGAAACTGTTTTCTGCTATCTGCACGATTTACTCGAGTATTCTTTAGAAGACTCGAGTGTTCTTGTGATTTTACTCGAGTAGTCTGAAAAACACTCGAGTGTTCTTGCTCTGTTTCAGAAAATCTGCACAAAATCAATTATATTCAATTGCATTCGAAAAATTAGTCACAGTTGCATTCATATTACTATTCACCCCCCCTCTAGTAATTTCTAAGCCCGCTTGTTGGTTTCCAACAAGTGGTATCAGAGCTCGGTCGAAAGATCGAGCGTAAAAGCTTTTTCGAAAAGATCCTTTGGAAACTATGGGCTCTAGCAATTATCAAGAAGGATCATCTTCAATAAACCGCCCTCCATTCTTTAATGGTGAAGGGTATGCTTATTGGAAGGTTCGGATGAGAGTTTTTATTGAAGCAATAGACACCGATATTTGGGATGCAATAGAGGATGGTCCATATATTCCTAGACATATGATAAATGGGGAAGTCGTTGAAATTCCTAGGAAAAGTTGGAGTGATGATGATAAAAAGAAAGTATCCTTTGATTTAAAAGCTAAAAACATCATCTTCTCCGCTTTATCCCATGATGAATTTTATCGAGTTTCTCAATGCAAATCGGCTAAGGAAATGTGGGAAACTTTGGAAGTCACACATGAAGGAACAAGTGAAGTAAGAAATGCTAGATTAAATTCTTTAACACATGAATATGAATTGTTTCGCATGTTCTCTAATGAATCTATTGATGACTTACAAAAGAGGTTTTCACATAACATTAGTCATTTGATTTCTCTAGGAAAGCAATTTCGTGATGGTGAAACTACTCACAAAATTTTGAGATGTCTTGATAGAAAGTGGCAACCAAAGGTCACCGCCATCAAGGAGTCCAAGGACTTGAACACTATGGACTTGGCAACCTTGTTTGGGAAGCTCAAGGAACATGAGATTGATCTATCAAGACTTAGCTCACATGAGGAGTTGGACAAAAAGAAGAAGAGCATCTCTCTCAAGGCCTCAACCAAAGTTTTAAAAGAGGTTGAAGATGACTCTACAAGTGAGAACTCCGATCATGCACTCAATGAGGAGGAAATTGGATTATTTGCGAAAAGATTCAATAAATTCCTCAAGGGTAAGAAGAGTGGCTCATCATCAAGGGATAAGAGACCCAAGGAGTACAAATCAAAGAACAAGACCTCAAGTGATGTAGTAAAATGTCATGAATGTGGAGGCATTGGACATATAAGGATGGAATGTCCTACATACTTGAGAAAGAGTGAAAAGAAGACCCAAGAGGGCAAAGGCAAGAGAGCTTACATTGTGTGGGATGCACCGGAGAAGGATGCAAACTCATCATCAAGTAGCTCGGATGATGAAGTTGCAAATCTTTGTCTCATGGCTAGAAGCAACAATGAAGCCTCAAGTGCCAATGTTGAAAATGAGGATGAGGTATCATCTCAAAGCTCTAGCTTTTCTTCTTCCTCTATTCCTTATGATGATTTGCTCAATGAGTATAATGAAATGTTAACACAATTTGAAAAACTAGCTAAGGTTAACAAGGAAAAAGGAAAGAAAATTTTGGAGTATCAAAAGGAAATAAATGAATTGGAAAAATATATAAATGACTTGAAACTCCAAAATGCATCCTTAGAATTTGCTAACTCTAGTCATGTTTGTGATTGTGCAAATCCTAAGGAAACTATCACTCATTGTGAGAAGTGTGGTGAACTTGAAAATGAAGTTAAGGAATTGAAGAACAAACTCAACACACTTGTTGGAAAACTACACTCGGTGGGTGAAATAACTAGGAACACTAGGAGAACACCTAGAAGGGGGGGTTGAATAGGTGTTATAGAAACTTTGAAAGATTTTCGCAAGAAATAAATCTAAACGATTAAAACCAATGAAAATCAATCAATTAACAAATATTATATGATCAGAGATTAAGCGGAAACAATCAACACCAATATTCTTATTGATTCACCTAGGTTATGAAAATGATTTTCCCCAAATTAATTTGAACAATTAAGATTCAATTTAATCAATTATGAAAAATCACTTTTTCTAGGTTTTCAATCAAGAACACAATTAAAGACTTGAATTGTAAAGAGTAGAGAGTTTAGAGATACGACACAGTGATTTATCCTTGTTCACTTTCATCCACTTGAAAGCTACTCCAGTCCCCTCTTCAACCAAGAGAGATTCTTCACTATGAGGAATTAGAGTTTCTCAAATTACAAGTAAATGCCTCACAAGACTCCTTCTTGCTAGCCTACAAGAGATACCACACCCTTGCCTTGTAATCCTATTGATATCTAATCTAACCTCTTCTCTTGCTTGCCGATATCCCACAACAAGACTTCCAATTGCTTGCTTCACTCACAAGACTTCCAAATGCTTGTTCTTCAACAAGGCTTCCAAGTGCTTGATGAAATGCCTCACCAAGGCTTCCAATGAAACTTGCTTGATTCACAAAATCAAGGCTTCCAATGTTGTAGAATGTTTGCCTCTTGCAATGATTACAACTCAAATGAAAAACAATAACAATCCTATGAATCTCTTTCAAAAGCTATGAAATATCAACATGAGAGATTCAAGGTTCTTGATCAAAGAATATGAAAATGAGAGCTTTGATCTTGAGAGAGTGAGAGAGAATAGTGTGGCTTTGATTCTTTGTAAAATTGTGTATCAAAATGATTCTAGTTGATAGAAATGATTAGGAAAAGGTTTATATAGAATACCCAAAAGTTGGAGCAACTTAGAATGGCTTTTGAGAAGTGAAAAACGTATTTAAAACAGTTACAGACCCTGTTTACTCGAGTAAAATAAGTGTTACTCGAGTAATACGAAAGCTGCATAAATTTCACTCGAGTGAAAAAGGTTTTACTCGAGTAAAAGATCAGATAATCGATTATCAAAAGTTTGTTAATCGATTATCAGTTCAAAATACACTGTTAATCAATTATCAAAATCTGTTAATCGATTATTAACATTAAAAATCACTTAAAACTTGTTTTCTCAAAAACTAAACCTTTTCTTTCAAACCTTTAAGCCACCTATTGATTTTAGGCAAAGTGAATACTCAAAATATGATATAATCATGCAATCAAAAGAGATTCACTACCCTCTAATAAACTCTACCCAAACTCATAAACTAAAAGACTTGTGAGGCAAAAGATAAAACAATAAAACATAAACTACCAAACTAAGTCTTCATGAGTTGGTTCTCTCTTCATAACTTGATGTTTGTTGTTGCTTGTTGAGCTTGAACTTGATCAACACATTTGTAGCTTGTTCAAAACCTTTTGGCATTTATCAAAACATTCTTCATGGATCTTACAACACTCTCCAATAGTGATAGGAACCTAGATCGGTTACTTAGTTCACAAAGACATAATTCAAACAAAACCGGTTTAGGATATGTCCATAAGAAAAGGAACAATAAAGTGGTTGGTTCATTTTCTAAAGTTGATTTTACAAAGAAACCAACATGCTTTTATTGTGGAAAATTTGGACATACAAACAATAGGTGCCTTATAAAGAACTTTGAAATTAAAAAGGGCACTTATGTTTGGATTGAGAAGGAAGCAACATCAAAAGCTAACCCAAAGGGACCCAACATAATTTGGGTACCCAAAATGAGCAAATGATTTTGTTTTGTAGGTGTGCCTTAGAACCGAAAAGAAACATCGGTATCTTGATAGTGGATGTTTAAGGCACATGACGGGAGATAAGCGGAATTTCATAGAGCTTACTCCTCAAGAAGGTGGATATGTCACTTATGGAGACAACAACAAAGGCAAAATTCTTGGGATTGGTAAAGTCGGTAATTCTTCCAACTTGGTTATTGATAATGTACTTTATGTTCAAGGACTAGAACACAATCTTTTGAGCATTAGTCAACTATGTGATATTGGTAACCATGTATTATTTACCTCTACCCAATGTCTCATAAAAAGTGACAAATATGAATCTATCAAATTTGTTGGCAAAAGGTCTAATAATACTTACTTGGTTGAATTGAACAATATCACCTCTTTGGTTTCTACTTGTCTAGTTAGCAAAGAGAGTGACACTTGGTTATGGCACCGTAGGACCGCTCACATTAATGTAAATAAATTAAAGAAACTACAATCAAAAGACTTAGTAGTTGGATTACCAAAGCTAGATTTTAAAATTGAAGGTGATTGCACTCCTTGTAAGAAGTGCAAACACAACAAAAATCATTTTGGTTCTAAAAATGATGTGTCCACTACAAGACCATTAGAAATGCTTCATATGGACTTGTTTGGACCTTCTCAAGTAAAAAGCTTTGGTGGGAACTACTATGGCTTGGTGATTGTTGATGACTTTTCTAGATTTACATGGACTCTATTCTTAAGTGCAAAGAGTGAGACCTACAAATCTTTTAAACGCCATGTTAAACTTGTGCAAAACCAAGTAAACCAAAAAGTAATTACTATTAGAACCGACCATGGTGGTGAATTTGAAAACTACAAATTTGATAGATTTTGTGATAAACATGGTATTGAGCACCAATATTCCGCACCAAGAACTCCGGAACAAAATGGAGTGGTAGAGCGGAAAAATAGGGTGTTAGAGGAACTTGCTAGAACCATGCTAAATGATTCACAAGTACCTCATTATTTTTGGGCCGATGCCGTTAATACGGCTTGCTATTTCATGAATAGAATCTTAATTAGGCCCATGCTCAAGAAAACCCCCTATGAGCTTTACAAAGGAAGAAAACCAAATATATCCCATTTTCATGTTTTTGGATGCAAAGTTTATGTGTTAAACAATGGAAAAGATCAACTTGGAAAATTTGACTCCAAATCCGATGAGGGAATATTTTTGGGTTATTCTTACATAGTAAAGCATATAGAATTTTTAATAAAAGAACTATGACTATTGAAGAATCTATTCATGTGGTTTTTAATGAGTCTTCGAAAGAAGATGGTGTTTTAAGTGATGGTTGTGATGAAGGTTTTGAGTTTTCAAAAGAGGAAAAAGGGAAGGATAGTTTAAAGGATGAAGGAGAAGTCAAAAATGAACTTGATCCGGCTTGGAAAACGGTGAAAGCTCACCCTATTGACAATGTCATAGGAGACCTTTCAAAGGGAGTATTAACTCGTAGGACAATTCAAAATATTTGTCATTTTGTTTCCTTTGTTTCTCAAATCGAACCAAATTCTATTAAGGAAGCAATTTTGGATGAACATTGGGTTATGGCCATGCAAGAGGAACTAAATCAATTTGTAAGAAATGATGTTTGGGAATTAGTGCCTATACCCGATGATCATACCATAATTGGTTTAAAATGGATTTATAGAAATAAACTTGATGAATCCGGTTTGATTTTAAGAAACAAGGCGAGACTTGTTGCCCAAGGGTACAACCAAGAGGAAGGTGTTGATTATGATGAGACCTTTGCTCCGGTTGCACGCCTTGAGGCAATCCGAATCTTGCTTGCTTTTGCATCAATCATGAATTTTACTCTTTATCAAATGGATGTCAAGAGTGCTTTCTTGAATGGTTTCATAAATGAAGAAGTGTATGTTAAGCAACCACCCGGTTTTGAAAGTCATGAGTTCCCAAACCATGTTTATAAATTGAAAAAGGCACTTTATGGATTAAAACAAGCTCCTAGAGCTTGGTATGATCGGTTAAGTACCTTCTTATTAAAAAATGACTTTCAAAGAGGAAAGGTTGATAATACTCTATTCATCTATAAAACCAAAGAGGACATTTTGTTAGTGCAAATATATGTAGATGATATTATCTTTGGTGCTACTAACGTGTCCTTGTGTAGAAAGTTCTCAAATTTGATGAAAAGGGAATTTGAAATGTCCATGATGGGGGAGCTCAAGTTCTTCCTAGGACTTCAAATCAAGCAAGTCAAGGAGGGGATCTTTGTACATCAAGGGAAATATTGCAAGGAGCTCCTTGGAAAATTCGGAATGGACAAATGCAAAGAAGCATATACTCCCATGAGCACATCATGCTACCTAGACAAGGATGACCAAGGTAACCCGGTTGATGTTAGTAAATATAGGGGCATGATAGGTAGTCTTTTATATCTTACCGCATCTAGACCGGATATTATGTTTAGTGTATGCATGTGTGCCCGTTTTCAAGCTAATCCTAAAGAATCACACCTATCCGCAGTTAAACATATTTTTAAATATCTTAAAGGAACAATTGACACCGGATTATGGTATCCTAGAGATACTAGTCTTAGTTTAGTTGGTTATTCGGATTCCGACTTTGCGGGATGCAAGCTTGATCGCAAAAGCACTAGTGGTACTTGCCATTTATTGGGAGGTTCATTAGTGTCATGGTTTTCTAAAAAGCAAGCTTGTGTTGCTCTTTCCACCGCCGAAGCGGAATATATCGCCGTCGATAGTTGTTGTGCTCAACTATTATGGATGAAACAGCAATTATTGGATTTTGGTTTGAAACTTGAAAATATTCCTATTAAATGCGATAGCACGAGTGCAATCAACTTAACTAAGAATCCGGTGTATCACTCAAGGACTAAACACATTGAAATTAGGCATCATTTCCTAAGGGATCATGTTCAAAAGGGTGATTGCACAATTGAATTTGTAAGTACCACAAATCAATTAGCGGACATTTTTACAAAACCATTGCCAAGAGATACCTTCTATCATATAAGAAGAGAACTTGGAATTTTAGATGAGTCAAGCATTAGTTAATTGATTTGTGCGTTAATTGAGAAATCACCAAATATGTCTAATTAAATGTGCATTGTTGCTTGATGATTAATTGAACCTTGAGATATTGTGAATTATATGATTTTGATTGTGAGTGATTTGAATTCCAAACTTGTGTTGATGTTAAATATGCTGAATTTGTGAAAATGTGTTCAAAATGCTGTTAAATCTGTCTGTCTGATAAATTCACTCGAGTATTTTTCAGTTTACTCGAGTATTTTAATTCCAAATTAAATCATTTGAAAATAGAAAAAGTTTTTGGGCTTGTCTGATGATTTCACTCGAGTATTTCAAAATTCACTCGAGTAAAAACTCTATTTTACTCGAGTCCTTCAAACCACACTCGAGTGATTCGGACTTCTCAAACTTGATGCTTTCAGGACCCCCAAAACACTCGAGTAAAATACAGTTTACTCGAGTGAATCTCAGACCTGAGGCTTTGAACTGTCAGGCTAGGCATTTTACTCGAGTATTTTCACCAAGACTCGAGTATCGGCCTTAGAACACTCGAGTGTTTTCAAAAACACTCGAGTAATTCGAACAGTTTAACAGCAGCAGCAGCGTTCCTGAAACTCATTTTTCACGAACCCTCTTCCTCCCCACTCGAGTTCTCTCAACCCTCTTCATCAAAACTTCATTTTCAACTCAAATTTTCACATATTTCTACTCCAAATCATCTTCTAATCACGTTTCTACCATTATTTCACTTCAAATCTCGAATTTTCACCTTCAAATTCGAAAATCCCTTTCAAAACCCTAACTCCCAATTTTCAAAATTCTTCAAATTTTCTTCTAAATTAGTGCAATATGTCTACTTCTCGTGGTCCCAAGCGCCCAAGGAAGCAAAGGAGGGAGCCTACTCCTCCTCCTTCATCTTCTTCCGAGGATGAAGAAGATTTCTTCTCTGCTAATGAATGTGCTAGGAGGGAGGCTCTGTTTGTGACTCATGGCTATGGTGTACAAAGCTGGACTACAGAGGAATTTCTTGAGGGTAATGGCTTTACTTTTGTTCAGAAACTTAGAGACCAGCACCTTATGCAATTTATCTCATTTCATGGTCCCATCTATCTTAGGCTAGTTAGGCAATTTTATGCAAACATTAAGCAGATAGAGGACACTAAGTATGAAACCAGTGTAGAGGGCACCCATTTTGCTATTCGCCCTAGGGATTTAGAGGTCGTTTTCGGCATAACTCGAACGGGGACGAACACTTACACTGCCAATACTGATGATATTTATAGAAATTTGCTTCACCCCGATCGTGTTTATGACGGACACGAAAAGAAAGCTGTTCATATGACCACCTCCAACCGACTCCTCCATCATATAGTATCTCACCAACTTGTGCCACAAACCTCTCCAAATTACTCCAAACCCATCCAATTAGAGCTTCGCATCATGGATGCTATTCTTAATGATAACCTGCTGAATTGGGCTGCTATTGTTTTGTCACGGATGGTAAAGGCAGGGAGCTCCAAAGCCTCCCAACACTTGCCTTACCTGATGCATGTTTGTAGACTCCTCCTACACTTCAATGTGCCTATTCCTGATGATGAGGAGTCCTTTACTCCTTCAGAGGAGTTGCATGCGATCCATGATGGGCTACTCCGGCAAATGAAGATGAGGAAGCATGGGGGGAGGTATCTTTGGTTAGATGAGGTGGCAGCCTTAGAGGCTCAGGAGGCCGCTGAGCGTGCTGCAGCTCAGCAGGGTGTGGATGCTGCGCAGCTGGCTCAGGAGCAGGCTGGGTTTGACCAGGCTGGTGGTGGTGGTGCTGAGGAGGATGATCCTGCTGAACATATAGATTTCAGCAATCCTGCATTTCAGGCATATCAGACTCACTTCGATGCTCGCTTTGATCACTTTGACAACCGTATGGATAGTTTTGAGCATCGGATGGCGGAGCAGCAGGACAACATTAGCCGCCTTGAGTCACAGATGAGAGTTCAGTCTGCTATGCTTTACTCGCGGTTGGACCAGCATTCAGCTCAGATGAATGCTAGGTTCGACGACATGATGACTGCCTTCGGACGCTTCTTTCCTCCGCAGGACCCTCCTGCACCGGACATGTTCTAGCTTTGTGGACATTGCACTCTGTTTTCACTGTTTTCGTTCTTTTCTGTTTTATGTCATGTATTTCCGGGATTTCTAGTTTTCATTTTCCTTGGGAGTTAGTTTGATTTCGGTAACCCTTGCGTGGGTATTTCTTCGCTTTTATGATGTTGACCTTGTCATGACTCTGATTTCGTTTTTATGCCATTTTATGTTATGATCTCTTTTATGCTCTGATTTCTTTTGATTTACACATGCTTTATGTTCTCCGATAGTCATGATTTTGTATATTGCTTATCTTTAGGGGGAGTTTTCACTATTGGTATCCTTCTTGTCTCCTCCGTTTCCAAATGATATCTTTTTGATTATGACAAAAAGGGGGAGAAAAGAGGCATGAGAAGAGCAAGCAATTTTTTTTACTCTGATATTATATATGCTCTTGCTCTGATACCAAGTATATAGTATGCACTTGACTATGATTATTATGATATTATGTTGTGCTTGGAATTCTCTGGATTGACAGGTTTATAGGTTCCTATATTGAGGGGGAGCTCTCAAAAGTGATGGAACGGTTTAATTATTTTGTCATCATCAAAAAGGGGGAGATTGTAGAATCAAGTCTCCAATGAGGTGGATTTATTTTGATGATGACAATATAATTAGATCATGGATTTAAAGGAAGAATTCAAGCTCACCAAGTCAAGAAGATCAAGTGCATCACATTAGCTAGTCATTCTCTATTGTATTTTAATTGTAATTTTATTTCTATATTTGAGAGTGGGTAGCTTAGGAATTAATCTCATCCTAGGATAAATAATTTTAATGCATGAAAAAGGTTGGGGTTACATAAAATTATTCCTTGAGAAGAGAATTGAAATTAATCTTTGAAAAACTTAATTTTTATCATCTCTAGGCAAAAGACTCGAGTAGTCTGCAAATCACTCGAGTATTAAAACATTCGAGTAATCTGAAAGTTACTCGAGTATCAAAAGACTCGAGTACTTTCCAAAAGACTCGAGTATTTCAGCCTCAATTCAGAGATTTGACCGTTAGTTCAATACATGGGCATTTCTATTGAAAGATGGGCAAAACACTCGAGTAGTGTCAAAAGTACTCGAGTATTTTGGTTCTGACAGCAAAATTTTAACCGTTGGAAAAGGGCAAAAATGGAATGAAAGAGTTGATTTCACTCTCTCATTGTATTTCCCATATATCAGAATTGAATGCCCATGAACCAAAGAGAACAAGAACATTAAAGTCTATTGGGAAAAACATTCATTTTGCTAATTCTCTCTCTCAAGTGAAAATTCTCTAACTCAATCTAGTCATTCATCATTATTATTTGTTCAAAGAGTTAGAGATTGTGCTTAATTGTTGTGGAAATCATTTGTTGGATTTCTCCACATACACATACACTTCTTGTTCCAAAATCTTGGTTGGTAACCAAGTGTACCTAAGTGGGTCTTAGGTTCATCCAAGTCTTGAGAGGTTCTCAAGCAAAGTCTAAGAGGTTCTTAGCTTGGTGGAGCTCTTGAAGGTTTCAAGGAGCTTGAAGAAGAAGGAGTCTTCATCACCAACTTCAAATTGGGGTAGAAATTCAAGAGTTTGGTACACTCTTGGAAGGGTTAGGTTGAGTGAGGCATCTCAATACCCTTTGTAATATTTCTAACAATTTGATTTTAGTAGACACTCCTAAGGTTCTTAGGGGGACTGGACTAGCTCTCTAAATAGAGAGTGAACCAGTATAAAATTGGTGGTGTTGTTCTTTTATAGCTTTCTTTAATTTCAAGCAAAAACCAAACCTAAGTTTCTCAAAAGGGGCTTTTTAATTAGAGTAGTAATTCCGCAGCAATTAGGTTGTTTTCAAGTTGTTATAGCTTTATTTAATTGCTTTCTACTCTTTTATTAATTTGCTCTGGACTGGTTTATTTCGTATTGATTAAAGTGCAATTTATTCAGAAACTGTTTTCTGCTATCTGCACGATTTACTCGAGTATTCTTTAGAAGACTCGAGTGTTCTTGTGATTTTACTCGAGTAGTCTGAAAAACACTCGAGTGTTCTTGCTCTGTTTCAGAAAATCTGCACAAAATCAATTATATTCAATTGCATTCGAAAAATTAGTCACTGTTGCATTCAGATTACTATTCACCCCCCCTCTAGTAATTGCTAAGCCCGCTTGTTGGTTTCCAATAAAATGTTCCTCCAAATCAAGCCAAACGTCCCTCGCTGTTGTCGCATAAGAAATACTTCCATGTAATTTGGGATCTGTTGAGTTAATGATCCGTGCAGTCACCATGGAATCAACCTTCTCCCACACATGAAAGTCTGATGATTTGATTGATGGTTTCTTTATCGTTCCATGAATGAATCCAAGTTTTGTCATTGAACGCAGGTTAATCTTCATGGATCTTGACCAATTGCGGTAGTTATCACCCATGAGTAGCACAACCACTAACTGTGTCTCTGGATTATCAGAAGAACCAAGGTAATAATAAGGTGAGGAGGGAGGAGTCTCCATCTTTGGCCCCTGATCACCTTGCTTTTATGCCATAATAAAATGCAAGTGCTTTGTTATTGTCTTTAGTTTTTGTTTTTATTATGTGACAAAAGCTTTAGCCACAATATAATTATATACATATCGAAGTTGACAAAAATAGGGTGTTAACTATAGGAACAGCTACGTAAAGCTAATCTAACATCCTCATTAAATGCTTCTATACAAAAATAGGCTCCTTCTTATCATAATAAACTAACAACAAAAATCTAACTTACTAATATTAGCTTTGTTACAATGGAACAACAACAATAACAGCAAAAACAAAACTCTTAATTTAAAAATTTTAGAAACCAAAAAACATGAAAGAAGATAAACCAAACCAAAGTAGAATATATACTACCATATTCCAAATGCGGCGATGGCAAAAAGGGTAGTCCAGTTGCCCCATTGGTCATGAGAAGAGATGAGAGAGCCCCCACCATTCAAGTTGATTCTGATTGCTGATGCAGCTACACTTTGTCTATAGGAATGAGAATGGGTTTGACGACGATGATACAAGAAAAGATTTAGAATTATCATTGGTGTGTGTGCAAGTGGTTGGAGAGAAAGAAAGATGCTTTATGTGGGAACATGAACGAAGGTGTTGTTACAGGGGTTGCACTAATAGAAAATATGGATTTTACATCGCCTAATTAACATCAGTTTTAGAAAAAAGATGTAAAAACCAAACACGGTGGCAAACTTGTAAATGAGTTTAAGATAAAAAACTTTCCACATCAGGTTTGTTTTGTAACTGATGCAAAAAATAATAATTTATTGAACATTTCGCATCTGTTATTTGATAAGTGATGCGAAATGTCATATTTTCCTACTTTTCGCATCAGGTTTTAGACAAATGATGCTGAATGTTTAGTGCGGTGGCAAACTTGTAAATATAATAAATTCAAGTTATAAACATTCCGCATCATGTTTTGTATAACGGATGCGAAATGTCCAATGTGTATGCTACTTTCCGCATATGTTTTGTATAACAGATGCAAAATGTCTATGTCTATGCCACTTTCCGCATCATCTGGTAAATAAATGATGCGAAATGTCCTTATTTATCCTACTTTTCACATCATGTTAAAAATAAATGATGTGGATTATCTTACAAAATGACTAAAACCTAAGTGCACCAAAAGAAATTCATTCCAGCGCCAAAAACACATTTCTGCTTCGAGTAAAAGGTTCTTCGTCTTCTTGAGTTCTCCTTCTTCTTCTCCTCACGGGTTCTTCCTCTTCTTCGAGTTCTTCTTCTCACCGGTGCTCCAACTTCGTCTTCTTCTCACCAGCGGCGGCACGAGTTCGTCTTCTCACGCGGCTCCGTTCGTCTTCTTCGCTGAGAGAGAAGCCACACAGCAAAGCCGCCACCGCCTCCGACAGCAAAGCCGCCGCCTCCGTCTCTCCTCTTCTTCCATTTTTCTAGGTTTTCTCTCTCTCTCCGTTTTTTTTTGTTTACTTATTAATTTTTCTAGGTTTTCTCTCTCTCTAAAGAGAAGACTATAACTTACAATGTTTGAAAGTTTCTAATTCGGAAAAGATTTTGGTTTATTTGCTGTTTTCGTTTATTTGTTTTTTCTGTGAAATTATAAATTGCATGTAAAGGAGACTAAATGTGCAATAGACTTCTTCCTTAATTATTTTTTGTTTTATGGTTATGGACGATGATGAATACCATGAAATATGTCAGGTTTAATATATTCTAGAATCCTAAATTTTAATTTCTTTAGCTTTGGTTTGAAATCATGTGACATTGTTATTGTCGTCATTTCAAGCCTGTTAATCATGAGATATCTAGTTTCACCAACTTTTAGTTTTGAAAAGTAAGGACAGAGCAAAATGTTTGAGTCAATTATAATTGTAGGATGTAGCAGTAGGTGCAATATCATGCGAATTTTCTTCTTGCTTATCAACGATTTTCAGTAATTCGTTGATGGAGTTGCCTGTCTTGTGCAAAATTCTGAAGCGGGCCTTTAGTATTTTAGGTATTTTGAAGCAGTCGAAGAAGCATACAAAGGATATGAGTGTGGTGATGGGGGTCCATTTGGTGCGGTTCTTGTTCGAAATGGCGAAGTACTTGTAAGCCATCATAACATGGTTTTCAGAACAGATCCCTCCGCTCATGCCGAGATTACAGCTATAAGAGAGGTTAAACTAACTGCTATTTCTCTTTAGTTCATAGCTTTCTTTAGATTAGTGAGATGCAAGGTTTGTCACATGCTTATAGAAAGGAAACAATAGCTGATGAAAACAAACAGGTCTTTTCAGTTGTTATCTCGATAAATTGGCAACTTTGGTTTCCAATCAATTAGACATATTAAGTCAAGGGTCCATTACACTGTTCAAGTTGTTTTTAGTTAGTTTTTACTTTTTTTCTTTGTCTCTTCCTATTGGCTTGAAACTGGTTAAACAAGCATCGCACCCATATCGATACTTGTTTTGTTGTCCCCATAGTTTTGAAATTTCCATTAGAAATTTAAAGTCTATGATACAATTGAGCATTATCCAAATACTTTAGGACCAGTTAAGCCCTTCATTCAGAGCATTAATCCAAAGCATATTCTTTGTATGTGATATTAAAGAAAAGTATATGATAATCCATTTCCCTGCTTTAACTAGTTTTCGTAGAAATTTGAGACCGTCCACTTATACATTACTTGGTCTAAATGTATGAAATGAGAGCACTGTTAAGTTGTTCTGATTTTATTTGCATCGAAAACCATGTTTATATTGCTCAAACCTTAATCTTTCATTCTTTTCTATACTTTTTTTCTTAAATATACATTTTAATTTAAGATAATCTGCAGGCTTGTCAAAAGTTAAATCAAATCGACCTTTCTGACTGTGAACTCTATATATGCATCTTGTGAGCCTTGTCCAATGTGTCATGGTGCAATTCGTTGGTCAAAAATTAAAGGACCTTCCACTCCCTTCATTTTCTCTGAACACCACATTTTTTCTTTAGTTTATATTAAACTGGAATAATTTTTAATTGTGTTAACATGAAAACAGAGGTTGATTTATGGAGCTAAAGCAGAATCTGCAATAGCAACTGGCTTTAGTAGCAAGGATTCTGACTTGGAGATTAAAAGGGCAGATGGTATCAGTGCTGAGATTGCAGAACAAGTATTTTTATTTACTTATTTTTATTTTTTGTTTCTATATATATATATATATATTTATGTTCAGTGGTGGGACATAATTGTATTTTGACACCTACTCATCTGGCCATTGTCATGGAATATGCATCTGGAGGAGAACTATTTGAGCGAATTTCCAATGCAGGGCGTTTTACTGAGGACGAGGTTATCTTACACAACTTGTTTAGAGTAGTTTTCTTGCATTTACCATTCCGAGTATTGTGTCTGATTATCTATCTAATGTGTTACTTTTATGTGTCCTCGTGAAGCAAGTATGTCACCGGGACCTGAAGTTGGAAAACACTTTGTTGGATGGAAGCTCAGAACTTCGCTTGAAGATATGTGATTTTGGGTACTCCAAAGTAAGAGTTTCACTAGCTTTTCATGGTGTGAATTCCATGCTTATTTATATATTTGTTTTGAATGTGTGTGGTTGAGTAATTTTTACCTTCGAAATGATACTTTTATCACAAATATTTTATTGAATCTTTTTGCCAGCCATTCAAGCCCCTTTCAGAACCTTTTCACTAGCTT
This sequence comes from Crotalaria pallida, assembly GCA_037953625.1. NCBI lineage: Eukaryota > Viridiplantae > Streptophyta > Magnoliopsida > Fabales > Fabaceae > Crotalaria > Crotalaria pallida. The sequence goes on from CM075649.1 coordinate 83,799,066, forward strand.
TCAAGGTCTTGCTCTTTTCAGTGTAAGTATTACTGTCACATTTGAGTTCTGTTGTCATAATTTGTGAGCTGGTGAGTTCTTCGCTTATCCTGGTATAAGAAGCTCAAGCAATGACATGGAGTCAATCTGTTCTCACCTTGTCCAGTGCCATTTTTGTACGGACCTAAAGAAAGACTATGTTTCTATTCTGTTTGCTTCATTTCTTATTATGTTTGAACATCTTAATTTACTTTACAGTACACTATTGACCTGAATATCTACTATTATGACTAATTGAAAAAGAACAAGATGTAAGTTTCCATGCATTTTTTATCTTTAAAGTTCAAAAGGTCAAATATTATGTAAATAATTTATTTGTTGGTAGATTAATAAAAAAAAAGGATGTTCCAAATGTAATTAAATAAACGATAAAATTAGTTGAGACTACTGCCATTTTACTCTCTCCTTCCATCCTTATTGCTTCTCCACTCTTCCTGTCCTTTTTTGTTTCTTTCTAATATTTATTTAACTTTTATTTTTAACTTGTACATACATAATCATTGTTTGCCCACTTTTTGGAAATTATAGATAGTTGTCAGGTTGCTTTGTCATATTTTAAACATGAAATATCACTAGTGCTCACCAATTCACCTAAAGATTAGTCTTGACCCCTACTCACTTTTTTAGTGGTGTAGTGAAATCGGATTGTACTCTGAGCAAACATTTCACTTTTTAACTGTGATAGTTTGTATTTTGGGATCTTGACTGGTTTCATTTATGTTGTCATGCAACTATTATCAGATTGCAGATGTCTGGTCATGTGGAGTAACCTTATATGTGATGCTAGTGGGAACATATCCTTTTGAAGATCCTAGTGAACCAAAGGATTACCGAAAGACATTCAGGTTGATCAGATATTAATAAGATATGATAATTTGCATTTTTCCTTATAAGCCACTGATTTTGTGACCACGTGTTTTGGTTGGTTCCTTGCAGATGTCTTCTCTTGTTTTGACTATTTTCTTCATATTTTTGTACCATGCAGTTGATATTATACTTGGAACTCCAGGAAGAATATTAGATCTTTCTAAGAAGGGTGTATGCGTTCTGAAAGATTGCTTTATGCTTGTTATGGATGAGGTAAAAAGCAAAAAGATGACAAAGCTACATCAATATCAACTTTTGATGAGAATGATTTGGGTAGAATTAGTTTTGGTAGAATTTGTAGTTAGTGGATATAAGAGATTTGAATTAGCATAGTTTTGGTAGAATTTGTACTTGTATTGAAATGATTGGTAGTTGTATTGAAATTATTAGATATATATATATATATATATATATATTTTGCCTTTTGGATTCATTTGTTTTAAAATTTTATTTTTGGTAGTTAAAGCAAAGAATGCAGGTCACCATATATATATAAAAATTGCAAAAAAAAAAAAACACATTTCGCATCTGTTATTTGCATATAACTGATGCGGAAAGTGCGAAACTTTCCGCATCAGTTATTTAAATATAACAGATGTGGAAAGTGCACTTTCCACATCTGTTATTTGCATATAACTGAGGAAAGTGCACTTTTCGCATATGTTATTTGCAAATAACAGATGCGAAAAGTGCACTTTTCCCATCAGTTAAAATAATAACATATGCGAAAAGTGACTTTTCGCATCTGTTATTTACAAATAACAGATGCGAAAAGCGAAAAGTTCACTATTCGCATCTGTTATTTGCAAATAACAGATGCGAAAAGTGCACTTTCCGCATCTGTTAAAAAAATAATAGATGCGAAAAGTGTACTTTCCGCATCAGTTATTATACTTTCTACATCTGTTTTAAAATAAGTGATGCGGAAAATATATTTTTCGCATTTTTTCGCATCAGTTATATAAGTGATGCAGAAAGTTCTGACATTTCGCATCTGTTTTAAAAAGTGATGCGAAAAATCATAACTATCTACATCTCTCACAAGGACATCGTTTCCAAAACAGATGCGAAATGTCTTAAAAAACAGATGTGAAATGTCCGATCTGCAGTAGTGTTGTGGCAGCAGTACTGTTGGAATATGCTTACTGGAGTTGTTTTGGTTGTAGGGTATACCTCACTATCGGAACTTTTTTTTCGATAATTAGGATATACCTCACAACCTAATTTTTTTGGTAGTGAGATATATACTTCACAATCTCAATGTTAATTAAGAAAAGACTTAAATACCAAAATGGTCCCTATAAATATTGACGTTTTTGAAATTGGTTCTTGTAAAAAAAAAAAAAAGTTTTCGTTTTGGTCCTTGCATTTACAGAACGTTTTGGTTTTGGTCCCTGCATTTATAAAACATTTTGATTTTGGTCCCTCCGGTTAGATGTGGATGGAAAATGCCAAAAACGCAATATATTACATTCTATGACCAATTAAGAATTATTCTTGCATTAATTTTCAAGGGTAAAAAAAACAATTTCTCTTACATAAAAGTACCAATTCAAAAACCATGATAGTAAAGGAACCAAAACCTATGAAATCTAACAACACAGGGACCAAAACCAAAACCTATCAAATGTAATAATATAGACACAAAAACAAACTACCAACATAATCATGGGGACTAAAATTTAACGAAAGGGACCAAAACCAAAACGTTTAGTAAATGTAGGGACCAAAACAAATTTTTTTATAGGGACCAATTTCAAAGGAGTTAACTTTTACAAGAGCCATTTTGATATTTAAGCCTTAAAAAAAGGATAAAACTAGAAATGATAAAATTAGTGGATGTCCCCGGTCACAAGTGAGGTGACAAAAGTGTCACACTAAAATAATTTATCGATGTTTGTGAAAGTCAAAGACTAAACTTGTCTTTGGTAGTGTCAAAGTCCAAGTTTTAGAAATTCCAAAACCAAAATGTTTGGTAAATGTAGGGATCAAAACCGATTTTTTTATAGAGACCAATTTCAAAGAAGTTAACTTTTACAAGAACCATTTTGATATTTAAGCCTTAAAAAAAGGATAAAACTGAAAATAATAAAATTAGTGGGATGTCCCCAGTAACAAGTGAGGTGGCAAAAACCCCACTCTAAAATAATTGATCGATGTTTGTGAAAGTCAAAGACTAAACTTGTCTTCGGTAGTGTCATAGTCCAAGCATCACAACTTTATTATTTTTAATAACCGTACTTGTGACTATGTTTACTCTGTTAGATTTAATTAAGGTCCGATTTTGTGAGAGGTTTTCTCATATTAGTGTAACTAGCTTTAAGCCCGTGCATTGCACGGGGTATTTGTTTGTTTGATTATATCATTCTTTAATTGCTTATAGTGTCAATCTCCTACACTTATTATTCTATTTTAATTGAAGAAATGCAAGACCAACATGAAAAAAATATGACTCGATATAACACTATATATTAATCCTTGAACCCTTCTTCCTTGACTATAATATATTTAAGGCTTAAATACTTTTTTGGTCCTGTATTTTACTTTTAGGTTTCAATTTGGTCCTTTATCTTTAAAAAGAGTCAATTTAGTCCTTCATGTTTATGATATTTGTCAATTTCATCCTTTTGCCATGAGATGATGTTAAATTTTCACCGAAATATACTGATTTTATAATAGGTTTCTTATTCCAGTCTCTAGAATATGCATTTTCTTGTCGAAATCTACATTTTTTACCATATTTGATACTCTGATTGATAAAATTTCAATGCCGTTCCATTTTTTCAAGGTGAAAATTCGCTCAAATTTTTACCTTTTTTGTTTTAAAAATTACAAATTACGATGATACAATGCAGATTATGGTGATCAGAAAAGGAATCTCAGGCAAAATCAGTATATTCCAGTGAAAATTTAACACCGTCATGACATAATGATGAAATTGACAAACATTAAAAACATAGAGGACTAAATTGACTCTTATTAAAGATAAAGGACCAAATTGAAACCTAAAAATAAGATAAAGGACCAAAAGAATATTTAAGCCTATGTTTAATTTTTATTATCTTTTTAATCCTTCGTAGGTAACACATGATAAATAAATTTAATTAATAAGAGTGTTGAATATATTAATCATGTCAAATTTGTTATAACACTCAAAGTACAAACTTCAATGCTAAGTACTATTCATCCCAAAGCACATATGGCTTTCATCTAGTTTTAGTCCTATGTCATGCACTAATACTTTTTTTTCTTTTGATTGGGGTACTTGTACTTAATTTAAATTTAATTAAGTGAAGTAGACAAAAATTATTTATCTAATAATAGTTTTCTATAATCAATACTCCCTCTGGTCCTTATTATAAGCTCATTTGACTAATTTTCACACCCTTTAAGAAACTTAGTTAATATTGTTAGTGGTATTGGAAATGTAAATATTTGGTATACTTTTTCAAAAATACCCCTATGATTATTATTGGGAATCCAAAAAGTGTTGAGCAAATAAGAGTGTTTGTGAAAAATAAATAATTAATGTCATTGGAAGTTGGAAATATGACTTATATTAAGGATCAAAGAAAAGTCTTCAAATGGGGCTTATATTAAAGATAAAAAAAAAGTCTTAGGACCGGAGGGAGTATTATTTTGGAACATAAGGTTTTGTTTAGTTTTAATACTTCAAGCATTTATACAAAATCAAATTTGGACAACCAGACAATATGATTAGCTTGATTTAGAAACGTATGATTATCTTGCTTTTAGAAATTTTCATAAGAAAATTTTTTAATAGAAACTCCATAGTTGAATATCTACCCCATAGTTGAATATTAATTTACATAAGAAACTTTATATCTCTACGGTGTTTCAAAAAATTGAATGCGGAAGCATTAATGCATTATAATTGCATTGGTGTGGAAATATGTTTTTTTTTTCAATTCTCTGATGATTTAATTAAAAAAATGGAAAACTAAACAACCATTTTTTTTGTTAAGTTAAAATTTCATAAGGGAGCTTACTTAATATCAAACTTTGTTTTATAAAACTTAAATATTCATAACTATTAATAATGAATGTAAAACATATTACCTCTAATCTTGAAACTCGGTTGAAGAATTGGGCAAAACTTGGGTGATTCCATGAATATTTCTGAAAATTAAGGTTAAAAAAATGATGACTTCTTTCAAATCAAAACTACCAATTATCTTAAAAATGCTACTACTAAGAATGAAGAACCATAACCACTTCTAATATGGAAAACACCTTTTGATTAACTAATTTTCTTAAGGCCAATAAACATTATTCATATTGAGTCCCCCCTTTCATTCCAATCAACCAAATAAATTACATAGACCACTATAGATTATTAAAATTATCTTATGGACTCTGCTACATTAGGCTTTTTTTTATATAGTTTTAATTTTTGTACTATATTGATAGGCAAAATTAAACAAGAAACTTATGCATCTAAAGCTAAAAGTAGTGTTATTAAGGCAAGAGAGTCATTCCCAATATACTTACCATAAATAGAATTGATAATGCAATGATTGAGCACATACAATACCAATGAAGTTCCCAATAAACATAGTTGTCACGGCATGTTCTTTAGTAAGAATTTTGATGAATGATGAAGTGCTATTGCCAAATTTCTTAGAGTAGGAGGAAATTAAAACAAAAGAGAAAACATTAGTCTCAGAGACATATCTGGATAAAAGAATTTACCGTTCTTTATTATTGCCCTCTGATATAAAAACAATGAATAGGAAATCATCTTTCACTGTTTTGTAACCACCCGTTTTCTAAAAAGGTTTTTGTCTATCACTTCTCAATTTTCATATTCCAAAAACACTCTCAAAATGAGAAGAATGGGAAGAGAACCGGATTCCAAGATGTCTTTGGTGTTAGAAATTTGCTCCAAATAAATTTTAAACACATTCTGTTGTTTATGTTGAAAGAATTGTTTTTTCTCATGGTGATGATTTGAAGTTGAGGCTGAAACATGAAATGATTTTTAAGTAATTGCTCATGGTAAGAATGAGAAAGAATGTTACAAAGTGTAACTTGGATTTTGTAATTGAAAAATGTAACTACTTGTAACTTGTTTTTTAAAATTTAAATTTCAATTAGGTAACCAATTAACCACTTTTGCCATGTGAATGCCTTCAATGAATAGATTAGTGTAATGAGCTTTTTGTAATTGGTTTGATGATAAAGAAAAAAAACTATATCCTGCAATGAATAGGTTTAACCAGTCTAAGTGAGAAAGATAATCCAATCCAATATCTTGAAAACAATGTCAAAATTCAATATTTTTAATTTTTGGTTCATGATTGAATTTTTTACCGTCATTTTTTTTTTGAAAAAGACAAAAATATTTTTCATGTTAAATAATTTTCGACTTTGAGATATCAAAAACAAAAAAATTCATTTCCGACACATCTTTGTTGAAAATATGTTCTCATTCACTTAGTGTCAGAAGTGCAAATTTTTACATTTCCAACATTAATGAGTCAGAAAAGCAAAATTAATTTTAAACTTGAATATGTTACACTTCTAACTGCAACATTGAATATGTTATGTTTGAAATGGCTTTCATTGCTATGGAAAAAAACCATTACCCACTAAATAAATAATTGCTGCTAAAAGCCTCCCATGCGAGATGCACTAAAGTTTTCGGTACTTTTTCACTTAAATTTGATTTAGTAGTTTTCTATAAAACACCACTAATTCATTTTTGTGATGAGATTAGTGCTGAATTGAGTTCTGAAATTCGTCTCTGCAGTATCTGAACTTCGTCCTGATTCAGGTGTGACCGCATGGTGAGTAACTATCTTCAATTGCAGTTTCTTTTTATTGAACAACTACTAATTATACCAGAGTTTTAACAATGGCGTACTGTCATTTGTCCATCTGTTCTTTTGATATCATATTTCAGATAAAGTGTAACATATTCAATGCTGAAGTTAGAAGGGTAAAGTATTCAAGTTTAAAATTAATTTTGCACTTCCGAAAAATTATTAGTTCGTCCTGGACCATGTGGTCGAGGCATATCTCAATCATTGATAATTTATTTTTTAGTTAAAAAAATTCAAAAATTAAATAATGGATGGTAGTGATTATCCTGGACCATGTGGTCCCGAACCACCTAATAATTGCTCGTGCATAGGTGAGTCAAAACATATTTTCGATAGAGATGTGTATTTTGAAAAATTATGCAAAATTTCTCTTAATCAGATTTGTTTGTTATTTTTTGTCTTAAAATTGATAGGAAATGAGAGTTTCTCTCCTATTTTTCCTCTATTCCTTTCCTCTCCTATTTTTCCTCCGTTTCATTTTCTTTCCCAAAGCTATACTTAGTTATAGCTTACATTATAAATACCCGCAGAGTTTCATTTCAAGAATAATATTAGCATTAGTAGCAACATCAAGAACATAGCAACATCATTATTTGTATTCTCTCTATAGTAATTATTGAGAGTTTAGTATGTACACCGGTGTGAAAATACCGTGTCGTATTTTGGGTGTATTTGGAATTTGGGTTGTTGTTAAATATCAATATTATTGTATATCATCATTTTATATGTGTAGTAAGTAGCATTGGCAATTAGGGCCCAGGCTCGAGGGCCAGCCCGGCCCGCCCGCAAAAAATGCGGGCAAGACATAGTTTTTTAGCCCATTCTTCAAAACGGGCAGGGCATGCCCGCCCATTAAATTTGCGGGCATTTTAGGACCGCCCGCGGGCTATTTAAAAACACACTGATTTAATTGGCCCAACTGAGTAATTGGCCCAAATTAGAGATGCTAGTTGGCTATTGCTACTCAATACTCACTTAGTGCAACCTCCTCTTTCTTTCTCAAATTAGGTTTTTTCACTCTCTCTTTCACTCCCTCATTGTTGCTGGCTTGCGGCGTCGTTGCTCTGCTCACGGATCGGGTTGCTTCGTTGCTGCCTCGTTGGAGTCGTTGCTTCGCCGCTGTGGTTCGCCGGTTGTCGGCTCGTCGCGATTTGGTTGCTGTTGGGGTTGCCGCTGCTAGTCATGGGCTCGTCGCTGCTGGTCTATCTTCGAGTCAATTTTGGTATTCATTTATCTTCAATTTCCATGCCTTTAATGCTCAAATCTAACTTGAGGAAGCGTTGATGTATTATCTGGTTTTCGGTGTTTACTCTTCTACTTCACTACTTTCATTTGCAAGATCCATTTTGGTTAAGAGAAAAGAGAATAAATGGGGGGCTACTTTGAATATTTCTCACACCATTAGCTTAAGTATTTTTCTGGTAACCTGTTGCTGGTTCTGTAGATAATTTTGCTATGTGATACTTATATTTACTTTATTAGAAGTTTGAAAAGGAAGTAGCAAGTGATAACTAGATGAAGATGCCAGCATTAGTTGCATTTAGCTACTTTCGGTGTGTTTTAGCATCTTTTGTTCGTGATTTTAGTTCTTTTGCCTTGTACCCAATGTAACTACGAAATATTATCACATATTTTCATATTATCAGCAGGTTATTATTATTTTTTAAAAAAAGGCAAAAAAAAATTGGGCGGGCATGAACATGGGCGGGCAAGGCCTGGATTTTTAGCCCTAAACTTAATTAGGGCCGCCCATGCCCGCCCGCAATTGCCCGGCCCATGCCCGCCTATTGGCCCTAATTGCCAATGCTAGTAGTAAGCTATAAGCGGAACCACACTTATTCATTATTCCAATTTATTTTCGCTCATTTTATAACAAATTGGTATCAGAGCGCTTAGAGTGTTATGGGAATTTGTGTGTTAAAAATGACGACTACAAAATTCGATATTCAGTAGTTTGATGGGCGCATCAATTTTGGAATGTGGAAGGTTCGCATGATGGTTGTTTTGACCAAGCAAAATTTAAAGGTGGCACTTTCTGGGAAGGAAAAGAAGCTTGACACAATGAAGGATTCTGAGTGGGATGACATAGATGCAAAAGCTATGTCAACTATTCACCTATCCATCACAGACGATGTCTTGCAGGAGGTCTTATCGGAGAAGACAGCAGAGGCTTTGTGGACCAAGTTGGAGTCCCTATACGTGAAAAAGACGGTGGCTAATCGTCTCGGTGTGTTACAACGTTTGTCCACACTTCGCATGGATGAAGGGACATCCGTTAGATCACACATTTCTAAGTTCACTTCTTTGACTATGGAATTGAAAAATATAGATGAGTCATTTTCAAGTGAGCAACGAGCAATGCTACTGCTTTGCTCCTTACCTCCCTCATACAAGCATTTTCGAGAAACCCTCATATATGGGCACGAAAGACTTAGTATTGACGAGGTTAAATCATCACTTTTGAGTCGTGAGAAGATGGAGCACGACAACAGTGGACATGATGATCCTGCAATAGGTTTATTCGCTAGAGGGAGGTCTAGGGAAGTTGACTCGAGTAGTTTTAACAGAGGCAAGTCTAGATCTAAATCTAGACAACGGAAGGGGAGATGCAGATATTGCAAGAAAGAAGGGCATTGGAAAGCAGAATGTCCGAAACTCAAAGAAAAGAATGAGGCTGGTTCAAGTCACTCAGCTAGTGTGGTTGAAAATACTGATAGTGTTCTGTCAGTATCAACTAGTTCATTTGGTGATGCTTGGATCCTTGACTCTGGTTGTTCTTACCACATATGTCCAAACTGGGATTGGTTCACAACTTACCGGTCAATTGATGGTGGCATTGTTCTTATGGGAAATCATATGTCCTGTAAGGTCGTTGGCATTGGAACAATCCGAATCAAGATGCATGATGGTGTCATAAGAACTTTGACAGATGTTCGGCACATACCAGACTTGAAGAAAAATCTCATTTCTTTGGGTACTCTTGATTCTCAAGGGTATAAGTATTCTGCTCAAGGTGGAGTTCTACAAGTCTCTAGAGGCGCTCTTGTTGTGATCAAAGGAAAATTGGTCAATGGTCTATATATACTCCAAGGAAGTACAGTCGGTGGAGTTGCATCTGTATCGTCTTGATTCTGATTCTGATGCTACTCGGCTTTGGCATATGCGTCTAGGGCATATGAGTGAAGCTGGCATGTCTATCTTAAGCAAACGAGGTCTGCTAGGTGATCACAAGATTGGGAAGCTTGACTTTTGTGAACACTGTGTCTACGGGAAACAAACTAGAGTCAAGTTCAACACTGCCATTCACAGGACTAAGGATACAATGGATTATATTCACTCTGATTTGTGGGGCCTTGCGCCTGTCTCGTCAAAGGGTGGTACCAGATACTTATTAACTTTCATTGATGATTTTTCAAGGAAAGTTTGGGTTTATTTTCTCAAAAACAAAAGTGATGTTTTCTCAACTTTCAAGAAATGGAAAGTGTTGATTGAGAATCAGACAGGTAAGAAAATCAAACGTCTTCGAACCGATAATGGTTTGGAGTTTTGTGGAGGTGATTTTAATGAGTTTTGTGAGAATGCAGGCATAGTGAGACAACGCACTGTGCGGAAGACTCCACAGTAGAATGGAGTAGCAGAACGCATGAATAGAACTATTTTAAATAGAGCTCGATGCATGCTCTCTAATGCGGGCCTGGGAAAAGAATTTTGGGCTGAAGCTGTTAACATGGCTTGCTATTTGGTGAACCGATCTCCGTCTACTGCAATTGAATTAAAGACTCCTATAGAAGTGTGGTCTGGTACTTCAGCTGATTATTCTGATCTAAGAATTTTTGGGTGTCCTACGTATGCTCATATTAGTGATGGGAAGCTTGAACGAAGGGCACAGAAGTGCATATTTCTCGGATATGCATCCGGAGTTAAAGGTTTCAGATTATGGTGCACTGAAACTAAACCACCAAAATTCATAATCAGCAGAGATGTCAAATTTAATGAATCATTCATGATTCATCCGACGAAGGCGGTTGGCAATGCAGATAAAGAAGATCGTGTTAGCAAGCACGTGGAGCTTAATATTGAACAACCAATGGAGATTCAAGGTGGTGCTTTTGATCCACCTATTCAAGAAGATCCCGAAGTTGTCGAAGAGCAAGAGGAGACTCTACTGCAGAATTATAATCTCGCAAGAGACAGAGAAAGGAGGCAGATAAAACCACCTCAGAGATATGGTCATGCTGACATAGTTTCATTTGCGTTATCGGTGGCAGAAGACATTGAAACTCGAGAACCCGTAACATACAACGAGGCTATCTCAAGTAATGAGTCTACAAAGTGGATTGCTGCTATGGGTGAGGAAATGGAGTCTCTACACAAGAATCAAACTTGGGAGCTAGTGAAACTGCCGAAAAGACAAAAGATCGTTGGTTGCAAATGGGTATTCAAGAAAAATGAAGGATCACCTGGAGTAGAAGCAGCTAGATACAAGGCTCGTTTAGTTGCAAAAGGTTTCAGCCAAAGGGAAGGAGTCGACTACAATGAAATTTTCTCCCCTGTGGTGAAACATAGTTCTATCCGAGTGTTACTAGCCATGGTTGCTCTATTTGATCTGGAGCTTGAGCAACTTGATGTAAAAACGGCTTTTCTCCATGGCGAGCTCGAGGAAGAAATTTACATGTAGCAGACACAAGGTTTCGTCGTTGAAGGTAAGGAAGATCATGCTTGTCTCTTGAAAAGGTCATTATGTCTTAAAGCAATCTCCTCGCCAATGGTACAAAAGGTTTGATACTTTTATGTTGAGTCCTGGTTATTTCAGAAGTGACTATGATAGTTGTGTATACCATAGAAAGCTCCAAGATGATTCATTTATTTATTTATTGCTATATGTTGATGACATGCTCATCGTTGCTAAGAACATGTCAGAGATCAAGAAATTGAAGGCTCAACTTAGTGGTGAATTTGAAATGAAAGATCTGGGTGCTGCTAAGAAGATTTTAGGCATGGAAATCTCTAGAGATAGACATGCAGGTAAATTATACTTGTCTCAAAAGAAATATATTGAGAAAGTTTTGAAGCGTTTTGGAATGGAGAATGCTAAGCCAGTTAGCACTCCATTGGCAGCCCATTTCAAACTCTCAGCTGCAATGTCACCACAATCCGTTGAGGAGGAGCAAATGTCACTTGTTCTGTATGCTAGTGCAGTCGGTAGCATCATGTATGCTATGGTTTTCACCCGTCCAGATATATCACATGCTGTTAGTGTCATTAGTAGGTACATGGAAAACCCTGGGAAGAAGCACTGGGAAGCTGTGAAATGGATACTCATATCTCCGAGGTACTGCAGATATTGGCTTAGTTTATGGTAAGAGTCATAATACTAGCACTAGTATTATTGGTTATGTTTACTCTGATTATGCTGGAGATATAGACAAAAGAAGATCTCTCACCGGTTATGTCTTCTCACTTTCGGGGAGTGCAATTAGTTGGAAAGCAACTTTGCAATCCACTATTGCATTGTCTACTACAGAAGCTGAAAATATGGCTGCAGCAAAAGCCGTGAAAGAAGCCATTTGGCTTAGAGGTTTGGTGGGCAGTTTGGGTTTGGAACAAGATATCACGGTGGTTTATTGTGATAGCCCAAGTGCTATACATTTGACCAAAAATCAAATGTATCATGAAAGAACCAAACATATTGATGTCAGATATCATTTCATCCGAGAGATCATTTCGCAAGGTACCATTCAAGTCAAAAAGATTGGTACTAATGACAATCCAGCCGACATGATGACGAAGCCGGTTACAGTGTCTAAATTTAAGCGTTGCTTGGAGTTGGTAAGCATTGGAATGAAGACATTTTTAAGCCAAGGTGGAGATTTGTTATTTTTTGTCTTAAAATTGATAGGAAAGGAGAGTTTCTCTCCTATTTTTCCTCCGTTTCATTTTCTTTCCCAAAGCTATACTTAGTTATAGCTTACATTATAAATACCCGCAGAGTTTCATTTCAAGAATAATATTAGCATTAGTAGTAACATCAAGAACATAACAACATCATTATTTGTATTCTCTCTATAGTAATTATTGAGAGTTTAGTATATACACCGGTGTGAAAATACCGTGTCGTATTTTGGGTGTATTTGGGATTTGGGTTTTTATTAAATATCAATATTATTGTATATCGTCATTTTATATGTGTAGTAAGCTATAAGCTGAACCACACTTATTCATTATTCCAATTTATTTCCGCTCATTTTATAACAGTCAGAAACAATATAAATGCGGAATAACAACAATGACAATAAAACTCTTTTAATTGTGCCATAGATATATTAATAGTAAGAGGAGAAAATACAAAAAACATTTAGCTCACAATCTAAATATTCATGAGAAAATAAAATATTATTCTCTAATATATTTTTTCTCCCTCTCTTGTTCTCTCGCACTGTTGGAATGAATTAGAAAGAAATACAAAACATGTATTTATAAGTGCATGTAAGAGTTGTCCTCCATTTATTTTGTTTTCCTATATTTATGGTTTCTATAATATCATTGGTTTCCTACTTTTACGAAACTAAAGAATACACTTCCTTAATTTTCTCTCAATAGAGAATGCACATCTCTTTATTGATTTGTCCAATTTCAACAATCTCCCACTTGAAGACTGATTTTAATCTATCTTCACACTTCGATCAATGTAGTAGTATTATTTTCAATGTTATTCTAGCAGACCAACAGAAGTTGAGCACAACTTCAATTTTTCAATGGTTACAACTTTTGTTAACATATCTGCAAGGTTCTTGCTTCCCATAATCTTTCTCAATGTTAGCACCTCATCTTCAAGCAAAGATCTAATGAAGTGATAACGAAGACCAATGTGTTTTGTTCTAGAATGAAATATTGAATTCTTTACCAGGTGTATCGCACTCTGACTATCACTGTGCAAAACACACTTTTCTTGAATGAATCCCAAATTTGTTAACAATCCATGAAGCCATGTCAATTTTTTACCGGCTTCTGTTTCTGCTACATACTCAGCCTCTGTAGTGGATAAAGCAACAATCTTCTGTACCTGTGGCATTCAACTAACAGTTGTAGTATTAGCCATGAAAATGTAACCAGTGGTACTTCTTTGATAATCTACTTTACCGCCAAAGTCTGCATCTAAGTAACCTTGTACTTTTAACTCTCATTTTCTAAAGTATAAACACTTTTTTGTAGTGCCTCGTAGATACCTCAAAATCCATTTAACTATTTCCCAATGAGCTTTACCTGGATTTGACATTAACCTGCTAACAACTCCCACTGTATGACCAATGTCTAGCCTTGTACAGACCATTGCGTACATCAAACTTCCAACAACTGAAGCATACAGAATCTTAGTCATGAACTCCTTTTCTTTTTCCATCTTAGGGTACCGATCTTTAAACAGACGAAAATGGCTAGCCAAAGATTTGTTAATTGCTTTAACGTCGCTCATGTTGAATCTCTGCAAAACAAGGTTGATGTACTTTGCCTGAGACAATTGCAAAATACATTTTTGCTTATCTCTCGTGATTTGCATTTCAAGGATCCTTTTTGCTGGACCTAAATCCTTCATATCAAATTCTTTTGACAATTGTTGCTTCAAGCTTCTGATCTTATCCATATCTAAACCAGCTACTAACATATAATCAACATAAAGTAGCAAAATGATATAATTGGACTTATATCTCTTGAAGAAATAACAGTGGTCAACATTACACTTCTGGAAACCTTCCTTGTGCATGAAGCTTTCAAATTTCTTGTACCATTGTCTTGGAGCTTGTTTCAAACCATACAAGCTTTTCCTTAATCTGCACACCATGTTCTTTTTCCTTTCTTCTAAGAAACCTTCAAGTTGATGCATGTAAATCTCCTCATCTAAGTCTCCATGAAGAAATGCAATTTTCACATCTAGTTTCTCAAGGTACAATCCTTCACTAGCAACAATACTTAAAACAGATCTTATAGTATTGAGCTTCTCACAACTGGAGCAAAGATTTCAATGTAATCAACTCATTCTTTTTGCTGAAATCATTTAACAACCAGTCAAACTTTGTATCTCTTGGATCCATCATGATCTTCCTTCACCCGATACACCCATTTGTTGTGAAGTGTCTTTTTCCTAGTAGGTAACTCTGCTAGTTCCTATGTCTGATTGGATATTAAAGATTTCATCTCATATTTCATGACAAGCTTCCACTTACTAACGTCTGTTGTCTGACATGCTTCCTCGTAGTTTTCAAGTTCCCCTTCATCAGTTAACAATTTATAATAAGATATCTTCTGTTAGGCACATGAGGTCGAGAGGACCTTTGCAAAACAGGAGCTGGAGTAGAAAGCTTTGGTGTGTCAAGTTTTTCATCATCATCATTTTCAATTGATTCTTCTGGCTGAGAAGTATCAATTTCAAGAGTTTCTGGGACATCATCCACCTTTGCATACACTGGCCTACTCTGTTCTGAGTTGTTATTGCATGTGTTATTTCTATCCTTGCACATCACTCTTTCATTGAAGATTACATCTCTACTACAAATCATCTTTTTGTTTTCATTATCCCATAATCTGTAGTCAAACTCATCTTCACCATAACCGATGAAAATGCACTTCTTCGATTTAGGATCAAGCATATTTCCGGCTTGATCACTAATGTGCACATATGCTACACAACCGAAAACTCTAAGATGTGAGAGTTTTACCTCTTTTCTACTCCATACCTCTTCTGGTATTTTGTGCTCCAATGGAACCGATGGACCTCGGTTGATTAAGTAAGTTGTTGTGTTGATTGCTTCTACCCAAAACTGCTTTGGTAAGCTTGACTGCAAACACAAGCTTCTGGCTCTTTCCGTCAACGTACGATTAATACGCTCTGCCATACCATTGTATTGAGGCATACCGGACACAGTCCTCTCCATTTTGATCTCGTGCTCATAGCAAAACTTCTTAAATTTGGTGTCTTTATATTCACTACCATTATCGTTCTAAGCTTTTTGATTTTCAGCCTTGTTTCATTTTCTACCATGGCTTTCCAAATCTTGAAAGTCTCGAACACTTCACACTTATGTTTCAAAAAATATACCCATACCTTCGTAGAATGATTATCAATCAAAGTCACAAAGTATTGTTTCCCACCAACGGATGGAACAATCGTTGGTCCCCAAACATCAGAGTGAACTAGCTCGAGTCTCTCCTTCTTCGGGATTCTTCCACTTGTCTGAAAGCTAACTCGTTTCTGCTTTACAAGTATACAGTCTTTACACATGTCAATTTCTATTGATTGAAAACTTCGTAGTTTACCCTTTGAGTGCATGATCTTCTTCCCTTTCTCACTCATATGGCCTAACCTTTGGTGTCATAGATTAGGATTTTCATTTGTTGCAACTGTAATCAAATGACATGCTACAACTGTCTTGTAAAGAGTACCACTCTTTCTACCACGAGTAATTGTCACTACACCCTTTGAAATTTTCCAATGATCTACATGGAAGACTGTTGTATAGCCTTCACTGGCCAACTGACCTACTGAGATTAAGTTCTTTGTAAACTCGGGAATATGTCTAACATTTTTTAATTCCCATACAGACCCATTTAACTTAATCTTCACTACACTTTTACCCACAATCTCACAAGATTGTTCATTACCAAGGTACAATTTACCAAGGTTATCGGGGACATAATTCTCGAATAATTTTTTTTGTGAAGTGGCATGAAAAGATGCTCCAGAGTCTAATACCCAAGACTCTTCTTTGTTCTCTAAAAAACATATTAACGCATCATCTCCTCCTAAGGTAGAAGCAATATTTGCCTCTCTTTTCATCGTCCGATTCTTCGGTGCACTCTTGCACTGATTCTTCTAGTGTTTGGTCTTTCCACAATTCCGACACGCAATTGTCTTTGAGCTATGAAAATTTTGATGATTCTTGGACCTGGACCTTTTGTCCTTGGATTTATCGCTTCCATTTCCTCTGGTTAAATTTCTCCCTCTTGACCCTGTATTTAAAATTGAAGAGATTGAAGATTCACATGACTCTCTTCGTCGAATTTCTTCACTAAGAACTAGATCACGAACATCGTTGAATTTCAACTTAGTGTTTCCCGACGAGCTACTCATAGTTGTGACAGTAGCGCTCCAACTTTCTGGTAGGGAAGACAGAAGTATCAACGCTTCAACTTAGTGTTTCCCGACGAGCTACTCATAGTTGTGACAGTAGCGCTCCAACTTTCTGGTAGGGAAGACAGAAGTATCAACGCTTGTACCTCCTCATCAAATTTGATTCCAACTGAACTCAATTGGGTTGTGACTATATTAAGTTTATTGAGATGTTGTGCCATCGATGCACCTTCTGTCATCCGCAAATTAAATAGTTGCCTTATCAAATGAACTTTGTTTGAGGTTGACGGCTTTTCATATATATTAGAAAGAGCTGCCATAAGACCTGTCATGATAATTTCTTTTGCAATATTAAATGCAACATTGCGGGATAATGTCAATCGAATAACTCCAAGGGCTTGTTTGTCAAGAAGAGCCCAATCTTCATCCTTCATGCCCTCTAGTTTGCTTCTTAAAAGAGGTTGATACAATTTTTTCTGATATAGATAATCCTCTATCTGCATCTTCCAAAAACCAAAGTCCTCACCATCGAACTTATCAATATCTTTCCTTCTTCTGCAACCATTTCTCCCACTCAAATCTAACTCCCATTGAACCGTTTAGTGCTCTGATACCAGTTGTTGAGAAATTATGCAAAATTTCTCTTAATCAAATTTGTGAGAAAGGATATAAATGCGGAATAATAATAATGACAATAAAACTCTTTTAACTATGCTACGGATATATTAACAGTAAAAGGAGAAAATACAAAGTGTTTACAAGCACTCGGCTCACAACCTAAATTTATAAGTGCATGTAAAAGTTGTCCTCCGTTCATTTTGTTTTCCTATTTTTAAGGTTTCTATAATATTATTGATTTCCTACTTTTATAAAACTGAGGAATATACTTCCTTAATTTTCTCTCATCAGAGCATGCACATCTTTTTATTGATTTGACCAATTCCAAAAGTGTCGGCATTTTTTTTAAATTTTTGACACTCTGTAGTTGGAAACTATTTAATATGGAGGGTATTTTACTCTTTTTCAAGAAAAAAATGGAAGCCAAAAATTCAATAATGGGGCAAAAATTATTCCCTGAACCATTTTGTATTAGTTCTTAATAATCTCCTGTCCTATTCCTTAGCTTTGTACATCACACGTCATTTGAACAATAATTTAGGCGTCAAGTTGATTTAAAAGCACAAAACCTCAGTTACTAAAGGTGGAATTATACAGTAGCTGCTGAATAGGTTTTGAACAAATACTGTAAGATCATCTTGTGGTCCCCAGATTGAAATCCAGTGCTGTGATCAACAAAGTAAGGAACCTGTAAAGGTCAATTTTCCAATTCATCCAAGGGTTTAAACTGATAAACCAGCAAATAACCAAAATTTCTAGTTGACAAACAACCAACATACCTAGAAGCACACAAATTTCATTTCAATTAAACACACATGCAATTTATAAGTTGCACTAAATCCTAACCTCTTTAGATCCAGAAGCATCCAAGAGTAACTTCATTCGACGAGAACCTTCTCCCACATTTTGAAGAATGTATGGAAGTTCCAATTCACATAATGCCTCCCGCACAATTCGTGCATACTGGAAAGTAAATTGTTGAATCAATACAATTAGAAGAACCAAGTCCAACCACATAGTGGGAGATAGTAAAGATGCTTACTAACCCCAGAGAAGAAAAATGTATAAACACATTATATGAATGGTTTCTTTCAGCCAAGGTTGAATTTAAAAGGAAGGAATCCAAGAACAAATAAATCTGATCCTCTTTTCAGTTTTCAGACTACAATTTAGGTCAACTGAAAACTGAAAAGTAGCTTGAGCAAAAAAGCAGAGTTCTCTCAAATATTTACATTTCTTCCTCATACTGGATATAGAAAAGTATTGTCTTACAGGGTTATTTTCAAATGAGAAGAGCTCCAACTTTCCTGGAGGAGGGTCAGGCGTGGAACGTTCCCACAATGTCATTCCTCTACCAGCTCGAAGTAATGTCGGCATCCATCCAGTAAAAATAGTGCTGCACGAGAGGGTTATTAAGAGCAAATAAAAATCAAAATTCTACCTTTATCATATCTAAGGAATGTGGAACAACCCTCGGCACAAAGAGTCCATGGTAAATGTCATCATTTCAGCCAGAAGACTCAACAATAATTTATATTAGCTTAACCTAGTAGAGATACATGACAATTGTCGTCTAGGATGTTCTAAGACGAGGAGCGCACTGTTCATGTCACAGACATACAATTTACTGCATGTTGATATGATGTAAAGACTGCCGTAAAATATTCTCACCCTCCTAACATAATAAAAGCAGAAATTTTGTCTATGAAGATTGTACTAAATTTTTCTCCCATAAAGTATGTGATAATAATAATTTAATAAAGTATGTGATTAATAATAATTTAAGCTTAATTAAGTTTTTAGTCCCTGAACTTAGCTCATCTTTTGGAATTGGTCCTTGAACTTTTTTTTAAATGTTTTGGTTCCTTAAACTTTGTTAAATTTTTTGGACATGTCCTTTCGTCATCACTTAAGTGATGATATAGCCGACAACATGTCACATCACTTTCGCAACATTGACAGGTGACGTACTATGTAGCGTCACGTAGAACCAATCAAAAAACTACGATTCTTTTAAAATTATTAAAAGGCTCGATTTTAAATAAGAAAAAAGTACCATTTTTCATTATTTTTAATAAATTTGAATTTTTTTAATTTAAAAATTCCACTCAAGTGGCGCGTTATCTATTGACGTGGCGAAGGTGGTGTGACATTATCGGCCATATCACCACTTAAGAGATAAAAAAACCATTTTCAAAAATTTAAGCAAAGTGTTCAGGGACCCAAAGTATAAAAAAAAAAAATTCAAGAACCAATTCCAAAAGAGCACCTAAGTTAAGAACTAAAAACTAAAATAAACCAATAATTTATATATTCTCATCCAAAATGAGATTTATATCTAATACCTCTCTAAAAGTCCCGATGATGGACTTCTTCCGTCTCCATATCGCTCAAATAAGTATTTTACAATATCACCTACAGCATAAACCAAGAAAAGAACGATTGATGTAAAGGAGGAATGCAGGCATTCGGCATCAGGCTAGATATTGAAAATCAGCGTAAAATTAACAAACTGCATTTAGTGAATTAAAGGGAATGTAGAGTATATAACAAGTTTTATTGATTGTGATTCTGCATGAATGAATTCACATGATAGAGAGTGCATGTATGTATTGCTTTTACCTTCTGCCCTTCTCTATTCTTATATTTTTGATTTCTATTCTTTTGCATTTGTTTGTTACAAAGTTAATACATACGTAGGAATGCATGCAAAATAAATTGGCAAAGTTCTGATTAACTGTTTTGTTAATAATAATGGTTGCTTTAAATTAAAATTCCCCCTCAATCATTATTTTCTCTTAATATCATATCTTGTCTTTAGGTCAAGTTGTCTTCTCAGTATTTCGAACTTTTGACGACTAGGTCCTTTAGTAAAAATAACCGTCAATTGATCATCAGTGTTGACAAACTTCATTCTTCTATCTCTCTGTAATAACTTTTCTCGTATAAAGTAGTATTGGACTTCTACGTGTTTAGTGGAAGCATGAAACATCGGGTTCTCAACCAAATAAATAGCAGATTAATTATCACCATACAGAGATATAGCTAAACAAATAGCAGATTGATTATCAATATACAAAGATATAGCGTAACTGTTGGTTAATGCTGATTTTTCAAAAGTTATAAGAGCCACGAACTTTCTTGAGTGGCAATGGTTGCTGCTCTATACTATATTCTGCTTCAGTGGTTGACAATGATACTGTTGGTTACCTTTTATTACATCACGAAATAGGTCTTGTATAAGTACCTAGTAGTCGACCGGCGCATATTATAATCATCAACGTAGTCAGCGTCACAATATTCAATTAACTTTGCATTTTCATTTCTTGAATAGAATATACCATAATCAAGTATATCTTTATTGTATCTCAAAAGAGTTAATAGTCACGTAGGTCCCCGAAAGATACCTGTGGAATCAGTTAGGTCCTTGAAAGATTTGTGGAATCTCTTGAACCCCCAAAGATCATTTGGAATCAGTTGGATCCCTGAAAGATTTGTGGAATCTCTTAAACCCCCGAAAGATCAATTTGACATCACGTTAGTCCCCCCATGAAGAACCTAACGGAATCCTACGTGTCACGTTAAATGCTTTTTTGGCTCAAACGTGGAACCTTCTTAACAGTCCATCATGGCATTGTGGTCAACAAAGCATTTAACATGCCACATAGGATTCTGTTAGGTCCCTCATGTCAAAATTGGATAGGGGGACTAACGTGACGTCAAATTGATCTTTGGGGGTTTAAGAGATTCCACAAATCTTTAGGGACCTAACTGATTCCACGGGTATCTTTCGGGGACCTATGTGACTATTAACTCATCTCAAAATTAGCCGAACCATATCTAAATGATAATTCTTTGGATTTTGCAAAAAACGGCTTGCTACTCCAACTGCGCCTTTGCCCGCGCGAATCTTGATATTGGCTTCTATTGGAGTTGTCATCGGCTTGCAATCCAGCATTCCAAATCTTTCAAGAAGATCTCTTGAATATTTATTGACATAAGAATAAGAATAATCCTTGGCTCACATGGTTCATTTCAAACACGAGAAAATATTTGAATTTCCCAAGTTCTTTAATCAGAGAACGAACAGAAATATTCCTTCTAATCTCATCAATTTGTTTTGTATCATCTCTTGTAATGATGAGATCATCAACATAGACAAGAACAATTGCTAATTTCTCGTTTTAGATTTTAATAAATAAACTGGAATCAGCTGGTGCCAACGAAAAATCATTGCTTACTAAAAACTCAGCAATTTTTCCATACCAAACCCTTGAAGCTTGTTTCAAACCATATAAAACTTTCTTTAACTAGAAAACATACATTGGTGAAAATTTTAACTCAAACCCTTGTGGTTGCTCCATATATATATTTCTCAATCCAACTCACCATATAGAAATGCATTTTTGACATCCATTTGTCAGAGATTTCATGATTTACTAGCTACAATTGCTAATAAAATACGATCAGTGGTAATTTTTGCAACTGGACTAAAGGTCTCATCATGGTCCAATCCATAGTCTTGAGAAAAACCGTGCGCTACCAATTGAGCTTTGTATCTATCAATTGTTCCATCAGGGCATACCTTTAACTTGTAAACCCATTTGCATGAAATAGGTTTCACATTTTCAAGCTTTGGAGCGATGCCTCATCATACGTAGATGATTCCTTAACCATATCCAATTTTGCTAAAGCCATATTAGATTATTAGCATATTTTGGATTTGGTTTTGGTACCCAATTTGATCTTCAAAGTTCTGGTTGAAGAGGTTCTTCTTCCGGTTCATTAGAGTGATCTTCTAAATTATAATGATATATTCTAGTTTGTCATGGACTTCTTTCCACTTTAGGTTCATATCCAATTTTTGGTGTTGATTCTTTAGAATTTCCAGGTTGAAGACGATTCACCTATCTTCATATAAAACTTCTTGAGTAGATTATCTTCTATTTCTTCTGTATCTGGTAGTACCACTTGTTCTAGGTACCACCAAGATGACGCTCCATCAAATACAACATTCCTTCACACATATATCCGATTAGTCATTGGATTCATGTATGTTCATCCTTTTCTTTGATCGTCATGTCATAGCCGACCAAGATGCATCATATTGCCTTTTATCAAACTTACTTCGAAGATTTTCAAGAACAAACACTTCCACAAACTCGAAAGTGACTTACCACTGGTTTAAGGTTTCGTAACTTCTCAAATGGAGAAACAAAACTTAATCTAGCACGAGGCAATTTGTTGATTACATGGGCAACAATCTTCATACACTCGACCCAAAATCTTGATGGCACATTTTTAGCATGTAACATGCTTCGACAAATTTATGTTAAATGACGATTCTTTCTTTTAGCTACTCAATTTTGTTTTGGAGTATTTGGACAAGTAAATTAACTTTTAACTCTATGCTTTCGAAGATATTTATTGAATTTGTCAGATGTATATGCCCCACCATTATCTGAGGGAAGATATTGTATTCTTTGATTAGCTTCACTTTCTATCTTTTCTTTGAATTTTTTAAATTTCGATGTTTCTGATATTTCTTTCACAAAGAAAATCCAAACATATTTTGAAAAGTCATCAATAAAAATTATCATATATTTTAGGCTAAATTACGTATTTGATCCCTTACCTTATTTTTCAATTTCAAATTGATCCCCTACGTTTTTTTTTATCATATTGGTCTTTCAAGTTTCTTTTTGCTATCAAATTGTTCCATAAGTCACTGTTCATCCTACGTGTCAACATCATATTGGTTCACATTAGCAATATTGGAGAAAAATGACACGTATGCATATCTTATTGATCCACAAAACATGAACAGTGATTCATGGACCAATTTGATAGTAAAAAGAAACGTGAGGGACCAATATGATAACAAAAAAACGTAAGGGACCAATTTAAAATTGAAAAATAAGCTAAGAGAACAAATACGTAGTTTAGCCTATATTTTAATCCACTTACAGGCGGTTGTTTGACAGGTCCGAACAAATCCGAGTGAATTAACTCCAAATGTTGTTTTGCTCTAGAGCTTGAAACCTCATGTGGAAGTTGATGTGTCTTTCCATATTGACAACCTGCACAGATAGTATATGATCTAATGTCCAATTCTGGAAGGCCTTTAAGCATAGACTTCAACATCATATTTTTAGCTTGTGATAGCTAACGTGTCCAAGCCGAGCATACCAAAGATATGTTATTTCATTCTTTCTTATCTTATTTATGTATGTTGATTCAACTAAACATCACATAGACAAATTTGTTTCTTCTCTACTATCATTGGTTTTCCAATAATTTCCACCTCCTTATACACTTTTACATCATCAGGGCCAAACACAACATAGTTGAGAGATTGATAATAAATTTTTCATTCCAAGTATATGGTAAACACCTTGAAGTTGCACCTGCTTTGAGCTAAATTGGGGTACAACCATAGTTTTACCAATATGACTTATTGGTAATCTTGAATTATTTGCTATAACGACCACTTGATCACCATTATATTATGATATGTTGAGGAGCTTCTCTTTATCACATGTCGTGTGATTAGAGCATCCAGAATCAACAATCCAGTTCTTAGTGTAATCAATTTTACTTGAAGTAGATACTACTAACGCCAACTCGTCCTTCATTATCACAATGTCAGCATTTGTGATTATATCACTAGAATCTTCAATTACGGCATAAGATGCTTCCATATCATTCTTCTTTACTATTTATTTGATCACTTGATGAAGTTGTGTTACCTTCCACTATTCGCCATTTGGAACGACAATTTCGTGTAGAGTGGTCAATCTTTCTACAATTATAACATTATGTATTTTGAAATTTATTTTGTCTATTATTAAAGCTTTACATCTTAATCTTGTCAGCTCCCCCTATTTTGTTGATTTTATTTTGCTATTTTTTTTGAATTGTCATACTTGTTAGTATATACACTTTTCAGCTTATTCAATCTTTTGTTACAGTAGAGTGCTCCTTCTTTATTTTTCAAAGAGAAACCAGCTACTTGCTTTACAAGAGTCTCCTGGTTTGCTAGTAAACTTTTCTAACTCTTCCAATGATGGTTTTGTTGGTCATCCTTGTATAGCAGTGATGAAACTTCTATATTCAGGCTTTAAACCAATATTTCTTCTTTTCTATCAATATTTGCTTTACTGTCTAATTTTGAATTTTCACGCCATAACGACTTTACTTTTGTAAAATATTGATTTATTGTCAAATCACGTGTGATTGACATCAATTCATTTTTCAAAAGCTGAAGTCTCATTATTTTTTCAGACGATCTTGAATCAAAAACATCACAAGCCTCTTTTGGACTTTTAGTATGCCAAATGTGTTCCAACATCTCTTCCTCAATAGTTGTTTTTATTACAAACATTGCTTTTGCGCTATTTTCTCAACGACTCCACAAGTGTAGGTTGCGTGGTCTCGCTCCCACTTACTACTTCCCACAGATATGACTTCATGCAAGTCTTTTTGGTTATTGAGTATCTTGATGCTATCGACAGAAATAAAGTCTGCAATAATGACACTTGCTATAACCTTATATTCAAATAAGAAAGAATGGTCCTAGACCAACTAACTTTACGGTCCCTGACTGTACCACTACTATGGATACCTACTATTTTGCACCTTCGCTAATAGTCTTTGACTATTAGACTTTCTTCGACAATACCTCAACTCTATAGCACATCAGTTGCTCCAAAATCGTATAGCTCTAGAAACCAATTGTAGAGTATATAGACAAATGAAATAACAAGTTATATTGATTGTGATTCTGAATGAATGAATGAATTTACATGATACAGAACGCATGTATTTATAGCAATATTTGTAATAAAAACAAGCATTGCGGAAGAGATGCTAGAACACATTCAGCATACTAAATCTCCAAAAGAGGCTTGGGATGTTTTTGATTCAAGATCCTTTAAGAAAATGATATAAGACTTCAGCTATTGGAAAATGAACTGATGTCAATCACACAACGTGATTTGACAATAAATCAATATTTTATAAAGTAAAGTCGTTATACCGTGAAATTTCAGAATTAGACACTACAGCAAATAACAATGACGATAGAAAAAGGAGAATTATTGTTCATGGCTTAAAGCCTGAATATAGAAGTTTCATCACTATTATCCGAGGATGACCAACAAAACCATCATTGGAAGAGTTAGAAAGCTTGCTAGCAAACCAAAAGACACTCTTGTAAAGCAAGTAGCTGGCGTGTCTTCGAAAATTGAAGAAACACCCTATAGTAACAAAAGGTTGAAATGCCGAGAAATGTACATGCTAATAAGTATGACAATTCAAAAAAGTGGCAAAACAAAAGCAACAAAGTGACAAGAGTCAAAGCGTCAATAATACACAAAATAAATTCCAAAACACCTAATTTTTAATTGTGGAAAGATTGGTCGCTTTGCACGTAATTGTAGTTCGAAAAGGAGAACAATAGAAGGTAGCACAGCTACATCGAGTGGTCAAATAAATAGTAGTGAAGAAGAATGGGATATGGAAGCGTCTTATGTTGTAATTGAAGATTCTCGTGATATAATCACAACTGACAATGTTGTGACAATGAAAGACGAGTTAGCCTCAGTAGCATCTACCTTAAGTAAAATTGAATAAACTAGAAGCTGGATTGTTGACTCTGGATGCTCTAATCACATGACAGGTGATAAAGAGAAGCTCCTAAACATTAAAATATAAAGATGATCAAAGTGGTCGTTACAGCCAAAAATTCAAGATTATCAATAAGTCATATTGGTAAAACTATGGTTGTAACTCAGTTTAGTTCAAAGCATGTGGAACTTCAAGGTGTCTACCATGTCCCTGGAATGAAGAAAAATCTATTGTCAGTCTCTCAATTGACGACTCCAGGTGACTGTGTTATGTTTTGACCCCAATGATGTAAAAGTGTATAAGGAGATGGAGATTATTGGAACTACAATTATAGTAGGGAAGAAACAAGAATCTGTATATGTGATGTCAGGCTGAATCAACATACATAGATAAGAAAGAATGAGACAGTATATCTTTGGCATGCTCGGCTATGACACGCTAAAAATAATAATGTCGAAGTCTATGCTTAAAGGCTTTCCAAAATTGGACATTAGATCAGATACTATTTGTGCAGATGTCAATATGGAAAGGCATATCAACTTCCATTTGAAGTGTCAAGCTTTAGAGCAAAGCAACCTCTAAAGGTAATTCAAACAGATTTGTTCGGACCCGTCAAACAACGATATGTAAGTTGATTAAAATATATGGTGACTTTTATTGATGACTTTTCAAAGTATGTTTGGATTTTCTTTGTGAAAGAAAAATAAAAAACATTGTCAAAATTTAAAGAATTCAAAGAAATAACATAAAGTGAAGTTGGTCAAAGAATGCAATATCTCTGCTAAGATAATGGTGGAGAATATACATCTGATGAAAGGTGTCCCAGAGAGGAGAGAAAAGAATAATTCAGAGAAAAGAGAAAAAGAGAATAACAGACGCAGAAATTTAGAAATTGGTTGTATTCATTATTATCCCCAATCATTAGGTGGTATTTATATAACGTCATTCATGCAACATGAAATACAAAAGGAATAGAAAGTTAGTTATGCCATAGGTGTCACCAATGAAAGGTGCCACAGAGAGGAGAGAAAAGAATAATTCAGAGAAAAGAGAAAAAGAGAATAACAGACGCAGAGATTTAGAAATTGGTTGTATTCATTATTACCCCCAATCATTAGGTGGTGTTTATACGTCATTCATGCAACGTAAAATACAAAAGGAATAGAAAGTTAGTTATGCCATAGGTGGCATAACCGGATCCTCCTATGTGTAAATAGTTGTCACGTGTTTACTTGGTCGCGTAATCTTTGAGGTAAAGAGGTTTGTTCCTGATTCTCTGTGGCCTCTCTCCATTGTCAACAACCTCTTGGCCAGTATTTAGGCCCTCCTCTCCATCTGGTGCATTGGGCCTAACATCTCCTCCCTGTTCGAGAGGCACCTTTTCCTCAAGGTGAAATTGGGCTTGAATTTGAGACCAAGGTTCCCAGCTAGCCTCCAGCAAGGGCAACCCCTGTCACTGGAAGAGTACCAATTGTTGAGGGTTGACTGGATCAGTTGACAACTTCCAATCCAATATAGCTGCGGGGGTCAGTACCGGTTGGTTGTCTTCGATTTCTGGAGGAAGGCTTAGTGGAGTGTTAGAGAGGGGAAAGAACCAAGGTGAGGGCAAAGGAGGCTCACATGGAAGACATTGTGAATCTTAGCGGATGGTGGAAGGTCCAACTTTTATGCAACCTCTCCAATTTTCTCAAGGATTTGAAAAGGGCCAAAGAACCTCTTCTGCAGTTTACCAAGATATTGGCCTGTGACAGTTGTTTGACGGCGTGGACGGAGGCGCACATAGATCCAATCGCCAATGGAAAATTGGAGGTCATGACGTTTAGTATCTGCCCAGCGTTTCATGGCGGCTTGAGCTTTCTAAAGATTGGACTGGAGCTTCTTGAGAATCACTTCCCTAGAAGAAACTTCAAATTGAGCTGCTGCATTGGGGGAGGCAGTATCCAAGAGGTGGGGAATATTCGAAAGAGGGTGACCGAACATGATCTCGAAAGGAGTGAAACCAGTGGAAGCGTTCTTGGTTGTGTTGAAACACCATTCAGCCTAAGGTAGAAGCTTGCCCCATAGGGAGGGACGATGGTGAACAAAGCATCGTAGGTATTGTTGCAATACCTTATTTGCTACCTCAATCTGTCCGTCGGTTTGAGGATGGTAAGCAGTAGACATGCGCAACTTCGTGCCACTTAGCATGAACAATTCCCTCCAAAATTGACTTAAAAATATATGAGGTCAGGATCAAAAATTAGGGTACGTGGAAGGTCGTGCAACTTGCAAACCATACTGATGAAAAGATCAACCACTTTGGCAGCAGAGAAAGAGCGAGGCAACATGCCAAAGTGTGCCCCTATAGAGAAGTGATCAACTACCACAAGGATTGTGCATTGTCCCTGATATGGTGGGAGCCCGATAATAAAGTCTAGAGACAAATCTTCCCAACAACGTGTTGGAGGCGGAATAGGTTGGAGCAGGCCCGAAACGCGTTGAGTGGGAATCTTGGTTTGTTGGCATGTGGTGCATTGAGCCATGAATATTTGGATGTCCTTCCTCATGTTTCCCTAGTAGAAGTTGGCCTGTAATTTGGACAAAGTGCGACTAATGACTGGATGTCCCGCCAAGGGGGTGGAATGAAATTCGTGTAGCAATAGAGGAATCATGCTGCAGGAATTGGGTAACCATATCTTCCCCTTAAAAAATATGAGATCCTTATGTAAAGAGTAATCAGGAAAGGAAAGGGGAGAGTTTAGTATCTTACGCTTGAGGTCCTCAAAGTCACTATCTACATTAAGGGAATGTTTAAGATCCTGCAGGAAATCCATCTGGGTGACGGAGATATCGTATAAAATAGGAGGAATGGAGTGTGCATTAGGTAGCACTCTAGAAAGTGCATCAGCTACAATGTTTGTTTTCCACGGTTTATAGTGGATCTCAAAATCAAACCCAAGCAACTTCGCTACATAGGATTGTTGATCCGGTGTGAGGGCAGTTTGGGAGAGAAGCTCCTTAATGGATTGTTGGTCAGTGTATATTACAAAGTGGCGTCCCAACAGATACTGAAGCCATTTTTGGACCGCAAAGGTGATTGCACACAATTCTTGAATGTAAGCCGACGAGTTCCTCAATTTCGGACAAAACTGATAGCTAAAGTAAGCAATAGGGTGACCCTGTTGGGATAAGACAACCCCCATGCCTGTACCCGAGGCGTCTGTTTGGAATGGAAAGATAGAGTCAAAACGGGGTAGAGCCAACACCGGAGTATTAGTAAGAGCCTTCTTGAGATCATTGAAGGTTGTGGTAGCAGACTCAATCCATGTGAAATTGTCTCTTTTCAACAAATCTGTTAGGGTAGAAGCAATGGACGCATAACCTTTGACGAAGCGTCGATAAAACCCCGTGAGGCCAAGGAAACCGCGAAGGGATTTCAATGACGATGGTGTGGGCCAGTCAAGTACCGCTTGGATTTTAGAGGGGTCTGGACGTACACCTGCTTGAGAGACCACATGCCCAAGGTATTGGATTGACTGTTGCCCAATTGAACACTTTGAGCCCTTGAGAAGGAAACCGTGGTCAAGAAGGAGCTGAAATGCAGTTTCAAGGTGGTCAATGTGTGCTTCTAAAGTGGGGCTGTAAACGACGATGTCGTCAAAGAAGACGATAATGAAGCGACGGAGGTATGGACGAAAGAGGTCGTTCATGGTAGCCTGGAAGGTGGATGGAGCATTACACAGGCCAAAGGGGGCATGCATGACCTTAAATTCAAAATGACCGTTGTGAGTACGAAACGCCGTCTTTAGTGAATCACAGGGCAACATCAGTATTTGATGAAAGCCAAAGAAGAGGTCCAATTTAGAGAACCAAGAAGCATTGCCTAGTTCGTTTAGAAGTTCATCAACGATGGGAATGGGGAATTTGTCCTTGATGGTGATAGCGTTTAGGGCACGATAGTCCACGCAGAACCTCCAAATACCGTCTTTCTTTTTGATAAGTACCGGAAAGGAGAATGGACTTGTGCTGGGAGTGATGAAGCCAATGTCCAACATCTTCTGAACTTGTGATTCAATTTCTTGTTTTCGAAAGCGCGGGTAGCGGTATGGCCGAACTGAGACGGGAGGTGTGTTGGGGAGCAGGTTGAGGTTGATGGTGTGGTCAGTGTTACGGGAAGGAGGTAGGGAGGTAAGTGCAGCAAAAAGGGAAGAGTATTTTTGGATCAGTGTTTGTAATTGAGGGATGGAGGAAAATGGTGTGCCTATGGAGGTCGTATCAGTGGCAAGTTGTGTTGGGGAAGGAAGTGAGTGAGGGTAAGGCTCTAGAGAAAGTTGGAATAAGGCTTCCACATGGTTTGTGTGTTGGAGGCGCCGAAGCTGGTGGGCCGTAATAGGGGTAGGGTTTGGGCTTTGTTCTCCTTTAAGCTCTACCATCTTATGTTCTTACATGAATGGCATAAAGGGCCCATTATAGTCCATGATGAAGGGATTGATTTGAGTGAGCCATTGAACGCCCAAGATAATATCAGTGCCAGAGAGATCAAATGGGTAACGATCAACAGGAAAATGTCGGGAGGCTATAGTGACTTGGGCCTGTGGACAAAAAGTTGTGCGTGGCAAAAAATCCCCATTGCCTACCATGACTCGTAATGGGCTTGGTGTGGGTTTCAAAGTAAGGTTTAGAAATTGGGCTACCTTAGATTGGATGAAGTTATGGGTTGCTCCACTGTCCACCATAGTCTAGACCTCATTCATTGATCGATCCACTGATCCGGAAGGTCCTGGGGCTCCACTGATCCGAAAAAGAGTGCAAACTAATTAGACCCGCTTCTAGTGAGGTGTCGTCCGATGGTTGATCCTCCAAATCCGTGTGATGATCGGAGGTATCGTCGTGGTCACCGACGATTAAGAGAAGGAACTGCGATTTGCAGCGATGGCCCCTTGTGTATTTCTCATCACAGTTGTAGCAAAGATTTTTTTCTCTACGGGCTTGCATCTCTTCTTCTGTTAAGCGTTTAATGGGTATTTTGGTAGAAGGTGTGGGAAGTAGAGGGGGAAGTGGTTTGGGTAAGGTTGGGGGTGGTGGTGGTCTGGTGAATATGGAAAAGGGTGGTGGTGACAGCTTATGTTTGTCGTCGTGGAGCTTAGCAATCGCCACAGCTTGGGGCATGTCGGTGGGTTGTAGCGCTGTAACTTCGAGGCGAAGATGAGGCTTGAGATCAGAAGTGAAACAGCTGACATAAAAGCTCGTTGGGTAACCGGAGATCCGATTAGCAAGGGATTCGAATTCCGAGATGTATTCTTGGAGCGTTTGAGTCTGCGAAAGTTTGCAAAGTGCAGCGATCGGGTCCTCAAATTTGGAGGGGGCAAAACCTAGCTCCAGTGCTCGAAGAAACGCTTCCCAAGAAGTGAGGAGGCGGTTGTTGTGCATCCATTGGTACCAGGCTAAAGTGGGTCCTTAAAGATAGAAGGAAGCTATTTGGGTGCGTTGATCGGAAGGAGTCTGGTGGTAGTCGAAAAACTGGTTGACCTTGAAGATCCACCCCAAGGCGTCCTCACCGTTGAATGTGGGGAGATCTAATTTGAGAGGTCGTGGTGCTGTTTGGTGGGATGGTGAAGGGGAGGAAGAGAGTTTGGGCTCCAGGAGAGAGGTATGGTCATCAATGTCATGGAGGGTGTTGGAAAAATTGGCTTGGGCAAGAAGAATTTGTTCTAGCGTTTTGTCAATGTATGAAATGGCGTCAGAGGAATCAACCATGAGGGAAGAGTAGGGTCAATGAAAGCACCAATGAAAGATGTCACAGAGAGGAGAGAAAAGAATAATTAAGAGAAAAGAGCAAAAAAAAAGAATAACAAACACATAGATTTAGAGATTGGTTGTATTCATTATTAACCCCAATCATTAGGTGGTGTTTATATAACGTCATTCATGCAACGTGAAATCCAAAAGGAATAGAAAGTTAGTTATGACATAGGTGGCATAACCGAATCCTCTTACGTGTAAATAGTTGTCACATTTTTACTTGGTCACGTAGTCTATGAGGTAAAAAGGTTTGTTCCTCTGCGGCCTCTCTCCATTGTCAACAACCTCTTGGCCAGTATTTAGGCCCTCCTGTCCATCTGGTGCATTGGGCCTAACATCTGACGAATTCAATAAGTATCTTCGAGAGCATAGAGTTAAAAGACAATTTACTTGTCCAAATACTCCACAACAAAATGGAGTAGCTAAGAGAAAGAATTGTCATTTAGCATAAATTTGTCGAAACATGTTACATTCTAAAAATGTGCCTTCAAAATTTTGGGTCGAGTGTATCAAGATTGCTGCCTATGTCATCAACAGATTGCCTCAAGCAAGATTAGGTTTGTTTCTCCATTTGAGAAGCTATGAAACCTTAAACCAATGGTAAGTCACTGGTAAGTCACTTTCAAGTTTTTGAAAGTGTTTGTTATGTGTTTGTTCCTAATCATCTTCGAAGTAAGTTTGATAAAAAGGCAATACTGTAGTGGATCTGGAAAATGGGAAATATTCTTGACCTTTAAAATCCTAGAACTAGTGTCTAATGGTCTTTGAATCAGTGAAGGATCAAGTGATTAATATATGACGTGTATGAAATATCTGAATATTCAGTTGGAATAACCAGGGTCTCCCCTTGTCAACAAAGTGTGTGCAATAGTGACAACTTAGGGATGAGAGAACGTACCTGAGTCCTAGGCAGAGTTGTGCCTTTTATAGGGTCATACGGATATGGCCTGTATGGAGGCCCTTTCTAGGGTTTCCAGGCTGACGTAGAGGTTTTGCAAAAATATCTGGAAAATATCTGGGATCCTTCCGGAATAGGGACAACACAGCATATTCTAGAACATGGATAGCGCAGCATGTACCCTTCTCATGTCTAGCCCGTTAAGGATGTAGGGGGTGGATGACACGTGGCCAGTACGGTGTTCTGAGGTCGGATTGTCCCTCGTCTTTAATGGGCCACCCGAGGCTCTTCCGAGAGAAGGCTGAGTGTACGGTCGGTTGGCAACCACGTGAAGTCCGACTTGTTCATAGTCGACTTAAGTAAGGCGCTCCCGACCTGTTCGGGGTCGGCAGGAATCCTTGTGTCATAGGCCTTTAGTCGACCAGAGGTCGTCTCACTTATCACCTTGTCGGACTCGTGAAAACTTTATTATTGGTTAATCCTACAAATATGATGCATCTTTGTCGGCTATGACGATCAAAGAAAAGGATGTAGATGCATGGATCCAATGACTAATCGGATACATGTGTCAAAGAATGTTGTTTTTGACGAAGCATCATCTTGGTGGTCCCCAGAACAGGTGGTACTACCTGATACAAAAGAAATAGAGGATAACCTAATCCAGAAGTTTGATATGAAAACAGGTGAATCGTCCTTAGCACCTGGAAATTCTAAAGAATCAACACTAGAAATCGGAGATGAATCTAAAGTGGAGATAAGTCCATGGCAAACCAGAGTATATCATCAAAATTCAGAAGATCACTCTAATGGATCGAAAGAAGAACCCCTTCAACCTGAACTTCGAAAGTCAAAATAGGGTGCCAAAACCAAATCCAAAATATGCTAATATGGCTTTAGTGGAATTGAATATGGTTAAGGAACCAACTACTTATGATGAGGCATCGACAAAGCAAGAATGGAAGAATGTTATGGAAGAAGAAATCCTTGCTCTAAAACAAAACCAAACTTGGGAATTAGAACCAAAGTCTAAAAATGTGAAACCTATTTCAAGCAAATGGGTTTACAAGCTAAAGATACGTCCTGATGGAACAATTGATAGATACAAAGCTCGATTGATAGCACGCGGCTTTTCTCAAGAATATGGATTGGACTATGATGAGACTTTTAGTCCAATTGCAAAAATTACCATTGTTCATGTTTTATTAGCAATTGCAACTAGTAAATCAAGGAATATCTGACAAATGGATGTCAAAAATGCATTTCTATATGGTGACTTGGATCGAGAGATATATATGGAGCAACCACAAGGGTTTGAGTTAAAATTTCAACTAACGTATGTTTGCAAGTTAAAGAAAGCTTTATACAATTTGAAAAACAAGCTCCGAGGGCTTGATATGGAAAAATTGCCGAGTTTTTACTAAGCAATGATTTTTCGTTGGAACCAACTGATTCTAGTTTATTTATTAAAATCCAAAAAGAGAAATTAGCAATTGTGCTTTTTTATGTTGATGATCTCATCGTTACAGAAGATGATACAAAAGAAATTGATCAGATTAGAAGGATTCTTTTTGTTCGTTTTCAGATGAAAGAACTTGGGAAACTCAAACATTTTCTCGGGCTTGAAATGGACCAAATGAGCCAAGGACTATTCTTATGTCAACAGAATATTCAAGAGATCTTCTAGAAAGATTTGGAATGTTGGATTGCAAGGCGATGACAACTCCAATAGAAGCCAATGTCAAGATTCGTGCTGACGAGGACAAAAATCTAAAAGATACCTCTATGTACAGACACGTCCAGATATTTTCTTTGCAGTTGGAAGCCTGATTTATCTGACACTAACACGTCCAGATATTTTCTTTGCAGTTGGAGTAGCAAGCCGATTTATGCAAAATCCAAAGAAATCTCATTTGGATATGGTTCGGCGATTTCTAAGATATATTAAAGGTACACTTGACTATGGTATTTTCTATTCAAGAAAAGAAATGGAAATGGAAAGTTAATTGGACACTGTGATGTTGACTACGCTCGTGATTATGATATGTGCTGGTCGACAACTCGATACATATTTACTCTGGGTACAAGACCTATTTCGTCAACCACAGAAACAGAATATAGAGCAGCAGCCATGGCCGCTCAAGAAAGTTCGTGGCTCCAAGAACTTTTAAAAAATTTGCATCAACTAACGGATTATGCTATATATTTGCATTGTGATAATCAATCAGCTATTTGTTTGGCTGATAATCCGATGTTTCATGCTCGCACTAAACACGTAGAAGTTCAATACCACTTTATACGTGAAAAGGTACTACGGGGAGATATAAGAATGGAGTTTGTCAACACTGGTGATCAAATTGCGGATATTTTTACTAAAGGACTAAGCTGTCAAAAGTTCGAAGGACTCGGAGAACAACTTGGTAAGAAGACAAGATCTGAGATTAAAGAGAATAATGATTGAGGGGTAGTATTGAATTAGCAATCATTATTATTATTATTATTAGTAAAACAACAATTGTTTGTCTTTGTCAACTTGTTTTTACGTGTTTTACATGCAGTTGTGATGTGTTGCTTTGTAACAACATGCATAAGAATAGAAAGGAACCACTAATAATAGAGAAATCAAAGAGTATAAATAACTCATGTTGTAACATGTTCAATTCATTCAATTCAGAATAAATTGAACTATTTTGTTCATTTTTTATTCTTTTATTTAACAGCTTCCTCACTTACCACTTTCATAAAGAGAAATACCACTATCTCGATCAATGAGGAAAGGAAACCTGCAAAATAATGGCATACCAATATTTAAAATAGGATTATATGAAAAGAAAAAGAGAATGTTGAACTATTTTACTTGTGTTATATATGTGGCAAAACATATGCATGTAATTCTGAAGATATAAAAACGGTCTTATTGAAATTGCTTTAGTAGTATATCAGGATTAATCAGTAAATATGATAAGTTTTTTATAAGAATAAAATATACTGACAAAAATTGAGATATTTCTACAATACTGCAATAAAATCACTAGCAAGCACCGTGTCATAAAGAACCACATACTGCTCTTTGCCACCAGATCTTCTGACCACCTCTCTGTGTCTTACAGAACCCTTGGGACAAGGATAGACCTATTGATGACATGATAGGGTCAAGATTAAGGGAACTGATTAACAAAAGTCAACCATATAGCAATTTTTCATGTCAAAAATAAGCATATGAACTGATTGACAGTAATTAAATTTTGTTCATAGAAATTGTTTTTCTTTGACGTTAGTGACCTTCATGAGTTTGGTTTTGGCAAAATCAATATCCCAGCTAAAGTATTTATGTTCTTGTAATTCACCAATCTAAATTAATTTGTGTTATATTCAAAATTTCAAATATAGGGTCTATAAGTTTTCATCCTTCAATTAAATTCTTTCAATTAAACAAATGAAGTTGACTGAACTATCATTGCCAAATCAATAGATAAGCACATGTCCCCAACTTTGTTAAATTTCAGAAACTGATACAGACACAATGACACCCCCAGATGTGTTAGGAAATGGTATTAATAGCAGAAATAGTGGGAAAATGATTAGGACCAAGCTCCAATTATAGAGAATAAAAGCTAAAAATGCAGAAAACCAATGGAAAAATCAGTGAAGCAACGATATCTCAGCCCTGTGGCAAACCCACCCCAAAACTACCCAAATGATGACCTCCCTTAACACCACTCTCCATTCCCTTCATAAAGACGTCCCCTTCCATGGTTCCAGCATCAACTGCCAATTTCCTGCTGCCACTTCTCCATTCAGTTAGAGCAATCTTTTACTTGCATAACTGACTCCTCTCCACTATATTTCCTAACTCATTAAGCAATCTCTACCCTTATTCTCCCTCTCCATTCTATGGTGGAGGCCTATGATTTTGAGGCCCATCACGGGAACCCAAAGAAAAGTTTGACACCTTATGGAATGTGCTTGAATACCAGTTGCCTGATTGGAGTTCATACTTCATAGGGTAGAAATTACGTTTTTCAGTAGCTAACACATTACATTCTACTGCTGTAAACATAGAATCCAATAGTCTAGGGATATATTTTAATGGAAACGAAAAAAATGACAAAACTAAGTCAAAAGAATATTAGATATTATTAAATCAGGTGACAGGCTTATGTGTATATTAAGTATTTCCAGCTAACCTCTGCCGAAAGATCTAGTTCGGTCATGGCCTCTCGCACCCTTCTACAAAAGGGACATGCTTCTGTCGACAAATAATGTTTGAAAGGTTCAACATGGGACAATTACAAACTTCTATGACATATTAACTGTTATCTGTAATAGGTTAATGCCATAAAAATAAATAAATAGCTAAATAAATAAAGTTTGTAAAGTCTGTCAATTTTACTATGAAGATTCTGCGAGGACAAGTAAAAGAAACTACATTATCATGCTTATATTCATTGTCACTGAGGCCAAGACCGGTGCCCACTGCTCAGTGATAGAGTGTGTTTCGTAACACCATCAAGTAGCTTATAAGCTAGCCAACTAGCTTATTTGACCAAAAATAAGCTATCCGTTGGTGTAATGAGCTTATTTCAATAAGCTACAAGCTTATGTGCTCATATTTGTTTGCTACTTGATGTAGCTTATGAGCTTATACGTTAGGAGTTTATAACATTTTACACTTATCAGCTTGCTTATTAGCTTATCAGCTAGTAATGCCACACAGAATGATAGTGTCGTACTCGTATGTTCAAATGAAACTAATTAACTACCCGAATCTTGACCAATTTTAATAACCAAATCCAAGAAGGAAAACATTTTGCCAATTATAAGCAGTAGCATTACTAGCATACATCTACCTACCTATAGTGTAAGAAGCATACCAAATTCAAAAAGCTGCAAACTGACTGGAAGATTTCCAGTGATCTCTTCGTTGGGCGAAGTCTCGACTACGGAGTTTGATCCCCAGGCAAACCTTGACAAGCTAGCCAAGGAAGATGTTGCTGCCTACCATTCATCATAAAAACATACATAAGCTTCGAATACAGAATATAAAGATACAAATTTCCCCTGCAAACAAAGCCAATGAGTAACAGTTGCAATATATTTTAAATAGTCACCTCCAAAGTGAAATTGCGTTGTCGAGAAGGGTCTCCTCCCTGCCAGAAGCAACAGATGAAAAGTGTTAAGCAAAAAAGTAAGCATTAACATGTTTATGTTTTTGTTTTTATTTAAGTCTAAAAATTTTGGCTCAACTTTTCTTTTTGGTCACTTATCTTACTTTTCATTATCAAATTGGTCTCTCACGTTTTATTATAATGTATTGCTCCCTCACCTTTCTTTCCCTTTATCCTACCATTTACATCCTAAGTGTTCATATCATATTAGTCTATATGGAGATAAAGATGACATGTTTGCGTATCAAATTGGTACGAATGAATAATAGCTTTGAAATGTACAGTGCAAACGGAAATAAACATAAAAGATACCAAAAAAAAGTACGAGTCAATTTGATAATGAAAAATAAGGCAAAGGACCAAATAACAGTTTAGCCCGTCCATATTTCAATGATATGTCTGTATCACAATTAATCATATCAGCAATTAATATGAGAGGCTAAAATCAAAATTTTGGACATAAGAAAAAAATGAGAGGGACTAAAATTGAAATGAGGGAGTTACCGAGAAAAGCTTGAGTAAGGGACAGAGAATAGAGAGAAGGCTAGTGGATGGTGTTGACTGCTTGAGGGTGGTTTGTTGTTGTGCATCCGAGTCAGCTGATTTAGCAAGAATTCCGAATTTATTGGGATTGGAAAAGCCTCTGCTGTTGCATTTGAGAGTGGAAAATGGGGTATTGGTGGATGAAGATAGAAGAATTGGTGGTATGGAGGGAGGAGAATGGTGAAGAGAATTGGAACAGAGTGACATCTTTGGGTTGGGCCACGCTGCAGCTTCGTCTCCTCTCTTCACAGCTTCGCGACAGGTACCGTACCACTGGATTTTAATCCCCCCTCTCTCTCTATCTAGTATATATACATGGTCTTTCTATCCTATGCTTAATTAAATCTTTAAAAAGAAAATGTTCATTGGGAACTTGGGAACCGATATACTTAAATGCATTGGAAAATGATTATTGAGTTTTCCATACAATTTTATCATTTATATTATCTAATGTATTATGAATGAATAGGATAGAAAAATCGTGTATATCATAAAAAAAATCCATTTTCGAGGCACCACGTTTGTCCGCTTAATGAATACTCACACTAGAGCGTTTGTAGTTAAATAACATTATCTCTAACCAAAATTATAATTTGAAATTAAAT
Source organism: Crotalaria pallida (assembly GCA_037953625.1). Lineage (NCBI taxonomy): Eukaryota > Viridiplantae > Streptophyta > Magnoliopsida > Fabales > Fabaceae > Crotalaria > Crotalaria pallida. The sequence goes on from CM075649.1 coordinate 83,838,179, forward strand.
AAATTATGAATTTGTAAAATCATTATTCTCAGTGTGAAATCATTATCGTCAGTTCGTTAAAAAAATAATCATTATCCTAAAAAAAAAATAAACTCACCCAAAGAGATAAAGCTTCTATGATCATAACAAAGAGTACATGATAAACCCAAACATCTAACAAAAGTTTATATTTATCTAAAAGATATGTAAATAAAGATTATAAAATAGAAACTATTTATTTAAACTATGATATTACAATATCGAAATTAAGAGTACTTCAATTTTTTTTAAAGGTAAAAAAAATTAAATATTAATAAGTTATAGGTTTTGCGAACATTATAAATAATATGGATACATGATTAAATATAATGATTATAGTTTTATAAAAAAATTTGTGATAGATAAATACTTTAATTGTTATAATCTCTACACAAAAAATTTTTGTAACAGATTGAAAAAGACAATTAGGATAAAGATTTTTTAAAATCAAATTTTTATGATTAACTTTTTTTTTTACTGAAATTTTATGATTAACTTGAGATAAGCCAAGCGATGAAAAAGATCAAAATAATAATAATAATAATAATAATAATAATAATAATATGATAATCATATTTAAAAAAATGATAATTGTAAAAATATATATTAATTTATTCATCAAATAAATATAAGATATATCTTATTATATCATCAAATAAAAAGAATTAGAATGTATAATTTTGGTTTAATTATGACTTTTCATATTAAAGGGGATAATTATATTCAAAAGATGTTAAATTATCATGTCCTATAAAATATAATATGAAATATTTTGATTTATCCTTAATATACTCAAAATACCATCAAATAAAAAAATATATAAAAGTTTAATTTTGATTTCACTCTAATTAATCATAATAAACGTAATAATGATATTTAAAAACGTGTTAATTCATCCACCAGCTAAATAAGGAATACATCAATTTAAATATGTAATATTCATCTATACATAAAAAAAATATAATATTAAATATAAAAAAAATTCAATGTCATCTTCATGTCCTATGAAATAGTGGATATTTTAATTTATCCTTCAATTTGCTCATGATACCATCAAACAAAAAAGATTAAAATATTTAATTCTGGTTTACTTTTAATTCATTATAATAAAGTTAATAATCATATGAAAACTATTAATTTATCCATTAATTAAATACGGAAGGACAAAAAATTTTCAACAACCATTTACATGTTTATAGTTATTGATTTTTAGTTAAAAATAATCAAAATGAATAGTGGTTTGGAATTGGTCCTTCAACTTTTTTTCGATGTTTTGGGTTCCTGGACTTTGTTCAAATTTTTGGAAATTGTCCCTTCATCACTTAAGTGATAAGTGATAATATGACCGACGACATGCCACGTCACTTTTGCAACATAGACAAATGATGTGCGACGACCCAAATTTATTTCCCTTTTTCTTTAATTCGTTTATAAAAATGCGGGTTAATTTTTCGCCTTTTGTAACACCCCTAATTTTCGTCTCCCAAATAACCAAGAAATTAATTATAACAATTATTTTATAATTGATTTATACTAGTTTTGAAGGTTTTAGTTTTTGTACATTATGTGTTTTTATTATATAAAAATATGAGATATATTTTTATATGGTTATTTTGTACAAAAATGTGAATATTGTAATTTAGTCCTTGGGTTGGGACCTAATTGCAATATTAAAAAGGTTTTTGAAGAAAGAGTAATTAAATTATTAATTTTTGAATTTTATCAGTATGTAACCGGTAAGAAGGGCTTTGTAACCGGTTACACGATGAACCCAGAAACTAGGTTAATGGATTTTGATGAGTAATCACTGGAATTAACGAAAATTTGCCACGAATCAGCCTTCATACTTAGTGGGATACGCGTGTCGCCTTGCATGCAAGCCTGATCTCTCTATAAAAACCCGAATTGTTGATGAATTTGGGTTGATTTTCTGATTGAAGTGCTGAAACTCTGTTTTTAGGGTTCTGAGATTCGTTCATGTAATTCTCCTTCGTTTCTGAGAGTTAGAACATGAGTGATACACTGTTACAAAGCTCACATCAAGGGCTTTGTATTGATATAAAGTTTGTGAGCTAAGAGTGTTGGAGCAAGGAGAAATCAATCTGAGAAGGTTGGAGTTAGGGTATGTCAACACTGGTTTTTCAGTCCTGCGAAGCTAAGTTTGGCTTCGATTTTGGAAAGCTCCTGCTATCCCTGTTGGAAACCAACAAGCGGGCTAAGCAAATACTAGAGGGGGGTGAATAGTAATTTGAAGCACTAATACCAAATAATTCGAATGATAATTGAAGAATGGAGCTAAGACTGAATTTTCTGGAATCAGACACGAAATACTCGAGTCTTTTGTGAAATACTCGAGTTTTTCAGTGATGAACAACTCGAGTTTTTCTGAATATACTCGAGTTTTTCCTATCAGATAGCAGTAAAAACAGAAACGAAAATTCAGCAATTTATCTAAAATCAATTCAATACTAAACAGGAACTTATCCAACAGAATAGCAAGCAATCTAAATTACTTTTAACACTAGAATTTCTTGAACTTGCTACCTAATTGTATAAAACCTAATTGCTTGAAATGATTAAAGTAGATTGAGTTAGAAAGTAGATTAAAAAAACAATAAACCACCACTCAAGCAATTTTATCCTGGTTCACTCCAACAATGAGCTACATCCAGTCCTCCTAATCACTTAGGAGTTTCTACTAATAATCAAATTGTTAGAAATTACAAAGGATTGCTTGAGAATGGCCTCACTCAACCTAACCCTTCAAGAGTGTACCAAACTCTTGATTTCTACCCCAATTTGATTCCGGTGATTGAAGAACTCTTCACAAAGCTTCCTTGAACTCCCTTCAAGAAACTCCATCGGGCTAGGAACCTCCTAGTCTTGTGCTTGAGAACCTCTCAAGACTTCCAACACCCTAAGCCACTTAGGGTTTGCTTGGGAACAATCCAAGACTTAGAATAATCAAGCTTTTTGTATGTGTATTACTAATGTCACATAGGATTAGCACAAATAAGCACAGCTCAATGTAAGAATTGAGGCCTAAAACTCAACTTGGAATAAAATGACAATATGAGTGAGAAGTTGAGCTTTTTGGGAATTAACACTTGATAAGAGGAAATTATAAAAGCTTGAACACACTATGATCTTGTTGTCTTGTTTGTTCTTGCACAAATTCAAAGAGAAATTTTACAATAAGGTTCTGAAATGCTCTCTTGGGTTGGATGATACTCAAATGCCCTCAATTTGGTTTTTGAGTCTCTCCAACGTTCATTTTTGCTGACTGGACAAAAATACTCGAGTCTTTTGGTAAATACTCGAGTCTTTTTTGGTCGGTCATGAGTGAATTGGTGCACGAACAAGACTAACGGTCATATTTGCTGACCTGGCATAAATACTCGAGTGTTTTACAAAATACTCGAGTATATACTCGAGTCTTTCTCAAAATACTCGAGTATTTTGATCAGACATGAGAAAAATTAATTTTCAATTTTATTTTTCCTCTCAAGTATTAATTTTAGATAATCTCAACCTAATAGTCATATAAAATTTTATTCCTAGAAGAGACTAACTATTTCTACCCACTCTCAACCACTCTCAACATAAATTAGAAATTTACAATAATATTTGATTGAGAATGATTGGGCACTTGTCTTATTTTCTTGACTTGTTGTTGTTGTGAATGTTGCAATGACTTCAAGACTTGATTTGTTAATTACTTTGTCATCATCAAAATATAATCGCCATAATTAGGAGCATTGAATTTACAATCTCCCCCTTTTTGGTGATGACAAAATAATTAACACTTGTACCATTTGTTGAGCTTGAATCCACTTGAAGATGCAACTCCCCCTCACTATATGATACTTTTCACCTATCTAAAAAAATTCAGCTTGTGCAAGATGTTATGACAATTTAATTTTTAGCACCAAGCCTATGGTATAGAGTATTCAACAATTATCAGAGTATATACCATAATTAGAAAAATTTAGGTGCAACAATGTCAAGACACGTGTATAATATCTCTCCCCCTTTTTGTCATACGCCAAAAAGATGTAACAATTTAGAAAAAAAAGATCAAGGGAGGAGAGGTGCATAATTGGAAAACCCCATAACCAACTATGCAAAAAAATAGACTTAATAATAAAAATAGAGAGCTCCCCCTGAAGCTTTGCACAAACATCAGAAGGAAAACCAAATTCATTAACATAAAAACATCATAAAAGGTCCAAATCAAAGGTGCAATAATAAACCCAAAGTCTCAAAACACCAAGTTCTCAAAATACAGAAAATGTAACAAAGACCAACATGATAAAAACAGAATGAAAACTAAGATAGACTCCAAAGGTCAACATCATCAAAACATCGAAGGAGCTGGATCATCTGGAGGAGGATAAAATCGAGAGAAGGCCGCCATCATCTCATCAAACTGGCGGTTTATCTGCTCTGACTGCTGGTCCAGGCGGGAATTAAGCTGGGCCGAGTGCTGATCCAAATGAGAATAAAACATGGCAGAATCTGCACTCATCCTAGTGTCCAGGCTAATAAAATCATCACGCTGGGCGTCCATAGCATGCACAAGAGAGTCCATCCTCCCATCTAAAGTGTCCAGCCGTGTGATAACATTGTCTCTCCAGCCCAAGTTATCAAACCCAGATCCAGTAAAGTCATCAAAATTAATCTGATCCTCAATAGGGGCCCCTCTTTCAGCCTGTGCAAAGGCTGCAGCTTCCTCTTCCATCTGATGGGCATCCACCCCTTGTCGAGCTGCAACATTTGCAACCCTCTCCAACTCAGCTATGTCAGATCTGTACAGGTATTGGCCAGAGGGTTCGTGAAATGCCATGTCTTGATGACTCAAGGTACCTTTGTTGAGGCAGTGCTGGTTAACATGAAGAGTCTTTGATACCTAAGGTTAGTAACAAATGAGAAACCCTTACTTTCAAGGAATGCACTGTTGATCCAAGTGATAACTCCGAACTCCCTAGTGGCAAAGCCTTCCAACCGTTCCAAGCATTCATCTTCTTGATAGTACTCCGGAATATCCTCCTCAGAAGATGATTCGGCAATCCTAACTCTCTTTCCTTTACCAGATGATGAAGCCATAGAGGAATTGATGAAAATTGAAGTTTTGGAAAGTTAGGGTTTGAAAAGGGGGTGACGGATTTGAGGTTGAAAAGTGTTGAAATTCGTTGAAATAATGGTAGAAAAGTGATTAGAGGATGTAAAACTAGTAAGATTTGGCAAAAATTTGAGTAAAAACGGAGTTTTGAGGAGAGAGATATGAGAAAACCGAGAGAGAAGATAAAGGGGGTCGCAGAAACTCGAGTCTGGAAGGCTGAGAGCATATATAAGCGTTCCAAAATACTCGAGTATATTCATAAATACTCGAGTTGTTCTTAAAGATATACTCGAGTTTTTGAAAATATACTCGAGTCGTTCGTGACTCAGCCCAGATTTCCCAGCAAACTCGAGTAAAAACTGAAAAAACTCGAGTTTGGTCCGAAAGTTCAAATTTCAGGAAAACGCAAAATACTCGAGTTTTTGGAAAATACTCGAGTTTGGTCTGAAAGTTCAAAAATTGGGGGTTGCGAAAGACTCGAGTGTTTTGAAAAACACTCGAGTATTTTTATCAGACCCTGATTAAAAACTTTTTCGATTTAAAACTGATTTAATTTTGAATTAATATACTCGAATGTTTTTGGAAAAACTCGAGTATTTTGACAGAACAGAAAGTAAAAACTCAGTTTTAAAAGACCAAACACAAATCAAACACAAATGCTTCACTACCAACTTGGAATACAGTACAGAATCACACACAATTAACACATACAATTTTAAATATCATCAAGGACAATTTAACTAAGAATCGATAACACATTAGAGTAAGACTAATATGGTGATTTTCCAAAAATGACATATAATGCAATTAGCCTATATTAGCTTCATCTAAAATACCAAGTTCTCTCCTAATATGATAAAAGGTGTCCCTTGGTAGAGGTTTTGTAAAAATGTCGGCTAATTGATTTGTGGTACCAACAAATTCAATTGTGCAATCACCCTTTTGTACATGATCTCTTAAAAAGTGATGTCTTATTTCAATGTGTTTAGTTCTTGAGTGATACACCGGATTCTTAGTCAAATTGATTGCACTCGTGTTATCGCATCTAATCGGAATAGTTTCAAGTTTCAAACCAAAATCCGATAATTGTTGTTTCATCCATAACAGTTGAGCACAACTACTACCGGCTGCGATATATTCCGCTTCGGCGGTAGAAAGAGCGACACAAGCTTGCTTTTTAGAAAACCATGACACCAATGAACTTCCCAAGAAATGGCAAGTACCACTGGTGCTTTTGCGATCAAGCTTGCATCCCGCGAAGTCGGAATCCGAGTAACCAACTAAACTAAGATTGGCATCAGCAGGATACCATAAACCAGTGTTGATTGTTCCTTTTAGATACTTAAATATATGTTTAACTGCGGATAGGTGAGATTCTTTAGGATTAGCTTGAAATCTAGCACACATGCATACACTAAACATAATATCCGGTCTAGATGCAGTGAGATATAGGAGACTACCTATCATACCCCTATACTTACTAACATCAACCGGTGTACCTTGTTCATCCTTGTCTAGGTAGCATGATGTGCTCATTGGAGTGTAGGCTTCCTTGCACTTGTCCAATCCGAATTTCTCAAGGAGCTCTTTGCAATATTTTCCTTGATGCACAAATATCCCCTCCTTGACTTGCTTTATTTGTAAGCCTAGGAAGAACTTGAGTTCTCCCATCATTGACATTTCAAATTCCTTTTTCATCAAATTTGAAAACTTTCTACAAAGAGACACGTTAGTAGCACCGAAAATGATATCATCAACATAGATTTGTACTAACAAAATGTCATCCTTGGTTTTATAAATAAATAGTGTATTATCAACCTTCCCTCTTTGAAACTTGTTTTCTAATAGAAAGGAACTCAATCGATCATACCAAGCTCTAGGAGCTTGTTTCAATCCATAGAGTGCCTTTTTCAATTTATAAACATGGTTTGGAAATTCACTATTTTCAAAACCGGGGGGTTGTTTGACATACACTTCTTCATTTATAAACCCATTCAAGAAAGCACTTTTAACATCCATTTGATATAAAGTGAATTTCATGATTGAAGCATAAGCAAGTAAAATTCGGATTGCTTCAAGACGTGAAACCGGAGCAAAGGTCTCATCATAATCGATACCTTCCTCTTGGTTGTACCCTTGAGCTACTAGTCTAGCTTTGTTTCTTATAATCAACCCGGATTCATCAAGTTTGTTTCTATAAATCCATTTAGTACCAATTATGGTATGATCATCGGGTTTAGGGACTAAATCCCAAACTTCATTTCTTTCAAATTGGTTTAATTCTTCTTGCATAGCAAGAACCCATGATCATCCTCAATGGCCTTTTTAATTGAATCGGGTTCAATTTGAGAAACAAAAGAGACATAGTGGCAAATGTTTTGAATAGACCTACGAGTAAGTACTCCCTTTGACATATCTCCTATGACATTGTCTATAGGATGAGCCTTGACCGATTTCCAAGTTGGAGGAAGTTCTTCCCTTACCTCTCCTTCATCAACTTTTGATTTCTCTCTCTCTTTTTCTTCTTTTGAAAAGTCAATGCCATCTTCACTAGCATCACATAAAACACTATCTTCTTTTGAAGACTCATTAAAAACCACATGAATTGATTCATCAATAGTTAAAGTTCTTTTATTGAAAATTCTATAAGCTTTACTATGAGAAGAATAGCCTAAAAATATGCCTTCATCGGATTTGGAATCAAACTTTCCAAGGTGTTCTTTTCCATTATTTAAAACAAAAACTTGGCATCCGAAGACATGAAAATGAGATATATTTGGCTTTCTTCCCTTGTAAAGTTCATAGGGGGTTTTATCCAAAGAGGGCCTTATCAAAATACGATATAAAACATAACAAGCCGTATTGACGGCATCGGCCCAAAAATATTGAGGTACTTGAGAATCATTTAACATGGTTCTAGCAAGTTCCTCTAGCACCCTATTTTTCCGCTCTACCACTCCATTTTGTTCCGGAGTTCTTGGTGCGGAGAATTGGTGCTCAATACCATTTTTAGCACAAAATCTATCAAATTTGTGGTTTTCGAATTCACCACCATGATCGGTTCGAATAATAATTACTTTTTGATTTACTTGGTTTTGCAAAAGTTTGACATGATGTTTAAAAGATTTGTAGGTCTCACTCTTAGTAGTTAAAAATAAAGTCCAAGTAAACCTAGAGAAGTCATCAACAATCACCAATGCATAATAATTGCCACCAAAGCTTTTTACTTGTGATGGTCCAAACAAGTCCATATGAAGCATTTCTAATGGCCTTGATGTGAACATCACCATTTTTGATCCAAAGGTGTTTTTAGTTTGTTTACATTTCTTGCAAGGGGAACAAACACCTTCAATAGAAAAATTTAGCTTTGGTAAACCAACTACTAGATCTTTAGATTGAATTTTCTTCAATTAGTTTACATTTATATGAGCGGTCCTACGATGCCATAACCAAGTGTCATTTTCTTTGCTCACTAAACAAGTAGAGACCAAAGAAGTGACTTTGTTCAAATCAACTAAGTAAGTATTATTTGACCTTCTACCAACAAATTTGATTGATTCATCTTTGTCACTTTTAATGAGGCAATGGGTAGAGGTAAAAACTACATGATTACCAATATCACATAATTGGCTTATGCTCAAGAGATTATGTTCTAATCCTTGAACATAGAGCACATTATCAATAATCAAGTTTGAAGAGTTTCTGATTTTACCAATACCAAGGATTTTGCCTTTGTTGTTGTCCCCATAAGTGACATAACCCTTTTCCTTTGGAGTAAGCTCAATGAAGTGCCGCTTATCTCCCGTCATGTGCTTCGAACATCCACTATCAAGATACCACAATTGTTTTCCCGTTCGAAGACACACCTACAAAATGAAATCACTTGTTCACTTTGGGTACCCAAACAATGTTGGGTCCCTTAGGGTTAGTGTTGGGACTTTCTCCCTTCTTAATCCACATATAAGTGCCCTTTTTCATTTCAAACTTCTTAATATAGCACTCAATGTTGATATGTCCAACTTTTCCACAATAAGTACAAGTTGGTTTCTTTGATGAACTTTTCTTAGAAAATGTTCCAACCACCTTGTACTTTTTGTCCTTTTTATGAACATATCCTAAACCAGTTTTGTTGTGATTATGTCTTTGAGAGTTCAACAACCGGTTGAGGTTTCTATCACTATGTGAGATTGTGAGTTTGTTTTTCAACTCTTTCACTTCCTTTTCAAGTTCATCAGTGATAATCTCCTCATGATTTGCACAATCACTTTGATGACTAGAATTAATAAGTTCCAAGGATTCATTTTGAAGTTTCAACTCATTTATAGATTTTTGCAATTCATCAATTTCTTGTTGAAACTCCAAAATTTTCTTTCCTTTTTCCTTATTGATTTTAGCAAGCCTTCTAAATTGAATTAACATTTCATTGTAGGCTTCTTGCAAATCATCATAGGAAATGGAGTTTGAAGAGGAACAAGAAGAGCTAGAGGTTACCTCATCATCACTTTCACCCATGTCATGATTAGCTCATGATGAGGACTCATGATTGTTCTTGGCCATGAGACAAAGATTTGCATTTTCATCACCGGAACTACTTGAAGATGATTCATTGCTCTTCTCCGGTTCATCCCAAACAATGTATGCACGCTTCCCCTTGGTCTCTTGGGTCTTCTTGTCATTCTTCTTCAAGAATGTGGCACATTCCATTCTAATGTGACCAACCCCACCACATTCATGACACTTAACTCCATCATTGGTACTCTTTTCTCTTTGTTTGGAGTCTTTGGTTCTCTTGAATTTGGATGAAGAGCCACCTTTCTTCCCTTTGAAAAATTTGTTGAATCTTTTCACAAACATCCCGAATTCTTCTTGATTTGGTTCACCATCGGAATCTTCACTTGTAGAGCATTCTTCAACTTCTTTTGTAGCTTTAGTTGAAGCTTTGAGTGCTATGCCCTTTTTCTTTTTGTCCGATTCCTCATGCATCCCAAGTCTTGTAAGTTCCATCTCATGCTCTTGGAGTTTACCAAACAAAGTGGCTAAGTCCATGCTATTTATGTCTCTTGATTCCTTGATGGCGGTTACCTTGGGTTGCCAACTCCTATCAAGACATCTTAGAATTTTGTTAGTAGTTTCACCATTGCGAAATACTTTTCCCAAGGAAATCAAATGATTGACTATGTGTGAGAATCGCTTTTGCAAGTCACTAATGGTTTCATTTGGCAACATGTGGAACAATTCATATTCGTGAGTTAGAGAATTCAATCTTGCATCTCTAACCTCACTTGTTCCCTCATGTGTGACTTGCAAAGTATCCCACATTTCTTTTGCCGATTTACATTGGGAAACTCTATAAAATTCATCATGGGATAGAGCCGAAAAGATGATGTTTTTAGCTTTTAAATCAAATGAAACTTTCCTCTTTTCATCATCATTCCAACTACTCCTTGGAATTTCAACAATTTCTTCATTAATTTTCTTTTTGGGAATAAAAGGACCATTTTCAATTGCATCCCAAATATCCATATCAATTGCTTCAATAAAAACTTTCATGCGAGTTTTCCAATAAACATATCCTTCACCATTGAATAGTAGAGGACGGTTTATTGAAGCTCCTTCTCCACCAAAGTTATTGCTAGAGCCCATTTAGTTTCCAAAAGGATCTTTTTCGAAAAAGTTGTTACACTCGATCTTTCGATCGAGCTCTGATACCACTTGTTGGAAACCAACAAGCGGGCTAAGCAAATACTAGAGGGGGGGGGTGAATAGTAATTTGAAGCACTAATACCAAATAATTCGAATGATAATTGAAGAATGGAGCTAAGACTGAATTTTCTGGAATCAGACACGAAATACTCGAGTCTTTTGTGAAATACTCGAGTTTTCAGTGATGAACAACTCGAGTTTTTCTGAATATACTCGAGTTTTTCCTATCAGATAGTAGTAAAAACAGAAACGAAAATTCAGCAATTTATCTCAAATCAATTCAATACTAAACAGGAACTTATCCAACAGAATAGCAAGCAATCTAAATTACTTTTAACACTAGAATTTCTTGAACTTGCTACCTAATTGTATAAAACCTAATTGCTTGAAATGATTAAAGTAGATTGAGTTAGAAAGTAGATTAAAAAAACAATAAACCACCACTCAAGCAATTTTATCCTGGTTCACTCCAACAATGAGCTACATCCAGTCCTCCTAATCACTTAGGAGTTTCTACTAATAATCAAATTGTTAGAAATTACAAAGGATTGCTTGAGAATGGCCTCACTCAACCTAACCCTTCAAGAGTGTACCAAACTCTTGATTTCTACCCCAATTTGATTCCGGTGATTGAAGAACTCTTCACAAAGCTTCCTTGAACTCCCTTCAAGAAACTCCACCAGGCTAGGAACCTCCTAGTCTTGTGCTTGAGAACCTCTCAAGACTTCCAACACCCTAAGCCACTTAGGGTTTGCTTGGGAACAATCCAAGACTTAGAATAATCAAGCTTTTTGTATGTGTATTACTAATCTCACATAGGATTAGCACAAATAAGCACAGCTCAATGTAAGAATTGAGGCCTAAAACTCAACTTGGAATAAAATGACAATATGAGTGAGAAGTTGAGTTTTTTGGGAATTAACACTTGATAAGAGGAAATTATAAAAGCTTGAACACACTATGATCTTGTTGTCTTGTTTGTTCTTGCACAAATTCAAAGAGAAATTTTACAATAAGGTTCTGAAATGCTCTCTTGGGTTGGATGATACTCAAATGCCCTCAATTTGGTTTTTGAGTCTCTCCAACGTTCATTTTTGCTGACTGGACAAAAATACTCGAGTCTTTTGGTAAATACTCGAGTCTTTTTTGGTCGGTCATGAGTGAATTGGTGCACGAACAAGACTAACGGTCATATTTGCTGACCTGGCACAAATACTCGAGTGTTTTACAAAATACTCGAGTATATACTCGAGTCTTTCTCAAAATACTCGAGTATTTTGATCAGACATGAGAAAAATTAATTTTCAATTTTATTTTTCCTCTCAAGTATTAATTTTAGATAATCTCAACCTAATAGTCATATAAAATTTTATTCCTAGAAGAGACTAACTATTTCTACCCACTCTCAACCACTCTCAACATAAATTAGAAATTTACAATAATATTTGATTGAGAATGATTGGGCACTTGTCTTCTTTTCTTGACTTGTTGTTGTTGTGAATGTTGCAATGACTTCAAGACTTGATTTGTTAATTACTTTGTCATCATCAAAATATAATCGCCATAATTAGGAGCATTGAATTTACAATCCCTTGGTCCCAAATCTTTCTTAATCTCTTGAGCATGTTGCAGAGATTAAGTCCTAACTATTTTCCCCAATTTTGATGCATGTTTTCTATGTTGAACTCTCTAATTTTGGGAACCCACCGAAGCTATGTTGCATGTTCAATAGAGAAGGGGAATTAGTGGATTTTGGTGTTCAAACCCATTTCTCTGTGAAGTCTGTGTTCTCAATCGATCTAGAGGTAAGGGGGAAGCTTAATATTTGCTAGAATGAGAATAAATTGTGATAGAACATAGGATGAGTCACCAAGAGACTCGAAGGGCATAAGTTGAAATGGTTAAGTGGCTTGGAGGCCAATCTGAGCTCAATTGTTGTTATGAGCAATGTTATCTACATGCATGCAAGCTATATTGATGTTGGATTCATGACTTATTTGGATATTATGTGAATTAATGCATTAAGTTGTGAAATATGTGCAATTATGTGCAATTTGAGTATCTAAATTGAATGCATGCAAGATAGATATGTTTATGTGGCTGAACATACTAGTATTAAGGTATGCGAACTCTTTTGATTGATGAAATTGGTTAGATTTGAGTATTGAAAAGAATGGTATGCAAATCCTCATTTTTCAATGTACAGACTGCATAATCTAACCGGTTAGTCGAAATTTGTAACCGGTTAGATACTGTCAATTTTCAAAGAAAATGAATTTCTGAAATTGACTAAGTTTCCATACCATTTGTACTCAAGTTTAAGCTAGAATTTCATACAAAGACCAATCTAAAACTATGTAATTGAGCACTGTTTGGTTTAGATTGGAAGTGATGAGTTAATACCTTAATATCAAATGATAATTTCAAGAGGAAATTATGCATAAATGAAATTGGATTATGACTTAGATCTTTTGAATGATATTATGTGTTGAACTTGAGGTATTCTGTTATGCTAAGACCTTGTTATTGGATTGAATAGAGAATTCAAGAAAAGGTTATTTGAAAACCAATGGTTTTATACTCAGGTCTGTAATTCTAACCGGTTAGGTGATGATGTAACCGGTTAGTACCTGAAACTTAAAAAATAAAAATTTAAGTTTTTGAGTAAAGACTTTTAACACCAATGATTATATTCTCTCAATCCAGGTCTATGAGCATATGTTAAATTTAAATTCAAAGGTGAATTTTATGAGTAAAGCCATACCTCAAGATATCATTCCAAAGTTGTGTCTTCTAAGTCATAATAATGGAATTAATGGGAACATGACCCTGTACTCTAGGAGTACTAAACTGATGCAACCTACTTGATGACACATTCTGGGAATGTGGCCATTGTCTGGGACATGGTTTCTTTGATACGTTCTGGGAACGTGATGCACACTCTGGGAGTGGTGCTTGATTATGTTCCAAGTATGGTTTGCGATACGTTCTGGGAACGTATGTTAGTGTTCTGGGAACACATTGGTATAATAATCGAATTAAAGATAAAAACCAACCTTGATGATTGTGCATTCATATAGAATGGAAGTTTGGTTGGTAGGAATGTTTATCATATTCTGGGAATATGAGGAGGGTACTCCGGGAGTACCAAATTTGTAACCTACTTGATGACACATTCTGGGAATGTGGTCAGTCTCTGGGACCTGGTTATATATGTTCTGGGAATGTATGTTAGTGTTCTGGGAACACATTGATACGCAACCTACTTGATGACACATTCCGGGAATGTGGCCAGTGTCCGGGACCTGGTTTTTATGCGTTCTGGGAACGTATGCGTTCTGGGAACGTGATGCACACTCTGGGAGTGATGCTTATTATTCCAAGTATGGTTTGCTACACGTTCTGGGAACGTGATGCACACTCTGGGAGTGATGCTTATTATCCAAGTATGGTTTGGCATTACGTTCTGGGAAAGAATGTCAGTGTTCCGGGAACACAACGGTGTATTGGATGGACGTCCAAGATGGACTTTGTTAGAGGCCTCAGTTGTGGAAGGAAATCATGCATCATGCCACCTGCATTGAAAGAATTATTATGATTAACCGGGTGTGCTCATATGATTATGCATCATGATTTGCTACATGTTGACTTGTGGATGTTAGTTTTATTCTCATTTGATTATGCGAATATGTATAGCTAACCCCCATGCCCTTATTAGGTGATGATCGTGCATCTAGCTTGCACAAGAATCAGTAAAGGGAGGTGTCACTTAGGTGGATGCAGAGTGTAGAAAGTGTGGGTTGGGAACCCGTTGTGCAGATATCGAGGATCCGACCAGAAGGATGTTGGGACAAAGGACCAGTGACCAGCTCTATAACATTTCTATTTTTAATAGAATTTATATGATACATATTTTGAAAAGAGGTATCATAAGAGGAATTCAGTTTCATAATAATACTTATTTGGTATTAATGGACTTGTTACACTTGATATATTTTGGGAGTGTGATATGATGATTTTACTATGTCTCCGCAAACTCTGATCTTACTAGTCACCTTCATTATTAATCAAGTGTTTGTGAAAATAAATTTTCAAGGGAAGGGATAATTCTTATTTTCAGACCTTTTTCCAATAATAACAAGTCCAAGTAATCATAAACTTATTACTTTTCTTATAAAGTAAGATGATATACCAGGAGTGTTACACTTTTTATGGTATCAGAGCAATGGTCCTGACTCTTGGTCCTTGGGTGTGTGGTCCAATACGCTGGTCATCGATATCTACAATGTTTCTTGGGAAGTATGCTTTCATATATTTCCAAACTAGAGCTAAGATTATGGGTAGTGGCTCTAGATAAGTAGCTCATTCTGCTATTAAGAAGTGTTCTATGAAGTTTAAGTCGAAGTGTGATAGTCGTATGCTTCTCTTTAGACGTGTGATAAACCTATAACCATAGTGTTGGTTTATTCCGTTATCATAGAACCAGTGATAAGGAAATCTTAAAGGAGTTGTAGTTAAGTCCTTGACTCTGGAGAAGAGTATTTACCCTCACTAGTGTTAAAGTTAATCAACTTTTTAGACCGAGTGCAGGGCAGTCATCTCCTTAAAGATCAACCTTGTTGAGTTTGTTAAACTCTAAAGCTATCCTTTCTTTTGTTCCTTATGGATAAGGGTATTGATCAAAGTTGCTCTATGCCTTATCCAATCTGCTATCTCAAAGCAGAGGATCCTACAAATCTTCTTGTAGTTGTTTCCAAGATATGCCTGGATCGTTCTATTAAGGTATTAGACTTTGTCTATCTACCTGTGTCATGATTTCATTTGATCTTAAGCACGGTTTGGGAGCCGAAGGATCAAGTGATCATGATTAATGACGATAGAATAACCCTGTATTGGGATTCCCAAGTTTCGAATCTAGAATCCAATGAACCCATGTGTTGCTTCTGGGCAGCAGTGAAGGAGAAAGGGGGTTAAAGAAATCTTGGTTGCAAGAAATGATGCCAGGTTTGCCCTTGAGTAAAGCGATAGAGTTTGGAATCAAGTTAATTCTTGAAACTGATTCTATCTCTACGATCCTTATAATATGGTACCAATGGGCATGGTCCAATGAAAGAAACACATAGAGAAGTTGCTAAGAAGGTTATGGTTGAATCAGGTTAAAGGAGTTTAAGTGTTTTCTAAGATTGATGGGAGATCGGATTAACCTCAAATCAGGATTCGGGACAGGAATACACCTCAAACTGCATTTTGATCTCGATACGGACATTATAAGTAGGAAATAATGCCGTTCGGATTGATTAATGCACCTGTTCTTATATGGATTATAAGAACTGGACTTTTAGATCATATTTGGATTCGTTTGTGGTTTATTCTGAGAATCCGGATGAGCATGAGAAACATCTCAGGATTGTGTTGAGAATCCTGCAAGAGGAGTAGTTGTGTGCTAAGCTCACCAAAGATGAGTTTTGGTTGAGCAAAGTTACGTTCGCAGGGCATGTGATCTTTAAAGTAAGAAGTTTTTAGGGCTGGCTGGATTTTACCGTCGGAGTATTTAAGGGTTTTCTAAGATCGCCTGGCCTCTGACCAAGTTGACTTGGAAAGATCAACTGATTGTATGAAATGATAGGATGTTGTTTAATTATGGTGGGGTAGTGATGGATTATACCCCAATATAATATGATTAGTCCAAGAGGAACTATGGAAAAAGGTGAGTATATTATGATTTAAATCGTTTCAGTGATGAATTCAGTTGGAATCAAGGTATTAGAGTATGATTAAATCCTATTTTGAGTTGGATTGGACGATGTAAAGAAAATGGTTTTGAAAATTCCTTGGTTTTATTTCTAAAACTGTACTTCATAAACCGGTTAGAGTTTCTTGTAACCGGTTAGAAGCTGAAAGTTTAAATTAAAAATTTAAGTCAATTGTGAAGTAACTTTTGGCATCAATAAACATCTTCCTCTAATCCAAACTCAATGTCAATTACCTAAGTAAAATTTAAGGAAGGATTTAATGTGATAAAATAACTTAATGCCTTGATTCATCATTGGAATTGATTTAAGAGGATTGAATCATAATACTTATGGATTAATCGAGAGTTGAAATTAAGGAACTACTCCAATCGGAGAAGGTAGAGAATTGAGCTGGATGATGTAAAAGAGATGATAAGTACTAAGATAAGAAGGTTCTGATTGATGAACAAGTTTGGAGTTCGAAAATGTGAATGACAATAGGAAGAAGAAGAGTTGCATATGAAACAAAGGTGATGAATGGAGTTTCTAAAAGATTATGGCTTTAAGCTCCATTATCATCCTGGCATAGCAAACGTAGTTGCAGACGATTTGAGCTGAAAGGCTATTCATGTGAGCTCAATGATGGTTAAGGAGGTTATTCTGATCGAGGAGTTCAGAGACCTAAGTCTGGTAACCCAAGAGGAACCCTCTAGTATTAGACTGGGAATGATTTCCAATCACCAATGAATTCCTGAATCGGATTCAGGAATTACAACCAGAAGATGAGGAGTTTAAAGAGACGAATGAGAATTAATCTTTGGAATTAAAGTCAGGATTGTGGATATTAGAAAATATATTATGAAGGCAAGAGATTTATGAAATACTGTTTAGAACAACCTAGATGAGAAATCCAAAAGCATGAACTTCAAGAATAGATTATGTTTGAACCCAAGTTAGCTATCAACTATCAAGGAATAAGGAATTTCTCGATGTTGGTAAGCATGTATGAGGACTATGGGAAAGTACATGAATATCATGCGAGAAATGCCTGAGTTCAGAATAAGAGAAAGAATGATGAAATAAAGGCCCAACTGGAGAAAGGGGAAAAGTAAATGAGAGAATATCAACCACGAAAATATCAAGGTTAAGGAATCCTCGATTGAAGAAAAGTGACTAAGGAGGAAATAGGGAAGGGAACATTTGTCCATCTCAAGGTGAAAACTGTGAGGCACATCACTTTGAGTTTAGTTGTGATGTACCTAAGGGAATAGTCAATTCCGATTGTAGGAAGCTGGAGTATTATTCACCGAATTGTCTTGAAAGAAAAGGTGAGAAAGGAATGGACGAATCCAGCACGAGAAGAATTCACCGTCTGAGATGAGAGTTGAGTGTAATCCTGACGTAGACAACCCAAGCCTATCTCTTCCTTTGATCTGAGTTAACGTAGTTAAATGTTTTCGACTACGTTAATCTAATCGTTTGAGAATATCAATATCCTGTTGGAAGTTCAACTCCAATTTTTCTGTGATCAAAACCTTTATCACAGTTGGATGTGATAATATCTGTGGACACTACAGAAATAGAAAGATCAGTTATGGCTAGAGAGATTAACAACCACCGGGATAGGACAAATCTTTGTCTCCCCAACGGAAATGTCTCTAGAACTTGACTATCGAAGTCTGATGGTGATAATTACCCTATCTTTAAGTTCATCTAACTTAAAGACCTGTTGTATGGTCTTTCTTGTGAAAGATTATATCTGAAAGGGATGATTTTGTCATTAATGGTTTGAATATTAGGACTGATCACCCTAATGTCTCAAACTATTAAGGAATAAAGTCATACAAATGTTTCTTTGATCGTGCTCGGGGGATCAGAGTGCGCAGCCCAAAAAGTTTTTCCCAAAAGGTTTATTGAAAAGTGTTTTACTTGAAGAAAGTATATGTGAAATGTATTACTCAAAAGAATATTTCTTTTAAAAGAAATTCTTTCACATAAGAGTTTTTATGTAAAGAATTTTTGTTTGAAGTGAAGGGTTTTATTAGAAATGTTTCGAAATAAAAGAATTATATGGAAACTCTTTTAAGTGGGGGAGGACCCTAAAGAACAAATTTTTGGGAGCAAGATGAAGTTTTCTAGTATAAAAACACACTTTGGAAAAGTGGAAAATTTCAGAAGATGAATTTCGGGGACGAAATTCCTTTTAAGTAAGGGAGTAGTGTAACACCCCTAATTTTCGTCTCCCAAATAACCAAGAAATTAATTATAACAATTATTTTATAAATTTTTTTATATTAGTTTTGAAGGTTTTAGTTTTTGTACATTATGTGTTTTTATTATATAAAAATATGAGATATATTTTTATATGGTTATTTTGTACAAAAATGTGAATATTGTAATTTAGTCCTTGGGTTGGGACCTAATTGCAATATTAAAAAGGTTTTTGAAGAAAGAGTAATTAAATTATTAATTTTTGAATTTTATCAGTATGTAACCGGTTAGAAGGGCTTTGTAACCGGTTACACGATGAACCCAGAAACTAGGTTAATGGATTTTGATGAGTAATCACTGGAATTAACAAAAATTTGCCACGAATCAGCCTTCATACTTAGTGGGATACGCGTGTCGCCTTGCATGCAAGCCTGATCTCTCTATAAAAACCCGAATTGTTGATGAATTTGGGTTGATTTTCTGATTGAAGTGCTGAAACTCTGTTTTTAGGGTTCTGAGATTCGTTCCTGTAATTCTCCTTCGTTTCTGAGAGTTAGAACATGAGTGATACACTGTTACAAAGCTCACATCAAGGGCTTTGTATTGATATAAAGTTTGTGAGCTAAGAGTGTTGGAGCAAGGAGAAATCAATCTGAGAAGGTTGGAGTTAGAGTATGTCAACACTGGTTTTTCAGTCCTGGGAAGCTAAGTTTGGCTTCGATTTTGGTAAGCTCCTGCTATCCCTTGGTCCCAAATCTTTCTTAATCTCTTGAGCATGTTGCAGAGATTAAGTCCTAACTATTTTCCCCAATTATGATGCATGTTTTCTATGTTGAACTCTCTAATTTTGGGAACCCACCGAAGCTGTGTTGCATGTTCAGCAGAGAAGGGGAATTAGTGGATTTTGGTGTTCAAACCCATTTCTCTGTGAAGTCTGTGTTCTCAATCGATCTAGAGGTAAGGGGGAAGCTTAATATTTGCTAGAATGAGAATAAATTGTGATAGAACATAGGATGAGTCACCAAGAGACTCGAAGGGCATAAGTTGAAATGGTTAAGTGGCTTGGAGGCCAATCTGAGCTCAATTGTTGTTATGAGCAATGTTATCTACATGCATGCAAGCTATATTGATGTTGGATTCATGACTTATTTGGATATTATGTGAATTGATGCATTAAGTTGTGAAATATGTGCAATTATGTGCAATTTGAGTATCTAAATTGAATGCATGCAAGATAGATATGTTTCTGTGGTTGAACATACTAGTATTAAGGTATGTGAGCTCTTTTGATTGATGAAATTGGTTAGATTTGAGTTTTGAAAAGAATGGTATGCAAATCCTCATTTTTCAATGTACAGACTGCATAATCTAACCGGTTAGTCGAAATTTGTAACCGGTTAGATACTGTCAATTTTCAAAGAAAATGAATTTTTGAAATTGACTAAGTTTCCATACCATTTGTACTCAAGTTTAAGCTAGAATTTCATACAAAGACCAATCTAAAACTATGTAATTGAGCACTGTTTGGTTTAGATTGGAAGTGATGAGTTAATACCTTAATATCAAATGATAATTTCAAGAGGAAATTATGCATAAATTAAATTGGATTATGACTTAGATCTTTTGAATGATATTATGTGTTGAACTTGAGGTATTCTGTTATGCTAAGACCTTGTTATTGGATTGAATAGAGAATTCAAGAAAAGGTTATTTGAAAACCAATGGTTTTATACTCAGGTCTGTAATTCTAACCGGTTAGGTGATGATGTAACCGGTTAGTACCTGAAACTTAAAAAATAAAAATTTAAGTTTTTGAGTAAAGACTTTTAACACCAATGATTATATTCTCTCAATCCAGGTCTATGAGCATATGTTAAATTTAAATTCAAAGGTGAATTTTATGAGTAAAGCCATACCTCAAGAATCATTCCAAAGTTGTGTCTTCTAAGTCATAATAATGGAATTAATGGGAACATGACCCTGTACTCTAGGAGTACTAAACTGATGCAACCTACTTGATGACACATTCTGGGAATGTGGCCATTGTCTGGGACATGGTTTCTTTGATACGTTCTGGGAACGTGATGCACACTCTGGGAGTGGTGCTTGATTATGTTCCAAGTATGGTTTGCGATACGTTCTGGGAACGTATGTTAGTGTTCTGGGAACACATTGGTATAATAATCGAATTAAAGATAAAAACCAACCTTGATGATTGTGCATTCATATAGAATGGAAGTTTGGTTGGTAGGAATGTTTATCATATTCTGGGAATATGAGGAGGGTACTCCGGGAGTACCAAATTTGTAACCTACTTGATGACACATTCTGGGAATGTGGTCAGTCTCTGGGACCTGGTTATATATGTTCTGGGAATGTATGTTAGTGTTCTGGGAACACATTGATACGCAACCTACTTGATGACACATTCCGGGAATGTGGCCAGTGTCCGGGACCTGGTTTTTATGCGTTCTGGGAACGTATGCGTTCTGGGAACGTGATGCACACTCTGGGAGTGATGCTTATTATTCCAAGTATGGTTTGCTACACGTTCTGGGAACGTGATGTCAGTGTTCCGGGAACACAACGGTGTATTGGATGGACGTCCAAGATGGACTTTGTTAGAGGCCTCAGTTGTGGAAGGAAATCATGCATCATGCCACCTGCATTGAAAGAATTATTATGATTAACCGGGTGTGCTCATATGATTATGCATCATGATTTGCTACATGTTGACTTGTGGATGTTAGTTTTATTCTCATTTGATTATGCGAATATGTATAGCTAACCCCCATGCCCTTATTAGGTGATGATCGTGCATCTAGCTTGCACAAGAATCAGTAAAGGGAGGTGTCCCTTAGGTGCATGCAGAGTGTAGAAAGTGTGGGTTGGGAACCCGTTGTGCAGATATCGAGGATCCGACCAGAAGGATGTTGGGACAAAGGACCAGTGACCAGCTCTATAACATTTCTATTTTTTAATAGAATTTATATGATACATATTTTGAAAAGAGGTATCATAAGAGGAATTCAGTTTCATAATAATACTTATTTGGTATTAATGGACTTGTTACACTTGATATATTTTGGGAGTGTGATATGATGATTTTACTATGTCTCCGCAAACTCTGATCTTACTAGTCACCTTCATTATTAATCAAGTGTTTGTGAAAATAAATTTTCAAGGGAAGGGATAATTCTTATTTTCAGACCTTTTTCCAACAATAACAAGTCCAAGTAATCATAAACTTATTACTTTTCTTATAAAGTAAGATGATATACCAGGAGTGTTACACCTTTTAGGAAAATAAACTTAAGCCATCACTAAATCAACACATCATTCATTATCCACATAGAGATGAAAACTAAGGCACATCATATACATTATCATCAAAAAGGTTTCAAAGCATGTATCACATCATTAGCAGCTGGAGCGTAGCTTTCATCACACCAAAAGTTAGACTATGAGTTAAAATATACACAATATATCACAGGCCAAAAGATATAACCCAAAACCTTGGTTCTCAACTTCAAAGCATCAGCAAAAATATACACATAGGATTTTGTTACCACATCGTCACATATCACCCCATACTAGTCAGGGACAATAAGAATGATAAGGACTACAGGTACGCAAGTTCTCAGGGAACGCATATGAGAGGGAGGGTTCAGACGGCGGATCGTGATCTCCACCATCCCCTGTAATATCAAGTTGGTACCCCTCCTATGCTATGCCCCCACGGGAATGAACCTCATCTCTATGCAGATCGGGTTCTGATCCATTACCTGACAAACAAAAGGGCAGGGGAGTAAGTCATAGCCGAAGCACATCATCAAATAATAATATATCAGAACTAGAAATAACAATCACAAATAATCAAATAATCATAGAATAATGCATGTACAAATGCACACCCAATTTATCAATATAATACTCTTGTAATTAAGTGGCATGATGCATGCTAATCTCATCTCAATCATATCCCGCGGCATCACAGTTTGGAGGGAAATGGGTCCTCATGAGCTTCTTCCGCTCAACCTCTCACGACCTCACAAACTGGAGCAAATCTCACTCAATGCATGTATGCAAGTATGGATCATTACCAATCTTTATCATAGACTCATTTGTCATTATTCCATTTTCATCATACCATCATTATTTCACAATCCGCACCTCCTCGTGCGAATACAAACAATTTATCGTTTCACTTTTCATAATTTAATTCATTTCGAAATCATCAATTCAAAGTCATAATCATTCATAATCTAAAATCAGTACATATTTACAATTATAATCTCAAAATCAATAAAAGAGGTTTGGATAAAGTTAAGTACCCTCAAAACTGATAAAATAGTGATTTTGAGCCAGGACAATCGATTGTCATGGTTTGACAATCGATTGTTGATTAGCGTCCAATATATGATGTTTTGAGCATGATTTAGACTCCCTTTTACTATGATTTTGGCTTGTTTCTCTTGTAAATTTAGGACTTTTTGTATAGTTTTTAGGAAGTTAGGTAATTTAAAATCCTTTGAACGTTTTGATCCGTTTTGTGTATGTTTCAGGTACTTTCGGAGCTTAATTGAAGAAAATAATTATGGAGCTGAAAAGAGGATGAAAAGATCTTGAAATGGCGCAAAAACGGAACGAAACGGAGTCGGAGCGGGGCCTGCACGCCCAGGCCCCCAAGCCTGCACGCCCAGCGCGTAGCCCCCGGTCAGCATGCATCAGATCAGTCCTGTGCGCCCAGGCGTGTGGTCTTGGGTGCCCAAGCGCGCGATGTTCGAGAAAGCCCAATTGGGCTGGTTTCTGATCAGTTTTGCTTCCTATCATTTGGGATTAGTTTTAGACTTTAACTATAGGTTTTTCCATTAGGTTTGGTAGACTTTTCAGAGCCAAATAAGAGATTAGAATAGAATTAGGATTAGAGAAGAGAGGCTGTTCTGCAATTGAGAGCAAGGAGGCAAGACACAAGGATTGATGATTGGAAGATTGAAGATCTCTTGGGGGTAAATTAATTATTGTCTATAATGATTTGTTTTTCTCATTCCTTGTATTTCTTCTTCCAATATGTATAACTGAACTTCTTGTTAGGAATAGGATGGATTTGTATGGATCTTAATTTGGTTGTTTATTTATGAATTAATGTTTTTCCTTTTAAATCAATTGTTTGGTAGTGTTTTAATTACAATTCATAGAATTAGCCACTTTATGTTTTGATTTGGTAACCTGAACCTTAATTGGAAAATTATTATTTAGATTAGGCATTTCAACCAAACAATATAATTATTCAATTCGTAGGAATACTTTTGGGTAATTGTATAACTCTTGTAAATTAGAACTCACTTAAGGGATTAAGGGGTAAGAAACATAATTGCCATGAGAGATCTAGCTTTTATCGTTTCTGGAGTTTTTGATTTATTGGAAAACATATGTTCATAATTAATAATCTGATCCTACAATGAAACCAAGTTCCTAACTTTTTCCATATTTGTTTCTAATTACTTTTTGTCTCCTGAATTGTTTCATTATTTTAATTCTACACTCCTATCTCTAAACTCTAAACCAATACAAGTTATACATAGTAATCGCAATTAGGTTAAAGAAATTAGAAACAATTTGCAATCCCCGAGTGGAACGATAATTTTACTTACTCTTTATTACTTGTGACGGTACACTTGCCGGTAGTCCAACAAGTTTTTGGCGCCGTTGTCGGGGATTGAAATTCGATTCTAATTTTTTTCGGTACTTATTTGTAATTACTTGTGTAACTTGTCCCTTTTCATGCATAACTATTATTTTAATAATGATTTCGATTATGATAGATTTATTTCGGATCCCCCTTCTTCATACTATTATGCACAAAACATAAGTGATAGGAAAACTTCATTGGAAATAGCTTTAGAGAAATTAGAAGCTACAGCTAATAAAAAATTTATGTGAAGCCAATTCATGTGGAGAAAGCTCCATGGGAAATAACTTTAGAGAAATGTGCTCAAAGCACTAAAGATTTTTTTTAACAAGTTAGAAACGATGGTCAAATCTTAAGTGCTAGTAGAAAAATTCTTCAAATGCAAGTTGAACACATGTTAAAGCAATTAGAAAAAGAGTCACAAGCATCACCAATAATTTTTGACTCTCTTCAAAGAGAGGAAAAAGTGGTGGTGATGGATGTGATCAATGATGAAACCCCTATGGAGGAGCAAGTGAATGAGAATGTGCATAATGAGTTTGAGGAATTAGACCGAAATAAAACAATAAAAGGTTTGAATATGGTAGAAAAATTTGATCCACCCTTGCATGATGAATTTCTAGCAATTAAAAATTTGGTCAAATCTATTGCATGCTTGGATGACTCAAAATTTTTCCATTATATTCCACCTCTGTGCTTTCATGTAAAATCTAAAAATCAATCTAAATCATTGTTGAACAATAGGGAGCCTGGAAAGGTAGTTTTCCTAATTCATGGAATTAACACCTTCATGAATGGGAAAAGAAATAGCTTGTCTGAGATGATGCATGGAGTAAGGAATGCACCTTTTGACCCTGGTGGGATTAAGCTTATTTTTGAAACTTCCTTACTCCACCATCATCCAAGGTTTGTCCCATGGGATGTGGGAATAACTTGTTATTGTTGCATCAAATGGGAATTAACTTATAGAATTTGGGATCCTGGTGGATTCTTTGTAATTATGTAGTAGTGTAGGTTTTTATTTTTTTTAGTTAGTTAGTGAATAAAGAGTTGGAGCTTTCTATATATGTAACTGCTAATGAGGTGCTTCTAGCACTATTTTTAGTTGTTCATGTGACACAGGTGAATAAGTTTGGGGGAGTCTCCTCCATGGTGCATCAAGAGAGAATGTTGTGCTACAAAGGGAAGTTTCTAACTCCTTACTTTTGTTTTTAATTTTTATTTTGTAGTTTTAGGTTAGATTAGTTTGCTTGAGGACAAGCCAACCTCTATGTTTGGGGGAGTGGACAAAATAAAAAATTTTCTGACTTGAATTTTCTCCCATATTTGGTGTTGGTTTGTGTCCTTGGTAGGAGTAGGTAGTTATTCTAGACTTAGGACTATTTTCCTGATGATAGGTGTAAATACTTAGTTCAGGATTAGAGTCATTGACTTTTGATACTGATTTGATTGAGCTGTAAATATTTTTGAGACTTGGTTATTTTGACAAACTTTTTGAGAATATGTGATTGGTGAACTGACCTTTTAACTAGTGAGTTATTTGAGCCTAAACACTGAGGGGTATGATTTATTGAATTATTTGATTTGAAACCCCTATTTCTTTCATGAGTGTGTTCACTTTGGCTTTGTGTTCTAGAACTTGATCGGTGACCATTTTGAAATTGATAATTGTTTGCATGCATTAAGATGATTACGGCACTTAGGATGTGTTTTTGTGGCCTTCAACTAATTAGTATTGATAAATGTTCCCTTAGTTTCCCATTTTGAGCCTAATGAAATTATGATTTTTCTTTGGTACCTTGCGTTGGTTGCATAATTTTTTTTAGTACCTTAGGAATTTTGAATGAGCAATTGAGAGGAATGATTAAAAAAAATTGAATGAATGGTACAAAGTGTTGTAAGTCTACTTCTCTTCCAAGAAAAAAGAATAAAAAAGAAAAATAAATAAAAAGAGAAATTTGGAAGAGAGTAGAGGAAAAAAAAAGTGAAAAGAAAAGAAGTATGAAATTGAATGTGAGTTGAGTGTAAGTCCTCTTTGGTATTTATTGCTCATTCATAATTTTTAGAGGGAAATTTGTTTTTGCATTTTAGCCCTTACTTTTATCTCTTCTTTCTTTTATTCCACCTTACACTTTTAGCCATGGCCTCATTACAACCCATATAAGACCTTTTGATTTTTGTTTGCATTCAATAATTTCAGTGGAGATTTGGGTCTATGGTCAAGCTTATGGTAACACTTAGTCATTGCATGAACGTGTGTGCATTATTGATATACGACCTTGATACACATGAGAGATATACACTGAGAGGTTGCGAGTGTTCACTACTCCTGAGTTCTTGTTGAGTTTATTTCTCTAACCAGGTTTTGATTGTATGAACTGCTTGTGAAAATAAGTGTCTGAGTCTGTGAGTCGAAATCCTAGATTAGGTGTATACATTTTGATTTAGAGGGTAGTCTTGTGTTCTAGAGTTTTTATTTTACTTTTGCCTGGGACATGCAAAATACTAAGTTTGGGGGAGTGATTAGGGTCCAATATATGATGTTTTGAGCATGATTTAGACTCCCTTTTACTATGATTTTGGCTTGTTTCTCTTGTAAATTTAGGACTTTTTGTATAGTTTTTAGGAAGTTAGGTAATTTAGAATCCTTTGAACGTTTTGATCCATTTTGTGTATGTTTTAGGTACTTTTGGAGCTTAATTGAAGAAAATAATTATGGAGCTAAAAAGAGGATGAAAGGATCTTGAAAGTGGCGCAAGAACGGAGCGAAACAGGGTCGGAGCGGGGCTTGCACGCCCAGGCTCCCAAGCCTGGACGCCCAGGCGCGCAGCCCCCGGTTAGCATGCATCAGATTAGTCCTGTGCGCCCAAGCGTGTGTTCTTGGGCGCTCAGGCGCGCGATGTTCGAGAAAGCCCAATTGGGCTGGTTTCTGATCAGTTTTGCTCCTATCAATTGGGATTAGTTTTAGACTTTAAATATATGTTTTTCCATTAGGTTTGGTAGACTTTTCAGAGCCAAATAAGAATTAGGATTAGAGAAGAGAGGCTGTTCTGCAATTGAGAGCAAGGAGGCAAGACACAATGATTGAAGATTGGAAGATTGAAGATCTCTTGGGGGTAAATTAATTATTGTCTATAATGATTTGTTTTTCCCATTCCTTGTATTTCTTCTTCCAATATGTATAACTGAACCTCTTGTTAGGAATAGGGTGAATTTGTATGGATCTTAATTTGGCTGTTTATTTATGAATTAATGTTTTTCCTTTTAAATCAATTGCTTGGTTGTGTTTTAATTGCAATTCATAGAATTTGCCACTTTATGTTTTGCTTTGGTAATCTGAACCTTAATTGGAAAATTAGGATTTAGATTAGGCCTTTCAACTAAACAATATAATTATTCAATTTGTAGGAATACTTTTGGGTAATTGTATAACTCTTATAAATTAGAACTCACTTAAGGGATTAAGGGGTAAGAAACATAATTGCCATGAGAGATCTAGCTTTTATTGTTTCTGGAGTTTTTGATTTATTGGAAACATATGTTCATAATTAATAACCTGATCCTACAATGAAACCAAGTTCCTAACCTTTTCCATATTTGTTTCTAATTACTTTTTGTCTCCTGAATTTTTCATTATTTTAATTCTACACTCCTATCTCTAAACTCTAAACCAATACAAGTTATACATAGTAATCGCAATTAGGTGAAAGAAATTAGAAACAATTTGCAATCCCCGAGTGGAACGATAATTTTACTTACTCTTTATTACTTGTGACCTTGTACACTTGCCGGTAGTCCAACAATTGTCACATTTAAAATTTCAAATTTTGGCTCTCAGACAACATGACAATCGATTGTCAGGGTCATGACAATCAATTGTCATGCAAAAAATACTGAAAGTAGTTTTGAAACATCAAATTTTGATATACTTCACTTTAACCAAAACTAACCCAAAACAGATCCAAAACACATATATTTACACATGTCCATGCATATTTCAAGCAATAATTCCATCAATTTCATATTTAATTCATTCAATATGCATAAAAGGCATAAAATCACAACTCAACATAGGATTTTCATTTTCCTTACTTAAAAGTCCAAGTTCAGTGATTATTTAGCTCACATATGATGATTATAAGTTGCTCAAAGCAAGAAATGAGATTAGAATGACCTCCTAGTCATAATCCCATTTCAAGTTTCAATTTCAAGACTTTTGCCCTTGAGTTCAAGTGAACTCCTATATTTCTAGCCTTTGGATTATTATTCTAGCACCCGGATAACTTCTCCCTTACTTATTTGAAGTGTTTGGGATTGATTTGGATTGAAAGAAAGAGGTTTGTTGGAGAAATCACAAGTTAAGGTTTCAACCTTCAAATACTTAGTTTCAGTTCATCAAGGGTACAAAATCAGGGTGTTTCATCTAGAATAAGTCACAACAAATCGTGATCAAGGATTAGAATCAAAACTAGGATATGAAACCTTGAAAATAAAACAAGTTTGAAGCTCAAAGGATGCTCGAGCTTACCACACGAATCAAGGAAAGTACGCTACAAGAATCTGAAATTCAGATTTCAGATTTGGACACCCAACTTTGCAGGGTCATATCTTCTTCTACAGGCCACCAAATTCAACAAACTTGGTATCAATTTGAAGAGGGATAAACATTCTTTAATATGGTGTATAGTTTGCTATGGTTTGAAGCTCATATCATAGAACACGAATTGATGGAAGCTCATGACAGGATGTTCTTGATTGTTCTTTGATGCATACTCCCTCAAATTAAGGTTTGAAGCTCAGTCATTCGTGCTTAAACCGCCATATTGTTGGCAGGAAAGCATCGTGACAATCGATTGTCACCTCTTGGCAATCGATTGTCAAGGTGAAAATTTTACAATTCACAAAAATTATTATTTTATTTTATTTCTATACATTATAAAAGGCTTATTTCATTCAAAATTCTTCCAAAATTATTTCCATACATTATAATTATAATTTCACATAATAAAATATAATTCACACAATATTCATATAGAATTTATTTACTATTCAAATAATACTTATATAATATATTTAATATTTTAATCATAATTTCGAGGATAAATTCCGGTGAATGTTACAACTCTCCCCCACTTCAAGGAATTTCGTCCCCGAAATTCACCTAAACTTACATAGATTCAAACAAATGAGGATACTCCTCACGCATTTGATCTTCTAACTCCAAAGTCATATCGATGACTTTTCCTCGCTTCCATGCAGCTTTGATTAAGGGAATGTCCTTTCCACTCAGCTTCTTGATTCTTCGATCTTCGATACGGATTGGACCAGTATCGAACGTCAAATTCTCCTTCAATGGCAACATATCCGGCTGAATTTGAATGATAGCAGAGGGATCATGCACAAACTTTCGAAGTTGAGAAACATGAAAAACATTGTGCAAGTTGGATAGAAATGGAGGTAAAGTAATTTGGTAAGCAACAGGATCGACTCTTTTCAAAATTTGGTAGGGACCAATGAATTTTGGTGACAACTTTTTGGGTTGCAACACTCGACCAATACCGGTTGTCGGAACAACTCTAAGGAAAACATGCTCACCTTCTTCAAATTCCAACTTCGATCTCCTACGATCGGAATAACTCTTTTGTCGACTCTAAGCCGTCTTCATTTTCTCTTGAATCACCTTGATTTTCTCCATCGTATCTTGAACTATATCGGGACCAATTAGTGTATTCTCCCCCACTTGGAACAACACAATGGGGTTCTACACTTCCTCCCATATAGAGCTTCAAATGGGGCCATCCCGATACTCACTTGATAACTGTTGTTGTAGGTGAATTGCACCAAAGGCAACAATGGTTTAAAAAAAATAAAATTAATGGCCCATTTAGGCGCAAGGCCCACTAGGTAGCATACTAGCATAGCACCCAGCCACCTTGCTTCTACAGACTTCGCACTTCGGTACCTTATCTTCAGTTTTTCACTGCTCTTTTGTGTTTTGCAAAATTTTGCTTATAAGTAAAGGGGGACAAAATTATAGATTAGTGTCGTAGTGTGGTGGACCTCGCCTAGGGCCGAGATCCTTGGTCACGTGATCAACGCATGCACCCTAGGCCGAGCACAGCATAGGGATATGCCCCAGGTACCTGGCCGAGACCAACCCATAGAGACCGACCAGATCGCCGGGAATGGGCCGAGAACGTTCCAGCCACGTCTACGGATGTCCCAACCGGCTTACCAGTGCAAGATCAGAACAAGGTGACTCGGCATTCTTATCCCAATACAGCTCACATCCAGGCTAGCCCTAATGGACCTCCCTAGGCCCATAGGACACATAACCACCCCTATAAGTAGTACGGTGCTACAAGGGGCTCAGGTACGTCTTCTAACCCTAATATCAGGCTCACACACTTGGTGATTAGGGCAACCCCTGATATCCCTACTGGATATTAGGAAAACCACAAAGATCCTACAGTAACTCTAGATTGTGGCCTCCGCTAAGACCTTTCCCTGGTTTCAGTGGCCTTCCACCGTCTAGGACATCACATCTAGCGTCGTTTGTGGGGAACGAGTAAACTCAGTATTCCCACCCACCAATGGCTGAAGTTCAACATCAAAGAGCAAGAAGAGGAAGGGGTCGACCCAGGAGGGTGGTACAGGCACAACAGCTCCCACAGACCACTGAGGATCTGCGCCTCCACCTCCAAGCAAATAGGGCAGCCGACCCACTCCCACCACCACCACCACCACCTCCAGTCACTCACACCCACTGTGGACCTTATACAGAAGCATCAGGACAGACTTCACCCCAACACAACCGACAAGAAACCAGAAACCAATAAAACCCTAGACCAGGAAGATCCCAGCGTGTCCATCTAAGGTCCCAGCTGGCAGAAAACACCACTAACCAAAAGCGCCACTACCACGGCCGCTCCCCAGACAACTCTCATCGTTCTCACTCTCGTACCACAAGCTCGTACTACAGACGACGTGAGGACGAGATTCTCTCCATGATGAGATAGCAGATAAGAATAATGGAACAGCAAGGGCGAGCCATAGTCGATTTACAACACCGTTCTACGTAACGTTTAACTGAACGGGCGCCCTAGTGGCCCCAGCTGCAAACGAACCTCCAAGCCCGCCAACTCCAGTCCAGTCCCCAGCAAACCCCACCGACATTCCAGGAATGTTGCACTCCCGCACTGAATGCGCGGATTTCACTCACCCAAGTCACCCCTTTTCCCAACACATCATGTCATATGTAACCCCTCAGGGTTACCTCGGTCCTACCAACATTCCTCGATACAATGGCCTAACTGACCCCCAGGAACATATCCTTTCGTACAAAGGAGCCATGAACTTCTATGGGGGCTGTGACAGAATGAAGTGTAGAGATTTCTTTATGACTCTCCAACCATTCGTGCTGCGACAGTATTCCTCCCTCCAGCCAAACTTTATAAACTTGTAGGCCGAGATGAAACGAGTGTTCATCAACAGGTACACCGCCAGTTGTGTGCAACCTAGGTCCGACCACACACTGGCCATGGTTACTCAAAGGCCTGAGGAATCACTTTGGGATTATCTTACTCGGTTCCACAACGAGTCAAGCTTGATCTCGAACTTGGAGCCAGGAGTAGCCGTTCTCCTTTTCACTCAGGGATTGACCCCAGGAGACTTTCAAAATTCTCTCATCGGCAAACCTCCCAGAGACATGGTCGAGCTTCGTCAGCGCTCTAACAAGTTCATTAATTTGGAAGAATTCTCTACAGGACAAAAGAGCAGAATGGCTCGAAGGTCGGGCGATTATTCTCAGGACCGTCCTCGAGAAGGGATTAGAGGGATGACCGTAAACCAAATACAGTTCATACACTCCACTAACTGCATCCCGATCCCAAATATGGAAAGAAACAATGCAAACTGACCTTCGTTATGTCAACTGACCCCCTATTTGAGAAATAAGAAGAATAAGACCAGGTATTGCGATTTCCATGAAGGTTTCGGCCATACTATCGATCAGTGTAGTTGGCTTCGGGATGCTATTGAGGATTTGATCAGGGCAGGGAAACTACAACAGTATGTCCGTGAAGCTCTAGGTAAAAGAATGAGAAGAAGATCCCCTCCCGAGAAAGAAGGACAAGAGGGAACTCGCCAAGCCCAGATAAGGGGAAAAAAAGGCAAGATCCATCTCCCGATAACCAAGCAAAGGACGCGCAGCGCGTGAACTTGGTCTCGGTTGAGGAACTGGACAAGTCCCCCAAAGATTGTCGAGTGAACACCATCTCAGGTGGCTTTGTGGGTGGAGGAGAACGGAGATCAGAAAGATAAAGATACGTCAATCAGGTTCTTGCAGTCCACCATCGCCCAATACAGAAGAGACCCTCCAAGAGTGTCTCGATATGCTTCACCGACCAGGATTTGGAAGGAGTTATCCCTGAACATAACGACCCAATGGTGATCACAGCACTGGTCGGAAATTTTGAGGTAGCCCGAGTCTTCGTGGATCAAGGAAGCTCGGCTCACATCCTTTTCCTTCATGCATTCAAGGCTCTAAAGCTAAGGCAGGTAGATCTCACCCCCTTTGAGGGGAACTTGATCGGCTTCATAGGGGATGCAATACAGCCTTTGGGGTAAATTCCGCTGCCAGTCACATTGGGGAGACAATCGTCTGCAAGAACTGAGATTATCAAGTTCCTCGTGGTTGACTGTCCATCAGCATACAATGCCATTCTGGGTAGGACATGTTTGCAGGCATTCGGGGCAATCGTTTCCACAGCCCACTTGGCTATGAAGTTTGTTGGATCAGACAACAGTGTGGTGATGGTAAGAGCCGTGCAGGAAAAGGCACGTTTGTGTTATAATGCAAGCCTTGGGAAAATGAAGAAAAAAGAAGAGAACTTACCAAGGTCAGTTTTGAGCAAAGGTAATGTACAACTGGTTGAATTGAATGTTAGGGCAGAGCAAGATGATTTGAGGCCAATTCCCCATGGGGAGTGGGAGAGCATTCCGATTGACCAGTCAGATGCCACTCGCACGATCCGGATCGGGTTCGACCTTCTCGCCTCTATCAGGGCCGAACTCCTGGACCTTCTGAGAAACAACAAAGACCTATTTGCCTGGACATCCGCCGACGTGCCTAGAATTGACCCAAATTTCATTTGACACAAGCTAAGCGTTAATCCGAAGGCCAAACCAGTCTCTCAGAAAAAGCAGAGAGTTGGGGCCAAGAAGTCAAGAGTAACACAAGAAAAGGTGGCTGAGCTTTTGGAGGCTGGCTTCATAAGGGAAGTCCCCTACTCTGAATGGTTGTCTAACATCATGCTGGTCAAAAAGTCAAGCGGAAAATGGTGCATGTGTGTTGACTACACCAACTTAAACAAAGCTTGTCCCAAGGACCAGTATCCATTGCCAATCATCAACCAGTTGGTGGACAACTCGGTCGGATATCAGCTCTTGTCATTCGCCGATGCATACTCGGGATATAACCAGATCCCTATATATCCCCCGGATTAGGAAAAGACAACCTTTATCACCGAGAAGGCGACCTATTGTTACACGGTCATGCCTTTCGGGTTAAAGAATGTTGGTGCCACTTATCAGCGAATGATGAACAGAGTGTTTGACGGAGTCATAGTGATACGCCCCGCAAGCGCACGGGTTATGTCAAGTAGTAGAATAAAAAGATATCATCTCCACAGGGATTTTGTTTGTTAATTACCGACAAATTACAAGTATAGATTAGCTAAACAAATCTATTAGAGATATGAAAAAATAAGAGATTGGATTGAGATATAAAATAAAATAAAATAAAATATATCTAAAGATATGAGATAAGATAAGAATTAAATCTTCTAAGGATTAGTTTCACCACATATTAACATTGACAATCAATTAAAGATATATCTCTTATTAAATTAGATTTACTTTGAAGGTGAATTATCCTAATGTAGAATACTAATTCCTTTCAGAATCTTAGCACCGTACCTAATGAGGCCTAATTCCTACTTTCATGGTAATTAGGGTACATTAAATCCATTAAGATCTATGATAATTCATTGAATCCTCTCAAGGATTAGAACTACTTTCGTGATCTAAAACCTCAAGTTTAATTATGTATTTTCTAATACTAAGGTTCACCTTTCGGTTCTTCCCTTACTATCTGAGATCATGCAATAGTGGGATCCGACACAATCACAAGCATTAAGAACACCATAATTAAATCTAAAATAAATAAATATTAATAAGAGATAAAAATATCAAAATATCATGTCAATGCCTCCATGGGCTAATCCTAATCCTTATAAACGTAAAACTACTCAATCATATACATAATACAAACCAAAAAATAGGAATAAGGGATAAAAGGTAGAAATAACCAAAAGATGAAAGATGAGGAATTTCTTCCGTCTTCAAACGCCTTCTAGTTCTTCATGGAGAGAGTTGTGCAACCTTGAATCCTTATTTTCTAATTTGTTTCTGGCTATGATAGAGAAAATAATCCTAATTCTAATTCTAATCCTACTAATACTACTAAAATTCTACTACTACATGTTATGACTAATGTTCTTTTACAGGGTTTCTATCTTCCTCCTTTTATAGAGTTTCCTTCCTCCAAGTGATGGGCCCAAATAGCAAAATAAATCCATAAGCAATCTCCTTCCTTTCACATGCCTCTATCTCTATCTTTTTCTAGATTTTTTCTCACAATATCTCTTAGCATATCTTCTTTGATTTATTTCTTTATTTTCCAATGCTCCAAGCCTCAAAATAAGCAATCTACACATTAAAAGCACAAGATACCTTTCCAAGTGAAATATGAATCAAATGCATGCTAAATTAGAATAAAAAGCATGAATATTTATTAAAATAAATACAAACTAATAAGGAAATAATATGTATGCTACGCACACATCACATAGGCCTGATCATGGAAGTCTATATTGATGACATGATCATCAAAAGCAAGTTGAAAGAAAACCATGTCAGTGATTTAGCAACAGTATTAGAAAGAGTCCGAAAGTACAATATGAGGCTCAACCCTGAGAAGTGTACCTTCGGGATCCTGGCAGGCGCCTTTCTCGGTTTCATGTTGACAGAGCGTGACATCGAGGTGAATCTGCAACACCCTATATAATAATTACCCTTAAACCCGAAAGTTAAGATTTAAAAATTTCTTTTAAAGCGAATATGATAATTGCCAAAGTAATATTTCCTTTCATTATTATAAAAACATCAGAGTCACAAAGCGGAAGACTTAATACATCAAAAGCAGAAAAGCATAAGTTTAATTACATTCAGTTCGGTAAGCAAAAATACAAAAGCAAAGTTTTAGCTCGGCCCAACTGGCCGAGACCCCACTAGTAATCCGACTCTAAACGACTTACTCTCCCTGCGAGGGAGAGTGAACCTGCTCGGCCGGGGACTGCGTCTGCTCAGGCTCAGTACCTGAAAAATGGTAAGGAGGTGAGCATTACAAAGAACTTAAATAAGCAGTTTCTAACATGACATACCGAACTACCAAGCCAAACACAAGTAGTCAAATAGCACATAAATTACAAGTAATCAAACCATATACCACATGCATACATCATCATTTAGCTTGGTTCACATGCACACAATCTCATCTAGCTCGGCTCACATCATACAATCTTATCTATCTCGGCTCACAATGTTAACCAATTTATCCATTACCTATTAGTTATACCTCGGTTCAACCTACTAATTCCCCTTATACCCTATCCTTAATTCTTACACTCAGCTTCTCGGCCACTATTCTCTTACCTCGGTAAACCATCTCTATCTCGGATTCATTACTCATTATTCCACTTTTACATAGCTTATAATCTTTTACTCTTCTCGGATGCATACACCCAGTGCATGTCTTACACCATTTAAGGTCGGATATCGCAGTGTCCATAACTGCGAGCACCCAGTACCCGTCTTACAGCTGCACATACCCAGTATGCGTCTGACGCGATCAATGCACGCACCCAGTACGCATCTTCTATGACCAGGAGCACCACCGCCGATCATTCTATGGAGTAAGGAGTGTCCATAACTGCGAGCACCCAGTACTCGTCTTACAGCGGCGCATCTCGGCGTCTTACGCGATCAATGCACGCACCCAGTACGCGTCTGCTATGACCAGGAACACATCCCACCGATTCCGTGCTCGGAACCTTGTGTGAATCATAACTGGAGTACCCAGTACCCGTCTTACAGCTGCGCATACCCAGTATGTGTCTGACGCGATCAATGCACGCACCCAGTACGCGTCTGCTAT
Source organism: Crotalaria pallida (assembly GCA_037953625.1). Classification (NCBI taxonomy): domain Eukaryota; kingdom Viridiplantae; phylum Streptophyta; class Magnoliopsida; order Fabales; family Fabaceae; genus Crotalaria; species Crotalaria pallida. The sequence goes on from CM075649.1 coordinate 83,874,934, forward strand.
GACCCGATCACACAACCATTTCTCTTTAATTCCTCTTAGTCTTTTTAACCATTCATTTAGCTCGGCCTCTATCGGCTCACCCCGTTATTCATCTCTTTAACTCGGCCTCTCTCGGCTCACCCCTTTAACCATTCCCTTTTTCCATTAACCTTTCTCATTATCTGACTTATTACTCTATCTCTCCTACTTTCCATATTTACCATTTTCTCATACCCATTCTTGTAGTGGACTTGTAGTAAACCAAGCGTTGACTGACCAAAACCTCATTGCTACGAGTGGTATGAAACTACAACAGGGTAAACGGTCGGACACTTACACCGAGCAAACTGGGTTGATACGTGTAGGTTACGTACTGATGAGGTTACCAATGAGCACAGGACTCTCAATCTGATCCTTAACGTTTACAGCCTCATCTAACCGTAACTACTCCTAGATTCCCATGACTCTTGGTTAGATAAAACAACATTGGATAGAGTTTATCATTTACAGGACTTATGGATATTATCTTATCACATCCTATACAAATCCTAGTTGAATTTTTCCTCTTTAGAAGCCTTATCAAGACGGCCCACAGTATACAGGTAATCCCCTATAAGAACCACCATGCTATAGGGGCAAAGGTACGTCTTCTCATCCCTAAGTTGACACTAGCACACACATTGTTGACTAGGGAGAACCTGATTATCCCAACTGGATATTCAGAAACCCTAAAGAGTCCTACATTAATATCTTGACTGAGATCATTCTTCAAGGCTCTTCCATAGCTTTAAGGTTGATCTTGGTTAAGGACACGACATTGGCGCCGTCTATGGGGAACTGAATAACATATCATTCCCACCGCCACCATGGTCACTACCAGAAGTCAGGTCGGTGATCTCCGGGAGCGCATCGCCCGCACCCGTGGCAGGCCCAGGAATGCTAATAATAATGAGCCACAGCCTCACTCTGCGGGCGATCTGCGTGACGTCCTCAATCATAATCGTGGAAATAATGGGCAACCACCACGAAGATCTCATTCTGGGCCAGGGAATAACCCCCAACCATGAAACCATTCGCAAGGCCAACCACCGCCAAACCAAATCCAAAATCGTAGTGGAGTTCATGCTGTACACCCCCCAAACACCACAATCTTCCCATCCTAGGGCTGGGAGCAATCCCCAACCCCTTCAGGTTTTACGTACCATACAGCCTCCACCACCACCACCACCCCCTCCAACACCACCTCCCTCTACCCATGGTGATTCAAGTAGCACAGCTCCTACCACACGAAACACTTCTAGAACCACTGGAACCCGAGCACACCATGGGCGAAACACCCAATGTACCCCTCCTATCCGACATAACCCTGATCATATAAGTACAACACCTAGAACCAGACTGAATCCAAGTAGATCTGCTCCGGGAAACTCTCGTCATAGCCATTCCATCAGCAGATCCTATGCAACTACTGCCTCCGCTCGGGCTCGGGAGCAAGAGATGATCAATATTCTTAATAGGCAGACCACTTTAATCGAACAACAAGGACGTGCTATTGCCGACCTTCAACAACAAGCTATGGTGAGGATTGCTCAAAATCAATCAACCTTTGTTCCACCACAGAACCAACCAACCATGGACCCACAACCAGCCCCGATAATGCAGCTTCCCCCACCAAATTTTCATGTTAACCCCTCCACAAATCAAGATCAGGCCGGTTTCCACCCTGGTCATCCTTTTACTCCATATATAATGGCATTTGAAACCCCTCAAGGATACTTGGGCCCCTCTAATGTGCCACATTATAATGGCCTAACTGACCCAGTGGACCATATTGTGTCTTATGAAGGGGCCATGAATTATTATGGGGGTGGTGAACAAATGAAATGCCGAGCATTTTCTATGACACTCGAACCCTCGGTTCTAAGGTGGTATTCTTCCCTCCCTCCTAACTCCATTAATTCCTGGGAGGAGATGAAGCGTGTATTTCTTAACAGATATACTGCTAGCTGCATTCAACCCAAATCCGACCATACTTTGGCATCTGTTACACAAAGGTCGGATGAACCACTGAAAGATTACTTATCACGCTTCCACGCAGAAGCAAGTTCCGTTCCACGGTTAGAGCCAGGAGTAGCAGTGCTACTATTCACACAAGGTTTGCAGTCTGGGGATTTCAGAAAATCTCTGATTGGTAAACCCCCAAAGGATATGGCCGAGTTGAGACAACGGTCAAATAAGTTCATCAACTTGGAAGAATTTCACAAGGGACAGAAGTTCAGAGAAGATAGACAACGAGCCGATCCTCAAGGACCGAACAAACAAAAACGTTACGAACGTTTTGGTGGGAGACAAGACAGAGATAAGAATGATTGGGACCGACGGGTTCCCCCAAGAAATAAGTTTCAAGATTACACTCCTCTAACAGTTCCGAGGAGTCAGATTTTAAGAGAAACTATGTAGACTGACTTACGCTCTGCCCAAAGACCGCCGTCTTTACGAAAGGGCGCACAGCGTGATAGGTCGAAATACTGTGATTTCCATAGGGGCTATGGCCATACCACCGACGAATGCATCTGGCTGCGAGATCTGATCGAAGAGATGATCAGAGATGGCAAGTTACAGCAATACATCAGAGATGCAGCTGGCCGAAGAAGCAGAAACAGATCTCAATCCCTAGTAAAATCTAAACGCCAGAGAAGTAGGTCACCAGATGATAGAAACGCAGGAAGACAGAAAACCGAATCCGTTCCAGTACCTGACACAAACGCTAGCAAAAATGAATTCTTGGTCAACACTATTGCAGGAGGCTTTGCTGGAGGAGGGGAGAAAAAAGCTGACAGGAAGAAGTACATTAACCAAATCTTGGCAGTTAGCCAGAAACCGATTGCCAAAAGATCAACAAAGAACATTCCCATCATTTTTGACGACGAATATTTGGATGGAATCCTTCCGGGCCATAATGACCCCATGGTGATAACTGCTCTGATTGACAATTACGAGGTAAAATGAGTTTTTATTGATCAAGGTAGTTCGGCGGATATAATGTTCTTCCCATTATTCAAAGCTTTAAAACTCAAGGAGTGTAATCTCACCCCCTTTGAAGGAGAACTAATTGGTTTTACTGGAGACACCGTTGAGCCAAAGGGCTACATCCAACTTCCTGTAACTCTCGGACAACAACCTTCGGCTAGAACCGAGATAGTCAAGTTTTTGGTGGTTGATTGTCCAGCAGCATATAATGCCATACTTGGGAGAACCTCTTTGCAAGCATTTGGGGCAGTTGTATCAACAGTTCATTTGGCTATGAAGTTCGTCGGAACTGATGACAGAGTGGTAACGGTCAAAGCCGAACAGGATGCAGTAAGAAAATGTTACAATGCCAGCCTGGGGAAGGTGAAAAGCAAGGATCCGAGCAATCTGGAGAGAGTTTCTTTGGGTAAGGGAAATGTTAATCTGGCGGACCTGGATATGCGAGACCAATCCGATAGAAATAGACCGACCCCAAAGGGACAATGGGAGTTTTTGACACTATCTGACAACCCCCTCAGGCAAGTGAAAATAGGTTCTGATTTGCCTGCATGAGTTAAAAAATAATTGGCCGCACTATTAATCGCGAATAAAAATTTGTTCGCTTGGACATCAGCTGATATGCCAGGAATTGACCCCAATTTTATTTGTCACAAGTTAAGCATCATTCCGGGGTCGAAACTAGTGGCACAACGTAAAAGGAAAGTTAGTGCGGAAAAGGCCGTAGCAATTGGGGAAAAAGTCGCTGAACTACTCTGAGCGGGTTTCATTAGGGAGATTGACTATACAGACTGGTTAGCTAACACCGTCTTGGTCAAAAAGCCTAATGGAAAATGGAGAATGTGTGTTGACTACACAGACTTGAACAAGGTCTACCCTAAAGATCAATACCCACTCCCTGTTATTGACAAACTCGTTGACAGTTCGGCTGGTTACAAACTCTTATCATTTATGGATGCTTACTCTGGTTACAACCAGATTCCAACGTTCCCTGTCGACCAGGACAAAACTGCATTTATCACCGATAGGGCAACTTACTGTTATAACGTTATGCCCTTTGGGTTGAAAAATGCGGGAACTACTTATCAGAGGATGATGAACAAGATTTTTGAAGGTATGATCGGCTCAAACATGGAGGTGTACATAGATGACATCATCGCAAAAAGTAGACAGCAAGAAAATCATGCCAAGGACCTCACAATAATACTTGACCGAGTGAGAAAATACTCCATGAGGTTGAATCCGGAGAAGTGTGTATTCGAAGTCCCGGCCGGTTCTTTCCTCGGTTTTATGGTAACCGAGAGAGAAATTGAGGCCAATCCTGATAAATGCAAAGCAATCCTTGACATGAGGAGCCCAGCTAGTCTTAAAGAAGTTCAACAACTTACGGGCCGAGTGGCGGCACTCTCCAGGTTCTTGTCCCAAGTCGCTCGGAAAGCCTTGCCGTGGTACCAGCTCCTTAGGAAAAACAAGGATTTCCTCTGGGACGAGCAATGTGAGCAAGCTTTTATTCGGTTAAAAGAGTACCTTTCCTGCCCACCGGTCCTCCACAGTCCTCTTCCCGGTGAGAAACTTATTCTATACATGTCAGTGGCCGAGGCGGCGGTTAGTTCAGTTCTGGTACGTGATAATTCAGGTACTGAAGCCCCGATATATTTCGTTAGCCGAGCACTTCAAGGATCGGAATTGAGATACTAGAAGCTGGAGAAACTTGCATATTGTTTGGTCACATCAGCTCGGAGTTTGAGACAGTATTTTCAGGCACATAGAATATTGGTAAAAACCGCTCAACCTCTCAGACAAGTTCTTCACAAACCCGACCTAGCTGGCAGAATGGTCTCATGGTCTGTCGAACTTTCTGAATTCGACATTACCTACGAACCAAGGAAAGCAATGAAATCTCAAGCGCTTGCTGATTTTGTTACTGAGTTCACAGATATCCCTTCGGACAACTCTCAAAATCTTTGGTCAGTTTATGTGGACGGATCAAGTAATAGAAAAGGCGCAGGGAGTCATCATTGAGAACCCCGAGGGATTGTGCATGGAGTACTCATTGAAATTTGAATTTCAAACATCGAACAATCAAGCAGAATACGAGGCAGTTCTTGCAGGCCTCAAGATGGTTCACGAGTTCGGAGCAGAGCAAGTGTCAGTTTTCAGCGATTCACAACTGGTAGTTTCTCAGATCAAAGGTCAGTACTCGACAAAGGAACCTATTTTACAAAAATATCTTGAAGAGGTAAAGCAAATCATCTCAAACTTTTCCGAATTTAACATTTCACATGTGCCGAGAGATTCGAATTCCAGAGCCGACATTCTATCCAAATTGGCAAGTACAAAAGGGTCGGAAAATAACAAAACACTGATACAAGAAACCATTCCCCGACCCAGTGTCATTCTGACGGTCTCATTATCTCAGTCATGGATGGACCCAATTCTTACTTATTTGCAACATGGGTTCATCCCCCAAGATCAGTCGGAGGCTCGAAAATTAGTTAAAAAGGCCACTCAGTACACAGTTCTAAATGGAGTCTTGTACAAGAGAGGCTTTGGATCCCCCATGCTCAGATGCGTCAACCCATCCCAAGCTGAGGAAATATTGGAAGAGATTCATGGTGGAATTTGCAGTCACCATATGGGAGGAAAGTCCTTGGCAAGAAAAGTAATCCGAGCGGGCTATTTTTGGCCTACACTGCAGAAAGATGCTATGGAACATGTCAAGAAATGTACTCAGTGCCAATTTCATAGTGACGTCTATCAAAAACCTGCTGAAGAGTTGCACTCTCTCGGAGCACCTTGGCCCTTTTACCAATGGGGCATGGACATCATCGGAAAATTCCCCACCGCACCAGGCCAGTTTAAGTTTGCAGTAGTAGCTATTGATTACTTCACCAAGTGGATCGAAGCAATGCCGTTAGCAACAATCTCAACAGCTCGGATTCAGTCTTTCTTCGTCAAGGAGGTGATTTCTCGATTCAGAGTTCCACATGCCATAGTCACAGACAATGGATCACAGTTCGCAGCATCTCACTTCCAACAATTAGCAGCCGACCTAAACATCATTCACTATTTTAGCTCTGTTGAACATCCACAGACAAATGGTTTAGCCGAGGCAGCCAACAGAGCCATCTTGGATGGGATCAAAAAGAAGCTCGGAAATGATGCTGGCACTTGGGCAGATAAACTTCCGAGTGTCCTATGGTCACACAGGACAACAATACACTCGTCCACAGGTGAAACTCCTTTTCGTTTGACATACGGCTGTGACACAGTCATTCCAATCGAAAAGCGAATTCCTACCTTCAGGACACTTGAACGTCCTTCGGAGACAAATGACCATTTGATCAGTGAGGAGCTTGTTTTATTGGAAGAAGTTCGAAAAAATGCTGCAGCCCATGAAAGCAAAATGAAGGAGCGGCAGGCTCGGGAATACAACAAGAGGGTCCGTCCAAGAAGCTTTGAAGTTGGTGACTTAGTCCTTCGTCGAGCTGACATTGGCAAAGGAAATGCTGGAGTCGGAAAAGTCCAACCAAAATGGGAAGGACCATATCGAGTGAAGGCTAAATCTGGATTTGGGGCATACAAACTGGAGTCTCTCTCGGGCATGGAAATCGGTAACACATGGAACGTTGCCAAACTCAGAGCTTATTACAGTTAAGCTCATACTTTGTTTTTTTTATATATAGTTAGGTAAATTTATTGCTCAGTAATGATTAGGTCGAATAAACGAAGGGTAACATCCTTCTTAGATTAGTGACAATTGTTAGGAATTAGATTGATAGGAATTTGTTAACAGATGAGCAACTTCATTTTTTGCTTTTTCATTTATCAATAAATGCATCAATTTATTCGTAATCCTCGTTTGAACATTGTGAAGTAACATGCGACTCATTTTCTTCGGCTAGCCACCGAGCCAAATCGAAGTACAACTCCCAACAAGAGTTCAGCAACGTACTCATAGAACACCCGAATCCAGGAAACTACTTTCCTTATTTCGCGGTCCGAGGATCCCACTTCGGCTAAAGTTGGCGATCCAAGTTCTACTCACAATGAATTGTATATTTATAAAACTTGTTTTACTACTCGTTAATGAGCAAACACCAGAAGCGTGACGAACGAAACCAAAAGCAATGATAACACGTCAAATAAAGATGTTATTATCATAAATCGCAAGATGATTTAAACTGTTCAAAATGACGCTCGAATAACACGAGCAATCGAAAGACATAGCAAATTGTTCAACGTAACAAAAGGTTAAAGACAAGTTGTTGCAACGTTAGCAAGTTAAAAACGCTCAGAAAACAGCGAGCAAAAGGAAAATCAACAAAACAACAAAGATTAAAAAAGTTCAACATCACTCCTCAATGTCAGATAAAACTACGTTTGAATCATCAAAGTTTGGCGCCTCAGTCAACTCCTCAAGGGGATTGGAAAGATCTTACGCCTGCAGATCTACCTCGGCCCTGGTCTCAAGGTCGATCAACTTCCCATCCTGAACAGCATGAAATAGATGAGCCCCGACCACCCTGAACTCTAATTCAGGGTTCAAAAATTGAACTTGCTTGATGGCCGAGACAAAGGAGTCATCCACTGCTTTTCCCCAATTGTAAAAGTTAGTTGTTGCCTTCTTCTTGTGGGAAAGTGCTTTCTCCCTCAACTTCCGAGCAATTGCTGCAGACTTTTCAACCTCAGATTTTAGTTCATCCAACTTCTGCTGATGCACCTGGAGTTCCTTCTTCAGAGTGTCCTCGGCTTCCTTCTTCTTAACTTCAGCTGCTTATTGAGAAACCTTTAAGGAATCTCTCTCCTTAATCAATTCCCCCTTGTCGGCCTTCAGGTTCTCCAGTTCATTCTTCACTCGAATCAACTCATCCGAGAGACTAGCCTCTTGAGCAGCTGCTACCTCACAAGCTTCCTTTCGATCAACATTGTAACCAGAAAAGAGTCCCTCCGGGTGCTTAGCCAAAAAATAGGCGAGATTGGCACCTCGAAGAAAGTATTTTGCAAAGGTCATATTGTAACGAGACACTCATCAACACTCAAATTTCCAAACTTGGAACAGTTAGCCTCAGATAAGATATATTTCCCAAACCTCTCATCAAACTGCTGATCCCATATAGATATTTCCCGAGAGATCGCAGCAGAAGTTGGAGCAACATCAGCAGGAGTAGCAGTAGTTCGAACACTTGGTCCTTCAGCTCTCGGGTTGGCACCCTCTGGAACTTTCTCTTTTCCCTTATCCAGTCGTCAGCGACGAAGTAAAGGTTGGATAGGAGAAGTAGCTTGAACTTGACCACTAGGGGCCACTGAAACAGTTGAAGCAACAACAACCACTGAAATAGGTGAGGAGAAGCCTCGCGAGCCGAGGTAGAAGGAGTAGGGGTGGAAACACTCAGGCTTGGAGTGCTCAGACTCGAAGATCCTGAAGTAGCAGATGTCTTCCTCTTCTTGCCACCTTGAACAAGAGCTGCCATACGATCAACCATTTTTTCTGCAAAGGAAACAAAGAAACATTAGAGCCGTTCAAATCACAGATATAAAAGCACAAAATAAAGCACTATACCAAGTTCGGTTTTAACGTCCGAAGACGGGATGTTCACGATATCCCTCGTCTCTATCATGCCAACTTTCTGCAAATACCTTTCAACCTCCCGACACACATCCTTTTCATACTCAGCAAGTTCTTTCCACTCTGATGAGTATGAAGCAATTGATCGGTTGAAAAAGTTGGCACTCCATTGGAGAGGAAATCGGGGAAGCGGTCGTCTTTCCCCCGGCCGAGTAAACCAGCAGACGCCATTACCAGTAAAATTATACTTAAAGAAAAAAGGTTTAAAGCCCTTCCATGATTCAGAGTATTTTGTGAAAAGAGCGTATCCCCTACGAGATTTCAGCGAAACCCAGGGTTTCTTTGCCGAACCTTTCTCGAAGGAATTACACTGAGGAGCAAAAATGTGAAAAAAGATATTAAGGTTGCAACTCCAATTCATAGCTGAGCAGACTTGTTCAAAGGCTTTTACAAATGCCCAAGCATTCAGATGTACTTGAGAAGGAGCCACTCTTAAGAAATTCAAAACGCCCATCTCAAAATCGGTAAAAGGCATTCTTATCCCAAGCCGAGTAATCACTTCTTCGTAAAAATAGAAAGCAGTACTACCGTCCGGAATTTTGGTACAAACTCTCTCGTTCTCACCCACTGGAGTAATGGAATACAAACTACCAGTATTGTCTCCCGGACACGGCAAAATTATTGCTCGAGTTTGATCTAGTGATTGTTGTGTTGTAAGCTCGGATTGTGTACCAAGGACCTTTCGGTCCACCCATTCATATTCAGCCCAATCCGTCGGAAGTGGGTAGAGATCAGGATTAGTAACTCACTTCCTCTTCATACCTGAGGAAAAGGGGGCACACTTGGAGTTAGAACCACAAAAACTTGATTATGTCTGATCAAATACTTACGGTCGGTTGGGAAACACCTCCCTTTCTGGGCAGAATTTCCTCAAACCAATTGAAATGTCTAATACCTCTATGCTGCCTCCTTAACTTCCGCTGTTCTACTCTCTCGGCGATCCTATAGTGAATCACACCCTGTCTGAACTCTCTCAAAGTCCGAGGGAAATGCATGGATATTGGTTCAACACAAATTTCTGGGTTCCCTTCTTTATATGTTCTTGGCACATCAGAGTTTACGGATTCCTCATTCATGATAAATGACGCTCCAATACCAACCCTAAGAAGTTAGGTGCAGAAAAGTATAAAGCAAACCTAAGAAATACTACAAAGATCACTCAATAGGTGGTAAAGCGGATAAAGAATTGCGAAGGGCAAGTGGGGGATCACAGAAACACCAACAACAGCAATGATTTGGGGTTTTCACTAAACCCCGAAAGCAAACCCCAGAATGCAAACCCCAGAAAAACAAACAGCACCCATAAAACCCAGAAAAGGAGACGAACTCAATAAACCCAGAAAAATGAATAAACCCAAAAATGGAGAACCCAAGAACGATCTTTTCAAAAAATCAGAGGAGAAGGGCCAGTAAAAATACTTGGAAAACAAAATCCTACATAAACATAGTAAGAAAGCAAAAGCAATCGCATGCAAGACATCACAGAAAGAAGAACATGCAAGACAGTACTCAGAGAAGAAATTTGATCAGAAAAAGAAAGAGTACGGTACCTGCTAGCCAAGAAGTATCAAGCGACAAGAAAAATACGAAATCAACACTGAGAAGTGCACTCGGTACATGGTGAAGAGAATCGAAGAAACAAGAACGTCCTTGGAAGTTTCTGGCTTTGTTGGACAAAGATTTCAGAGAAATGAGGAAACAAGAAGAAAGAGAGTTCGAAAAATGCTTGAAGAAATGAGTAAGTGAAAAAACCGCCCTTTGATATTCTTTCTAAAACTTCCCTCCACTATCTCAAAAGGTTTGGGCCTAAGGCGGAAAAAGCCCATTTAGCGTTGAAAATGGAGTACGTGGCACCTCTGATTTGAAATCATAACGTTACATTTTCCAATAAAGTTAAGGACATGTGTAAGCACAGGGAGAAGTGGAAGGTCACTCTGGGGTCAATCAAACGACAGCCTTGGTCAAAGTGCAAAAATGCTCGGGCCTTTCTTTCAATCATCAAAAGTGCAGTCGGAAAAAGATCCGTTCGTCTCAGAAGCTCGGCAGGGCTCAAATCACCCAACCGAGCTTGGGGGGCTTATGTAGTGGACTTGTAGTAAACCAAGCGTTGACCGACCAAAACCTCATTGCTACGAGTGGTATGAAACTACAACAGGGTAAACGGTCGGACACTTACACCGAGCAAACTGGGTTGATACATGTAGGTTACGTACTGATGAGGTTACCAACGAGCACATGACTCTCAATCTGATCCTTAACGTTTACAGCCTCATCTAACCGTAACTACTCCTAGATTCCCATGACTCTTGGTTAGATAAAACAGCATTGGATAGAGTTTATCATTTACAGGACTTATGGATATTATCTTATCACATCCTATACAAATCCTAGTTGAATTCTTCCTCTTTAGAAGCCTTATCAAGACGGCCCACAGTACACAGGTAATCCCCTATAAGAACCACCATGCTATAGGGGCAAAGGTACGTCTTCTCATCCCTAAGTTGACACTAGCACACACATTGTTGACTAGGGAGAACCTGATTATCCCAACTGGATATTCAGAAACCCTAAAGAGTCCTACATTAATATCTTGACTGAGATCATTCTTCAAGGCTCTTCCATAGCTTTAAGGTTGATCTTGGTTAAGGACACGACAATTCTCAACCTCTCTTAGCTCGGCCACAGATATAAAGAACAAATATCAAAGCATCATAAACACTTATACCACAACAACAATATGAATAAAGCATTTAACCAGTCCAGCATGTAAATATGAGCATATAACCGAAAATCATGTTCCCTCTTCACCTAAAATTCATGTTTCTAGTTCATTCATTGGTTCCCATTACCCCTTTTTACCTTTTCTCTCTAATATTAACCTAAATCCCTTCCTAATCTAACACCCACTCTTAGTACCCTTTATGAACACCCTAGAAACCCAAACTCAAGTAGAGGTAACACTCACTCCTTACCTCAAACCGTGAGGAGATAAGAGTTGAGAGTTTGAGAATGGTTTTCCTTGATGCTTGACCTTGTGAGCTTTACACCTCTTGGATCCTTTCCTCTTTGCTGCCACCACCACACCGCCGCGGCCCAGGGAGGCGTTCGAAACGGGAAGAAGAAGAGAAGGAAGGAGGGTCTCCAACCGGTGAACCTTGGTGGAAGAGAGGGATGTGCGTGAGTGAGAAGAGAGAGGGGAAATATGTTGGATTGGTTGTTGCTGGAATCTTCAGAGAAGATGAGAGAGAGACGAAGGAGAAAGAGAGAATAGAAAATGTTATGTGTTGTGTATTGGTTTACTTTTATTCATTTAAGGGAAGCATTTGTGTGGCACTCATTGGAGGCTTCTTTGAGAAGCTAGAATATGTGGACAGGATTCATTGGCTTCTAGAGGAAGCCATGAATAGTGACTTGAAAAAGACATAAAGCAATGATAGTGACATAAAGTGAATGATAGTACATAGTACGGATGGTGCGAAACCCAATGGGCCAACAGCTCAACAAAAGCTATCACGGAGGAGCTAGGATATGTCGGCTCGGTATAAAGGAACAGTAGTAGTCCGAGCTTCCTTCTCGGATGATAACGTGAGGTGCGCTGAGGTCGGTTAATGGGAGCTAGACAACAGGTTCCGCGTCTGACCCCATTTAGCTTGGCCGGGATCGGTCCGAGGTCCAATACTTACATACTAGGTCGGCCTATGCTTCCTATCACCTTACGACCCTTGTGAAACCTCTACGATTTACTCCTATTCCTAAATAAATCATTATATACTATATATATATATGCATCTAAAGTTATTATATTTAATATTAATTTTCAGGATGTTACATTCCTCTTCCACTTACAGGAATTTCGTCCTCGAAATTTAGTCGGCATTGAACAGTTGCGGATATGACTTCTTCATCTTCTCCTCAAGTTCCCAAGTAGCTTCCTCCACATCATTCTGATTCCAGACGACCTTGACCAAGGAGATTTCCTTCCCTCTGAGCCGTCTGACCTTTTTGTCCTCAACTCGGACTGGAAGAACTTCGAAAGTCAGGTTGTCTTGTAGCGGCAGCTCGTCCACTGCTATCACATGCGAGGGGTCATGAATGTACCTCCTTAGTTGCGATACATGAAACACATCATGGAGTTTAGACAAGTGCGGAGGTAGAGCAATTCTGTAAGCTACTGGTCCGACCTTCTCCGATATCTGGTACGGTCCGACAAACCTAGGGGTCAACTTCTTTGATTTGATAGCTCGGCCGATACCGGTTACAGGGGATACCCGAAGGAATACAGGATCTCCCTCGATGAAGTTCAAGGGTTTCCTTCTCTTGTCGACATAGCTCTTCTGGCGATCTTGTGCTGCTTTCATCTTTCCTTGTATCACTCGGATCTTCTCGGTTGTCTCATGCACAATGTCGGGACCAATCAACCAGTTTTCTCCTATCTGGAACTAGCATAACGACGTCCGACATTTCCGACCATAAAACGCTTCGAAAGGAGCCATTCCGATACTTGAATGAAAACTGTTGTTGTAGGTGAATTTGACCAAGGGCAGAAGTACTTCCCAACTTTTCGACTGTTCGAGCACACATGTCCTCAACAAGTCCTCAAGGGTCTGAATGGTGTGCTCGGATTGCCCATCGGTCTGAGGATGATAAGCTGTGCTAAACCTCAACTTTGTACCCATGGCTTGCTGCAAACTCTGCCAAAATCGGGATAAGAAACGAGGATCTCGGTCCGACACGATGCTGCTCGGAACACCGTGCAGTCTGACAATGTCCTTTATGTACAGTTGCGTCAGCTTCTCTAGGCTGTACTTCATGCTGATCGGCAGGAAGTGAGCACACTTTGTAAGTCGGTCCACCACAACCCAAATGGCTTCCTACCCTGATCTCGTTCTTGGTAGTCCCGACACAAAATCCATCGAAATGTTGTCCCACTTCCATTGCGGAATCTCCAAGGATTTGAGTAATCCTCCTGGTTTCTGATGCTCGATCTTGGCTTTCTGGCATGTCAAACACCAAGACACATAATCTGCCACATCGGTCTTCAACTCCGGCCACCAAAATAACCTCTTCAGATCCTGGTACATCTTTGTGGCTCCTGGGTGAAGACTCATCTTCGTCTTGTGGGCTTCTTCCATTAACTCTCTTTGGACTTCAAAGTCCATAGGAATGCAAACTCGGCCCCGAAATCGTACGAGACCATCGGGTCCTTTAGTGAAGTCGGGTTCATCCTTGTCTCCTGCTCTTTCTAGTAGCTTCTGGAGTTCTAGGTCGACAGCCTGTCTTTCCTTGATGAAACCCACAAAATCATTGGTTACTTGCAGCATTTCCAGTACAACACTGTTTTCCTTCTTCTTTATGCCGAGGTTAAGATCGCTAAACTCCTGCATCAACTGCATCTCTCGGACCATCATATTGCTCAGATGAAGGCTTTTCCTACTGAGGGCGTCGGCCACAACGTTGGCTTTTCCAGGATGATAGTGCAGGTTGAAATCGTAGTCTTTCAAAAATTCCACCCATCTGCGCTGCCTCATATTCAGCTACTTCTGGTCGAACAGGTAGCCGAGACTCTTGTGGTCACTGAACACCTCGAATTTCGTGCCATACAGGTAGTGTCTCCAAATCTTAAGGGCGAACACCACAACTGCCAATTCGAGATCGTGCGTGGGGTAATTCTGTTCGTGTTGCCGAAGTTGCCGAGAGGCATACGCCACCACTTTTCCCTGTTGCATCAGGACACAGCCGAGACCCAGCTTCGAGGCGTCACAAAACACATCAAAGGCTTTGGTCGGATCGGGCAAAATCAACACGGGCGAACTCGTCAACCTTTTCTTTAGCTCTTGGAAGCTCTGTTCGCACACCTCGGACCATTGGTAAGGTGCATTCTTCCTGGTTAACGAAGTCAACGGTAGAGCCAGTTTAGAAAATCCTTCAATGAATCTCCTGTAGTACCCTGCAAGACCGAGGAAACTCCTGATCTCGGTTACCGAGTTGGGTCTCTCCCACTTGAGCACAGCTTCCACCTTGGAGGGATCAACTGCTACACCGTGCTCGGATATCACATGTCCGAGGAAATGAACCTCTTTGAGCCAAAAACTGCACTTAGAAAGCTTGGCGTAGAGTTCCTTGTCCTTCAAAACCTGCAACACCGTTCTCGAGTGCTGCTCGTGTTCGCTCGGACTCCGAGAGTAGATGAGGATGTCGTCGATGAAAACTATCACAAACGAATCCAGGTAAGGTCGGAAGATCCTATTCATGTAGTCCATGAAGATGGCAGGGGCGTTGGTAAGTCCGAAGGGCATAACCACATACTCAAAATGCCCATATCTCGTCCTGAAGGCTGTCTTCGAAATGTCTTCTTCTCGGATACGGATCTGGTGGTATCCAGATCAGAGGTCTATCTTAGAGAATACCGATGCTCCCTTAAGTTGGTCTAACAAGTCATCAATTCGAGGGAGGGGATATTTGTTCTTCACCGTTACCACGTTGAGCTTCCGATAATCGGTGCACATTCTGAGGCTACCATCTTTATTTTAACAAACAAAATCGGAGCTCCCCAAGGTGACACGCTTGGTCGGATTAGCTTTTTGGCCAAAAGTTCTTCCAGTTGTTTCTTAAGCTCTTCTAGCTCGGGTGGTGTCATTCTGTACGGAGCAATTGAGATTGGGCCAGTTCCCGGGACGAGGTCTATACTGAACTCTACTTCTCTTCTCGGTGGTAAGCCAGGCATTTCGTCCGAGAAAACCTCTGGGAATTCTCCGACTACAGGAATTCGGTTTAAGGTCGGTTCCTCTATTGCCTCTAACTTTGCAACAGAAGGGCCACTAAAGATGACAGTTTTCTCTCGGCAGTCGAGCAGGACATGGTGTTGGGACATCCAGTCCATGCCGAGGATAATATCTAGTTTGGTTAGGGGTAAGCAAATCAAATTGACCTTAAATTCTCGGCCTAATACTTGGATAGGACACTTTAGACACATTTGGGAAGTAATTACAGAAGAATTGGTTGGGGTAGAGATGGATAATTTGTAAGGCATTTCTACTGGGGATAGTTTTAGCTTGTTCATACAGTCAAGGGAAATGAAAGAATGTGTGGCTCCACAATCAAACAACACGGCACATGGAATACTGTTTACTTGACAAGTACCTCGGATCAGCTCATCGGCATCGGTTACTTCTTCACCATCCATAGTGTAAACTTTGCCTCTCTGCATCGGTCGGTTGACACCAGTCTGATGAGCCTTGGTTACATTGACCTCTTCTTTCACAATGTTCTCGGTACACCGAGCTGCAAAATGACCAGGTTTGCCACAGCGAAAACAGGATCCTCTTGCTCTGCTCGGATCCAGACTCCAGCATTCTCCCTTGTGCTGCTTTCCACAATGCTGACATATTGGATAGGGACCAGGGACAACCACCATCTGACCACCACTCCTCGGAGCTGTTGACATTCTGGAGCTCGGATTCACATAGGGAGCAGATCTCTGAACAACTCCTTTCCCCCTGATTGGACCCACTGCTTTCTGTGCCGACCTGCTTCACTTTCCGTCGACTTTCCTCTTGAGCCCCTTCTCATAGATGCTAGCCATGTTCACCAACTGCGAGAGATTGGCCACGTTTTGATATTCGAATGCGAGCCGAATATCATCACGGAGACCTGACTCGAACTTGATGCACTTAGTACGCTCATCGGCATCTCGGTAGCTTCCAGAATAACGGATCAAATCCTCGAACTGAGCGACATATTCCCCGACACTCAAGTTCCTTTGTTCCAGCTTGAGAAAAGCGAGCTCCTTCTCTCTCCTGACATCCTCGGGAAAGTACTTTCCTAGGAATCAAGCTCGGAACAAATCCCAAGTGATGGCTTCATTAGCCGCTTCCAGTCCATGGCTCTGCTGCTCCCACCAGTGCTCGGCTTCACCAGCCAACACAAACTCGGCCAACCTCACCCTGTACTCATAGGGCGGTTGCAGAGATCGGAAAATCTTCTCAATGTCCTGGAGCCATCTCTGAGCTCCATTTGGATTATAACCCCCTTCAAACCGAGGTGGTTCGTTCTTCCGAAATCGGCTCATCCAGTCGATCTCGACCGGAGCCGGAGGTTGAGGCTGGAGGGTTGCAGCTGCAGCTGCTGCGGCTGCGGCGATGTTCTGAGCGAGGTTCTCAGCCTGATTCTGCTGAGCCTGCGCTTGGTTCTGCTGTAGTTGAACCAGAGCCTCCAACACAGCAGCAATTCGGTCGTTATCAGCTCTTCTCCCAGCCATGCTGCTCGGTCATGGAGAGAAAGCCAATTAACCACCGAATAATCAAGTAAATATATATATATATATATACATATCAACATATACTTCTATAAGCTCTATTTTCTAACTTAGGCTCCTAGACTTTACTTATCTGTCACTCTCTTGGTGAGTAACCACTGGAGTCCTTTGCAACTCCAATAGGCCGAGGAGAAACTGCTCTGATACCAAAAATGTAACACCCTATATAATAATTACCCTTAAACCTGAAAGTTAAGATTTAAAAATTTCTTTTAAAGCTAATATGATAATTGCCAAAGTAATATTTCCTTTCATTAATATAAAAAAATCAGAGTCACAAAGCGGAAGACTTAATACATCAAAAGCAGAAAAGCATAAGTTTAATTACATTCAGTTCGGTAAGAAAAAATACAAAAGCAAAGTTTTAGCTCGGCCCAACTGGCCGAGACCCCACTAGTAATCCGACTCTAAACGAGTTACTCTCCCTGCGAGGGAGAGTGAACCTGCTCGGCCGGGGACTACGTTTGCTCGGGCTCAGTACCTGAAAAATGGTAAGGAGGTGAGCATTACACAGAACTTAAATAAGCAGTTTCTAACATGACATACCGAACTACCAAGCCAAACACAAGTAGTCAAATAGCACATAAATTACAAGTAATCAAACCATATATCACATGCATACATCATCATTTAGCTCGGTTCACATGCACACAATCTCATCTAGCTCGGCTCACATTATACAATCTTATCTATCTCGGCTCACATTGTTAACCAGTTTATCCATTACCTATTAGTTATACCTCGGTTCAACCTACTAATTCCCCTTATACCCTATCCTTAATTCTTACACTCAGCTTCTCGGCCACTATTCTCTTACCTCGGTAAACCATCTCTATCTCGGATTCATTACTCATTATTCCACTTTTACATAGCTTATAATCTTTTACTCTTCTCGGATGCATACACCCAGTGCATGTCTTACACCATTTAAGGTCGGATATCGGAGTGTCCATAACTGCGAGAACCCAGTACCCGTCTTACAGCTGCACATACCCAGTATGCGTCTGACACGATCAATGCACACACCCAGTACACGTCTTCTATGACCAGGAGCACCACCGCCGATCATTCTATGGAGTAAGGAGTGTCCATAACTGAGAGCACCCAGTACTCGTCTTACAGCGGCGCATCTCGGCGTCTTACGCGATCAATGCACGCACCCAGTACGCGTCTTCTATGACCAGGAACACATCCCACCGATTCCGTGCTCGGAACCTTGTGTGAATCATAACTGCGAGTACCCAGTACCCGTCTTACAGCTGCGCATACCCAGTATGTGTCTGACGCGATCAATGCACGCACCCAGTACGCGTCTTCTATGACCCGATCACACAACCATTTCTCTTTAATTCCTCTTAGTCTTTTAACCATTCATTTAGCTCGGCCTCTATCGGCTCACCCCGTTATTCATCTCTTTAACTCGGCCTCTCTCGGCTCACCCCTTTAACCATTCCCTTTTTCCATTAACCTTTCTCATTATCTGACTTATTACTCTATCTCTCCTACTTTCCATATTTAACATTTTCTCATACCCATTCTCAACCTCTCTTAGCTCGACCACAGATATAAAGAACAAATATCAAAGCATCATAAACACTTATACCACAACAACAATAAGAATAAAGCATTTAACCAGTCCAGCATGTAAATATGAGCATATAACCGAAAATCATGTTCCCTCTTCACCTAAAATTCATGTTTCTAGTTCATTCATTGGTTCCCATTACCCCTTTTTACCTTTTCTCTCTAATATTAACCTAAATCCCTTCCTAATCGAACACCCACTCTTAGTACCCTTTATGAACACCCTAGAAACCCAAACTCAAGTAGAGGTAACACTCACTCCTTACCTCAAACCGTGAGGAGATAAGAGTTGAGAGTTTGAGAATGGTTTTCCTTGATGCTTGACCTTGTGAGCTTTACACCTCTTGGATCCTTTCCTCTTTACTGCCACCACCACGCTGTCGCGGCCCAGGGAGGCGTCCGAAACGGGAAGAAGAAGAGAAGGAAGTAGGGTCTCCAACCGGTGAACCTTGGTGGAAGAGAGGGATGTGCGTGAGTGAGAAGAGAGAGGGGAAATATGTTGGATTGGTTGTTGCTGGAATCTTTAGAGAAGATGAGAGAGAGACGAAGGAGAAAGAGAGAATAGAAAATGTTATGTGTTGTGTATTGGTTTACTTTTATTCATTTAAGGGAAGCATTTGTGTGGCTCTCATTGGAGGTTTCTTTGAGAAGCTAGAATATGTGGACAGGATTCATTGGCTTCTAGAGGAAGCCATGAATAGTGACTTGAAAAGGACATAAAGCAATGATAGTGACATAAAGTGAATGATAGTACATAGTACGAATGGTGCGAAACCCAATGGGCCAACAGCTCAACATGAGCTGTCACGGAGGAGCTAGGATATGTCGGCTCGGTATAGAGGAACAGTAGTAGTCCGAGCTTCCTTCTCGGATGATAGTGTGACACCCTTCCGGATTACCCAAATATAATATAGTAAATAAGCTTTTATATTGGATAATATATGGACTTGTGAGGATTAAGAAAATATGGAAATAAAATTTTTCTTCCTTTAAAAGCTGGTGCACAAATCAACACTTGGAATTCTTGGAGAATAAACCCTAAGGTATTACCAAAACAGTTATATTGGATTCGGCGATTTCTAAAACCTTTTCGAAAGTTAGGTAGCATTCATCTTTTGGAACCGTATTTTATATTATAGAAAATAACTGAAGCTACCCTTGCTTTATTTGATAAAACTTATACCATCGAATAGTTTTCACAGCCGAGCCCTCAAATAGATTAAATCAGAGTAAGCGGAATTATCGGACTATGCAATTACTAGTAAGATGAACATAGGTACATATATATATATATATATATATATATATATATATATATATAATAAGAGTCATAGGTACATAGCCCCATATCAAAGCTTCCAAGATCCCAAAATACAAGTCCATACACAGATCTACATAATAACATGACCAAATCCCTAGAGAACCCCAAAAGTATATCTACAACATATATACATAACCAAAATAAAACTCTAAGGGTGGTCACGTAGATCCGGCAACATCAGATGTAGTAGTAGTGATAACAGTAGTCTCCAAGAAACATAAGTAGTAAGGTAGTAGCATCATCATCAACACAGCAGCAGCAGCAAGATCTCCTCCACAGCCTCCACACATCGGATCCCCTGATCCTCATCACATACCCTATACACAAACCTAGGGATCATCGTCCCTCCAATCACTCCCAGTAGAATGCACGACAGGCTCGCTCCCACTCTCGTCCTCCACCGGATCCTCCTCGATCTCATCCGAGGGAGAGTGTACCCTACCACTGGGTATCGGGTCAGGTGATGGTGAAACCCTGACTGGACTCCTCGGATCAGAAGGGGGAGTCTCCTCGCGGACGACTCTCGAGGTAAAAGGGTGAGAGCGGGTAGGTCAAAAACGGAAACTGTGATAGGAGCGAGCTGGTCGCGTGGGAGGTGGTCCATGGTAAGTGTAAAACAGGGGTACATGCATAGTGTATATGATGGGAATCCTAAATCTACGAGGACGGAATCGGATCAACGAGTTCGGGTGGTAGAAGGTAACCTCTACCTCTCCCTCGAACACCGCGCGATGGTCCTCATAGATCCATGTGCCACTAGGAAGTGGCCGGATCTCGATGCAAGCAATGTAACGAGACATCACCTACAAGGGCATAGGGGTAAGCAATTCTATACACATAATCAACAGAGAATAAATTGTGCAATATGAGTATGTAACTATGCATCAATTAACAACAATCACATATAACACTTAGCAGTTAATTAATGCACATAGGATGCTCACACTTATTTCATTTATCACAATTAATTTAAATGAATGGCATGATGCATGACTTTAGCTCTCAAGCCTATCTCCATCATACTATGTCACTCTCTGACGTCCATCCCTGACAACCCAGCACTCAACAGTGCGTTGTATTCCTAGGTATACAACAATTCGTACACTCACCTAGAATGTACACGTCAAGCTTGGTATCCATGCCACCCGAGCATATCCCGTCATCCAAACGGACCGTCATCCAAACGGTATAACCATATCGACATCCACTAAGCCGACCACGTCAACGACGTGTCATCAAGCAAGCGTATTGGCACTCCCAGAGGCCCTCCACATGTTTACCAAAAACATGATATACGTCCTACCATCCAAACTCCAGAATGAATGCATTACTTTATTTAAAAGGAATTGATTGATGTTTTATCCTTTTATTAATACATTACGTGCCTCCCGAGCAACGTATCATTACTCAAATGAAAATATCATAACGTCAATCAATTTCCTTTAAGTCCAGGATCACTCGGTTTATTGTCCTTTAAATGTTACAAAATGACTTAGAATTGAAAATGGTATTTTTAAGTATCTGACTAAAAATACTCGAGTGTTTTCCATAATACTCGAGTAGTTTATCATTTTCCATATTTTACTCGATTAGTTTATGATTATACTCGAGTCGTTCATGTCTGTTTAGAGATTCAAGTTTTCAGATCTTCAAAAATATACTCGAGTAATTCATGAGATACTCGAGTAGTTCACATATTACTCGAGTTGTTCATTAATTTTTACTCTTGTTGCATCTGAAATACTCGAGTGCTTAGCCTGGTTCTCAATTTGGTGCGCCAATTTTCACACTGGTGCATAATGAAATACTCGAGTGTTAAGCCATATACTCGAGTATTTGCAGACAGAACAGACTGAAACTTGGTTTTTACATACCATTTCAATTTCTAAACATTTTTAACCCAAACCAGTGATCGCAATAGTTCATATACCATATATTGAACATGTTTCCATACTCATTTCATATCAAATAACCAATTTGACGGAGAATCAATAAATCATGCATAAAAACACATTTTAACAACTCAACACCTCAATTTACACAATAAGCACAATACTCATGAAACAAAGTTCATTTAAGCTTGCATGCATGATATAGAACTTGCTCAACACAGTTTTAGAGCAAAGCTTGGTCTCCAAACCAAAGATCCTATTCAATCTAAGCCCTTAGAGCCTCTTGGTGGCTCTCTAACACAAATAATGGAATTTAATCTCTATCTAGTGAATATAATTACTTCCCTTTACCTATCAGACGTGAATCAAACCAAGAATCCCAAAGAAAAGCTCCACAACTCTCAGACCAACTTCAAGCCCCACATGCAGAGCATTTTGAGTGCAACACCAAAGTGGAATTGGTTCACACATGAAACAGAGAATAAAATTGGGGAAATTAGGTTTTCTAGACTCTATGCAACATAATCTAACTAAGGAAATCGAATTTGAGACTCAGGGATTCATGAGCTTACCAGAAATCAAGATCAAAGTAAGCTCCAGACACAAACTTGACCAAGAACAGCTTCACTTCAACTCCTTGAATCCTCCAACACACTCACTCAATCCTCACGATTTTGGTGTTTATACAAAGCTCGTGATGTGAGCTTTGTATTCGTGTATCACTCGAATCCTAACACTCAGAATTTAAGGAGAATCGAAGAGGGCAAATCCGAAAACCTAACTTTCATCAACAACCCAAACTTAACCAAAAAGCTTCACGAATCTGTTGTTGTTGAGCTTAAATAGAGCAAGGAAGCTCTCATGCAAGGTGACACGAAAGCCTTGAGGTGTTGGGGAAGGAGTATTCGTGGCGGGAAGAGGGAATCGTTCATGGTGACTCATCAAACTCACTAACTCATGCAATTTGACCCAGAATACTCGAGTATTCAGAATAATACTCAAGTATTTTGCCCAATTTTTGAAAAATAATTATTTTATTTAATTTCCCTCCAAAACCTTTCCTATAATTGCTTCTAGGTCCCAACCCAGGGACTAATATGCAAAATACTCATTTTAGGCATTTATTATATTTATTAAATAATTTCACACACACAAACTAGTTACATGAACACATATTTTAATCAAGGATTAATATAGAAAATATTAATTATAATTAAATTATAATTAACATTTCATTAATCGGGGATTAAAATTTTGGGGTGTTACACTACTCCCCCACTTACAAGGAATTTCGTCCCCGAAATTCAATTTATACAAACAAGTCAGGATAATCCTGACGCATCTTATCCTCTAATTCCCAAGATGATTCTATCACATCTCCACAAACCCAGACGACTTTGACCAGACGAATATCTTTCCCTTTAAGCTGTTTGATCCTTCGATCTTCAATGCGAACTGGCACAACTTTGAAGGTTAGATTCTCATGAACTTCTAAGTCATCAGGTTGGATTCTAAGGACAATGGTGGGGTCATGGACATATCTCTTTAATTGAGACACATGGAATACATTATGAAGGTTAGCTAATGACGGAGACAGGGCTAACTGATAAGCTACTGGGCCGACTCTTTTGAGGATTTGATAGGGACCAATGAACTTAGGTGATAGTTTATGAGTTTTCAGGGCCCTACTAACACCTTTGGTTGGTACTATTCTAATGAATACATGGTCTCCTTCGGTAAACTCTAAAGGTTTCCTTCTCCTATCAGCATAGCTTTTCTGCCTACTTTGAGCTGCCCTCATCTTCTCTTGTATCATCTTGATCTGTTCCGTGGTCTCTTGCACAAAGTCTGGCCCAACCAGAGATTTCTCCCCCACTTGAAACCAGCATAACGGCGTCTGACACTTTCTTCCATACAAAGCTTCAAATGGTGCCATTCCAATACTCGTGTGATAACTGTTGTTGTAAGTGAACTCCACGAGTGGCAACATCTGCTCCCAATTCCCTTGTCCTTCCAAAACACAGGCTCGTAAGATGTCCTCCAACGACTGAATAGTCCTCTCCGTTTGACCATCAGTCTGAGGATGGTATGCAGAACTCAACTTCAATCTCGAACCCAAGGCTCTATGCAGATCTTCCCAAAACTTTGATGTAAACCTTGGATCGCGATCAGATACAATGCTTGATGGTACACCGTGCAGACGAACAACTTCTTTGATGTACAACTGGGTAAGCTTTTCCAACGAGTAGCGCATATTCACGGGAATGAAATGCGCTGACTTGGTCAAACGATCCACGATCACCCAGATTGCATCATGACCAGTAGACGTTCTTGGCAATCCCGACACAAAATCCATCGAGATACTATCCCATTTCCACACATGAACTTCCAAGGAAAGTAACTCTCCTCCCGGCCTTTGATGTTCCACTTTCGCCTTTTGACACACCAAAGAACAGGCCACATACTCAGCTACATCTTTCTTCAAACCAGGCCACCAAAATAGCTTCTTTAAGTCCTGGTACATTTTGGTAGCTCCCGGATGCATACTCATCTTACTCTTATGCGCTTCATCCAGAATCATCCTTCTTACTTCTAAATCAGCAGGGACACATATCCTTGTCTTAAAACGCAGAATTCCATCCTTCCCTTCTTGGAATTCCAATTCCTTGCCTTCTTCCATCCATTTCTTCTTTTCCATAAGCTTCTCATCCTTGTGCTGCAATTTCCGAATCCTTTGCAGAAACTCATTAGCAATCTGCAGCATCCCCATCTTGATACTTGTCGGCTCCACTTGCATTGTCAGACTCAAATCCCGGAATTCCTCTATCAGTGCAGCTTCTCTGACCATCATTGCACTGATGTGCATTGCCTTTCTACTCAATGCATCTGCCACAACATTGGCCTTCCCCGGATGATAATGGAGCTCGAACTCATAATCTTTCAAAAACTCCATCCATCGACGCTGCCTCATATTCAACTCCTTCTGATCGAAGAGGTACTTTAAACTCTTATGGTCACTGAACACTCGGAACGTAGTGCCATAGAGATAGTGCCTCCAGATCTTTAATGCAAACACCACAGCTGCCAGCTCCAAATCATGAGTTGGATAGTTCATTTCATGAACTTTTAGCTGTCTCGAGGCATAGGTGACGACTTGCCCTTCTTGCATCAAAATGCACCCAAGACCTTGTTTCGACGCGTCACAGTACACATCAAAGCTCTTCTGTGTATCGGGCAGAATCAATACCGGAGACGATGTCAACCTTTCCTTCAGTTCCCGAAAACTCCTTTCACACTTCTCATCCCAAAGGAATGGTTGATCTTTCCGAGTCAACTTCGTCAAAGGCAGTGCGATCTTCGAGAAACCTTCTATAAACCTTCTATAGTACCCAGCCAAGCAAGAAAGCTTCTCACCTCCGTGACCGACTTTGGTTGCTCCCATTGCAAAACAGAACTCACTTTCGTCGGATCAACGGCTATCCCTTTGTCTGAAATCACATGCCCCAAGAACTTAACCTCCTTTAGCCAGAACTCACATTTTGTAAGTTTGGCGTACAATTGCTTCTCCTTTAGGATGCTCAACACCATCCTCAAGTGTTCAGCACGCTCCTCTGGGTTCTTGGAATAGATAAGGATATCATCTATGAACACAACCACGAATGAATCTAAATAAGGTCTAAAGATTCGATTCATGTAGTCCATAAAGATAGCTGGTGCATTAGTCAATCCGAACGGCATCACGACATACTCATAATGCCTGTATCGGGATCGAAATGCAGTCTTAGAGATATCCTCTTCTCTTATCCTGATTTGATGGTACCCCGACCTCAAATCAATCTTGGAAAATACCGAAGCTCCACAAACTTGATCCATAAGGTCATCTATCCTCGACAATGGATACTTGTTCTTGATGGTGACCTTATTCAGCTGCCGGTAGTCGATACACATCCTCATACTACCATCTTTCTTCTTGACAAACAAAACCGGAGCACCCCAAGGTGACACACTTGGTCGAATCATCTGCTTCTGTAGTAGCTCCTCAATCTGCTTCTTCATTTATGCCATTTCCGGTGGTGCCATTCTATAGGGAGCGATGGAAATGGGACCAGCTCCCGGAACTAGATCAATACCAAATTCAATCTCTCTTCTTGGTGGCAACCCAGGGATCTCATCAGTAAAAACTTCCGGAAAGTCTCTGACAATAGGGATCTCTTCCATCCTTGGACCATTCTCCTCCACCTCAGAGTTGAACAGGCACACGTAGCCGGAGGGTTTTGAATTTCTATAGGTCACTACTTTTCTATCACAATCAATGATTACTTGGTTTTGACTTAACCAGTCCATTCCCAAGATCACATCTAATTGTGCCAAGGGTAAGCAGATCAAATCTACTTTAGAGGTTTGTCCTAACACTTCTATACAACAGTTAAGACATGCTCTAGAAACTACTATTGGAGCATTAGTAGGGGTTTCTACTTTGAGAGTATAAGGCATTTCAGATATCATCAAGCCTAACCGGTTTACACATTCATACGAAACGAATGAATGCGTTGCACCAGAATCAAACAAAACATGACAAAACTGACCATTAAGCAAGTATTTACCTTGCACCAGATCAGAAGATCGGTTTACTTCCACACCACTAAGGGTGAAAACCCTTCCTTGAGCCATAGGACTTTCTGCAGTTCCTCTTGAGTTGGCTTTGGCCGGTTCCTTGCAGTCCCTTGCAAAATGTCCCGGCTTTCCACAGTTAAAGCAACCACTTGTCCCCCAACACACACGGCCATAGTGATTGCGCTTGCACTTATCGCAGAATGGAGCCTCGCTCCGATAATTCGTTCCATCCGAACTACCAGCTTTTCCTTTGCCTTTCCCTCGGCGATCATACGGACCTTTGCCTCTGTTATTGAAACCTTTACGCCTCTGGGGTCCATAGCTCTGATTGTCCTTCTTCTCTGAGACTTGCATCTCCTCAGCCTTGGTATCGTCTTCATACATCCTACACATGTCCACTAGTGCAGGAAAGCTTTGAATCCGCTGGTAGCTGAAAATCGACTTCAACTTTGGCCTCAAGCCTCCTTCAAACTTTATGCATTTGCTCCTCTCATCTGGATTGTTCTGATAGTATGGAGAGTATTTCATCAGCTCCTCAAACTTGGCTGCGTACTCACCCACACTCATATTCCCTTGCTTCAGCTGCAAGAATTCCACCTCCTTCTTCCTCCTTAGATCTTCAGGGAAATACTTTTGGAGAAACTTCTCCATGAATACTCCCCAACTTACCTCCCTTCCTTCATATTGCAGAAGCTGCATCGTGTGATTCCACCAATTCTCAGCTTCATCCTCTAACATGTAGGTTGCATACGCCACCTTTTGAGCATCAGAACATTCCA
Organism: Crotalaria pallida; assembly: GCA_037953625.1. Lineage (NCBI taxonomy): Eukaryota > Viridiplantae > Streptophyta > Magnoliopsida > Fabales > Fabaceae > Crotalaria > Crotalaria pallida. The sequence goes on from CM075649.1 coordinate 83,902,073, forward strand.
ATGTTCTCAAAATCTTATCCATGGTGTGAATCCACTTATTGGCCTCTTCCGGTTTAAATCCTCCTTCAAACTTTGGTGGATTACAGCTCCTAAAATCAGCCAAAGTCTTCACCTCAGCGTTACCCACATTACACTGATGAGGCGGGTTAACCGGTTGAGATGGTTGTTGCATAGCCTCCAACACTGTGGTGATTCGTTCCGTTGGTGTGATTTTGGTTTCTAGTTGCCATATTAGACCTGCGCTATGGGCTTATGGTCACATATGTTGAACTACAGAAACTTCAATTACACCACCTATACTAGGGCTATATTTTAAACTCTTAAATCAACAATCAATTGTTCTTGTACTCAAAAGAGACAAGATACAAACAAATCAAGGGTATCTAAAGCTCAACAAAAAAAATGATAACATTCAAATAGTGTAAATGCCCTGGAGATACCTGCTTGATGTTGATGGCTACCTTTCTGAAACTACTTCCACTACTACAGGATCTGACTTTTGCTCTGATACCACTCAGTGTGACACCCTTCCGGATTACCCAAATATAATATAGTAATTAAGCTTTTATATTGGATAATATATGGACTTGTGAGGATTAAGAAAATATGGAAATAAAATTTTTCTTCCTTTAAAAGCGGGTGCACAAATAAACACTTGGAATTCTTGGAGAATAAACCCTAAGGTATTACCAAAACAGTTATATTGGATTCGGCAATTTCTAAAACCTTTTCGAAAGTTGGGTAGCATTCATCTTTTGGAACCGTATTTTATATTATAGAAAATAACTGAAGCTACCCTTGCTTTATTTGATAAAACTGATACCATCGAATAGTTTTCACAGCCGAGCCCTCAAATAGATTAAATCAGAGTAAGCAGAATTATCGGACTATGCAATTACTAGTAAGATGAACATAGGTACATATATATATATATATAATAAGAGTCATAAGTACATAGCCCCATATCAAAGCTTCCAAGATCCCAAAATACAAGTCCGTAAATAGATCTACATAATAACATGACCAAATCCCTAGAGAACCCCAAAAGTATATCTACAACATATATACATAACCAAAATAAAACTCTAAGGGTGGTCACGTAGATCCGGCAGCATCAGATGTACAGCTTCACTTCAACTCCTTGAATCCTCCAACACACTCACTCAATCCTCACGATTTTGGTGTTTATACAAAGCTCGTGATGTGAGCTTTGTATTCGTGTATCACTCGAATCCTAACACTCAGAATTTAAGGAGAATCGAAGAGGGAAAATCCGAAACCCTAACTTTCATCAACAACCCAAACTTAACCAAAAAGCTTCACGAATCTGTTGTTGTTGAGCTTAAATAGAGCAAGGAAGCTCTCATGCAAGGCGACACGAAAGCCTTGAGGTGTTGGGGAAGGAGTATTCGTGGCGGGAAGAGGGAATCGTTCATGGTGACTCATCAAACTCACTAACTCGTGCAATTTGACCCAGAATACTCGAGTATTCAGAATAATACTCAAGTATTTTGCCCAATTTTTGAAAAATAATTATTTTATTTAATTTCCCTCCAAAACCTTTCCTATAATTGCTTCTAGGTCCCAACCCAGGGACTAATATGCAAAATACTCATTTTAGGCATTTATTATATTTATTAAATAATTTCACACACACAAACTAGTTACATGAACACATATTTTAATCAAGGATTAATATAGAAAATATTAATTATAATTAAATTATAATTAACATTTCATTAATCGGGGATTAAAATTTTGGGGTGTTACAGATAACGTGAGGTGCGTTGAGGTTGGCTAATCCGAGCTAGACAACAGGTTCCGCGTCTGACCCCATTTAGCTCGGCCGGGATCGGTCCGAGGTCCAATACTTACATACTAGGTCGTCCTATGCTTCCTATCACCTTACGACCCTTGTGCAACCTCTACGATTTACTCCTATTCCTAAATAAATCATTATATACTATATATATATGCATATAAAGTTATTATATTTAATATTAATTTTCAGGATGTTACAGAATCCAGATAAATGTAGAGTCATCCTGGAGATGAAAAATCCGTCGGATATTAAGGGCGTACAATAGTTTACAGGCCGTATGGTCGCGCTCTCCCGTTTTCTGCCGCAAGCGGCTCGAAAGGGACTACCGTGGTACCAGTTGTTGAAAAAGAACACTGAATTCGTTTGAGACAACAAATGTGAGGAAGCCTTTTCAACTTTGAAGGAATACCTTTCTTCCCCTCCTGTTCTTTCTAGCCCACAGGAGGGCGAGAAAAGATACCTGTATCTTTCCGTTGGCAACCCGGCCGTCAGTTCGGTCCTCGTCAGAGAAGAATCCAGGAATGAGTTTCCCGTTTATTTTGTTAGTCGAGCTCTACAAGGGCCCGAGTTAAGATACTCAAAGATTGAGAAGTTCGTTTTTTGTTTAATCTTGTCTGCTAGAAGACTCAGGTAGTACTTTCAGAGTCATCTGATCATTGTTCGGACCGCGCAGCCGATCCGGCAAGTCCTCCAGAAGCCTAACCTAGCTGGCAGAATGATGTCCTGGGCAGTTGAACTATCCGAGTTCGATATCTCGTTTGAACCTAGAAAAACAATCAAATCACAAACTCTGGCAGATTTTGTATCCGAGTTCACCGAGCAATCAACTAGGTCGAACTCGGACCTCTGGATCATTTATGTGGATGGCTCTAGCAATAAGAAGGGTGTTGGGGCTGGCGTCATCCTAGAAAACTCAAAAGGAATCATCATCGAATACTCCCTGAAATTCGAATTCCCAACCTCAAACAATCAGGCCGAGTATGAGGCTGTTCTTGCAGGCTTGCATATGGCGAAAGAGCTGGGGGCTGTGGAGGTCCAAATTCTCAGTGATTCACAGTTAGCGGTTTCACAAGTAACTGGTGAGTATCAGGCCAAGGAACCAGTCCTCCAGAAATACTTGGAAAGGGTTAAAATCCTGACCGAGGGTTTTACACGTTTCTCAATTTCACATATCCCCAGTGTAGAATCTGCATGGAATGCTCAGTTTGATGAAGACAAATTTCGTGGATGAAGACAAATGGAGTGAAGTCGGATTGCGTATAAGAAAACAACAACAACCCATATTCTGAGTCTACCGACATACCGTACCTTTAGATATCAAGCAGCAGTAGACTCAGGTGGTTAGCTCAGCTTGGACAGCAAGAAGCTCGGCTCAGGAGAACGAATGTCAAACCAGCAACAAAGTAAGAAGCCCAGTTCAAAAGAAGCTCGGAAGAACTAGAGTTGAACCAGAAGCAGTCAGAAACTTAGAAGCTAGATTGACGATGCTCAGCTCGGCAGAACCATCAGCTCGGCCTTCGGTGCAGATGACTGAAATGTTATATCGTCAGCTCAGCAAAATAATCAGCTCAACCGAAGTTAAGCTCGACCTTCGCAAAGCATCAGAGCGTCAGAAGTTTTGCTCGGGCTTCGCTACAGTCAAGTGAAGTGTCAAATCAGAAGCTCGGCCTAAGCTCGGTTGACAAAGTTGAACTCAAGCTCGAATGCAAAGCTCGGCTCAGAGTCAAACTCAAGATAACATACAAAGCTCGGTCGAGGCTCGGACGTCAAGGCCACTCAAGCCAGAATGCAAATGCTCGGCCAAAGATCAAAGTTAAATTCAAGCCAGAATGCAAAGCTCGGCTACAGCTCGGAAGTCAAAGGTCTAGCTCAAGCTCGGTTCATACTTGGCCAACAAAAGTGCAAAGCAATCAGCTCGGTTGCAGTTCAAGCTCGGTTCACACTTGGTCAGCAACAGTGCAAGCATCATCAAGTTCAAGCGCAAGATCAACGACTTGGTATGGAAGCAATCAGCTCAGTTCAAGTAACAAGCTCGGTTCGCGTCAAGTCATCAATTATGGAAGCATCATCAAGCTCGGAGCTCAGATCAAGCTTGGAGCTCGGCTAATCATCAGAATCAGAATACAACGGGATTGGTTTCATTCTGAAGATTCGATTCATAAATACATCAGATCAGAATATGACTATTGGAGAGGAAATCTCGTTGAAAATATTTCCTCACATGGTGATTTTTATTCCTCCCTGATTCTTGGGGATTTTCGTGTATAAAAGGTGATTGCCTCCTCCAACATCAGGGAGAACCTTGAACAACAAAAATCAGAATCTGAAACACTCATTCTCTCTACCAATCCTTTCAAAAGTCTGAAACTCAGTTGCTATTCACACTGTCACATTCATACGTGACTGAGTTCTATTCTGGAGCCACATCATTACTGTTACTGTTCACCATAGAAGTCTTGAGAGGTTCTCAAGCATTGGAAGTCTTTGGAGGTTCCTAAGCAAGAAGACTTAGAAGGTTTCTAAGCAGGAGTTGAAGAGGTTCTTCAACCGACAGCAAGATCATTGTGTTTGGGGTAGTGTCGATAGTTTGGTACACTATCTGACATATAGGTGTAGTTAGAGAGGTTCTCTAATCCTATTGTAACCCATTTTTGATATTGAGTAAAAAGCTCCCTAAGGTTTAGGGGGGACTGGACGTAGCTCTCAGTGGGGAGAGTGAACCAGTATAAAACTCTCTGTGTTTTTCTCATTATTGCTTTCTGCATTGTCGGCATTTAATTGGTTTCTGTCTAACTGCATTTGTGGTTGATGTGTATTTGCTGTGATTCCGCTGCAACTCTAATTAAGTGTGCTTGTGTTCGGACAAGCCGATTATCTGCATAGATAATCGACTGCTCGGACTCTGTTCAGCACTAAATCGACATTTTTCAAAACCAGCAAGTACGGTTCATCTATTTTCAATCAAGTTCGAAAATTTGGTATCATTGGTTTCAAAATTACTATTTACCCCCCCTCTAGTAATTGTTAGGCCGCTTGTTGGTTTTCAACACCCAGGAGTTCGAGCATCAGAGCAGATGTCTTATCAAAGCTGGCCAGCACTAAAGGTGCCGGTAACAACAAAAGTATCATTCAGGAAGCAATTCAAGGTCCGAGTGCGGTTTTAGCAATTTCTCTCAGCCCTAATTGGATGCAACCCATCAAATCCTTCCTCCAACACGGGACCACGCCCTCAGACCAACTGGAAGCAAAGAAGCTTGTCAAGAAAACGGCTCACTATGTCTTATTAGGCGATGTTCTCTACAGGAGAGAGGTCTCCTCCCCCCTCCTCCTTTTTCTCAGTTTGGAGGAAGCTGACGAGGTTCTACAAGAAGTCCATGGTGGAATAGCTAGTCACCACATGGGCGGAAAATCCCTAGCTAGAAAAATCCTGAGAGCTGGGTATTTTCGGCCCACATTGGTGGCCGACTAAATAGACCACGTCCAGAGATGCAACCAATGTCAGTACTACAATAACTTGCACAACATACCAGCTGAGGAGCTCCACTCATTGGTTTCACCATGGCTTTTGTTCCAATGGGGGATGGATATAATAGGGAAGTTCCCTACCGCTCCGGGACAGCTGAAATTCATGATTGTGGATGTTGACTATTTTACCAAGTGGATCGAAGCCGAAGCCCTGGCTGCTGTAACATCCTCAATTTAAATTTGGTTATAATGTGAATTATGCAAAGTGATTATGGGGATTGTCAAGTTTAGGGAGAGGTTATGAGTAGTAAATCAAGCTTGAAAGAGTATAGGAGCCTAAGGAAATGAATTGGAGTTAGAAAACCATCAAAGTGGAACTTTTCATGAAGTAATCGATTACCTCACAAGGGAGTAATCGATTACAAGGCCTCTGGTGAAAACACTTAAATGTTGCAGCATTGGTAATCGATTAACCCTTGGAAGTAATAAATTACCTTGTGTTTTTGTGAAGTAATCGATTACTTTTCAGTGCACTAATCGATTACTTGTCCCCTGCTGAATGTACTAGAAATGTTGCATCAAAGGAGTTACGATTACTGTGGGCAAGTAATCGATTACCCTTGTAAAAATCTGGAAAAAAAATATAGAGTGGGGGCCACATAATTCGTGGCTTAGTTGATAAGGGAGCAACCACTGCCACACATTTAACTTTTAGGCTTGTTGATAAAAGAAGAAGAAAGGAAAATAGAGACACACATCATCACCAACATCTCTCTCTTCCCTCTCTTGTTGGAACCCCTCCTTTCTTCTCCTTGGGGATTCCATTCTCCATCATCAAATCATCCAAGATCAAGTGGGGTTTCTTAATTCCATAAACAAATCTCTTCCTCTTTAACTCCAAGTAAGTGTATAAGCCATGGATTTCTTCTCTTTCTCTCCATAAAATTTGAATCCCTCTTTCTCTCTCCTCCTTCCATGGTGGTTTCAAGCTTTGAGACCATGGAAGCTTCACTACTTCATGAACCCTAGCAAGAAACCAAGCAATAATAATAACTTTTCTTCTTATGACTCTTATAATAGGTTTCTCCCTCTCCTTTGGACCACAACTCTTTTGGTGGCAATCTCTCAAGCTTAGAGCAAGTGAAAAACACCTTATCTCTAAGTGTTTGAGGTAAGGGTGTGTGTGTTACCATATTCTAGGGGGTAGTTTGTATTATGTTTATAGTGGATACTAAGAGTTCCTTTTTATGTTAGCTAAGTTAAAACCCTAGGTTAGTAAATATAGTAGGAAAGTATAGAAATGTATTATTTTGTGCATGATTATGATGATTGATACTTGAATGTGTGGTTTGATATTTTTCCAAATTATGTTGGACTCTAGAATTATAAGAGGATAATGAAAATGCTGAATTCATGAGAGTGGTTGCAAAATGATTGGAATATGATCTAAAAGACTAAAGGCAAAATAAAAATAGTGTGTGATCCAGATCTTGTAAGACGTTGTCCGAAGGAGACTGTACGTAATGATGGATACACACACACACCATATAATAATAAAGGTATAATTGGATTGTGCGATTCCAAATCTTGTAAGACGTTGTCCGTAGGAGACTGTACGCATAGATCGCGTAAGACACACTTGATGCGCAGCTATAAGACGTTGTCCGTAGGAGACTGTACGCAATGATGGACGCTTCTCTGATTGTGGAATCCAGGTCTTGTAAGACGTTGTCCGTAGGAGACTGTACGCCTAGACCGCGTAAGACACACATGATGTGCAGCTGTAGGACGTTGTCCGTAGGAGACTGTACGCAGTGATGGATCCACGTAATAATTTTCTAAAAATCTATGAAAAACTTAAAGATATGATAAGAGAGAAGAATATGTGGAATCAAGTAAAGAGATGAGAAAGATATATGTTGGAATGAATTAAAAGTACCTGAAGTAAAAATTTAAAGAATTACAAAAGTAACCATTTGTCAATGTTATGAATATAATTGTATTGAATGGGAATGATTGATTGGAGTTTGTGTACTATATGACTAATTGTGTTTGGCTTGGTAGTTCATTAAAGCATAGTAGAAACTGCTTTCCCTATTTTATTGTGTAATGCTCACCTCCTTACCATTTTTCAGGTACTGAGCTAGAGCATACACTAGGCTTGGCCGAGCAGGATTTCTCTCCCTCACAGGGAGAGTAGGGTTATTATGGGTTAGGGCATGTTACTGGACCTAAGCCTCCTATATTCTTTTGATGTGTATGATTTTGTATATATCTTTTGGAGAGAGGCTTAGGATGATTTTCTTTTGATAAAATTATATGTTGTGAATCATGATATTCAAACTTAGTATTTCCGATGCTACTCTTGATACTGAAGGAAGTTATTGTATTTTTGAGCCCTTTGGGCCTTTCCCTGATATATATATATATATATATATATATATATATATATATGATATGAAGCCCTACTGGCTGCTGATTGTATAATTGATAATGTTTCTCAACAGGTTAAACCTTGGAATTGATCGAAAAACAAAGGAAACTTCGTCTGTCTGACGGGAGATTTTTAATGAATTAAAAGGAAATTTTAAATTCACATTTTTATTAATGGGTATTAAGGGTAAAATAATCCTAGGTGTTACAGCTGCCATCACCTCGGTCAGGGTACAAAAATTCTTCATCAAGCAGGTAATTTCCCGATTCGGGGTCCCACACTCCCTGGTCTCTGACAATGGTAGCCAGTTCACAGCTAACATCTTCCAAGCTCTTGCCGACGATCTTCACATTTCTCATAGTTTCTCCTCGATGGAACATCCCCAAACTAACGGGCAAGCCGAGGCAGCCAACCGAGCAATCATAGAGGGCCTAAAGAAAAGGCTTCTGGGCATAAAAGGAGCTTGGGCTGAGTTACTTCCTGAGGTGCTTTGGTCGCTTCCCACGACCGTTCAGACCTCGACAGGAGAAACGCCTTTCAGACTCACATATGGATGTGACGCCGTGATCCCCATTGAGAAAAGGATCCCGACATTCTGAATCAGGGAACGCTCAACTGAAGAAAATAATGAGTTGATCAAAGAAGAGCTTGCCCTCAGCAAAGAGATCCGAGATGAAAAGAAGGCTAAACAGAGACAGGCCAGACAGTATAACAAAGGTGTCACCCCAAGGGCTTTCGAAGTCGGTGATCTGGTTCTCCGCCGTGTAGATATTGGTTTGAAAAACGCCCGAGATGGAAAATTTGCTCAGAATTGGGAAGGCCCTTACAGGGTCACTTCCAAGACAGGATCTGGTGGATACAAGCAGGAGACTCTGAATGAGGCAGAATTAAAGAACAGTTGGAACGCCAATAAGTCGAGGACCTGCTTTAGTTGATTGGCGATGGAGAACCCATAATTCAATCCCTTTTATGTTTGTTGTGGTTTATTTTATTCCCCAAAGAACTTTGTGTTTTTAAGTTTAAGCGATATTTATGTTTCGTTCATGTTGCATTCTCAGTTTTAAAAGACTAGCTATGTGATCAATCTGTAACACCCCAAAATTTTAATCCCCGATTAATGAAATGTTAATTATAATTTAATTATAATTAATAGTTTTCGAATTAATCCTTGATTAAAATATGTGTGTATATAATTAGCTTGTATGTGAGAAATTATTTAATAAATAATTTAAATGCCTAAAATGTATATTTTGCATATTAGTCCCTGGGTTGGGACCTAGAAGCAATTATAGGAAAGGTTTTGGAGGGAAGGTAAATAAAATAATTATTTTTCAAAATCTGGGTAAAATACTCGAGTATTATCAGAAACACTCGAGTATTCTGGGTCAAACTGCACGAGTTAGTGCGTTTGGTGAGTCACAGCCAACGATTCTCGTGTGTTGACACGAAATCGTCTTTCCCAGCACGTCAATGGCGTCGTGTCGAGCAGCATGTGTGTCCTCATCTCCTATTTAAGCTCATCAACGAACCTTGGTGAAGAATTTTGTTGATCATTCTTCTGGTTGATGAAGTTAGGGTTCATAACTTCACTGAATCGATTCTCTTCTCTGAGTTCAAATTGAATCACAAATCATACACGAATACAAAGCTCACATCACGAGCTTTGTATAGACACCGAAATTGAGAGCTGAGAGTGAGTGTGCTGTTGGAATCGAAGCTTGGAAGTTGGAGTTTTTCTGTCAAGTTCAGTTTCTGGAGCTCACTGAGATCATCGATTTTGGTAAGCTCTTGAGTTCTTGAGTCTCAAACTCGATTCCTTTAGTTAGTTGATGTGGTATAGAGTCTAGAAACCTAACTTTCCTCAATTCTTATCTCTGTTTCATGGGTGAACCAATTCGGTTTTGGTGGTGCACTCAAAACTGTCATGCATGTGAAGCTCAAGTGGATTTATGGGTTTGGAGAGCTTTTCTTTGGAATCTTTCTGTTGATTCAAGTTTGAGAGGTAAGGGGAAGTAATTATATTCACTAGATAGAGTTTGAAATCCATTAAATGTGTTAGAGAGCCACCAAGAGGCTCTAAGGGCTTAGATTCTATAGGAACTTTGGTTTGGAGACCAATCCATGCTCTAAATCCGTATTGAGCAAGTTTGTTATCATGCATGTGAACTTAAATGAGCTTTGTTTCATGAATATTATGCTTATTGTGTGATTTGAGGTATTGAGTTGTTAAAATGCCTTTTTATGCATAATCAATGATTTCTCTGTCAATTCTGTGTTTTGAATTGAAATAAGTGTTGTAACATGTTTGATTAATGATATGTTAACTCTGTGGATCCCTGAAATGGACTTAAATTGAGTAGAAATGAAAATGGCATGTTAAAACCAGTTTTCAATACTGTCAGCTGCGAAACACTCGAGTAAATGGCAAAGTACTCGAGTAAATCGTGTTCAAAATAAAGCAAATTTCATAAGAACACTCGAGTATTTTGTCTGATACTCGAATATCGGGCATGAACTGAGAATTTTTATAGGTCAAACACTCGAGACATTCAAAGTCACTCGAGTATTCTGGAAAAGTCCAAGAACACTCGAGTAACTCATGAACTACTCGAGTAAATTGTTGAAATTCAAACCCAAATCCTCAGAAAGACATGAACACTCGAGTAAGCTTAAGAACATTCGAGTAATCTGGAAAATCTCCAGAACACTCGAGTATTCTGAACTTTACTCGAGTAAAATGCCCAGAATCTGGAAACATCATTTTCAATTCTAACTTAATTAATTAAGGAATTAATAAGGATAATTCAAGGGATCAAAGACTTAGAGAAATTGATAAATACAATTAGATCGTTCGGTGACGATCCATTTTGAAAATTAAGCCTAGGTGGCAAGTAATGTATTAATCAATTTCCCCTAAGTCTAAAATGCATTCATTCTGGAGTTTGGATGGTAGGACGTATATCATGTTTTTGGTAAACATGTGGAGGGCCTCTGGGAGTGCCAATACGCTTGCTTGATGACACGTTGTTGACGTGGTCGGCTTAGTGGATGCCGATATGGTTATACCGTTTGGATGACGGACCGTTTGGATGACGGGACGATGCTCGGGTGGCACGTTATAACTATGCTCGGGTGGCATGGATTCCAAGCTTGTCGTGTACATTCTAGGTGAATGTACGAATTGTTGTATACCTAGGAATACAACGCACTGTGGAGTGCTGGGTTGTCAAGGATGGACGTCAGAGAGTGACTTAGAAAATGTGGAGATAAGTTGAGAGTTAAAGTCATGCATCATGTCATTCACTTAATGCAATTGATATACCTGAATTAAGTGTGAGCATCCTATGTGCATCTGATACTTGCTAGATGCTAATTGTGATTGTTGTTAATTGATGCATTATTATCTTTCATATGTTGCATGATTTATTCTCTATTGATTATGTGAGTAGAATTGCTTACCCCTATGCCCTTGTAGGTGATGTCTCGTTACATTGCTTGCATCGAGATCCGGCCACTTCCTAGTGGCGTATGGATCTATGAGGACCATCGCGCGGTGTATGAGGGGGAGGTAGAGTTCACATTCTACCACCCTAACCCGCTGATGCGATTCCGTCCTCGTAGGTTTAGGATTCCCATCATATACACTATGCATGTACCCCCGTTTTATACTTATCATGGACCACCTCCCATGCGACCAGCTCGCTCTTACCACAGCTTTCATTTTCGACCTACCCGCTCTCACCCTTTTATGTCGAGAGTTGTCCGCGAGGAGACTCCCCCTTCTTATCCGAGGAGCCCCGTCAGGGTTTCACCATCACCTGACCCGGTACCCAGTGGTAGGGTACACTCTCCCTCGGATGAGATCGAGGAGGATCCGGTGGAGGACGAGAGTGGGAGCGAGCCTGTCGTGCATTCTACTGGGAGTGACTGGAGGGACGATGATCCCTAGGTACGTGCATATGGTGTATGACGTGGACCCTTGGATCTGTGCTGTGGAGGAGATGTGCTGCTGCTGCTGTGATGATGATGCTACTACCTTATTACCTATGTTTTTGGGAGACTACTACTGCTGCTACTACTGCATCTGATGCTGATGGATCTACGTGACTATCCCTGGGGTTGTATTTTGATTATGTATATATTGTACATATGTTTTACTCTAGGGTTATAGTAGCATAGTGATGTAGATCTGTTTACATGGACTTGTTATATTTTTGGAACTTGGTGACTTATCTCATGGACTATGTATGTATGACTCTTTCGTATATATGAAAATCTATGTTTATATCATATCAGTAGCATAGTCCAGTAATTTCCGTTTACTCTGATTTAACTTATAAATGAGCTCGGCCATAAGTATTAATTGACGATATCAGTTTTATTGAACAAAGTATGGGTAGCTTCAATTGATTGTAAAATGTAAAGAAATTTTTAAAGAACGAATGTTATCCTGTTTGAGAAAAGGTTTTAGAAATCGCCGAACTTGATACAAGTGTTTTAAAGGATTTTAGAATTTATTCTCCAAGAGTTCCATTTGATGAATTGTGCACCCGCTTTAAAGAAAATTTCATTTACCATATTTTCTTAGCTCACAAGTCCATATATTATCCAATATAAAGCATAAATACTAGATTATATTTGGGTAATCCGGAAGGGTGTCACACTCAGTGGTATCAAAGCAAAAGTCAGATCCTGTAGTAGTAGAAGTGGTTCCAGAAAGGTAGCCATCAACATCAAGCAGGTATCTCCAAAGCATTTACATTATTTGAATGTTATAATATCGCTTGTTGAGGTTTGAATACCCCTGATTGGTTTGTATCTTGTCTCTTTTGAGTACAAGACACAATTGCTTGTAGATTTCATAAGTTTAGGATAGAGCCTTAGTATAGGTGGTGTAATGGAAGTTTCTTTAGTTCAACATATGTGACCATAAGCCCATAGCGCAGGTCTAGTATGGCAACTAGAAACCAAAATCACACCAACGCGATGTTGGAGCGAATCACCACGGTGTTGGAAGCTATGCAAAGGCAGTCTCAGCAACCATCTCAACCAACTAATCCGCCTCATCAGTGTAATATGGGAAACACTGAGGCAAAGACTCTGGCTGATTTTAGGAGTTGCAATCCGCCAAAGTTTGAAGGAGGATTTAAACCGGAAGAGGCCAACAAGTGGATTCATACTATGGACAAGATTTTGAGGACTTTGGAGTGTTCTGATGTTCAGAAGGTGGCATATGCAACCTATATGCTGGAAGATGAGGCTGAGAATTGGTGGAATCACACCATGCAGCTTTTGCAATATGAAGGAAGGGAGATAAGTTGGGGAGTATTTATGGAGAAGTTTCTCCAGAAGTATTTTCCTGAGGATCTGAGAAGGAAGAAGGAGGTGGAGTTTCTGCAGTTGAAGTAAGGGAACATGAGTGTGGGCGAGTACGCGGCAAAGTTTGAAGAGTTGATGAAGTACTCTCCATACTACCAGAACAATCCAGACGAGAGGAGCAAGTGCATCAAGTTTGAAGGTGGGCTGAAGCCAAAGCTGAAGTCAATTTTTAGCTATCAGCGGATTCAAAGTTTCCCTGCATTGGTGGATATGTGTAGGATGTACGAAGATGATATCCAGGCTGAGGAGATGCAAGTGCCAGAGAAGAAGGACAATCAAGGATATGGACCACAGAGACGAAAGGGTTTTAACAATAGAGGCAAAGGTCCATATGATCGCAGAGGGAAAGGCAAGGGTAAAGCTGGTGGTTCTGAGGGAAGGAACTATCGGAATGAAGCTCCATTTTGCGACAAGTGCAAGCGCAATCACTATGGTAGGGTATGCTGGGGGACAAGTGGTTGCTTCAATTGTGGAAAGCTGGGGCATTTTGCAAGAGATTGCAAGGAACCAGCCAAGGCCAATTCCAGAGGAACTGCTGATAGACCGGTGACTCAAGGAAGAGTCTTCACCCTTAGTGGTGTGGAAGCGAATCGATCCTCTGATCTGGTGCAAGGTAAATACTTGCTTAATGGTCAGCCTTGTTATGTTTTGTTTGACTCTGGTGCAACGCATTCATTTGTTTCATATGAATGTGTAAACCGTTTAGGTTTGATTGTGTCTGAAATGCCTTATGTTTTTAAAATAGAAACCCCTACCAATGCTCCAGTAGTTGTTTCTAGAGCATGTCTTAACTGTTGTATAGAAGTGTTGGGACAAACCTCTAAAGTAGACTTGATCTGCTTACCCTTGACACAATTAGATGTGATCTTGGGGATGGACTGGTTAAGTCGGAACCAAGTGATCATTGATTGTGATAGGAAACTAGTAGCCTATAGAGACCCAAAACCATTGGGCTACATGTGTCTATTCAACTCAGAGGTGGAGGAGAGTGGTCCGAAGTTGGAAGAGATTCCTGTTGTTCGAGAGTTTCCAGAAGTGTTTGCTGATGAGATTCCTGGTCTGCCACCAAGAAGAGAGATTGAATTTGGTATCGACCTAATTCCCGGAACTGGTCCCATTTCTATCGCTCCTTATAGAATGGCACCACCGGAAATGGCAGAGATGAAGAAGCAGATTGAGGAGTTGCTACAGAAACAGATGATCCGACCAAGCGTCTCACCTTGGGGTGCTCCTGTCCTATTCGTCAAGAAAAAGGATGGTAACATGAGGATGTGTATAGACTATCGGCAGCTGAATAAGGTCACCATCAAGAACAAGTATCCGTTGCCACGGATAGATGACCTTATGGATCAAGTACGTGGGGCATCAGTATTTTCCAAGATTGATTTGAGGTCGGGGTACCATCAGATCAGGATTAGAGAGGAGGATATCTCTAAGACTGCATTCCGATCTCGATACGGACATTATGAGTATGTCGTAATGCCGTTCGGATTGACTAATGCACCAGCTATCTTTATGGACTACATGAATCGAATCTTTAGACCTCATCTAGATTCATTCGTGGTTGTGTTCATTGACGATATTCTGATCTACTCTAAGAGCCCCGAAGAGCATGCTGAACATTTGAGGGTAGTGTTAAGCATCTTGAAGGAGAAGCAGCTGTATGCCAAACTTACGAAGTGTGAGTTCTGGCTAAAGGAGGTTAAGTTTTTAGGGCATGTGATTTCAGATAAAGGGATTGCGGTTGATTCGACGAAGGTAGATTCGGTTTTTCAATGGGAGCAACCGAAGTCGGTCACGGAGGTTAGAAGTTTTCTCGGATTGGCTGGGTATTATAGAAGGTTTATCGAGGGTTTCTCGAAGGTCGCACTGCCTCTGACTAAGTTGACTCGGAAAGATCAACCATTTCTGTGGGACGAAAAGTGTGAAAAGAGTTTTCGGGAGTTGAAGGAAAGGTTGACATCGTCTCCCGTATTAGTGTTGCCCGATACACAGAAGAGTTTCGATGTGTATTGTGACGAGTCGAAACAAGGTCTTGGGTGTGTCTTGATGCAAGATGGGCAAGTTGTCGCTTATACCTCGAGACAGTTAAAGGTTCATGAGATGAACTATCCAACCCATGACCTGGAGCTAGCAGCTGTGGTGTTTGCCTTAAAGATTTGGAGGCACTATCTCTATGGCACTACGTTCCGGGTGTTTAGTGACCATAAGAGTTTAAAGTACCTCTTTGATCAAAAGGAGTTGAATATGAGGCAACGCAGATGGATGGAGTTTTTGAAGGATTATGAGTTTGAGCTCCATTATCATCCTGGGAAGGCAAACGTTGTAGCGGATGCATTGAGTAGAAAGGCAATGCATATCAGTGCAATGATGATTAGAGAAGCTGCACTGATAGAGGAGTTTCGGGATTTAAGTTTGACGATGCAAGTGGAGCCGACGAGTATCAAGTTGGGGATGCTACAGGTTGCTAACGAATTCCTGCAAAGGATTCGAGAATTGCAACACGAGGATGAGAAACTTATGGAGAAGAAGAGGTTGATGCAAGAAGGTATGGAGTTAGAATTCCAAGAAGGGAAGGATGGAATCTTGCGTTTTAGAATGAGGATTTGTATTCCGGATAATTTGGAAGTAAGAAGGATGATTTTGGATGAAGCGCATAAGAGTAAGATGAGCATTCATCCGGGAGCTACTAAAATGTACCAGGACTTAAAGAAATTATTTTGGTGGCCGGGGTTAAAGAAGGATGTAGCTGAGTATGTGGCGTGCTGTTTGGTGTGTCAAAAGGCGAAGGTAGAACACCAAAGGCCAGGAGGAGAGTTGCTTTCTTTAGAAGTTCCCGTATGGAAGTGGGATAGCATCTCGATGGATTTCGTGTCGGGATTGCCAAGGACGTCTACTGGTCATGATGCAATCTGGGTGATCGTGGATCGGTTGACCAAGTCAGCGCATTTCATTCCCGTGAATATGCGCTACTCATTGGAAAAGCTCACTCAGTTGTATATCAAGGAAGTTGTTCGTCTTCATGGGATACCATCAAGTATTGTGTCTGATCGCGATCCAAGGTTCACGTCAAAGTTCTGGCAAGATCTACACAGAGCCTTGGGTTCAAGATTGAAGTTAAGCTCTGCATACCACCCTCAGACTGATGGTCAAACGGAAAGAACTATTCAGTCATTGGAAGACATTCTGCGAGCTTGTGCACTGGAAGAACAAGGGAGTTGGGAGAAAATGTTGCCACTCGTGGAATTTACTTACAACAATAGTTATCACACGAGTATTGGAATGGCACCATTTGAAGCTCTGTATGGAAGGAAATGTCAGACGCCGTTATGCTGGTTTCAAGTGGGGGAGAATTCTCTGGTTGGGCCAGATTTTGTGCAAGAGACCACGGAGCAGATCAAGATGATTCAAGCAAAGATGAAGACGGCACAGAGTAGGCAGAAAAGCTATGCTGATAGGAGAAGGAAACCTTTAGAGTTTGTCGAAGGAGACCATGTGTTCATTAGGATTGTACCAACCAAAGGTGTTGGTAGAGCCTTGAAAACCCAGAAATTATCACCTAAGTTTATTGGTCCCTATCAAATTCTAAAAAGAATCGGCCCAGTAGCTTATCAGTTAGCCCTGCCTCCATCATTAGCTAACCTCCACAATGTGTTCCATGTATCTCAGTTGAAGAAATATGTCCATGATCCCACCATTGTCCTTAGAATTCAACCGGATGACTTAGGAGTTCATAAGAACCTAACCTTCAAAGCTGTGCCAGTTCGCATCGAAGATCGGAGAATCAAGCAACTGAGAGGGAAGGATATTCATCTGGTCAAAGTTGTCTGGGTTTGTGGAGATGTAATAGAATCCTCTTGGGAGTTAGAGAATAAGATGCGTCAGGATTATTCTGACTTGTTTGTATGAGTTGAATTTCGGGGACGAAATTCCTTGTAAGTGGGGGAGTAGTGTAACACCCCAAAATTTTAATCCCCGATTAATGAAATGTTAATTATAATTTAATTATAATTAATAGTTTTCGAATTAATCCTTGATTAAAATATGTGTGTATATAATTAGCTTGTATGTGAGAAATTATTTAATAAATAATTTAAATGCCTAAAATGTATATTTTGCATATTAGTCCCTGGGTTGGGACCTAGAAGCAATTATAGGAAAGGTTTTGGAGGGAAGGTAAATAAAATAATTATTTTTCAAAATCTGGGTAAAATACTCGAGTATTATCAGAAACACTCGAGTATTCTGGGTCAAACTGCACGAGTTAGTGCGTTTGGTGAGTCACAGCCAACGATTCTCGTGTGTTGACACGAAATCGTCTTTCCCAGCACGTCAATGGCGTCGTGTCGAGCAGCATGTGTGTCCTCATCTCCTATTTAAGCTCATCAACGAACCTTGGTGAAGAATTTTGTTGATCATTCTTCTGGTTGATGAAGTTAGGGTTCATAACTTCACTGAATCGATTCTCTTCTCTGAGTTCAAATTGAATCACAAATCATACACGAATACAAAGCTCACATCACGAGCTTTGTATAGACACCGAAATTGAGAGCTGAGAGTGAGTGTGCTGTTGGAATCGAAGCTTGGAAGTTGGAGTTTTTCTGTCAAGTTCAGTTTCTGGAGCTCACTGAGATCATCGATTTTGGTAAGCTCTTGAGTTCTTGAGTCTCAAACTCGATTCCTTTAGTTAGTTGATGTGGTATAGAGTCTAGAAACCTAACTTTCCTCAATTCTTATCTCTGTTTCATGGGTGAACCAATTCGGTTTTGGTGGTGCACTCAAAACTGTCATGCATGTGAAGCTCAAGTGGATTTCTGGGTTTGGAGAGCTTTTCTTTGGAATCTTTCTGTTGATTCAAGTTTGAGAGGTAAGGGGAAGTAATTATATTCACTAGATAGAGTTTGAAATCCATTAAATGTGTTAGAGAGCCACCAAGAGGCTCTAAGGGCTTAGATTCTATAGGAACTTTGGTTTGGAGACCAATCCATGCTCTAAATCCGTATTGAGCAAGTTTGTTATCATGCATGTGAACTTAAATGAGCTTTGTTTCATGAATATTATGCTTATTGTGTGATTTGAGGTATTGAGTTGTTAAAATGCCTTTTTATGCATAATCAATGATTTCTCTGTCAATTCTGTGTTTTGAATTGAAATAAGTGTTGTAACATGTTTGATTAATGATATGTTAACTCTGTGGATCCCTGAAATGGACTTAAATTGAGTAGAAATGAAAATGGCATGTTAAAACCAGTTTTCAATACTGTCAGCTGCGAAACACTCGAGTAAATGGCAAAGTACTCGAGTAAATCGTGTTCAAAATAAAGCAAATTTCATAAGAACACTCGAGTATTTTGTCTGATACTCGAATATCGGGCATGAACTGAGAATTTTTATAGGTCAAACACTCGAGACATTCAAAGTCACTCGAGTATTCTGGAAAAGTCCAAGAACACTCGAGTAACTCATGAACTACTCGAGTAAATTGTTGAAATTCAAACCCAAATCCTCAGAAAGGCATGAACACTCGAGTAAGCTTAAGAACATTCGAGTAATCTGGAAAATCTCCAGAACACTCGAGTATTCTGAACTTTACTCGAGTAAAATGCCCAGAATCTGGAAACATCATTTTCAATTCTAACTTAATTAATTAAGGAATTAATAAGGATAATTCAAGGGATCAAAGACTTAGAGAAATTGATAAATACAATTAGATCGTTCGGTGACGATCCATTTTGAAAATTAAGCCTAGGTGGCAAGTAATGTATTAATCAATTTCCCCTAAGTCTAAAATGCATTCATTCTGGAGTTTGGATGGTAGGACGTATATCATGTTTTTGGTAAACATGTGGAGGGCCTCTGGGAGTGCCAATACGCTTGCTTGATGACACGTTGTTGACGTGGTCGGCTTAGTGGATGCCGATATGGTTATACCGTTTGGATGACGGACCGTTTGGATGACGGGACGATGCTCGGGTGACACGTTATAACTATGCTCGGGTGGCATGGATTCCAAGCTTGTCGTGTACATTCTAGGTGAATGTACGAATTGTTGTATACCTAGGAATACAACGCACTGTGGAGTGCTGGGTTGTCAAGGATGGACGTCAGAGAGTGACTTAGAAAATGTGGAGATAAGTTGAGAGTTAAACTCATGCATCATGTCATTCACTTAATGCAATTGATATACCTGAATTAAGTGTGAGCATCCTATGTGCATCTGATACTTGCTAGATGCTAATTGTGATTGTTATTAATTGATGCATTATTATCTTTCATATGTTGCATGATTTATTCTCTATTGATTATGTGAGTAGAATTGCTTACCCCTATGCCCTTGTAGGTGATGTCTCGTTACATTGCTTGCATCGAGATCCGGCCACTTCCTAGTGGCGTATGGATCTATGAGGACCATCGCGCGGTGTATGAGGGGGAGGTAGAGTTCACATTCTACCACCCTAACCCGCTGATGCGATTCCGTCCTCGTAGGTTTAGGATTCCCATCATATACACTATGCATGTACCCCCGTTTTATACTTATCATGGACCACCTCCCATGCGACCAGCTCGCTCTTACCACAGCTTTCATTTTCGACCTACCCGCTCTCACCCTTTTATGTCGAGAGTTGTCCGCGAGGAGACTCCCCCTTCTTATCCGAGGAGCCCCGTCAGGGTTTCACCATCATCTGACCCGGTACCCAGTGGTAGGGTACACTCTCCCTCGGATGAGATCGAGGAGGATCCGGTGGAGGACGAGAGTGGGAGCGAGCCTGTCGTGCATTCTACTGGGAGTGACTGGAGGGACGATGATCCCTAGGTACGTGCATATGGTGTATGACGTGGACCCTTGGATCTGTGCTGTGGAGGAGATGTGCTGCTGCTGCTGTGATGATGATGCTACTACCTTATTACCTATGTTTTTGGGAGACTACTACTGCTGCTACTACTGCATCTGATGCTGATGGATCTACGTGACTATCCCTGGGGTTGTATTTTGATTATGTATATATTGTACATATGTTTTACTCTAGGGTTATAGTAGCATAGTGATGTAGATCTGTTTACATGGACTTGTTATATTTTTGGAACTTGGTGACTTATCTCATGGACTATGTATGTATGACTCTTTCGTATATATGAAAATCTATGTTTATATCATATCAGTAGCATAGTCCAGTAATTTCCGCTTACTCTGATTTAACTTATAAATGAGCTCGGCCATAAGTATTAATTGACGATATCAGTTTTATTGAACAAAGTATGGGTAGCTTCAATTGATTGTAAAATGTAAAGAAATTTTTAAAGAACGAATGTTATCCTGTTTGAGAAAAGGTTTTAGAAATCGCCGAACTTGATACAAGTGTTTTAAAGGATTTTAGAATTTATTCTCCAAGAGTTCCATTTGATGAATTGTGCACCCGCTTTAAAGAAAATTTCATTTACCATATTTTCTTAGCTCACAAGTCCATATATTATCCAATATAAAGCATAAATACTAGATTATATTTGGGTAATCCGGAAGGGTGTCACACAATCAACTACTTTATGAGATGAATGACAAATCTTGAAAAGTTACAGCTTCAAATTCTACTTATATGCGTACGTACTTGCCTTTCCTTTTGGGCTAGCCACCTAATTGGAACTCGGCCACTTATGCACAACAACTTTCTAAATAAAAGCTTATAAGATTATCAAGTACAAAGGAGCACCCAACTCCATAGGACTGAACCAAAAGATCCTCTTTGAGTCGGGCGACAAGGACCCCACCTTGGCTCAGGTGGCGAGGTCTGAGCTCTCCTTACCGCATTATAAAAAAGCTAAGATAAATTTAGCAAGTCTATATAACGCTAAAATAAAAGCATATAGATGACGCATGTGCATGCAGCAAACAAAAGACTTAACCAATTTTCCAAAAAGAGAAACACTGTTGTACAAAAGCAAGGTCAAACACAAATCACATTGTTTTACAAAGAAAAGTATAAGCTGCCCAGAATAAGGGACTTATGCTTGATCTTCATCATCCGAAAGCACGACGCTCCCCGGATCGAAATCCACCTCCTTCCTCTCCAAAGGGGATTTGGCAGGTCTTCGGCCGAAAGGTCGACCTCGGTATCACCATTAGAACAGTCGAGCAACTTGTCTTCTTCCACCGTGTAAACGCGACTAGCCCCGACCACTTGCAGCCGAAGGTTCTTATTCAAGAATTGGATTTGCTCTACGGCATTCCGAAAGATGCTGTCAGCCAATGTTTCCAGATCGAACATTGCCTTCTTGGCCACCACTTTGTGTTTGAGGGCTTGGAACGCCCTCCTCTTCAGCATATCCCGGACCTTCCCCACCTCGGCTTCACCATCAGCTTTGGCCTTGCCTACGGCCTCTTTGGCTTGGGCAAGTTCATCCGCCCTTTGGTCGGCTTCTTTCCTACTATGCTCCAACCTTTTTGCCAAGTCACGGGCCTCCTTACGAGACTTTTCAAGGTCGGCATTGGCCCTCTAAAGTTCATTCTGCAGCTTGTTCCTTTCACGCTCGGCTACAGAGTGTCGGTCTCTAGTAGCCGGCGAATACACGACTTCAGCTTCAGCCGTGTGATCAGATAAAAACTTCATAAACTCCGCCACCTCCTCAGTCATCCTCTTCCACTCCTCAATCGACATATTACCAAAATTGCGCTTCCGAGGAGGACTCGACAGAACCGCGACCCTCTCGAAACCCGTTACCAAACTCTCGGTAATCCCTTGGGTAGAGGGCGTCACGGTAACCCCCATAGGCGAAGAGTCGGCGTTCACGAGTTCGTCGACTGAGGGGGGTGGGTGTTGAACAGCCGTAGTACCAACAGCATTAGGAGTCGGCTTGGTCGGCGAAACAGCAGCTGCGGGATGATTTGCCGCTCCCCTCTTCCTCTTGAGGCGAGTGGCCGCCAACAAAGCATCCGAACGAGAACCGCCTGCCATATCGCCCGCCATATCCTCCTGCGTGTTCACGGTGTCTTCAAATCATGAAGAATCGCTGGCGGTCGAAAGTAGTCTTCTTCTCGGACGAGATCGTCGGCTCATGAAGTACAAGCCGAGGTAAATATATATATATACCGATTTCGCCGCCCACAAGTTTGTCGACGCAATTCATTATCCGACAAATGTCGAACTGCACAAAATTATGATTGCACAGTTCCATATAGAAGTGTTGCGTGGTCAACTTTTCTTCGGCCGTCAAAGTCGCAGGATTAGGACTAAATTTGTCGAGAGTTCAAGGCATGACGTCGATAAAAGCCCTCGGTCCAAGCCAACGGAAACTTGGGCGCATTTTCATTCCTAAACCAGGGCTCACCTTCCCCGACATACTCATACTTGAAGAACCTCGGCTTAAACCTCTTCCACGAATCCGAGAACTTCATGAAAAGGCCATAGTGGTTCTGACCCTTCATGGATACCCATAGTTTGCCCGACCTCAAAGCCTCTTTGACAGTCACGGAAGGGTGAAACAGAAACAAGAAGCACCGGATCGAGCAACAGAGATTTCTTGCTCGACAATATTGTTGAAAGGCCCGAAGGAATGCCCAACCATTCAGATGCAGTTGGGAAGCAGTGATTCCTAAAAAGTTTAAGAGACGAGTCTCCATCTTAGTTAACGGAAGCCGAACCCCTAGGGTCATCACCATGTCTTCATACATGTAGAACGCCTTCCCGTTAGGGATCCGAGTACAGACTCGGTCGTTCTCGTCGCAGTGAACGACCCTGTAGGACGTCCCAGGCTCGTCTCTTGGGCACGGCAGCAGAAGCTGTTGGACGAGATTCACTCTGACGTCCGTAGTCATTTCGGATCGAGTACCGACAACTTCACGATCGATCCAGTTGTACAAAGCAGCATCGGTGGGCGCTGGATATGCTTCCGGGTTCTTCACCACCTTATGGGGAGCCATTTTACCTGAGGAAGAAGAGGGGAACTCGACGTTAAATTGGCGGGTCACGTACATATATCCCCCCCGAAAACCCCTAGTGGTTGTGTCGAGCGGGGAGCATCTCCCCTCTTCGACCCTCGTCCCTCTACCCCAGAAGCTCCTCATCTTCTCTTCTCTCTCAATTCTCTCGGAGTCGGCCTTTTCTTCCCCAGCCATAACCTCGGCCATCACGTTCATTCTGATTCCTTCCCTTTGCTCGGCTAGATCCTGAGGATAGTACACCTCAACAGGATCTACCTCCTTAGGCCTATCATACATTCGAACGTCAACAGAGGAAGAAGATAATGAGGAGGAGGAATCACCACCCTCATCACTACTACTAAAACTACTAAGACAGACAACCCCACCCCACTTTCTAAACAAATTCGCACTCATGCTCAACCCAAAATCCTAGAAAAAGCTTTAACCCAGCAAATCACAGAAAGGATTTCAACCCCAAAAGAAGACCCTAACCAAGACCTCAAAAAACGAAAGTTGAAACAAAAAGAGCAAAAAAACCCAGAAAAAGAAAACCAAAAGACGCCCCAAACAAAAAATAGAAACAGAGAAGAAGAAAGAGACAGTGAAGCAAAAAAGAGAAGGGTCAAAAATGCAATACCTGCTATGAAATGGGACACAGATAAACTGTTTTTGTGAATGAGGCACGAGGAAGCCGCGACGGAAGGTGTGAAGAGAAGAGAATCTTGAAGAAACGAAGAAGAGGATGAGGGTAGAGTGAGAAAGTAGAGAGGGAAAGAATTAGCAGAAGGAAACTGAAACGGTTATGGGATTTGAAGGAGGAGCAAAAGAGAAGGAAGGTGGAACGAAAGAGTTTAAATAAGGAAGCTTTCCCTCTATTTTCAAACAAATGGGCCTGGCCCAAAAACCCAACCCAACAGAAACCCCAACCAAAGGCAGAGACGTGCCAAAAACCTAACAGGCTGGCACACCTCGAGCGGTGCAACAACGATGGCAGAACATTGGGATAAGGGCGGAAGAGCACGTGTCATTAATAGGAAAAGCAAACGTCAATTCGGGCAGGTGAAAGGACAGGTTCCCAGTCTGTCCAGTCAACTGAAAGGACAACACGGTCAGGGACCAATACGACCAAAACTCCTCGGACACAGGGGGCTGGCATCTCACCTCGGCTCAAGACACGAATAGTCTTACCAAGCTGGGGGCTTATGTGGTGGACCTCGCCTAGGGCCGAGATCCTTGGTCATGTAATCAGCGCATGCACCCTAGGCCGAGCACAGCATAGGGAAATGCCCCAGGTACCTGGCCGAGACCAACGCATAGAGACCAACCAGATCGCCGGGAATGGGCTGAGAACGTTCCACGCCACGTCTACGGATATTAGGAGAACCACAAAGATCCTACAGTAACCCTAGATTGTGGCCTCCGCTAAGACGTTTCCCTGGTTTCAGTGGCCTTCCACCGTCTAGGACATCACACGTAATAAGTAAAGTAGTAAAGCAGGTAGTGCCTTTCACTTCTCTTTTGTGTTTTGCAATGCATAGTGCATATATTACAAATTTACGGTATACTTTTAGAAATTTTTGGTTTGAAAAAAAGTTTTTCTATAAAAAAAGGTTGTTGGACCGGCCCGTATAAGCCCGTTACCCGCATAGGGCGGGTTTAGACATGATTTTAAAAGCCCGATTTTTAGTCGGGCATTTTTAGCCTGCCCCGATCATGGCCCGAGCTGGAAGCGGGACCCAAACTATCAAATTCAGGAACTAAAAACTTAAATAAGCCTATATATATTACAAACTTGCTCCTCGATAAATTTTTTTCTTTACTTAGTCCTTGAAAAATTACAAATATTATCAATTTAATTTCTCAAGATTTTCTGACGTACCAACTTGGTCTCTAATAAAAATTTTCATGTTACTTTAAGGATCAAATTTATCATATTAGAATTTTGAAGGACAAAATTGATACATTAAAAATTTTGAGAAACTAAATATGGCTTTATGAGTTTTCAAAAATTATTTTTATTTGTTTAAAATGACCTAGACTAATGGATGAAAATATCAATATATCCTGTAATATTTTAGTTTTGTTATTTCCTTTTAAAAAACCCTATTCGGTAATTAGGGGTATTTAGATCCAAAACCGATAAAAAAAACCAAAATCCGGAAAAACCGAATTTGTTTGGATGTTTTTGACTGATTATTGAAAAATCAATTGGTTCATTTTGGTTTTTAGTTTTAATTCTAAAAATCGATTCAGACCGAATTGGACCGCTAAGCGCTAGTCATGAATATATTGTGACGTATCGTATCATTTTTTTTTAAAAAAAAAAAAAAGAAAAGAAAAGAAGGGGGTCTATAACTTAAAAAAAGGGGTCTAAAAAAGTAAAAGAACAAAAAAAAAATCGTAAGCCCACCCCACCCCTTAAAAAGAAAAAGGGAAGATAAATCTTCTTCTGCTGTAGTAGAAGCAAAGGGTGCCGCCGTGCCGCCACCCTAAATTAACAAAATCCTAAATCCTCATTCTTGTCCAATCAATTATATATGGCTTAATTGCACTTTTGGTCCCTCAATTATCACAATTTAGCGATTTTGGTCCTCCCGTTTTTAATTTGGCAATTTTGGTCCCCCATGTTTTGATAAGTTGCAATTTTGGTCCCTCCGTCAACTATTCCGTCAGCCACGTCAGCAAGGTTAACGGAATAGTTGGCGGAATAGTTGACCAAATATAAAAAGAGAATACTTTCAAGACAATATTTGATGAGGTGTCACTTCCTCATAATTTTGCCCAATTTTTTATGAAAAAATTAATTCAAAATTCAAATAAAATGCGTTACCCGTGCATGAGATCAATTTAAACATTTAAATAAGGCATCTTCTTACTCTTCAATTTTGAAAACCAACTTGATAAAATCAATTTAAACTGTCCATGAGATACTATCAATTTAAACTGTGCAACTAACTTGATAAGATCAATTTAAAATAATTTATAATTAATTCAAAATTCAAATAAGATACGTTACCCGTGCATGAGATCAATTTAAACTGTTAAATAAGGCATCTTCTTACTCTCCAATTTTGAAAACCAACTTGATAAGATCAATTTAAACCGTGCATGAGATAGAATCAATTTAAACTGTGCAACTAACTTGATACGATCAATTTAAAATCAATTAAAACTTTGCAACTAACTTGATAAGATCAATTTAAAATCAATTTAAAATTAATTCAAAATTCAAATAAGATACGTTACCCGTGCATGAGATCAATTTAAACTGTTAAATAAGGCATCTTCTTACTCCTATCATGGTGGTCCCTCATTTTTTAAATTGTACACGAAATAAAATCAATTTAAACTTTTCAACCAACTTGATAAGATCAATTTAAATAGTAGATCACACGAGTTCAATTTATTATTCAAATAAGGCTTCTTCTTGCTCTCCAATTATAAATAATATTTTCTGACTTAAAGTTGAATCAAAACTACATCCAATATTAAAAATGGCAGATCAACATATGATCAAAGATATTAACACAGCAAATGCCAAGATTTCATGAAAAATCAGGGTTCGAATAATAAGACTCTGGAAATCAACATTTATTAGAAATGAAAGTCAAAAATCTATTCTAGACATGGTTCTTCTTGATGAAGAGGTATTTTTTTTTCGTTTCATTTTCTTTTATTATAATTATTAATGTTTCAAAATGCAATAATGAACAATAATACCACATTATTATTTTTTTTCGTTTCATTTTCTTTTTTACATTACAGTCTCAGCAGATAGGAGTCACCGTAAAATCTGAAGACCTATCCAATTTTGAGCATATTTTAGAAGAAGGAAAAATATATGATTTACATAAATTCGCTGTGGCAAAAAATGGAGCTTCATTCAAGCCTACACGGCATGAAGGCAAATTATACTTCACAAAATACACTACTGTTACTCACTTGGAAGATCCCCGTATTCCACAAAATGGATTTTCATTTTTGTCAAATGAATACATTTTGAACTCAACAAAAGAGGATGCCCATTTAGTTGGTATGTTTTAATTTATTTTTTTTATGTTAATTTATATATATTTATTATCATGAAATAAACATTATTTTATGTTATTGCTAGATGTTATTGGTTTGTTATCTGGTCGAGGAGAGGTGACTCCTTTTCAAGCAACCAAACATATTGTTCTTGAACTTGATGATCTTGAGTAAGTTCTAAAAAATTATTTAATTCTAAAATATTCATTAGTTTTAACCTATTTAAAATTGGAACAAAATTGTTAAAATTAATGACAGGGACAAGGGAAAGCTCCGGAGTACATTATGGGGTTCTTATGTAGATCAATTCGTTGCATATCTTGATCAACATCCTACTACCCAATATATCATCTTGGTCCAATTTGGAAAAATGAAATTTTTTAACCGTATGTATTATTCATATGTTGTAAATTAAATCATATATTTATTTTTATGGTCATTAATCAATGTTTTTAATAGAGTTAAAATGTTTGAATTTTGCACAGGAACAATGGGTGTGTCGAATACAACGTATAACAGCCGGCTTTATATTAATGCTGATATGCCAGAAGTTACCCAATTTCGTCAAAGGTTTTTCTTTTCTTTTCTAAATTTTGCTTATAAATTTAACAATTAGCTGTTAATTAATAGTATTTCAAACTTAACATTATTTTATGTGGAAATATATGATGGAAAATATATACTATAAAAAGAATGGGAAAACATTCAATCTCCTCTTAACTGGTGGTACAAAGGTTGCAAAAAATGTCTGATAGGTTTGGTTGAGCAACCACCAAGCTTTTTCTGTAATAAATGTGAGAACTATCCAATGTCCTTTATCCCTAGGTACATGAGCATATTCTTTTTTCTTAATTTTTTTAAAAAAATTATAAAAAAAATACTAATATGTGTTATTTGTTTCATATTGAAAAAAAAGATATAACTTAAAGCAAATTGTCGGGGACGACACGAATAATGCAACATTTATTCTATACGATGACGAGGCTGCAAGGTTTTTGCAAATAAGTGCAAATGATCTACGATCTAAATACATTGCTAAAGTATGTATTATAACATTTTTAAATTTATATTTAAAAATTAAAAGACACACATTACATAATCCAAAAGTTAAATTTTTACTCTTTTTGTAGAATGGTGATAAATCAAGCTATCCAAAGGAGATTAATGATTTCATAGGAAAGAGGATGTTGTTCAAAGTTAAGTTCAATATTCTAGATCTCAATTCTTTTCACCCATACAAAATTGGAATAATAAAGCTATGGTGTGAAGAGGAAATCATCCTAGCTTTTGATCAAAAATATATGTTGATGATGTGAGTATTCAAATCAAGTTTAAATCTATTCACTTAATAACACTTAAAAACAAGTACTTATGGCTCTTACAACCATTTTTTGATAATACAGTGCAACTTCCAACCACAAAACTCTGAGCTATTAACCGGTGTTGACGAATCATCTGTTGCAAATAAGGTATAAATATTACACCTTAGATATTTTTGTGAAAAAACCTAATGATTATACTGTATATTTAATACCATTTATTTTATGTAGGGAGTTTCATCGGAGGTAGCTGATAATGCCTCTCAAGAAGATAGTGCTTCATATCTTACACCTTCAAAAAGGCCAATTGAAGACACATCTATAGATATCAGCAAAGTAATTGATAAGGAGTTTAATATGTCTTCAACCAAGGGAAAGAAATGAATCAAAATTGAGCAGAATGACTCCTAACCTTGCAAAAATTTGGCTCTAAGTAGTTTGGATTATGAATGTTTATTAATAAGGTTGTGTTAAACTTTTTTTTCTCTATTAGACTCATTTCTGTTACCAATGACGGAATAATGTTCCAAATGTACACGTGGATCTCAAAAGTGATTTATCTCATACATGAGATTTCACGCCTTTATCTTTTATCGAAAAACTCAATTTTGTTTTGGCATTTTCTACTCTTTATTGTTTATTTCTCATTATAACTCTTTATGCACCAACCTTTCATTTTCATGAAAAACCATTTAATCCTTTTGTTATCATATTTTGTGGGTCTTTCTTTCATTTACTTATACCGAGAAAAGGAGGATAATAACTATTTTAAATACTATAATACAAGAATCAATCCAAATTTTTGAATAGTTGATTAATTCTTGATTGGTTTATCTTAATAACTATAAAATCCTTATTAGATAAGAACTCATACAAAAATCCTTATTAGATAAGATCAACTTAAAATCAATTCAAAATTATTATTCAATAACAACTTCTATTGTTCTAATTATTATTATTTTACAGATGTTTGTACAGTTGAATTTCAAAAAAGAGGTTTACTACATGCACATATTCTTCTATTCATGGATCCAACCTTCAAACCTCAGACACCAGATGATATGGATAAGTTCATTTCAGCAGAGATTCCAGACAAACAAAGGCATCCAAAACTTTATGAAGCGGTTCAAAAATACATGGTACATGGCCCATGCGGCCATTTAAACATTAAATCTCCATGCATGAAAAACCATAGGTGCTCAAAAAAATATCCAAAGAATTTTAGAGCGAGAACAATTATAGAAGAAGAGAAGATGGTCGTACTATACAGAAAAAAAATTGTGTTTTGGACAACACATACATTGAATCGTACAATGCTTACCTTCTTTTGAAATACGATTGTCATATCAATGTTGAGTATACTTGCCAAACAAGTGCTATCAAGTATATTTTTAAATACGTGCATAAGGGAAATGATAGAGTAACAGCTGCTTTATCACAAGGAGAAGGATCAAACTCTACCAATGGAGTGGTTGATGAAGTACGTAACGACTACGATTGCAGGTAAATATTTTTAACTATAATTTTTTATTTCTTATGAGTTCAATAACTTATTTTATTACGTTTAACAAATTATTATTATCACAGGTATATCTCCGCATGTGAAGCAACATGGAGATTGTTTGGATTTGATATTCAATATAAAGAGCCTGTACTCATTAGGTTACCGTATCACCTTCCAAATCAACAACCAATAATCTAAAAAGATCAGGAAGATATTCAGAATGTTTTAGACAGAGTAGAATACAAGACCACAATGTTGTTGCAGTGGATGGAAGCAAACAAAAAATATCCAGATGCATGTAACTTAACCTTCACAGATTTTCCTACAAAATTTGTTTGGAAAGAAAAGTGCTTCATGTGGTTTCCAAGGAAAAAGGGATTCGCGATTGGACGACTTTCCCATGTTCCACCTGCAAATACCGAAGACTATTATCTTAGGCTTTTATTGAATATTCAAAAGGGTGCTACGAGCTTCGATGACATAAGAACAATTGAAGGCATTACTTATAACTCTTTTAAGGAGGCATGTTATGCTCTTGGGTATTGCAGGATGATAAGGAGTTTATAGATGCGATCAATGAAGCAAGTGTCTGGGCTTCAGGCGATTACATGAGGAAATTTGCGATACTGTTGGTATCAAATAACATGTCAAAACTAGAATATGTTTGAGAGAGGTGTTGGACAAATCTTTCTGAGGATATTCTCAATAGGCAAGGAAGAATTGTGAATTGCGAAGGTATGAAAATCTCATTCTTAATCAAACAATTATTTATTCTAAATTACATATATTATAAGGATGCATTTACAACATATTTAAAAATGCTAATTTTTTAAATTTTGTTCTCCAACCATTATATGCAGATTTGATTTTGGACAACGATCAAATAAAAAATATTGCCCTCAGTGATATCGAAGAAATGTTACAATCCAATGGAGGAAGCCTTAGAGACTATCCACACATGCCATTTCCTTCGGAAGATGTGTTGACAAATGTTCGGGAAAGGTTAATTGCTGAGGAATTGAATTTTGATCGGCGAAATTTAGCTGACCTCTTGAATAAACTGCTACAAACAATAACTGATGAAAGAGAAGCCTATGATAAAATAATGGAAGCTGTTTATTCCAACAATGGTGGTTTCTTCTTTCTATATGGTTATGGAGGAACGGGAAAAACTTTTGTATGGAATACATTGTTTGCAGCTGTGAGATCGAAGGGTGACATTGTCCTCAATGTTTCTTCAAGTGGAATTGCTTCGTTACTTCTACCAAATGGAAGAACAGCTCACTCAAGGTTCAAGATTCCATTGGTCATCAATGAGGATTCAACCTGTAACATTAAACAAGGAAGCCCTCATGCAAAACTCCTGAATAAGGCAAAACTAATCATATGGGATGAAGCACTGATGGTAAGTAAATATTGTTATGAAGCATTAGATAGATGCTTGAAAGATGTGTTGCGCTATTCACCATCTTTTAATCCAGAAAAACCATTTGGAGGAAAGGTCGTAGTCTTGGGTGGAGACTTCTGACAAATATTTCCTGTCATCCCTAAGGGTTCAAGAGAAGACATTGTACAAGCAACAATCAATTGATCAAACTTGTGGGGACATTGCCAAGTTCTTCAGCTAACTAAAAACATGAGATTGACAATTGGTTCATCTAACTTAAATGTGAATGAGTTGAAGGATTTCAGTGACTGGTTATTGAAAATAGGAGATGGACTTGGTGGAGAATCAACAGATGGTGAAGCGGAAGTTCAAATTCCAGAAGAAATGTTGATAAAAAAAATCAGAAAAAGCTTTGGATGAATTAATTGATTTTGCGTACCCACAACTTTTGCAAAATTTACAAGACACAAGTTACTTCAAAGAAAGGACTATTCTTAGACCTACATTGGAGGTTGTTGCTAAAGTTAATGAATATATAATGACAAAAATTCCAGGAGAAGAAAAAATATACTCCATTTCAGTTCAGATTCAATCTACACGAAGGAAGGTAATATGGAATCCAAACTAGATGCAATATCTCCTGAAATGTTGAATGGGATAAACTGTTCTGGACTACCACCACATAAATTAACATTGAAAAGAGTTCCGATCATGTTACTGAGGAATGTGGACCAATCAAATGGTCTATGTAACGGAACTAGGCTTCAAATAAGAAAAATGGGAAATCATGTGCTTCAATGTCTCATCTTAACTGGAAATAGAGTTGGTGAATTAGTACTTATACCTAGAAAGACGATGGTTCCAAACAATGAAACACTTCCAATTAAGTTTCAAAGAAGACAGTTTCCAGTAGTTCTATCATTCGCTATGACAATTAACAAGTCCCAAGGCCAAACACTGTCTACAGTTGGTTTGTATCTACCAAGACCAGTCTTCACTCATGGACAATTGTATGTGGCACTATCAAGGGTCAGGAGTAAAACAGGTTTGAGAATACTCTTAGAAAATCAAGAAGAAATCGAGGAAAACTGCACTATCAATGTAGTTTACCGAGAAATTTTTGCAAATGTAAATCCGATTGATTCAATTTAACTATTAACAATTCTCATAAATAAAATTATGCAATTCAGTTAAAAAAATATTTATTTAATTTTTATTTTCAAATAATTATCATATATAACAACATTTTGCAATTTAATATATTGGTTCATTCCCGTGCATCACACGGGCAAGCTAAACTAGTTGTTAATAAAACTTGTGGGTATAATTCTGCATTTGTTGATCTTTATAGATTAAGGTAATTTTAAATCTTGACATGTTTAATTTTTTATTTATTTACTAACTCTTATCCCGTGCAATGCACGAATTATTGATATTTAATTTTTTATATTAAATATTTTAAAGTAAAGATTATTATTAACCAACAATAAAATATAATTATACAAAAAGGTAGAGACTCAAATCAAATCCTATACTTAAAAAAATTAATTTAAATGAGCTTGTTGAGAAATTTTTGTCCTTTTTTATTTAATTAATGGATAAATTAACAGTTTTTATATGATTATCAACTTTATTATTATGAATAAAAAGTAAACTAGAATTAAATATTTTGATTTTTTTTGTTTGATGGTATTATGGGAAAATTGAAAGATAAATTAGAATATCCACTATTTTATAGGACATGAAAATGACATTGAATTTTTTTTATATTAAATATTATATTTGTTTATGTATAGATTTTATTTGATGATATTATAAGATATATCTTATATTTATTTGATGGATAAATTAATATTTTTTTTACGATTATCATTTTTTTAAATATAATTATCACATTTATTATTATTAATCATATTTAAATATTTTCTCTTTTCCATCGCTTATCTTATTTCATGTTAATAATAAAATTTGATCCTAAAAAATATTTATCCTAATTGTCTTAATCATCTTAAATTATTTTTTTTGAAATACATATAACTTTGTTTTTAGTCCGTTACATCTTTTTTTTTTTTGTGTAGAGATTATAACAACTAAAATATTTATCCATTACAATTTTTTTATAAAACTATAATCATTATATTTAATCATATATCCATATTATTTGTAATGTTTGAAAAAATTTATACCTTATTAATATTTAATTTGTTTTACCTTTAAAAGAAAATATTGGAGTACTCTCATTTTTGATATTGCAATATTGATAAATATTGTTTGGTTTGTTATAAATAGTGTGCTAGGAAAAAAATATAAGTATTTCTTATATTTATTTGATGGATAAATTAATATTTTTTTTACAATTATCTTTTTTTTAATATGATTATCACATTTATTTTTATTATTATTTATATTTAAATATTTTGATCTTTTCATCGTTTATCTTATCTCAAGTTAATCATAAGATTTGATCAAAAAAATCTTTATCCTAATTGTTCTAATCATCTTGATTTTTTTATAACTTTTTGAAATATATGTAACTTTTTTTTTTAGTTTAGCTTTTGGGTTGACGTGCTGTGCCAAATATTAAGGGTAGTTTGTGGGCTATGCTGTATACTCCAAGCCCATCAACCTTTACAGATTTATGATCTCTCCACCTATTATGTGGAAATTTCTAGATGAGACATACAAATTCTTTTTCTTATATATTTTATCTATATTGAATTTATCTCCTATTTGTAATTTGTTGTTAGTGTGATGTCCTAGACGGGGAGGTCCTCCAAGGGTTAGGGAAGAAGACCTTCAAAGGAGCCTCAGTCTAGGGTTTCTGTGTGATGTTTGATGGGAGTCCTCTGGTGGCTAAGGGGAGAGCCAAGAAGCAACCCTAATCACTGGTGTGTGAGGGTGATAATTAGGGTTAGAGGACGTACCTGAGCCCCATGTAGTACGGAGCTACTTATAGGGGGGAGCTGGTTGCCCTAATGGGCCTGCTTGAGGCCCAAGTAGGGCCAGCCTGTAATGATCTATGAGTGGATGAGCTATCCTTGTGGATAAGGTGATGAGCTGTCCTTGTGGATAAGGTGAGACACGTCATCCTGTCCTTGGTGTCGGACTCTGGGAGGTGTCGGACTCTGGGAGGTGTCGGATAGGGAAGTCGGACCTAGGTAGGAGCATGAGGCCGGCCCGTGTTTGGTATTTGTTCGGCCGTTGAGCCTTGAGCTCGGCCCAGCACACAGAGGGCTTTTTATAAGGCCGTGAGGCCTTGGGCAAGGGTTCTAAGGACCTCGGTTAGGCCGAGTCCACCACATAAGCCCCCCAGCTCGGTCAAGGCTATCTGAGCCTTGTTCCGAGGTCTTGGTTTAGGTCCTTTTCCCAAATCCACCACATAAGGGCCGAGTTCACCACATAAGCCCCCCAGCTCGGTCAAGGCTATCTGAGCCTTGCTCCGAGGTTCTAGGGAGTTCGGAAGATGAGTTGCCGATAGCTGGGTCCAGCTGTTTCTGACGTCCTTTCATTATGACTAGGCAGGTCTGAAAGCTGTCCTTTGACCTGCTCCGAAGTGACGCTTGCATTCTCCAGGACTGACATGTGTCAAAAATCGTACCTAACGAAGCGTCGCCATTACTACGACGTTGCTCGAGGTCCGTGATTCCAGCTACTCTTCGCCACGTGTCTCCGCGTGTGTGGCTACATGCTGGGTTGGGCTTTTTGGGCTAGGCCCAAACTTCAAAATTGAGGGGGAAAACGGTTTCTCTTCCCCCTCTATCACAGAAAACCGCTTCTCCTTCTCTCTCTATCAATCATTCTCTCTTTCATACCAAAAAACCTTCATTCTCTCTCCACAGGAACCTTCCTTCTCTTTCTCCTCATAGAACCCCACTCCTCTTCTCTGCTTTTCGTCTTCTTCTTCTCCAGTAGCGAATTCTGCTTTGGCTTTTCAAGCTTTATTCGATTTTCAACTCTTAAGGTACTGGTTCTCTCTCATCTCTTTTTCTTCTTTCTTTGATTCTCCTCTTCCCTTACTATTTTGTGGTTTATATGGGAGGGGTTTAATATTTTTCGCATTTCTTGTTCTCCGTTTTCATGGGTATGGTGCGGATTTCCTTTACAACTTTGTGGTTTGAGGCTTTAATTTAGGGGAGTAATGTTGTGGTTTAGAGTGTTTCTGGGTTTGGGTATTTTTAGGATTTTGGAGGGCTTTTGATCCGTGTTTTTTGTTTATTTTTCAGAAAACCAAAGGAGTAGGTTGGGTTCAATATGAGTAAGGATTGGTTTAGAAAATGGGCTGGGGTAGTCTCCCTGTCATCGAGTAGCAGTGAGGAGGAGGACGACTCCTCCTCCTCGTCCTGCTCCTCCACCGAGGTAGACGAGGCGTTCCGCCGCTAGAGGGAGTATAGGCGGAAATATGAGAGACGAGTTCTGGAGGTCGATCCCGTTGAGGTCGTCTACTCTCGGGATTGGGCAGAGAAAAGAGAGTGGATACAGCAATATGCTTGGGCCGAGTTTGCTGATGGTAGGGAACGTGCCGACTTTCAGAGGATGGAGAGGGAGAGGATGTATGATCGGGGGTACCTGTGGTAGAGGGGAGATGCTCGCCTCTCGGAACTACTTCGAGGGGATTTTCTGGGGGGTTATTTTTTGTAACCAGTAAGACTAATACCGAGCTCCCCTGTTCTTCCACAGGTATCATGCCGCCCAGGAAGTGCGTCAGTCGACCTGAACTTTACCCTGCGCCTTTCGATGCCGATCAATATGAGTGGGTTGACGTGGAGCCCAAAGGAGTCTAGTCCCGCCTTTGTTCCGAGGACAAGCTTGCCGAGGTAAGGAGGGCCGTGCTGCCTTGCCCAGGGGACGCCACCGGGACCTCTTACGAAGTACTCCCCTGTTCGGCAAATGACAGGATATGCAGCCGGACTGACAATAATTCCTTCTTCTTTTATGCCGACCTGATTCATAATCTCGGCGTGACCCTCCCGTTCACCGGTCTGGAAATGAGGGTCTTAAACGAGCTCAGACTAGCTCCTTCCCAACTACACCCCAATACTTGGTCGTTTCTCCGAGCATTCCAAAAGTACTACGGAGCCAGGAGTTTGGTATGCACTGTTCGGCTATTTTTGTGGATGTATAACCCGTTCGTCAGCAATAAGGACGAGGTCACTGGTCGTCTTTGGGTGTCGGCTAAGGCCCGAGCTCACTATGGGCTGTTCGGCATGTTCTCTGAATCTTGGAAACATTTTAAACCAAGATTTTTTAAATACAAGTACGTTGGAACGGGGCTACCTTGGTTTCGGTCCGAGACGGGACCGAAGTTCCCTTTGGAGTGGATCCCCGAGTTCTTTAATCGCCATACCAGCACGCCGCAAAGGTGGTCGGGCGTAACCTTAGATGCCGACGAGTCCGTAACGGCCCACCATTTTCAGACCGAATATCGTGCTCGGAAATTCCTGCTTGATATTGGTGTTTTCATGCAGTGTCCTGACAACGAAGTCTTGACGAAAATTGGTAGTTACTTTTGCTCTTATACTTGTACATTTCCTTTCAGCTTTTTTATTAATTTCTCTTTATCCTTTCGTGTTTGCAGAAGAACATTGGTCGAACATGTCGTCCAGGGCGGTGAAGGTTGTGCTAGATGCACGGAAGAGGAAGAGGTCTGAAAACCCTACCAACGAAGCGGTGGCTACCGAGGTCTTCACTGAGACGACCTCAACCGATTCCGCTCCTCTTCACCCAACTCTGCCTGCAGTGATCATAGCCCCACCTCCTCCTCAATCTCCGAGTCCAAGCACTGAGGTAGTCCTTGCTGCAGGTACTCCGCCCTCCGAAGCTGACGCTCTTCCGAGGCCGCCGACCACCCTTGCCAAGACTTCGGTCAAAGACGCTCTCATCAAAATGTCGGGAGCTGAGTGGAAAAAGAAGGCTGAGGATATGGCCTGTCAGCTGAAAAGGGCCACAACCATGTTTAATGTGTTGGCCGAAGTCGCTGACGATGTGGCTGATGGAGTGTCACCGGCCAAGAAAAAAGCTCGGTCTGCTATGGCCGCCGAGGTGGAGGAGCTGAAAAATGGCAAAAACGCTGCTGAGCAAAAGCTGGCCGAGTTGGAAGGGAAGCACCGCCAACAGACGGAGGAGCTTCTAAAAAATCATGAGGAAGCTTTGGCCCAAGTGAAAGCGGACGCTAGGGAGGCTGGTCGGCAGGAGGGCCTAGCTGTAGTGGAGAAGGTTAGGACTCTGTGAAGAGAAGGGCTGCTCAAGCTCTCAAATATAAGGTAGCCGCATCTGAGTCAGACTTCAACCTCGAGAGGGTGGCGAGCAAAATTTTTACCAGTGCGGTGGAGCAAATTCTTCATTTGAACCAAGGGCTCCGCATTCGGTATGTTGGCGCCTCTGCCGGGTTCGGGTGGAGGATGGGAAAATGGTTGATTATGACAAGGATGGAATCGAGGTTGACCTGGACCAGCCCGAGGAGAACCTTCCCAACCCCTTGGTGGAGAAGCCAGATAAAGAGTTCGACCCAAGCTCGGTTGTCCTTTCTGACGTTGAGGATGAAGCAGCGTAAGTCCCTTATGTTGGGCAGCTTGTGATTTGTCTATGTTCTGTTCTGTAACATGTTTGACAATGTTGGGTTGTATTTTGCTTTATTGTGTACAACATTTTATTTCTATGCAAGTTCTTTCTAGCTTTAACTTGTTGCATGTTGTTATTTTTATGCAAGTTTTTATTTTAACTTGTTGCATACGTACTATGTCCGAGGTCGGAGGTATGCAAGCCTTTTCTTTAACTTGTTGCACGAACGCGAGTTTTTCTTTACCAACTCGTTGCATGTTTATTTGTTCGACCTCGGATCCGAACCGCGATCAGTTAGGTGGTCACCAAGAAGGCTTTTTTTAAAAAAAAAAAAAAGAATGCAAGTGTTTGAGACTTGTCGCATATTGTAACTTTTATGCAAGTTTTTGTTTTAACTTGTTGCATGTATACTGCGGCCGAGGTCGTTTTTTAAGCAGGCTTTGCGCAAATGCGAGTTTTTATGGACTCGTTGCATGCTTCGTTCATTTTTAGACCTGGGGTCTGAATACTTGTTGATTTTTAGATAACAAAGTAAAACTTCTTTTGAGAATACAGGTCCTTTACCAACTTGTTGTATTCAGACCTGATCGGACCTAAAAAACTTGTACCCAAGACATTGGTGTTTAAAATCTCGTATTAATAACTCGGATAAACTCGGAAGACTCAGTGAGTGCAGTAATCTTATAAGTTTTCCTCTGAATAAAGGTACTGTATATAAGTGCATACGGTTGGGATCTCGGATTCACCCACCTTAGCCGAGGTGGGAGTCCTCGTCCCCGATGTGAAAGAGGTTGCTGAGTGAAGTTATGTGAGAACATTTCACAGCAAGCTGTACTTTACCGGGTGTCCCTTATACACTGTGCATATGAGCCGATCTTATCTAGAAGACGTTGGCTGTGCATAGCACCATGCAACACTTAGGTGGCTAGTGCTAAATGAGAAGCTAGTACGTACGTATATAAAACTGTGGCACTTGAGTATGAGCAAGTTTGTACTTTTCATTAATTGTAGTCATGAGTACATTGCTTTTTGGAAAAGTGAATATCTCACAATGGGAATGTAAAAACATGAACAGAATTTAAAGGAAGCAAAATTTAAAATGAGCTTGAATTTGAATTTTTCAGATGAGGATGCTGATGACTGCCGATGATATCTGAGGTAAACCTATTTGAAACAGGTTCTCAGTGTTGTAAAGTCTTGGGAATCCTTGAGCTCGGTTCTTTCGGAAATTTCCCAGAGTATGTTTCCAGAACGCCTCTGTTGGGACTTCCCGATTTCGGGCTCATTTCTCGCTTTTCCGGTTGTTAAGACCGATGTCTGCTCCTCAGGGCGCGAGGTGATCAGACTCGGACAACCCGAGTTTCGCTGTTTTCTTATCTTGGTCGGCTAGCTCTTCCATTGCTATCTTCTTCTGCCCAGGAGCAGCTTCTCGGATTTCTTCTGCCTTGAGATGGTCACCCGAGGTGAACTGATAGGAGAGGTCGCCGAGATTGTTGGTAATGTTGCAAAGTGGGAGCTTTCTCATCTTGAGGCACCAGAGCTTGGGGATATGAAAAGCTCGGCTTAAGAAATGGGCAGGAAGTTTACTTCGGCTCTCAATTCGGAGCTGTACCGAATGGAGGGCAGGGTTATTAACAGTTAGAGAAATGAGGGAATTTTCCCCCTGTGGGGGGTTGGAGAGGACTGGAAAAGAGAGGATATTTCCTTTAAATGCATCTTGGATTTCTTGGGGAAGGTTGGCATTCATGATAACATCTTTGCTTGGGGCAGAGGTGAAGGGGGGGATTACCACCCATTCTTCATGAGGAAAGGACCTAAGAATATCTCGTTTGAACTGAACCTCGGCCAATAGAACTCTTCCCTTGGACAATGTCGGATCAGTGAACTCTTTCTGCTTCTTTTTTACCTCCCGTAGGCTTGCATTGTAGCAGAGCCGGGCTTTCACCTGGTCAGCTTTGACCGTAACAACCTTGTCGTCTGATCCGACGAATTTCATTGCCAAGTGTACTGTTGAGACTACTGCCCCAAAGGCTTGTAGGCAGGTTCGTCCCAGTATTACATTATATGGGGGAGTCAGAGTCAACTACTAAAAATTTGACGATTTCCGTTCGGGCCGAGGGCTGGTTGCCTAGGGTCACCGGGAGATGAATGGCTCCCAGGGGGAGGATTGCCTCACCTGTGAAGCTGATTAGATTTCCTTCGAACTGAACGAGGTCGGCTGACCTGAGCTTCAGCGCTTGAAAAGTATGAAGAAAAAGGATATCGGCCGAGCTTCCTTGGTCTATGAAAACTCGGGCGACTTTGAAATTGCCAATTAACGCCGTTATCACCATCGGATCATTGTGATCCGGGATGACGTCTTCCATGTCTTGGTCATAAAAAATGATAGGGATGTTCCTAGATGGTTTCTTGCCAACGGGTTTGTGACGGACAGCGAGAACTTGGTTGACGTACCTTTTCCTCTCTGTCCTCTTTTCTCCGCCACCGGCGAAACCTCCCGAGATAGTTTCAACTCGGAAGTTTTCCGGTGACTTGTCTAGATCTTGTACCACAACCATGTTTACCCGCTGTGGTTCTTCCTTCTTTTCAGGGGACGGGTCGGCTTTGGCTTTTCCTTTATCGTTGTCTGGGGTGCGAGGCCTTCTTCGGCCTCGTCTTTCCACTGCTTCGCGCACATACTGCTGCAATTTGCCCCTTCTCACCATATCCTCAATGACATCCCGAAGCCATGTGCACTGATCGGTATCGTAGCCGTACCCGTCGTGGAAGTTGCAATATTTGGATTTGTCCCTGACATTGTATTGATTTCTGAGAAAAGGGGGGCGAGGTACACTCCTGAGTTCGGTCTGCATGGTCTCTCTCCAGACTTGAGACCTCGGGACCGTCAGGGGGGTGTAAGAATCATACTTAGTGATGTACGGACGTCGGCGGTCCTCTTGTTGGCCGACGTGAGAGCGACCTCGGTCTCCCTGGTTTGCTCTTCCTCCCCTTTCATCCTTGTTGCCGCGAGGACGACCTAGGGGCAGGGCATTCTGCGAGGCGGCTTGAGCGTTTTCCATCCTACTTGACTGTCCCTTGTTGAATTCTTCAAGATTGATGTACTTGTTTGATCTCTGTCTCAGCTCGGCCATGTCCCTTGGTGGCTTTCCAATAAGTGAATCTTTGAACCCTCCTTCGGCCAATCCTTGGGTCAAAAGGAGGACAGCCACCTCGGGAGATAGATTGGGGACTGAGCTAGACTCACTGTGAAACCTGTGCAAGTATGCACGTAAGGATTCTTCTGGTTTCTGCGTCACTGTTGCTAGCGTGTGGTCCGACATGGGTTGTACACAGCTAGCAGTGTATCTGTTAAGGAAAACCCG
This sequence comes from Crotalaria pallida, assembly GCA_037953625.1. Lineage (NCBI taxonomy): Eukaryota > Viridiplantae > Streptophyta > Magnoliopsida > Fabales > Fabaceae > Crotalaria > Crotalaria pallida. Next base: position 83,943,245 of record CM075649.1, read on the forward strand.
CTTCATTTCAGCCCAGTTGTTGACAGAATTCTTGGGAAGTGTTGAGTACCATCGGAGGACTGGGGCCTGGAGGGTCATAGAGAAAGCTCGGCACTTGAGCCGATCTCCTCCACCATGAAAGTTCACAGCTCCCTCATAAGAAAGGACGTGCTCCTGAGGGTCTGTGAGGCCATTGTATCTGGGAATATTGCTGGGCCCGAGGTACCCAGGTGGTGGTTCATAAGCCATGACGGCTGGTGTAAAAGGATGCCCAGGGTGGGAATCATCCGAATCAGGTTGTTGCTGGTCAGGGGGTGGTGTAAGTTGTGTGACGGTTGTGTGTGGTGTTGCAAAGGTTTGAGGAGTTAACGGAGGTTGTGGTGGAAGAGGTGGTGGAGGGGGTGGTGGGGGGAACTCATTTGGGGCTGGAGCTTGAACAACAGCTCGTTCAGCCAAACGCTGCATAGCAACTTGTTGGAGATCTGCGATAGCTTTACCTTGCTGATCTACAATTCTCATCTGCTGTCTCATCAAGGATAAGAGTTCTGCATCTCAAGAGAGCGTAGACTGTCGAGAGTGGGAACGGTGTGTTGTGCTGACAGAGTGGGCACGTTCGCCACGGTGGCGGTGCTGTTCAGTGTTGGTTTCTCTGAGCTCAGAGCGTAACTGTACGCGCCGACCTCCGCCGTGATGCTGTGTTGGATTTGTAGTGTCTCCAGTGTGGATGGTGTAAGGTCCACTGTGGGTATGGGTGAATTCTGGAGGTGGAGGTGGCGGTGGAAACGGGGGTGGCGGCGGGGGAGGAGGTGGAGGTGGTGGAGGGGGTGGTGGTGAGGACCTCGCTGCCCTGTTGGCTTCGAGATGCAGGCGCAGGTCCTCAGTTGACGGCACCCTCCTTGGACGCCCCCTCCTTGGACGCCCCCTCCTTCTCCTCTGGACTGGTTCTGTCTCAGACATGGTAGAGTTTCTGGGAATGAAGTTTATCTTTCCCCACAGACGGCGCCAATGTGATGTCCTAGACGGGGAGGTCCTCCAAGGGTTAGGGAAGAAGACCTTCAAAGGAGCCTCAGTCTAGGGTTTCTGTGTGATGTTTGGTGGGAGTCCTCTGGTGGCTAAGGGGAGAGCCAAGAAGCAACCCTAATCACTGGTGTGTGAGGGTGATAATTAGGGTTAGAGGACGTACCTGAGCCCCATGTAGTACGGAGCTACTTATAGGGGGGAGCTGGTTGCCCTAATGGGCCTGCTTGAGGCCCAAGTAGGGCCAGCCTGTAATGAGCTATGAGTGGATGAGCTGTCCTTGTGGATAAGGTGATGAGTTGTCCTTGTGGATAAGGTGAGACACGTCATCCTGTCCTTGGTGTCGGACTCTGGGAGGTGTCGGACAGGGAAGTCGGACCTAGGTAGGAGCATGAGGTCGGCCCCTGTCTGGTATCTGTTCGGCCGTTGAGCCTTGAGCTCGGCCCAGCACACAGAGGGCTTTTTGTAAGGCCGTGAGGCCTTGGGCAAGGGTTCTGAGGACCTCGGCTAGGCCGAGTCCACCACAATTAGCATCAAAATATTTTATTCTCGGATATCCCAACCAAATAATCCCGACGTTTTTTTTGACAAATTAGTCCCTCCCTTTTTTAATATAACACTTTTTATATTAAATATTTTTTATAATTTTTGTGATTAATATATAAATAAATTTATCTCGACAATGCATTCAATTAAAATGGTTACAGAAAAAGTAGGAAGTGTAACATTCCCAAATTTATTAAGTGATTATGTGCATTAGTTAATAGAAGTGTGATAAGTGTTATAGCATCCTCAAGTGTCGATTTCGTTAGAAGCGTTAATTAGTGTTGGTATTAGAATGTGTTTAGGATGTAGGTTTCAGCTAAGAGTAAGTTAGAATGGGTGGTAAAGGCTTAGAACTCTTAGAAGTATGAAAGAAAGGCAATTTTTAGTGAACTAATCGATTAAGTGAGGCATTAATCGATTAAGTGCCAATCACCAAGTGCCACTCTTTTCACAGAAGTTGGTACTTCATTGTTTCTACTTTAATGTGGAAGTGGAAAATGCAAAGTGAAGGTAGTAAGGTGAGTTAAAGGTAATATGTCTATCCTAGAGTTAAAGTCTATTTTAGAACATAAACCAAAGTAATGGATGTTATCTCTTGTTCCTTCAGGTTCACCTAGAACTCCAAGGAAATGTGTAGTTACTATTGCACAAGCTATATTCCGGAAGTGCAAACCATTTTTTAACCATTATTAACTCTTCTTGGAATGTAGTTTGTGAATGTTAAAGTTCTGGTTTTAACATCCGTTGTAAAAGTATTAGTGTCAAGTCTGGTTGGTAATAGGAAAGTCTCAACTAGGATTTAGGGGCAAGTTGTAGTTGTGTGATCTCTGAACCTAAGGAATCAACTAGGAAACCTGAAACGTGGGATAGAATGCTAAGCATAGGTTTAGTGGAGGTCGTGGATAGTGGATGTTATTTTTGTGTAATAGAATATAGAACCCCAGTAGTCTTTCATTCATAGGTTGGGTGATAGAAGTTAGATACTATTTTTGACTCTTAGGGTTTAAGACATAGGTGTATAGGATATAGATGTGCATATAGAAAGCCGGTTTTCTGTGTTTTGAAAGATGGATATATGTGTGTATTTAAACTTTTAAACTTATGAGGACTATATGTTAAATCCAACTGTTTTCATGAACCTTTTACTTATGATTTTGGGTAGTTTTAAAATTTCAAATCCTTTCAAGTACTATGTATACTACTTCAAATCGATTTTTGAATAAGATTATTTTCTACCTCCTATTGAAGGTGATTTTAAAAAGAGTACTATATTAATCTTTATTAACTAAGTATCAAATCATCTTCTTTTTAAAGTGATTGCCTTGTGTTCCTCACATGGTAATTTGGAATTTCCATCTTTCCCTAGGACATCTATATTTTTCAAAGTAACCTCTTCCGTAAAGAAAACTTTGCAAGTGCTAAACATGTAATTCTGATACATTGGTTTTATTTGAATGACCACTTATTTTCTATACGTACGATTGAAGTGTATATAATTGTGTAATATCTTCAATTTATTTTATCAACCCCTATTAGATTAATTTCTAAGGAATAACCCCTGTGTCTATTTTTCCTCATAACCTTTATGTTTCAACCCTATTTGTATCAAGGTACTTCCCAATTTTAACTTTCATAAGGTGTCCTTTTTATAGTTTACACTCAGAATGTTTGGACATTCCAATTCCTTTTCTTTTACATATAAACTAGTCCCTATGAGAATTTGATTGTATTTTCTCTCATATGCCTTAAAACATACTTTCAATTATACTATGGACACATATATATATAGTATGCAACCATTTAAGGTTCTCAATGAATATCCACATTTGTTTTGGAAACCCGATGCATTTAACTGTTTCTTCTCAAAACCTTATTTTCATCCATACACCAATCATAATTCCCTGTGATCCTAAGGGAGTCTTGCCATTTGCAAACCTTTCAAACCTTTTTATTCTCTTCAATACAAAACTCCTTTTGGTGTGTATGGATTGCTTTTACTTATTTGTGTTGAGTTAGTGCTTTTACTTATTTGTGTTAAGTGCCCTTTTTGATAAAATTCAAATGATTCTTTTTATATTCAATTTATGTTTAATCCTAAAATGAAAATCTTTACATATCATAATACCTTGATGCTTTGTTTATGTGCTAGTTCTTTCCCCTTGATTATGTTTGAATTGTAAGTTTGTGGCATTGACTTCTCTCAATGATGATTGTTTTATGTTTTGATTATCTTTATCTGTGTTGCGTATAGATATGTGTTGTGAGGGATTGGATACCTCTACCTTATTGAATAATGTTATGTTGTAATTGAACATAGGACTATCTCTCTATGTGATCACGAATAATAGTAATAGATTAGGATCCCATGAATAGAACCTTAATGAATTAGTGGGACTTTTATAGAAAGTCTCATTAGTAAGCAAGTAGACCTATTAAAGAAACCCAACCGGAGTCGCCTCCTAAGTGGGGGAGAAAATCCCCAAGGTCGTGTCTATCCTTAAGTAGGTTAAGACCTCTCATGCAGTCGAGCATATAGCTCTATATCCTCCTATTGCATTGACGTAAGCTGAATTTCGGGGACGAAATTCATATAAGTGGGGCAATTTTCAGTGAACTAATCGATTAAGTGAGGCATTAGTCGATTAAGTTTTTAGCAATGTTCAGCCACTAATCGAGTAATGTGTGGCTTAATCGATTAAATTTTTAGCCACCTTCAGGCACTAATCGATTAACGGCAGGGCTAATCAATTAACCATGTTCTACTGACAAGTGTTAATCGATTAACCAAAGTGGTTAATCGATTAACCACTGCTTTTCAGACTTAAAACACGATTTTTATGTTGTGTTCTTCATTGTTTCCTCTTCTCTTTACACGAGTTCTTCTTCTCCTCTTCACCTAGGGCTTTTGATTTCTCACGGCCACCACCAAGAATCAAAAAATTAACCCCCTACATCTTCCACCCATCACTCCCTCATGTAATTCCCTCTCTCTAATTTCAATTTCCTCTCTTTCTCTCAAAACCCCCAAATCAACCCTAAACCCCAAATTGTGCAATTCATCAAGTAGAGTCTCAAATCCATCCAAGGAGCTTGGGAAGCATTAGGAATCAAGTGAGGAAGGACTAAGGAGCTTGGTTTGAGCTTTGGAGTTGGAGCTCCAAGAAGTCTTCAAGTTCTCCTTCTCTCTCTCTAGAGGTAAGGGGTGTACTTTGCTCTAGTATTAGAGAAAGGGTTTAATTATAGTAATAGAATTATAACTAGGTGTATTTAGTGATTGGTTAGGTTGATGGTTAGGAGGGTAGAGTTTGGCTAGAAACCCTAAGTTTTATTGTTATGCTATTTATGTATGTTTATATTGATTATCTGGAAATTGACATTGTTTTTATGATTATTGTTGTTATAAGTGTAAAGAGTTAGTTTATAAAGTATAAAGTGATATCCATATAGTTATGCATCAAATAGGGCCAAGTCTTTCTCAATTGAGTTTAAACCAATTTAATGATATTTTCTAAAGAACAAAAGGGGTTTTGAATTCATTTGAGAAATACTTGAAACATTGTATCATGCATGGTGTAAAGGTGGACGTTAAGAGTAGGGGAAAAACACACGTCATTTTATGATTGATGAGGGCAAAAGTAAATTACTGGAATTACTGTGGAGAACTTTGATCCTGCAAAGGACATGGGTTTGATCCCTGTGTTGGGGATTGGTTCTATGCAAACCACAGTAATTCTATTTCTTTGGCTCGTTTTGGCCAGTTGAGGGTGATTTCTGCTAAAGCCAATTTGGACAAATCAACCCAAATTGCATGAGGGACCTTTCAGTGTGGAGGTGAAGTGCTGTGTAAGCGGGTGAGCGAGGGACCTTCCTAAGTGGAGGTGAAGCACCCAACTATAGGTTGAGAAATACTTACTCCTGGTCGGTTTTTCCCCAGAGTGGAGGGTGTATGTGAGGATGTATATTGCTATTGGAAAAAGGGAAAAGTGTTAAGTGTAACACCCCTAATTTTCGTCTCCCAAATAACCAAGAAATTAATTATAACAATTATTTTATAATTAATTTATATTAGTTTTGAAGGTTTTAGTTTTTGTACATTATGTGTTTTTATATATAAAATATGAGATATATTTTTATATGGTTATTTTGTACAAAAATGTGAATATTGTAATTTAGTCCTTGGGATGGGACCTAATTGTAATATTAAAAAGGTTTTTGAAGAAAGAGTAATTAAATTATTAATTTTTGAATTTTATCAGTATGTAACCGGTTAGAAGGGCTCGGTAACCGGTTACACGATGAACTCAGAAACTGGGTTAGTGGATTTTGATGAGTAATCACTTGATTAATTCGAGTAATCGCCACGAATACAGCCCTAATTCAGTGGAAAACGCGTGTCGCCTTGCATGGCACACGAATTGTTCTATAAAAGGCCAGTGTTGATGAAGAAATGGGGTTGATTTCTCTGAATTCTGAGTTGAGAGTCTGATTAGGGTTCCTATTTCGTTTGAAGCAATTCTCCTTCTTCTTTGAGCGATAGAGAGTGAGTGATACACTTCTGGAAAGCTTAAATTAAGGGCTTTCCATTGATATAAAACTTGTGAGTCAAGAGTGAGTGTGGAGGGAGAAATTGATCTGAGAAGCTGAGGGTTGGAAAGCTGAGTCCTGAGTTTTCTGATTCGGGAAGCTTGGTTTGAGGCTGGATTTTGGTAAGTGCAGACAACCCTTAAGCCTCAAATCACTTTCATTTCTTAGTGCATGTTACCTAAATCGATTTCTAATTGTTTTCCCCAATTTCTTTGGCCAATTACTATGTCAAATTTTCTGGTCTTTGAACCCTGCTGATGGAAATTGTGGTTGAGAGCAGAACATAGGATTTGTGGGGAATTCGTGGATTTTCTTCAAGTTTCAGTGTTAATCTTCATCAAACATAACCTTGAGGTAAGGGAGAAGTTTACCTTATACTAGATTGAGACTAAAATCAAGTATTTTAGGATTTGAGTCAACAAGGACTCAAAAGGGCATTATGTGTAAAGGTCAAAGAGGCTTGGAGGCCAATTTATAGCTCAATTCTGTTTTGAGCAGTTTTGATTTGATGCATGCAAGTGATTTTGATGCTTGAATCATGATCTAAGTGCTTTTCATGAGTTGTGTGGTATTAAATTGTGTTTATGTGGGTTTTTATGCAATTTAATACTCTAAGTTGAATGCATGCAAATGAAATATGTTCCTGTGGTTGAACATGTTTAAATTAAGGTATGTGAACTCTATTGAGTGTTGAAATTGGTTAGATTTGAGTATTAAAAAGAATGGTTTGTAAAACCTCATTTTTCAGTGTACAGACTGCATATTCTAACCGGTTATTCGATATTTGTAACCGGTTAGATACTGTGAAATTTCAAAGAGAATGAATTTATGAAATTGGTCCTGTGTTCTTACCATTTTTACTCAAATCTATACTTTAATTTCACTTGAATTCAATCTGAAAATATGTTGATAATTGTTGTTAGTTTCAGATTGCTATTGTGGAGTTAATACCTTAATGATTTGAGATAATTTCAAGAGGAAATTATGCTCCATTGGGAATGGATTGTGATTTAGACTTTGAATGATGAAATCAGTGAAATTTGAGGTATAAAACAATGTTGAAAACTTGTTATGGATTGGGTAGAGAATTCAAGAAAAAGGGTTTTTCTGAATTGCAATGGTTAACCAGTTCAGGTTTGTAATTCTAACCGGTTAGCCTGAGACTGTAACCGGTTAGTACCTGAAATTGGAAAAATAAAAGTTAAGTCTTTTAATGAAAAGTTTGATACCATTGGTTGAGATTTCCCAATCCAAGTTTAATGGCATGCTTTTAAGTAAATTCATGGATGAATTTTGGTGCCAAAGGTTATACCTCAAATTAATTATTCAAAAGAGAAATTGAGATATTTCTAAATCACAATAATTAATTAAAGATAAAAACCAACCTCAATGATTGTGCATTCATGCATAGAGAATGGAAGATGGGTTGATAGGAAACGATTATCATATTCTGGGAATATGAGGAGGGTACTCCGGGAGTACCAAATTTGTAACCTACTTGATGACACATTCTGGGTATGTGGCCAGTGTCTGGGACCTGGTTTCTTTGATGTGTTCTGGGAACACGTTGGTGTGCAACCTACTTGATGACACATTATGGGAATGTGGCCAGTGTTTGGGACATGGTTTTTATACATTCTGGGAAGGTGATACACACTCTGGGAGTGATGTTTATTTTTCCAAGTATGGTTTGCTATGCGTTCTGGGAACGTGATGCACACTCTGGGAGTGATGTTTGTATATCCAAGTATGGTTTGCCATCGTTCTGGGAACGTATGGTGGGGTTCCGGGAACACACTGGTGTATTGGATGGACGTCCAAGATGGACTTATAGTGGAGGCCTCAGTTGTGGATAGAAATCATGCATCATGCCACCTGCAATATAAGAGATATAATTTTGAAAATTGGTGTGCCCATGTGTACTTGCATTATTGTCTGTCCATGACATACTTGTGTTTGTATTTTAGTCTTTATTGATTATGTATAAGTGTATACTTACTCCCCATGTCCTTATTAGGTGTTGATCGTATATCTAGCTTGCACAAAAGTCAGTGAAGGGAGATGTCCCTTAGATGCATGCAGAGTGTAGAAAGTGTGGGTTGGGAACCCCTTGTGCAGATATCGAGGATCCGACCAGATGGATGTTTGGACAAAGGACCAGTGACCAGCTCTATAACATTTCTATTTTTAATAGAGCTTATATGATACATATTTTGGAAAGAGGTATCATAAGAGGAATTTAGTTTCATAATAATACTTATTTGGTTACCGTGGACTTGTTACACTTGATATATTTTGGAAGTATAATATAATTATTTTACTATGTTTCCGCAAACTTTGATTTTATTAGTCAACTTCATTATTAATCAAGTATTTGTGAAAAGGAATTTTCAAGGGAAGGGAAAATTGTTATTTTTAGATCTTTTTCCAACAATAACAAGTCCAAGTAATCATAAACTTATTACTTTTCTTATAAAGTAAAATGATGTACAAGGAGTGTTACATTTTTATGGTATCAGAGCAATGGTCCTGACTCTTGGTCCTTGGGTGTGTGGTCCAATACGCTGGTCATCGACAACTGCAATGTTTCCTGGGAAGTATGCTCTCATATACTTCCAAACTAGATCTAAAGTTATGTCTAATGGCTCTAGATGAATAGCTTAGTCTGCTATTAAGAAGCGTTCGATGTAGTCTAAGTAGGAGTATGATAGTTGTATGCTTCTCTTTAGACATTTTGTAAACCCAAAACCATAGTGTTGGTTTATTCCGTTCTCATAGAACCAGTGATAAGGAAATTTTAAAAGAGTTGTAGCTAAGTCCTTGACTCTGGAGAAGAGTATTTACCCTCACCAGTGTTAAAGTTAATTAACTTCTCCGACCAAGTGCAGGGCAGTCATCTTCTTAAAGATCAACCTTGTTGAGTTTGTTAAACTCTAAAGCTATCCTTTCTTTTGTTCCTTATGGATAAGGGTATTGATCAAAGTTGCTATATGCCTTACCCAATCTGCTCTCTCAAAGTGGAGACTCCTACAAATCTTCTTGTAGTTGTTTCCAAGGTATGTCTGAATCGTTCTATTAAGGTATTAGACTTTGTCTATCTACCTGTGTCATGATTACATCTGATCTTAAGCACGGTTTGGAAGTCGAGAGATCAAGTGATCTTGATTAATGATGATAAAACAACCCTGTATTGGGATTTCCAAGCTTCGAATCTGGAATCCAATGGATCCATATGTCTGTTTCTGGGAAGCAGTGAAGGAAAGGGAGAAGGGGGTTAAAGAAATATTGGTTGTAAGAAATGATATCAGGTTTACCCTTGAGTAAAGATATAGAGTTTGGAATCAAGTTAGTTCTTGAAGCTGATTCTATCTTTACTACTCTTATAATATGGTATCATCGGGAATGGTCAAATGGAAGAAACACGTAGAGAAGTTTCTAAAATGGTTATGGTTGGATCAGGTTAAAGGAGTCTAAGTGTTTTCCAAGATTGATTGGAAGTTGGATTAACCCCAACTCAGGATTCGGGACAGGGATACACTTAAGACTGCATTTTGATCTCGATACGGACATTATGAGTAGGAAATAATGCCGTTCGGATTGACTAATGCACCTATTCTTTTATGGATTATAAGAGCTGGACCTTTAAGTTATATTTGGATTCGTTTGTAGTTTATTCCAAGAATCCGGAGAAGCATGAGGAACATCTCAGGATTGTATTGAGAATCCTGCAAGAGGAGTAGTTGTGTGCTAAGCTCACCAAAAATAAGTTTTGGTTGAGCAAAGTTACATGTGATATTTAAAGAAGAAATTGTGGTGGATCCAGCAAAGGTGAATTCAGTGGTGTAATGTGAACAACTTCAGACTGTGGTTAAAGTCAGAAGTTTCTTAGGGCTGGCTGGATACTACCGTCGGATTATTGAAGGATATTTTTGAGATCACATGGCCTTTGACCAAGTTGACTTGGAAAGATCAACTGTTTGTATGGAATGATAGGATGTTTAATTATAGTGGGGTAGTGATGGATTATACCCTAATATAATATGATTAGTCCAAGAGGAGTTATGGAAAAATGTGAGTATATTATGATTTAAATCGTTTCAGTGATGAATTTAGTTGGAATCAAGGTATTAGATTATGATTAAATCCTATTTGAGTTGGATTGGATGATGTAAAGAAAATGGTCTTGAAATTCTTTGGTTAAATTTCTAAAACTGTACTTACTAACCGGTTAGAGTTTCTTGTAACTGGTTAGAAGCTGAAAGTTTAAAATAAAAATTTAAGTCATTTGTGAAGGAACTTATGGTATCAATAAACATCTTCCTCCAATCCAAACTCAATGTCAATCACTTAAGTAAAATTTAAGGAAGGATTTAATGTGATAAAATAACTTAATGCCTTGATTCATCATTGAAATTGATTTAAGAGGATTGAATCATAATATTTATGGACTAATCAGGAGTCAAAATTAAGGAGATACTCGAATCGGAGAAGGTAGCGAATTGAGCTGGATGATGCAAAAGAGACAATAGGTACTGAGATAAGAAGGTTGTGATTCATGAACAAGTTTGGAGTTTGAAAGTATGAATGACAATAAAAAGAGGAAGAGTTGAATGTAAGATAAAGGCGATGGATGGAGTTTCTTAAAGATTATGGCTTTGAGCTCCATTATCATCCTGGCAAAGCAAACGTAGTTGCAGACGATTTGAGCTGAAAGGCTATTCATGTGAGCTCAACGATGGTTAAGGAGGTTATTCTGATTGAGGAGTTCAGAGATCTAAGTCTGGTAACGCAAGAGGAACCATCAAGCGTTAGGTTGGAAATGTTGCAAATCACCAACGAATTCTTGAATCGGATTCGTGAATTTCAACCAGGAAATGAGGAGTTGAAAGAAACGAATGAGATTTAATCTTTGGAACTAAAGTCAGGGATTATGGATATTAGAAAATATATTATGAAGGCAAGGGATTTATGAAGTATTGTTTAGAACAACCTAGATGAGAAATCCAAAGGCATGAACTTCAAGAATAGATTATGTTTGAACCCAAGTCAGCTATCAACTATCAAGGAATAAGGAATTTCTCGATGTTGGTAAGCATGTATGAGGACTAGGGGAAAGCACATGAATTTCATGCGAGAAGTGTCTGAGTTCAGAATAAGAGAATGATTGATGAAATAAAGGCCCAACTGGAGAAAGGGGAAAAGTAAATAGGAGAATATCAACCACAGAAATATCAAGGTTGAGGAATCCTCGACTGAAGAAAAGTGACTAAGGAGGAAATAGGGAAGGGAACATTTGTCCATCTCAAGGTGAAAAATGTTAGGCACATCACTTTGAGTTTAGTTGTGATGTACCTAAGGGGATAGACAATTCCGATTGCAGGAAGCTGAAGTATTATTCACCGAATTGTCCTCAAGGAAAAGGTGAGAAAGGAATGGACGAATCAAGCACGAGAAGAGTTCACCTGCTGAGATGTGAGTTGAGTCTACTCCTGACGTAGACAACCCAAGTCTATCTCTTCCTTTGATCCGAGTTAATGTAGTCAAATGTTTTCGATTGCGTTAATCTCATCATTTGAAATATCAAGGTTCTGTGGAAAGTCCAACTCCAATTTTTCCGTGATCCAAACCTTTATCACAGTTGGATGTGATAAATGTCTGTGGACACTTCAGGAATAGAAGGATCAATTAAGACTAGAGAGATTAACAACCACTGGGTTAGGACAAATCTTTGTCTCCCCAACGGAAATGTCTGTAGAACTTGACTATCAAACTAAGTCTGATAGTGATAATTACCCTATCTTTAAGTTCATCTAACTTAAAGATCTGTCGTATGGTCTTTCTTGCGAAAGATTGTATCTGAAAGGGATGATTTTGTTATTAATGGTTTGAATATTAGGACTGATCACCCTAATGTCTCAAGCTGTTAAGGAATGAAGTCATACAAATATTTCTTTAATCGTGCTCGAGTGATCAGAGTGAGCAGCACGAAAAGTTTTTCCCAAAAGTTTATTGAAAAAAAAAATGTTTTATCTGAAGAATGTTATGGGAAGTGTATTATTCAAAAAGATATTTTTTTGAAAGGATTCTTTTAACGTTAAGAGTTTTATACGAAGAATCCTTATTGTTTAGTTTGAAAAGTCTTTTCCTGAAAAATTTTATTAGAAATGTTTCGAAATAAAAGAACTATATCAAAACTCTTTTAAGTGGGGGAGGACCCTAAAGAACAAATTTTTGGGAGCTAGATAAAGTTTTCTAGTATAAAAACACTTTGGAAAAGTGGAAAATTTCAGAAGATGAATTTCGGGGACGAAATTCCTTTTAAGTGGGGGTGTAGTGTAACACCCCTAATTTTCGTCTCCCAAATAACCAAGAAATTAATTATAACAATTATTTTATAATTAATTTATATTAGTTTTGAAGGTTTTAGTTTTTGTACATTATGTGTTTTTATATATAAAATATGAGATATATTTTTATATGGTTATTTTGTACAAAAATGTGAATATTGTAATTTAGTCCTTGGGATGGGACCTAATTGTAATATTAAAAAGGTTTTTGAAGAAAGAGTAATTAAATTATTAATTTTTGAATTTTATCAGTATGTAACCGGTTAGAAGGGCTCTGTAACCGGTTACACGATGAACTCAGAAACTAGGTTAGTGGATTTTGATGAGTAATCACTTGATTAATTCCAGTAATCGCCACGAATACAGCCCTAATTCAGTGGAAAACGCGTGTCGCCTTGCATGGCACACGAATTGTTCTATAAAAGGCCAGTGTTGATGAAGAAATGGGGTTGATTTCTCTGAATTCTGAGTTGAGAGGCTGATTAGGGTTCCTATTTCGTTTGAAGCAATTCTCCTTCTTCTTTGAGCGATAGAGAGTGAGTGATACACTTCTGGAAAGCTTAAATCAAGGGCTTTCCATTGATATAAAACTTGTGAGTCAAGAGTGAGTGTGGAGGGAGAAATTGATCTGAGAAGCTGAGGGTTGGAAAGCTGAGTCCTGAGTTTTCTGATTCGGGAAGCTTGGTTTGAGGCTGGATTTTGGTAAGTACAGACAACCCTTAAGCCTCAAATCACTTTCATTTCTTAGTGCATGTTACCTAAATCGATTTCTAATTGTTTTCCCCAATTTCTTTGGCCAATTACGTTGGCATAGCATAATCATGTTATTGCGCATTGTTGTATTATATTAAAGTGTTATACCCTATATACGTGTAGTTACTAAATTGAATAATCTTAGGATGCTTTACTTGATAATTGAACTGTGAATTGTATAATTGTTATTGTTTGTGCATGAATATTCCTCTTTATGATTTATTACTGTTTTTAAATGTTTTCTTTAATCTAGAATTCAAAGTACTCACCCTTGCAATGGACATATTAGGTACACATTGGAGACAGGTTCCCAGGATCTCAAGGCCGAATAAGGTATACTCCAAGTAGAGAGTAAATTGGTATAAGTGACCTAATGGTCACTTTGTCCGAGCAACCATTCTTAGATCCTTTAATGTATAAAATCAATTTTATAAAGAGTTGTTTAATTGTTAATAGTGATTTCATTTTATTTAAACATATTTGTATAATTGAATAACTATATTTATATCCTTTATTTTTGATAAGTTTTAAAGTATGTCATAGTATTGTTTATAATGAACTGAAATTTATATTTCTCTTTTATTGAAACTGTTCTGGTCTTGACAGGTTTAAACTCTATTCGGGGAAAAGTTCAATTTTTAAAGGAAACTCTGCAAAAACATTTATAAATCCCGAACATTTTCACAAATAAATGTTAATCAAAAGTAATTTCTTTAACGCTTAAAAGTAGGATGTTACAGGAAGAGACATCCAACTTTAGATTGAATTTAGTTATTTTTTATCTTTGGATATGTATTTTGTATCCTGTTTTTTTAATGTTGTTGTTATATTTTAATATATTATGAGACTTATTTGAATGATTTTAATTTTATTTTAATTATTAAATATAATTAATGATGGGATTTTAATATTGTTGGGATAATGATTTGGAAAATTCAAATAACCTATTGAAAACAAAATTTTCAAGTATTATTTTAAAACTAATGAATTATGTTTTGGAATGATAATATTTACAATATAATAATAATTAGCTTCCTCTTATATATTTAGATTATGATACTACTACGATAAAGGACTACATCTTCTACTAAAAATTAAGACACGGGTATATAGTAGGATATGGCAAGCATTATAAGACCACATAGATTAAGAACAATAGTCAAGCCACTTCTTAATAGAGGGAACGACGTTGAAAAGAATCAACTTAGTCATTGCACATACAATTCAAACTAACATTTATCAAGCATCCGAGTATACCATATCAATATAATATTCAATACATTTGGTTTGTTATTAATAATTTTAATTTTCTTGTCACAATAAAAATAAAAATAAAACAAAAAAATATTTACATCAAACATAAAATCAAATCCTATTTTTATATAGGATGATTTTTATCTATTACAATAGACAAAATATATTATATATTTTAGAAGAAAAATCAAATCTATTATTATATTGCCGCATTCATAAATGAAATCTTCTTAAATTAAGGCTTGAATCTCTCAAGAAGATGAAACGGTAGGACTGGGTATATCGGCCACCGTCACATGCCATATTCCACTATCTGCGTGATTAAAGAGGCCATTGAGGAAGATAACAATAAATAACCGTCTTCCTTAGTAGTTTATGATAGCTACCCCGAAACAATGCAACATTAGATTTTGATGCACTCTATTGTCACCTGCAATTGAAAAATCAATCCCTAAAAAAAATCTGGTTGAACATTATTTAATTTGACGGGATGGACTCCTCCACTTGTCTTTTTCCATTCCCTAACATCACAATTGGTTACACAATATTTATATTGATCAATGGTACATATAAATTGCTAAATTAAAGTAAGTATTTAAAAAGAAACATAAGAATCAAATAATATAAATTAAAATGAGCGAGAATTAATAAAATTAACAAAATTTAACGACGAAAAAATACAAAAATTGAAGGCGAATATAATTGTGAGATTGTTGTTTACCTGAATATCCATAAGTTTGTGAGCCAATTTGCATAAATGCTAAAATATTGTTGAGGAGTCATCCAATGCATATTGCTACTATATATAATGATTTGGAAAACTTGTAAAATTAAGGATAATGATTTCACATGCAGATAAGATTAAATTATTTCAAATTATTTATTTAATTTTCGACAACTAAGGATAATTATTTCACAGATAAGATTAAATAAATTTGAATTATTTATTTAATTTTCAACAACTAAGGATAATTATTTCATATATAGATAATGATTATCTCCCTACAATCACTCTGGTGCGAGTATTCCTTAAGCGAACAAACGTGGTGCCTCCAAAATTTATCCGAGAAACGTGGTGCCTCGAATAGACGTCTTTTTATATATAGATAGTAGATTTGATAGTTTACCATAGACCCTAAAATTTAGAATTTGAGAACTCTAATTTTATTTTTTTAAAGATTTATAGCATAGATTTGGTTTTGTTAGTTTACTCGTATAAAGTGGGTCATATAATCTAGCGAGTACTCTGCATATTATTGAAGACAATGAAATAAAGGTTGAGGACAAATTTTTAGAGGTTATTGATTTGGTAATGTTCATTGTGTAAATATTTTAAGCATGTTTATTATGATCAGATACAATTGGTTATGTGTTGCTCGCTTCTCCCGAAGTTGCTAAAAGGCGGTTAGGTTGATTCTCCATTTCTATGAGTGGATTGTTTACTTAGCAACATATTTTTACAGATATATATCTTATATATATGAAATATATATATATATATGTATGTATTTTTTTCCAGTGATATGATTTATAGCTTTGAATTATGATTTTTACTTTTATATGGCTTATATGAGAATGTATAATGAGCTTCTTATTGGGATACCGTTTTATCGTGATGAAGAGATAATACGACTATACCGTTTGTCGCGACGAAGAGATAATACGTCTATACCGTTTTGTCGTGACGAAAAGATGATACGACCACACTGTTCGTCGCAACGAAGAGATAATGCGACCAATGTGTGTACATAGAAAATTCTTGAAATAACCTTCTTGTTAAATTTATTCTTGTTTTCATACATGGCAGTGTACATTATCTTTTTATTATAAATTTTGAGTTATAATTTTTTCTTGGTTGGCTGACATTTATATGTTTCCAGCGAATTATTTATTTAGCTGTTATTCAATTAAGTTAATTACCCATGCAAGTACATGTTCTTTTTTTTTCTTGTGTGCTTTATACATTATGTGCTCATTGAGTCTGTGTGACTCACCCCCTTCCTTTCCTTCCAGATTCGCAGGTTGCTGAGTAGTGGGGTCTTGGGAGTTGCTGTTCTACCTAGATCTTGCTATTTGTCTCTCTTCTTGGTAGGTCTCCATGGTTTTGGGTGGCTATCTCGTTAGACTCCAGAAATTTTCTTTTTGCAGTTATAGGAAGTAAGAATGTTAATAATGATGATGTTGGTAGAGATATTCTTTCTTTTAGGCTTGCTAGGTTACGCAAGTGTTGTTTTGAGTCCTAGTCTGTGCTCCGGTCACGACCCGAGTAAGGGTCGTGACAAAGTTGGTATCAGAGCGGCTCCTCTCCCAGGATGGTGTGGTTCGGGGATGAACCAGGCGAAAGCTGGTGGGCATGTAAGACCCGGGCTGACGAGGGCGGGGAGTGATCGCCGGTGCAAGAGGCATGGTTAAGGAGCGGCTCCTAGCAAGCTTCTAAGGGAGGGGTACATGAATGAACCGACACACCGGAATGAGAGGGTGATCTTGAGACTATGTGGGAATGAGACTACATAGCATAGGGAAGCTTAAATGAATTGATTGGTACTACCCATATCAACAAGATACATCTTCTTTTCAGTAGCCCATCACTTAAGAACTTCATAGTTAAGCGTGCTTGACTTGGAGTAATTCTGGGATGGGTGACCTCCTGGGAAGTTTTCCGGGAAGCTTGCGAGTGAGGACAAGGCATGCAAGACCCGTGTTGGTATCTAGGGACAATCTCAATCCATTTGCCTCCCGTGTTGGTTTGCTTCAACATATTACTGTACTAGGAAGGAAATGGGAGAGGATCACTATGGATTTTGTGACAGGATTGGCTACAACTTCAAAGGAGTACAACTCTGTGAGGGTAATTGTGGATCGGTTGACAAAGTCTGCACACTTCTTGCTTGTTAAAACTACATATACAACCGCTCAGTATGCCAAGCTTTATTTGGAGAAGATAGTATTTCTGCATGGGGTTTCATTGTCTATAATATCAGATAGACGTCCTCAATTCATGTCCCAGTTTTGGAAATCTTTCCAAACGACTTTAGGTACTAGATTGAACTTAAGTACTGCTTTTCACCCTCGAACTAATGGTCAATTTGAAAGAACTATACAAATTTTGGAGGATATGCTTCGTGCTTGCGTTTTAGTCTTTCGAGGAAGTTGGGATCAGAACCACCCATGATAGAGTTTGCGTATAACAACAGTTATCAGTCTTGTACCCAAATGGCACCGTTTGAGGCATTGTACGGGAGGCGTTGTAGGTCGCCAATTGGTTGGTTTGAAGCTAGAGAGTCGAAACTTGTGGGTCCAGATCTGATTCAGGAAGCTATTGAAAAGGTTCATTTGATTAGAGATCGCCTAGTAACTGCACAAAGTAGGCAAAAGTCTTATTCAGATAGAAGATGTCAGCAATTGGAGTTTAGTGTGGGTGAACATGTATTTCTACGTGTTTCTCCAATGAAAGGTATTTTGAGGTTTGGTAGGAAAGGCAAGCTAAGCCCTAGGTTCATTGGACCTTTTGAGATATTAGAGAGAGTGGGACAAGTAACTTATCGCTTAGCGCTTCCACCAGATCTTTGCAGGGTACACCCACTTTTTCATGTTTCAATGCTTCGGAAATATGTCTGTTGGGTCACCGGCAAGTATACTGGATCGACAAGTAATATAGTCAATAAGACCAGATATCGTCCCTCAAGGATTGCAAATTGTTCAATTAATTCTCACCAAAGAGTAGCTAAAAGCAAAATCTATAGGTTTGTAATTAATTAATTAAGATTAAATTGAAATAAAATAAAAACAGAAATTAAATAAAAGTGGTTGAGCAATTTAAGAAAACGAGTTAGGAACATGGTTTCATTGTAGGCGTTGTTTATTTATCATGAATCTCTGTTTTTCCCTAAATCAAGAACAAATTCCTATGGTAGTAATTACTAGATTCCTCTTGCAATTAATGTTTATTATTCAATTTGATAACACTTAATCCCTTAAGTGATTAAACCATTGAATAACCATTAATTAAGAACAGTGGAATTTATAACAAGTTATATAATTACCCAAAAGCATCCCTACAAGTTGAATAATTATATTGTTTGATTGAAGGCCTATTCTAATTCCTAATCTCTCAATTGAAGAATTAGAGATCCAAAACATAGATTAGCTACTTCCATGCATAACAGTGAAAATACAATCAAACACTTGATTTAGAAACGGAAAAACATCAATTCATGAAATCAATAAACAATCCACACAAATCCACCAATTCCTAACACGAGGGTTTCAGTTACACATTGAGAAAATAAGAACAAAAGCAATAGAAGAATACATGATTACCATGGAAAAGCCTTGGATCTTCCAATCCTTGATCTTCTCCTCTTCTAAAACTCTCTAAAATTATGTAATCTCCCTCTCTAAAGCTGCTAAACCTAATTCTAATCCTATATTTAAAAGCTAAAACGAAATCCTAACTGATAGGAAGCAAAACTGATCAGAAATCAGCCCAATTGGGCTTCTGCGTCGCTCGCGCGCCTGGGCGCACAAGTCTGATTCTGTGCATGCTGACCGGGGGTCGCACGCCTAGGCGTGGGGATTCCACGCCTGGGCGTGCCAGCCTACTTCCGACTCCGTTTCGCTCCGTTCTTGCGCCATTTTCAAGATCCTTTCATCCTCTTTTCAGCTCCATAATTATTTTCTTCAATTAAACTCCGAAAGTACATGAAACATACACAAAATGGATCAAAACGTTCAAAGGATTCTAAATTACCTAACTTCCTAAAAACTATACAAAAAGTCCTAAATTTACAAGAGAAACAAGCCAAATCCATAGTAAAAGGGAGTCTAAATTATGCTCAAAACATCATATATTGGACCCAAATCAATGTCCGCGATCCTTCTCACGTTATTCACCATCAGTCAGTGAAACTTGAGGAAAATCTTAGATTCCTGGAGCAACCTATAGCCGTAATGGACAGGCAAGAGAAACGCCTAATGTAACATCCCTAATTTTAATCCCTGGAGAAACGCCAGGAGAAACGCCTGGTGTAAGTATTCCTTAAGCGAACAAACGTGGATAGCGTACAAGAGACATTATCTCTACTATATATTATTATATAAAACAAACCCTGTAATTTCCCATTATACCCTCCCTAATGGGAAGGGAAGTTACTGCATCAACAAGTAAAGGCAGTTACACATGGTAGTTTCAAAAAACAAAAATCAAATGGGAAGGGAGCAATTTTAAATGGGAAAAGAGCAGTTCACACATGCTTGGATGGGTTGATTGCTTTACCACAACCAAGCAAAAATAAAAAAACAATACAAAAACTGCCTTATACTATTGTCTCATTCTCATCTTTAACATAAAAAAACATGACAAAATGAATGTCGATTTACAAATATAATATTTTATGACAAACAACACTTTACAACGAAAACACGACAATAGGAATGCGGATCGACAGACACCGGATTTAATTTATTCACGTACACATAATACCATCAAACAAAATTCTGATTTAATTTTGATTTATCACAATAAAGTAGATAATCATATAAAAATATTAATTTATTCATCAAATAAATAGAGAATATCTCAGATAAAAAGTGTTATTTTTGATTTATATGGGGAAGTACAAAATTTATCAACAAAATCATTTAGATTAATTTTATTTCGTTGTATAGTTTGGTTTGAACTCCTACCTTTTTATATAATTATTTTTAGTTGTTGCAAATAATAATCTTTAATTTAAAATATTTAATATAAAAAAAATTTAAAGTATCAATATCCCATGCATTGCACGGGGTAACAGTTAGTTAGGATATAAAATAAGAAATAATAGGAGAACAAAATTATTAGAATTAGAGAGATCTAAAGGTGAAAAAAAATGTAAAATTGAATGTGAGTCCTATTATAAATTTTTTAATATTATTGTTGAGGATAATTATTACTTTTTTTTAACAAATCGAGGATAATGATTTCACGTACACATAATGATTAAATAAATTTATGATTTTTTAATATTTTTAAATACTTTTGTTGAGGATAATGATTATTTTTTTTTCCAACAAATAATTGAGGATAATAATTAAATAAATTTAAATAATTTATTTAATTTTAAATTGTAATTTTATTAGAGATAATGATTATTTGCCTACAAACTCTTTAGTGCGAGGAAAGCTGCACGGGACAAACGTGGTGCTTCGAAAATTTCTCCGGCAAACGTGGTGACTCGAAAAGGGATCTTTTCAAAAAGTCGTTGCACAACACCTGTTTTCTGCAACGACATTTTGCAGGCGTTGCAAAACACCTGTTTTTAGCAACGACTTTTTTAAGTCGTTGCAAAAGGTCGTTGCAGAAAAACATGTGTTTTGCAACGACTTATAAAAGTTGTTGCAGAAAACAGGTGTTTTGCAACGATTTAAAAAGTCATTGCGAAACACCTGTTTTCTGCAACGACTTTTTTAAGTCGTTGCAAAACACCTGTTTTTAGCAACGACTTTTTTAAGTCATTGCAATAAATGGTTTTTTTTTTTGTAGTGAGAGTAGGCAATAGATATTAATTGTGTTTCGTTTCAATAGTAGTTTGGTCAGACCAGAAGCCTTAAAGGTAAGTGGGTACGAATTGTTCATAAGGGATATTGGTATTTACATAATAGACTGGGTAAGGAGAGTTTGTTATTTTCGCACTTGGTGTCAATCCAGAAGTACTTTCTTGTTTGCATATCAAAACCGTAATCATCAGCTGAGTTACTGCTTACTCCCATACTACTTATGCCATACGGGTACCCGTCACTACGCTCTTCTAACATAGACTCTACTTAACCCTTTGCTCCCCAACTTTGATCAAGCTTATAAAATACCATCTATCACACAACCTTACATCCAAGTCCACCTTAAGACTATGATTACTTTCTAACTACCCGACTTTTCACTCACTAAATCTCCTTCTCAGTACCACTTAGGGATCGACTTTAAACCAAAATTCCTAAGATTTTCCACAACCGTACCATCACCTTGTCTCTTTAGCCTCCTAAAATTCATGTGCTATGCATACAAGTGTTACTTCCTTCATAACTTTATGAGGTTTTAATCATGAGAATCCAAGAAAAGAACTTTGAACTTACCAAAATTTGGCATTTGGTCGAATAGTTTGATGGAATGTGATCATTAGATTGGGTATTTTCTGACAAAAAGGAAGTCTTTTTAATTTGAAAGGGTCGAATTATCGTAAAAATGCGGAATTCAAGCTCAATAATCAGACGAAAGGGTGATTGTGTCTTCTCAAAAATCGAAATGAAGTAGGGTAATGCCTTGACTCGAACTCAATTCTCCTCTGGCAGTCTTTAAAATACCACACTTTTTCCAAGAACTGATTTCCATATTCATACCAAAATTTCTACACCTCATACTTTAAGCACAACATTCATCGAACTCACAAAGATTTCAATATTATTGTATCGTAGAAAAGCAAAAAGAAGGTAAAATGCTTCAACATAACCAGTCAAGAAGCAAAAGTTAAATCCAACAAGAGAAGCAAACACAACTAGTGGATAACTCCACACCGTTTAAACAACTTGTAACAACACTTAAAACGAAAAATTCCTAAAGCACAAACGTAGACACTATCGTTACTTCTGCTGACCATAGCGGAGACCCTTCCATATCCCAGCAGGCCGATTAGAACCTAATTCCCGTCTTGACTCTGGACAATCTTTTGAGACGTGTCCTGGTCTGTTGCAGTTAAAGCAGTTCGGGTTTTCATAAGGGCAGTTTGGTCCATAATGGTTTCTATTGCAACGATTGCATAATGGAATCACACCTCCTTGACCTTTTTCACCATTTCCATCACTACGAGCATTACTATCGTTGTTGTTGTTGCTTTGATTGTTGTTGTTGTTGTTACGATCATTTCCATGCCTATTCCAATTGCCACCGCTATGATTGTTGCCTCCAGCTGAGTTATTCCCTCCAGTTCTGTTGTCTCTCCTCCCACCAGTCCTACTGTCTCTTCGTTCACTTCCCTGTCCATAAGGACCTTGATGTCGGGCTCCACTGCTTCGGTTTCCAATTCCTGGGGAGTGCCTCATAGAACCACCACTTGAAACTTATGCAGCTGACTTTCCTGTCGAATTCCTTGACTTCAAACCATTTTCCACAATACTTCCTTTATTCACCAAGGTTGTAAACACATTTATCTCGAAGGGAGCCAGAGCGTGCTTAATTTCCGGCCTCAAACCATCCAGGAATTTTTCACACTTAGACCTCTCATTTCCAACTTCTCCATAGTAAGGCATAAACCTTGCCAAGTTCTCAAATTTGGCAGCATACTCACCTACACTCATGTTACCTTGTTCCAATCGCAGGAATTTCATTTCCTTGGCTGTTTTCAGATGCTCAGGGAAACACTTCTCCAAAAGCCTATTCTTGAATTGGTTCCAAGTGATCGCACCAGCTTCCCCAGCCAAAGCTTGCCTCTCATTACGCCACCAATCAGCCACTTCTCCCACCATCATATATCCAGCATAAGCAACCTTTTATTCATCCGTGCATTGCACCATCCCTCCGAATATTCTCTCCAGACTTGCTATCCACGCTTCAGCTTCTTCCGATGCATAACCTCCAGCAAACTCCTTCGGATTTCTGCGGCAAAACTCATCAAGGCCTCTGATTCCTTGTCCACCAGCATTCGCATTCTGATTCTGTTGGAGTTGTTGTTGCATAAGGTTCATGTTGTCCCTCACTCCTGCCAAAACCGCAGCTGTTTGAGCCATGATAGCAGCTTGTTGTTGGGCGTTCATTGGTTCCTCATTTGCTTGTCGATGTGCCATTGCGATCCTACGTACAGGTTAACTCTCAGACTAAGGAAACATCTACACACACAAAAGGACTAACCCACATCTATACACCAATTAAGGCAGAGTCACACAATGAAAGCATATAAGGCTATGCTTAAGGCCACTAAGGACAACCATCGCTTTGATACCACTAAATGTAACACCCCAATTTGGACTTAGAATTTTCACTAAAAATTTGCGCCATTTTTTTTAAACATTACCAAAGTCAGTTCATTTTAATTCTTTTACAAAAAGTTTTTCATAAAACAATTTGATTCATTTGGTTTTCAAAATATTTGGTTCATAAACTCGCAACATAAAATTCCTTTCCAAAAAGAGATGTCACTAACACTTTTCCAAAAAGCTCCTTTTCGTGATGCCAAAATTATTCGATGGTTAACTTGCGGAAAAACATTTAATTATTTAATGAACTTGATACATAACCAAAAAGAACTTCTTTTATTTCATTTAAATAATCCATGTTACAACTGGGGTTACATTCGGGATAGAGTAATCATGTCCTACCCATCCAAAGATGGAATACAAAACAAGACTATCCTAGACTACTAGTCTTCACCATTCCTCCACCACAATTGTCTGGAAGATTCCTTGATTGCTGCTTCTGCTTCCTTCTCGTACGTGCGGCATTTCGCGATCCTCTTCCGACTTGAGCAACCACTACTCGATATATTACATGGTCTGCCATCTGTGAACATTGTTCCCCAATGTCCACAGGAAAGGGAAATAGAGAGAGTAAGCACTTCCGAACGATATGATCGTCGACGGCGCGGGCTTACCATAGGGGAATATTAAGACCACACAAGCATATCATAAAACAATATATACATCATTATTACCAATCCCTTATGAACAACTTCAGCTAATTACCATAGAGTCCTTTCCACCAAAAGGATAATCTTCATGAAACCATATCCATTGTATTTAATTATCTTTAGGCTCTAAGTTTCACTGTCATAACCACCGGAAATTCAAGAAGGGGTACCACCACCGAGGCTCAAGGGTTTGGTAGCACACGCGTTACATCTCCTCCATCATTCCAACCACATCCTAGTTTGGAAAGCAGATGGGACGCACAGGAACCCTAACCATGTTGGCATCGATGTCAAAGGGTACGCACCAACAAGTATCCAACAGCCGAAGTAAAATCATTTCATCAATACAGTTTCAAAAATACAGCGACATCTAGCCCCATTCGAGTTCCCTCTCACCATCTAAGATTTGCTCAAGGGGGCGACAGCGCTATGTCTAGTTGATCGTGCAGTTCCTTGCTACGACATTGCCTACAACCGAAAGACAAGTCCTTGTAGTCTTGTCCCACCTAGAGAAGCACTCGAGGCTTCTTGACGTTCACCGTCCTTGCCTTCCCCTATCGCAATCACCACTTGAAAGTACACCGGCCTCCAAGTATTCGGTATATTTCCTCTCCACTACTTCACTCTCAAAGCGTAGGTTTAGGGGAGGGGTTCCTAAGTCTTTTAAGTCTGTCATTAATCCTAGTTTTGGTCGACCCATTCTAAGCCTCGCTTCTAACGGGCCTCGACCTCTAAGGGACCACAACAACACTTCCCTATAGTACAGTGGATTCCACAAGACTTAAACCATGGCACAGTCATCCACGTGGCCTTTGAAGATAGAATTTCATATAACAGAACTTAAGTAATGCCATCCAGTTTTTCATCTAACCAACTGATACCATCTCAAAATGTCATAGCCGAATTCTTTTGTCCAATCAAAATCAGAGTAAGCGGAATTAACAGGACTATGTAATAAAGTATAATATAAACATGGATCTTATATATATATATATATATATATATACCAAAAGACACGTAATACATAGTCCAGCGATAAAGAACTCCAAAATCCCGGAACAAGTCCATAAGGCTATGTAAATATATGAACATCGAAATAAACCATAACTCCAGAGTTTTCAAAAGGAATATCCCCATAACCACAGTATCAAAACCCCAAAGCTGGTCTCATAGCACTGGTAGCAGCAGTAGTAGTAGAAGTCTCCAAGAAGTAGCAGCAATCATCATCCAACATCATCATCAGCAGCAAATCTCCTCCACAGCATCCATCACACCGGATCCCTGATTCTCATCATTTACCTTATGCATGTACTTAGTAATTATCGTTCCTTTCCATTGACTCCCGATAGAATGAACGACAGGCTCGCCTCCACTCTCGTCTTCGATAGGATCCTCCTTGATCTTATTTGAAGGAGTAGGTACCCTACCACTGGGTACAAGGTCTGATGAAGACGTGACCTTAATACGACTCCTTGAAATAGATGGGGAGTCTCCTCTCGAATGACTCTAAAAGAAAAAGGGTATGAGCGGGTAGGTCCGAATTGAAAAGTGTGATACAAGCGAGCTGGTCGAGTGGGAGATGATCCATGGTAAGTATAAACGTTGGTACATGCATAGGGTATATGATGAGAATCCTAAACCTACGAGGATGTAACCGAACCAGTGGATTAGGGTAATCAAGGGTAACCACTATCTCACCCTCATACACCACTCGGCAATCCTCGCAGATCCATATGCCACTAAGAAGTGGGCGGATCTCGATGCAAGCGATGTGATGTGACATCACCTACAAGGGCATAGGGGTAAGCAAATCTATACACATAATCAATAGAGCATAAATGTTTAAGCAACATAATTATGCACATTTAACTCCAAATCAGATAATACCCAAAGGTAACATTTAGTAAACACTTAATTCAAATAAGATGTTCACACACTCATTCCTGATATCCAGCCTTAACTAAATTAAGGGTAAGTGGCATGATGTCTGACATTCTTCTTTTTCTGAGATTCTCCATCTAATGTCTTCACAGACGTCGATCCAATACACAATGCATTCCCAGATCACGAATACGTTACCAAAACGTATGGCATACTAGCTCGGGAGTGATAAAAACGTCACACCACCTGGTGAACGTCACGTCGCCCAAGGACGCAAACCTATCACTTCTCAACATACAACGGGTGTGATAAAAAACGTCACCACCTCTGATGAACGTCACGTCGCCTATGGACGTAAACCTTATCACTTGTGATACACAACAGAGGTGATAAACAACGTCACCATGTCTGATGAACGTCACGTCGCCTACGGACGTAAACCTTACCACTTGTGTGCAACACACCGTTGAAACATCCAATCAACAGTATACCACATACTGCCCACATTATCCACCTTAATGTGTCATCGAGCTAGTAGTGTAACACCCTATAATTAATTACCCTTAATTCCCCTTATATTAAAATACGGACTCAAAATTCATTTTTATTACATTAAAATCAACCGTCAAACGGACGGAGTTTGGTTTGTTTTTCGGACTAATCCAAAATTTAACCTGTGATAAACAATTTTCAAATAAACAACTAATAGCCAGCAGGGCTTCAGATTATATTTCTAAATCATATCAAGGCCCCTTGGGCTCCAAATATATCAGAGTAATAGCGGAAAATACTAAGTTTGAGTGTCATAACCAAAACATATAACTTTGTCAAAATAAAACATCCTAAGCCTCACTTAAAATATGAATAACAAATTTTACATCAAAGTAGTGTAAGAGGCTTAAGTTCATAATATCCTTCAAATCCCATAATAACCCTAGTCTCCCTGTAAGGGAAAGTACTCCTGCTCGGCCGGGGGCTGTGCCAACTCAATCTCCGTACCTGAAAATGTAAGGGAGTGAGCATTGCACATGAAATAGAAAGCAGTTTCTAACTAGACATAACAACCCACTAGGTCAAACACAATTAGCAAATAAGCATATATTCACATATTGCACACCATACTCATTTCATCATTTCCATATTCATTATTCATTTCAACATCCATTTCCATTATTCAGCTCAACATCCATTTTCCTTATTCATTTCAACATCCAATCAACATTCATTTCCTTTTCTTTTTATTCATTTCACATACTCATTTCATTTCAGTACATCACCTCAAATCAGAGGCCAATGCACAGTTTTCATTCAACACATTTATCACCTCAAAACAGAGGCCTACATTCATTCCCTTATTTAAATTATGTGTCCCTCAGGTCAGAGGTCAACACTTCAATTTCTTAATTCACGGTGTGTCTCTCAGGTCAGAGGTCAACACACCAATACACATTTCATCCGGTGTCCCTCAGGTCAGAGGTCAACACTCAACTCATTATTTAATCCGGTGTCCCTCAGGCAGAGGTCAACACCCATTCATTTCAATTCATATCGTGTCCCTCAGGTCAGAGGTCAACACTCAATCGTACTTCACCTCCACGCAGGAAGGTACCTCATACATTTGGCCTATGGGTACTTCACCTCCACACTGGAAGGTACCTCATACCATTGTACTTCACCTCCACACCGGAAGGTACCTCATACAATTTGGCCGGTGGGTACTTCACCTCCACACCGGAAGGTACCTCATACAACCACCTAGATTATACTTAAACATCATTCTCATTATTTGGCGCCTCAATTCAGAGGCCAAGAATTATTCACTTTCCAGTTCAATCAATCACAGCACATTTAATCACAACTAACCACAATCAATACATATTCATTCGTGTAATACCTTTATTCATTTCCTTTCTCAGTTATCACAATCATACCAAATAGTGTTCTCTTTTATAGCCCAACATTTAGATTCGCCCTTCATTTTAATTTTGCATATATCATCTTTTACTTTGGTCTACACATAATCATTTACTTCCGTTTCCTATATTCACAAGTTCATATTCATAAACCATGATCTTTATTCACAATTGATAATACTTAACATTTGTACTTATTTAACAATTAGATACAATTACGCACATTTATCACATTTACTCGTTTTCATTCCATTTTCTTCCTATATCCATTTATTCCACAACACATACATATATTAGCTACCGAAATTAATTATCATTTAATTCACAACTTTACAACTAAGATCAATAATTATAGAATTCATTTATGACAACTTCATTATCACATTACCCAATTCCTCATGTAATTCCATTTAATCCTTATCCAAGTTTCATTTATCAAATAATTCATTGTCATATTATTTGGTTTCCTTTTACTAGTCTTAACATCCAATCATCATGCATATTTAATTAATTCGAATTTCATATTTAATAACCTAGGGATTTATAATCTAATTTTCTCCCCTAACACATAACCCTAACAAGTATTATATACTAACTAGAACCTACTCCCTAGAACAAGGCAAAGCTCACTATATCCACTCCCTTACCTCAAACACTTAAGGATAAGGAAAGTCCAAGTGTCCTATACTTGAGTTTGCCCACCAAGAGCCCAAAATCCACAAGAGAGTGATGGAACCTATTATAAAGCCACAAAAAGGGAGGGTTATTGCTCATTCCATGATTCTCAAACTAAACCCCATGGAAAACTTGAAGGTTCTATGCTTAGAAATGAAAACCTCCATGAGAGGGAGGAGAGAGAATGAGCTATGGAACTCCGGAGACAAAATTAGTTAGAAGTAAGAGTGGGAAATTCGTGTATCATGAATGAAATAAGGAGAAAAGCATGAATCTAACTTACTTGGAGCTTGGAAGGTTGAAAATCAAGATTGGGTGTTGATGTTCTTGAACCCTAACTCATGGGTATGCTTGAAGAGAGGGAAAAATAAGAAATTAATGGAGTTTGAGTGGTTATGAGTGATGGGGAACCAATATATGATGATGATTTGTTGTGTTTTTGGGTGGATTTTTGGTGTGGAAGAAGCTAGGTTTTTGAGGGGAAAAATCGCATAAGAAGAAAGGGGAAGAAAAATGGTGCGTATGGGGCTGGTCTGCTGGCTGCACCAGTTTTAAAACTGGTGCGCGCCTGGGCGTGGTCGTGGTGCGCCTGGGCGCACAGCGTGATGCAGGACGAGGCGCGTGCGAGGCTGGCGCATCTGGTGCGCACATGGGGCTGGTGCTGCTGGGGTTGGCTGGTGCGCGATCTGGTGCTGCTGATGCAGCCTGATGCGCCATTTTCCACATCTGATGCGCACATGGCGCGCCTGGGCGCATGAAAGGCGCGCCTGGGCGAAAAACTCCCTGTGAGGATGCACCAATTGCACCCTGGTGCGCCTGGGCGTGCACCGGTGCGCCTAGGCGTGCACCAGGAATTTCAAACTTCGATTCGCCATAACTTTTTCATTAACCGTTGGATCGGGCCCAAATTTTTAGACAAGCTTCTTAATCCCCTAAACTTCACATCCAACAGTGGAATTTAATTTCTTAGCATCCTATAATAAATTCCTAATTTTCTCTTTTCGGCTAATTTCTAACATTTAAAACGCCGACTTAACCCCCGATTTCGCTTAGATAATTTTGCCCAATGCCACACATGTCTCCTATACAACCCCTAGTACTCATAAATACTACTCTCTTATCACCCAAAATTCTTTAAGCAATTTATTCAGTTATTTCTTGGGTATTAAACAATAATTTCATTTAAATAAAACTTAGGATGTTACAAGTATCAACTTTTAGCAATTCCAGAGGTCCTACTCATGTCATCCGAACATGAGTAAACAATCCAGCACTCAAGCTCTTAACTTAAAGAAATTGATTGGTCTACCTCAATTGATAATACATAATGTGCCACCCGAGCAACGTTGTGACGTGCCACCCGAGCAACGTCCCGTCATCCAAACGGAATAATCATCTCATAAATCAATTTCCTTTAAGTCTTAGATCGATTGGATTATTGTCATTTAAGTATTAAACAAATGGTCTAGGATTGGAAATGATATTTCTAATATTCTAGGTAAAACTACTCGAGTGTTCTTCATTTTCCAGAAATTCATATTTCAGTTTTCACCAAAATACTCGAGTGTTCCTCAGATTTTACCAAATTACTCGAGTTTTCTTATGGTTACTCGAGTTTTCTTCATTTGTTACTAAATTACTCGAGTGCTCTTCAGGATACTCGAGTATTCTTTATTTTCCAGAAATTCATGTTTCAGTTTTGGTCGAATACTCGAGTATCAATCCCCAATACTCGAGTGTTTTCAGACAGATAAGACTGTAATTTGCATTTTAACATACCATTTCCAATTCTAGCCAATTCTAATCCAATCCAATGATCAACAGAGCTTACATTATACATATTAAACATGTTCCAACACAAAAACAACAACTTATTACACTGAATCGAATCTGAGCAACAATTTTGCATAAAAACACATTTTCAACAACTTAACATACCAAATTCAGTTCCACACACTTTTGACATGAAAACAACTTGCATATAGCTCACATGCAACATATAGAACTTGCTCAGAACAATTTTAGAGTGCAGGTTGGTCTCCAAACCAATTTCCCTATTCAAACTAAGCCCTTAGAGCCTCTTGGTGGCTCTCTAATCAAATGTATGCAATTTAAACTCTATCTAGTGAATAGAGAGCTTCCTCCTTACCTCTTAGACGTGAATCAACAGAGACTTTACCCAAAATTTAGCTTCCAAGTTGAATTCCCCAAACTCCACACTGAAACAGAGCAGTTTCAGCAGAGCACCAAGATTGAATCGGTTGATGCATGAAACAACCATAAAAATTGGGGAAATTAGTCTCTATATACTCTCTACAATTCGCACTAACTAAAGAAACAAGATTCACATGAGGAGGTTGTCTGAGCTTACCAGAATCAAGCTCCAAAGTAAGCTCCAGAAACCTGAGACAACAGACAGACTCCAACTTCTAAGCTTCGATTCTTCCAATCTACGAACTCTCAGCTCACAATCTTGGTATATTTGTGAAGCCCTGAATGTGAGCTTCACAATGGTGTATGATTTGTGGTTCGAATCAACCCAGAGAGGGAGAATCGATTGAATCTATTCAGAAACCCTAACTCAAGCAAAACTCACGAATTGAGCAAAGGGGTTGATTGATTCATCAATCATGGCTTAAATAGCCATTCATGGAGCTCATGCAGCTCGACACGAAAGCCATGGACGTGTTGAAGGCTTGATTTCGTGTCAAACGGCGGTGACTCGTTGGTGGTGACTCACCAAACGCACTCACTCGTCAACTCTGACCAAAATACTCGAGTACTCCCAAAAACACAAGAGTATTTTGCCCAGTTTTTGAAAAATATTAATTTTATTTTCTTTCCCTCCAAAATCTTTCTAAAATTACTTCAAGGTCCCAAACAGGGATTAATGTGCAAAATACTTATTTTCTTATATTAAAACTCTCTAATATTATCATTCATAATAAATTACTTTGAAACGAAGAATAAAAATGATTAATTATAAATGAACTTTATAATTATCCTTTTATTAATCAGGGGTTAAAAATCTGGGATGTTACACTCTTCCCCACTTAAAAGGAATATCGACCCCGAAATTCTTTCTCTAAAAATCCTACAATTTCCAAGGTTACCCAAAAGTTGTTCTAAGGTTAAATATTCAAAATATAATTAAGAAGAACCCTTCCCCACTTAAAAAGAATTTTCTTATATTTTTTTTTTCAAACTCTCTGACCCAAAACGTTTCACAAAATATTTCAATTGAACTTTTTCTCAATTAAAACTTTTGCATTCCAAAGCACATACAAATCCTTGTTTCTCATAAAAGGGTTTTTCTTAAATTTACTCAAAATTATCTTGTAATTCCTTCAAATGAAATCTTTTGACTAAAAACTTTTTCCAATAATACCTTTAAAATATATATATATATATATATATTTATATGTACTCCTCAATTAAAACATTTTCCAAAGATCTTTTTGAGGAAAAACCCCGTCCCGTTGCGCACTCTGATCACTCGGCACGAGTAGGGAAATATTCGTATGACTTCATTTCTTAATAGTTGTAAACATCAGGGTGATCAGTCCTAATATTAAACTATCAGTAATGAAATCATCCCTTTCAGATATAATCTTTCTCAAGAAAGACTATACGATTTACCTTTAAGTTAGATGAACTTAAAGATTAAGAGTATTATTGTCACTATCAGACTTATTCAGATAGCCAAGTTCTAGAGAAACTTCCGTTGGGGAAACAAATATTTGTCCTATCCCGGTGGTTCTTAATCTCTCTAGTCTTAACTGATCTTCCTCTTTCTGTAGTGCCCAAAGACATTTATCACATCCAACTGTGATAAGGGTTTTGATCACAAAAATTCAAGTTAAAGACTTGTTCAGATATTCCAATTACAAAACGATTTAATTAACGCAATCGAAAGCATTTGACCACGTTAATTTGAATCGACAAAGGGATAACTCAAACTACCTATCTCCGAATCTAATCACGCATCCTAACAGGATGGAAAACTCTCCCATTCTTGATTTGCTGGTTGACCATTCCCTTCTCGTATTTCTCCTTCAAGCAATCCGGCGAATAAGACTTCATTTTCTTGTGACCGAAATCAAATATTCCTTTCCGTTCATCACTATTCAATCCATGTTGATGCACCTTACCTACTCAAATAATTTCTTTCCATCGGCTTTTCAGTTACTTTCATGCGATGGAGGTTTCCTTAACTCCTTATGAAATTCCGATCCCCATAATTGATTCACTCATAAGCTTCCCGTGCTTATAACTTCCTGTGCTTTCCTCATTATCCATACCAATTCTACACATGCTTGCTAATGTCAGGAATCCCCTATTCCTCAATGATTGATAATTGGTTTGAAGTTCAACCATAATTCTTTTCGGACTCCGCATGTTTGAATCTTCTATCAAAATTGCAACGAAACATACTTCTCCGATCCTTTGAACTTGGCAACGTTTTCGCCGAGATTCATATTGCCCTACCTTATTTCCAACAATTTAATCTCCTTTCTCTACTCTTTCAAAAATTTCATCCTTGAGTAATTCCCAAGTGTCATGCCAATCCTTTGCTTTCAATATCAAATTTACATAGTTCCACTATGTCTTAGTTTCATCATTTATCATATAAGTGGTTTAACCTTTACTCATCCATTTTGCTTAATCCCATAACTAACCTTCAACTTCTAAATCGTCTGGGATCCAAATTTTTTTTACCCTTGAAATATCCCCTATGGAACTTAGGTTTCTTCCCTTTCGAAATCAATTTCTTATTGGTCCTTACTTCTTCGGTTCTTTGTTGAAATTCACGAATTCGAGTTAGGAATTCTATTGTGATTTGCAACCTCCCCTCCTTACTTCTCGTCGGTCTACTTATATCTCCAAGCTCGAATTTATTAGACTTCTTAAAACCACTTCCTTAAACTCCATAGAGTTCACATGAATCGCCTTTCAGCCCCTTGTGGTTGCTTCCTCATTTGCATTGTCGTAATGACGACAGAGTTTCCGGTCATGAGCTTTTAAAATACTGTCCGTCGACGTTGTCCCTTGTTCAACTCGTCCTCTCGGCTGAACAATTACTTCGATTCTCCAGGGTCATTAACACTTAAAGCGTAGTGACACGGGAAAAAGGCCTCGAGCCCTCAAAGCAACCATGATCGTTGCAAAGCTTAAGTCATGTGCCAAATGTATCACCTTGTGTGTATTCAATCACTTTGATGCATACACATCTACCTTCCTTTCTTAAAACTACCTCCTTCCAAGTCCTGGTCTCGACACATGAAAGTATGCTCCAATACTTTGGCATGAATCAGGTAGGGTAACACAGGAGGAAATGCTATTCTTCCCTTCAATGACCGAGAGTTCTTGTTGTTCTTCTTATTTCATGTAGAAGGCTACTTCTCCCGGATTACCTTGGTTGAAGATTTTTGACCTTAGAAAATCAACTTAACACTCACCATAGGGTCCGATCGATATTTTTCCCAAAATCTCATTCAAATGGGACAAAGGATAATAGATCGAATTTAACTTAGTGTCTCGATCAAATATCTCGACACTATAATCTAAACAAACTCTTAGAAACAAATTTGGGTAGTTTCATGGGGTCTCAAATTTTAAAACAGTTAGGGAAATTCGACTTCAACCTACTTACACATATATATATTGAACAAAAGAATGGGTAACTCCCGAATCGAACACAATCATGCAAAGTTGGTTTTTAAATAAATGGTTACCTTGCACGAGATCAGGAGATTGGTTAGCTTCCACTTTATTCAGGGTAAACACTTTGCCTTGGGTCTTTGGTTTTCTAGCAAGTCGGGTGTGGTTACTTTTCACAAGTTCTCTGCAATAACATGCAACATGACCCTGCTTTCCACAATTGAAGCAATTACTCGTTGCCCAACATATCCTTCCATAATGAAGATGCTTACACTTCTCACAGTAAGGGGCATTACTGCGAGGCTTAACTCCATCCTTAACTTTAGCTCTTCCTTTGCCTCGGTTTTGTTCACAATATGGACCCTTATTCCGAGGATCAAATCTTTTCTTTCTTTGTGGTCCATAATTCTGCTGGTTACTCTTTGCCTGATCAGCCAATACTTTAGCCTTCTTATCATCCTCATACATTCGACACTTATCTACTAACGTAGAAAAACTTTGAATCTTCTGATAACTGAAAACAGATTTCAGTTCAGGTCTCAGACCGCCTTCAAACTTGATGCATTTGCTCCTCTCATCAGGATTGTTTTGATAGTATGAAGAGTACTTCATCAGTTCCTCGAACTTAGCCGCGTACTCACCCACACTCATGTCTCCTTGCTTTAATTGCAGAAACTCAATTTCCTTCTTCCTTCTTAAGTCTTCCGGGAAGTATTTATTGAGAAACTTCTCCATAAACACATCCCAATTAATATCCCTTCCTTCATAGTGCAGAAGCTGAACTGTGTGATTCCACCAGTTCTCAGCCTCGTCCTCTAACATATAAACTGCATACGCCACCTTTTGAGCCTCAGTGCAGTCTAATGTTCTAAAGATCTTATCCATAGTACGAATCCACTTATTAGCCTCCTCAGGCTTAAACCCTCCTTCGAACTTTGGTGGATTACAACTTCTAAAATCCGCCAAACTCTTGGCTTCAGAATTACCAACACTATATTGGTAGGGTGGTTGTTGAGATTGTTGTTGTTGCCATTGATGCATAGATTCCAACACCACGGTGATTCTTTCTAATATCGCGTCGGTGCGATTTTGGTTTCTAGTCGTCATAATAGACCTGTGCTATAACTTATGGTCACATATGATGAACTACAAAAACATTCTCCCCACAATCTACACTAAGGTTCTAACAATAGCTTTCAACATTGTATTCAATTTCTATATTATATCAATTGCTCAATTCGAGCAAGATACTAGTATTCCAAACAATAAATATGCCCTGTGGATACCTGCTTGATGTTGATGACTGCCTTTTTGGAGCTACTTCCACTACTACAGGATCTGACTTTTGCTCTGATACCACTAAGAATAAAAATGATTAATTATAAATGAACTTTATAATTATCTTTTTATTAATCAGGGGTTAAAAATCTGGGATGTTACATGGCCTGTCACTTAAGGGGATATTCAACAAAATTATTTTGTGCCGCTCGCACCATCACTGTACACTATTATCGTTTTCGAATTTCAACAAGATTCATTAATCATTGTACTTTCGTTCATAGCATAATTCCAAATACACCAAGTATCTTTTCATAGGAACAACCGTTCAAAAACATCGATTAACCTTCCATAGGATAAACCATTATCTCAAAAATATAATTCCCAATTTACTTGATATCTCATCATATAACTTATTTCCATATACAATATATGATTTCAGAATATACAATATGGTATAATCAATTATCAACCGACATATAATTAATATCGAGGAATCGTGTTTTTCGTATGAACGACGGAACACACACACAATTGCTGTTTTACTACTTAACCGATGGATTCCTAGTCCCGACCTTTGAGATGATATGGAACATCCTAATATTACCCTACATGCCACTATGTCTTAAGAAGGCTTCTCTCTCACCTGAGATCCACGCTTATTCTGTTTCAACCTTTGTGTCTGCAGCTTCAGCAGCTCGCTTACTTTTTGATTCCTTTTATTCTTAAACGATAAACGGTATACAATCAATATCTGGCAAGTACCTTATACTATCTATTTACTTAGGTAAAGACTAAACCCAAGTACCAAAGTACCTTAAAAGAAAAATCCTTTTTAAAACAAAAGTCCTTTTTAAGGCATTAGATAACTTAAAACAGTTCCTTTTAAGATCAAGAAATTCCTTTTACAAAACATAATTTAAAACTCACTTCAATATTTGAAAACTATTTAAAATACATTTTTATTTCTTCAAAAACCATACTATATTGCTTATATAACAACTACCACCTTTAACACTTATACACATAAACAAACACTTAAACAAACATCATAGATTTCTTAAACTTTATTTTAAAAGATAACTCAACATCATAAAAATCATACATGAATTAATCTAATTCCTATAGTTACACATAGACCACTTAGAGAAGCACAACACCAGTATCAATACTCATAGCATATATTCATTTATCTAATAAAATAACATGACTTAACCAACGATTATTAACATTATATTTTCACATTCTATATTTCAATACGATCTTTTTCATATAAAATTCATAATTTTGTGACTTAAGGTTTGAAAGTTATGAATTTTTGAAGTTCTAAAGCTATTCCCTCAAAATGCATTTTCATAAGTTTTGGCAAATTAAAATTCAAAAAAAGCAGAAATAATATTATATTTGGACGGTGCAGCCAATGATAGAATTTTAAAATAGATTTTCCA
Source organism: Crotalaria pallida (assembly GCA_037953625.1). Lineage (NCBI taxonomy): Eukaryota > Viridiplantae > Streptophyta > Magnoliopsida > Fabales > Fabaceae > Crotalaria > Crotalaria pallida. The sequence continues at coordinate 83,980,234 of CM075649.1, forward strand.
TGTTTAATTAAAATATTCCTTGGTCAAAAGGTATTAAATGACTTAAAGTCACATTTTCCAATTAAAAATTCAAAATTCGTATTTTTCACTGTGGCAGCAATAACATTTCGAAAACTACAGGATAAAAATAAAAGATTTGCTTATTCATAATCTACGTTTCGATACGATCGTTTGGACATATAATTTGTAATTTTCTGATTTACGATTGAAAAGATATGAATTTTTGAAGTTATATCACTATAACTTTGAAAATTCACATTTTTATCACAACCTTAGTTATAATCATCCTAATACTATTTTTCTAAGGTAAAAATATATTTATCAAATTTTTACATATCAAAAATAATTTTCTAATTTATTAAATAAAATTTTATATTTATATGTATATATATATATATTTAACGCCACACACATATATATATATAATCAAAACCAACTTCTTATAACAATTCCTATTAAATTATCCTTAAAATAAATATAATTAAATAAAAGTAAAAATAAATAAATTGGGCAAAATTGCGGGTCTCACAAGAAGCATTAGCAACCACCTGTCCTTCTTTCTAAGCCTTGCTTCGATGCATCACAATACACCTCGAAACTTTTACCAGGGTCAGGCAAAATTAACACCGGAGATGATGTTAACCTTCTCTTTAACTCCTGGAAATTCCGTTCACACTTCTCATCCCACACGAACGGTTGATCCTTCCTAGTTAGTTTCGTCAAGGGTAATGCGATTTTAGAGAACCCTTCTATAAATCGCCTATAATACCCAGCCAGTCCTAAGAAACTTCTCACTTCCGTGACTGACGTAGGTTGATTCCATTGCAACACAGAATCCACTTTGGTAAGATCCACAGCGATTCCTTTCCAAGAAATCACATGTCCCAAAAATTTTACCTCCTTGTAGTGTCCTTGAACACTATATGTCCTTAACCCTCTAAGTGCTCAAGATTATGGTAACCAGGAGCCCAAGAGAAGATCAAGTGTTAATGTGTGACTTATGGTATTTCTACAGTTCCAGTTGGGAAAAGCAGGGTCTCCCTAGTCAACGTGTGTGTGCAGAGTGTCAACTTAGGGATGAGAGTACTTACCTGAAACCCTAGCTGTGATGAGCTATTTATAGGGTTTGGAGGAGGCTGATATGGGCCGTTTGGGCCCTGTATCAGAGCTGTGCTGAACCAGGATACTGTGAGATAATATCGGAGGATTATGCTCTTAGAATCTGGTTAGGATCAGCTAAAGATCTCATGTCTAGGCTGTTGCGAGAATCAAGGAGAGATTTGCGGAAGGGATAAGAAGCCTCGGTGAGCCTGAGCTTATCCACAAGCCGACGATATGTCTCGGTCCTAGAGTCCCGAGCCTGATGGATTGGGGACCGATTCTGAGGCTCGGCCCCACCAAGTCCGAGCCTGGCCCTTTGGTATGCTCGGAGTCCACGAGTCCGAGCGAAGGACTTTCCTGCTAAGTAAACCGAGGAAAGTGCCCTTAGAGAATCACTTTGGCAAGACTTGGGTCCGTATATGGTCGGCAGTGTAACATCCCTAATTTTAATCCCTAATATAATTATAAGTTTTACCGAATTAAATTAATTGTTTCTTGAAATTAATCATTTAGCTGTTAGGTATTTTCATAAAAATACACTATGTTAATTATGCAAGTATACTTGATTATATTTCAAAGCAAATTCATTAGAAACAATTACCCTATTTTAAAAAAAATAATAATATATTTTCTCTTTACTTTGATTTTTACAAAGGTACAATATTAAATAAATCTTTTGTTATTTCCTAATATCTAACTAATCTCTAACCTTATAGTTTTCCTATATGATGCTAAAAATCCTAATATTTATATTTATTTTTGGTTGGTAAATAAATAAATTTAAGTATAGTTTTTTCTTTTAAAAAAAAAGAAAAAAAAAACAAAACAAAACGTGGGCTCTGTGTGTGATGGTGTACTTAGGGCTAAAACCCTATCTTCCTCTTTCATCTAGTGCAGCCGCCACACTTCAACTTCTTCAGCCTCCCTCCAATTTCTTCTTCACTTTATTCTACTCTCAAATCTTTCTCTCACCATTTCTCTCTCCGCCTCGTTCTCTCTCTATATCCCTCTCTAAGCTTGTGTCTCTCTCCCTTCTTTCCTCTCTCCTAGGGCTGCTGCGCCGTCGTCGTTTGTGTCCTTTTTCCGGTTGCGATTTGCGACCCGTTTCCGCCATGGAGCTGCGGTTCGTCGCTGTCGCGATTGGGCCGCCATTATCGTCGCTCTCATCTTCCCTTTCAGGTTTGCGTCGCTGCCACCAAGGAGGTCATCGCCGTTTACGCCCCGCCAGGGACAAGCTCGGGCCATCCCTCTTCCTCCCTCACGGTCCCTGTTTCTCTCTCTTCGATGGGGGCCGCCAACGCCACGGGACCGAGCTACACCACCGACCACGATTTGGGAAACTAGCGCAGCCATGGAGTGCGGTGATGCAGGTTGTTGTCGCTGCCGGGTTTGCTTTGAACCGAATCGGGGCTGAACCGAACCAAACTGGCTTGCAAAATCAAATTTAAGGGTAAATCCCTATTACCTTTTTAGTTACTTTGTATTATGTTTAATAGTATTTTTGATAATATAAATAGTATTAGTGTTGATAATAATGATTTAGTTTTATATTATTTTGGAAAATGAGGGATATTGTAATTGAGTATTGATTTTTAATTATACTGTTATTTAGAATGATTTTAATTAGTTACACTGACTTGGGATAATATAGGATTAACTGTTATGTCAAAAGATGAGTTTTACAAGCATTTTAATTAAATGTGTTGGGTTCCTAAGTAAGTGAGCTATCGTTTAGTTTTGGTGAATTGTCCCTAAACTAAGTGATACATCAGTTAATTAGGAACCTGGGATATTCAGCATAACGTTAATCCGAGTTAAAGCGTTGAACACTAATTTCAAATTGAGGGGAGGTGAAATTATTTGAATGTTACAATTGTAACATTGGATCTATTTTTGAATCGAGAATACCTCCTTTTAATTTGGAATTAATAGTGTCATGTAACAATATTTGATTTTGTGGCTTGAAACTAAAACTAATTAACTTTAATGAATTTCTGGTGATTATGTTAGTTTCGGAAGTTAAGCGTATTTTCAATAAAAAGCGATACTATTTTATTGAGAAGACAATGATTATAATTTGAAATCCTATGCTATTTTGGCTTGTAAACAGAGTTAAATGATTTCTTGATTTGAAAAACTTACGAAAATACTCTACTTTGATATATGATAAGTATATATTGAGATTTTAAATTGAGTCGCTTTTGGTCCATTAAATTAATTACTATATGATTTAATAATATAGTTAGACGACAAAGGACTTTAGGATCAGCAGGGATGCGAACATTGGACCGCGTTATGTTTGGGCATCATTACACGAAAAGAATCAGGTCTAAGAAAACGCAATGTAAGGGGTTCTTTACCTTGATTTAGGGAGTATTTTCTAATTAGCTCATAGTGCTTGCTAAGAGTATATGTATATGTTTGGTTTTGAAATTTAGATAGTTATTATAGGCTTAACAGTCAAGAATGAAATTAGATGGAATAGTTGTTAAATTGATATATGTGATAAATTGAGTATGCTAAGTGCTAAATGTCATTATTTATGCCTAACTGAAATATATGGAGACTTGGTTGGTAACTAGATATGATTATATATGATAGTTGGTTGGTAACTAGAAATGATTATATATGATAGTTGTTATGTATGTTAGAAAAAGTATAGAGTTGTGCTATTTTGTGCTTAAATGTGATTATTGCTATTCAAATGGTGTGAAATGTTATCTTGCTAAATTATATTGAAAACCTGGAATTTACAAATGATAATAATTATGATGATTGGAATTGGAATAAATGTCTCTTTGGAAAGTTAAAAGTGTAATTACATGATGGAACTAATGAATTCATGATGATCATTACAAATGAAATGATGGAATTAGAAATTAAAAGATTTAAAGAACAAAGAATGTGTGATCCAGATCTTGTAAGACGTTGTCCGTAGGAGACTGTACGCATTGATCGCGTAAGACGCCCTTGATGCGCTGCTGTAAGACGTTGTCCGAAGGAGACTGTACGCAATTATGGACACACACACCATATATTAATTAAAGATATAATTGGATTGTGCCTCTCCAGATCTTGTAAGACGTTCTCCGTAGGAGACTGTACGCATTGATCGCGTAAGACGCACTTGATGCGCTGCTGTAAGACGTTGTCCGAAGGAGACTGTACGCAATTATGGACACACACACCATATATTAATTAAAGATATAATTGGATTGTGCCTCTCCAGATCTTGTAAGACGTTGTCCGTAGGAGACTGTACGCATTGATCGCATAAGACGCACTTGATGCGCTGCTGTAAGACGTTGTCCGAAGGAGACTGTACGCAATGATGGATGCACCTTCCGATTGTGGAATCCAGGTCTTGTAAGACGTTGTCCGTAGGAGACTGTACACATAGACCGCGTAAGACACACATTGTGTGCAGCTGTAAGACGTTGCCCGAAGGAGACTGTACGCAATGATGGAAATCCACGTAATAAATTCTAAAATTCTTTGTAAAAGCTCAAAGAGTATATGAATAGAAAAAGAATTGTGAATTTAAATAAGATATGAGAAAAGTATAAAATGTTCATAAGTTTGAATGTATGAGATGATGAAGCTGAACAACTAGAACTAATTTACTATTGATATGAAAGTACTTGAAATTTGTATGGGAATGTTTTATCTGATTATGTGACTTATATGGCTAAATGTGTTTGACTTAGTAGGTCATTATGTCTAGTTAGACACTACTTTCTACTTCATGTGTAAAGCTCACCCTTACAACCATTTTTCAGGTACTGAGCTTGGAGCTTGCACAATTTTTGGCCGAGTAAGATTACCCTCCACCACGTGGAGTGGTCATGTATCACGAGTGAATTAAAGTATTAATTAAGTTAAAGATGAATATTTTGTAATTTAAAAGAATGTATTAGTTGTACCCTCGCTTGGATTATGTTGGGCATTAGGCTTAATTATGTGTTTTGAGTAAATGTTATGTTGTAAAATATTCTGGTCTAGACAGGTACAAGATTGGAAATTTTGGTAAAGTCCGAAATACAGAGGGAAGTCTGCCGGATTTTTATCGAAATTTTCAAGTCCATATTTTTGTAAAACTTAATTTAACTAAATAATTGTGAGGGTGTTACAGGCAGACCCTACAAGCCCCCCAGCTCGTAAGACTTTGGAAAGTCCGTGACAAGGTAACAAGTGTCTAGGGTTGACCTTTTCGGACGTCTTAGTTCGAGACTATTTGACAACTGTTTCCAGCTTTAATCATGTAGCCTGTTCGAGGTGACGTTTTGGGTTCTCTAGGTACGACGCGTGTCCTTGTAAGTCGTGCCAAATCATTATAAATTTTGAAATTTGAAAAAGTGCCATTAGTAAATGCCACGTCTCACCTCGTGCGTGGTTGAGTGGGTTAATGGGCTTTCGGCCCAACCAACGCATCGTGGGGGGAAAACCAAAAGTTTTTGAGGATTATTTGAAACCTCTACTAACCCTTCCATTACTCTTCATTCATTCCAACTTTTACAAACCAGAAACTCTTCTCATTTCCCCTCTCAAGCACATTTTGGTACACCGCTGCTCTCTGGATCATCCCATTACAATCAACTTCTATACACATCAAGCGATAACTGAAAAACAGGTAACTTCTTCTACTCCTTCTATTTCGATTATCCGCCTCTAGTTCTGCTATTTCTTCTTTTTTGAAGAGGGTTTTGGTTTCTCTGGGTTTAGCAGGGATTTGTGGTTTTTTGTTCTGGGTAGATAGTATAGAGGGTTTGGATTTCGTAATTATGGGGGGTTGGAGAGATTGGAAGAAGATTTACCATGAACTCTGTAGGAGATTAGGAGAGGAGCCTTCCAGCGATTCTAGTTTTAGTTCTGGGGATTCTGGGGATTTTGATGTTGAATCCGTTCACATAGAGATTAGTTCTGATCCTGATGATACCGGTAATGAAATAGTAGTAGACCCTCCTATTCTGATCCTGAAGGTGATTCAGGCTGTCCGTTGTCAGCAACGAGGGCCTCGTTCCAAGTACTTCCCAATCGAAGACTCCATCGTACTGCCCGTGGTTGGGTGGTAAAAGATATTTTTGGAGGATGGATTCTTTGGCTTGATAATCACCTTTAACTTGCGAAACGACCAACTGAGAATCGCTGAAAATCTTCACTTCTCGGGCCCCTACCTCTTTTGCCATCCTGAGACCAGCCATTACAGCTTCATATTCTGCCTGATTATTTGAAGTAGGAAATCCGAACTTCAAAGAATACTCAAGGGTAACTCCCTCGGAGTTCTCCAAGATTATTCTAGCACCTGCTCCAAGCTTGTTGCTCGACCCGTCAACATAAACGCTCCAGTCCAAGTTTGAGCTCGTCAATGGCTCAGTAAACTCGGTAAGGAAATCAGCTAGGACCTGAGATTTCATTGCCTTCCTTGGTTCGAAAGTGATATCGAACTCGGAAAGTTCAATGGCTCAAGTAACCATTCTTCCTGCCAAGTCAGGTTTTTGAAGAATCTGACGGATCGGTTGAGCTGTTCTGACCTTGATGTGATGGCTCTGGAAGTACTGTCATAGTCTTCTGGTCATGATAACCAAACAAAAAGCCAATTTTTCCACCTTCTGGTACCTCAGCTCTGGTCCTTGAAGCGCTCGGCTGACAAAATAAACAGGGGATTCTTTGCCTGATTCCTCCCGGACTAGAACCGAACTGACGACCGAATCACACACTGATAAGTAAAGGAACAAAATTTCTCCAGTTATAGGACTAGATAGGATTGGGGGGGATGCCAGGTGTTGCTTAAGGTCAGTGAAGGCCTTTTCGCATGCCTCGTTCCACTCAAACGTCTTTTCCTTTTCCTTCCTCAGCAGTTGGTACCATGGTAGAGCCTTCCGAGCTGATTGGGATAAAAATCTAGAAAGAGCCGCTACCCGACCTGCCAGCTGCTGGACACCCTTGATGTCGGATGGACTCTTCATCTCGAGGATGGCTCGGCACTTCTCTGGATTTGGCTCGATCCCTCGTTCAGTGAGCATAAATCCGAGGAATGACCCAGCAGGAACCCCAAAGGTGCATTTTTCCGGATTCAACCTCATATCGAACTGTCGGATTTTGCGCAGAATGATCTTCAAATCCTTAGCATGGTCTTCTTCCTTCAAACTCTTAGCAATCATATCGTCAATGTACACCTCCATTCTGGGCCCGATAAGCGAGCCGAACACCTTGTTCATCATTCGCTGGTAAGTTGCCCCAGTGTTCTTAAGTCCGAAGGGCATGACATTATAACAATATGTAGCATTTTCAGTCACGAATGAAGTCTTCACCTGATCCGGGGGATACATCGGGATCTGATTGTAGCCCGAATAAGCGTCCATGAAGGACAATCTCTGATATCCTGCCGAGCTATCTACTAATTTGTCTATGCAGGGAAGTGGGTATTGGTCCTTGGGGCAGACCTTGTTCAAGTCTGTATAATCCACGCACATTCTCCACTTTCCATTGGATTTCTTGACCAGTACGGGATTAGCCAACCAATCGGTGTACACCACTTCCCTGATGAACCCTGCTTCAAGTAGCTCGACAACCTTTTCTTTTCTTGCTTGAGCCTTCTCGGTTCCGACCCACCTTTTCTTCTTACAAACTGGCTTAGCGCCAGGATACACGCATAATTTGTGGCAAATGAAATTCTGATCGATTCCTGGCATGTCTGCCGAGGTCCAAGCAAATAGATCTTTGTTTTCTACAAGCAATTCTGTCAGTTCTCTCTCAACTTCTTCAGCAAGACCAACACCAATCTTGACACAACGGGATGGATCGGAACCCAAAATTACCTTCTTGAAGTCCCCCTGAGGGGTTGGCCTAGTTTCATCCTCATTCCTTACATCAAGATCTACCAAGTTAACACTTCCCTTGTTGAGTGGTTCTTGCATAATCTTCTCATCTTCAATCTTCAGTTTACCCAGGCTGATATTGTAACACTTCCGAGCCAACTCTTATTCAGAACGTACCGTTACCACCCTATCATTAGACCCTGGAAACTTCATAGCAAGGTGGACAGTTGATACGACGGCACCAAAAGACTGGAGTGCAGTACGGCCGAGGATGGCGTTGTATGCCGACGGAGCTTGGACAACTAGAAAATTCACTATCTCAGTTCGAGCAGATGGTTGTTCCCCTAGGGTAACTGGGAGGTGGATATGCCCTAGAGGAACAATCGAATGGCCCGTAAAGCCAATCAAACTTCCCTCAAACGGAGTTAGGTCAGATCTTTTCAACTTCAAGGCTTCGAACAGATCTAAGAACATAATGTCTAGTGAACTCCCCTGATCAACGAGAATCCTCTTTACTTCGTAATTGCCGAGCCTGGCTGTAACTACCATTGGGTCATTGTGATCTTGGATTATGTCAGCAAAGTCCTCGTCACTGAAACTGATGACGATGTTCTTATTTTTGGGCTTTTGAATTGGTCGGCTAGCCACCGAAAGAACTTGACCCACATACTTCTTTCGATCACCTCTTTTTTCCCCTCCACCTACGAATCCTCCAGCAATGGTGTTAATCAGAAAAGTCTCTCGACCCTTATCCTGTTCGGACAGTAGGGTAGAGGTTCCCCCTGCAGGTGGTGAAGGGCTCCTATTTCTTTTCTGCTCGGGTTTGGGTGGTGAATGACTTTTTCTCCTGGAACGCTTCCGCATTGCTTCGCCAATGTATTGTTGAAGCTTTCCGTCCCTCACCATTTCTTCAATCAAGTCCTTCAGCATAGTACACTGGTCAGTGGTATGCCCCCATCCGCCATGATGGTCACAATACTTTGTCTTATCTTTTTGAGCAGCTCTTCTCAAAGCTGGAGGCCGAGTGATATTGCGCATCTCGGTGTGCATAGTCTCGCGAAGGATTTGACTCCTTGGGACTGTAAGCTGAGTATACTCATCATATTTGCCTTTTGGAGGCCGTTTTTCTCCTCTTTCTCTTTCTCTTTTATCCTTCCTCCCCCTACTATCTCGAAAACGATCGCTTTGACGAGGGTCGTTTTGACAAGGACGTTCTTCCTTACCCCGTGCCGCAGTACTGATTCTATGGAATTCTTCCAGATTGACAAACTTCCTGGATCTTTCTCTGAGCTCGGCCATATCCTTGGGTGGTTCTCCAATCAAACAATCCTTGAAATCTCCATCACGCAACCCTTGAGTAAGCAAGAGAACAGATACTCCAGATTGCAGACCTGATATGCCACTAGCCTCTTGTTGATACTGAGCTAGGTAGTCGCGTAGAGACTCGTCCGGTCTCTGTGCGACTCCAGCTAATGAATGATCGGATTTTGGCTATGACATACTGGCTGTGTATCTATTTAGGAATGCTCTTCTAAGCTCAGCCCAGGAGTGAATTGAATTAGCAGGTAGGGAATTGAACCATCTCAAAGGTGCCGAGCCCAGAGTCATTGAGAAAGCGCGACACTTCATGAAATCCCCTCCTCCATAAAACATCATGGAAGACTCGTAAGCCGCAATGTGGTCCATCGGATCGGTTGTCCCAGTATACCGAGGAATATTTTGATGGCCCACATAAGTCTGCGGGGTTTGGAATGCCATAATCTCAACTGTGAAAGGATGTCCAGGATGAGGTTCCCTGACAACACGCTCAGGAACCATTTTCGGGTTGAGCGGTGGGGGTGGAGGAAGATTGCTCGGGTTTCCGAGAGCCACGTGAGGGCCTTGCTCGGCCGTTCTTGCCATGCTCTGCTGCTGAAGAGCAGCAATAGCCTGATTCTGTTTCTCAATCAGGGAAGTCTGAGTTCTCAAAATTTCCATGATTGATTCTTCTCTCCTTCGAGCCGAAGAGGTAGTCATGTAAGACCTGCCCTCTGTTTCAGAACTTTGACCACCTTGAAGCGTCAATCTCACCCTCCTCTGGGTCCTCGTCAATCTCACCCTCCTCTGGGTCCTCGTCAATCTCACCCTCCTCTGGGTCCTCCTCTGCCTCATCCACCGGAGTAGGTACCCTACCACTGGGTACAGGATCTGCAACAGGTGCAGTCCTCTCAGGGTCCGAAGAATTAGGTGAAGGAGTCCCAGTAGGAACAACCCTAGTAGCAACTGGGTGAGAACGAGTATAGGGGTGAAAACGAAAGGTATGATAACGACGAACAGGTCGAGCAGGGAATGGTCCATAGTAAGTATAAAAAGGGGGTACGTGCATAGTATAAATAATGGGAATCCGAAATTGTCGAGGTCGCACCCGGGCCAAGGGGTTGGGATGGTAGAGTGTAACCTCCACCTCTCCCTCAAAAGTAGCCCGGCGCTCCTCACACGTCCATATACCGTTAGGGATAGGACGGATCTCGATGCAAGCTAGGTAATAGTGTGCCATCACCTACACAGGGCACGAGAGTAAGCATAATATAATCACATAATCAAACAAGAATAATTCTAACATTCACAAATATTCAAACACAAGTAAGTATGCAATTACATATGAGAACACTCAGTTTAACAATTATTTATTCTTTTATATTAATTTCATGATGCATGCTTTCTATCTCACAATCCTGAGGCCTCCAATACTAATCAATCTCGGACGTCCATCCAATACACCAATGTGTTCCCAGAACACTAACATACGTTCCCAGAACGTATGGCAAACCATACTTGGAAAACAAGCACCACTCCCATAGTGTGCATTACGTTCCCAGAACGCATAAAAACCATGTCCCAGACACTGGCCACATTCCCAGAATGTGTCATCAAGTAGGTTAAATCAATTTGGTACTCCCAGAGTACCCTCCTCATGTTCCCAGAACTTGACAAACGATCCTTGCCAACCTATTTCATCACCTTTCACCATGCATGAATGCATACAATATTTTTCTCAATTTGGTTGGCCATTAATTGATGTCTCACTTTCCATTTTCAACACATACAGCCTATAACATTACTAAGAATTCCATATTTTCTTAATAATGTAGCTTAACTTGAGGTTCCATGAATTATCCCCTAAAATCATACTTTATTACTTAAGGTAATTAAATTAGTATTAAATTGAAAAAGATTAATTAAAATGGCACAAGAAAGTTTAAATTATATCCCAAGTAATTATTACAATAAATGTACTATTACTCGAATTAGTTATGGACTTGTAAGTATTTAGAAAATGTAGGAAATAAAATTTTCTTTTTATTTTCTATAGAGGCGGGTGCACAAACCAAAACATGGAATTCTTGGAGAATGTAAGTTATATCATTTTAAACATTACACTGAATTCGGCATTTTCTAAGACAAGAAAATCTTTTCACAATCAAGATAGCATCGGTACTTTGAAATCGTATTTACATAGTAAAAATTAGATGATGCCATCCATTCTTTCGTTTCACGAAACTGATACCATTTTCAATTATCGTAGCCGAATTCTTTAAATAATCTATATCAGAGTAAGCGGAAATAGTAGAACTATGCACAGTTGTAATATAAACATAAGATATATATAGTCAAGAGATACATAGTCATAAGTCGTGTCTCCAAGATCCGATACAAGTCCATAATAAAATATCTATATCCAAAAGTAAACCATAACTCTAGAGTTCTCAAAAGTATATCTACAATATATATATATACATCACAAAATATAAAACTCTAGAGATGGTCACATAGATCAGGTAGCAGCAGCAGTAGTAGTAGTAGTAGAAGTCTCCAAGAAGTAACAGCAGTAGTCATCATCCAACATCATCAGCAACAGCAATATCTCCTCCACAGCATCCATCACACCGGATCCCCTGATCCTCATCATCTACCATATGCACATACCTAGGGATCATTGTCCCTCCACTGACTCCCGGTAGAGTGCACGACAGGCTCGCCTCCGCTCTCGTCCTCCACAGGATCCTCCTCTATCTCATCCGAAGGAGTGGGTACTCTACCACTGGGTATAGGGTCAGGTGATGGCGAGACCCTAATGGGGCTCCTCGGATCAGATAGGGGAGTCTCCTCGCGAACGACTCTAGAAGAAAAAGGGTGGGAGCGGGTAGGTCGAAAGCGAAAACTGTGATATGAGCGAGCTGGTCGTGTGGGAGGTGGTCCATGGTAAGTATAAAAGGGTGGTACGTGCATAGTGTATATGATGGGAATCCTAAATCTACGAGGACGGAACCAGATCAGTGGGTTGGGGTGGTAGAAGGTAACCTCTACCTCTCCCTCGAACACCGCTCGGTGATCCTTGTAGATCCATATGCCACTAGGAAGTAGCCGGATCTTGATGCAAGCGATGTAACGTGACATCACCTACAAGGGAACAGGGGTAAGCCATTCTATACACATAATAAATAGAGCATAAATAAATGTGCAATGAGAATATGTAAACATGCAGTAATAATCAACAACCACATTTAGCACTTAGCAAGTATCTAATGCAAGTAAGATGCTCATACTTATTTCATTTATCAGCTTTAGGTTAAATGAGTGGCATGATGTATGAATCTAGCTCTCAACCCTATCTCCATCAATCTATGACACTCTCTGACGTCCATCCTTTACTTCATATCAGCACTCAACAGTGCGTTGTACTCCTAGGTGTACAACATTCGTACATTCACCAAGAATGTACACGACAAGCTTGGAAATGGTACATAACGCGCTCCTCGAGCAACGTCCCGTCGTCTCAATGGAATAACCATATCATCAGCATCTCACTTTCGCTGGCCACGTCGTCAACCATAACGTGTCATCAAGCAAGCCGTGTCAGTTGGCACTCCGAGAGGCCCTCCTCATGTTACCAAAACATGATAAACGATTTATCATCCGAACTCCAGAATAAATGCAATATCTTAACTTAAAGGAATTGATTGGTGTATCTCAATATATAACGTGCCACCCGAGCAACGTCCCGTCATCCAAACGGAATAACCATATCTTCAATCAATTTATTTTAAGTCTTAGATCACTTGGATTATTATCATTTAAGTATTAACAGGATGATTCAGAATTAAAAATGGTATTTTTTTTATTTTCTGGGCAGAAATACTCGAGTGTTCTTCAGAATACTCGAGTAGTTCTTCAGTCTTTCCAGATTACTCGAGTAGTTCATGGCTACTCGAGTCGTTCATGCTTTTCAGAAAAGTCAGATTTCAAATCTTATAGAAATACTCGAGTAGGTCATGAACACTCGAGTGTTCTTCATCAATTCTAGAATACTCGAGGGATTCATGCATTACTCGAGTGGTTCATCAGAAAGTACTCTTGTTACATCAGTCAATACTCGAGTTCTGGACCCGATACTCGAGTGTTGGAGCAAAAAGACACTCTATTTTATCACAAAATACTCGAGTGTCAAGTCAAGTACTCGAGTCTTTTCATACAGAACAGACTGAAAACTTGGTTTTAACATACCATTTTCAATTCTAACCATTTCCAATCCAATCCAATGAGCAACAGAGTTCATATACCATATATTAAACATGTTCAAGCACTTAGAACACATCAAATTACAGAATTGACAAAGATTCACAAGATTTTTCATAAACTTGAAATTTCACAACTCAACATGCTAAATTGCAATATACTCAATAAACTTGTGAATTTAAGTTCATAACAGTTTGCATGCATCATATGGGACTTGCTCACAACAACTCTAGAGCACAAGTTGGTCTCCAAACCAATTTCCCTATTCAATCTAAGCCCTTAGAGCCTCTTGGTGGCTCTCTAATCAAATTCATGCAAATTAAACTCTATCTAGTGAGTAGAAAGCTTTCCCCTTACCTCACAGTCGTGAATCAACAGAAAATTCGCAAGAAAAACTCCTCCAACACCAAAAACGACTTCAAGCACCAATATGCAAGACAGTTTGAGCATAGCACCAAAACCGAATTGGTTGACATAGAAAACAGAGATAACAATTGGGAAAATTAGTATTTCTAAGCTCCATGCAACACATACTAACTATAGAAACCAATTTGAGACTCAGGAGGTACATGAGCTTACCACAATCAGTGATCAAAGTAAGCTCCCAGAACTTATGACAGCAAACGAACCTCAACTTCCCATCTTCGATTCTACCAACACACACACTCTCAGCTCACAAATTTTATGTCTATACAAAGCTCGTGATGTGAGCTTTGCATTCGTGTATAGTTTGTGACTCGAATCAAAACACAGAGGAAGAATCGAAGGAAACGGTTCAGGAACCCTAACTCACAAACTCTTCAACAATTTGACAAAATGGTAGATTCTTAGAAGTAATCGAGCTTAAATACAAGTATGGGAGGTCCATGCATGGCGACACGAAAGCCATGGACGTGTGAGGGTGGTGTATTCGTGTCACACGGCGAGAATCGCTGGTGGTGACTCACCAGAACGCACTAACTCGTGCAACTCTGACCAGAACACTCGAGTCTTTTCAGAAACACTCGAGTATTTTGGTCAGTTTTTGAAAAATATTAATTTTATTTTCTTTTCCTCCAAAACCTTTCCTATACTTACCTTTAGGTCCTAACTCAGGGACTAATATGCAAAATATTTATTTTATGCATAAATATACTTACCAAATAAATTTACACATTCACTAATAACATAATCACAGATTTTAATCAAAGATTAAAATAGAAATAATTAATTATAATAAATTTTATAATTAACATTTCATTAATCAGGGATTAAAATTTTGGGGTGTTACAGGGAAAACTTTCCGCATCTGTTTTACATATAACAGATGCGGAATGTCAAATTTTTTTAACATTTCGCATCATTTCTATTTAACTGATGCGGAAACCCCAAAATTCATATACTTTCCGCATCTCTTTTTATTTAAATGATGCGAAATGTCTTTTTTTTGCATTTTCCACATCTCTTTTTGTATAACAGATGCGGATTGTCCTACTAAATTTGACCTAACCTCTTCTTCTGTATCGATTCCCACTCTCTTCATCACTCTTCTTCTCTCGTTCATTACTCTTCCTCGCTGAGCACTCTTCCTTCTTCGTTGCCGTCGTCCTTCTTCGCTATGTCATCGTCCTTCTTCGTCACTGTGCCGTCGTTGTCATCGCTGCTTCGCTGCTTCGCTTCTTCGTTCGCTGCTTCTTCGTTCCTCTCTCTCAGTCGCTGCTTCGCTGTGTCGTTGACCTCTCTCTGGTAACAAAACCCTCCTTCCTCATTTCCCCCTCACTTTTTCGTCCTTCTTCATAAAAATCCCTAACAACGTTTCTTTAATGTACATTATTATTATTATTATTATCATCATCATCATGGGTTCTAAAAACTACATTTGTTTCATTTTTCATTTTCCATTGAGATTTTGTTTTTTTACTTATTTGTGCTCTGATGCTGAATCTCGAGCCTCCGTGATTGCTGGGTTAGAAAAGTTACTGATTTGGTTGATATGATAATGAAGTTGCAGATTGAGCTCCAACTATTCGATAAAATGCCCAAACAAGAATATTTGATTTTTTAAAAAAATAAAAATAAAAATACAAATCTGCAATTTTAATTTTAATTTGTTTTGTGGTTGATGCTTTTTGGTTAGATTGTTAAACTGTGAATTCATGACTACTGTGGTCATTACTAAGTGCAACACGTTTCATAAAAAAACAAGTGTAATACAACTTGTGCAAACTGCATGCCCAACACAAAAATACTACTGACATTATTGACTCCTCCAAGCATTACCTAAAATGTTAAACCACAAGGGAGTGAACATCTTTTCATAAAATAATAGAAATTAGGAATTGAAACTAAGTAAATGAAACTTATCAAAATTTAAATTAACACACTTCCAAACAATTAAATTTCTCTAATAACATTTTCGTTTATCTCTTTATCATTACTTTTGTATCTTTCTTACTTATAAAATATATTCTATTCATTTATTATCGTCTAAACCATAATCATAAAATATACATTAACATAAGTATATAAGTAAAAAAATCTTTCTTTGATTATTAATTATGGAATCATGCTTTTATATAAATTCCCTTTTGTTCAGAATAATTTCTATTTCTTCCATTAGTAATTTTTATTTATTTTTATTAGCTATAATTCAAGTCTAACATATTTCCTTTAAGTTCATAATGACCTTTGTGTCTTTTATTTGTAAAGATATTATATTATTTTCAACTTATAATTTATCAAGAAATCATCATACTAGTAAAAGTTCTAAAGCGTACTCTAATGTTATGACCTATCTTTTATTAGTTAATTATGGAGCGATCAATTAACTGTATTCTAATTAGCCTACTAATATTTCATTTTCTTTCGGACATTCTATCGAACACCTTGGCTACACTTTATTTTACCTTAATAACGGTAGGAGTTTATTACTTAAATCAAGCCTTAAATTGATTATTCCACATACACAGGCATGTGGTACGACAGAATCAACTACCCTAGGGTTTAATTCATAACATTTGATAAGTATTTATTAATTCCAAAACCTAAATTCTATTCTAAAAGAAAAGAGTTCCTCCCTTACCTCAAGGGAGAAGAAAACTCAACTCCAAATGCTTGAGTTATGTTGTTTTAGCTTCTATACTTCTCTCCTTTGATTAGAATGCAAGAAATCCCCAAGATCATAGAGAGGTTATGACCATAGGAGTAAGAGGAAGAGAGGGTTTTGTAGAATAACAAAGGAGCAAAGATTGGAATTAGTATGAAGGTGTTTATTAGTGTTAATTTATGGTTTAGAGGTTGTATTTGGAGGTATCATAGATGATTGGTGCTTGGAAAATGAGTTTGGTGCATTAAAATTGGCCCCTGGTGCGTGTCTGATGCGTCTAATGCGGCTGGGAGACGGACTGGTGCAGTCAGGGGAATAAATGGTGCATCAGCTGCTGCTGTTGGTGCCTTATATAAGCACCTCGCGCTTGAGCGCGGGACCTGGCGCTTGAGCGCGCGACTTTTTCTAGAGACTTCTGGTGCGTGCGAGAAAAATCTGGTGTTGCGTGGATCTCGCGCTTGAGCTCGACAGACCGGCGCTTGAGCGCAAGGAATAAAAGGTGCACCAAAAAGCCGCACCGGTGCGTCTGGGGTGCACCGGCTCATGCCCCGGCGCACCGGTTCACCCCGGAACGCCGATTTTCACATTTTTAACCCGATTTCATGAATTTTAATCATTTCTAACACTAAATCAAACTTATATGACATTAATTTACATTCATAATTATTTTCATTGTGTTACTTTTCATCGAGCACCCAATTACAAAACTTCGAAAATTCCCATAAACGGGTCTCCGGTCACATTGTTAATTCCTTTTTCTTAATTGTATGGCTTAGGGTACCCTTCCAACTCCTTTCTCTATTATATTATTCTTTGGGAAGGGATTAAATGGTCAGATTATATTTCAAGTTTCTGGATTTTTGCTTGATTCTTAAGCTTCATTATGTCTGATTGTAATAAAACTTTCTCCTAGTTAATATTTGTTCACTTCTCCCGTTTTTAACCTATTTTGGCATCCTCTTCTCCAGTTCTTAACTAAGTTTATAATATATATATAATACGCGCTAATCCATGGTGCTTTAGGTACTTATATACCCCTTGTAAGTTTTAATTGGACACTTATACTAATTATTATTCATTCAACTACTTACCACTCCACCCCTTATACTTCAAGTGCACACACCTGATTGTGATTATTCAACCAAGAACTTTGGGGTCATCACCTTCCTCAAATCTTAACCGGTTTCCCTGCCTTGGATAAGTTATGATAGCTTGTCTGGATCAAACGCTCCTTTAATTTCTTAATTCTTATTCCCTACTTACTTTCTTATGGTAACTTTCATCCATCTCCTGTTACCTAAGATGTTCTTTAAATCCTTGTTCGCATGTTTTTCTTGCTTAACAATTCGCACAATTTAAGTGTTCATTTCATAGTACTCTTCCACATAGAATTATTGATACATACATATATAATTACAATTATTAGATTATTAGGTGATGAAAATTAGGTCGTTACAATACTCCCCCACTTGTAGGAATTTCGTCCTCGAAATTCGGTTTAAGAGTGGTGGGGTGAGACTTTCCCAAACAGTTTATTTATAAAGGTTTAAAATTTCCAAATAGAAGTTTTTAGAAATAAGTTCAAACTACGTAATTACATATAATTATATTCACTTAAAATTTTACATTCAGTGTTCTTATGATTACATGACAAAGTTTCTTAACGTTTCATCTGACTTCAACAACTTATAGATCGCTTCTCTTTCTTTTATTAGGGCAATGTTTTCCATAATGCCCTGATTCCTTGCAATGATTACACTTTACTTGTAGCTTCCGACATTTCCCTAAGTGGTATTTTTGGCAAATTGAGCATCGGGAGGGGTTGGTTGGTTCAGATTCTTCATTATCTGGTTTCTTCTTGCTTCTAGTTTCATTCTCACTTATGGTGTAGTGTTCTTCTTGTACCAAGTGTTCCTTACCTTTCTCTTCATGTTTCTTTTGAATTTATAAATCTTTTTCATAGGTAAGGCACATGTTCACCAATGTTGGGAAGCTTCGGATGTTTTGATACCCAAAGGCTAGTTTGATTTCGGGTCGAAAGCCGCTTACAAATCTTGTACATTTGAATTTCTCATCGGGGTTGGATTCATAATATGTGGAGTATCGAAGAAGTTCTTCAAATCGGACCACGTATTCTTCCACACTCGTGTTTTCTTGTTTTAGATCAAGGAATTCCATTTCTTTTTTACTTCGAATTTCTTCTAGGGAATATCTTTCTAAGTTCTTTCTTTGAATAGTATCCAAGTAATTTCTCTGGGTTTTCTTTCTACTATTCGTTTGGTGTTTTCCCACCAATTATCAGCCTCTTCAGTTAGTACATAGGTGGCAAGTAGAACTTTTTGTGTGTCAGAACAATTCATTATGGTGAAGATCTTTTCCAAGTTTCGAATCCATTTTTCTGCCTTTATTGGATCAGAACCACCTTCAAATTTAGGAGGATTTATTTTGCAAAATTCAGTAAGTTTTTGAAAGTCTGTTGTCTCAGGGGTTTGGTTAGTTTGCATAAGATTTCCTAATATAGTAGTCATTTTCTCCACCGGGTCTTCAATTCTTCCCGCCATTTCTTTGAAATCTGCAATTTAATTCAATTAAAGTTATCATGAATTCAGTTTTAATATGATCTTCCTTTGGGGTTAACTTAATTCTGTTCTGGAGGGGCAGTGTGAGGAATTCCACTCCCCCACTTAGGATTTTACTAGTTCCTAATTTTTGTTCTTAGATTACAAAATTTTCTAGTATCTATAATTCATCTAAAATTTGGGAATATAATTGATATATATAGATATTCTTTGGATTTTATTATTTTCTCCCCCTCTGAATCTTTTTACTATCAAATGTCACTATTCTACTTGTAAGTTATTAAATCATTTCCCTTTCTTATCATTCTTACTTTGTCCCTTTCTTTAATTTTATTCAATCTTTCTGGTGCGGTTTTATTAACTATTAATTATAGTTACATAACTACTCGTTTCTATTCTGTTTTATAATGAACCCTTATCATACCATTTATCATATTTTATAGCGCCATTGACATATTACTGTTGGCATATAATTTAGACTTAGTACATTTTTAACTTCATAACAAAATTCGTACTAATTCCAATTACCACTTCATTAATTCTCATCGCTTATTACCATTTACCCATGCTTCATGATCTACTACACACACACACACACACATATATATATCAAGGCAATCTATTATGCTTTATATTAAATTTCTAATAGCATTTGTTTAGCCTGATGACCATCACACATTAGTCTATTTAATTCAAACTTTTCATATTCATGTTTTATAATCAATCCCTATATTTAGCATCCCAGACTTCTTATCCTCTCATCCATTCATTTTATATATACTTATAATTCTGATTCTCATAAACTTCAGGGTTATAGGATATTAAACTTACATTCAATCCACTTGCATAATTAATTTAGTTTATTAAATCCCATAAACATATAAAGCATGTTTCATTCTAGATATATTATTTGGACCATTACTTATCATCATCATGACTCATCTCATGCTCATTGAATATGGTTTAACATTTCCTTTTATTTGGTTCCATAGCTAGCTTTATCTTTCAATCATCATAACATCACTCTTATGATTCCACTTTTCGGCATATCAAGAATATGGAGGGTCAAAAGGACTAGCACCTTTAGTCACAAGCAAATCACTTTCTTTACTTAAGACGTTCCAACTTATAGACTTTGTTAACATTGTTTCTTGATGTAAGCATTGGGGTGATCAGTCCCAATCTCACATCCTATTAGTAATAACATTTATTGTTACCCAGATTAAGTGTCCTCACTTGGTACTTCCAATTCATGCCTTGAAACTCACATCACATATATATTTTCCTTAATATCAGTATTGTTGTATGAGACATTCTTAGTTCTTTTCCATTTCACTCGATTTCCTCACTTCACCCTCCACTCCAGGGAAAGACCAACCGGGAGTAAGTGTCCCTCTACCATTGCTTGCACGGTACTGGACACCCATTTTCAGTCCAGTACAACTTGGGTTGAAGGCCCAAGTTGACTCTAGCAGGGAACCACCCTCAACCGGTCCTGAAATGACTCTGTGACCGATAGAATCATCGTGGTTAACGCGAAACCAATCCCCCGACATAGGTGGCTAGTCTATGCCCTCCTAGGAGATCAAAGTTCCACCCAACGACAATTCCCGCGGTTGTTTCATTAGCACAACCTAGTCACATATCATTCACGTGCCTCCACGTATGTCTTTCCCAACTTCCTCACCGTCCACCTTATAACTTCTTTGACATTCGCTTCTATGTATGGCAGCTTACATTCTCAATTCGATTCAATTTCTACTTATTACTTTTCCAAATTGAATAACTCAATTGATTTAGAATTCCACTTTTTTTCATTTTCATAAATCAAATATTGTTGAATGGGTTTCCAAATCAATTGAGAAATTTATAAATGACATTATTTTCCAAAAACCTATTTGTATCACACAATAAATTAGATTGAGAATGTATTCTGTCTACATAGATTATTTTATCAAGATCATTGAAAAGAAAAATTACAAGTCAATTCTTGAAACTTCAAAAACAATTAGTTTTCCTTAAAGAAACATATAATTTGATTCAAAATATTTGTTCACAAGTATTTTCCTTTTCATTGGCCTTAGTACGGTATTCACTCATGTTGTGATGCATAATGCAATTGATTCTCAAAAGGACTTGAATCATCTTTCTTTTCTTTTTAAAAAAATTGAATCTTTGGCATTTTCAAAATCATTCTTTTCTTTATTCAAGTCCCATTGAGAATATGACATAATTTCTAACACAATTTCAATATCGCATTGATTGGAAAGGAATCAGTTTCAAAACTCATTCACTTTTCCATTTAATTCTTCTGAACTAAAATTCATATAAGACAAAAGCTTGAAAATACATTAAATCACAAGATGTTCTTTTCCTTTCCAATAACTTGAATATATTCATTATGCACCATTCAACATTTAATTTACCCTTCAAGATTTCACTCCAATTTATCTCATACAACAACAACAATTTTGCATTGGTCAGCTACGCATTCACAGCAGACTCGGACTGTGTAGACGACACTAGTCGACTACGCCGTGGCGGAAAAACCCGACAAGCCCACACAAAATCAAAACTTCCATTCCTTTTCCTCATGATACCAACATATTTTCTTGCACATATTTTATTGGTATCTTCATTTCTTTCTTTTTGAATCCTTAATATTAACCGATGATTGTTTTCATTTTCTTATGGTGCTATATCCTTTTGACTTCCTTGAATACAACAATTTATTATTCCCTATGATCATATATATATATATATAATTTTTTATTTTTGTTTTTATTGTTTTTTCATTCCCTTGGGTGAAGAGCTTAGAACTGAAGTTTCACAACGGATTAGGGACCATTTCCCCAGTCCGAAAGGAGAGAACTGCTCTGATACCAAATTGTAACATCCCAATTTAATTTAGGAAATATAAATTTTATTAATTAAATGTTAAAATACAAATTGTCTAGTAATAAAACATGGGATTTACAATTTGATATTAGAACAATAATTGGAGGAAAGCGGCCCTTCTTCGTTGTTTGTGATGTGAAACTCTGGTTCTTGATTCCTCCAAGCATTACCTAAAATGTTAAACCACAAGGGAGTGAACATCTTTTCATAAAAGAATAGAAATTAGGAATTGAAACTAAGTAAATGAAACTTATCAAAATTTAAATTAACACATTGCCAAACAATTAAATTTCTCTAATTACATTTTCGTTTATGTCTTTTATCATTACTTTTGTATCTTTCTTACTTATAAAATATATTCTATTCATTATTATCGTCTAAACCATAATCATAAAATATACATTTACATAAGTATATAAGTAAAAAAAATCTTTCTTTGATTATTAATTATGGAATCATGCTTTTATATAAATTCCCTTTTGTTTACAATAATTTCTATTTCTTCCATTAGTAATTTTTATTTATTTTTATTAGCTATAATTCAAGTCTAACATATTTCCTTTAAGTTCATAATGACCTTTGTGTCTTTTATTTGTAAACATATTATATTATTTTCAACTTATAATTTATCAAGAAATCATCATACTAGTAAAAGTTCTAAAGCTTACTCTAATATCATGACCTATCTTTTATTACTTAATTATGGAGCGATCAATTAACTGTATTCTAATTAGCCTACTAATATTTCATTTTCATTCGGACATTTTATCGAACACCTTGGCTACACTTTATTTTACTTGAATAATGGTAGGAGTTTATTACTTACACAGGCATGTGGAACGACAGAATCAACTACCCTAGGGTTTAATTCATAACATTTGATAAGTATTTATTAATTCCAAAACCTAAATTCTATACTAAAAGAAAAGAGTTCCTCCCTTACCTCAAGGGAGAAGAAAACTCAACTCCAAATGCTTGATTTATGTTGTTTTAACTTCTATATGTGACGCTCTCTTTTTAACTTGAAAATAATTAATATTTCCAAATAGTTTATTTCTTGCTATCAAAAAATCAGGACCAGAAAATTTTTCCTTTTTAAAACTTGTACTTGCTTGGTCATAAATTCTTTTGAATTCGGCTCAGCACGATATTAAGTTCGAAAAGACTCTCGAGATAGCAATTTCTTAGTCATAGAAAACATTATTAATAGTGATTATTGAAAACATATCACTTGCTTCTCGAGTGGGATCTGAACACATAACATAGGAAATATAAATTTATCGCCGAATCCCTTGTAAATAAAAATCAGAGTTCGTGGAAGTAAAAATAATACTTTTGGGGCTCTGCTGAGGAAATTAAATATCATATATATATATATATATATATATATATAAGTCAAAAGCATAATATGAAACCCCATAAGTACAGTAGCAGCAAGTATCATCAGTCGACATAGCAAGAGTTTATGAAACATATACAACCCAGCTGTATAAAATAAAACCTCACTCTAAGACCTCTCAAAAATATATACACTAAACACATGGTCTCAAAATAGAAGTCTCAGAGCAGGTCTTCAGTGTCCTCAGCAGCTCCTCGGATCCTCCACCGCTCTATCCCTAGGATCTAGGATCCAAAACACCTATGCTATGCAGGCTCCTATGAACCAGCGGGTCCACCTCTAGCAGAAACAGTCGACTCAACATGCACCTCCTCCTCGCTCTCATCCTCCACAGGGTCCTCCTCGACCTTGCCTGACTGTGTAGAGACCCCACCACTGGGTCTAGGATCTGCAGAAGCAGTCCTATCATAATCAGTCGGACTAGGAGAAGGAGTCTCCTCGGTGACAACTCTATGGGAAGAAGGATGGGAACGAGTGGCAGCTCTAAAACGGAAACTATGAAAACGACGCATAGGTCGAGCCGGGGTGGTCCTCTATATGTGTAAAAAGGTGGAACATGCATAGTATAGACTAATGGGATCCTAAATCGACGAGGTCGCACACGCACCAGAGGGTTAGGGTGGTAGAGAGTGATCTCAACCTCCCAATCAAAAGTGGCACGGTGCTCCTCATACGTCCATATACCGCTAGGGATAGGGCGTATCTCGATGCAGGCTAGGTATCTGGCCATCACCTAAACAAGGCACAGGGAGTAAGTATACACATATACATAATTGATAAAGACTAAAATTACAATCACAAGTATATCATGGACAGATCATAATGCAAATACATATGAGCACACCAATTTTTCAACATTATAACTCTTATAATGCAAGTGGAATGATGTATGATTTTCTATCCACAACTGAGGCCTCTTAATGTCCATCTTGGACGTCCATCCAATACACCCTTGTGTTCCCGGAACACCGACATTCGTTCCCAGAACGTAATGCCGAACCATACTTGGATAAAAAGCATCACTCCCGGAGTGTGCACCACGTTCCCAGAACGCATACGTTCCCAGAACGCATAAAAACCAGGTCCCGGACACTGGCCACATATCTATAATGTGTCATCAAGTAGGTTATAATTTGGTACTCCCGGAGTACCCTCCTCATATTCCCAGAATATGATAACGTTCCTACCAACCAGACTTCCAGTCTATATGTATGCACAAACATTGGGGTTGGTTTTATCTTTGAATTAATTAATGTGATTTAGAAATATCCCAATTTCTCCTTTTGAATGATTTATTTGAGGTATAACCTTTGGCATAAATTCCCCTTTGAATTTTTTTTCTCAAAACATGCTTTTTTAAACTTAGATTGAGTAATACAACTTCAATGGTATTTAAAAACTTAACTTTTTATTTTTCAGATTCAGGTACTAACCGGTTACAGTTTCAGGCTAACCGGTTAGAATTACAGACCTGAACTGTTTACCATTGCAATTCAGAAAAACCCTTTTTCTTGAATTCTCTACCCAATCAAAAACACCTTTAACATTGTTTTATACCTCACAAGCCATTGTTTGCATCATTCAAAAGTCCAAATCACATTTCATTCTCCAATGAACATAATTTCCTCTTGAAATTATTTCATTAACTTAAGGCATTAGCTTTAATCCTTCAAGTCTGAACCTTGGCATTATAACAACTCATATTCAGACCATGTATACTGAAATTAAAGCTTAGATTTGAGCAGAAACCATTAAGATTTTAGGACTGATTAATAAACTAATTTTCTTTGAAAATCTGCAGTGTCGAACCGGTTACGAATATCGTGTAACCGGTTAGATTATGCAGTCAGTCCATTAAAACAAGAGTTTTAACAACTCATTTTCTTCCTTTCTCAAATCTAACCCAAACTCAATATGCACAAAGTTCATATGCCTTAAAACAAACATGTTTACACCCAGAAACACATTCATATTGCATGCATCAAGTTTATGGTATCAAATTGCATGAAAATTCACATAAACACAATTTAATACAACAAAACTTAGATTAAGCACTTAAACTCATAATTAAGCATCAACATACTTTGCATGCATCAAATTAAAGTTGCTCAAAACCACAATGAGCAGGATTTTGGCCTCCAAGCCTCTGTTCCATATTGCACATAATGCCCTTTTGAGTTTTGTGAAATCAAATCCTAAATCATTCAATTTTAGTCTAAATCTAGTATAGTATAAACTTCTCCCATACCTCTAAGACTGAAGTTGATGAAGACTTGACACAGAAATTGAAGGAAACCCCCAGATTTCACACAAACCCCAGTTCTGCTCTCAGCCACGAATTTCACCAACAGGATCCAAAGATCAGAGGATTTGACACAGAGATTGACCAAAGAAATTGGGGAAAACAATTAGAAATTGTTCTAGGAAACATGCACTAACGAATGAAAAAGATTTGAGACCTAGAGGTTACCTGAGCTGATCAAAATCAAGGCTCCAATACAGCTTCCCGAATCAGAAAATTCTGAGCTCAGTTTTCCCAACCTCAACTTCAAATGGTGATTTCTCCTCACACAAAGACTCTCAGCTCACAAACTCTATGTCAACACAAAGCCCTTGATGTGAGCTTTGTGAATGTGTATCAGTCGTTCAATAAAACTCAGAGATGAAGGAGAATTTGCTCCCACAAATTAAGAACCCTAATTCCGCGTCTCAACACCAAACCAAGAAGAATCAACCCCCAATCTTCAGAAATCCCTCAATTTATAGGCAAATTACACTTGCATGTAGAGCGACGCGTGTGTTGCCACTAATCTCAGGTAGCAATCGTGGCGATTACGGAGTTAATCAAGTGATTACTCATCAAAATCCACTAAACCAGTTTCTGGGTTCATCGTCTAACCGGTTACAGGGCATTACTAACCGGTTAGATCAGTTCAAAATTTAAAAATGATTATTTTTAAATCTTTCCCTCCAAGAACCTTTTCAATATTGCTTTTAAGCCCTCACTCAGGAACTAACATGCAATATTCTTATATTTTGCATTTATTTGCCATATAAAAATATTTCAACTTATTTTATTATTTTAGGCTAATTAAATACAAAACATAATCTTGGAAAATTCTATAAATTAATAATAAAACTTTTTATTATTAATTTCCTATTATTCGGGAGACGAAAATTAGGGGTGTTACACTACTCCCCCACTTACAAGGAATTTCGTCCCCGAAATTCTAGATTACAAAAACAATTCCGGATACTCTTGACGCATCTTCTCCTCTAATTCCCATGTAGCTTCAGATACGTCAGCATTCTCCCAAATCACCTTGACCAAAGGTATTTCCTTTCCTCTGAGCCGCTTGACTTCACGATCTTCTATCCGAACCGGTCTGGTTTCAAAGGTCAGGTTTTCTTTCAGAGTTAGGTCATCAGGTTGGAGTTTCAAAATAACAGATGGATCATGAACATACTTTTTCAATTGCGAAACGTGAAAGACGTTATGCAAGCTGGATAGAGAGGGTGGTAAAGCCAATTGATAAGCAACCGGACCAACTCTCTTAAGAATCTGATATGGACCTATACACTTAGGCGAAAGCTTTCGGGTTCTCAAAGCTCTACTAATTCCTTTCATCGGAACTACCCGAAGAAACACATGATCGCCCTCAGAAAACTCTAATGGTTTTCGCCTCTTATCCTCATAACTCTTTTGCCGACTCTGAGCCGTTTTCATCTTTGCCTGAACCATCTTGATCTTCTCAGATGTCTGCTGTATCATTTCCGGTCCAACCATCAAGTTCTCCCCCACTTGGAACCAACATAGCGGGGTTTGACACTTTCTTCCATACAACGCCTCGAACGGTGCCATTCCAATGCTCGCATGGTAGCTATTGTTGTATGTGAACTCTGCAAGAGGTAACACTTGATCCCAGCTTCCTTGTTCTTCAAGTGCACATGCTCGCAATACATCTTCCAAAGATTGAATTGTTCTCTCCGTCTGGCCATCCGTCTGTGGATGATACGCAGAACTCAATTTTAACCTTGTTCCCATATCATCATGCAAACTTCTCCAGAATTGCAACGAAAATCTCGGGTCTCGGTCTGACACAATGTTCGAAGGCACTCCGTGAAGACGAACTACCTCCTTGATATAGATCTGGGTAAGCTTGTTCAAAGAATAACGCATATTTATCGGAATAAAATGCGCCGACTTTGTTAATCTATCCACAATCACCCAGATTGCATCATGGTTTGCTACGGTCCTCGGCAAACCAGACACAAAGTCCATTGAGATGCTATCCCACTTCCACTGGGGAATCCTCAGAGGTTGCAACTGTCCTCCCGGTTTCTGATGTTCTACCTTCGCTTTCTAGCAAATCAAGCACGCCGCCACATATTCTGCCACATCTCTCTTCAATCCCGACCACCAAAATATCCTCTTCAAGTCCTGATACATTTTGGTTGATCCAGGATGCATACTCATCCGACTCTTATGGGCTTCATCAAGAATCAGTCTCCTAACTTCTTGATCTCTTGGTACACAAATCCTTGTCCGGAAACGAAGGATTCCATCCTGCCCAAACTTGAAATCAGGTTCCTTTCCTTCCGAACCTAATCTCATCTTTTCCATCAATTCTTCATCTGTTCGTTGCAACTCCCGAATTCTTTCCAAGAACTCGTTGGTGATCTGCAACGTTCCCAACTTGATACTTGATGATTCCACTTGTGTCATCAAGCTCAAATCTCTGAATTCTTCAATCAACGCTGCCTCTTTAACCATCATCGCGCTTATGTGGATTGCTTTCCGACTCAAAGCATCTGCAACCACATTCGCTTTACCCGGATGATAATGGAGTTTAAAGTCACAATCTTTCAAAAACTCCATCCATCTCCTTTGCCTCATGTTCAACTCTTTCTGGTCGAACAGATATTTCAAACTCTTATGGTCACTAAATACTTGGAATTTAGTGCCATAGAGATGATGTCTCCATATCTTTAAGGCAAACACGATCGCAGCCAACTCCAAATCGTGCGTCGGGTAATTCACTTCATGATTCTTCAATTGTCTCGATGCATAAGCCACTACCCTTCCTTCTTGCATCAATACACAACCCAGTCCTTGCTTAGATGCATCACAATAAACTTCAAAACTCTTGTGAGGATCGGGTAAGATTAACACAGGAGACGATGTTAACCTTTCCTTCAACTCACGGAAACTAACTTCGCACCGATCGTCCCATACGAACGGTTGATCCTTCCGAGTCAACTTAGTCAAAGGCAATGCAATCTTAGAAAATCCTTCTATGAATCGACGATAGTATCCAGCCAGCCCTAAGAAACTTCTCACCTCCGTCACCGTCTTAAGCTGTTCCCAACTTAGCACTGAACTTACTTTCGCTGGATCCACCGCAATTCCTTCTTTAGAGAACACATGCCCCAGAAACTTCACTTCATTCAACCAAAACTCACACTTCGTAAGTTTGGCATATAGTTGCTTCTCCTTCAGGACCTTTAACACAATCCGGAGATGCTCTTCACGCTCTTCCGGATTTTTAGAATAGACCAAAATATCGTCAATGAATACCACCACAAACAAATCCAAATATGGTCTAAAGATCTGGTTCATATAATCCATGAAAATAGCAGGTGCATTTGTCAATCCGAACGGCATCACAACATACTCATAATGACCGTATCGCGATCGAAATGCAGTCTTGGGTATATCTTCCTCCTTTATCCTGATCTGATGATAACCCGATCTCAGATCAATCTTGGAGAATACTGCAGCTCCCCTCACTTGGTCCATAAGGTCATCAATCCTTGGCAAATGATACTTATTCTTAATAGTGACCTTATTCAGTTGCCTATAATCCACGCACATCCTCATACTTCCATCTTTCTTCTTTACGAACAATAACGGAGCTCCCCAAGGCGAAACGCTTGGCCTGATCCTTTGTTTTTGCAACAGCTCCTCGATTTGCTTCTTCATCTCTGCCATTTCTGGTGGTGCCATCCTATAAGGAGCAATAGAGATGGGACCAGCTCCAGGGATTAATTCGATCCCAAACTCTATCTCTCGCTTCGGAGGTAATCCTGGTATCTCTTCAGGAAATACTTCCGTAAATTCCCTCACCACTGGAATTTCTTCGATCGGCATCGACTCTTCTTCTCCAGAGGTCGAGAATAAACACATATAACCCTCCGGATCAAGGGTCCTATATTGAATCGTATTTTCCTCACAATTGATGATCACTTGTTTCTTCATCAACCAATCCATTCCCAAGATCACATCCAATTGTAACTTAGGAAGACAAACCAAATCTACCTGGGATGAACGACCCAGAATTTCTACATCACACCCTAAACAGACTTTAGCGGTGTAGATCGGTATTCCCGTAGGGGTGTCTATGCTAAGATAGCAGGGTGAGTCAGAAACAATAAGATTCAGCCTACTCACACATTCAGGGGAAACAAAAGAATGTGTAGCTCCAGAATCAAACATGATTTTGCAAGGTTGATTATTAAGCAGAAAATTACCTTGCACGAGATTTGGGGTTTGGGTTGCTTCACTACCACTCAGGGTAAATACTCGTCCTTGTACCACAGGCTTTCCAACAGATCCCTTTGCATCTCCCTTTGCAGATTCCTTGCATTCGCGGGCAAAGTGACCTTGCTTCCCACACTTAAAACATCCTCCTGTGGACCAGCAAAACTGACCATGATGATAACGCTTGCACTTCTCGCAATAAAGAGCATTATCGCGAGGCTTGTTCCGGTTATCCATCACTGCCTTGCCCTTTCCCTTGTTCTTAGAATATGGACCATTATTCCGATGGTCAAACTTCTTCTTTCTCTGGGGTCCATAGTTCTGTCCAACCCCTTTTACTTGACTTCCTATCAGCTCCGCCTTCTTATCATCCTCATACATTCTGCACATGTCCACCAGTGCAGGGAAACTCTGAATCCTTTGATAACTGAAGATAGACTTCAGCTCCGGTCTTAGTCCACCTTCAAACTTCACACACTTACTCCTTTCATCAGGGTTATTCAAGTAATAGGGAGAGTACTTCATCAATTCCTCAAATCTGGCCGCATACTCCCCTACACTCATATCCCCCTGCTTCAATTGCATGAATTCCACTTCCTTCTTTCTCCGCAAATCTTCTGGAAAATATTTATTAAGAAATTTCTCCATAAATACTCCCCAGTTGATTGCCCTCCTTTTAAAATTCAGCAATTGGACCGTGTGATCCCACCAGTTTTCAGCTTCCCCATGAAGCATGTAAACTGCATAGGTCACTTTCTGTTCGTCAGAACACTCCAGAGTTCGGAAGATCTTATTGATCTCGTACAACCACTTGTTCGCCTCATCAGGTCTATATCCTCCCTCAAACCTTGGTGGATTGCACTTCCGGAACTCCGACAAAGTCTTAGCATCATGATTCGTCATGTTGGCAGCAGATGGGTCACCAGTTCTCCCTTGAGATGATTGATGCCTCTGCTGCTGCTGCATGCCTTCCAGCACGGTCGTGATTCGTTCTAACATCTCATTAGTAACATTTCTATTTCGGGTTGCCATAGAAAGACCTGCACTATGGGCTTTGGGTTACTAAAAAGGTCTTTAAAAACATAAATACTACCACTAACTTACTCAAATCATATTCAATCAACATTGAATATCATACTTAGCTGCATCTTCGGGGCCATGAGGAACAGGACCAATGCTCTGATACCACCAAAGGTTGTGACGCTCTCTTTTTAACTTGAAAATAATTAATATTTCCAAATAGTTTATTTCTTGCTATCAAAAAATCAGGACCAGAAAATTTTTCCTTTTTAAAACTTGTACTTGCTTGGTCATAAATTCTTTTGAATTCGGCTCAGCACGATATTAAGTTCGAAAAGACTCTCGAGATAGCAATTTCTTAGTCATAGAAAACATTATTAATAGTGATTATTGAAAACATATCACTTGCTTCTCGAGTGGGATCTGAACACATAACATAGGAAATATAAATTTATCGTCGAATCCCTTGTAAATAAAAATCAGAGTTCGCGGAAGTAAAAATAATACTTTTGGGGCTCTGCTGAGGAAATTAAATATCATATATATATATATATATATATATATATAAGTCAAAAGCATAATATGAAACACCATAAGTACAGTAGCAGCAAGTATCATCAGTCGAGATAGCAAGAGTTTATGAAACATATACAACCCAGCTGTATAAAATAAAACCTCACTCTAAGACCTCTCAAAAATATATACACTAAACACATGGTCTCAAAATAGAAGTCTCAGAGCAGGTCTTCAGTGTCCTCAGCAGCTCCTCGGATCCTCCACCGCTCTATCCCTAGGATCTAGGATCCAAAACACCTATGCTATGCAGGCTCCTATGAACCAGCGGGTCCACCTCTAGCAGAAACAGTCGGCTCAACATGCACCTCCTCCTCGCTCTCATCCTCCACAGGGTCCTCCTCGACCTCGCCTGACTGTGTAGAGACCCCACCACTGGGTCTAGGATCTGCAGAAGCAGTCCTATCATAATCAGTCGGACCAGGAGAAGGAGTCTCCTCGGTGACAACTCTATGGGAAAAAGGATGCGAACGAGTGGCAGCTCTAAAATGGAAACTATGAAATCGACGCATAGGTCGAGCCGGGGTGGTCCTCTATATGTGTAAAAAGGTGGAACATGCATAGTATAGACTAATGGGATCCTAAATCGACGAGGTCGCACACGCACTAGAGGGTTAGGGTGGTAGAGAGTGATCTCAACCTCCCAATCAAAAGTGGCACGGTGCTCCTCATACGTCCATATACCGCTAGGGATAGGGCGTATCTCGATGCAGGCTAGGTATCTGGCCATCACCTAAACAGGGCACAGGGAGTAAGTATACACATATACATAATTGATAAAGACTAAAATTACAATCACAAGTATATCATGGACAGATCATAATGCAAATACATATGAGCACACCAATTTTTCAACATTATAACTCTTATAATGCAAGTGGCATGATGTATGATTTTCTATCCATAACTGAGGCCTCTTAATGTCCATCTTGGACGTCCATCCAATACACCCTTGTGTTCCCGGAACACCGACATTCGTTCCCAGAACGTAATGCCGAACCATACTTGGATAAAAAGCATCACTCCGGAGTGTGCACCACGTTCCCAGAACGCATACGTTCCCAGAACGCATAAAAACCAGGTCTCGGACACTGGCCACATATCTATAATGTGTCATCAACGGAGTACCCTCTTCATATTCCCAGAATATGATAACGTTCCTACCAACCAGACTTCCAGTCTATATGTATGCACAAACATTGGGGTTGGTTTTATCTTTGAATTAATTAATGAGATTTAGAAATATCCCAATTTCTCCTTTTGAATGATTTATTTGAGGTATAACCTTTGGCATAAAATTCCCCTTTGAATTTTTCTCAAAACATGATTTTTTAAACTTAGATTGAGTAATACAACTTCAATGGTATTTAAAAACTTAACTTTTTATTTTTCAGATTCAGGTACTAACCGGTTACAGTTTCAGGCTAACCGGTTAGAATTACAGACCTGAACTGTTTACCATTGCAATTCAGAAAAACCCTTTTTCTTGAATTCTCTACCCAATCCAAAACACCTTTAACATTGTTTTATACCTCAAAAGCCATTGTTTGCATCATTCAAAAGTCCAAATCACATTTCATTCTCCAATAAACATAATTTCCTCTTGAAATTATTTCATTAACTTAAGGCATTAGCTTTAATCCTTCAAGTCTGAACCTTGGCATTATAACAACTCATATTCAGACCATGTATAATGAAATTAAAGCTTAGATTTGAGCAGAAACCATTAAGATTTCAGGACTGATTAATAAACTAATTTTCTTTGAAAATCTGCAGTGTCTAACCGGTTACGAATATCGTGTAACCGGTTAGATTATGCAGTCAGTCCATTAAAACAAGAGTTTTAACAACTCATTTTCTTCCTTTCTCAAATCTAACCCAAACTCAATATGCACAAAGTTCATATGCCTTAAAACAAACATGTTTACACCCAGAAACACATTCATATTGCATGCATCAAGTTTATGGTATCAAATTGCATGAAAATTCACATAAACACAATTTAATACAACAAAACTTAGATTAAGCACTTAAACTCAGAATTAAGCATCAACATACATTGCATGCATCAAATTAAAGTTGCTCAAAACCACAATGAGCAGGATTTTGGCCTCCAAGCCTCTGTTCCATATTGCACATAATGCCCTTTTGAGTTTTGTGAAATCAAATCCTAAATCATTCAATTTTAGTCTAAATCTAGTATAGTATAAACTTCTCCCATACCTCTAAGACTGAAGTTGATGAAGACTTGACACAGAAATTGAAGGAAACCCCCAGATTTCACACAAACCCCAGTTCTGCTCTCAGCCACGAATTTCACCAACAGGATCCAAAGATCAGAGGATTTGACACAGAGATTGACCAAAGAAATTGGGGAAAAAATTAGAAATTGTTCTAGGAAACATGCACTAATGAATGAAAAAGATTTGAGACCTAGAGGTTACCTGAGCTGATCAAAATCAAGGCTCCAATACAGCTTCCTGAATCAGAAAATTCTGAGCTCAGTTTTCCCAACCTCAACTTCAAATGGTGATTTCTCCTCACACAAAGACTCTCAGCTCACAAACTCTATGTCAACACAAAGCCCTTGATGTGAGCTTTGTGAATGTGTATCAGTCGTTCAATAAAACTCAGAGATGAAGGAGAATTTGCTCCCACAAATTAAGAACCCTAATTCCGCTTCTCAACACCAAACTAAGAAGAATCAACCCCCAATCTTCAGAAATCCCTCAATTTATAGGCAAATTACACTTGCATGCAGAGCGACGCGTGTGTTGCCACTAATCTCAGGCAGCAATCGTGGCGATTACGGAGTTAATCAAGTGATTACTCATCAAAATCCACTAAACCAGTTTCTGGGTTCATCGTCTAACCGGTTACAGGGCATTACTAACCGGTTAGATCAGTTCAAAATTTAAAAATTATTATTTTTAAATCTTTCCCTCCAAGAACCTTTTCAATATTGCTTTTAAGCCCTCACTCAGGAACTAACATGCAATATTCTTATATTTTGCATTTATTTGCCATATAAAAATATTTCAACTTATTTTTATATTTTAGGCTAATTAAATACAAAACATAATCTTGGAAAATTCTATAAATTAATAATAAAACTTTTTATTATTAATTTCCTATTATTCGGGAGACGAAAATTAGGGGTGTTACACTATACTTCTCTCCTTTGATTAGAATGCAAGAAATCCCCAAGATCATGGAGAGGTTATGGCCATAGGAGTAAGAGGAAGAGAGGGTTTTGTAGAATAATAAAGGAACAAGTATTGAAATTATTATGAAGGTGTTTATTAGTGTTAATTTATGGTTTAGAGGTTGTATTTGGAGGTATGATAGATGATTGGTGCATGGAAAACGAGTTTGGTGCATGAAAATTGGCCCCAGGTGCGTGTCTGATGCGTCTGGTGCGGTTGGGAGACGGACTGGTGCGGTCAGGGGAAGAAATGGCACATCAGCTGGTGCTGTTGGTGCGTTATATAAGCACCTCGCGCTTGAGCGCGGGACCTGGCGCTTGAGTGCACGACTTTTTCTAGAGACTTCTGGTGCGTGCGAGAAAAATCTGGTGTTGCGTGGATCTCGCGCTTGAGCGCGATAGACCGGTGCTTGAGCGCTAGGAATAAAAGGTGCACCAAAAAATATGCACCGGTGCGTCTTGGGCGCACTGGCTCATGCCCCGGCGCACCGGTTCGCCCCGGAACGCCAATTTTCACATTTTTAACCCAATTTCATGAATTTTAATCATTTCTAACACTAAATCAAACTTATATGACATTAATTTACATTCCTAATTATTTTCATTGTGTTACTTTTTATCGAGCACCCAATTACAAAACTTCGAAAATTCCTATAAACGGGTCTCCGGTCACATTGTTAATTCCTTTTTCTTAATTTTATGGCTTAGGGTACCTTCCAACTCCTTTCTCCATTATATTATTCTTTGGGAAGGGATTAAATGGTCGGATTATATTTCAAGTTTCTGGATTTTTGCTTGATTCTTAAGCTTCATTACGTCTAATTGTAATAAAACTTTCTCCTAGTTAATATTTGTTCACTTCTCCCGTTTTTAACACATCCTCTTCTCTAGTTCTTAACTAAGTTTATAATATATATAATACACGCTAATCCCTGGTGCTTTAGGTACTTATATACCCTTAAAAGTTTTAATTGGACACTTGTACTAATTATTATTCATTCAACTACTTACCACTCCACCTTCATACTTCAAGTCCACACACCTGATTGTCATTATTAAATTAAGAACTTTGGGGTCATCACCTTCCTCAAATCTTAACCGGTTTCCCTGCGTTGGATAAGTTATGATAGCTTGTCCGGATGAAAAGCTTGTTTAATTTCTTAATTCTTAGTCCCTACTTACTTTCTTATGCTAACTTTCATCCATCTAAGATGTTCTTTAAATATCCTTGTTCGCATGTTTTTCTTGTTTAAAAATTCGCACAATTTAAGTGTTCATTTCATAGTACTCTTCCACATAGAATTATTGATACATACATATATAATTACAATTATTAGGTGATGAAAATTAGGTCGTTACAGTCGTCACGTGACATCTATCAAGCGTTTATGTGGCAATTGCTTCGGACAGAATTTCAACAAAACTGAATTTGCGGAAGCGAGGAGTGATGATTCCTGCAAACTGTGTCCTTTGTGGTCAAACAGAGGAGGATTCTTCCCATCTGTTTTTATATTGTGCAGTTGTTTCTCAGGTTTGGAATGCCATTGGTGCTTGGTTACAAATTAATTTAAATAGGCAGTAATTGGTTCCGCTATATGAAGACTTTCTTCGTTATTTTGCCAATTGGTCAGGTAAAAAGGAAAAATCTTCGGCTGCTGTAGTCTGGTTTGCAGTTATGTGGCTTGTCTAGTTAGAAAGAAATAAGGTGGTGTTTAAAGAAGAAGATCTCAACTTAGTGGAGTTAGTTGAGTCTATAAAGTTTAGATCTTGGCGTTGGGTTAATGTGTTGGGGGTTTGTTTATTTCATATGCAAACTGGCGATTATGCCCTGTACCTGATTCCTAAGCTATGTTGTACACTGTTCTGTCTTGGTGTTGGGTGGTTCTTGTATTGTTTATCATTCTAAGGTGGGAGGAGTCGGTGTTTCTTGTTTGGTCCTGTTATGCTCTTTTTCCCTAGTTTTGAATTTTTCCTCTGTTTTTTTTTTTCATTCAAGGTTTTTAAGGAGGTAAAGGTCCTAACAAGTGTTTGTTGGTGGTTAGGGTCATTATTTGTGTTTAGGTTGGTAGGTGGATTTGAGGGAATTTTTTGTATGAGATTAGTAGTACTTTATTTGCTTCACAATGGTGTGAAGCTTAAAATTGTATCTGGTTGTGATTAACTTGATGCACATGATTGTGGTTCCCTCTGACAAACCCTTCATAGAAGGTGGGGTCTTTGGGTGTTTTATGATGCTCGGTTAATCTTTATTTTAATAAATTTTTCTTTGTTTGCTGTTAAAAAAAATTAAAAGAAAATCATTCTTTTAAAATTAATTAAAAGTTTCGATTTTATTTTAAAAAAATGTGATTTTTAATTATTTTTAATAAATTTGAATTTTTTTAATTTAAAAAATCCACATGATATCATATGACACACAATCTATTAAAGTGACGAAGGGGACATGACATGTTTTTTGGGTATATCATCATTTAAGTGATAAAAGGATCATTTTCAGATATTTGAGCAAAATTCAAGAATCTAAAACATTAAAAAAAAGTTTAAAGACCAATCCCTAAAAAACACCTAAATTTAAGAATTAAAAACTTCAAAAAGCCAAATTATAATGTAGAAACTAGAAATGCCTTACATCATGTTTTACACACCGGATGAAAGTAGCATGAATGTTTTTATAACTGCAACATTTATGTTAAGACAACTTTTTTTTCTTATATTTTCAACTTTATTTCATTTTTTTATGCTTTTGCATTTTATCATCAGTTATTTTTATTTCTTCTTTCCCTCTTTCTCTCCTCGTTACATTCTCTATACCTCAAAATAAAGTTGGAACTTGGAAGTATCATTTGAATTGTAGATAATTTAGGGACTTTAAGTTGTTTGACAAACTAGTTGTGCACTAGATTAAAAATAACTTAAATATGTTTTTTGTCCGTATAGTTTTGAATAGCTTTAGCAGCTACGTTTATTTATTTTTTAGGTTTGACTCCTGAACATAACTTTCGTTTGTTTTATACCCTTATGTCTACGTTTCTTTGTTTATTGCTGACGTGTCTAACACCACTACACGTGGTGACACATGTTACCTTATTTTTCTTTACTTTTTAAATCTAGACAGAAGTATATGGCAAAAAAAATCCCAAATTACTACAAGGACGAAAAACTTAATTAAGTTCTTCCTAGCCATTACATGTGCATTTCGGGTTACAAAACGATCCAAAGCCAACAATCGCACGATTGCCATGAAAAATTCCTGCTTGTAAGATCAAATACCCCTTATCAAGGCTTCTTGTGCAACCTGTAGTATAGCAGAAAAATAACTTCTCATTCTTATGTCCCTCATTCACTCTCTTGTTTACGTAACACCCCGCATTTTTATCATACGTGCATAAACGATTTCGTCGAAATAAACCTCTAAGTTTTGTGATATAAGAGATTTTCAGAAAAATATTTTGTGTGAAAAAGAAATAAAATGATGATTCTCAAGGATTTTTATAAACAAAATGTTTTTATAGATAAGAAGTGAAGAATTTTATTGAGTTATGAAATGATTTGATTTTCAGAAATGAATTGTGATTTCATTAAAAAAAGTGATTTTTATTAGAAATGAAGTTTTTGAGTTGTTATCTTTGAAAATTTGTATCTTTTTAACCGTAACTCGGATTTTTATGATCTTTATATCAAAACGATCGTCTTGAAACATAGATTATGAAAATGTAATTTTTGGATTTTTCTGGGTTGTTTTATAAAAATTTATTTTCAGAAACATGAAATACGAATTTTTGGGAAATTGTGTTTTAAAGAAAATAAATCTATTGACTTGGCTTGAAATTTTTATGTGATATGTGTCTGATTTGAGGTGTGTGTAGTGTGTGATGCATGAAATTAATTGTGTGAACGTGATTGTTTGAATTTATTGCATTAGTGTATGAATTATTAGTTAGAATGTTTAAGTAAATATGCTTAAGAAATAAAATTGTAAAATGAATGAGTATGTGTGTATGGTACGGTTTGTGTGTATGATTGTGTATGTATGTATGTACGTGTATGTGTGTATGTATAAGATAGGAGTGTGATTTCTAGAAGCTTGTAGGTTAAGGAATTAGTAACCAAATGAACCAAACTAAGTTAGTGAAGTAACTAAACCCTAACTATGGCCAACAAGTCTTTAAGCCTAAGGTGACCCCTAAAACTCTAGCCTAACCTACCTTGTCCCCTTAGTTTTGATAAAGACCACCCATGCATATTTTTGTGATGCCAAAACCGTCCCTCCCATTGTGTGTAACAAAACCATCAACCAAGGGCATAAGAGGAATTCGTGACTTGGCCTATAAATTAGTGTTGCCTTAGTCCATTTTCTCCCATTATATTTCATTTCTACACTTCCACCCAAACCCACTCCTAAGAGACCCATTAAACTCTTAGAGAGAAAAGAAAAGAAATAGAAAGAAAAAGAGAGAGAGATGGTCGTGAGTCATGGAGAGGAAAAAGGAGGAGATTTCAAGTAGATCAAGAGTGTTCTTTGTAGATCAAGGATGTTAGAAGCTAGAAGATCAACCCCTTTTATGGTAGGATTCGAAGAGCTTGGAGGAAGATTTGTAATAGTGTAGTTTTTCTTCTTTAGTTTGTAGATCTACCTTCCTTTATTCTTTGCATGATGTTATTATGTGTTGATCTTGCTTGATCAAGGACTTTAAGGACTTAAAAATAATTTGTAATAAGCTAAGCTTATGTGTGATGTTCGGTTAAGGCTTTCTTTGTTAGATCTAATATTTTTCTAAATAAATCTTGAAGATCTAAAAGAAAACTAAGATTTTGTGAAAACCTAAAATGAATCTCTTTGCATGCTTAATTTTCTTTCTCTAAAACCGTGACCTATGTATGTTTGTGTGATGATTTGATGAACAAATCCATGATCTAAGTTTGTTTATTAATTAAGTGAAATTAATTGTTTTTGCATGTTAGATCTTTTTGTTAAACCATGATCTATGTGTATTTTTATGATTATTTGTTGAATAAATTTATGATCTGGATTTGATTTGTGAAAAAGTTTAAGTTCCTAGTCTTGCATGTTGATGTTTTTATTTGATCTAAGTGTGTGCATGTAATTGTCTTTATTTGATGTGTGAAAAATGTTTAGATCTTTGGTTTACATGTTAATTTTTAAGAGAAAAATCATGCTTTTATTTTGTGTTTGATTCGGTTTGAAAGAGGGATTAAAGAAACTAAGTTTTAAAAATGATTTTTGAATGAAAACTTGTTTTAATCTAAGTGTTTAATTATGTGCATGTTTTATTTTTTTTAGATGGCCATTCGGCCATGATTCATAAATAATAAGATCTATGTTTTTATTTTGTAAAAAGTTGATGCATGTTGGTTCTAAGAATAGATCTAATGATTCTTAGAGCATGCATGTTGTTTTCATGAAATTAAAGTAAGACCTTTATTTTTGGTTTAAGAAAAAGTAATGAACTTGAATCTATTTTATGTATGATAAAAGTATTTGAAAAAGATTTTTGTTGATGCATGTTTATATGAATAAATGTTGTAGTGTGGTGATTTAAAAATGAGTCTTGAAAACCTACATGATTTGATTTGATTTTGTGTTTTGTGTGTATAGAAAAATGGATGAAAACCTTGCCTTTTTGCATGTTGACTTTCGGCCCTCATAGGAAAAAGTAGGTAGCTAGGCTTGTTCCTCATATAGGTAGCATGCATGATGAAGATAATTGAATTTAAGAGATTCTAAAAGTGCTTGCATGAAGAAAATAAATTTAAAGGAAAATATGTGTGAATATTTGAAATAGTTTGTGACTCTAATTGTTGCTTTGATTTTGTCTTAAAAATGAAATTAAATTTGTTGGTTTTCTTTTCTGGATGCTCACGGTTTTGGTTCTAAAATAAAGAAAATGATTTCATAATTGTATGCTCTTATTTGTGCATTAAATCTTTGCAAAATCTTATATAAAGGGTTCGACCAATGCATGCTAAAATGTTTAGAAAAGTTTTCTTTATGAAATGACCTTGATAATAGATATATTCCCAGATGCCTAGTGTTTGATGAAAGTGATGTGTATTTACTTTTATCTTTTTGATGTTAAATAAATAAGTTCATTTGATTTTGTGAAAAGGAATTTTTGTAATGTTGATTCAATGATTTTAGTTTTATAATTTACTTGTGATTAGAAAATAATGGCCATGTGTGATTTGGTTTGTTAAGCTAATTAGGAGATTAAGTTAAATTATTTTCTTAAGAGTAATTAAATTAATTTATTAAGATTATAATTTAATCAATGTTTTTGAATAATTAAAAATGTGACTTCCTGAGTATATACTTGTGAATGAATTGAATGCTTTGAAATGCGTATGTGATTGTTTTGTGTGCTGCTCGAATGTATTGGAATTGTATTGAATACTGTTTGTGAGTTTGTTTGTGAAAAATGTTTTATAACTTAAACTGATTTGAAACTTTTTATATGACATTCTTTGATCAGTGTTTGTTGATGTGTGAAGTTTAGAAATTTAATAAACCAATTTGATTGGTTTTGAAGTTTTACCTTCTTGAATTTTTGTATTTGATTTAAGAAAGATTTTCAAAGAGTTGTTTTCTAAAGGTTTCATTCAGTGTTTAAGGAAAATGATTTTTCAACCGAAGTGTTTTAAATTAAGAGAAATGGAATTGTTTTGATAAAAAGAAATTGTTTTAGAAATTGTTTTAAGAAGTCTTTCTTGGAAACATTTTATAAAAGAAATGATTTGAATTTAAAATCTTTGGATGTTGACAATGAGTTTTCAAGAAAGAAATTAAAAAGTGTGTTTAAAACGAAATTTAAAAATTCACGTAAATCGTTTCTAACGCACGGGGAAAAATGTCTAGTTCGGGTGTCGGACGCGAAAGAAACATGGCAAGGCTAGCGGCTGGAAATCTTGGAAAGCTTTTGGAAGTTTCGTCATCCACGTGAGTGAGAGTGCGGTGATCCCGTAACGTGGTTGCTTGCAATCCGAATGGATGGGTTGCGGATGAACTGCAAATTAGGCAATATAGATATGTGTGCTAAATGTTTACTTGTTTTATTTACATGCTAAATGTTTATTAGTTGTGCATATTTCATTCTGTTTAGAAATTGTTTGATTATGTCTGAATAGCGAAATATAATAATGAACCGTGAAAGTGATGAAATAAGATTGAAAAGAGAAATGAGATGCGAACAAGTGTTATGAGAAAGTAATTAAGCGAGAGAGCCAAGATGAAATAAGACTAAAGAAAGAGTTATAAGAAACGATTGCGAAAGAGATAAATAATGAATGAAGAAGAATTAATAGTTGAAAAGAGAATAAAAAGATAATGGTAAGACGATGATAAGAGATACCCGATAAGGCGAGCGGAAGCGTGGTGATGATGATGCTGCTGACGGTGCTGCTGAGGAACCACTAAGGAAAGTGATGCGGAACAACAAACGAGGAGAACGATGCTAATGATGCTACCAAGTAGCAGCCGAGGAGCAAGATGCTGATGATCAACGACGATGAGAAAGTTTCTGAGCATGAGCATACGAGAATAACGATAATGAGATGAAAGAGATATGAGGCAAGAAGCCATTGAGATTTTAGGGGGAACGAATTGCGATTAGTGGTCGGGCTTCGTTGAAGGGATGCACCAAGGACGAGCCGACTGTTAGGATTAAGCCGCTAATTAAAACGTAAAACCTTAAAAGACTTTAAAAGACATTTACAAAGGCGGTGAGGTATGAGTGTCGTATCGAAGTAGTGGAGAGGAAGATACTATGGGTATCTGCGGATACTCAGGTGGG
Organism: Crotalaria pallida; assembly: GCA_037953625.1. Taxonomy (NCBI): domain Eukaryota; kingdom Viridiplantae; phylum Streptophyta; class Magnoliopsida; order Fabales; family Fabaceae; genus Crotalaria; species Crotalaria pallida. The sequence goes on from CM075649.1 coordinate 84,022,817, forward strand.
GATTGCATGAGGGGAGGACGATGACGGTGAAACGTCAAGAAGTCTAGAGTACCTTCTAGGCAGAACATACTACACATGTGGCGTACTAACGTGGTAGGGACTGGGTCCAATGCCGTGGCAAGTTCTTTGTGCACACTAGAATTGTACTATCGCCCCCTTGAATGCATGTCCAGAACAGTGAGAGGGACTGGAACGGGGCATTTGTGATTGCCGCTGAGAGCGTGCCTGATTATATGATATGAATGAATGATATGAATTGAATTGATTTGAGGCTGTAGTCCTCCTGGTCTGGGACCATTTGATTGTGAGACAACTGTCGTGCCCGCGTGGTAAAGGTCCCGTACTCCTGTTTGCTTCCGACTAGGTTCGGTGGATGACCGAGGAGATGTAGACGTGTGTGATTTCCTCAATGATGATGTTCCCCCCATCATTGAGTGAACTGGAACGTGAAAACTTAAAAGAGACAATAATCAAAAGAAAAGTATATTCAAGATATCAAGCATCGAGCGAAAATTTATAAGACAAATATAAGAAAGAATTTTCGAGATGATTGATAAGTTTGGAACTCATGAAGAAAGAAGGATTGAGAAAAGCTGTGAAATCCCACGAGAAAGATTCTGAGAAAGATTGAAATGAGTTTGGAATATGGGATAGGAATGATGATGCTTTGTGTGTGCCATTAGATTGGGTTATGTTTTAGATATCATTATATGCTTTGATATACTTGCTTTATCTATGCTAAGTGTATAACATGTTATATATGTCGATGATGATATGATAATTGTTTATGTTATGCTGTCTTAGTTATATTATCCTTTTTCTACTATACCATTCTGTTCTAGTGTCTGTCTAGTTTTCTGTTGAGTGTACCTTGAGACCGTATGGTCAACCCGTTAGTGTTCGGAACACTGACTCTCTCCTACCATGTTGTCGTATCGGCAATTGCTGATATTGCAACGGGTAGATGGCGTAGTGTAAAGCGAGCAACCTGTGCTCCTGTAAGGAGATCCCTGAAGTAGCAAGTACAAGACGACTCTCTGAGAGGGACTCCAGAGATGATTGATGACGAAAACTCTACTTGCGGACCGAGAACTTGGGCTGCCATGATTCGAAGATAGAGAGAGAGTTTGGGTGCGTAAAACTAGAAGCTAGGCATTTCCCCTGGAGCACTGTATTCCATTGTATGTTCTTAGTTACCTTAGCTCTATCATACTGTACCCCGGCAAGTGTTTTATTCAATACTGATGATTTTGGGAACTAGTAAATGGGCTATGTGTTAAAATGATGTTTTGTGAACGGGTTTCAAAGTGCGGTGTCTTGTGACATCTCGGTTTGGAACTTGAAATGGTTTATGCAAAGTGAGAACATTTGTTTTAATTGTAACGGTGTTTTGGAAATCTGAATGTTCTCATCTTGTGTAATACTTGTAAAAAAAAGGCCCTAATTTTCACTACTTTGAATTTAAGTTACTGTAGTTTTCAAGTTGCCGAATCGGGGTGTTACAGTTGTGGTATCAGAGCAATGGTTGAACTAAGTAACCTTATGCATGGACTTACATACTCTGCTGTGTGTCTCTGTGTGTGAGTTAGTATTAGGATTGCGATAGATGAGAACAGGAACGCTACAAGTACGCGAATGCTTTCCTGGAACATGTCAGTTTTCGTCTCCAGCGGGAACGAGGAGCAGAGATCGGTGTCGTCATGGGATGTTGATGTGAGATTCGAATCTTCTTTCGTGAACCCTTCTTTGATGTGAACCCCTTTTGTGTGTGATGACCCTAAGTTATGAGATCTTGTCCTGTGACTAGAATCTATCTTTTGTTGTTGAAACTTTTCTTGTGTAAACCCTATGCGATGCCAAATTGATTTGGCATGACGTTTGATAAAGCCTTTTCTGAAAATCTTAAACCATCATTTTGACAAAGCCTTGATTGCTAATGAACCCAAAGCTTACTCTTTTGATTTTTGGACTGGACATCTATTCTTTCCAAAAATCTTGTTGAGAATTTGGGGCTCTGACACCTAGTATCAGTCAAGTAGATAGTTTTAGAATGGAGGGTTAGTTGTGAAGTGATGTTAGGCAAGAGTTGCTAGGGCCTAGGAGAATAAGGAGTAGCAGGTATGAATTAAGTGAAATATAAAAAAATAGGAGTATCCTTGGAGTCCTAGATGACTGGTGAGTTATGTAAAGTGATAAGGATTAAGAATTTTTATGCCGGATTGGTTAAAGGTTTAGGTGGTGGTAAGATGAGGGAGAAATTAAGGTGATGTTTAGGATTTTGAGGCCATAGGTGTACTGATATGAGTTGGAAGATGGTTAGGTAGCGGTAAGTAAGTGATGATATGGTACAGTCGAGTCGATAAGATGGTGGAATTTGTGGTTAGAATCCTTAAGTGGTTGACCCAAGGCTAGGTAAAAAGCTAGGATTTGATATGGTATTGGGTAATAGGTCTTTGAATTGAGGAATTCTAATGGTTTAGAATATAAGGAAAATTTTGGAAAGTGGAAAAAGGTTTAGAATTGTCTAAGTTATATGATCAAGTGTTTAAAATAGGAAGCGAGATAGTGTATGTTTCTTGAGGATTAGTGGTTAATAGAGTAAGCGGAAGATTTAATGGTAACCGTAGAGGTCTGATGAGGGCAATTGTTTGGTGAGATATAATGCAATACGAGGATAGATTGGAGCTAAGTGATGAGAAATTTTGTAAGATTGATCAAAGGGTGGTGAAGGATAGGAGTATTTAGAAGTTAAGTTTGTGATGATGGATGTGGTGTATAGAAATATGAGCCATTCAAGTTGGGGAGTAGTAAGAGATGTGAGTCTTTGAGGTGTAGATCGTTTAGGCTTGAACTGATTAGAAGAGTCTAATCCCGAGTGTGCTAGTGTCTTGACCCCGGATGAACATAACCCTTTCGTTTTTGAATACTGTTTTGATGCCTTTGAACCCATTAGTCCTTTGTTGTCAATAAAACCGTATTGTTCCTACCCCACTATGTTTGTCATTGAAAATACCCCGAGAGATTACTTTTGCAAGTAATCTGTTTGATTCGCTCTCCAGAATGATAAATGGACAGTGCAAATTCGAAGATGCGACAGTTGAAGAGGAACAGAATTTCTTCACAGAGTTACGCTTCCACGGATTCGACAGACTCTATGCGGCATTTCTCGAGGACGAGAAATCTTCAAGTTGGGGAGAATATAACACCCCGCATTTTTCCCATACGTGCATAAACGATTTCGTCGAAATAAACCTCTAAGTTTTGTGATATAAGAGATTTTCATAAAAGTATTTTGTGTGAAAAAGAAATAAAATGATGATTCTCAAGGATTTTTATAAACAAAATGTTTTTATAGATAAGAAGTGAAGAATTTTGTTGAGTTATGAAATGATTTGATTTTAAGAAATGAATTGTGATTTTATTAAAAAAAGTGATTTTTATTAGAAATGAAGTTTTTGAGTTGTTATCTTTGAAAATTTGTATCTTTTTAACCGTAACTCGGATTTTTATGATCTTTATATCAAAACGATCGTCTTGAAACATAGATTATGAAAATGTAATTTTTGGATTTTTCTGGGTTGTTTTATAAAAATTTATTTTCAGAAACATGAAATACGAATTTTTGGGAAATTGTGTTTTAAAGAAAATAAATCTATTGACTTGGCTTGAAATTTTTATGTGATATGTGCCTGATTTGAGGTGTGTGTACTGTGTGATGCATGAAATTAATTGTGTGAACGTGATTGTTTGAATTTATTGCATTAGTGTATGAATTAATAGTTAGAATGTTTAAGTAAATATGCTTAAGAAATAATATTGTAAAATGAATGAGTATGTGTGTATGGTACGGTTTGTGTGTATGATTGTGTATGTATGTATGTACGTGTATGTGTGTACGTATAAGATAGGAGTGTGATTTCTAGAAGCTTGTAGGTTAAGGAATTAGTAACCAAATGAACCAAACTAAGTTAGTGAAGTAAATAAACCCTAACTATGGCCAAAAAGTCTTTAAGCCTAAGGTGACCCCTAAAACTCTAGCCTAACCTACCTTTTCCCCTTAGTTTTGATAAAGACCACCCATGCATATTTTTGTGATGCCAAAACCGTCCCTCCCATTGTATGTAACAAAACCATCAACCAAGGGCATAAGAGGAATTCGTGACTTGGCCTATAAATTAGTGTTGCCTTAGTCCATTTTCTCCCATTATATTTCATTTCTACACTTCCACCCAAACCCACTCCTAAGAGACCCATTAAACTCTTAGAGAGAAAAGAAAAGAAATAGAGAGAAAAAGAGAGAGAGTTGGCCGTGAGTCATGGAGAGGAAAAAGGAGGAGATTTCAAGTAGATCAAGAGTGTTCTTTGTAGATCAAGGATGTTAGAAGCTAGAAGATCAATCCCTTTTATGGTAGGATTCGAAGAGCTTGGAGGAAGATTTGTAATAGTGTAGTTTTTCTTCTTTAGTTTGTAGATCTACCTTCCTTTATTCTTTGCATGATGTTATTATGTGTTGATCTTGCTTGATCAAGGACTTTAAGGACTTAAAAATAATTTGTAATAAGCTAAGCTTATGTTTGATGTTCGGTTAAGGCTTTCTTTGTTAGATCTAATATTTTTCTAACTAAATCTTGAAGATCTAAAAGAAAACTAAGATTTTGTGAAAACCTAAAATGAATCTCTTTGCATGCTTAATTTTCTTTCTCTAAAACCGTGACCTATGTATGTTTGTGTGATGATTTGATGAACAAATCCATGATCTAAGTTTGTTTATTAATTAAGTGAAATTAATTGTTTTTGCATGTTAGATCTTTTTGTTAAACCATGATCTATGTGTATTTTTATGATTATTTGTTGAATAAATTTATGATCTGGATTTGATTTGTGAAAAAGTTTAAGTTCCTAGTCTTGCATGTTGATGTTTTTATTTGATCTAAGTGTGTGCATGTAATTGTCTTTATTTGATGTGTGAAAAATGTTTAGATCTTTGGTTTACATGTTAATTTTTAAGAGAAAAATCATGCTTTTATTTTTTGTTTGATTCGGTTTTAAAGAGGGATTAAATAAACTAAGTTTTAAAAATGATTTTTGAATGAAAACTTGTTTTAATCTAAGTGTTTAATTATGTGCATGTTTTATTTTTTTTAGAAGGCCATTCGGCCATGATTCATTAATAATAAGATCTATGTTTTTATTTTGTAAAAAGTTGATGCATGTTGGTTCTAAGAATAGATCTAATGATTCTTAGAGCATGCATGTTGTTTTCATGAAATTAAAGTAAGACCTTTATTTTTGGTTTAAGAAAAAGTAATGAACTTGAATCTATTTTATGTATGATAAAAGTATTTGAAAAAGATTTTTGTTGATGCATGTTTATATGAATAAATGTTGTAGTGTGGTGCTTTAAAAATGAGTCTTGAAAACCTACATGATTTGATTTGATTTTGTGTTTTGTGTGTATAGAAAAATGGATGAAAGCCTTGCCTTTTTGCATGTTGACTTTCGACCCTCATAGGAAAAAGTAGGTATCTTGGCTTGTTCCTCATATAGGTAGCATGCATGATGAAGATAATTGAATTTAAGAGATTCTAAAAGTGCTTGCATGAAGAAAATAAATTTAAAGGAAAATATGTGTGAATATTTGAAATAGTTTGTGACTCTAATTGTTGCTTTGATTTTGTCTTAAAAATGAAATTAAATTTGTTGGTTTTCTTTTCTGGATACTCACGGTTTTGGTTCGAAAATAAAGAAAATGATTTCATAATTGTATGCTCTTATTTGTGCATTAAATCTTTGCAAAATCTTATATAAAGGGTTCGGCCAATGCATGATAAAATGTTTAGAAAAGTTTTCTTTATGAAATGACCTTGATAATAGTTATATTCCTAGATGCCTAGTGTTTGATGAAAGTGATGTGTATTTACTTTTATCTTTTTGATGTTAAATAAATAAGTTCATTTGATTTTGTGAAAAGGAATTTTTGTAATGTTGATTCAATGATTTTAGTTTTATAATTTACTTGTGATTAGAAAATAATGGCCATGTGTGATACGGTTTCTTAAGCTAATTAGGAGATTAAGTTAAATTATTTTCTTAAGAGTAATTAAATTAATTTATTAAGATTATAATTTAATCAATGATTTTGAATAATTATAAATGTGACTTCCTGAGTATATACTTGTGAATGATTTGAATGCTTTGAAATGCGTATGTGATTGTTCTGTGTGCTGCTCGAATGTATTGGAATTGTATTGAATACTCTTTGTGAGTTTGTTTGTGAAAAATGTTTTATAACTTAAACTGATTTGAAACTTTTTATATGACATTCTTTGATCAGTGTTTGTTGATGTGTGAAGTTTAGAAATTAAATAAATAAATTTGATTGGTTTTGAAGTTTTACCTTCTTGAATTTTTGTATTTGATTTAAGAAAGATTTTCAAAGAGTTGTTTTCTAAAGGTTTCATTCAGTGTTTAAGGAAAATGATTTTTCAACCGAAGTGTTTTAAATTAAGAGAAATGGAATTGTTTTGATAAAAAGAAATTGTTTTAGAAATTGTTTTAAGAAGTCTTTCTTGGAAACATTTTATAAAAGAAATGATTTGAATTTAAAATCTTTGGATGTTGACAATGAGTTTTCAAGAAAGAAATTAAAAAGTGTGTTTAAAACGAAATTTAAAAATTCACGTAAATCGTTTCTAACGCACGGGGAAAAATGTCTAGTTCGGGTGTCGGACGCGAAAGAAACATGGCAAGGCTAGCGGCTGGAAATCTTGGAAAGCTTTTGGAAGTTTCGTCATCCACGTGAGTGAGAGTGCGGTGATCCCGTAACGTGGTTGCTTGCAATCCGAATGGATGGGTTGCGGATGAACTGCGAATTAGGCAATATAGATATGTGTGCTAAATGTTTACTTGTTTTATTTACATGCTAAATGTTTATTAGTTGTGCATATTTCATTCTGTTTAGAAATTGTTTGATTATGTCTAAATAGCAAAATATAATAATGAACCGTGAAAGTGATGAAATAAGATTGAAAAGAGAAATGAGATGCGAACAAGTGTTATGAGAAAGTAATTAAGCGAGAGAGCCAAGATGAAATAAGACTAAAGAAAGAGTTATAAGAAACGATTGCGAAAGAGATAAATAATGAATGAAGAAGAATTAATAGTTGAAAAGAGAATAAAAAGATAATGGTAAGACGATGATAAGAGATACCCGATAAGGCGAGCGGAAGCGTGGTGTTGATGATGCTGCTGACGGTGCTGCTGAGGAACCACTAAGGAAAGTGATGCGGAACAACAAACGAGGAGAACGATGCTGACGATGCTACCAAGTAGCAGCCGAGGAGCAAGATGCTGATGATCAACGATGATGAGAAAGTTGTTGAGCATGAGCGTACGAGAATAACGATAATGAGATGAAAGAGATATGAGGCAAGATGCCATTGAGATTTTAGGGGGAACGGATTGCGATTAGTGGTCGGGCTTCGTTGAAGGGATGCACCAAGGACGAGCCGACTGTTAGGATTAAGCCGCTAATTAAAACGTAAAACCTTAAAAGACTTTAAAAGACATTTACAAAGGCGGTGAGGTATGAGTGTCGTATCGAAGTAGTGGAGAGGAAGATACTATGGGTATCTGCGGATACTCAGGTGGGGATTGCATGAGGGGAGGACGATGACGGTGAAACGTCAAGAAGTCTAGAGTACCTTCTAGGCAGAACAAACTCCACATGTGGCGTACTAACGTGGTAGGGATTGGGTCCAATGTCGTGGCAAGTTCTGCGTGCACACTAGAATTGTATTGTCGCCCCCTTGAATGCAAGTCCAGAACAGTGAGAGGGACTGGAACGGGGAATTTGTGATTGCCGCTGAGAGCGTGCCTGATTATATGATATGAATGAATGATATGAATTGAATTGATTTGAGGTTGTAGTCCTCCTGGTCTGGGACCATTTGATTGTGAGACAGCTGTCGTGCCCGCGTGGTTAAGGTCCTGTACTCCTGTTTGCTTCCGACTAGGTTGGGTGGATGACCGAGGAGATGTAGACGTGTGTGATTTCCTCAATGATGATGTTCCCCCCATCATTGAGTGAACTGGAACGTGAAAACTTAAAAGAGACAATAATCAAAAGAAAAGTATATTCAAGATATCAAGCGTCGAGTGAAAATTTATAAGACAAATATAAGAAAGAATTTTCGAGATGATTGATAAGTTTGGAACTCATGAAGAAAGAAGGATTGAGAAAAGCTGTGAAAGCCCACGAGAAAGATTCTGAGAAAGATTGAAATGAGTTTGGAATATGGGATAGGAATGATGATGCTTTGTGTGTGCCATTAGATTGGGTTATGTTTTAGATATCATTATATGCTTTGATATACTTGCTTTATCTATGCTAAGTGTATAACATGTTATATATGTCGATGATGATATGATAATTGTTTATGTTATGCTGTCTTAGTTATATTATCCTGTTTCTACTATACCCTTCTGTTCTAGTGTCTGTCTAGTTTTCTGTTGAGTGTACCTTGAGACCGTATGGTCAACCCGTTAGTGTTCGGAACACTGACTCTCTCCTACCATGTTGTCGTATCGGCAATTGCTGATATTGCAACGGGTAGATGGCGTAGTGTATAGCGAGCCACCTGTGCTCTTGTAAGGAGATCCCTAAAGTAGCAAGTACAAGACAACTCTCTGAGAGGGACTCCGGAGATGATTGATGACGACAACTCTACTTGCGGACCGAGAACTTGGGCTGCCAAGATTCGAAGATAGAGAGAGAGTTTGGGTGCGTACAACTAGAAGCTAGGCATTTCCCTGGAGCACTGTATTCCATTGTAAGTTCTTAGTTACCTTAGCTCTATCATACTGTACCCTGGCAAGTGTTTTATTCAATACTGATGATTTTGGGAACTAGTAAACGGGCTATGTGTTAAAATGATGTTTTGTGAACGGGTTTCAAAGTGTGGTGTCTTGTGACATCTCGGTTTGGAACTTGAAAGGGTTTATGCAAAGTGATAATGTAACACCCCGTGACATTTGCCATTTTGACTCGCTTCTACAAGTCCCTAATCAAGACATAAATCTAACCTAATTGATCTAAGAAATTAATTTAAAAGAGTTTTGATTTCATAAAGAGTTCTTATGTTTTGAAATTTAATTTAATTGTGTTGTGATTTGGTGTACTTGATCGTTTGGAGTCTTAATTGAGATTTTGTTTTACTGAATTATATGATTTCAAGAAAGATTATTTTCTCTAAATTTCAAAGAATCAAAGTCCAATCATCTCTAGAAACCCATATGGATGCCCTAATCTTTGATAAAACCCTAATCGAGCTCTTACTCCTTGATTAAGTGTTTAATCACTCTCTTAAAACCCTAAACCCCTAGGGTTAGTGAGCTAATCCAAAATTTGTTTTCCTTAAACCCCTGATTAAGTTTTTGATTAGCACCTTAATCCTTGATTAAGCCCTAATCTCTAAGGATTAATGGGCTAAACCTAGATTAATTAGCCTAATCCTACCCTAATCACGATTAGAACCCTAATTAGTGCCTTAACCCTAATTAAGCTAATCTAACCTACTCTAATCACCCATGGCCGAATGCCTAGGTGAATGACTTGGTCACCAAGTTGTTCCACTTGGCATTCAAATAGCTTGGCTTAGTCATGAGCTAGAATGCCTTATAGTCAACACCATGACATCACTCACATGACATGGCATGACATAAGGAGGAAAAAGTGAAGAATGGGAAGGAAAGAGGAAGGAGCCGTGGGGGACTTTAGAGCAAAACTTAGCCTCCAAGTTTTGTGACTTAGTCCCCAAGTATTGCAAGCAAGCCCTCCATGCAAGCCCTTGATGGTAATTAAGAGAAAGTGAAGAGGAATAAAAGAAAGGGACCAAAACCGTGTAAGGGAGAGTGTGAGTTGTTCTTCATTCTTCATCCTTTCTTCTTCCTTCCACCAACACAAACAACATCAACACACACCCTCAAGCAACACCAAAACCGTGAGGGAGTGAATAAACTTCTCTTCATTCCTTCATCAAACACAAACTTCTTTTCATTTCTCCCCCAAACTAAACACATAACACCAAGAGCCTCATCAAACTCTTGGTGAGAAAGAGAAAAAAAAAGAGAGAGACCGAATTAGAAGAAAGAAGGAGAGGAACCCAAACTTTAACACCAAACTCTTCATAACCTAAGCTAGATCAAGCAAGGAGAAAGAGAAACCAATGGACCTAGGAAAAGGGAGGGAGAAACCGTGGGGACTAGGAAAAGAGATTGAAGATTTTGGACTTGATTCTCAAAAAGTTTTGATTAAGTAAGAGTTTTATTCTAAAAGTTTTAAACCCTTTTTCTTTGATTCTTTTCGTTTTCATGCTTTCTTTCTCAACTTTGGTTTTGTTTGAAGAAGTGTTGATGCATGATCACTTTTATGCTTGATCTAGTGCTTTTGACTTCATGCATGTTAAGATCTACTTGAACTATGCCATATTTGATGCTTGAACCTTAATGTGAAAAATCTTTGAAATTGGTTGAACTTTCCCTTATGATTGGTCACGGTTTTATTGTTGTTATTGCATGAAATCTTGATTTCCTTTTTGTTGACTTCTTGCATGCCATGATCATGGGGTTTAGTGATGATTTGAATGAATGAGAATTCATGGGATGTTGTGACTTGATATGTTAGCCACGGTTTGCATGATTAGTTGAAATGATTAGAGTTTTCTTAAGCCTAATTGATGAATATATGATTTCCATGAACTTTGAGTTGATTTTATGTGTTTTAAGTGAAATGAAAATTGTTTAGGAAACTTGTGTATGCCCACGGTTTTGTGTAGAAGAATATGCTAGGACTACGTTTTTACTTGCTTGATGAGTTATGTGAAAGTGTTAATGGATTTAGAGTTGTTTTATGAGTCTTGAATCTTTGAGAATATTTTTGAGAAAACTTAGTTAAGACCACGGTTTGGACCTTAACTTTGGAGTCAAATCTCCTTGAATGTGTATGTGTTCATGACATGGAATTATGTGTTGATTGTGAAGCCATGATGCATACGGTTTCAACATGTTTAAGTATACTAAGATGAAGTTTTGTTAAGATGGAATTGACTAAGTAAAAGTTAAATGAAAATATGTTTGTGTGTTTATGTGAGATGCATGCTTCGGTTATGTAAGCTCAAGAGTTTGACTTCCTCTATTTGATCGAGTTATATGTGTGAATGAGTATGTGAACATGTTGTGTTTGGCTTAACTTGATGATTTGTGATTATGTGATGTGTGAATCAAATGAATGTTTGTCTAGGATTCTTGAGTGAAGTAAGAATGATCTTTAGAATGCATGGAAGTGTTTAAATGATTTGTTTTAATTGAGTGCCTTGCTGCCCACATGTGATTCTAAGTGTTTGAACTTGATGAATCATTGACCAAAGTGCTTATTTGATTACTTTTAAGATGCATGGTTGTTATGGACTTGAGTTGGTTTTCAACAATGGAGAAAATGAATTTTTAAAACTTAAGACATGATGCTGTCCAGAATTTTCTAAGATGAATTTCTTGTTTTAATGAAGTTTTCAAAGTGTTTTAAAGTTTAGTTTTCATGGGTAATTGATCTAAGACAAAGTTGGTTTAAAAAGTGCAATTTTCGGTGTTTTTGGAATTGAACTCAATGCTGTCCAAGAAGGACCAGCAAAGAAATCTTTTAATTAAATTGATTTAATTAATTATGTTCCCATGATTTTCAAAGTACAAGAGCTAGTGTTTGATTTTGGACAAGTTTGAGTGAAAGAATTGATGTTTCGGTTTTAAATAAAAGACGATGTTTGGATTTTTCTTAAGTTACCTTGAGAATAGCGTTTAAGAGTAATATTAAATAAAGTTTAATACTCACACACCTATCTTATGGGACTTGGAAGAAGTTGGAGTCGGGCCGATGGAGAAGGAAGAAAACCACTTGGAACTCGTAGATTCGGTAACCGCGAATCCAGGTGAGAGAGAAGCTATCCTAAGACACTGTGGTGTTTAGGTGATTTATTAGGACGTCCCGCATCATCTCAAAGATCGGGACTACGTGGTTGGAGTCAGTAGTATAAGTGGCAATTGTTTGCCCTGTGTGGCCACTTATACGAAGGTGACGAAGACCACACTGTTATTATTCAATGTTGTGTGTTGATAGCATGTTTTTATTTAATCATGTTTGTTTGATAATGCTTACTGTTATTGGTTATGATGAGTAAACTATTGATGGACGTCTGTTACGTCCTGAATGAGAATGAAAACGAAAGAAATGAGTTAAGAAGATAATGAGATTGAAAAGTAAAGACACAATAAGATATGGAATGGAAAAGAAAGAAAGAGTTGAGATTGGGGAATGAAAGATGATGTTGAGAACGAGCCAGAGCTGGGGAAAGTGATGTGGATTATGAGAAAGAGGTGTGGAATGAGTGGAGCTGGGCTCCTTTGTTTTTGGTTTTAGTCTGGGGACTAGTGTCGGGTTGAGCTTGCTCCTCCATTAGTGCCCAGCAACGTTGTGCTTTTGAAAAGGGTTTTTGAAAAGTAGTTTTGAAAAGGTCTTCGAAAAGGCTTTGAAGGGATTTGTGAAAAGATGTAGTTTGAGGAGAGTTTTGGGGAAACCATCTTTTGATAAAATATTTGAAATGCTATTTAAAGAAAGTCTTTTTGAAATGGTGTTTTGGGGAAAGTCCTTTTGAAATAATATTGTTGGGAAAACTTTGTGGAAACCATGTTTTGTTGAGAAAGCGTATGAAAGGAAATTTTGTGAAAAGCCGTGAGAGCGAGTTTTTCGAAAACTTGCGAAAACCAGATTTCTTTTAAAGAAAGTTTTGAAAATAAGATGTTGAGGGAGTTTGTGAAAAGACACTTTAAGAAAACTATGAAAGTGATTTTTTGAGAAAATTTACGAGGAGTGATTTTATGAAAGATTTGGACATTTTGTGAAAGCTTATGAAATGGTGTTTCGAGATAGTTTTCGAAATTATTGTTTTGAGAAAAGAGTTGGAAATGGGATGGTTGCCAGGAATGGAGAATGTTGAGCAAGATTGAGAAATTGAAATATGAGATTGTGGAAGGAATTGAGAAGTGAGGTGTCAGTGATGTGATCCCAGCTCTGTGCTATGTGAGAAATGATGAGAGAAAGTTTGTGCAAAGTTAGTGGTCGGGACTCGTTGAAGGGTTGCACGAAGGATGGGCCGACCTTAGGATAATTAAAAGATTAAAAGAGTTTAAAAGACATGCGCGGTGAGTATGAGAGTGCGAAGTAGTGGAGAGGAAGAAACGATAAGTATCTGCGGATACTTAGGACGAGATTGCATTAGGGGAGGACGATGACGGTGAAACGTCAAGAAGTCTAGAGTATGTTTCTAGGCAGAACGAACTCCACAAGTGGCGCACTAACGTGGTGGGGACTGGGTCTAATGCCGTGGCAAGTTCTGCGGGCCCACTAGAAACATACTGTCGCCCCCTAGATTGCAAATCGAGAACAGTGAGAGGGACTGGAGTGGGGTATCTTGTTTGCCACTGCGAGGCAGTGTGCCATGTATATTGATATGATTATGATTGAGGCTGAGCCTCCTGGTCTGGGACCATTTGTGTTGACAGCTGTCGTGCCCGCACGGTAAAGGTCCTGTACTCCTGTTTGCTTCTGACTAGGCTGGATGGATGACCGAGGAGATGTAGACGTATGAGACGAGGGTAACAAAGAGAGTACTTCGATGATACTATGATTTCTCCCCCAATCATCGAAGGTTATGATTTGATAAGACGTGATAATGAAAAGAGATTGAGAAAACAGTTGAGAGAGAAGGAATGCGTATAAACTTGGTAAAACAAGAAATATAAGGATATGTTTGGTTATTGTGTGGTATGTATGTTGTGTGTTGTAAGATTGTATGGTCCTTCTATCTTGCCTATCGTAATTCCACGTCGTCGACGATGCGTCGTTTGGATCGCTTACTCTCTCCTGTTCGTTGTTATATTGGTGCTGCTGATGTCGCAACGGGCAGACGGAGCATCATGAGGAGTTCTTCACTCTAAAGGCAATGGAGCTGGGCTTAGTAAGGTGACTTCATTTCGGGAGTGAAGAAAGGGCTCAAGAAGAAAAAGGAAGCTTCATACGGATATCTTCATCAGAGTAACGCAGCGGAAGCGATAGTAGTGAATTTAGTGCTAAGTTATGATTTGTGTTTCGAGTCAAGGATTACCAAGCAATGTGCCATTATGTAACTAAGCCAAGTTTTAATTCTATATGGCGGAACACTCTATTTTGAAGGAACAAACAATGTAATCTTTTGGGAAGATGTTTATGATGTTTTCTTTGAAACAAGCCATCTTATGAAGATGAAAGATTTTGGTAACAACTCGATTTTCAATAAAGAAGGACACACGTATCATGGACACTTCAACTATTTAAAAAAAAAATTTTGGCCTCATTTTTTGCAACTTTAACAAGAAAAAGTTAATTAATTTCGGTTTACGGAAATCGGGCTGTTACAGAGAACATTAGTTTTAATTGTAACGGTGTTTTGGAAATCTGAATGTTCTCATCTTGTGTAATACTTGTAAAAAAAATGGCCTTAATTTTCACTACTTTGAATTTAAGTTACTGTAGTTTTCAAGTTGCCGTATCGGGGTGTTACAGTTTAGGTAATACATCAGCCAAATCAAAATAGGTCTATTTCGCATCGGTATGTTATATTAACCATATGACTGTATGTTTATAACATTTTTTCCACCTTAATGAAATAAAGTTTTAAGTTATTATTATTATTATTATGTTAATGTGATATTTTAAGTTGAAAATTCAACAACTAGCATGGTTTTGAAAACCTAACTAGACCGGTCGGTCCAATCAGAAAATTGGTGAACCGGTGAGGATAACGGTTTGCCGGAACCAAGAAAACGCCCTTAGAAAAAACCGGCCGAACCGCTAATAAACCGCCAAAACCGGTAAGAACCTGTGGTTTACTAGTTTGGCTCGGTTTGCATTTGGGGCAGCCCAAATTTGCCAAAAAATTGGGTTTTTTAATAAGAAAAAAAAATCCTAAATCCTTATATTTAGAAACCAAATAGCAGTGATAACTCAATGAAAAAGTGAAAACTGTAACACCCCTAATTTTTGTCTCCCGGATAATAAGGAAATTAATAATAAATAAAGTTTTATTATTAATTTATATAAATTTTCCAAGTTTATGTTTTGTGTTTAATTAGCCTTGAAATTTAAAAATAGGTGAAGGTATTTTTATATGGTGATTATATACAAAAATATAGATATTGCATTTTAGTCCTTGGATTAAGACCTAAATGTAATAATAGAAAGGTTCTTGGAGGGAAATGTTTTAAAAGTATTAATTTTTAAATTTTACTCCGATCTAACCGGTTAGTAATGCCCTGTAACCGGTTACACGATGAACCCGGAAACTGGGTTAGTGAATTTTAATGAGTAATCACTGCAATTACCCCTTAATTGCCACGAATCCCACTCGATTCATAGTGGGAAACGCGTGTCGCCCTGCATGAGAAGCCAATTTTGCATAAAAGCTGGGATTTAGATCAAATCAGAGTCTTTAGTGAGTGTTGGTTGAGAAATCTTCTGTTCTAGGGTTCTTGATTCGTCTGGTTAATTTCTTCTTCTGTGTGAGGAGTGAGACTGTGAGTGATACACGAACACGAAGCTTACATCCAGAGCTTCGTGTTGATATAAAATTTGCAAGTCAAAAGTGTGTGTGGGAGGAGAAATCGATCTCTGAAGTTGCAGCTTGAAAAACTGGTCCAGTGTTGTTCTTGTTTCTGGAAGCTAGGTTTAAGCTCTGATTGTGGTAAGTACAGGTAACCTTTAAGCCTCAAATCACTTCGATTCTTTAGTGCATGTTACCTAGAGCAAGTCCTAATCGTTTTCCCTAATTTGTTTGGTCAATCTCTATGTCAAAATCCCTGGTGTTTGGACCTTGTTCCTGAAAATCGTGGTTAAGAGCAGAACTATGGGTTTTTGTGGAATCTGTGGATTTTTCTTCAATCTCAGTGTATTTACTCATCAAACACTATTCTAAGGTATGGGAGAAGTTTACCTTATACTAGATTAAGACTAAATTATGTGTTTTTAGGATTTGAGTCAACAAAGAGTCAAAAAGGGCATTATATAATTATATAAAAAGGCTTGGAGGCCATTTCTACACCTCACTACTTTTTGAACAAGTTTGATAACCTGCATGCAAGTGATTTTGATGACTGAATCATAATCTAAATGCTTATTGTGAGTTTTGTGATATCAAGTTTTGTTTATGTTGGTTTATATGCAATTTGATACTCTAAATTGAATGCATGCAAAGGAATATGTTTTCTGTGGTTAAACATATTTATTTTAAGGTATGTGACCTCTGGTAATGACTGAAATTGGTTAGATTTGAGTATGGTGGAAAATGGTATGCAAAATCCCTTTCTGCAGTGTACACTCTGCATAATCTAACCGGTTATTCAAATTCTGTAACCGGTTAGATACTGTCAGTTTTCAAAGAAAATGAATTTCTGAAATTGGATCTGTGTTCTTACCATTTTTACTCAAGTCTATACTCTAATTTCATTTAAAATCATTCTGAAAACATGTTAATGAAAACTGTTTGTTTCATATTGTAATTGATGAGTCAATGCCTTAATGTTATAAGATAATTTCAAGAGGAAATTATGCTAAATTGGAATTGGATTGTGATTTAGACTTTTGAATGATTAAATCAGTGGGGTTTGAGGTATATAACAATGCTGAAACCTTGTTTATGGATTGGGTAGAGAATTCAAGAAAAAGGTTTTCTGAATTTCAATGGTTAGTAGGTTCAGGTCTGTAATTCTAACCGGTTAGCCTGAGACTGTAATCGGTTAGTACCTGAAACTGAAAAATAAAAGTTAAGTCTTTTAAGTGAAAAGTTTGATACCATTGGTTAAGTTTTTCCCAATCCAAGTCTAATGGCATGTTTTTAAGTTAATTCATGGATGAATTTTTATGCCAAAAGTTATACCTCAAATTAATCATTCAAAAGAGAATTTGAGATATCTCTAAATCACAATAATTAAATTAAAGATAAAAACCAACCTTAATAATTGTGCATTCATGCATAGAGGATGGAAAATAGGTTGGTAAGAAACGATTATCATATTCCGGGAATATGAGGAGGGTACTTCGGGAGTACCAAATTTGTGTAACCTTCTTGATGACACATTCTGGGAATGTGGCCAGTGTCTGCGACATGGTTTTTATACGTTCTGGGAACGTGATGCACACTCTGGGAGTGATGTTTGTTTTTCCAAGTATGGTTTAGCATACGTTCTGGGAACATATGTTAGTGTTCTGGGAACACATTGGTGTATTGGATGGACGTCCAAGATGGACTAGTGTTGGAGGCCTCAGTTGTGGATGGAAAGCATGCATCATGCCACTTGCATTATAAGAGATATAATGTTGAAAATTGGTGTGCTCAAATGTACTTGCATTATTGCCTGTCCATGATATACTTGTGATTGAAATTTTAATCTTTATTGATTATGTATATGTGTATACTTACTCCCTATGCCCTGTTTAGGTGATGGCCAGATACCTAGCCTGCATCGAGATACGTCCTATCCCTAGTGGTATATGGACTTACGAGGAGCACCGAGCCACCTTTGAGGGGGAGGTGGAGATTACTCTCTACCACCCTAACCCTCTGGTTCGGGTGCGACCTCGTATGTTTAGGATCCCTATAGTCTATACTATTCATGTTCCACCCTTTTACACATATAGAGGACCACCCCCGGCTCGACCAGTGCGTCGATTTCTTAGTTTTCGTTTTAGAGCTGCCACTCGTAATCATCCTTCTTCCCATAGAGTTGTTACAGAGGAGACTCCTTCTCCTGGTCCGGGTGATTTTGAGAGGACTGCTTCTGCAGATCCTAGACCCAGTGGTGGGGTCTCTGCACAAGTCGGGCGAGGTCGAGGAGGACCCTATGGAGGATGAGGACGAGGAGGAGGTGCCTGTCGAGCCTACTGTTTCTGCTAGAGGTGGACCTGCTGGTTCCTAGGAGCTTGCATAGCATAGATGTTTTGGATCCTAGGTCTTGGGATAGAGCTGCAGAGGATAAGAGGAGTTGCTGAGGACATGGATGACCTGCTCTGGGACTTCTATTTTGATCTTGTTATATATTGTACATATTTTGAGAGGTCTTAGAGTGAGGTTTATTTTTGAGCAGCTGGTTATGTATATGCTTTACCAAAAACTTGCTATCTCGACTTTGTTACTTGCTACTGTGATACTGGTGGGGGTTTTATATTATGGTATATACATATATATGATGTTTTTACCTCAGCAGTGCCCCACAAGTATTATTTTTACTTCCGCATACTCTGATTTTAGTTAAAAAGGATTCGGCAAATAAGTTTATATTTTACAAATCCGATTAAACTCAAGAGACAATTAATATGCTTTTAAACAACGCTAAGGATATGTTTTCTTAGAATAAAAAGGCGTTGTCTCGAGAGATTTTTGTAGATAAAGTACTATCAAGCCGAATTCACATTATTCGTCAAGGTTAAAGGTGTTTATAATTGAGCAAGTACCAATTAATAAGGAAAAATTTTCTAGACCAAATATTTGGATAGAAAGTACTCTATATTTGGAAATATTTATTATTTTCAAGATATAAAACAAGGGTGTCACACGTGAGTGGTATCAGAGCAATGGTCCTGTTCCTCATGGCCCTGACGATGGAGATAAGTATGATATTCAATGTTATTTGAATATGTTTGAGTATGTTAGTTGAATAAGCTAGTTGTGCTTATGTTTTAAAAAGACCTTTTAGTGACCCAAAGCCCATAGTGCAGGTCTTTCTATGGAAACCAGAAATAGAAATTATACGAATGAAATGTTAGAGCGTATTACGACTGTGCTGGAGGGTATGCAACAGCAGCAACAGCAGCCATCTCAAGGACGAGCTGGTAACCCACATGTTGGTAATGTGGTAAATCATGATGCAAAGACTCTATCGGAGTTTAGAAAGTGCAATCCACCATGGTTTGAAGGAGGATACAAACCTGATGAGGCAAACAAGTGGTTGTATGAAATCAACAAGATTTTCATAACTTTAGACTGTTCGGATGATCAGAAGGTAACCTATGCAGTTTATATGCTTCATGGGGAGGCCGAGAACTGGTGGGATCATATACGGTGCAATTGCTGAACTTTGAAAGAAGAGCAATCAGCTGGGGAGTGTTTATGGAGAAATTTCTTAATAAATACTTTCCAGAAGATTTAAGGAGAAACAAGGAGGTAGAGTTCATGCAATTGAAACAGGGAGATATGAGTGTAGGAGAATATGCTGCTAGATTTGAGGAGTTGATGAAAAATTCTCCCTACTACTTGAATAACCCTGATGAAATGAGTAAGTGTGTCACGTTTGAAGGTGGACTGAGACCGGAGTTGAAGTCTATCTTCAGTTATCAGAGAATTCAGAGTTTTCCTGCACTTGTGGATATGTGCAGAATGTATGAAGATGATAAGAAGGCTGAGTTGGTAGGAAGCCAAGGAAAGGGTAGTGGACAAGGTTATGGACCACAGAGGAAGAAAAGATTTGATCACTGGAATAATGGTCCATATGCTCAGAAGAACAAAGGCAAGGGCAAAGCTGTGATTGATAACAGGAACAAGTCTCGCGATAATGCTCCTTATTGTGAGAAGTGTAGACGTTATCACCATGGCCAAGTTTGCTGGACCACAAGAGGGTGTTTCAAATGTGGAAAGCAAGGTCATTTTGCCCGTGATTGCAGAGAGCTCGCAAAAGGTGATGCGAAAGGATTTGCTGGCAAGTCCGTGGTGCAAGGAAAAGTGTTTACCCTGAGTGGTAATGAAGCAACCCAAACCCCGAATCTCGTTCAAGTAACTTCTTGCTTAATGATCAACCTTGGAAGATTATGTTTGATTCTGGAGCTACACATTCTTTTATTTCTCCTGAATGTGTGCGTAGGTTGAATCTTGTTGTTTTTTCATATTCTCCTTGTTATCTTAGTATAGATACCCCTACTGGAATACCCATCTTTACCTCTAAGGTTTGCTTAGGGTGTGAAATTGAAATCTTGGGTCGTGTCTCTAAAGTAGATTTGGTTTGTCTTCCTAAGTTACAATTAGATGTGATCTTGGGTATGGATTGGTTGATGAAGAACCAAGTGATCATCAATTGCGAGAGAAAGACAATCCAATATAGAACTCTTGAACCCGAAGATTACATGTGTTTATTCTCTGCTACCTGAGACGAAGAGACAATGCGAATAGAAGAGATTCTTGTAGTGAGGGAATTTCCGGAAGTATTTCCTGAAGAGATACCAGGATTACCTCCGAAACGGGAAATAGAGTTTGGGATTGATTTAGTTCCTGGAGCTGGTCCCATCTCTATTGCTCCTTATAGAATGGCACCACCGGAAATGGCAGAAATGAAAAAGCAGATAAAGGAGTTGCAGCAGAAGCAGATGATCAGGCCAAGTGTTTCGCCTTGGGGAGCTCCACTACTGTTTGTAAAGAAGAAGGATGGAAGTATGAGAATGTGTGTGGACTACAGGCAATTGAATAAGGTCACCATTAAGAATAAGTATCCGTTTCCAAGGATTGATGACCTTATGGATCAAGTTAGAGGGGCTGCAGTGTTTTCAAAGATTGATCTGAGATCAGGCTATCATCAGATCAGGATAAAGGAGGAAGATATACCCAAGACTGCATTTCGATCTCGATACGGTCATTATGAATATGTGGTAATGCCGTTCGGATTGACTAATGCACCTGCTATTTTCATGGATTATATGAACCGGATCTTTAGACCATATCTGGATTTGTTTGTAGTGGTGTTTATAGATGATATTTTGGTTTATTCTAAGAGTCCGGAGGAGCATGAAGAACATCTCAGGATTGTGTTGAAGGTCCTGAAGGAGAAGCAGTAGTACGCCAAACTTGCGAAATGCGAGTTTTGGTTGAATGAAGTAAAGTTTCTTGGGCATGTAATCTCTAAGGAAGGAATTGCGGTATATCCAGCAAAAGTAAGTTCAGTGTTGAAATGGGAACAGCCTAAGACTGTGACTGAGGTGAGAAGTTTCTTAGGGCTGGCTGGATACTATCGTCGGTTTATAGAAGAATTTTCCAAGATTGCATTGCCTTTGACCAAGTTGACTCAGAAAGATCAACCGTTTGTGTGGGATGACAGGTGTGAAAGTAGTTTCCGAGAGCTAAAGGAAAGGTTAACATCGTCTCCTATGTTAATCTTACCTGACCCTCACAAGAGTTTTGAAGTGTACTGTGATGCATCTAAGCAAGGAATTGGGTGTGTGTTGATGCAAGAAGGAAGAGTAGTGGCTTATGCATCACGACAACTGAAGAATCATGAAGTGAATTACCCGACACACGATTTGGAGTTAGCTGCGATCGTGTTTGCCTTAAAGATATGGAGACATCATCTCTATGGCACTACTTTCCAAGTATTCAATGACCATAAGAGTTTGAAATATCTGTTTGACCAAAAACAGTTGAATATGAGGCAAAGGAGGTGGATGGAGTTTTTGAAGGATTATGACTTTAAACTCCATTACCATCCGGGTAAGGCAAATGTGGTTGCGGATGCTTTGAGTCGGAAAGCAATCCACATAAGTGCAATGATGGTGAAGGAAGCAGCTTTGATCGAGGAATTCAGAGACTTGAGCTTGTTGACGCAAGTGGAACCATCAAGCATTAGGTTAGGAATGTTGCAGATCACAAATGAATTCTTGGAAAGAATTCGGGAGTTACAATAAGTAGATGAGGAGTTGATTGAAAAGATGAGATTAGGTTCGGAAGGGAAGGAACCTGATTTCAAGATTGGATTGGATGGAATCCTTCGTTTCAGAACAAGGATTTGCATACCAAAAGATCAGGAGGTTAGGAGATTGATTCTTGATGAAGCACATAAGAGTCGGATGAGTATGCATCCTGGATCAACCAAAATGTATCAGGAACTGAAGAAAATGTTTTGGTAGTCTGGTTTGAAAAAGGATGTTGCGGAGTATGTGGCTTCATGTTTAATTTGTCAGAAAGCTAAGGTAGAGCATCAGAAACCGGGAGGACTGTTGCAACCCTTAGGCATCCCTCAATGGAAGTGGGATAGTATCTCAATGGATTTTGTATCTGGTTTGCCAAAGACAACAGCAAATCATGATGCAATCTTGGTGATTGTGGATCGGTTGACTAAGTCGGCGCATTTTATTCGGATAAATATGCGCTATCCTTTGAATAAGCTTACCCAGGTCTACATTAAGGAGGTAGTTCGCCTACACGGAGTGCCTTCAAGTATTGTGTCGGATCGGGATCCTAGGTTTGCTTCACAGTTTTGGAAGGGTTTGCATAACGCTATGGGAACAAGCTTAAAGTTGAGTTCTGCGTATCATCCACAGACGGATGGTCAAACGGAGAGAACTATTCAGTCTTTGGAAGATATATTGAGGGATTGTGCACTTGAAGAGCAGGGAAGTTGGGATCAAGTGTTACCCCTTGCAAAATTCACATACAACAACAGTTATCATGCAAGCATCAGAATGGCACCGTTTGAGGCTTTGTATGGAAGGAAATGCCAAACCCCGCTATGCTGGTTTCAAGTGGGGGAGAACTTAGTTGTTGGACCAGAAATTGTGCAGCAGACAACTGAGAAGATTAAGATGGTTCAGGCAAAGATGAAAGCGGCTCAGAGTCGGCAGAAGAGTTATGCTGATAAGAGGAGAAAACCAATAGAGTTTTCGGAAGGCGATCATGTGTTTCTTCGGATAGTTCCGATGAAAGGAATCAGTAGAGCCTTGAGAACTCGAAAGCTTTCACCTAAGTTTATAGGTCCATACCAAATCCTTAAGAGAGTTGGTCCTGTCGCCTATCAAATAGCTTTATCACCCTCTTTGTCAAATTTGCACAATGTCTTTCATGTTTCCCAGTTAAAGAAGTATGTGCATGATCCATCAGTTGTTTTGAAAATTCAACCTGATGATCTAGTTTTGAAGGAGAACCTTACCTTTGAAGCCAGACCGGTCCGGATAGAAGATCGTGAAGTTAAGCAGCTTAGGGGAAAGGGGATACCTTTAGTTAAGGTTATATGGGAAAATGCTGACGTGTCTGAAGCTACATGGGAATTAGAGGAGAAGATGCGTCAAGAGCACCCTGAGTTGTTTATGTAAGCTAGAATTTCGGGGACGAAATATCTTTTAAGTGGGGGAGTAGTGTAACACCCCTAATTTTCGTCTCCCGGATAATAAGGAAATTAATAATAAATAAAGTTTTATTATTAATTTATATAAATTTTCCAAGTTTATGTTTTGTGTTTAATTAGCCTTGAAATATAAAAATAGGTGAAGGTATTTTTATATGGTGATTATATACAAAAATATAGATATTGCATTTTAGGCCTTGGATTAGGACCTAAATGTAATATTAGAAAGGTTCTTGGAGGGAAAAGTTTTAAAAGTATTAATTTTTAAATTTTACTCTGATCTAACCGGTTAGTAATGCCCTGTAACCGGTTACACGATGAACCCAGAAACTGGGTTAGTGGATTTTGATGAGTAATCACTGCAATTACCCCTTAATTGCCACGAACCCCACTCGATTCATAGTGGGAAACCCGTGTCGCCCTGCATGAGAAGCCAATTTTGCTATAAAAGCTGGGATTTAGATCAAATCAGAGTATTTAGTGAGTGTTGGTTGAGAAATCTTCTGTTCTAGGGTTCTTGATTCGTCAGGTTCAATTCTTCTTCTGTGTGGGGAGTGAGACTTTGAGTGATACACGAACACGAAGCTTACATCCAGAGCTTCGTGTTGATATAAAATTTGCAAGTCAAAAGTGTGTGTGGAAGGAGAAATCGATCTCTGAAGTTGCAGCTTGAAAAACTGGTCCAGTGTTGTTCTTGTTTCTGGAAGCTAGGTTTAAGCTCTGATTGTGGTAAGTACAGGTAACCTTTAAGCCTCAAATCACTTCGATTCTTTAGTGCATGTTACCTAGAGCAAGTCCTAATCATTTTCCCTAATTTGTTTGGTCAATCTCTATGTCAAAATCCCTGGTGTTTGGACCTTGTTGCTGAAAATCGTGGTTAAGAGGAGAACTAAGGGTTTTTGTGGAATCTGTGGATTTTTCTTCAATCTCAGTGTATTTACTCATCAAACACTATTCTAAGGTATGGGAGAAGTTTACCTTATACTAGATTAAGACTAAATTATGTGTTTTTAGGATTTGAGTCAACAAAGAGTCAAAAAGGGCATTATATAATTATATAAAAAGGCTTGGAGGCCATTTCTGCAGCTCACTACTTTTTGAGCAAGTTTGATAACCTGCATGCAAGTGATTTTCATGACTGAATCATAATCTAAATGCTTATTGTGAGTTTTGTGATATCAAGTTGTGTTTATGTTGGTTTATATGCAATTTGATACTCTAAATTGAATGCATGCAAAGGAATATGTTTTCTGTGGTTAAACATATTTATTTTAAGGTATGCGACCTCTGGTAATGACTGAAATTGGTTAGATTTGAGTATGGTGGAAAATGGTATGCAAAATCCCTTTCTGCAGTGTACACTCTGCATAATCTAACCGGTTATTCGAATTCTGTAACCGGTTAGATATTGTCAGCTTTCAAAGAAAATGAATTTCTGAAATTGGCTCTGTTTTCTTACCATTTTCACTCAAGTCTATACTCTAATTTCATTTAAAATCAATCTGAAAACATGTTAATGAAAACTGTTTGTTTCATATTGTAATTGATGAGTCAATGCCTTAATGTTATAAGATAATTTCAAGAGGAAATTATGCTAAATTGGAATTGGATTGTGATTTAGAATTTTGAATGATTAAATCAGTGGGGTTTGAGGTATATAACAATGCTGAAACCTTGTTTATGGATTGGGTAGAGAATTCAAGAAAAAGGTTTTATGAATTTCAATGGTTAGTAGGTTCAGGTCTGTAATTCTAACCGGTTAGCCTGAGACTGTAACCGGTTAGTACCAGAAACTGAAAAATAAAAGTTAAGTCTTTTATGTGAATAGTTTGATACCATTGGTTAAGTTTTTCCCAATCCAAGTCTAATGGCATGTTTTTAAGTTAATTGATGGATGAATTTTTATGCCAAAGGTTATACCTCAAATTAATCATTCAAAAGAGAATTTGAGATATCTCTAAATCACAATAATTAAATTAAAGATAAAAACCAACCTTAATAATTGTGAATTCATGCATGGAGGATGGAAAATAGGTTGGTAAGAAACGATTATCATATTCCGGGAATATGTGGAGGGTACTCCAGGAGTACCAAATTTGTGTAACCTACTTGATGACACATTCTGGGAATGTGGCCAGTGTCTGGGACATGGTTTTTATACGTTCTGGGAACGTGATGCACACTCTGGGAGTGATGTTTGTTTTTCCAAGTATGGTTTAGCATATGTTCTGGGAACGTATGTTAGTGTTCTGGGAACACATTGGTGTATTGGATGGACGTCCAAGATGGACTAGTGTTGGAGGCCTCAGTTGTGGATGGAAAGCATGCATCATGCCACTTGCATTATAAGAGATATAATGTTGAAAATTGCTGTGCTCAAATGTACTTGCATTATTGGCTATCCATGATATACTTGTGATTGAAATTTTAATCTTTATTGATTATGTATATGTGTATACTTACTCCCTATGCCCTGTTTAGGTGATGGCCAGATACCTAGCCTGCATCGAGATACGTCCTATCTCTAGTGGTATATGGACTTACGAGGAGCACCAAGCCACCTTTGAGGGGGAGGTGGAGATTACTCTCTACCACCCTAACCCTCTGCTTCGGGTGCGACCTCGTAGGTTTAGGATCCCTATAGTCTATACTATGCATGTTCCACCCTTTTACGCATATAGAGGACCACCCCCGGCTCGACCAGTGCGTCGATTTCATAGTTTTCGTTTTAGAGCTGCCACTCGTACTCATCCTTCTTCACATAGAGTTGTTACAGAGGAGACTCCTTCTCCTGGTCCGGCTTATTTTGAGAGGACTGCTTCTGCAGATCCTAGACCCAGTGGTGGGGTCTCTGCACAGTCAGGCGAGGTCGAGGAGGACCCTGTGGAGGATGAGGACGAGGAGGAGGTGCCTGTCGAGCCTACTGTTTCTGCTAGAGGTGGACCTGCTGGTTCCTAGGAGCTTGCATAGCATAGATGTTATGGATCCTAGGTCTAGGGATAGAGCTGTAGAGGATCAGAGGAGCTGCTGAGGACATGGATGACCTGCTCTAGGACTTCTATTTTGATCTTGTTTTATATTGTACATATTTTGAGAGGTCTTAGAGTGAGGTTTATTTTTGAGCAGCTGGTTATGTATATGCTTTACCAAAAACTTGCTATCTCGACTTTGTTACTTCACTAAAAAAAGGATTTAAAATCGGGGATTTAAAATCGGTCCTTGAAAAACCGAGTTAAAAAAAACACGGTGGCAATTTTGTAAATAAAATCTAACTTTTAAAATCGGTCGTTTCATAGCCGAGTTAAAAAGTGTGTCTATTTTTTAAATTTTTAATTTTTAAAATCGGTCACTTAAACGACCGATTTCGTAAGTTGATTCGAAATCGGTTAGTGGTGAACGAGTTAGAAAGTTTTTTAATTTTTATACTGCCATGATTCGAAATCGGTCAATACGACCGAGTTAGAAAGTGTGTCTATATTTTAAATTTTTTAAATTTTTAATTTTTAAAATCGGTCACTTAAACGACCGATTTCGTAAGTTGATTCGAAATCGGTCAATGGTGAACGAGTTAGAAAGTTTTTTAATTTTTATACTTCCATGATTCGAAATCGGTCAATACGACCGAGTTCGAAAGTCTGAAAAAAAAAACTAAAGCCCTAGGTTTCGGCCGCCACACTCACTCTCCCTTCTTCACTCACTCTTCCTCTTCAAGCCCAACCAATTCAATCTCCCACCGCTGCTGCACCTCACACTCACGACGCTGCTCGTTCCCGCCACCGCCGTCTTCCCTTCTTCGTTCTTCGTTTTCACAGCCACCGCCGTCTTCCCATATTCGTTCTTCACCGTCGTCTTCCCTTCTCCCTTCTTCGAACCAAATCGCCACTCATCTCCGGTTCCCTTCTTCGTCTCACTCTGCCGCCGTTTCGTCAGAGTCCACTCGGTTCGTCTCCTCTCCGGTTCGTCTCCTTCGCCGGTTCGTCAGTCTCCTCTCCGGTTCGTCTCACTCTGCCATACCTCACCGCCGCGCTGCTCCTCTCCTTTATGTCTTCATCGTGTGTTGCCGCCGTCATTGAGACCCTCCTTCGTCGTCGTTGTTGTCGAATACGCCAAGCTCTGTGCCAAGGTATATTTAATAATTATTGCTTTTATTTGATTCTGACTGGTTTTATTTGATTCAAGTGTACTGTCAACTTGTGGAGTTTTTATTCAAGCACCAAATATAGAGCCATGAGTTTTGTTTTTCGAGGAACAAGAGCAGATATAGAAAGTGGATTTCCATGATTTATATACACTGGTATGTACTTTACATATCAATCATCTGCATAAATGTTCTAGTGTAGATAATATGTGTGATGATTTATTGTTGGTGCTTACCAGTTTTATAATCCAAAGCATTATCAGATATGGAGTTTGTTACTTTGTTTAACAACAACAACTAAAACTTATGTCCAGTTCTCCTGTTAAGGTGTTCTATTTGACTCATATCTTTAAAGTGCATACTCTATTTGACTTATATCTTCCTATTATTCATGATACTTTAAAGATTTGACTTCAAGGCCCACAACCATTTTTGCAGCCCATTTAACATAATTTGATCCTGCTCTTCCAAATGCCCTTTGGATGTTTTGATATTCATTATCAATCTATATTACTTAGATTCATGATGATTAATCATTAGTTTATAACAAAATAATTAGACATTAGTTATGAATCAGTTAAAATAAAGATGCATTATTAAATTGATGAATTAATATCAGTCATTTGACATGAATTAATATCTTATGCTACCTACATCTCTCTTATTCTACTCCCACTATTCCTTTGAATTGAAATTTCTGCCATATTTGTCTTCCTCTAGATTTTATCTATCACTGTTTTGAATTTAATAGTGTGTTGCTGCTTCAGTTCTAGGTGCCATATTTAAGTTTCTGCTTCACTGTTTTACTGGTTATGACTCCAGCGATACTGCTTCAGTTCTTTCTGCTTCACTGTTTTCACTGTTTTGAATTTAAATGTGGCCTGTTTTGCAACTGTGCTCAGCATAAGCTTATTTTGCTTGGTCATGTTAATATTTCTTTCTGAGTCGTTTACTTTCCATTTTTTTTGGGTAATACAACAAGAACGAGGCCCTAAGGACCTGGGAAAAGGGGAAAAACAGTGGGAATTGAACCATGTACCATCTGGTTTGTTGGAAGACTGGGTCTGGTGCCACATGAGCTGTAATTTTTAATAATGTTGTGTGCACATATCTCGTGAAACTAACTAATGGAAAACACTTTGGGTCCATTCTAGACATGGTTGTTATATTCTATCATTTAGATTTATTCACTTTGTAAGATTTGGTTGCCTGTAGGAGTTTTATCATCACCAATTAAAATCCGGTATCACTGATCTACTCCAAATATTTGGTAAGGGTAAGGTTTCTTTCTTTGAGATACTCAGTACCTGTTTTAGAAAATGATTGATCAGTGTGAGCTAATTATGTATCTCTTCTGTCTTTCTTTTCTTATGGTGCTATATTTCTCAGTCTGAAGATGAAAGGGAGATGTGCTCAAGAACAATTTACTGCACTAATATTGACAAGAAGGTAGTTTAGTTTAGGATTTGACCCTTTCTTATAATTTTGCTCGGAGGAATTACTAGTCCTTTTTCATGTGTTTTTTTTCCAGCAAGTTTGACTTACTATGCTAAAAGTTCCTTTCTTGTACTGCTGCAGCTTACTCAAGCAGATGTCAAACACTTCTTTGAA
This sequence comes from Crotalaria pallida, assembly GCA_037953625.1. Taxonomy (NCBI): domain Eukaryota; kingdom Viridiplantae; phylum Streptophyta; class Magnoliopsida; order Fabales; family Fabaceae; genus Crotalaria; species Crotalaria pallida. Next base: position 84,051,804 of record CM075649.1, read on the forward strand.
TCTATTTGTGGAGAGGTTTGTAGCTTTTCCTGAAACTAGGGGTTATAATATTTAGAATTGGTTGAACTTAAGTATTCATCCATATTCAGTGCTTCGTTGTGTGCTATTGACCGAATTTAAGTATATTGAAAGATTTTTTCCATTATTTTGGTGCGTTCATCTAGGTCCATTATTTATCCCTCTGTTTCAACCTACTTAATCCTGATAATGGGATTTGTATGTCTACTTGTTTGGGAATAGTCAGCTACACATTCGGCAATAAAAATGGTTGCACTATTTAATTTTATTTATTCATCATCCATGAAACTATAGATATGGTCCTCACAAAGTTCATTAGTTTTGCATATCTCTAAATTGATTGCTCTAAGGTGCACATGTATAAATATGCTTGATTACTAAATGTATAAATATGCTTGATTACTAATTTACTCATTCCCTTAGCATGTATTGTGCACAAGTATGATGCTTCTACTAGTGATTAAGGGATGTGTATCCATTTGCTATATTTTTAAAGTGAAGGTTCGGTTTGAGCCTTTAAAGGGAAATAGGCTTGCTTAGAGGTACAATTTGACTTTCAGGAATTGCATGATGTTGCCTCTCAGTTCAACCATGTTGATTTGTCTTTCGTTATAGTCAACCACGCCTAAGCTTCCTTGGTTTGAATTGGTGGAGCTATTAAGCTTTTTGGAGCTTATTTAAAACAAGATTTTATTCATTTTCTTTAAAAGGATGAACTTTAGTTTGTATGGATACTTTTCATACTAGACTTGCACAACTTAAATTGTATGCAAATTTTTTGGATCTATTTCTTGCCTAATGTGTTAGTCTCGCCCTGCTTCGTTTTTGTCTTCTTTTGTTACCTCCTCCCCTATTAATTTTGTTGAGCGCAATAAAGTGCTCACACAATAAGATGTTGCTTCTACTCTATTAGCTTCATATTTTGCCTTTTTCCATGATACATGCATGGAGTTGGTTTTGTTCATCACTGTTGTGGTCCCGTATCACAAGAATCCATTGACAATGTTATTGAGCGCTGGTCATCATTTATACTTACTCTCAAACTAGCTAATACTTAACTTTTGTAACTCTTGCGTATTTTGCTAATTTGATAAGTATTTTGTATTTTCTAATTCAAGATTGTTAGATATGAATTTTGCTTATGAATTTTAGCTTGCTTAGGTTCTGTAATTGGGTTATTTTTCTGTGTAAAAAAGAAAATTTTTAATTTCATGCAGCAGTGGATGTATAGAGATTATGTGGTAACCAGGAAAAAAAAGACTTTTAAAATCGGTCGTTTTGACCAATTTCAAAAGTACTGTATCTTTTAAAATCGGCTGTTATGACCGATTTCAAAAGTATTTTTGAAATCGGTCGTTTTGACCGATTTCAAAAGTACTTTTGAAATCGGTCATAACAGCCGATTTTAAAAGATACAGTACTTTTGAAATCAGTCAAAACGACCGATTTTAAAAGGTCCACTTTTAATTCCACCACTTTCAACATCACCGCAACGACCGATTTCAAAAGTCCAAAACGACCGATTTTAAAACTACTTTTTCCAGTAGTGCTTGCTACTGTGATACTGGTGGGGGTTTTATATTATGGTATATATATATATATATATATATATATATGATGTTTTTACCTCAGCAGTGCCCCACAAGTATTATTTTTACTTCCGCATACTATGATTTTAGTTAAAAAGGATTCGGCAAATAAGTTTATATTTTACAAATCCGATTAAACTCAAGAGACAATTAATATGTTTTTAAACAACGCTAAGGATATGTTTTCTTAGAATAAAAAGGCGTTGTCTCGAGAGATTTTTGTAGATAAAGTACTATCAAGCCGAATTCACATTATTCGTCAAGGTTAAAGGTGTTTATAATTGAGCTAGTACCAATTAATAAGGAAAAATTTTCTAGACCAAATTTTTGGATAGCAAGTACTCTATATTTGGAAATATTTATTATTTTCAAGATATAAAACAAGGGTGTCACAAAAACTAAAAACTGAAAAACAAAAGGCAAAACGAGTACCTGACAAAGAAACTAAGAACGTGCACGACGTGGCAAAAGAAGTGTTTTCTTGTGGTCTCGTATGGATACAGGACCACATGTGGTCCATACGGTTTACCTGGTACAGCCGGTAACCAAAGATGAGACAGAAGAGAGAAGTGGGCAATATTTTATGAAAAAAAAACAAAACAAAGGTGAGGGAAGAGGAAAAAACAGAACACACAATTGTGAAGCCCTATCTCGAAGAACATGGGTAAGAAGTGTTACCCTATCTCCTAAACTAGTCGTCGCCGGAGTCTTGACCATCACACAGCCGCTGAGAATGATAATTTCTTTGCTCCCTTGGTGTCAATTTTTGAATCTCTGTAAACTCGTGAAGAAGCATTCACCACTTTGTGAAGAAGCGAGAACGATTCTAGAATTCAAGATCGCTTCACCAATTGGTTCCTACTCTGCCATTTCGATGGTGCGACGGTCGAGCCACCAATAATGCCATCGCCGGAGTCAAATCCTTCGTCCCTCCTTCTATGTATCAGATCTGTCGCCACCATGACATGACAACCGTGGTTCCTCTCCGAGATCGACTTCGTGACTAACAGTTTTCACGATGTCAGTGGCACCACCGTAAGCTCTAATCTTCATCTCCACTTTGATCTTTAAATTGTTAATATCAATTCTTTATAATTTCTCTCTTTTAAGTAGGTAGGTTATCATGTTGCACACAAACCGAATGAATGAGATAATGCTTGAATTGGTTTATAACCCCTTCCTTAATTTTTTTTTCAGAATCATGAGGAGATAATGTCTTAGCTAAATTGTTTAAGCTATGTTATTGCTAATCTATTTTTTCTTAAATTTTTATATTTTTCGTAATGATTTTAAGATTCGAACTTTTCAATTTTTTCGATTGCAATGAAGGTGCATGATGAATGGAGCTATGGATGAAGGCGATGCAAGTCATGTTGAGGAAGTAGTTCCGATCATAGTGGATGCAACTATAGAGGCGGACAATGTTACTTACATACGCGGCAAGGGTGACATTGGAGTTGTTAATTTTACCAAAGTATGTGATGCTGATGATATGAAGAAATTTAGATTTGCTGATAATGAACTAGCATATGCATTCTATAATACATATGGGCTGGTAGTTGGATTATTTAGTGTGAGAAAAAGGAAGATGAGAAGAAATGAGAGTGGCATCGTGGTGAGGCTGTACTTTAGTTGCAGTTGTGAAGGTTACCGCAACCCTGACTTCTTCGAGAGGATGAATCAAAGGAGGCAACCGAAAGTCATTACAAGGTTTGGATGTGGTGGCATGTAACTGACTTCACCGACAACCACAACCATCAGTTGTTTGGTGGTGGTGGGTATGGTGCAATGTTACGGTCACAAAGAAGGATGACTGATGCAGATGTGGCCCAAATGACAAGCTTAAGGGAAGTTGGTATAAGCACACCCCACATAAACTACTCTTTTGCTAAATTGGCTGGTGGGTTTGATAAGGTCGGTTTTCGAAAGAGAGAGATGTATAATCAGATTCACAATGAAAGGATGGTCAAGGAAGGGAGCTCAAGCAATGCGATTATGTTTTTGTCAAACATAGAGAGCACTGAAACTGGATTCTTTTGGAAATACACACTGAGTGAAGATGGGAGGATAGATAAATTGTTTTGGTGTGACGGAATATGCTGATATGACTATCAAATATTTGGGGACGTCTTAGCATTTGATGCAACGTACGACAAGAACAAATATAACTGCTCACTAATAGTATTTTCTGGTGTCAACCATCGCAACAACACAGTTGTATTTGCTAGTACCATAGTAAGTGATGAAAGCATTGGCACATATGTAAGGGTACTAGAGAAATTCCTGGAAGCGATCGGAGGGAAAGCACCCGCTTCTGTCATCACGGATGGGGATAAGTCTATGAGGAGTGCAATTCGTCGTGTTTTTCCACAATCGCAACATAGGTTGTGTGCTTGGCATCTCATTCGTAATGCCAGGACAAACATAGGCAAGGATAGGTTCACAGTACTGTTTAGGAGGTGCATGTTGAGCGATTATGAGATTGATCGTTTCGAGAGCAAGTGGCATTCTGCGTTAGATGAGTGCGGTTTGTTTGGGAATACGTGGGTGGAGGAATTATAAGAGAAGAAAGATAGGTGGGCCGCAACATATATACAAGGTAATTTCTTTGCTGGTTTCAGAACAACCTCTCGATGTGAGGCTCTACATGCTCAATTAGGCAACTACATCAGTTTCAGAAATGATTTGGCAGAGTTACTTCATCGATCATTTCCAGCGGGCACTCTCAGCTATGAGGAACACTGAAATTGAAGCTAACTTTATTTCCACGTATGGAGAACCCTTGTTGCAAAATCACTTGTATTCATTGGAGAAGCATGCTGCCAAGGTGTTTACATGAGAAATATTCAACATCTTCCGATCGAATTTGATGAAGGTTGAAGGGTGGTTGGATATGCCACCGTTGACTGTGTACAAAGTTTGCAAGTATTGCAATGAAGATAATCGCTGGGAGGTTTCGTACAACATGGAAGAAGGGAAAATCAGCTGCTCATGCCAGAGGATAGAATCATTTGGGATTCCATGTGCCCATATTGTTACTGTTCTTTTCTTCCTTAATATTTCTGAGTTACCAGATTGTGTGATTATCGGTAGGTGAACAAAGAAAGCCAAAGAAGGGTTTGAGAAACACACACAGGGAAACCTGGACTGATGAGGCTCTGGAGTACTGTAGGTTAGGTGGATTAAGCGATTAGTGCAAAATGTTGGTTTTGGCCTCAAAATCTCGAGAGGGGGGGTGAATCGAGTTTTATTAATGTATTGTAAAAACCGTTACAAATTAAAAATTGATTTGAGATGGAGAGATTAAGCGTTTGAAACGGATCGCGAAAACGATAGAAATATAATTCGAGTAGCGCGGAAATGTAAAAAATTGAAATAAGCGGAAATTAAAAGAGATAGGGATAGAAGAACTTGCACCGGTGAATTTTATACTGGTTCAGCCTTCCCGTCGAAAGGCCTAGTCCAGTCCCCAAGCGACCCGCCTGAGAGTTCTTATAACCAAGCAATAGAGCCGCACCCTATTACAACCAAGAGAACCCCGCACACTACTAGGAACCTCCGTTTGCTAGGGGCCTCAATCACACAGCAGGGTTCCTCACCTTACGAACGTCACAACGTTCAACTACGGGATTCTCTCCCTACCAATAAGGTTTAGAACAATTTATGTGAGTGATTACAACAAGTATAATGTGTTCTCAAAACACAGATTCTACAATAAGCTCTATGATAATGAAGTAGTTGTTTCTCTAGGAATTACTCAGCCAACAATGATTTTTGTTCTTCAAAGGTATGAACGTGAAAAACAGAAGACTTGAGAAGAAGAAGAGAGAAACGCGATGATCAGAAAAATATGAATGAATGAATAGTCTACAGAATGTTGGAGTGCAATCCTTTTAAAATAGAAAAATCATTTTAGAATAAAAAAGGATTTTGAATAAGTAAAACAAAATCAAAATAAAATAAGATTTGAAATAAGTTTTAAAATCAAAACTAAATCAAAATGATTTACGAAATAAAATAAAGATTTGATTCTTAAAACCAAAAAGGAAATAATTCAAATTTAAAATCATTTTCGAATTTTATAAAATAAATCAGAATCTTTTATATAAAAACAAATCAGGAAATAATCAAAATGATTCTAACACGTTTTTCAATAAAACATGAAGTAATCGATTACTTTCTGAAGGTAATCGATTATTCCTTCAAAAATAGAAATTCTTAAATTCATTTGAAAAACATGTAATCGATTACACCAAGAATAGTTAATTGATTACACCACTCCTATTCAATGTATGATGCAACTCATAATAATCGATTACACTAGTAAGTTAATCGATTACTGAGTCTCTGATATGCATATGATGCAACATCATGTAATCGATTACTACAGAGCTTGTAATCGATTACTAAGCCTCTGAAAAATATATGATGCAACAATTATAATCGATTACTTGAGCCAGGTAATTGATTACTCTTATAAAAAAGTAATTGATTAACAAGATTCATTTAATCGATTACAACCTCTCTGATTTTTCTATGATGCAACAAAGTTAATCGATTACTTGAGAAGATAATCGATTAATCTCTCTTGCAAACATACAAATATACAGAGTTTTGTAACATCAAGTATTTTCGCAAAGATTTAATGCAGAAAACACTTTTTTCATGAAAAACACATTTTTCTTCTTCTCTCTTAAAATGAAAAACTTGTTGGCTTTTGTAACTCTTAAAGAAATAAAAACTCCATTACCTTACAATTGATCTAAGGAGAAGGTTTCTAAACTATGCCTTGCTTGCATCTTCAATCTTGAATATGGATGACACTTGAGAGCTTGATCTTGAGTTGGCTTGTTATCATCAAAACACTATCTTGAATTAAACTTGAAGTCCATAGAGAGTTTGAAGCATGTCTTCCAACTAGCTTGACTTCCAACACTCCCCCTTTTTGATGATGACAAACAACCATTCTGATATACTCTTTATTATCTGCATCACAAGTGTTATACAAGAAAACACACATATATATATATAATAACAATAACCTTCCTTAGAGCAATAATCACAAGAATATAACAATTCATATTATCTCCCCCTGTAAAGATGCATAAAATATATCACTTCGAAAAAGATTTGCATCTATCTTCTCCCCCTGAATGAATCAATCATAATATCAGAATATCTCTCCCCCTTTTGTAATCATCAAAAAGATGTGCTATCTCCCCCTGAAACACTGAGAAGACGCATCAATAATAACAAGAGAGATAAACATAATCACGTACTCAAAAGAGATGAGAGGCAGAAGTTAAACCAATTTCTCTACGAATGAAAAAAAAATTTCTTTTGGAAGCGGTTTCGTAAAGATATCAGCTAACTGTCGCAAAGTATCAACATACTCAATAATACAATCACCCTTTTGAATATGATCACATATAAAATGGTGTCGAATCTCTATATGCTTAGTGCGAGAATGTTGCACTGGGTTTTTGGTGATGCTAATAGCACTGGTATTATCACATTTTATAGGAATATGATCTAGACTTACACCGAAGTCTAGGAGTTGCTGTTTCAACCATAAGATTTGCGCACAACAGCTACCCGCGGCGACATATTCAGCCTCAGCTGTAGATAGGGCCACACTAGACTGTTTCTTGCTAGCTCATGATACCAACGAATTGCCAAGAAGATGACAAGTGCCGCTAGTGCTTTTTCTATCTACTTTGCAGCCAGCAAAGTCAGAATCAGAATACCCAACAAGATTACATGACGAACCTTTGGGGTACCATAAACCCATGTCAGTTGTGCCAGACAGATATTTCATTATAGGTTTGGCAGCAACCATGTGCGTTTCTTTTGGATTCGATTGAAAACGGGTACATAAACAGACACTAAACATTATATCGGGCCTACTTGCTGTTAAATAGAGAATGGATCCGATTATACCTCGATATTTAGTGATTTCTACGGATTTACCTCCTTCATCTTTGTCCAAATAGTGCTTATAGGTGTTGCTACTGCCTTGGCCTTATCCATGCCAAATCTTTTCAAAAGTTCCTTGCAGTACTTTGTTTGGCTAATGAAAATCCCGTCCTTTGCTTGTTTTATTTGAAATCCCAAGAAAAAGTTCAGCTCGCCCATCATAGACATCTCGAACTCTTCCTGCATCATACTCCAAAAATCCTTGCAAAGGGTTTCATTAGTAGCACCGAAAATAATATCATCGACATAAATTTGAACTAAAAGAATGTCCTTTCCTTTCTTTTTAATAAAAAGTGTGTTATCAACCTTCCCTCTTTCAAAATTATTTTCTAATAAAAATTTGCTAAGACGGTCATACCATGCTCTAGGAGCTTGTTTGAGACCGTACAAAGCCTTTTTCAGTTTATAAACATAATCCGGGTGTTCATAATTTTCAAAGCCAGGAGGTTGACACACATATACTTCTTCATTTATAAAACCATTAAGAAAGGCACTCTTTATGTCCATTTGATATAATTTAAAATCTAGAATGCATGCAAAAGCTAAAAGCAGTCTAATGGCTTCCAACCTAGCAACAAGGGCAAATGTTTCCTCATAATCTATCCCCTCTTCCTGGTTGTAACCTTGTGCAACTAACCTAGATTTGTTTCGAACAATTAAATCAGCCTCATCGAGTTTATTTTTATAAATCAACTTAGTTCCAATAATCGGACGAGACTCAAGCCTAGGAACAAGTTCCCACACCTGATTTCTTTCGAACTGGTTTAATTCCTCTTGCATTGCCAAAAGCCAATGCTCATCAAGCATAGCCTCAGAAATATTCTTTGGCTCTACTTGAGAAACAAATGCGAAGTAGTTACATAGATTGCTAATAGAATTATGAGTACTTACACCTTTTGTGATGTCACCTATGATTTGATCAATGGGATGGTGCCTCGAAGTTCTTCATTCCTTAGGCAAATCAGCGTTGAGTTCCATGGATTTTTCTTGATTTTTCTCCTCAACTGATTCAACTGATTTTTCCTTGCTTTCGGAATGCTCCTTTCCTTTAGCATTTGGCTCCTCATCCTCATCAATGAATAAATCTCCAAGAATACCTGAAATTTCATTAACAGATACCTTTCCCAACTTTCTGGGATCGGATTCGTCAAATGATACATGAATAGATTCTTCAATAGTATTACGAGATTTATTGTAAATCCTATATGCTTTGCTCGAAACAGATTATCCAAGGAATATGCCCTCATCAGCTCTAGCCTCAAAACTTCCTAGATTTTCTCTACCATTATTATTCACATAACATTTACATCCAAAAACACGAAAATGGGAAATATTTGGTTTTCTCCCCTTGTACAGCTCATAGGGGGTTTTCTTTAAAATAAGCCTTATTAAAACACGGTTCATAACATAGCAAGCTGTACTCACTGCATCGGCCCAAAAATATGCAGGCAAATTCATGTCATCAAGCATTGTTCTCGAAAGCTCTTTTAATGAACGATTTTTACTCTCCACAACCCCATTTTGCTCAGGAGTTCTTGGAGCTGAAAAATAATGCTTAATTCCATGTTTTTCGCAAAAATTTTCAAAAAGATGATTTTCAAATTCTCCACCATGATCGGTTTTAATGGATGCAATTCTCAAATGCAATTGGTTTTGAATAATCTTGGCTATCTTTTTAAATTCATGAAATGCATCATTTTTATGAGTAATAAAAAACGTCTATGTATACCTAGAATAGTCATCCACCACAACTGAACAATAATAGTTGCCACCAAAGCTTTTTGTTTGACACGGTCCAAAAAGATCCATATGTAAAAGTTCCAAGGGCCTTTGAGTTGAAACAAGGTTTTTAGAAGGAAAAGATGCCCTTGTGAGTTTTGATTTAGAACAAGGATCACATTTTTCAGAAATAGAAAAATTTTGCTTTGGCAGACCAACTACTAAGTTTTTAGAAGAAATTTTATTTAAATGAGCCATGTGGATGTGACCTATTCTACGATGCCATAGCCACGATTCATCCTCTTTACTTAACAAACATTTTGCATCATTTGAGGGTATTGAATCAAAATCAATAACATATACATTGTTTATCCTGCGAGCAATTAGCTTAATAAGATTATCAATTTTACCCTCAATAATACATCTATCAGAATCAAAGATAACCCTATTGCCCTTATCACACAACTGACTAATACTTAGTAGATTGTGTTTTAGGCCCTCAACATGTAAGACATTTTCAATACAAGGGTTAGGAGGTGTACCAATTTTACCGACTCCGAGAATCTTTCCTCGATTGTTATCTCCGAAAGTCACATGTCCTTGGTCATTTGGCACGAGATGCGAAAATTTAGATTTATCTCCAGTCATATGTTTTGAGCATCCGCTGTCCAAGTACCACCACGACTTCCTTTCTTCCGGAGTAACCTACAAGCAAAGAGTTCAAGGTTTCTTTTTAGGTACCCATATCTTTTTGGGTCCTTGAGCGTTAGTATAGCCATAGTTTAAATCATGCCACCTACTAGTTTCATTGTTCGGTTTAACAAACTTTACTTTTCGGTGTATGCATTCATGTGCACCATGACCCTTCTTACCACAAATATGAAAAATAATTAAAGGTTTCTTATGATTATTAGCAGGGACAAAAATGGTACTTAATTTCTTTTTATGCCTACCGGGTTGATATCCTAAACCCGCTCTATTAAAGAAGCATTTTTGTCTCCCTAGCATTGAATTTAGAGTATTTCTACCTTTCGTAAATTTTGCAAGGGTTTCTTTTAAATCCTCAACTTATTTAACAAGGTCCTTGCAGAATTTACAAGAAGAAGAACTAGATTTAAATTTAATGTCATTACTCAAGGTATTTGAAGAATTTTTCAAAACTAAATTCAGCTCCTTATTTTGATTTTTCAAAAATTCATTTTCTTTAATAAGGTTTTTATTCTTTTCTAAAAGAGAAGCTGAATTTTTCTTTTCTAGGGAAACCAATAAGGATAACCTCATTGATTCCTCATGCAATTCTTCAAAGGCCTCTTGTAATTCATCATAAGAGAAATTTAATTCAGTGGTTACCTCATCTCCGTGAGCCATTAAGCATATGTTGGCGGTCTCCTCTTGTTCGTCTGAATCTTCATCCGAACTTCCTTCATTGTCCAGCCATGCCAAGAATGCTTGCTTCCCTTTCTTTGAATTTGAGGTGCCTTTTTCTGAATTCTCTTTCTTTTTCAGCTGGTAGCAGTCTGCTCTGATGTGACCAGGCTTGCCACACTCATGACATGTAATGGTTGAGCCTCCACTCTTGTTGTTGTCTCTTCTATTGAAATTTTTATTTCTCAGAGATTTCCCGAACTTTTTGACCAATAGACCCATGTGTTCATCATTTAACAGTTCTTTGTCCGAGTCACTTTCTGTTGCTGGTGCTTCAGCCTTGAATGCCAGACTTTTGACCTTCTTGTTCTCTTCTTCGTGTTGAGCCAATCTTTTTAACTGGCTTTCGTGCTCTTGTAACTTCCCAAAGAGAGTTGCCAGCGTCATAGTTAAAAGATTTCTTGATTCAGCAATCGCCGTCACTTTGGGTTGCCATTCTCTTCCCAAGCACCTTAGGACTTTGTTGATGAGATCCTCATTGGTGAATTTCTTCCCTAATGTCGTCAGCTGATTTACAATCATTGTGAAGCGGTTTTGGATCTCTTGAATCGATTCTCCATCTTTCATTCTGAATAACTCATATTCACCGGTCAGCGTGTTGATTCTCGATATCTTCACTTCAGTCGTACCCTCATGCGTGACTTGTAACATCTGCCTTCCTATCCACTTCTTCTACAAGTCCCTAACTAAGAAATCGCTTTTATTCAGTGATTTACTGGATTTCTTAATTGAATAGATTTAACCAAATTGATTTGAGAATTGATTAAAGGAGTTTTGATTTCATGATGGATTTCTACACTTTGGAATTTAATCCACTTGTGTTATGATTTTATGTGTTTGTTTTTCTAAGGTTTTCAATGAATTATATTACTTAAAGTTTTGACTAAGATTTTATCTTCTTAAACTCATGCATACGGTTTTATGGTAATTAAGGTGGAAAATTATTTCTACCCTAAGTTTCAAAAATCAAAGTCCAATCATCTTATCTTACCCTTAATCTAGAATCATCTCTAGAAACTCAAATTAGCATCCCTAATCTTTGATTAAACCCTAATCAAGTTCCTAATCCTTGATTAAGTTCTTAATCACTCTCTTAGAACTCTAAACCCTCAAGGTTAGTGATCTAACCGAGAATTAGTTTTCCCTAAACCTATACTAGTATGGATTAAATCTTTGATTAGTGCCTTAATCCTTGATTAAGCCCTAAACTCTAAGGATTTGTGAGCTAAACCTAATTTAGTTTGCCTAATCCTACCTTGATCATGATTAGATCCTAATTAGCACCTTAAACCTAGATTAACTAACCTAATCTACCCTTAAACCCCCCAAACCCGAATGCACCTTCCCATGTGCATTACTTGGTCTCCAAGCTTGTTTACTTGGTCTCCAAGTTGGTTTACTTTGTAACACCCCTAATTTAATTCCAAGCAATAATTAATGAATTAATAGGTTTAAAGTGTAGGGAATGGGTAGATTAATGGCTTAAAGAATTTTGGGAGCAAGGTGAGTAGTAATTATAAGTAATAGGGGTTGTGTAGGAGACATCGGTAGCAAGGGGCAAAATTATCTAAGCAAAATCGGCGTGTTAAGTATTAGAAATCAGCTGGTACGAGAAAATTTGGAATTTATTATAGGATGCTAAGAAATTAAATTCCACCGTTGGATATGAAGTTTAAGGGATTAAGAAGATTGTCCAAAAATTTGGGCCCGATCCGACGGTTAACGAAGAAGTTATGGCGATTTGAAGTTAGGACCCCCCGGGTGCGCCCAGGCACGCACCGGTGCATGAATCACGCACCAGATCAGTAGGTTTCTCGCCCAGGCGCGCCACACTTTCGCCCAGGCGCGCGACGGATCTCAAACACGCACCAGTAATGCGTGGTGCGCGCGCAGGCGCACCAGCACCGCGCGCAGGCGCACCAGCACCGCGCCCAGGCGCGCGGCGCGAATCAGATCCGCACCAGCTCTATAAATCGCACACCAGCCCCTCCCTCTCCCCATTTCTTCCGCACCACTTGCCTTCTCCTCCACCCAAAACCTCCCCCCAGCACCTCCAACCACCACTAGAGCCACCAAGGCCGCCTCCCTCCTTGGCTCTTCCTCCTCCCCATAGATCTACTCTCTTCCTCCTCCCTCTTGATTTCTTTCTCTCTCTTCTTGGATCCCCATCTCTCTCTCCACCACCATACCCTCCACCAGCCACCACAGCTAACCACCACGCCGGCCACCCACCACCCTTACAACCTCCTTTCACTCTCTCTCTTACTCTCCCTTTGACCCTTGCTCTCTTTCCCTCTTCCCTCTACTTGGTCTCTCTCTCTCTCCACCGGATCTCACCGGCGTCGTTACCGGCCGTGATCGCACCGGGCTCGTCTTGGGTACTCCGAGGCTTGAAGCTTTGGCCTCGATCCGACCGCGATCGTTCTCACTAACGAGGAGCAGCACCGACGCCGTCATCGACGCCGAGCCACAACCCAGGTCCTTTTAAAAAGAAAACCCGAGGTAAGAAGGGTCGTATTACCTCTACTTAGAAAGTAAATTCTAGGAGTTTATAGTGGTGACTCAGAATAGGGTAATTAAGGAATAAGTTAATGAACCTTAGGGTAGTCCCCGCAAATATAAATGATTTATTTAAATTGATAATGGAATAAATTGGATGTTCATAGAATGAGTTCTGGAGTGAATGAATGTGATAAGATATTAAAAGAGTTAATATAGAATGAAAGTGTAGAAAAACATAAAATAAAACCAAGGGATATTAGTTAAGGAAAATCAGCGAAACGTGAGAGTAAAAGAATATAGAGTATTTGTAATAGGCAAGGAAAGTAGAATGATTAAAACTAAAGGTGAAGTAAAAGAGAAGTTAGAGTACGAAAACAATAAGAAAGCACGGAGTAGACTTAGTCAAGAGTTGTCAGGTAGTAATGGAATAGAAACGAAAATAATAAACTAAATTCCAAATACAAGTGGGTAATAGGTAAAAGAATTTAGTGAAAAGATGATAAGACAAACAGAGAGAATGCAATCATGGTAGTTAAATAGAATGGAATAGTAATATAGGAAAAATAAGTAAAGTGTGAGAAAGAGGAGTCATTGGAATAACTAAGAATTGAAACGGGAATTTAAATTATAACGACTATACCAAAGCTAAGTGGAATTAGATGTAAACTAGATCAATTAATAAAAAGAATAAGGAAAAAGGAAAAGGAAGAGAAGAAGAAAAAGAAAGGAAAGAGAACAGAGAGATAATTAAGAGCTAGTAATGAGAATTAAAATATAACGTATATGGCCTAATCAAGCAGAATTAGTTAAAAATGAGAATCACTAGGGAAGAGAATATACTTCAAATAAAAGAGGATAAAGAGCTGAGAAAGGACTAAAACGGCAGGAGGTCGTGAGACCCTGTCACCATAATATAAAACGACAGGAGGTCGTGAGACCCTGTCACCATAATATAAAACGGCGGGCCTGTCACCATAATATAAAACGGCAGGAGGTCGTGAGACCCTGTCACCATAATATAAAACGGCGGGAGGTCGTTAGACCCTATCACCATAAATTAAAACGGCATGAGGTCGTTAGACCCTGTCACCATAATAGAAATTAAAACGGCGGGAGGTCATTAGACCCTGTCACCATAAATTAAAACGGCAGGAGGTCGTTAGACCCTGTCACCATAAATTAAAACGGCAGGAGGTCGTTAGACCCTGTCACCAATAAAAAAGGTAAAGGAACGAAAAGGGTAACCAGCATGTTGAAAAAATAATGGAAAATGGATAAAGGCTGGAAATGAAAGAATGTTAAGATAACCAAAAATTAAAAGAATGTAAGAATAATTAAAGGACTAGAAGAGATTAATTAAATGTATAGCGTATGCTAAGAATTGGGTAGGCTTAGTTTATTACTATGTCTCTTTTATGATTTATCTTTTTAAGTTCTGTGTAATGCTACCATTCTTGTTATATTTTGCAGGTATTGAAGTGGAGCTTACATGGATTATGGCCGAGCAGGATTTTCATTCCACTACGTGGAATGTATATTAAATATTGAGTGAATGATTACTTAATGTAATTTATAATATGAAATAGTAGTTTGCCCTGGAACTTGTACTAATCGAGCGTTAGGATCTGTTATAACTATTAAACTGTTGTGGTTTATGTTTTTAAATATTTATGGCTGACAGGTTTTAAGAAGAAAAATTTTGGGAAGTCCGGAAAACAGAGGAAACTCTGCCAGATTTTCGTAAAACCGTTTAAAGAAATTAAGTTTTAAAAAGGAATTTTCTAACACCAATTTTTATAAAACCTAAAATTAACTAATAAATGTGAGCGTGTTACTTTTTGGTATCAGAGCAGTTTCTCCTCGGCCTTGGAGTTATATTACTCCAATGATTACTCACCCAGCGAGTAATTGGTGTACATAGTAGGAGTCTAGAGGTATTAATAGGATATTCATACTAAGGTATATATATATATATATATATATATATATGAGTATTAATCCTTAATGATCTGCTCTCCCTGGCTAAACAGAATGGCTGGAGGACGAGCGGGTAATGATGGAATTGCTTCTATTCTGGAGCATCTGGTTTAGATGCAACAGCAACAGGGTGAGCAGATGGCAGCTGTAGCAACAGCCGCAGTAGCAGCTTTGCAACCTCCTTCGCCAGCTCTAGCGGGAATTGACTGGATGGCACGATTTAGGAAAAGTGGGCCGCCTCGTTTTGAAGGTGGAAATGATCCTGATGGGGCTCAAAGGTGGATACAAGAAGTGGAGAAGATTCTCCGTTCCCTTCAACCACCAATGGAGCAGCATGTTCGACTAGCTGAATTCATGCTGACCAATGAGGCAAAACATTGGTGGGATCAGCAAAGAAGAGGATTAGCGGCAACTAATCCTGTGATTTCTTGGGACGTGTTCAAGGACCTTTTCCTAGGGAAATATTTCCCTGAGGATGTTCGGAGAGAGAAGGAGATTGCTTTTCTCCAATTGACTCAAGGTTCTATGTCAGTTGGGGACTATGCAGCTCGATTTGAAGATCTCATCCGTTTTTCTGATTATCGGGATGCCAATGACCGTGGCAAGTGTGTTAAGTTTGAAGCTGGGCTTAGGAGTGATATTCACCTCTCGTGTGAGTATCACAACGTTGATAACTTGGCTCGCTTGGTCAACATGGCAAGCACATATGAAAAGGGTCTCAAACGAATGTCAAATAATGAGAGGTTTGACAAGGGCAAGGAATTGGCTCCGGAATGAGGTCCATGCTTTGACATCAACGCTAGGGCAGTAGTGCCAAGTGATGTGACCCCGAATGGGGATACCCCAGGAGTTAGGCTACCATGTTCACTCTGTGGGAAGGCCCACAGGCGTCTGTGTTTGTTGTTGAAGCAGCACAAGAACAAGGGTCTCTGCTATATATGCGGACAACCAGGACATATTGGGGCGAACTGTCCTGGACGTATCGGAGAAGGGAGCGAATAAACTAGCCAAGGTACTTTTCATGTTAATGCTGCCTCAACTGGTTACTTTAACGTCTTTGTTTAGATTAAGTGTGAGTAGGGTAATCTAGAAGGAGTCGATAGGTGTTAAGACCTTAGTTAGAAATTCCCCCAAGCTCAATTGTGATAGTGTGGTCCTCTAATAGAGTGTAAGGTCAGGATTGGTCATCCTTTCTCTTGCACCTGTTAAAAGATAATGCTATCATTCAATAACGCAGTGATGTACAGTTAATAAATGTGAGATTGGGACAGACCACATCGGTCTTCGCGTTTATTAACATGCTATATTATTGCAATCATCTAGTTGAGATCCGAATAAACCATCTAGGAATTCTATCTCTGTCAAAAGCCCGATTAGACTTTAATCCTATAGGATCTTTACCAAGACTCATGAACAGTGATTCACAAACCAACCCCATTCAAGACACTCTTATTCTATATTTCCACCGAGAACATCCAACTAAATGATCGAACCACCCTTCTAACTCGTATGAGGGCGACTCGATTCGGATCCTATCCGAGGGAAAATAACTAATAATCATACCATAAGCCATAGGACTATTAAATAGATAATTCCAAACGCTTCGCGGAGGATCGAATGAGAGTTAAACTAGAGGTAAAACAATACCTCCCCAAAATAACACCGAATTGAGAAATGTCGTCTAGGCCTTGACCGAGACCAATCAATTAGTCGCGGATCCATAGAAAACGCATCCTTCGACGGCTCTCTGCTGAAAATGCACACTTTGGGGATAACCTCCATTGTCTTCTTGCTTGACATGTATCCAGTCCATCCTGGGGTCATCTTGCAAAGACCATGAGACTCCCTCTTGAGTGCTTCATGTTTCTTCTTTTCATCTTCACTCTCTTCATGTTTCAAGCATCTCAGATGCATAGGTAAGAATTCGCCAAGTCGTAGAAACCCAGCATAGTTCTATGCCTACGGATAGATAGTCACCCACGTGTCCTCTTTTCAGCCTTGGATACCGGTCGGGAACCGGTGTACTCTATTCTGAGCAACGAATGAGCATACCCCCTAGCATGGATATAATCAAGTATGTCAATGCTAAGTGGGGGAGGATTTCAATGCAAGGAATGAGAGATGGAACTTTAATAATAAGAAAACTAACGACCCTGTGTAGATAGAGATAGTACATAGTGCCAGAAGACAGACGTTGAAATAGGCATGGCCCTAACCACATATGGTGCGGAAAGTAAAAATCGAAGGGAAGTGAAAACCGTAGTCAGAAGCTTGCTAATGGGATGGTTCTCCATTTGAAGGAATTGAACGGAATTTCGGCGACGAAATTCTAATAAGTGGGGGAGAATTGTAACATCCCTAATTTAATTCCAAGCAATAATTAATGAATTAATAGGTTTAAAATGTAGGGAATGGGTAGATTAATGGCTTAAAGAATTTTGGGAGCAAGGTGAGTAGTAATTATAAGTATTAGGGGTTGTGTAGGAGACATCGGTAGCAAGGGGCAAAATTATCTAAGCAAAATCGGGAGTTAAATCGGCGTTTTAAGTATTAGAAATCAGCTGGTACGAGAAAATTTGGAATTTATTATAGGATGCTAAGAAATTAAATTCCACCGTTGGATATGAAGTTTAAGGGATTAAGAAGCTTGTCCAAAAATTTGGGCCCGATCCGACGGTTAACGAAGAAGTTATGGCGATTTGAAGTTAGGACCCCCGGGTGCGCCCAGGCACGCACTGGTGCGTCCCAGACGCACCAGGTGCATGAATCACGCACCAGATCAGTAGGTTTCTTGCCCAGGCGCGCCACACTTTCGCCCAAGTGCGCGACGGATCTCAAACACGCACCAGCAGTGCGTGGCGCGCGCGCAGGCGCATCAGCACCACGCCCAGGCACGCTGCGCGAATCAGATCCCCACCAGCTCTATAAATCGCGCACCAGCCCCTCCCTCTCCCCATTTCTTCCGCACCACTTGCCTTCTCCTCCACCCAAAACCTCCCCCCAACACCTCCAACCACCACTAGAACCACCAAGGCCGCCTCCCTCCTTGGCTCTTCCTCCTCCCCATAGATCTACTCTCTTCCTCCTCCCTCTTGATTTCTTTCTCTCTCTTCTTGGATCCCCATCTCTCTCTCCACCACCATACCCTCCACCAGCCACCACAGCCAACCACCACGCCGGCCACCCACCACCCTTACAACCTCCTTTCACTCTCTCTCTTACTCTCCCTTTGACCCTTGCTCTCTCTCCCTCTTCCCTCTACTTGGTCTCTCTCTCTCTATCCACCGGATCTCACCGGCGTCGTTACCGGCCGTGATCGCACCGAGCTCGTGTTGGGTACTTCGAGGCTTGAAGCTTTGGCCTCGATCCGGCCGCTATCGTTCTCACTAACGAGGAGCAGCACCTAGGTTCTTTTAAAAAGGAAACCCGACGTAAGAAGGGTCGTATTACCTCTACTTAGAAAGTAAATTCTAGGAGTGTATAGTGGTGACTAAGAATAGGGTAATTAAGGAATAAGTTAATGAACCTTAGGGTAGTCCCCGCAAATATAAATGATTTATTTAAATTGATAATGGAATAAATTGGATGTGCATAGAATGAGTTCTGGAGTGAATGAATGTGATAAGATATTAAAAGAGTTAATATAGAATGAAAGTGTAGAAAAACATAAAATAAAACCAAGGGAGATTAGTTAAGGAAAACCAGCGAAACGTGAGAGTAAAAGAATATAGAGTATTTGTAATAGGCAAGGAAAGTAGAATGATTAAAACTAAAGGTGAAGTAAAAGAGAAGTTAGAGTACGAAAACGATAAGAAAGCACGGAGTAGACTTAGTCAAGAGTTGTCAAGTAGTAATGGAATAGAAACGAAAATAATAAACTACATTCCAAATACAAGTGGGTAATCGGTAAAAGAATTTAGTGAAAAGATGATAAGACAAACAGAGAGAATGCAATCATGGTAGTTAAATAGAATGGAATAGTAATATAGGAAAATAAGTAAAGTGTGAGAAAGAGGAGTCATTGGAATAACTAAGAATTGAAACGGGAATTTAAATTATAACGACTATACCAAAGCTAAGTGGAATTAGATGTAAACTAGAGCAATTAATAAAAAGAATAAGGAAAAAGGAAAAGGAAGAGAATAAGAAAAAGAAAGGAAAGAGATCAGAGAGATAATTAAGAGCTAGTAATGAGAATTAAAATATAACGTATATGGCCTAATCAAGCAGAATTAGTTAAAAATGAGAATAACTAGGGAAGAGAATATATACTTCAAATAAAAGAGGATAAAGAGCTGAGAAAGGACTAAAACGGCAGGAGGTCGTGAGACCCTGTCACCATAATATAAAACGGCGGGAGGTCGTGAGACCCTGTCACCATAATATAAAACGGCAGGAGGTCGTGAGACCCTGTCACCATAATATAAAACAGCGGGAGGTCATTAGACCCTGTCACCATAAATTAAAACGGCAGGAGGTCGTTAGACCCTGTCACCATAATAGAAATTAAAACGGCGGGAGGTCGTTAGACCCTGTCACCATAAATTAAAACGGCAGGAGGTCGTTAGACCCTGTCACCATAAATTAAAACGGCAGGAGGTCGTTAGACCCTGTCACCAATAAAAAAGGTAAAGGAACGAAAAGGGTAACCGACATGTTGACCAAATAATGGAAAATGGATAAAGGCTGGAAATGAAAGAATGTTAAGAGAACCAAAAATTAAAAGAATGTAAGAATAATTAAAGGACTAGAAGAGATTAATTAAATGTATAGCGTATGCTAAGAATTGGGTAGGCTTAGTTTATTACTATGTCTCTTTTAAGATTTATCTTTTTAAGTTCTGTGTAATGCTACCCTTCTTGCTATATTTTGCAGGTATTGAAGTGGAGCTTACATGGATTATGGCCGAGCAGGATTTTCATTCCACTACGTGGAATGTATATTAAATATTTTGAGTGAATGATTACTTAATGTAATTTATAATATGAAATAGTAGTTTGCCCTGGAACTTGTACTAATCGGGCGTTAGGATCTGTTATAACTATTAAACTGTTGTGGTTTATGTTTTTAAATATTTCTGGCTGACAGGTTTTAAGAAGAAAAATTTTGGGAAGTCCGGAAAATAGAGGAAACTCTGCCGAATTTTCGTAAAACCTTTTAAAGAAATTAAGTTTCAAAAAGGAATTTTCTAACACCAATTTTTATAAAACCTAAAATTAACTAATAAATGTGAGCGTGTTACATACTTAGTGGCCAAGATTATGATGTCACTATAACGACATAAGCATGACATGGAGAAGGAAAAAAAAAAGGAAAAGGAAAGGAAGCCGTGGGAAAGGGAAAGAAATCAAGGCCCAAGCCCAAATCTTGTGTGAACATAAGCAACCACACACACACTTCTCTTGGTTTTTCTTCTTCATTTTCTACTCATTATAAAGTTAAGAGAAAAACAAAGCCATGAGAGTGTGAAGGGGTGTTGAGCCGTGAGGGAAGAGGAGAAGAACCAAACCCCAAACACAACACAAATCTCAAACACAACCTAAGTAAAGAAAAATCAACCCAAGAGAGTGAAGAAGAGAAGGAGAAACCGTGGACTTAAGGGAAAGAGGGAGTGAACCATGAGGAGCAAGAAGAGGAACCAAATAACAAACCCAAAGATTTGGACTTGATTTTGAAGCTTTTGATTTAGTAAGCATTTTTATTTCATGATCTTAAAGTTCTTAATCTCTTTTCTTTGATTCATTTTCGGTTTTTCATGTTTTCCTTCTAAAGTCTTGATTTTTGTTTGAAAATGTTAATGCATGTTTGTTTTCAAGTTAGATCTAATGTTTTCACTCACATGCATGTTGATTTCTAAACTTGATTTTGGAGCTTTTGCTAAGAAATTATTTTTCTTTCATGATCTTGAGTTATCTCATGAACTCATCCATTTTCATTTTGATTTCTTAAAGTGTTTTAAGAAAAAGTTTGATTTTGAGTTTTGCATGAAGGATTTTTCAAGAGATCTAGTGTTTTTGTTTGCATGCATGTCAAGATCAATGCTTAAACTATGATATACTTGATGCTCGTGTTTTGATGCAAAGGTTTTTCAAAAAGGTTGAATTTTTCTTAGTGATTTTCCTTATGATGGCCACGGTTTGTGATTGACTTTTAGGTTAGAAGTTTTAATGTTGGATTTGTGTTATGTGCATGTGAATATCTTTAGATTTTGAGTATGTTTTGGAAGTTTGAATCTTTAATAAAATTCTTTTTAAGAAAACCATGAACAAGTCACGGTTTTGATGTTGTTGTGGTTGAAAGCTTGATTTTCTTTTGTTTGATCTCATGCATGTTATGATCTTGGAGTTTAATGATGTTTTAGATGAATAAGAATTTATGTGATGTGTGATTTTTAAGTGTTAGCCACAGTTTGCATGCTTGGTTAAAAAAGATTGAGATTTTCTTAAGTCTAAACAATGAATATGTGATTTCCATGAACTTTAAGTTGATTTTATGTGTTAGATGTGAAATGAAAATTGTCTAAAGACTTGATGATGCTCACGGTTTTATGAATATATATGTATGTTAGGATTATGTTTCTACTTGCTTTATGAATTATGTGAAATTGTTGTTGGATTTGGAGTTGTTTTTAGAAGTCTTGAACTCTTGAAAAGTTTTTGAGAAACTTAGTCTAAGGTCACGGTTTTGGACCTTAGTTTTTGAGTTTAACATTATTGAGTATATGTGTGTTGACATCATGAAACTATGTGTTGATTTGTGAAGTTATTATTTGAGGAAATAATTTCTTAAAAACAAATAAAGCATACGGTTTTGATATGAGTAAGTGTAAGTTGAATGAAAATTTGTCTAAGTGTTTATGTGAAGTATGATTCGGTTTGTATGTGCCTAAAGGTTTGATTACTTTATTTGATTAAGATATATGCATGAATAAGTATGTGACCATGTTGAGAAGAAGTTTGTTTATGTTCAACTTGATGACTTATGGTTATGTGATGTTTGGAATGAATGGAGTTAGTTTGTGTAACACTCATTTTATGTCCTCTTACTTTATAAGAAAAGTAATAAGTTTAAGAATACTTGGACTTGTTATCGTTGGAGAAGGATCTGAAAATAAGAAATTATCCCTTCCCTGGAAAATTTATTTTCACAAACACTTGATTAATAATGAAGGTGACTCGTAAAATCAGAGTTTGCGGAAACATAGTAAAATCACCATATTACCCTCCCAAAATATATCAAGTGTAACAAGTCCATTATTATAAAATAAGTATTATGATGAAACTGAATTCCTTTTATGATACCTTTTTCCAAAATATGTATCATATAAATTCTATTAAAAATAGAAATGTTATAGAGCTGGTCACTGGTCCCTTGTCCAAACATCCTTCTGGTCGGATATTCGATATCTGCACAACGGGTTCTCAACCCACAGTTTCTACACTCTGCATGCACCTAAGGGACACCTCCCCTTACTGATTCTTGTGCAAACTAGATGCACGATCAACACCTAATAAGGGCATGGGGGTTAGCTATACATATTCGCATAATCAAATGAGAATAAAACTAACATCCACAAGTTAACATGCAGCAAATTATGATGCATAATCATATGAGCACACCCGGTTAATCATAATAATTCTTTCAATGAAGGTGGCATGATGCATGATTTCCTTCCACAACTGAGGCCTCTCAAAGTCCATCTTGGACGTCCATCCAATACACCGTTGTGTTCCCGGAACACCGACATTCGTTCCCAGAACGTAATGCCGAACCATACTTGGATGATAAGCATTCACTCCCAGAGTGTGCATCACGTTCCCAGAACGTGTAGCAAACCATACTTGGATAAATAAGCATAACTCCCAGAGTGTGCATCACGTTCCCAGAACGCATACGTTCCCAGAACGTATAAAAACCAGGTCCCAGACACTGGCCACATATCTATAATGTGTCATCCAGTAGGTTGCTTATCAATGTGTTCCCAGAACACTATCATACGTTCCCAGAACGTATATAACCAGGTCCCAGACACTGGCCACATATCTATAATGTGTCATCAAGTAGGTTACAATTTGGTACTCCCGGAGTACCCTCCTCATATTCCCAGAATATGATAAACGTTCCTACCAACCAAACTTCCATTCTATATGAATGCACAATCATCAAGGTTGGTTTTATCTTTAATTCCATTATTATACCAATGTGTTCCCAGAACACTAACATACGTTCCCAGAACGTATCGCAAACCATACTTGGAATAAAATCAAGCACCACTCCCAGAGTGTGCATCACGTCCCAGACAATGGCCACATTCCCAGAATGTGTCATCAAGTAGGTTGCATATCAATTTGGTACTCCTAGAGTACAGGGTCATGATCCCATTAATTCCATTATTATGACTTAGAAAAACACAACTTCTGAATGATATCTTGAGGTATAGCTTTACTCATAAAATTCACCTTTGAATTTAAATTTAACCTATGCTCATAGACCCGGATTGAGAGAATATAATCATTGATATCAAAATCCTTACTCAAAACTTAACTTTTATTTTTAAGTTTTCAGGTACTAACCGGTTACATCATCACCTAACCGGTTAGAATTACAGACCTGAATATAAAACCACTGATTTTCCAAGAATCTTTTCTTAAATTATCTACTCAATCCAATAACAAGGTCTTAGCATAACAGAATACCTCAAGTTCAACACATAATATCATTTAAAAGATCTAAGTCACAATCCAATTTCATTTAGGCATAATTTCCTCTTGAAATTATCCTTTGATATTAAGGTATTAACTCCAAATTTTCAATCTGAATTATTACCACAAAATCAACTTCATTTCAGATTGAATTCCAGTGAAATTAGGGTCTAGATTTGAGTAACATTGATAAGACCACAGAACTGATGTCAGAAACTTATTTTCTTTAACAATTTTACAGTGTCTAACCGGTTACAATTATCGAGTAACCGTTTAGATTGTGCAGTCAGCACATTGAAATATGAAGTTTTGCAAACCATTCTTTTCATTACTCAAATCTAACCAATTTCAACATTCAAAAGAGTTCATATACCTTAAGTAAACATGTTTAACCACAGAAACACATTCACCTTGCATGCATTCAATTTAGATACTCACATTACACATAATTGCACATATTTCACAACTTAATGCATCAATTCACATAATATCAAATTAAGTCATGAAATTGTCATCACAACAGCTTGCATGCATCATATTATGATTGCTCAAAAACAGAAATGAGCTTAAATTGGCCTCCAAGCCATAAAACTAATTCCAACTATGCCCTTAGAGTCTATTGGTGACTCATCTTATTTACCAACATGTTTTTCCTCATTCTAGCAAATAGTAAGCTTCCCCCTTACCTTAGGTTCGTGCTTGATCCAAAACATTGCAGAGAGAAAGGCTCCAACACAAATTTCCATTAAATCCACAGTTCTGGTCTCAGCCACGATTTTTATCAACAGGGTCCAAAGACCAGAAGATTTGACATAGCAATTGGCCAAATAAATTGGGGAGAACAATTAGGACTCAATATAGGTAACATGCACTAGAGAATCAAAGAGGTTTGAGACTTAAAGGTTAACTATGCTTACCAAAATCGAATCTGGAATTCAGCTTCCAGAACCAGAACAACAGAGAACTCAGACTCAAACTCCTAGCTTCCAAGCTTGATTCCTCCACCCACACGAACACTCAACTTACAAAGTGTATATCACTGGAAAGCTCTTGATTTAAGCTTTCCAGAAATGTGTGTTTCACTCTCTAACTCTCAAAGAAGGAGACGAATTGCTCAGAACGAATTTGGAACCCTAATTACCCTTCTTCAACAAGAATTGCAGCAATCAACCCTTGATCTTCAGCAATTCCACTATTTATAGAGAAATTGGCCTCTCATGCATAGCGACACGCGTCTCTCACCATGAATCGAGTGGGATTCGTGGCGAATTCTGGGTTAAACCGCGTGATTACTCATCAAACGCACTAACCCAGTTTTCTGAGTTCATCGTGTAACCGGTTACAAAGCCCTTCTAACCGGTTACATGCTGATGAAATTCAAAAATTAATAATTTAATTACTCTTTCTTCAAAAACCTTTTTAATATTGCAATTAGGTCCCAACCCAAGGACTGAATTACAATATTCATATTTTTGTACAAAATAACCATATAAAAATATTTCTCATATTTTTATATATAAAAACACACAATATTCAAAAACTAAAACTTTACAAACCAACATAAATCAATTATAAAATAATTGTTATAATTAATTTCTTGGTTATTTGGGAGACGAAAATTAGGGGTGTTACACTACTCCCCCACTTAAAAGGAATTTCGTCCCCGAAATTCGTCTTTTGAAATTTTCTACTTTTCCAAAGTGTTTTTATACTAGAAAACTTCATCTAGTTCCCAAAAATTTGTCCTTTAGGGGACTCCCCCACTTAAAAGAGTTTCGATATAATTCCTTTATTTCGAAACATTTCTAATAAAATCTTTCACTTTAAATAAAAATTCTTTGCATAAAAACTCTTATGTGAAAGAATTTCTTTTAAAAGAAATACTCTTTACACTTCACATAAATATTTTTCAATTAAAACATTTTCCAATAAACTTTTTGGAAAAACTTTTTAGGTTGCGCACTCTGATCTCTCGAGCACGATCAAAGAAATATTTGTATGACTTTATTCCTTAATAGTTTTTGACATTAGGGTGATCAGTCCTAATATTCAAACCATTAATAACAAAATCATCCCTTTTAGATATAATCTTTCACAAGAAAGATCATACGACAGGTCTTTAAGTTAGATGAACTTAAAGATAGGGTAATTATCACTATCAGACTTAGTTAGATAGTCAAATTCTAGAGACATTTCCGTTGGGAAGACAAAGATTTGTCCTATCCCGGTGGTTGTTAATCTCTCTAGCCATAACTGATCTTTCTATTTCTGTAGTGTCCACAGTGATTTATCACATCCAATTGTGATAAAGGTTTTGATCACAGAAAGATTGAAGTTGGACTTCCAACAGGATATTGATATTCGCAAATGATTAGATTAACGTAATTGAAAACATTTAACTACGTTAACTCAGATCAAAGGAAGAGATAGGCTTGAGTTGTTTACGTCAGGATTACACTCAACTCTCATCTCAACCGGTGAATTCTTCTCGTGCTGGATTCGCTTGCTGTCCAATCCTTTCTCACCTTTTCTTTCAAGACAATTCGGTGAATAATACTCCAGCTTCCTACAATCGGAATTTACTATTCCCTTAGGTACATCACAACTAAACTCCAAGTGATGTGCCTCACAGTTTTCACCTCGAGATGAACAAATGTTCCCTTCCCTATTTCCTCCTTAGTCACTTTTCTTCAATCGAGGACTCCTTAACCTTGACATTTCCGTGGTTGATATTCTCCCATTTACTTTTCCTCTTTCTCCAGTAAGGCCCGTATTTCATCATTCTTTCCCATAGTCCTCTTACATGCTTACCAACATCGAGAAATTCCTTATTCCTTGATAGTTGATAGCTAACTTGGATTCGCACGTAATCGACTCTTGAAATTCGTGCCTTTGGATTTCTCATCTAGGTTGTTCTAAACAATACTTCATAAATCCCTTTCCTCCATAATATACTTTCTAATATCCATAATCCTTGACTTTAATTCCAAAGATTAAATCTCATTCGTTTTCTTCATAGAAATCTAACTCCTCATTTCCTGGTTGAAATCCACGAATCCGGTTCAAGAATTCGTTGGTGATTGGCAACATTCCCAATCTAATACTATAGGGTTCCTCTTGGGTTACCAGACTTAGGTCTCTAAATTCCCCAATCAGAATAGCCTCCTTAACCATCATTGAGCTCACAGAAATAGCCTTTCAGCTCAAATCGTCTGCAACTACGTTTGCTAAACCAGGATGATAATGGAGCTCAAAGCCATAATCTATAAGGAAATTACATCCATCGCTTTTATTTTACATTCAACTCTTCCTCTTCTTATTGTCATCCATACTTTCGAACTCCATACTTGTTCATAAATCACAACCTTCTCATCTTAACACCTATTGTTTGAGACTTAAAGGTTAACTATGCTTACCAAAATCGAATCTGGAATTCAGCTTCCAGAACCAGAACAACAGAGAACTCAGACTCAAACTCCTAGCTTCCAAGCTTGATTCCTCCACCCACACAAACACTCAGCTTACAAGGTGTATATCACTGGAAAGCTCTTGATTTAAGCTTTCCAGAAAGGTGTGTTTCACTCTCTAACTCTCAAAGAAGGAGACGAATTGCTCAGAACGAATTTGGAACCCTAATTACCCTTCTTCAACAAGAATTGCAGCAATCAACCCTTGATCTTCAGCAATTCCACTATTTATAGAGAAATTGGCCTCTCATGCATAGCGACACGCGTCTCCCACCATGAATCGAGTGGGATTCGTGGCGAATTCTGGGTTAAACTGCGTGATTACTCATCAAACGCACTAACCCAGTTTTCTGAGTTCAACGTGTAACCGGTTACAAAGCCCTTCTAACCGGTTACATGCTGATGAAATTCAAAAATTAATAATTTAATTACTCTTTCTTCAAAAACCTTTTTAATATTGCAATTAGGTCCCAACCCAAGGACTGAATTACAATATTCATATTTTTGTACAAAATAACCATATAAAAATATTTCTCATATTTTTATATATAAAAACACACAATGTTCAAAAACTAAAACTTTACAAACCAACATAAATCAATTATAAAATAATTGTTATAATTAATTTCTTGGTTATTTGGGAGACGAAAATTAGGGGTGTTACAGTTTGTGGATTGAATGAATGTTTGTTTGAGATTTTTAAATAATGTTGGAATGATTTTTGGAATGCATGAAAGTGTTTAAGTGGTTTGTTTTATTTGGGCATCATGTTGCCCACACTCGATTTTAAGTGTTTGAGTTTGAGAAAGTGTTAATCAAAGTGTTTATTTAATTGTTTTCAAGATACTTGGTTCGTCTATGGATTTAAATTGGTTTTGAACAATGGAAAATGAACTTGGGACTTAGCATATGATGCTGTCCAGAATTTTCTAAGTTGTATTTCTTATTTAAAAATGTTTTCAAAGTGATTTGAAGTTGAGTTTTGATGAGTATTTAATATAACATAAAGTTGGTTTGAAAAGTGCATTTTTTCGGTGTTTTCGGAGTTAAATTCATTGCTGTCCAAGAGAGACCAGCAAAGAAACTTTTGAATTAAATTAATTTATTTGATCATTTTATTATGGATTTAAAGTATAAAAGTTAGTGTTTGATTTTGGACAAGTTTGAGCAAAAGAATTGATGTTTTGGTTTTACATAAAGACAAAGTTTGAATTTTCTTAAGTTACTTTGAGAATAAGTTCAAAAATAATAACTGAATAAAGTTTTAATACTCATGTGTCTATCTTACGGGACATAGAAGAAGTTGGAGTCGGGAAGACTAGGAAGGAAGCGGATCGTTCGGAACTTGTGGAATCGGTAACTGCAAATCGAGGTGAGAGAGAAGTTATCCTAAGACACTTTGGTGTCTAGTGAGTATATTAGGACACTCCGTACTCTCTCAAAGTTGGAGTAAAGGTCTACTGTAGCTAGTAGTATACCCGATAGTTTGTTTGCTTTGTTTGTATCGTGGTATACGAAGACTCCAGACCTATGCTATCACATGCTATTGATTAATTGATTTGTGTGTTTATGTTGAGATATAATGTTGCTTATATTGTCATTGCATGAGCATAATGCATCATCCCGCGATGTAAGTTAAGAATAGCGAAGACATTAGAAACTATAAGAAATCCCCCAAAGAATAGAACGGAAATCTAATGGATTAGACACGCTATGGAACCGGATGATGCTGATGCCCCTGAGTACGTGAATCGAGCTGACGATACGACTAATGGACTAGTGTCTGGACGATGATGATGCCTTTGGACCTGGACGCAACGACTGCAGAATTCCACAAAGATAGTTCCCATATGGTCATAGCCATATGTTGGAACGACTTGGGATAGGTCGGAGCCTATCTCTCAAAGATTGATTGATATCCCGCATATAGTCGGAGCTATATGCCGAAGGTGGTTCTGAATGGGTCGGAGCCCGTCAGAATAATTATTGATATCCCGCATATGGTCGGAGCTATATGCCGGAAGTGATTCAGGATGGGTCGGTGCCCATTAAACATACTGGTCGAGTCCCACAGAAGCATTCCGCATATGGTCGGAGCTGTATGACGGAGATGACTTAGGATGGGTCGACGTTAGGACAACTGAGTGTAGTATCACGACTTAGAACCCTAACCGAAGTAGTGGAGAGGAAGATATACCTGAATTACCCTTGTGGTGTTCAGCTGGATGATTAAGATAGGGGATGGCAATGACGGTGATTCGTCAAGAAGCCTTGAGAAGTCTGTCTAGGTGGGAAAAACCATAGGGGCCCTGGCTTAACCGGTCGGAGCTGGTAACTCAGTGATGTAGACGAAGTACCACATGATCAGTAGACAGATGACTGACACCCCCTTGACTAAATCTTGATCAGTGAGAGGGATGCTCGAACACGGCCGGATGTGCCCACTTTATTTCCCGGGACATTATATGAATTCATTTACTTTGCCATCCAGTAAAAGCCGGTGTGGTTAGAGATCTTGTACTCCTGATTGCTTCCGACTAGGCGGATGGATTCCGAGGAGATGTAGAACCAAACCATAAAGCTTGAATTCCCGATATTATGGACTCGAGATATGTGGACAAAGAGACTTCGATCCTACGAGATGAATTGATTAAGAGATTCCCTTAAGAGAAAGACAAAGCGTTAGATAATGCGCCTATTGCATTGCATCCTCATGCATCATGCATAACTATCTGTTAGTACTGTTTGTTGTGTTCTTGTTATGTTCTGGTATACGTCGCTAGTGTAAATCCAATAAGTCGATGGGAGTAATTCCATTCGGGTAACTTACTCTCTCAACTTCTTGTGCACATGTGATGGTGAACCTCTGGTTCTAAAAGATGGCGGAGCTGGTACTGCTTCTCCTGGAAGGAACACTTGCTGATCGTGGTACGCTGATGAGAGGGCTACTGCTGGGCGACGGAGATTGCTTTTGAGGACTTACGCCCCGAATCGAGAAGGAGATGCTGCTTAGTAGTTTATAATTAGGTTTTGATGAACCCTTGCTGATATATATATCAAGTGTACCCCTTTTCTTTCGAACTGTTTCTGATAAGGTAAACATTTATGTAAGACTGGTACTGATGAACTTTGATGACTACTTATGAAAGGACTTTTATGATCTGTTTCTAAAACTATTTTCTGAAGGACTGTCGTGATCTGACAGACAAACCATTTTAGGTAAATTATGTTTTCTGTACATAAAATCTTTATTTACCTTATGAAAGTAAGGTCACCAATATCAAATTTCTTTTAGAAATTCAGTGAACCGTTTTCCAATGATAATTTTTCTAAACATGATATGAAACCCCATTCTTTTCACTATGATTTGTATTGTTTGGATAGTAAGTGTTTTTAAGAAAAGGATTTAGATGTAATACCTTGTTTTGGAAACTTGAATGATGAGTTTTACACTTGTGAAAAAAAAAATTTCACCCTATTTTTCATAAACAAATTATTTAGTAATTGACGTTGTTTGTTTCGAGTTTTTCAAATCGGGGTGTTACATGACTTCCAGCGTATCCCACATTTGTTGTGCTATCTCGCATGTTGATATCCTGAAAAACTCATCATAGCTCAAAGAAGATGTTATAATATTTTTCGCTTTCAGGTCGTACTGGACTCTACGTTCCTCCTCCTCCGTCCACTCAGCCATAGGCTTTTCGACGGTGTTACCATTAACCACATAGGTAGGAACATAGGGACCTTTTACGACGGCATCCCAAACTTTTAATCCGACTCCTTGAATAAAAATTTTCATACGGGCTTTCCAATACGCGTACCCTACCCCATCAAACATGGGAGGACGGTTAATAGAACTCCCTTCACCTCCAAATAGAGAGTTTGAAGCCATACCCTTGAGACGGTTAAGTCTTAACACAAGAGACTAGCTCTGATGCCAATTGTTGGTTTTGGCCTCAAAATCTCGAGAGGGGGGGTGAATCGAGTTTTATTAATGTATTGTAAAAACCGTTACAAATTAAAAATTGATTTGAGATGGAGAGATTAAGCGTTTGAAACGGATCGCGAAAACGATAGAAAATATAATTCGAGTAGCGCGGAAACGTAAAAAATTGAAATAAGCGGAAATTAAAAGAGATAGGGATAGAAGAGCTTGCACCGGTGAATTTTATACTGGTTCAGCCTTCCCGTCGAAAGGCCTAGTCCAGTCCCCAAGCGACCCGCCTGAGATTTCTTATAACCAAGCAATAGAGCCGCACCCTATTACAACCAGAGCACCCCGCACACTACTAGGAACCTCTGTTCGCTAGGGGCCTCAATCACACAGCAGGGTTCCTCACCCTACGAACGTTCCAACGTTCAACTACGGGATTCTCTCCCTACCACTAAGGTTTAGAACAATTGATGTGAGTGATTTCTACAAGTATAATGTGTTCTCAAAACACAGATTCTACAATAAGCTCTATGATAATGAAGTAGTTGTTTCTCTAGGAATTACTCAGCCAACAATGATTTTTGTTCTTCAAAGGTATGAACGTGAAAAGCAGAAGACTTGAGAAGAAGAAGAGAGAAACGCGATGATCAGAAAAATATGAATGAATGAATAGTCTACAGAATGTTGGAGTGCAATCCTTTTAAACTAGAAAAATCATTTTAGAATAAAAAAGGATTTTGAATAAGTAAAACAAAATCAAAATAAAATAAAATAAGATTTGAAATAAGTTTTAAAATCAAAACTAAATCAAAATGATTTACGAAATAAAATAAAGATTTGATTCTTAAAACCAAAAAGGAAATAATTTAAATTTAAAATCATTTTCGAATTTTATAAAATAAATCAGAATCTTTTATATAAAAACAAATCAGGAAATAATCAAAATGATTCTGACACGTTTTTCAATAAAACATGAAGTAATCAATTACTTTCTGAAGGTAATCGATTATTCCTTCAAAAATAGAAATTCTTAAATTCATTTGAAAAACATGTAATCGATTACACCAAGAATATTAATCGATTACACCACTCCTGTTCAATGTATGATGCAACTCATAGTAATCGATTACACTAGTAAGTTAATCGATTACTGAGCCTCTGATATGCATATGATGCAACATCATGTAATCGATTATTGTAACACCCTATAATTAATTACCCTTAATTCCCCTTAAATTAAAAATGCGGGCTTAAAAATTTCTTTTTAATTTATGAAAATCAACCGTCAAACGGATGGAGTTTCGTTTGTTTTTCGGACTTTTCTAAATCTTCAACCTGATAATCACATTTATATAATATCAACAGTAGCCAGCAGGGCTCAAATATAAATATAAAAGCATCATATAGTGGCCCCGTGGGCTCAAGAGTAAAACGTCAGTATCAATTTATCAGAGTACCAACAAAAGGCTATGTATGCAAATCAAAAAGGCATAACATCACTATACCCAAAAATAAAAACATAAACTATGCCCAAATGAAACTACCCTAAGCCTCACTCAAAAAGTATACACAACACATATACATCCAAAAGAATATGGAGGCTTAGGTCAAAATGAATACGTCTAAATCCCACAACCTTACTCTCCCTGTGAGGGAGAGTAATCCTGATCGGCCAGTCCTGGTGTATACTCCGGCTCAGTACCTGAAAAATGGTAAGGAGGTGAGTATTACACAATAAAATAGGGAAGCAGTTTCTATTATGCTATACTGAACCACCAAGCCAAACACAATTAATCATGTAGTGCATATAAGCCAATAAATCATTCCCAAACATTTAAATTAATTCCATTTCAATAATAAATTTAATTCATTATATCCTTAATTTCCACATTTCATACTTTTGTAATTTAGTCCAGAATCTCATACTAATCATGTTCTTGCATAAATTCGCAATCCGCTTTTTATCACATACTCTTTGTATTTTTATAAAGACTTTTAGAAATTATTATTACGTGGATTTCCATCATTGCGTACAGTCTCCTTCAGACAACGTCTTACAGCAGCGCATCAAGTGCGTCTTACGCGGTCTATGCGTACAGTCTCCTACGGACAACGTCTTACAAGACCTGGATTCCACAATCGAAAGGTGCATCCATCATTGCGTACAGTCTCCTTCGGACAACGTCTTACAGCAGCGCATCAAGTGCGTCTTACGCGATCTACGCGTACAGTCTCCTATGGACAACGTCTTACAAGATCTGGAGAGGCACAATCCAATTATATCTTTAATTAATATATGGTGTGTGTGTCCATAACTGCGTACAGTCTCCTTCGGACAACGTCTTACAGCAGTGCATCAAGTGCGTCTTACGCGATCAATGCGTACAGTCTCCTACGGACAATGTCTTACAAGATCTGGAATCACACACTCTTTGTTCTTTAAGTCTTTGAATTTCATTTTCAATTATTCCACTTGTAATCATTCTCATACATTCATCAATTTAAACATATAAATATATTTTCAAAGTTCCAAAGAGTCATTTATACCAATTCCAAACATCATATTATTACCATTCATCAATTCTAGGGCTCAACATAATTTAGCAAAATAACAACCACATAACCAAGCATCATAGTCACATTTAGGCACAACATAACAACTCAACATACTTTTTATACTTAGTCACATTTAATATAACATTAACTACCCTAAGGTTCCTTACCCTAACAAACACATACCTCTTAGTACCCAATATATACACAATACAATCTACCCCCTAGAATACGGTAACACAAACCTCCTTACCTCTAGTTCTTAGAGATAGAGAGAGAGTTTGTGCTTGTAACACACTTGAGTAATAGCCACAACTCAAAGAAGAGGGAGGAACCTAAAATCAATAGAATAAAGGGACAAATTATTAAGCTTTGCCCAAGAACTTGAGGGAAATTCATGACCCAATCTAGATTTCCCTAGGTTGATGATTGAAGTTTCATGGGAGCAAGAGGGAGAGAGAAATTCGAATTGTTGGGGGAGAAAGAGGAAAACTCAAACCAAAAATCACTTACTTGGAGCAACAAGGAAGGACTTGGATGATGGAGTTGGTGTGATTCTCTTGAGGATTGATTGATTAGAGTGAATGAGTTTGTGCCCTAGGAGAGAGGGGATTCGAACTTGGAAAGAACTAAGGTGTGGGTGCCTTTATTTTTTTCCTCAGCAGCTCGATTTAATCGATTAAGATCTTACTTAATCGGTTAAGACTTTTCACCCAATCTGACGTTAATCGATTAACCTACAGGTTAATCGATTAAGCTGCATAGTTTTGCAGTATCCAGACTTTGAAAGGCCATAACTTCTTCGTTACCCGTTGGATCTTCCTCAAATTTTAAAGCAAGCTTCCTCAACTATCCTACTTCACATCCAACGGTGCAATTTATGTTTTAAGCTACCAATCTTGTTATTCTAAATTCCCTAAGTCCCTATGTTTTTTTTTGGTAAAGAAAAAATTGCATTACCAACGAACATATAAATACACATCACGGCGATAATCTAGCCCCTAGCCACCTTCTAGGAAGGGTTCTAAAGGCTAAAAAATCCCAAAAAAATGATCTACAAGAGAATGGGCTCTAAACTAAAGCCCTTATTCTATCAAAAAGGAAACTATTCGGCCCAATAGTCTTGGCCCAATTACTACCATAGACAAGCTTAGTAGCCAACTCGTTTTGCAGAAGTCCAAACGCCTGTTGAGGAAGGAGCCTCTGATGTCTGAAGACCCGCCGGTTCCTCTCCGTCTAGATACCATAGACACATGCAGCCACCACCGCTGTACTCATTTGCCTTCTCCACTTATGTTTGAACCCATACTGTAACCATCTCAACCAATTAGGCATCTTGAAGTGAACAGCTTCCACCCCAATCCAATTCCCAGCTAGTTCCAGTAATCTCCTACTCCAATCACATTCGAAGAACAAATGTCTACACGATTCCTCAGCTCCATTACAAAGCTCACACAAAGGCGAGACCAGAAGGAAGGGGAGGTTGTCTTTCGTCCTCAATTTCTCATGTACCAGAAGCCAAAGGATGAACTTGTTCTTAGCTATGGTCATGGGGTTCCAGATGACACGATGAAATGGAAATGTTGGCTGAGCTCTAATCAGGTATTGATAACCTTCTTTGATATTGTAAGCTTGCTGATTAGCTAGCAAATGTGTAAATTTAGGCATGAGTTTCTCTCTTACTTTCAATAGATGTTTCCAGTGCCAATTGGTAGATTGATTTGCCTGAATATTGTGAAATGCATCCCTCTTTAAGTAGATTGCATGAATCCATCTGAGCCATAGAGAAATTTTGTTTCCCATTATTTGCCAAACTTGATTTCCTAGGGCTGCCACATTCCAAATATAAATATTTTGGAACCCCAACCCCCCATTTTTCTTCTCTCTGCAAACCATGTTCCAAGAAACTTGATATTTAGCTCTCCCTCTCTGATCTTTACCCCATAAGAAGCCCCTACAAAGCTTTTCCACTTCTCTAATAACCGCTTTAGGTATGATGAACGTGGTTGCCCACTAAACATGCATAGTCATAAGCACAGATTGAATTAATTGAGAACGGCCCTGGAAGGATAAATTCCTAGTTGTCCACATATTTAGTCTTTTAGTCATCCTTTCTACCAGTGTTCTACAAGTAGCCACATTCCATTTCTTTGCAACCATAGGCAGGCCCAGATAGGTAAAAGGAAAAGAACCCCTGCTGAATCCAGTGATAGACTCCAATCTCCCTTTTAAATTGTCATCAACACCAGCTATATATATCTGAGATTTATTCTGATTAGCACTCAATCCAGAGCTGAGAGCAGAATCTGAAAAAGCCTTCATTAGGATGCTTACACTACCTTCATTTGCTTTGCAGAAGATCATTAAATCATCTGCAAACGCTAGATTTATCAAACCCACTCTCTTGCACATAGGATGGTAGTAGAAACCTCTCTGAGTAGCTGCATACAACAATTTTCTAGATAGCATTTCCATCACAATAACAAACAAGAGGGGAGACATAGGGTCCCCTTGTCTCAACCCTCTGGAGCTGAATAACCTACCCTGCATTTTTCCATTTATTACCAATCTGAATGACACTGTCTTCACACACACCATGACCCACTGAACAAACTTTTCTGGGAATTTCAGCACCTCCAAACTTTTCTGAATAAAGTCCCATTTAACACTATCATAGGCCTTCTTTAAGTCAACCTTCATCAAGCATCTAGGGGAGACATTCTTCCTCCTGTATAATCTCAATAAATCCTGAGTGATGAGAACATTATGTAGGATAGATCTATCCTTTACAAAGGCAGCTTGGTTCTCATGGATTAGATCAGGCAAACACTCTTGCATACGGTTGCATATAAGTTTAGATATAACCTTGTAGATGACATTACAGCAAGCTATAGGTCGAAAATCACTTACATAGTTAGGGCAATCTGTCTTAGGAATAAGGATCAGCAAAGTTTGGTTTGCTTCCCTCAAGAGCTTCCCATTTGAAAAGAAGTCTTGTACAGCTTCAATAACATCTTCACCTATTAGTGGCCAAGCTGCCTTATAGAAGGCTGCACCATACCCATCAGGCCCAGGAGCCTTATCATTCCCAATCTGGAACAAGCATTGCTTAATTTCTTCATCCTCAAATTGTCTTATTAGCTTCAGCTGCTGCTCAGCCCTCAAAACCTTCCCTTGTTTCACCTCATTTTCATTTAAGCACCAAGTCCTACTCCCATCAGCAAATAAATTTTTATAGTATACTTCAAAAGCTTGAACAATTTGGTTCTGATCAGTGTGCACAGTTCCATTACTCTCCTGAATTCTGAATATTCTGTTTCTATACCTTCTGAGTCTGATCGTTTGATGGAAAAACTTAGTGTTCATGTCTCCTTCACAAAGCCAATCTTGCTTTGCTTTCTGTTTCAAGAACATAACAGCAGCTTGATACACCTTAGCATGCTCCTCCTTGGCCTCCTTTTCCAATTTCTGTAAATGAATGTTCAAAGGATCTGTTTGAAGCAAATCCTAAATTGAGTCAAGTTTCTCCCTTTCCTGACTTTCTTTAGAATCAATATCTCTGAATTTCCTCTGATTCAATTCCTTCAGCCCTGGTTTAATGTGCTCCAAATTCCTCATAATTCTATACATAGCGAAACCTACCCTCCCTTTATTCTAATACTAGTTAACAACATCAATAAACTCACTATCAAGGGTGAGATGATTGAGGAACTTAAAGCTTTGCCCATTGCAGCTCTCAATATTAGGCCACTAAATCACCATAGGACTATGATCAGAAATGCCACGATTTCCAAATTCTGTCTGAACATCAGGCCACTCTCTGCACCAATTGTAGTTGACAAGAACTCTGTCTAGCTTGCTTAAGATTCTATCACCATCTTCCTGCTTGTTATTCCATGTATAAAAGCTGCCACAATACTTCATATCTTCAAGCTGGCAATGAAGGACCAAATCTCTGAAATCCTGAATCTGATGAGGCTCAAGAGGAAGACCACCAAGTTTCTCCTGGGCATTCAGGCTGCAATTGAAATCTCCCATCAACACCCATTTATCTTGCATAATGTCACCTATATCCTTCAAATCCTCCCACATCTCAATTCTTCTATCATTATCATTGTGAGCATATACAAAAGTAACATAGAACATTGTGTTATCTGGATTATAACACACCCTGCAATGAACTAATTGGCTGGAATGCCTGATCACCTCCACTTTAAACATATCTTTCTTCCAAACCACCCATATTCTACCAATGGGATGGTCATCCAGATTAATAAAACTCCCCCAATCAACAAACATTTTGTTCTTCACCATATCATATGAGTTAGCTCTAAGCTTGTTTTCTAGCATAGCCATAAGACCAATAGAATATTTATTTATCAACCTCTTAACCTCTTTTTGTTTCAAGGGTTGGTTAAGTCCCCTTGTGTTCCAAGTACCTATACTATCCATTTAAATGGAGGGTTGATGATTCCCCCTTTTGAAACTTTACCTAGGCTTTCCTTCTGGTTAATACTGGTGTCCATTGCCCTTCCTTTTGCTCCCTCATCTGCTCTACCTCATTGGCTAAATTTTCACCCTTCTCCACCTGGGAGTCCTTAACAATGGACACAGTTTCCTCTTCACACTAAGTCTGCATAATTTCCTTTACTGCTTGTGAGGCAGATTCAACATTATCAATAGGCACAGTACCCTCTTGAATGCTACTTTTAAGTTTTAGGGCATCATCTACCTTTTCTATATCCTCCCTTGATGGCTTCCTTTTTTCAACCAAAACCTTCTTTGTTTGTTTCCTGCATGATTTTCTATCATGCCCATACATGGAGCATGAGACACACAAGACAGGTTTCCATTCATAATCTATCTTCTGTGCTATGACATTTTCCTTCTCATCCTCAAAAAATACCTCCTCTGGTAGGATATTAGGGTTAACCTCTACAAGAACCCTAGCAAAATTGATTCGGTTCCTCTCCTTTGTAACATTGTCAACCATAATTGGGGTTCCTACAAGGCTAGCAATCTTGCTTAGAGCTGGGACTCCCCAGTATTTCAAATTTAAGTTCGGCATCTGGATCCATACTGGAACAGAGTCATGAAGGATTTTAGAAACAGGTTTCCCTGTCCAAGGTGCAATAATGAGAGGTTTCTTATCAAAGTGATAGATCCCTACCTCTAATACAGCATTTCTAGCCTCCATTGTATTGAACCTTACAATCATAGTACCATCACCATTCATTAGAACCTTGTCTATTCCATGATGTCCCCATATTTTCCTTATATATCCATTGAAAACCGCATAAGGAGGCCTGGCTCCTAGGATATAACATACAATTGATTGCTGCCAGTAAGCTTCCTCACTTTCTACATCTTCTGCCACAATTTTGCCTACTACCACCCCTTCTTTGATCTCTGGTTTCACAAAACTTAGTTTATCTCCTGCATTGCGAAGTTTTGTTATGTCAAAAGTATCCCAAACAGAAGCTCTCTTTGGGGACACCTCTTTTTCCAAGGGTTCTGGTTGAGAAACCCTGATTTCCTCTTCAACAGATATCGTCGCTTTTCCTTTGATTCGTGATCGCAGGTCATCCAGCTTCTTCAGAATAAGAGCCGTTTTCTTAGGGCTCAAGTTATCAATGTCTTCAATGTCATCTTCATCCAATTGCTCAAGATCTAAGTTTTTAGGAATAGAAGGAGGAGGGGAAGAGAGGTGGGGTGAAGGGGACTTGGGGGGCCGTACCTTTTTTGCCATGGAGGCAAACGGCGGAGATCAAAGATCTACCGCGAGGCAAGAGTGGAGAGGAGAAACCCTAGCAGACTCAAAGACAATAACTCTTTCTCTTTCTCTCTCTCCTCCTTGTGTATGTGTGTTTTATTAAGTCCCTATGTATTAATCCTAAGGTTACATGCATAATTGGCTAAGTTTCTAACTTATATCCTCATTTCTTCTACCCTAAGACCATCACAACATAGATTACACTATAAATTAAGTTTGGGATGTTACAATTACTACAGAGCTTGTAATCGATTACTAAGCCTCTGAAAAATATATGATGCAACAATTATAATCGATTACTTGAGTCAGGTAATCGATTACTCTTATAAAAAAATAATTGATTAACAAGATTCATTTAATCGATTACAACCTCTCTGATTTTTCTATGATGAAACAAAGTTAATCGATTACTTGAGAAGATAATCGATTACTCTCTCTTGCAAACATACAAATATACAGAGTTTTGTAACATCAAGTATTTTCGCAAAGATTTAATGCAGAAAACACTTTTTTCATGAAAAACACATTTTTCTTCTTCTCTCTTAAAATGAAAAACTTGTTGGCTTTTGTAACTCTTAAAGAAATAAAAACTCCATTACTGATGAGCATTTTATTTCCCATTATTCCTTGCATTATTTTACTCCTATTATTGATACTTGTTGCCCATTTGACATTGTTTAGCTTGATTTAGTGATTTAGAGTTTATTGGACTAATATTCTGAATATTGTTTAATTTGGGATTATTTAGCCTAATTAATTCTATTTCTATTTTCAGGTCATATTTGGCTCAAGGGTTTTTTGGACATTTTGGGAATGAAGATTTAATGTTGGAAGAGAAGATATATGATGAAGTGAAGATTGTAATCTATCTTTAGGATTAGTTGAGATTTAGTTATATCTTTTAAGATTTAGATTTTATCTATAAGATATTTTTTAGATTTAATTTAGAGATAAGCTTTCCTTAGGATTTGGGCCCATGATTTAGGCCCGTTTTGTGATTTAAAAAGCCAAATTCGTGTAAACCCTGGAGAGACCTTCCATTCACGTTTTTTTACATTCTCTCTCATAGAGAAGGCTTAGTTTTGCTCTCCAAGCTTGTGGTGGCTGCTAGGGTTTCTCTCT
Source organism: Crotalaria pallida (assembly GCA_037953625.1). NCBI lineage: Eukaryota > Viridiplantae > Streptophyta > Magnoliopsida > Fabales > Fabaceae > Crotalaria > Crotalaria pallida. Next base: position 84,092,561 of record CM075649.1, read on the forward strand.
CTTCCCTTTTCTACACGTTTATTTTGGTATTTTTCTTCATGGAAGGCTAAACTCTTAGGTTAAATCCCTTTGGTAATGTATCACATACTCTTGAGGTTTTGTTCTTAATGCTATTTAATTTTTATTCACTGTTTTCATCCTTATTGATATGTTATAGTTCGCTTAGTTCCATTCTATAGAGATAATCCATGTGTATGAATGCTTAATTTATGCAAACTCGTAAAAACTCCATGCTTTGGCTTTTAATGCTTAATTAGAGGTTTGGGTTTTGGGGTGAGAATTGAATTTTCGCTTAGTATTTAATTCTCACGAGTTGGACAGTGAAGAGGAAAGAAATTGATCTTTTGTGACCGATGATAGAGTTGTGAATGCGAGCCAAAGGGGTTTATCCGCTTTTCCTTATCTGTTTCTTCGTTTTGATTTAATTCTGTTTTGATTTCAATTATTCAATATTCAATACAAAAAAAAAACCCCTGTTTTCTATGCATACTATGTGTTCGACCTTTTGCTTGATAAGATATTCCTTGGGAGACGACCTAGGAGTCACTTCCTAGTACTATATTTAAACTATTTTTATTTGTATCGGGTACGGCCTCGATCAATTACCTTACAATTGATCTAAGGAGAAGGTTTCTAAACTATGCCTTGCTTGCATCTTCAATCTTGAATATGGATGACACTTGAGAGCTTGATCTTGAGTTGGCTTGTTATCATCAAAACACTATGTTGAATTACACTTGAATTCCATAGAGAGTTTGAAGCATGTCTTCCAACTAGCTTGACTTCCAACACAAAAGGTTGTGTAGAGTTGGATGCCGAAATGTTGAAGATTACAAAAGTATTCGTGACATGCTTAGCAAGGAGACTTTGTTACTTGAATCAAAGCAGCTTCAATCAAAGGATGATGAAGGTAGTGCAACTGATGTTTTAGTAACACAAACAAGTACAGTGCAGGACCCAGCCGTGGTGAGGAACAAAGGATGTTGTGCAAGTTCTTCAACTCATGGGGGCAAAAGGAAGAGAGAGAAACACTGTGGAATATGCAGGTTACCAGGTCACACACGAAAAGGTTGTTTTTTGGCAAATGAAGTGAAGAAATTGAAGCGGAGACATGGTATATGTTCTGAATCAAGTAAAGAGCTGGAGGATGAGGATGATGTTGGTAATTCACTTATCAGTGGGCAGGTAATCATTTCACATTCATTATTTGATTCATTTTATTTATATACTTGTTCTTCTAATCCATGTTCTTTCCATGGTTCTTTTCATGTTGTAGATGAAATATAGAGTAAGGTGATTGCGGTTGTGATGTTGTCAAGATGATGGATATGGTCCTGATTAAAGGAACAAAAATTTAGTTTAGTAACGGGCAAAGTAGTAGCCTTTGTTAATTTAAGTATCTGTTAGTTTATGTAATTGTTAAATTATGTAATTGTGAATGTCTAGACCTTTGAATTTTAATGGCCTAAATTATGTATGGTGAATTGTATTGATGGAGTGGAGTTCTTGGTTGCAGCATTTGTATTGTGAAATAGCTGAATTGGAGTTAATGGATATATATATGCTTTTAATGGTGTATGTTCTCTTATGATGAGTTGGTGTTGTTATGTATAATGACGACTTTATGTGACTTGATTTGTTGTATAGCAACGTTGTTAGTTTGGTAACTAAGATTGTTTGCATTGTGACAAATATTTTTGGGGGGCACAACTAGCTTTTATAATAAATCCCACATTTATTTCTAACGTAAGTTCAGGACTCTAATATGGGAAATTGTCAAAGGAAGAGGTGCCATATTCCTTAAAAGTCCACTTCACTAGGCACCTTGAAATGGCTGAGGCATTCATTCAATTTTTCTCGTTAGTCATTGATTTAATATCATCCATTTATAGTAATTTTTATATAAAATAGCTATTATCATGGGTGCAAAAGATTATTGGTGAAGTTAATTAAAAGGGCAATTAGAAGGGCTTAAACTTCTTTAGCCAAAAAAGTGAAGGTAACCATATTTTATGGGAATTGCTTTGGTGTCAATTTTATTTAAAAGGCATCAATGCCATTTTTTTTAGAGCAATTATAAGTTGAAACTTAGATCAATTTAGTACAGTTATTATCTACTAAGCATTTTAAATGTCAGCATATGTGTCATATTCAAGTGTCATTTTCAAAATTATAAACCTCTTGACTTAAACCATGGATTAGAAATAAAATGAAACTCAACAAAAATTAGCAGATGCAAAAGGAGCTTAAAATAAATTGGGCAAAATGCAAAAGACAATTGAAGCAGCCTCAAAATAAAAAAGGTCATAAACTTTATAATAATGATAACCATATGCCTTAGAAGGGCTTAAACCTCTTTAACAAAAAAAGTGAAGGTAGCCATATTTTATGGGAATTGCTTTGATGTCAATTTTATTTAAAAGTCACCAATGCCAATTTTTTTAGAGCAATTATAAGTTGAAACTTAGATCAATGTAGTACAGTTATTATCTACTAAGTATTTTACATGGAAGCTCATGTGTCATATTCAAGTATCATTTTGAAAATTTTAAACCTCTTGATTTAAACCATGGATTAGAAATAAAGTGAAACTCAACAAAAATTAGCATATGCAAGAGGAGCTTCAAATAAATTAGGCAAAACACAAAAGCCAATTGAAGCCTCAAAATAAAAAAGGTCATAAACTTTATAATAATGGTATCCATATGCCTTAAATAAGTTCAAAATAAGGCATACTTGATAATAATACAACCATATTGAAATTGAGAATGCTATGCCTTAAGCAAGTTCAAAAAAAAGGCATTGTTGGTCATAATATAGGGCCTTTGAAAATTGTATTGCTATGCCCGAAATAACATCAAAACAAGGCATACTTAGTGCCACTAATTATCATGAAATTGATAACTCTATGCCGGAATTAAGTTCAACAGAAGGCATAATTAGTCATCAAGTACCGCCCCGTCCCGGACCGTCGCAAGGGAAACATTAATACAACGATAATTTAATTAGTTCAAAGAAAGCTTTCGGCTAAGCCAACTTGCTTAAGCCGGAAGCAAGTTTCATCCCACCATGTTGTGCCACCTTAAAGCAGTGGTTGTCTCAATGGTAACTTTTCCTTGTTGAATGGATCCATGATGAGTCCTACAGCAGTGTTGATATGAACATTCGTTTCTTGTAGCTACAAGCAAACCAATGACAAGGTCATTAATCCTAACCTCTGAAAGTAATAAGAAAATAAATTGCCAAGATAAAACCAAAAATAATCCTAACCTGCCCAACATGGTTTGGTTTGAAATGTTCGTCCAATTGCAACCATTTGAGCATCCAGACCCCAGAATTGTTACTGTTAAGCAAGTGGGCAACACTACATTAATTTGTTTCAAATTTTAGGATTCTCAAATAGAGCTACTAATTAATTTATTTTTCACCTTTGTGGAAGATTTGGTATTCCCCTAGCATCTTGAATGGGCCAACTAACACAATCACATGTAGACGCTTGCCATGACTCTCCATGGTTCATTGATAGCATCATATCGCACAACATAGCACACTTTGAATATACAGAGAATTAGAATAATGTTAAGACATTTTTAAAAAGTTATAGAAAAATTTATGTTTAAAATTATCATGTATTTAGTTGTCATAGTTTACCACATTCATAATCATATCACGCCGTGGCTCAATCTGTGATTCCAAATAGCAAGCATCCAGTTGATACACAACTCTATCAGGTATACTCAACACCATAAGATACCATATCCCCTCATATTTGATTGGCACATATATCTAGTTCAATTAAGATAATTAATTTGTCATAAACAACACACTATTGTAATTTGTAATCGTAATTACTGCCATATGATAAAACAATCCCCTTACAAATTTCAGCGCCCTTGTCAAATGCATCCACTTGGACTCATATGTGTGTAACATATGCCATAGATCCTTACCCTTCATAATATCCTCCTGTAGAAGTGAATGGTTATGATGGATATGCGTTACTATATTAACCATTAATTTATTATTAATACTTACAACAAACACAGGTGGTAGACACCATGTTACTGTGCAGCCATAAAACTTCTGCCTCAAGGTGCTTTTCAATGCCAGTAAAGTTAAGAGATGGATTAAGAAAGTTGAAAAAGTTACACCTCATTAAAATGGAAGGTAAACAAGCAAAGCAATGGAAACTAAAGCTTGAAAACTCTAAAGTGCAGCTATACCTTTTCACTGATCTGTCTCCCAGGAGTAAAGCAAAGAAAATCCAATCTCCAAGCCTTGGTGCCCTCGATGTTAACAAGACACTCCGTAAACCACATGATATAATTAAAATAAATATATATCAAAACCCCATAATTTAATAAAAAAACCGACTATTTGTTAAGTTTTTCATGAATTACGTTATATCTAGGTCCTCAGTGAACACATAGGCAAAGAGTTGTGCCTCCTTTGGAGTGAAATTGACATCAGCAGGAGCTCTAAACATTGTTTTCAGAACCTATAAGCCAAACAAGAACCTTTGTCAACTTAACTAACATTTGTGAGACAAATTATTAAACAAGAATAAAGGCATATTACCCTTGGTATGGTCATCCCACGTCCCTTGAATTATCTTGGGAAACTTTGTGATTGATGTCTTGGAGCTTTTCCTCTTTGCGATTGACTCCCTATGCTACCAGATGTAGTAGTTGAGTGGGTTCCTTTGGGATTGGTTTGTGATTTGGTAGGTGGTATAGAGAAAAGCCTTTTACCAAGGCCAACCAAGTTCTCATCAACAAGTGACACACGTCTCTATGACAAATAACCGACATATACAAGTTACTTTTGTGAGACATCAATAAAGACGCATATTAGTTATACGAAAACATGATAGTTTATACCTTAGATGATTGAGGAGCAAAAGAAGTCCCATAATTCTAGGCCAGATCAAGGTTAGGGGTGCCATACCTACCATTGTGGTCATCTTCATCTGAGTTATCCAATATAAAGTTCTCCGTCATCTTTGGATCCATCCCTGTCCCAGCAAAAGGGTCTTCGGTGCAAGGAGCAGATAGATGAACTGTGTAATACCCGCAATTTCCTCAATCATTTTCTTTATTTAAAAATGAAATTAGAAATTTATTTATTTGATTTATTGGATGAAATTTTATTTCCATAAATTAATTAAATTAGTATTTGATTTGATTTTTCATGAAATTATAAGTTTGTGGATTTCTGTATTTTATTTTGTGAAAAACCGTGGGAAATATATTTATTTTATTTAAGTTAGATTTTTATTTTATACTTCCTTTAAAGTAGAGAAGAAAAATTTTATTTCCCCTCTCTAATGTGATGTACGACCAAGCCCTAGAAGGAGGAGAAAAATTTTAAGTTTAGAGCCAAACTTCAAATTCAAAATATTCCTTAATTATTTGTCTTCTCCATATATCACTTTTGGGACAAAGCATTAATTACCCCACTTGATTATGTCCCCCACTAAGATATTTGTCATAAAACCTAGACTATAAAAATTTGCCAAGGAGCCCTTCATGACTCTTAACAAATTCGGACCCCCCCGCCATTTTAAGCCATTGACCTTATTCTACCCCAAAGACCCACCCTTATGTTCATAACCCTTAGAACAAAAAAAAAGAAAGAGAGGTGAGAAGAGAAGAAGAAGGTCGTGAAGATGAGGAAGGGAAAGGAAGAGGAAGCTTGATTTTCTTTGCTCATTTTCACTCATTTTTTTAGGTATAATGGATAAATCTTCTAATGCATTTAGTTCATATTTCACTTGGGAAAGGTTTTTTGGACCTCTCTCTTCTCTCTCGTGGCTGAGCCCTAGGGTTTTGCCGCCGCTGTAGCCGTAATGGCCAAACGAAGAGGGAGGCCACCTAAATCACCTATTTCGACGTCTAAGAACACCAATAGAAATTATAACACGCTTTCTGAGTCTCCTTAGATGGTTGATTTTTCGCAATTGGATGATGAGGATTTGGCAGACATAGAAAACTTGAGTCCGAAGCAAGCTGAATTGTGGATACATAAGATAGATGTTTTGCGTGCTAAGATCAAGGAGAAGACAAATAATCCTATAACACATGAAGTGCCTACTGTGACTGATGGATTGAGTGTGAAGCCTGTTGAAACCAGTATACCTAGTATTTCCACTAATCCTAATATTGGTTTGACAAACAAGGAAGGAGATAAACTCGTCAATGTATGGGATAAGTTTGATATCTCTAAACTAAGGAATGCTGGTGAAAAACTCCAATTCTTCAAACCTGAACTTAAAGAAGGAGTAGTGATCGGAAAGGTTGTTAGTGATGATATTGAGACTGGGGTTACTTACTAGCAAAATGCATTGGTGTGTTACGTGTTGGGTGCGAAACCCCCCTTTCCAGTTCTGAATGGATATATCAAGAAAGTCTGGGGTCAGTATGGTGTGGGAAAAGTGCTTATGAACTCTGATGGTACCTTTGTGGTTCGATGTAATACCCTGGAAGCACGTAATACTGTTTTGGATATTGGTGTGTTTCATTTTGATCGAAAGCCAATGATCCTTGCACCATGGACTAGCAGGCCTATATCAAGGAGTTTTATTGATCGTGTGTCTGTGTGGGTGCAGTTAACTGATTTAAATCTTAAGTATTGGGGGGCTACTGCACTTGGCAAAATTGCAAGCCTTATAGGGAATCCCATTAAGGTTGACCAAGTCACTAAGGACATAAACAGAATTAACTATGCTAGAGTCTTGGTTGAAGTTAGCCCTACCATTCTCCCTGATGAGGTATATTTTGAAGATGAGAAGGGAATTGTTGTTAATCAAAAGGTGGTATATGAATGGAAACCTATCAGGTGTGCCAAGTGCTCTTCATATGGTCATGATTCCAAGATGTGTAAGAAGGGTATCAAGCAACAGTGGGTAACAAGCCTTCTCAGGAAGATATTGATAAGGTTGTGGATGCTTTGCACACTCAAGAAGCAATTTCTAATGATACAATTCCACTTGAGAATATTGAGAGAGCTATGGAATCCAGTCAAGCAGTTTTGATGGCTGCAACAGTCTCAGAACCAGTTCCACAGAAGGATAAGGGGAAAGATAAAACTCCAGCTGAGAAAGGGGAATGGTTTACTATTAATACGAGGAGCAGAGCTAGTAAAGGTAATGTGATGCAAAGAGGTTCTCCCTCTAAGCAATCAGCAGATGGATAGAATTGCAGCATGGAATGTAAGAGGGTTGAATAACCCTCAAAAACAACAAGCAATTGTTGATTTGTATAAACAATTTAGAATAGGTATGTTTGGTATTCTTGAAAATAAATTGAGAACTAATGCTTTTCAGACTGTGAAGAATAAAATTGCCCCTGGATGGGGGTCCCTTGACAATCTTGATGTTTTCTCTATTGGTAGAATTTGGATTATTTGGAAAAAGGATAACTTTGATGTTACCCTTCTTGGTAGATCTAGCCAGTATATGCATTGCTTTGTTACTATGAAGTAGGGTCAGACGAGTTTCTTTATTACTTTTGTGTCTGCTTCCAATGATATAGTGGAAAGAAGGGAACTTTGGAGTGTGATTAAAGGTTTACAACTTATTACTGACAAGCCCTGACTGCTAATTGGGGATTTTAATACCTGTTTGTCTCAGCAGGAGAAACTTGGTGGGGTTGATGTTGATCCAAGGCAGGTGCAGGATTTTATGGAGTGTGTTGTCTCTTCTGATTTGATGGATATGAAATCTAAAGGGCAATTTTTCACTTGGTGTAATAGGCAATTGGGTGGCAGTAGAGTATACTGTAAACTTGATAGGACCTTGGTAAACAATCTTTGGTGCAACGAATGGCCTTTGGCAATTACTGATTTCCTTCGCCCTGGCTTATATGATCATTTTCCTATGATCATTGATTTGGGACATAGTCAGTTTAAGAAGGGTATAGGATTTAAATACTTTAACATGTGGAGTGGCCATCAGGAGTTCAGGGAGATTGTGCATAACATCTGGTCAGAAAGGATTGATAATGGTTGTATGTTTCAAGTGTGTAAGAAGTTAAGGCTTTTGCAGAGGCCTTTATCTAAGCTCAACAGAACTCATTTTGCTAAGATTGATAGTAGAGAGATTTGTTTTGAAAGATAAATTGGCCAGAATTCAAGGGGACTTGTGTCAGTTTCCTAATGATCTTCAGCTCCAGATTGAGGAGAAGGAGGTTTCAAGGTAGTATCAACTTATCCAGAGGGATACCTTTGCTTTCCTAAGGCAAAAAGCTAAGCTATCATGGTTGAAGGAGAGTGATGAAAACTCTAGTTTGTTTCATGGTGCTATTAAACGGAGACAATATCAGAATAGAGTTTTATGCCTGCAGAATGACCAGGGTGTTCTCATCTCAGGTCAGACTGAAATTGAGAGTGCTTTTCGGTGTTTTGATCAGAATTTATTCAGCAAGAAACAACACAGGTCAGTTCTTAATAATGAGATTATGAAGGAAGTAAATGTTTTGTCCCTTGAGCAGCAGATTAGACTCATCAAGCCTTTTTCTGACTCTGAGATAAAACATGGTATGTTTGATATTCATAAAGACAAAGCCCCTGGACCTGATGGTTTTGGGTCAGGTTTTTTTATTGATGCCTAGGATGTATTGGGAGAGGATTGTTGTGCTGCTATTAAGCAATTCTTTTAGACTGGTAACATGCTTAAAGAGGTTAACTCTACCAATCCATGGTTCCTAAAGTTGATTTAGCTAAATCAGTGCATGAGTATAGACCTATTGCTTGTTGTAACAGCATTTACAAGTGCATTTCTAAGCTTCTTTATGACAGATTGAGTCTGGTTTTGCCTGCTCTTGTGCAAGATAACCAGGGTGCTTTTATAAAGGACAGGTGCATTTTTCATAACATCCTAATATCTCAAGAGTTGGTCAGACTGTATAGAAGGAAAAGAGTCTCCCCTAGATGCATGATGAAAATAGATTTGAAAAAGGCTTATGATACTATTGACTGGGAATTCATCACTGAAATGTTGACTGCATTTAAATTTCCAGTTAAATTCATTGCTTGGATTCCGGCCTGTATAGTCATTGTTTCCTATAATATTGTCCTGAATGGCTTGAAAGGTGAAAGATTCAAAGGTTATAGAGGGATTAGGCAGGGTGACCCAATCTCTCCCCTAATTTTTGTCCTTGCCATGGAGGTTCTGACCAGGAAGTTGCAAGTTGCTGCAAGGCACAGGAATTTCAAGTTCCACCCTCAGTGCAAGGAGCTTATGCTTATTAATGTGATTTTTGCTAATGATCTCATGGTATTCTGTAAGGCGCATCTAGCTAGTGTGAGGATCATGTGGGAGGCTTTTCAAGAATTCTCAGATTGGACAGGGCTTGAGGCTAATCTTAATAAGTCTTCCTTGAATATGGCAGGGATTAATGACCAGGTCCAGCAATCTTTACTGGATATTCTTGGTTTCTCTGTTGGAAAGTTCCCTTGCAGATATTTAGGGGGTGCCTTTGATGACAAAGAAATGGAATGCTGCAGCCTGTTTGACCTTTGTTCAGAAGGTTACTGCTAGAATTCAGTCTTGGAAGTCTAGGAATCTTTCTTACCAAGGTAGAGTATGTCTGATTAATTCAGTGCTGTTAAACATGCATGTGTATTGGGCTTCTATCTTCATCTTGCCTAAATCTATATTGAAGGAGATTGAGAAGGTTTGTAGAGCTTTTTTGTGGGGCATGAATGAGGGTGGTAATTATGCTGTTAAAGTTGTTTGGGATAAGGTCTACAGATCTAGGAAGGAAGGTGACCAGTGTTTTATGGAATATAGCAGCCTTAGGTAAGCAAGTTTGGTCCATAGCTTAGAAGAAGGACTGCTTATGGATTAGGTGGATTCATGCTACCTATATCAAGGATCAGGACTTCTGGTTATGTGCTGCATTTCAGAGTCACAATTGGCACTGGAAACAATTATTGAAGGCTAGGGATTTGCTAAAACCTGGTTTCCAAGGGAATTTGTGGATGTTGAATTCTAGTGGTAATTACACAGTCTCTTCTGGATATGCATTCTTATCTGGTTTTCATGAGCCTTTTCCCCTGCACAGGTTTGTCTGGAATAGCTTGAGTGTTCCTAGGCATCGTTTTATCTCGTGGCTTGCTGTACAAGGCAAATTGATCACCCTCAATAGAGTGACTTGGTTTGCTTTTCCTAATCACTGTTGTCTTTTCCTTGCGAATCAAGAAACAAGGAACCATCTTTTCTTTGATTGCTCGTGGTCAAAGGAACTGTTGTGTTTGTGTGCTAACTGGTTGGGAATTGATTCTTTTCCAAATCGGTTCTGCAATTGGTCTAGGTGGATATCATATGCCTTTAAAGACAAGAAGAGAAGGAGGTGTGTTTATGGGCTTTGGTCTGCAGTCATTTACCACATTTGGGCAGAGAGAAATTTGAGAACTTTCCAAGACTCCAGGAGGTCTATTGATAGAGTATTCAAGATTGTAAAGCATGAGCTAGCTAATAGAATAGAGTTTTGTTTTCCAGCTTTTCATTCTTGGCTGAATAAGGCTCTAGTTAATAGGATTTGTATTGAACTTTGATGCTGTTTTTCGATGCTGGTTGTCCCTGATTTATAAGGGGCATTGCACTGTTTTATTTTTGCTTAGGTTTAGCCTTGAACCCTTCCTAGAAGGTGGCGAGGTTTAAATCTAAGTTTGGTGATTGTGTATAATTTGGCCGTGTGGTAATAAGATTTTTTCTTTCTACCAAAAAAATGCATAAAGCTTCTACTTTCTTCTTTCTTTTCTTTTATTTTTTGGTTTCTTCAAGCTTCAAACAGGATTTTTGTTGTTTCTTGACTTTGAGCTTTTACATGTATGTTTTTAAGCTTCCTTATGATTTTTTATACTTGCTTAAACTTGGATTGATGATTAATTAAAATAAAAAAAATGAAATGCTCACGGTTTTTGGTCCCTTTCGTTCAAAATAATTTTTGTTCATTGATTTGTAATAGGAATACTTGAATAAGAGTGTATTAGTGTTGTTCATGAACTTTGTGTAGGGTCTGCCGACCATATACGGACTAGAGTCTTACCAAAGAGATTCTCTAAGGGCACTTTCCTCGGTTTACTTAGCATGAAAGCCCTTCGCTCGGACTCAAGGACTCCGAGCATACTAAAGGGCCAGGCTCGGACTTGATGGAACCGAGCCTCACCATCGGTCCCCAATCCATCAGGCTTGGGACTCTAGGACCGAGACATATCGTCGGCTTGTGGATAAGCTCAGACTCACCGAGGCTTCTTATCCCTTTCGCAAATCTCTCCTAGATTCTCGCAACAGCCTAGACATGAGATCATCAGCTGATCCTAACCAGATTCTAAGAGCATAATCCTCCGATATTATCTCGCAGTATCCTGGTTCAGCACAGCTCTGATACAGGGCCCAAACGACCCATATCAGCCTCCTCCAAACCCTATAAATAGCTCATCACAGCTAGGGTTTCAGGTAAGTACTCTCATCCCTAAGTTGACACTCTGCACACACTCGTTGACAAGGGAGACCCTGCTTTTCCCAACTGGAACTGCAGAAATACCACAAGTCACATATTAACACTTGATCCTCTCTTGGGCTCCTGATTACCATAATCTTGAGCACTTAGAGGGTTAAGGACATCTAGTGTTCAAGAACACTACATTGGCGCCGTCTGTGGGAAACCGAATAACTAGTATTCCCACATCCACTATTCTCATGGCAAACGATAAGGGTAATCAAGGAGATCTCCGTCGTCGCCTCCGTGGGAGGCCACCCAAGAATGGGGGAAACGTCAGGGACAGAATCGCCCCAGGAAGACCAACTGAAGGCAATCAAGCTGATGTTCCTCCAGTTCCGCCAGTTCCTCCGGTGGTTCAGGCACAAGCCACGGTTCCTCCGGTTATTCGGGCACAAGCCACTGTTACTCTTCGCATTGAAGGCGGCGGAGGGTGATCCAACCCTCGCACTGTTCCACATGGCCATGTTTCAGAATGGCATGATACTGCAGATTCTGGACCACATCAATCTCGGAGGGCCCCTACTGGATCACGAACGGGCGAGGATTGGCGAGTTGAGCGTTCCGCTCATCGTGATCATTCCCGAGCCGAGCGATCCGACAGGGAAATACCTCACTTGACTAGGGGTCGTTTTGGAACGCTCCAAGGTGGTCAACGTTCTGAAACAGGGGGTAGATCTTACATGACTACCTCTTCGGCCCGAAGGAGAGAAGAATCAATCATGGAAATTTTGAGAACTCAGACTTCCCTGATTGAGAAACAGAATCAGGTTATTGCTGCTCTTCACAAACGATCCGATGGACCACATTGCGGCTTACGAGTCTTTCATGATGTTTTATGGAGGAGGGGATTTCATGAAGTGTCGCGCTTTCTCAATGACTCTGGGCTCGGCACCTTTGAGATGGTTCAATTCCCTATCGGCTAATTCAATTCACTCTTGGGCCGAGCTTAGAAGAGCATTCCTAAATAGATACACAGCCAGTATGTCACAGCCGAAATCAGATCATTCACTAGTTGGAGTCGCACAGAGACACGACGAGTCTCTCCGCGACTACCTAGCTCGGTACCAACAAGAGGCCAGTGGCATATCAGGTCTGCAATATGGGGTATCTGTTCTCTTGCTCACTCAAGGGTTACGTGATGGAGATTTCAAGGATTGTTTGATTGGAGAACCACCAAAGGATATGGCCGAGCTTAGGGAAAGGTCCAGGAAGTTTTTTAATCTGGAAGAATTCCACAGAATTAGCACTGCGGCACGGGGTAAAGAAGAACGCCAAGAGCAACGCCCTCGTCAAAACGATCTTCGTCAAAACAATCGTTTTCGAGATAGCAGGGGGAAGAAGGACAAAAGAGATAGAGAAAGAGGAGAAAAACTGCCTCCAAAAGGCAAGTACGATGAGTATACCCAGCTTACAGTCCCGAGGAGTCAAATCCTTCGTGAGACTATGCATACCAAGATGCGCAATATAACTCGGCCTCCAGCTCTGAGAAGAGCTGCTCAAAAGGATAAGACGTAGTATTGTGACCATCATGGCAGATGGGGGCATACCACTGACCAGTGTACTATGCTCAAGGACTTGATTGAAGAAACGGTAAGGGATGGAAAGCTTCAACAATACATTGGCGAAGCATTGCGGAAGCGTGCTAAGAGAAGAAGTTATTCGCCACCAAGATCCGAGCAGAAACAAAGGAACAGAAGCCCTTCACCACCTGCAGGGGGAGCCTCTACCCTACTATCCGAACAGGATAAGGGTCGAGAGACTTTTCTGATCAACACCATTGCCGAAGGGTTTGCAGGTGGAGGGGAAAAAAGAGGTGATCGAAAGAAGTATGTGGGGCAAGTCCTTTCGGTGGCCAGCCGACCGATCCAAAAGCCGAAAAAGAAGAACATCGTCATCAGCTTCAGTGATGAAGATTTTGCTGATATTCTCCTTGATCAGGGGAGTTCAGCAGACATTATGTTTTTGGATCTGTTCGAAGCCCTGAAGCTGAAAAGATCTGACCTAACTCCGTTCGAGGGAAGTTTGATTGGCTTTACGGGCCATTCGATTGTCCCCCTAGGCCACATCCATCTCCTAGTTACCATGGGGGAACAACCATCTGCTCGAACTGAGATAGTGAAGTTTCTAGTTGTCCAGGCCCCGTCGGCATACAACGCCATCCTTGGCCGTACTACACTCCAATCTTTTGGTGCCGTTGTATCAACTGTCCACCTAGCTATGAAGTTTCCAGGGTTTGACTACAAGGTGGTATCGGTACGCTCTGAACAAGAGCTGGCTTAGAAATGTTATAATATCAGCTTGGGTAAACTGAAGCTTGATGATGAGAAGATTATGCAAGAACCACTCAACAAGGGAAGTGTTAACTTGGCCGATCTGGATGTAAGGGAGGAGGATGAAACGAGGCCAACCCCTCAGGGGGACTTCAAGAAGATAATTTTGGGACCCGATCCATCCCGTTGTGTCAAGATTGGTGTTGGCCTTGCTGAGGAAGTGGAGAAAGAAGTGACAGAACTGCTCGTAGAAAACAAAGATTTATTTGCTTGGACCTCGGCAGACATGCCAGGAATCGATCCGAATTTCATCTGCCACAAATTAAGTGTGTATCCTGGCGCCAAGCCAGTTTGTCAAAAGAAAAGAAGGGTCGGAACCGAGAAGGCTCAAGCAACAGAAGAAAAGGTTGCCGAGCTGCTTGAAGCAGGGTTCATCAGGGAAGTGGTATACACCGATTGGTTGGCTAATCCCGTACTGGTCAAGAAATCCAATGGAAAATGAAGAATGTGCATGGATTATACAGACTTGAACAAGGTCTGCCCCAAGGACCAATACCCACTTCCCTGCATAGACAAGTTAGTAGACAGCTCGGCAGGGTATCAAAGGTTATCCTTCATGGACGCTTATTCGGGCTACAATCAGATCCCGATGTATCCCCCAGATCAGGTAAAGACTTCATTCATCACTGAAAATGCTACATATTGTTACAACGTCATGCCCTTCGGACTTAAGAACGCTGGGGCGACTTACCAGCGAATGATGAACAAGGTGTTCGGCCCACTTATTGGGCCGAGAATGGAGGTATACATCGACGATATGATTGCGAAGAGTTTGAAGGAAGAAGACCATGCTAAAGATTTAAAGATCATTCTCGGCAGAATTCGGCAATTCGATATGAGGTTGAATCCGGAGAAATGCACCTTTGGGGTTCCTGCTGGGTCATTCCTCGGATTCATGCTTACTGAACGGGGGATCGAGGCAAATCCGGAGAAGTGCCGAGCCATCCTCGAGATGAAGAGTCCATATGATATCAAGGGTGTACAGCAGCTGGCAGGTCGGGTAGCGGCTCTTTCAAGATTTTTATCCCAATCAGCTCGGAAGGCTCTACCATGGTACCAGCTGCTGAGGAAGGAAAAGTAAAAAACGTTTGAGTGGAACGAGGCATGCGAAAAGGCCTTCACTGACCTTAAGCAATACTTGGCATCCCCTCCAATCTTATCTAGCCCGGTAAATGGAGAAATTCTGTTTCTTTACTTGTCAGTGGGTGATTCAGTCGTCAGTTCGGTTCTAGTTCGGGAAGAATCAGGCAAAGAATCCCTCGTCTATTTTGTTAGCCGAGCACTTCAAGGGCCAAAGCTGAGGTATCAGAAGGTAGAAAAATTGGCGTTTTGTTTGGTTGTCACGGCCAGAAGACTGCGTCAATACTTCCAGAGCCACCACATCAAGGTCAGAACAGCCCAGCCGATTCGTCAGATTCTTCAAAAACCAGACTTGGCAGGAAGAATGGTGACTTGGGCCGTTGAACTTTCCGAATTCGACATCACTTTCGAACCTAGGAAGGTAATGAAGTCCCAGGTTTTAGCTGATTTTCTCACCGAGTTTACTGAGCCATTGACGAGCTCAAACTTGGATTGGAGCGTTTATGTCGATGGGTCGAGCAACAAGCTCGGGGCAGGTGCTGGAATAATCCTGGAGAATTCTGAGGGAGTTACCCTTGAATATTCTTTGAAGTTCGGATTTCCAACTTCAAATAATCAGGCGGAATACGAAGTTGTAATGGCTGGTCTATGGATGGCAAAAGAAGTAGGGGCCCGAGAGGTGAAGATCTTCAGCGATTCTCAGTTGGTAGTTTCGCAAGTCAAAGGTGATTATCAAGCCAAGGAACCCATCCTCCAAAAGTATCTTGAGAAGGTGAAGTTCCTATCTTCAGAGTTTGCCAAGGTTGAATTCTACCACATCCCAAGGGAAAGAAATGGCCGAGCGGACATTCTTTCGAAACTTGCTTCAACAAAAGGCCCTGGAAATAACAAAACATTGATCCAAGAAATGGTGCACTAACCTAGCGTTGTCCTCTCCGTTTCGGTGGATCCAAATTGGACTGCTCCGATCACGAGTTACTTGGAACAAGGAATTTTGCCGACTGATCCAATCGAAGCCAAGAAACTCGTCAGGAAAGCATCACAATTTGCTCTGGTGGAAGGAATTCTGTTTCGCTGAGGGGTCAGTGGCCCTATGCTCAGATGTTTAGATCCCGCTGAAGCAAAACAGACACTGGAAAGAGGTTCATGGGGGTATCGGAAGTCATCATGTTGGGGGGAAATCACTGGCCAAAAAGATTCTAAGGGCAGGATACTACTGGCCGACCCTTCAGCAAGACGCGATCAATCATGTGAAGAAATGTGAAAAGTGTCAATTTCACAGCGATGTGTATCAGAATGGATTTGATTGGCCAGTTCCCCACCGCACCAGGGCAGCTAAAATGGGTGATAGTTGCCATTGATTACTTTACCAAGTGGATTGAAGCCGAGCCTCTAGCAACTATCTCGTCGGCCAAGGTTCAGAAGTTCTTTGAAAGACAGGTCATAGCTCGGTTTGGAGTGCCACAAGTTCTGGTGACTGACAACGGAACTCAATTTGCAGCAAAGGCATTCCAAGACTTGGTTAATGCTTTAAACATTGAGCATTATTTTTCCTCGGTCAAGCATCCTCAGACCAACGGACAAGTGGAATCAGTAAACCGAACTATCATTCAGGGGATCAAGAAGAGTCTCATCGGTGCAAAAGGAAATTGGCTGGACAACTTGTATGAAGTACTTTGGTCATATCGCACCATAATACAGACTTCGACGGGAGAGACTCCTTATCGGCTTACTTACGGTTGTGACGCAGTCATCCCGATAGAAAGGATCATCCCTTCATTCCGAGCCATGCAACAACCAAACCCCCTCAACAACACTTTACTGTGTGAGGACCTTGTTCTGTCGGATGAAGTCAGAGATCTAGCCGCCGAGCGGGAAAAACATGCCAAGCTTATGCAAGCAAAGGGGTATAATCGCTCGGTAGTACCCAGAGAGTTCGAGGTAGGTGACCTCGTCCTAAGAAGAGCTGACATTGGCCTCAAAAATGTAAGATCCATGAAGAATGTTTTGATAAATGCCAAAAGGTTTTGAACAAGCTTAAATGTGTTGATCAAGTTCAAGCTCAACAAGCAACAAGAAACATCAAGTTATGAAGAGAGAGCCAACTCATGAAGACTTAGTTTGGTAGTTTATGTTTTATTGTTTTATCTTTAGCCTCTCAAGTCTCTTAGTTTGAGTTTGGGTAGAGTCTCTTAGAGGGTAGTGAATCTCTTTTGATTGCATGATTATATCATATTTTGAGTATTCACTTTGCCTGAAATCAATAGGTGGCTTAAAGGTTTGAAAGAAAAGGTTTAGTTTTTGAGAAAACAAGTTTTAAGTGATTTTTAATCAAAATAATCGATTAACAAGTTTTGATAATCTATTAACAGTATATTTTGAACTGATAATCGATTAACAACTTTTGATAATCGATTATCTTGACTTTTACTCGAGTAAATTTTTTACAGGCTTGCGGCATTACTCGATTAAGGCATGGTTACTCGATTAGCCACTTTGTTACTCGAGTAACACGATCAGATATGGTTTTTAAAATGCGTTTTTCACTTCTCAAAAGCACTTTTAACCATTCCTAACTTTTGGGTATTCTATATAAACCTATTTCTAACCTTTGTGATCATATTCCATCATTTTGATATTCATTTTACAAAGAATCAAGCCACTCTATTCTCTCTCACTTTCTCAAGATCAAAGTTCTCATTTTTACATTCTTTGATCAAGAACCTTGAATCTCTCATGTTGATATTTTCATAGCTTTTGAAAGAGATTCATAGGATTGTTATTTTGTTTTCATTTGAGTTGTAATCATTGCAAAGAAGGCAAACACTCTACAACAAAGGAAGTCTTGAAGAAGTTATTCATCAAGCAAAGTTATTGGGAAGCCTTGGTGTGGCATATCATCAAGCACTTGGAAGTCTTGTAGTGAAGCAAGCAAGTGGAAGTCTTTGAAGAATCTCAAAGCATTGGAAGTCTTGTTGTGGGGTATCGGCAAGCAAGAGAAGAGATTAGATTAGATATCAATAGGGTTACAAGGCAAGGGTGTGGTATCTCTTGTAGGCTAGCAAGAAGGGAGTCTTGTGAGGCATTTACTTGTAATTTGAGAAACTCTAATTCCTCATAGTGAAGAATCTCTCTTGGTTGAAGAGGGGACTGGAGTAGCTTTCAAGTGGATGAAAGTGAACCAGGATAAATCACTGTGTCGTATCTCTAAACTCTCTACTCTTTACAATTCCTGTTATTAATTGTGTTCTTGGTTGAAAACCTAGAAAAAGTGATTTTTCATAATTGATTGAATTGAATCTTAATTGTGCAAAATTGATTTGGGGAAAATCATTTTCATAACCTAGGTAATCAATAAGAATATTGGTGTTAATCAATTCTGCTTTATCTCTGATCATATGTGTTAATTGATTGATTTTCATATTTGATTGAAAAGTGATTTTTCAATTTTAACATTGATTAATCGAGTAATTGGTTTCATTAATCGATTAGTTTGAATTGATCATTCGGCATTAATCGATTAGTTGACTTGTTAATCGATTAATAGAAGAAAATTTCAAGAAAATCATTTGTTTTAATCGTTTTGATTTGTTTCTTGCGAAAATCTTTCAAGGTTTCTCTAACACCTATTCAACCCCCCTTCTAGGTGTTCTCCTAGTGTATCCTAGTTATTTCACCCACCGATTGTAGGTTCTTACAAAAAATGCCAAAGACGGGAAACTGGCTCAAAATTGGGAAGGGCCATACCGAGTAGCTTTCAAAACGGGAACAGGAGCCTACAAGCTCGAAACTCTCTCAGGTGCTCTCGTCAATAACACATGGAACGTGGCAAAGCTTAGAGCCTATTTTAGCTAAACTTTTTATCCTTGTTTCAGTTCTATTTTTCATTTTTAGTTTCATTATTAACTTTGCTTTGTTAGGATTGTTTATTTTTGATGATGGTGTACGCTCGGTGGAACTCCGAGCCCATTGTATTCACTGCTTCGAATAAATAAAAGTTCTGTTATTGAATTCATTGTATTTACATGCTTTTCCTCATAACCGACTAGCCACCGTTTATGACGCGAACGATTATAAACAGCTCGAACAAGAGCTTATAACTCATCAAGTACTTTAAAAAGATTCCCGATTCAAACATGATTTGTCTTTAAAATCATTTTATACTTCGCGGATAGAGGAACCCACCTCGGCTAAAGTGCTGGAGTTCCGAGGTCTTAACACTTGAATTCTTAACAAAAAGAACAAAAAGAAGCACAAAATGATAGCGGATATTATAAATATTCAAAATTAGTTACAGCAACAGATCCGAGCCCGTTTATCGGGGCAAATACAAGTTAAAAAGCAAAGGAAAGATCTACTCTAGGTCAGACAATACTACACTTTCAGGATCAAACTTGTCTTCTTCCTCCTCATCACCTTCAGCATCCTCGGCCCCTTCTTCCTCGGATTCCTCAGCGAAGTGGTCAGGAAGATCATTTCCGCCCATATCTATTGGGAGCCCATTCTCGCCCACGATCTGACCATTCTTAACAGAAAAGTTGGGGTCAGCACCCTTGGTCATAAGGCCAGGATTCAAGACACGAAGTTGCTCGGCGGTGTTGAGGAAGGAATCTTCAACCCCATGATCCCAGTTGTACAGATTCTCTTTGGCTGCTTTTTTATGCTTAAGAGCTTTCGTTCTCATCTTATCCAGAGAGGCTCGGAGCCCAGCGGCTTCGTCCTTGGCATACTCGAGTTGCTCTCGAGCCACTACAGCATCTTCCTCGGCCTTCTTCATAATCTCTTCGGCCTTTCTTATCCCCTCATTGGCCTCCTGAAGGGTTTTTTTCTGCTATCTCTTTGTCAGCCTCGGCTTTAGCCTTGGCATCTTCAGCATCCTGCTTCCCCTTCTGCAGCTTTTCATTCTCGGCAGCGAATGCTTGAAGCTTTTTATTAAGGCCCTCTACCTGAAGCTGTAAATAGTCTTCCCGAGCATCAGCTTCACTTCGTTTTTTCTTCTCCTCGGAAGACACACCATCATGAACATCATCACCACGCTGGGTAACGAAGAATGCTTGCACTTCTCAGGAGACTCCTCACCAGGGCCGAACAATTGTTTTCCCAAGTACCTGGGGTCCAGGCACCTATCACTTGCGCGTCCTCAGGGGGGAAGACAGTTGCGTTAAAGGCATCGGAATTCTTCTTAGCCCACACTGTTTTGGCGACAATGTCGTCCATGCCCTCAGTAACGTGAACTCCCTTGTGGGACTTACTCAAGTGGAGCCAACCTTCGGCTACTCCCTTTCCTGTGTCCGTCCGAAGCCGCTTGGGTGGACGCTCGGGGGTACCCTTAGCACTCGGCTGAGCCTCCGAGTTGATTGTTTGCTCTATCCCTTCAGCGGCCGAAATCACCTCGGCAGGGACAGTCCGAGGAGCAACGGTTGGACTACTCTTTGGCGCTGGCTCAGAGGACTGGCTTTTGGATGAGGAGCCAGAACTTGCCTTCACAGCAGCCAGCTGCGCCATCCTGGACGTGGCAGCAACACTTTTCTTGGCCTTTGAAGCCTTCTTCCCCATTTTTTTCTGCAACAAGATAAGATGTGTTATACCGAGCAAAAAAAAACCCCTCGGCCAAGAAAAAAGTGTATATACCAAGTTCGGCTTTCACTTCAGCCTGTGTTCTCTTCAACAGAATTTGTTTGGTGTCAATTTGCCCATTTTCTCGGAGATACTCCCAAACCCGATCGCATAATCATCTCTCGGCCTTAGTTAAGTCCGCTTTTATAATCAAATTGATACAAAGAGGCCCCTCGGTTATAAATAGCGTTCGACCAGCTCAATGGGAATTGAGGCACGACTTTAATTTTCCCTTCTTCCACAATTTGCTTCATAAACCAACACACTTCGGCTCCAGTATACTCGTATTGGAAGAAGCATGGTTTGAAGGATTTCCAAGAATCAGTTACCTTCGCAAAAAGGGCATGCTCTTTCCGAGCCTTCAATGACACCCAGAGCCCCTTGGAGTCGCCGAATTTATTTACTTGGGGGGCGTATAACCAGAAGAAGGCTCGTAACGTCGCCGTCAGACCTTCAACATCGCAAAATTTTTGAAAAGCTCGAACAAAGGCCCACCCACTCGGATGTAGCTGGCTCGGAGCTATACCTAAGTGGTTGAGGACTTCTATTTCTAAGGTAGAAAAGGGCGTGCGGATTCCGGCCTTTGTCACTACCTCCTCGTAAAAGTAAAAAATATGTTTGTCTTCCGGCACTTGGCAGCATATCCGGTCGTCTATGCTTACGTGTCTCAAAAAAAATTCCGAAGCAGCCCCATCCGGGTTCGGAGGTGTTAGAATTGGACGAAGGTGGTTCAGGCTGTCCGTCGTCAGCAACGAAGGCCTCGTTCCAAGTACTTCCCGATCGAAGACTCCATCGTACTGCGCGTGGTTGGGAGGTAAAGGATATTCTTCAGGATGGGTATCACACCTGCGCTCCACCGTATCTGGGGAAAAAGTAATTAAAAGGCTCGGCGTTAGCATTTTTTATAGCAGAACTTTTAAATCTAAAACTAAGGTCGAGCCTTGGAACTCTTTCCCCCTTCCTCTTAGGATCTCCCAAAGACTCTTCCCTCCTCGTAAATCGCTCGGGACTAGTCCTAACCTGAGCTCGACGCTCGGCAAACCTGTAAGCCAACAACCACCTTTTTTCCTCTTCAGGATTTGAAGGATATTCTATGGTTAACGGTTCTACCTCGGGTGACTCATTTGATCCTCGACCACAAGGGGGGGTGGGAGGATCTACGGTATCATCGGCATCGGAATTAATTTCTAAGGTAACATTTTCACAAGCAAGATCCCCAGAATCCCCAGAACTCCAAGAAAAACCCGAATCGTTGTCACTGGAAGGTTCCTCACCTAATCTCCTACAAAGTTCATGGTAAATTTTCTTCCAATCTCTCCAAATTCTCATTATTAGGAAACCCAAACCCTCCAACAATTTATCCAGAATAAATAAATCCCCAAATTTCTGCAAAACCCACAAAACGCAAAACCCTCTCAAAAAGAAGAAAAAACAGAACTAAAAATGAGTTATTAGAGTTAGAAGAAGAAGAAGAAGAGGTTACCTGCTTTTGATTGTTGATCTCTGGAAGAAGTTGATGGCAACGGATGATCGTGGAGGAATGGAAGAAAATGGAGAAAATGTGCAGGGAGCAAGTGAGAATAAGAGTTTATGGAATTTCTGATTAGTGAAAAGGAGCGTAAAAATTTCTGAAGCAAGTGGAGAGTTTCTGATTTCTAGGAATTGGAAATGAGGAAGTGAAGGAAGGGGGAGTGAGAGATTCGAATAACCCTCAACCCTCAAAAACCTTTCGGTTTCCTTCCACAATGCACGTGTGGGCCGAAAGCCCATTAACCCACTCAACCACTCGCAGGGTGAGACGTGGCAGTTACTAACGGCACTTTTTCAAATTTCAAAAATTATAATGATTTGGCACAATTTACAAAGACACGCGTCGCACCTAGAGAACCCAAAACGTCACCTCGGACAGGCTACATGCTTAAAGCTGGAAACAGCTGTCAAACAGTCCCGAACTAAGACATCCGAAAAGGTCAACCCTAGACACTTGTTACCTCGTCACAGACTTTCCAAAGTCTTACGCGCTGAGGGGCTTGTAGGGTCTGCCGACCATATACGGACCAGAGTCTTACCAAAGAGATTCTCTAAGGGCACTTTCCTCGGTTTACTTAGCATGAAAGTCCTACGCTCGGACTCAAGGACTCCGAGCATACTAAAGGGCCAGGCTCGGACTTGATGGAACCGAGCCTCACCATCGGTCCCCAATCCATCAGGCTCGGGACTCTAGGACCGAGACATATCGTCGTCTTGTGGATAAGCTCAGACTCACCGAGGCTTCTTATCCCTTCTGCAAATATCTCCTAGATTCTCGCAACAGCCTAGACATGAGATTTTTCAGCTAATCCTAACCAGATTCTAAGAGCATAATCCTCCGATATTATCTCACAGTATCCTGGTTCAGCACAGCTCTGATACAGGGCCCAAACGGCGCATATCAGCCTCCTCCAAACCCTATAAATAGCTCATCACAGCTAGGGTTTCAGGTAAGTACTCTCATCCCTAAGTTGACACTCTGCACACACTCGTTGACGAGGGAGACCCTGCTTTTCCCAACTGGAACTGCAGAAATACCACAAGTCACATATTAACACTTGATCCTCTCTTGGGCTCCTGATTACCATAATCTTGAGCACTTAGAGGGTTAAGGACATCTAGTGTTCAAGAACACTACACTTTGTGTATTTGATTTGCAAAAAAAAATTTTCTTTCCCCATTGCATGTCACGGCCTAGGGTTAGAAAAAGGGGAAAATGATTTTGTTTCTCAATGCATGTAATTGATTGTTGATCTTTGATGTTTATTTGATGTGTTTTTCGGTTTTTATGTGAGAAATCATGATTAAATGAAATTTCGCTTTGGTATGTATATTTGAGGGCTTTTCGGTTTTGATCAAGGAAATGCATGTGCTAGTTGGATCAAGATTAGTGCTTTATATCTAATATGCATTCGGCCAAGGCATGGAAATATGAGTAAATGATTTTATTTGATAAAAAAAAATTTGTGCCCTTGTTCATGTGTGTATGTGTATTTGGCCAAGATAGAAAGAAGGGGTAAATGATTTTGTTTCATGAAAAAAATTGTGTTTAAGTACTTGAATTGAGTTATGTTGATTTAAGTGTTTGGATTTGTGACTCTTAGTTTATTTTTCTTTGCTATATTCGGCCATGCATTGAAAATGTGCTTAGGAAATTTTGTTTCCTGAAAATAAATTTGCATGTTGGTACTTAAAGATGATTAAGTTGCTTGAAGCATGTAAAACTTGTATTTTTGGCCTATTTCTTTGATTAGATTCGGTTATGCATGTGTATATGTCTAAGTGATTTTTTATTTCTTAAAAATTAATTTGCATGATGAAGCTTTAGAAGGATTAAGTGTTGGAAGTCAAGCTTTCCCGAAAGGATGTAAAGAGTTATGCTAAAAGATTTCTAGAAGAAGGTTTTGATGATAACAAGATCCAAGCATCAAGTTCATTCAAGCTCAAGGCTCAAGCTTTCAAGCAAATAGATTAAATTTAGGCTCAAGCTTTCAAGCAAATAGATTAAATTTAGCTTTGCCCATAGGAATCTATGTAAGGTAATGAAGTTACAGTTTCACAAGTTCATAAGGCCAAAATGTTTTTCAAAGTTAAGGAGAAGAAAAGAATTTTTGTGAAATCGTTTTCAGCTAGATTTTCTGTTAAAAATGTTTTTGAAAACCTATGGTTACATACTCTGCTTTAGAAAATCAATTTTATGAAAATAAGCAGAAGTAATCGATTATCCAGGAGAGGTAATCGATTACTATGTTCCTGAGTTGTGACCTGGGAGTTTTAATTGAAAATAATCGATTACCTACTTTCATAATTGATTACCTTCTTCTCAGGAAGATGATAATCGATTACCTTGTTTTAAATAATCGATTACTTTATTAAAAAAGAATTTCACTGTTTTTCACAGAAAGAAGATAATCGATTACCTCTGTAAAGTAATCGATTACTTTTAAGTTTTACTGAAATCCGTGTCAGAATCAATCTTAAATGTTTCTAGATTTATTTTTTACATAATTGATTCTGATTTATTTTCAAAATTCGAATTTAAATATTATTTTGAAATATTTCCTTTTTGATTTAAGAATCAAATCTTTGATTTATTTCTTTAAATCTCTTTGATATGTTTTTTATTTTAAAACTTATTTTATTTTATTTCTGAGAACCTTTTTTGATTTAGTTTAAGTTTTCAAAATAAATTTATTTATTTGTCTTTTTCAAAAAGAATTTGAAGAATCCTAGAATCCTATTATTTTCTTCTGATAAAAAATTCATGTTCTTCTTCTTCTCTTCTCCTTGAACATGTTCTTCATCGTTCATATTATTTTCTAAAGAGAAAACCCTTTTGGCCTTTACGCTTGTGAATTAAAACTTCATTATCATAGTGCTTATTTGTTGTATCAGTGTTATTAAGAACACAAGAAATTGTATCACTCTCATATTCATCATATTCAAACTGTAGTTGTAGGGAGTGAATCTCCTCACTACTACAGAATTGCAAAAAAGTAGCCGGATATTAATCCCGGTTCCGTTCCGGAACGGGGATTAATAGACAAATGATAGTTAAAAAATACCATGAATTTATTGATCCCGGTTATAAAAAACACGGAACCGGGATCAATGTTATATCACATATAATTTTTTATTTTTTAAAAATTAAAAGTCACACAAACCTTATTTATCCCGTTGTTTTACTTCAACTGGGATGAATAATAAAAACACGGAACCGGGATCAATGTTATAACATAAATAATTTTTTATTTTTTAAAAATTAAAAAATCCCACAAACATTATTTATCCCATCATTTTACTTCAACTGGGATGAATAAATTGATTATTTTAGGGGAACCTAATTTCCCTTCTTCTTCCCTAAGTGAGCCGCCGCCCCCCATACCTTCTTGTCTCCCTCTCTCTTCGTTCCTTCTCCCTCCGTCGACCCCCGTTCACCTCGCCGCCACCAAGCCACCTTGCCTCTCTCAACACCACGCCACACAACCACCACCGCCGTCCCTGCCACCGCTGTTCCTCGAGCCCTCTCTCGATCTCACCACCGCTCCCATAGCCACCGCCGCCTCTCTCGATCTCGATCTACGATGCACCTTCACTTTACCGCTCTCTTTGATCCACCGTCTCTCCACCTTCTGCAGCCCCTTTCGCATATCCCCAAATCGCCACTGCCTCTCTCTCCTCCTTCACAGCCCCTTTCGCATCACCACTACACACCACTAAACCGCAACCAACAGCCACAAAATCGCTGCCTGCATCATCACCTACGTCCTTTTCCCTTGGTCGCAGATCTAGATGCCCCTGTTCACGATGAAATTGACCTTGTTATTGTTGTTATTAGTGCGCCATCACTGAATTCGATCTCGGTCATCATCGTGAGCTTTTACTGTGACCACGTGTAATCAATTGAATAAAGGTATAAGTTCATGCGTCTTTTTCATTTATTTTTCCTTGTTCGCATTTTTTTCTTTAGTTTGATATTGTAGTTAATTTTTCACGATACCCTAATTTGAGGATTAAGGTTAGGGATTTGATTTCAGATTATTTTTGCAAAGGGAGATTTTAATACCCAAATGCATAGTTGGGGATATTTTATGTATTCTTTAAACCTGAATTGCTAACAAGAATGTCGAGGTTGATTTATGAAACTTGTGTGAAAATTATGAAAACTGAGGTTTTTTTCCTATTTTTTGTGATGTTCTTTTCAAATTGATCCTGCAAATAATATATGTGAAATTGCTGATAGGTTTTGGATCTAATGGTTTGCGTTCTGGGATTCTCTTATAAGAATAAGCAAAGGATAGGTGGCCCTCAACAGGGTGTTTGCAAAGGTGTTTCAAAATAACAATATTTATAGTGATATGTATATTTGTTTTACTTCTGTATATGCCACTAAAATGTGTTTATGATCTGTCTTTGATAATCCTATTGTGGTGCACATATGATGGCAAAACTGTTTGATATCTATTAGTTATATTTTGTAGATATCCTTCCAAAGGATTCGATAATTGAAAAATTCTGTGTACGAGAGCAGTTTACTCATCAAATCCCAACCCCAATTTCTTTCTCTAGGTGTGTTCCCCCATGCTTTTTTAATATTTGATGCATGATTTTTTTTTACTTTTAAGCTAAATGCAAATGACAAGCTTGTGCCTCCTTTCTTATTATCACTGGCTGGTTTAGTCTACTATGGGGGTGATAAGGCTGAACTGATACATTTATGACAGTGAATTTTAATAGAAGTTCAAGAGGTTGGAGTTATTTTTATTAAATTATATGTGCTAACTTGTGTCTATTTTGACTATTTTGATTTAAAAGTTTTCATATGCAGTACAGTACATCACTTTTTCTATCCTTGATGCAAAACATTTCTAGCTTTCTTGTCTTGAAGAACCTCTGCAATCAGTTCAATGTATCATGTGCTTTGGGTCTACATGTTCCAAGCTTAACAGTCATGGAAGTTACCTACAGAAGAAATTAAGGGAATACTGTTATCGAGTTGAAATGGAAAACTATCAACTTTTTTTTCAATCTTTTGTTTATACAAGGTCTGATCTTATAAATTTGTTGATTGAACTGCTAATAGGTTTTATTTTAATTATCTTGTTTTTATTTCCATTAAAGGAAACTATGTTTTGTTGGTATCTAATATAGGGGTTTGTTTTAAGTCTGTAGCTTTTGGTTGAACTCATGTACATAACTAATGATTTAGATTAATATGTATGTTGATGGTTTCTAGTTAATATTTTTATTAGCTTGCCTACTCATTTCCTTAATGGTTCTAGTTGATATCCTGATCTTGTTATTAACCTCATATTATAAGCTTTGTTCTTCCTGTTTTTCTTTGTGGTGATATTAGAAGCTTTATTCAAGTACAACAGGTCAGCAATTCAGCAACTTTATGATGTATCTTGTGGTTGATTGCAGTAAAGTAAGTGGAGACAGAGAGGTACAACGAACAATGTTAGAGTTGCTCAATCAGTTTGATGGTTTTAGTAGTGACAATTTGATTAATGTATATCTCAAATTCTATGTATGGCTTTTTTTTCCCTCTTTGATTGTAAAAGATAAGCAAGAAAATGTTCACTGTCTTTGATTTGGTGGCTGGTATCAGAACATGCTTTAACTTTTATTTTCAACAACTTCAATAATGATTAACTAGACTTAGAAGTTGGCATCAAACATATCAGTTTTTTGTTGAATTAGGATCTAAGTGATTGAAATGACATTTTCATTTATTCTTGTAAATTGCAGGTCATATATTCATAGCAGCAACCAATTGGATCATAAGATCGTGTTTCCACACCCGACCGATGAAACAAGAGCTCGAATTCTGCAGGTTTGGTACCTTTGGAGTGTATCTTTTGACGTTAATGTACATTGCCTTCTAAAACTTCGATATTCAAATTCGGTTCCAAAGGTTATGAGTTATGACTAAGAATTTGTAGTTGCAATTCGTTTGTAATAATCATTGACCCTTATTTTTTTAAAAAAACTACAGGTGAACCACGAGGACTTTAATGAAGGTATCATCCAAGTCCAAGCAAAGAAGAAATCAAGCTTGAATTATTATGCATAAGTTGGAGCAAGCCATTTTTTCAGTTAACAATGACACAACCTAATTTGATGTTCGGAAATTTGTTTGCTTTATCTCAATTTTCAATATTGTGCTTTTTAACTATATCAAGTACAACGTATCTTCATTTTTATGTTTGATTATATATGGTCTTGTGCATTAGTGCAATTTTATGTTTTGGTTCGAAAGAGCTGGGAACATGCTATTCTTGTTGTTCATTCTTTTTACTAGTACATTAGTGCAATTTTATGTTTAATCTTATGCTTTATGACTAACTAATTAAAGAATGCAGCCTTGTGGTCTTGTACTCTTGTCTATGTCTTTTTTATTAGTTTAAATTATATTTACTTGTCTATTATAATTTATTTAAAAAAAATGTTGACAATTTATTTAAATATATGGATATAGAAAATATTATTTTTTTTAAAAAATATATATATTCACTAAAGATCCCGGTTCATTTTAAAAAATTCAACAGTGATCATACATACTAAAGATCCCGGTTCGTTTTAAAAAACTCAACAGTGATCATATATATTAAAGATCCCGGTTCATTATTAAAAATCAACAGTGATCAGATATACTATTGATCCCGGTTCCTTGTTTTTTATTGATCCCGGTTCCGTGTTTTCTAAAACACATGGGATCAAAAGTATCAGACTTGTTATACCAGGGGATACAATCCCAGTTCGGAACCGGGATCTTTAAACATTTCTGTTGTAGTGCCTAGAGGAACGTGTGATACGTTCTGAGGGTGAGGAACCCTTGTGCGATTTTTGAGGTCCCTAGCGAACGGAGGTTCCTAGTAGTGTGTGGGGCGCTCTTGGTTGTAATTGGGTGAGCTCAATTTCACGATTATGAAAAACTCAAGCGGGTCGCTTGGGGACCGGACGTAAGTCTTTCGCCGGAAAGACTGAAGCGGTATAAAATATCTGGTGCAATCTCTCTATCCCTTATCTCCTTTTTTTTATTGTTCTTATTGTTGCTTGTGCGTTGTTGTTAATTTTCATTCTTGCATCGCAACGATTATTTTATCAATATATTAATTTAATTGTTTTAAATTAATTAGCGCGGTAAAGTTTTCGTTTTTATCCTTTTAATTGATTCCGCGCGTAGTAGTTTTTATGTTATTATTATTATTATCCGCTTCCGTGCAATCTCTTTTCAACGATATATTATTTTCCGTTACAAAGTTTATTTAAATTTTTTGAAAAATATTTAAAACAAATATTTATCAAATATTTTGTAAAAACCCAATTCACCCCCTCTTGGGTGTCGACTACGAATCCTAACATTAAGTTGATTCCAAGTGTTTGAAACTTGTAGAGTTTGGTTTATTTTGTTTGTGCAATTCGGCCTCTTTTTAATTGAGTAGGTAGATATGAAAATGAAATTGTTTTGAATGTGATTATGTGTTGTATAAGTGATTTGGTGCTGGTTAATTGATTATAAGTTTGAGTTTAATTGAAAAGGTGAAGTTTTGATGCTTTAAGGAATGTTAAAAAAATTTATAGACTTTGGTTTGTGATGATGCATGATTCAACCATGGTATGTTTAGGAGGATAGGAATTTATTTTGTTAAATGTTAATTGATATTTGAAAAGTGTATTACCTATGTGGAAATAAAAGCTAACTGTTTGTTGTTGAAAATGTTTATTTTAAAGTGAATGTTTAGTTTAAAACTAAGTTAGTTTATTGAGTATGTTGCTTGATTAGTGTATATGTATGCTTGCTTAAATGATTTAAAGTCATGAAAGAATATGTGCTATGTGACTATGTGAATTGATTTATCAAAGTATTGTTTGTAGTTTGTGTGTTAGTTGATGTTTTGAAAATGTTCGGGTATGTAACTAGCTTTAAAATTAAGTAATTTTAAGTTTGTTTGATTTGATTCAATTGAAATTGTTGGCTATGTTTGGTGGCTGTCCAAGTTCTATTTTTATTGATAAAGTTTGAATTATAAAGTGTTAAAGTGTTAGTTTTGTGCTAAAGTATGTTTTGAAGCAAAAAGTACTTCTACGTTGTTTTTGGATTTTCTAAAAGTGATTTTGTGAATAAATCCTTTGCTTTCCAGAATTGGTTTGGTTTGTTTTTCCACTTTGAAAATGTATACAAGTGATTTAAAGTATAACTTTCAAGTGGTAATTGATTTAGGAAACAACCGGAAGTGAAAACGTGAATTTTTCGGTGTTTTCGGAGATGAGTAAGGTGTTGTCCAAGGCGGACCAGCAGACATACTTGCTTTTAAAAATTTATTTGTGGGTTATTTTTAATTTATTTTAAAGTATTTGAGTTGTCGCTTTACTTTGGAACGATTTGAGAAAAAGAATTGTGTTTTCATTTTACCCGAAAGGACTTATTTTATGTTTTGGAGTTAGTGCAAGCAACAATGAACGAATATATTAATTGGGATTTTATATTAATATGTTACGTTTAATTTGAGGAACTAAAGGTATTGCTCTCGATCGTGATCGTGGGAATCAAAGTTTCGTGGATCCTCAAAGAGCTTCAGTTCGTAATCAAGGTGAGAATAATAGCTTGTCTGGAATGTATGCCATGATTACATGACTTTATTTTCAAATGTTTATATCAGAACCGTGATCGGATAAAGGTTAAGTATTGTGAGGGTAATTGGTCTGTTTGATCGTTTGGCTCCTCGCACGAAAGGCTAAGATCACCATTATGTTTATGTGTTGTTGTTCGTTTGGTTCATGTGAACATGAGAATATGCAAGTATTATGTCTGCTCATGCATGATGATTCATCCTGGTTTATTATGTTTAGCATGATGCACTACATTGAAAAATGAAAGTAAAAGTGATGAATGGATCTCAAGAATGTGAGAAATTAATTAAAGGAAAGTGGTGAATTAAAGTGATCTTGTACAAAGAGTATTTTTGGAAATAATGATTTGTTATGGATATGATGGAAATGAGAAAGTGAGTTTCCCTGATGTGCACTGAGACGAACTCTTGTGCTTTCCAGGTTGAGTTTGTGCTGGTCACGTGAGTGATGCTCCGTGAGTCTGAGCCATGATTTGTTAAACAAGTGTTATTGGAAAAGAATGGATGTTTTAAAAGATGGAGAATTAGAGGTCGAGGATGGATAAGGGTGACTCGTCCGACCATAGGGTTAATAAAATATTATAAGACATTAATTATAATGCGGTGAGATGAGTGTGAAGTAGTGGAGAGGAAGATACCCTGTCTATCTACGAATATTCAAGTGTGTGATTGTGATAGGGGAGGGTAATGACGGTGACCCGTCAAGTAACCTAGAGTGCTTTTCTAAGCAAAACTAGACTATATGTGATCGAGACTTAAGACCTAGGGGATCGTAGCATGTTCTGCACCGCGAACTAGAAAAGTACTGTCGCCCCCTTGATAAATTCGAAACGGTGAGAGGGAACCTGAACGCGGCAGACAGTCGATTGGTTATTGGGCCCTGCGATATCGCAATAAAAAGAATAGATTACAGCTGACCCGTGTGATTGCAGTGTGTAAGTTATAGCTTACCCGAGTGGGTGCCGTATGTGTTGTTTTTCTCGGTTGTTTGACCGGCATGGGTTAAGATTCTTGTTCGTCCCGTTTGCTTCCGATTAGGCTTGGGAGGATGTGGAGGAGATGTAGACGTGTGTGCTAATCAGATAATATTCCCAATGATGCTTTATTTTTCCCCGACATCATTGGTGATACGAATTCCAATAAGACTTAACAAAATACATTAAGAAAGCTAATTGTGTTGTGAGGATTAAAGTGTGGTGATGTGATGGTGGCAGAGAAATTATGATAAGTGTGATGATGCAAGATCAATGAAGTATTTTTTTGATGATGATGATGATCATGCATTCATTCATATTCATGTGCATCTGTGTTGTTGTTTATTTCTGCTTTGAGATATGTTGGTGGTATATTTCTTTTGCCGACGTGTCATGCGTCCAGAAAAGCTTATTCTTTCTCCTGTCTCGTTGTTTCCCTTCGTTCTTCGTGGTGACGCAACGGACAGATGGTGTACAACATCGCAATCCAAATGTGGCCCCTAGCAGGAGGAGTGTGGGAAGCTACACATGATGGATGGATCTGGAGAGGCCTGACTCGGTTGGAGATCAGAGACCCTGAGCATAGGCTGAGAGAAGCAAGGATCGACTTGCACATTGGTAGCATCACTTTGAGAGACTACATGGATGGCGGACCTCGGACTTACTACGCACGACGTGTGCAGCCCGCACCGACTGCGGTAGTAAAGCCAGAGGAAGATGGGGAGATAGAACCTGAGGATGAGGAAGAAGAGCCTGCAGCGGAGCCGGACAAGGATTATGTTCCAGAGAAGGGTTTCAATTCCGATTTAGATCTAGCGAATGGATCGTAGTGTGTCTCGTGGGTGCTGCTGCTTAGGTGTTGTATTTTGTTTTAGTCTGGATCTTGTCTCGACTGAGGAATGCCATACTCTGGATATCTAATGATGTAACTACTTTTATCTTTTGATGTATTTTGGGACTGTGAGTCCGCAACTCTTTTATCCTGCTTTAGTAACTGCTTTTGGAACTGATGTAATTATATGGTACTCGTGAACTTTATCTGGTGATGTTTAAAAATGCAAAGCAAGTTTTTTGGTGTATAGTTCGGTGGATGAGTGATGTGTTTTGTAACAACTCAATTTTGTGAATGGCAATGATAATTCTTTTGCGACGAATCGAACAACGTTATCTTTTGTAAATAATTAAAATTAATGGTTCCTTTGAAAAATGAATAAAATGAACCAAGCAAAGTGCGCGTACATAAGTGTTTCAAAAAAAATTGGCCCTCATTTTTACTAATATTCTAATAAATAAAGAAAATGTTTTTGGTAAACAAAATTGGGGTGTTACATCTTTTGGTATCAGAGTTATGTTTATCCTCAGTGGCCTTAAGCATAGCCTTATATGCTTTCCTTGTGTGATCTATAATGGTGTGATGGTATGTTTGTGTGTGTGTGTGTGCGCACATGAGTTCTGTTTATCTAAGGGAGAAGATGGCTCTGTTAGATCTAGTGTGCATGTGCATGTGATGATTGTGAGATCTATAACAGCCCAATTTTCGTAAATAAAAAATGGATAACTTTTACTCATTAAAGTTGTAAAAATGAGGCAAATTTTTTTTTTTTATAAAACATTGATGAAGTGTATGAGGACATTGTTGAGAAATCGTTGTTGTACTTCAACATCCTTTTTGGCTAGAAACCGAGTTGTTACGAACGCATTTATTTTAATAAAACTTTCACCATCATAAAAGACCGGTTTCCAAATCATCATGATATTTCCAAAAGATTACATTGTTTGATTTTCAAAATAAAGTAGACCTTAGTACAGAAGGTAAAACTCAGCCAGAATACATGAGTGGCACATTGCTTGGTAATCCTTGACTCAAAACATAACTCACAGGTTTAACCTAAATACGCTACTTTCGCTTCCTTCTAAGGAAGATCTCCAGATGTAGCTCTCCTTTCCTCTCGTACCCTTTCTTCGCTCCAGAAGATGAAGTCACCCTCGTGGCTGCTTTTCAGTTGTCACTCAGCTTTATCTTCATCTCGACTTTAGTGATGGTCTTCATGCGATACTTCACCTGCCCGTTGAGATATCAGCAGCACCGATATGCCAACGAACAGGAGGGAGTAAGCGATCCGAACGACGAATCGTCGACGGTGTGGAATTGCGATAGGTAAAATAATAGGACCACACACAAATAGCATACAACACAGTACACACAAGATAACAAGTGGACATTTCATCATCATTATCACATTCCACATTTATTATATCTTATTATTATCATTTCCTTCATACTTCTCCACTCTTATTTCCAATCTCTTCCATAGAATTCAACGCCATTCCCACATTTCCATTCTCAATCTCTTCTCATTCCTCACATTCCTTGAATTCTTACTCTTACAAATATAAATCTTTTCTTACAATGTGTTATCGAATTACAACCATCGATGATCAGGGGATTTCAGGGATCATCGAGGTACGCGTTTCTTTCGTAGTTAGCACTCACATCTCAAGCCTACATCTCCTCGGCCATCCATCCACCTAGTCGGAAGCAAACAGGAGTACAGGACCTTTACCGTGCGGGCACGACAACTGTCACAACACAAATGGTCCCAGACCAGGAGGCTCAACCTCAATATCAATTCACATAATAACATGGCACACTGCCTCGCAGTGGCAAACAAGATGCCCCACTCCAGTCCCTCTCACTGTTCTCGATTTGCAATCTAGGGGGAGACAGTATTGTTATAGTGCGCGCGCAGAACTTACCACAGTATTAGACCCAGTCCCCACCACGTTAGTGCACCACTTATGGAATTCGTTCTGCCTATAACAATACTCTAGACTTCTTGACGTTTCACCGTCATCGTCCTCCCCTAATGCAATCTCGTCCTAAGTATCCGCAGATACTTATCGTTCCTTCCTCTCCACTACTTCGGGTTAACTCTCATCTCTCACCACGTTCGTAGTTAATGTCTTTTAAAGTCTTTTATCTTTTTAATTAACCTATTGGTCGGCTCACCCTTCGTACATCCCTTCAGCGAGTCCCAACCGCTAACTTTGCACGATCTCTCTCTTTCTCAAAACTCACATAGCACAGAGCTGGGACCTCATCACAATCTCAATCTCGTTTCTCAAACTTTTTCAACATACTCCATTTCTCACAATCATCTCATTTCAACATCTTTTCTCAAACAATCTTTTCACAACTTCCTCAAAATTTCTTTTCAAAAACTTCTTTGAAAATACTTTTTATAATATTTCTCAGAACCTCTGTTCAAAACATTTTCAAAAGAATTTCTTTTCACAACCTTTTCTAAAATTTTCTTTTCACCGTTCTCTACAAAATCTCTTTTCACAAATCTTTTCAAAAATCTTTCTTCAACAACCTTTTTCAAAGACCGCTTTTCAAAACCTTTTTCAAACTTCACACCATTGCTGGGCGCTAATGGAGGAGCAAGCTCAACTCAACACTAGTCCCAGACTAAAACCGAAAACAAAGGAACCCAGCTCCACTCAAGTCACATCATCATCACTCTTCCCAGCTCTGGCTCATCATCAACATCATTCTTTTCATTCTTTTCCCCCAATTTCAACTCTTTATCATTATTCCTTTCTCATCGTGTCTTTGCTTCAAATTTCATTACTTTCTCCACTTATTTCTTTTCGCTTACATTTCTTATTCAGGACGTAACAGACGTCCATCAACCGTTTACGCATTATAATCAACAGCAATGAACATCATCAAACATAATTAAATAAATAGATAAAAGCATGCTATCAACACACAACATCACACAATAGCATTGTGATCATTGTCACCTTCATATAAGTGGCCACACAATCAAACAATTGCCACTCATACTACTGACTCCGAACCACTAAGTTCCGATCTTTGAAATGATACGGAACGTCCTAATATATCACCTAAACACCACAGTATCTTAGGATAGCTTCTCTCTCACCTGAGGTCCAGCTATTAAATGCATACCGTCTCCGCGTATCCTTTGTGCTGCCCGCTGCCTCAATCCCTTGTCTTTAATATTCCTCGTACTAAATAAAATATACTTATGTTATTTTCTTGCATGAAGAATCTTTTCTTGACTCGTAACTTTCTGTTCCTCATTACAAAACTGAAAACATTGTTTTTTTATTGGAACCATTTTCATTTTCTCTAGTACTGTAAATCTTTTAAAACCATTTGAAAACATTTAATAAAATGGTTTGAATCAATTTATTTGGTTGCTGGTCCATTCTGGACAGCACCTTAAACAGGTTCCAAAAACATTGAAAAATTCACCGTTTTCAATCCGGGATTTTCTAAAACCAAACTTTGAGTCTCATAAATTTATTTTTAGAAATCAAGAAACAACCTTAAATAAACTTGGACAGCAAAGAAATGTTGTATAATAAAAACCCGAAAACATCGTAAAACTCTTTTTAGTTTCAAATACTTTTTAGTTCATTATTAACACTTTAAAAACTCATGTTTTCGTTATAAAGTGACTTTAGAAAATCATAAACACAATCTCACAACTTCAAATAAATCAAATCAAATTAAATTCAAACCCAAGCACACACATGGTCCACAACACACTTGAGAAATCAAGTCACATAAACACTTAAACCATCACAACCCAAACATTCCATTTTCAAGTAAATATTTTCATAACCAAACACTTGATTCAATCATCCACACATAATTAGTTTCAAAAACCATTTCATTTTTATTTCATGGAAAGGAATACTAACCTAATTATAATGCATTGACCGAAACACTTCACAATTCAAAGCAAGATTCATGCATTATCAAACACATAATTCATGTAATTATTCTCTTCTTCTTTCTAATAAACCGTGAGCTACAACTTGGGAAAATAATCAAACTTTAATTTATTTTTCTTAAAACAAATCAAAAATCATACAGGGACATGAAGCACATGTCAAGTTCTCACAAAATAAAGAGGCGTGAATCTTGATCCATACATGGCCGAATACATCATGCAATAAACCAACATTTAAATTAAATCATGTTCATGTAAGGAAAATTATTTTAAAGCTTGCCTCCCTAATTCCCTTCCAAAACCGAGGCATGCAATACAAGAAATCATAATCCTTTCATTTAAATTTAACATGTAAGAATGGATCCCAAGCTTTTTCTAGCAAATCATGCAAGAATCTTGCATTAACACAAACACTTTAATTTACTTTTCAAAGAACATAAAGGAATAACTTTTCAAAACTCGACATCAACATGCATGCACTTAGATCATGTAGATCAAGTCACAAAATTAAACATAAGGACACAAATAGGAAACAAAATCATTTTGAATTGAAAAGAGGTAAAAATCGAGGCATATTTTAAGAAATATAAAGGCTTTTATTCAAAGTCATTCACAAAACTCAAAACAAAGTCAAGATCAACACAAAAATCAAAGATCAAACACGATTTAAAGATCAAGACATAAATCAAAGTTTTTCTTAAGATTGAATCAAAAATCAAGACATGCAAAGCTTAGAATCAAAACAAAACCAAAGATCAAAGCTTAGAAAAATCAAAGTAAAAATCAAAGCATTAAAACCACTTGAATCAATTTCAACAAACATCAAACTAACATGCATGAACTCTAAACAAAATAGAAATCATCACAACCTAATTTTCTAGACATGGCCGAATCATTTAATTTAGGTTCTAATGTTTTGTGAGTTCGTTTAGTCTTAAAATTCAAGGTCAAAGTTGTTTCAACACATGTATACACACATAGAACCAAGATCAATCATAAACTAACATGCAACATCAATAATCTCAACAAATCTTTAGATCTAGAGGATTTAACTTGGAAAACATTTAGATCTTTAAGATTTTTGTTGGAAAAACTTTGAGATCTTTAATGAAAAACTTAATTGAGTTATGAAGTCCATTGATTAGAGATTTACAAGTTTTCTCATGAGTTCATGACCAAATACAAATAGATCATGCAAAGAAGGAAAAGAAAGGAACATTACAACATCAAAAGAAAATCTACACTATTACAACTTCTCATGCTTATTCGAACTACCCACCAAGGGAAAAGTTGACCTCCTAGCTTCTATGTGCTTGGATCTTCAAGGGAAAACTCTAGGTTTTGGCTTGGACTCCTCTCCTTCTTCCTCTCTTCCTTACGGCCACTCTCTTTTCTTTGTGTGTGTTGAGGGCTTGATTTTGCTCTCAACAAGTGTGTTTGAAAGGAAATGAGAAACTAGGGAAATGAAGGGTGGAAACGTGGGGATGAAGTAGCCAATACTTCACCCACTTGGCTATACATAGGCAAAGGCAAAGGCATAAGACTTTCCCCCTTTAGCCCTTGTAGAGGATTCGGTCATGAGGGAGGGTGAGGGGCAATTTTGGTTCTTCCCAAAATTGCATGGGTGGAGATTAGTATTCCTCAAGGAGACAAAGTGGGAGACATAAGGGCTTAGGGTTCATCCTAGGTTGTTGACTTTTAAGCTCTCCTTAGGGTTTCTTCCAACTAGTTAGGGTTTAGTTAGGAGTTTAGTGGGGACTTAGTTTGGGACTCAGTTACTTGCTTTCCTCACTCACTCACACACGGCACACACACATGCCTACACATGTTCACTTACATGCACACACACACACACACTTACACGATGCACTCTCACATATGCACATATACCTACTCATATGCACATACTCATTCACATACATACTCATGCACATACTAACCACACCTATTTTCATGTATACATCATTACATAATTTGCACTAACTAAATTCCTCAAAACCCTAAGCATGCATACATAAGAACCGTACACACATGTGTATACCCACATAGAAAACAAATTATTCACGCATCAAAATTATAATGACACCAAAAATATCAAGCACATATATTTATAGAAAATAAATCACTTTTCATCAAATAATTTCTTATTGAAAATTTTACCATTCCTCAAAACATAAAAATACTAAACACATAATTATTTCCAAAAACCATAACATTATTTCACGAAAATCATTTCTTTAAAACCATTTATCACTTTGAAAACGTAATTTAAGAAATTTATTTAAGAACCTACTTTTCCAAAACACTTTTCTCAAATAATTTTCTTTTAGTATTTTAAATTAATACGAGGAATTTGCGGGGTGTTACAAGATCTATTATGCAAGTGCATGGTTTTGATAATGAAAAATGTTTTGATCAAGCTCAAGTCATGGAGAAACTCACCAAAGATCAACAAACAACAATGATGAGGATAGAGCAAGCTCATTAAGATTCAATATGTGTATTGAGTTGTAATATCTTTATTTTGAGTCTTGGAGTTTGATGAGTTTGGGTAGAGTTTTTTAGAGGGTAGTGAATCTTTATCAAGTGCATGATCATATTATGATTTGAGTATTTCACTTAACCTAAATCAATAGGTGGCTTAAAGGTTTGAAAGAAAAGGTTTAGTTTTGAGAAAACAAGTTTTTAATTGATTTTTACAGCCTTTAATCGATTAACAAGTAAGGCTAATCGATTAACAGCTTTTGCATCAGGTCTTAATCGATTACCATGAAGGCTTAATCGATTAACAAGATTTTAACATGGGTTAATCGATTAACCAGAGGTGCTAATCGATTAACAAGTGTAGAACAACTTTTTAAAACAGCTTTTCACTTCTCGAAATCAGTTTTTTAAGTTTCCTAACTTTTGGGTCTTCTATATAAACCTTTTTCTATTCATTGTGAATCATGAGAACAAACT
Organism: Crotalaria pallida; assembly: GCA_037953625.1. Taxonomy (NCBI): domain Eukaryota; kingdom Viridiplantae; phylum Streptophyta; class Magnoliopsida; order Fabales; family Fabaceae; genus Crotalaria; species Crotalaria pallida. The sequence goes on from CM075649.1 coordinate 84,131,967, forward strand.
AATTTCATTTTCATATCATTTTAGAAAGATCAAAGCCACACTATTTTCTCAACATTCTCTCTCACTTTTATAAAGATCAAAGTTCTTACTTTTCATATTCTTTGATCAGGAAACTTTTGAATCTTAAGTTTGATTGTTCATAGTTCTTGAAGGAGATTCAATAGTTTATTGTGTTTTAAATAGAGTTGTAATCATTGCAAGAGGCAAACATTCTACAACAAAGAAGAAGTCTTGGTGGTTGTTCATCAAGCAAATTGAGTTGAAAGTCTTGTTGTGTTAACAAGCAAAGTGGAAGCCTTGTTTTGAGGTATCAACAAGCAAGTGAAAGCCTTGTTGTGGGTTACCAACAAGCAAGGGAAGAAGGTTAGATTAGAAGTTCAATAGGATTGCAAGACAAGAGTGAGGTATTTTCCTGAGGATGTAAGGACGGAGAAGGAAATGGAATTTCTTAAGTTGGTGCAAGGGAACTTGTCAGTTGGGGAGTATGCAGCTAAGTTTGAGGAGTTGGCTCAGTATGTGCCTCAGTATGCTAATGGAGGGAATGAAAGGTCTAAGTGTGCAAAGTTCCGAGATGGTTTGAGGGCTGAGATTGAGTTGGCTTTTTCGCATTTGGAGATAAATGAGTATGCAACATTGGTTAACAAGTGTCGGATGTGTGAAGGAGGACCGAAGTCTAAGGCAGTGACGAAAAAGGTGGCAAGTCCTTCAGCTAGTGGTGGACCGATTCGGAATCATCCATATCATGGAAGTTCTGGTGGAAGGTTTAGAACACCTATGTCGTATCCTCGTTCTGGAGGTGGAAGGGACCGTAGGTTTGGTGGAAGTGGGTCGCCTGGAAGTGGAAGTGGCAGTTTTAATCGGAATAGTGGAAGAAGTGGCGGTTCTCGCCCTGGAAATCGTGGAGGTGGCAACAGTAACCGTGTGGGTAATCCTGGAGGTAGCAGTGGTGGATGTAACACCCCGATTTTGTTATCCAAAAACAAATCATTTATTTATTAAAATATCAGTAAAAATGAGGGTCGATTTTTTTTTGAAACATTCATGCATACGCAATTTGTTTGGTTTATTTTATTTATTTTCCAAAAGAACCATTAACTTTAATTATTTACAAAAGATAACGTTATTCGATTTGTCGCAAAAATATTTATCATCACGATTCACAAAATCGAGTTGTTACAAAAACACTCTGCACATCCACCGATCCATACGGCAAAATACTTACTTGCATTTTAAACATTATCTGATAAAGTTCACAAGTACCACATAGTTACATCAGTTTTGAAACAGTTAATAAAGCAGGATAAAAAGTGTAACACCCTCACGATTAATTAGTTAAATTAAGATTTAATAAAATTTGTACTTGAAAATTTCTTTCGAAAAATCGACAGAGTTTCCTCTATTTTTCAGACTTTCCAAAAATTTCTTCTTTTATACCTGTCAGTCCAGAATATTATAAAACATAAAATTATATTTAACTACAGTTAGCTAACACTAATGCCCATTTTCAAAAATAATACAAGTTTCTGGGCTTCTAAAATTAAACTATGATAATTACACCAAATTAATTCATGTTCCCTCATGACTAGTTCAAACTCAACAGAGTGGAGTGTACTCCTGCTCGGCCATGACTTGTGAAAGCTCCCTCTGTACCTGTAGTAAAAATATCAAGAAAAGTAGCATTACACAAAACTTAGGAAATAACTTCTAAGAAGTCATAGTAATAACTAAGCCTAACATTATTCCTAACACACAAAAACATAGACAATCATTCAATCTCATTTATTCTCTTTTTAACTCTCTTACTTTTCTTCTCTTATATTTAAATTTTCTTATTTAAATTCCAGGTTTGATTCTGTTTACTTAGTCTCTTATTCTTGTATTTATTTTCTTATCCCTGGAGCACATGGGCCATCCCGGTTGTGTTTTCTCTTTTTATTTCTCTTAGATTTCCTCATCCCTGGAGCACATGGGCCGTCCAGGTTGAGATTAATTATTCCCGGAGCACATGGGTCATCCAGGTTGTGTTTTATTATTCTCGAAGCACATGGGCCATCCGAATTGTTTTCAGTTATCCCCGGAGCTCATGAGCCGTCCAGGTTGTCTTTTAATCTTATCCCCCAAGCACTTGGGCCGTCAGGGTTGTGTTTTAATTATTCTCAGAGCACATGGGCCGTCCGAGTTAAGTTTTATCATCCCCAGAGCACATGGGCCGTTCGAGTTAAGTTTTATCGTCCCCAGAGCACATGGGCTGTCCGAGTTAGGTTTTAACATTTTTCCTTTTCTTTTTAAGTTGTATTTCCATTCCTTTACTCACTTTTAATTTCTTAGTTCTCTTTCTCACTTTTAATTTCTTAATTATTTATCTTTTCTCTTCTTTAGTTTCTATTACTTATTCTCTTCTCTTTTTTCTTTCATTAGTTACTTGTTATCATGTTCACATTATCCCCCTAAGGGTTAACAAAGAAATCATACACTCACAATAAACACACATTCACAATCATTTCCTTCTATTCCTTGCTTAATATAATTTATTCTTACTACCTAGGGTCATCCAACTAGTCTAAGTCATTTCACAAACACTTACTTTTATTCATTGCTTCTTATAATTTTATTTCACTACTTAAGGTTATCCTCCTAGCTCTAAGTTATTTCAACCATTCATTCAAGCATTCGTTCAATCGTTCACTCACATACATGCACAAAATCCCAATTCATCCCTTAATTTATGCTACTCATTAGCTTACTATATCTTAGGTTCATTTTAAAACCCAACCCCTCATATAATTCACACATATAACATCATTCAAAGCACAATCACACAATCCATGTACACGTACAATCATACAATCCAAGTGGTCTCATTTTACTTATTTTCTTACTCGACTTATCATTAATATTTCTATCTATACTTAAATTTACAATTTACCTAGTGGGTTCATTTCTTTCATTCTTACACTTTATTTATCATCTACATTAACTACCCTATTGTTTGTCATCCTAACTAATCTTTTCTATTCTTAGCCACTACTATAAACAACCTAGAAATCATGTCCTAAATAAAGGTAACACAACCCTCTTACCTTTAAATATTTTAACTCTTAGCTTTTTCGTAAACACATTCCTTTTCGTATACCGATACTCAAACATGTCGTGCTCATTGCTATCGCTTGCGCTTGTCCTAAAGCTCCTTCGTAGTCTAACTATATAATTAAATCATATAGTAATCAATTTAATGCGACAAAACCGACTCAATTTGAAATCTCAATAGTTAACATATTTCAAAGTAGAGTATTTCGTAAGTTTTCCAAATCCGAAATCATTTAATTATAATTTACAAACCAAAATAACATAGGATTTCAAATTAAGATTATTGTCTTCTCGATAAAATAGTATAGCTTTTTATTGAAGATACGCTAACTTTCGAAACTAACATAATCACCAAAAACTCATTAAAGTTAATTAGTTTTAGTTTCAAGCCACAAAATCAAATGCTATTACTTGACACTATTAATTCCGAACTAAAAGGAAATGCCCTTGATTCAAAATAAGTCAAAATCACATTTCTAACGTTTAGGTAATTACACTTCCTTTCAATTCGAAATTAAAGTTCAAGCCTTTAGCCCGAATTAACGTATGTCGAATATATATCCGATTCCTATTTAATTGGTTTATTGTTAGTTTAGGGACAATCTAGCCCAACTAACCTACAACCCAATTACTTAGGAACCCAACGCATTTAACAAAAACACTTTCAAAACCCATCCTTCGACATAACGTTTAATTCGACGTTATAAAAAATCAAAGTAACCAATTAAAATCATCATCAATAATAGTATAATTAAGATTAACACAAAATCATAGCACAATTAAATTTCCAAAACTATAATAAGGTTCCAACACAATACTAACTTTTCAAAACAATTTAACACTTTATAATTATTACCAATAACACTAAAATTAGTATTATTATTATTATTATTACTATTACTATTATTATTATTATTTAAAACACAACACAATGCAGTTCAAAAGGTATTAGGGATTTACCCTCAAATCTGGTTTTTGAAGTAGCAAAGGAGCTAAGACAGGTTCGGTCAGCCTGCATCCGTGCGGTTCATGGAAAAACCGATCCATCATTGTCTCCAACAACAGCACCCCAACAACAGGGACTGAGGAAACAAGCTGATCCACCACGACAACCTTACGGACGAGGGTTTGATTTGAAAACACGTCAAGAACTAACAACACAAGGCAGAGGTGACTTCACTGCGAGTTTGAAGGCGGAGATCGTTGTGAAGCATGTGAAGCAAATGCCCAAGAGATTTTGATGATTCCAAAAAGCAAAGTCCACAACATTGAAGCTTAGACTCAAGTTAGTCAAAAAGGAATTCTTATAAACTTGTAATGTTAATTTAATTTTCTTAGAGTTCCTTAGGTGCTTAATGGTTAAGTCTAAGTTAGAATGAAGCTAAATCATAATCTAAAGAAAAATAGTATGCATGCTAAGTTAAATCAAAAGTGGGTGATTTTCAAAAAATTAAAAAAAAATAATAATAAAAGAAAGTGGTTTTCAAAAATGAAAATGAAAAGAAAGTGATTTTCAAAAATAAAAATAAAAATTATTAAGGAAATATTTTTTTATAATGTTTTTGAAGTCAAGAAAGTATTTTCAAATTAAAAAAAAAAGAAAAAAAAAGAAAAAGTGTATCTGATCAAATGTATCCGGATACATCCAAAAGTATCTGGATACTTCTTTAAAACAACAGTTATATTTTTGAAATCAAACACGATGTATCCGAATACTTTCAAAAGTATCCGGATACATACAGTTAAAACTGTCATAAACATAGCCGTTTGCTGTCCTAACTGATATATATATGTTCCAAACGATTTCAAAACATCAGAACACGTTCTTACAACTCTGAAACTCTCTGTACTTACTGGAAAAACAAAAGCCATTGAAATTTCACAAGTTCTTCATGATTTCTTCTACTTTTAACATATAAACGAAGAACATTCAAGTGTTTGCTCTTTTCACTTTCATAAACCCACTTTGATAAACACTTATCATTCATTCTCTTCACTTTAGATTACTGAATTAGTGTTCATAGACATTGTACATATTTGAGTTGTTAATCGCACACAAGGGTGCAAGTGACTACAACAACAACGATTGCTCAAATTCCGCAAGTTGGTGAAAGGTTTTTATCACGCTTAACTTGAAGGTTTCAAGGAAGTGAAAGAGGTTCTTTCAACACACGGACTCACTGTGATTGGGCAAGGATTCGGTTAGGGGATACAAGTTCCAAAGAGGTTCTTTGGAGGGTAAAGTCTAAGGGGAAGGTTTTCCCTTAAACTACTTGTACTAACGATTTCTTGATCATAGTGAAGCAAATCTCCCAATTCAGAGAGGGAGGACTGGATTAGCATTAGTGTTCGTTAACACACTAATGTGAACCAGGATAAAATCCTGTGTTGGCTATTCTTTCATAACTCTTTAAATTTCCGCACTTAATTTTTGTTATATTTAAGCATAAGCAAAAATTAATTTTAACTCTGATAAACCGAAACAAGACCATATTAAGTGAGTAATTTTGGCTAATTTTTTTTTTTGGTGAAGTTAGTATTCTTCGCCTATTCACCCCCCCCCCCCTCTAGGGAATAATACTACCCACTTGTTTTCCAACAAGTGGTATCAGAGCTCGGTCGGAAACGATCGAGCATAACTGCTTTTCCATACGATCCTTAGTTTGGTAAACAATGGGTTCTAGTAATCCCTTTTGTGGTGAAGGTTCTTCCATTAATCGCCCCCCTATGTTTTCGGGCGAAGGTTACACCTATTGGAAAGTTAGGATGAAAATCTTCATTGAAGCAATAGATGTAGAAATTTGGAATGCTATAGAAAATGGCCCTTTTGTACCAAAACATAAAGTTAATGATTCTGTTCTTGATAAGCCCAAGGGGAGTTGGAATGATGATGATAAGAAAAAAGTAAGTTATGATTTAAAAGGAAAAAATATCATTACATCCGCTCTCTCATATGATGAATTCTTTAGGGTCTCTCAATGTACTAGTGCCAAACAGATGTGGGATACTTTACAAGTGACCCATGAAGGTACTAGTGAAGTCAAAAGGGCTAGACTAAACGCCCTCATGCATGAGTATGAACTATTTAGAATGCTTTCTGATGAATCCATCTCAAATATGCAAAAGCGTTTTACACACATAATAAATCATTTACTAGCTCTTGGAAAGACTTTTCTTGATGGTGAACTTACTAACAAAGTCTTAAGATGTTTAGACAAACAGTGGCAACCAAAGGTGACTGCAATTATGGAGTCAAAGGACCTAAGTGATATGGATCTTGCTACTCTCTTTGGAAAACTACAAGAGCAGGAAATGGAATTGGGAAGACTAAACATGCATGAAGAGTCAGACAAGCGCAAAAAGGGGATATCTCTAAAGACTACTACAACAAAGATGCTAAAAAGTCTTGAAGAGTTGCCCCAAGATGAAAATTCAGATTCAGACATTGATGATGAGACCATGGGGTTTTTGGTAAAAAAAGTTCAGCAATTTCCTGAAGAGAAGAAATACATTCAATAGACAACAAAGAAATCAAAATGAAGCATCTTCTCGAAAGACTCCAAAGGAAAAGATAAAATGTCATGAGTGTGGTAACACGGGTCATATAAGGATTGAATTCGCTCAATGTCTCAAGAAAAAGGAAAATGACAAAAAGGATAGCAAAGGATTCAAATCCAAGAGGGCTTATGTTGTATGGGATTTGCCTGAAGACTCAGAGAAGCAGAATGCTAGCTCTTCAGATGAGAAAGAATTGGCTAACCTGTGCTTAATGGGAAAATTTGATGAAGAAGCTTCATCAAGTGGAGAATCATCTGAGCCAAGAAACTCTAAATTGGTAACATATTCTAATTCTGATTCTGAATCTGAAGACACCTCTTATAATTCGCTTTATGAAGCTTATGTTGAAATGCATAAGGAACTTAAAAAGCTAGCTAAAATCAATATTGAAAGAAAGAGAATCATTATGGAGCATGAAGCTAAAATTTTAGAAATGCAAAAATTTATTGATGAACTTCAACTCCAAAATGAAACTCTGGATCTCATTTATTCTAATGCTTCCTATGATTGTGAACTAAAAGCAAATTCCATTGCCGAATGTGAAAGTTGCAAGCATTTTGAAAAAGAAGTGCACAATTTGAAAACTAAGCTTGCAAGCTTCACTAAAGGAAAAGCACTAGTGGAACATGTCACTTCCTAGGTAGTTCCCTTGTTGCTTGGGCCTCCAAGAAACAAGCTTGTGTTGCATTGTCAACGGCTGAAGCTGAATACATTGCTGCTGGTAGCTGTTGTGCCCAGATTTTATGGCTAAAACAACAATTAGTTGATTATGGGTTGATATTAGATCACATCCCTATTCGTTGTGACAACACAAGTGCCATTAATCTCTCTAAGAATCCGGTTATGCATTCCCGTACAAAGCACATAGAAATAAGGCATCATTTCTTAAGAGATCACGTTTTAAAAGGAGATTGTGTTATGGAGTTTGTAGAAACAACAAAACAATTGGCTGACATTTTTACGAAACCTTTGCCAAGAGACTCTTTTTATTTTATTAGAAGAGAATTGGGCATTCTTGATGAAACAAGTATTGATTAATTGTTTTTGTTGGATTTTAGTACTAGAAATCTTCTATTTTTGTTAAAAATTTATGCCTTATTTGAGTGTGCCAAGTATATTCATGTGTTAAATTTCATGTTTCATGTTCAAATGATGTTAGAATGGTTGCTTATTTGTGTTAGAATTGTTTGTTTTAAGTTTTTAGTCTTTTTGGTCAAAAACTGAGAAAAATATTCGGATACATTTAAAAGTATCCGGATACCGCGTGTTAAGCTGGCCAAAACCAATCAGATACATAAAAGTATCCGGATACTAGAGGATGTATCCGGATACCTCATGTTCAGCAGACCCATAAGAAGGAAGATACATAAAAAGTATCCACATACACTTCATTTTCTTCCTTGCGCCGTTCTTCCCCCTTTCTTAACCTAGACTTTCAATCTTCAAAATCCATCATTTTTCTCTCAAATTAACTCAATTTCTTGATGATTTCACTTATTTCCAACACTCCTCTTCTCACAAATCTTGTTATTTCTCTCTAAAAACTCACTTTTCTTCCCACGAGTTCTCTCTCTCTCCTCACGGCTTTCACTCCTAGTCTCTCTACTCACGGTTTTTCTCTACAAAAACGTGTTGTTCATCACATTCATGGGTGACAGAGGCACTCCCGGTCGTGGCAAGCGTATTAAGTACACTGGACCACGTGCCCGCGTATCACCGCCTCGTGGAAATCATGACCCATTTGCTGGAGATCCACATTTCAACGCTTTTGATCGCAACAATCGTGTGCAAAGCTATGAGGGACGTCGAATCCAGATTGTGAGGTGGCTGAACTTCGATTGGCTTACTCAAGCACGCTTTAATTTTCACAATCAATTGGAGATACAGGGTATTCGCAGGTTCTTGGAATTGAAATGTAACTATTATCCTCGCATGATTAAGGAATTTTATGCTAATCTGATTTTTAGAGATGATAGTCTGCAAACATTGGTTAGAGATAATCATATAGTTATCACTGAAGCAGATTTTATGGAATTAGTTGGTTTAGTTGCTACGGGTGTATCTAAGGATGATAGTAATAGTGCTTTTAAACGCTGCAATCCTGTTCAAGTGTATACAGAAACTTTAAGGAATCCTCTTGGTTGGTTGGGACCCAAAAAGCAAGTTGGTAAAATGAAGACTGAAGACCGCCTCCTGCTTTATGTCATTACATACTGCCTGAAGCCTCGCTCTACTGGTAATAATGCCATAGCTTTAGGAAGTGATTTGAAATTGATGTACTGCATCAAGCAGGGCCTTCAAGTGAATTGGGTTCGAATCATTCTGGATTGCATGAAGGGTGTTATTGGTACTCAGGCTAGTTATCAATTGCCTTATGCTATGTTTATTCAGCGTTTACTCAATTTCAAAAGAGTTCCGCATTTTCATAATGAGGAGTTTGTTGAAATGGATGCCTCTCACAATTGTATGGGTGAAAATGTGCTTCATAGTGCTGGTATTTGGAGGTATCAAGTGCTTACGCAGGAGAAATTGTTGCTGCGTGATGAGGCTAGGGAACTCAATGCTATACCTTTGGAGAATGTGCCTCCGGGTCGTGCTGGTGATGATGCTGGTGATGGTGATGATGATGATGGTGGTGGTGGTGATCAGCCTCAAGCACAAGCTCCCTTTCAACCTCCCTTTGGTCCATCTGTGCATGAAGAAGGTGGTGGATCAGGTTCTGCTACGGGTGCATCAGTTGGATCCGATCCGTCTGTGCTTATGGCTCACATGGACTCTCAGTTCGAGTCTCTTCGCCTATCACAGCTTGCTCACATGGATAACATGCAAGCTACACATCAATCTCAAATGGCTGACTTGCGGACATATGTCACTGATCAATTCACTGCTTTAGACAATCGCATGACTGCCAACTTCGATCGCCTTGATTTTCTGATTCGTACCATGGGTGATTTGCCTCCGCCGCCTCCATCATCTGATGATTAGGAGATCTTTAATTGCGTTTAGACTTAGTCGTTTTAGCATGTTTTGTTAATTTGGTTTTAGCATGTTTTGTAAACATTGTTCTGAACTCATTTCTTAGCTATGTTTGATTCTGCTCATGTTCTGCAATGACTATCTTCTGGTTATGTACTGGTTATGTTCTGTGATCTGTGATTATATTCAGGGGGAGTCTATTTTCTATTCTTCTTTTTGGCTTAATTTTATTGTTATCTATTATTTTGATAATGCCAAAAGGGGGAGAAGGTATGTTGTTGACTTTTGTAGGTTGATTTTCCACTTCATAATATTTAATGCCTATACTAAGGGGGAGCACATAAATCAACAAAGTTTGTCATCATCAAAAAGGGGGAGATTGTGAAGCATGTGAAGCAAATGCCCAAGAGATTTTGATGATTCCAAAAAGCAAAGTCCACAACATTGAAGCTTAGACTCAAGTTAGTCAAAAAGGAATTCTTATAAACTTGTAATGTTAATTTAATTTTCTTAGAGTTCCTTAGGTGCTTAATGGTTAAGTCTAAGTTAGAATGAAGCTAAATCATAATCTAAAGAAAAATAGTATGCATGCTAAGTTAAATCAAAAGTGGGTGATTTTCAAAAAATTAAAAAATAAAAATAAAAAAAAATAAAAGAAAGTGGTTTTCAAAAATGAAAATGAAAAGAAAGTGATTTTCAAAAATAAAAATAAAAATTATTAAGGAAATATTTTTTTATAATGTTTTTGAAGTCAAGAAAGTATTTTCAAATTAAAAAAAAAGAAAAAAAAAGAAAAAGTGTATCTGATCAAATGTATCCGGATACATCCAAAAGTATCCGGATACTTCTTTAAAACAACAGTTATATTTTTGAAATCAAACACGATGTATCCGAATACTTTCAAAAGTATCCGGATACATACAGTTAAAACTGTCATAAACATAGCCGTTTGCTGTCCTAACTGATATATATATGTTCCAAACGATTTCAAAACATCAGAACACGTTCTTACAACTCTGAAACTCTCTGTACTTACTGTAAAAACAAAAGCCATTGAAATTTCACAAGTTCTTCATGATTTCTTCTAATTTCAACATATAAACGAAGAACATTCAAGTGTTTGCTCTTTTCACTTTCATAAACCCACTTTGATAAACACTTATCATTCATTCTCTTCACTTTAGATTACTGAATTAGTGTTCATAGACATTGTACATATTTGAGTTGTTAATCGCACACAAGGGTGCAAGTGACTACAACAACAACGATTGCTCAAATTCCGCAAGTTGGTGAAAGGTTTTCATCACGCTTAACTTGAAGGTTTCAAGGAAGTGAAAGAGGTTCTTTCAACACACGGACTCACTGTGATTGGGCAAGGATTCGGTTAGGGGATACAAGTTCCAAAGAGGTTCTTTGGAGGGTAAAGTCTAAGGGGAAGGTTTTCTCTTAAACTACTTGTACTAACGATTTCTTGATCATAGTGAAGCAAATCTCCCAATTCAGAGAGGGAGAACTGGATTAGCATTAGTGTTCGTTAACACACTAATGTGAACCAGGATAAAATCCTGTGTTGGCTATTCTTTCATAACTCTTTACATTTCCGCACTTAATTTTTGTTATATTTAAGCATAAGCAAAAATTAATTTTAACTCTGATAAACCGAAACAAGACCATATTAAGTGAGTAATTTTGGCTAATTTTTTTTTTTGGTGAAGTTAGTATTCTTCGCCTATTCACCCCCCCTCTAGGGAATAATACTACCCACTTGTTTTCCAACAATCGTGACGAACGGCGGCCCGAGCGGTGATGGTGGCTTCGGTCTGGTTTGCAACCAACAGTGAACATACCCGGTGGTGGCGGCTAGGTCGCGAGTGGTCCTGGTTCGTGGCAGCGTCGGAGGCAGTGGCGGTTGGCGTTGGAGGCTGGCGGAGATCGTGGTCCTGGGTCACAACTCACGAGATGGAGTCAGTGGTCGACGCTGGTGGCTTTGTGGGGAACACTGTTCATTTTCATTTATAAATTTATAACAATGTTGGTTATTATTGAGATTCTATAGAATGTTGAATAAATAAGAGTATTTATGCTTATCTGAAAAAATAGAATTATTTTTTTGAAAATAAGTAATTAATGTCATTAAAAATTGAAAAAAAAAGTATGAATACGACAAAAAATGTCTAAGAATAACTTATACTAAGAATCGACCGGAGTATATGATATATTTACACCTAATGAATGCAAACCGCAAAGTGCTAGTAATACTGGTAATTTATGAGGAAAAAAATAGTGGAAAGGATTATTATTTGGCATAAAAATATGTGTGACCAATCAAAAAGGGTTCCATTTTTCTGGGTGGATATGCTAACACAAGCAAATATGCTTGTGTAAGCTAACTTTTCTCTTAAATGTCTATTATTTCACAAGCATATATGCTTATGATAAGCTAACATAGTGTAAATTGAGTAATGAAGATGCTTTTCTGTCCTTGCTCTTGTACCTATGCATTTTGTTTTTCTAATACCATTTTTTTATCAGCAAAGAAAGTTTTATTAAGCAAATAAAATAAAGAATATTAGCGGTACTCAAACAATAGCAATACAAAGTTGTTCAGATAATACAAATGACATGCCTCACATCAAAATCTCCTCCTTGTAATGACTAATCATGAAATAAAGATTACATGAGTTGACACCTTTTTGGATTAATAATCAACCCAGCCATGCATGACACCATCCTATCTAATCCCAGCTAAGCTTCCTGTTTGTTGTGTATTCCATAACTTGGCTGGGACCGCATAAACATTCAGCCGGTAAAACTTTGAGGTTCATTCCTCCAATAACCTGAAACATTCAATTGGATTTAGGATCCAGTCATCAAATGAATAGGATCTCATGGTATTCCTTCTTTTATAATTAACCTGAAATGAATGTTTATGGACTCCACCATCAGCTTTTCCAAATTTATTGAATCTCCTTCAAATACCACTTTCTTTCTCTTATCCCAAATGCAACATACTATCACTATCCAAATGTTAATCCATGATTTCCTTGCTCTTTCTTTTTCAACTTAAGCACTCCTATGTGTTGTTGCAAGCTTGTAATCCCTATTGCATTGAGAGCGGCATTTGAATTCCAAACCAAGAGTAACATTGTTGCCAGATTTTGTAGCTGATTAGACACTTAATCATATCCATCACGGCAGAATTATGCTCGTTCTTTGTAAATTAACTCTTGTCACAATTCCATTCCTTAGTACCTTCCATGCTAAACTAGCCATCTTTGTTAGTGTGCATTGTTTGACCAAAAAGTCATGAAGGTCGCCTGTCTGTACATGATTTTGTTGATGTAACCTGAAATAAACTGACTTAACAATATATCTTCCTTCATCAAATGATACAATACCCATATATATGACCAATGTTATCAAGAAAGACTTTAGATGATAAACCTTTAGTGAGCAGATCTGCAACCATGAAGTTTATTCCAATGTGCTCTATAGACTCTTAAACTACTCTGAACTTTTCCTTAAGTGAGATATATCACTACTAATATTTTGTCACGAACTAACTTTAATGGTCTTTCAGTTTATCCAAAATTTGCAACCAAATGAGAAAATTTCATAGCCATATCCATTTACTAGAAACCTCAAAACACACCATTGCTATATCAGAAGAAGCTATTAGTGTCTGCTAAGCACTTTACCGAAATAGTTCATTCACCTAACAAATAAATATAGCATGGCACTACACTGACATGCATCCAATAATAATAATAATAATAACAAGAATACATGATGATCTCTTACTGAATCATTGTACTGCATGTCTGCATGTGAGCATATAATTCTTTGTTCTCCTTTAATACTTGATAATTTGTTTAACTGTTTTCTAATGATTTGTCTCTTAATTACCCAAATACAAGCATTCTACTTAAGTATGCAATATCCAAAATCGCACGACTTATGTATACATTAAACTCCCTAAGCCAATGCATAAGGATTCTTTTGCAACTCTTAAACTTTAAAACGCCATCTTCAGGCACGGGAGACTAAACTTGTCTCCTTTAGCAACAAGAGTTTTACCAGGTTTTCAATCTTTAACATATAAAGCTAAGAAGATATATTTAATCCCACTAAATTATGGTACACATAACCAACAACTGAACTCATCTCAAAACCAAAAGAGATGATAACTTGTTGAAATATATGTTACCATTAACAAGAATCTTACTTAAACTCATAGATGAATTTATTTAATTTTCAAGCCATATCTTTGCATATCCTTTCACAAAGTTTTTATGATTGCACCATATACACTTTATTTCATTAATGTTGCCATTGAAAAACAAAGTCTTTATATTCATCTAATGAAGCTTAAATCAGAATGAACTATAAATGATATTATAATACTAAAGGAGTCTTTTAAAAAAACAAACGAAAAAATTCTCTTTGCAATAAATTTCTTCGTTATGAGTAAAGCCCTTTCAAGCAAGACATACCTTATATCTTTCCATATTACCCTTTGATCCCCTTTAGGTATTAAATATTCATTTACTATTAAGTGAATACTTCGATACCCTTTAGTTTATGAAGGGTTTGATACCCTCTCTATGTGAATCATTTAAAAGCTGTTCTTATTGATACGAAATTGAAACCAATTCATTAGAACCAATGACTATATGCTGATTCATACAGTTACTAGTTAGCATCATCTGAATTACTTCAATAATTCATCATGTTGATACTTGGATTTAAAAAATAAAAAAGGAAAAGGAAAGAAACAGTAGTAAAAAAAATGAATAGGGCTGCAAAATTAAAAATCCATTAGTTGAGTGTTGAAATTAGGATTTACAAACATGAAATCTAAATACTATACGGTAGTCAAAATCGAAGAACAGGGTTGCAAAATGATAAAGTTTCACGTTCTGCACTTTTTTTCCTTCAATAACTTTGTATTTTTGCATTTGGATCCTTAAAGACTTAATTGAACAATTGACCTTTTCAACCAAATAAGTTTGACTCAGCACCCATATACATTTGTCATCATCTAAGTGATCCACATAAAGAGGGTATCAAACCTTTCATAAACTAAGGTGTATCGATGTAGTCACCTTACTACAAATGGGTTTCAAACCTTTGGGTAAAAGGACAAGATCCCGAATGTCATTACCTTTCATGGTATTTATCTCTTCATTCATTGCATTAATCCATTTGTGAGAGTTGAAACTTTGCATGGCTCAAAAGAAGTTGAGTAAATCATCCTCCATCACCTTATTAATGCCAACCTTAGTCATTGACAAGTGCATCTCTTCTCTCACTCATAACTTTCCATAATAGCATTACTCGAGGTTTTTAAGGTTGTTTGAGTTTTACCTCAAGGATCAATCTATTAAGTTTAAATGAGGAGCTAGTCAATATTGCCCTATTCTGGATTTGTTATTTAAACAATGTAACGACCCGCTAATTCCTCGTCTGTTTTAAATGAATTCTTCAGATAAAGTTTATTGACAAAAGATGTATTGATGAGAAGATGAGTGTTTTCATGGATTTACAACCAAAGACTTCATTATTTGGGATTTCTTTAAGGAACGAAATTCTTTGTGAAATTTTAATAGATTGACTAACTTTGAAAATTCGTATCTTTTTAACCGTAACTCCGAATTTTATGATCTTTATATGAAAACGATCGTCTTTAAATGTAGATTTTAAAAACGTGACTTTTATAATTTTCTGGATGTGTTTACGAAAATTTATTTCATGAGTGCATGGTAAACGAATTTTGAATACTTAAATGAGTAAAAATAGTTAAAGACCTCAAATGAACTTTTCCTTTTGAGGATCTCTTTTTATATACAAATATGATTTTAGAAAATGAAATGAGGGCTATGTCTACAGCCCATTGGTGCAGTTAATTGTTTTATTTAAAGTGTGTATTTTAGAATTTTTATTCACTATTGTGAGTGATTGTTTTGTTATAAAAGGGAAAATTACTTTATGTGATTTTATAAAATGAATTTGAAATAAAATGAGTATTTGAATGTGAAATGTATGTGAATGTTTGTGTGGTGTATGAATTCCTTGCATTCCATTATTTTCCATTAAGGTGGCATAGCATTCTAGTATTTGCATGATGTGTGTGTGATTAGAAAAAAGGAAATTAAGATTTGTGTATAAATGTGTATAGGTGGCAAGCATGCATGAAGAGAGAGTAGGAAGATTTATTCTCTTCTAGGTTAAGAAAATTGAAAGTGAAATCTAATCCATGGGAAAATAAATTAGGAAATGTGAAGTAGGAAATAAAATAATGAGTGATTAGACCTAATACCCTAAATTACTCCTTATTGCCCCCTTGATAAAATCCACCCATGCAACAAATTGAAGTGCCAAAACCACCCCTCACCCTTGCACACATGACCGAATTTCCAAGGGGCAAAGAAGGAAATTCATGGCTTGCCTATATAAGGCTTAGCCCTTAGTTCATTTCCCTTCATTCTCCCTCATTTCTTCATTTCCTTTCTTCATTTTCCCAAACATATTCACGCTAGGAGCAAACCAAACTCCTAGAGAGAGAGAGAAAGAGAGAGAGAGGGCCGTGAGTTAGAGAGAAGGAGGAGAAGAAGTTCAAGCTAGATCCAAGGCTTTTTTTTCTTTGAGGATCAAAGTGTTAGGAAGCTAGAAGACCAATCTCTCTTGGTAGGTGATTCGAAGACCATGAAGAAGATGTGTTAGTTTGGGTTTTTCTTTTGATCTTGTAATTTCCCTTCTTTTCTTTCTTTGCATGTTCATTTTTATGGCTCAAAAGATGAGTGCATGTGATGGTTGTGCATGATCATGAACTTTAAAGACTAAAAGAAACTTGTAATGTGTTAAACCATGGACTTGATGATTCAGTTAAGGCTTGCATGAAGGATCTTGATGCTTTTCAAACTAAATCTTAAAGATCTAAAGAGTTGTTGAGATTTTTGTGAGTTTGAAATAAACTTCTTTGCATGCTAAGTTTTCTTGCTTAAAACTGTGATTCATGGAGCTTTCATGAGATGATTTGATGAATAAATTTATAAGCTAAACTTGATTGATGATAAAGTTGAGGTCTTTGGCCTTGCATGTTGATTTGATGATGATCTATGTTTAATAAGTAAAAAAAGTTAAGATCTTGAACCTTGCATGTCTTGATTTTTGACTTGATCTTTGATAAAGCTTTGATTTCGTCTTGATTTATGAAAAGTTTTGATCTTTTCTTAGTGCATGTCACGGTTTTGCAAAGAACCAAGGAAAGAAAGCTTTTGAAAATGATTTTTGGTTCAAGGAAAGCTTGATCTATGCAGTGTGTTCTTGCATGTTAAAGATTTGAAGTTAAATCTTGATTTCTAATGACATTGATTCGGTTTAAGCCTAGAACTAAGAGATCATGTTTTGTTTTTCATGAAAAAGGCACATGCATGTAAATCTTTACTTGATTTAAGAACTTTAAAGTGCATGCATAAGATTTGAAGTTAAAAACCTTGCTTAAATTATGATGATGATTCGGTTTAGTACTTTAAAAAGGAAATGATGTTTTTAAAAATTTTGTGTAAGAAAGTGCATGATTTGATCCATGAACCTTGATCTTTGCATATTGAAAAGTGAACCAAAAACCTTGTCTTTGTCATGATGAATATTCGGCCAATGCATGCTAACTAGGTTAGGATTCTTTTTCATGAAGTGACATGAAGTAATGAGTATGTTTTATGGGTTAATGCTAAGTTAAATTGTTTGAAATGGTGTTGTGGTTATTTATTTCTATTCGGTTTTGGTTAAAAGATAAAGGAATCTATACTTGATTCTCATTTTATGTGTATGCATGTTAATAATTGTTTAATCTAAGGATTTTGAATGCATGCATAAAATTTCTAAGGCTTGAAAAATAAGACTTTGATGTGGCTTTTGATTTAATGAGTTGGTTTAAGTTAAGAAAATGAATTGAAGCTTGTTAAATTTTCCAAGAAGAGCTCACGGTTTTAGGATCAAAAGAGGAAGAAATAATTTCATGATCTTGTGTCTTTGATGTGAACAAATCTTTGTTTTGATATGTGCATATTTTCGGCCATAAATGATAAAGGCGTTAAGGAAACTTTGTTTTATAAACCTAAAGATGCAAGTTGATGCTTGAACATGATTTGGTTGTGTGGAGTGTACAAAGTTTATATGTTTGGTTTATTTTGGCTTATTCGATTCGGTCCCTTTTTAATAAAGTAGGTAAATATGAAAATGAATTATTTGGAAAAGATTGTGAGTTGCTTTAATGTTGATCAATTGGTTATATGCTTCTAAAATGTTGTTTTGATCCATGAACATTGTTTCGTTTTTGTGTATGATTCGGCCTTGAAGGGTTTAGTGAGAAAGGAAATTATTTTGTTAAATAATAATTGATAATTGAAAAGTGTATGATCTATATGAAAAGTAAAAGCTAAAGTGTTGTTTGTTGTTAGTGGATGTTTGGAAAATATTTGAGTACGTAATCAGTTTTGAAATTAATTGATTTATTTGAGAATGTTGGATTGTGTTTGTGGCTGTCCAAGGTATGTTTTATGACCAAAAGCTTGAATCTTAAAATGTGAAAGTGATTGTTTCGAGTTAAGGAATTATTTAAAGCAAAAAGTATTTTTACATTGTTTTCGGGTTTTACTAAAGTGGAATTTGTAAAACAATTCCTTGCTGCCCAGAATTGTTTAAAGTTGTTCCTTAATTCTAAAAATGTGTTCATATGATTTAAAGTGTGGTTTTCAAGTGGTATTTTATTTGGGAAAAAGCCGGATTAAAAACTGTGAATTTTTCGGTGTTTTTGGATATGATTAGGATGCTGTCCAAGACGGACCAGCAACCGAATCAATTGGTTCAAATTATTTTATTAGATGTTTTCAAATGGTTTTGAAGTACTAAAAGTACTAGAAAATATTAGAGTTGTTTTGAGAAAACAATTGTGTTTTAAGCCTTCCGACGAGGAACGGAATGTGTATTGAGTTAAGAAAAGATTTTCGTATACAAGTTAATAACGAAAACGTGCTTTGTCTAATACGAGGAATTTTAAGACGGGGGATTGGAGCAGCTGGCAGCTGACAGCGATAAGGATCCGCGGAGATCGTGTGCATTTATTTGCTGGACTTGAGGTGAGAGAGAAGCTTTCCTAAGACACCGTGGTATTTAGGTGATTTACTAGGACGTTCCGGATCATCTCAAAGATCGGAACTTGGTGGTTCTGAGTCAGTAGTATAGTGGCAATTGTTTGTGTTGTGTGGCCACTTATACGAAGGAGACAAAGACCACATGTTATTGTGTGAAATTATATGATGATGATTTGAAATAGCATGCTTATGTTTATCTGCTTAGATGCTTAATTATGTATGATGATATTGAATTGTGGATAATAAGAGTAGCATGCTGATGGACGTCTGATACGTCCTGAAAATGAGATAATGTGAATGAGATGTGAAAGTAATGAATATGACTGAAAAGAAAGATGAACGAGATAATGTGGGCAAGAATGTGAAAGTCAAAGACGCAAAGAGAAAGATATAATACCCTGTTTGGCCTATGTCCTTATGGAATAAGGCAGCCTTGATAAGACATTAAGAAAAGAAATAATCATATGAGATATGAGAATGATCTGAGAGATATGAGTTGAGCTTGGGAAAGATTGAAAATGTCATGAAAGTTAAGAGAATGTGATGAGAAATGAGATATGATGTGAATGAAAGTATCGTAATGACGTCGAGCCAGAGTTGAGGAAAGCAGTGTTGTTGTTGTTGATTGAAATGAGATGTGATATGAGTGGAGTTTGGCTCCTTTATTGATGTTTATTGGAATGAGGCTTGTGTTGAGTTGAGCTTTCTCCTCCACTAGTGCTCACTGAAATGAGATGATTATGAAATGAGATGTTGAGATGATTGTGAAACGAGGTGATTATGAAATGCGATTTGAGAAAGTGTGTGAAATGAGTTTTTGAGAAAATTGATGAAATGAAGTTTTGAGAAAGTTTATGATATGAGATGTTGAGAAAGGTTATGAAATGAGAGGCAAGTATATTGATGCGATCCCAGCTCTGTGCTCTGTTGAGGAAAGTAACGTTGAGAATTAGTGGTCGGGACTCGTTGAAGGGATGCACCAAGAATGAGCTGACCTTAGGTTAATTAAAAAGATAAAAGATTATAAAAGACATTGACAAATGCGAATGTGGTGAGCTATGAGTGTGATATCGAAGTAGTGGAGAGGAAGATACCATGGGTATCTGCGGATACTCAGGTGGAGATTGCATTAGGGGAGGACAATGACGGTGAAACGTCAAGAAGTCTAGAGTACTTTCTAGGCAGAACGAACTCCACATGTGGTATACGAACGTGGTAGGGACTGGGTCCAAAGCCGTGGTAAATTCTGCAGCACAACTAGAACTAGTATTGTTGCCCCCTAGATTGCAAATCTTGAACAGTGAGAGGGACTGGAACGGGGCTATGTGATTTTGCCACTGTACCCAATTTTTCTACAGTGTGCCTTGATATTATATGATTTGATTTGATTTGAGACTGTACCCGATTTTCTACAGTTCTCCTGGCTTGGAGCCATTTGATTTGTTGAGATAGCTGTCAAGCCCGCGTGGTAAAGGTCCTGTACTCCTGTTTGCTTCCGACTAGGTTGGGTGGATGACTGAGGAGATGTAGACGTGTGTGTGCTAACTGCGAAAGAAACGAGTACCTCAATGATATTGTAATTTCCCCCAATCATTGATGGTTGTGATTCAATAAGACTTGATAAGAAAAGTTGAAGAGTAATGAAAAGACTTATAATGATAAGAAGCAAAAGCTTATTAAATGTTGATAATGAGAAATGAATCGAGAATGAAAGTGTGGAAAAGCGAACGAAATCATGTGAGAACGGAAATGAATAAGATTCACAAGTTGAGATTGAGAAAGAAAGAATGATTATGTTGAAAGTGAAAATAAGTCTGGCAAGATAGTGAATATTGATGATGATGATAATGATGATGATGATATACTTGAATGCTATGTGGTATGTATGTTGTATAGTTATGTTTGAATTGTCTTGATATCTTGCCTATTGTAAACCCACACCGTCGACGATGCGTCGTTCGGATTGCTTACTCTCTCCTGTTCGTTGGCATATCGGTGTGGTTGGTATCGCAACGGATAGATGGAGCATTGTTTGGAGATTACTACATGGCGACGTCAGGGAAGTGGTTGGAAACCCACACGCTATGGATGGGTGTGGACGGGATGTACTCAGATGGTGATTGCGGATCCAGAACACGAACTAAGCGGATCAACAACGGGATCGTGCTTGGGAAGTGTATCTATTCTGGGATACAATAGTAATGAACCACCATCACGGAATGAAGCTAAGGAGGAACCCGTGAAGCTGTTTGGTGTAGAGCTAAAGCCAAGTTCTGGAGAGGAGTCATCAACAGAGGTAGCATCATCCTCCGGTACGAAGAAATTGTTCGGGAAGAAAAGGAAGCCGCAGCCGGTTGTCTTCACTAGGAGGAATCGAGTGTAGGATGTTCAGTTAAGATGACCTGAGTCTTTTAATAGTTTAAGTCTATTGTTAGTACTTGAGTCAAGGATTACCGAGCAAAGAACCATTTATGTAATCAAGCTAAGTTTAAATTCTGTATTGTGGAGTACTTTTGTTTTGGAAGATCGAACAATGTAATCTTTTGGGAACAGTCATAAATATTTTTGATATAGTACAATAAATGATGATACTCTTTGAACAAAGTCACCTTATGAAGGTGAAGGTTTCATGTAAAGAAATGTTTTAGTAACAACTCGGTTTTCCGTAAAGGATTTTAGGGCACCAATGACATTTCAATAATGTTTCAAAAAAAAATTTGGCCTCATTTTTGGTAACTTAATGAATAAAAGTTGGATATTCTGAGTTACGAAAATCGGGCTGTTACAGAATGGTATCAGAGCTTATGGTAATCCTTAGTGGCCTTAAGCATGGGCTTACATGCTTTGTTTGTGTTACTCTGTGTGTCTACTAGTGTAAGGATAGGAGTACAAGGTCCGAGTTATCACCCTTCTGAGATGTGTGACTCTTAGTGTCTGCTGTGTTATTCTGATGAACCTGTTGGTTAAGTAGTTTAAAGGAAGTAGACCAAGTAGAGAGAGAATAGATTCTAAGTTGAGACCCCATAATCTTTGATGTTATATTACTGCTTGTTAGACCCAAGTCTGATGACCTTGACACACCTCTTGGTACAAGGATAGTCATTACCTTTGAGGAAATAGGATGTTACCTCTGGATCCCCATGTTTGTTGAATTGCTTCAACAAAAACAGTCCTTGTTGCTGAAATTCAAACTTTTATTCATGAGCCTTACTGTCAAACCATAGCCTTATCGATCCTTTCTGAAATCCAATAGCCTGACTTGTGAAAGTGGAAGTGCCGTAGTTACCCCGATAGCTTAAGCTTGAATGATCATGGATGGATCAATGGTGGTGATTGAATAAAATACAGGACAATGGCGAACCTAGTAGTAAGTTTGATCGAAGTTGGGGAGTTGCAAGGAGGAAAGGAGGTGGATATTGCCGGTAATTTAAGGAAATTATGGTGAAAATCCGGATGATTAGGATTGTCCTATGCTATAACCCGATGCTTAGATGGTGAAAGTGATAGGCATGATTAATGTTTAAGATGAATTTAACGAGAAAAGTGAAGTTGTTTTGAGGAAGTAAAACCAAAGTTGCGATAGGATCTTCCCTAAGTCATGGAAACGATGGGTGAAAGCATTAGAGTTAGAAGAAGAACTAAAGGAAGGAGTGGTTGTTTGTGAATTAGTGAGAACCTAAAGTTGTCAAGAGTAGTGAGTACCCCATGATTTTTTGACCTTTTAGCAGTTTTAGAAGTGAAACCTCGTACTCTTGGAGATGTGTGAAATTATGTTTGCTTGATATTCCCTAAGTTTGTATCTAAAAATGAGACTTCTGTAACGATGATCAGTTAAAGAGATGGTGTCCTCTTTGTTTAGTCCATTGGACTTGACTGGATTCGACACGCAAGTGGTGGTACGTGTGAAGCCTCTTCGTCCGAAAGCGACAAACGAGGGGCCTTGTAAGGTGAATAATGCCAGCAAAGGAAATACGACCACGAATTAAGAATGAGAATGTTCTTATGAGTCTCACTGCAGTGTGAGAATTTTGTGTCATGCTGCTCCATCCGTAACGTATTTCTCGGGGACGAGAAATCTTTAAGTTGGGGAGAATGTAACGACCCGCTAATTCCTCGTCTATTTTAAATGAACTCTTCAGATAAAGTTTATTGACAAAAGATGTATTGATGAGAAGATGAGTATTTTCATGTATTTACAACCAAAGACTTCATTATTTGGGATTTCTTTAAGGAACAAAATTCTTTATGAAATTTTAATAGATTGACTAACTTTGAAAATTCGTATCTTTTTAACCGTAAGTCCGAATTTTATGATCTTTATATGAAAACGATCGTCTTTAAATGTAGATTTTAAAAACGTGACTTTTATAATTTTCTGGATGTGTTTACGAAAATTTATTTCCTGAGTGCATGGTAAACGAATTTTGAATACTTAAATGAGTAAAAATAGTTAAAGACCTCAAATAAACTTTTCCTTTTGAGGATCTCTTTTATATATACAAATATGATTTTAGAAAATGAAATGAGGGCTATGTCTACAGCCCATTGGTGCAGTTAATTGTTTTATTTAAAGTGTGTATTTTAGAATTTTTATTCACTATTGTGAGTGATTGTTTTGTTATAAAAGGGAAAATTACTTTATGTGATTTTATAAAATGAATTTGAAATAAAATGAGTATTTGAATGTGAAGTGTATGTGAATGTTTGTGTGGTGTATGAATTCCTTGCATTCCATTATTTTCCATTAAGGTGGCATAGCATTCTAGTATTTGCATGATGTGTGTGTGATTAGAAAAAAGGAAATTAAGATTTGTGTATAAATGTGTATAGGTGGCAAGCATGCATGAAGAGAGAGTAGGAAGATTTATTCTCTTCTAGGTTAAGAAAATTGAAAGTGAAATCTAATCCATGGGAAAATAAATTAGGAAATGTGAAGTAGGAAATAAAATAATGAGTGATTAGACCTAATACCCTAAATTACTCCTTATTGTCCCCTTGATAAAATCCACCCATGCAACAAATTGAAGTGCCAAAACTGTAACAGCCCGATTTTCGTAACTCAAAATAATCAGCATTTATTTATTAAAGTTGCAAAAATGAGGCCAATTTTTTTTTTTGAAAACGTTATTGAAGTGTCATTGATGCACTTAGCATCCTTTACTGAAAACCGAGTTGTTACTAAAACAGTTCTTTGCATAAAACTTTCGTCATCACTAAGTGACTTGTTTCAAAATATCTTAACAGTTCCCAAAAGATTACATCGTTTAGTTTTTTTTAAATAAATTATTCCACATTACAGAATTAAAAGCTTAGCTCCATTACATGAGTGGCTCATTGCTTGGTAATCCTTGATTCAAACAGTCACAACAAAACTAAACTAACGACACTATACTTAAGCCTTCCTATCGAAAGCAATCGGGTGAAGTTTCTTCTTCTTCTTACGTCCTTTCTTCGCTCCTGAGGATGATATCGTCCGTGTTGGTGTCCCGCCATTATCATCGGACTTCAACACCACTCCATCTAGAGTCGTGGAGTTCCTCTGCATCTCATACCGTGCCTTCTCTTCGTAGCTCCTGAATCCTCGTACCGTGACTTGTCCCAAGTGCGGCCCCAAATAAGCTCCGCTCAGTTGATGCTCCGGGTCTGGAATCCCAATCTGGGTGTAGCCGGTCCATACCCAACCATATGGAGTGTGCTTCCAACCTCTTCCATATCTATTCCAAATAGCGATCTCCATACAATACTCCATCTGCCCGTTGAGATACCACCAGCACCGATATGCCAACGAACATGAGAGAGTAAGCGATCCGAACGACGCATCGTCGACGGTGTGGGATTACAGTAGGCAGGATATATACTAGGACAATACAAACATAACAAGCAACATACATATAGCACCGCATTCAAGCATATCATCATTACCATTATCATTATCATCATTCATTATCTTTATCCTTATTATCATTATCCTGCCAAACTTGTTATTATTTCTCAACATAGTCATTCCTTATTTCTCAATTCTTTTCGCAACTTCATCATTCCATAAACTTTCACTTCTCATAATCATTAAACCTTTTTATCACTCCTAAACTTTTCTTATCGTGTCTTATCGGGTCATAGCCATCGATGATTGGGGAGATTTATAATATCATCGAGGTACTCGTTTCGTTGCCATCGACACGCACGTCTACATCTCCTTGATCATCCACCCAGCCTAGTCGGAAGCTAACAGGAGTACAGGACCTTTACCACGCGGGCACGACAGTTGTCTCAACATCAATTGGCTCCAAGCCAGGAGAACTGTAGAAAACTCGGGTACAGTCTCAAATCAATTTATATCATATCAATTCATTTCATATAATCAAGGCTCACTGTAGAAAACTCGGGTATAGTGGCAATCAAGATGCCCCGTTCCAGTCCCTCTCACTGTTCTCGAAATGCCATAGGGGTGACAGCACTATTCCGGTTCCGGGTGCAGAACTTACCACGACATTAGGACCCAGTCCCCACCACGTCTGGTTACCACATATGGAATTCGTTCCGCCCAGAATAGTACTCAAGGCATTATGACGTTTTACTGCCCTAGCCTACCCTATTGCATTCACAACCCGAATATCCCTGATATCCGGGGTACCTTCCTCTCCACTACTTCGCACTCTCATGCCTCACCGCGTTAATGTCTTTTAAAGTCTTTTATCTTTTTATTTAACCTAAGGTCGGCTCATCCTTCGTGCATCCCTTCAATGAGTCCCGACCACTAACTTTGTACAATCATACTCTCATCTTTTCTCACATAGCACAGAGCTGGGTTCGCATCATTACATTTGCATCTCATTCACAATTTCCTCAACATCTCTTTTCACAATCTTTCTTAAAACCACATTTTATCACCTTTCTCAAATTCTCAAATCATAAACTTTCGCAAATTCTCATTTCATAACTCTTTCTCAAAATCGTGTTCCATAAACTTTCTCAAAATCATCTTTTATAACTTTCTCAAAATCTCCTTTCATAATTTCCTCCAAAAACTTTGTTTCACTTACTTTCCTCAAAATACATTTTTTTTAAACTTTCTGAAAATCTCATACTATAACTTTCACAAAATCTTATTTCATAATTTTTCTCAAAATCTTGTTCCATAACTCTTTCAAAAATCTCATTTCATAAAATCTCCTCAAAGTCTCATTTCACAATTTTCAAAAATCTTATTTCACAGACTTTTCCAATATCTCTTTTCACGAATTTTCTTAAAATAGTATTTCACAAGTTTTCTAAAGATCTCATTTCATAAATCTTAAAAAAAATCTCGTTTCAAAAACTCTTTTAAAAAAAATCTCATTTTCAAAAACCTCATTTCACAAACTTTTGTTAAAACAACATTTCACGATTTTCTCAAAAGTCTTGTTTCATCAACTTTTCGTAAAATCTCATTTCGCAAACTTTTCATAAAACCTCCTTTCACAATCTTTTTCAAAATACCCTTTCACAAACTTTTTCAAAAATCTCATTTTGAAAACTTTCCGAAAATCATCGTTTCGGTGAGTACTAGTGGAGGAGCAAGCTCAACTCAACACAAGTCTCATTTCAACAATCCTCAACAAAGGAGCCAAGCTCCACTCAAATCACATCTCATTCAGTAATCAATAACCACATCACTTTCCCAGCTCTAGCTTAACTTCATCTTTATCATCGAATCTTTCCCCAATCTCAACACTTTATCTCTTTTCCAATCAATCTCATATCCTTTATCATCATTCCTTTATCTTTGTGTCATTTACTTCCTCAACTTATTTATTTCCTTTTCATTTTCAAGACGTTACAGACGTCCATCAGCATATTATTCATGTTAATTCACAATATAATTATCATCATGCATAATTAAATAAATAAACATACAAGCATGCTATTTCACATCATCAACACAATCATCACACAACAACAATTTGGTCTTTGTCACCTTCGTATAAGTGGCCACACAATACAAACAATTGCCACTATACTACTGACCCCGAACCACCAAGTTCCGATCTTTGAGATGATACGGAACGTCCTAATATGTCACCTAAATACCACGATGTCTTAGGAAAGCTTCTCTCTCACCTGAGGTCCAGCAATTAAACGTACTAGGTCTCCGCGGATCCTTGTCGCTGTCAGCTGCCCCAATCCCTCGTCTTAACATTCCGCGTATTAAATAAAACATGCTCTCGTTATTAACTTGTATCAAGAAAATATTTTCCTAACTCCAACACGTTTTGTTCCTCGTCGGAAAACTTAAAACATAATGGTTTTCTCAAAACAACTCCCACATTTTCTAGCACTTTAAATTCTTCAAAACCATTTGAAAACTTCTTATAAAATGATTTAAATCATTTGATTTAGTTGTTGGTCCGTTTTGGACAGCACCTTAATCACTTTCGAAAACACTGAAAAATTCACCGTTTTCATTCCGGCTTTTTCTCAAATCAATTAGCACTTGAAAATCATTCTTTAAATTACATGAACACATTTTTTTAAAAGTTAAGAAACAACTTTAAACAATTCTGGACAGCAAAGATTTACTTCACAAAATCGTTTTAATCAAAATCCAAAAACATCGTAAAAACACTTTTTTTTGCTTTAAGACACGCTTTAGTGTAAAACAAACATTTTATAATTCAAACTTTTGTCATAAAACAAAATCTTGGACAGCCATGAACACAATCCAAAAATCTCAAATAAATCAAATGGGTTTATCTTAAAACCGATTAATTTCAGAACCAATTACACACTCAAATACTTTTTAAACATCAACTAGCACACAACCACAACAACACTTAGATGAATTAAGTCATATAAGAAACTAACCAATCATTTAACTTAATTATAAATTAAACATTCATTTTCACATAAACTCTTTCACAATTAAACACTTATTCACTTAATTACTTTCCAAACATTTTCATTTTCATTTTCATAAAACACAAACATTTAGTCACACATATACTCACAGACCGAATGGAACTAAAGATATAAACTAAGCACATTTATTTTTCTTACTTTAAATAATTTAATCCTTTTCAAAAATCACTATATAAATTATTCTCATGCAACTAAATTTTCTATACTCATTTACACTTCATGGCCGAATATAAGCATAAGTTCAAGCAAAGAGTTATTCAATATTAAGAACATTGTTGACACCCAATTTTGTCCCCCAAAACAAAATAAAAAAATAAAAATGTTTTTTTTAAAAAAAAGGAGATGAAAAAATGAAAAATAAATAAAAAATACAAAAGATTTTGAAAAAGTATTTTTTTTGTAAAAAATAAAAAAAAACGAAAAATAAATAGAAAATAAAAAGATTTTGAAAAAAGTATTTTTTATGAAAAATAAAAAAACGAAAAATAAAAATTTTCAGAAAAAAAATAATAAGATAAAAATGTTTTGGTAAAAAATTTTGTTAATTTGTGAAGATAAAGATAAAATTTGGTTTTGTTTTAAAAGGATTATCATCAGATTTGTTTTTATTTTTTTTAAGATTTAATTGAGGAATAAATCAGGGAATATTCTACTGGGCTTTCAAAAGCCTGTTGAAAAATCCTATTTTTTTAACCTAGTTTTTTCCTATAAATAGAGCTTTTATCCTCACTTTGAGAAGACACAAAAAAATTAAGAGAGAGAAGTGTACAGAAATTTAAAAAAAAAAAAAAAGAAAACAAGCTCACTGCCCAACTGCTCCCGCGCACCACCACCCTCAGGCCAGGCGCGTGTAATGCACGCGCCTCACAGTCCAGTCCAGCGCTCCCGCGCGTGCCCTTCACGCGCGCCGTCTTCTTCCCCTGCTGCAGCGCCTGCTGCTCCCTGCCGCACCAGTCCCTGCGCTCCACGTGTCCTGGTGTTCCCTCCTGTTGCATTCCACCCTCATTCCCTCTGTTCCGCTGCACACTGCTTTCTTCATTTCTAGTAGTATTTCTGCTCTTTTCTTTATTACTTTATACAGTTTTTTTTTAATTTCATTCTGTAGTTGTTTTTTTTTTAAATAAATAATAATAATAATTTAAAATGTAGTTTTTTTTATTTGTTATTTAAATTGGTTGTGTTTTGATAAGTCAATTTTTCTCACCCAAATTTAACACAGTGGTGGGATCTCTTGTATTTACTCTTCACACCAAAAATAAATATATAAAATAATTTTCTTTAAAATAATAAGAATTAAAAATGTATATTTTTTAGTTTATGTTTTAAAATTTGTTGCATTTTGGTAAGTCGATTTTTCTTTCCCAAATATAGTGGAGAGATCTGAACTTTCTCTCTGCATAAAGTAAAAAATATTATTTACAAGATAAAAACATTTTTTTCAAAAATTAAATAGATGTTTTTTTTTAATTAATTATTAACAACATGCGTTTTGGAAATCCACATTTCTTTGACTAAATGTCAAGGTCTTGTGCATCTTTCTCTTCGCATCAAACCTTTTTTTTTTATAAAAAATAAAATTAAAACATTTAGAACTACGTAGCCTTGATTCCTCATTTTGTGAGGGTACGTAGGACCAAGGGCAACCTTGTCAGACACAACAGTAAAAAAACAAATAATTTTTGGCAAACCAATTAATTAGGTCTTTTAGTTAAAATCAATCAAGGTACCATTTTCGAATGGGCGAACGGGGTGCTAACACCTTCCCCGGCTCGTAACCGACTCCCGAACTTGGAATCTATCTAGTTCGAGACTATCTTTATCCTTTTTAATTAATAATTATTTTTTCCGCGTTTTTGTAACAAATGCGGTGGCGACTCCATATTGGGTCAGTCGACCCCCACTCGTAGGCGAGGCCCCGAGGGCGACCCGGGACCCCGGCCGCGACAGCTGGCGACTCCGCTGGGGACAAAACTAAATAAGAGAGTCAGGCCTAAATGATTGATTATTCTTAATAGACCTATTTTTTTTAATTGGTTAGCCTTTAATTAATTGTTTATTATATATATTTGTTTAATTTTTTTTTTGCTAAATTGTATATTTATTCTTTATTGTAATCTTTAAAAAAAATGGGTTTGTATGCCCCCAAAATAGGTTTTTTTTTACACGGATCTTTGCATACACGGAGACCCTATACCCGGGTACTATTATTTAAACCCTAAGTTTAGGGGTGCTTTTGTCCTACCTTTGACTTACCAAGTGTATGGTCTCTTGTAGTGTATGAAAGTACCACTTGGATTGGAAACCATTTCTCGTGAGCACGACCTTTGGAGGTGCATCCTCCCTATTTTTGGAGGCGTAACTAACCTCTTGTCGACCGTTTACGAAATGGGTCCTCACCTTAAAGAGTGAGGGCGATCCGAGGGCCTTTAGAGGTCTAGAGCCACCGTTGAGTACACTTTGTGTAGCATTCTATTTTGAAACTTGAATAAGTCAGACATGGTTCCCCCTCATTCACTATCAAAAATTAAGAGGTGTCAAAACAGTTAATCTGTTACCTACTTAACCTTCGAAAAAGCTGTGGGGATTGTGTCGATCAAAAAATTTAAAAACTATATATACTCTTTTTCAAGTTAACAAATTAGAGTGTTACACCTTAGTTATACTTTAGAACAAAGTCTCTTATAGGATTTACCCTAAGGAGCATATTCTCTATCTCTTATCGCATTTTGTTTAATAAAAGTTGGGATCACCATCCCACATAAGTTGGGTGACCCACCGTCATCCAAGCAAGAATGATGTAAGGGGCACCATTGCACTTTGGTAACCTTATGCCATGAGGAAGGCCTTTTCTTTGCATGCACATTAAACCCGCAATAGGGCCCACCGCCCTAAGGGTAAATTTCATTTTCATATCCATCATTTCACTTGGGATAGATAATCCTTCATTGTTCCAAGTGGGCCGGAACTATATGGTTATTGTCAATTCATTATGACATCCCGTATTTTGTAATGAAGGCATAATAGCCCCCAATTAGGGTCACTTACCCTAGGGGCATGCATTTGCATTTGTATCATAATATTTCATTTCAATAAGACAAATAAAAATTTTGGAGCGATCCACCGTCGTTCCGAAGTTGGCCAGAACTATATGAATGTTATCAATCCATCCCGATACCTCATATTGGTAATGAAGGCTTAATCGCCCCCAAATAGGATCTTTTGGATTCTAAGGGCATTGCATCATACTGTTCACTCACTGGCAAGTATACCAGGTCGCTCAAGTAATATAAAATCGGTAAGACCGAGTCGTTCCACCGAGAGTAATGATTTCAATTAAAAAATTCAATAAATAAAGCTACGCGCATAAAAATGATATTAACTTGGAAAAATATCGCGTTTAAAATAAAATTAAACAAATAAATAAATAAAGTGCGAGTGTGGAAAGATAAAGGGATGGTGCAGTTTCGTAAAGTCGGGAATGAATTGTCGTTACCGGTTCTCAAATATTAATTTAAACTATTAAATCAATTGTCACCTTTTGGATTGTTTTTTTTGCAAAATCAAGAATAATTTAATACCTTAAATTATTCTAGTTTGTTAAAAATAAATCTTCCTCGATACCTCGAGCAAAGCCTTAAATTTCTAACCATAAAATATTTGCTCAATCAAAAATAAATTTAATCATACAATTTGCAGACAATATACCTATCCCTACACAATTGCATAACTTACATCCACAGGCAGTTTATTGTCTAATATACCTATCGGACAATAATCCTATCGTATATTTACGTCTAAATATACACGACAATTAAACCAGATGTAAGTACAAAATATAACAATTAACAATAGATAAAATCAAATATATGACAAACACACATAACAATTCTTCATTCCCAAATGAGTCTTAAGATCTCATAGTCAAAAACAAGAAATTAAGATGCAAACTTAGAAAAATTCACATACCAAATATCAAGTTTCAAACTCTTTACAAAACCACACCTTGAAAACCTTGAGTTTTTGTTGTTCTTTCTCAAGAAGATGAAGAAAATATGCTGTGTAAGAGAAGGAATTCGTCCACCATACAAAGTCCCCCCTTTACAAAATGAAAATCGAGTTATTAAGTAACTGCAGCTGATCAAAACGCGCTTGAGCGCGCTCAAGCGCGCTTAAGCGCGTTTCAACAGCCAATCAGAACGCCTGGAATTGGGTCACAGACCCCAATTTTTATTGCAAAAACCACACGCGCTTGAGCGCGACTAGACACGCCTGAGCGCGTGTCTGTTGAAATCTGGGTCAACTGACCCCTCTGCTGCCGCCACGTGGCCATCTGATCCAAGCGCGCTTGCGCGCGTTTTTTCCACGCTCAAACGCGGTTCGCTGAAATGGGCTGTTTGGCCCAAAATCTTCTTCTCAGCTTGGGCTTTTTCTTCTTTTTCTTCACCAATGCCCCTCTTCAGCTGATTTGGCCCAAATAAGCTGAAATTCAACAAAAACTAAAATTAAAATACAAATAAATTATCTATACAAATATTTTGCTAAAAACTCCTAAAAATTAATCTATTTGCTGAGAAACAAAACAAAGCACTAAGGAAAAGGGCCCAAATATATATCAAAATCATCACTTCCTGGCCCAAATCACTCCCCCAAACTTAGCATTTTGCATGTCCCAGGCAAAAGTAAATAAAAATCAAAACTAAGAACAATCCCTAATCAAGATATAGACAGCTAATACAAAATTCTAACTACCTACTCAGGACACCCTTTTCACAAATTATTTACAAATTCACAAATCAACTAATAAGGTAACTAGGTGAAGAAAAAAAAATTAGTACACACTCAACACTCACAAATTCTCTCATGTGTATGGTTCAGCAATAAGCACTCACATTCATTCAAAAGCAACAATTACCATAAGCTTGACTGCGGACCTACAACTCCACTGAACTAAATGAAACATGCAAAAATCAATAGGTCTTTCACTGGTTGTAATGGGGCCAAGGTTTATCTACAATGGTAGGGTAAAAGAAGAAAGGGATAAAAACTAAGGTTTAAAAATTAAAACATACCCCTTTTTAGGAACTTGGATGAACTCAAAATCTTTCACATAATAGAACAATCCAAAATTCCACTTCTTCCAACATTTTTTCTTTTTTTACAAGTTGTTCTCTTCCTTTTTTTTTTTTTAAGAAGAAAACCCCTTTGTTTTCAAAAATCTACTAAAAACCAACTAGTATCCATCCAAGCCCAGAGGTACTCACCATACTACAATATACAATATTCACAAGGGTACCAAAAACACTTATTCACATTTCTAAGCTCAAAATGGACAACTAGGGACATACCAAAAACCAATTATTAACAAAGTCTGAAGGCCACAACAAAAACACCTAATTGCCTAAATCATTTCAATGCATGCAACATTTCTCAATCTTGTAAAGGTCCACAGTCAAGTTCTAGAATCGAATACTAATGAAGAATACACTCACAGAAGAAAAATTCAGGGGATACACAAATATATTCAACACAAATTCCCCTTTATGCAAGTGTTTGGCCCAAAACTCACCAGGCAGGATTACTAAACAATTTCTTCAAAAAGTTACCAAATTAAAGAATTTGTACAAATTATTCACAATATGATACAAAGGGTATACCAAGCAAATAAAATCAGAACCCTGTACTAAATATGAATACCTATCACAAACATTATTCTAAGTCAAATTTTTACAGACTCATGCCAAGGACACACTAATAACAAATCAGGAAAAGATATGAGCAAAAATCCTCATTTTTATTTTGGTTACCCTCCCCCAAACTTAGGGGTTGGCTTGTCCTCAAGCAAACAGAAAAATTGATACAAGTTAAAAGCAAAATAAAATTATGCATAAACGTGATATACAAAAGGAAACCTGTACATGGGAGTGGGACATCTCCCAAACTTAGGTACCTGTACAAAATCAAAACAAAGGATGCCAAAACACCACACAAATATATACAACGAAGAGAACACAATATTAATATGAACAAAATAAAGAACACCACACATACTAATAAGATAAATAAAGTAACCATAATACGGAATCCAATACATGTCCAAATAAAATAGAAATTACGAAGCTAATAAGAACAGCAGTCTAGTAAATACACAAAAACCACACCCCCAATAAAAGAAAAACTAATAACACCCAAACCTAACAAAACATTCGAAAACCAAACTAGCCACCACTTTGCCCGGCCTCCTGCACATCATCCGAAGAAGAAGAGGCAGACAACAAGTGCAACTCCTGATCAGTATAAGCAGGCAGGTGGAACGGGATGGCCATCTGCTCTCCCATGGCCCGGAGTTGAGCATCACGCTCCTGATTACGGCGTTGCTCCATCCTCAAATAAGCTGTCTGTCGGCTTTGACGACGCAACAGCCGCGCCATCATACCAACAAGACATCCAGTGTCCACAGAAGGGGGTGCAGGCTGCCTAGGGGGCATATCGGCTTGAGCAGCAGTCGGCGGAGGAACAGCAGCTGGAGGTGGGGAACCACGACCCGGAACAATCCCCAGAGAAATGGCATGATAAGTATCAAAGGTGTCCCGGTCCATCCGAGGCAAACGTCGCAAAGTGCGCGCCTCGTCCCTAAAGAACACCCCAGCTGAGCTACACAAGCGATGGATGACCATCGGGAGACCAAAAGAACCAGGTTTTTCCTCCCGGGCCACATGAAGAATGAAGTTAGACATCAGCAAAGCTGCGTCGACCTGGACTGGCTCAAGGATAGCATGTGCAATGCGCAAGATCGGCACCTTCACCTCAGTCTGGTGCGACTGGGGATAGATGTTGTGCGAAATAAAACGCACCCAGAAGCGTGCCTGAGGGGTGAGGTTCTTGGCGGTGACGTGCTTGATAGCACCGCCACGCCCATAATTCCAATCTGCACCGGCCTTAAAAAGAGAGGTTTTGAGGGTGTCATGGTCATTGTTGTTTATTGTGAGGGAGTGGTAGTATGCAGAGAAGTCGGACGGCTCCGGATAGTAAGGAATACCCAAAACCGTCGCTATCGACTCAGGAGAATAAGAAACTTCATGACCCCGGACCCAAGATGTCCGACAGCCCGGGTTTCGCACCTCGCGATATCTCGCGTGCGCGAAAAATTCCCAAACAACCGGCTCACAGAACGCATAATCAGGGTCAACACAGAAAGACTCCCACTGTTGGAACAAGACATTCTCGCCAATATAGCGAATGGGAAGGGCCTCTATCTTATCTAAGCTTGTCTCAGGAACAATTCGGTTCTCCTTACACTGAGAGTCATAGAAGACCTTGACCTCGGGGTCCTCAAACTGCCGACGACGACCACCTCCAGAGGAAGAAGCATCGGTTTTAGACTTTTTTGACTGCCTAAAGGTACTACCAGACATGATGAACTCACTTGGACAATTGATCGAACACCTAATGTGCAACACTAACAACACTACAAACAATACCCTAAAACAAAGATAACTACCTAAAAATCACACAAAACACACTAAGAAGTAAAGAAAAGGAAAAAACTTACCTAGATTGAGGATACAAAATCGGACAAAAAAAACCAAAAATAAAGAACTCGAATTGTACTTGGAGAGGTCTAAAGAAAACAAAAAGAGAAAGAGAAGAGAACTTGTAGGTAGGGAATATGAAGAAAGAAGGACGAAAAATGAAGAGGGGAGAGCTGGAGGTGGCTGGGCGGAACAACCTAGGTGGAGAGGGATTAGGGTTTGAAGGAGGAGGAAGAAGAAATGGGAAGAAGAAGGCTGGCCAACTGATAAATCGCTGCTGCTATTAAATTGCGCCTGAGCGCGCTCAAGCGCGTTCAAGCGCGTTCAAGCGCACTTGAGTTTTTAAACACTTTGCACCCTCATTTGGTCAACAACCCCCACGCTTCACCCCGCTTGAGCGTCAGGAACCGCGCTTGAGCGCGTTTGAAAACCCGCTTGAGCGCGTTCCCCCCTGGTTTTTGATAAGTTGCATCAGAATTTGAAACCCCAAAAATTAAACACTCACCCCACCACGCTTGGGCGCAAAAACACGCGCTTGAGCGCAACAAAACACGCTTGAGCGCGTTCCCCCCTGGTTTTTGCAAGTTGCAGTGATGCAACTTTTCTTTGCTGACGTGGCAGGCCACGCTTAAGCGCGCTTGGACGCGCTTGAGCGTCTTTTTTTTTTCACAATATAAAAGCACTACACTACAAAAAAAAAACACAACACACACAATAAATACAATATCTCATCGTAAACGAAAATAAAAAGCACTAAAGTTACCACTGGGGTGCCTCCCAGCAGCGCTTGTTTAACGTCCCGAGCCTGACGGATGACCCTCTCAGAAAACTAAGGATCACGGAGGTCCACTTGAATTGGACTCCTCACAATTTCACCACCATGGTAGTGTTTCAGGCGCTGTCCATTGGCTTTGAAAAGCGCACCAGTTTGCACATTCTTGATCTCAATTGCCCCGAATGGACTAACCTGCACTACCAGAAAAGGACCGGACCACCTAGACTTAAGCTTACCTGGAAAAAACTTAAGCCTAGAATTAAACAGTAATACTTGTTGCCCAGGTTCAAACTTCCGATTCAAAATCCGATTGTCATGCCATTTTTTGGTTTTAGCTTTAAAATCACGAGAAGTGTTGTATGCCTGCTCCCTGAACTCTTCAAGTTCATTAAGCTGCAACAAACGCTTCTCGCCAGCCAGGTTGGCTTCCATGTTTAAAAATCGAGTTTCCCAAAATGCCTTATGAACTAACTCAACGGGCAAATGGCAACTCTTACCATACACAACCTGAAATGGAGACATGCCAATTGGAGTTTTGAACGCGGTCCTATATGCCCACAATGCATCATCTAACTTCCTAGCCCAGTCTCGCCTAGAAGTACTAACGGTCTTCTCTAGAATCCTCTTTATAGATCTATTAGAAACTTCGACTTGACCACTAGTCTGTGGGTGGTACGGAGTAGCTACTTTGTGTCGCACTCCGTACTTGGCTAAAGCCTTCTCCATGACTTTGTTACAAAAATGGCTCCCACCATCACTAATTAGAACTCTTGGGACTCCAAATCGACTAAAAATGTTCCTCCTAAGGAATTCTACCACAACATTGGAATCATTGGTGGGAGTGGAGATTGCTTCCACCCACTTGGACACATAATCAACCGCGACCAAGATATACTTATGGTTGTAAGAGGGAGGAAATGGACCAACAAAGTGTATCCCCCAAACATCAAAGACTTCAACCTCAAGTATACCTTGGACTGGCATCTCATTCCTCCTAGAAATAGTTCCCATCCTTTGGCATTTATCACATCTCAAAACAAAGTTTCGTGCATCCTTGAAAATTGTGGGCCAATAAAACCCACATTGGAGTACCCTGGCAGCAGTTTTATCACTACCAAGATGTCCTGCACTAGGTGAATTGTGACAATGCCAAAGGATGTCATTCACTTCTTCCTCTGCCACACATCTACGGATTACTCCGTCCACACTTCTCCTGAACAAAAATGGATCCTCCCAAAAATAGAACTTGGCATCATGTGCAAGTTTTTTTCTTTGTTGCCAAATCATATCCCTGGGGATCATGTTCGCTGCTAAAAAGTTAGCCAAATCGGCATACCAAGGGAGTGTGGATAGAGCAAACAACTGTTCATCAGGGAAGTTCTCACTTATAGGCACTACACTTTCTGCACCTATGGTCTCTAGGGGTAGCCTAGACAGATGATCAGCTATTACATTCTCTACCCCCTTTTTGTCCTTAATTTCAACATCGAACTCTTGCAAAAGCAAGATCCACCTGATTAGCCTTGGTTTAGCATCTTTTTTAGCTAACAGGTGCCTCAGAGCTGCATGGTCAGTATATATAATTACTTTAGAACCTATCAAATAAGCCCTAAACTTATCTATTGCAAAGACCACAGCTAAAAGTTCTTTTTCAGTAGTCGAGTAATTGACTTGGGCATCATTCAATACTCGACTAGCATAGTAAATTGTGTGAAACACTTTATTAATTCTTTGCCCTAGTACAGCTCCCACTGCATAATCACTCGCATCACACATAAGTTCAAAGGGTTCCCCCCATTTAGGAGCGACCACAATAGGAGCTGTCACTAGTTTTTCTTTTAAAATTTCGAAAGCTTTCACACAATTACTATCAAAGTTAAATTCGGTATCTTTTTCCAGTAAATTACAAAGGGGTTTGACTATTTTTGAAAAATCTTTGATAAACCTCCGGTAAAAACCGGCATGCCCAAGAAAACTTCTAATCCCTTTGACATTCACTGGGGGTGGAAACTTTTGAATAACTTCAATTTTTGCTTTGTCCACCCCAATGCCTTTTTCAGAGATCCGGTGGCCTAGAACAATCCCTTCCCGTACCATGAATTGACATTTTTCCCAGTTAAGAACCAAATTTGTTTCTTCACATCTTTTTAAAACTCTTTCCAAGTTAGCTAAACATGCATCAAAAGATTTCCCATGGACCGAAAAATCATCCATAAAAACCTCTATGCAGTTTTCAACCATATCGGAGAAAATCGATAACATGCACCGCTGAAAAGTAGCAGGTGCATTACATAATCCAAAAGGCATTCTCCGGTATGCGAAAACTCCAAAGGGACAAGTAAAAGCAGTTTTTTCCTGGTCCAAGGGATCTACACAAATTTGATTATACCCACTATATCCATCTAGAAAACAGTAATATGCATGCCCAGCTAACCTTTCAAGCATTTGGTCCATAAATGGTAACGGGAAGTGATCTTTCCGGGTGGCATTATTCAATTTTCTGTAATCGATGCAAACTCGCCACCCGGAAACAGTTCGAGTGGGGATCAACTCATTATTCTCAGATTTGACCACAGTCAATCCCCCTTTTTTAGGCACCACTTGCACTGGACTAACCCAGGCACTATCAGAAATTGGATAAATAGTTCCAGCATCCAGCAGCTTTACTACTTCTTTCCTAACCACCTCTTGGAGAGTCGGGTTGAGTCTCCGTTGAGGTTGCCTGACTGGCCTAAAATTCTCCTCAAGGAGAATCTTATGCATACAGAAACTGGGACTAATCCCCTTCAGATCAGAGACAGACCACCCTATAACAGATTTATAATTTCTAAGCACCCTAAGCAATCTATCAGTCTCCAGTTCAGTCAGGTCATTATTAATCACTACTGGAAAAAACTTAGAATTATCCAAAAATTCATACCTCAAAGATGACGGAAGAGGTTTCAGCTCTGGCTCCAAGCGCTCCTCCTTGTCCTGTGGCCTTAGTTCCTTGATCTTGCCCCCTGTATACGCATCTGAAATTTCCAACTGGGCAACCGCGGCATCAACACTTGCTTCACCGCACTCTCCATGGATCACAGCACCCAACAGACCATCATCATGACTGGTTTG
The DNA here is from genome assembly GCA_037953625.1 of Crotalaria pallida. Classification (NCBI taxonomy): domain Eukaryota; kingdom Viridiplantae; phylum Streptophyta; class Magnoliopsida; order Fabales; family Fabaceae; genus Crotalaria; species Crotalaria pallida. The sequence continues at coordinate 84,171,056 of CM075649.1, forward strand.
ACTAAAAACTGATGCAACCATAGAGTCAATTGCATCCACTCTGAAACAATGTTCCTCAGTCATGGGCAGCTTCATGGACTTGTAAACATTGAAGCTCACCTCCTCATCTTGCACCCTCAGCTTAAGTTCTCCTAGCTGCACATCAATCAAAGCTCGCCCCGTGGCTAAGAAGGGCCGACCCAGAAGAAGTGGAATTTCAGTGTCCTCCTCCATGTCTAGGACTACAAAGTCAGCAGGAAAAATGAACCTATCCACTTTCACCAACACATCTTCAACCTTACCATATGGCCTTTTGATGGTACGGTCAGCTAGTTGCAAGCACATCATGGTGGGTTTTACCTCGCCAATACCAAGCCTTTTGAAAATGGAGAGTGGCATCAAATTTATACTAGCACCAAGATCGCATAAGGCCCGACCGACCTCATGTCCTCCAATATTGCAAGGTATGGTGAAACTTCCAGGGTCCTTGAGTTTCTGAGGCAGCTTTTTCTGAATGATCGCACTACACTCTTCAATAAGGAGAACTGTCTCTGTGTCACTCAACTTTCTTTTATTGGAGAGGAGCTCCTTCATGAATTTGGCATACACCGGCATCTGCTCTAACGCCTCAGCAAAGGGAATGTTTATGTGCAGTTTCCTAAACACTTCCATAAACTTTGAGAAATGTTTCTGAGTTTCCTCCTTCTTGAACCTTTGGGGAAATGGCACTTTGTCAACTACCTTCCTTGGCACATCAGCTTGTTTCTGAACATTAACTGATCCCTGATCTGGTTGCACAACCTGTGGCTGCACTACCGGCTCACCAGGCTGTACCAAAATCTCTTCCACTGAATCATCACTCACCATCTTTGGTTCTTCATAGGATTTCCCGGAACGAAGAGTGACGGCTTTACACTGCTCTTTGGGATTCGGAATGGTGTCACTAGGCAAAGTACCTTGGGGTCTTTCTGATAATTGTTTCGCCATCTGCCCCATCTGAACTTCTAGATTCCTTATGCTTGCTCCTTGATTCTTGAAATTTTGCCTAGTTTCTTCCACAAAACCAGTCGTTGTCTTAGCCAATTTCTCAACTGCCATTTCCCAAGCTGGACCCTGCTTCTCTTGAGGAGGATTAAGAGCTGGGCTCTTCCAAGAGAAATTAGGATGGTTCCTAAAGCCACCTGGAGGATAGTTCTGAAAGTTGCTTCTAGGAGGTGCACCACCGCCTACAAAGTTAACTTGTTCCCCTGGAGAATTTGAAGAATCTGTACCACAGCTCCCATTCTGATGAGCACCACCACAGAAATCACATATCAGCCCTGTCACTGGTGGTGAGGAAGATGATGATGAACCTGAAACTGCAGCTGCCAGCTGAACCTGACCCAGTTGCTTGGTCAAAGTAGCAATCTGTTGTTGCATTTCTTTATTCTGAGTAAAGAGAGTCTGCATCTGAGCCATGTCAACCACATCTTTTTTTAACACACCCCGTTCAGAAGTGCAACTGCTATTCCGGGCCATTCTTTCTATCAACTCCTTGGCTTCAGGTACTGTCTTACTGTCTAATGAACCTCCTGCTGCAGCATCAATCATATTTTTAATAGAGGGCCGGAGTCCATCATAAAAAGATCTAATCTGCATCCAATCTGGCATCGAGTGAGTGGGACACTTCTTCAGCATCTGATTGTATCTCTCCCATGCTTCATGCAAAGACTCGCCTTCTTGCTGAGCGAAGGCATTCAGCTCTTGTCTGAGTCGGGCCTGCCTAGCTGGAGGAAAGTACTTATCAATGAACTTCCTCACTAAAGAGTCCCAATCTGTGAAAGTGCCCTGTGAAAAAGACATCAACCAGCTCTTTGCCTGATCTCTGAGGGATAAAGGGAACATCCTGAGTCTGATCGCCTCATCAGTAGCACCCTGGATTTTGAAGAAGTCCAGGATACTTAAAAAGTTTGCCACATGGTCCCCAGGATCCTCATTTGGTGCTCCACTAAACTGGTTTTGTTGCACCAAGTGGATGTAAGCCGGCTTAATCTCAAAATTCTGGGCTGTCACTGCAGGTGCAGTTATGCTCGTGGCACAATTTCCTGGGTTGACCACGGCATAGTCTGCTAAAGTTTTAGCTGGTGGAGGTTCTTCCGCCATAATTAGTTCCAAATTCTGATTCTGAGTCTGAGTTTGTTGCTGCCTTGCTTTTCTTGCCTCTTTCCTGTTTGCTTTAGCAGTTTTCTCGATCTCCCTGTCAAACAAAAGGGAGTCCTTATCTCCTACACTTCGCAAGTGCATAAACAAGGAAAAGTCAAGTAGCACTGTCCAGCACAAATAATAGAAAGAACAAATTAACTAAATATATATTGAATATTCATAAAAATCTAAATATGTACAAAAGCAACGTGCGAAGCAGAATGAATTAAACTTATAAAATTAAAATCAAACTACTCTCCGGCAACGGCGCCAAAAAACTTGTTCACTCACTGGCAAGTATACCAGGTCGCTCAAGTAATATAAAATCGGTAAGACCGAGTCGTTCCACCGAGAGTAATGATTTCAATTAAAAAATTCAATAAATAAAGCTACGCGCATAAAAATGATATTAACTTGGAAAAATATCGCGTTTAAAATAAAATTAAACAAATAAATAAATAAAGTGCGAGTGTGGAAAGATAAAGGGATGGTGCAGTTTCGTAAAGTCGGGAATGAATTGTCGTTACCGGTTCTCAAATATTAATTTAAACTATTAAATCAATTGTCACCTTTTGGATTGTTTTTTTTGCAAAATCAAGAATAATTTAATACCTTAAATTATTCTAGTTTGTTAAAAATAAATCTTCCTCGATACCTCGAGCAAAGCCTTAAATTTCTAACCATAAAATATTTGCTCAATCAAAAATAAATTTAATCATACAATTTGCAGACAATATACCTATCCCTACACAATTGCATAACTTACATCCACAGGCAGTTTATTGTCTAATATACCTATCGGACAATAATCCTATCGTATATTTACGTCTAAATATACACGACAATTAAACCAGATGTAAGTACAAAATATAACAATTAACAATAGATAAAATCAAATATATGACAAACACACATAACAATTCTTCATTCCCAAATGAGTCTTAAGATCTCATAGTCAAAAACAAGAAATTAAGATGCAAACTTAGAAAAATTCACATACCAAATATCAAGTTTCAAACTCTTTACAAAACCACACCTTGAAAACCTTGAGTTTTTGTTGTTCTTGCTCAAGAAGATGAAGAAAATATGCTGTGTAAGAGAAGGAATTCGTCCACCATACAAAGTCCCCCCTTTACAAAATGAAAATCGAGTTATTAAGTAACTGCAGCTGATCAAAACGCGCTTGAGCGCGCTTAAGCGCGTTTCAACAGCCAATCAGAACGCCTGGAATTGGGTCACAGACCCCAATTTTTATTGCAAAAACCACACGCGCTTGAGCGCGACTAGACATGCCTGAGCGCGTGTCTGTTGAAATCTGGGTCAACTGACCCCTCTGCTGCCGCCACGTGGCCATCTGATCCAAGCGCGCTTGAGCGCGCTTTTTCCACGCTCAAACGCGGTTCGCTGAAATGGGCTGTTTGGCCCAAAATCTTCTTCTCAGCTTGGGCTTTTTCTTCTTTTTCTTCACCAATGCCCCTCTTCAGCTGATTTGGCCCAAATAAGCTGAAATTCAACAAAAACTAAAATTAAAATACAAATAAATTATCTATACAAATATTTTGCTAAAAACTCCTAAAAATTAATCTATTTGCTGAGAAACAAAACAAAGCACTAAGGAAAAGGGCCCAAATATATATCAAAATCATCACTTCCTGGCCCAAATCACATACATTTTTGCATCATCATATATTCATATTCATATGCATCATTCATAAAAAAAATTAAAAATTTTTGAACAAGCCAAGGTTTCATCACTATTGCTCTCCCGCACACTTACCAGACCAGACTTAGAACCAGGACTATGGAAGATGTGAGTGACCAAGATGAGACAATCATTCAACCAGAGGAACAGGATCTGTCAAATGCTAGAACTGATGATGAAGGATAACAATGAAAGGGGGTGAATGACCCATCACATTTCTTGGAAGTTTAACCCTTATTGTTTTGCCTAATACGATAGGTGTAACACCCCAAAATTTTAATCCCCGATTAATGAAATGTTAATTATAAATTAATTATAATTAATTATTTCCATATTAATCCTTGATTAAAATATGAGTTCATATAGTTGGTATATGTGTGTGAATTGATTTAATAAATATGATAAATGCCTAAAATGAGTATTTTACATATTAGTCCCTGGGTTGGGACCTAGAGGTAATTATAGGAAAGATTTTGGAGGGAAGGTAAATAAAATAATTATTTTTCAAAAATTGGGAAAATACTCGAGTATTTTCTGAAAAACTCGAGTATTCTGGGTCAAATTGCACGAGTTAGTGCGTTTGGTGAGTCAGCACCAACGATTCCGTGTTGGTGACAAGAAATCATCTTCATTCCACATCCAGGGAGGTCGTGTTGACCTGCATGAGTCTCCTCAATTCCTATTTAGGCTCATCAACGATCCTTGGCTGAGAATTTTTGATCAAACTTGCTTTGTTGATGAAGTTAGGGTTCTGAGTTTGTTCTCTTCGATTCTCTTTCAATTCTGAGTGTTAAGGCTTGAGTGATACACGAATACAAAGCTCACATCACGAGCTTTGTATAGACATAAAAATCGTGAGAATTGAGTGAGTGTGTTGGGAGTATTGGAGTTGAGAAGTTGGAGTTTGTTCTGTCAAAGTGTTGCTTGGAGCTTACTTTGATCTTGATTTCTGGTAAGCTCATGAATCTCTGAGTCTCAAATTCGATTTCCTTAGTTAGATTATGTTGCATAGAGTCTAGAAAATATAATTTCCCTAATTCTATTCTCTATTTCATGTGTGAACCAATTCCACTTTGGTGTTGCACTCAAAACTGCTCTGCATGTTGGGTTAAAGTGCTTTTGGTGCTGTGGAGCTTTTCTTTGGGGAATTTCTTGTTTGATTCACGTCTGAGAGGTAAGGGGAAGTAATTATATTCACTAGATAGAGTTAAATTTCATTAATTGTGTTAGAGAGCCACCAAGAGGCTCTAAGGGCTTAGTTTGAATAGGAACTTTGGTTTGGAGACCAATCCATGCTCTATGACTGTGATGAGCAAGTTTTATATCATGCATGCAAGCTTAAATGACCACTGTTTTATGAGTATTATGCTTATTTTGCAATTTGAGGTGTTGAGTTGCTAAATTGTGTAAATTATGCATAAATGGTTGATTCTCTGTCAAATTGGTTATTTGATATGAAATGAGTATTGCAACATGTTCAATATATGGTATGTGAACTGTTTTGATCATTGGTTTGGGTTAAAAATGTTTAGAAATTGAAATGGTATGTAAAAACCAAGTTTCAGTCTGGTCTGTCTGCAGATACTCGAGTATTTGGCTTAACACTCGAGTATTTCGTGGTGCACCAGAGTGAAAATTGGCGCACCAACTTGAGAATCAGATTGGACACTCGAGTAATATATGAACTACTCGAGTATTCTGGGTAATGGAATACTCGAGTATCTCATGAATTACTCGAGTATATTTATGAAGACCTGAAAACCTAAATCTCTGAAAAGACATTAACGACTCGAGTATAATTATGAACCACTCGAGTAGATTCTGGAAAATGATAAACTACTCGAGTATTTTGGAAAACACTCGAGTATTTTTAGTCAGATACTTAAAAATACCATTTTTTAATTCTAAAACATTTTGTAACTCTTAAAGGACAATAAACCAAGTGATCCTGGACTTAAAGGAAATTGATTGATGTTATGATGTTTTCATTTGAGTAATGATACGTTGCTTGAGAGGCACGTAATGTATTAATAAAAGGATAAAACATCAATCAATCCCTTCTAAGTAAAGTTAACGCATTCATATTGGAGTTTGGATGGTAGGATGTATATCATGTTTTTGGTAAACATGTGGAGGGCCTCTGGGAGTGCCAATACGCTTGCTTGATGACACATCGTTGACGTGGTCGGCTGAGTGGATGCCGATATGGTTATACCGTTTGGATGACGGTCCGTTTGGATGACGGGATATGCTCGGGTGGCATGGATACCAAGCTTGTCGTGTACATTCTAGGTGAATGTACGAATTGTTGTATACCTAGGAATACAACGCACTGTTGAGTGCTGGGTTGTCAGGGATGGACGTCAGAGAGTGACATAGTATGATGGAGATAGGCTTGAGAGCTAAAGTCATGCATCATGCCACTCATTTAAATTAATTGTGATAAATGAAATAAGTGTGAGCATCCTATGTGCATTCATTAACTGCTAAGTGTTATATGTGATTGTTGTTAATTGATGCATATTTACATATTCATATTGCACAATTTATTCTCTATTGGTTATGTGTATAGAATTGCTTACCCCTATGCCCTTGTAGGTGATGTCTCGTTACATTGCTTGCATCGAGATCCGGCCACTTCCTAGTGGCACATGGATCTATGAGGACCATCGCGCGGTGTTCGAGGGAGAGGTAGAGGTTACCTTCTACCACCCGAACCCGTTGATCCGATTCCGTCCTCGTAGATTTATGATTCCCATCATATACACTATGCATGTACCCCCGTTTTACACTTACCATGGACCACCTCCCACACGACCAGCTCGCTCTTACCATAGTTTTCGTTTTCGACCTACCAGCTCTCACCCTTTTACTTCGAGAGTCGTCCGCGAAGAGATTCCCCCTTCTGATCCGAGGAGCCCAGTCAGGGTTTCACCATCACCTGACCCGGTACCCAGTGGTAGGGTACACTCTCCCTCGGATGAGATCGAGGAGGATCCGGTGGAGGGCGAGAGTGGGAGCGAGCCTGTCGTGCATTCTACTGGGAGTGATTGGAGGGACGATGATCCCTAGGTATATGCATATGGTATGTGATGAGGATCGGTGGATCCGATGTGCGGATGCTGTGGAGGAGACTTGCTGCTGCTGCTATGTTGATGATTATGCTACTACCTTACTACTTATGTTTCTTGGAGACTGCTGCTATCACTACTACTACATCTGATGATGCCAGATCTACGTGACCACCCTTGGAGTTTATGTTTTGGTTATGTACATATATTGTAGATATACTTTTGGAGTACTCTAGGGGTTTAGATACACTATTATGTAGATCTGTTTATGGGCTTGTATATGTTAAATCTTGGAGACTTTGATCATGGGACTATGTACTCACTACTCTTCATATATATATATATATATTGAAAACTTATGTTTATCTTACCATTAAATCGCATAGTCCGATAAATTCCGCTTTACTCTGATTTAATCTACCTAAGAGCTCGGCTATAAATATTATTTGATGGTATCAGTTTTATCGAACAAAGCATGGGTAACTTTGATTACTTGTATGATACAAAGATGTTTCCAAAGAGCGAATGTTACCCTATTTGTGAAAAGGTTTTAGAGATCGCCGAACTCGATACAAATGTTTTGAAATGGTTTAAAGTTTATTCTCCAAGAATTCCAAATGACGGTTTGTGCACCCGTTTAAAAAGGAAAATTTTATTTCGGTTATTTTCTTAACACTCACAAGTCCATATATTATCCAATATAAAAGCTTAATTACTATATTATATTTGGGTAATCCGGAAGGGTGTCACAATAGGGTTACTTAATAGCGGGCAACCATGCTTTCCATTCTCTCTTCAATAAATGTGAGCCATGTTTGGCCATCTCAATGTTGTTCCTAAATAAAATTTTCATTTTTCGATGCACATCTCTTTAACAATTATCTACTAATATTTTGATCATGTGAATAAATCATCTCACCGCACTTAAAAAAAAAACAAAAAAAAAACAAAATTGATTCCTGCATTAACTTGATATATTTGATTCAAATTTGAAATTAGAAGAATGATGCAAATGTAAGACCCAAAATAGTGTGGACCCTCGAATAGGTCATTCCAGTGATACAAGGCTTCGTTGAATTCCCAAACACTAAGGAGATATCCCTAGTCACCCCGTTGAGCGTAGACATTTTGAAGTGGAGATCATTTCTCTCAAACCAACAACATGTGATAAACCGGGATGGGTAGTTTTCAACAGTTTTTGCCAACATGCGAATATCAAGAAGGATTACCAAGAAGGATTACTTTTTCTTTCATAAACCCAAACACATTTTATCCATCGTTCACCCCATTGAGCCCAACAAGAAAAATTTTCTTCTTTTAAACCAAAAATATTTACCCGAGTATTAATGAGAATCAAACCAAGGAAGGCAATTTCTATCGTCAAAAGTGCAATCACAAAAAAAAAAATCAAAATGGATGTGGGCAAGCACAAATAATTAACAAAAAAAATCAAAAAGCAAGTGTGCTGGTTTAAATAAGGCAAAGCCCATGAATCCATTATGTGATGACAAAATTTCAATCCTTCTGAATAAAAGATTCTCATTTAAAACTCAACATAAATTTTGGGCCTTTTATATCCATTCTTTCATTAGCCACATTATTACCCCCAGACCATGTTACAACCTTTTGAGAAATCCTCTTGATAATTTGAATGTTGCGCAAAAATCTGTTGAGAAAATAGGGAATTGAAGAGAAAGGAGAAAGGAAGGGAAGGGGAATAAAATTTGAGCCTTATACCTTTTATTGTCAACCCCTAGCCATGCCACATTACAAGCTTTAAAAGACCTTGTTGAGGATTGGTTTGCTTGAGTTGCACACTAGGGCGGAGAAACGCTGACTTCATTAAAATTAATTGAAACTTTGATGAACAATATCTCATTTTTAATGCATGAATTAATTGCTTCCATTATCCAAATAATTTCTATGTTCACATGATCATTACATTAGTTTTTCTTGTTAAGAAGTTATGTGAGAAAAAGGAGTTGAAAGGAACTTAATCGGTCGAATATAGTTGTTGGAAGGCGCCCGGTCCCAGTTCGCCGCAATTGACTATACCAGAAAATGATGAGGGCTCATGCTAAGGTGATTATGGCCTTGAGATTTCCAGAGGATAAGGTTGTCTTCAAATGATTGTTCTTCAACAGAAACCGATGGTCTCTGAATTATGAGGGATCTTTTGTTCTTTGAAGAAGTCCTAACCTTGAGTAAGATGAATGAAGAAGATTTGCATTTTTCAACCAATTCAAAGCCAATTAAGAAATGTTGTGTTTGAAAAAAAAATTGAAAAAAAAGAGCTCGCTAGGTTGAAAATCCTGAAAAAGGACGACCTAGGCAAAAGTTAGAGAGATCCGCTACGTCGTAAAACTCGAAAGATGCGGCTTAGGCAAAAATTAGGATCATAAGATAAAAAACCCTCTAGGAACCTACATTGGGTTTCCTAGGCAAAATTTAGGGGGAAAAAATCCTCAAACGCAAACCAGCTTGTTTTAACAAAGAGATGATGGAAATTGCAAATAAAACCAGAAAAGGGGTCCTGAAGGTTGAAACTGGGACAATTTTGAAGATTCCTTATCCTCGGTGAATCATTGCTCAAACTGGGGCAGTTTTGGAAAAGTTTTGTTGCTCGCTAAGCAAACTGGGGAAGTTTTGGAAATTTTTAACAAGTCCTGGAAAGAAATACTGGGGCAATTTTGAAGAGAGATCAAGCATACTGTTCGTTCCCTTGCAAATGTAATCAACTAGGGCAATTTTGAAAAGTCTTGTTGATAAACCCTAGAATGAGATATTGGGGCAGTTTTTGAAGAGAAATTAGACGTATTTATCATTCTATTGCATTTGCCGCTGAGACAGTAAACTAGGGCAGTATTTGAAAAGGTTCATTGTTGAGCTCAAGATGAAAATTATTGGGGCATTACTTTGATTCCCCAATAATTGTTTTAAGCACAATACACTGGGGCAGATGTTGAACAAATTCAGGTTGCTTGATGGTGATTGATTATCGACAAATGTCAGATTGCCGAGCTTTCAAAAGATTTTATTAAAGAAGAAGGTTGTTAAAGATTTGCCTGTGCCTGTCTTGATCGACAAGATTTTGGTCTGATCTGGTATTGGTGTTCAAGAGCAAAAAAAAAAGGTTGAAACCAGTTTGTCTTGTTTAAAAAAAACATAAAAAAAAAATTTGCGTTTTAGACCCATTAGTTCATGATGGGTTTACATTAGAAAAAAGTTAGAGTTGCATTGTTGATTCCAAATCATATTCACTTCATTGTCATTCACATCATTTGCATTAAGTTCATCTTGCATTATGCATTTTTGACATCATTTGCACCAGTTACATTATCCATTGCATTATACCAGTTGCATTATACCAGTTACATTATCCATTTACATTATCCATTGCATTATACCAGTTACATTATCCATTGCATTATACCAGTTTTTCATTAACAATATCATTTGGATTGATTGTCTTCTATTCATTACTATTTGCATTGTTTGCATCACCAAAACATGCATACTCAAAACCAGTAAATTCAAAAAAATCATTTAGTTGGGCTTTTCAGCTGCCTTTACGTTGCCGAAAGTAATTGATATTGGTTGGGCTGTTTGATGCCCCGACAGAGATGTTGAAAATCATTTTGGGTCTTTTGACACCCAGCACAAACGCTAAAGTCATTTTGGGTCTTTTGACGCCCAGCACATGCTAAAGTCATTTTGGGTCTTTTGACACCCGGCACACACGCTGAAGTCATTTTTGGATCTTTTGACGCCCGACACAAACGCTGAAGTCATTTTGGGTCTTTTGATGCCCGGCACATGCTGAAGTCATTTTGGGTCTTTTGACACCCGGCACACACGCTGAAGTCATTTTGGGTCTTTTGACACCCGTCACCATGCTGAAGTCATTTTGGGTCTTTTGACACCCGGCACACACGCTGAAGTCATTTTGGATCTTTTGACGCCCGGCACACACGCTGAAGTCATTTTGGGTCTTTTGACACCCAGCACCAATGCTGAAGTCATTTTGGGTCTTTTGACACTCGGCACCAACGCTGAAGTCATTTTGGGTCTTTTGACACCCGGCACACACGCTGAAGTCATTTTGGGTCTTTTGACACCCGACACACACGCTGAAGTCATTTTGGGTCTTTTGACACCCGGCACTAACGCCAAAGTCATTTTGATGTTGGTTGGGCTTTTTGATGCCCTGACAGAAATGTCGAAAATCACTTTGGGTCTTTTGACGCCCGACACAAACGCTGAAGTCATTTTTATGTTGGTTAGGATTTTCATGATATCCTGACATATATGTCGAAGCATCATCGTTGTTATTAGGCTTTTCATGATATCCTGACATTTATGTCGAAGCATCATAGTTGTTATTAGGCTTTTCAAGATATCCTGACGGAAACGTCGAAGCATCATCGTTGTTATTAGGCTTTTCATGATATCCTTGTAAGATCCATGAAGAATATTTTGATAAATGCCAAAAGGTTTTGAACAAGCTACAAATGTGTTGATCAAGTTCAAGCTCAACAAGCAACAACAAACATCAAGTTATGAAGAGAGAGCCAACTCATGAAGACTTAGTTTGGTAGTTTATGTTTTATTGTTTTATCTTTAGCCTCACAAGTCTCTTAGTTTATGAGTTTGGGTAGAGTTTATTAGAGGGTAGTGAATCTCTTTTGAATGCATGATTATATCATATTTTGAGTATTCACTTTGCCTAAAATCCATAGGTGGCTTAAAGGTTTGAAAGAAAAGGTTTAGTTTTTGGGAAAACAAGTTTTTAGTGATTTTTATGCTGATTACTCGAGTAACACATATTTCACTCGAGTAAAATTTATCAAGCTTTTGGCTTACTCGAGTAACACTCATTTCACTCGAGTAAAATGTTTTCAGCTTTCGGCTTACTCGAGTAACACTCATTTCACTCGAGTAACTTGATCAGATATGGTTTTTTAAATACGTTTTTCACTTCTAAAAAGCTATTCTAAGTGCTCTAACTTTTGGGTATTCTATATAAACCTTTTCCTAATCATTTCTATCATTGAGAATCAATTAGAATCATTTTGATACACAATTTTACAAAGAATCAAAGCCACACTATTCTCTCTCACTCTCTCAAGATCAAAGCTTTAACTTTTATATTCTTTGATCAAGAACCTTGAATCTCTCATGTTGATCTTTTCATAGCTTTTGAAAGAGATTCATAGGATTGTTATTGTTTTTCATTTGGGTTGTAATCATTGCAAGTTAGGCAAACATTCTACAACATTGGAAGCCTTGATTTTGTGAATCAAGCAAGTTTCATTGGAAGCCTTGGTGAGGCATTTCATCAAGCACTTGGAAGCCTTGTTGAAGAACAAGCATTTGGAAGTCTTGTGAGTGAAGCAAGCATTTGGAAGTCTTGTGAGTAAAGCAAGCAATTGGAAGTCTTGTTGTGAGGATATCGGCAAGCAAGAGAAGAGGTTAGATTAGATATCAATAGGATTACAAGGCAAGGGTGTGGTATCTCTTGTAGGCTAGCAAGAAGGAGTCTTGTGAGGCATTTACTTGTAATTTGAGAAACTCTAATTCCTCATAGTGAAGAATCTCTCTTGGTTGAAGAGGGGACTGGAGTAGCTTTCAAGTGGATGAAAGTGAACCAGGATAAATCACTGTGTCGTATCTCTAAACTCTCTACTCTTTACAATTCTTGTTATTGATTGTGTTCTTGATTGAAAACCTAGAGAAAGATTGATTTTTCATAATTGATTGAATTGAAATCTTTATTGTTCAAATTGATAAAGGGAAAATCATTTTCATAACCTAGGTGAATCAATAAGAATATTGGTGTTGATTGTTTCCGCTTAATCTCTGATATAATATTTGTTAATTGATTGATTTTCATTGGTTTTAATCGTTTAGATTTGTTTCTTGCGAAAATCTTTCAAAGTTTCTATAACACCTATTCAACCCCCCCTTCTAGGTGTTCTCCTAGTGTTCCTATTTGTTTCAACCACCGAGTGTAGTTTTCCAACAATTGGTATCATAGCTCGGTCGAAAGACACGAGCATAGAGCTTTTTCGTTAAGATCCTTGAGGAAACTACAATGGGTTCTACGAATCCTTTTGGTGGTGAAGGTGCTTCAATTAATCGCCCTCCTATGTTTGGTGGAGAGGGTTATGGTTATTGGAAAATTAGGATGAGAATCTTTATAGAAGCTATAGATGTGAACATTTGGGAAGCCATTGAAAATGGTCCTCATATTCCCTCAAAAGATGTAGAAGGTGTGCTTACACTTACTCCCAAAGATAAGTGGACCGATGATGATAAAAGGAAAATTCAATATGATTTAAAAGCAAAGAATATCATCACCTCCGCTCTATCTTATGATGAGTTCTTTAGAGTCTCCCAATGTAAAGATGCCAAAGAAATGTGGGACACCTTGCAAGTCACACATGAAGGCACTAGTGAAGTTAGGCGTGCTAGATTAAATTCTTTGATGCATGAATATGAATTGTTTCGTATGTTGCCTAATGAATCTATATGTTTTATGCAAAAACGTTTTACTCATATTGTTAATCATCTCATTGCTCTTGGTAAAACTTTCTTGAATTGTGAACTTGTTAACAAAGTTTTAAGATGTCTAAGTAGGGAATGGCAACCTAAGGTTACCGCAATTGTTGAATCAAAGGACTTGGACACCATGGACTTAGCAACACTTTTCGGAAAGCTACAAGAACATGAAATGGAGCTTGGACGTTTGCAAATGCATGAAGAGTCGGATAAGTACAAAGAGAGAAAAGGAATTGCTCTTAAAGCTCAAAGGTCATATAAAAAGGAAGAGAGTTCCGTTGATGATGATGATAATGAAGATTCCGATTCGGACATTGATGAAGAGGAGATGAAGCTTCTACTAAGAAAGTTCAATAAAATTCTAAGGAGAAAAGGAAGGTTGAACAAGGACAAAAGTAAAGAGAAGAATTCCCCACACTACAAGACAAAGACTTCAAAAGAAGGAATAGTTTGCCATGAATTCCCGGTCATCTCAAGTACTCATGCTCTAAGTATCTCAAGAAGAAGGAGAAAGAGAAGAAAAATGCAAAACACAAAAGGGCATACATAGTTTGGAATAGTGATGATGAACAAGACAAGAAAAGCACAACTAGTAGTTCTTCGGATGATGAACATGCCGCTTGTCTCAACTTGATAGCTCAAGTACATGAAGAGGAAAGCTCAAATGATGAATCAAGTGAGCAAAGTGACGAAAGCGATGTAAGTCTTACTAAATCCGAAATTTCTTCAAATTATGAAATGTTATATAATGCTTATGAAGAAATGCATGAACATCTCAAGAAACTAGCTTTGAAAAATATTGATAGGAAGAAGCTCATTGAGGAACATCAACAAAAGATTTTAGATCTTCAAAAACAAGTTGATGAGCTTAATCTTCAAAATGAAACTCTTGATCTTATCTATGCTAGTTCTTCTTGTGATTGTGCTAGTAGATTGAATATTGTGGTTGATTGTGAGAATTGCAAGTTGCTTAAAGATGAAAATGCTATTTTGAAAAATAAGCTTGCAAGTTTCTCAAATGGTGATATTAGATTGCGAACATTGTTAAATTTTCAAAGAGAAAATTCAAACAAGTTTGGTTTGGGTTATACTAATGCTAAGAGTAAATCTCATAGAAATGTTGTTGATTTTTCAAAGGTTGATTTTTCAAATGCACCAACATGTTTCTATTGTGGTACTCATGGACATACTTCAAATGTATGTTATGTTAAAGTGCATGGTATACCTAAAGGAGACTTTGTTTGGGTAAAAAAGGGTGAAAGTCCCTACACTAACAAAAATGGATCCAAAACCATTTGGATACCAAAAAGCAAAGCATGATTGTTTTTGTAGGTATGATTGAAGAGCAAAAGGACTTTCATGTGTTATTCATTCATTTGCTTATTCAATTGGTATCAAGAAGAAAATCCTACAAATTGATAACATTTGATATTATACAATTGGTATCTACAATTGATATTGTTAGATATTGCTCATAGTTCTCTCAATTGGTATTATTTCTTATAATGTGATATTGTTTATACTATTGAGAAAATACTATTGGTATCAAATTCTTACAATTGCTTTACAATTGGTATCATGCTTTGGTTGTTATATCTCATTAATCTCTCTATTTTGGCTTAGATCTTATATTTCAATTGGTATATATTTCTTTTTGATAATGCCAAAGGGGGAGAAATATGATGTTTTGAATCAAAGGGGAGAAATAGGGGAGAAATATATTTTTTTAAAAAAATGGTATGTTTGGAGAAAGGTTGTTTTGTTGTTTATATGTAGGTTGAGCAAAGTTGTTGAAGATAGGGGGAGAATCAAGCTTAACTCAATTGGATTTCAAATGTCAAAAGCATTTATTGAGGGGGAGCAAGAGTCTCGCCAAGTGATCAAATGGTTCAAGCATCAACAACTTCAATGAACTTCAAATGATTTCAAAACATGTTTGTCATTTTCAAAAAGGGGGAGATTGTAAGATCCATGAAGAATATTTTGATAAATGCCAAAAGGTTTTGAACAAGCTACAAATGTGTTGATCAAGTTCAAGCTCAACAAGCAACAACAAACATCAAGTTATGAAGAGAGAGCCAACTCATGAAGACTTAGTTTGGTAGTTTATGTTTTATTGTTTTATCTTTAGCCTCACGAGTCTCTTAGTTTATGAGTTTGGGTAGAGTTTATTAGAGGGTAGTGAATCTCTTTTGAATGCATGATTATATCATATTTTGAGTATTCACTTTGCCTAAAATCCATAGGTGGCTTAAAGGTTTGAAAGAAAAGGTTTAGTTTTTGAGAAAACAAGTTTTTAGTGATTTTTATGCTGATTACTCGAGTAACACATATTTCACTCGAGTAAAATTTATCAAGCTTTTGGCTTACTCGAGTAACACTCATTTCACTCGAGTAAAATGTTTTAAGCTTTCGGCTTACTCGAGTAACACTCATTTCACTCGAGTAACTTGATCAGATATGGTTTTTTAAATACGTTTTTCACTTCTAAAAAGCTATTCTAAGTGCTCTAACTTTTGGGTATTCTATATAAACCTTTTCCTAATCATTTCTATCATTGAGAATCAATTAGAATCATTTTGATACACAATTTTACAAAGAATCAAAGCCACACTATTCTCTCTCACTCTCTCAAGATCAAAGCTTTAACTTTTATATTCTTTGATCAAGAACCTTGAATCTCTCATGTTGATCTTTTCATAGCTTTTGAAAGATATTCATAGGATTGTTATTGTTTTTCATTTGGGTTGTAATCATTGCAAGTTAGGCAAACATTCTACAACATTGGAAGCCTTGATTTTGTGAATCAAGCAAGTTTCATTGGAAGTCTTGGTGAGGCATTTCATCAAGCACTTGGAAGCCTTGTTGAAGAACAAGCATTTGGAAGTCTTGTGAGTGAAGCAAGCATTTGGAAGTCTTGTGAGTAAAGCAAGCAATTGGAAGTCTTGTTGTGAGGATATCGGCAAGCAAGAGAAGAGGTTAGATTAGATATCAATAGGATTACAAGGCAAGGGTGTGGTATCTCTTGTAGGCTAGCAAGAAGGAGTCTTGTGAGACATTTACTTGTAATTTGAGAAACTCTAATTCCTCATAGTGAAGAATCTCTCTTGGTTGAAGAGGGGACTGAAGTAGCTTTCAAGTGGATGAAAGTGAACCAGGATAAATCACTGTGTCGTATCTCTAAACTCTCTACTCTTTACAATTCTTGTTATTGATTGTGTTCTTGATTGAAAACCTAGAGAAAGATTGATTTTTCATAATTGATTGAATTGAAATCTTTATTGTTCAAATTGATAAAGGGAAAATCATTTTCATAACCTAGGTGAATCAATAAGAATATTGGTGTTGATTGTTTCCGCTTAATCTCTGATATAATATTTGTTAATTGATTGATTTTCATTGGTTTTAATTGTTTAGATTTGTTTCTTGCGAAAATCTTTCAAAGTTTCTATAACACCTATTCAACCCCCCTTCTAGGTGTTTTCCTAGTGTTCCTATTTGTTTCAACCACCGAGTGTAGTTTTCCAACAATCCTGACATTTATGTCAAAGCATCATCGTTGTTATTAGGCTTTTCATGATATCTTGACGGAAACGTCGAAGCATCATCGTTGTTATTAGGCTTTCATGATATCCTGACGGAAACGTCGAAGTATCATCATTGTTATTAAATTTTCATCATCGACCAGTTCTGTTTCTATCAAACTTCCAGATTTGTCAAGCCCGTTTTGTTTCTTAACAAAATTGGTGTCCACTTCTTTACTCGTTCCTTACCCTGATAGCATCCAAACCACAGTTTGCTTGCTATATGATAAGAAACAAATAAAGAGAGGCAGCTGTTGACACCCAATTTTTGTCGCCCCAATTTTGCTCCCGCGCACCACCACCCTCAGGCCAGGCGCGTGTAATACACACGCCTCACAGTCCAGTCCAGCGCTCGCGCGAGTGCCCTTCACGCGCGCCGTCTTCTTCCCCTGCTGCAGCGCCTGCTGCTCCCTGCCGCACCAGTCCCTGCGCGCCACGTGTCCTGGTGTTCCCTCCTGTTGCATTCCACCCTCATTCCCTCTGTTCCGCTGCACACTGCTTTCTTCATTTCTAGTAGTATTTCTGCTCTTTTCTTTATTACTTTATACAGTTTTTTTTTTAATTTCATTCTGTAGTTGTTTTTTTTTTAAATAAATAATAATAATAATAATTTAAAATGTAGTTTTTTTTATTTGTTATTTAAATTGGTTGTGTTTTGGTAAGTCAATTTTTCTCACCCAAATTTAACACAGTGGTGAGATCTGTTGTATTTACTCTTCAAACCAAAAATAAATATATAAAATAATTTTCTTTAAAATAATAAGAATTAAAAATGTAGATTTTTTAGTTTATGTTTTAAAATTTGTTGCATTTTGGTAAGTCGATTTTTCTTTCCCAAATATAGTGGAGAGATCTGAACTTCCTCTCTGCATAAAGTAAAAAATATTATTTACAAGATAAAAACATTTTTTTCAAAAATTAAATAGATGTTTTTTTAATTAATTATTAACAACATGCGTTTTGGAAATCCACCTTTCCTTGACTAAATGTCAAGGTCTTGTGCATCTTTCTCTTCGCATCAAACCTTTTTTTTTATAAAAAATAAAATTAAAACATTTAAAACTACGTAGCCTTGATTCCTCATTTTGTGAGGGTACGTAGGTCCAAGGACAACCTTGTCAGGCACAACAGTAAAAAAACAAATAATTTTTGGCAAACCAATTAATTAGGTCTTTTAGTTAAAATCAATCAAGGTACCATTTTCGAATGGGCGAACGGGGTGCTAACACCTTCCCCGGCTCGTAACCGACTCCCGAACATGGAATCTATCTAGTTCGAGACTATCTTTATCCTTTTTAATTAATAATTATTTTTTCCGCGTTTTTGTAAGAAATGCGGTGGCGACTTCATATTGGGTCAGTCAACCCCCACTCGTAGGCGAGGCCCCGAGGGCGACCCGGGACCCCGGCTGCGACAAACATAAAATCATGAAGTCATTCATTCCATTTTGATTCCAAAAAACCGTGAGTTTCATTTGGAGAATTTACAAACTTTAGTTTATTTTCTTTAACTTAAATCAATTTATTAAACCAAGCATCCCACCAAAGTATTATTTTTCAAATCAATGTACAAGATAAAATCAATTCATTCCCTTTTTCTTTTAATTAAAACCGAATAGAAATCAAATAACCACAACATCCCTTTCCAATATTTTAACTTAGCATTAGTTTACAAAACACTCTCATCATCTTTATGTCGCTTCATGAAAAAGAAGCCTACTCTAATTCCTATGTATAGGCCGAATTTCATTATGACAAAAACAAGGTTCTTGGGTTCATTTTTCAACTTGCAAAGTTTAAGATTCATGGGTTTAAATCATGCATTTTCTCATACAAAATTCTAAAAATATCATTTCCTTTTTGAAGCATAAAACCGAATCATGATCACCACACAAACCAAGTTTTTATTTTAATTTTCTTACATGTACTTTAGAAATCCTTAAATCAAATAAAAATTAACATGCATGTGCTAAAGATCAAACTTTTTCATGAACAAGTTAAAGATCAAGACCAAAATCAAGACTTTATTAAGAAAGGTTAGATCTTTTTATTCAAAAATCACATGCAAGGTCCAAGAACAAAACTTCTTAAAGATCAAAACAAAAATCAAAGCTTCACCAAGATCAAATCAAGATCAAAGCATTTTAACAACTCAAATCAACTTTTCTAAGCATAAGATTAACATGCAATGACTTAGATTAAATTAAAAAGCATCGAGGCCTAGGCTTTTAGTCATGGCCGAATTACATAGTTTAGGATCTAGTGTTTTATGAGTTCCTTTACTCTTAAAAATTCAAGATCAAGGTATAAGTGACACATGCATGTACACAAAGCACCAAGATCATCATCAAATCAACATGCAAAGTTAAAGATCACAACTTTATCACCAAACAAGCTTAGATCATATATTCACTCCTCAAATAATCTTATAAACACTTTACAAAGCTCGGTTTTAAGCAAAATATTTAACATGCAAAGAGACTTTACTTTAAATCCACAAAAATCTTAACAAGTCTTTTAGATCTTTAAGGTTTAGTTTAGAAAAACACCAAGATCCATCATATGAGTCTTAATCGAATCATAAAGTCCATGGTTTAAGTTATTACAAGTTGTAACACCCTATGATTATTACCCTTAAAACCCCGCTATCAAAAATGTGAATTTGAAATTTCATTTTTAATTTAATAAAAATCACCCGTCAAACGGACGGAGTTTTGTTTGTTTTTAGGACTATTCCAAAATTCAACCTGTGATAAATAATTTCAATTAAACAACAAGTTGTTAGAACCTACACTCGGTGGGTGAAACAACTAGGAAACACTAGGAAAACACCTAGAAGGGGGGGTTGAATAGGTGTTTGATAAACCTTGAAAGATTTTCGAAAGAAACAAATCAAAACGATAAAAACAAATGATTTTCTTGAAAATTCTTTAGCCTTAATCGATTAATGACATGAACTAATCGATTAATGCCTCTGTACATTGAAAAAATCACTTTTCAATCAAATACGAAAATCAACCAATTAACAAGTATAGCCAGAGATTCAGCGGAAACAATTAACACCTATATTCTTATTGATTACCTAGGTTATGAAAATGATTTTCCCAAACCAATTTTGCACAATTAAGATTCAATTCAATCAATTATGAAAAATCACTTTTTTCTAGGTTTTCAATCAAGAACACAATTAATAACAAGAATGTAAAGAGTTAAGAGTTTAGAGATACGACACGGTGATTTATCCTGGTTCACTTTCATCCACTTGAAAGCTACTCCAGTCCCCTCTTCAACCAAGAGAGATTATTCACTATGAGGAATTAGAGTTTCTCAAATTACAAGTAAATGCCTCACAAGACTCCTTCTTGCTAGCCTACAAGAGATACCACACCCTTGCATTGTAACCCTATTGATATCTAATCTAACCTCTTCTCTTTCTTGCCGATACCCCACAACAAGACTTCCAATGCTTGCTTCACTACAAGACTTCCAATTGCTTGTTAACACAACAAGGCTTCCAAGTGCTTGATGAAATGCCTTACCAAGGCTTCCAATATAACTTTGCTTGATTCACAACCAAGACTTCCAATTGTTGTAGATAGCTTGCCTCTTGCAAAGATTACAACTCAAATGAAAACAAAATAACAATCCTATGAATCTCTTTCAAAAGCTATGAAATATCAACATGAGAGATTCAAGGTTCTTGATCAAAGAATGTAAAAGTTAAAGCTTTGATCTTGAGAAAATGAGAGAGAATAGAGTGGCTTTGATTCTTTGTAAAATTGATTATCAAAATGATGGATTATGATCACAAAGGTTAGGAATATGTTTATATAGAATACCCAAAAGTTAGGAATGGTTAAAAGTGCTTTTGAGAAGTGAAAAACGCATTTTAAAAACCATATCTGATCGTGTTACTCGAGTAGAAAAAGTGTTAATCAAGTAAAACATGATTTAATCGAGTAATGCCGCAAGTCTGCAAACATTTACTCGAGTAAAAGTGCAGATAATCGATTATCAAAAGTTTGTTAATTGATTATCAGTTCAAAATACATTGTTAATCGATTATCAAATCTGTTAATCGATTATTAACATTAAAAATCACTTAAAACTTGTTTTCTCAAAAACTAAACCTTTTCTTTCAAACATTTAAGCCACCTATTGATTTTAGGCAAAGTGAATACTCAAAATATGATATAATCATGCAATCAAAAGAGATTCACTACCCTCTAATAACTCTACCAAAACTCATAAACTAAGAGACTTGTGAGGCAAAAGATAAAACAATAAAACATAAACTACCAAACTAAGTCTTCATGAGTTGGCTCTCTCTTCTTAACTTGATGTTTGTTGTTGCTTGTTGAGCTTGAACTTGATCAACACATTTGTAGCTTGTTCAAAACCTTTTGGCATTTATCAAAACATTCTTCATGGATCTTACACAAGTAGCCAGCAGGGCTTCAGAATATATATATCTATTTCATAACAAGGCCCTATGGGCTCCAAATATATCAGAGTGCATAAGATAATCAAATATTCAGAGTTTTCAGCGGAAAATAATAAGTTTGAGTGTCATAATCAAAACATATAACTTTGCCAAAACAAAACATCCTAAGCCTCATTTAAAATATGCATATTAAATTTACATCAGAATAATATAAGAGGCTTAGGTCCATATTATACTCTAAACCCATAATACCCTACTCTCCCTGTAAGGGAAAGTACTCCTGCTCGGCCGGGGGCTGTGCCAACTCAATCTCCGTACCTGAAAAATGTAAGGGAGTGAGCTTTGCACATGAAATAGAAAGCAGTTTCTAACTAGACATAACGACCCACTAGGTCAAGCACAATTAGTAAATAAGCATATATTCACATATTACACACCATACTCATTTCATTATTTCCATACTCATTATTTATTTCACATTTCCATTTTCATTATTCCATTTCAACATCCATTTTCATTATTCATTTCAACATCCATTTTCATTATTAATTCATTCATTTCACATACTCATTTCATTTCAGTACATCACCTCAAATCAAAGGCCAATGAACAATTTTCATTCAACACATTTATCACCTCAAAACAGAGGCCCTTATACTTTTCCATATTTAAATTATGTGTCCCTCAGGTCAGAGGTCGACACCCTAACACTTATTTCATTTTCGTGTCCCTCAGGTCAGAGGTCAACACTTAAACATTTTATTCATTTGATTCATACACATGCCCTTTTCATAAATTCTCTTAACTTTCATAATTTCTTTTCTCTGTACATATACCTTGAGTTCCTCATAATATAGGGAAATTTATTCACGTGGATCCATCATTGCGTACAGTCCCACAACCCGGACAACGTCTTACAGCTGCGCACTATAGCGTCTTACGCGATCTATGCATGCAGTCCCACAACCCGGACAACGCCTTACAAGATCTGGATCGCACAAGTCTATGCGTGCAGTCCCACAACCCGGACAACGTCTTACAAGACATTAAATCAAACCAGTCGATGCGTACAGTCCCACAACTCGGACAACGTCTTACACGACATCAAATCAAATCGATCGATGCGTACAGTCCCACAACCCGGACAACGTCTTACACGACATCAAATCAAATCGATCGATGCGTACAGTCCCACAACCCGGACAACGTCTTACACGACCTCATACCGAACCAGTCAACGTGTACAGTCCCACAACCCGGACAACGTCTTACACGACTTGATTCACACCAGTCTAAGCGTACAGTCCCATAACCCGGACAACGTCTTACAAGACTGGCTCCTTTAACCAATTTACCTTTAGCCTTTTGGAAGTGCACCACCATATTTTTTAAAGTATTGCATTCAATGTCATAAAATCATTATTTACTTTATCCAATTATACTACTAAATTTCCATTTTCTTGTTCAATCAATCATAACACATACATATATTTTCAACAATAATAGATTATCATTTAATTCACAACTTTACAAATAAAATCAATAATCATAGAATTCATTTATGGCAACTTCCCCATCATATTGCCCAACTCCTCTTGTACTTCATTATAATCATTATCCAAATTTCATTTTATCAAATAATTCATTCTCAAGTTATTGGGTTTCTTTTTCCTAGTCTTAACATCCAATCATCACGCATATTTAATTACTAGAATTTTATATTTAATAACCTAGGGTTTTATAATCTAATTTTCTCCCCTAACACATAACCCTAACAAATCATTATATACTAATTAGAACCAACTCCCTAGAACAAGGCAATGCTCACAATATCCACCCCCTTACCTTAACCAAGGAGAGGGAGAGTGGGAAAATCCAAGCCTTAGCTCCAAGCACTCCCACAACCATGAGCTCCAAAGGCAAGAAGATAAAGAGAGTGATGATGATCTTCCCTAAGTCGAAGGAATGGAATGATGATGAGATTATTGCCCAATTTCAAGAAAAAATTCGAATTTCCCAAAGAGGGGAAAGAGAGAGAGAGAGAGAGAGAGAGAAAATCCAAATTAGAGAGAGAGAAGAACATCAAGAACATGAATACTTACTTGGAGCAACGAAGAGGGACTTGATGATGGATTTTGGAGTGATTCCCTTGAGGCTTGATGGATTTGGAATGAGAGGTTGTGTGCCCTAAAGAGAGAAAATTCGAGTTTTTGGCAAGAATTCACGTGTGGATCGCCTTTATTTTTTTCCACTGCAACAGCCCTTAATCGATTAATAATCGATTAAATTGCAGCTTAATCGATTAAGAGGCGATTACGAGGCGATTAAGCTGCACAATTTTGCAGTATCCAGACTTTGAAAGGCCATAACTTCTTCGTTACCCGTTGGATCTTCCTAAAATTTTAAAGCAAGCTTCCCCACATACTAATCTTCACATCTAACGGTGGAATTTGTGTTTAGAGTTGTAAATATTTTATTTTGAATTTCTTGAAATCCTATGTTATTAATCCTAAAATAAGCCTCCAATCCACTATCTTTACTTAATATCATTATTTCCTTCACTCTAAGCTTGACCCATCATCAATTATACTAGGAATTAATTTTGGGATGTTACAATTCTCCCCCACTTATTGGAATTTCGCCCCCGAAATTCCGTTAGGTTCTGTAAATGGAGAATCACCCCGGTGATAGGACTTGCGATTCCTATCTTTAATTCCCTTTGGTTTCTTCCGTCAGTCCTTCGATTTGCCCTTACCTAGACAGAATTTAAATTAGGGTAGGGAGTGCTCCCCCACTTGGAATCAACATACCCAATTACCTCTATGTTAAAGGATGTGGGATCGGGTGAATCCGTTTCCGATCGTCCTTCGGATAGATATAAGGCAGGAGTTGCATTAGCTCGATATGGGAAAACTTGAAATATTTAGCGTTCCAGAATAGTTTTAGAATCTTTCCCAGAATAGATACCCTGGGATCGTGGCATGCAAAGATTTTTGTAGGATAGAACGCCTTAGAGTTTATCTCCTCACAAGGTTTGACTAGCATCAGTAAGATTTAGAACCTTTCAAAAACATACACAAGCGTTCATGAACAAGAAGCACCCCAATGCTTAGTTGATTAGAGCAGGCACAATTCCTATTAAATGCTCCACATTCAACTTCTTCCATGAATCGATTAAAAGAATAGGAAGGAAGGAGTCCACATTAGTTCCAAGATTTACCCAACTACCAAAGGTGAAGGGTACGACAAGATTTGTGTTTAGAGTTGTTTGGTCTTAACGCAGGGATTTTCAAATTTGACACAACCGGCTATTCTTATGAATGGTTATCTAAGAACCGGGAAAAGATTCGAAGCAAATGTCAAATTGTTCAAGATTGGTTTAGTTGATATAATGATTAAGAATAATTTCTGTAGAGTTTTCTTAACTTATTTCCTAGGATTCAGCAATTAACTACACTACTTTGGTTGTCTATTTTCACTTTAGAGGTTACAATGATAGCATTTATTGATAGATGCAAGAATTGAGGTGATCAATCCCAACCTCACGTCTACCAACAACACATCACTGTCACGTTCTGTCAATAATGTTATCATTTAACAAATGCAAGGATTAGAGTGATCAGTTCTAACCTTACATTACATCAAATAACAACATCACAACATAATATTGGTCACTTGATACAAGAATTCTCAAACTTAAGAATTCTCTTATAAGGTCTTTCACATGTTATCTATAAGAGCAAGATCGAATTTGGAAGGGCAGATATCCGACATGTTTTAAAACATTTCTACGCTAAGACATTACTAACTTACTATTTAGCTAACTAAGGAGAAAACTAACTCCACAACAATCGGACTTAGAAGCATTACGCATGGACTTGGCAACATTAGTTACCTGCGGTCATACCAGCTGGGTCCACCTCGTCACCCTCGACGGGAAATAATTTCCCCTTCTGCAATGATGGACCTCCACTGGCCCTCTGTGCCTTAGCAGCATTAATCTCTTTCTTCATTGTGTTCTTAGGACAATTTGTAGCAAAATGTCCGGGTTGTCCACAGTGAAAACATAACCCCTCCTTTCGACCCAATGACCAGCACACTCCTCTATGCATCCTGCCACAGTGCTGACAAGTCGGTATAGGACCATAAGCATTCACTGTTGATCCGGATTCCCTAGGAAACGTGACCCCGGAATGAGAGTATGGACCTGACTTCTGGATCGGTCCCTTGTCCTTACTTTGACCTCCGATTCTCTGGTTTGCCCGAGATCTCTCGTCAGCTAGCTTTCGTTTGAGACCCTTCTCATAGGTGCTTGCCATGTTGACCAAGCGAGCAAAGTTATCAATGTTGTGATACTCACACGAGAGGCGAAGATCACTCCTAAGTCCAACTTCAAACTTAACACACTTGCCCCGGTCACTTGCATACCAATAATCAGAAAATCGGATGAGATCTTCAAACCGAGCTGCGTAGTCCCCTACAGACATAGACCCCTGAGTCAATTGGAGAAAAGCAATCTCCTTCTCCCTCCTAACATCTTCAGGGAAATACTTCCCCAGGAATAGATCCTTGAACATCTCCCAAGGAATCACAGGATTAGCTGCCGCCAATCCTCTCCTCTGCTGGTCCCACCAATGTTCTGCCTCATTGGTCAGCATGAATTCAGCTAGTCGAACATACTGCTCCATTGGTGGTTGAATAGAACGGAGAATCTTCTCTATCTCCTGTATCCACCTCTGTGCTCCATCCGGGTCATTTCCACCTTCAAAGCGAAGCGGATTATTCTTTCGGAACCGAGACATCCAGTCAATCTCAAATGGAGCTGGTTGCAGAGCTGCTGCTGCTACGGTCGCTGCTGCCGCTGCAGCGGCTGCCATCTGTTCCCCCTGCTGCTGCATCTGAGACAGATGCTCAAGAATAGCAGCAAGTCCATCATTACCAGCCCTTCTTCTAGCCATACTGCTTAGCCAGAGAGAACAGACCAGTAAGACTCAATTACTAAGTAGATACATAGTACTATAATTATCCTATTATAATCCTAAACTATTACTATGAGCATCAATTACTCGCTAGGTGAGTAATCATTTGGAGTTTGTACAACTCCATGGCCGAGGAGAAACTGCTCTGATACCATAATGTAACACCCTATGATTATTACCCTTAAAACCCCGCTATCAAAAATGTGAATTTGAAATTTCATTTTTAATTTAATAAAAATCACCCGTCAAACGGACGGAGTTTTGTTTGTTTTTAGGACTATTCCAAAATTCAACCTGTGATAAATAATTTCAATTAAACAACAAGTAGCCTGCAGGGTTTCTGAATATATATATCTATTTCATAACAAGGCCCTATGGGCTCCAAATATATCAGAGTGCATAAGATAATCAAATATTCAGAGTTTTCAGCGGAAAATAATAAGTTTGAGTGTCATAATCAAAACATATAACTTTGCCAAAACAAAACATCCTAAGCCTCATTTAAAATATTCATATTAAATTTACATCAGAATAATATAAGAGGCTTAGGTCCATATTATACTCTAAACCCATAATACCCTACTCTCCCTGTAAGGGAAAGTACTCCTGCTCGGCCGGGGGCTGTGCCAACTCAATCTCCGTACCTGAAAATGTAAGGGAGTGAGCTTTGCACATGAAATAGAAAGCAGTTTCTAACTAGACATAACGACCCACTAGGTCAAGCACAATTAGCAAATAAGCATATATTCACATATTACACACCATACTCATTTCATTATTTCCATACTCATTATTTATTTCACATTTCCATTTTCATTATTCCATTTCAACATCCATTTTCATTATTCATTTCAACATCCATTTTCATTATTAATTCATTCATTTCACATACTCATTTCGTTTCAGTACATCACCTCAAATCAGAGGCCAATGAACAATTTTCATTCAACACATTTATCACCTCAAAACAGAGGCCCTTATACTTTTCCATATTTAAATTATGTGTCCCTCAGGTCAGAGGTTGACACCCTAACACTTATTTCATTTTCGTGTCCCTCAGGTCAGAGGTCAACACTTAAACATTTTATTCATTTGATTCATACACATGCCCTTTTCATAAATTCTCTTAACTTTCATAATTTCTTTTCTCTGTACATATACCTTGAGTTCCTCATAATATAGGGAAATTTATTCACGTGGATCCATCATTGCGTACAGTCCCACAACCCGGACAACATCTTACAGCTGCGCACTATAGCGTCTTACGCGATCTATGCGTGCAGTCCCACAACCCGGACAACGCCTTACAAGATCTGGATCGCACAAGTCTATGCGTGCAGTCCCACAACCCGGACAACGTCTTACAAGACATTAAATCAAACCAGTCGATGCGTACAGTCCCACAACTCGGACAACGTCTTACACGACATCAAATCAAATCGATCGATGCGTACAGTCACACAACCCGGACAACGTCTTACACGACCTCATACCGAACCAGTCGACGTGTACAGTCCCACAACCCGGACAACGTCTTACACGACTTGATTCACACCAGTCTAAGCGTACAGTCCCACAACCCGGACAACGTCTTACAAGACTGGCTCCTTTAACCAATTTACCTTTAGCCTTTTGGAAGTGCACCACCATATTTTTTAAAGTATTGCATTCAATGTCATAAAATCATTATTTACTTTATCCAATTATACTACTAAATTTCCATTTTCTTGTTCAATCAATCATAACACATACATATATTTTCAACAATAATAGATTATCATTTAATTCACAACTTTACAAATAAAATCAATAATCATAGAATTCATTTATGGCAACTTCCCTGTCATATTACCCAACTCCTCTTGTACTTCATTATAATCATTATCCAAATTTCATTTTATCAAATAATTCATTCTCAAGTTATTGGGTTTCTTTTTCCTAGTCTTAACATCCAATCATCACGCATATTTAATTACTAGAATTTTATATTTAATAACCTAGGGTTTTATAATCTAATTTTCTCCCCTAACACATAACCCTAACAAATCATTATATACTAATTAGAACCAACTCCCTAGAACAAGGCAATGCTCACAATATCCACCCCCTTACCTTAACCAAGGAGAGGGAGAGTGGGAAAATCCAAGCCTTAGCTCCAAGCACTCCCACAACCAAGAGCTCCAAAGGCAAGAAGATAAAGAGAGTGATGATGATCTTCCCTAAGTCGAAGGAATGGAATGATGATGAGATTATTGCCCAATTTCAAGAAAAAATTCGAATTTCCCAAAGAGGGGAAAGAGAGAGAGAGAGAGAGAAAATCCAAATTAGAGAGAGAGAAGAACATCAAGAACATGAATACTTACTTGGAGCAACGAAGAGGGACTTGATGATGGATTTTGGAGTGATTCCCTTGAGGCTTGATGGATTTGGAATGAGAGGTTGTGTGCCCTAGAGAGAGAAAATTCGAGTTTTTGGCAAGAAGTCACGTGTGGATCGCCTTTATTTTTTTCCACTGCAACAGCCCTTAATTGATTAATAATCGATTAAATTGCAGCTTAATCGATTAAGAGGCGATTAAGAGGCGATTAAGCTGCACAATTTTGCAGTATCCAGACTTTGAAAGGCCATAACTTCTTCGTTACCCGTTGGATCTTCCTCAAATTTTAAAGCAAGCTTCCCCACATACTAATCTTCACATCTAACGGTGGAATTTGTGTTTAGAGTTGTAAATATTTTATTTTGAATTTCCTAAAATCCTATGTTATTAATCCTAAAATAAGCCTCAAATCCACTATCTTTACTCAATATCATTATTTCCTTCACTCTAAGCTTGACCCATCATCAATTATACTAGGAATTAAGTTTGGGATGTTACACAAGTTACTTTTAGTTTTAAAAGTCCAAGATCAAACATAAATAAAACTTGTACTCATCATCAAGACTATGAAAAACCAACATGCAAAGAAAGAAAAGAAGGTAGATCACAAGATTAAAGAAAACCCTAAACTATTACCACTTCCTCTTGACTTTCGAACCACCCACCTAAAGAAAGGTTGGTCTTCTAGCTTCTAAGTTCATGAATCTTCAAGGAAAGCTCTAGGGTTTTTGCTTGATCTCCTCTTCTTCTTCCTCCTTAGCTCACGGCCAACACCTTCTTTCTCTCTCTCTCTCTCTCTCTCTCTCTCTCTCTCTCTCTATCTTTTCTAAGAGCTAAAAAGGGAACTCTTAGAAGTTGTGTTTGGTTGTGAAGGGAGTGAAGGGAAAATGGGTGAAATAAACTTAAGGGCCAAGGTTTATATAGGCAAACTCTTAGAAGTTGTGTCTCTATGTTGCCCTTGGTTTGATTTTGGTTCATGCACAAATAGGAGGGGCGGTTTTGGCATTCTAGTTTGTTGCATGGGTGGAGTTTATCAAAGGGACAATGAGGAGTGAATTTAGGCTTAAGGTCACTTCATGTCTACTTATTTCTACTACTTTAAATTTCTTATTAATCCTATTTTATTTAACTTCCAAATAGTTCCATGTCCTAAAAATAAAATCATGGGCTTACTCTCATGCATACATACACACGTAATACACATACATACACACACATATACACATTTTCATAATCTTCCACTAATTTAATTTTTCCATATAATCCTAAGCATACACACATAGCATTTTCGTAGATACATGAACATACATACATGAAAGTAAATCTTTTTCTCATAAAACCACTCATGCATAAAAATCACATTTTCTTTAAAACACAAAAATATCAAACACATAATCATTTCTTAAAAAAATCCAACTTTAAAACTCTTAATATTTTCTTATGAAAATCATTTCTTAAAATCATTCACCATTTGAAATCATGAAATAAGAAATTCACTTCGAGAAAACACTCTTTCAAAAACACTTTCTCAAAAATAGATCTTTTGGTTATTTAAAACAGTACGAGGAATTTGCGGGGTGTTACATTCTCCCCAACTTAAAGATTTCTCGTCCCCGAGAAATACGTTACGGATTGGGCAGTGTGACACAAAATTCTTGCATTACGGCGATGTCCATAAGAATACTCCCGTTCTCACTCCGTGGTCGTATCTCCTTTGCTGGCGCGATTCACTTGGTCGTTTTCCTCGTTTGTTGCGTTTAGACGAAGAAGCCTCTCAAGCGCTACCACTTGCGTGTCGAATCAGGTCAAGTCCATTGGACTAACCGAAGGGGATATCGTCTCTTAACTAATTGTCGTTATGGAAAGCACAAACTTGGGTACAAACCCAGGGAATATTAGGCAAACATAAATTCAAACATCTCCAAAAGTGCTGGGTTTAACCTAAAACCTTTAGATACTCACTACTTCTTATAACTTAGGACTCTCACTGACTCACGAACAATCATTCCTTCCTTTAATTCTCCTTCTAATTCTAAGGCTTTCATCCATCATTTCTCCAACTTAAGGGAAATTCCATGGCAACTTTGGTTCTATTTCCTCAAAATAACCTCACTTTCCTCATGAAATTCATCCTAAACATCAATCAAACCTATCACTTTTTCCATCTAAACCTCGGATTAGGGTATAAGGCAATCCTAATCCTCAAATTTTCCTCATAATTCCCTCTAATAACTGGTAACATACACCTCTTTTCTTCCTTGTAGCTCCCCAACTTCGATCAAACTTACAACTAAGCTCACTATGGTCTTACACTCTTACCCAACTTCAACCATTAATCCATCCTTGATCATTCAAGCCTAAACTATCTGGGTACCCATGACACTTCCAATTTCACAAATCAGACTAATGCATCTTGGAAAGGATCGGTAAAGCTACGGTTTGGATAGTAAGGCTTATGAAGAAAAGTTTGGATTTTCACAGCAATGACAGTCTTTGTTGAAGCAATTCAACAAACACAGGGATTCAGGGATATCGTTCTATATCTTGAAGGTAATAGCTATTCTTGTACAAAAAGGTACGCTAAGGTTAACAAACTTAAGTCTAACAAACACTAATGAAACATCAAAGGTTAAGGGTCTCAATCTTAGGATCTATTCGTTCTTCTACTTAATCTACTTCCTTCAAACTACATAACCAACAGATTCCTTAAACTAGCACAGTAGGAACTAATCCACAAACAGAGTCTCACATCCCTAAAGACGAGAACTTGACCTTATACTCCTACCCTTACACTAGTAAACACACAACACACAGAGTCACACAAACAAAGCATGTAAGCCCATGCTTAAGGCCACTAAGGATTACCATTGCTCTGATACCATTCTGTAACAGCCCGATTTTCTTAACTCAAAATAATCAGCCTTTATTTATTAAAGTTGCAAAAATGAGGCCAAATTTTTTTTTTGAAAACGTTATTGAAGTGTCATTGATGCACTTAGCATCCTTTACTGAAAACCGAGTTGTTACTAAAACAGTTCTTTGCATAAAACTTTCGTCTTCACAAAGTGATTTGTTTCAAAATATCTTAACAGTTCCCAAAAGATTACGTCGTTCAGTTTTTTTTAAATAAATTATTCCACATTACAGAATTAAAAGCTTAGCTTCATTACATGAGTGGCTCATTGTTTGGTAATCCTTGACTCAAACAGTCACAACAAAACTAAACTAACGACACTATACTTAAGCCTTCCTATCGAAAGCAATCAGGTGAAGTTTCTTCTTCTTCTTATGTCCTTTCTTCGCTCCTGAGGATGATACCATCCGTGTTGGTGTCCCGCCATTATCATCGGACTTCAACACCACTCCATCTAGAGTCGTGGAGTTCCTCTGCATCTCATACCGTGCCTTCTCTTCGTAGCTCCTGAATCCTCGTACCGTGACTTTTCCCAAGTGCGGCCTCAAATTAGCTCCGCTCAGTTGATGCTCCGGGTCTGGAATCCCAATCTGGGTGTAGCCGGTCCATACCCAACCATATGGAGTGTGCTTCCAACCTCTTCCATATCTATTCCAAATAGCGATCTCCATACAATACTCCATCTGCCCGTTGAGATACCAGCAGCACCGATATGCCAACGAACAGGAGAGAGTAAGTGATCCGAACGACGCATCGTCGACGGTGTGGGATTACAGTAGGCAGGATACTAGGACAATACAAACATAACAAGCAACATACATACAGCACCGCATTCAAGCATATCATCATTACCATTATCATTATCATTATCATCATTCATTATCTTTATCCTTATTATCATTATCCTGCCAAACTTGTTATCATTTCTCAACATAGTCATTCCTTATTTCTCAATTCTTTTCGCAACTTCATCATTCCATAAACTTTCACTTCTCATAATCATTAAATCTTTTTATCACTCCTAAACTTTTCTTATCGTGTCTTATCGGGTCATAGCCATCGATGATTGGGGAGATTTATAATATCATCAAGGTACTTGTTTCGTTGCCATCGACACACACATCTACATCTCCTCGGTCATCCACCCAGCCTAGTCAGAAGCTAATAGGAGTACAGGACCTTTACCACGCGGGCACGACAGCTGTCTCAACATCAATTGGCTCCAAGCCAGGAGAACTGTAGAAAACTCGGGTACAGTCTCAAATCAATTTATATCATATCAATTCATTTCATATAATCAAGGCTCACTGTAGAAAACTCGGGTACAGTGGCAATCAAGATGCCCCGTTCCAGTCCCTCTCACTGTTCTCGAAATGCCATAGGGGTGACAGCACTATTCCGGTTCCGGGTGCAGAACTTACCACGACATTAGGACCCAGTCCCCACCATGTCTGGTTACCACATATGGAATTCGTTCCGCCCAGAATAGTACTCAAGGCATTATGACGTTTTACCGCCCTAGCCTACCCTATTGCATTCACAACCCGAATATCCCTGATATCCGGGGTACCTTCCTCTCCACTACTTCGCACTCTCATGCCTCACCGCGTTAATGTCTTTTAAAGTCTTTTATCTTTTTATTTAACCTAAGGTCGGTCCATCCTTCGTGCATCCCTTCAATGAGTCCCGACCACTAACTTTGTACAATCATACTCTCATCTTTTCTCACATAGCTCAGAGCTGGGTTCGCATCATCACATTTGCATCTCATTCACAATTTCCTCAACATCTCTTTTCACAATCTTTCTTAAAACCACATTTTATCACCTTTCTCAAATTCTCAAATCATAAACTTTCGCAAATTCTCATTTCATAACTCTTTCTCAAAATCGTGTTCCATAAACTTTCTCAAAATTATCTTTTATAACTTTCTCAAAATCTCCTTTCATAATTTCCTCCAAAAAATTTGTTTCACTTACTTTCCTCAAAATACATTTTTTTATAAACTTTCTGAAAATCTTATACTATAACTTTCACAAAATCTTATTTCATAATTTTTCTCAAAATCTTGTTTCATAACTCTTTCAAAAATCTCATTTCATAAAATCTCCTCAAAGTCTCATTTCACAATTTTCAAAAATCTTATTTCACAGACTTTTCCAAAACCTCTTTTCATGAATTTTCTTAAAATAGTATTTCACAAGTTTTCTAAAGATCTCATTTCATAAATCTTAAAAAAAATCTCGTTTCAAAAGCTCTTTTAAAAAAAATCTCATTTTCAAAAACCTTTTCAAAAACCTCATTTCACAAACTTTTGTTAAAACAACATTTCACGATTTTCTCAAAAGTCTTGTTTCATCAACTTTTCGTAAAATCTCATTTCGCAAACTTTTCATAAAACCTCCTTTCACAATCTTTTTCAAAATACCCTTTCACAAACTTTTTCAAAAATCTCATTTTGAAAACTTTCCGAAAATCATTGTTTCAGTGAGTACTAGTGGAGGAGCAAGCTCAACTCAACACAAGTCTCATTTCAACAATCCTCAACAAAGGAGCCAAGCTCCACTCAAATCAAATCTCATTCAGTAATCAATAACCACATCACTTTCCCTGCTCTGGCTTAACTTCATCTTTATCATCGAATCTTTCCCCAATCTCAACACTTTATCTCTTTTCCAATCAATCTCATATCCTTTATCATCATTCCTTTATCTTTGTGTCATTTACTTCCTCAACTTATTTATTTCCTTTTCATTTTAAAGACGTTACAGACGTCCATCAGCATATTACTCATGTTAATTCACAATATAATTATCATCATGCATAATTAAATAAATAAACATACAAGCATGCTATTTCACATCATCAACACAATCATCACACAACAACAATGTGGTCTTTGTCACCTTCGTATAAGTGGCCACACAATACAAACAATTGCCACCACACTACTGACTCCGAACCACCAAGTTCCGATCTTTGAGATGATACGGAATGTCCTAATATGTCACCTAAATACCACGATGTCTTAGGAAAGCTTCTCTCTCACCTGAGGTCCAGCAATTAAACGTACTAGGTATCCGCGGATCCTTGTCGCTGCCAGCTGCCCCAATCCATCGTCTTAACATTCCTCGTATTAAATAAAACACACTCTCGTTATTAACTTGTATCAAGAAAATATTTTCCTAACTCCAACACGTTTTGTTCCTCGTCGGAAAACTTAAAACATAATGGTTTTCTCAAAACAACTCCCACATTTTGTAGCACTTTAAATTCTTCAAAACCATTTGAAAACTTCTTATAAAATGATTTAAATCATTTGATTTAGTTGTTGGTCCGTTTTGGACAGCACCTTAATCACTTTCGAAAACACTGAAAAATTCACCGTTTTCATTCCGGCTTTTTCTCAAATCAATTAGCACTTGAAAATCATTCTTTAAATTACATGAACACATTTTTTTTAAAGTTAAGAAACAACTTTAAACAATTCTGGACAGCAAAGATTTACTTCACAAAATCGTTTTAATCAAAATCCGAAAATATCGTAAAAACACTTTTTTTTGCTTTAAGACACGCTTTAGTGTAAAACAAACATTTTATAATTCAAACTTTTGTCATAAAACAAAATCTTGGACAGCCATGAACACAATCCAAAAATCTCAAATAAATCAAATGGGTTTATCTTAAAACTGATTAATTTCAGAACCAATTACACACTCATACTTTTTAAACATCAACTGGCACACAACCACAACAACACTTAGATGAATTAAGTCATATAAGAAACTAACCAATCATTTAACTTAATTATAAATTAAACATTCATTTTCACATAAACTCTTTCACAATCAAACACTTATTCACTTAATTACTTTCCAAACATTTTCATTTTCATTTTCATAAAACACAAACATTTAGTCACACATATACTCACAAACCGAATGGAACTAAAGATATAAACTAAGCACATTTATTTTTCTTACTTTAAATAATTTAATCCTTTTCAAAAATCACTATATAAATTATTCTCATGCAACTAAATTTTCTATACTCATTTACACTTCATGGCCGAATATAAGCATAAGTTCAAGCAAAGAGTTATTCAATATTAAGAACATAAAATCATGAAGTCATTCATTCCATTTTGATTCCAAAAAACCGTGAGTTTCATTTGGAGAATTTACAAACTTTAGTTTATTTTCTTTAACTTAAATCAATTTATTAAATCAAGCATCCCACCAAAGTATTATTTTTCAAATCAATGTACAAGATAAAATCAATTCATTCCCTTTTTCTTTTAATCAAAACCGAATAGAAATCAAATAACCACAACACCCCTTTCCAATATTTTAACTTATCATTAGTTTACAAAACACTCTCATCATCTTTATGTCGCTTCATGAAAAAGAAGGCTAGTCTAATTCCTATGTATAGGCCGAATTTCAGTATGACAAAAACAAGGTTCTTGGGTTCATTTTTCAACATGCAAAGTTTAAGATTCATGGGTTTAAATCATGCATTTTCTCACACAAAATTCTAAAAATATAATTTCCTTTTTGAAGCATAAAACCGAATCATGATCACCACACAAACCAAGTTTTTATTTTAATTTTCTTACATGTACTTTAGAAATCCTTAAATCAAATAGAAATTAACATGCATGTGCTAAAGATCAAACTTTTTCATGAACAAGTTAAAGATCAAGACCAAAATCAAGACTTTATTAAGAAAGGTTAGATCTTTTTATTCAAAAATCACATGCAAGGTCCAAGAACAAAACTTCTTAAAGATCAAAACAAAAATCAAAGCTTCACCAAGATCAAATCAAGATCAAAGCATTTTAACAACTCAAATCAACTTTTCTAAGCATAAGATTAACATGCAATGACTTAGATTAAATTAAAAAGCATCGAGGCCTAGGCCTTTAGTCATGGCCGAATTACATAGTTTAGTATCTAGTGTTTTATGAGTTCCTTTACTCTTAAAAATTCAAGATCAAGGTATAAGTGACACATGCATGTACACAAAGCACCAAGATCATCATCAAATCACTATGCAAAGTTAAAGATCACAACTTTATCACCAAACAAGCTTAGATCATATATTCACTCCTCAAATAATCTTATAAACACTTTACAAAGCTCGGTTTTAAGCAAAATATTTAACATGTAAAGAGACTTTACTTTAAATCCACAAAAATCTTAACAAGTCTTTTATATCTTTAAGGTTTAGTTTAGAAAAACACCAAGATCCATCATATGAGTCTTAATCGAATCATAAAATCCATGGTTTAAGTTATTACAAGTTACTTTTAGTTTTAAAAGTCCAAGATCAAACATAAATAAAACTTGTACTCATCATCAAGACTATGAAAAACCAACATGCAAAGAAAGAAAAGAAGGTAGATCACAAGATTAAAGAAAACCCTAAACTATTACCACTTCCTCTTGACTTTCGAACCACCCACCTAAAGAAAGGTTGGTCTTCTAGCTTCTAAGTTCATGAATCTTCAAGGAAAGCTCTAGAGTTTTGGCTTGATCTCCTCTTCTTCTTCCTCCTTAGCTCACGGCCAACACCTTCTTTCTCTCTCTCTCTATCTTTTCTAAGAGCTAAAAAGGGAACTCTTAGAAGTTGTGTTTGGTTGTGAAGGGAGTGAAGGGAAAATGGGTGAAATAAACTTAAGGGCCAAGGTTTATATAGCCAAACCGTGAAGTCTCTATGTTGCCCTTGGTTTGATTTTGGTTCATGGACAAATAGGAGGGGTGGTTTTGGCATTCTAGTTTGTTGCATGGGTGGAGTTTATCAAAGGGACAATGAGGAGTGAATTTAGGCTTTAGGTCACTTCATGTCTACTTATTTCTACTACTTTAAATTTCTTATTAATCCTATTTTATTTAACTTCCAAATAGTTCCATGTCCTAAAAATAAAATCATGGGCTGCATACATACACACGTAATACACATACATACACACATATATACACATTTTCATAATCTTCCACTAATTTAATTTTTCCATATAATCCTAAGCATACACACATAGCATTTTCATAGATACATGCACATACATACATGAAAGTAAATCTTTTTCTCATAAAACCACTCATGCATAAAAATCACATTTTTTTTAAAACACAAAAATATCAAACACATAATCATTTCTTAAAAAATTCCTACTTTAAAACTCTTAACATTTTCTTATGAAAATCATTTCTTTAAAATCATCCACCATTTGAAATCATGAAATAAGAAATTCACTTCGAGAAAACACTCTTTCAAAAAGACTTTCTCAAAAATAGATCTTTTGGTTATTTAAAACAATAAGAGGAATGTGCGGGGTGTTACAAAAACCACCCCTCACCCTTGCACACATGACCGAATTTCGAAGGGGCAAAGAAGGAAATTCATGGCTTGCCTATATAAGGCTTAGCCCTTAGTTCATTTCCCTTCATTCTTCCTCATTTCTTCATTTCCTTTCTTCATTTTCCCAAACACATTCACTCTAGGCGCAAACCAAACTCCTAGAGAGAGAGAAAGAGATAGAGAGAAAGAGGGTCGTGAGTTAGAGAGAAGGAGGAGAAGAAGTTCAAGCTAGATCCAAGGCTTTTTTTTCTTTGAGGATCAAAGTGTTAGGAAGCTAGAAGACCAATCTCTCTTGGTAGGTGATTCGAAGACCATGAAGAAGATGTGTTAGTTTGGGTTTTTCTTTTGATCTTGTAATTTCCCTTCTTTTCTTTCTTTGCATGTTCATTTTTATGGCTCAAAAGATGAGTGCATGTGATGGTTGTGCATGATCAAGAACTTTAAAGACTAAAAGAAACTTGTAATGTGTTAAACCATGGACTTGATGATTCGGTTAAGGCTTGCATGAAGGATCTTGATGCTTTTCAAACTAAATCTTAAAGATCTAAAGAGTTGTTGAGATTTTTGTGAGTTTGAAATAAACTTCTTTGCATGCTAAGTTTTCTTGCTTAAAACTGTGATTCATGGAGCTTTCATTAGATGATTTGATGAATAAATTTATAAGCTAAACTTGATTGATGATAAAGTTGAGGTCTTTGGCCTTGCATGTTGATTTGATGATGATTTATGTTTAATAAGTAAAAAAATTTAAGATCTTGAACCTTGCATTTCTTGATTTTTGACTTGATCTTTTATAAAGCTTTGATTTCGTCTTGATTGATGAAAAGTTTTGATCTTTTCTTAGTGCATGTCACGGTTTTGCAAAGAACCAAGGAAAAAAAGCTTTTGAAAATGATTTTTGGTTCAAGGAAAGCTTGATCATGCATTGTGTTCTTGCATGTTAAAGATTTGAAGTTAAATCTTGATTTCTAATGACATTGATTCGGTTTAAGCCTAGAACTAAGAGATCATGTTTTGTTTTTCATGAAAAAGGCACATGCATGTAAATCTTTACTTGATTTAAGAACTTTAAAGTGCATGCATAAGATTTGAAGTTAAAAACCTTGCTTAAATTATGATGATGATTCGGTTTAGTACTTTAAAAAGGAAATGATGTTTTTAAAATTTTGTGTAAGAAAGTGCATGATTTGATCCATGAACCTTGATCTTTGCATATTGAAAAGTGAACCAAAAACCTTGTCTTTGTCATGATGAATATTCGGCCAATGCATGCTAACTAGGTTAGGATTCTTTTTCATGAAGTGACATGAAGTAATGAGTATGTTTTATGGGTTAATGCTAAGTTAAATTGTTTGAAATGGTGTTGTGGTTATTTATTTCTATTCGGTTTTGGTTAAAAGATAAAGGAATCTATACTTGATTCTCATTTTATGTGTATGCATGTTAATATTTGTTTAATCTAAGGATTTTGAATGCATGCATAAAATTTCTAAGGCTTGAAAAATAAGACTTTGATGTGGCTTTTGATTTAATGAGTTGATTTAAGTTAAGAAAATGAATTGAAGCTTGTTAAATTTTCCAAGAAGAGCTCACGGTTTTAGGATCAAAAGAGGAAGAAATAATTTCATGATCTTGTGTCTTTGATGTGAACAAATCTTTGTTTTGATATGTTCATATTTTCGGCCATAAATGATAAAGGCGTTAAGGAAACTTTGTTTTATAAACCTAAATATGCAAGTTGATGCTTGAACATGATTTGGTTGTGTGGAGTGTACAAAGTTTATATGTTTGGTTTATTTTGGCTTATTCGATTCGGTCCCTTTTTAATAAAGTAGGTAAATATGAAAATGAATTATTTGGAAAAGATTGTGAGTTGCTTTAATGTTGATCAATTGGTTATATGCTTCTAAAATGTTGTTTTGATCCATGAACATTGTTTCGTTTTTGTGTATGATTCGGCCTTGAAGGGTTTAGTGAGAAAGGAAATTATTTTGTTAAATAATAATTGATAATTGAAAAGTGTATGATCTATATGAAAAGTAAAAGCTAAAGTGTTGTTTGTTGTTAGTGGATGTTTGGAAAATATTTGAGTACGTAAGCAGTTTTGAAACTAATTGATTTATTTGAGAATGTTGGATTGTGTTTGTCGCTGTCCAAGGGATGTTTTATGACCAAAAGCTTGAATCTTAAAATGTGAAAGTGATTGTTTCGAGTTAAGGAATTATTTAAAGCAAAAAGTATTTTTACGTTGTTTTCGGGTTTTACTAAAGTGGAATTTGTAAAAGAATTCCTTGCTGCCCAGAATTGTTTAAAGTTGTTCCTTAATTCTAAAAATGTGTTCATATGATTTAAAGTGTGGTTTTCAAGTGGTATTTGATTTGGGAAAAAGCCGGATTAAAAAGGTGAATGTTTTCGTGTTTTTGGATATGATTAGGATGTTGTCCAAGACGGACCAGCAACCGAATCAATTGGTTCAAATTATTTTATTAGATGTTTTCAAATGGTTTTGAAGTACTAAAAGTACTAGAAAATATTAGAGTTGTTTTGAGAAAACAATTGTGTTTTAAGCCTTCCGACGAGGAACGGAATGTGTATTGAGTTAAGAAAAGATTTTCGTATACAAGTTAATAACGAAAACGTGCTTTGTCTAATACGAGGAATTTTAAGACGGGGGATTGGAGCAGCTGGCAGCTGACAGCGATAAGGATCCGCGGAGATCGTGTGCATTTATTTGCTGCACTTGAGGTGAGAGAGAAGCTTTCCTAAGACACCGTGGTATTTAGGTGATTTATTAGGACGTTCCGGATCATCTCAAAGATCGGAACTTGGTGGTTCTGAGTCAGTAGTATAGTGGCAATTGTTTGTGTTGTGTGGCCACTTATACGAAGGAGACAAAGACCACATGTTATTGTGGGAAATTATATGATGATGATTTGAAATAGCATGCTTATGTTTATCTGCTTAGATGCTTAATTATGTATGATGATATTGAATTGTGGATAATAAGAGTAGCATGCTGATGGACGTCTGATACGTCCTGAAAATGAGATAATGTGAATGAGATGTGAAAGTAATGAATATGACTGAAAAAAAAAAGACGAACGAGATAATGTGGGAAAGAATGTGAAAGTCAAAGACGCAAAGACAAAGATATAATACCCTGTTTGGCCTAAGTCCTTATGGAATAAGGCAGCCTTGATAAGACATTAAGAAAAGAAATAATGATATGAGATATGAGAATGATCTGAAAAGAGATATGAGTTGAGCTTGGGAAAGATTGAAAATGTCGTGAAAGTTAAGAGAATGTGATGAGAAATGAGATATGATATGAGTGAAAGTATCGTAATGACGTCGAGCCAGAGTTGAGGAAAGCAGTGTTGTTGTTGTTGATTGAAATGAGATGTGATATGAGTGGAGCTTGGCTCCTTTATTGATGTTTATTGGAATGAGGCTTGTGTTGAGTTGAGCTTGCTCCTCCACTAGTGCTCACTGAAATGAGATGATTATGAAATGAGATGTTGAGATGATTGTGAAACGAGGTGATTATGAAATGCGATTTGAGAAAGTGTGTGAAATGAGTTTTTGAGAAAGTTGATGAAATGAAGTTTTGAGAAAGTTTATGATATGAGATGTTGAGAAAGGTTATGAAATGAGAGGCAAGTATATTGATGCGATCCCAGCTCTGTGCTCTGTTGAGGAAAGTGTTGGAAGTCAAGCTTTCCCAAGGACTTCAAGTGCAAATTTTTTATATGGTTTTGATGATAACAAACTCAAGCTTCTCAAGCTCTTTTCAAGTTCAATCACAAGATCTTTAACCTTCAAGTCCAAGCTTCATGTTGAAGTCTCAAGCAGCTGAAGTTGAAGGCTCAAGCAAATGAAGATTTTAGCCCTTTCCCTTAGGACATCATGTAAGGTAATGAAGTCAAGGTTTATATTATGTTAAAAGGCCAATATAAGTTTTTCTAAATATATTTTTCATAATTAAGGAGAAGAAAAAGAAGTTTTGTGAAAATCAGTTTTTCTATCTTAGTTTTGGTGAAAATACTTGATGTTACAAAACTCTGAATATTTTTATGTATGCAAGAGAGAGTAATCGATTACTTGCCTAAGTTAATCGATTAACTTTGTTGCATCATAGAAAAATCAGAGAGCTTGTAATCGATTAAGTGAACTTTGCTAATCCATTACTTTCTTTTTAGAGTAATCGATTACATAGCTCAAGTAATCGATTATAATTGTTGCATCATATATTTTCCTGAGACAAAGTAATCGATTATTGCTTTGAGATAATCGATTACATGATGTTGCATCATATAAAAATCAGAGGCTTTGTAATCGATTATTAGATTAGTGGTAATCGATTATATGAGTTGCATCATACATTAAACAGAAGTGAAGTAATCGATTACATGCATGTGTTAATCGATTACTGGTTTTTAAAATGAATTTCAAAGTTTCTATTTTTAGAGGGATAATCGATTACCTCCCTTAAGTAATCGATTACCTCAAGTTTTATTGAAAAACGTGTCAGAATCATTTTTATTATTTCCTGATTTGTTTTTATATATAAGATTCTGATTTATTTTATAAAATTCGAAAATGATTTTAAATTTGAATTATTTCCATTTTAGTTTTAAGAATCTAATCTTTGTTTTATTTTCTAAATCTTTTTTATTTGGTTTTGAATTTAAAACTTAAATTATTTTATTTCCAAAATCGTTTTTGATTTGATTATGATTCTATTTTCAAATTCAAAATTCAAATTTCAAATATTTTCAAATCTTTGGTTTTAATTCTTAAATCTTTTATTTTATCTTTTGATTTGATTTTGATTTCAAAACAAACTCTATTTATTTGTTTTTCAAATATCATTTCACACTTCCACATTGAACAACTTCTGATAATCACGCTCTTCTTCTTCTTCTCATATTCTCTGGTTTTCACGCTCAATCTTTTTGAAGAAAAACTAAACCTTATTTTGGCCTTGTAACAACCTTATCTAGACTTCATTGCTATAGTGCTTAATTGTTGTATCTGTGTTATCTAGAACACATATTTTTTAGAGTGGCCTTATTGTTGTATCTGCACTATTAAGAGTGCACTATAGGTCTTGTACCCAATCTCTCATATTGTAACCAGTGTTGTAAGGGGTGTGTAACCCTTAGAGACTAGGGAGTGAAGCTCCTAGTGCGGACGTGCTGCGTTCATGGTTGTACGGTGAGGAACCCTTTGTTGTGTGGGTAGTGCTAGACGAACGGTGGGTCACCTAGTAGTTAGGCTATCTGGAAA
This sequence comes from Crotalaria pallida, assembly GCA_037953625.1. Taxonomy (NCBI): domain Eukaryota; kingdom Viridiplantae; phylum Streptophyta; class Magnoliopsida; order Fabales; family Fabaceae; genus Crotalaria; species Crotalaria pallida. The sequence goes on from CM075649.1 coordinate 84,214,499, forward strand.
TCTAGGAAAGGTTTTCCTAGTTGTGTATCGAGGTCCCTGGCGAAAGGAGGTTCCTAGTAGCTTGCGGGGTGCTCTGGTTGTACTTGGGGACACGTGGCGTCTTGGTTTAGTGAAAAGCTCAAGCGGGTCGCTTGGGGACTGGAGTAGGCCGGGTTTGCCGAACCAGGATAAAATCTCCGGTGCAATCTCTTCTATCCCTATCTCTTTTATATTCTGTTGTTATATTTATTTGTTGTGCATCATAACAACTATTTTCGTAATAATCTATTTTAAGCGAATTTAAAATAATAAGCGCGGTAACGGTTTTCGTTGTTCTCATTTAATTCGTATCCGCGCATATTAGTTTTTCTATTATTATTAATATTATTCGCTTCTGTGCAACCGTTTTCAACATTATATTGTTTTCCGCTGCAAAATCTCTTTAAGTTTGTTGAAAAAGTTTTAAAGCGAATATTTTCCAATGTTTTCGTAAACACCCAATTCACCCCCCTCTTGGGTGTCGGCTGCCAATCCTATCAATAATTCTAACAATTGGTATCAGAGCTTCGTGCTCTGATAAAGGCCTAACAGCCTGAGCTAAAGATCCGTTGTAGATTGGCAGCGTTGTGATATTTTGTTTGTTTTAACATGGAGGGTTTTTCATTCGATGAAGCACCATTTTTTGATGGAAATAATTTTCATTATTGGAGTGCGAGAATGAAAATATTTTTACAATCTATTAGCCTTCGTTTATTTCATGTTGTTCTTAATGGTTTTGATGAAAAATCTTCTTCCTTGAATTTTCCAGCTATGCATGTTTTTAAAAATGCTTTGAACCATGATGCATTTGCTATTATTGAAAATTGTGAAAATTCTAAGGATATTTGGGACACTTTACATCTACACTATGCTACTAATGATCTTGTTGAAAGTGTAAGTGTCCACAGGAAAGAGGAGAAGGAACAACAAGAAGTTGTTATAGAACGTGAAAGGATCAACTCCCTAGACGAAGATTTTGATGATGAAAGTGAAAGCGTGGGGAGTAACTCAACAAGCGACTGTGATGACTTAGAGAGGATTTTTGAAACCTTTATGGACTCACTAGAGGAATCAAGTGACTCGGATGCGGAATCAATGGCAGATGAAATTAAAACATCCGACTACTTGGATCATGAGGACCATGAGGTAATTTCAATTAGTCCTTGTTCTAAATCTCTACAATTTGCATATAATGATTTGAATGATGATTTGATATCTTTGAAAAATAAAAACTTGGACTCTTTACAAAAATTATCTCAAATTGAAAATGAAATTGATTTTTTGAAAAATGGAGATATTTTTGATAAAGAGATATTTTTAGAAAATAGCTCCTCAACTATTTTTGAAAATTGCTTTGATATTGAAAAACAAGTTGAGGATGCACTCTTTGAATTTTGTAACATTGAAAAATCTAGTTGTTCAAATTCTTTACTTGATGAAAATGAAAATAATGTGGATATCCAAAAATCAAGTAAAGTCGTTGACAATAATAGTTTTCAATGTGAAGTTAAAAATTCCAAGTTTCATTAAAATAATTTTGAAAAAATCAAATCATCGTCCAAACCCATTACATGTAATTATTGTGGTTGTTTAGGACATATTTCTCATTTATGCTTTTATCGTAAAAATTTAAATATGAGAAATAATATGCAATGGGTTCCAAAGGCCTCTAAGGAACCTATGACTAACCCCCAAGGACCCAAGATGAAATGGGTACCAAAAGGTTCTCCTTGTGTTATAAATGTGCAGGAAATGAAATCAAAGGGTGAACCAATTGGACAACGTAAGGGGAAGTCAATGAAGTCAAAGGGTCAATGGTCCAAAAATAAGCAATGTGGTCGAAAGAAGAAGATGTTCACAACCAAAGCCTCTCACGTGCAAAAAGGTGAAATCATAAGATTGAGGACTTTAAACAAAAAGCAATGGTATAAACCAAGTGGAGGAGAAAAAGGGAAAATAACAAAGATGGTACCTAAGAGGACAAAAACTAAATGGGTCGATCAAAGGAGAAAGAAGCCTACTATCACCAAAGCTTCACGTACATAAGGAAAATGGAAAAATTTCTATGTTCAAAAATCAAAAGGTGAAGCAATGGGTAAAGGCAAGAACTTCATTGATCAACAAACCTAAGGTATCAATCTCTTATTCCTCTTATATCAATGATTATACAAAGGTATACTTGGACTATTCTAATTTTTATTTATACTAAGGTGGATCATGAGTGCTAAATTTTTCTTAAAAATACTTTTTATCAAGATCACTCCTTGGTTGAATTAAATCATGTGTGCTTTACATTTTTTTTGAAAATTCTTTTGAGCACATGATTATTTTTGGTATAGTCCTAGATACCTATTACATATAGTGTGTTATATCATGTGTAATTAAATTTTTTTTATCTTTTATCACATTATTACGCCTTATATGTAATGGTATTGCATTGATATATGAGGACATGTTTGTATTTATAAGGACATGTTTGGTACAACATGGACTTATAACATAAGCATGGTGTTATTTCCTTTTATGATTAGTGCATATGTTTAAATTGTTTATTCATATTTTACCTTCATAATATCCTTGATATTAGTGAAGAGATGCAACTAATCCTTAAGGATCCAAGTTTTTTGGATACCAAGAGAAACGTGCTAATTAGTCTTGCAGGTATTACTTCAAGTATCAACCTTGCAATACTCTCTAGAATGTTATGATCAATGTTGTCAATTGAAGAGAGGACTTAGCAATATTCAAGAACTTGAAAAAGATCTCTTGAAATGGAAGAAGTGTAACACATCGATCAAGAGGAGACATCCTTCAAAATGCTACATGATGAACTTATCAATAGAAGGAACTCCAAAGTTCTCAATCATCACTATAAGTATCCCTGATCCTTTATTTATTTTAATCATTTTGTGATGCTTCTACTTATGATATGTGCTACATGATATTATGTGCTGAAGTGCATTGAATATTTATTGTCATGACATATAGGACTTTCAAATTTTTGTGATGATAATAATCATAAACATGTTTTATTGATGCATTTGATCTCCCTTTATATCTTGTTTGGTTGAATCATTCTTTTAGAAAGGGGGAGAAAAACTCTTTCAAATCTACATGAAAACATGTTTGCTACCTCACTCTATTTTGACATCATGCGTGTAACACCCTTAATTTATATGCAAAAATAGTGAGTAAAAGCTTATAATTAAAATAGTGTACTTAAAAAATCCTTTTTCCAATTCAAGTTTACAAATAACATTGGGCATCCATTTACAATATAGTAGCACCCAAAAACTTAGTTTCCTTCTTTCCCGGTCTATCACTGCACACTCTGATCCACAAGCTCCTTAGCAATCACCTAAAAATGTTAACCACATAAGGGTGAGACCTTTTCACAACACATTGAATCACAAGATAGTAAAAAGGCACATAATAAAAACTCAAGTATCATAATCAAACCAAGCCATGAATAACAAAATGCTTCCCATTTAACAAATTATTCAGTAACAACACATTTTCCATTTATTCTGAACATCACCTCAAGTCAGAGGCCAATGAAACAAACTTAATCATCATAATTCATTTTTTTCTTTCTTTTTTTTTCTTCATTTCATTCTTAAGATGAATCTCACTTCATTGTACTTCACCTCCACACCGGAAGGTACCTCATACAATTTGGCCTATGGGTACTTCACCTCCACACCGGAAGGTACCTCATACCATCGTACTTCACCTCCACACCGGAAAGTACCTCATACAATTTGGCCTAAAATATATTCCTTAATTAAGTTATGTGCCCCTCAGGTCAGAGGTCAGCACCCTTTTTACTTTATTTCATTTTGGGTTTCTCATATCAGAGGTCAACACTCAATCGCTTTAATTCATTTGGTGTCCCTCAGGTCAGAGGTCAACACCTTACATTCACTTCATCTTGTGTCCCTCAGGTCAGAGGTCAACACTTAATCATATTAATTCATCTTGTGTCCCTCAGGTCAGAGGTCAACACTTAATCATATTAATTCATCTCGTGTCCCTCAGGTCAGAGGTCAACACATAATCATATTAATTCATCTCGTGTCCCTCAGGTCAAAGATCAACACTTCTTTACTTTAATTCATCTTGTGTCCCTCAGGTCAGAGGTCAACACTTAATCATATTAATTCATCTTGTGTCCCTCAGGTCAGAGGTCAACACTTAATCATATTAATTCATCTCGTGTCCCTCAGGTCAGAGGTCAACACTTAATCATATTAATTCATCTCGTGTCCCTCAGGTCAGAGGTCAACACATAATCATATTAATTCATCTCGTGTCCCTCAGGTCAAAGATCAACACTTCTTTACTTTAATTCATCTTGTGTCCCTCAGGTCAGAGGTCAACACTTCTTTACTTTAATTCATTTTGGGCCCCTCATATCAGAGGTCAGCAAATTCATCACTTTCCATTAATCGTCACCTCAAATCAGAGGCCAACGCACTTATTACATTTTCGTTACACATTACCTCAAATCAGAGGCCAAATCATACTTTCATCTTCATACTCAAACAACTTAGCACATATATTCACAATTACACTTACACACCTTGCCCATTCATTCTTTATCCATAATCACAATTCCACCAATATTCACAAATATACATACTTATCATCCCTTCCTAATCATCACATATCATTATAGCACCAACAATCATAACCATTTACCGAGTATTCACATATCAATTCACCTCCGAAAATTAGCATTTATAACAATTATCCACCCTTGTCATACATTTAGCATCACATTATACTTTTAGTTACACATAGTCATTTTATTCCCATTTATACCTTTGCCAGATCATTCCATAACTATATCATAAAAATTCATTTATAACACATCATCACTCATGTAGTGGACATAGTAAATTTTATCAGACAACAATTAACATCAATCGATTCGACATACTCAGGTATGCCTCAGAGTACTATAATATAAGTCAACTCCCTAGGGTTCTTCACTTTCTACATTACCAACATTCATAAGGGATTTTAACAAAATTAAATCAATTAAATATTTAAATTAAAGCAAAGACACTTTCAACATCCTTAAACCAATTCTATTCTGGTGCTATTTTACTACCCACAACCCAATTCAACCACTTAACTCAAGTCCTATTATATACCCCAATTATCCCTAACTCAAGGTGTGGAAAAGAGACTCCCCTTACCTGGAAATCCTAGCAATAATGACAGAGTCACGTTTATATCTGCGACTTGCTCCAAGGTCAAGGTCAATAGCGTGTTGAATCTAAATAGGGACATATGATAAAACTAATTATAACATTAAAATATATATATCAAATAAATTCATTTTTGTCAAAATAATAAATATATATCATTATATAATAAAAATATATCACTTTTCCGTAAAACATATCTTTATTTGAAAATATAGGAATAATAAAAATATTGACGGATCGTCAAATAATTTACATGGATGAATAGAGGGAGTTGAGGAGATTATATACCTAAAAAGGATTAGAGATTGAACGGTTGGATCTTGAATTATTGGACCGGGAAGTTTGGAAACCCTTAGTTTCCTCTGTTTCCGCCTCTGCTCGCCCTCTCTCTAATCTCGTTTCTATCTTTCTCTCTCTCACGAGTTGGCTTATCTGATACGCGCTCTTTCTTTCTCTAAAGTAATATATTCACTTTCTATTATCTGCTCCTTCTCTCTCGTGCTTCCAATTCTTTGTTTCTCTCTGACGGGTTTGGGGGGGTTCTTCCTAATACTTGGGTAGCTTTAGGACCTGGGCTTGGGTTGGTAATGGGACGTGGGGTCTGGGTAGCTAGGAATTATATATTTTATTTATATTTTGTTCTCATTTGTGGGTCAATGTGTTTAGGTATTTTGGATTATAGATAAAAGTTGGATGATACTAAAAATAAAATACGTTTAGGTAAAACAATATTGTATTTTGAATTACTCAAAACTGATTGAAAAATAATAAAGTTATCGATCCCCCGGATAGCTATTGCGTAAGAAAAATTATCGAAATTCAAAAGTAAATATATTTTCTAAATCTTGATATTAAACTTGATAATATGTAATATTTAAAATTTTGAAGTAGAAGATCATTATATAAAACTTAAACCGGTAATATATTAAACCAATCCAGAAGCTAAAAATAAAACAGCCTCCGAACACTATGAAAATTTACAGGGACGCTCAAAATATTAAATTAAACATATTTTTCTGAAGAAACTATTTATAAAAATGCCTCTAAGACTTGTCACTTGAGCTCCCTGTCAAAATGTTAATTAAACTAAATAAAAGTACTACTTTATTTTTGGAAAATGTATGATAACAAATTTATACTTATTTTGATTAGAAAACGTATTTCAAATATAATGATGAAATCAGAATTTTATTCCGAGACTCAAATATTGAAAACATCATATTAAATCATTTAATTATTTTACTAGAGGTATTAGAAATAACGGGATGTTACAATTCTCCCCCACTTATTGGAATTTCGTCCCCGAAATTTCGTTCAAAATCCTTAAATGGAGAATCATCCCGGACAAGGGTTTCTTAACTACGATACTCACTTCCTTTGGTTTTACTCCCCCACTTGGAAATCGGCATACCATTCTGCATTAGTACGCCACTAAGCTCTTGCACTCAACGAAGAGTACGAATTTATGGTTTGATTTGGTTAGTCTCGACACGAAGACTCTAACAGGTTTTCTAAGGTTTACTCTCCTTGCGGCTAACATTTCAAGAGTCCCACTAATAGGACTCCCAAAATTCAGGTTTTGCTTCCTAAGAAAGTCGGAAATGGTTTCTAAGATTAGCTGGGTTTCCTCCGGAATTCTACCTCACCGGTTGAAAAGGGTACTAACACGTTATACCCGCTAATGGCCCCAAGGGTCTAATTGTATTCTAACCCCAAAACTTACAAACTCTATGCTATTCCTAGGCCCTAGACAACCACATTCATTATTCAAACAAACATAGATCATGTAAAGGTCATTCAAAGTTAAAGCATACACAACAACAACTCCCAATAACACGTAATTCAAGTACAAACGTCATACCAAGCACTAGACATGGAGATTTAGAATTTAATAAAAAGATTCCATACTAGTGATGCTTTGCAGAAAAACGGTTTTGCATTTATAAAACAAAATCCCTTGAAATCGGGTTCCTCTCTTAATGAGGGGAACACTGAGTTTTAATTGAAAATTCAATGAAACTTTGAATTGTGCACGTCACCATAAAGAGCTACTTCCATCTAGTTTCACAAGAATCTAAATGGGGAAGTGTAACCTTGTTCCAATTCGTCAAACTTAAAGAAAAGGGATATGTGGTTACTTTAAACAAAATTTGTTTGGTAAGTTTTCAAAATTTAGGACAATTACATTTCCCTTTTTCTCCAAGTTTGAAAATTGAGTTCCATTCCAAATTGACTTGGGTTTGTATGTGGAAAATTCCTATTTAATCGACGAGTGACTCGGTTAAAACAATCGGGTTAATTCACCGATCGATTATTTAGAAATTCTCGCATCCTTTATTACTTTCTTAAAAATATGTCGTGTAACCTCACACTCCATTTGGAATGATTGTGGTTCGGTGCACCCTTTTGAAATTCATTTTAAACACTCACATCATTAAACAAACAGTCATAATAATATTCACTCACAAGCATCAAATAAAATTCACTTAAATGAAGCAATCAACGTATAAACATATATACATCTATACTCGTAACAATCTAGTAAAAATTTGGTTCAGACACCTTTCGATTGAATTAAAACCCTTTCTTGATTAAATAAACCTTTTTCATTTATAAAAATTTTATTGTTATACTTGGGGTTCAAGTCCAATCGATAGTGACTCCCTACATATCTCTCGTTTAGTATTAAAGTCGTTGGAATCAAATTAGTGGTGGAATCATCTACGAGTTCAACAGAAATGTTTTTGTTGTTATTATGGATTCTAGTCTAACCGATGCAAACTAAGTCACCCGGATAGATTAGAATCGAGGCAATAAATTATTTTGATCCCCATGGTTCCACTTCAAATTTTTGTCCACTTACTTTAACGCTACACGATTCCACATATAGACATATTTCGAGAACCTTTTGATTGAATTCAAACCGCTCCCCATATTGGGCAAAAAGTTTGTTTTTATTCATAACTCAAATTGATATGATTCAGCGGTTTAAATCCGATCGATCAGTACTCTTTCCTTGTTTCCCGAGTGGTATCACAGTTACTTGAATTGAGATTAGCTATGGAATTCGACCATTAATTTGATTTAAACATTGTTTTTTGGTTCTCTTAGATACTAGTCTAATCGACATGAGTTTATTCACTCGATTGGATTAGTATTCAAGATCATAATTTATTTATTCCATGCGGTTCCATTACTAATCCTTGTTCAATTACTTTGGCACCAATTTACTCAACAATCAAACATGAAAATCACACACAAAAGCACATAGCAAGGCAACAAGACATAAAAGAACCAACGCTAAGGTTTCATACATAGGAAATCAGTTACTAATTCACGATGGTGCATAAGCTTCTAAATTTTCGACGACGTCACCTCCCGATAAATGCAACATCGGATTGGCCAGTTCCGACACTAAATTCCATCAATGGTAATAGCCCTCTCCATCTAGTTAGAGTTTATGTACTTCGTTTTGATTAGAAAGATTTCCTTTGTAAGAAACTTCAAGTTTTGATTAACTCAAAACTTAGAATTAATTTGCATACTTTAAGTTTCTTGTTTGCAATTTGGTAAACACTTACAATCCGCGATTCTTTGAATTCCTAAGGGATCCGCTTAGGCTCCAAAGAATTTCATTCTCTTAGTTTGTCACTTGTAGGTATTTCCAATTTGCAAACATAAACTTACTCAATAGCATTTAACATTTACAATTTCCACTTAAAAGGGTCTCACCTTCAGAGGAGAAGCTCGAGATGAGAGTGTTCGCAGCGAATTCGGGACCACTTTCCCTCAGGTCGGAAGGAAGGAAACTGCTCTGATACCATAAATGTAACACCCTTAATTTATATGCAAAAATAGTGAGTAAAAGCTTATAATTAAAATAGTGTACTTAAAAATTCCTTTTTCCAATTCAAGTTTACAAATAACATTGGGCATCCATTTACAATATAGTAGCACCCAAAAACTTAGTTTCCTTCTTTCCCGGTCTATCGCTGCACACTCTGATCCACAAGCTCCTTAGCAATCACCTAAAAATGTTAACCACATAAGGGTGAGACCTTTTCACAACACATTGAATCACAAGATAGTAAAAAGGCACATAATAAAAACTCAAGTATCATAATCAAACCAAGCCATGAATAACAAAATGCTTCCCATTTAACAAATTATTCAGTAACAACACATTTTCCATTTATTCTGAACATCACCTCAAGTCAGAGGCCAACGAAACAAACTTAATCATCATAATTCATTTTTTTCTTTCTTTTTTTTCTTCATTTCATTCTTAAGATGAATCTCACTTCATTGTACTTCACCTCCACACCGGAAGGTACCTCATACAATTTGGCCTATGGGTACTTCACCTCCACACCGAAAGGTACCTCATACCATCGTACTTCACCTCCACACCGGAAGGTACCTCATACAATTTGGCCTAAAATATATTCCTTAATTAAGTTATGTGCCCCTCAGGTCAGAGGTCAGCACCCTTTTTACTTTATTTCATTTTGTGTTTCTCATATCACAGGTCAACACTCAATCGCTTTAATTCATTTGGTGTCCCTCAGGTCAGATTTCAACACCTTACATTCACTTCATCTTGTGTCCCTCAGGTCAGAGGTCAACACTTAATCATATTAATTCATCTCGTGTCCCTCAGGTCAGAGGTCAACACTTAATCATATTAATTCATCTCGTGTCCCTCAGGTCAGAGGTTAACACTTCTTTACTTTAATTCGTCTTGTGTCCCTCAGGTCAGAGGTCAACACTTCTTTACTTTAATTCATTTTGGGCCCCTCATATCAGAGGTCAGCAAATTCATCACTTTCCATTAATCGTCACCTCAAATCAGAGGCCAATGCACTTATTACATTTTCGTTACACATTACCTCAAATCAGAGGCCAAATCATACTTTCATCTTCATACTCAAACAACTTAGCACATATATTCACAATTACACTGACACACCTTGCCCATTCATTCTTTATCCATAATCACAATTCCACCAATATTCACAAATATACATATTTATCATCCCTTCCTAATCATCACATATCATTATAGCACCAACAATCATAACCATTTACCGAGTATTCACATATCAATTCACCTCCGAAAATTAGCATTTATAACAATTATCCACCCTTGTCATACATTTAGCATCACATTATACTTTTAGTTACACATAGTCATTTTATTCCCATTTATACCTTTGCCAGATCATTCCATAACTATATCATAAAAATTCATTTATAACACATCATCACTCATGTAGTGGACATAGTAAATTTTATCAGACAACAATTAACATCAATCGATTCGACATACTCAGGTATGCCTCAGAGTACTATAATATAAGTCAACTCCCTAGGGTTCTTCACTTTCTACATTACCAACATTCATAAGGGATTTTAACAAAATTAAATCAATTAAATATTTAAATTAAAGCAAAGACACTTTCAACATGCTTAAACCAATTCTATTCTGGTGCTATTTTACTACCCACAACCCAATTCAACTACTTAACCCAAGTCCTATTATATAACCCAACTATCCCTAACTCAAGGTGTGGAAAAGAGACTCCCCGTACCTGGAAATCCTAGCAATAATGACAGAGTCACGTTTATATCTGCGACTTGTTCCAAGGTCAAGGTCAATAGCGTGGTGGATCTAAATAGGGACATATGATAAAACTAATTATAAAATTAAAATATATATATCAAATAAATTCATTTTTGTCAAATAATAAATATATATCATTATATAATAAAAATATATCACTTTTCCCTAAAACATTTTATTTGAAAATATAGGAATAATAAAAATATTGACGGATCGTCGAATAATTTACATGGATGAATAGAGGGAGTTGAGGAGATTATATACCTAAAAAGATTAGAGATTGAACGATTGGATCTTGAATTATTGGACCGGGAAGTTTGGAAACCCTTAGTTTCCTCTGTTTCCGCCTCTGCTCGCCCTCTCTCTAATCTCGTTTCTATCTTTCTCTCTCTCACGAGTTGGCTTATCTGATACGCGCTCTTTCTTTCTCTAAAGTAATATACTCACTTTCTATTATCTGCTCCTTCTCTCTCGTGCTTCCAATTCTTTGTTTCTCTCTCTGACGGGTTTGGGGGGTTCTTCCTAATACTTGGGTAGCTTTAGGACCTGGGCTTGGGTAGGTAATGGGACGTGGGGTCTGGGTAGCTAGGAATTATATATTTTATTTATATTTTGTTCTCATTTGCGGATCAATGTGTTTAGGTATTTTGGATTATAGATAAAAGTTGGATGATACTAAAAATAAAATACGTTTAGGTAAAACAATATTGTATTTTGAATTACTCAAATCTGATTGAAAAATAATAAAGTTATCGATCCCCCGGATAGCTATTGCGTAAGAAAAATTATCGAAATTCAAAAGTAAATATATTTTCTAAATCTTGATATTAAACTTGATAATATGTAATATTTAAAATTTTGAAGTAGAAGATCATTATATATAACTTAAACCGGTAATATATTAAACCAGTCCAGAAGCTAAAAATAAAACAGCCTCCGAACACTATGAAAATTTACAGGGACGCTCAAAATATTAAATTAAACATATTTTTCTGAAGAAACTATTTATAAAAATGCCTCTAAGGCTTGCCACTTGAGCTCCTTGTCAAAATGTTAATTAAACTAAATAAAAGTACTACTTTATTTTTGGAAAACGTATGATAACAAATTTATACTTATTTTGATTAGAAAACGTATTTCAAATATAATGATGAAATCAGAATTTTATTCCGAGACTCAAATATTGAAAACATCATATTAAATCATTTAATTATTTTACTAGAGGTATTAGAAATAACGGGATGTTACAATGCGTCTCTTTAACTATGTATTGGGATAAAAATTTATTTTTTTCCCATAACTCCTTATGCTGATGTCAAAATAGGGGGAGTAAAGTATGTAACAAATCTCCTTGTTATTATTAATGCTTCTACCCAGTGTTTCAGGGGGAGTTTAGCATTTGGTTTATTTGATCAAAAGGGGAGAGATATTTGACAAAAGACATGGGCTGAATGAGGACAAAAGGGAAGAGAACCATATGTCGTTGACAAAACAAAAGGGATCCTGTGATAACTCCCATGGAAAGAAAAGTGAGAAGTCAAGCTTACTCATGGGGAGAAGAATTCTGAGCTTCATAGCATATCTGGTGAATAACAAAAGGGGGAGAAGAAAAGCTCAAGCATAACAACAAAAGAAGAACTCTTAACCCACTTTTTGCTGTTGACAAAAGGGGGAGAGGAATTCCTGAATTCTGCAAGAATGCGAAGCGTGTATCTGTTATATCTAATGCATCTATACAGGGGGAGAGTATCCTTTTTGTATCCTTCTTGTAATCTTAGTGTTCTAGGGATAAAGATGTGTTTATTATATATACATTTGCTTGTATAACACTTGTGATGCAGATCATTCAGAATACAGGTTTGTCATCATAAAAAAGGGGGAGTGTTGGAAGTCAAGCTTTCCCAAGGACTTCAAGTGCAAATTTTTTATATGGTTTTGATGATAACAAACTCAAGCTTCTCAAGCTCTTTTCAAGTGCAATCACAAGATCTTTAACCTTCAAGTCCAAGCTTCATGTTGAAGTCTCAAGCAGCTGAAGTTGAAGGCTCAAGCAAATGAAGATTTTAGCCCTTTCCCTTAGGACATCATGTAAGGTAATGAAGTCAAGGTTTATATTATGTTAAAAGGCCAATATAAGTTTTTCTAAATATATTTTTCATAATTAAGGAGAAGAAAAAGAAGTTTTGTGAAAATCAGTTTTTCTATCTTAGTTTTGGTGAAAATATTTGATGTTACAAAACTCTGAATATTTTTATGTATGCAAGAGAGAGTAATCGATTACTTGCCTAAGTTAATCGATTAACTTTGTTGCATCATAAAAAAATCAGAGAGCTTGTAATCGATTAAGTGAACTTTGCTAATCCATTACTTTCTTTTGAGAGTAATCGATTACATAGCTCAAGTAATCGATTATAATTGTTGCATCATATATTTTCCTAAGACAAAGTAATCGATTATTGCTTTGAGATAATCGATTACATGATGTTGCATCATATAAAAATCAGAGGCTCTGTAATCGATTATTAGATTAGTGGTAATCGATTATATGAGTTGCATCATACATTAAACAGAAGTGAAGTAATCGATTACATGCATGTGTTAATCGATTACTGGTTTTTAAAATGAATTTCAAAGTTTCTATTTTTAAAGGGATAATCGATTACCTCCCTCAAGTAATCGATTACCTCAAGTTTTATTGAAAAACGTGTCAGAATCATTTTTATTATTTCCTGATTTGTTTTTATATATAAGATTCTGATTTATTTTATAAAATTCGAAAATGATTTTAAATTTGAATTATTTCCATTTTAGTTTTAAGAATCAAATCTTTGTTTTATTTTCTAAATTTTTTTATTTGGTTTTGATTTTAAAACTTAAATTATTTTATTTCCAAAATCATTTTTGATTTGATTCTGATTCTATTTTCAAATTCAAAATTCAAATTTCAAATATTTTCAAATCTTTGGTTTTAATTCTTAAATCTTTTATTTTATCTTTTGATTTGATTTTGATTTCAAAACAAACTCTATTTATTTGTTTTTCAAATATCATTTCACACTTCCACATTGAACAACTTCTGATAATCACGCTCTTCTTCTTCTTCTTCTCATATTCTCTGGTTTTCACCCTCAATCTTTTTGAAGAAAAACTAAACCTTATTTTGGCCTTGTAACAACCTTATCTAGACTTCATTGCTATAGTGCTTAATTGTTGTATCTGTGTTATCTAGAACACATATTTGTTAGAGTGGCCTTATTGTTGTATCTGCACTATTAAGAGTGCACTATAGGTCTTGTACCCAATCTCTCATATTGTAACCAGTGTTGTAAGGGGTGTGTAACCCTTAGAGACTAAGGAGTGAAGCTCCTAGTGCGGACGTGCTGCGTTCGTGGTTGTAGGGTGAGGAACCCTTTGTTGTGTGGGTAGTGCTAGATGAACGGTGGGTCACCTAGTAGTTAGGCTATCTGGAAATCTAGGAAAGGTTTTCCTAGTTGTGTATCGAGGTCCCTGGCGAAAGGAGGTTCCTAGTAGCTTGCGGGGCGCTCTGGTTGTACTTGGGGACGCGTGGCGTCTTGGTTTAGTGAAAAGCTCAAGCGGATCGCTTGGGGGCTGGAGTAGGCCGGGTTTGCCGAACCGGGATAAAATCTCCGGTGAAATCTCTTCTATCCCTATCTCTTTTATATTCTGTTGTTATATTTATTTGTTGTGCATCATAAAAACTATTTTCGTAACAATCTATTTTAAGCGAATTTAAAATAATAAGTGCGGTAACGGTTTTCGTTGTTCTCATTTAATTCGTATCCGCGCATATTAGTTTTTCTATTATTATTAATATTATTCGCTTCTGCGCAACCGTTTTCAACATTATATTGTTTTCTGCTGCAAAATCTCTTTAAGTTTGTTGAAAAATTTTTAAAGCTAATATTTTCCAATGTTTTCGTAAACACCCAATTCACCCCCCCCCCTCTTGGGTGTCGGCTGCCAATCCTATCAATAATTCTAACAGAAAGTAACATTGAGAATTAGTGGTCGGGACTCGTTGAAGGGATGCACCAAGGATGAGCCGACCTTAGGTTAATTAAAAAGATAAAAGATTATAAAAGACATTGACAAATGCAAATGCAGTGAGCTATGAGTGTGATATCAAAGTAGTGGAGAGGAAGATACCATGGGTATCTGCGGATACTCAGGTGGAGATTGCATTAGGGGAGGACAATGACGGTGAAACGTCAAGAAGTCTAGAGTACTTTCTAGGCAGAACGAACTCCACATGTGGTATACGAACGTGGTAGGGACTGGGTCCAAAGCCGTGGTAAGATCTACAACGCAACTAGAACTAGTATTGTCGCCCCCTAGATTGCAAATCTTGAACAGTGAGAGGGACTGGAACGGGGCTATGTGATTTTGCCACTGTACCCGATTTTTCTACAGTGTGCCTTGATATTATATGATTTGATTTGATTTGAGACTGTACCCGATTTTCTACAGTTCTCCTGGCTTGAAGCCATTTGATTTGTTGAGACAACTATCGAGCCCGCGTGGTAAAGGTCCTGTACTCCTGTTTGCTTCCGACTAGGTTGGGTGGATGACTGAGGAGATGTAGACGTGTGTGCTAACTGCGAAAGAAACGAGTACCTCGATGATATTGTAATTTCCCCCAATCATCGATGGTTGTGATTCAATAAGACTTGATAACAAAAGTTTAAGAGTAATGAAAAGACTTATAATGATAAGAAGCAAAAGCTTATTAAATGTTGATAATGAGAAATGAATCGATAATGAAAGTGTGGAAAAGCGAACGAAATCATGTGAGAACGGAAATGAATAAGATTCACAAGTTGAGATTGAGAAAGAAGGAATGATTATGTTGAAAGCGAAAATAAGTCTGGCAAGATAGTGAATATTGATGATGATGATAATGATGATGATGATGATGATGATGATGATGATGATGATATACTTGAATGCTATGTGGTATTATGTTGTATTGTTATGTTTGAATTGTCTTGATATCTTGCCTATTGTAAACCCACACCGTCGACGATGCGTCGTTCGGATTGCTTACTCTCTCCTGTTCGTTGGCATATCGGTGTGGCTGGTATCGCAACGGACAGATGGAGCATTGTTTGGAGATTACTACATGGCGACGTCAGGGAAGTGGTTGGAAACCCACACGCTATGGATGGGTGTGGACGGGATGTACTCAGATGGTGATTGCGGATCCAGAACACGAACTAAGCGGATCAACAACGGGATCGTGCTTGGGAAGTGTATCTATTCTGGGATACAATAGTAATGAACCACCATCACGGAATGAAGCTAAGGAGGAACCCGTGAAGCTGTTTTGTGTAGAGCTAAAGCCAAGTTCTGGAGAGGAGTTAACAAAAGAGGTAGCATCATCCTCTGGTACGAAGAAAAGTTTCGGGAAGAAAAGGAAGCCGCAGCCGGTTGTCTTCACTAGGAGGAATCGAGTGTAGGATGTTCAGTTAAGATGACCTGAGTCTTTTAATAGTTTAAGTCTGTGGTAGACCGACCCTCGATCTACCCTTAAGATACTCGGCCGACCAGATAAGCCCATTTGACGAGTTATGCCTAATCCAAGCCGAGCGCTTGTCCTGGGACTCTCTAGGGACCCCAGGCCGACCACATGGGGCCACACCCCTAAGGGTCCGAGCTAGAGGCGCGTGAACCTAACTCGCCACAGGGATAAGGACTTTCAACACAGGATAAGAATGAATGACTCATTCCTTATCCTAAAAGGGACACGTTAGCTGCCTTGCTGGACCTCCGTACAGGCCCACAAGGTACAATGCCACCCCTATAAATAGCTGTCTCCAGCAAGGGGCTCAGGTACGTTCTCTCACTCCCTAATTACACACTAGCACACACCAGTGATTAGGGAAACCCTAGTTGTCCCAACTGGACATCTAGCATACCAAAACAATCACACAGTAACATCAGACCATCCTCTAACTCTCAGGTCTCTCCATACCTTTGAGCTAGGGGTATATCTTATACACAGTGTCTTAGACACTACATTGGCGCCGTCTGTGGGGAAGATAAACTGTCATTCCCACTCAAAATGGCAAACACACGCGGAAACGCTACGGCCAACTCACGTGGTGCAAACCACCAGGCTGGAAGAAACCGCCAGAGATTGGTAGAGGGCAGCGCTGACAATGGAAGAGATCTCGAAGGAAGAAACCCTCCCCATCACAGCATACCATCAGTCAGACTTGAAATCCCATCCCGTAGCCACTACTCTATACCAGCCCGAACTCACAGTGGTCCATACACTGTTCACTCTAGACAAACAAACCCCAACCCCCCCAATCGTGTACCAAACCACGGCTCCGGCCGATCCATTGATACCCGTGTCTCTGGAGAAGAAAGGGGACACTCCCAAGGCCGAAGAGAAACCTAGCTTGAAGAAATAATTAAACAACAAGCTCAAATGTTGGAGCAGCAGGGAAGGGCTATAGCAAAACTCCAGCAGATCCACATGCAGGCAGTTGCTGCACGGGCAGTAGAAACAGCCCCAGCAACCATACCAACCCATGATCCACAAGGCCCCATTTCCCTTCCCCCACCACCTCCAATAAATCCAGCCCTAGCAGCCAGTTATGAGACCGACAGCAGCGCTCACCCTGGCCACCCCTTTACTCCGCGTATCATGGCTTATAAGACACCCTCTGCATTCCTCGGCCCCACCAGCGTGGCAAAGTATAACGGCTTGACCGACCCCCTGGAGCATATCTTGTCTTTTGAAGGAGCAATGAATTTTTATGATGGAGGAGATTTAATGAAATGCCGAACCTTTTCAATGACTCTCCAACCACCCGTATTGAGATGGTACTCGGCCCTGCCCAGGAACTCCGTCGATTCCTGGGCAGAAATGAAAAGGGTTTTTCTTAACAGATACACTGCTAGCTGCATCCAACCAAAATCCGACCACGCATTAGCAGGCGTTATGCAGCTCCCAGAAGAACCCTTGAGAGAATATCTCTCCCGTTTCCACTGATCTGTTCCAAATCTTGAACCGAGCTTCGCAGTCTTCCTTTTTACTCAGGGACTTCGGAACGGAGACTTCAAAAACTCACTGGTAGGGAAACCGCCAGGGATATGGCGGAATTAAGGCACCGGTCTACCAAATTTATAAATTTGGAGGAATTCAGCAAATGGCAGAGAAACAGAGAAAGAGGTGAGAGAGGGGAACCTTCCTCTCAAGGAAAGCCAAGGAAAGACGACAGAAGAGATGATAGAAGGGAGGAGCAAAGAAGAGGACCCAGGGGAGACAGAAGATTCGACGTTCCCCGAGCCAAGTTCGACGAGTACACCCCTATCACAGTCCCAAGAAGTCAGATACTGCAAGAAACAATGCAGACTGACCTTCGAATGGTGGAGAGACCACCCCCCCTCCTTAAAAAGAAGCCAGCGTCAGGATCGTTCTAAGTTCTGCTCGTATCATGGGGGATATGGGCATACTACAGACGAGTGCTCCTGGCTGAGAGATGTGATTGAGCAATTGATAAGAGATGGGAAATTACAACAGTATGTCAGGGAGGCACTCAACCGACATGCTCGAAGAAGGACCCCTTCCCCGGACAAAAATGTCCGATCCTCAACTAGACAAACCGACCACCACACCAATCAGCAACAACCACCTAATCCACAGAGAATTGCTATGGTAGAAGTAGCCACAGACCAATCCCCGCAAAACCTCAGAATCAACACCATAGCTGGAGGTTTTGCGGGAGGAGGAGAAAACAGATCTGATAGAAAAAAATACATCAACCAAGTGCTTGTCGTCCATGACCATCCAATCCGGAAAAGAACTACAAAGAGTGTCCCCATCTGTTTCTCGGATGAGGATCTTAAAGGGATCATCCCGGGTCACAACGACCCAATGGTCATTACTGCTCTGATAGGCAACTATGAGGTTGCCAGGATATTTGTCGACCAAGGAAGTTCGGCAGATATCATGTTCTTAAATCATTTTGAAGCTCTGAAGTTAAAAATCTTTGAATTGACCCCTTTCGAGGGAAAGTTAATCAACTTTATAGGGGACACGGTGGTCCCCAAAGGACACATTCAACTTCCCGTGACGCTCGGGAATCACCCCTCGGCAAGAACCGAGATCATCAAGTTTCTGGTTGTCGACTGCCCATCAGCTTATAATGCCATCCTTGGAAGAACATGCTTGCAGGATTTCGGGGCGGTCGTCTGTAACATCCCGCGTTTTTTCGACTAGGACGAATAAAATTTTATTAAAGAAAAAGTTTTGCGATATTGTTTTACAAAGGTTTTCGATGAGTATTTTATTCGAATACGAAGTAAATTATTGATTTTACGGAGTTTTGATAAACAAATATTTTATGGAGTTATTAAAAATAATTTCTAATGAGAAATGATTTTTATTGTTGGTGATTTGTGAAAATGAATTTTCTTTATGGACTTTGAAAGATTGATTAACTTTTAAAATCCATAACTTTTTAACCGTAACTCCGATTTTGATGATCTTTATATCAAAACGATCGTATCGAAATGTAGTTTTCAAAAATGTATCTTTCACAATTTTTTGGGTTGGTTTGCAAAAATTGTTTTTCAGTGTGATAAAGGACGAATTTCCAAGGAATAAATCATGAAAAATAGTTTTTGATTTTTAATAAATTTTTCCTTTTGGGATTATCTTTAATATATTAAATTATGATTTTAGAAAATGAAATAAGGGCCATAAGTGCAACCAATAAATGCAGTTTATTATTTAAGGAAATATGTGTATTAAGTATTATTATGTATGTTTGATTATTTAATGAAAGAAGAAATTATTGTGTGATCAAATGTATGATTGAATGTGTGCCTATGTGTGTATGTGTGATATATGTATGATATAGTATGTGTATGTGTGCATGACATATAGCTTTGCTTGGTGACCAAATAAAGAAGAAATAAAAAAAAAGTAGGACATGTGTGTGCAAAAGGGTGTGCCACGGTTGGGGGAGTGTGTGCATGCATGATGTGTGTGTAATGTGTGTATGAGTGACAAGTGTATATGTGTGTGTATGTGTAGGATAAAGGTGCAATTGCATGTTGACTAAGCTAAGAAGGGAATAAAAATAAAAAGAAACCAAGTACATATTTTTGAGTTGCCAAAATTACCCTCCTAGAAGCATGTAGGTGGCCTTAGTTCATTTCCTTATTCTCCCATTCCTTTCCACCGTAGCCTCACTCATTCATTTCATTCTTCCATTTCCTTCTCACACTAACACAAACACTTAAGTCTCAAGAGCAACATTAGCTCTTGAGACATATACAAAAAAAAAAAAAAAGAGAGAGAGAGAACCATGGAGAGAAGAAGGAGAAGGAAACTCATCAAGCCTTGATCTTTGAAGATCTAAGAGTTAGGAGACTAGAAGACTAACCTTTTCATGGTAGGACTTGAAGATCAAGAAAGAAAATTTGTAATAGTGTAGTTTTCTCTTTTTTTTGTAGATTTACTTCATTTTCTTCTTTGCATGTTCATTTTTATGAGTTGAGAGATGATTCTATGTGTGTTCATCTTTGATCTTGGACTTAAAGGACTCAAATTAATTTGTAATATGTTAGACTTGATGCTTTATGTTTCGTTTAAGATTCTTTTGATGGATCTAATATTTTTCTAACTAAAGTCTTAAAGATCTAAAGAAAAACTAAGCTTTTTGTAAAACCTAAAATAGATCTCCTTGTATGTCTATTTTTCTTGTTCTAAGCCGTGAATTTTATGTGTTCATGTGATGCTTTGATAAATAAACCCATGATCTAAATTTGTTTTGTGAAAAAGTTCAAGTTCTAGTCTTGCATGTTTAATTTTCTTGCTTGAAACCATGATCCATATGTGCTTAATGAACAAACCTATTGATTTCTAAACTTGATTTTTTAGATTTTGACTTAAAAATAAGAAATCCATTATGTTTTGAAACTTGATGATCCATTCGGTTTAAAGAGATTTTTGTGCTAACGATTTTTCTTCCTTGCTTGATTTGGTTATGTTTGCATGTAAAGGAAATTATTTTTAGTAAGAAGAGTTTAATCTAAAGCATGAAAGATTTTGGTAAATGAACTCATTTTCTTTATTTGTGTGTTCGGTGATGGCTTGAACCTTTAGACATAAATTTTTAATTGAAGTCTTTGCTACATGCATGTAATGATCTAGTAAAAAGAAGTATGTTTTAATGTTGAGTTTGATTTTTCCTCTTGAAATCTTGATTTTGGTTCTTGAGTATTGATGCATGTTTTATTGAGTTAAAGAAAATTGTTTTCATGATATGATAATTCGGTTTTAGAAGACAAAATACTTGATGGATTGATTTTTATAAATTATTTGTATGTATGGGTATGTCTTTGATTTTTATGAAAAAAAATAGTTGAATAATTTGGTTGAACAAATAATATGCTGAAAGTTGTGATTTGGGTGTTTCTAACTTTGATAGATGATAATTATGTATGCTCAAAAATTCTAAAATTTTTTCACTGACTTAAGTATGTTAAAATAAACTCCTCTGAATTTTTAAATGATTTTTCGAATTGGTTTCCTATTTTTATGAGAGCAAACTTTACGAAAACAATTTTAAGAAAATAAGTTTTTCAGTTTAAAGAGAAACATAATTTTTGAACTTGTGCTATTCTAAATTGCTTGAAATTTTTATGGTAGCTTCCTGAACATCTCTAGATATTCTCTGTAAAATTTTAAGAGATTTGGAGTTGATTTGATAATTTTTCAAAAGATAAAACAGTGAACCATTTGGTTCAGATTTTCTGGACTTAGTGACGATTTTAATTGGAAAAATATAACTTACACAACTTCAAATAATCTGAAAATTTTATGAGATAGTCTTGACTGTATGAGGACGACTTATACCAATTTTTATGCAATTCAGAGTTTAAAAACTATTTTTAATCATGTCGTTTTTGCCTCAGACCAGCAACAGTACCATTTTGCTTTTCATGTGAAATCTGATTTGAAACCTAGCTTAGGATTGTTTAAATGACTTGAAATTTTTATATGATGAACTTTATCATATATGTGTATGTTCTGGAAATTTTGAAGATTAAATAAATTTATTTGATTTAGTTTTGGATTTTATCTTTTGTGTTTTGCTTATAATCACACTAAGATTTTATTTGCATGCTTTTAATGAATATGAATTTTTATACTTTATGTTATGACTTGGCTTGACTTGTATGATAATTATGATGCCTTGAATTGATTGAACGAGTGATTGTTTGATGATGTGTTTAGGTTATGTATGAATAAATTATGTAGCTAACCAAAGTGTTGTGTTTGATTTTGTAATTGGTTGTGAAAACTAATTGGTTTTTGAAATAATATAGCTTTGATTTAATTGAATAACCTTGGACTTGATGGTTTCTGCCCTTAATTCATTTCACAATGTTAAGTTTGAAAAATAAATTATTTAAGTGTTTATTTTATAACAAAGTATTATATGAACTAAAGTATAATTTTTGGTGTTTTCGGATTTTCTGAAAAGTAATTTATGGACTTGTGTAATTTCTGTCCAGAATTTATTTAAATCATTTTTCAATCCTAAAAATTTATTTGATTGGTTTAAAGTTTAAATTTTAAGTGGTATTTAACTTGGGAAAAGATTGATCTGAAAAAGTTTTAACGATTCACGATTTTCCGACGAGAAGTAAAAAGAGCTTTCGAAAACGTGTTCTGATTTTAAGTAGGACAATTGTCTAAGATAGAATTATAATGTTAGTGTCCTCTCCCTTAGTACAAGGTGCGTATAAGTCGAGACGGGGGACAGCTGACTTGTTGGGAAGGACCCGCGACGATTTCAGATGCTGGAATGTGAGGTGAGAGATGCAGTAGGCCTAGGTCATCGTGACGCGTAGACTCAGTTTTAAATTGAGTACACCGAGTCTAATATGTTACATGCTGCATTATCATACGTGATGCATATATGTGTTAGATGCTTTCCTGTTTTGTTAAATATGATGCATGGTTTATTTTGTTATGTATTGGATCTCTTTGTGAATTATCCTGTAGAGTGTATCTCGTTCTATTTGGAAAAAAGGTTGTATGTGGAAATAAGAATTTCGAGAAAGAATGAGATTTGAAATTTAAGAGATACGATTGAGAAAGAGATAAAAACGTAACGCGAATAAGATTGTGAAAGAAATAAGTCGTGAGATGAATGAATGGTAAAAGTAAGAAAATGTGATTGAAAGAAAGAGGAATGATAATAAAGGTTGTATAAGTAATGAAATACAAAGAGTTGAGATTGGAGAAGAGCAATGTGGTATGGAAGTGAGATGTGGTTTGAGTGGAGATGTGATTCCTCGTTCATGTTTTTGGGAAGAAGCTTAGTGTTGAGTTGAGCTTGCTCCTCCATTAACACTCACCCAAAAATGTGATTTTTTGAAAAAGGTTTTTGAAAAGAGATTTTGAAAGAGCTTTTGTGAAAATAATATTTTGTGAAAGTTTTTGGAAACATTATTTTTGAAAAAGTTTTGTGAAATGATTTTTGAAATGAGGTTTCTGAAAAGGTTTTGTGAAGCAAAAGTTTTGTGAAATCAAGCTTTCGAAAAAGTTTCGCGAAAAGAGATTTTTGAGAAAGACGAGGAAAAGATGCTGATGATGTTGATGAGAATATGCTGAGCATGAGTTATGTGAATTGTGATGATGAGATGAAAGTGATATGAGGCATGAGGCCATTGAGATTTAGGGGGAACGGATTGCGATTAGTGGTCGGGCTTCGTTGAAGGGATGCACCAAGGACGAGCCGACTGTTAGGATTCAGCCGATAATTAAAACTCAAAACTTTAAAAGACTCTAAAAGACATTTACAAACGCGATGAGGTATGAGTGTCGTATCGAAGTAGTGGAGAGGAAGGAACCATAGGTATCTGCGGATACTTCGGAGGAGATTGCATGAGGGGAGGACGATGACGGTGAAACGTCAAGAAGTCTAGAGTATATTTCTAGGCGGAACGAATCCCACATGTGGTGCACTAACGTGGTGGGGACTGGGTCTAATACCGTGGTAAGTTCCGCATCGCGAACTAGAAATTATAATGTCGCCCCCTTGATTGCAAATCGAGAACAGTGAGAGGGACTGGAACGAGGCATTTGTGATTGCCGCTGAGAGCGTGCATTGTTATTATGTGAATTATGATTATGATTTGAGGCAGGGCCTCCTGGTCTGGGACCATTTGTTTGTGTGACAGCTGTCGTGCCCGCGTGGTAAAGGTCCTGTACTCCTGTTTGCTTCCGACTAGGTTGGGTGGATGACCGAGGAGATGTAGACGTGTGTGCGAGTTCAATGATGTTTTTCCCCCCATCATTGAGCGAACCGATAAGACATAATAATAATAAAAGATTACAAGAAAGAAGGCATAAAGAATTATGAAATATTTGGAAAAGATTCAAAGAAAGAAAAGTATAAAAGTTCGGTGAAAGGATTGAGAAAGATTGTGAAAGGACTTGGATGTTGAGAAAGATGATGATAAGACTTGAGTACTCGAAGGCTTGTGATGCCAAGTGAAGTGATGTGGGTTATGATAATTTATTATTTTGTTATATTTGATATGTTTTATTATAAATGTTTCCTATGTGCTTATATGAATATATTTGTCATATGCATAGCATGAGTAGTTGTCAATGCATGATTCTTATATTTTTATTCTGAGTATTCTTTTTATACGAAGTCATTAGTATTATGTCCTGTCATGTTGTACTTTTGGAATGCTGACCATCTCTCCTACCATGTTGTCGTGTCGGGTTACTCCGATATTACAACGGGTAGATGGTCGACCCTGTAGTAGGATCGGTACTTTCTTCTCGATGCGGTTTCGGCAGTGGGCTTCAGCGAAGAAGATTAGAGGTCAAGAATAGTAATAGGTAATTCCCTTGAGCACTGTACCCTTTGCAACTACTTGGTTACATTGTCGTATCATTCTGAACCTCGCTTGGAATTTTATTGATAATGGTTTTAAGAAACAAGTTTTGAAAATGTTTTCTCAAAAAAGATTTATGAAGCTAAGTTACAAAGCGCGATGTTAAGTAACATCTCGGTTTGGAACTTGACTTGTGATGTGTGACATGAGAACGTTATTTAATTTCAATTAAGTTACTGAAATGATTTTGGAACATAAAGGTTCTCATGCCCATGTCACCTTGTAAAAAAAAATTCCCAAATTTTTACTATATTTTGTTAAAGAGATAAGTGTTTTCAAGTTGCCGAAATCGGGGTGTTACATCGTCTCAACCGTCCATCTGACCATGAAATTCGAAGGCTCTGACGGGACTGTTGTTGCCATCAGAGCCGAACAGGAAAAAGCTAGACTATGCTACAACGCTAGTCTAGCGAAACTCAAAAGCCCCGAAGAGACCCAACCCAAGTTAAGTTTGAACAGAGGAAATGTACTTTTGACGGACCTAGATGTCAGGTCCGAGTTGGATGACACAAGACCGACCCCCAGGGTGAATGGGAGTTCATTGTGTTGGATGAAGAAATTCCGAGCAGGAAAGTGAGGCTAGGAACCAACCTCTCAGAAAATATACGAGCAGAAATGCTCGAACTTTTGAAGAAAAACAAAGATCTGTTTGCATGGACCTCGGCGGACATGCCGGGGATTGACCCGAACTTTATATGTCATCGCCTCAGCGTCAACCCGACCGGCAAACCGGTCACCCAGAAAAAGAGAAGAGTGGGAACGGAGAAAGCTGCAATCATTGAGGAGAAGGTGGCCGAGCTCCTCTCGGCCGGATTCATCAGGGAGGTTAATTACTCGGACTGGCTCTCGAACACCGTGCTGGTCAAAAAATCAAACGGGAAATGGCGCATGTGCGTCGACTACACCAACTTAAACAAAGCCTGCCCAAAAGATCAGTATCCCCTCCCTATCATTGACAAACTTGTGGACAACTCTTCTGGGTACCAACTCCTCTCTTTTACGGATGCGTATTCAGGGTACAACCAGATCCCGATGTACCCTCCTGATCAGGAGAAAACGGCCTTCATCACCGAAAAGGCCACATACTGTTACACAGTTATGCCTTTCGGATTGAAAAACGCTGGCGCAACCTACCAGCGAATGATGAACAAGGTCTTCTCGGGATTGATCGGTCCCACCCTCGAGGTTTACATAGATGACATGATAGCCAAGAGCAGGAAGAAGGAAAATCATCCCCATGATCTGGCAGCCATCTTGGACAGAATCAGAATGTACAACATGCGGCTGAACCCCGATAAATGCACTTTCGGAGTTCCTGCCGGGGCTTTCTTAGGCTTCATGCTTACAGAGAGAGGTATTGAAGCCAACCCAGAGAAATGCCGAGCTATTTTGAATATGCATAGTCCATATAATGTGAAGGAGGTTCAGAGGCTGACCGGTCGGATGGCAGCTCTCTCAAGTTCCTCCCACAAGCAGCCAAGAGAGCCCTCCCCTGGTATCAACTGCTCAGAAAAAACAAAAATTTCCAATGGAATGAATCCTGCAAACAAGCGTTCGCTGAACTCAAGGAATACCTCTCATCCCCCCCCGTCCTCACCAGTCCTCGGGAGGGGGAGATCTTGTTTTTATATTTGTCTATTGGTGAAACTTCTGTTAGCTCGGCTCTAGTCAAGGATGACTCGGGGACCGAGCAACCTGTCTACTTTGTAAGTAAGGCCCTTCAAGGACCTGAGATAAGATACTCCAAGATAGAAAAACTTGTCTTTGCTTTGGTGATTACTTCTCGGAGGCTCCGACAGTACTTTCAGAACCACCCCATTGTGATCAGAACAACCCAGCCGATAAGACAGGTGCTCCATCGACCTGACTTGGCTGGAAGAATGGTCTCTTGGTCCGTTGAACTGTCAGAGTTCGACGTAACCTACGAGCCGAGAAGAACACTCAAATCCCAAATTTTGGCAGACTTTATTTCAGAGTTGTCCGATCCTAACCATCCCAGCAAGCCACAGCAGTGGAAGATCTATGTTGATGGTTCCAGCCACAGTAAGGGGGTCGGGGCCGGTATAATTCTTGAAAACACCGAGGGCCTCAGCCTAGAATACTCCCTGAAGTTCGAGTTCCCCACCTCCAACAATCAGGTGGAGTATGAGTCGGTATTGGCCGGCTTACGGATGGCCCATCAGATGGGGGCCTCGGAGATCCAAATTTTCAGTGATTCTCAGCTAGTAGTCTCTTAGGTCAACGGAGAGTTCCAGGATAAGGAACCAATTCTTCAAAAGTACCTAGAACAAGTCAAAGCCCTTTCAGATCTCTTTTCACAATTTTCCATCACCCACATCCCCAGGGCCTCCAATGGGCGAGCGGATATCCTCTCCAAGCTCGCTAGCACCAAAGGCCCTGAAAACAACAAAAGCCTAGTTCAAGAAACTGTCCACCAGTCGAGCGTGGTTCTAGCAATATCATTAACCACCAACTGGATGGACCCCATCAAGCAGTACCTCAGATACCAAGTTTTACCAACCGACCCTTCGAAAGGAAAAAAGATAGTCAAGCAAGCTGCCCAGTATGCCATGATTGGTGATACCTTGTATAAACGGGGAATAGACTCCCCTATGCTGAAGTGTGTGGACCGTACGGAGGCCGATCTTGTTTTGGCCGAAGTCCACGAAGGAATATCGAGCCATCACGTAGGTGCAAAAGCTCTAGCCCGCAAGGTTCTCCGAGCAGGCTATTACTGGCCCACGCTCCTAAGTGATGCTTCAGAACATGTCAAAAGATGTAAGTCCTGTCAAATCCATGGAAAGATTTTCCAGCGACCCCCGACGGAGCTCCACTCGATGATCGCCCCATGGCCCTTCTATCAGTGGGGCATGGACATCATCGGAAAATTCAAAACAGCTCCTGGGAAACTAAAGTACGTCGTGGTTGCGGTTGATTACTTCACAAAATGGGTCAAAGGTGAGGCTTTGGCCACAATCTCTTCAGCTAAAATCCAAAAATTCTTTCTCAGACAAGTCATCGCTCGCTTCGGTGTCCCACACACTCTGATAACCGACAACGGCACACAGTTCACCGCCAAGGTTTTCCAAGAGTTGGTCGATCACTTTCATATCACCCACCATTTCTCATCGGTCGAGCATCCGCAGACGAACGGATAGGCAGAAGCAGTGAATAAAATCATCATTGATGGATTGAAAAAGAGATTGTTGGAAGCCGAGGGGTCATGGGCTGACCTCCTTCCTGAGGTATTAGGGTCAATCCGAACGACCATACACACCTCGACAGGAGAAACCCCATTTCGACTTACCTATGGTTGTGAGGCTGTGTTACCTATAGAAACTCGGGTTCCCACCTTCCGAATTTCCGAGAGTCCAGTAAGCGTGAACGATGGTTTTTTGAAAGAAGAGTTAACTCTCAGCGACGAGGTCCGATCTCTCGCGGCTGCCCGAGAGAAAATGGCAAAAGAAAGGCAGTCCCGAGAATACAACAAGTGGGTGGTTCCGAGAAGCTTTGCTGTAGGAGATCTGGTTCTCAGACGAGCCGACATCGGCTTGAAAAATGCAAGACAAGGAAAATTGGCCAGGAATTGGGAAGGCCCCTACAGGGTCGTCTCAAGAACAGGGTCTGGGGCATACAGGTTGGAAACATTAACAAAGCAGCAACTAAACAACACCTGGAATGCTACAAAGCTTAAACCCTACTACAGCTAGCTCGGAGTCCTACAACAACTTCTGCAAAAGCTCAACCCCGATTTTAAAATTCTGTCATTTAAATTTTATTTACGTTGATGTCGTTTATTTTAATACCTTTATGTTCCTGTCATTACAATACTCTCTGTATTTGACATTCTACTGTTTGTAAACAGATCAAAAGAACTTAATGAAGATCTCTCTTTTCAGTACTACATCCTCCTATTTTCTCACTGTTAACGTACTAGCCATTTCCTCTCGGCTCGCCACCGAGTCGAACTTGGGTGTTTATACATGTCCTTCCAACGGGGACTTATAAACTAACAATTACAAGTACTTGTAGAGTTGCCCGGCTAAAAACTTACACAGTTTACATAAGCCGAGGTCCGAGGATCCCACCTTGGCCAAAGGTAGGAGATCCGAAATCTCGATAACAGTTTACAACAACACAAAGGATAAAGCTAAACTATCGTTGGAACAGAAGGATAAGGATCAAAATATCATAAATAATTGCAAACTTCAAAACCAACAAAAACAGTCAATATAACATCCTGATCGTCAGCAAACCGGTCACATTACAACGATAATCACTACATAAAAATATAACAGGGAAATACATCACAAAAGATCTACTCTTCATCCTCAGAAAGTGCAATGGACGACCCATCAAAGTCAGCTTCATCTTCATCCTCTAAGTCCAAGGGGTTGGGGAGATTCGGTGCCGACAAATCTACTTCTCTATCCTCGCGAGCATAGTCAATAATGCGATCACCATCAACCCCAAAGGTCGGACTTGCCCCTACAACTCGGATCCCCGGATTCATAAAGGTCAGCTGTTTGACAGCGTTAACAAAGGAATCATTCACTGCATGGTCCCAATTAAAGTAATTCCGTTGGGCCAGGACCTTATGCTTCAGAGCTTTCCGGCGGGCCTTTGCTAGCTCCCCCTGCAAACGACTCACTTCATTTTCAGAATCTGTTAGCCGACCCTGAACATCCTCCAACTCGGTAACTCTTTGCCGAGCTTCAGCCAATTTCTCTTGGGCAGTTTGCAACAGCCTTCCTTTCTCAGCATCCCTCCCAGCAGCATCCTCTAAAGCCTTCTCAGCAGTCTCCCGAGCTTTCTCAGATGCGTCAAATTTCTTCTGCAGCTCGGCATTAGCCTCCGTCAAAGCCTGGAGGTTAGCTTCACTCTCCTTAATCTGAGTTAGGAGATTTTTCGCTTGAACAGCAGAAGCTTTCCTCTTCTCCTTCTCAGCCGCCGAGAGTGTAGCACTTATATCCTCAGCATTCCTCCCAATATGAAACATATAGCTCGCAGCCCTTAGCATATTTTTGCCCAGAAACTCACAGTTACTTTTCAAAGTACTGGCCAACTGGTCCGACAGCCTTTTCTCGTCATTTGGAGTGTAAACCAAATCAATAAACTTCTCCCTCAGCTTCCGAGCCCATACGGTTTCCTCCTCGGGATCGGAAACATCAAACCATAAACTTTTCCTTTCAGCCGACTGTAATGGCTTCAGCAGATCGATAGCCTTTCCCTTGCCCTTGTCCACCCTAGCCCTTTTTGACAATGGCATCTGGTCTTCTTCTTCTTCTTCCCCTTCTACCTGAACAAGAGGAATTCCGGTAGCTACTCCCACCTCACGAACAGACGGTGGTCGGACCTCTTGCACCACTTCAACTTCAGAAGGCGGTGCCGTAGCCACTGTCACAGACCGAGTAGCCTCCGAGGAAACGGCTCCACTCGGAGACCCGACCGCTGCACCTGCCTTCGACCTAGCAAGCTCCTTCATACGAGCAGCAGCTTTGTTTTCCTTAGCCATTATAACTACAAAGAGAAAGTACAAGTGCATAAAAAAATAGTTATTACCAAGCTCAGCCTTCACGAGCTCTTGGGGGAAAATAATAATGTTCCTAATATCAACTTGGCCATTTTGCTTAAGATAATTAAAGAAGGTATCACAAGTATGCCTCTCGGCATCCGTCAATTCCTTGTCGTAATGATACTGGTAAACCTTCGGGTGTCTGTTAAAGAAGTTGGGCGTCCAAGATAGAGGCAACTGAGGGTGACCATCCTCCATAAACCAACAGTCTCCTTCTCCGACGAACTGATACTTGAAAAATAATGGTTTAAAAGTTTTCCACGAATCAGTGAACTTGGCAAAAAGGGCATGATCATTACGTGCCTTCAACGACACCCACAATC
Source organism: Crotalaria pallida (assembly GCA_037953625.1). Taxonomy (NCBI): domain Eukaryota; kingdom Viridiplantae; phylum Streptophyta; class Magnoliopsida; order Fabales; family Fabaceae; genus Crotalaria; species Crotalaria pallida. Next base: position 84,245,216 of record CM075649.1, read on the forward strand.
TCTTGGCCGACCCCTTCTCAAAGATGTTTATTTGTGGTATATACAACCATAGAAACGCTCGGAGCGAGCACCTCAGCCTTCGAGCCTCACAAAATTTCTGAAATGCCCGAACAAATGCCCAACCGCTAGGATGTAGTTGGGTGGGAGCCAAGCGCAGCCGCTGCAGTAGAGCTATCTCCAAATCGGAAAAAGGCATCTTAACGCCCAGTCTTATCACGACCTCTTCATACATGAAAAACTCCTTGCGGTTCTCTTCTATTGCTGTGCACACCCGGTCATTAACTGACGGAGCACTAATTGTGTAAGATGTCCCAGCCTAATCCGTGGGGCACGGGAGTATGTTAGCTCGGATATGGCTTAGATTGTTGTTGACTAAGGCTGACTGCGTACCAAGTACCTCCAAATCAACCTAGTCATATGCTGCAGCGTCGGGTGGCAAAATAAATTCATGAGGATGTGAGATGCACCGACGAACCATACCTGGGGAAAGGGAAGACTCGGCGTCAGAACCTACAAAATCAAAATCTTTAGACATCCTAACCCTAGGTCTATTCGTCCTATAGCCGAGCCTACTACACCTTCCCCTAACCTCTACGGTTTTTCCCCAGAAGGGGCTTTCCCTAGGACGATTCGAGGTGCGGCGGCTGGAGGCACGAGGCGCCGCTTGTGCCCGCTCCTTCGCCGCGTGATACGCTAACTTTCTACTCTCTTCCTCTACGGAATTTTGGGGGAAATCCACCGCTAACGGTGTCTCCACCGTGGAATCCGCCATGCACTGGCGAAAGGGGGAAGGAAGGGAGTCTAGTACCTCCAGGTCAGAAGGAGAAGATGACGATGAAGAAGAGGAAGAATCCTCAATATCACTCAAACCTAAAAATTTAGACCACTTTGCATACCATCTGTTATCCATGATTCAGTGAAAAACCCAGAAACAAAAAACCCAGAAAGAAACGCAGAACCCAATGAAAACCAGAACCTCAGAACATATAAATGAACAGTTCAAATGAAGAAGAATCAAAGTACTTGATATTTGAAGACTGGCACGAGTCATATTGGTGTAGCAAGAAGAAAGCCAAAAAGCTTCAAGAGAGAATGGCAGAAAAATGCAATGGAGAAGAGTCTGAAGACCAAGAAAGGAAATCGTAGGAGGGAGAAGAGAGTGTCAGAAACGCAAGGTTTGGAAGAAAGTGGGAATAAGGAAACTGAAAAGACGGTTGAAGTTCAAAAGGGAACTTCCCTCCACGATTTTGAGTATTTGGGCTTGGTTGCGAAGGCCCAATTCTACATTGAGCCACGAGAAGTGAAACGTGGCACATAACCACTGGAAGGGAATATTTGAAAATCCAAAAGCCAGCATGCACAATAATGGCATAACTGACACAAGCAGCACGTGTCAGCAGAAGGACATTCAAACGTCCTCTCGAGCAGACGAAGGGACAGCGAGGCACATTGAGCTGTCCAAAGATCATTACCTCATTCCGATCACAACACTCGGCTCCTCTAATACCAATCTCCATCAACTCTCAGCTCGGCTCAAGACTCAAAAAGTCTTACCGAGCTAGGGGGCTTATGTGGTAGACCGACCCTCGATCTACCCTTAAGATACTTGTAGGATTCTCATGTTTTGATGCTAACAATCTCTCTCCAAGCAACAACATTGGCAACAAGTAAGCTACACCACATGAAGATTAGAATTAGGATTTTTATTAATTCTATTTCAATGTAATCTTTATTTTTATGCAATGCATCTCATTGGTGTGGGTAGCTTAGGTGATTTTAAGAATACTTAAATAATGTTTGATTAAGAGTGAAGATACTTTAAATCTTGATTAAATAGCTCTATTAAAAGCTTTGTGAAAATCCTTTTAGAAAAACCTTGTTTTTATTCAGATTCTGATTAGTTCACTCGAGTAATGAGTATTGGTTCACTCGAGTAATTTATGTCATGACAGGTTAATCGAGTAATGGTTTACACATCACTCGAGTAACTTAATCTGACATGTTTTAATCGAGTAATGTTATATGGTTTACTCGAGTAATTCAATCAGTTTTTGGAAAATTATAAAAGGACTTAATTTTCTCTTTCACATATGATATACATTCATTCTTACAATTTTCTATATACTTTGAAAAGCAATTCAAGAGCTATTGTTACATCTTTCAAGAGCTATCAAGATTCAACAAAGAACTTTTCATTCTTCACCTTATTTCTTTCATTGTTCAAATATTCTTGAGATCATAATTTTTGTTCTTAGTGGTTGTTGAAGATTTGCAATTTGTGATTGCATCATTGAAGTTTCAACACAAGTGAAGAATCTCACAAGGAAGACTTTGAGGATCAAATCAAAGCAAGAAAAGAGGATTGGTTGGAAGCATCTTCAATCAATTAGCAAGGAAATCTAGAATACTCAAAAGGGGTAGATTAAATCAAAGTGTTTGGTACACACTTTGTGTTGGGTTTTAAGATAGGAGAACTAAGAATCTAGTTGCATCTTAAAACATTGTAAAATCTACATTTGAAGATTTCTAGTGAAGAATCTCTCTTGATTCAAGAGGGGACTGGAGTAGCTTTCAAGTGGGTGAAAGTGAACCAGGATAAATCCTTGTGTCTCTTTTATTTTTTTCATTCCTTGTATTGCATTAATTCATTAACAATTGCATTTTTAGGTTGGAATTGGGGTTTTCTTAATTCAACTCAATTGATCTAAAATTGCATGTTAATATTACTTGAAATTGTTCATATTAATGATTCATAATTTGTTGAATCATCATAGCATTGTTATTCTTGAAGAACTCCATTGAAAACTGAGTTTTAATTGAATTTTACCCAGTTTACTCGAGTAAAATTCTTGTCACTCGAGTAATCTGCTTTCAGTTTATAAACATTACTCGAGTAGGTTTTCTGTTACTCGAGTGATTTAAAAATAGCTTTCGTAATACTCGAGTGATTTGCTGAATACTCGAGTGAAATTATTTTTGCTTGCGTATTACTCGAGTGAAGTCTTGAGTTACTCGAGTAATCTGACTTGAATTTTTAAGAAAATTTATTTTCATAAAACCATTCTCTTAGGTGGACGAAAAATCTGTAATAAGGCTTCAATATTCTATTCACCCCCCCCTCTAGACTATATTGAGCCGCTTGTTGGTTTCCAACAAGTGGTATCAAAGCTCGGACGAAAAATCCCAGCCTTAAAAAGCTTTTTCGAAAAGATCCTTTTACTTGGAAACAATGGGCTCAATTTCAAATCCTTTTGGTGGTGAAGGAACTTCCATTAATCGTCCTCCACTATTCAATGGTGAGGGTTATGCTTATTGGAAGGTCCGCATGAAAATTTTTATTCAAGCAATAGATATGGAAATTTGGAACGCCATAGAGAATGGACCTTTTGTTCCTCAAACGAAAGTAAATGATGTTGTTTCGATCAAACCTCAATCGAGTTGGGACAATGATGATAAGAAGAAAGTTGCATTTGATTTAAAAGCTAAAAATATCATCACGTCCGCTCTTTCTTATGATGAGTTCTTTCGAGTATCTCAATGTGTTGATGCTAAACAAATGTGGGACACATTACAAGTCACACATGAGGGCACTTCGGAGGTTAGAAGGGCTAGGTTAAATACACTCATGCATGAATATGAACTCTTTCGTATGCTACCTAATGAAAACATAGGTGACATGCAAAAGCGGTTCACTCATATCATAAATCATCTTTCTGCACTTGGAAAAGTTATTACTAATGGTGAAGTTGTTAATAAGATTTTGAGATGTCTTAGCAGGGAATGGCAACCTAAGGTGACGGCCATTATGGAAGCTAGAGACGTGGATCAAATTGATTTAGCAACTCTATTCGGAAAACTTCAAGAGCATGAAATGGAGCTTGGACGGTTACCCATGAATGAAGATGCCGATAGAAAGAAAAAGGGGATTGCTCTTAAATCAACTTCAAAATCTCTTAAGGCACAAGAGGAAAACTCTCAAGTGGATGACTTGGACTCCGATATAGATGATGAGACCCTTGGCTTACTAGTTAAAAAGCTTGGTAGGTTCTTTAAGAGTAAGGGAAACTTTAATAAAAATAGACAAAGAGATTCTAAGGACTCACAACCAAGAAATAAGACTAACAAGGATTACATCAAGTGTCATGGGTGTGGAAAGCTTGGTCACTATCGATCAAAATTCCCAACTCATTCTAAGAAGTCAGAAGGTGAAAACTCTAAGTTCAACTCATCTAAAGGAAAAAGGGCTTACATAGTATGGGATGAAGAGGAGAGTCAATCAACATCTAGCTCATCGGATGATGAAGAACTTGCAAATCTATGTTTGATGACGAAGTTTGATGAAGAGGAATCTTCGAGCATTAAATCAAGTGACAACGTCAATGAGGTAGATTATCTTTCCGATGCTAGTTCTAGTTCTAATTCTCCTTCATTCAATGAGTTGTACAATGTGTATGTAGAGATGCATAAAGAGTTGAAGAAACTTGCTAAAATAAATGTTGAAAGAAAGAATTTCATAATGAAGCAACATGAAAAGATAATTGAACTTCAAAAAGATTTAGAAGAACTTAAGCTTCAAAATGAAACTCTTGAACTCATTTATGCAAACTCTACATGCAATTGTGAATTGAAATCAAATGAGACTCCATCTTGTGAAAATTGCAAGTCTTTGGAAAAAGAAGTTTTTAATTTGAATGATCGACTTGCAAGGCTCATGAAAGGAGATACTTCATTAGATCATTTGCTTTCAACTCAAAGGAACAATAGCAATAGATCCGGTCTTGGCTATACCAAACCTAAGAAACGCAATTATCGCAAAGTTGGTGGATTTTCAAAGAATAAGATTTCTAAAAACCCAACTTGCCATTATTGTGGGATCTTTGGGCATACCACGAATAAATGTAATATAAAGAAATTTGGTATACCAAGCGGTGAATATATTTGGATTGTTAAGGGGACTTCTCCCCATGCTAACAACAAAGGACCCAAGACCACTTGGGTACCTAAGTCAACCAAATGATATCTTTCTTGTAGGTGTGTCTTCGAACCAAAGAGCGCAAATGGTACTTGGATAGTGGTTGTTCGAGACACATGACGGGAGACAAAACGCACTTCATGGAACTTACTCCGAAAAGTGATGGATTTGTGACATACGGCGACAACAACAAGGGCAAAATTCTAGGAGTCGGGAAGATCGGTAACGTATCTAACGTTGTCATAGAAAATGTCCTATACGTAGAAGGCTTAGAACACAACTTGCTTAGTATAAGCCAACTATGCGATATGGGCAATTATGTGACTTTTACCCCGGAATTATGTTTCATTAAGTCTTCTATAGATGATAGTGTTAAGTTTGTTGGTCGTCGCTCTAATAACACTTACTTAATTGATTTGGATGAAATAACTTCACTATTTTCAAAATGTTTCAAATCTTTTAATGATGAAATTCGTCTTTGGCATAGACGAATTGCTCATGTGAATGTGAATCAATTAAACAAACTTTTGCGAAAAGGTTTAGTGATTGGTTTGCCTAAACTAAATTTTAAACTTGATGGCATTTGTGACTCTTGTCAAAAGTGCAAGCAAGTTAAAAGTTCTTTTAAACCTAAAAATGTGATAAGCACAACAAAGCCTTTGGAGCTAATCCATATGGATTTGTTTGGCCATTCACAAATTAAAAGTTTAGGTGGCAATTACTATGGATTTGTTTTAGTAGACGATTTTACTAGATTCACATGGACTTTATTTTTATCCGCAAAAAGTGAAGTTTATAAATGTTTTAAAAAGTTTGCCAAACTCATCCAAAATCAACTAAGTTTGAAAATTGTGTCTATTAGAAGTGATCACGGAGGTGAGTTTGAAAACACTAGGATTGATGCGTTTTGTGATAAGTTTGGTATTGATCATCAATTTTCGGCCCCTAGGACTCCGGAGCAAAACGGAGTTGTAGAAAGGAAAAATAGAATATTAGTGGAACTTGCTCGTACTATGTTGATAGAATCAAATGTTCCTAAATATTTTTGGGCTGATGCAGTAAACACTGCTTGTTATGTGCTTAATAGGGTTCTTATTCATCCGCATTTAAATAAAACACCTTATGAACTTTTAAAAGGGCGAAAGCCAAATATTTCACATTTTAATGTTTTTGGGTGTAAGGTGTTTGTTTTAAATAACGGAAAGGAACCGGTCGGCAAGTTTGACTCCAAAGCCGACGAAGGCATATTCATAGGTTATTCAACCCATAGCAAAGCATATAGAGTCTACAATAAAAGAACATTAACCGTTGAGGAATCCGTGCATGTTGTATTTGATGAATCTTCGAAAGAAGATTGTGTTGTTTCTTGTGATGATGATAATATAGGTACATTTTTTGATCATGAGAAGTCAACACCACAACAAATGGAAGAGAATCAAATTGAAGATGGAGAGGTGCAAGCACAAGATAGAGACTTAGCACAAGAGATTCAATCTCAATTACCAATAGCTTGGAAATCAAACAAAAATCATCCGATTTCTAACATCTTAGGTGACATTGCGAAGGGAGTGGTAACCCGACGCACTTTAAATAATTTTTGTTATTATGTTGCCTTTGTATCTCAAATAGAGCCTAAAAGTATCAAAGAGGCTGTTCAAGATGATCATTGGATTATGGCCATGCAAGAAGAATTAAATCAATTTGAAAGAAACCAAGTTTGGGAGCTTGTGCCAAAACCCGATGATCGTCCTGTAATTGGTACTCGGTGGATCTATAGGAATAAGTTAGATGAATCGGGTATTATTGTTAGGAATAAAGCTAGGTTGGTAGCACAAGGTTATAGTCAAGAAGAAGGAATCGATTACGATGAGACATATGCTCCTGTTGCTAGACTAGAAGCTATTCGTATTCTTCTCGCTTTTGCTTCGATAATGAATTTTAAATTGTATCAAATGGATGTTAAGAGCGCCTTTCTTAACGGATACATTCAAGAGGAAGTTTACGTGTCACAACCTCCTGGATTCGAGAGTTTTGAGCATCCGAACTACGTTTTCAAACTGAAAAAGGCTTTGTACGGTTTGAAACAAGCTCCTAGAGCTTGGTACGACCGACTAAGTAATTTTTTATTACAAAAAGGTTTTAAACGAGGCACTGTTGACACTACACTTTTTATTGAACGTTCCGGTAAGGATATTTTATTGGTTCAAATATATGTTGACGATATTATATTTGGTGCTACTAATGAGAACTTGTGTAAGAAGTTTTCAGACTTGATGCAAAGCGAATTCGAGATGTCGATGATGGGAGAGCTTACATTCTTTCTTGGCGTTCAAATAAAGCAGCTTAATGATGGCATTTATATTCATCAGAGTAAATATTGTAGAGAGCTTCTCAAACGTTTTGGGATGGATTCGTGCAAATCCGCTTCTACACCAATGAGCGTTGCATGCTACCTAGATCAAGATGAGGCTGGAAAAGTGGTAGAGGTAACGAAGTATCGTGGTATTATTGGTAGTTTGTTATACTTAACTGCATCTAGGCCTGACATCATGTTTAGTGTATGTATGTGTGCACGTTTTCAAGCAAAACCGAAAGAGTCGCATCTAACTGCTGTCAAAAGAATTATGAAATACTTAAAGGGTACAACGAATACTGGACTTTATTATCCTAGGGATGCTTTTCTAAAACTTATAGGTTATTCGGACTGTGACTTTGCCGGTTGTAAAGTTGAGCGAAAAAGTACAAGCGGAACATGCCATTTAATTGGTAATTCACTTGTATCGTGGTTTTCTAAAAAGCAAAATTGTGTAGCTTTATCAACCGCGGAGGCCGAATACATAGCAGCCGGTAGTTGTTGTGCTCAAATCCTTTGGATGAAACAACAATTATCTGATTTTGGTTTAAATTTGACAAAAATCCCTATAAAGTGTGATAACACTTCGGCAATAAATTTGACTAAAAATCCAGTATTACACTCAAGGACAAAGCATATTGAAATTAGGCATCACTTTTTGAGAGATCATGTTCAAAAAGGTGATTGTGTTATTGAGTTTGTTCAAACTTCGGATCAATTAGCTGATATCTTTACAAAACCATTACCAAGGGACACATTTTATAAAATTCGAAGAGAACTTGGTATTTTTGATGAATCAACTATTAGCTAATTGTATTTGATGCTTTTCGAAATCACCTTCAAGCCTATTTCAATGTGATTTGTATTTTGAGTTGTTGTATCTTATTAAAGTGTTTCTTATTTTTTTTATATGTAGTTATGTGTGTATGTTTTCTATAATATGTTAATTGCTTTATTTGTATGTGTGTTACTTGCTAAATGCTAAGTGTTTCTATGTGTTTGTGTATGAAAAATGTTTTTGCATGAAAAATTGAAATTTTTAAAATTCTGGACAGTTCACTCGAGTAACAGATATTTCACTCGAGTAATTTTAAAATCTCTTTCGTATTACTCGAGTAATTCTGTTTGTCACTCGATTAATTTTACAACGACTTTCGTATCACTCGATTAGTTCATCCATCACTCGAGTAAATATTTTTTAATCTTCGGCACACTCGAGTAACATTTCTTTTCACTCGATTACTGCTCGAATCACTCGAGTAATGCATGAACATCACTCGAGTAACTTACGTGATTTTAAACACTGAACTGTTGAAACTGCATCATTTTTCACGGTTCTTTCTCTCTCTTCTCTCTCATACGGTTCTTCATCAAATCATCATTTTCAGCCATAAATCTTCTCAAATCATACAAATTTCTTCCATATTTCATCATTATATCATCATTTCTACTCATTTCATTCATCATTTTCACCAATTTCACCCAAAATCCGAAAATTCCCAAATCAAAACCCTAACCCCAAAACCGAATCTGCACTTTCTGAATCAATGTCTTCTTCCTCACAATCTCAACCTCCTCGAAAGAAAGCAAAGCAAGGAGCAGGCCGTAATGACCCCTGGTTTTCTGGAATCAACCGAGACTTGCGGGAACCGAATTTTATCAATCGCTCTTTTGGTCTTACAAGGTATGTTAAGTTTGCTTGGTTGCATAAGGAGCAATTTTCATTTGTAGAGGATTTGGAATTTCAGAATTTGAAGAGGTTTTTAGAATTTGAGACTCATTATTACCCTAGGCTTGTCAGACAATTTTATCAGAATTTTACTAAGGTAGATGGTGAGTATCAAACACTGGTTAGAGGACATCATTTTGTTATAAAGCCTGAAGATTTGACAATGTTGTTTGGTTTGGAAAACAAGGGAACTTTTATTGGTGATGATGACTGTTTGGATTTGGATGTGGATACTAATAAGATTTATACTGATTTGTTGCATACTGGTGAATCTTGGAGTGATAGGACTACTAGAACTGTATCACCTTTGCATGCTGTGGATAGAGTGCTTATGTACATTGTTTCTTATTGTTTGATTCCAAAATGCAATCAAAATTATGCACAATTGGGAGATGATGATCTTATTTTGTTTCATGGGATCAAAAAGAGATATGAGATGAATTGGAATAAAATGTTTTTAGCTCGTATGGAAGCTGCTGCTCAATCTCCTCCTACCCAATTCTTGCCATATCCTATGCATGTTACCAAAATAATGAGGTATTACCGTGTTCCAATCCCTGATGATGAGCCAGCTGTGACGGAAAAGAAAAATAACTGGTGTCTTAATGATTCACACATTAGTTATATGAAAATTGCTTGGCATAGGGAAAGTCACACTCGGTTATGGAAATCACAGATTAAGGAAATGGTTGAAGCTGCAAAGGCTGCAAGAGCTTCAGGTTCTAGGAAAAGGACTTTACTTGGTGATAGGGTTGGTGCATCTTCTTCTGCTCCTCCTTCTTCTACTGATCCGATGGATACCGATCGCATTGAGGACTATATCAATTTGGACAATCTTGGTACTCCATTTGATGCACAGGCTGCTCATGAGTCATTGGTTGAGCACATCAATGCTCAATTCGCTCAGTTGGAGATGAGACAGGATGTGAAGAATATTGCCATGGAGCATCGTTTAATGGATTATATGTCTGGCCTATTTTCTCACCATTTCCCTCCTCCTCCACCTGATTCCTAGACCTGTGGATGCTGATGATGTTTTGCTGATTGAAATCTGTTTCATGTTTCATATGCATATTTCTGACTATGTTATGTTTATGTTTCTGTCTCATGTTTCTGAATTTTTTTTCTACTATGTTTTAGGACCTTGTGTATGGTCTAGTTTGGATAGTTTCGTTTGCTTATTTGCTATGGTTGATATTTTTTTTGTTTTACACTATGATTTGCTGCTTAGTGTGATACTCTGCTATTATGGATTATGGTGCTATATTCGTTGTGCGTTTATATTCGTTGTGGCACTATTGTGGTTTATTTTGGTATTGTCTTTATTGTTATTTTTTTTTTACCATTGTGAACTACTTACCTTCAACTTTTGGCAAAGGACTTTTCTCAACTTTCATATCTTTTTAATGATGCCAAAAGGGGGAGAATATTTTGTTGATGTTGTTCTTGTAGGTTAAGTTTTATTATATTTTTCCTAGGTGTTTTACATTTAGGGGGAGTATGTTAAAACTTAGTGCTTAATTGAAAAGGAGGTTTGTCATCATCAAAAAGGGGGAGTTTGTAGGATTCTCATGTTTTGATGCTAACAATCTCTCTCCAAGCAACAACATTGGCAACAAGTAAGCTACACCACATGAAGATTAGAATTAGGATTTTTATTAATTCTATTTCAATGTAATCTTTATTTTTATGCAATGCATCTCATTGGTGTGGGTAGCTTAGGTGATTTTAAGAATACTTAAATAATGTTTGATTAAGAGTGAAGATACTTTAAATCTTGATTAAATAGCTCTATTAAAAGCTTTGTGAAAATCCTTTTAGAAAAACCTTGTTTTTATTCAGATTCTGATTAGTTCACTCGAGTAATGAGTATTGGTTCACTCGAGTAATTTATGTCATGACAGGTTAATCGAGTAATGGTTTACACATCACTCGAGTAACTTAATCTGACATGTTTTAATCGAGTAATGTTATATGGTTTACTCGAGTAATTCAATCAGTTTTTGGAAAATTATAAAAGGACTTAATTTTCTCTTTCACATATGATATACATTCATTCTTACAATTTTCTATATACTTTGAAAAGCAATTCAAGAGCTATTGTTACATCTTTCAAGAGCTATCAAGATTCAACAAAGAACTTTTCATTCTTCACCTTATTTCTTTCATTGTTCAAATATTCTTGAGATCATAATTTTTGTTCTTAGTGGTTGTTGAAGATTTGCAATTTGTGATTGCATCATTGAAGTTTCAACACAAGTGAAGAATCTCACAAGGAAGACTTTGAGGATCAAATCAAAGCAAGAAAAGAGGATTGGTTGGAAGCATCTTCAATCAATTAGCAAGGAAATCTAGAATACTCAAAAGGGGTAGATTAAATCAAAGTGTTTGGTACACACTTTGTGTTGGGTTTTAAGATAGGAGAACTAAGAATCTAGTTGCATCTTAAAACATTGTAAAATCTACATTTGAAGATTTCTAGTGAAGAATCTCTCTTGATTCAAGAGGGGACTGGAGTAGCTTTCAAGTGGGTGAAAGTGAACCAGGATAAATCCTTGTGTCTCTTTTATTTTTTTCATTCCTTGTATTGCATTAATTCATTAACAATTGCATTTTTAGGTTAGAATTGGGGTTTTCTTAATTCAACTCAATTGATCTAAAATTGCATGTTAATATTACTTGAAATTGTTCATATTAATCATTCATAATTTGTTGAATCATCATAGCATTGTTATTCTTGAAGAACTCCATTGAAAACTGAGTTTTAATTGAATTTTACCCAGTTTACTCGAGTAAAGTTCTTGTCACTCGAGTAATCTGCTTTCAGTTTATAAACATTACTCGAGTAGGTTTTCTGTTACTCGAGTGATTTAAAAATAGCTTTCGTAATACTCGAGTGATTTGCTGAATACTCGAGTGAAATTATTTTTGCTTGCGTATTACTCGAGTGAAGTCTTGAGTTACTCGAGTAATCTGACTTGAATTTTTAAGAAAATTTATTTTCATAAAACCATTCTCTTAGGTGGACGAAAAATCTGTAATAAGGCTTCAATATTCTATTCACCCCCCCTCTAGACTATATTGAGCCGCTTGTTGGTTTCCAACAATACTCAGCCGACCAGATAAGCCTATTTGACGAGTTATGCCTAATCCAAGCCGAGCGCTTGTCCTGGGACTCTCTAGCGACCCCAGGCCGACCACATGGGGCCATACCCCCTAAGGGTCCGAGCTAGAGGCGCGTGAACCTAACTCGCCACAGGGATAAGGACTTCCAACACAGGATAAGAATGAATGACTCATTCCTTATCCTAAAAGGGACACGTTAGCTGCCTTGCTGGACCTCCGTACAGGCCCACAAGGTAAAATGCCACCCCTATAAATAGCTGTCTCCAGCAAGGGGCTCAGGTACGTTCTCTCACTCCCTAATTACACACTAGCACACACCAGTGATTAGGGAAACCCTAGTTGTCCCAACTGGACATCTAGCATACCAAAACAATCACACAGTAACATCAGACCATCCTCTAACTCTCAGGTCTCTCCATACCTTTGAGCTAGGGGTATATCTTATACACAGTGTCTTAGACACTACAAAGTCTATTGTTAGTACTTGAGTCAAGGATTACCGAGAAAAGAACCATTTATGTAATCAAGCTAAGTTTAAATTCTGTATTGTGGAGTACTTTTGTTTTGGAAGATCGAACAATGTAATCTTTTGCGAACAGTCATGAATATTTTTGATATAGTACAATAAATGATGATACTCTTTGAACAAAGTCACCTTATGAAGGTGAAGGTTTCATGTAAAGAAATGTTTTAGTAACAACTCGGTTTTCAGTAAAGGATTTTAGGGCACCAATGACATTTCAATAATGTTTCAAAAAAAATTGGCCTCATTTTTGGTAACTTAATGAATAAAAGTTGGATATTCTGAGTTAATAAAATTGGGCTGTTACAGAATGGTATCAGAGCTTATGGTAATCCTTAGTGGCCTTGAGCATGGGCTTACATGCTTTGTTTGTGTGACTCTGTGTCTACTAGTGTAAGGATAGGAGTACAAGGTCCGAGTTATCACCCTTCTGAGATGTGTGACTCTTAGTGTTTGCTGTGTTAGTCTGATGAACCTATTGGTTAAGTAGTTTAAAGGAAGTAGACCAAGTAGAGAGCGATTAGATTCTAAGTTGAGACCCCATAATCTCTGATGTTATATTACTGCTTGTTAGACCCAAGTCTGATGACCTTGACACACCTCTTGGTACAAGGATAGTCATTACCTTTGAGGAAATAGGATGTTACCTCTGGATCCCCATGTTTGTTGAATTGCTTCAACAAAAACAGTCCCTGTTGCTGAAATTCAAACTTTTCTTCATGAGCCTTACTATCAAACCATAGCCTTATCGATCCTTTCCGAAATCCAATAGCCTGACTTGTGAAAGTGGAAGTGCCGTAGTTACCCCGATAGCTTAAGCTTGAATGATCATGGATGGATCAATGGTGGTGATTGAATAAAATACAGGACAATGGCGAACCTAGTAGTAAGTTTGATCGAAGTTGGGGAGTTGCAAGGAGGAAAGGAGGTGGATATTTCCGGTAATTTGAGGAAATTATGGTGAAAATCCGGATGATTAGGATTGTCCTATGCTATAACCCGATGCTTAGATGGTGAAAGTGATAGGCATGATTAATGTTTAAGATGAATTTAACGAGAAAAGTGAAGTTGTTTTGAGGAAGTAAAACCAAAGTTGCGATAGGATCTCCCCTAAGTCATGGAAACGATGGGTGAAAGCATTAGAGTTAGAAGAAGAACTAAAGGAAGGAGTGGTTGTTTGTGAATTAGTGAGAACCTAAAGTTGTCAAGAGTAGTGAGTACCCCATGATTTTTTGACCTTTTAGCAGTTTTAGAAGTGAAACCTCGTACTCTTGGAGATGCGTGAAATTATGTTTGCTTGATATTCCCTAAGTTTGTATCTAAAAATGATACTTCTGTAACGACGATCAGTTAAAGATATGGTGTCCTCTTTGTTTAGTCCATTGGACTTGACTGGATTCGACACGCAAGTGGTGGTACGTGTGAAGCCTCTTCGTCTGAAAGCGACAAACGAGGGGCCTTGTAAGGTGAATAATGCCAGCAAAGGAACTACGACCACAAAGTAAGAATGAGAATGTTCTTATGAGTCTCACTGCAGTGTGAGAATTTTGTGTCATGCTGCTCCATCCGTAACGTATTTCTCGGGGACGAGAAATCTTTAAGTTGGGGAGAATGTAACGACCCGCAAATTCCTCGTCTGTTTTAAATGAATTCTTGAGATAAAGTTTATTGTCAAAAGATGTATTGATGAGAAGATGAGTGTTTTCATGGATTTACAACCAAAGACTTCATTATTTGGGATTTCTTTAAGGAACGAAATTCTTTGTGAAATTTTAATAGATTGACTAACTTTGAAAATTCGTATCTTTTTAACCGTAACTCCGAATTTTATGATCTGTATATGAAAACGATCGTCATTAAATGTAGATTTTAAAAACTTGACTTTTATAATTTTATAGACGTGTTTACAAAAATTTATTTCCTGAGTGCATGGTAAACGAATTTTGAATACTTAAATGAGTAAAAATAGTTAAAGACCTCAAATGAACTTTTCCTTTTGAGGATCTCTTTTATATATACAAATATGATTTTAGAAAATGAAATGAGGGCTATGTCTACAGACCATTGGTGCAGTTAATTGTTTTATTTAAAGTGTGTATTTTAGAATTTTTATTCACTATTGTGAGTGATTGTTTTCTTATAAAGGGAAAATTACTTTATGTGATTTTATAAAATGAATTTGAAATAAAATGAGTAGTTGAATGTGAAGTGTATGTGAATGTTTGTGTGGTGTATGAATTCCTTGCATTCCATTATTTTCTAAGGTGGCATAGCATTCTAGTATTTGCATGATGTGTGTGTGATTAGAAAAAAGGAAATTAAGATTTGTGTATAAATGTGTATAGGTGGCAAGCATGCATGAAGAGAGAGTAGGAAGATTTATTCTCTTCTAGGTTACGAAAATTGAAAGTGAAATCTAATCCATGGGAAAATAAATTAGGAAATGTGAAGTAGGAAATAAAATAATGAGTGATTAGACCTAATAACCTAAATTACTCCTTATTGTCCCCTTGATAAAATCCACCCATGCAACAAATTGAAGTGCCAAAACCACCCCTCACCCTTGCACACATGACCGAATTTCCAAGGGGCAAAGAAGGAAATTCATGGCTTGCCTATATAAGGCTTAGCCCTTAGTTCATTTCCCTTCATTCTTCCTCATTTCTTCATTTCCTTTCTTCATTTTCCCAAACACATTCACTCTAGGAGCAAACCAAACTCCTAGAGAGAGAGAAAGAGAGAGAGGGCCGTGAGTTAGAGAGAAGGAGGAGAAGAAGTTCAAGCTAGATCCAAGGCTTTTTTTTCTTTGAGGTTCAAAGTGTTAGGAAGCTAGAAGACCAATCTCTCTTGGTAGGTGATTCGAAGACCATGAAGAAGATGTGTTAGTTTGGGTTTTTCTTTTGATCTTGTAATTTCCCTTCTTTTCTTTCTTTGCATGTTCATTTTTATGGCTCAAAAGATGAGTGCATGTGATGGTTGTGCATGATCATGAACTTTAAAGACTAAAAGAAACTTGTAATGTGTTAAACCATGGACTTGATGATTCGGTTAAGGCTTGCATGAAGGATCTTGATGCTTTTCAAACTAAATCTTAAAGATCTAAAGAGTTGTTGAGATTTTTGTGAGTTTGAAATAAACTTCTTTGCATGCTAAGTTTTCTTCCTTAAAACCGTGATTCATGGAGCTTTCATGAGATGATTTGATGAATAAATTTATAAGCTAAACTTGATTGATGATAAAGTTGAGGTCTTTGGCCTTGCATGTTGATTTGATGATGATCTATGTTTAATAAGTAAAAAAGTTAAGATCTTGAACCTTGCATGTCTTGATTTTTGACTTGATCTTTGATAAAGCTTTGATTTCGTCTTGATTTATGAAAAGTTTTGATCTTTTCTTAGTGCATGTCACGGTTTTTCAAAGAACCAAGGAAAGAAAGCTTTTGAAAATGATTTTTGATTCAAGGAAAGCTTGATCTATGCATTGTGTTCTTGCATGTTAAAGATTTGAAGTTAAATCTTGATTTCTAATGACATTGATTCGGTTTAAGCCTAGAACTAAGAGATCATGTTTTGTTTTTCATGAAAAAGGCACATGCATGTAAATCTTTACTTCATTTGAGAACTTTAAAGTGCATGCATAAGATTTGAAGTTAAAAACCTTGCTTAAATTATGATGATGATTCGGTTTAGTACTTTAAAAAGGAAATGATGTTTTTAAAATTTTGTGTAAGAAAGTGCATGATTTGATCCATGAACCTTTATCTTTGCATATTGAAAAGTGAACCAAAAACCTTGTCTTTGTCTTGATGAATATTCGGCCAATGCATGTAACGAGGTTAGGATTCTTTTTCATGAAGTGACATGAAGTAATGAGTATGTTTTATGGGTTAATGCTAAGTTAAATTGTTTGAAATGGTGTTGTGGTTATTTATTTCTATTCGGTTTTGGTTAAAAGATAAAGGAATCTATACTTGATTCTCATTTTATGTGTATGCATGTTAATATTTGTTTAATCTAAGGATTTTGAATGCATGCATAAAATTTCTAAGGCTTGAAAAATAAGACTTTGATGTGGCTTTTGATTTAAGGAGTTGATTTATGTTAAGAAAATGAATTGAAGCTTGTTAAATTTTCCAAGAAGAGCTCACGGTTTTAGGATCAAAAGAGGAAGAAATAATTCCATGATCTTGTGTCTTTGATGTGAACAAATCTTTGTTTTGATATGTGCATATTTTCGGCCATAAATGATAAAGGCGTTAAGGAAACTTTGTTTTATAAACCTAAAGATGCAAGTTGATGCTTGAACATGATTTGGTTGTGTGGAGTGTACAAAGTTTATATGTTTGGTTTATTTTGGCTTATTCGATTCGGTCCCTTTTTAATAAAGTAGGTAAATATGAAAATGAATTATTTGGAAAAGATTGTGAGTTGCTTTAATGTTGATCAATTGGTTATATGCTTCTAAAATGTTGTTTTGATCCATGAAAATTGTTTCGTTTTTGTGTATGATTCGGCCTTGAAGGGTTTAGTGAGAAAGGAAATTATTTTGTTAAATAATAATTGATAATTGAAAAGTGTATGATCTATATGAAAAGTAAAAGCTAAAGTGTTGTTTGTTGTTAGTGGATGTTTGGAAAATATTTGAGTACGTAATCAGTTTTGAAATTAATTGATTTATTTGAGAATGTTGGATTGTGTTTGTGGCTGTCCAAGGGATGCTTTATGACCAAAAGCTTGAATCTTAAAATGTGAAAGTGATTGTTTCGAGTTAAGGAATTATTTAAAGCAAAAAGTATTTTTACGTTGTTTTCGGGTTTTACTAAAGTGGAATTTGTAAAACAATTCCTTGCTACCCAGAATTGTTTAAAATTTTTCCTTAATTCTAAAAATGTGTTCATATGATTTAAAGTGTGGTTTTCAAGTGGTATTTGATTTGGGAAAAAGCCGGATTAAAAACGGTGAATTTTTCAGTGTTTTTGGATATGATTAGGATGCTGTCCAAGACGGACCAGCAACCGAATCAATTGGTTCAAATTATTTTATTAGATGTTTTCAAATGGTTTTGAAGTACTAAAAGTACTAGAAAATATTAGAGTTGTTTTGAGAAAACAATTGTGTTTTAAGCCTTCCGACGAGGAACGGAATGTGTATTGAGTTAAGAAAAGATTTTCGTATACAAGTTAATAACGAAAACGTGTTTTGTCTAATACGAGGAATTTTAAGACGGGGGATTGGAGCAGCTGGCAGCTGACAGCGATAAGGATCCGCGGAGATCGTGTGCATTTATTTTCTGGACTTGAGGTGAGAGAGAAGCTTTCCTAAGACACCGTGGTATTTAGGTGATTTATTAGGACGTTCCGGATCATCTCAAAGATCGGAACTTGGTGGTTCTGAGTCAGTAGTATAGTGGCAATTGTTTGTGTTGTGTGGCCACTTATACGAAGGAGACAAAGACCACATGTTATTGTGTGAAATTATATGATGATGATTTGAAATAGCATGCTTATGTTTATCTGCTTAGATGCTTAATTATGTATGATGATATTGAATTGTGGATAATAAGAGTAGCATGCTGATGGACGTCTGATACGTCCTGAAAATGAGATAATGTAAATGAGATGTGAAAGTAATGAATATGACTGAAAAGAATGACGAACGAGATAATGTGGGCAAGAATGTGAAAGTGAAAGATGCAAAGAGAAAGATATAATACCCTGTTTGGCCTAAGTCCTTATGTAATAAGGCAGCCTTGATAAGACATTAAGAAAAGAAATAATGATATGAGATATGAGAATGATCTGAAAAGAGATATGAGTTGAGCTTGGGAAAGATTGAAAATGTCATGAAAGTTAAGAGAATTTGATAAGAAATGAGATATGATGTGAATGAAAGTATCGTAATGACGTCGAGCCAGAGCTGAGGAAAGCAGTGTTGTTGTTGTTGATTGAAATGAGATGTGATATGAGTGGAGCTTGGCTCCTTTATTGATGTTTATTGGAATGAGGCTTGCGTTGAGTTGAGCTTGCTCCTCCACTAGTGCTCACTGAAATGAGATGATTATGAAATGAGATGTTGAGATGATTGTGAAACGAGGTGATTATGAAATGCGATTTGAGAAAGTGTGTGAAATGAGTTTTTGAGAAAGTTGATGAAATGAAGTTTTGAGAAAGTTTACGATATGAGATGTTGAGAAAGGTTATGAAATGAGAGGCAAGTATATTGATGCGATCCCAGCTCTGTGCTCTGTTGAGGAAAGTAACGTTGAGAATTAGTGGTCGGGACTCGTTGAAGGGATGCACCAAGGATGAGCCGACCTTAGGTTAATTAAAAAGATAAAAGATTATAAAAGACATTGACAAATGCGAATGCGGTGAGCTATGAGTGTGATATCGAAGTAGTGGAGAGGAAGATACTGTGACACCCTTCCGGATTACCCAAATATAATATAGTAATTAAGCTTTTATATTGGATAATATATGGACTTGTGAGGATTAAGAAAATATGGAAATAAAATTTTTCTTCCTTTAAAAGCGGGTGCACAAATCAACACTTGGAATTCTTGGAGAATAAACCCTAAGGTATTACCAAAATAGTTATATTGGATTCGGTGATTTCTAAAACCTTTTCGAAAGTTGGGTAGCATTCATCTTTTGGAACCGTATTTTATATTATAGAAAATAACTGAAGCTACCCTTGCTTTATTTGATAAAACTGATACCATCGAATAGTTTTCACAGCCGAGCCCTCAAATAGATTAAATCAGAGTAAGCGGAATTATCGGACTATGCAACTACTAGTAAGATGAACATAGGTACATATATATATATATATATATATAATAAGAGTCATAAGTACATAGCCCCATATCAAAGCTTCCAAGATCCCAAAATACAAGTCCATAAACAGATCTACACAATAACATGACCAAATCCCTAGAGAACCCCAAAAGTATATCTACAACATATATACATAACCAAAATAAAACTCTAAGGGTGGTCACGTAGATCCGGCAGCATCAGATGTAGTAGTAGTGATAACAGCAGTCTCCAAGAAACATAAGTAGTAAGGTAGTAGCATCATCATCAACACAGCAGCAGCAGCAAGATCTCCTCCACAGCCTCCACACATCGGATCCCCTGATCCTCATCACATACCCTATACACAAACCTAGGGATCATCGTCCCTCCAATCACTCCCAGTAGAATGCACGACAGGCTTGCTCCCACTCTCGTCCTCCACCGGATCCTCCTCGATCTCATCCGAGGGAGAGTGTACCCTACAACTGGGTACCGGTTCAGGTGATGGTGAAACCCTGACTGGGCTCCTCGGATCAGAAGGGGGAGTCTCCTCGCGGACGACTCTCGAGGTAAAAGGGTGAGAGCGGGTAGGTCGAAAACGGAAACTGTGATAGGAGCGAGCTGGTCGCGTGGGAGGTGGTACATGGTAAGTGTAAAACGGGGGTACATGCATAGTGTATATGATGGGAATCCTAAATCTACGAGGACGGAATCGGATCAACGGGTTCGGGTGGTAGAAGGTAACCTCTACCTCTCCCTCGAACACCGCGCGATGGTCCTCATAGATCCATGTGCCACTAGGAAGTGGCCGGATCTCGATGCAAGCAATGTAACGAGACATCACCTACAAGGGCATAGGGGTAAGCAATTCTATACACATAATCAACAGAGAATAAATTGTGCAATATGAGTATGTAACTATGCATCAATTAACAACAATCACATATAACACTTAGCAGTTAATTAATGCACATAGGATGCTCACACTTATTTCATTTATCACAATTAATTTAAATGAATGGCATGATGCATGACTTTAGCTCTCAAGCCTATCTCCATCATACTATGTCACTCTCTGACGTCCATCCCTGACAACCCAGCACCCAACAGTGCGTTGTATTCCTAGGTATACAACAATTCGTACACTCACCTAGAATGTACACGTCAAGCTTGGTATCCATGCCACCCGAGCATATCCCGTCATCCAAACGGACCGTCATCCAAACGGTATAACCATATCGGCATCCACTAAGCCGACCACGTCAACGACATGTCATCAAGCAAGCGTATTGGCACTCCCAGAGGCCCTCCACATGTTTACCAAAAACATGATATACGTCCTACCATCCAAACTCCAGAATGAATGCATTACTTTACTGAAAAGGAATTGATTGATGTTTTATCCTTTTATTAATACATTACGTGCCTCCCGAGCAACGTATCATTACTCAAATGAAAATATCATAACGTCAATCAATTTCCTTTAAGTCCAGGATCACTCGGTTTATTGTCCTTTAAATGTTACAAAATGAATTAGAATTGAAAATGGTATTTTTAAGTATCTGACTAAAAATACTCGAGTGTTTTCCATAATACTCGAGTAGTTTATCATTTTCCAGATATTACTCGAGTAGTTTATGATTATACTCGAGTCGTTCATGTCTGTTTAGAGATTCAAGTTTTCATATCTTCAAAAATATACTCGAGTAATTCATGAGATACTCGAGTAGTCCATTACCCAGAATACTCGAGTAGTTCATGTAACACCCTCAAATTATTTAGTTAAATTAGGATTTTATAAAAATGGTAACTGAAAATTTCTTTTTAAATTAAAATACTTAAGAAATATTTTTCCAAAAAATCGGACAGAGTTTCCTCTGTTTTTCGAACTTCCCAAAAATTTTCTTCTTAAAACCTGTCAGTCCAGAATTATTTAAAAACATACGATATTTAATCAAAACACAAAATTAAGTCCTAATGCCCAACATAAACCAAGCAAGGGCGTACAACTAATACATTCTTTTAAATTACAAAATATCAATCTTTAACTTAATTATTACTTTAGATCACTCAAAAAAAACAAGACCACTCCACGTGGTGGAGGGTAATCCTGCTCGGCCAAAAACTGTGAAAGCTCCAAGCTCAGTACCTGAAAAATGTTTGTAAGGGTGAGCTTTACACATGAAGTAGAAAGTAGTTCCTAACTAAACATAATGACCTACTAAGTCAAACACACTTAGCACGTAACACATATTTTCAATCATCAAACCAAGCATGCATCACACACAAACAATAGTTCCCTTAGCCACTCTTAAACCCATATCTTGCGCTCTTTTATCTTATTCATGTACTGTTGATTCTCTTTTCTTCTCACATTATATTATACATTATATTATCTTTTATTATTGCATTCATTCATTATTTCTTCCTTTTATATTTTTATTGTTTTCTTCTCTTTCTTCCTTAAATTCTTTCTTTATTTCATTCTTTCTTTCTTTTTAATCTTTCTTTACTTCTTTCTTTTTATTAATTTGGCTACAGGGTCTCACGACCAGGCCCACCGACCTAACCTGCACCAAATATTTCCTTTATCATCTATCCACAGGGTCTAACAACCAGATTCATATGACCTAACCTATGTCACAGGGTCTCACGACCAGATCTTTCGACCTAACCTGCGCCATAGGGTCTCACGACCAGATCATACTATCTAACCTGCGTTGGCCACAGGGTCTTACGACCAGATCCCACGATCTAACCTGCGTTGGCCCATTCTTTTATTAATTCTTTTATCAATTGGCCACAGGGTCTTACGACCAGGTCCTCCCGACCTAACCTGTGTCAAGTATCCTTTTACTATTTTCATTCTCATTCTGTTTATTTTATTTAGTTGTTCTTTTCATTTATTATCGTTTCACTTCTTTAATTTTCTTTATAATTATCCTTTTCTCTCTTGACTTTCATTATTAACTTGTTATCTCATTCGTCATTCAACACACATTATACATGCATACACAACAATTTCCACACTTTATATTTTCAATTCCCTAAGTTTATGCCAAGGCATTTTTAACTCTTTCTATTCCTTAATTCTCATTCTAGTTTACATCTCATACATACTTACTTTCTTTTATTTATTATTCCATTATTTGATTCGTTATGTGATACACTTTTAGCACACAAACATAACAATTTAGCCAGACATACAGAACAATAATCATTTATACTCATTCACAATTAACAACCAGAGTTCATGTTCTTCAAATAAACATACATGATAACATATAGCACTTAGCCTGCATATTTAATCACAAGTATCCATTTATAATTCAGTTTATATACTTTCTTACTTTATATTTAATTTAAATTAATTACCGAATAATCAGTTATAAGCACACCCACATATTCTTAGCAAGTATTATATACTAATTAGAAAATACTCTCTAAAGCAAGGTAAAGAACCCCTTACCTCGATTGACGAAAATAAAGAAATAACCTCAACTTCGGGGCTTGCCGACGAGAATGAGCGGTGATCCGTGAAGCCTCAATGACCCGGGGTGATGAACAGGTCCGTGGCGGTCAACGTCGGTGAAGAGAACAGTCACGGTACGGCGATAACGGCGCCGGTTCGGTTCGCAATCAGCAAAGACCCACACCGAATGTCGATTCCGGCGACGGCGGCGCGAGCGAAGAACAAGGGAGGGATAGGCGAGTCACTCCCTTGACTGGCAGCGTGACTCCATGGCTGCATCATCAAACAATGGCGGCAGCAGCAAGCAAAAACCCAGCAGCAGTGGCGGCTGGTATGGCTGGTGGCTCGATCTGGGTCACGAACTTCGTCCCTCGAAGTGATGGTGCGGCAGCGCTCGGTGGGTCGCGATTCTCGCCCAGCCCGTGAGGAAACTGCGAGCGGCAGAAGGACTGAGGGAGAAGACGAGCGCGATCTCCATGGTGCAGCCAGTCGCAGACTCACGACGGAGGAGAAGGAGAACGCGTGCGTGGGCACGCGGCAGAGAGAGAGAGAGACGGACAAGAGAAGGATGCTGCGTTGGTGGTTCCGCAGGTGGTTGTTGCAGCCGAGATAAAGCAAGGACGGAGGGAGTTGGTGGTTGCCCCAATTAGGGCCGGCTGTTGAAGAAGATGGGGAGGGGGGTTGTTCGAACCCCTTCCTCTTTTTATTTTTTTTTCTTTTTATTTTTATTTTTATTTTTATTATTATTATTACATTATTATTATTATTATTATTATTATTCTTTTTCTCTTTATTTATTATTATTTTTATTATTATTATTCTTTTTATTTTTATTTATTATTATTATATTTATTATTATTATTATTACTTGTGTTAGTATGATTTAAAACACTAATACCATTTTTCTTTATTTGTTTATTGTAAATCTCAAAAAAATACTAATAATAAAATGTAAGCATTTAGTAAGTACTTATATAAAATTATCAAGTTAAGAAGCTTAAAATTCTTAAAACAAGTTCAACATACAACATGTCAAAATATATTAAAGTATAGAAAGAATGGTTTTCAAATAGTATAATTATTTTTAACATTTTAATTGAACTAATCACTTAGCCATATCAATAATCAATTAGTTAGTGCTATTTTTCTTTTTATTACTCTTATTATTATTTGGAATTAAAAATGGGGATGTTACAATTCTCCCCCACTTACAAGAATTTCGTCCCCGAAATTCGGGTTACTTCGTAACGCGGAGAACCATCCAGCTAAGGGGGTTCCTGTCGGTTCTATTTCCTCGCTTCCGATGTGTTTAGGTCCATTCTTCTTAGTATTGTCATGTCTGTCCTCGGACACTATGTATTTCCTCTATCGCGACAGGATTCACCATTCCCTTATTATTAAAGTTCCATCTTCCATTTCTTGGATTGAAATCCTCCCCCACTTAGCATCAACTTACCTGCTTACTCCGATGCCAGGAAGCAGGAAATTGAACATGTCGGCTCCTGATTGCCTTTCATACGATTCTTTAACAAAGAGTGCAAGAATCTAACAACAACAGGAAATAGAATCTTTGGAATTCATGAGGAATTTGCGACTTCGCTTTAAGAGAATAGTATAAGATTATGCGATCCAAAGACTCCTCGTAGAACGTAGCAGCTTATGGCTAGAAATTTCCCGAAATCTGATCGAATAAATAAGACTGGAACTCCAGGAACGATGGATATTCTAAATAAGAAACAAGGAGAAGATCATAAATTCTCAATGTTTAGTATATTGGAGCGAGAAATTTTTGATTCGTGATCAAAAATCGGTACTTCGAGGTCATGTCAAACCAAGAAGAATGAGGAGGAAGGGATCTACTTGCACGAATTGGGGTACTAATTAAGGCTTTCAGATTTACTATTAAATTCTTAAACGATTTTCGATGGTCAAAGATTGGAGTTTGGCAAGTATTCTTCACGTTTGAACATTCTATTAAACACTATTTTAGACCAACAACACTCAAGACATACCTTGGGTGTATGTCAGCAATCCCTTACAACCTTCTTCGAGTTAAACCTTAAGGAAAGCTCGAATGAACTTGATACAGAACAAGAAAGCTAATGGAATTTGACATTTCTATCACCTTAAGACTTGCACTTCTTTCGAAATCGAGAGTCGTGATGGGTTGACGAGTTTGAAAAGGTTGTGGTGTCTGACCGCGTATGGTTTTCTCCACACTTTATGGTGATTGGCGGGTCCAAGAGGGTCGCCAACATGACAAGAATCGGGTAGATACAGGCATTGGAGACGATAACGTGATTAGATATATGTCAAGCAAGAAGATGAAGAAAATCATCCTAAAGAATGTATTCCTACTAGATATTCATAGAAAATGGCATTTCCTCCGGACTAATGGTTGACTTCATCCATACTCCGACACTTGGGAGTACCAACTTCGACTATTAGGGAAAGGTTCTTTCGGCTAAGCGTCCAGATTTAATCAGCTAGGAGTAACGGATTCCGACTACGACCCTTACTCTCTTGATGCGAACCTGGTAACACCCAGGCCAAAGGTTGGTCTTAGCAAAACTACAGCTCCTTTATTTGTTTCTCCAACTCCGCCAGTTTACTAGTGGCTAATCTACAAGAAGCTATGGGAATCTGATATTGTCCCAGAAACAAGGTCAATGCAGAATCAACTTCTCGATTGGTCATCACTTAGACAAGATCCAAGTTAATGACCAAGTTCTCCCCCACTTAGTATTGACGTACCGGCTGTATCAATGTCGGGGAGTAGGCTGGTTCGACACTAAAAATCAAGTACGTACATTCTTGACTCTGGGTTTCTAACAATCTAATTTGGTTTTTCATGAGAGCTAAAGGTGATCACTACGGAGTTTGCTCGATTCTCTTGAAGATCCTATTCTCGGCTATACTATTCGTAAGCGGGTACAACAACGTAAAGGGTCTTGTCCCTTGGTTCCGTTTTGAGTCCACTTCCTGATTTGTGTAAAGAGTCGGAAAAATGCTTTTCGGGTTGGTCACTTTCCTTCTGAAGGGTCTATCTCTTAGAGTTCCCGCCTTCGGTTGTTTTGATTTCAATTGGAGGGTAGCAATGATATCGACCATTAGTAGACGTAAGGATCGGGGTGATCAGTCCCAACCTCGCATCTATCAACTGCACATCATTGCCAACTTCATTGGTAGTATCGTCCTTTAACAGATGCAAGAGTAAGGATGGCCAATCCTTACCCTACACACTATTAAATGACAATATTATCACAAGGTTTAGTTTAGATTTTAATTAGAGTCCTACAACTAATCGGTTCTTCCTACGGCTTCTCATGATTGTCTTAAAGATCGGTTAAAGTGTGCGTACTTCTCGAGTTTCACAGCACCACATTGGAAAGGATTAGGGATTCAGATTCTAAGAAGAGTAAGCTTTGGGAAATCTTAATAAGGAACTACTGAGATCAACCTAGAATTTCTATTTTAAAAAAAATTGTCCTAACTTCTTTGCCCGTTCGCTTTCAAGAAATTAACATCTCACATAGGGCATACCTTCACTTAGCTCGTCCAAGACCTCTCCTATTTGCCCAGATCGGCTCCTATTTGCCAGTTGCCTTTGCAATATATCCACTTCTTTCCACGGGGTATTACTGGGAAAATGTCTCGGTTGTTCACACCGATAGCAGAGACCCTCTCTTGCAATTCGATCCTTGTACTAGCACACACCGCGGTGAGACTTTCTGAAATTCAAACATGGTGTCTAGTAATGGAAACGACCACGCTTTGGTCCACATTTCTTGGGACTGCTGCCCTAGTGTGGTTGTCGGCATACGGATCTACTTTCCGAGCCGGTCTCCTACCCTTGGTAGTGCTTCCTAACCTCCTTGCCAAGTTCTTCTCATCGGTACGGAGTATATTCACTAGTTGAAAGAAACTGCCGACGTTATTGTTCTCCAAGGTAAGCCTAACATCCCAACGAAGTCCCGACTCAACCTGATCTCGGTTCAAATGAACCAAGTTTCCTAGAGTTGCAGCGATCCTAGCATCGTCACTGCACCTACTAATTATGAGTATGTAATTATGCATCAATTAACAACAATCACATATAACACTTAGCAGTTAATTAATGCACATAGGATGCTCACACTTATTTCATTTATCACAATTAATTTAAATGAATGGCATGATGCATGACTTTAGCTCTCAAGCCTATCTCCATCATACTATGTCACTCTCTGACGTCCATCCCTGACAACCCAGCACCCAACAGTGCATTGTATTCCTAGGTATACAACAATTCGTACACTCACCTAGAATGTACACGTCAAGCTTGGTATCCATGCCACCCGAGCATATCCCGTCATCCAAACGGACCGTCATCCAAACGGTATAACCATATCGGCATCCACTAAGCCGACCACGTCAACGACGTGTCATCAAGCAAGCGTATTGGCACTCCCAGAGGCCCTCCACATGTTTACCAAAAACATGATATACGTCCTACCATCCAAACTCCAGAATGAATGCATTACTTTACTTAAAAGGAATTGATTGATGTTTTATCCTTTCATTAATACATTACGTGCCTCCCGAGCAACGTATCATTACTCAAATGAAAATATCATAACGTCAATCAATTTCCTTTAAGTCCAGGATCACTCGGTTTATTGTCCTTTAAATGTTACAAAATGACTTAGAATTGAAAATGGTATTTTTAAGTATCTGACTAAAAATACTCGAGTGTTTTCCATAATACTTGAGTAGTTTATCATTTTCCAGATTTTACTCGAGTAGTTTATGATTATACTCGAGTCGTTCATGTCTGTTTAGAGATTCAAGTTTTCAGATCTTCAAAAATATACTCGAGTAATTCATGAGATACTCGAGTAGTCCATTACCCAGAATACTCGAGTAGTTCATGTAACACCCTCACAATTATTTAGTGAAATTAGGATTTTATAAAAATGGTAACTGAAAATTTCTTTTTAAATTAAAATACTTAATAAATATTTTTCCAAAAAATCGGACAGAGTTTCCTCTGTTTTTCGAACTTCCCAAAAATTTTCTTCTTAAAACCTGTCAGTCCAGAATTATTTAAAAACATACGATATTTAATCAAAACACACAATTAAGTCCTAATGCCCAACATAAACCAAGCAAGGGCGTACAACTAATACATTCTTTTAAATTACAAAATATCAATCTTTAACTTAATTATTACTTTAGATCACTCAAAAATAACAAGACCACTCCACGTGGTGGAGGGTAATCCTGCTCGGCCAAAAACTGTGAAAGCTCCAAGCTCAGTACCTGAAAAATGTTTGTAAGGGTGAGCTTTACACATGAAGTAGAAAGTAGTTCCTAACTAAACATAATGACCTACTAAGTCAAACACACTTAGCACGTAACACATATTTTCAATCATCAAACCAAGCATGCATCACACACAAACAATAGTTCCCTTAGCCACTCTTAAACCCATATCTTGCGCTCTTTTATCTTATTCATGTACTGTTGATTCTCTTTTCTTCTCACATTATATTATACATTATATTATCTTTTATTATTGCATTCATTCATTATTTCTTCCTTTTATATTTTTATTGTTTTCTTCTCTTTCTTCCTTAAATTCTTTCTTTATTTCTTTCTTTCTTTCTTTTTAATCTTTCTTTACTTCTTTCTTTTTATTAATTTGGCTACAGGGTCTCACGACCAGGCCCACCGACCTAACCTTCACCAAATATTTCCTTTATCATCTATCCACAGGGTCTAACAACCAGATTCATATGACCTAACCTATGTCACAGGGTCTCACGACCAGATCTTTCGACCTAACCTGCGCCATAGGGTCTCACGACCAGATCATACTATCTAACCTGCGTTGGCCACAGGGTCTTACGACCAGATCCCACGATCTAACCTGCGTTGGCCCATTCTTTTATTAATTCTTTTATCAATTGGCCACAGGGTCTTACGACCAGGTCCTCCCGACCTAACCTGTGTCAAGTATCCTTTTACTATTTTCATTCTCATTCTGTTTATTTTATTTAGTTGTTCTTTTCATTTATTATCGTTTCACTTCTTTAATTTTCTTTATAATTATCCTTTTCTCTCTTGACTTTCATTATTAACTTGTTATCTCATTCGTCATTCAACACACATTATACATGCATACACAACAATTTCCACACTTTATATTTTCAATTCCCTAAGTTTATGCCAAGGCATTTTTAACTCTTTCTATTCCTTAATTCTCATTCTAGTTTACATCTCATACATACTTACTTTCTTTTATTTATTATTCCATTATTTGATTCGTTATGCGATACACTTTTAGCACACAAACATAACAATTTAGCCAGACATACAGAACAATAATCATTTATACTCATTCACAATTAACAACCAGAGTTCATGTTCTTCAAATAAACATACATGATAACATATAGCACTTAGCCTGCATATTTAATCACAAGTATCCATTTATAATTCAGTTTATATACTTTCTTACTTTATATTTAATTTAAATTAATTACCGAATAATCAGTTATAAGCACACCCACATATTCTTAGCAAGTATTATATACTAATTAGAAAATACTCTCTAAAGCAAGGTAAAGAACCCCTTACCTCGATTGACGAAAATAAAGAAATAACCTCAACTTCGGGGCTTGCCGACGAGAATGAGCGGTGATCCGTGAAGCCTCAATGACCCGGGGTGATGAACAGGTCCGTGGCGGTCAACGTCGGTGAAGAGAACAGTCACGGTACGGCGATAACGGCGCCGGTTCGGTTCGCAATCAGCAAAGACCCACACCGAATGTCGATTCCGGCGACGGCGGCGCGAGCGAAGAACAAGGGAGGGATAGGCGAGTCACTCCCTTGACTGGCAGCGTGACTCCATGGCTGCATCATCAAACAATGGCGGCAGCAGCAAGCAAAAACCCAGCAGCAGTGGCGGCTGGTATGGCTGGTGGCTCGATCTGGGTCACGAACTTCGTCCCTCGAAGTGATGGTGCGGCAGCGCTCGGTGGGTCGCGATTCTCGCCCAGCCCGTGAGGAAACTGCGAGCGGCAGAAGGACTGAGGGAGAAGACGAGCGCGATCTCCATGGTGCAGCCAGTCGCGGACTCACGACGGAGGAGAAGGAAAACGCGTGCGTGGGCACGCGGCAGAGAGAGAGAGAGAGACGGACAAGAGAAGGATGCTGCGCTGGTGGTTCAGCCGGTGGTTGTTGCGGCCGAGATAAAGCAAGGACGGAGGGAGTTGGTGGTTGCCCCAATTAGGGCCGGCTGTTGAAGATGGGGAGGGGGGTTGTTCGAACCCCTTCCTCTTTTTATTTTTTTTTCTTTTTATTTTTATTTTTATTTTTATTTTTATTATTACATTATTATTATTATTATTATTATTATTATTCTTTTTCTCTTTATTTATTATTATTATTATTCTTTTTATTTTTATTTATTATTATTATATTTATTATTATTATTATTATTACTTGTGTTAGTATGATTTAAAACACTAATACCACTTTTCTTTATTTGTTTATTGTAAATCTCAAAAAAATACTAATAATAAAATGTAAGCATTTAGTAAGTACTTATATAAAATTATCAAGTTAAGAAGCTTAATATTATTAAAACAAGTTCAACATACAACATGTCAAAATATATTAAAGTATAGAAAGAATGGTTTTCAAATAGTATAATTATTTTTAACATTTTAATTGAACTAATCACTTAGCCATATCAATAATCAATTAGTTAGTGCTATTTTTCTTTTTATTACTCTTATTATTATTTGGAATTAAAAATGGGGATGTTACAGTTCACATATTACTCGAGTTGTTCATTAATTTTTACTCTTGTTGCATCTGAAATACTCGAGTGCTTAGCCTGGTTCTCAAGTTGGTGCGCCAATTTTCACACTGGTGCATCACGAAATACTCGAGTGTTAAGCCATATACTCGAGTATTTGCAGACAGAACAGACTGGAACTTGGTTTTTACATACCATTTCAATTTCTAAACATTTTTAACCCAAACCAGTGATCGCAATAGTTCATATACCATATATTGAACATGTTTCCATACTCATTTCATATCAAATAACCAATATGACGGAGAATCAATAAATCATGCATAAAAACACATTTTAACAACTCAACACCTCAATTTACACAATAAGCACAATACTCATGAAACAAAGTTCATTTAAGCTTGCATGCATGATATAGAACTTGCTCAACACAGTTTTAGAGCAAAGCTTGGTCTCCAAACCAAAGATCCTATTCAATCTAAGCCCTTAGAGCCTCTTGGTGGCTCTCTAACACAAATAATGGAATTTAATCTCTATCTAGTGAATATAATTACTTCCCCTTACCTCTCAGACGTGAATCAAACCAAGAATCCCAAAGAAAAGCTCCACAACTCTCAGACCAACTTCAAGCACCACATGCAGAGCATTTTGAGTGCAACACCAAAGTGGAATTGGTTCACACATGAAACAGAGAATAAAATTGGGGAAATTAGGTTTTCTAGACTCTATGCAACATAATCTAACTAAGAAAATCGAATTTGAGACTCAGGGATTCATGAGCTTACCATAAATCAAGATCAAAGTAAGCTCCAGACACAAACTTGACCAAGAACAGCTTCACTTCAACTCCTTGAATCCTCCAACACACTCACTCAATCCTCACGATTTTGGTGTTTATACAAAGCTCGTGATGTGAGCTTTGTATTCGTGTATCACTCGAATCCTAACACTCAGAATTTAAGGAGAATCGAAGAGGGCAAATACGAAACCCTAACTTTCATCAACAACCCAAACTTAACCAAAAAGCTTCACGAATCTATTGTTGTTGAGCTTAAATAGAGCAAGAAAGCTCTCATGCAAGGCGACACGAAAGCCTTGAGGTGTTGGGGAAGGAGTATTCGTGGCGGGAAGAGGGAATCGTTCATGGTGACTCATCAAACGCACTAACTCGTGCAATTTGACCCAGAATACTCGAGTATTCAGAATAATACTCGAGTATTTTACCCAATTTTTGAAAAATAATTATTTGATTTAATTTCCCTCCAAAACCTTTCCTATAATTGCTTCTAGGTCCCAACCCAGGGACTCTTATGCAAAATACTCATTTTAGGCATTTATTATATTTATTAAATAATTTCACACACACAAACTAGTTACATGAACACATATTTTAATCAAGGATTAATATATAAAATATTAATTATAATTAAATTATAATTAACATTTAATTAATCGGGGATTAAAATTTTGGGGTGTTACAGATACCATGGGTATCTGCGGATACTCAGGTGGAGATTTCATTAGGGGAGGACAATGACGGTGAAACATCAAGAAGTCTAGAGTACTTTCTAGGCAAAACGAACTCCACATGTGGTATACGAACGTGGTAGGGACTGGATCCAAAGCCGTGGTAAGTTCTGCAGCGCAACTAAAACTAGTACTGTCGCCCCCTAGATTGCAAATCTTGAACAGTGAGAGAGACAGGAACGGGGCTATGTGATTTTGCCACTGTACCCGATTTTTCTACAGTGTGCCTTGATATTATATGATTTGATTTGATTTGAGACTGTACCTGATTTTCTACAGTTCTCCTGGCTTGGAGCCATTTGATTTGTTGAGACAGCTGTCGAGCCCGCGTGGTAAAGGTCCTGTACTCCTGTTTGCTTCCGACTAGGTTGGGTGGATGACTGAGGAGATGTAGACGTGTGTGCTAATTGCGAAAGAAACGAGTACCTCGATGATATTGTAATTTCCCTCAATCATCGATGGTTGTGATTCAATAAGACTTGATAAGAAAAGTTTAAGAGTAATGAAAAGACTTATAATGATAAGAAGCAAAAGCTTATGAAATGTTGATAATGAGAAATGAATCGAGAATGAAAGTGTGGAAAAGCGAACGAAATCATGTGAGAACGGAAATGAATAAGATTCACAAGTTGAGATTGAGAAAGAAAGAATGATTATGTTGAAAGTGAAAATAAGTCTGGCAAGATAGTGAATATCGATGATGATGATAATGATGATGATGATATACTTGAATGATATGTGGTATGTATGTTGTATTGTTATGTTTGAATTGTCTTGATATCTTGCCTATTGTAAACCCACACCGTCAACGATGCGTCGTTCGGATTGCTTACTCTCTCGTGTTCGTTGGCATATCGGTGTGGCTGGTATCGCAACGGACAGATGGAGCATTGTTTGGAGATTACTACATGGCGACGTCAGGGAAGTGGTTGGAAACCCACACGCTATGGATGGGTGTGGACGGGATGTACTCAGATGGAGATTGCGGATCCAGAACACGAACTAAGAGGATCAACAACGGGATCGTGCTTGGGAAGTGTATCTATTCTGGGATACAATAGTAATGAACCACCATCACGGAATGAAGCTAAGGAGGAACCCGTGAAGCTGTTTGGTGCAGAGCTAAAGCCAAGTTCTGGAGAGGAGTCAACAACAGAGGTAGCATCATCCTCCGATACGAAGAAAAGGTTCGGGAAGAAAAGGAAGCCGCAGCCGGTTGTCTTCACTAGGAGGAATCGAGTGTAGGATGTTCAGTTAAGATGACCTGAGTCTTTTAATAGTTTAAGTCTATTGTTAGTACTTGAGTCAAGGATTACCGAGCAAAGAACCATTTATGCAATCAAGCTAAGTTTAAATTATGTATTGTGGAGTACTTTTGTTTTGGAAGATCGAACAATGTAATCTTTTGGGAACAGTCATGAATATTTTTGATATAGTACAATAAATGATGATACTCTTTGAACAAAGTCACCTTATGAAGGTGAAGGTTTCATGTAAAGAAATGTTTTAGTAACAACTCGGTTTTCAGTAAAGGATTTTAGGGCACCAATGACATTTCAATAATGTTTCAAAAAAAAAATTGGCCTCATTTTTGGTAACTTAATGAATAAAAGTTGGATATTCTGAGTTACGAAAATCGGGCTGTTACAATCAATAACAACTGTAGGAAGAGAAACTAAATAAATTCCTCTTCAAAAGCAATATTTATAATCTTATCTTCCCCTTCAAACTCAACATCCCAAAAAAAAAACTCAAGAATTTCTTGTCTCAAAGCACCTAATAGTGAGGTCATAAAACATTAAGTCTTAACTATAATCAGAGTATCCAATAAAGTAGCAGCTCATTGTTTCTTTTCATTTGGCCTAAAAAAACTTTTTGCCTTAGTTGGACAACCACAATTGTGAAAATATTTCATGATAGTCTTTTATATGTCCATGATACATAAGGGTCTTTGCTACTACTTTAGTTAGGACTTCATTTTCGTTTGTCAATGAACATTATTCATAATGATGTTACCCTAATTTGCATTTCGTGCCACATTAACTTGAATGCAAGATTACATTAAACGGGGTAACAATATCAAACAAACTGAAAAATAGTTTATTATGCAAAGGTAAAAAACAAAAGCATGTAACGATAAAATTTAAATCTTGACATTGACATGGATCAACCTTATTATTTCCAAATGAACAACATAACCAAATTAGTTCATTAAAGAAAAAAATGTCTAAATGACAATAAAATACATGTCTCTTTCAAGTCCAAATAATCATTACACTTTACCAATAGCCTAAAAGTTGATATTGTTTCTACCTTAACTTATTTGTTATTTCCCTTAAAAATTCATCTTTCAGCATCAGGTGGCAATGAACAATTTAAGCAACTATGCATAAACATACTTATGTGAGTAGTAAAACCCAATCTACTCACCATGTGTGTGTGGACGCAAAAATTAAATTAACCTATAAACAAACCAAAATGAAAGATGTAACCTTCTTTGAACACTAAGTGTGAATCTTAATATCACCTATTTCATGCATTAATTACTTTTATAAGAGAAACAAACAAATAATTCATTATTTTTGGGAGTTTATTGTAACTTCACCATCATTGTTCCCTTTCGCCTTTAGAGGTATATGCCAAGTTAGCACTATTAGTCTTGTCTTACTTCAATCCTTTCTTGTACACAGTATCAAATGAGTTCTAATGAAATCATTTGTCCATTGAAAAATATAACTAAATTTATCTTAATTGTGTTCAAGCATATCATAATCAAATGCTCAATAAAACCTTTAGCTAACTTTACTTTAGTCCTTTTAATTTTGAAGCAAGATTAGATATCTACATGTAGTACTCCTTTATATCCCATTGTCCATATACCTTATTAAAACAACACATAATAATATTATGTTAGTTTCATCCTTTTCCTTAATGGCAAAATTCCGTTTAATTTCCTTATGGAACAGCTTACATTAGTCTCTTAAGATATAATAATCTTGAGTATTTCTAGAATTGCACACTTGTTGATCATGAGACTTATGCAATAGCAACATTCCCATTTCTCAAATCCTATTTATCCTTAGAGGAACCTTATTCCATAAGATCAATAGGTTCATTCCAAAGTGCAAAATCTAGATTCATGCTGTCACAATGCTCCCTTCCTAATTCTTGAAGTTTGTGCCTTTAAAATGAATACATTAATGTACTTTACATTGAAGATATTATAAAAGTAGAAAATTAATTGAACAAAGAACAAAACACAACACAATCTCACGATAAAATTTAATCAATAATTTCAAATAAAGGTGGGGCCCATCACAAGGTATCTAGCACAACATTAACATTCAGTCTTAGGATAGAAATATTAACTCGTAAATGATACACTAAGTGTAGTAATCAAATATTAATAATTAATCCTGTCAAACAATAACCCTTTCTTTGAATCGACGACTTATTGTTCACATGGAAAACCTTATACTTTTTACATATTTATTACCACATGCATGTTTGAAATTTTGGCCAAATAGTAATCTTCTTTTGGGGCAATCA
Organism: Crotalaria pallida; assembly: GCA_037953625.1. Taxonomy (NCBI): domain Eukaryota; kingdom Viridiplantae; phylum Streptophyta; class Magnoliopsida; order Fabales; family Fabaceae; genus Crotalaria; species Crotalaria pallida. The sequence goes on from CM075649.1 coordinate 84,281,070, forward strand.
TTATGCGCATAAATTATAAACATACTATAGTCTTGATATTCCAAACCAATTAATCTACACGTGAGAGGTTACTTGGGCAACATGATGCTTCAATTAAATAATTTAGAATATTAGACATTAAATCATAAAGACACCAAAATTTGAATTTATATCTTTCTCCCTTAAAAAAACTTAAAAATAAATATTTAAAAAAAATATTTGTGAGGACACTTTAGTAAAAATTAGAGAGAAGAAAAAAAAAATTGTGAAACAACTTATTCCAGTGCGTGGTCAATTCTGTGACAAAACACAATGCAAGCACCATATGGGTATAGAACTTGATAACAACAATTTCCAAAGGGTATAACACTTGACCAAATGGTGCAACTTAAGTTCCTTTTGTTACGAAAAACTACTTGCACCAACAGGTGCTGAAACCGAACCCAAACATTCTCCAAGTTACATTCTTAACTAACATTCCAGATTGCAAAACGTTATAATTGTTGGCAATTAAGATTAATTAAGTCCAAAAATAGTAGGCGATATTTCAACAAAATTGACAAAACTCTACGCATACAATATACCACCATGAAGGCATTGCAATGGATCTTTTATATTATGCTAAGATTCTAAATCATTTCAATACTAGCATAAAACTTGAAAAATGACTAACACACCAATCATTGCAACTAATTAACCATAATATAGCAAGGAGTCAAACCAATGCAATCAGCCGTGAAGTATTGCACCCCTTTAGAATACAACAATATTATATTGTAATAACGAATTCAAATATACAACGCCAGAACAATAAAACTTTTCCAGATTTCAAACACCAGCACCGTAGCAATGATGATGAAAATTCAAATGAAATGGTGAAGTATTGCATCCCTCTACTTATTCGCGGGAGTCAATCCAACTTCTCTGTTGGCACCAGTCCTACATTTTGTCTCTGTGGAAAGAGGAGAAAGGGAAGGGAGGCCGTCTTCCTTGACTCGACCCCGAGATCTCGAATTCTTAACCTTCCTCCAACAGTTTAGTCTGTGCATTCATGTGCCTTCCCGTAGTGCCCCCTTCTTCCTCCTTGTCTCTTTCCCCTTAGACCTCTCCGAAAGGGCCCGAATATATGCACTAAAATTCAAATGAAATGGCCAGAACTAAACTCATGATGCAAATAAGTGTTTCATGCATTTCTAAAATCTTGAAAATATAAATCATAATCCATAAATATTATCTTTAAAAATAGATAATTACATACATATTTATTGGAAAACAATTTACATCATATCTTCAAAATGAATACATGAAAATTGAAGAAAAAATTATATCATAATGATTCAACATGAAACCTGACCCTGATACCACTTGTTGAAAAATTCATGGCATATACTAAAGAGATAAAACATATTATCTAACCAAAGCACATTCATGTCAAATCATCAAGAATGAATAGAGCGGAAGCGTACCTGTATGTATTCATGAAGAATATGATGAACGTAAGAACTTGTCCTTGATCTTGTGTCGAAATCCATATCCATGACGAACATGAAGGTTCTTTGGTCTTCCAAGTCATGAATGCACAATTGTTCCTAAGCCTTTTCTAATGATGAAATGTTAGAGAAGGGAATTGGATACAAATGACTTGGGAACCATAACCTATATATAATAAGTTCATAGCCTTTCGCTAAAGGTTACGACTATTGAACTTTCTTATTTCTATTTCGGCTCATCAACAATATTGAAATAAGACTTGGATATCTACACATTATTAAATCCATACCAAACGAAATGTCCTGAATCTCAATACAGTAAGCCTTAAAAGATCACTTTAATAGGGCTAAATCTTTATAATAGCACATAATACATGATTAATGAAATATGTAGGCTCACATATTAGATAAATATCTAACAAGAAGCAGTCACATTTATGCGGAAAACACAAAGTTGGAAGAAAAGAGAAAAAAACATGCAGACATATGGGGAGACAGGGGAGTAACACAAATGTCATTAAGTTACAAAAATGATACTTACAAAATCAACCTATAAACAAGTCTATACCATAAATAAAATAACATGTGTCAATTACTTATTATTCATTGGTTAACAAGTGATAAATATCACTTTCCTATGACGTAGACTTATTTGTAGGTTGATTTTGTAGCTCTTATCATACCTTGCAAGAGATTATTACCGGAACATAAAGTAAAAGAGCAACTGCAACAATAGAGTACAACAGACCTCCTCCTGAACATTATTGCTTCTCTTACATGTGCCAATTTATGAGTGTTATACTATCCACTTATATATGCGACAAGTATTAAGAGATGACGTTGAATAGTATACAGCAAGTCAGCCATGAAAAGAGTATAGACAAGAATGCCTATTCCCCAAAACGGAAGCTCTATTGGTGTGTTTGCGAAATCAACAATTTTTTTTTTTTAAAAAAAAAAACAAGGAAACAAGAGTTTTAAATAGGCATATTTTTTATATAAAAATTGAGGGATTTGAACAGAGAACTAAAGTTATCAAATATGAAAATTTGAGGAACAAATTCGAAAAAAAAAACTAAAATTAGCTAAACCAATAAAATTAGGGGACTAAACATAATTTAAGTTAACTTTAATTACAACAAGAAGATAAAAGAAATGACACAATTGTTTTATTGAATTTATGATTTTTTTAACCTCACGTAAAAATGAAAGTTTTTTTTTAAACTAAACATATAAAATTTTAATTTCTAAAATACACAACTTCCCATAAAATTTATATACTTTTAGGATATTGTTAAAAAACATTAAAATTAAGGGGCGTTTATTTCAAATTATGAAACAACATTTTTGTGAATAGAGAATAGAGAATAAAGTATTCTCATGTTTAATTTGATGCAAATGGTCAAGAATTTGATCTTTGATAATTTTTGCAAATGTAAAAGATCGTATTCAGAGAATTGTGTACAAAAGTCAATCAGTATTTCGAAAAGAATCAGCACCTCACCCAAATGAATGGATACTTTAGAAATCTAACAGAGGCACCAACAATTATGCAATGGAATTAGCCATCGTATGATGCTATGTGGATTTTAATGATACAAATTTAAAAAACAAATTTCAATGATACAAATTTAAAAAACATAAGCAGATACATTAAATTGGAGTATTATAAATGTGTTTGATTGAACTAAAAATGGAAAATTGCACTCATCTTCCTGAGGTTTGTACTAATGACACAGACAACCTTTTTAGTTTGGAAAATGATGCTCACCTCTCCTCCTTAATAATCAACATTGCACTTACACCCTCTCCTTATAATAAATGATTAGTTTATTAACCAAAATTTTATGCTTAGTATTAAAAAGGACATTTATACCCTCAAAGGACTCAGGTGGCACCTCATGCAAATTTCAAGTGTATTTGATGCATTTTTTCTTTATAACAACAATATGATAAAATTATTTTTTTAAGAAAAAAAATATTTTTTTACATGAAAATATAATAATTTTTTATCATATTTTTTTTAAACTAAAACACATATTCTTGTGTACAAATTTTATTCAAATGATTTTAAAATAATGTAGAAGACCTAACATCATTATTGAAATACAAACTCTATATAAAGATTAAACCTGTTATATTCATGTTCATATATCATAGGAACAATAATAAAATTAAAACATATTATATCATATTATATCATAATGAACTTATCTCTACTATAGCCTGTGATTAACCGTGAAAGTGTTAAAAAAGAATATTGTCTATAATAATAAGCATGTTAGCGTCACGAATAATTCCCTAGTGTATATTCACTCTAAATTCCGCTATTTGGCACAATTTTTGGTTGCCTCAGATTGGCTTGTAGAAGTGACTTTGTTGGTCATTACATTTTCTTGTAAAAAAAAAATTAATTTTATCATATTATTGTAAAAAAAAATGCACCAAATTAAATACATTTAAAATTTGTATGAAATGCCTCTTGAAAGTATAAAGTCTTTTTTTTTTTGGTGAACTAAGTCTTTTTAATTATAAGCATAACATTTTTGTTTATAACCTAACTATATATTACAAGGAGGGAGTATAAATGCAATACCAATTGTTAAGGAGTGGAGGTGAATGTCATTTTTCAAACTAGAGGGGGTGTCTTTGTCTTTAGGGCAAATCTCAGGGAAGGTGAGTGCAATTAGCCCAAATAAATACATATTAAATAATATGATAAATTTTATTTAATTTGTTTATAGATCTGATCGATTGTATTCTTATTACTATTTATTTATTTTTTTAACATTCCTATTATTAATTTAATTCTTGATTTTTTTTAAGTTCAAAAAAAAAAATTTCTTTATTTTTTTAATATTATCATCATTTTAATCCGCACGGGCAAATACATTAATAATATAAGATATTAAAATAACCTTTCCGGAATGGATATAAATTATGTAGGAAATTTCTAAATTTTTACTATCAACACACATTATTTTATGATTTTTGTCATGAACTTTCTAAAATACCATTTTTCACATACCCAACTTTTATTTTCTTTTCTCTTTTCACTTATACTTTACACACTCAATATATTTTACTTTTCATATTTTCTCATTTATTCTTTTTCCTCCATCTTTTCCGCAGTCAATTTTTTTTTTATGTTTTTATAAAAAAAAATTTAAGGGTTTCCTAAATTGAGAGTATAAAGGGTTTATGGAAGTTTGATGAGAAAAGGGGAAAATGTAACACCCCAAAATTTTAATATCTGATTAATGGAAAGTTAATTATAAATTTTATTATAATTAATTATTTCTATTTTTAATCTTTGATTAAATCTGTGATTATGTTGCTAGTGGATGTGTGAAGTTATTTTGTAAGTATATTTATGTATGAAATAAACATTTTTGCATATTAGTCCCTGAGTTGGGACCTAGAAGTAATTATAGGAAAGGTTTTGGAGGGAAAGTAAATAAAATTATTGTTTTTCAAAAAATGGTCAAAACACTCTAGTGTTTCTGAAAAGACTCGAGTGTTCTGGTCAGCGTTGCACGAGTTAGTACGTTTGGTGAGTCACCACCAACGATTCCGTCGTGGTGACACGAATACTCCCTTCTCAACACTTCAATGGTGTCGTGTCGCCATGCATGGACTTGCTTCTTGCCTATTTAAGCCATCTAAGCCGAATTTGTAACATCCTAAGCCTTATTTTTAAGAGAAATTATTATTAAAACCTAAAAATAATTGGAATAATGACTTAACGAATTTTGGGAGATAGGTGGGTAGTAATTATAAGTCCTAGGGGTTGTGTGGAAGGCATTTGTAGCTTCGAGCAAAATTATCTAAGCGAAATCGGGGGTTAAATCGGCGTTTTAGTTGTTAGAAATCAACCGAAAAGAGAAAATTAAGAATTTATTATGGGATGCTAAGAAAATAAATTCCACCATTGGATATGAAGTTTATGGGGTTAAGAAGCTTGTCTAAAAATTTGGACCCGATCCGACGGTTAACGAAAAAGTTACGACGAATCGAAGTTTGGAAATTCTGGTGCACGGCCAGGCGCACCGGTGCACGCCCAGGCGCACACCACTGTTCATTGGTGCTGAGCCAGGAGGTTTATTCGCTCCGGCACGCCATTCCATGCGCCCAGGCGCGCCTCTGATGCACCAGCTACGAACCATTTTCAGTTTTGGCGCGCCAACTCCCTCCCCAACCAGCATCTGGCGCATCAGCCATGCACCAGCTCGTGTGCTGGTGCTGTTCTCGCGCTCAGGCGCGCCAGACGTGCGCCCAAGCTCGTGCGCACAGTAGGCACCAGATCTGATGCGTTTATCAGCAAACTTGGGGCCAAAGTTTGCATCATGGCCACACGATGGTGGCTGACCCCAATGTTGATCATAAGGCAACAAAATCACCTCATTCCTTCATACTTCATCTCCAACACAAAGCCATCACCTTCACCATTTCTCTCAACCCCATGATCAAGTTTCCATCACTCTCATCACAAACACTTGATTTTTGGGCACCTCAAACCCAAAATCAACAAAACCCCATCAAGCTTGCATCATGGAATTTGGTTGAAGTTTCATTTCCCTCTCCTCCCTACATCACGTGTTGCTCCCTTTCTTCTCCTTCTTGGTTTTCAAATTCCACCATCACTTGGAGTAAGTAGAGCTTTATGGCATGATATTAATTTCCTTTCCAACTCTCTTTAGCTCATAGAATTTGTATTTAATTCCTTAGGGTTTTCTTGCACTAATGAATATGTAGGAAACTCTATTTTATGCTTCCCAATAAAAACCAAGATAAGGGCAAGGATCAACCCTCTTGTATTCCCCCAAATAGAGTTGTTTATCAACACTTGATCATATCCTTGTTGAGGTGGCAAGCAAAGCTCCGGAAATTCAAAGTTCCAAGGTTTTGAGTTAGAGCAACAAAGGTTTTCCTTACTTCTTGCTATTTTGAGGTAAGGAGTGGGTTATAGTGAGTATTACCTTACTCTGGGTTTAGTTTACAATATGCATATAATGGGTACTAAGAGTTATGTGTTAGTTTAGGTTGTTATACTATATGGTAGTGAATAACTAGAGCTTATGACATAGGAAAAATAATTAGATGATGATATGCTTTATTTTAATATTTGGTATATAAGCTTGTGACTTGGTGTTGTTTATAATTTAAGTGCTCATTTTGCTAAATGATTGAGTTATGATTTTATTTTAAAAACCAAGGCAAAGAATGGAAATTAAGTATGAATTAAATGATAATGGAAAGTGCAATTGAATTAAGAATTGGTGCATTGGTAGACTAGGTGCCCCTGCCGGGTGTACCAAATTCCCAAGGGCCAAGTGCTCACCAGGCTAAATTCCCATTAGGTCCAAATGCCCTGTTAGGCGTCAATGCACCAAGACTTAATTCACTGCCAAAGTAAATGATACAAAATGTGTTGAGAATGTGAAAAAGAGAATGAATTCAAATAACTGAAATGTATAATGAAATGTGGAAAATGTGATAGCATAGCTTGACAGGGTGAAGCCTTTTGGGTGAGAAAGTCCTGGTTGAGCGAGAGACCCTTGGGTGTGCCAAATGCCTGGAAGGAGCATTAAATTCCTAGTGATGCAAACCGGTTGTAACCGGGAGTGTTGTACAGACGTGGTAAGACGTGATCGCGCATTGGGTGCGAACGCAGTAAAAACGTGACTGGGACACACTGAAAGTGAAATGTGGATAGAAATTGTGAAATGAGAATAAAGGACTTTATGAAATTAATGCATGAGAATGAAGAGGTAAAATTGACTTGAGAAACCCATAGAATACTTGATAATGAATTGTGATATGTTGAATCTTATTATGTTGTGAATGAATTGCTAAATGTGTATGGCTTGGTATAGCATTATGTCATAACTGGAAACTGCTTCCCCATTTTATGTGTAATACTCACTCCTTACTATCTCCACAGGTACTGAGGAAGAGTTTGCACTTGATCAGGCCGAGCAGGAGTACTCTCCCTCACAGGGAGAGTAAGTTACTTATATATATGTAGGACATGGGAATGTCCTGGGCCCGATGATATGATGTGATTCATTTTTGTTGTATATATTGTAAATAGTTTTTTTGTGGGGGGGGGGGGCCCAGGACGACTCCTTTTGGGAAGGAGTCTTATTTTGGGAAAAGTACTATTTTCCACAACTTGTTTACATTTCCGCTAAACTCTGATGTTTCATACTCTGATATTATGATGTGTGCACGATGTTGCACAAGCTGTGATATATGTATATAGCCCTGCTGGCTTCTGGAATTTGAAAATGTTATTGTTTATTAGGTCGCAGGAAAAACCAGAATTTTGGAAAAGTCCTAAAAACAAACGAAACTCCGTCCGATTGAGGGAAGATTTTTATAAGTTAAAAAGAAAAATTTCAAGTCCTATATTTTACTAAGGGTAATTAAGGGTAGTTAACTGTAGGTGTTACAGAATTGTTGAGGCATTTGGTCAAAATCAGATTTGTTGCTCAAGTTAGGGTTCTTGAATCGTTCTCCTCGATTCTCTTTCTGTGTTTCGATTCGAGTCACAAATTATACACTAATACAAAGCTCACATCTCGAGCTTTGTATAGACACCAAATTCGTGAGCTGAGAGTGAGTGTGGAGGAAGAATTGAGGCTTGAAAGTGGAGCTTGTTGCTGTCAAACCTTTTTTTGGAGCTCACTTTGGATTCGAATTTTGGTAAGCTCACGAGTTCTCTGAGTTTCAACTTGATTTCTATAGTTAGTAGATGTTGCATAGAGTTTAGAAATACTAATTTCCCCAATTTCTATCTCTGGTTCCTATGTCAACCAATTCAATCTTGGTACTCCACTCAAAACTGTCCTGCATGTGATGCTTGAAGAGGTTTTTGGTGCTGTGGTGTTTTCTTTTTCAAATCTCCTGTTGTTTCACGATTTTGAGGTAAGGGGAAAGCTTTCTATTCACTAGATAGAGTTTAAATTTCATGAATATTATTAGAGAGCTACCAAGAGGCTCTAAGGGCTTAGATTGAATAGGGAATTTCGTTTGGAGACCAACTTATGCTCTATTGTTGTTTTGAGCAAGTTTCATATGATGCATGCAAGCTGTTTTAAGCTCTAATTCACAAGTTTATTGAGTATATTGCAATTTGATATGTTAAGTTGTGAATTTGCATGTTTTATGCATAATCTCTTGATTCTCTGTCAAATCTGTAAATTGATGTGTTTTAAGTGTTGGAGCATGTTCAATATGTGATATAAGAACTCTGTTGATCATTGGATTGAACTAGAAATGGTTAAAATTGAAAATGGTATGTTAAAACCAAGTTTTCAGTCTGTTCTGTGAGAAAAGACTCGAGTACTTGGCTTGATACTCGAGTAAATTTTGATAAGACAATGTATTTTTGTGTTAAAACACTCGAGTACCAGGCCCAGAACTCGAGTATCAACTGATGCACAGAACCATGTTCTGATAAACCACTCGAGTAATGCATGAGTCACTCGAGTATTCTGGATTTGATGAAGAACACTCGAGTACCCATGAACTACTCGATTAATTTTTAAGAATCTGAAATCTGGACTTTCTGAAAAGTATGAACAACTCGAGTAGCCATGAACCACTCGAGTAATCTGGAAACAAAAAATGAAGAACCACTCGAGTATTCTGAAGAACACTCGAGTATTCTGAAGAACACTCGAGTAGTTTTGCCCAGAATATTAAAAATACCATTTTTAATTCTTAATCATTTGTTTAATACTTAAATGACAATAATCCAAGTGATCTAAGACTTAAAAAAAATTGATTGATGATATGGTAATTTTTTTTGGATGACGAGACGTTGCTCGGGTGTCACGTTAGGTATTATTAAAAAGAAAAACACCAATCAATTCCTTTAAGTTAAGATAATGCATTCATTATGGAGTTTGGATGATAGATCGTTTATCATGTTTTGATAACATGAGGAGGGCCTCTGGGAGTGCCAATTGAAGGCTCGCTTGATGACACATTATGGTTGACGACGTGGTCGGCATAGTGAGATGCTGATAGAATGGTTATACCGTTTGGATGACGGGACGTGCTCGGGTGGCATGAATTCCAAGCTTGTCGTGTACATTCTTGGTGAATGTACGAATGTTGTACACCTAGGAGTACAACGCACTGTTGAGTGCTGGACGAAGTAATGGATGGACGTCAGAGAGTGTCATAGAATAATGGAGATTGGCTTGAGAGCTAAGTTCATACATCATGCCACTCATTTAATCTAAAAGTTGATAAATGAAATAAGTATGAGCATCTTACCTGCATTCAATATCTGCTAAATGCTAAATGTGATTGTTGTTTATTGGTGCATATATATACCTTTACATTATACATATATTTATGCTCTACTGATTATGTGTATAGAATTGCTTACCCCTATGCCCTTGTAGGTGATGTCACGTTATATCGCTTGCATCGAGATCCGACCACTTCCTAGTGGCATATGGATCTACGAGGACCATCGCGCGGTGTTCGAGGGAGAGGTAGAGATTACCTTCTACCACTCGAACCCGCTGATCCGATTTCGTCCTCGTAGGTTTAGGATTCCCATCATATACACTATGCACGTACCACCCTTTTACACGTATCATGGACCACCTCCCACACGACCAGCTCGCTCATATCACAGTTCTCGTTTTCGACCTTCCCGCTCACACCCTTTTTCTTAGAGAGTCGCCCGCGAGGAGACTTCTCCATCTGATCCGAGGAGCCCTGTTAGGGTCTCACCATCTCCTGACCCTGTACCCAGTGGTAGGGTACCCACTCCATCGGATGAGATCGAGGAGGACCCTGTGGAGGATGAGAGCGGAGGCGAGCCAGTCGTTCATTCTATCGGGAATCAGTGGAGGGACGATGATCCCTAGGTGTGTGCATATGGTACATGATGAGGATCGGGGGATCCGGTGTAGGGATGTTGTGGAGGAGATACTGTTGCTGCTGTTGATGATGATGTTTGGTGATGTCTACTACTTCTGTTACCTGGAGACTTCTACTACTGCTGCTGCTGCTACCAGATCTATGTGACCACCTCTGGAGGTCATCTTTTTGAGATGTATATTTTGTAGATATACTTTTGAGAGCTCTAGGGTTATGGTTTTATGTTGATATAGATCTGTCATGGACTTGTATCTGGATCTTGGAGATCTGACCTTGGAACTATCTATTTTATGACTTACTTATATATATATATGTATATTATGTTTATATTACAATTATGCATAGTTCCACTATTTCCGCTTACTATGATTTAACTTATTTAAAGAATTCGGCTACGATAGAAATGAATGGTATCAGTTCCGCAAAACGAAAGAAGGAATGGCATCGCTTAATTTCTATTATGTAAATACGATTTCAAAGTACTGATGCTATCTAGTTTATGAAAAGGTTTTAGAGAATGCCGAATTCAACACAATGTTTAAAATGATATGAATTATTCTCTCCAAGAATTCCATGTTTTGGTTGTGCACCCGCCTTTAAAAGAAAAATTTTATTTCTACATTTTCTAAATACTTACAAGTCCATACTTTATCTAATTAAGAAGATAGTTATTATATTAACTATTTGGATTATAAGAAAGGGTGTCACACTGAGTGGTATCAGAGCAAAAGTCAGATCCTGTAGTAGTTGAAGTGGTCCATAAAGGTAGTCATCAACATCAAGCAGGTATCCACAGGGCATATTTATTGTTTTGAATGCTAGTATCTTGCTTGTTTTGAGCATTAGATATAGTTGAATGCTTTGTTTGAGGTTTTTGCTATAGCCTTAGTGTAGGTGGTGTAATGAATGTTTCCTTAGTTCAACATATATGACCATAAGTCCATAGCGCAGGTCTAATATGGCGACTAGAAACCAAAATCACACTAACGCGATGTTAGAGAGAATTACCACGGTGCTGGAGTCCATGCAACAACAGCAGTCTCAGCAACCACCTCAACCGGTTAATCCACCTCACCGATGCTATGTGGGTAACACCGAGGCGAAGAGTCAGGCAGATTTTAGGAGTTGTAATCCACCCAAATTTGAAGGAGGATTTAAACCTGAGGAGGCCAATAAGTGGATTCACACCATGGACAAGATTTTGAGAACTTTGGATTGCACGGAAGCTCAGAAAGTAGCATATGCGGTCTACATGCTAGAGGATTAAGCTGAGAACTGGTGGAATCATATGGTTCAGCTCCTACACTACGAAGGAAGGGATGTGAATCAGGGTGTATTTATGGAGAAGTTTCTCAATAAATACTTCCCTGAGGACTTGAGGAGAAAGAAGGAGGTGGAGTTCTTGCAGCTGAAGCAAGGAGACATGAGCGTGGGTGAGTACGCGGCCAAATTTGAGGAACTAATGAAGTACTCTCCATACTACCAGAACAATCCTGATGAAAGGAGCAAGTGTATCAAGTTTGAGGGAGGCTTAAGGCCCAAACTGAAGTCTATTTTCAGCTACCAACGGATCTAAAGGTTTCCTGCACTTGTGGACATGTGTAGGATGTATGAGGATGACAAGAAAGCTGAAGGGTTGCAAGCAACGGAGAGAAAGGATAGCCAGAATTATGGACCTCAGAGGCGCAATTGTTTCAACAATCGAGGCAAAGGTCCGTATGATCACCGAGGGAAAGGCAAAGGAAAGGTTGGGGGTAATGATGGAAGAAACTTTCAGAGCGAGGCTCCATTCTGTGACAAGTGTAAGCACCATCATCATGGCCGTTTTTGTTGGGGAACAAGTGGTTGTTTCAACTGTGGGAAACCGGGACACTTTGCAAAGGACTACAAGGAACCAGTCAAAGCCAATCCAAGAAGGGCAGCTGATAGGCCCGTGGTTCAAGGAAGGGTTTTCACACTTAGTGGTGTGGAGGCAAGCCGATCTTCTGATCTTGTGCAAGGCAATTACTTGCTAAATGGTCAGCTTTGTAATGTGTTGTTTGATTATGGTGCAACACATTCATTTGTTTCATTTGAATGTGTAGATCGTTTGAGTCTACCTATGTCTGAATTATCATACACTCTGAAAGTAGAAACCCCTACTAATGCTCCTGTAGTTGTTTCTAGAGCTTGTCTTAACTGTTGTATAGAAGTGTTAGGACAAACCTCTAGGGTAGATTTGATCCGTTTACCCTTATCGCAATTAGATGTGATCTTGGGAATGGATTGGTTAAGTCGAAACCAAGTGATCATCGATTGTGATAGAAAAGTTGTAATCTATAGAAACCCGAAACCTTCAGGCTTTATGTGCTTGTTCAACACTGAAGTGGAGGAGAAAGGCCCAAGGATTGAAGAGATCTCCGTTGTCAGAGACTTTTCGGAGGTATTCGCTGAGGAGATACTGGGTTTGCCACCGAAAAGAGAGATTGAATTTGGAATTGACTTAGTTCCGGGAGCTGGTCCCATATCTATCGCTCCTTATAGAATGGCACCACCGGAAATGGCTAAGATGAAGAAGCAGATTGAGGAATTGTTGCAGAAACAAATGATCCAACCAAGTGTGTCACCATGGGGTGCTCCGGTTTTGTTCGTCAAGAAGAAGGATGGCAGCATGAGGATGTGCATCGACTACCGGCAGTTGAACAAGGTCACAATCAAGAATAAATATCCTTTACCAAGGATCGATGACCTTATGGATCAAGTCCGTGGGGCTTTAGTATTTTCCAAGATTGATCTGAGATCTGGGTATCATCAGATCAGGATCAGAGAAGAGGATATCTCTAAGACTGCATTTCGATCTCGATTCGGGCATTATGAGTATGTAGTGATGTCGTTCGGATTGACTAATGCACCAGCCATTTTCATGGACTACATGAATCGAATCTTTAGACCTTATTTAGATTCATTCGTGGTTGTGTTCATTGATGATATCCTTATTTACCCTAAGAGTCCGGAGAAGCATGTTGAACACTTAAGAATAGTGTTGAGTATCCTAAAAGAGAAGCAGCTGTATGCCAAACTTGTAAAATGTGAGTTCTGGCTGGAGGAGGTTAAGTTTTTGGGGCATGTGATCTCGAACAAGGGGATAGCAGTTGACCCGGCAAAAGTAAGCTCAGTTTTTCAATGGGAACAACCGAAATCGGTCACGGAGGTGAGAAGCTTTCTTAGTTTGGCTGGTTATTACCAAAGATTTATAGAAGGTTTTTCGAAGATAGCGCTACCCTTGACGAAGTTAACTCGGAAAGACCAGCCCTTTATCTGGGACGAGAAGTGTGAAAGGAGTTTCCGAGAACTGAAGGAAAGATTGACATCATCCCCTGTGTTGATTCTACCTGATACATAGAAGAATTTCGAGGTGTATTGTGACGCATCGAAACAAGGACTTGGGAGTGTTTTGATACAAGATGGGAAGGTAGTCGTTTACGCCTCGAGACAGCTAAAAGTTCATGAGATGAACTATCCAACTCATGATTAAGAGCTGGCAGCTGTTGTTTTTGCTCTAAAGATTTGGAGGCACTATCTCTATGGCACTACGTTCCGGGTGTTTAGTGACCATAAGAGTTTAAAGTACCTCTTTGACTAGAAAGAGTTAAATATGAGGCAATGTCGATGGATGGAGTTCTTGAAGGATTATGAGTTCGAGCTTCATTACCATCCTAGGAAAGCAAACGTGGTGGCAGATGCATTGAGTCGAAAAGCAATGCATATCAGTGCAATGATGGTCAGAGAAGCTGCCTTGATAGAAGAATTTAGAGATTTGAGCTTGATGATGCAAGGAGAGTCGACAAGTATCAAGATGGGAATGTTGCAAATTGCTAATGAATTCTTGCAAAAGATTCGTGAGTTGCAACAAGAAGATGAGGGGATTAAGGAAAAGAGAAAGCTTATGGAAGAAGGCAAGGAGTTAGACTTTCAAGAGGGAAAGGATGGAATCCTTCGTTTTAAAACAAGGATTTGTGTGCCTGATAATTCGGAAGTAAGGAGAATGATTCTGGATGAAGCGCATAAGAGTAAGATGAGTATGCATCCGGGAGCTACCAAAATGTATCAGGATTTGAAGAAGATATTTTGGTGGCCTGGTTTAAAGAAAGATGTGGCTAGGTATGTGGCATGTTGTCTGGTGTGTCAGAAGGCGAAGGTGGAACATCAAAGGCCAGGAGGAGAATTACTTCCCTTAGAGATTCCGCTATGGAAATGGGATAGTATCTCAATGGATTTCGTGTCTGGATTGCCAAGGACAGCTACTGGTCATGATGCAATTTGGGTTATTGTAGATCGCTTAACGAAGTCAGCGCATTTTATTCCAGTTAATATGCTCTATTCTTTTGAAAAGCTCACTCAGTTGTATATCAAAGAAGTTGTTCGCCTGCATGGTGTACCATCAAGTATCGTGTCAGATCGCGATCCGAGGTTTACATCAAAGTTTTGGCAAGATCTGCATAGAGCTCTAGGTTCAAGATTGAAGTTGAGTTCTGCATACCATCCTCAGACTGATGGTCAAACGGAAAGGACTATTCAGTCATTGGAGGACATCTTAAGAGCTTGTGCTTTGGAAGATCAAGGAAATTGGGAACAAATGTTGTCGCTCGTGGAATTTACTTACAACAATAGTTATCACACGAGCATTGGAATGGCACCATTTGAAGTTCTGTATGGGAGAAAGTGTCGGACACCATTATGCTGGTTTCAGGTGGGGGAGAGTTCTCTGGTTGGACCAGATTTTGTGCAAGAAACAACTGAGAAGATCAAAATGATACAAGAGAAGATGAGGATGGCTCAGAGTAGGCAGAAAAGCTATGCTGATAGGAGAAGGAAACCCTTAGAATTTGCTGAAGGTGACCATGTGTTGATTAGAATCGTGCCAACCAAAGGTGTTAGTCGAGCCTTGAAAACTCAGAAGCTATCACCTAAGTTTATTGGTCCCTACCAGATTCTTAAAAGAGTCGGTCCAGTAGCCTACCAATTAGCCTTGCCCCCTTCATTAGCAAATCTTCATAATGTATTTCATGTGTCTCAGTTAAAAAGGTATGCCCATGATCCCGCCATTGTTCTTAGGATCCAACCTGATGACCTAGAAATCCATGAGAACCTAACCTTTGAAGCCATGCCTATTCGCATCGAAGATCGAAGAGTCAAGCAGCTTAGAGGGAAGGGTATTTGTTTGGTCAAAGTTATCTGGATTTGTGGTGAGATGTTGGAAGCATCTTGGGAATTAGAGGATAACATGCGTTAGGATTATCCTGAATTGTTTGTATAAGTGGGGGAGTAGTGTAACACCCCAAAATTTTAATCTCTGATTAATGGAAAGTTAATTATAAATTTTATTATAATTAATTATTTCTATTTTTAATCTTTGATTAAATCTGTGATTATGTTGCTAGTGGATGTGTGAAGTTATTTTGTAAGTATATTTATGTATAAAATAAACATTTTTGCATATTAGTCCCTGAGTTGGGACCTAGAAGTACTTATAGGAAAGGTTTTGGAGGGAAAGTAAATAAAATTATTTTTTTTCAAAAAATGGTCAAAACACTCGAGTGTTTCTGAAAAGACTCGAGTGTTTTGGTCAGAGTTGCACGAGTTAGTGCGTTTGGTGAGTCACCACCAACGATTCCGCCGTGGTGACATGAATACTCCCTTCTCAACACTTCAATGGCGTCGTGTCGCCATGCATGGACTTGCTTCTTGCCTATTTAAGCCATCTAAGCCGAATTGTTGAGGCATTTGGTGAAATTCGGATTTGTTGCTCAAGTTAGGGTTCTTGAATCGTTCTCCTCGATTCTCTTTCTGTGTTTCGATTCGAGTCACAAATTATACACTAATACAAAGCTCACTTCTCGAGCTTTGTATAGACACCAAATTCGTGAGCTGAGAGTGAGTGTGGAGGAAGAATTGAGGCTTGAAAGTGGAGCTTGATGCTGTCAAACCTTTTTCAGGAGCTCACTTTGGATTCGAATTTTGGTAAGCTCACGAGTTCTCTGAGTTTCAACTTGATTTCTATAGTTAGTAGATGTTGCATAGAGTTTAGAAATACTAATTTCCCCAATTTCTATCTATGGTTCCTATGTCAACCAATTCAATCTTGGTACTCCACTCAAAACTGTCCTGCATGTGATGCTTAAAGAGGTTTTTGGTGTTGTGGTGTTTTCTTTTGCAAATCTCCTGTTGTTTCACGATTTTGAGGTAAGGGGAAAGCTTTCTATTCACTAGATAGAGTTTAAATTTCATGAATTTTATTAAAGAGCCACCAAGAGGCTCTAAGGGCTTAGATTGAATAGGGAATTTGGTTTGGAGACCAACTTATGCTCTATTGTTGTTTTGAGCAAGTTCCATATGATGCATGCAAGCTGTTTTAAGCTCTAATTCACAAGTTTATTGAGTATATTGCAATTTGATATGTTAAGTTGTGAATTTGCATGTTTTATGCATAATCTCTTGATTCTCTGTCAAATCTGTAAATTGATGTGTTTTAAGTGTTGGAGCATGTTCAATATGTGATATAAGAACTCTGTTGATCATTGGATTGAACTAGAAATGGTTAAAATTGAACTTGGTATGTTAAAACCATGTTTCCAGTCTGTTTTGTGAGAAAAGACTCGAGTACTTGGCTTGATACTCGAGTAAATTTTGATAAGACAATGTATTTTTGTGTTAAAACACTCGAGTACCAGGCCCAGAACTCGAGTATCAACTGATGCACAGAACCATGTTCTGATAAAGCACTCGAGTAATGCATGAGTCACTCGAGTATTCTGGATTTGATGAAGAACACTCGAGTACTCATGAACTACTCGAGTAATTTTTAAGAATCTGAAATCTGGACTTTCTCAAAAGTATGAACAACTCGAGTAGCCATGAACCACTCGAGTAATCTGGAAAAAAAAATGAAGAACCACTCGAGTATTCTGAAGAACACTCGAGTAGTTTTGCCCAGAATATTAAAAATACCATTTTTAATTTTGAATAATTTTTTAATACTTAAATGACAATAATCCAAGTGATCTAAGACTTAAAAGAAATTGATTGATGATATGGTAATTTTCTTTTGGATGACGAGACGTTGCTCGGGTGGCACGTTAGGTATTATTAAAAAGAAAAACACCAATCAATTCCTTTAAGTTAAGATAATGCATTCATTATGGAGTTTGGATGATAGATCGTTTATCATGTTTTGATAACATGAGGAGGGCCTCTGGGAGTGCCAATTGATGGCTCGCTTGATGACACGTTATGGTTGATGACGTGGTCGGCATAGTGAGATGCTGATAGTATGGTTATACCGTTTCGATGACGGGACGTGCTCGGGTGGCATGAATTCCAAGCTTGTTGTGTACATTCTTGGTGAATGTACGAATGTTGTACACCTAGGAGTACAACGCACTGTAGAGTGCTGGACGAAGTAATGGATGGACGTCAGAGAGTGTCATAGAACAATGGAGATAGGCTTGAGAGCTAAGTTCATACATCATGCCACTCATTTAATCTAAAAGTTGATAAATGAAATAAGTATGAGCATCTTACCTGCATTCAATATCTGCTAAATGCTAAATGTGATTGTTGTTTATTGGTGCATATATATACCTTTACATTATACATATATTTATGCTCTACTGATTATGTGTATAGAATTGCTTACCCCTATGCCCTTGTAGGTGATGTCACGTTACATCGCTTGCATCGAGATCCGGCCACTTCCTAGTGGCATATGGATCTACGAGGACCATCGCGCGGTGTTCGAGGGAGAGGTAGAGATTACCTTCTACCACCCGAACCCGCTGATCCAATTTCGTCCTCGTAGGTTTAGGATTCCCATCATATACACTATGCACGTACCACCCTTTTACACGTATCATGGACCACCTCCCACACGACCAGCTCGCTCATATCACAGTTCTCGTTTTCGACCTTCCCGCTCACACCCTTTTTCTTCGAGAGTCGTCCGCGAGGAGACTCCTCCATCTGATCCGACGAGCCCTGTTAGGGTCTCACCATCTCCTGACCCTGTACCCAGTGGTAGGGTACCCACTCCATCGGATGAGATCGAGGAGGACCCTGTGGAGGACGAGAGCGGAGGCGAGCCAGTCGTTCATTCTACCGGGAGTCAGTGGAGGGACGATAATCCCTAGGTGTGTGCATATGGTACATGATGAGGATCGGGGGATCCGGTGTAGGGATGCTGTGGAGGAGATACTGTTGCTGCTGTTGATGATGATGTTTGGTGATGTCTACTACTTCTGTTACCTGGAGACTTCTACCACTACTGCTGCTGCTGCTACCAGATATATGTGACCACCTCTGGAGTCATCTTTTTGAGATGTATATTTTGTAGATATACTTTTGAGAGCTCTAGGGTTATGGTTTTATGTTGATATAGATCTGTCATGGACTTGTATCTGGATCTTGGAGATCTGACCTTGGAACTATGTATTTTATGACTTACTTATATATATATATATATGTATATTATGTTTATATTACAATTATGCATAGTTCCACTATTTCCGCTTACTCTGATTTAACTTATTTAAAGAATTCGGCTACGATAGATATGAATGGTATCAGTTCCGCAAAACGAAAGAAGGAATGGCATCGCTTAATTTCTATTATGTAAATACGATTTCAAAGTACTGATGCTATCTAGTTTGTAACACCCCAATTGGGACATAGAATTTTCACTAAAAATTTGCGCCATTTTTTTTATAACATTATCTAAGTCAATTCGGTTTAATTCTTTTACAAAAAGATTTTCATAAATACAATTTAATTCATTTGGTTTACAAAAATGTTTTGGTACTTAGACTTGCGTCATAAAATTCTATTCCCAAAAAGAGATGTTAACATCCAACACATTTCCAAAAACTCATTTTCTCGATGTCATATTTAGTCGATGGTTAACTTGCGGAAAAATAGTTTAATTACTTTATGAACATGATATATAACAAAGAAACTTCTTTTATTTCATTTAAAATAATCCATATTACAACTGGGGTTACATTCGGGATAGAGTAATCATGTCCTACCCATCCAAAGATGGAATACAAAACAAAAACTATCCTAGACTATTAGTCTTCATCATTTTCCTCCACCGCAATTGTCTGGAATATTCTTTGATTGCTGCTTCTGCTTCCTCCTCGTATGTACGTCGTCTCGTGATCCTCTTTCGACTTGAGAAATCGCTACTCGAGATAGTACATGATCTGTCATCTGTGAACATTGTTCCCCAATGTCCACAGGAAAGGGAAATAGAGAGAGTAAGCACTTCCGAACGATATAATCGTCGACGGCGCGGGCTTACAATAGGGGAATATTAAGATCATGCAAGCATATCATAGCGTACATCATTATTATCATTACCTTATTCCATTTAATACCATAAAGTCCTTTCCAAAAAGGGTATACCTCATAACTGTTATAATCAATTATCTTTAAGCTCTAAGTTTTATTATCGTAACCACCGGAAATTCGAGAAGGGGTACCACCACCGAGGCTCAAGGGTTTGGTAGCACACACGTTACATCTCCTCCATCATTCCAACCACATCCTAGTTCGGAAAGCATATGGGACGCACAGGAACCCTAACCATGCTGGCATCGAATGTCGAAGGGTACGCACCAAAAGTATCCAACAACCGAAGTAAAATCATTTCATCAATACAGTTTCAAAAATGCAGCGACATCTAGCCCCATTCGGGTTCCCTCTCACCATCTAAGATTTGCTCAAGGGGGCGACAGTGTTATCTCTAGTTGATCGTGCAGTTCTTTGCTACGACATTGTCTACAACCGAGAGGCAAGTCCTTGTAGTCTTGTCCTGCCTAGAGAAGCACTCGAGGCTTCTTGACGTTCACCGTCCTCGCCTTCCCCTATTGCAATCACCACTTGAAGAGACACCTACCTCCAAATATACGGTATCTTTCCTCTCCACTACTTCACTCTCAACGCGTAGGTTTAGGAGAGGGGTTCCTAAGTCTTTTAAGTTTTTTTAAGTCTTTTAAGTCTTTTAAGTCTCTTCTTAAACCTAAGTTTTGGTCGACCCATTCTAAGCCTCGCTTCTAACGGGCCTCGACCTCTAAGGGAAACATCAAACAACCTTCTACAGTACAGTGGATTCCACAAGACTTAGACCACGACACAGTCATCCACGTGGCCAGTCACTTAAAGGGGATATTTAGCAAAGTTATTTTGTGCCGCTTGCACCATCACTGTACACGACTATCGCTTCCGCAATTCCACATTATTCTTTAACCATTCTTATATTTTCATAATAGTACTTCCAAAATATGCCAAATCCTTCTCATGGAACGACTGATCGAAAAACACAAAGAACTCTTGTCACAGGAACCACCGAACATTAATTATCTTTCCATAAGATGAACCATTATTTCCAAATATAATATACAATTCAAAAATATACAACATGGCATAAGAAATTAGCAACCGACATACAATAAATATCGAGGAATCGTGTTTTTCGTATAAACGGCAGGATACACACTCAATTGCCGTTTTACTACTCGATCGATAGATTCCTAGTTCCGATCTTTGAGATGATACGGAACATCCTAATATTACCCTACATGCCACTATGTCTTAAGAAGGCTTCTCTCTCACCTGGAGTTGAAGCTACCAAAATTAGTGTCCTCTTGCTTTGAAGTCACGTCACCCAAATCCGAACGAAAGTCTTTACCAAATAATATTTACAAAATAATTTCATAAATAACTACTCAATTACAAGTAAGCAAACCACAAGACCTATGTCCTTAACAACAATTTCCTTTATCACTTTTAGGAAATCCAAAAGACTTGAACCAAAACTTCCAATACTTAAAATAAATCATACTTTACAAAATCCAAAACCTTTAAAACGTCAATGGAAATTTTTAGAACTAATTATTAAATCAAAAGAGATTATTAACTCAAAATCAACAACAACTACCACTCAAGGATTAACATAAACCATTTAAAACAAATAACTTAAACTTGATGCAACCTTTTTAATAATTTGGACAGCCAAGAAACACATTTTTAAAATCAATACAAACACTTAACATATCAACAATCATTCTAAATTATGAACTCATTCACTTATCAAGTCAAAACAAGTTCTATTTTAAATATCATGCAACTATATAAAAATCTTCTCTGGACAGCAGCACGAATAAAGTTGCATTACTTCACAGTTACCCAAAAATTCATTCTTTTCAATTTCCTACTAAAAGATTCACATCCAAATTCTAAAAATGAAATTAAGCTTAAGAAAGTAATGTTTTTTCCACACTTATTCAATTATGGGCAGCACTTAAATCATTTCAATTCACCTTAAATCTTATACTACTAAGGTAAATATAAAACAAATCTGGACAGTCACTCAAACAAATTGCACTTACTCACAATTTTCATCAAATTAAAGTTCTAACCTCTATTTTCAAAGAACTAAGAATTATAACTCAAAAATACTCATAACTTATAAAAAAAGTTACATATGGATTATTTAGAGAAGTATCGTATCACTTAGACAACAATATTTATAGCATACATTTACTTATCTAATGAAATACTATAACTTGCCTAAAAATTCTTAACATTATATTTTTACATCAAAATACAACCCACTTCTTATTTACTAAATTCAAACAATATGATAACTATACCCAAACATACACACATTCATTAAAATCGTTTTTATAATTACTTAAATCAATTTATTAAATTTGGATAGTATACAATACAAACTCAAAATCACTTTTACAAGACATTCCACAATTATCATACAAGCACCAGTAAAACAGCAATTTAGTAAACAACTAGAACATTTAGGCATACATTTACAAAGTCATTTTTATATTTCCTTTTTAACTCTATATATAAAAAGTCTTAGCATAAAATTTACATATTGATTTAATCCAAAACAATTTCTATCATTGGTGCCACACACTTTAGATTTTTAGACAGCATGCATACTTAAACTTAAAAATTCAATTTCTCTCAAACAGAAAATCGAAAACACATGCCGTTTCTTCCTAAATTCTTATTACAACTTCTACTATAATAAAATGACAAAATTAAACAAAATAAAATAGTTGCATCTGTTGTACAGCCACAGAAAAGTTGCATTACTTCAATAAGTTCAAGTATAACAATCCAAAACAATTATATACAATTCTAACTTATGCCAAAGACTTATAACTACAATTATTTCTAATAAAATATTACTTTTTCATTAATTCTAAATTCTGGACAGAAACTTAATATTTTTATTTAAATTACTTTAATCACTCAAAAATACTTATTTCTATTTGTTTCTATATTACATTTGCACATATAAACAAGGTATCATTAACATTCTCAAAAATAATCATTTGGGGTCTTAAATAAATAAATTTTTCAGATTAAAATTTAAATTTCCAGAATTAAAATGAAACTTTCAAAATTAATCTTTTCCATATAAACATGTAATATATTCCCTAAACATACTAAAACAATCATCAAATCAATTAGAAAAATTTAATTACTTGTATTCCTTTTTCTCTAAAATTCGACTAGCATATAGAAAAGTCAGAAAAATATTTTCAATTCCTAAAGCATCTATATAATATAATTACATCATTTGGTATACTAAAAATAAGAGATTTAATCATTAACAAAATATAAAATAGATCTCTTTTAGAAAATAATTCACTTTTTCCAGCAACTAATATTTATAAACACATCAACCACATACTCATACAATTATTCAAAAATACATGTTCTTATAAGTTTATAACAACTACCATTTGTTCCTATTTCTTTTAAACAATTAACTATAATTTAATTACACATCAAACAACAAGCAATTTACCAAAAATAATTTCAAAACAACATCATAGACCTCACGGTCTATTATTTTTATTTTTCCAGAAATTTATTTTTTTGTTCATTTACTTAAATCAAACAAAAGGAAATAACATACAATCAAACAATAACAATTACATAAAAATTGCATAACATATAATTCCATACACTTCAAGAACATCAAAATTTTCCAGAATTAATTTTATTTCTAAAAAAAATCATTTCTAGTTCCTTTAAGTCATTTTCATTTCATTTCTACTTTAAGGAAAATACTTATTTGTTTTCATTCTTTTTAGAGACTTAATTATAACTCAAATATACATGAAATAACAACAATTATCACACAATATACATACATACATACACGGTCCAGAAAAGAAAAGAAATAAAAACCAAAAATAAAAATCCATTTTAATTCTTTTATTCATTTCTATTCTCTTTTATTATATTAAACAACAACACAATACACATATTAAAATACAGAATCAATCCTCATTTTTTCTAATATGTCACACGGTTCATATATATATATATATATTAGAAATTATTATTTCCCATTGTTATTTACTTATTTCTTTTTCATTCCTTAAAAAAAAGAACAAAACAATTAAAAAGACAATGAATAAAAACTTTATTTGTTCACACAAAATTCTCTACAATTCTTATATTCTAATTAAAATAAACCCAGAAATTAAATTACTCAAACTTATCAAAAACTTTTAGCCATCTTAAGAATTAAAGAAAAGGGGAGATAAATCCCTTTAAACACCCCTTTTTGTGTCCCTTTTCTCATTCTTAATTCATATGACTTAAGAACAATTTCATATATTCAAAAATAACTTTAAAATGAAAAGGAAATTTAGAACTTGACCATAGAAGAAATTTAGAAGATTTAAACAAAATATAAACAAACAACTTAAAAATAACTTAAATAAATAAGTGATTTTGGGTTACCTCTACTCCTTAAGCTTTTTAGAAAACTTCAAGCAACCAAGCTAATCCTCCCTTCTTCCTAGCTTACTCGTCCCTCTCTCTCTATTTCTCTCTTAGAATTTTATTTTTTTTCTCTTGTGAAACCATCAAGGTTTGTGTGTGAAAAATGTGGGAACTAAGGCTATCTATTTATAGGTGTTGAAGTGATCCATTTCCCTCAATTTTCAGACTCAAATTTCGGTCCCTCTTCATCAAGTCTTGGTCAAAAATTTTCAAATACTACTTGGAACATGAACTAGCATTAAATGGGATTTTGTTGATTCCTAAAGCCTTTTAATTCATGGTTTATTCTCACAAACTTCAGAACTATTCTTCCCCTCTTTCCACCTTATTTTTGGACTGTACATGTATATTAAAATAGGAGAGAAAATTTTTCATTGGTTCATTGTGGAGGTGCCTACATAATTATCCAATCATATTAACTATCAAAATTTGATTTTCTACCTACTGTACAAAATTTTTCTTAAATATAAAAATAAAAAATTTATTTTTACATATTAAGATTCTACATTTTAATTTGATCGTTTTCATATAAATTTTATAATTTTTGGACTTACGGTTTGAAAGTTATGAATTTTTGAAGTCCTAAGGTCATTTCTTCAAAAATACACTTCCTAAGCTTTTCAAATATTTTAAAATAAGAAAAATACGAAAATACATTTTATTTAAATGATAATATATTATACAACTTCAGAAATATATTTTTAATTTAAAAATAATTATACTTGAGTCAAAAGGTTATTAAATGCATTAAAACCATACATTGATTCTTAAAACTCAAAAATTCGTTTACTACTGTAGCAGTGATAAAATTTCGATAACTATAAAATAAAAATAAAAGCTTTACATTTTCATAATCTAGATTTCGATACGATCGTTTTGACATATCATTTGTAATTTTTCGACGTACGGTTGAAAAGATATGAATTTCTAAAGATATGATACTCTAATCCATCAAAAGACAATTCATCTTCTAAAAATCATTTAAATCAAATACTTTACCTTAAAATATTTCATTTAAATAGGCTAGGGAAAACATTGGTATATATATAATATATACATATATGTCACGTATATATATATATTCGTATATATATATATTCATATATATATATATATATATTTCATATGATTTTTAATTAAATCCAGGTATCAAAATCAAGCATAATTTCATAATTTCAATTATAAAATCACAAATAAATTGGGTAAAATTGTGGGTCTCACAATCCTCCCCAACTTAAAGATTTCTCGTCCCCGAGAAATACGCACAGAGACAAACAAGGAAATACACAAGGTTATTCAGATATTTCTACTACCCTTTACTTTGTTATTCACTTCTTTTGAGAATATATCCTTCCTTCATTGTCTTCGTCGATCAACACTCTTTTACTGGTCAACCTTTGCCATAATGTCGCGCGGGAGTCGAATGGAGTCAAGTTCAAAGGTAGGCAACAAACAATAATTGTCACAATAGTAGTTTGGTCAAACCAGAAGTGTTAAAGGTAAGTGAGTATGAATTATTCATAAGGGATATTGGCATTTTGATAATAGACTTGATAAGAAGAGTTTGTTATTTTAGAACTTGATGTCAATCCAGAAGTACTTTCTTGTATGCATATCAAAACCATAATCACCAGCTGAATTACTACTTATGCCATACAGGTACTTGTCACTACACTTTTCTAACATAGACTCTACTTAACCTTTTGCTCCCCAACTTTGATCAATCTTATACCATCTATTACACACCCTTACATCAAAGCCCACCATAAGACTATGATTACTCCCTAACTACCCGACTTTTCACTTACTAGCTTGCCTTCTTAGTTCCACTTAGGGACCGACTCTAAACCATTATTCCCATAATTCCTAACTTTTCACACAACCGTACCATCACCTTGTCCCTTCAGCCTCCTAAAATTCATGTGTTATGCATACAAGTGTTACTTCCTTCATAACTTTTATGAGGTAGAGTTCTGTTTTAGTCACGAGAATCCAAAACAAGAACTTTGAATTTACCAAAATTTGGCATTTGGTCGAATATTTTGATGGAATGTATTCATTAGCTTTCTGACAAAAGGAAGTCTTTTCAATTTGAAGGGGTCGAATTATTGCAGAAATGTGAAAATCAAGGTCACAACTAGATAAAAAGGCAATTGTGTTTACAAAAATTGAAAATAACGTAGGGTAATGCCTCGACTTGAACTCAATTCACCTCCGGCAGTCTTTAAGATGCCACACTTTTCCAAGAACTGATTTCCACGTTCATACCAGAATTTCTACACTTCGTACTTTAAGCACAACATTCATTGAACTCACAAAGATTTCAATATTATTGTATCATAAAAAGCAAAAAGAAGGAATAATCCTTCAACATAGCCAGTCAAGAAGCAAAAGTTAAATCCAACAAGAGAAACAAACACACTAGTAGTGGATAACCCCACACCGTTTAAACAATTCATAACAACACTTAAAATATCGAAAAACTCCTAAGGCACAAACGTAAACACTATCATTACTTCTTCTGATCATAGCGGAGACCCTTGCATATCCCAGCAGGCCGATTAGAACCTAATTCGCGTCTTGGTTCTGGGCAATCTTTTGAGATGTGTCCTGGTTTGTTGCAGTTAAAGCAGTTCGGGTTTTTATAAGGGCAGTTTGGTCCATAATGGTTCTTATTGCAGCGATTGCACAACGAAATTACTTCTCCTCGACCTTTTTCACTATTTCCACCACTACGAGCATTACCATTGTTGTTGTTGTTGCTTTGATGGTTGTTGTTACGATCATTTCCATGCCTATTCCGATTGCCACCGCTACGATTGTTGCCTTTGGCTGAATTATTTCCTCTTGTTTTATTGTCTCTTCGTCCACTTCCTTGTCCATAAGGGCCTTGATATCGGGCTCCAATATTTCGGTTTCCATTTCCTGAGAGGTGCCTCACTGGATCACCACTTTAACTTGTGCAGCTGACTTCTCTGTTGAATCCTTCGACTTCAGACCGCCTTCCACAATACTCCCTTTGTTCACCAGGGTTGTGAACACAGCAATCTCCATAGGAGCTAAAGCTTGCTTAATTTCCGGCTTCAGTCCATCCAAAATTTTTGCACACTTAGACCTCTCATTCACAGCTTCTCCATAGTAAGGCATGAACTTTGCTAGATTCTCAAATTTTGCAGCATACTCCCCCACAGTCATGTTACCTTGTTCCAATCGCAGAAATTCTAACTCCTTAGCTGTCTTCAGATGTTCCGGAAAGTATTTCACCAAAAGTCTATCTTTGAATTGATTCCAAGTTAGTGCTCCAAGTGCTTCTCCTAATGCTTGTTTCTCATTGCGCCACCAGTCGGCCGCTTCTCCTACCATCATGTATCCAGCATAGGCGATCTTTTGCTCATCGGTGCATTGCATCATTCCTCCAAAAATCCTTTCCAAACTTGCTATCCAGGCCTCTGTCTCTTCCGATGCGAAACCTCCAGTGAATTCCTTTGGATTCCTACGACAAAACTCATCGAGTCCTCTGATTCCTTGCCCACCAGCAATCACATTCTAATTCTGCTGAAGATGTTGATGCATAAGGTTCATGTTGTCCCTTACTCCTGCTAAGACCGCAACTGTCTGAGCCAAAACAGCAGCTGGTTCCTCATTCGCTTGTCGACGTGCCATCTTGCTTCTGTACGCGGGATTGGAGTCTTAGGTCAAGCAAAGGGTTGTACAAGGTAAGCATATTGGGCTATGCTCGAGCCGAAAGGGTAACTATACTATAACTACCAAACAGAGTCACACAATGAAAGCATATAAGGCTATGCTTAAGGCCACTAAGGACAACCATCGCTCTGATACCACTAAATGTAACACCCCAATTTGGACATAGAATTTTCACTAAAAATTTGCGCCATTTTTTTTATAACATTATCTAAGTCAATTCGGTTTAATTCTTTTGCAAAAAGATTTTCATAAATACAATTTAATTCATTTGGTTTACAAAAATGTTTTGGTACTTAGACTTGCGTCATAAAATTCTATTCCCAAAAAGAGATGTTAACATCCAACACATTTCCAAAAACTCATTTTCTCAATGTCATATTTAGTCGATGGTTAACTTGCGGAAAAATAGTTTAATTACTTTATGAACATGATATATAACAAAGAAACTTCTTTTATTTCATTTAAAATAATCAATATTACAACTGGGGTTACATTCGGGATAGAGTAATCATGTCCTACCCATCCAAAGATGGAATACAAAACAAAAACTATCCTAGACTATTAGTCTTCATCATTTTCCTCCACCGCAATTGTCTGGAATATTCTTTGATTGCTGCTTCTGCTTCCTCCTCGTATGTACGTCGTCTCATGATCCTCTTTCGACTTGAGCAACCGCTACTCGAGATAGTATATGATCTGTCATCTATGAACATTGTTCCCCAATGTCCACAGGAAAGGGAAATAGAGAGAGTAAGCACTTCCGAACGATATGATCGTCGACGTATATATGTCACGTATATATATATATATATATTCGTATATATATATATATATTCATATATATATATATATATATATTTCATATGATTTTTAATTAAATCCAGGTATCAAAATCAAGCATAATTTCCTAATTTCAATTATAAAATCACAAATAAATTGGATAAAATTGTGGGTCTCACATAGTTTGTGAAAAGGTTTTAGAGAATGCCGAATTCAACACAATATTTAAAATGATATGAATTATTCTCTCCAAGAATTCCATGTTTTGGTTGTGCACCCGCCTTTAAAAGAAAAATTTCATTTCTACATTTTCTAAATACTTACAAGTCCATACTTTATCTAATCAAGAAGATATTTATTATATTAACTATTTGGATTATAAGAAAGGGTGTCACAGAAAAGATGGAGGAAGAAAATATGAGAGAATATAAAAATTAAAAAATATTGGGTGTGTGAAGCAAGAGTGAAAAGAATAAAGAAGATGAAAATTGGTTGTGTGAAGTAAAAAGAGAAAAGAAAGTAAAAGTTGGGTGTGTAAAAAAGAATATTTTAAAAAGTTTATAACAAAAATCATAAAACAATAAATTTTAATAGTAAAACATAGATATATTTATAAATTCCAATCATGTAATGTCGGCAATGCGTCAACTAAATTCAATATTTGAATAGGGGTGAAGGCTAAGTTACATGTAACATCCCTAATTTAATTCCAAACAATAATTAATGAATTAATAGAATTAAAGAGGAAGGAATGGGTAGATTAATTGCTTAAAGAATTTTGGGAGAAAGGTGAGTAGTAATTATAAGTATTAGGGGTTGTGTAGGAGACATTGGTGGCAAGGGGCAAAATTATCTAAGCGAAATCGGGAGTTAAATCGGCGTTTTAAATGTTGGAAATCAGCCGAAAAGAGAAAATTAGGAATTTATTATAGGATGTTAAGAAATTAAATTCCACCGTTGGATATGAAGTTTAAGGGATTAAGAAGCTTGTCTAAAAATTTGGGCCCGATCCGACGGTTAACGAAGAAGGTATGGCGAATCGAAGTCTGAAACCACTGGTGCACGCCCAAGCGCACCAGGGTGCATCAGATGCACCAACTCAGGGGCTCCAGCGCTCAGGCGCGCCCCTGATGCCCAGTTCGCGCACCAACCAGAAATGGCGCACCAGAGTTTCCCTAATCCCGCACCAGACGCACGCATCCCGCACCAGCACCAGCCTGGTGCGTGCCCTGCGCTCAGGCGCGACTAGGCCGCGCTCAGGCGCGCGAGCAGATCTGATCCGCACCAGCTTTATAAAGCTGTGCGCCAGCCTCCCCCCATTTCCAACCCTCTTCCTCTCTCTCCACCCTCCCTCACCCAAAACCGCCCCAACACCAGCCACCACCATCGGAGCTGCCACCAAGGCCGCCTCTCCCCCCCTGGCCTTCCTCCTCTCCATAGATCTCTCTCTCTTGTGGCCCTTTCTCTCTCCCTACTTTCTTTCTCTCTCTTATTTTCCACCACCAGCCACCACGGTGGACCACCACACCGGCCACCCACCACCCTCACAACCTCCTTTCACTCTCTCTCTTTCTCTCCCTTTGACCCTTACTCTCTCTCCCTCTTCCCTCTATTTGGTTTCTCTCTCCTTCCACCGGATCTCACCGGCGTAGTTACCGATCGTGTTCGCACCGGGCTCGTGTTGGGTACTCCGAGGCGTGAAGCTTTGGCCTCGATCCGACCGCGATCGTTCTCACTAACGAGGAGCAACACCGACGCCGACATCGACATCGAGCCACAACCCAGGTTCTTTGTTTAAAAGAAAACCCGAGGTAAGAAGGGTTCGTATTACCTTTATTTAAAAAGTAAATTCTAGAAGTTTATAGTGGTGACTAAGAATAGGGTAATTAAAGAATAAGTTAATGAACCTTAGGGTAATCCCCGCAAATATAAAAGATTTATTTAAATTGACAATGGAATAAATTGAATGTGCATAGAATGAGTTCCGGAGTGAATGAATATGATAGGATATTAAAAGAGCTAAAATGGAATTGAAAGTGTAGGAAAACACAAAGTAAAGCCAAGGGAAATTAGTTAAGGAAAAACCGCGAAACGTGAGAGTAAAAGAATATAGAGTATTTGTAACAGGCAAGGAGAGTAGAATGATTAAAACTAAAGGTGGGGTAAAAGAGGAGTTAAAGTATGAAAGCAATAAGAAATCACAGAGTAAACTTAGTTAAGAGTGGTCGGGTAGCAATGAATTCGAAACGAAAATGATAAACTAGAATTCCAAATCCAAGAGGGTAATTGGTAAAAGAATTGAGTGAAAAGATGATAAGACAAATAGAGAGAATGTGAGTATGGTAGTGTAGTAGAATGGAGTTAGAGGTAAACTATAGTAATTAATAAGAAGTATAATGAAAAAGAAAAAGGAAGAGAAGAAGAAAAAGAAAAGAAAAGAAAGGGAAAATAGAAATAATGAAGAGCTAGTAATGAGAATTGAAATATAATGTATATGGCCTAATTAAGCAAAGCTAGAGGAGAATGAGAATCATTAGTGAACAGAAAATATTTAAATAGACGAGAATAAAAATAAAGGGGAAATGATATAAAACGACAGGAGGTCGTGAGACCCTGTCACCATGAAATAAAACGGCAGGAGGTCGTTAGACCCTGTCACCATGAGATAAAACGGCAGGAGGTCGTTAGACCCTGTCACCATGAGATAAACGGCAGGAGGTCGTCAGACCCTGTCACCATGACATAAACGGTGGGAGGTCGTTAGACCATGTCACCATAATATAAAACGGCAGGAGGTCGTTAGACCCTGTCACCATGAGATAAAACGGCAGGAGGTTGTTAGACCCTGTCACCATGAGATAAACGGCAGGAGGTCGTTAGACCCTGTCACCATGAGATAAACGGCGGGAGGTCGTTAGACCCTATCACCATAATATAAAACGGCAGGAGGTCGTTAGACCCTGTCACCATGAGATAAAACGGCAGGAGGTCGTTAGACCCTGTCACCATGAGATAAACGGCGGGAGGTCGTTAGACCCTGTCACCATAATATAAAACGGCGGGAGGTCGGTAGACCCTGTCATAATGCTAAGGGAAATTGTGTAGAACCCTGATTGAGGCTACACCTAATGGAAAATGAATAAAGGAAGTAAAAATGGATAATGGAATGGAAATCAAGAAATGAAATAATAAAATGGACAATGGAAATGATATTGGAATTAGAGGAAATAACTAAGGAGAGTAATTATGGAGATGTTAAGTACAAGTGGCTAATGGGAAATGGATAAAGAATGGAAATGAGAGAATGATAAGAGAACAGGTATTAAACGAATATGAGAATACGTAAAGGACTCAAAGAGATTAATTATATGAATTATGTATACTAAGATTTGGATAGGCTTAGTTTATTACTATGCCTCTTTTAGGATTTATCTTTTTAAGTTCTGTGTAATGCTACCCTTTTTGCTATATTTTTACAGGTACTGAAGTGGAGCATACATGGGACATGGCCGACCAGGACGTGCATTCCACTACGTGGAGTGAATGTATATATATATATATATATATATATATATATATATATATATATATATATATATATATATAAATATATGTTATTTCGAGTGGACCATTACTTTTGTAAATTATAATATGGAATTCGTAGTTGCCCTGAAACTTGTGCTAATCGGGCGTTAGGATTTATTATGACTATTAAACTATTGTGTTTTATGTTTTTAAATATTCTGGACTGATAGGTTCTAAAAAGAAAATTTTGGGAAGTCCGGAAAACAGAGGAAACTCTGCCGGATTTTCGTAAAACCTTTCAAAGAAATTAAGTTTTAAAAAGGAATTTTCTAACTCCAATTTTAATAAAACCTAAAATTAGCTAATAAAGTGAGAGTGTTACATTACACCTCCTTTTGTTTTGGTGTTCGCAAACACCATTATTTTATACCTGTTATAACATGTATAACAAATTACCCATTATTTATTGTTATATCTTTCAAAGATTTTAGAAATTTTTATCTTTAATTATTTTTTACTCACATCATAAATTTAGAAAGTAATGATTTTCTTTATTTATTTTTTTATTCAAAATTTCAAAGACACTATAATTTAGTTAAATTAGAATTTATGATTTTTTTTAAAAATAATTATAAAAAAAACTTATACCATATATAATTAAAAATATATAATATGAGAAAGGTGATTTTTCAATTGGAACAAATTAACATAATATAACAAGTTATTATAGACAACAATACACTATGTATTTTGTAGAAATATGTTAATTATCAATATTTATGAATTTTTAAAAATAAAATAATTATAAAAAAATATAGCATAGATAATTAAAAAAATATAATATGAGAAGGGTGATTTTTTAGTTAGAACAAATTAACATAGTACTCCCTCCGTCTCATTATCTTGGTAAAAAAATGTAGTTTTTTTTTTCACAAATCAAAGTAAAAATAATTAATGAAAAATCTTAAAGATTGTAAAAATAATATGGAAATTTGTTTAGAAATTTGTAATTAATGAATGAATCATGCATTATATTTTATTTTGAAAATAGAATCATGCATTATATGAAAAAGATATTCTCTTATTTTTGTTGACTACTTTGACTTTTACTAAGATAATGGGACGGAGGGAGTATAACATATTATTGTAGAGAAAAATATCCTTATTTGTTTTGTAGAAATATGTTATAAAAATTTATGATATTTTAAAAAAAAAATATTAAAAAAACTTTTAGCATAGATAATCAAAAAATATAATATGAGAAATGTGATTTTTCGTATGGAACAAATTAACATAGCATAACAGTTTATTGTAGACAAAAATATCCTTATGTGTTTTGTATAAATATGTTAATTATAAAAATTTATTATTTTTTAAAAATAAATAACTATAAAAAAATTATCGCATAGATAATAAAAAAATGAGATTAATGGGTATGCACTGACGGTGTAAAGATTTTTACACCATCAATTCATCATCCACCATTCGTTTGTATTATTTTTATCTAATAGTCAACGACCATACACCCATGAATGGTGGATGATGCACTGATTATGTAAAAAATCTTTACATTGTCGGTGTACCGTCTATTTTCTCTTAAAGAATATGATATGAGAAAAATAATTTTTCAGTTGGAACAAATTAACATAGCATAACATATTATTGTAGACAAAAATAGCCTTAAGTGTTTTGTAGAAATATATTTACTTACTCATTAATAACATTAACCATGAATATTTATATTCAAATATTAAAGTTAATAAAGCAAACTATAATGAATTGAAAATAGTATGCAATAGATTGACGATCGCTTATAATAAATCATGATTTCGGGATGTTGCATTGAGTCAACGTATAAGTTCACACTATAGGTCATGGTCTACTAGATTAACCTGTCATGTGAATGATACATGGATCATAAATTAACGTGTTAGATACAACTGAAAAAATTAGATTATGATTATTTTTACGGTTCAATTTAAGTTTTTAGTCCCTGAAATTAGGTGTTCTTTTGAAATTGATCCTTGATTTTTTGTTCGATGTTTTGGGTCCC
This sequence comes from Crotalaria pallida, assembly GCA_037953625.1. Classification (NCBI taxonomy): domain Eukaryota; kingdom Viridiplantae; phylum Streptophyta; class Magnoliopsida; order Fabales; family Fabaceae; genus Crotalaria; species Crotalaria pallida. Next base: position 84,315,372 of record CM075649.1, read on the forward strand.
TAAACTTTGATAAATTTTTGGAAATGGTTCTTTCATCACTTAATTGATTATATGACCTACGTTACGCCACGTCACTTTTCCCAAATCGACAAGTGACGTGCTATATGGTATCACATGACACCACATAATTTTTTTAAATTTATTAAAAAGTTTGATTTTCATTAAAAAATAAGATTTTTTTAATTGTTTTTAATAAATTTGAATTTTTTTAATTTAAAAAAATTCACGTGGCATCACGTGGCACATTACTTATCAACATGGTGAATGTGACATGACATATCGTTAGTCATATTATCACTAAAGTGATGAAGGATCATTTCTAAAAATTTAACAAAGTTCAGAGATCTAAAGTATCAAAAAAAAGTTCAAGGACCAATTCCTAAAGAGCACCTAAGTTCAAGGACTAAAAACTTAAATATGCCTATTTTTATCTATGATTATAATGCGGTAAATTTATAATCCGTTAAAATTATAATATGTTTGTGTTTGGGTCTCTTAGCTGAAAAATGAATTTAAGTTGATCTATTTTGTTTGGATATATAGTGTAGAAAATATTATTTTTATTGAGTAAATTACAAAAAAGGTATGGAGTTAGTTATTGGGTGGAATAGGAAAATTACATTGGTCTCAAAAAATAATTTACAGCGTCTAAGAAGGAGATGTTGAATTTTGATTATTTTTTCAAGAATATAATATAAAATTATATTTTTCTAAAATTATTTTTTAATATAGATTTAATAATCTAATATACTAAAAATGAAAAAATAAATTATAATATACAAAAGGGAAAAATGAACTTGGTATTAGTAAATTATTTAATTTATACCCTCAAAGTTCATGATAATTCTAGTTATTTAATTTACATTTCATGCGCCAGAGATACTTAAATAAAAATAATAATTGATTTACATGCTCATAAATTAATATGTCAAAAATAATTTAGTGAAATTAGAATTTATAATTTTTTTAAAAATAAATAATTTTAAATAAATTATAGCATAAATGATCATTAAAAAAATTAATATGTAGATATTTTTATTTATTACTTATTAATAAAAAAATCTTTAAATGTAAACAATAAATAAGTTTATTAATGAGGTCTATATTTCCAAATTAATTAAGTCCATAAATATTACTTATACAACAGGTTGCAGGTAGAATCAATTTTTTAATTAACACACGGTGCATTCAAACACCAAAAATATTTGGTGTTTTTTAGCCAAAACCTTGAATAGGATAAGTGTTTCTCGGTCATTCACGTCTAGCTTGGACAAAAATCAAAGGATTTGTATCTGATTTAGAATTTAGAAATCATGACAACTTAACATAATAGACTTTTCCTTGTTAATCATATGCTTATTCATGTCCGTAAAATTCATTTGAACAAATTTATATTAATTAAGGTTAGTGATTAATTTTGTTAATTTCAATAAAATTGTAAATATTTAATAGTTCATATATTGTTTCTATATTATATTTCTTTTGTCTTTAAATATAAGTATTTAGAGTGTACTTTTACATTGGTTAAAAAAATTAGTTGATATTGTTAGTGGTAGTGAAAATAATAATATTTGGTCAGGCTTCTTCTTTTGTTGTTGACTCTATCAACTCAGAGACAAAAGCTGCTTCAAAGGGGTGTGAAACCAACAAGAAAGAGGATAAAGGAAAAGGTAAACTTGTTGAAATAGTGCATGACGATTCTGATTCTGAAAATACTGAGCCATGGATCCCAGTGGTAACAAGGAGTAAAGCTCAGAAGAGGCAAGTGGAGAATAAAGGGATAGTGATTAAAGATTTGGCCTCTAAGGCCAATGGATAATATCTTAACTTGGAATGTGAGAGGGTTTAATAACCCTCAAAAACAAAGAAAGCTAAAATCTCTTTGTGGTATGAATAATGTAGGATTATTGGCTATTTTAGAAAATAAACTCAGAGCTAATTCTATTAACTCTACTCTTGAGAATTTTGCTCCTGGTTGGTACTATGTTTCTAACATTGATCATCATCCAGTAGGGAGAATCTGTGTTTTATGGAAGCCAAATATGTTTAGTTTAACTATACTGAAAAGCTCTAACCAAATGATTCACTGCCTAATATCCATGTCTATCAACTCAATTCAATGGCTGGCTACTTTTGTGTATGGTGCCAATGACCAAGTTTTGCGAAAGGAGTTATGGGAGGACTTAAGAGACATTCATGGAACAGTGAATATTCCTTGGTTAATATCAAGGGACTTCAATTGTTGTTTAGATCCTTCTGAGAAATTGGGAGGCAATCAGGTGGAGTGGGAGGCTATGGAAGACTTTAGAGCTTGTATTCAGGATTGTAGATTGCAAGACATGAGATATTGTGGGAATCTATTTACCTGGTGTAATAGACAAAATGATGGTAATAGAATTTACAATAAGCTGGACAGAAACCTGGTGAATGAAGATTGGTTGCACAGGTGGCTTCTTTTATATACTCATTTTCTAAACAACAGCATCTCAAATCACACTCCAGCTTTGATAAAGAGTACTAGTGTTCAGACTAGATCTAAAGGGGGTTTCAAGTTTTTTAATGTTTGTGCTTGTCTTGTTCTAGATCAGGTCGTTCACTGAGGCCACAATAAGAGACCTAGTGAGGCGGTTTAACCTAGATTTGCTGTATGATTCTCTGAGTTTCACAGGTATCAGTAGGATAACCTAGGATGCCCTAATCACTGTGTGTGCTGTGTGAACTTAGGGTTTAGAAAGCGTACCTGAGCCCCATGTAGCACTGTACTACTTATAGGGGTGGCTGGATGCCCTAATGGGCCAGCTGGAGTTGTGGCCCAGCAATCCAGCCCAGTGTGAGCCGTAAGAGGATATGAGCCGAAGAGGCTCAGGGACCGATATCCTGTGCTTGTTGGCTTTTGTAACATCCCGAATTCTAATCTCTAGTATAATTATAATTATAATTATAATAATAATAAATTGAAATAACACGTTAAGGTCGCTTTTAGCATTATGAAAGTGTTAGGAAATATCAGAATTAGAATACATGATTTCTTTAAAGTTATAAATTAAAAGTTTTATTGAATCAAATAATTGTTTCGTGGAATTTATCATTTAAGTGTTGGGTATTTTCATAAAATATGTTAACTACGAAAGAATATTTAATTATATTTAAAGTGGATTCGTTTAAAGAAAATTTTCATATTAATATAATACTAAACATTTTGAATACTTTATTTAACTTTGATATATTCAAAAATGAATTATGTTTAATGTTTTAAAATATTTGACTGTATGACATTCTTAAAAATATATTTACTTATTTGATTTGATGACTAAATTCTATTTTTAGATGCTCATAAAAATAATATTGATTTCTATTTATTATAATTATAATAAATAAATAAATAAATAAATAAAAGTATAGGTTTTAAAAATTAAAAAAAAAAAAAAAAGAAAGGAAGGGTTGTGCGTGTGTGCAGTAGTGTGTATGTGGGTTGTGGGGGAAACCCTATTCCCTTCTTCCTGGTGTGTGTTCCAGCCGCCACCCCCCGCTCAGGTTCTTCTTCGTTTTTTTTATCCCCCTTTCCTCTCACTTCACCGTCCATCTCTCTTCTCTATTGGAGCTACCGCCCCCCATAGTCTCCCTCTTCTCACGGCTGCTTCTTTCTATTGGTGCCTTGTCTATCATCGCCGCACGCACCCACCGCCTGCCGTTAGCTATCGCCGTTGCCAAGCGCCGTCGATCGCCACCCTCAGAGCCACCACCGCCGTTGCTAGGAGCTCGTGAACAAGGGCCATGAACCAGCCATGATCTTTGCCTCCTTGTGCCGCCACCTCCTCCAATCGCGAACCCAACCGCGAGCCACTTTGGCGATTGGCCAAACCAAACCGCCACGGTGACACGAAGCCAACCATCGCCGTGCTTGCAGCCTCTTCTCTTCCCCGTGCTCACGTTTCTCTCTCTTTCCTTCATTCAGATCCATTGCCGTTGTCATTATCGTCACCAACATTGGTCGAGGAAGTCGCGGCTGCCATGAAGAAGTAGATGATGTTGCTGTGGTTTGGGTGTGGATCGAACCGCTCTCCTCACTGTTGCTCTGCTACTCAAACTCAAGTTGAGGGTAAATCCCTAATACTTTTCTAATTGCCCTATATTGTGTTTTAATAATAATACAAATTATAATAGTATTGGTAATAATTATTTAGTGTTAAATTGTTTTGGACATTGTTTCGGAGAAAGTAAATGATATTATGGGTTATATTAATGTTAAATATTTTGGTGGTGATAACGATTTCGATTTGGTTGATTTAATGCTTGATAATATCGGATTAACTGGTATGTCGAACAATTGATTTTAAAAGTGTTTCGCTTAAAATGTGTTGGGTTCCTAAGTAATCGAGCTGTAGTTTAGTTGGGTTGGATTGTCCCTAAACTAAACAATACACTGATTAATTAGAAACCTGATGCATTCGGCATACGTTAGGCCAAGAAGGAAGCCGCTGAGGCCAAGAAGCAACTGGCCGACTTACAAAAGTCCTATGAGGAAAAACTGGCCAAGCAAAAAGCTGACAGTGAGGCCGAGGTGGAGAAGGTGAGGGGAATGCTGAAGAAGCGAGCTGTCCAAGCCCTGGAACACAAGACTGCTGCCGCGAAAGCCGGTTTCGACTTGGAAGTGGCAGCCGACGCTCTATTTGCAAATGCAGTGGAGCAGATACGAGTGCTGAATCCGGGATTGCGGTTGCAGTATGTCGGGGCTCATCCCGAGTTCGGAGTCAATGGCGACAAGATCGTAGACACGAACAATGATAATGCCGAGGTCGATCTGACTCGTGATGATCTCCCTGATCCACTGGCTGAGAAGGATGAGCCTGTTTTTAACCCTAACTCGGTTGTGCTCTCTGACATTGAAGACTGAGCGTACGTCCCTTATGCTGGGCAGCTGACATGTTTTTTGCTAAACTGATTTCTGTTTTATAACTTATTGTTGTGCACGTCTTTATCTACAAACAATTTAATGTCTTGATGAACGAATGTTTATGTTATGCACTTTGTTTGTCTTTTTATGTGTCTGCTTAATAACTTGTTACACATCTGTTTAATGCGATGGGAATCTCGGTCCAAGCACTTGAGCCAAAGTGTGGACCTCGTCCCCTAACTGTACTAGGTACTCAAAGGGTAAACCTGTTAGAGTCAGGTGCTCCCTGTACCTTAGGAAAATTTATAAGCTTTCCTCTGACAAGAGGTGCTGTGTATAAATCGCACAGTCCCATTTAGGTGGCTAGCCAAAAATGGAAAGGCATGTACATGGCGCATGTTTAAGATATAGGAAACAAAAGCAATTGAGACTGCAAAATGTACTATTTATTGAAATTGAAATGTTGTTAGTACATGAATATGCAGCATTATTCAAAGTCTAAAAATAAGTGACTGAATTTTAAAGCAAACAAAACCTAAGAGAAAATACAAGAGTTCTGAGCAAAATAATTATCAAAAAAGATAAAACATGGAGGAAGAACTAGTGGCCGATCCTGCTGAACTTTCAACTGAAATAGGCTCTGAGCTTCGTCGCGTTCCAGGTGTTTTTGATCTCGGCGCCACCAAGGGTTTCCAGTCTGTAGGCTCCCGAGCCCGTTTTAGATACAACCCTGTACGACCCTTCCCAGTTCTGAGCAAACTTTCCTTCCCTGGCGTTCTTCAAACCTATATCTGCACGACGTAGGACCAGATCTCCAACTTCGCATGATCTCGGAGTTACCCCTCTGTTATACTGTTTCGCCTGCCTCTCCTTAGCTTTCCTTTCCAGTTTTGCGGCCTTTTCTCCGATTTCTTCGCTTAAAATTAATTCCTCTTTTAGCAACGCGTTGTTAGTTTCCTCGGGTCTGTCAAGCATGCTGAAGGTATGAAGTCGGCGTTCCACAGGAATCACAGCATCGCAACCATAGGTGAGTCTGAACGGTGTTTCGCCTGTTGAGCTCTGTACCGTCATCCTCAAAGACCAGAGGATCTCAGGTAACAAGTCGGCCCAGGCTCCCTCAGCCGCCACTAACCTCTTCTTCAAACCAGAAAGGATAGCTTTATTCGCGGATTCGGCTTGTCCATTGGACTGTGGGTGCTCAACTGAGGAGAAATGATGTGAAATGTGCAAATGCTCAGCCAAGTCCTGAAAAGTGTCTGCTGTGAACTGGGTGCCATTATCAGTTACTATAGAGTGTGGGACACCGAAACGAGCTATTACATTTTTGAGAAAGAATTTTTGTATTTTCAGTGACGAGATGGTGGCTAATGCCTCTGCTTCTATCCACTTCGTGAAGTAATCAACGGCAACGACCACATATATCAGTTGACCTGGGGCTTTTGGGAACTTACCCATTAGGTCCATACCCCACATGTAAAAGGGCCATGGCGAGGCCAAAGAGTGAAACTCCTCTGGAGGTCGACAGTATAAGTCGCTGTGATGTTGGCACTGTGGGCAGCGTCGAACATGGTCAATGCAGTCAGCCATCAAAGTTGGCCAGTAATAACCAGCCCTGAGGATCTTTCTGGCCAAAGATTTTCCTCCCAAATGGTGACTAGCGATTCCGCCGTGGACCTCGTTCAGAACCATCTCGGCCTCATCCTTGCCGAGGCAACGAAGCAAAGGCGACGCAGCCCCTCTCCTGTACAGAATATTCCTCATTAACACGTAATGGGCCGCCTTTTTCACAAGTTTTTTGGCTTCCTGCTGATCAAGAGGAAGTAAACCATGTTCCAGGAACGACCGAATAGGGGTCATCCAGTCGGGTGAGATGGAGATTGCCAACACAACACTGGGTCCAGATATTTCTTCCTGAATGACGCTTTTATTGTTTCCGGCGCCCTTAGTGCTTGCCAACTTGGAAAGGACATCAGCCCTTTCATTTGAACATCTGGGAATATGAGATATTGAGAAGCGAGAAAATTTTGATGCCAGCTCCTTCACTTTCTCCAAGTATTTCTGCAAAATTGGCTCTTTAGCCTGATATTGCCCGGAAATCTGCGAGACCACAAGCTGTGAGTCGCTGAGAATTTGAACTTCATTTGCTCCGAGCTCCTTTGCAGTTCGAAGGCCAGCTATCACAGCCTCATACTCAGCCTGATTATTGGAAGTAATGAACTCGAACTTCAGCGAGTACTCAATACTAACGCCTTCCGAGTTCTCTACTATCACGCCCGCTCCTGCTCCCTTCTTGTTACTGGAGCCATCTACATAAATCTTCCAAACGGCCGTGTTCGAACGCTCATTAGGCTCGGTGAACTCGGAGACAAAATCGGCCAGAGCCTGGGATTTAATAGCTCTCCTCGGCTCATATGAAATTTCGAACTCGGACAACTCGACTGACCAAGCCATCATCCTTCCTGCCAAATCTGGCTTTTGTAGGATCTGCCTGATTGGCTGAGCAGTTCTTACCTCAATTAGGTGACACTGGAAGTATTTTCGGAGTCGCCTTGCCGACAAGACCAAACAAAAGGCACATTTTTCAATCTTCGAGTACCTGATCTCGGGACCCTGGAGAGCTCGGCTAACAAAGTAAACTGGGAATTCCAGCCTGGACTCCTCCCTTACCAGAGCCGAGCTCACTGCCAAATCTCCTACCGAAAGGTATAAGACAAGCTTTTCCCCAGCTTGGGGACTAGACAAAATTGGAGGAGCAGAGAGAAAATCTTTGATTGCAGAGAAGGCTATCTCGCACTTCTCGTCCCAAACAAAATCAACATTCTTTTTCAGTAACTGATACCAAGGAAGTGCTTTCTTTGCGGCCTGGGGTAGGAAACGAGAAAGTGCAGCAAGTCGGCCGGTTAGCTGCTGAACCTCTTTGAGATTCTTCGGGCTTCTCATTTCGAGAACAGCCTTGCACTTATCGGGATTCGCCTCAATCCCGCGTTCTGTCAACATGAAACCGAGGAAAGCCCCGGCGGGGACTCCAAACGTGCACTTCTCGGGGTTCAGCCTCATGTTATGCTTTCTAACCCGGGCCAGTACTGCTTCCAAATCTTGCACGTGGTTGCTCTTTGATTTGCTCTTGGTGATCATGTCGTCTATATACACTTCCATCATCGGTCCAATTAACCCATCAAACACTCTGTTCATCATCCTTTGGTACGTTGCACCAGCGTTCTTTAGACCGAAAGGCATGACCGTATAACAGTACGTGGCCTTCTCGGTGATAAAGGCTGTCTTATCCTGATCGGGCGGATACATCGATATTTGGTTGTATCCTGAGTATGCATCCATAAAGGAAAGAAGCTGGTAACCTGCGGAACTGTCAACCAGCTGATCAATGATGGGCAAAGGGTACTGGTCCTTTGGACACGCCTTGTTGAGGTCCGTGTAGTCCACACACATCCGCCATTTACCATTGGACTTCTTAACCAAAACTGTATTAGACAACCACTCAGAGTACGAGACTTCTCTGATAAAGCCGGCTTCCAATAACTCTGACACTTTTTCCTGGATGGCCCTAGACTTCTCGATACCAACCCGCCTTTTCCTTTGTGCCACTGGCTTAGCTTTGGGGTCCACGCTAAGTCGGTGGCAGATGAAGTTCCGGTCAATACTCGGCATATCAGCCGAGGTCCAGGCAAATAAGTCCTTGTTGAGACGCAAGAGCGCGATTATCTCTTCTCGGATGGAGGTTGGGATGTTGGTACCGACTTGGACCGTCTTTAGGCTGTCGGATGGATCGATTGGAACAGGTTCCCAACTTCCCTGCGGTTGAGGCCGGAGGTCATCCTGTTCGGCCCTAACGTCCAATTCGGCAAGGAGAACTCTTCCTTTGGACCCCGGCCCCTGAGAAATCTTTTCCACTTCGTTCTTTTCCTTTTTTACCTTCCCGAGACTGGCGTCGTAGCATAGACGCGCCGCCTCCTGCTCAGCCCTTATCGTGACCATTGTGTCATCTGCTCCTACAAACTTCATGGCTAAGTGGACGGTGGACACTACCGCCCCGAAAGCCTGAAGACACGTTCTGCCGAGAATGGCATTATATGCTTATGGACAGTCAACCACCAAGAACTTAATGATCTCCGTTCTGGTGGCGGGCTGATTTCCCATGGTCATTGGGAGCTTAATCACGCCTAGGGGTCTTATTGAATCCCCTATAAAGCTAATCAAGTTCCCCTCAAGTTCTTCCAAGTCATCCAGACGAAACTTCATCTTGGAAAAAGCATGTAAAAAGAGAATGTCGGCAGAGCTACCCTGATCGACGAAGACTTTGGCGACATCAAAATTTCCAATTCTGGCTGAGATAACCATCGGGTCATTATGGTCCGGGAGGACCCCCTCCATGTCCTTGTCCGAGAAACTAATCGGAATATTCCGAGAAGGTTTCTTCCGAATAGGACGATTATGGACGGCTAATACCTGATTAACATACCTTTTTCGCTCGGAGCGATGCTCACCGCCTCCAGCAAAGCCTCCAGAAATTGTTTGGATGGCGAGGTCCTTTGGTGACTTGTCGAGTTCGTCGACGGCAACGATATTCACCTGACCTCGGCTTTCCTGTTTCTTCTCTGGAGTGGATTCCCTTCTCCTCTTCCCCTTGTCAGGGCTCGGGGTTCTTCTTCGAGGTCTTTTTTCCATTGCCTCCTTAACATAACGCTGTAATTTTCCTTCGCGGATTAATTCCTCAATGGCATCCCGGAGCCAAGTACATTGGTCTGTGTTGTGGCCGTAACCTTCGTGAAAGTCACAGTATTTGTTCCTATTCACGTGTTTTTGATTCCTGAGATAGGGTGGCCTACCCACATTCCTGAGCTCGGTTTGCATCGTCTCCTTCCAAATCTGAGACCTAGGTGCATTGAGCGGAGTGCAGGTGTTGAATTTTCGAGGAAGAGGTTGTGGGGGTGGCGGAGGTGGTCGTCGTCCTTCTCTGTCTTCCCTGCGAGGACGACCTCGAGGATTCGAACGCTCCTCCTGTCCGAGGTTGTCCGGGTTACGGGCCAGTCTGCTAGACTGTCCTATGTCAAATTCCTCAAGATTAATGAACTTATTAGAACGCTGCCGGAGTTCGGCCATATCACGGGGTGGTTTCCCGATAAGGGCTTTCCTGAAATCGCCTGGGGCCAAACCTTGGGTAAAGAGCAGGACAACCACCCCTGGTTCGAGATTGGGAATCGAACTCGACTCATGGTGGAAACGGTTGAGATAATCCCTTAGGCTCTCTCCTGGCTTTTGAGTCACCGTTGCCAGCGTGTGATCGGACTTGGGCTGGATGCAGCTGGCGGTATGCCTATTTAGGAACACCCTTTTCAACTCCTTCCACGAATTAATCGAATTCGGAGGGAGGGACGCGTACCATCTCAGAACTGGTGCTTGAAGGGTCATGGAGAACGCTCTACATTTCATCCGATCTCCCCCTCCATAAAAGTTCATTGCCCCTTCAAAATCCAGAATGTGTTCATTAGGATCAGAGAGACCATCATACCTCTTAATGTTGCTGGGTCCGAGAAATCCCTGAGGAGTCTCGAACGCCATTATATACGGAGTAAAAGGGTGACCTGGATGCTCCTGCTCGGGCTCTAAGTCCGGATTCAGGGGTGGCGGAGGAGGGAGGGTGATCTCTTCCCTCCTGAGAGAGCCACTGCTTGGCACTGCTCAAGGTGGATCTTGTCGTGTCGGAGCCATTATTGGTGCTCTTTCGACCCTTTGTTCCGTATTCTGCGCTGGAGCCATAAACAATGCTCGTTCAGCCTCATGTACCAAATTTTGTGTCGGAGCTTGGAGCGCGGCTCGTTCGACCACGGGTTCCAAATTTTGAACCGAAGCCCTAATCACAGGTATGATTCTCTGAGTTTCACAGGTATCAGTAGGATAACCTGGGATGCCCTAATCACTGTGTGTGTTGTGTGAACTTAGGGTTTAGAAAGCGTACCTGAGCCCCATGTAGCACTGTACTACTTATAGGGGTGGCTGGATGCCCTAATGGGCCAGCTGGAGTTGTGGCCCAGCAATCCAGCCCAGTGTGAGCCGTAAGAGGATATGAGCTGAAGAGGCTCAGGGACCGATATCCTATGCTTGTTGGCTTTAGGGGTGTGTGAGCCGAACTGGGGAACCGAGCTCAACCCGTTTGGGCTACACCAGTTAGCTTGGTAGGCATGGATCTCGGCCTATTGAGTGGTATGATCTCGGTGAGAGTAAGCCCGATATCCTACGATCTCGGCAAGGGCTCTTGTCCATCACAGTGCTGATGATGATGATTTCTTGTCTATTGTTAGGGAGAGTTGGGAGATGGATATTGAAGGTTATGCTCAATTTAGAGTTATGCAAAAATTAAAGTCTTTGAAGCAGCCTCTAAAACAACTTCACTCTAGAGAGTATGCAAATTCAGTCAAGCAGGAGCAGTTGCTAAGGCAGGAATTGGATTCTATTCAAGCTGAATTAAGCTTGAGGCCCCAGGATCCAGAGTTACATCAGAAGGAGAAGATCTTATATGGCAGATACATGAAAGCCCTGAATGACTCTATTTCTATTTTACAGCAAAAGGCTAAAGAGAGATGGGTCCAGGAGGGGGATCAAAACACATTATTCTTTCATAATGTAATCAGAACCAGACAATACAGGAATCGCATTCTTAGCATAACTACAGTTGATGGTCAGTGTATTCAAGATCAGCAGGGTATCATGGATGAGTTTGTGAATCATTACACTAGCTTGTTTGGAAGGAAAAATGTGGTGTGGTCTCTAGAGGACACAGTTAGTCAGTATGGTCCAGTGTTAAATGTTGAGGAGCAGCTAGCACTTATTAAACCTTTTACAAGGGAGGATATTAAGCAGTGCATGTGGTCAATAGATAAGGATAAATCCCCTGGCCCTGATGGCTTTGGATCAGGGTTTTTTCAAGCAGCTTGGGATGTGGTTGGAGATGATTGTTGTTTGGCTATTGAAGAGTTCTTCTCTACAGGTAAACTCTTAAAAGCTTGGAACTACACTGACTTAGTTATGATTCCTAAATGTGAGAATGTTACTTCAATTAGAGATTACAGACCAATAGCATGTTGCAATACACTGTATAAATGTATTTCTAAATTGCTATGCATGAGACTAAGAGAAGTTCTGCCAAAGTTAATTAATAGCAATCAAACAGCTTTTGTGAAGGGGAGAAGCATAGTCCACAATGTGCTTATTGTGCATGATCTCATGAGACTTTATAGGAGGAAGAATGTGTCTGCTAGATGCTTACTTAAAATTGATCTAATGAAGGCTTATGATACATTAAGCTGGAGCTTTATAAGAGACATGATGAAGGCTTTGAAATTTCCTAGTAAATTTATTAGCTGGATTATGGTGTGCATTTCAACAGTGACATTTAGTATTGTGATCAATGGGCAACACTCTCAACAATTTAGGAATCATAGTGGCATCAGACAAGGAGACCCTATCTCTCCTTTGCTGTTTGTCATTGCTATGGAAGGGCTCTCAAGAAGATTACTGGTTGCCACTGAGGAGCAAGGATTCAGATTCCACCCTCTTTGCAGAGGGCTAAATCTTGTTAACCTTATTTTTGCTGATGATCTAATGACCTTTTGCAAAGGTCATCCTAAGAGTGTCAGAGTCATTATGAAGGCCTTGCAGGAGTTTTCTCTGAATTCAGGGATGCATGCTAATCAAGATAAGTCACAAGTCTATCTTGATGGGGTGCAGGAGGCTCTTAGGAGGGAAATTGTGGAATGTACTGGCTTTAAGGAGGGTGCTTTTCCTTTCAGGTATCCGGGATTTCCAATTTCAGCCAAGAAATGGTCAGTAGCTACTTGTAAGGTTCTTATAGACAAAGTATCTGCTAGATTGAATAGTTGGAAGACTAGACACTTATCCTACCAAGCTAGGTGTGTGCTTATAAATTCTGTCCTTCTAACATTGCACATCTATTGGGCCTCAGTGTTCATTATTCCTAAAGTTGTCCTTAGGGTGTTGAGAAGGTTTGTAGGAAATTCTTATGGGGAGACAAACCTGCTGGTAATGTTAGCTGGACTAATGTGTGCAAGGAGAAGAGATTTGGGGGTCTAGGATTTAAGAATTCTATCCTGTGGAATCAAGCTGCGCTTGGAAAACAGATTTGGCACATCTCAAGAAAAGAAGACATCTTATGGGTCAAATGGATCAATCAGATTTACTTGAAAAATGAAACTATATGGGAGGCTCAGCCTCGCCAAGATCAGGGTTGGCATTACAAGCAGCTCCTAAAAGTCAGAAATCGTTTGGCTCCAGGTGTTAATAATGGTATGTGGCTTAATGAAGATTACTCAATTGAATCAGGGTACAGGTACCTTTGTGGTCAACTTGAAAAATTCAAGTACTACAGAGTTGCTTGGAATTCTATTTCAATTCCTAAGCACTGTTTTATTATGTGGTTGATGCTTCAAAATAGGCTTAGCACTTGTGATAGATTGGAGAAATTTCTAAACCTAAGCTCTACTCTTTGCCCTTTGTGCGAGCAACATCAAGAATCGAGTGAACACTTGTTTTTTAAGTGCAATTGGAGTAAGGATCTGCTTACTCTACTTGCAAGTTGGATGTGTATACCGATTGGGAGCTATGAAAGTTGTAAATGGATTAAATGGGCTACCTATGGAGTTAAGGAGAAAACTTACCGGAAGATTGTGCGGGCTCTCCTTGCGGCGGTGGTGTACGAAATTTGGACGGAGAGATGCCGGCGGTTGTTCCATGCAAAGAAGCAGAATCCAGAGACAAGATGCAGAGTGGTTCTCAGGGAGTTAGCTCTGAGGATAACGTATAAGATTAGGGAATTTAGTACTTGCAATAATTCAGTTTTGGTCCATAGAATAATGAGTTGTATTTAGTTTATTATAGTTTTTATCTTGGTTTTCCCCAATGAACCCTTCCTAGAAGGTGGCATTGGGTTGAGTAAGTGCAAAATTTTGTAAGTTGGTATTAATAAAATTTTTTATTTACCAAAAAATAATATTTGGTATACTGTTTCAAAAGTTTTCCTATAACTTTCATTAGGAGTCTAAAAAATGCTTATTAAATAAAGGTGTTGGTAGAAAATAAATAATTAATATCATTAAAAATTGAGATAAATGTTTATATTTAGAGTCAAGCAAAACACATTATCTAATACTTATATTTATAAATAGAGGGAGTACTTACATTAATTATTGGAAGTTGTGATACGTTAATTCTTTTTAGCTTATTTAAGTTTTTAGCCGCTGTACTTATGTATGCGCTCTTTTGAAATTAGTCCTTGAACTTTTTTTCGGATGTTTTTGGGTTCCTGAACTTTTTTTAAATTTTTGGAAATGGTCATTTCATCACTTAAGTGATGATATGACCGACAATATGTCACGTTACTTTCGCGACATTGACGAGTGATGTGTTATGTAGCTTCGCGTGATCCCGCATGATTTCTTTTTAAAAAAAATCAATTATTTTAAAAATTATTAAAAGATTCGATTTTCTTTTAAAAAATACATTTTTAAATTATTTTTAATAAATTTGAATTTTTTTAATTTAAAAAATTCACGTGACATTGTCTGACATGTTATCTATCGATGTGGTTAAAGTGACGTGGCATATATCATCGATCATATCATCACATAAGTGATGAAAAGATCATTTCCAAAATTTGAGCAAAGTTTAAGGACGCAAAATATCGAAAAAATAGTTTAAAGACCAATTTCGAAAGAGCACCGACCAAAAACTTAAATAAGCCATTTTTTTCACTAAATAAAACAATTTTGGGAACGGTTAATTATGCACTTGACTAATTGTAAAACGGTTTTATAGATAATATAAAAAAAATTAAAAATGTTATATTAATTAAGAAAGGATGAGAGTATCAAAGCTTGATGACACAACTGAAAAATCGAGTCATTTTTTTTGTCATGTTGTGATAATTGCAATAAGCTAATAATGCTCTAATGCTATTTAGGTAAAACATTGCATTTAATTTAGTCTTTGATCTTATTTGTTTGTTGCAAGAGATTAATGGGTGTGTACTAACGGTGTAACGTTTTTCACACCATCATTTATCATTCATTTGTATTACTTTTATTTGAAAGTCAACAACAATAAACGTATGAATGATGGATAATGCACTGATGTGTAAAAAACATTTACACTTGGTGCATCATCTATTTTCTCTTGTTTCAAAATGAATTTTCTATCTTTGTATTTTTAATACCATTTTGATCCATCAAGATGATTGTTTGTCTCAATTTGATCCGTAACGTTAAATTTTAACATATTCAGTAGAATATTATGTTATGCTGGCCAAAACACAAAATCTTTTGTAAGAAAAAAATTATTTTTTTTATAAGAAAAAAATTTAAAAAAAATAAATTAAGGTAGTTTATCGGAATATTCCGACAATGTTAAACAAATAATGTTAGGGACCTGAGACAAACAAAAAAGTTAAGGTACCAAAACAAAACAAAAAACGATGATGGATGATTTTGAAACAAATAAATTAGATAATGAATGCCTCAAAGGGGAAAAGAGACGAGGCGCTTTCGTGCAACACTTATGATGTCATGGTGTATTTGGACTCAGAAATGATGTTATTTTTAATAATGGGCCAGGGTGTTAGACAAGGTGGGTTTTATTGATACTATATGCGTCAAAACATGATTATGGGTTAGTGGGATCTTAGATACTTCTTTTTCCTAATGATGTCATGTCTTAATCCAACTTGAGTTATCTGTGAAGATTTTCTATAGTTGTAATTGGGCTAGAAATAATGGGCCTTTCAGCACCATTTTAGATAGAATAAGAGTTATGCTTTAGGTCTTTCACATTTGGCTTCTCTTTTTTATTTTATTTTTTGGAATTTGCTATCCCTTAGAACCCTTCCTAGAAGGTGGCTATGGGGCTAGATTATTGCCTTAATGTGTACTCATTTGTTCGTTGGTAATGCAATTTTTTCATTTAAAAAAAAATAAAAAAATCACCTAAAGAATCAAATGAGTAATTCTGCCTTTTATTTATGATTAGAGGGATATTTGCTTATAATATTTTTGAGATGTAACTCAATTGGTAGATTTGGGGAATATATAGTGTGAACATCTGCATTCGAATCCTAGAAGAGCACAATTTTCGAATATAAAGAAATAGAAAAATTTTATTAACACCCGAGAATTTTATAATTTGTTACTACACTATCAAAAATACTCATATTTTAAATTAAAACTCTTTCAAAAATTTTTTTTCCAACCCTTTTGTTCATACGCATTCAAAACCTCCAACCCATTCTCCATCGTGTGCATCCTTCGAACTAGCTTGCACAATGAAAAGAAATGGAAACATCATGAACAAAAAAGCACGAATGGGATGAATAACATGGAATACTACAATACCTCTTCTCTTAATGTGAACAGAAAAGCACGAATACAAATGAAAAAAATCGTGGGTATATAGGAATTTTATGATGAAATAGAACATAGTATCGGTCACGAAATTGTAGGTATTAGTTATCTTTGATTGCATCTAGAGCTAGACCTATTTATCCGATTGCTCCAATTCCTAAATGTCAACGTACGACACATAGCTTAGGAGATTAAAGCAGTTTAATATGTGTTTTTATAGAAAAGCAATGCATCAAAAGGTTTTAAAATTGAGGCAATTCATGATTTATTATGCTATTTATTTACGAGTGTGAGTAAAAGAGTGAGAGGAGTAAGAAAATATTTTCATGTGGGTGTGAATAGTATATTTATAAGTGTTAGCAATGTCATAAGGATATTTTTCTTACTACAATGCAAAATTTATAAAGTATCCAGGTGTAAGTAGCAAGGATGTTTTTATTAATAAAATTTCTCAAAAAAAATATATATGTTTTTAAAGTCTAGTCGACTGGATCGGACCTGGCTAGTATTAAAGAACTATTTATAAGTTTTTTCCTTAATAATTTAAGTTTTGGGAGATTTTATTTATGATATGCCATGAATTTGTTCATATTATTTATCCCTTTTATTTTTATATTTCAACATAATTTGACAAATAAAAATATTTTTTCAAACATAAACCGTATTAGACAGTGCAACGAAATGGCACATGGGAATATAATGCCGATAAGGGTTTAATTTTGCCTTTTCGGCCACTCCTTCCGGCAAGGAGATTATGTATTTGACCATGAATAGGGATGACAATGGGTTCGAGTAACGGGGTATTTGGACCCGGATATCCGGATCCGTTCATAAATTACTGGATCCGGATCTATCAAGATCCGCGCGGGTCTTCGGGTATCCAGGCGGGTTTTACGGGTATCCATTAGCAATTTTTTTTAAAGAAAAAAATACTTTTTTAAATTAATTTCCATGTCCTTTTATAAACCGAGGGATTCTTAATACATCATTATACACTCTACTTAACATTAATCCCTACCACCATTAAACACTCGCACCAGACATCAAAGAAATTCTCTCGTTAAACACAAACATACTAAGATTATATATATATATATATATATATATATATATATATATTTATTGCATATATGTAAATATGGACGGATTCGGGTACCCACGGGTCTGAATATCTCATACCTGGACCCAGACCTGTACAAAGCGGGTACCCAGATGGGTTCATTCTTTGGACCCACAGGTCTCTTTTTTGGATCCAGATCTGAACCCGTTGCGAGTATTACATGCGGGTACTCGCGGGTCCGGATCCAATTGTCGTCCCTAATCATGAAGGACCAATTGAAAAGGTTGTGGAGGTTGAGTGCTAGCTTCAATGTTATTATGTTGCAAATGGCTTTTTCTTTATGCTAAAGTTTAAATCCGATAGATGTGGATAAATGTAAGGTTGTGGATGGTAGCCCATGGATGATTTTTTATCATTATGTGGCAGTGCAAACATGGTCTAAAACTTTTGCCTCCCTGATAGTAGAGAGTAATAAAACATTGGGAGCAGTGATAGGAAGGAGTCATCAAACCCACTCAACCCTAGCTGTCCAACACTTTGGTAATCGATTATCAACTCGTGGTAATCGATTACCACGATGAAAATTTCCAAAAATTTATATTTTAAATAACTTTCCTACAAAAACCTTTTCAATATTGCAATTAGGTCCTACCCCAAGGACTGAATTGCAAAACTAATATTTTTGTACAAATTTAATATATAAAAATATATTACATATTCTTATATATCTTTAAAGTACATAATGTATAAAATGATGCTTTTGAATCAACTTAAATTAATTATAAAAATACTATTGTAATTAATTTATTTAATGGCTTATTTATGTCAGGGGTCCCTGTACTTTCACCCTATTTTGTTATATACCCCTAATTTTTTTTATATGAAAATACCCCTGTACTTTTCTCCGGTGAGTAATTTGTCCCTCCTCCCGATTCCGGCAAGTCGGTGCTGAGGTGGACCGCCGGAGTCCTTGTCAGCTCCTTCCACCTCAGCCACGTGGTATAAAACCGGAGGTCCACGTGTCATCTCCCTTAATTTTTTTTTAAATTAAAAAAAAACCCACAACCCTATTTGTTTCCCTCCCCAGCCGCCATCTTCATTTCTCTCTCTTTCTTCCCTCGATATTTCTCCTCTCTTCTTCCTCTCTCATTCATTTCTCCCATTATCTCTCTGGTTCTTTCTCCTTCCTTCCCTCGAATTCTCATCTTTCTTCTTCTCTATTTTATTGTTCGTTTTTCTCTTCTTCTTCTCCTCACCCTTGTACCATGAAGTCATGTAGCTCCAGATCGGGATCTTCTTTCACCTCACCATTTGAGGTGTGTATGGTCTAGTGGTGAAAGTGAATCATGGCCAGAAGAAAAAGAAGAAGAAAAGCTTGCTTCCAAAAATTTATAAAAGAAAAAGGCCCAAGCAGAGGAGTATGCATAACGATAACAATTGCTTACGGGTAAGTGATGCTTGTCCAGTTTTGTTGGGTGGTTCCAATCGACAACTTGAAATTGCATAGGTGAAGGGCGATCCAGTTGAGGATGCGAAAGACTTGTGGAAGATGGGGAAGGAGTTGGGGGTTCTTAGTGTAGAAGGGGATGAACCTGTTATTAGAAGATTAACTATGTTGGAGCTTAAAGAGTTGGGAATTTCTGTCCCAGGCGCTGAGGAAGAGACTCCTACTGGTCATGCAGTGGAGATGTGTGAGGCAGGGAGCTCTGTGATTTTTAAATGAAGATGTTTTTTTTTTTAATGTTAGGGGTCTAGAGTGTTGGAGAACTACACTCGGTAGGTGAAACAACTAGGAACACTAGGAGAACACCTAGCAGGGGGGTTGAATAGGTGTTATAGAAACTTTGAAAGATTTTCGCAAGAAACAAATCTAAACGATTAAAACCAATGAAAATCAATCAATTAACAAATATTATATGATCAGAGATTAAGCGGAAACAATCAACACCAATATTCTTATTGATTCACCTAGGTTATGAAAATGATTTTCCCCAAATTAATTTGAACAATAAAGATTCAATTCAATCAAATATAGAAAAATCACTTTTTCTAGGTTTTCAATCAAGAACACAATTAATAACAAGAATTGTAAAGAGTAGAGAGTTTAGAGATACGACACAGTGATTTATCCTGGTTCACTTTCATCCACTTGAAAGCTACTCCAGTCCCCTCTTCAACCAAGAGAGATTCTTCACTATGAGGAATTAGAGTTTCTCAAATTACAAGTAAATGCCTCACAAGACTTCCTTCTTGCTAGCCTACAAGAGATACCACACCCTTGCCTTGTAATCCTATTGATATCTAATCTAACCTCTTCTCTTTTGCTTGCCGATACCCCACAACAAGACTTCCAATTGCTTGCTTCACTCACAAGACTTCCAAATGCTTGTTCTTCAACCAGGCTTCCAAGTGCTTGATGAAATGCCTCACCAAGGCTTCCAATGAAACTTGCTTGATTCACAAAATCAAGGCTTCCAATGTTGTAGATAGCTTGCCTAACTTGCAATGATTACAACCCAGATGAAAAACAATAACAATCCTATGAATCTCTTTCAAAAGCTATGAAAAGATCAACATGAGAGATTCAAGGTTCTTGATCAAAGAATATGAAAATGAGAGCTTTGATCTTGAGAGAGTGAGAGAGAATAGTGTGGCTTTGATTCTTTGTAAAATTGTGTATTAAAATGATTCTAGTTGATTCTCATTGATAGAAATGATTAGGAAAAGGTTTATATAGAATACCCAAAAGTTAGAGCACTTAGAATGGCTTTTGAGAAGTGAAAAACGTATTTAAAAAACCATATCTGATCAAGTTACTCGAGTGAAATGAGTGTTACTCGAGTAAACCGAAAGCAAGATAATTTTCACTCGAGTGAGACCAAAAATACTCGAGTAAAGTGCAGATAATCGATTATCAAAAGTTTTTTAATCGATTATCAGTTCAAAATACACTGTTAATCAATTATCAAAATCTGTTAATCGATTATTAACATTAAAAATCACTTAAAACTTGTTTTCTCAAAAACTAAACCTTTTCCTTCAAACCTTTAAGCCACCTATTGATTTTAGGCAAAGTGAATACTCAAAATATGATATAATCATGCAATCAAAAGAGATTCACTACCCTCTAATAAACTCTACCCAAACTCATAAACTAAAAGACTTGTGAGGCAAAAGATAAAACAATAAAACATAAACTACCAAACTAAGTCTTCATGAGTTGGTTCTCTCTTCATAACTTGATGTTTGTTGTTGCTTGTTGAGCTTGAACTTGATCAACACATTTAAGCTTGTTCAAAACCTTTTGTAGCTTGTTCAAAACCTTTTGTCATTATCAAAACATTCTTCATGGATCTTACAATCTCCCCCTTTTTGAAAATGACAAACATGTTTTGAAATCATTTGAAGTTCATTGAAGTTGTTGATGCTTGAACCATTTGATCACTTGGTGAGACTCTTGCTCCCCCTCAATTAATGCTTTTAACATTTGAATCCAAATTGAGTAAGCTTGATTCTCCCCATATCTTCAACAACTTTGCTCAACCTACATAAAAACAACAAAACAAACCTTTCTCCAAACATACCATTTGATTTCTCCCCAAAATGATAATATTTCTCCCCTTTTTAAAAACTTTCAAATACAAATCTCCTCTTTTTCAAAACATCATATTTCTCCCCCTTTGGCATTATCAAAAAGAAATATATACCAATTGAAATATAAGATCTAAGCCAAAATAGAGAGATTAATGAGATATAACAACCAAAGCATGATAATCATCTAATGATTACTCAATGATATCAATTATAACAAATTGTATACCAATAACATGATACCAATTGTAAAACAATTGTAAGAATTTGATACCAATAGAATTTTCTCAATAGTATAAACAATATCACATTATAAGAAATAATACCAATTGAGAGAACTATGAGCAATATCCAACAATATCAAATTGAAAAATACCAATTGTATAAAATCAAATGTTACCAATTTGTAGGATTTTCTTCTTGATACCAATTGAAGAAGCAAATGAATGAATATCACATGAAAGTCCTTTTGCTCTTCAATCATACCTACAAAAACAATCATGCTTTGCTTTTTGGTATCCAAATGGTTTTGGATCCATTTTTGTTAGTGTAGGGACTCTCACCCTTTTTCATCCAAACAAACTTTCCTTTAGGTATACCATGCACTTTAATATAACACACATTTGAAGTATGTCCATGAGTACCACAATAGAAACATGTTGGTGCATTTGAAAAATCAACTTTAGAAAAATCAACAACATTTCTATGAGACATACTCTTAGCATTAGTATAACCCAAACCAAACTTGTTTGAATTTTCTCTTTGAAAATTTAACAATGTGCGCAATCTAATATCACCATTTGAGAAACTTGCAAGCTTATTTTTCAAAATAGCATTTTCATCCTTAAGCAACTTGCAATTCTCACAATCAACCACATTATTCAATCTACTAGCACAATCACAAGAAGAACTAGCATATATAAGATCAAGAGTTTCATTTTGAAGATTAAGCTCATCAACTTGTTTTTGAAGATCTAAAATCTCTTGTTGATGTTTCAAAATGAGCTTATTTCTTTCAATGTTTTTCAAAGCTAGTTTCTTAAATTGTTCATGCATTTCTTCATAAGCATTATATAAAATTTCATATTTGGAAGAAATTTCGGATTTAGTAAGACTTACATCGCTTTCGTCACTTTGCTCACTTGATTCATCATTTGAGCTTTCCTCTTCATGTACTTGAGCTATCAAGTTGAGACAAGCGTCATGTTCATCATCCGAAGAACTACTAGTTGTGCTTTTCTTGTCTTGTTCATCATCACTATTCCAAACTATGTATGCCCTTTTGTGTTTTGCATTTTTCTTCTCTTTCTCCTTCTTCTTGAGATACTTAGAGCATGAGTACTTGAGATGACCGGGCTTTCCACATTCATGGCAAACTACACCTTCTTTTGAAGTCTTGGTCTTGTAGTGTGAGGGATCCTTCTCTTTACTTTTGTCCTTGTTCAACCTTCCTTTTCTCCTTATAATTTTATTGAACTTTCTTAGTAGAAGCTTCATCTCCTCTTCATCAATGTCCGAATCGGAATCTTCATTATCAACATCATCATCATCGGAACTCTCTTCCTTTTTATATGACCTTTGAGCTTTAAGAGCAATTCCTTTTCTCTCTTTGTACTTATCCGATTCTTCATGTATATGCAAACGTTCAAGCTCCATTTCATGTTCTTGTAGCTTTCCGAAAAGTGTTGCTAAGTCCATGGTGTCCAAGTCCTTTGATTCAACAATTGCGGTAACCTTGGGTTGCCATTCCCTACTTAGACATCTTAAAACTTTGTTAACAAGTTCACAATTCAAGAAAGTTTTACCAAGAGCAATGAGATGATTAACAATATGAGTAAAACGTTTTTGCATAAAACATATAGATTCATTAGGCAACATACGAAACAATTCATATTCATGCATCAAAGAATTTAATCTAGCTCGCCTAACTTCACTAGTGCCTTCATGTGTGACTTGCAAGGTGTCCCACATATCTTTGGCATCTTTACATTGGGAGACTCTAAAGAACTCATCATAAGATAGAGCGGAGGTGATGATATTCTTTGCTTTTAAATCATATTGAATTTTCCTTTTATCATCATCGGTCCACTTATCTTTGGGAGTAAGTGTAAGCACACCTTCTACATCTTTTGAGGGAATATGAGGACCATTTTCAATGGCTTCCCAAATGTTCACATCTATAGCTTCTATAAAGATTCTCATCCTAATTTTCCAATAACCATAACCCTCTCCACCAAACATAGGAGGGCGATTTATTGAAGCACCTTCACCACCAAAAGGATTCGTAGAACCCATTGTAGTTTCCTTAGGATCTTTAACGAAAAAGCTCTATGCTCGTGTCTTTCGACCGAGCTCTGATACCAATTGTTGGAGAACTACACTCGGTAGGTGAAACAACTAGGAACACTAGGAGAACACCTAGAAGGGGGGTTGAATAGGTGTTATAGAAACTTTGAAAGATTTTCGCAAGAAACAAATCTAAACGATTAAAACCAATGAAAATCAATCAATTAACAAATATTATATGATCAGAGATTAAGTGGAAACAATCAAAACCAATATTCTTATTGATTCACCTAGGTTATGAAAATGATTTTCCCCAAATTAATTTGAACAATAAAGATTCAATTCAATCAAATATAGAAAAATCACTTTTTCTAGGTTTTCAATCAAGAACACAATTAATAACAAGAATTGTAAAGAGTAGAGAGTTTAGAGATACGACACAGTGATTTATCCTGGTTCACTTTCATCCACTTGAAAGCTACTCCAGTCCCCTCTTCAACCAAGAGAGATTCTTCACTATGAGGAATTAGAGTTTCTCAAATTACAAGTAAATGCCTCACAAGACTTCCTTCTTGCTAGCCTACAAGAGATACCACACCCTTGCCTTGTAATCCTATTGATATCTAATCTAACCTCTTCTCTTTTGCTTGCCGATACCCCACAACAAGACTTCCAATTGCTTGCTTCACTCACAAGACTTCCAAATGCTTGTTCTTCAACAAGGCTTCCAAGTGCTTGATGAAATGCCTCACCAAGGCTTCCAATGAAACTTGCTTGATTCACAAAATCAAGGCTTCCAATGTTGTAGATAGCTTGCCTAACTTGCAATGATTACAATCCAAATGAAAAACAATAACAATCCTATGAATCTCTTTCAAAAGCTATGAAAAGATCAACATGAGAGATTCAAAAGGTTCTTGATCAAAGAATATGAAAATGAGAGCTTTGATCTTGAGAGAGTGAGAGAGAATAGTGTGGCTTTGATTCTTTGTAAAATTGTGTATTAAAATGATTCTAGTTGATTCTCATTGATAGAAATGATTAGGAAAAGGTTTATATAGAATACCCAAAAGTTAGAGCACTTAGAATGGCTTTTGAGAAGTGAAAAACGTATTTAAAAAACCATATCTGATCAAGTTACTCGAGTGAAATGAGTGTTACTCGAGTAAACCGAAAGCAAGATAATTTTCACTCGAGTGAGACCAAAAATACTCGAGTAAAGTGCAGATAATCGATTATCAAAAGTTTGTTAATCGATTATCCGTTCAAAATACACTGTTAATCAATTATCAAAATCTGTTAATCGATTATTAACATTAAAAATCACTTAAAACTTGTTTTCTCAAAAACTAAACCTTTTCTTTCAAACCTTTAAGCCACCTATTGATTTTAGGCAAAGTGAATACTCAAAATATGATATAATCATGCAATCAAAAGAGATTCACTACCCTCTAATAAACTCTACCCAAACTCATAAACTAAAAGACTTGTGAGGCAAAAGATAAAACAATAAAACATAAACTACCAAACTAAGTCTTCATGAGTTGGTTCTCTCTTCATAACTTGATGTTTGTTGTTGCTTGTTGAGCTTGAACTTGATCAACACATTTAAGCTTGTTCAAAACCTTTTGTAGCTTGTTCAAAACCTTTTGTCATTATCAAAACATTCTTCATGGATCTTACATAGAGTTGTGGGTGTTTTTTTTTAATATAAAAAAAATAAAAAAAATTTAAAAAAAATAATTTAAGGGAGCTGACACGTGGACCTTCGGTCTTATACCACGTGGCTGAGGTGGAAGGAGCTGACAAGGACTCCGGCGGTCCACCTCAGCACCGACTTGCCGGAATCGGGAGGAGGGGCAAATTACTCACCGTAGAAAAGTACAGGGGTATTTTCATATAAAAAAAAAGATTAGGGGTATATGACAAAATAGGGTGAAAGTATAGGGACCCCTGACAAGGACTCCGGCGGTCCACCTCAGCACCGACTTGCCGGAATCGGGAGGAGGAGCAAATTACTCACCGGAGAAAAGTACAGGGGTATTTTCATATAAAAAAAAGATTAGGGGTATATGACAAAATAGGGTGAAAGTACAGGGAAAAATAAGCCTTATTTAATATTCAAAAGACGAAAATTGGGGTGTTACACTACTCCCCCACTTAAAAGGAATTTCGTCCCCGATATTCATTCTCAAATTCTAAATTTTCAAAATTATATAAAAGAAAGTTCCTTATGTTCTTATTCTGAAAATATCATTAGGGAATATTCGCCCCCACTTAAAAGATTTTTCTTATACTTCCTCAAATTTAAATATTTCACAAAATATTTTCAATGGAATCTCTGGAACAAAAACTTTTTCAAATAGAACCTTTCAAATATATATATATATATATATATATATAGATTCATTTAAGAGAAAAACCTTTTCCGCTGCGCACTCTGATCACTCGGGCACGAGTAAGGAAGTATTTGTATGACTTTATTCCTTAACAGTTATGAACATTAGGGTGACCAGTCCTAATATTTAAACTATTAGTAATAAAACCATCCCTTTTAGATATAATCTTTCCCATGAAAGACTATGCGATATATCTTTAAGTTAAATGAACTTAAAGATAAGGAATATTATTGTCACTATCAGACTTAGTCAGACTATCAAGTTCTAGAGATATTTCCGTTGGGGAGACAAATGCTTGTCCTATCCCGTTGGTTGTTAATCTCTCTAGCTTTAAATGGTCTTTCCATTTCTGTAGTCCTCAAGATACTTATCACATCCAACTGTGATAAGGGTTTTGATCACTGAAAAATTAAGTCTAGAGTTTGCTTAGATCTTTCAGATCATCGAATGGTTTAATTAACGTAATCGAGAAACATTTGATTACGTTAATTCAGATTAAGGAAAAAGGTAAACTCGGGTTACCTAAATCCGAATATAATTCGCATCCTAACAGGGTGAACACTCATGCACACTTAATTCGCTAATTGTTCCTTCCTTCCTTACTTTCATCCTTTGAACAATTCGGTGAATAAAATCTCGGCTTCTTGCAATCGAATCAAATTATTCCCTTGGGTACACCACAACCTAATATGAAGTTGAGTGCCCCACACTATCCACATAGAGTTGGACCAGTGATTCCTTAACCTTTACCTTTTCAGATATTTTTCTGCAATCGAGGTTTCCCTAATATCGGTGCATTCAACCCTGATTTCTTACTCTGTCCTTTTACCAATAATCGATTCTCTTAATCATTCTTCTTCTTTTCCAATAGAATTCATCTTTGGTCAGTTTTCCTCTTATCCGGGGATCGGACATTCTCCTCATGGATTTCCGGTACTTTTCCATCTTTCTTATAATTCTTCCACCTGCTTACTCATGTTGGAAAATTCCTCTTTTCCGAGGGCAGAAAACAACATATATACTTCGGGTTTAAGGGTTTTATATAGGATTGTCTTTCCATTAAAATTGATGATCACTTGGTTCTTCTTTACCCAATTCATACCCAACATAATATTCAATTATGATAAAGGAAGACATATCAGATCTAATTTAGTGACGCGATCAAATATCTCGACACTATAGTCTAAACAGACTTTAGGAGCAAATTCAGGTAATCTTGTAAGAGTTTCTAGTTTTAAACAAATAGGTGAATCTGACACTACTAGATTTAATCAACTCACACATTCACAAGAAACAAAAGAATGTGTAGCTTCTGAAACAAAATCATGCAATATTGGTCATTGAGCAAATGGTTACCATGTACGAGATTTGGAGATTGGTTAGCTTCTACTCTACTCAAGGTAAACACTCTACCTTGAGTCATTGGTTTGCTGGCAGGTCCGGTGGAATTACTCTTCACAGGCTCTCTGCAGTGACGCGAAATATGACCCGGCTTCCCACAGTTGAAGCAATTACTTGTTGCCCAGCAGATTCTTTGATTGGGTTCTAATATGTGATGTTTTTGTACCTTTTTTGCCTCCCTTTTACATAGTAAATGACTTGTTTCTTGAGTAAATTGGAATAAAACAATGGAATTTTGTCATTATAAGATTTCTGGAACCTTTTGATGTGTTTGGTTTGTTTTAAAGTATTTAAGCTCTAAAACAGTGATTTTTGCAAAGGAATGAAGAAGGAGAGCTTGATACTTGAATTGGGAAGAAAAAGAGAAAAAAATGAAGAAAAGTTGACCGTGGCGCCCAGGCGCGGGTCCCACACGCCCAGGCGCGGGCTGGGGTCAACTGGCCAATAATGGGGTGCATTTGGTTGATTTTTTCAGACAGCAGCACGCCCAGGCGCAGGAGTTTCACGCCTAGGCGCGCAAAATGCGAGAAAGTGACACAGTTCGCTGTTTTGATCATAACTTGAGGTACGCTTATCCAAATGAGCCGATCTAGGTATCATTTTAAAACTAAGGAAAAGATCTACGACTTTGCCAGAAATAGTCTTCCTCAAATTCGTCCATCTTGAGGGTCAAAATCAGTGCCGAAGTTGCTGTCAAACACAAATACGGGATTCTAGAAGGATTTTAATGATAAATTCTATTTGTAAATAGGATTCTTAAAGATTAGCTTATTCTAATAGGATATTATCATATTATATTCAGATTTAGGATTAGTTTTATTCAAATAAAAATCTTATCACATTAGATTAAAAATTAGGTTAGTTTTTATCTATATAATAATAGGATTAGGATTCATTAAAAGGGGATTCATTCAGAACAGTTTAGAGCAGATTTTTGAAGAGGTTTTTGTGAAGAACGGAGATTTGAATCAAGGATTAGTGGTAATTATGTCACTCTTTATTATTTTTATTGTTTTTCTTCTCTCAATTATGAACTAAATCCTTCTTTGGGATGTAGGAGTAGATGAATATGGAAGCTTTTTAATGTTTATGCAGTGAATTGATTTTGTCTTTCCATTATGAATTCTGTGTTTGATTATATTTTTATTGTTGTTCATGAATGTGCGCAATCATGACATACGAATCCTAATTTAATAGACATATTAATTTAGGATTTTGCCCAATAATCAAACAGTTCAATTGCAGAGGGATAGACATATTTCTTATGAATTGAATAATTTTTATGAGTTTTGATTGAACTTAATTAAGAGTTAGGTTTTAAGGCTCTCTTGAGACATCATTGGGAGATTAATCTTGTAACACCCCAATTTGGACTTAGAATTTTCACTAAAAATTTGCGCCATTTTTTTATAAACATTTCCAAAATCAGTTTATTTTAATTCTTTTACAAAAAGATTTTCATAAAACAATTTGATTCATTTGTTTACAAAATAATTTGATATTTAACTTGCGTCATAAAAATTCTATTTCCAAAATGAGATGTTACTATCCAACACATTTCAAAAAAACTCATTTTCTCCATGTCATATTTAATTGATGGTTAACTTGCGAAAAATAATTTAGGTACATATGAACATGATACAATAACCAAAAAGAACTTCTTTTATTTTATTTTAAATAATCCATATTACAACTGGGGTTACATTCGGGATAGAGTAATCGTGTCCTACCCATCCAAAGATGGAATACAAAACAAAAACTATCCTAGACTATTAGTCTTCATCATTTCCTCCACCGCAACTGTCTGGAATATTCCTTGATTGCTGCTTCTGCTTCCTCCTCGTATGTATGTCGTCTCGCGATCCTCTTCCGACTTGAGCAACCGCTACTCGAGATAGTACATGATCTGTCATCTGTGAACATTGTTCCCCAATGTTCACAGGGAAGGAAAATAGAGAGAGTAAGCACTTCCGAACGATATGATCGTCGACGGTGCGGGCTTACCATAGGGGAATATTAAGACCATACAAGCATATCATAAAACAATATATACATCATTATTAACAATCCCTTATAAGGGTACCACCACCGAGGCTCAAGGGTTTGGTAGCACACACGTTACATCTCCTCCATCATTCCAACCACATCCTAGTTCGGAAAGCAGATGGGACGCACAGGAACCCTAACCATGCTGGCATCGAATGTCGAAGGGTACGCACCAAAAGTATTCAACAACCAAAGTAAAATCATTTCATACAGTTTCACCAAAAATACAGCGACATCTAGCCCCATTCGGGTTCCCTCTCACCATCTAGGATTTGCTCAAGGGGGCGACAGTGCTATCTCTAGTTGATCGTGCAGTTCCTTGCTACGACATTGCCTACAACCAAAAGACAAGTCCTTGTAGTCTTGTCCCGCCTAGAGAAGCACTCGAGGCTTCTTGACGTTCACCGTCCTTGCCCTCCCCTATCGCAATCACCACTTGAAAGTACACCGGCATCCAAGTCTTTGGTATCTTTCCTCTCCACTACTTCACTCTCAACGCGTAGGTTTAGGAGAGAGGTTCCTAAGTCTTTTAAGTGTTTTAAGTCTTTTCTTAAACCTAAGTTTTGGTCGACCCATTCTAAGTCTCGCTTCTAACGGGCCTCAACCTCTAAGGGACCACAGCAAAATTTTCTCATCGTACAGTGGGATCCACAAGACATAATCACAGCACAATTATTCACGTGATTAGTCACTTAAAAGGGAATAAATACGAAGTTATTGTGCCACGATGCACCATCACTGTACCCAAACATTACTTTCACATATTCACAAGGTTAATTATTTTCGAATTTCTTTTCATAATAACATTTCCAAAATATGCCAAATACTTTTCATGGAACGACCGTTCGAATTATACTAAATATCTTTTCATAGGAACCACCGAACATTAATTGTCTTCCATAAGATGAACCATTATTTCCAAAATATAATATACAATTCAACATATATAATATGGCATAATCATTAATCCATCATCAACCGACATACAATTAATATCGAGGAATCGTGTTTTTCGTATAAACGGCGGAACACACACTCAATTGCCATTTTACTACTCAACCGATAGATTCCTAGTTCCGACCTTTGAGATGATACGGAACGTCCTAATATTATCCTACATGCCACTATGTCTTAAGAAGGCTTCTCTCTCACCCGAGATCCACGCTTACTCTGTTTTCAACCTTTGAGTCCACAACTCCAGCAGCTCGTTCACTTTTGATTCCTTTATTCTTGAATGATGAACGACATACAATTAATATCGAATGAGTACCTTACACTATCTATTTACGCATGTACAGATTAAACCCAAAGTACCAAGGCACATTAAAACAGAAATCCTTTTTAAAACAGAAGTCCTTTTTAAGGCATTAGATAACTTAAAATAATCACTAGTACAAAAAACACATTTTAGACCAGTTGATTCAGACCGGTTCCGTGCGGAACCAGTCTCTTAATGGACATTTGTTAAAACTAGACTGGTTACTTTGTATAACCAGTCTGAAAATATATTAAATAAGACTGGTTCAATGTGGAACCAGTCTCTTTTTTGATCTTTTGTTAAAATCAGACTGGTTCCGCACTGAACCAGTCTCATACACTAGTACAAATCAGACTGGTTCCGCACTGAACCAGTCTTTTTAGATTCTTTTATTAAGACCGGTTCCGTGCTGAACCGGTCTGGAATTAGCATTAAGTTCAAATGAGAGTGGTTCATTTAAACAACCAGTTTAAAAAATACATTAATTGTCCCCCTGTGCACTGCACGGACAAGTATATGTTAAAAAAACAAAAAAGAAACGTGCAGGTGTGTGTTGTGTAAGGGAACCCTAGGTCCCTTCTTTCCCATTCGATCTCTCTCCCCTCTCTCTCACAACACGCTTTCTCTCTCTCCTCCCTTGCACAACTGCCACTTTTGAGATATAGCAATAAGACCGCCACTTTTGAGACTGGTTCAAAACCAGTCTTAAATGGGGTGCGGAACCGGTCTGAAATGGTCAATTTGTACTAGTGAATCCCTTTTAAATTTCAAGAAATACTTTTTACAAAACATAATTTAAACTCACCCCAATACTTGAAAACCAATAAAAACACATTTTTTTTATTTCCATAAAACCACACTATATCACTTATATAACAACTACCAAGCCATCACTAATATAAACAAATCAAACTATATTACTCTAACTTGATGCAACATTTTTAAGAAAATGGGACAGCAACTAATTTTCATTTAAAGATCACTTTTATCACATCAACAAGTAACCTAACACATAAACAAATATTCCTAATCAAAACTCATGCATTTTTCCAAGTCGAAAATAATTCTTTGAGCTAATGCAACTAAATAGTTTTTTCTGGACAGCATGTAATTACAAGTACAAAAGTCACTTTTCTCCTAAACTACTCACTCAAGAATTATGCCACTTTTTCCTATATATAATATACAAGTCTTACCATCTAAATAACATTTAAATAGCTTATAATCTCATTCAAAACAATTCTGGACAGCAAAGAAAAATAGAGTAGCATCACTTCAACATCACCCGCCCGAAAAA
This sequence comes from Crotalaria pallida, assembly GCA_037953625.1. Lineage (NCBI taxonomy): Eukaryota > Viridiplantae > Streptophyta > Magnoliopsida > Fabales > Fabaceae > Crotalaria > Crotalaria pallida. Next base: position 84,347,027 of record CM075649.1, read on the forward strand.
GCATCTTTTTCAATTTATTATTAAAGGATACATACACCAAGGTCTAAAAACAATGTCAAACTAAATAAAATAATATTTTTCTTTATAAAACAATTCTGGACAGTATCCTAATTATTTTAAATTAAAGTCATTTTATTCCATAAAGCACATATTTTTCAAGCTACACTTTATACTACACATATATCAAATTGGGCATCACAAACACCTACCAAATATATAATTTAAAAACAGTAACCAAAATTTTTTTTATCATATACACATACCAACAAATCATTTATTTAGTCCCTATTACGTAAAACTACATCAAATAATTAGAATACAACATTATACAATCATTTGAGCATTTAGAAAATTAAAAGAACACACCTAATCAACTAAAAATAATTATACTAAAAATAACTAAAATAAAACAGTAACTACATTATGTTTCAATTAAACACATAATTTTTTCATGCATATACCTCAAATAATCACATACACATATCATATAATCACTATTTGCATTTAGAAAAATCAAAACAAACCATAATAATTTTCGGCCATACATATATAAAAATTACAGCAACTAATTATTTTATAAAATCATTTTCCTTTCATACATACTTTTATGCTATAGTTTATAATATACACATATATACTATTAACTATCATAAACACACATAAAAGTTTTATTTTTGGGACATACGGTCCAGAATAAATAAAAATTTCCAGAATTACTTATTTTATAAAAACACTTAATTTACTATTTGTTTCATGCACACATATCCAATAAATTCAATATATTCATCATGTTATCACTTAGACAAATAGGACAATTAAAAAAATCATTTACATAATCACAATAATAATAATTTATACACGTATAAAATATATTCACATAATTTCATAACTTAAAATCAATTACTTTAAACACCAAGTAAATTAAAAATAAACGCTTTTTGGGCAACCTAATTTTTTTTTTACAGCGACTTAATCATAACATGTGCATATCAACTAAGGGTCAAATAATCATATAAACATTAACTTAAATAATCATACGTTATTCTCATATAACTTCATCAAATAGCATCAATTACACATTAAATCATCCAGCCAATACCATATCTATATGTTACTATTATCTATTATGATTAATATTGTAACACCCCTAATTTTCGTCTCTCGAATAATAGGAAATTAATAATAAAAAGTTTTATTATTAATTTATAGTATTTTTCAAGTTTATGTTTTGTATTTAATTAGCCTTAAATATAAAAATAAGTGGAAATATTTTTATATGGCAAATAAATGCAAAATATAAGAAAATTGCATTTTGGTCCCTGGATGAGGACTAAAAGGCAATATTAGAATAGTTCTTGGAGGGAAAGATTTAAAAATAATAATTTTTAAATTTTGAACTTATCTAACCAGTTAGTAATGCCCTGTAACCGGTTAGACGATGAACTCAGAAACTGGTTTAGTGGATTTTGATGAGTAATCACTCAAATTACTCCGTAATCGCCACGATTACAGCCTTGGATTAGTGGCAACACACGCGTCGCCCTGCATGCAAGTGTGATTTGTCTATAAATAGAGGAAATTCTGAGGATTTGGGGGTTGTTCATCTGATTTCTTGTTGAAGAAGCTGATTTAGGGTTCCAATTTCGTGAGGACGAATTCTCTTTCGTTCCTGAGTTTTGTTGAGCGATTGATACACATTCACAAAGCTCACATCAAGGGCTTTGTTTTGATACCAAATTTGTGAGTTAAGAGTGAGTGTGGAAAGAGGAATCAAGCTTGGAAGCCAAGAGATTGAGTCTGAGCTCTATGCTGTTCTGATTCTGGAAGCTGATTTCCAGACTCGATTTTGGTAAGCTTAGTTGACCTTTAAGTCTCAAACTTCTTTGATTCTCTAGTGCATGTACCCTACTTTGAATTCTGATCATTTTCCCTAATTTCTTTGGCCAATTTCTATGTCAAATTTGGTGGTTTCTGGACCCTGTTGCTGGAAACCGAATCTGAGAGCAGACTTGGGGAAATTGTGGGAATCTGTGGTTTTTTTTCAAATCCAGTGATAACCTTCATCAAGATCATCTTAGAGGTATGGGAGAAGTCTATACTATACTAGATTTAGACTAAAAATCGAATGATTTAGGATTTGAGTTCACAAAACTCAAAAGGGCATTATGTGTTTTTAAGCACAAAGGCTTGGAGGCCAAAAACTTGCTCACTGTGGTTTTGAGCAACTTTAATTTGATGCATGCAAGCTATATAAATGCTGAATTCTGTGTTTGAGTGCTTAATCTAAGTTTTGTTGTGTTAAATTGTGTTTATGTGAATTTTCATGCAATTTGATACAATAAACTTGATGCATGCAATATGAATGTGTTTCTGGGTGTAAACATGTTTATTTTAAGGCATATGAACTTTGTGCATAATGAAATTTGGTTAGATTTGAGAAAGGAAGAAATTGAGTTGTTAAAACTCTTGTTTTAATGGTCTGACTGCATAATCTAACCGGTTACACGATTTTCGTAACCGGTTAGACACTGCAGATTTTCTTTTATGAGTTTATTAAACAGTCCTGAAATCTTAATGGTTTCTGCTCAAATTTAAGCTTTAATTTCATTATACATGATCTGAACCTGAGTTGTCAAAGTTCTGATTTGAAAGATCAAATTTAATGCCTTAAGTTAATGAAATAATTTCAAGAGGAAATTATGTTCATTGGAAAAGGAAATGTGATTTGGACTTTTGAATGTTGAAACAATGGTTTTTGAGGTATAAAACAATGTTAAATGTGTTTTGGATTGGGTATAGAATTCAAGAAAAAGGGTTTTTCTGAATTGCAATGGTAAACAGTTCAGGTCTGTAATTCTAACCGGTTAGCCTGAAACTGTAACCGATTAGTACCTGAATCTGAAAAATAAAAAGTTAAGTTTTTGAATACCATTGACTTTGTTTTACCCAATCTAAGTTAAAAACACATGTTTTGAGAAAAATTCAAAGGGGAATTTTTATGTCGAATGTTATACCTCAAATAAATCATTCAAAAGTAGAAATTGGAATATTTCTAAATCACATTAATTAATGTAAAGATAAAAACCAACCCTGATGTTTTTGCATACATATAGACTGGAAGTCTGGTTGGTAGGAACGTTTATCATATTCTGGGAATATGAGGAGGGTACTCTGGGAGTACCAAAGTATAACCTACTTGATGACACATTATAGATATGTGGCCAGTGTCCGGGACCTGGTTTTTATGCGTTCTGGGAACGTGGCGTTCTGGGAACGTGGTGCACACTCCGGGAGTGATGCTCTTTATCCAAGTATGGTTCGGCATTATGTTCTGGGAACTAATGTCGGTGTTCTGGGAACACAAGGGTGTACTGGATGGAAGTCCAAGATGGACATTTAGAGGCCTCGGTTGTGGATAGAAAATCATACATCATGCCACCTGCATTATAAGAGTTATAATGTTGAAAAATTGGTGTGCTCATATGTATTTGCATTATGATCTGTCCATGATATATTTGTGATTGTAATGTTAGTCTTTATCAATTATGTATATGTGTATACTTACTCCCTGTGCCCTGTTTAGGTGATGGCCAGATACCTAGCCTACATCGAGATACGCCCTATCCCTAGCGGTATATGGACGTATGAGGAGCACCGTGCCACTTTTGAGGGGGAGGTTGAGATCACTCTCTACCACCCTAACCCTCTGGTGCGTGTGCGACCTCGTCGATTTAGGATCCCATTAGTCTATACTATGCATGTTCCGCCTTTTTATACTTATAGAGGACCACCCCCGGCTCGACCTATGCGTCGTTTTCATAGTTTTAGATTTAGAGCTGCTACTCGTTTCCATCCTTCATCCCATAGAGTTGTCACTGAGGAGACTCCTTCTCCTGGTCTGACTGAGTATGATAGGACTGCTTCTGCGGATCCTAGACCCAGTGGTGGGGTCTCTACACCGTCGGGCGAGGTCGAGGAGGACCCTGTGGAGGATGAGAGCGAGGAGGAGGTGCATGTTGAGCCAACTGTTTCTGCTAGAGGTGGACCCGCTGGTTCATAGGAGCCTTCATAGCATAGGTGTTTTGGATCCTAGATCCTAGGGATAGAGCTGTGGAGGATCTGAGGAGCTACTGAGGACATGGAGGACTTGCTCTAGGACTTCTGCTTTTGGACTTTGTTATATATATATTGTATATATGGAGAGGTCTTAGAGTGAGCTTTTATTTTAGTGCAGCTGGTCTGTATATGTCTTATCAAAACTTGCTATCTCGACTTTTTATCACTTGCTACTGTACTGATGGGGTTTTATTTGATGGTATGATGTTTATTTTCCTCAGCAGTGCCCCATAAGTATTATTTTTCTTCCGCGAACTCTGATTTCAGTTTATAAAGAATTCGGCGAAACGTATACATTTTATATATGCAAATCCCACTCGAGAGGCAAATAGTGTACTCAACTGATAAATACTAGTAATGTTTTTTTTTAATCAAGAAAATGCGTTCTCGAGAGTTTTTCTCAATTTAAGATAGTACTATGCCGAATTCATGTAACGGTTTATGTCGAAAAGAGGTTTTTGATTGAGCAAGTAATAATATTAAAAAGGAAAAATTTTCTAGTCCTAATTTTGATAGCAAGTAGTAAACTATTTGGAAATATTAATTATTTTCAAGTCATAAAGAGAGCGTCACACCCTTTGGTGGTATCAGAGCATTGGTCCTGTTCCTCATGGCCCTGAAGATGCAGCTAAGTATGATATTCAATGTTGATTGAATATGTTTGAGTAAGTTAGTGGTAGTATTTATGTTTTAAAGACCTTTTTAGTAACCCAAAGCCCATAGTGCAGGTCTTTTTATGGCAACCCGAAATCGAAATGTTACTAATGAAATGTTAGAACGAATCACGACTGTGCTGGAAGGCATGCAGCAGCAGCAGAGGCATCAATCATCTCAAGGGAGAGCTGGTAATCCATCTGCTGGCAACATGGCGAATCATGATGCTAAGACTCTGTCGGAGTTCAGGAAGTGCAATCCACCAAGATTTGAGGGAGGAGATAGACCTGACGAGGCGAACAAGTGGTTGTATGAGATCAATAAGATCTTCCGAACTCTGGAGTGTTCTGATGAACAGAAGGTGACCTATGCAGTTTACATGCTTCATGGGGAAGCTGAAAACTGGTGGGATCACACGGTCCAATTGCTGAATTTTAAAAGGAGGGCAATCAACTGGGGAGTATTTATGGAAAAATTTCTTAATAAATATTTTCCAGAAGATTTGCGGAGGAAAAAGGAAGTAGAATTTATGCAATTGAAGCAAGGGGATATGAGTGTAGGGGAGTATGCTGCTAGATTTGAGGAGCTGATGAAGTACTCTCCCTATTACTTAAATAACCCTGATGAAAGAAGTAAGTGTGTGAAGTTTGAAGGTGGGCTAAGGCCGGAGCTGAAGTCTATCTTCAGTTATCAAAGGATTCAGAGTTTCCCTGCACTGGTGGACATGTGCAGAATGTATGAAGATGATAAGAAGGCGGAGCTGATAGGAAGTCAAGTGAAAGGGGTTGGACAGAACTATGGACCACAGAGGAAGAAGAAGTTTGACCATCGGAATAATGGTCTATATTCTAAGAACAAAGGAAAGGGCAAGGAAGTGATGGATAACCGGAACAAGCCTCGCGATAATGATCCTTATTGCGAGAAATGCAAGCGTTATCATCATGGTCAATTTTGCTGGTCCACAGGAGGATGTTTCAAGTGTGGAAAGCAAGGTCACTTTGCCCGTGAATGCAAGGAATCTGCAAAGGGAGATGCAATGGGATCTGCTGGAAAGTCTATGGTACAAGGACGAGTATTTGCTCTGAGTGGTAGTGAAACAACCCAAACCCCGAATCTCGTGCAAGGTAATTTTCTGCTCAATAATCAACCTTGCAAAATCATGTTTGATTCTGGAGCTACACATTCTTTTGTTTCCCCTGAATGTGTAAGTAGGCTGAATCTTATTGTTTCTGATTCACCCTGCTATCTTAGTATAGACACCCCTACGGGTATACCGATCTACACCGCTAAAGTCTGTTTAGGGTGTGAGGTAGAAATTCTGGGTCGTTCATCCAATGTAGACTTGGTTTGTCTTCCTAAGTTACAATTGGATGTGATCTTGGGAATGGATTGGTTGATGAAGAACCAAGTGATCATCAATTGTGAGGAAAAGACAATTCAATATAGGACCCTTGAACCGGAGGGCTATATGTGTTTATTCTCGGCTTCTGGGGAAGAAGAGTCGATGCCGATCGAAGAGATTCCAGTGGTGAGGGAATTTCCGGAAGTATTTCCTGAAGAGATACCCGGATTACCTCCGAAGCGAGATATAGAGTTTGGGATCGACTTAGTCCCTGGAGCTGGTCCCATCTCTATTGCTCCTTATAGAATGGCACCACCAGAAATGGCAGAAATGAAGAAGCAAATCGAGGAGATGTTGCAGAAACAAATGATCAGGCCAAGTGTTTCGCCTTGGGGAGCTCCATTACTGTTTGTAAAGAAGAAAGATGGAAGTATGAGGATGTGCGTGGATTACAGGCAGTTGAATAAGCTCACTATTAAGAATAAGTATCCTTTGCTAAGGATTGACGACCTTATGGATCAAGTGAGGGGAGCTGCAGTATTCTCCAAGATTGATCTGAGATCAGGATATCATCAGATCAGGATAAAGGAGGAGGATATACCCAAGACTGCATTTCGATCACGATACGGTCATTATGAGTATGTTGTGATGCCGTTCGGATTGACAAATGCACCTGCTATTTTCATGGATTATATGAACCGGATCTTTAGACCATATTTGGATTTGTTTGTGGTGGTATTCATTGACGATATTTTGGTCTATTCTAAAACTCCGGAAGAGCATGAAGAGCATCTCAGGATTGTGTTGAAGGTCCTGAGGGAGAAACAACTATATGCCAAACTTACGAAGTGTGAGTTTTGGTTGAATGAAGTGAAGTTTATGGGGCATGTGATCTCTAAAGAGGAAATTGTGGTGGATCCAGCGAAAGTAAGTTCAGTGCTAAGTTTGGAACAGCCTAAGATGGTGACGGAGGTGAGAAGTTTCTTAGGGTTGGCTGGATACTATCGTCGATTCATAGAAGGATTTTCTAAGATTGCATTGCCTTTGACTAAGTTGACTCGGAAGGATCAACCGTTCTTGTGGGACGATCGGTGCGAAGTTAGTTTCCGTGAGTTGAAGGAAAGGTTAACATCGTCTCCTGTGTTAATCTTACCTGATCCTCACAAGAGTTTTGAAGTTTACTGTGATGCATCTAAGCAAGGACTGGGTTGTGTATTGATGCAAGAAGGAAGAGTAGTGGCGTATGCATCGAGGCAATTGAAGAATCATGAGGTGAATTACCCGACGCACGATTTGGAGTTGGCTGCGATCGTGTTTGCCCTAAAGATATGGAGACATCATCTCTATGGCACTATATTCCAAGTATTTAGTGACCATAAGAGTTTGAAGTATCTGTTCGACCAGAAAGAGTTGAACATGAGGCAAAGAAGATGGATGGAGTTTTTGAAGGATTATGACTTTAAACTCCATTATCACCCGGGTAAAGCGAATGTGGTTGCAGACGCGTTAAGCCGGAAAGCAATCCACATCAGTGCGATGATGGTTAAGGAAGCAGCGTTGATTGAAGAATTCAGAGATTTGAGCTTGATGACACAAGTGGAACCATCAAGTATCAAGTTGGGGACGTTGCAGATCACCAACGAGTTCTTGGGAAGAATTCGGGAGTTGCAACGAACAGATGAGGAATTGATGGAAAAGATGAGACTAGGTTCGGAAGGAAAGGAACCTGATTTCAAGTTTGGGCAGGATGGAATCCTTCGTTTCAGGACAAGGATTTGTGTACCAAGAGATCAAGAAGTTAGGAGACTAATTCTTGATGAAGCCCATAAGAGTCGGATGAGTATGCATCCTGGATCAACCAAAATGTATCAAGACTTGAAGAAGATATTTTGGTGGTCAGGATTAAAAAGGGATGTGGCAGAATATGTGGCGGCGTGCTTGATTTACCAAAAAGCGAAGGTAGAACATCAGAAACCGGGAGGACAGTTGCAACCTCTGAGAATTCCCCAGTGGAAGTGGGATAGCATCTCGATGGACTTTGTGTCTGGTTTGCCGAGGACCGCAGCAAATCATGATGAAATATGGGTGGTTGTGGATAGGTTAACCAAGTCGACGCATTTTATTCCGATAAATATGCCCTATTCTTTGAGCAAGCTTACCCAGATCTATATCAAGGAGATAGTTCGTCTTCACGGAGTGCCTTCGAGCATTGTGTCTGATCGAGACCCGAGGTTTTCATCGCAATTCTGAAAGAGTTTGCATGAAGCGATGGGGACAAGGTTGAAATTGAGTTCTGCGTATCATCCACAGACGGATGGCCAGACGGAGAGAACAATTCAATCTTTGGAAGATGTGTTGCGAGCGTGTGCACTTGAAGAACAAGGAAGCTGGGATCAAGTGTTGCCTCTTGCAGAGTTCGCATACAACAATAGCTACCATGCGAGCATTGGAATGGCACCGTTCGAGGCGTTGTATGGAAGGAGGTGTCAGACCCCGCTATGTTGGTTCCAAGTGGGGGAGAACCTAATGGTTGGACCAGAAATGATACAACAGACATCTGAAAAGATCAAGATGGTTCAGACTAAGATGAAAGCGGCTCAGAGTCGACAGAAGAGTTATGCGGATAAGAGGAGGAAACCATTAGAGTTTTCTGAGGGCGATCATGTGTTCCTTCGGGTGATTCCGATGAAAGGAATTAGTAGTGCCTTGAGAACCCGAAAGCTTTCGCCTAAGTGTATAGGTCCATACCAGATTCTTAAGAGAGTTGGTCCTGTTGCTTATCAATTGGCCTTACCACCCTCTTTATCCAACTTGCATAACGTCTTTCACGTTTCGCAGTTAAAGAAATATGTTCATGACCCATCCGTTATTCTAAAACTCCAACTTGATGACCTAACTCTGAAAGAAAACTTGACCTTTGAGACCAGACCGGTTCAGATAGAAGATCGTGAAGTCAAGCGGTTCAGAGGGAAGGAAATACCCTTGGTCAAGGTAATTTGGGAGAATACTGACGTATCGGAAGCTACATGGGAATTAGAGGAGAAGATGCGTCAAGAGTATCCGGAGTTGTTTTTGTAATCTAGAATTTCGGGGACGAAATTCCTTTTAAGTGGGGGAGTAGTGTAACACCCCTAATTTTCGTCTCTCGAATAATAGGAAATTAATAATAAAAAGTTTTATTATTAATTTATAGTATTTTTCAAGTTTATGTTTTGTATTTAATTAGCCTTAAATATAAAAATAAGTGGAAATATTTTTATATGGCAAATAAATGCAAAATATAAGAAAATTGCATTTTGGTCCCTGGATGAGGACTAAAAGGCAATATTAGAATAGTTCTTGGAGGGAAAGATTTAAAAATAATAATTTTTAAATTTTGAACTTATCTAACCAGTTAGTAATGCCCTGTAACCGGTTAGACGATGAACTCAGAAACTGGTTTAGTGGATTTTGATGAGTAATCACTCAAATTACTCCGTAATCGCCACGATTACAGCCTTGGATTAGTGGCAACACACGCGTCGCCCTGCATGCAAGTGTGATTTGTCTATAAATAGAGGAAATTCTGAGGATTTGGGGGTTGTTCATCTGATTTCTTGTTGAAGAAGCTGATTTAGGGTTCCAATTTCGTGAGGACGAATTCTCTTTCGTTCCTGAGTTTTGTTGAGCGATTGATACACATTCACAAAGCTCACATCAAGGGCTTTGTTTTGATACCAAATTTGTGAGTTAAGAGTGAGTGTGGAAAGAGGAATCAAGCTTGGAAGCCAAGAGATTGAGTCTGAGCTCTGTGCTGTTCTGATTCTGGAAGCTGATTTCCAGACTCGATTTTGGTAAGCTTAGTTGACCTTTAAGTCTCAAACTTCTTTGATTCTCTAGTGCATGTACCCTACTTTGAATTCTGATCATTTTCCCTAATTTCTTTGGCCAATTTCTATGTCAAATTTGGTGGTTTCTGGACCCTGTTGCTGGAAACCGAATCTGAGAGCAGACTTGGGGAAATTGTGGGAATCTGTGGTTTTTCTTCAAATCCAGTGATAACCTTCATCAAGATCGTCTTAGAGGTATGGGAGAAGTCTATACTATACTAGATTTAGACTAAAAATCGAATGATTTAGGATTTGAGTTCACAAAACTCAAAAGGGCATTATGTGTTTTTAAGCACAAAGGCTTGGAGGCCAAAAACTTGCTCACTGTGGTTTTGAGCAACTTTAATTTGATGCATGCAAGCTATATAAATGCTGAATTCTGTGTTTGAGTGCTTAATCTAAGTTTTGTTGTGTTAAATTGTGTTTATGTGAATTTTCATGCAATTTGATACAATAAACTTGATGCATGCAATATGAATGTGTTTCTAGGTGTAAACATGTTTATTTTAAGGCATATGAACTTTGTGCATAATGAAATTTGGTTAGATTTGAGAAAGGAAGAAATTGAGTTGTTAAAACTCTTGTTTTAATGGTCTGACTGCATGATCTAACCGGTTACACGATTTTCGTAACCGGTTAGACACTGCAGATTTTCAAAGAAAATGAGTTTATTAAACAGTCCTGAAATCTTAATGGTTTCTGCTCAAATTTAATCTTTAATTTCATTATACATGATCTGAACTTGAGTTGTCAAAGTTCTGATTTGAAAGATCAAATTTAATGCCTTAAGTTAATGAAATAATTTCAAGAGGAAATTATGTTCATTGGAAAAGGAAATGTGATCTGGACTTTTGAATGTTGAAACAATGGTTTTTGAGGTATAAAACAATGTTAAATGTGTTTTGGATTGGGTATAGAATTCAAGAAAAAGGGTTTTTCTGAATTGCAATGGTAAACAGTTCAGGTCTGTAATTCTAACCGGTTAGCCTGAAACTGTAACCGGTTAGTACCTGAATCTGAAAAATAAAAAGTTAAGTTTTTGAATACCATTGACTTTGTTTTACCCAATCTAAGTTAAAAAGGCATGTTTTGAGAAAAATTCAAAGGGGAATTTTTATGTCAAATGTTATACCTCAAATAAATCATTCAAAAGTAGAAATTGGAATATTTCTAAATCACATTAATTAATGTAAAGATAAAAACCAACCCTGATGTTTTTGCATACATATAGACTGGAAGTCTGGTTGGTAGGAACGTTTATCATATTCTGGGAATATGAGGAGGGTACTCCGGGAGTACCAAAGTATAACCTACTTGATGACACATTATAGATATGTGGCCAGTGTCCGGGACCTAGTTTTTATGCGTTCTGGGAACGTGGTGCACACTCCGGGAGTGATGCTTTTTATCCAAGTATTGTTCGGCATTATGTTCTGGGAACTAATGTCGGTGTTCTGGGAACACAAGGGTGTACTGGATGGACGTCCAAGATGGACATTTAGAGGCCTCAGTTGTGGATAGAAAATCATACATCATGCCACCTGCATTATAAGAGTTATAATGTTGAAAAATTGGTGTGCTCATATGTATTTGCATTATGATCTGTCCATGATATATTTGTGATTGTAATGTTAGTCTTTATCAATTATGTATATGTGTATACTTACTCCCTGTGCCCTGTTTAGGTGATGGCCAGATACCTAGCCTGCATCGAGATACGCCCTATCCCTAGCGGTATATGGACGTATGAGGAGCACCGTGCCACTTTTGAGGGGGAGGTTGAGATCACTCTCTACCACCCTAACCCTCTGGTGCGTGTGCGACCTCGTCGATTTAGGATCCCATTAGTCTATACTATGCATGTTCCACCTTTTTATACTTATAGAGGACCACCCCCGGCTCGACCTATGCGTCGTTTTCATAGTTTTAGATTTAGAGCTGCCACTCGTTCCCATCCTTCATCCCATAGAGTTGTCACTGAGGAGACTCCTTCTCCTGGTCCGACTGAGTATGATAGGACTGCTTCTGCGGATCCTAGACCCAGTGGTGGGGTCTCTACACCGTCGGGCGAGGTCGAGGAGGACCCTGTGGAGGATGAGAGCGAGGAGGAGGTGCATGTTGAGCCGACTGTTTCTTCTAGAGGTGGACCCGCTGGTTCATAGGAGCCTGCATAGCATAGGTGTTTTGGATCCTAGATCCTAGGGATAGAGCTATGGAGGATCTGAGGAGCTGCTGAGGACATGGAGGACTTGCTCTGGGACTTCTGCTTTTGGACTTTGTTATATATATATTGTATATATGGAGAGGTCTTAGAGTGAGCTTTTATTTTAGTGCAGCTGGTCTGTATATGTCTTATCAAAACTTGCTATCTCGACTTTTTATCACTTGCTACTGTACTGATGGGGTTTTATTTGATGGTATGATGTTTATTTTCCTCAGCAGTGCCCCATAAGTATTATTTTTCTTCCGCGAACTCTGATTTCAGTTTATAAAGAATTCGACGAAACGTATACATTTTATATATGCAAATCCCACTCGAGAGGCAAATAGTGTACTCAACTGATAAATACTAGTAATGTTTTTTTTAATCAAGAAAATGCGTTCTCGAGAGTTTTTCTCAATTTAAGATAGTACTATGCCGAATTCATGTAACGGTTTATGTCGAAAAGAGGTTTTTGATTGAGCAAGTAATAATATTAAAAAGGAAAAATTTTCTAGTCCTAATTTTGATAGCAAGTAGTAAACTATTTGGAAATATTAATTATTTTCAAGTCATAAAGAGAGCGTCACAAATATATCTATACATATATCATAGGCCTTATGGCCAACATACACCCATGAACCACTTCTATATTTTTATTTTACCATCGTATACTTAGTATTTATAAACATATACCCATATTCATGATCAAAGAACAACCAAAACATCAAAACTAAAATCAAAATAATAATTCCCAAAATCACATACTTTCATTATTTGAGAAATAAACCATTACCAACTAAAATTCCAAAATATTAATCCTTATATTATCCTCAAAAATTCGGTCATCAAAGGCCAAAAAAAAGGGGAGATTATTCTCTTTAAACAACCTTTGTTTTGTCCCTTTTTCTAAACCTTTTTCATTTGACTCTCAATCAAAATAATATAAACAAGTTACAATTTATTTTTCTACATCAAATAAGAGATTTAGAGATTTTAGTTGTTATACTTTATTTCCATAGAAGAGAATAGAGATTTTTATTTAACAAGATTAATAACATAAGAGATTAAAAATAAAACAAAGTATAGATTTTTAGTGTTACCTCTTTCCCTAGCCAAATGAAATTCAAGAATGAGAATGAAAAATTGTTCCTCTCCTCCTCAAGAAGTGCCACGCCTCTTCCTTGTCCGTTTCTCCAGACTTTCTTAATTTTTTCTCAAAATGGATTGTATGTCAAGTGTGAAAATAGGAGGGGTCTTGGGTTCTATTTATAGGTGAAGTGGGAAAATAATTTCCTCCCAAAAAATCTGAAGTTCACGTCCCCCCTCATTGGAAATGAGTCAACAAGTTTCAAATTTTTTTTTTTTTTACTTTGAAACATGCATGTGTAATTAATGTGACTTTTGTAACTCCTAAAGCTTTAACTCAAAAGATGCTCCCACTAATTTTCAGAAAATACATCCCACTCTCTCCCTCTTGATTTGGACGACACTTCTTGGGTAATGGGAGAAGAAGATTTTTCCTTGACTCACTTTGAATTCACCTCTTGTTCTACCAATCAAAATAAAGCATTCTTATTTAAAAAATCCAGAAATGAATAAAAAATAAAAATATCTGGACGGTGCAGCCAATAAGAACTTAGATAAATATTTAAATATACCAATAAAAATATTTTATAGCCCAATAAATCATTTTATGCTTCAAAATAATTTTTCTAAGTTAAAAATACCAAAAATTATAAGATTTCTGGAACCTCTTGATGTGTTTAGTTTGTTTTCAGGTATTTAAGCTCTAAAACAGTGATTTTTGCAAAGGAATGAAGAAGGAGAGCTTGATACTTGAATGGGGAAGAAAAAGAGAAAAAAAATGAAGAAAAGTTGACCGTGGCTCCCAGGCGCGGGTCCCACGCGCCCAGGCGCGGGCTGGGGTCAATTGGCCAATAATGGAGTGCATTTGGTTGATTTTTTCAGACTGCTGCACGCCCAGGCGCAGGAGTTTCACGCCTGGGCGCGCAAAATGCGAGAAAGTGACACTGTTCGCTATTTTGATCATAACTTGAGATAAGCTTATCCAAATGAGGCGATCTAGGTATCATTTTAAAGCTAAGGAAAAGATATACAACTTTGCAAAAAATAGTCTTCCTCAAATTCGTCCATCTTGGTGGTCAAAATCAATGCCGAAGTTTCTGTCAAACACAAATATGGGATTCTAGAAGGATTTTAAAGATAAATTCTATTTGTAAATAAGATTCTTAAAGATTAGCTTATTCTAATAGGATATTATCATATTATATTCTGATTTAGGATTAGTTTTATTCAAATAAAAATCTTATCACATTAGATTGAAAATTAGGTTAGTTTTTATCTATATAATAATAGGATTAGGATTCATTAAAAGGGGAATCATTCTGAACAGTTTAGAACAGAGTTTTGAAGAGGTTTTTGTGAAGAACGGAGATTAGAATCAAGGTTTAGTGGTAATTATGTCATTCTTTATCACTTTTATTGTTTTTCTTCTCTCAATTATGAACTAAATCCTTCTTTGGGATGTAGGAGTAGATGTATATAAAACCTTTTTAATGTTTATGCAGTGAATCGATTTTGTCTTTCCATTATGAATTATGTGTTTGATTATATTTTTATTGTTGTTCATGAAAGTGCGTGTAAGATCCATGAAGAATGTTTTGATAAATGCCAAAAGGTTTTGAACAAGCTACAAATGTGTTGATCAAGTTCAAGCTCAACAAGCAACAACAAACATCAAGTTATGAAGAGAGAACCAACTCATGAAGACTTAGTTTGGTAGTTTATGTTTTATTGTTTTATCTTTTGCCTCACAAGTCTTTTAGTTTATGAGTTTGGGTAGAGTTTATTAGAGGGTAGTGAATCTCTTTTGATTGCATGATTATATCATATTTTGAGTATTCACTTTGCCTAAAATCAATAGGTGGCTTAAAGGTTTGAAAGAAAAGGTTTAGTTTTTGAGAAAACAAGTTTTAAGTGATTTTTAATGTTAACAATCGATTAACAGATTTTGATAATTGATTAACAGTGTATTTTGAACTGATAATCGATTAACAAACTTTTGATAATCGATTATCCGAACTTTTACTCGAGTAAAACCTTTTTCACTCGAGTGAAATTTATGCAGCTTTCGTATTACTCGAGTAACACTCATTTCACTCGAGTAACTTGATCAGATATGGTTTTTTAAATACGTTTTTCACTTCTCAAAAGCCATTCTAAGTGCTCTAACTTTTGGGTATTCTATATAAACCTTTTCCTAATCATTTCTATCAACTAGAATCATTTTGATACACAATTTTACAAAGAATCAAAGCCACACTATTCTCTCTCACTCTCTCAAGATCAAAGCTCTCATTTTCATATTCTTTGATCAAGAACCTTGAATCTCTCATGTTCATATTTCATAGCTTTTGAAAGAGATTCATAGGATTGTTATTGTTTTTCATTTGAGTTGTAATCTTTGCAAAAGGCAAGCTATCTACAACAAAGGAAGACTTGATTTTGTGAATCAAGCAAGTTTCATTGGAAGCCTTGATGAGGCATTTCATCAAGCACTTGGAAGCCTTGTTGAAGAACAAGCATTTGGAAGTCTTGTGAGTGAAGCAAGCAATTGGAAGTCTTGTTGAGGGGATTTGGCAAGCAAGAGAAGAGGTTAGATTAGATATCAATAGGATTACAAGGCAAGGGTGTGGTATCTCTTGTAGGCTAGCAAGAAGGAAGTCTTGTGAGGCATTTACTTGTAATTTGAGAAACTCTAATTCCTCATAGTGAAGAATCTCTCTTGGTTGAAGAGGGGACTGGAGTAGCTTTCAAGTGGATGAAAGTGAACCAGGATAAATCACTGTGTCGTATCTCTAAACTCTCTACTCTTTACAATTCTTGTTATTAATTGTGTTCTTGATTGAAAACCTAGAAAAAGTGATTTTTCATAATTGATTAAATTGAATCTTTATTGTTCAAATTAATTTGGGGAAAATCATTTTCATAACTAGGTGAATGAATAAGAATATTGGTGTTGATTGTTTCCGCTTAATCTCTGATATAATATTTGTTAATTGATTGATTTTCATTGGTTTTAATCGTTTAGATTTGTTTCTTGCGAAAATCTTTCAAAGTTTCTATAACACCTATTCAACCCCCCTTCTAGGTGTTCTCCTAGTGTTCCTATTTGTTTCAACCACCGAGTGTAGTTTTCCAACAATTGGTATCAGAGCTCGGTCGAAAGACACGAGCATAGAGCTTTTTCGTTAAGATCCTTAAAGAAACTACAATGGGTTCTACGAATCCTTTTGGTGGTGAAGGTGCTTCAATAAATCGCCCTCCTATGTTTGGTGGAGAGGGTTATGGTTATTGGAAAATTAGGATGAGAATCTTTATAGAAGCCATAGATATGAACATTTGGGAAGCCATAGAAAATGGTCCTTATATTCCCTCAAAAGATGTAGAAGGTGTGCTTACCCTTACTCCCAAAGATAAGTGGACCGACGATGATAAAAGGAAAATTCAATATGATTTAAAAGCAAAAAATATCATCACCTCCGCTCTATCTTATGATGAGTTCTTTAGAGTCTCCCAATGTAAAGATGCCAAAGATATGTGGGACACCTTGCAAGTCACACATGAAGGCACTAGTGAAGTTAGGTGTGCTAGATTAAATTCTTTGATGCATGAATATGAATTGTTTCATATGTTGCCTAATGAATCTATATGTTTTATGCAAAAACGTTTTACTCATATTGTTAATCATCTCATTGCTCTTGGTAAAACTTTCGTGAATTGTGAACTTGTTAACAAAGTTTTAAGATGTCTAAGTAGGGAATGGCAACCTAAGGTTACCGCAATTGTTGAATCAAAGGACTTGGACACCATGGACTTAGCAACACTTTTCGGAAAGCTACAAGAACATGAAATGGAGCTTGGACGTTTGCAAATGCATGAAGAGTCGGATAAGTACAAAGAGAGAAAAGGAATTGCTCTTAAAGCTCAAAGGTCATATAAAAAGGAAGAGAGTTCCGATGATGATGATGTTGATAATGAAGATTCCGATTTGGACATTGATGAAGAGGAGATGAAGCTTCTACTAAGAAAGTTCAATAAAATTCTAAGGAGAAAAGGAAGGTTGAACAAGGACAAAAGTAAAGAGAAGGATCCCCCACACTACAAGACCAAGACTTCAAAAGAAGGTGTAGTTTGCCATGAATGTGGAAAGCCCGGTCATCTCAAGTACTCATGCTCTAAGTATCTCAAGAAGAAGGAGAAAGAGAAGAAAAATGCAAAACACAAAAGGGCATACATAGTTTGGAATAGTGATGATGAACAAGACAAGAAAAGCACAACTAGTAGTTCTTCGGATGATGAAGATGCCGCTTGTCTCAACTTGATAGCTCAAGTACATGAAGAGGAAAGCTCAAATGATGAATCAAGTGAGCAAAGTGACGAAAGCGATGTAAGTCTTACTAAATCCGAAATTTCTTCAAATTATGAAATGTTATATAATGCTTATGAAGAAATGCATAAACAATTTAAGAAACTAGCTTTGAAAAACATTGAAAGGAAGAAGCTCATTTTGAAACATCAACAAGAGATTTTAGAACTTCAAAAACAAGTTGATGAGCTTAATCTTGAAAATGAAACTCTTGATCTTATATATGCTAGTTCTACTTGTGATTGTGCTAGTAGAGTGAATAATGTGGTTGATTGTGAGAATTGCAAGTTGCTTAAGGATGAAAATGCTATTTTGAAAAATAAGCTTGCAAGTTTCTCAAATGGTGATATTAGATTGCGCACATTGTTAAATTTTCAAAGAGAAAATTCAAACAAGTTTGGTTTGGGTTATACTAATGCTAAGAGTAAATCTCATAGAAATGTTGTTGATTTTTCAAAGGTTGATTTTTCAAATGCACCAACATGTTTCTATTGTGGTACTCATGGACATACTTCAAATGTATGTTATGTTAAAGTGCATGGTATACCTAAAGGAGACTTTGTTTGGATGAAAAAGGGTGAGAGTCCCTACACTAACAAAAATGGATCCAAAACCATTTGGATACCAAAAAGCAAAGCATGATTGTTTTTGTAGGTATGATTGAAGAGCAAAAGGACTTTCATGTGATATTCATTCATTTGTTACTTCAATTGGTATCAAGAAGAAAATCCTACAAATTGGTAACATTTGATATTATACAATTGGTATTTCAATTTGATATTGTTGGATATTGCTCATAGTTCTCTCAATTGGTATTATTTCTTATAATGTGATATTGTTTATACTATTGAGAAAATACTATTGGTATCAAATTCTTACAATTGTTTCAATTAGTATCATGTTGTTGGTATACAATTTATTTGATATTGATGATGCTTTGGTTGTTATATCATATTAGTATCTCTATTTTGGCTTAGATCTTATTTCAATTGGTATATATTTCTTTTTGATAATGCCAAAGGGGGAGAAATATGATGTTTTGAAAAAGGAGAGAAATATTATCATTTTGGAGAAATGAAATGGTATGTTTGGAGAAAGGTTGTTTTGTTGTTTTTATGTAGGTTGAGCAAAGTTGTTGAAGATAGGGGGAGAGTCAAGCTTACTCAATTGGATTTCAAATGTCAAAAGCATAAATTGATGGGGAGCAAGAGTCTCACCAAGTGATCAAATGGTTCAAGCATCAACAACTTCAATGAACTTCAAACGATTTCAAAACATGTTTGTCATTTTCAAAAAGGGGGAGATTGTAAGATCCATGAAGAATGTTTTGATAAATGCCAAAAGGTTTTGAACAAGCTACAAATGTGTTGATCAAGTTCAAGCTCAACAAGCAACAACAAACATCAAGTTATGAAGAGAGAACCAACTCATGAAGACTTAGTTTGGTAGTTTATGTTTTATTGTTTTATCTTTTGCCTCACAAGTCTTTTAGTTTATGAGTTTGGGTAGAGTTTATTAGAGGGTAGTGAATCTCTTTTGATTGCATGATTATATCATATTTTGAGTATTCACTTTGCCTAAAATCAATAGGTGGCTTAAAGGTTTGAAAGAAAAGGTTTAGTTTTTGAGAAAACAAGTTTTAAGTGATTTTTAATGTTAATAATCGATTAACAGATTTTGATAATTGATTAACAGTGTATTTTGAACTAATAATCGATTGACAAACTTTTGATAATCGATTATCTGAACTTTTACTCGAGTAAAACCTTTTTCACTCGAGTGAAATTTATGCAGCTTTCGTATTACTCGAGTAACACTCATTTCACTCGAGTAACTTGATCAGATATGGTTTTTTAAATACGTTTTTCACTTCTCAAAAGCCATTCTAAGTGCTCTAACTTTTGGGTATTCTATATAAACCTTTTCCTAATCATTTCTATCAACTAGAATCATTTTGATACACAATTTTACAAAGAATCAAAGCCACACTATTCTCTCTCACTCTCTCAAGATCAAAGCTCTCATTTTCATATTCTTTGATCAAGAACCTTGAATCTCTCATGTTCATATTTCATAGCTTTTGAAAGAGATTCATAGGATTGTTATTGTTTTTCATTTGAGTTGTAATCTTTGCAAAAGGCAAGCTATCTACAACAAAGGAAGACTTGATTTTGTGAATCAAGCAAGTTTCATTGGAAGCCTTGATGAGGCATTTCATCAAGCACTTGGAAGCCTTGTTGAAGAACAAGCATTTGGAAGTCTTGTGAGTGAAGCAAGAAATTGGAAGTCTTGTTGAGGGGATTTGGCAAGCAAGAGAAGAGGTTAGATTAGATATCAATAGGATTACAAGGCAAGGGTGTGGTATCTCTTGTAGGCTAGCAAGAAGGAAGTCTTGTGAGGCATTTACTTGTAATTTGAGAAACTCTAATTCCTCATAGTGAAGAATCTCTCTTGGTTGAAGAGGGGACTGGAGTAGCTTTCAAGTGGATGAAAGTGAACCAGGATAAATCACTGTGTCGTATCTCTAAACTCTCTACTCTTTACAATTCTTGTTATTAATTGTGTTCTTGATTGAAAACCTAGAAAAAGTGATTTTTCATAATTGATTAAATTAAATCTTTATTGTTCAAATTAATTTGGGGAAAATCATTTTCATAACTAGGTGAATGAATAAGAATATTGGTGTTGATTGTTTCCGCTTAATCTCTGATATAATATTTGTTAATTGATTGATTTTCATTGGTTTTAATCGTTTAGATTTGTTTCTTGCGAAAATCTTTCAAAGTTTCTATAACACCTATTCAACCCCCCTTCTAGGTGTTCTCCTAGTGTTCCTATTTGTTTCAACCACCGAGTGTAGTTTTCCAACAGTGCGCAGTCGTGACATAGGTATCCTAATTTAATAGACATATTAATTTAGGATTATGTCCAATAATCAAACAGTTCAATTGCATAGGGATAGACATATTTCTTATGAATTGAATAATTTTTATGAGTTTTGATTGAACTTAACTAAGGGTTAGGTATTAAGACTCTCTTGAGACATCATTGGGAGATTAATCTCTAAAATACGGAAATGTTCTAAGACATTAGGCGTTTCCTACTTTTGCAAAACAAATTCAGAATTTAGGAAAACAAATTAATTCATTGTTAAACGTTTTAGGAACCTTCATTGAAACTACGTCCCGCTCTTTCTCCTTGTTTAAGAATCATTGCATTTATTTATTTTTATTTAATTGAATCAACAATTTATCAATCAATTGAATTTCAATTTTAATTTCATTTAGTGACTACGAATAGGTGAGAATTATTAGAATCCATTTCAATCCTCGTTGGGAACGATACTCTATTTATCACTTTATTACTTGTACAATCTGGTATACTTGCCAGAATCCCAACATTCTTCCATAGTGATGATGCTTGCACCTCTCACAGTAACGAGCATTACCACAAGATTTGCCCTTATGATCCATGACCGATCCATCCTTGCCTCGGTTCTTGTTAGAATATGGACCCTTATTCTGATAATCTTATCCTTTCTTTCTTTGGGGTCCATAATTCTGCTGGCTACTCTTTGCCTGATCAGCTAACATCTCAGCCTTCTTGTCATCCTCGTACATCCGGCACATATCTACCAGAGTAGGAAAACTTTGAATCCTTTGATAACTAAAGACTGACTTCAACTCCGGCCTCAGTCCACTTTCAAACTTAATACACTTGCTTCGCTCATCAGGATTATACAAGTAGTAGGGAGAATATTTCAACAACGCCTCAAATTTTGCAGCATATTCTCCTACACTCATATCTTCTTGCTTTAGTTGCATAAACTCTATTTCCTTTTTCCTTCTCAAATCTTCCGGAAAGTATTTATTCAGGAATTTCTCCATAAACACTTCCCAGTTGATTTCTCTTCTCTCAAAGTTTAGCAACTGAACTATATGGTTCCACCAGTTCTCAGCTTCTTCATCCAGCACAAAGACTGCACATGCTACCTTCTGAGCGTTGGTACAATCCAGGATTCGGAAAATCTTACCCATTTCATGTATCCAACTATTGGCTTCCTCCGGTTTGTAGCCTCCTTCAAACCTTGTAGGGTTGCAACTCCAAAATTCCGAGAGAGTCTTAACCTCCGAATTTTACGCATTGCACGGATGTGTCTGATTTGCTTGATGCTCCTAGTACTGCTGCATGTTCTCCAGAACAGCAGTGATCCTATCCAATATCTCATTTGTATAACTTTGATTTCTAGTTGCCATAGCAGATATGCACGATGGACTTTGGGTTACTAAAGGTCTTTTATATTAAGATACACACTATCTATCTTATTCTAAACTATGTCCAATCACATTGAACAACGTGCCTAACCACTCTTTACGCATGATTAACAAAAGGAAACATTCAATCATATAGTCTAAATTGAGACTGTACCCAATAATTTCAGTTCACACAATTTGTATCTAGATAAGCAATAAATACAAACAAATCAAACAAACATAAATCATGCATAAATCATACGCTGGTGTGACCTGATTGGTGTGGATGGCCAGCTCTTTGGACTACTCCTTCAACCATAGGAACATTTATACTCTGATACCACAAAGTGCAACACCATATTTTCTAAACCCGAATAAATAAGATATAAAAAATTAAAAATGTACAACTCGGAAACATTATGGACTTGTTAATATATTAGAGTTTGTAGGAAATAAGTTTTTTTCTTTTTCTCTTTCCTTTAAAACCCTAATGGGTCAAGTGTGAAAAATTACAAAACCTTTGGATCTCGGAAAAATATCATAAATATTGATTTAATTATGGATTCGACGTCCCCGATATTCATTCTCAAATTCTAAATTTTCAAAATTATATAAAAGACAGTTCCTTATGTTCTTATTCTGAAAATATCATTAGGGAATATTCTCCCCCGCTTAAAAGATTTTTCTTATCCTTCCTCAAATTTAAATATTTCACAAAATATTTTCAATGGAATCTCTTTAACAAAAACTTTTTCAAATAGCACCTTTCAAATATATATATAGATTCATTTAAAAGAAAAACCTTTTCCGCTGCGCCCTCTGATCACTCGGGCACGAGTAAGGAAGTATTTGTATGACTTTATTCCTTAACAGTTATGAACATTAGGGTGATCAGTCCTAATATTTAAACTATTAGTAATAAAACCATCCCTTTTAGATATAATCTTTCCCATGAAAGATTGTGCGATATATCTTTAAGTTAAATGAACTTAAAGATAAGGAATATTATTGTCACTATCAGACTTAGTCAGACTATCAAGTTCTAGAGATATTTCCGTTGGGGAGACAAATGCTTGTCCTATCCCGTTGGTTGTTAATCTCTCTAGCTTTAAATGGTCTTTCCATTTCTGTAGCTTCTGAAACAAAATCATGCAAGATTCGTCATTGAGCAAATGGTTACCTTGTACGAGATTTGGAGATTGGTTAGCTTCTACTCTACTCAAGGTAAACACTCTGCCTTGAGTCATTGGTTTGCTAGCAGGTCCGGTGGAATTACTCTTCACAGGCTCTCTGCAGTGACGCGAAATATGACCCGGCTTCCCACAGTTGACGCAATTACTTGTTGTCCAGCAGATTCTTTGATTGGGTTCTAATATGTGATGTTTTTGTACCTTTTTTGCCTCCCTTTTACATAGTAAATGGCTTATTTCTTGAGTAAATTGGAATAAAACAATGGAATTTTGTCATTATAAGATTTCTGGAACCTTTTGATGTGTTTGGTTTGTTTTAAGGTATTTAAGCTCTAAAACAGTGATTTTTGCAAAGGAATGAAGAAGGAGAGCTTGATGCTTGAATTGGGAAGAAAAAGAGAAAAAAATGAAGTAAAGTTGACGTTGGCGCCCAGGCGCGGGTCCCACAAGCCCAGACGCGGGCTGGGGTCAACTGGCCAATAATGGGGTGCATTTGGTTGATTTTTTCAGACAGCTGCACGCCCAGGCGCAGGAGTTTCACGCCTAGCCGCGCAAAATGCGAGAAAGTGACATTGTTCGATGTTTTGATCATAACTTGAGGTACGCTTATCCAAATGATCCGATCTAGGTATCATTTTAAAACTAAGGAAAAGATCTACAACTTTGCAAGAAATAGCCTTCCTCAAATTCGTCCATCTTGGGGGTCAAAATCAGTGCCGAAGTTGCTGTCAAACACAAATACGGGATTCTAGAAGGATTTTAATGATAAATTCTATTTGTAAATAAGATTCTTAAAGATTAGCTTATTCTAATAGGATATTATCATATTATATTCAGATTTAGGATTAGTTTTATTCAAATAAAAATCTTATCACATTAGATTGAAAATTAGGTTAGTTTTTATCTATATAATAATAGGATTAGGATTCATTAAAAGGGGATTCATTCAGAACAGTTTAGAGCAGATTTTTGAAGAGGTTTTTGTGAAGAACGGAGATTAGAATCAAGGATTAGTGGTAATTATGTCACTCTTTATCACTTTTATTGTTTTTCTTCTCTCAATTATGAACTAAATCCTTCTTTGGGATGTAGGAGTAGATGAATATGGAAGCTTTTTAATGTTTATGCATTGAATTGATTTTGTCTTTCCATTATGAATTCTGTGTTTGATTATATTTTTATTGTTGTTCATGAATGTGCGCAGTCCTGACATACGAATCCTAATTTAATAGACATATTAATTTAGGATTATGCCCAATAATCAAACAGTTCAATTGCAGAGGGATAGACATATTTCTTATGAATTGAATAATTTTTATGAGTTTTGATTGAACTTAATTAAGGGTTAGGTTTTAAGGCTCTCTTGAGACATCATAGAGGGATTAATCTCTAAAATACAGAAACGTTCTAAGACATTAGGCGTTTCCTACTTTTGCAAAACAAATTCATAATTTAGGAAAACAAATTAATTCATTGTTAAACGTTTTAGGAACCTTCATTGAAACTACGTCCCGCTCTTTCTCCTTGTTTAAGAATCAAATCATTTACTTATTTTTATTTAATTGAATCAACAATTTATCAATCAATTGAATTTCAATTTTAATTTCATTTAGTGACTACGAATAGGTGAGAATTATTAGAGTCCATTTCAGTCCTCGTTGGGAACGATACTCTATTTATCACTTTATTACTTGTACGATCTGGTATACTTGCCAGAATCCCAACTAGTTTTTGGCGCCGTTGCCGAGGACTAAAATTAGATTTTAATAATTTTTGGTACTTTTTAGTAGTTATTTAGTGGAATCATTATGTAACATGGCTTATTCTCATGATGACATAGAATGTATCAAATTTATTTTGTCATCACCTATTCCATCCTATTTTGCATAAAATATTTTTGATGAGATTAAAGTGTTTGATGGTTTTTTAGAGGAGGTGGTACAAAAATCTTCTATTACGGAAGACCAAAGTGATTCCCTTTCTAAACCCATAGAAAAAGAAGAAATTGTGCATGATGAGATTGAGGAAGTGAAACAAGATAAATTGAATAGTGGGATTAGTCTAGAGGTTGAATTAGAGTCCACTTTGCATGATGAATTTTCTGCTCTTTCTAAATGTTTTGGATTGCATGAATATGTGGAACCCTCAAAAAATTTTCCTTCAATTTACCCCTTAAATTTTTATGACTTCCCTGATGCTCATGATGATGATAAGCCATTGTTCTCCTTTTCAGAGCCTGAAAAGGCAACCTTTCTAAGCCATGGAGTTTACACTTTCATAGACTCCATGCATTATGGAAAAGACAAGCACCATGTGATGATGCTTGGAGTGAAAAATGAACCATTTGACCCGAGAGGGTTTAAAACTATTTTTAAACATTTGCTCCAACATCAATCATGTATATTTCCATGGGATCCATGAATAACTTGTTATTGCTGCATAACATGGAAGTTGTGTTATAGGATTTGGGATCCTTGTGGATTCTCTTTAGTTTTGTAGTAGTGTAGGATTTAAATTTTTAATTAGGAGATTGAATAAAGAGTTTAGAGTTTTCTATATGTAACTGCTAATGGGGTGCTTCCAGCACTAATTTTAGTTGTTCATGTGACACAGGTGAATAAGTTTGGGGGGTCTCCTCCATGGTGCATCAAGAGAGAATGTTGTGCTACAAAGGGAAGTCTCTAACTCCTTGCTTTTGTTTTTAGTTTTTGATTTTTATTTTGTAGTTTAGGATAGATTTGTTGCTTGAGGACAAGCCACATTCTAAGTTTGGGGGAGGGTAACAAAATAAAAAAATTTCTGAACTTGATTTCTCCCCTGGCTTTGTGTTGGTTTGTGTCCTGGCTTGAGTAGGCACTAATTCTAGGTGTTAGATTTGTTCCCTTGATAGGTGTAAATGCTTGATTGTGATTTCCGGCTTGTTTTATCCAAATACTAATTTGATTTAGCTTTGAAAATTAGTTGTTTGGCAAACTTGTTGTGAATGATTGATTAGTGAATTGACCTTAACCAGTGAGATTTTGAGCCTACACACTTGAAGGAGTAATGTTTAATGAATATTGTGATGAAACTCCTATTTCTTTCATGAGTGTTGTTCGCTTTGATTGTTTGTTCTAGAACTTGACTTGTGACCTTTTCAAAATTGACAATTGATTGCATGCATGAATTGAATATTTTGAGAAATACCTTTGAAATTGTGAATGAGCAATTAAGTGGAATGTTAGAAATTGGTGAAAGTGTAAGTGCTGAAAATTTGATGTTTCTATTTCTCTTCTAAAAAAAGAAAAAAAATGCAACAAATGTGTTAAAAAAAATGAAAAAGAGGAGAAAAGAAGGAGAGAATAGAAATAGAAATAGAAAAAGAAAGAAAAGGAAAAATCAAGTGAATTGAGTTGTGATTGTGTAATTACCTTATTGCTCATTTCATAATTTAAAAGGGAAGTCTTGTGATTTCATTGATTAAGCCCTTTGTTTATCCTTTTATTCTTTTATCCGACCTGACACTTTTAGCCATGGCCCCGTTACAACCAAATAAAGACCTTATGATTTGTGCATGCTGTCGATAAATTCAGTGGAGATGTAGGTCTATAGTCAAGCTTATGGTAACATGCTATCATTGTTTGAACTTGAGTGAATTGATAAATATTACCCATACACATGAGACATGTTGAGAGGTTGTGTGGTCACTAATCTTTTGCTCACTTTGAGTTTGTTTTTTAACTGGTTTTCATTGAGATGATTTGCTAGTGAAGAAAAGTATCTTGGGTAGGTGAGTTGGAATTTATGGTTAGGTTGCTATACCTTGGGAGGGGAGAATCTTAGGCTCTGAATTTTAGTTTTACTTTTGACTGGGACATGCAAAATGTTAAGTTTGGGGGTTTGATTGGGTTGTGATGTTTTTGTACCTTTTTTGCCTCCCTTTTACAAAGGAAATGGCTTGTTTCTTGACTAAATTGGAATAAAACAATGGAATTTTGTCATTATAAGATTTCTGGAACCTTTTGATGTGTTTGGTTTGTTTTCAGGTATTTAAACTCTAAAACAGTAATTTTTGCAAAGGAATGAAGAAGGAGAGCTTGATACTTGAATTGGGAAGAAAAAGAGAAAAAAAATGAAGAAAAGTTGACCGTGGCGCCCAGGCGCGGGTCCCACGCGCCCAGGCTCGGGCTGGGGTCAACTAGCCAATAATGGGGTGCATTTGGTTGATTTTTTCAGACAGCTGCACGCCCAGGCGCAGGAGTTTCACGCCTGGGCGCGCAAAATGCGAGAAAGTGACACTGTTCGATGTTTTGATTATAACTTGAGGTACGCTTATCCAAATGAGGCGATCTAGGTATCATTTTAAATCTAAGGAAAAGATATACAACTTTGCCAGAAATAGCCTTCCTCAAATTCGTCCATCTTGGGGGTCAAAATCAATGCCGAAGTAGCTGTCAAACACAAATACGGGATTCTAGAAGGATTTTAATGATAAATTCTATTTGTAAATAAGATTCTTAAAGATTAGCTTATTCTAATAGGATATTATCATATTATATTCAGATTTAGGATTAGTTTTATTCAAATAAAAATCTTATCACATTAGATTGAAAATTAGGTTAGTTTTTATCTATATAATAATAGGATTATGATTCATTAAAAGGGGATTCATTCAGAACAGTTTAGAACAGAGGTTTGAAGAGGTTTTTGTGAAGAACAGAGATTAGAATCAAGGTTTAGTGGTAATTATGCCACTCTTTATCACTTTTATTGTTTTTCTTCTCTCAATTATGAACTAAATTCTTCTTTGGGATGTAGGAGTAGATGAATATTAAACCTTTTTAATGTTTATGCAGTGAATTGATTTTGTCTTTCCATTATGAATTCTGTGTTTGATTATATTTTTATTGTTGTTCATGAAAGTGTGCAGTCATGGCATAGGAATCCTAATTTAATAGACATATTAATTTAGGATTATGCCCAATAATCAAACAGTTCAATTGCATAGGGATAGACATATTTCTTATGAATTGAATAATTTTTATGAGTTTTGATTGAACTTAATTAAGGGTTAGGTTTTAAGGCTCTCTTGAGACATCATTGGGAGATTAATCTCTAAAATACGGAAACGTTCTAAGACATTAGGCATTTCCTACTTTTGCAAAACAAATTCAGAATTTAGGAAAACAAATTAATTCATTGTTAAACGTTTTAGGAACCTTCATTAAAACTACGTCCCGCTCTTTCTCCTTGTTTAAGAATCATTGCATTTATTTATTTTTATTTAATCGAATCAACAATTTATCAATCAATTGAATTTCCATTTTAATTTCATTTAGTGACTATGAATAGGTGAGAATTATTAGAATCCATTTCAATCCTCGTTGGGAACTAGGGATGGGCAAAATACCCATGTCCGCGGGTACCCGCATAAATACCCCTGACGGGTACCCGCATTATTCCCTTATGGGTGGGGATGGGTATTATGGTACCCGCGCTCGCGGGTACCCGTATAAATAAAAAAATATTTTATTAAATATTATATATATTAGTATAAATAATATTTTACTAGTAGTGATTAAAATTGGAGGTACATCTATTGATCTATATACTGATTAAAATCTTCATAGTGTTCGGCTATATATATATATATATTATGGGAAGTGGGGAGTTAATTAATTATCATAAGACCATGACTCTAGAACGAAGAAAGATATATAATAAAATGCCCTGTAATTTTAGCAATCATCTCAAACATTTATTTGCTACAGAGATGCACTATGATACTTGAGGCCACCTTTCTCCTATTATTATGTGGAATTTCATGTATGTCTGACGTGTAGTATAATTGAAGATCCCGTGAGCTTTTTTATCATTATGTGAATCATTAAATTAAAGGAAAAAATAATAAAAGTTCAAAACCCGTGGGTACCCGTAAATACCCGTTACCCGTATAAATACCCGTGGATAGGGTAGTGGGTATGCACTACCCGTGCCCGCCCGCACCCGTGCCCATCCCTATTGGGAACGATACTCTATTTATCACTTTATTACTTGTACGATCTGGTATACTTGCCAGAATCCCAACATTCTTCCATAATGATGATGCTTGCACCTCTCACAGTAAGGAGCATTACCACGAGATTTGCCCTTATGATCCATGACCGATCCATCCTTGCCTCGGTTCTTGTTAGAATATGGACCCTTATTCCGATAATCTTATCCTTTCTATCTTTGGGGTCCATAATTCTGCTGGCTACTCTTTGCCTGATCAGCAAACATCTCAGCCTTCTTGTCATCCTTGTACATCCGGCACATATCTACCAGAGTAGGAAAACTTTGAATCCTTTAATAACTAAAGACTGACTTCAACTCCGGCCTCAGTCCACTTTCGAACTTAATACACTTGCTTCGCTCATCAGGATTATACAAGTAGTAGGGAGAATATTTCAACAGCGCCTCAAATTTTGCAGCATATTCTCCTACACTCATATCTTCTTGCTTTAGTTGCATAAACTCTATTTCCTTTTTCCTTCTCAAATCTTCCGGAAAGTATTTATTGAGGAATTTCTCCATAAACACTTCCCAGTTGATTTCTCTTCTCTCAAAGTTTAGCAACTGAACTATATGGTTCCACCAGTTCTCAGCTTCTTCATCCAGCACAAAGACTGCATATGCTACCTTCTGAGCGTTGGTACAATCCAGGATTCGAAAAATCTTACCCATTTTATGTATCCAACTATTGGCTTCCTCTGGTTTGTAGCCTCCTTCAAACCTTGGAGGGTTGCAACTCCAAAATTTCGAGAGTCTTAATCTCCGAATTTTCCGCATTGCACGGATGTGTCTGATTTGCTTGATGCTCCTGGTACTGCTGCATGTTCTCCAGAACAGCAGTGATCCTATCCAATATCTCATTTGTATAACTTTGATTTCTAGTTGCCATAGCAGATATGCACGATGGACTTTGGGTTACTAAAGGTCTTTTAGAATAAGATACACACTATCTATCTTATTCTAAACTATGTCCAATCACATTGAACAACGTGCCTAACCACTCTTTAAGCATGATTAACAAAAGGAAACATTCAATCATATAGTCTAAACTGAGACTATACCCAATAATTTCAGTTCACACAATTTGTATCTAGATAAGCAATAAATACAAACAAATCAAACAAACATAAATCATGCATAAATCATACGCTGGTGTGACCTGATTGGTGTGGATGGCCAGCTCTTTGGACTACTCCTTCAACCATAGGATCATTTATGCTTTGATACCACAAAGTGCAACACCATATTTTCTAAACCCGAGTAAATAAGAAATAAATAATTAAAAATGTACAACTCGGAAATATTATGGACTTGTTAATATATTAGAGTTTGTAGGAAATAATTTTTTTTATTTTTCTCTTTCCTTTAAAACCCTAATGGGTCAGGTGCGCAAAATTACAAAATCTTTGGATCTCGGAAAAATATCATAAATATTGATTTAATTATGGATTCGACGTCCTTTGAGATCAACAAAGTGTGTCATGAATTCTTAGAAGTAAAGAGTGCGATAGCATTCACCTGACTTTGAAAACTTAATATAGCTTTATTATGAAAATAGTAGTGAGGCTATTACTCGTCATTTTCATAGCTTAAAGTATTAATCTTTCGAAGTGACGTAAACGAATCCTTCTTAAACAATATCAGAGTAGCGGAAAATCATTGGACCATGAGCGGATAATATAAACAATATATATATATATATGTATGTATACATCAGTGGTAAAAAGGGTACATAGTCCAAAGTAATACGAAGATACCGGATCCAAGATACAAGTCCTTACATCTGAAAACTAAAAGTGGGATCATCACTCTAGAGCTCTCCCAAAATATATACATTATAAAACATATAATGACAATGGCTCCAGAGCTGATCCAAGAGTAGCAATAGGAGTAGTAGTCCAAGTAACCAGAGTAGCATCAATCCTTCCAGAGTCCATAGTGTAACATCCCGAATTTAATTCTAATAATAATTAGAATAATATTAAGATTTGAAAGTAAGGATTATCCTAAAAGGGATTTAAAATGATGGATTAGGAGTTCCTTGAGTGCCATAGAGGAGTCAAGGAGCATTGGCATTGAAAAGCAAATTTAAAGAAGACCAAACGAGTGTTAAAAATCGATTTTTCGGTGTTATAAACACCCGACGTTAGGAAATTCAAAATAAAATATTTAAGACTCCAAACACAATTCCCACTGTTGGATATGAAGATATGATTTTTAGGAAGTTGCTCGTCAAATTTGAGCAAGATCCGACGGTGAACGAAGAAGTTATGGTAATTTGAAGATAGGGGGAAAATAGAAGAAAAATAGAAAAGCAAACTAGCAGTATCTGATCATTATACTCGAGTATTTTTTGAAATACTCGAGTATTTTGGGTCAAAACACTCGAGTGTTTACAGAAACACTCGAGTATTCTTCGATCTGAAACGTTAAATTCGTGTTTTGGGGGTTGAAACCCCCATTCCCAACCCCACTTTCTCTCTCCTTCCGATTCTCTTGCTTTCTCCCTCCTCCCACCGTCGGCCTCCGCCAACCAAGGGCCGCCACCGCCGCCTCCTTGAGCCTCCCTCCCTATCCAAAGATCTACTTTCTCTCTCTCCTTCCCTCACAATCTCTCTCTCCCTCTCTCTTTCCTTTATCTCTCTCTCCTTCCGGCCAGCCACCACCACCACGACCCCCACCACCCTCATAAGTCCTTTGCTCTCTTTCCCCCTTTGGCCTTGCTCTCTCTCTCTCTCTCTCTCTCTCCCTCATACCCTCTCTCTCTCACCGTGAGCTCTCTCTCTCTCTCTCCACGGACGTCACCGGCGCCGTTATCGACCCGTGAACATGTCGGGCTTGTGTTGGGTACCTCGAAGCTCGAAGCTCTTGCCTCGGTCCAGTCGCGATCGTTCCCGCTAACGAGGAGCAACACCGACGCCGTCACCGTCGCAGAGCTAAAATCCAGGTTCTATTTAAAAAGCCCGAGGTAAGAGGGTTCGTGTTACCTTTGCTTAAGAAGTAAATTCTAGGATGCTATAGTGGTAGCTAGGAATAGAGTAATTAAAAGTATGTTAATGAACCTTAGGGTACCCCGTTGACAGAGATAAAGTAAATAAAATTGTGACGAGAAACCACACCCTAGGGAATAAAATGTATGAGCATAGAATAAGTCCCGGAATGGATGAGTGTGTTTAGGATATTGAAATAGTTAATATAAAACAAAATGTGGGAAATTATAAAGTAAAAGCTATAGGGGAGGTAAAGGAACAAAAAGGGTAAAAGAGAGTCTAGAATAAGGAATAGGGAATAGGAATAAAATGATGAATTAAGATGTAAAAATAAAATAAGGAAAACGATAAGCGGATTTACGAAAAGATGAGAAAACTATGAGAGAGTACATTATGAGGGAAGTTGGAGTAAAATAATTGAAAAGCTAGATTAAGAGAATAGAGCAATCAAAACTAATATAGTTAATGAAATAGGAACAATGAGTTGAGTCATTGAGTGAGATAAGGAAACTGAGAAATAACTAAGAATTAGTAACGAGAACTAGAATATACTATATTTGACCGTATTGATTAGAGTTGGATAAGATTGGGGGAAACTAACAAAGAGAAAAAGAATGAAGTAGAAAACGTAGAAAATGTGATAAGTCATAAATGAGGATAAAGGCTAAAAGATTTAGATGAGTATAAAAGAATTATTTAAATTATAAGAAAAAGAAAAGGAAGAGAAGAAGAAAAAAGGAAAAGAAAGAAGGATACTGAAAAATAGTGGAAAGTAAATAACGTGATAATAAGTCTATAAGTAAAGAAATGAGAGAAAAGAGAAAAATATAGTAAATCAGAAAAAGAGAAAAGATATGTGATTAAGAACAAGGAAAAAGAGAAAGAGAAAGAAAAAGAAAGAGAAAGAAAGGTAAGAGAATGAAAGTCCGATGCGAGCCTGGTAAGGCGTATCGGCGTCGATGCGAGCCTGAGAAGGCGTGTCGATTAAAAAGGAAATTGGAAGTCTGATGCGAGCCTGTGAAGGCGTATCGGCATCGATGCGAGCCTGTGAAGGCGTGTCGATTAAAATGGAAAAAAATGGAAGTCCGATGCGAGCCTGTGAAGGCGTATCGGCGTCGATGCGAGCCTGAGAAGGCGTGTCGATTAAAAGGAAAAGGGAAGTCCGGTGCGAGCCTGGTAAGGCGTATCGGCATCGATGCGAGCCTGGTAAGGCGTGTCAATTAAAAAGAAAAAGAAAAGAAAATGAATAATGGAAAAGGGGAAATCCTAGCGCTCAGTACCGTACGGCTGGCTGGGGCTGGACTACCTAATGAATAATGGAAAAAGAATAAAGAATGGGAAAGAAAGAATGAAAAGGGAATCAATGATTAAAAGAATGTGAGAATAAGGGAAGAATTAAAAGAGATTAATTATGTGAATAACTATGAATAAAATGTATTAATAATTATGTAGGCTTAGTTATTTGCTATGTCTTCTTTTAGGATTTATCTTTTTAAGTTTTGTGTAATGCTACCCTTCTTGATATAATTTTACAGGTACGGAAGCGGAGCTTACACTGTTGCGGGCCGAACTGGAAACTCTCCACCACGTGGAGTGTATTTGTGATACCCTGAGCGGATTTTATTTTTAAAACTGTTATTTTTGTAATTTAATATGCGTAGTAATTGTATGCCCTGAATTTGTACTAGCTGGGCTTTAGGATCTGATCTGGTTATTGAACTATTATGTTTTAAGAAATATTCTGGACTGACAGGTTTTAAGAAGAGAATTTTTGGGAAGTCCAAAAAACAGAGGAAACTCTGCCGGATTTTCGTAAAACGTTTCATAAGAAATCAAATTCTAAAATGAATTTTCAAACTCTGATTTTATTAAAATTTAAAATTAACTAATTAAAGTGAGGATGTTACATTTATGGTATCAGAGCAGTTTCCCTCGGCCTTGGAGTGTGGAATCACAACTCCTATGGTTTACTCCCCAAGCGAGTGACCAAATGTTAGTGTCAAGTCTTAGAATAGGCGAATAGGTACACTTAATTTAAGAGTTTTTAGTTAATTGTGGAATAACGTAATTTTTTCAGAACTCAGTCACCATGCCTCGGAGACGTACTCAGGATGAAAGGATGGCTGCTATACTTGAGAATCTGGTCCAAATGAATCAGAATCAGGCTGAAACAGTAGCAGCGGCCGCCGCAACAGCAGCCGCCGCACTCCATCAAACACCAGACCGAATGGGCATCGATTGGCTAGCTAGATTCAGGCAGAACGATCCGCCCAAGTTTGAAGGTGGCTACAATCCGGATGCAGCCCAGAGATGGCTCCAAGAATTAGAGAAGATTTTCCGCACAATGTCACCGCCCACTGAGCAGATTGTCCCTTTGGCGGCGTACATGCTCACTGGAGAAGCTGAATATTGGTGGGAGCGTGTACGAAGGGAAATGGAGATCGCTAACGAGGAGATCACCTGGGATGTGTTCAAAATCAGGTTCCTAGGGAAATACTTTCCGGAAGATGTCCGCCGAGAAAAAGAGCTGGCATTTCTGAACTTAACACAGGGAAGTATGAGTGTGGCAGAATATGCCGCACACTTCGAGGATCTCATCCGATATGCCGGAAGCTACAGGGACGCTGATGAAAGGACTAAGTGCATTAAATTTGAGAACGGGCTTCGCACTGAGATTAAAATCGTCTTTGAGTATCAGAATGTTGCGAACTTGCCCGACCTGGTAAACATGGCTAGCACTTATGAAAAAGGATTGAGACAGGAGAGGTTGGAGCAACAAAATAGGAGTATGCAGGGTGCTGGAAGTTCTACCAGAGGAGAAGGACCGACGCAAGAATCAGGCCCATATGCCGATATTAATGCTATGGCAATAGTGCCAATGGACACGGCTCCCGACGTGAATGCTCCGAGAACCAGGCCACCATGT
This sequence comes from Crotalaria pallida, assembly GCA_037953625.1. Classification (NCBI taxonomy): domain Eukaryota; kingdom Viridiplantae; phylum Streptophyta; class Magnoliopsida; order Fabales; family Fabaceae; genus Crotalaria; species Crotalaria pallida. Next base: position 84,382,052 of record CM075649.1, read on the forward strand.
CCACTATGTGGGAAATTCCATCGGAAACTGTGCCTAATATTGAAACAGCACAGAAAACAGGGCCTCTGCTATATATGCGGACAACCGGGACACATGGGGGCAAACTGTCCTGGACGTATCGGTGAAGGGAACGAATGAACTTACCCGAGGTACTTTTAGTGTTAACTATATGCCAAATATTTATTTAAAATATTTATTTAAAATGTTTTACATAAAGCATACGTATTCGATTTAACTTAAAAAGAAATCAATAAATGAAAATACATTAGTTAAAGATCCGCCGAACACAGTGATGGTATTGCCACTGGTAGAATGTAAGGTTAGAACTGATCACTCTGATTTTTACATCTGCTAGTGGACGATAACATCAACAAACTTGACGATGATGTTGATATTGATAGATGCGATATTGGGACTGATCACCTCGATCGTCGCAACTATTAGTGGTCGATATCATTGACACTTTCCAACCAAAAATCAGGACAGACAGATAGGAGCCTTAAGCTAGTGCACCCACTTACTAGTAGGGTAACCGCGAATAGAACTCGCGAGAGAACCGAGCTGAGCGAACCCGTAGTAACCGTCTTTAGACTTCATGGAAAGCCAAACTAAAAGCCCAAAACTCATCAAGCATTTTATTAAGAATTCGAAGTGGTTATTCGCGAGAAAGTCGAAACTGGATAAATAGGTAGGGTGTCCACACCGAGACCGACCCAAGTAAACTAGTGAATCGTGCTCACCATTAGGGATTAGAATTCACTTAAGAACCTAGTCAAGTTTCCAAACGATTCTCCCAAAGGAAGCAAGTTTTAGTCGTTTCCCCAAGTACCTTTATCAAGACCAAATCAAATCAGCGGTAGTTCCAAAGAAAATGCATTTTTCGAGGACTCTCTGCTGAAAACGCACACTTAAGCATAATCTCCATTGTCTTCTTGCTTGACATGTATCCAGTACATCCTGGGTCGTCGTAAGGAGACTATGAAACCCATCCTTGAGTGCTTCGTGTTTCTTCCTTTCATCTTCACTCTCTTCAAGCTTCAAGCATCTCAGATGCAGAGGTGATAATTCACCAAGACGTAGAAACCCAACATAGTTCTACGCCTACCGATGGATAACCATCCACATGACCCTTCTAACCTTGTATACCGGTCGAGAAGCGCATGTGCGAAATTCCGAATAACGAATGAGCATACCCCCAAGCATGGATATAATCAAGCATGCCAATGCTAAGTGAGGGAGGATTTCAATCCAAGGAATGGAAGATGAAACTTTAACAACAAGAAAATTGTGGATCATATCCGAGTAACAAGGTGGAATGCAGAACGGTAACGAAGCATAAGGAAGATTGTATCGATGCCGGACTCAATGTCCGATGATCAAACCATAACCCGTAGGGCTAATGAATACCTCACCCCAGACGTTCCGCATTAACTGTCGAAGAGGTTCGCGAAGAATGGAACGAGAATTAAACTAAGAATCAATCAATACCTTCTCGGACCATCAGACAATTGGGAAATAAATTTAGACCCTGACCTCGACCCTTAAGTGAAATCGACCCGTAGGAAACCCTATACCAAATTGAAATCGTTAAACGAACAGAAGGGAAGTACCACCGGAGTAGAATACAGATATAGCTAAGGTGGATTCGAAGGGCGACCTCACTAAACTCACTTGAAGGAGTAAGAAACGAACAGAGAAAGAGCGGAGTCGCGAAGTGAAGTCTCACTTAAGAGGTTATGTCGGAGCACCGCAAATAATTGTCTCAATCTCTTAAGACTCTGTGTATTACGCGGATTCTTGAGTGACTGAGATAAACCATACATGGGGCGAGTAATTATACCGCAGAATCCTTAATTTAGAAATTCCTCAAAGGGAAGACTGGAACCGAAGAAATTAAAATGACATGTTCGGAAGCTATGTCAAGGGATACTCCTTCCAGATAAGGAACTGGACGGAATTTCGGGGACGAAATTCTAAATAAGTGGGGGAGAAATGTAACATCCCGAATTTAATTCTAATAATAATTAGAATAATATTAAGATTTGAAAGTAAGGATTATCCTAAAAGGGATTTAAAATGATGGATTAGGAGTTCCTTGAGTGCCATAGAGGAGTCAAGGTGAAAAGCAAATTTAAAGAAGACCAAACGAGTGTTAAAAATCGATTTTTCGATGTTATAAACACCCGACGTTAGGAAATTCAAAATAAAATATTTAAGACTCCAAACACAATTCCCACCGTTGGATATGAAGATATGATTTTTAGGAAGTTGCTCGTCAAATTTGAGCAAGATCCGACGGTGAACGAAGAAGCTATGGTAATTTGAAGATAGGGGGAAAATAGAAGAAAAATAGAAAAGCAAACTAGTAGTATCTGATCATTATACTCGAGTATTTTGTGAAATACTCGAGTATTTTGGGTCAAAACACTCGAGTGTTTACAGAAACACTCGAGTATTCTTCGATCTGAAACGTTAAATTCGTGTTTTGGAGGTTGAAACCCCCATTCCCAACCCCACTTTCTCTCTCCTTGCGAAAGAAAGAGAAAGAAAGGTAAGAGAATGAAAGTCCGATGCGAGCCTAGTAAGGCGTATCGGCGTCGATGCGAGCCTGAGAAGGCGTGTCGATTAAAAAGGAAACTGGAAGTCCGATGCGAGCATGTGAAGGCGTATCGGCATCGATGCGAGCCTGTGAAGGCGTGTCGATTAAAATAGAAAAAAATGGAAGTCCGATGCGAGCCTGTGAAGGCGTATCGGCGTCGATGCGAGCCTGAGAAGGCGTGTCGATTAAAAGGAAAAGGGAAGTCCGGTGCGAGCCTGGTAAGGCGTATCGGCATCGATGCGAGCCTGGTAAGGCGTGTCGATTAAAAAGAAAAAGAAAAGAAAATGAATAATGGAAAAGGGGAAATCCTAGCGCTCAGTACCGTACGGCTGGCTGGGGCTGGACTACCTAATGAATAATGGAAAAAGAATAAAGAATGAGAAAGAAAGAATGAAAAGGGAATCAATGATTAAAAGAATGTGAGAATAAGGGAAGAATTAAAAGAGATTAATTATGTGAATAACTATGAATAAAATGTATTAATAATTATGTAGGCTTAGTTATTTGCTATGTCTTCTTTTAGGATTTATCTTTTTAAGTTCTGTGTAATGCTACCCTTCTTGATATAATTTTGCAGGTACGGAAGCGGAGCTTACACTGTTGCGGGCCGAACTGGAAACTCTCCACCACGTGAGTGTATTTGTGATACCCTGAGCGGATTTTATTTTTAAAACTGTTATTTTTGTAATTTAATATGCGTAGTAATTGTATGCCCTGAATTTGTACTAGCTGGGCCTTAGGATCTGATCTGGTTATTGAACTATTATGTTTTAAGATTTTAAATATTCTGGACTGACAGGTTTTAAGAAGAGAATTTTTGGGAAGTCCAAAAAACAGAGGAAACTCTGCCGGATTTTCGTAAAACGTTTCATAAGAAATCAAATTCTAAAATGAATTTTCAAACTCTGATTTTATTAAAATTTAAAATTAACTAATTAAAGTGAGGATGTTACACATAGCAGGTACAATTCAGGTCCAGGATCCACACTTCCTATACTATGCTTATACCTAGGAACCACTCGGTCCTCCTTGAGGTCTAGTAACTGGCTCGACTGATAACTCCTCCTTGCTCTCTCCCTCCTCCGGATCCTCCTCACTGTCGTCCATCGGGGTAGAGACCCTACCATTGGGTCTAGGATCTACAACAGGCACAGTCCTAACAGTACCCGTCGGACCAGGTGAGGGAATATCAGTTTCAATGAAAATTCTAGAAAACAGAGGGATGAGAACGAGTGGCCATTTGAAAACGAAAATTATGGAGCTTACGTATTGGTCGAGCTGGTAGTGGTAGTTCCCTATAGGTATAGAACGGGGTACGTGCACAGTATGGATAATGGGAACCCTAAACCTACGAGGGCGCACACGAGCAAGGAGAGTTAGGATGATAGAGAGTAATCTCAACCTCACCCTCAAAAGTAGCTCGGTGCTCCTCAAACATCCATGCACCACTAGGGATAGGTTTGATCTCGACGCAAGCTAAGTTTCTGGCCAACACCTAGTAAGGGCACAGAGGTAAGCATATACATACACATAATCAAATAAGAGGAACTGGAAGTTTAACAACCATATATATATCAAGTCATCAATCAACATGTATATGCATATGTTCAAGCCAGATTCATTTATAATTGAACTCTTTAAGTACGATGGCATTATGCATGTCATCGCTCAAGTCTTAGATACTCCAACTAAATATCCTTGTGGACGTCCATCCATAACATCGGCGTATTCTAATCCAAGAATACTTTTGATACGTTCACTACTAGAAAAAACACTTTTTAACTCGGTTGTTTTGGACTTTTAAACTCGGTGAGACAACCGAGTTAAAAAGTATTTTTTAACTCGGTTGTTTTGAAAACCGAGTAAAAAAGATTGAATTATTAAACTCGGTGGCTTATGTTGACCGAGTTAAAAAGAGTTTTTAAACTCGATTCTTTTAGTCAATCGAGTTAAAAAGTGTGCATTTTTAAACTCGGTTGCTAGGTACAACCGAGTTAAAAAGTCTTCTATTTTCTTTTTTTTATTATTTTATTATTCCCTATGGATTGCCTTCACACTCCAGTTATCTAGATTAATAACATTGGATGCACCAACATTATCTTGCACCAACAGCCACTAAATTGAAGATTCTAAAACAAAGTCAATGTTAATAAAAAATCTAAATACATAATAATCATCTTCATACATCTAAATGCATATCTATAACTACAATTAACACATTATGAAACAAAATACCAATGAAAATTATAAAGGAATGCCAGTCTTCATGCATCTAAATGCATATATATAGCCACAATTAACCATTAATGCCTAATCTTTCTTCATCCTTTTCCTACTGTATTGAACTTCACTCAAGATCATCATTCATCACAAAAATGATGTAACAGGCAATAAATAACATCTCACACAACCTCCAACTTCTTGGTCTCTGGGGCTTCCTTGAAAAATTGGAGGCTAGTCTGTGTGGTTCTCTTGCAAGCTGATGGATAAAGTAAAAAACGAAGGGTCAATTGTGTCTATGACCTCAGTAATTGAATGGGAAGAAAATGCAAAAACTATTTCAATACCTTTCTTTTTGATTTTTTCATTGGATGCAAGCACAGTAGATTTCCAATTCTCATAATCACCCTTCTCCATTTCTTTGCGATTTTTGTAAGTAGGTAGCTGGAAACACAATGAATGTTATGTTAGTCGAATTCCATACACAAGATCTCATATAATTGGAAGTCACTTTACAGCAAAGTTTTCATGCAAAACAAAGAGCTATGCTAATAAGGTGAAAAAATTAATAGAGATCAAAAGGCAGGTCATGGTGATCTTGCATTTAACTCACTATACATGTTTTACTATATCACCTATATTTTCAATACTTAGAAATAATAAATATCTGGCAGTTGAACATTTTGATATACTGCTTCATATAGATGAGTCAAAAGCATTAAAAACAAATAGATAGGTTTAAGAGACACGTTCCAACTTCACACAAGTCAATAGTTAATTGAATATGCTGCTTAGCCCAAAGATTTTTACAAAAATAAATATCAGTTTGAACGTAGCATTCACTTGTGTCATTGTACCCAATAAATGGATATTTCAGAGCACTTAGCAAATTTAATTCGGCAAACCACAAAGCATCACTTAGTTGGTAGTTATACCTTGCTAACTAGAAATATTCTAAGTCACTTGTACCAAAGGACCACAGAAATGAAATAATCCAGATACAAGCAGAAAACTAGTTGGAAATATAAGCAAACCTTGACAGAATACAGATCAATGACGGTAGGTGTGTGTTCTATAGCCTCATTGATTTTGGAAATAGCAATTTCATATTGGCCTCGCCTGTCATAATGCTGCACCAATACAAATTCACTAAGTAGAAAGAAAAATGGATAAACTCATAAAAGTTGCATCTAAAGAACATCCAAACAAATAGCTTCCAACCTGCGCCAACAAGAACAAAGTCCACATAAGAGTTGAAGGAGGCTCCTTTTCATCCCTGTATACAAGATAGACAATGGTGAGTTATCAAGTACAAGACGAAGTCCAAAGCTACTAACCATTGAATTGTAATGCATTAGTGTAGTGTTTAACTGTTTATTGCTTATTTTTTTTTATAAAAAAGAAAATCTAGCCAATTTGACTTAGACTTATCCTATTTGACTTAGACTTATCCTACTCAGAGATGTACATTCTTTTGTTTTTCAAATAATATTTCCCTATTTAATAAGGTTATAAGATGGGCCCTTCATTTAACTATGATTCAAGAGAATGACCAAGAGATTTGCGAGAGCATTTATGGGGAGGGACATTATGTGAATCCAATTTTTCAGTAGTTAAATGTGCATTATCCAGCTTGGCAATATCATGTCCTTTTCTCAAAAGCTACTCAGCATGCATGTAAAGTTACCCTGCACCTTAATCTGTCAAGGACCCTCAAATCCTATCTCCCCAAACAAATTAGACCCCAATGGCAATGAGAATTGTTTCAATAACCAATGAGGAGGTCAGGAAGCGGATACTTGAGAGACAGATAGTAGAGACTGAAGAAAACAAAATAAGGACATGAGATTCACTTGTGCAAAAGCAATACTAATCCATCACAATAGTCGGGGGGGGGGGGGGGGGAAAAACCAATAGAAGTTCAAGTAACAGAGAATAGATATTATTAACGCAAAGTTCAGTAAAGCCTCCTTTAGAAAAGCTCTACTGTGTTTGCATAAAGCTTGCTAGCATTCTAAACTTAAGTGAGAATTAATGAAGTCAAAAAGTGAAGTCTCACATAGTATATTTGCATAAGCACCAATTTTGACCTAAGGAAAAAAGGTTAAAAGAAAAAGTTCCAAGCTGACATTTGTGGAAAAATCTTAATCACAATTCCTGAGCTACAAAACAGATGTTAACCAGCATATCTTACCTCCCAGGGTACTGACCAGTTGTCCTAAGTGAATTCTCTAACTCAAGAATGAGTTGTTCCAAAATGTCTGCCTGGACAAGTAAAAAAACTCAGGACCCACAGAAACAGTATTTTCTACCCCATAATATACGATAACATACAATAATAAGTAAATAGCACATCACAAACCATGTAAGCAGTAGAAATGTAAGTAATAAAACTGACCTTCCCTGGGTGATTGTACAAAGAAGAGATCGGTGAACAGAGATGGAACTCCCTAGAAACAACACAAAACGAAAATCCAATTTAATTTTGAAACTAATAAACTAGGCAGAATGGACATAAAGGAATCGGGCATACCTTAGTAAGGAGAGGCCTAATATAACTATCTGCTGCTTCCCTAAATCTGTCACCTTGCAGAAAATCTAGTGGTATTTGGAAAAAAATTTATATATATTGCATGATGAATTTCAATTTCAAATATTAACAACCTAAATAGTACTGCACGCTTTGGAATGAATGAATATTTGTAGAATGCCAACAAATAATGTAGTATTGTGGATCAGTGGGAGATGAATTCACAATGATCTATGAAGAGTTATACATAAGGGCTATAAAAGGAAAGCAAACAAAAATTAACACTAAGATACATCAGGAGAAAAATTAACCGATCTATTTCATCAGGAGAAAAATTACCATTTTCCGAATATAATCCAACACATTTTTGGAGTCCTTCATAATATCTGAGCATTGGCATGAAACACGAGCACTTAGCTTCAACAGGTCAGTAAAGGAAACAGTAATAGAATTTGAGTGGCCAAAGGGAGGGATCACCTATAATTGTCAGGATTCATGGAAAGTAATGCCTGGTACAATTTCTCTCCTAATAAGCGACCAAGCTTCACTAAAAGTGAAACCTCTTGTTCTTTATAGTCAAGCTTATCAACCTAAAAATAAGACATAATTAGAAATAAATTATGAGATCAATTGTAAATAGCCAAAAAAAGTTATAAACAACATCATGAAAAGTTTCATTCTCAGCAAGATACAGAATCAATGGATCAAAGCTCAAAACACTGAAATTGGATATTAATTAATTAAATTAATAAAATTACCTCTAGAAACAAAAAGGGGCTGAGAGTTAATTAACTAAACCTCATACAGATTCTGCAATGTCCAGAAATCATGACATGACAAAGATGGTAACATGATGAAACAGAATAGACAAGAGCGTCCTAGGAATAGGAATAGGATCAATCATTTCATAAGCAAACCAACACTAAAAGAAACAATTATTGACACATTCAACTAAAGCGAGCAGCATCAATAGAAAATGAAAGAATCAAAGAAAAACAACCTTTCAATTTCCAACTAAGAATTGAGTCATCTAAGTCTTACTATCCACAATATTGTACAGAAGCTATATACTCTCCTCATTTAAATAGGCTAGGGTAAAAAAGTTCTTACCCCTTTGGGTTGACCTCGATGATGTTCAAGCACCAACACCAAGACCTCCTCTCAAGTAGATCCTTCTTGACATGCATGCTGATAACAAGACAAAATTAAGCACAAAATTATCATCTTCTATAATCAATTCAACCATTCAATACGCATTTTGTTAAATAGCTACATTCTTCATCCAAAATCATGCAACCAAGGAATTTGGTACAATTTGTAATCATATTAGTGCTGTAACTCATAGCTTAGTCTAATACTATAGCGCCTCTGTTATTTATTGCAATAAAAACAATTCAATTGAGGTGGTTTATAAGAATTAAAAATTAAAAATTATCATATTAAAAAATTTCGCCCCTGCAAACAACTGTGTAGTGTAAATTAAAAATTAAAATTATAAATTATAAAACCAGATTAGGGATTGAGATTTAAGAGAAAGGGGATTGAGATTGAAGCCGCAGATTAGGGATGGAGATTGTACCTTTTGAAGTGATGCAACTCAGATTTAAATCATTTAAACTATGAACATAATGAAAAATAAGAAACTACAATTACCTTAGAGTATGAAGGAGAGGAACAATCGATGCGATGGGTATGAAGGAGAGGAACGTGATGGCTGGGAAGCAACGATGAAGGAGAGGAACGTGATGGCTGGGAAGCAACGATGAAGGAGAGGAACATGGTGGCTTCGATGGACCGACGGATAGCAACGATGGTGCGGACAGCAACGACGACAACGATGGACAGCGAAAAGAGTGGTGGCTTCGATGGGGAGGAGAGAACGAAGAACGATGAAGATGAACTAGAGGGAACAGAAAGAGAAGACGAACTGGAGAGAGAACGCAGAGTAGACGACGGCGGAAGGAGAGGAAGAATCAATTGTTTGTGAGAGAAATGAGAATTTGGGACGGCGACAGTTTTGTTTTAGGTTTAGTGTAACATCCCGATTTTCACCTCCCGAAAATAATCATCATTTATTTAAAAAATTGCTAAAAATGAGGCTAATTTTTTTTTTTAAAAAAGCCGTTGGTGCATGCTCACGTCCTTACTTGAAAACCGGGTTGTTACTTAAAACCTTTCCGCACCTACACTTTGCATTCTTTCAAAACGATTTCACATTTCTTGTCAAAATAAAATTCGGCCAGTTCTCAAAATAAAAGTAGGGCGTAGTTACAAAAGTGATACATTGCTCAGATAATCCTTGACTCACATCACTTTAACTAATTACCCTACCTCTGACTCTTCCTAATGAAAACTATAGGGTGCAACTCTCGATCCTCCTTCTTGTATCCTTGCTTAATTCCAGAAGACGAAGCCATCTCCGTTGCTGCTGGTCCGCCATTCTTTGGCACCCACTGCATCCTAGTTGGAGTAGAAGAAGTCTTCCAAGCTTCACATCGCTCCTTCTCCTCGTAGTCTCTGTATCCACAGACAGAAACTTGTCCCAAGAGAGGTCCTAGGTTAGCTCCGCAAAGTCGATGCTCTGGATCCGGAATCACGATCTGAGTGTCGTCAATCCATACCCAACCAGACGGGGTACGCTTCCAGCCACATCCATGTCTAGTCCATGTTGCAATCTCCATGCGATACTCCATCTGCCCGTTGAGATACCAGTTGCACCGATACGCCAACGAACAGGAGAGAGTTAGCGAACCGAACGACAAGTCGTCGACGTTGTGGATTTACCGCAGGCGGGATATCAAGACAGCACACACAATACAGACAAGGCACACTCCACATAGCACTCAAGCATATTATCATATTAACATTATTATTATCTTAATTCTTTCTCATCTTTTACTTCTCAATTCCTTTCTCATTCACAATATCCAAACCTTCACTTCTTTTCTTTCCCTTTCCAAGGGTCTCATCTTTTTCCTTTCCCACTTTCCATCTTTAACCAATCACAAACTTTACTTTTCTTAATTATAAATCTTTTCATTATCAAGTCTTATTGAATTATAACCATCGATGATCGGGGGATTTGAGGATCATTGAGGTACGCATCCGTTCGTAGTTAGCACTCACGTCTCAAGTCTACATCTCCTCGGTCATCCATCCACCTAGTCGGAAGCAAACAGGAGTACATGACCTTTACCGTGCGGGCACGACAGCTGTCTCACAATCAAATGGTCCCAGACCGGTAGGACTCAACCTCAAATCATATCAATTCAATTCATAAATAATCATGGCACACTGTCACACTCACAGTGGCAAACAAGATGCCCCACTCCAGTCCCTCTCACTGTTCTAGATTTGCAATCTAGGGGGCGACAGTACTAATTCTAGCTGATCATGCAGAACTTGCCACGGCATTGGACCCAGTCCCTACCACGTTAGTACGCCACTTGTGGAATTCGTTCTGCCTAGAAAAGCACTCTAGACTTCTTGACGTTTCACCGTCATCGTCCTCCCCTAATGCAATCTCCACCTGAGTATCCGCAGATACCCATAGTATCTTCCTCTCCACTACTTCGGGTTAACTCTCATACCTCACCGCGTTCGCTGTTAATGTCTTTTAAAGGCTTTTATCTTTTTACTTAACCTAATGGTCGGCTCACCCTTCGTGCAACCCTTCAATGAGTCTTGACCGCTATCTTTGCATCACTTTTCCTTTCCTTTCACAAACTTGGCACAGAGCGGGATCACATGTACAGCTTGAATCTCATCACAAAACTTTTCTCAAAAACAACCTTTTATAAGCATCTCTCTTTTCATAGAAAAATCTCACTTCACAACTCCTTTTCAAAATTCCCTTTTCAAAAACTTCAGTTCATAAACACTTTTCTGAATCTTTTTTTTCAAAAATCTCTTTTCGAAAATTCTTAAAAAAATAATCTCTTTTTGAAAAACCTTTTCGAAAATCTCATTTCATAACTTCGTTTCGAAAATTTGTTTTGGGAAATTTTTCTCATTTTGGGAACCCTTTCAAGATTACATTTCATAAACTCTTTTAAAAAATCTCATTTTTGGGAACCCCTTCCAAAATTTCATTTCATAAATTCTTTTTCAAAATTTCAGTTCATAAATCCGTTTTCAGAAAAATTTGCTTTCATAAATCCTTTGCGAAAAATCTCATTTTCGTGATCCTTTTAAAAAATTTCTTTTCAAAAGTTTTTCTCAAAAACTTTCTCTTCTTGAGAACTAATGGAGGAGCAAGCTCAACTCAACACCAGTCTCAGTCCAAGAAAACGATAACAAGAATCAAGCTCCACTCTCATCACACCTCACTTTCAATATACCATCAACATTCCTTCCTTGCTCTGGCTCACTCACATCGTCATCACGAAATCTTTTCAACTTTCATCTCTTTTTCTCTTTCCCAATCAATCTTAATTCTTTTATCCTCATCTCCTTCTTAACGTCTTATCGAGGCTGCCTGGTTCCATCAGGACTCAAGCCAAACAGGGTCATATCTTCTCTTGGTGTCTTTTAATTCTAATCTCTTTTATATCATTACCAACTATTTCACATTATCTCATACTCAACAAATGATAATATCAGCATGCATAGATAAACAAATGTAAACATCACATCATTAACATACAAACATCACACACAACAAGTGGTCTTTGTCATCTTCGTATAAGTGGCCACACAAGGCAAACAATTGCCACTATACTACTGACGCAGCACCATTGAGTTCCGATCTTTGAGCTGATACGGGACGTCTTAATACAACACCTACTACCACGGTGTCTTAAGAAAGCTACTCTCTCACCTGAGGTCCAGCGATTAAATGAGCACGGTCCTCTCTGATCTTGGTTGCTGCCACTGCCTTAATCCCTCGTCTGTAACATCCCTCGTATTGATTAAAACACATTTTCATTACCATCTTTTATTGAGAAAACATTTTTCATACTTCGTCGGAAATCGTAAAACATGATTGTTTTCTTAAAATGACTCAAACATTTCTTAGTTCTTTAAACACTTTGAAATCACTTTGAAAACATCAAATAAAACAATTTAAATCACTGGGTTAGGTTGCTGGTCCGTCTTGGACAGCACCATAACCTCTTTCAAAAACACCGAAAAATTCTCCGGTTTCAATCCGGGTTTTTTTTCTAAAATCAATGACCTTTTGAAACCAAACCTTGAGTCTCATAAACACAATTTTAGAAATCAAAAACAACTTTAAAATGCACTTGGACAGCAAAGAAATGTTAAAAAAAATCAATTTAATAAAACCCAAAAACATCGTAAAAACTCTTTTTTGTTTCAAATACTTTTTAGTTCAACATTAATACTTTAAAAACTCAAGTTTTTGTTATAAAACAAATCTTAGAAAGTCATAAACACAATCTCAAAACTCAAATACATCCAATCAAATAAATTTCAAAACAAATTACTGAAGATGCAAGGCAAGGCATTCAATTGTGTGTTTTGATCAAGACAAGTCATAAGTCAATATGGCAATTCTACAACAACAATTTATTAAGGACTAGTTTTATCACTTTCTCATATATGTGTATTGTAATTGTTCTATTATTTTCTTATATGAGTGTGGGTGGTAGAATTAGGATTAGAAATCTCAATTGAAATTAACGAATTGATTATGTTTAGAATTGAGATTGCATTGATAGAGAAAAATGGCTCAAGATCTTTTCTAAATAAATAGGTGAAAAATGATTTTTAAAAGAAAAGGCTTTTAACAGTGTTTAATCGAGTATGAGTCAGATTAATTGAGTTTTACTCGATTAAGAACTCGTTTACTCGAGTAAAACTGTTATATCTGAAAGTTTAAAAGGCTTTCATTTTCATTTTTGGCAAATGTTACGAACCTTATTTTTTCATACAGCATTTTTCACACATTCTTACAACTTTCTTGAGCAAAAACTCTCTGATTTTACATACTCTCTATCATGTTCATTTGAATCTAAATTTACAAACACAATTCATTCTTTTGGTTTCAATTTTAGAGATTCATAGTTCTTTGAACATTTCTAGTTGAATTCATTTGTAACAAAGGGTTACACATTCAAGATTCAACAACAAGATTCAATTGTGACAAATTGAAGAAGAAAGAAGGTTGGAGCACTACCTTGGAGCAATCGGGGATTTCATTGCTTGAAGCTCATTCGAATCAAAAGCGACTTTTGATTGAGGAAGAACGAAGATTGAAATAAAGATTGGGTAGAGTTAATTGAATTGGTACTTCAATTAACAAAGGGTTAGGATCGAGTGTAAGAGAGGATTCTAACATTGGTGTATACTAATCTTCATTTCATAGTGTAGCAAATCACCCAATCCAGAGAGGGTGGACTGGATGTAGCTCATTGTTTATGAGTGAACCAGGCTAAAATCACCGTTTTCTTCGTTCTTGAGCTTTTTCATATTTTCGTTATTAAAATCGATCAAAACGTAAAATCAATTTAGAATTAGAATTGGGGCTTTCAATTATGCAATCGTTATTATTTCATTAATTGATTTGTAATTGATTCTCTGTGTTTTTATTTCTTGATTCATTGATTTTCGTTGAAGAATCGTTTTGAATTGAATTCTGATTTTCTGTGATTTAACAGTGGTTAATCGAGTAATACTCGATTAAGTAAAAATCAACTTTCAGGAATACTCGAGTAAGTTGCAGGTTACTCGAGTAGATCAGTTAAAATTGACTAAATTGAACTGTTTTTGATTCCTTTTCGAAAATCGTACATCGTGGTTTAACCATTCTATTCACCCCCCTCTAGAAGGTTATTTTACTCGCTTGTTGGTTTCCAACAATTACACACACAAACAACAACACACTTTGATAAATCAAGGCACATAAACAATTAATCAATCATTCACTTTAACTACAAAACAAACATTCATTCTTATAATATTTCACAGATCAAACACTTAATTAAATTATTCAACACATAATTCATTTCAAAAACATTTCATTAAAATAAAAACATTTAGACATGTTTAGACTCCTAAACCGAATACACACATACACATAATTTCATTTAAATACAAAACTTATTTCTAATCAATTAGCTTAACATTATTTCACAAAATATATTCATTATTTTCATTTTACTTCATGGAAAAAAAAGGATTCTAACCTAATTAACATGCATAGACTGAAATCATACACACATCAAAGCAAGATTCATTATCAAACACACACACAAAATCATGGAATTATTCATTCTTTTTCTTAACAAAACCATGAGCTTAAGCTTAGAAAAATTATCAACTTTAATTTATTTTTCTTTAACTTAAATCCAATCAAGAATCATGCAAGAACATAAAGCATATATCAAGTTTTCACAAAATAAAAAGCATGGATATGAATTTAAACATGGCCGAATGCATCATGCACAAGATTAGCACTTAGATTAAATCATACTCTTAATCAAAAATCATTTTAAAACTTACTTCCCTAATTTCTTCCAAAAATCGAGACATGCAACTAGAGAGCACATAATCTTTTCATTTAAAACTAACATGCAAGATCAAATCTTAAACTTTGCTAACAAAACATGTAAAAATCATAGATCATCACAAACACTTTTAATTTACTTTTCAAAGAACATAAAAATAACTTTTCAAGGTTCAACACTCACATGCATGCACTTAAATCATGTAGGTCAAGTCATGAAATTAAGATATTAACACAAATCAAAGACAAAAATCATTTTAGATGAAAAGGGACCCAAAACCGAGACACTCTTTGAGAAAACAAGAAAGCTTTTGTTCAAAAATCATTTATAAAACTCAAAACAAAATCAAGATTAAAACAAAATCAAAGATCAAACACAAATCAAAGTCTTTCATAAGATTAAACCAAAAATCAAGACATGCAAGGGTTCAAGATCATATAAATCATTTTCAAACAACACGCAAGACCAAAAATTGAAAATAAGTTTAAATCAAACATTGAATTACCAAATACACACATAAACACCTTTTGATTCACGGTTTTAAGTATTAAAATCAAACATGCAAGAAGATCTACTTCAAGTTCACAAAGATCATAAACAAAACTTTAGATCTAAAAGAAAAACATCAAGATCTATCATAAACAACACCAACCGAATCATAGAGTCCATCATTTTAGTTCATTACAATTTATTTAGTCCTTAAAAATTCATGATTAAGGTAAAACATCACATGCAACCTTAGATCAAACCATAAAAATGAACATGCAAGAGAAGAAAAGAAAAATTACAAGATTACAAACTCAAAACTAATTCTAATACTTCTAGGGTCTTCGGTTTATACCAAAAGAAAATAGGTCTTCTAGTTCTTCTAAGCACTTGATCTTCAAAGAATTCCTAGGCTTCCTTCTTCCTCCTTCTCCTAACTCACGGCCTCTTCCCCTCTCTCTCTTTCTATTTTCCTTTTCTTAGTCTAAGAGTTGGATAAACTCTTTAGACTTGTGTTTGGTGGGTGTATGGGACGAAAGAGTGAAATGAAAATGTGTAGAGGAAATGAAGAAATGAAAAGAAGAATGAAGGGAATGCATCTAGGGCCAAGCTTATATAAGCAATTTGTGGCTTCCTATTTTGCCCTTGGTTGATTCGGCCATGATCTTTAGAGGGAGGGGTAAATTCGGCTCTCCATAATTTTGCATGGGTGGAGGTTAGCAAATCCAAGGGGACATGTAGGGTGGCTTAGGGTGCTTAGGGGTCACTTAGGTGCAAAGACTTGTTGGCTCTCCTTAGGGTTTCCATCCATTTAGTTAGGGTTTGGTTAGGATTTTAGGTCATTTGGTTACTTGCTCATCACTTAGGAAAATTCTAGGTTTCTCTTCACACTCACACACACACATACGGCACACACACACACATATATACACATACACACTCACCTACACGCCTAACACATACACACATACATACATACACATATCATATTAACACATACATTCATGCATACATCATCATTTTCTTTCACTAATTAAATTTTCACATAATTCTAAACATACATACATGCATAAACCGTACATATACATGCATACACACATATAAAATAAATTATTCATGTATCATAATAACACCAAAAACATCAAGCATATATTTTTAGAAATCAAAACACCCTTTCATCAAATAATTTCTTGTTGAAAAATTTATCATTTCACTAAAAGAATCCTAAACACATAAGCATTTCCAAAAAATCAACTTTAAAAAAAAATCATAACATTATTTCATGAAAAATCATTTCTTTAAAATCACTCAACACTTTGAAAACGTGAATAGAGAAATTTATTTAAGAAAATATCCTTTAAAAATTACTTTTCTCAAAAATAATTCTTTTTAGAATTTAAAACAGGATGAGGATTTTGAGGGGTGTTACATTTAGCCCTTGTTTTATATCTTGAAAATAATAAATATTTCTAAATGTAGAATACTTGCTATCAAAAAGTTGGTCTAGAAAATTTTTCCTTTTTAATTTATACTTGCTCAATTATAAACACCTTTCACCTTGACGAATAATTTGAATTCGGCTTAATAGTACCTTGTTCAAAAATCTCTCGAGACAACGCCTTTTATTCTGAAAACATATATCCTTAGCGTTAATTAAAAACATATTAATTGTCTCTTGAGTTTACTCGGGTTTGTAGAATATAAACTTATTTGCCGAATCCCTTTTTAACCAAAATCAGAGTATGCGGAAATAAAAATAATACTTGTGGGGCACTGCTGAGGTAAAAACACCATATATATATATCATAAGATAAAACCCCCACCAGTATCATAGTAGCAAGTAACAAAAGTCAAGATAGCAAATTTTGGTAAAACATATACATAACCAGTTGCTCAAAATAAACCTCACTCTAAGACCTCTCAAAAATATGTACAATATATGACAAGATCAAAATAGAAGTCCCAGAGTAGGTCATCCATGTCCTTAGCAGCTCCTCTGATCCTCTGCATCTCTATCCCTAAACCTAGGATCCAAACATCTATGCTATGCAGCTCCTAGGAACCAGCAGGTCCACCTCTAGCAGAAACAGTAGGCTCGACAGGCACCTCCTCCTCGTCCTCATCCTCCACGGAATCCTCCTCGACCTCGCCCAACTGTGCAGAGACCCCACCACTGGGCCTAGGATCTGCAGAAGCAGTCCTCTCAAAATCAGTCGGACCAGGAGAAAGAGTCTCCTCAGTAACAACTCTATGGGAAGAAGGATGAGTACGAGTGGTAGCTCTAAAACGAAAACTATGAAATCGACGCACTGGTCGAGCCGGGGGTGGTCCTCTATATGTGTAAAAGGGTGGAACATGCATATTATAGACTAAAGGGATCCTAAACCTACGAGGTCGCACCCGAACCAGAGGGTTAGGGTGGTAAAGAGTAATCTCCACCTCCCCCTCAAAGGTGGCTCGGTGCTCCTCGTACGTCCATATACCACTAGGGATAGGGTGTATCTCGATGCAGGCTAGGTATCTGGCCATCACCTAAACAGGGCATAGGGAGTATGTAACACCCTCACAATTAATTAGTTAAATTGAGTTTTATAAAAATGGTACTTGAAAATTTCTTTTTAAATTAAAATACTTAAGAATATTTTTCCGACAAAACGGACAGAGTCTCCTCTGTTAATCGGACTTTCCCAAAAATAACATTTATAGACCTGTCAACCAGCACGGTCCAGAAAATATTTATAACAATTTAATTTGATCTCCGTGCCCTGGTAACCAAATAAAACATCCACACGGCTCTCACGGATGAAAAATAATAAAACTAAACAAGACTTATTTATAACAAAATAAAAACAAAGTAAAACAACTCTCTCTTCTAAGCTAGTTTACACTCCACTGGGTGGAGTGTACTCCTGCTCGGCCAAATATAGTGCAGCTCAAACTCTGAACCTGGAAAAATGTTTGTAAGGGTGAGCTTTACACATGAAGTAGAAAGTAGTGTCTAACTAAACATAATGACCTACTAAGTCAAACACATTTAGCCATATATTGCACAAAACTCAATCATTCATACCCATTCACAGCAATTATATTCACATCAATAACAAATGATTTCTTTTATAATTCTTTAACTCATTATTTCATACAATTACAACTTTTACAAACTAATACTTTCTCAACTCTTTACTTAATTTCCCATTTTCTTTCTCAGTTATCACAATCATACAAAATAACATTCTCATTCATGGCTAAACATTTATATTACATTTCATTTCAATGTACATTTAACACCACCTATATTCGTTTTCATTTCCATTTTTCTTTATTATTCCATTCCCTTTACTTTTCATTCTTTTTACTTTCTCTTTCATTTCATTTTTAAGATGTATTTTATCCCCTTGTACTTCACCTCCACACCGGAAGGTACCTCATACAATTTGGCCAATTGGTACTTCACCTCCACACCGGAAGGTACCTCATACCGTTGTACTTCACCTCCACACCGGAAGGTACCTCATACAATTTGGCCTATGGGTACTTCACCTCCACACCGGAAGGTACCTCATACCGTTGTACTTCACCTCCACACCGGAAGGTACCTCATACAATTTGGCCTATGGGTACTTCACCTCCACACCGGAAGGTACCTCATACCGTTGTACTTCACCCCCACACCGGAAGGTACCTCATACAATTTGGCCTGATGGTACTTCACCTCCACACAGGAAGGTACCTCATACCACCATAACATACATTATTCAAGCACGAACATCATTCCAAAGGCATGCATCATCACTTAGCATGTATACGTACAATTTACACATAATTGCAGTTACCCATGCATAACTCATCCATACTCATTTCATCTGTTAATTATCGAATCTTCCCCAAATAGCATTCATGTAATTTCCTTATTCATTTCCTTTAAATCTTTTAATGTCATTTTCAATTATTCCCTTTGCAAACTCTTCCATAAAATCATCAATTTCATTATCCTTTTATGTTTCTATCTTCCAATACAAAATTAAAAAAATTACCACACCACACATTCAAATATAAATCACCATAATCATTCACAAAATAATATAACTCAATACGTTTTCTGACATACATAACAACTATCATATATAAACATTTCTAGTTACCAACCAAGTCTCCATATACTTCAGTTAGGCATAAATAATGGCATTTAGCACTTAGCATACAAAATTTATCACATATATCAATTTGCAACTATTTCATTTAATTTCATTCTTGATTGTTAAGCCTATTTCCAAACCAAACATATACATTTACTCTTAGCAAGTACTATGAGCTACTTAGATAATACTCCCTAAAGCAAGGTAAAGAACCCCTTACCTGTAATTGCTTTAACTCTTAGCTTTTCACAAACGCACTCCTTTCCATATGCCGATACTTGCACATGTCGTGGCCCATTGTTATCGCTTGTGTTTGCCCTAAAACACCTTCGTAGTCTAACTATAACATTAAATCGTATAAAAATCAATTTAATGTGCCAAGAGCGACTCAATCTGAAATCTCAATATATACTTAGCATATTTCAAAGTAGAGTATTTTCGTAAGTTTTCCAAATCAAGAAATCATTTAACTATAGTTTACAAACCAAAATAACATTGGATTTCAAATTAAGATCATTGTCTTTTTAATAAAATAGTATAGCTTTTTATTGAAAATACACTAACATTTTTGAAACTAACATAATCACCAAAATTCATTAAAGTTACTTAGTTTTAGTTTCAAGCCACAAAATCAAATGTTGTTACTTGACACTATTAATTCCGAACTAAAAGGAAGTGTGCTCGATTCGAAAATAAGTCCACATCACCATTATGAAATTAAAACAATTACACTTCTTTTCAGTTTTAAATTAATGTTCAATGTTTTAACTCGAATTAAAATTATGCCGAGTATATCAGATTCCTAATTAACTGACGTATCGTTTAGCTTAGGGACAACTCAACCAAGCTAAACGACAGCTCACTTACTTAGGAACCCAACACATTTAACAAAAATACTCTTTAAAACTCATCATTCGACATAATATTTAATTCGACGTTATCACAATCAAGTAAGCAATTAAATTCGTGATCACTAAAAACATAATTAAAATCAATATAAATTATAATACAAGTTTAATTTCCAAAACAGTTTAATATTAAATAATTATTATCAATAACATTAAAATTAGTATTAATATAAAAATTAAAACACAACATAGAGCAATTCGAAAAGTATTAGGGATTTACCCTCAAATATGGTTTGAAGGCCGGTTCGGTCAAGCCGGTTCAAGGCACAAAGGAGCGGCTGGACACGATAACGAGGATGGCGATACCGGCGTCGGTTCACAAAGCTTCGACTTAACCCAACGAACACAGACCTCTTGGTCCAGGGAGCAGCAAACGCGAACCGGGGAGGGGAAAAAAGTGGCAGTGGTGGCGATGGTTCCCTCGTGGCAGCGAACGGTGGCGACACCAGAACCCACAGCGGCGGCGGTGAAACTGGACTCCGGGGAGAAGACGCGGGCGACTGATGATGATGGGGGTTGCGGCTCTCGATTCGCGAATCAGCTATGGTTATTGGAGTAGCAGCTAGCTTCGGCCATGGCAGCGGTTCATAGGGGAGAGCGAACGGAAAGGAGTGATCGGCGCGAGAGGGAGGGAGAGCACGCGCGGTGATGGTGGCTGGAATCGCTGAGAAAGCAAGTAAGGCTTGGTGTGAAGGGGAGGAAAGAGACGAAGAGGAGAGAGAGCTAGGGAATGGGGCGGCGGCTGAAGGTTTTTGGAGGAAGGGGATCTAGGGTTCCATCATACACACACTCACGTTTTGTTTGCTTTTTTTTTTAAATACTTTTGTTTATTTATTTATTAGCCCCAAAAAAATATAAATAATGAGACTTTAGCATCATACAACATCATATACGAAAACTATAAGGTTAAAAATTAGTTGGATATTAGGAAATAACAAAATTTAATATTGTACCTTTATAAACACCAAAATAAAGAATAGAAAGTCTATTTTTCAAATAGGGTAATTATTTCAAATAAATTTGCTTTAAAATATAATTAAATATACTCTCGTAATCAACATAATGTATTTTATGAAAATACCCAACAACTAAATAATTGATTTTTAAGAAACATATAATTAATTCGCTAAAACTTGTAATTATACTTGGGATTAAAATTAGGGATGTTACAATTCTCCCCCACTTATTGGTATTTCGTCCCCGAAATTCCGTTCAATTCCTTCAAATGGAGAACCATCCCAGACAAAGGGTCTTCTAACTACGACACTCACTTCTCTTTGGTTCTACTCCCCCACTTGGAATCGACATACCATTTTGCATTAGTACACCACTGGACTCTTGCACTCAATGAAGAATACAAGTTATGGTTCAATTTGGTTAGTTTTCAACGCGAAATGCTCTAAGGTTTTCAAGGTTTTTGAAAAATCGAATTCTTTTCTTGATGGAAGAACATTTATTGTTGGGTAAAATCTTAATAAAACATTCCATCATGCAAATTACTTTGTACTTTAAAACCTTGATATTTTTCTTGCCAAATAATTTGGATAAAATTATGAAAACAAACTTTGCAAACCAAATCATGTCTTTTCAAAAAGGACTACCTCCATCCAACTTTGTGGAAACTTCGATGAAGAAGTGTAACACTTGTCCAGGCTTGCAAGCTCAATGAGAAAGGGAATATGTTGTTGACTAGAAAATTTATTTTGGTACTTCTTCATAAATTGAAATAGTTACATTCGCTTAAACTTTGAGTTTGAGAATTAAATTTCGTTCCAAATCGATTTTTGTCGCACATAAAGATTCCTATTTAATCGGCGTGTGGTTTGATTAAAACAATGAACTACTTCACCGCCTGATTTATTAAGAATTTTTGGTTTCATTACTAACTTCTTAAAATTTATCCTGCGACTTAGAATTCAATTTGGAAGGATTTCTGATTCTGTTTTAAAACAGGGAAATTCGTTTTAAGTTCAGTTTTCAAAACATTGAAATTCATTTTAGATACGATCAACTTAAACATCATATGATTCCCAACATTAATACCAATATACTTGGGAATCAGTTGATCTCTTGATAGTAAGCACCATTTCGTAAAGGGGTTTTTTTTTTCAAAATTGTTTTATGCACAAAACAATGTCAACATTCACATGTTCGAACAATAGCAGATATCATCCAAATACACAATTTATCATTTAGGCAAACATATGACATTACATACATTTATCATCAAACATACATCCTAACTCCTACATCACCTGAGGTCTCCTGTGTAACATCCCAAATTTTAAACCCAGATACAAATGAATTAATAATAATATGGGATAATAGGGATAATATAAATAAAGCCATAAATAGGTAATAAAATAAGTGCACAAGCATTAGAAAAGATTAATAATAATAATAATAATAATGATTTAGAAAAGAAAGGAACATTAAATTGGAATTAGGAACAGGCCAGAAAAATAGATAATTCGGTGTTAAAACATAACGTAGGTTAGAAAATCAAAATAAAAGATTTAGGACTCAAAACAAAATTTCCACCGTTGGATATGAAGATATGATTTTTAGGAAGTTGCTCCTCAAATTTGAGCAAGATCCGACGGTGAACGAAGAAGTTATGGCTATTTGAAGTTCGGGAGAAAATAGCTGAAAAATAGAAAAAAATAAATCAGGCATCTGGTAAAAGTATCCGGATACCAGCCAAAGTATCCGGATACTTCGTGCAGAAATAGCATAAAACGCGTTGAGTCTTCTTCTCCATTCATTCCCCTTTTGCTTTCTCTCTCTAGGGCTCAAAACCCCATTTCCGCCCCTCCTCTTTCAACTCCGGCCTCCTCCTTCCTTCACCACCCAAAACCGCCGCCACCTCCTTGGCTCTTCCTCCTTCCCCATAGATCCGCCCTCTTTCTCTCTCTCCTCCTCTCACTTGATTCTCCCTCTCCTCCTTGTCTCTCCACCGGAAACGGCCAGCCACCACGCCGGCCACCCACTACCCTCACAAACTCCTTTCTCTCTTTTTCTCTCTCCCTTTGGCCCTTTCTCTCTCTTCCCTCTTGGTTCCCTCTCTCCTTCCCCTTTTAGCCGAGCTTTCTCTCTCTCCTCCCGGTGTCGAAGAGCAACACCGTCACCGTGATCGAGATCGATTGTCCCCACCGTGCTTGGAATCGAAGATTGGGGAAACTTAGGATCAAGTTGGAGCCGAGCTAAAGCGTGGGTCGGGGAGTAAAGCGTCAGATTAAGGTTACCCCTCTCACTGTCATCGATTGAGGTAAGGGGTTTCATTACCAATCCTTAAGGGGTGTATTTCTGGGTAGTTATATCTATCGCTAGGACCGGGGGAAATGTTAATTGTTAACGAACCTTAGGGTAACCCGCTAATAATGAAGAAAGGTAGATGGAGTAAATAGGGGAATCAAATAGTGATGAATAAAAAGGTAAGTAACAGAATAATTAATTAATTAGATTGGTAGGGTGTGGCAAAAGAATAGAAATGGTGAATAGGGAAATAAACTTCGAAATGAACAAATGAGAGTAAAGAGAATTAAAGTATAATTGTATATGGCAAAATCAGGTAAAAGTTAAACGGAATTGGTTGGAAAAATAACGACAAATAATATGGACAATTAATATTGGATAAATATGGTGATGTATCGTAGGCCTTCGATTTGGGGGAGACGATACATCGTAAAATTGGGGTTGTATTGTAGGCCTTCGATTTGGGGGAGACAATACAACGAAACTGGGGCGATGTATGTAGGCCTTCGATTTGGTGGAGACATACATCGTCGATGGTGTATGTATGTAGGCCTTCGATTTGGTGGAGACATACATACACCGTAAATAAAAAGGAAAAGGAAATAAAAATGGTAAATGTCACAGGTGGTTGCATTGACCCTGTGGCACGACGCAGGTGGTTGTATTGACCCTGTGGCCTGGTAAATGGTAAATGTCACAGGTGGTTGTATTGACCCTGTGGCGCGGCGCAGGTGGTTGTATTGACCCTGTGGCACGGCGCAGGTGGTTGTATTGACCCTGTGGCCAAATAATAAAGAGGTAAAACGATAATGGAAAAGCGATGTATGTAGGCCTTCGATTTGGTGGAGACCTACATCGTGGTTGGTGTATGTATGTAGGCCTTCGATTTGGTGGAGACATACATACACCCTAAATAAAAAGGAAAAAGGAAAGGATAATGGATAAAATAAGGTAAATGGTAAAGGAAAAGCGATGTATGTAGGCCTTCGATTTGGTGGAGACATACATCGTGATTGGTGTATGTATGTAGGCCTTCGATTTGGTGGAGACATACATACACCGTAAATAAAAGGAAAAGAATAAGGAAAAAGGTAAGGGGACATAACGGGATTTATTTGGAAACGGGGAAAATAATTAAAAAGGAAAAATGGAAAAGGAAATGGAAAATGGTAATGAAAAGGAAAAATGGATAATAGAGTGGACATTGAGAAATGAAATAAGAAGGTGAACAATGGAATTGATATAGAAATTAGAGGAAATAAATAAGGAAAATAATTATGGAAATGTTAAGCATAAACGAATAATGGAAAACGGATAAAGGATGAAAATAAGAGGATGGGAAATGAAGAAGAAGAAATAGGTTAGTCGGAAAGAGAGTGAATAGGGAAATTAGGGTGATTAGGAAAAAGGAGTAAAAAGGATAGAGCGAAAGTAATGAGAAACAAGAATAATTAGAGGTTAGGGATTATTTAAAAGGAAACAATTAAAAAGAAAAAGGATTGGGAAATAGTTAGGAAGTAAAAAGGGAAAAGAAGAGCATAAATTAAGTAGTATAGCATAGGCTTGAATGGTCTTGGTGTGTCGTATATATCTGCTTAGAAATCTCTCTTTTAAGTTCTGTGTGATGCTTCCCCTGTGTGGTTAATATTTTTCAGGTACATAAGTGGAGCATACACCAGTGTTGGCCGAGCAGGATTTCAAGTTCCACTACGTGGAATGTATTTTACATATTTTGAGTGGATAATTACTTTTTGTAAATTATATATGAATTAGTAGTTTGCCCTGAAATTGCATTAATCGGGCGTTAGGATCTGTTACGATTTTTAAATTGTTGTTGTTTATGTTTTTAGAACAATTCTGGACTGACAGGTTTTTAGAAGAAAATTTTTGGGAAGTCCGGAAAACAGAGGAAACTCTGCCGGATTTTCGTAAAACCTTATAAAGAAATTTAGGTGTTTAAAAGAAATTTTCAAGTCCACTTTTTAATAAAACTTAATAACACTAAATAAAGTGAGAGTGTTACATCCTGCACTTGTTGCCTAGGCCTAGGACTACCACTATGCACTATTTTAGAGTTTCTTACTTTCTATTCTAAGCAAAAGGAACCCTAGCAAACTGTTATAACTAACTAGAATTCCTGAACTAGCTAAAACTCTTATCTTAGTGCCAGACAACTCTTATTCGAAAATGTCCATGCATACGGAGACCTACAACAAAGACTTCTACTTTTTCTAAATTTGGGACCTTACTAAATTCCCAAAATACTCGCCGAAACTTAAGGACAGGATGATGATATCTCCCAATATATGTATACTTGAGGTGATCAGGCTCAAACATACATCATATTGGTGATAAAACCATTCTCGTCTCACTTAACTTTGAAACACATAGCCTATTAGTTTTAAAATGTTGAAATCTTGTTTTGTGTGTCACATTTAGAATTAGTTTACTTGGCACGAAACTAAAGATCATTTCCTCCCGGTGGGGTAGCAGCTTAGTGCTCTTGCCCGTTGGGGTATCACTTTCCTTAGTCTCGTCATTCATCCCTTTCTAAATATAACTCATTGTTTCCCACAAGATTTCATGTTTGAAAAATAAGTTTCAAATAATATAAGCAAACTCAAAGGAAATTTTGTAAATATTAACCGCTCTATACTCCGTAACTATTCCTATTAATATGCTAGCAATGATACTCACTAAACCAGAAAGCAGTTCTATTTCTAGTTACAAGTTACTCACTTGATGAGTAACTACAGGAGTAATGAGTTACTCCAATAGGCCGAGGAAAACTGCTCTGATACCACAATGTAACACCCTCACAATTAATTAGTTAAATTGAGTTTTATAAAAATGGTACTTGAAAATTTCTTTTTAAATTAAAATACTTAAGAATATTTTTCCGACAAAACGGACAGAGTCTCCTCTGTTTATCGGACTTTCCCAAAAATAACATTTATAGACCTGTCAACTAGCACGGTCCAGAAAATATTTATAACAATTTAATTTGATCTCCGTGCCCTGGTAACCAAATAAAACATCCACAAGGCTCTCACGGATGAAAAATAATAAAACTAAACAAGACTTATTTATAACAAAATAAAAACAAAGTAAAACAACTCTCTTCTAAGCTAGTTTACACTCCACTGGGTGGAGTGTACTCCTGCTCGGCCAAATATAGTGCAGCTCAAACTCTGAACCTGGAAAAATGTTTGTAAGGGTGAGCTTTACACATGAAGTAGAAAGTAGTGTCTAACTAAACATAATGACCTACTAAGTCAAACACATTTAGCCATATATTGCACAAAACTCAATCATTCATACCCATTCACAGCAATTATATTCACATCAATAACAAATGATTTCTATTATAATTCTTTAACTCATTATTTCATACAATTACAACTTTTACAAACTAATACTTTCTCAACTCTTTACTTAATTTTCCATTTTCTTTCTCAGTTATCACAATCATACAAAATAGCATTCTCATTCATGGCTAGACATTTATATTACATTTCATTTCAATGTACATATTTCCCTTCTCACATTTTTGCTTTAACACCACCTATATTCGTTTTCATTTCCATTTTTCTTTATTATTCCATTCCCTTTACTTTTCATTCCCTTTACTTTCTCTTTCATTTCATTTTTCAGATGTATTTTATCCCCTTGTACTTCACCTCCACACCGGAAGGTACCTCATACAATGTGGCCTATGGGTACTTCACCTCCACACCGGAAGGTACCTCATACAATTTGGCCTACGGGTACTTCACCTCCACACCGGAAGGTACCTCATACCGTTGTACTTCACCTCCACATCGGAAGGTACCTCATACAATTTGGCCTATGGGTACTTCACCTCCACACCGGAAGGTACCTCATATCGTTGTACTTCACCTCCACACCGGAAGGTACCTCATACAATTTGGCCTATGGGTACTTCACCTCCACACCGGAAGGTACTTCATACCGTTGTACTTCACCTCCACACCGGAAGGTACCTCATACAATTTGGCCTGATGGTACTTCACCTCCACATAGGAAGGTACCTCATACCACCACAACATACATTATTCAAGCACGAACATCATTCCAAAGGCATGCATCATCACTTAGCATGTATACGTACAATTTACACATAATTACAGTTACCCATGCATAACTCATCCATACTCATTTCATCGGTTAATTATCGAATCTTCCCCAAATAGCTTCATGTAATTTCCTTATTCATTTCCTTTAAATCTTTTAATTTCATTTTCAATTATTTCTTTTGCAAACTCTTCCATAAAATCATCAATTTCATTATCCTTTTATGTTTCTATCTTCCAATACAAAATTACAAAAATTACCACACCACATATTCAAATATAAATCACCATAATCATTCACAAAATAATATAACTCAATACGTTTTCTGACATACATAACAACTATCATATATAATCATTTCTAGTTACCAACCAAGTCTCCATATACTTCAGTTAGGCATAAATAATGACATTTAACACTTAGCATACAAAATTTATCACATATATCAATTTGCAACTATTTCATTTAATTTCATTCTTGATTGTTAAGCCTATAATAACTATCTAAATTCCAAACCAAACATATACATTTACTCTTAGCAAGTACTATGAGCTACTTAGATAATACTCCCTAAAGCAAGGTAAAGAACCCCTTACCTGTAATTGCTTTAACTCTTAGCTTTTCACAAACGCACTCCTTTCCATATGCCGATACTTGCACATGTCGTGGCCCATTGTTATCGCTTGTGTTTGCCCTAAAACACCTTCGTAGTCTAACTATAACATTAAATCGTATAAAAATCAATTTAATTCGCCAAGAGCGACTCAATCTGAAATCTCAATATATACTTAGCATATTTCAAAGTAGAGTATTTTCGTAAGTTTTCCAAATCAAGAAATCATTTAACTATAGTTTACAAACCAAAATAACATTGGATTTCAAATTAAGATCATTGTCTTTTTAATAAAATAGTATAGATTTTTATTGAAAATACACTAACATTTTTGAAACTAACATAATCACCAAAATTCATTAAAGTTACTTAGTTTTAGTTTGAAGCCACAAAATCAAATGTTGTTACTTGACACTATTAATTCCGAACTAAAAGGAAGTGTGCTCGATTCGAAAATAAGTCCACATCACCATTATGACATTAAAACAATTACACTTCTTTTCAGTTTGAAATTAATGTTCAATGTTTTAACTCGAATTAACATTATGCCGAGTATATCAGATTCCTAATTAACTGACGTATCGTTTAGCTTAGGGACAACTCAACCAAGCTAAACGACAGCTCACTTACTTAGGAACCCAACACATTTAACAAAAATACTCTTTAAAACTCATCATTCGACATAATATTTAATTCGACGTTATCACAATCAAGTAAGCAATTAAATTCGTGATCACTAACAACATAATTAAAATCAATATAAATTATAATACAAGTTTAATTTCCAAAACAGTTTCATATTAAATAATTATTATCAATAACATTAAAATTAGTATTAATATAAAAATTAAAACACAACATAGAGCAATTCGAAAAGTATTAGGGATTTACCCTCAAATATGGTTTGAAGGCCGGTTCGGTCAAGCCGGTTCAAGGCACAAATGAGCGGCTGGACACGATAACGAGGATGGCGATACCGGCGTCGGTTCACAAAGCTTCGACTTAACCCAACGAACACGGACCTCTTGGTCCAGGGAGCAGCAAACGCGAACCGGGGTGGGGAAAGAAGTGGCAGTGGTGGCGATGGTTCCCCCGTGGCAGCGAACGGTGGCGACACCAGAACCCACAGTGGCGGCGGTGAAACTGGACTCTGGGGAGAAGACGCGTGCGACTGATGATGATGGGGGTTGCGGCTCTCGATTCGCGAAACAACTATGGTTATTGGAGCAGCAGCTAGCTTCGGCCATGGCAGCGGTTCATAGGGGAGAGCGAA
Organism: Crotalaria pallida; assembly: GCA_037953625.1. Classification (NCBI taxonomy): domain Eukaryota; kingdom Viridiplantae; phylum Streptophyta; class Magnoliopsida; order Fabales; family Fabaceae; genus Crotalaria; species Crotalaria pallida. Next base: position 84,411,636 of record CM075649.1, read on the forward strand.
CGGAAAGGAGAGATCGGCGCGAGAGGGAGGGAGAGCACGCGCGGTGGTGGTGGCTGGAATCGCAGAGAAAGCAAGTGAGGCTTGGTGTGAAGGGGAGGAAATAGACGAAGAGGAGAGAGAGCTAGGGAATGGGGCGGCGGTTGAAGGTTTTTGGAGGAAGGGGATCTAGGGTTCCATCATACACACAATCACGTTTTGTTTGCTTTTCTTTTTTCTTTTTTTTTAAATACTTTTGTTTATTTATTTCTTAGCCCCAAAGAAAAAAAATAATGAGACTTTAGCATCATACAACATCATATACGAGAACTATAAGGTTAAAAATTAGTTGGATATTAGGAAATAAAAAAATTTAATATTGTACCTTTATAAACACCAAAATAAAGAATAGAAAGTTTATTTTTCAAATAGGGTAATTATTTCAAATAAATTTGCTTTAAAATATAATTAAATATATTCTCGTAATCAACATAATGTATTTTATGAAAATACCCAACAACTAAATAATTCATTTTTAAGAAACATATAATTAATTCGCTAAAACTTGTAATTATACTTGGGATTAAAATTAGGGATGTTACAGAGTAAGTATACACATATACATAATCAATAAAGACTAAAATTCCAAACACAAGTATATCATGGACAGACAATAATGCAAGTACATGTGAGCATACCAATTTTCAACATTATATCTCTTATAATGCAAGTGGCATGATGCATGATTTCTATCCACAACTGGGGCCTCCACTATTAGTCCATCTTGGACGTCCATCCAATACACCAGTGTGTTCCCAGAACACTAACATACTTTCCCAGAACGTATGCCAAAACCATACTTGGAAAAAATAAACATCACTCCCAGAGTGTACATCACGTTCCCAGAACGTATAAAAACCATGTCCCAGACACTGGCCACATTCCCAGAATGTGTCATCAAGTAGGTTACACAAATTTGGTACTCCCGGAGCACCCTCCTCATATTCCCAGAATATGATAATCGTTTCTTACCAACCTATTTTCCATCCTCTATGCATGAATGCACAATTAATAAGGTTGGTTTTTATATTTAATATAATTATTGTGATTTAGAGATATCTCAAATTCTCTTTTGAATGATTAATTTGAGGTATAACCTTTGGCACCAAAATTCATCCATGAATTTACTTAAAAACATGCCATTAAACTTGGATTGGGAAAAACATAACCAATGGTATCAAACTTTTTATTTAAAAGACTTAACTTTTATTTTTCAGTTTCAGGTACTAACCGGTTACAGTCTCAGGCTAACCGGTTAGAATTACAGACCTGAACTTACTAACCATTGCAATTCAGAAAACCCTTTTTCTTGAATTCTCTACCCAATCCATAAACAGTCTTAGCTTTGTTATATACCTCAAATCCCACTGATTTCGTCATTCAAAAGTCTAAATCACAATCAAATTCCAATTGAGCATAATCTCCTCTTGAAATTATCTTACAACATTAAGGCATTGACTCCTCAATTACAATCTGAAACAAACAATATTTATTAACATGTTTTCAGATTGATTTCAAGTGAAATTAGAGTATAGACTTGAGTACAAATGGTAAAAACACTGGGCCAATTTCAGAAGATCATTTTCTTTGAAAATTTACAGTATCTAACCGGTTACAAATTTCGAATAACCGGTTAGATTATGCAGAGTATACACTGAATAAAAGGATTTTACATTCCATTTTCCACCATACCCAAATCTAACCAATTTCAGTCATTACCAGAGGTCACATACCTTAAAATAAACATGTTCAACCACAGAAACATATTTATTTTGCATGCATTCAATTTAGAGTATCAAATTGCATATAAACCAACATAAACACAACTTGATATCACAAAACTCATAATAAGCATTTAGATTATGATTCAATCATAAAAAAATACTTGCATGCAGCTTATCAAACTTGCTCAAAAAGAATTGAGCCACAGAAATGGCCTCCAAGCCTTTTAACCTATTCACATAATGCCCTTTTGAGTCTTTGTTGACTCAAATCCTAAAACACATGATTTAGTCTTAATTTAGTATAAGGTAAACTTCTCTCATACCTCTAATTCGTTTTTTATGAGTATAATCTTTGAAATTAGCAAGAAATCCTCAGAATCCACACTTCTCTGTTTTCAGCCATCAACAGTTGAGCAGGGTCCAGAAACCAGAGTTTTTATGCATGTACAGACCATAAAAATTGGGGAAATTGGTTAGGGTTTGTTCTAAGCAACATGCACCAAGAGATTGAACGATTTTGAGGTCAAAGGAGTTCATACACTTGCCCAAATTGAAGCTCCAAATAAGCTCCAAGAACCAGTTTTTGCAGAAACAGTTTTGAACCCCTCCACTTCAAAGGCTTCGTTCTCTTAGCTCCCTAACCCTCAACTCACAATTTTTATGTCTTTGTAAAGCTCTTGATGCAAGCTTTACAACAGTGTATCCCTCACAATCTGCCTCTTAAAAACGAAGGAGAATTTCAGAGATGAAGTCACAAACCCTAAACAGAGCCTCCAACACTAAACTCAGAGAATCGACCCCAAATCCTTCAACAATTCATCCTTTTATAGAGGGATTTTGTTGCCATGCAAAACGAAGCGTGTTTCCCACTAATCCTGGGCTGATTTCGTGGCGAATTCGTGGATTAATCAAGTGATTACTCATCAAAACGCACTAACCCAGTTTCTGGGTTCATCGTGTAACCGGTTACATGGCATTACTAACCGGTTAGATCAGTGTAATGTGACACCCTTTCGAATTACCCAAATATAATATAGTAATTAAGCATTCATATTTGGATAATGTATGGACTTGTGAGTGTTAAGAAAATAATCGAAATAAAAATTTTCTTTCAAAGCGGGTGCACAAATCGTCATTTGGAATTCTTGGAGAATAAACTTTAAACCATTTCAAAACATTTGTATCGAGTTCGGCGATCTCTAAAACCTTTTCACAAATAGGTTAACATTCGCTCCTTGGAAACATCTTTGTATCATACAAGTAATCAAAGTTACCCATGCTTTGTTTGATAAAACTAATACCATCAAATAATATTTATAGCCGAGCTCATAAGTAGATTAAATCAGAGTAAAGCGGAATTTATCGGACTATGCGATTTAATGGTAAGATAAACATAAGTTTCAATATATATATATATATATGAAGAGTAGTGAGTACATAGTCCCATAATCAAAGTCTCCAAGATCCAACATATACAAGCCCATAAACAGATCTACATCATAGTATATCTAAACCCCCAGAGTACTCCAAAAGTATATCTACAATATATGTACATAACCAAAACATAAACTCCAAGGGTGGTCACGTAGATCTGGCATCATCAGATGTAGTAGTAGTGATGGCAGCAGTCTCTAAGAAACATAAGTAGTAAGGTAGTAGCATCATCATCAACACAGCAGCAGTAGCAAGTTTCCTCCATAGCATCCACACATCGGACCCACTGATCCTCATCACATACCATATGCATATACCTAGGGATCATCGTCCCTCCAGTCACTCCCAGTAGAATGCACGACAGGCTCGCTCCCACTCTCGTCCTCCACCGGATCCTCCTCGATCTCGTCCGAGGGAGAGTGTACCCTACCACTGGGTACCGGGTCAGGGGATGGTGAAACCCTGACTGGGCTCCTCGGATCAGAAGGGGGAGTCTCCTCGCGGACGACTCTCGAAGTAAAAGGGTGAGAGCGGGTAGGTCGAAAACGAAAACTATGGTAAGAGCGAGCTGGTCGCGTGGGAGGTGGTCCATGGTAAGTGTAAAACGGGGGTACATGCATAGTGTATATGATGGGAATCCTAAATCTACGAGGACGGAATCGGATCAACGGGTTCGGGTGGTAGAAGGTAATCTCTACCTCACCCTCGAACACCGCGCGATGGTCCTCATAGATCCATGTGCCACTAGGAAGTGGCCGGATCTCGATGCAAGCAATGTAACGAGACATCACCTACAAGGGCATAGGGGTAAGCAATTCTATACACATAACCAATAGAGAATAAATTGTGCAATATGAATATGTAATATGCATCGATTAACAACAATCACATATATCACTTAGCAGTTAATGAATGCACGTAGGATGCTCACACTTATTTCATTTATCACAATTAATTTAAATGAGTGGCATGATGCATGACTTTAGCTCTCAAGCCTATCTCCATCATACTATGTCACTCTCTGACGTCCATCCCTGACAACCCAACACTCAATAGTGCGTTGTATTCCTAGGTATACAACAATTCGTACATTCACCTAGAATGTACACGACAAGCTTGGTATCCATGCCACCCGAGCATATCCCGTCATCCAAACGGACCGTCATCCAAACGGTATAACCATATCGGCATTTCCTCAGCCGACCACGTCAACGACGTGTCATCAAGCAAGCGTATTGGCACTCCCAGAGGCCCTCCACATGTTTACCAAAAAACATGATATACGTCCTACCAACCAAACTCCAGAATGAATGCATTACCTTACTTAAAAGGGATTGATTGATGTTTTATCCTTTTATTAATACATTACATGCCTCCTGAGCAACGTATCATTATTCAAATGAAAATATCATAACGTCAATCAATTTCCTCTAAGTCCAGGATCACTTGGTTTATTGTCCTCTAAGAGTTACAAAATGACTTAGAATTGAAGATGGTATTTTTAAGTATCTGACTAAGAATACTCGAGTTTTTTTCAAAATACTCGAGTAGTTTATCATTTTCCAGATTCTACTCGAGTTGTCCATATTTATACTCGAGTCGTTCATGTCTTTTCAGAGATTTAGGGTTTCAGATCTTCATAAATATACTCGAGTAATTCATGAGATACTCAAGTATTCCATCACCCAAAATACTCGAGTAGTTCATACATTACTCGAGTGTTCAATCTGATTCCCAAGTTGGTGCGCCAATTTTCACTCTAGTGCACCACGAAATACTCGAGTTTTACGCCAAATACTCGAGTATCTGCAGACTGAACAGAGTGAAACTTGGTTTTTACATACCATTTCAATTTCTAAACATTTTTAACCCAAAACAGTGATCACAATAGTTCACATACCACATATTGAACATGTTAACATACTCATTTCATATCAAATAACACATTTGACAGAGAATCAATCCATTATGCATGAAATATACAATTTAGCAACTCAACACTTCAAATTGCAAAATAAGCACAATATTCATGAAACAAAGTTCATTTAAGCTTGCATGCATGATATAGAACTTGCTCATCACAGTCATAGAGCATGGATTGGTCTCCAAACCAAAGTTCCTATTCAAACTAAGCCCTTAGAGCCTCTTGGTGGCTCTCTAACACATTTAATGAAATTAAACTCTATCTAGTGAATATAATTACTTCCCCTTACCTCTCAGATGTTTTCCAAACAAGTATTGACAAGAAAAAGGCTCCAAAATTCTCAGACCAACTTCAAATGCCACATGCAGAGCATTTTGAGTACCACACCAAAATGGAATTGGTTTGTACATGAAACAGAAGATTAAATTGGGGAAATTAGATTTTCTGGACTCCATGCAACATAATCTAACTAAAGGAATCGAATTTGAGACTCAAGAATTCGTGAGCTTACCAGAAATCAAGATCAAAGTAAGCTCCAAGCAACACTTTGACAGAACAAGCTCCAACTTCTCAGCTCCAATTCTCTCAACACACTCACTCAATACTCACGATTTTACTCTCTATACAAAGCTCAAGATGTAAGCTTTGTATTCGTGTATGATTTGTGTTTCAATTTGACTCTGAGAAAGAGAATCGAAGAGGACAATCCAGGAACCCTAACTTGAAGCAAAACCCACGAATTTGGCAAAATGGGGTGTTGATGCATCAACCAAGTGTTTAAATACATGGCTAAGCTATCCATGCAGCTCGACACGCAGATTGGGACGTGGTTTGGAGGCTGTTTTCGTGTCAAAATGATAGCAACTCGGTGTTGACTCATCAACCGCACTAACTCGTGCAATTTGACCCAGAATACTCGAGTTTTTCAGAAAATACTCGAGTATTTTTCCCAATTTTTGAAAAATAATTATTTTATTTATTTTCCCACCAAAATCTTTCCTATAATTACCTCTAGGTCCCAACCCAGGGACTAATATGCAAAATACTCATCTTAGGCATTTATTATATTTATTAAATCAATTCACACACATATACCAACTATATAAACACATATTTTAATCAAGGATTAATATAGAAACCATTAATTATAATTAAATTATAATTAACATTTCATTAATCGGGGATTAAAATTTTGGGGTGTTACATGTAAAATTTAAAAATTAACACTTTTAAAATCTTTCCCTCCAAGAACCTTTCTAATATTACATTTAGGTCCTCACCCAAGGACTAAAATGCAATATCTATATTTATATATATTCACCATATAAAAATACCTTCACCTATTTTTATATTTTAAGGCTAACCAAATACAAAATATAAACTTGGAAAATTTATATAAATTAATAATAAAACTTTATTTATTATTAATTTCCTTATTATCCGGAGACGAAAATTAGGGGTGTTACACTACTCCCCCACTTAAAAGGAATTTCGTCCCCAAAATTCTAACTTACATAAACAACTCAGGGTGCTCTTGACGCATCTTATCCTCTAGCTCCCATGTAGCTTCAGACACGTCAGCATCTTCTCACATAACCTTAACTAAAGGTATCTCTTTTCCCCTAAGCTGCTTAACTTCACGATCTTCTATCCGGACCGGTCTGGCTTCAAAGGTAAGGTTCTCCTTCAAGGCTAGATCATCAGGTTGAATTTTCAAAACAACTAATGGGTCATGCACATATTTCTTTAACTGGGAAACATGAAAGACATTGTGCAAATTTGACAAAGAAGGTGGTAAAGCTATTTGATAGGCGACAGGACCAACTCTCTTAAGAATTTGGTATGGGCCTATACACTTAGGCGAAAGCTTTCGGGTTCTCAAGGCTCTACTGATTCCTTTCATCGGAACTATCCGAAGAAACACATGATCGGCTTCCGAAAACTCTATTGGTTTCCTCCTCTTATTAGCATAACTCTTCTACCGACTCTGAGCCGCTTTCATCTTTGCCTGAACCATCTTAATCTTCCCAGTTGTCTGCTGTACAATTTCCGGTCCAACAACTAAGTTCTCCCCCACTTGAAACCAGCACAGTGGGGTTTGGCATTTCCTTCCATACAAAGCCTAAAACGGTGCCATTCCGATGCTTGTATGATAACTGTTGTTGTATGTGAATTCTACAAGGGGTAACACTTGATCCCAACTTCCCTGTTCTTCAAGTGGACAAGCCCTCAATATATCCTCCAAAGACTGGATAGTTCTCTCCGTTTGACCATCCGTCTGTGGATGATAGGCAGAACTCAACTTTAAGCTTGTTCCCATAGCGTTATGCAAACCCTTCCAAAACCGTGAAGCATACCTGGGATCTCGATCCGACACAATACTTGAAGGCACTCCGTGAAGACGAACTACCTCCTTAATATAAATCTGGGTAAGCTTATTCAAAGGATAGCGCATATTTATCGGAATAAAATGCGCCGACTTAGTCAACCGATCCACAATCACCCAGATTGCATCATGATTTGCTGTTGTCTTTGGCAAACCAGATACAAAATCCATTGAGATACTATCCCACTTCCACTTGAGGGATACTTAAGGGTTGCAACTGTCCTCCCGGTTTCTGGTGCTCTATCTTAGCTTTCTGACAAATTAAACATGAAGCCACATACTCCGCGACATCCTTTTTCAATCCCGACCACCAAAACATTTTCTTCAAATCCTGATACATTTTGGTTGATCCAGGATGCATACTCATCCGAATCTTGTGCGCTTCATCAAGAATCAATCTCCTAACCTCCTGATCTTTTGGTATGCAAATCCTTGTTCTGAAACGAAGGATTCCATCCAACCCAATCTTGAAATCAGGTTCCTTCCTTCGGAACCTAATCTCATCTTTTCAATCAACTCCTCATCTACATGTTGCAACTCCCGAATTCTTTCCAAGAATTCATTTGTGATCTGCAACATTCCTAACTTGATGCTTGATGGTTCCACTTGTGTCAACAAGCTCAAGTCTCTGAATTCCTCGATCAAAGCTGCTTCCTTCACCATCATTGCACTTATGTGGATTGCTTTCCGACTCAAAGCATCCGCAACCACATTCGCTTTACCCGGATGGTAATGGAGTTTAAAGTCATAATCCTTCAAAAACTTCATCGACCTCCTTTGCCTCATATTCAACTCTTTTTGGTCGAACAAATATTTTAAACTCTTATGGTCACTAAATACTTGGAAAGTAGTGCCACAGAGATGATGTCTCCATATCTTTAAGGCAAACACGATCGCAGCTAACTCCAAATCGTGTGTCGGGTAATTCACTTCATGATTCTTCAACTGTCGTGATGCATAATCCACTACTCTTCATTCTTGCATCAACACACACCCCAATCCTTGCTTAGATGCATCACAGTACACTTCAAAACTCTTGTGAGGGTCAGGTAAGATTAACACAGGAGACGATGTTAACCTTTCCTTTAACTCTCGGAAACTACTTTCGCACCTGTCATCCCACACAAACGGTTGATCTTTCCGAGTCAACTTAGTCAAAGGCAATGCAATCTTGGAAAATCCTTCTATAAACCGACGATAGTATCCAGCCAGCCCTAAGAAACTTCTCACCTCAGTCACAGTCTTAGGCTATTCCCATGTCAACTGTAACACCCCAAAATTTTAATCCCTGATTAATGAAATGTTAATTATAAAATTAATTATAATTAATGATTTCGATTTTAATCCTTGATTAAAATTATGTGTTATGTATTTAGGAGATGTGTTTGAATTTATTTAATAAATATAATTATGCATAAAATAATTATTTTGCATATTAGTCCCTGGGTTGGGACCTAGAAGCAATTATAAGAAAGGTTTTGGAGGGAAAGTAAATAAAATTATTATTTTTCAAAAACTGGGCAAAACACTCGAGTATTATTCTGGATACTCGAGTATTTTGGACAGAGTTGCCCGAGTTAGTGCGTTTGGTGAGTCATCATCAACGATTTCGTTTAGTTGACACGATATCGCTACCCTTCCACGTCCATGGAGGTCGTGTCGTCCTGCATGCACTCAATTGAAGCCAATAAAAGCTAAGCAACACCGAATTCGTGGGGTATTTGGCCAAAATTTAGGTTGTTTCTCAAGTTAGGGTTCTGAACTCGTTTCCTTCGATTCACCCCCTGTATTTCGATTCAAACCACAAATCATACACTAATACAAAGCTCACATCACGAGCTTTGTATAGACACTAAAATCGTGAGGTTTGAGTGAGTGTGGTGGAAGAATCGGAGCTTGGAAGTTGGGGCTGTTTTCTGTCAAGTGGTTCTGGGAGCTCACTTTGATTCCAATTTTTGGTAAGCTCACGAGTCTTTTGAGCCTCAATTCAATTTCTTTAGTTAGTAGAGGTTACATAGAGTATAGAAATACTAATTTCCCCAATTGTTATCTCTGTCTTCCATGTAAACCAATTCAATCTTGGTGATGCACTCAAAACTGTCTTGCATGTGGTGCTTAAAGCTGTCTTTGGTGTTGGAGAGCTTTCTCTTGGGAATTTTCTGTTAGTGCATGTCTGAGAGGTAAGGGGAAGTTGATTTATGCACTAGATAGAGTTTGAATTTCATTATTTTCATTAGAGAGCCACTAAGAGGCTCTAAGGGCTTAGATTGAATAGGAACTTTGGTTTGGAGACCAATTCATGCTCTATGGTTGTTGTGAGCAAGTTTCATATGATGCATGCAAGCTGTAATGAACGCTATTTCATGAGTTTGTTGATTATTTTGCAATTTGAGGTGTTAAGTTGTGAAATTGTGTGTTTTATGCATTAATGATTGATTCTCTGTCAAATCTGTAATTTGATATGAATTAAGTATTGTAACATGTTCATTATATGGTATATGAACTCTGTTGATCATTGGATTGGACTAAAAATGGTTAGAATTGAAAATGGTGTATTAAAACCAAGATTTCAGTCTGTTCTGTAACAAAAGACTCGAGTATTAGGCTGGTTACTCGAGTAAAATTTTGGTAAAACAATGTATTTTGAGCAAGAACACTCGAGTACCATGCCCAGAACTCGAGTAATCGAGTGATGCATGGGATATGTTAAGTAAACCACTCGAGTAATGCAGGGGTCACTCGAGTATTCTGGAAATGATGAAGAACACTCGAGTAACTCATGAATCACTCGAGTATTTTTATGAATCTGAAACCCAAATCCCCAGAAAGACATGAACACTCGAGTAGTTTGAAGAACACTAAAGTAATCTGGAAATAGTTGAAGAACACTCGAGTCTTCTGAAGAACACTCGAGTAATTTACCCAGAATCTTGAAAATACCATTTTTAATTCTGAATCATTTAATTAATAATTGAATAACAATAATCCAAGGGATCTGGACTTAAAAGAAATTGATTAATATGAGTATACCGTTTGGATGACGGGATGTGCTCGAGTGGCACGTTATATACTAACCAATTTCCTTTAAGCTTAAAAAAAATGCATTCATTTGGGAGATTGGATGGTAGGTCGTTTATCATGTTCTGGTAACATGTGGAGGGCTTCTGGGAGTGCCAAAACGCTTGCTTGATGACACGTTGAAGACGTGGTCATCTTAGTGGATGCCGATATGGTTAAACCGTTTGGATGACGGGATGTGCCCGGGTGGCACAGATTCCAAGCTTGTCGTGTACATTCTTGGTGAATGTACGAAATGTTGTATACCTAGGAATACAACGCACTGGTGAGTGCTGGGTTGTCAGGGATGGACGTCAGAGAGTGACATAGATTGACGGAGATAGGTTTGAGAGCTAAATTCATGCATCATGCCATTCATTTAAATTAACTGTGATAAATTAAACAAGTGTGAGCATCCTACTTGCATTCAATAACTGCTAAGTGCTAAATGTGATTGTTGTTCATGGTTGCATATCTACATATTGTACATTTCTGCTCTATTGATTATGTGTATAGAATTGCTTACCCCTATGCCCTTGTAGGTGATGTCTCGCTACATCGCTTGCATCGAGATCCGGCCACTTCCTAGTGGCACATGGATCTATGAGGACCATCGCGCGGTGTTCGAGGGAGAGGTAGAGATTACCTTCTACCACCCGAACCCGCTGATTCGATTTCGTCCTTGTAGATTTAGGATTACCATCATATACACTATGCATGTACCCCCGTTTTACACATATCATGGACCACCTCCCACACGGCCAGATCGCTCTTATCATAGTTTTTGTTTCAGACCTACCCGCTCACACCCTTTTTCCTCGAGAATCGTCCGCGAGGATACTCCCCCTTCTGATCCGAGGAGTCCAGTCAGGGTCACACCATCTTCTGACCCCGTACCCAGCGGTAGGGTACACTCTCCATCGGATGAGATCGAGGAGGGTCCCGTGGAGGATGAGAGCGGAGGCGAGCCTGTCGTTCATTCCACCGGGAGTCAGTGGAGGGATGATGATCCCTAGGTATGTGTATAGGGTGTATGATGAGGATCAGGGGATCCAATGTGGAGATGCCATGGAGGAGATTCTACTGCTGCTGCTGTTGATGGGGATGTTTCTTTTGCTACCTGGAGACTGCTACTACCATTACCACCAATACTACTGATGCTGCCAGATCTATGTGACCACCTCTAGAATTCATATTTTGATATGTATATATTTTGTAGATATGCTCTTGAGAGCTCTAGGGCTACGGTTATATTATGATGTAGATCTGTTATGGACTTGTTGGACCTTGGAGACTTGACTATTGGGACTATGTATTACTTGAAATATATCTATATATATAGCTTATGTTCATATTTTTAACTATGCATAGTCCTACTCTTTCCGCTTACTCTGATAAAGATTAATTAACGGATTCGGTTGTATTATGTAAATGGTATCAGTACCGTAAAAGAAAGAATGGATATGCATCGTCTAATTTTACAATGTCAATACATTTTCGAAAGCATCGATGCTATCCGGATTCTTATTTTAGCAAACACCGAATTCAATACAATGTTTCAAATAATACTAATTATTCTCTCCAAGAGCTCCATATCTTGATTGTGCACCCGCTTGTAAAGAAAATTTTATTTCCACATTTTCTTATATAATCACAAGTCCATATAATTTATCAAGTAATACTTAACTATTGTAATATTTACTTGATCTAGGAAAAAGGTGTCACACTGAGTGGTATTAGAGCAAAAGTCAGATCCTGTAGTAGGGGAAGTAGCTCCAGAAAGGTAGCCATCAACATCAAGCAGGTATCCGCAGGGCATATTTATTGTTATGAATGTTTGTATCTTGTCTCTTTTGAGCACAAGACACAATTTAATGTTGATTTAAAGTTATAAGCTATAGCCTTAGTATAGGTGGTGTGAGGAATGTTTCTTTAGGTCAACATATGTGACCATGAGCATATAGCGCAGGTCTATTATGGCAACTAGAAACCAAAATCACACCAATGCGATGTTAGAGAGGATAACCGCGGTGTTGGAGGCCATGCAGCAACAATCTCAGCAACCACCTCGGCCGGTTAATCCCCCTTATCAATGCAATGTGGGTAACACCGAGGCGAAGAGTCTGGCTGATTTTAGGAGTTGTAACCCACCTAAGTTTGAAGGAGGATTTAGACCTGAGGAGGCCAACAAGTGGATTCACACCATGGACAAGATTCTGAGGACTTTGGACTGCATGGAAGCTCAAAAAGTGGCATATGCAACCTACATGCTGGAAGATGAAGCTGAGAATTGGTGGAATCACACGGTTCAGCTTCTACACTATGAAGGAAGAGAGGTGAGTTGGGGTGTATTTATGGAAAAATTCCTCAATAAATATTTCCCTGAAGATTTGAGGAGAAAGAAAGAAGTGGAGTTTTTACAGCTGAAGCAAGGGAGCATGAGTGTGGGAGAGTACGCAGCCAAGTTCGAGGAATTGATGAAGTACTCTCCATACTATCAAAACAACCCCGATGAAAGGAGCAAGTGTATCAAGTTTAAGGGAGGCTTGAGGCCTAAGTTGAAGTCAATTTTCAGCTATCAACGAATTCAAAGCTTTCCTGCACTTGTGGACATGTGTAGGATGAATGAAGATGACAAGAAGGCTGAAGAGTTGCAAGCCTCGGAAAGAAAGGACAACCAGAATTATGGACCTCAGAGGCGAAGGGGTTTCAACAACCGAGGCAAGGGTTCGTATGATCGCCGGGGGAAAGGCAAAGGAAAAGCTGGAGGAAATGATGGAAGAAATCTTCAGAGCGAGGCTCCATTTTGTGACAAGTGTAAGCGCCATCGTTATGGCCGTGTTTGTTGGGGAACAAGTGGTTGTTTCAACTGTGGGAAGCCGGGACACTTTGCGAGAGACTGCAAGGAACCGATCAAAGCGAATTCAAGAGGGATTGTTGATAGGCCTATGGCTCAAGGAAGGGTTTTCACCCTTAGTGGTGTGGAAGCAAGCCGATCTTCTGATCTGGTGCAAGGTAAATACTTGCTAAATGGTCAGCTCTGTAATGTCTTGTTTGATTCTGGTGCAACACATTCATTTGTTTCATATGAATGTGTAGATCGTTTGGGTCTATCTATGTCTGAATTGCCATATACTCTGAAAGTAGAAACCCCTACCAATGCTCCTGTAGTTGTTTATAGAGCATGTCTTAACTGTTGTATAGAAGTGTTAGGACAAACCTCTAAGGTAGATCTGATCTGTTTACCCTTATCACAATTGGATGTGATCTTGGGGATGGACAGGTTGAGTCAAAACCAAGTGACCATCGATTGTGGCAGAAAGATTGTAACCTATAGGAATCTGAAACCCTCTGGTTACATGTGCCTGTTTAACACTGAAATAGAGGAGAATGGTCCAAGGTTGGAAGACATTCCTGTCGTCAGAGACTTTCCTGAGGTATTCGCTGACGAGATACCTGGTCTGCCACCAAGAAGAGAGATAGAATTTGGCATCGACTTAGTTCCGGGAGCTGGTCCCATTTCTATCGCTCCTTATAGAATGGCACCACCGAAAATGGCTGAAATGAAGAAGCAGATTGAAGAGCTATTTCAGAAGCAGATGATCCGACCAAGTGTGTCACCTTGGGGTGCTCCAGTTTTATTTATCAAGAAGAAAGATGGTAGTATGAGGATGTGCATCGACTACCGGTAGTTGAATAAGGTCACAATCAAGAACAAGTATCCATTGCCAAGGATAGATGACCTTATGGATCAAGTTCGTGGAGCTTCAGTATTTTCCAAGATTGATTTGAGGTCAGGGTACCATCAGATCAGGATTAGAGAAGAGGATATCTCTAAGACCGCATTTCGATCCCGATACGGGCATTATGAGTATGTTGTGATGCCGTTCGGATTGACCAATGCACCAGCTATTTTCATGGACTACATGAATCGAATCTTTAGACCTTATTTAGATTCATTCGTGGTTGTGTTCATTGATGATATCCTTATTTACTCTAAGAGCTCGGAGGAGCATGCTGAACACTTGAGGATAGTGTTGACTATTCTAAAGGAGAAGCAGCTATATGCCAAACTTACAAAGTGTGAGTTCTGGCTGGAGGAAGTTAAGTTCTTGGGGCATGTAATCTCAAGCAAAGGAATAGCAGTTGATCCGACGAAAGTAAGCTCGGTTTTGCAATGGGAGCAACCAAAGTCAGTCACGGAGGTGAGGAGCTTTCTTGGTTTGGCTGGTTACTATAGAAGATTTATAGAAGGATTCTCGAAGTTAGCATTGCCCTTGACAAAGTTAACTTGGAAAGACCAACCTTTTATTTGGGACGAGAAGTGTGAAAGGAGTTTCTGAGAATTGAAAGAAAGGTTGACATCCTCCCCTGTATTAGTCTTGCCTGATACCCAGAAGAGTTTCAAGGTGTATTGTGATGCATCGAAACAAGGACTTGGCAGTGTTTTGATGCAAGATGGGAAGGTAGTTGCTTATGCCTCGAGACAGCTAAAAGTTCATGAAATGAACTATCCAACTCATGACCTAGAGCTGGCAGCTATTGTCTTCGCTCTAAAGATTTGGAGGCACTATCTCTATGGCACTACGTTCCGGGTGTTCAGTGACCATAAGAGCTTAAAGTACCTCTTTGACCGGAAGGAGTTAAATATGAGGCAGCGCTGATGGATGGAGTTCTTGAAGGATTATGAGTTCGAACTTCATTACCATCCTGGGAAGGCAAACGTGGTGGCTGATGCGTTAAGTCGAAAGGCAATGCATATCAGTACGATGATGGTCAGGGAAGCTGCACTGATAGAAGAATTTAGAGATTTGAGTCTGACAATGCAAGTGGAACCAACAAGTATCAAGGTGGGTATGTTGCAAATTGCAAATGAATTCTTGCAAAGGATTCGATAATTGCAACAAGACGATGAAGGACTCAAGGAGAAAAGGAAGCTTATGGAAGAAGGCAAAGAGTTAGAATTTCAAGAAGGAAAGGATGGAATCCTTTGCTTTCAAGCAAGGATTTGTGTGCCTGATAATCTGGAGATAAGAAGAATGATTCTGGATGAAGCACATAAGAGCAAGATGAGTATGCATCCGGGAGCTACCAAAATGTATCAGGACCTGAAGAAGATGTTTTGGTGGCCTGGTCTAAAGAAAGATGTGGCGGGTTATGTGGCGTGTTGTTTAGTGTGTCAGAAGGCGAAGATGGAACACCAAAGTCCAGGAGGAGAATTACTTCCCTTGGAAATTCCATTATGGAAATGGGATAGTATCTCGATGGATTTCGTGTCAGGATTGCCAAGGACGGCTACTGGTCATGATGCAATCTGGGTGATCGTGGCTCGTTTGACCAAGTCAGCGCATTTTATTCCCGTTAATATGCGCTACTCTTTGGAAAAGCTCACTCAGTTATATGTGAAAGAAGTTGTTCGCCTGCATGGGGTACCATCAAGCATCGTGTCAGATCGCGATCCGAGGTTTACGTCAAAGTTTTGGAAAGATCTGCATAGAGCTCTGGGTTCAAGATTGAAGTTGAGTTCTGCATACCACCCTCAGACTGATGGTCAAATCGAGAGAACTATTCAGTCATTGGAGGACATCTTAAGAGCTTGTATTTTAGAAGGACAAGGGAATTGGGAGCAAATGTTGCCGCTCGTGGAATTCACGTACAACAATAGCTTTCACACGAGCATTGGAATGGCACCATTTGAAGCCCTGTATGGGAGAAAGTGTCAGACACCGTTATGCTGGTTTCAAGTGGGGGAGAATTCTCTGGTTGGACCAGATTTTGTGCAAGAGACAACTGAGAAGATTAAGATGATACAGGAGAAGATGAGGACAGCTCAGAGTAGGCAGAAAAGCTATGCTGATAGGAGGAGGAAACCTTTAGAGTTTGCTGAAGGAGACTATGTGTTCATTAGAATAGTACCGACCAAAGGTGTTAGTAGAGCTTTGAAAACCCAAAAACTATCACCTAAGTTTATTGGTCCCTATCAATTAGCTCTGCCCCCATCGTTAGCTAATCTTCATAATGTATTCCATGTGTCCCAGTTAAAAAGGTATATCCATGACCCCACCATTGTCCTTAGAATTCAACCCGATGACCTAGAAATTCATGAGAACCTAACCTTCGAAGCTAAGCCTGTTCGCATCGAAGACCGAAGAGTCAAGCAGCTTAGAGGGAAGGATATTTGTTTGGTCAAAGTCGTCTGGGCTTGTGACGATGTGATAGAGGCATCTTGGGAATTAGAGGATAAGATGCATCAGGACTATCCTGACTTGTTTGTATAAGTTGAATTTCGGGGACGAAATTCCTTGTAAGTGGGGGAGTAGTGTAACACCCCAAAATTTTAATCCCCGATTAATGAAATGTTAATTATAAAATTAATTATAATTAATGATTTCTATTTTAATCCTTGATTAAAATTCTGTGTTATGTATTTAGGAGATGTGTTTGAATTTATTTAATAAATATAATTATGCATGAAATAATTATTTTGCATATTAGTCCCTGGGTTGGGACCTAGAAGCAATTATAGGAAAGGTTTTGGAGGGAAAGTAAATAAAATTATTATTTTTCAAAAACTGGGCAAAACACTCGAGTATTATTCTGGATACTCGAGTATTTTGGACAGAGTTGCCCGAGTTAGTGCGTTTGGTGAGTCATCATCAACGATTTCGTTTCGTTGACACGAAATCACTACCCTTCCACGTCCATGGAGGTCGTGTCGTCATGCATGCACTCAATTGAAGCCTATAAAAGCTAAGCAACACCGAATTCGTGGGGTATTTGGCCAAAATTTGGGTTGTTGCTCAAGTTAGGGTTCTGAACTCGTTTCCTTCGATTCACCCCTTGTATTTCGATTCAAACCACAAATCATACACTAATACAAAGCTCACATCACGAGCTTTGTATAGACACTAAAATCGTGAGGTTTGAGTGAGTGTGGTGGAAGAATTGGAGCTTGGAAGTTGGGGCTGTTTTCTGTCAAGTGGTTCTGGGAGCTCACTTTGATTCCAATTTATGGTAAGCTCACGAGTCTTTTGAGCCTCAATTCAATTTCTTTAGTTAGTAGAGGTTACATAGAGTATAGAAATACTAATTTCCCCAATTGTTATCTCTGTCTTCCATGTAAACCAATTCAATCTTGGTGATGCACTCAAAACTGTCTTGTATGTGGTGCTTAAAGCTGTCTTTGGTGTTGGAGAGCTTTCTCTTGGGAATTTTCTATTAGTGCATGTCTGAGAGGTAAGGGGAAGTTGATTTATGCACTAGATAGAGTTTGAATTTCATTATTTTCATTAGAGAGCCACCAAGAGGCTCTAAAGGCTTAGATTGAATAGGAACTTTGGTTTGGAGACCAATTCATGCTCTATGGTTGTTGTGAGCAAGTTTCATATGATGCATGCAAGCTGTAATGAACGCTATTTCATGAGTTTGTTGATTATTTTGCAATTTGAGGTGTTAAGTTGTGAAATTGTGTGTTTTATGCATTAATGATTGATTCTCTGTCAAATCTGTAATTTGATATGAATTGAGTATTGTAACATGTTCATTATATGGTATATGAACTCTGTTGATCATTGGATTGGACTAAAAATGGTTAGAATTGAAAATGGTGTATTAAAACCAAGATTTCAGTCTGTTCTGCAACAAAAGACTCGAGTATTAGGCTGGTTACTCGAGTAAAATTTTGGTAAATATATGTATTTTGAGCAAGAACACTCGAGTACCATGCCCAGAACTCGAGTAATCGAGTGATACATGGGATATGTTAAGGTAAACCACTCGAGTAATGCAGGGGTCACTCGAGTATTCTGGAAATGATGAAGAACACTCGAGTAACTCATGAATCACTCGAGTATTTTTATGAATCTGAAACCCAAATCCCCAGAAAGACATGAACACTCGAGTAATATGGAAATAGTTGAAGAACACTCGAGTCTTCTGAAGAACACTCGAGTAATTTACCCAGAATCTTAAAAATACCATTTTTAATTCTGAATCATTTAATTAATAATTGAATAACAATAATCCAAGGGATCTGGACTTAAAAGAAATTGATTAATATGAGTATACCATTTGGATGACAGGATGTGCTCGGGTGGCACGTTATATACTAACCAATTTCCTTTAAGCTTAAAAAAAGATGCATTCATTTTGGAGTTTGGATGGTAGGTCGTTTATCATGTTTTGGTAACATGTGGAGGGCCTCTGGGAGTGCCAAAACGCTTGCTTGGTGACACGTTGAAGACATGGTCGGCTTAGTGGATGCCGATATGGTTAAACCGTTTGGATGACGGTCCGTTTGGATGACGGGATGTGCTCGGGTGGCACGAATTCCAAGCTTGTCGTGTACATTCTTGGTGAATGTACGAAATGTTGTATACCTAGGAATACAACGCACTGGTGAGTGCTGGGTTGTCAGGGATGGACGTCAGAGAGTGACATAGATTGACGGAGATAGGTTTGAGAGCTAAATTCATGCATCATGCCATTCATTTAAATTAACTGTGATAAATGAAACAAGTGTAAGCATCCTACTTGCATTCAATAACTGCTAAGTGCTAAATGTGATTGTTGTTCATGGTTGCATATCTACATATTGTACATTTCTGCTCTATTGATTATGTGTATAGAATTGCTTACCCCTATGCCCTTGTAGGTGATGTCTCGCTACATCGCTTGCATCGAGATCCGGCCACTTCCTAGTGGCACATGGATCTATGAGGACCATCGCGCGGTGTTCGAGGGAGAGGTAGAGATTACCTTCTACCACCCGAACCCGCTGATTCGATTTCGTCCTCGTAGATTTAGGATTCCCATCATATACACTATGCATGTACCCCCGTTTTACACATATCATGGACCACCTCCCACACGGCCAGCTCGCTCTTATCATAGTTTTCGTTTCAGACCTACCTGCTCACACCCTTTTTCCTCGAGAGTCGTCCGCGAGGATACTCCCCCTTCTGATCCGAGGAGTCCAGTCAGGGTCACACCATCTTCTGACCCCGTACCCAGTGGTAGGGTACACTCTCCATCGGATGAGATCAAGGAGGGTCCCGTGGAGGATGAGAGCGGAGGCGAGCCTGTCGTTCATTCCACCGGGAGTCAGTGGAGGGATGATGATCCCTAGGTATGTGTATAGGGTGTATGATGAGGATCAGGGGATCCGATGTGGAGATGCCATGGAGGAGATTCTACTGCTGCTGCTGTTGATGGGGATGTTTCTTTTGCTACCTGGAGACTGCTACTACCATTACCACTACTACTACTGATGCTGCCAGATCTATGTGACCACCTCTAGAGTTCATATTTTGATATGTATATATTTTGTAGATATGCTCTTGAGAGCTCTAGGGCTATGGTTATATTATGATGTAGATCTGTTATGGACTTGTTGGACCTTGGAGACTTGACTATTGGGACTATGTATTACTTGAACTATATCTATATATATATCTATATATTGCTTATGTTCATATTTTTAACTGTGCATAGTCCTACTCTTTCCGCTTACTCTGATAAAGATTAATTAACGGATTCGGTTGTATTATGTAAATGGTATCAGTTCCGTAAAAGAAAGAATGGATATGCATCGTCTAATTTTACAATGTCAATACATTTTCGAAAGCATCGATGCTATCCGGATTCTTATTTTAGCAAACACCGAATTCAATACAATGTTTCAAATAATACTAATTATTCTCTCCAAGAGCTCCATATCTTGATTGTGCACCCGCTTGTAAAGAAAATTTTATTTCCACATTTTCTTATATAATCACAAGTCCATATAATTTATCAAGTAATACTTAACTATTGTAATATTTACTTGATCTGGGAAAAGGGTGTCACACTGAGTGGTATCAGAGCAAAAGTCAGATCCTGTAGTAGGGGAAGTAGCTCCAGAAAGGTAGCCATCAACATCAAGCAGGTATCCGCAGGGCATATTTATTGTTATGAATGTTTGTATCATGTCTCTTTTGATCACAAGACACAATTGAATGTTGATTTAAAGTTATAAGCTATAGCCTTAGTATAGGTGGTGTGAGGAATGTTTCTTTAGGTCAACATATGTGACCATGAGCATATAGCGCAGGTCTATTATGGCAACTAGAAACCAAAATCACACCAATGCGATGTTAGAGAGGATAACCGCGGTGTTGGAGGCCATGCAGCAACAATCTCAGCAACCACCTCAGCCGGTTAATCTACCTCATCAATGCAATGTGGGTAACACCGAGGCGAAGAGTCTGGCTGATTTTAGGAGTTGTAACCCACCTAAGTTTGAAGGAGGATTTAGACCTGAGGAGGCCAACAAGTGGATTCACACCATGGACAAGATTCTGAGGACTTTGGACTGCATGGAAGCTCAAAAAGTGGAATATGCAACCTACATGCTGGAAGATGAAGCTGAGAATTGGTGGAATCACACGGTTCAACTTCTACACTATGAAGGAAGAGAGGTGAGTTGGGGTGTATTTATGGAAAAATTCCTCAATAAATATTTCCCTGAAGATTTGAGGAGAAAGAAAGAAGTGGAGTTTTTACAGCTGAAGCAAGGGAGCATGAGTGTGGGAGAGTACGCAGCCAAGTTTGAGGAATTGATGAAGTACTCTCCATACTATCAAAACAACCCCGATGAAAGGAGCAAGTGTATCAAGTTTGAGGGAGGCTTGAGGCCTAAGTTGAAGTCAATTTTCAGCTATCAACGAATTCAAAGCTTTCCTGCACTTGTGGACATGTGTAGGATGTATGAAGATGACAAGAAGGCTGAAGAGTTGCAAGCCTCAGAAAGAAAGGACAACCATAATTATGGACCTCAGAGGCGAAAGGGTTTCAACAATCGAGGCAAGGGTCCGTATGATCGCCGGGGGAAAGGCAAAGGAAAAGCTGGAGGAAATGATGGAAGAAATCTTCGGAGCGAGGCTCCATTTTTTGACAAGTGTAAGCGCCATCATTATGGCCGTGTTTGTTGGGGAACAAGTGGTTGTTTCAACTGTGGGAAGCCGGGACACTTTGCGAGAGACTGCAAGGAACCGATCAAAGCGAATTCAAGAGGGATTGCTGATAGGCCTATGGCTCAAGGAAGGGTTTTCACCCTTAGTGGTGTGGAAGCAAGCCGATCTTCTGATCTGGTGCAAGGTAAATACTTGCTAAATGGTCAGCTCTATAATGTCTTGTTTGATTCTGGTGCAACACATTCATTTGTTTCATATGAATGTGTAGATCGTTTGGGTCTATCTATGTCTGAATTGCCATATACTCTGAAAGTAGAAACCCCTACCAATGCTCCTGTAGTTGTTTATAGAGAATGTCTTAACTGTTGTATAGAAGTGTTAGGACAAACCTCTAAGGTAGATCTGATCTGTTTACCCTTATCACAATTGGATGTGATCTTGGGGATGGACTGGTTGAGTCAAAACCAAGTGACCATCGATTGTGGCAGAAAGATTGTAACCTATAGGAATCCGAAACCCTCTGGTTACATGTGCCTGTTTAACACTGAAATAGAGGAGAATGGTCCAAGGTTGGAAGAGATTCCTGTCGTCAGAGACTTTCCTGAGGTATTCGCTGACGAGATACCTGGTCTGCCACCAAGAAGAGAGATAGAATTTGGCATCGACTTAGTTTCGGGAGCTGGTCCCATTTCTATTGCTCCTTATAGAATGGCACCACCAGAAATGGCTGAAATGAAGAAGCAGATTGAAGAGCTATTTCAAAAGCAGATGATCCGACCAAGTGTGTCACCTTGGGGTGCTCCAGTTTTATTTGTCAAGAAGAAAGATGGTAGTATGAGGATGTGCATCGACTACCGGCAGTTGAATAAGGTCACAATCAAGAACAAGTATCCATTGCCAAGGATAGATGACCTTATGGATAAAGTTCGTGGAGATTCAGTATTTTCCAAGATTGATTTGAGGTCAGGGTACCATCAGATCAGGATTAGAGAAGAGGATATCTCTAAGACAGCATTTCGATCCCGATACGGGCATTATGGGTATGTTGTGATGCCGTTCGGATTGACCAATGCACCAGCTATTTTCATGGACTACATGAATCGAATCTTTAGACCTTATTTAGATTCATTCGTGGTTGTGTTCATTGATGATATCCTTATTTACTCCAAGAGCTCGGAGGAGCATGCTGAACACTTGAGGATAGTGTTGACTATTCTAAAAGAGAAGCAGCTGTATGCCAAACTTACAAAGTGTGAGTTCTGGCTGGAGGAAGTTAAGTTCTTGGGGCATGTAATCTCAAGCAAAGGAATAGTAGTTGATCCGACGAAAGTAAGCTCGGTTTTGCAATGGGAGCAACCAAAGTCAGTCACGGAGGTGAGGAGCTTTCTTGGTTTGGCTGGTTACTATAGAAGATTTATAGAAGGATTCTCGAAGTTAGCATTGCCCTTGACAAAGTTAACTTGGAAAGACCAACCTTTTATTTGGGACGAGAAGTGTGAAAGGAGTTTCTGAGAATTGAAAGAAAGGTTGACATCCTCCCCTGTATTAGTCTTGCCTGATACCCAGAAGAGTTTCAAGGTGTATTGTGATGCATCGAAACAAGGACTTGGCAGTGTTTTGATGCAAGATGGGAAGGTAGTTGCTTATGCCTCGAGACAGCTAAAAGTTCATGAAATGAACTATCCAACTCATGACCTAGAGCTGGCAGCTATTGTCTTCGCTCTAAAGATTTGGAGGCACTATCTCTATGGCACTACGTTCCGGGTGTTCAGTGACCATAAGAGCTTAAAGTACCTCTTTGACCAGAAGGAGTTAAATATGAGGCAGGGCTGATGGATGGAGTTCTTGAAGGATTATGAGTTCGAACTTCATTACCATCCTGGGAAGGCAAACGTGGTGGCTGATGCGTTAAGTCGAAAGGCAATGCATATCAGTACGATGATGGTCAGGGAAGCTGCACTGATAGAAGAATTTAGAGATTTGAGTCTGACAATGCAAGTGGAACCAACAAGTATCAAGGTGGGTATGTTGCAAATTGCAAATGAATTCTTGCAAAGGATTCGATAATTGCAACAAGACGATGAAGGACTCAAGGAGAAAAGGAAGCTTATGGAAGAAGGCAAAGAGTTAGAATTTCAAGAAGGAAAGGATGGAATCCTTCGCTTTAAAGCAAGGATTTGTGTGCCTGATAATCTGGAGATAAGAAGAATGATTCTGGATGAAGCACATAAGAGCAAGATGAGTATGCATCCGGGAGCTACCAAAATGTATCAGGACTTGAAGAAGATGTTTTGGTGGCCTGGTCTAAAGAAAGATGTGGCGGGTTATGTGGCGTGTTGTTTAGTGTGTCAGAAGGCGAAGGTGGAACACCAAAGTCCAGGAGGAGAATTACATCCCTTGGAAATTCCATTATGGAAATGGGATAGTATCTCGATGGATTTCGTGTCAGGATTGCCAAGGACGGCTACTGGTCATGATGCAATCTGGGTGATCGTGGCTCGTTTGACCAAGTCAGCGCATTTTATTCCCGTTAATATGCGCTACTCTTTGGAAAAGCTCACTCAGTTATATGTGAAAGAAGTTGTTCGCCTGCATGGGGTACCATCAAGCATCGTGTCAGATCGCGATCCGAGGTTTACGTCAAAGTTTTGGAAAGATCTGCATAGAGCTCTGGGTTCAAGATTGAAGTTGAGTTCTGCATACCACCCTCAGACTGATGGTCAAATCGAGAGAACTATTCAGTCATTGGAGGACATCTTAAGAGCTTGTATTTTAGAAGGACAAGGGAATTGGGAGCAAATGTTGCCGCTCGTGGAATTCACGTACAACAATAGCTTTCACGCGAGCATTGGAATGGCACCATTTGAAGCCCTGTATGGGAGAAAGTGTCAGACACCGTTATGCTGGTTTCAAGTGGGGGAGAATTCTCTGGTTGGACCAGATTTTGTGCAAGAGACAACTGAGAAGATTAAGATGATACAGGAGAAGATGAGGACAGCTCAGAGTAGGCAGAAAAGCTATGCTGATAGGAGGAGGAAACCTTTAGAGTTTGCTGAAGGAGACTATGTGTTCATTAGAATAGTACCGACCAAAGGTGTTAGTAGAGCTTTGAAAACCCAAAAACTATCACCTAAGTTTATTAGTCCCTATCAATTAGCTCTGCCCCCATCGTTAGCTAATCTTCATAATGTATTCCATGTGTCCCAGTTAAAAAGGTATATCCATGACCCCACCATTGTCCTTAGAATTCAACCCGATGACCTAGAAATTCATGAGAACCTAACCTTCGAAGCTAAGCCTGTTCGCATCGAAGACCGAAGAGTCAAGCAGCTTAGAGGGAAGGATATTTGTTTGGTCAAAGTCGTCTGGGCTTGTGACGATGTGATAGAGGCATTTTGGGAATTAGAGGATAAGATGCGTCAGGACTATCCTGACTTGTTTGTATAAGTTGAATTTCGGGGACGAAATTCCTTTTAAGTGGGGGAGTAGTGTAACACCCCAAAATTTTAATCCCCGATTAATGAAATGTTAATTATAAAATTAATTATAATTAATGATTTCTATTTTAATCCTTGATTAAAATTCTGTGTTATGTATTTAGGAGATGTGTTTGAATTTATTTAATAAATATAATTATGCATGAAATAATTATTTTGCATATTAGTCCCTGGGTTGGGACCTAGAAGCAATTATAGGAAAGGTTTTGGAGGGAAAGTAAATAAAATTATTATTTTTCAAAAACTGGGCAAAACACTCGAGTATTATTCTGGATACTCGAGTATTTTGGACAGAGTTGCCCGAGTTAGTGCGTTTGGTGAGTCATCATCAACGATTTCGTTTCGTTGACACGAAATCACTACCCTTCCACGTCCATGGAGGTCGTGTCGTCATGCATGCACTCAATTGAAGCCTATAAAAGCTAAGCAACACCGAATTCGTGGGGTATTTGGCCAAAATTTGGGTTGTTGCTCAAGTTAGGGTTCTGAACTCGTTTCCTTCGATTCACCCCTTGTATTTCGATTCAAACCACAAATCATACACTAATACAAAGCTCACATCATGAGCTTTGTATAGACACTAAAATCGTGAGGTTTGAGTGAGTGTGGTGGAAGAATTGGAGCTTGGAAGATGGGGCTGTTTTCTGTCAAGTGGTTCTGGGAGCTCACTTTGATTCCAATTTTTGGTAAGCTCACGAGTCTTTTGAGCCTCAATTCAATTTCTTTAGTTAGTAGAGGTTACATAGAGTATAGAAATACTAATTTCCCCAATTGTTATCTCTATCTTCCATGTAAACCAATTCAATCTTGGTGATGCACTCAAAACTGTCTTGCATGTGGTGCTTAAAGCTGTCTTTGGTGTTGGAGAGCTTTCTCTTGGGAATTTTCTGTTAGTGCACGTCTGAGAGGTAAGGGGAAGTTGATTTATGCACTAGATAGAGTTTGAATTTCATTATTTTCATTAGAGAGCCACCAAGAGGCTCTAAGGGCTTAGATTGAATAGGAACTTTGGTTTGGAGACCAATTCATGCTCTATGGTTGTTGTGAGCAAGTTTCATATGATGCATGCAAGCTGTAATGAACGTTATTTCATGAGTTTGTTGATTATTTTGCAATTTGAGGTGTTAAGTTGTGAAATTGTGTGTTTTATGCATTAATGATTGATTCTCTGTCAAATCTGTAATCTGATATGAATTGAGTATTGTAACATGTTCATTATATGGTATATGAACTCTGTTGATCATTGGATTGGACTAAAAATGGTTAGAATTGAAAATGGTGTATTAAAACCAAGATTTCAGTCTGTTCTGCAACAAAAGACTCGAGTATTAGGCTGGTTACTCGAGTAAAATTTTGCTAAAACAATGTATTTTGAGAAAGAACACTCGAGTACCATGCCCAGAACTCGAGTAATCGAGTGATGCATGGGATATGTTAAGGTAAACCATTCGAGTAATGCAGGGGTCACTCGAGTATTCTGGAAATGATGAAGAACACTCATGTAACTCATGAATCACTCGAGTATTTTTATGAATCTGAAACCCAAATCCCCAGAAAGACATGAACACTCGAGTAGTCTGAAGAACACTCGAGTAATCTGGAAATAGTTGAAGAACACTCGAGTCTTCTGAAGAACACTCGAGTAATTTACCCAGAATCTTAAAAATACCATTTTTAATTCTGAATCATTTAATTAATAATTGAATAACAATAATCCAAGGGATCTGGACTTAAAAGAAATTGATTAATATGAGTATACCGTTTGGATGACAGGATGTGCTCGGGTGGCACGTTATATACTAACCAATTTCCTTTAAGCTTAAAAAAAGATTCATTCATTTTGGAGTTTGGATGGTAGGTCGTTTATCATGTTTTGGTAACATGTGGAGGGCCTCTGGGAGTGCCAAAACGCTTGCTTGGTGACACGTTGAAGACGTGGTCGGCTTAGTGGATGCCGATATGGTTAAACCGTTTGGATGACGGTCTGTTTGGATGACGGGATGTGCTCGGGTGGCACGAATTCCAAGCTTGTCGTGTACATTCTTGGTGAATGTACGAAATGTTGTATACCTAGGAATACAACGCACTGGTGAGTGCTGGGTTGTCAGGGATGGACGTCAGAGAGTGACATAGATTGACGGAGATAGGTTTGAGAGCTAAATTCATGCATCATGCCATTCATTTAAATTAACTGTGATAAATGAAACAAGTGTGAGCATCCTACTTGCATTCAATAACTGCTAAGTGCTAAATGTGATTGTTGTTCATGGTTGCATATCTACATATTGTACATTTCTGCTCTATTGATTATGTGTATAGAATTGCTTACCCCTATGCCCTTGTAGGTGATGTCTCGCTACATCGCTTGCATCGAGATCCGGCCACTTCCTAGTGGCACATGGATCTATGAGGACCATCGCGCGGTGTTCGAGGGAGAGGTAGAGATTACCTTCTACCACCCGAACCCGCTGATTCGATTTCGTCCTCGTAGATTTAGGATTCCCATCATATACACTATGCATGTACCTCCGTTTTACACATATCATGGACCACCTCCCACACGGCCAGCTCGCTCTTATCATAGTTTTCGTTTCAGACCTATCCGCTCACACCCTTTTTCCTCGAGAGTCGTCGGCGAGGATACTCCCCCTTCTGATCCGAGGAGTCCAGTCAGGGTCACACCATCTTCTGACCCCGTACCCAGTGGTAGGGTACATTCTCCATCGGATGAGATCGAGGAAGGTCCCGTGGAGGATGAGAGCGGAGGCGAGCCTGTCGTTCATTCCATCGGGAGTCAGTGGAGGGATGATGATCCCTAGGTATGTGTATAGGGTGTATGATGAGGATCAGGGGATCCGATGTGGAGATGCCATGGAGGAGATTCTACTGCTGCTGCTGTTGATGGGGATGTTTCTTTTGCTACCTGGAGACTGCTACTACCATTACCACTACTACTACTGATGCTGCCAGATCTATGTGACCACCTCTAGAGTTCATATTTTGATATGTATATATTTTGTAGATATGCTCTTGAGAGCTCTAGGGCTATGGTTATATTATGATGTAGATCTGTTATGGACTTGTTGGACCTTGGAGACTTGACTATTGGGACTATGTATTACTTGACCTATATCTATATATATCTATATATAGCTTATGTTCATATTTTTAATTGTGCATAGTCCTACTCTTTCCGCTTACTCTGATAAAGATTAATTAACGGATTCGGTTGTATTATGTAAATGGTATCAGTTCCGTAAAAGAAAGAATGGATATGCATCGTCTAATTTTACAATGTCAATACATTTTCGAAAGCATCGACGCTATCCGGATTCTTATTTTAGCAAACACCGAATTCAATACAATGTTTCAAATAATACTAATTATTCTCTCCAAGAGCTCCATATCATGATTGTGCACCCGCTTGTAAAGAAAATTTTATTTCCACATTTTCTTATATAATCACAAGTCCATATAATTTATCAAGTAATACTTAACTATTGTAATATTTACTTGATTTGGGAAAAGGGTGTCACATCAACACTGAACTCACCTTTGCTGGATTCACCGCAATTCCTTCCTTAGAGATTACATGCCCAAGAAACTTTACTTCATTCAACCAAAACTCACATTTCGCAAGTTTGGCGTACAACTGCTTCTCCTTCAGGACCTTCAACACAATCCTGAGATGTTCTTCATGCTCCTCCGGACTCTTGGAATAGACCAAAATATCATCTATAAACACCACTACAAAGAAATCCAGGTAGGGTCTAAAGATCCGGTTCATATAATCCATGAAAATAGCAGGTGCATTAGTCAATCCGAACAGCATCACAACATACTCATAATGACCGTATCGAGATCGAAATGCAGTCTTGGGTATATCTTCCTCCTTTATCCTGATCTGATGATAGCCCGATCTCAGATCAATCTTTGAAAACACTGCAGCTCCCCTAACTTGATCCATAAGGTCATCAATCCTTGGCAAAGGATACTTATTCTTAATAGTGACCTTATTCAACTGTCTGTAGTCCACACACATTCTCATACTTCCATCCTTTTTCTTAACAAACAGTAGTGGAGCTCCCCAAGGCGAAACACTTGGCCTGATCATGTGCTTCTGCAGCAACTCCTCTATCTGCTTTTTCATTTCTGCCATTTCTGGTGGTGCCATTCTATAAGGAGCAATAGAGATGGGACCAGCTCCAGGAACTAGATCAATCCCAAACTCTATTTCCCGCTTCGGAGGTAATCCTGGTATCTCTTCAGGAAATACTTCCGGAAATTCCCTTACCACAGGGATCTCTTCTATTGGCATTGTCTCTTCTTCTCCAGTAGCAGAGATTAAACACATGTAACCTTCGGGTTCAAGGGTTTTATATTGGATTGTCTTTCTCTCGCAATTAATGATCACTTGGTTCTTCATCAACCAATCCATTCCCAAGATCACATCTAATTGTAACTTAGGGAGACAAACCAAATCTACTCTAGAAACACGACCCAAGATTTCAACTTCACACCCTAAGCAAACCTTAGAGGTAAAGATGGGTATTCCAGTAGGGGTATCTATACTAAGATAGCAAGGCGAATCAGAAACAACAAGATTCAACCTAGTCACACATTCAGGAGAAACAAAAGAATGTGTAGCTCCAGAATCAAACATAATCTTGCAAGGTTGATCATTAAGCAAAAAGTTACCTTGCACGAGATTCGGGGTTTGGGTTGCTTCATTACCACTCAGGGTAAACACTTTTCCTTGCACCACAGACTTGCCAGCAGATCCTTTTGTAACATCCTCACTTTAATTAGTTAATTTTAAATTTTAATAAAATCAGAGTTTGAAAATTCATTTTAAAATTTGATTTCTTTTAAAAAGTTTTTCGAAAATCCGGCAGAGTTTCCTCTGTTTTTCGGACTTCCCAAAAATTCTCTTCTTAAAACTTGTCAGTCCAGAATTATTTAAAAACATAAACACAACAGATTAAAACCCAGTTCAGATCCTAACGCCCGATTAGTACAAATTCAGGGCATACAATTACTACGCATATTAAATTACAAAAATAACAGTTTTAAAAATAGAATCCGCTCAGGGTATCACAAATACACTCCACGTGGTGGAGAGTTTCCAGTTCGGCCCGCAACAGTGTAAGCTCCGCTTCCGTACTTGTAAAATTATATCAAGAAGGGTAGCATTACACAGAACTTAAAAAGATAAATCCTAAAAGAAGACATAGCAAATAACTAAGCCTATATAATTATTAATATACTTTATTCATAATTATTCGTATAATTGATCTCTCTTAGTTCTTCACTTATTCTCACATTCCTTTAATTATTGATTCTCTTTTCTTTCTTCCTTTCCCATTCTTTTATTCTTTTTTCCATTTTCATTAGGTAGTCCAGCCCCAGCCAGCCGTACGGTACTGAGCGCTAGGAGTTCCCTTATTCATTATTCATTTTCCTTTCTTTTTCCTTTTTAATCGATACGCCTTACTAGGCTCGCATCGATGCCGATACGCCTTACCAGGCTCGCACCGGACTTCCATTTTCCTTTTTAACCGATACTGTTGGAAAACTACACTCGGTGTGTGAAACAAATAGGAACACTAGGAGAACACCTAGAAGGGGGGTTGAATAGGTGTTAAAGAAACTTTGAAAGATTTTCGCAAGAAACAAATCTAAACGATTAAAACCAATGAAAATCAATCAATTAACAAATATTATATGAGAGATTAAGCGGAAACAATCAACACCAATATTCTTATTGATTCACCTAGGTTATGAAAATGATTTTCCCCAAATTAATTTGAACAATAAAGATTCAATTCAATCAAATATAGAAAAATCACTTTTTCTAGGTTTTCAATCAAGAACACAATTAAAGACTTGAATTGTAAAGAGTAGAGAGTTTAGAGATACGACACAGTGATTTATCCTGGTTCACTTTCATCCACTTGAAAGCTACTCCAGTCCCCTCTTCAACCAAGAGAGATTCTTCACTATGAGGAATTAGAGTTTCTCAAATTACAAGTAAATGCCTCACAAGACTCCCTTCTTGCTAGCCTACAAGAGATACCACACCCTTGCCTTGTCACCCTATTGATAATCTAATCTAACCTCTTCTCTTGCTTGCCGATACCCCACAACAAGACTTCCAATTGCTTGCTTCACTCACAAGACTTCCAATTTCTTGTTCTTCAACAAGGCTTCCAAGTGCTTGATGAAATGCCTCACCAAGGCTTCCAAATAACTTTGCTTGATTTCACAAAATCAAGGCTTCCAATGTTGTAGAATGTTTGCCTCTTGCAATGATTACAACACAAATGAAAACAAAATAACAATCCTATGAATCTCTTTCAAAAGCTATGAAAAGATCAACATGAGAGATTCAAGGTTCTTGATCAAAGAATATGAAAATGAGAGCTTTGATCTTGAGAGAGTGAGAGAGAATAGTGTGGCTTTGATTCTTTGTAAAATTGTGTATCAAAATGATTCTAGTTGATAGAAATGATTAGGAAAAGGTTTATATAGAATACCCAAAAGTTGGAGCACTTAGAATGGCTTTTGAGAAGTGAAAAACGTATTTAAAAAACCATATCTAATCAAGTTACTCGAGTGAAATGAGTGTTACTCGAGTAATACGAAAGCTGCAAAAATTTCACTCGAGTGAAAAAGGTTTTACTCGAGTAAAAGTTCAGATAATCGATTATCAAAAGTTTGTTAATCGATTACCAGTTCAAAATACACTGTTAATAAATTATCAAAATCTGTTAATCGATTATTAACATTAAAAATCACTTAAAACTTGTTTTCTCAAAAACTAAACCTTTTCTTTCAAACCTTTAAGCCACCTATTGATTTTAGGCAAAGTGAATACTCAAAATATGATATAATCATGCAATCAAAAGAGATTCACTACCCTCTAATAAACTCTACCCAAACTCATAAACTAAAAGACTTGTGAGGCAAAAGATAAAACATTAAAACATAAACAACCAAACTAAGTCTTCATGAGTTGGTTCTCTCTTCATAACTTGATGTTTGTTGTTGCTTGTTGAGCTTGAACTTGATCAACACATTTGTAGCTTGTTCAAAACCTTTTGGCATTTATCAAAACATTCTTCATGGATCTTACAATCTCCCCCTTTTTGAAAATGACAAACATGTTTTGAAATCGTTTGAAGTTCATTGAAGTTGTTGATGCTTGAACCATTTGATCACTTGGTGAGACTCTTGCTCCCCCTCAATTAATGCTTTTGACATTTGAAATCCAATTGAGTAAGCTTGATTCTCCCCCTATCTTCAACAACTTTGCTCAACCTACATAAAAACAACAAAACAACCTTTCTCCAAACATACATCTAAAAATTTCTCCCTTTGTTTCAAAAACATCATATTTCTCCCCCTTTGGCATTATCAAAAAGAAATATATACCAATTGAAATAAGATCTAAGCCAAAATAGAATAAATATAACCAAAGCATGAATAGAATAACACCAATTTGTAGAATTTTCTCCTTGGTACCAATTGAAGTAGCAAATGAATGAATATCACATGAAAGTCCTTTTGCTCTTCAATCATACCTACAAAAACAATCATGCTTTGCTTTTAAATCATATTGAATTTTCCTTTTATCATCATCGGTCCACTTATCTTTGGGAGTAAGTGTAAGCACACCTTCTACATCTTTTGAGGGAATATAAGGACCATTTTCAATGGCTTCCCAAATGTTCATATCTATGGCTTCTATAAAGATTCTCATCCTAATTTTCCAATAAGCATAACCCTCTCCACCAAACATAGGAGGGCGATTAATTGAAGCACCTTCACCACCAAAAGGATTCCTAGAACCCATTGTAGTTTCCTTAAGGATCTTTAACGAAAAAGCTCTATGCTCGTGTCTTTCGACCGAGCTCTGATACCAATTGTTGGAAAACTACACTCGGTGTGTGAAACAAATAGGAACACTAGGAGAACACCTAGAAGGGGGGTTGAATAGGTGTTAAAGAAACTTTGAAAGATTTTCGCAAGAAACAAATCTAAACGATTAAAACCAATGAAAATAAATCAATTAACAAATATTATATGAGAGATTAAGCGGAAACAATCAACACCAATATTCTTATTGATTCACCTAGGTTATGAAAATGATTTTCCCCAAATTAATTTGAACAATAAAGATTCAATTCAATCAAATATAGAAAAATCACTTTTTCTAGGTTTTCAATCAAGAACACAATTAAAGACTTGAATTGTAAAGAGTAGAGAGTTTAGAGATACGACACAATGATTTATCCTGGTTCACTTTCATCCACTTGAAAGCTACTCCAGTCCCCTCTTCAGCCAAGAGAGATTCTTCACTATGAGGAATTAGAGTTTCTCAAATTACAAGTAAATGCCTCACAAGACTCCCTTCTTGCTAGCCTACAAGAGATACCACACCCTTGCCTTGTAACCCTATTGATAATCTAATCTAACCTCTTCTCTTGCTTGCCGATACCCCACAACAAGACTTCCAATTGCTTGCTTCACTCACAAGACTTCCAATTGCTTGTTCTTCAACAAGGCTTCCAAGTGCTTGATGAAATGCCTCACCAAGGCTTCCAAATAACTTTGCTTGATTTCACAAAATCAAGGCTTCCAATGTTGTAGAATGTTTGCCTCTTGCAATGATTACAACACAAATGAAAACAAAATAACAATCCTATGAATCTCTTTCAAAAGCTATGAAAAGATCAACATGAGAGATTCAAGGTTCTTGATCAAAGAATATGAAAATGAGAGCTTTGATCTTGAGAGAGTGAGAGAGAATAGTGTGGCTTTGATTCTTTGTAAAATTGTGTATCAAAATGATTCTAGTTGATAGAAATGATTAGGAAAAGGTTTATATAGAATACCCAAAAGTTGGAGCACTTAGAATGGCTTTTGAGAAGTGAAAAACGTATTTAAAAAACCATATCTGATCAAGTTACTCGAGTGAAATGAGTGTTACTCGAGTAATACGAAAGCTGCAAAAATTTCACTCGAGTGAAAAAGGTTTTACTCGAGTAAAAGTTCAGATAATCGATTATCAAAAGTTTGTTAATCGATTACCAGTTCAAAATACACTGTTAATAAATTATCAAAATCTGTTAATCGATTATTAACATTAAAAATCACTTAAAACTTGTTTTCTCAAAAACTAAACCTTTTCTTTCAAACCTTTAAGCCACCTATTGATTTTAGGCAAAGTGAATACTCAAAATATGATATAATCATGCAATCAAAAGAGATTCACTACCCTCTAATAAACTCTACCCAAACTCATAAACTAAAAGACTTGTGAGGCAAAAGATAAAACATTAAAACATAAACAACCAAACTAAGTCTTCATGAGTTGGTTCTCTCTTCATAACTTGATGTTTGTTGTTGCTTGTTGAGCTTGAACTTGATCAACACATTTGTAGCTTGTTCAAAACCTTTTGGCATTTATCAAAACATTCTTCATGGATCTTACAATCTCCCCCTTTTTGAAAATGACAAACATGTTTTGAAATCGTTTGAAGTTCATTGAAGTTGTTGATGCTTGAACCATTTGATCACTTGGTGAGACTCTTGCTCCCCCTCAATTAATGCTTTTGACATTTGAAATCCAATTGAGTAAGCTTGATTCTCCCCCTATCTTCAACAACTTTGCTCAACCTACATAAAAACAACAAAACAACCTTTCTCCAAACATACATCTAAAAATTTCTCCCTTTGTTTCAAAAACATCATATTTCTCCCCCTTTGGCATTATCAAAAAGAAATATATACCAATTGAAATAAGATCTAAGCCAAAATAGAAGAAATATAACCAAAGCATGAATAGAATAACACCAATTTGTAGAATTTTCTCCTTGATACCAATTGAAGTAGCAAATGAATGAATATCACATGAAAGTCCTTTTGCTCTTCAATCATACCTACAAAAACAATCATGCTTTGCTTTTAAATCATATTGAATTTTCCTTTTATCATCATCGGTCCACTTATCTTTGGGAGTAAGTGTAAGCACACCTTCTACATCTTTTGAGGGAATATAAGGACCATTTTCAATGGCTTCCCAAATGTTCATATCTATGGCTTCTATAAAGATTCTCATCCTAATTTTCCAATAAGCATAACCCTCTCCACCAAACATAGGAGGGCGATTAATTGAAGCACCTTCACCACCAAAAGGATTCCTAGAACCCATTGTAGTTTCCTTAAGGATCTTTAACGAAAAAGCTCTATGCTCGTGTCTTTCGACCGAGCTCTGATACCAATTGTTGGAAAACTACACTCGGTGTGTGAAACAAATAGGAACACTAGGAGAACACCTAGAAGGGGGGTTGAATAGGTGTTAAAGAAACTTTGAAAGATTTTCGCAAGAAACAAATCTAAACGATTAAAACCAATGAAAATAAATCAATTAACAAATATTATATGAGAGATTAAGCGGAAACAATCAACACCAATATTCTTATTGATTCACCTAGGTTATGAAAATGATTTTCCCCAAATTAATTTGAACAATAAAGATTCAATTCAATCAAATATAGAAAAATCACTTTTTCTAGGTTTTCAATCAAGAACACAATTAAAGACTTGAATTGTAAAGAGTAGAGAGTTTAGAGATACGACACAATGATTTATCCTGGTTCACTTTCATCCACTTGAAAGCTACTCCAGTCCCCTCTTCAGCCAAGAGAGATTCTTCACTATGAGGAATTAGAGTTTCTCAAATTACAAGTAAATGCCTCACAAGACTCCCTTCTTGCTAGCCTACAAGAGATACCACACCCTTGCCTTGTAACCCTATTGATAATCTAATCTAACCTCTTCTCTTGCTTGCCGATACCCCACAACAAGACTTCCAATTGCTTGCTTCACTCACAAGACTTCCAATTGCTTGTTCTTCAACAAGGCTTCCAAGTGCTTGATGAAATGCCTCACCAAGGCTACCAAATAACTTTGCTTGATTTCACAAAATCAAGGCTTCCAATGTTGTAGAATGTTTGCCTCTTGCAATGATTACAACACAAATGAAAACAAAATAACAATCCTATGAATCTCTTTCAAAAGCTATGAAAAGATCAACATGAGAGATTCAAGGTTCTTGATCAAAGAATATGAAAATGAGAGCTTTGATCTTGAGAGAGTGAGAGAGAATAGTGTGGCTTTGATTCTTTGTAAAATTGTGTATCAAAATGATTCTAGTTGATAGAAATGATTAGGAAAAGGTTTATATAGAATACCCAAAAGTTGGAGCACTTAGAATGGCTTTTGAGAAGTGAAAAACGTATTTAAAAAACCATATCTGATCAAGTTACTCGAGTGAAATGAGTGTTACTCGAGTAATACGAAAGCTGCAAAAATTTCACTCGAGTGAAAAAGGTTTTACTCGAGTAAAAGTTCAGATAATCGATTATCAAAAGTTTGTTAATCGATTACCAGTTCAAAATACACTGTTAATAAATTATCAAAATCTGTTAATCGATTATTAACATTAAAAATCACTTAAAACTTGTTTTCTCAAAAACTAAACCTTTTCTTTCAAACCTTTAAGCCACCTATTGATTTTAGGCAAAGTGAATACTCAAAATATGATATAATCATGCAATCAAAAGAGATTCACTACCCTCTAATAAACTCTACCCAACCTCATAAACTAAAAGACTTGTGAGGCAAAAGATAAAACATTAAAACATAAACAACCAAACTAAGTCTTCATGAGTTGGTTCTCTCTTCATAACTTGATGTTTGTTGTTGCTTGTTGAGCTTGAACTTGATCAACACATTTGTAGCTTGTTCAAAACCTTTTGGCATTTATCAAAACATTCTTCATGGATCTTACAATCTCCCCCTTTTTGAAAATGACAAACATGTTTTGAAATCGTTTGAAGTTCATTGAAGTTGTTGATGCTTGAACCATTTGATCACTTGGTGAGACTCTTGCTCCCCCTCAATTAATGCTTTTGACATTTGAAATCCAATTGAGTAAGCTTGATTCTCCCCCTATCTTCAACAACTTTGCTCAACCTACATAAAAACAACAAAACAACCTTTCTCCAAACATACATCTAAAAATTTCTCCCTTTGTTTCAAAAACATCATATTTCTCCCCCTTTGGCATTATCAAAAAGAAATATATACCAATTGAAATAAGATCTAAGCCAAAATAGAAGAAATATAACCAAAGCATGAATAGAATAACACCAATTTGTAGAATTTTCTCCTTGATACCAATTGAAGTAGCAAATGAATGAATATCACATGAAAGTCCTTTTGCTCTTCAATCATACCTACAAAAACAATCATGCTTTGCTTTTAAATCATATTGAATTTTCCTTTTATCATCATCGGTCCACTTATCTTTGGGAGTAAGTGTAAGCACACCTTCTACATCTTTTGAGGGAATATAAGGACCATTTTCAATGGCTTCCCAAATGTTCATATCTATGGCTTCTATAAAGATTCTCATCCTAATTTTCCAATAAGCATAACCCTCTCCACCAAACATAGGAGGGCGATTAATTGAAGCACCTTCACCACCAAAAGGATTCCTAGAACCCATTGTAGTTTCCTTAAGGATCTTTAACGAAAAAGCTCTATGCTCGTGTCTTTCGACCGAGCTCTGATACCAATTGTTGGAAAACTACACTCGGTGTGTGAAACAAATAGGAACACTAGGAGAACACCTAGAAGGGGGGTTGAATAGGTGTTAAAGAAACTTTGAAAGATTTTCGCAAGAAACAAATCTAAACGATTAAAACCAATGAAAATAAATCAATTAACAAATATTATATGAGAGATTAAGCGGAAACAATCAACACCAATATTCTTATTGATTCACCTAGGTTATGAAAATGATTTTCCCCAAATTAATTTGAACAATAAAGATTCAATTCAATCAAATATAGAAAAATCACTTTTTCTAGGTTTTCAATCAAGAACACAATTAAAGACTTGAATTGTAAAGAGTAGAGAGTTTAGAGATACGACACAATGATTTATCCTGGTTCACTTTCATCCACTTGAAAGCTACTCCAGTCCCCTCTTCAGCCAAGAGAGATTCTTCACTATGAGGAATTAGAGTTTCTCAAATTACAAGTAAATGCCTCACAAGACTCCCTTCTTGCTAGCCTACAAGAGATACCACACCCTTGCCTTGTAACCCTATTGATAATCTAATCTAACCTCTTCTCTTGCTTGCCGATACCCCACAACAAGACTTCCAATTGCTTGCTTCACTCACAAGACTTCCAATTGCTTGTTCTTCAACAAGGCTTCCAAGTGCTTGATGAAATGCCTCACCAAGGCTTCCAAATAACTTTGCTTGATTTCACAAAATCAAGGCTTCCAATGTTGTAGAATGTTTGCCTCTTGCAATGATTACAACACAAATGAAAACAAAATAACAATCCTATGAATCTCTTTCAAAAGCTATGAAAAGATCAACATGAGAGATTCAAGGTTCTTGATCAAAGAATATGAAAATGAGAGCTTTGATCTTGAGAGAGTGAGAGAGAATAGTGTGGCTTTGATTCTTTGTAAAATTGTGTATCAAAATGATTCTAGTTGATAGAAATGATTAGGAAAAGGTTTATATAGAATACCCAAAAGTTGGAGCACTTAGAATGGCTTTTGAGAAGTGAAAAACGTATTTAAAAAACCATATCTGATCAAGTTACTCGAGTGAAATGAGTGTTACTCGAGTAATACGAAAGCTGCAAAAATTTCACTCGAGTGAAAAAGGTTTTACTCGAGTAAAAGTTCAGATAATCGATTATCAAAAGTTTGTTAATCGATTACCAGTTCAAAATACACTGTTAATAAATTATCAAAATCTGTTAATCGATTATTAACATTAAAAATCACTTAAAACTTGTTTTCTCAAAAACTAAACCTTTTCTTTCAAACCTTTAAGCCACCTATTGATTTTAGGCAAAGTGAATACTCAAAATATGATATAATCATGCAATCAAAAGAGATTCACTACCCTCTAATAAACTCTACCCAAACTCATAAACTAAAAGACTTGTGAGGCAAAAGATAAAACATTAAAACATAAACAACCAAACTAAGTCTTCATGAGTTGGTTCTCTCTTCATAACTTGATGTTTGTTGTTGCTTGTTGAGCTTGAACTTGATCAACACATTTGTAGCTTGTTCAAAACCTTTTGGCATTTATCAAAACATTCTTCATGGATCTTACAATCTCCCCCTTTTTGAAAATGACAAACATGTTTTGAAATCGTTTGAAGTTCATTGAAGTTGTTGATGCTTGAACCATTTGATCACTTGGTGAGACTCTTGCTCCCCCTCAATTAATGCTTTTGACATTTGAAATCCAATTGAGTAAGCTTGATTCTCCCCCTATCTTCAACAACTTTGCTCAACCTACATAAAAACAACAAAACAACCTTTCTCCAAACATACATCTAAAAATTTCTCCCTTTGTTTCAAAAACATCATATTTCTCCCCCTTTGGCATTATCAAAAATAAATATATACCAATTGAAATAAGATCTAAGCCAAAATAGAAGAAATATAACCAAAGCATGAATA
The DNA here is from genome assembly GCA_037953625.1 of Crotalaria pallida. NCBI lineage: Eukaryota > Viridiplantae > Streptophyta > Magnoliopsida > Fabales > Fabaceae > Crotalaria > Crotalaria pallida. The sequence continues at coordinate 84,451,217 of CM075649.1, forward strand.
GAATAACACCAATTTGTAGAATTTTCTCCTTGATACCAATTGAAGTAGCAAATGAATGAATATCACATGAAAGTCCTTTTGCTCTTCAATCATACCTACAAAAACAATCATGCTTTGCTTTTAAATCATATTGAATTTTCCTTTTATCATCATCGGTCCACTTATCTTTGGGAGTAAGTGTAAGCACACCTTCTACATCTTTTGAGGGAATATAAGGACCATTTTCAATGGCTTCCCAAATGTTCATATCTATGGCTTCTATAAAGATTCTCATCCTAATTTTCCAATAAGCATAACCCTCTCCACCAAACATAGGAGGGCGATTAATTGAAGCACCTTCACCACCAAAAGGATTCCTAGAACCCATTGTAGTTTCCTTAAGGATCTTTAACGAAAAAGCTCTATGCTCGTGTCTTTCGACCGAGCTCTGATACCAATTGTTGGAAAACTACACTCGGTGTGTGAAACAAATAGGAACACTAGGAGAACACCTAGAAGGGGGGTTGAATAGGTGTTAAAGAAACTTTGAAAGATTTTCGCAAGAAACAAATCTAAACGATTAAAACCAATGAAAATAAATCAATTAACAAATATTATATGAGAGATTAAGCGGAAACAATCAACACCAATATTCTTATTGATTCACCTAGGTTATGAAAATGATTTTCCCCAAATTAATTTGAACAATAAAGATTCAATTCAATCAAATATAGAAAAATCACTTTTTCTAGGTTTTCAATCAAGAACACAATTAAAGACTTGAATTGTAAAGAGTAGAGAGTTTAGAGATACGACACAATGATTTATCCTGGTTCACTTTCATCCACTTGAAAGCTACTCCAGTCCCCTCTTCAGCCAAGAGAGATTCTTCACTATGAGGAATTAGAGTTTCTCAAATTACAAGTAAATGCCTCACAAGACTCCCTTCTTGCTAGCCTACAAGAGATACCACACCCTTGCCTTGTAACCCTATTGATAATCTAATCTAACCTCTTCTCTTGCTTGCCGATACCCCACAACAAGACTTCCAATTGCTTGCTTCACTCACAAGACTTCCAATTGCTTGTTCTTCAACAAGGCTTCCAAGTGCTTGATGAAATGCCTCACCAAGGCTTCCAAATAACTTTGCTTGATTTCACAAAATCAAGGCTTCCAATGTTGTAGAATGTTTGCCTCTTGCAATGATTACAACACAAATGAAAACAAAATAACAATCCTATGAATCTCTTTCAAAAGCTATGAAAAGATCAACATGAGAGATTCAAGGTTCTTGATCAAAGAATATGAAAATGAGAGCTTTGATCTTGAGAGAGTGAGAGAGAATAGTGTGGCTTTGATTCTTTGTAAAATTGTGTATCAAAATGATTCTAGTTGATAGAAATGATTAGGAAAAGGTTTATATAGAATACCCAAAAGTTGGAGCACTTAGAATGGCTTTTGAGAAGTGAAAAACGTATTTAAAAAACCATATCTGATCAAGTTACTCGAGTGAAATGAGTGTTACTCGAGTAATACGAAAGCTGCAAAAATTTCACTCGAGTGAAAAAGGTTTTACTCGAGTAAAAGTTCAGATAATCGATTATCAAAAGTTTGTTAATCGATTATCAGTTCGAAATACACTGTTAATCAATTATCAAAATCTGTTAATCGATTATTAACATTAAAAATCACTTAAAACTTGTTTTCTCAAAAACTAAACCTTTTCTTTCAAACCTTTAAGCCACCTATTGATTTTAGGCAAAGTGAATACTCAAAATATGATATAATCATGCAATCAAAAGAGATTCACTACCCTCTAATAAACTCTACCCAAACTCATAAACTAAAAGACTTGTGAGGCAAAAGATAAAACATTAAAACATAAACAACCAAACTAAGTCTTCATGAGTTGGTTCTCTCTTCATAACTTGATGTTTGTTGTTGCTTGTTGAGCTTGAACTTGATCAACACATTTGTAGCTTGTTCAAAACCTTTTGGCATTTATCAAAACATTCTTCATGGATCTTACAATCTCCCCCTTTTTGAAAATGACAAACATGTTTTGAAATCGTTTGAAGTTCATTGAAGTTGTTGATGCTTGAACCATTTGATCACTTGGTGAGACTCTTGCTCCCCCTCAATTAATGCTTTTGACATTTGAAATCCAATTGAGTAAGCTTGATTCTCCCCCTATCTTCAACAACTTTGCTCAACCTACATAAAAACAACAAAACAACCTTTCTCCAAACATACATCTAAAAATTTCTCCCTTTGTTTCAAAAACATCATATTTCTCCCCCTTTGGCATTATCAAAAAGAAATATATACCAATTGAAATAAGATCTAAGCCAAAATAGAAGAAATATAACCAAAGCATGAATAGAATAACACCAATTTGTAGAATTTTCTCCTTGATACCAATTGAAGTAGCAAATGAATGAATATCACATGAAAGTCCTTTTGCTCTTCAATCATACCTACAAAAACAATCATGCTTTGCTTTTAAATCATATTGAATTTTCCTTTTATCATCATCGGTCCACTTATCTTTGGGAGTAAGTGTAAGCACACCTTCTACATCTTTTGAGGGAATATAAGGACCATTTTCAATGGCTTCCCAAATGTTCATATCTATGGCTTCTATAAAGATTCTCATCCTAATTTTCCAATAAGCATAACCCTCTCCACCAAACATAGGAGGGCGATTAATTGAAGCACCTTCACCACCAAAAGGATTCCTAGAACCCATTGTAGTTTCCTTAAGGATCTTTAACGAAAAAGCTCTATGCTCGTGTCTTTCGACCGAGCTCTGATACCAATTGTTGGAAAACTACACTCGGTGTGTGAAACAAATAGGAACACTAGGAGAACACCTAGAAGGGGGGTTGAATAGGTGTTAAAGAAACTTTGAAAGATTTTCGCAAGAAACAAATCTAAACGATTAAAACCAATGAAAATAAATCAATTAACAAATATTATATGAGAGATTAAGCGGAAACAATCAACACCAATATTCTTATTGATTCACCTAGGTTATGAAAATGATTTTCCCCAAATTAATTTGAACAATAAAGATTCAATTCAATCAAATATAGAAAAATCACTTTTTCTAGGTTTTCAATCAAGAACACAATTAAAGACTTGAATTGTAAAGAGTAGAGAGTTTAGAGATACGACACAATGATTTATCCTGGTTCACTTTCATCCACTTGAAAGCTACTCCAGTCCCCTCTTCAGCCAAGAGAGATTCTTCACTATGAGGAATTAGAGTTTCTCAAATTACAAGTAAATGCCTCACAAGACTCCCTTCTTGCTAGCCTACAAGAGATACCACACCCTTGCCTTGTAACCCTATTGATAATCTAATCTAACCTCTTCTCTTGCTTGCCGATACCCCACAACAAGACTTCCAATTGCTTGCTTCACTCACAAGACTTCCAATTGCTTGTTCTTCAACAAGGCTTCCAAGTGCTTGATGAAATGCCTCACCAAGGCTTCCAAATAACTTTGCTTGATTTCACAAAATCAAGGCTTTCAATGTTGTAGAATGTTTGCCTCTTGCAATGATTACAACACAAATGAAAACAAAATAACAATCCTATGAATCTCTTTCAAAAGCTATGAAAAGATCAACATGAGAGATTCAAGGTTCTTGATCAAAGAATATGAAAATGAGAGCTTTGATCTTGAGAGAGTGAGAGAGAATAGTGTGGCTTTGATTCTTTGTAAAATTGTGTATCAAAATGATTCTAGTTGATAGAAATGATTAGGAAAAGGTTTATATAGAATACCCAAAAGTTGGAGCACTTAGAATGGCTTTTGAGAAGTGAAAAACGTATTTAAAAAACCATATCTGATCAAGTTACTCGAGTGAAATGAGTGTTACTCGAGTAATACGAAAGCTGCAAAAATTTCACTCGAGTGAAAAAGGTTTTACTCGAGTAAAAGTTCAGATAATCGATTATCAAAAGTTTGTTAATCGATTATCAGTTCGAAATACACTGTTAATCAATTATCAAAATCTGTTAATCGATTATTAACATTAAAAATCACTTAAAACTTGTTTTCTCAAAAACTAAACCTTTTCTTTCAAACCTTTAAGCCACCTATTGATTTTAGGCAAAGTGAATACTCAAAATATGATATAATCATGCAATCAAAAGAGATTCACTACCCTCTAATAAACTCTACCCAAACTCATAAACTAAAAGACTTGTGAGGCAAAAGATAAAACATTAAAACATAAACAACCAAACTAAGTCTTCATGAGTTGGTTCTCTCTTCATAACTTGATGTTTGTTGTTGCTTGTTGAGCTTGAACTTGATCAACACATTTGTAGCTTGTTCAAAACCTTTTGGCATTTATCAAAACATTCTTCATGGATCTTACAATCTCCCCCTTTTTGAAAATGACAAACATGTTTTGAAATCGTTTGAAGTTCATTGAAGTTGTTGATGCTTGAACCATTTGATCACTTGGTGAGACTCTTGCTCCCCCTCAATTAATGCTTTTGACATTTGAAATCCAATTGAGTAAGCTTGATTCTCCCCCTATCTTCAACAACTTTGCTCAACCTACATAAAAACAACAAAACAACCTTTCTCCAAACATACATCTAAAAATTTCTCCCTTTGTTTCAAAAACATCATATTTCTCCCCCTTTGGCATTATCAAAAAGAAATATATACCAATTGAAATAAGATCTAAGCCAAAATAGAAGAAATATAACCAAAGCATGAATAGAATAACACCAATTTGTAGAATTTTCTCCTTGATACCAATTGAAGTAGCAAATGAATGAATATCACATGAAAGTCCTTTTGCTCTTCAATCATACCTACAAAAACAATCATGCTTTGCTTTTAAATCATATTGAATTTTCCTTTTATCATCATCGGTCCACTTATCTTTGGGAGTAAGTGTAAGCACACCTTCTACATCTTTTGAGGGAATATAAGGACCATTTTCAATGGCTTCCCAAATGTTCATATCTATGGCTTCTATAAAGATTCTCATCCTAATTTTCCAATAAGCATAACCCTCTCCACCAAACATAGGAGGGCGATTAATTGAAGCACCTTCACCACCAAAAGGATTCCTAGAACCCATTGTAGTTTCCTTAAGGATCTTTAACGAAAAAGCTCTATGCTCGTGTCTTTCGACCGAGCTCTGATACCAATTGTTGGAAAACTACACTCGGTGTGTGAAACAAATAGGAACACTAGGAGAACACCTAGAAGGGGGGTTGAATAGGTGTTAAAGAAACTTTGAAAGATTTTCGCAAGAAACAAATCTAAACGATTAAAACCAATGAAAATAAATCAATTAACAAATATTATATGAGAGATTAAGCGGAAACAATCAACACCAATATTCTTATTGATTCACCTAGGTTATGAAAATGATTTTCCCCAAATTAATTTGAACAATAAAGATTCAATTCAATCAAATATAGAAAAATCACTTTTTCTAGGTTTTCAATCAAGAACACAATTAAAGACTTGAATTGTAAAGAGTAGAGAGTTTAGAGATACGACACAATGATTTATCCTGGTTCACTTTCATCCACTTGAAAGCTACTCCAGTCCCCTCTTCAGCCAAGAGAGATTCTTCACTATGAGGAATTAGAGTTTCTCAAATTACAAGTAAATGCCTCACAAGACTCCCTTCTTGCTAGCCTACAAGAGATACCACACCCTTGCCTTGTAACCCTATTGATAATCTAATCTAACCTCTTCTCTTGCTTGCCGATACCCCACAACAAGACTTCCAATTGCTTGCTTCACTCACAAGACTTCCAATTGCTTGTTCTTCAACAAGGCTTCCAAGTGCTTGATGAAATGCCTCACCAAGGCTTCCAAATAACTTTGCTTGATTTCACAAAATCAAGGCTTCCAATGTTGTAGAATGTTTGCCTCTTGCAATGATTACAACACAAATGAAAACAAAATAACAATCCTATGAATCTCTTTCAAAAGCTATGAAAAGATCAACATGAGAGATTCAAGGTTCTTGATCAAAGAATATGAAAATGAGAGCTTTGATCTTGAGAGAGTGAGAGAGAATAGTGTGGCTTTGATTCTTTGTAAAATTGTGTATCAAAATGATTCTAGTTGATAGAAATGATTAGGAAAAGGTTTATATAGAATACCCAAAAGTTGGAGCACTTAGAATGGCTTTTGAGAAGTGAAAAACGTATTTAAAAAACCATATCTGATCAAGTTACTCGAGTGAAATGAGTGTTACTCGAGTAATACGAAAGCTGCAAAAATTTCACTCGAGTGAAAAAGGTTTTACTCGAGTAAAAGTTCAGATAATCGATTATCAAAAGTTTGTTAATCGATTATCAGTTCGAAATACACTGTTAATCAATTATCAAAATCTGTTAATCGATTATTAACATTAAAAATCACTTAAAACTTGTTTTCTCAAAAACTAAACCTTTTCTTTCAAACCTTTAAGCCACCTATTGATTTTAGGCAAAGTGAATACTCAAAATATGATATAATCATGCAATCAAAAGAGATTCACTACCCTCTAATAAACTCTACCCAAACTCATAAACTAAAAGACTTGTGAGGCAAAAGATAAAACATTAAAACATAAACAACCAAACTAAGTCTTCATGAGTTGGTTCTCTCTTCATAACTTGATGTTTGTTGTTGCTTGTTGAGCTTGAACTTGATCAACACATTTGTAGCTTGTTCAAAACCTTTTGGCATTTATCAAAACATTCTTCATGGATCTTACAATCTCCCCCTTTTTGAAAATGACAAACATGTTTTGAAATCGTTTGAAGTTCATTGAAGTTGTTGATGCTTGAACCATTTGATCACTTGGTGAGACTCTTGCTCCCCCTCAATTAATGCTTTTGACATTTGAAATCCAATTGAGTAAGCTTGATTCTCCCCCTATCTTCAACAACTTTGCTCAACCTACATAAAAACAACAAAACAACCTTTCTCCAAACATACATCTAAAAATTTCTCCCTTTGTTTCAAAAACATCATATTTCTCCCCCTTTGGCATTATCAAAAAGAAATATATACCAATTGAAATAAGATCTAAGCCAAAATAGAAGAAATATAACCAAAGCATGAATAGAATAACACCAATTTGTAGAATTTTCTCCTTGATACCAATTGAAGTAGCAAATGAATGAATATCACATGAAAGTCCTTTTGCTCTTCAATCATACCTACAAAAACAATCATGCTTTGCTTTTAAATCATATTGAATTTTCCTTTTATCATCATCGGTCCACTTATCTTTGGGAGTAAGTGTAAGCACACCTTCTACATCTTTTGAGGGAATATAAGGACCATTTTCAATGGCTTCCCAAATGTTCATATCTATGGCTTCTATAAAGATTCTCATCCTAATTTTCCAATAAGCATAACCCTCTCCACCAAACATAGGAGGGCGATTAATTGCAGCACCTTCACCACCAAAAGGATTCGTAGAACCCATTGTAGTTTCCTTAAGGATCTTTAACGAAAAAGCTCTATGCTCGTGTCTTTCGACCGAGCTCTGATACCAATTGTTGGAAAACTACACTCGGTGTGTGAAACAAATAGGAACACTAGGAGAACACCTAGAAGGGGGGTTGAATAGGTGTTAAAGAAACTTTGAAAGATTTTCGCAAGAAACAAATCTAAACGATTAAAACCAATGAAAATAAATCAATTAACAAATATTATATGAGAGATTAAGCGGAAACAATCAACACCAATATTCTTATTGATTCACCTAGGTTATGAAAATGATTTTCCCCAAATTAATTTGAACAATAAAGATTCAATTCAATCAAATATAGAAAAATCACTTTTTCTAGGTTTTCAATCAAGAACACAATTAAAGACTTGAATTGTAAAGAGTAGAGAGTTTAGAGATACGACACAATGATTTATCCTGGTTCACTTTCATCCACTTGAAAGCTACTCCAGTCCCCTCTTCAACCAAGAGAGATTCTTCACTATGAGGAATTAGAGTTTCTCAAATTACAAGTAAATGCCTCACAAGACTCCCTTCTTGCTAGCCTACAAGAGATACCACACCCTTGCCTTGTAACCCTATTGATAATCTAATCTAACCTCTTCTCTTGCTTGCCGATACCCCACAACAAGACTTCCAATTGCTTGCTTCACTCACAAGACTTCCAATTGCTTGTTCTTCAACAAGGCTTCCAAGTGCTTGATGAAATGCCTCACCAAGGCTTCCAAATAACTTTGCTTGATTTCACAAAATCAAGGCTTTCAATGTTGTAGAATGTTTGCCTCTTGCAATGATTACAACACAAATGAAAACAAAATAACAATCCTATGAATCTCTTTCAAAAGCTATGAAAAGATCAACATGAGAGATTCAAGGTTCTTGATCAAAGAATATGAAAATGAGAGCTTTGATCTTGAGAGAGTGAGAGAGAATAGTGTGGCTTTGATTCTTTGTAAAATTGTGTATCAAAATGATTCTAGTTGATAGAAATGATTAGGAAAAGGTTTATATAGAATACCCAAAAGTTGGAGCACTTAGAATGGCTTTTGAGAAGTGAAAAACGTATTTAAAAAACCATATCTGATCAAGTTACTCGAGTGAAATGAGTGTTACTCGAGTAATACGAAAGCTGCAAAAATTTCACTCGAGTGAAAAAGGTTTTACTCGAGTAAAAGTTCAGATAATCGATTATCAAAAGTTTGTTAATCGATTATCAGTTCGAAATACACTGTTAATCAATTATCAAAATCTGTTAATCGATTATTAACATTAAAAATCACTTAAAACTTGTTTTCTCAAAAACTAAACCTTTTCTTTCAAACCTTTAAGCCACCTATTGATTTTAGGCAAAGTGAATACTCAAAATATGATATAATCATGCAATCAAAAGAGATTCACTACCCTCTAATAAACTCTACCCAAACTCATAAACTAAAAGACTTGTGAGGCAAAAGATAAAACATTAAAACATAAACAACCAAACTAAGTCTTCATGAGTTGGTTCTCTCTTCATAACTTGATGTTTGTTGTTGCTTGTTGAGCTTGAACTTGATCAACACATTTGTAGCTTGTTCAAAACCTTTTGGCATTTATCAAAACATTCTTCATGGATCTTACAATCTCCCCCTTTTTGAAAATGACAAACATGTTTTGAAATCGTTTGAAGTTCATTGAAGTTGTTGATGCTTGAACCATTTGATCACTTGGTGAGACTCTTGCTCCCCCTCAATTAATGCTTTTGACATTTGAAATCCAATTGAGTAAGCTTGATTCTCCCCCTATCTTCAACAACTTTGCTCAACCTACATAAAAACAACAAAACAACCTTTCTCCAAACATACATCTAAAAATTTCTCCCTTTGTTTCAAAAACATCATATTTCTCCCCCTTTGGCATTATCAAAAAGAAATATATACCAATTGAAATAAGATCTAAGCCAAAATAGAAGAAATATAACCAAAGCATGAATAGAATAACACCAATTTGTAGAATTTTCTCCTTGATACCAATTGAAGTAGCAAATGAATGAATATCACATGAAAGTCCTTTTGCTCTTCAATCATACCTACAAAAACAATCATGCTTTGCTTTTAAATCATATTGAATTTTCCTTTTATCATCATCGGTCCACTTATCTTTGGGAGTAAGTGTAAGCACACCTTCTACATCTTTTGAGGGAATATAAGGACCATTTTCAATGGCTTCCCAAATGTTCATATCTATGGCTTCTATAAAGATTCTCATCCTAATTTTCCAATAAGCATAACCCTCTCCACCAAACATAGGAGGGCGATTAATTGCAGCACCTTCACCACCAAAAGGATTCGTAGAACCCATTGTAGTTTCCTTAAGGATCTTTAACGAAAAAGCTCTATGCTCGTGTCTTTCGACCGAGCTCTGATACCAATTGTTGGAAAACTACACTCGGTGTGTGAAACAAATAGGAACACTAGGAGAACACCTAGAAGGGGGGTTGAATAGGTGTTAAAGAAACTTTGAAAGATTTTCGCAAGAAACAAATCTAAACGATTAAAACCAATGAAAATAAATCAATTAACAAATATTATATGAGAGATTAAGCGGAAACAATCAACACCAATATTCTTATTGATTCACCTAGGTTATGAAAATGATTTTCCCCAAATTAATTTGAACAATAAAGATTCAATTCAATCAAATATAGAAAAATCACTTTTTCTAGGTTTTCAATCAAGAACACAATTAAAGACTTGAATTGTAAAGAGTAGAGAGTTTAGAGATACGACACAGTGATTTATCCTGGTTCACTTTCATCCACTTGAAAGCTACTCCAGTCCCCTCTTCAACCAAGAGAGATTCTTCACTATGAGGAATTAGAGTTTCTCAAATTACAAGTAAATGCCTCACAAGACTCCCTTCTTGCTAGCCTACAAGAGATACCACACCCTTGCCTTGTAACCCTATTGATAATCTAATCTAACCTCTTCTCTTGCTTGTCGATACCCCACAACAAGACTTCCAATTGCTTGCTTCACTCACAAGACTTCCAATTGCTTGTTCTTCAACAAGGCTTCCAAGTGCTTGATGAAATGCCTCACCAAGGCTTCCAAATAACTTTGCCTGATTTCACAAAATCAAGGCTTTCAATGTTGTAGAATGTTTGCCTCTTGCAATGATTACAACACAAATGAAAACAAAATAACAATCCTATGAATCTCTTTCAAAAGCTATGAAAAGATCAACATGAGAGATTCAAGGTTCTTGATCAAAGAATATGAAAATGAGAGCTTTGATCTTGAGAGAGTGAGAGAGAATAGTGTGGCTTTGATTCTTTGTAAAATTGTGTATCAAAATGATTCTAGTTGATAGAAATGATTAGGAAAAGGTTTATATAGAATACCCAAAAGTTGGAGCACTTAGAATGGCTTTTGAGAAGTGAAAAACGTATTTAAAAAACCATATCTGATCAAGTTACTCGAGTGAAATGAGTGTTACTCGAGTAATACGAAAGCTGCAAAAATTTCACTCGAGTGAAAAAGGTTTTACTCGAATAAAAGTTCAGATAATCGATTATCAAAAGTTTGTTAATCGATTACCAGTTCAAAATACACTGTTAATAAATTATCAAAATCTGTTAATCGATTATTAACATTAAAAATCACTTAAAACTTGTTTTCTCAAAAACTAAACCTTTTCTTTCAAACCTTTAAGCCACCTATTGATTTTAGGCAAAGTGAATACTCAAAATATGATATAATCATGCAATCAAAAGAGATTCACTACCCTCTAATAAACTCTACCCAAACTCATAAACTAAAAGACTTGTGAGGCAAAAGATAAAACATTAAAACATAAACAACCAAACTAAGTCTTCATGAGTTGGTTCTCTCTTCATAACTTGATGTTTGTTGTTGCTTGTTGAGCTTGAACTTGATCAACACATTTGTAGCTTGTTCAAAACCTTTTGGCATTTATCAAAACATTCTTCATGGATCTTACAATCTCCCCCTTTTTGAAAATGACAAACATGTTTTGAAATCGTTTGAAGTTCATTGAAGTTGTTGATGCTTGAACCATTTGATCACTTGGTGAGACTCTTGCTCCCCCTCAATTAATGCTTTTGACATTTGAAATCCAATTGAGTAAGCTTGATTCTCCCCCTATCTTCAACAACTTTGCTCAACCTACATAAAAACAACAAAACAACCTTTCTCCAAACATACATCTAAAAATTTCTCCCTTTGTTTCAAAAACATCATATTTCTCCCCCTTTGGCATTATCAAAAAGAAATATATACCAATTGAAATAAGATCTAAGCCAAAATAGAAGAAATATAACCAAAGCATGAATAGAATAACACCAATTTGTAGAATTTTCTCCTTGATACTAATTGAAGTAGCAAATGAATGAATATCACATGAAAGTCCTTTTGCTCTTCAATCATACCTACAAAAACAATCATGCTTTGCTTTTAAATCATATTGAATTTTCCTTTTATCATCATCGGTCCACTTATCTTTGGGAGTAAGTGTAAGCACACCTTCTACATCTTTTGAGGGAATATAAGGACCATTTTCAATGGCTTCCCAAATGTTCATATCTATGGCTTCTATAAAGATTCTCATCCTAATTTTCCAATAAGCATAACCCTCTCCACCAAACATAGGAGGGCGATTAATTGCAGCACCTTCACCACCAAAAGGATTCGTAGAACCCATTGTAGTTTCCTTAAGGATCTTTAACGAAAAAGCTCTATGCTCGTGTCTTTCGACCGAGCTCTGATACCAATTGTTGGAAAACTACACTCGGTGTGTGAAACAAATAGGAACACTAGGAGAACACCTAGAAGGGGGGTTGAATAGGTGTTAAAGAAACTTTGAAAGATTTTCGCAAGAAACAAATCTAAACGATTAAAACCAATGAAAATAAATCAATTAACAAATATTATATGAGAGATTAAGCGGAAACAATCAACACCAATATTCTTATTGATTCACCTAGGTTATGAAAATGATTTTCCCCAAATTAATTTGAACAATAAAGATTCAATTCAATCAAATATAGAAAAATCACTTTTTCTAGGTTTTCAATCAAGAACACAATTAAAGACTTGAATTGTAAAGAGTAGAGAGTTTAGAGATACGACACAGTGATTTATCCTGGTTCACTTTCATCCACTTGAAAGCTACTCCAGTCCCCTCTTCAACCAAGAGAGATTCTTCACTATGAGGAATTAGAGTTTCTCAAATTACAAGTAAATGCCTCACAAGACTCCCTTCTTGCTAGCCTACAAGAGATACCACACCCTTGCCTTGTAACCCTATTGATAATCTAATCTAACCTCTTCTCTTGCTTGTCGATACCCCACAACAAGACTTCCAATTGCTTGCTTCACTCACAAGACTTCCAATTGCTTGTTCTTCAACAAGGCTTCCAAGTGCTTGATGAAATGCCTCACCAAGGCTTCCAAATAACTTTGCTTGATTTCACAAAATCAAGGCTTCCAATGTTGTAGAATGTTTGCCTCTTGCAATGATTACAACACAAATGAAAACAAAATAACAATCCTATGAATCTCTTTCAAAAGCTATGAAAAGATCAACATGAGAGATTAAGGGTTCTTGATCAAAGAATATGAAAATGAGAGCTTTGATCTTGAGAGAGTGAGAGAGAATAGTGTGGCTTTGATTCTTTGTAAAATTGTGTATCAAAATGATTCTAGTTGATAGAAATGATTAGGAAAAGGTTTATATAGAATACCCAAAAGTTGGAGCACTTAGAATGGCTTTTGAGAAGTGAAAAACGTATTTAAAAAACCATATCTGATCAAGTTACTCGAGTGAAATGAGTGTTACTCGAGTAATACGAAAGCTGCAAAAATTTCACTCGAGTGAAAAAGGTTTTACTCGAGTAAAAGTTCAGGTAATCGATTATCAAAAGTTTGTTAATCGATTATCAGTTCATAATACACTGTTAATCAATTATCAAAATCTGTTAATCGATTATTAACATTAAAAATCACTTAAAACTTGTTTTCTCAAAAACTAAACCTTTTCTTTCAAACCTTTAAGCCACCTATTGATTTTAGGCAAAGTGAATACTCAAAATATGATATAATCATGCAATCAAAAGAGATTCACTACCCTCTAATAAACTCTACCCAAACTCATAAACTAAAAGACTTGTGAGGCAAAAGATAAAACATTAAAACATAAACAACCAAACTAAGTCTTCATGAGTTGGTTCTCTCTTCATAACTTGATGTTTGTTGTTGCTTGTTGAGCTTGAACTTGATCAACACATTTGTAGCTTGTTCAAAACCTTTTGGCATTTATCAAAACATTCTTCATGGATCTTACAATCTCCCCCTTTTTGAAAATGACAAACATGTTTTGAAATCGTTTGAAGTTCATTGAAGTTGTTGATGCTTGAACCATTTGATCACTTGGTGAGACTCTTGCTCCCCATCAATTAATGCTTTTGACATTTGAAATCCAATTGAGTAAGCTTGATTCTCCCCCTATCTTCAACAACTTTGCTCAACCTACATAAAAACAACAAAACAACCTTTCTCCAAACATACATCTAAAAATTTCTCCCTTTGTTTCAAAAACATCATATTTCTCCCCCTTTGGCATTATCAAAAAGAAATATATACCAATTGAAATAAGATCTAAGCCAAAATAGAAGAAATATAACCAAAGCATGAATAGAATAACACCAATTTGTAGAATTTTCTCCTTGATACCAATTGAAGTAGCAAATGAATGAATATCACATGAAAGTCCTTTTGCTCTTCAATCATACCTACAAAAACAATCATGCTTTGCTTTTAAATCATATTGAATTTTCCTTTTATCATCATCGGTCCACTTATCTTTGGGAGTAAGTGTAAGCACACCTTCTACATCTTTTGAGGGAATATAAGGACCATTTTCAATGGCTTCCCAAATGTTCATATCTATGGCTTCTATAAAGATTCTCATCCTAATTTTCCAATAAGCATAACCCTCTCCACCAAACATAGGAGGGCGATTAATTGAAGCACCTTCACCACCAAAAGGATTCGTAGAACCCATTGTAGTTTCCTTAAGGATCTTTAACGAAAAAGCTGTATGCTCGTGTCTTTCGACCGAGCTCTGATACCAATTGTTGGAAAACTACACTCGGTGTGTGAAACAAATAGGAACACTAGGAGAACACCTAGAAGGGGGGTTGAATAGGTGTTAAAGAAACTTTGAAAGATTTTCGCAAGAAACAAATCTAAACGATTAAAACCAATGAAAATAAATCAATTAACAAATATTATATGAGAGATTAAGCGGAAACAATCAACACCAATATTCTTATTGATTCACCTAGGTTATGAAAATGATTTTCCCCAAATTAATTTGAACAATAAAGATTCAATTCAATCAAATATAGAAAAATCACTTTTTCTAGGTTTTCAATCAAGAACACAATTAAAGACTTGAATTGTAAAGAGTAGAGAGTTTAGAGATACGACACAGTGATTTATTCTGGTTCACTTTCATCCACTTGAAAGCTACTCCAGTCCCCTCTTCAACCAAGAGAGATTCTTCACTATGAGGAATTAGAGTTTCTCAAATTACAAGTAAATGCCTCACAAGACTCCCTTCTTGCTAGCCTACAAGAGATACCACACCCTTGCCTTGTAACCCTATTGATAATCTAATCTAACCTCTTCTCTTGCTTGCCGATACCCCACAACAATACTTCCAATTGCTTGCTTCACTCACAAGACTTCCAATTGCTTGTTCTTCAACAAGGCTTCCAAGTGCTTGATGAAATGCCTCACCAAGGCTTCCAAATAACTTTGCTTGATTTCACAAAATCAAGGCTTCCAATGTTGTAGAATGTTTGCCTCTTGCAATGATTACAACACAAATGAAAACAAAATAACAATCCTATGAATCTCTTTCAAAAGCTATGAAAAGATCAACATGAGAGATTCAAGGTTCTTGATCAAAGAATATGAAAATGAGAGCTTTGATCTTGAGAGAGTGAGAGAGAATAGTGTGGCTTTGATTCTTTGTAAAATTGTGTATCAAAATGATTCTAGTTGATAGAAATGATAAGGAAAAGGTTTATATAGAATACCCAAAAGTTGGAGCACTTAGAATGGCTTTTGAGAAGTGAAAAACGTATTTAAAAAACCATATCTGATCAAGTTACTCGAGTGAAATGAGTGTTACTCGAGTAATACGAAAGCTGCAAAAATTTCACTCGAGTGAAAAAGGTTTTACTCGAGTAAAAGTTCAGATAATCGATTATCAAAAGTTTATTAATCGATTATCAGTTCGAAATACACTGTTAATCAATTATCAAAATCTGTTAATCGATTATTAACATTAAAAATCACTTAAAACTTGTTATCTCAAAAACTAAACCTTTTCTTTCAAACCTTTAAGCCACCTATTGATTTTAGGCAAAGTGAATACTCAAAATATGATATAATCATGCAATCAAAAGAGATTCACTACCCTCTAATAAACTCTACCCAAACTCATAAACTAAAAGACTTGTGAGGCAAAAGATAAAACATTAAAACATAAACTACCAAACTAAGTCTTCCTGAGTTGGTTCTCTCTTCATAACTTGATGTTTGTTGTTGCTTGTTGAGCTTGAACTTGATCAACACATTTGTAGCTTGTTCAAAACCTTTTGGCATTTATCAAAACATTCTTCATGGACATTAAAACATAAACTACCAAACTAAGTCTTCATGAGTTGGTTCTCTCTTCATAACTTGATGTTTGTTGTTGCTTGTTGAGCTTGAACTTGATCAACACATTTGTAGCTTGTTCAAAACCTTTTGGCATTTATCAAAACATTCTTCATGGATCTTACAGATACGCCTTACCAGGCTCGCACCGGACTTCCATTTTTTTCCTTTTACCTTTTTAATCGACACGCCTTACCAGGCTCGCATCGACGCCGATACGCCTTACCAGGCTCGCATTGGACTTCCATTTTCTTTCCTTTCCTTTATTTTCTTTTTAATCGACACGCCTTACCAGGCTCGCATCTTTGTCGATACGCCTTACCAGGCTCGCACCGGACTTTTATTTTCTTTCCTTTCTTTCTCTTTCTTTTTCTTTGTCTTTCTTTTTCTTTCTCTTTCTCTTTTTCCTTTTTCTTAATCATATATCTTTTCTCTTTTTCTGATTTACTGTATTTTTCTCTTTTCTCTCATTTCTTTACTTATAGACTTATCATCACATTATTTACTTTCTACTATTTTCAACATCTTTCTTTCTTTTCCTTTTTTTCCTTCTCTTCCTTTTCTTTTTCTTATAATTTAAGTAATTCTTTTAATCTTTATTTTCTTTTATGACTTATCACATTTTCTACATTTTCTACTTTACTCTTTTTCTTTTTATTAGTTTCCCTCAATTTTATCCAACTCTAATTAATACAGTCAAGTATAGCATATTCTAGTTCTCGTTACTAATTCTTAGTTATTTCTTTATTTCATTTATCCCTCACCCTTACTTAACTTATTATTTCTATTTCATTGATTCCAGTTTATTTGACTACTCTGTTGACTCACATTATTACTTAACTTATTATCCCTATTTCATTAATTTCATTTTATTTAACTGTCCTATTAACTCCACTTGGTTTCCCTATTTTATTACACCGTTCTAAACTAACTTTCATCATGACGTCCTCTCATCTCGATTTATTATCTTTTCCCTAGTTTCTTTTACCTGTGTCCTTTTTATAATTGAATTTAGTTTATTGCTTCGTTCCTATTTCTCTAATTTTCCAACAACTTCTAATTATGTCCACTCCGCCCCTACTTATCATATTCGCATTTTAAATTCCTCCTTTTCCTTATTTTTAGTTTAATAGCTCTCCTTTCCTAACACAATTATTCTTTATCCTTTTTCTCTCACGTTTCGTTGGTTCTCCCTAACAATTCTCCTTATTTTTATTTTGTATTTTTCTACATTTTAATTCTATATTAACTCTTCTAATATTCTAAATACACTCACTCATTCCAAGCTTTATTCTAGGCACATACATTCTATTCCCTAGGTGTGGTTTCCATTATCAATTTTAAGTATTACATTTATGTTAACGAGGGTTACCCTAAGGTTCATTAACATACTTTTTAATTATTCTATTCTCAGCTACCACTATAGCATCCTAGAATTTACTTCTTAAGTAAAGGTAACGCGAACCCTCTTACCTCGGGCTTTTTAAATAGAACCTGGATTTTAGTTCGGCGACGATGACGGCGTCGGTGTTGCTCCTCGTTGGAGGGAACGATCGCGACTGGACCGAGGCAAGAGCTGTGAGCTTCGAGGTTCCCGACACGAGCCCGGCACGATCACGGACCGGTAACGGCGCCGGTGAGATCCGTGGAAAGAGAGAGAGAGAGAGCTCGTGGGTGTGAGAGCAATGAATGAGGAAGAGCTATGGGGGGTTGTGGCCCGTGGTGGTTCGATCGGCGGCCACGGTGGCGGCTCCGATCGGAAAGAGGGAGGAGAGAGAGACAAAAGAGAGAGGAGAGGGAAAGAGAGCAAGGGTCAAGGGAGAGAGAGATGGATGGGGTTTGTGAAGGTGGTGACCGTGGAGGTGGTGGCGGTGGCGGCTATGGGCGATGGCGGTAGTGGTTGGTGGTGGTGGAGAGAGAGAGAGAGAGAGAGCAATGGGAAGTGAGGGAAGAGAGGGAGAGATGGAGGAGGAGGAAGGTGATGATGGGTGGTGGTTGGGAGGCGGTTTAGGGCGGCGGCGGCTCCAGTGAAGGCCGTGGAGGAGGGAGGAAGAAGGGGGATCGGAGGAAGAGAGAGAAACAAAGGGGGAGAGTGAGTGAGGAAGAAGGTCCCTCGCGATTTAAAGCCACGCAGACCATTTTCGCTTAAGCGAAATTTATTCGCTTAAGCGAATTGGCTCCAGTACTTGACACGACCGGTTTTCGCTTAAGCGACCAGTTTCGCTTAAGCGAAATGGCTTCGGTACTTGGCACGACCGGTTTTCGCTTAAGCGACTAGTTTCGCTTAAGCGAAATGGCTTTAGTGGGGAAATTTCACGTTTTCGCTTAAGCGAAACCTTCAGGTACTGCTACTTCACTTTTCTATTTTTCAGCTATTTTCTCCCCAACTTCAAATAGCCATAACTTCTTCGTGCACCTTTGGATCTTGCTCAAATTTGACGAGCAACTTCCCAAAAATCATACCCTCATATCCAACGGTGGAAATTCCATTTTGAGTCCCAAATATTTTATTTTAATTTTCCCCTTGTTATTATGTTTATTATCGAATTATCTATTTTTCTGGCCCGATCCTAACTTCGATTTAACGCTCCTTTCTTCTCTAATTCGCTTAGTATTATTATTATTCTCTTCTAATGCTAGGATTCTCATTTGGAATACCTATTTGTAGTTTGTTATTTCCATTTTAATTATTCTAATTATTATTTATTTATTTATCTTCGGGTTTAAAATTTGGGGATGTTACATTTCTCCCCCACTTATTTGAATTTCGTCCCCGAAATTCCAGTTGTCCCTTAACTTGGAGGAGTATCCCTTGACATAGTTTCCACCCATTTCATTTCAATTCCTTCGGTTCCAATCTTCCCTTTGAGGAAGTTCTAAGTTAAGGGTTCTGCGGTATAATTATTTGCCTCATGTATGGTTTATCTCAGTCACTCAGATATCCGCATAATACACAGAGTCTGAAGAGACTGAGATAATTATCTGCGGTGCTCCGACATAACTTCTTAAGTGAGACTCCACTTCGCGCCTCCACTTTTTTTCCTGTTCGTTTCTTACTCCTTCAAGTGAGTCTAGTGAGGTCGCCCTTCAATTCTACCTTAGCTATATCTGCATTCTACTCTGGTGGTACTTCCCTTCCGTTCGTTTAACGATTTAAAATTGGTATATAGGGATTCCTACGGGTCGATTTCACTTAAGAGTCGAGGTCAGGGTCTAAATTCATTTCCCAATTGTCTGATGTCCGAGAAGGTATTGATTGATTCTTAGTTTAATTCTCGTTCCATTCTCCGCGAACCTCTTCTACAATTAATGCGGAACATTTGGGGTGAGGCATTCATTAGCCCTACGGGTTATGGTATGATCATCGGACATTGAGTCCGGCTCGATACAATCTTCCTTACGCTTCGTTACCGTTCTGCATTCCACCTTGTTACTTAGATAGGATCCACAATTTTCTTGTTGTTAAAGTTTCATCTTCCATTCCTTGGATTGAAATCCTCCCCCACTTAGCATCAACATACTTGGTTATATCAATGCTTGGGGTATGCTCATTCGTTATTCAGAATCGAGTACATGGGTTCTCGATCGGTATCCAATGTTAGAAGGGACACGTGGATGGTTATCCATCGGTAGGAATAGAACTATATTGGGTTCCTACGTCTTGGTGAGTTCTCATGTATACATCTGAGACGCTTGAAACTTGAAGAGAGTGAAGATGAAAAGAAGAAACACGAAGCACTCAAGGATGGGTTTCATAGTCTTCGCACGATGACCCAGGATGTACTGGATACATGTCAAGCAATAAGACAATGGAGATTATCCTCAAGTGTGCATTTTTCAGCAGAGAGTTATCGAAAGATGCATTTTCTACGGAACTACCGTTAATTTGATTTGGTCTTGATAAAGGTATTTGGTGCAACGGCTAAAACTTGTTTCCTTTGAGGGAATAGTTTGGGAACTTGGCTAAGTTCTTAAGTGAATTCTAACTCCCAATGGTGAGTACGATTCACTCGTTTACTTGGGTCGGTTTCGGTGTGGGTACCCTACTAATTCCTCCAGTTTCGCCTTTCTCGCGAATAGCCATTTCGGATTCTTAATAAAATGTCTGATGAGTTTTGGGCTTTTAGTTTGGCTTTTCATGAAGTCTAAAGACGGTTACTACAGATTCGCTCGGCTCGGTTCTCTCGCGAGTCCTACTCGCGGCTACACTACTAGTAAGTGGGTGTACTAACTTAAGGCTCCTATCTGTCTGTCCTGATTTCTATTGGAAAGTGTCAATGACATTGATGAGCATATTATTTCCCATTATTCATTGCATTATTTTACTTCTATTATTGATACTTGTTGCCCGTTTGACATTGATTAGCTTGATTTAGTGATTTAGAGTTTATTGGACTAATATTCCGAATATTGTTTAATTTGGAATTATTTAGCCTAATTAATTCTATTTCTATTTTCAGGTAATATTTGGCACAAGGACACTTTGGGAAGTTTGGAAATGAAGATTGAAGCATTGAAGTGAAGATTGTAATTTGCATTTAGGTCCCTTTTTAATTGTAATTTTCATAATAGTGTTTCTTAGGACTTGGGCCCATGTTTTAGGCCCATTTTCATAACTAAAGAGGGGAAATTCGTGTAACCCCCAAGACTACACTCCCATTTTCAGATTTCTCACTCTCTCTAGGTTAGAACTTCTCTCTTGGCTCTCCATAGCATTTGGTGGCTGCTAGGGTTTTGTTCTTCCCCCTTTCTACACGTTTTTCTTGATTATGACCATGGAAGGCTAACTTCAAGGGTTAATCCCTTTGGTATTGTATTATCTACTCTTGAGCTCTTGTTATTAATGCAATTTCGTTTTCTCTTCTCTGTTTTCATGTTTATCAATGTGTAGTGGTTTGCTTAATTCCATTTCGTAGAGATAATACATGAATATAAATGCTTAATTTGTATTAACTCGTAAAAACTCCAATTCTAGTTTCTGATGCTTAATTAGAAGTTAGGGTTTGGAGTGACAACTAGATTTTCGCTTAGTATTTGGTTGTCATGAGTTGGACAGAGGAGAGGAGAGGAATCTATCTTTAGTGAGCTAGGATTGAGTAGTGTACGTAACCAAAGGGGTTTGCCCGCTTTTGTTTCTGATTTTCTTAATTTTTATATTCTGTTTATGTTTTGTTCTTCACATTTGTCACACACAAAAACCCCCCAATTTTACTGCACACTACGTGTTTGATACTTTGCCTAGACCGATATTCGCTGGGAAACGACCTAGGATCACCTTCCTAGTACTACAGAATAAAACCCCTTTTATTTTGATCGGGTACGGCCTCGATCAAAATTTGGCGCCGTTGCCGGGGATTATCGGTTCTTGCCAAAGATCATACAGCAGTTAGTTAGTTTAGTTAGTGTAGTTAGTGTAGTTAGTGTGTGAATAAGCATTCTGATAACTGATTGAAAGCTGCCCTGTTTGCTGATTTGCTGTTCTGCACAACTGATGCTATTTTAGTGATTCTGTGAGTGCCATCCGACATAGCTGTGGGTGGAATTTTTGCACGAAAATTGGTATCCACACTTGTTTCATCATATATTAGTGTGTTGATGCATCACAGACACTCAGATAGGCACTGGTTGTGAGTTCCAGAAAAATTTTCCAAGTTTCAGCAGCACTTACTATAAATAGGCGTAACTTTTGATCAGTAACTCGGAATTTGACGAATTTTATATCAAATCGAAGGGAATTTTCTGAATAATCTGATTTTTCTGACTTTTTCAGAAAACCCCTTCGTTTGGATCCCGAAAAAGTCTCTTTACTATTTCTTTTTTATTTTACAAGTTCTATTTTCTTAGTTTTTTGTCACTGTTTTAATTCTTTGACTTGGTTCCCTTTTGAATTTTTTCCTCAAACTTTCTGTGATATGTTTTCATGATTTTAGGGTGCTTAAAAAAAATAAATAAAAAATTTTAAAAAAATAAAAAATTTTGTTGTCGATTTTGGTCATGCATATCTGTTACAGTATGTTATGGTTGATGTTGTTCTGTTCAGTACATGACTAGGGGCAACCCAAGTTATTTGCATCCTTACAACCCTGAAATTGATAGAACTTATCACAGATTAGTTAGACAAAATAGGAATCGGTCATTAGATAGTGAGTCAGAGTCATCTTATAGTCCTTCTAATTCTGCTTCTGTTTCTGCTTACTCTATTCCTTCTTCTTTTGTTCAATCTGATTTTGTACATTGTGATAACATGGCTCAACCCCCACCAAGGGAAAGGACACTTAGGGAGCTGGCTGCACCTGACTTCACTATTGAAGACTCGTGTATCCGGTATCCTGATGAGGATGTTCCTTTTGAGCTTAGAACAAGACTAATCCATTTGTTGCCCAAGGTTCATGGTCTTACAGGTGAGGATTGTAACATCCTCACTTTTAATAGTTAATTTTTGATTTCAATAAAATCAGAGTTTAAAAATTCTTTTTAGCGTTTGATTTCTTTTGAAAAGTTTTACGAAAATCCGGCAGAGTTTCCTCTGTTTTACGGACTTCCCAAAAATTTCCTTCTAAAAACCTGTCAGTCCAGAATTATTTAAAAACATAAACATAACAGATTAAAAACCAGTTCAGATCCTAACGCCCGATCAGTACTAGTCTCAGGGCATATAACTACACATATTATAAATTACAAAAATAACATTATTTAATATAATAAAATCCACTCAGGGTATCACAATTTCACTCCACGTAATGGAGGGTTTCCAGTTCGGCCCGCAACAGTGTAAGCTCCGCTCCCGTACCTGTAAAATGATATCAAGAAGGGTAGCATTACACAGAACTTAAAAAGATAAATTCTAAAAGAAGACATAGCAAATAACTAAGCCTACTTAATTATTTATATATTTTATTCACAATTATTCATATAATTAATTTCTTTTAGTCCTTCCTTATTCTCACATTCTTTTAATTATTAATTCTCTTTTCATTCTTCCATTCCCATTCTCTTATCCATTTTCCTTTCCATTCTTTTTCCTTTTAATCGACGCGCCTTACCAGGCTCGCATCGATGCCGATACGTCTTCTCAGGCTCGCACCGGACTATTACTTTCTTTTTAATCGTCTTTTCTTTTCTTTTTAATCGACATGCCTTACCAGGCTCGCATCGATGCCGATACGCCTTCTCAGGCTCGCATCGGACTTCCAGTTTTCCTTTTTAATCGACACGCCTTACCAGGCTCGCATCGATGCCGATACGCCTTCTCAGGCTCGCACCGGACTTTGGTCTCCTTTTTAATCGACACGCCTTACCAGGCTCGCATCGACGCCGATACGCCTTCTCAGGCTCGCATCGGACTTTTATTCTCTTTTCTTTTTTTTATTCGACACGCCTTACCAGGCTCGCATCGACACTGATACGCCTTACCAGGCTCTCACCAGCTTTATTTTCTTTCTTTCTCTTTCTTTCTTTTTCTTTCTCTTTCTCTTTTTCCTTTTTCTTAATTATATGTCTTTTCTCTTTTTCTGATGTATTGTACTTTTCTCTTTTTCTCTCATTTCATTACTTATAGACGTATTGTTACATTATTTACTTTTCACTCTTTTCGATACCCTTCTCTCTTTTCCTTTTTCTTCTTTTCTTCCTTCTCTTTTTCTTATAATTTAAGTAATTCTTTTATACTCATCTAAATCTTTTAGCCTTTATCCTCATTTATCACTTATCACATTTTCTATATTTTCTATTTCATTCTTTTTCTCTTTATTAGTTTCCCCCAATCTTATCCAACTCTAATCATTACGATCAAATATAGTATATTCTAGTTCCCGTTATTAATTCTTTGTTATTTCTCAGTTTCCCTATCTCAATCAATTACCCAATTCATTATTCCTATTTCATTAGCTATATTAGTTTTAATTGCTCTATTCTCTTAATCTAACTTTTCAGTTATTTCACTCCAACTTCCCTCATAATGTACTCTCTCTTAGTTTTCTTATCTTTTCGTAAATTCGCTTATCGTTTTCCTTATTTTATATTAAATCTTAATTCATCATTTTATTTCTATTCTCTACTTTACTCCGCGTGCATTCCTTATTCCTTATTCTAGACTCTCTTTTACCCTTTTTGTTCCGTTACTTCCCCTATAGCTTTTACTTTATAATTTCCAACATTTTGTTCTATATTAACTATTTCCATATCCTAATTACGCTCATTCGTTCCGGGCATTATTCTACGCTCATTCCTTTTTTTCCCTAAAGTGTGGTTTCTATTAACAATTTTATTTACTTCATTTATATCCACGAGGGTTACCCTAAGGTTCATTAACATACTTTTAATTACTCTATTCCTAGCTACCACTATATAATCCTAGAATTTACTTCTTAAGTAAAGGTAACGCGAACCCTCTTACCTCGGGCTTTTTAAATAGAACCTGGATTTAGTTTGGCGATGATGACGGCGTCGGTGTTGCTCCTCGTTAGCGGGGAACGACCGGGACTAAACCGAGGCAAGGCTTCTCCGAGGTTCTCGACACGAGCCCAGCACGATCACGAACCGGTAACGGCGCCGGGGAGATCCGTGAGCAGAGAGAGAAAGCTCGTGGATGAGGGAGAGGCTATGGTGGTTTGGTGATGGTGGTGGTCAGTGGTGGTGGTGGCGGCCTCAGTGGTGGCGGCGGCCGTGGGGACAAGGAAGTGGAGAGAGAAAGAGGGAGAGAGAGAGAGAGAGCTTGGCCAAAGGGAAAGAGAGAGGGAGAGAAGGGTCAATAGAAGGAAGAGAGTGGGATGGGGAGGCTCACCGTGGTGGTGGCCACAGCTCACGGCGGTGGCGGCCGGAGAGTAGGGCGGTGGGTGATGGAGAGGGAGAGGGAACCGATTGAGAGGGAGGAGAGAGAGAACTAAATGGAGGGAGAGAGAGACCAAGGTGGAGGGTGGTGTTGGGCGGTGTTGGGCGGCGGTGGAGGCCGTGGTGGAGGGAGAAAGAAGGGGAGTCGGCGGAGGTGAGAGAAACAGGGGAGGAGAGTGTGGAAGACGAGGGTTTCCCCCTCGATTTAAAGCTGACCCGACGATTTTCGCTTAAGCGAAATTCATTCGCTTAAGCGAATTGGCATCAACACTGTCACGAACGATTTTCGCTTAAGCGAAATCTGTTCGCTCAAGCGAACTCGACTTATGTTGCTACTGAAGCTGTTTCGCTTAAGCGAAATATTTTCGCTTAAGCGAAATATTTTCGCTTAAGCGAAATGAGCAGGTACTGCTGTTTCATTTTTTCATTTTCCTTCTATTTTCTTCCGAACTTCAAACCTCCATAACTTCTTCGTTCACCGTCGGATCTTGCTCAAATTTGACGAGCAACTTCCTAAAAATCATATCTTGATATCCAACGGTGGGAATTGTGTTTGGATTCTTAAATATTTTATTTTAATTTTTCCCCTTATTATTATTATATTTATTATCGATTTATTTATTTTCTGGCCCGATCCTAACTTCGATTCAACGCTCCTTTCTTCTCTAATTCGCTTAGTATTATTATTATTTCCTTCTAATGCTAAATTTCTCATTTGGGATACCTATTTGTGGTTTATTATTTTCATTTTAATTATTCTAATTATTATTTATTTATCTATTTTCGGGTTTAAAATTCGGGATGTTACATTTCTCCCCCACTTATTTGAATTTCGTCCCCGAAATTCCAGTTGTCCCTTAACTTGGAGGAGTATCCCTTGACATAGTTTCCACCCATGTCATTTCCATTCCTTCGGTTTCAATCTTTCCTTTGAGGAAGTTCTAAGTAAGGGTTCTGCGGTATAATTATTCGCCTCATGTATGGTTTATCTCAGCCACTCAGAAATCCGCGCAATACACAGAGTCTTACGAGACTGAGACATTTATTTGCGGTGCTCCGACATAACCTCTTAAGTGAGACTTCACTTCGCGACTCCGTTTATTCCATGTTCGTTTCTTACTCATTCAAGTGAATCTAGTGAGGTCGCCCTTCAAATCCACTTTGGCTATATCTGCGTTATACTCCGGTGGTACTTTCCTTCCGTTCGTATAACTAGTTCAATTTGGTATAGGGGTTCCTACTGGTTATGGTTTGATCGTCGGACATTGAGTCCGGCTCGATGCAATCTTCTTTACGCTTCGTTACCGTGCTACGTTCCATCCAGTTACTCGGATAGGATCCACAATTTTCTTATTGTTAAAGTTCCATCTTCCATTCCTTGGATTGAAATCCTCCCCCACTTAGCGTTGGCATACTTGATTATATCCATGCTTGGGGGTATGCTCCTTCGTTATTCAGAATTTCACACGTAAGCTTCTCGACCGGTGTCCAAGGTTAGAGGAGACACATGGAAGGTTATCCATCGGTGGACATAGAACTATGTTGGGTTTCTACGTCTTGGTGAATTCTCACTTCTGCATCTAAGATGCTTGAAGCTTGAAGAGAGTGAAGATGAAAAGAAGAAACACGAAGCACTCAAGGATGAGTTTCATAGTCGTCATACGACAACCCAGGATGTACTGGATACATGTCAAGCAAGAAGACAATGGAGATTATCCTTAAGTGTGCGTTTCCTATGGAACTACCGTCGATTTGATTTGGTTTTGAAAAAGGCACTTGGTGCAACTGCTACAACTTGCTTCCCTTGAGGGAATCGTTTGGGAACTTAACTAGGTTCTTAAGTGAATTCTAATTCCTAATGGTGAGCATGATTTACTCATTTACTTGGGTCAGTCTCGGGGTGGATATCATGCTAATTCATCCAGTTTCGACTTGTTCGCGAATAACCACATCGGATTCTGAATGAAATGTGTGATGAGTTTTGGGCTTTTAGTTTGACTTTCCATGAAGTCTAAGGACGTTCACTACGGGTTCGCTCGATTCGGTTCTCTCGCGAGTTCTATTCGCGGCTACACTACTAGTAAGTAGATGCATTGTCTTAAGACTCCTATTCGTCTGTTTTGATTTTTATTGGAGAGTGTCAATGATATCGACCACTAATAGTTGCGAAGATCGAGGTGATCAGTCCCAATCTCACATCTATTAATAGCAACATCATCGTCAAGTTTGTTGATGTTATCGTCCCCTGGCGGATGTAAGAATCAGAGTGATCAGTTCTAACCTTACATTCTACCAGTGGCAATACCATCACTGTATTCGGTGCAACTTTAGTTAATGTATTATCATTCATTGATTTTCTTTTTAAGTTAATTCAAGTATTTATATGCTTTATGCGAAACATTTTTAAATAAGTATTTTAAATAAATATGTGGTATATAGTTAACACTAAAAGTACCTCGGGTAAGTTCATTCGCTCCCTTCACCTATACGTCTAAGACAATTGGTCCCCGTGTGTCCCGGTTGTCCGCATATATAGCAGAGACCCTGTCTTCTGTGCTGCTTCAACATTAGGCACAGTTTCCGATGGGTTTTCCCACATAGTGGACATGGTGGCCTGTTTCTCGGGGCATTCACGTCTGGAGCTGTGTCCATTGGCACCATTGCCATAGCGTTGATGTCGGCTTGTGTATCGGATTCCTGAACCGGTACATTGCCTCTGCTAGAACCTTCAGCCCACTGTATCATCCTGTTCCTATCCTCAGATGTCCACTGCCCCAATCCCTTCTCATAAGTGCTAGCCATATTTACCAGTTGAGCTAAATTATCTACGTTCTGGTACTCAAAAGCCACCTTGAGTTCCGTGCGAAGTCCTGCTTCGAACTTGATGCACTTAGTTCTTCCATCAGCATGCCTATAGTTTCCAGAATACCGGATGAGATCTTCGAAGTGTGCGGCATATTCCCTAACACTCATACTTCCTTGTGTTAAGGTCAGAAATGCTAGTTCTTTCTCTCGGCGAACATCTTCTGGGAAGTACCTTCCGAGAAATTCCTCCTTAAAGAAGTCCCAAGTAATCTCCCGGTTGGAACTCTCCTTGTCTCTTCGTACATGCTCCCACGAATATTCTGCTTCTCCAGTGAGCATGTATGCAGCCAAAAGGACTATCTGCTCCGCAGGCGGTGACATGGTGCGGAAAATCTTCTCCAATTCTTGGACCCATCTCAGTGCTGCGTCAGGATTGTAGCCACCTTCAAACTTGGGCGGATCGTTCTGCCTGAACCTAGCTAGCCAATCGATACCAATTGGATCTGATGGTTGGTGGAGTGCGGTGGCTGCTGCTGCGGCGGCGGCTGCTACTGTTTCAGCCTGATTCTGATTCATTTGGACCAGATTCTCAAGTATCGCGGCCATCCTGTCATCCCGGTTACGTCTCCGAGGCATGGTGACTAAGTTCTGGAAAAAGAACACGTTATTCCACAATTGACTAAAAACTCTTATTTAAATATATCTATTTATCTATTCTAAGACTTGACATATAACTTGATTACTCGCTGGGTGAGTAATCAATAGGAGTTGTGAGTCCAAACTCCAAGGCCGAGGGAAACTGCTCTGATACCATAAATGTAACATCCTCACTTTTAATAGTTAATTTTTGATTTCAATAAAATCAGAGTTTAAAAATTCTTTTTAGCGTTTGATTTCTTTTGAAAAGTTTTACGAAAATCCGGCAGAGTTTCCTCTGTTTTACGGACTTCCCAAAAATTTCCTTCTAAAAACCTGTCAGTCCAGAATTATTTAAAAACATAAACATAACAGATTAAAAACCAGTTCAGATCCTAACGCCCGATCAGTACTAGTCTCAGGGCATATAACTACACATATTATAAATTACAAAAATAACATTATTTAATATAATAAAATCCACTCAGGGTATCACAATTTCACTCCACGTAATGGAGGGTTTCCAGTTCGGCCCGCAACAGTGTAAGCTCCGCTCCCGTACCTGTAAAATGATATCAAGAAGGGTAGCATTACACAGAACTTAAAAAGATAAATTCTAAAAGAAGACATAGAAAATAACTAAGCCTACTTAATTATTTATATATTTTATTCACAATTATTCATATAATTAATTTCTTTTAGTCCTTCCTTATTCTCACATTCTTTTAATTATTAATTCTCTTTTCATTCTTCCATTCCCATTCTCTTATCCATTTTCCTTTCCATTCTTTTTCCTTTTAATCGACGCGCCTTACCAGGCTCGCATCGATGCCGATACGTCTTCTCAGGCTCGCACCGGACTATTACTTTCTTTTTAATCGTCTTTTCTTTTCTTTTTAATCGACATGCCTTACCAGGCTCGCATCGATGCCGATACGCCTTCTCAGGCTCGCATCGGACTTCCAGTTTTCCTTTTTAATCAACACGCCTTACCAGGCTCGCATCGATGCCGATACGCCTTCTCAGGCTCGCACCGGACTTTGGTCTCCTTTTTAATCGACACGCCTTACCAGGCTCGCATCGACGCCGATACGCCTTCTCAGGCTCGCATCGGACTTTTATTCTCTTTTCTTTTTTTTTTATTCGACACGCCTTACCAGGCTCGCATCGACACTGATACGCCTTACCAGGCTCGCACCAGCTTTATTTTCTTTCTTTCTCTTTCTTTCTTTTTCTTTCTCTTTCTCTTTTTCCTTTTTCTTAATTATATGTCTTTTCTCTTTTTCTGATTTATTGTACTTTTCTCTTTTTCTCTCATTTCATTACTTATAGACGTATTGTTACATTATTTACTTTTCACTCTTTTCGATACCCTTCTCTCTTTTCCTTTTTCTTCTTTTCTTCCTTCTCTTTTTCTTATAATTTAAGTAATTCTTTTATACTCATCTAAATCTTTTAGCCTTTATCCTCATTTATCACTTATCACATTTTCTATATTTTCTATTTCATTCTTTTTCTCTTTATTAGTTTCCCCCAATCTTATCAAACTCTAATCATTACGATCAAATATAGTATATTCTAGTTCCCGTTATTAATTCTTTGTTATTTCTCAGTTTCCCTATCTTAATCAATTACCCAATTCATTATTCCTATTTCATTAGCTATATTAGTTTTAATTTCTCTATTCTCTTAATCTAACTTTTCAGTTATTTCACTCCAACTTCCCTCATAATGTACTCTCTCTTAGTTTTCTTATCTTTTCGTAAATTCACTTATCGTTTTCCTTATTTTATATTAAATCTTAATTCATCATTTTATTTCTATTCTCTACTTTACTCCGCGTGCATTCCTTATTCCTTATTCTAGACTCTCTTTTACCCTTTTTGTTCCGTTACTTCCCCTATAGCTTTTACTTTATAATTTCCCACATTTTGTTCTATATTAACTATTTCTATATCCTAATTACGCTCATTCGTTCCGGGCATTATTCTACGCTCATTCCTTTTATTCCCTAAAGTGTGGTTTCTATTAACAATTTTATTTACTTCATTTATATCCACGAGGGTTACCCTAAGGTTCATTAACATACTTTTAATTACTCTATTCCTAGCTACCACTATATAATCCTAGAATTTACTTCTTAAGTAAAGGTAACGCGAACCCTCTTACCTTGGGCTTTTTAAATAGAACCTGGATTTAGTTTGGCGACGATGACGGCGTCGGTGTTGCTCCTCGTTAGCGGGGAACGACTGGGACTAAACCGAGGCAAGGCTTCTCCGAGGTTCCCGACACGAGCCCAGCACGATCACGAACCGGTAACGGCGCCGGGGAGATCCGTGAGCAGAGAGAGAAAGCTCGTGGATGAGGGAGAGGCTATGGTGGTTTGGTGATGGTGGTGGTCAGTGGTGGTGGTGGCGGCCTCAGTGGTGGCGGCGGCCGTGGGGACAAGGAAGTGGAGAGAGAAAGAGGGAGAGAGAGAGAGAGCTTGGCCAAAGGGAAAGAGAGAGGGAGAGAAGGGTCAATAGAAGGAAGAGAGTGGGATGGGGAGGCTCACCGTGGTGGTGGCCACAGCTCACGGCGGTGGCGGCCGGAGAGTAGGGCGGTGGGTGATGGAGAGGGAGAGGGAACCGATTGAGAGGGAGGAGAGAGAGAACTCAATGGAGGAAGAGAGAGACCAAGGTGGAGGGTGGTGTTGGGCGGCGGTGAAGGCCGTGGTGGAGGGAGGAAGAAGGGGAGTCGGCGGAGGTGAGAGAAACAGGGGAGGAGAGTGGGGAAGACGAGGGTTTCCCCCTCGATTTAAAGCTGACCCGACGATTTTCGCTTAAGCGAAATTCATTCGCTTAAGCGAATTGGCATCAACACTGTCATGAACGATTTTCGCTTAAGCGAAATCTGTTCGCTCAAGCGAACTCGACTTATGTTGCTACTGAAGTTGTTTCGCTTAAGCGAAATATTTTCGCTTAAGCGAAATGAGCAGGTACTGCTGTTTCATTTTTCCATTTTCCTTCTATTTTCTTCCGAACTTCAAACCTCCATAACTTCTTCGTTCACCGTCGGATCTTGCTCAAATTTGACGAGCAACTTCCTATAAATCATATCTTCATATCCAACGGTGGGAATTGTGTTTGGATTCTTAAATCTTTTATTTTAATTTTTCCCCTTATTATTATATTTATTATCGATTTATTTATTTTCTGGCCCGATCCTAACTTCGATTCAACGCTCCTTTCTTCTCTAATTCGCTTAGTATTATTATTATTTCCTTCTAATGCTAAATTTCTCATTTGGGATACCTATTTGTGGTTTATTATTTTCATTTTAATTATTCTAATTATTATTTATTTATCTATTTTCGGGTTTAAAATTCGGGATGTTACAAGGATCCTCATAAGCATCTCAAGAAATTCCATATAGTGTGCACCACAATGAAACCGCATGATGTGCAAGAGGATCATGTCTGTCTCAGAGCATTCCCACATTCCTTAGAGGGTCTAGCACAAGATTGGTTGTCTGACTTGGCCCCTGGTTCCATCACAAGCTGGGATGACTTGAAGAGGGCATTTCTGGAAAAATTCTTCCCTGCAAATAGGACCACTGCAATCAGAAAGGAAATCTCTGGTATCAGGCAACAACATGGAGAGAGTCTCTATGAATATTGGGAGAGATTCAAGAGGTTGTGTGCTTCCTGCCCTCACCATCAGATCTCAGAGCAGCTTCTCATCCAGTACTTTTATGAGGGTCTCAACTTCATGGAGAGAAACATGGTAGATGCTGCAAGTGGTGGTACACTGGGAGATATGACACCCTTACAAGCCAGGAGCAAAATTGAGAAGATGGCTTCCAACTGTCAACAATTCCATGCAAGAAGCAACAGTGATGCAATAGTTGTGAGGGATGTAAATGATGTTGGTGCAGACTCGGGCAAGGTTGAGAAGCTTGAGCAAAAAATTGATTCACTTACAACATTGGTCACACAATTGGCTGTCAATCAGAAAAAGATGATACTTCCTGCTAGAGTGTGTGGCATATGCACATCCATTGAGCACCCCACAGATGCATGCCCTTCCCTTCAGCAGCAACAGCCGTTGACCAGTGGTGACCAACCCGAGGCCTATGTAGAAAACATATACAACAATAGAGGCCCACAACAACACAATCATGAACTCTCTTCCAATAGATACAACCCTGGATGGAGGAACCATCCCAATCTGAAGTGGTCTGATCAACAACAGCAACTTTCTCCTAATGTTCCATTTCAGAACACCGCTGGACCGAGTAGACCACCATATGTACCTCCTCCCATCCAACAGCAAAGGCAACAACAACAACAACAACAACAAGTGGTTAATCCTGCACCATCAGCCCCTCCATCCAACCAACCTACCTTGGAGCAGTTGGTGAGGCAAATGACCATGCAAAATCTCCAATTTCAACAAGAAACTAGAGCATCCATTCAGAGACAAGAGGCATCCATTCAGACTTTGACAAATCAGATGGGTCAAATGGAAACTTCTCTCAACAACTTGCAATCTCAAAATTTTGACAAGTTGCCATCCCAAACTGTGATCAATCCTCAGAATCAGAATGTGAGTGCCATCAACTTGAGGTCAGGAAAGCAGATTGTCACACCCACACCACAACCTCACTTCAACAATGATGCTCTAGCTTCTTCCTCTAAAGGGAAGAGCCAAGTGGTAGATGAAGGTGAGCATGCTAGCACCAAGGAGAATCATCCAACTCAACCTTCCTCAACTTCAACCACAAGCCCTGCTGTTGTCCTACAACCTCCTCCTGTTCCTCTTCCATTCCCACCAAGAGTGCCTCAAAACAAAAGGGTGGAAGAGGTGGACAAGGACATTCTTGACACATTCAGGAAGGTGGAAGTCAACATACCCCTTCTTGATGCAATAAAACAGATTCCAAGGTATGCGAAGTTCCTTAAGGAGTTGTGCACTCATAAGAGAAGACTCAAGGGCAATGAGAGGATAAGCATGGGAAGGAATGTCTCCGCTCTCATAGGTAAACCTATCCCTCACATTCCTGAAAAATGTAAGGATCCTGGAACTTTCTCTATACCTTGCATCATAGGCAATGTTAAGTTTGAAAATGCTATGCTAGATTTAGGAGCATCCATAAATGTCATGCCTATTTCTGTTTTTAAGTCTCTTTCTCTTGGACCTCTTCAACCTACGGGTGTGGTGATTCAATTGGCAAATAGAAGTACTGCCCACCCCGCAGGTTTGATAGAGGATGTCTTGGTTCGGGTTGAAGAGTTGATCTTCCCTGCTGATTTTTACATACTTGATATGGAAGATGACTCTCCCCGTAATGCTGTTCCTATTTTTTTGGGGAGGCCATTTTTGAAAACAGCCCGAACCAAGATAGATGTGCATTCAGGTTCACTATCCATGGAGTTTGATGGCAGTGTGATCCGATTTGACATTTTCCATGCTATGAAACATTTTCCTGAGGATCACTCTGTTTTCCATGTGGACTTGCTTGATGATTTGATAGATGAGCATATGCTTGAATTTTTGCATCATGATTTTGAATTGCCATCTTTCACAGATTCATTTACTTGTCCATCATGCACTAACTCTGGATGGTGCACCGCATGCACTGAAATAGCTCAGTTTCTAGACTCTGCCACTGCATCTGATGATTCATATGTTATAGATTCAGATTATGCTAACCCTAACCCCATATTTGTTATGCATGAGTCTGATTCACTTGTTCAGGTGCAGGCAGCATAATCCATTTCTGCTGTCCCTTTAGTTCCATCTATTATGCAGGCACCCTCATTGGACCTGAAGCCCCTCCCTCCTCATCTCAAATATGCTTACTTGGAGGATGAGCAGAAACTCCCAGTGATCATCTCTACCTCACTTTCTGTTGATCAAGAGGAGAAACTGCTGGATGTGATAAGAAAGAACAAGAGGGCAATTGGATGGACTTTAGCGGATATTCCTGGAATTAGCCCCTCCATGTGCATGCACCGCATTTTGTTGGAGGATGGGGCTAAACCAGTGAGACAACCCCAAAGGTGGTTGAACCCCCAGATTCTTGATGTGGTTAAGAAAGAGGTCACCAAGCTGCTCCAAGCGGGTATCATCTACCAAATTTCAGATAGCACTTGGGTGAGCCCGGTGCAAGTTGTCCCCAAGAAGTCTGGTGTCACAGTTGTCAAAAATGAGAAGGATGAGCTGATTCCCACTAGAGTGCAGAACAGTTGGAGAGTCTGCATTGATTACAGAAAGCTCAACCAGGCGACTCGCAAGGATCATTTCCCTCTCCTCTTCATTGATCAGATGTTGAAGCGCCTGGCAGGTAAATCTCATTATTGCTTCTTAGATGGTTTCTCTGGTTATTTTCAAATTTGCATTGCACCAGAGGACCAACATAAGACCACATTTACCTGTCCTTTTGGCACATTTGCATATAGAAAGATGCCTTTTGGCCTATGCAATGCTCCTGCCACATTTCAAAGATGTATGATGAGTATTTTTGCTGACTTGCTCGAGCATTGCATAGAGGTCTTCATGGATGATTTTAGTGTTTATGGCTCCTCATTTGATGCATGTCTTGATAATTTGACTAAGGTGCTTAACAGGTGCATTGAGACTAACCTTGTCTTGAATTTTGAAAAATGCCACTTCATGGTAGAACAAGGCATAGTCTTAGGGCACATTGTTTCGCACAAGGGCATAGAAGTTGACCCTGCTAAGCTGCATGTAATATCACATTTGCCTTACCCCTCTTGCGTGCGAGAGGTGCGTTCTTTTCTTGGTCATGCAGGTTTCTATCGCAGGTTTATTCAAAACTTTAGCAACATTGCCCTTCCTCTTTCCAAGTTGCTTCAAAAGGATGCCCCATGGGAATTTGGAGACCAATGCAAGAGGGCATTTGATGAATTGAAGAAAGCACTGACCACCACTCCCATCATCCAACCACCTGATTGGACCCTCCCATTTGAGCTCATGACGGATGCTTCAAATTATGCTTTGGGAGCAGTTCTCTCCCAAAGGGTTGGTAAGTTGTCGCATGTGATTTATTATGCTTCTAGGACTTTAGATGCAGCATAGGTTAATTACACAACAACTGAAAAAGAACTTTTGGCTATTGTTTTTGCACTTGACAAGTTTAGATCATATTTGCTTGGTTCTAAGGTTGTAGTGTACACTGATCATGCTGCTCTGAAGTATCTTTTGAAAAAGACAGATTCCAAACCTAAGTTGATTAGGTGGATGTTGCTCCTCCAGGAGTTTGATCTTGAGATTCAGGATCGGAGTGGTGCGCATAACCTTGTCGTAGACCACTTGAGCAGGATAGAGAGAGAGGAGGATGCATTTCCTATCCGGGATGACTTCCCGGATGAGCAGCTTTTATCTTTACATGTTTCCCATCCCCTTCCCCAAACTCCTTGGTTTGCAGACATTGTTAATTATCTGGTTGCTTCTGTTTTTCCTGCCTTGGCATCCAAAGCTCAAAGAGACAAATTAAAGAGCGATGCCAAGTATTATGTATGGGATGACCCCTATTTATGGCGTTTTTGCAGTGATTAGGTCATTCGCAGGTGCATTCCAGACCAGGAGATCCAATCGGTTCTCCAATTTTGCCATGCTTCACCAGTGGGAGGCCACCTTGGGACTCAAAGGACAACACGAAAGGTGCTAGATTCTGGATTTTATTGGCCTACCATATTCAAGGATGCAAGCAACGTCTGCAGCTCATGTGAGCAGTGTCAAAGAGCAGGAGGCGCCCTATCTTGGAGACAACAGATGCTGCAACAACCTATGTTGTTCTGTGAGGTGTTTGACGTCTGGGGTATAGATTTCATGGGCCCCTTTCCTGTTTCTTTTGGTTTTTATTATATCTTACTTGCTGTGGATTATATATCCAAATGGGTGGAAGCTAAGGCCACCAGGACTAATGATGCTCAGGTTGTTGTAGATTTTGTCAGGTCTAATATCCTTTGCAGGTTTGGCATACCTAGAGCCATAGTCAATGATCAAGGCACACACTTCTGCAATAGATCCATGCAAGCTTTGCTCAAGAAGTATGAGGTTGTGCACAAAGTTTCTACACCCTATCACCCCCAAACCAACGGGCAAGCTGAGATTTCAAATAGAGAGATCAAGCGGATTTTGGAGAAGATGGTGAAGCCTAATAGAAAGGATTGAAGCACAAGATTGGAGGATGCTCTGTGGGCCCACTGGACCGCTTACAAGGCACCCATAGGGATGTCACCCTATTGGGTTGTCTTTGGTAAGGCGTGCCACCTACCTGTGGAGATAGAGCACCGTGCATATTGGGCTGTGAAGCAATGTAACTTAGCTCTTGATCAAGCGGGTGAGGAGAGGAAGCTGCAGTTGAGTGAGCTAGATGAGATCCGTTTGGAGGCCTATGAGAACTCCAAATTTTACAAAGAGAAGACCAAGAAGCTTCATGATAACTCCATTTCCAGAAAGGAGTTCTTGGTTGGTCAAAAAGTTTTGCTCTACAACTCTAGGCTTGGACTCATGAGTGGAAAGCTCCGCTCTAAATGGATTGGACCGTTTGTAGTCACCCAGGTGTTTCCTTATGGCACTGTGGAGATCAAGAGTGAGTCCACGAACAAGAGCTTCAAAGTCAACGGCCACCGACTCAAGCCTTTCCTAACCACCCCTTCTTTGGATGATGTACCTGTGGAGGAGGCCTCATTGGTCGACCCCACTTTTGAACAACCATGACTTAGGGAGTCTTCTTTTCTCCTTCCTTGCTCTTTTTATTACACTTGTCTATATCTGTCTGATTCTGCAATTTGTGTTCCATTGAGGACAATGTGTGATTTAAGTGTGGGGGGAGAGTAGTTTAGGTTGCATATTTTGCTTTGATTTTTTTTAGGTTTTGCTTAGTTTTGGGCATTTTCTTGCATGTTTTTGCTTCATTTCAGTAGAGTTTTGGTATCTTGTGTCTGAATTCATGCATTTCTGTGTGCAAAGTTGCGTTTGTTAATTAAGAGGTAGTAACACTGTGATAGAATTGTCCCTTTTGTGAGGATTTGAGCCTTAATTGTGGGTGGATTGCTATTTATGGCACCTAATTTTCTTCATGTGTGATTGCACTCTGGATTACTTGCACTCTAGAACTTGACTTGACTCTTGTTGATACTTGATTGCTCATGCACATTTTGAAATGATTTAGGCACTTTCTTTCTTGAATAAGCTACTAGCCATATGAGCCTACCTTGAATGAATGTATCCTTTGCTAGCCCCTTTGAGCCTTTTTATCCCTTTCCTTGTTCTTTAGCTCATTACAAGCCTATGACTGAAAAACCATGATGGTCCTAACCTTAGGGAATTTTGGAGCTTTGGAATTGTTTTGGGAATGGGTATTAGGTAAGAAGTGTGCTCTATGCTTCAATTGGTTGAGTTCTTGGTTTTGCCTCTTTGGTTGTTATAGCTATGGCTCCATCTTCATGCCATTTGTGTTGTTTCTTCTTTTCTTTTTGTATATCTCTAAAAAAAAAAATAGAAGACAAAAAAAAATGCAAAAATAAAAAAAAAATAGAAGAAAAAAAAGGAAAAAGAAAAAAAAAGTGAATAAAAGGTTGTTGAGGCAAAAAAGAATTGGAATTAGTGGTTGTTGATTTTGGGGTGGATTTTGCTTACTTTTTACTTATTCCCCATTGCTCCTCTATTCCCTTGGTTTTAGCTACATTCCCATATTTTTATCCTACCTTGTCCTTGGCCCCATTACAACCCTTAAAAGACCTTTTGATCATTTTGTGCATGTGTGTTGATGGTTGATGTTAGAGGCTTGTCAAGCTTATGGTTGTGTTTGTTTTTCATGATGTGCCTTGAGTGTAAATAATGATTAACCCCAAACACTTGAGTGTAAACACTTTTGAGTGACCCTTGTGAGTTTCTGTCATCTTTGTGACTATCCTCTTGATGTCATTGGTTTCTTTGCATACTTGAAGTAATTGGATGATGTTCACAGATGCTTTGACTCTTGATCCTTAACCATTTTGTGTGCTTGAGTTTGTCCATTTCTTTGCATTTCCTAGAATTCATTGTGAAGTATGTAATCTCTTAGGTTTGCATTTCTTAGTTGTAGTTGTAACATCCTGA
Organism: Crotalaria pallida; assembly: GCA_037953625.1. Lineage (NCBI taxonomy): Eukaryota > Viridiplantae > Streptophyta > Magnoliopsida > Fabales > Fabaceae > Crotalaria > Crotalaria pallida. The sequence goes on from CM075649.1 coordinate 84,489,799, forward strand.
AAATTAGTATTAAATAATATAATTTTAGTATATAAATATTTATTTAAGGATAGGATTAAGCCTTAGAAATTGTACAAGGTTAGAAGGGTAGTATGAGCATAGGCCGACCTAGGACGTGAGATTAAGGCCTCGGCCCGATCCTGGCCGAGCTAGATAAGATTGTGTACTTATGAGCCGAGCTGAAAGAGAACCCCACGTGAAACCCATTGTCCAGTCTGGATTAGCCGATCTCAGTGTCCTGTCCGAGAGGGAAGCTCGGACTATTGTTGTTCCTACAAGCCGAGCCAACGTGTCCTAGCCGATGTACCCGAGCCAACACGTCCTAGCTCCTCCGTGCCAGCTCATGTTGAGCTGTAGCCCTTTAGGATTCGTACCATCCGTACGCTGTCCTTGCCATTCACTTTATGTCATTTTCATTGCTTTATGTCCCTCTCAAGTACTATTCATGGCTTCCTCAAGAAGCCAATGAACCCTGTCCACACATTCTAGCTTCCCCAAGAAGCCAATGAATCTTGACCACACAAATATTTTCCCTAAATGAATAAAAGAAAGCCCAAAACACCACATATCACACGTTGCATTTCTCATTCTCTTCCTCCTACGAATCTCTCTCTTTCTCCTTCAAAGCTTCAGCAAACAAAACCCCAACACCTTCTTTCTCCCTCTCTTCTCACAAAACAGAACCCTCCTCCTCTCTGTTCTCTTCTGTCCCGGCGTCCCTGGACCGTGGTGGTGTTGTGGTGGCAGCAAGGAGGACACGGATTCGAGTGGTGTGAAGCTCACAAGGTCGAGGAAGTCATTCTCAAGCTCTCAACTCTTATCTCTCACGGTTTGAGGTAAGGAGTGAGTGTTACCTCTACTTGTGTTTGGGTTACTAGGGTGTTCATAAAGGGTACTAAGAGTGGGTATTAGATTAGGGAATGGACATAGGTTAATGTTAGAAGAGAAATGGTAAAAAGGGTAAAAGGGGAATTAATGAATGAACTAGAAACATGGATTTTAGGTGAAGATGGAATATCACTTTTGATTACTTGCTATATTTCATATGCTGCATTTTATATGATGGATCGACTAAATGTTTTGTTCATGTGGTTGTTGAGGTATAAGTGTTTATGATGCTTTGATATTTGATATTTGTATCTGTGGCCGAGCCAAGAGAGGGTGAGAATGGAGAATGAGAAGAATGGTAACCAGGGTGGATCAAAAAGACAAACTATTAAGTTATATAATGAGATAGGTAGATGAGATAGATAATAAGGATAAGGGAAATCGGAAATGGGTAAAGGGTTGAGCCGAGATAGGCCGAGCTAAGTAAATAATGAGATTAATGCAAAAAGGAATAAATTAAAGAGGTGACCTGAGGTGGGCCGAACTAAAAGTAATGGTTAATAAGAAAAGGGGAATTGAAGAGAAATGGTTGTGTGGTCGGGTCATAGCAGACGCGTACTGGGTCCGTGCATTGATCGCGTAAGCCGAGCATAGTGGTGCTCGCAGCTGTAAGTCGAGCATTGTGGTGCTCGCAGTTATGACTCACAAGGTTCCGAGAACGGAATCGGTGGGATGTGTTCCTGGTCATAGCAGACGCGTACTGGGTGCGTGCATTGATCGCGTAAGCCGAGCATTGTGGTGCTCACAGATGTAAGACGAGTATTGTGGTACTCGCAGTTATGGACACTCCTTACTCCATAGAATGATCGGCGGTAGTGTTCCTGGTCATAGCAGACGCGTACTGGGTGCGTGCATTTATCGCGTAAGCCGAGCATTGTGGTGCTCGCAGCTGTAAGCCGAGTATTGTGGTACTCGCAGTTATGGACACTCCAATATCCGACTTAAATGGTGTAAGACATGCACTGGGTGTATGCATCCGAGAAGAGTAAAAGATTGTAAGCTATGTGAAAGTGAAATAATGGGTAATGAATTCGAGATAGAGATGGTAATCCGAGGTAAGAGAATGTGAACCGAGTCATAACTAATAGGTAATAGAGCCGTTGGAAATCATGTGAGCCGAGCTAAATTAGAGTATATGATGTGAGCCGAGCTAGATGATATTGTGTATATGTAACCGAGTTAAATGAGATAGTATGCATGTGATATAGGGTTTGATGACTTGTGATTTATTTGCTAATTGACTACTTGTGTTTGGCTTGGTAGTTCGGTATGTCATCTTAGAAACTTCTTACTTAAGTTCTGTGTAATGCTCACCTCCTTACCATTTTTCAGGTACTGAGCCCGAGCAGACGCAGTCCCCGGCCGAGCAGGACCACTCTCCCTCACAGGGAGAGTAAGTTATTTAGAGTCAGATAGGTGGATGGGTCTCGGCCAGTTTGGCCGAGCTAGAACATTGTTTTGTATTGGGTCTCGGCCCGTTGGGCCGAGCTAAAACACTGATTATATTTTGAATGACCGCACTGAATGTACCTAAACTTATACTTTATGTATTTGATGCATTTAAGTCTTCCGCTTTATTAACTCTGATGTTTTTGTTATTAATGAAAGGAAAAAAAATTATTTTGGCAAATATCATATCCATATTAAAAGAAATTTTAAATCCTAATTTTTGGGGTAATTAAGGGTAATTATTTCATAGGGTGTTACAGTAGTCATCTTGTTACATGATTCACTTTGGTACATATTGATCTTCATAGTCCTATCTTTTGGTTTTGCCCAGGAGTGCAAAAGGATAAGTGTGGGGGTATTTGATGAGCATATTATTTCCCATTATTCCTTGCATTATTTTACTTCTATTATTGATACTTGTTGCCCATTTGACATTGATTAGATTGATTTAGTGATTTAGAGTTTATTGGACTAATATTCCGAATATTGTTTAATTTGGAATTATTTAGCCTAATTAATTCTATTTCTATTTTCAGGTAATATTTGGCACAAGGACACTTTGGGAAGTTTGGAAATGAAGATTGAAGCATTGAAGTGAAGATTGTAATTTGCATTTAGGTCCCTTTTTAATTGTAATTTTCAGAATAGTGTTTCTTAGGACTTAGGCCCATGTTTTAGGCCCATTTTCATAACTAAAGAGGGGAAATTCGTGTAACCCCCAAGACTACACTCCCATTTTCAGATTTCTCACTCTCTCTCTAGGTTAGAACTTCTCTCTTGGCTCTCCATAGCATTTGGTGGCTGCTAGGGTTTTGTTCTTCCCCCTTTCTACACGTTTTTCTTGATTATGACCATGGAAGGCTAACTTCAAGGGTTAATCCCTTTGGTATTGTATTATCTACTCTTGAGCTCTTGTTATTAATGCAATTTTGTTTTCTCTTCTCTGTTTTCATGTTTATCAATGTGTAGTGGTTTGCTTAATTCCATTTCGTAGAGATAATACATGAATATAAATGCTTAATTTGTATTAACTCGTAAAAACTCCAATTCTAGTTTCTGATGCTTAATTAGAAGTTAGGGTTTGGAGTGACAACTAGATTTTCGCTTAGTATTTGGTTGTCACGAGTTGGACAGAGGAGAGGAGAGGAATCTATCTTTAGTGAGCTAGGATTGAGTAGTGTACGTAACCAAAGGGGTTTGCCCGCTTTTGTTTCTGATTTTCTTAATTTTTATATTCTGTTTATGTTTTGTTCTTCACATTTGTCACACACAAAAACCCCCCAATTTTACTGCACACTACGTGTTTGATACTTTGCCTAGACCGATATTCGCTGGGAAACGACCTAGGATCACCTTCCTAGTACTACAGAATAAAACCCCTTTTATTTTGATCGGGTACGGCCTTGATCAGACATCGACCACTAATAGTTGCAAAGATCGAGGCGATCAGTCCCAATCTCGCATCTATTAATAGCAACATCATCGTCAAGTTTGTTGATGTTATCATCCCCTAGCAGATGTAAGAATCAGAGTGATCAGTTCTAACCTTACATTCTACCAGTGGCAATACCATCACTGTGTTCGGCGGATCTTTAACTGATGTATTTTCATTTATTGATTTCTTTTTAAGTTAAATCGAATACGTATGCTTTATGCAAAACATTTTAAATAAATATTTTAAATAAATGTTTGGTATATAGTTAACACTAAAAGTACCTCGGGTATGTTCATTCGTTCCCTTCACCGATACGTCTAGGACAGTTTGCCCCCATGTGTCCCGGTTGTCTGCATATATAGCAGAGGCCCTGTTTTCTGTGCTGTTTCAATATTAGGCACAGTTTCCGATGGAATTTCCCACATAGTGGACATGGTGGCCTGGTTCTCGGGGCATTCACGTCGGGAGCCGTGTCCATTGGTACAATTGCCATAGCGTTGATGTCGGCATGTGTATCGGATTCCTGAGCCGGTACTTCGCCTCTTCTAGAACCTTCAGCCCACTGTATCATCCTATTCCTATCCTCAGATGCCTTCCGCCTCAATCCCTTCTCATAAGTGCTAGCCATATTTACCAGTTGGGCCAAATTATCTATGTTCTGGAACTCAAAAGCTACCTTGATCTCAGTGCGAAGTCCTGCTTCGAACTTGATGCACTTAGCTCTTTCATCAGCATTACTATAGCTTCCAGAATACCGGATGAGATCTTCGAAGTGTGCGGCATATTCTCTAACACTCATACTTCCCTGGGTTAAGTTCAGAAATGCTAGTTCTTTCTCTCGGCGAACATCTTCTGGGAAGTACCTTCCGAGAAATTCCTCCTTAAAGAAGTCCCAAGTCATCTCCTGGTTGGAACTCTCCATGTCTCTTCGTACATGCTCCCACCAATATTCAGCTTCTCCAGTGAGCATGTACGCCGCCAAAGGGACTATCTGCTCCGCGGGCGGTGACATTGTCCGGAAAATCTTCTCCAATTCTTGGAGCCATCTCTGGGCTGCATCCGGATTGTAGCCAACTTCAAACTTGGGCGGATCGTTCTGCCTGAATCTAGCTAGCCAATTGATGCCCATTGGGTCTGGTGTTTGATGGAGTGCGGTGGCTGCTGCTGCGGCGGCCGCTGCTACTCTTTCAGCCTGATTCTGATTCATTTGGACCAGATTCTCAAGTATAGCAGCCATCCTTTCATCCTGAGTACGTCTCCGAGGCATGGTGACTGAGTTCTGAAAAAGATTACGTTATTCCACAATTAACTAAAAACTCTTAAATTAAGTGTACCTATTCGCCTATTCTAAAACTTGACACTAACATTTGGTCACTCGCTTGGTGAGTAAACCATAGGAGTTGTGAGTCCAAACTCCAAGGCCGAGGGAAACTGCTCTGATACCATAAATGTAACATCCTCACTTTAATTAGTTAATTTTAAATTTTAAATAAAATCAGAGTTTGAAAATTCATTTTAAAATTTGATTTCTTTTAAAAAGTTTTTCGAAAATCCGGCAGAGTTTCCTCTGTTTTTCGGACTTCCCAAAAATTCTCTTTTTAAAACCTGTCAGTCCAGAATTATTTAAAAACATAAACACAACAGATTAAAACCCAGTTTAGATCCTAACGCCCGATTAGTACAAATTCAGGGCATACAATTACTACGCATATTAAATTACAAAAATAATAGTTTTAAAAATAGAATCCGCTCAGGGTATCACAAATACACTCCACGTGGTGGAGAGTTTCCAGTTCGGCCAGCAATAGTGTAAGCTCCGCTTCCGTACCTGTAAAATTATATCAAGAAGGGTAGCATTACACAGAACTTAAAAAGATAAATCCTAAAAGAAGACATAGAAAATAACTAAGCCTATATAATTATTAATATACTTTATTCATAATTATTCGTATAATTGATCTCTCTTAGTTCTTCACTTATTCTCACATTCCTTTAATTATTGATTCTCTTTTCTTTCTTCCTTTCCCATTCTTTTATTCTTTTTTCCATTTTCATTAGGTAGTCCAACCCCAGCCAGCCGTACGGTACTGAGCGCTAGGAGTTCCCTTATTCATTATTCATTTTCCTTTAATTTCTTTTTCCTTTTTAATCGATACGCCTTACCAGGCTCGCATCGATGCCGATACGCCTTACCAGGCTCGCACCGGACTTCCATTTTTTTCCTTTTACCTTTTTAATCGACACGCCTTACCAGGCTCGCATCGACGCCGATACGCCTTACCAGGCTCGCATCGGACTTCCATTTTCTTTCCTTTCCTTTATTTTCTTTTTAATCGACACGCCTTACCAGGCTCGCATAGATGCCGATACGCCTTACCAGGCTCGCACCGGACTTTTATTTTCTTTCCTTTCTTTCTCTTTCTTTTTCTTTGTCTTTCTTTTTCTTTCTCTTTCTCTTTTTCCTTTTTCTTAATCATATATCTTTTCTCTTTTTCTGATTTACTGTATTTTTCTCTTTTCTCTCATTTCTTTACTTATAGACTTATCATCACATTATTTACTTTCTACTATTTTCAACATCTTTCTTTCTTTTCCTTTTTCTCCTTCTCTTCCTTTTCTTTTTCTTATAATTTAAGTAATTCTTTTAATCTTTATTTTCTTTTATGACTTATCACATTTTCTACATTTTCTACTTTACTCTTTTTCTTTTTATTAGTTTCCCTCAATTTTATCCAACTCTAATTAATACAGTCAAGTATAGCATATTCTAGTTCTCATTACTAATTCTTAGTTATTTCTTTATTTCATTTATCCCTCACCCTTACTTAACTTATTATTTCTATTTCATTGATTCCAGTTTATTTGACTACTCTGTTGACTCACATTATTACTTAACTTATTAACCCTATTTTATTAATTTCATTTTATTTAACTGTCCTATTAACTCCACTTGGTTTCCCTAATTTATTACACCGTTCTAAACTAACTTTCATCATGACGTCCTCTCATCTCGATTTATTATCTTTTCCCTAGTTTCTTTTACCTGTGTCGTTTTTATAATTGAATTTAGTTTATTGCTTCGTTCCTATTTCTCTAATTTTCCAACAACTTCTAATTATGTCCACTCCGCCCCTACTTATCATATTTGTAACACTCTCACTTTTATTAGTAAATTTTGGGTTTTATTAAAACCGGAGTTTGAAAATTTCTTTTAATACTTAAATTTCTTTAAAAGGTTTTACGAAAATCCGGCAGAGTTTCCTCTGTTTTCCGGACTTCCCAAAAATTTTCTTCTAAAACCTGTCAGTCCAGAATTGTTTGAAAACGTAAACAACAACAGTTTAATAGTTATAACAGATCCTAACGCCCGATGGATACAAATTTCAGGGCAAGCTACTAATTCATAATTAATTTACAAAAAAATAATTATCCACTCCAAAATATGTAAAATACATTCCACGTAGTGGAACTTAAAATCCTGCTCGGCCAGCACTGGTGTATGCTCCACTCGTGTACCTGAAAAATATTAACCACACAGGGGAAGCATAACACAGAACTTAAAAAGGAGATTTCTAAACAGATATATACGACACGCCAAAACCATTCAAGCCTATGCTATGCTACACAATTCATGTTTCTTCTTTTCTTATTTTACTTCCTAACTGTTTCCCAATTCTTTTCCTTTCTAATTGTTTTCTTTTAGATAAATCCTTAACCTCTAATTATTCTTGTTCCTCATTGCTTTCGCTCTTTCCTTTTTATTCCCATTTTCCATTTGTATTTCCATTTTAATTCCATTATCTGGTTAACATGTCGGTTACATCTTCGTTCCTTTAATCTTTTATTGGTGACAGGGTCTAACGACCTCCTGCCGTTTAAATTATGGTGACAGGGTCTCACGACCTCCTGCCGTTTAAATTATGGTGGCAGGGTCTAACGACCTCCCGCCGTTTAAATTATGGTGGCAGGGTCTAACGACCTCCCGTCGTTTAAATTATGGTGGCAGGGTCTAACGACCTCCCGTCGTTTAAATTATGGTGGCAGGGTCTAACGACCTCCCGCCGTTTAAATTATGGTGGCAGGGTCTAACGACCTCCCGCCGTTTAAATTATGGTGGCAACCTTTCGCCGTTTAAATTATGGTGGCAGGGTCTAACGACCTCCCGCCGTTTAAATTATGGTGACGGGGTCTAACGACCTCCTGCCGTTTTAATCCTTTCTCTTTATTATCGTATTAGTCTTATCCCTTTACTTTCAATTCCTTAATTCTATCTAATACTTTTAATTTCCTAACTCTTCCTCATCCTCCATTATCGTCTCACTTCGCTCAATTCTTCCCTTAACGACTTATTATTATTTCCCTGCCATCTTATACTTAAGTACTTTTTGTTACTAATTATTCTCATACTAACTCTTAGTTAGTTCCATTCCCTTTCTTTTATTTTTCTTTTTCTCTTCCTTTGTTTCTTTTTCCTGCATCACTCACATTCAATAATACCTAGCTCGTTCATTTAGAACCAATTATATTATTTCCTTTTTCCGTTAACTCTCTCTTTCTTATTTTCCGTTTATTTCTTTCTTCTAATGGCTAATTACTCATTCACTCCATTTATTTCTATTAACCTTATTTTATCCTAATTTAGTTCTCAACTCATTCCTACACTTTCTTTATTTAACTCCGGCTCTCCCTAATTAATCTCTAATTTCTCCATTTTCTCACTTACGCTACTGACTCGTCCTTATAATTCCGTTTATTTCGTTGTTAATTGTTTCAACTCTTTAACTAAATTTTCTTTCCTAATTATCTTCCTTCATTATTAGCGGGCTACTCTAAGGTTCTTTCACAATTAACATTTCCCCCGGTCCTAGCGATAGATATAGCTACCCAGAAATACACCCATTAAGGACTGGTAATGAAACCCCTTACCTCAATCGATGACAGTGAGAGGGGTAACCTTAGTCTGACGCTTTACTCCCCGGCTTACGCTCTAGCTCGGCTCCAATTTGATCCTAAGCTTCCACAATCTTCGATTCCAAGCACGGTGGGGACAATCGATCTCGATCGCGGTGACGGTGTTGCTCCTCGTTATTTGCGAACGATCGCGGCCGGATCGAGGCCCAAGCTTCAAGCCTCGGAGTACCCAACACAAGCCCGGTGCGAACCACGATCGGTGTCGGCGTCGGTGAGATCCGGTGAGGAGAGAGAAACATCAAGGGAGGAGGAAAAGAGAAAGGGAACTCAAATCAATAGGGAAAGAGGGGAAGAGAGCTCATGGTGATGATGGTGGCGGGTGGTGGTCCGTGGTGGCGGCTATGGTGTGGTGCGGTGGTGGAGGAAAAGGAGGAGAGAGAGAGAGAGAGAGAGAGAGAGAAACGGAATCAAGAGTGAGGAGAGAGGGAGACACTCATGGTGGTGATGGTGGGCTTGGCGGTGGTGGCTGGTGGTGGTGGCTGGTGTTGCTGGGGTGCTTGGGGGGCTGCTGGACGGAGGTGGGTGAAGGGGAGAGGGTTTGGGGCGGATGGTGCTGGGGAAGGAGGGCCTGGCGCGCCATTTTATGGACCAGATGCGGTCCAGGTCGCACCCGCGCGCCTGGGCGCGGTGCCTGGTGCGCCTGCGCGCGCCACACGCGCATCTGATGCACCATCAGATATCCTGCGCGCGCCTGGGCGAGTCGTGCATGCGCCTGGGCGAATTTTTCACGGGTTTGGTGCACCTGATGCACACCGGTGCGCCTGGGCGTGCACCGGTGCGCCTGGGCGTGCACCAGTGGTTCCTGACTTCGATTCGTAATAACTTTTTCGTTAACCGTCGGATCGAGCCCAAATTTTTAGGCAAGCTTCTTAACCCCTTAAACTTCATATCCAACGGTGGAATTTATTTTCTTAGCATCCTATAATAAATTTCTAATTTTCTCTTTTCGGTCGATTTCTAGCATCTAAGACGCCGATTTAACCCCCGATTTTGCTTATATAATTTTGCTCGAAGCCATAATTGCTTTCTATACAACCCCTAGTACTTAAAATGACTGCTCACCTTGCTCACAAAATTCGTTAAGCAATTAATCTACCCATTCTTTCCACTTTAATTGCATTAATTCATTAATTATTGCTTGGAATTAAATTAGGGATGTTTCAATATTCGCATTTTAAATTCCTCCTTTTCCTTATTTTTAGTTTAATATCTCTCCTTTCCTAACACAATTATTCTTTATCCTTTTTCTCTCACGTTTCGTTGGTTCTCCCTAACAATTCTCCTTATTTTTATTTTGTATTTTTCTACATTTTAATTATATATTAACTCTTCTAATATTCTAAATACACTCACTCATTCCAAGCTTTATTCTATGCACATACATTCTATTCCCTAGGGTGTGGTTTCCATTATCAATTTTAAGTACTACATTTATGTTAACGAGGGTTACCCTAAGGTTCATTAATATACTTTTTAATTATTCTATTCTCAGCTACCACTATAGCATCCTAGAATTTACTTCTTAAGTAAAGGTAACGCGAACCCTCTTACCTCGGGCTTTTTAAATAGAACCTGGATTTTAGTTCGGTGACGATGACGGCGTCGGTGTTTCTCCTTGTTGGCGGGAACGATCGCGACTGGACCGAGGCAAGAGCTGTGAGCTTCGAGGTTCCCGACACGAGCCCGACACGATCACGGACCGGTAACGGCGCCGGTGAGATCCGTGGAAAGAGAGAGAGAGCTCGTGGGTGTGAGAGCAATGAATGAGGAAGAGCTATGGGGGGTTGTGGCCCGTGGTGGTTCGATCGGCGGCCACGGTGGCGGCTCTGATCGGAAAGAGGGAGGAGAGAGAGAGACAAAAGAGAGAGGAGAGGGAAAGATAGCAAGGGTCAAGGGAGAGAGAGATGGATGGGGTTTGTGAAGGTGGTGACCGTGGAGGTGGTGGCGGTGGCGGCTATGGGCGACGGCGGTAGTGGTTGGTGGTGGTGGAGAGAGAGAGAGAGAGAGCAATGGGAAGTGAGGGAAGAGAGGGAGAGATGGAGGAGGAGGAAGGTGATGATGGGTGGTGGTTGGGAGGCGGTTTAGGGCGGCGGTGGCTCCGGTGAAGGCCGTGGAGGAGGGAGGAAGAAGGAGGATTGGAGGAAGAGAGAGAAACTAAGGGGGAGAGTGAGTGAGGAAGAAGGTCCCTCGCGATTTAAAGCCACGCAGACCATTTTCGCTTAAGCGAAATTTATTCGCTTAAGCGAATTGGCTCCAGTACTTGACACGACCGGTTTTCGCTTAAGCGACCAGTTTCGCTTAAGCGAAATGGCTTCAGTACTTGGCACGACCGGTTTTCGCTTAAGCGACCAGTTTCGCTTAAGCGACATGGCTTCAGTGGGGAAATTTCACGTTTTCGCTTCAGCGACGGATTTTCGCTTAAGCGAAACCTTCAGGTACTGCTACTTCACTTTTCTATTTTTCAGCTATTTTCTCCCCAACTTCAAATAGCCATAACTTCTTCGTGCACCGTTGGATCTTGCTCAAATTTGACGAGCAACTTCCAAAAAATCATACCCTCATATCCAACGGTGGAAATTCCATTTTGAGTCCCAAATATTTTATTTTAATTTTCCCCTTGTTATTATGTTTATTATCGAATTATCTATTTTTCTGGCCCGATCCTAACTTCGATTTAACGCTCCTTTCTTCTCTAATTCGCTTAGTATTATTATTATTCTCTTCTAATGCTAGGATTCTCATTTGGAATACCTATTTGTAGTTTGTTATTTCCATTTTAATTATTCTAATTATTATATATTTATTTATCTTCGGGTTTAAAATTTGGGGATGTTACACCTTTCGCATCACCTCTTGCGAGCTCTCTGCAATCACGAGCAAAATAACCTTGCTTTCCACATTTGAAACACCCTCCTGTGGACCAGCAGAATTGACCATTGTGATAACGTCTACACTTCTCACAATAAGGAGCATTATCACGAGACTTGTTCTTGTTATCAATCACAGCTTTGCCCTTGCCTTTGTTCTTATGAGAATATGGACCATTATTCCGGCGATCAAATCTCTTCTTCCTCTGTGGTACATAGTTTTGTCCACTACCCTTTCCTTGGCTTCCTATCAACTCAGCCTTCTTATCATCCTCATACATTCTGCACATATCTACAAGTGCAGGAAAACTCTGAATTCTCTGATAACTGAAGATAGACTTCAACTCCGGTCTCAGTCCACCTTCAAACTTGACACACTTACTCCTTTCATCAGGGTTATTCAAGTGGTAGGGAGAATATTTCATCAACGCCTCAAATCTAGCAGCATATTCTCCTACACTCATCTCTCCTTGTTTCAATTGCATGAACTCTACCTCCTTCTTTCTCCTTAAATCTTCTGGAAAGTATTTATTAAGGAATTTCTCCATAAATACTCCCCAGCTAATTGCTCTTCTTTCAAAGTTCAGCAATTGCACCGTATGATCCCACCACTTCTCAGCCTCCCCATGAAGCATATAAACTGCATAGGTTACCTTCTGATCATCCGAACAGTCTAAAGTTCTGAAAATCTTATTGATCTCATACAACCACTTATTTGCCTCATCAGGTTTGTATCCTCCTTCAAACCTTGGTGGATTGCATTTTCTAAACTCCGATAGAGTCTTAGCATCATGATTTACCACATTACCAACATGTGGATTACCAGCTCGTCCTTGAGGTGGCTGCTGTTGCTGCTGCTGCTGCATACCCTCCAGCACAATCGTAATACGCTCTAACATTTCATTCGTATAATTTCTATTTCTGGTTGCCATAGAAAGACCTGCACTATGGGCTTTGGGTCACTAAAAGGTCTTTTAAAACATAGGCACAACTAGCTTATTTGACTAACTTACTCAAGCACATTCAAGTAACATTAAATATCATACTTATTTGCATCATCAGGGCCATGAGGAACAGGACCAATGCTCTGATACCACCCCACGTGTGACACCCTTGTTTTATATCTTGAAAATAATAAATATTTCCAAATATAGAATACTTGCTATCAAAAAGTTTGTCTAGAAAATTTTTCCTTTTTAATTTATACTTGCTCAATTATAAACACCTTTCACCTAGACGAATAATTTGAATTCGGCTTAATAGTACCTTGTTCAAAAATCTCTCGAGACAACACCTTTTATTCTGAAAACATATATCCTTAGCGTTGATTAAAAACATATTAATTGTCTCTTGAGTTTACTCGGGTTTGTAGAATATAAACTTATTTGCCGAATCCCTTTTTAACCAAAATCAGAGTATGCGGAAGTAAAAATAATACTTGTGGGGCACTGCTGAGGTAAAAACACCATATATATATATATATATATCATAAGATAAAACCCCCACCAGTATCACAGTAGCAAGTAACAAAAGTCGAGATAGCAAGTTTTGGTAAAACATATACATAACCAGCTGCTCAAAATAAACCTCACTCTAAGACCTCTCAAAAATATGTACAATATATGACAAGATCAAAATAGAAGTCCCAGAGCAGGTCATCCATGTCCTCAGCAGCTCCTCTGATCCTCTGCATCTCTATCCCTAGACCTAGGATCCAAACATCTATGCTATGCAGGCTCCTAGGAACCAGCATGTCCACCTCTAGCAGAAACAGTAGGCTCGACAGGCACCTCCTCCTCGTCCTCATCCTCCACAGGATCCTCCTCGACCTCGCCCAACTGTGCAGAGACCCCACCACTGGGCCTAGGATCTGCAGAAGCAGTCCTCTCAAAATCAGTCGGACCAGGAGAAGGAGTCTCCTCAGTAACAACTCTATGGGAAGAAGGATGAGTACGAGTGGTAGCTCTAAAACGAAAACTATGAAATCGACGCACTGGTCGAGCCGGGGGTGGTCCTCTATAAGTGTAAAAGGGTGGAACATGCATAGTATAGACTAAAGGGATCCTAAACCTACGAGGTCGCACCCGAACCAGAGGGTTAGGGTGGTAGAGAGTAATCTCCACCTCCCCCTCAAAGGTGGCTCGGTGCTCCTCGTACGTCCATATACCACTAGGGATAGGGCGCATCTCGATGCAGGCTAGGTATCTGGTCATCACCTAAACAGGGCATAGGGAGTAAGTATACACATATACATAATCAATAAAGACTAAAATTTCAAACACAAGTATATCATGGACAGATAATAATGCAAGTACATATGAGCATACCAATTTTCAACATTATATCTCTTATAATACAAGTGGCATGATGCATGATTTCTATCCACAACTGAGGCCTCCACTATTAGTCCATCTTGGACGTCCATCCAATACACCAATGTGTTCCCAGAACACCAACATACGTTCCCAGAACGTATGCCAAACCATACTTGGAAAAAATAAACATCACTCCCAGAGTGTGCATCACGTTCCCAGAACATATAAAAACCATGTCCCAGACACTGGCCACATTCCCAGAATGTGTCATCAAGTAGGTTACACAAATTTGGTACTCCCGGAGTACCCTCCTCATATTCCCAGAATATGATAATCGTTTCTTACCAACCTATTTTCCATCCTCTATGCATGAATGCACAATTAATAAGGTTGGTTTTTATCTTTAATTTAATTATTTTGATTTAGAGATATCTCAAATTCTCTTTTGAATAATTAATTTGAGGTATAACCTTTGGCACCAAAATTCATCCATGAATTTACTTAAAAACATGCCATTAAACTTGGATTGGGAAAAATTTAACCAATGGTATCAAACTTTTTATTTAAAAGACTTAACTTTTATTTTTCAGTTTCAGGTACTAACCAGTTACAGTCTCAGGCTAACCGGTTAGAATTACAGACCTGAACTTACTAACCATTGCAATTCAGAAAACCCTTTTTCTTGAATTCTCTACCCAATCCATAAACAGAGTCTTAACTTTGTTATATACCTCAAATCCCACTGATTTCATCATTCCAAAGTCTAAATCACAATCAAATTCCAATTAAGCATAATCTCCTCTTGAAATTATCTTACAACATTAAGGCATTGACACCTCAATTACAATCTGAAACAAACAGTATTTATTAACATGTTTTCAGATTGATTTCAAGTGAAATTAGAGTATAGACTTGAGTACAAATGGTAAAAACACTAGGCCAATTTCAGAAGATCATTTTCTTTGAAAATTTACAGTATCTAACCGGTTACAAATTTCGAATAACCGGTTAGATTATGCAGAGTGTACACTGAATAAAAGGATTTTACATACCATTTTCTACCATACTCAAATCTAACCAATTTCAGTCATTACCAGCGGTCACATACAATGTTGTCAAAATCGCGTTTTTACCCGTAGGATCGCCGTTTTTACGATTATTTCAGGCACCGAGGATCCAGAACGGTGAAGAAGATCGCGCGGTGGTGGGCACGGTGGGAACGTCGATCATAATCGTAAAAAAGCTGAAAACGACGATTTTTGGCCGTTTCTGCGTTTTTGGAACCCGAAATGTTTTTTGACCCGTTTCTGTTTTTGACCCGTTTTTGACTCGTTTCCATGATAGAAGTGCAGTGGGTGTTTGATTTTGCCATTGAAGATATGTGGAGCCGGTTTGAAGAAGGAGACCTGAAATGGGTTTGAAGTTTGAACAAAGAAAAAAGGAGTAGAAGAGAGAAGTCGCTGACACAGCCCACGCCTATAGTCTTGGCATGACTTTTTCAATGCCAAAAGTGATAAGATGACCAGATGAGAGGCTGAGGGACACGTGGACATTTAATGGGAATCTTATAATCTTAGCCTTACATCTATTTCAACTTACATCTAATCCAACAGTCACTAACATTCAACACTTTCACTCTAATATAGCTCTTACAAATTTATTGATTTTTTTTTTTAAATTTCATGTTAAAGGGTTGAGTATATTTTATTAAAAAAATATAAAAATAAAATTGTATTTTTCTTCCATATATCATTTTCTAAAAAATTATATATTTTTAGCTTCTTAACATCTGTCTTTAATACTGTTGTATACAAAGCCTGAATTTATGCATATAATTTCATAAAAATTTATAAATATGTATTCTGATATACATATATTTATATTATTTTTTATTTCGGTAAGATCTTACGATCCGTGTTTTACGTGTTTTTTTTGCCTTTCCCATCTTACGTAAGATCTCGATTGTGACAACCTTGGTCACATACCTTAAAATAAACATGTTCAACCACAGAAACATATTTATTTTGCATGCATTCAATTTAGAGTATCAAATTGCATATAAACCAAAATAAACACAACTTGATATCACAAAACTCATAATAAGCATTTAGATTATGATTCAATCATCAAATTTACTTGCATGCAGCTTATCAAACTTGCTCAAAAAGAATTGAGCCACATAAATGGCCTCCAAGCCTTTTAACCTATTCACATAATGCCCTTTTGAGTCTTTGTTGACTCAAATCCTAAAACACATGATTTAGTCTTAATCTAGTATAAGGTAAACTTCTCTCATACCTCTAATTCGTTTTTGATGAGTATAATCTTTGAAATTAGCAAGAAATCCTCAGAATCCACACTTCTCTGTTTTCAGTCATCAACAGTTGAGCAGGGTCCAGAAACCAGAGTTTTTATGCATGTACGGACCATAAAAATTGGGGAAATTGGTTAGGGTTTGTTCTAAGCAACATGCACCAAGAGATTGAACGATTTTGAGGTC
This sequence comes from Crotalaria pallida, assembly GCA_037953625.1. Taxonomy (NCBI): domain Eukaryota; kingdom Viridiplantae; phylum Streptophyta; class Magnoliopsida; order Fabales; family Fabaceae; genus Crotalaria; species Crotalaria pallida. The sequence goes on from CM075649.1 coordinate 84,506,224, forward strand.
AAAGGAGTTCATACACTTGCCCAAATTGAAGCTCCAAATAAGCTACAAGAACCAGTTTTTGCAGAAACAGTTTTGAACCCCTCCACTTCAAAGGCTTCGTTCTCCTAGCTCCCTAACCCTCAACTCACAATTTTAATGTCTTTGTAAAGCTCTTGATTCAAGCTTTATAACAGTGTATCCCTCACAATCTGCCTCTCAAAAACGAAGGAGAATTTCAGAGATGAACTCAAAAACCCTAAACAGAGCCTCCAACACTAAACTCAGAGAATCAACCCCAAATCCTTCAACAATTCATCCTTTTATAGAGGGATTTCATTGCCATGCAAAACGACGTGTGTTTCCCACTAATCCTGGGCTGATTTCGTGGCGAATTCATGGATTAATCAAGTGATTACTCATCAAAACGCACTAACCCAGTTTCTGGGTTCATCGTGTAACCGGTTACAGGGCATTACTAACCGGTTAGATCAATGTAAAATTTAAAAATTAACACTTTTAAAATCTTTCCCTCCAAGAACCTTTCTAATATTACATTTAGGTCCTCACCCAAGGACTAAAATACAATATCTATATTTATATATATTCACCATATAAAAATACCTTCACCTATTTTTATATTTCAAGGCTAACCAAATACAAAATATAAACTTGGAAAATTTATATAAATTAATAATAAAACTTTATTTATTATTAATTTCCTTATTATCCGGAGACGAAAATTAGGGGTGTTATAGGAGGGCTTTTTAACTCGGCGACTAAAACGAAAGAGTTAAAAAGTACTTTCTAACTCGTTTGTAAAAGAGCCAAGTTTAAAAGTTCAGACTTTTTAACTCGGTCACAAAAACGACCGAGTTAAAAAGTACTTTCTAACTCGGTTGCAAAAGAGCCGAGTTTAAAAGTCTTTTTTTATTTTTTTTAAATCTGGAAATTATTTTTTAACTCAGTCTTTTTAACAACCGAGTTAAAAAATACTTTCTAACTCGGCTAAAATCACAGCCGAGTTTAAAAGTAGAAATTTATTTACAAAATTGCCACCGCGTTTTTTTTAACTCGGTTTTAGAGTGACCGAGTTTAAAAGGCCGAGTTTAAAAGCCTTATTTCCAGTAGTGGTTATCTGAACGTATGGCGTACTAGCTCGGAAGTGATAACAACGTCACCTTATCTGGTAAACGTCACGTCACCAAAACGTAAACCTATCACTTTAAAATATACAACGGGAGTGATAAACAACGTCACCACGTCTGATGAACGTCACATCGCCAAAACGTAAACCTTATCACTAGTGATACATAACAGAGGTGATAAACAACGTCACCATGTCTGATGAACGTCACGTCACCAAAACGTAAACCTTATCACTTATGTGCATCACACCGTTGAAACATCAATTCAACAGTATATCACATACTGCCCACATCGTCCACCTTTATGTGTCATCGAGCTAGCAGTAACATTTGGCACTCCCAGAGGCCCTCCTCATGTTCCTCGAACATGATAAACGATAAACTCTACCAACACCATGCATGAATGCATTAATGTTTCAATTAAGTTCTTCTTTAAATTATTTTATAATATTTCAACTTATTATAAAATGAATACAAGCTTTTTATGCAAAACACTTAGAAATAATAATCCCATATTATTTCAGATATGATTTCAGTGTGATCTCTTCAAAACCAATACTTAATTGTAAGTTAAACATTATTAGAAGTTAGAAATGGTATTTTGCTGAATTTTTAACACTGATAATCGATTACCACGTGTATTTTTCAAAATCTGAAACAAATACAAAGAAGTAATCGATTACTCTCTCGTGGTAATCGATTACCCATATCAGCAAAATACAGAAAACTTGAGTTTTAACATACCATTTCCAATCCTAATCAATCTTAAATCAAAACCACTATTCATAGAGATCAAATGGCATAAAACAAATATGCTCCTACACTGAAATCAAATCAAATATTAGAGAATCCAACATTCTCATAAATTATGCATAAAACACATATTTGAACAACTCAAAGTATCAAATTCCCATTCATGCAAGTAAACCATGATTCTAGACTTTAACACTTAGTATACCCCTCAAAATCCACAATTACTTGTAAGTTAAGAATTGTTACAAATTAAAAATGGTATTTTTCTGAAATTTTAACACGGATAATCGATTACCCTGAACTAATAATCGATTACCACGTGTATTTTTCAAAGTCTGAAACAGATGCATCAGAATAATCGATTACCCTGTCGTGGTAATCGATTACTCATGACAACAAATGCAGAAAAACTGAGTTTTAACACACCATTTTCATTTCCAATCAACTCTAACTTCAAACCTTCATTTACAGAGGTCATATTGCACATAATAGACTTGTTCAAACATTGAATTCATACCAAAATTTTCATATTTCAACAATTCCACGAATTATGCTTAAATCTCATCATTTAACAACTCAATGTATGAAATCACAATACATGCAACAAAACCATGGTTTTAGGCATCAAACACTTTGCATGCACATAATATAAGTTGCTAATAACTCAGAGAGAGCAAGATTTGGTCTCCAAACCAAAAACCTATTTCAAACTAAGTTCTTGTGAGTCTCATGATGACTCCCTACACAAAACACATCAATCACTCTTATTCAAGTGAATGTAAAGCTTTCCCTATACCTCTAAGTCGTGCTCCAACAAGAACTTTGCAGAGAAACGGATTCCAACTCCAAATTCCAGTAAATCCATAGCATGCAGACAGGGTTGGACAGGGTACCAAAACCGAATTGATTGACACATGAAACAGTCATGAAAATTGGGGAAATTAGTTCCTCTAAACTCTCTTCAACACGTACTCACTAAAGGAACAACTTTGAAATCAAAAGGGTTCGTTGCTTACCAAAATCGAGCTTCAAAGTGAGCTCCAGGAACTAGTTTTCCAATTCTGCAGAATTTCGGACCAAACTTTGCAAGCTTGATTCCTCCAGCACACACACCCTCAACTCACAAATTTAGTATCTTTGGAAAGCTTGAGATGTAAGCTTTCCAACCGTGTATAACTCTCAGCCTAGCTCTCAGAGACGAAGACAAATCGAACCCACGAACTCAATAACCCTAATTTGTGTTTCAGACCAACACAAGCCAAAAATCAACCAAAATCCATCAACTCAAATCCTTAAATAGAAAAATCCAAGCTCCATGCACAGCGACACGATATCCCCATAAGGTGGCAAGGCGAATTAGGTGTCAATTTTTGGGCAATTAGGGTTTAATCATGCGTTGAGTCATCAAACGCACTCAACCTTAGCAGTCCAGCACTTTGGTAATCGATTATCAAGTCGTGGTAATCGATTACCACAATGAAAATTTCCAAAAATTTATATTTTAAATAACTTCCCTACAAAAACCTTTTCAATATTGCAATTAGGTCCTACCCCAAGGACTGAATTGCAAAGCTAATATTTTTGTACAAATTTAATATATAAAAATATATTACCTATTCTTATATATCTTTAAAGTACATAATGTACAAAATGATTCTTTTGAATTAACTTAAATTAATTATAAAAATACTATTGTAATTAATTTATTTAATATTCAAAAGACGAAAATTGGGGTGTTACAATAACTGTAATAGTGGTAGTGAAGGATATTTATAAATCTTCTCTGACGATAAATAATTATATGACAAAGAAAATGGAACTTTTGTTTACAATGAAATTATTAAAGCCCTCTTTAGAGCGAATATTAAATTGTACATCATATGATTGAACTTGAGCAGTACGGAAAATGACCCTATCTCCAATAATTTGTAAAATCGAGACTTGCCACCTCGAAATTTACATTTGTTGATAGATAGTGTCATTGAGTCGTTAAGTTCAATAAGATATTTTTGAAAAATAGGTGATGCCTCAAGATAGGAAAGGTAGTAGGTGTTAGATAAACCCTATAGACTCCGAGCATTTCTAATCAGAGTGCGCAGCGGAAGTGAATAGGTGTCAACCCAATGTATTTCCATTGACCTTAATCACTAAGTGTTACTCCTAGTGAAGCTTAAGTACCTTCTTAATATCCACACTATATTGTGGTAACAAAGATACTAGTGATGATAGTATGCAAACTTACTTTTCTATTAAACTATTTTGGAACTTTGGTTTGGAAAAGTAATGATATCGTGAACTACAATGAATTTCAAGTATACTAGTACTTGTAATGATTTTTGATATATTGAATTGATTCAAACCATGTCGATTGACTCTTATGTTGCACCACAAGTCTTTAAGAATATATCGGTGATAACGTGAATTCCTAAGTATCTTTGAAAGCTTGATTCCTCCAGCACACACACCCTCAACTCACAAATTTAGTATCTTTGGAAAGCTTGATATGTAAGCTTTCCAACCGTGTATAACTCTCAGCCTAGCTCTCAGAGACGAAGACAAATCGAACCCACGAACTCAATAACCCTAATTCGTGTTTCAGACCAACAAAAGCCAAAAATCAACCAAAATCCAAGCTCCATGCACAGCGACACGATATCCCCAAAAGGTGGCAAGGCGAATTAGGTGTCAATTTCTGGGCAATTAGGGTTTAATCATGCGTTGAGTCATCAAACGCACTCAACCTTAGCAGTCCAGCACTTTGGTAATCGATTATCAAGTCGTGGTAATCGATTACCACGATGAAAATTTTCAAAAATTTATATTTTAAATAACTTCCCTACAAAAATCTTTTCAATATTGCAATTAGGTCCTACCCCAAGGACTGAATTGCAAAGCTAATATTTTTGTACAAATTTAATATATAAAAATATATTACCTATTCTTATATATGTTTAAAGTACATAATGTACAAAATGATTCTTTTGAATTAACTTAAATTAATTATAATAATACTATTGTAATTAATTTTTTTAATATTCAAAAGACGAAAATTGGGGTGTTACAATAACTGTAATAGTGGTAGTGAAGGATATTTATAAATCTTCTCTGACGATAAATACTTATATGACAAAGAAAATGGAACTTTTGTTTACAATGAAATTATTAAAGCCCTCTTTAGAGCGAATATTAAATTGTACATCATATGATCACTGTAACACCTAAGTTTATTTACCCTTTTTATACCCTTAATTAAAAATAGCAACTTGAAAATTTCCTTTTTCGACTCATGAATTGATTAGGAAAAACTCTTAATTACTTTTCTTTCATATGAAAATCTCCCGTCAAACGGACGGAGTTTCGTTTGTTTATTGGACTTTTCCAAAAATTCCTGTTTTCCTGCAACCTGAAAAACAATAATATTTTCACATAACAAAGCCTGCAGGGCTATTCACATATATATATACCAGCTAGTGCATCTTCGTGCACGCATCAGAAAACAAGTTTAAACATCAGAACATAGTCATCAGAGTTAGCGGAATATAAACAGGTTTTAGGAAATAAGTTTTTCCCCAAAATAGACCCCTTTTCCCAAAAGGAGTAGTCCTGGGCCCCAAAAAAACTATTTACACTTATATACAACAAAAATGATTCACATCATCGGGCCCAGGACATTCCCATGTCCTACATCGCTAAAGGTAACCTACTCTCCCTGTGAGGGAGAGTACTCCTGCTCGGCCTGATCTGGTGCAAACTCTTCCTCAGTACCTGTGGTGATAGTAAGGAGTGAGTATTGCACAAAAATGGGAGGCAGTTTCCAATTAAGACATAATGCAATACCAAGTCAAACACACTTAACAATTTAATCACAACATAATAAAACTCCACACAACACAATATGTTCATCAATTTCATAATTCAATTACTTCCACATCATTATTAATTCAACATTTTACTCAAGTCTCTTGTTCTATTCTCTTCCAATATATTCACATTACTTATACATTTTGTCCCTGGTCACGTCCTACTGCGTCCGCACTAATGTGCTGGTCACGACTTACTGCGTCCGGGTATATTTTATTCTGTCCCTGGTCACGTCCTACTGCGTCCTGCACTAATGTGCTGGTCACGACTTACTGCGTCCGGGTATATTTTATTCTGTCCCTGGTCACGTCCTACTGCGTCCTGCACTAATGTGCTGGTCACGACTTACTACGTCCGGGTATATTTTATTCTGTCCCTGGTCACGTCCTACTGCGTCCTGCACTAATGTGCTGGTCACGACTTACTGCGTCCGGGTATATTTTATTCTGTCAATCATTAATCCATTCTTACTCATAAACAATTACATTCCCCTCTTAAATTATCACACTAAATATTTTAGTTACCCAATTATCACAATTATCCATTATAAATCACTTTCACAGTCCAGGCATGTTACCCACATCGTCACTATTAAATTCCATAATTCAAACAACATAATTCAAGCACATTCATGTTATCATTTCTATTATTCTTAGCTCATAAATCCTTTCTATCAATTAACCTATGGCACAAAACCCTATCTAACACATAATTCTTAGTACACATTATATGCATATTGTAAACTAGACCCCAAAGTAAGGCAATACTCACTATAACCCACTCCTTACCTTAAATTAGTAAAGAGTAAATAGAACCTTAGTGACCCCTAGCTCAAAATCTTGGAAACTTGAATTTCCAAAGGTTAGCTTGCCACCACAATAAGGAAATGATGAAATGATGATATACCACCCTATTTGTGAGAGCACAAGAAGAACTATCCTTATCCTTGCCTTGGTTTGAGTTTGAAGGCATGAGACTCAACTCCTACATGATCATGGTGCAAGAACCCCTAGGGTTTTAGAACAAAATCCATAAACTAAGAAGAGTTTGATTGAAAAGGAAAATACTTATGGCATGAAACTCACTTACCCAAATCAATGATGAGAAAATGAAAATCCAAAGAGAGGGAAGAAGGGAGTATCACGTGTGAGCCAAGGAGGAAGAGAAAAGAGCTCCTAGCCAAATTCCATGATGCAAGCTTGATGGGTGTGTTTGATTTTGGGTTTGGGGAGCCCAAGATCAAGTGTTTATGGTGGTTTGGTGGAGGAAATATGATGAAGTTGCTCTTGGAGCTTGAGAGAGATTGATGAAGTGATGAGTTGCTTTGGAGTTGAAAAGTGGTGGAATGAACTGTGTTTGGTGCCTTTTTGATCAGCCTAGGGTGCAAGGAAATCGTGTGGCCAGAAATCAATACTTTGGCCCCAAGTTTGAATTTGGACGCACCAGATCTGATCTGGTGCGCGCCACTCGCTTGGGCGAGCCCATTACTCGCTTGGGCGAGTCTTGGCATCAACTAGTGCTGATGGTGCACCTGGTGCGTGCTGGCGGGGGCTCTGGCGCGCCAACAGAATTTCTGGTGCGGCTGGCGTGCGCATCATCTCGCTTGGGCGAGACATTCCCTCGCCTGGGCGAGAAAACTGCACCAGAACCAAGCTGGTGCGTAGCTGGCTCGGTCAGAAATGGAAATGGTGCGGCTAGGGGATTTTCTGGTGCGCCAACTCACGTTCCTGGTGCGCTGGAGTGGTGTTGCGCCCGCCTGGGCGAATGGTGGGCTGGCCTGGGCGGATTTGCCACTGGATGGTGCGCCAAATGAATAGTGACTCGCCTGGGCGTATGGCTGGTGCGCCTGGGCGAGTTTCATGGTTTCCAACCTTCGATTCGCCGTAACTTTTTCGTTGACCGTCGGATCGAGTCCAAATTTTTAGACATGCTTCTTCACCCCTTAAACTTCACATCCAACGGTGGAATTTATTTTCTTAGCTCCCCATAATAAATTTCTAATTTTCTCTTTTCGGTTGATTTCTAACACCTAAAACGCCGATTTTACTCCCGATCTCGCTTATTTGACCCTGCCCAAGGCCATATATGCCTCCTATACAACTCCTAGGACCTATAATCACCACCCACATATTTGGCAAAATTCATTAAATCACTTTTCCAATTTTTCTAAGGTTTTGAATCAATAATTTCCTTAAAATCAAAGTTTAGGATGTTACAATCACTACAAGAAACTTGGCCAATTGCAACGACAAAAGTCGTTGCTAAAAATCAAAAGTCGTTGCAAAAAAGATTTTTAGCAACGACAACAGTCGTTGCGGGTCAGGGCATAGCGAAAAAGTATTGCAACGACAATATAACTATCGCAACAACAAACTTTTGTTGCCATTCACACCTATTTTGCAACGACATTTGTTGTTACAAATGCTTTGTCGTTGCAAAAAATACAACCACAGGGTGACGTGGCTTACCTTTTAGGTAACGACACTTGTCGTTGCCAATGGTTTATTATCATTGGCAATGACATTTGTCGTTGCAAATGATACCGTATTGCTGACATGGCTTCCCATTTAGGTAACGACAATTGTCGTTGCAGTAAACTTATCTCTATGGCAACGACAATTTTGTCGTTGAAATTGATGTTATTCTTTAAAAAAAATAATTATCATATTGTTAATATAATAAACAATATTGTGTATTATTTCATACTTGACATCAGTTTGTTAACTTTCATTTTTTATTAATAAAAAGATAGTGTCACAATCTTTGACATCACTTGATCAAAACAAAAACTAAAAATATACAAAGTTTTGGCATTGACATTAAATGTATTAATTCTTTTCAAGAACAACCATCATGAATCCTAACACTTGAAGAGCAAAAATCAACAATTAATATTCAATAGTTCCAGATACTCTTCTTGCTGGAAACACTTCGTAATTCTTGTAGCCCTTGAAGTCATACTTTGGAATTTCCACTGTTTGGGCACGCTTCAACTTATCCATGACCTGTAATATAATTGTTCAATATCAAAAGCTTTTGTCGATATCAGCAACATGCATTAGAAGTCTTCACAAATTCAAATTCAATGTATGCAAATTTAGAAGGGTAGGGATCAATGAAAGTTAATGTGCAAACCTTGTAGGAGGCTATGTTTCCCCACCCGCATACTAGATGACCATTAGCAATCTACTACTTCAGGATCTTCTCCTCTGTCACTCGTCTAAAATATCAATGTATAGAAATTGGTTATGTTTTACTTAAAAAATTGGATCACAACTTCATAGTCTTTATAGATAGCAATATCAAAAGTGTCCAACATTAGATTTAATTAGAGCTTAAATATTCAACATCCTTAATTCGGAATAGAAACAAAGAAACCATTTTTAACTTACAAAAGCTATGATAGCTAAACCAGAAAGAAAAATTTCATAAAATCATTTACAGAATACAAAATTAGATTCCTCTTTTAGGGATTGAGCAACTATTTACAACTAGTAAATCAGTCCTAATTACAATCTATATTTGTTAGTGTTAACTAGAATCAATAAGAGTTTACTAATAGGCTAATAGCAGTATATACTATCTACATTTGTCAATATCATAGATATACCAAGAGCACCTTATGAGCTCCAAATGCAATATATGTTCCACACGTGAGCATGTCTCAAGATATTTTTCTGCACTCCAGATATACTTTGGCTGCACCAGTGCTGAGTGCTCATGGGGCAGCACTAAGCATGACAGCTGCCACAACAAACCAAAAAAAATAGTCACTATGCATCAATTGACAAAGTAAAAAAATGCCAACTCTATCCTGTGAAACTTTCATGTTACATTTTGTTAGTGCTGGATTGAAGTTGGGAGCTAAATTTCAATCACAACTCACATTGGTTCGCTAATTTTAGTGGAGGCCTGTGTAATTTCAGTATTTCAGTATCTCCCCTTATGTGAGGTGAGTGTAGTGATAACATAAACCTCTATGGAGATTGGTGTAAACTTTTAAAGAAGAGGGATGCTCAATATAATTAAGCAAGACCACAAGGGAGATCGATATAATTCCCTCAAAGAATTAATAACAATGCTATTTCAACAGCCATGATTCTAGTTCATAAATAAAAAATAAAAACACTAATCCTATTCCGTGCCTTGAAAACTAGCATTTTAATTAGTGTCATTTATAAATACATTCTTCAGTGACAAAATGGCAGTCTAGTAATAACAGAAGGGACAAGATATTTTAATTGCTCAAAATCAAAATTATAAATAATGAAACTCGTGAAACTCACCATGAACAAATGTAAAATCTTCTACATGCCTCATATCCATGTCACGTAGACTTATCATATAAGATGACTCGATGTGAGCAGCAGACACACCTCCAGAACCCAAGGCATCATCCTCCCCAACCAAACCAGAATCAGCCAGGTGCAATAAAACATGGAAAAAGAAATTAAAGACAATACAAGATATACTTAACAAAGAAAAATTCTCATGAGAAAATACGCTAATAAAATGAATCACGATTAATGCTTGTTCTAGCAGATTCTAATAGTTACCAGCATTGTATAATGCAACAGATCAAGTTATAACTTATAACACTTGCAGTTAAGTAGATTCTAGGCTATGGTGTTGCATCAGCGACAATCATGCATTGTATAAGAGAGAGACATAGGGGGAGGCATGAATTGCATAAAGAATGATTATGACTGCAATACGGCTATAAAATTGTTAGAGGAAGAGACAGCATAAATCAATAAATTAGTTGTTCCTTATTGCACCTAAAAGGTTGGAAGTAATTGACTTTACTCTTTATTCTCAACTGACAAAGCAATAAGCCAACACACTAACTGTTTTAAGTAATATCCAATATGTTTGGTCCTAGACAATAAATGATAAAAAAATGGCAACAACACTACTGGAAAAAAACACTTAAAACTATAAAATTGGCACATATAGAAATTATTAAACCAAATAACACAGCCACGACAAAACCTTGCCCAATTTTGCAAAAGGAACAACATTAGAAAGGAATAAACATAGAACTCGGGGACAATAGACCAAAGTATAAGTACCTCTACTTATGTTCTAAAGTAAAAACACAACATTTGAGCAGAAAAGACAGCCTAAAATACCAAGCATAACATTCCTTACACCTTGAAATCCAATAAATATTAAATCTTAAATGAAGCAAGAGAATTAAATCTGTCAGTGTTTTACCTGAACTAGCAATATAAAATGTCATCTCCCAAGTTAAAAGTGACATCTCATGCATATATGTCTAAGTTCAAATTACTATACCTGAATACTGTGAGGACTCGGTGAACTATCCATCTCGACAGAGACGGAATCTGACGTGAAAGTCCCACTTTGAACCAAAATAGGCATTTCCAAATATTCTAAGATTGCAACTGGAAGGAAAGAAGATGATTATGAAGAAGCGATAATTTCTGGGCCAACCAATTCACAGAACAAACTTGTTCTAAATATAATGCAGATATAGACATGTACAACCTGGTATCCATGATGAAAAACAATGCACGAGAATTAGCCTACACTTTTTCCAATTTATTACTAAAATTAATAAAGTAAAAGTACTACTAACACACAAGACCTAGTTAATAATACCTTGCCAACATGAATCACTTGAATTCGCTAGTACTGAAAAACTAAGGATAAAATTTAGGTAAACAGACAGACCTAGGATCTCTCCATATGCTATGATAATGGAAATTCGGGATCACAAGTGTAGCATTGAGATAGCCAGCTACAACAACAACATTGCATATCTACAAAGCACGACATTCATCAAATAAATGAGTCAAGTTGTGCCACATTGAGCACAGATAGAACAAACAAAAAGAAGGAATGTACAGAAGATTCTAACCGATGTCCTTTGCTGATTTTAGCCACCATTAGCCTCTACATATATGTATCCATTTGATTCAGGAAGGTCTATAAAACATAAGAAACTTGGATTAATATTTATTGAATACACCATACTGTCAAAAGAGACAAACATAATTTCCAAGATTTAAAAGTAAATATACTGCAACTAGATCAAATTAAGCATTGCAATAAGAACAGCCACCTAGAGCGCATGCTTTTATCATTCCACTTCAATCTATTCTATTTCTCTCCCTAAACTCTGTTACTTAATTGCTCAGAAAGGAAAATGAGATTATTTACAGTACATAAAAGCTATTGATGTTATACCTTATGAAGATATGTTTACACATGCTTTCCACTCACCACCTTTATACGGGCTCTTCCATATTGTTGATATCTGAAAGGAAGTAGCTAGCTTTTGTCACTAAAGTAGCCAATTTAATAGATAAATAAAAGTAGAAGTTAAAAGTATGAAGATCGATAAGATTCTTTCTCTTCATTTTAATAGAATTCTTCTTTTATAAAACTAAAGAAAAGAAAATAGCTAGATGATGGCTTGTATCCTAGTGACACACAACTTCCATACCAGGCACCTCAAGTAAGGTTTGGTGTCCAGTAAGTCACAATGCACGAGAATTAGCCTACACTTTTTCCAATTTAATCACCAGATCTCAAGACCTCCATTTTAATCATGAAAATAAGAAAAGAGCGAGATACTTATCTATCAATGTAGCCAAAGTTCTTATTGCCTACATCTCCTCATAGCAGGGCCAACTAATATCAAGATAAACTTCACTAACAAGAAAAACAAGTTTGCAAACAATAATATGAATTGAAAATCAACCTGAAGAAGTGTCAATTTATCCAGCTTGGGCAGAATTCCATGAGTTACATCAAGACCTCCAGCAAATTCTTACAACTTTTATACCCAATGTACAAATAGCTAGATCTCATGAAAACCAATAAAAGAGATCATGAGAAGACATATAAAATTAAGATCTCGATACAATTAAATAAAATAACAGTGGAAGATGCAAAAGATTAGCACACTCATTTAACTAAGAAGTAGTTGTTAGCTCTACATTCAGTACTATTCATTCAGGTGGAACCAATGAGGAGGAAGGTTTCTTTACTAAAATATCAGTTAAGGTACCTTCTGTTGTGGAGAAGAATAAAGTTCAAAGAATAACACTCTGCATGAATCTATCAAATTTAGAAAGAAAGGTTGATAATAAGAACGAATAAGTTTGGACCAACACATAAAACTATAACAAAAACAAATTTCATAAAGGGATTGAATCGGAAAAGTATATAGAAAGTGAAAACAAGTGCAGAAACCAAAAACACATATTTGATAGGAGGGCTCCTACAAGCAACTAGATCATAGAATAAAAAAAAATACATACCACATTCAAATAAAAATTTACAAAGTGTATTTCCTATGCTATTACCAAGCATGAAGCATCATGACAGAACTAAAGCAACAATCTAGAACCCTTGCAAGGTCCTTCATATAACACCACAACATAAATCAAATGCAATTATGTAGGCCAAGGACAGAACATGTTTATAATTCAGAAACAGCACCCAAAGAAAAAAGGAACCACATACATTTAATTGAAACTGTAATTAGTCAAAAAAATTAAACTTCTCTTCACATCTAATTTAACTTCAAGCCTTTGGGTAAATCAAAAGGGGAGTGAATTGAATAAAGTCTCAAAAAGTGAACAATTTAAGGATTTTTAACAAAAACAAGGATATAATTTTAGGTCAGAATAGAAGATAAAAAAATTTCATTGAATCAATACTTAGTACAAACCAATAGAAGAGAAATGTTGGAGAAGCATTAACATTGCCAAATGAGAAAAAATTGCAAAACATCAAATTCAAGAAGATTGCACATAAATTTCATTTTTTTAAAAAACTTAAGTGTTTCTCCCTAAAATAAGCTGAAAATACTAATATTCTGAAAGAAAAAAAATCTCCCAAAGGGTGTGTTGTTCTTCACATATCCTTCCAACACTTGAACTTAGATAGACACTTCCAAACTTGGCTCAAAATTGACACTTTCAAATCCTAACCCTAACATTTGAATCTTAATTAAAAAAATTCATACAAACAAATCATTGGTTTACTTAAAGAAAAATAAAAAGAAAAACCCCCAATCTTCAAACTCTAAGTCGAGAGACAAGAAAAGCAAACTAATAACCTAAAAAGGAACACAAGAAGAAAAAGAAGAGGAAGAAAATCGTACTTTGGGCCCATGCGTCAGGTGGAGACTGGAGAGAGACGAGCGTGTGAGCTGTGGAGAGAGAGCCGAGCGTCTGAACAGTGGAGGGAGAAAGAGTGAGATGAGCATTTGAGTGGTGGAGAATGACGAGACACGGCGGTGCGGTGAAGATAGAGGGTCGATGGGGTCGCCGCCTCCGCCGCAACTGTTGCTGTTTCACGAGTGGGATAAAGTAGGGTTTCTCTTCCCTTTCTCGTTTTGAGATGGTGAAGAACAGAGGAGGAGTATCGGTGGCGACAGATCTCCTTCTAGTCGCGTGTCGGGTTCGAGGAAGAAAGGCGGAGAAAGGATGAGAGAGAGAGAGAGAGAGTAAGTGGGTGTTAAGGAAAAAAGCTAAGAGAGCATGGTGGTGGTGGTGGTCGTTACAAACTCGAAGGAAACGACAATAACGGTGGCGACGGGAGAGCATTCGGTGGCCGTGAGCTTTATCGCCGGCCCTAGTTTGAGAGGAACCTATGTGTTTTCTCTCTCCCTTGTACACATATTACATATATATCTCTAGTTATTGAATCTTACCGGATGGGCTTTCGTTAATTAATCTCTTTGCCAACGACGAGTAGGACAGGTTTTTTTTTAATCATAGGTAAAACGTTAGGCAACGACCCATCGTTGTAGTAGTTTAGGGAAATTATTTCATATCCCGCGTTTTCCAAAATTGACAAGGGAAGGAGGGAATTTAAATTTCGCAACGACTATTCGCAACGATTAAAAAAAAGTCGTTGCAAAAGAGTTTTTAACGCAACGACAAATATTTGTCGTTGCGTTAAAAACTCTTTTGAAACGATTTTTTTTTGTCGTTGCGAATGGTCGTTGCAATAAGAAGGTTTTCTTGTAGTGGATTGAACTTGAGCAGTACGGAAAATGACCCTATCTCCAATAATTTGTAAAATCGAGACTGACCACCTCGAAATTTACATTTGTTGATAGATAGTGTCATTGAGTCGTTAAGTTCAATAACATATTTTTGAAAAATAGGTGATGCCTCAAGATAGGAAAGGTAGTAGGTGTTAGATAAACCCTATAGACTCCGAGCATTTCTAATCAGAGTGCGCAGCGGAAGTGAATAGGTGTCAACCTAATGTATTGCCATTGACCTTAATCACTAAGTGTTACTCCTAGTGAAGCTTAAGTACCTTCTTAATATCCACACTATATTGTGGTAACAAAGATACTAGTGATGATAGTATGCAAACTTACTTTTCTATTAAACTATTTTGGAACTTTGGTTTGGAAAAGTAATGATATCGTGAACTACAATGAATTTCAAGTATACTAGTACTTGTAATGATTTTTGATATATTGAATTGATTCAAACCATGTCGATTGACTCTTATGTTGCACCACAAGTCTTTAAGAATATATCGGTGATAACGTGAATTCCTAAGTAATTGAGTAGTGGCGTAGTTTACTCTTGAACTAAACCGTATGCCAATCAAATAGGAATCTGCCCTATGCGACATATGTCAAACCGGATGAAGCTTGGACTTAATTCCAAAACAAATGGGAGTGAAATTCATGAGATTTGAAAATGTGAATGAAAATAAACTTTTTACCAAAGAACACATTCCTTTTGTTTGGGTTTAAAGACCTTAGATGACTTTATGCTTCTCTTTGTAAAACAAGTCCTTGATTTTTTGAAATTTGGTTCCAAGATCAATATGAATTATTTTGGGAACCTATACAAATGCTTTGGACGTTTAAACGTACGACATATCTTACATTGTCAAATGATTTTGCTAAAGTTTTGGATGAAAATGATTCATGGATAACGATGTGTTTTCTTCATTTCAAAGGGAACACAACTTTTAAAGATTGCTTTATCACCGATTAACAAATATTTTTCCTTGTGAAATGTTATTTGATGACTTTTACAAAAGTTTTGAAATGAAAATTTTGAATGATATAAAGGAAGGTACCAAGGTTTGTTTAATACAAGGCATCTAGTCCAACGGTTAAGCCTTGTATAGAACCCGAACTAGGAGAGTATGTGTTAATTGTAACGACCTAAATTTCATAACTTGATAGCTATAAACATGTGTGTACTTAAGTTCTTAATAATAGAGTTGTTAAAAGTTGGATGAATTTATATGGTGTATGATGTGGTAATAGTTTGATCAAGACTTATAAATTGTATATGAGTGCTTTAATAACAAGAATTGGAGCATGTCCTTTGTATCGTGAGCTTGGTTAAGTGCCTGATGAGAGGATGCCAAACATAGGTGGAATACTGAAGAAGGGAGCAAACATAAGATGGTAAAGGTTTCATTTTTGATCGGGCGTTGTGAGGCTTAGAAAACAAATTAGGTTGTGAGGTGTCAAGTATAATCCAACCAATGAATTACGTCGCGAGCGTTAGTAATTGTGGAAATAGGGAGAGGGTTATAAAAGTCCATAGGAGTAAAGAATGGAAATTAAAAAGGGGTGAGTCGGGAGATTCAATTGTTAGAACTTTCGGGTTTTTATGTTTTAGTGATCGTTTGATCGGTACTAAGGGAAAACCCGATTTTATGATGGCGAAAGGTGTTATATGTGTTTGATTTAGTATCAGGAAGGATTAGGAATCTGTAAATCGGGTCAAAAGTGCGAAAATCGGGAGTTCAGAGTGAACCGGTGCGCCCAGGCATGAGCCGGTGCGCCCAGATGCACCGGTGCACAAATACTATTGCCACAGCCGCTGGCGCGCCCAGGCGCTCGAATTACGCAACACCAGAAAAGTCACGATGGCACCAAATATTTCCAGAACATTGGCGCGCCCGCGCGCACCAGGCGCGCCCGCGCGCACCAGGCGCGCGGTGCCTATAAAAATGCACCAGCATCATAAATCAGCACCAGAAATCCTGGCCAGCTGCACCAGTCCGCACCAGCCTCCAACCAGCATGCACCAAACGCACCAAAGTCCAATTTTTATGCACCAAGCCTAGTTTTTCATGCACCAACCATCCTAGATGCATCCAAATCCAACCCCAACACCATAGATTAACAATCATACTCATCTCCCCAATTGATTCTACCCCTTGAATTCTTAACTATTCCATCAAACTATAGCCATATCTAGTTATTCCTCCTTTTTAATGACACAAACCCCTCTTCATCCTTGGAAACAATCAATCACCAAGACACAAGGATTCTAAAGCTTTGAAGAAAACATAACTAAGCTAGAGGAGTGCTTTGGAATCTGGATTCTCTCCCTTGAGGTAAGGGAGGAACTCTTTTCTTTTAGAATAGAAATTAGGTTTTGGAATTAATAAATGATTGATATATATATATATATATATATATGAATCAAACCCAAGGATAGTTAATTCTGCTCTACCACCTACCTGTGTAGGTGGATTAAACCCTCACATGCTTGATTATTACTAAGAACCTATAATTTAACTCATTAGAGATTTGTGCACTTATGATGTTCGATAAAATGCCCGATTGAGTAAGAAATGTTATTATGCTAATTAGAATATATATGGAATGTTGGCCTTATAAGTACATAATGAAAGATAGATTATTATCAGTGAATAAGTTCTAGAATTATGACTTGCATAAGGATTTATTGATAAACTATAAAATTAATAAGTGTATACTATAACTATAAATGAATACTATTGTAAATGATAAGAAAACATGTCTGAGCATAAACTTTTATCTAAGAATAAAAGGATTGAAAGTTTAATTAACAATAATTATTGCTAGTATGTTAAATAAAGTGTTTTCAATGTAGTGTAAAAATGAACATCATAAAAATGATAAGTATATGAATTTTTTGATAAACGTATATTTGTAAATTAACCACATAATATTTAATAATGTGATTTCATAATGTACCTCATTTATTAAATTTCAATTCTTAATTCCTATTCTGTTATGAAAAGATGTTCACTCCCTTGTGCTTAAACATTTTAGGTAAACCTGGGACAAGCGAGGAACTAGAGCTTCACAACGATGAAGGCAAGAAGTGACTCGTGTGAGACCAAGGGCTAAGGAACCATTTAGAAGACCTCAAACATCATAGGGAATAGTTGAGCTTAAACATTGTGAGAAGTGCTCTGTTAAGAAATCTTCCTCTTTTAGGTCGAGAATTAGAACCTAGTTAGACTTGATTAGCAAATTATGACTTAAGGTATAAGTTTAATTTGATTGTATATCTAAGTTAAGTCCTTATATATATCTATATATAGGAAGCTGAATTTTGTTTATATATAAAAAGTTAGATTGTTTGTAAATTTCTATGTAACTCCAATTTTATTTATAACTATTTATCCATTCGATATTAACCGCCAATTGTTTTGTATCTTTTTCATGGGAATTCTTACCTCCAATTACCTTTGTACTGTGTATACTGCCCAATATTAATTTTGCAAAGAAAATTTTTAAAGAGATGAAGTTGTAATTTCTGAAATGTTTTCTTTTAATCCTTGAATAACCTGAAATATGTGAACATCTAATCTTATCTTTGATGTAGTTGACTAATTTTTAAGTTTGAGTTATACCCCTTTTTATTATTATTAACTGACAAATGTTTTTCCTAATTGTACAGGAGTAAATATACTAATACTAAATTGCAAGAGTACTCACATAAATAATCTGATTGGGTGATAGTGAATTAGTTGTGGAATGATGATTTATGTTTTTTGTAATCTTATGCTATGTTTGTATCTGAATGGTAGTACGTTGAATTTCAAAAGTATTGAATTTTCAATCAATTAATGAAATCCAATTTAGAAATGAACCTTATTAGCAAAGGAGTAGCAATAGCAATGAAACCTCAACCTAAGGTGCATTCTAAGTGGGGAAGCGAATCCCTAAAGTAGTGAGTACTTCCTTACATAGGTTAAGATAAAACTTCCTCATCATTAAGGTAAATCGAATTTTGGGGACGAAATTCGTATAAGTAGGGGAGTATTGTAACATCCCCAATTTTTATTAGTAGTTATATAATAATAGGAAAAAATAATTTTAAACGTTGTAGTCCATATTTTATTTTTAAAGAGGCTTTGGAATAGTTTAGGATGTGTAAAATAAATAATAAATAAATACAAGGAAAATGGAAAATTTGTGCAGTGGTGTGCCTAGGCGCACCAACCAGACGATCAAGCGCACCTGGTGCACCAGAATCTTGCACCAATCCAGTTCTAGCGCGCCATTTCACCCAGCAAACCGCATCAGCTCACACGCACCAGTGGCCAGCCTTCCGCACGAGTTTGCACGCATCTTAGTGCATCTGGCCTGCACATTCGCCCACCTGAGTGCGCCACACGGTGCGCCTGAGCACGCACCGGATCCTTATATGGTGTTGGCAACACCAAATCAAACCAAACACTTAGGGTTCCCCATGAGAACCGAACCCACTCTCTCCCTTCTTCATACCTTGAATGATTTAGCACAAAACCAAACAAATCCTTGCTCCATGCTCAATTTCCATCATCAAACCCTCTCTTTCCCTCTCTAGAAAGCTCATATTCACTCCTTCTCCTCTCAAACCACAAACCCCATAAACCCTAGCTTTTACAATCAAGTGAAGCTTGCCATGAAACTAAATAGAAGATCTAGGAAGTGATTAAGATCAAGGAAAAAGGGACCAAAGAGCTTGAATATAATGTGGAGCTTAAAGAGGAGCTCCTTATACACTTCTCTTTCTCCTTCAATCCAAGGTAAGAGGGGAGATATTTGCATAAATTAGGGAAAGGATATGATGATAATAGTAGGAATATACTTATATGCATGTTTGATTGATGAAATTGATTATTAGTTATTTATGTTCATTTCTTTAAATTCTAGTGAATGTGTTGATATAATTGATTGATTATGCTATACCTTATTGAATTGTCTATATGACATAGAATCATTATTAGTATTGTCATTTAATATTTAAATTACGATTGGATAATTATTTATGCTTGTCATTATTTAAATTTGAAAACCCTCTCTTAATTGATATAATATTATATAGGTTTGATTATTGAAAATCAATTAAAATGAACTAGAAACACGTTAACTATGATGTGAGGAAGGACGTTAGGAATTGGAAAGATGTCGTGAAGATTCTATGGACTAATGGATGTTTCATGAAGGTTCATAGAATTGATGGATGATAGTGTTATAGTGACTAGATTGTGTTAATGAAACAATCGCGGAAAACTATTATAGATGACTTTCACTAGAAGGACCCAAAACAATATGATGGACGATTCGTGAAGTATTGGATAAGTCGGGGATTGGTACTGTGCACACTATAATAGTTTTATCAGTCACTTAGACACTTCGTGAGTAGTTGAGGATGGTCCCGTCTATAACAATGTACGATGGACGATTCGTGAAGTACAGTGTAAGCATTGGTAGAGGGGCATTTACTCCTAGTTGGTCTTTCCTAAAGTGTGGAGGGCGATGTGAGGAAAAAGGAAAAAAAAGGGGAAATAGTAATGAATACTATGAAAAGAAATGGATAAATGTGAAATGGGAAACAAAAGGAAAATGGATGAAATATGGAGAAGCTTGTTGCATTCTATATATAGTTGTATTATGAAAATTGTTCCATGCTATTGTACATATGAATGTGTATATATATATATAAGTGTTAGTAATGTGAAAGGATAAATGCTTTGTATAGATATATATGTGTTATATTATTGTTATTGGATGTTTTTCTTAATTTATGATTAAACAACTCACCTCTTAGTTGTTATTTTTAGGTACATGGTCAAAGAGTTCGCAGGTTCTATGCGCCGAGGAGGATTACACTCTCATTAGTAGAGTGTAACTACTTATTGTGATTCTAACGTTACAATTTAACTAGCAACCACACCTAGAACCTTAAATTTATAAATAGTTGGATTTCATTTTGTTGAAGGATTTTGTAATGATCACAAAATATGTAATTTTGGGATAACTGTAATAGTGGTAGTGAAGGATATTTATATATCCTCTCTGATGATAAATACTTATAGATATTTATATAAAATGATCTGTGGCAGGTACAAGTTTTAAATAAGGGAAAAGTCCATATTTTAAAGCAAACTCCGTCAATTTTTCCTAAAATTTTCATGATTTAAATATAATAAATGAAATAAAAAGGTAGGATGTTACATTATGGTATTAGAGCAATGGTTGCAATCCTCGGCTGTGGAGTATGGATTTCCATATCTCCAATGTGTTACTCAACATGAGTAGAACTGACTAATAGTTAGTTAAATGTTAGTACTTTAGAAATATGAGTATAAGTATTTGGTTAAGTCAGTAAGTCCTTAGTAATATTAGAATAGTGCTTGATCTTTTAGCTAATCTTAATGATGTATCTTCGGTCTAAAGTGGGTCAAGTCCAAAATTTTCAAAATATGACTTTGCCATATTTAGAAGAAGACAGAAAGTCAAGACTAAGGGAAGTGAAAAACCCCAACGGGTCAAAGCATGAAATTTCTACTCCAACGGGAAGGATTAATTCTTAGTTTTGAATTAAGTATGCCGCTTCTATGTATGACAAAGAAAATGGAACTTTTGTTTACAATAAATTCTTAAAGCCCTCTTTAGAACGGATAGTAAATTGTATATCATATGATTGAACTTAAGCGGTACGAAAAATGACACTATATCCAATATAATGTAGAATCAAGATTGGCCACCTCAAAATTTACATTTGTTGATAGATAGATAGTGTCATTGAGTCCATAAGTTCAATAAGATATTTTTGAAAAATAGGTGATGCCTCAAGATAGGAAAGGTAGTAGGTGTTAGATAAACCCTATAGACTCCGAGCATTTCTAATCAGAGTGCGCTGAATAGTTGTCAACCCAATGTATTGCCATTTGTAACATCCTATCTTTTATACTTTAAAATATATTACTTTTATTAGTGTTTTAATTACAAAATGCTTGGGGTTTTATAAAAATTTTGACGGAGTTTACTCTAAAATATGGACTTTCCCCAAGTTAAATTTACACCTGTCACTCCAGAACAGTTTATTTATAGTAAAACTAGAATCACATTGTAAGTGGCTGTGACTTACTTTGAAATAAGTTAGAAAAGGATATTTTTATATCCTTCACAACCACTAGTACATTCCAAAGAAATAAATGTTCTTATAAAGTCCTTTTTACAAAAATAAAAGTATCCTTGACTTGAGATAAATAGTTCCAAATTAAATACCACTTTAGTTAATGAAAATAATTCACATTACATTATCCTAGAATGACTGCAATATAAATGAGACTATTAAAGTCTTAACAAATAATATACTCTCCTTATGTAAGAGTATACCTTCTCGGCACGGAAGCAGTGAATGTTTTTCTCCAATGGTACCTAAAATGGTCAACTTAAGGGGTGAGTAATTTGAATAGTAATTAAGGAAAACACTTAAAATAACAGTAATAAGACATAACTAGACATACCCAAACACATATACAAAAATTCACTTTATTACAATTAACTATACCATTCTTGTTCCAATACCATTTCTATACTTTATCACTTAACTATTTCATTACACTATACATATTTCCTTAAAAAATAACAATAACAATAACAATACTTTACGATGCTTTTCTGCTCAAACATATGAACAATGTCTGTAACTGTATACCACTGTGATTTAATCCCTGAATCCAATGTAACACTATAACTTTTCACTGTATTCACTATAACACTTTAACACTTTCATTGGATTCAGCGAATTAAACTCGTTTATAACAATGAATGCACTTCTCCATTTCCAATGACAATAACAATTTCCTCACAACACTTCTGCCTCCACTCTGGGGAAAACCGACCAGAGGAAGCATTTCTCAACCCCTGTTTGGGTGCTTCACATCCTCTAGGAATGTCTCTCACCCGCTTGCACAGTACGTCACACTCCTCTAGGGTAGTGCACAATGTACAATCTGGATTGATTCGCCCAGATTGGCTCTAGCAGAAATCACTGTCACTGGCCACAAGGAGTCAAAGTAAATAGAAATACTATGGTTTGCATCAGACCAATCCCCGACACGGGTGGCGAACCCATGTCCTTTGGAAGATCAAAGTCCTCCATAGTGCTTCCTAACATTTACTCTTGTCCTCATCTATCGTTAAAACGACGTATGTTTTCCCCGTAACCCCCTAAGGTCCACCTTACTCCTTGAATGCACGTGTTTCTAGTTCATTTTATGTTGTTTTCAATAATCAAATCTTTAATACTTTATATCAATTTGGTTGGGTTCTCCAACTTAAGATTTTGCCATACTTTATATATAAACAATAACAATCATGCATAACAATAACAATAATCATGACAATAACATTTATTCATTTATTTCATTCAATAACAATTAAAACAATCAATTACTAATATCAAACCCCAAGTTCATAACATATATTTTCATATTAAATCATAACAATATCAAGCATATAAATCAAACATACACATAAAAATACATCTAGGTATAACCTATTACTATCATTAAATCCTTCCCCTAATTAAAACCAAAGTACTCCCCCTTACCTCTTTAAGAGAAGAGGAGAAATTGGGGTTCACATGGAACCCACTTACCCACTCCAAATCCTAGCTCCTTAGCACTCCAATCCTTGCTTCCAACATATTCTAAGCTCCCTTTATTGATCTTAAGACTCTATGTGGTGGATTGAAGGAGTTAGGGTTTTGGTTCCCAATTTGGGGATTTTAGAGGAAGTGATGGAAATATGTGATTTGGAGGAGGAAACACATATACAAGTGATGGGGAGATGATTTGTGCAGTTGATTTCATGTTATTTGGTGTGATTTGGTCGATTGGAAGCATTAGGGTTGAGAGGGGGAGGGAGTTCGTGGAAGAGAGGGGGAAGAAAACATGAGAAAATGAAGGAAAAATCGTGTTTTTGACACCCAGAACTGCAGATTTTCGCTTGAGCGAAAATATTCTTGCTTGAGCGAAAACTGGGAGCGATCAGACCCAACTTTCTGAGACATTTTCGCTGGAGCGAAATTCTGTTCGCTTGAGCGAAAATAATTCAGCATCAACATGCAAATTGCAAAACGTCATAACTTTTTCATTAACCGTTGGATCTTGCTCAAATTTTGAGACAAGCTTCCTAAGACACTAATCTTCACATCCAACGGTGGAATTTGGATTTAGAGATATGGATATTTTATTCCTAATTTTCTAAGATCCTATGTTCTTTAGTTCCTAAATAACTCATGTAAAACTCAATTCTACACTAATTCTACCTCATGTAAACCTACCCTTAGCTAAATCCTACATTCTAAACACATTATAAACACTTAATTTCACTACAAGAAAACCTGCTTATTGCAATGACCATTCGCAATGACAAAAAAAAGTCGTTGCAAAAGAGTTTTTAACACAACGACAAATATTTGTCGTTGCGTTAAAAATTCTTTTGCAACGACTTTTTTTTACCGTTGCGAATAGTCGTTGCGAAATTTAAATTCCCTCCTTTCCTTGTCAATTTTGGAAAACGTGGGATATGAAAAAATTTCCCTAAACTACTGCAACGATGGGTCGTTGCCTAACGTTTTACCTATAATAATTTAAAAAAAAACCTGTCGTTGGCAAAGAAAAGAGATTAAATTAACCAAAGCCCATCTGACAAGATTCAATAACTAGAGATATATATGTAATATATCATATATGTACAAGGGAGAGAGAAAACACATAGGTTCCTCTCAAACTAGGGCCGGCGATACAGCTCACGGCCACCGAATGCTCTCCCGTCGCCACCGTTATTGTCGTTCCCTTAGAGTTTGTAACGACCACCACCACCACCATGCTCTCTTAGCTTTTTTCCTTAACACCCACTTACTCTCTCTCTCTCATCCTTTCTTCGCCTTTCTTCCTCGAACCCGACACGCGACTAGAAGGAGATCTGTCGCCACCGCTACTCCTCTGTGCTACCACCGTGGTTGCTCCTCCTCTGTTCTTCACCATCTCAAAACGAGAAAGGGAAGAGAAACCCTACTTTATCCCACTCGTGAAACAGCAACGGTTGCGGTGGCGGCGGCGACCCCATCGACCCTCTATCTCCACCGCACCGCCGTGTCTCGTCATTCTCCACCACTCACATGCTCATCTCATTCTTTCTCCCTCCACCGTTCAGACGCTCGTCTCTCTCTCCACAGCTCACACGCTCGTGTCTCTCCAGTCTCCACCTGACTCATGGACCCAAAGTATGATTTTCATCCTCTTCTTTTTCTTTCTTCTGTTCCTTTTTAGGTTATTAGTTTGCTTTTCTTGTCTCTCGACTTAGGGTTTGAATATTGGGGGGTTTTGCTTTTTATTTTTCTTTAAGTAAACCAATGATTTGTTTGTATGAATTTTTTTAATTAAGATTCAAATCTTAGGGTTAGGATTTGAAAGTGTCAATTTTGAGCCAAGTTTGGAAGTGTCTATCTAAGCACAAGTGTTGAAAGGATACGTGAAGAACAACACACCCTTTGGGAGATTCTTTTTCTTTCATAATTATTAGTATTTCAGCTTATTTTAGGGAGAAACACTTAAATTTTTTTTTAAAAAAATTTATGTGCAATCTTCGTGAATTTGATGTTTTGCAATTTTTTCTCATTTGGCAATGTTAATGCTTCTCCAACATTTCTCTTCTATTGATTTGTACTAAGTATTGATTCAATGAAATTTTTTTATCTTCTATTCTGACCTAAAATTATATCCTTGTTTTTGTTAAAAATCCTTAAATTGTTCACTTTTTGGGACTTTATTCAATTCACTCCCCTTTTGATTTACCCAAAGGCTTGAAGTTAAATTAGATGTGAAGAGAAGTTTAATTTGTTTGACTAATTATAGTTTCAATTAAATGTATGTGGTTCCTTTTTTTATTGGGTGCTATTTCTGAATTATAAACATGTTCTGTCCTTGGCCTACATAATTGCATTTGATTTATGTTGTGGTGTTATATGAAGGACCTTGCAAGGGTTCTAGATTGTTGCTTTAGTTCTGTCATGATGCTTCAAGCTTGGTAATAGCATAGGAAGTACACTTTGTGGATTTTTATTTGAATATGGTATGTATTTTTTTTTTGGATTCTATGATCTAGTTGCTTGTAGGAGCCCTCCTATCAGATATGTGTTTTTGGTTTTTGTACTTGTTTTCACTTTCTGTATACTTTTCCGATTCAATCCCTTTATGAAATTTGTTTTTGTTATAGTTTTATGTGTTGGTCCAAACTTATTCGTTCTTATTATCAACCTTACTTTCTAAATTTGATAGAGTCATGCCGAGTGTTACTTTCTAAAGGAGTGTGCTAATCTTTTGCATCTTCCACTGTTATTTTATTTAATTGTATTGAGATCTTAATTTTATCTGTCTTCTCATGATCTCTTTTATTGGTTTTCATGAGATCTAGCTATTTGTATATTGGGTATAAAAGTTGTAAGAATTTGTTGGAGGTCTTGATGTAACTCATGGAATTCTGCCCAAGCTGGATAAAATGACACTCCTTCAGGTTGATTTTCAATTCATATTATTGTTTGCAGACTTGTTTTTCTAGTTAATGAAGTTTCTCTTGAGTATTAGTTGGCCCTGCTATGAGGAGATGTAGGCAATAAGAACTTTGGCCACATTGATAGATAAGTATCTCGCTCTTTTCTTATTTTCATGATTAGAGGTCCTGAGACCTGGTGATTAAATTGGAAAGAGTGTAGGCTAATTCTCGTGCATTGTGACTCACTGGACACCAAACCTTACTTGAGGTGCCTGGTATGGAAGTTGTGTGTCACTAGGATACAAGCCATCATCTAGCTATTTTCTTTTCTTTAGTTTTATAAAAGAAGAATTCTATTAAAATGAAGAGAAAGAATCTTACCGATCTTCATACTTTTAAATTCTACTTTTATTTATCTAGTAAATTGGCTACTTTAGTGACAAAAGCAAGCTACTTCCTTTCAGATATCAACAATATGGAAGAGCCTGTATAAAGGTGGTGAGTGGAAACCATGTGTAAACAGATCTTCAGAAGGTATAACATCAATAGCTTTTATGTACCGTAAATAATCTCATTTTCCTAAATTTTATCCTCAGTTTTTCAGTACTAGCGAATTCAAGTGATTCATGTTGGCAAGGTATTATTAACTAGGTCTTGCGTGTTAGTAGTACTTTTACTTTATTAATTTTAGTAATAAATTGGAAAAAGTGTAGGCTAATTCTCGTGCATTGTTTTTCATCACGGATACCAGGTTGTACATGTCTATATCTGCATTATATTTAGAACAAGTTTGTTCTGTGAATTGGTTGGCCCAGAAATTATCGCTTCTTCATAATCATCTTCTTTCCTTCCAGTTGCAATCTTAGAATATTTGGAAATGCCTGTTTCAGTTCAAAGCGGGACTTAACTTTCCTACTCTTATTAAGGACTATGTTGCAATTGCCTGTTCAGTTGCAATCTTAGAATATTTTACTTTATTAACTTTCCTACTCTTCATATCATGTCAATTGCGGTTAGCCTTTGCAGATTATAAGTAGGGAATTCATATTGCAATCTAGGTATCCCTTTGAATCTTTGACTGACTCAACATTCCTACTCTTATTAAAGACTATGTTGCAACTCGGTGGTACCGTGCGCCTGAACTATGTGGTTCTTTTTTCTCAAAAGTAAGCTTATTTTTTTCTTTGGCAATACCTCTACTTGGGTTTTGAATGATTTAAGAAGTTAAATACACTTAAAGTTGTGTATGATGTACGAAGTTAATTAACTAAAAGATGTATATGATGTAAGAAGTTAATTACACTTAAAGTATTGCGAGATGTATGTAATTTTTAAATCCTTGTGTTTTGCAGTATACCCCCGCAATTGATATTTGGAGCATTGGATGCATATTTGCAGAAATGCTCACTGGGAAGCCATTGTTTCCTGGGAAAAATGTGGTGCGCCAATTGGATCTCATGACTGATTTTCTTGGCACTCCTCCTGCAGAGTCCATTGCGAGGGTTAGTTTTATCAAATTCTACTTTCCTGTTTTCTAAATCAGTAGGCAAGCTTGTGACATGGTGCAATGATATTAATTTCAACTTCTACTTGTCCTTATTAAAGTTTCTCTCTGTAGTATGTTTTAAACGTACACCTTCTTATGGTTTGTTTAAATAAATACCTTCAGGCTTAATTTTACTTCCTCTCCCATGTTCTCTTGCATATAATTATTCATCTTAATTTTACAGATTCGAAATGAGAAAGCCAGAAGGTATCTCAACAGCATGCGAAAAAAGCAACCAGTTCCACTCTCTCATAAATTTCCTCATGCAGATCCGTTGGCTCTTTCTATGCTGGAGTGCCTACTTGCATTTGATCCTAAAGATCGTCCAACAGCTGAAGAGGTTGATCTTCTATCACCTTTATATTTACCAAGAGGGAATTTTCATTGATAGTTACCAAAGTGGAAATTTCATTATTTTCTGTTGTGCCTGTCATTGCAGGCATTAGCTCATCCTTACTTCAATGGTTTGTCGAACATAGACCGTGAACCATCCACTCAACCCATTTCAAAACTTGAGTTTGAGTTTGAGAGAAGGAAATTGACCAAAGATGATGTTAGAGAGTTGATTTATTGAGAGGTAAGGCCATACATTTTGGTCCCTCCTGCTTCAAATTTTTGTCTTCTCTTTGCTGTGGTAATAACAATTTGTTATATGTTTGGAATAAACAGATTTTGGAGTATCATCCCCAGATGCTTCAGGAATATCTTCGTGGTGGAGATTTAACAAGCTTTATGTATCCAAGGTAGATGTGCAAATATATGCTTGTCGTGGCTGTTTTATTTGGTTTAATAATTTCTATATGTGCCAATTTTATAGTTTTAAGTGTTTTTTTTTCCAGTAGTGTTGCCATTTTTTTATCATTTATTGTCTAGGACCAAGCATATTGGATATTACTTAAAACAGTTAGTGTGTTGGCTTATTGCTTTGTCAGTTGAGAATAAAGAGTAAAGTCAATTACTTCCAACCTTTTAGTTGCAATAAGGAACAACTAATTTATTGATTTATGCTGTCTCCTCCTCTAACAATTTTATAACCGTATAGCAGTCATAATCATTCTTTATGCAATTCATGCCTCCCCCTCTGTCTCTCTCTTATACAATGCATGATTATTGCTGATGCAACACCATAGCCTAGAATCTACTTAACTGCAAGTGTTATAAGTTATAACTTGCTCTGTTGTATTATACAATGCAGCTAACTATTAGAATCTGCTAGAACAAGCATTAATCGTGATTCATTTTATTAGCTTATTTTCTCATGATAATTTTTCTTTGTTAAGTATATCTCTTTAATTTCTTTTTCCATGTTTTATTGCGTCAGGCTGGTTCTGGTTTGGTTGGGGAGGATGATGCCTTGGGTTCTGGAGGTGTGTCTGCTACTCGCATTGAGTTATCTTATATGATAAGTCTACGTGACATGGATATGAGGCATGTAAAAGATTTTACATTTGTTCATGGTGAGTTTCACGAGTTTCATTATTTATAATTTTGATTTTGAGAAATTAAAATATCTTGTCCCTTCTGTTATTACTAGGCTACCATTTTGTCACTGAAGAATGTATTTATAAATGACACTAATTAAAATGCTAGTTTTCAAGGCACGGATCGGAATAGGATTAGTGTTTTTATTTTTTATTTATGAACTGGAATCATGGCTGTTGAAATAGCATTGTTATTAAATCTTTGAGGGAATTATATCGATCTCCCTTGGTGGTCTTGCTTAATTATATTGAGCATCCCTCTTCTTTAAAAGTGTACACCAATCTCCATAGAGGTTTATGTTATCATTACACTCACCTCACATAAGGGGAGATACTGAAATTGTAACATCCTGAAAATTAATATTAATATAACTTTAGTATATAAATATCTATTTAAGGATAGGATTAAGCCTTAGAAATTGTACAAGGTTAGAAGGGTGGTATGAACATAGGCCGACCTAGGATGTGAGATTAAGGCCTCGGCCCGATCCCGGCCGAGCTAGATAGGATTGTGTGCATATGAACCGAGCTGGATGGGAACCAAACGTGGAACCTGTTGCCCAGACCGATTAGCCGACCTCAGCGCACCTCACACTCCTATCCGAGAAGGAAGCTTGGACTATTGTTGTTCCTAAGTGCCGAGCCGACTTACCCTAGCCGATACATCCTAGCTCCTCCGTGCCAGCTCATGTTGAGCTGTAGCCCTTTGGGATTCGTACCATCCGTACTTTGTCCTTGTCATTCACTTTATGTCACTATCACTGCCTTATGTCCTTTTCAATGTACTGTTCATGGCTTCCTCAAGAAGCCAATGAATCCTGTCCACATATTCAAGCTTCCTCAAGAAGCCAATGAATCCTAGCCACACAAATATTTTCCCTAAATGAATAAAAGAAAACCCAAACACCCCATAACACACTTTGCATTTCTCATTCTCTTCCTCCTACGAATCTCTCTCTCTTTTTCTCTTTCAAGTTCCAGCAACAACAAACCCTCAACACACCTTCTTTCCCTCTTCTCACTCATACATCTCCCTCTCCTCCTCCAAGTCTCACAAACCGGAGACCCACCTTCTCTCCGTCCCCGTTCTGTTCTGGCGTCCCTGGACCCTGTGGCAGCCGGCGTGCAGCTAAGAAGAACGGATTCGAGTGGTGTAAAGCTCACAAGGCCAAGGTCTAGGTCAAGGAAGTCATCCTCAAGCTCTCAACTCTTATCTCACACGGTTTGAGGTAAGGAGTGAGTGTTACCTCTACTTGAGTTTGGGTTTCTAGGGTGTTCATAAAGGGTACTAAGAGTGGGTGTTAGATTAGGGAAGGGATCTAGGTTAATGTAGAAAGAAAATGGTAAAAAGGGTAAAAAGGGAACTAATAAATGAATTAGCAACATGAATTTGAAGTAGGGATGAGTATTGTTGTATGCTATATGTTGGTATTTACATGATGGATTGGTTGAATGTTTTATTCTTATTGTTGTTGTTGTGGTATAAATGTCTACTGAACTTTGATATTTATGATTCATGTCTGTGGCCGAGCTGAGTGTCTTCGGTAATGGGTGCGAGGAAATGGTAGAAAGGCAAAGTAGGAGAGATAAAGTAGCAAGACAGAAAATGAGTAAGGTTAATGGAAAGAGGGAATGGTTACCGAATTTAGCAGAGAGAGAGGCCGAGCTAAGCAAATAATGAGATTAATGTAAAGAGGAATAAATTAAAGAGTGGAGCCAAGAGAGGCCGAGCTAAAAGATGGTTAACAGGATAAGAGAAATTAAAGAGAGATGGTTGTGTGATTGGGTCATAGCAGACGCGTACCGGGTGCGTGCATTGATCGCGTTAGACGCATACTGGGTATGTGCAGCTGTAAGACGGGTACTGGGTACTCGCAGTTATGATTCACACAAGGTTCCGAGAACGGAATCGGTGGGATGTGTTCCTGGTCCTAGCAGACGCGTACTGGGTGCGTGCATTGATCGCGTAAGCCGAGCATTGTGGTGCTCGCAGCTGTAAGACGAGTATTGTGGTACTCGCAGTTATGGACACTCCTTACTCCATAGAATGATCGGCGGTAGTGCTCCTGGTCATAGAAGACGCGTATTGGGTGCGTGCATTGATCGCGTCAGACGCATACCGGGTATGCGCAGCTGTAAGACGGGTACTGGGTACTCGCAGTTATGGATGACACTCCGATATCCGACGGTAAATGGTGTAAGACATGCACTGGGTGTATGCATCCGAGAAGAGTAAAAGACTGTAAGCTATGTGAAAGTGAAATAATGAGAAATGAATCCGAGATAGAGATGATAATCCGAGGTAAGAAAGGGTGAACCGAGGTATAATTAATAGGTAATAGAGCGGTTGGATAATCATGTGAGCCGAGCTAAATTAGAGTGTATGATGTGAATTGAGCTAGATGAGATTGTGTGTATGTAACCGAGATAAATGAGATAGTATGCATGATGTAGGGTTTGATTTCTTGTGATTTATTTGCTAATTGACTAATTGTGTGTGGCTTGGTAGTTCGGTATGTCATTTTAGAAACTGCTTACTTAAGTTCTGTGTAATGCTCACCTCCTTACCATTTTTCAGGTACTGAGCCCGACGCAGTCCCCGGCCGAGCAGGATCACTCTCCCTCACAGGGAGAGTAAGTTATTTAGAGTCAGACAGGTGGATGGGTCTCGGCCAGTTTGGCCGAGCTAGAACATTTCTTTGTATTGGGTCTCGGCCCGTCTGGCCGAGCTAAAACACTGATTGTATTTTGAATGACCGATCTGAATGTACCTAAACTTATACTTTATATATTTGATGCATTTAAGTCTTCCGCTTTATTAACTCTGATGTTTTCGTTATTAATGGTAGAAAAGATTATTTTTGGCAAATATCATATTCCTTTTTTTTTTAAAAAAAAAATTTAAATCCTAATTTTGGGGTAATTAAGGGTAATTATTATATAGGGTGTTACATTTTTGGTATCAGAGCAGTTTCTCCTCGGCCTATTGGAGTTACAAAGGACTCCAGTGGTTACTCACCAAGAGAGTGACAAATAAGTAAAGTCTAGAAGTCTAATTTAGACAATAGAGCTCATAGGCATATATGTTTATATATATATATAATTACTTGATTAATCGGAAGTTAATTGGCTTTCTCTCCATGACCGAACAACATGGATGGGAGACGAGCTGATAACGACCGAATTACTGCTGTGTTGGAAACTCTGGTTCAACTACAACAGAACCAAGCGCAGGCTCAGCAGAATCAGGCTGAGAACCTCGCTCAAAACATCGCCGCAGCCGCAGCAACTGCAGCTGCAGCCCTTCAGCCCCAACCTCCGGCTCCGGTCGAGATAGACTGGATGAGCCGATTTCGGAAGAACGAACCACCTAGGTTCGAAGGAGGATATAATCCAGATGGAGCTCAGAGATGGCTCTAGGATATTGAGAAGATTTTCCGATCTCTGCAACCTCCCTATGAGTACAGGGTGAGGTTGGCTGAGTTTGTGCTGGCTAGTGAAGCCGAGCACTGGTGGGATCAACAGAGCCGAGGACTGGAAGCGGCTAATGAGGTCATCACTTGGAATTTGTTCCGAGCTCGATTCCTCGGAAAGTACTTTCCCGAGGATGTCAGGAGAGAGAAGGAGCTCGCTTTTCTCAAGTTGGAACAGAGGAACTTGAGCGTTGGGGAGTATGCCGCTCAGTTCGAAGATTTGATCCGTTATTCAGGAAGCTACCGAGATGCTGATGAGCGTACCAAGTGCATCAAGTTTGAGGCTGGTCTCCGTGACGATATTCGGCTCGCATTCGAATACCAGAACGTGGCCAATCTCTCGCAACTGGTTAACATGGCTAGCACCTATGAGAAAGGGCTTAAGAGGAAAGCTGATGGAAAGAGGAGCAAGTCGGCACAGAAAGGAGTGGGTCCGATCAGAGGAAAAGGAGCTATCCAGAGATCTGCCCCATATGTGAATCCTAACTCCAGAATGTCAACAGCTCCGAGGAGTAGTGGTCAAATGGTGGCTGTTCCTGGCCCGTATCCGATATGGCAACATTGTGGAAGGCAGCACCGGGGGGAATGCTGGAATCTGGATCCGAGCAAAACCAGAGGATCCTGTTTCCGATGTGGCAAGCTTGGCCATCTTGCAGCTCGGTGTACCGAGAATATTGTGAAGGAAGAGGTCAATGTGACCAAGGCTCATCAGACTGGTATTAACCGACCTATACAGAGAGGCAAAGTTTACACTATGGATGGAGAAGAAGTGACTGATGCTGACGAACTGATCCGAGGTACTTGTCAAGTAAACAGTATTCCTTGTGCCGTGCTATTTGACTGTGGAGCCACACATTCTTTCATTTCCCTTGACTGTATGAATAGACTGAAACTATCCCCAGTGGAAATGCCTTACAAACTATCCATTTCTACCCCAACCAATTCTTCTGTAATCACATCTAAAATGTGTCTAGAGTGTCCTATCCAAGTATGAGGCAAAGAATTTAAAGTCAATTTGATTTGTCTACCCTTAACCAAGCTAGATATTATCCTTGGCATGGACTGGATGTCTCAATACCGTGTCTTACTCGATTGCCGAGAAAAGACCGTAATCTTTAGTGGCCCGTCTGTTGCGAAGTTAGAGACAACAGAGGAACCGACCTTAGACCAAGTTCTTGTGGTCGGAGAATTCCCTGAGGTTTTCTCGGACGAAATGCCTGGCTTACCGCCGAATAGAGAAGTAGAGTTCAGTATAGACCTCCTTCCGGGAACTGGCCCAATCTCAATTGCTCCGTACAGAATGGCGCCTCCCGAGCTAGAGGAGCTTAAGAAGTAGCTGGAAGAGCTTTTGGCCAAGAAACTAATCCGACCAAGCGTCTCACCTTGGGGAGCCCCGATTTTATTTGTTAAAAATAAAGATGGTAGCCTCAGAATGTGCACTGATTATCGGAAGCTCAACGCGGTAACGGTGAAGAATAAATATCCCCTCCCTCGGATTGACGACTTATTGGACCAACTCAAGGGAGCGTCAGTGTTCTCAAAGATAGACCTCCGATCGGGATACCACCAGATCCGAGTCCGAGAAGAAGACATTCCGAAGACAGCCTTCCGAACAAGGTATGGGCATTTTGAGTATGTGGTTATGCCCTTCGGACTTACCAACGCTCCTGCCATCTTTATGGACTATATGAATAGAATCTTCCGACCTTATCTGGACTCGTTCGGGATAGTCTTCATAGACGACATCCTCATCTACTCTCGGAGTCCGAGCGAGCACGAGCAGCATCTGAGAACGGTGTTGCAGGTTTTGAAGGATAAGAATCTTTACGCTAAGCTCTCTAAGTGCAGCTTTTGGCTCAACGAGGTTCACTTCCTCGGGCATGTGATATCCGAGCACGAAGTTGCGGTTGATCCCTCCAAGGTGGAAGCGGTACTTAAGTGGGAGAGACCTAACTCGGTGACCGAGATCAGGAGTTTCCTCGGTCTTGCAGGGTACTACAGGAGATTCATTGAAGGATTTTCTAAACTGGCTCTACCGTTGACCTCGTTAACCAGAAAGGATGCACCTTACCAGTGGTCTGAAGTGTGCGAACAGAGCTTCCAAGAGCTAAAGAAAAGGTTGACGAGCTCGCCCGTATTGATCTTGCCCGATCCAACCAAAACCTTTGACGTATTTTGTGACGCCTCGAAGCAGGGCCTCGGCTGTGTGTTGATGCAGCAGGGAAAAGTGGTGGCTTATGCTTCTCGGCAATTTCGGCAACACGAGTAGAACTACCCTACGCATGATCTCGAATTGGCAGTAGTAGTGTTCGCCCTTAAGATTTGGAGACATTACCTGTATGGCACGAAGTTTGAAGTGTCCAGTGACCACAAGAGTCTCGGCTACCTGTTCGACCAGAAGGAACTGAATATGAGGCAGCGCAGATGGGTGGAATTTTTGAAAGACTACGATTTCAACCTGCACTACCATCCTGGAAAAGCTAACGTGGTGGCCGACGCACTGAGCAGGAAAAGTCTTCATCTGAGCAACATGATGGTTCGAGAGATGCAGTTCATGCAGGAGTTCAGTGACCTTAACCTCGGCATACAGAAGAAGAAAAATAGTGTGGTGTTGGAGATGTTGCAAGTAACAAATGAGTTTGTGGGTTTCATCAAGGAAAGACAGGCTACCGACCTAGAACTCCAAAAGCTATTAGAAAGAGCCGGAGACAAGGATGAACCCGACTTCACTAAAGGACCTGATGGTCTTGTACGATTTCGAGGCAGAGTTTGCATTCCCATGGACTTTGAAGTCCGAAGAGAGTTGATGGAAGAAGCCCACAAGACGAAGATGAGTCTTCATCCTGGTGCCACAAAGATGTACCAGGATCTGAAGAGGTTGTTTTGGTGGCCGAAGTTGAAGACCGATGTGGCCGATTATGTGTCTCGATGCTTGACATGTCAGAAAGCCAAGATCAAGCATCAAAAACCAGGAGGATTACTCAAGTCATTGGAGATCCCTCAATGGAAGTGGGACATCATTTCGATGGATTTTGTATCAGGTCTACCAAAGACGAGATCAGGGCAGGAAGCCATTTGGGTGGTGGTGGACCGACTTACAAAGTGTGCTCATTTCCTGCCGATCAGAATGAAGTACAGCCTAGAGAAGCTGACGCAACTGTACATCAAGGACATTGTCCGACTCCACGGTGTGCCGATCAGCATAGTGTCGAACCGTGATCCTCGTTTCTTATCTCGATTCTGGCAGAGTCTACAAGAAGCCATGGGTACAAAGTTGAGGTTTAGCACTGCTTATCATCCCCAAACTGATGGAAAATCCGAGCGCACCATTTAGACTCTTGAGGACTTGCTGAGAACATGCGTGCTTGAACAGACGGAAAGCTGGGAAACACTGTTGCCGTTGGTCGAATTCACCTACAACAACAGCTTCCATTCAAGTATCGGAATGGCTCCTTTCGAAGCCTTGTATGGTCGGAAATGTCGAACGCTGCTATGCTGGTTCCAGATAGGTGAAAACTTGTTGATTGGTCCCGACATTATTCATGAGACAACTGAGAAGATCCGAATGATACAAGGGAAGATGAAAGCCGCTCAGGACCGACAGAAGAGCTATGCCGACAAGAGAAGGAAACCCTTGAACTTCATCGAGGGAGATCATGTATTTCTTCGGGTATCCCCTATAACGGGTATCGGCCGAGCTATCAAATCAAAGAAGTTGACCCCTAGGTTTGTCGGACCGTACCAGATATCGGAGAAGGTCGGACCAGTAGCGTACAGAATCGCTCTACCTCCACACTTGTCTAAGCTCCACGATGTGTTCCATGTCTCGCAACTTAGGAGATACATTCACGATCCCTCGCATGTGATAGCAGTGGACGAACTGCCGCTAAGAGACAATCTGACCTTCGAAGTCCTACCAGCCCGAGTTGGAGATAGACAAGTCAGACGACTCAGAGGAAAGGAAATCCCCTTGGTCAAGGTAGTATGGAATCGAAATGGTGTGGAGGAAGCTATTTGGGAACTCGAGGAGAAGATGAAGCAGTCATATCCACATCTGTTCAATGCTGACTGAATTTCGAGGACGAAATTCCTGTAAGTGGGAGAGGAATGTAACATCCAGAAAATTAATATTAAATAATATAACTTTAGTATATAAATATCTATTTAAGGATAGGATTAAGCCTTAGAAATTGTACAAGGTTAGAAGGGTGGTATGAACATAGGCCGACCTAGGATGTGAGATTAAGGCCTCGGCCCGATCCCGGCCGAGCTAGATAGGATTGTGCGCATACGAACCGAGCTGGATGGGAACCAAACGCGGAACCTGTTGCCCAGACCGATTAGCCGACCTCAGCGCAACTCACACTCCTATCCGAGAAGGAAGCTCGGACTATTGCTGTTCCTAAGTGCCGAGCCGACTTACCCTAGCCGATACATCCTAGCTCCTCCGTGCCAGCTCATGTTGAGCTGTAGCCCTTTGGGATTCGTACCATCCTTACTTTGTCCTTGTCATTCACTTTTGTACTATCATTCACTTTATGTCACTATCACTGCCTTATGTCCTTTTCAATGTACTGTTCATGGCTTCCTCAAGAAGCCAATGAATCCTGTCCACATATTCAAGCTTCCTCAAGAATCCAATGAATCCTAGCCACACAAATATTTTCCCTAAATGAATAAAAGAAAACCCAAACACCCCATAACACACTTTGCATTTCTCATTCTCTTCCTCCTACGAATCTCTCTCTCTTTTTATCTTTCAAGTTCTAGCAACAACAAACCCTCAACACACCTTCTTTCCCTCTTCTCACTCACACATCTCCCTCTCCTCCTCCAAGTCTCACAAACCGGAGACCCACCTTCTCTCCGTCCCCGTTCTGTTCCGGCGTCCCTGGACCGTGTGGCAGCCGGCGTGCAGCTAAGAAGAAGGGATTCGAGTGGTGTGAAGCTCACAAGGCCAAGGTCTAGGTCAAGGAAGTCATCCTCAAGCTCTCAACTCTTATCTCACACGGTTTGAGGTAAGGAGTGAGTGTTACCTCTACTTGAGTGTGGGTTTCTAGGGTGTTCATAAAGGGTACTAAGAGTGGGTGTTAGATTAGGGAAGGGATCTAGGTTAATGTAGAAAGAAAATGGTAAAAAGGGTAAAAAGGGAACTAATAAATGAATTAGCAACATGAATTTGAAGTAGGGATGAGTATTGTTGTATGCTATATGTTGGTATTTACATGATGGATTGGTTGAATGTTTTATTCTTATTGTTGTTGTTGTGGTATAAATGTCTACTGAACTTTGATATTTATGATTCATGTCTGTGGCCGAGCTGAGTGACTTCGGTAATGGGTGCCAGGAAATGGTAGAGAGGCAAAGTAGGAGAGATAAAGTAGCAAGACAAAAAATGAGTAAGGTTAATGGAAAGAGGGAACGGTTACCGAATTTAGCAGAGAGAGAGGTCGACCTAAGCAAATAATGAGATTAATGTAAAGAGGAATAAATTAAAGAGTGGAGCCGAGAGAGGCCGAGCTAAAAGATGGTTAACAGGATAAGAGAAATTAAAGAGAGATGGTTGTGTGATCGGGTCATAGCAGACGCGTACCGGGTGCGTGCATTGATCGCGTCAGACGCATACTGGGTATGTGCAACTGTAAGACGGGTACTGGGTACTCGCAGTTATGATTCACACAAGGTTCGGAGAACGGAGTCGGTGGGATGTGTTCCTGGTCCTAGCAGACGCGTACTGGGTGCGTGCATTGATCGCGTAAGTCGAGCATTGTGGTGCTCGCAGCTGTAAGACGAGTATTGTGGTACTCGCAGTTATGGACACTCCTTACTCCATAGAATGATCGGCGGTAGTGCTCCTGGTCATAGAAGACGCGTATTGGGTGCGTGCATTGATCGCGTCAGACGCATACCGGGTATGCGCAGCTGTAAGACGGGTACTGGGTACTCGCAGTTATGGATGACACTCCGATATCCGACGGTAAATGGTGTAAGACATGCACTGGGTGTATGCATCCGAGAAGAGTAAAAGACTGTAAGCTATGTGAAAGTGAAATAATGAGAAATGAATCCGAGATAGAGATGATAATCCGAGGTAAGAAAGGGTGAACCGAGGTATAATTAATAGGTAATAGAGCGGTTGGATAATCATGTGAGCCGAGCTAAATTAGAGTGTATGATGTGAACTGAGCTAGATGAGATTGTGTGTATGTAACCGAGCTAAATGAGATAGTATGCATGATGTAGGGTTTGATTTCTTGTGATTTATTTGCTAATTGACTACTTGTGTGTGGCTTGGTAGTTCGGTATGTCATTTTAGAAACTGCTTACTTAAGTTTTGTGTAATGCTCACCTCCTTACCATTTTTCAGGTACTGAGCCCGACGCAGTCCCCGGCCGAGCAGGATCACTCTCCCTCACAGGGAGAGTAAGTTATTTAGAGTCAGATAGGTGGATGGGTCTCGGCCAGTTTGGCCGAGCTAGAACATTGCTTTGTATTGGGTCTCGGCCCGTCGGGCCGAGCTAAAACACTGATTGTATTTTGAATGACCGATCTGAATGTACCTAAACATATACTTTATATATTTGATGCATTTAAGTCTTCCGCTTTATTAACTCTGATGTTTTCGTTATTAATGGTAGAAAAGATTATTTTTGGCAAATATCATATTCCTTTTTTTAAAAAAAAAAAATTTAAATCCTAATTTTGGGGTAATTAAGGGTAATTATTATATAGGGTGTTACAGAAATTACACAGACCTCCACTAAAATTAGCGAACCAATGTGAGTTGTGACTGAAATTTAGCTCCCAACTTCAATCCTGCACTAACAAAATGTAACATGAAAGTTTTTATTTTTATTTTTTGGTTTCTGCATGTGTGTATGCTATCTGGTCGGAGAGGAACCGGCGGATTTTCCGACATCAGAAGTTCCTTCCTCAGCAGGCGTTTGGTCTTCTGCAAACAGAGTTGGCTACTAATCTTGTTAATAGTAATTGGGCCAAGACTAATGGGCTGAATAGTTTTCTTTTAAATAGAATAAGGGCTGTAATTTAGAGCCCATTTCTTTTGTTGAGTATTATTTTTTTGGGATTTTCTAGCCTTTAGAACCCTTCCTAGAAGGTGGCTAGGGGTTAGATTATCGCCGTGATGTGTATTTAATTGTTCGTTGGTAATGCAATTTTTCTTTACCAAAAAAAAAAGTTTCTAAAAAAAAAATCTCATTTCACAAAGTTTTCTAAAAATCTCCTTTCACAATTTCAAAAAAGAAAATCTCATTTCGCAAAATTTCTAAAAATTTCATTTCACAAAATTTCTTTTAAATAAGCTTTCTCAAAATCACCTTCCACAACCTCTTTCGAAATCTCGTTTCAAAACTTTTCTAAAAATACATTTTATAAACTTTCTGAAAAACCTCTTTTCATAAACCTTTTCAAAAAAATCTCGTTTCATAAACTTTTTTGAAAACCTTGTTTCACAATCTTTTTCAAAAATCTCAATTCAGTGAGCACTAGTGGAGGAGCAAGCTCAACTCAACACAAGTCTCATTTCAACAACCATCAACAAAGGAGTCAAGCTCCACTCAAATCACATCGCGCTTGAACATTACTTTTCCCAGCTCTGGCTTAACCTCATCATTATCATTAAATCATTCCCCAATCTCAACTCTTTATCTCTTTTTCAGTACATCTCTCATTTCCAATCAGTCCCATAAATTTTTATTATTATTCCTTTCTCTTTATGTCTTTTACTTTCACCAACATATTTGTTTCCTTTTTCATTTTCAGGACGTAACAAACGTCCATCAGCATGCTATTCATATTAATCAATAATTTAATTATCATCATGCATAATTAAATAAATAAACATACAAGCATGCTATTTCACATCATACAATCATCACACAACAATAATGTGGTATTTGTCACCTTCGTATAAGTGGCCACACAATACAAACAATTGCCACTATAATACTGACTCCGAACCACTAAGTTCCGATCTTTGAGATGATACGGAACGTCCTAATAAATCACCTAAATATCACAGTGTCTTAGGAAAGCTTCTCTGTCACCAGAGGTCCAGCTATAAATGCACGCGATCTTCGCGGGTCCCTTGTCGCTGCCAACTGCTCCAATCCCCCGTCTCTACCATTCCTCGTATTATTTAGAACACAAATTTTGTTATCAACTTGTATCAAGAAAATCTTTTCTTATTCAAACACAATTCATTTCTCGTCGGTTACGTAGAACATAATTATTTTTCCTCAAAACGATTCTAATATTCTCTAGTACTTTAAAGTACTTCCAAACCATTTGAAAACATTATGTAAAGTAATTTAAACCTTTTGGTTTGGTTGCTGGTTCGTCTTAGACAGCACCTTAACCGTATTCGAAAACACCGAAAAATTCACCATTTTTAATCCGGCTTTTTCCTAACTCAAATACCACTTGAAAACCATACTTTAAATCACACGAACACGTTTTCAAAGTCAAGAAACGATTCTAAGCAACTCCGAACAGAAAAGAATCACTTCATAAAATCACTTTAATAAAAACTCGAAGACATCGTAAAAGTACTTTTCGCTTCAAACAATTCTTTAGCTTAAAACAATTACTTTTAAAATTCAGGCTTTTGTCATAAAACAATTCTTGGACAGCCACTAAGTACAATCCAAAAAATCTCAAATAAATCAAATGGATTTATCTTAAAACCAATTAATTTCAAAACCAATCACACACTCGAATACTTTTCAAACATCAACTAGCACATAACCACAACAACACTTAGATGAATCAAGTCATACAAGTAATTAACCAATCATTTAATTTAATTATAGATTAAACACTTATTCACTTAATAATTTTCTAAACTTTTTCATTTTCACAAAACACGAACACTTAGTCACACATATACTCACAAAACCGAATTGAACTAAAGATATAAACCGAGCACATTTATTTTTCTTACTTCAAACAACTTGATTCCTTTTTAACATCACTATGTAAATTTATTTTCATGCAACCAAACCTCCTAGACTTATTTACACTATATGACCGAATATAAGCATAAGTTCAAGCAAAGGTTTATTCAATGAAATCATGAAGTCATTCATTCCATTTTGATGCAAAAACCGTGAGCTTAATCTTGGAAAATTACCAAACTTTAATTTATTTTCTTAACTTAATTTAACTTATTAAATCAAGCATCACACCAAAGTTTTACCTTTTATATCTAAACAATTTCATGCATGTATTTTAAAACCCTTAGATTAAACAAATATTAATATACATGTGCTTTAGATGATGATCAAAACACGTTCTCCTAGTTTCCTATGCTTGACCGAATACCCCCTATCACCAAGACAAGATTTTTGTTCTATTATTTTTTTTTAACATGCAAGAATCAAATCACTTAGATTAAGTCATCTATTAGCTTAAACAAATTTTTAAAGCAACAATTTTCTTTCTTTTCACACCCAAACCGAAGCATCATTATCATAAATAAAAGTTTGGCTTCAAATCTTTAACATGCAAGAATATAAGACATAAATCAAGCTCTCTCTTTAGATCAAATCATTTTCAAAAGTTTGTTTCCTTGGGTTCTTTGAAAAACCGAAATGATTACCAAGGAAAGATTAAATATTTTTACTCCAAAAACAACATGCAAGACTCAAGATCAAAGCTTTTCATAGATTAAGTCAAGATCATTACATGCATCAAAGAAAAACCATATCTTTTCACTTAATTTTTACATGCAAGGCTAAAGATTTAAACTTTATCATCAATCAAGTTTAGATCATATCATTTCATCAAGTAATCACATAAATACATTATAGATCATGGTTTTAAGCAAGAAAATTTAACATGCAAAGAGATTTACTTTAAACTCACAAAATATCAAATAAGTCTTTAGATCTTTAAGATCTACTCCAAAAGCATCAAGATCCATCATGAAAAACATTAACCGCATCATAAAGTCCATCGTTTAGTTTATTACAAATTCCTTTAACTTTCAAAAGTCCAAGATCATAGTATAAACAATACATGCAAAAGAA
The DNA here is from genome assembly GCA_037953625.1 of Crotalaria pallida. Lineage (NCBI taxonomy): Eukaryota > Viridiplantae > Streptophyta > Magnoliopsida > Fabales > Fabaceae > Crotalaria > Crotalaria pallida. Next base: position 84,549,098 of record CM075649.1, read on the forward strand.
AACAAGGATCATAAACCTAAAAGAAAATTTTAACCAACACAATCTTCTTGATTTCGAACCACCCACCTAAAAATAAGGTCTTCTAGTTTTCAAATCCCTTAGATCTTCAAAAGAATTCTTAGGTTTTGGCTTGATCTTCTTCTCCCTCTCCTCTTCTTCCTCACGGCTCTCTCTCTCTCTCTCTTTCTATCTCTCTCTCTCTCTCTTGTTCTAAGAGTTGGATGAAACTCTTAGAAAATGTGTTTGGTTTGGAATGGGATGAAGAAATGAAGAGAAGGAAATGAAATGAGGAGAAATGAACTAATGCCAAAGCTATTTATAAGCAATTCGTGTATTGCCTCTTTTGTCCTCAAAATTTTCGGTCCTATGTGTTAGGGTGGAGGGAAATTTTGGCACTCTAACAAGTTGCATGGGTGGATTTTATCAAGGAGACGCAAGGGAGTAATTTAAGGCTTTTGGTCTAATCACTCACCATTTTTATTTTCTACTTCACTTTTTCCTAATTTATTTTCCCATGGATTAGATTTTTCTTTCAATTTTCTTAACCTATAAGAAAATAATCTTCCTACTCTCTCTTCATGCATGCTTGACACACACACACATGCATAAACATATTCATTTTATTTTCATTTTCCTAATCATACACATCATACAAACATTAAAAATGTTATGCCACCTATATGAGAAATGTAACATCCCCATTTTTAATTCTAAACGTAATAAGAATAATAAAAGGAAAAATAGCGCTGACTAATTGATTAAGTGATGTGGCTGAGTGATTAATTCAATTAAAATGTTAAAAATAATTATACAATTTGAAAAGCATACTTTCTATACTTTAATGTATTTTGACAATTTAAAGGTTGAACTTGTTTTAAAAATTTTAAGATTCTTAACTTGATAATTTTATATAAGTACTTATTAAATGCTTACATTTTATTATTAGTATTTTTTTTGAGATTTACAATAAACAAATAAAGAAAATAGCATTAGTGTTTTAAAACCATACTAACACAAGTAATGATAATAAATAAAAAGAATAATAATAATAATAATAATAGTAGTAATAATAATAATAGTAGTAATAATATTAATAATAATAAGGATAATAATAATAATAATAATAATAATTAAAAAAATAAATAAATAAAAGAGGAAGGGGGGGTTCGAACTTCCCCCCAACTCCTCCTTCTCCTCTAACAAAGGGGCTGCCGGCCCTAACCCTACGCAGCGCCGCCTCCCTCCGTCCCTTGCTCTCTCTCGGCCGCGACAGAAATCACCGGCGGCACCACCATCACAGTGTCTCTCTCTCTCCCCCCATGCTTGTGATTTCTCTTTCTCTCCCTGGTTTTATCTCTGCGCTGCTGCCCAAGCTCCATTGCCGCCGTCACTCGTGAGCCCCAACCGTCCGTCGTTGCTGGGCTCTTCTCCATCAAGCTCGCGACGCGTGCCCGTCCTCCCTCCCCCAGTCGCGAATCGCGACGCTCCTCTCACCGGGACCGTGATTTTTTTTGGTTCCTCCGCCTCTGTCCCTTTCTGCCGCCGCCATGGCCGCCCCGTCGCCGCCCACACGCAGCCACGCGTTTCCCAACCCACGGCTCAAAACCCTTCAGCCTTCCTCTTCCTTCAACACAGCAGACCCCATTGCCCCTGCACTCCACTTTCCAATTTCAGACCCCAGCCATAAAGAAAAATCAAATCTGTTGGGGGGTGCCTCTGATCAGTTTTATGGGTACAAGTTCTTCCTCAATCAAAGCATGGTGAATCGCAAAACCGCCACCGTACCGTGACCAGCCTCAGTTGTGCGTTGAACCGTAGGACAGTAAAGTTTTGGTTCGAATCAATTCGATCGTGAGCCGGGCCTGATCGCTGAAATTGCTAGTGTCGGGATAAGCCGAAGCAGGATCTCCCCCACTGAACCGCAAATCAGATTCTATTGAAACCCAGAGGTAAGAGGGGAATTTTACCTGGCTTAGGGGATAAATTCTGGGATGTTGGTAGTGATGATTAAGTGTAGAAGAATATGTAGATTATTGAGCCTTAGGGTAACTAGTAATAACAAAGGATAGTAGTTTAGGGAGAAATAGAACCTCTCATTAATTAATTAAAATTTTAAAGGCAAGCCATGATTATTGAAAGTTAATGTTTGATGAATTATATTGAGAATATGCAAATGTGAATATATGTGTTTATTTTGACGTGTATGAGATGTTGGTTATTAATGTGGAAGAAGAGTGAATATAAACTTAGAAATGACAGATTAATTATGAATTGAGTAAGTGTAAAAAGATAGCGAATGATTTGATAAAAGACCATTGAACTAAGATAACAAAATAATTGGGTATGTTGTGTGAGTTGGTTAGATTTATTAAAATGTATTGAAAATTAGTAATTATGTTAATTTGTGATTATTTATAAAAGTGTAGTGATATGTATGTTGGACTTACATGAGAATATAAGATTTGATTATGTGGTGAATGTTGTGCTAAATTATGTTGAGCCCTAAACTCATGAATGATCATTAATATGTTGGTTGGAATAGATATGAATGACTCTGATAATTGATTTGATATTGGTATGTGATGTTATGTGCAAATTGTGATGTTGGTAATTGATTTAAATGGAGAGCATGTATAAATTATATTGAACCTGGAAGTTATGAAATTTGGAATTCAAAGTTTTAAAGATATATAATTGTTTAGTGGTGGTACGAGGTACCTTCCGGTGTGGAGGTGAAGTACTCACCGGCCAAACTGTATGAGGTACCTTCCGGTGTGGAGGTGAAGTACAGTGGTGTGAGGTACCTTCCGGTGTGGAGGTGAAGCACCCATAGGCCAAACTGTATGAGGTACCTTCCGGTGTGGAGGTGAAGTACAGTGGTGTGAGGTACCTTCCGGTGTGGAGGTGAAGCACCCATAGGCCAAACTGTATGAGGTACCTTCCGGTGTGGAGGTGAAGTACAGTGGTGTGAGGTACCTTCCGGTGTGGAGGTGAAGTACAATGGTATGAGGTACCTTCCGATGTGGAGGTGAAGTACCTGCAGGCCAACTTGTATGAGGTACCTTCCGGTGTGGATGTGAAGTGCAACGATATGAGGTACCTTCCGGTGTGGAGGTGAAGTATCCCTAGGCCACATTGTATGAGGTACCTTCCGGTGTGGAGGTGAAGTACAATGGCGCGAAATGTATTTTTAAGAATAAAATGTTAAAATGTGTTGACCTCTGACCTGAGGGACACATAATTCAATTAAGGAAAATTAAGAGGGCCTCTGTTGTGAGGTGTTGCACTGAAATAAAATGAGTATATGAAAAGAAAGTGTTAAAAGGAAAAGAGAAAGAAGAATACGAAATTAAAGAAAAGAATAATAAGAGTTGAATAATTGGGAATTTAATGAAACGAATGTTGTTGTGAATGTTATGATTATTATAAGTTGGTTAGGCTTAGTACTATTTTATTGAGGGTTTATTTCTCCTAAGTTCTGCGTAATTGCTACCCCTTTTGCAGTTATTTTTTTTCAGGTACAGAAGCAAGGTTTACATCGTCACAGGCCGAGCAGGATTCACTCCACCACGTGGAGTGTATTTATAATAGCATGAGTGGACATAGATATCTATATTTTGATTAGTATTCTAGATTAATGGTAATTTGCTATGTAAGCCCTGGAACTTGTATTATTTTGTAAAACCGGGCTTTAGTTTTAAAATGTCTGTATAATTTATAAGTTTTCTTATTTACATTAATCTGGCTGAACAGGTACAAAACAGGAAATTTTGTTAAAGTCCGAAAAACAGAGGAAACTCTGTCCGTTTTTCCGGAAAAATATTCATAAGTATTTTAATTTAAAAAGAAATTTTCAAGTACCAATTTTCCTAAAACTCTAATTTAACTAAATTAATGTAAGGGTGTTACAAGAAATAATGGAATGTAAGGAATTCATACACCACACAAACCTTCACATACACTTCACATCAAATACTCATTTTATTTCAAATTCATTTTATAAGATCACATAAAGTAATTTTCCCTTTATAACAAAACAATCACTCACAATAGTGAATGAAAATTATAAAATACACATATAAAAGAGATCTTAAAAAGGAAAAGTTCATTTGAGATTAAAAACTATTTTTACCACTTTATACCTCAAAAATTCGTCCTTTAATTGGCTAGAAATAAATTTTTGAAAATCAACCCAGAAAAATATAAAAGTTACATTTTTGAAATCTACATTTCAATACGATCGTTTTCATATAAAGATCATAAAATTTGGAGTTACGGTTAAAAAGATACGAATTTTCAAAGTTAGTCAATCTATTAGAATTTTACAAGGAATTCCAATTCTTAAAGAAATACCAAATAATAAAATCTTTGGCTGTAAATCCATGAAAACACTCATCTTCACATCCACATATCTATTATTAATAAAATATACTTCAAAAATTCGTTTAAAACAGACGAGGAATTTGCGGGTCGTTACATAATCCAAGGAAGAATGTTAGTTCTCCCATCATTGACATCTCAAATTCACTCTGCATCAAGTCAGAAAAATTCTTGCACAGATTCTCGTTAGTAGCACCAAATATAATATCATCAACATAAATTTGGACTAAAAGAATGTCTTTACCAGTTTGTTCAATAAAGAGTGTTGTGTCTACATTTCCTCTTTTAAAACCCTTTTCTAATAGAAAATTACTCAATCGATCATACCAAGCTCTAGGATCTTGCTTAAGATCATAAAGAGCTTTATTTAATTTAAAAACGTAGTTCGGATATTCGAAATCTTAAAATCCTGGAGGTTGAGACACATACACTTCTTCTTGAATAAAGCCATTTAAGAATGCACTCTTTACGTCCATTTGGTACAACTTAAATCCAACTATTGATGCAAAAGCAATTAGTAATCTAATGGCCTCAAGTCTAGCAACAGGAGCATAGGTCTCATCATAATTGATGCCCTCTTCCTGATTGTAGCCTTTGGCGACCAATCTAGCTTTATTTCTAGTTATTATACCTGATTCATCCAGTTTGTTCCTAAAACCCCATTTAGTACCTATTATTGAATCATCTGGCTTTGGCACAAGTGTCCAAACATTATTTCTTTTAAATTGACTGCGGAAATGTTAAGAGTAATGAAAGAGAAGCGAACACAAGATTTTATCCTGGTTCACATTAGTGTGTTAACAAACACTAATGCTACATCCAGTCCTCCCTCTCTGAAGTGGGAGATTTGCTTCACTATGTTAGAATTATTGTTAGGATTGGCAGCCGTCACCCAAGAGGGGGGGTGAATTGGGTGTTTACGAAAACATTGGACAATATCCGCTTTAAAAAGTTTTCAACAAATTTAAAGAGATTTGCAGCGGAAAACAATTATAACGATGAAAACGATTGCGCAGAAGCGAATAATATTAATACTATTATGAAAACTAATATGCGCGGATACAAATTAAAACAAGAACAACGAAAACCGTTACCACGCTTATTATTTTAAAACCCTTTTAAAATAGATTATTATGAAAATAATCGCTTTGATGCAAGAAGGATAATAACAACAGAAAATAAAGAGATAAGGGATAGAAGAGATTGCACCGTAGATTTTATCCTGATTCGGCAAACCCGGCCTACATCCAGTCCCCAAGCGACCCGCTTGAGCTTTTCACTAAACCAAACACGCCTCGCGTCCCCAAGTACAACGAGAGCGCCCCGCAAGCTACTAGGAACCTCCTTTCGCCAGGGAACTCGATAAACCACTAGGAAGACCCTTGATTTTTCAGATAGCCTAACTACTAGGTGACCCACCGTTTGTCTAGAACTACCCAACACAACAGGGTTCCTCACCCTACAGCCACGAACGCAGCACGTCCGCACTAGGAGATTCACTCCCTAGTCACTAAGGGTTACACACCTCTTACAACACTGGTTAAGGTATGATTGATTGGGTACAAGACCTATAGTGCACTCTTAATAGTGCTGATATAACAATATAAAGGCCACTCTAACAAAGATGTGTTCTAAGCAACACTGATACAACAATTAAGCACTATAGCAATGAAGTAAAAAGAAAGTGTTATCAGGCCAATACAAGGTTTATGATTTTCTTCAAAAATGTATGAACGTGAAAACCAGAGAAGAATAGAGAAGAAGAAGAAGAAGCAACGTGAATCAGATTTTTCTAGCTTTTTGTAGGAGAGATTACATCTTTATTTAAAAGGAAAAAATGATCTTGAAATAGATAAGATTTTAAAACCAAAATCAAGACAAAATAAAATAAGATTTTGAAATAAGTTTTAAAATAAAAAATGAATCAAAACGATTTACGAAATAAAATAAAGATTTGATTCTTAAAACGAAAAAGGAAATAATTCAAATTTAAAATCATTTTCGAATTTTGTAAAATAAATCAGAATCAATTAAGTAAAAAATCAGGAAATAAATCAAAATGATTTTGACACGTTTTTCAATAAAACTTGAGCTAATCGATTACTTCAGGGAGGTAATCGATTATCCCTTTAAAAATAGAAACTTTGAAATTCATTTTAAAAACCAGTAATCAATTATCACGTGCATGTAATCGATTACTTCACTTCTGTTTAATGTATGATGCAACTCATATAATCGATTATCACTAATCAAATAATCGATTACCCAGCCTCTGATTTTTATGTAATGCAACATCATGTAATCGATTACTTTGTCTCTGGAAAATATATGATGCAACAATTTTAATCTATTACTTGAGCCAGGTAATCGATTACTCTCATTAGAAAGTAATGGATTAGCAAAGTTCACTTAATCGATTACAAGCTCTCTGATTTTTCTATGATGCAACAAAGTTAATCGATTACTTTAAGCAGGTAATCGATTACTCCTTCTTGCATAACATAAAAATATTCAGAGTTTTGTATCATCAAATATTTTCACCAAAACTAAGATAGAAAAACTGATTTTCACAAAACTTCTTTTTCTTCTCCTTTTATATGAAAAACATATTTAGAAAAACTTATATTGGCCTTTTAACATAATATAAACCTTGACTTCATTACCTTACATGATGTCCTAAGGGAAAGGGCTAAAAGGTCTTCTATTTGCTTGAGCCCTCAACTTCATTTGCTTGAGTCTTCAACTTGAAGCTTGGACTTGAAGGAAGAAGATCTTGTGATTGCACTTGATATGAACTTGAGAATCTTGAGTTTGTTATCATCAAAACCATATAAAGATTGCACTTGAAGTCCTTGGGAAAGCTTGACTTCCAACACACTATGAACAAGAATATGTTAGTACAGGTTTAAATGTTTAAGAGAAAACTTTTCCCTTAGACTTCACAACCAAAGAACCTCTTTGGCACACTTGCAATTCCCTAACCAAATTCTTCACAATCACAACAAAATCCTTAGCTTTGTGTCCGAAGGAACCTCCTTCAGTAACTTGAAACCTTCAAGACTTGGATGAAAACCTTTCACCAAACTTGCGGAAGTATGAACGTTTGTTGTTGTAGTCACTTGCACCCTTGTGTGCGATTAACAACCCAAATATGTACAATGTCTATGAACACTAATTTAGTAGTCTAAAGTAAAGAGTGTAACATCCTCATTTTTATTAACCCAATAAGTATATTTAATAATATCTTATTTACATGTGAGAGATGATTTTCAACTATTTTCTTATATGTATATTATTATGTTGAGCTAAACTATGTATATGTATATATATATATATTACCTATGTAGGTGTTAGTATTGTAATTATATTCTTGAGTATATGTATGTATGTGTGTGTATTTGCATGTGTATGTTTATATATGTACACACACACATATATATATATATGTATATGTAAGTTGAGCTAGGATATATGCAATTGTGCTTGTGTGCATTCCTAGGTGTTAGTATTTGTGCTTGTGTCCTTGTGTGTATGTGTGTATTTGTTATGTGATCGCATCGTTAGGTTTGTGTGGGGAATTGTTCGTAGGGAAGTGTTCTAGAGTCGTTGGTTATAGTCGAAGGGTAATCGGTCTAGATTTTGGATTGGTGCGGTTGTGGTTGAGTGAGTAGGTTTGTGTAAGTTCGGGGCTTAGAGTGTTTCATAGCCCATATAAGCGCTTTTAGTGCTTTGACCTCGATAGAGTGAGTGGTTTAAGAATCCTAGGGTAGAGCCTTGAGCTTAAAGATAGACCCTAGTTTCTAGGTTCGGTGAATTCCTTCGAACTCACGTTTCGACTGAGTTCCGGAGTTAATAAATGTGCGAGGCAATTGAGATCAATTCGACCCTATTGGTTATGCCTCGAGAGTGTTTGGTGCTAGGGTTAAGTTGTCAGACGGTTGTCTTAAGTCGATTGGGTTGGATCGAGTGTTTAAGAATATGTTGAGTCTAGAATTCGATCGTCAGTTCGTTTCGTCTTTCCGTGATTGTGATTTGTGTGTTTGTTATTATTAATTGATGATTGTGATGTTTGGTATGTGTTTAGAGGTATTTAGAAAGTGCTCATATAGTGGAAATCATGATGGGTTAAGTTAGGGCGTATTAGGAATGCTTAGAACCTTTAGAATGCTTGAAAGAAAGGAAAATATAGGGTATAAATCGATTAAGAGGTTCCTTAATCGATTAATTTTTGAGCCACCTTCAGCCACTAATCGATTAAGACTTAGCTTAATCGATTAGAGTTAAGGGCACCTTCAGGCACTAATCGATTAAATCATGTGTTAATCGATTAATCCTTTGTAAACAATGGGAGTTAATCGATTAACCACTGTTAGTTCAGACATAAAACACGATTTTCAAAGTGTTGCCCTCATTTGTTCCTCTTTTCTTACTCGAAGCTCTCTTCTTCTCTCTTCTCCAATCCTTCTCCAAATTCAAATTAACACCAAATCAAACCAAATTAACACCCTATCATCATTCCCCATCAAGTTCCTACTAATTTCCACCCTTAAATTATCCATTTCATCTCCTTCTCTCAAAACCCCCAATTCTCACACCCAAAACCCTAACTCTTCCAATCCTCCTCATTGGGTGGGATAATCTCTAAGGGAAGCTAGGAATTGGTCATGGAGCAAGGAATTGAGGCTTAGGAGCTTGAGTCCAAGGGCTTGGTGGAGCACACACACCCTCTCCTTCTCATCTTCTCTTCAAAAGGTAAGGGGAGATTCTTTCCACACTCTGAGTTAGGAATAGTTAGAGTTTATAATAGGATTTGAGATTATTAAATAAATTAGGGTGTGGTAGTATATAGTATAGGCTAGGGGTTTAATTAGTTGTGATTAATTTAGTTTTTAGTTGATTTTAGGAATAATGTAAATGTTTATATTAACTTATTTGTGAATTGTTAAAGTAGGAAGTGAAGAACCTTAGGGAGGTGACTTAAATTACAGTCCCTGAGACATACCTGAGTATGTCGACTGATTGACTGGTTGACTTCTGAATTGTTGATTGTTATTGAGTGCTAAATGTTTATATTTGTGACTAAGTGTTTTAATGGCTTAGTTGTGAAATTGAAAATGGAATGTAAATGAATGTGAATATATTGTTCAAAAGAATAAAGAGAAGGGAAAGTGGAAATGGTTAATGGTTATAGTATTGGAATTGAATAGTGGAAAAGTAACTCAAGTGTGAAAGTGGATTTTGGAGTGAATTGATTAGGTTATATTTTGTTAATCCACCCTCGATTTAGTTAGTATTCTTAAGTTTTTATTATGAACTATTTACTGTCCTTTTAATTCACTGTGCTGTGAAAGAACTCACCCTTAGTGGATCACAATTTAGGTACATGTTCAAGAAGCTTAGAGATCAGAGTGCGCAGCGGAACAAGTCGGAAGAAAGGAAACTAATATTTGTACACGTGTTCTATATTGTAATTGGGTGCCCCACATTGTGTATATAAATGTTTTGTAAAAGTAAAAGTTTAAAGTTATCCACGTTATTTTCAAACTCTGATTTTGTACTTGATGTAATAAAATGAATTCAAAGTTTCTTGACTATTTCCAAAACTTTTATTTCTGTATATTTTTATATTATGAAAATTGGGGTGTTACAAAGAGAATGAATGATAAGTGTTTATCAAAGTGGGTTTATGAAAGTGAAAAGAGCAAACACTTAAATGTTCTTCATTTATATGTTAAAAGTAGAAGAAATCATGAAGAACTTGTGAAATCTCAATGGCTTATGATTTTCTAGAAAGTTCAGAGAGTATTGAGACTTGTAAGAACGTGATGTTGTGTTTTGAAATCGTTTGGAATCTATATATATCAGTTAGGACAGAAAACGACTATGTTTATGACAGTTTTAACTGTCAGTATCCGGATACTTTTGAAAGTATTCGGATACATCGTGGTTGATTTCAAAAATCTGCCTGTTGTTTTAACGGGGTATCCGGATACTTATGGATGTATCCGGATACATTTGATCAGATACACTTTTTCATTTAAAAATTGTTTTTCCATTTGTTTCAAATGTTTTCATGCTTATATGAAAATGCTTTCTTGACTTCAAAAACGTTTTATTTATTTTAATAAAAATATTTTCTTAATAATTTTTCCTTTTATTTTTGAAAATCACTTTCTTTTTATTTTTGAAAATCACCCACTTTTGATTTAACTTAGCCTGCATACCATTTTTCTTTAGATTATGATTTATCTTCATTCTAACTTAGTCTTAACCATTAAGCACCTAAGGAACTCTAAGAAAATTAAATTAACATTACAAGTTTATAAGAATCCCTTTTTGGACTAACTTGAGTCTAAGCTTCAATGTTGTGGACTTTGCTTTTTGGAATCATCAAAATCTCTTGGACATTTGCTTCACACCTGCGTGGGAAAGGTCCTGTACTCCTGTTTGTTTCCGACTTAGGCATGGATGGGTATGAGGAGATGTAGTCGTGTGTGCTAACCAACTTCCTCAATGATGACCAATTCCCCACATCATTGAAGGACGCGAATTCATAAGACTTGATAATGAAAGAAAGGAAAATATATGAGACTTTATGAAAGACGGAAATGAATGCAATCAAAGATTTTAAAAGATGTGATGTTGCTAAGAAAGGAACTTGAGAAAGAAAGAATTAGTAGGTCGAGAAGAGATTGATGATATTCATATGTGAAAGCAAGTTCGTACTTGTAATTAAATAATTGATGATGATGATGATCATGTATACTATGTTGTTTATCTGTTATCTTATTATGTTGTGTTGTCTTAATATCTTGCCTATTGCAAAGCCACATCGTCGGCAATTATTGTTTTGGGATGCTTACTCTCTCAAGTTTATGTTTGTAATATATTGTCTACATGGTGCCCCCCCTACAGTTGATGGATCCACTCAAGTTTACTTTCGAAATTCGTGATGATGGGCGGTGGGAGGTTAATCATTGTGGTTGGGAATGGCATGGAAACACCGAGGTTTGCATCTTCGACTCGGACCACACTTTGAGAGGCGTTGCCCATGACCCCCGTACCTTTCGCTTTGTGTTGATCGACCTACAAGAGGGAGGACCAGCTGTTTACCATGGAGGACATCCTATGCCTCTAACTGCTCAGATAGACCCCGAGGCGGAGGAGTTAGAGGGGTTCGAGGGGGCATTCGAAGATTTACCAGATGAGGCATTCGAGGCTCTGCATCAGTCAGACCCCGAAGATGAGGAGGACCCAGAGGAAGGGCCATATTACTCTGATGCTGATGAATGGGAGTTCGACCTTGATGAGGCTCCTGTAGTGGACTCCAGTGATGAAGATTAGTAGTCAGGATTAGTTAATAGGTATTTTCTTTTGAAGGCATTGTACCCACTGCAGTTACTTAGACTCTATTGTCGTACTACGTGTACCCCCTGTTTATGTTTGTTCATGAGAAAATGAACATGTTCCTTCAAAAGAGATTTGTGAAAGAAAGTTTCAAAGTGCGGTGTTAAGTAAGATCTCGGTTTGGAGCTTGAGGAATACTATGAGATGTGAGAAGTCGATTTTACTCGCATAAATGTTTACGAAACCCTTTGAAACTTAAAGACTTTCATGTCCATATTATCATGTAAAAAAAATTATTTGCACAGATTTTCACTATATTTTCTTAAATGAAACATAATTTATCAGTTGATAAATCCGGGTGTTGCGGATGGTATCAGAGCAATGGTTGTCCTAAGTAGCCTTAAGCATGGGCTTACATGCTTTGCTTGTGTGGCTCTGTGTGTGTGTAAGTACTAGGACTACGATGGTGTGAGAGTAAAAGAACAAAGTTAAGCAAACGCCTTTCTGGAATGCATCCGGTATTCGTCTACAGTTAGTACGAAGGCTAGTGATCAGAGTTCGCAATGAGGCCCTGTCTTGTAGTCCAAACCTTTTCCATTTTTGCTGGACATCTTTTATTGTGATTCCTTTTTGTCTGCAATGATCCCTGAACCCTTGAATTGAGACTCGCGTCTTCAAAAAAAATTTTGAAAGCAAAACCTATCGACCGACATGAGAAATCTCCTCATGACCCCCAAGAACCATCTAATCGTTGAAGTAAGACCTCAAATTTTAAAAGACCCTTAGAAAATTTTTCCAGCCCTTATCTTAAAAGTGCTTGTGTGCCAGCCATAATAAGGAGTTAGGGAAATAAGGTGAGAACTAGTACGTGTGTAGCAACAAAGGTATAGGAGCTAAGCATAGAGAGGAGACTAGTTGGACAACTGTTTGGATAAAAAGGAGGTTAGACCCTTCCGGCATCATTAAATAATTGATAGGTAACCCCAAGTCAGTAAAAAGATGTAGGTGATGGTAGGAATAGGCCTGAAAATACAAGGTTAACGGAAAGATGGACGATGAAATGGCGTACCATCGACTCCACTAAGTTAAAGGAACAAATGGAAGGAGGTGTCAGAATAGGTTTCAACAGGGACTCAAGTGAAGAGAATAGGAGACCGATAGAGAAGATAAGGAACTTGAGCGCTTAAACCTGCTAGTAAAGGGGATTAAATTGGAGATTGTAAAGGACCTTAACGTGAATATGGCCACCAATAGGATATAGTTTCAAAATATTAGCAAGCCCTGGTGCGAGGAACACGATTAAGACAATAGGTACAATGGGGATTTTGGCAATCTCAAGTTTAATAAAACATGAGAAGGTAGAATGGTAGGATCGAGAGTGACCACCTTAGGGATAGCGAAGGGGTAACATGTGTGGAAATTGAAGGATTTGCAAGGAAAGTGAAAACGTAGAAGACTTGAAATTGTGAAGCTGCCTTTTAGACGAGAAGAAGGAAGGAAATAAAAATTGGAAAGTGATGGGAAGTTTTGTAAGCATAAAATCACCTCGAACGAGTCATATCTTAACCAGCCCTTCATGATCAGAAATTTTGTAATCTGTGCAATCGTTATTGATCCCGAAAGTTTCAACCGATTCCAAGTACTTTCATTTGTAATCTTGGAAATTCTGTTAAATTCCCCAGCCTCATTTGATTTGACTCTGATCATGAATGCAAAATGGCAAGAAGTGTCGCTGTAAAAGAACTAAAGGATCAGCAGCGCGGAAACGCAAATCGCTTCAAGGAAGGGTGGCTTAAAGCCAGTTTCGCAATAAGAGTGTCGTATGCGTGAATGCGTGAACTCATCTTAGCATTTCTCGAGGACGATAAATTTCCAAGTGAGGGAGAATGTGACATCCCACATTCTTCCTACTTGCATAAATTAATTTTCATGAATATAAATTTTGAGATTTTATTTTATAAAAGGGTTTGAAGTGCATAATTTTACTTGCCCAAGTAATAAGTCATATATTTTTATGGAGACTTATAGATATAGACTTAAAGTAAATAATTTTATTAAGCCCGCAATGTTTATAACTGATAAAGGATAAGTGATGGTTTTGATATTTTGATTATCTTAAGTAATAGATTTCTTTATAGGCTTTACTTGAATTATTAATTTTGAAAATCCATAACTTTTTAACCGTAAATCTGAAAATTATGATCTTTATATGAAAACGATTGTATTGAAATGTATAATTTAAAAATGTAAAATTTATAATTTACTGGGTTGATTTATGAAAAATTATTTTCTGGGTGCATTTTATACGAATTTTGAGTGCATAAATCATTAAAAATAGTTAAAGACCTCTAATGAACTTTTTCTTTTGGGAATCTCCTTTATATATAAAAAGACGATTTTAGAAAATTAAATGGGGTCTGTACTTATAGCCAATGAGTGTAACACCCCTAATTTTCGTCTCCTGGATAATAAGGAAATTAATAATAAATGAAGTTTTATTATTAATTTATATAAATTTTCCAAGTTTATATTTTGTATTTAATTAGCCTTGAAATATAAAAATAGATGAAGTTATTTTTATATGGTGAATATATACAAAAATATAGATATTGCATTTTAGTCCTTGGGTTAGGACCTAAATGTAATATTACAAAGGTTCTTGGAGGGAAAGGTTTTAAAAGTGTTAATTTTAAATTTTACAATGATCTAACCGGTTAGTAATGCCCTGTAACCGGTTACACGATGAACCCAGAAACTGGGTTAGTGCGTTTTGATGAGTAATCACTTGATTAATCCACGAATTCGCCACGAAATCAGCTTAAGATTAGTGGAAAACACGCGTCCTCATGCATGTAATCTTGATTTCTCTATAAAAGGAGGAATTGTTGAAGAATTTAGGGTTGATTTTCCGAGTTGAAGGTTTAAGCTCTATTTAGGGTTCTTGATTTGTCTGGTTTAATTCTTCTTCGTTTCTGAGTGTTGGAGAGTGAGTGATACACCTTCACAAAGCTTGAATCAAGGGCTTTGTATTGACATAAAAATCGTGAGCAGAGAGTTCTTGTGTGAGGAGGAATCAATCGAAGAAGTTGAAGCTTTGAAGCTGTCAACACTGTCTCTGTGTTCGTGGAGCTGTCTTTGAGCTTCGATTTAGGTAAGCTCAAGCACTCTTTGGATCTCAAACCACTTTGATTTTCTTGTGCATGTTGCATACAACAAGTCCTAACCATTTTCCCCAAATTGTATTACCTTTTCATGCACCAAAATCTCTGGTTTTTGAACCCTGTTGAACCTGTGTTGGCTGAGGACATAGCTTGAGGGTCTTGTGGATTTCTTGCCAAAGTCAGTGATTTCACTCATCAAAAACGAATTAGAGGTATGGGAGAAGTTTACCTTATAATAGATTGAGACTAAAATCATGTGTTTTAGGGTTTGAGTCAACAAAGACTCAAAAGGGCATTATGTGAATAGGTTAAAAGGCTTGGAGGCCATTTCTGTGTCTCAATTATTTTTGAGCAAGTTTGATAAGCTGCATGCAAGTGATTTTGATGATTGAATCATAATCTAAATGCTTATTATGAGTTTTATGGTATCAAGTTGTGTTTATGTTGGTTTATGTGCAAATTGATACTCTAAATTGAATGCATGCAAAATAAATATGTTTCTGTGGTTGAACATGTTTATATTAAGGTATGTGAACTCTATTGAGTGTTGAAATTGGTTAGATTTGAGTATGGAAAAGAATGGTATGCAAAACTCTGCATAATCTAACCGGTTATTCGATATTTGTAACCGGTTAGATACTGTAAATTTTCAAAGAAACTGAATTTCTGAAATTGGCACTGTATCCTTACCATTTGCACTCAAGTCCATACTCTAATTTCACTTGGAATCAATCTGAAAACATTTTAATAAACACTGTTTATTTCAGATTGTAATTGAGGAGTCAATGCCTTAATATTCTAAGATAATTTCAAGAGGAAATTATGCTTAATTGGAAATGGATTGTGATTTAGGCTTTTGAATGATGAAATCAGTGGGATTTGAGGTATATAACAAAGCTAAGACTCTGTTTATGGATTGGGTAGAGAATTCAAGAAAAAGGGTTTTCTGAATTGCAATGGTTAGTAAGTTCAGGTCTGTAATTCTAACTTGTTAGCCTGAGACTGTAACCGGTTAGTACCTGAAACTGAAAAATAGAAGTTAAGTCTTTTAAATGAAAAGTTTGATACCATTGGCTGAGATTTCCCAATCCAAGTCTAATGCCATGTTTTTAAATTAATTCATGAATGAATTTTGGTGCCAAAGGTTATACCTCAAATTAATCATTCAAAAGAGAAATTGAGATAGCTCTAAATCACAATAATTAAATTAAAGATAAAAACCAACCTTAATAATTGTGCATTCATGCATAGAGGATGGAAAATAGGTTGGTAAGAAACGATTATCATATTCTGGGAATATGAGGAGGGTACTCCGGGAGTACCAAATTCGTAACCTACTTGATGACACATTCTGGGAATGTGGCCAGTGTCTGGGACATGGTTTTTATGCTTTCCGGGAACGTGATACACACTCTGGGAGTGATGTTTATTTATCCAAGTATGGTTTGCCATTCGTTCTGGGAACGTATGGTAGTGTTCTTTGAAATGAATTTTTATAAGAACGATTTTTAATAAGAGAAAATTATTTGAGTTCCAGCAACAATCGGGAAGCGGTTACATGCGTCGCAGTGAGAAACCAAGGAGCGTATCGTGTGAATTACCGCCAGTCCAGGTGAGAGAGAAGCTTTCCTAAGACACCGTGGTAGTTAGGTGATTTATTAGGACGTTCCGTATCATCTCAAAGATCGGAACTAAGTGGTTCGGAGTCAGTAGTATGGTGGCAATTGTTTGCTTTGTGTGGCCACTCATACGAAGGTGACAAAGACCACATTGTTATTGTGTGCTGGTTGTGTGTGTGGATAGCATGTTTATATTTATTTATTTGATTATGCCTGTTGGAAGTTAATGCTGTTGATTGATATGTGTAATATACTGATGGACGTCTATTACGTCCTGAATAAGGAAATGAAATTAATGAAAGTGAAAGTCAAGTTAGAAGTGTGAGAAAATAATAATAATAATGATAAGATACAGAGAGAAAGGAATAATGAGTGGAAACAAAGTATGTGTTGGAAAATAAAGAAAGAATTGAGATTGGGGAAAGAATGAATGGATGATAATGTTGAGAACGAGCCAGAGCTGGGAAGAGTGATGTGGACTGTTGGAACAAAGTGTGAATTGAGTGGAGCAGGGCTCCTTTGTTTTGGTTTTAGTGTGGGACTAGTGTTGAGTTGAGCTTGCTCCTCCATTAGCGCTCAGCAAGGTTGAAGTTTTTAAAAAGGTTTTTGAAAAGCAGTTTTTTGAAAAATGTTTTTGAAAGGAGATTTTCGAAAAGATTTTGAAAAGAGGTTTTTGGAAATGATTTTTGAAAAGAGATTTCTGAAAAGAATTGTGAAAAGAGATTTTGTGAGGAATGGTGAAAAGAAATTTTTAGAAAAGGGTTGTGAAACGAAATTCGTTTGAAAATGTTTTTAAAAGGATGTTTTTGAGAAATGTTATAAAAGTATTTTCAGGAAAGTTTTTGAAAGGAAATTTTGCGAAAGGTAGTGAAAAGAGATTTTTAGAAAGTCTCTGAAAAGAGAATTTGAGCAGTTGTGAAACTAGATTTTTGAGAAAATTTACAAAAGGGAGTTTTATGAAAATGTTTATGAAGTGAGGTTTTGTAAAAGCTTATAAAATGGTGTTTTGAGGAAGTTGTGAAAAGATTATTTTGAGAAGAGATTCAAAATGTGACTGTTGAGAAACGAGATGAGAAAGTTTGTGATGCGAGCTTGTTTAGGTGATCCCAGCTCTGTGCTATATGAGAAATGATGAGAGAAAGTTTGTGCAAAGTTAGCGGTCGGGACTCGTTGAAGGGTTGCACGAAGGATGGGCCGACCTTAGGATAATTAAAAAGATAAAAGACTTTAAAAGACATCCGCGGTGAGGTATGAGAGTGCGAAGTAGTGGAGAGGAAGGAACCATAAGTATCTGCGGATACTTAGGAGGAGATTGCATTAGGGGAGGACGATGACGGTGAAACGTCAAGAAGTCTAGAGTATATTTCTAGGCAGAACGAACTCCACATGTGGCGCACTAACGTGGTGGGGACTGGGTCTAATGCCGTGGTAAGTTCTGCGGGCCCACTAGAAATATACTGTCGCCCCCTAGATTGCAAATCGAGAACAGTGAGAGGGACTGGAGTGGGGCATTTGTTTGCAACTGTAGTGAGACAGTGTGCCATGTATATGAATTGATATGATTTGAGGTTGAGTCCTCCTGGTCTGGGACCATTTGATGTGTGACAGCTGTTGTGCCTGCACGGTAAAGGTCCTGTACTCCTGTTTGCTTCCGACTAGGTTGGGTGGATGACCGAGGAGATGTAGACGTGAGTGATAGTCGAGAACGAAAGGAATATTCTGATGATGTATGGTATTTTCCCCAAAGCATTAAAGAGGGTAATTTGATAAGACTGGATGAAAAGAAAATGAGAAGTTATGGGAAGTAAAGGAATGAAAGAAAGGAAGAAAGAATACTCGTGAGAAATGCATAAAGGAGAATGATAATGATAATAATAATGATAATGATATGTTTGGTTGTTGTGTGCCTGTGTGTTATATTGTATGCTTGTATGGTCCTATTATTTTGCCTAGCGTAATCCCACACCATCGACGATCCGTCGTTCGGAATGCTTACTCTCTCCTGTTCGTTGGCATATCGGTGCTGCTGGTATTTCAACGGGCAGATGGAGTACTGCATGGATGTCACCACGTGGAGTAAGTACGGAAGAGGTTGGAAACGCACCCCATGTGGATGGGTATGGACCGGCTATACCCAGATCGTAATTACAGATTCAGAACATCTACTCAGTGGAGCTAACCTGGAGCTGCACATAGGGCAAGTCACCATACAAGGGTATAGGAACTACGCGGAGAAGTTTCGGTATGAGACTCGGAGGAATACTTCCCTTCTTCATATGAGGCGGAGCCGGAATCAATCAGCAATGAGGGAACAGCAACAAGAAGGGCATCATTCTCGGAAGTAAGGAGAGAACGCAAGGAGAAGGAGGGACTTCATCCGATCGTGTTTAATAGGATAGTCTAAGGATAGGATTATTAAATTAAGTTTGTTGTGAAAGTTTGAAGTAAGGATTACCAAGCCATGAACCATTTATGTAATCAAGCTATGTTTTCAAACTGATTGATGGAATAAGTTTCATGCTAAGTAACTCATGTGAAGTTTTTGAAAGATTGTCAAGATGATTTATAACCAAGTTCTTCTATTGAAATAAATGTTTTATAAAAAGAAGTGTTTTTAGTAACAACTCGGTTTTTGGAAAAGGGTGTTGAGAATATCAAGTACCTTTCAAACATGTCAACAATGTTTTACAAAAAAAAAAAAAAAAAAAAAATTGGGCCTCATTTTTGGTAATTTTTAATACACAAAGTTAATTATTTTGGTTTACGAAAATCGGGCTGTTACATGATTAAAGTGCAAAAATATGGTTTTTGGTGTTAATTAAAGGTTTAAGTGCCATGAATGTCGTATTTTTGGTTTGATCTTGAAGTGATGATTACATGCATGAAGATCTATGCCTTAGAATTGATGTCTTAATCCTTGGTTCGATGAATGAGTTAAATTTGTTATTTTAAACCTCTAATCTTTTCGGTTTTAATGTTCAAATCAAGAGGATTAAATTTTGTATCATTGCATGTAAAATTTTAGCAAATTAATGACCTTCTCTTGATAAATTAATTCGGCCATATCATATTTAATTAAGTTAGGGTGTTTGTATGATGAAAATGAGTTTTGATTATGATTAGTTTTTGCATGCAGGAGTTTTTTCGCACATCATGATTTTTTCGTGATTAATTCCATATATAATGATTATGTATGTGAGTGGTTAAAAGGCTTTAGGCTAAAACGATAATTTTGGTGCATGCATGTTAATATCTTTGATTTATTTGTTGATTTAAGTAATGACAAATTTATTGGTAATTTCGTATTATTTTCTTGATCTAATTCGGCTTTGAAGAAGAAAAATAGAAAATTTAGTTGTGTTTGTTTTCATGTGTATGATTCGGTTATAGTTAGTAGAAATAGTTAAATTAATTTTATAAAATGAAAGTTATCATGTTTGAGAAACTTTTGTAATGTTTGTGACAAATTCAGTTATGATTATGAAAGTGTGGTCATGATAATTGATTTGAAGTGTTGTTCATTTAAGTGTGTTTAATTGATGTGGTAAAATATGTTTATAATACTGTCCTAAAGTGTTTGATATGAAAATTTAGCCAAAAACAAGTTAAGATAAGTATACATGTGTAAGAAATTGTTTTAGTAGATAATGTGGTAGTTTAAAGACTTAATTTAATTTATTGTGATTTTAAATGGAAGCATATTCGGCTGCCCAACACTTAATTTTATGACATCAAGGTTTGAAAATTTTAAGTAAGTCATCTACTTTAAAGATTTTTAATATAAGACTTATACATGTGGCTTTCTTGTAAATTTAAAATGTGAAAAATGATTTTTGAAATTTACTTAAATGCTGTCCAAACCTAATGTTTTCATTAAAAAGTGATTTTATGGTTAGTCATTTTATTAATAACAATAATTCTTAAGTGTATGATTGAAAAGCTATTGTGGGTTAAAAACCTTTAAGATAAAAGTGACTTTTAAATAAATGTAGGTGTTGTCCACATTTTGATCTTTATTGATTAAATGGTTTTAAAGATTTGATTATGATTAAAGGTGTTACTCTAAGTAATAGATTTCATGAGTATAAGTTAAGTATATTTTTATAAGGATGAAATAATGTTGTTTTGAAAGAATCATGACTAATTTGTTTATGATAAGTTACAAGTTTTAGAATCTTTGGTGTTGTTATTTTAATAAGCTTGACTGACTATGTTTGTTCAATGGTTATGAACTTAAACTAAGGATAAAAGCTTAGATGGCTTGAAGAATATCGTTCGATGTTTAAAAAAATTATCTTTGTAAAATTTCAATGGACGTCATGAATGTTTTAAATTGATTAATGCTATCCAAGAAATGTATTCTGTGGAAAAGCTATTTCTTTTAATAAGTGAATGGTGTAGAATATAGGAATGATATGATAAAATTTGTATGCGAATTTGAAGTGATTTCTATGTTGTTTAAAATAATACATTGGTGCTGTCCAAAAATCTTGCATGAATTTAAGAGTGTAAACTAAAGTATAAACATGCATTAACGTTAGATTTTCTGTAGAAGAAATACTATATGTTGTGTGATAACTTGATTGAGTGTAAAAGTGTTTAGGTAATGTGTGCATGATGTCCAACATTGTATGAGAATGATTTTAGTTGCAATGTTGATTTCTTGAATTTAAGATTTGTGAATTTTTGGCAACAGAGTATAAGAAAGGACTTTAAGTGTAACATCCTCACTTTTAATACTTAATTTTAGTTTTTATTAAAATCAGAGTTTGAAAATTCTTTTTAACTTTGGATTTCTTTTGAAAAGTTTTACGAAAATCCGGCAGAGTTTCCTCTGTTTTTCGGACTTCCCAAAAATTCCTGCTTATAAACCTGTCAGTCCAGAATTATTTAAAAACATAAACATAACAGATTGAAAACCAGTTCAGATCCTAACGCCCGATTAGTACCAATCTCAGGGCATATAACTACACATATTATAAATTACAAGATAACAGCTTTTAGTGTAATAAAATCCACTCAGGTATCTCAATTTCACTCCACGTAGTGGAGAGTTTCCAGTTCGGCCCGCAACAGTGTAAGCTCCGCTCCCGTACCTGTAAAATGATATCAA
Source organism: Crotalaria pallida (assembly GCA_037953625.1). Lineage (NCBI taxonomy): Eukaryota > Viridiplantae > Streptophyta > Magnoliopsida > Fabales > Fabaceae > Crotalaria > Crotalaria pallida. The sequence continues at coordinate 84,570,718 of CM075649.1, forward strand.
GAAGGGTAGCATTACACAGAACTTAAAAAGATAAATCCTAAAAGAAGACATAGTAAATAACCAGGCCTACATTATTATCAACATACATTATTTATACATTCTCATATATTTAATTTCCATTCTTAGTTTTCCCATCATTATTACATTCTCTTTTCTTTACTTTTTCTTTTTCTCTTCCTTTTCTTTTTCTCTTTCTTTTCTTTTCTTTATCTTTTCCTTTTTCCTTATGACTGAGTCCAACAGACCATCAGCCCTTTATCTTTATTATGACTGAGTCCAAAAGACCATCAGCCGCTTTCCTTTACCTGACTGAGTCCAAAAGACCATCAGCCGTTTTCCTTTTCTATGACTGAGTCCAAAAGACCATCAGCCGTTTTCCTTTTCTATGACTGAGTCCAAAAGACCATCAGCCGTTTTCCTTTTCTTATGACTGAGTCCAACAGACCATCAGCCGTTTATCTTTTATCATGACTGAGTCCAACAGACCATCAGCCGTTTATCTTTTCTTTATGACTGAGTCCAACAGACCATCAGCCGTTCTCTTTTTATTCTTTCTTAATTAATTAATTCTCTTTTCTCTTCTTATAATTTAAGTATTTCTTTTATACTTGTCTCAATCTTTCGATCCTTATCTTCGTTTATGACTTATCTCATTTTTCTACATTTTCTACTTTGCTCTTTTCTTTTGGTTAGTTTCCATCGATTTTATCCAACTCTGCTTAACTTGGTTCTATATATTTATATTTTAATTCTCGTTGTTATTTCTCAGTCATTTCTTTGGTTCCTTTATCTTATACTAGTACTTAACTTATTATCACTAATTCTTTGTCTCCCTTTTATTTAACTGCTTTATTAACTCACATTATTGCTTAACTCATTATCTCTATTTCATTAATTCCATTTTCTTTGACTACCCTATTAGCTCCTTTTAGTTTCCCTATTTTATTCCAGCGTTCTATTCTAACTTCCCTACTATCATACTCTCTCTCCGTTTTATTAGTTATTTATTAACCCACTCGCCGTCTTTCCTATTTTCTTTTAAATCAAATTCATCATGTTATTTCTATTCCCTAATTTACTCCGCGTGCATTCATTATTCCTTATTCTAGACTCTCTTTTACCCTTTTTGTTCCTTTACTTCCCCTATAGCTTTTACTTTATGATTTCCCACATTTCGTTTTATATTAACTATTTTAATATCCTTAAATACGCTCATCCACTCCGAGCTTTATTCTACGCACATACATTTTATTCCCTAGGGTGTGGTTTCTTGTCACAATTTTATTTACTTTATCTATATCAACGGGGTAACCTAAGGTTCATTAACATACTTTTAATTACTCTATTCCTAGCTACCACTATAGCATCCTAGAATTTACTTCTTAAGCAAAGGTAACGCGAACCCTCTTACCTCGAGCTTTTTAAAATAGAACCTGGATTTTAGCTCGGCGACGATGACGGCGTCGGTGTTGCTCCTCGTTAGCGGGAACGATCGCGACTGGACCAAGGCAAGAGCTTCGAGCTTCGAGGTTCCCGACACGATCCCGGCACGGCCACGGTGGCGGTAACGGCGCCGGAGGGGAAGGAGGAGGGCGGCGGGGAAGGAGAGAGATGGGGACCCAAGTAAGAGAGAGAAAGAGAGAGAGAGAGGTATATGATGGTGGTGGTGGTGGCTGGAAGAGGGCGGTTCCGGCGGCGACTGCCGGTTGGTGGTGGAGAGAGAAGGAGAGGGAGGCTCAATGGAGAGAGAGAGAAAGTGAGAGAGAGCTTAATAGGGAGAGAGAGATGGAGAAGGAAGAAGGTGATGATGGGTGGTGGTTGGGAGGCGGTTTTGGGTGGTGGTGACTGCCATGGAGGAGGAGGGCGGAGGAGGGTGGAAGGAGGTTGGGGTTTTGGGGGAAAATGACCCCCAAAACGCGTTTTTATTTTTGCTGATCGGGGTATTTTCGCTTAAGCGAACCACATTTGTGTTGCCACTGGGTCAGTTTCGCTTAAGCGAAATATTTTCGCTTAAGCGAAATGATCAGATACTGCTGTTTCATTTTTCTATTTTTCTTCTATTTTCTTCTGAACTTCAAACCTCCATAACTTCTTCGTTCACCGTTGGATCTTGCTCAAATTTGACGAGCAACTTCCTAAACATCATATCTTCATATCCAACGGTGGAAATTGTGTTTTGAGTCTTAAATCTTTTATTTTAATTTTCCCCCTTGTTATTATATTTATTATCGAATTACCTATTTTCTGGCCTGATCCTAACTTCGATTTAACGCTCCTTTCTCCTCTAATTCGCTTATTATTATTATTATTATTATTATTATTATTATTATTATTATTATTATTATTATTATTTTATTCTAATGTTAGAATCCTCATTGGGAATACCTATTTGTGGTTTGTTATTTTCATATTTAATTATTCTAATTATTATTTATTTATTTATCTTCGGGTTTAAAATTTGGGATGTTACATTAAGTATTTTGGATATAAAGTAAAAAGTTATTTGTGTAGTTAGGTGTTGTCTAGAAAGACTTAATAAAGAAGAATGAAATTGAAAATGATCTTTTGAGATGGAAACTTAATGATTCTCAAGATGTTAATATTAAAAGAGTTGGTATGAATCTAACGATAATAAAGAGTTGTTTTTGGAATTCTTTTTTTTAGCTTCTGAATAATATTTTCGATTTTAACTAAAATCTTATAGATTTGTTTTGGATTTAAAGTCATTTGGATATTGGCATTGTGATTAAAAGTCATTGAACGAGGATGAGTATTATAGTGATTTTTCAGAGCTAGAAATGTTTTGAAAATATTCTTGAAATGAATGTATTTTAACGTAAGGATAAAATGTTTTAGTTTCGAACTACGGGAAAAGAGCAGAGAAAGGAATAGCGGATCGACGTTTCGAAGGACGCTTGGAGGCCTGCACGTCTGTTGAGGTTAGAGAGAAGCTTCCCTAAGACACCGTGGTATTTAGGTAACATATTAGGATGTTCTCGATCATCTCAAGGGTCGGAACTTCGTGGTTCTGAGTCAGTAGTATAGTGGCAATTGTTTGTGATTGAGTGACCACTTATACGAAGGAGACAAAGACCACATGTTATATTATGATGTGTTCACTAGTATAATGCTTTGATAATAGCATGTTGTTATTATATTTGTGCATAAGGAATATTATATCTGTTGTCGAGTATGAGTAGTATGCTGAGAGACGTCTGCTACGCCTTGATTCCGATTTTTAATTAAGTAAACAATGGAACTTATGAAATTATGACAAGAATCAAGACCAGTTATAAAGAAAAGTGTGACATCCCGTATTTTCCTAATAACGATAAATAAATTTTCATTAAAGAGAAGTTTTGAGATACTGTTTTACAAATGATTTTCGACGGGTATTTTATTCGATTACGTAACCAGTTGTCGATTTTATGAAATTTTGGTACACAAAGATTTTCATAGAGTCCAAAGCAAATGATTTTATTGAGTTTGGATTGATTTAATTAATGAGAAGTGAGTTATGATTTTATTGTTGGTGATTTCTTATAGGAAATAAACCTCCTTATGAACTTTAATAGATTTAACAAACTTCAGAAATTCATAACTTTTTAACCGTAACTCCGAATTTTATGATCTTTATATGAAAACGATCGTATTGAAATGTAGATTTCAAAAATGTAGCTTTTATAATTTTCTGGGTTTTTTTACGAAAATTATTCCTCAGGTCTGTGTAATACGAATTTTAAAGGCAAATTCATGAAAAATAGTTTTTGATCTTTAATAAACTTTTCATTTTGGGAATCTCTTTTTATATATGAAAAGGTGATTTTAGAAAATGAAAATGCAATGTATATGTATGTGCATATGTATGTGTTGTGTGATGCATGGGATGATAAAATAACATATATTTAATAAAGTGAGTTGATGTTGATTTGATTTATTTCCTTAAATCACTCTTGTATGTCTCCCACCAAATTACTATTAACATGCAACATTTTGAACTACCAAAACTACCCCTAGATTTGGATTTGAAATTCCTAAACTACCCCTAACTTTTGGGCTTTTAACCCATTCAACCACCCAAGCCCAACCCATGTATATATATATATATATATATGCACCCCCACACACACGCACAAACACTTCATTTGATTCATTTCATTGCAAAGTTAAAAGAAATTGGAAAGATAGAGAAAGAGAGAAGTGGTTGGCCGTGGAAGCCAAGAGAGAAGGAGGGGGGAGCAAGTGACCATGGGAGCTTCTTGGATTCTCTTGGATTCTCTCTCCCTCTCATTTTTCATTCATCATCTAGGTAACCTCTTCAAGCTTGATTTTTTTCTTCTTCTCCTTCTTCTTCATTTCGGTTTTACTTGAGTTTCATGGAGGATTTGTTTGTTTGATTTTAAAGAGTTCATGCATGTCAATTTTTGGTGTTTCTCTTCATTTTCTAAGTCTTTATTTGCATAGATCTAATGTTGAAAATGAAAAATGGACATGCATAAGTCTTTGAGGACCATACGGTTTTTCTCTTTACTTTGCTCAAATGATTTTTGTTTGTAAATGTTGATGTATGTTTGTTTCAAGCTAGATCTAGTATTTCTAGTTGCATGCATGTGATTTTTTTGAGTTGATCTTAACTTTTCCCCACATGCATGTAAAGATCTTGACTTAAAAAAAATAAGAAATTGACTATGTTTGAGAACTTGATGTTCAAATCGGTTTTTAAAAGGATTTTGTGCTAATAATTTTATTTTCTTGCTTGATTCGGTTTTGGAGTGCATGCAAAGGAAATCATTTTTAGTTAGAGAGTTTAACTTAAAGTATGAAACTTTTGATGAGATGAACTTATTTTCTTGATGCATGTTTCGGTGTTGGCTTAGATCTTTAGGAGATGAATTTTGCTTGGAGTATTCGAAACATGCATGTAAAGATCTAGTGAAAAGGAGTATGCTTTGGTGTTAGTTTTGACTTTACTCATAAAGCCTTGATTTTGATTCTTGAGTGTTGATGCATGTTTGATTTTCTTTGAGATTTATCAATTCTAAGTATGTGCATGTCAAGATCTAGGTTAGTACTGAGATCTTGATGTTTGATACTACATGCATGTGATTTTCCTTATGTTTATTGTATTTGTTGGTTGTGATTTGAGAAAGAGTTTAAGTTTAGTTTACTTTGTTCTTGATTTTTTGATTTATACATGATGATTGGTGAGATTTGATTTTTAATTGGTGTTAGAGTTAATGCATGATTCAAGACTTAACTTGATCTTTAATTTTTAAGCATATGCAAAATGACTTCTTGCCTTTGATGGTCATGTTTGGTTTTTATTTGAAAGAAATGGTTGAGATCAAGTATTTTTCCTCTGATCTTTGATTTTTAAGTACATGCATGTTGAAATTGGACTTGAAATAAATTGATTTGATGATGCATGTTGTAGTTGAAATGAAATAAATTGCTTCTTGCTCATTGATTCAGTTTTGAAGGAAAATAATTGAGAAATTGGTTTTTGTGTTAACTAAGTATATATATATATATATATATATTTGTGTGTGTGTGAAATTCGGTTTTATATGAGAAAATGATTAAGTGCATCAAAGCTGGACTTGAATGAAAATGGTTAACTGAATTAAAATGAGTTGGATTGTTGATATAATTATGAATTTAAATTGGTTTGAAAATGATTGTTTTGGTGTGTGCTAATTGTGTGACTGGAAAATAGTAATTTTGATGCATGATAGTGTGTGTTTGGAATGGGAATAAATAATTTAGGAGTTACATGTTTGAGAATGATATAGAAAATACAAAATTTAACCTATGCTGAAATTTTTGAAAAAGGTCATTTTCATACAAGAGGTCTAAGTGAATAATAGCTGTGTTAATTGGATTGCATTGAAAATTCGGTACATTGTCCTTGACGGTATGTTAGTGTGATCTGGAAATTTTAAGTAGGAATGGACTTGTCTTGATATTTCAAATGAATTTTGCTTATGAAGGGGTGTTTATGAAAGACTTGTGTTTTAGTTGCCAAAGGTTTGGATATAAATACTTGCACAAGCTCAATACCTAAGAAACTGAGTCACTGTTTTATTTGAGTTAACCTAAGGCTCTCTGAATTTCTATGTGAATTTTAGAATTTGTTTACTAATTGTACTAGAGTCATTCTTGTGGAAGCGATTTCGGAAAAACGAACTTTTCAAGTTAAACCTAAATAGAGTTTTTGAACTTAAATTGCCCTAAAAGGCTTCAAATTTTTATGGTAGCTTCTTGAACGTGTCTTGAAGTTCTCTGTAAAATTTGAAAAGATTTGGAGTTGATTTGATAATTTTACTAAAGGCAACCGTGAACCGTTTGGTTCAGATTTTCCGGACTTAGTGACGGATTTAATTGGAAAAATATAACTTGCGCAACTCCAAATAATCTGAAATTTTTGTGAGATGGTCTTGACTGTATGCGGAAAGTTTGTACCAATTTTCATGCAATTCAGAGTTGAAACACTATTTTTAATCATGGCATTTTGGCCTCAGGCCAGCAACAGTTCTACCTTGCTTTTCATACGAAATCTGGTTTGAAACCTAGCTTAGGATTGTTCAAATGACTTGAAAATTTTATATGATGAACTTTAGCATATATGTGTATGTTCTGGAAATTTTGAGGATTAAACAAATTGATTTGGTATAGTTTTAGATTTTATCTTTTGTGCTTTCCCGTAATCGAACAAAAGCTTTATTTAAATGTTTTCGACAAATATGAATTTTGTACTTTATTTTGTGGCTTGGCTAGATCTGTATGATGATCATAATGCCTTGAAATAATTGAATGAGTGACTGCTTGATGATATGTTTAGGATATGCATGAATGAGTTTGCAAGGCGATTGTTTACGGTGTTTCGGTCTAGGCTGTTGGTTTGAAATTATGATTTGAGAATGTGTTATGTGCTATGTGCCAAATGGTTTGTTTTAGGTGATTCATGCTGATTGAACTTCTTTGTTTAAGAGTCTTGGAATTGTTTATTTGATAAAAGAAGTGAAGGAAAATGAGTTATTTAATAAGTTACGATGTTGTAATTGATCTTTTAAAGTTAATTGATTTTTGAAAAGAATTTGGTTATGTTTGAAAATAAATTATTTCAAATGTTCATCTTAACATGGAGTATTAAAGGGATTAAAGAACGATTTTTGCGGTGTTTTCGAGTCTTGGTTTGTGGCTGTCCGGAACGGACCAGCAACCAAGGAATTTGTTTTAAAATATCTTGCTAATGATTTTAGAATGACTTTGGAAGTGTTTAAAGCATGTACAAAAATTGAATTTGATTTGAGAAAGTCTTGACGTTTTACGATTCCCCGACAAGAAGTGAAAGGAGTTTTCGAACACACGTTTTGATTCTGAGTATGACGATTATTTAAATAGACACGTGGCGTTAGTGTCTTCTATTTTAGTACAAGGTGCTTATAGGTCAGGAAGTTGGAACAGCTGACATGTTGGGGAGGACACGCAACGATTTCGGACAAAGTATTTGCTGGATTTGAGGTGAGAGAGAAGCTTTCCTAAGACACCGTGGTATTTAGGTGATTTATTAGGACGTTCCGGATCATCTCAAAGATCGAAACTTAGTGGTTCTGAGTCAGTAGTATAGTGGCAATTGTTTGTGTTGTGTGGCCACGTATACGAAGGAGACAAAGACCACATGTTATTATGTGATGAATTTATATGATGATGATGTTGAAATGGCATGCTTCTGTTTATGTGTTTAAGAGTTTTGAATTATGCATGATGATAATAAGTATTATTGTTGAGTATGAATAGTATGCTGATGGACATCTGCTATGTCTTGATTGTGGATTATAATTATGTGAAATTATAGAAATGATGAATTAAAAAGAGATAAGAGCTAAGATTGTGGAAAGATGATAAAGTGTTGAGATCTGAGAATGCCCCAGTTAAGCATCATGCTGAGATCATGATATAATGTTGCTTATATTGTCATTGCATGAGCATGATGCATCATCCCACGATATAAGTTAAGAATAGCAAAGACATTAGGAACTACGAGAAATCCCCCAAAGAATAGAACGGAACTCTAATGGATTAAACACGCTATGGAACCGGATGATGCTGATGCGCCCGAATACGTGGATCGAGCTGACGATATGGCTAATGGATTAGTGTCCGGACGATGATGATGCCTTTGGACCCGGACACAACGATTGCAGAGTTCCACAAATACAGTCCCCATATGGTCGTAGCCATATGTTGGAATGACTTAAGATAGGTCGGAGCCTATCTATCAAAGATTGATTAATAATTCCCATATAGTCAAAGCTATATGCCGAAGATGATTCAGAATGGGTCGGTGCCCGTCAAAATAATTATCGATATCCCGCATATAGTCGGAGCTATATGCCGAAGGTGATTCAGAATGGGTCGGTGCCCATCAAAATAATTATCGATAATTCGCATATAGTCGGAGCTATATGCCGAAAGTGATTCAGAATGGGCCGGTGCCCGTCAAACATATTGGTCGAGTCCCACAGAAGCATTCTGTGTATAGTCGGAGCTATATGACGGAGATGACTTAGGATGGGTCGACGTTGGAACAACCGAGTATAACATCATGACTAGAACCCTAACCCGAAGTAGTGGAGAGGAAGATACTCTGAATTACCCTTGTGGTGTTCAGCTGGATGATTAGGAGAGGGGATGACAATGACGGTGATTCGTCAAGAAGCCTTGAGAAGTCTGTCTAGGTGGGAAAAACCATAGGGGCTCTGGCTTAACCGGTCGGAGCTGGTAACTCAGTGGCGTGGACGAAGTACCACATGATCACTAGACAGATGACTGACGCCCCCTTGACTAAATCCGGATTAGTGAGAGGGATGCTTGAACACGGTTGGATGTGCCCACTTTATTTCTCGGGACATTATATAAATTCATTTACTGTGCCATCCTTGAAAAGCCGATGTGGTTAGAGATCCTGTACTCCTGATTGCTTCCGACTAGGCGGATGGATTCCGAGGAGATGTAGACCCAAATCATAATGCCTGAATTCCCGATATTATGGACTCGAGAAATATGGATAAAGAGACTTTGATCCCATGAGATATATTGATTAAGAGATTCCCTTAAGTGAAAGATTCGTAAGAGGTGATTGAGAAAAGCATGTGAGAAAGAAAGAATTATACGTCGCAAAGAGATTAACGATATTGATAAGCGAAAGTAAGCTTGCGTTGATGAATGATTAATTGATGATGATTATGATTATGAATGTGATGATGCATATATGTTATTTTGTTGTGTTTGTGTGGTCTTGATATTTTGCCTATCGTAAACCCACACCGTCGACGATGCGTCGTTCGGAATGCTTACTCTCTCTTGCCTCGTTGTTTTGTTGGTGGATGCTGATGCCACAACGAGCAGATTTGTGATGAAGGAGCAACAGAGTGCGGAAGGTTTAGTACTACCTGAAGGTGATGAGAGATTCGACGATGCCGAGGAGTACCTTGAGCTAGAAGGAGCATCCGTCAAGGAGGGAGACAAGGATTAATGTATAGGCCTAGTGTTAAGGTCTTCCTTTTCAGAGTATTGTACTCCCTTAGCAGGTACATAGACATCATTAGTTGCATCCACATGTACACCCGAATTATGTTTTATAAAGCTGGGTAACCAGTCTTAAGTTTTCTGGTTAAGAACAAACGAGATGGGCTTTTAAATGTGATTTGTGAAAGCAAGTTTCCAAGTGCGATGTTTCGTAACATCTCGGTTTGGAGCTTGAAGTATAACGTGAGATATGAGAATCAAATTTCTGTTGCAAACTATTTTGATAAAAGATTTTGGAACTTGGAGATTCTCATGTCCATGTTAGGTCATTCAAAAAAAAAAAAAATTGGCCCAAATTTTCAATATATTGAATTAAAGAAATTATATTTTCATGTTGCCAAATCGGGGTGTTACAAAAAGAATTATGTTGCTTAAGATAAGACTGATAAGAAAAACTATGGAAAAGTTATAAGATTGATGATTATTTAAGATTGTATGGAAAGTTTCCAAGTGTTATGAGGAAAAAGGTGATGATTAAAAGAGTAATGTGTTGAATTCGATACGTTGAATCCCAAGTTGAGAAAGAAAGATTGAAACGTTGTTGTTATGAGAATGAGATGAATGATGATTCAAAGAGATTGTATTACGAAAAATGAGTCGAGTTGTGATGGCAAGGATGATGATCAAAGAGTAATGTGATGCAAGAGATAAGTTCAGTTCCAAAGATTGAGAAGGTTAAAATTAGAATGCTTATGATATGAGAATATGATTATGGAACGATGCTTGTACCAAGTCACTTCTTGAGGAACACCTGTGAGGCTCGGACTTTAAGTCAACCACGTGAGCTATTTATGGCCGTCGAACGGCTGCTGGAACTCGAAGCCTTGTGCAATGCTATTGTTGGCAAGAAAGAAAAGAATATGTTAGAGGTCGAGGCTCATTGAAGCGATGGACTAAGAATGAGACAACCAAGTTAATAAGTCTGAAAGTTAATTATAGAGCTTTAAAATACATTGACTAACATGGTGAGTACGAGTATGAAGTAGTGGAGAGGAAAATACCCTGGGTTATCTGCGGATACTCAGGAGATGATTGCATTAGGGTAGGTTAGGGCGGTAAAACGTCATGATGCCTTGAGTACTATTCTGGGCGGGACGAAGTCCATATGTGGTACGGGTAGGCCGGTCGCGAATAACCGTGGTAAGTTGTAACATCCGTCAAAATCCTCGTATATTTTAAATAACAAAATTCCTTTTTTGAGATAAATTTTGTAAATAAATATTTTTATTGACAAATTTGTATTCTAAGAATACAACATTATTTTAACCATGGGATTTAAATTGTGATTTGAGTTTGGTTTTCATGATTTTATGAGTTACGTTTTATTAAAAATAATAGTCCTTTTTAAGTAGAGTTTTATATGTGAAACAGTGTAGTTAAAAGTTCGATTGAATTTTATGTTTTTAGTCCTACCAAAATTTTATAATTTAATTTTATTATTTATTTTGTAAATAGGAAATTGATTTTTTTCCAAGAAGTAAAAAGGAAATTTTTATTTTCCTCTTGGTGGGTTGCCACGGCCCAATGGGCCAAAAAGGAGGACAAGTTGTAGAAATTATTCTATACAAAAAGAAATATATATGTGTATAAAAAAATGATAAAAAAATATAATGAATAAACTAACATATCTTTAAGGAGTGATTTGATGCTTGAAAAGACCATTTTCATGCAACTTATTGTGATGACCAAACTACCCTTATTTTTGACCCACAGACCCAAATTTTTAGTGCTCTTACCCCATGGATTTTGTGCCTATAAATACCCTAAGTGTGTGTGAGTGTTGGTTGCTTTCCTTCTTCTTCATTTTCACTAAACTTACACACTTGGTTCTAGAGCTCATCAAACTCTAGAAAAAAAAAATAAAAAAAAATAAGAAAAAACCGAGGAAGAGGAAGAGAGAAAGAGGAAAAGAAGAAAATTTTCTTGAAGACCTAAGTGTTTTTCTCAAGTGATTTTCATGTAGGAGCTTTGTTTCTTCTTCTTCTTTTTCTTCTTCTTGATGTATTTTGTTTGAAGTCTTCAAAAAAATTTTAAGTGTTGAGATTCTGATGCATGTTGTAGATTGATCTTAGAATATGTTTAAATGAGGCATGCATGTAATTTATATGTGATTGATCATGATTTTGTGTTGTAAAAATTTGCATGAATGTTCATTTTGTAATGAGTAATTCGGCCTAGCCTAGAAAAAATAAGAGTTCATGTTTTGATAATTTATTTAAGCACATGCATGTTAGTTTTAAGACTTGATCTATGAGTTTTAAGCATTTGCATGTGAATATGTGACTTTGATTTTAAAGATTTAAAGTTTGGTTGAAAATAAAATGAAAAGTGTTGATGTATGTTTTATTTATTTTAGTCTTGTATGATTTAAGTAGAAAAGTTGAAAGCTTAATTTTTGCATGTTAAAGATTTGACAAAAATTAGTCTTTTCTTCTTAAAATAATTCGGCCAAGGTGGATTTTAGGTAGGTTAGGATGTTTGATTTCTGAAACTAAATTGTTAATGATGATTTTTGATGCATGGTTTGAGTTTATAAGTGTTTAGCTTTGCAGGCATGTGATGAAAGTATAAAAATGTGATTTTTGGTGTTAGAAATATATTTAAGTGTCATGCATGTTATATTTTTGAGTTGATCTTGAGATGATGAGTACATGCATAAAGATTTATGCCTTAAAAATTTATGTCTTGATTTTGGTGTGCTAACTGAGTTAAATTTATTTGTTATTTATTTGATCTTTTCGATTTTATGATTAAATATAAGAATAAAAAAATTTGTGTTATTGCATGTTAAAATTTTAAGTGAATAATGACCTTTTTGGTAAGGATAATTTGGCCATGACATGTAAAATAAGTTAAGATGATTGAGTGTTAAAAATGAACTTGAATGATGATTAGTTTGTCATGCATGTTAGTGATAAAATGATACTAAGCTAAAAACTATGGATTTTGTAGCATGCATGTTGAGATCTTTAGTGATTAATTTATTTGAGTGATGATAAAAAAATTAAGTTATTTTGTGTCATTTTAATGATAGTCAGTCTTATAGAATTTAATTAGGGAGCTTGATTGTTTTATTTTTCTTAAGAAATGATATTAGTTAATGATAATAAAAAAATTGTGGATTTAATCTAATTTATTTAAGTAATTTTATAAAAGTATAAGTTGCTGTCTGTAGTGTCTAGGACACTGTGTTCCAGATGTATCCCTAGCTCAAAGGTATTGAGAGACCAGTGAGGTAGAGAATAGTCTGATGTTAGTATATGATTTCTTAGGTATGCTAGGAGTCCAGTTGGGACAGCTAGGGTTTCCCTAATCACTGGTGTGTGCAACTGTGCAATTAGGGAGAGAGAAAACGTACCAGAGCCCCTTGCTGGAGACAACTATTTATAGGGGTGGCATTGTACCTTGTGGGCCCGTACGGAGGTCTAGCAAGGCTGCTAACGTGTCCCATTTAGGATAAGGGATGAGTCATTCATCCTTATCCTGTATTGGGAGATCTTATCCCTGTTGGCAAGTTAGGCTCACGCGCCCCTAGCTCGGACTCTATAGGGGGCAAGGCCCATACGATCGGCTCTAGGTCGCTAGGGTGGGTCCTAGTACAAGCGCTCGGCTTGGATAGGCATGACCTGTCAGATAGATAAATCTGGTCGGCCGAGTACTTAGAGGGTAGGTCGAGGGTCGGTCTACCACATAAGCCCCCTAGCTCGGTAAGACTTTTTGAGTCTTGAGCCGAGCTGAGAGTTTTCCTATACCGTTGGTTCGAGGAGTCGAGTATCATGGTCGAACTGAGGCAATGACCTTGAGGTGACCCGTTGTGCTTAGTTGTCCCTTCGTCTCTTCGAAAGGACGTTTGGGTGTCCTTTTAATGACACGTGCTGTTTGTGTCAGAGGTGTCATCATTATGCATGCTGCCTTTTGGGTTTTTTAAATGTTTCCTTCCACAGATTGCGCGCCACGTGTCCTTTTTCGTGGCTCAATGTAGGTATTGGGCCCTTTGCAAACAGGCCCAAATGCTTAAAACGTGGGGCGAAGTTTCTTTTTGAACTTCAACTGCCCCTTCCATTTCCTCTTATTCACTTTCCTCCAAACCTTGGCTTCTGACATTCTTCTCCTTCCTGCGATTTTCCTCCTTGGCTTTTGGATTTCAGATATTTCTCCATCACGTTTTCACTGTCATTCTCTCTTGAAGCTTTTTGGCTTCCGTCTTGCTACTTCAGTTCAGTTCGTGCCAGTTTTCAAGTTTCAGGTACTTTGATCCCTTCCTGCTGTACTGTTTTCTCTAAGTTCTAAGGTTCTGGTTTTCTAGTTTTCATTGGGTTTAGCATTTCTTTCTGGGTTTCTTTCTCTAGGTTCCGTTTCTGGATTCCGTTTCTGGGTTCTTTACTTAATCATGGATAATGAATGGTATGAAAAGTGGTCTAAAATTTTGGGGTTGAGTGACATTGAGGATTCTTCCTCTTCTTCTTCATCTTCGTCCTCTTCTGATTTGGAGATCTTGGATTCTCTTCCTTCCCCTTTCCGCCATCGCATGGCGGATCCTACGGCGGAGACACCGTTATCGGTGGATTACCCCCAAAATTCCACAGATGAGGAAAGTAGAAAGTCAGCTTATCGTGCGGCGGAGGAGCGGGCGCAAGTGGCGTCTCGCACCTCAAAGCGCTCCGCCACGAATCGTCCTTGGGAGAGGCCTTTTTGGGGGAAAGCCGTAAAGGTTAGGGGGAGGTGTAGTAGGCTCGGCTATAGGACCAACCGACCTAGGGTTAGGGTTTCTGTAGATTATAATTTTATAGATTCTGATGCCGAGTCTTCCCTTTCCCCAGGTATGGTTCGTCGATACGTTACACATCCTCATGAATTTCCTGTACCTCCGAACTCTGAAGCCTATGACTGGGTTGATTTGGAGGTGCTCGGTACACTGTCGGCTTTAGTTGGCAGCAACCTGGGCCATATCCGAGCTAACATACTCCCATGCCCCACGGATGAAGCTGGGACGTCTTACACCATTAGTGCTCCCTCGGCTAATGACCGAGTGTGCACAACAATTGGAGGGAATCGTAGGGAGTTTTTCATGTACGAGGAGGTCGTGATAAGACTGGGCGTTAAGATGCCCTTTTCTGATCTGGAGATAGCTCTGTTGTGACGGCTGCGCTTGGCTCCCACCCAACTACATCCTAGCGGTTGGGCGTTTGTTCGTGCATTTCAAAAATTTTGTGAGGCCCGAAGACTGACATGCTCGCTCCGAGCATTCCTATGGCTGTACATACCGCAAATAAATATTTTCGAGAAGGGGTCAACCAAAAGACTATGGGTATCGTTGAAGGCACGTAATGAGCATGCTCTTTTTGCCAAGTTCACCGATTCGTGGAAAACTTTTAAGCCGTTATTTTTCAAGTATCAATTCGTCGGAGAGGGAGAATGTTGGTTTATGGAGGGCGGTGAGCCTTGGTTCCCTTTATCATGGACACCTGACTTCTTCAACCGACACCCAAAGCTTTATCAATATCATTATGACAAAGAATTGATGAGCGACGAGAGGCATACCTGTGATACCTTCTTCTACTACCTTAAAACCAATGGTCAAGTCGATATTAGGAACATCATTATTTTTCCCCAAGAGCTTGTGAAAGCCGAGCTTGGTATATACCCCCTTTTTTTTAACATTTGTACTTTTGTTTTGCTGTTTTGCAGTCAAGATGGCTAGGGAAAATAAGGCTGCTGCTCGTATGAGGGAGCTTTCTAAATCGAGGGCGGTCGACTCTTCTGGTGGAGCCGTTTCCTCGAAAGCTACTCGATCAGTTACGGTGGCCGAGGCATCACCTTCTGAGGTTGAAGTGATGCAAGATGTTCGACCACCGTCTGTTCGTGTGGTGGAGGTAGCTACTGGGATCCCCGTTGCTCAAGTGGAGGATGAGGAGGAGGAGGACCGAGTGCCTTTGTCCAAAAGAGCTAAAATAGACAAGGGTAAAGGCAAAGCTGTTGAGTTGCTGCAACCACTGCAAAGAAGTAATTTGTGGTTTGACGTTTCGGATCCCGAGGAGGAGACCGTTTGGGCTCAGAAGCTGAAGGAGAAGTTTGTTGATTTGGTTTACACTTCCAATGATGAGAAGAGATTGTCGGACCAAACCGCTAATACTTTGAAATGTCACTGTGATTTATTGGGCAAAAATATGTTAAGGGCTGCGAGCTATATGTTCCACCTTAGTAAGAATGTCGAAGATATCAGCGCAACTCTTTCAGCAACTAAGAAGGAGAAGAGGAGAGCTGCTGCCGCTCGAGCACAAAATTTGCTAACTCAAATTAAGGAGAGTGAAGCAAATCTCCATGCTCTGACAGAGGCCAATGCCGAGTTGCAGAAAAGACTCGAAGCATCGGAGAAAGCTCGGGAGACTGCTCAAAAGGCTCTAGAGGATGCTGCTGGAAGGGATGCAGAGAGAGGGAGGCTGTTGGAAACTGCCCAAGAGAAACTGGCTGAAGCTCGGCAAAAGGTTACCGAGCTGGAGGGTATTCAGGGTCGGTTAACAAATTCTGAAAATGAGGTGGGTCGATTACAGGGAGAATTGGTTGAGGCTCGTCGGAAGGCTTTGAAACATAAGGTTGTGGCCAAGCGGAATCACTTCAACTGGGATCATGCAGTTAATGATTCTTTTGTCAGTGTTGTCAAACAGTTGTCTCTTATGAATCCGGGAATCCGAGTTGTGGGGGCAAGTCCAAACTTTGGAGTTGATGGTGATCGTATCATTGACTATGCACATGAGGATAGGGAGGTGGACTTATCAATGCCAAATCTCCCCAACCCCTTGGACTTGGAAAATGAGGATGAAGCTGATTTTGATGGGTCAACCATTGCCCTTTCCGAGGATGAAGATTAGATCTTTTTATGATGTATTTCTCTTTGCTACTATTGTGTCTTTTCTTTTTTGTATTTTTCGTTATTTGATGAAGTAATGAATGCTGTAATATGATCGGTTTGATCAAAACTCGGTTTTTTGTTGTTTATGAAGTATCCTCCTTATCTTTGCACAATCTTCGGTTTTTTGTTGTTTATCTTGTTATGAACTATTATCGAGATCTCGGATCTCCTACCTTTGGCCAAGGTGGGATCCTCGGTCCTCGGCTTGTGGAAACTGTATAAGTTTTTGGCCGGGCATCTCTAAAAGCACTTTGTTATTGTTAGTTTATAAGTCAAAGTTGAAAGGGCATGTATAAACGCCTAAGTTCGACTCGGTGGCGAGCCGAGAAGAAATGGCTAGTGCGTTAACAGTGAAAAGATAAAAAGATGTGAAACTGAAAGGAAATTTCCATTAGATTCTTTTGATCTGTTGATAAACAGCAGAATTCAAATACAATATAAACATAAAGACGCTAAAATAAATGACATGAAATTTAAACAACAGAATTTTAAAATTAGGGTTGACACTTTGCAAGAGTTGTTGTGGGATTCCAATTAACTATAGTAGGGCTTGAGCTTGGTGGCATTCCAGGAGTTGTTCAATTGCTGCTTTGTTAGTGTCTCCAATCTGTATGCCCCAGACCCTGTTTTTGAGACGAACCTGTAAGGGCCTTCCCAATTTCTGGCCAATTTTCCTTCTTTTGAATTTTTTAAACCGATGTCAGCTCGTCTGAGGACCAGATCCCAACAGCGAAGCTTCTTGGAACCACCCATTTGTTGTATTCTCGGGACTGTCTTTCTTTTGCCTTTTTCTCTCGGTCAGCCGCGAGGGATCGGATCTCATCACTGAGAGTTAACTCTTCCTTTAACAAACCATCATTCACCTCAACTGGACGTTCAGATACTCGGAAGATGGGAATCCGAGTTTCAATGGGTAACACTGCCTCGCAACCATAGGTCAGTCGAAATGGGGTTTCTCCTATCGAGGTGTGTATGGTCGTTCGGATTGACCATAGTACCTCTGGAAGGAGGTCAGCCCATGACCCCTCGGCTTCCAACAATCTTTTCTTCATCCCATCAATGATAATTTTATTCACTGCTTCAGCCTGTCCATTCGTCTGCGGATGCTCGACCGATGAAAAATGGTGGGTGATATGAAAGTGGTCGACCAACTCTTGGAAAACCTTGGCAGTGAATTGTGTGCCATTGTCGGTTACGAGAGTGTGTGGGACGCCGAAGCGAGCGATGACTTGTCTGAGGAAGAATTTTTGGATTTTAGCTAAAGAGATTGTGGCCAAAGCCTCGGCTTCGACCCATTTTGTGAAATAATCCACTGCGACCACAACGAACTTTAATTGTCCCGGAGCTGTTTTGAATTTCCCGATGATGCCCATGCCCCACTGATAGAAGGGCCATGGTGCAATCATCGAGTGGAGCTCCGTCGGGGGTCGTTGGAAGACCTTTCCGTGGAATTGACAGGACTCACACCTTTTGACATGTTCTGAAGCATCTCTTAGAAGAGTGGGCCAGTAATAGCCTGCTCGGAGTACCTTGCGGGCTAGAGCTTTTGCACCTACATGATGGCTCGAAATTTCTTCATGAACCTCGGCCAACACTAGATCAGCCTCAGCGGGGTCTAGACACTTCAGCATAGGGGAGTCCATTCCCCGTTTATACAAGGTGTCACCGATCATGGCATACTGGGCAGCTTGCTTGGCTATCTTCTTTCCTTGAGAAGGGTCGGTCGGCAAAACTTGGTATTTAAGATATTGCTTGATGGGGTCCATCCAGCCGGTGGTTAAAGATACTTCCAGAACCACGCTCGGCTGATGGACAGTTTCTTGAACTAGACTCTTGTTGTTTTCAGGGCCTTTGGTGCTGGCGAGCTTGGATAGGATGTCAGCTCGCCCATTGGAGGCTCTGGGGATATGAGTGATGGAAAATTGTGAAAAAAGGTCTGAAAGGGTTTTGACTTGTTCCAGGTACTTTTGGAGAATTGGTTCCTTAGCCTGAAACTCCCCGTTGACCTGGGAAACAACTAATTGTGAGTCACTGAAAACTTCGATTTCCGAAGCCCCCATTTGATGGGCCATCCGCAAATCGGCAACACCGCCTCATATTTCGCCTGGTTATTTGAGGTGGGGAACTCAAACTTGATGGAATATTCTACACTGAGGCCCTCAGCATTTTCAAGAATTATACCGGCCCCAGCCCCCTTACTGTGGCTGGAACCATCAACATAAATCTTCCAAAGTTGAACCTTGTTGAGATGGTCCGAGTCTAATAGTTCTGAAATAAAATCCGCTAAAATTTGGGACTTGAGAGTTCTCCTCGGCTCGTAGGTTACATCGAACTCTGACAGCTCGACGGACCATGAGACCATTCTTCCAGCTAAGTCAGGTCGGTGAAGTACCTGTCTTATCGGCTGAGTTGTTCTGATCACAATGGGGTGGTTCTGAAAGTACTGTCGGAGTCTCCTGGAAGTACCTACCAAAGCAAAGGCAAGTTTCTCTATCTTGGAATATCTTATTTCAGGTCCTTGGAGGGCCTTACTGACGACGTAGACAGGCTGCTCGGTCCCCGAGTCATCCTTGACCAGGGCCGAGCTAACAGATGTTTCACTAATAGACAAATACAGAAACAGGATTTCCCCTTCCCGAGGGCTTGTGAGGACAGGAGGGGCTGAGAGGTATTCCTTAAGTTCAGCAAACGCTTGTTCGCAAGAGTCATTCCAATGGAAATTTTTGTTTTTTCTGAGTAGTTGGTACCATGGGAGTGCTCTCTTGGCTGCTTGAGGGAGGAATCTTGAGAGGGCTGCCATCCGACCAGTCAACCTCTGAACTTCCTTACTTCCTTCACATTAGATGGACTACGCATACTCAAGATGGCCTGGCATTTCTCTGGGTTGGCCTCAATGCCTCTTTCCGTAAGCATGAAACCTAAAAAAGCCCCGGCCGGAACCCCGAAAGTGCACTTGTCGGGGTTTAGGCGCATGTTGTGCATTCTGATTCTATCCTAGATGGTTGCTAGATCATGGGGATGGTCTTCCTTCCTCTTGCTCTTGGCTATCATATCATCTATGTATACCTCGAGGGTAGGACCGATCAAACCCGAGAAGACCTTGTTCATCATCGGCTGGTAAGTTGCGCAAGCGTTTTTCAATCCGAAAGGCATGAATGTGTAACAGTAGGTGGCCTTTTCGGTGATGAAGGCCGTTTTCTCCTGATCAGGAGGGTACATCGGGATATGGTTGTACCCTGAATATGCATCCATAAAAGAAAGGAGTTGGTACCCAGAAAAGTTGTCCACAAGCTTGTCAATGATAGGGAGGGGATACTGATCTTTCGGGCAAGCTTTGTTTAAGTCGGTGTAGTCGACGCACATGCGCCACTTCCCGTTTGATTTTTTGACTAGTACGGTGTTTGAGAGCCAGTCCGAGTAATTGACCTCCCTAATGAATCCGGCTGAGAGGAGCCCAGCCACCTTCTCCTCAATGATTGCGGCTTTCTCTGTTCCTACTCTTCTCTTCTTCTGGGCGACCGGCTTGGCGGTCGGGTTGACGCTGAGGGGATGACATATGAAGTTTGGGTCAATCCCCAGCATATCCGCCGAGGTCCATGCAAACAGGTCTTTGTTTTTTTTCAAAAGTTCGAGCATTTCTGCTTGCATACTTTCTGACAGGTTGGTTCCTAGCCTCACTTTCCTGCTCGGAATTTCTTCATCCAAGACAATGAACTCCCACTCCCCCTGGGGGGTCGGTCTTGTGTCATCCAACTCGGACCTGACATCTAGGTCCGCCAAAAGTACATTTCCTCTGTTCAAACTTAACTTGGGTTGGGTCTCCTCAGGGCTTTTGAGTTTCGCTAGACTAGCGTTGTAGCATAGTCTGGCTTTTTCTTGTTCGGCTCTGATGGCGACAACAGTCCCGTCAAATCCTTCAAATTTCATGGTCAGATTAATGGTTGAGACGACCGCCCCGAAGGCATGCAAGCATGTTCTTCCGAGGATGGCATTATAAGCTGATGGGCAGTCGACTACCAGAAACTTGATGATCTCGGTTCTTGCCGAGGGGTGATTCCCGAGTGTCACGGGAAGTTGAATGTGTCCTTTGGGGACCACCGAGTCCCCTTTAAAGATGATCAACTTTCCCTCGAAAGGGGTCAAGTCAGAGTTTTTAACTTCAGAGCTTCAAAAAGATTTAGGAACATGATATCTGCCGAACTTCCTTGGTCGACAAATAACCTGGCAACCTCATAGTTGCCTATCAGAGCAGTAATGACCATCGGGTCGTTGTGACCCGGGATGATTCCTTCAAGATCCTCATCCGAGAAACAGATGGGGACACTCTTTGTAGTTCTTTTGCGGATTGGATGGTCATGGACGGCAAGCACTTGGTTGATGTATTTTTTTCTATCAGATCTGTTTTCTCCTCCTCCCGCAAAACCTCCAGCTATGGTATTGACTCTGAGGTTTTGCGGGGACTGGTTTGTGGCTACTTCTACCATAGCAATTCTTTGTGGGTTGGTCGGTTGTTGCTGACTGGCGTGGTGGTCGGTTTGTCTAGTTGAGGGTCGGGCATTTCTGTCCAGGGATGGGGTCCTTCTTCGAGCATGTCGGTTGAGTGCCTCCCTGACATACTGTTGTAACTTGCCATCTCTTATCAATTGTTCAATCACATCTCTTAGCCAGGTGCACTCGTCCGTAGTATGCCCGTAACCTCCGTGGTACGAGCAGAACTTGGAACGATCCTAGCGCTGACTTCTTTTCAAGGGGGGAGGTCTTTCAATCATCTGAAGGTCAGTCTGCATTGTTTCTTGCAGGATCTGACTTCTTGGGACCGTGAGAGGGGTATACTCGTCGAACTTGGGTCGGATGACGCCAAACCTCCTATCACCCCTGGGTCCTCTTCCTCTATCCTCCCTCCTGTCGTCTCTTATCGGCTTTCCTTGAGAAGAATTCTCACCTCTCTCGCCTTTTTCTCTGTGTTACTGCCATTTGCTGAATTCTTCCAAATTTATGAACTTGGTAGATCGGTGCCTTGTAACGTCCCAAAATCAAGCCCATTGAAAAATACGGGTTAACAAAAACTTTTTCTATAAGGAGTGTGAAAACCAAATTGTACTTTTTCATTTAGAGTAATATTTCTTCTACAAAATATTCTGAGTGTAAAACACTTATAAAATACAAGATCCCAAAAACCCTTTTTACACCCAGAGCATTGGTCTTCACAACTCGATCCTTCTGCAAAAGGATTCGGATGACGAGACATCATCCTGGCTGCTTCTTCTAGACACTTCCACTCCTACCGGAGTGACTTCAATCCTGTCCTTTGAAAGAACCTACCACCACAAGCATGGTAGATGGGAGTAAATCACTTGTCATATCGCTTAAGCAGATTATATGATTGGTCAAACACAATCATAACAGATATCAGTTCAATATAGAAAATGCATGTGCATGAGTCTTGTTCAACCATATAATCTATAATCATAATTCTATCATGCTATGCATGCACGTCTCTCAATTCATTTCTCCATAATCAACTCTTCCAGAAAACAACACTCTGGGATAAGCAATCGTGCGCTCGATGTTTCCACCACCTGTATAGCGGCCACACCGTTCTATACTGGAACCCCATCGACCACGATCCTAAAATGATACAAGGGGATGATCCCTGAACCATTGTCCACCAATAGTTCTAGGTCCTTGTCATTTCTATGGTGGCGGCCACACCGTTCCAACCGTCTCATGTAGCGGCCACACCGTACTACATGGTTTCCAATCCCGCATGCACCTCACCGAACGATTCCCTGTACACCATGCATGAGATGCATCACACATATATTAATCATCACATCACACACATGGCGGCCACACTGTTCCATGCCTTCATATAGCGGCCACACCGTACTATATGGAGTCACACACATATGGCGGCCACACCGTTCCACATGTCTTCGTATAGCGGCCACACCGTTCTATACGGAATCCCATCACAATTACCACACATATGGCGGCCACACCGTTCCACATGTCTTCGTATAGCGGCCACACCGTACTATACGGAATCCTTTCAGCATAATGACTTCTTGCAGGAGTTAATCCATAACATATGGAGATCAGGGTGATCCTACTTATCCAGCGTTCACATAACCGAATCGAGGCAACAAGCCCTAACGCATTTGGGTTGAATCCTCATACTCAACAAGCATCACTACTATTGCATTATCATTAATACTCCTTAAGTCATTGTCTATTTATGTTCCAAGGTATTGGACTTACTCCATTTATCATCATGAGGTAATAATTTCCTTCTTATGTCCTTTAAGCCATTAACTTCTTATGTTCTAGGACATTGACTACCAAGTAGACATGATCATGCTTATTAAATCCTTTATCAATATCTTACCCAGATCATGAACTACTAATCACATTCTATGTCTTCAAAGTAGACCCGATCATTATTAATCTAAGGGGGACATGATGATTACTCCACCACTTATACTGTATGAATCAACTTATCTAGAGGTCAGACTCAACTAATTGTTCATGCCCCTTATGCAATCTTCAACCATCATATTTAGCACTAGGCAAGCATCTAATGCAAGTAAGATGCTCATACCTATTTTATTTACAAGTTTTCAATTTAAGTTATCAGCATGATGCATGAGTCTAGCTCTCAATCCTAACTCCAGAATGAATGCAATTCCTTAACTTAAAGAATTGATTGGTGTATCATCATTCATAATATCCCACATTACTAATTCATCACTTTCCTACTACCACCAATCAAGTTCTCTTAAGTCTTAGATCACTTGGATTATCATTATTTAGTTATTAACCAAATGATTCAGAATTAAAAATGGTATTTTCAATATTCTGGGTGAACTACTCGAGTGTTCTTCATAATACTCGAGTGTTCTTCATATAATTCAAGATTACTCGAGTGTTCTTCAGAATACTCGAGTGTTCATACCTTTCTGGGGATTTGGGTTTCAGATTCATGAAAATACTCGAGTGGTGCATGAGTACTCGAGTGTTCTTCATCAATCCCAGAACACTCGAGTGACCCCTGCATTACTCGAGTTGTTTACCTTAAGAGATCCCCTTGAGTCAGTTATTACTCGAGTCCTGGACCCGATACTCGAGTGTTTCAACACCAAATACACTATTTTGCCAAAATTTTACTCGAGTATCAAGCCAAGTACTCGAGTCTTTCATCACAGTACAGACTGGAAACTTGGTTTTAACATACCATTTTCGATTCTAACCATTTCTAATCAAATCCAATGATCAATAAAGTTCATATAACATATAACAAGTATGTTCAAACACTTAGAACTCCACAAATTACACAGAATTGAATTTAAGCACCGATTATGCATTAAATCACATTTTCAACAACTTGATATGCAAAATTCAACTCTGAGCAATTCTTACTCCATATAATGATCAAATGAACTTTATTTACATATTTAGGACTTGTCTCAACACAGAGATCACAACAATTCACAGAGGACCCTATCATGCTCCTATTTATGCATAAAACCACATATTATGCAACTCAACATAACAATATCACATTTACCCACAATTAACATAGAAACTGAGTTTGTACAGCACAAATGCAGTATTTAGAACTTACTCCAAACTTATTCAATGTCCATTAATGGCTTACCATAAGCATACCACATCAAGGTCATGATTTATCACATTTGCCAATTATAACTCAACCAAACTCATAAGTTCCTATAACTTAATTTCATTAATTCATTTCAGACATTATCCATGTTATAAATCAAATGACCAAGTGATTGTCTGAATCTCCAAGTCCAGCAAGCATGTCTTGGTCCAATTCACATAGCACAACAATTCTAAACTCACAATCTATAATCCTAGCAATATGAATGACTTCTCCCATACCTTGAACAACACTTAGACAAGTTCAAAAACACCCAAGAATAGCAGCAGCCACACAGCAACCACCAACCTAGCACACACCACTTCCACCACCAAAGAGCAGAACCATTGTGAGCAGAGTCCAAAGACCATATCGTTTGAGTGAGTAATCGTGCACAAAAATTGGGGAAAAAGGTTATAATCTACTCTCTGCAACATGCATGAGAGATTAAAACCAATTTGAGATCAGGAGGGTTCACGAGCTTACCACAATCGAGGATCAAAGTGAGCTCCCAGAACCAGTTGACAGCAAACAACCCCCACTTTCGAGCTTCGATTCTTCCAACACTCAAACTCTCAGCTCACAATTTTGGTGTCTATACGAAGCTCTAGATGTGAGCTTCGTATTGGTGTATGATTTGTGACCTAACTCAACTCAAAGAAGGAGAATCGAACCAGAGAAATCAAGAACCCTAACTTCATGAGATTTCAGAATTTGGCAAAAAGGGTTTAATTCATCAACACCATAGGTTTATATACTCGAATCCATCGCTCATGCAGGTCGACACGAAGCCATGGTCGTGTCCCTGAGTTGATAACGTGTCAACTCGTGAGGTTTCTGAGTTGGTGACTCAGCCAACGCACTCACGAGTGCAACTCTGACCAGAATACTCGAGTATTCACAGAAGTACTCGAGTATTTTGGCCAGTTTTTCAAAAAAAAATATTTATTTTATTTTTTTTCCCTCCAAAACCTTTCTAAAATTATTTCTAGGTCCCAAAACAGGGACTGATGAGCAAAACATTATCTTCACATATTAGAAATTATCTAATATTTTTATGCATAATAAATTACTTCATAATCAAGGATTTTACAAAAATAATTAATTACAAATAAACCTTTATAATTAATCTTCATTAATCAGGACTTAAAAAATTTGTGGTGTTACACTACTCCCCCACTTAAAAAGAATTTCGTCCCCGAAATTCATTCTTCTTAAAAAAATTCTACATTTTCAAAATCATATAAAAGATTATTCTACTATTATTATTATTCTTCAAAATAACATTAGGGAGATTCCTCCCCCACTTAAAAGAATTCCTTGGACTTTTCAAACTTCTTAGCTCCAAATATTTCGTAAGATATTTAAAAGAAAATCTTTTGAATAAAACTTTCGCTTCCAACGCGAATAAAAATTCTTTCTTACCAAAAAGGATTTTTCCTTAAACTTCCTTGAAAATTATTCTACAATTAATTCGAAGGAAACCTTTTGACTAAACTTTTCCAGATAAGATACATGTCTTAAATTAAAACATTTCTTAGTATATTATTCGAGGAAAAACTTTTTCTGAAAAACACATTTTGCAATACACCTTTCAATGAAAAACTTTTCCCGCTGCGCACTCTGATAACTTACGCACGATTAACAAATCATTTATATGACTTTATTCCTTAATAGTTGCAAACATTAGGGTGATCAGTCCTAATATTCAAACCATTAATAATAAAATCATCCCTTACAGATATAACCTTTCGCAAGAAAGGTCATACGACATATCTTTAAGTTAGATGAACTTAAAGAGAGGGTACTTGTCACCATCAGATTTAGCTAGATAGCCAAGCGCTAGAGATATTTCCGTTGGGGAGACAAAGATTTGTCCTATCCCGGTGGTCATTAATCTCTCTATTCTTAGCTAATCTTTCTATCTCCCAAAGTGTCCACAGATATTTATCACATCCAATTGTGATAAAGGTTTTGATCACAGAAATTTGGGTCAACATGATATCCAGATGTTCAAATTATCGAACGATTCAATTAACGTAATCGAAAGAAATAGCTGACTACGTTAATTCAGATAAGAATAAAAACAACCTAAGGGTTTACCTCGCTTGCCTCGCTTGCTACCCGATCCTTTCTTGCTTTTATTTTCTGGACAGTCTAGCGAATAGTGTCCCGGCTTCCTGCAGCTGAAGCAGATGATTCCCTTGGGTACACCACAGCTTGATCCGAAATGATGTGTCCCACACCTTTCACATTGAGGAGGGCAAGTGATTTCTTTCCCCTTTCCTTTCTGATTACCATTCTTCTATTGAGACTTTCCTAATCCCAATCTATACAGCTCCGGCTCCTCAGATTGTTCTTTTTCCATGGTTAATAATTTTTCTTCCTCCTCCAACTGAGCTCTCATTTCCTCGATCTTTCGCTTCTTCTGAATTCGGACATTCTTTTCATAAGCCTCCTTTGCTTTTATGTCATCCTCATAGATTCTGCACATGTTTACCAACATCGGGAAATTCCTTATTCTCTGATAACTGATTCCTGGCTTCAGATCCGGGCGTAGACCATTCTCGAATTTTATACACTTTGATCTTT
The DNA here is from genome assembly GCA_037953625.1 of Crotalaria pallida. NCBI lineage: Eukaryota > Viridiplantae > Streptophyta > Magnoliopsida > Fabales > Fabaceae > Crotalaria > Crotalaria pallida. The sequence continues at coordinate 84,597,471 of CM075649.1, forward strand.
CATCTGGATAATTCTGATAGTAGGGAGAATACTTCATCAATTCTTCAAACTTTGCAGCGTATTCTCCAACATCCCTCTCCCCTTGCTTTAATTCCAAAAATTCAACTTCCTTTTTTCTCCTTATATCCTCTAGGAAGTATTTTTCTAAGAACTTTTCTTTAAACACCTCCCAAGTGATGTGCCGATTCTCGGCTTCCAATAACTGCTTAGCATGATCCCACCAAGTTTCTGCTTTATCATTCAACATATATGTCGCATACACTACCTTTTGTGCATCGGAACAACCCATAAACCGAAAGATTTTCTGAACTTCTTGTAACCATTTCTGAGCTCCCTCTGGATTATACCCTCCTTCGAACTTAGGGGGATTGCAACTACGAAATTTGGTGAGTCCTCCAAACTCAGCAAGTTCAGCATTGCACTGACGCGGTTGATTCGCTTGTTGTTGATGTTGCTGCATACTCTCTAATACAGCAGTGATCCTTTCTAACATATCATTCGTAAGGTTTCGGTTTCTCGCTGCCATGATAGACCTGCACTCATAAAAACTTAGGTCAGAGTCACACAACTTATTGAGTATGGGAAGGACCATACTCCACAGCCGAGAGTTGGAACCATTGCTTTGATACCATAAATGTAACGTCCCAAAATCAAGCCCATTGAAAAATACGGGTTAACAAAAACTTTTTCTATAATGAGTGTGAAAACCAAATTGTACTTTTTCATTTAGAGTAATATTTCTTCTACAAAATATTCTGAGTGTAAAACACTTATAAAATACAAGATCCCAAAAACCCTTTTTACACCCAGAGCATTGGTCTTCACAACTCAATCCTTCTGCAAAAGGATTCGGATGACGAGACATCATCCTGGCTGCTTCTTCTAGACACTTCCACTCCTACCGGAGTGACTTCAATCCTGTCCTTTGAAAGAACCTACCACCACAAGCATGGTAGATGGGAGTAAGTCACTTGTCATATCGCTTAAGCAGATTATATGATTGGTCAAACACAATCATAACAGATATCAGTTCAATATAGAAAATGCATGTGCATGAGTCTTGTTCAACCATATAATCTATAATCATAATTCTACCATGCTATGCATGCACGTCTCTCAATTCATTTCTCCATAATCTACTCTTCCAGAAAACAACACTCTGGGATAAGCAATCGTGCGCTCGATGTTTCCACCACGTGTATAGCAGCCACACCGTTCTATACTGGAACCCCATCGACCACGATCCTAAAATGATACAAGGGGATGATCCCTGAACCATTGTCCACCAATAGTTCTAGGTCCTTGTCATTTCTACGGTGGCGGCCACACCGTTCCAACCGTCTCATGTAGCGGCCACACCGTACTACATGGTTTCCAATCCCGCATGCACCTCACCGAATGATTCCCTGTACACCATGCATGAGATGCATCACACATATATTAATCATCACATCACACACATGGCGGCCACACCGTTCCATGCCGTCATATAGCGGCCACACTGTACTATATGGAGTCACACACATATGGCGGCCACACCGTTCCACATGTCTTCGTATAGCGGCCACACTGTTCTATACGGAATCCCATCACAATTACCACACATATGGCGGCCACACTGTTCCACATGTCTTCGTATAGCGGCCACACCGTACTATACGGAATCCCATCACAATTACCACACATATGGCGGCCACACCGTTCCACATGTCTTCGTATAGCGGCCACACCGTACTATACGGAATCCTTTCAGCATAATGACTTCTTGCAGGAGTTAATCCATAACATATGGAGATCAGGGTGATCCTACTTATCCAGCGTTCACATAACCGAATCGAGGCAACAAGCCCTAACGCATTTGGGTTGAATCCTCATACTCAACAAGCATCACTACTATTGCATTATCATTAATACTCCTTAAGTCATTGTCTATTTATGTTCCAAGGTATTGGACTTACTCCATTTATCATCATGAGGTAATAATTTCCTTCCTATGTCCTTTAAACCATTAACTTCTTATGTTCTAGGACATTGACTACCAAGTAGACATGATCATGCTTATTAAATCCTTTATCAATATCTTACCCAGATCATGAACTACTAATCACATTCTATGTCTTCAAAGTAGATCCGATCATTGTTAATCTAAGGGGGACATGATGATTACTCCACCACTTATACTGTATGAATCAACTTATCTAGAGGTCAAACTCAACTAATTGTTCATGCCCCTTATGCAATCTTCAACCATCATATTTAGCACTAGGCAAGCATCTAATGCAAGTAAGATGCTCATACCTATTTTATTTACATGTTTTCAATTTAAGTTATCAGCATGATGCATGAGTCTAGCTCTCAATCCTAACTCCAGAATGAATGCAATTCCTTAACTTAAAGAATTGATTGGTGTATCATCATTCATAATATCCCACATTACTAATTCATCACTTTCCTACTACCACCAATCAAGTTCTCTTAAGTCTTAGATCACTTGGATTATCATTATTTAGTTATTAACCAAATGATTCAGAATTAAAAATGGTATTTTCAATATTCTGGGTGAACTACTCGAGTGTTCTTCATAATACTCGAGTGTTCTTCATATATTTCCAGATTACTCGAGTGTTCTTCAGAATACTCGAGTGTTCATACCTTTCTGGGGATTTGGGTTTCAGATTCATGAAAATACTCGAGTGGTGCATGAGTACTCGAGTGTTCTTCATCAATCCCAGAACACTCGAGTGACCCCTGCATTACTCGAGTTGTTTACCTTAAGAGATCCCCTTGAGTCGGTTATTACTCGAGTCCTGGACTCGATACTCGAGTGTTTCAACACCAAATACACTATTTTGCCAAAATTTTACTCGAGTATCAAGCCAAGTACTCGAGTCTTTCATCACAGTACAGACTGGAAACTTGGTTTTAACATACCATTTTCGATTCTAACCATTTCTAATCAAATCCAATGATCAATAAAGTTCATATAACATATAACAAGTAGGTTCAAACACTTAGAACTCCACAAATTACACATAATTGAATTTAAGCACCGATTATGCATTAAATCACATTTTCAACAACTTGATATGCCAAATTCAACTTTGAGCAATTCTAACTCCATATAATGATCAAATGAACTTTATTTACATATTTAGGACTTGTCTCAACACAGAGATCACAACAATTCACAGAGGACCCTATCATGCTCCTATTTATGCATAAAACCACATATTATGCAACTCAACATAACAATATCACATTTACCCACAATTAACATAGAAACTGAGTTTGTACAGCACAAATGCAGTATTTAGAACTTACTCCAAACTTATTCAATGTCCATTAATGGCTTACCATAAGCATACCACATCAAGGTCATGATTTATCACATTTGCCAATTATAACTCAACCAAACTCATAAGTTCCTATAACTTAATTTCATTAATTCATTTCAGACATTATCCATGTTATAAATCAAATGACCAAGTGATTGTCTGAATCTCCAAGTCCAGCAAGCATGTCTTGGTCCAATTCACATAGCACAACAATTCTAAACTCACAATCTATAATCCTAGAAATATGAATGACTTCTCCCATACCTTGAACAACACTTTGACAAGTTCAAAAACACCCAAGAACAGCAGCAGCCACACAGCAGCCACCAACCTAGCCCACACCACTTCCACCACCAAAGAGCAGAACCATTGTGAGCAGAGTCCAAAGACCATATCGTTTGAGTGAGTAATCGTGCACAAAAATTGGGGAAAAAGGTTAGAATCTACTCTCTGCAACATGCATGAGAGATTAAAACCAATTTGAGATCAGGAGGGTTCACGAGCTTACCACAATCGAGGATCAAAGTGAGCTCCCAGAACCAGTTGACAGCAAACAACCCCCACTTTCGAGCTTCGATTCTTCCAACACTCAAACTCTCAGCTCACAATTTTGGTGTCTATACTAAGCTCTAGATGTGAGCTTCGTATTGGTGTATGATTTGTGACCTAACTCAACTCAAAGAAGGAGAATCGAACCAGAGAAATCAAGAACCCTAACTTCATGAGATTTCAGAATTTGGCAAAAAGGGTTTAATTCATCAACACCATAGGTTTATATACTCGAATCCATCGCTCATGCAGGTCGACACGGAGCCTTGGTCGTGTCCCTGAGTTGATAACGTGTCAACTCGTGAGGTTTCTGAGTTGGTGACTCAGCCAACGCACTCACGAGTGCAACTCTGACCAGAATACTCGAGTATTCACAGAAGTACTCGAGTATTTTGGCCAGTTTTTCAAAAAAATATTTATTTTATTTTCTTTCCCTCCAAAACCTTTCTAAAATTATTTCTAGGTCCCAAAACAGGGACTGATGAGCAAAACATTATCTTCACATATTAGAAATTATCTAATATTTTTATGCATAATAAATTACTTCATAATCAAGGATTTTACAAAAATAATTAATTACAAATAAACCTTTATAATTAATCTTCATTAATCAAGACTTAAAAAATTTGGGGTGTTACATGCCTCAGTTCTGCCATATCCCTCGGAGGCTTTCCCACTAGGGAATTCTTGAAGTCTCCGTTCCGAAGTCCCTGTGTGAAGAGAAAGACTGAGAAGCTTGGTTCGAGATTTGGAACAGATCCTGCCTCCGAGTGGAAGCGAGAGAGGTATTCTCTCAAGGGTTCTTCTGGGAGTTGCATAACTCCTGCTAGTGCGTGGTCGGACTTCGGCTGGACGCAGCTAGCAGTATATCTGTTGAGAAAAACTCTCTTCATTTCTGCCCAGGAGTTAACAGAGTTCCTAGGCAAGGCCGAGTACCACCTCAAAACGGGTGGTTGCAGAGTCATTGAAAAGGCTCGGCACTTCATTAGGTCTCCTCCATCATAAAAGTTCATAGCACCTTCAAAAGATAAAATGTGTTCCAAGGGGTCGGTTAACCCGTTATACTTCGCCACACTGGTGAGGCCGAGGAATGCAGAGGGTGTCTCATAAGCCATGATTCGCGGAGTAAAGGGGTGGCCAGGGTGAGCGTTGTCGTCGGTCTCATAACTGGCTGCTAGGGCTGGATTTATTGGAGGTGGTGGGGGAAGGGCAATGGGGCCTTGAGGATCCTGGGCTGGTATGGTTACTGGGGCTGTTTCTACTACCCGTGCAGCAACCGCCTGCATGTGGATCTGCTGGAGTTCTGCTATAGCCCTTCCCTGCTGCTCCAACATTTGGGCTTGTTGTTTAATTATTTCTTCAAGCTAGGTTTCTCTTCGGCCTTGGGAGTGTCCCCTTTCTTCTCCGGAGACACGAGCATCGATGGATCGGCGGAGCCGTGGTTTGGTACACGATTGGGGGGGTTGGGGTTTGTTTGTCTAGAGTGAACGGTGTATGGACCACTGTGAGTTCGGGCTGGTACTGAGTGGTGGCTGCGGGATGGGATTTCAAGTCTTACCGATGGCATGCTTTGGTAGGGAGGATTTCTTCCTTCCAGATCTCTTCCATTGTCAGCACTGCCTTCTTCCAGTCTCTGGCGGTTTCTTCCGGCATGGTGGTTTGCACCGCGCGAGCTGTTTGCGGCGTTTCCACGTGGGTTTACCATTTTTGAGTGGGGATAACAGTTTATCAGTTTCCCACAGACGGCGCCAATGTAGTGTCTAGGACACTGTGTTCCAGATGTATCCCTAGCTCAAAGGTATTGACAGACCAGTGAGGTAGAGAATAGTCTGATGTTAGTATATGATTTCTTAGGTATGCTAGGAGTCCAGTTGGGACAGCTAGGGTTTCCCTAATCACTGGTGTGTGCAAATGTGCAATTAGGGAGAGAGAGAATGTACCAGAGCCCCTTGCTGGAGACAGCTATTTATAGGGGTGGCATTGTACCTTGTGGGCCCGTACGGAGGTCCAGCAAGGCTGCTAACGTGTCCCATTTAGGATAAGGGATGAGTCATTCATCCTTATCCTGTATTGGGAGATCTTATCCCTGTTGGCAAGTTAGGCTCACGCGCCCCTAGCTCGGACTCTTTAGGGGGCAAGGCCCATACGGTCGGCTCTAGGTCGCTAGGGTGGGTCCTAGTACAAGCGCTCGGCTTGGATAGGCATGACCTGTCAGATAGATAAATCTGGTCGGCCGAGTACTTAGAGGGTAGGCCGAGGGTCAGTCTACCACACTGTCCAACTATTTATTTCATGGTACTAAGGTTTTAAAAATGATGAATAAAGTATTTTACTTTGAAGAATTTAAATATAAGACTTTTAGATAGTTTCTTTTAGATAATTAAAATGTAAAAAGTGATTTTTGGTTTTAATCCAATTATGTCCAGAATTTTAAGTTAAAGTACTTTTGTAACATCCTAATTTTTTTTTGTATTATAAATTTTGAGTTTTATCAAATTAAAAGATTAACTCTTGTAGATAATTATTTAAGTGTTGGGACTATTTTCATAAAGTACCGTATAATATTTCTATGGGACTATTTTATTTATATACTTTAAGGTAAATTCATTTAAAGGCAATTACCCTATTTTAAAAAATATATATATTTTCTATACTTTACTTTGATTTTGATATACCAATATTAAATTATTTTGTGAGTAATGTCTAATTACTAACCTTATGAATTACCCTATATGTGTTGGTATGAGAATTTATTTTTTTTAGTATTGGTTTTTCCTTTAAGCAATAATAATATTTATGATAGGAATAATATGGGTTTTTGCTAAAAAACTAAATTAGATATGTGGGGGTGGGGAGGGTATAGTGGTAAATAGGAGTGTTGAAACCCTCATCTTCTTCCTTCCCCTTGAGGAGCCGTCGGCCCCCACTCCCTCTCTCCCTCTCCAATTTTTCTTTCTTTCATGGCCATGATCTCTCTCTAAGCCCATCTCCCATGGTTTTCTCTTCCAAATTTGTTCTCTCTCTCTAAGTTCGCCTCTCTCTCTAAGCTCGTCTCTTTCTCCACCGGACTCTTTCTCTCTCTCTCTTCTCCCTCTCACACACGTTCTTCTCTCTCTCTCCTTCCATCCTCCGCCGTTGTTTCACCCACGACCGCCGCCACGCTCGCGTCTTTCTTCATTGACGAAACCGCGCGCCCATGCGCGTTGTCCCTCTCCCCAGTCGCGCTTCGCGACTTGCTGCTCTCGGGGTTGTGATCCGTAGAGTCAAAGCCACCATGGAGCCACCGCTGCTCGCGATCCGCCGCCGCCGTCACTACCAAGACGGGATCCACCTCCCTTTGGAGCTCAAAGCTCGTTTTCTCTCTCTCCCCGGTTCAGATCCATGCCGTTCTCGTCACCGACGTCGGTCGGGGATGCCGGAGCTGTGAAGCTGTGAAGCTGTGTACAGACCTTGTCTCTATTTGCTTCAACACCATATTTGACGGTATATCACTCATGCCTTTTTAATTACTCTATGTTGTTTTTTAATTTTAATACTAATACTAATATTAATTTTAATGTTATTGGTGATTATTATCAAGTGTTATATTATTTTGGAAAAATAAGTGATATTGTGATTTAGTATTGGTTTTTAAGTATACTGTTATTTGTAATGATTTTAATTGGTTACTTTTATTTGTTATAATGTCGAATTAAACATTATGTCGAAGGATGGGTTTTGAAAGTGTTTTTATTAAATGCGTTGGGTTCCTAAGTAATTGGGTTGTAGTTTAGTTGGGTGGAATTGTCCCTGAACTAACAATAAACCAATTAAATAGGAATCCGATATATATATTCGACATACGTTAATTCGGGTTAAAGGCTTGAACTTTAATTTCGAATTGAAAGGAAGTATAAATGCCTGAACGTTAGAAATGTGACTTTTACTTATTTTGAATCGAGGGCAATTCCTTTTAGTTCGGAATTAATAGTGTCAAAGTAACATAACATTTTACTTTGTGACTTGAAGCTAAAACTACTTAATTTTAATGTATTTTTGACGATTATGTGAGTTTTGAAAGTTAAGGTATTTTCAACAAAGGTTTGTACTATTTTATTGAGGAAGCAATGGTTTTAAGATTGAAATTTCTATTTGACTCTAACTTATGAATAATTAAATGTTTTCGAAATTAACTTGTCACTGTTTTCAAGTTAAAGTCCCTTTTTTGTAAAACGCATTATATTGATTATTATTTAATTGTATGACCTGAGTAGACGATGAAGGAGCTTTAGAACCTGCCGCCGCGCGAATCGGCTAAAACGCGAAGAGGACTAGTTATTTAAAATGTGTGGAATCTGACTGCGAGTGCGCGAATCGGATAGTCCACGAAAGGATGAAAGGTGTGGAATTCGACTGCGAGTGTGCGAATTGGATAGTCCACGAAAAGATGAAATGTGTGGAATCCGACTGCGATGTGGCGAGAATCAGATAGTCCACGAAAAGATGAAAAGCTTACAATAATCTACAAGAATATGAAAGATATGATAAAACTTGAGTATGAGAGGAAAAACATGAAAAGATGTGAAGTTTGATATATGTACTATTATGAGAAAAATGACATTTTGGTTTTAATGTGCATGTGAATATGACGTGAATGAACAAGTGTACATGTGAACTATTTGAATTAAGTGTGTTTGGCTTAGTCGGTTATTATGTCATATCAGAAACTGCTATTCCTAATTTTTGTATAATGCTCACCTCCTTACCATTTTTTCCAGGTACAGAGATTGAGCTTACACGATTACTGGCCGAGCAGGTTCACACTCCACTCCGTGGAGTGTAAGTTAGTTAGAGGGAATTATAGATTATATGGTTGTAATTAATTTATTTTAATTATGATGTTATGTGTAGTGCGATGTAGCACTGATTTATGTTTATGTGTTGTTGATAGCCCTGTTGGCTCTGACTGATATAAATGAATATGTTTTTCAGGTTGCAGGAAAAATATAATTTTTGGGAAAATCCGAGAAATAGAGGAAACTCCGTTCGTTTGACGGGGGATTTTTAATAATTAAAACGGAAATTTTTAATTTCACTATTTTAATAAAGGGTAATTAAGGGTAGAAAAGTGTAGGTGTTACAATTTTCATTTAAAAAGTGTTTTTTAATTGCTTTAAAGCTTAAGTTTTAAGTACTCTTGTATATAGTAAAAGCTAGATTGAAAAATTGTGATTTTTCGGTGTTTTCGGACTTTAAACAGTGGCTGTCCAAGATTGGACAATGTGGCGTTTAGACTCTTTATTAAGATGGTTCAATCATCTCAAAGATTGAAACCATGTTCTATTTATTGCTAAATGATATTGCTTATATGCCTATATGTTGTATGATGCCATGTGATTTAACTATGATGCATGATTTAATCTGTCGGTCTGTTCTGTTATTTATGCCTGAGATATATCTGTTAAGTACTGAATTTGGTTTCTGATGAAGTGAGACAATGTAATTTATGAAATTATAATGAGATTGAAAGTATCCCGAAAGTTATGAAAATGTGATGAGAAGCTAAGGCATGTTATAAGATAAAAGAGTAATGTGGTTTGATATAAGAATAATGCTAATGAGAATAATGAGCAAGGATGCAAGATCTAAGTTTCGATTCTGATTTGTAAAGGTTTAAGACAAGTGTTGTTGGCCTAAGAATGTGCTTATGGAATGCTTTTGTACACAAGTAACTTTCTGAGGAACACCTGTAAGGATAGGACTTCAAGTCAGCCATGCGAGCTACGCGATGGCCGTGATGCTTAACGGAATCTTCGTGAGGCTAGGACTTTAAGTCAACCATGTGAGCTATGTGATGGCCGTGGTGCCAAATGTAACATCCTGAAAATTAATATCAATATAATAAATTTCTAAGGTATATATATATATATATATATATATGTATATATACTTATTTAAGGATAGGATTAAGCCGTAGAAATCGTATAAGGTCGTGAGATAATGGGAAGCTTAGGCCGACCAGATAAGTAGAGGTAGAACCTTGGACCGATCCCAGCCGAGCTAAAGAGTTAAATGGGAACGAACGCGAAATCTGTTGTTCGCTCGGATTAGTTGAGCTCATCGTTCATTACAGTGTTAACCGAGGAGGAGACTCGGACTACTGCTTTTCCTCCATATCGAGCCGACGTATCCTTGCTTCTCCGCGACAGCTCATGTTGAGCTGTTGGTCCTTTGGGTTTCGTGCCATCCGTACGGTTGTCGCTGTCATTGCTTTATGTCCTTTTCAAGTCACTGTTCATGGCTTCCTTTAGAAGCCAATGAATCTTATCCACATATTTTGGCTTCTCAAAGAATCCTCCAATGAGAACCACACAAATATTTCCCCTAAATGAATAAAAGAAAATCCAATATACAACATAACATACTTCTCATTCTCTTTCTCATCCGTATCTCTCTCTTTTCTCTCTAAAGCTTCAACATACAACTCCCATATCCTCTCTTCTCATTCACGGAAATCCCTCTTTTTTCACCATCAACAACACACAAATTAGAGGCTACTTTCCTTCATCTCTCCATCTCATCACACGTCCTAGGAGCATTTCGGTGCTGGGTGTGCAGCTAGGAGGACAAAGATTCAAGGGGTATTAAGCTCAAGGGGAAAAACCATTCTCAACTCTCAACTCTTATCTCTCACGGTTTGAGGTAAGGAGTGAGTGTTACCTCTACTTGAGTTTGGGTTTCTAGGGTGTTCATAACGGGTGCTAAGAGTGGGTGTTAGATTAGGGAATGAACATAGGATAATATTAGAGAGGAAAGGTAAAAGGGTAATGGGAATCAATGAATGAATTAGGAACACGAGTTTTGAGGTAGGAAAGAACATTGTTCTATGCTATATGTTTCGTTTGAATGACGTGCTGGCTAAGTGTTTATTCATACTGTTGTTGCTGTATAAATGTTGTTGTCATTGTATAAATGTTCATGAGTTGTGGTATTTATTATCTATATCTGTGGCCGAGCTACGAGAGGGTGAGAATGGGTATTGAGAAAATGGTAAACAGGGAGAAATGAAGAGATAAATTAATAGGTTAGGTAACGAGAAAAATTAGTGGAATAAGGGAATCGTTACAGGGTTGAGCCGAGAGAGGCCGAGATAAGAAATGGTTAAAAGATAAGAGGAATTAAAGAGAAATGGTTGTGTGATCGGATCATAGCAGACGCGTACTGGGTGCGTGTATTGATCGCGTCAAACGCATACTGGGTATGTGCAGCTGTAAGACGGGTACTAGGTACTCGCAGTTATGATTCACACAAGGTTCCGAGCACGGAATCGGTGGGATGTGTTCCTGGTCATAGCAGACGCGTACTGGGTGCGTGCATTGATCGCGTAAGACACCGAGATGCGCAGCTGTAAGACGGGTACTGGGTACTCGCCGTTATGGACACTCCTTAACTCCATAGAATGATCGACGGTAGTGCTCCTGGTCATAGCAGACGCGTACTGGGTGCGTGCATTGATCGCGTCAGACGCATACTGGGTATGTGCAGCTGTAAGACGGGTACTGGGTACTCGCAGTTATGGACACTCCGGAATCCGACCCTAAATGGTGTAAGACATGTACTGGGTTCATGCAGCCGAGAAGAGTAAAAGATTGTAAACTATGTAAAAGACGAATAATGAGTAATGTGACCGAGAGAAAATTTATGACCGAGAAAGAGGAAATAGTGGCCGAGCAACTAAGTGTTAGAGTCAAGGAAAGAGTATAAAGGGAATTGATCGGGTGAGCCGAGGTATAATTAGTAGGTTAGGTATATGTCGAGTAATAACCTGAACCGAGCTAAATGATGATGTATGCATGTGATATTCTGTGATTATTTGTTACATATATGTTAATTGATTACTTGTGTTTGGCTTGGTAGTTCGGTATGTCATGTTAGAAACTGCTTACTTAAGTTCTGTGTAATGCTCACCTCCTTATCATTCTTCAGGTACTGAGCCCGAGCAGACGCAGTCCCCGGCCGAGCAGGTTCACTCTCCCTCACAGGGAGAGTAAGTCATTAGAGTCGGAGAATTTAGTTAGGCCTCAGCCAGTTGGCCGAGCTAAAACACTGCTTATGTATTTTGTATTTAGCTTCATGGACTGAGTGTAATTAAACCATGCTTTTATGCTTTTGAATTAAGTCTTCCGCTATAACTCTGATGTTTTGTAATAATAAAAGGAAATATTATTTTTGGCGATTATTATATCTGATTTAAAAGAAATTTTTGAGTCCTAATTTTCGGTGTTAAGGGTAAAATTTATATAGGGTGTTACACCAAACAGTTGCTGGAACTTGAAGTCTTGTGCTACGTTGGGGAAAAGATGTAACTCTTTAGTGGTCGAGACTTGTCGAAGGGTTGAATCAAGGATGAGTCGACCATAGGATTAAAATATTAATTAAGTGATGAAAGTTTAATAAGACTTTAAAAGACGTGTACTAATGCGGTGATTATGAGTGCGAAGTAGTGGAGAGGAAGATACCCTGATTATCTGCGGATACTCAGGAGATGATTGCAATAGGGGAGGGTAAGGACGGTGATACGTCAAGAAGCCTCGAGTACATATCTAGGCGGAACGAATTCCATATGTGGAAATAGGGCAGGTTAGTCCCGATTGGCCGTGGTAAGTTCTGCATCGCGAACTAGAAATGGTATTGTCGCCCCCCATGGCAATTCATGAACAGTGGAGAGGGACTAGAATGAGGTTATATGTTTTATGTCAATTGTGCTAGTACTATCTTCAAGTTTGCTATTGTGTTGCGGACAGCTGTCAAGCTTGCGTGGTAAAGGTCCCGTACTCCTGTTTGCTTCCGACTTAGGTATGGTGGATATGAGGAGATGTAGTTGTGTGTGCTAACCAACCTCCTTGATGATGATTATTTCGCCACATCATCGAAGGACTCAAATTGATAAGACTTAATGATAAGGAATGAATAAGGTTGATAAGTTATGATCTTGGAATCTGTTGTAATGGATGATGATTGAGAAGTTTACGAGATTTGTAATCAAAGAAAGAGCATAATGTTATATCAAAGTTTATTAAGGCATGGAATGATATATGTTATTGGTGATGATGAAATGTTTCCTTGTCGAAGATATCTGCTATGTTATCATTATCTTGTTATTATCTTCTATATGAATACTGTTATCGTATACTGTTCTGTTAGTATGTTGTTATTATCTGCTGTTATGTTATGTTTATATCTTGGTATTGGGTCTATTGTGAGACCACACTGTCGACGTAGTGTACGTCCGGAATGCTGACTCTCTCCTATCTCGTTGTCGTGTCGATAATGCTGATGTTGCAATGGATACATGGCCTATCGTGTAGCAATCCACATGTGTCCCCTGCAGGGGGGAGTGTGGGAAGTCACGCATGATGGATGGATATGGAGAGGTGATTCTCGACTGGAGATTGATGATCCGAGACACATTTTGAGAGGGACTGCAATGGATGTGCACGTGGGGCAAGTCACACTCCGAGATTATCAGGATGGTGGACCGAGGGAGCATTATGAGTATGGTGGTCAACCCGCACCATTGGCTGCTAGATCACCCGAACGTGTGGAAGAGGATCCGATGCCGCACCCTGTGGTAGCACCAGAGGGGGAGGATCCTATAGAGTGGTTGGATGAGGATAAGGTGTTGGACCCTGAAGATGGAGTTGATCAGGAGCCTGATGCTGAGGATGAGATGGAGTCTGATCTGAAGGAGGAGTGACGTGTCCGGAGCTTAGTTGTGGTGGTGTGATGTCTCTAGAGTCTAGGAACTGAGTCTTGATGTCGAGGATTACCTAAGAAATGAACTATTATGTAATTCAGCTTATTTTAAATTATGTCTTGTCTAGTACTTTTATTTTGAAGAACTGTGATGATGAAACCTTTTGGGAACTGTATGAGTCCTTTTGATGTAATATAATGAACTGTGTTGGACTCGAAGTTAAGTTATTTTATAATGATGAATGTTTTTGGAAATTCAAGTAAGTAAGTGATTTAGTGACAACTCGGTTTTCAGTAAAAAGTAAAGTAGAGTATCAACAACATGTTCATGTTTTAAAAAAAAAATTGGTCTCATTTCTAGCAATTTAATAAGAAATAAAATGGTAATTTTCGGTAATGAAAATCGGGCTGTTACATAAGTCCTGCACGGCCAACTGGAATAGTGTTGTCGCCCCTTTGGCAATTCGTGAATAGTGGAGAGGGACTGGAACGAGGTGGCTGTCCGTGTTGCCGTTGGGCACCAATGATCTTGATTATGATGAATTGTGATTTGATATGATGATGAAATATGATGATTACCATGTGTTTTGGCAGCCAGCCTGCGTGGGAAAGGTCTTGTACTCCTGTTTGTTTCTGACTTAGGCATGAATGGGTATGAGGAGATGTAGTCGTGTGTGCTAACCAATTTCCTCAATGATGACCAATTCCCCACATCATTGAAGGACGCGAATTCATAAGACTTGATAATGAAAGAAAGGAAAATATATGAGACTTTATGAAAGACGAAAATGAATGCAATCAAAAGATTTTAAAAGATGTGATGTTGCTAAGAAAGGAACTTGAGAAAGAAAGAATTAGTAGGTCGAGAAGAGATTGATGATATTGATATGTGAAAGCAAGTTCGTACTGGTAATTAAATAATTGATGATGATCATGATCATGTATACTGTGTTGTTTATCTGTTATCTTATTATGTTGTGTTGTCTTAATATCTTGCCTATTGTAAAGCCACATCGTCGGCAATTATTGTTTTCGGATGCTTACTCTCTCGAGATTATGTTTGTATATTGTTTACATGGTGCCCCCCTACAGTTGATGGATCCAGTCAAGTTTACTTTCGACATTCGTGATGATGGGCAGTGGGAGGTTAATCATCATGGTTGGGAATGGCGTGGAAACACCGAGGTTCGCATCTTCGACCCGGACCACACTCTGAGAGGTGTTGCCCATGACCCCCTTACATGTCGCTTTGTGTTGATCGACCTACAAGAGGGCGGACCAGATGTTTACCATGGAGGACATCCTATGCCTCTACCTGCTCAGATAGACCCCGAGGCGGAGGAGTTAGAGGAGTTCGAGGGGGCATTCGAAGATTTACCAGATGAGGCATTCGAGGCTCTGCATCAGTCAGACCCCGAAGAGGAGGAGGACCCAGAGGAAGGGCCATATTACTCTGATGCTGATGAATGGGAGTTCGACCTTGATGAGGCTCCTGTAGTGGACTCCAGTGATGAAGATTAGTAGTCAGGATTAGTTAATAGGTATTTTCTTTTGAAGGCATTGTACCCACTACAGTTACTTAGACTCTATTGTCGTACTACGTGTACCCCCTATTTATGTTTGTTAATGAGAAAATGAACATGTTCCTTCAAAAGAGATTTGTGAAAGAAAGTTTCAAAGTGCGGTGTTAAGTAACATCTCGGTTTGGAGCTTGAGGAATACTATGAGATGTGAGAAGTTGATTTTACTTGTAACACCCCGATTCGGCAACTTGAAACTTAAACTCAAAGTAGTGAAAATTAGGGCCATTTTTTTTTTAAACAAGTGTTATGTGAACGTGAGAACACTCAGACTTTTAAAACATAGTTACAATTAAAACCCGTGTTCACACATTACATAATCTCTTTCAAGTTCCAAACCGAGATGTCACAAGACACCGCGCCTTGAAACTCGTTTTCAAAAGCATCATTCAAAACGTAGCCCATTTACTTATTTCAGAACACCAGTGTTAAATAAAAACTTTTGCCGGGGTACAGTATGATAGAGCTAGGTAACTAAGAACTTACAATGGAGTACATTCCGCCAGGGAAATTCCTAGCTTCTAGTCATGCTTCCTATTACTTATCGTCTAACTCCGGACTTTGGTTGATGAAGCCCACCACGCTTCCGCTGCGCCATCTACCCGTTGCAATATCAGCGGTTGCCGATACGACAACAAGGTAGGAGAGAGTCAGTGTTCCGAACACTAACGGGTTGACCTTGTGGTCTCTGGTAGATTGAATATAACGACGGACAGATAATACTATAGAACAATATAAATAAAACAACATGACATGAAATCACATCATACATATAACATGTTATGCATCTAGCATATATGAATCACATAAAGCATATCATCATGAACACAAATACTTTACTCAGGTTCTTATCATCACAATTCCAAAATCTTTCTCGTGAGCTTTCACAACTGTTCTCATTCCTTCTTTCCTCATCATATCCACACTTATTACTCATTCCAAGAATTCTGTAACACTCCTTGTATATCATCTTACTTTATAAGAAAAGTAAGAAGTTTATGAAAACTTGGACTTGTTATCGTTGGAAAAAGATCTGAAAATAATAATTTTCCCTTCCCTTGAAAATTCTTTTTCACAAACACTTGATTTGTAATGAGGTTGACTAACAAAATCAGAGTTTGCGGAAACATAGTAAAGTCATCAGATTGTACCCCCAAAATTTATCAAGTGTAACAAGTCCATTAATACCAAATAAGTATAATTATGAAACTGAATTCCTCTTATGATACCTTTTTCCAAAATATGTATCATATAAGTTCTATTAAAAATAGAAATGTCATAGAGCTGGTCACTGGTCCTTTGTCCCAACATCCTTCTGGTCGGATCCTCGATATCTGCACAACGGGTTCCCAACCCACATTTTCTACACTCTGCAAGCACCTAAGGGACATCTCCCCTTACTGATTCTTGTGCAAGTTAGATGCACGATCAACACCTAATAAGGGCATGGGGGTTAGCTATACATATTCGCATAATCAAATGAGAATAAAACTAACATCCACAAGTTAACATGTAGAAAATCATGATGCATAATCATATGAGCACACCCGGTTAATCGTAATAATTCTTTCAATGCAGGTGGCATGATGCATGATTTCCTTCCACAACTGAGGCCTCTAACAAAGTCCATCTTGGACGTTCATCCAATACACCGTTGTGTTCCCGGAACACTGACATTCGTTCCCAGAACGTAATGCCAAACCATACTTGGATGATAAGCATTCACTCCCAGAGTGTGCATCACGTTCCCAGAACGTGTAGCAAACCATACTTGGATAGATAAGCATCACTCCCAGAGTGTGCATCACGTTCCCAGAACGCTTACGTTCCCATAACGTATAAAAACCAGGTCCCGGACACTGGCCACATATCTATAATGTGTCATCCAGTAGGTTGCTTATCAAAGTGTTCCCAAAACACCAACATACGTTCCCAGAACGTATAAAACCAGGTCCCAGACACTGGCCACATATCTATAATGTGTCATCAAGTAGGTTATAATTTGGTACTCCCGGAGTACCCTCCTCATATTCCCAGAATATGATAATCGTTCCTACCAACCAAAGTTCCATTCTATATGAATGCACAATCATCAAGGTTGGTTTTATCTTTAATTCAATTATTATACCAATGTGTTCCCAAAACACTAACATACGTTCCCCGAACGTATCGCAAACCATACTTGGAATAAAATCAAGCACCACTCCCAGAGTGTGCATCACGTTCCCAGAACGTGTCCAAGAAACCATGTCCCAGACAATGGCCACATTCCCAGAATGTGTCATCAAGTTGGTTGCATTAGTTTAGTACTCCTAGAGTACAGGGTCAAGTACCTGAACATCACAAACTATCCTTGCCAACCTATTTCATTACCTTTCTCTATGCATGTATTGCATGCATAATTTACTAAGGTTGGTCTTTCCATTAATTACTGTGATTTAGAAATATTTCAATTTCTCTTTTGAATGATTTATTTGAGGTATAGTCTTTGACACAAAATTCTCCTTTGAAATATCCCAAAACATGTCATTAAACTTAGATTGGGTAAAACAAAGTCAATGGTATTCAAAAACTTAACTTTTTATTTTTCAAATTCAGGTACTAACCGGTTATAGTTCCAGGCTAACCGGTTAGATTTACAAACCTGAACTGTTTACCATTGTAATTCAGAAAACCCTTTTTCTTAAATTCCCTACCCAATCCATAAACCAGTTTAACAATGTTTATACCTCAAAATCAATGTTTATATCATTCAAAAGTCTAAATCACATTTCATTGTCCAATGAGCATAATTTCCTCTTGAAACTATCTCATTACCTTAAGGTATTAACTCTCAATTTTCAATCTGAATTATTACAATAAAATCAACTTATTTTCAGATTGTTTTCCATGAAATTAAGGCCTAGATTTGAGTAGGATTTATAAAACCAAAATGCTGATTTTATAAACTTATTTTCTTTTGCATTTTAACATGGTCTAACCGGTTATGAATATCGAGTAACCGGTTAGATTATGCAGTCTGATACTAAAACATGAGTTTTAACAAACCATTCTCTTCACTACTCAAATCTAACCAAATTTCAACCTTTAACAGAGTACATATACCTTAAATAAATATGTTTAAACATAGAAACATATCTATCTTGCATGCAATTCAATTTGGATACACAAATTGCACATAATTGCACATATTTCACAACTTAATGCATCAATTCACATAATATCCAATTAAGTCATGAAATCAACATCAACATAGCTTGCATGCATCCAGATAACATTGCTCAAAACAACAATTGAGCTCAAATTGGCCTCCAAGCCATCTATCCAATTCAACTTATGCCCTTTGAGTCTCTTGGTGACTCATCCTATATTCTACCACAATTTATTCTCATTCTAGCAAATAGTAAGCTTCCCCCTTACCTTAGGTTTGTACTTGATCCAAAACATTGCAGAGAGAAAGGCTCCAACATAGATTCCCCACAAATCCTAGGTTCTGCTCTCAGCCACGATTTCCATCAACAGGGTTCAAAGACCAGAAAATTTGACATAGCAATTGGCCAAAGAAATTGGGGAAAATAATTAGGACTCAATATAGGTAACATGCACTAAAGAATCGAAGAGATTTGAGGCTTAATGGTGGACTGTACTTACCAAAATCAAAGCTGAAACTCAGCTACCAGAACAAGAAGAAAACAGAGCTCAGACTTGATTTCCTAGCTTCCAAGGTTGATTACTCCTTCCACATGAACACTCAGCTCTCAAATCTTATATCATTGGAAAGCCCTTGATTCAAGCTTTCCAAAAGTGTGTGTTTTGCTCTCTAATACTCAAGAACCAACAAGATTTTCCCAGAACGAAAAAGAAACCCTAACTGAGCCACCTTCAACACTAAAACCAGAAATCAACCCTAAACCTTCAGAATTTCCACAATTTATAGACGAATTGGGCTTGCATGCAGAGCGACGCGTGTCTCCCACCATGAATCGAGTGGGATTCGTGGCGTATTCTGGGTTAAACGCGTGATTACTCATCAAACGCACTAACCCAGTTTTCTGAGTTCATCGTGTAACCGGTTACACAGCCCTTCTAACCGGTTACATACTGATAAAATTCAAAAATTAATAATTTAATTACTCTTTCTTCAAAAACCTTTTTAATATTGCAATTAGGTCCCAACCCAAGGACTAAATTACAATATTCACATTTTTGTACAAAATAACCATATAAAAATATATCTCATATTTTTATATATAAAAACGCATAATGTACAAAAACTAAAACCTTCAAAACCAATATAAATCAATTATAAAATAATTGTTATAATTAATTTCTTGGTTATTTGGGAGACGAAAATTAGGGGTGTTACACTACTCCCCCACTTAAAAGGAATTTCGTCCCCAAAATTCATCTTTTGAAATTTTCCACTTTTCCAAAATATATTTATACTAGAAATCTTCATCTAGCTCCCAAAAATTTGTTCTTTTAGGGTCCTCCCCCATTTAAAAGAGTTTCGATATATTCCTTGTATTTTGAAACATTTCAAATAAAACCCTTCAGGAAAACTTTCCAAACTAAACCACAAGGATTTTTCATATAAAACTCTTGTGTGAAAGAATTTCTTTTAAAAGAAATATTCTTTATACTTCACATAAATATTTTTCAATTAAAACATTTTCCAATAAACTTTTTGGAAAAAAAAACTTTTTGGGCTGTGCACTCTGATCTCTCGAGCACGATCAAAGAAACATTTGTATGACTTCATTTCTTAATAGTTTGAGACATTAGGGTGATCAGTCCTAATATTCAATCCATTAATAACAAAGTCATCCCTTTCAGATATAATCTTTCGCAAGAAAGATCATACGACAGGTCTTTAAGTTAGATGAACTTAAAGATAGGGTAATTATCACTATCAGACTTAGTTCGATAGTCAAGTTCTAGAGACATTTCCGTTGGGGAGACAAAGATTTGTCCTATCCCGGTGGTTGTTAATCTCTCTAGTCATAACTGATCTTTCTATTTCTGTAGTGTCCATAGTGATTTATCACATCCAACTGTGATAAAGGTTTTGATCACAGAAAGATTGAAGTTGAACTTCCAACAGAATATTGATGCTTTCAAACAATTACATTAACGTAGTCAAAAAAATTTGATTACGTTAACTCAGATCAAAGGAAGAGATAGGCTTGGGTTGCCTACGCCAGGATGACACTCAACTCTCATCTCGGCCGGTGAATTCTTCTCGTGCTGGATTCGTCCATTCTTTTCTCACCTTTTCCTTCAAGACAATTCGGTGAATAATACTCCAGCTTCCTACAATCGGAATTGACTATTCCCCTTAGGTACATCACAATTAAACTCAAAGTGATGTGCCTCCCAGTTTTCACCTTGAGATGGACAAATGTTCCCTTTCCTATGTCCTCCTTAGTCCCCTTTCTTCAATCGAGGATCCCTTAACCTTGATATTTCCGTGGTTGGTATTCTCCCATTTACTTTTCCTCTTCCTCCAGTTGGGTCTTTATTTCATCAATCTTTCTCTTATTCTAAACTCAAACATTTCTCGCAAGAAATTCATGTACTTTCCCATAGTCCTCATACATGCTTACCAACATCGAGAAATTCCTTATTCCTTGATAGTTGATAGCTAACTTGAGTTCGAACATAACCTATTCTGGAAGTTCATGCCTTTGGATTTCTCATCTAGGTTGTCCTAGACAACACTTCCTAAATCCCTTACTTCCATAATATATTTTCTAATATCCATAATCACCAACTTTAGCTCTAAAAATTAAATCTCATTCATCCCTTCCAGCTCCTCATCCTCTGGTTGTAATTCACGAATCTGATTCAAGAATTTGTTGGTGATTGGCGACATTCCCAATCTAATACTTAGAGGGTTCCTCCTAGGTTACCCGACTTAGGTCTCTGAATTCCTCGATCGGGATAACCTCCTTAACCACCATTGAGCTCACAAGAATAGCCTATCAACTCAAATCGTCTGCAACCATGTTTGCTATGCCACGATGGAGCATCAAAGCCATAATCTTTAAGAAACTCCATCCATCGCCTTTGTCTTACATTCAACTCTTCCTCTTCTTATTGTCATTCATACTTTCGAACTCCAAACTTGTTCATGAATCACAACCTTCTTATCTTAGTATCTATTGACTCCTTTGCATTATCCAGCTCAATTTTCTACCTTCTCCGATTGGAGTATTCCTTAATTTCAATTCTCGATTAATCCATAAGTATTATGATTCAATCCCCTTAAATCAATTTCAATGATGAATCAAGGTATTAAGTTATTTTACCACACTAAATCCTTTCTTAAATTTTACTTAGGTAATTGACATTGAGTTTGGATTGGGGGAAGATGTTTATTGGTATCAAAAGTTCTTTCTCAAATGACTTAAATTCTTATTTTAAACTTTCAATTCCTAACCGATTATGAAGTATAGTTTTAGAAACCAAAGAATTTCAAAACCATTTTCTTTACATCATCCAATCCAACTCAAAATAGGATTTATTCATAATCTAATACCTTGATTCCAACTGAATCCATCACTGAAATGATTTAAATCATAATCTACTCGCATTTTCCATAATTCCTCTTGGACTACTCATATTATGTTGGGGTATAATCCATCACCACCCCACCATAATTAAACAACACCCTATCATTTAATACCATCAGTTGATCTTTCCAAGTCAAATTTGGTCAATGGCCATGCGATCTTAGAAAATCCTTCAATAATCCAGCCAGCCCTAAGAACTTCTTTACTTTAAAGATCACATGCCCTGCGAACGTAACTTCGCTCAACCAAAACTCATCTTTGACGAGCTTAACACACCACTACTCCTCTTGCAGGATTCTCAACACAATCCTGAGATGTTCCTCATGCTCCTCCAGATTCTTGGGATAAACCACAAACGAATCCAAATAGGATCTAAAGGTCCAGTTCTCATAATCCATAAAAGAACAGGTGCCTTAGTCAATCCGAACGACATTATTTCCTACTCATAATGTCCGTATCGGGATCAAAAATGTTGTCTTAAGTGTATCCCTGCCCCGAATCCTGATTTGGGGTTAATCCAACCGCCAATCAATCTTAGAAAACACTTAGACTCCTTTAACCTGGTCCAACCAATTCTTTTAGCAACTCCTCTACGTGTTTCTCCCATTTGACCATTCCCAATAATACCATATTGCAAGGGTTGTAGAAAGGGAATCAGCTTCAAGAATTAACTTGATTCCAAACTCTATCGCTTTGCTCAAAGGTAAACCTGACATCATTTTCCTACAACCAGAATTTCTTTAACCCCCTTTCTCCTTCAATATTGCTTCCCAGAAGCAACATATGGGTTCATTGGATTCCAGATTCGAAACTTGGGAATCCCAATACAGGGTTGTTCTATCGTCATTAATCATGATCACTTGATCCCTCGGCTCCCAAATCGTGCTTAAGATCAAATGTAATCATGACACAGGTAGATAGACAAAGTCTAATACCTTAATAGAACGATCCAGACGTACCTTGGAAATGACTAAAAGAAGGTTTGTAGGAGTCTCCACTTGAGATAACGGATTGGGTAAGGCATTGAGCAACTTCGATCGCTACCCTTATCCGAAAGGAACAAAAGAAAGGATAGCTTTAAAGTTGAACAAACCCAGCAAGGTTGATCTTTAAGAAGATCACTGCCCTACACTCGGTCTAAAAAGTTGATTAACTTTAACACGAGTGAGGGTAAACACTCCTCTTCAGAGTCAAGGACTTAACTACAACTCCTTAAGATTTCCTTATCACTGGTTCTATGAAAATGAAATAAACCAACACTATGGTTTTAGGTTGAACACATGTCTAAAGAGAAGCATACAACTATCACACTTCTACTTAGACTACATAGAACACTTCTTAATAGCAGAATGAGCTACTCATCTAGAGCCATTACCCATAATCTTAGCTCTAGTTTGGAAGTATATGAGAGCATACTTCCCAAGAAACATTGCAGATATCGATGACCAGCGTATTGGACCACACACCCAAAGACCAAGAGTCAGGACCATTGCTCTGATACCATAAAAATGTGACACTCCTTGTATATCATCTTACTTTATAAGAAAAGTAAGAAGTTTATGAAAACTTGGACTTGTTATCGTTGGAAAAAGATCTGAAAATAATAAATTTCCCTTCCCTTGAAAATTCTTTTTCACAAACACTTGATTTGTAATGAGGTTGACTAACAAAATCAGAGTTTGCGGAAACATAGTAAAGTCATCAGATTGTACCCCCAAAATTTATCAAGTGTAACAAGTCCATTAATACCAAATAAGTATAATTATGAAACTGAATTCCTCTTATGATACCTTTTTCCAAAATATGTATCATATAAGTTCTATTAAAAATAGAAATGTCATAGAGCTGGTCACTGGTCCTTTGTCCCAACATCCTTCTGGTCGGATCCTCGATATCTGCACAACGGGTTCCCAACCCACATTTTCTACACTCTGCAAGCACCTAAGGGACATCTCCCCTTACTGATTCTTGTGCAAGCTAGATGCACGATCAACACCTAATAAGGGCATGGGGGTTAGCTATACATATTCGCATAATCAAATGAGAATAAAACTAACATCCACAAGTTAACATGTAGCAAATCATGATGCATAATCATATGAGCACACCCGGTTAATCGTAATAATTCTTTCAATGCAGGTGGCATGATGCATGATTTCCTTCCACAACTGAGGCCTCTAACAAAGTCCATCTTGGACGTTCATCCAATACACCGTTGTGTTCCCGGAACACTGACATTCGTTCCCAGAACGTAATGCCAAACCATACTTGGATGATAAGCATTCACTCCCAGAGTGTGCATCACGTTCCCAGAACGTGTAGCAAACCATACTTGGATAGATAAGCATCACTCCCAGAGTGTGCATCACGTTCCCAGAACGCTTACGTTCCCATAACGTATAAAAACCAGGTCCCGGACACTGGCCACATATCTATAATGTGTCATCCAGTAGGTTGCTTATCAAAGTGTTCCCAGAACACCAACATACGTTCCCAGAACGTATAAAAGCAGGTCCCAGACACTGGCCACATATCTATAATGTGTCATCAAGTAGGTTATAATTTGGTACTCCCGGAGTACCCTCCTCATATTCCCAGAATATGATAATCGTTCCTACCAACCAAAGTTCCATTCTATATGAATGCACAATCATCAAGGTTGGTTTTATCTTTAATTCAATTATTATACCAATGTGTTCCCAGAACACTAACATACGTTCCCCGAACGTATCGCAAACCATACTTGGAATAAAATCAAGCACCACTCCCAGAGTGTGCATCACGTTCCCAGAACGTGTCCAAGAAACCATGTCCCAGACAATGGCCACATTCCCAGAATGTGTCATCAAGTTGGTTGCATTAGTTTAGTACTCCTAGAGTACAGGGTCAATTACCCGAACATCACAAACTATCCTTGCCAACCTATTTCATTACCTTTCTCTATGCATGTATTGCATGCATAATTTACTAAGGTTGGTCTTTCCATTAATTACTGTGATTTAGAAATATTTCAACTTCTCTTTTGAATGATTTATTTAAGGTATAGTCTTTGACACAAAATTCTCCTTTGAAATATCCCAAAACATGTCATTAAACTTAGATTGGGTAAAACAAAGTCAATGGTATTCAAAAACTTAACTTTTTATTTTTTCAGATTCAGGTACTAACCGGTTACAGTTCCAGGCTAACCGGTTAGATTTACAAACCTGAACTGTTTACCATTGTAATTCAGAAAACCCTTTTTCTTAAATTCCCTACCCAATCCATAAACCAGTTTAACAATGTTTATACCTCAAAATCAATGTTTATATCATTCAAAAGTCTAAATCACATTTCATTGTCCAATGAGCATAATTTCCTCTTGAAACTATCTCATTACCTTAAGGTATTAACTCTCAATTTTCAATCTGAATTATTACAATAAAATCAACTTATTTTCAGATTGTTTTCCATGAAATTAAGGCCTAGATTTGAGTAGGATTTATAAAACCAAAATGCTGATTTTATAAACTTATTTTCTTTTGCATTTTAACAGGGTCTAACCGGTTACGAATATCGAGTAACCGGTTAGATTATGCAGTCTGATACTAAAACATGATTTTTAACAAACCATTCTCTTCACTACTCAAATCTAACCAAATTTCAACCTTTAACAGAGTACATATACCTTAAATAAATATGTTTAAACACAGAAACATATCTATCTTGCATGCAATTCAATTTGGATACACAAATTGCACATAATTGCACATATTTCACAACTTAATGCATCAATTCACATAATATCCAATTAAGTCATGAAATCAACATCAACATAGCTTGCATGCATCCAGATAACATTGCTCAAAACAACAATTGAGCTCAAATTGGCCTCCAAGCCATCTATCCATTTCAACTTATGCCCTTTGAGTCTCTTGGTGACTCATCCTATATTCTACCACAATTTATTCTCATTCTAGCAAATAGTAAGCTTCCCCCTTACCTTAGGTTCGTGCTTGATCCAAAACATTGCAGAGAGAAAGGCTCCAACATAGATTCCCCACAAATCCTAGGTTCTGCTCTCAGCCACGATTTCCATCAACAGGGTTCAAAGACCAGAAAATTTGACATAGCAATTGGCCAAAGAAATTGGGGAAAACAATTAGGACTCAATATAGGTAACATGCACTAAAGAATCGAAGAGATTTGAGGCTTAATGGTGTTGGAAACCAACAAGCGGGCTAAGCAAATACTAGAGGGGGGTGAATAGTATTTTGAAGCACTAATACCAAATATTTCGATTGATAATTGAAGAATGGAGCTAAGACTGAATTTTCTGGAATCAGACACAAAAGACTCGAGTCTTTTGTGAAATACTCGAGTTTTTCAGTGATGAACAACTCGAGTCTTTTCTGAAATACTCGAGTTTTTCCTATCAGATAGCAGAAAAACCAGAAACGAAAATTCAGCAATTTAACTCAAATCAATTCAATAATAAACAGGAACTTATCCAACAGAATAGCAAGCAATCTAAATAACTTTTAAACACAAAGATTCCTTGAACTTGCTACCTAATTGTATAAATCCTAAT
This sequence comes from Crotalaria pallida, assembly GCA_037953625.1. Taxonomy (NCBI): domain Eukaryota; kingdom Viridiplantae; phylum Streptophyta; class Magnoliopsida; order Fabales; family Fabaceae; genus Crotalaria; species Crotalaria pallida. Next base: position 84,623,815 of record CM075649.1, read on the forward strand.
TGATTGAAATGACTTAAGTCTATTGAGCTAGAAAGTAGATTAAAAGCAATAAACCAACACTCAAGCAATTTTATCCTGGTTCACTCCAACAATGAGCTACATCCAGTCCTCCTAATCACTTAGGAGTTTCTACTAATAATCAAATTGTTAGAAATTACAAAGGATTGCTTGAGAATGGCCTCACTCAACCTAACCCTTTCAAGAGTGTACCAAACTCTTGATTTCTACCCCAATTTGATTCCGGTGATTGAAGAACTCTTCACAAAGCTTCCTTGAACTCCCTTCAAGAAACTCCACCGGGCTAGGAACCTCCTAGTCTTGTGCTTGAGAACCTCTCAAGACTTCCAACACCCTAAGCCACTTAGGGTTTGCTTGGGAACAATCCAAGACTTTGAATAATCAAGCTTTTTGTATGTGTATTACTAATCTCACAATGGATTAGCACAAATAAGCACAGCTCAATGTAAGAATTGAGGCCTAAAACTCAACTTGGAATAAAATGACAATATGAGTGAGAAGTTGAGCTTTTTGGGAATTAACACTTGAGAAGAGGAAATTATGAAAGCTTGTAATCAATGATGTGTTGTTGTCTTGTTTGTTCTTGCACAAATTCAAAGAGAAATTTTACAATAAGGTTCTGAATTCTCTCTTGGGGTTGGATGAGACTCAAAAACCCTCAATTGAGTTTTTGAGTCTCTCCAACGTTCATTTTTGCTGACTGGACAAAAATACTCGAGTCTTTTGGTAAATACTCGAGTCTTTTTGGTCGGTCACGAGTGAATTGGTGCACGAACAAGACTAACGGTCATAATTGCTGACCTGGCACAAATACTCGAGTTTTTTTACAAATACTCGAGTGTATACTCGAGTCTTTTTCAAAATACTCGAGTATTTTGATCAGATATGGGAAAAATTATTTTTCAATTTTATTTTTCCTCTCAAGTATTAATTTTTGGTCAATCTCAACTTAATAAACATATAAAAATTTATTCCTAGAAGAGACTAACTATTTCTACCCACTCTCAACCACTCTCAACATAAATTAGAAATTTACAATTAATATTTGATTGAGAATGATTGGGCTCTTGTCTTCTTTTCTTGACTTCTTGTTGATGTTGATGTTGCAATATCTTCAAGGCATGATTTGTTAATTATTTTGTCATCATCAAAACATAATCCACATAATTAGGAGCATTGAATTCACAATCTCCCCCTTTTTGGTGATGACAAAATAATTAACACTTGATCCATTTGTTAAGCTTGATCCACTTGGAGATGCAACTCCCCCTCACTATATGATACTTTTCACCTATCTAAAAATTCAGCTTGAGCAAGATGTTATGACAATTTAATTTTAGCACCAAGCCTATGGTATTAGAGAATTTAACAATTATCAGAGTATATACCATAATTAGAGATTTTAGGTGCAACAATATCAAGACAAGACAAGTGTAATATCTCTCCCCCTTTTTGTCATACGCCAAAAGGATGTAACAATTTAGAAAAAGATCAAGGGAGGAGAGGTGCATAATCGGAAAACCCCATAACCAACTATGCAAATAAAACGGAGATATAATAACGATAAAGAGCTCCCCCTGAAGCTTTGCACAAACATCATAATGAAGACCAAATTCATTAACATAAAAACATCATAAAAGGTCCAAATCAAAGGTGCAATAATAAACCCAAAGTCTCAAAACACCAAGTTCTCAAAATACAGAAAATGTAACAAAGACCAACATGATAAAAACAGAATGAAAACTAAGATAAAATCCAAAGGTCAACATCATCAAAACATCGAAGGAGCTGGAGCATCTGGAGGAGGATAAAACCGAGAGAAGAGTTTAGAGGATGAAAAACTAGTAAGATTTGACAAAACTTTGAGGAAAATCTGAGTTTTGAGGAGAGAGATATGAGAAAACCGAGAGAGAAGAGGGTCGCAAAAAAACTTGAGTCTGAGAGTATATATAAACAGTTCAAAATACTCGAATATATTCATAAATACTAGAGTTGTTCTTTAGGATATACTCGAGTTTTTGAAAATATATTCGAGTCGGTCGTGACTCAGCCCAGATTTCCCCAGAAAAGTCGAGTAAAAATTGAAAAACTCGAGTTTGGTCCGAAAGTTCAAATTTCAGGAAAACGCAAAATACTCGAGTTTTTGGAAAATACTCGAGTTTGGTCTGAAAGTTCAAAAATTGGGGGTTTCGAAAGACTCGAGTGTTTTGAAAAACACTCGAGTATTTTAATAAAGACTCGAGTGTTTTTAGAAACACTCGAGTATTTTTATCAGACCCTGATTAAAAACTTTTTCAATTTAAAACTGATTTAATTTTGAATTAAAATACTCGAGTGCTTTTGGAAAAACTCGAGTATTTTGACAGAACAGAAAGTAAAAACTCAGTTTTAAAAGACCAAACACAAATCAAATACAAATGCTTCACTACCAACTTGGAATACAGTACAGAATCACACACAATTAAGATATACAATTTCAAATATCATCAAGAACAATTTAACTAAGAATCAATAACACATTAGAGTAAGACTAATATGGTGATTTTTCAAAAAAAATGACACACAATGCAATTAGCCTATATTAGCTTCATCTAAAATACCAAGTTCTCTCCTAATATGATAAAAGGTGTCCCTTGGTAGAGGTTTTGTAAAAATGTCAGCTAATTGATTTGTGGTACTGACAAATTCAATTGTGCAATCACCCTTTTGTACATGATCTCTTAAAAAGTGATGTCTTATTTCAATGTGTTTAGTTCTTGAGTGATACACCGGATTCTTAGTCAAATTGATTGCACTCGTGTTATCGCATCTAATCGGAATATTTTCAAGTTTCAAACCAAAATCCGATAATTGTTGTTTCATCCATAACAGTTGAGCACAACAACTACCGGCTGCGATATATTCCGCTTCGGCTGTAGAAAGAGCGACACAAGCTTGCTTTTTAGAAAACCATGACACCAATGAACTTCCCAAGAAATGGCAAGTACCACTGGTGCTTTTGCGATCAAGCTTGCATCCCGCGAAGTCGGAATCCGAGTAACCAACTAAACAAAGATTGGCATCAGCAGGATACCATAAACCAGTGTTAATTGTTCCTTTTAGATACTTAAATATATGTTTAACTGCGGATAGGTGAGATTCTTTAGGATTAGCTTGAAATCTAGCACACATGCATACACTAAACATAATATCCGGTCTAGATGCAGTGAGATATAGGAGACTACCTATCATACCCCTATACTTACTAACATCAACCGGTGTACCTTGTTCATCCTTGTCTAGGTAGCATGATGTGCTCATTGGAGTGTAGGCTTCCTTGCACTTGTCCAATCCAAATTTTTCAAGGAGCTCTTTGCAATATTTCCCTTGATGCACAAATATCCCCTCCTTGACTTGCTTTATTTGTAAGCCTAGGAAGAACTTGAGTTCTCCCATCATTGACATTTCAAATTCCTTTTTCATCAAATTTGAAAACTTTCTACAAAGAGACACGTTAGTAGCACCGAAAATGATATCATCAACATAGATTTTTACTAACAAAATGTCATCCTTGGTTTTATAAATAAATAATGTATTATCAACCTTCCCTCTTTGAAACTTGTTTTCTAATAGAAAGGAACTCAATCGATCATACCAAGCTCTAGGAGCTTGTTTCAATCCATAGAGTGCCTTTTTCAATTTATAAACATGGTTTGGAAATTCACTATTTTCAAAACCGGGGGGTTGTTTGACATACACTTCTTCATTTATAAACCCATTCAAGAAAGCACTTTTAACATCCATTTGATATAAAGTGAATTTCATGATTGAAGCATAAGCAAGTAAAATTCGGATTGCTTCAAGACGTGCAACCGGAGCAAAGGTCTCATCATAATCGATACCTTCCTCTTGGTTGTACCCTTGAGCTACTAGTCTAGCTTTGTTTCTTATAATCAACCCGGATTCATCAAGTTTGTTTCTATAAATCCATTTAGTACCAATTATGGTATGATCATCGGGTTTAGGGACTAGATCCCAAACTTCATTTCTTTCAAATTGGTTTAATTCTTCTTGCATAGCAAGAACCCAATGATCATCCTCAATGGCCTTTTTAATTGAATCGGGTTCAATTTGAGAAACAAATGAGACATAGTGGCAAATGTTTTGAATAGACCTACGAGTAAGTACTCCCTTTGACATATCTCCTATGACTTTGTCTATAGGATGAGCCTTGACCGATTTCCAAGTTGGAGGAAGTTCTTCCCTTACTTCTCCTTCATCAACTTTTGAATTCTCTCTCTCTTTTTCTTCTTTTGAAAAGACAATGCCATCTTCACTAGCATCACATAAAACACTATCTTCTTTTGAAGACTCATTAAAAACCACATGAATTGATTCCTCAATAGTTAAAGTTCTTTTATTGAAAATTCTATAAGCTTTACTATGAGAAGAATAGCCTAAAAATATGCCTTCATCGGATTTGGAATCAAACTTGCCAAGGTGTTCTTTTCCATTATTTAAAACAAAAACTTGGCATCCGAAGACATGAAAATGAGATATATTTGGCTTTCTTCCCTTGTAAAGTTCATAGGGGGTTTTATCTAAAGAGGGCCTTATCAAAATACGATTTAAAACATAACAAGCCGTATTGACGGCATCGGCCCAAAAATATTGAGGTACTTGAGAATCATTTAACATGGTTCTAGCAAGTTCCTCTAGCACCCTATTTTTCCGCTCTACCACTCCGTTTTGTTCCGGAGTTCTTGGTGCGGAGAATTGGTGCTCAATACCATTTTTAGCACAAAATCTATCAAATTTGTGGTTTTCGAATTCACCACCATGATCGGTACGAATAATAATTACTTTTTGATTCACTTGGTTTTGCAAAAGTTTGACATGATGTTTAAAAGATTTGTAGGTCTCACTCTTAGTAGTTAAAAATAAAGTCCAAGTAAACCTAGAGAAGTCATCAACAATCACCAATGCATAATAGTTGCCACCAAAGCTTTTTACTTGTGATGGTCCAAACAAGTCCATATGAAGCATTTCTAATGGCCTTGATGTGGACATCACCATTTTTGATCCAAAGGTGTTTTTAGTTTGTTTACATTTCTTGCAAGGGGAACAAACACCTTCAATAGAAAAATTTAGCTTTGGTAAACCAACTACTAGATCTTTAGATTGAATTTTCTTCAATTGGTTTACATTTATATGAGCGGTCCTACGATGCCATAACCAAGTGTCATTTTCTTTGCTCACTAAACAAGTAGAGACCAAAGAAGTGACTTTGTTCAAATCAACTAAGTAAGTATTATTTGACCTTCTACCAACAAATTTGATTGATTCATCTTTGTCACTTTTAATGAGGCAATGGGTAGAGGTAAAAACTACATGATTACCAATATCACATAATTGGCTTATGCTCAAGAGATTATGTTCTAATCCTTGAACATAGAGCACATTATCAATAATCAAGTTTGAAGAGTTTCCGATTTTACCAATACCAAGGATTTTGCCTTTGTTGTTGTCCCCATAAGTGACATAACCCTTTTCCTTTGGAGTAAGCTCAATGAAGTGCCGCTTATCTCCCGTCATGTGCTTCGAACATCCACTATCAAGATACCACAATTGTTTTCCCGTTCGAAGGCACACCTACAATATGAAATCACTTGTTCACTTTGGGTACCCAAACAATGTTGGGTCCCTTAGGGTTAGTGTTGGGACTTTCTCCCTTCTTAATCCACATATAAGTGCCCTTATTCATTTCAAACTTCTTAATATGGCACTCAATGTTGATATGTCCAACTTTTCCACAATAAGTACAAGTTGGTCTCTTTGATGAGTTTTTCTTAGAAAATGTTCCAACCACCTTGTACTTTTTGTCCTTTTTATGAACATATCCTAAACCGGTTTTGTTGTGATTATGTCTTTGAGAGTTCAACAACCGGTTGAGGTTTCTATCACTATGTGAGATTGTGAGTTTGTTTTTCAACTCTTTCACTTCTTTTTCAAGTTCATCACATCTCTCACATGAAGTGATAATTTCCTCATGATTTGCACAATCACTTTGATGACTAGAATTAATAAGTTCCAAGGATTCATTTTGAAGTTTCAACTCATTTATAGATTTTTGCAATTCATCAATTTCATGTTGAAACTCCAAAATTTTCTTTCCTTTTTCCTTATTAATTTTAGCAAGCCTTTTAAATTGAATTAACATTTCATTGTAGGCTTCTTGCAAATCATCATATGAAATGGAGTTTGAAGATGAACAAGAAGAGCTAGAGGTTACCTCATCATCACTTTCACTCATGCCATGATTAGCTCTTGATGAGGACTCATGATTGTTCTTGGCCATGAGACAAAGGTTTGCATTTTCATCACCGGAGCTACTTGAAGACGATTCATTGCTCTTCTCCAGTGCATCCCAAACAATGTATGCACGCTTCCCTTTGGTCTCTTGGGTCTTCTTGTCATTCTTCTTCAAGAATGTGGCACATTCCATTCTTATGTGACCAACCCCACCACATTCATGACACTTAACTCCATCATTGGTACTCTTTTCTCTTTGTTTGGAGTCTTTGGTTCTCTTGAAATTGGATGAAGATCCACCTTTCTTCCCTTTGAAGAATTTGTTGAATCTTTTCACAAACATCCCAAATTCTTCTTGATTTGGTTCACCATCGGAATCTCCACTTGTAGAGCATTCTTCAACTTCTTTTGTAGCTTTGGTTGAAGCTTTGAGTGCTATGCTCTTTTTCTTTTTGTCCGATTCCTCATGCATCCCAAGTCTTGTAAGCTCCATCTCATGCTCTTGGAGTTTGCCAAACAAAGTGGCTAAGTCCATGCTATTTATGTCTCTTGATTCCTTGATGGCGGTTACCTTGGGTTGCCAACTCCTATCAAGACATCTTATAATTTTGTTAGTAGTTTCACCATTGCGAAATACTTTTCCCAAGGAAATCAAATGATTAACAATGTGAGAGAATCGCTTTTGCAAGTCACTAATGGATTCATTTGGCAACATGTGGAACAATTCATATTCGTGAGTTAGAGAATTCAATCTTGCATCTCTAACCTCACTTGTTCCCTCATGTGTGACTTGCAAAGTATCCCACATTTCTTTTGCCGATTTACATTGGGAAACTCTATAAAATTCATCATGAGATAAAGCCGAAAAGATGATGTTTTTAGCTTTTAAATCAAATGAAACTTTTCTCTTTTCATCATCATTCCAACTACTCCTTGGAATTTCAACAATTTCATCATTTATTTTCTTTTTGGGAATGAAAGGACCATTTTCAATTGCATCCCAAATATCCATATCAATTGCTTCAATAAAAACTTTCATGCGAGTTTTCCAATAAACATATCCTACACCATTAAATAGTGGAGGACGGTTTATTGAAGCTCCTTCTCCACCAAAGTTATTGCTAGAGCCCATTTAGTTTCCAAAAGGATCTTTTTCGAAAAAGTTGTTACACTCGATCTTTCGACCGAGCTCTGATACCACTTGTTGGAAACCAACAAGCGGGCTAAGCAAATACTAGAGGGGGGGTGAATAGTATTTTGAAGCACTAATACCAAATATTTCGATTGATAATTGAAGAATGGAGCTAAGACTGAATTTTCTGGAATCAGACACAAAAGACTCGAGTCTTTTGTGAAATACTCTTGTTTTTCAGTGATGAACAACTCGAGTCTTTTCTGAAATACACGAGTTTTTACTATCAGATAGCAGAAAAACCAGAAACGAAAATTCAGCAATTTAACTCAAATCAATTCAATAATAAACAGGAACTTATCCAACAGAATAGCAAGCAATCTAAATAACTTTTAAACACAAAGATTCCTTGAACTTGCTACCTAATTGTATAAATCCTAATTGATTGAAATGACTTAAGTCTATTGAGCTAGAAAGTAGATTAAAAGCAATAAACCAACACTCAAGCAATTTTATCCTGGTTCACTCCAACAATGAGCTACATCCAGTCCTCCTAATCACTTAGGAGTTTCTACTAATAATCAAATTGTTAGAAATTACAAAGGATTGCTTGAGAATGGCCTCACTCAACCTAACCCTTTCAAGAGTGTACCAAACTCTTGATTTCTACCCCAATTTGATTCCGGTGATTGAAGGACTCTTCACAAAGCTTCCTTGAACTCCCTTCAAGAAACTCCACCGGGCTAGGAACCTCCTAGTCTTGTGCTTGAGAACCTCTCAAGACTTCCAACACCCTAAGCCACTTAGGGTTTGCTTGGGAACAATCCAAGACTTTGAATAATCAAGCTTTTTGTATGTGTATTACTAATCTCACAATGGATTAGCACAAATAAGCACAGCTCAATGTAAGAATTGAGGCCTAAAACTCAACTTGGAATAAAATGACAATATGAGTGAGAAGTTGAGCTTTTTGGGAATTAACACTTGAGAAGAGGAAATTATGAAAGCTTGTAATCAATGATGTGTTGTTGTCTTGTTTGTTCTTGCACAAATTTAAAGAGAAATTTTACAATAAGGTTCTGAATTCTCTCTTGGGGTTGGATGAGACTCAAAAACCCTCAATTGAGTTTTTGAGTCTCTCCAACGTTCATTTTTGCTGACTGGACAAAAATACTCGAGTCTTTTGGTAAATACTCGAGTCTTTTTGGTCGGTCCCGAGTGAATTGGTGCACGAACAAGACTAACGGTCATAATTGCTGACCTGGCACAAATACTCGAGTTTTTTTACAAATACTCGAGTGTATACTCGAGTCTTTTTCAAAATACTCGAGTATTTTGATCAGATATGGGAAAAATTATTTTTCAATTTTATTTTTCCTCTCAAGTATTAATTTTTGGTCAATCTCAACTTAATAAACATATAAAAATTTATTCCTAGAAGAGACTAACTATTTCTACCCACTCTCAACCACTCTCAACATAAATTAGAAATTTACAATTAATATTTGATTGAGAATGATTGGGCACTTGTCTTCTTTTCTTGACTTCTTGTTGATGTTGATGTTGCAATATCTTCAAGGCATGATTTGTTAATTATTTTGTCATCATCAAAACATAATCCACATAATTAGGAGCATTGAATTCACAAATGGTGGACTGTACTTACCAAAATCAAAGCTGAAACTTAGCTTCCAGAACAAGAAGAAAACAGAGCTCAGACTTGATTTCCTCGCTTCCAAGGTTGATTACTCCTTCCACATGAACACTCAGCTCTCAAATCTTATATCATTGGAAAGCCCTTGATTCAAGCTTTCCAAAAGTGTGTGTTTTGCTCTCTAGTACTCAAGAACCAACACGAATTTCCCAGAACGAAAAAGAAACCCTAACTGAGCCACCTTCAACACTAAAACCAGAAATCAACCCTAAACCTTCAGAATTTCCACAATTTATAGACGAATTGGGCTTGCATGCAGAGCGACGCGTGTCTCCCACCATGAATTGAGTGGGATTCGTGGCGAATTCTGGGTTAAACGCGTGATTACTCATCAAACGCACTAAACCAGTTTTCTGAGTTCATCGTGTAACCGGTTACACAGCCCTTCTGACCGGTTAGATACTGATAAAATTCAAAAATTAATAATTTAATTACTCTTTCTTCAAAAACCTTTTTAATATTGCAATTAGGTCCCAACCCAAGGACTAAATTACAATATTCACATTTTTGTACAAAATAACCTCTCATATTTTTATATATAAAATCGCATAATGTACAAAAACTAAAACCTTCAAAACCAATATAAATCAATTATAAAATAATTGTTATAATTAATTTCTTGGTTATTTGGGAGACGAAAATTAGGGGTGTTACAAATTCACTCATCTTATAAATCTTATTCGATGCTTAATGCTTTGATATACTTCTCTTTGAAACGTCTCTGTCTTTTAAGTTTTATTGTTTCGATTAGCATCAATGATGAGGGGGAAACATCATTGAGCTCACACACGTCTACATCTCCTCGGTCAACCACCCAACCTAGTCGGAAGCAAACAGGAGTACAGGACCTTTACCACGCGGGCACGACAGCTGTCACACAAACAAATGGTCCCAGACCAGGAGGACTCAGCCTCAAATCAATCAATTCATATCATATATTCAAGGCACGCTCTCAGCGGCAATCACAAATTCCCCGTTCCAGTCCCTCTCACTGTTCTCGATTTGCAATCTGTAGTGGATCTGAGAAGTAGATCCACCACGATGTGTGTTTGGGGTTGTTGCAGCTGACGAGGGTGACCCCGGTCCTACGTACCCCCAGTGATAAGGGGATCAAGCCACACGTAGTTCTTGAGAGCAGGGATGAGAGAACATACCTTAGCCCCTATAGCATGGCGATACTTATAGGGGAAGTTGTGTTGTGGTGCCTTATGGGCCTGTTCGGCCCAGTAGGGCTGACGTGGCTCTTAGAGGATAAGAAGGATGAGTTATTCACCCTTATCCTGTACTAGAGAGCTCATGCTTATCCTGTAGCGGTAGGATTTATTATTGGTTAACCCTACAAGCCCCCCAAGCTCGTATAGGCTCGAAGAGCCTGTGCTGAGCTTCTGAGAGTTGGTGGTGACATAAAACATTGTTTGCTAGTTGATGCCTTTTATTCGGAAGAGTATCACTGATGGTTGATAGCGTTCTTCGTGCTCGGATAATGACAGGGAAACCCGATATGAGATTCTTCATAATTAGAAAACGATTCCGACCAGGGGAAATCAACAAAATATTCTTCATACCCGGAACGAGAGACTCTAGTGGGGAACACAGTGCGAGGTTTCCACAATCGTCTTTACGAATCCGAGAAGAGAAGGGTAGTGCGTGATTCCCGACATTCTGAATGTATGAGATACCAAAAGGGGGACGCTGTCTAGGGTCCGCGCGCAGTTGGCACATGTATTCGAAACAAGGAACCGTACACAAACTTCTCTACGCTCGGAACACAAGCGCAAAGAGGGAAACTCGGCACGGGGGTCCTCGCCATCATCAATACGTTTCGAATAGAGTAACATGTTATTGTGTTCACTATGCTCGGAAAACGATATGCCCATTGATGAGAATCTTGAAATGGGTCACTCAGCTGCTCGGGCCATCATACGTGTACCTTGCATGTGTGTACGAAAATAATAATTAATTAGTTATTGTCGTTCAAGATTGACAATTTATAATATTTATTGGCAATTAATAAATGACATGTAATCAAATTAATCATGCGCTAATAAGTGATATTGACAATTGCATAATATGAGTAAAAATGTTACTTCCCTGTGTTTATGAACGAGTTGTTGTTGTTGTTGTCCAACTTTTTTTTTTTTGGCTTGGGCCTGTTGAGGCCCTTTTCTTCTTTTTGGTGCAGCTTGGCCCAGCAGCCCAATAGGCTTGGGAACCCTAACGTCCTAACACAGCAGGTGCTGCTGCGGTTGATGTTGCAGGCAAGGAGGGGTGCTGTTGTTACGGCGGCGATGGCAAACACTTGCGGGAAGGGCGAGCGCCGGAGGGGCAAACGGCGACGGGTTGCGGGCTGGAGCCTCCTGACGGTGACGGCCAACAAACCTGGACACGAGGGACGTTTCCCCCACCACCAACCCGCCATGGCATGAAGTTCGGAAGAAACCACGAACCTGTTCCCGGTTGTTCGAGCATGATGGTGGAGACTCGGTTCTGAGGTGAGCACCTGGAGGAGCAGCGGAAGAAGCTTAGAGATCTCTGCGATGGCTTCAATCTGGATCTGGATTGCGCCACAGATCTAATCATCCAAACCTGCGAGGCCTGATATTCATGAACCCCACCGGCGAGAAGCAGGTGTTGTTCGCGGTTGAGTTTGGCGCCCATGGTGGCGGTGCTTCGCGTGACGGTGGAGATGAGAGAGAGAACTAGATGCGGCGGCCCTGAACAACAACATGAATAGCACCGGCAGCAACCGTGGACAGAATCGGCAGCCACCACGGTGGTTGGCTCCTCATCGTTTCCGCCGCCAATGTTGCTGTTCTTCTTTATTTATTTATTTACTTCATTTTATTTTATTTTTAATTTTTTTTGTAATTGTAGATGGGAATCGGAGTTTATCGTTTCCCACAAACGGCGCCAATGTAGTGGATCTGAGAAGTAGATCCACCACGATGTGTGTTTGGGGTTGTTGCAGCTGACGAGGGTGACCCCGGTCCTACGTACCCCCAGTGATAAGGGGATCAAGCCACACGTAGTTCTTGAGAGCAGGGATGAGAGAACATACCTTAGCCCCTATAGCATGGCGATACTTATAGGGGAAGTTGTGTTGTGGTGCCTTATGGGCCTGTTCGGCCCAGTACGGCTGACGTGGCTCTTAGAGGATAAGAAGGATGAGTTATTCACCCTTATCCTGTACTAGAGAGCTCATGCTTATCCTGTAGCGGTAGGATTTATTATTGGTTAACCCTACACAATCAAGGGGGCGACAGTACAATTCTAGTTCCGGTGCAGAACGTGCCACGGCATTAGACCCAGTCCCCACCATGTTAGTGCGCCACTTGTGGAATTGTTCTGCCTAGAAAGTACTCTAGACTTCTTGACGTTTCACCGTCATCGTCCTCCCCTCATGCAATCTCCTCCTAAGTATCCGCAGATACCTATGGTTCCTTCCTCTCCACTACTTCGATACGACACTCATACCTCACCGTGTTTGTAAATGTCTTTTAAAGTCTTTTAAAGTTTCATGTTTTAATTAGCGGCTTAATCCTAACAGTCGGCTCGTCCTTGGTGCATCCCTTCAACGAAGCCCGACCACTAATCGCAAACCTTTCCCCCTAAATCTCAATAGCACTCTTGCCTCAAATCACTTTCTCATTATCACCATTCTCATAAACTCATTCTCAACATATTTCTCATCAACATCATCAGCATCTTTTCCTCGTCTTTCTCAAAATATCTTTTCGCAAAACTTTTTCGAAAACATGATTTCACAAAACTTTTACTTCACAAAACATTTTCAGAAACCTCATTTCAGAAATCCTTTCACAAAACCTTTTTCAAAAATAATGTTTCCAAAAACTTTCACAAAAATGTCATTTTCGCAAAAGCTTTTCAAACATCTCTTTTCAAAACCTTTTTAAAAAAAAATCATATTTTTGGATGAGTGTTAATGGAGGAGCAAGCTCAACTCAACACTAAGCTTCTTTCCAAAAACATGAACGAGGAATCACATCTCCACTCAAACCACATCTCACTTTCACAACCACGTTCTCTTTCAAATCTCAACTCTTTTCACTCAAATATCAATTCTCTTTCTTTCATTCTTTATCTCTTTTGCATTCCATTCGCATCACGCTTTATCTCTTTCTCAATCATTTCTCATACTTTCTCTTCATTCTCAGCTCATCACTTATTTCTTTCTCAATTATTTATCATGTTTCTTGTTTATTTCTCTTTTCTTTTTCCATTTATCTTATTACTTCCACAATTCCATCATCATCATTTCACTATCCCAATATAATCAAACAATATCTAAACAAAATAAAGTATGCACAGCAGTAAACATCTAGTGATGCATAGCAAATTAACATTTAGTATGAAAACAGAACATCTAACACACATATTTGTATCGACTAATTAGCAGTACTCTCACAATCCTTCTATTTGGATTGTGAGCAACCACGTTACAGGACCACAGCACTCTCACTCACCTGGATGACGACACATCCAAAGACTTCCCAAGATTTCCAGTCACCAACCTTGCCACATTTCCTTCGCGTCCGACACCCGAACTAGACATTTTTCCCCGTGCGTTAGAAACGATTTACGTGAATTCTTAATTTTGTTGTAAAGGTACTTTGAAACACTTCCCTTTTTGAAAACACGTTGCTAACATCCGTAAGGTTTTAAATCCAAATCAACTTAAAAAGGTTTTCAAGAAAACTTTGAAAACAATTTCTTTATCAAAATAAAATCCATTTATCTTAACTTAAAACGCTTTGATTGAAAAAAATCAATTTCTTTAATCATTGAATGAAAAACAACTCTTTAAAAAAAATCTCTATTAAATCAAGTACAAAATTCAAGAAGGTAAAATTTCAAAACAAATCAACTAATTTATTTAATTTCATAACATTATCAAACACTGATCAGAGAATATCAATTAAAAATTTCAATTTAATTTAAGTTGTTTAAATCATTCTTTTCATATAAAACATTTTTTTTAATTACTTTAAAACTCAAACATACGTTTCTCACAAACCAAGTTCACAAACAAATTCAAAACAATTCTACCACATTCAATCAGCATGAAAAGCAACACATACAAATTTCAAACCATTCAAATCATTCACAAACAGAGTTCGCAAACAGCACACAAACAGTACATACAAGTTCCCAAGCATTCATAAGCACACACCATACAACTCATATTTTCAATCATTCAAAACTATTAATTAAATTTATAATCTTATTAAATTAATTAAATTACTCTTTAGAAAATAATTTAGACTTAATCCTTTAATTCAACTTAACAAAACCGAATTATTCATATAGTCATTAATTACTAATCACAAATAATTATAACAACTTAAGACCATTTAGTCATCATCATGCAAATTTCTTTTTACATAATTAAATAAAATACAAAAAGAATTAAAAGAAACACATATTATTTTCATCAATCACATAACACTATGCATCTAGGAATATAGCTGTCATCATGGTCATTTTATGAAAATAATTTTCCTATTAATTAAACATACAGTGGCCGAATTATACACATACAATTTTTGCAAAGATTAATGCACAAGTAAAGACATGAAATCATGAAATTATTTTCTTTATTTTCATACTAAAACCGTGAGCATCAACAAGGAAAATAAACAACTTTAATTTCATTTTTATGACAAAAATCAACACAACAATTTAAATCACAAACCATCACACATAATTCCTTTTAAATTTAATTAACTAATGCATGCACTTTTTAAACCTTAAAGTCAATTATCCTTATCATGCATGCACCCTACAAGAGGAACAAACATAGCTACTACCTAATCCTAGGATGGCTCAAAGTCAACATACCACATCATCATGCATCAACATAATTAAAACAAATTCTTTTTCAAACATTTTTTTGGCATACATAAAATAAATTCAAGGTTACACTTTAAATCTTTAAAAATGACATGTAAATACTTAAAATCATTAGATCTATTCCTAGGACAAACATGCATCCACTTTTCATAAAATAAAAAGCAAAGATCCTAGTCTTATTAGATATGGCTGAATGGCCTCTACAAAATATAACACACACAAAATTTAATACTAGATCAAATCATGCACATAATTAAACATTAAATCAAAGCATGTTTAAACTTGAAAATCATTTTAAATCTTAATTCTTTTCTTAAAACCGAGACATACACATAAAAGAAAACACAATTTTACTTTTGGAAAATAACATGCAAATCAAGGATCTAAACACTTTCATTTATCAAGCAAAATAATTACATGCACACATTTAGATCAACCAAGTTCATCACAAAAATAACATGCAAGGCTAAAGACTTAAACCCTTTTACAAATTAAGTTTAGATCATGAGATTATTCATCAACTAAGCATGGAAACACAACCATAGTTCACGGTTTCACCAAAAATTCATCATGCAAAGCCAAATAATTTCACTTTATTATTAACTAAGTTTAGATCATGCAATTACTTGTCAAATAATCACAAAACATACATGGATCAAGATCTAAAGACCAAAATTCCACTTTATTAATAAATAAACTTAGATCATGAATTTATTCACCAAATCATTACACAAACATACATAAATCACGGTTTAAAGAAAGAAAATCAAACATGCAAAGAGATTTATTTTAGGTTTCACAAAAAGCTTAATTTTCTTTAGATCTTTAAGAGTTT
Organism: Crotalaria pallida; assembly: GCA_037953625.1. Taxonomy (NCBI): domain Eukaryota; kingdom Viridiplantae; phylum Streptophyta; class Magnoliopsida; order Fabales; family Fabaceae; genus Crotalaria; species Crotalaria pallida. Next base: position 84,639,676 of record CM075649.1, read on the forward strand.
TAGTTAGAAAAATGTTGGATCCTTAAGAAAACTCCACCGAAGCATCAAACACAAGATTTAACATATTACAAATTAGTTTAAGTCCTTAAAGTCCATGATCAAGCAAGATCAACACATAAAATCATCTTACAAACCATAAAATAAGACATGCAAGAAGAAATAAGAAGTAGATCTATAAACTAGAAAAAGAAAAACTTAAACTATTACAAATCTTCTTCAAGCTCTTCGGATCCTACCATGAAAGGAATTGGTTCTAGCTTTAACAATCTTGATCTACAAGGAATGGGACTTGGTCTAGGTTGAATCTCCTTCTTTCTCCTCTCCTATGGCTCTCGGCCACTTCTCCCTCTCTCTCTCTCTATTTTTCTTTTCTTTTCTTTCTAAGAGTTGAATGATTCTCTTAGAAATTGTGTTGGTGTTGGTGGAAGAAATGAGAATCGGTGAAGTGAAAAATGAACCAAGGCACCTTGTATATATAAGCCACGAACTAATCCCTCTTTTGCCCTTGGTTGATGGTTTGGTTATACACAATGGGAGGGACGGTTTTGGCATCACAAAAATATGCATGGGTGGTCTTTATCAAAACCAAGGGGACAAAGTTAAGTAGGCTAGGCTTTTTAGGGGTCATTTAGGATTAAAACTAGTTAGGGTTTGGACATTAGTTTGGTTTGGTTCTAACTAAGTTTTAGTCCATTTGGTTAGGGCTTTACTTGCCGACCAAGTTTCTAGAGAAATTATACTCCTAACATACATACACACACATACACGTATATCACATACATATATATATTTTCATACACACAAACCGTATCACACATATACACACATACATGCTTCACATTTTCATTTCCTATTATAGTTACTAATTCATGCAATCACCTCTTTAATTAATCACATTCACACAATTAATTTCACACATCATACCTCAAGCACACACATTAAATCAAACACATCTCACATACAAATTCAAGCCAACCCAATAAAATTTATTTTCTTAGAAATATGAGTTCCAAAATTCGTATTTCATATCTCTTAAAATAAATTTTTGTAAAACCACCCAGTAAAATCTGAAAATCATATTTTTAAAATCTAAGTTTCAAGACGATCGTTTTGATATAAAGTTCATGAAAATCCGAGTTACTGTTAAAAAGTTACGAATTTTCTAAGAAAACAATTCAAAAATTCATTTCAAATAAAAAGCACTTTTAATAATATCACTACTTCTTTCTTTTAAAAAAATCAAATCAACAAAACTCTTTTATAAAAACATTTTGTTTCTAGAAATCCATGAAAAATCACCATTTTATTTCTTTCTCTCATAAATTGTTTTTCCAAAAATATCATCTCAGGGTTTATTCTGTCGAAAATCGTTTACGCAGGTGTGGAAAAAATGCGGCGTGTTACATTCTCCCCAACTTGAAGATTTCTCGTCCTCGAGAAATGCCGTGTAGAATCTGTCTAGTCAGTGGACGCGTAACTCCTTGAAGAAATTCCTTTCTCTCTTTAACTGTCGTAAACGTTGCATCTTCGAATTCGCACCATGTATTTAACGTTCTTAAGAGCGGATCAAACGGATTACTTGCAAAAGTAATCCCTTGAAGGACTTTCAATAATACTAGGGTGGGGTAAAAACAACATGGTTTCATTAACAACAAAGGACTGAGGGGTGCAAAGGCATCAAAATAGTATTCAGAAACAACAGGGTTACGTTCGTTTGGGGTCAAGACACTACCATACTCAGGGTTACAATCTTCTCATTGGTTCAAGCCTAAACAAATTACTCCTCAACTCTCACATCTTCAACTACTCCCCAACTTAAATGATGCATACCTCTATACACCACATTTATTCTTATAGACTTATCCTCTAAATACTCCCATTCTTCGCCACCTTTTTGATCAATTCTTACAAAATTTCCCATTACTTAGCTTCAATCTATCCTCTTATTGCATTATATCTCACCAAACAATTGCCCATATCAGACTTCTATGGCTACTATTAAATCTTCCTCTTACTCTATCAACCACTAATCCTCAAGAAATATACACTATCGCACTCCTTATCTCACACACTCAATCATACAACTTAGACAATTCTAAACCTTTTTCCATTTCCCATAATTTTTCTTACATTCTAAACCATTAAAATTCCTCAACTCCAAGACCTATCATCCATTACCATATCAAATCCTACCTTTTTACCTAACCTTGAGTCAATCACTTAAAGATTCTAGCCACAAATTCCTCCATCTTATCACTTCGACTTTACCGTATCATCTCTTATTGGCTGCTATCTAATCATTTTCCAACTTAAATCAAGACACTTAGGACTCTAATTACAAACATCACCTAAATTTCTTCCTCATCTTATCACCATATAAACCATTAATTTAACCAATCCGGCATCAAAATTCTTAATCCTAATCACTTTACATGGCTCACAACTCCTCTAAGACTCCAAGGATACCTCTATTTCCTCCAAAACTCATACTTCCTTCGTCCATACTGACAAATCCTCATTCTCCTTAACCCAACATCACTTCACAATTCAATTCCCCACTTAGAACTATCCTTGTGACTGGGATAAGGTGTCAGGAGCCAAAAGTCTCACCAAAAGTTTAGAAAAGATAAATGTCTGGTCAAAGATCAAAAGAAGCTTTGGGTTTAGCAACAATCAAGGCTTTGTCAAAAACTGGGTCTAAAATTTTCAGAAAAAGCTTTTCCAAACATCATGCCAAAGCAATTTTGGCACGCATAGGGTTCACATAAGAAAGGCTTCAACAACAAAAGAGAGTTCTAGTCACAAGACAAAAGCTCATAACTCAAGGGTCATCACGAACAAAAGGGTTCACATCAAAGATAGGTTCAGCAAAAGAAGATTCGAATCACTCATCAACATCCCATAACGACACTGATCTCTGCTCCTCGTTTCCAATGTAGTCAAAAACCATCACATTCCAGAGAAAACATCCGCGTACTCCTAACGTTCCTATTCTCATCTATCGCTATCTTAATACTAACGCACACACGAAGTCACACAGCAGAGTATGTAAGTCCATGCATAAGGTTTCTTAGATTAACCATTGCTCTGATACCATTCTGTAACACCCCGATTCGGCAACTTGAAACTTAAACTCAAAGTAGTGAAAATTAGGGCCATTTTTTTTTTTAAACAAGTGTTATGTGTGTAAGATCCATTGAGAATGTTTTGATAAATGACAAAAGGTTTTGAACAAGCTACAAATGTGTTGATCAAGTTCAAGCTCATCAAGCAACAACAAGCATCAAGTGATGAAGAGAGAGCAAGCTCATGAAGACTTAGTTTGGTAGTTTATGTTTTATTGTAATATCTTTCGCCTCTCAAGTCTTTTAGTTTATGAGTTTGGGTAGAGTTAATAGAGGGTAGTGAATCTCTATCAAGGTCATGATTATATCATAATTTTAGTTTTCACTTAATCCAAAATCAATAGGTGGCTTAAAGGTTTGAAAGAAAAGGTTTAGTTTTTGAGAAAACAAGTTTTAATTGATTTTTCACTAAACTAATCGATTAAGGCTTAAACTAATCGATTAAGGCTTATGTTAATCGATTAGAATTTTCAAAGCTTGCGCACTTAATCGATTAAGCAATGTGTTAATCGATTAAGACATGTATTAATCGATTAACACGTACAGATCTGGTTTTTTAAATACGTTTTTCACTTCTCAAAAGTACTTTGAAGTGTTCCTAACTTTTGGGTATTCTATATAAACCTTTTCCCAATTATTGTGATCATCTAGAATCATTTTGATATTCATTTTACAAAGAATCAAGCCACTCTATTCTCTCTCACTTTCATAGATCAAAGCTTTTAACTTTTACATTCTTTGATCAAGAATCTTTAATCTCTTATGTTGATATTTTCATAGCTATTGAAAGAGATTCATAGGATTGTTATTTTGTTTTTCATTTGAGTTGTAATCATTGCAAAGAAGGCAAGCTATCTACAACAAAGGAAGTCTTGGTTGTTCATCAAGCAAACAAGCATTTGGAAGTCTTGATTGTAAATCAAGCAAGTGGAAGTCTTGTTGTGTTAACAAGCAAATTGGAAGTCTTGGTGTGAGGCATCATCAAGCAAGTGGAAGACTTTGAAGAATCTCAAAGCAATTGGAAGTCTTGTTGAGGGGAATTAACAAGCAAGGTTAGAGGTTAGATTAGAGCATTCAATAGGATTGCAAGGCAAGGGTGTGGTATCTCTTGTAGGCTATCAAGAAGGGAGTCTTGAGAGGCATTTACTTGTAATTTGAGAACTCTAATTCCTCATAGTGAAAAATCTCTCTTGGTTGAAGAGGGGACTGGATGTAGCTTTCAAGTGGATGAAAGTGAAAAAGGATAAATCACTGTGTCGTATCTCTAAACCCTTAACTCTTTACATTCAAGTCATTCATTGTGTTCTTGGTTGAAAACCTAGAAAAAAATTGATTTTCATAATTGATTGAATTGAATATTAATTGTGTAAATTGATTTGGGGAAAATCATTTTCATAACCTAGGTAATCAATAAGAATATTGGTGTTAATCAATTCCGCTTTATCTCTGATCATATGTGTTAATTGATTGATTTTCGTATTTGATTGAAAAGTGGTTTTTCAGTTTTAACAGTGATTAATCGAGTAACTGTTTTCATTAATCGATTAATTTTTAAGTTGCTTTCGGCATTAATCGATTAGTACCTTTGTTAATCGATTAGTTTGAAAGTAAGCTTCGGCATTAATCGATTAGTACTGAAGTTAATCGATTAATCAGTACATTTTTGTAAAAATCATTTTGTTTTAATCGTTTCGATTTGTTTCTTTCGAAAATCTTTCAAGGTTTATCTAACACCTATTCAACCCCCCCTTCTAGGTGTTCTCCTAGTGTCTCCTAGTTATTTCTACCACCGATTGTAGGTTCTAACAATGTGAACATGAGAACACTCAAACTTTTAAAACATAGTTATAATTAAAACCCGTGTTCACACATTTCATAATCTCTTTCAAGTTCCAAACCGAGATGTCACAAGACACCGCGCCTTGAAACTCGTTTTCAAAAGCATCATTCAAAACGTAGCCCGTTTACTTATTTCAGAACACCAGTGTTAAATAAAAACTTTTGCCGGGGTACAGTATGATAGAGCTAGGTAACTAAGAACTTACAATGGAGTACATTCCGCCAGGGGAATTCCTAGCTTCTAGTCATGCTTCCTATTACTTGTCGTCTAACTCCGGACTTTGGTTGATGAAGCCCACCACGCTTTCGTTGCGCCATCTACCCGTTGCAATATCAGCGGTTGCCGATACGACAACAAGGTAAGAGAGAGTCAGTGTTCCAAACACTAACGGGTTGACCTTGCGGTCTCGGGTAGATTGAATATAATGACGGACAGATAATACTATAGAACAATATAAATAAAACAACATGACATGCAATCACATCATACATATAACATGTTATGCATCTAGCATATATGAATCACATAAAGCATATCATCATGAACACAAATACTTTACTCAGGTTCTTATCATCACAATTCCAAAATCTTTCTCGTGAGCTTTCACAACTGTTCTCATTCCTTCTTTCCTCATCATATCCACACTTATTACTCATTCCAAGAATTCACTCATCTTATAAATCTTATTCGATGCTTAATGCTTTGATATACTTCTCTTTGAAACGTCTCTGTCTTTTAAGTTTTATTGTTTCGATTAGCATCAATGATGAGGGGGAAACATCATTGAGCTCACTCACGTCTACATCTCCTCGGTCAACCACCCAACCTAGTCGGAAGCAAACAGGAGTACAGGACCTTTACCACGCGGGCACGACAGCTGTCACACAAACAAATGGTCCCAGACCAGGAGGACTCAGCCTCAAATCAATCCATTCATATCATATAATCAAAGCACGCTCTCAGCGGCAATCACAAATGCCCCGTTCCAGTCCCTCTCACTGTTCTTGATTTGCAATCAAGGGGGCGACAGTACAATTCTAGTTCCAGTGCAGAACGTGCCACGGCATTAGACCCAGTCCCCACCACGTTAGTGCGCCACTTGTGGAATTGTTCTGCCTAGAAAGTACTCTAGACTTCTTGACGTTTCACCGTCATCGTCCTCCCCTCATGCAATCTCCTCCTAAGTATCCGCAGATACCTATGGTTCCTTCCTCTCCACTACTTCGATACGACACTCATACTTCACCGCGTTTGTAAATGTCTTTTAAAGTCTTTTAAAGTTTCATGTTTTAATTAGCGGCTTAATCCTAACAGTCGGCTCATCCTTGGTGCATCCCTTCAACGAATCCCGACCACTAATCGCAAACCTTTCCCCCTAAATCTCAATGGCACTCTTGCCTCAAATCACTTTCTCATTATCACCATTCTCATAAACTCATTCTCAACATATTTCTCATCAACATCATCAGCATCTTTTCCTCGTCTTTCTCAAAATATCTTTTCGCAAAACTTTTTCGAAAACATGATTTCACAAAACTTTTACTTCACAAAACATTTTCAGAAACCTCATTTCAGAAATCCTTTCACAAAACCTTTTTCAAAAATAATGTTTCCAAAAACTTTCACAAAAATGTCATTTTCACAAAAGCTTTTCAAAAATCTCTTTTCAAAACCTTTTTCAAAAAAAAAATCATATTTTTGGATGAGTGTTAATGGAGGAGCAAGCTCAACTCAACACTAAGCTTCTTTCCAAAAACATGAACGAGGAATCACATCTCCACTCAAACCACATCTCACTTTCACAACCACGTTCTCTTTAAAATCTCAACTCTTTTCACTCAAATATCAATTCTCTTTCTTTCATTCTTTATCTCTTTTGCATTCCATTCGCATCACGCTTTATCTCTTTCTCAATCATTTCTCATACTTTCTCTTCATTCTCAGATCATCACTTATTTCTTTCTCAATTATTTATCATGTTTCTTGTTTATTTCTCTTTTCTTTTTCCATTTATCTTATTACTTCCACAATTCCATCATCATCATTTCACTATCCCAATATAATCAAACAATATCTAAACAAAATAAAGTATGCACAGCAGTAAACATCTAGTGATGCATAGCAAATTAACATTTAGTATGCACACAGAACATCTAACACACATATTTGTATCGACTAATTCGCAGTACTCTCACAATCCTTCTATTTGGATTGTGAGCAACCACGTTACGGGACCACAGCACTCTCACTCACCTGGATGACGACACATCCAAAGACTTCCCAAGATTTCCAGTCACCAACCTTGCCACGTTTCCTTCGCGTCCGACACCCGAACTAGACATTTTTCCCTGTGCGTTACAAACGATTTACGTGAATTCTTAATTTTGTTGTAAAGGTACTTTGAAACACTTCCCTTTTTGAAAACGCGTTGCTAACATCCGTAAGGTTTTAAATCCAAATCAACTTAAAAAGGTTTTCAAGAAAACTTTGAAAACAATTTCTTTATCAAAATAAAATCCATTTATCTTAACTTAAAACGCTTTGATTGAAAAAAATCAATTTCTTTAATCATTGAATGAAAAACAACTCTTTAAAAAAAATCTCTATTAAATCAAGTACAAAATTCAAGAAGGTAAAATTTCAAAACAAATCAACTAATTTATTTAATTTCATAACATTATCAAACACTGATCAGAGAATATCAATTAAAAATTTCAATTTAATTTAAGTTGTTTAAATCATTCTTTTCATATAAAACATTTTTATTAATTACTTTAAAACTCAAACATACGTTTCTCACAAACCAAGTTCACAAACAAATTCAAAACAATTCTACCACATTCAATCAGCATGAAAAGCAACACATACAAATTTCAAACCATTCAAATCATTCACAAACAGAGTTCGCAAATAGCACACAAACAGTACATACAAGTTCCCAAGCATTCATAAGCACATACCATACAACTCATATTTTCAATCATTCAAAACTATTAATTAAATTTATAATCTTATTAAATTAATTAAATTACTCTTTAGAAAATAATTTAGACTTAATCCTTTAATTCAACTTAACAAAACCAAATTATTCATATAGTCATTAATTTCTAATCACAAATAATTATAACAACTTAAGACCATTTAGTCATCATCATGCAAATTTCTTTTTACATAATTAAATCAAATACAAAAAGAATTAAAAGAAACACATATTATTTTCATCAATCACATAACACTATGCATCTAGGAATATAGCTGTCATCATGGTCATTTTATGAAAATAATTTTCCTATTAATTAAACATACAGTGGCCGAATTATACACATACAATTTTTGCAAAGATTAATGCACAAGTAAAGACATGAAATCATGAAATTATTTTCTTTATTTTCATACTAAAACCGTGAGCATCAACAAGGAAAATAAACAACTTTAATTTCATTTTTATGACAAAAATCAACACAACAATTTAAATCACAAACCATCACACATAATTCCTTTTAAATTTAATTAACTAATGCATGCACTTTTTAAACCTTAAAGTCAATTATCCTTATCATGCATGCACCCTACAAGAGGAACAACATAGCTACTACCTAATCCTAGGATGGCTCAAAGTCAACATACCACATCATCATGCATCAACATAATTAAAACAAATTCTTTTTCAAACATTTTTTTGGCATACATAAAATAAATTCAAGGTTACACTTTAAATCTTTAAAAATGACATGTAAATACTTAAAATCATTAGATTTATTCCTAGGACAAACATGCATCCACTTTTCATAAAATAAAAAGCAAAGATCCTAGTCTTATTAGATATGGCCGAATGGCCTCTACAAAATATAACACACACAAAATTTAATACTAGATCAAATCATGCACATAATTAAACATTAAATCAAAGCATGTTTAAACTTGAAAATCATTTTAAATCTTAATTCTTTTCTTAAAACCGAGACATACACATAAAAGAAAACACAATTTTACTTTTGGAAAATAACATGCAAATCAAGGATCTAAACACTTTCATTTATCAAGCAAAATAATTACATGCACACATTTAGATCAACCAAGTTCATCACAAAAATAACATGCAAGGCTAAAGACTTAAACCCTTTTACAAATTAAGTTTAGATCATGAGATTATTCATCAACTAAGCATGGAAACACACCCATAGTTCACGGTTTCACCAAAAATTCATCATGCAAAGCCAAATAATTTCACTTTATTATTAACTAAGTTTAGATCATGCAATTACTTGTCAAATAATCACAAACACACACATGGATCAAGATCTAAAGACCAAAATTCCACTTTATTAATAAATAAACTTAGATCATGAATTTATTCACCAAATCATTACACAAACATACATAAATCACGGTTTAAAGAAAGAAAATCAAACATGCAAAGAGATTTATTTTAGGTTTCACAAAAAGCTTAATTTTCTTTAGATCTTTAAGAGTTTTAGTTAGAAAAATGTTGGATCCTTAAGAAAACTCCACCGAAGCATCAAACACAAGATTTAACATATTACAAATTAGTTTAAGTCCTTAAAGTCCATGATCAAGCAAGATCAACACATAAAATCATCTTACAAACCATAAAATAAGACATGCAAGAAGAAATAAGAAGTAGATCTATAAACTAGAAAAAGAAAAACTTAAACTATTACAAATCTTCTTCAAGCTCTTCGGATCCTACCATGAAAGGAATTGGTTCTAGCTTTAACAATCTTGATCTATAAGGAATGGGACTTGGTCTAGGTTGAATCTCCTTCTTTCTCCTCTCCTATGGCTCTCGGCCACTTCTCCCTCTCTCTCTCTATTTTTCTTTTCTTTTCTTTCTAAGAGTTGAATGATTCTCTTAGAAATTGTGTTGGTGTTGGTGGAAGAAATGAGAATGGGTGAAGTGAAAAATGAACCAAGGCACCTTGTATATATAAGCCACGAACTAATCCCTCTTTTGCCCTTGGTTGATGGTTTGGTTATACACAATGGGAGGGACGGTTTTGGCATCACAAAAATATGCATGGGTGGTCTTTATCAAAACCAAGGGGACAAAGTTAAGTAGGCTAGGCTTTTTAGGGGTCATTTAGGCTTAAAACTAGTTAGGGTTTGGACATTAGTTTGGTTTGGTTCTAACTAAGTTTTAGTCCATTTGGTTAGGGCTTTACTTGCCGACCAAGTTTCTAGAGAAATTATACTCCTAACATACATACACACACATACACGTATATCACATACATATATATATTTTCATACACACAAATCGTATCACACATATACACACATACATGCTTCACATTTTCATTTCCTATTATAGTTACTAATTCATGAAATCACCTCTTTAATTAATCACATTCACACAATTAATTTCACACATCATACCTCAAGCACACACATTAAATCAAACACATCTCACATACAAATTCAAGCCAACCCAATAAAATTTATTTTCTTAGAAATATGAGTTCCAAAATTCGTATTTCATATCTCTGAAAATAAATTTTTGTAAAACCACCCAGAAAAATCTGAAAATCACATTTTTAAAATCTACGTTTCAAGACGATCGTTTTGATATAATGTTCATGAAAATCCGAGTTACTGTTAAAACGTTACGAATTTTCTAAGAAAACAATTCAAAAATTCATTTCAAATAAAAAGCACTTTTAATAATATCACTACTTCTTTCTTTTAAAAAAATCAAATCAACAAAACTCTTTTATAAAAACATTTTGTTTCTAGAAATCCATGAAAAATCACCATTTTATTTCTTTCTCTCATAAATTGTTTTTCCAAAAATATCATCTCAGGGTTTATTCTGTCGAAAATCGTTTATGCACGTGTGGGAAAAAATGCGGGGTGTCACATTACTCGCATAAATGTTTACGAAACCCTTTGAAACTTAAAGACTCTTATGTCCATATTATCATGTAAAAAAAATATTTGCCCAAATTTTCACTATATTTTCTTAAATGAAACATAATTTGTCAGTTGATAAATCGGGGTGTTACAGTTTGTGTCTTGGTAGAAGTAGATAATTATTCTAGACATAGGACTATTTTTCTGATGATAGGTGTAAATACTTAGTTTAAGATTAGACTCATTGATTTTTGATATTGATTTGATTGAGCTGTAAATATGTTGAGACTTGGTTATTTTGACAAACTTTTTGGGAATTTGTGATTAGTGAACTGACCTTTAGCCTAGTGAGATTTTGAGCCTAAACACTGGAGGGCCCTATTTCTTTCATGAGTGTTGTTCTCATTGGCTATGCGTTCTAGAACTTGACCTGTGACCATTTCGAGATTGATAATTGTTTGCATGTATAAAAATGATTAAGGCACTTAGGATGTGTTTTTTGTGGCCTTCAGATGAATTGCATTGATATGTTCCCTTAGTTGCCCATTTTGAGCCTGATGATTATATGATTTTTCTTTGGTACCCTGCATTGATTGTATAATTTTTGTGAGTACCTTAGGAATTTTGGATGAGCAATTGATAGGAACAATTCAAAAGTGAAAGAAAAATTTGGTGCAAAGTGTTGTGAGTCTACTTCTCTTGCATTAAATAAATAAATGAAATGAAAAAAAAATATAAAAAGAGAAATTTGGAAGAGAATAGAAAAGAAGAAAATGAAAAGAAAAGAAGTATAAAATAATTGTGAATTGAGTGTAAGTCCTCGTAGTATTCATTGCTGATTCATGATTTTTAAGGGAAATTTGTTTTTGCAATTTAGCGCTTAGTTTCATCTATTCTTTCTTTTATCCCACCTTACACTTTTAGTCATGGCCTCATTACAACCAAATATAAGACCTTTTGATTTGTGCATGTATTCAATAATTTCAGTGGAGATTTTGGTCTATGGTCAAGCTTATGGTAAAACTTTGTCATTGCATGAACGTGTGTGCATTATTGATACATGACCCTGATACACATGAGAGATATACACTGAGACGTTGAGAGTGTTCACTAGTCCTGAGTTCTTGTGGAGTTTGTTTTTTTAACCAGGTTTCAATTGTATGAATTGCTTGTGAAAATAAGTGTCTGAGTCTGTGAGTCGAAGTCCTAGATTAGGTGTGTACATTTTGATTTAGAGGGTAGTATTTTGTTTTAGAATTTTTATTTTACTTTTGCCTGGGACATGCAAAATGCTAAGTTTGGGGGAGTGATTTGGGTCTAATATATGATGTTTTTGGGCTTAATTTCACTTCTTTTTACTATGGATTTGGCTTGTTTCTCTTGTAAATATAGGTTGTTTTTATTAGTTTTAGGATTTTTATTAGAAGTAGAGTCCTTTGAACGTTTTGATCCGTTTTGGGTATGTTTCAGGTACTTTTAGAGCTTAATTGAAGAAAATAATCATAGAGCTGGAAAGAGGGCAAAAAGACCTTGAAAATGGCGCAAGAACGGAGCGAAACGAAGTCAGAAGAGGCATCACACGCCCAGGCGTGCAAATCCGTGCCCCCATGCGGGCGCACCTCGCTAAATCTCACTTGCGCCCAGGCGCGCGTTACCCGATTAGGCCCAATTGGGCCAATTTCTGAGTGTTTTCGAAGGATTCTCTTAGGATTTTGTGTATTATTATTTATACTAGGATTAGAGACTAAGTTAGTAGCTTTGGTAGAAAGGAGATTACACACTTTGGAAGCATTTGAAGGAGGAATCCATTGAAGATTGAAGATTGGAGTAGTTCTGTGGTAATTTAGGAATGAATACCGCTTTTATTGTTTCTTCTCTTCCTTTCATTATTATGCGTAACTAAAACCCTTGTGTTAGGAACATGGTGGATTTGCATGGATAGTTTATTTTAATTTATGAATTAGTGTTTTTCCAATTTTAAATCAAGTGTTTCATTGTGTTTTAATTGTTATGCATGAACCTGATCAATTTATGTTTTGGATCTCTAAATCTTAAATTGGAAAATTCGAATTTAGAATAGGCCTTGCAATCAAACGGTATAACTATCCAACTTTTAGGGATACTTTTGGATTCTTATACAACTTTTCATAAATTCACTGTTCTAATTAAGGTTATTCAATGATTTCATTTTTTTATGGGATTAAGGGTTATCAAATTGGATAATAAACAGTAATTACACAAGAGGAATCTAGTAATTGCTAATTTAGGAATTTGTTCTTGATTTAAAGGAAAAACAATAATTCAGAATTAATAAACGATGCCTGCAATGAAACTGAGTTCCTAACCACTTTTCTTCCACTGCAACTTAATTCTTTTTAATTTTCAGTATTTATTTTATTTTTAATTTTAATCCCAAATCAGTTTTAAAAAGCTATATTAGTTAATAGATTTGACTTAAAACTACTCTTAGGTGAAAATAGTTGAACAATTTGCAATCCTCGTGGGAACGATAATTTTACTTCTACTATATTACTTGTGTACGATGCCAGAGAGTCCAACATCCCATCCTTTAGAAGTCTCTTGAATGACTCTCGTAGTCAATCCCTTTATTAAAGGATCTACTAGGTTTCTTTCCGATCTCACAAACTCTATAGATTACTTCATTCTTCAAGAGTTCTTTAACCGCGTCATGTCTAATGCGAATATATCTTCTTTTGCCATTATACACATAATTTTGGCAACTCCAATAGCAGCTTGTGAATCACAGTGCGAGATTGCTACAAAAGACCCAATATCACCTAACAACTTTTTCAACCATTCAAGTTCTTGACCTACTAACTCAAGAGCAATAAAATTCAGATTTCATGGTAGAGCGAGCAATACAAGTTTGTTTGGAAGATTTCCATGAAACAGCTCCTTAACCTAAAGTGAACACATATCCAAAACTCACCTCATCATTATCTGTCACCCAATTTGCATCACAAAAGCCTTCTAAAACAGAAAGAAACTTATTAAAATGCAAACATAAATTCATAGTTCCATTAAGCTATTTTAACAAATCGATGAAGTGCATTCCAGTGTTCATTATTAGGATTACGAGTGTATCTACTTAGGCTACTAACAGCATAAGCAGTATCTGGCCTTGTGTAGTTTATGATATACATAGTTTATGATATACATAGCACTTCATATCATCTTAGGATATTCAGCTTGTGAAACACTGTCACCATTGTTCCTTTTTAAAACTCATGTTAGGTTCATAAGGAGTTCTTACAAACCTTTCATCAAAACAATCAAATTTCTTAAGTATCTTTTCAATGTAGTGTGATTGACACAATAAAAAGCCATTTTCAGTTTTTCTTATTTTAACATCAAGAATAACATCTACCTTTACTAAATCTTTCATGTCAAAGTGAGCAGACAAAAATATCTTGGTATCATTTATTACTTTTACATATATGAGTTCTATCAATTAATTTGCACCTTTCCTTATTCATATATTTCAAGTTTGATATTGCTAGTTGAGGAAGGGACAAATCAAACTTAGCTTGCGTCTCTCACCTTTGGTTAATTGAAAGTATCACAATCTTGATGCTCATTTATACTCAGCAGCAAAGGCTACTCTAAACCTAGGATTAAGCATGGTGGTTACAAATGTAACGATCTGCTCTTTTGCTTTAGGTTACTCCTAAATTTTTGAAACTAATCTTACAATACTTTATAAAAAATGCTACATGTACAAACTATTTGAGAAATAAATGCAGGCATTGATTTACAAAGTCATTTGATTACAAGTGGATTATTTATGTAAAAAAGTTTCCAGGGGACCTTATACAGATTCAAAACATTTTTTTAGCTTAACGTCTACGCCTATATGGAGCTTGATTTGGCAATTGAAAATAAGGCATAGGGTCGATCGATTAAAAAGAATAAAAATTTAGATATATTGATAAAATACTATTAGATATTGATAAAATACTATCACATTGATAATAACTTATACATTTGTTAGAACTCGGAGGGAGTTCTGCATCAAGCATAAAGTATTTTATTCCATGACTAGTAGTAACCTGATTATATTTCAGGCATCTTCATACATTCTAACTCTCTCTCCAACACTATCATTATCATGAAACTGAACTACATCAAAGGTTATAGAACCAGTCTACACACAAACTCAAAATATATTAAGCATTGTTCAGGGGAATTGCATAAACTTTTCATTTAAATTTATTGCTTATGATCCCTTGAATTGACCCAACCAGGCCCATTACTGTCACAAGAAAGCAAAGAAAGCTAAAAGTCCTGAGAACAATCCATTTTGTAGTCCAAGCTCCAATTTTCTTCTGTACAAAGTACATTTCAACTGGGAAATATATTGCCAGTGGCCAGAAGTTTAAGGCTCCCAACACTCCCACAACTTGGCTGAAGTAAGGAAACAAGAGTGCAAGTCCAGTGGTTGAAATCACATAGGCCGTTCGAAAACAGAACCAGCATAGATTTATCTGGAAACCAGGCAATAGAGGCAGGTTCACTTTGTGGAATTTACTCACAAAGCCACTGTTGGGGAATTTTCTTGAACACCATCTATCAGCTGCACTATATATTGGCTGACTGAAAACCTGATGAGTCAAGAAACAAGAATAGGCATTGAAAGAAACAAGAAACAAGAATAGGCATTGAAAGAATACATAAATAGGTGACTTGAGCATATATTGCTTCTAAAATAATTTCTCCAAAAGATAATTTTTTAAATATGGAGAAGAATTCAAATAAGCAAACATGTAGTTTTTCATCTTTGTTTTGTCTTCCTATCATTCTTATTGAAACAATTAGTTGCGATAAGACATACTAATATATACAAATCTCAAGGAAAATATACATAAGGAGATAAAATCTAAGCAGATATTTTCATATTTACTTACACATGAAAGGATAGTACATTACATATGTGCTAAGAAAAGGGTATCTATGAAAAACTAATATTTTAACTAATGAAGGAAGAGATGTATCATAGTTGAGCTTTCTTAAGCTTTTTGACTAACACCCTAGTTGGTTTTCGGTCATATATTGCATCATACTAGAGGTGGCTGGTGATTTATGAATGAAGCAGTAGGTTCATTGGCATTAGCTGCTAAAAAAAATGATAATAATGATCGCTAGTGATGAATTAAGCCTTGTTACCTTGTTGATCAAGTGAGATTTTTGGGGAAAACAAATCACAGCTTAGGAAAGTTTTTAAGCTATAAGCTGATTACTTGGTTTTTTCTTATTCATTGCTTTCCTGGTTGGAAAGAAAGCAAGATCTTCTACAACTTCCCGCAATTGTGCAAAAGATCTATTAAAGAGATGTCATTTGTGTTGCAGCATCAAAGGTAGTTTTCTATTATAGTTAAGTAAGATAAAAGGAGATCTATTTCCCATCTAAATACCCACTGATGTATTGAGTGAGTTAACAGAAATGTGATTTGAAAAACTTATTCAGCTACTCACGACACCTCATAGTTTTAGGAGCAAAGTACACATACTTTGTGCATAAAACTATATATCATGTGATGCAAGAATTGTCTTAAGTAAGTTGTTCAAATCATATAGTCCATGACCTCTTAGTGTATTCTATTTAGCTTCTTTCTTGTTGGCTGTTCCACTGCTTGTTTCAAATGTGATTTTGGGATTAATATTAATGTTTCATCAATTTGACATTAATCAAATGCAAAATGAGTTTGTGAGCATAATTTTAAAGTAAACCCAGTCAAATTTAATTTGTTTCATTAGTACCTGGTATGAACCAACCAAATGAACGATAACGGCAGCATTAGCAAGGTCAACGAGCCAGTAAGGCTCATAAAACCCAAACCCTGTCAAGAGGTTATCCGGTGTAGCATTTCCTAAAGATGCATATCCGAAGCATCCACAACATAAGTAGAAGAACGTTGTAATGAAGATTGATATCAGGGAGGCCTTCTTCATGGTCTGGTTTTCTGGTGGAGGAGACTCGAGAGTGTCCTTCACTCAACAAAATTCAATACTTTGTTTCAGATTTAAATCGTTTATTTTGACCCTACAGCACCCTCCCCCCATCCAATTTGAATATGGAAAGGTAAATGTACCTGTATCTCAAGAAGGAGAAACGAGTACGGATAGCCAAAAGCAATGTCACCAAGTGCTTGGAACACTAACCATAATTTGCCAGTAACATTAGAAGCTGGTTTTCCTGTCATACTCCCCTTCACTCTTCCGTTTTCTGCAAGCACATCCAAAGTTAGGAACTCTATGATTTTAAGTTAATATGATGATGATATTGCTTGTTCTTTCATATATAAGTCAGAATTCCAATTTTTCCGCACTCCTTGTTTGAGCAATATAGTAGCTTGATACTAATACATATCGTTCTTCATCATATTGCCTTAAACATCAAAAGGATTGAAATGAACAAATAAGAAAAATTTTGAACTGACAGCAAATGAATAGGTAAAAACATTAACCTATGACTGTTGCTACACCAAGTCCTAGTCCAATGAATGAGTATGTGAAGGACATAATTGCAGCAACAACTGAAACCCATGCCATGCTGTGGATATCTGGTATGAATGACATTACTGTTTGGACAAGTCCAAACAGCACGATAGGCAAAGATACCCTATAATTACAAGTAGCCTGATGCCCCTTCTTGTGGTAGCAATTTGATTTCAGAATCGCGCTGAATTAGTAGAATAAACATATGACATTAGCTTATAGCAAAAAAATAAATAAAATCAGTAAGCAGTCTCTGATGTTCACACAAACAATAGATGCAAGTGATCAATCACATGTTCACACAAACAAAAAAATAACACAAAAATTGGTCTCCTAATTTCCTGAGGGTTTTAACTTGAGATGTACCTCATACTGGTTGCTGTGGTTATTGTATAAGCGACACTACTCCCATACAACATCAAATATTGAAGGCATCCAGCCAACCATGTCCTTTTCTTACCTGACATAACACTATATGCATTAGACATTATAATCGTTGTGTTAGTTCATGAAAATCGGGTATTTATGTTGTGTTAGACATTATAATTGTTGTGTTAGTTCATGAAAATCAGGTAATTATGTTGTGTTAGACATTATAATTGCACACGGAGCTGCTGTCTCGCTCCTCGTACCATCCCTCTGATTGATTAAGAAATTATTAAGTTATGAGATTTTTTATGTTTTTATTTTCTTGATCAATCAGAATGACCGTTACAAATAGTGGCACACCAGATGGGATCCATTGTAGAAGCTAAGAGCATGAGAAAGAGTTTAATGTGTTACTACCAAGATTGACTCTAACAGCATCCATGTAAGAGTAGTTTCTTTTCCCGGTTACGGGATCAGGATTTCTGTAACAATCACACAGGAGAGATGAAGAAATGTAGGTGACAATTGCAAAGCAAAGCAATGCAACTGGCCCTCCAATCCATCCTAATTGAGCAGTGCCCCATGCAAGAGACAGAACACCAGAACCAATAACAGCCGTAATGATATGAGCCACAGCACTCCTTAAAGTTCCTGTTACAATTCATGGCAGGGTCTAAAATTAAATTCATGATTCAAATTCAAGAACATTGATAATGAAATCATTATTATATATCGTCCTAGAAAAATTTACCAGTCCTTTTAGCACGGCCATCATCATCATAAGCACCTGAAGTTATTTGGAGAGAGTTTTTCACATTCATCTTTGTACAAGTATATTCACCTCAATGAAAGCACCTGCGTATAAAGCTCTCTAAGATTCAGAAGCAATAAAAGCATACTATGCCACATTTAATAGAAGTCAAGACTCCTAATATCTATGTGTGGGGTCAGGCAATTCAATGCAAGAGAAATGAAAACAAGCAAAGCATTCAATGCAAACACTTTAAATAGGATTAATGAAGAAAATGGTTCAAGTGCAGTAGGCATGTGCAAGTTTTGCTCCCATCATCCCATAAGTTAAGTTATTCCAAAGACTTCTCGTGGATTAAAAAATAATAAATGAAGTAAGAATTTGATATGTTTATACTAAACATCCTCATTTAATAATATATAAGAGAGAGTAATAATAAATGTATGAAAATTATGTTGAAGAAAGATGGAGAAATGCGTGATGAAAAAAATGATGTAATAAATAAAAGTATGCTTGGAAAAAAGTATAAATAAGTACTGATGTTCTGAAAAAACATAATTTATGGGACAAAATAAAATGGCCGAAAAAACATACTCCCTCCGTTTCACTTTAAGTGTCTTTTTAACATCAAATTTTTGTTTCAAAATAAGTGTCTTTCTACCAAATCTAGGCAACATTTAATACTGTTTTTCCTTATTTACCCTTACATTTAATGTTGTTTTAGTTTTGAAATTTGTAATACTAGTAATTATGCATTGACAAAATAAAAATATTAAATAGGGGTATTTTTGACAAAATACACATAAAACTTACAATAATCATCATAATCAACAATTTCTTAATCTATGTACAAAAGTTCAAAAAGACACTTAAAGTGAAAGGGAGGGAGTAACTTATAGGATGGAGGAACTTCGCAATGCATTTCACACATGGCAATTAGCCTCAGTAAAAATAGAGGGTGATGAATTAGGAAAATTAAGAGTCTCTCCTACTAATAGAAAATAAAGAAACTCATTGAAGTGTGAGCCGTGGGGGAAATACTCCAGGGAATTTTGCATATCTATCAACTTCATCGCTTATGAAATTGGAAAATCGATAGATAAGGACATTTAGTTTGTTTTATATGAAAAATACTAAAATAAATTTTTATTTATAGAATTTGATTATTACAAAAAATTACTCTCTTCGATTTTATTTTTAAGCAAAAATAACTAATTTCACATATATTAAAAAAAGTTAATTAAATATATTTAATTTTCTCAAATTCATAAAAAAATATACTTCCTCCGGCTTGAAATATAAGCAATAAAAAACATATTTACCTTGGTTTAAAATATAAGGAAAACTAATCAACTTTCTTAAATTTTATTTCATTCTCAATGCCACTTTCCAAAAACATCCCTAGAAAATTTTTATCTTATTCAATTTTTGTTTCATTTCCAATGCAATTCTCTTAAAATACCTCTATTCTTTTATAAATTTGAAAAAATTAAATACAATCGAGTAACCTCCTTAATAAGCGTAAAATTAGTTGGTTTTGCTTATAATTCGAATCGGAGGGAGTACTACTTTAGTAAACTTACCTTGGGAATGAAACAAAAATTAAATGATACAACCAATTTATAGATATATTTATGGAAGGATTGTATTGAGAATAGAAAGTTAATCAAATTTTGGTTATATTCAAAACTATTAGTAAGATTTTTTTTCTTATAATTAAAACAGAAAGGTGTAAATGTTAAATTCAAATATCAAATCTAAATATTCAACGTGACACTTTAATAAAAATTTTGGATATCATCGTCATTGCTTTTTGACTTTTTGTTACCTTAACTAAAGAGAATTACTGTAATATTTGAACTTTGAGAGGGTCTCATAAAAAAGACAAAAAACAACCATAAGTGGAATGTTAGTCTCCTAACGGTTGCTTTGCTTTTAGTTTTCTGGAGATTATCCCTTAATCTTTTCCACTAATGGTTGCCTCTTGTGTGAGGGAATCTACTAGTCATTTACTCCCGGTTTCTCTCTTTGAATATAAACATTACTAAATCTGTCCCATAAGTTAAATTCTTTTTAAGTTATTGCACATAAATTAAGAAATGAATAAATAATGTAAAAATTTGTTATATTTTGACTAAATTACTCCTATTTAATAATAGGAAAGAGAGTAATAATAAATGTAACACCCTAATAAATATTACCCTTAATTCCCAAGTATTAAAAATGTGAACTTAAAAATTCCTTTTTAGTTTAGTAAAATCACCCGTCAAACGGACGAAGTTTTGTCTGTTTTTCGGACTTTCCAAAATTTAACCTGTATAAACAATTTTCAAATAAACAACTAATAGTCAGCAGGGCTTCAGATTATATTTCTAAATCATATCAAGGCCCCATGGGCTCCAAATATATCAGAGTAATAGCGGAAAATACTAAGTTTGAGTGTCATAACCAAAACATATAACTTTGTCAAAATAAAACATCCTAAGCCTCACTTAAAATATGAATAACAAATTTTACATCAAAATAGTGTAGGAGGCTTAAGTTCATAATATTCTTCCATATCCCATAATAACCCTACTCTCCCTGTAAGGGAAAGTACTCCTGCTCGGCCGGGGGTTGTGCCAACTCAATCTCCATACCTGAAAATGTAAGGGAGTGAGCATTGCACATGAAATAGAAGGCATTTTCTAACTAGACATAACGACCCACTAGGTCAAGCACAATTAGCAAATAAGCATATATTCACATATTGCACACCATACCCATTCCATTATTTCCATACTCATTATTTATTTCACATTTCCATTTTCATTATTCCATTTCAACATCCATTTCCATTATTCATTTCAACATCCATTTCCATTATTAATTTGTTCATTTCACATACTCATTTCATTTCAATACATCACCTCAAATCAGAGGCCAATGAACAATTTTCATTCAACACATTTGTCACCTCAAAACAGAGGCCCTTATACTTTTCCATATTTAAATTATGTGTCCCTCAGGTCAGAGGTCAACATTCATTTCTTCATTTCATCCGGTGTCCCTCAGGTCAGAGGTCAACACCCAATAACATCCATTTCATCTTGTGTCCCTCAGGTCAGAGGTCAACACTTTATTTCATTCTGTGTCCCTCAGGTCAGAGATCAACACTCATTCACCTTAATTCATACGGTGTCCCTCAGGTCAGAGGTCAACACTCTATTACTTTCATTCATTTTGTGCCCCTCATATCAGAGGTCAGCCAAATCATCACTTTCCATTAATCGTCACCTCAAAACAGAGGCCAACGCACTTATTACATTTTCATTTCACTTTACCTCACATCAGAGGCCAAATCATACTTTCACCATCTTACACAAACAACTTAACACATACAATCACTAATACACTTACACACATTTCCCATTCATTCTTTATCCATACTCATTCCCTATATCATTTATCAAATCTTTCCTTTAATCGTCACCTCAAATCAGAGGCCAACGCATAAACCACATTCTCAATGTTCGGCGCCTCAATTCAGAGGCCAAGAATTATTCACTTTCTTGTTCAATTAATTGTAACACATTTAAATACAACAACACACATTCCACAACTAATGATTCATGTAATTACCTTATTCATTCCCTTTCTCAGTTATCACAATCATACCAAATAATGTTCTCTTTTATAGACCAACATTTCGATTCGCCCTTCATTTTAATTTTGCATATATCATCTTTTACTTTGGTTTGCACATAATCATTTTACTTCCGTTTCCTATATTCACAAGTTCAATTCATAAACATGATCTTTATTCACAATTGATAATACTTAACATTTTTACTTATTTAACAATTAGATACAAATATGCACATTTTATCACATTTAATCGTTTCCATTCCCTTTCTTCCTATATCAATTTATTCCACAACACATACATATATTCGCTACAGTAATTAATTATCATTTAATTCACAACTTTACAAATAAAGTCAATAATCATAGAAATCACTTATGTCCTTCACTTTCACATTACCCAATTCCTCATGTACTTCAATATAATCATTAACCAAATTTCATTTATCAAATAATTCATTCTTATATTATTGGGTTTCCTTTTCCTAGTCTTAACATCCAATCATCATGCACATTTAATTAATTAGAATTCCATATTCAATAACCTAGGGATTTATAATCTAATGTTCTCCCCTAACACATAACCCTAACAAGCATTATATACTAACTAGAACCTACTCCCTAGAACAAGGCAAAGCTCACTATATCCACCCCCTTACCTCAAACACTTAAGGATAAGGAGATTCCAAGTGTCCTATGCTTGAGTTTGCCCACCAAGAGCTCAAAATCCACAAGAGAGTGATAGAACCTATTATAAAGCCACAAAAAAAATGAGGGTTATTGCTCATTCCATGATTCTCAAACTAAACCCCATGGAAAACTTGAAGGTTCTATGCTTATAAACGAAAACCTCCATGAGAGGAAGGAGAGAGAAAACTCGAATTAGAGAGAGAAAGGGAAGGAATTCAAAGGCTTGAAGACTTACTTGGAGCAAGGAGGAAGAGATGTGTTGATGAAATGAAGAAATCCCACTTGTTCTTGGAGGATTTGATGATGGAGAATGGAACCCTAGGGGAGAGAGAAAGAGAGGTTCGAATTTTGGAAGAGAAGAACATGTTTTGCACTTTTATTTTTTTCTGCATCTACAGCAGTTAATCGATTAATAATCGATTATGAACTTTCAAATTTTCTGGGCTTAATCGATTAAGCTGCAGCTTAATCGATTAAGTTGTAGAGTTTGCAGCACCCCGACTTTGAATGGCCATAACTTCTTCGTTACCCGTTGGATCTTCCTCAAATTTTAAAGCAAGCTTCCCTATATACCAATCTTCACATCCAACGGTGGAATTTGTGTTTAGAGTTGTAAATCTTTTATTTTGAATTTCCTAATATCCTATGTTGTTAACCCTAAATCAAGCCTTCAATCCACTATTTTTAACTCCATATCGTTATTTCCTTCACTCTAAGCTTGACCATCATCAATTATACTAGGAATTAAATTTGGGATGTTACAATTCTCCCCCACTTATTGGAATTTCGCCCCCGAAATTCCGTTAGGTTCAGTAAATGAAGAATCACCCCGGTGATAGGACTCGCGATTCCTATCTTTAATCCCCTTTGGTTTCTTCCGTCAGTCCTTCGATTTGCCCTTACCTAGACAGAATTTCAATTAGGGTAGGAAGTGCTCCCCCACTTGGCATAAACATACCCAATTACCGCTCTGCTAAAGGGTGTGGGATCGGGTTAATCCGCCTCCGATCGTCCTTCGGATAGATGCAAGACAGGAGTTGCATTAGCTAGATACGGGAAAACTCGAAATAATTAGCATTTCCAGAATAGTTTTAGAATCTTTCCCAGAATAGATACCCTGGGATCGAGGCATGCGAAGATTTTTGTAGGATAGAACGCCTTAGAGTTTATCTTCTCACCAGGATTGACTAGCACCGGTAAGGTTTAGGATCTTTCAAAAACACAAGCATTCATGCACAAGAAGCACCCCAATGCTTAGTTGATTAGAGCAGACACAATTCCTACTAAATGCCCCACAATCAACTTCTTCCATGAATCGACTAAAAAGATTAGGAAGGAAGAAGTCCACATTAGTTCCAAGATTTACCCAACTACCAAATGTGAAGGGTACGACAACTTGCCGGTGGCTGAGTCAATTATTAAGATGTTTGGTCTCAACGCAGGGATTTTACAAATTCGGCAAAACCGGCTATTCTTATGAGTGGTTATCTAAGAACCGAGAAAAGATTCGAAGCAACTGTCAAATTGCTTCAAGATTGATTTAGTTGATATGATGGTTAAGAATAACTTCTAGAGAGCTGTCTTAACTCATCCAAGGGATTAGCACTTCGCTATACTACTTTGGAACAAGTAACATATACCAAGACTTCTTCTCTTTAGAACTATTTTCTATCTACTCTCTAACTCTATATGAAGCTTTTGAACGAATGTTTCGGGGTAAGGTTGGCTTCACTTACAAGAATTATTTTCCTTGGATGTCACTTCTTTGGTTGTCTACTTTCACTTTAAAGGTTACAATGATAGCATTTATTGATAGATGCAAGAATTGAGGTGATCAATCCCATCCTCACGTCTACCAACAACACATCACTGTCGGGTTCTATCAGTAATGTCATCATTTAACAAATTCAAGGATTAGAGTGATCAGTTCTAACCTCACATTACATCAAATAACAACATCACAACATAGTATTGGTCACTTGGTACTAGAATTCTCAAACTTAAGAATTCTTTCTAAGGTCTCTCATATGTTATCTATAAGAAAAGGATTGTATTTGGAGAGGCAGATATCCAACATGTTTTTTTTTTTAAACAATTCTACCCTAAGACATTACTAACTCACTATTTAGCTAACTAAGGGAAAAACTAACTCCACATCAATTGAACTTAGAAACATTACGCATGGACTTGGAAAACATTAGTTACCTGCGGCCATATCAGCTGGGTCCACCTCGTCACCCTCGACGGTAAACAATTTTCCCTTCTGCAATGATGGACCACCACGGGCCTTCTGTTCCTTAGTAGCATTAATCTCCTTCTTCATTAGGTTCTTAGGACAATTTGAAGCAAAATGTCCGGGTTGTCCACAGTGAAAGCATAACCCCTCCTTTCGACACAATGTCCAGCACACTCCCCTATGCATCCTGCCACAGTGCTGACAAGTTGGTATTGGACCATAAGCATTCACTGTTGGTCCGGGTTCCCTAGGAAACGTGACCCCGGAATGAGAGTATGGACCAGACTTCTGAATCGGTCCCTTGCCCCTAATAGGACCAGACAATCTCTGAGATGCCCTGCTTCGCTCCCCTGCTTGTTCCTGCTTGAGAGAATTTTCATAAGAACTGGTCATGTTCACTAGTTGAGAGAGATTAGAGATTCCCTGATAGACAAAGACAGTTTTGATCTTGGAATTGAGACCAGCCTCAAACTTGATACACTTAGTGCGTTCATCTGCATCCCGATAGCTGCCAGAATAACGAATAAGATCCTCAAACTGAGCTGCATATTCTCCAACACTGAGGCTCCCTTGCTTCAGCTCAAGAAAAGCCACTTCCTTCTCCCTCCTTACATTTTCCGGAAAGTACTTTCCCAGAAAACGGATCTTGAAAAGATCCCATTAAATAAGCTCATTAGCTGCTTCCAGACCTCTCCTCTATTGGTCCCACCAATGTTCCGCCTCACCCATCAGAACATACTCCACTAGTCGCATATACTGGTCACCTGGTGGCTGCAGTGAGCGAAACACCTTCTCCATCTCCTGGAGCCATCTTTGAGCTCCATCGGGATTGTAACCCCCTTCAAACTTCGGCGGATCGCTTTTTCTAAAGCGGCCCATCCAGTCAATCTCCACTAGTGGTGGTGGAGGAGGCTGGGGTGCTGCTGCAGCAGCTGCTGCAGCTACAGCAATGTTCTGGGCTTGATTCTGCTGCAGGTTTGCAAGATTATCAGCTTGTTGCTGCTGAACTTGGGCTTGGTTCTGCTGCAATTGAACCAGAGTTTCGAGAATTGCAGCAATCGAACCAGAGTTTCGAGAATTGCAGCAATCCTATCATTATCAGCCCGTCTCCCTGCCATACTGTTGAGTCATGGAAGGGAAACCAGTTAATGATAGAATAATTAAATAAAACTACTAATATCCTATAACTTCACTTAGACACTAAACTAAGTACTTGGGTTACTCGCTCAGTGAGTAACCATAGGAGTAGTGAGTTCATACTCCAAAGGCCGAGGGAAACTGCTCTGATACCATAAATATAACACCCTAATAAATATTACCCTTAATTCCCAAGTATTAAAAATGTGAACTTAAAAATTCCTTTTTAGTTTAGTAAAATCACCCGTCAAACGGACGGAGTTTTGTCTGTTTTTCGGACTTTCCAAAATTTAACCTGTATAAAAAAATTTCAAATAAACAACTAATAGCCAGCAGGGCTTCAGATTATATTTCTAAATCATATCAAGGCCCCATGGGCTCCAAATATATCAGAGTAATAGCGGAAAATATTAAGTTTGAGTGTCATAACCAAAACATATAACTTTGTCAAAATAAAACATCCTAAGCCTCACTTAAAATATGAATAACAAATTTTACATCAAAATAGTGTAGGAGGCTTAAGTTCATAATATTCTTCCATATCCCATAATAACCCTACTCTCCCTGTAAGGGAAAGTACTCCTGCTCGGCCGGGGGCTGTGCCAACTCAATCTCCATACCTGAAAATGTAAGGGAGTGAGCATTGCACATGAAATAGAAGGCAGTTTCTAACTAGACATAACGACCCACTAGGTCAAGCACAATTAGCAAATAAGCATATATTCACATATTGCACACCATACCCATTCCATTATTTCCATACTCATTATTTATTTCACATTTCCATTTTCATTATTCCATTTCAACATCCATTTCCATTATTCATTTCAACATCCATTTCCATTATTAATTTCAACATCCATTTCCATTATTAATTTGTTCATTTCACATACTCATTTCATTTCACATACTCATTTCATTTCAATACATCACCTCAAATCAGAGGCCAATGAACAATTTTCATTCAACACATTTGTCACCTCAAAACAGAGGCCCTTATACTTTTCCATATTTAAATTATGTGTCCCTCAGGTCAGAGGTCAACACTCAGTTCTTCATTTCATCCGGTGTCCCTCAGGTCAGAGGTCAACACCCAATAACATTCATTTCATCTTGTGTCCCTCAGGTCAGAGGTCAACACTTTATTTCATTCTGTGTCCCTTAGGTCAGAGGTCAACACTCATTCACCTTAATTCATACGGTGTCCCTCAGGTCAGAGGTCAACACTCTATTACTTTCATTCATTTTGTGCCCCTCATATCAGAGGTCAGCCAAATCATCACTTTCCATTAATCGTCACCTCAAAACAGAGGCCAACGCACTTATTACATTTTCATTTCACTTTACCTCACATCAGAGGCCAAATCATACTTTCACCATCTTACACAAACAACTTAACACATACAATCACTAATACACTTACACACATTTCCCATTCATTCTTTATCCATACTCATTCCCTATATCATTTATCAAATCTTTCCTTTAATCGTCACCTCAAATCAGAGGCCAACGCATAAACCACATTCTCAATGTTCGGCGCCTCAATTCAGAGGCCAAGAATTATTCACTTTCTTGTTCAATTAATTGTAACACATTTAAATACAACAACACACATTCCACAACTAATGATTCATGTAATTACCTTATTCATTTCCTTTCTCAGTTATCACAATCATACCAAATAGTGTTCTCTTTTATAGACCAACATTTCGATTCGCCCTTCATTTTAATTTTGCATATATCATCTTTTACTTTGGTTTGCACATAATCATTTTACTTCCGTTTCCTATATTCACAAGTTCAATTCATAAACATGATCTTTATTCACAATTGATAATACTTAACATTTTTACTTATTTAACAATTAGATACAAATATGCACATTTTATCACATTTAATCGTTTCCATTCCCTTTCTTCCTATATCAATTTATTCCACAACACATACATATATTCGCTACAGTAATTAATTATCATTTAATTCACAACTTTACAAATAAAGTCAATAATCATAGAAATCACTTATGTCCTTCACTTTCACATTACCCAATTCCTCATGTACTTCAATATAATCATTAACCAAATTTCATTTATCAAATAATTCATTCTTATATTATTGGGTTTCCTTTTCCTAGTCTTAACATCCAATCATCATGCACATTTAATTAATTAGAATTCCATATTCAATAACCTAGGGATTTATAATCTAATGTTCTCCCCTAACACATAACCCTAACAAGCATTATATACTAACTAGAACCTACTCCCTAGAACAAGGCAAAGCTCACTATATCCACCCCCTTACCTCAAACACTTAAGGATAAGGAGATTCCAAGTGTCCTATGCTTGAGTTTGCCCACCAAGAGCTCAAAATCCACAAGAGAGTGATAGAACCTATTATAAAGCCACAAAAAAATGAGGGTTATTGCTCATTCCATGATTCTCAAACTAAACCCCATGGAAAACTTGAAGGTTCTATGCTTAGAAACGAAAACCTCCATGAGAGGAAGGAGAGAGAAAACTCGAATTAGAGAGAGAAAGGGAAGGAATTCAAAGGCTTGAAGACTTACTTGGAGCAAGGAGGAAGAGATGTGTTGATGAAATGAAGAAATCCCACTTGTTCTTGGAGGATTTGATGATGGAGAATGGAACCCTAGGGGAGAGAGAAAGAGAGGTTCGAATTTTGGAAGAGAAGAACACGTTTTGCACTTTTATTTTTTTCTGCATCTACAGCAGTTAATCGATTAATAATCTATTATGAACTTTCAAATTTTCTGGGCTTAATCGATTAAGCTGCAGCTTAATCGACGACTTTGAATGGCCATAACTTCTTCGTTACCCGTTGGATCTTCTTCAAATTTTAAAGCAAGCTTCCCTACATACCAATCTTCACATCCAAAGATGGAATTTGTGTTTAGAGTTGTAAATCTTTTATTTTGAATTTCCTAATATCCTATTTTGTTAACCCTAAATCAAGCCTTCAATCCACTATTTTTAACTCTATATCGTTATATCCTTCACTCTAAGCTTGACCATCATCAATTATACTAGGAATTAAATTTGGGTTGTTACAATAAATGTATGAAGATTATGTTGAAAAAACATGAAAAAATGGGTGGTAAAAAAAGATAATGTAATAAATAAGAGTATGCTTGGAAAAAAAATAGAAATGAGTATTGAGTTTCTAAAAATATATAACTTATAGGACAAATAGAAATGCTAAATGAACATAACTTATGGGACGGAGGGAATAGTCTTTTATATAGTGAGTTTTTTTTATCTTAAAATATATGTCATTCTTTCAATTTCTAATGACATTAATTACTTCTTATCATTAAAAGAAGAGTGTTTTTTGAAGTTTGTTTAACTTTTTTGGGTTATTCAGGCACTATCCAGGTATATCCAAAATCGACCCTAGTCGCATGCCCGGCTGATAGCCTCCTCCCCAAATGCAATAGGATTCAATCAATTTCCTCTAAAGCAAAATTCAGAACCTATGACTTTATATGGAAAGAATCAAATTTTCACACAATTCTCTTAAGGTTTTCAAGCATAGGGTCGATATTCAAGAGTTCTCCTAAAACAACGCTGAGAATAATAAGAGTTGATGAAGGAAATATTATGTTAAGGAAGAAGAGATTGAGAAACAATCCTTGCACTTCCAATTCGGTCTTTTTGATCCCTTCTCAATTAAGTTGTAAAATCATGTGATGCAACAAAAGTTAAGAATCAAGGAAGACTTTAAACAATGAAACCGAATGGAGTTTAACTTCAATCTAGTGATTGGCCTTCAAATTAAGAACTTAAGAAACTAAAGAAATCCTACGAAGAAAAGGAATAGAACTAATTACCTATACAAGGGGGTGGTGCCACACATTCAAGAGAATGATATGCCAAGGAATCTCCACACAAGCATCACACTATATGATTCAAGCCTCAAGACCAAGAGTATCACACTCACTATTTTTAGACATGCACTTTGCTTTAGCCAACAACATCACCCTTCCTTTCATGAATAAGGGTACATTATATAGAGAAGAAAGTGATACTTCACCTAGCCTAAGGGGTTGCACGAAATTAAAAAGGGAATCAAGTCATAATGCTAACTTAATGATGACCTTTCACCTAGCTAGGGAGTTACACGAGTTTAATGGTTCATTAACTAAGTTAAATGATCCATTAATCCTTCATTCATGACCTTTAATGTTTCATCATTAACTCTTCTTAACTTTGAGAAGTTATGGAAGGTCAAAGGTTGGAGTCTTTAATGCATTTAGTGCTTCATCATAAGTCTTCATAATTGTGAGGAATTGAAGAATATCAAAAGGTGGCTGAATGCTTCTCCTTGTGATTGACTCTTGAAATTCCTTGCCTTGATGATAACTTGAATGCTTGATTATTCTTCTTTCAGTGAGGTTGCCTTGGCGAGTCTTCATCTTGTAACCTCCACCAATCACTACAAGAAAGTCGGCCAATTGCAACGACAAAAGTCGTTGCGAAAAATGTAAAGTCGTTGCGAAAAACATTTTTCGCAACGACAGATGGGCGTAGCGAAAAAGTATCGCAACGACAATATAACTATCGCAACGACAAACCTTTGTTGCGATTCACACCGGTTTTGCAACGACATCTGTCGTTCCAAATACTTTGTCGTTGCCAAAAGTGCAATAACGGGTGACGTGGCTTACCTTTTAGGTAACGATATTTGTTGTTGTCAATGGCTTAGTATCATTGGCAACGATAAATGTCGTTGCCAATGTTAGCTTATTGCTGACATGGCTTACCATTTAGGGAACGACAAATGTCGTTGCCAAACCCTTTTGATTTTTGAAACGACAAAATTGTCGTTGCAATAGCCTTTATTTATATTTAAAAAAAAATAATAATCCTTTTAAGCTGATAAATCCATTTTGAATTTTAAATTCTGAAGTATCATGATAATAATTAATAATAATTAAAAATAATAAATAATTTTTATATTATTAAATTGCCCATAAATAATGAACTCAAATCTCAACAATCTAATTTTTTAAAACCTAGAAAAACTGGATGCTCTCTTCTCTCTCTTACTCCCGGTGATCTTCTTGCGCCGGCGTTGCCTCTCATGGCCAAAAAGAAAGCGAAGTCAGCGTCATCTACACTATCATCTTCAGCGAAACGCGTGGATCAGTCCAACGATGACTCCATCGATATGGATGAGTTACACTTACTGGAAAACGCAGATCTGAGCAATTTGAATCCTAGGCAAGCTGACAAGGTTCTGAAGGTTCTTGATGAACTCATAACCAGGATTCAAGGGAAAGAGGGTAGTTCTACAAATAGAGATCAGACAGAGACGATTGCAGACAAGGAGGTTTCATCGAATCCTAGTCCTGCTGCTCAACAACCAAACCAAGCAGACCCTCCTGTTAAACCGAATGTATGGCTGAGTTTTGACATTTCAAAACTCAGGAATGCGGGAAGCAAACTCTCATTTCATCAACCAGAGATTAAGGATGGTAAAGCAGTAGGCAAAATTGATGCAATTGATGTAGAAGAGGAAGTAAAGTATTGGCAGAATTCCCTGGTGTGTTATGTGTTAGGGGCTAATCCACCTTATCATGTTTTCAGTGGGTTCATCAAGAAAGCTTGGGGTCAATTTGGCATAGACAAGATTCTCATGAACACGGATGGGACTGTTATAGTCAGATTCAACTCTGTAGAAGGGAGAGATAATGTGCTAAACATAGGTATTTTTCATTTTGACAAAAAACCTGTGATCATTACCCCATGTACTGGTAGACCTGTGACTAAGCATTTGATGACTAAGGTACCAGTTTGGATTCAACTGCCAAACCTCAATCTAAAATTTTGGGGACCTTCTTCGTTAGGGAAGATTGCTAGCCTAATTGGCACTCCTTTAATGGCTGATAAGGTTACCCAAGAGAAGAATCGAATTAGTTTTGCTAGGGTCCTTGTTGAAGTAGATCCAGCAATGTTGCCTGAGGAAGTGTACTTTGAAGATGACAAAGGCAACCTCGTGAATCAGAAAGTCCAGTACGAATGGAAACCGGTGCTATGCTCTAAATGTCAATGTTATGGGCATGATGAAAAAATGTGTAGGAAGGGAGTTAAGCAGGTTTGGGTTGAAAAGAAGCAGCCTTCTCAGAGGGACATAGAAAAACTGGATGATGCCCTTAAACTGCAGCATTGTTTGGAAGTTGGAACAATTCCTGAGGAAAATGTTGAATCTGCTAAGGAAGTGGTGCAGGCAGTTATTACTGAATTCACTGATAATCAGGAACCTGCCACTGGGAAGCAGAAGGAGAAGGTTGATGACATACCCTGGACAGTGGTGCAAACCAGAAGTAGAGCTCAACAGAGAAATTTGGAGCAGAGGGGTGATTCTTCTTCTTCACACCCTAATGGATAAGATCTGTTGCTGGAACATTAGAGGTATGAACCACCCTCGTAAACAAAAAGAGGTTCAAAACATGTATATTAAAAATAAAGTAGGTATGCTTGGTATCTTAGAGAATAAGCTGAGGCAAAATAATATCCAGCAGGTGTATGATAATATTGCTTATGGCTGGGGCTCTTTTTCGAATCATGATTGCTCTCCTCTAGGTAGGATTTGGGTTATTTGGAGGAAAGATATTTTTGATGTGTATGTGATGGATAGATCAACTCAATATATTCACTGCTATGTGACCATTAAACAGAGTCAGCAAAATCTGTTTGTTATGTATGTGTATGCTTCCAATTCTGCAGAGGATAGGAAGGAGTTATGGACTGTCATGGCTGGAATTAAACCTTTTATTCATGTACCTTGGTTGATGCTTGGGGATTTTAAAATTTGTTTGAAGCAGCAGGAAAAGGTTGGGGGTCTTCCCCTTCAGGATTCTGATACTTTGGACTTCAGGAATTTTATGGCAGACTGTGAGTTGGTGGATTTGAAATATAAGGGCTGCTTTCTGACATGGAATAATAGGCAAATGGGTATTGATAGAGTGAGCTGTAAGCTGGATAGGGCTCTGGTGAATTTGCATTGGTGTACAGTCTGGCCTCAGTCACTGGCAGACTTTCAGCTTCCAGGGATTTCTGATCATTCCCCTATCATTATTGACTGGGGGAAGGAGGATGTTTGTAGGAGGGCTACTTTCAAATTTTATAATATGTGGTCATCTCACCCTCAGTTCTTGGCCATAGTTTCTTCTTTTTGGGAGATGGAGGTGACTGGCAGTAAGATGTTTCAAGTGTGCAGGAAATTACAAGCTTTGAAATCCCCTTTGAGGCAGTTGAATAGAGATCATTTTGCTGGTATTGACAGGAGGGAAGAGGATCTGAGGAGTAGACTGGCTGTGATTCAGCAGGGTTTGATGGGTGATCCTATGAACTGTGATCTTCAGTTAGCTGAGAGGGAGGTGACTGCTGAGTATACAGCAATCAAACAGGCTGCTTTTTCTTTCTACAGGCAGAAGGCTAAGTTGGACTGGTTGAAGGATGGGGATTGCAACTCTAGAATTTTCCATAACTCTTTAAAGAAAAGACAATATCAGAATAAAGTGGCTTGCTTGCAAACTGAGAATGGGGATGTAGTAAATGATCAACAAGGTATCACAGATTTATTTGAAGAATTCTATAGGAATTGATACTGTACCAGGAGCCAGGGTAGTACCTTTCCTCAGGCTGTGATTGAACAGGGTAAGGTCTTAACTATGGAGCAGCAACTTTGTCTCATTAATCCTGTCTCAGATGATGAGATAAAGCAAGCTGTGTTATCTATTCATGTTGACAAATCCCCAAGACCAGATGGTTATGGATCTGGTTTTTTCCGGGAGGCATGGGAGGTGGTTGGTTATGATATCTGTATGGCTGTTAAAGAGTTTTTTCACTCAGGGTTCATGCTTAGGGAAATTAATGTTACTAATGTTGTATTAATACCTAAGGTGGACTCTCCAAACAAGGTACATGAATTTAGACCCATAGCCTGTTGTTCAACTTTATATAAGGTGATTTCTAAGGTGCTGTGTGCTAGACTGAGTTCTGTCATTCCTGAGTTAGTCCAGGATAACCAGACTGCTTTTGTCAGGGATAGATGTATTCTGCATAACATTTTAATGACTCAGGAACTTATTAGATTCTATGGCAGAAGAAGAGTATCACCAAGATGCATGATGAAAATAGATATTAGAAAGGCTTATGACACCCTTGAATGGAGATTTGTGGAGGATATGCTCACTGCTTTGAAATTTCCTCTGAAATTCATCAGATGGATAATGGCCTGTATTACCACAGTCTCTTACCATTTGATTATTATTGGAGAGGCAGGTTCCAGATTTACTGGTAGCAGGGGTCTGAGGCAGGGTGATCCCATGTCACCTCTGATCTTTGTTCTGGCTATGGAGCTACTAATGAGGAATCTTCAGCTAGCTAGCACTCATAGAAACTTCTGATTTCACCCTTACTGCAAAGATACAAAACTATTAGCACTGGCTTTTGCAGATGATCTCATGGTGTTTGCTAAAGCTCATCCAACTAGTGTCACAATTGTTAAAAATGCTATCACTGATTTTGCAGATTGGTCAGGGTTGCAGCCAAACCTTTTCAAATCCTCTATCTACATGGCTGGTGTGAATCAGGAGGTTAGGAATGCAATCATTGACATCACTGGCTTCCAAGCTGGTGAATTTCCTTGCAGGTACTTAGGATTACCTTTAGCTGCCAAGAAATGGAATTCTTCAACCTGTCAGGCTTTAATTGAGAAGGTTACACAAAGGGTAAAATCCTGGAGAACAAGGAATCTGTCTTATCAAGCCAGGGTCTGTTTGATCAATTCTGTTTTAATGAGCTTGCATACTTATTGGGCATCAACTTTTATCATTCCAAAAGCTGTCATTAAAGGTATTGAGAAGGTGTGCAGGTCCTTCCTTTGGCACTCTCAGGAATCTGGTTCCTACTTTGCTAATGTGGCTTGGACTAAAGTTTGCACTGATAGGAAATATGGAGGGCTCAACATTAGAGATTGTGCTAGTTGGAATATGGCTGCCATTGGAAAACAGGTATGGGATTTAGCCACTAAGAAAAACTGTTTATGGGTGAGGTGGATGAATGCCTATTACATCAAGGACCAGGACTTTTGGCATTGTTCCTGGCATCAGGGGCAAAGCTGGCACTGGAAGAAAATCCTGCAGGTGAGAGATGCTTTAGCTTCAGGTTGGATGCAAGGGCATTGGATTGCAACTGCTGATGGTAGATACACCATTAAATCTGGTTATGCTATTATCAAGGGTGTTCAAGTCATCTTTCCTATGCACACTGTTATATGGAATAAGGTGGCTGTACCTAAACACAGGTTTATTTTCTGGCTTGTGGCCCATGGCAAGCTAATGACTAAGGACAGATTACAATGGACTATGATTCCAAATCATTGTTCCCTTTGCTATGCTGCTGCAGAATCAATTCATCACTTATTTTTTAAGTGTGAATGGAGCAGGATTTTTCTTTCCCTTTGTGCGAACTGGATGGGTATTGATCATTACCCTTATACTTTTAGGAATTGGAGCAGGTGGTTACAGCATTCGTTTCCAGACAGAGGCAGAAAACAAATGGTTTCAGCAGGATGGGCAGCTATCATTTATCTCATATGGATGGAGAGGAATAATAGAATCTTTAAGGATCAAATCAAGCCAATGGAGCAGAGTTACAGGGAGTTTAAAAAAGTCATAGCTATAAGAGTTAATTACTGTGTTAAGAATTTTAAGAGGTGGAATGTAGCTTTAGTGCAGAGAATTGATTCAGAACTTATGTAGGTGTTTGTTTTTCTTTCTTTTGATTTGTGAACCCTTCCTAGAAGGTGGCATAAATCTTAGGGTTGTATTCTTGGTTGATTGATTTTTTGCACGTTGGTAATAAAATTATTTTCGTTACCAAAAATCTCAACAATCTAATATAAAGAATATCTTTAGCATTCTATTGAGTCACAATATTACATCAGCCCAAAATATTACAAATAAAAAACCTATTTAGTAACTAATAATCCAAAGCCCATGACATAAATTTCTAACGTAAGCAAAATATCTTCTCATCTCCATATGCATGGCCAATGTCCCTTTTCTTCCAATAATGTTAAACCTGTAACAAGCTAGCAACAACATAAATAAAGGAGTGAAATTAATTGAATACTTGTGAAGCAAAAAATACATTGTACAAAATAAATGAAGTTATATATAATTCTTGGAACACATCATGCATAAAGCATTATTGTTTGGTATACCTTCAAAAAGAAATCAAGGTTTGACACTTTCCAAACCATCGAACATATTAAATTTTTTAAAAACCTTACATATAAGACTTTTAAATCAATTTAATCATGTTTTAATCATGTACATAAGATAACAACTTCAGAAGTTAACAGAACAGAAGGAATTGGTACCTGCTGCCAAAGCTTCCAAACGAGGATCAAGCAATGGAAGATACTTCAAATTTATAGAGTGATAGAGACGAAAATTCACAAAACCAAGAAGAGGCTGCACCAGTTCATTAATCAAGTTAAAGAAATTAGTGAAAAAAATTCAACCAAACCAATATGAATGTTAGGAATCAAATAGAGACCATATTAAACAGTAAAACTAAATAATTAAGAGACAAGGATGCAAAGGTGGGTAGGTAACTAAAAGTGTTGTTTAGTTGATCCTGACACAACACTAATGAATAGAAAATTTTGCATGATTAAAACATACAAAATTACACTTTCGAGGAGTACAAAGACAACTGCAATTTTACTAATGGGGATGAAGTGGATATTAATGAGTTAAAACTTCAAAGAATAACATAATCGTAATAGAAGATATAAACATAAATACGAAACTAACCTCATACAATTTTAGAAAGTTCAGTATGGTAGGAAGGTCAACATCTTCGGACACAACCTGCTGTAGTGAGTGAGGAGTTAACCATGTTATTGCCTGCATCAATTGATGATACCTGGTAGTATATGCCTTTCACAGATACAAAGGCTTCCTTAACTTGTGAGTGCGGGATATGAATGCCTGCCATTCATGTGCCAATCTAGCATACACAATGAAAAGGACTAAATAGAAGCAGATAAAGATCATACCAACGTAATAAATAATCAATTCTTTAAAAAAATATCTGCAGGTAGAGTCATGTCGTCCCTATAGTATCCCATGTTTTCAAGCTTAATAATCTCCATGAACTGTTTTAGAGATCAAATTTGCAACACGTGCACAAAAAGAGAACCAAAGAGTTTTAGTAATCACCATCAAAGTAGTCCTGACTGCACAAGAGAACCTTATAGTTGAATAACTCCACAATTTAAAAAAGCAATGCTTTAAAAATAAAAAGTCTTTTGCTTGATTAACTAGTAAAAGTAAGATATACCTGACTGGTTGCCAATGGAAACGTGTTTTGAATCACTCCAGGTGCCCCAGTGATCTGACCTGCAAATACAGGCAAGTAGCCAACATTGATTTCTTAGAACATAATACATGACATAGAAACCAAAAAATAAACACCAAACACAAGTCAAAACCAAAGAAACTTTTAGTTCCAGAATTATATCACCAAGTAAAAAGAAAGAAGACTAAATTACACACCATAGGACTAGGAGACCAGCCTTCCAAGAATTATATACTTATATAATGACTGAATATAGCTTACCAAGACAAAAGTTGGCATTTTAATGATCAACACAAAACATAAGTTGCTGTAACATAAGTTGCTTTAACAGCAGCATTTATACACTCCAAAAGAGCTGCAAGAGTACTATTTTTTTTTAGACAAGAGAAATATTTTATTAAAAAAGCATGCTGAAGAAAGGGGGCGGGTATGAGAAATACTCACAGCCCCAAACCAGCATAACTGATACAAGTACAATAGAAATGAAAAGAAGACCAAAAGAAACAAAGGGCAACACCATAAAAGATGACAACACCTACATGATAACAACCCCAACACACGACAACAACAACAGAGCACAAAACCAAGCACAGAACAGCAGGCCCAAGCACAATAGAATCACGAACACACCAAAACAGCAGACCAAAAAAAAAAGAGCAGAAAACAGAAACCAGATGCAGAACCCTCCTCAAGCTTTGCAGAACTATGGTTTTTGATCAGCATAAGTCCAGCTCCAAGAGACTTCAGTGATTGATCCAAGTGAGCTAGAGACTCCTTCAACCACCACCTTGAAACAGCAATAATTAAGCATTGACTACGGAAATAAGAATACTGTAGTTGACAATAAAATTGGCAAGCAATTTCAACTATTAAAACTTAAAAAAAAAATCATAACATACTAAAATACAAAGGATTTCTTCTCAAAACATAATATAATCATTACAAAAGTCCTTCAAGAACAGTTCGAGAGAGACTTTTCCAGTCCCTTAAAGTATTTAATAAATTGAACTAGATTCAAGTTTTCCAGTATAAAAATAATAGCATGCAATGGTACCAGTCAGACCATACTCCAGCAGTATTAAGTTTCATGCAGAAGTGAAAAATCTTGAATTGAAAACTGGGAAATTGATGCAGATGGAAGTAAAACAGAGATAGTTACCATAATAAGACCATGCATCAACAGATAAAAGTAAAACACAGATAGTTACCAAAATAAGAAAAGAGGCATTTACCTAGGAGAGTTTGAGCAAGGCTGTTATTCTCAAGGTAGTTGTAGACTAATATCCTGTTATTTCTTTCCACGCAACAATCGTATAACTTAACCAAATTTCCATGTTGTATTTCCGCAATGGTATTAAACTATTAATATTTGTCAAGAACTCCTTTACCCCTTGTCTTGATTCGGCTGAAAGGACTTTTATTGCAGCATATTTTCCATTTTTAAGCCGTCCCTGATCCATCCATCATAATACTGTTAAGGTTTCGTTGATAAGAAAAGCAAGGAGAAAACAATGATCAGGCCAATTGCTGTGATGATGCAAGTAGTAATTGAAATTTTGAAAGTGGTCCAGTTTACCTTATAGACACAACCAAAACCACCCTCTCCAAGTTTAATGGCCGGACTAAAATCATCAGTGGCTTTTATTAGCTCTTTGTAGGTAAAGATTCCCACATTTTGATTTCTGAAACTGGGCACATGTAGAAGCAACTTATCAAGGCTATGAAGGATATCATTTAAACCAAAAAGACAGCCAAGAGGTACAAGAAAGCTTCAAGTAGGATAAAGTAAGTCATAAAAAAATTCTGAAGGGATGATTTTTGACATTGATAACTAACAAATGAGAACCAGAAAATTACAAAAATTAGGATTTGTTATTTCCAAGGTTACGCAGGGACTGGTGTAACTATTGTATTGAACTCAGTGAAGTCTCTTGATTATTTGGCCAGTGTCCTATTAGCATCTTCCTTATTCTAAAGCTAGGTTCCATTTAAATTAATTTGAATCAAGAACCGAAACAGTGTAGTGTAGCTTTATGTTCTTTCACTAAACTATAATAAATTTCTTGTCTCTTGTTTTGGATAAACATTATTAGCTCTCAAAGATTTATACAAGTCCTTAATTAAACTACCCATTGGTGCTCAAAGGTATCTTTTTGTCTTGTAGGAATTTAAGCCACAATTCCTTAATTAAAAGAGTTCTACTCTTTTACTTCTCTAATACACCGTGGCCTCTTTAATTTCAAGGGGGTTGACAACTAAAAGAGTTTTACACTTTTACTACTTTAATATTGTTTACTTAAATGAAATTGTTTTAGACTCAATAGCAAATAAGGAACTCAAAATAAAATGCTGTCACCAATAGCTGTGGACACTGCTATGGCAATAGTAGTGCATTTCAAAGGATTATCTCAGTTCTTACATCTAAAAAGGCAATAACATTGCTATGACAATAATAGTGCATTTCAAATGCTGTCACCAATAGCTGTGAGTTCTTGCATCTATCTCAGTTTTGATTCCAACGATTATCCAGTGCAAAGTAACAAAAAAGTAACGCATAAAATTAGAAACAAAAAACCAGGACCCCAATTCACTTAATCAGAAAAAAAACCCCAAAACCCATGTCAGTAGCACCAACAAAACCATAAAACCCATCGTCAATACTCAATAGCATCCAAAAAACCCCAAATAAGAAACCTAGGACCCCAATTCATAAAAAAAAAAGATTTTGTAAAGGAATCATATTTAAGTGTGAGAAAGAACAAAGAACTCAAATAATTAGAATTAAAATCATACTTACAGAACCAAGCTTCTGTAATGGGTCCCTGCTGGTCACGAGTGAGTGAAGAGCTTCCCTGTTCCTTGCTGTTGCTATCGTGAACGAGGGAGGAAGGAGTTCACTATCACCGACACCGTCGTCGCTGCCGTGAACGAGTGAGAAGCGAGTGTTGCCGTCGAGTGAGAAGCGAGTGTTGCCTTGAACGAGTGAGAAGCGAGTGTTGCCGTCGAGTGAGAAGCGAAGTGTTGCCGTGAACGTCACCGCCGTGAACGACCGCCGTGAACGATTGATGAGAAGCGAGTGACTGGGTTCCACCGTTGCCGTCACTACCGTCTAGGGTTTGTGGAGAAAGAGAGAAAGTAATCGAGAGTGAGAAGTGAGATGAGTAGAGTGACAGAGAGTGAGAAAGTAGATCCCTAGCTTCTTTCCCTTTTCTATTTCTTCGATCTTTTCCTTTTCTATTATTTAACTTTTTTTTTATTGGTTGTTAGCAGTAGCTAGCAAAGACTTATGTTGGACGAAGCTTGGTTCAGTTGGTGTAAGGCCCCAACTGAAATCTTGGGAATGGGACAAAGGTGCTAGTAGCCCCGGCTTCGATTCCCACTAAAAACATCTCGCTGGGAGAACCATCCACGCAGCTCGCTCCAGATTAGTCTCAAGGGCTCCCTGGTATTAAGGGTGCTCTTGGAGATACCGGTGATTCCGCAAGAAATACGGACCAAAAAAAACTTATGTTGGGAGTTAATTAGAAGTCAGATGGGTTTGTTTACGCCAGGTTTTTTTTATTATTATTAGGTAAAAAGGTTAGGCAACGACTCATCGTTGCACTACTTTAGGCTAATTTTTATCATTCCCCGCGTAATTTCCAAAATTGACAAGGGAAGGAGGGATTTTTAATTTCGCAACGACCATTCGCAACGACAAAAAAAAAGTCGTTGCAAAAGAGGTTTTAACGCAACGACAAATGCGTTAAAAACTCTTTTGCAACGACTTTTTTTTGTCGTTGCGAATGGTCGTTGCAATAAGCAGGTTTTCTTGTAGTGAATTAAACTACTTAAAAGTAAACTTAAACCAGGAAACTAAATAGGCAATGTCTTGGGTGCAAGCTAGCAACCCTTAACTTATTAAAATTTAAGAAAGAAGAAACATAAAGTAAACTAGAGTTCAAAAGATTGAAGTCTTTAAGTGATTGAGTCAATTGATGCATTAGTGTCATGTTTCCTCTTTCTTCGAGAGCTTTGATCTTTCTTGGGAGTGTAATAGTTTGAGATTTGTTCTTGGTTCTTGAATTGGGCAAAGTTGTGAATGTTGTTGTTGGAGGTTTTTTCCTTGATTAGTATCTTCAATGAGTTGAACTGGATGCTCCCTAGGAGGTCTCTATCACTGGCTACGGCAGGTGAATCTCCTAACATGTATTTTATGTATCCACAAGAAATCGAACTCGAAACTTTGTTTAGACGAGACTAGAAGCACTGACCACTCGTTCCAAACCATATTAATAGTATTTTTTTTCATATTAGAGGATTTTTATGTTATTTGGTATAGTTTTTTTAGTGCATTGCACATGTTCGGTGTCACCTCTAGCTATGTAAGTTTGTAGATCCAACTATATTGAATTTACTTGGTTTATTTAAGTTTTTGGTCCCTTAAAGTTGACCGAGTTTTGATTTTAGTCCCTATCTTTATATATATATATTTAAGGAATGATTGTATTGAAAATAGAAAGTTAGTTAAATTTTACTTATATTCAAGACTATTTATGAGATTTTACTTTTTTTTTCCTTTTAATTGAAACCGGAAGATGTAAATGTTAAATTCAAATATCAAATCTAAATAATTTCGTAACACTTTAATAAAATTTTGGATATCATCGTCATTGCTTTTTGACTTTTTGTTACCGTAACTAAAGAGAATTACTGTAATATTTGAACTTTGAGATGGTCTCATGAAAAAGACAAAAAACAACCATAAGTGGAATGTTCGTCTCCTAACGGTTGCTTTGCTTTTAGTTTTCCGGAGATTATCCCTTAATTTTTTCCACTAATGGTTGCTTCTTGTGTGAGGGAATCTACTAGTCATTTACTCCCTGTTTCTCTCTTTAAATATAAACATTATTGATTTTCTCCCATGAGTTAAGTTCTTTTAAGTCACTGCACATAAATTAAAAAATGAATAAATGATATAAAAATTTGTTATACTCCCATTTAATAATAGGAAAAAGAGTAATAATAAATATATGAAGATTATGTGAAAAAGATGAAAAAATGGGTGGTAAAAAAGATAATGTAATAAATAAGAGTATGTTTGGAAAAAAAATATAAATGCGTATTGAGTTTCTAAAAATATATAACTTATAGGACAAAATAAAAATGTTAAATGAACATAATTTATGGAACGGAGGGAATAGTCTTTTATATAGTGAGTTTTTTTTATCTTTAAATATATGTCATTCTCTTAATTTCTAATGACATTAATTACTTGTTATCATTAAAAGAAGAGTGTTTTTCGAAGTTTGTTTAACTTTTTTAGGTTATTCAGGCACTATCTAGGTATATCCAAAATCGACCCTAGTTGCGTGCCTGGCTGATAACCTCCTCCCAAGAGGCAATAGGATTCAATCAATTTCCTCTAAGGCAAAATTCAGAACCTATGTCTTTATACGGAAAGAATCAAATTTGCACACAATTCTCTTAAGGTTTACTAGCCTAGGGTTGATATTCAAGAGTTCTCCTAAAACAAAGATAAGAATAATAGGAGTTGATGAAGGAAATTGTGGTGGACCGACCCTCGGTCCTAACCTGAAAATGGCTAGCCGATCAGAACAAACTATTCTAAAGACTGTGCCTACTCAGGCCGAACATTTATTTAAGCATTCACCCCAGTAGACTCGGACTGACCATAGGGATTTTATCCCTTGAGAGTCCGAGATATGGGCACGTGAACCTTACCTGCCACAGGGATAAGGCCCTCCAATACAGGATAAGGATGAATGACTCACCCCCCTATCCTAAAAGGGCCACGTCAGCAGCCTTACTGGACCTCCGTACAGGCCCATAAGGTACAATGCCACCCCTATAAATAGCTGTCTCCAGTTAGGGGCTCAGGTACGTTCTCTCACTCCCTAATTGCTCATTTGCACACACCAGTGATTAGGGAAACCCTAGTTATCCCAACTGGATATCTAGAATACCAAAGGAATCACACAGTAATATCAAATCACATCCTAGCTCTCAGGTCCCCCAATATCTTTGAGCTAGTTACAGATCTTAGACACTACATTGGCGCCGTCTGTGGGAACGATAAACTATCATTCCCACCCAAAATGGTACACACACGTGGCAACACCGGAAGCAACTCTTGAGGTATACACCACCAGCCCGGGAGAAACCGTCACAAATTAGTAGAAGGTAGCGCTGACAACGGAAGGGACTTAGAAGGTAATATCAACGGCGGAAGAGACCCACCCACCCACCCCCTCACAGCATACCTTCAGTTCGACTGGAGATCCCAGCTCACAGCCACCACACCGCACCAACCCGAACACATAGCGGACCCTACACTGTCCACTCCAGACAAGCAAACCCCA
Organism: Crotalaria pallida; assembly: GCA_037953625.1. Lineage (NCBI taxonomy): Eukaryota > Viridiplantae > Streptophyta > Magnoliopsida > Fabales > Fabaceae > Crotalaria > Crotalaria pallida. The sequence continues at coordinate 84,683,599 of CM075649.1, forward strand.
ACACACTCAATCTCGCACAAAACCACGGATCTGGACGATCCTTTGACGCCCGTGTTTCCGGAGAAGAAAGGGAACACTCCCAAGGCCGAAGAGAAACTCAACTAGAAGAGATAATCAGGCAGCAAGCTCAAATGCTGGAACAGCAGGGGAAGGCTATAGCCGACCTTCAGCAGATCCACATGAACACAATTGCTGGACGGGCAATGGAAACAGCCCCAGCAACCAGACTAGTTCATGATCCACCACCGATAAAACCCGCCCTAGCAGCCACCTATGAAACAGAAAGTAATACTCACCCAGGTCACCCCTTCACCCCTCGCATCATGGCCTATGAAACACCGTCCGCTTTCCTTGGTCCCACCAGTGTTACGAAGTACAATGGGTTAACTGACCCCCCTGGAACACATCCTATCTTTTGAGGGTGCCATGAATTTTTATGACGGGGGAGATTTGATGAAGTGCCGAGCTTTCTCGATGACTCTTCAACCACTAGTACTGAGGTGGTACTCGGCCCTTCCCAGGAATTCCATCAATTCCTGGGCAGAGATGAAAAAGGTTTTTCTTAACAGATATACAACAAGTTTCATACAACCAAAATCAGACCATGCACTGGCAGGAGTAATGCAACTACCAGAAGAGCCATTGAGGGAGTATCTGGCTCGATTCCACTCGGACGCAGGATCTGTACCAAACCTCGAGCCATGTTTCGCAGTTTTTCTTTTTACCCAGGGGCTCCGTAATGGAGATTTTAAGAACTCACTGGTAGGGAAGCCACCGAGGGACATGGCGAAACTAAGACACTGTTCCACCAAATTTATCAATTTGGAGGAATTTAACAAGTGGCAGAGACAGAGAGAAAAAGGTGACAGGGGTGAGCCCTCATCTCAAGGAAGGTCGAGGAGAGATGACAGGAGAGAGGAGCGGGGGAGAGGGCCTAGGGGTGATAGGAGATTCATCATTCCTAGGGCCAAGTTTGATGAATACACCCCTCTCACGGTTCCAAGGAGTCAAATTTTGCAGGAAACCATGCAAACCGACCTAAGAATGGTTGAAAGGCCTCCCCCTCTGAAATGAAGTTCGCACCAGGACCGATCAAAGTTTTGCTCGTATCATGGGGGGTACGGCCACACCACGGACGAGTGCACATGGCTAAGAGATGTCATTGAGCAGCTCATAAGAGATGGGAAATTACAGCAGTACGTTCGAGAAGCACTCACTCGGCGTGCCAGGAGAAGAACCCCTTCCCCAGACAGAAATGCTCGCAGAAGAACCCCACCCCAACAAGACAAACCAATCATCATCCCAATCAGCAACAAGCATCAAATCAACAGAGAGTAGCTATGGTAGAGATAGCTAACATAGATCAATCTCCCCAAAACCTCAGAATCAACACCATCGCTGGAGGTTTTGCCGGGGGAGGAGAGAGCAGATCTGACATAAAAAGGTATATCAATCAGGTACTAGCCGTTCAGGACCACCCGATTCGCAAGAAAGCTTCAAAAAGCGTTCCAATCTGTTTCAATGATGAAGATTTAGAAGGAATCATTCCGGGCCACAACGACCCGATGGTGATAACTGCCTTGATAGGTAATTATGAGGTCGCCAGGATATTTGTTGACCAGGGTATTTCTGCCGACATCATGTTTTTAAGCCTCTTTGAAGCTCTGAAATTGAAAACAACTGACCTGACCCCTTTCGAGGGAAAATTGATTGGCTTCACAAGAGATACGATTATCCCTAAAGGATATATCCAGCTCCCAGTAACTCTTGGGAACCAACCCTCAACAAGAACTGAAATCATTAAGTTTTTGGTAGTCGACTGTCCGTCGGCGTACATTGCTATCTTCAGTAGAACCTGTCTCCAAGCCTTTGGCGCTGTCGTGTCAACTGTTCACTTGTCCATGAAATTTGAGGGCTCAGATGGAAGAGTTGTGGCTGTCAGAGCCAAGCAAGAGAAGGCCAGATTATGTTATAACGCCAGTCTTGCGAAAATTAAGAGCCAAGAAAAGACCCAACATCCAAAGCCAAACCTGAGCAAAGGGAACGTGTTGTTAACAGACCTGGATGTTAGGTCTGATCAGGACGACACCAGGCCGACTCCCCAAGGTGATTGGGAATTCATAGAATTGGACAAGGAAAACCCGACCAGAAGGATAAGATTGGGTACTAGCCTTTCCGAGAACGCAAGAGCAGAAATGCTCGAGCTTTTAAGAAGAAACAAGGACCTTTTTGCCTGGACCTCGGAGGACATGCCGGGGATTGATCCCAATTTTATCTGCCATCATCTTATGTTAACCCGACTGCTAAACCAGTCGCTCAGAAGAAAAAAAGGGTAGGGACGGAGAAGGCCGCGACAATTGAAGAAAAGGTGGTCGAGCTCCTTTCCGCAAGATTCATCAGAGAAGTTAATTACTCCGAGTGGCTATCAAACACAATTCTGGTAAGGAAATCAAATGGCAAATGGCGCATGTGCGTCGACTATACTGACTTGAACAAGGCTTGCCCGAAAGATCAGTACCCCCTTCCAGTCATTAATAAGTTGGTTGATAGTTCTTCAGGATATCAACTCCTCTCCTTCATGGAGGCATATTCGGGGTACAACCAGATCCCAATGTACCCCCTAGATCAGGAGAAAATGGCCTTCATCACCGAAAGGCCCACATATTGCTATACAATAATGCCTTTCGGATTAAAAAATGCTGGAGCTACATACCAGCGTATGATGAACAAGGTCTTCTCCGGGCTGATCGGTCCTACCCTGGAAGTGTATATTGATGACATTATAGCCAAGAGTAAAAGGAAAGAGGATCACCCTTATGACCTAGCAGCAATCCTAGCCAGAATTAGAAAATACAATATGCAGCTCAACCCGGAAAAATGTATTTTTGGTGTACCGGCAGGAGCTTTTTTGGGTTTCATACTCACTGAGAGGGGTATTGAGGCCAACCTAAATGCCAGGCAATTTTGGGAATGCATAGTCCTTCTAATGTGAAAGAGGTCCAAAGATTGACAGGACGAATGGCGGCTCTTTCCAGATTTCTCCCCCAGGCAGCCAGAAAGGCTTTCCCATGGTACCAGTTGCTTAGGAAGAACAAGGATTTTCATTGGGACGAATCGTGTGAACAGGCATTCGTCGGACTGAAGGAATATCTGTCCTCCCCTCCCGTCCTCACCAACCCTCGGGAAGGGGAGGCTCTGTTTTTGTATTTGTCAATAGGAGAATCATCGATATGCTCGGCTCTCGTCAGAGATGACTCGGAAACTGAGCAACCAGTGTACTTTATGAGTAAGGCCCTTCAGGGACTTGAAACGAGGTATTCAAAAATTGAAAAACTTGCTTTTACTCTGGTAGTTACTGCGAGAAGGCTCAGGCAGTACTTCCAGAGCCATCCCATCACAGTCAGGACAACCCAACCAATCAGGCAGGTGTTTCACCGACCAGATTTGGCGGGAAGAATGGTTTCTTGGCCGGTCGAACTATTAGAGTTTGACATAACCTTTGAACCAAGAAAAGCTCTCAAGTCTTAGATACTAGCTGATTTTATCTCAGAACTCTCAGATCCTCAACATACCGACAAGCCACAGCTCTGGAAAGTTTACGTGGACGGTTCCAGCCACAGCAAGGGAGTTGACGCCGGTATAATTCTCGAAAACGCTGAAGGACTCAGCGTTGAGTACTCTTTGAAGTTTGAGTTTCCCACTTCTAACAACCAGGCAGAGTATGAAGCGGTATTAGCTGGTTTGCGCATGGCCAATTAGATGGGAGCCTCAGAGGTCCAGATATTCAGTGATTCACAATTGGTGGTTTCCCAGGTTAATGGAGAATTCCAGGCAAAGGAGCCAATTCTTCAGAAATACGTGGAGCAGGTCAAAACACTCTCTTGTCCTTTTTCAAGTTTCTCTATTACCTACATCCCAAGAGCATCTAATGGTCGGGCAGACATCCTTTCCAAGCTAGCCAGCACCAAAGGGTCCGAGAATAACAAAAGTCTAGTGCAGGAAACCGTGCATGAACCAAGCGTTGTTCTCGCGGTTTCCCAGACCACTGATTGGATGACCCCAATTAAAGAATACCTCAAGCATCATATCCTGCCCACAGATCTGCTGGATGCTAAAAAATTGATTAGATAGGCAACCCATTATTCTATCCTTGGTGACACTTTGTACAGAAGAGGAGCTGACTCCCCTATGTTGAAATGCCTAAACCCAGTTGAAGCAGAGTTGGTCTTAGCCGAGGTTTACGAGGGAATCTCAAGTCATCACGTGGGAGGAAAAGCATTAGCTCGCAAGATCCTCCAAGCGGACTATTATTGGCCGACCCTTCAGAGCGATGCCTCGGACCACGTTAAGAAGTGCAAATCTTGTCAAGTTCATGGAAAAGTTTATCAAGACCACCTACTGAGCTTCATTCGATGATTTCCCCATGGCCCTTTTACCAATGGGGCAAGGATATCATCGGAAAGTTCAAGACTGCCCCGGGACAACTCAAGTTCGTAGTGGTCGTGGTAGATTATTTCACTAAATGGGTCGAGGCCGAGGCTTTGGCAACAATCTCTTCAACCAAAATTCGAAAATTCTTCCTTAGACAAGTCATCGCTCGCTTTGGCATCCCTCACACTCTGGTAACCGACAACGACACTCAATTCACTGCCCGCATCTTTCAAGAGCTAGTAGATCACTTCCACATTGCCCACCACTTCTCGTCTATTGAGCATCCACAGACAAATGGGCAAGCGGAAGCAGCAAACAAGGTCATCGTAGATGGTATAAAGAAAAGGCTCTTGGAAGCAGAAGGGTCATGGGCTGACATTCTTCCCGAGGTTCTATGGTCAATTCGTACGACCGTACACACCTCCACAGGAGAAACCCCGTACCGACTCACATATGGTTGTGAGGCGGTGATCCCCATTGAGACTCAAATTCCCACGTTCCGAGTGGCGGAGCGCCCAGTTTAAGTGAATAATGGATTGCTTAAAGAATAATTGACTTTCAGTGATGAAATCCAAGCTCTTGCAGCGGTCAGGGAAAAGGGGGCAAAAGAAAGACAAACCCGAGAATACAATAAGTGGGTGATCCCTAGGAGTTTCGCAGTCGATGACCTGGTCCTCAGACGAGTAGACATAGGGTTGAAGAATGCGAGAGAAGGAAAGCTGGCCAGAAATTGGGAAGGCCCTTACAGAATCACCTCAAAAACAGGCTCGGGAGCATATAGATTGGAGACACTGACAAAACAAGAACTTAACAACACTTGGAATGCTACAAAATTGAAACCTTATTACAGCTTAAAACACAAGTTACACAGCCATCCTTGCAGATCTTCACTTTTGGTTTTAGAATTAGTTGTTTTACTTTCAAGTATCTACTTTGTTGTCATTTACTTTCAACTTTTTATGTTAAGTTATTTCAAAGTTCTTTGTACTTACATTCACTGCTTGTAGACAATGCAAGGACTCAATGGAATGAACTTTTTTGCAGCATTTTAGTCTCAAATTCTTTCTTTCTGTTAACGTACTAACCCTTTCCTCTCGGCTTGCCACCGAGTCGAACTAGGTTGTTTATACATGTCCTTCCAAAAGGGACTTATAAACTAAAATAACGAGTACTTTAAGAGATGCCCAACTAAAAAAGCTTAACAGTTTTTACAGTTGAGGACCGAGGATCCCACCTTGGCCAAAGGTTGGAGATCCGAAATCTCGATAACAGTTTATAACGAAGAAAAAGACAAACCTCGGCTATACTTGAGTTATGAAGCCAAAAATCATAATGAATTGCGAACTTAAAAGAAGTCAAGTCTTGAAGAGGATTAACATTCTGATCATTAACATACTTATCAAATTACAAAAGGATTAACATCTTCACTAAATAAAGGAACAAAAAGAAAAGGATCTACTCTTCATCTTCAGAAAGCACAATTGATGACCCATCAAAATCAGCTTCATCCTCATTTGCCAAGTCCAAAGGATTCGGAAGGTTAGGAGCTGACAAATCCACCTCCACGTCCCCTCGGCCATAGTCAACAACACGACCATCCACAATCCCAAAGGTCGGATTTGCTCCTATGACCCGAATCCCTGGGTTCATAAAGCTCAGCTGCTGAATGGCATTAACAAAGGAATCGGTTGTCGCATGATCCCAATTAAATTGATTCCGCTTGGCCAAAACTTTGTGCTTTAATGCCTTCCGACGCATCCTAGCAAGATCACCTTGCAATCGGGTCACCGCATTTTCAGATTCAGTCAGCCGCCCCTGGACTCCTTCCAATTCAGTATTTCAGCGACGAGCCTCAGCCAACTCTTCTCGGGCAGTCTGCAGCAACCTCTCCGCCTCAGCTTTCATTCCGACCGCATCTTCCTTGGCTTTTTTAATTTCCTCATTAGCCTTTTCAGCAATTTCTCGAGCTTTTTCGGATTCAGTAAGGTTCCTTTGAAGCTCGGAATTAGCCTCCGTCAATGCCTGGGTACCAGCTTCATACTCCTTGATTTGGTTAAGTAGAACTTCCTCCCGAAGGTCGGAATCCCTCCTTTTTTCCTTCTCAGCTGGCGACAGAGCCGCGCTAATGTCTTCAGCATTTTCCGCGATATGGAAATCATAGCATGCCGCCCTCAGCATATCCTTGCCCAAAATACGACAGTTATTCTTCAAAGTATGTGCAGATTGGCTCAAGAGCCTCTTCTTGTCATTGGGAGTATAAACCATATTAACAAATTTTTCTTGCAACTTCCAAGCCCAGACAGTCTCCTCTATGGGATCAGATATGTCAAACCACAAATACTTCTTTTCTGAGGATGACTTCAACGGCTTCAACAATTCAACCGCCTTACCCTTTCCCTTATCCAGCCTAGCCCTCTTGGCCAAGGGTTGTCGGTCTTCCTCCTCCTCTTCCTCATCCACGTTGACGAGGGGAATGCTAGTGGCGATATCGTCGGCAAGTACAGTAGGTGCCGACATATCCTGTACAACCTCGGCACCAGAAGGTGGTGCCATTGCAATAGTAACGGATTGGGTAGCCTCGCAGGAAGCTGCCGCACTCGGGGATCTAGCTGCCTCGTCCAGCTTAATCTTGGCAAGTTCCCTCATACGAGCAGCGGCTTTGTTCATCTTAGACATTTTGACTGCAAAAGCAAAAAAAAAAAGGTGTTAAAAAAAACGATCATTACCAAGTTCAGGTCTCACAAGTTCTTTTGGCAGTATAACAATATTCCTAATGTCGACCTGGCCGTTCGACTTGAGATACTTATAAAAAGTATCACAGGTATGCCTCTCGGCATCCGACAGCTCCTTGTTATAATGATATTGATACAGCTTTGGGTGCCTATTAAAGAAATCGGGAGACCAGGATAGGGGAAACCGAGGCCGATCGCCCTCCATAAAACAACAAACCCCCTCACCGACAAACTGATACTTAAAAAACAGCGGCTTAAAAGTCTTCCAAGAATCAGTGAACTTGGAAAACATAGCATGGTCGTTGCGAGCCTTCAGTGACACCCACTCCCTCTTCGTCGACCCTTTCTCAAAAACGTTGACTTGGGGGACATATAACCACAGGAACGCTCGGATGGATCACGCTAACCTCAACGCCTCACAAAACCTTTGGAACGCTCGGGCAAAAGCCCAGCCACTAGGGTGTAGTTGAGTGAGAGCTAGGCGCAGCTGCCGTAGCAGAGCAGTTTCGAATGCCGAAAAAGGCATCTTGATGCCTAATCTTATAACGACTTCCTCATACATAAAGAATTCTTTACGTTCATCCTCAATCAAAGTGCACACCCGGTCATTAACTGACGGAGCACTAATAGTATAGGAAGTCCCAGCATCATCTCCTAGACATGAGAGTACATGAATCCGGATATGACTTAGATTTTCGGCAACCAAATCCGATCTCGTACCGAGCACCTCTCGGTCAACCCAGTCATAAACTTCTGTGTTGGGTGATAGAGGATATTCCTAAGGATGCGTGATGCATCGACGAACCATACCTGGGGAAAGGGAACATGACTCGGCGTCAGAATCTATAAAATTAACATCCCCGAACACCTAACCCTAGTTCGATTCACCCTATAGCCGAGCCGACTACATCTTCCCCTAACCTTCATGGCTTTCCCCCAGAAAGGTTTCTCCCAGGAGCGATTTGAGGGTCGCAACGCTATTTGCGCTCGTTCCTCCGCCAACTAATACGCTAATCTTCTACTATCTTCCTCTGCAGAATTTTGGGGGAATTCCACGGTTAACGGTGTTTCCACCGAAGGATCCGCCATACGGTGGCGAAAAGGGGATGGTAGGAAGTCTAAAACCTCCGTTCCAGAAGAGGAAGACGACGATGAAGAAGAGGAATCATCAATATCACTCAAATTCAAAACCTTATACCACCTCTCATACCATAACCACTTGCTACCCATAACCATAACTCTGAAAAACCCCGAAGAAACCCAGAAAAAACACAAAAAGTTCAAAAAATAAAAAACCCAGAAAACTAGACAAACTTAGGAACCCAGAAAAGAAAAGTCCAGCAGAAAAAGAAAGGAAGAAGACAAAATCAAAAGGTTTAGATCAAATACCTGTGATGAAAGGAAAACTGGCATGAACTGGTTAGCGTAGCAAGAAGGAGCAACGACGCCAAGGGAAGGAGATGAGAGAGGGAAGATTATGTGAATATGACTAGAAGAGAATTAGGAGTTCTAGAAAGGAAATTGTAGAAAACAAAGAAGGAGTCAGGATGCAGAGAATTGGGAAGAAGTGGAAAAGAGGAAACAAAAGGGCAGTGAAGTTCAAAAAAGGACTTCCCCCCATGTTCTCTTTGGGTAAATGGGCCTGTCAATAAAGCCCAGTACTGTATTGAGCCACGGAAAGGAAACGTGGCATCCAGCCATAGGTCATGATTTTTGAAAAACCCAAAAAATCAACATGCGCAATAATGATATAACTGACACCCAGGACACGTGCCAGCTGGAAGGTACTCAAACGTCTCTTCGCCCAGATGAAGGGACAGCAGAGCAGACATAACATTATAGGGAACACAGGTGGATCATTACCTCACCCCCATCAAAGCACTCGGCCCAACCCGACCTTAACTGAACGATAAAGACTCTTAGCTCGGCTCAAGACTCAAACAGTCTTGCCAAGCTAGGGGGCTTATGCGGTGGACCGACCCTCGGTTCTAACTTGACAATGGCTAGCCGATCAGAACAAGCTATTCTAAAGACTGTGCCTACCCAGGCCGAGCATTTATTTAAGCATTCACCCCAGCAGACTCGGACCAATCATAGGGATTTTATCCCTTGAGAGTCCGAGCTATGGGCGCATGAACCTTACCTGCCACAGGGATAAGGCCCTCCAATACAGGATAAGGATGAATGACTCATCCCCCTATCCTAAAAGGGCCACGTCAGCAGCCTTACTGGACCTCCGTACAGGCCCATAAGGTACAATGCCACCCCTATAAATAGCTGTCTCCAGCTAGGGGCTCAGGTACGTTCTCTCACTCCCTAATTGCTCATTTGCACACACCAGTGATTAGGGAAACCCTATTTATCCCAAATGGATATCTAGAATACCAAAGGAATCACACAGTAATATCATATCACATCCTAGCTCTCAGGTCCCCCAATATCTTTGAGCTAGTTACAGATCTTAGACACTACAGAAATATTATATTAAGGAAGAAGAGATTGATAAACAATCCTTGCATTTCCAATTCGGTCTTTTTGATCCTTTCTCAATTAAGTTGTAAAATCATGTGATGCAACAGAAGTTAAGAATCAAGGAAGACTTTAAACAATGAAACCGAATGGAATTTAACTTCAATCTAGTGATTGGCCTTCAAACTAAGAACATAAGAAACTAAAGAAATCCTAAGAAAAGGAATAAAACGAATTACTAATATAAGGGGGTGGTGCCACACATTCAAGAGAATGATATGCCAAGAAATCTTCACACAAGCATCACACTTTATATGATCCAAGCCTCAAGACCAAGAGTATCACACTCATGATTTTTGGACATACACTTTGCTTTAGCCAACAACATCACCCTTCCATTCATGAATAAGGTTATATTATATAGAGAAGAAAGTGATACTTCACCTAGCCTAAGGGGTTGCACGAAATTAAAAAGGGAATCAAGTCATAATGCTAACTTAATGATGACCTTTCACCTTGCTAGGGAGTTACACGAGTTTAATGGTTTATTAACTAAGTTAAATGATCCATTAATCCTTCATTCAAGACCTTTAATGTTTCATGATTAACTCTTCTTAACTTTTAGAAGTTATGGAAGGTCAAAGGTTTGAGTATTTAATGCTTTTAGTGCTTCATCATAAGTCTTCATAATTGTGAGGAATTGAAGAATATCAAAAGGTGGCTGAATGCTTCTCCTTGTGATTGACTCTTGAAATTCCTTGCCTTGATGATGACTTGAATGCTTGATTATTCTTCTTTCAGTGAGGTTGCCTTGACGAGTCTTCATCTTGTAACCTCCACCAATTAAACTACTTAAAAGTAAACTTAAACTAGGAAACTAAATAGGCAATGTCTTGGGTGCAAGCTAGCAATCCTTAACTTATTACAATTTAAGAAAGAAGAAACATAAAGTAAACTAGAGTTCAAAAGATTGAAGTCTTTAAGTGATTGAGTCAATTGATGCATTAGTGTCATGTTTCCTCTTTCTTGGAGAGCTTTGATCTTTATTTGGAGTGTAATAGTTTGAGATTTGTTCTTGGTTCTTGAATTGGGCAAAGTTGTGAATGTTGTTGTTGGAGGTTTCTTCCTTGATTAGTATCTTCAATGAGTTGAACTGGATGCTCCCTAGGAGGTCTCTATCACTAGCTACGGCAGGTGAATCTCCCAACATGTATTTTATGTATCCACAAGAAATCGAACTCGAGACTTTGTTTAGACGAGACTAGAAGCACTAACCACTCGTTCCAACCCATATTAATAGTATTTTTTTTTCATATTAGAGGATTTTTATGTTATTTGGTACACTTTTTTTTAGTGCATTGCACATGTTTGCTGTCACCTCTAGCTATGTAAGTTTGTAGATCCAACTATATTGAATTTACTTGGCTTATTTAAGTTTTTGGTCCCTTAAAGTTGACCGAGTTTTGGTTTTAGTCCCTATCTTTTTATTTGACCGGTCTTGATCCTTAAAAGTTTAATTCTTTTGGTTTTGGTCCCTGCCGTTAGTAATCCACCTTTAATTGATGACATGGCTAACGGAGTGCCACGTCAAAATGTCATGTGTCTTTTTGTTTAAAGTAAAAGGTCCCCGAAAGTTGACCGAATTCTGATTTTAGTCCATATATTTTCTTTTGATCGGTCAATGTCCTTAAAAGTTTAAAATTTTTTGTTTTGGTCTCTGCCATTAGTAAAATACTATTCATTGTTGACATGGCTAACTGAATCAATATGCCATGGATCTGCATAATAATGAGTTGTTGCTAGGTTGACAGATGACATGTAAGAACAGTAGGCATGTAAGAACATTATATTATAGAATAATACATGAATTATATTATTTATTTGGTTTATTATATAAACAAAAAGGACGAAATACTAAAAATTATAATATTTTAGTTCATCTGAAGTCCCATATCAAAATATTTATGCCAGAATTGAATGTTATATACTCCAATGATAACTATGAGTTTGTTTAAGTTATAAGACTCATTTAAGTTGGGCAATCTTGGGCCAACTGCGACTAGAGTTTGCTTGCCTTGCTGAATTATCCATGTCATCTGTCAACGTGGAAGCAACTCATTATTGTGCAGACACATGGCATGCTATGTGTAACACCCGTAATTTTCAGCATTTTAATAAATTAATTTTCGAGAATTTCTGATTGGGCAGTTATTTTAAACATGCATAAATTCGTTAATTGATTTAAGTTACGAGTGGAAATAATTATTTGGAAATTATTTTATAATGATGGATTATTTTATTTTGATTTATGTTTTGAAGGGATTGTTATTTATTAATTTATTTGATTACGTAACTTTAAAAATTCATAACTTTTAATATGTAAATCCAAATTTGATAAATTTACAGTTAAAATGATCGTATTAAAATATAGAACTTATTTTAGTATAGTTTGGGATTTATTTTACTGATTCACAAAATTTTATTATTTTGAGAAAGTTATGATATTTTATTTTAGTAAATTTAATTATGATTTTTTAAGTGTTATTGACTGTATCAGAAAAATATTATTTTCTGTCGTGTTGATGTACTGTACGGTTTTAATATACTTTTGTGCATTTTGAATTTCAGATTGTTAGACATGAAATTATGAGTGCACAAGACCCTAGGGTAACCCAATTAAACACATCATATCCTAATTAATGCATAGCCACCCTACTAATACTCTATGGAGACAAGTCATTAATTACTCTATTAATTATGTCTCCCACTAAACTAAACACTCATAAAACCTAAGAAGCTTACCATGGAAGCTTAAACTATCAAAAATTGCCAAGAAGCCCTTCTTGTCTCTTGGTATGTTCGAACCCCATATTTTAAGTCTTGTACCCTAACCTAGCTTTTACTATAAATACCCACCCTTATGCCTTAAGACACCCTTGCTTCATGAACCATTAGAACAAAAAAAAAGAAAGAGAGTTGAGAAGAAGAAGGGGAGGAACCGTGGGGAGGAGAAGAAGGAAGAGGAAGGAAAAGCTTGGATTTTTTTTCTACTTGTTCTTGTTCTTCACTGTAGGTTTCAAGCCCTAAGCCTATTTTCTTCTCTTTTTCTTCTTTATTTTTCGGTTTTTCTCAAGCTCTTCAAAGATGATTTTTTTTCAATGCTTAAAGCTTTTTGCATGTTAATTTTTATTGTTCCTCTTTCTTTTCTATACTTGATAATATGTGTATTTAGGCTTGGAATCAAAAAAATGAGCATGCACCATGATGAATGCTGCTCACGGTTTTATGGCCCCTTTTGTTTAAAATAATTTTTGATATTTGATTTGTATTTTTATATTTGATTGTGAGTTGATATACTATGTTCATAAGTTATTAGTTGTTGATTTTCACATATTTTTCCTATTTCTTCATTGCATGTCACAGCTAGGGTTTGAAATTGGGGGAAATGAAATTATTTTCTTATGCATGAAATTGATTGATGATTCTTGCTATATGTTTGTTGTATTTTCGGCTTCTAAGTGAAAATGCATGATAAATGAATTTTTGCTTTGATTTGTTGCTAAAGGGTGCCACGGTTTTGCTCTTGATTGGTACCCAAATGATTTTTTGTTTTTCTTTTGGATATTTGATTCTTGATCTTGAAATAAATATGAGTATATTGAATTGTGTTATGAAAGATTTTTGATTTTTGAAATAAATATGTATGTATACCATTCGGCCAAAGCCATATAAAGATTTAAAGTCAAAGTTAAAGTAAACATGCACCTTGATTTATAATCCATACAATTTTTATATTGTTTTGGGCCTAAATAAGTTTATGTTTTGATGCCTTGATTGTATTGAATGAAGAAAATTAAAATGAATTTTTGGTATGTTTTAAGACCATACGGTTTTTATGAGCTTTTGCTCAAAGTGCTTGATTTTTGTTTTGATAATTTGTTTGGTGTTAATAATCCGGAAATAAGCTTGATTTTCATTGTCTTTAAAAGTATATATTATGCATTGTTTTAGTGTGTAAAAATTTCTAATTTTCACTCTTGATGATTCGGCCAAGACGAGAAAAGAAGATAATGAAAATGATTTTGGTGTTTGATTAATTTTAAGATTCAATCTTTAATTTTTGAGTACATGCAAGTTAAAATCTAAGTTTAAAAAAAAAGCAAAATGGATATGCATGATGATGCTAGGTCCATACGGTTTTCTTATTCAAAATCGTTCAAATGATTTAGTTTTATTTTCATTCTTTGATTTATGTTTAAATGAAGGAATAAAAAGTGGATTTTTGATGTATGATGTGTGTTGATTAATTTGTATTAAAATCTTTAATTTTTCCTATGAGCAATTCGGCCAAAGCATGTTAGTTGGTGAAATACATTGATTTGAGTATGCATGTTGTATTTGAGTTGTTCTCATGCTCATTGAATCGGCCTTGAAAGAAAAGTAATTGAGAAATTGATTTTTGTGTTGATTATGTGTGCATATGTACTATATGATTTGTATGAGAAGAATGCTTAAGTGTAGAAATTTTTTCATGATCTTTGCTTATTTGATTAAGTACACAAAAGTTGGACTGGAATGAAAATGGTGGATTGAATTAGAATGAGTTTGATTTTGGTAAGAAAGTGAATTCGAATTAGAAGTATGAAAATAGATCAACTTGGCTTGAAAGGTGATTACTTGCATAAGTTAAATGCGTGGCTGGAAAATTGTGTTTGAATGCTTGTTAATGTATGTTTGGAGTAAGAATACGATTATTTTGGGGCTGCAAGATCGTAAGTGATATAGGAAACCAAAAGATGCATCGGTGCTGAATTTTTAAGTTTATTGCTTTAGCTTGTAGGCATATGTGCTAAATGACAGTTGTGCTAATCCGATTGTCTTGAAAATTTGATATGCTTCTCTTGATATGATTTAAATGGATTCGGGAAAATTTGAAATGGTTTGGGATTTTTTTGATATTTTAAATAAATTTTGTTTGTTAATGGATGTTTAAGAAAAACATGTATTTTAAGGGCAAAAGACTAGAACGAAAAATATTTTCCTCATGTTCAATTCTTGTAAAACTTGGTCACTGTCTTAATAACGATAATTTTAGTGTCTCTGAATTTTTAGGAGATTTTTAGAGTTGGTTTGCTAATTGTATTTGAGTCATTTTTGTAAAAACGATTTCGAAAAAAAAAACTTTTCGGATTGAAAGTGAACAGAATTTTTGAACTTAACTTACTTCAAATGATTTTAAATTTTTATGGTAGCTTCTTAAACATGTCTTAAATCTCTCTGTAAAATTTGAAGAGATTTGGAGTTGATTTGATAATTTTTCTAAGGGCAAAACAGTGAACCGAATGGTTCAGATTTTTCAGACTTAGTGGCAGAGTTAATTGAAAAAGTATGACTTAAATAACTCTAAATAATCTGAAAATTTTATGAGATGTTCTAGACTATATGAGAAAGATTTGTACCAATTTTCATGCGAATTGGAATTGAATTACTATTTTTAATTCTGGCATTTTAGCCTCAGGTCAGCAGCAGTATTGTTTGGATTTTTATGAAAAATCGGATTTGAAACCTAAGTTAAGATTGTTCGATTGATTTGAAAATTTTATGCGTTGAACTTTGATATATGTGCATGTGTTCTGTAAATTTTGGGATTTAAACGAATTGATTTTGTATGGTTTTTAGTTGTGTCATTTTTTTTGGTAGAAGAAAAAATTCTATTACCACAAGCAGAAAAAATACATCAAAACCAACATAATCCACTTATACCGCCACCTTCTAGGAAGGGTTCAGTAAAATAGATTATGTAAAAGAAAAAAATAGATTAAGGGCCACCTTCTAGGAAGGGTTCCCTTAATCACTAAATCCTTTTATCTCATTACAAATGTTGTCCACTAGCTCCCTATTGGGCCAACTTCTAAAATTTTTGCAACAAAAGAAGGCCCTATAAGCAAGTTCTTTTTTAATTTGACAAAAATGAAGATAAGGGGTTCTAGAAACATCAGAAAAGCTCCGGTCATTCCTCTCTTGCCATACATGGTACTGGGCCGCCACGATCAAGGCTCGAAGGAGCTGCTTGAACCATGCTCTGCTTCCAGCATACAACGCCCACCTTCGCCATCTCCCAAATTGCAGAGGAAAATGACGAATACCAAGCCAGGATGCACACAAAGTCATCAGCTCACCACTCCAGACACATTCAAAGAAGAGATGCTGGATTGATTCGGCTGAAGCAAGACACAAGCTACAGTGGTTCGGTAAGTAACTCCATCTCATTCTATCCCTTGTTTGAAGCTTTGCATGCATAGCTAACCAAGAGATAAAGCAGTGTTTAGGCACATTCATTCAATTCCAAATCATTTTAGACATAGGGAACATAGGCAAAGATCCTTGAAGGAATCTATACCCAGATTTGATAGTATAAATACCATCTGGACATACTTGCCATTGATTATTCATATACCCCAAACGCAGCTTATCTCGAACTCGTAGAAGCTGTTTCCAATGCCAGCTTTGGCCCTGGCTCCACACACAGTCCCAAATAGATTGGTTTTTAATGTAGAAATGATGAACCCATCTGACCCATAGGCAATCCTTCTTCTCTGCTAGATTCCAAATTTGTTTGCCAAGAGCTGCTATATTCCAAGTACCACAATCCTGAACACCCAAGCCTCCAACTTTCTTGTCTCTGCAGATAGTAGTCCAAGATACCTTAGCATGATAAGTTCCATTTTCATTCGCATTCCATAGGAATTGCATACACAATTTTTGAATTTCCTTAATTACTGATGAAGGAATGATGAAGGTAGATGCCCAGTATATATGAAAACTCATAAGTACTGAGTTAATTAGGCAAACTTTAGCCTAATAGGACAAATTCCTGGATCTCCAGTAATTTATGCTTCTCATAACCTTATCCACCAAGCCCTGACAAGTAGCTGCATTCCATTTTCTAGATGAAAGTGGAATTCCCAAGTACCTACAAGGAAAGCTTCCTTGTTGAAAACCTGAGATATCCATGAGCAATCTCTGGGTAGTAGGGGCACACCTGCCATAAATAATTGGGATTTCTCAGCACTGAACTGTAGCCCTGACCAATCTGAAAAATCTTTAAGAGCATTTACCACAATGCTAATGCTAGCAGGATGAGCCTTGCAGAAGATCATTAGATCATCTGCAAAGGCCAAGCTGATCAAACGAGTTTCTTTACATGCTGGATGATACCTGAAATTCCTCTCTGTGGCAGCAACCATTAGCCTTCTAGTTAACATTTCCATAGACAGAACAAAGAGCAGAGGAGACATAGGGTCTCCCTGTCTAATGCCTCTAGCAGCCCAAAATCTGTCTCCTTGTTGGCCATTAATGACAATAGAAAATGAAACTGTTCTAATGCAATTCATGACCCATCTGATGAATTTAAGAGGAAACTTGAAAGCTATAAGCACCTCCTCAATAAAGCTCCAATCTAGAGTATCATAGGCCTTTTTAATATCAAGTTTCATCATACTTCTAGGTGACACTCTCCTTCTACCATACAGCCTGACCAATTCCTGAGATATTAGCACATTATGAAGTATACTTCTATCTTTGATAAAAGCAACTTGATTATCATGCACTAGAAAATGCACCACTTCAGCAAGTCTGTTGCAAATTATCTTAGAAATGCACTTGTATATTGTTGTACAACAAGCAATAGGCCTAAATTGACTCACCTTAGAAGGAGAATCAACTTTAGGTATCATTACCAAGTTAGTGTGATTGATTTCTTTAAGGATATGGCCAGTAAGAAAGAAATCCTTAATCGCTGCACACAAATCCTGCCCAGTAAGCTCCCAAGTAGCTTGAAAAAAACCTGAACCAAAACCATCTGGACCAGGGGTTTTATTCTTATCAATAGAGAACAGGGCTACCCGAATTTCTTCATCAGAAATTGGCTGAATCAATGCTAGTTGCTGATCTAGAGACAAACAGTTCCCTTGATCCACCACCTCTTGGCTAAATGAACCTCCTCTATTTCTGGACATAAACAATCTATGATAGAAATCTTCAAACATATGCAAAATACTCTCCTGCCCTGTGACTTCCTCATCATTCTCATTAATCAACTTAATCACCCTGTTTTGGTAGTGTCTTTTCCTAATGGACTCATGAAAGAGCTTAGAATTGCAGTCCCCATCCCTTAGCCAATCAATCTTAGCTTTCTGCTTTAAGAAAGCCAGAGCATCCTGTTGAACTTTATTGTACTGGCTGAAGATATCTCTTTCTGCCTTCTGAAGTTCAGGATCCAAAGGATTCTGAATCAGTTCAATCTGAATTACCTCTAGTCTCTGCCTTAGCTCAATTTCTCTACTATCCACATTTGAGAAATGCTGCCTATTCAAACCACCCAGAGGACCCTTAAGATCCTTGAGCTTCCTCCATATAGCAAACATATTTCTCCCTGAATAGCTCTTGGTCCAAACATTCTCAACAATAGGCAGGAAACTCTGATGATTTGCCCACATGTTAAAGTATTTGAAAGAGTGCTTGCCTCTCCTTTGCTGCATACCCCAATTAACAATAATGGCAGAATGATCAGAAAGACCAGGCACTGTAAATTCAGCAGTAGCCAGAGGCCAATCTCTACACCATCTAACATTCACCATAGCCCTGTCTAGTTTAGAGATGATTCTATCAATTCCAACCTGTTTATTACACCAGGTGAAAAAGGAACCTGTCTGTCTCATATCCAGCAGCCCACACTCATCAACACACCTTTGGAATTCTCTAGCACTATTAAGATCAATAGCACAACGTCCAATCTTTTCCTGTTGATTCAGATGAGTATTAAAATCCCCAAGAATAAGCCAAGGGATGCTAATATGTCTCTGAACACCACATAAAACCTGCCAAAGCTCCCTTCTATCTTGCATTTCATTATCAGCATATACAAAAGTAACAAACAACTTCTTCTGAGATTGTTTCATAATGACATGGCAATGAACATACTGAGCTAATCTTGCTATCACAGTTAAATCAAAAATGTCCATTCTCCACACTACCCAAATTCTGCCTATAGGACACACATCCAGATTAATAAAAGAACCCCAACCACGCAAGATATTATTGAAAACATGTTGATAGGAATCTCCCCTCAACTTATTTTCTAGAATAGCAAAAAGACCTACACTATATTTATTAATCACCTCACGAACCTGTTTTTGTTTTCGAGGGTGGTTCAGCCCTCGAATGTTCCAAGCTCCTATTCTATCCATTAGGTGGATGGGATGAAGACTCTCCCCTCTGCACCTCCAAAGCTTTCTGTTGATTTTTACTTCTGGTAGTGACTGTTATCCAGCCTTCTCCATCCCCTGCTTTCTGTTTACCTTTATCTGCCTTTGACTTATCACATATAAGATCATCAATAGCCAAGGCCACAACATTTCTTCCTGCTTCAATGTTTTCCTGTGGGACAACTCCATTTTCTATATCTGACTGCAATTTAAGAGCTTGGTCAAGCTTTTCCATATATGTCTGTGAAGGCTTGTTTTTCTCTACCCACTGTTGCTTTACATTTTTCTTGCACATTATAGCATCATGCCCATAGCATGAACATTTAGAGCACAAAGTAGGCTTCCACTCATACTTAACCTTCTGAGAGACAATGTTCCCTTTGTCATCTTCAAAATGAATTTCTTCAGGGAGAACTGCTGGGTCCACTTCAACCAAAACTCTAGCATAACTGATCCTATTCCTCTCTTCAGTAACTTTATCAGCCATAATAGGGGTCCCCACCAAACTAGTAATCTTACCAAGTGCTGTAGCCCCCCAGAATTTCAGATTCAAATTTGGCAATTGAATCCAAATAGGAATCCTATCCAGAAAACTTTTAGTTACAGGCCTTCCTGTCCATGGGGCTATAATCAGTGGTTTTTTTATCAAAATGATAAATTCCAACATCTAATACATTACTTCTACCCTCAAGAGAATTAAATCTAACTATCAGGGTACCATCAGCATTCATAAGGATTTTATCAATCCCAAATTGTCCCCAAGCCTTATTTATAAAACCACTCAGCACAGGGTAAGGTGGATTAGCCCCCAGAACATAACATACCAAGGAATTTTTCCAGTATCGAACCTCCTCTTTTACATCATTGGGATCAATTTTCCCCAAAGCCACCCCATCCTTCAAAACTGGCTGATGAAAATTCAACTTACCTCCTGCATTACGGAGTTTCGATATATCAAAATGCTCCCATACATTTCGTTTAGGAATCCCCTCTTTTTCTGATAGAGTAGTTTTTGGATCTGCTGATATGTTTATGTTCTCCTTATCCTTATCAATAACCTGCTGATCATTACTGTTTTGTGGTTCATTGACAGGATCTCCTTGTTTATTAACCCTAGCGCGGATCATCTCAATACCATGTGCTAACGACTCAAGTTGCTTAGGCGTCAAGGCATCTATTACTTCCAGGTCCTCATCATCCAGTTGCGAAAGGTCAAAGAGTTGCTGTTGTTTCTCTTGCTGATTCGACGTAGAAGGAGATTTAGGAGAGGGGGACTTAGGCGGCCTCCCCCTCTTCTTCGCCATGATGGCTGCACCGGAAAACCTAGGAAAACCCTAGGTACCGAGAGAGAGAAGAGAGAGAAGTCAAACAGAGTCAAATCAAAAATACCAAAAAAAAAAAATTACAAATTTATTCCCCTTGGTTTTTTAGTTGTGTCATTCTTGTTTTTCCTGTAACCGAACTAATGCCCTATTTGATACTTTTTGGATATGCATGAGCTTTTGTACTTATTTTATATCTTGGCTGGACTTTGTAAGGTAATTGTGATGTTTTTAAATAATTACTTGATTATTGTTAGAATAAGTGTTTGGGTTAAGTACAAATGAATTATTTAGCCAAATTAAATTGTTGTATTTAATTACGTACTATCCTTCGAAACAGAGTGACTTTTGAAAAGTGTGTTAGTTGAAAAATGATGAGTGTTTGGTTTCTGCCCTAATTTATTTAATAGTTCTATGTTTGAAAAATGAATTGTTTTAAGTGTTAAATTTAAAGTCAAGTGTGAAAGGAACAAAAGTACGATTTTACGGTGTTTTCGGATTTTGCGAGAAAGCGATTTTTGGGTTTATTCCTCCGCTGTCCAGCGTTGATTTGATTTGTGTGTTGTTTCTAAAAAACTTTTCCAAGTGATTTAAAGTTTGAGTTTTCAAAGGTATTTAATTTAGAGAAAAGTTGGATTGAAAAAGCGACGTTTTTCGGTGTTTTTAAGTTTTAAACTGTGGCTGTCCGGAACAAGCCAGAAGCCAAGGAAATTGTTTTAAAATATCTTATAGGTTGTATTTAAATGATTTTGAAGTATTTAAAACATGTCCAAAGTCGGACTTGATCTGAGAAAGTAAAGGTCTTCATTTACAATTTACCCGACAAGGAATAAAACGAGTTTTCCAAGTTAATTGATATTAAGCATGATTGTGGATTAGATAGCGTTGTATTAATTATGTGTCTTTTTTTTAGCAAGGATCTGCAAGTCGGAATTTTGGAGCTGCTGTCCGTCGGGAGGACCCGCATCGGTTTTTGACAGATAATTACTGGAATTAAGGTGAGAGATTTCCCCAGACACTGTGGTATTTAGGTAAATATTAAGACGTTCTGTATCATCTCAAAGATCAGAAACTAGTGGTCTCTGGGTCAGTAGTATCATGGCAAATTGTTTGTGTGTGGCCATGTATACGAAGGGGATTAGGACCACGCACCCTATAATGCATGATGTTATTGATGTCAATATGCCATGATGATATGATTTACTTTTATTAATTATGCATGATGAATATTTTATATATGATGAAAATGATAATGTCTGGAACTTGGTAAAATGCTTGATTAATCTATGATGGGGAATAAGTGAGGCATTGGAAATTATGAAAAGTAATGTAAGGTCCAGATATTTTAAATAAAATAAATATATGTTTATGATTAAATAAAATATTAATTTTTATGATTTTTGTTAGAATACTCGAGTATTTGAGGAAGACTCGAGTATTGTAACTAGCTGTTAGGAAAATTTGAATTTTTAGTTGGAATACTCGAGTATTGGTTGGGAGACTCGAGTATTCAGTAGTGTTGCTGAGTGTTCTGAAGCTAGTGCGTCAGCAAGACTCGAGTATTTCGTGCAGTGGCTGTGTGTGTATAAGTCGGTTTTGATTCAAACTTCGAACCAAAAACGCATTTCCCTTGGTTCCAAGCACAGAGCTGAACATTTCTTCAAAGGAGGGTAATCCTAGGCTATAAATAGGCGAGCAATGAAGCCCAAACACACTCAAATCTCTCTGAACCCGAATTGTTGTCAAAATTTCCTCTGTTCTGAATTGTTTACTTTGATCACTTCATTCTCTCTCATTTCTCACTCATTCCCTTCGAAACCAAAACACAAATCAGAGTTCTCATTCCAATCTTGAATTAGAACCAAGAATCACTTAAAACCACCCTCTGTAGATCGAGTTCTAGAGAACCAAAGTTGAGCTTTCAAAGCTGCAAAAATAGAGCACAAAACAGCATCAAGTACCCTACTTTCTTGAATCCGTTTGGCAAATCCAGGAACTCTTTCGATTTCAAACTTGTTTCTATTTGAAGTTGGCATTTCCTAGTTTCTAAAGCTAACTTGCTTCATTCTTTTTCATGTCTTATTCATTGTGAAATTGATGGCCAAAGTCAGCCAAGTGCAACAGTTTTGCACCAGTCCAGAAATCAATTTTTGATTCAGTCTCTTTCTTGATCAATCAATCCTTTCTTTAGCTTCCTAGAGGTAAGGGAGGAGTTATCTAAATATTAGAATGAGTAATTTCAAGCTAAAAATGTAGGAACCATTGAAGGTTCAAAGAGGGATGCAACTTGACTTGGGATTCTGACTTGGAGGTCAGAAGCCCATGATTTTATGATTCAAACAAGTTTAAATGAGCCTAATAAAGCTCACTGTAATGTGTTTCAAATTTAAAACCAAGTGGAAATGAATTTCACAAATTAAAAATGGATATTTTCAAGTTTGAATGCAATCAGTGATTTGATGATATTTGATGTTGTTTCAGTTGTGTTTAAGTGTTGTAACATGTTTGTTTTATTTGCCTAAGTTGCTGTTTTGCATAGGAATGGAGAAATAAAGCATGGAAATCGAATTGGTATTGAAAGTGCAGAAAAACTGGTGCTGTTGTAGCAAAAAGACTCGAGTATTTTAAGGAGGACTCGTGTATTCTGGAAACTGGAAGAACGACTCGAGTAGATATTTAAAGACTCGAGTATTTTTGCATGAACCACTCGAGTAGTTCATCTCGAGTAGTTCATGAACTACTCAAGTAGTCTGAACAATTTTTCAGAAAACACTTACTTTCTAAAATTTTCTTATAATTAACTCATTTAATATTATAATATCTTAATACCGTTGGTTGATAGCTATCCTGAAGGTGTCCTACTGGAATTTTATTCAGTGGTTGATTATTTCCCTACAGGAGTCCCAACTGAAGTGCGTATACCCATTCGGTTGATATTATCCCTAGATGTCCTAGTGAAAGTTTTACTCACTTGTGTTGGAAGTCAAGCTAGTGTTGGAAGACATGCTTCAAACTCTCTAATGGACTTCAAGTATATTTCAAGATGATGTTTTGATGATAACAAACCAACTCAAGTTCAAGCTCACAAGTTTTCTTCATGTTCAAGAATGAAGATTCAAGAAAGACATAGATTAGAAGCCTTTTCCCTTAGATCATTTGTAAGGTAATGAAGTTTCTATTCTTTACGAGTTTAAAAGGACAATAAGTTTTTCATTTAGAAGAGAGAAGAAGAAAATGTGTTTTTCATGAAAAGTTGTTTTCAATCTTAAATCTTTGTGAAAATACTTGATGTTACAAAACCCTGTATATTTCTACTGTGCAAGAAGGAGTAATTGACTACCTGCCCAAGATAATCTATTAACTTTGTTGCATCATAGAAAAATCAGAGAGGTTGTAATCGATTAAGTGAACTTTGCTAATGAATTACTTTCTTATGAGAGTAATCGATTACCTGGCTCAAGTAATCGATTATAATTGTTGCATCATATGTTTTTCAGAGGCTTAGTAATCGATTACATGCTATGTAGTACTCGATTACATGTTGTTGCATCATATGCATAACAGAGGCTCAGTAATCGATTAATTGATTAGTGTTAACCGATTAAATGAGTTGCATCACATATTGAACAGGAGTGATGTAATCGATTAACCATTGTTGGTCTAATCGATTACTTGTTTTTCAAATGTATTTAAGAATTTCTATTTTTGAAGGAATAATCGATTACCTTCAGAAAGTAATCGATTACTTCTGCTTGTATTGAAAAACGTGTCAGAATCATTTTGATTATTTCCTGATTTGTTTTTATATATAAGATTCTGATTTATTTTATAAAATTCGAAAATTATTTTAAAATTTGAATTATTTCCTTTTTCGTTTTAAGAATCAAATCTTTATTTTATTTCGTAAATCGTTATGATTTAGTTTTGATTTTAAAACTTATTTCAAATCTTATTTTATTCTGTTTTGATTTTGTTTTACTTATTCTAAATCTTTTTGATTCTAAAATGTTTTTCTATTTTAAAAAGAAATTCACTCCAACATTGAGTTGATCAATTATTCATATCTGACATCTTTTCTGATCACACGTTCTCTCTTCTTCTTCTCTAAACATCTGGTTTTCACGTTCATATCTTTTTGAAGAACAAAAACCTTTTTGGCTGATTAAATCTTAGAGAAAAAGTACTTCATTATCATAAGACCATATTGTTGTATCTGTGTTGTTGAGAACACATATTGCTATTGTAATCACTCTCATAATCATTGTACTTGAAACCTTAGTGGTTAGGGAGAGAATCCCTTAGTGGACGTGTGATACGTCGTAGGGCGAGGAACCCTGTTGTGTGATCTTGAGGCCCCTAGCGAACGGAGGTTCCTAGTAGTGTGCCTTAGTGGTTAGGGAGAGAATCCCTTAGTGGACGTGTGATACGTCGTAGGGCGAGGAACCCTGTTGTGTGATCTTGAGGCCCCTAGCGAACGAAGGTTCCTAGTAGTGTGCGGGGTGCTCTTGGATGTAATAGGGTGCGGCTCTATTGTTGATTATAGAACTCTCAAGCGGGTCGCTTGGGGACTGGACTAGGCCTTTCGACGGGAAGGCTGAACCAGTATAAAATTTCCTGGTGCAAGCTTTTCTATCCCTATCTCTTTATTTTCCGCATATTTCAATTTTTTACGTTTTCGTGGTACTCAATTCATTTTTATCTATCGTTTCTGCGATCCGTCTCAAACGTCTAAGCTCTCCATCTCAAATCAATTTTTTTAATTTTTAAAGGATTTCACAATACATTAATAAAACTCGATTCACTCCCCCTCTCGAGATTTTGAGGCCTAAACCAACAATTGGCATTAGAGCTAGTCTCTTGTGTTAAGACTTAACCGTCTCAAGAGTATGGCTTCAAACTCTCTGTTTGGTGATGAAGGGAGTTCTATTAACCGTCCTCCCATGTTTGATGGGGTAGGGTACGCGTATTGGAAAGCCCGTATGAAATTTTTTATTCAAGGAGTTGGATTAAAAGTTTGGGATGCCGTCGTAAATGGTCCCTATGTTCCTACCTATGTGGTTAATGGTAACACCGTCGAAAAGCCTATGGCTGAGTGGAAGGAGGAGGAGGAACGTAGAGTCCAGTACGACCTGAAAGCGAAAAATATTATAACATCTGCTTTGAGCTATGATGAATTTTTCAGGATATCGACATGCGAGACTGCACAAAAAATGTGGGATACGCTAGAAGTCACGCATGAAGGTACAACTGAAGTGAAAAGGTCGAGAATAAATACTCTGACTGGTGAATACGAATTATTCAGAATGAAAGATGGAGAATCGATTCAAGAGATCCAAAAACGCTTCACGATGATTGTAAATCAGCTAACAACATTGGGGAAGAAATTCACCAATGAGGATCTCATCAACAAAGTTCTAAGGTGTTTGGGAAGAGAATGGCAACCCAAAGTGACGACGATTGCTGAATCAAGATACCTTTCAATTATGACGCTGACAACTCTCTTCGGAAAGTTACAAGAGCATGAAAGTGAACTGAAAAGATTGGCTCAACACGAAGAAGAGAACAAGAAGGTCAAAAGTTTGGCATTCAAGGCTGAAGCACCAGCAACAGAAAGTGACTCAGACAAAGAACTGATAAATGATGAACACATGGGTCTGTTGGTCAAAAAGTTCGAGAAATTTCTGAGGAAGAAAAGCAACTTCAATAGAAGGGAAAACAACAAAAGTGGAGGGTCATCCATTACATGTCATGAGTGTGGCAAGCCTGGACCCATCAGAGCAGACTGCTACAAGCTGAAAAAGGAAGAATATTCAGAAAAAGGCACCTCAAATTCAAAGAAAGGGAAGCAAGCATATTTGGCCTGGCTAGACAACGAAGGAAGTTCGGATGAGGACTCAGACGAACAAGAAGAGACAGCCAACATATGCTTGATGGCTCACGGAGATGAGGTAATTTCTGAACTTAACTTTTCTTATGATGAATTACAAGAGGCTTTTGAAGAATTACACGAGGAGTGGATGAGGTTATCCTTATTGATCTCTTTAGAAAAGAAAAATTCAGCTTCTCTCTTTGAAAAGAATAAAAATCTTATTAAAGAAAATGAATTTTTGAAAAATCAAAATAAGGAGCTGAATTTGACTTTGAAAAATTCTTCAAAAACCTCGAGTAACGAAGTTAAATTTAAAGCTAGTTCTTCTTCTTGTAAGTTTTGCAAGGACCTTGTTAAAGAAGTAGAAGATTTAAAAGAAACCCTTGCAAAATTTAAGAAAGGTAGAAATACTTTAAATTTAATGCTAGGGAGATAAAAATGTTTCTTTAATAGAGCAGGTTTAGGATATCAACCCGGGAGACATCAAAAGAAATTAAGTACCATTTTTTGTCCCTTTTAGCAATCATAAGAAACCTTTAATTATTTGTCATATTTGTGGTAAAAAGGGCCATGGTGTTGGAAGTCAAGCTAGTTGGAAGACATGCTTCAAACTCTCTATTGACTTCAAGCTTAATTCAAGATAGTGTTTTGATGATAACAAGCCAACTCAAGTTCAAGCTCTCAACTGCAAGTGTCATTCAAGATTGAAGACTCAAGCAAGGCATAAATTATTAGAAACCTTCTCCTTAGATCAATTGTAAGGTAATGAAGTTTTTATTTCTTTAAGAGTTACAAAAGCCAATAAGTTTTTCATTTTAAGAGAGAAGAAGAAAAACGTGTTTTTGCATGGAAAAATGTTTTATGCATTTAATATTAGTAAAAATACTTGATGTTACAAAACACTGTATATTTTTATGTTTGCAAGAGAGAGTAATCAATTATATTCTCTAGTAATCGATTAACTTTGTTGCATCATAGAAAAATCAGAGAGGTTGTAATCGATTAAATGAAACTTGTTAATCAATTACTTTCTTATGGGAGTAATCAATTACATGGGTCAAGTAATCGATTATAATTGTTGCATCATATATTTTTCAGAGGCTTAGTAATCGATTACAAGCTCTGTAGTAATCGATTACATGATGTTGCATCATATGCATATCAGAGGCTCAGTAATCGATTAACTGTCTAGTGTAATCGATTATTATGAGTTGCATCATATATTGAACAGGAGTGGTGTAATCGATTAACTATTCTTGGTCTAATTGATTACATGGTTTTCAAATGAATTTAAGAATTTCTATTTTTGAAGGAATAATTGATTACCTTCAGAAAGTAATCGATTACTTCATGTTTTATTGAAAAACGCGTCAGAATCATTTTGATTATTTCCTGATTTGTTTTTATATAAAAGATTCTGATTTATTTTATAAAATTCGAAAATGATTTTAAATTTGAATTATTTCCTTTTTGGTTTTAAGAATCAAATCTTTATTTTATTTCGTAAACCATTTTAATTTTGTTTTGATTTTAAAAACTTATTTCAAATCTTATTTTATTTTATTTTGATTGTGTTTTACTTATTCAAAATCCTTTTTTGATTCTAAAAGGTTTTCTATTTTAAAATCAAAATCACTCCAACATTGAGGGTGGATCAAATCATTCATTCATTCATTCTTTCTGAGCTGCACGTTTCTCTCTTCTTCTTCTTCACAAGTCTTCTGCTTTTCACGTTAATATTATTGAAGAACAAAAATCCTTATTGGCTGAGTGACATCTAAAAAACAACTACTTCGTTATCATAGAGCTTATTGTAGAATCCGTGTTTTGAGAACACAGTATACTTGTTGTAATCACTCTCATTCTATTGTTCTAAACCTTAGTGGTTATGGAGAGAATCCTTTAGTGGACGTTTGATACGTCGTAGGGCGAGGAACCCTGCTGTGTGATTGAGGCCCCTAGCGAACGGAGGTTCCTAGTAGTGTGCGGTGTAACACCCCAATTTGGACTTAGAATTTTTACTAAAAATTTGCGCCATTTTTTTTTATAAACATTTCCAAAATCAGTTTATTTTAATTCTTTTACAAAAAGATTTTCATAAAACAATTTGATTCATTTGTTTACAAAATAATTTGATACTTAACTTGCGTCATAAAAATTCTATTTCCAAAAAGAGATGTTACCATCCAACACATTTCAAAAAAACTCATTTTCTCCATGTCATATTTAATTGATGGTTAACTTGCGGAAAATAATTTAGGTACATATGAACATGATACAATAACCGAAAAGAACGTCTTTTATTTCATTTAAAATAATCCATATTACAACTGGGGTTACATTCGGGATAGAGTAATCGTATCCTACCCATCCAAAGATGGAATACAAAACAAAAACTAT
The DNA here is from genome assembly GCA_037953625.1 of Crotalaria pallida. Taxonomy (NCBI): domain Eukaryota; kingdom Viridiplantae; phylum Streptophyta; class Magnoliopsida; order Fabales; family Fabaceae; genus Crotalaria; species Crotalaria pallida. Next base: position 84,712,088 of record CM075649.1, read on the forward strand.
CCTAGACTATTTATCTTCATCATTTCCTTCACCACAAAAGTCTGGAAGGTTCCTCTGATTGTTGCTTCTGCTTCCTCCTCATATGAGCGTCATCTAACGATCCTCTTCCGACTTGAGCAACCACTACTTGGTATATTAAATGATCTGCCATCTGTGAACATTGTTCCCCAATGTCCACAGGAAAGGGAAATAGAGAGAGTAAGCACTTCCGAACGATATGCTCGTCGACGGCGCGGGCTTACCATAGGGGAATATTAAGACCATACAAGCATATCATAAAACAATATATACATCATTATTACCAATCCCTTAAACAACTTCAGCTAAATACCATAGGGTCCTTTCCACCAAAAGGATAATCTTCATGAAACCATATCCATTATATTTAATTATCTTTAGGCTCTAAGTTTCATTATCATAACCACCGGAAATTCAAGAGGGGGTACCACCACCGAGTCTCAAGGGTTTGGTAGCACACACGTTACATCTCCTCCATCATTCCAACCACATCCTAGTTCGGAAAGCAGATGAGACGCACAGGAACCATAACCATGCTGGCATCGATGTCGATGGGTACGCACCAACAAGTATCCAACAACCGAAGTAAAATCATTTCATCAATACAGTTTCAAAAATGCAGCGACATCTAGCCCCATTCGGGTTCCCTCTCACCATCTAAGATTTGCTCAAGGGGACGACAACACTTTCTCTAGTTGATCGTGCAGTTCCTTGCTACGACATTGCCTACAACTGAAAGACAAGTCCTTGTAGTCTTGTCCTGCCTAGAGAAGCACTCGAGGCTTCTTGACGTTCACCGTCCTTGCCCTCCCCTATCGCAATCACCACTTGAAAGTACACCGGCCTCCAAGTCTTCGGTATCTTTCCTCTCCACTACTTCACTCTCAACGCGTAGGTTTAGGAGAGGGGTTCCTAAGTCTTTTAAGTCTTTTAAGTCTGTCATTAATCCTAGTTTTGGTCGACCCATTCTAAGCCTCGCTTCTAACGGGTCACGACCTCTAAGGGAAACATCAAACACCCTCTACAGTACAGTGGATTCCACAAGACTTAGACCACGACACAGTCATCCACGTGGCCAGTCACTTAAAGGGGATATTTAGCAAAGTTATTTTTGTGCCGCTTGCACCATCACTGTACACTACTATCGCTTTCGCAATTTCACATTATTCTTTAACCATTCTTATATTTCATAATAATATTTACAAAATATGTCAAGTCCTTTTCATGGAACGACCGGTCGAAAAACACAAAGAACTCTTTTCATAGGAACCACCGAACATTAATTATCTTTCCACAAGATGAATCATCATTTCCAAAATATAATATACAATTCAAAAAAATATTCAACATGGCATAATCAATTATCAACCGACATACAATAAATATCGAGGAATCGTGTTTTTCGTATAAACGGCGGGATACACACTCAATTGCCATTTTACTACTCGACCGATAGATTCCTTGTTCCGACCTTTGAGATGATACGGAACGTCCTAATATTACCCTACATGCCACTATGTCTTAAGAAGGCTTCTCTCTCACCTGAGATTCACGCTTACTCTGTTTTCAACCTTTGAGTCCACAACTCCAGCAGCTCGTTCACTTTTGATTCCTTTATTCTTGAATGATGAACGACATACAATTAATATCTAATGAGTAATTTGTACTACCTAAGTAAAGGCTAAACCCAAAGTACCAAAGTACCTTAAAACAGAAGTCCTTTTTAAAACAGAAATCCTTTTTAAGGCATTAGATAACTTAAACAATTCCTTTTAACATCAAGAAATCCTTTTTGCAAAACAAAATTTAAAACTCACTCCAATACTTGAAAACCTTTAAGAATACATTTTTATTTTCATAAAAACCATACTACATTGCTTATATAACAACTACCATGTTCAAGCATGTATACACATAAACAAACATTTACATTTTGACTATCATAGATTTCTTAAACTTTATATTACTTTAAAAGAGACTCAACATTATAAAACTCATACATGCATGAATTAACCTCATTCCTATAGTCACACATATACCATTTAGAGAAGCATCATATCAATTAGACATCAATTTTCATAGCATTCATTCATTTATCTAAAAACACTTAACTCTATATCAAAATACAACCCATTTCATATCAAACAATATGACACTCATACCCAAACATATACATACATATATTTATCAAATTAAAATCATTTTTAGAATTACTTAAATCAATTTATCAAATTTGGACAGCAACTACACACAAACTTGAAATTCACTTTTCTCATAAACTGTACCTCTAAAAATCATGCATCTTTTTCCTACTTACAAAACACAAATCCTATTATCTAATCAACATTTAAATAGCATAAAATCATATTAAAAACAATTCTGGACAGCCAGGTAAGATAGAGTTGCATCATTTCAAAATCACCCGAAAATGCATCGTCTTCAAATTATTATTAAAGGATACATATACCATGGTCTAGAAATAGAGTCAAACTAAATAAAATAATATTTTTCTTTATAAAACAATTCTGGAACAGCATACCCTACAAGTCTTGCAAAATCACTTTTTTTCTTTTTAGCTTTTAAATTATGAAAATCATCTCCAATCATAATATAACTTTTAAAACACAATCAAATATCTTAAAAATAAACCTCAATTTTTTTCTTTACTACAGATCTCACTCTTAAGTACCTTATAACAACTACCATTTACATGCTATTCATATAGCATGAATTTGAAGTATTTTTTCTTTGATGCACATTTCAATCAAGCAGTAAACAAATTTTTGCATAATCATGTTATAAACACATATAACATATTGAGAAAATAAACTCAAGTATTCTAAGTTAAAAATACTTTTTCTAATTAGAATCAAATATGGGAAGAAATTAACTTTAAGACTCATAGGTTTGACTAGGGTTGACTTGCTCTGCTAGGGTTTCGTTTCTCTCTTGGCTCGCGGTTGATCTTGATCACCGCTGCTTGCCTCCATGGCAAGAAAGAAGGGACGGCCCCCCAAGTCACCTTCCAATCAACTCTCTTCCCCTCCTATGTCTACACCTATTTCTTCTGTCCCTAAGAATCTAGACCTTGAACAATTGGACAATGATGATTTCGAGGATATTGATGCCTTGAGTCCTAAGAAAGCAGCCTCCATTCTGAAGAAACTGGATCTTCTGCGATCTAGGATTAAAGGGAAAGCTATGGAAGGCGATAAAGAGGTTAACACGATTGCTGCTAAAACGATTGATGCAATGTCTACACAGCCTGACACCATTGAAAAAGAGGCTTCCCCAAAAATAGCATCTGTCTGGGATACATTTGATATCTCCAAACTTAGGAATGCTGGAGAAAAACTTAGTTTTGTGCAGCCACAAATTAAAGAAGGGGTAGCAGTGGGAAAGATAGATGCATCAGATGTGGAGAATGAAGAAGCATACTGGCAGCAAGCACTTGTTTGTTATGTTTTGGGGGCTAGACCTCCATATGCAGTGTTCAATGGTTACATTAGGAAAATCTGGGGACATCATGGTATTGACAAAGTGCTAATGAATGGAGATGGAACTATGGTAATCAGATTCAATTCAGTTGAGGCAAGGAATGCTGTTCTTGAAGTAGGAATTTATCATTTTGATAAGAAACCACTTATCATTGCCCCATGGACAGGGAAACCTGTTTCAAAGATGATGCATGACTCTGTGCCAGTCTGGATTCAGATGCCTAATCTTAATGTTAAATACTGGGGGGCTCAATCTCTTAGTAAGATTGCTAGCCTTGTGGGCACACCAATCATGGTTGATAATGTTACTAAAGAAAGGAATCGTATCAGTTTTGCAAGGGTTTTGTTTGAGGTAAACCCCACAATATTACCAGAAGAAGTGTTTTTTGAAGATGAGAAAGAAAATGATATTGCCCAAAAAATTGATTATGAATGGAAGCCTGTGCTGTGTGCTTCATGTGCTATGTATGGCCATGATAGCAAATCTTGCAGGAAGAAAACTAAGAAGGAATGGGTAGAAAAAAGAAAACCTACTAGAGAGGACATAGAAAAAGTGGATGATGCCCTCAAACTGAATAAGTCCTTGCAAGAGGGGACTATTCCTAGTGAGAATGTTGAAGCTGCAATCCAGGCAGTTAATGAGGTCATTCAGAATCAGTGTGTGGAGGTTTCAGTGGTTAATGAAACTCAGATGGAAAGTGGGGAGGTCCAGATTCTTGAAGAGGATCATAGTAGGAAGGAGCAACAGGAAGGGTCTTGGACACCAGTTATGAATAGGAGGAAGGCCCAAGTTAAGTTCCATAAGGGGGAGTCTTCAAGCCTCCACCTGAATGGATAATATTGGTGCATGGAATACAAGGGGGATTAACCAACCCCTTAAACAAAAAGAGGTTAAAAGGTTAGTAAATAAATTTAATATAGGTATTATGGCTTTACTGGAGAATAAACTTAGAGATAACTCATATGAAGTGGTGAGGAACAGAATGTTTGTTGATTGGGGTAGCTTTATAAATCTGGAAGATCATCTAATTGGCAGAATTTGGATAGTGTGGAAGAAGGATATGTTTAATGTGGAGGTTATAAGGCATACTAGTCAAATAGTGCATTGCAAGGTAACCTTCATTCCTGATGGCACCTTGTTCTATGTCACGTTTGTGTATGATCATAATGACTATGAAGGGAGGATTGAGATGTGGAGTGATTTGAAGGAAATAGGGGAAAGGATGCAGGGCAAATGGGTGCTTATGGGTGATTTTAATTGCAGCTTGAATGCCCGGGAGAAACTAGGAGGGTTACCTCTTGATGTTAATCAGACTCAGGAGTTTAGAGATTTTATACTTCATTGTCAACTTGAAGACATGAAATATTGTGGCTGTTTTTATACTTGGAACAACAAGCAAGAGGGTGGTGACAGAATCATAAGCAAGCTGGATAGAACTCTAGTAAATTTTGATTGGTGCAGAGACTGGGCTGAGGTTCATACAGAGTTTCTTAGTTGTGGAGTTTCAGATCATAGCCCTATGGTCATTCAGTGGAATAAGAATGTGATCAGGAGAGGTCAATATTTCAAATTCCTTAATCATCTCACTCTTGATAAGGAATTCATCGATATTGTCAGACAAAATTGGAGGCAGGAGGGTGAAGGGTATGCTATGTTTAGAGTTATGAGAAACCTTGATCACATTAAGCCTATGTTGAGAGAGCTGAACAAGAGAAAGTTTAAGGATATTGACACTAAGGAGAGTCAGGCTAGGACTAAGCTGGACACAATCCAAGATTTGTTGCAAACAGACCCTTCCAATATACACCTTCAGAAGCTGGAAAAAGAAGCCAGGATGGATCATGCTGAAGTGTATAAAGCTGCTATTATGTTCCTGAAACAGAAAGCCAAACAGGAATGGCTTTGTGAAGGTGACCTGAACACAAAGTTCTTTCACTAGACAATAATATTAGAAGATACAAAAACAAATATTGAGGATTCAGGATTCACATGGCAATGTGGTTTCTAACCAGGATCAGATTGGGAACGCTTTTGAAGAATACTTCCAAAACTTGTTATCTGATGGTAGTAGACCATGGCTTATCAATGATGAGGAGATTGATCAAGGAAAAGTGTTAGGGGTTGATCAGCAGTTGAAGCTTATTAGACCTTTCACTGAAAATGAGATCATGCAGTGTGTGTTTCAAATTGGAAATGACAAGGCCCCTGGGCCTGATGGGTATGGAGCAGATTTTTTTAAAGCAGCTTGGCCAGTCATTGGAAAAGATATTATTGAAGCAGTCTTGGATTTATTTTCTAATGGGAAGCTTTTAAGGGAAGCTAATCAGACCTTATTGGTCCTCATTCATAAGATTGATTGTCCTAATCTTGTAAGTGATTTTCGCCCTATAGCCTGTTGCAATGTTATCTATAAAACTATATCTAAACTTCTCTGCAATAGACTACAAGAATGTTTGCCTAGCCTGATCAATGAGAACCAAACAGCTTTTATCAAGGACAGATCCATCCTCCATAATGTTCTCATATCTCAGGATCTTTTAAGATTATATAGAAGGAAGACTATCTCTCCTAGATGCCTTATGAAAGTTGATCTGAAAAAGGCATATGATAGTGTTAATTGGGATTTTATTCATAGAAGTTTGCAGGCCCTGAAGTTTCTAGAAAAGTTTGTAAGATGGGTAATGATGTGTGTGCAGTCTGTCTCATATAGACTGGTGATAAATGGTAATGTGCATGACAGGTTTTTCAGTACTAGAGGACTGAGGCAAGGGGATCCTATCTCTCCTCTCCTTTTTGTTATTGTAATGGAGATGCTTACAAGGAAAATAAAGAAGGCAACTACTGAGAATGGGTTTAAATACCACCCTATGTGCAAAAGGGTGGGGTTAATAAACCTAGCGTTTGCTGATGATATAATGATCTTTTGCAAAGCTGATGAGATTAGTGTTAGAATCCTTGTTAAAACAATCACAGAGTTTGCCCTCAGCTCTGGTTTGTGTCCTAATCAAGCTAAGTCTCAAATTTACATTGATGGAGTGAATGATTACTTAAAGGAGAGGCTGGAAGAAATCACTGGGTTTAGTAGGGGCTCTTTCCCCTTTAAATATTTGGGGCTTCCTATATGTGCAAAAAAAATGGAATGTGGCTACTTGCAGGGCCCTGGTTGAAAGGATAACAAAAAGACTCAATATGTGGACAACAAGGAACCTATCGTTTCAAGGGCGTGCTCAGTTAATTCAATCGGTTCTTATGACTATGCATGTATACTGGGCTTCCACTTTCATAATCCCTAAAACTGTTATCAAAGAAGTTGAAAGAATTTGCAGAGGTTTCTTATGGGGCAAAGATGAAAGAGGGAGAGCTAAGGCTAAGGTTGCCTGGTCCAAGGTCTGTATGAGCAAGAAAAAGGGGGGACTTGGGTTCCAGAATATTTACTTATGGAATATAGCAGCACTAGGGAATCAGGTCTGGCAGATTAAGGAGAATAAAAATACTCTATGGATTCGGTGGATCAATGCTATTTACTTAAGCAGAGAGACATTCAACCAGATTCAAGATAGTCAGGCAAGTTCATGGCATTGGAAGCAATTATTGAAAGTTAGAGATAAGCTTCTTCCTAAAATTGATCAATTAATGGCAAATAAGATGTCCTACTCTATTAAAGATGGATATGATTACCTGATTGGTGATGTACCAGCTTTCCCTTTCTACCGAGCAATCTGGAACTCGATGAGCATTGCTAAGCACAATTTCTTCTTCTGGCTTCTAGTCCACAATGGGTTGAAGACGAAAGACAAGCTCCATTTCCTCCAAATTTCGCCTTTGTGTGAGATTTTCGAGCGGGCTGAGGAGACGAACAGGCATCTGTTCTTTGAATGTGACTGGAGCAAGAGGCTGCTAGAACAAGCTGGGAACTGGATTGGAGTGGAGGTAAAACACTATAGGATGCCTAACTGGATCAGATGGATTCATTTTGGCTTCAATCAGAAGCAACGCCGGCGAGTTGTCACGGCGGTGGTAACTGCTTGCATATATGCTGTTTGGGAGGAACGAAATCGGAGGGTGTTCAGACAGAGGAAGCTTACCCCTGAACAAGTGTTGGTCTTAATCCAACATGAGTTATCTGTTAAGATTTACTATAGTTGTAATTGGGCTAGAAATAATGGGCCTTTCAGCACCATTTTAGATAGAATAAGAGTTATGCTTTAGGCCTTTTACTATTGTTTTTCTTTATTTTTTTTGGAATTTTCTAGCCCTTTGAACCCTTCCTAGAAGGTGGCTATGGAGCTAGATTATTGCCTTAATGTGTACTCATTTGTTCGTTGCTAATGCAATTTTTCATTTACCAAAAAAAAAATACTTTTTCTCTATCGATAATGAAATTAAGTTATAGATTATAAAGCAAAATCACTTTTAAGCATCAGTACATTCACAAAATCACTTTTACACTTCCTTGCTAATTTTTAACTACTTATAATAAAGATCTTAGCATAAAGTACACATTACCAATTCATTTCAAAATAATTTCTATTCTTGATGCAACTATTTTAAAATCTTGAACAACATATACACTATTTCTTAAAACTCAGTTTTCTCCTAAACGGTTTATCAGATACACATGCCGCTTTTTCCTAAATTCTTTTTAAGAATTCTATTATATTAAAATGATTAAATCTAAGTCACATAACAATAATTTCACCTGCTGTACAGCCACCACAATTTGTTGCATTATCTTAAGAAAATAAAGCAAACAAACTTAAATAATTATATACAAATTAAGTACTACTAACACATATCAAAATAATCATTTGGGGTCTTATATTTTAATAAAATAATAACTTTCCATAATTAAAATAGTTTTCCAGAATTAATTATTTTCAGAATTAAAATAAATAAAAACTTAATCTATTCACATCAAACAATTATTAAATCAATTAGGAAAATTATCAAACTCTATATATATTTTTTCTAAATAATTCGGCCACTGTTCAACAATTAGGAAAAATACTTTTAATTTTTAAAACACCAATACATCATAGTTAAATAATATTATACCTTCCTAATAATTGTTTTAATCATCAATAAAATATAAAATAGACAACTTTCATAAAAATCATTTTTTACAGCAACTAAACTCACAACTTAACTTAATCACATAGTCATATCATCACACAAAAATACAATTCTTATCAATCTATTTTTCCTTATTAAAATTACCCAATTACTCCTAGAATTATCAAACAAAAACACTATAAATCATTTGCAACTTTTTACTAAAAAAAATCATACCCCACGGCCAACACCATAAAAAAAATCCAGAATTTTATTTATTTTCATAAAACTATTATTATTTCATTCTCATATCAAAATATTAAAGATCAAATAATCATCCACTAGTTTATACTTATTAAGAAATAAGTCACATAACAATTATACACACATATAACAACAACTACTACCTAATATATATATATATATATATATATATCACGGTCCAAAAATAAAACAAGGAAAAAGACCAATTTTTTTATTTTCTTCAAATAATACATTAAACTTATTTAGTTTCCATTCCTTATTCATACATTCATCTTAAATCCAAACAAAAAGAAATAAAATACTTCAAACCGATACAAAATTTCTATAAAATATAAATTCCTATATTGTAAGAACACAAAAATTTCAGAATATTCTTTTTCCTTTTTATGATATATAATTCGGTCATCTCAAGGTTAAAGAAAATGGGAGATCATTCTCTTTAAACAACTTCTTTTTTGTCCATTTTCTTATCCTTATTTCATTTGACCATAAATCAAAATATTACCAACAAAAACATAGTTCATTCTAATATAAAAAATAAGAATTAGAAACTTTTAGTTCTTAATATCATAAAAAAAATTTAGAGATTCTAATAACAGTAGAAGAAGAGATGAAATAAATTAAAATATAGACTTAGAGTTACCTCTCCTCCTAAAGCTAAAAGACTTCCCCAAGGTGATAAAATTTTCCTCCTCTTCCTACCTTCAACTCGCCACCTTCCTCTCTCTTTTCTCTTGGAATAATTTTTTTTTCTCAAAGTAACAATAAGTAGTATGTGTGAAATGGTGAGAGGTGTGATGGCCTATTTATAGGCGAAGAGAAGGCAAATATTCTCCAAAAATCTGATCAGAAATTCATCCCCCCTCCTAGTCCATGATGAGTCATCAATTTTACTTCTTCACTTGGAACTTCACAAGCGTTAAATGGGACTTTTCTAAAAACTATAGCTTCTTAACTCAAGGTTTATTCCTCACAATTTTCAGAAATTATTCTCTTTTCTCCCTCCTAATATTTGGACGGTGCACCCATATAAAAATAAGGAGAAAAATTTCCATTGGCCCATTTTGAATTCACCACATAATTGACCAATCACCTAAAAGCTTTCATTTTTAATAATTCAGAAATAATTTAGAAAAATACAGAAGTTTGGATGGTGCAGCCAATGGAAGCTCAGATAATTATTTAAATGCATACATAAAATTATTTTATAGTCCAATAATTTATTTTATACTCCAAAATAATTTTTCTACCAAAAATTCTTTTTTCCCTACGGTACAGTACTTTTTCGTAGATGTCAAAATAAAAATCTTATTTTCACATATTCAAATACTAAATTTTAATACGATCGTTTTCATATAAAGTTTATAATTTTTGGACTTACGGTTTGAAAGTTATGAATTTTTGAAGCTCTAAGATCATTTCCTTCAAAAATGCACTTCATAAGCTTTCAAATAATTTTATAATAAGGAAAATACGAAAATATATTTTATTTGGACAGTGGTCCAATAGAAAACCTCAGAAATGTATTTTTGTTTTCAAAATAATATACACTTGAGTCAAAAGGTCATTTAATGCATTAAAATCACATCTTTACACTTAAAACTCAAATATCCGTTCAATACTGTAGCAGTGATAAAATTTTGAAAACTCCAAAATAAAAATCAAAGCTTTAAATTTTCATAATCTACGTTTAAATACGATCGTTTTGACATATCATTTGTAATTTTTCGACGTACGGTTTAAAAGATATGAATTTTTGAAGTTATAGTTCTATAACCCAAAAATTTCACTTTTTGTCAAAACCTTAGTTAAAATCATTCCAATATAATTTTTCTTAATAAAAATATTTGTTAAATATTCAGAAATATAATTTCACACCAAAAATAATTTTTTTCTCATTTATTAAATAAAAATTTATAATTAGATGTACTTATATATATATATATATATTACCACCACACATATATATGTATATATATATAAAATCAAAATCAACTTTTTAATAACAAATCTTATCAAATTACCCATAAAATGAATATGACCAAATAAAATAAAGGGAAAAATAGAAATATTATAATTTAATTAAATTGGATAAAATTGCGGGTCTCACATGCGGGGTGCTCTTGGTTGTAATAGGGTGCGGCTCTATTGCTTGATTATAAGAACTCTCAGGTGGGTCGCTTGGGGTCTGGACTAGGCCTTTCGACGGGAAGGTTGAACCAGTATAAAATTCACCGGTGCAAGCTCTTCTATCCCTATCTCTTTTAATTTCCGCATATTTCATTTTTTACGTTTCCGCGCTACTCGTTTATTATTATCTATCGTTTTCGCGATCCGTTTCAAACGCTTAATCTCTCCATCTCAAATCAATTTTTTAATTTGTAACGGTTTTTACAATACATTAATAAAACTCGATTCACCCCCCCTCTCGATATTTTGAGGCCAAAACCAACAATTGGTATCAGAGCTAGTCTCTTGTGTTAAGACTTAACCGTCTCAAGAGTATGGCTTCAAACTCTCTGTTTGGTGGTGAAGGGAGTTCTATTAACTGACCTCCCATGTTTGATGGGGTAGGGTACGCGTATTGGAAAGTCCGTATGAAAATTTTTATTCAAGGAGTAGGATTAAAAGTTTGGGATGCTGTCGTAAATGGTCCCTATGTTCCTACCTATGTGGTTAATGGTAACACCGTCGAAAAGCCTATGGCTGAGTGGACGGAGGAAGAGGAACGTAGAGTCCAGTACGATCTGAAAGCGAAAAATATTATAAAATCTCCTTTGAGCTATGATGATTTTTTCAGGATATCAACATGCGAGACAGCACAACAAATGTGGGATACGCTGAAAGTCACGCATGAAGGTACAACTGAAGTAAAGAGATCGAGAATCAACACGCTGACTGGTGAATATGAGTTATTCAGAATGAAAGATGGAGAATCGATTCAAGAGATCCAAAAACTCTTCACAATGATTGTAAATCAACTGACGACATTGGGGAAGAAATTCACCAATGAGGATCTCATCAACAAAGTCCTAAGGTGCTTGGGAAGAGAATGGCAACCCAAAGTGATGGCGATTGCTGAATCAAGAAATCTTTCAACTATGACGCTGGCAACTCTCTTTGGGAAGTTACAAGAGCACGAAAGCGAGCTAAAAAGATTGGCTCAACATGAAGAAAGAACAAGAAGGTTAAAAGCTTGGCGTTCAAGGCTGAAGCACCTGTAACAGAAAGTGACTCGGACAAAGAATTATTGAATGATGAACACATGGGTCTATTGGTGAAAAAGTTCGGGAAATTTCTGAGGAAGAAGAATTTCAACAGAAGAGACAATAACAAGAGTGGAGGCTCAACTATTACATGTCATGAGTGTGGCAAGCCTGGTCACAACAGAGCAGATTGCTACCAACTGAAAAAGAAAGAGAATTCAGAAAAAGACACCTTGAATTCAAAGAAGGGGAAGCAAGCATACTTGGCATGGCTGGACAATGAAGGAAGTTCGGATGAAGATTCAGACGTACAAGAGGAGACCGCCAACATTTGCTTAATGGCTCACGGATATGAGGTAACCACTGAACTAAATTTTTCTTATGATGAATTACAAGAGACCTTTGAAGAATTGCATGAGGAATCGATGAGGTTATCCTTATTGGTTTCTCTAGAAAATAAAAATTCAGCTTCTCTTTTAGAAAAGAATAAAAACCTTACTAAAGAAAATGAATTTTTGAATAATCAAAATAAGGAGCTGAATTTGACTTTGAAAAATTCTTCAAACACCTCGAGTAATGACATTAAATTTAAAGCTAGTTCTTCTTCTTGTAAATTCTGCAAGGACTTGGTTAAAGAAGTTGAGGATTTGAAAGAAACCCTTGCTAAATTTACAAAAGGTAGAAATACTTTAAATTTGATGCTAGGGAGACAAAAATGTTTCTTCAATAGAGCGGGTTTAGGATATCAACCCGGTAGGCATCAAAAGAAATTAAGTACCATTTTTGTCCCTGCTAGTAATCATAAGAAACCTTTAATTATTTGTCATATTTGTGGTAAGAAGGGTCATGGTGCACATGAATGCATACACCGAAAAGTGAAGTTCGTTAAACCGAATAATGAAACTAGAAGGTGACATGATTTAAACTATGGCTATACTAACGCTCAAGGACCCAAAAAGATATGGGTACCTAAAAAGAAACCTTGAATTCTTTGCTTGTAGGTTACTCCGGAAGAAAGGAAGTCGTGGTGGTACTTGGACAACGGATGCTCAAAACATATGACTGGAGATAAATCTAAATTTTCGCATCTCGTGCCAAAGGACCAAGGACATGTGACTTTCGGAGATAACAATCAAGGAAAGATTCTCGGAGTCGGTAAAATTGGTACACCTCCTAACCCTTGTATTGAAAATGTCTTACATGTTGAGGGCCTAAAACACAATCTGCTAAGTATTAGTCAGTTGTGTGATAAGGGCAATAGGGTTATTTTTGATTCTGATAGATGTATTATCGAGGGTAAAATTGATAATCTTATTAAGCTAATTGCTCGGAGGATAAACAATGTTTATGTTATTGATTTTAATTCAATACCCTCAAATGATGCGAAATGTTTATTATCTAAAGAGGATGAATTGTGGCTATGGCATCGTAGAATAGGTCACATCCACATGGCTCATTTAAATAAAATTTCTTCTAAAAACCTAGTAGTTGGTCTGCCAAAGCAAAATTTTTCTATTTCTGAAAAATGTGATCCTTGTTCAAAATCAAAACTCACAAGGGCATCTTTTCCTTCTAAAAACCTTGTTTCATCTCAAAGGCCCTTGGAACTTTTACATATGGATCTTTTTGGACCGTGTCAAACAAAAAGCTTTGGTGGCAACTATTATTGTTTAGTTGTGGTGGATGACTATTCTAGGTATACATGGACACTTTTTATTACTCATAAAAATGACGCATTTCATGAATTTATAAAACTAGCCAAGATTATTCAAAACCAATTGCATTTGAGCATTGCATCCATTAAAACTGATCATGGTGGAGAATTTGAAAATCATCTTTTTGAAAAATTTTGCGAAAAATTTTGGCTGATATCTTTACGAAACCGCTTCCAAAAGAAAATTTCTTTTTCATTCGTAGAGAAATTGGTTTAACTTCTGCCTCTCACCTCTTTTGAGTATGTGACTATGTTTATCTCTCTTGTTATTATTGATGCATCTTCTTAGTGTTTCAGGGGGAGATAGCTCAGCTTTTTGATAATTAGAAAAGGGGGAGAGATATTCTGATATTGTGATTGATTCATACAGGGGGAGAGATACTCTCTGAAAGATGCAAAATGCAAATCTTGTTCGAAGTGATATATTTTATGCATCTATACTGGAGGAGATAATATGAATTATTATATTTCCTGTGATTATTGTTCTAAGGAAGGTTGTTATTATATATATATGTTTTTTGCCTGTATAACACTTGTGATGCAGATAATAAAGAGCATATCAGAATGGTTGTTTGTCATCATCAAAAAGGGGGAGTGTTGGAAGTCAAGCTAGTTCGAAGACATGCTTCAAACTCTCTATGGACTTCAAACTTAATTCAAGATAGTGTTTTGATGATAACAAGCCAACTCAAGTTCAAGCTCTCAAGTGCAAGTGTCATTCAAGATTGAAGACTCAAGCAAGGCATAGATTATTAGAAACCTTCTCCTTAGATCAATTGTAAGGTAATGAAGTTTTTATTTCTTTAAGAGTTACAAAAGCCAATAAGTTTTTCATTTTAAGAGAGAAGAAGAAAAACGTGTTTTTGCATGGAAAAATGTTTTCTGCATTTAATCTTAGTAAAAATACTTGATGTTACAAAACTCTGTATATTTGTATGTTTGCAAGAGAGAGTAATCGATTATATTCTCTAGTAATCGATTAACTTTGTTGCATCATAGAAAAATCAGAGAGGTTGTAATCGATTAAATGAAACTTGTTAATCAATTACTTTCTTATGGGAGTAATCGATTACATGGGTCAAGTAATCGATTATAATTGTTGCATCATATATTTTTCAGAGGCTTAGTAATCGATTACAAGCTCTGTAGTAATCGATTATATGATGTTGCATCATATGCATATCAGAGGCTCAGTAATCGATTAACTGTCTAGTGTAATCGATTATTATGAGTTGTATCATATATTGAATAGGAGTGGTGTAATCGATTAACTATTCTTGGTCTAATCGATTACATGGTTTTCAAATGAATTTAAGAATTTCAATTTTTGAAGGAATAATCGATTACCTTCAGAAAGTAATCGATTACTTCATGTTTTATTGAAAAACGTGTCAGAATCATTTTGATTATTTCTTGATTTGTTTTTATATAAAAGATTCTGATTTATTTTATAAAATTTGAAAATGATTTTAAATTTGAATTATTTCCTTTTTGGTTTTAAGAATCAAATCTTTATTTTATTTCGTAAATCATTTTGATTTAGTTTTGATTTTAAAAACTTATTTCAAATCTTATTTTAATTTATTTTGATTGTGTTTTACTTATTCAAAATCCTTTTTTGATTCTAAAAGGTTTTCTATTTTAAAATCAAAATCACTCCAACATTGAGGGTGGATCAGATCATTCATGCATTCATTCTTTCTGAGCTGCATGTTTCTCTCTTCTTCTTCTTCACAAGTCTTCTGCTTTTCACGTTCATATTTTTGAAGAACAAAAATCCTTATTGGCTGAGTGACTTCTAGAGAAACAACTACTTCATTATCATAGAGGTTATTGTAGAATCCGTGTTTTGAGAACACAGTATACTTGTTGTAATCACTCTCATTGTATTGTTCTAAACCTTAGTGGTTAGGGAGAGAATCCCTTAGTGGACGTTTGATACGTCGTAGGGCGAGGAACCCTGCTGTGTGATTGAGGCCCCTAGCGAACGGAGGTTCCTAGTAGTTTGCGGGGTGCTCTTGGTTGTAATAGGGTGCGGCTCTATTGCTTGGTTATAAGAACTCTCAGGTGGGTCGCTTGGGGACTGGACTAGGCCTTTCGACGGGAAGGCTGAACCAGTATAAAATTCACCGGTGCAAGCTCTTCTATCCCTATCTCTTTTAATTTCCGCATATTTCATTTTTTACGTTTTCGCGCTACTCGTTTATTATTATCTATCGTTTTCGCGATCCGTTTCAAACGCTTAATCTCTCCATCTCAAATCAATTTTTTAATTTGTAACGGTTTTTACAATACATTAATAAAACTCGATTCACCCCCCCCTCTCGAGATTTTGAGGCCAAAACCAACACATGGTGCACATGAATGCATACACCGGAAAGTGAAGTTCGTTAAACCGAACAATGAAACTAAAAGGTGGCATGATTTAAACTATGGCTACACTAACGCTCAAGGACCCAAAAAGATATGTGCAACATCCCTAATTTAATTCCAAGCCTAATTAGCGAGTTAATAGGTTTATAGTATAGAGAATGGGTAGATTAATTGCTTAAATAATTTTGGGAGCAAGGTGAGTAGCAATTTTAGGTACTACGGGTTGCGTAGGGTGCATCGGTAGCAAGAGGTAGAATTATTGAAGTGGTATCGGGAGTTAGATCGGGGTTTTAAGTGTTAGAAATCTTTCGGTGCAAGAAAATTAGGAATAAAATATTCATAGCTCTAAACCCAATTCCCACCATTGGATGTGAAGATAAGGGTCTTAGGAAGCTTGTCTCAAAATTTGGGCAAGATTCGACGGGTAACGGAAAAGATATAGCATTTTGAAGTTGAACTGTTCTAAATGAACAGGGCTGCGCTCAGGCGCCACATGACCGCGCTCAGGCGCGACAACTGAATTACATTGGTGCTAGCAGTGGATTTCTCGCGCAGGCGCGTCCCATGGTGCGCTCAGGCGCGCCCCGCACGCACCAGAATGAGAATTGGCGCACCAGACCGCACCAGCCCCACCAACGCGCGCATCAGCTCGTCCAGCAGCACCAGCTGGTGCGTAACCCGCTCTCAAGCGCGAGAACCCGCGCCCAAGCGCGCGTGGTCTGATGCAGAATTTTCAGCCGTTGATTTGGACCTGGGGACCAAGTCACTCTTTCCCCACCTCACGATCTGGCCAGCCAAGATAAGGGGCATCATAAAAAAAACCAACACCACTCACTCTTTATCTTCATCTCTTTCATTTTCCTCCCTCATGGTTCCCAGAACCAACAACATAACATCATCACCATCAACACCCACCATCATCCACCCCATTGATCATCACCACCACCAACCTTACTATTATATAAAGCACCAAAAACCACCCAATAAACTCCCAATAATTCGTGGTCTCCTCCTCTAGTTTCCCTTGAACTTCTAAGCTTCATAACTATGAGGAGACACACATACACATGCCTTTATCATAAGAACCAAGGTCACCCATCATCACCGGAGAATGTGCACACCATGGGTATGGGGTTTGAGGAGTCTAGGACTTAAGGAGGAAAGCTAAGGCTTGGGATACTTCAAGTGAGATGTGGAGGAACTCAAGGGCTAAAAGCAAGCTTGGGATTTGAGGTCTTGACTCTCTCTCACCAAGGTTAAGGTAAGAAGGGTTTGTATTACCTTAGCTTAGGGAATAGATTCTCTTTGGTTATAGTGATGGCTAGGGGTAGAGGATGAGTAGAGCACAAAACCTTAGGGTAGTTGATAATGAAAATAAATGAAGTAATTAATAGAGAATAAAAAGAGAAACTAGTGTGAGGTATGAGAACAAGTATATATATGATAATGGATAGAAAAGGAATGATTGACTAAGTAGATATTAAATTAGGGAGTAATGAGAATAATTAAGTTGACTAATCATAAGGAAAGTATAAAAGGACTAAGAGTGGATAATAGAGTGAAAATAAATAGAAACTCGTTGTATGCTTGAAAAGGTATGGAAATTTATGGTAGAAATGGAATATGATTATATAGGGATAATTAAGAGATAGGAAAAGAAAAGGGAAGGTGTTAGTGATAGACTTGTTTTAATTTAGGAGGATGAGGGGCAAGGAATATGGAAAATATAGAGAAAAGTATGCTAAGTAAAAAGGATATTTGTTATAGATAATGACTTGAGTTGAATAATGGAATTGAAAGGGAATTAGATAATAAATGGATTAGTAATGAGTGTAATAGTTGGACAATGGGAAATTATATTACTAATGTGAGAAAGACCCACCTATTTAGGTGTGGCTATAGGAATGTGAAAAAGTGAGTGTATGTATTAATGACCCTCCCAAAGGGAGTGTGACTATATTAACGAATAGGAAGGACCCTTCCAAATGGAAGTGAGAATAGGCGGAATTTCATAGGACCCTCCATAACGGAGCGTGTATATAAATGGACCCTCCATAACGGAGCGTGTATATAAATAACGGAGCGTGTATATATAAATGGACCCTCCATAACGGAGCATGTATATAAATGGACCCTCCATAGCGGAGCGTGTATATAAATGGACCCTCCATAACGGAGCGTGTATATAATAGGACCCTCCATAATGGAGTGTGAATTATAGACCCTCTCGTAGGGAGTGTGACTAGGTAAGTGATGGACCCACCAATATGGTGTGTGTAAATATAATTAGGACCCGCCAATATGGTGTGCGTAAATGTAATTAGGACCCGCCCTTGTGGTGTGTGAACAAATGACAATAAGACCCACCGAAAGGTGCGTGAAAGAATGGGAAGGAATGGAAAGACTAGAAAGGCATAGGGAAAGTATGTAATCGAAAGGATAAGGAAAGGTTGAGTTGTATAAAAGGAAAGTGAATTAGTATATAATTTGGATAGTATGGGTTAGGGTAGGTCCTTGGTCTGTTACTATGCTTTCATAGAAGCTATATTTCTAAGTTCTGTGTAATGCTACCCTTCTTGCTATATTTTTACAGGTAACGAAGGAGCTTACACGAGTCTGGCCGAGCAGGATATACATTCCATCATGTGGAGTGTAGGGTATTTTTGGGGTGACCACTTTCTTGGTCATATATTTTGTATTTTGGGAAGTTTTGTTGTATTTATTTTATTTTATATCTGGAAACTAGGAGTCTTGAGATTTAAACTTATTTTCCTTGAAAGGTTGTAATATATGGACTGAACTCTATTTTGGGCCCCGCTGGCCTCTGTAACATCCTCAATTTGAAATGTTTAATATATTGTGAATTATGCAATTTAGTACATTAAGTTGAGATGGATTTATGAGACTCATAAGACTAAGAGATAGGGATTAGTATATAAAACATAGCCTAAGGGGTGTGGGAACCAAGGAAAATGATTCTAGAGTTAGAAACTATGAGAAGATGGAAGAACAACAGAATAATCGATTATTTTTGGGGAGTTAATTGATTACTGGCTCTCAGCCAAAATGCACCAAAAATGTTGCATTGAAGAGTAATCGATTACTCTTGGGAAAGTAATCGATTACTGGGCCTCTGTTGAAAACACTAAAATTGTTGCATCAATTGTAATCGATTACTTTCTGGTCAAGTAATCGATTACAAGGCCTCAGGTTGGAAGTCCTAAAATGTTGCATTGAAGAAGTAATCGATTACTTGGCAAGGTTAATCGATTACTTTAGGGTCTGTACAAAAAAAAAAGAAAAGAAGAGTGCACGTGATGCACTCTCCTCCACACAAAAAGGAATCTCTTTTTGTGGCTTAAATCCTTGTCCACTCATTCCCTTCCCCATCCAATAAACTAAACTCACTCTCACTCTCATAACCAACGCTCACTCACCCTAATCTTCTTCTTTCTCACTCCCATTAACGCCTCCCTCCTCTTCCTCATAGGGGTTCCATTTTCTTTCCTCAAAATCAACCAAGAACAAGTGATCTTTGCATCTCTATCATTGTAATTTCTTCTTTATCATCTCAAGGTAAGTGTTTAAGTTTTGATTTCTTCCTTCCTTTCCAAATTCGTTTTCCTTTCTCTCTCTACCATCAATGGTGGGTTTCAATACTTAGGCATTGGAGGCTTCATTCTTCTTGGAGTTTTGATTTGAATCATGGTATAATGATGATCCCTCTCTTTTATGACTCTCTATTTTAGGTTCCATCCTAATCTTGTGGCTTGGTATCTCCTTGGTGGGAAAGGCTCAAGCTTAGGGCAAGTTAAAATCTCCCTATCTCTAAGCAATTGAGGTAAGGAGGTTTGTGTTACCTTATTCTAGGGGGTAGGTTGTATTATGTGTATATTGGGTTTCTAGGAGGTGTTTGTTAGTTTTGATGAGGAACCCTAGGATAGCTTTTAATTTATTAAATTGTGATTATGCCTATAAGTATATTGATATGTGATGTTATGTGCAATGTGACTTTGATATTTGATTTAAGTGAAGGATATTGTGTTAAATTATATTGAGCCTGGGAGTTATGAATGGTATTGAACATGTTGATTTGGAATAGGTATAATGACACATTTGAAAGTGAAAATATAATGGCATGAATAACTGATGAAATCCATGAAATTGGAAGCAAATGAAATAATTGGAAACTAAATTCAAAGATTTAAAGATCCAAAATTATTTAGTGGTGTATGAGGTACCTTCCGGTGTGGAGGTGAAGTACCCACCGGCCAAATTGTATGAGGTACCTTCCGGTGTGGAGGTGAAGTACGATGGTATGAGGTACCTTCCGGTGTGGAGGTGAAGTACCCATAGGCCACAATGTATGAGGTACCTTCTGGTGTGGAGGTGAAGTACAATGGTATGAGGTACCTTCCGGTGTGGAGGTGAAGTACCCACTGGCCAATTTGTATGAGGTACCTTCCAGTGTGGAGGTGAAGTACAATGGTATGAGGTACCTTCCGGTGTGGAGGTGAAGTACCCATAGGCCCAAATGTATGAGGTACCTTCCGGTGTGGAGGTGAAGTACAATGGTTCAAAATACATTTTAAGAAAGGAATAAAGGAAGAAAAGAGAAAGAATGAATTATGATGATAATATAGAAAACTGAAATTTAAAGTGTGCTACTTGGTAAATTGAATGGGAAAAGTTTGGTAATTCTTGCTTTATGACTAATGCTTTGTTGAACCAAGATAGAGTTTATGAAATTATGCCTTAGCATAGCTTAAAAAGAACTAAATAATTATGATATGTGTATGTCTTTTATTGGGAGTGCTTAATTGTGAAATGTGTTTTATTTGGCTATATGTGATTGGCCTGGTGGTTCAGTATAGCATAACAGAAACTGCTTCCTTATTTTATTGTGTAATACTCACCTCCTTACCATTTTTCAGGTACTGAGTTGGAGTATACACCTGGATCGGCCGAGCAGGAATGCTCTCCCTCACAGAGAGAGTAGGGTTGGGGTTTAGATGTTTTTTTGTTTTTGACCTAAGCCTCCGTACTATTTGATGTATATGTGCGGTTTATGCTTTTTGAATGAGGCTTAGGATAGTTTCATTTGTGCATGGTTATGATTCATTTTTGGGCATAGTTGTGATTATGGCCTCTTGATTTACATACTTAGCATTTTGCTGGCACTCTGACAAACTGATACTGATGTTCTACTCTTGAGCCCATAGGGCAACTATGTGATTGCATATATATTTATATTCGAGCCCTGCTGGCTGCTGTTGATATTATATTCATGTATTTATCAGGTTGAAGTTTTGGAAAAGTCCGAAAAACAAACGAAACTCCGTCTGTTTGACGGTTGATTTTCGTAATTTAAAAAGGAATTTTTAAGTCCATATTCAAATATAAGGGAAATTAAGGGTAATTAATTATAGGGCGTTACATTTATGGTATCAGAGCAGTTTCTCCTCGGCCTTGGAGTTATGCAAACTCCACAAGATTACTCACCTAGCGAGTAATGGATGCTCATAGTAAAAGCTTAGGAATTTAGTAGTATGATTATAGTATGATGTATACATTAAGTGTTTAAGTCTTATTTGTCTGCTCTCTTTGGCTAAGCAGTATGGCTAGAAGAAGGGCTGCTAATGATGGGCTTGCAGCCATTCTGGAGCATCTGTCACAGATGCAACAACAGCAGGGGGAGCAGATGGCTGCTGCCGCAGCAGCAGCTATGCAACCAGCTCCAGTTGAGATTGACTGGATGGCTAGGTTCCGCAAGAATGACCCACCTGAGGAAACCGCAACTGGTGGTTCGAGAGACAAAGGAACCTTAGGAATACACCTAGAAGGGGGGGGGGTTGAATAGGTGTACAAGATACCTTGAAAGATTTTCGAACGAAACAAATCGAAACAATTAAAACAAAATATTTTTCCAAAAACTCTCAGGTTTACTCGAGTAGATTTCAGAATACTCGAGTATTACTCGATTAAAGACTCGTTTACTCGAGTATATCTGACAGAAACCAGAAAAATCAAGTTTTCATTCGCATACGAAAATCAATCAATTCACATGAAAGATCAGAGATTCAACGGAGATGATTAACACCTATATTCTTATTGATTAACCTAGTTATGAAAATGATTTTCCCTTTATCAATTTGAGCAATTAAAGATTCAATTCAATCAATTATGAAAATCAATCTTTCTAGGTTTTCAACCAAGAACGCAATCAAATGACTTGAATATAAAGAGTAAGGGTTTAGAGATACGACACAGCGATTTATCCTGGTTCACTTTCACCTGCTTGAAAGCTACATCCAGTCCCCTCTTCAACCAAGAGAGATTCTTCACTATGAGGAATTAGAGTTCTCAAATTACAAGTGATTGCCTCACAAGACTTCCTTCTTGCTAGCCTACAAGAGATAACTGACACCCTTGCCTTGTAATCCTATTGACCTTCTCTCTAATCTAACCTCTACCCCTTGTTGATAATCGACACAACAAGTCTTCAATTGCTTGATGATAATCTACACATCAAGGCTTCTCCTTGCTTGATTCACAACCAAGACTTCTTCTTCTTCAATGAACGTTGCTTGATGATAATCGACACACCAAGGCTTCTTGTTTGTTGTAGTGGCTTGCCTTATTGCAAATATTACAACTCAATGAATACACATAACAATCCTAATGAATCTCAATCAATAGCTATGACAAATCACACAAGAGATTCAAAGGTTCTTGATCAAATAATATGAAAATAGAAAAGCTTTGATCTTTGAAATTGAGAGAGAATAGAGTGGCTTGATTCTTTGTAAAATGAATATCAAAATGATAGGTTATGATCACAAAGGTTAGAAAAAGGTTTATATAGAATACCCAAAAGTTATGGCACTTGAAAACTGATTTTGAGAAGTGAAAATCGTATTTTAAAAATCAGTTCAGCAGTGTTTACTCGAGTAAATTGCAGCATACTCGAGTACTACTCGATTAAATCTTGATTTACTCGAGTAGATTGCTACTGCACTTGTTTAAAACTTGTTTTCTCAAAAACCAACCTTTCCTTTAAAAACTTTAAGCCACCTATTGATTCTAGGTTAAGTGAAAACTCAAATTATGATTAAATCATGACTTATGAATGGGATTCACTACCCTCTAAACAAACTACCCAAATGAAAACCTATGAAGCTTGAGAGGCAAAAGATAAAACAAAAACAATTACACTCATACTTAAGTCTTCATGAGCTTGTTCTCTCTTCTTCACTTGATGTTTGTTGTTGCTTGTTGAACTTGAACTTGATCATCACATGATAGCTTGTTCAAAACACTTTGTCATTATCAAAACATTCATCATGGAACTTACAATCTCCCCCTTTTTGAAAATGACAAACCATGTTTTGAAGTTCTCCAAAAGTTCTTTGAAGTTGTTGATGCTTTAACAATTTGATCACTTGGTGAGACTCTTGCTCCCCCTTAATCAATGCATTTAACATTTGAATCCAATTGATAGAAGCATTCTCCCCCTATCTTCAACAACTTTGCTCAACCTACATAAAAACACCAAAAACAACCTTTCTCCAAACAAACATCTAAAAATCATAATATTTATCCAACAATCATTTCTCCCCTTTGAGAAACATTCCATTCAATTCAAAACATCATATTTCTCCCCCTTTGGCATTATCAAAAAGTAATATATACCAATTGAAATATAACATCTAAGCCAAGGTAAGAAATCAATGATCATTTCTTTACAACATTTATACCAATTAAACAAATACAATAGAACTATACTTTGCAATGTGATACCAATTGGCAAGAGAATATAACAATGTAATATGATACCAATTGAGAACTAAAATATCATAATATCACTTAACAAAGAAGATATCAATTGTAAAGAAGTACATATATCAACCAATTGTGATATTTCTTTAATAACAACCAAAGCATGTCACTATATCATGATAACCATCTATGATTCTACTCAATGATACCAAATGATTTAATTAAACATTTATAAAAGTAATACCAATTGAGAAGATACCATTTGAAGTTCACAAACTAACCATAACATTTGTACCATATTGTAGGACTTCTTTTGATACCAATTGAAGATGCAAATATGAATAACAATTGTAAGCTCTCTTTGCTCTTCAATCATACCTACAAAACAATCATGCTTTGCTTTTTGGTATCCAAATAGTTTTGGATCCATTTTTATTAGTGTAGGGACTCTCACCCTTTTTCATCCAAACAAAATCTCCTTTAGGTATACCATGCACTTTAATATAACACACATTTGAAGTATGTCCATGAGTACCACAATAGAAACATGTTGGTGCATTTGAAAAATCAACTTTAGAAAAATCAACAATATTTCTATGAGATTTACTCTTAGCATTAGTATAACCCAAACCAAACTTGTTTGAATTTTCTCTTTGAAAATTTAACAATGTGCGCAATTTAATATCACCACTTGTGAAACTTGCAAGCTTATTTTTCAAAATAGCATTTTCATCTTTAAGCAACTTGCAATTCTCACAATCAACCACAACATTCACTCTACTAGCACAATCACAAGAAGAACTAGCATATATAAGATCAAGAGTTTCATTTTCAAGATTAAGCTCATCAACTTGTTTTTGAAGTTCTAAAATTTCTTTTTGATGTTTCAAAATGAGCTTCTTTCTTTCAATGTTTTTCAAAGCTAGTTTTTCAAGTTGTTCATGCATTTCTTCATAAGCATTATATAACAATTCATATTTAGAAGAAATTTCGGATTTAGTATGACTTACATCGCTATCCTTGCTTTGATAACTTGATTCATCATTTGAACTTTGTTCTTCATCATCTACTAGAGTTATCAAGTTGAGACAAGCGACTTCTTCATTATCCGATGAACTACTCGATGTGCTTTTCTTGTTATCTTCATCACTATCCCAAACTATGTATGCTCTTTTATGCTTGGAATTCTTCTTGTCTTTGTCCTTCTTCTTGAGATATCTAGAGCATGAATACTTGAGATGTCCGGGTTTTCCACATTCATGGCAAACTACACCTTCTTTTGATGTCTTGGTCTTGTAGTGTAGGGAATCCTTCTCTTTACTTTTATCCTTGTTCAACCTTCCTTTTCTCCTTAGAAACTTGTCAAACTTTCTTAGCAAAAGTTTCATGTCTTTTTCATCAATATAGGAATCGGAATCTTCACTATCATCATCATCGGAACTCTCTTTCTTTTTGTAAGATCTACTCTTGACTTTAAGAGCAAGTCCCTTTCTTTCTTTGTTTTTATCCAACTCTTCATTGATATTCAAGCGTCCAAGCTCCATTTCATGTTCTTGAAGCTTTCCGAAAAGTGTTGCTAGATCCATAGCATCCAAATCTTTAGATTCAACGATAGCCGTTACTTTTGGTTGTCAATTCCTGTCTAAACATCTCAACACTTTGTTAGAAAGTTCACCTTTAAGAAAAGTTTTACCAAGAGCAAGTAAATGATTTATAATGTGAGTAAAACGCTTTTGCATATCATTTATAGATTCATTTGGAAGCATTTGAAACAATTCATAATCACGCATTAAAGCATTCAATCTAGCTCTCCTAACCTCACTAGTTCCTTCATGAGTCACTTGTAAAGTGTCCCATATTTCCTTAGCACTAGAACATTGAGAAACTCTAAAGAACTCGTCATAGGATAAAGCGGAGGTAATGATATTCTTTGCTTTATAATCATATTGAACTTTCTTTCTATAATCATCCTTCCACTTATCCTCGGGGATCAATTGTTCTACACCTTCAACTAAACTAGAGGGGATATGAGGACCTTTTTCAACTACTTTCCAAATTTCACTATCTATGGCTTGGATAAAGATTTTCATTCTAACTTTCCAATATGCATAGCCTTCTCCGGTAAACAATGGAGGACGACTTATTGAAGCACCTTCACCACCAAAGGGTACAAATCCCATTGCGATTTTCTTAAAGGATCTTTACGAAAAAGCTCTTATGCTCGTGTCTTTCGACCGAGCTCTGATACCAATTGAGGAAACCGCAACTGGTGGTTGGAGAGACAAAGGAACCCTAGGAATACACCTAGAAGGGGGGGGGGTTGAATAGGTGTACAAGATACCTTGAAAGATTTTCGAACGAAACAAATCGAAACAATTAAAACAAAATATTTTTCCAAAAACTCTCAGGTTTACTCGAGTAGATTTCAGAATACTCGAGTATTACTCAATTAAAGACTCGTTTACTCGAGTATATCTGACAGAAACCAGAAAAATCAAGTTTTCATTCGCATACGAAAATCAATCAATTCACATGAAAGATCAGAGATTCAACGGAGATGATTAACACCTATATTCTTATTGATTAACCTAGTTATGAAAATGATTTTCCCTTTATCAATTTGAGCAATTAAAGATTCAATTCAATCAATTATGAAAATCAATCTTTCTAGGTTTTCAACCAAGAACGCAATCAAATGACTTGAATATAAAGAGTAAGGGTTTAGAGATACGACACAGCGATTTATCCTGGTTCACTTTCACCCGCTTGAAAGCTACATCCAGTCCCCTCTTCAACCAAGAGAGATTCTTCACTATGAGGAATTAGAGTTCTCAAATTACAAGTGATTGCCTCACAAGACTTCCTTCTTGCTAGCCTACAAGAGATAACCGACACCCTTGCCTTGTAATCCTATTGATCTTCTCTCTAATCTAACCTCTACCCCTTGTTGAGAATCGACACAACAAGTCTTCAATTGCTTGATGATAATCTACACATCAAGGCTTCTCCTTGCTTGATTCACAACCAAGACTTCTTCTTCTTCAATGAACGTTGCTTGATGATAATCGACACACCAAGGCTTCTTGTTTGTTGTAGTGGCTTGCCTTATTGCAAAGATTACAACTCAATGAATACACATAACAATCCTAATGAATCTCAATCAATAGCTATGACAAATCACACAAGAGATTCAAAGGTTCTTGATCAAATAATATGAAAATAGAAAAGCTTTGATCTTTGAAATTGGGAGAGAATAGAGTGGCTTGATTCTTTGTAAAATGAATATCAAAATGATAGGTTATGATCACAAAGGTTAGAAAAAGGTTTATATAGAATACCCAAAAGTTATGGCACTTGAAAACTGATTTTGAGAAGTGAAAATCGTATTTTAAAAATCAGTTCAGCAGTGTTTACTCGAGTAAATTGCAGCATACTTGAGTACTACTCGATTAAATCTTGATTTACTCGAGTAGATTGCTACTGCACTTGTTTAAAACTTGTTTTCTCAAAAACCAACCTTTCCTTTAAAAACTTTAAGCCACCTATTGATTCTAGGTTAAGTGAAAACTCAAATTATGATTAAATCATGACTTATGAATGGGATTCACTACCCTCTAAACAAACTACCCAAATGAAAACCTATGAAGCTTGAGAGGCAAAAGATAAAACAAAAACAATTACACTCAAACTTAAGTCTTCATGAGATTGTTCTCTCTTCTTCACTTGATGTTTGTTGTTGCTTGTTGAACTTGAACTTGATCATCACATGATAGCTTGTTCAAAACACTTTGTCATTATCAAAACATTCATCATGGAACTTACACCACCTCGTTTCGAGGGTGGAAATGACCCTGATGGAGCACAGAGATGGATTCAAGAGATCGAGAAGATCCTCCGCTCTTTTCACCCACCCATGGAGTAGCATGTGCGACTGGCGGAATTCATGCTAACCAATGAGGCTGAGCATTGGTGGGACCAGCAAAGGAGGGGATTGGAGGCAGCCAATCCGGTGGTTTCATGGGAAGTATTCAAGGGTCTCTTTCTAGGGATGTATTTCCCTGAGGACGTGAGAAGGGAGAAGGAGATTGCCTTCCTCCAACTGACTCAAGGCTCCATGTCAGTTGGGGATTATGCAGCTAGATTTGAAGATCTTATCCGATTCTCTGACTATCGGGATGCCAGTGAGCGTGGCAAATGCATCAAGTTTGAGTCTGGACTCAGGACCGATATTCGTCTCTCTTGCGAGTATCATAATATTGACAATTTGGCCCGCTTGGTCAACGTGGTGAGAACTTATGAGAAGGGTCTTAAGAGGAAAATGGCAGAATATAAAAGCAAGACTGTGCAGAGAAGTGGTGGTCCTATAAGGGGCAAGGGAGCGGTGCAGCGACCAGGTCCCTATGCAGGCCCTATGGGGAGTTCACCTGGTCCTATTCCGCCTTGTCCTCACTGTGGCAGGCATCATAGAGGTGTATGTTGGAATTTGACTCAGAATCAACCAAGTGTCACTTATTTCAAATGTGGGCAACCCGGTCATGTTGCCACTAACTGCCCAAAGAATGCAGTTAAGAAGGAAGCCAATGTGACTAGGGTGCAGAGGATTGGTGATGGCCGTCCACTTCAGAAGGGGAAGGTGTACACTCTTGATGGAGAGGAGGTGACAGAGGCTGACGAGCTGATTCGAGGTATTGGCCATATAAATGATATTGCATGTGGTATTCTCTTTGATTGTGGAGCTACACACTCTTTTATTTCTGTCAATTGCATGGAAAGATTAAAACTGTCTGCTGTTGAGATGCCATTTAAGTTGTCTGTGTCTACCCCTACTAATTCAATTGTGGTTACATCCCTGATGTGTTTGGATTGCCCACTCCGAGTATTGGAGCGGGAGTTCAAAGTGAATTTGATATGTTTGCCCTTAACTAAGCTGGATATCATTCTAAGCATGGATTGGATGTCCCAGAACCGTGTCCTTCTTGATTGTAGTCAGAAATCAGTAATCTTCTGTCAAGTCTCAGTGTCGACTATGGATGATGAGGAAGCCTCAAATATTAGCAAAATCCCAGTGGTTTGTGAGTTCCCGGATGTTTTTCCTGCCGAAATTCCCGGATTACCTCCAGTCAGGGAAGTGGAATTTGGCATTGATCTTATGCCAGGTGCCGGTCCGATATCTAAAGCGCCTTACAGAATGGCCCCTCCAGAGTTGGAAGAGTTGAAGAAGCAGTTGGAGGAGCTTTTGGCGAACGGGTTCATAAGGCCGAGTGTTTCCCCGTGGGGAGCTCCTATCCTCTTTGTTAAAAAGAAGGATGAGAGTGTTTGAATGTGCACTGACTACCGGCAGTTGAATGCGGTGACGATAAAGAATAAATATCAGCTCCCACACATCGATGATTTGTTGGATCAGCTTACGGGAGCTGCAGTTTTCTCAAAAATTGACCTCCGATCTGGATACCATCAAATCCGTATCCGAGAGGAGGACATTCCCAAGACTGCTTTTAGAACCCGGTATGGGCATTTCGAATATGTGGTGATGCCTTTTGGCCTCACGAATGCTCCTGCCATCTTCATGGATTATATGAACAGGATCTTCCGGCCGTACTTAGATTCATTCGTCATTGTATTCATAGATGACATTCTCATTTATTCCAAGAGCCCGAAGGAGCATGAAGAGCATTTGAGAACGGGGCTCCAAGTTCTCAAAGACAAGCATCTTTATGCCAAGTTTTCTAAATGTAGTTTCTGGTTGAATGAAGTGCATTTTCTGGGGCACGTGATTTCTGAGAAGGGTGTTGCTGTTGACCCTTCTAAGGTGGAAGCGGTGCTTAAGTGGGAGAGACCCAAGTCCATTACTGAGATCAGAAGTTTCCTTGGTATGGCTGGGTATTATAGAAGGTTCATTGAAGGGTTTTCTAAACTAGCCCTTCCTTTGACTACTCTTACGCGGAAAGATGTTCCGTTCGAATGGTCCCCAAAATGTGAAGATAGTTTCCAGGAGTTGAAGAGGCGATTGACTAGTTCTCCGGTGTTGATTTTGCCGAATCCGACTCAATCCTTCGTAGTGTATTGTGATGCTTCAAAACAAGGGTTGGGTTGTGTGCTGATGCAACAAGGACAAGTCATAGCCTATGCATCCAGGCAGTTGAGGCAGCATGCGCAAAACTATCCCACTCATGATCTTGAGTTGGCGGCAGTAGTTTTTGCTTTGAAAATCTGGAGGCATTATCTTTATGGTTCAAAATTTGAAGTCTTTAGCGATCATAAAAGTCTCCGTTACCTCTTCGATCAGAAAGAGCTCAATATGAAGCAGAGGAGGTGGATGGAATTTCTGAAGGACTATGATTTCAATCTTCAGTATCATCCGGGCAAGGCCAATGTAGTGGCTGATGCATTAAGTCGCAAGACTTTGCATGTCAGCAATCTGATGGTGAAGGAGATGCAGCTAATCCAAGAGTTCAGTGACCTCAACTTGAACATGCAAGTGAAAGAAAAGAGCATTGTTCTAGAAATGTTGCAGGTTACCAATGATTTGATTGACCTGATCAAGGAAAGACAGGCTGGTGATGAGGAACTATAGAAGTTGTTGGAAGGGGCAGCGGGCAATGAAGAGCCCGACTTTGTAAAGGGTTCCGATGGCATTATCCGATTTAGGGGTCGGATATGTGTTCCTATGGATTTTGAAGTTAGAAGGGATATCCTATGGGAAGCACATCGAACCAAAATGAATTTCCATCCTAGTGCAACGAAGATGTACCAAGATTTGAAGAAGATCTATTGGTGGCCAAAGTTGAAAACTGATGTAGCAGATCATGTATCTCATTGTCTAACTTGTCAGAAAGTTAAGATTGAGCATCAAAAGCCTGGTGGTCCGTTGCGATCACTTGATATCCCGGAGTGGAAGTGGGATAGCATAGCCATGGATTTTGTGACGGGTCTACCTAGGACTGCTGCAGGATGTGATGCAGTTTGGGTGGTTGTGGACCGTCTCACAAAGTGTGCTCATTTTATTCCGATTCACAAGAAGTACACTCTGGAGAAGTTGACTCAGTTGTATATCAGGGACATAGTGAAACTACATGGTGTTCCTACCAGTGTTGTATCCGATCGTGATCCGAGATTTCTGTCTAGATTTTGGCAGAGTCTTCAGGAGGCATTGGGTACTAAGCTGAAATTCAGTACGGCTTATCATCCGCAGACAGACGGACAATCTGAGCATACTATCCAGACACTGGAGGATTTGTTGAGAGCATGTGTTCTGGAGCAGGCTGGTAGTTGAGAGCAGTTACTGCCGTTGATGGAGTTTACTTATAATAACAGCTTCCACTCCAGTATTGGCATGGCACCATTTGAGGCTCTCTACGGCCGAAAGTGTAGGACGCCTCTGTGTTGGTTCCAAATAGGAGAGAACTTGTTGACAGGTCCTGATATTGTGAAAGAAACAATTGAGAAGATCAACATGATCAAGAACAAGATGAAAACATCCCAGGATCGCCAGAAGAATTATGCTGATAGGCGAAGGAGACCTTTGGAATTTGGTGTTGGGGATCATGTGTTTCTTAGAGTGTCTCCGGTCACAGGGATTGGTAGAGCAATCAAGTCCAAGAAACTAACTCCTCGGTTTGTTGGACCTTATGAGATTCTGGAGAAGGTTGGCCCGGTAGCTTACAGGATTGCTATGCCCCCTCACCTAGCTAGGCTTCATGATGTATTCCATGTCTCACAGCTAAGGAAATACATTCATGATCCTACTCATGTGGTCACCTTGGATGATTTGCCTTTGAGGGAGAATTTGACCTTCGAGGTGTTGCCAGTAAGGATTGAGGATAGGCAAGTGAGACAGTTAAGAGGCAAGGAGATTAGTTTGGTAAAGGTTATATGGAGCAGGAACGATGTGGAGGAAGCTACTTGGGAGTTGGAAAGCAAGATTAGACAATCTCATCCGCATTTGTTTGACGACAACGGAATTTCGAGGACGAAATTCGGGTAAGTGGGAGAGGATTGTAATATCCTCAATTTGAAATGTTTAATATATTGTGAATTATGCAATTTAGTACATTAAGTTGAGATGGATTTATGAGACTCATAAGACTAAGAGATAGGGATTAGTATATAAAACATAGCCTAAGGGGTGTGGGAACCAAGGAAAATGATTCTAGAGTTAGAAACTATGAGAAGATGTAAGAACAACATAATAATCGATTATTTTTGGGGAGTTAATCGATTACTGGCTCTCAGCCAAAATGCACCAAAAATGTTGCATTGAAGAGTAATCGATTACTCTTGGGAAAGTAATCGATTACTGAGCCTCTGTTGAAAACACTAAAATTGTTGCATCAATTGTAATCGATTACTTTCTGGTCAAGTAATCGATTACAAGGCCTCAGGTTGGAAGTCCTAAAATGTTGCATTGAAGAAGTAATCGATTACTTGGCAAGGTTAATCGATTACTTTAGGGTCTGTACAAAAAAAAGAAAAGAAGAGTGCACGTGATGCACTGTCCTCCCACAAAAAGGAATCTCTTTTTGTGGCTTAAATCCTTGTCCACTCATTCCCTTCCCCATCCAATAAACTAAACTCACTCTCACTCTCATAACCAACACTCACTCACCCTCATCTTCTTCTTTCTCACTCCCATTCACGCCTCCCTCCTCTTCCTCATAGGGGTTCCATTTTCTTTCCTCAAAATCAACCAAGAACAAGTGATCTTTGCATCTCTATCATTGTAATTTCTTCTTTCTCATCTCAAGGTAAGTGTTTAAGTTTTGATTTCTTCCTTCCCTTCCAAATTCGTTTTCCTTTCTCTCTCTACCATCAATTGTAACACCTAGGATTATTACTTATGAGCATTTTATTTCCCATTATTCCTTGCATTAATTCACTCCTATTATTGATATTTGTTGCCCATTTGACATTGTTTAGCTTGATTAAGTGATTTAGAGTTTATTGGACCAATATTCTGAATATTGTTTAATTTGGGATTATATAGCATAATTAATTCTATTTCTATTTTCAGGTCATATTTGGCACAAGGGCTTTTTGGACATTTTGGGAGTGAAGATTTAATTTTGGGAGTGAAGATTTAATTTTGGAAGAGAAGATATATGATGAAGTGAAGATTGTAATCTATCTTTTGGATTAGTTGAGATTTAGTTATATCTTTTAAGATTTAGATTTTATCTATAGGATATTTTTAGATTTAATTTAGAGATAAGCTTTCCTTAGGATTTGGGCCCATGATTTAGGCCCGTTTTGAGATTTAAATAGCTAAATTCGTGTAAACCCTAGCAGCCACTATTCATTCCACGTTTTTTACATTCTCTCTCATAGAAGGCTTAGTTTTGCTCTCCAAGCTTGTGGTGGCTGCTAGGGTTTCTCTCTCTTCCCTTTCTACACGTTTTTGGTATTTTTCTTCATGGAAGGCTAAACTCTTATGTTAAATCCCTTTGGTAATGTATCACATACTCTTGAGGTTTTATTCTTAATGCTATTTCGTTTTTATTCATTATTTTCATGCTTATTGATATGTTATGGTTCGCTTAGTTCCATTCTATAGAGATAATCCATGTGTATGAATGCTTAATTTATGCAAACTCGTAAAAACTCCATGCTTTGGCTTTTAATGCTTAATTAGAGGTTTGGGTTTTGGGGTGAGAATTGAATTTTCGCTTAGTATTTAATTCTCACGAGTTGGACAGTGAAGAGGAAAGAAATTGATCTTTTGTGTCCAATGATAGAGTTGTGAACGCGAGCCAAAGGGGTTTATCCGCTTTTCCTTATCTGTTACTTCGTTTTGATTTAATTCTGTTTTGATTTCAATTATTCAACATTCAATACAAAACCTCCCCTGTTTTCTATGCATACTATGTGTTCGATCTTTTGCTTCATAAGATATTCCTTGGGAGACGACCTAGGAGTCACTTCCTAGTACTATATTTAAACTGTTTTTATTTGTATCGGGTACGGCCTCGATCAAATTTGGCGCCGTTGTCGGGGATTATCGGTTCTTGCCAAAGGTCATTAGTAGTTAGTTAGTGTCATAGTTAGTATAGTTATTATAGTGTGTCGTGTCTGATTTAGGGTCTAGAAGTGAATTATGATAATTGGTTGAAGTTGCACTGTTTGCTGTTTTGCTATTTTG
This sequence comes from Crotalaria pallida, assembly GCA_037953625.1. Taxonomy (NCBI): domain Eukaryota; kingdom Viridiplantae; phylum Streptophyta; class Magnoliopsida; order Fabales; family Fabaceae; genus Crotalaria; species Crotalaria pallida. The sequence goes on from CM075649.1 coordinate 84,746,127, forward strand.
TTGCAATTAGTGTATTTGATTGATTCTGTGGTTGCTAGTTCACATAGTTGTGGGTGGAATTTTTGCATGAAAATTTATATCCACACTACTTTTATCATATAAAAAGGTTTTGAGGCACCACGATCACTCAGATCATCACTGGTTGTGAGTTCCAGAAAAATTTTCCAAGTTTTAGCAGCACTTTCTTCAAATCGTCGCAACTTTTGACCCGTAACTCGGAATTTGACGAATTTTATATCAAATCGAAGGGAATTTTCTGAATAATCTGATTTTTCTCACTTAGTTAGAAAACTCCTTCGTCTGGACCCTGAAAAAGCCGTTTTACTATTTCTTTTTTATTTTACAAGTTTTATTTTCTTAGTTTTTGGTCTCTGATTTAATTGTTTGACTTGGTTCCTTTTTGAATTTTGTCCTCAAACTTTCTGTGATATGTTTTCATGATTTTAGGGTGCTGAAAATTTTAAAAAATAAAAAAATTTTGTTGCCTATTTTGGTCATGCATATTAGTGACAATTTGCTAAGCTTAATGGTGTTCTGTTCAGTACATGACTAGGGGCAACCCAAGCTACTTGCATTCATACAACCCTGAAATTGATAGAACTTATCACAGACTAGTTAGACAAAATAGGAACCAGTCCATAGGTAGTGAGTCTGTTGAGTCTTTACATAGTGAGTCTGCTTCTTTTTCTTCTATTCCTATAAATTCTGATTCTTATTCTGATTCTTATTCTGATCATTATGAAAATATGGCTCAACCTCCACCATGTGAGAGGACATTGAGGGAGCTGGCTGCACCTGATTTCACTATTGAAGATTTGTGCATCCAGTATCCCGATGACCCGTATGAGCTAAGGTCTGGACTAATTCATTTGTTGCCCAAGTTTAATGGTCTTGCAGGTGAGGATCCTCATAAACATCTCAAGCAGTTCCACATCGTGTGTGGTACTATGAAACCACGTGATGTGCAAGAGGATCATGTTTGTCTTAAGGCATTCCCACACTCCCTAGAGGGGCTAGCCAAGGACTGGTTGTACGATCTGGCCCCTGGTTCTATCACAGGCTCGGATGACCTGAAGAGGGCATTTTTGGAGAAATTCTTCCCTGCATGCAGAACAACAGCAATCCGAAAGGATATATCAGGCATCAGGCAACAAAGTGGAGAAAGTCTCTACGAGTATTGGGAGAGATTCAAGAGACTGTGTGCGAGCTGCCCCCACCATCAGATCTCAGAGCAGCTGCTTATTCAATATTTCTATGAAGGTCTCAACCTCATGGAGAGAAACATGCTTGATGCTGCAAGTGGTGGTGCCCTAGGAGACATGACACCTTTAGAAGCCAGAGCCAAGATTGAGAAGATGGCTTCCAATTGTCAACAATTCCATGCAAGGGGCAACAGCGATGCAATCGTAGTGAGAGGAGTGAATGATGTTGGCACAAGTTCTGGTAAGGTTGAGAATCTTGAACAGAAGATAGATTCACTTACAACTTTGGTCACTCAATTGGCTATCAACCAGAAGAAGTTATCTCTGCCTGCTAGATTATGTGGCATATGCACATCCGCTGAGCACCCCACAAATGCATGCCCTTCTGTGCAACAGCAACCAACGACTGGTGCTGACCAACCTGAGGCATACGCCGCCAACATCTTCAATAGTAGAAACCAGCAGCCAAAGAATTTTGATCTCTCTACCAATAGATACAACCCTGATTGGAGGAACCATCCCAACCTGAGATGGTCTGATCAGCAGCAACCTTCACAGGTTCAATTTCAGAACAATTCCAGACCACCATATGTACCTCCTCCAGTCCAGCAACAGAGACAACAACAGGCTAATTCTGCACCACCAGCTCCTAGTACTGAGCAGCAGCCTTCATTGGAAGAGCTGATGAAACAGATGACCATGCAAAATCTCCAATTCCAATAGGAAACTAGAGCATCCATTCAAAGACAAGAGGCCTCCATTCAATCTTTGACCAATCAGATGGGACAAATGGCAACAGCAATCAACACTATGCAATCTCAGAATTCTAACAAGTTGCCATCCCAAACAGTGATCAATCCAAACCAGAATGTGAGTGACATTAGTCTAAGGTCAGGGAAGCAGATTGTCACACCCACACCAGAATCTGACCTCAACAAAGATGATCTAGTTTCACCCAATAAGAAGAGCCAAATGGTCGAGGAGAGTGAGCACACAAGTACCAGAAAATCCCATCCAGCTCAGCCTTCCACAAGCACAACACATGCTGCTGCCCAACAACCACCCCCCATTCCTCTTCCTTTCCCACCAAGGGGGGTGACTCAAAGCAAGAAAATGGAAGAGATTGACAAAGAGATACTTGACACATTCAGGAAGGTGGAAGTCAACATACCCCTTCTTGATGCAATGAAGCAGATTCCAAGGTATGCAAAGTTCTTGAAGGATCTATGCACACACAAACGGAAGCTCAAGGGCAATGAGAGGATCAACATGGGAAGAAATGTCTCTGCTCTTATAGGTAAACCCGTCCCTCATATTCCTGAAAAGTGTAAGGATCCTGGAACTTTCTCTGTGCCTTGTATCATAGGTAATACTAAACTTGAGAATGCTTTGCTAGATTTAGGAGCATCTATTAATGTTATGCCTATGTCTGTTTTCAAGTCTCTTTCACTTGGACCTCTTCAACCTATGGGTGTGGTTATTCATTTGGCAAATAGATCTACTGCCTACCCCGCAGGTTTGATAGAGGATGTCTTGGTTCGGGTTGAAGAGCTTATCTTTCCTGCTGATTTTTATATTCTTGATATGGAAGAGGACACCTCTCGTAGTGTTGTCCCTATCATATTAGGGAGACCATTTTTGAAAACAGCCCGAACCAAGATAGATGTGCATGCAGGTACACTTTCCATGGAATTTGATGACAGTGTGGTTCGATTCAATATTTTTGATGCTATGAAACATTTTTCTGATGACCACTCTGTCTTTCATGTTGACTTTCTTGATGATCTGATTGATGAGCATGTTCTAGACTTTTTGCATGATTATGATTTGCCATCTTTCACTAGCTCATTTACTTGTTCTGCATGTTCTGATTCCGAAATGTGCACTGCATGCATTGAAATTGACCAGTTTTTAAATTCTGCTACTGCATCTGTTGATTCATATGATATAGATTCATATCATGCTAACCCTAACCCCATTTCTGTTATGAATGAGTGTAATCCATTTGTTCAGGTGCAGGCGGCAGAATCCAATTCTGCTGCTCCTTTAGTTCCATCTGTGATGCAGGCACCTTTATTGGACCTGAAGCCCCTTCCTCCTCATCTCAAATATGCTTACTTGGAGGATGAGCAGAAACTTCCAGTGATTATCTCTACCTCCCTTTCTGTTGATCAAGAGAACCAGCTACTGGATGTGATTAGAGCAAACAAAAGGGCAATAGGATGGACTTTGGCAGACATACCTGGTATTAGCCCCTCCATGTGCATGCATCGGATTTTATTGGAGGATGGGGCTAAACCAGTGAGACAACCCCAGAGACGGTTGAACCCCCAGATTCTTGATGTGGTAAAGAAAGAGGTCACCAAGCTGCTGCAAGCTGGTATTATCTACCCCATTTCGGACAGCACTTGGGTAAGCCCGGTTCAAGTAGTTCCCAAGAAGTCTGGGGTGACAGTTGTCAAAAATGAGAAGGATGAGCTGATTCCCACTAGAGTGCAGAACAGTTGGAGAGTCTGCATTGACTATAGGAAGCTCAACCAGGCGACCCGCAAGGATCACTTTCCTCTTCCCTTCATTGATCAGATGTTGGAGCGCCTGACAGGTAAATCTCACTATTGCTTCTTAGATGGTTTCTCTGGTTATTTTCAAATCTGTAATGCACCAGAGGACCAACATAAGACCACATTTATCTGTCCTTTTGGTACATTTGCTTATAGGAAGATGCCTTTTGGCCTATGCAATGCTCCTGGCACTTTTCAAAGATGTATGATGAGTATTTTTAATGACTTACTTGAGCATTGCATAGAGGTCTTCATGGATGATTTTAGTGTTTATGGTTCCTCTTTTGATGCATGTCTTGATAGTTTGTCTAAGGTGCTTAATAGGTGCATTGAGACTAACCTTGTCTTGAATTTTGAAAAATGTCATTTTATGGTAGAACAAGGCATAGTCTTAGGGCACATTATTTCGCATAAGGGCATAGAGGTTGACCCTGCTAAGCTGCATGTAATATCACATTTGCCTTACTCCTCTTGCGTGCGAGAGGTGCGTTCTTTTCTTGGCCATGCAGGTTTCTATCGCAGGTTTATTCAGAACTTTAGCAAGATAGCCCTTCCACTATCCAACTTGCTTCAAAAGGATAACGCATTTGAGTTTGGAGACCAATGCAAGAAGGCATTTGATGAGCTAAAGAGAGAACTCACCACCACTCCCATCATCCAACCACCTGACTGGACCCTCCCATTTGAGCTCATGACTGATGCCTCGAATTATGCTTTGGGAGCAGTTCTCTCCCAAAGGGTTGGTAAGCTGTCTCATGTGATTTATTATGCATCTAGGACTTTAGATTCAGCACAAGTTAATTACACCACAACTGAAAAAGAGCTGTTAGCCATTGTCTTTGCACTTGATAAGTTTAGATCATATCTGTTAGGTTCTAAGGTTGTAGTGTATACTGATCATGCTGCTCTCAAGTATCTTTTGAAAAAGACAGATTCCAAACCTAGGTTGATTAGGTGGATTTTGCTCCTCCAGGAGTTTGATCTTGAGATTCAGGATCGGAGTGGTGCACATAACCTTGTCACAGACCACTTGAGCAGAATAGAGAGAGAGGAGGATGCATTTCCTATCCGGGATGACTTCCCGGATGAGCAGCTTTTAGCTTTGCATGTTTCACATCCCCCTCCCCTTACTCCTTGGTTTGCAGACATTGTTAATTATCTGGTTGCTTATGTTTTTCCACCCTTGGCATCCAAAGCTCAAAGAGACAAATTGAAGAGCGATGCCAAGTATTATGTATGGGATGACCCCTACTTGTGGCGCTTTTGCAGTGATCAGGTCATTCGCAGGTGCATTCCAGATCATGAGATCCAATCGGTTCTCCAGTTTTGCCATGCTTCACCAGTTGGAGGCCACCTTGGCACTCAAAGGACAGCACGAAAGGTGCTAGATTCTGGATTTTATTGGCCTACCATCTTCAAGGATGCAAGCAATATCTGCAGCTTATGTGAGCAATGTCAAAGAGCAGGAGGCGCCCTATCTTGGAGGCAACAGATGCCGCAACAACCTATGTTGTTCTGTGAGGTGTTTGATGTCTGGGGTATAGATTTCATGGGCCCCTTTCCTGTTTCTTTTGGTTTTTATTATATCTTACTTGCTGTGGATTATGTATCCAAATGGGTGGAAGCTAAGGCCACCAGGACTAATGATGCTCAGGTTGTTGTAGATTTTGTCAGGTCTAATATCCTTTGCAGGTTTGGCATACCTAGAGCCATAGTAGTGATCAAGGCACACACTTCTGCAATAGATCCATGCAAGCTTTGCTCAAGAAGTATGGGGTTGTGCACAAAGTTTCTACACCATATCACCCCCAAACCAATGGGCAAGCTGAGATTTCAAACAGAGAGATCAAGCGGATTTTGGAGAAGATGGTGAAGCCTAATAGAAAGGATTGGAGCACACGATTGGAGGATGCTTTATGGGCCCATCGGACTGCTTACAAGGCACCCATAGGGATGTCACCTTATCGGGTTGTCTTTGGTAAGGCATGCCACCTGCCTGTGGAAATAGAGCACCGTGCATATTGGGTTGTGAAGTAATGTAACTTAGCTCTTGATCAAGCGGGTGAGGAGAGGAAGCTGCAGTTGAGTGAGCTAGATGAGATCCGTTTGGAGGCCTATGAGAACTCCAAGTTCTACAAAGAGAAGACCAAGAAGCTCCATGATAGCTCAATTTCCAGAAAGGAGTTCTTGGTTGGTCAAAAAGTGTTGCTCTACAACTCTAGGCTTGGGCTCATGAGTGGAAAGCTCCGCTCTAAGTGGATTGGACCGTTTGTAGTCACCCAGGTGTTTCCTTATGGCACTGTGGAGATCAAGAGTGAGTCCACAGGCAAGAGCTTCAAAGTCAATGGCCACCAATTCAAGCCTTTCCTAACCACCCCTTCTTTGGATGATGCACCTGTGGAGGAGGCCTCATTGGTCAACCCCATTTTTGACCCACCATGACTTAAGGAGTCTTCTTTTCTCCTTTTTTACTACTTTTATTACACTTGTCTATATCTGTCTGGAATTTCTGGTTGTTTTACATTGAGGACAATGTGTGATTTAAGTGTGGGGGGGGAGAGTAGTTTAGGTTGCATATTTTTGCTTTGATTTTTTTTGGTTTTGCTAAGTTTTGGGCATTTTCTTGCATGTTTTTGCTTCATTTTAGTAGAGTCTTGGTATCTTGTGTCTGAATTCATGCATTTCTGTGTGTAAAGTTGCTTTTGATAATTAAGAGGTGGTAACACTGTGATAGAATTGTCCCTTTTGTGAGGATTTGAGCCTTAATTGTGGGTGGATTGTTATATATGCCACCTAATTTTCTTTCATGTGTGATTGCACTCTGGATTACTTGCACTCTAGAACTTGACTTGACTCTTGTTGATACTTGATATTCCCATGCACATTTTGAAATGATTTAGGCATTGTTTTTTCTTGAATAATCCACTAGCCATATGAGCCTACCTTGAATGAATTTATCCTTTGATAGCCCCTTTGAGCCTTTATATCCCTTTTCTTTGTTCTTTAGCTCATTACAAGCCTATGACTGAAAAACCATGATTATCCTAACCTTAGGGAATGTTGGAGCTTTGGAATTGTTTTGGGAATGGGTATTAAGTAAGCGAGGGTGCTTTGTTCTTCATCTCTTGTGAGTTCTGGGTTTTGCCTCTATGGTCGGTGATGTAATTATGGCTTTATCTCATTATGCCATTTTTGTTGTTTCTTCTTTCCTTTCGTTCATGAAGTTCTGCAATGAAAAAAAAAGAAAAAAGGAAAAAAATGGAATAAAAGGTTGATTGAGGCATAGAGTATTGGAATTAGAGGTTGTTGTTATGTTTATCATTTCATTCTGGGGTGGATTGTGCTTATTTTTTTTTACTTATTCCCCATTGCTCCTCTATTCCCTTGGGTTTTAGCTACATTTTCCATATTTTTATCCTACCTTGTCCTTGGCCCCATTACAACCCTGAAAAGACCTTTTGATCTTAATGTGCATGTGTGTTGATTGTTGATGTTAGAGGCTTGTCAAGCTTATGGTTGTGTTTGTTTTTTCATGATGTGCCTTGAGTGTAAACACTGATTAACCTTAAACACTTGAGTGTAAACACTTTTGAGTGATCCTTGTGAGTTTCTATCATCTTTGTGACTACCCTCTTGATGTCATTGGTTTTCTTTGCATATTTGAAATAATTGGATGATGTTCATGGATGCCTTGATTCTTTGGTCCTTATTCTCTTCGTGTGCTCGATTTTGCCCATTTCTTTGCATTTTCTAGAATTCATTGTGAAGTATGTGATCTCTTAGGTTTGCATTCATTAGTTGTAGTAATCTCATTGCATGATTCACTTTAGTGCATATTGATCTTCTCAGTCCTATTTCTTAGTTTTGCCCAGGAGTGCAAAAGGATAAGTGTGGGGGTGTTTGATGAGCATTTTATTTCCCATTATTCCTTGCATTAATTCACTCCTATTATTGATACTTGTTGCCCATTTGACATTGTTTAGCTTGATTAAGTGATTTAGAGTTTATTGGACTAATATTCTGAATATTGTTTAATTTAGGATTATTTAGCCTAATTAATTCTATTTCTATTTTCAGGTCATATTTGGCACAAGGGCTTTTTGGACATTTTGGGAGTGAAGATTTAATTTTGGGAGTGAAGATTTAATTTTGGAAGAGAAGATATATGATGAAGTGAAGATTGTAATCTATCTTTAGGATTAGTTGAGATTTAGTTATATCTTTTAAGATTTAGATTTTATCTATAGGATATTTTTAGATTTAATTTAGAGATATGCTTTCCTTAGGATTTGGGCCCATGATTTAGGCCCGTTTTGAGATTTAAATAGCTAAATTCGTGTAAACCCTAGCAGCCACTATTCATTCCACGTTTTTTACATTCTCTCTCATAGAGAAGGCTTAGTTTTGCTCTCCAAGCTTGTGGTGGCTGCTAGGGTTTCTCTCTCTTCCCTTTCTACACGTTTTTGGTATTTTTCTTCATGGAAGGCTAAACTCTTAGGTTAAATCCCTTTGGTAATGTATCACATACTCTTGAGGTTTTATTCTTAATGCTATTTCGTTTTTATTCACTGTTTTCATGCTTATTGATATGTTATGGTTCGCTTAGTTCCATTCTATAGAGATAATCCATGTGTATGAATGCTTAATTTATGCAAACTCGTAAAAACTCCATGCTTTGGCTTTTAATGCTTAATTAGAGGTTTGGGTTTTGGGGCGAGAATTGAATTTTCTCTTAGTATTTAATTCTCACGAGTTGGACAGTGAAGAGGAAAGAAATTGATCTTTTGTGACCAATGATAGAGTTGTGAACACGAGCCAAAGGGGTTTATCCGCTTTTCCGTATCTGTTACTTCGTTTTGATTTAATTCTGTTTTGATTTCAATTATTCAACATTCAATACAAAACCCCCCCTGTTTTCTATGCATACTATGTGTTCGACCTTTTGCTTGATAAGATATTCCGTGGGAGACGACCTAGGAGTCACTTCCTAGTACTATATTTAAACTGTTTTTATTTGTATCGGGTACGGCCTCGATCAATTACCCTTAAAACCCCATCACTTAAAAATATGAACTTAAAAATTCCTTTTTATTTAATGAAATCAACCGTCAAACGGACGGAGTTTCGTTTGAAATTCGGACTTATCCCAAAATTTCACCTGTGAAAACATTTATCAAATAAACATTCAGTAGCCAACAGGGCTTGCATCAAGAGTATATTTGCATCATATCGAGGCCCAAAGGGCTCAAAAATATAAAATCAACATCAGAGTTAAAAGTAGCAGCGAAACACCAAGTTGGAAATATAAGTTTCAAAGACCCTAAGCCTTTAGCAAAAGTGATATATCCTAAGCCTCGCTCAAAAAGTATATACAACACATTTACTTCAAAATAATATAGGAGGCTTAGGCCCAGTGCCATATCCTATCCCCTAACACCCCTACTATCCCTGTAAGGGATAGTAATCCTGCTCGGCCGAATCTGGTGTATGCTCCAGCTCAGTACCTTAAAAATGGTAAGGAGGTGAGCACTACACAATAAAGTAGGAATACCAGTTTCTCATATGACATAATAACCGACCAAGCCAAACACATATAGTTCAGGTATTTCACATAGTCATTCACACTTAGAGTTATTAACACAAAACATTACCAACCATTCTTTCATCTCAATACCTCCATCTTTTCTTTCAAACCAACAAATTATTATTCACTAATTTATCATGCTACAAGTTTACTTTGTTTCCCCCTGTTTTAACTCTTTATCGCGTCGGGTCGGTGTCGACCTTGCATTATTAAATATAAATGATCGCGCTGGGTCGATGTGACCATCGCATTATTAAATATAAATGATCGCGCTGGGTCGATAAGACCTTCGCAATATTATGTTTTATTATCGCGCTGGGTAATATGACCTTCGCATATCGCGCTGGGTACATATACCTTCGCATTATTTTTTTTATTATCGCGCTGGGTAATATGACCTTCGCATATCGCGCTGGGTACATATACCTTCGCATTATTTTGTTTTATTATCGCGCTGGGTAATATGACCTTCGCGTATCGCGCTGGGTACATATACATTCGCATTATTTTGTTTAATTATCGCGCTGGGTAATATGACCTTCGTATATCGCGCTGGGTACATATACCTTCGCATTATTATGTTTCATTATCGCGCTGGGTAATATGACCCTCGCATATCGCGCTGGGTACATATACCTTCGCATTATTATGTATCTTTACCGCGCTGGGTCAATACGACCTTCGCTTTATTAAATATCTTTACCGCGCTGGGTCAATACGACCTTCGCATATTAAATTTTTATTCCTTTATTCATTCATAATTACCTCCCCAATCATCACTTCACTTTTTCCTACTCTTAATCAATTCACTTTCCAAGCATTGTCAACACTAAACCCATTCATTTATTTCCATAAATCAATTATTCATTTAGTCATATTTCCATCAAAACATCATTTAACTACTTATCATCATCACAAACAATTCCACAATATACACTTAAGTTCAACATACACATATTCATAAATATTCACATATTCACAGCATCATGATTAATTAAATTCCATTATTTCAATTTTATAAATCCTTACTCATGTTTACTACCCTATGGTTTTATGCCCTATTAACACTTAACTCTTAGCAAGTATTATATACATACTAGAAACTCATCCCTAAATTAAGGTAATACTCACTCCTTACCTCAAACTCTTAGAGATAGGAAGATTTTGCTTGGCTCTAACTTGAGCTTCTCCACCAAAAAGTTTATAATCAACAAGAGAGTGGAAGAACCTAAAACAAGAGTCATAAGGAGAAAGGATTATCATTTATACCATGGTTCATGCCATGATTCAAGAAAAAATAGAGCTTCATGGCTTAGAACTTGAAGACCACCATGGATGGTAGAGAGAGAAAGGGAAAACGAATTTAGAGAGAGAAAAAGAAGATCAATGACTTACCCACTTGTTTGGAGTTAAGGAGGAAGAGAGTTGATGATATTAGTGCCCAAAGCCCCTTGCTCTTGCACCAAATATGATGGAGATATGGATCCTTGGAGGAGAGAGGGGAAAATCGTGTATGAGAGAGGGAAGGAGAGAGATGAGCAAATCCAAGGCTTATATGTTTACTTGGGGTGAGAATAGGAAGGATTTGATGGTAGATGTGGGAGGAGTCTCTTGATTTTGGTTGATTTGGGAGAAAAATGGAACCCTATGGAGTGAGGAAGAAGACGAAGTGAAGAGGGAGAGAGGGAGGCGTGATGTTGCTATGGGTTGTGTGGTTTTTCTTTTATTTTCATTTCCCTATCAACTTCCCTAAAAGCAAAACATGTGGATGAGGTTGCATCCTTATCCTCTAAGCCACGAATGAGTGGCTGCCACGCGTTATTTTTTTTCTGAGTTTTCCAGTGAGTAATCGATTACTCACTCCAAATAATCGATTACCCATGTGATGCAACATTTCTCAGTACATTCACCAGAGCCTAAGTAATCGATTAACCCCCTGAATGTAATCGATTACTACTCAAAGTAATCGATTACTTTACCCTTGTAATCAATTAATTTGCTGCAACATCTTAAGTGTTTCCACCAGAGGCCTTGTAATCGATTACTGCCATGCAGAGTAATCGATTACTTCAGTGAAAAGTCAGATTCTGATGATTTTCTAACTCCAATTCATCTCCTTAGGCCCCCATTCTCACTCAGGCTTGGATTGCTACTTAAAATCCTCTCTTAAAACTTGATAACTCTCCTAAGTGCTTGGCATAAATCATATTATAACGAAATTTAACTTAGGGATGTTACAATTCTCCCCTACTTATTGGAATTTCGCTCCCGAAATTTCGTTAAGGTCCTTAAATGGAGAACCATCCCAAGGTAGGGCCTATAACTCATACCTTTACTTCCCTTATGTCTCGCTCTTATTTAAACGGGATTCTAAGTTAGGTTGCTAAGCTCTCCCCCACTTAGCATTGGCATACTACTTGAATTGCTGCCAACAAGATAGGAATTTGGATATGTCGGTTTCTAGTTGGCTTTTATGTCACTTCTATAATAGCATAAGGACTTAAGGTACAAAGAGGAATGGATTCATGGTAACTCTCAAGGAACTTAAACTTGCTTTCCGAGAGAACAACTAAGGTCATGAGATTTGGATGACTAATTGCAAAAGAACATCCGTCCGTGGTAAGGATTCTTCTCTTCATTAGAGAAACGAATGGATTAATTAGAATAGAATTTTCAAGAAACCGAAGGCGTTCTAGGACAAGAAACGAGAAGAGAATCATGGGTAGGTTAAATTAAAAGGGATCTTTGATTAAAAATCAAAGTTGCTACTTCACTTATGATTTCTACACTTACTACTTTCCTTAAAACTTCTTCTAACTTCCTACAAGATCAGTCTTATAACGAACAACCCCCGCCCCGAATTGGAACGAGAAATAAGATATACGTCATATGCTTTAAAAAACTAATACAAAAGAATACCTAACGTGTACCTCCAACCAACTCATCAGCTTTCGTCACTTCTTCGCCATCGAGGGTGAATAATTTGCCCTTTTTAGGTGGTCTGTCGTTACCATCTTTCTGCGCCTTAACTACGTTCACCTCTTTCTTCATTGTCCTTTGGGGACAAGTGACTGCATAATGACCCGGCTTCCCGCAATGATGGCAAAGTGCTTCTTTTCTATTTGGGTTTAGACTCCAACACACTCCCCTATGCATCTTGCCACAATGTTGGCAAGTGGGAATGGGACCATACGCATTCACTGTCTGTCTAGGTGCCATGGGAACTAGTGCCCTAGGTGAAGGATATGGTTCTGACTTCAGAATTGGTCCCTTATCCTTAATTGGACCACCACTTCCCTACCCTGTCTTGCTTTTATCTTCCGACATTTTCCTCTTAAGACCCTTCTCATAAGTGCTTGCCATGTTGACCAAGCGGGCCAAGTTGTCAATATTGTGATACTCACAAGAGAGACGAATATCACTTCGAAGTCCAGATTCAAACTTAACACATTTACCGCGCTCACTTGCATCACGATAATCAGAAAAACGAATAAGATCTTCGAACCGAGCTGCGTAATCTCCAACTGACATAGAGCCTTGTCTCAGCTGGAGAAAAGCAATCTCCTTTTCCCTCCTGACATCTTCTGGGAAATACTTTCCGAGGAAAAGATCCTTAAACACTTCCCAAGAAACAACCGGATTGGCTGCCACCAATCCCCTCCTTTGCTGATCCCACCAATGCTCAGCCTCATTAGTCAGCATGAATTCAGCCAGTCGAACATGCTGCTCCATGGGTGGGTGAATAGAGCGGAGGATCTTCTCGATCTCCTGAATCCATCTCTGGGCTCCATCAGGGTCATTTCCACCCTCGAAACGAGGTGGATCATTCTTTCGAAACCTAGCCATCCAGTCAACCTCAACCGGAGCTAGTTGCAGAGCTGCTGCAGCAGCTGCCATCTGTTCTCCCTGTTGCTGCTGCATCTGAGTCAGATGCTCCAGAATGGCTGCTAGACCATCATTTCCTACCATTCTTCCAGCCATACTATTTATCCACGGAGAACAGACGAGTAAGGCTTACTAAATATATACATATATATATATAGTACTATAAATATCTTATAGAAATTCTAAACCATTACTATGAGCATCAATTACTCGCTAGGTGAGTAATCATTGGAGTTTCATAACTCCAAGGCCGAGGAGAAACTGCTCTGATACCATAATGTAACACCTAGGATTATTACCCTTAAAACCCCATCACTTAAAAATATGAACTTAAAAATTCCTTTTTATTTAATGAAATCAACCGTCAAACGAACGGAGTTTCGTTTGAAATTCGGACTTATCCCAAAATTTCACCTGTGAAAACATTTATCAAATAAACATTCAGTAGCCAGCAGGGCTTGCATCAAGAGTATATTTGCATCATATCGAGGCCCAAAGGGCTCAAAAATATAAAATCAACATCAGAGTTAAAAGTAGCAGCGAAACACCAAGTTGGAAATATAAGTTTCAAAGACCCTAAGCCTTTAGCAAAAGTGATATATCCTAAGCCTCGCTCAAAATGTATATACAACACATTTACTTCAAAATAATATAGGAGGCTTAGGCTCAGTGCCATATCCTATCCCCTAACACCCCTACTATCCCTGTAAGGGATAGTAATCCTGCTCGGCCGAATCTGGTGTATGCTCCAACTCAGTACCTGAAAAATGGTAAGGAGGTGAGCACTACACAATAAAGTAGGAATAGCAGTTTCTCATATGACATAATAACCGACCAACCCAAACACATATAGTTCAGGTATTTCACATAGTCATTCACACTTAGAGTTATTAACACAAAACATTACCAACCTTTCTTTCATCTCAATACCTCCATCTTTTCTTTCAAACCAACAAATTATTATTCTCTAATTTATCATGCTACAAGTTTACTTTGTTTCCCCCTGTTTTAACTCTTTATCGTGTCGGGTCGATGTCGACCTTGCATTATTAAATATAAATGATCGCGCTGGGTCGATGTGACCATCACATTATTAAATATAAATGATCGCGCTGGGTCGATGTGACCATCGCATTATTAAATATAAATGATCGCGCTGGGTCGATAAGACCTTCGCAATATTATGTTTTATTATCGCGCTGGGTAATATGACCTTCGCATATCGCGCTGGGTACATATACCTTCGCATTATTTTTTTTATTATCGCGCTGGGTAATATGACCTTCGCATATCGCGCTGGGTACATATACCTTCGCATTATTTTGTTTTATTATCGCGCTGGGTAATATGACCTTCGCGTATCGCGCTGGGTACATATACATTCGCATTATTTTGTTTAATTATCGCGCTGGGTAATATGACCTTCGTATATCGCGCTGGGTACATATACCTTCGCATTATTATGTTTCATTATCGCGCTGGGTAATATGACCCTCGCATATCGCGCTGGGTACATATACCTTCGCATTATTATGTATCTTTACCGCGCTGGGTCAATACGACCTTCGCTTTATTAAATATCTTTACCGCGCTGGGTCAATACGACCTTCGCATATTAAATTTTTATTCCTTTATTCATTCATAATTACCTCCCCAATCATCACTTCACATTTTCCTACTCTTAATCAATTCACTTTCCAAGCATTGTCAACACTAAACCCATTCATTTATTTCCATAAATCAATTATTCATTTAGTCATATTTCCATCAAAACATCATTTAACTACTTATCATCATCACAAACAATTCCACAATATACACTTAAGTTCAACATACACATATTCATAAATATTCACATATTCACAGCATCATGATTAATTAAATTCCATTATTTCAATTTTATAAATCCTTACTCATGTTTACTACCCTATGGTTTTATGCCCTATTAACACTTAACTCTTAGCAAGTATTATATACATACTAGAAACTCATCCCTAAATTAAGGTAATACTCACTCCTTACCTCAAACTCTTAGAGATAGGAAGATTTTGCTTGGCTCTAACTTGAGCTTCTCCACCAAAAAGTTTATAATCAACAAGAGAGTGGAAGAACCTAAAACAAGAGTCATAAGGAGAAAGGATTATCATTTATACCATGGTTCATGCCAAGATTCAAGAAAAAATAGAGCTTCATGGCTTAGAATGGAATAAAGGAAGAAAAGAGAAAGAATGAATTATGATGATAATATAGAAAACTGAAATTTAAAGTGTGCTACTAGGTAAATTGAATGGGAAAAGTTTGGTAATTCTTGCTTTATGACTAATGCTTTGTTGAACCAAGATAGAGTTTATGAAATTATGCCTTAGCATAGCTTAAAAAGAACTAAATAATTATGATATGTGTATGTCTTTTATTGGGAGTGCTTAATTGTGAAATGTGTTTTATTTGGCTATATGTGATTGGCCTGGTGGTTCAGTATAGCATAATAGAAACTGCTTCCCTATTTTATTGTGTAATACTCATCTCCTTACCATTTTTCAGGTACTGAGTTGGAGTATACACCTGGATCGGCCGAGCAGGAATGCTCTCCCTCACAGGGAGAGTAGGGTTGGGGTTTAGATGTTTTTTTGTTTTTGACCTATGCCTCCGTACTATTTGATGTATATGTGTGTAACACCCCAATTTGGACTTAGAATTTTCACTAAAAATTGGCGTCATTTTTTTTTATAAACATTTCCAAAATCAGTTTATTTTAATTCTTTTACAAAAAGATTTTCATAAAACAATTTGATTCATTTGTTTACAAAATAATTTGATATATAACTTGCGTCATAAAAATTCTATTTCCAAAAGAGATGTTACCATCCAACACATTTAAAAAAAAAAAACTCATTTTCTCCATGTCATATTTAATTGATGGTTAACTTGCGGAAAATAATTTAGGTACTTACGAACATGATACACTAAGCAAAAAGAACTTCTTTTATTTCATTTAAAATAATCCATATTACAACTAGGGTTACATTCGGGATAGAGTAATCGTGTCCTACCCATCCAAAGATGGAATACAAAACAAAAACTATCCTAGACTATTAGTCTTCATCATTTCCTCCACCGCAACTGTCTGGAATATTCCATGATTGCTGCTTCTGCTTCCTCCTCGTATGTACGTCGTCTCGCGATCCTCCTCCAACTTGAGCAAACGCTACTCGAGATAGTACATGATCTGTCATCTGTGAACATTGTTCCCCAATGTTCACAGGAAAGGGAAATAGAGAGAGTAAGCATACACTTCCGAACGATATGATCGTCGACGGGGCGGGCTTACCATGGGGGAATATTAAGACCATACAAGCATATCATAAAACAATATATACATCATTATTACCAACCCCTTATAAACAACTTCAGCTAAATACCATAGGGTCTTTTCCACCAAAAGGATAATCTTCATGAAACCATATCCATTATATTTAATTATCTTTAGGCTCTAAGTTCCGCTGTCATAACCACCAGAAATTCAAGAAGGGGTACCACCACCGAGGCTCAAGGGTTTGGTAGCAACATGTAACATCCCGAATTTTAATTCTAATAATAATTAGAATAATAATAATATTTGGAAATAAGGATTATCCTAAAAGGGATTTAAAATTATGGATTAGGAATTCTTCGAGTGCCATGAAGGAGTTAAGGAGCATTGGCATCGAAAAGCAAATTTAAAGAAGACCAAACGGGTGTTAAAAATCGATTTTTCGGTGTTATAAACACCCGACATTAGGAAATTCAAAATAAAAGATTTATGACTCAAAACACAATTTCCACCGTTGGATATGAAGATATGATTTTTAGGAAGTTACTCGTCAAATTTGAGCAAGATCCGACGGTGAACGAAGAAGTTATGGCTGTTTGAAGTTGGGGAGAAAATAGCTGAAAAATAGAAAAAAAATAAATCTGGCATCTGGTAAAAGTATCCAGATACCAGCCAAAGTATCCGGATACTTCGTGCAGAAACAGCATAAAACGCGTTGAGTCTTCTTCTCCATTCATTCCCCTTTTGCTTTCTCTCTCTAGGGCTCAAAACCCTCATTTCCGCCCCTCCTCTTTCAACTCCGGCCTCCTCCATCCTCCACCACCCAAAACCGCCGCCACCTCCTTAGCTCTTCCTCCTTTCCCATAGATCCGCCCTCTTTCTCTCTCTCCCTCATACCCTCTCTCTCTCACCGTGAGCTCTCTCTCTCTCCACCGCCTACCTTCCCCCTCTCCGGCCGCCACCGCCTAGAACCGTGGCCACCATCACGGTGAGCACCCTCACCCCTTTCTCCTTCCCCTTTCGGCCGAGCTTCCTCCCTCTCTTCACGGATCTCACCAGCGCCATTACCGACCCGTGATAGTGCCGGGCTCGTGTCGGGTGCGCCAAAGCTTGGAGCTCTTGCCTAGGTTCAGCCGGGGTTGTTCTCACCACCGGCGTCGATCCCCGTCAACCCGTTCATCGCCCGGATCGCTAAAGCTTCACGGATCGCCGCTCCCTCTTCGGAGTTGAGGTTCTCTCTTTACCTTCGTCAACCGAGGTAAGGGGTTTCATTACCAGTCCTTAAGGGGTGTATTTATGGGTAGTTATATCTATCGCTAGGACCGGGGGAAATGTTAATTGTTAACGAACCTTAGAGTAACCCACTAATAATGAAGAAAGATAGATGGAGTAAATAAGGGAATCAAATAGTGATGAATAAAAAAGATAGGTAACAGAATAACTAATCAATTAGATTGGTAGGGTGTGGCAAAGGAATAGAAATGGTGAATAGGGAAATAAATTTAGAAATGAACAAATGAGAGTAAAGAGATAAATAAACGGAATTAAATAAAGAAAGTGTAAGAATGAGTTGAGAACTAAATTAGGACAAAATAAGGTTAATAGAAATAAATGGAGAGAATGAGTAATTAGTCATGAGAGGAAAGAAATAAACGGAAAATAAGAAAGAGAGAGTTAACGAAAAAAAAGAAATAATATTATTGGTTCTAAATGCATGAGCTAGGTATTATTAAATATGAGTGATGTAGGAAAAAGAAACAAAGGAAGAGAAGAAGAAAAAGAAAAGAAAGGGAATGGAATTAATTAAGAGTTAGTAACAAGAGTTAAAATATAAAGCATATGACCAAGTTAGGTAGAGTTAATTAAAAGTAAGTTTAAATTAGTAAAGAGAAATATTGAAAATAGTGGAAAATAAATAATGTGATAATAAGTCCTCAAGTAACGGAATGAGAGAAAAGAGAATGATACAGTGAACCAGAAAAAGAGACTAAGAAAAAGAAAAAAAAAGAGAAAGAAAAGGTAAGAGAAAGAAAGGTAAAAGATAAACATCCGATGCGGGCCTGAGAAGGCGTATCGGCATCGATGCGAGCCTGTGAGGGCGTGTCGATCGAAAAGGAAAGATGAAAGTCCGATGCGGGCCTGAGAAGGCGTATCGGCATCGATGCGAGCCTGTGAGGGTGTGTCGATCGAAAAGGAAAGATGAAAGTCCGATGCGGGCCTGAGAAGGCGTATCAGCACCGATGCGAGCCTGTGAGGGCGTGTCGATGAAAAAGGAAAAGTAGAAGTCCGATGCGGGCCTGAGAAGGCGTATCGGCATCGATGCGAGCCTGTGAGGGCGTATCGATTAAAAAGGAAAAGTGGAAGTCCGATGCGGGCCTGAGAAGGCGTATCGGCATCGATGCGAGCTTGTGAGGGCTTGTCGATTAAAAAGAATATGAATGGAAAATGGATAAAGGATATGGAGTGTATGCAGATCACTGATTTGTGGTTGCATACACTGTGCGTAGATCTCTGATTTGAGGTTACGTATAAGGGAAAAAGGAATAAAGGAAAATGGAAAGGATAAAGGGTAATGAGAATGAAAATAAAAAGGAAGTTAAAATGGAAATACAAATGGAAAATGAGAATAAAAAGAAAAATAACGAAAGTAACGAGGAACAAGAATAATTAGAGGTTAGGGATTATCTAAAAGAAAACAATTAGAAAGAAAATGAATTGGAAACAGTTAGGAGGTAAAAAGGAAAGAAGAACATGAATTGAGTAGCATAGCATAGGCTTGAATGGTTTTGGCGTGTCGTATATATCTGCTTAGAAATCTCTCTTTTAAGTTCTTTGTGATGCTTCCCCTGTGTGGTTATTATTTTTCAGGTACACAAGCGGAGCATACACCAGTGCTGGCCGAGCAGGATTTTAAGTTCCACTACGTGGAATGTATTTTACATATTTTGGAGTGGATAATTACTTTTTGTAAATTGTGTATGAATTAGTAGCTTGCCCTGAGATTTGTATCCATCGGGCGTTAGGATCTGTTATAACTATTTTGGAGTGGATAATTACTTTTTGTAAATTATGTATGAATTAGTAGCTTGCCCTGAGATTTGTATCCATCGGGCGTTAGGATCTGTTATAACTATTAAACTGTTGTTGTTTATGTTTTTAAACAATTCTGGATTGACAGGTTTTTAGAAGAAAATTTTTGGGAAGTCCGGAAAACAGAGGAAACTCTGCCGGATTTTCGTAAAACCTTTTAAAGAAATTTAAGTATTAAAAAGAAATTTTCAAACTCCGATTTTAATAAAACCTAAAAATTACTAATAAAAGTGAGAGTGTTACACAACACGTTACATCTCCTCCATCAATCCAACCACATCCTAGTTCGGAAAGCAGATGGGACGCACAGGAACCCTAACCATGCTGGCATCGATGTCGAAGGGTACGCACCAACAAGTATCCAACAACCGAAGTAAAATCACTTCATCAATACAGTTTAAAAAATACAGCGACATCTAGCCCCATTTGGGTTCCCTCTCACCATCTAAGATTTGCTCAAGGTGGCGACAGCACTTTCTCTAGTTGATCGCGCAGTTCCTTTCTACGACATTGCCTACAACCGAAAGACAAGTTCTTGTAGTCTTGTCCCGCCTAGAGAAGCACTCGAGGCTTCTTGACGTTCACCGTCCTTGCCCTCCCCTATCGCAATCACCACTTGAAAGTACACCGGCCTCCAAGTCTTCGGTATCTTTCCTCTCCACTACTTCACTCTCAACGCGTAGGTTTAGGAGAGGGGTTCCTAAGTCTTTTAAGTCTTTTAAGTCTGTCATTAATCCTAGTTTTGGTCGACCCATTCTAAGCCTCGCTTCTAACGGGTCACGACCTCTAAGGGAAACATCAAACACCCTCTACAGTACAGTGGATTCCACAAGACTTAGACCACGGCACAGTCATCCACGTGGCCAGTCACTTAAAGGGGATATTTAGCAAAGTTATTTTGTGCCGCTTGAACCATCACTGTACACTACTATCGCTTTCGCAATTTCACATTATTCTTTAATCATTCTTATATTTCATAATACTATTTACAAAATATGTCAAGTCCTTTTCATGGAACGACCGGTCGAAAAACACAAAGAACTCTTTTCATAGGAACCACCGAACATTAATTATCTTTCCACAACATGAATCATTATTTCCAAAATATAATTACAATTCAAAAAAATATACAACATGGCATAATCAATTAGCAACCGACATATAATAAATATCGAGGAATCGTGTTTTTCGTATAAACGGCGGGATACACACTCAATTGCCGTTTTACTACTCGACCGATAGATTCCTAGTTCCGACCTTTGAGATGATACGGAACGTCCTAATATTACCCTACATGCCACTATGTCTTAAGAAGGCTTCTCTCTCACCTGAGATTCATGCTTACTCTGTTTCCAGCCTTTGTGTCTACAGCTCCAGCAGGTCGTTCACCTTTGATTCCTTTTATTCTTAAACGACGAACGACATACAAATCAATATCTAGCAAGTACCTTATACTATCTATTTACTTAGGTAAAGACTAAACCCAAGGTACCAAAGCACCTTAAAACAGAAATCCTTTTTAAAACAGAGGTCCTTTTTAAGGGCATTAAATAACTTAAAACAATTCCTTTTAAAATTCAAGAAATCCTTTTTTTTTTGCAAAACATAATTTAAAACTCACTCCAATACTTTGAAAACTATTTAGAGTATATTTTTATTTATACAATGCCATATTTTATCACTTATATAACAACTACCACATGCACACACTTATACCAGTAAAACAACAATTTATTTAAACAAATAACATCAAATCATACTTTTACAAATTCACTTTTATAATTTCTTTTTACTCTATACACTTATATTAAAGGTCCTATCATAAAAATCCTCATACTAATTCATTCCAAAACAGTTTTTATAGTTGATGCAACCAATATAGAATTTCGGACAGCATACCCTACAAGTCTTGCAAAATCACTTTTTCTTTTTAGCTTTTAAATTATGAAAATCATCTCCAATCATAATATAACTTTTAAAACACAATCATAACATCTTAAAAATAAACCTCAATTTTTTCTTTATTACAGATCTCACTCTTAAGTACCTTATAACAACTACCATTTACAGGCTATTCATACAGCATGAATTTGGAGTATTTTTCTTTGATGCACATTTCAATCAATCAAGCAGTAAAAAAATCTTTGCATAATAACGTTATAAACACATATAACATGTTGAGAAAATAAACTCAAGTATTCCAAGTTGAAAATACTTTTTCTCTATCGATAATGAAATTAAATTACAAACTATAAACAATACACAGCAAATCACTTTTAAGCATCAATACATTCACAAAATCACTTTTACATTTCCTTGCTAATTTTTAACTACTTATAATAAAGGTCTTAGCATAAAGTACACGTTACCAATTCATTTCAAAATAATTTATATCCTTGATGCAACTATTTTAGAATCTTGAACAGCACATACACTATTTCTTAAAACTCAGTTTTCCCCTAAACGGTTTATCAGAAACACATGCCGCTTTTTCCTAAATTCTTTTTAAGAATTATTATATTAAAATAATTAAATCTAAGTCACATAAAATAATTTCACCTGCTGTACAACCACTACAATTTGTTGCATTATCTTAAGAAAATAAGGCAAACAAACTTAAATAATTATATACAAATTAAGCACTACTAACACACATAAAAATAATCATTTGGAGTCTTATATCTTAATAAAATGATAATTTTCCAGAATTAAAATAATTTTCCAGAATTAATTATTTTTCATAATTAAAATAACTAAACACTTATATATACTAATAATCATCTATTCACATCAAATCATTATTAAATCAATTAGGAAAATTATCAAACTCTATATTTTTTTTCTCCTAAATAATTCGGCCACTGCTCAACAATTAGGAAAAATATTTTTAATTTTTAAAACACCTATACATCATAGTTACATAATATTATACCTTCAAAAGAATTGTTTTAATCATCAATAAAATCTCAAATAGACACCATTCATAAAAATCATTTTTTTTATAGCAACTAAACTCAATCCTATAGTCATGTCATCACACAAAAATACCATTCTTATTAACCTATTTTTCCTTATTAAAATTACCCAATTACTCCTAGAATTATCAAACAAAATACTATAATTTATTTGTAACTTTTACTTAAAAAAAATCAATTATATATATATATATATTTATACATTTTCCACGTTTATATATACTTAACTCAAACAATTAGAAATATACAATCCAATAATCAATGGTTCTCTATAAGAATTTCACTAGAAAAATATTCTCACATAAATAATCATACAAAATCTAATTATAATTTAAATTAAATTGGGGCAAAATTGTGGGTCTCACAATCCTCCCCAACTTAAAGATTTCTCGTCCCCGAGAAATACGAATAGAAACAAGCAAGGAAACAAACAGGTTTACTACTTGGAGATTCTCATGATTCTTTTCATCCATCACTTTGTCATATACTTCTTTCGAGAGTATCTGCTTCCCTCGATGTCCTCGTCAATTAATGCTCTTCTACTGATCAGTCCGTGACGTAACGTCGTGCGTGAGTCAAATTGAGTCAAGCTCAAGGGTAGGCAACAAACAATCATTGTGTCTCAAAAAAATTTTGTTTGACCAGACTAGAAGCATTAAAGGTAAGTGGGTATGAATTATTCATAAGGGATTTTGGTATTTACGTAAGGGACTTGATAAGGACAATTTGTTATTTTCGAATTTAGTGTCAATCCAGAAGTAATTTCTTGTATGCATATCAAAACCATAATCACCGGCTGAGTTACTACTTACTTCCATACTACTTACGTTACACGGGCACTTGCTACTATGCTCTTCTAACATAGACTCTACTTAACCCTTTTCTCCCCAACTTTTCTCAAACTTATACCATCTCTCACACAACCTTATCTTAAAGTCCACCCTAAGACTATGATTACTTCTAACTACCCGACTTTTCACTCACTAAATCTCCTTCTCAGTACCACTTAGGGACCGACTTTAAACCAAAATTCCTAAGATTTCATACAACCGTACCATTACCTTGCCCCTTCACACTCCTAAAATTCATGTGCTATGCATACAAATGTTACTTCCTTCATAACTTTATGAGGTAGGGTTCTGTTTTGGTTGCGAGATTCCAAGAAAAGAACTTTGAATTTACCGAATTTTGGCATTTGGTCGAATAGTTTGATGGAAGGTGATCATTAGATTGGGTATTTTCTGACAAAAGGAAGTCCTTTTTAGTTTGAAAGGGTCAAATTATCTCAAAAATGCGAAAATCAAGTTCAATAATCATACGAAAGGGTGATTGGGTTCTTTTCAAAAATCGAAACGAAGTAGGGTAATGTCTTGACTTGAACTCAATTCTCCTCTGGCAGTCTTTAAAATACCACACTTTTTCCAAGAACTGATTTCTATATTCATACCAGAAATTCTACACCTCATTTGCTTGTCGACGTGCCATTGCGATCCTACGTACAGGTTTAACTCTTAGACTAAGGAAACATCTATACACACAAAAGGACTAACTCACATTTACACACCAACTAAGGCAGAGTCACACAAGGAAAGCATACAAGGCAATGCTTAAGGCCACTAAGGACAACCATCGCTCCGATACCACTAAATGTAACACCCCAATTTGGACTTAGAATTTTCACTAAAAATTTGCGTCATTTTTTTTATAAACATTTCCAAAATCAGTTTATTTTAATTCTTTTACAAAAAGATTTTCATAAAACAATTTGATTCATTTGTTTACAAAATAATTTGATATATAACTTGCGTCATAAAAATTCTATTTCCAAAAGAGATGTTACCATCCAACACATTTTAAAAAAAAAAAAACTCATTTTCTCCATGTCATATTTAATTGATGGTTAACTTGTGGAAAATAATTTAGGTACTTACGAACATGATACAATAAACAAAAAGAACTTCTTTTATTTCATTTAAAATAATCCATATTACAACTGGGGTTACATTCGGGATAGAGTAATCGTGTCCTACCCATCCAAAGATGGAATACAAAAAAAAAACTATCCTAGACTATTAGTCTTCATCATTTCCTCCACCGCTACTGTCTGGAATATTCCTTGATTGCTGCTTCTGCTTCCTCCTCGTATGTACGTCGTCTCGCGATCCTCCTCCAACTTGAGCAACCGCTACTCGAGATAGTACATGATCTGTCATCTGTGAACATTGTTCCCCAATGTTCACAGGAAAGGGAAATAGAGAGAGTAAGCACTTCCGAACGATATGATTGTCGACGGCGCGGGCTTACCATGGGGGAATATTAAGACCATACAAGCATATCATAAAACAATATATACATCATTATTACCAACCCCTTATAAACAACTTTAGCTAAATACCATAGGGTCTTTTCCACCAAAAGGATAATCTTCATGAAACCATATCAATTATATTTAATTATCTTTAGGCTCTAAGTTTCGCTGTCATAACCACCAGAAATTCAAGAAGGGGTACCACCACCGAGGCTCAAGGGTTTGGTAGCACACACATTACATCTCCTCCATCAATCCAATCACATCCTAGTTCGGAAAGCAGATGGGACGCACAAGAAGCCTAACCATGCTGGCATCGATGTCGAAGGGTACGCACCAACAAGTATCCAACAACCGAAGTAAAATCACTTCAACAATACAGTTTCAAAAATACAGCGACATCTAGCCCCATTCGGCTTCCCTCTCACCATCTAAGATTTCCTCAAGGGGGCGACATCACTTTCTCTAGTTGATCGTGCAGTTCCTTGCTACGACATTGCCTACAACCGAAAGACAAGTCCTTGTAGTCTTGTCCCGCCTAGAGAAGCACTCGAGGCTTCTTGACGTTCACTGTCCTTGCCCTCCCCTATCGCAATCACCACTTGAAAGTACACCGGCCTCCAAGTCTTCGGTATCTTTCCTCTCCACTACTTCACTCTCAACGCGTAGGTTTAGGA
This sequence comes from Crotalaria pallida, assembly GCA_037953625.1. NCBI lineage: Eukaryota > Viridiplantae > Streptophyta > Magnoliopsida > Fabales > Fabaceae > Crotalaria > Crotalaria pallida. Next base: position 84,771,719 of record CM075649.1, read on the forward strand.
GAGGGGTTCCTAAGTCTTTTAAGTCTTTTAAGTCTGTCATTAATCCTAGTTTTGGTCTACCCATTCTAAGCCTCGCTTCTAACAGGTCACGACCTCTAAGGGAAACATCAAACACCGTCTACAGTACAGTGGATTCCAGAGGACTTAGACCACGGCACAGTCATCCACATGGCCAGTCACTTAAAGGGGATATTTAGCAAAGTTATTTTTGTGCCGCTTGCACCATCACTGTACACTACTATCGCTTTCGCAATTTCACATTATTCTTTAACCATTCTTATATTTCATAATACTATTTACAAAATATGTCAAGTCCTTTTCATGGAACGACCGGTCGAAAAACACAAAGAACTCTTTTCATAGGAACCACCGAACATTAATTATCTTTCCACAAGATGAATCATTATTTCCAAAATATAATATACAATTCAAAAAAATATACAACATGGCATAATCAATTAGCAACCGACATATAATAAATATCGAGGAATCGTGTTTTTCGTATAAACGGCGGGATACACACTCAATTGCTGTTTTACTACTCGACCGATAGATTCCTAGTTCCGACCTTTGAGATGATACGGAACGTCCTAATATTACCCTACATGCCACTATGTCTTAAGAAGGCTTCTCTCTCACCTGAGATCCATGCTTACTCTGTTTCCAGCCTTTGTGTCTACAGCTCCAGCAGCTCGTTCACCTTTGATTCCTTTTATTCTTAAACGACGAACGACATACAAATCAATATCTAGCAAGTACCTTATACTATCTATTTACGTAGGTAAAGACTAAACCCAAGGTACCAAAGCACCTTAAAACAGAAATCCTTTTTAAAACAGAGGTCCTTTTTAAGGGCATTAAATAACTTAAAACAATTCCTTTTAAAATTCAAGAAATCCTTTTTTTTTGCAAAACATAATTTAAAACTCACTCCAATACTTTGAAAACTATTTAGAATATATTTTTATTTCTACAATGCCATATTATATCATTTATATAACAACTACCACATGTACACACGTATACCAGTAAAACAACAATTTATTTAAACAAATAACATCAAATCATACTTTTACAAATTCACTTTTATAATTTCTTTTTAATCTATACACTTATATTAAAGGTCCTATCATAAAAATCCTCATACTAATTCATTCCAAAACAGTTTTTATAGTTGATGCAACCAATTTAGAATTTCGGACAGCATACCCTACAAGTCTTGCAAAATCACTTTTTCTTTTTAGCTTTTAAATTATGAAAATCATCTCCAATCATAATATAACTTTTAAAACACAATCATAACATCTTAAAAATAAACCTCAATTTTTTGTTTACTACAGATCTCACTCTTAAGTACCTTATAACAACTACCATTTACAGGCTATTCATACAGCATGAATTTGGAGTATTTTTCTTTGATGCACATTTCAATCAATCTAGCAGTAAACAAATCTTTGCATAATAACGTTATAAACACATATAACATATTGAGAAAATAAACTCAAGTATTCCAAGTTGAAAATACTTTTTCTCTATCGATAATGAAATTAAATTACAAACTATAAACAATACACAGCAAATCACTTTTAAGCATCAGTATATTCACAAAATCACTTTTACATTTCCTTGCTAATTTTTAACTATTTATAATAAAGATTTTATAATAAAGATCTTAGCATAAAGTAAACATTACCAATTTGTAACACTCTCCTAAATATTTAATTAAATTGAGTTTTATGAAAATATGGACTTGAAAATTTCGACAAAAATCCGGCAGAGTTTCCTCTGTTTTTTCGGATTTCCAAAAATTTAGATTTTTCACCTGTCAAGCCAGTACAGTTCAGAAAATATTTATAAACATACTAATTTAATTTTTATGCCCTGCTAATCCAATAAAACATATTTAGGGCTTTCACGAATGAAATATAACAAATCCAAAGAAAACTAAATTTTAACATAATAACAACTCTCTCTTCTAATTAATTTTACAACACTCCACGGGGTGGAGTGTAGTCCTGCTCGGCCAATAGAATTGCAAGCTCAAACCTCAGTACCTGTGGAGATAGTAAGGAGTGAGTATTACACATAAAATGGGGAGGCAGTTTCCAATTATGACATAATGCAACACCAAGTCATACACATATAACAATTCAATCACCAAATAATACAGCTCAACATATCACAGTTCATTATCGAAACATTCCATTGGTTACTCAAGTCAATCTTGCATATTCATTTTTATCCATCATTTTCATAAAGTCTTTTGTTCCATACACTTTAATCATATTCATAATTCTTTTCAATCTGTCCCTGGTCACGACCTACTGCGTCTGCACTCCTGTGCACTAACGACTTACTGCGCCCGGGTATGTTTCACTTTCCCCTGGTCACGACCTACTGCGTTCGCACCACTGCGCGATAACGAGGGGTATGTTTAATTCTCCCCTGGTCACGACCTACTGCGTTCGCACCACCGTGCGATAACGACTTACTGCGCCCGGGTATGTTTCATTCTCCCCTGGTCACGACCTACTGCGTTCGCACCACCGTGCGATAACGACTTACTACGCCCGGGTATAGTTTATTTCATTCTTTCCCCTGGTCACGACCTACTGCGTCTGCACCCCCGTGCACTCACGACTTACTGCGCCCGGGTATAATTCATTTCATTCTTTTAACATTATCAACTCTTAAACTCTTTAACAATTCCACTACTCAAGTTAATCCCAACATTACACATTTACACCATCCTATTATCACAATTACATAATGTAAATCAATTATCACAGTCCAGGCATGTTATCAACATCATCACTATATTATATTCTATAATTCAAATAACATAATTCAAGCACATTCTTGTTATCATTCCTATTATTCCTAGCTCACAAATTCTTTTTATTATTTAACCTATGGTGCAATATCCTATCTAGCACATAATTCTTAGTACTTCATTATATGCATATCGTAAACTAAACCCCAGAGTAAGGTAATACTCACTATAACCCACTCCTTACCTTGCTTTTCCTTAGACACTTCCAATTTGCACGATAACGTCCGATCATACCAGGATCCATTGCCTCGCGCAGTGACAGGTTCTAGAGCTTCTTCGTCGTCTAGCCATATTATATAAATCAAAGAACAGTCAAAATAACGCACTAAGGACCAAACAAGCGCGATAATAAGACGATCACCTAAACCTTGATTGAAAACGTTATAAAACATAATTCTTTTTTTTTCAGTTATACGCAATAAGCTCGCGAAGTATTAAAATAGAGATCTTTCGGGGTTAACTAAAAACAAGTTTTAGAGATAAATTAATAACTAATAGCGGTGACAAAACCCTCGATTATAGTTCGTAAACCAAGGTTAACCAAGTTTAGAATGAGAGTCAAGGTCTTCACAAAATAGTTTGGTTTCTCATTGAAAAGATATTAACTTTCAACTACTTTAAACATTAGAAATACGCTGAGATCACATAGTTTTAACTTCAATTCCCAAAAATCGCTTAAACACTAATAATTCCCTATTGAAAACACTTTAACTTTCGAAACTACATGTTTATCAAAAATAATTTAGAATCAAATAGCTTTAATCACGATTCACAAAGTCAAATGCATATGATACTTCACAGTATGAATTCCGAATTGAAAGAGAGTGCCTTTGATAGAAAATAAGTCTAAACTAATTTCCAAAGTCCAAATAGGTACACTCCCCTTCAATTTGGAATTAAAGCTCAAGGTTTAAACTTAATACGAAATCATTATACAATTAAATTTCCAAAACTATAATAGGGTTCCAAAACGCTAACTTCCCAAAATAATCCAACACTTTATAATTATCACAAATAACATTAAAATTAGTAATATTAAAATTGAAACACAACATAGAGTAATTAAAAAGGTATTAGGAATATACCCTCAAATATGGTTTTGAAGGCCGGTTCGGTCACGCTGGTGACAAACGTTGACGACGCCGGGACGAGGCAAAGCTTCCCGGTTCGCTCTTCTCAAGCCTCCCTGCCACGGGTTCGGTTTGGTATGCAACAAACCAAGAATAGATCCGGTAGTTGTGGCGACAACCATGGTGGCAGCGGCAACTAGCAGCAGTGGCGGTCGTGGCCTCTACCGATGGTGGCGCCGCAGCATCCTCCACGAGGGGTGGTCCGATCTGAAGGGAGGAAGTCGTGACTTGCGACTGGAGAGGGAGAAGAAGCGCCGCGGCGGCTGGAGATCCGTGGCTCGCGGTTGGTGGCGGCGGATCGTGACCCCAAAGGCAGCGAGTCGCAATCGCGACTGGGGACGGGCGAAACGCGACGGCGGCGACGCTGGTTCGTGGTGGCCATGAGAAAGTCGCGATCCGCGACTTGGAGGAGAGCTAGAATCGCGATGGCGGAGGGAGAGAAACCGTGGTGGAGAGAGAACGACGAGAGAGAGAGACACGCCAAGAGAGAGAGCCCGACAGAGAAGGAGAAACGGCGACCAAGGAGATAGTGAGAGAGCAGGGCGGCGATGGCGGTTTGGTGGCTGGTTGGAGCGGCCAAGAGAGATACAAAGGGGGAGGAGGGTGGTTGGGGTTTAGGGGCGGCGGTTGCTGCAAGTAGAAGAAAGAAGAAGATAGGGTCTTTGGCCCTTGGTACCCAAGCTCACACACATCACACGTTTTTCTTCTTTTCATTTTTTTTTAAACACATACCCACACATATATTTACTTATCCTTTTATTTTAAAACCCTAAATACCAATAATAAATTTTTAAACACCGGGATGAAAATCATAAAGTAAGAAACTTATAAATATTTCAAGTAAAATATTTCCATATAAAATATATCAAAAGTAAAGTAAAGCATATAAAGTATATTTTGATATGGGATAACTATTTTAAATGAATTTACTTTAGAACATAAAAGAAATAAAATATATTTTCGTAATTAACATAATGTATTTTTATAAGAATACACAACAACTAAATAATTGATTTTTAAGAAAAATATATTTAATTCGATAAAACTTATAATTATTCTAGGGATTAAAATTAGGGATGTTACAATTCTCCCCTACTTAGGAGAATTTCGTCCCCGAAATTCCGATTGGTTCAAGTGAATGAAAAGCCATCACTTAAATAGGGCTTCTAACTATTACATCTAACTCTTTTCGGGTTCACTCCCCTACTTAAGATGCTCCTAGAGCGATACTCTTTGGTGTTTCTCAGATCTATTTCCGATCCATCAGCCCCAAATTTCCATCTAAGGTCGAACCGATAGAAACAATGCAGGAACATGTTATGCAAATTCTATGCCTCTGCGTGCAGAGGTAGATGTTTTTGTGGTGTAGCATTAAATACTTCTTTACATTGGGAATTGTTTTAGTACCTAATGTTATAATGCTAGCGGTAGATATATAATGGTGAAAATGAAAAGGAACCTGACTTGATGAAACATGCAGGAACCTTCTACGGGAAGATCAAGATTTGCTAATTCAAGAATTTAGATAGTTAGATAGGTAGATGGGTATGGACAAGGAATGAAACTTTAGGCGAATATAAATATGCTTAACTCCTTTACTTTGGGTCTTTCTATGTCAACTCTAAGGGTTTCCATGCTAGCTCTAATTCGTTTCTAACGTCTTTCCCCTTACTCCCTTATCTCTTCCTCACGCCTAGGGTGATCCATTTCTATTTGACCTTAAGTTTGGTTACCTTTATAAAATATTTCTCCACACATTCAACTTCAAGCGAGAAAAGCCTAAGATGTATGTCTATGCATGACAATTGCTCCTATGAAATGCATAACACACTTAGTCATAATCAGGCTTCACATTCTTAAACATACCAAGTCTATCTTACCACATATCACAAGTTGATTCATAGTGTGCAGCCATGTGTTCAAACATATCCAAGCATAGAGTTCATCATTACTAGACAAACAATTAGCATATGCATATGGTTATGCATTTAGGACATAAAAGGAAAATAAAGCATGTCACATCACCCCTACCTAACATCTTGCATGCTCACAACTTTCACTTCCAGATGCAACATAATAATATCACAAGTACAGCCAAGTAACTGAGAACTCACACATAACACATTTAGGACGTATATAAAACTCATGTCATACCCGCTCATATTTATTTGAAATTTTTCCTACTTCACATGCAAGTATTCAAAGGTGACATATTCAAAAATTAGTTCAAAAGGAGTTCGGGAGGTATGGTGTTCACTATTTGCCCGAAAGCCCGAAAACCGGAAAAATTACATGGCTGTAATAAAGATGCATTTTTGAAAAACACCAATTCAATTTCAAACTCTGTGAAAATTTATAGGTAGTGTCCCTACATATAGAAGAACAACGTGGTAAATTTTCAGGTCGATCGGAGTTCGTTAGGTTCAGTTTTAACCCGGTGACCACTTTGTCAAAAACACCGTAACATCGGGGGCTGAACCTAAATTATATATTTTTTAAAATAGTAAACAAATTCCAAATGACCCCAAAATTTACAGGGACATCAGATATACTTAGCCAAAAGTTGTGTAAAATTTTCAGACCGATCGGAGCACGTTAGACTCGATTTTTCCCTTGCATTCGCAGTGTCGGAGACACCGGAATTGTCGGGTCTGATTGTGAAAAACCATTTGTTTAAAATACTAACTTGCTCCAAACAGCTTGAACTTTTACACACAACATGGATTCGAACTTGGGATGCTCACATAAAATTTTCCATGACATTTTGAGCATCCTGAGCCCGAAAATGAATTTAACTTTATATGAAAAACCCCAATTTCCCTTAGACTTTCACAAAACTTCAAAATAATTTTCCGGAACATAAAGGTCGAATGATTTTATCTACCAATAGGTATTTATATTTGAGGTGATCAGTCTCAAATATACATACATTAGTGATACGATTATTCTCGTGTCGCCTAAGTTTTTGGTTAGGCGACTCTTAGTTCCCGGACTTCATGACAAGTTCAAAAATACCAAAGTCTTGAGTTGTGTTGTCACATTTAGAAGTGGCTCAATTGGTTCAAGACTAAAGATTAATTTCTCCCAGTGGGGTAGCAACTTAGTACTCTAGCCCGTTGGGGTATTTCATTTCTTTAATCTCGTCATTCGTCCATTTCTAAATATGGAACATTTATTCTCACAAGATTTCGGGCTTTGCTCGGTAAACCTCAAATCAATTTATTAAAAGCAACACATCAAGTCAAACACTAAGCATTTAGACACCTATCAAGTCAAAACAAACACTTAGCATGCATCCAAGCAAGAAATTATTACGCGTGTGCTCAAAATCGGAATCAAGCTAAGCCCTTATCATGCCTCAACTCTAACACTAGTCTAGGACCAAATATTTCAATCAAAATATAACTCAGTCAAGTCCAGCAAATGCACACATCATCATTAGCACTCACAAAATGTTAATTGGTGCAATGAGTCAAATGCAAAAATTTAAGGAAATGCAAATGCACAACCATTTCTATTATGACTTTAGCAATACACAAATAGATACTAGAATAAACTGCTATTAACTATAAGTTACTCGCTTGGTGAGTAAGCACAGGAGATGTGAGTCCACACTCTATAGGCCGAGGGAAACTGCTCTGATACCAAAATGTAACACTCTCCTAAATATTTAATTAAATTGAGTTTTATGAAAATATGGACTTGAAAATTTCGATAAAAATCCGGCAGAGTTTCCTCTGTTTTTTCGGATTTCCAAAAATTTAGATTTTTCACCTGTCAAGCCAGTACAGTTCAGAAAATATTTATAAACATACTAATTTAATTTTTATGCCATGCTAATCCAATAAAACATATTCAGGGCTTGCACGAATGAAATATAACAAATCCAAAGAAAACTAAATTTTAACATAATAACAACTCTCTCTTCTAATTAATTTTACAACACTCCACGGGGTGGAGTGTAGTCCTGCTCGGCCAATAGAATTGCAAGCTCAAACCTCAGTACCTGTGGAGATAGTAAGGAGTGAGTATTACACATAAAATGGGGAGGCAGTTTCCAATTATGACATACTGCAACACCAAGTCATACACATATAACAATTCAATCACCAAATAATACAGCTCAACATATCACAGTTCATTATCGAAACATTCCATTGGTTACTCAAGTCAATCTTGCATATTCATTTTTATCCATCATTTTCATAAAGTCTTTTGTTCCATACACTTTAATCATATTCATAATTCTTTTCAATCTGTCCCTGGTCACGACCTACTGCGTCTGCACTCCTGTGCACTCACGACTTATTGCGCCCGGGTATGTTTCACTTTCCCCTGGTCACGACCTACTGCGTTCGCACCACCGCGCGATAACGACTTACTGCGCCCGGGTATGTTTCATTCTCCCCTGGTCACGACCTACTGCGTTCGCACCACCGTGCGATAACGACTTACTACGCCCGGGTATGTTTCATTCTCCCCTGGTCACGACCTACTGCGTTCGCACCACCGTGCGATAACGACTTACTGCGCCCGGGTATAGTTTATTTCATTCTTTCCCCTGGTCACGACCTACTGCATCTGCACCCCCGTGCACTCACGACTTACTGTGCCCGGGTATAATTCATTTCATTCTTTTAACATTATCAACTCTTAAACTCTTTAACAATTCCATTACTCAAGTTAATCCCAACATTACACATTTACACTATCCAATTATCACAATTACATAATGTAAATCAATTATCACAGTCCAGGCATGTTATCAACATCATCACTATATTATAATTCAAATAACATAATTCAAGCACATTCTTGTTATCATTCCTATTATTCCTAGCTCACAAATTCTATTTATTATTTAACCTATGGTGCAATATCCTATCTAGCACATAATTCTTAGTACTTCATTATATGCATATCGTAAACTAAACCCCAGAGTAAGGTAATACTCACTATAACCCACTCCTTACCTTGCTTTTCCTTAGACACTTCCAATTTGCACGATAACGTTCGATCATACCAGGGTCCATTGCCTACGCGCAGTGACATGTTCTAGAGCTTATTCGTCGTCTAGCCATATTATATAAATCAAAGAACAGTCAAAATAACGCACTAAGGACCAAACAAGCGCGATAATAAGACGATCACCTAAACCTTGATTGAAAACGTTATAAAACATAATTCTTTTTTTTTCAATTATACGCAATAAGCTCGCGAAGAATTAAAATAGAGATCTTTCGGGGTTAACTAAAAACAAGTTTTAGAGATAAATTAATAACTAATAGCGGCGACAAAACCCTCGATTATAGTTCGTAAACCAAGGTTAACCAAGTTTAGAATGAGAGTCATGGTCTTCACAAAATAGTTTGGTTTCTCATTGAAAAGATATTAACTTTCAACTACTTTAAACATTAAAAATACGCTGAGATCACATAGTTTTAACTTCAATTCCCAAAAATCGCTTAAACACTAATAATTCCTTATTGAAAACACTTTAACTTTCGAAACTACATGTTTATCAAAAATAATTTAGAATCAAATAGCTTTAATCATGATTCACAAAGTCAAATGCATATGATACTTGACAGTATGAATTCCGAATTGAAAGAGAGTGTCCTTTGATAGAAAATAAGTCTAAACTAATTTCCAAAGTCCAAATAGGTAAACTCCCCTTCAATTTGGAATTAAAGCTCAAGGTTTAAACTTAATACGAAATCATTATACAATTAAATTTCCAAAACTATAATAGGGTTCCAAAACGCTAACTTCCCAAAATAATCCAACACTTTATAATTATCACAAATAACATTAAAATTAGTAATATTAAAATTGAAACACAACATAGAGTAATTAAAAAGGTATTAGGAATATACCCTCAAATTTGGTTTTGAAGGCCGGTTCGGTCAAGCTGGTGACAAACGTTGACGACGTCGGGACGAGGCAAAGCTTCCCGGGTCGCTCTTCCCAAGCCTCCCTGCGACGGGTTCGGTTTGGTATGCAACAAACCAAGAATAGATCCGGTAGTTGTGGCGACATCCATGGTGGCAGCGGCAACTAGCAGCAGTGGCGGTCGTGGCCTCTACCGATGGTGGCGCCGCAGCATCCTCCACGAGGGGTGGTCCGATCTGAAGGGAGGAAGTCGTGACTTGCGACTGGAGAGGGAGAATAAGCGCCGGGCAGCGGCTGGAGATCTGTGGCTCGCGGTTGGTGGCGGTGGATCGTGACCCCAAAGGCAGCGAGTCGCAATCGCGACTGGGGACGGGCGAAACGCGATGGCGGCGACGCTGGTTCGTGGTGGCCACGAGAAAGTCGCGATCCGCGACTTGGAGGAGAGCTAGAATTGCGATGGCGGAGGGAGAGAAACCGTGGTGGAGAGAGAACGACGAGAGAGAGAGACACGCCAAGAGAGAGAGCCCGACAGAGAAGGAGAAACGGCGACCAAGGTGATAGTGAGAGAGCAGGGCGGCAATGGCGGTTTGGTGGCTGGTTGGAGCGGCCAAGAGAGAGACAAAGGGGGAGGAGGGTGGTTGGGGTTTAGGGGCGGTGGTTGCTGCAAGTAGAAGAAAGAAGAAGATAGGGTCTTTGGCCCTTGGTACCCAAGCTCACACACAGCACACGTTTTTATTCTTTTCATTTTTTTTAAACACATACCCACACATATATTTACTTATCCCTTTATTTTAAAACCCTAAATACCAATAATAAATTTTTAAACACCGGGATGAAAATCATAAAGTAAGAAACTTATAAATATTTCAAGTAAAATATTTCCATATAAAATATATCAAAAGTAAAGTAAAGCATATAAAGTATATTTTGATATGGGATAACTATTTTAAATGAATTTACTTTAGAACATAAAAGAAATAAAATATATTTTCGTAATTAACATAATGTATTTTTATAAGAATACACAACAACTAAATAATTGATTTTTAAGAAAAATATATTTAATTCGATAAAACTTATAATTATTCTAGGGATTAAAATTAGGGATGTTACACAATTCATTTCAAAATAATTTCTATCCTTGATGCAACTATTTTAGAATCTTGAACAGCATATACACTATTTCTTAAAACTCAGTTTTCTCCTAAACGGTTTATCAGAAACACATGCCGCTTTTTCCTAAATTCTTTTTACGAATTATTATATTAAAATAATTAAATCTAAGTCACATAAAATAATTTCACCTGTTGTACAGCCACTACAATTTGTTGCATTATCTTAAGAAAATAAGGCAAACAAACTCAAATAATTATATACAAATTAAGCACTACTAACACACATAAAAATAATCATTTGGAGTATTATATCTTAATAAAATGATAATTTTCCAGAATTAAAATAATTTTCCAGAATTAATTATTTTTCAGAATTAAAATAACTAAACACTTATATATACTAATAATCATCTATTCACATCAAATCATTATTAAATCAATTAGGAAAATTATCAAACTCTATATTTTTTTTCTCCTAAATAATTCGGCCACTGCTCAACAATTAGGAAAAATATTTTTAATTTTTAAAACACCTATACATCATAGTTACATAATATTATACCTTCAAAAGAATTGTTTTAATCATCAATAAAATATCAAATAGACACCATTCATAAAAATCATTTATTTACAGCAACTAAACTCAATCCTATAGTCATGTCATCACACAAAAATACCATTCTTATTAACCTATTTTCCTTATTAAAATTACCCAATTACTCCTAGAATTATCAAACAAAATACTATAATTTATTTGTAACTTTTACTTAAAAAAAATCAATTATATATATATATATTTATACATTTTCCACGTTTATATATATACTTAACTCAAACAATTAGAAATATACAATCCAATAATCAATGGTTCTCTATAAGAATTTCACTAGCAAAATATTATCACATAAATAATCATACAAAATCTAATTATAATTTAAATTAAATTGGGGCAAAATTGTGGGTCTCACAATGTGCGGTTTATGCTTTTTGAGTGAGGCTTAGGATAGTTTCATTTGTGCATGGTTATGATTCATTTTTGGGCATAGTTGTGATTATGGCCTCTTGATTTACATACTTAGCATTTTGCTGGCACTCTGACAAACTGATACTGATGTTCTACTCTTGAGCCCATAGAGCAACTATGTGATTGCATATATATTTATATTTGAGCCCTGCTGGCTGCTGTTGATATTATATTCATATGTTTATCAGGTTGAAGTTTTGGAAAAGTCCGAAAAACAAACGAAACTCCGTTGACGGTTGATTTTCGTAATTTAAAAAGGAATTTTTAAGTCCATATTCAAATATAAGGGAAATTAAGGGTAATTAATTATAGGGCGTTACAGCCTCTGATGAATATAAATGTGTTTTTCTGAAAATGAGCAGGTTAAACTAAAACTTCAGAAAATCCAATAAACAAAGGGAACTCCGTCCGATTGACGGCAGATTTTTATGATTAAAAAGGAAATTTCAAGTTCAGTATTTTAATAAATGGGTATCTATGGGTAGATAAAGTATGGTGTTACAATATGGGTACCTAAAAAGAAACCTTGAATTTTTGCTTGTAGGTTACTCCGGAAGAAAGAAAATCGTGGTAAGAAAGAAAATCGTGGTGGTACTTGGACAGCGGATGCTCAAAACATATGACGAGAGACAAATCTAAATTTTCGCATCTCATTCCAAAGGACCAAGGACATGTGACTTTCGAAGATAACAATCAAGGAAAGATTCTCGGAATCGGTAAAAATGGTACACCTCCTAACCCTTGCATAGAGAATGTTTTACATGTTGAAGGCCTAAAACACAATTTGCTAAGTATTAATAAATTGTGTGATAAGGACAATAGGGTTATTTTTTATTCTGATAGATGTATTATCGAGGGTAAAGTTGATAATCTTATTAAGCTAATTGCTCGCAGGATAAACAATGGTTATGTTATTGATTTTAACTCAATACCCTCAAATGATGCGAAATGTTTATTAAGTAAAGAGGATGAATCGTGGCTATGGCATCGTAGAATAGGTCACATCCACATGGCTCATTTAAATAAAATTTCTTCTAAAAACTTAGTAGTTGGTTTGCCAAAGCAAAATTTTTCTATTTCTGAAAAATGTGATCCTTGTTCAAAATCAAAACTCACAAGGGGTGCAAAGAAGTGGAGTGTGGCAACTTGTAAAGTGTTGATTGACAGAATCACTAAGAGGTTAGCTATGTGGACTACCAGAAACCTCTCGTTCCAGGGGCGAGCACAACTAATTCAATCAGTGCTCCTAACTATGCATGTGTACTGGGCCACTACTTTTATAATCCCTAAAGCAGTGATTAGGGGAATTGAAAAAGTTTGTAGGGGTTTTCTATGGGGCAAGGATCAATTAGGGCGTGCTAAGGCGCAGGTGGCTTGGGATGTGGTGTGCAGGGATAAGAAGCATGGGGGCTTGGGCTTTCAAAACATTACTGTGTGGAACATGGCAGCTGTGGGTAATCAAGCTTGGCAGATTTGGACTAATAAAATCTCTCTCTGGCTACGATGGATTCAAGCTATCTACTTAAAGAGAGAATCGTTCCTAACTGTGCAAGCTACTCATTCTAATACTTGGCACTGGAAACAAATACTAAAATCAAGAGACAAATTGGGAGCAAAATTCAGAGACTTAATAGAGAATCAACACACTTATACGATTAAGGAGGGATATGAATACCTGAGTGGAGCACAACAGCCTTTGCTTTTCCACAAACAGGTCTGGAACTCTACAAGCATTGCTAAGTACCGCTTCATTTTCTGGCTCCTTGTTCATCGTAGCTTAAAGATGAAGGACAAGCTGTCATTTTTACAAATCTCACCCTTATGTGAGCTATGTGAGGGTGTGGTGGAGACATGCAACCACTTGTTCTTCGAATGCAAGTGGAGCATGGAATTGGTTCAGTTGGCTGGGAACTGGATAGGGGTTGATGTATCAAGCTTTAGGTTCCCTAATTGGCTAAGGTGGTTGAAGCATGGTTTCAGGAACACGGAAAGGAGGAAGATTGTAACGGCAGTGATCGCAGCTTGTATCTATGGAATCTGGGAGGAGAGGAACAGGAGGATCTTCAGGCTTACTCGATTGCAACCAACTCAGGTGTTGGTGATGATTCAGACAGAGCTAGCTTTGAGACTATCTAGAGTTACTAGTAATTGGGCTTGTAATAATGGCCCGAATAGTATTATTACACATAGAATAAGAACATTAGTATAGGCCTGCTTAGATTTTGCATTGTTCTTTCCTTATTTTGGTCTTTTAGGAATAATTTAGAACCTAGAACCCTTCCTAGAAGGTGGCTAGGGACTAGATTATTGCCTTGGTGATGTATTCTTTCATTTGATCGTTGGTAATGCAATTTTTTCTTTACCAAAAAAAAACTCACAAGGGCATCTTTTCCTTCTAAAAATCTTGTTTCAACTCAAAATCCCTTGGAACTTTTACATATGGGTCTTTTTGGACCTTGTCAAACAAAGAGCTTTGGTGGCAAATATTATTGTCTGTAACATCCTACATTTTATACTTTAAGAAAATACTTTTAATTAACATTTATTAGAGAAAATATTCGGGGTTTATAAAAATTTTGACAGAGGTTCCTTTGTAAATCGGACTTTCTCCCGAATAGAATTTACACCTGTCAGTCCAGAACAGTTTTCAATCCAATGAAATTAAAACTTTCAATTCAAAATAAATAGTTCTATAACATATTTTAAAACTTAACAAAAATAAAGGACATACATATAAATATACAATTTAACAAAATGCTTAAACAAAATAAAACCATTAATTACAATTATATTTACAAAAATCTATATATTACAAAACAGGACCTATGAATGGTTGCTCAGACTCCGTGACCCTTGGGTCACTTATACCAATATACTCTCTACTATGAGTATACAGTTCTCGGCCTTGATCCTTTTTGTGTCTGAATCCTTGGTGTACCTAATATGTCCACTGTAAGGGTGAGTACTTTGAAATTTAGATCAAAGAAAACGTTTAAAAACATTAATAAATCATAAAGAGGCATATTCATACACAAACAATAACAGTTATACAATTCACAATTCAATTAGCAAATAAAACACCACAACTCTATTCAGTTTAATAACTATTAGTATAGAGGGTATAATACTTTAATATAATGCTATAATACTCAAACACATGGTTATGCTCTGCTAACGTCTCACTTAGGTGATTTAATTCTCGAATCCGATATTAACATTTCATTTCATTTTAAACACTAACAATTGGATCGGATTCGACGAATTAAAACATCTATACAATGCAATCACACTTTCCTTTTTCACTTTCACACTTTTAACAATGACAATTTAACACTTTTAACGATTGGGTACATTGTGCTTCACCTTCTCCCCGAAGGAGGGTTCCTCACACAATGTACCTTAACACTTTTAACACTTTTTCACTTTAACTTTTAACAATTGGGTACATTGTGCTTCACATTCTCCCCGAAGGAGGGTTCCTCACAAAATGTACCTATGACACTTTTCCCTTTTTTTTCCAATAACAACACAACCTCCTCACATACCCCCCTCCACTCTGGGGAAAAACCGACCAGGAGGAAGCATTCCTTAACCCCTGTTTGGGTGCTTCACATCCTCTAGGAATGTCGCTCACCCGCTTGCACAATACGTCACACTCCTCTTGGGTAGTGTACAACGTACAATCTGGATTGATTCGCCCAGATTGGCTCTAGCAGAAATCACTATCACTGGCCACAAGGAGCCAAAGTAAATAGAATTACTATGGTTTGCGTCGGACCAATCCCCGACACGAGTGGCGAACCCATGTCCTTTGGAAGATCAAAGTCCCCCATAGTAATTCCTAACATTTATTCTTGTCCTCATCAATCGCAAAGCGACGTATGTTTTTCCCCTACTCCTAACGTCCACCTTTACACCATGCATGAACCAATATCTCAAGTGTTTCTCAATTGAATTTAAGGCCCTCTTTGTTCTTTAGAAAAATGTCATTTAATTGGTTTAAACTCAATTGAGAAATACTTGGCCCTATTTAATGCATAACTATATGAATGTCATTTACAATTTACTTATATACACTTTAATAATAATAATCGTACAAACACTATCAATCAACAATCAGTCGACATACTCAGGTATGTCTCAGGGACTGTAATTGAAGTCACTTTCCTAGGGTTCTTCACTTCCTACTTTAACAATTTATAAAATCAATTAATATAACATACATAAATAACACATCATTCGAACTTAGAACTTTCTAGCTAAACTCTACCCTCTTACCCATCAACCTAACAAACCAATCAATACACCCAATCATAACTCTATTACTATAAATAAACCCTTTCCCTAATACTAAACCCAAAGTACACCCCTTACCTCTTGGAGAGAAGAGGAGAACTTGAGAAATTGAGAGAGCACCAACACCCACTCCAATCCAAGCTTCCTAAGTGCTTCCTCTCTTGATTCCTATGGCTCCTCAAGCTCCTTGAACCAATTAGAGACCCCATTGACCAATTGCACACTTTAGGGTTTAGGGTTCAATTTGGGGATTTTGTGAGGAATTGAAAATTGAGAGAGGGAATTCCATGACGGAGTAGTTGGGGAATGATTTGGGGGTTTAATTTGTGGATTCATGGTGGTGGCTGTGTGAAATCAAAAGCCCTAGGGGAGGAGAGGAAGAGAAAATTCGTGTGGAAGAGAGAGGAAAGTTTGTGAAAAATGGCTCAAAAACGAGTTTATAAGGCTGATTCAGCAGCGGTTAATCGATTAACTGGGTGGTTAATCGATTAAACAGTGTAATTTTGGCCAAAACCAACATTTAGGCCTTAATCGATTAACCTCGTGCTTAATCGATTAAGTCACGTGCATCATTCAGGTCTTAATCGATTAACTCTAGGCTTAATCGATTAACTGGTTCAATCTCTCATTCCTTTGCAATTCAAAGTGTCATAACGTTTTCGTTAACCGTCGGATCTTGCTCAAATTTTGAGACAAGCTTCCTAAGACACTTATCTTCACATCCAACGGTGGAATTTGGGTTTAAAGCTATGGATCTTCTATTTCTATCTTTCTAAAGTCCTATGCTCCTAATTCTTAAATAACATCTCTAAATCACACTCTTAACCTAACATATTCCTTTCTCTATTCTCCAAACCTATTCTAACCTATTTCTATCTCATACAAACCTACTCTTAGCTAGATACTACATTCTAAACACTTAAGCTCATACTAATTCTAATACCAACTATCATTTCTAAACGAAATCGACACTTAAGAACACTACGACACTCATCGAAATCATACTCACTAATGCACCTAGCCACTTAGCAAATTTGGGGATGTTACAATTCTCCCCCACTTATAAGAATTTCGTCCCCGAAATTCGACTCACTTCCAGGAACAGAGGATATAAAGCTATATGCTCAACCGAAAGAAAGGTCTTAACCTACTCCAGGATGGACACGATCTTGAGGATTCACTCCCCCACTTAGGATGCAACTCCGATTAGATTTCTTTATTAGGCCTACTGGATTGCTATTGAGACTTTCATCAAAAAGTCCCACTTAGTTTCTTAAGGTTCCAAACGTAAGGTTCGAAGCCTAGGGGCAATACCTGTCAATACAGACCTACCTAGTCCTATATCCAACACTACCTAACATTATTCAACAAAAATCTAGGCATCCAAACTTTCACAACACATATCCATACACAATACAGATAAAGATAATCAAAACACAAAACATTTATCATTTAAGAAATGTCAATGTCACAAAATTGTAATTCAAACCTAAGTTAAAGGAAAGATCAAACACAAAACAAAACATCAAAGTATTATGACAGGTAAAGATTTTAATTTTAAAATCAAATATAAATTAAGTAAAAGAAACATCATTTGAATTTTATCAAAGAATACATTCCTTAAAAGGAAAACAGAGCATCAACTCAACACAATTAAATAAAAGCAATCCATACACACCAAAAGGAGTTTTGCATTGAAGAGAAGAAAAAGGGTTTGAAAAGTTGCAAATGGCAAGACTCCCTTAGGATCACAAGTAATTATGATTGGTGTACAGATGAAAATAAGGTTTTGAAAAGGAAACAGTTAAATGTAAACAGTCATTGAAAAATTAAATAGTTGAATACTATATATATGTATCCATAGAATAATTGAAAGTATATTTAAGGGATGTGGTAGAAAATGCATTTAAATTTCCACAGGGACTAGTTTATATATATAAAAGAAAAGGAATTGGAATGTCCAAACATTCCTAGTGTCGAATGTAAAAAGGACACCTTATGAAAGTTAAGGTTGAAAAGTAACTGGGATATAAATAGGGTTGAAACATAAAGGTTATTTTGAAAATATAGATATACTAGGGAAAGACGGAAATTCTAAATTACCACGTGAGGAAACACAAGGCAGTCAACTGTGAAAAATTTGATTTGATAATTAGTTAATAAAAACTATTAGAGTACTCTTTTAAAATCACTTTCAATAGGAGGTAGAAAATAATCTTAGTCAAAAATCGATTTGAAGTAATAGGCAAAGTACTTGAAAGAATTTAGGAGTTGGGAACTACCCAAAATCATAAGAAAAGGTTCATGAAAACATTTGGACTTAACATATAGTCCTAATATGTCTACAAATCGTAAACACATATATATATAAAAGTCCAGCGTCCGAAAACATTTTAAAACTCGCTTTCTTTATGCACGTATATATGCATACACCACTATGCTTAAACTCTAGGACTCAACGAATCGAACCTGACTTCTATCGCCCAGTCTATGAATGAAAACTATTGAGGTTCTACACTCAATCTAAAAGAAACTCTACAAAGCAAGACTTCAACTAATATTACGCTCACTAATCTTCCTAAGGTTTAAGGTTTCCTAATTGGTTCCTTAGGCTCAAAGATCAACAACTAAGACTTAGAGTTAATAGTCACATAGGTCCCCGAAAGATACCTGTGGAATCAGTTAGGTCCCTGAAAGATTAGTGGAATCTCTTAAACCCCCCAAAGATCATTTTGGAATCAGTTAGGTCCCTGAAAGATGTGTGGAATCTCTTAAACCCCCCAAAGATCAATTTGGCATCACATTAGTCCCCCCATGAGGGACCTAACAGAATCCTATGTGACACATTTAATGCTTTTTTGGCCCAAACATGGCACCTTCTTAACATTCCAACATCGCATTGGGGCCGACAAAGCATTTAACGTGCCACGTAGAATTACATCAGGTGCATCCTGACGAAATTGAATGGGGGGAACTAATGTGACGCCAAAATGATCTTTGAGGGGTTTAAGAGATTCCACAAATCTTTCAGGGACCTAACTGATTCCGCAGGTATCTTTCGGGGACCTATGTGACTATTAACTCTAAGACTTATCCTCAAATCCTAGTTGAGACTTCCCTATTTCTAACTAGGCTCTGGTGCTGCGACTTTTTATAATGGATGTTAAGACTAAAACTTTAATATTCGCAAACTACATCCCACGGAAGAGTTAATAATGGTTTGAAAATGATTTGAAAGTTGTTTGCACTTCCGGAATACAGTTTGTTCAATAACACCACGAATTCCTTGGAGTTCTATATGAACTTGAAGGAAGAAGGGATAACATCCATTACTCTAGTTTGGTTCTAAACTAGACTTTAACTCTAGGGTAGCTACATTACCTTTAACTCACCTCACTACCTTCAATTCACATTTCCCACTTCCACATTAAAGTAGAAACAATAAAGTACCAACTTCTGTGAAAAAGGGTTTGGTACTTGGTGATAAAAGAATTTTAAAGAATTTGCATTTTCTTTAAAATAAGGAAAAACACTTTAAACTTTTGTAAATTCTGTTCATTTAAAACTTGAACAAAATTATTGTTTAGGAAAAGACATGTCAAGCACTTACAAGTTTCAAATTATTTATATAGATTCTCAAAATCATTTCACGTTCATTTGAAATTGATTCTGAAGCTTGAGGATTCCTTTGACAAAGAAAATAAGAATCCTCTATAATCGTCAATACTCAAATAAAAGGAACGGATTTACGGTCAAAAACTTTCAATGTCATTCACCTTTCAAATTCTAGTGAATGGCTTTCCTTTTATTTTAGCTTGGAAATTCAAATTGACTTATGTCGCTTTCATTGAATTCCTATCAACTGATAATTGGTGTAACTTACGAGTAAATTACACTATCATTCAATCAGCTAGGAATCCACATTATGAGTAAAACTTTCTTGAAAATAAATGTTGCAACATTCAATCAATTATCAGAGTGTGAATCAATTCCATACTTTGGAAAATATGAAAACATTACTGTACTTGACATTCGTTTCAAATTATAGTATTAATACTTTTCGAAAATAGAATCTCAGAAAAATTTTGTTGCAAAAGCATTTTCATACCTTAAAAATCAGAGTACATTTATCACCAAAATATGATGTGGAAATGTAGAAGGCAATTAGGTTTTACTAAGAAGACACTTAGTAATCACAGTTAAAGGCAATTACGTTGGGTTAACTCCTATTCACTTCCGCTGCGCACTCTGATGAAGAATGCTCGAAGTGTATAAACTAGATGACCTCTAACACCAATCCTATTCTTAGACTTAGAAAAGAATTCCAACAATTATTTGATTAGGTTCAAGGACTCAACGATGTCATCTGGCAATGAATACAAAATGCGAGGGATCTGTCTCGATTCTATATTACATTGGAGACAAAATTGTTTTCGTTCTACTTGAGTTCCAATCAAATAAGGAATGACTCATCTTCGATTCAAAAGGAGGCTTTGAAATTTTCCCTTAAAGCGAACATCTCAATTTCTTATCGTATTTGAAATAGACAATATTAATTCAAAACTAAGAGTTAGTCCTTCCCGGTGGGGTAGCAATTTCATGCTCTGTCCCGTTGGGAGTTTTCCTTTCCCTTAGTCTCTACTTTCTGTCCATTTCTAAATACAACAAAGTTATACTTTGAAAATTTAGTTAGCCCACTTTCAATTGAAGATACACTTCTATGATTACTAAACTACGACTCACCCTACTAAACTATACTTATTTCCACTAATGATGCATGCATGAAACACTAATGTGCACTACTTAATCAACTACCTATTAGTTACTCTCATGTGGAGTAACTCTTTGGGAGTAGGAAAATCCATACTCCGGGCCGAGGATTGCAACTATTTCTCTGATACCATATTGTAACATCCTACATTTTATACTTTAAGAAAATACTTTTAATTAACATTTATTAGAAAAATATTCGGGGTTTATAAAAATTTTGACAGAGTTTCCTTTGTAAATCGGACTTTCTCCCGAATAGAATTTACACCTGTCAGTCCAGAACAGTTTTCAATCCAATAAAATTAAAACTTTCAATTCAAAATAAATAGTTCTATAACATACTTTAAAACTTAACAAAAATAAAGGACATACATATAAATATAGAATTTAACAAAATGCTTAAACAAAATAAAACCATTAATTACAATTATATTTACAAAAATCTATATATTACAAAACAGGACCTATGAATGGTTGCTCAGACTCCGTGACCCTTGGGTCACTTATACCAATATACTCTCTACTATGAGTATACAGTTCTCGGCCTTGATCCTTTTTGTGCCTGAATCCTTGGTGTACCTAATATGTCCACTGTAAGGGTGAGTACTTTGAAATTTAGATCAAAGAAAACGTTTAAAAACAGTAATAAATCATAAAGAGGCATATTCATACACAAACAATAACAGTTATACAATTCACAATTCAATTAGCAAATAAAACACCACAACTCTATTCAGTTTAATAACTATTAGTATATAGGGTATAATACTTTAATATAATGCTATAATGCTCAAACACATGGTTATGCTCTGCTAACGTCACATTTAGGTGATTTAATTCTCGAATCCGATATTAACATTTCATTTCATTTTAAACACTTTAACAATTGGATCGGATTCGACGAATTAAAACATCTATACAATGCAATCACACTTTCCCTTTTCACTTTCACACTTTTAACAATGACAATTTAACACTTTTAACGATTGGGTACATTGTGCTTCACATTCTCCCCGAAGGAGGGTTCCTCACACAATGTACCTAAACACTTTTAACACTTTTTCACTTTAACTTTTAACAATTGGGTACATTGTGCTTCACATTCTCCCCGAAGGAGGGTTCCTCACACAATGTACCTATGACACGCTTCCCTTTTTTTCCAATAACAACACAACCTCCTCACATACCCCCTCCACTCTGGGGAAAAATCGACCAGGAGGAAGCATTCCTTAACCCCTGTTTGGGTGCTTCACATCCTCTAGGAATGTCTCTCACCCGCTTGCACAATACGTCACACTCCTCTAGGGTAGTGTACAACGTACAATCTGGATTGATTCGCCTAGATTGGCTCTAGCAGAAATCACTATCACTGGCCACAAGGAGCCAAAGTAAATAGAATTACTATGGTTTGCGTCGGACCAATCCCCGACACGAGTGGCGAACCCATGTCCTTTGGAAGATCAAAGTCCCCCATAGTAATTCCTAACATTTACTCTTGTCCTCATCAATCGCAAAGCGACGTATGTTTTTCCCCTACTCCTAACGTCCACCTTTACACCATGCATGATCCAATATCTCAAGTGTTTCTCAATTGAATTTAAGGCCCTCTTTGTTCTTTAGAAAAATGTCATTTAATTGGTTTAAACTCAATTGAGAAATACTTGGCCCTATTTAATGCATAACTATATGAATGTCATTTACAATTTACTTATATACACTTTAATAATAATAATAATCGTACAAACAATATCAATCAACAATCAGTCGACATACTCAGGTATGTCTCAGGGACTGTAATTTAAGTTACTTTCCTAGGGTTCTTCACTTCCTACTTTAACAATTTATAAAATCAATTAATATAACATACATAAATAACACATCATTCGAACTTAGAATTTTCTAGCTAAACTCTACCCTCTTACCCATCAACCTAACAAACCAATCAATACACCCAATTATAACTCTATTACTATAAATAAACCCTTTCCCTAATACTAAACCCAAAGTACACCCCTTACCTCTTGGAGAGAAGAGGAGAACTTGAGAAATTGAGAGAGCACCAACACCCACTCCAATCCAAGCTTCCTAAGTGCTTCCTATCTTGATTCCTATGGCTCCTCAAGCTCATTGAACCAATTAGAGACCCCATTGACCAATTGCACACTTTAGGGTTTAGGGTTCAATTTGGGGATTTTGTGAGAAAGAGAGGGAATTGAAATTGAGAGAGGGAAATCCATGAGGGAGTAGTTGGGGAATGATTTGGGGGTTTAATTTGTGGATTCATGGTGGTGGCTGTGTGAAATCACAAGCCCTAGGGGAGGAGAGGAAGAGAGAATTCGTGTGGAAGAGAGAGGAAAGTTTGTGAAAAATGGCTCAAAAACGAGTTTATAAGGCTGATTCAACAGTGGTTAATCGATTAACTGAGTGGTTAATCGATTAACCAATGTAATTTTGGCCAAAACCAACATTCAGGCCTTAATCGATTAACCTCATGCTTAATCGATTAAGTCTAGGCTTAATCGATTAACTGGTTCAATCCCTCATTCCTTTGCACTTCAAAATGTCATAACTTTTTTGTTAACCGTCGGATCTTGCTCAAATTTTGAGACAAGCTTCCTAAGACACTTATCTTCACATTCAACGATGGAATTTGGGTTTAAAGCTATGGATCTTCTATTTCTAACTTTCTAAAGTCCTATGCTCCTAATCCTTAAATAACATCTCTAAATCACACTCTTAACCTAACATATTCCTTTCTGATCTCTACACTCCAAACCTATTCTAACCTATTTCTATCTCATACAAACCTACTCTTAGCTAGATACTACATTCTAAACACTTAAGCTCATACTAATTCTAATACCAACTATCGTTTCTAAACGAAATCGACACTTAAGAACACTACGACACTCATCGAAATCATACTCACTAATGCACCTAGCCACTTAGCAAATTTGGGGATGTTACAATTGTCTAGTTATTGTGGATGACTATTCTAGGTATACATGGATGCTTTTTATTACTCATAAATATGATGTATTTAATGAATTTAAAAAGCTAGCCAAGATTGTTCAAAACCAATTGCATTTGAGCATTGCATCCATTAAGACTGATCATGGTGGAGAATTTGAAAATCATCTTTTTGAAAAATTTTGCGAAAAACATGGAATTAAGCATTATTTTTCAGCTCCAAGAACTCCGGAGCAAAACGGGGTTGTGGAGAGGAAGAATCGTTTATTAAAAGAGCTTTCAAGAACAATGCTTAATGACATGAATTTGCCTGCATATTTTTGGGTCGATGCAGTGAGTACAGCTTGCTATGTTATGAACCGTGTTTTGATAGGCCTATTTTAAAGAAAACCCCCTATGAGCTGTACAAGGGGAGAAAACCAAATATTTCCCATTTTCGTGTCTTTGGATGTAAATGTTTTGTGCATAATAATGGTAAAGACAATCTAGGAAGCTTTGAGGCTAGAGCTGATGAGGGCATATTCCTTGGATATTCTGTTTCGAGCAAAGCATATAGGATTTACAATAAAACTCGTAATACTATTGAAGAATCTATTCATGTATCATTTGATGAATCCGATCCCAGAAAGTTGGGAAAGGTATCTGTTAATGACATTTCAGGTATCCTTGGAGATCTATACATTGATGAGGATGAGGAGCCATATGCTAAAGGAAAGGAACATTCCGAATGCAATGAAAAATTAGCTGAATCAGTTGAGGAGAAAAATCAAGAAAAATCCATGGAGCTCAACGCTGATTAGCCTAAGGAATGGAGAACATTGAGGCACCACCCCATTGATCAAATCATAGGTGACATCACAAAAGGTGTAAGTACTCGCAATTCTATTAGCAATCTGTGTAACTACTTCGCATTTGTTTCTCAAGTGGAGCCAAAGAATATTTCTGAGGCTACGCTTGATGTGCATTGGCTTCTGGCAATGCAAGAGGAATTAAACCAGTTCGAAAGAAATCAGGTTTGGGAACTTGTTCCTAGGCCTGAGTCTCATCCGATTATTGGAACTAAGTGGATTTATAAAAATAAACTCGATGAGGCTGGTTTAATTGTTCGAAACAAAGTTAGGTTAGTTGCACAAGGTTACAACCAGGAAGAGGGAATAGATTATGAGGAAACATTTGCCCCTGTTGCTAGGTTGGAAGCCATTAGACTGCTATTAGCTTTTGCATGCATTTTGGATTTTAAATTATATCAAATGGACGTAAAGAGTGCCTTTATGAATGGTTTTATAAATGAAGAAGTGTATGTGTGTCAACCTCCCGGCTTTGAAAATTATGAACACCCGGATTATGTTTATAAATTGAAAAAGGCTTTGTACGGACTCAAACAAGCTCCTAGAGCGTGGTATGACTGTCTTAGCAAATTTTTACTAGAAAATAATTTTGAAAGAGGGAAGGTTGATAACACTCTTTTTATTAAAAAGAAAGGAAAGGACATTCTTTTAGTTCAGATTTATGTAGATGATATTATTTTCGGTGCTACTAATGAAAACCTTTGCAAGGATTTTTCAAGTATGATGCAGGAAGAGTTCGAGATGTCTATGATGGGCGAGCTGAACTTTTTCCTAGGATTGCAAATAAAACAAGCAAAGGATGGGATCTTCATTAGCCAAACAAAATACTGCAAGGAACTATTGAAACGATTTGGCATGGATAAGGCCAAGGCAGTAGCAACACCAATAAGCAAATCTTGCTATCTGGACAAAGATGAAGGAGGTAAATCCGTAGAAATCACTAAATATCGAGGTATAATCAGATCCCTTCTCTATTTAACGGCAAGTAGGCCGGATATTATGTTTAGTGTGTGTTTATGTGCTCGTTTTCAAGCGAATCCAAAAGAAACGCACATGGTTGCTGCCAAACGTATAATGAAATATCTTTCTGGCACAACTGACATGGGTTTATGGTACCCCAAAGGTTCTTCATGTGACCTTGTTGGGTATTCTGATTCTGACTTTGCTGGGTGCAAAGTAGATAGGAAAAGCACTAGCAGCACTTGTCATCTTCGTGGCAATTCTTTAGTATCATGGGCTAGCAAGAAACAGTCGAGTGTAGCCCTATCCACAACTGAGGCTGAATATGTCGTCGCGGGTAGCTGTTGTGCACAAATCTTATGGTTGAAATAGAGACTCCTAGACTTTGGTGTAAGTCTAGATCACATTCCTATAAAATGTGATAATACCAGTGCTATTAGTATTACCAAAAACCCTGTGCAACATTCTCGCACTAAGCATATTGAGATTCGTCACCATTTTATACGTGATCATATTCAAAAGGGTGATTGTATTATTGAGTATGCTGATACTTCGCGGCAGTTGGCTGATATCTTTACGAAACCGCTTCCAAAATAAAATTTCTTTTTCATTCGTAGAGAAATTGGTTTAACTTCTACCTCTCACCTATTTTGAGTATGTGATTATTTTTATATCTCTTGTTGTTATTGATGCGTCTTCTCAGTGTTTCAGGGGGAGATAGCACATTCTTTTTGATGATTACAAAAGGGGGAGAGATATTCAGATATTTTGATACAGGGGGAGAGATATTCTGAAGATGCTAATTTGAATTGATATATATTGCTTATGCATCAATACAGGGGGAGATGCTATGAATTGTTATATTTTGAATTATTACTGTTCTAGGGATGGTTATACTTTTCATATATATATGTATGTATTTGCTTGTATAACACTTGTGATGCAGATAGTAAAGAACATATCAGAATAGTTGTTTGTCATCATCAAAAAGAGGGAGTGTTGGAAGTCAAGCTAGTGTTGAAAGACATGCTTTAAACTCTCTTATGGACTTCAAGTATATTTCAAGATGATGTTTTGATGATAACAAACCAACTCAAGTTCAAGCTCACAAGTTTTCTTCATGTTCAAGAATGAAGGTTCAAGCAAGACATAGATTTGAAGCCTTTTCCCGTAGATCATTTGTAAGGTAATGAAGTTTCTATTCTTTACGAGTTTAAAAGGCCAATAAGTTTTTCATTTAAAAGAGAGAAGAAGAAAATGTGTTTTTCATGAAAAGTTGTTTTCAATCTTAAATCTTTGTGAAAATACTTGATGTTACAAAACTCTGTATATTTCTTCTGTGCAAGAAGGAGTAATCGATTACCTGCCCAAGATAATCAATTAACTTTGTTGCATCATAGAAAAATCAGAGAGGTTGTAATCGATTAAGTGAACTTTGCTAATCAATTACTTTCTTATGAGAGTAATCGATTACCTGGCTCAAGTAATCGATTATAATTGTTGCATCATATGTTTTTCAGAGGCTTAGTAATCGATTACATGCTATGTAGTAATCGATTACATGATGTTGCATCATATGCATAACAGAGGCTCAGTAATCGATTAATTGATTAGTGTTAATCGATTAAATGAGTTGCATCACATATTGAACAGGAGTGATGTAATCGATTAATCATTGTTGGTCTAATCAATTACTTGTTTTTCAAATGTATTTAAGAATTTCTATTTTTGAAGGTATAATCGATTACCTTCAGAAAGTAATCGATTACTTCTGCTTGTATTGAAAAACATGTCAGAATCATTTTGATTATTTCCTGATTTGTTTTTATATATAAGATTCTGATTTATTTTATAAAATTTGAAAATGATTTTAAAATTTGAATTATTTCCTTATTCGTTTTAAGAATAAAATCTTTATTTTATTTCGTAAATCGTTTTGATATAGTTTTGATTTTAAAACTTATTTCAAATCTTATTTTATTCTGTTTTGATTTTGTTTTACTTATTCTATATCTTTTTGATTCTAAAATGTTTTTCTATTTTAAAAAGAAATTCACTCCAACATTCAGTTGATCAATTATTCATATCTGACATCTTTTATGATCACACGTTCTCTTTTCTTCTTCTCAAAACATCTGGTTTTCACGTTCATATCCTTTTGAAGAACAAAAACCTTTTTGGCTGATTAACTCTTAGAGAAAAAGTACTTCATTATCATAAGAGCATATTGCTGTATCTGTGTTGTTGAGAACACATATTGCTATTGTAATCACTCTCATAATCATTGTATTTGAAACCTTAGTGGTTAGGGAGAGAATCCCTTAGTGGACGTGTGATACGTCGTAGGGCGAGGAACCCTGCTGTGTGATCTTGAGGCCCCTAGCAAACGGAGGTTCCTAGTAGTGTGCGGGGTGCTCTTGGGTGTAATAGGGTGCGGCTCTATTGCTGATTATAGAACTCTGAAGCGGGTCGCTTGGGGATTGGTCTAGGCCTTTTGATGGGAAGGCCGAACCAGTATAAAATTTCCTGGTGCAAGCTTTTCTATCCCTATCTCTTTATTTTCCGCATATTTCAATTTTTTACGTTTCCGCGCTACTAAATTCATTTTTATCTATCGTTTTCGTGATCCGTCTCAAACTTCTAATCTCTCCATCTCAAATCAATTTTTTTAATTTTTAAAGGATTTCACAATACATTAATAAAACTCGATTCACCCCCCCCCCTCTCGAGATTTTGAGTACTAAACCAACAACTTGGTTGATATTTTTCTATGGGAGTCCCAATGGGGTCCTTGCAATAAATATCCACCAATAGGAGGCTATGCCCCGATGGATTACTAAATAAATGATTATACGCTATTTCTGAAACCATCACAAAGTGGCTGGGCCGTTGATGGATTTTTTTGAAAAGAAAATTGAAAATAAGTAAACCCATCACAAAGTGGCTATGCCGCTTATGGTCTTTTTATGAAAGCACCAGCACCAGCTAAATGAAAGTTAATGAAATGAAATGCTGATGAGAATAATGAAAGAAAGGAAATGAGACTTGTATGTGACATTGGAATCATGCATGGTGAAAGGATTTGCTCCGATTTGATTTGGAATGCTAGTTTAGGTTAGAAGAATATCCGTGGCACAGGATGCTACGATGATTGAGAATATCCATGGCACAGGATGCTATGAAGACTAGTTTCCAATCAATCGTGATGCTTGAATGGAAACGCTCAGGTTCGATGAAATATAGGCATATGAATATCCCGAAAGGATGCCAAACCGAGAAGCATGAACGAGAAGTAGACATGCATCATATCATTAACGAAATGAAGCAAGAACTAAAATAGTTTGAGCATATGCACTTGTATTCTCTATACTAAATGATTATATGTGTATGTTATTTTTAGCCTCTGTTATGCTCATTTGTTATTGTATTTAGCTATGACTCACTCCTAATCCCCTGTTGTAGGACATGGCACAGAATCTGATGTGCGTGGAGATGAGGCCGCTCCCTAGTGGGGAGTGGAATTTCGAGGAGCATCGGGCCACGTACGAAGGGGACATGGAAGTCACTTTCCGTCACCCAAATCCATGGTCCCGGATGCGTCCGCGTCGTACAAGGATCCCAATGGTGTACATTATGCATATTCCACCCAATTTGTATTTCGCCATGGACCACCACCACCACCACCAAGACATTTTCCAAGACGCACCCTTCCACCCAGTCCATCACCCTCCGAAGAAAGAATTATTTGGAGGTTCCTACTCACCCTCGCCCTTCCACTAGAGCCCGATCTCGGACTCCAGTTTATGTGCCATCTGATCCGGCACTAGAGGAGGGGAGGAGGAGAAGGAAGATCCTATTGAGGATGAGGACTCGGTGGAGGATGCTGAATGCTTTTCCGCACAAATTGAAAATGATGATGACTTGACTTATGATGGAAAAAAAAGAAAAAAATGGTCATATTTTCGAATATAAGTATTTTATTAAGAATAGAAAGTTGGGTCGTCACATTTAGTGCGACAGGACCAACTCGCTTCAAAATGGTCATATTTTCGAATATAAGTATTTTATTAAGAATAGAAAGTCGGGTCGTCACATTTAGTGGTATCAGAGCCATGGTTCAACTCTCGGCCTTGGAGTGTGGCCTTACACACTAACCATTGCGTATTATAGAATGATGATTGTATTTTGAGAGATAGAATAGCAGAATCTAATTAAGTTTCCCCCCTTGGATTCTATAGGATAAGATGGTTGGACGAAATAACGCTAACATTGCTGAGGCTCTAACCCGTATGGCTGCGGTTCTGGAAAACTTGTAGCAAACCCGTCCTCCCAGCAATGGAATCCCGGCGGAATTTCAAGGCCTAGATTCGTTTCGTAGATGTAAACCCCCTGGCTTCTCGGGTTGCCATTGTCCCGAGCAAGCTCAGTTTTGGCTAGCTGAAATGAATAAGATCTTCCGGACGCTGACCCTCTCTGAAGCTCAGAAGGTCACGTTTGCTGCGTACATGCTGAATAGAGAGGCTACGACTTGGAGGGAGCAGACCCGCCAGTTTTTGGAATATGTTCACTTGGGAAGTCCTCATAGAGAAGTTTCTAGAGAGGTATTTTCTGGATGATGTCAGGATCCAGAAAGAAATGGAGTTCCTTGATCTGAGGCAAGGCAGCATGACCGTCGATCAGTACGCTGAGAAGTTCGAGGAGCTAATGAAGTACTCCCCGTACTTCCAATATCATCCTGATGAATACTCAAAGTGCACGAGATTCGAAAATGGGCTGAGGTCGGACATCAAGCTGGCTGTGAGTGTGTAGAGGATTCGCCACTATCCAACATTGGTTAGTGCGTGCCGCATCTTCGAGAAGAATATTTTCAAGAGGGAAGCCGGTCAAGGAGGCCATGGGCCACATCGACATCAGCACAAGAATAATCGTGGGAATCGTGGAGGCCCTTATTCGCATAAGAGGAAAGGAAGAGCAACACCCTCTGGAGCGGTCAGCCTTCCGGCACCGGCAGAGATATGTAGCAAGTGCCAACGTTCCCATCCTGGTCAAGAGTTCTGGAGAGACAAGCCACCAACCTGCTTCAATTGTTGAAGGACTGGTCACCTCGCTCGTTTTTGTCGGCAACCCCAGCGCCAAATCAACCAAGGTCAAGGAAGTAAGCCCTGGATCAATGGAAAGGTGTTCACTATGTCCGGAGCAGAAGCAGTGCAAGCCGACAATCTTGTACAAGGTAATCATTTCCTCAATGGCATGCCTTGTCGCTTTTTGTTTGATTCTGGAGCGACACATTCTTTCATCTCCGAAGAATGTGCCAAGCGTTTATGTGTGTCTGTTTCGGAGACATCGTTTAATCTTAGTGTATCTACCCTCCACGAATGCTCCTGTTGTTGCACCAAGAGCATGTGTCGAATGCGTTGTTAGCATAGGAGGTCAGACTTCTCGTGTAAATCTGATCTGTTTGCCGTTATCCAATCTCGATGTTATCTTGGGCATGGATTGGATGGCGTCTAATCATGTGGTAATCGACTGCATGGCTCGAACGATCATGTTCCCTAGTGTTGAGTCTCCTGTCATTCAACCTGAAGGTTATGTGTGACTATTTTCAGTCGTCGCTGAAGAAAAGAAGGATGAAGTGAAGATCGAAGACATCCCGATTATTCGAGATTTCCCCGAAGTTTTTCCCGATGAAGTGCCCGGTTTGCCGCCGCATCGAGAGATAGAATTCAGTATTGACCTAGTTCCCGGTACTGGTCCTATCTCTATTGCCCCGTATCGTATGGCTCCAGCGGAATTAGCTGAGTTGAAGAAGCAAGTGGAAGAGTTGCTACAAAAGTAGTTCATCAGGCCAAGTGTGTCGCCTTGGGGAGCGCCAGTCTTGTTTGTAAAGAAGAAGGATGGATCTATGAGGATGTGCATTGATTATAGGCAGCTCAATAAGGTTGCGATCAAGGATAAGTACCCGTTGCCGAGGATTGATGATTTAATGGATCAAGTGAAAGGTGTAACACCCCGCATTTTTCCCGTACGTGCGAGAACGAAATTTGTTAAAATAAACCCCGAAGTCCTGTTTTATAAAAAAGATTTTTGGAAAAGTGCTTTACGAGGATAAGAAATAAAGAGTTGATTTTCATGGAATTTATAAACAAAATGTTTTTATAAAAGAGAAGTGAATGATTTTGTTGAAATAAAAATGACTTGCAAAATTGTGATTTTCCTAAGAAAGTGATTTTTTTGTTTGAAATGAAGTTTTTGGGTCTGTTAACTAAAAAAAATTTGTAACTTTTTAACCGTAACTCGGATTTTCATGAACTTTATATCAAAACGATCGTCTTGAAAAGTAGATTTTGAAAATGTAAATTTCAGATTTTTCTGGGTAGTTTTATAAAAATTTATTTTCAGAGTTGTAAAACACGAATTTTGGAAATGGTATTGAATTTATTAGTTTGGCTTGAAAATTTTATGTGATATATGCTTGAATTAATGTGTGTGTACTGTGTGTTTGTTGTATGATACATGAGAATTGTAGTGTGAATGTGAAATGTGAATTAATTGTTTTGTTGTGTGACTTGATGAAATTGAAGTAAATATGATTAAGAAAATAAAGTGTAAGTTGAATGTGTATATGTGTGTGCCTCGGTTTGTACGTATGAGTGTGTATGTATATATATGTGTGTATGTAGGTACGGGTGTGTGTGTGTATAAGCTAAGAGTAGAAACTTATAGGATAAGAAATTGGAAACCAAAGGAACCAAACCAAACTAGAAGCCATGAACCAAACCAAACTAAGATGGAAAACCCTAACTATGTGTCAAACCTAGAGTGACCCCTAAAAAGCCTAGCTATGCAACCTTGTCCCCTTCCATGTGATAACATCCACCCATGCAACTAATTGGAAGTCCAAAATTACCCTCCCTAATGGTGTATGGCCGAAACACACAACCAAGGGCACAAGGAGGAAAATTAATTTGTTCATAAATAGGGTGAGCCTTAGTCCATTACCTCATTTTCACTTCTCTTCACCCATTCTCATTTCTTCCCCCACACCAGCACAACTTCTAAGGGACTCATCAAACTCTTAGAGAAAAGAAAAGAAAATAAAGAAAGTGAGAGAGGGAGAAGCCGTGGGATTGGAAAGAAAAGAAGGAGGAATTCAAACCCAAAACCTAGGAGTTTTCTTTGAAGATCAAGAGCTTTAGGAGCTAGAGAACCAACTCTTTCATGGTAGGATTTGAAGATCCAAGAGAAGACTTGTAATAGTGTAGCTTTTTCTTTTTAGTTTGAAGATCTACTTCTTTTTCTTCTTGCATGATCTATTTTAAGGTTTGTAATATGATTTCATGTGTTGATCTTGCTTGATCTTGGACTTTAAGGACTTAGATTAATTTGTAATATGTGATTTTTTATGTTTTTGTTTCGGTTTGGATTTTTATTGTTGGATCTACTATTTTTCTAACTAAATCTTTAAAAGATCTAAAGAAAACTAAAGTTTTTGTGAAAACTAAAATGAACCTCTTTGCATGTCAAATTTTCTTGCTCTAAACCGTGGATCCTATGTGTTTATGTGATGATTTAATGAATAAATCCATGATCTAAGTTTGTTTGTAATTTTTGGTTTTTGCATGTTATGTCTCCTTGTTAAACCGTGATCTATAAGTGTGTTTATGTGGTTATTTGATAAATAAATTCATGATCTAGTCTTGCATGTTAATTTTGTGTTGATCGTAGTTGTTTTGAGTATGTGAATGTAATTATTTGTTAGGAGGATTAAAAATGTTTAGATCCTTGACTTGCATGTCCTTTTCAAGTGAAGAGTTTGTGTTTCTTTATATATATATATATATATATATATGATTCGGTTTTAAAAGATTAAAGAAATTAAGTCTTAAAAATGATTTTCAAGCATAAACATGATTTTCATTGAGTATTTGATTATGTGCATGAACTATTTCTTTTGAGGCCATTCGGCCATGATTAGGAGAAAGTGAAATTTATGCTTTTTATTTGGTAAAATTTGATGCATGTTTGTTTTAAGATTAGATCCATTGATTTCAAGTGCATGCAAGTTATTTTTGGAAATTTAAAGTATAACCTTGATTTTTATAGAATAATGAAATTGAAGTTATTTTGTGAAGGTTGATGTGGATATAATGTGTTGTTTTGCATGTTTTTATTTTGTGAAATGCATGACTTATATGTTTAAAAAGTGAATTCAAAATCCTTGTTTTAAGACATGTTGACTTTCGGCCACACTAGGAAAATAGGTAGCTATGCTTGTCCCCCCAAATAGGTTGCATGCATGAGAAGGATAATTGAATTTAAGGGTGCATGCATGAAGTGATTGAATTTAAAAGAAATATGTGTGATAATTTGTGATTTAAAGTGTGTGTTGATTTTGTTTTGGGAAAATAAAATTTAAGTTGTTAATTTTGCTCACTGTATGTTCACGGTCTTGGTCTTAAAATAAAGAAGAAAATTTCATGAATTGTATGCCCTTAGTTTTTAATCATAAAAGAATGAAAATGACTTCATGTTTGTATGTGTGCATTAGATCTTGCAAATTTTTATGTGAGTAATTCGGTCTATGTATGTTTAAAATGATAGGAAAATTATTTTCATAAAATAACCATGATGATAACTCTATTCATAGGTGCATGATGTTTTGTGAAAGTGTTGTGTATTTCTTTAAATTCTTTTGGTTTGATCTGATTGTGTGAGAAGAATTTTTATGGTGATAAATCAAAGATTTTTATTTTTAAATTTATTTGTAAGTAGGAATTATTATCTATTAGCAATTCGGTTTTTATTAAAGTAATTAGAAGATTGAGTTATTTTCTTAAGTGCAATTAAATCAATTTATTAGGATTATGATATAACTAATGATTTTTGAGTTATTAAAAGTATGATTTGTATGGTGTGTGATTGTGAATGCCTTATATGCTTTAGAACTTGTATGTACTGGTTATGAGATTTGTTTGTAAAATTTATTTGTGAAAAATCTATATGTGTATTTTAAAGAAATTAAAAATGTTTTATTTAAAGGGTATAATTTAAACAATTTAAATCAATTTGAGATTTTGTGTGACCCTCTTTGATTAGTGTTTGATAATGCCTTGAAGTTTGGAAATTTAATGAATCAACCTAATATGGTTTTAAAACTTTATTTTCTGGAGTTTGAATTTTGTTTAATGGTTCAGGAAAATGATTTTTATAATCAGAGTGTTTTAAATTAAAAAGAATGAATTTGTTTTAATGAAAAGATTATTATTGTTTTCAAAGTTTTCTTGAAATCTTTTATTTGAAATCTGATTTGGTTTTGGAGTCTTTGGATATTAACAATGAGTTCTTAAGAAAAGAATTATTTCAAAGAGTTTTCAAAACGAAACTAAGAAATTATCGAAAACGTTCTAACGCACGGGGAAAAATGTTCTAGTTCGGGTGTTACATCGGACGCGAAGGAAACGTGACGAGGTTAGCGACTGGGAACCTTGGAAAGCTATCGGATGATTCGTCATCCAGGTGAGTGAGAGTGCGGTGATCCCATAACGTGGTTGCTCGCAATCCGAGTAGATGGATTGTGAGAGTACTGCGAATTAGGCAATATAGATATGCGTGCTAAATGCTTACTTGTTTTATTTGCATACTCCCTGTTTAATTGTTGAGCATACTTTACTCTGTTTGAAATTGTTTGATTATGTTTGAGTAGTGAAACCATAATAAGGAAACCGTGTAAGTGATGAGATGAGATTGAAAAGAGAAAAGAAAAATGCGAATGCGAAACATGAGCATAATTAAGTGAAAGATAAGCGATGCGTAAGATTAAAGAGAAGGATGTGGAATGATTAAGAAAGAAATAAAGAATGATGCGATTGGAATGTAAAAGGGATAAAGTAAGAAAGAAAGTGAAATTTGAGTTGAGAAGGAATGAAACATCTGATGAGACGAGCGGAAGCGGGGTTATGAAAGTGTGATGTGATTATGAAAGTGAGATGTGATTCCTCGTTCACGTTTTTGGGAAGAAGCTTAGTGTTGAGTTGAGCTTGCTCCTCCATTAACACTCACCCAAAAATGTGAGTTTTTGCAAAAGGTTTTTGAAAAGAGATTTTTGAAAAACTTTTGTGGAATTGATATCTTTGCGAAAGTTTTTGGAAATATTATCTTTTGAAAAAAAAAAGTTTTGTGAAAAGGTTTATGAAATGAGGTTTTTGAAAAACGTTTTGGGAAGTAAAGTTTTGCGAAATCATATTTTCGAAAAGTTTTGCGAAAGATATTTTGAGAAAAACGAGGAAAAGAGACTGATGATGTTGATAAGGAATACTGTTGAGTATGAGTTGTTGAGAATAATGCTGAGATGAGAATTTGATGTTGAGGCCAAGGGCCATTGAGATTTAGGGGGATTGGATTGCGTTTAGTGGTCGGGTTTCGTTGAAGGGATGCACCAAGGACGAGCCGACTGTTAGGATTAAGCCGCTAATTAAATCGTAAAACATTAAAAGACTTTAAAAGACATTTACAAACGCGGTGAGGTATGAGTGTTGTATCGAAGTAGTGGAGAGGAAGGAACCATAGGTATCTGCGGATACTTAGGAGGAGATTGCATGAGGGGAGGACGATGACGGTGAAACGTCAAGAAGTCTAGAGTATATTTCTAGGCGGAACAACTCCACATGTGGCGTACTAACGTGGTAGGGACTGGGTCTAATGTCGTGGCACGTTCTGCACTACAGACTAGAAATATACTGTCGCCCCCTTGATTGCAAATCGAGAACAGTGAGAGGGACTGGAACGGGGCATTTGTGTTTGCCGCTGAGAGCGTGCTTGTTTATGATATGAATTGATATGATATGATTTGAGGCAAGGCCTCCTGGTCTGGGACCATTTGTTTGTGTGATAGCTGTCGTGCCCGCGTGGTAAAGGTCCTGTACTCCTGTTTGCTTCCGACTAGGTTGGGTGGATGACCGAGGAGATGTAGACGTGTGTGAGCTCAATGATGTTTCCCCCTCATCATTGATGCTAACCGAATTAATAAAACTTAAAAGACAAAGAAGTTTCAAAGAAAAGTATATGAAGATATCATGTATCGAGCAAAAGTTTATAAGACTAATATAAGAAAGAATTCTCGAGATGACTGTTAAGTTTGGAAACCGTGATGAAAGAAGAATTGAGAAAAGTTTATGAAAGTTCACGGGAAAGATTCTGAGAATGTGATTATAAAAGCGTGAATGAAGTAATTGGTTAAGAATGATGGTAATGATGTGTTTAGAATATTATGATATGTTTTACATGATTCATATATGTTATGTGCATTACTTGTTATGTATGTTGATGATGTTGTAGTTACGTTGTTTTATTATATTACCCGTCCTTTTTTGTATCTACCCTGAGACCGTATGGTCAACCCGTTAGTGTTCGAAACACTGACTCTCTCCTACCGTGTTGTCGTATCGACAATTGTTGATATTGCAACCGGTAGGTGGCATAGCGTGTAGTGATGCATCCGCGCCCTACATGAGGGGCATAGAATTTGTTCCTGACGAAGGTGTCCAGAGGAGATCGCTGAGGCAGTGGATGAGGTCTACTCTATTTGCAACTAGAGAAGTTGGGCTGCCAAGATCCGAAGTTGGATGACAAGTCTTAGTGTGTCTGACTAGAAGATAGGCAATCCCCTCAGAGCTTTGTATTCCATTGTAAGTACTTAGTTACCTAGCTCTATCATACTGTACCCCGGCAAAAGTTTTTGTTGAATACTGATGTTTTGGAAATAGTTGAACGGGCCAAGTTTTAAATGATATTAGAAAACGGTTTCAAAGTGCGGTGTCTTGTGACATCTCGGTTTGGAACTTGAAAAGAGTTGTGCAACATGAGAACATGAGTTTTAATAGTAACTGTTTTTTTTGAAAATCGAAATGTTCTCATCTTGTGTAACACTTGTTAAAAAAAATGGCCCTAATTTTCACTACTTTGAGTTTAAGTTTTCAAGTTGCCGAATCGGGGTGTTACAAAAGGAGTGTCTGTGTTTTCAAAGATTCATCTGAGATCGGGTTATCATCAGATCCGTGTAAAGGAGGAAGATATTCCAAAGACTGCTTTTCGGTCACGCTATGGACACTACGAGTACGTGGTGATGCCATTTGGCTTGACCAACGCACTTGCAATATTCATGGATTATATGAATAGAGTGTTCCGACCCTATCTGGATTCTTTCGTTGTGGTGTTTATCGACGATATTCTGATCTATTCAAAGAGTCCCGAAGATCATGTTGAGCATCTGAAGATTGTGTTGGAAACATTGAAGGAGAAGAAATTATATGCCAAGTTAACCAAGTGCGAATTTTGGCTTGAAAAGTCAATTTCTTGGGACATGTAATTTCGAAGGATGGTGTTGCGGTAGATCCAGCTAAAGTAGAAACAGTGCTGCAATGGGAAAGACCAAAGACAGTTACTGAGATTAGAAGTTTTCTTGGGTTAGCAGGATATTATCGGAAGTTCATCGAAGGTTTTTCCAAGTTGGCTCTTCCGTTAACTCGATTAACCCGGAAGGAGCAACCTTTTGTCTGGGACGAAAAGTGTGAAGTTAGTGTCCAGACGTTGAAGGACATATTAACATCGTCTCCAGTGTTAACTTTGCCCGATCCTCGGAAAGGCTTCGATGTCTATTGTGATGTGTCTAGACAAGGATTGGGTTGTGTCTTGATGCAAGAAGGGAAGTTATTGCTTATGCATCGCATCAGCTGAAAGTGCATGAGGAAAACTACCCTACTCATGATTTGGAGTTGGCTGTTATTGTCTTTGCCCTAAAGATTTGGAGACATTACCTGTATGGTAATACGTTTCAAGTATTCAGTGATCATAAAAGTCTGAAGTATCTCTTCGACCAAAAGGAACTGAATATGAGACAACGTAGGTGGATGGAATCGCAATGGAGTTTGTGTGTGGTTTTCCGAGAACCAGAGAAGGTTTCGATGCGATTTGGGTCGTGATTGATCGTTTAACGAAGTCAGCTCATTTTATCCTCATCAATATGCAATATCCGTTGGAGAAGCTTGTGAGATTATATGTCAAGGAGGTCGTTCGGTTGCATGGAGTGCCTTCAAGTATTGTATAGGATTGTGATCCTCGTTTCGTGTCCCGTTTCTGGCAGAGTTTGCATCAAGCTTTGGGGACGCAGCTAAGGATGAGTTCAGCTTATCACCCGCAAACGGATGGTCAATCTGAAAGGAAAATTCAATCTCTAGAAGATTTGCTTCGAGCATGTGTTTTGGAGTATCAAGAGAGTTGGGATCGATTGTTGCCGCTTGTGGAGTTCACCTACAACAATAGTTATCATGCAAGCATAGATATGGCCCCGTACGAAGCTCTTTATGGAAGGAAATGTAGAACCCCACTATGTTGGTTCCAAGTGGGGGAGTGTGCTCTCATCGGACCAGAGTTAGTACAAGAAACGATCGAGAAGATAAAGGTTATTCAAGAGAAGATGTGGACTGCGCAAAGTCGTCAAAAGAGCTATGCCGACCAGCGAAGATCCAAACTGGAATTCCAAGAAGGAGATCACGTGGTTTTGCGTGCGGTTCCAACAACTGGTATTGGAAGAGTAATGAAGCCGAAGAAGTTGACCCCGAAGTTTATCGGCCCTTATCAGATTTTGAAATGAGTCGGCCCCGTCGCGTATCAGATCGCCTTACCCCCGTTTCTCTCCAATCTGCACAATGTGTTCCACGTCTCTTAGCTTCGCAAGTTTGTCCAAGATCCATCTTCGATCGTTTAGTTGCATGTAACATCCCTAAGTTCAATTTCAGTATAATATGAATTATGCCAAGCATTTAGGAGAATTATCAAGTTTAAAGAAAGGATTTTAAGTAGTAATCCAAGCCAAGATGAGTATGGAAGTCTAAGGAAATGAATTGGAACTAGAAAACCACCAAAATAGGATTTTTCATGGTGTAATCGATTACCTTGTGGGGTGGTAATCGATTACAAGCCCTCTGGTGAGAACACTTAAAAGTTGCAGCGTTGGTAATCGATTACCTTTAGGGAAGTAATCGATTACCTTGTGTTTTTTGAGAAGTAATCGATTACTTTTATTGGAACAATCGATTATTTGGCCTCTGCTGAATGTACTAGAATTGTTGCATCAAAGGTGGTAATCGATTACTTTGAGCCAGTAATCGATTACCTATGTGAAAATCTGGAAAAAAAAATAAGTGCGTGCGGACCACACGTTTTTTAGCTTTGTCACCAAGCAAAACACCACAGCCACACAAATCTAACTTAAAGATTAAGTTTGGTCATAAAAAGAAAAGAAAGGAGAAGGCCAACACATCACCTCACGTAACACTCTTTCTTCCTTCCTTCTTCATCATCGACTCCTCCCTCTCATTCTTAGGGCATCAATCTCTTCACCCTCTTCATCAACCAAGAGCATCACTCATCATCTTCCTCATCATCATAGAGGAACCATGAGCTAGAAACTCTCTCTCTCTTCCCTCAAGCTCCACGCCTCACTCTCTCTCTTCTAGGGTTTGTGCTTCTCTTCAACAATACTCAAGAAGCAAGAGTAGCCATCATCCTCCTCAACAATCATATTCCTAACAAGCTTCAAGATATTCATCAACTTTGGAATAATACCTCTCTTGAGGTGGGAAGCTAAGTGGAGGGAGTTCAAGGTTTCAAGATTTGTAAGCTAGGGCAAGTGGGGAAATCACTCTATCTCTTAGTATTTTGAGGTAAGGAGTGAGTACTACCTTAATTTAGGGATGAGTTTTGTGGTGGACTCGGCCTAGCTGAGGTCCTTAGACTACCTCACCAAAGTCCTAAGGACCCTTCAGGAAGCCTTCTGAGCGCTTGGCCGAGCTCAATGCTCAACGGCCGAACAGACGCCAGATACGGGCCGACCTCACTTTCCAACTCAGGACCGACGTCCAAGTCCGACACCTTCCCAAGTCCGACACCTTCCCAAGTCCGACACCTAGGGCCTGATGACGTCTCCCTTCTTATCCACAAGGACAGCTCACCACCTTATCCACAAGGACAGCTCACCACCTTATCCGCAAGGACAGCCTATCCACTCATAGCTCAGTACAGGCTGGCCCTAATTGGGCCTAAAGCAAGCCCATTAGGGCAACCAGCTCCCCCCTATAAGTAGCTCCGTACTACATGGGGCTCAGGTACGTCCTCTAACCCTAATTGCCACCCTCACACACCAGTGATTAGGGTTACTCCCTGGCTCTCTCCCTTGGCCACTTGAGGACTCCCACCAAACATCACATATCAACCCTAGACAGAGGCTCCTTCGAAGGTCTTCTCCTACCCTCGGAGGTCCTCAACGTCTAGGACATCACAAGTTTCTAGTATGTATATAATACTCGCTAAGAGTTAAGTGTTAATAGGGCATAAAACCATAGGGTAGTGAACATTAGTAATGATTATAGAATTGAAATAATGGAATTTAATTAATCATGATGCTGTGTATATGTGAATATTTCTGAATATGTGTATGTTTGAATTTAAGTGTATATTGTGGAATTGTTTGTGATGATGCTAAGTAGTTTAATGATGTGTTGATGGCCATGTGACTAAATGAATAATTGATTATGGAAATAAATGAATGGGATTAGTGTTGACAATGCTTGGAAAGTGAATTGATTAAGAGATTGGAGAAAAGGGGAGTGATGGTTAGAAAAGGGAATTATGCATGAATAAGTGAATTGGAAATTTAATAAAAGCGAAGGTTACAATCACCCAGCGCGCTCATTTATATTTAATAATGCGAAGGTCGTATTGACCCAGCGCGGTAAAAACATTTAATATGCGAAGGTCGTAATGACCCAGCGCGGTAAAGATACTTGATAATGCGAAGGTTTTATGTGCCCAGCGCGATATGCGAAGGTCATATTACCCAGCGCGATATGCGAAGGTCATATTACCCAGCGCGATAATAAAACATAATAAT
This sequence comes from Crotalaria pallida, assembly GCA_037953625.1. Taxonomy (NCBI): domain Eukaryota; kingdom Viridiplantae; phylum Streptophyta; class Magnoliopsida; order Fabales; family Fabaceae; genus Crotalaria; species Crotalaria pallida. Next base: position 84,813,503 of record CM075649.1, read on the forward strand.
GCGAAGGTTATATGTACCCAGCGCGATATGCGAAGGTCATACTACCCAGCGCGATAATAAAACTTAATAATGCGAAGGTCATGTTGACCCAGCGAGATCATTTATACTTAATAATGCGATGGTCATGTCGACCCAGCGCGATCATTTATACTTAATATTGTGAGGGTCATAACGACCCAGCGCACTCAATTATACTTAATAATGCGAGGTCGGCATCGACCAGACACGATAAAAGGTTAAAACAGAGGGGAATAAACCAGACACGATAATTCAAAGAATAGGAATTTGTTGATTAGGGAGAAATTGAAGTATAGAGAGTATGGAATTTTTGGTATTGTTTGCACTATCGATCCCTGGTGTGAAAGACTATATGAAATACTTGAACTATATGTGTTTGGCTTGGTCGGTTATTATGTCATATGAGAAACTGCTATTTCTACTTTATCTATAGTGCTCACCTCCTTACCATTTTTCAGGTACTGAGCTGGAGCATACACCAGGTTTGTCCGAGCAGGATTACTCTCCCTCACAGGGGGAGTAGGGGTGTTAGGGGAGTAGAGCATTTTATGGACCTAAGCCTCCCATATTCTTTTGATTTAGATCTGTTGTAAATATTTTTGAGTGAGGCTTAGGATGCTTTGTTTTTGATAAAGTTTTATGTTTTGAAAATTGTTACTCAAACTGAATATTTCCGCTGATACTCTGGATTCTTGATACACTGTTATATTTTGAGCCCATTGGTCCTTGCTAAGATTCACATATATATGATGTTCAGCCCTGCTGGCTATTGGATGTTCATTTGGAAATGTTTTTCACAGGTGAAATTTTGGAATAGTCTGGAAAACAAACAAAACTCCGTCCGTTTGACGGGTGATTTTATTAAATGAAAAAGGAATTTTTAAGTTCACATTTTTTTAATAACGGGGAATTTAAGGGTAATAATTATAGGGTGTTACATTATGGTATCAGAGCAGTTTCTCCTCGGCCTTGGAGTTATACAAACTCCAAATGATTACTCACCTAGCGAGTAATTGATGCTCATAGTAATAGTTTAGGATTTTAATAGGATAATTATAATACTATGTATATACTTAGTAATTGAGTCTTACTGGACTGTTCTCTTTGGCTAAGCAGTATGGCTGGAAGAAGGGCTGGTAATGATGGACTTGCAGCCATTCTGGAGCATCTATCTCAGATGCAGCAGCAGCAGGGGGAACAGATGGCAGCTGCTGCAGCAGCAACAGCTCTGCAACCAGCTCCAGTTGAGATTGACTGGATGGCAAGGTTCTGAAAGAATGATCTGCCTCGCTTTGAAGGTGGAAATGACCCTAATGGGGCGCAGAGATGGATACAGGAGATTGAGAAGATTCTCCGTTCTCTTCAACCACCAATGGAGCAACATGTCCGATTAGCTGAATTCATGTTGACCAATGAAGCAGAGCATTGGTGGGATCAGCAGAGAAGAGGATTGGTGGCAGCTAATCCTATGATTTCTTGGGAGGTGTTCAAGGACCTTTTCCTAGGGAAGTATTTCCCTGAGGATGTCCGAAGGGAGAAGGAGATTGCTTTTCTCCAATTGACTCAAGGTTCCATGTCAGTTGGGGACTATGCAGCTCGGTTTGAAGATCTCATCTGCTTTTCTGATTATCAGGATGTAAGTGACCGTGGCAAGTGTATTAAGTTTGAAGCGGGACTTAGGAGTGATATTCGCCTTTCTTGCGAGTATCACAACATAGATAATATGGCACGGTTGGTCAACATGGCAAGCACTTATGAGAAGGGTCTTAAGAGAAAGTTGGCCGAAGATAGAAGCAGAACAGTGCAGGGAAGTGGTGATCAAATTAAGGATAAGGGACCAATTATGAAGCCAGAACCATATCCTTCACCTAGAGCACTAGTTCCCATGGCACCTAGACAGGCAGTAAATGCGTATGGTCTCGTTCCCACTTGTCAACACTGTGGCAAGATGCATAGGGGAGTGTGTTGGAGTCTGAACCCGAATAGGAAAGAAGCACTTTGCCATCATTGCGGGAAGCTGGGTCATTATGCAGTCACTTGCCCCCAAAGGACAATGAAGAAAGAGGTGAACGTAGTTAAGGTGCAGAAAGATGGTAACAACAGACCACCTCAAAAGGGAAAATTATACACCCTCAATGGCGAAGAAGTGACGGAAGCTGATGAGCTGGTTGGAGGTACGCGTTAGGTATTCTTTTGTATTAGTTTTGTAAGGCATGTAGCGCGTATCTTATTTACCCTTCCAATTCGAGAGAAGTTTTAAGGAAAGTGGTAGGTGTAGAATCATCAGTGAAGTAGCAACTTTGATTTTTAATCAAATATACCTTTTCTTCCGACATGATTTTTCTTCTCATTTCTTGTCCTAGAATACCTTCGGTTTCTTGAATCTCTATCCTGATTAACCCATTCGTTTCCCTAATGAAGAGGAGAATTTTTACCATGAATTGATGCACTTTTGCCAAAAAGTCTTCTGAACGCTTGGCCTTAGTTGTTCTATACAGAAAAAAAGTTTAAGTTCCTTGAGAGTTACCATGAATCCGTTCCTCTTCGTGCCTCTAGTCCTTATGCTTTTATAAAAGTGGCCTAAAAGCCGACTAGAAATTGATGCATCCAATTCTCCTTGTTGGCAGCAATTCAAGCAGCATGCCAATGTCAAGTGGGGGAAAGCTTAGCAACCTAACTTAGACCCCTTTTGAGCAAGAACAAGATTTAAGGGAAGTAAAGATAGGAGTTACAAGCCCTACCTTAGGATGGTTCTCCATTTAAGGACCTTAACGGAATTTCGGGGACGAAATTCCAATAAGTGGGGGAGAATCGTAACATCCCTAAGTTCAATTTCAGTATAATATGAATTATGCCAAGCATTTAGGAGAATTATCAAGTTTAAAGAAATGATTTTAAGTAGTAATCCAAGCCAAGATGAGTATGGAAGTCTAAGGAAAGGAATTGGAACTAGAAAACCACCAAAATAGGATTTTTCATGGTGTAATCGATTACCTTGTGGGGTGGTAATCGATTACAAGCCCTCTGGTGAGAACACTTAAAAGTTGCAGCGTTGGTAATCGATTACCTTTAGGGAAGTAATCGATTACCTTGTGTTTTTTGAGAAGTAATCGATTACTTTTATTGGAACAATCGATTATTTGGCCTCTACTGAATGTACTAGAATTGTTGCATCAAAGGTGGTAATCGATTACTTTGAGCCAGTAATCGATTACCTATGTGAAAATCTGGAAAAATAAATAAGTGCGTGTGGACCACACGTTTTTTAGCTTTGTCACCAAGCAAAACACCACAGCCACACAAATCTAACTTAAAGATTAAGTTTGGTCATAAAAAGAAAAGAAAGGAGAAGGCCAACACATCACCTCACGTAACTCTCTTTCTTCCTTCCTTCTTCATCATCGACTCCTCCCTCTCATTCTTAGGGCATCAATCTCTTCACCCTCTTCATCAACCAAGAGCATCACTCATCATCTTCCTCATCATCATAGAGGAACCATGAGCTAGAAACTCTCTCTCTCTTCCCTCAAGCTCCACGCCTTTCTCTCTCTCTTCTATGGTTTGTGCTTCTCTTCAACAATACTCAAGAAGCAAGAGTAGCCATCATCCTCCTCAACAATCATATTCCTAACAAGCTTCAAGATATTCATCAACTTTGGAATAATACCTCTCTTGAGGTGGGAAGCTAAGTGGAGGGAGTTCAAGGTTTCAAGATTTGTAAGCTAGGGCAAGTGGGGAAATCACTCTATCTCTTAGTATTTTGAGGTAAGGAGTGAGTACTACCTTAATTTAGGGATAAGTTTCTAGTATGTATATAATACTCGCTAAGAGTTAAGTGTTAATAGGGCATAAAACCATAGGGTAGTGAACATTAGTAATGATTATAGAATTGAAATAATGGAATTTAATTAATCATGATGCTGTGTATATGTGAATATTTCTGAATATGTGTATGTTTGAATTTAAGTGTATATTGTGGAATTGTTTGTGATGATGCTAAGTAGTTTAATGATGTGTTGATGGCCATGTGACTAAATGAATAATTGATTATGGAAATAAATGAATGGGATTAGTGTTGACAATGCTTGGAAAGTGAATTGATTAAGAGATTGGAGAAAAGGGGAGTGATGGTTAGAAAAGGGAATTATGCATGAATAAATGAATTGGAAATTTAATAAAAGCGAAGGTTACAATCACCCAGCGCGCTCATTTATATTTAATAATGCGAAGGTCGTATTGACCCAGCGCAGGTAAAAACAATTAATATGCGAAGGTCGTAATGACCCAGCGCGGTAAAGATACTTGATAATGCAAAGGTTTTATGTGCCCAGCGCGATATGCGAAGGTCATATTACCCAGCGCGATAATAAAACATAATAATGCGAAGGTTATATGTACCCAGCGCGATATGCGAAGGTCATATTACCCAGCGCGATAATAAAACTTAATAATGCGAAGGTCATGTCGACCCAGCGCGATCATTTATACTTAATAATGCGAAGGTCATGTCGACCCAGCGCACTCAATTATACTTAATAATGCGAGGTCGGCATCGACCAGACATGATAAAAGGTTAAAATAGAGGGGAATAAAGTAGACTTATAGCATGATAATTTAGAGAATAGGAATTTGTTGATTAGGGAGAAATTGAAGTATAGAGACTATGGAATTTTTGGTATTGTTTGCACTATCGATCCCAGGTGTGAAAGACTGTATGAAATACTTGAACTATATGTGTTTGGCTTGGTCGGTTATTATGTCATATGAGAAACTGCTATTTCTACTTTATGTGTAGTGCTCACCTCCCTACCATTTTTTAGGTACTGAGCTGGAGCATACACTAGGTTTGGCCGAGCAGGATTACTCTTCCTCACAGGGGGAGTAGGGGTGTTAGGGGAGTAGAGAATTTTATGGACCTAAGTCTCCCATATTCTTTTGATGTAGATCTGTTGTAAATATTTTTGAGTGAGGCTTAGGATGCTTTGTTTTTGATAAAGTTTTATGTTTTGAAAATTGTTACTCAAACTGAATATTTCCGCTGATACTCTGGATTCTTGATACACTGTTATATTTTGAGCCCATTGGGCCTTGCTAAGATTCACATATATATGATGTTCAGCCCTGCTGGCTATTGGATGTTCATTTGAAAATGTTTTTCACAGGTGAAATTTTGGAATAGTCCTGAAAACAAACTAAACTCCGTCCGTTTGACGGGTGATTTTATTAAATGAAAAAGGAATTTTTAAGTTCACATTTTTTCAATAACGGGGAATTTAAGGGTAACAATTATAGGGTGTTACAGTTGCAGCCGGATGTTGTACCGCTAAAAGAGAATCTCACATTTGAAGTTGGGCCAGTGCAAATAGAAGACCGTCGAATCAAGAAGCTGCGAGGAAAAGAGATTCCATTAGTACGAGTCCTTTGGCGTCAGAATGGAGTGTCTGACTCAACATGGGAATTAGAATCTAAGAAGAGAGAAGAATATCCGCATCTTTTTGTGCAAATCGGAATTTCGGGGACGAAATTCTATTTAAGTGGGGGAGGATGTAAGGTCCAGATATTTTAAATAAAATAAATATATGTTTATGATTAAATAAAATATTAATTTTTATGATTTTGGTTAGAATGCTCAAGTATTTGAGGAAGACTCGAGTATTGTAACTAGTTGTTAGGAAAATTTGAATTTTTAGTTGGAATACTCGAGTATTGGTTGGGAGACTTGAGTATTCAGTAGTGTTGCTGAGTGTTCTGAAGCTGGTGCGTTAGCAAGACTCGAGTATTATCCAGAATACTCGAGTATTTCGTGCAGTGGCTGTGTGTGTATAAGTCGGTTTTGATTCAAACTTCGAACCAAAAACGCATTTCCCTTGGTTCCAAGCACAGAGCTGAACATTTCTTCAAAGGAGGGTAATCCTAGGCTATAAATAGGCGAGCAATGAAGCCCAAACACACTCAAATGTCTCTGAACCTGAATTGTTGTCAAAATTTCCTCTGTTCTGAAGTGTTTACTTTGATCACTTCATTCTCTCTCATTTCTCACTCATTCCCTTCGAAACCAAAACACAAATCAGAGTTCTAATTCCAATCTTGAATTAGAACCAAGAATCACTTAAAACCACCCTCTATAGATCGAGTTCTAGACAATCAAAGTTGAGCTTTCAAAGCTGCAAAAACAGAGCACAAAACAACATCAAGTACCCTACTTTCTTGAATCCGTTCGGTAAATCCAGGAACTCTTTCGATTTCAAACTTGTTTCTATTTGAAGTTGGCATTTCCTAGTTTCTAAAGCTAACTTGCTTCATTCTTTTTCATGTCTTATTCATTGTGAAATTGATGGCCAAAGTCAGCCAAGTGCAACAGTTTTGCACCAGTCCAGAAATCAAGTTTTGATTTAGTCTCTTTCTTGATCAATCAATCCTTTCTTTAGCTTCCTAGAGGTAAGGGAGGAGTTATCTAAATATTAGAATGAGTAATTTCAAGCTAAAAATGTAGGAACCATTGAAGGTTCAAAGAAGGATGCAACTTGAATTGGGATTCTGACTTGGAGGTCAGAAGCCCATGCTTTTATGATTCAAACAAGTTTAAATGAACCTAATAAAGCTCACTGTAATGTGTTTCGAATTTAAAACCAAGTGGAAATGAATTTCACAAATTAAAAATGGATATTTTCAAGTTTGAATGCAATATGTGATTTGATGATATTTGATGTTGTTTCAGTTGTGTTTAAGTGTTGTAACATGTTTGTTTTATGTGCCTAAGTTGCTGTTTTGCATAGGAGTGGAGAAATAGAGTAAGGAAATCGAATTGGTATTGAGAGTGTAGAAAAACTAGTGTTGTTGCAGCAAAAAGACTCGAGTATTTTAAGGAGGACTCGAGTATTCTGGAAACTGGAAGAACGACTCGAGCAGATCTTTAAAGACTCGAGTATTTTTGCATGAAATACTCGAGTAGTTCATGAACTACTCGAGTAGTCTGAACAATTTTTCAGAAAACACTTACTTTCTAAAATTTTTTTATAATTAACTCGTTTAATATTATAATATCTTAATCCCGTTGGTTGATAGCTATCCTGGAGATGTCCTATTGGAATTTTATTCAGTGGTTGATTATTTCCCTATAGGAGTCCCAACGGAAGTGCGTACACCCATTCGGTTGATATTATCCCTAGATGTCCCAGTGAAAGTATTACTCACTTGGTTGATATTTTTCTATGGGAGTCCTGTGACGACCCAACTTTTATTCCAAAACTTAATATTCATTCTTAGAAAATTCGACCATTTTTTTTTTTTAAAAAAACTAAAAGTCAGTCATCATCCATTATCGAGTCTTTGCGGAAATTATAATTATCATGAAAGAAACTATTCATATTATATTTCATAAAAAGGAAAGTACATTTCCATTACATTAAAACTATCACCACTAGGTTTAACTTAAGTACTCTAGGTCATTACATTATATTACATATCTTACAACAAAATTTATAATAACCTTGAGCAACTGGTTCGGAACTCAAAATATCAAATAGATAAGAGAAACCTGATGAGTAGCACTATCCACACTCCAACATCCCAACTCAACTCAATCATCAGTTCCCCACTGACTACCGGTTGAGTTGTCCATGAAATCATCATCAGCCACCGGGTCAGCATCCTCCACCGGATCCTCATCCTCTATCGGATCCTCCTCCTCCTCCTCCTCTTCATGTGCCGGTTCAGATGGCACATATACCGGAGTCCGAGATCGGGCTCTAGTGGAAGGACGAGAGGGAGCAGGAACCTCCAAAATAATTCTTTCTTCAGAGGGTGATGGACTTGGTGGGAGGGTGCGTCTCGAAAAACGTCTTGGCGGTGGTGGTGGTGTTCCATGCCGAAACACAAAATTGGGCGGAATGTGCATAATGTACATCATTGGGATTCTCGTCCTACGCGGACGCATTCGGGACCATGGGTTCGGGTGACGGAAAATAACTTCCACGTCTCCCTCATAGATGGCCCGATGATCCTCGAAGTTCCACTCCCCATTAGGGAGCGGCCTCATCTCCACGCAAAACATATTCCTGGCCATGACCTACAACAAGGGATTAGGAGTGAGTCATAGCTAAACACAATAACAAATGAGCATAACAGAGGCTAGAAATAACAAGCACAAGTTTCCAGATAGCAATAATAAATGCATATGTATATGCTCAAACTGTCTTTTATAATATTTCATTTAGTTTCGTGATGCATGCCTACTCTCCATTCATGCTACGCGGTTCGGCATCCGAGTATCTCAACCTCGGGATATTCATAATCCTATGGTTCATCAAACCGGAGCGTATTCACAACCCAGGCGTCACGATTTGATTGGGAATTTGGCCATCATAACATTTTCATGTTACAGAATCCAAATCATCACAGCATCTTCGTGCTATGGCATCACAGCTATCTCAGGGCTGCGGAATACTTCTACCTATACCAGATTCCACAATCAAAATCGGAGCATCTCCATGCATGTCAATGTCACATAATTGTTCATTGTCTTTTTCTCTTTTAATTCATATCTTTGAATATCATGCCTCCAATATAGAGACCCAAAATTCATAATCCTTCTTGCTTATAACCATCTTTTCATTTTTGCATTAACTGGTGCTTGTGCTTTCCAAAAATTCCATCAGCGGCCCAGCCACTTTGTGATGGTTTTATACAATAGGAATTTAATTACGTTGTCATTAATTTGTGCAACGACCCCATCTAGGACTCCCAAAATATCAACCAAGTGGGTAAAAACTTCCACTGGGACGTGGGAATAAAATCAACCAAATGGGTGTACGCACCTCCATTGGGACATCCTGTCCGAATATGTCAACCACTGAATAAAATTCCAGTAGGACTCATCCAGGATAAAATCAACCAATGGGATTAAATCTATAGATATTAAGAGCAGAAATTAAAATTTAAGCATATAGGAGTTTAGACGAGTTAATCTTTAATTACTTCATAAAGAAGTAAAGATTTTCTGAAAATTATTTTAAATTACTCGAGTAGTTCTTCACATACTCGAGTGTTCATGTAAAATTACTCGAGTCCTTCAAGACATACTCGAGTGTTCTTCCCATTTTCCAGAATACTCGAGTCTTTCTTCAATTACTCGAGTGTTTTAGCAGCAGTAGCACCAGTTTCTGCACTTTATAATGCCAATTCGAGTTCAGAGCCTTTCCTTTCCACTTTTATGCAAAACAGTAACTTAGATACATAAAATAAACATGTTAGAACATGTAATCGATATTGAAACAACATCAAATGCAATAAATCACAAAATCAACATAAACTTAGCAAATAACCATTTCACATATGATTTTCATTTCCTTTTGTTTTTAACTTCGAAAATTGATCCAGTGAGCATCATTAGGTCCATTTAGACATGTTTGGTTTATAAAAACTTGGGTTTATGACCTCTATGTCATATTCCCAATTCAAACTTCACCCCTTGATGAACCATATGAGGTTCCTACATTTCCAGCTTGAAATAACTCATTCTAGTATTTAGATAACTCCTCCCTTACCTTAGAGAAGCTAATCAACAAGTAAAACGACAGAGAAATCGGTTGGATCAAAAATCCAAATTCTGGACTTGGTGAAAAAGAGTTGAACAGGCTGACTTTGGCCACAGATTTCACCACGGATTTGGCATGAAAAGAATGAAACAAGTTAGTTTCAGAAACTAGGATATACTAACTTTAATCATAAACAAGTTTGACACGAAAAGAATCCATGAATTTACCAAACGATTTCAATGAAGATGAATACTTGAGACTGAATGTTACTCTGTTTTTCTCAGTTTTGAACCTCCAACTTTGTAGGCCTAGAACCTGATCTTCAGAAGGCTATTTGAAGTGATTTCGAGTTCTAATTCAAGAATGGAAATCAGAACTTCAGTTTGTGTTTAGGTTTCAAGGAAAATGGGTGAGGATTGAGAGAGAACAAAGGGATCAAAGTGAACTCTGTAAAACAGGGAAATTTCTGGTCAAATTCGGGTTTTGGAACTTCAGAGGTGTTGATGCTTCACCCAAGCATCAATTTATAGTCTAAGAGTACTTCAACTCGAAGTAAGGTTCAGCTCTATGCTTGTCACGTCAAGAAACCGCGTTTTGGTGCGAAATTAATTATAAAACCAACTTATACATTTAGCCAGACTGCTCGATTTACTCGAGTCTTTTTCTTTCTACTCGAGTATATTTCAAAAACTCAAGAACACTCGAGTCTTTTCTGACATACTCGAGTCTTTTGACTCAAAATTCAAATTTTCAAACAGATAGTGATTATACTCGAGTACCCTCTACAATACTCGAGTAAAATATCTTAATTTCAGAAAAATCATTATTTTATTCAACACATTTATTTATTTTGTTTATAAAAATACAGGACCTTACAAGTCCTAATGGGGTCGTTGCAATAAATATCCACCAATAGGAGGCTATGCCCCGATGGATTACTAAATAAATGATTATACGCTATTTCTAAAACCATCACAAAGTGGCTGGGCCGTTGATGGATTTTTTTGAAAAGAAAATTGAAAATAAGTAAACCCATCACAAAGTGGCTATGCCGCTTATGGTCTTTTTATGAAAGCACCAGCACCAGCTAAATGAAAGTTAATGAAATGAAATGCTGATGAGAATAATGAAAGAAAGGAAATGAGACTTGTATGTGACATTGGAATCATGCATGGTGAAAGGATTTGCTCCGATTTGATTTGGAATACTAGTTTAGGTTAGAAGAATATCCGTGGCACAGGATGCTACGATGACTGAGAATATCCATGGCACGGAATGCTATGAAGACTAGTTTCCAATCAATCGTGATGCTTGAATGGAATCGCTCCGGTTCGATGAAATATAGGCATATGAATATCCCGAAAGGATGCCGAACCGAGAAGCATGAACAAGAAGTAGACATGCATCATATCATTAACGAAATGAAGCAAGAACTAAAATAGTTTGAGCATATGCACTTGTATTCTCTATGCTAAATGATTATATATGTATGTTATTTTTAGCCTCTGTTATGCTCATTTGTTATTGTATTTAGCTATGACTCACTCCTAATCCCCTATTGTAGGACATGGCACAGAATCTGATGCGCATGGAGATGAGGCCGCTCCCTACTGGGGAGTGGAATTTCGAGGAGCATCGGGCCACGTACGAACGGGAATTGGAAGTCACTTTTGTAACACACCACAAATTCCTCATATTAATTTAAAATATTAAAGAGAATTATTTTAGAGAAAAACATTTTTGAAAGAATATTGTCTTAAATAAATTTTCTAATTCACGTTTTTTAAAAGCAATGAGTAATTTTAAAAGAAATGATTTCTTGAAGTAATGCCAAAAGTTTAGAAAATAAGTTTTTGGGAAAGTCTATGTGATTGATGTTTTTATAAAGAAATTGTGATTTTGTATAAGTCATTTCATGATGAATAAAAAAAAATTATTTTCGATATAATTGTGTGTGTGAATATGATTCCTTGAAATATTTGGATTAGTGTGTGAAGTGGTGATCATATGCTCAAAAATGGAATTGATTAAGAAATGAAAAGATAATGCATGCATAAGTGTTGATGTGTGTGATACGTGTGAGGGTGTGTGTGTGCTACGTGTATGTATGCATGAATGAGGACTAGGATTTTATTTTTAAGATAGGAAGCCATGGACTAGGGTGGGACTATAAGTAACTAAGTTAGTGGCCAAATCCTAACTAGTAACCAAAAAGTAACCAAACCTAAAAAGAACCTAGTCCATTAAATCACTCCTTGTTGTCTCCTTAGCATTGATAGTTGCCAAAATTATCCCTCCCATTTACATTCATGGCCGAACCTCCAAGGGCAAAAGAGGGAGTGCATGAATTTCCTATAAAAGACTTACACCTTGATTCCTTTCCATTCATTTTCTTTCATTCTTTCATTTCCCTTCATTTCCCCCATACACATTTGTTGAAAGCGAGATGAAGCTCCCAACACCTCAAGAAATAGAGAAGAGGCCGTGAGCTATAGAGGAAGGAGGAGGGAGAGACCAAGCCAAAAACCTAAGTTCTTCCTTGAAAATCCAAGCACCTAGAAGCTAGAAGACCAACTTTTCTTTGGTGGGTAGCTCGAAGATTATGAGGGAAATTGTAATAGCTTAGCTTTTTTCTTTGATCTTGTGATCTTTCTTTCTTTATTTCTTTGCATGTAAATTTTCTAAGTTTATTTATGTTTGATCTTGGACTTTTAAGACTAAAAATAAATTGTAACCTCTAATCAACGGACTTCATAACTCAATTAAGGTTTTCAAGAAAGATCTAAAAGTTTTTCAACAAAAATCTTAAAGATCTAAAAAGTATTAGAGAATTTTGTAAAGTTTGAAACGAACCTCTTTGCATGTTAATTTTTCCTTCCTAAAACCGTGAGTCCTAATGTGTTTAAGAGTTTGTTTGATAAATAAATATGTGATCTTTAACTTTGCATGTTGATCTTGATGTTTTGGGTGCTTGCATGTGTTATTTATACTTGGATCTTGAATAAGTGAACTTACAAGATAATAGATCCTAGATTGTATAACTCGGTCATGACTAGAGAAACTAGGTCATGATGCTTTCATTTTTGATTTGGGTTCTTGCATGTTTGTTCTATGTTTGAAAAAGTTGATTTGAGTAGCTTCAATGTTTTGATCTTGATCTTGATTTTTATAAGGCCTTGATCTTTGGTTTTTATCTTTAAAAAGCCTTGATCTTTATGTTTGTATGTCACGGTTTTGATCTTTTCCTACTCAAAATGATTTTTTTTTTACTTTTGATTTATGCCATTAGGATTGATTTCATGACTTGATCTACAAGATCTAGGTGCATGCATGTTGTTTTTAAGTGAAAAGGATTTGATCTTCCTTAGAGGCCATTTCGGTTTTACAAAGAATCAAGGGAACAAGCTTTTGAAAAATTAATTTCAACTTGTTTTTTTTAGTAAGGTGCACTCGGTTTTATGTTTGGAAAAGGAAATGGTATTTTAAAAAGTGTTATGCAAGAAAATGCATCATTAACCCATGAACCTTAGTTTTTGCATGTTGAAAAATGAACCAAGGATCTTGTTTTGTCATAGAGGGGTATTCGGCCTAGGCATCCTAAATAGACTAGGGTTCTTTTCATGAGGAGACTTAAAAAGTAATGAGTATGTTTTGAGAAATTGTGCTAAAATAAATAGTTTGAAGTTGTGTTATGGATATTTATTTTATATTCGGTTTTCGATTAAAGAATAAAGGACATAAATGAATTAAATGATTTTGGAAAAGTTTGTGTTTAAATGAATATATGAGTGTGTATATGCATTCGGGTAAAAGAAAAAGGAAGAGTAAATAATTTGTTGCATGAAAAAGAAAGTGGAAATTTAAGTGCTTAAAATGAATCAAGTTGATTTGTGTGATTTAAATTTGTGATGTTTTGACTTGTCTTCTTTGACATTATTCGGCCACATAGTGTAAATAGGTTTAGGAAATTTGGTGGTATTAAAATAAACTCATGTGGTGATGTTTGAAAAGAATTGAGTTGTTGTGCTTGGTTTATATATATGAATGTCTAAGTGTTTTGTTTAACTTGTAATTAAATTAAAGGATTGACTAATTGCTTGTATGACTTAACTAATTTAAGTATTGTTGTGGTTGCGTGCTAATTGATGTTTGAAAAATACTTGAGTGTGTAATCGGTTTTGGAATAAATTGGTTTTAAGAAAATTCCATTTGATTTAATTGAGATTTTTAAATTGTAGTCATGGTCGTCCAAAGTTTGTTTTATGATAAAGACTTGAGATTTAAAGTGTTAATTTCAAATTAAAGAGTTATCTAAAGTGAAAAGTGTTTTTGAAATGTCTTCGGGGTTTTATTAAAGTAATTTTGCAAAACGACTCTTTGCTGTCCAGAATAGTTTGGACTTGTTTCTTAATTTTAAAAATGAGTATAAATGATTTAACGTAAAGTTTTCAAGTAATAATCGATTTAAGTAAAAGCCGGATTAAAAACGATTATGTTTTAAATCTTCCGACGAGGAATGAGAGGTGACTAAGTTTTGAAAAAGAATTTCCTAATACAAGTTAATAACATAAGCATATTTTATTTAGTACGAGGAATTTGAAAGACAAGGGATTGGGGCAGCCGACAGCACAAAGGATCCGAGGCGACGGTACGCATTAAATTGCTGGACCTCGGGTGAGAGAGAAGCTTTCCTAAGACACCGTGGTAGTTAGGTGATTTATTAGGACGTTCCGTATCATCTCAAAAATCGGAACTAAGTGGTTCGGAGTCAGTAGTATAAGTGGCAATTGTTTGTGTTGTGTGGCCACTTATACGAAGGTGACAAAGACCACAATGTTATTGTGTGATGTTGTGTGCATGCTTTTATTTATTTATTTAATTATGTTTGATGATACTTATTGCTGCTGAGTGTAATGAGTGAATGGCTGATGGACGTCTGTTACGTCCTGATGCAATGCTTGATGCAATGCTTTTGATATATGCTCCTAATGTTTTTATGTATTCCTTTAATTTCATTACATATCATTTATCCTATACTCATGATTTTTCATACATGTTGATATGTGACGCAAACTTCTTTACTGATGAATAGCCCTAAACGTCTGTCTTTCCTGTCATTATAGAATAATAGTAACACTAAGTAGTAGTTGCCTACAATTAAACATTGCCATTATTCATAAATGCTTTTATATGGTTCAATACCATTAATTTCTCTGACATATTTTTCATATACATGTCATTTATTATAATTAGTACGCGTGATATATTTAAAAGCATGCTTCTTTTATGTGCAATCTTGTATGATTTTCGGGCATTTAATTCCCCAATAATCGTTACGATCATGTTTATTTCGTATGATATTTTTAAAATCATACTACTTTTATACTGATAAGATATCATCTCTTTGCCAATAATTGTCATTATTTCTATTTAATTATTCTACATTGTCAAATTAACGACGATTGCTAATTATTGTTCTTAAACATGTAATGTAAGGTTCAAGAAAGTATGGTCGAACCTTTCAAAATTCATGGATAGTCCCATAAAGACTAACAAGGAAAGATCTTTCTCATTATCTCACTTACGTCATTTACATAGCATGATTTAAGCCTCACATTCATTGTTATTGAATCACTTGCTGCACAACACTATATTATCTTAAATAATACTCATAATTAACAGTGAAATAGCTCATACTTCGCTATTAATGTCATTACATATCATTTACTACTTGATATTCTAATAGCTGTTTTTATACATCATGTAAAGGTATAAATTTGATGGTCGGAACTACCAGGCGCGATAGCCCGAGCACGATGGCCAAAAATGATTTGAGTGTTTCACGCATAACCCAAGTCAGGATTCCTATCATCCGAAAACATGCACGAGCCGACCACAGGTCTAAATCCACAAGCCCATTCTATTTACTGCTTCAATTAAATAAAATTCTGTTTCTGAATTCATTGTATTTACGTACTTTTCCTCATAACCGATTAGCCACCGTTTATGACGCGAACGATTATAAACAGCTCGAACAAGAGCTTATAACTCGTCAAGTATAACTCGTCAAGTACTTTAAAAAGATTCCCGATTCAAACATGATTTCTTAAAATCATTTTATACATCGCGGATAGAGGAACCCACCTCGGCTAAAGTGCTGGAGTTCCGAGGTCTTAACACTTGAATTCTTAACAAAAAGAACAAAAAGAAGCACAAAATCATAACGGATATTATAAATATTCACTCATTTCGGATCATGTAATGATGCACTTTCCTACGATCTCGGTTGGCCGACCAGATCGGCGTGGCTACAAGTGAAAACAGGAATTGCTACCTCGATAACTTGGCCATCGGCCAAATACGTCGCAGGATCGAGGAATGCACCTCGGCCAAGGCAGTCATTCCGACAGCATCCTCCGTAGACGTTACAATCCAATTCATGATATTACTTTTACCACACCCCGATGAGAGAGGTGTATGAATCTCCGAATCGCGATACTCTTCCGAGTAAAAGACCTTGGCTGTGAACATCCTTTTACGTCACCACCAAGCCTCAGAAAAGAATGACTGATCGACCCAAAAGGGCTCTAAACTCGGCACAGTCTCTATGACTCTTCCCGAGCTGGGGGGCTTGTGTCATCGACCAGACTCCGGTCCGACCTACAATCATAACTTCATCACCCTCATCTCGGAGCATCCCCAAATACATTCTGGAACTCCCCCCGCGGGAACTCGGTATGAGCCTCACCGAGCTTGCACTCGGTTCAAGATGAGCCTCACCGAGCTTGCACTCGGTTCGAGATGAGCCTCACCGAGCTGGTGGCGGATCCCCCCGCGGGACCTCGGTTCGAGATGAGCCTCACCGAGCTTGTACTCGGTTCGAGATGAGCCTCACCGAGCTTGTACTCGGTTCGAGATGAGCCTCACCGAGCTTGTTCCTCACCGAGCTTGTACTCGGTTCGAGATGAGCCTCACCGAGCTTTTACTCGGTTCGAGATGTTCCTCACCGAGCTTGTAATCGGTTCGAGATGTTCCTCACCGAGCTTGCACTCGGTTCGAGATGAGCCTCACCGAGCTTGCACTCGGTTCGAGATGTTCCTCACCGAGCTTGTACTCGGTTCGAGATGTTCCTCACTGAGCTTGCACTCGGTTCGAGATGAGCCTCACCGAGCTTGCACTCGGTTCGAGATGTTCCTCACTGATCTTGTACTCGGTTCGAGATGAGCCTCACCGAGCTTGCACTCGGTTCGAGATGAGCCTCACCGAGCTTGCACTCGGTTCGAGATGAGCCTCACCGAGCTTGTACTCTGTTCGAGATGTTCCTCACCGAGCTTGTAATCGGTTCGAGATGTTCCTCACCGAGCTTGTACTCGGTTCGAGATGAGCCTCACCGAGCTTGTACTCGGTTCGAGATGAGCCTCACCGAGCTTGTACTCGGTTCCAGATGTTCCTCACCGAGCTTGTACTCGGTTCGAGATGTTCCTCACCGATCTTGTACTCGGTTCGAGATGAGCCTCACCGAGCTTGCACTCGGTTCCAGATGAGCCTCACCCAGCTTGTGGCGGATCCCCCCGCGGGAACTCGGTTCGAGATCGGGGTACTCTTTCAGTTTCATCATCCGAGCACAAAAGAGCACTATCAACCATCCGCAACACTCTTCCAAGCGGAAGACCACACCTGCAAACAATGTTTTGTTACCACCAACTTTCAGAAGCTCAGCACAGGCTCTTTGAGCCTATACGAGCTTGGGGGGCTTGTAAGGTTAACCAATAATAAATCCTACCGCTATAGGATAAGCATGAGCTCTCTAGTACAGGATAAGGGTGAATAACTCATCCTTCTTATCCTCTAAGAGCCACGTCAGGCCTACTGGGCCGAACAGGCCCATAAGGCACCACAACACAACTTCCCCTATAAGTATCGCCATGCTATAGGGGCTAAGGTATGTTCTCTCATCCCTACTCTCAAGAACTACGTGTGGCTTGATCCCCTGATCACTGGGGGTACGTAGGATCGGGGTCACCCTCGTCAGCTACAATAACACCAAACACACATCGTGGTGTTCCATCAATACCGGGACACTACAGACGTTTTTAAGAAAGTCTTTTTGAAATAATAATTTTGAGAAATTGATATGAAATGGCATTTTCGAAGAGAAGTTTCTGAATCCATAGTTTTGCGAACAATTGTGAAAAGTTTTTATGTGAAAGTTTTCGAAAGGAGATCTTATGATGTGAGATTTTCCAAATAGTTTATGAAAATGTGTTGAGGAAAGTAAGATTGTTCTTTTGGAAAAGATTGAGAATGTTGAAAAGATTTTGGAAATGAGATGATTACGAGCAATGGAGAATGTTGAGAAAATTTGAGCAATGAGATTTGAGATTGTGATGTGATCCCATCTCTGTGCTATGTGAGAATGATGAGAGAAAGTTTGTGCAAAGTTAGCGGTCGGGACTCATTGAAGGGTTGTACGAAGGATGGGCCGACCTTAGGATAATTAAAAAGATAAAAGACTTAAAAGACATACGCGGTGAGGTATGAGAGTGCGAAGTAGTGGAGAGGAAGATACCATAAGTATTTGCGGATACTTAGGAGGATATTGCATTAGGGGAGGACGATGACGGTGAAACGTCAAGAAGTCTAGAGTATGTTTCTAGGTAGAACGAACTCCACATGTGGCGCACTAACGTGGTGGGGACTGGGTCTAATGCCGTGGTGAGTTCTGCGGGCCCACTAGAAACATATTGTCGCCCCCTAGATTGCAAATCTAGAACAGTGAGAGGGACTGGAGTGGGGCATCTTGATTGCCACTGTGAGACAGTGTGCCTTGTTATATATGAATTGAATTGATTTAAGGCTGAGTCCTCCTGGTCTGGGACCATTTGAGTTTGAGACAGCTGTCGTGCCCGCACGGTAAAGGTCCTGTACTCCTGTTTGCTTCCGACTAGGTTGGGTGGATGACCGAGGAGATGTAGACGTGAGTGATAACCGAGAACGAAATGAGTACCCCGATGATATTTTGTAAGAAGAAATTATGATTATGAGAAGGAAAAGGATTGAGAAAGAAAGAATGTTTATGAGAAGTGAAATTAAGTTTGAGAAGATAATGAAAGATAAGAGTAACGATGATAAGACTGTTAATAATGTGATAACATACTTGATCATTGTGTGCTTGTATGTTTTATTGTGTGTTTGTATGGTCCTTCTATCTTGCCTATCGTAATTCCACACCGTCGACGATTCGTCATTTGGATCGCTTACGCTCTCCTGTTCGTTGGCATATCGGGGCTGCTGGTATCTCAACGGGAAGATGGAGAATTGCATGGATATTACCATGTGGAATAAGTATGGATGAGGGTGGAAGCACACCCCACAAGGCTGGGAATGGACCGGTTACACGAAGATCGTGATCCCAGATCCGGAGCATCAACTGAGTGGAGTCAATCTGGAGCCGTACTTGGGACAAGTCACCGTTCGAGGATTTCAGAGCTATGAGGAGAAGGTCCAGTGTGAGAAGCAGAGGAGCTCTACTGTGTTAAGTGGAGTGATACTGGAGTCCAAGAGCAAGGAGAAAACAACCACACCGGCAGCATCATCTTCGAGAACAAAGAGAGGACGTAGGAGGAACAAGGAGCTCCATCCACTCGCCTTTAGTAGGAAAGCTTAAGGATAGTGTAGTAGCTTAGGTCGTTGTGAGTGTTTGAAATTAAGGATTACCGATGCCATGAGCCATTGTGTAATTGAGCTAAGTCTAATTTGACTTGTGAAGCACGTATTTATGCAAAGTGGACTCGTGTAAAGTTTTTTTGAAAACTGTCAAGGTGATTTGAAACCATGTTCTTTTGTGGAAACAATGTTTTATGAAAAGAAAGGTTTTAGTAACAACTCGATTTTCAACAAAAGGACTTTTAAATACACCAATGATTTTTCAACAATGTGTTACAAAAAAAAAATTGGCCTCATTTTTACAACTTCAATAAGAAAAGTTAATCATTTTTGGTTTACGAAAAATCGGGCTGTTACAGAATGGTATCAGAGCCAGGTTAATCCTTAGTGGCCTTAAGCATGGGCTTACATGCTTTGTTTGTGTGACTCTGTGTGTTTGCTAGTGTAAGGATAGGAACCTAGGATTAAAATCTCATCTTTATAGGATATGAGAATTTGTTTGTGTTTAGTGTCGGCTGTGTTAGGAACATGTTGGTTCAATAATGTGAGAGGAAGTAGACCAAGTAGAAAGTGAACAGATCCTAAGGTTAAGACCCCACTAATGTTATGTCCTTGACTTATAGACTTAAGTTGTTGACCTTAGCGTACCTTTGATACAAGGATAGTTACTACCCTTAAGGATATAGGATATTGTCCCTGGATTTCTGTGTTTGTTGAATTGCTTCAATAAAAACAGTTGGTATTGTTGAAATTCGAACCTTTTCTTCATGAGCCTTACTATCAAACCGTAGTCATACCGATCCTATTTAAGATTCATTAACCCAATTTGTAGAATTGTAAGTGCCATAGTTACCTAGAT
The DNA here is from genome assembly GCA_037953625.1 of Crotalaria pallida. Lineage (NCBI taxonomy): Eukaryota > Viridiplantae > Streptophyta > Magnoliopsida > Fabales > Fabaceae > Crotalaria > Crotalaria pallida. The sequence goes on from CM075649.1 coordinate 84,833,582, forward strand.
AGTTTAAGCTTGGATAATCAAGGATGGATGGATAGTTGAAGTTGAGTAAGAGGGTAAGGCCATAGGGGGCTTAGTAATAAGTTTGATCGAAGTTGGGGAGTCACAAGGAAGGAAAGAGGTGTATGTTACCAGTTATTAGAGGAAATTTTGAGGAAAGATTGAGGATTAGAATTGCCATACACAATAATTAGAGGTTTAAACGGTAGAAGTGATAGGCTTGATGGATATTTAGGACGAATTTGAGGAGAAAAGTGAGGTTATCTTGGGGAAGTAAGACCAAAGTAGTTATGGAATTCCCCTTAAGTCGGAGAAACAATGAATGCAAGTATTAGAGTTAGGTGGAGGACTAAAGGAAAGTGTAGTTATTTGAGAGTTATTGACAGTCCAAAGTGATAGAAAGTAGTGAGTATCTAAGGGTTTTAGGCTAAACCCTGTGCTTTTGGAGATGTTTGAATTTTGTTTGCTTAATTTTCCCTAAGTCTGTACCTATGGTCGGACTTTCTGTGATGACGGTCAGCTAAGGGAGCGACGTCTTCTTTGGTCAGTCCGTTGGACTTGACCCGATTCGACACGCAAGCGGATGAGTGAATGCGACTTCTTCGTCTGAAAACAACCAACGAGGAGCACTGCAAAGAGGATTATACCTGCATAAGGGAATACGACCACGAAACGAAAGGAGAGTATTCTTATGGGAATCACAATAATGAGCGAACTTTGTGCCCTGCTACCCAATCCACCACGCATTTCTCGGGAACGAGAAATCTTTAAGTTGGGGAGAATGTAACATCCCGCAAATTCCTCGTATTAATTTAAAATATTAAAGAGAATTATTTTAGAGAAAAACATTTTTGAAAGAATATTGTCTTAAATAAATTTTCTAATTCACGTTTTTTAAAGCAATGAGTAATTTTAAAAGAAATGATTTCTTGAAGTAATGCCAAAAGTTTAGAAAATAAGTTTTTGGGAAAGTCTATGTGATTGATGTTTTTATAAAGAAATTGTGATTTTGTATAAGTCATTTCATGATGAATAAAAAAAATTATTTTCGATATAATTGTGTGTGTGAATATGATTCCTTGAAATATTTGGATTAGTGTGTGAAGTGGTGATCATATGCTCAAAAATGGAATTGATTAAGAAATGAAAAGATAATGCATGCATAAGTGTTGATGTGTGTGCTACGTGTGAGGGTGTGTGTGTGCTACGTGTATGTATGCATGAATGAGGACTAGGATTTTATTTTTAAGATAGGAAGCCATGGACTAGGGTGGGACTATAAGTAACTAAGTTTGTGGCCAAATCCTAACTAGTAACCAAAAAGTAACCAAACCTAAAAGGAACCTAGTCCCTTAAATCACTCCTTGTTGTCTCCTTAGCATTGATAAATACCACCCATGCAACTTATTGGGTTGCCAAAATTATCCCTCCCATTTACATTCATGGCCGAACCTCCAAGGGCAAAAGAGGGAGTGCATGAATTTCCTATATAAGACTTACACCTTGATTCCTTTCCATTCATTTTCTTTCATTCTTTCATTTCCCTTCATTTCCTCCATACACATTTGTTGAAAGCGAGATCAAGCTCCCAACACCTCAAGAAATAAAGAAGAGGCCGTGAGCTATAGAGGAAGAAGGAGGGAGAGACCAAGCCAAAAACCTAAGTTCTTCCTTGAAAATCCAAGCACCTAGAAGCTAGAAGACCAAGTTTTCTTTGGTGGGTAGCTCGAAGATTATGAGGGAAATTGTAATAGCTTAGCTTTTTTCTTTGATCTTGTGATCTTTCTTTCTTTACTTCTTTGCATATAAATTTTCTAAGTTTATTTATGTTTGATCTTGGACTTTTAAGACTAAAAATAAATTGTAACCTCTAATCAACGGACTTCATAACTCAATTAAGGTTTTCAAGAAAGATCTAAAAGTTTTTCAACAAAAATCTTAAAGATCTAAAAGGTTTTAGAGAATTTTGTAAAGTTTGAAACGAACCTCTTTGCATGTTAATTTTTCCTTCCTAAAATCGTGAGTCCTAATGTGTTTAAGAGTTTGTTTGATAAATAAATATGTGATCTTTAACTTTGCATGTTTATCTTGGTGTTTTGGGTGCTTGCATGTGTTATTTATACTTGGATCTTGAATAAGTGAACTTACAAGATAATAGATCCTAGATTGTATAACTCGGTCATGACTAGAGAAACTAGGTCATGATGCTTTCATTTTTGATTTGGGTTCTTGCATGTTTGTTCTATGTTTGAAAAAGTTGATTTGAGTAGCTTCAATGTTTTGATCTTGATCTTGATTTTTATAAGGCCTTGATCTTTGGTTTTTATCTTTAAAAAGCCTTGATCTTTATGTTTGTATGTCACGGTTTTGATCTTTTCCTACTCAAAATGATTTTTTTTACTTTTGATTTATGCCATTAGGATTGATTTCATGACTTGATCTACAAGATCTAGGTGCATGCATGTTGTTTTTAAGTGAAAAGGATTTGATCTTCCTTAGAGGCCATTTCGGTTTTACAAAGAATCAAGGGAACAAGCTTTTGAAAAATTAATTTCAACTTGTTTTTTTTAGTAAGGTGCATTCGGTTTTATGTTTGGACAAGGAAATGGTATTTTAAAAAGTGTTATGCAAGAAAATGCATCATTAACCCATGAACCTTAGTTTTTGCATGTTGAAAAATGAACCAAGGATCTTGTTTTGTCATAGAGGGGTATTCGGCCTAGGCATCCTAAATAGACTAGGGTTCTTTTCATGAGGAGACTTAAAAAGTAATGAGTATGTTTTGAGAAATTGTGCTAAAATAAATAGTTTGAAGTTGTGTTATGGATATTTATTTTATATTTGGTTTTCGATTAAAGAATAAAGAACATATATGAATTAAATGATTTTGGAAAAGTTTGTGTTTAAATGAATATATGAGTGTGTATATGCATTCGGGTAAAAGAAAAAGGAAGAGTAAATAATTTGTTGCATGAAAAAGAAAGTGGAAATTTAAGTGCTTAAAATGAATCAAGTTAATTTGTGTGATTTAAATTTGTGATGTTTTGACTTGTCTTCTTTGACATTATTCGGCCACATAGTGTAAATAGGTTTAGGAAATTTGGTGGTATTAAAATAAACTCATGTGGTGATGTTTGAAAAGAATTGAGTTGTTGTGCTTGGTTTATATATATGAATGTCTAAGTGTTTTGTTTAACTTGTAATTAAATTAAAGGATTGACTAATTGCTTGTATGACTTAACTAATTTAAGTATTGTTGTGGTTGCGTGCTAATTGATGTTTGAAAAATACTTGAGTGTGTAATCGGTTTTGGAATAAATTGGTTTTAAGAAAATTCCATTTGATTTAATTGAGATTTTTAAATTGTAGTTATGGCCGTCCAAAGTTTGTTTTATGATAAAGACTTGAGTTTTAAAGTGTTAATTTTAAATTAAAGAGTTATCTAAAGTGAAAAGTGTTTTTGAAATGTCTTCGGGGTTTTATTAAAGTAATTTTGCAAAACGTCTCTTTGCTGTCCAGAATAGTTTGGACTTTTTTCTTAATTATAAAAATGAGTATAAATGATTTAACGTACACTACACCAAAATATGGATTTAACAACGCTCATTTAACAACATTTTTGAAAAAGATGTTGTTGAAAGTTCACATGGAAGTATTAACAACATTGCCTTTACTTTGTGTTGTCTATGAGAAATAAACGACAACACTCTCTTCACCAAGCGTTGTCATTATCTTTCCATTCCAGCACTTCCGTATAAGACAACATTATTTTAAAAAGATGTTGTCTTTTCTCTTCACATATGACAACACCATCTTTATCGGGCGTTGTTAATTTGTTTCCACTCTCAATATCATTATTATATTATTTACGAAAGTCTTTTTTATTCATATAATTTAAAGTACATTTATTTAGAGTAATTACCCTATGTGAAAAATATATTTTTTATACTTTACTTTGATATATTCAATATGGCAAAACCACTATATTGGTCCTGTAAGTTATTTTTTGGTTGTGATTTCGTCCCTTAACTTTTTTTCGTTTCAAATAAGTCCTGAAGTTGTTGTCGTGTAACAAATAAGTCCTTTCCGTTAGTTTTTTCTATTTAGTGACACGTGTCACTCAACTAATGGTGCCACGTATTAAAAAAATGATTTAATAACTTTTTTTCAAATTTTCTTATGGTGACACGTGTCGCTTAATGAAAAAAATTAACGGAAAGGACTTATTTGTTACACTTCAACAACTTCAGGACTTATTTGAAACGAAAAAAAGTTAAGGGACGAAATCGCAACTAAAAAATAACTTAAGGGATCAATCTAGTAGTTTTGCCTATTCAATATTAAGTTATTTTAATACTTCCAAATTTCTAACTTCATGATTTGTCTATATGTACTTCTTTCGTCCTTTATTATATGACCTCTTTGGATATTTTTACGTCTATCAAGATCGATAAATTTTATACTAAAATTGATATGTTTTTCCAAAAATACCCTTTTAACAAATAATTTAAATATAATAAATATTTTATTGAAGTACCACTTTGGTCCCTCATGTTTTTTAGATAAGACACTTTAGTCCCTAAAAATGTGGAAATTCACCTTTAGTTCATGAAGATATTTTTATGGGACACTTAAGTCCCTCCGTCCACTCCGTCAACTGCCTCAACCGCGGACTTAAGTGTCCCATAAAAAAGTTTTGAGGGACTTAAGTGTCTCATAAAAAATTTTGAGGGATTAAAAATGAATTTTCACATTTTGAGAGATTAAAATGTCCCATCTAAAAAACACGAGGACCAAAGTCATACACACTCTAAATTTTTTAGGCGGGCTACTGAAGTTTTCACACGATATTTTGATACCTCTTAGCTTCCTCTCTCTATTCACTCCCTCTCTTGTCTCTGATCGCAAAAACCCTCCCAAGTCCCAAGCCTCTCTCTCGCAAAAACCGGCCGTCGTTCCTTGCCTCTCTCTCCAGCACCGTTCCCAGCTTCTCTCAGCACCGCCGCTCTCTCTCTTCCTCAGCCACTCTCAATGTCACCCACTCGTTCTCTTCCTCGAGCCCTCTCTCTCGCCTCTGCCGCTCCCAAGCCCTCCAACGCCGCCACCGCTCCCAAGCCCTCCTTCCACTCTTTTCCTCACCCACAACCACCGCCGCTCCCAAGCCCTCCACCGGCTTCCACCATCACCGAACCACACCAAATCGCATCAACAAGCCCTCCATCACCACGGTTGGTCCCTTCTTCACCGCCACCTCACCACAGCTGATAGCATCAATAACCGCCGCCTCACCCTCTTCCTCAACTCCTCCAAGTCATGGTTGCGCTTCACTACAGGTACCAACTCCTCTGTTCTATTGCTTTGTTTGCTCATCAGTATGGTTAAATATTTTTCTTTTTGTTTTAATTGAAACCTTAATCAACACTATGCAAATTTGTATTTCATTTTAATTTAGTTTCGATTCCTAGTTGCATGCAAGAGAAACATGACCCTTAAAATAAAATAAAAATAAAAAATCTCTGATTAAAATGAAAGAAGAAAAATGTGAAGAGAGTGATGACATTGTGATGCAAGTTGTGATGTTCTTCACTGCAAGGTTTCTGCATTTTGGTATATTGGTTAAGAAAATAAAAGAGGTAGTTCTATCTTGAAAAATGGTAAATTTAAAACATCGAGAACTAATTGACTTAGATTTTGAATACGAGTTTTCCTTTAATGTATTCCTTAACGAATGCCCTTAGGGAAAAGTTTAGCAATGCCCCTTTTTTTTAGTAAATTTGTATGCTCCCATCTTAAATTTGGGTAAAAGGGGGCTGCCACTGGTTTTTACTGATATGCAAAAGGGGGCTGGTGGTGATGCTATTGTGCTTTAGTAGTAAAGGGGAATAATTTGCTGAACTATGCTATTGAAGGCTATTATTTTGTACTTCACATTAAGGTGGAAATGAAAAACATTATTGCTTTAGTGGTTCATGTAACACCCCAAAATTTTAATCCCCGATTAATGAAATGTTAATTATAATTTAATTATAATTAATAGTTTCTATATTAATCCTTGATTAAAATATGTGTTCATGTGACTAGTTGATGTGTGGAAATTATTTAATAAATAATTTAAATGCTTAAAATAAGAGTTTTGCATATTAGTCCCTGGGTTGGGACCTAGAAGCAATTATAGGAAAGATTTTGGAGGGAAGATAAATAAAATAATTATTTTTCAAAAACTGGGTAAAACACTCGAGTATTTTCTGGAATACTCGAGTATTCTGGGTCAAACTGCACGAGTTAGTGCGTTTGGTGAGTCACCGCCAACGATTTCCCTTCGTTGACACGAAATCGCCTCCATGCCAACACCAAGGGTGTCGTGTCGTGATGCATGATGCCCCTCCATGTCTATTTAAGCTCTTCAACCTCCCTAAGCTACGAATTTTGCTCATTCTTGTTGGTGTTGTTGAAGTTAGGGTTTTGAATTCATTCTCTTCGATTCTCCTTCTCTGTGTCGATTTGAAACACAAACCAAACACGAATACAAAGCTCACATCTTGAGCTTTGTATAGAGAGTAATATTGTGAGGATTGAGTGTGCGTGCTGGGAGAATTGAAGATTTGAAGTAGAAGCTGTTTCTGTTGAACTTTGGTCTAGAGCTTACTTTGATCACTGATTCTGGTAAGCTCACGAATTCTTGAGTCTCAAACTCAATTCCTTTAGTTAGAACATGTTGCATAGAGTTTAGAAATCTAATTTTCCCCAATTCTTATCTCTGTTTCATGGGTGAACCAATTCGGTTTTGATGGTGCACTCAAAACTGTCATGCATGTGAAGCTCAAAGTGATTTCTGGGGTTGGAGCACTTTTCTTCGATTTCTTTCTGTTGATTCACGTCTGAGAGGTAAGGGGAAGTAATTATATTCACTAGATAGAGTTTAAATTCCATTAATTGTGTTAGAGAGCCACCAAGAGGCTCTAAGGGCTTAGATTGAATAGGAACTTTGATTTGGAGACCAATCCATGCTCTAAATCCGTGATGAGCAAGTTTAATATCATGTATGTGAACTAAAATGCACTTGGTTTTATGTGTATTGTGCTTTTTATGAGAATTGACATGTTAAGTTGTGAAAATGTGTTTTGATGCATGATTACTGATTTCTCTGTCAAATCTGTGTTTTGACTTGTAATAAGTGTTGTAACATGTCTAAATAATGTTATGTGAACTCTGTGGATCCCTGGAATGGATTAAATTTGAATAGAAATGAAAATGTCATGTTAAAACCAGTTTTCAGTGCTGTCTGCTGAGAAACACTCGAGTAAAAGGCAGAGTACTCGAGTAAATCGTATTCAAAACCATGTAAATTAAGGAAGAACACTCGAGTAGTCTGTCTGGTACTCGAGTATCGAGCATGACCTGAGGACCATTATAGGCCAAACACTCGAGTCAGTCAAGGTCACTCGAGTATTCTGGAAATGTTCAAGAACACTCGAGTAACCCATGAACTACTCGAGTAAATTGTTGAATTGAAAACCCAAATCCTCAGAAAGTCATGAACACTCGAGAAGTCTTAAGAACACTCGAGTAATCTGGAAAAGTTGAGTAACACTCGAGTATCCTGAAGTTTACTCGAGTAAATTGCCCAGAACCTGAAAACATCATTTTCAATTCTAAGTCAAATAATTAATGAATTATTGAGAATAGTCCAAGGGATTAAGACTTAAAGAAATTAATTAATACAAAAAGATCGTTTGGTGACGGTCCTTTGTGATAAAGGAAATAAGCCTAGGTGGCTTGTAAAGTATTAATCAACTTCCCTTAAGTCTAAAAGATAAATTGCATTCATCCTGGAGTTTGGATGGTAGGACGTATTTCATGTTTGTTAAACATATGGAGGGCCTCTGGGAGTGCCAATACGCTTGCTTGATGACACGTCGTTGACGTGGTCGGCTTAGTGGATGCCGATATGGATATATCGTTTGGATGACGATCCGTTTGGATGACGGGATATGCTCGGGTGGCATGGATACCAAGCTTGTCGTGTACATTCTAGGTGAATGTACGAATGGTTGTATACCTAGGAATACAACACACTGTTGAGTGCTGGGTTGTCAAGGATGGACGTCAGAGAGTGACATAGTATTATGATGGAGATAGGCTTGAGAGCTAAAGTCATGCATCATGCCATTCATTCAAATAAACTGTTATGACTGAATTAAGTGTGAACATTCTATGTGCATAACCTACTTGCTAAGTGTTAAGTGTGATTGATATTAATTGATGCATGTTACATATTTATGTTGCATAATTTATTCTCTATTGATTATGTGTATAGAATTGCTTACCCCTATGCCCTTGTAGGTGATGTCTCGCTACATTGCTTGCATCGAGATCCGGCCACTTCCTAGTGGCATATGGATCTATGAGGACCATCGCGCGGTGTTTGAGGGGGAGGTAGAGATTACCTTCTATCACCCGAACCCGCTGATGCGATTTCGTCCTCGTAGGTTTAGGATTCCCATCATATACACTATGCATGTACCCCCATTTTACACTTACCATGGACCACCTCCCACGCGACCAGCTCGCTCTTATCATAGTTTTCGTTTTCGACCTACCCGCTCTCACCCTTTTACTTCGAGAGTCGTCCGCGAGGAGACTCCCCTATCTGATCCGAGGAGCCCAGTCAGGGTTTCACCATCACTTGACCCGGTACCCAGTGGTAGGGTACACTCTCCCTCGGATGAGATCGAGGAGGATCCGGTGGAGGACGAGAGTGGGAGCGAGCCTGTCGTGCATTCTACTGGGAGTGACTGGAGGGACGACGATCCCTAGGTACATGTATATGGTGTATGATGTGGATCTGAGGATCCGGTGTGTGGAGGAGATTTGCTGCTGCTGCTGTGATGATGATGCTACTACCTTACTCACTTTACTTTTGGGAGACTACTACTGCTACTACTACTCCATCTGATGCTGCCAGATCTATGTGACTATTCCTATAGCTATATATTTTGTTATGTATATATATTGTAGATATACTTTTGGAGCACTCTAGAGCTTGTAGTTACACTGTTTTATAGATCTGAAGATGGACTTGTATATTTTGAAACTTGGAGACTTTACTCATGGGCTATGTACTTATGACTCTCTATATCTATGAAAACCTATGTTTATATTCTATCAGTTGCATAGTCCAGTAATTTCCGCTTAATCTGATTTAATCTGTTTAAGAGCTCGGCTATAAATGGTATCAGTTCTATCGTACAAAGCAAGGGTAGCTTAAGCTACTTGATACAAAGATATTTTTAAAAGATCGAATGTTACTCTATTTGCGAAAAGGTTTTAGAAATCGCCGAACTCGATACAATGATTTTGAGATAATATAGATTTTGTTCTCCAAGACTTTCAAGTGACGATTCGTGCACCCGCTTTAAAAGAAAAATTTTATTTACCTATTTTCTTAACACTCACAAGTCCATATATATTATCCAATATAAAAGCATATTTATTAGTTTTATATTTGGGTAATCCGAGAAGGGTGTCACAGTTCACTTTAGTAGTGAAAAACTCTTGTAATTTGGTTGTTTGCTTGAAGTATTTCTTATAATTAGATTTAGTGTTGGACTCTCTTTTTTGGTTTTTGGTTTCTGACCAATCTGGAAATTTTTTTTGCTTCTCTAAATTTTTTTAGGATGGTTTTGGAGTTCATTTTGAAGAATGTGTAATATGAAAATATATCACAGGCAATCCGGGGAGAGTTCTGGAATTCGATATGTTTTGATAGTACTGTCATAGGATTTATTTCATCAGTTTACTATGTTTCTATGTGCTCTTCAGGTGGGTACATCAACTTGATCGAGAATTAACAATCTACTACACTGCACCTAGGTGGATAAGCTCACCAACAACTACAAGTGAGAGTTTGCCATGATTTAATTGCACTGTTCTGTAGTAATTAGAAAGGACATTCATGAAGTAGTGTTTTTGAAGTTTTTTATTTTTATTATGAAAAAGTACCTAGTTGACAAGTCTAGTCACATGGGCTTGAATTTGATCAGGTTGTTAAGAAAATCTGAGATGAGTATGAACCCAGCATGCTTTATGGATTATCTATAATTGTTTATATATTAGAGGCTTCCCTAATGATCATGCCTTGATGTTGTTGCTCCATGTGACACCCTTCCGGATTACCCAAATATAATATAGTAATTAAGCTTTTATATTGGATAATATATGGACTTGTGAGGATTAATAAAATATGGAAATAAAATTTTTCTTGCTTTAAAAGCGGGTGCACAAATCAACACTTGGAATTCTTGGAGAATAAACCCTAAGGTATTACCATAACAGTTATATTGGATTCGGCGATTTCTAAAACCTTTTCGAAAGTTGGGTAGCATTCATCTTTTGGAACCGTATTTTATATTATAGAAAATAACTGAAGCTACCCTTGCTTTATTTGATAAAACTGATACCATCGAATAGTTTTCACAGCCGAGCCCTCAAATAGATTAAATCAGAGTAAGCGGAATTATCGGACTATGCAATTACTAGTAAGATGAACATAGGTACATATATATATATAATAAGAGTCATAAGTACATAGCCCCATATCAAAGCTTCCAAGATCCCAAAATACAAGTCCATAAATAGATCTATATAATAACATGACCAAATCCCTAGAGAACCCCAAAAGTATATCTACAACATATATACATAACCAAAATAAAACTCGAAGGGTGGTCACGTAGATCCGGCAGCATCAGATGTAGTAGTAGTGATAACAGCAGTCTCCAAGAAACATAAGTAGTAAGGTAGTAGCATCATCATCAACACAGCAGCAGCAGCAAGATCTCCTCCACAGCCTCCACACATCGGATCCCCTGATCCTCATCACATACCCTATACACAAACCTAGGGATCATCGTCCCTCCAATCACTCCCAGTAGAATGCATGACAGGCTCGCTCCCACTCTCGTCCTCCACCGGATCCTCCTCGATCTCATCCGAGGGAGAGTGTACCCTACCACTAGGTACCGGGTCAGGTGATGGTGAAACCCTGACTGGGCTCCTCGGATCAGAAGGGGGAGTCTCCTCGCGGACGACTCTCGAGGTAAAAGGGTGAGAGCGGGTAGGTCGAAAACGGAAACTGTGATAGGAGCGAGCTGGTCGCGTGGGAGGTGGTCCATGGTAAGTGTAAAACGGGGGTACATGCATAGTGTATATGATGGGAATCCTAAATCTACGAGGACGGAATCGGATCAATGGGTTCGGATGGTAGAAGGTAACCTCTACCTCTCCCTCGAACACCGCGCGATGGTCCTCATAGATCCATGTGCCACTAGGAAGTGGCCGGATCTCGATGCAAGCAATGTAACGAGACATCACCTACAAGGGCATAGGGGTAAGCAATTCTATACACATAATCAACAGAGAATAAATTGTGCAATATGAGTATGTAACTATGCATCAATTAACAACAATCACATATAACACTTAGCAGTTAATTAATGCACATAGGATGCTCACACTTATTTCATTTATCACAATTAATTTAAATGAATGGCATGATGCATGACTTTAGCTCTCAAGCCTATCTCCATCATACTATGTCACTCTCTGACGTCCATCCCTGACAACCCAGCACTCAACAGTGCGTTGTATTCCTAGGTATACAACAATTCGTACACTCACCTAGAATGTACACGTCAAGCTTGGTATCCATGCCACCCGAGCATATCCCGTCATCCAAACGGACCGTCATCCAAATGGTATACCCATATCGGCATCCACTAAGCCGACCACGTCAACGACGTGTCATCAAGCAAGCGTATTGGCACTCCCAGAGGCCCTCCACATGTTTACCAAAAACATGATATACGTCCTACCATCCGAACTCCAAAATGAATGCATTACTTTACTTAAAAGGAATTGATTGATGTTTTATCCTTTTATTAATACATTACGTGCCTCCCGAGCAACGTATCATTACTCAAATGAAAATATCATAACGTCAATCAATTTCCTTTAAGTCCAGGATCACTCGGTTTATTGTCCTTTAAATGTTACAAAATGACTTAGAATTGAAAATGGTATTTTTAAGTATCTGACTAAAAATACTCGAGTGTTTTCCATAATACTCGAGTAGTTTATCATTTTCCAGATTTTACTCGAGTAGTTTATGATTATACTCGAGTCGTTCATGTCTGTTTAGAGATTCAAGTTTTCAGATCTTCAAAAATATACTCGAGTAATTCATGAGATACTCGAGTAGTCCATTACCCAGAATACTCGAGTAGTTCACATATTACTCGAGTTGTTCATTAATTTTTACTCTTGTTGCATCTGAAATACTCGAGTGCTTAGCCTGGTTCTCAAGTTGGTGCGCCAATTTTCACACTAGTGCATCACGAAATACTCGAGTGTTAAGCCATATACTCGAGTATTTGCAGACAGAACATACTGAAACTTGGTTTTTACATACCATTTCAATTTCTAAACATTTTTAACCCAAACCAGTGATCGCAATAGTTCATATACCATATATTGAACATGTTTCCATACTCATTTCATATCAAATAACCAATTTGGCGGAGAATCAATAAATCATGCATAAAAACACATTTTAACAACTCAACACCTCAATTTACACAATAAGCACAATACTCATGAAACAAAGTTCATTTAAGCTTGTATGCATGATATAGAACTTGTTCAACACAGTTTTAGAGCAAAGCTTGGTCTCCAAACCAAAGATCCTATTCAATCTAAGCCCTTAGAGCCTCTTGGTGGCTCTCTAACACAAATAATGGAATTTAATCTCTATCTAGTGAATATAATTACTTCCCCTTACCTCTCAGACGTGAATCAAACCAAGAATCCCAAAGAAAAGCTCCACAACTCTCAGACCAACTTCAAGCACCACATGCAGAGCATTTTGAGTGCAACACCAAAGTGGAATTGGTTCACACATGAAACAGAGAATAAAATTGGGGAAATTAGGTTTTCTAGACTCTATGCAACATAATCTAACTAAGGAAATCGAATTTGAGACTCAGGGATTCATGAGCTTACCAGAAATCAAGATCAAAGTAAGCTCCAGACACAAACTTGACCAAGAACAGCTTCACTTCAACTCCTTGAATCCTCCAACACACTCACTCAATCCTCACGATTTTGGTGTTTATACAAAGCTCGTGATGTGAGCTTTGTATTCGTGTATCACTCGAATCCTAACACTCAGAATATAAGGAGAATCGAAGAGGGCAAATCCGAAACCCTAACTTTCATCAACAACCCAAACTTAACCAAAAAGCTTCACGAATCTGTTGTTGTTGAGCTTAAATAGAGCAAGGAAGCTCTCATGCAAGGCGACACGAAAGCCTTGAGGTGTTGGGGAAGGAGTATTCGTGGCGGGAAGAGGGAATCGTTCATGGTGACTCATCAAACGCACTAACTCGTGCAATTTGACCCAGAATACTCGAGTATTCAGAATAATACTCGAGTATTTTGCCCAATTTTTGAAAAATAATTATTTTATTTAATTTCCCTCCAAAACCTTTCCTATAATTGCTTCTAGGTCCCAACCCAGGGACTAATATGCAAAATACTCATTTTAGGCATTTATTATATTTATTAAATAATTTCACACACACAAACTAGTTACATGAACACATATTTTAATCAAGGATTAATATAGAAAATATTAATTATAATTAAATTATAATTAACATTTCATTAATCGGGGATTAAAATTTTGGGGTGTTACACTCCAGGTCCTGTTGGAGATGAATATAGGCTTTCAATGTTGAAAGCAGTGGAAAGTGTGGTAAGCTATTTCTCCTAGCTCCTCATTGCAAGTGCTCTTTTTCTTGAATAAGGACCAATTTTATTAACACCTTGCTTTGCTTTGCTTTTAATTCATTCAAGTTATGCTTTCCTATTTGTTTACAAGAACTAATAATTTTACAGCTGCAGGGAAGAGTCCACCCATTATGCCTGGTTGCAGATGATAGTATATTTTTACCACTTCTTGTGTCACATCTTTCAGAAGCATCACATGTAATTTCATTACTTCCAGGGCTGAAGGAAAAAGGCCTCCAATAATTGCAAGTTGTTGCTCATGCTAATCATTTGTCACCTAATCGCATAGAAGTTATTGGAAAAAGGGTCAAACAGTTAATTGTGCATGATACACAACAGAAAAAGGTTGAGTTTTCTTGATTTCACTTGCTTGGTTGACTTTACTTCGTATGTATATGAATTTCAAGTTCTCTATTAGAAACCTGTAGCATAGATCACTACTATGTTTATGCCTATTTAGGATAATATAAAATGTAAATGACTTTGTGACTTTATTACTTTGTTATTGATAATATATTGAACTCATAATGAATTATTCACCTTGCATTAATTTTATATACAAATGCTTTTGTAGTTAATGTCATCTAAGATGTAATTCATAACATCTAAGAAGTTTCTTTTTATATGAAGGTGACGGTTGGTGACAATGAACTTTGAAGGGGTTTTGCTTTTCCTTATTTATTTCTAGACACTGTTGTTACTTTCTTTTCTATTATATTTTTTTCTTCTATATCAAGCATAAGCTAATTAAGCATCCTCTATACCAAGATTCTTTTAGCAAAGTATTCATTATACATTGCTTATATTTTAAAGTTCTAAGGGTATCTCTAATTGTGTTATTTTTCATTTAAGGATTGTTGCTTACATTTTTTGACTGTCTTGACAATTTCAACTTTAGTATATGAAGCCAATAAAAGTATGTGATGTTCATCACTATAGATATAATTATTGTATAACTTCTTTTAAACAAACCTGCAGGAAATACTGATTGCAGAACTGGAACTGAAAGTTTGCCTTATAAAATGGGGGACTATGGTTTTTTGATGATGATGTTGTCTTATTTTAGCTCCGCATGGAAGAAAGCTAGTATTGCAGAAGTGGAACTAAAAGTTTTCCTTATAAAGTGGGGGATTATGGTTTTTTGATGATGATATTGTCTCATTTTAGCTTCGCATGGAAGAAAGCTCACATGCTATGTAGTGTTAGAAATTTTATTGTAAGAGGGACTAAGAAAGCTCATATGTTATGCACTTTCTAAGTAAAACTTTGAAATTGATGTAGACTATGGTAGTTTTCGATTTTGTTTTGTGGAAAGTATGTCATGTACTTATTTACTCTATTTGTAATGAAATTTTTATTCTAAAAAAATTTATTATGTTGACCTTAATTTTTTTATTTAGTTATTTATTTCTAATTGTTTATTATTTTTTAGAAAGTTTCACGATTAGTGGAAAAAATATTATAAAAAATTGGTGTTGATTTAGCCACAGATTCGACTGTGGTTATATATATATATATATATATATATATATATATATTTTAAATTTACTTTCTTACTTAGCCACGGTTATAATTGCAACTAATATCCAAAAAAACTGTAGCAAAATGAATATTAGACAACACCGTTTCAAAATTGTGTTGTCAATGTTTTAGTTTCAACAGTACTGTTTTAAAACAGCGTTGTCTATGTTTTAGTTTCAACAGTGCCTTGTGAAAATGGTGTTGTCAATGCCTTACTTTCAACTGCACTATTTTGAGACGGTGTTGTCAATACCTTTGTTTCAACAACGATATATCAAGATGGTATTGTCAATGCTTTTGTTTCAACAACGTTGTTTATTTGTGTTGTTGTTCTTTCAACAACGCAGACTTTGACAACGCCTGAAATTCGTTGTTGAAAAGCCAAAATTGGCGTTGTTGATCCTTAGTTCTGGTGTAGTGGTAAATTTAAGTAAAAGCCGGATTAAAAACGGTTATGTTTTAAATCTTCCGACGAGGAATGAGAGGTGTCTAAGTTTTGAAAAAGAATTTCCTAATACAAGTTAATAACATAAGCGTATTTTATTTAGTACGAGGAATTTGAAAGACGAGGGATTGGGGCAGCCGGCAGCACAAAGGATCCGAGGCGACGGTACGCATTAAATTGCTGGACCTCGGGTGAGAGAGAAGCTTTCCTAAGACACTGTGGTAGTTAGGTGATTTATTAGGACATTCCGTATCATCTCAAAGATCGGAACTAAGTGGTTCGGAGTCAGTAGTATAAGTGGCAATTGTTTGTGTTGTGTGGCCACTTATACGAAGGTGACAAAGACCACAATGTTATTGTGTGATGTTGTGTGCATGCTTTTATTTATTTATTTAATTATGTCTGATGATACTTATTGCTGCTGAGTGTAATGAGTGAATGGCTGATGGACGTCTGTTACGTCCTGATTGAGAAATGAAAATGAAAAGAATAAGTTGAGAAAGTAAGAGAATTGAAAATAAAGACACAATGAGAAAGGAAGAATGAGTGAGAATAAGATATGTGTTGGAAAAGAAAGAAAGAGTTGAGATTGGGGAAGGAATGAAATGATAGTGTTGAGAACGAGCCAGAGCTGGGGAGAGCGATGTTGATATGAGATGTGGTTTCAGTGGAGCTGGGCTCCTTTGTCTTTTGGTTTTAGTCTGGGACTAGTGTTGAGTTGAGCTTGCTCCTCCATTAGCGCCCAGCAAAGTTGTGATTTTTGAAAAGGTTTTTGAAAAGCAGTTTTTGAAAAGGTTTTTAATAAAGAGATTTGGTAGAGAATAATGAAGAGAAATTTTTAGAAAAGGATTTATGAAAAAAAATTCTTTTGAGAATGTTTTTGAAAAGAGGTTTTTGAGAAATATTATGAAAAGTATTTTCAGAAAGTTTTTGAAAGGCAATTTTGTGAAAAGTTTTGAAGGGAGATTTTTTTTTATAAACTTCGAGAAAGTTCTTTGGTAATGACGTTTTTAAGAAAGTCTTTTTGAAATAATAATTTTGAGAAATTGATATGAAATGACATTTTCGAAGAGAAGTTTCTGAATCCATAGTTTTGCGAACAATTGTGAAAAGTTTTTGTGTGAAAGTTTTCGAAAGGAGATCTTATGATGTGAGATTTTCCAAATAGTTTATGAAAATGTGTTGAGGAAAGTAAGATTGTTCTTTTGGAAAAGATTGAGAATGTTGAAAAGATTTTGGAAATGAGATGATTACGAGCAATGGAGAATGTTGAGAAAATTTGAGCAATGAGATTTGAGATTGTGATGTGATCCCAGCTCTGTGCTATGTGAGAATGATGAGAGAAAGTTTGTGCAAAGTTAGCGGTCGGGACTCATTGAAGGGTTGTATGAAGGATGGGCCGACCTTAGGATAATTAAAAAGATAAAAGACTTAAAAGACATACGCGGTGAGGTATGAGAGTGCGAAGTAGTGGAGAGGAAGATACCATAAGTATCTGCGGATACTTAGGAGGAGATTGCATTAGGGGAGGACGATGACGGTGAAACGTCAAGAAGTCTAGAGTATGTTTCTAGGCAGAACGAACTCCACATGTGGCGCACTAACGTGGTGGGGACTGGGTCTAATGCCGTGTTGAGTTCTGCGGGCTCACTAGAAACATATTGTCGCCCCCTAGATTGCAAATCTAGAACAGTGAGAGGGACTGGAGTGGAGCATCTTGATTGCCACTGTGAGACAGTGTGCCTTGTTATATATGAATTGAATTGATTTGAGGTTGAGTCCTCCTGGTCTGGGGACCATTTGAGTTTGAGACAGCTGTCGTGCCCGCACGGTAAAGGTCCTGTACTCCTGTTTGCTTCCGACTAGGTTGGGTGGATGACCGAGGAGATGTAGACATGAGTGATAACCGAGAACGAAATGAGTACCCCGATGATATTTTGTAAGAAGAAATTATGAGTTTGAGAAGGAAAAGGATTGAGAAAGAAAGAATGTTTATGAGAAGTGAAATTAAGTTTGAGAAGATAATGAAAGATAAGAGTAACGATGATAAGACTATTAATAATGTGATAACGTACTTGATCATTGTGTGCTTGTATGTTTTATTGTGTGTTTGTATGGTCCTTCTATCTTGCCTATCGTAATTCCACACCGTCGACGATTCGTCTTTTGGATCGCTTACTCTCTCCTGTTCGTTGGCATATCGGGGCTGCTGGTATCTCAACGGGCAAATGGAGTATTGCATGGATATTACCATGTGGAATAAGTATGGAAGAGGGTGGAAGCACACCCCACAAGGCTGGGCATGGACCGGTTACACGGAGATCGTGATCCCAGATCCGGAGCATCAACTGAGTGGAGTCAATCTGGAGCCGTACTTGGGACAAGTCACCGTTCGAGGATTTCAGAGCTATGAGGAGAAGGTCCGGTGTGAGAAGCAAAGGAGCTCTACTGTGTTAAGTGGAGTGATACTGGAGTCCAATAGCAAGGAGAAAACAACCACACCAGCGGCATCATCTTCGAGAACAAAGAGAGGACGTAGGAGGAACAAGGAGCTCCATCCACTCGCCTTTAGTAGGAAAGCTTAAGGATAGTGTAGTAGCTTAGGTCGTTGTGAGTGTTTGAAATTAAGGATTACCGATGCCATGAGCCATTGTGTAATTGAGCTAAGTATAATTTGACTTGTGAAGCACGTATTTATGCAAAGTGGACTCGTGTAAAGTTTTTTTGAAAACTGTCAAGGTGATTTGAATCCAAGTTCTTTTCTGGAACCAATGTTTTATGAAAAGAAAGGTTTTAGTAACAACTCGATTTTCAACAAAAGGACTTTTAAATACACCAATGATTTTTCAACAATGTGTTACAAAAAAAAAATTGGCCTCATTTTTACAACTTCAATAAGAAAAGTTAATCATTTTTGGTTTACGAAAAATCGGGCTGTTACAACTTTCTGTCACCCAAATCAATGGTCCCGGATGCGTCTGCGTCGTACGAGGATCCCAATGGTGTACATTATGCATATTCCACCTAATTTTGTATTTCGCCATGGAACACAACCACCACCACCAAGACATTTTCCAAGACGCACCCTTCCACCCAGTCCATCACCCTCCGAAGAAAGAATTATTTTGGAGGTTCCTACTCACCCTCGCCCTTCCACTAGAGCCCGATCTCGGACTGCAGTTTATGTGCCATCTGATCCGGCACTAGAGGAGGAGGAGGAGGAAGATCCTATTGAGGATGAGGACGCGGTGGAGGATGCTGAATGCTTTTCCGCACAAATTGAAAATGATGATGACTTGACTTATGATGAAAAAAAAGAAAAAAAATGGTCATATTTTCGAATATAAGTATTTTATTAAGAATAGAAAGTCGGGTCGTCGCATTTAGTGCGACAGGACCAACTCGCTTCAAAATGATCATATTTTCGAATATAAGTATTTTATTAAGAATAGAAAGTCGGGTCATCACAAGTAACAATGATGTGGATGAGAATAATGCGATGATATTTAATTAGGTGAAGAAAGAAAAAGATTTTGAATAATGATGCGATGTGTGGGCAAAGTTTTGGAAATTGTGGAAATGAAAGTGCAAGGAAAGAGTGATAAGACTCGTATGATCGGAATCCGAGATGGGTACGTGACGAGAAGCGAAAGGTCTAGCGTAATGTATACCTGCTCGTGGAACTCTTCTAGGTGTACGATTGACGTGACGTGTTTGCCGGGTTGAGGAGCTCCCCGACGTGAGCAATGATCATGACAACTTCGGAACATCGAGAAAGCGTTAATGTGAAAGATGGGAGTAGAGGTCGAGGTTCACCGAAGGGATGAACAAGGGTGACTCGTCCAAATCTAGGATTAATAAAATATTAATAAAACTTTAAAAGACATTGAATAATGCGGCGAGTTGAGTGTGAAGTAGTGGAGAGGAAGATACCCTCTTTATCTGCAGATACTCAGGCGAGTGATTGTGATAGGGGAGGGTGATGATGGTGAAACGTCAAGTAACCTGGAGTGCTTTCCTAGGCAGAACGAGTCTATAAGTGATTGGGGATTAATACCCAAGGGATCGTAGTGCGTTCTGCACCCGGAACTAGAAAAGTATTATCACCCCCTTGATTAACTTTGGAACAGTAAGAGGGAACATGAACGAGGCGGGCAGTTGATTGGTGTTGGACCCTTGCGATGTCGCGTAAAATGTTGATTGTCATGATGGCCAGCCTATGCGGTTGTGGCTTTGACAAATGCATATGTTGTTGGATTTCTCGGCTGTTCGACCTGCGTGGGTTAAGGTTCTTGTACTCTTGTTTGCTTCCGACTATGCTTGGGAGGATTGGAGGAGATGTATGTGTGGTAACTAACTCCTCGATGACATTTCTTTAATTTCCCCTGTCATCGTTGGATGTGCTTGATAAGACTTAATAAAGTAAGATGAAATTATTAAAAGGATCTTTGGAATGAGAGATTAAAGTACCGCGCGAATTGTTGAGACAGGAAAATGGAAAAGTGCAAGTGGTGAGAAAGTATGGATAAGACTAAGGACGTGACATGGTTATTGTTATGAGATGTGATGTGGCATTGCGAAATGAATAATGAAAGAGATGAACGAAGAAGAAAGAGAATGGTATGATTGAAGTATCCCTGTATAATGACGTTGATGTTGATGATGATGATGAGGTGAATTATGTTGTTTATTGTGTTATCTGATATATTTGTTGTGTGCTTGTCTTAATATTGTGCCTATTGTAATTCCACCCGTCGACGAGAAATCGTTCGGGATCGCTCACTCTCTCTTCTACCCTATTTCTTCTGCCGGTATTCTATACCACGCAGCGCAGATGGCGTATAGCATCAAGATCCTTGTGAGCCCATTGGACGATGGAAGCTGGGAGTTGACTCCGGTTGGCTGGAGATGGAGTGGACCCATCAGTGTGGAGGTCACTAATCCACTGTTCACGCTTGAAGGATTGGACATGCAGGACATGATGAGTAGGCTCGTGTTGACAGATCAAGAGTTCACGATGAATCCAACGTTTCTTGTGATGATGAAGAAATATTTGAAGACGCAGAGGAGCTTGACGAGTTGGATGGTGGTGTTCCATAGTATAATTTTTAATTATGTTTTAAATATGTAATGCACTATCTTGAGATGTACTTGAAAGGAATGGCTCTACCCTGATGTAACTGTTTTATGGGGCAGTATGTTTTAGAAAATTTTATAACTCTGATAAATGTAATAGGATTTGAAAGTACTATTCGAAAAACAAGGGTATTTTGATGAACAAAATATTTTATGAAAGTGAAAGAAAGAGTTTTAAAGCGTGATGTTGGTAACATCTCGATTCGAAACTTGTTGTGTGATGTGGAACATGAATGATTTGTTTTTATAAAAGAATGTTCTAAAAAGAAAATGTTTTTGAGAGAATGAACACATGTCCACGTCACCGATGCTTATGAAAAAAAATTCCCAGATTTTTCACTAAATAAAAATATATTCAAGTTGATTAAATCGGGATGTTACACTATGTGGCAATCCATTAGCCATGTCATCAATTAACGGTATTATACTAATGATGGCAAGGACCAAAACAAAATTTTTTAAAACTTTTAAGGACTTTGATTGGTAAAAAAAAGATAGGGATTAAAACCAAAATTCGGTCAACTTTCAGGGACCTTTTACTTTAAATAAAAAGACATATGGCATGTTGACGTGGCACTCCATTAGCCACGTCATCAATTAACGGTGAATTACTAATGGCAGGGACCAAAACCAAAAAATTTAAACTTTTAAGAATCAAAATTGTTCAAATAAAAAGACAGGAACTAAAACCAAAATTCGATCAACTTTCGGAATCAAAAACTTAAATACGCCAATTTACTTTGACGCTCGTTGTGACATTGCTCTACTATGTGGCACTAGTGGTTTTCCACCCATGATCACTTAATTCACGACATTGACCATTTGCAACTGTCTTATAATATTAATTTCATGATATGGTACCAAAAACTCTCTCTTTCTCTCGCGGCTGCTGCCCTAACGGCGTCGTCGCTGTTTTGCAGTAATGGCAAAAAAAAGAGGGAGACCACCAAAAACACCTACTTCTACTTCGAAAGGACCGATTGATGAGACTGTTAGACCAACACAAACACCACAGAAACCTGATTTTTCGGGTCTGGATGAGGAGGAACTCGCGGATATTGATAGCCTGACCCCCAAGGAAGCTTTGTTGTGGATGGAGAAGATTTATTTACTAAGGGAAAGGGTCAAGGAGAAGACAAATCCTAAACCCTTTGATGATCCTACGGTTGCGTGTGGCACAAGTAAGCAGAATGAGGCTCTGATCATGAATCCTAATTTTCAAAATCAGAATGTTACTAATACTGTTAAGGCTAATCCATGGGCAAACTTTGATATATCAAAGTTGAGGAGTGCAGGGGAGAAGCTTGAATACTATGAACCTGTTATCAAGGAAGGGCTGCCAATTGGAAAAATTGAAATAGCTGATGTTCAGAAGGAGGTAGAGTATTGGCAAACAGCAATAGTTTGTTATGTACTTGGCTCGAATCCCCCGTTTCCAGTGCTTGATGGCTTCATCAAAAAGGTGTGGGGTGAGTATGGAGTAGACAAAGTCCTTCTGAATGCAGATGGTACTTTCTTGGTCAGATTTAACTCATTGGAAGGGAGGGACTCGGTACTCCAAATTGGCCTTTTTGCACTTTGATCGTAAGCCTATTATCATGGCCCCTTGGACTGGAAGCCAATAAATAAGAGCTTCATGGAGAGAGTGGCAGTTTGGGTGCAGCTGCCAAATTTAAATGTGAAGTATTGGGGAGCAGCAGAACTTGGTAAGATCTCAAGCTTAATTGGCACCCCTATAATGGTGTACCAGATAACAAAGGAGAGAAATAGAATCAGCTATGCAAGGGTCGTAATTGAAGTCAATCCAAGAAGCCTTCCAGAGGAGATCATGTTTGAGGATGAGAATGGCATTGTGGTGAATCAGAAAATAGTTTATGAATGGAAGCCTGTACTGTGTGCAAACTGCTCTACATACGGCCATGATTCAAAGGTTTGCAGAAAGGGGGTAAAGAAGGTGTGGGTTGTGAAGAAGAAACCTGAGCAAGAAGATCAAGTTATGAAAGACAGCCATGAGGTGGATTCTGGGGAGAAAGTGACTCAGTTTGAGAGTCCTGTTATTGAAGAACCACTTGAGGAATCTGTGCCTGAAACACAAGACCTACAAAGTGCAGGTCATGTCAAGCAGCATCAATCTGATAGCCTAGGTGCAAATGCTGTGGATCAAGTTAAAGGGGTTACTAATGATGGAGAGGGGTGGAATACAGTCACCACAAGAGCAAAGGCCAAAGGATTTTGAGAGGCAGCCCTTCAAAGGGTGCTACACATGGATAGTATAGCAGTGTGGAACATCAGGGGTATGAATAGTCCCCTGAAGCAACAAGAAGTTGCTAAATTGTACAAACAGAATAAAGTTGGTCTTATTGGTTTGTTGGAAAATAAGTTGAGATATAATGCTCTTCAACAGGCTTGGAATAATGTGGCCCCTGGTTGGGGATCACTTGATAACCTTGATACCTGTGCAATAGGTAGGATATGGTTGTTATGGAGGAAGGATGCTTTTGAGATGCAGCTGATTGCAAGATCCTCACAATATATGCATTGTTTGGTTACTGAAAAACAAAACATGAAGCCATTTTACATCACAGTAATTTATGCCTCAAATGATGCTTTGGAGAGGAAGGAACTATGGGATGTGCTTTGTGGTGTACTGCCTTTCATTGATTTACCATGGTTATGGATAGGGGATTTTAATTCTTGCTTGAACCCTCAGGATAAATCTGGTGGAGTTGAGATGGATCCTGGTTCACTACATGACTTCAGAAATTGTGTTGCAAACTGTGGTATGATTGATATGAATTTTAAGGGCCAGTTTTATACTTGGTATAACAAGCAAGAGGGCAATGATAGAGTCCTGTGCAAACTTGATAGAGCCTTAATCAATGATATGTGGTGTAATGAATGGCCAGAAGCAGTGACAAATTTCCACACACCAGGAGTATCTGATCATTCCCCAATGATTGTTGAATGGGGGCAGCCAATCAAACTGAGGAGAACTGGATTTAAATTCTTTAATATGTGGGCCAATCATTCAGATTTTATGGAGATTATTAGCTCAGAATGGAGTAAGGAAATTCAAGGAAGTCCCATGTATGGTGTTTGCAGGAAATTGAGGGCATTGCAAAAGCCTCTACTGGAATTTAACAAAATGTATTTTGCTGGTGTGGATGAAAGAGAACAAGAGCTGAGTCAGAAATTGGAGAAGGTGCAAGCTGAACTTAATTTGAACCCTCAGGATATCCAATTGCAAATAGAAGAGAAGGCAATTATTAGACAGTACTACAAGATTAAAACAGATGCACTGTCTTTCTTGCGTCAGAAGGCAAAGTTACAATGGCTCAGATAGGGGGATGAAAATACAAAGATTTTTCATAATTCAATCAAGCAGAGGCAATACATCAACAGAATTAGCAGAATCAACAATGATCATGGCTTTCCACTGACAGGGCAGGAAAATATTGAGCAGGTTTTTATGAGTTTTTACAAGCAGCTTTTTGAGAAAAGGCAGAATAGAAGTATCCCTGATCCTGAAATCCTGCAAAGAGGTACTGTTCTAACAGTTGACATGCAATTATCCTTAATTAAGCCTTTTAATAATGATGAGATAAAACAAGCACTGTTCAGCATCCACCATGACAGATCTCCAGGGCCAGATGGCTTTGGTTCTGGTTTTTTTAAAAAGTGCTGGGATATTGTTAGTGAAGATTGTTGTACGGCTATAAAACAGTTCTTTGATACTGGCTATGTGCTTAGAGAGATTAATGTCACCAATTTAGTCATGGTGCCAAAGGTAGAAGGACCAAGTAATGTCACTGACTTTAGACCTATAGCTTGTTGCAACACCATCTATAAGGTCATTTCCAAAATGCTGTGTGAGAGGCTTAGTAAGGTCCTGCCTTTATTGGTTCAAAACAACCAAGGAGCTTTTGTCAAAGATAGATCAATTATGCATAATATCCTGATCTCTCAGGAACTTATAAGGCTTTATGGTAGAAGAAGAGTGTCTCCAAGATGCATGATGAAGATTGACTTGAGGAAGGCCTATGACTCACTGGATTGGGAGTTCATTGAGGAAATGTTGCATGCTTTCAGGTTTCCTGCAAAGTTTACCTCTTGGATCATGGCTTGTGTTACCACAGTGTCTTTTAACCTTGTTCTGAATGGTGGTAAAAGTAAGAATTTTAGAGGGGCTAGAGGCATCAGGCAAGGAGATCCAATCTCCCCCCTGCTCTTTGTTCTGGCAATGGAAGTATTATCTAGATGCTTTCAACAGGCTGCTACTCATCCTAATTTCAGATATCATCCATTGTGTAAAGAGGTGAAATTAATTAATGTATGCTTTGCTGATGACCTAATGGTTTTTTGCAAGGCCCATCCAGCAAGTGTCAGGGTCTTAAGTGAGGGTTTTGAGCAGTTCACAGCATGGTCAGGACTGCAAGCAAATCTGACTAAGTCCTCTCTACATATGGCTGGCATTAATCAAGACACTCAGCAGATTTTGCTCAACTTGACTGGTTTTAGTAGAGGGACTTTTCCCTGCAAATATTTAGGAGTTCCTCTACAGTCCAGGAAATGGAACTCAAGCTCTTGCCAAGTGCTGTATCAAAAGGTAGTTTCTAGAATACAGAGCTGGAAATCAAAGAATTTATCATACCAAGCCAGGGTATGCCTAATCAACTCTGTCCTTTTGAACTTGCATGTGTATTGGGCTTCTATTTTTATCTTGCCTGTTGCTGTGATCAAGGCAATTGATAAAGAATGCAGGAAGTTCCTTTGGGGGGTCAATGAATATGGCAACTACAAAGCAAAGGTGGCATGGGATGTGGTTTGCACACCTAAGAAGAATGGAGGTCTCAGCATGAAAAACACCAGGATTTGGAACTTGGCTGCCATTGGTAAGCAGGTTTGGTCAATTGCCACTAAAAAGGACTGTCTGTGGATCAAATGGCTGCATTCAGTATATATAAGAGATGATGATTTCTGGACTTGCACACCTGCTCAACATCAGAATTGGCATTGGAAGCAAATTCTCAAAGCAAGAGATGCTCTCAAAAATGGCTATCAGGGTGATGTTTGGATTCATAGCAGCACAGGCCAGTACTCTATCAAATCAGGCTATGATTTCCTACTTAATCAAAACAATGCTTTTCCTATGTGCAGAATTGTTTGGAACAGAGTTAATATACCTAAGCATAGGTTCATAATGTGGCTTGCAGTACAAGGTAAATTGCAAACTCTTGATAGGATACACTGGATGGCTTTTCCAAACCATTGCAGTTTGTGTCTTGCTGACCAAGAAACAAGAAACCACTTGTTCTTTGAGTGTGATTGGTCGAGACAGCTACTAGACTTATGTATGGATTGGATAGGTATCAATTGCTTGCCCTATAAAATTCAGAATTGGACTAGATGGGTTCAGCATTCTTTCAAGGACAAGGCTAGAAGAGGTTGTATCTCTGCTATCTTGGCTGCTGCATCTTATCATGTATGGCAGGAAAGGAACACAAGGATTTTTGGCAACCAAACTCTTCCTTTGCAAAGGCATTTCAAGGCTATCAAGATAGAAATAGCTAATAGAATACAGTTCTGTTTTCCAAGGTTTAGGACTTGGACTAATAGAGCATTAGTTGATAGGATTTGTTTTGAATTATGTTAGTTTCTTTTCTATTTTTTCCAAAATTAAGGGTCATTTGGTCATTCTTTGAGGTCTTAGATGTGTAGAACCCTTCCTAGAAGGTGGCTATAACTCTAAGATGCTCTTTTTTTGTATTGTTTTAGCATTTTGCTTGTTTGGTAATAAAAATTTTTTATTTACCAAAAAAAAAAATTTCATGATATGGTTCATTAAAACATATATATATATATATATATATCCATAAATATTATTCTTTTCGTCAATATTTATAAGGCATTTTTAATAAATTCACATAGATTAAAAACGTATTTTATCCATTCCAAAATATTAATAAAATATTGAAAAGTCAATAAATTAAAGAAATATGTTTTTAATATATTGTCTCCTAAATCAATTAACTATCAAAACAAATATTTAATACATATTTTCATAGTTAATTAACCAATTACAAAAAATAATATGAAATTTCAAATTTTTTATTCACTACTTTAATTTTCGGACAATATATTTTTAATGTTTTTCCACTAACCTATTGGGACAGAGGGAATAATTAAATATAGTTGTTATTCTCAAATTTATCAAAAAATATTTCAAACTTCCAAAATTACTTTTATATTCCCTTTGATCTTAAATATAAGATCCTTTTGGGATAAAAAAAAAAATTGATCCTAAATATAAGACCATTTTCAAGTTTTTTCCTTAAAATTGCCCTTTATGGGTGTGAGACCCACAATTTTGCCCAATTTATTTGTGTTATTGTCTTTTACTTTTATATTTGTGTGCGTATGTGATTAATTTATTAGATAATGATTTGTGGTATTTTGATTTATGTATAATAATAATTGTTTGAATTTATGTATTTATATATATATATATATATATACACACGTGAGATATATATATATATATATATATATACGTATATAATTATAAAATTTCTTTGATAAATTTAAAATGTACTCTTGGCACGAAAATATTTTATAAGTATAGTATTTTATCTTAGAGAATATTATTGAAATTTTATTTAACATATGTTAGAATATGAAATGATTTTTGAAGGGTTATAGTATTATAACTTCAAACATTCATAACTTTTAACCCTAAGTCCAAAAATTACAAATTTTATGTCAAAAAGATCATATTGAAATGTAGATTGCGAAAATGCAAAGATTTAGATTTTATTCTAATGTTTTCGAATTTTCTTCACTGCTACTGTAAAATACGATTTTTGGTGTTATTAAGCTTGGAAATATAACCTTAAGCCATTAAATGACTCTTTGACCAAGATATAATTTTATTTACATGAAAAATACATTTCTAAAATTTCCCATTGGATCACCATCCAGATCTAAGTATTTTCCTTTTTATTTTTGAATTTTAAATTGATAAAATATAATTTGATTGGTTGATTTTGAGGTGCAATTAAATAGTGAATGAAATGCAAAATTTTTCCTTTCTACCCAAGCATGTACACGCCCTACATTCTGGCCAGAGGGGAAGATATTTCAATTTGACATGTGAAGAATATTTGAATTCAAAAGATGTATATTTTTTATACAAAAGCCTTTAATGCAACTTATACTTCCTAGACTTCAATTATTGCCAAGTGAAGAGAAGTAAAAATTTGGCCTTGTACCCCAGCCCTATAGAACCGTGTGACTCTTCATTTTGGGGATGTGAGGACAAATTTTACTTCCTATATAAACAGACCTTATACTCTTGGCATTTCTTTTCACAATATCAAACTTAAGAGAAAAAAAAAACCAAAGAAACCTAAGAGGGAGTGTAACACCCCGATTTATTTTTATAAAATGGCAAATCAAAGTTTTATAATTACAAAAGTAGACTCAAAAATTTCCTTTTCACAAAACAAATTTACAAATGATTTTGAGCATCCAATCATAATAAAGATAGCATAAATTAAAATTTCCTTCTTTCAACTCTTCCACTGCGACACTCTGATCTTCAAGCTCCTTCGCATTCACCTAAAATGATAACCACTAAGGGTGAGACCTTTTCACAACATAGTGAATTACAAGATAGTAAATAGTTCATAATAGAAACTCAAGAATAATAATCAAATCAAGCAATGAACTAACAAAATAAAGCACATTCAAATCCTGGTTCCAGACTCTCAAAATTCAATTCCATTACCATTATCCTTTTTATTTTTTCACGATGTATGTTTCCTCAAGTCAGAGGCCCACATACATCTCTTATTCTCATTGTATGTATCCTCAGGTCAGAGGCCTACATACAAACCATATTCCTTTTTACTTTCATTCATTTTCCTTATTTCCCTTTCTCTTTTGTACCACTAGGATTTGATACACCTGCTAGGCAATTCACCACCTACTAGGGACTTTACACCTGTCAGGACTTTACAGCCATTAGGCATCACGCATTAGGACTATGCTTATTAATTTATTTAATTCACTTCTCTTAATTCCAGTCCACATTTTATCCTTTTTCAGGTGGTTATGCAGTGAATTGATCCATTGGAGCACCGACGCCTAACGGGAATTTGGACCTAATGGGCAATTGGCCCTAGCAGGCAATTCACCACCTAGCAGGGCACCTAGTGTGCCGGTGCTTCCAAGGATCAATCACACCGCATTCCTTTTTATGTAATATCAAAACTCATATTCTTATTTTCAACAGACATAACCTATTCCTTTAATCCAAAACTCAACCACAAAATGTCAAGTAATATCAAAGATTCACACAAACATCGTCACCACAAATATACATTTAACACCCAATACCACTTCAAGTATTTCCAATAATCACACACACCCTTAAGCAACCAATTATAATACACTTAACATTTAAGCATTCATATAATATCCTTACAATTATTTAATCATTTTCACCACCTAATATCCAGCATTAATCAATTTATCACACCTTTAACATTCAATCACAATTATACACATTTAGCATTTGGTTCGCATAATTAATTCCCAACATATGACAATAACGATTAACAACCAACATATACCAACAAATCAATCGACATACTCAGGTATGTATCAAAGTGCTTAATATAAGTCAACTCCCTAGGGTTCTTCACTTCCTACTTTAATAACATAAAAAAAAGATTTAACATAACTATGACAATTAACATTAAATCTACCAAAAAATATACTAATCACCCCTAAACCAAATTTAAACCACAACTATTTTGTCACTCACAACCCGGTTTATCTATTAATCTCAAATCCTATCATAAACTCTAACTATCCCTAACTCAAAATGTGTAAAAGTGTCTCCCCTTACCTTAGAGGAAGAGAGAGCTCGATTGAAGCTCCATGGACCAAGAATCCACCTCCGATCTACTCGGATTCCAACTCCCTAGTCCGATCTCCACTTGTTTCTTGAGATTGGGAGGAGAGAGAAAAGCCCTAGGAGAGAGAGAGAGCTTCAAGGAGAGAAAGAGAGAGACACCATAAAAAGGGGAATGAAGAAGAACACATGAGGGAGGAGGTGGATCTTCATGGGTGATGGATTGGAAGGGAGGATTTGGTGTTCGGTGGGTGATTAGTGGTGATTTGGGATGAGGGAGAGAGAAGAGGGACGGAGAAATGAAGAGAAGGGAGGGTTGGTGCGTGATTTATGGAGGCTGGCGCGTGATCAGCAGCACCCGCGCGCCTGCGCGCGCCACACAACTGATGCGCGTCTTGCTTTATCGCGCGCGCCTGGCCGAGAATCGCGCCTCGCCTGGGTGCAAAAGTAACTGATCTGGTGCGTTTGATGCACCCTGGTGCGCCTGGGCGCACCGGCTTGTGCCTGTGCGCACCAAAAGCCCCGACACGCCGATTTTCGCCCTTTTTGACCCGATTCCAAGGCTTCTACCCCATCCTAACACTAAAAAAAACACAAATAACATTAAAACACATTCCCAACATCAAAATTATAAATTCATAACATTAAATATATAAATCACATAATTCACAAGCACAGAAAATCGAACGAACTAAACCCCGAACTCTAAACTTAACTCTTTTCTAACACTCGATCTAACCCCACCGACTTAAGGCAACTCTCTAACCTCATAAATATAAAACTAATCAACCTCGAGGCATAACCAAAAAGGTCGGATAGAATCCGATTGCCTTTCAACACCTATTACTTTCAGGAATTCAATCAAAACACGATTCCGAAAGAATCCTCCGAGCACTAACACTAAGGCCCACACTAACACTCGAAGCTCAAACTTAAGGTTCTCTTTCCAATTACTCTATCAAGGTTAAGGTAATAAGAACGCCTATTCGAACTCTGGGAAACCCTCGGCACTCAAACCTACACAAACTCAAAACACTCAAATTCTACTTCACATTCATCCACCCACTACAAGAAAAATAGGTGTTTTCCAACGGATTTTTTCCGACGGATTTTTAACCGTCGATATTTTTGATATTAGTGACGGAAAGTGGCGTCAGAACATGTTTTTCTGACGGATCTGACAGTTTTTTGAATTTCTGACGGAATTTCTGACGGATTTGGTCATGGGAAAGCAATTTCAATTTATTTGCGACGGATTTTTCGACTGAATTTCTGACGGATTGGATTTTGCCATTTTTATCCGTCGGAAAATTAATTCCAAAATAAAATAAATAAATAAAATTTAACATTTTATACTTCTGACGGATTAATCCGTCGGATTTTTTTTAAAATAATAATAATTTTAATAACTTCTGATGGATTGGTCCATCGAAAAAGTTTAATCTATTAAATTAAAAAAAAAAAAAAAAGTGATAAGTGGTAGAGCAAAAAGGAAAATTAAAGGAAGTGATCTAGAGAAAAACAGACAGAGAGGGAGAACGAAAGCCAAAAGGAACCCGAAAAAGGAGAAGTGGCAGCGATAGTGGTGGCAACCGCACCATCTCCACCAACGCACTCCGCCTCCTCCGGTCTCTCTTCTTTCCCGCACTCGTTCTCTTTTCTCCCTTCGTAACCTTATTCTCTCTCTTCTCTGACTCGTTCTCTCTTGTCTCTCTCCTCCTCGTCTGTTCTTCACACCGCCGCCGTCACCTTACCTTCTCACAAAAGGGGCTGCCATCTCGTCACTTGCACGGTTCCCTCTTAATCTCTCCTATTCTCTAATTTCCTATCATTTTCCCTTTCGATTTCCTATTTTCTATTATCATAAAACCCTAACTATTTTTTTTCCTAATTAGTTCCTTTGAGTTCACTCACAAATCAAATAGTCATAACCCCAACTATTAGCTATGCATTGTTACATACTTCACTCTCCACCAAATTAAATCTTCAAGAAGATAACATTTAGCAATGGTGTCTTCGTCATTCGATGATTCCGGGAAGTGGAAGGATTTGAAGGAAGTCTCAGTTGATGATCTTATTGGTCCCATTGTTGACTTGTCTTTGAATAACAAAGCTTAGTATTCATTTTTTTTCATGTTCATTTTTATTCTGTTCGAAGTATATTTGATTTACATTTAAGTATTAATATTAGAAGTTTAAATCTCTGCTACCTGGCTGATTTGAGTTTATTTTATATGTGGAACAATGATATATGACATGGGCTAGCTAGCTCAATTGCCAAAATCTTCAGCAGTTGATTGGTGTTTGTAGCATTAAATTTTGTTTTCAGTCATTTGTGTCTTCTAAGCAATGCTCTAGCTAGTACAAACAACAACAGCTACAAAACCACGATGTGAATGGCCTCATCTATCATTTATGTAAAAACCTCACTGTTGATACCATTGTTTTTTTTATTTAACTTGCATTCCTAGTGAACTCTTCTGACTGGATAGAGGCATTATTGAGCACAAAGGAGCGATGCAATTAACAAAATCATTGCTCAAAAGGACAGAAGAGCTTGTGCAACTTGACCTATCATATTATGGGCTAACATCTAACTTTGCTTCAAACATCAATGTTAATTTATTTTGTTCCATCCTAGAGCTGAACCTGGAAGGAAATCCTATTATGCGTGAGGTTTGTTTCTTGTGACTAAGGAATTATATTGCTAGCATTCTTATAATGCTTCATGTATTCTTGATTGTTTTATTTACATGTTATATGCTGCTCTGACATTCTACACAGATTTTGGCTTCTGTTGCGATTTCTTTACTCTTGATACTAGTGTGAAGTTTCTATGATTTAGTTATAGCTGTGCCCATTTTGGTGGTAATTTGGTGAATTTAACCAATAAAAATTTATTTATTTATTGTTATAACAAGAAAGCGCAACTAATTAATCTTGGTGTGGTCACAGGTACTAGATTTGATTAATCAATTTTTTCTTTTTTGCTGATAATTTTGTATGCAGCTCATAAGTTTCTTTTTCTGTTCCTAATCCTTTCAATTTTATTCACATCTTGCAGGAAAATCCCTTTCTTCATATTATCAGCAGCATCTTCAGTAAAAGCCCTTTCTTCCCATGATGAGTTGGTGGTGTTATTGCATGCTCATGTGACTTCAATATTTGTTTTCTCTTCAACCACATCATCATCATTCATCTAGTACTGAGATTCCTCCATGTTATGGATTATGAATGGAAAAATGAGAATGAGAGTAAGAAAACATGTGTGGTGGAAGATGCATTATATACTGAAAGAAAAAGGGAAGGTAGCGAGCTAAGGGAATTTAATTCAAATAGTATATGGTTGTTGCTTGTCCCTGTAGTTGTAATTGAAAACAACTTAAGAATCTAAGAGGGAAGAGAAAAATGTTAGCTAAAAAGGTCTCTTGTTATTATCTTTTTGTCTTGCCTTTAGCACTCAAGCTATTCTGATTTAGTTATAGCAGTGACTTTTTGACAGAAAGGGGGGTGATTCTTTGATTAGTTTTTTCTAATGCATGCCATTGATGTTGAATGAATGCATTAGGATATTTTCTAGCTAGTTTAATTTATTTTCAAAATTCTCTCATTCAGGTGGATGCATATGAGTCGAGGTCTTTCATTAGTGGGAAAGTTGGTTCTTTTGTTGATAAACAAGGAAACTACATTGAAATGGGACTGCATGTTTTCTTTGGTTGCTGCAACAATCTTTTCCTATTGATGAAAAAGGTAAACAATTTTTTCTTGCAATCATAATGAATATTCTTCATCATCTTTTTTGGCCACAAGACCTCTATTGTTGACTTGACATGTCTGTTTCATTGCACCCGTGGGTGTGATTTCTCTTTCTTCATCTGTACTTGGACTAGGTGGGTGACAATAACAATTTACTTGTAAAGGATCACACTCACACTCCTGCATAATACTGATGAGCAGGCCATGCATTTTAAATGTACACGGTAATGAAATTTACAATGATGTTACCTTAAGCTTATTTGTGGTCAAATTGAGGTATGGTTTTGGAAGCAATAACTTTTATCAGAGAACAACTGCCTGGAGGAGCTTAATTTTGATCTCTTTTATTTTGATCTCGGAGTCCAAGTTAGTTTAAGGTTCTCAAAGTCCAGTTTCCTTTGCTTTGTATAAATATATGCTTGTTAAATTTATTTTTCATGTAGTTGCAATTTTGTGATGATCAAATTATTCAAATATTCATGAAGTGTATTTGACCTTATTATTAATATTATTATTTTATTGTTCCCCTGTTTGATAATTAATAATACGCAAAGTTTTGATTTTGCGTTTATTTAACTGTCTCTCCCCTCTATATACCAGGTAATGTATGCACATAATATTAATTATTTTTTTTATAAACAAAATACTGTTTCTGACGGATTAATCCGTCGGAATTTTTTTAGTCATTTTCTAGTCAATTCCGACGGATAAATATACTATTTTCTGACGGATTTTCTGACGGATCTATTCCGTCAGAATTGCGACAGACTTCGAAATCCGTCGGAAACATTTCCAACGGCCATTTTACTGACTATTTTTGTCCGTCGGAAAATCCGTCGGAAAAAGTCCATTTCCGGCGGATTTTGGTAATTTTCCGACGGATTCTGCCGTCGGTAATAACGTTATTTCTTGTAGTGACCGACCCTAAGCACATTTCCTATCCAAACCTTATACTACGATCACGTGTATATATATATATATATATATATATATATATATATATAACTATACACATATACCTTAAGAATACAATCACGATTACACATACACACATATACTAGGAAAATAATTACAAACACTTATACATATGTGTATATATATATCTTAGCTCAACATAATTATATACATATAAGCTTTTACTAAGAAAGTAGTTGTAAATCATTTTTCATACTTTGTTTACATATAAATAAAACATACATAAAATATAATTATTAGATTAATAAAAATCAAATCGTTATAGGGAGAGTGGGGCATGACACGTAGGGGAGGAGGAGAAAGAGTTTGCACATCATTGAAGTGTGTGAGACCCCCAATTTTACCCAATTTATTTGAGAATTTATATTTAAATTTAAAATATTATATTTGATTTTTGATAAATTGTGATACCTGGGTTTAATTAAAATCGTATGATTATACCTATATATATATATATACACGTGGTATACATATATATATAGTAGATGCAAACCAATGTTTTCTCTAATGTATTTAATTTATGTTCTTAAGATGAAATATTTTAAGGTATAATATTTGATTTAAATGATCTTAGAAAATGAAATGCTTTTTGAAGGATTAAGGTGTTCTATTTTCTGAAATTCATATCTTTTAAACCGTACGTCGAATGTAACACTCCTTGTATATCATTTTACTTTATAAGAAAAGTAATAAGTTTAAGAATACTTGGACTTGTTTTCGTTGGAGAAAGATCTGAAAATAAGAAATTATCCCTTCCCTGGAAAATTTTATTTTCACAAACACTTGATTAATAATGAAGGTGACTAGTAAAATCAGAGTTTTGCGGAAACATAGTCAAATCACCATATTACCCTTCCAAAATATCAAGTGTAACAAGTCCACTATTATCAAATAAGTATTATGATGAAACTGAATTCCTTTTATGATACCTTTTTCCCAAAATATGTATCATATAAATTCTATTAAAAATAAAAATGTCATAGAGCTGGTCACTGGTCCCTTGTCCAAACATCCTTCTGGTCGGATCCTCGATATCTGCACAACGGGTTCCCAATCCACATTTTCTACACTCTGCAAGCACCTAAGGGACATCTCCCCTTACTGATTCTTGTGCAAGTTAGATGCACGATCAACACCTAATAAGGGCATGGAGGTTAGCTATACATATTCGCATAATCAAATAAGAATAAAACTAACGTCCACAAGTTAACATGTAGCAAATCATGATGCATAATCATATGAGCACACCCGGTTAATCATAACAATTCTTTCAATGCAGGTGGCATGATGCATGATTTCCTTCCACAACTAAGGCCTCTAAAAGTCCATCTTGGACGTCCATCCGATACACCATTGTGTTTCCGTAACACTGACATTCGTTTCTAGAACGTAATGCCAAACCATATTTGGATGATAAGCATTCACTCCCAGAGTGTGCATCACGTTCCCAGAACGTGTAGCAAACCTTGCTTGGATAAATAAGCATCACTCCCAGAGTGTGCATCACGTTCCCAGAACACATACGTTCCCAGAACGTATAAAAACCAGGTCTCGGACACTGGCCACATATCTATAATGTGTCATCCAGTAGGTTGCTTATCAAAGTGTTCCCAGAACACCAACATACGTTCCCAGAACGTATAAAACCAGGTCCCAGACACTGGCCACATATCTATAATGTGTCATCAAGTAGGTTATAATTTGGTACTCCCGGAGTACCCTCCTCATATTCCCAGAATATGATAATCGTTCCTACCAACCAAACTTCCATTCTATATGAATGCACAATCATCAAGGTTGGTTTTTATGTTTAATTCCATTATTAAACCAATGTGTTCCCAGAACACTCATATACGTTCCCAGAACGTATCGCAAACCAAACTTGGAATGAAATCAAGCACCACTCCCAGAGTGTGCATCACGTTCCCAGAACGTGCCCAAGAAACCATGTCCCAGACAATGGCCACACTCCCAGAATGTGTCATCAAGTTGGTTGCATCAGTTTAGTACTCCTAGAGACTGGATGACACATTATAGATATGTGGCCAGTGTCCGAGACCTGGTTTTTATACGTTCTGGGAACGTATGTGTTCTGGGAACGTGATGCACACTCTGGGAGTGATGCTTATTTATCCAAGCAAGGTTTGCTACACGTTCTGGGAACGTGATGCACACTCTGGGAGTGAATGCTTATCATCCAAATATGGTTTGGCATTACGTTCTGGAAACGAATGTCAGTGTTACGGAAACACAATGGTGTATCGGATGGACGTCCAAGATGGACTTTTAGAGGCCTACCCGAACATCACAAACTATCCTTGCCAACCTATTTCATTACCTTTCTCTATGCATGTATTGCATGCATAATTACTAAGGTTGGTCTTTCCATTAATTACTGTGATTTAGAAATATTCCAATTTCTCTTTTGAATGATTTATTTGAGGTATAGACTTTGACACAAAATTCTCTTTTGAATTATCTCAAAACATGCCCTTAAACTTAGATTGGGTAAAACAAAGTCAATGGTATTCAAAAACTTAGCTTTTTATTTTTCAGATTCAGGTACTAACCGGTTACAGTTTCAGGCTAACCGGTTAGAATTACAGACCTGAACTGTTTACCATTGTAATTCAGAAAACCCCTTTTTCTTGAATTCCCTACCCAATCCATAAACCAGTTTAACAATGTTTATACCTCAAAACCACTGTTTATATCATTCAAAAGTCTAAATCACCTTTCATAGTCCAATGAGCATAATTTCCTCTTGAAACTATCTCATTACCTTAAGGTATTAACTCTCAATTTTCAATCTGAATTATTACAATAAAATCAACTTATTTTCAGATTGTTTTCCATAAAATTAAGGCCTAGATTTGAGTAGGATTTATAAAACCAAAATGCTGATTTTATAAACTTATTTTCTTTTGCATTTTAACAGGGTCTAACCGGTTACGAATATCGAGTAACCGGTTAGATTATGCAGTCTGATACTAAAACATGAGTTTTAACAAACCATTCTCTTCACTACTCAAATCTAACCAAATTTCAACCTTTAACAGAGTACATATACCTTAAATAAATATGTTTAAACACAGAAACATATCTATCTTGCATGCAATTCAATTTGGATACACAAATTGCACATAATTGCACATATTTCACAACTTAATGCATCAATTCACATAATATCCAATTAAGTCATGAAATCAACATCAACATAACTTGCATGCATCCAGATAACATTGCTCAAAACAACAATTGAGCTCAAATTGGCCTCCAAGCCATCTATCCATTTCAACTTATGCCCTTTGAGTCTCTTGGTGACTCATCCTATATTCTACCACAATTTATTCTCATTCTAGCAAATAGTAAGCTTCCCCCTTACCTTAGGTTCGTGCTTGATCCAAAACATTGCAGAGAGAAAGGTTCCAACATAGATTCCCCACAACTCCTAGGTTCTGCTCTCAGCCACGATTTCCGTCAACAGGGTTCAAAGGCCAGAAAATTTGACATAGCAATTGGCCAAAGAAATTGGGGAAAACAATTAGGACTCAATATAGGTAACATGCACTAAAGAATCGAAGAGATTTGAGGCTTAATGGTGGATTGTACTTACCAAAATCAAAGCTGAAACTCAGCTTCCAGAACAAAAAGAAAACAGAGCTCAGACTTGATTTCCTAGCTTCCAAGGTTGATTACTCCTTCCACACGAACACTCAGCTCTCAAATCTTATATCATTGGAAAGCCCTTGATTCAAGCTTTCCAAAAGTGTGTGTTTTGCTCTCTAATACTCAAGAACCAACACAAATTTCCCAGAACGAAAACGAAACCCTAAATGAGCCACCTTCAACACTAAAACCAGAAATCAACCCTAAACCTTCAGAATTTCCACAATTTATAGACGAATTGGGCTTGCATGCAGAGCGACACGTGTCTCCCACCATGAATCGAGTGGGATTCGTGGCGAATTCTGGGTTAAACGCGTGATTACTCATCAAACGCACTAACCTAGTTTTCTAAGTTCATCGTGTAACCGGTTACACAGCCCTTCTAACCGGTTACATACTGATAAAATCCAAAAATTAATAATTTAATTACTCTTTCTTCAAAAACTCTTTTAATATTGCAATTAGGTCTCAACCCAAGGACTAAATTACAATATTCATATTTTTTTACAAAATAACCATATAAAAATATATCCTATATTTTTATACATAAAACACCTTATGCACAAAAACTAAAACCTTTAAAACTAATATAAATCAATTATAAAATAATTGTCATAATTAATTCCTTGGTTATTTGGGAGACGAAAATTAGGGGTGTTACATCGAAAAATTACAAATGATATGTCAAATCGATCGTATCGAAACGTAGATTATGAAAATGTAAAGCTTTGATTTTTATTTTGTAGTTTTCAAAATTTTGTCACTGCTACAGTACTGAACGAATTTTTGAGTTTTAAGTGTAAAGGTATGATTTTAATGCATTTAATGACCTTTTGACTCAAGTGTATTCTATTTTGAAAACAAAAATACATTTATGAGGTTTTCTATTGGACTACCATCCAAATAAAATATATTTTCGTATTTTTTCTTATTATAAATTTTTTTGAAAGCTTATGAAATGCATTTTTGGAAGGAAATGATCTTAGAGCTTCAAAAATTCATAACTTTCAAACTGTAAGTCCAAAAATTATAAACTTTATATGAAAATGATCGTATTGAAATGTAGTATCTGAATATGTGAAAATAGAATTTTTATTTTGGCATCTACGAAAAAGTACTATACAGTAGAGAAAAACGAATTTTTGGTATGTTTAGCTTAGAAAAAAATTATTTTGGAGCATGAAATAAACTATTGGGCTATAAAATAATTTTATTTATATATTGAGATATTTATTTAAATGCCTACTGGTTGCACAATCCAAATATTAGCATTTTCGTAATTATTTCTGAATTATTAAAAATGAAAGCTTTAATGTGATTGGTCAATTTTGTGGTGAATTCAAAATGGACCAATGGAAATTTTTCTCCTTATTTTATATATATGCACCGTCCAAATATATTAGGAGGGAGAGAGGAGAATTTTCTGAAAATTGTGGGGAATCATTCTTAAGTTAATAAGCCATAGAATTTATGCAAAGTTCATTAATGCATGTGTGTGTTTCAAAGTGGGAATTAAAATTGATGACTCACTCTGGACTAAGGGGGCTGAATTTGTGATCTGATGGGAAGGGAAAATTTGTCTTCTCTTCACCTATAAATAGACCATCACACCTCTCACAATTTCACACACACTACTTGTTGTTACTTTGAGAAAAAAAATTATTCCAAGAGAAAAGAGAGAGGAAGGTGGCGAGTTGAAGGTAGGAAGAGGAGGAAAATTTTCTCACCTTGGGGAAGACTTTTAGCTTTAGGAGGAGAGGTAACTCTAAGTCTATATTTTAATTTATTTCATCTCTTCTTCTACTGTTATTAGAATCCCTAATTCTTTTTATATATATATAGTAAGAACTAAAAGTTTCTACTTCTTCTTTTTTTTTTATTAGAATGAACTATGTATTTGTTGGTGGTATTTTGTTTTTATGGTCAAATGAATAAATGTTTAAAGGAAAGGGACAAAATGAATTGTTTAAAGAGAATAATCTTCCCTTTTCTTTGGCCTTGAGATGACCGAATTTTGTAGCACAAAAGGAAAAATTATATTCTGAAATTTTTGTGTTCTTATAATACAGACATTTATATTTTATAGAAATTTTGTATCTGTTTGAAGTATTTTAGTTCTTTTTGTTTGGATTCAAAATGGAAACTTCTGAAAATTCTGTGTTACTGAAACTATAAGATTTAATGTAGCATTAAAAGAAAAGAAGAATTTTAGTCTTTTGCCTTGTGTTATTGTTTGGTCGTGATATATATATGGGGTAGTAGTTGTTATTATATGTGACTTATTGGATGATTATTTGATCTCTGATGTTGTAATAGTGAAATGAAATTAGTTTTATGAAAACAAATGAAATTCTGGATTTTATGGTGTTAACAATGAAGTATAATTGATTTTTGATTAAAAGTTACACATAGTTTATATTATTTGGTTGGTAAATTTAGGAGTAAGTAGGTAATTTTTATCTTGTGATTGTGTAAATGTCTGACTATGTGGTTAGCATGAATTGTAAACTGGTTACTGTACAAAAGTAATTTTTCTTAAAAAGTGATTATCTTTGTGTCAAATTGATTATTGTGAATATATGAAATTATGTGACTAAAGTATATATGTGTGTTTGAAAATTTAAAAAGTACTCTTTTATGTATATAATGTTGGCTGAATTTATTGAAGAGAAAAACAAAAATATTTGATTATTTTTAATTGATTTTTTTGATGTGAATAAATGGTTATCCGTGTGTATTATGTATTCTGATAAAAATATATTTAGATCTGGAAATTTTCTTAAGGCTAAAAAGTATTATTCTCATAAGGTATAAGG
This sequence comes from Crotalaria pallida, assembly GCA_037953625.1. Lineage (NCBI taxonomy): Eukaryota > Viridiplantae > Streptophyta > Magnoliopsida > Fabales > Fabaceae > Crotalaria > Crotalaria pallida. Next base: position 84,874,662 of record CM075649.1, read on the forward strand.
CTCCAAATAATAATTTTTATAGATATATACTATGCTTAACTGTTTATATGTAATTACAGTAATTACAGTTCTTATAAAAAAAAAATATGTAATTACAGTATGTATAGGAAAGTTAGAGTCTGTTAGTTTAATTTTTTGAAGTGATGCAACTGGACTTAAGGTGTCATTCCAGCAAACTAATATGCTATATATTAATCATGTTTAATCATTTTATTATAGTAGGATTTGTAAAGAATTTTTAGGAAAAAGTGGCATGTCTTTTCGATAAACTGTTTAGGAGAAAATTGATTGTTGAGAAATAGTGTATGTGCTGCCCAAGATTGTAAAATAGTTGCATCAAGGATGAAAATCATTTTGAAATAATTGCTAATGTGTGCTTTATGATAAAATCTTTATTATAAGTATTTAAAAATAAAAGGAAGTATAAAAGTGTACTGATGCTTGAAAGTGAATTTTCTGTACTGTTTGTAGTCTGTAATTTAATCTAATTAATGATAGAAAAAGTATTTTGAACTTTGAATGCTTGAGTTTATTTTCTCATTTAGTTATATGTGCTTATAACATGATTTTGCAAAATTTGTTTACTTCTTAGTCTGAGTAAAAATTTGCATCAAAAGAAAAATACTTTAAATTCATGCTGTATGAATAGCCTGTAAATGGTAGTTGTTATAAGGTATTTAAGAATGAGATATGTTGTAACACTCATTTTATGTCCTCTTACTTTATAAGAAAAGTAATAAGTTTAAGAATACTTGGACTTGTTAATTATCCCTTCCCTGGAAAATTTATTTTCACAAACACTTGATTAATAATGAAGGTGACACGTAAAATCAGAGTTTGCGGAAACATAGTAAAATCACCATATTACCCTCCCAAAATATATCAAGTGTAACAAGTCCATTATTATAAAATAAGTATTATGATGAAACTGAATTCCTTTTATGATACCTTTTTCCAAAATATGTATCATATAAATTCTATTAAAAATAGAAATGTTATAGAGCTGGTCACTGGTCCCTTGTCCAAACATCCTTCTGGTCGGATCTTCGATATCTGCACAACGGGTTCCCAACCCACAGTTTCTACACTCTGCATGCACCTAAGGGACACCTCCCCTTACTGATTCTTTTTCAAGCTAGATGCACGATCAATACCTAATAAGGGCATGGGGGTTAGCTACACATATTCGCATAATCAAATGAGAATAAAACTAACATCCACAAGTTAACATGTAGCAAATCATGATGCATAATCATATGAGCACACCCGGTTAATCATAACAATTCTTTCAATGCAGGTGGCATGATGCATGATTTCCTTCCACAACTGAGGCCTCTCAAAGTCCATCTTGGACGTCCATCCCATACACCGTTGTGTTCCCGGAACACTGACATTCGTTCCCAGAACATAATGCCAAACCATACTTGGATGATAAGCATTCACTCCCAGAGTGTGCATCACGTTCCCAGAACGTGTAGCAAACCATACTTGGATAAATAAGCATCACTCCCAGAGTGTGCATCACGTTCCCAGAACGCATACGTTCCCAGAACGTATAAAAACCAGGTCCCGGACACTGGCCACATATCTATAATGTGTCATCCAGTAGGTTGCTTATCAATGTGTTCCCAGAACACTATCATACGTTCACCAGGTCCCAGACACTGGCCACATATCTATAATGTGTCATCAAGTAGGTTACAATTTGGTACTCCCGGAGTACCCTCCTCATATTCCCAGAATATGATAAACGTTCCTACCAACCAAACTTCCATTCTATATGAATGCACAATCATCAAGGTTGGTTTTATCTTTAATTCCATTATTATACCAATGTGTTCCCAGAACACTAACATACGTTCCCAGAACGTATCGCAAACCATACTTGGAATAAAATCAAGCACCACTCCCAGAGTGTGCATCATGTTCCCAGAACGTGTCCAAGAAACCACGTCCCAGACAATGGCCACATTCCCAGAATGTGTCATCAAGTAGGTTGCATATCAATTTGGGACTCCTAGAGTACAGGGTCATGATCCCATTAATTCCATTATTATGACTTAGAAAAAAACAACTTCTGAATGATATCTTGAGGTATAGCTTTACTCATAAAATTCACCTTTGAATTTAAATTTAACCTATGCTCATAGACCTGGATTGAGAGAATATAATCATTGATATCAAAATCCTTACTCAAAACTTAACTTTTATTTTTAAGTTTTCAGGTACTAACCGGTTACATCATCACCTAACCGGTTAGAATTACAGACCTGAATATAAAACCACTGATTTTCCAAGAATCTTTTCTTAAATTATCTACTCAATCCAATAACAAGGTCTTAGCATAACAGAATACCTCAAGTTCAACACATAATATCATTCAAAAGATCTAAGTCATAATCCAATTTCATTTAGGCATAATTTCCTCTTGAAATTATCCTTTGATATTAAGGTATTAACTCCAAATTTTCAATCTGAATTATTACCACAAAATCAACTTCATTTCAGATTGAATTCCAGTGAAATTAGGGTCTAGATTTGAGTAACATTGATAAGACCACAGAACTGATGTCAGAAACTTATTTTCTTTAACAATTTTACAGTGTCTAACCGGTTACAATTATCGAGTAACCGGTTAGATTGTGCAGTCAACACATTGAAATATGAAGTTTTGCAAACCATTCTTTTCATTACTCAAATCTAACCAATTTCAACATTCAAAAGAGTTCATATACCTTAAGTAAACATGTTTAACCACAGAAACACATTCACCTTGCATGCATTCAATTTAGATACTCACATTGCACATAATTGCACATATTTCACAACTTAATGCATCAATTCACATAATATCAAATTAAGTCATGAAATTGTCATCACAACAGCTTGCATGCATCATATTATGATTGCTCAAAAACAGAAATGAGCTTAAATTGGCCTCCAAGCCATAAAACTAATTCCAACTATGCCCTTAGAGTCTCTTGGTGACTCATCCTATTTACCAACATGTTTTTCCTCATTCTAGCAAATATTAAGCTTCCCCCTTACCTTAGGTTCGTGCTTGATCCAAAACATTGCAGAGAGAAAGGCTCCAACACAGATTTCCATTAAATCCACAGTTCTGCTCTCAGCCACGATTTTTATCAACAGGGTCCAAACACCAGAAGATTTGACATAGCAATTGGCCAAATAAATTGGGGAGAACAATTAGGACTCAATATAGGTAACATGCACTAGAGAATCAAAGAGGTTTGAGACTTAAAGGTTAACTATGCTTACCAAAATCGAATCTGGAATTCAGCTTCCAGAACCAGAACAACAGAGAACTCAGACTCAAACTCCTAGCTTCCAAGCTTGATTCCTCCACCCACACGAACACTCAACTTACAAGGTGTATATCACTGGAAAGCTCTTGATTTAAGCTTTCCAGAAAGGTGTGTTTCACTCTCTAACTCTCAAAGAAGGAGACGAATTGCTCAGAACGAATTTGGAACCCTAATTACCCTTCTTCAACAAGAATTGCAGCAATCAACCCTTGATCTTCAGCAATTCCACTATTTATAGAGAAATTGGCCTTTCATGCATAGCGACACGCGTCTCCCACCATGAATCGAGTGGGATTCGTGGCGAATTTTGGGTTAAACCGCGTGATTACTCATCAAACGCACTAACCCAATTTTCTGAGTTCATCGTGTAACCGGTTACAAAGCCCTTCTAACCGGTTACATGCTGATGAAATTCAAAAATTAATAATTTAATTACTCTTTCTTCAAAAACCTTTTTAATATTGCAATTAGGTCCCAACCCAAGGACTGAATTACAATATTCATATTTTTGTACAAAATAACCATATAAAAATATTTCTGATATTTTTATATATAAAAACACACAATGTTCAAAAACTAAAACTTTACAAACCAACATAAATCAATTATAAAATAATTGTTATAATTAATTTCTTGGTTATTTGGGAGACGAAAATTAGGGGTGTTACACTACTCCCCCACTTAAAAGGAATTTCGTCCCCGAAATTCGTCTTTTGAAATTTTCTACTTTTCCAAAGTGTTTTTATACTATAAAACTTCATCTAGTTCCCAAAAATTTGTCCTTTAGGGAACTCCCCCACTTAAAAGAGTTTCGATATAATTCCTTTATTTCGAAACATTTCTAATAAATCTTTCACTTTAAATAAAAATTCTTTGCATAAAAACTCTTATGTGAAAGAATTTCTTTTAAAAGAAATACTCTTTTCACTTCACATAAATATTTTTCAATTAAAACATTTTCCAATAAACTTTTTGGAAAAACTTTTTGGGCTGCGCACTCTGATCTCTCGAGCACGATCAAAGAAACATTTGTATGACTTTATTCCTTAATAGTTTGTGACATTAGGGTGATCAGTCCTAATATTCAAACCATTAATAACAAAATCATCCCTTTTAGATATAATCTTTCACAAGAAAGATCATAGACAGGTCTTTAAGTTAGATGAACTTAAAGATAGGGTAATTATCACTATCAGACTTAGTTAGATAGTCAAATTCTAGAGACATTTCCGTTGGGGAGACAAAGATTTGTCCTATCCCGGTGGTTGTTAATCTCTCTAGCCATAACTGATCTTTCTATTTCTGTAGTGTCCACAGTGATTTATCACATCCAATTGCGATAAAGGTTTTGATCACAGAAAGATTGAAGTTGGACTTCCAACAGGATATTGATATTCGCAAACGATTAGATTAACGTAATTGAAAACATTTAACTACGTTAACTCAGATCAAAGGAAGAGATAGGCTTGGGTTGTTTACGTCAGGATTACACTCAACTCTCATCTCAACCGGTGAATTCTTCTCGTGCTGGATTCGCTTGCTGTCCAATCCTTTCTCACCTTTTCTTTCAAGACAATTCGGTGAATAATACTCCAGCTTCCTACAATCGGAATTTACTATTCCCTTAGGTACATCACAACTAAACTCCAAGTGATGTGCCTCACAGTTTTCACCTCGAGATGAACAAATGTTCCCTTCCCTATTTCCTCCTTAGTCACTTTTCTTCAATCGAGGACTCCTTAACCTTGACATTTCCGTGGTTGATATTCTCCCATTTACTTTTCCTCTTTCTCCAGTAAGGCCCGTATTTCATCATTCTTTCCCATAGTCCTCATACATGCTTACCAACATCGAGAAATTCCTTATTCCTTGATAGTTGATAGCTAACTTGGATTCGCACGTAATCTACTCTTGAAATTCGTGCCTTTGGATTTCTCATCTAGGTTGTTCTAAACAATACTTCATAAATCCCTTTCCTCCATAATATACTTTCTAATATCCATAATCCTTGACTTTAATTCCAAAGATTAAATCTCATTCGTTTTCTTCATAGAAATCTAACTCCTCATTTCCTGGTTGAAATCCACGAATCCGGCTCAAGAATTCGTTGGTGATTGGCGACATTCCCAATCTAACACTAGAGGGTTCCTCTTGGGTTACCAGACTTAGGTCTCTAAATTCCTCAATCAGAATAGCCTCCTTGACCATCTTTGAGCTCACAGAAATAGCCTTTCAGTTCAAATCGTCTGCAACTACGTTTGCTAAACCAAGATGATAATGGAGCTCAAAGCCATAATCTTTAAGAAACTCCATCCATCGCTTTTATTTTACATTCAACTCTTCCTCTTCTTATTGTCATCCATACTTTCGAACTCCAAACTTGTTCATAAATCACAACCTTCTCATCTTAACACCTATTGTTTCCTTTGCATCATCCAGCTAAATCCTCTACCTTCTCCAATTGGAGTGGCTCCTTAATTTTCAACTCTCGATTAATCCATAAGTATTATAATTCAATCCTCTTAAATCAATTTCAATGATGAATCAAGGCATTAAGTTAGTTCATCACATTAAATCCCTCCTTAAACTTTACTTAGGTAATTGATAGAGTTTGGATTAGAGGAAGATGTCTACTAATACCAAAAGTTCCTTCACAAAGGACTTAAATTTTTATTTTAAACTTTCAGCTTCTAAACGGTTACAAGAAACTCTAACCGGTTATGAAGTATAGTTTTAGAAGTAAAACCAAAGAATTTCAAAACCATTTTCTTTACATCATCCAATCCAACTCAAAATAGGATTTAATTATAATCTAATACCCTGATTCCAACTGAATCCATCACTGAAATGATTTAAATCATAATCTACTCACATTTTCCATAATTCCTCTTGGACTAATCATATTATGTTGGGGTATAATCCATCACCACCCCACCAAAATTAAACAACACCCTATCATTTAATACCATCAGTTGGTCTTTCCAAGTCAACTTGGTCAAAGGCCATGCGGTCTTAGAAAATCCTTCAACATTCCGGCGATAATATCCAGGCAGCCCTAAGAAACTTCTCACCTCAGTCACAATCTTAGGCTGTTCCCATTTCAACACTAAACTTACCGTTGCTGGATCCATCGCAATTTCTTCTTTAAAGATCACACGCCCTGAAAACGTAACTTCGCTCAACCAAAACTCATCTTTGGCGAGCTTAACACACTACTACTCCTCTTGCAGGATTCTCAACACAATCCCGCGATGTTTTTCATGTCCCTCCGGATTCTTAGAAGAAACCACAAACGAATCCAAATATAATCTAAAGGTCTCGTTCTTATAGTCCATAAAAGAACAAGTGCATTAGTCAATCCGAACGGCATTATTTCCTACTCATAATGTCCGTATCGAGATCAAAAATGCAGTCTTAAATGTATCCCTGTCCCGAATCCTGTTTTGGGTTAATCCAACCGCCAATCAATCTTAGCACTTTTCTACGTGTTCCTCCCATTTGACCATTCCCGATGGTACCATGTTATAAAGGCGGTAGAGATAGAATCAGCTTCAAGAATTGACTTGATTCCAAACTCTATCTCTTTTCTCAAGGGTGAACCTAACATCATTTCCTACAACCAGGATTTCTTTAACCCCCTTTCTCCTTTAATATTGCTTCCCAGAAACAACATATGGGTTTATTGGATTCCCGATTCGAAACTTGGGAATCCCAATACAGGGTTGTTCTATCGTCATTAATCATGATCACTTGATCCCTCGGCTCCCAAACCGTACTTAAGATCAAATGTAATCATGACACAGGTAGATAGACAAAGTCTAATACCTTAATAGAACGATTCAGACATTCCTTGGAAACAACTACAAGATGATTTGTAGGAGTCTCCACTTGAGATAGTAGATTGGATAAGGCATAGAGCAACTCTGATCACTACCCTTATCCGAAAGGAACAAAAGAAAGGATAGCTTTAGAGTTTAACAAACTCAACAAGGTTGATCTTTAAGAAGATCACTGCCCTACACTCGGTCTGAAAAGTTGATTAACTTTAACACGAGTGAGGGTAAACACTCCTCCTCAGAGTCGAGGACTCAACTACAACTCCTTAAGATTTCCTTATCACTGGTTCCTATGAGAACGGAATAAACCAACACTATGGTTTTAGGTTGACCACATGTCTAAAGAGAAGCATACGGCTATCATACTTTGACTTAGACCTCATAGAACACTTCTTAATAGCAGAATGAGCTATTTATCTAGAGCCATTACCCATAACCTTAGCTCTATCTTGGAAGTATATGAAAGCATACTTCCCAGGAAACATTGCAGATATCGATGACCAGCGTATTGGCCCACACACCCAAGGAACAAGAGTCAGGACCATTGCTCTGATACCATAAAAGTGTAACACTCATTTTATGTCCTCTTACTTTATAAGAAAAGTAATAAGTTTAAGAATACTTGGACTTGTTATCGTTGGAGAAGGATCTGAAAATAAGAAATTATCCCTTCCCTGGAAAATTTATTTTCACAAACACTTGATTAATAGTGAAGGTGACTCGTAAAATCAGAGTTTGCGAAAACATAGTAAAATCACCATATTACCCTCCCAAAATATATCAAGTGTAACAAGTCCATTATTATAAAATAAGTATTATGATGAAACTGAATTCCTTTTATGATACCTTTTTCCAAAATATGTATCATATAAGTTCTATTAAAAATAGAAATGTTATAGAGCTGGTCACTGGTCCCTTGTCCAAACATCCTTCTGGTCGGATCTTCGATATCTGCACAACGGGTTCCCAACCCACAGTTTCTACACTCTGCATGCACCTAAGGGACACCTCCCCTTACTGATTCTTGTGCAAGCTAGATGCACGATCAACACCTAATAAGGGCATAGGGGTTAGCTACACATATTCGCATAATCAAATGAGAATAAAACTAACATCCACAAGTTAACATGTAGCAAATCATGATGCATAATCATATGAGCACACCCGGTTAATCATAACAATTCTTTCAATGCAGGTGGCATGATGCATGATTTCCTTCCACAACTGAGGCCTCTCAAAGTCCATCTTGGACGTCCATCCCATACACCGTTGTGTTCCCGGAACACTGACATCCGTTTCCAGAACGTAATGCCAAACCATACTTGGATGATAAGCATTCACTCCCAGAGTGTGCATCACGTTCCCAGAACGTGTAGCAAACCATACTTGGATAAATAAGCATCACTCCCAGAGTGTGCATCACGTTCCCAGAACGCATACGTTCCCAGAACGTATAAAAACCAGGTCCCGGACACTGGCCACATATCTATAATGTGTCATCCAGTAGGTTGCTTATCAATGTGTTCCCAGAACACTATCATACATTCCCAGAACGTATATAACCAGGTCCCAGACACTGGCCACATATCTATAATGTGTCATCAAGTAGGTTACAATTTGGTACTCCCGGAGTACCCTCCTCATATTCCCAGAATATGATAAACGTTCCTACCAACCAAACTTCCATTCTATATGAATGCACAATCATCAAGGTTGGTTTTATCTTTAATTCCATTATTATACCAATGTGTTCCCAGAACACTAACATACGTTCCCAGAACGTATCGCAAACCATACTTGGAATAAAATCAAGCACCACTCCCAGAGTGTGCATCACGTTCCCAGAACGTGTCCAAGAAACCACGTCCCAGACAATGGCCACATTCCCAGAATGTGTCATCAAGTAGGTTGCATATCAATTTGGTACTCCTAGAGTACAGGGTCATGATCCCATTAATTCCATTATTATGACTTAGAAAAACACAACTTCTGAATGATATCTTGAGGTATAGCTTTACTCATAAAATTCACCTTTGAATTTAAATTTAACCTATGCTCATAGACCTGGATTGAGAGAATATAATCATTGATATCAAAATCCTTACTCAAAACTTAACTTTTATTTTTAAGTTTTCAGGTACTAACCGGTTACATCATCACCTAACCGGTTAGAATTACATACCTGAATATAAAACCACTGATTTTCCAAGAATCTTTTCTTAAATTATCTACTCAATCCAATAACAAGGTCTTAGCATAACAGAATACCTCAAGTTCAACACATAATATCATTCAAAAGATCTAAGTCATAATCCAATTTCATTTAGGCATAATTTCCTCTTGAAATTATCCTTTGATATTAAGGTATTAACTCCAAATTTTCAATCTGAATTATTACCACAAAATCAACTTCATTTCAGATTGAATTCCAGTGAAATTAGGGTCTAGATTTGAGTAACATTGATAAGACCACAGAACTGATGTCAGAAACTTATTTTCTTTAACAATTTTACAGTGTCTAACCGGTTACAATTATCGAGTAATCGGTTAGATTATGCAGTCAGAACATTGAAATATGATGTTTTGCAAACCATTCTTTTCATTACTTAAATCTAACCAATTTCAACATTCAAAAGAGTTCATATACCTTAAGTAAACATGTTTAACCACAGAAACACATTCACCTTGCATGCATTCAATTTAGATACTCACATTGCACATAATTGCACATATTTCACAACTTAATGCATCAATTCACATAATATCAAATTAAGTCATGAAATTGTCATCACAACAGCTTGCATGCATCATATTATGATTGCTCAAAAATAGAAATGAGCTTAAATTGGCCTCCAAGCCATAAAACTAATTCCAACTATGCCCTTAGAGTCTCTTGGTGACTCATCCTATTTACCAACATGTTTTTCTTCATTCTAGCAAATAGTAAGCTTCCCCCTTACCTTAGGTTCGTGCTTGATCCAAAACATTGCAGAGAGAAAGGCTCCAACACAGATTTCCATTAAATCCACAGTTCTGCTCTCAACCACGATTTTTATCAACAAGGTCCAAAGACCAGAAGATTTGACATAGGAATTGGCCAAATAAATTGGGGAGAACAATTAGGACTCAATATAGGTAACATGCACTAGAGAATCAAAGAGGTTTGAGACTTAAAGGTTAACTATGCTTACCAAAATCGAATCTGGAATTCAGCTTCCAGAACCAGAACAACAGAGAACTCAGACTCAAACTCCTAGCTTCCAAGCTTGATTCCTCCACCCACACGAACACTCAACTTACAAGGTGTATATCACTGGAAAGCTCTTAATTTAAGCTTTCCAGAAAGGTGTGTTTCACTTTCTAACTCTCAAAGAAGGAGACGAATTGCTCAGAACGAATTTGGAACCCTAATTACCCTTCTTCAAAAAGAATTGCAACAATCAACCCTTGATCTTCAGCAATTCCACTATTTATAGAGAAATTGGCCTTTCATGCATAACGACACGCGTCTCCCACCATGAATCGAGTGGGATTCGTGGCGAATTCTGGGTTAAACCGCGTGATTACTCATCAAACGCACTAACCCAGTTTTCTAAGTTCATCGTGTAACCGGTTACAAAGCCCTTCTAACCGGTTACATGCTGATGAAATTCAAAAATTAATAATTTAATTACTCTTTCTTCAAAAACCTTTTTAATATTGCAATTAGGTCCCAACCCAAGGACTGAATTACAATATTCATATTTTTGTACAAAATAACCATATAAAAATATTTCTCATATTTTTATATATAAAAACACACAATGTTCAAAAACTAAAACTTTACAAACCAACATAAATCAATTATAAAATAATTGTTATAATTAATTTCTTGGTTATTTGGGAGACGAAAATTAGGGGTGTTACATATGTAGTAAAGAAAAAATTGAGGTTTATTTTTAAGATGTTATGATTGTGTTTTAAAGGTTATATTATGATTGGAGATGATTTTCATAATTTAAAAGCTAAAAATAAAAAGTGATTTTGCAAGACTTGTAGGGTATGCTGTCCAAAATTCTAAATTGGTTGCATCAACTATAAAAACTGTTTTGGAATGAATTAGTATGATGATTTTTATGATAGGACCTTTAATATAAGTGTATAGAGTAAAAAGAAATTATAAAAGTGAATTTGTAAAAGTATGATTTGATGTTATTTGTTTAAATAAATTGTTGTTTTACTGGTATAAGTGTTTGCATGTGGTAGTTGTTATATAAGTGATATAGTATGACATTGTAGAAATAAAAATATATTCTAAATATTTTTCAAAGTATTGGAGTGAGTTTTAAATTATGTTTTGCAAAAAAAGGATTTCTTGAATTTTAAAAGGAATCGTTTTAAGTTATTTAATGCCCTTAAAAAGGACCTCTGTTTTAAAAAGGATTTCTGTTTTAAGGTGCTTTGGTACCTTGGGTTTAGTCTTTTCCTAAGTAAATAGATAGTATAAGGTACTTGCTAGATATTGATTTGTATGTCGTTCGTCGTTTAAGAATAAAAGGAATCAAAGGTGAACGAGCTGCTGGAGCTGTAGACACAAAGGCTGGAAACAGAGTAAGCATGGATCTCAGGTGAGAGAGAAGCCTTCTTAAGACATAGTGGCATGTAGGGTAATATTAAGACGTTCCGTATCATCTCAAAGGTCGGAACTAGGAATCTATCGGTTGAGTAGTAAAACGGCAATTGCATGTGTGTTCCGCCGTTTATACGAAAAACACGATTCCTCGATATTAATTGTGTGTCGGTTGATAATTGATTATACCATGTTGTATATTCTGAAATTGTATATTGTATATGGAAATGAGTTATATGATAAGATATCAAGAAGATTGGGAATATATTTTGGAAATAATGGTTTATCCTATAGTAAGATAATTAATGTTTTTGAACGGTTGTTCCTATGAAAAGATTTCTTAGTATTTTTCGAACGGTCGTTCCATGAAAAGGATTTGGCATATTTTTGAATTTATGAGAATGATCAATGAACCTTGTGGAAATTTGAAAACGATACTAGTGTGCAGTGATAGTGCAAACGGCACGATAACTTTGTAAATATCCCCTTTAAGTGACTGGCCACGTGGATGACTGTGTCGTGGTCTAAGTCTTGTGGAATCCAATGTACTGTAAAAAGGTGTTTGATGTTTCCCTTAGAGGTCGAGGCCCGTTAGAAGCGAGGCTTAGAATGGGTCGACCAAAACTAGGATTAATGACAGACTTAAAAGACTTAAAAGACTTAGGAACCCCTTTTCTAAACCTTGCGTTGAGAGTGAAGTAGTGGAGAGGAAAGATACCGCATGCTTGGAGGTTGGTGTCTCTTCAAGTGGTGATTGTGATAGGGGAGGGCGAGGACGGTGAACGACAAGAAACCTCGAGTGCTTCTCTAGGCGGGACAAGACTACAAGGACTTGTCTTTCGGTTGTAGGCAATGTCGTAGCAAGGAACTGCACGATCAACTAGAGATAGCGCTGTCGCCCCCTTGAGCAAATCTTAGATGGTGAGAGGGAACCCGAATGGGGCTAGATGTCGCTGTATTTTGGAAACTGTATTGATGAAATGATTTTACTTCGGTTGTTGGATACTTGTTGGTGCGTACCCTTCGACATCAATGCCAGCATGGTTAGGGTTCCTGTGCGTCCCATCTGCTTTCTGAAATAGGATGTGGTTGGAATGATGAAGGAGATGTAACGTGTGTGCTACCAAACCCTTGAGCCTCGGTGGTGGTACCCCTTCTCGAATTTCCGGTGGTTATGACAGTGAAACTTAGAGCCTAAAGATAATTAAATACAATGGTTATGATTATATGAAAATTTTCCTTTTGGTGATTAGTGAAATTTATTAAACGGAATGGTAATAATGATGTATATATGTTTGTGTGGTCTTAATATTCCCCTATGGTAAGCCCGCGCCGTCGACGATCATATCGTTCGAAAGTGCTTACTCTCTCTATTTCCCTTTCCTGTGGACATTGGGGGAACAATGTTCACAGATGACTGATCATGTAATATCTCGAGTAGTGGTTGCTCAAGTCGGAAGAGGATCGTGAGATGACGCTCACACGAGGAGGAAGCAGAAGCAACAATCAGAGGAACCTTCCAGACTTTTGCGGTGAAGGAAATGATGAAGATCAATAGTCTAGGATAGTCTTTGTTTTGTAATCCATCTGTGGATGGGTAGGACATGATTACTCTGTTCCGAATGTAACCCCTACTGTAATAAATATTTATCTGAAATGAAATAAAAGAAGTTCTTTTTGGTTATTGTATCATGTTCATAAGTACCTAAATTATTTTCTGCAAGTTAACCATCAATTAAATATGACATGGAGAAAATGAGTTTTTAGAAATGTGTGGGATGGTAACATCTCTTTTTTGGAAATAGAATTTTTATGACGCGAGTTAAGTATCAAATCATTTTGTGAACAAATGAATCAAATTGTTTATGAAAATCTTTTTGTAAAAGAATTAAACTAAACTGATTTTGGAAATGTTTATAAAAAAAAATGGCGCAAATTTTTAGTGAAAATTCTAAGTCCAAATTGGGGTGTTACATTTAGTGGTATCAGAGCGATGGTTGTCCTTAGTGGCCTTAAGCATAGCCTTATACTTGTGTGACTCTGGTTGTGTTTGTTTGTGTCTGAGTTGTAACGATTTAGTCTTAGAGTAAACTAAGGTTTAGAGTTGGTACAGAAATGAAGATGCTAATGCTGCTAGTCGTTATTAGGATTGATGAATTGTTTAAACGGTGTGAAGTTATCCACTACTAGTGTGTTTGCTTCTCTTGTTGGATTTAACTTTTGCTTCTTGACTGGTTATGCTTTTCCTATGATATAATAACGTTGAAATTTTTGCGAGATCGATGAATGTGTGTGCTTAAGTATGCTGTATAGAACTCCTTGTGAAAATGTGGAAACCAATTCTTGGGAAAAGTGTGGTATCTTAAAAGACTGCTAAAGGAGAATTGAGTTCAAGTCAAGGCATTACCCTACTTCATTTCGATTTTTGAGAAGACCCAATCACCCTTTCGTCTGATTATTGAGCTTGAATTCCACATTTTTGCGATAATTCGACCCTTTCGAATTAAAAAGACTTCCTTTTTGTTAGAAAATACCCAATCTAATGATCACCTGCCATCAAACTATTCAACCAAATACCAAAAATTCAGTAAATTCAAAGTTCTTTTCTCAAATTCTTGCGGCTAAAACATAACCCTACCACATAAAGGTATGAAGGAAGTAACACTTGTATGCATAGCACATGAATGTTAGGAGGCTGAAGGGACAAGGTGATGGTACAGTTGTGTGAAAACTTAGGAATTATGAGAATATTAGTTTAGAGTCGGTCCCTAAGTGGTACTAAGAAGAAATTAGTGAGTCAAAAGTCGGGTAGTTAGAAAGTAATCATAGTCTTAGGATGGACTTTGATGTAAGGTTATGTAATAGATGGTATAAGCTTGATCAAAGTTGGGGAGCAAAAGTTTAAGTAGAGTTTATGTTAGTGACAAGTACCCGGGTAGCATAAGTAGTATGGAAGTAAGCAGTAACTCAGCCTGTAACAGCCTAAACTTTGTTTATAAATGAAATAATTAGTAAAAACCTTAGAAAAATTGGAAAAGTGACTTAATGAATTTTGGTAGATAGGTGAGTGGTGATTATAAGTCCTAGGAGTTGTATAGAAGGCAATTGTGGCTTTGGGCAAAGTCAAATAAGCGAGATCGGGAGTTAAATCGGCGTTTTAGATGTTAGAAATCGACCGAAAAGAGAAAATTAGAAATTTATTATAGGATGCTAAGAAAATAAATTCCACCGTTGGATGTGAAGTTTATGGGGTGAAGAAGCTTGTCTAAAAATTTGGGCCCGATTCGACGGTTAACGAAGAAGTTACGGCGAATCGAAGTTTGGAAATTCTGGTGCACGCCCAGGCGCACCGGTTCACGCCCAGGCGCACCACTGTATATTGGTGCACCAACTCAGGAGTTTTTTCGCTCAGGCGCACCATTCCGTGCGCTCAGGCGCGCGCAAATCGCACCAGCTGCACCAGAAATCGCGTGTTGGCGCGCCAAAACTCCTGCGGACCGTATGAGCCATGCACCAGCTTGGTAAGTCGCGCACACCAGATCAGATCTGGTGCGTCCAAAATCAGCTTGGTGGCTAAGTTTTTGATTCTAGCCACACGATCCTTCAGCACCATGGCAAGGAAGTTAAGACACATAAAACCCTTCATTCCTTCACACTCCCCTACCAAAGCAACTCATCATCCTCATAAGATTCTCTCCATCTCCAAGACCATCTTCATCACATTTCCAATCACAAATCCACCATACACCTTGATTCTTGGGCACCTCAACCCAAAATCAACCAAAACCACCAAGCTCCATCAAGCTTTCACCATGGATATTGTTTGAAGCTCATTCCTCTTCCTCCTTGGCACACGAATTGCACCCACCTTCATTTTCCTTGGCTTTTCAATTTTCCACCATTAATTTGAGGTAAGCTAGCTTTATATCATGATATTATTTCCTTTCCATTTCAACTCCCCTTAGTTCATGGATTTTGTTCTAAAACCCTTAGGGTTCTTGCACCCATGATCATGTAGGGATTTTGTTCATGCCTTCCAACTCAAACCAAGGCAAGGATAAGGATAATTCTTCTTGTGCTCTCTCCAATAGGGTGGTATATCATCATTTCATCATTTCCTTGTTGAGGTGGCAAACTAGACTTAGAAAGTTCAAATTCCCAAGATTTTGAGCTAGGGCTCACTAAGGTTCTAATTTCTCTTTACTAATTTAAGGTAAGGAGTGGGTTATAGTGAGTATTACCTTACTCTGGGGTTTAGTTTACATTATGCATATAATGAGTACTAAGATTTTTGTGTTAGTTTAGGTTGATATCATATAGAATAATTATTAAAATAGAATTTATGACTTAGAGAAATTATATAAATGTTGATAATTTGAATGCTTGATTTATGAAATGACTGAGCTATTATGTTGATTTAAATCCAATGCAATGAATGATGAAAATGTATAAAGTGAATAATAATGGAAAGTGCAGTTGAATTGAGAATTGGTGCATTGGTAGACTAGGTGCCCCTGCCGGGTGTTTCAAATTCCCAAGGGCTACGTTCCCAACCAGGCATGAAATTCCCATTAGGTACAAATCCCTGTTAGGCATCGATGCACCAAGACTCAATTCATTGCCAAAATAAAAGACATAAAATGTGTTGAGAATGTGAAAAGTGAATGAATTCAAACAACTGAATGTATATTGGAATGTGGAAATTATATGATAGCATAGCTTAACAGGTGAAGCCTTTTGGGTGAGATAGAGACCTGGTTGGGCGAGAGACCCTTGGGTGTGCCAAAGTCCTGGCAGGAGCGTTAAATTCCTAGTGATGCAAACCGGTTCTAACCGGGAGTATTGTCCAGACGTGGTAAGTCGTCATCGCGCATGGGGTGCGAACGCAATAAAGTCGTGACTGGAATACACTAAATGAGAAATGTGATTATAAATGTTGAAATGAGAAAAAAGGACATTATGAGATTAATGCATAAGAATGATGAGATAAAATCGACTCAAGGAACTAATGAATACATGAAAATGAATTGTGATGAATTGTCTCTTATTTTATGATGTTGTGATTGAATTGTTACATGTGTTTGGCTTAGTGTCACATTATGTCTTATTTGGAAACTGCCTCCCCATTTTATGTGTAATACTAACTCCTTACTATCTCCACAGGTACTGAGGAAGAGTTTGCACAAGACCAGGCCGAGCAGGAGTACTCTCCCTCACAGGGAGAGTAGGTTACCTTTAGTGATGTAGGACATGGAAATGTCCTGGGCCCGATGATGTGAATCCTTTTAGTTGTGTATAAATGTAAATAGCTTTTTGGGGGCCCAGGACGACTCCTTTTGGAAAGGGGTCTATTTTTGGGGAAAAACTGTCTTCCTAACTTGTTTATATTCCGCTAACTCTGATGACTAGATTCTGATGTTTTAAACTTGTTTCTGATGCGTGCACGAAGATGCACTAGCTGATATATATATGTGAATAGCCCTACTGGCTTTGCTATTTGAAAATGTTGTTATTTATCAGGTTGCAGGAAAACAGAAATTTTGGAAAAGTCTTAAAACCAAAAGAAACTCCGTCCGTTTGACGGGAGATTTTCTTATGAATTAAAAATAACTAAATGTTTTTCCTAATCAATTCATGTTTTTTAAAATGAAATTTTCAAGTTGCTATTTTTAATTAAGGGTATAAAAGGGTAAATAAACTTAGGTGTTACACAGCCGATGATTATGGTTTTGATATGCATACAAGAAATTACTTCTGGATTGACACCGAGTTCAAATAATAACAAGCTCTTCTTATCAAGTCTATTATGTACATACCAATATCCCTTATGAACAATTCGTACCCACTTACCTTTAATACTTCTGGTCTGACCCAAAATTACTATGAAGATGAGACACAATTGATATCTATTGCCTACCTTTGAACTTGACTTAATTCGACTCCCGCACGACGCTACCAGTAAAAGAGTAGTAATCGACAAGAACATCGAGGGAAAGAAATACTCTTGAAGAAAGAAAAGGTGGTAACTTTGTTTGTTTCCTTGCTTGTCTCTGTGCATATTTCTCGGGGACGAGAAATCTCTAAGTTGGGGAGGATTGTGAGACCCCCAATTTTACCCAATTTATTTGAGAATTTATATTTAAATTTAAAATATTATATTTGATTTTTGATAAATTGTGATACCTGGGTTTAATTAAAATCGTATGATTATACATATATATATATACACGTGGTATATATATATAGTAGATGCAAACCAATGTTTTCTCTAATGTATTTAATTTATGTTCTTAAGATGAAATATTTTAAGGTATAGTATTTGATTTAAATGATCTTAGAAAATGAAATGCTTTTTGAAGGATTAAGGTGTTCTATCTTCAGAAATTCATATCTTTTAAACCGTACGTCAAAAAATTACAAATGATATATCAAATCGATCGTATCGAAGCGTAGATTATGAAAATGTAAAGCTTTGATTTTTATTCTGTAGTTTTCAAAATTTTATCACTGCTACAGTACTGAACGAATTTTTGAGTTTTAAGTGTAAAGGTATGATTTTAATGCATTTAATGACCTTTTGACTCAAGTGTATTCTATTTTGAAAACAAAAATACATTTCTAAGGTTTTCTATTGGACTACCATCCAAATAAAATATATTTTCGTATTTCTTCTTATTATAAATTTTTTTGAAAGCTTATGAAGTGCATTTTTGGAAGGAAATGATCTTAGAGCTTCAAAAATTCATAACTTTCAAACCGTAAATCCAAAAATTATAAACTTTATATGAAAACGATCGTATTGAAATGTAGTATCTGAATATGTGAAAATAGAATTTTTATTTTGGCATCTACGAAAAAGTACTATACAGTAGAGAAAAACGAATTTTTGGTATGTTTAGCTTAAAAAAAATTATTTTGGAGCATGAAATAAACTATTGGGCTATAAAATAATTTTATTTATATATTGAGATATTTATTTATATGCCTACTGGTTGCACAGTCCAAATATTATTTTCCTAATTATTTCTGAATTATTAAAAATGAAAGCTTTAATGTGATTGGTCAATTTTGTGGTGAATTCAAAATGGACCAATGAAAATTTTTCTCCTTATTTTATATATATGCACCGTCCAAATATATTAGGAGGGAGAGAGGAGAATTTTCTGAAAATTGTGGGGAATCATTCTTAAGTTAATAAGCCATAGGATTTATGCAAAGTTCATTAATGCATGTGTGTGTTTCAAAGTGGGAATTAAAATTGATGACTCACTCTGGACTAAGGGGGCTGAATTTGTGATCTGATGGGAAGGGAAAATTTGCCTTCTCTTCACCTATAATTAGACCATCACACCTCTCACAATTTCACACACACTACTTGTTGTTACTTTGAGAAAAAAAATTATTCCAAGAGAAAATAGAGAGGAAGGTGGCGAGTTGAAGGTAGGAAGAGGAGGAAAATTTTCTCACCTTGGGAAAGTCTTTTAGCTTTAGGAGTAGAGGTAACTCTAAGTCTATATTTTAATTTATTTCATCTCTTCTTCTACTGTTATTAGAATCCCTAATTCTTTTTATATATAGTAAGAACTAAAAGTTTCTACTTCTTTTTTTTTTATTAGAATGAACTATGT
Source organism: Crotalaria pallida (assembly GCA_037953625.1). Classification (NCBI taxonomy): domain Eukaryota; kingdom Viridiplantae; phylum Streptophyta; class Magnoliopsida; order Fabales; family Fabaceae; genus Crotalaria; species Crotalaria pallida. The sequence goes on from CM075649.1 coordinate 84,894,061, forward strand.
ATTTGTTGGTGGTATTTTGTTTTTATGGTCAAATGAATAAAGGTTTAAAGGAAAGGGACAAAATGAATTGTTTAAAGAGAATAATCTCCCCTTTTCTTTGGCCTTGAGATGACCGAATTTTGTAGCACAAAAGGAAAAATTATATTCTGAAATTTTTGTGTTCTTACAATACAGACATTTATATTTTATAGAAATTTTGTATCTGTTTTGTAGGGTCTGCCGACCGTATAAGGACTCAAGTCTTAATTAAGGGACTCTTCAAGGGCCCTCCCCTCGGTTTGCTCTGCACAAACGTCCCTCGCTCGGACTCGTTGACTCCGAGCACACAAAAGGACCAGGCTCGGACTTGATGGGGCCGAGCCTTACAAACGGTTTTCCACTCATCAGGCTCGGGACTCTAGGATCGAGACGTACCGTCGGCTGGTGGAAAGACTCAGACTCGTTCAAGCTTCTTATCCCCTCCGCGAATCCCTCCTAGATTCTCGCTAACAGCCTAGACATGAGATCATGAGCTGATCCTATCCAGATTCTAAGAGCATAAACCTCCGATATTATCTCAGAATCCTGGCTCAGCTCAACCCTGATACAGGGCCCATACGGCCCATATCAGCCTCCTTCAAACCTAATAAATAGCTCATAACAGCTAGGGTTTCAGGTATTACTCTCATCCCTAAGTTGACACTCTGCACACACTTGTTGACTGGGGAGACCCTGCTTTTCCCAACTGGAACTACAAAAACACCACAAAGTCACATATTAACACTTGATCCTCTTTAGGGCTCCTGGTTTCATAATCTTGGGCACTCAGAGGGTTAAGAACATAGTGTTCAAGGACACTACATTGGCGCCGTCTGTGGGAATCTGAATAACCAGTATTCCCACCCACTGATCTCATGGCAAACGACAATAACAACGATGGTAATCAAGAAGATCTCCGCCGTCGCCTCCGGGGGAGGCCTCCCAAGATCGGGAGAAACGTGAGGGACAGAATTTCTCCGGGAGCACCAACTGGAGGTAATCCGGCTGACGTTCAGACAGGTCCGCCTGTTCCAACTGCGGATCATCCACAAGCCACGGTTCCACCAACTGGTCAAGTTCTTGGTGAGGGCGGCGGAGGGCAGTTCAACCCCCACACCGTCCCTGATGGCCACGTGTCAGAATGACGTGACACAGCTGATTCTGGACGTCAGTCTCGACGGGCTGCCGCTGGCTCACGAACCGATGAGGATCGGCGAGTTGAACGGGCTGATCGGCGTGATCATTCCAGGGCCGACAGGACCAACAGGGAGATACCTCATTTGACTAGAGGTCGTTTCGGAACTCTTCAAGGTGGTCAGCGTTCTGAAACGGAAGGCAGATCTTACATGACTACTTCTTCGGCACGAAGGAGAGAGGAGTCGATTATGGAGATTTTGAGGACTCAGACTTCTTTAATTGAGAAGCAGAACCAAGCCATTGCTGCTCTTCAACAGCAGAGCATGGCAAGGATTGCCGAGGAAGGCCCTCACGCGGCCTATGGTAATCCGAGCAATCTTCCCCCACCCCCACCCCTCAACCCAAGCTTAACCCTAGAGCGTATCACTAGAGAACCCCATCCTGGACACCCTTTCACACCTGAGATTATGGCTTTCCAAACCTCGCAGACTTATGTGGGTCATCAAAATATTCCTCGGTACAATGGAACAACTGACCCGATGGACCACATAGCTGCCTACGAGTCCTCTATGATGTTTTATGGAGGAGGGGATTTTATGAAGTGCCGAGCTTTTTCGATGACTCTGGGCTCGGCGCCTTTGAGATGGTTCAATTCTCTACCTGCCAATTCGATCCGATCGTGGGCTGAGCTTAGACAAGCTTTCATAAACAGGTACAAGGCCAGTATGTCACAGCCCAAATCAGACCATTCACTAGCTGGAGTTGCACAGAGACCCGACGAGTCTCTACGCGACTACCTAGCTCGGTACCAGCAAGAGGCCAGTGGCATATCAGGCCTATAATCGGGAGTATCGGTTCTTTTACTCACTCAAGGGTTGCAGGATGGAGATTTTAAGGATTGTTTGATTGGGGAACCACCTAATAACATGGCCGAACTTAGGGAAAGATCCAGGAAATACGTTAATCTAGAGGAATTCCGTAGATCAGTACTGCAGCAAGGGGTGGCGAAGGACGACATGAGCAACGACCTCCTCGTCAAAATGACGTTCGTCAAAATGATCGTTTTCGAGAGAGGGGAAGGAAAGACAAAAGAGAGAGAGAGTGGAAAAACTGCCTCCAAAAGGCAAGTACGATGAGTATACCCAGTTGACAGTCCCGAGGAGTCAAATCCTTCGTGAGACTATGCATACAGAGATGCGTAACATCACTCGTCCACCAGCTTTGAGAAAGGCAGCCCAAAAGGATAGGACGAAGTACTGCGATCATCACGGTGGATGGGGGCATACCACCGACCAGTGTACTCAGTTGAAGGACTTAATCGAGGAGTTGGTAAGGGATGGTAAGCTTCAGCAATATATTGGCGAAGCGTTACGCAAACGCTCCAGGGGAAAGAGTCCATCCCCACCCAAAACCGAGCAAAAAAGAACTAGAAGCCCTTCACCACCTGCAGGGGGGCCACTACCCAACCATCCGAGAAGGAAAAGAATAGCTTTCTCATTGGCACTATTGCTGGAGGATTTGCAGGAGGAGGAGAAAAGAAATGTGATCGCAAGAAGTATGTGGGACAAGTTCTTTCGGTGGCCAGCCGACCAATCCAAAAGCCCAGGAAGAAAAACATAGTCATCAGCTTTAGTGATGAGGATTTTGAGGATATATTACAAGACCATAATGACCCAATGGTAGTTACAGCCAGGCTCGGCAATTACGAAGTCAGAAGGATTCTTGTCGATCAGGGAAGTTCGGAAGATATCATGTTTCTGGATCTGTTTGAGAAATTGAAGTTGAGAATATCTGATCTCACCCCATTCGAGGGAAGTTTGATTGGCTTCACAGGACATTCAATTGTTCCCTTAGGCCACATCCATCTCCTAGTGACTATGGGGGAACCACCTTCTGCTCGGACTGAAATGGTGAAATGGCTAGTCGTCCAGGCTCCCTCGGCTTACAACGCCATCTTTGGCCGAACTGCACTCCAGTCTTTTGGTGCTGTTGTATCGACAGTCCACTTGGCCATGAAATTCCCAGGATCTGATGACAAGGTAGTAATAGTGCGGTCCGAACAGGAGTTGGCTCGGAAATGCTATAATATCAGCCTGGGCAAGATGAAGCTTGATGACGAGAAGATCATGCAAGAGCCGCTTAACAAAGGAAGTGTCAACTTGGCAGATCTTGACGTAAGAGAAGAGGATGAAACTAGGCCGACCCCTCAAGGGGACTTCAAAAGGGTGATTTTAGGCCGCGATCATTCTCGTTGCGTCAAGATGGGGGTTGGCCTTTCTGAGAAATTGGAAAAAGAATTGACTGAGTTGCTGATGAAAAACGAGGACCTGTTTTCCTGGACCTCGACAGATATGCCAGGAATCGATCCGAACTTCATCTGCCATAGGTTGAGCGTGTATCCTGGAGCCAAGCCAGTTTGTCAGAAGAAAAGAAGAGTCGGAGCTGAGAAGGCACAGGCAACAGATGAGAAGGTAGCCGAGCTACTAGAAGCAGGATTTATCAGGGAGGTTGTGTATACTGACTGGTTGGCCAATTCCGTGCTAGTGAAGAAGTCCAATGGGAAATGGAGAATGTGCGTGGACTACACAGACTTGAACAAAGTTTGTCCTAAGGATCAATACCCACTTTCTTGCATCGATAAACTTGTGGATAGCTCGGCGGGTTATCAAAGGCTTTCGTTTATGGATGCTTATTCGGGGTACAATCAGATCCCAATGTATTCCCCGGATCAGGTGAAGACTTCGTTTATCATAGAAAGGGCCACGTATTGTTACAATGTGATGCCATTTGGATTGAAAAACGTTGGGGCAACTTACCAGCGGATGATGAACAAGGTATTCGGCCCTTTGATTGGGCCGAGAATGGAGGTATACATAGATGATATGATTGCAAAGAGCTTGAAGGAAGAAGATCACGCTCAGGATTTGAAGGAAATTTTGGCAAGGGTCCGACAGTTCAACATGAGGTTGAACCCGGAAAAGTGCACGTTTGGAGTTCCCAGCAGGGGCCTTCCTCGGATTCATGCTTACCGAGCGCGGAATTGAGGCGAATCCAGAAAAGTGCCGAGCCATTCTTGATATGAAGAGTCCGTCAGATGTCAAGGGTGTCCAACAATTGACAGGACGGGTTGCGGCCCTCTCGAGATTCCTGTCTCAGTCAGCTAGGAAGGCCCTCCCCTGGTACAAACTGTTAAGGAAAGAGAAAGAAAAGACATTTGAATGGGACGAGGCATGCGAAAAGGCCTTTACTGACCTTAAGCAGTACTTGGCGTCTCCCCCGATCTTGTCTAGTCTGGTGAATGGAGAAATTTTGTTCCTTTACTTATCAGTAGGAGATTCGGTAGTAAGTTCGGTTTTGGTCCGAGAGGAATCTGGAAAAGAATCCCCCGTCTATTTTGCCAGCCGAGCTCTTCAGGGACCGGAGTTGAGGTATCAGAAAGTGGAGAAATTGGCCTTTTGTCTGGTCATCACAGCTAGACGATTACGTCAATACTTCCAGAGCCACCATATCACAGTCAGAACAACTCAGCCAATCCGCCAAATACTTCGGAAACCTGATCTGGCAGGAAGAATGGTGACATGGGCCATTGAGCTTTCCGAGTTTGAAATCACTTTCGAACCGAGGAAAGCAATGAAATCTCAGGCCTTAGCTGATTTTCTTACCGAGTTTACTGAGCCATTGACGAGCTCAAACTTGGATTGGAATATTTATGTTGATGGATCGAGTAACAAACTTGGGGCTGGTGCAGGAATAATATTGGAGAACTCCGAGGGGATCACCCTCGAATATTCTTTTAAGTTTGGATTTTCAACTTCGAACAATCAGGCGGAGTATGAAGCCGTATTGGCCGGGCTGAGAATGGCAAAGGAAGTAGGGGCCCGAGAGGTGAAAATTTTCAGCGATTCTCAATTGGTAGTTTCACAAGTCAAGGGCGACTACCAGGCTAAGGAACCAATCCTTCAAAAGTATTTGGAGAAGGTGAAGTTCCTATCCTCGGAGTTTGTTAAGGTCGAATTCTGCCACATCCCGAGGGAGAGCAACAGCCGAGCGGATATTCTCTCGAAACTTGCTTCGACAAAGAGTCCTGAGAACAACAGAACGTTGATCCAAGAAATGGTGCATGGACCTAGCGTTGTCCTCTCTATTTCGCTGGATCCGAGCTGGATTGCTCCGATAACAGGCTATTTGGAACAAGGAGTTCTTCCAAGTAATCCAATAGAGGCCAAGAAACTCGTCAGAAAAGCTTCACAGTTTGCCTTAGTTGATGGAGTCCTGTTTCGCCGAGGGGTCAGCGGCCCAATGCTTAGATGTTTAGACCCTGCCGAAGCAAAACAGGCCTTGGAGGAAGTCCACGGGGGCATCGGAAGTCATCATGTTGGGGGGAAGTCACTGGCTAAAAAGGTTTTAAGGGCAGGATACTACTGGCCGACTCTTCAACAGGATGCGATCAACCATGTGAAGAGGTGCGACAAGTGTCAATTTCACAGTGATGTGTATCAGAAACCGGCTGAGGAACTCCATTCACTTTCATCTCCCTATCCTTTCTATCAATGGGGAATGGATCTGATTGGACAGTTCCCCACCGCTCCAGGACAGCTAAAGTAGGTGATAGTGGCCATTGACTATTTTACTAAGTGGGTGGAAGCCGAGCCTCTTGCAACCATCTCCTCGGCCAAGGTGCAGAAGTTCTTTGAAAGACAAGTTGTGGCTCGGTTTGGAGTGCCACAAGTGCTGGTGACCGACAACGGAACCCAATTCGCGGCAAAGGCGTTCCAAGACTTAGTCAATGCTCTGAGTATAAAACATTACTTTTCATCGGTCGAGCACCCTCAGACTAATGGCCAAGTAGAATCTGTAAACCGATCTATCATCCAGGGGATCAAGAAAAGACTCGAAGGCACGAAAGGGAATTGGTTGGAAAACTTGCACGAAGTGCTTTGGTCGTATCGCACCACCATACAAACTTCAACAGGAGAGACACCATATCGGCTCACTTATGGTTGCGACGCATTCATCCCCATTGAGAAGATCATCCCTTCATTCCGAGCTATGCAACAACCGAATCCCCTCAACAACACTTTATTGTGTGAGGATCTTGTCTTATCCGAAGAAGTCAGGGATTTAGCGGCCGAACGAGAAAAGCATGCCAAGATTATGAAAGCAAAGGGGTGTAATCACTCGGTCGTATCCAGAGAGTTCGAGGTAGGCGACCTTGTCTTGAGGAGAGCTGATATTGGTCTCAAAAATGCAAAGGACGGAAAACTGGCCCAAAGCTGGGAAGGACCATACCGAGTTGCCTCCAAGACTGAAACAGGAGCCTACAAGCTCGAAACCCTCTCGGGTGCCCTCATCAACAACACATGGAATGTGGCGAAACTTCGAGCTTATTACAGTTAGTCTTTCATTTTGTTTTCAATAGTTTTAGTTGCTTTATTACATTTTGCTTTTTGAATTCTTTTTTAATAATGGTGTACGCTCGGTGAAACTCCGAGCCCATTGTAATTTGCTTCAAATGAATAAAAATTCTCGTTATTGAATTCATTGTATCACGTACTTTTCCTCGTAACCGATTAGCCACCGATTATGACGCGAACGATTATAAACAGCTCTAGCAAGGGCTTATAACTCGTCATGTACTTTAAATAAGATTCCCGATTAAATCATGATTTCATAAAATCATTTTATATCGAGGATAGAGGAACCCACCTCGGCTAAAGTGTTGGAGTTCCGAGGTCTTAACACTTGAATTCTTAACAAAAGAGCATAAAAAGAAGCATAACACGATTACGGATATTATAAAATATTCTGAACAAAACACAACAATAAAAGTTCAAACCCATTTACTGGGGCAATTACAAGAGGGAAAGCAAAATGATAAGCTACTCTAAGTCGGACAGTACAATGCCATCGGCATCAAATCTATCTTCTTCTTCTTCACCCTCGGCATCATCGGCATCGTCCCCCTCGGAATCCTCAGCCAAATGATCAGGCAGATCGGCGCTGTTCAGATCTATGGGAGTCCCGGTTGGGCCGACTCTTCGACCATTTTTCACAGAAAAATTAGGATCAGCACCCTTGGTCACGAGACCAGGATTCAGAACGCGGAGTTGCTCGGCAGTATTGTAGAAGGAGTCCTCAAACCTATGATCCCAGTTGTATAGGTGCTCCTGGGCTGCTTTCTTGTGCTTGAGAGCTTTTTCTTTCATTTTCTCCAAAGAAGTTCGGAGCCCCAGAATCTAATCCTTGGCATACTCATGCCGCTCTTGAGCCACGGCAGCAGCTTGCTCCGCTTTCTGAGCCTTCTCTATTGTCGCTCGGAGAGCAGCAGAGTCTTCCTCGGCCTTTTTTAGGACCTCTTCCGAACGTTTTATCCTATCTTCGGCCCCCTGGAGTGTCTCCTCGGCCTTAACCTTAGCACCTTCAGCATCTTGTGCCACCTTTTTCAGCCGTTCGTTTTCAGCTGCCAAGGATTGCAACTTCTTGTTAAGACCTTCAATTTGAAGTTGTAGATAGTCCTCGCGCTCTGCTGCCTCGGTCCTTCTTTTCCTCGGGGGCCATCCTAGCATAAGCGTCGTCTCCATGATGACCTAGATGATGGAGTATGCTCGCACCTCTCAGGAGACTCTTCACCAAAGATTTACAATTATTCTCCCAAGTCCCAGGGGTCCAGGCCTCAATCACTTCAGCATTCTCGGGGGGAAAGACAGTAGCAACAAGTGTATCAGTCATCTTTCGATGCCACACTGTCTTGACAGCAGCTTCCTCCTTTCCTTCAGGGATTTCTACCCCTTTATTAAACTTACTCAAATTAAGCCAGTCTCCAGCAAGGCCTTTTCCTTTTTCCAGCCGAGACCTCTTGAGGGGACGCTCGGGAGTACCTTGAGGAGTTGTTTGAGCCTCCACTTCGATGGTTACAGCATCGGCGACACGATCCCCTTTGATCACCGGCTCAATACCTTTGATCCTCACAGCCGGAGTGGTGTTGGGGATGATGGTCGGACTTTCGGAAGGGGTCAATTCAGAAGATTGACTGATGTTTGGGGAGCCAGAGGTAGCTTTGATTGTAGCCAATTGTGATACTCTGGTTGCTCGGCCTTCGCTGTTCTTAGCCTTAGTTGCTTTCTTCCCCATTGTTTCTGTAAGAAAAAATGGATCAGTACAAAAAAAAATTGAAAATGTGTAGTACCCAGCTCCGCCTTCACTTCGTCTCGTGTCTCTTTCAGGAGAATTCGTTTGGTATCAATTTGACCATTAGCTTGAAGGTATTCCCAAACATGGTCGCATAATCGCCTTTCGGCTTTTGTCAAATCCGCCTTAAAGTCGAATTGATACAAGGAGGATCCTCGGTTATAAATGTTAGTCGTCCAACCCAGTGGAAACCGAGGCACGACCTTGATCACTCCATCTTCTTCAACTCGTTCCATGAACCAACATACTTCGGCCCCAGTATATTCGTATTGGAAGAAGAGAGGTTTGAAAGATTTCCAAGAGTCTGTCACCTTGGCGAAAAGGGCATGCCCCCTCCGAGCCTTTAGGGACACCCAAAGACCCTTGGAATCACCAAACTTATTTACTTGGGGAGCATATAACCAAAAGAAGGATCGTACTGTGGCGACCAAGTTTTCAACGTCGCAGAATTGTTGGAAGGCTCGGACGAAAGCCCACCCACTTGGATGCAATTGGCTAGGAGCTATTCCTAGATGAGTGAGGACTTCAACCTCGAAGGTGGAAAAGGGCAAGCGGATACCGACTTTAGTTGCTATTTCTTCGTAGAAATAAAAATATTGACGATTTTCCGGTACTTGGAAGCATATCCAATCGTCGATTCCCAAAGGTCTCAATACGAATTCTGAGGTATTTCCATCGGCGCTCGGAGGTGTTAACATTGGCCGAAGATGATTAAGACTATTTGTTGTCAACAATGAAGGTCTCGTCCCCGGTACCTCCCGATCAAAAACAACATCTTACTGCGCATGATTAGGCGGCAGAGGATATTCTTCAGGGTTGGTAACACACCTGCGTTCCACCATATCTGGGGAAAAAGCAAAAGGCTCGGCGTTAGGATTTTTTATAGCACGAGTTTTTATTTTTAACTTAAGGCCGAGCCCTGGACTTTTTCCCCCCTCCCCCGGTGGACTCTCCAAAGGTTCTTTCCCCCTGATGTCAAGGTCGGGGCTAAGCCTAACTTGGGCTCGACGCTTGGCAAATCTGTAAGCTAACAACCACTTATTCTCATCTGTGGGATTCGATGGGTATTCTACAGCTAACGGTTTTACCTCGGTGGATCCCTGATTAGTTGGCGGAGTAGTAGAAGGGTGTATAGAATCATCGATATCAAAATTTCCCTCATTCCCAGAATTCGCAGAAAAACCAGAAAAACTTGAAGAACTCGAATCACTATCACTAGAGGGTTCTTCTCCTAATCTCCTGCAAAGTTCACGATAAATTCTCCGCAAACCTCTCCATCCTCTCATGATTAGCTAACTACTTACCCAGAAATCCCAAGTTACCCAGAAATCCTAAACAACACTCAGACCTAGAAATCCCCTAAAGTCCAGACTCCCTGCAAAACCCAGAACCATAACCCCTTTACAGGAAGCAGAAATCGCACAAAAGGAGGAAATCGCAGAAACGGAAATAAGAAGAGTAAAGGAAGTTACCTGCTTTAGTTGCTGGAAAGGATGATGGGAGAATGTTGTGGATTTGAAGGCGGAGACGGTGGAAAGGAGATTGGAGAGAGAATGAGGGGATTATGATTTGAGAAGATTCTGAAGTGAGAAGGAAAATGAGTGTGGGTAGTAAGAGGATTCGAACTAATGAAGGAAACTTTTCAGTTTCCCCCCATGATACGCATTTGGGCCGAAAGCCCGTCAACCCATGCAACCACTCGCTGAATGAGACGTGGCGGTTTCAACAGACACTTTTTCAAATTTCAAAAATTGCAATGATTTGGCACAACTTACAAGAGAACGCGCCGTACCTAGAGAAACCAAAACGTCACCTCGGACAGCTGTCACACATTCGAACTAAGACATCTAGAAGGTCCAACCCTAAACACATGCTACCTCGTCACAGACTTTATAAAGTCTTACGAGCTGGGGGGGCTTGTAGGGTCTGCCGACCGTATAAGGACTCAAGTCTTATTTAAGGGACTCTTCAAGGGCCCTCCCCTCGGTTTTCTCTGCACAAACGTCCCTCGCTCGGACTCGTTGACTCCGAGCACACAAAAGGACCAGGCTCGGACTTGATGGGGCCGAGCCTTACAAACGGTTTTCCACTCATCAGGCTCGGGACTCTAGGATCGAGACGTACCGTCGGCTGGTGGAAAGACTCAGACTCGTTCAAGCTTCTTATCCCCTCCGCAAATCCCTCCTAGATTCTCGCTAACAGCCTAGACATGAGATCATGAGCTGATCCTATCCAGATTCTAAGAGCATAAACCTCCAATATTATCTCACAGAATCCTGGCTCAGCTCAACCCTGATACAGGGCCCATACGGCCCATATCAGCCTCCTCCAAACCTAATAAATAGCTCATAACAGCTAGGGTTTCAGGTATGTACTCTCATCCCTAAGTTGACACTCTGCACACACTTGTTGACTGGGGAGACCCTGCTTTTCCCAACTGGAACTGCAGAAACACCACAAAGTCACATATTAACACTTGATCCTCTTTAGGGCTCCTGGTTTCATAATCTTGGGCACTCAGAGGGTTAAGAACATAGTGTTCAAGGACACTACATGTTTGAAGTATTTTAGTTCTTTTTGTTTGGATTCAAAATGGAAACTTCTGAAAATTCTGTGTTACTGAAACTATAAGATTTAATGTAGCATTAAAAGAAAAGAAGAATTTTAGTCTTTTGCCTTGTGTTATTGTTTGGTCGTGATATATATATGGGGTAGTAGTTGTTATTATATGTGACTTATTGGATGATTATTTGATCTCTGATGTTGTAATAGTGAAATGAAATTAGTTTTATGAAAACAAATGAAATTCTGGATTTTATGGTGTTAACAATGAAGTATAATTGATTTTTGATTAAAAGTTACACATAGTTTATATTATTTGGTTGGTAAATTTAGGAGTAAGTAGGTAATTTTTATCTTGTGATTGTGTAAATGTCTGACTATGTGGTTAGCATGAATTGTAAACTGGTTACTGTACAAAAGTAATTTTTCTTAAAAAGTGATTATCTTTGTGTCAAATTGATTATTGTGAATATATGAAATTATGTGACTAAAGTATATATGTGTGTTTGAAAATTTAAAAAGTACTCTTTTATGTATATAATGTTGGCTGAATTTATTGAAGAGAAAAACAAAAATATTTGATTATTTTTAATTGATTTTTTTGATGTGAATAAATGGTTATCAGTGTGTATTCTGATAAAAATATATTTAGATCTGGAAATTTTCTTAAGGCTAAAAAGTATTATTCTCATAAGGTATAAGGCTCCAAATAATAATTTTTATAGATATATACTATGCTTAACTGTTTATATGTAATTACAGTAATTACAGTTCTTATAAAAAAATATGTAATTACAGTATGTATAGGAAAGTTAGAGTCTGTTAGTTTAATTTTTTGAAGTGATGCAACTGGACTTAATGTGTCTGTCCAGCAAACTAATATGCTATATATTAATCATGTTTAATCATTTTATTATAGTAGGATTTGTAAAAAAATTTTAGGAAAAAGTGGCATGTGTTTTCGATAAACTGTTTAGGAGAAAATTGATTGTTGAGAAATAGTGTATGTGCTGCCCAAGATTGTAAAATAGTTGCATCAAGGATGAAAATCATTTTGAAATAATTGGTAATGTGTGCTTTATGATAAAATCTTTATTATAAGTATTTAAAAATAAAAGGAAGTATAAAAGTGTACTGATGCTTGAAAGTGAATTTTCTGTAAACTGTTTGTAGTCTGTAATTTAATCTAATTAATGATAGAAAAAGTATTTTGAACTTTGAATGCTTGAGTTTATTTTCTCATTTAGTTATATGTGCTTATAACATGATTTTGCAAAATTTGTTTACTGCTTAGTCTGAGTAAAAATTTGCATCAAAAGAAAAATACTTTAAATTCATGCTGTATGAATAGCCTGTAAATGGTAGTTGTTATAAGGTATTTAAGAATGAGATATGTAGTAAAGAAAAAATTGAGGTTTATTTTTAAGATGTTATGATTGTGTTTTAAAGGTTATATTATGATTGGAGATGATTTTCATAATTTAAAAGCTAAAAATAAAAAGTGATTTTGCAAGACTTGTAGGGTATGCTGTCCAAAATTCTAAATTGGTTGCATCAATTATAAAAACTGTTTTGGAATGAATTAGTATGATGATTTTTATGATAGGTCCTTTAATATAAGTGTATAGAGTAAAAATAAATTATAAAAGTGAATTTGTAAAAGTATGATTTGATGTTATTTGTTTAAATAAATTGTTGTTTTACTGGTATAAGTGTTTGCATGTGGTAGTTGTTATATAAGTGATATAGTATGGCATTGTAGAAATAAAAATATATTCTAAATAGTTTTCAAAGTATTGGAGTGAGTTTTAAATTATGTTTTGAAAAAAAAGGATTTCTTGAATTTTAAAAGGAATTGTTTTAAGTTATTTAATGCCCTTAAAAAGGACCTCTGTTTTAAAAAGGATTTCTGTTTTAAGGTGCTTTGGTACCTTGGGTTTAGTCTTTTCCTAAGTAAATAGATAGTATAAGGTACTTGCTAGATATTGATTTGTATGTCGTTCGTCGTTTAAGAATAAAAGGAATCAAAGGTGAACGAGCTGCTGGAGCTGTAGACACTGTAACACCCCGCATTTTCTCGTGCAGGCATAAACGAATTCGCTAAAGATAAAAGTTGAATTTTGTTTTCCGAAAAGGATTTTCCTAAAGAAGTGATGTCTTCATGAACTAAATTTGCATTTTCAATTCAAGAACTTTGAAATTGTGATCTCTTAAATTTTCTGAATTTATTTAATTGTTTTTGGAAAATCTTGGGAGAACGGAATTTTAAGGAAATATGATTTTGAAAATAAGAGATTTCAATTGTCTTTTGGAAACTCCTTATTGTATAAAAAGTTTGATTTTTTAGGTCATTTATATATATATATTTTAATTTTGTGTGTGTGCTATGTGAAGATAATTGTTTTACTTTGAAATAGCCTAAGTCTTATTTATGATGAAAATAATATGTTCTTGTAGGAAAATTAAATAAATTACCATGACATAAAATCAATCTATGCTCAACATGATATATGTTTGATTCAATATGTGGATGTTGCTTGAAAAAAATAAATACATGTGTATGTATGTGTGTGAATAATGCTACGGTCCTATGTGTGCATGTGCTACGGCCTTGGATGTGTGTGTGTTTATGCATATGATCTTTGAAAGTGCTTGCCTATGCTACATGAATTGATGACCATAGGACTTAAATAAATAAGAATAGAAAATGAATTGAAATTCATGAGGATGTGCATGTGTGTTGCTTCGGTGGTGAGGTGTGTGTGTGTTTGGGGTAGGTGTTTGAATTATGGGAAAGGAAAATCCTTGGCAAGCTTGGAAGCTACCAAGTGTCCCATGCAAGAAGAAATTAGTGGCCTTGACATGACTATGATGGTGAGACCTAAGCCCTACACTATGCATTTGTCCCCTTGACTCAACCCTTGCCATGCAAACTTTGAGAAACCCAATTTTGCCCTCCTAAGTGATGCCTTGGCCGAACCTCAACCTAAGGGCAAAAGAGACCAATTCGGTGCCCTTAAATCCCCATTGCCTTAGTTCCTTTCTCCAATTTTCTTTCATTTCACTCACCAACAAACTCAATAACTTTCTAAGGGACCAACACACCCTTAGAAGAAATAGAAAGAGAGAGAAATAGAGAGTGGCCGTGGGAGACAAGAGGGAGGAAGAAGGAGACTTAGCCCAAGACTAGAACTTCCTTTGAAGATTAAGGACCTTAAAGTAGGAGATCAACTCTTTTGGTAGGTTACTTTGAAGATTAAAGGGTAGAATAATGAGAGTTAGAATTTTCTTTTGGTTTTGTAATTTTTCTTTCTTCTCTTTTCATTTCATGTTTATTTCCATAGCTTGAGAGATGAGTGTGAATATAGTTTAGATTTTCTATGGACTTTTGAAATAGTATGTAAACTCATGGACTCTATATGATTCGGTTATGGCTTTCTTTATGTAGATCTTGATGATTTTTCTAAACAAATTTCTAATGGATCTAAATAACTACTTGGGATTTTTGTGAAAACTAAAATTTAAAACCCCATGCATGTTGGATCTTTCCTCTTAAACCATGAACCGTGAGGTTTTTATGAAAAGGTTTAGTAAATAATTTATGATCTAGGTTGATTTGTGACAAGGTGAAGAATTTGTGTCTTGCATGTTGATCTTTTGTGCTCAAACCGTGACCTATGTGTATATATGTGAATGTTTGCTTCACAATCTCACGATCTAAGTTTATTTGAGAAAGAAAATAGGGATTTTTTAGCTTTGCATGTTGATCTTGTGATGATTTTGATTGATCTTTGTGTGTGCACATTTTAATCTATAATTTAATATCTCACAAGTTAAGGATTTTGAGGCTTTGCATGTTAAGTTTCAAATGAAAAAGGCTATGTTTCTCTTTTATGTATGTCTCGGCCTAGAAGAAATAATAGGGTAATGGTCTTTAAATTGATTTTTCTTTTATGGGCATGATTGGATTTAAACATTTGTTTTGTGTTGATGAGGAGGCCATTCGGCCATAAGTGATAAAATTGTTTTAGTGCATGACTTTTAGGTGCATATTAAAGGAAGATATGGTGGTCTTAAGCTCATGCATGCCAGTCTTTTTAGAAGATCAAGCTATAAACCATATTTCTATTCAAGAAAAATTATAAGTCTAAGTTTTAATAAAAAGTCTAAGGAAATCTCTTGATGACTCATGCATGATGGTATGTGATTTGCTTTAGTTGTCTTTAATGCATTGAAAAATGAACTAAGATTCTTGACCTATGCATGTTAGTATTCGGTTTTGGGATAGGAGAATAGAGAAGTGTGCCAAATCCTCATTTAGATTGCATGTGGACTAGGATTGGTCCTATCTAGGAGCATAAAGCTACATGCATAAGATGTTTTGTGGTCTTACTTGTTTTCTTGAATTGAGTTAAGGAAAATGAAATGGAACTTGTTGCATGATGCTCTCGGTTTAGTCTCAAAATAAATAGGACAATTTCATTGTTTTATGATTTTGGTGGTTTGATATATTTTATAGGATTTTGTTTGAGTAATTCGGTTAATACATGTTTTAGATGCTTAAAATGATTCTCTTTTTAAATGACTGATGAAAGTGATTTTATTCTGTGATTATGTTCAATATGTGTCAATTTCTTTGTTCTTTTCGGTTTAGGGGCTAGAAGTGAGTGAAATTATATGAATTGATTTTCATAATGATGATTCTATGGTTTGAAAGTTTAGAAATAATTAGAAACTAGGACATGTTAATTCGGTCTTGCCATGATTCAATTAAGACGTTAAGTGAATCTACATGATTGAGTTGTATGTTAGTCTTGCAACCCGATTAGCTATTCCCCTTAGCTTAAGAATGTGTTGCCATGAGTAAGTGATAAATGTTCTTGAATGTGATGAATTGATTTGTGTAAACCTAGGGTTTATCTTTTACTTCTTGTGTTCTGAAAAATATTTTAAGAATATATTTTCATAACAATGATGTTTTAAATTAAACCTCATGATGAAAGGAAATTATTTCTAAAGTTATTTCCAAATGTTTTCCCAAAAATTGTTTTAATCATGAGATTTAAATTGAATTTTGAAAGCCTTAGACCAGGATAACAAGTTTTCAAAAGAGAAATTGTTTTCAAAACAAATCAAAAGAATGTATCGAAATCGTTTCTAATGCACGAGAAAATGTCTTAGTTGAGCGAAGGATGCAAGGGCATGAGGCGAGGAGAGATAATCAAGAGAGCATGGAGAGCATTAGGACGTTCGTCATCGAGGTGAGAGAGGGGCATACCCTTAAGACGCCGTGGTAATTAGGTAACATACTAAGGCGTCCAATCATCTCAAAGATTGGACATCCAATCTCAATTAGCATAGTGGTGTATGTGATAGCGCAGGTTTGAATGATTTGGCTATCCACCCGAACGACTGAGATTGGGCTATGATATGTTTTATAATTGTTCATGTGTGCTATTTAATTATTTATCTGAGAGATGTTTAATTGTTATATGATTTGGTTGGAAATCGTGTATGCAAACAATAAAAACTAAGATTATAGAATATTAATCGAAGGAATAAAAGACGAAAATGATAGATGTGAAAGACGTAAAAGAATACGTGAATGTAAGCGAGCGGAAGCGTGGTGACGAGGAAGGGAGTTAACAACGCTGCGAAGATGAGCTGATCCAAAAAAAGATGCTAATGACGCTGTTGAGTTATAGTAACCAAGAATGTTATTGATCCACAACTGATAAGGAGACAACGATGACGTGCTGAGTCACTAGTGAGCTGAGATCGTGTTGTTTAAGTTGATGAGAATAAACGTCGCTGTGATTTGTGATAGATGATGATGATGCAGTGATGCCGTGATGACCTACGTGATAGTATGAGAATTTTAGGGGGATTAGATGCGAACGATTAGCGATCGGGTTTCATTGAAGGGATGAACTAAGGATGAACCGATCATTAGGATTAAGCCGTAATTAAAACTTTTAAAAGATTTTAAAAGACAGTGGTGAGGTATGAGTGTCGTTTCGAAGTAGTGGAGAGGAAGGAACGATAAGTATCTGCGGATACTTAGGACGAGATTGCATTAGGGGAGGACGATGACGGTGATTCGTCAAGAAGTCTAGAGTACTTTTCTAGGCGGAACAATCCCACAAGTGGCACACTAACGTGGTGGGGACTGGGTCTAATGTCGTGGCACGTTCTGCTTTCGAAACTAGAATAAGTACTGTCGCCCCCTAGATTGGAAATCGAGAACAATGAGAGGGACTGGAATGGGGCAATGTGTTTTGCCACTGCAAGGCAGTGAGCCTTTATTATATGATTTGAGGACAAGATCCTCCTGGTCTGGGACCATCTGTTTTGAGACAGCTGTCATGCCCGCGTGGTAAAGGTCATGTACTCCTGTTTGCTTCCGACTAGGTTGGGTGGTGAACCGAGGAGATGTAGACGTGTGTGAGCACAATGATGTCTCCCCCTCACCATTGATGCTAATCGAGTTAATAAGACTTAAATAACCCAGATGTTCCAATGATAAGAGTAGTGATAATAAAGATATTATTGATAATGATTTTAGCCTCAAGTGATGGATAAAATTTATGTATGGTGAAGGATATGATTACTCTTGAACATTTGATGAGTTGAGGAATGAGAAAGGTTGGAAGAAAAGTAGCGTGTTGAAGGATGTTTTTGTCTTGAACTTGCAAATACTGGAATGAATCATTAATAATATATGTGATGTTTCTATGTGTTGCCTTGAAATTACCTTATGTTGTTGTTGGTTTTATGTTTCCTGTTTCAATTATTTAGTCTTAGTATTTACCTAATGTAATCCCACATAGTCGACATTGCCGTTTTGGGTTGCTCACTCTCTACTCTATTGGCTATGCTTTGTATATAATTGTATGGAGTCTAGATGGCCAACATGGTGAAGTATCAGCAGCTGCGGGAGATTGGTGCGACTCCCCGGAGAGATAATAGCATTGTGACTACCTACCGTACGGTCTACGAAGAAATTCCTCGTCAATGAGCGAAGTTGGAAGAAGAGGAGGAGGCAGCCGAAGAAGGAGAAGAGGGGAATGAGTCTGAAGAGGAAATTGCAGAGGAGGAGGAGGAGGAGGAGGAACCTGATCTCTGGTCAGACAGGGATGATCCAGAGGATTGCTACAGTGATGGGAGTTGGGACATTACTCCCGAGGATCTATTAGCGGATGATGAGGAATGGAACCGCAAGCTCGAGAAGCTTAGGAAGGGTGAAAACTAGACGTTTAAGTAAATTCCCCTTTGAGTATGTATTTCCCACTCTAAAAGTTCTTAGCAACCTAATGGTCCTGATGTAACCCCCATAAATTAATCTTTGTAATTGGCACTTCGATAAGAAATCACATGGGCTAATTTAAGTATCTAATGTTTCTGGAAATCGAGTTTCGAAGCGTAGTGTCACGTGACATTCCGGTTTGGGACTTGAAAGAGTTGGCCCAACATAAGAACACAAGTTTACTATACAATTGTGTTTTGAAAAATAGAAGTGTCCTCATCTTGTGCACTACTCGCTTCCAAAAAAAAAATGGCCCTATTTTTCACCCAAAACGATTAAAGCTTTCAAGTTGCCAGATCGGGGTGTTACAGACACAAAGGCTGGAAACAGAGTAAGCATGGATCTCAGGTGAGAGAGAAGCCTTCTTAAGACATAGTGGCATGTAGGGTAATATTAAGACGTTCCGTATCATCTCAAAGGTCGGATCTAGGAATCTATCGGTTGAGTAGTAAAACGGCAATTGCGTGTGTGTTCCGCCGTTTATACGAAAAACACGATTCCTCGATATTAATTGTATGTCGGTTGATAATTGATTATACCATGTTGTATATTCTGAAATTGTATATTGTATATGGAAATGAGTTATATGATAAGATATCAAGAAGATTGGGAATATATTTTGGAAATAATGGTTTATCCTATAGTAAGATAATTAATGTTTTTGAACGGTTGTTCCTATGAAAAGATTTCTTAGTATTTTTCGAAAGGTCGTTCCATGAAAAGGATTTGGCATATTTTTGAATTTATGAGAATGATCAATGAACCTTGTGGAAATTCGAAAACGATACTAGTGTACAGTGATAGTGCAAACGGCACGATAACTTTGTAAATATCCCCTTTAAGTGACTGGCCACGTGGATGACTGTGTCGTGGTCTAAGTCTTGTGGAATCCAATGTACTGTAAAAAGGTGTTTGATGTTTCCCTTAGAGGTCGAGGCCCGTTAGAAGCGAGGCTTAGAATGGGTCGACCAAAACTAGGATTAATGACAGACTTAAAAGACTTAAAAGACTTAGGAACCCCTTTTCTAAACCTTGCGTTGAGAGTGAAGTAGTGGAGAGGAAAGATACCGCATGCTTGGAGGTTGGTGTCTCTTCAAGTGGTGATTGTGATAGGGGAGGGCGAGGACGGTGAACGTCAAGAAGCCTCGAGTGCTTCTCTAGGCGGGACAAGACTACAAGGACTTGTCTTTCGGTTGTAGGCAATGTCGTAGCAAGGAACTGCACGATCAACTAGAGATAGCGCTGTCTCCCCCTTGAGAAAATCTTAGATGGTGAGAGGGAACCCGAATGGGGCTAGATGTCGCTGTATTTTGGAAACTGTATTGATGAAATGATTTTACTTCGGTTGTTGGATACTTGTTGGTGCGTACCCTTCGACATCAATGCCAGCATGGTTAGGGTTCCTGTGCGTCCCATCTGCTTTCTGAACTAGGATGTGGTTTGAATGATGGAGGAGATGTAACGTGTGTGCTACCAAACCCTTGAGCCTCGGTGGTGGTACCCCTTCTCGAATTTCCGGTGGTTATGACAGTGAAACTTAGAGCCTAAAGATAATTAAATACAATGGTTATGATTATATGAAAATTTTCCTTTTGGTGATTAGTGAAATTTATTAAACGGAATGGTAATAATGATGTATATATGTTTGTGTGCTCTTAATATTCCCCTATGGTAAGCCCGCGCCGTCGACGATCATATCGTTCGGAAGTGCTTACTCTCTCTATTTCCCTTTCCCGTGGACATTGGGGGAACAATGTTCGCAGATGACTGATCACGTAATATCTCGAGTAGTGGTTGCTCAAGTCGGAAGAGGATCGTGAGATGACGCTCACACGAGGAGGAAGCAGAAGCAACAATCAGAGGAACCTTCCAGACTTTTGCGGTGAAGGAAATGATGAAGATCAATAGTCTAGGATAGTCTTTGTTTTGTACTCCATCTGTGGATGGGTAGGACATGATTACTCTGTTCCGAATGTAACCCCTACTGTAATAAATATTTATCTGAAATGAAATAAAAGAAGTTCATTTTGGTTATTGTATCATGTTCATAAGTACCTAAATTATTTTCCGCAAGTTAACCATCAATTAAATATGACATGGAGAAAATGAATTTTTAGAAATGTGTGGGATGGTAACATCTCTTTTTTGGAAATAGAATTTTTATGACGCGAGTTAAGTATCAAATCATTTTGTGAACAAATGAATCAAATTGTTTATGAAAATCTTTTTGTAAAAGAATTAAACTAAACTGATTTTGGAAATGTTTATAAAAAAAAATGGCGCAAATTTTTAGTGAAAATTCTAAGTCCAAATTGGGGTGTTACAAAGTGTTCATCTTGTTGCTAAGGAAAAAGGTATTCCTAAAATTATATTTTCTATCTTTGTTCTTAAGTTTTTCTTTTGAATTATTATCAACAAATGAAACTTTATATTTTTATTCTCCTTCTATTCATGAAATTTTCAAACTTTATATGAGGATGTTAAATTATTTTAATGTGTTTAAAAAATAAAACCATGATCATATGAACAAGAATTAAAAGGGACTCAAAAAGAGGTTTAAAGAAACAACGGTTTCCCCTTTTATTTTTTTTTGTGATGGACGAATTTTATGATTAAGAAATAAGGAAGTGAAAATTTGATTTTGACTCATACGAATATGTTTCTTTGATTTTTGGAATTTAAGAATGATGAAGGCTTAATATATTATCATAGAATCATAAAGTAATAATCATTTGATGATGAACAAAATTATATTTGGGAATTATTTTATTTTCTCTTATTTTTCTGGGTTGGCCGTGAGGCCTAGAAGGTTTATAAAAAAAATATAAAATTGTTTGATATTTATGTGTGTAATTGATTTATTTTTTCAGCAGTTCTGGGATTGTGATTGGCTCCAAGGACAAAGTTGGCATTGGAAGCAAATCCTTAAAATTAGGGATAAGCTTAGATTGGGTTTTCAGAACGATAGTTGGATTGAATGCCCAGATGGAGTTTACACCATCAAATCGGGGTATCAGTTTCTTAAACAAACCCCAGCTCCTTTCACTATGGCTAAATTCGTTTGGAATCAAGTCAGTATCCCTAAACATAGATTTATTTCTTGGCTAGCTATGCACAATAAACTACAAACAAGAGACAGGATGAGATGGATGCACATACCGAATCACTGTAGCTTATGCTTTGCTTCGGAGGAATCGATGGAGCACCTCTTCTTCGATTGTCCTTGGAGTAAGCACTTGATCAGCCTATGCATGACTTGGCTAGGCATCCATAGCTTTCCTTCGAGCTTCAGACAGTGGAAGCATTGGATCCAGTTTGCTATTCGTGGCAAGAAGATGAGGAGTTTGGCTTGGGGAGTTTGTGTGGCTGCCATTTATCACACGTGGGCAGAAAGAAATGCAAGGACCTTCTCCAACTGTACTCAATCTGCTCTATATAGATTTGCTCTAATTAAGAAGGACCTAGCTCATAGAGTCTTATTTGGTTTTAAAGATTTTTGTAATTGGCCAAATAAGTCATTAGTGGACAGAATTTGTCATGAAATTGGTTTAACTAGGGATAGTGATTAAGGGAACCCTTCCTAGAAGGTGGCTCTTAATTATTTTCCTCTTAATTTTTTCTGTACCCTTCCTAGAAGGTGGTAGAAGATTTTAGGATGGTTTTTCTGATGTACTTTTTTGCATGTGGTAATAGAATTTTTTTCTTCTACCAAAAAAATTGATTTATTGTTAGATGTAATTTATATGTGATTATAATGATTATTATGTGTGTATGTGAAAAATAATTGGTCACTGTTTTTATTTTATTTTTGGGCCGAAATATTATTTAGTGATTAAGTGTGTTCTTTTAATTTTCTAAGTGCCTAAATGTTGTATGATGTTTGTATTCTAATTATTTGATGTAACTTCATGAAATAAGAGTTAAATAAATGATTTTTGGTGCAAATAAATTATTCTGGAAAAATTAATTTAATTCTGGAAAATTTTTATTTATTGGGGTCGTGAGTCCTAAAGAATTATTTTTATATGTGTTTGTGATGTGTAAATGTGTATAAGTGTATATTATATAGAATAGTGTGAAAGTAAGTATTTTAAATTAAATAAAAATGAATTTTTATAAATATATGATGTTGTTGTCCAGATTTGAATTAATTAAGAAAACATTATTATTTTTCTAACTTAAGTTCATTTTTAAGCTTTTAGACTATAAGCCTTTTTGTATAAATTGTAGAACTTGAAAAATAATGAGTTTTTGGGTGATGCAACTCTTTGTTAGGTGGCTGTCTAGCAAGCATAATTTTTTATTTGAATCAAACTTAATTATATTTTTGTAATAGAGCTTGTAAGTAAGCTATAAGAAAAAGTGACATGATTTTTGAATAAACTATTTAAGAGAAAAGTGATTTTTAAGAATGAAAACTCATGCTATCCAGAATTTTAATTTAATTACATTAACCTTAGAAATTGTTTTGAAATAAGAATGTAACATCCCGAATTTTAATCCCGAGAATAAACAAAATAATGAGAGGATTAGATGAATGATAATTATATTCCAGAGTAATTAAGGTGATGGACTAGGATTATTTTAGTGCTATGAAGTAGTTTGATAGCCTTAGCAAAGAAGAAGACGTTGAATGATGGGAAGACGAATATTAGAACCAGCGTTTTCGGTGTTTTAAATATATCATAATTAGGAAATTCAAAAACAAAAGGTTTACATCTCTAAACACAAATTCCACCGTTGGATATGAAGGTTAGTATGTGAGGAAGCTTCATTTCAAATTTGAGCAAGATCCGACGGGTAACGAAGAAGATATGGCATTTTGAAATGCAAAGGAATTGAAAGAAAGCACAGTTTAATCGATTCAACTGTCACTTGAATCGATTCCTTAATCAATTGCATGAATCGATTCAAACTTGTCCAGTAGCTTAAAAACGTGATTTTAGTTGTCTTCCTCATTCATTCTCCTTTGTTTCTCTCTCTATGAAGCACGAAATTCTCCTATTTCTCTCTCTAATTTCCTTCTCAAATCTTCACTCAAATCCATAATAAACTACTAAAAATCAATCCCCATCACACACTAACTGTAACGCCCCAAATTATTTAAGGAAAATAAAATGAGGAGTTAACAAAAACTTTTTCCATCATGAGTGTGAAAACCAAAAACATTCTTGTTAATATCATATTATTTTACAAAACAGTCTGAGTTTAATAGTAAAATATAAAACTTCCCAAAATCCCCAATTTACACCCAGATCATGGTCTTCACAACTCTATCCTTCAATAAGAGGATTCGGACAACAAGATGTCATCCTGGCTGTCTTCTCTAACGAACTCTCACATCATTCCTGTTCAACAAGAGAACCTACCACCATGGCATGGTAGTATGGGAGTAAGTCACTTGTCATATCGCATAAGCAGATTAAGGGTTGGACAAACACAATCATCACAAATATTATTCAAATATATATATATATATATGCATGCCTAATTGTCTTATCAAACAATATCATGTATAATCATTAATCTTTCATGCTATGCATGCAATCTTACTTTGTGCGATTCCTGTATCACCTTGCATGAAATGCACTTTCTATATATTAATTATCCACATATTCATTATCAAGAGGAATCATCATCATCATATACATACATACACGTATCATCGTCAAATAATAATCTATCAGAACTAGAGACAACAACCACAAATAATCAAGTAATCAGAGGATAATGCATATACAATTGCACACCCAATTTATCAATACAATTCTCTTGTAATTAAGTGGCATGATGCATGCTAATCTCATTTTAGTAATAATTCGGGTAACTAGGATGTGAGCTACCTTCGCTCAACATTCATGATACGAGCTTCATTCGCTCAGCGTAACTAGTATGCGAGCTGCCTTCGCTCAGCATTCATGATACGAGCTGCCTTCGCTCAGTATGTGAGCTTCCTTCGCTCAACATCCAGGGATACGAGCTTCCTTCGCTCAGCGTATTTGGTATGCGAGCTTCCTTCGCTCAGTATCCTCAATGCAAATGCATGCACTTTATCATTCAATATCATCTCATCATATATTCATCACAATTCAATGACATTACTTCATAATTATCATTCTCGAATCATAATCGAATCATTATCGATAAGTATTAATCTCAATTCATAATCAAATCATTATCGATAATTATCATCTTCAAATCATAGTCAAATCATCATCAATCATTATCATTTTCAAATCATAACCAAAGCATCATTTATAATTATCATTCTTAACTCATTATCAAATCATCATCAATAATTATCATTCTCAAATTATGTTCACATCATCATCGATAATTATCATTCACAATTCATCCCATCCAATTATCACACATCATTATCATCAATTTCAGTTTATTAGAAACGAATGCTCACTTAAATCATCATACTCATTATCATCATATTCAAATCATCATTAATGATTATTTTTCTAGAACCCTTATAATCAAGTTATCATCTATAATCATTAATTTTTTATTTATCAAATTCAAGTGGTAATGCATTCATCATCCATAAACATTATTCTCAAATCATCCTTTTAATTCTTTGATCATTGGATATCATAATCATCGCTTCCAATCTTCAAATGTTCATAAATATCATTCACAAAGCCAATACAGGAATTTGGCTAAAGCTAAGTGTCATAAAAACTGGTATTTAACATTTTTGAACTTAGGGTAATCGATTACTAGGGGATGGTAATCGATTACCACGATAAAAATTCAAATTGTTGGGTACAGATCAGCATGGTAATCGATTACCAGGGCTGGCAATCGATTACTTATGTAGAAACAAAACTGAAAATGAGGTTTTAACATACCAAAGTTTGATGCACTTGTCCTTAACTAAAACCATCATTCAACAGCAATGAAATATCATATAATACACATGACAACATATTCATTTCATCACATAATCATTCATACCTCAATCAATTTGCAAAAGGGTGCATATTATGCATAAACCGTAACTCCGCATATGAAACTCAATTGCAACTCAATATTCAATTATTACTCCTTTACAGCCTCAAACAACACTTATACATTATGTCTAAGTTCAATTATCATCATTATTGAGCTGATTTGCTCCTACAGGTGTCAGGGTAATCGATTACCACGAGCTGGTAATCGATTACCACGACAGACATGAGGGCAAACAGCCTCAGTTTCATGCATTTTACCTATTTCAGTTCTCATTTTAAGCATCAAGCGAAATCATGCAGTATATTATACATCATATCAAGGCTTAAATTCTACTACCAAGTGGTTGTCTTGGTCTCCAAACCAAGCAACCATGTCTTGGCCATTATATCCAATCAATCCATGACATATAATCATCACACTTTCACAACCAATAATCCTAGCGATATGAATGAGATCTCCCATACCTTAGATATTTAGGATAGGTTTAGACATGTTTCGTTCGACCACAACGTAAAACGCAATGTTGTGCACCAGAAACTTGCACCGACCAGCAGCTCCGTGCACCGACCAACACCAGAATCAGCACCGGCTACACCAGCACCAGCATCGGTCGTAACAGCACCAGCACCGGCCGCACCAGGAGCGTGCACCAGGTTTCAGCATCGGTGCATCAGGGACATGCACCAGACTTCAGCATCGATGCATCAGGAACGTGCACCAGACTTCAACATCGGTGCATCAGGAACGTGCACCAGACATCAGCATCGGTGCATCAGGGAAACAGCATAGGTGCATCAGGGACGTGCACCAGATTTCAGCATCGGTGCATCAGGAAAACAACATCAGTGCATCAGGGACATGCACCAGATTTCAGCATCGGCCCATCAGGGAAACAGCATCGGTGCACCAGAGAACCAACACCAGCAGCACCACCAGGCACCATAGGTCAGCACCGGATGCACCAGGGACGTGCACCAGAAAACAGCACCGGTACACCGGGAAACTAGAATCGGCAGCACCGCCACACACCGAAATGCGCACCGATCGCACCGAAAGCCCGAACCACGTATATTACACCCAATATTCAGCACCGACCGAACCGGGAACCACCCCACACAGCATCAACAACAACTCAAAGGCTCAGCAAAACCAAGGAAAATACCTTCAATCTCCAAGCTTTCTCACTTACTAATTAAAGGTTTATTGGGCTGCAACTCAAGGCAAGTCACAAGCACGAATTTGAGAGTAAATTTGGACAGAGTTTTGGTAAGGAAACTGAAAGAAGACATGCCTAAACTCAGCTCCAACATCCTCTATTTATAGAAGGAAAAAGAGAGGAAATGATGTAAGTTGATGAAGTAATCCATGACTTCATCATCAACCTACACCACACAATGGTCCTAGACCATCTAGGAACCACACAATGGCCTTTAGAAGTGAAAATATCTAAGTTTTCCACGAGTTTCTAGCCTCCACCGCCTTAAAACTACATCAAATACAAACTGGTAATCGATTACCCCGACATGGTAATCGATTACCACCACTTATATTTGCCCAGAATTAAAATTTTAACCTGGATAATCGATTACTGGCTTTGTTAATCGATTACCTAGACTTTTTGACCTCCAAATGAAAATTCCACCGTTGGATTTGAAGACTAGAGGGTTGGGAAGCTTGTCTCCAAATTTGGGCATGATCCGATGGTTAACGAATTAGATACGACCAAATCTTTGGATGACGTTTTTACTAAAATATCATTTTCATAAATTTTCTACTTAAATCTTTCTTGCCCAAAACTATTTTATTTCCAAAATGTGTTTCTTCTTGGTTTATTTTCAAAAATACTTCCCATAAAATAATTTTCAATAATAAAATTATTATTTATTCTTTTGTAAAAATGAGGGATATTACTCTAACACATAATCTTCCATCAATCTCTCCTATTATCTCTCACACCCTCAATCCCCAATCTTCCCTCTCTTCCATTGGAACTTCAAGAACACCCACCACGGGAGATCATCAAATCTAAGTAAGTTGATTCAAGCTTCACTCCTTTCTCCTTCAATTTGCACAAATCATTATCATCTCTAACCATTCTTATTTGTGTTGTGCTATGGTGAGTTAGGGTCCTCACTCTCTCCTCCATAGCTCTTGGAGCTCTCTCTCTCTACACCAAGGCTAGTTAGAATCAAGCCCTCTTCCTCACTCTCACTGCACATTTGAAGACAATTTGGTGGAAGCTCAAAGGGAGGATTTTAAGAGTTAGGGTTTGGCTTTCTCTCTCTTTCTACAAAGTTGAGGTAAGAAGGAGGTATTACCTTAGCTTAGGAAATAGGTTCTCTTTTGTTATAGTGGTGGCTAAGAGTAGAAAAGATTAGTTAAGATAATAAACAATATGGTAGTTGAGGTAGATAATAAATAAGGTTAGGAACGAATGAAACGAACCCACTAGGTTAATTGTGAAATTACATGTAGATAGAAATGTTATTGATAAGAAGAGCAAGAGAATAAGGATAATGAGACCATTAGGATGTGTATGAATATATGTGTGTTTGAGTGATGTTATATGTGTGAATTATGTGAGGGGTTGGGTTTTGAAATGAATCTAGGATATATTAAGTTAATGAGTAACATAACTAAGGGATGAACTTGGGATGCTTGTGTATGTGTTAAATGTATGAGTAAATATTGATAAGTTCAATAGAAAGGAACTTGAAATTAATATGTTTAGAGCTTATAATGGAATTAGAATGAAACTAAGTAGTTAACAACTTGACTATGAGTGATAAAAGTGGGAATTGGAATTATGCTATTAATATGAGGTGAACCCACTAATAGAGTGAGTATATGAATGTTAGGGAAATATGTGAATATATGTTTGTGCTATGTGTAAATATATGATTGTGACTAGGTGTTTGTTTGAGATTATAAGATTATGTGTATGATTTATAATGATGTGTGAATATATGATTTGGGTTGTGTGTGAATGTATGACTGTATGATTTATGATATGTGAGAATGAATAACTATGTTGTATGTGCGAATATGTGAATGAGTATGAATGACCCTTCCAATGGAAGTGGAAATATGCATAAATGGATAATGACCCTCCCTAAGTGAAGTATGGATAATGACCCTCCATAGTGGAGAGGAAATGTGTATGACTGACCCTCCATAGTGGAGTGGAAATGTATGTGAATGACCCTCCATAGTGGAGTGGAAATATGTATGTGAACGACCCTCCATAGCAGAGCGAAAATATGAATGAGAAAGACACTCCATGGCCGAGCGGAAGAAAGATGAGAAAGATTGAAATGATTAGAAAGATATAGGAAAACTACGATAATGAAAAGGATAGGAGAAGTAGAAAGTGTATAGAAAGGAATATGAGATATTGAACTAATTTAGGCAATAATTCATAGAGTAGGATCTTAGTTTTTACTATGCTTTTGTAGAAACTATATTTGTAAGTTCTGTGTAATGTTACCCTTCTTGCCTATTTTTTATACAGGTATAAAGAAAGAGCTTACACTGTGTATGGCCGAGCAGGAGTGCAGTGCACACCACACCGTGGAGTGTAACTTAGGCAAATGAGAAGACTAAGCTCAAAGTGTATAATTAATATAGTTTAGTTCCGTAGCCCACAACTTGTATTATATCCATATCAGGGCATTAGGTCTTTCTGGCTGTATTTAATATTTAAGTTTATATTTTAATTTACTCTGGTCTGACAGGTGTAAATAAGAAATAATTTTGGCTTTGGTGAGAGACGAGCCGCTCTGATACCAAATGTAATAGCCCAGCCCCAGCCAGCCGTACGGTACTGGGCACTGGGGCCCAGCGCACCGCCACGTGGATATTGTCCGCTTTGGGCATCCTTCACCCTCACGGTTTTGCTCTTGGTCTCACACTAACAATGAGCCCCAAAACGCATCCACGTGAGGTAAGGTATCCACACCCTATATAAGGCAGCACGCTGGGCCCCAGTGCCCAGTACCGTACGGCTGGCTGGGGCTGGGCTGTTACACTTAGGGGGTACCCAAACATTTTGGGCTTCTTATTTTTACAGAACAAACATAAAAACCTTTAGGCACACCATGAAATTTAATTTTACACATATTTGAGATGTGTCCATGAATGCCACATAAAAATATGTTGGCTTTGTAGAAAGATTTAAATTTGAAAATGAACCAACTTTTCTAAATTTATTCTTCTTGGCATTCATGTATCCTAAACCGGTTTTATTTGAATTGTTTCTTTGATTTCCAAGAAATTTGATTTAACATTTTATCACTATCACTTCTTGATAAAGTTGCAATAGTATTTCAAATTTGTAATTTCATGTTCATGACTTTTGCAACATTCACAAGAAGGGATTTCTTGAATTTTCAAAGAATCAATTTTGTGTTGTAGTGCTTTATTTTTACAGTTAAGCTCATCAATGCATTTTTCTAAATTCAAGACTTGCTCTTTAAATTTCAAAATAGTTCTTTTTATTTTATCAATTTAGTTTAGCAAGTTTCTTGAATTCATTATGCATTTCAATGTAAGCACTAAACAAATCGACATAATTAAGAGACTCAGATTTGGAATCGGAATATACCTCGGTTCCTTGCTTGCTCGAAGTGGAACTTGATGATGCGCCTTCATCAATTCTACTCACCAAGCCGAGATTGGTTTCTTCCTCATCACTTGATGTGTTATAGCTCGTCTCTTTATTATGTCCGAGGTCCGAGAACACCGCCGTGAGACCACGTCGGATTGCTCGGAAAAGCCGAGCGCCGAGCATGGCGAAGCTTCATCATATTTACCCATTAAGCACAGGCTTGCCTTCTCTTCATCTTCTGAATTTGAATTGCTGTTCGAGGAGTCTTCAGTCAACTGGTTTAGGCCTTGAGTGAAATCCCCTTCTTCTCTTTGTCGGTTCCTTCAAACATTATTAATTGGCCGAACAAAAAAAATATTTAACCGAGTTCGTCAAATCTCATTGGAGTTGTAGAATGTTCCACATTTGTTTGGCATTTTTACAGTGACACACACTGAAAAATTCATCACATGACAGAGCTGAAGTGATGATGATTTTGGCTTTTAAAAACGTATGAAACTTTCTTTTTATCATCATCATTCCAGCTTGCCCTTGAGATTTCTACAACTTCTTCACAGATTTTACATTTAGGAACGCAGGAACCATTTTCAATTGAATCCCAAATATTAATATCTACTGATTCTATAAAAAATTCATTCGAGCTTTCCAATAAGCTGTCCATCACCGTTAAACAGTGGTGGATGGTTTATTGAAGAGCCTTCACCACCGAATGGATTGTTAGAGCCCATTTGTTTCCTCTAGGATCTTTTCGAAAAAGTTTTTACACTCGATCTTTCGACCGAGATATGATACCAATTGTAAGAAACCACACAAGCGGCCTAGCAATCTACTAGAGGGGCGGTGAAAAGTAGTTTGAAGCACTAGTACCGATTTTTCGGATAAAACTGAAATAGGTCGGATACTACTCGGTTTTTAATAAAATGGCCGACTTTGTGCCGAGCAAGCTCTGATAATCGGTTACCTGAGTCGAGCATCGATTACCGAGCTGTGCCACACAAAGATCGGTTTTGCAGCGGTTTGTACCGAGCAGAATTCGAGCCAACATGATTTAACCGAGCTGATTAAATCTGCTCGTATTTGTAACAGAAATCGATAAAGATGAAGAAGAAGAAACACCGGCATTTATACTATTTCACTCTCCACCACTGAGAGCTACATCCAGTCCCCCCTAAAACCTTTAGGAAGCCTTTACTCAATCAATTCTATCGGAGTACAACAGGAATTACAAGAGACCCACTCTACACCTAAAAAACTACCCCGACTTGAAGTGATGGCTGAAGAACCTCTTCAGCACTTCTGCTCGAGAACCTCTCGAGACTTCAAATCTTGAAACCTTCAAGATGCCTTGAAACCTTCAAGGACTTTCACTGCTTGAGAACCTCTCAAGACTTTACAATGCCTTGAAACCTTCAAGGACTTTCCTTTCTTTACAAAAATAAAAAGGTTTGCTCCAACCGAAAACTCAATCTAATATGGATCTGAAAGTGTGAAACCAATTGAGTTTTTGGTTCGGTAGGGATTTACAGATATGAAGAGAAAATGGTCTCTGTGTGTTTGTTCTTCAATATGTGTTCTCTTACGTTAGAAAGAGACAACAATCCCTTTTATAAAGATTTTGAGAGATGTTATCCTTTCCAACATTCATATTGAAGTCAAGTCAGATTTCAAATTAATTCTGTTTCTAACTGTTGTTTTTAACTCATTTGAAATTCAAACTTAGACATTATATGTTTGCTGCTCATGACCTAGCAACTTCCGAGCTTGAACCCAAAAGCCGACTTGCTAAAGGTAGCCGAGGATCTTGCCGAGCTGATGACTTTGTACTTGGCATCTGTTCTTGGTATTCTTGAGCCGAGCTTGATGATAGTCCGAGCTTCTTCTCGACTGACTGAGTCTGCTATCAGTGATAGCTCGGATTGATCACTTCCGAGTGCACCCGAGCTGATTCATTTGTCTTTATCAAAACCCTTGGCCAAGCACCGAGCTTGTGCTTTTTTTATCATCAAAATCTCTTTGATTCAACATTCTTGATTTTAGAAACAAAAAGAGAAAGAATGGTTTTATCTAAATGAAATTGTTTTCTGTTACTGATTTAATTATTTTAAGAGCTTCAATAAATTTATTTAAGTTATCTGTTATGTAATTGTGTATTGGTTGGTCCCTTGGATGATGTTTGTCGATGCTAAAGGTTCGAGAGATGCAATTTCGGGTTACCAAGATCTTAATTCGTTAGCTTCAAACCCAGGTGAGAGAGAAGTTATCCTAAGACACAATGGCCCTTTGGGTAGCATTAGGATGTTCTCGATCATCTCAAAGATCAGAAATCCGTTGTTATTTGTCAATATACGTGACGACAATTGTTTGTGTGTGTATTTAGTCAATTTACGTTGAGACGATAACTCATACTTCACTACTGGAAATAAAGCTTTTAAAATCGGCCTTTTAAACTCGGTTACGGTAAAACCGAGTTAAAAAAAACGCGGTGGTAATTTTGTAAATAAATTCTAACTTTTAAACTCGATCGTGTGTTTCACCGAGTTTGAAAGTATTTTTTAACTCGGTTGTTAGAATGACCGAGTTAAAAAGTTTTAAAAAAATAAATAAAATTAAATAAAAGACTTTTAAACTCGGCTCTGTGATCACCGAGTTAAAAAGTTAAAAAAAAATAAAACTTTTAAACTCGGCTAAATAACCACCGAGTTAAAAAGTACTTCCAAAACCAAAAAAAATGAAATAAAAAACTTTTAAACTCGGCTATATAATCACCAAGTTAAAAAGTTAAAAAAATAATAATAAAAGACTTTTAAACTCGGTCTTTTGTTGTGACCGAGTTAAAAAATCCAGCCCTAAATCTAAACACTCCTCATCTTCTTCAAAGAAATACTCCAGCCCTAAAGTCTTTCCTTCGTTCCCTCTTCTCCTTGTGCAGCCGCCAACCACCGCCACCGCTGCAACTGCCAACCACTGCCGCGCCTCTCGTTCCCGCCACCGTCTTCCCTCGCTCTTCTCAGTTCCCTCTTCTCCGTTCGTTCCCTCTTCTCTCCATCTCTTCCCCACCGTCTCTGTCCTTCTCTCTTCTTTCTCCATCTCTCTCCTCTCCGCAGCCACCACCAAGAAGCAGCGCAACCCTAACAAGACGCAGCCAAGTGACCTAGCCAAACCCTAACAAGACGCAGCGGAGGATCCAAGTCCCTAGAGGTTTTTGTCTACTCAATTATTTTCCTAGGTTTTGAATTAGTTTCGTTTTCATATGAATTTAATTCGAACTATTGGCATCTGTATATGCTAATTTAATTCTCTGAACATTTTATAGATCGTATTTTGCCCTTGATTAATTCAGAATCAGACCATCATCTTCATAAGAGGAATGAAAATCACCATCGTAACATAATAATACACTTGGAAAAGAATCTTAACAGGGTTTTCTTCCTACATGGACTATAGAGTTGTGGGTACAATTCCTACAGTTTATTTCTAGTTATGATTTATTCAATGTGACAACAACAACAATAAAATTGTTTAGTTTTCATTGCATGCCTTGTAACATTTTAATTTTGATGAGTGCGTAACTGATTGGTTTGTGCAGCCTGCCCTTGTTAGAAGCCCATATAGAAATGGTCACCCTGTCTACTATGGAGGGGTTGGGGCTCCTCCTCCGCCATATACACTGTCAAGCAGGTTTGGATCCCCGGTACCACATTATGGTTTACCGTATGATTATGGTCTCTATGCCAGGCCTCGCATACCATATAGTCTGGTATCCCCATTTCCTCCCGGAGGCTACGGAGGTACTCTCACAGTAACTAAGCTACATTTTTTTCCCTTTGTCATTATTACGGGATAAATCAACAAGTCTGATGCTTTCATATAAAACTATTGAGTCTAATATTCTAATGTAAAGAAGGTTGCAACAAAGATAATTCAATATTATTGTCAAAACATTACACCTTTGGTATAGATGTAGCCCATCTTTTGTGTTCAGAATGCACTAGGAAGCAAGTAAATTAGTTGGAGTAGGCATGTTCTTGAAGGTTCAGGGAAAATAATTATGAGGTAAAACAAAGAAACACGGTGGTAGAAGCTTGAACTTTTTGTTAAGTTTTTAATGATCATGAAAAGTTGTTGAATTCAATAGTACACCAGTACTTTGTCAGACAGTACACACTTGAAAATCAAGCCATTTTGTCCTTAAAAAAGTTCAATATCATGCATCTTATCCATGAAAAAAATTTGCTTAGATATTATTAGAAGTATTGGTGGCCAGATTATGCAATTTCTCTAGTATCTTTCTGATGATATAAACTTAAGTAAAGTACACAATTTGTCCCTGAATTTTGAGCAAGCTTCACTATAGCAATTACTATTTCTTTGGTTCCTGTTTAGATCCACAGATTTTTAATTTGGTGCAAATTGTGGTTAATGTAACCCAACTCTTAACTTGGAGTCTGCATGTTACGTGGAGACCTTAAGTAAAAGTGACAATTCATTTTAAAATGATACTCTGTTGGTTATTTTGGCAATTATAAAGAATTAACAGTTGAATGTAATGTTGAAAAATTATCACATTAGGAATGGGTGCATTAGAGAGAAAGTCGGGGTAGCTCCTATTGTATAAAAGATGGTAGAATCTCGCCTTAGGTGGTTTGGGCATGTGGGGAGGGGACAAATAGAAGCCCAGGTAAGGAGAGTAGATCAAATAGAGGTTATTCCAACCTCTAGAGGTAGAGGAAGACCAATAAAAACCACAAGCTAAACAATTAAGAAGGATCTAGAGATTTATGCTTTATTAGTAGACATGTTTCATGATAGAGCATTATGACGTCGTTTGATCCTTGTAGCCGACCCCACCTAATGGGAATATACCTTGGTTGTTGTTGTTGTTGTTGTTGTACTGTGTTTTTAATTTGGAGGATTATGTTTTTGTTTTTGTTGGTTCTTGGTTCATTCTACTACCTAGTGTCTCTTTTGTCCACTTTTAATTAAATTATGTTTAAATTAGGTATTGCTTTTGGTCCAACGCCTGGGGTAAATGGCTATGGATATGGATTCCCAAGAGCTCCATGGGCTGAAGGAATAATAACTGATAATTTTGCATCTCGCAAACGCCGAGGAGGTATTTTTAAGAGCTTTTACTTCTTGGTTCTCTTAATATTCAATACTTGACGTTTTTCTATCTTCATTTTCCAATATTGAATTATTTGTCAAATCTTCAAATGGTTTATTGTTTTATTCTTACTGTTTTGAATAGTATATTTCAAGTTTGTTGTAGTTGATTTTGCAGCAGGTACCAGGTGATACTTTTTTTTTTAAGTTAGTGAAATAGTAACTTTAGTCATGTCTTATGTTATTATATGTTCGTAAGAATTTGCTTGTTATTTTAGTTTGGCCTTTGCAAAGCTTTGCTCAATAGTCTGTTAAAACAATTAACTTGGTTTGATACTTATAACCATTGATCCATGGATCATTAAAATTCCTCATGTACCAGCTTTGGGAATTTGATAGGACCCTGTATCTTACTAGGGGTATTGTTGGAAAAAGGGAATGAGAGAGGGATGTGAGTGTCACTTAGTTATTGGTTTGGGAAAGGAATATTCTTGTATGGGAGTCTATATAAGATGAGTTTAGTAGGATGAGCAAAGGCAGTTAAGAATTTGGGTATTTTCGGCCTTTGGCTTGGGACTTACACCCTGGGAGTGTGAGCGTATTTTCTCTTTATTACTTTATGTTTTCTTGTGATTACATTAATAGAAATTGGGGTTTTATCATTGGTCCGACCTGCCGGATCCATGGGAATCCATCTCCAAGCTCGAGTGGAGGCAAATGAGAACAGGTTACTGAACATTGAAGGGAAAATTGAGGAGCTGTCCAAATCGTTTCAATATCTGAAGGACAAGCTGGTTGACGATCAAAAGGAGCAAGCGGAGTTCCGGAAGCTTTTCATGATTTTCATGAAAAAGAAAAGAAGCAAGGCATTTGAAGAAGGTCAAGAGGAAGGATCGGACTCGGAGGAGTCGCCGGAAAGGCGTCGGGGGTATGATGAAGATGAGTTACCGAAGGAAACCAAGAAAGATCTCCAGGAAGATCTTATCAAAGGTTCAGATCCGATTATGGTGTCATTGGAACATGAAAATACCCTCACACTCCCAGGGTGTAAGTCCCAAGCCAAAGGCCGAAAATACCCAAATTCTTAACTGCCTTTGCTCATCCTACTAAACTCATCTTATATAGACTCCCATACAAGAATATTCCTTTCCCAAACCAATAACTAAGTGACACTCACATCCCTCTCTCATTCCCTTTTTCCAACAATACCCCTAGTAAGATACAGGGTCCTATCACTCCCAGAGTGTGAGTCCCAAGCCAAAGGCCGAAAATACCCAAATTCTTAACTGCCTTTGCTCATCCTACTAAACTCATCTTATATAGACTCCCATACAAGAATATTCCTTTCCCAAACCAATAACTAAGTGACACTCACATCCCTCTCTCATTCCCTTTTTCCAACAATACCCCTAGTAAGATACAGGGTCCTATCAGAATTTTTGTTTTGAAACACGGGTTACTTGTGACCCAAAGCTCTAATAGCTGTGCTCCTAATTTACTGAAGAGAGGGAGGAAGAGGTGGGGCCAAATAATTTATTTTAACTAGAAAGAGGCTTACAAGTTACAACGTAGGAAGGAGTAAAGGCTAAAAGAGAGAGAGAGGAGTTGGATAAGTAAATAGAACCCTTCCATTACTCTTTGTTTCTCTTATCAATTTCTCATTACTCTTGGGTTCCAAACAACAAACCTTCTAACTAGCAAGGTGGTCAGGTCTGACTAACAAGTTGCAGTCCTCTACCAAAGGAAGTCCCATACAAGTCTCTAATTTCTGAGTCATAGCTATAGGAAGACAAAAAAGAGAGAGAAAGTATGCATGATACGAGCCAACAAAGTGAAGAGGATCCTTGTGCTTTACCTTGGACTTGGATATGCTTAAGAGTGTATCTAGTAGTTGATGCCACCACGCATGCCAACAAAGTGAAGAGGATCCTTGTGCTTTACCTTGGACTTGGATATGCTTAAGAGTGTATCTAGTAGTTGATGCCACCATGCATGCCCTTTGTGGATAATATAGTGCTAGTGGGAGAGAGGGAGAATTGAGAGAGGGAATAAATGAGGAAAAAAATACAGCATATTAAATCTAGTGCACTATATTAAATCTAGTGTTAGTAGTTACTGCTATACTGCTATGCATGCTGTATTGTTACACTGCTATATTTTTTTTGCACTATTTCCTTCACGAAATTTTGAAATCAAGAAAAAAAATGAAAATAAGATACCAATTTTTTTGACTATTAATTAATGAAAGCATAGAAATTAAAAATGAAAACAGAAAACAAACCAAACACTGTCTAAGATTCATTGTAATTTGTAACCTTTGTAATTATGTGCCTTCTATCTGTTGAATAGTGCCAATTCTAAATTTTGATATCTTTCTCATTGTACATACTTCTCACTGTTCTTAATTGAATCATGCCTTCAAATTTCAAATGACTTAATAGATATTATAATATGATAGAATAATGTTCCCATTTCTTTTTAAAGAAGTACCTTCACACAGTTAAAAGTTAAAACCTAGAATCGTTTAATTAAATAGTTATAGTATACGTGTCTTTTTAATTTCTTGTTGTGCTATTCATAAATATTGTAGTTTGTTGTCCTTTGTTTTGTCATTGCTAGTATGATATCCTGGCTGCTCATAACTGCTGATTTATGAATTTAATTTGGCTTAAATCTTTTCTCTTCAATGAAGCTAATCAGGGAGGGGGAGATTGATGCTGCGCATGCATTTGGTAAATTGCGTGAATGGTATCCCCAAATTGTAGAGGTACGCTATCTCA
This sequence comes from Crotalaria pallida, assembly GCA_037953625.1. NCBI lineage: Eukaryota > Viridiplantae > Streptophyta > Magnoliopsida > Fabales > Fabaceae > Crotalaria > Crotalaria pallida. The sequence goes on from CM075649.1 coordinate 84,931,724, forward strand.
GATTATAATGATTGTATAGACAGTTGTGTATATCCTGTTCGCATACCCTGGTGCTAAGCTAAGTACTCAATTTAACTGTTCAAAAAAAAAGGGGGTTGTTGTGTACATAGAGTGGTAATTGCATCGTTTTCATACATAATTGTGTTTTGTTTTCCTCTGTTGGTCACTCTCTCCTTTTATGAATTTTGAAGACTTGTTTGGTGTAGAATTTGTGTTATATGGACTTAGGTTCATCGCTTGTTTATTTTTTAAATTTAAGAAAAGGCCACCTCTGTCCAAAGAGGCTATAGATGGCCTAGTTTGACCATGATTTGTTGTTAAATACTTTGGTCCTCAAATCAAAGCCCTATTTTTTCCCCTTTTTTAAAGGACCTAAATATCGTAGCTAAAGTTATGCATGAAATTCTTGGTTTTGAGATTTCTCTGTTAAAATAATTAAAAAAAAGGACTTTTTAACTCGGTTGTACTTAGCAAACGAGTTTAAAATCCATACTTTTTAACTCGGTTGACTAAAAGAACCGAGTTAAAAAGTATTTTTTAACTCGGTCAATATCAAACCCGAGTTTAAAAATTTAATTTTTTTAACTCGGTCTTAAAAACACCCGAGTTAAAAAATCTTTTTAACTCGGTTGAACAACCGAGTTTAAAAGTGTAATTTTCAACATCAGCGCTTTCTACATCACAGCTGCAACCGAGTTTAAAAGTCCAAAACAACCGAGTTTAAAAGTCTTTTTTCTAGTAGTGCTTGTATGATTGATGTTAGTTATTATTCTGTAATTTTGTAACTTGGTTCATCTACTTTGAGTAATGCTATATTATGAATGAACTGATGAAATGTTTACTATATTGAAATATCATGTAATATCTGTTTTGTTATTGGAAAAGAATTATCCTATTGTAAATTGTTAAGCTTGAAAAACATTCGTTGATTCTATTGTCTAAATTAGTGTACAGTGATGGTGAACGTTGCACATATAATCTTTAGTTGTATATCCCAAATCACACTACCTTTGGACGTGCTTGATTTTAAAGTAGCTGGTCATGTGAATGACGTTTCGTGGTTGCGAGCATTGTGTAATCCACTGTACTTAGGGAGGTGTTTGTTTCGTGTTTTCCCTTAGAGGTCGAGGCCTGTTAGAAGCGAGGCTTAGAATGGTTCGACCAATTATAGGTTAATAAAACTAAACATTTTTATAAAACGCTTCAAGACTTTAAAAGCTCTAATTTTTTCCTAACTCTGCGTTGAGAGAGAAGTAGTGGAAAGGAAAGATACCAAATACTTGGAGGTCATTGCATCCTTCGAGTGGTGATTATGATAGGGGAGGGCAAGGACGGTGAACGTTAAGAAGCCTTGACCGCTTCCCTAGGCGGGACAAAGTTACAATGATCAAGGTCACTTGCCGGGCGTTGATCGTAACAAGGACTGCAAAGCGAACTATGTAACTTCCCAAATTTATTTCCATTTCTAATTCTTTTATCGAAAATACAGATTAATTTTTCGGTTTTATGAAAATAAATTTAAGTCATTACTATATCTACTCATCACATCATCATATCAAACACAGTGATAAAAACTAATTTGCATCATAGACATTGTTAACTAAAGTTTAAGTACAATATCACATCAGTAGCAGTAACAACATTGTCATCACTCCAAATGATAGACTCCAAGTTAAACATATATACAATATAGCACATTCAAAAGACATAACCCAGAGCCTTGATTTCGAACTCCATTAAACTATAGTCATGAAAGTAGAAGTTCCTACTAATTAATATTATACAATCCCACCTGTGAGTACCCAACTCAGTCACCAGTAACCTACTAGCATCCTGTCGAGTTCTCAACAGGGTCGTCCTCGTCCTCGGGGTTTTCCCCCTCCACTAGATCCTCCTCATCTTCGGGATCCTCTTCCTCCTCTTCGCCTTCTGTAACATCCCAAAATTTAATATTTAATATAATGGATTTAAATATAAATTTATTTAAGGAAAGGACTAAGTCATAGAAGTTTGTATACAGCCGTGAGCGCAATAGGAAACGTAGACCGACCAGATGAGTAAAGGTTGGACCTCGGACCGATCTCAGCCGAGCAAAATAAGTAACGAACGTGAAGTCTAGTTATTATGGCCAAAACCGGATAAGCCGACCACAACAAAACCTCGCGGTGTTGACCGAGAAGAGACTCGAACTGTTGTTGCTTCTCCGTGACAGCTCACACTGAGTTGTTAATTCCTTGGTTTTCACGCCTTCCGTATAGATGTCCAATCCATCACTTTATGTCTTTGTCAAGTCACTGTTGCTGGCTTCCCTTAGAAGTCAATAAACCCTGTCCACATATTCTAAGCTTCTCAAAGAAGCCTCCAATGAGAGCCACACAAATAATTCTCATAAAAGAATAAAAGAAAGCCCACAAACAACACAACAACACTTTATATTCTCTTTCTCCTTCGTCTCTCTCATTTTCTATGAAACTCCAACACCCCAAAATCCAATATACACACTCCTCACTCACGCATACCTCTCTTTCATTTCTCCTCCACCAAGACTCACCAACTGGAAACCCTTCTTCTTTCTGTTCCTCCCCGTGTCGGACGTTCCTAGAGCATTCAGTGTTTGGGTGTGTAGCTAGAAGGAAAAGGATTCAAGGGGTTCTAAGCTCACGAGGTCAAACATCAAAGAAACCACACTCAAGCTCTCAAACTCTTATCTCTCACGGATTGAGGTAAGGAGTGAGTGTTACCTCTGCTTAGGTTTGGGTTGGTAGTGTGTTCATAACGGGTGCTAAGAGTGGGTGTTAGATTAGGGTAGAGACATAGGGTAACATTAGGAAGAAAAGATAAAAGGGTAAGGAAAACTAATAAATGAACTAGGACTATGCATTCTTGAGATAAGGTGAAATATTTGTTTACCTGCTACGTGCTTCTACTTATATTGTGTTACTGTATCAATGTTTATGAGTTGTGGTATTCATTGTTATTATTACATATCTAAACCTGTCTGAGACCGAGCGGGAGAGATCGAGAATGGATATGAGATATGTGGGTAGATGTTAAAGGAAGAAAATATAAGTTAAAGAATTAAATAATGAGAGAAACGAGTGGAAAAGGGAATAACTAAGAGGCTGAGCCGAGAGAGGCCGAGTAAAGTGATGGTTAAAGGATAAAAGAGTAATTAAAGAGAAATGGTTTTGTGATCGGGTCATAGAAGACGCGTACTGGGTGCGTGCATTGATCGCGTCAGACGCATACTGGGTATGTGCAGCTGTAAGAAGGGTACTGGGTACTCGCAGTTTTGGACACTCCGAAATCCGACCCTAAATGGTATAAGACATGCACTGGGTGTATGCAGCCGAGAAGAGTAAAAGATTGTAAAACATGTAAAAGATGAATAATGAATTATGATTACCGAGAAAGGAAAGTGATGGCCGAGTAACTAAGTGTAGAAGTTGAGGAAAGAATATAAGGGTAATCGATCAGATAAGTATAAGTGTAAATGGTAGGTAAAGAATATACTGGATAATAATATGGACCGAGCAAAGTGAGGTTATATGCATGTGATATGTATCTGTGTGATTATCTGACTAACATGCTAGTTGATTACTTGTGTTTGGCTTGGTAGTTCGTTATGTCATATTAGAAACTGCTTACTTAAGTTCTGTGTAATGCTCACCTCCTTACCATTTTTCAGGTACCGAGTCCGAGCAGACGCAGTCCCCAGCCGAGCAGGGTCTCTCTCCCTCATAGGGAGAGTAAGTCATTGAGTCGGATATTTAGGATGGGTCTCGACTAGTTGGCCGAGCTAAAACACTGACTATGTATTTCATGTTTTGTATAATCAATTGATGTAACTAAGTGACTTTACTTTCTTACTGGTGTATGAGCTATATCTTCCGCTTAAACTCTGACATTAATAGCAAAGAAACGGATTAATTATTTTGTTCATCATCATAACTGTTTTAAAAAGAAAATTTTAAGTCCTAATTTTCGGTCTAAGAGTAAAATTTCTTTTAGGGTGTTACATTTTTTGTATCAGAGCAGTTTCTCCTCGGCCTATTGGAGTTGCAAGGGACTCTAGTGGTTACTCACCAAGGGAGTAACCGATAAGTAGAGTCAAGTGTCTAGGCTAGTCAATAGAGTTCGTAGACATATATATATATATAGGTATATATATATACATTATTATTTGATTATTCGATCGTTGATTGGCTTTCTCTCCATGACCAAGCAGTATGGCTGGGAGAAGAGCTGATAATGACCGAATTGCTGCTATGTTGGAAACTCTGGTTCAACTGCAGCAGAACCAAGCGCAAGCTCAACAGAACCAGGCTGAGAATCTTGCTCAGAACATCGCCGCGGCCGCAGCAGCTGCAGCTGCAGCCCTTCAGCCTCCACCTCCGGCTCCGGTCGAGATCGACTGGATGAGCCGATTTAGGAAGAATGAGCCACCTCGGTTTGAAGGGGGTTACAACCCAGACGGAGCTCAGAGATGGTTCCAAGACATTGAGAAGATTTTCCGATCCCTGCAACCACCCTATGAGTACAGGGTGAGGCTAGCTGAATTTGTGCTTGATGGTGAAGCCGAGCACTGGTGGGAGCAGCAGAGTCGAGGATTGGAAGCGGCCAATCAAGCCATTACTTAGGATTTGTTCCGAACTCGATTTCTCGGCAAGTATTTTCCTGAAGACGTTAGGAGGGAAAAGGAGCTCGCTTTTCTCAAGCTAGAACAAAGGAACCTAAGTGTCGGGGAATATGCCGCTCAGTTCGAGGATTTGATCTGCTACTCAGGGAGCTACCGAGATGTTGATGAACGCACCAAGTGCATCAAGTTTGAGTCTGGTCTCCGTGATGACATCCGACTCGCATTTGAGTATCAGAATGTAGCCAATCTCTCGCAGTTGGTGAATATGGCTAGCACTTATGAGAAGGGGCTAAAAAGGAAGGCCGACGGAAAGCGAAACAGATCGGCACAGAAAGCAGCGGGTCCTATTAGGGGGAAAGGAGTCGTTCAGAGATCTGCCCCCTATGTGAATCCGAGCTCCAAGGTACCAGCAGCATCAAGGAGCGGTGGTCAGATGGTGGTTGTCCCTGGCCCCTATCCAATATGTCAATATTGTGGAAAGCAACACAAGGGAGAATGCTGGAGTCTGGATCCAAGCAAAGCAAGAGGATACTGTTTTCGCTATGGCAAGCCTGGCCATTTTGCAGCTCGGTGTACCGAGAATATGGTGAAGGAAGAAGTTAATGTGACAAGGGCTCAACAGGCTGGTACTAACCGACCCATACAGAGAGGCAAAGTTTATACTATGGATGGCGAAGAAGTAACTGACGCTGACGAGTTAATCCGAGGTACTTGTCAAGTGAACAGCATTCCGTGTGCCGTGTTATTTGATTGTGGAGCCACTCATTCTTTCATTTCTCTCGACTGCATGAGCAAACTAAAGTTATCCCCAATAGAAATGCCTTACAAATTATCCATCTCTACCCCTACCAACTCTTCCGTAATCACTTCCCAAATGTGCTTAGAGTGTCCTATCCAAGTATTAGGCAAAGAGTTTAAGGTCAACCTAATTTGTTTGCCCCTAACCAGATTAGATATTATCCTCGGCATGAACTGGATGTCCCAAGACCATGTTATACCTTCCGAATGCTGTGTTGACCCACTAGGAACGTATTCTAGAGTCAACACTCTCGATCGGGTGGAAGGGCCAGGACGAGTAGGATCCTCCCGTATAATCCTCTCACGAGGAGGAGAAGGACTCACTGGAAGTGCACGTCTAAAATGATGGTTAGGAGGTGGAGGATAACCTGGACAATATCTCAAAAAAGGTGGAATATGCATAATATAAATCATCGGGAAGTTTTACCCTCTTAGGACGCATGCGGGATAACAGATGCGGATGACGAAAGATCACTTCAACGACACCCTCGAACACTATCCACTCGTCCTCATAATGCCACTATCCACTACAGAGTGGCCTCATCTCTATGCAGAAGAGATTCCTTACCATGACCTAACAAACAAAAGGGCAGCGAGTAAGTCATAGCCGAAGCACATAATCAAATAATAATCTATCAGAACTAGAAATAACAATCACAAGGAATCAGGTAATCAGAGAATAATGCATATATAAGTGCACACCCAATTTATCACAATTCTTTTGTAATTAAGTGGCATGATGCATGTAATCTAATCTCAATCTTCTCGTCTGGATCCAATATCATTCTCATACACAACACTTCATCTCATTCAATTCTCTAATCGAAGGAAAGCAACTAGGAGTAAATGCCTTTTGTAACTACCCTAATTTAATCCTAAGTCTAATTAATATGGTAATAGGCTTAGGGTGAAGAGAATGATAAAAACTAAGTTAGAATTGGTGATTTAAAGGAGTTGCCTTAGAATTTTAGACATAGAGCAGTGGGGAAAAATTTAGAATAAAAGATTTACAACTCCAAATGAAAATCCCACCGTTGGATAAGAAGATTAGAGTATGGGAAAGCTTGTTCTAAAATTTGAGCACAATCCGATAGAGAACAAAGCGGTAGCAATCGGAAGAAGCGGTGGCATTTTGAAGTGCACCAAGTGAAACTGTAAGGCAATACTTGAGTCTTTGTGAAAAAACTCGAGTCTTGTATCAGAAAATCGATCAGTGGAAAAATTGCTCTCAGACAACACTCAAGTCTTTTATGAAAGACTCGAGTATTCTGGGAAAAAAGGGGGAAAAAGAATTGGCGCGCCAGGTGCATCAAAATGGCGCACCAGCTCTACAAAACGCCAGAAAAGACTCGAGTCTTTAGAAAAAGACTCGAGTATGACGATCACACCAAAAAAAATAAAAACGAACCAAACCCTCTCAACCACTCATTTTTGGCTTTCTCACCAAGCCACTAAATCTCCACCACAAAAATCGACCCCCCATGCAAGTAACTCATAAAAACAAAAGAAAAACACAATACAACACTACAACAGAACACGTCCATCTCTTCTCCTCATCATCTCCTTCATCCGTCACCATCTCCATCCATGAACAAATATCATCATACTCATGGATCCTAAACCAAGAACACCATCACCATCTTCATCACCACCATAAAATCCTAAGCAAGAATATAAGTTAAAAATCACTCCCCTTTACTTCCTGTAACATCCCGAATTTAAATTCCGATAATAATTGGAATAATAATAATATTAGAAGGGGATAATTATGCTAAGGGAGGACTTAAGGTGATGGATTGAGATTTCTTTGAGTGCCATAAGGCTTTAAGAAGTGTGGGCATCAGATAGGAAATTTAAAGAAGGCTAAACGAGTGTTAAAATCGACGTTTCCGGCGCTCTAAGCACCCAATATTAGGAAATTCAAAATAAAATATTTATAACTCAAAACATAAATTCCACCGTTGGATATGAAGTAGGGTATATGGGGAAGCTTGCTTTAAAGTTTGAGCAAGATCCAACGGATAACGAAGCAGTTATTGCGTTTTTAAGTGCTAAGTAATGAAAAACAAAGCAGGTTAATCGATTAACCTGGTGGTTAATCGATTAAGACCTGATCCATGAAAAAGCTGAAATACACGAGTTAATCGATTAACCAGGGGGTTTAATTGATTAAGGGCTGATAGCTGATTTTGCCATTTTACAAGGGTTAATCGATTAACCATTGGGTTAATCGATTAACGCGTGTCAGACATGAAAAAAATAAAAGGTGTTGAACACCCTCTCTCCACCATTTTTCCCCTCTCTCTCACGGCTCTCCCCCTCTCTCCTCCACCACTTCCGGTCTCCACTGCCACGAACCACCATGAGCCACCACCACTATACACCACCGCCACCCTAGTCCCTTCCTCCTTCCCCTCCATACTTTTCTCTCTCTTTTCTCTCTATTCTCTCTCTCTGTCCGGCCGCCATCCCCGCCGCCTTGAACCACCACTCACCGCCACCATAAACCCAGCACCATAGCCGCAACTCCTCCCTCATTTCCTTCCTCTCTCATCCGCGAGCTCTCTCTCTCTCTCTCTCTTCACGGATCTCACCGGCGCCGTTACCAACCTGTGATCGTGTCGGGCTTGTGTTGGGTGCCCCAAAGCTCGAAGCTCTTGCCTTGGTCCAGCCCGTAGTCGTTCTCGTCACCGACGTCGATCGCCGCTCCCCCCCGGAGTTGAGGTTATCCCTTTACTTTCGTCAACCGAGGTAAGAAGGGTTTTGTGTTACCTTTACTTGGGAAGTAAATTCTAGGATGCTATAGTGATGACTAAGAATAGGGTAATATGTTAATGAACCTAAGGGTAGTCCCCGCTGACATAAATGAGTATTTAGAATTATTAATGGAAACCACACCTTAGGGAATAGAATATGTACATGTAGGACAAGGTCTGGAACGAATGAGCATATTTAGGATATTAAATTGGTTAATATTGAACGGAAATGTAGAAAAGTATACACTATAACACGAGGGAGAAGTTAAGGAAAAACCAACTAAACATGGGAGTAAAAGAATAAAGGGTAAACATAATAGACATAAAGAGTAGAACTAATAAACTAAAAGATAATAATTAAAATAGTAAGTGAAGATTTAAATGGGATAAAAGAGGGGTTAGAATGTGGAATAATGAATACGTGCGGAGCCGAATAGGGAAATAGGAATAAAATAATGAATTAGATAGATGTAATGGAAAATAGGAGACCTGTAAAAGAGATTAGTAAAAAGATAATAAAATGAAGAGAGAGTACGTAATTAGGGAAGTTAAATAAAAGGTTGTAATAAGTTATGGAAACTGAGTTAAGGTAATATGGTAGTTAATTTAGAATGGTAAAATAAAATAGTGATAATAAGTTAAGTAATTGTGTGAGACAGAGGAAATGAAGAAAATAACCAAGAACTAGTAATTAGAATTAGAATATAAGGTACGCGGCCAGGACGGGTAGAGTTAGTCCGGTATGAGAATAATTAGTAACAAAAAGTACTTAAGTATAAGATGGAAAGAAAATGATAATAAGTCGCTAAGAAAAGGATTGAGTACAATAAATAAATAATAGAGATTAAGGAAGAGTTAAGAAATTAAAAGAATAAAAGAGAATTAAAGATAAACGGCATAGGTTGGTTGTGATGACCCTGTGGCCTAATAAAAAGAAATGTTAAACGGCGCAGGTTGGTTGTGATGACCCTGTGGCCTAATAATAATAAATGGTAAACGGCGCAGGTTGGTTGTGATGACCCTGTGGCATAATAATAATAAATGGTAAATGGCACAGGTTCGTTGTGATGACCCTGTGGCCTAATAAAAATAAATGGTAAACAGCGCAGGTTGGTTGTGATGACCCTGTGGCCAAAAGATAAAGTAAAAGCAAAGAAAAAGAAAAGAAAAAGGAAGAGAAGAAGAAAAGGAAAAGAAAAGTGAATGTAGAATTAATCAGAAAACTAAGAAAGAAAATAAATAAATAAATGAATGAGGTAAAGTGAATAGAGAATTAAGAATTGGAAGAGATGATTAGCGGGCCAAAAAGTGTATTGAAATGCTAGAACTGTTAGAGAATTAAAAATTAAAAGAATGAGAGAATAAGAGAAGGTCTAAAGGAAAATATATTTATATGGATATTTATGAGTAACTGATATCAATAATAGGGTAGGCTTAGTTTATTGCTATGTTTCTTGTAGAATTTAACTTTTTAAGTTCTGTGTAATGCTACCCTTCTTGCTATATTTTGCAGGTACTGAAGTGGAGCTTACACAAGACATGACCGAGCAGGATTTTCATTCCACTACGTGGAATGTATATTTATTATTATGAGTGGACAGTTATTTTTATAATATTAGAGTATGTAATAGTCGTATGCCCTGAAGCTAATACCAATCGGGCGTTAGGATCGGATCTGTTATGACTATTAAACTGTTGTGGTTTATGTTTTTAAATATTTCTGGATAAAGAAGGAAATTTTTGGGAAGTCCGGAAAACAGAGGAAACTCTGCCGGATTTTCGTAGAATCTTTCAAAAGAAATTTATAAATTTTTTTAAAAGTAATTAAGTTTAAGCGAAATTTTCATACTCGAATTTTATTGAAACCTAAAAACTAACTAATTAATGTGAGAGTGTTACATTTTGTTATCAGAGCAGTTTTTCCTCGGCCTTTGGAGTGTGGACTCACAACTCCAGTGGTTACTCACCAAGCGAGTAACCAATGTGTATAGTCAAGTGTCTAGGTTAGGCAAATAGGATTCTTATGCGATTAATTACTAGGCAAGTATTAATTTGTGTAACACCCTATAATTAATTACCCTTAATTTCGCCTTATATTAAAATATGGACTTAAAAATTCCTTTTTAAATTATGAAAATCAACCGTCAAACGGACGGAGTTTCGTTTGTTTTTCGGACTTTTCCATATCTTCAACCTGATAAACACATGTATATAATATCAACAGTAGCCAGCAGGGCTCAAATATAAATATATATGCAATCACATAGTTGCCCTATGGGCTCAAGAGTAGAACATCAGTATTAGTTTGTCAGAGTGCCAGCAAAATGCTAAGTATGTAAATCAAGAGGCCATAATCACAACTATGCCCAAACGTGAATCATAACCATGCACAAATGAAACTATCCTAAGCCTCACTCAAAAAGCATATACCGCACATATACATCAAATAATACGGAGGCTTAGGTCAAAAACAAAAACATCTAAACCCCAACCCTACTCTCCCTGTGAGGGAGAGTAATCCTGCTCGGCCGGTCCATGTGCATACTCCAACTCAGTACCTGAAAAATGGTAAGGAGGTGAGTATTACACAATAAAATAGGGAAGCAGTTTCTATCATGCTATACTGAACCACCAAGCCAAACACATGTAATCATTTAGTGCATATAAATCAAGTATACATTCTCAAACAATCCATTTATTTTAATTTCCACAATAGACATAGTCCTTTCATAGTTTAATTTCATCATTTCATACATTTCTAAAGCATACCAATTGACATATTTCTCCATCTCATATATAACATTTCTCAACAATCTTTTGATTTTCCATGATTTCTTTACTCTTTACAACACCTTAATTTTCTCATCACATATGGAAATTTATTCACGTGGATCCATCATTGCTACAGTCCCACAACCCGGACAACGTCTTACAGTTGCGCACTATGGCGTCTTACGCGATCTATGCGTACAGTCCCACAACCCGGACAACGCCTTACAAGATCTGGATCGCACAAGTCTATGCGTACAGTCCCACAACCCGGACAACGTCTTACAAGACATCAAATCAAATTGGTCGATGCGTACAGTCCCACAACCCGGACAACGTCTTACACGACATCAAATCAAATCGGTCGATGCGTACAGTCCCACAACCCGGACAACGTCTTACACGACCTCAAACCGAACCAGTCGATGCGTACAGTCCCACAACCCGGACAACGTCTTACACGACTTGATTCACACCCTCTTTGTTCATCAAGTCCTTGGAATTCATTTTCAATTATTTCATTTGTTGTCAATCTCATGGATTTCATCAATTTAATCATGCCATTATATTCTCACTTTCCGAAGAATCATTCATACCTATTTCACATCAACATATTCATTATCTTTCATAAGTTCCAAACTCAACATAAATTAGCACAACATCAACCACTTAATCAAATATCATATTCACATTTGAGCCCAACACACATATCAATATCCTTTTATGCGTAATAATATCTTAACATAATATAAACTACCCTAGGGTTCCTTACTCTAACTAACACATACCTCTTAGTACCCAATATATACACAATACAATCTACCCCCTAGAATATGGTAACACAAACCTCCTTACCTCAATTGCTTATAGATAGGGAGATTTTAACTTGCCCTAAGCTTGAGCCTTTTCCACCAAGGAGATACCAAACCAAAAGATGATGATAGAACCTAATTTAGAGTCATAAAAGAGAGGAATCATTATTTATGCCATGAATCAAGTCAAAACTCCAAGAAAAGTGAAGCCTCCAATGCCTAAGTATTGAAACCCACCATTTATGGTAGAGAGAGAAAGGGAAAAACGAATTAGGAAGGGAAAGAGGAAAACCCAACACTTAACACTTACTTGGAGTTGATAACAACAAGCCTTGATGATGGAATAAGTGTCACTCTCTTGAATCTTGATCAATTTGAAGTGAAAAGAGTTTGAGCCCTAGAGGAGAGAGAGAACACGAATTTAGGGAGGAAAAGAGAGTTTTATGGCTAGCTCCTTGCTTGTTCTTGAATGGAAATGGAGGGTGAGTTATTGTGGTGGCTTGATTTTGGGTGCTTGGTGGTTGGTGGAGCTTTGGTGGTCATGGATGTAAGAGAGAGGATGTGAAGAGGATGATGGAAGAAGAGGATGAGAAGTGAGTGGTGTGTTTTCTTTTTATTTAAGAGGCCCCTTGCCATAGAGAAGGAAATCGGACGGCTGGGAAGGGCCAACTTGGTGCCCAAGATGAGATCTGGTGGCTGAAAACGCACCAGATCTGGTGCGCGCGCCTGGGCGAGGCCACGCACCAATTGGTGCTGCTAAGCGAGTCGGCGCGTGTGCTGGTGCTGCTGGGGAGAGCTGGTGCGCATTCTGGTGCTGCTGATGGGGTCTGGAGCGCCATTTCTCATGGCTGGTGCGCACAGGGTGCGCCTGGGCGCATGGAGGGAGCGCCTGGGCAGAAATCTTACTGAGTTGGTGCATGAATTGCACCCTGGTGCGCCTGGGCGTGCACCAAAAATTTCAAACTTCGATTCGCCGTAACTTTTTCGTTAACCGTGGGATCGGGCCCAAATTTTTAGACAAGCTTCTTAATCCCCTAAACTTCACATCCAACGATGGAATTTTATTTCCTAGCATCCTATAATAAATTCCTAATTTTCTCTTTTCGGCTGATTTCTAACATTTAAAACGTCGACTTAAACCCCGATTTCGCTTAGATAATTTTGCCCAATGCTACAAATGTCTCCTACATAACCCCTAGTACTTATAATTACTACTCTCCTATCATCCAAAATTCTTTAAGCAATTTATTCAGTTTTTTCTTGGGTATTAAACAATAATTTCACAAAAAATAAAAATTAGGATGTTACAATCTGTATCTTCTCTAGGACTTAGCTATCATGGCTAGGAGACGTGCCGAAGACGACAGAATGGCTGCTATCCTGGAAAATCTAATTCAGATACAACAGAATCAGGCTGAGCACCTAGCGCAGATGCAACAAAATCAGGCGCAGAATATAGCAGCAGCAGTAGCAGCACTAAACCCCCAACCCCCAGCTCCAGTCGCGATTGATTGGTTGGCACGGTTTCGAAAGAACGGACCACCCAAGTTTGAAGGGGGGTATAACCCTGATGGAGCTCAGCGATGGCTGAAGGAAATTGAAAAGATCCTACGCACCATGGCTCCACCTGTTGAACTAACTGTATTGCTAGCGCAGTACATGTTGACTGATGAAGCGGAGTATTGGTGGGAGCGAGTGCGAAGAGAATTGGAAGCGGCCAATCAGAATATCACTTTTGATCTGTTTAAGGCTCACTTCTTGGGAAAGTATTTTCCTGAGGATGTTCGTAGGGAAAAGGAGATCGCCTTCCTGCATCTGGAGCAAGGGAACATGAGTGTTGGCGAATATGTGGCACAATTCGAAGATTTGATTCGGTACTCTAGTGGCTACAGAGATGCGGATGAGCGAGCAAAGTGCATAAAGTTTGAGTCAGGACTTCATCCGGAGATTAGGCTTGTCTTTGAGAACAAGAACATTGCAGATTTGACTCAACTGGTGAATATGGCCAGCACTTATGAAGGAGGACTGAAACGGATAGCTGCTGGGAAAAGAAGCCAGAATATACAGGATGAAGGAGGTGTCAACAAGGGTAAGGAACTGGCTCAAGGATCAGGTCCATATGCTGTTACCCACACCAGAGCAGTAATGCTAGAGAATGCAAGTCAGAGTGCGACCGCTCCAAGGACCAGGCCACTATGTCCACGTTGTGGAGGATCCCATACTCGTACATGTTGGATGCTTGAGCAGCGCAGAAAGGAAGGTATCTGTTTCCAATGCGGGCAACCCGGACACCGTGCTGCAGACTGTCCTATGAGCACGCAAAACGGGGAATAAACTTATCCGAGGTACTTTTAGCGATTGATAGTGTGTCCAATGGTTACTTAGGATGTTTTTGCATAGCGTATACATGTTGATTTAACTTAGAAGAAATCAATAGGTGATAACACATTAGTTAAAGTTCCGCCGAACACAGTGATGGTATTACCACTGGTAGAAGGTAGGGTTAGAGCTGATCACTCTGATTCTTACATCTGCTAGAGGACGATAACATCAGCGAACATGACGATGATGTCGCTATTGATAGATGTGAGATTGTGATTGATCACCTCGATCTTTACACCTATTGATGGTCGATGTCATTGACACATTTCATCTAAAACCGAAATAATTGAATAAATAAAATTTTTAAAGTAGACTCACTAGACGGAACGGAACTAACCCGAGAAGAATTCCTTCTAAACTCTTTGCATAGCATTAGAGAGTAGAGTAATAGAGTATAGAATCCCTGAGAGACTCTAGCGAACCTTACATACATCCTCTTGCAATCAATCTAATTAGATAGTAGACAGTTTAGAACTCACCCAAGAACCTAGTCAAGTTCCCGAGCGATTCCCTCCAAGGAAGCAAGTCTTAGCCGTTGCATCAGGTACCTTTATCGAGACAAATCAAATCAGCGATAGGTCCATAGAAAATGCATCTTTCGATGACTCTCTGCTGAAAATGCACACTTAAGGATAATCTCCATTGTCTTCTTGCTTGACATGTATCCAGCACATCCTGGGTCGTCTTACAAAGACCATGAAACCCATCCTTGAGTGCTTCGTGTTTCTTCTTTTCATCTTCACTCTCTTCAAATTTCAAACATCTCAGATGTATATAAAAGAGCTCACCAAGCCGTAAGAACACGGCATTGTTCCACGCCTACCGATAGATAGCCACCCACGTGCCCCTTTTCAACCTTGGACACCGGTCGGGAACCTATGTACTCGATTTTGGATAACGAATGAGCATACCCCCAAGCATGGATATAACCAAGTATGTCGATGCCAAGTGAGGGAGGATTTCAATCCAAGGAATGGAAGATGGAACTTTAATAATAAGAAAACTGACGATCCTGTCCAGATAGAGAGAATACGTAATAGTAGAAGACAAGCATTGAAATAGGTATGACCCTAACCACACCTGGAGCGGGAAATAAAAACCGAAGGGAAGTGAAGACCGTAGTCGGAGCTTACCAATGGGATGATTCTCCATTTACGGAACTGGACGGAATTTCGGGGACGAAATTCCAATAAGTGGGGGAGAATTGTAACATCCCGAATTTAAATTCCGATAATAATTGGAATAATAATAATATTAGAAGGGGATAATTATGCTAAGGGAGGACTTAAGGTGATGGATTGGGATTTATTTGAGTGCCATAAGGCTTTAAGAAGTGTGGGCATCAGATAGGAAATTTAAAGAAGGCTAAACGAGTGTTAAAATCGACGTTTCCAGCGCTCTAAGCACCCAATATTAGGAAATTCAAAATAACAGATTTATAACTAAAGACATAAATTCCACCGTTGGATATGAAGTAGGGTATATGGGGAAGCTTGCTTTAAAGTTTGAGCAAGATCCAATGGATAACGAAGAAGTTATGGCGTTTTTAAGTGCTAATTAATGTAAAACAAAGCAGGTTAATCGATTAACTTGGTGGTTAATCGATTAAGACCTGATCCATGAAAAAGCTGAAATACACGAGTTAATCGATTAACCAGGGGGGGTTAATCGATTAATTGCTGATAGCTGATTTTGCCATTTTACAAGGGTTAATCGATTAACCATTGGGTTAATCGATTAACGCGTGTCAGACTTGAAAAAAATAAAAGGTGTTGAACATCCTCTCTCCACCATTTTTTCCCCTCTCTCTCACGGCTCTCCCCCTCTCTCCTCCACCACTTCCGGTCTCCACTGCCACGAACCACCATGAGCCACCACCACTATACACCACCGCCACCCTAGTCCCTTCCTCCTTCCCCTCCATACGTTTCTCTCTCTTTTCTCTCTCTTCTCTCTGTCTGTCCGGCCGCCATCGCCGCCGCCTTGCACCACCACTCACCGCCACCATAAACCCAGCACCATAGCCACAACTCCTCCCTCATTTCCTTCCTCTATCATCCGCGAGCTCTCTCTCTCTCTTCACGGATCTCACCGGCGCCGTTACGGACCCTTGATCGTGTCGGGCTTGTGTTGGGTGCCCCGAAGCTCGAAGCTCTTGCCTTGGTCCAGCCCGTAGTCATTCTCGTCACCGACGTCGATCGCCGCTCCCTCCCCGGAGTTGAGGTTATCCCTTTACTTTCGTCAACCGAGGTAAGAAGGGTTCGTGTTACCTTTACTTGGGAAGTAAATTCTAGGATGCTATAGTGATGACTAAGAATAGGGTAATATGTTAATGAACCTAAGGGTAGTCCCCGCTGACATAAATGAGTATTTAGAATTATTAATGGAAACCACACCTTAGGGAATAGAATATGTACATGTAGGACAAGGTCCGGAACGAATGAGCGTATATAGGATATTAAATTGGTTAATATTGAACGGAAATGTAGAAAAGTATACACTATAACACGAGGGAGAAGTTAAGGAAAAACCAACTAAACATGGGAGTAAAAGAATAAAGGGTAAACGTAATAGACATAAAGAGTAGAACTAATAAACTAAAAGATAATAAGTAAAATAGTAAGTGAAGATTTAAATGGGATAAAAGAGGGGTTAGAATGTGGAATAATGAATACGTGCGGAGCCGAATAGGGAAATAGGAATAAAATAATGAATTAGATAGATGTAATGGAAAATAGGAGACCGGTAAAAGAGATTAGTAAAAAGATAATAAAACGAAGAGAGAGTACGTTATTAGGGAAGTTAAATAAAAGGTTGTAATAAGTTATGGAAACTGAGTTAAGGTAATATGGTAGTTAATTTAGAATGGTAAAATAAAATAGTGATAATAAGTTAAGTAATTGTGTGAGACAGAGGAGATGAAGAAAATAACCAAGAACTAGTAATTAGAATTAGAATATAAGGTACGTGGCCAGGACGAGTAGAGTTAGTCCGGTATGAGAATAATTAGTAACGAAAAGTACTTAAGTATAAGATGGAAAGAAAATGATAATAAGCGCTAAGAAAAGGATTGAGTACAATAAATAAATAATAGAGATTAAGGAAGAGTTAAGAAATTAAAAGAATAAAAGAGAATTAAAGATAAACGACACATGTTGGTTGTGATGACCCTGTGGCCTAATAAAAAGAAATGGTAAACGGCGCAGGTTGGTTGTGATGACCCTGTGGCCTAATAATAATAAATGGTAAACGACACAGGTTGGTTGTGATGACCCTGTGGCCTAATAATAATAAATGGTAAATGGCACAGGTTGGTTGTGATGACCCTGTGGCCTAATAAAAATAATAAATGGTAAATGGCACAGGTTGGTTGTGATGACCCTGTGGCCTAATAAAAATAAATGGTAAATGGCACAGGTTGGATGTGATGACCCTGTGGCCTAATAAAGGTAAATGGTAAACGACGCAGGTTGGTTGTGATGACCCTGTGGCCAAAAGATAAAGTAAAAGAAAAGAAAAAGAAAAGAAAAAGGAAGAGAAGAAGAAAAAGAAAACAAAAGTGAATGTAGAATTAATCAGAAAACTAAGAAAGGAAATAAATAAATAAATGAATGAGGTAAATTGAATAGAGAATTAAGAATTGGAAGAGATGATTAGCGGGCCAAAAAGTGTATTGAAATGCTAGAACTGTTAGAGAATTAAAAATTAAAAGAATGTGAGAATAAGAGAAGGTCTAAAGGAAAATATATTTATATGGATATATATGAGTAACTGATATCAATAATAGGGTAGGCTTAGTTTATTGCTATGTTTCTTGTAGAATTTAACTTTTTAAGTTCTGTGTAATGCTACAATTCTTGCTATATTTTGCAGGTACTGAAGTGGAGCTTACAAAAGACATGGCCGAGCAGGATTTTCATTCCACTACGTGGAATGTATATTTATTATTATGAGTGGACAGTTATTTTTATAATATTAGAGTATGTAATAGTCGTATGCCCTGAAGCTAATACCAATCGGGTGTTAGGATCGGATCTGTTATGACTATTAAACTGTTGTGGTTTATGTTTTTAAATATTTCTGGACTGACAGGTTTAAAGAAGGAAATTTTTGGGAAGTCCGGAAAACAGAGGAAACTCTGCCGGATTTTCGTAGAATCTTTCAAAAGAAATTTATAAGAATTTTTAAAAGTAATTAAGTTTAAGAGAAATTTTCAAACTCGAATTTTATTGAAACCTAAAATCTAACAAATTAATGTGAGGGTGTTACACTTCCCCTCAAAGTCGTGACCCTCTCCCCCATAACCTCCATTGATTTTCAAAGTTCCATAATCATGGAGACTCACTCATGTGCATACCACATCACCAAGAGCAAATGAAGGAAGCTCACTTCCATCATACCACACATATCCTTGGGGCTTGTTAAGGTTTGCAAAGCTAAGGGAAAGCTAGGGCATTGGTTGCTCCCTTTCTCATCAAGGAGGTAAGAATGGTGGTGTTACATCTGCTTAGGGAGTAGGTTCTGGATGATGTATAGGGATGATTAAGGGTAGATAGGAATGGATAGGAATAAACCCTAGGGTAAGGCCTTTAATTAGACATTAGGGATGTATGGACTGAATTGGATGATAAAGTCCACTATGATGATGCATGAATATAGTTGTGCTGTTATCTGTGTGTATGTGTTCTATTTGTGTTTATGAAATAGAAATAATAGGCTTATGCGCATGATAATTTGTGTTGGAATTGGAAGTATGTATCTAATTGAAAATAGTTAGTAACGGGAAAGTGTGAACTAATTGTTAGACATGCTAGGTTAGTAATACTAATAAATAAAAGATTGGAAGGAAAAACTTAATAATGTAGTAATAAGCTAATTAGGATGGTTTGGGAAAGGAATAGAAAAACGGGGGAAATTAGAAGTAATTAAGAAACGAAAGGAATGAATAGATAGGAAATGAATTAGGGACACTTAAGTAATGGATTAAGAGATAAATAGAAATCGACAAATCAACTAGAATAGAGAAATAATTAAGTAGGTGCACAAATGAAATAAAACATAACCTTAGGGTAGTTAGGAATTCGGGCATCAGATGATAGTAATGAACTAGAAATTAAATTATAATATTCTCCTTAGGGTTGCTAAAATAATTAAGGTAGAGCAAAGGAAATCTAGAGTCAAGGAATCTAATGGAATATAACTTAAGCTTAACATAAGTAAAAGGAAATAGCATTGATGGGGCAAGGTGAGAAGAGAAGAAATGAGGATAGAGAAAGTTACTTAATTAGAACGAGTGAAAGGAGATTAAATGAGAAGTATAGGAAGCAAAGTAGCGATAGGAGATTTAGAAGAAAGTGATAAAAAGAAATAGGGTTCGACTGCACCAGGTATCCCTGAAAAGGGAAGACATGCAGGAGAAATAGAATTTGAAAGATATCAGTAAAGGGAATAGCATGATAAGAAAATAAGACAAACAAAGAAAAGAAAAAAATAGACTCAGAAGGAAATAATGTAACGGTTGTATCAGGTACCTATTAATTTAGGAGACATACACCATAAATAGGGTGAACGGTTGTATCAGGTACCTATTAATTTAGGAGAGATACACCGTAAATAGGGTGAACGGATGTATCAGGTACTTATTAATTTAGGAGACATACACCGTAAATAGGATGAACGGATGTATCAGGTACCTATTAATTTAGGAGACATACACCATAAATAGGAGTTGTACCAGGTACCTCTTAATTGAGGAGACATACATCGAGAGTAGAAGTTGTACTAGGTACCTCTTAATTGAGGAGATGTACAGCGAGAAGAGGAGTTGTACCAGGTACCTCTTAATTGAGGAGACGTACAACAAGAGTAGCAGTTTACTAAGTACCTCTTAATTGAGGAGATGTACCAGGTACCTCTTAATTGAGGAGACGTACAGCGAGAGTAGCAGCTGTACAAGGTACCTCTTAATTGAGGAGATGTACAGCGAGAAGAGGAGTTGTACCAGGTACCTTTTAATTGAGGAGACATACGAAACGAATAGAACTGTACTAGATATCTCTTAATTGAGAAGACGTACAGAGAAAAAGGTAATGTACCAGGTATCCCACTATTGGGAAGACGTACATAATAAGGAGAATTAGAAAAGATAAGGATTAATGGAATCCAATTGAAATGAATAAGGAAACTAATGGAAAATGAAAATATTAGAACGTAGGTTTATGAGCTGTGACTGTGATTTGCTTAATGTTTGTACTTAGCCTTTTTCTATGCTTATTTAGACACTATCTTCCTATGTTCTGTGTAATGCTATCCTTCTTGTTATTTTTATTACAGGTACAGAAGGAGCTTACATGAGTCATGGCCGAGCATGAGTGCACTCCACACCGTGGAGTGTAAATTTAAGAATTGAGAGAACTAAAATCAAGTGTGTGAATAATATAACTTAATGTTGTAGTCCATGACTTGTATTACTTTGTATTAGGGTTTTAGAGTATTCTGACTATGTATAACTCTTATATTTTGTTTTAAAAATTATTCTGGTCCGGACAGGTGAACAATGGAAATTTTTGGGAAGTCCGATAAACAAAGGAAACTCTGCCGAATTTTCTTAAAAATTTTCAAGTCCTTAATTAATCTCAGCCTAATTAATAGTAATTAAGCTATATAATTGTGAGGGTGTTACACCTTTCATCCCGATAGATCATGCAGCTCATCTATGCGTACCCTTCTCTCTAGGGACCGATCATTGCCAAAGGACCGTCCTCCGCAGTCATGATATGTACCTATAGGCCGATAGGATATATTATAGATAAGCAAAACTATCCCGGGAAAAGTCTGCAGAACCCCCCCCCCCCATCATAGGACCGTTTTACCCATAATAATCCCCAGCGGTTACAAATGAATCACCGTCAAACCTAACCTCTTCACATACCCATTCCGATTCAAAGAATTCTCTTTCCAATTCTAAAACTCGTCGTGTCTTTCCCGATATCCTATCTCACCATCCACAACTCCTCGTGTGAATGCATATAATTATCATTTCACTTTCTATAATTAATTCTTTTCAAAATCATCAATTCACATTCATAATCATTCGTCATATAATCACGATCATTTATTCACGAATATATTTCTCAAGTTCAACGAAGGGATTAGGTTAAGGCAAGGTGTAACAAAAATTAGCATTTTTCACTTCAGGGGTCTTGGTAATTGATTACTTGAGGGTGAAAATCGATTACCACGTAAAATTCAAATTTTGGTGCCAAATTTTAACCTGGTAATCGATTACCAAACCCTGGTAATCGATTATCTGCAGAATTTTGCACACTGAAATCAGGTTTTGATATGCCAACTTTTGATACACTTCACTTTAACCATTCACCACCCAAAACAGATCAAGAATACATATATTTACACATGTTCATGTGTATTCCCAGCAATCAAACTATCATATTCACATTCAATTCATTCAAAATGCATAAAAGCGTAAAATCACAACTTAACATAGGATTTTCATTTCCTTTGCAAAACATCCCAATTCAATGATTATTTTAGCTCATATTCATCATATAAACTCAAATCAAGAAATAGAACTTAAATGACCTCTAAGTCATATTCCTATTTCAAGTTCTCATTTTTCATACTTTGCCCTTGAGTTCAAGAGAACTCTTATATTTCTAGCCATAAGATTATTATTATAGCACTTGGATAACTTCTCCTTTACCTATTAGGAGTGTTTGGAATTGATTTGGATTGAAAGAAAGAGGTTTGTTGGGAAAATCACAAGTTAGGGTTTCAGCCTCCAAATACTCTGTTTTCAGATTAACAAGGCAATAAGATCAGGGTTTTTCATCAAGAATAAGTCACAACAAATCGTGATCAAGGATTAGAATCAAAACTAGGATATGTTAACTTGAAAATAAAATAAGTTTGAAGCTCAAAGGATGCTTGAGCTTACCACAAGAACTCAAAGAACAAAGCTTCACGGTTCTGAAATCCGGGATTTCAGTTGCAAATACCTAACTTTGCAGGAGTATAACTCCTTCTACACTCCACCAAATTGATCAAACTCGGGTTCCAATTAAAGAGGGATTAAAGAGGTTCAAGATGGTATAAGATTTGTGAGGATTTGAAGCTCAGAACTAGGAGAACGAACTGGAGAAAGTAAACATCAGAAAAAACAAGTTTCAGAGAATTTGAGTGTTTGTTGATGAAGATGGAGGGAGTTTCAACACTTAAACCCTTAAAAATATCACTCCCAAGTGTCATTGTCAATCTATCACAGTGCTAGGGTGATATTTGGCACGAATTTGTGGTTAAAAATGAATTAATCTCAGTCGTTCATGCTTAAACCGCCCTATTGTTGGCTCATTAGAGTCGTGGTAATCGATTACCACGATCTGGTAATCGATTACTTAGTTAAAAATTTGAAATATTATATTTTTTTAAAATAATAATACTAATAATAAAACATGATTCAACTCATATTTTAGAATCAAACATGATTATTTTTTTCTAACACATCAAAGATTATTTTCATATTTCAAAACTAAAATTCACGTATAATTCACATAATATCTAACTAATATCTACTTACTATCTATTTAATATCAACTTCCTATTTCATTTAATATTTATAATTTCGAGGATAATTCCGGTGCTTGTTACAACTCTCCCCCACTTTAAGGAATTTCGTCCCTGAAATTCACCTAAACTTACATAGATTCAAACAGATGAGGATACTCCTCATGCATTTGATCTTCCAACTCCCAAGTCATGTCGATGACTTCGCCTCACTTCCATGCGACTTTGACTAAGGTAATGTCCTTTCCTCGAAGCTTCTTGATTCTTCGATCTTCGATACTGATCGAACCGGTGTCGAACATCAAATTCTCTCTCAATGGCGAACATATCTGACTGAAGTTGGATGATAGCAGATGGATCATGCACTAACTTTCGAAGTTGAGAAACATGGAAAACATTGTGCAAATTGGATAGAAACGGGGGTAAAGCAATTTGGTAAGCAATAGGGCCAACACTTTTCAAGATTTGGTAGGGACCAATGAATTTTAGTGACAATTTTTTGGGTTTCAACACACGACCGATACCGGTTGTTGGGACAACTCTGATGAAAATATGATCTCCTTATACAAGTTCCAGCTTAGACCTCCTCTGATCGGCATAACTCTTTTGTCGACTCTAAGCACTCATCATTTTCTCTTGAATTACCTTGATTTTATTTGTTGTTTCTTGGACTATATCGGGACCAATAAGTGCATTCTCCCCCACTTGGAACCAACATAGAGGGGTTCTACACTTCCTTCAGTATAAAGCTTCAAATGGTTCCATCCCGATACTTGCATGGTAACTGTTGTTGTAGGTGAATTCCACCAAAGGCAACAACTGATTCCAACTTTCTTGGTATTCCAATGCACAAGCTCGCAACAAATCTTAGAGCGACTAAATTGTTCTTTCTGATTTCCCATCCGTTTGAGGATGATATGCAAAATTCATCCTCAATTTTCTTCTCAAAGATTGGTGCAAACTTTGCCAAAATCTGGAGATGAATCGCGGGTAACGATCAAACATGATGCTGGAAGGAACTCCATGCAATCTTACGATCTCCTTAATATAAAGTTGAGTGAGTTTCTCCAATGAATATCGCATATTGATTGGAATAAAGTGAGCCGACTTCGTCAATCGGTCCACAATAACCCACACAGCTTCATATCCTCCTTGTGTCTTCGGAAAGCCTGACACAAAATAAATAGCTATACTATCCCACTTCCATTCTGGAACATCCAAAGGTTGTAATTTTCCGCCAGTCCTTTTATGTTCAATCTCTGCCATTTGACAAACAAGGCAAGATGATACATAAGCAGCTACGTCCGTCTTTAAACCAGGCCACCAGAACATTTTCTTCAAATCTTGATACATTTTGGTAGATCCTGGATGTAAACTCATCCTGCTCTTGTGTGTTTCATCCAAATTAACCTTTCTCAGTTCTGGGTTGGCAGGAATGAATATTCTATCTTTGAATCTCAGGATTCCATTTGTTCCCAACTGAAAATTTGGTTCTCTTCCGTCCGTATTTAGCCTTTGCTTTTCTTACAATTCGACATCTCTTTGCTGTGATTCCCGAATCTCATTAAGAAATTCATTGGAAATTCGTAGCATTCCCAATCTGATACCTTTCTGGTCAAATTGCACAGCTAAGTTCAGGTCTTGAAATTTCTCGATCAGCTCAGCTTTTTTCACCATCAATGCACTCGCGTGCAAAGCTTTGCGACTTAGAGCGTCAGCTACCACATTGGCCTTTCCAAGGTGGTAATGTAACTCAAAGTCATAATCCTTGATAAACTCCATCCATCGACGTTGCCTCATATTCAGTTATTTTTTATCAAAAAGATACTTTAAACTCTTATGATCACTGAATACTCGGAACATAGTTCCATACAGATAATGCCTCCAGAGCTTGAATGCAAAGACAATGGCGGGAAGCTCTAAATCATGTGTTGGGTAGTTCTCTTCATGAACCTTTAATTGTCTTGATGCATAGGCTACAACTTTTCCTTCTTGCATCAAAACACAACCTAAACCTTGTCTGGAAGCATCACAGAATACATCAAAACGTTTCTGTGGATCGGGTAAAATTAACACCGGGGATGATGTCAATTTACCTTTAAGCTTCTGAAAACTTGCTTCACATCTTTCATCCCATACAAAAGGTTGCTCCTTCCGAGTCAATCATGTTAGAGGAAGAACAATCTTGGAGAATCCCTCGATGAATCTTCTGTAATATCCGGCTAATCCCAGAAAACTTCGAATTTATGTGACCGTCTTGGGCCTTTCCCAATTGAGCACAACTTCAACTTTGGTCGGATCGACTGCAAAGCCTTCTTTAGAAATTATATGCCCAAGGAAGTTCACTTCTTTAAACCAAAACTCACACTTGGATGACTTAGCATACAATTTCTTCGCTTTAAGGATTTCTAACACAATCCTAAGGTGAGTGGCATGCTCCTCTGGATTCTTAGAGTAGATCAGAATATCATCGATAAACACTACTACAAAAGAATCTAGATAAGGCCGAAAGATTCTATTCATGTAATCCATGAATACGACCGGAGCATTGGTCAGTCCGAAAAGCATCACTACATACTTGTAATTTCCATATCGGGACCGAAATGCAGTCTTTGGAATATCTTCCTCCTTAATACGGATCAGATGGTACCCATACCTCAGATCAATCTTAGAAAATACCGCTGCTCCACGAACTTGGTCCATCAAATCATCAATTCTTGGGAGAGGGTACTTATTCTTCACTGTCACCTTATTCAGCTGCCAATAGTCTACACACATTCTCATGCTCCCATCCTTTTTCCTGACAAAGAGGACAGGTGCACCCATGGTGAGACACTCGATCTTATGAATGGCTTCTCCAACAGATTTTCTATCTGCTTCTTCAATTTTTCTAATTCTACCGGGGCCATCCGGTAAGGTGCAATCGAAATGGGACCAGCTCCCTGAACCAGTTCAATGCTAAACTCCACTTCTCGATTTGGTGGCAACCCAGGCACCTCCTCAGGAAACTCTTCCTGAAACTCACAAACTACTGGAATACTATCCACCCTTACTTCCTCATCAACCACAACAGAAAGCAAACATAGAAAACCTTTTGGTTGGCTTAGCAAAGATTCTGAGTTTGGAAAGATAACGAATTTTCTATGGCAATCGATGGTTACATGGTTGGCGGACATCCAATCCATTCCCAGTATCACATCCAATTGCAATAGAGGTAAGCAAATCAAATTAACTGGAGTCTTTCTGTAACATCCTACCTTTTTATTTCATTTATTATATTTAAATCATGAAAATTTTAGAAAAAATTGTCGGAGTTTGCTTTAAAATATGGACTTTTCCCGTATTTAAAACCTGTACCTGTTAGAATCAGATCAGTTTATATAAATATCTATAAGTATTTATCATCAGAGAGGATATATAAATATCCTTCACTACCACTATTACAGTTATCCCAAAATCATGTATTTTGTGATCATTACAAAGTCCTTTTAGAAAATAAAATCCAACTATTTATAAATTTAAGGTTCTAGGCATGGTTGCTAGTTAATTTGTGACGTTAGAATCACAATAAGTAGTTACACTCTACTAATGAGAGTGTGCATAGAAACTGCGAACTCTTTGACCATGTACCTAAAAATAACAACTAAGAGGTGAGCTGTTTAATCATAAATTAATAAAAGCATTCAATAACAATAATATAACATATATCTATATATATCTACAAAAAGCATTTATCCTTTCACATTACTAACACTTATATATATATATATACATTCATATGTACAATAGCATGGAAAAATTTTCATAATACATAACTATATATAGAATGCAACAAGCTTCTCCATATTTCATCCATTTTCCTTTTGTTTCACATTTCATATTTATCCATTTCTTTTCATATTAGTCATTACTACTTTCCTTTTTTTTTCCTTTTTCCTCACATTGCCCTCCACACTTTAGGAATGACCAACTAGGAGTAAATGTCCCTCTACCAATGCTTACATTGTACTTCACGAATCGTCCATCGTACAGTGTTATAGCAGGGACCATCCTCAACTAGTCACGAAGTGGCTAGGTGACTAATAAAACTATTATAGTGTGCATAGTACCAATCCCCGACTTATCCAGCACTTCACAAATCGTCCATCATGTTGTTTTGGGTCCTTCTAGTGGATCAAAGTTCTCTATAATAGTTTTCCGCGATTGTTTCAATAACACAATCTAGTCACTATAACACTCTCGTCCATCAATTATATGAACCTTCATAAAACGTCCATCAATCCATAGAATCTTCACGACATCTTTTCCAATTCCTAGCGTCCTTCCTCACATCATAGTTATCGTGTTTCTAGTTCATTTTAATTGATTTTCAATAATCAAACCTTTATAATATTATATCAATTAAGAGAGGGTTTTCAAATTTAAATTATGACAAGCATAAATAATTATCCAAGCGTAATTTAAATATTAAATGACAATACTAATAAAAATTCTAAGTCATATAGACAATTCAATAAGGTGTAGCACAATCAATCAATTATATCAACACATTCACTAGAATTTAAAGAAATGAACATAAATAAATAATAATCAATTTCATCAATCACACATGCATATAAGTATATTCCTACTATTATTATCATATCCTTTCCCTAATTTATGCAAATATCTCCCCTCTTACCTTGGATTGAAGGAGAGAGAAGGGTATAAGGAGCTCCTCTTTAAGCTCCACATTCAAGCTCTTTGGTCCCTTTTTCCTTGCTCTTAATCACTTCCTAGACCTTTTATTTTAGTTTCATGGCTAGCTTCACTTTATTGTAAAAGCTAGGGTTTATGGGGTTTGTGGGTTGAGAGGAGATGAAGTGAATATGAGCTTTCTAGAGAGGGAAAGAGAGGGTTTGATGATGGAAATTGAGCATGGAGCAAGGATTTGTTTGGTTTTGTGTTGATTTGTGCTAAATCATTCAAGATATGAAGAAGGGAGAGAGTGGGCTCGGTTCTCATGGGAAACCCTAAGTGTTTGGTTTGATTTGGTGTTGCCAACACCATATACGGATTCGGTGCGCGCTCAGGCGCACCGTGTGGCACGCTCAGGCGCGCGAATGTGCAGGCCAGATGCACCAAGATGCGTGCAAACTGGTGCGGAAGGCTGGCCACTGGTGCGGACAAGCTGATGCGGTTTGCTGGGTAAAATGGCGCGCCAGAACTGAATTGGTGCAGGATTCTGGTGCACCAGGCGCGCTTGAGCGCCTGGTTGGTGCGCCTAGGCGCACCACTGCACAAATTTTCCATTTTCCTTGTATTTATTTATTTATTTATTTTTACACATCCTAACCTATTCCAAAGCCTCTTTAAAAATAAAATATGGACTACAATGTTTAAAATTAGTTTTTCCTTTTATTATATAACTACTAATAAAAATTGGGGATGTTACAATACTCCACCACTTATACGAATTTCGCCCGAAATTCAATTTACCTTAATGATGAGGAAGTATGATCTTAACCTAAGTAAGGAAGTACTCACTACTTTAGGGATTCGCTACCCCACTTAGAATGCCCCTTAGGTTGAGGTTTCATTGCTATTGCTACTCCTTTGCTATTTCTACTCCTTTGAAAAGTATTGAAAATTCAATACTTTTCAAATTCAACATACTACCATTCCACAACTAAGATTACAAAAACATAAATCATCATTCCACAACTAATTCACTATCACCCAATCAGATTATTTATGTGAGTACTCTTGCAATTTAGTATTAGTATGCTTACTCTTTTACAATTAGGAAAAACATTTGTCAGTTAATAATAAAAAGGGGTATAACTCAAACTTTACAAAATTATTCAACTACATCAGAGATAAGATTATATGTTCACATATTTTAGGTTATTCAAGGATTAAAGGAAAACATTTCAGAAATTGCATCTTCATCTCTTTAAAAATTTTCTTAGGAAAATTAATATTGGGTAGTATAC
Source organism: Crotalaria pallida (assembly GCA_037953625.1). NCBI lineage: Eukaryota > Viridiplantae > Streptophyta > Magnoliopsida > Fabales > Fabaceae > Crotalaria > Crotalaria pallida. Next base: position 84,960,438 of record CM075649.1, read on the forward strand.
AGAGTATAAAGGTAATTGGAGGTAAGAATTCCCATGAAAAAGATACAAAACCATTGGCAGTTAATATCGACCGGATAAATAGTTATAAATAAAATTGGAGTTACATACAAATTTGCAAACAATCTAACTTTTCATATATAAACAAAATTCAACTTCCTATATATAGATATATATAAGGACTTAACTTAGATATACAATCAAATTAAACTTATACCTTAAGTCATAATTTGCTAATAATGTCTAACTAGGTTCTAATTCTCGACCTAAAACAGGAAAATTTCTTAACAGAGAGCTTCTCACTATGTTTAAGCACAACTATTCCCTATGAGGTTTTAGGTCTTCTAAATGGTTCCTTAGCCATTGGTCTCACACGAGTCACTTCTTTCCTTCTAAGAACTCAAACTTAAATTTCCTTTTGTCCTATATAAACTTAATGGAGAGAATTAACACATACTCTCATAGTTCGGGTTCTATACAAGGCTAAACCTCTGGACTGGATGCCTTGCCTTAAACAAACCTTGGTACCTTCCTTTATATCATTCAACATTTTCATTTCAACACTTTTGTAAAAGTCATCAAATAACATTTCACAAGGAAAAATATTTGTTAATCGGTGATAAAGCAATCTTTAAAAGTTGTGTTCCCTTTGAAATGAAGAAAACACATCGTTATCCATGAATCATTTTCATCCAAAACTTTAGCAAAATCATTTGACAATGTAAGACATGTCGTACGTTTAAATGTCCAAAGCATTTGTGTAGGTTCCCAAAATAATTCATATCGATCTTGGAACCAAATTTCAAAAATCAAGGACTTGTTTTACAAAGAGAAGCATAAAGTCATCTAAGGTCATTAAACCCAAATATAAGGAATGTGTTCTTTGGTCAAAAGTTTATTTTCATTCACATTTTCAAATCTCATGAATTTCACTCCCCTTTGTTTTGGATTAAAGTCCAAGCTTCATCTGGATTGACTTATGTCGCATAGGGCGGATTCCTATTTGATTGGCATGCGGTTTAGTTCAAGAGTAAACTACGCCACTGCTCAATTACTTAGGAATTCACGTTATCACCGATATATACTTAAAGACTTGTGGTGCAACATAAGAGTCAATCGACATGGTTTGAATGAATTCAATATATCGAAAATCATTACAAGTACTAGTATACTTGAAATTCATTGTAGTTCACGATATCATTACTTTTCCAAACCAAAGTTTCAAAATAGTTTAATAGAAAAGTAAGTTTGCATACTGTCATCACTAGTATCTTTGTTACCACGATATAGTGTGGATATTAAGAAGGTACTTAAGCTTCACTAGGAGTAACACTTAGTGTTTATGGTCAATCGTGTAACATCCCCAATTTCCGATGTCCGTTTAGGATAGTTATTAGATGTAAATTAAGTGTTTATAATGTGTTTAGAATGTAGGATTTAGCTAAGGGTAGGTTTACATGAGGTAGAATTAGTGTAGAATTGAGTTTTACAAGAGTTATTTAGGAACTAAAGAACATAGGATCTTAGAAAATTAGGAATAAATTATCCATAGATCTAAACCCAAATTCCACCGTTGGATGTTAAGATTAGTGTCTTAGGAAGCTTGTCTCAAACTTTGAGCAAGATCCAACGGTTAACGGAAACGTTATGACGTTTTGAAATTTGCTTGTTGATGTTGAATTATTTTCGCTCAAGCGAGAAGAATTTCCCTCCAGCGAAAATGTCTCAGAAAGTTGGGTCTGGTCACTCCCAGTTTTCGCTCAAGCGAGAATATTTTCGCTCAAGCGAAAATCTGCAGTTCTGGGTGTCAAAAACACGATTTTTCCTTCATTTTCTCATGTTTTCTTCCCCTCTCTTCCATGAACTCTCTCCCTCTCTCAACCCTAATGCTTCCAATCGACCAAATTACACCAAATAACATGAAATCAACCGCACAAATCATCTCCCCATCACTTGTATATGTGTTTTCCTCCTCCAAATCACATATTTCCATCACTTCCTCTAAAATCCCCAAATTGGGAACCAAAACCCTAACTCCTTCAATCCACCACATAGAGTCTTAAGATCAATAAAGGGAGCTTAGAATATGTTGGAAGCAAGGATTGGAGTGCTAAGGAGCTAGGATTTGGAGTGGGTAAGTGGGTTCCATGTTAACCCCAATTTCTCCTCTTCTCTTAAAAGAGGTAAGGGGGAGTACTTTGGTTTTAATTAGGGGAAGGATTTAATGATAGTAATAGGTTATACCTAGATGTATTTTTATGTGTATGTTTGATTTATATTCTTGATATTGTTATGATTGAATATGAAAATATATGTTATGAACTTGGGGTTTGATATTAGTAATTGATTGTTTTAATTGTTATTGAATGAAATAAATGAATAAATGTTATTGTCATGATTATTGTTATTGTTATGCATGATTGTTATTGTTTATATATAAAGTATGGCCAAATCTTAAGTTAGATAACCCAACCAAATTGATATAAAGTATTAAAGATTTGATTATTGAAAACAACATAAAATGAACTAGAAACATATGCATTCAAGGAGTAAGGTGGACCTTAGGGGGTTACGGGGAAAACATACGTCGTTTTAACGATAGATGAGGACAAGAGTAAATGTTAGGAAGAACTATGGAGGACTTTGATCTTCCAAAGGACATGGGTTCGCCACCCATGTCGGGGATTGGTCCGATGCAAACCATAGTATTTCTATTTACTTTGGCTCCTTGTGGCCAGTGACAGTGATTTCTGCTAGAGCCAATCTGGGAGAATCAATCCAGATTGTACGTTGTACACTACCCAAGAGGAGTGTGACGTACTGTGCAAGCGGGTGAGCGACATTCCTAGAGGATGTGAAGCACCCAAACAGGGGTTGAGAAATGCTTCTTCCTGGTCGGATTTCCCCAGAGTGGAGGGAGAAGTGTTGTGAGGAAATTGTTATTGTCATTGGAAATGGAGAAGTGCATTCATTGTTATAAACGAGTTTAATTCGCTGAATCCAATGAAAGTGTTAAAGTGTTATAGTGAATACAGTGAAAAGTTATAGTGTTACATTGGATTCAGGGATTAAATCACAGTGGTATACTGTTACAGACATTGTTCATATGTTTGAGCATAAAAGCATCGTAAAGTATTGTTATTGTTATTGTTATTGTTTAAGGAAATATGTATAGTGTAATGAAATAGTTAAGTGATAAAGTATAGAAATGGTATTGGAACAAGAATGGTATAGTTAATTTTAATAAGGTGAATTTTCGTATATGTGTTTGGGTATGTCTAGTTATGTCTTATTACTGTTATTTTAAGTGTTTTCCTTAATTACTATTCAAATTACTCACCCCTTAAGTTGACCATTTTAGGTACCATTGGAGAAAAACATTCACTGCTTTCGTGCCGAGAAGGTATACTCTTACATAAGGAGAGTATATTATTTGTTGAGACTTTAATAGTCTCATTTATATTGCAATCATTCTAGGATAAGGTAATGTGAATTATTTTAATTAACTAAATTGGTATTTAATTTGGAACTATTTATCTCAAGTCAAGGATACTTTTATTTTTGTAAAAAGGACTTTATAAGAACATTTATTTCTTTGGAATGTACTAGTGGTTGTGAAGGATATAAAAATATCCTTTTCTAACTTATTTCAAAGTAAGTCACAACCACTTACAATGTGATTCTAGTTTTACTATAAATAAACTGTTCTGGACTGACAGGTGTAAATTTAACTTGGGGAAAATCCATATTTTAGAGTAAACTCCGTCAAAATTTTTATAAAACCCCAAGAATTTTGTAATTAAAACACTAATAAAAGTAATATATTTTAAAGTATAAAAGATAGGATGTTACATTATGGTATCAGAGCAATGGTTGCAATTCTCGCCCCTGGAGTATGGATTTCCTACTCCCAAAGGGTTACTCCACATGAGAGTAACTAACCAATAGTTATCTTAGTAGCCTATTGCAATTGTTTATGCATGCATATCTAGTTAAAGTTAGCATAGTTTAGTAGTATTAATGGAATAATGTTAGTGATAGTTTAGCAATCTTCAGTTCAAAGTGGGCTAAGTAAAATTTTCAATTGTAGCTTTGTTGTACTTTGAAGGAGACCGAAAGTAGAGACTAAGGGAAGTGATAACTCCCAACGGGTCAGAGCATGACATCGCTACCCCAACGGGATGAACTAAACCTTAGTTTTGAATTAAGTAAGTCAACTTCTAATATGACGAATAAATTGAAACTTTTATTTAAAATGTTTTCAAAGCCTTCTTTCGGATGGAGGATGAGTCATTTCTCTTAATTATTATTTGATTGGAACTCGGGTTGTACAAAAATGGTATTATCTCTAATGTAATGTAGAATCGAGATGGGCCCCTCGAGGTTTACATTTCATTGGAAGATGACATCATGGAGTCCTTGAAGTCCAATGAAATAATTGTCAAATTTCTTTTCTATGCATAAGAATAGGATAAGTATTAGAGGTCATTTCATCATAGACACTCCGAGCATTCTTTATCAGAGTGCGCAGCGGAAGTGAATAGGTGTCAACCCAGTGTATTTGCCTTTAACTTTGATGACTAAGTGTCGTCTTCTGTGAAACCTAAGTGCCTTCTACAATTCCACATTGTGTTTGGTGATGAATACACTATAATTGAAAAGTATAAATGTGTTTTTGCATCAAACTATTTTAGGACTTTATTTTGAAAAGTACTAGTAATATGATTTCTAATAAATGTCAAGCATACTAGTATTCTAATATTTTCCAATATGTGGAAGTGATTCAAACTTTGATAATTGGTCTAATGTAGTAGAATCACTTTTTAAACATATATTGTTAACAAAGTGAATTCCTAAGTAATGGAATAATGGTGTAGTTTATTCTTGGATTACACCAAGGGTCAATTAAATAGGAAATCACTGAACACGACATACGTCAATTTGAAACGAAATTTGAACTTCAAAGTTGAAATAAAAGGAAAAGCTTTTATTAAAAATTTGAAAATACGGATGAAATTCAATTTCACCCGATACATGCATTCCTTTTATTTGAGTTTGATGATCATTGAGGTCCCTCATTCTTCTTTGACAAAGGAGTCCTCGAAACTTTTGAATTAATTCCAAAAACCAATGTGAAATGATTTTGGGAAATCTCCATGAATACTTTGAACTTTTGGATGCTTGACATATTCTTTATCATCCAATAATTTTGCTAAAGTTTTAAAACGAAACTGATTTATAAATTACAAAAAGTTTTTCCTATTTTTGGTAAAATGTAATTTATGAAAGTTCTTTATCACCAAAGACCAAATCTTTTCCTTACAAGTTAGAACTCCTTTGTTTTATAATATGATGTGGAATTGAGAAATGCAAAGGACAGTAACAAGGTGGGTTAAAGGCAACGTATCTAGCATAGAGTGAGATTCAAGTCTAGAATCTCAATTTAAGGTTAGGGATGCTATGTCTCTTCCGTTGAGTTCACACAGAACTCAAGGGAAATGTGTGGATATTATTGAACAAGGTATATTCCGTAATCACAAACAAATTTCAAACCAATGTTAATTATTTTATGGAATGTAGTTTGTTGGATATTAAAGTCCCAATCCTAATATCCATTATAAAAATCTTAGCACCAGAGTCTAGATAGTAATCAGAGGGTTTCAATTAAGGCCCTAAGATAGAAAGCAATTGTGCTAAACCCTAACCCACGAAACCAACTAGAAAACCTTGAACCCTATGTGAGGAATCGACAAGCATAGGTCTAGTGAGAGTCCTAAGCTTGAATTGTTTTCTTTTAGCGTGGGCTGTAGAACTTAAATAGGGTGAGGATTAAACTAAGCGGTAGAAGTTAAGTTCGTCTTCGTTGAGTGTTAGAGTTTAAACCTTAGGAATATGGATATAGATAGATGTATATAGGAAGTGAGTTTTGTTTGTTTTAGAGTTATTGATTTGTGTGTGCTTGTGAATTGTGTGTATATATATATATTTATATTCAAATTTTCTAAGAATATATATACTGAATTAAATTATTGTTGGAGCTATTTGGTTTTGCATTCTTTCATTCTAGTTCCAACTCTCGATATTTTTATAAACCTTCTATATTATTCAATGTTAATTTTAGATAAAGAATGTTTTTCTATCCACCATTGAAGGTGATTTTGTAAAAGTACTAAACCATTCTTTATCAACCAAGCATCAAAGTAAATTTTCAAAAGTAATGGCCTATATTTTTGGGCATTGCAATCTCTCACTTCAACTCTTTTTCCTATTGCAATTATACCTTGCAATGAAATCTTCTCTTTAAAGAAAATACTTTGCTAATGATCAAACTTATAATTTTGATGAACTAAGTCCTTATATAAAGGACAACTCACAACTCATTTTCTATATATACATGTACATAATTAAAGCATATATTTCCATGTAATATTTTCAATCTAAATTATATAGATATATCAAACTAGATTTTCAAATGACCATTCTCATGTGTGCCCTTCATTGTTGATCTCTATTTTCAACCGCATCCCTGCATAGTGCATTCTTTGACCTTAACTCTTTTACAAAGGAAATTCTAGAAAAACAGGAAACAGTAATTTTCGAAAATGTTTTTCAAGCAACCTATCGCTTTCACCCAGCGTAGGCATATCTCAAAATCGTATTTCTTTTATACTGGATAACTTTGGATTGGAGTTTGAACTTATTATCTTCAATTGTAACCAACCCTATTTTGGGTGATTTTCTTAATGTATAAATATTGCTTACTTTTTAAATTACGATATACCTAATCTTTCATCAAATGAATATTAAAATCTTTTCATGATTTTTACTCAACTCAATTCAACGCAGGAATTTTTTTGTGTAGTAATTATTTTCACTTGTATTGAGTTGATGTCTTACTTTTCTTTTAAAAGTATACCCTTTGTATTTGGTTTAAGTTAAACAAATAATATTTTAAAGCTTTTAATGTGTGTTAGTTCTCTCTTTTGATTGTGTTTGAATTATGTTTTGATGTGTTAATCCCTTTTAGTGATAAATGCTTTATGTTATGTTCCTCCTTGAGTATGTTATATTTATGCTTATCATTATGTTTTATGTTCTTTTTGTTCTTTTTTGAGCATGTTAATTATGCTTGTCTGTTTAAAATGTTCTTCTGATCTCGGTGTCTATATCTTGTTAAATGATGTTATGTTATAGGGGAGATTAGGATTTTTGTTTCTCTGAATGTGGGAACAGGTTAGTTTCCCTAAGAGTGAGCCTCCATAAGGTCATAGGACTTCTTGTAAATAGAAGTCTCATTAGCAGTAGAGTAGTTATGTTAATGAAACCCCAACCGAAGTTATGTTCTAAGTGGGGGGGCAATCCCCAAAAGTTATAATCAATCCATTGCCTAAGATAGGATTTATCCTCTGAGTAGAGCATATAGCTCTACATCTCTTCTAGTTTCTTAGAACTTAGCCGAATTTCGGGGACGAAATTCATATAAGTGGGGGAGTATTGTAACATCCCCAATTTCCGATGTCCGTTTAGGATAGTTATTAGATGTAAACACTACAAGAAACTTGGCCAATTGCAACGACAAAAGTCGTTGCTAAAAATCAAAAGTCGTTGCAAAAAAGATTTTTCGCAACGACTGGGTCAGGGCGTAGCGAAAAAGTATTGCAACGACAATATAACTATCGCAACGACAAACCTTTGTTGTCATTCACACACCTATTTTGCAACGACATTTGTTGTTACAAATGCTTTGTCTTAGCAAAAAATACAACCACAGGGTGACGTGGCTTGCCTTTTAGGTAACGACACTTGTCGTTGCAAATGATACCATATTCTGACATGGCTTCCCATTTGGGTAACGACAATTGTCGTTGCAGTAAACTTATCTCTATGGCAACGACAATTTTGTCGTTGCAATTGATGTTATTCTTTTAAAAAAAATAATTATCAGATTGTTAATATAATGATCAATATTATGTATTATTTCATACTTGACATCAGTTTGTCAACTTTCATTTTTTATTAATAAAAAGATAGTGTCACAATCTTTGACATCACTGAGATCAAAACAAAAACTAAAAATATAAAAGGTTTTGGCATTGACATTAAATGTATTAATTCTTTTCAAGCACAACCATCATGAATCCTAACACTTGAAGAGCAAAAATCAACAATTAATATTCAATAGTTCCAGATACTCTTCTTGCTGGAAACACTTCGTAATTCTTGTAGCCCTTGAAGTCATACTTTGAAATTTCCACTGCTTGGGCACGCTTCAACTTATCCACTGCTTGGGCACGCTGCAACTATTTACGGCTAGTAAATCAGTCCTAATTACAATCTATATTTGTTAGTGTTAATTGGAATCAATAAGAATTTACTAATAGGCTAATAGCAGTATATACTATCTACATTTGTCAAAATCATAGATATACCAAGAGCACCTTATGGGCTCCAAATGCAATATATGTTCCACACGTGAGCATGTCTCAAGATATTTTTCTGCACTCCAGATATACTTTGGCTGCACCAGTGCTGAATGCTCATGGGGCAGCACTAAGCATGACAACTGCCACAACAAACAAAAAAAATAGTCACTATGCATCAATTGACAAAGTAAAAAAATGGCAACTCTGTCCTGTGAAACTTTCATGTTACATTTTTTTTAGAAACTTTACGAAATGAGATTTTTAGTAAAGTTGTGAGATGAGATTTTTAGAAAAGTTGGTTAAATGAGATTTTTTGAAAAGTTGTGAAATGAAATTTTGAGAAAGTTTGTGAAACCAGATTTTATGAAAGATTTTGTGAAGACTAATGATATGAGATTTCGAGAAAGATGATGAGACGAGATTTTGAGAAACTTATGAAATGTGATTTTGAGAAAAGTTATGAAGTGGGATTTTGAGAAAGCTTAGGCAAGGTTGTTTTGAGAAAAGATTGAGAAATGAGATTGTTGAGCCAGATTGTGAAATAAAATGCAAGTTGTCGATGTGAACCCAGCTCTGTGCTATGTTGAGAAAAGATGAGAGAAAGATTGAGAAATTAGTGGTCGGGACTCGTTGAAGGGATGCACTAAGGATGGGCCGACCTTAGGTTAATTAAAAAGATAAAAGACTTTAAAAGACATTGATAATGCGAACGCGGTGAGCTATGAGAGTGATACCGAAGTAGTGGAGAGCAACGTACCCCGGATATAAGGGATATTTGGGTTGTGAATACAATAGGGTAGGCTAGGACGGTAAAACGCCATGATGCCTTGAGTACTATTCTGGGCGGAACGAATTCCATATGTGGTAACCACACGTGGTGGGGACTGGGTCCTAATGCCGTGGTAAGTTCTGCACCCGGAACTAGAATAGTGCTGTCACCCGTACGACATTTCAGAAACAGTGAGAGGGACTGGAACGGGGCATCTTGATTGCCACTGTACCCGAGTTTTCTACAGTGAGCCTTGATTATATGAAATGATTCGATATGATATAAATTGATTTGAGACTGTACCCGAGATTTCTACAGTTCTCCTGGCTTGGAGCCAATTGATGATTGAGACAGCTGTCGTGCTCGTGTGGTAAAGGTCCTGTACTCCTGTTTGCTTCCGACTAGGTTGGGTGGATGACCGAGGAGATGTAGACGTGTGTGTTAACGACGAACGAAACAAGTACCCCGATGATATTTTAAATTTCCCCCAATCATCGATGGTTAAGATCCGATAAGACATGGTAAGAAAGGTTTAAGAGTGATAAAAGATTTATGATTATGAGAAGTGGAATTTTATAGAATAATGAAGTTGCGAAAAGAATTGAGAAATAAGGAAGGATTAGGTTGAGGAAGGATAATGAGTTTGACAGGATAACAATAATGATGATAAGGATAATGAATGAATGATGATAATAATAATGATAATATGATTGATTGCTATGTTGTATGTATGTTGTTTGTCTTGTTTGTATTGTCTTGATATCTAGCCTACTGTAATCCCACACCGTCGACGATTCGTCGTTCGGATCGCTTACTCTCTCCTGTTCGTTGGCATATCGGTGCTGCTGATATCTCAACGGGAAGACGGAGCATCTTATGGAGATCATCACTCTAGAGGAATTGGAGCTGGAGCTTAACAACAACGGGAAAGCAGTGACAGAAGTGGCTTCATCTTCAGGAGTAAAGAAAGGGCGCAAGAAGAAAGGGAAGCTTCATTTGGTTGTGTTCGACAGGAAGAGTTAGGGATAGTGTTTTTAGTCATGTCTATTGTTAGTAATTTTGAGTCAAGGATTACCAAGCAATGAGCCACTCATGTAATTTAGCTAAGCTTTTAATTCTGTAATGTGGAATACTTTATCTGGAAAACCGAACAATGTAACCTTTTGGGAATTGTAATGATGCTTTTGAAACAAGTCACTTTGTGAAGATAAAAGTTTTATGAAGGAGACTGTTTTAGTAACAACTCGGTTTTCAGTAAAGAGTGTTGAGAACACCAATGACTTTTCAACGTTTAAAAAAAAATTGGCCTCATTTTGCAACTTTAATAAATGAAAAGTTAATTATTTTGGGTTATGAAAATCGGGCTATTACAGATTACAAATCAAACAAGTTGACGATGGCATCTTCATTCATCAAAGCAAGTACTGCAAGGAGTTTCTCAAAAAATTTGGATTGGACAATTGCAAACCTGAGTTCAACTCCAATGTCAACCACATGCTATCTAGACAAGGATGAAAAAGGACCATCGGTTGAGGTAACTCATTTTAGAGGAATGATTGGTAGTTTTCTATATTTGACTGCATCTAGGCCTGACATAATGTAGTGTATGTGTATGTGCTAGATATCAATCAAATCCTAAAGAATCACATCTAACTAGTGTTAAAAGAATAATGAAATATCTAAAAGGAACCATGAACTTGGGTCTATTTTATCCAAGGGGTGCAAATCTAAACTTAATTGGTTATTCCGACTCTGATTTTGCTGGCTGTAAATTAGATAGGAAAAGCACTAGTGGAACATGTCACTTCCTAGGTAGTTCACTTGTTGCTTGGGCCTCCAAGAAACAAGCTTGCGTTGCATTGTCAACGGCTGAAGCTGAATACATTGCGGCTGGTAGCTGTTGTGCCCAGATTTTATGGCTAAAACAACAATTAGTTGATTATGGGTTGATATTAGATCACATCCCTATTCGTTGTGACAACACAAGTGCCATTAATCTCTCTAAGAATCCGATTATGCATTCCCGTACAAAGCACATAGAAATAAGGCATCATTTCTTAAGAGATCATGTTTTAAGAGGAGATTGTGTTATGGAGTTTGTAGAAACAACAAAACAATTGGCTGACATTTTTACGAAACCTTTGCCAAGAGATTCTTTTTATTGTATTAGACAAGAATTGGGCATTCTTGATGAAACAAGTATCAATTACTTGTTTTTGTTGGATTTTAGTACCAAAAATCTCCTATTTTTTATTAAAATTTATGCTTTATTTGAGTGTGCCAAGTATATTCATGTGTTAAATTTCATGTTTCATGTTCAAATGTTGTTAGGATGTTTGCCTCTTTGTGCTAAAAATGTTTGATTTAAGTTTTTATGGCTTTTTGGTCAAAACTGGGAAAAATATCCAGATACTTTTCAACATATCCAGATACCGCGTGTTCAGTTTGACAAACAATCAGATATAAAAAAAGTATCCGGATACTAATGGATGTATCCGCATATCCCGTGTCTAGCAATCCCATAAGAAGGAGGATACATTAAAAGTATCCACATACATTTCATCTTCCTCATGCGTCGTTCTTCCCCCTTTCTAACCCTAGTCTTTCAATCTTCAAAATCCACCATTTTTCTCACAAATTAACTCAATTTCTTGGTGTTTTTACTTATTTCCATCACTCCTTTTCTCAAAAATCCTCTTCTTTCTCACTTAAAACCCCACAAATCATTGTTGCGGTTTCTCTCTCTCTCCTCGATTTCTCTCTCTAACCGTCCCTCATTCTCTCTTTTAGTTCTAATCAATGGCTAAAAGTGGCACTCCCGGTCGTGGCAAGCGTGTTAAGTACACCGGACCGCGTCCCCGCACATCACCGCCTCGTGGGAATCTTGACCCATTTGCTGGAGATCCGCATTTCAACGCTTTTGACCGCAACAATCGAGTGCAAAACTATGAGGGACGTCGAATCCAGATTGTGAGGTGGCTGAACTTCAATTGGCTTACCCAAGCACGCTTTAATTTTCACAATCAATTGGAGATACAAGGTATTCGCCGGTTCTTGGAATTGAAATATAACTATTACCCTCGCATGATTAAGGAGTTTTATGCTAATCTGATTTTTAGAGATGATAGTCTGCAAACATTGGTTAGAGATAATCATATAGTTATAACTGAAGCAGATTTTATGGAATTAGTTGGTTTAGTTGCTGAGGGTGTATCTAAGGATGATCATAATATTGCTTTTAGACGCTGCAATCCTGTTAAAGTATATACTGAAACTTTAAGGAATCCTCTTGGTTGGCTGGGACCCAAAAAGCAGGTTGGTAAAATGAAGCCTGAAGACCGCCTACTGCTCTATGTAATCACATACTGCCTGAAGCCACGCTCTATCGATAATAATGTCGTAGCTTTAGGGAGTGATTTGAAATTGATGTACTGCATCAAGCAAGGCATACAAGTGAATTGGGTTCGGATCATTATGGATTGCATGAAGGGTGTCATTGGTACTCAGGCTAGTTATCAACTGCCTTATGCTATGTTTGTTCAGCGTCTGCTCAATTTCAAAAGAGTTCCGCATTATCTTAATGAGGAGTGTAGGGTCTACTGACCACATACAGACCTAAGTCTTATTAAAGGGGTTCTCTAAGGGTATTTTTCTCGGTTCACCTGCTATAAAAGCCCTCCGCTCGGACTCGTAGGATCCGAGCAATACTATAGGGCCAGGCTCGGACTTGATGGAATCGAGCCTCACCATCGGTCCTCAATCCATCAGGCTCGGGACTCTAAGACCGAGACATATCGTCGGCTCGTGGATAAGCACAGGCTCACCGAGGCTTCTTATCCCTTCCGCAAATCTCTCCTGGATTCTCGCAACAGCCTAGACATGAGATCTTCAGCTGATCCTAACCAGATTCTAAGAGCATAATCCTCCGATATTATCTCACAGAATCCTGGTTCAGCACAGCTCTGATACAGGGCCCAAACGGCCCATATCAGCCTCCTCCAAACCCTATAAATAGCTCATCACAGCTAGGGTTTCAGGTAAGTACTCTCATCCCTAAGTTGACACTCTGCACACACAAGTTGACTAGGGAGATCCTGCTTTTCCCAACTGGAACTGCAGAAATACCACAAGTCACATATTAACACTTGATCCTCTGTTGGGCTCCTAGTTTCCATAATCTTGAGTGCTTAGAGGGTCAAGGACACTACATTGGTGCCGTCTGTGGGGAGCGAAGAACTAGTATTCCCACATCTACTACTCTCATGGCAAACGACAACGGTAATGAGGGAGATCTCCGCTGTCGCCTCCGGGGGAGGCCACCTAAGAACGGAAGGAATGTGAGGGACAGAATCGCTCCGAGAGGACCCACTGAAGGCAATCAGGCTAATGTCCCTCTAGTCCCTCCGGTCCCTCCAGTTCAGGAACAAGCCACTGTCCCTCCCCTTACTGAAGGTGGCGGAGGGTGGTCCAACCCTCGGACTGTTCCTGATGGTCATGTTTCAGAATGGCATGATACTGCAGATTCTGGACCACATCAATCTCGGAGGGCCCCTTCTGGATCACGAACTGATGAGGATCGTCGAGTAGAGCGTTCCGCTCATCATGGTCATTCCCGGGCCGAGAGATCCGGTAGGGAAATACCTCACCTGACTTGGGGTCACTTTGGAACGCTTCAAGGTGGTCAACGTTCTGAAACAGGGGTAGGTCTTACATGACTACCTCTTCGGCTCGTAGGAGAGAAGAGTCAATCATGGAAATCTTGAGAACTTAGACTTCCTTAATTGAGAAACAGAATCAGGCTATTGCTGCTCTTCAGCAGCAGAGCATGGCAAGAACAGCCGAGCAAGGCCCTCACGTGGCTCTCGGCAACCCGAGCAATCTTCCTCCACCTCCACCACTCAACCCGAACATGGTTCCTGAGCATATTATCGGGGAACCTCATCCTGGACATCCTTTCACAGTTGAGATTATGGCATTCCAAACCCCGTAGACTTATGTGGGCCATCAAAATATCCCTCGGTACACTGGGACAACCGATCCGATGGACCACATTGCGGCTTACGAGTCTTCCATGATGTTTTATGGAGGAGGGGATTTCATGAAGTTCCGCGCTTTCTCAATGATTCTGGGCTCGACACCTTTGAGATGGTTCAATTCCCTACCCGCTAATTCAATTCACTCTTGGGCTGAGCTTAGAAGAGCATTCTGAAATAGATACACAGCCAGTATGTCACAGCCAAAGTCCGATCATTCATTAGCTGGAGTCGCACAGAGACCAGATGAGTCTCTACGGGATTACCTAGCTCGGTATCAACAAGAGGCTAGTGGCATATAAGGTCTGCAATCTGGAGTATCTGTTCTCTTGCTTACTCAAGGGTTGCGAGATGGAGATTTTAAGGATTGCTTGATTGGAGAACCACGCAAGGATATGGCCGAGCTCAGGGAAAGGTCCAGAAAGTTCGTTAATCTGGAAGAATTTCACAGAATCAGTACTGCGGCAAGGGGTAAGGAAGAACGTCAAGAGCAAGGCCCTCGTCAAAACGACCCTCGTCAAAGCGATCGTTTTCGAGATGGTAGGGGGAGGAAGGATAAAAGAGAAAGAGAAAAAGGAGAAAAACTGTCTCCAAAAGGCAAATATGATGAGTATACTCAGCTCGCAGTCCCAAGGAGTCAAATCCTTCGCGAGACTATGCACACCGAGATGCGCAATATCACTCGGCCTCCAGCTTTGAGAAGAGATGCTCTAAAAGATAAAACAAAGTATTGTGACCATCGTGGCGGATGGGGGCATACCACTGACCAGTGTACTATGCTGAAGGACTTGATTGAAGAAATGGTGAGGGACGGAAAGCTTCAACAATACATTGGCGAAGCAATGCGGAAGCGTTCCAGGAGAAAAAGTCATTCACCACCCAGACCCGAGCAGAAAAGAAATAGGAGCCCTTCACCACCTGTAGGGGGAGCCTCTACCTTACTGTCTGAACAGGATAAGGGTCGAGAGACTTTTCTGATTAACACCATTGCTGGAGGATTTGCAGGTGGAGGGGAAAAAAGAGGTGATCGAAAGAAGTATGTGGGTCAAGTTCTTTCGGTGGCCAGCCGACCAATTCAAAAGCCCAAAAAGAAGAACATCGTCATCAGTTTCAGTGATGAGGACTTTGCCGACATAATCCAAGATCACAATGACCCAATGGTAGTTACAGCCAGGCTTGGCAATTACGAAGTAAAGAGGATTCTCGTTGATCAGGGGAGTTCAGCAGACATTATGTTCTTGGATCTGTTCGAAGCCTTGAAGTTGAAAAGATCCGACCTAACTCCATTCGAGGGAAGTTTGATTGGATTTACGGGCCATTCTATTGTTCCTCTAGGGCATATCCACCTCCCAGTTACCCTGGGGGAACAACCATCTGCTCGAACTGAGATAGTGAAGTTTCTAGTTGTCCAGGCTCCGTCGGCATACAACGCCATCCTCGGCCGTACTGCACTCCAGTCTTTTGGTGTCGTTGTATCAACTGTCCACCTAGCTATGAAGTTTCTAGGGTCTGATGACAAGGTGGTAACGGTACGTTCTGAACAAGAGCTGGCTCGGAAGTGTTACAATATTAGCCTGGGTAAACTGAAGATTGAAGATGAGAAGATTATGCAAGAACCACTCAACAAGGGAAGTGTTAACTTGGATGATCTTGATGTAAGGGAGGAGGATCAAACTAGGCCAACCCCTCAGGGGGACTTCAAGAAGGTAATTTTGAGTTCCGACCCATCCCGTTGTGTCAAGATTGGTGTTGGTCTTGGTGAAGAAGTTGAGAGAGAACTGACAGAACTGCTCGTAGAAAACAAAGATCTATTTGCTTGGACCTCGGCAGACATGCCAGGAATCGATCCGAATTTCATTTGCCACAAATTAAGCGTGTATCCTGGCGCTAAGCCAGTTTGTCAGAAGAAAAGGTGGGTCGGAACCGAGAAGGCTCAAGAAACAGAAGAAAAGGTTGCCGAGCTGCTTGAAGCAGGGTTCATCAGGGAAGTGGTGTACACCGATTGGTTGGCTAATCCCGTACTGGTCAAGAAATCCAATGGAAAGTGGAGAATGTGCGTGGATTATACAGACTTGAACAAGGTCTGCCCCAAGGACCAATACCCACTTCCCTGCATAGACAAATTAGTAGATAGCTCGGCAGGATATCAGAGATTATCCTTCATGGACGCTTATTCGGGCTACAATCAGATCCCGATGTATCCCCCGGATCAGGTGAAGACTTCATTCGTGACTGAAAATTCTACATATTGTTATAATGTCATGCCCTTCGGACTTAAGAACGCTTGGGCAACTTAGCAGCGAAAGATGAAAAAGGTGTTCGGCTCGCTTATCGGGCCCAGAATGGAGGTGTACATTGACGATATGATTGCTAAGAGTTTGAAGGAAGAAGACCATGCTAAGGATTTGAAGATCATTCTTGGCAAAATTCGACAGTTCGATATGAGGTTGAATCCGGAAAAATGCACCTTTGGGGTTCCTGCTGGGTCATTCCTCGGATTTATGCTCACTGAACGAGGAATCGAGGCAAATCCAGAGAAGTGCCGAGCAATCCTCGAGATGAAGAGTCCATCTGACATCAAGGGTGTCCAGCAGCTGGCAGGTCAGGTAGCGGCTCTTTCCAGATTTTATCTCAATCAGCTCGGAAGGCTCTACCATGGTACCAACTGCTGAGGAAGGAAAAGGAAAAGACGTTTGAGTGGAACGAGGCATGCAAAAAGGCCTTCACTGACCTTAAGCAATACCTGGCATCCCCCCCAATCCTATCTAGTCCTATAACTAGAAAAATTCTGTTCCTTTACTTATCAGTGGGTGATTCGGTTGTCAGTTCGGTTCTAGTCCGGGAAGAATCAGGCAAAGAATCCCCTGTTTATTTTGTCATCCGAGCGCTTCAAGGACCAGAGCTGAGTTACCAGAAGGTGGAAAAATTGGCTTTTTGTTTGGTTATCATGGCCAGAAGACTACGACAATACTTCCAGAGCCATCACATCAAGGTCAGAATAGCTCAGCCGATCCGTCAGATTCTTCAAAAACCCAACTTGGCAGGAAGAACGGTGACTTGGGCCATTGAACTTTCCGAGTTCGACATCACTTTCGAACCAAGGAAGGCAATGAAATCTCAGGTCCTAGCTGATTTCCTTACCGAGTTTACTGAGCCATCGACGAGCTCAAACTTGGACTGGACCGTTTATATTGACGGGTCGAGCAACAAGCTTGGGGCAGGTGCTGGAATAATCTCGGAGAACTCCGAGGGAGTTACCCTTGAGTATTATTTGAAGTTTAGATTTCCTACTTCAAATAATCAGGTAGAATATGAAGCTGTAATGGCAGGTCTCAGGATGGCAAAAGAGGTAGGGGCCCGAGAAGTGAAGATTTTCAGCGATTCTCAGTTGGTGGTTTCGCAAGTTAAAGGTGATTATCAAGCCAAAGAACCCATCCTCCAAAAATATCTTGAGAAGGTGAAGTTCCTATCTTTAGAGTTTGCCAAGGTTGAATTCTGCCACATCCCAAGAGAAAGCAATGGCCGAGCGAGCATTCTTTCAAAACTTGCTTCAACAAAAGGACCCGGAAATAACAAAACGTTGATCCAGGAAATGGTGCACGGACCTAGCGTGGTCCTCTCCGTTTCGGTAGATCCAAGTTGGACTGTTCCGATCACGAGTTACTTGGAACAAGGAATTTTGCCGACTGATCCAATCGAGGCCAAGAAACTCGTCAGGAAAGCATCACAATTCGCTCTGGTTGAAGGAATTCTGTTTCGCCGAGGGGTCAGTGGCCCTATGCTCAGATGTTTAGATCCCGCTGAAGCAAAACAGACAGTGGAAGAGGTTCACGGGGGTATCGAAAGTCATCATGTTGGGGGGAAATCACTGGCCAAAAAGATTCTAAGGGCATGATACTATTGGCCGACCCTTCAGCAAGATGCGATCAATCATGTGAAGAAATGTGAAAAGTGTCAATTTCACAGCGATGTGTATCAGAAGCCGGCCGAGGAACTCCACTCACTTTCATCTCCCTATCCTTTCTATCAATGGGGAATTGATTTGATTGGCCAGTTCCCCACCGCACCAGGACAGCTAAAATGGGTGATAGTTGCCATTGATTACTTTACCAAGTGGATTGAAGCCGAGCCTCTAGCAACTATCTCGTCGGCCAAGGTTCAGAAGTTCTTTGAAAGACAGGTCGTAGGTCGGTTTGGAGTGCCACAAGTTCTGGTGACTGACAACGGAACTCAATTTGCAGCAAAGGCATTCCAAGACTTGGTTAATGCTTTAAACATTGAGCACTATTTTTCCTCGGTCGAGCATACTCAGACCAATGGACAAGTGGAATCAGTGAACCGAACTATCATCCAGGGAATCAAGAAGAGGCTCATTGGTGCAAAAGGAAATTGGCTGGAAAACTTGCATGAAGTGCTTTGGTCATATCGCACCACAATACAGACTTCGACGGGAGAAACTCCTTATCGACTTACTTACGGTTGCGACGCAGTTATCCCGATAGAAAGGATCATCCCTTCATTCCGAGCCATACAACAACCAAACCCCCTCAACAACACTTTACTCTGTGAGGACCTCGTTCTATCGGATGAAGTCAGAGATCTAGCCGCCGAGCGGGAACGACATGCCAAGCAGCTGCAAGCGAAAGGGTATAATCGCTCGGTAGTACCCAGAGAGTTCGAAGTAGGTGACCTCGTCCTAAGAAGAGCTGACATTGGCCTCAAGAACGCTAAAGACGGGAAACTGGGAGAAAAACTGGGAAGGGCCATACCGAGTAGCTTCCAAAACGGGAACAGGAGCCTACAAACTCGAAACTCTCTCTGGTGCTCTCATCAATAACACATGGAATGTGGCAAAGCTTAGAGCATACTTCAGCTAAACTTTTTTATCCCTGTTTCAATTTTATTTTCAATTGTTTTTAGTTTCATTATTACCTTTGCTTAATTTTAGGATTGTGTATTTTTGATAATGGTGTACGCTCGGTGGAACTCCGAGCCCATTGTATTTACTGCTTCAAATAAATAAAAGTTCTGTTCTTGAATTTATTGTATTTACGTACTTTTCCTCATAACCGATTAGCCACCGTTTATGACGCGAACGATTATAAACAGCTCGAACAAGAGCTTATAACTCGTCAAGTACTTTGAAAGATTCCAGATTCGAACATGATTATCTTCAATCATTTTTTACATCGCGGATAGAGGAACCTACCTCGGCTAAAGTGCTGGAGTTCCGAGGTCTTAACACTTGAATTCATAACAAAAAGAACAAAAAGAAGCACAAAATGATAGCGGATATTATAAATATTCAAAATTAGTTACAGCAACAGGTCCGAGCCCATCTATCGAGGCAAATACAAGTTAAAAAGCAAAGGAAAAATCTATTCTATGTCAGACAGTACTACGCTTTCAGGATCAAACTTGTCCTCTTCCTCCTCATCACCTTCAGCACCCTCGGCCCCTTCTTCCTCAGATTCCTCAGCCAAGTGGTCAGGTAGATCATTTCCGCCCATGTCTATCGGGACCCCGTTATCGCCCACGATCTGACCATTCTTAACAGCAAAGTTGGGGTCAGCACCCTTGGTCACGAGGCCAGGATTCAAGATGCGAAGTTTCTCGGCGGTGTTGAGGAAAGAATATTCAACCGCATGATCCCAGTTGTACAGATTCTCTTTGGCTGCCTTTTTATGTTTAAGAGCTTTCGCTCTAATTTTATCCAGATAGGCTCGGAGCCCAGCGGCTTCGTCCTTGGCATACTCGAGTTGCTCTCGAGCCACTGCGGCATCTTCCTCGGCTTTCCGAGCCTTCTCCCTGGCCTCTTGCAGGATTGCAGCATCTTCCTCGGCCTTCTTCATGATTTCTTCGGCCTTTCTCATCCCCTCGTTGGCCTCTTGAGGGGTTCTTTCTGCTTTCTCTTTATCAGCCTCGGCTTTAGCCTTGGCATCTTCAACATCCTGTTTCCCCTTCTGCAGCTTTTCATTCTCGGCAGCCAATGCTTGAAGCTTTTTATTAAGGCCCTCTACTTGAAGCTGTAAGTAGTCTTCCCGAGCATCGGCTTCACTTTGTTTTTTCTTCTCCTCGGTAGACACACCAGCATGAACGTCATTACCACGCTGGCTGAGGTAACGAAGAATGCTCGCACCTCTTAGAAGACTCCTCACCAAGGAAGAACAATTGTTTTCCCAAGTACCTGGGGTCCAGACACCTATCACTTGTGCATCCTCGGGAGGAAAGACAGTCGCTTTAAAGGTATCAGAATTCTTCCTAGCCCACACTGTTTTGGCGACAATGTCATCCATGCCTTCAACACCTTGAATCACTTTGTGGGACTTACTCAGATTGAGCCAATCCCCAGCTACCCCTTTCCCTGTATCCACCCGAGGCCTCTTGGCGGGACGCTCGGGGGTACCTCTAGCACTTGGCTGGGCCTCTGAATTGACTGTTTGCTCAATGCTCTTGGCAGCCGAAATCACCTCGGCAAGGACAGCACGGGGAGCAACAGTCGGACTATTCTTCGGTGTCGGCTCGGAGGACTGGCTTTTGGCCGAGGAGCCCGAGCCTGCCTTCACAGCAACCAGCTGAGCCATCCTGGCCGAGGCAGCAGCATTCTTCTTGGCCTTTGAAGCTTTCTTCCCCATTTTTTCTGCAACAAGAAAAAATATGTTATACCGAGCAAAAAAAAATACATATATATGTATATGTACCAAGTTCGGCTTTCACTTCAGCCTGTGTTCTCTTCAACAGAATTTGTTTGGTGTCAATTTGCCCCTTTTCTCGGAGATACTCCCAAACCCGATCGCATAATCGTCTCTTGGCCTTAGTTAAATCTGCTTTATAATCAAATTGATACAAAGAGGCCCCTCGGTTATAAATACCGTTCGACCAGCTCAATGGGAATTGAGGCACGACCTTAATTTCCCCTTCTTTCTCAACTTGCTTCATAAACCAGCACACTTCGGCTCCAGTATACTCGTATTGGAAGAAGCGTGGTTTGAAGGACTTCCAAGAATCGGTTACCTTCGCAAAAAGGGCATGCTCCTTCCGAGCCTTCAATGACTGACACCCAGAGCCCCTTGGAGTCGCCGAATTTATTTACTTGGGGGGCATACAACCAGAAGAAGGCTCGTAGCATCGCTGTCAGACCTTCAGCATCACAAAACTGTTGGAAAGCTCTAACAAAGGCCCACCCGCTCGGATGCAGCTGACTCGGAGCTATACCTAAGTGGTTGAGGACTTCTATTTCTAAGGTAGAAAAGGGCGTGCGGATTCCGACCTTTGTCACTACCTCCTCGTAAAAGTAAAAAATATGTTGGTTTTCCGGCACTTGGAGGCATATCCGGTCGTCTATGCTCACATGTCTTAAAACAAATTCCGAAGCATTCCCATCTGGGCTCGGAGGTGTTAGGATTGGACGAAGGTGAGGTTGTCCGTCGTCAACAACGAAGGCCTCGTTCCAAGTACTTCCCGATCGAAGACTCCATCGTACTGCGCGTGGTTGGGTGGTAAAGGATATTCTTCAGGATGGGTATCACACCTGCGCTCCACCATATCTGGGGAAAAAGTAAAAGGCTCGGCGTTAGCATTTTTTATAGCAGATGTTTTAAATCTAAAACTAAGGCCGAGCCTCGAACCTTTTTCCCCCTCCCTCATAGGATCCCCCAAAAACTCTTCCCTTCCTGTAAAACATTCTGGGTTAGTCCTCACCTGAGCCCGACGCCCGGCAAACCTATAAGCCAACAGCCACCTACTTTCTTCTGTGGGATCAGAAGGGTACTCTATGGTTAACGGTTCTACCTCGGGTGACTTGTTTGATCCTTGACCACAAGGGGGGAAGGAGGATCTACTGTATCATCGGTATCAGAACTGATTTCTAAGGTAACATTTTCTCCCTCAAAATCCCCAAAATCCCCAGAACTCCCAGAAAAACCCGAATCGCTATCACTGGAAGGCTCCTCACCTAATCTCCTACAAAGTTCATGGTAAATTTTCTTCCAATCTCTCCAACCTCTCATGATTAGGAAACCCAAACCCTCCATCTACTTACCCAGAACAAAAACCCCCAAATTTATGCAAAACCCACAAAACGCAAAACCCTCTCAAAAAATAGAAAAAACAGAACCAAGAATAAGTTGTTTTAAGTTATAAGAGAAGAAAGGATTACCTGCTTTTGATTGTTGATTTCTGGAAAAAGTTGGTAGCAACGAATGATCGTGAATGCGCAGACGAAAATAAAGGGAATGTTTCTGGAGCAAATGAGAACAAAGGGTTCTGATTCGTGAAAACTGAAAATGAGTATAGCGCAAAGGAGATGTGTTTAGAGCAGATAAGAAGAGGTTTCTGATTTGTGAAAGATGCAAATGGGAGTAAAGGATTCGAATAACCCTCAAAAACCCTTCAGTTTCCCCTTCAGTTTCCCTCCACGATGCACACGTTGGGCCGAAAGCCCACTAACCCGCTCAGCCACTCGCAGGGTAAGACGTGGCGGTTACTGAAGTTGTTGTTTCAAAATTCGAAATTCAAAATGATTTGGCACAACTTCCCAAGACTCGCGCCGTACCTAGAGAACCTAAAACGTCACCTCGAACAGGCTACATGGTTACAGTTGTCCCACATTCCCGAACTAAGACATGTGAAAAGGTCAACCCTAGCCACTTGTTACCTCGCCACAGACTTTCTAGTCTTACGAGCTGGGGGGCTTGTAGGGTCTGCCAACCACATACGAACCTAAGTCTTATTAAAGGGGTTCTCTAAGGGTATTTTGCTCGGTTCACCTGCTATTAAAGCCCTCCGCTCGAACTCGTAGGATCCGAGCAATACTATAGGGCCAGGCTCGGACTTGATGGAATCGAGCCTCACAATCGGTCCTCAATCCATCAGGCTCGGGACTCTAGGACCGAGACATATCGTCGGCTCGTGGATAAGCACAGGCTCACTGAGGCTTCTTATCACTTCCGCAAATCTCTCCTGGATTCTCGCAACAGCCTAGACATGAGATCTTCAGCTGATCCTAACCAGATTCTAAGAGCATAATCCTCCGATATTATCTCACAGAATCCTGGTTCAGCATAGCTCTGATACAGGGCCCAAACGGCCTATATCAGCCTCCTCCAAACCCTATAAATAGCTCATCACAGCTAGGGTTTCAGGTAAGTACTCTCATCCCTAAGTTGACACTCTGCACACACAAGTTGACTAGGGAGATCCTGCTTTTCCCAACTGGAACTGTAGAAATACCACAAGTCACATATTAACACTTGATCCTCTGTTGGGCTCCTGGTTTCCATAATCTTGAGTGCTTAGAGGGTCAAGGACATCTAGTGTTCAAGGACACTACAAGGAGTTTATTGAACTGGATGCCTCACACAATTGTATGGGTGAAAACGTGCTTCATAGTGCTAGCATTTAGAGGTATCAAGTGCTTACTCAGGAGAAGTGGTTGTTGCGTGATGAGGCTAGGGAACTCAATGCTATACCTTTGGAGAATGTGCCTTCGGTTCATGCTGGTGATGGTACTGGTGATGGTGATGGTGATGATGATGGTGATGGTGATCAGCCTCCAACACAAGCTCCCTTTCAACCTCACTTTGGTCCAACTATGAATGAAGAAGGTGGTGGATCAGGTTCTGCTACGGGTGCGTAAGTTGGATTCGATCAGTCTGTGCTTATGGCTCACATGGACTCTCAGTTCAAGTCTCTTCGCCTATCATAACTTGCTCACATGGACAACATGCAAGATTCACATCAAACTCAAATGGCTGACTTGCACACTTATGTCACCGATCAGTTCAGTGCATTGGACACCCGCATGACCGCCAACTTCGATCGCCTTGATTTTCTGATTCATCCCTTGGGTGATCTACCTCCGCCGCCTCCATCATCTAATGATTAGGAGATCTTTGATTGTGTTTAGACTTAGTCGTTTGGTTTTCTACAAGTTCTTGTTTTGTTAATTTAATTTTAGCATGTTTTGTAAGACCATTGTTCTGGATTTTTTTTAACTATGTTTGCTTCTGATTATGTTTTGGTTATGTTCTGCAATGTGACTATATTTCTGTGATTATATTCAGGAGGGGTTTAGTTTTTATTTTCTACTCTTTTTGGCTTAATTTTATTGTTATCTATTCTTTTGATAATGCCAAAAGGGGGAGAAGGTATGTTGTTGACTTTTGTAGGTTGATTTTCACTTCATTTTACCATGCCCACACTAAGGGGGAGCACAAATTAACAAAGTTTGTCATCATCAAAAAAGGGGAGATTGTGAAGCAAATGTCCAAGAGATTTTGATGATTCCAAAAAGCAAAGTCCACAACATTGAAGCTTAGACTCAAGTTAGTCCAAAAAGGGATTTTATAAACTTGTAATGTTAATTTAATTTTCTTAGAGTTTCTTAGGTGCTTAATGGTTAAGACTAAGTTAGAATGAAGCTAAATCATAATCTAAAGAAAAATGGTATGCATGATAAGTTAAATCAAAAGTGGGTGATTTTCAAAAATAAAAAGAAAATGATTTTGAAAAATAAAAAGAAAGTGATTTTCAAAAATAAAAGGAAAAATTATTAAGAAAATATTTTTATTAAAACAAATAAAATGTTTTTGAAGTCAAGAAAGCATTTTCAAATAAGCATGAAACATTTGAAACAAATGAAAAAACAATTTTTAAATGAAAAAGTGTATCTGATCAAATGTATCCGGATACATCCATAAGTATCCGGATACCCCGTTAAAACAACAGGCAGATTTTTGAAATCAAACACGATGTATCCGAATACTTTCAAAAGTATCCGGATACTAACAGTTAAAACTGTCATAAACATAGCCGTCTGCTGTCCTAACTGATATATATATAGATTCCAAACGATTTCAAAACACAACATAACGTTCTTACAAGTCTCAATACTCTCTGAACTTTCTGGAAAAACATAAGCCATTGAGATTTCACAAGTTCTTCATGATTTCTTCTACTTTTAACATATAAACGAAGAACATTTAAGTGTTTGCTCTTTTCACTTTCATAAACCCACTTTGATAAACACTTATCATTCATTCTCTTTACTTTAGATTACTGAATTAGTGTTCATACACTACGCCAAAAAGGAGTTTTAAAAGCACATATTTTAAATCATTTGTGTCTGAAATGCTGTAAAATATCAATAGAGATAACTGGATTGCATTTTTAAAAGCATTTGCTTAAGCAAATGCTGTATAAAGCCTTAAAAAAATTACATTATTTAATTTAAAGCGCTCTTTTGAAGAAATGCTTTTGAATGACTTTAACGGAATTTTAATTTACAGCGCTCCTTTAAAGAAGTGCTTTTGAATGAATGATGCATAATAATTAAACAAAAATAGGAAGCCTCTTCTCCCTCTTCACTCGCTCGATAGCGTCACTCCCTCTTTCACTTCACTCACTCTTCTCCCTCTTCACTTCACTCGACAGCCTCCTCACAGCGCCAGCCACGCCACCATCCACCATCCACGATCAACAGCTCTACCTTCCACCTTCCACGCTCAACCGCGTCTCAGCCTCACAGCCGACGATCGATCGAACCACACTGCAAGCCCCTTCTCATCGCCTCTCCCCTACATAGAAACCACCGGCCAAACCCACCACCACCGCTGCCGCCGCTGAATCGAGCCACCAACGCCCAGGACCGAACCGTCCTCTCTCGTTCTCTCCCTCAATCGCGATTTTAATCGCAAACCTTAGAGGAAGCCGTCGTCAATACCTGCGCCACCGTCACCGGGTTCGAAGCTTGCGGTTTTGTCCTTCGTTTCCTGCTGTGCCATGAACCATACGGGATGAGACTGACAGAACCAATCTTCTCTCCGTTGCTTCAAAATCTGAGTTGAGGGTAAATCCCTAAACCCTAATACCTCCTTACTTACCTTGTGTTGTGTTTTATTGATTACCTTGAGGAGGAGTGTAGTTATTTGGACTTTGGAAATTAGTTTAGACTTATTTTTGAACAAAAAATGCTCTCTTTCAATTTGGAATTTATGGTTATTTCCATTTGGGTGTTTTGTTTATAGATGTGGGGTTGATGATGTTATTTCAGACTGTCAAATATTTCAATAATGAAGGTTATGAAGCTGATAAGTATGACGAGTACTAAAGAGTAAGTCATTCAATTTTCTTTTAAAATTTTGTTTGAGTTATGTAGTAAGTAGTAACTAGCATAGTTTAAAAGCTTATGTAAGCAAAATGATAAGCTTAGGTAATCCTCTTGTTTTTTTTTTTATTTTACCAGTAGTAATCTTTGGCAATGTTTTGCCATAAGGTAAACTTAACACATTCTGCAATCTAAAAAGTAGGAGCTGTCTAATGCAGTAAGAAAGATAGCAGAGATCACAAAATAAAACTAAGAAAAAACATCAATGTAATGGTATGAGTTCAATGAAGATTTAATTCTAGTGTTCGACAACCATGATTAAATGGAGTACTTCTTCTGTTGGGGACAATTGCTAAAATCATTCTAAAACGTAATAAGCAATAAGAGAATTTATTCATGCCTCGACCAAGAAAAATCTAAATAAGAATAGTTAAATTAGGGGTGAAGTTGTTGTTGGTTGGGGGAACTGCTCTTGCTCCTGGCTGTTTCACCAAAATAATCAAGCTTTTTCAAAGGGTTTTTATTTTCTTGAAATATTTCCAACTATAATGTAAGAGAGAGAGGGAAAATGAACCTGTATTAGGTAGCATTTGCAATACTTTGGATGTGCTCTTCACTGTTTTCTCTCATGCTGCTTTGAACACATTGAAAATATATCATGGCATATCCATGTCTGGTTACTTTTATTTCCATGTTCAGACATATAGCATATTAACAATTTCTGATGGGTGAAATGCAGCTCATAAAGCTCAATCTACAGCCTGATGATGCAAAAGGTTCGTATGTGGAAGTTTTAGAAAGGTATGTCAATTTGGGGCCAATTGTTTACTTCTGTGTGGTAGACCTTGAAAGGCAAGGCCAAGGTCTGGTTGTAACCTGCTCTGGAGCTTACAAGGATGGTTCTCTTCGCATTGTTCGTAATGGAATTGGGATCAATGAACAGGTCACCTTCCCTTCCCCCAACCCATGTGCACAACCTTTGCACCCGGGACACAATTATAAATAAAAGAAAAATAAATATTTGTATTGAGCAACATGTGTTTTACAAGTTATTACTTTTCTGAAACATTTCTTTGATGCAGGCATTGGTTAAGTCCTGCATTTCTGATCACCTTCTTTGAGAGAAACATTTCTGAAACATTGCAGGACTTACAAGTTATCACAAAATCAAAATTTTTGATAAATTCCTTTATTTTGTGAGTTCTTGAAGCTTCTTTTACAGCTTAAGTCCTGCATGTTATTTTTCACTTTTTCCATATACACACTACAAATACAAGCTTTGTTTCATGGAAACCACATGTCATTAGCTAATAAACCAACATAACAGGTAACTTCAAACTCAGTAAGACTGGTCAGTTCCACAACTAGAGAACTCAGGAATGAGTGGTATGCACCATCAGGCTTTTCAGTAAACGTTGCTACTGCAAAAGCTACTCAGGTTTGATTTGGATGCTTTAGAAATATATCTTTTAAAACTGCCAGTTCTATTTGGTGGAAAGTTGCTGTGTTTTACCCTTTAAAAAACTATAGGAACATTTAATTATAGCTTAGTGCTTACAGATGCTACTTTGAGACAACTCAAAGGTAAAGGGAGGAAAACAGCCAAAGAAATATTGAATTAATAATCTTGAAATATGTGTTCATTGGTTGTTTGGAATTTTTAGCATGATGGGGAAGATTCCCTTTAGGCTTTCAGGGAACATTAGCGATTTAGCGTGGCATGAAGCTCTAGTTTTTAAATGCCTTCATCCAATATTCCAGTTACTTAGTATCATTAGTTAGCGTTAGTCCTTTTACAGCATTTCGTTAATCTGCTAAGTTAAGAGTCTCACAGCTTGTGATCTTCAGGTTTGAATCTTTTACAGCATTAGTCCTGTGGATTTAGTTTACTCTAAAGTGAACATTAAGCCTTGGGAGTTAGTTTACTCTTGTTTTTCTAATTATAAATATAACTTAGTATCAATATAAGTATTACACTAACTATTGTCATTTTGAGAGTAACCATCTTTATGCATAACTATTTAATTTGTTAGAGGTGGCTATTTATGCATAACCATCTTTACTCTTTATGCATACTATTTAATTTTGAGAGTAATATAACTGTTGTTTTGTTTGCTCATAAGCAGGTAACTTGAGAGTTATGGGAATAGGTAACTCTTTATGCATAACTATTTAATCTTTACTCTTTATGCATAACTTGATGTTTTTTCAGTTTCTTTATGTCCAGGGTATATTAGGTAACTTGAGAGTTATGGGAATTGTGAAACTAAGTTGTCTTTGGATAAGTCCTTTCAATATTTTTCTTTAACTTTGCTATCATTGTTTAATTTGCTTTTGAGCTTAGGGATTAAAGTGAAACTTGGAAAACTGATTCCTTATCATCCTGACAAGGTCCGAGAAAAGCTTCTCATTACTCAGGTATTTCTTTTTATTTCGTTCTTGATGTCAACTCCTAATCCTTTTTACTCATACCGCATATTTCATTAGCCATTTTGTTTTTTATGCCTTGAATTTCTCTAATATGACACTATCGTTCTTCTCTTGTTTGATTTTTGACCATTTAATTTAAATCCAAGTCTGATGTTCTAGTTTGTTGTCTTTCTTCATTTGCTTCTGGTGAGTGGTGAGTATTGATTTAATTCAACTACTTATGTTTGAAGATAATATCATTTGTTCTACATCCTCTCATATGTTATCACGTGTCTTTCTTGCAGAATGGCGACATGTGTATTTCTGAATTTGTACACTATATGTTCTAACTTGTCTTTTTTATAGAATGGGGGCATGTGTAATGTTTGAACTTATATGCCAGAAAATGGAAACTTGTCTCAGTAGGAAATTTCTTCTATGGCTGCCTCGAGGGTGTGTAGGCAGAGGCTTTGGGTCCCAACAAGAAAGGACTGGTCATTGAGAGTCTCATAGCATAGATATGATAACGAGTACATAGATAGATTATACTATTAGGATTTATTTTTTTGGTATGAAAACTTGTTTTGAACTATGTATGACTTAAGTTGGCTTTTTGTGAAATTGATGGAGTTGTCAAGGTGCTTAAAAATTCAGAGGATGAGGTCATTGGTGCATGCTTTCAAATGAGACATTCTAGAGAAGCATGCCACTGAATGGCTCTGTAGCCTTTTGTTTTTTAATTTGTGATAAAATTCTAGCTAGATTTTTATGCATTAGTGTCATTTGCTTATCTAAATTTGTTGTCCATTTTATTTGTATTTAGATCCTAATCTTAATTCTTTTAATGATGTAATAATTTTATAGAGGTAATTTTATATTGTTTATCTTTGATAGTGCACATGGTTGAGGACTTGAGGGAACTACATGGAATACAGGGAGAAATGATTAGCTTGATCTGATGCTTCATTAGCTCTAGGTTTGTGACTTGTGCTTCTAGTTCCTTAATTTTAGTTGAGGGCTCTTCATGCTTATGATTGAGGATTAAAACTTTCCTGTCTTTATCCCCATGTTACTAGTTGTTCTACATATTCTAGCTGCTGCTTTAGACTGCACAGTTTCCCTAGCTTGTTAAAGCGTTAGCGTACAGGGCTCTTTCCCTATTATTTTGTTTGTTTTAGTAGTAATGTTTTAGTTGTAGCATGATTTCTTATTTTATTTTTGGTTTTAATAATTTATACATATTTATTTTTGTTTTCATATATGCAGATTCGAAGGAATATAGTTTAATTAAAGAAAAATTATGAGCAACAAGATAAAAGGATATATTAGGAGCAATATATTTCAGATTTTGTTTATGCTATATAATAGCATAATTGTTAGTTGTCGTGTGACGAATTGGATAATATAGGGGATACTTTTGATATTTCAACTATTTTCATCGGTAGTCTGCTTTTGATTTGATCAAGAATGTTGTATTAAAGATATTTATTAATATTAATTAAAAACTTTCAATTATATTATTTTAGTACTTTTTGCTATTGAATTAGATTGTTACTTTCATATTTTTTTTCTCAAATTTAGTTAAATAATATATGCAATAGCAAATTTAAATGAGGAAAAAATAATTTTAAAAATAAATAAAAAATAAAATTTACAGCACTTCTCTAAGAAAGTGCTGTAGAATGGACTCACTAAATCAAAATTTACAGCGCTCATTAAAGCAAGTGCTGTAGAAAAAATGCACATTTACATCACTTTAGTGTAAAGCGCAGTAATATGTGCGTGTTGGCACCATACACAAACATATTTAACGGCGCTTCAGAAGCGCCTTTGTTTGTAGACCCACTTTCTACTGCACTCAAAATTAAAGCGTCCAGTAAGCGCTGTAAATTAACAATTTCAAGCGCTGTTAATTTACTTTTCTGGTGTAGTGATAGACATTGTACATATTTGGGTTGTTAATCGCACACAAGGGTGCAAGTGACTACAACAACAAACTTTCATACTTCCGCAAGTTTGGTGAAAGGTTTTCATCCAAGTCTTGAAGGTTTCATGTTACTGAAGGAGGTTCCTTCAGACACAAGGATTTCGCTGTGATTGTGAAGAATTTGGTTAGGGAATTGCAAGTGTGCCAAAGAGGTTCTTTGGTTGTGAAGTCTAAGGGAAAGGTTTTCTCTTAAACATTTAAACTTGTACTAACATATTCTTGTTCATAGTCCCACTTCAGAGAGGGAGGACTGGATGTAGCATTAGTGTTTGTTAACACACTAATGTGAACCAGGATAAAATCTTGTGTTCGCTTCTCTTTCATTACTGTTAACATTTCCGCATTTAATTTTTGTTATATTTATGCATAAGAAAAAATTATTTTTAACTCTGATAAACCGAAACAAGACCATATTAAGTGTGTAATTTTGGCTAATTTTTTTAATTGGTGAAGTTAGTATTCTTCGCCTATTCACCCCCCTTCTAGGGAATAATACTACCCCACTTGTTTTCCAACAGCAGGCTGGCTGCCAAAACACATCCTAATCATCATATTTCATCATCATATCATATCACAATTCATCATAATCAAGATCATTGGAGCCCAACAGCAACACGGACAACCACCTCGTTCCAGTCCCTCTCCACTGTTCACGAATTGCCAAAGGGGCGACAGCACTATTCCAATTGGTCGTGCAGGACTTACCACAGTTATTCGGGACCGACCAACCTGTACCACATATGGACTTCGTCCTGCCCAGAATAGTACTCAAGGCATCATGACGTTTTACCGCCCTAGGCTACCCTAATGCAATCATCTCCTGAGTATCAGCAGATAACCCAGGGTATTTTCCTCTCCACTACTTCGCACTCGTACTCTCCAAGTTAGTCAATGTCTTTTAAATCTCTATAATTAACTTTTAGACTTATTAACTTGGTCGACTCATTCTTAGTCCATCGCTTCAATGAGCCTCGACCTCTAACAGATTCTTTTCTTTCTTGCCAACAATAGCATTGCACAAGGCTTCGAGTTCCAGGAGTCGTCGGGACCACGACCATAAATAGCTCACGTGGTTGACTTAAAGTCTGAGACTCACAGGTGTTCCTCAAGAAGTGACTTGGTACAAGCATCGTTCCATAATAATATTCTCATATCATAAGCATTCCCATTTTAACCTTCTCAATCTTTGGAACTGAACTTATCTCTTGCATCACATTACTCTTCGATCATCATCCTTGCCATCACAACTCGACTCATTTTTCGTAATACAATCTCTTTGAATCATCATTCATCTCATTCTCATAACAACAACGTTTCGATCTTTCTTTCTCAACTTGGGATTCAACAGATCGAATTCAACACATTACTCTTTTAATCATCACCTTTTTCCTCATAACACTTGGAAACTTTCCATACAATCTTAAATCATCAATCTTATAACTTTTCCATAGTTTTTCTTATTAGTCTTATCTTAAGCTAACATACTTCTTTTCTTTATAACTTGTCTTGATTCTTGTCATAATTTCATAAGTTCCATTGTTTACTTAATTACAAATCGGAATCAAGGCGTAGCAGACGTCTCTCAGCATACTACTCATACTCGACAACAGATATAATATTCCTTATGCACAAATATAATAAAAACATGCTATTATCAAAGCATTATCATAGAGAACACATCATAACATAACATGTGGTCTTTGTCTCCTTCGTATAAGTGGTCACTCAATCACAAACAATTGGCACTATACTACTGACTCAGAACCACGAAGTTCCGACCCTTGAGATGATCGAGAACATCCTAATATGTTACCTAAATACCACGGTGTCTTATGGAAGCTTCTCTCTCACCTCAACAGACGTGCAGGCCTCCAAGCGTCCTTCGAAACGTCGATCCGCTATTCCTTTCTCCGCCCTCTTCCCGTAGTTCGAAACTATAACATTTTATCCTTACGTTAAAATACATTCATTTCGAGAATATTTTCAAAACATTTCTAGCTCTGAAAAATCACTATAATACTCATCCTCGTTCAATGACTTTTAATCACATTGCCAATATCCAAATGACTTTAAATCCAAAAAAAAACTATAAGATTTTAGTTAAAACCGAAAATATTATTAAGAAGTTAAAAAAATAATTCCAAAAACAACTCTTTATTATCGTTAGATTCATACCAACTCTTTTAAAATTAGCATCTTGAGAATCATTAAGTTTCCATCTCAAAAGGTCATTTTCAATTTCATTCTGCTTTATTAAGTCTTTCTAGACAACACGTAACTACACAAATAACTTTTTACTTTATATCCAAAATACTTAAAGTCCTTTCTTATACTCTGTTGCTAAAAATTCACAAATCTTAAATTCAAGAAATCAACATTACAACTAAAATCATTCTCATACAATGTTGGACAACATGCACACATTACCTAAACACTTTTGCACTCAATCAAGTTATCACACAACATATAGTATTTCTTCTACACAAAATCTAACGTTAATGCATGTTTATACTTTAGTTTACACTCTTAAATTCATGCAAGATTTTCGGACAACACCAATGTATTTTATTAAACAACATAGAAATCACTTCAAATTCACATACAAATTTTATCATATCATTCCCATATTCTACACCACTCATTTATTAAAAGAAATAGCTTTTCCACAGAATACATTTCTTGGACAACATTAATCAATTTAAAACATTCATGACATCCATTGAAATTTTACAAAGATTATTTCTTTTAAACATCGAATGATATTCTTCAAGCCAACTAAGCTTTTATCCTTAGTTTAAGTTCATAACCATTGAACAAACATAGTCAGTCAAGCTTATTAAAATAATGACACCTAAGATTCTAAAACTTGTAACTTATCATAAACAAATTAGTCATGATTCTTTCAAAACAACATTATTTCATCCTTATAAAAATATATTTAAGTTATACTCTTGAAATCTATTACTTAGAGTAACACCTTTAATCATAATCAAATCTTTAAAACCATTTAATCAATAAAGATCAAAATGTGGACAACACCTACATTTATTTAAAAGTCACTCTTATCTTAAAGGTTTTTAACCCACTATAGCTTTTCAATCATAAACTTAAGAATTATTGTTATTAATAAAATGGCTAAATCAGGCTGATAAAAGATTAAGGATTAGGGTTTTTCTCTCTTCTCTCTCTTCCTTCACGGCATCTCCTCCGTGCCGTCACCCCTGCCGATATGGCGAGGGAGAGGGGCAGACCCCCGAAAACACCTTCATCTTCTGCCAAGGAGACGCCGTCCAAGCCTACGAATGTTGTTGGAGATCAACCAGTTCTGGACCTTGTAACACCCTATATAACAATTACCCTTAAAACCCGAAAATTAGGATTTAAAATTTCTTTTAGAACGCATGATAAATTACCAAAGTAATATTTCCTTTCATTAATATAAAAATATCCGAGTTATAAGCGGAAGACTTCTTACATCATTGAATAAAAGTTAAGAACCATAGTTACACCAAACTCATTAATCCAAAAATACAAAATAGTATTTTAGCTCGGCCAACTGGCCGAGACTCATACAAAACACATTTTTCCGACACTAATGACTTACTCTCCTTGTGAGGGAGAGTGAACCTGCTCGGCCGAGGACTGCTTCTGCTCGGGCTCAGTACCAGAAAAATGGTAAGGAGGTGAGCACTACACAGAACTTAAATAAGCAGTTTCCAACATGACATACCGAACTACCATGCCAAACGCAAGTAGTCAATTAGCATATAAATAACAAGTAATCAAACCATATATCACATGCATACATCATCATTCAGCTCGGTTCACATCATACAATCTCGTCCAGCTCGGTTCACATGCATACAATCTGAAACAGCTCGGCTTACATCATACAATCTCATTTAGCTCGGCTCACATCATAATCTAGTTTATCAATTACCTATTAGTTATACCTCGGTTCAACCTACTAATTCCCCTTATACCCTATGCTTAATTCTTACACTCAGCTTCTCGGCCACTATTCTCTTATCTCGGTAAACCATCTCTATATCGGATTCATTACTCATTATTCCACTTTTACATAGCTTACAATCTTTTACTCTTCTCGGATGCATACACCCAGCGCATGTCTTACACCATTTAAGGTCCGATATCGGAGTGTCCATAACTGCGAGCACCCAGTACCCGTCTTACAGCTGCACATACCCAGTATGCGTCTGACGCGATCAATGCACGCACCCAGTACACGTTTTCTATGACCAGGAGCACTAACGCCGATCATTCTATGGAGTAAGGAGTGTCCATAACTGCGAGCACCCAGTACTCGTCTTACAGCGGCGCATCTCGGCGTCTTACGCGATCAATGCACGCACCCAGTACGCGTCTGCTATGACCAGGAACACATCCCACCGATTCCGTGCTCGGAACCTTGTGTGAATAATAACTGTGAGTACCCAGTACCCGTCTTACAGCTGCGCATACCCAGTATGCGTCTGACGCGATCAATGCATGCACCCAGTACGCGTCTGCTATGACCCGATCACACAACCATTTCTCTTCAATTCCTCTTAGTCTTTTTAACCATTTATTTAGCTCGGCCTCTCTCGGCTCAACATCTCTTAGCTATTCCCCTTTTTCATTAATCACCCTCTCATCTCTTCCTTTTACTTATTCTCTTATACTCTCCATATCTAAACACACCTCGGACCCACATTCTCTATCTCGTAGCTCGGCCACAGACATAACAGCAAATATTCACAACTCATAAACATTTACACAATGGTAACAACATTTATACAACATTAGTAGTATGAATAAACACTTAGCCAGCATATCATTAGACAAAACATACAACATAGGACCATATTCCTTCCTACTTCAAAACTCGTGTTTCTATTTCATTTATTAGTTCCCTTTACCCTTTTTACCATTTCCTTTCTAACATTAACCTATATCCAT
Organism: Crotalaria pallida; assembly: GCA_037953625.1. NCBI lineage: Eukaryota > Viridiplantae > Streptophyta > Magnoliopsida > Fabales > Fabaceae > Crotalaria > Crotalaria pallida. The sequence goes on from CM075649.1 coordinate 84,996,121, forward strand.
TCCCTAAACTAACACCCACTCTTAGTACCCTTTATGAACACCCTAGAAACCCAAACTCAAGTAGAGGTAACACTCACTCCTTACCTCAAACCGTGAGGAGATAAGAGTTGAGAGTTTGAGAATGGTTTTTCTTGATGCTTGACCTTGTGAGCTTCACACCCTTGAATCCTTTCTCCAAGTTGCACACGAGTTCCTCCAAGCTGCACACGAATGCCACGACGGTCCAGGGACTCCGAGACGGCAAGAAGGAGGGTTTCCGGTTGGTAGAGCTTGGTGGAAGAGAGGGAGATATTCGTGAGAAAAGAGGGAGAAAGAAAGTGTGTTGGGGTTGCTGGAATTTTCAGAGAGAAAGAGAGAGAGACGTAGGAGAAAGAGAATGAAAGTGAGAAGTGAAGTGTTGTTGTATGTTGATTCTCTTTTATTCATTTAGGGGAAATATATGTGTGGTCCTCATTGGAGGCTTCTTTGAGAAGCTAGAATATGTGGACAGGATTCATTGGCTTCCAAAGGAAGCCATGAACAGTGACTAGAAAGGGACATAAAGCAAGGATAGTGACATAAAGTGAATGATAGTACATAGTACGGATGGTGCGAACCCAATGGGCCAACAGCTCAACATGAGCTGTCACGGAGGAGCTAGGACATGTCGGCTCGGATCATAGGAACAGTAGTAGTCCGAGCTTCCTTCTCGGATGATAACATGAGGTGCGTTGAGGTCGGCTAATTCGAGCTTGACACAGGTTCCACGTCTGACCCCATCTAGCTCGGCCGGGATCGGTCTGAGGTCCTACATCTACCTGCTAGGTCGGCCTATGCTTCTTACTACCCCACTACCCTTATACAACTTCTACGGCTTAATCCTACCCTTAAATAAATATTTATATACTATATATATATATATTTATATCTAAAGTTATTATTTAATATTAATTTTCAGGATGTTACATTCCTCTCCCACTTATAGGAATTTCGTCCTCGAAATTTAATCGGCATTGAACAGTTGCGGATATAACTGCTTCATCTTCTCTTCGAGTTCCCATGTAGCTTCCTCCACATTATTCCGATTCCAGACGACCTTGACCAAAGAGATCTCCTTCCCTCTGAGCCGTCTGACTTGTTTGTCCTCAACTCGGACTGGAAGAACTTCGAAAGTCAGGTTGTCCTTTAGCGGCAGCTCGTCCACTGCTATCACATGTGAGGGGTCATGGATGTACCTCCTATGTTGCGAGACATGAAATACATCATGGAGTTTAGACAGGTGTGGAGGTAAGGCAATTCTGTAAGCTACTGGTCCGACTTTCTCCAATATCTGGTATGGTCCGACAAACCGAGGGGTCAACTTCTTTGATTTAATAGCTCAGCCAATACCCGTTATAGGGGATACTCGTAAGAACACATGATCTCCCTCGATGAAGTTCAAGGGTTTCCTTCTCTTGTCGGCATAGCTATTCTGTCGATCCTGAGCTGCTTTCATCTTTCCTTGTATCATTCGGATCTTCTCGGTCGTCTCATGAACAATGTCAGGACCAATCAACAAGTTTTCTCCTATCTGGAACCAGCATAGTGGTGTCCGACATTTCCGACCATACAATGCTTCAAAAGGATCCATTCCGATACTCGAATGGAAACTGTTGTTGTAGGTGAATTCGACCAAGGGCAGAAGTGCTTCCCAACTTTCCGACTGTTCGAGCACACATGTCCTCAACAGGTCCTCAAGAGTATGAATGGTGCACTCGGATTGCCCGTCAGTCTGAGGATGATAAGCTGTGCTAAACCTCAACTTTGTACCCATGGCTTGCTGTAAACTCTGCCAAAATCGGGATAAGAAGCGAGGATCACGGTCGTACACGATGCTGCTCGGAACACCGTGAAGCCTAACAATGTCCTTTATATACAGTTGCGTCAGCTTCTCTAGGCTGTACTTCATGCTGATCGGCAGGAAGTGAACACACTTTGTAAGTCGGTCCACCACAACCCAAATGGCTTCCTGCCCTGATCTCGTTCTTGGTAGACCCGACACAAAATCCATCGAAATGCTGTCCCACTTCCATTGCGGAATCTCCAAGGATTTGAGTAATCCTCCTGGTTTCTGGTGCTCAATCTTGGCTTTTTGACATGTTAAGCACCGAGACACATAATCCGCCATGTCGGTCTTCAACTTTGGCCACCAAAACAACCTCTTCAGATCTGGTACATCTTTGTGGCTCCTGGGTGGAGACTCATTTTAGTTTTGTGGGCTTCTTCCATTAACACTCTTCGAACTTCAAAGTCCATAAGAATGCAAACTCGGTCTCGGAACCGAATAAGACCGTCGGATCCTTTCACGAAGTCAGGTTCATCCTTGTCTCCTGCTCTTTCTAATAGCTTCTGGAGTTCCAAGTCGGCAACTTGTCTTTCCTTGATAAAACCCACAAAATCGTTTGTCACTTGCAGCATTTCCAGTACGACGCTGTTTTCCTTCTTCTGTATGCCGAGGTTAAGATCACTGAACTCCTGCATCAACTGCATCTCTCGGACCATCATGTTGCTCAAATGAAGACTCTTCCTGCTCAGGGCGTCGGCCACAACGTTGGCTTTTCCAGGATGATAGTGCAGGTTGAAATCGTAGTATTTCAAGAATTCCACCCATCTGCGCTGCCTCATGTTCAGTTCCTTCTGGTCGAACAGGTAGCCGAGACTCTTGTGGTCACTGAACACTTCAAACTTCGTGCCATACAGGTAGTGTCTCCAAATCTTAAGGGCGAACACCACAGCTGCCAATTCGAAATCATGTGTGGGATAATTCTGTTCATGAGGTCGGAGCTGTCGAGAGGCGTAAGCCACCACTTTTCCTTGTTGCATCAGCACACAGCCGAGACCCTGCTTCGAGGCGTCACAAAACACGTCAAAGGCTTTGGTCGGATCGGGCAAAATCAACACGGGCAAACTCGTCAACCTTTTCTTTAGCTCTTGGAAGCTCTGTTCGCACACCTCGGACCATTGGTAGGGTGCATCCTTCCTGGTTAACGAAGTCAACGGTAGAGCCAGTTTAGAAAATCCTTCAATGAACCTCCTGTAGTACCCTGCAAGATCGAGGAAACTCCTGATATCGGTTACCGAGTTGGGTCTCTCCCACTTAAGTACTGCTTCCACCTTGGAGGGATCAACTGCTACACCGTGCTCGGATATTACATGACCGAGGAAGTGAACCTCTTTGAGCCAAAAACTGCACTTACAAAGCTTGGCATAAAGCTCCTTGTCCTTCAAGACCTGTAGTACCGTTCTCAAGTGCTTCTCATGTTCGCTCGGACTTCTGGAGTAGATAAGGATATCGTCGATGAAGACTATCACAAATGAATCTAGATAAGGTCGGAAGATCCTATTCATGTAGTCCATAAAGATTGCAGGGGCGTTGGTATGTCCAAAGGGCATAACCACGTACTCGAAATGCCCATATCTCGTCCTGAAAGCTGTCTTCGGAATGTCTTCTTCTCGGATACGGATTTGGTGGTACCCTGATCGGAGGTCTATCTTTGAGAACACCGACGCTCCCTTGAGTTGGTCTAACAAGTCATCAATCCGAGGGGGGGGGGATATTTGTTCTTCACTGTTACCGCGTTGAGCTTCCGATAATCGGTGCACATTCTGAGGCTACCATCTTTCTTTTTAACAAACAAAATCGGAGCTCCCCAAGGTGACACACTTGGTCGGATTAGCTTTCTGGCCAAAAGTTCTTCCAGTTGTTTCTTAAGCTCTTCTAGCTCAGGAGGTGCCATTCTGTACGGAGCAATTGAAATTGGGCCATTTCCTGGAATGAGGTCTATACTAAACTCTACTTCCCTTCTCGGCGGTAAGCCAGGCATTTCATCCGAGAAAACCTCTGGGAATTCATGGACTACAGGAATTTTGTCTATGGTTGGTTCTTCCGTCGCTTCTAACTTTGCAACAGAAGGGCCACTAAAGATGACAGTTTTCTCTCGGCAGTCGAGCAGGACATGGTGTTGGGACATCCAGTCCATGCCGAGGATAATATCTAGTTTGTTTAGGGGTAAGCAAATCAAATTGACCTTAAATTCTCGGCCTAATACTCGGATAGGACACTCTAGACACATTTGGGAAGTAATTACAGAAGAATTGGTTGGGGGTAGAGATGGATAATTTGTAAGGCATTTCTACTGGGATAGTTTTAGCTTGTTCATACAGTCAAGGGAAATGAAAGAATGTGTGGCTCCATAATCAAATAACACGGCACATGGAATACTGTTTACTTGACAAGTACCTCGGATTAGCTCGTCGGCATCGGTTACTTCTTCACCATCCATAGTGTAAACTTTGCCTCTCTGCATCGGTCGGTTGACACCAGTCTGATGAGCCTTGGTCACATTGACCTCTTCTTTCACAATGTTCTCGGTACACCGAGCTGCAAAATGACCAGGCTTGCCACAGCGAAAACAGGATCCTCTTGTCCTGCTCGGGTCTAGACTCCAGCATTCTCCCCTGTGCTGCCTTCCGCAGTGTTGGCATATCGGATAGGGGCCAGGGACAACAACCATCTGACCACCGCTCCTCGGAGCTGTTGATATTCTGGAGCTCGGATTCACATAGGGAACAGACCTCTGAACCGCTCCTTTCCCTCTAATAGGTCCCACTGTTTTCTGTGCCGACCTGCTCCGCTTTCCGTCAGCTTTCCTTTTAAGCCCCTTCTCATAGGTGCTAGCCATGTTCACCAGTTGCGAGAGGTTGGCCGCATTTTGATATTCGAATGCGAGCCGAATATCATCACGGAGGCCAGATTCAAACTTGATGCACTTGGTACGCTCATCAGCATCTCGGCAGCTCCCTGAATAACGAATTAAATCCTCGAACTGAGCGGCATATTCTCCGACACTCAAGTTTCTCTGCTCCAGTTTGAGAAACGCAAGCTCCTTCTCCCTCCTAACATCCTCGGGAAAATACTTGCCGAGGAATCGAGTTCGGAACACATCCCAAGTAATGGCTTCATGAGTCGCTTCCAGTCCTCGACTCTGTTGTTCCCACCAGTGCTCGGCTTCATTTGTCAGCACAAATTCAGCTAGTCTCACCCGGTACTCATAGGGTGGTTGCAGGGATCGGAAGATCTTTTCAATGTCTTGGAGCCATCTTTAAGCCCCATCAGGATTGTAACCCCCTTCAAATCGAGGTGGTTCGTTCTTCCTAAAGCGGCTCATCCAGTCAATTTCGACCGGAGCCGGAGGCGGAGGCTGAAAGGCTGCCGCTGCAGCTGCTGCGGTTGCGGCGATGTTCTGAGCGAGGTTCTCAACCTGATTTTGCTGAGCCTGCGCTTGGTTCTGCTGCAGTTGAACCAGAGTTTCCAACACGGCAGCAATTCGATCGTTATCAGCTCTTCTCCCAGCCATACTGCTTGGTCATGGAGAGAAAGCCAATTAACCATCGCATACTTGATTATATATATATATACATAAATCTATAAGCTCTATCAACTAACTTAGACTCTAAACTTTACTGACTTGCTACTCTCTTGGTGAGTAACCACTGGAGTCCCTTGCAACTCCAATAGGCCGAGGAGAAACTGCTCTGATACCAAAAATGTAACACCCTATATAACAATTACCCTTAAAACCCGAAAATTAGGATTTAAAATTTCTTTTAGAACGCATGATAAATTACCAAAGTAATATTTCCTTTCATTAATATAAAAATATCCGAGTTATAAGCGGAAGACTTCATACATCATTGAATAAAAGTTAAGAACCATAGTTACACCAAATTCATTAATCCAAAAATACAAAATAGTATTTTAGCTCGGCCAACTGGCTGAGACTCATACAAAACACATTTTTCCGACTCTAATGACTTACACTCCCTGTGAGGGAGAGTGAACCTGCTCGGCCGGGGACTGCGTCTGCCCGGGCTCAGTACCTGAAAAATGGTAAGGAGGTGAGCACTACACAGAACTTAAATAAGCAGTTTCTAACATGACATACCGAACTACCAAGCCAAACACAAGTAGTCAATTAGCATATAAATAACAAGTAATCACACCTTATATCACATGCATACATCATCATTCAGCTCGGTTCACATGCATACAATCTGAAACAGCTCGGCTTACATCATACAATCTCATTTAGCTCGGCTCACATCATAATCCAGTTTATCTATTACCTATTAGTTATACCTCAGTTCAACCTACTAATTCCCCTTATACCCTATCCTTAATTCTTACACTCAGCTTCTCGACCACTATTCTCTTATCTCGGTAAACCATCTCTATATCGGATTCATTACTCATTATTCCACTTTTACATAGCTTACAATCTTTTACTCTTCTCGGATGCATACACCCAGTGCATGTCTTACACCATTTAAGGTCGGATATCGGAGTGTCCATAACTGCGAGCACCCGGTACCCGTCTTACAGCTGCACATACCCAGTATGCGTCTGACGCGATCAATGCACGCACCCAGTACGCGTCTTCTATGACCAGGAGCACTACCGCCGATCATTCTATGGAGTAAGGAGTGTACATAACTGCAAGCACCCAGTACTCGTCTTACAGCGGCGCATCTCGGTGTCTTACGCGATCAATGCACGCACCCAGTACGCGTCTGCTATGACCAGGAACACATCCCACCGATTCTGTGCTCGGAACCTTGTGTGAATCATAACTGTGAGTACCCAGTACCCATCTTACAGCTGCGCATACCCAGTATGGGTCTGACGCGATCAATGCAAGCACCCAGTACGCGTCTGCTATGACCCGATCACACAACCATTTCTCTTCAATTCCTCTTAGTCTTTTTAACCATTTATTTAGATCGGCCTCTCTCGGCTCAACATCTCTTAGTTGTTCCCCTTTTTCATTAATCACCCTCTCATCTCTTCCTTTTACTTATTCTCTTATACTCTCCATATCTAAACACACCTCGGACCCACATTCTCTATCTCTTAGCTCGGCCACAGACATAACAGCAAATATTCACAACTCATAAACATTTACACAATGGTAACAACATTTATACAACATCAGCAGTATGAATAAACACTTAGCCAGCATATCATTAGACAAAAATACAACATAGGACCATATTCCTTCCTACTTCTAAACTCGTGTTTCTAGTTCATTTATTAGTTCCCTTTACCCTTTTTACCATTTCCTTTCTAACATTAACCTATATCCATTCCCTAAACTAACACCCACTCTTAGTACCCTTTATGAACACCCTAGAAACCCAAACTCAAGTAGAGGTAACACTCACTCCTTACCTCAAACCGTGAGGAGATAAGAGTTGAGAGTTTGAGAATGGTTTTTCTTGATGCTTGACCTTGTGAGCTTCACACCCTTGAATCCTTTCTCCATGTTGCACACGAGTTCCTCCAAGCTGCACATGAATGCCACGACGGTCCAGGGACTCCGAGACGGCAAGAAGGAGGGTTTCCGGTTGGTAGAGCTTGGTGGAAGAGAGGGAGATATTCGTGAGAAAAGAGGGAGAAAGAAAGTGTGTTGGGGTTGCTGGAATTTTCAGAGAGAAAGAGAGAGAGACGTAGGAGAAAGAGAATGAAAGTGAGAAATGTTGTGTTGTGTATGTTGATTCTCTTTTATTCATTTAGGGGAAATATTTGTGTGGTCCTCATTGGAGGCTTCTTTGAGAAGCTAGAATATGTGGACAGGATTCATTGGCTTCCAAAGGAAGCCATGAGTAGTGACTTGAAAGGGACATAAAGCAAGGATAGTGACATAAAGTGAATGATAGTACATAGTATGGATGGTGCGAACCCAATGGGCCAACAGCTCAACATGAGCTGTCACGGAGGAGCTAGGACATGTCGGCTCGGATCATAGGAACAGTAGTAGTCCGAGCTTCTTTCTCGGATGATAACATGAGGTGCGTTGAGGTCAGCTAATCCGAGCTTGACACAGGTTCCACGTCTGACCCCATCTAGCTCGGCCGGGATCGGTCCGTGGTCCTACATCTACCTGCTAGGTCGGCCTATGCTTCTTACTACCCCACTACCCTTATACAACTTCTACGGCTTAATCCTACCCTTAAATAAATATTTATATACTATATATATATATATATATTTATACCTAAAGTTATTATTTAATATTAATTTTCAGGATGTTACAGACCTCACGATTCTGGATGATGAAGACCTTGATGACCTAGATAGCTTAACTCCCAAGAAAGCTGAAACCTTGCTCAGAAACCTTGATTTGATGCGTGAAAAGATCAAAAGCAAGACGTCAAATGTGACACCCTCGATATAATACTTAGAAATTAGAGTAATGAATAGGCTATTACTCTGTTGGATATGGACTTGTTTAGTATTAGAAAATACAGGACTTAAATTTTCCTTTTCATTTTCTAAAGAAACGGGTGCACAAAACAAAATATGGAATTCTTGGAGATTAGATTTTGTATCATTTTAAAAACATTATACTGAATTCGGCGTTTTCTAAGGCAAGGAAATCTTTTCACAATCCAGATAGCATCTGTTCTTAGAAATTGTATTTACATAGTAAAAACTTAAGTGATGCCATCCATTCTTTCGTTTTGCGGAACTGATACCATTTTCAAATATCGAAGCCGAACTCTTTAAAATACTTTTATCAGAGTGAGCGGAAATAGCAGGACTATGCACAAGTTGTAGTATGAACATAAGATATATATACATATATATATATAGGTCATGAGATACATAGTCCATAGGTCATGTCTCCAAGATTCAATACAAGTCCATAACAAAATAAACCATAACTCTAGAGTTCTCATAAGTATATCTACAATATATATACATCTCAAAATATAAAACTCCAGAGCTGGTCATGTAGGACAAGTTGTAACAACCCAACTTTCTAACTCTTAATTAATTATAAATAAAATAGAGGAAAATTTTTCTCCGAAATAGGTTTATAACTTGTTCGTTTCAAAAGCGGAAGCAACTTGCATATATCATATTGTTTCTTAACAAAACATAGAGAGTTTACAACTTATAACAAAAGTTCAAACTATAAGACAGCCAACATAGACTCTGAGGTACTTAAGATACTACTCGTAACCCAAAGCATGGTTCTCAAAACTCCACCATTGGAAAGGGAATTATCGCATCCCTTGCCAGCATCATTCTCCCCCTTGGAAGACGGAAGCTCCATTACCTACAAGGGCAACCAGGGAGTATGTCATAGCTAACCACGTTAAAACGAACGATAAAGAACATTGGCTAAAAACAACAAACACAAGTAGTAACAGATTCATTAATGCATAAACATATGTCAAACCCTTTCTACTCAAGTAATTAGTCTTATTATCGATGGCATGATTCATGCTAATCTCAGCAATATCCCGGGGCATCACAGCTTGGAGAAAAATGGGTCATCCTGAGCTTCCTCCGCTCGACCCTCCACGACAGACAGCGTGTGCGACAGACAGCGCAAAACATCTCAACAAGCTGGAGAAAAACAAATGCATGAATGCAAACAAAATTTGTTACCAATCCTTATCTTTTCATTCATCATCATCATCATTCATCTCATTCTCATTTAGGACATAGTCCATGTTTCACATTTTACTCTTCCATTCCATTTCCTTTAACCTTTCTTTTAGCTGGTGTTGTTGTTTTCATAGAAAAATCCATCAGCCACTTTGTGATGGTTGTAGAAATAGAGTATAATCATTTATTTAATAATCCGTCGGGGCCTAGCCTCCTATTGGCGGATATTTATTGGAACGACCCCATTGGGACTCCCTTAGAAGATATCAACCAAGTGAATAAAACATTCACTGGGACGTTAGGGATAATATCAACCAAATGGGTGTACGCACTTCCGTTGGGATTCCTGTAGGGAAATAATCAACCACTGAATAGAATTCCAGTAGGACACCTCCAGGATAGTTATCAACCAACGGGATTAGGTTTTAAGCATAAAGAGAAATATTTAGAATTTAGTAATTTAGGAGCTTAGACGAGTTAATCTTTAATGAAGTTGTAGAAAGTAAATGTTTTTCTGAAAAATTCTTTCAATTACTCGAGTAGTTCTTGACTACTCGATTTGTTCATGTAAAAATACTCGAGTCTTTAAGAACCACTCGAGTGTTCTTCCAGTTTTCCAGAATACTCGAGTCTTCCTTAAATTACTCGAGTCTTTTTGCTGCAACAACACCAGTTTTATGCACTTTTAATGCCAATTCGAGATTCTTACTCCTTTACTTCAATTCTGCACCAAACAGGGGTTATTTCTCACATAATAAACATATTGCACATATCAATTATCATCAATTATAACAGGAACATAATCAAATCACAGAATTTCATAAAACATAGAAAATAACCATTTCAACATATGACTTTCATTTCTACTTGATTTTAAGTTCGAAAATCAATCCAGTGAGCTTCCTTAGGTCCAATTGGAGTTGTCTGAATACAAAAACTATGGGTTTCTGGCCTCCAAGTCAGATTCCCATTTCTAACTTATGTTGCCCATGAACCTCATATGGTTCCTATGAATTTAGCTTATTGTTTATCATTCTAGCGATTAGATAACTTCTCCCATACCTTAGAGAAGCTAGAGGAACGATTGGTTGAAGAGGAAAGGGACTGGATCAAAGCTTGAGTTTCTCAGCACTCAAGTTCTACAGTTTGAACAGCGAACTTTGGCCATCAAATTCACCACGAATAGGGCATGGAAAAGAACGAAATAAGTTAGCTTAAGAAACTAGGGAATTCTAACTTTAATCAGAAACAAATTTGGGATCAAGAGGGCTCCTGGATTTACCAAACCAATTCAAAGAAGAAGGGTGTTTGATGCTGAATGTTGTTCTGTTTTTGGCAGCTTCAGAGACTTGACTTTGATTTCTTAGAACTTTCTCTATAGGAGGTAGTTTCACGTGGCTATTGGTTCTAATTCAAGATGGGAATCAGAACTCAAATTGTGTTTTGGTTTTACAGAATTTGGTTGAGTGAGGAGGGAGAATCGAAGGCTCAAAGAGAGCACTGAAAACTGAGGAAATTGAGAGTGGAATTCGGTTTTGGGAGATTGTAATGGGTTTCCAGCTTCCCAACTCACCTATTTATGATTTAAGGTTACCCCCATATGAAGTAAGGTTCAGCTCTATGCTTGTAACCAGATGAAACGAGTTGTTGGTTCCAATTTGGTTTGAAACCGACTTTTATTTTTTTGCAGAATTGCTCGAAATACTCGAGTCTTTTTCCCATTACTCGAGTCTTTTTCAGCAATCCAAAGAACACTCGAGTCTTCCATGAAGGACTCGAGTCTTTCGACCAAAATTCAAATTTCTCAAACAGTTTAGAGATTCTACTCGAGTTCTCCCCAAAACACTCTAGTCTTTTAACCTAATTTCAGAAAATTCATTATTTTGTTCAATATAATAACATTATTATTTTAAATACTTTAAATTTTTATTTATTTATGAAAATATAGGGCCTTACACAAGTAGCAGCAGCAGCAGTAGTAGAAGAAGTCTCCTAGAAGCAGCAGTAGTAGTCATCATCCAACATCAGCAGCAACATCTCCTGCACATCAGCCATAATGTGAACGACAGGCTCCACTGACTCTACCCTATGCACATACCTAGGGATCATCGTCCCTCCACTGACTCCCGGTAGAGTGAACGACAGGCTCGCCTCCGCTCTCGTCCTCCACAGGATCCTCCTCTATCTCATCCGATGGAGTGGGTACCCTTCCACTGGGCATAGGGTCAGGTGATGGCGAGACCCTAACAGGACTCCTCGGATCAGATAGGGGAGTCTCCTCTCGGACGACTCTAGGAGTAAAAGGGTGTGAGCGGGTAGGTCGGAATCGATGAGCGAGCTGGTCGTGTGGGAGGTGGTCCATGGTCAGTGTAAAGGGGTGGTACATGCATAGTGTATATGATGGGGATCCTAAACATACGAGGACGAAACCGAATCAGCGGGTTGGGGTGGTAGAAGGTAACCTCTACCTCACCCTCAAATACCGCTCGGTGATCCTCGTAGATCCATATGCCACTAGGAAGTGGCCAGATCTCGATGCAAGCGATGTAACGTGACATCACCTTCAAGGGCAGAGGGATAAGCAATTCTATACACATAATAAATAGAGCATAAATAATTGTACAACATAAATATGAATGTGTGCAGCAATAAACAACAACCACATTTAGCATTTAGCAATTATTATATGCAAATAGAATGATCGTACTTATTTTCAGTTATCCACTTTAAATTAGATGAATGGCATGATGTATGAGGCTAGCTCTCAACCATAACTCCATTAATCTATGTCACTCTCTGACGTCCATCCTTTACTTCATACCAGCACTCAACAGTGCGTTGTACTCCTAGGTGTACAACATTCGTACATTCACCAAGAATGTACACGACAAGCTTGGAAATGGTACATAACGTGCTCCTCGAGCAACGTCTCGTCGTCTCAACGGATTAACCATATCATCAGCATCTCACTTTTGCTGGCCACATCGTCAACCATAATGTGTCATCAAGAAAGCCGTCAGTTGGCACTCCCAGAGGCCCTCCTCATGTTACAAAAACATGAAAAACGATCTATCACCCGAACTCCAGGATGAATATAGTTTCTTAACTTAAAAGAATTGATTGGTATATCTCAATTAATAATATCTCACATTATTAATTCAATAGTTTCATAACATCATCAATCAATTACTTTTAAGTCTTAGATCACTTGGATTATTATCATTTAAATATTAACAGAATGATTCAGAATTAAAAATGGCATTCTTAATTTTATGGACAGAAATACTCGAGTATTCTTCATAATAATCGAGTAGTTCTTCAGTCTTTCCAGATTACTCGAGTAGTTAACAAGCTACTCGAGTCGTTCATGCTTTTCCAGAAAAGTCAGGTTTCAAGTCTTCTAAAAATACTCGAGTAGTTCATGAAATACTCGAGTCGTTCATCAACCCAGAATACTCGAGTAGTTCATGCGTTACTCGAGTGGTTCATCAGAAAACACTCTTGTTGCATCAGTCAATACTCGAGTCCTAGACCTGATACTCGAGTGTTGGTGCAAAGAGATGCACTGGTGCATCACGAAATACTCGAGTATCGAGCCATGTACTCGAGTATTAACAGATAGTACAGACTGAAAATCTGGTTTTAACATACCATTTTCAATTCTAACCATTTCTAATCCAGTCCAATGATCAACAGAGTTCATATATCATATATTAAAAATGTTCAAGCACTTAGAACACATCAAATTACAGAATTAACAGAGATTCACAAGATTATGCATAAAACTTATAAAATCCACAACTTAACATACCAATTTGCATAATACACAGAATACTCATGATTTTAAGTTCTAAATAGCTTGCATGCAACATATCCAACATGCTCATAACAACTTTAGAGCAGAGGTTGGTCTCCAAACCAATTTCCCTATTCAAACTAAGCCTTTACAGCCTCTTGGTGGCTCTCTAATCAAATTCATGTAATTTAAACTCTATCTAGTGAATATAAAGCTTTCCCCTTACCTCTCAGACGTGTACTAACAGAAAATTTTGAAAGAAAAGCTCCCCAACACAGAAACCACTTCAAGCACCAACATGCAGAGCAGTTTGAGTGGAGCACCAAAATTGAATTCGTTGACACATGAAACAACAATAAAAATTGGGGAAATTAGTTTCCCTAGATTCTATGCAACACAAACTAACTAAAGAAACAAGTTTGAGACTCAGAGAGTGCGTGAGCTTACCAAAACAATGACCAAAGTAAGCTCCAGAGACTGTTGACAACAAACGAACTCCAACTTCCATGCCTCGATTCTTCCAATATACAAACTCTCAGCTCACAATTTTTGTGTCTATACAAAGCTCGAGATGTGAGCTTTGTATTGGTGTATGATTTGTGACTCGAATCAAAACAGAGAGGGAGAATCGATCAAACCAATTCAGGAACCCTAACACATGCAAGACTTCACGAATTTGGCAAAATGGAGTGGTTGATCCGTCAACCAAAGCTTAAATAGATTGAGATCATGCTCATGCAGCTCGACACGGAGGTGTGGACGTGTAGTGGAGGGTGATTTCGTGTCAAACAGCAAGAATCGTTGGTGGTGACTCACCAAAACGCACTAACTCGTGCAACTCAGACCAGAATACTCGAGTCTTTTCAGTAATAATCGAGTATTTTGGTCAGTTTTTGAAAAATATTTATTTTATTTTCTTTCCCTCCAAAACCTTTCCTAAAAATACTTCTAGGTTCCCAAAACAGGGACTAATGTGCAAATTATTTATTTTCACATAAATATAATTACCAAATTAAATTCACACATTTACTAACAACATAAGCACAGATTTTAATCAAAGATTAAAAATAGAAATAATTAATTATAATAAACTTTATAATTAACATTTCATTAATGAGGGATTAAAATTTTGGGGTGTTACACTACTCCCTCACTTACAAGGAATTTTGTCCCCGAAATTAAACTTATACAAACAACTCAGGATAGTCCGGACACATCTTATCCTCTAATTCCCAAGATGCTTCCATCACATCACCACAAATCCAGATAACCTTGACCAAAAGAATATCCTTTCCTCTAAGCTGCTTGACTCTTCGATCTTCAATGCGGATAGGCATAGCTTCAAAGGTTAGGTTCTCACGTATTTCTAGGTCATCAGGTTGGATTCTAAGAACAATGGTGGGATCATGAATATACTTTTTCAACTGAGACACGTGAAACACATTATGAAGATTAGCTAATGACGGGGGTAGGTCTATTTGATAAGCTACTGAACCAACCTTTTTAAGAATTTGGTAAGGACCAATAAACTTAGGTGATAGTTTCTGGGTTTTCAAAGCTCTACTAACACCTTTTCTTGGTACTATTCTAATGAAAACATGGTCACCTTCAGCAAATTCTAATGGTTTCCTCCTCCGATCGGCATAGCTCTTCTGCCTGCTTTGAGTAGTCTTCATCTTCTCTTGTATCATCTTAATCTTCTCAGTTGTCTCTTGTACAAAATCTGGTCCGATAAGGGAACTCTCCCCCACTTGAAACCATCATAATGGAGTCTGACACTTTCTCCCATACAGAGTTTCAAATGGTGCCATTCCAATGCTCGCATGATAACTATTGTTGTAAGTAAATTCCACGAGCGGCAACATTTGTTCCCAATTTCCTTGACCTTCCAAAGCACAGGCTCTTAAAATGTCCTCCAGTGACTGAATAGTCCTCTCCGCTTGACCATCAGTCTGAGGATGATATGCAGAACTCAACCTCAACCTTGAACCCAGAGCTTTATGTAGATCCTGCCAAAACTTCGATGTAAACCTCGGATCGCGATCTGACACGATACTTGATGGCACACCATGCAGGCGAATGACTTCTTTGATATACAACTGAGTGAGCTTCTCCAAAGAATAGCGCACATTTACCGGAATAAAATGCGCTGACTTTGTCAAGCGATCTACAATCACCCATATTGCATCATGACCAGTAGCTGTCCTTGGCAATCCGGACACAAAATCCATTGAGATACTATCCCATTTCCATAACGGAATCTCTAAGGGAAGTAACTCCCCTCCTGGCCTTTGGTGTTCCACCTTAGTCTTCTGACACACCAAACAACACGCTACGTACTTTGCTACATCTTTCTTTAAACCAGGCCACCAAAATATCTTTCTCAACTCCTGATACATTTTGGTAGCTCCCGGATGTATACTCATCTTGCTCTTATGCGCTTCATCCAGAATCATTCTCCTTACTTCTGAATTATCGGGCACACAAATCCTTGTTCTAAAGTGAAGAATTTCTTCCTTCCCTTCTTGAAATTCCATCGACGTTGCCTCATGTTCAACTCTTTCTGATCGAAAAGGTACTTTAAACTCTTATGGTCACTAAATACCCGAAACGTAGTGCCATAGAGATAGTGCCTCCAAATCTTTAGAGCGAAGACAACAGCTGCCAGCTCTAAGTCATGAGTTGGATAGTTCATTTCATGAACCTTTAGTTGTCTCGAGGCATAAGCTACTACCTTTCCATCTTGTATCAACACACTCCCAAGTCCTTGTTTTGATGCATCACAGTACACCTCAATTCTTCTGTGGATCAGGCAAAATCAACACAGGAGATGATGTCAATCTTTCCTTCAACTCTCGGAAACTCCTTTCACACTTCTCATCCCATATAAATGGTTGGTCTTTCCGAGTTAACTTCGTCAATGGTAGCGCAATCTTCGAGAAACCTTCTATGAATCTTCTGTAGTATCCAGCCAAACCAAGAAAACTTCTCACTTCCATGACCGACTTCGGTTGTTCCCATTGTAGAACTGAACTAACTTTCGCCGGATCAACAGCTATTCCCTTGTTTGATAACACATGTCCTAAAAACTTAACTTCCTCCAGCCAGAACTCACACTTCGCAAGTTTGGCGTACAATTGCTTCTCCTTTAGGACATTCAACACTATTCTTAAGTGTTCAGCATGCTCCGCCGGACTTTTGGAATAAATAAGGATATCGTCAATGAACACAACCACGAATGAATCTAAATAGGGTCTAAAGATTCGATTCATGTAGTCCATGAAAATAGCTGGTGCATTGGTCAATCCAAACGACATCACAACATACTCATAATGCCCGTATCGGGATCGAAATGCAGTCTTAGAGATATCCTCTTCTCTAATCCTGATCTGATGATACCCCGATCTCAGATCAATCTTAGAAAACACTGAAGCCCACAAACTTGATCCATAAGGTCATCTATCCTTGGTAAAGGATACTTATTCTTGATTGTGACCTTATTCAAGTGCCGATAGTCGATACACATCCTCATGATACCATGTTTCTTTTTGACGAACAAGACCGGAGCACCCCAAGGTGACACACTTGGTCGGATCATCTGCTTCTACAACAACTCTTCAATTTGTTTTTTCATCTCAACCATTTCAAGCGGTGCCATTCTCTTCTACTTCAGTGTTGAATAAACACATATAGCCTGAAGGTTTTGGGTCTCTATAGATCACTATTTTTGTATCACAATTAATGATCACTTGGTTTCGACTTAACCAGTCCATTCCCAAGATCACATCCAATTGCGATAAGGGTAAACAGATCAAATCTACCCTAGAGATTTGTCCTAACACTTCTATACAACAGTTAACACATGCTTTAGAAACAACTACATGAGCATTAGTAGGGGTTTCTACTTTAAGAGTATATGACAACTCAGGTATGGGTAAACTCAAACGATTTACACATTCATAAGAAACAAATGAATGCATTGCACCGGAATCAAACAACACATTACAAAGCTGACCATTTAGCAAGTAATTATCTTGCACAAGATCAGAGGATTGGCTTGCCTCCACACCACTAAGCGTGAAAACCCTTCCTTGAACCACGGGCTTGTTAGCTGCCCCTCTCGAATTAGTCTTGGCTGGTTCCTTGCAGTCCTTCGCAAAATGTCCCGGTTTTCCACAATTGAAGCAGCCACTTGTCGCCCAACAAAAACGACCATAATGACGACGTTTACACTTGTCACAATAGGGAGCCTCACTTTGGAAATTTATTTCATCATTAATTCCAACTTTTCCTTTGCCTTTCCCTCGGCGATCATATGGTCCTTTGCCTCGATTATTGGAACCTTTGCATCTCTGGGGCCCATAACTCTGATTGTCTTTCTTCTCCGAAGTTGGCAACCCTTCTGCCTTTTTATCTTCCTCATACATCCTACACATATCCACAGTGCAGGAAAACTCTGAATCTGTTGATAGCTAAAAATAAACTTCAATTTAGGCCTCAAGCCTCCTTCAAACTTGATACACTTGCTCCTTTCATCTAGATTGTTCTGGTAATATGGAGAGTACTTCATCAATTCCTCGAACGTGGCTGCGTACTCACCCACACTCATGTCTCCTTGCTTCAGCTGCAAGAATTCAACTTCCTTCTTTCTCCTCAAATATTCTGGGAAGTATTTATTGAGAAACTTCTCCATAAACACACCCCAGTTCACATCCCTTCCTTCATAATGAAAAAGCTGAAATGTATGGTTCCACCAATTCTCAGCCTTATCTTCTAACATATAGACTGCATATGCCACCTTCTGAGCTTCCGTGCAGTCTAATGTTCTGAAGATTTTATCCATGGTTTGAATCCACTTATTAGCCTCCTCAGGTTTAAATACTCCTTCAAACTTGGGTGGATTACAACTCCTAAAATCCGCCAAACTCTTAGCCTCGGTATTACCAACATTACACTGATGAGGTTGTTGGAATAATTGGTGGTATTGGTTAAAGTCACCTGTAGTGTCCTAATCACTATATGTCCTTAACCCTCTAAGTGCTCAAGATTATGGCAACCAGGAGCCTAGAAGAGGATCGAGTATTGATGTATGACTTATGGTATTTCTGCAGTTCCAATTGGGAAAAGCATGATCTCCCTAGTCAACGTGTGTGTGCAGAGTGTCAACTTAGGGATGAGATTACTTACCTGAAACCTTAGCTGTGATGAGCTATTTATAGGGTTTGGAGGAGGCTGATATGGGCTCTTTGGGCCCTGTATCAGAGTTGTGCTGAACCAGGATTCTGTGAGATAATATCGAACGATTATGCTTCTAGAATCTGGATAGGATCAGTTGAAGATCTCATGTCTAGGCTGTTGCGAGAATCTAGGAGAGATTTGCGGAAGGGATAAGAAGCCTTGGCGAGCCTAAGCTTATCCTCGAACCGACGGTATGTCTCGGTCCTAGAGTCTCGAGCCTCATGGATCGGGGACCGATCGTAAGGCTCGGTTCCATCAAGTCCGAGCCTGGCCCTCTCGTATGCTCGGATCCCACGAGTCCGAGCGAAGGACTTTCATGACAGGTTAACCGAGTAAATACCTTTACAGGAACCCTTTGGTGAGGCTCGGTCCATATATGGTCGGCAGAATCTACAAGCCCCCCAACTCGTAAGACTTGGAAAGTCTATGGTGAGGTAACAAGTGGCTAGGGTTGACCTTTAGCATGTCTTGGTTCAGAAGTGTGTGACAACTGTTTCCAGCCTTAACCATGTAGCCTGTTCGAGGTGACGTTTTAGGTTCTTTAGGTACGACACGTGCCCCGGGAAGTTGTGCCAAATCATTTCAAATTTCGAACTTTGAAAAAGTAACTCCAATAACTGCCACGTCTTTCCCTGTGGGTGGCTGAGCGGGTTAATGGGCCTTTGACCCAACCGGTGCATCGTGGAAGGAGGGAAGCTGAGGGTTTTTGAGGGGTATTTAAACCCTTTATTCATACCCCTCCACTACTTTACACTCATTTTCAGTTTCATAAACCAGAAACCTTCTTCATTCTCTAACTCCAAACACATTTCCGTGCATCTCCTTAACGCATTCACGATCAATCATCGCAATCAAAATTTTCCACAAAGATCAAGCAACAACCAAAAATAGGTAATCTTTTCTTCCCTTCTGACTCAAACAATTACTTCTGGTTCTGTCGTTTCTTCTTTTTGAGAGGGTTTTGCTTTTTCTGGGTTTTGCAGGGATTTGGGGTTTTAGTTCTAGGTTGGTAGTTAAAGGGTTTGGTATTAGGATTTCTCAATTATGAGGGGTTGGAGATACTTTCAGAAGTTTTACTATGAACTCTGTGAGAGATTAGGCGAAGAGCCTTCCAGTGATTCTAGTTCCTCTGGGGATTCTTGGGATTATGAGGTTGAATCCGTTCCTTTAGAAATTGGTTATGACACTGCTAATACTGGTAATAAAACTGTAAATCCTCCTACCCCCCTTGTGGTGAAAGGATAAACGAGTCATCCGAGGTAGAACCTTTGACCACGGAGTATCCCACCGATCCCGCAGAGGAAAGTAGGAGGCTATTAGCTTATAGGTTTGCCGAGCGTCGGGCTCAGGTTAGGACTAGCCCAGAGTGCTTTACAAGAGGGAAAGAGTTTTGGGGAAAACCTATGAGGGTGAGGGGAAAAGGTCCAAGGCTCAGCCTTAGGTTTAGAATTAAAATACCTGTTATGAAAAATGCTAACGCCGAGCCTTTTACTTTTTTCCCAGATATGGTGGAGCGCAGGTGTGTGACCCATCCCGAAGAATTCCCTTTACCACCCAACCATGCGGAGTATGACGAAAATTTCGATCGAGAAGTACTCGGGATGAGGCCCTCTTTGCTTACGACGGATAGTTTGAACCATCTACAACCTATTTTGACCCCTCCGAACGTAAACGGGAATGTCTCGGAATTTTCTTTGACGCATGTGAGCATAGACGACCGCATATGCTTCAAAGTGCCAGTAAACCAACAGTTTTTCTACTTCTACGAGATAGCCACGAAGGTCAGAATTCGTGTGCCATTTTCCACCTTCGAGATAGAGGTCCTCAACCATCTAGGCATAGCCCCGAGTCAGCTGCATCCGAGCGGGTGGGCCTTTGCCAGAGCATTCCAGCAATTTTGCGATGCTGAGGGTCTGGTCGCGACGTTACGAGCCTTTTTTTGGATATATGCCCCTCAAGTAAACAAATTTGGTGACTCCAAAGGGCTCTGGGTGTCGTTGAAGGCTCGGAAAGACCATGCCCTTTTTGCTAAGGTTACCGACTCTTGGAAATCCTTCAAACCTCGCTTCTTCAAGTACGAAGATACGGGAGCCGAGGTATGCTGGTTCATGAAGCAAGTTGAAGATGGAGAAGAAGTTAAGGTCGTGCCTCAGTTCCCGCTAAGCTGGTCGGGCGATATTTATCAGAGAGGAGCCTCCTTATACCAATTCGACTACAAAGTGGATTTGAGTAGGGCCGAGAGGCGTGTATGTAATCGGGTTTGGGAATATCTCCAAGAAAAGGCCAGATTGATACAAAACAAATAGTTTTGAAGAGAACAAAGGCTGAAGTGAAGACCGAGCTGGGTATCTATATATATATTTTTTTTGCTCGGTATAATATTGACATACTCTTTCTGTTGCAGAGAAAATGGTGAAAAAAGTATCTAAGGCCAAGAAGAGTGCTGCTGCCTCATCTAGGTTGGCACAGCTAGCTGTGATGAAGGCAGGTTCTGGTTCATCGAGTAGGAGCCAGTCCTCCGGGCCAACACCAACTGACAGTCCAACCGTTACTCCCAGTGCTGCTCTTGCCGAGGGGGCCTTGGCAGCCGAGGGCATTGAGCAAGTAGTTACTGGGCACCGTGTTGTCGAAGTTGCTGAAGTTAACGCGGAGGCTCAGCCGAGTGCCGAAGGTACTCCCGAGCGTCCCCCCAAGAGGCCTCGGATGGACAAGGGAAAAGGGGTAGCTGGGGAGTGGCTTAACCTTAGTAAATCCCACAAAGGGATCCAAGGCTCTGAGGGCAGGGAGGACATTGTTGCAAAAATAGTATGGGTGAAGAAGACTCCTGATGGCTTCAATGCAATAGTCTTCCCACCTGAAGATGCACAAGTGATGGATGCCTGGCCTGCATCGGTTTGGGAAAACAACTGTTCCGCCTTGGTAAAGGGTCTTCTAAGGAGTGGGAGCATCCTTCGCTACCTTGGTCAGCGTGGTGAGGATGTTTATGCTGGTGTGGCCACCGAAGGGAAGAAAAAACGACAAGCAGCTGACGCTCGGGAGGATTATTTAAACCTCCAGGTAGAAGCCTTTGAAAAAAGACTTCAAACAATGGCTGCAGAGAAGGAAGGGCTGCAAAAGGATAAGCAAGAGGCTTAAGATGCCAAGGCTAGAGCTGAGGCTGACAAGGAGAAGGCTGAGAAAACTCTTCAGGAGGCCAATGAGAGGATGAGGAGGGCCGAGGAGATCCTGAAGAAGGCCGAAGAGGATGCCACAGCTCTGCGGGAGGCTACAGAGAAGGCTCGGAAAGCCGAGGAGGATGTTGCAGTGGCTCGAGAGCAACTCGAGTATGCCAAGGATGAGGCCGCCGGACTCCGAGCATCTCTAGACAAAATGAGAGCGAAAGCTCTTAAGCACAAAAGGGCAGCCAGAGAGAATCTTTATAACTAGGATCATGCAGTTGAAGACTCTTTCCTCAATATCGTCGAGCAGCTTCGTATCCTGTATCCTGGCCTCATAACCAAAGGTGTTGACCCCAACTTTAGTGTTAAAGATGGTCGGATCGTGGGTGAGAACGGAGTCAAAATAGACATGGGTGGAAACGATCTGCCTGATCACTTTGCTCAAGAGTCTGAAGAAGACAGGGCCGAGGGTGAACAAGGAGAAGCTGAAGGCGACGAAGAAGAGGATGATAAATTTGATCCTGAAAGTATAGTGTTGTCCGATATAGAGTAGATTTACCCTTTTGCTTTTCAACTTACGTATTTTCCCCATTAGATGGGCTTGGACCTTTTGCTGTAACCACTTTGAATATTTATAATATTCGTTATGACTTTTTGCTTCTCTCATATTATTTTTTAGTTATGAATTCAAGTGTTAAGACCTTGGAACTTCGACACTCTAGCCAAGGTGGGTTCCTCTATCCACGATGTATAAAATGATTTTATGCCAATCACGTTTGAATCGGGAATCTTTTAAAGTACTTGACGAGTTATAAGCTCTTGTTCGAGCTGTTTATAATCGTTCCCGTCATAAACGGTGGCTAATCGGTTATGAGGAAAAGTACGTAAATACAATGAATTCAGAAACAGAACTTTCATTTAACTGAAGGAGTAAATACAATGGGCTCGGAATTTCACCGAGCGTACACCATTATCAAAAATAAACAGACCTATCACGTAACAAAAGTAACAATGAAACTAAAAACAATTGAAATAGGGATGAAAGACTTTAGCTGAAATACGCTTTAAGCTTTGCCACATTCCAAGTGTTATTGATGAGAGCCCCAGAGAGAGTTTCGAGTTTGTAGGCCCCTGTTCCCGTCTTGGAAGCTATTCGGTATGGCCCTTCCCAGTTTTGAACCAGTTTCCCGTCTTTAGCGTTTTTTAGGCCAATGTCAGATCTTCTTAAGACGAGGTCACCTACTTCAAATTCTCTTGGTACTACCAAGCGATTATACTCTTTTGCTTGCATTAGGTTGGCATGTCGTTCTCGCTCGGCGGCTAGATCTCTGACTTCATCAGACAGAATGAGGTCTTCACACAGTAAAGTGTTGTTGAGGGGGTTTGGTTGTTGTATGGTTCGAAATGAGGGGATGATCCTTTCCATCGGGATGACCGCTTCGCAGCCGTAGGTATGCCGATAAGGAGTTTCCCCCGTCGAGGTTTGTATTGTGGTGCGGTATGACCAAAGTACTTCATGCAGATTATCTGACCAATTTCCCTTTGCACCAATAAGCCTCTTCTTAATTCCCTGGATGATGGTTCGATTAACTGATTCCACTTGTCCATTGGTCTAAGGATGCTCAACCGAGGAAAAATAGTGCTCGATGTTTAAAGCATTGACCAAATCTTGGAACGCCTTTGCTGCGAACTGAGTTCCGTTGTCAGTCACCAGAACTTGTGGAACTCCAAACCGAGCTATGACCTACCTTTCAAAAAACTTCTGAACGTTGGCAGACGAGATAGTTGCTAGAGGCTCGGCTTCTACCCATTTGGTAAAATAATCTATGGCAACTACCACCCATTTCAGCTGTCCTGGTGCGGTGGGGAACTGGCCAATCAAATCCATTCCCCATTGATAGAAAGGATAGGGAGATGAAAGTGAGTGGAGTTCCTTGGCCGGCTTCTGGTACACATCGCTATGGAATTGACACTTTCCGCATCTTTTCACATGATTAATTGCATCTTGCTGAAGGGTCGGCCAATAATATCCTGCCCTTAGAATCTTTTTGGCCAATGATTTACCACCAACATGATGGCTTCCGATTCCTCCGTGAACCTCTTCAAGTGTTTGTTTTGCTTCAGTGGGATCCAAACATCTGAGCATAGGGCCACTGACCCCTTGGCGAAACAAAATTCCTTCAACCAGAGCAAATTGCGACGCTTTCCTGATAAGCTTCTTAGCCTTGGTTGGATCAGTAGGCAAAGTTCCTTGTTCTAAGTAACTGGTGATCGGAGCAGTCCAATTTGGATCCACCAAAACGGAGAGGAAAACGCTAGGTCCGTGCACCGTTTCCTGGACCAATGTCTTGTTATTTTCGGGGCCTTTTGTTGAAGCAAGTTTTGAAAGAATGTCTGCTCGGCCATTGCTTTCCCTTGGAATATGACAGAATTCAACTTTGGCAAACTCTGAAGACAAGAACTTCACCTTCTCAAGATACTTTTGGAGGATGGGTTCTTTGGCTTGATAATCTCCTTTGACTTGAGAGACCACCAGCTGAGAATCACTGAAAATCTTGACTTCTCGGGCCCCTACCTCCTTTGCCATCCTGAGACCAGCCATTACAGCTTTGTATTCTGCCTGATTGTTTGAAGTAGGAAATTCAAACTTCAAAGAATACTCAAGGGTAACACCATCGGAGTTTTCCAGGATTATACCAGCACCTGCCCCAAGCTTGTTGCTCGATCCATCAACGTAAATGCTCCAGTCCAAGTTTGAGCTCGTCAATGGCTCAGTAAACTCGGTGAGGAAATCAGCTAGAACCTGAGACTTCATTGTCTTCCTTGGTTCGAAAGTGATGTCGAACTCGGAAAGTTCAATGGCCCAAGTTACCATTCTTCCTGCTAAGTCGGGTTTCTGGAGAATCTGGCGGATAGGTTGAGCTGTTCTGACCTTAATGTGATGACTTTGGAAGTACTGACGCAGTCTTCTGGCCGTGATGACCAAACAGAAAGCCAATTTTTCCACCTTTTGGTATCTCAGTTATGGTCCTTGAAGCGCTCGGCTAACAAAATAAACGGGGGATTCCTTGCCTGATTCTCCTCGAACTAAAACTGAACTGACAACTGAATCACCCACTGACAAGTATAGGAACAGAGTCTCTCCAATTACAGGGCTAGATAGGATCGGGGGGATGCCAGGTATTGCTTAAGGTCAGTGAAGGCCTTTTCGCATGCATCGTTCCACTCAAACGCCTTCTCTTTTTCCTTTCTCAACAGTTGGTACCATGGTAGGGCCCTCCGAGCTGATTGGGATAAGAATCTGGAAAGAGCTGCTACCCGACCTGCTAATTGCTGTACACCCTTAATATCAGATGGACTCTTCATCTCGAGGATAGCTCGGCATTTTTCAGGGTTCGCTTCGATTCCTCGTTCAGTGAGCATAAATCTGAGGAATGATCCAGCGGGAACCCCAAAGGTGCATTTTTCAGGATTCAGCCTCATATCGTACTGCCGAATTTTGTCAAGAATGATCTTCAAGTCCTTGGCATGGTCTTCTTCCTTCAAACTCTTGGTAATCATGTCATCGATGTAAACTTCCATTCTGGGCCCGATAAGTGGGCCGAACACTTTATTCATCATTCGCTGATAAGTTGCCCTAGCGTTCTTGAGTCTGAAGGGCATGACATTATAACAGTACGTAGCGTTTTTAGTAACGAAGGAAGTTTTCACCTGATCCGGAGGATACATCGGAATCTAATTGTAGCCAGAATAAGCGTCCATGAAGGATAGTCTTTGGTATCCTGCCGAGTTGTCTACTAATTTGTCTATGCAAGGAAGTGGATATTGGTCTTTAGGGCAGACCTTGTTCAGGTCTGTATAATCCACGCACATTCTCCACTTTCCATTAGATTTTTTGACCAGTACGGGATTAGCCGGCCAATCGGTGTATACCACATCCCTGATGAACCCTGCTTCAAGCAGCTCGACAACCTTTTCCTCCGTGGCTTGAGCTTTTTCGGTTCCGACCCGCCTCTTCTTCTGGCAAACTGGTTTAGCACCAGGATAGACACTTAATTTGTGGCAGATGAAATTCGGGTCAATGCCTGGCATGTCTGTCGAGGTCCAGGCGAATAGATCTTTGTTCTCAATGAGCAGTTCTGTCAACTCTTTCTCAACTTCCTCGGCAAGACCAACACCAATCTTGACACAGCGGGATGGATCGGAGCCCAAGATTATCTTCTTGAAATCCCCCTGAGGGGTTGGTCTGGTTTCGTCATCCTCCCTTACATCAAGATCTGCCAGGTTAACACTTCCCTTATTTAGTGGCTCTTGTATAATTTTTTCATCTTCGATCTTCGGTTTACCCAGGCTGATATTGTAGCACTTCCGAGCCAACTCTTGTTCAGAATGCACCGTGACCACCTTGTCGTCAGACCCTGGAAATTTCATAGCTAGGTGGACAGTTGAAACAACGGCGCCAAAAGACTGGAGTGCAGTACGACCGAGGATGGCGTTGTATGCCGACGGAGCCTGGACGACCAGAAACTTCACTATCTCTGTTCGATCGGATGATTGTTCCCCCAGGGTGACTGGGAGGTGGATATGGCCTAGGGGAACAATCGAATGGCCCATAAAGCCAATCAAATTTCCTTCGAACGGAGTTAGATTAGACCTCTTCAGCTTCAAGGCT
The DNA here is from genome assembly GCA_037953625.1 of Crotalaria pallida. Classification (NCBI taxonomy): domain Eukaryota; kingdom Viridiplantae; phylum Streptophyta; class Magnoliopsida; order Fabales; family Fabaceae; genus Crotalaria; species Crotalaria pallida. The sequence goes on from CM075649.1 coordinate 85,022,460, forward strand.
TCAAACAAATCCATGTACATAATATCTGCTGAGCTTCCCTGATCAACAAGAATCCTCTTTACTTCATAATTACCGAGCAGAGCCGTAACTACCATGGGATCGTTGTGGTCTCGGATTATGTCAGTGAAGTCCTCGTCACTGAAGCTGATGACGATATTCTTCTATTTAGGCTTTTGAATTGGTCGGCTGGCAACAGAAAGGACTTGACCCACGTACTTTTTTCGGTCACCTCTTTTCTCCCCTCCACCTGCGAATCCTCCATCAAAAAACCCTCTCGACCCTTATCCTATTCGGACAGTAGGGTTGAAGCTGCCCCCGCAGGTGGTGAGGGGCTCCTATTTCTTTGTTTCTGCTCGGGTTTGGGTGAGGACTGGCTTTTTCTCCTAGTACGCTTCCGCATTGCTTTGCCAATGTACTGTTGGAGTTTTCCGTCCCTCACCATTTCTTCAATCAAGTCTTTTAACATGGTGCATTGGTAAGTGGTGTGTCCCCATCCACCATGATGGTCACAATACTTGGTCTTATCTTTCTGAGCAACTTTTCTCAAAGCTGGAGGCCTAGTAATATTGCGCATCTCGGTGTGCATAGTCTCGCGAAGGATTTGACTCCTTGGTACTGTAAGCTGAGTATACTCATCATATTTGCCTTTTGGAGGCAGTTTTTCCCCTCTTTCTCTCTCTCTTTTATCCTTCCTCCCTCTACCATCTCGAAACCGATCGTTTTGCCGAGGACGTTGCTCTTGACGCTCTTCCTTACTACGCGCCACAGTACTGATTCTGTGAAACTCTTCCAAATTTACAAACTTTCTGGACCTTTCCCTGAGCTCGGCCATATCCTTAGGTGGTTCTCCTATCAAAGAATCCTTAAAATCTCCGTCTCGTAACCCTTGAGTAAGCAAGAGAACAGATACTCCAGATTGTAAACCCGATATGCCACTAGCCTCTTGTTGATACCGAGCTAAATAGTCTCGTAGAGACTCGTCTGGTCTCTGTGCAACTCCAGCTAATGAATGATCGGATTTTGGCTGTGACATACTGGCAGTGTACCTATTCAAGAACGTTCTTCTAAGTTCAGCCCAAGAGTGAATTGAATTTGTAGGTAGGGAGTTGAACCACCGTAAGGGCGCCGAGCCCAAAGTCATTGAGAAAGCGCGACATTTCATGAAGTCCCCTCCTCCATAAAACATCATGGAGGACTCGTAAGCCGCAATATGGTCCATCGGATCGGTTGTCCCGGTATAGCGAGGAATATTTTGATGTCCTACATAAGTTTGCGGGGTTTGGTATTCCATGATCTCTGCTGTGAAAGGATGGCCAGGATGAGGTTCCCCGGTAATACGTTCGGGAACCACGCTCGGGTTAAAAGATGGAGGAGGAGGAAGGTTGCTTGGGTTGCCGGAAGCCACGCGAGGGCTTTTCTCGGCTGTTCTTGCCATGCTCTGCTGCTGAAGAGCAGCAATAGCCTGATTCTGTCTCTCGATCAAGGAAGTCTGAGTTCTTAAAATTTCCATGATTGACTCTTCTCGCCTTCGAGCCGAAGAGGTAGTCATGTAAGACCTGCCCTCAGTTTCAGTGGAACGTGGTCCACCTTGAAGCGTTCCAAAGTGGCCCCTCGTCAAGTGAGGTACTTCTCTTTGGGATCTATCGGCTCGGGAATGATCATGACGAGCGGAACGTTCTACTCGACGAGCCTCATCAGTTCGTGATCTACAAGGGGCCCTCCGAGATACGTATGGTCCAGAATCTGCAGTATCATGCCACTTTGAAACATGACCATCAGGAATAGTGTGAGAATTAGATCGTCCTCTGCCGCCTTCAATAAGGGGAGGGACATTAGCCTGTGCCTGAAGGGGATTTTCAGGAGGAACTGGAGGGGGGGTTAACAGGAGGAGCCTGATTGCCTTCAGGGGGCCCTTCCGGAGCGATCTTGTCCCTGATATTTCCTCTTCCGTTTTTGGGTGGCCTCCCACGGAGGCGACGACGGAGATATCGTTCATTATCGTTGTTGTTTGCCATGAAAACAGTGGATGTGGGAATATTAGTTATTCGTTCCCCACAGACGGCGCCAAATGTAGTGTCCTAATCACTATATGTCCTTAACCCTCTAAGTGCTCAAGATTATGGTAACCAGGAGCCCAGGAGAGGATCGAGTATTGATGTATGACTTATGGTATTTCTGCAGTTCCAGTTGGGAAAAGCAGGATCTCCCTAGTCAACGTGTGTGTGCAGAGTGTCAACTTAGAGATGAGATTACTTACCTGAAACCCTAGCTGTGATGAGCTATTTATAGGGTTTGGAGGAGGCTGATATGGGCTCTTTGGGCCCTGTATCAGAGTTGTGCTGAACCAGGATTCTGTGAGATAATATCGGACGATTATGCTTCTAGAATCTGGATAGGATCAGCTGAAGATCTCATGTCTAGGCTGTTGCGAGAATCTAGAAGAGATTTGCGGAAGGGATAAGAAGCCTCGGCGAGCCTAAGCTTATCCTCGAACCGACGGTATGTCTCGGTCCTAGAGTCCCGAGCCTGATGGATTGGGGACCGATCGTAAGGCTCGGTTCCATCAAGTCCGAGCCTGGCCCTCTCGTATGCTCAGATCCCACGAGTCCAAGCGAAGGACTTTCATGACAGGTAAACCGAGTAAAATGCCTTTAGAGGAACCCTTTGGTGAGGCTCGGGTCCGTATATGGTCGGCAGACCCTACATCACCCAAGAGGGGGGGTGAATTGGGTGTTTATAAAAACATTGAAATTCAATTGCAACAAACGATCTTTGAATGATTAACAGAGATTAAACGAGCGGAAGACTTAAAGAACTAATGGAAAACGATTTTAAGCAAATAAAAACACGATATTTAATATTAATAGGTAAAACTTATTATATGCGTGATTGAAGACATAAAACAAAAAAACGCAAAACATGCGCTAAATAGATTAAAACGTGAAAATAGCTTTTATCCGCGAAACTAATAATCAACACAAAAATAAACATGCGGAAATAAAAGAGATAAGGGATAGAGAAAATTGCACCGGGGATTTTTATCCTGGTTCGGCAAACAACGCCTACATTCAATCCTCAAGCGTCCCACTTGAGCTTTTCACTAAGCCAAGACGCAACGTGTCCCCAAGTACATCCAGAGCGCCCCGCAAGCTACTAGGAATCCCACCGTTCGCTAGGGACCTCGAACAAAATAGCCTAACTACTAGGAATCCCACCGTTCGTATAGCGCTACCCAAAACAACAGGGTTAACTCACCCTATGAACGCGACACACGTTCAATCCTAAGGGAAAACACTCCTTAATCTAAGGTTGTCACACCCCTTACAATCAAAAGGATTTGCACGAAGAAATGTGTGCAACTAACAATAAAGCTCTCTAGATAGAGCAGATACTACAATAGAGTCCTATGACAAATGAATAATCTTAAGCAAACTCAATATCAAACCAATATGATGATGATGATGATTTTCTTCTCAAAAGAATTTTTGCCAAGAAGAGAGTGTTGGAAGTCAAGCTGGTTGGAAGGAATGCTTCAAACTCTCTATGGACTTCAAGTTTAATGCAAATATATGTTTTGATGATAACAAGCCAACTCAAGTTCAAGCTCACAAGTGAAAACGTCAAGATTGAAGACTCAAGCAAGCCTAAGAATAGAAACCTTCTCCTTAGATCAAATGTAAGGTAATGAAGTTTTTGTTTACTTAGAAGTTTCAAAGCCAGCAAAGTTTTTATTTTTGAAGAGAAGAAGAAAAACGTATTTTCTGCATACAAAATGTTTTTCTGCATTTCATAGGAGTAAAAATAGTTGATGTTACAAAACTCTGCATATTTATATGATTGCAAAAGAGAGTAATCGATTATCTCTTGCAGTAATCGATTAACTCTGTTGCATCATAGAAAAATCAGAGAAGCTGTAATCGATTAATTGAAGTTTGTTAATCAGTTACTTTCTTATGAAAGTAATCGATTACAACAGTCAAGTAATCGATTATAATTGTTGCATCATATATTTTTCAGAGGCTTAGTAATCGATTACAAGTCCTGTAGTAATCGATTACATGATGTTGCATCATATGCAAACCAGAGGCTTAATAATCGATTAACTCCTCAGTGTAATCGATTATCATAAGTTGCATCATACAATGAACAGGAGTGATGTAATCGATTAACTATTCTTAGCCTAATCGATTACATGTTTTTCAATGTTTTTAAGAATTTCTATTTTTGTAGAAATAATCGATTATTCCTTAAAGTAATCGATTACTTCATGTTTTATTGAAAAACGTGTCAGAATCATTTTTTTTATTTCTTGATTTGCTTTTATATAAAAGATTCTGATATATTTTATAAAATTCGAAAATGATGTTAATTTTGAATTATTTCCTTTTTGGTTTTAAGAATCAAATCTTTATTTTATTTCGAAAATCGTTTTGATTTTATTTTGATTTTAAAACTTATTTCAAATCTTTGTTTATTCCTTTTTGATTTTGTTTTATTAATTCAAAATCATTTTTGATTCTAAAATGTTTTTCTTTTTAAATAAAGATCACTCCAACATTTCAAAAGAAATTTTTTAGTTTTACGTTCAGACATTTTTTTCACGTTCTCTCTTCTTCTTCTTCTCAAAGTGTTCTGCTTTTCATTGTTCTAATATTTTGAAGAACAAACCTTGTTGGCTGCGAAAACTCTAAGACAAACTTCTTCTTCATTATCATAAGAGCTTATTGTAGAATCTGTGTTTTTGAGAACACGTGATACTTATTGTAATCACTCACATCAATTGTATTCAACCTTAGTGGTAGGGAGAGAATCCCATAGTTGAACGTTGAGGCGTTCGTAGGGCGAGGAACCTTGCTGTGTGATTGAGGCCCCTAGCGAACGGAGGTTCCTAGTAGTGTGCGGGGTGCTCTTGGTTGTAATAGGGTGCGGCTCTATTGCTTGGTTATAAGAACTCTCAGGCGGGTCGCTTGGGGACTGGACTAGGCCTTTCGACGGGAAGGCTGAACCAGTATAAAATTCTCCGGTGCAAGCTTTTCTATCCCTATCTCTTTAACTTTCCGCATATTTAATTTTTTACGTTTCCGCGCTACTCAATTATTATATTTCTATCGTTTTCGCGATCCGTTTCATTCGTTTAATCTCTCCATCTCAAATCAATTTTTTAATTTGGTACGAATTTTTCAATACATAATAAAACTCGATTCACCCCCCCTCTCGAGATTTTGAGGCCAAAACCAACAATTGGCATCAGAGCTAGTCTCTTGTATTAAGACTTAACCGTCTCAAGAGTATGGCTTCAAACTCTCTGTTTGGAGGTGAAGGGAGTTCTATTAACCGTCCTCCCATGTTTGATGGGGTAGGGTACGCGTATTGGAAAGCCCGTATGAAAATTTTTATTCAAGGAGTTGGATTAAAAGTTTGGGATGCTGTTGTAAATGGTCCCTATGTTCCTACCTATGCGGTTAATGGTAACACCGTCGAAAAGCCTATGGCTGAATGGACGGAGGATCAGGAACGTAGAGTCCAATACGACTTGAAAGCGAAAAATATTTTAACATCTGCTTTGAGCTATGATGAGTTTTTCAGGATATCAACATGTGAGACAGCACAACAAATGTGGGATACGCTAGAAGTCACGCATGAAGGTACAACGGAAGTAAAGAGGTCAAGAATCAATACGGTTACTGGTGAATATGAGCTGTTCAGAATGAAAGATGGAGAATCGATTCAAGAGATCCAAAAGCGCTTCACAATGATTGTAAATCAACTGACGACATTGGGGAAGAAGTTCACCAATGAGGATCTCATCAACAAAGTTCTAAGGTGTTTGGGAAGAGATTGGCAACCAAAGGTGACGGCAATTGCTGAATCAAGAAATCTCTCAACAATGACGCTGGCAACTCTGTTTGGAAAATTACAAGAACACGAAAGTGAACTAAAAAGGTTGGCTCAACATGAAGAAGAGAACAAGAAAGTTAAAAGCTTGGCATTCAAGGCTGAAGCACCTGCACCAGATAGTGACTCGGACAAAGAATTATTGAATGATGAACACATGGGTCTATTGGTGAAAAAGTTCGGGAAATTCCTGAGTAATAAAAATTTCAACAAGAGAGACAACAATAAAAGTGGAGGCTCAACCATTATATGTCATGAGTGTGGCAAGCCTGGTCACATTAGAGCAGACTGCTATCAATTGAAAAAGAAAGAGAATTCAGAAAAAGGAACCTCATGTTCAAAGAAGGGGAAGCAAGCATACTTGGCGTGGCTGGACAATGATGGATGTTCGGATGAGGATTCAGACGAACAAGAGGAGACTGCCAACATATGCATGACGGCTCACGACAATGAGGTAACTACTGAACTTAACTTTTCTTATGATGAATTACAAGAAGCATTTGAAGAGTTACATGAGGAATCTATGAGGTTATCCTTATTGGTTTCTCTAGAAAAGAAAAATTCAGCTTCCATTTTAGAAAAGAATAAAGAACTTACTAAGGAAAATGATTTTTTGAAAAATCAAAATAAGGAGCTGAATTTGACTTTAAAAAATTCTTCAAACACTTCGTGTAACGACATTAAGCTTAAAGCTAGTTCTTCTTCTTGTAAATTCTACAAGGACTTGATTAAAGAAGTTGAAGATTTAAAAGAAACCCTTGCTAAATTTACAAAAGGTAGAAATACTTTAAATTTAATGTTAGGTAGACAAAAATGTTCCTTTAATAGAGCGGGTTTAGGATATCAACCCGGTAGACATCAAAAGAAACTAAGTACCATTTTTGTCCCTGCCAGTAATCATAAGAAACCTCTTATTATATGTCATATTTGTGGTAAAAAGGGCCATGGTGCACATGAATGCATACACCGAAAAGTGAAGTTTGTTAAACCGAACAATGAAGCTAGAAGGTGGCATGATTTAAACTATGGCTATACTAACACTCAAGGACCCAAAAAGATATGGGTACCTAAAAAGAAACCTTGAATTCTTTGCTTCTAGGTTACTCCGGAAGGAAGGAAGGCATGGTGGTACTTGGACAGCGGATGCTCAAAACATATGACTGGAGATAAATCTAAATTCTCGCATCTCGTGCCTAAGGACCAAGGACATGTGACTTTCGGAGATAACAATCAAGGAAAGATTATCGGAATCGGTAAAATTGGTACACCTCCTGACCCTTGCATTGAAAATGTTTTACATGTTGAGGGCCTAAAGCACAATTTGCTAAGTATTAGTCAATTGTGTGATAAGGGCAATAGGGTTATATTTGATTCTGATAGATGTATTATCGAGGGAAAAATTGATAATCTTATTAAGCTAATTGCTCGCAGGATAAACAATGTTTATGTTATTGATTTTGATTCAATTCCCTCAAATGATGAGAAATGTTTATTATCTAAAGAGGATGAATCGTGGTTGTGGCATCGTAGAATAGGTCACATCCACATGGCTCATTTAAATAAAATTTCTTCTAAAAACTTAGTAGTTGGTTTGCCAAAGCAAAATTTTTCCTTTTCTGAAAATTGTGATCCTTGTTCAAAATCAAAACTCACAAGTGCTACTTTTCCTTCTAAAAACCTTGTTTCAACTCAAAGGCCCTTGGAACTTTTACATATGGATCTTTTTGGACCGTGTCAAACAAAAAGCTTTGGTGGCAACTATTATTGTTTAGTTATTGTGGATGACTATTCTAGGTATACATGGACGCTTTTTATTACTCATAAAAATGACGCATTTCATGAATTTAAAATGCTAGCCAAGATTATTCAAAACCAATTGCATTTGAGCATTGCATCCATTAAAACTGATCATGGTGGAGAATATGAAAATCATCTTTTTGAAAAGTTTTGCGAAAAACATGGAGTTAAGCATTATTTTTCCGCTCCAAGGACTCCAGAGCAAAATGGAGTTGTGGAGAGGAAAAATCGTTCATTAAAAGAGCTTTCTAGAACAATGCTTAATGACATGAATTTGCCTGCATATTTTTGGGCCGATGCAGTAAGTACAGCATGTTATGTTATGAATCGTGTTTTGATTAGGCCTATTTTAAAGAAAACCCCCTATGAGCTGTACAAGGGGAGAAAACCAAATATTTCCCATCTTCGAGTTTTTGGATATAAATGTTATGTGCATAATAATGGTAGAGAAAATCTAGGAAGTTTTGAGGCTAGAGCTGATGAGGGTATATTCCTTGGATATTCTGCTTCGAGCAAAGCATATAGGATATACAATAAATCTCGTAATACTATTGAAGAATCTATTCATGTATCATTTGACGAATCCGATCCCAGAAGGTTGGGAAAGGTATCTGTTAATAACATTTCAGGTATTCTTGGAGATTTATTCATTGACGAGGATGAGGAGCCAAATGCTAAAAGGAAGGAGCATTCCGAAAGCAATGGAAATTCAGTTGAAAATGTTGAGGAGAAAAATCAAGAACAATCTATGGAACTCAACGCTGATTTGCCTAAGGAATGGAGAACATCGAGGCACCATCCTATAGATTAGATTATCGGAGATATCTCAAAAGGTGTAAGTACTCGCAACTCTATTAGCAATCTGTGTAACTTCTTTGCATTTGTTTCTCAAGTAGAGCCAAAGAATTATTCTGAGGCTATGCTTGATGAGCATTGGCTTTTGGCAATGCAAGAGGAATTAAACCAGTTCGAAAGAAATCAGGTGTGGGAACTTGTTCCTAGGCCTGAGTCTCATCCGATTATTGGAACTAAGTGGATTTATAAAAATAAACTTGATGAGGCTGGTTTAATTGTTCGAAACAAATCTAGGTTAGATGCACAAGGTTACAACCAGGAAGAGGGGATAGATTATGAGGAAACATTTGCCCCTGTTGCTCGGTTGGAAGCCATAAGACTGCTATTAGCATTTGCATGTATTCTAGATTTTAAATTATATCAAATGGACGTAAAGAGTGCCTTTCTTAATGGTTTTATAAATGAAGAAGTTTATGTGTGTCAACCTCCTGGCTTTGAAAGTTATGAACACCCTGATTATGTTAATAAATTGAAAAAGGCTTTGTACGGTTTAAAACAAGCTCCTAGAGCGTGGTACGACCGTCTTAGCAAATTTTTGTTGGAAAATAACTTTGAAAGAGGAAAGGTTGATAACACACTTTTTATCAAAAAGAAAGGAAAGGACATTCTTTTAGTTCAGATTTATGTTGATGACATTATTTTCGGTGCTACTAATGAAATCCTTTGCAAGGAATTTTGTAGTATGATGCAGGAAGAGTTCGAAATGTCTATGATGGGCGAGCTGAACTTTTTGCTGGGATTACAAATAAAGCAAGCGAAGGACGGAATCTTCATTAGTCAAACCAAATCCTGCAAAGAATTACTGAAAAGATTTGGCATGGATAAGGCCAAGGCAGTAGCAACATCGATAAGCACATCCTGTTACTTGGACAAAGATGAAGGAGGTAAATTCGTAGAAACTACAAAGTATCGAGGTATTATCGGATCACTTCTTTATTTAACGGCAAGTAGGCCAGATATCATGTTTAGTGTATGTTTGTGTGCTCGGTTCCAGTCGAATCCAAAAGAAACGCACATGGTTGCTGCCAAGCGTATAATGAAATATCTGTCTGGCACAACTGATATGGGTTTGTGGTACCCTAAAGGTTCGTCTTGTAATCTTGTTGGGTATTCCGATTATGACTTTGCTGGTTGCAAAGTAGATAGAAAAAGCACTAGCGGCACTTGTCATCTTCTTGGCAATTCATTGGTATCATGGGCTAGTAAGAAACAGTCTAGTGTGGCCCTATCTACAGCTGAGGCTGAATATGTAGCCGCGGGTAGTTGTTGCACCCAGATTTTATGGTTAAAACAGCAACTCCTAGACTTTGGTGTAAGTCTAGATCACATTCCTATTAAATGTGATAATACCAGTGCTATTAGTATTACCAAAAACCCAGTGCAACATTCTCGCACGAAGCATATAGAGATTCGACACCATTTTATTCGTGATCATATTCAGAAGGGTGATTGCATTATTGAGTATGTTGATACTTCGCGGCAGTTGACTGATATCTTTACGAAACCGCTTCCAAAAGAAAATTTCTTTTTTATCCGTAGAGAAATTGGTTTAACTTATGCCTCTCACCTCTTTTGAATATGTGAATCTTTTATCTCTCATGTTATTATTGATGCATCTTCTTAGTGTTTCAGGGGGAGATTGCACATCTTTTTGATGATTACAAAAGGGGGAGAGAGATTCTGATATTTCATGGCTAATACATTCAGGGGGAGATACTCTGAAGGATGCTATTTTCTAAAATGATATATGTTATTTAAGCATTCATACAGGGGGAGAAGAATTAATCCATTATATTTCCTGTATTTAGTGATTCTAAGGAAGGTTTTATTATTATATATCTATTTTTGCTTGTGTAACACTTGTGATGCAGATAATAAAGAGCATATCAGAATGGTTGTTTGTCATCATCAAAAAGGGGGAGTGTTGGAAGTCAAGCTGGTTGGAAGGCATGCTTCAAACTCTCTATGGACTTCAAGTTTAATGCAAATATATGTTTTGATGATAACAAGCCAACTCAAGTTCAAGCTCACAAGTGCAAACATCAAGATTGAAGACTCAAGCAAGCCTAAGAATAGAAACCTTCTCCTTAGATCAAATGTAAGGTAATGAAGTTTTTGTTTACTTAGAAGTTTCAAAGCCAACAAAGTTTTTATTTTGAAGAGAAGAAGAAAAACGTATTTTCTGCATACAAAATGTTTTTCTGCATTTCATCGGAGTAAAAATAGTTGATGTTACAAAACTCTGCATATTTATATGATTGCAAAAGAGAGTAATCGATTATCTCTTGTAGTAATCGATTAACTCTGTTGCATCATAGAAAAATCAGAGAAGTTGTAATCGATTAATTGAAGTTTGTTAATCAGTTACTTTCTTATGAAAGTAATCGATTACAACAGTCAAGTAATCGATTATAATTGTTGCATCATATATTTTTCAGAGGTTTAGTAATCGATTACAAGTCCTGTAGTAATCGATTACATGATGTTGCATCATATGCAAACCAGAGGCTTAATAATCGATTAACTCCTCAGTGTAATCGATTATCATAAGTTGCATCATACAATGAACAGGAGTGATGTAATCGATTAACTATTCTTAGCCTAATCGATTACATGTTTTTCAATGTTTTTAAGAATTTCTATTTTTGTAGAAATAATCGATTATTCCTTAAAGTAATCGATTACTTCATTTTTTATTGAAAAACGTGTCAGAATCATTTTTATTATTTCCTGATTTGTTTTTATATAAAAGATTCTGATATATTTTATAAAATTCGAAAATGATTTTAATTTTGAATTATTTCCTTTTTGGTTTTAAGAATCAAATCTTTATTTTATTTCGAAAATCGTTTTGATTTTATTTTGATTTTAAAACTTATTTCAAATCTTTGTTTATTCCTTTTTGATTTTGTTTTATTAATTCAAAATCGTTTTTGATTCTAAAATGTTTTTCTTTTTAAATAAATATCACTCCAACATTTCAAAAGAAGTTTTTTAGTTTTACGTTCAGACATTTTTTTCACGTTCTCTCTTCTTCTTCTTCTCAAAGTGTTCTGCTTTTCATTGTTCTAATATTTTGAAGAACAAACCTTGTTGGCTGCGAAAACTCTAAGACAAACTTCTTCTTCATTATCATAAGAGCTTATTGTAGAATCTGTGTTTTTGAGAACACGTGATACTTATTGTAATCACTCACATCAATTGTATTCAACCTTAGTGGTAGGGAGAGAATCCCATAGTTGAACGTTGAGGCGTTCGTAGGGTGAGGAACCCTGCTGTGTGATTGAGGCCCCTAGAGAACGGAGGTTCCTAGTAGTGTGCGGGGTGCTCTTGGTTGTAATAGGGTGCGGCTCTATTGCTTGGTTATAATAACTCTCAGGCGGGTCGCTTGGGGACTGGACTAGGCCTTTCGACGGGAAGGCTGAACCAGTATAAAATTCTCCGGTGCAAGCTTTTCTATCCCTATCTCTTTTACTTTCCGCATATTTAATTTTTTACGTTTTCGATTTACTCAATTATTATATTTCTATCGTTTTCGCGATCCGTTTCATTCGTTTAATCTCTCCATCTCAAATCAATTTTTTAATTTGGTACGAATTTTTCAATACATAATAAAACTCGATTCACCCCCCTCTCGAGATTTTGAGGTCAAAACCAACAGAGAGAAGGAGAAGAAGTCAATCCTTTGAATGTGTGTGATGGTGTGTTTTAAAAAGGTAGAAGAAGTTGCTGCAAATCAGAATCGTGATCATCCAGAAAAGGAAATAAATCATTCTGGGAATCAGATTGATTTCAGCACGTATTTTTCAAAAATTTTGAAAAGAGTAATTGATTACTTTGGTCAGACTAATCGACTACTTGCTCTCAGGTTTTTCATAAAAGTTGTAGCATTAAAAGGTAATCGATTAGCAGCTTCAAGTAATTGATTACTATCACTTAAATGACCAGTTCAAGGAAGTAATCCATTACATGAATCTAATTAATCCATTACTTACTCTCTGGTTACAAGTTGCATCAAGTAATCGATTATTCCAGAAGGGGTAATCGATTACTCCACATAAAAAACAGTTTTTCAGAGAAAAATTGTAACCAAAGATTTTCGCAAAACATTTTCATAAAGATTTCCTGGAGCAGAGGTTTAAAAATACTTCTTCTAGGTTTTTCAAGAACAAAAAATATGTCATCATCATAAGGTTATAATTAAGTGCTTTTTAGATTACTATTTGCCTTACAAAGAGTTCTAAGCCTAAAAGACTAGGTCTTCAAACAGGCAGACAATCTTCGCATTCTTTAAAGTACCTGAACCTGTTCAAAACATATATTGAGTTATGTTGTTTCATCATCAAAACATCATAAAGGGAAACCATGAGTTTCAACAGAGGTGGATTGACTGGTTGTGGTGGTTGCTGAGATTGCTATTGTTGTCGTTGCTACATATGTAACAGCCAGATTTTCGTAAACCATAATTAATTGACTTTTACTTATTAAAGTTGCCAAAAATGAGGCCAAAATTATTGTTTTTTTTAAATGTATTTGAAAAGTCATTGGTGTATTTAAAAATTCTTTTGCGGAAAACCGAGTTGTTACTAAAACCTTCTGTCACATAAAACATTCATTTCCATAAAGTGGCTTGTTTCAAAATCATCGTGACATTTTCCCAAAAGATTACATTGTTCGATCTTCCAAAATAAAGTAGACCACGATACAGAATATAAAGGTTTAGCTTAATTACATAAGTGGCACATTGCTTGGTAATCCTTGACTCAAACACAAACAACAGACTTAAACTAAACACACTACTTGCGCTTTCTTCTGATGAAGACGATCGCATGCGGCTTCCTTTTCTTCTTGCGCCCTTTCTTCTCTCTCGAGGATGAAGCCACCTCTATCGCTGCTTTCCCGTTGTCGTGAAGCTCCAGCTCCAACTCATCTAGAGAGACGATCTCCATACGATGCTCCGTCTGCCCGTTGAGATATCAGCAGCACCGATATGCCAACGAACAGGAGAGAGTAAGCGATTCGAACGACGCATCGTCGACGGTGTGGAATTAGAATAGGCAAGATACTAGAACAATACATACATAACAAGCAACATACATACAACATAGCATTCCAGCATATCATCATTATCATTTATCATTATCATTATCATCATTCATTATCTTTATCCTTATTATCATTATCCAGCCAAACTTGTTATCATTTCTCAACATAGTCATTCTTTATTTCTCAATTCCTTTCACAACTTCATCATTCCATAAACTTTCACTTCTCATAATCATTAATCTTTTTATCACTCCTAAACTTTTCTTATCGTGTCTTATCGGGTCATAGCCATCGATGATTGGGGAGATTTACAATATCATCGAGGTACTCGTTTCGTTGCCATCGTCACACACGTCTACATCTCCTCGGTCATCCACCCAGCCTAGTCGGAAGCTAACAGAAGTACAGGACCTTTACCACGCGGGCACGACAGCTGTCTCAACACCAATTGGCTCCAAGCCAGGAGAACTGTAGAAAATTCGGGTACAGTCTCAAATCAATTCATATCATATCAATTCATATCATATAATCAAGGCTCACTGTAGAAAACTCGGGTACAGTGGCAATCAAGATGCCCCGTTCCAGTCCCTCTCACTGTTCTCGAAATGCCATAGGGGTGACAGCACTATTCCGGTTCCGGGTGCAGAACTTACCACGGCATTAGGACCCAGTCCCAACCACGTCTGGTTACCACATATGGAATTCGTTCCGCCCAGAATAGTACTCAAAGCCTCATGGCATTTTACCGCCCTAGCTTACCCTATTGCATTCACAACCCAAATATCCCTGATATCCGGGGTACCTTCCTCTCCACTACTTCGCACTCTCATACCTCACCGCGTTAATGTCTTTTAAAGTCTTTTATCTTTTTAATTAACCTAAGGTCGGCCCATCCTTCGTGCATCCCTTCAATGAGTCCCGACCACTAACTTTGCACAATCTTTCTCTCATCTTTTCTCAACATAGCACAGAGCTGGGACCGCATCAAAAAACTCACATCTCATTTCTCAATCTCTTTCTCAACATTACCATTTCCTCATCTTTCTCAAAACCTCATTTCATCATCCTTTTTCAAAATCTCAATTCATAAATTTTCACAAAATCTCATTTCTTAAACTTTCTCAAAATATCTTTTCATAATTTCCTCAAAATCTCATTTCACAAAATTTCCTCAAAGTATCGTTTCACAAACTTTTCAAAAATTCTTACTTCACAAACCTTCTAAAAATTTTCTTCATCACTTCCCAAAAATCTCATTTCACAAAGTTTCTGAAAATCTCGTTTTACAAAATTGTTAAATATCTCAGTTCAGAAACCTTTCTTGAAAACTCACTTCATAACCTTTTACAAAATCTCTTTTCACAAATTTACCAAAAATCTTGTTTCAAAAACTTTTTCAAAAATTCTCATTTTCAAAAATCTTTTCAAAAACCTCATTTCACAAACTGTTCTTAAAACAACATTTCACGATTTTCTCAAAAATCTCGTTTGACCAACTTTTCGTAAAATCTCATTTTGCAAACTTTTCACAAAATCTCCTTTCAAAATCTTTTTCAAATACCATTTCACAGACTTTTTAAAAAACCTCAATTCGTAAACTTTTTCAAAAATCTCTTTTCAAAACCTTTTCGAAAAATATTGTTTCACTGAGTACTAGTGGAGGAGCAAGCTCAACTCAACACAAGTCTCATCTTCCACAACATCCCAAAGGAGCCAAGCTCCACTCAGATCATATCTCATTTCAGTAAACAACACTACATCACTTTTCCCAGCTCTGGCTTAATCTCATCAATATCATCAATTTCTTCCCCAATCTCAACTCTTGCTCTCTTTTCCAACACATATCTCATTTCCAATCATTATTCCTTTTCCTTTGTATCTTTTACTTTCACAACTTAATCATTTCATTGTTCGTTTGTAGGGCGTACAGACGTTCATCAGCATGTTATTCATGTTAATTCACAATATAATAATCATCAGGCATGATTAAATAATTAAACATACAAGCATGCTATTTCACATCATCAACACACAATCATCACACAACAACAATGTGGTCTTTGTCACCTTCGTATAAGTGGCCACACAACGCAAACAATTGCCACTATACTACTGACTCCGAACCACTTAGTTCCGATCTTTGAGATGATACGGAACGTCCTAATAAATCACCTAAATACCACGGTGTCTTAGGAAAGCTTCTCTCTCACCTAAGGTCCAGCAATGAAACGTACTCGATCTCCTCGGATCCTTGTCGCTGCCAGCTGCCCCAATCCCTCGCCTTTAAGATTCCTCGAATTAAATAAAACACTTTACGTTATTGACTTGTAAAAGAAAATCTTTTCTTAACTTCAATACTCGTTCCTTTCTTCGTCGGAAGACGTAAAAACATAATTGTTTTCTTAAAACCACCCAAATATTTTTATAGTACTTCAAGTACTTTAAAACCATTTGAAAGCATTTTGTAAAGTCATTTAAATCATTTGATTTAGCTGCTGATCCGTCTTGGACAGCACCTTAGTCTCATTCGAAAACACCGAAAAATTCACCGTTTTCAATCCGGCTTTTTCTCAAATCAACTACCACTTGAAAACTATTCTTTAAATCACTTGAATACATTTTTAAAGTTAAGAAACAACTTTAAATGATTCTGGACAGCAAGGAACCGTTTTACAAAATTATTTTGTTAAAAATCCGAAAACGTCGTAAAAACACTTTTCGTTTTAAATAGCTCTTTTAGCTCAAAACAATTACTTTAAAATTCAAGCTTTTGCCATAAAACAAGTTTTGGACAGCCATAAACACAATCTTAAAAAAAATCTCAAATAAATCAAATGGATTTATCTTAAAATCAATTAACTTCAAAACCAATCACGTACTTAAATATTTTTCCAAAACACATTCAATTAACTTAACACACAACAATAAACAACACTTTCACAATCAAATCATATAAGTCATCCATTTTTCAAATATCAATTAACATGAAGAATAGTCTCATCAAATTTCCAAAGCATTTTCTTTCATAAAACAAGAACACTTAGACATACAAACCGAATGAAACCAAAGATATAAATCAAGCACAATTGTTTTTCTTACCTTAAACAATTCAATTCCTTTCAAAAATAACTATATAAATTTATTTTCATGCAACTAAATTTTCTAGACATATTTATACTGCATGGCCGAATAGAATCCAAGAAAACAAGTCAAGGATTACAAATCCAAAACACATAAATCAACTTAATTTAATTCAAGCACTTAAACCTTATTTTCTTTTTTCATGAAACAAAATCATTTACCCTTTCTTTCCCTTAAAACCGATTAGAAAATACATAATCACAACATTGTCTTAAATAATTTAACTTAACATAATCCCACAAAATATACTCATTACTTTTATGTCACTTCATGAAAAAGAGCCCTAGTCTAATTCACATGCATAGACCGAATACCCCTCATAACAAAGACAAGGTTTTTTTGGTTTATTTTTCAACATGCAAGAATTAAGGTTCATGGGTTTAATCATGTACTTTCTCTCACAACAAATAAAAATTATCATTTCCTTTTATGATTTTCTTTCATATACTTTGGAAATCTTTGAATCAAAAGAAATCAACATGCATGTATCTCTTTTTCATGAAAACAAAACATGATCTCTTGATTTTGAGTTTAGACCGAATTCTCATTATTAAGGATCAAGATTAGATTTCAAATCGTTGTCATGCAAAAACATAAGACATAGATTAAATAAAAATCACTTTTCAAAAACTTGTTTCCTTAGTTTTTCTTGCCAAAACCGTGAGGATCCTTAAGAAAGATTAAATCTTTTTACTCAAAAACAACATGCATGACTCAAGATCAAAGCTTTTCCAAAAATCAAGACATGCATTGAGAAAGGTTAAATCTTTTTATTCAAAAATCACATGTAAAGTCCAAGAAGAAAACTTTTTAAAGATCAAATCAAGATCAAGACATTCCAACTACTCAAATCAAATTTTTTTTTTAAGTATAAGATTAACATGCAATCACTTAGATCAAATTAAAAAGCATCAAGACCTAAGCTTTTAGTTATGGCCGAATCATATAGTTTATGTTTTAGTGTTTCATAAGTTCATTTACTCTTAAAAATTCAAGATCAAGGTATAAAGGAGACATGCTTGATTCAAGTTCCTTGCTTTATC
Organism: Crotalaria pallida; assembly: GCA_037953625.1. Classification (NCBI taxonomy): domain Eukaryota; kingdom Viridiplantae; phylum Streptophyta; class Magnoliopsida; order Fabales; family Fabaceae; genus Crotalaria; species Crotalaria pallida. The sequence goes on from CM075649.1 coordinate 85,040,237, forward strand.
AAAGATCAACCATAGATCAACACATACAAGTGAAAATCAAGACAAATAAACAACTTTAAACACAATTTTTTGTTAAAACCGTGACAAAGAAAAACCATAAGTTAAAGATCCAAACTTTTTAACATAGATCTTCATGATCAACACTTAGAAATAACATGCATTAAGTTCAAACTTCAAGATCACTTCAAAATAAACACATGCATCACCAAAGATCTTGACTTTATTATTAAGCAAGTTTAGATCATGAATTTTATTTATCAAGTCTTTAGATCTTTAAAATTTAGTTTGAAAAAAATATCAAGATCCATCATTTATGTCCTAACCGAATCATAAAGTCCATGGTTTAAGTTATTACAAATTTCTTTGAATCTTAAAAGTCCAAGATCAAACATAAATAAATCATGCAAGGTAAGAAAAGAAGGAAGATTACAAGATTAAAAGAAAATCTAAACTATTACAATCTCCTTCATGACCTATTCAAACCACCCACCTAAGAAAGGTTGATCTTCTAGCCTCTAAGTTCATGAATCTTCAAGGAAAGCTTCTAGGTTTTGGTTTGATCTCCTCTTCTTCTTCCTTTCCTCCTCACGGTTTCTCTCTCTCTCTCTCTCTATGTGTTGAGAGCTTAATTTTTGCTCTCAACAAAGTGTTTGTAAAGTGAAGGAATGAAATGGGGAAATGAAGGAAAAGAGTGGAAAATGGACTAAGGCTTTAGGCTTATATAGGCAACTAATGTAATTCCCTTCTTGCCCTTGAATTCGGTCATGAGGTGTGTGTGTGTGTGGGTGAGGGGCAATTTTGGCAACTCTAAAATATCTACTTGGGGGCCAAGTTTCTATTTTCTTTTTCTTTTTATTATATTTCCCTTTAACTTGGTCATTAAGTAATGGCTTTTGTGCAATTTCATCCTATGTAAATACATACACCCACATACCATACATACATATACACGTACACACATATATACACACATACATATTATTTTTACACATCATACATACATACACACGAAATACACATATACACACATACATAGAAAATAATTTTCTTCTCATAAAACCACTCATGCATAAAAATCACAATTTCCTTAAAACACAAAAATATCAAACACATAATCATTTCTTTAAAATCATTCACCACTTGAAATCATGAAATAAGAAATTCACTTCAAGAAAACACTCTTTCAAAAACACTTTCTCAAAAATAGATCTTTTGATTATTTAAAATAATACGAGGAATTTGCGGGGTGTTACATTCTCCCCAACTTAAAGATTTCTCGTCCCCGAGAAATACGTTACGGATTGGGCAGTGTGACACAAAATTCTTGCATTACGGCGATGTCCATAAGAATACTCTTGTTCTCACTTCGTGGTCGTATCTCCTTTGCTGGCGCGATTCACTTGGTCGTGTTCCTCGTTTGTTGCTTTTAGACGAAGAAGCCTCTTAAGCGCTACCACTCGCGTGTCGAATCGGGTCAAGTCCATCGGACTAACCGAAGGGGGTATCGTCTCTGAACCAATTGTCGTTACGAAAAGCACAAACTTGGGTACAGACCCAGGGAATAGTAAGCAAACATGAGTTCAAACATCTCCAAAAGTACTGGGTTTAACCTAAAACCCTTAGGTACTCACTATTTTCTATAGCTATGGATTTACACTGACTCACAACCATTACTCCTTCCTCTAATTCTCCTTCTAACTCTAAGGCTTTCGTCCATTATTTCTTCGACTTAAGGGGAATTCTATAGCAACTTTGGTGCTACTTCCTCCTTACATTCGTCCTAAACATCGATCAAGCCTATTAATTTCTCCGTCTAATCCTCTGGTTATGGTATAAGACAATCCTAATCCTCAAATTTTTCCTCATAATTTTCCCTTAATATCTGATAACATACACCTCTTCTTCTCCTTGTGGCTCCCCAACTTTGATCAAACTTATCACTAAATTCACCATTTCGTTCTATTCTTAATCGACCTCAATCACTAATCCATCCTTAATCATTCAAGCCTAGACTATCTGGGTAACTATGACACCTTCAACTCCATAAATTAGGTTAGTAGATTTTGGAAAGGATTGGTAAGGCTACGGGTTGATAGTAAGGCTCATGAAGAAAAGGTTCGAATTTCAATGACAATGATCGTCTTTGTCGAAGCAATTCAACAAATACGGAAATCCAGGGTCAACATCTTATACCCTTAAAGGTAATAACTATTCTTGTACCAAAGGTACGCTAAGATCAACAAACTTAAGTCTATCAAGTACTAATGAAACATCAAAGGTTAAGGGGTCTCAATCTTAGGATCTTTTCGTCCTCTACTTAATCTACTTCCTTCAAACTACGGAACCAACAGATTCCTTAGACTAACACAGCAAGCACTAAACTACAAACAGAGTTTCACGTCCTAATAAGACAAGAGCTTGGCCTTATACTCCTAGCACAACACACAGAGTCACACAAACAAAGCATGTAAGCCCATGCTTAAGGCCACTAAGGATTAACCTGGCTCTGATACCATTCTGTAACAGCCCGATTTTCGTAAACCAAAATTAATTGACTTTTACTTATTAAAGTTGCCAAAAATGAGGCCAAATTTTTTTTTTTAAACGTATTTGAAAAGTCATTGGTGTATTTAAAAATTCTTTTGCGGAAAAACGAGTTGTTACTAAAACCTTCTTTCACATAAAACATTCATTTCCATAAAGTGGCTTGTTTCAAAATCATCATGACATTTTCCCAAAAGATTACATTGTTCGATCTTCCAAAATAAAGTAGACCACGATACATAATATAAAGGTTTAGCTTAATTACATAAGTGGCACATTGCTTGGTAATCCTTGACTCAAACACAAACAACAGACTTAAACTAAACACACTACTTGCGCTTTCTTCTGATGAAGACGACCGCATGCGGCTTCCTTTTCTTCTTGCGCCCTTTCTTCGCTCCCGAGGATGAAGCCACCTCTATCACTGCTTTCCCGTTGTCGTGAAGCTCCAGCTCCAACTCATCTAGAGAGACGATCTCCATACGATGCTCCGTCTGCCCGTTGAGATATCAGCAGCACCGATATGCCAACGAACAGGAGAGAGTAAGCGATCCGAACGACGCATCGTCGACGGTGTGGAATTACAGTAGGCAAGATACTAGAACAATACATACATAACAAGCAACATACATACAACATAGCATTCCAGCATATCATCATTATCATTTATCATTATCATTATCACCATTCATTATCTTTATCCTTATTATCATTATCCTACCAAACTTGTTATCATTTCTCAACATAGTCATTCTTTATTTCTCAATTCCTTTCGCAACTTCATCATTCCATAAACTTTCACTTCTCATAATCATTAATCTTTTTATCACTCCTAAACTTTTCTTATCCTGTCTTATCGGGTCATAGCCATCGATGATTGGGGAGATTTACAATATCATCGAGGTACTCGTTTCGTTGCCATCGTCACACACGTCTACATCTCCTCGGTCATCCACCCAGCCTAGTCGGAAGCTAACAGGAGTACAGGACCTTTACCACGCGGGCACGACAGCTGTCTCAACATCAATTGGCTCCAAGCCAGGAGAACTGTAGAAAATTCGGGTACAGTCTCAAATCAATTCATATCATATCAATTCATATCATATAATCAAGGCTCACTGTAGAAAACTCGGGTACAGTGGCAATCAAGATGCCCCGTTCCAGTCCCTCTCACTGTTCTCGACATGCCATAGGGGTGACAGCACTATTCCGGTTCCGGGTGCAGAACTTACCACAGCATTAGGACCCAGTCCCCACCACGTCTGGTTACCACATATGGAATTCGTTCCGCCCAGAATAGTACTCAAAGCCTCATGGCGTTTTACCTCCCTAGCTTACCCTATTGCATTCACAACCCAAATATCCCTGATATCCGGGGTACCTTCCTCTCCACTACTTCGCACTCCCATACCTCACCGCGTTAATGTCTTTTAAAGTCTTTTATCTTTTTAATTAACCTAAGGTCGGCCCATCCTTCGTGCATCCCTTCAATGAGTCCCGACCACTAACTTTGCACAATCTTTCTCTCATCTTTTCTCAACATAGCACAGAGCTGGGACCGCATCAAAAAACTCGCATCTCATTTCTCAATCTCTTTCTCAACATTACCATATCCTCATCTTTCTCAAAACCTCATTTCATCATCCTTTTTCAAAATCTCAATTCATAAATTTTCACAAAATCTCATTTCTTAAACTTTCTCAAAATATCTTTTCATAATTTCCTCAAAAATCTAATTTCACAAAATTTCCTCAAAGTATCGTTTCACAAACTTTTCAAAAATTCTTACTTCACAAACCTTCTAAAAATTTTCTTCATCACTTCCCAAAAATCTCATTTCACAAAGTTTCTGAAAATCTCGTTTTACAAAATTGTTAAATATCTCAGTTCAGAAACCTTTCTTGAAAACTCACTTCATAACCTTTTACAAAATCTCTTTTCACAAATTTACCAAAAATCTTGTTTCAAAAACTTTTTCAAAAATTCTCATTTTCAAAAATCTCATTTCACACTCTGTTCTTAAAACAACATTTCACGATGTTCTCAAAAATCTCGTTTCACCAACTTTTCGTAAAATCTCATTTTGCAAACTTTTCACAAAATCTCCTTTCACAATCTTTTTCAAATACCATTTCACAGACTTTTTCAAAAATCTCTTTTCAAAAACTTTTCGAAAAATATTGTTTTAGTGAGTACTAGTGGAGGAGCAAGCTCAACTCAACACAAGTCTCATCTTCCACAACATCCCAAAGGAGCCAAGCTCCACTCAGATCATATCTCATTTCAGTAAACAACACTACATCACTTTTCCCAGCTCTGGCTTTATCTCATCAATATCATCAATTTCTTCCCCAATCTCAACTCTTGCTCTCTTTTCCAACACATATCTCATTTCCAATCATTATTCCTTTTCCTTTGTATCTTTTACTTTCACAACTTAATCATTTCATTGTTCGTTTGCAGGGCGTACAGACATTCATCAGCATGTTATTCATGTTAATTCACAATATAATAATCATCAGGCATGATTAAATAATTAAACATACAAGCATGCTATTTCACATCATCAACACACAATCATCACACAACAACAATGTGGTCTTTGTCACCTTCGTATAAGTGGCCACACAACGCAAACAATTGCCACTATACTACTGACTTCGAACCACTTAGTTCCGATCTTTGAGATGATACGGAACGTCCTAATAAATCACCTAAATACCACGGTGTCTTAGGAAAGCTTCTCTCTCACCTGAGGTCCAGCAATGAAACGTACTCGATCTCCGCGGATCCTTGTCGCTGCCAGCTGCCCCAATCCCTCGCCTTTAAAATTTCTTGAATTAAATAAAACACTTTACGTTATTGACTTGTACAAGAAAATCTTTTCTTAACTTCAATACTCGTTCCTTTCTTCGTCGGAAGACGTAAAAACATAATTGTTTTCTTAAAACCACCCAAATATTTTTATAGTACTTCAAGTACTTTAAAACCATTTGAAAGCATTTTGTAAAGTCATTTAAATCATTTGATTTAGCTGCTGATCCGTCTTGGACAGCACCTTAGTCTCATTCGAAAACACCGAAAAATTCACCGTTTTCAATCCGGCTTTTTCTCAAATCAACTACCACTTGAAAACTATTCTTTAAATCACTTGAATACATTTTTAAAGTTAAGAAACAACTTTAAATGATTCTGGACAGCAAGGAACCGTTTTACAAAATTATTTTGTTAAAAATCCGAAAACGTCGTAAAAACACTTTTCGTTTTAAATAGCTCTTTTAGCTCAAAACAATTACTTTAAAATTCAAGCTTTTGCCATAAAACAAGTTTTGGACAGCCATAAACACAATCTTAAAAAAAATCTCAAATAAATCAAATGGACTTATCTTAAAATCAATTAACTTCAAAACCAATCACGTACTTAAATATTTTTCCAAAACACATTCAATTAACTTAACACACAACAATAAACAACACTTTCACAATCAAATCATATAAGTCATCCATTTTTCAAATATCAATTAACATGAAGAATAGTCTCATCAAATTTCCAAAGCATTTTCTTTCATAAAACAAGAACACTTAGACATACAAACCGAATGAAACCAAAGATATAAATCAAGCACAATTGTTTTTCTTACCTTAAACAATTCAATTCCTTTCAAAAATAACTATATAAATTTATTTTCATGCAACTAAATTTTCTAGACATATTTATACTGCATGGCCGAATAGAATCCAAGAAAACAAGTCAAGGATTACAAATCCAAAACACATAAATCAACTTAATTTAATTCAAGCACTTAAACCTTATTTTCTTTTTTCATGAAACAAAATCATTTACCCTTTCTTTCCCTTAAAACCGATTAGAAAATACATAATCACAACATTGTCTTAAATAATTTAACTTAACATAATCCCACAAAACAAACTCATTACTTTTATGTCACTTCATGAAAAAGAGCCCTAGTCTAATTCACATGCATAGACCGAATACCCCTCATAACAAAGACAAGGTTTTTTTGGTTTATTTTTCAACATGCAAGAATTAAGGTTCATGGGTTTAATCATGTACTTTCTCTCACAACAAATAAAAATTATCATTTCCTTTTATGATTTTCTTTCATATACTTTGGAAATCTTTGAATCAAAAGAAATCAACATGCATGTATCTCTTTTTCATGAAAACAAAACATGATCTCTTGATTTTGAGTTTAGACCGAATTCTCATTATTAAGGTTCAAGATTAGATTTCAAATCGTTGTCATGCAAAAACATAAGACATAGATTAAATAAAAATCACTTTTCAAAAACTTGTTTCCTTAGTTTTTCTTGCCAAAACCGTGAGGATCCTTAAGAAAGATTAAATCTTTTTACTCAAAAACAACATGCATGACTCAAGATCAAAGCTTTTCCAAAAATCAAGACATGCATTGAGAAAGGTTATATCTTTTTATTCAAAAATCACATGTAAAGTCCAAGAAGAAAACTTTTTAAAGATCAAATCAAGATCAAGACATTCCAACTACTCAAATCAATTTTTTTTTAAGTATAAGATTAACATGCAATCACTTAGATCAAATTATAAAGCATCAAGACCTATGCTTTTAGTTATGGCCGAATCATATAGTTTATGTTTTAGTGTTTCATAAGTTCATTTACTCTTAAAAATTCAAGATCGAGGTATAAAGGAGACATGCATGATTCAAGTTCCTTGCTTTATCAAAGATCAACCATAGATCAACACATACAAGTGAAAATCAAGACAAATAAACAACTTTAAACACAATTTTTTGTTAAAACCGTGACAAAGAAAAACCATAAGTTAAAGATCCAAACTTTTTAACATAGATCTTCATGATCAACACTTAGAAATAACATGCATTAAGTTCAAACTTCAAGATCACTTCAAAATAAACACATGCATCACCAAAGATCTTGACTTTATTATTAAGCAAGTTTAGATCATGAATTTTATTTATCAAGTCTTTAGATCTTTAAAGTTTGGTTTGAAAAAAATATCAAGATCCATCATTTAAGTCCTAACCGAATCATAAAGTCCATGGTTTAAGTTATTACAAATTTCTTTGAATCTTAAAAGTCCAAGATCAAACATAAATAAATCATGCAAGGTAAGAAAAGAAGGAAGATTACAAGATTAAAAGAAAATCTAAACTATTACAATCTCCTTCATGACCTATTCAAACCACCCACCTAAGAAAGGTTGATCTTCTAGCCTCTAAGTTCATGAATCTTCAAGGAAAGCTTCTAGGTTTTGGTTTGATCTCCTCTTCTTCTTCCTTTCCTCCTCACGGTTTCTCTCTCTCTCTCTCTCTATGTGTTGAGAGCTTAATTTTTGCTCTCAACAAAGTGTTTGTAAAGTGAAGGAATGAAATGGGGAAATGAAGGAAAAGAGTGGAAAATGGACTAAGGCTTTAGGCTTATATAGGCAACTAATGTAATTCCCTTCTTGCCCATGAATTCGGTCATGAGGTGTGTGTGTGTGTGGGTGAGGGGCAATTTTGGCAACTCTAAAATATCTACTTGGGGGCCAAGTTTCTATTTTCTTTTTCTTTTTATTATATTTCCCTTTAACTTGGCATTAAGTAATGGCTTTTGTGCAATTTCATCCTATGTAAATACATACACCCACATACCATACATACATATACACGTACACACATATATACACACATACATATTATTTTTACACATCATACATACATACACACGAAATACACATATACACACATACATAGAAAATAATTTTCTTCTCATAAAACCACTCATGCATAAAAATCACAATTTCCTTAAAACACAAAAATATCAAACACATAATCATTTCTTTAAAATCATTCACCACTTGAAATCATGAAATAAGAAATTCACTTCAAGAAAACACTCTTTCAAAAACACTTTCTCAAAAATAGATCTTTTGATTATTTAAAATAATACGAGGAATTTGCGGGGTGTTACATTCTCCCCAACTTAAAGATTTCTCGTCCCCGAGAAATACGTTACGGATTGGGCAGTGTGACACAAAATTCTTGCATTACGGCGATGTCCATAAGAATACTCTTGTTCTCACTTCGTGGTCGTATCTCCTTTGCTGGCGCGATTCACTTGGTCGTGTTCCTCGTTTGTTGCTTTTAGACGAAGAAGCCTCTTAAGCGCTACCACTCGCGTGTCGAATCGGGTCAAGTCCATCGGACTAACCGAAGGGGGTATCGTCTCTGAACCAATTGTCGTTACGAAAAGCACAAACTTGGGTACAGACCCAGGGAATAGTAAGCAAACATGAGTTCAAACATCTCCAAAAGTACTGGGTTTAACCTAAAACCCTTAGGTACTCACTATTTTCTATAGCTATGGATTTACACTGACTCACAACCATTACTCCTTCCTCTAATTCTCCTTCTAACTCTAAGGCTTTCGTCCATTATTTCTTCGACTTAAGGGGAATTCTATAGCAACTTTGGTGCTACTTCCTCCTTACATTCGTCCTAAACATCGATCAAGCCTATTAATTTCTCCGTCTAATCCTCTGGTTATGGTATAAGACAATCCTAATCCTCAAATTTTTCCTCATAATTTTCCCTTAATATCTGATAACATACACCTCTTCTTCTCCTTGTGGCTCCCCAACTTTGATCAAACTTATCACTAAATTCACCATTTCGTTCTATTCTTAATCGACCTCAATCACTAATCCATCCTTAATCATTCAAGCCTAGACTATCTGGGTAACTATGACACCTTCAACTCCATAAATTAGGTTAGTAGATTTTGGAAAGGATTGGTAAGGCTACGGGTTGATAGTAAGGCTCATGAAGAAAAGGTTCGAATTTCAATGACAATGATCGTCTTTGTCGAAGCAATTCAACAAATACGGAAATCCAGGGTCAACATCTTATACCCTTAAAGGTAATAACTATTCTTGTACCAAAGGTACGCTAAGATCAACAAACTTAAGTCTATCAAGTACTAATGAAACATCAAAGGTTAAGGGGTCTCAATCTTAGGATCTTTTCGTCCTCTACTTAATCTACTTCCTTCAAACTACGGAACCAACAGATTCCTTAGACTAACACAGCAAGCACTAAACTACAAACAGAGTTTCACGTCCTAATAAGACAAGAGCTTGGCCTTATACTCCTAGCACAACACACAGAGTCACACAAACAAAGCATGTAAGCCCATGCTTAAGGCCACTAAGGATTAACCTGGCTCTGATACCATTCTGTAACAGCCCGATTTTCGTAAACCAAAATTAATTGACTTTTACTTATTAAAGTTGCCAAAAATGAGGCCAAATTTTTTTTTTGAAACATATTTGAAAAGTCATTGGTGTATTTAAAAATTCTTTTGCGGAAAACCGAGTTGTTACTAAAACCTTCTTTCACATAAAACATTCATTTCCATAAAGTGGCTTGTTTCAAAATCATCATGACATTTTCCCAAAAGATTACATTGTTCGATCTTCCAAAATAAAGTAGACCACGATACATAATATAAAGGTTTAGCTTAATTACATAAGTGGCACATTGCTTGGTAATCCTTGACTCAAACACAAACAACAGACTTAAACTAAACACACTACTTGCGCTTTCTTCTGATGAAGACGACCGCATGCGGCTTCCTTTTCTTCTTGCGCCCTTTCTTCGCTCCCGAGGATGAAGCCACCTCTATCACTGCTTTCCCGTTGTCGTGAAGCTCCAGCTCCAACTCATCTAGAGAGACGATCTCCATACGATGCTCCGTCTGCCCGTTGAGATATCAGCAGCACCGATATGCCAACGAACAGGAGAGAGTAAGCGATCCGAACGACGCATCGTCGACGGTGTGGAATTACAGTAGGCAAGATACTAGAACAATACATACATAACAAGCAACATACATACAACATAGCATTCCAGCATATCATCATTATCATTTATCATTATCATTATCACCATTCATTATCTTTATCCTTATTATCATTATCCTACCAAACTTGTTATCATTTCTCAACATAGTCATTCTTTATTTCTCAATTCCTTTCGCAACTTCATCATTCCATAAACTTTCACTTCTCATAATCATTAATCTTTTTATCACTCCTAAACTTTTCTTATCCTGTCTTATCGGGTCATAGCCATCGATGATTGGGGAGATTTACAATATCATCGAGGTACTCGTTTCGTTGCCATCGTCACACACGTCTACATCTCCTCGGTCATCCACCCAGCCTAGTCGGAAGCTAACAGGAGTACAGGACCTTTACCACGCGGGCACGACAGCTGTCTCAACATCAATTGGCTCCAAGCCAGGAGAACTGTAGAAAATTCGGGTACAGTCTCAAATCAATTCATATCATATCAATTCATATCATATAATCAAGGCTCACTGTAGAAAGCTCGGGTACAGTGGCAATCAAGATGCCCCGTTCCAGTCCCTCTCACTGTTCTCGACATGCCATAGGGGTGACAGCACTATTCCGGTTCCGGGTGCAGAACTTACCACAGCATTAGGACCCAGTCCCCACCACGTCTGGTTACCACATATGGAATTCGTTCCGCCCAGAATAGTACTCAAAGCCTCATGGCATTTTACCTCCCTAGCTTACCCTATTGCATTCACAACCCAAATATCCCTGATATCCGGGGTACCTTCCTCTCCACTACTTCGCACTCCCATACCTCACCGCGTTAATGTCTTTTAAAGTCTTTTATCTTTTTAATTAACCTAAGGTCGGCCCATCCTTCGTGCATCCCTTCAATGAGTCCCGACCACTAACTTTGCACAATCTTTCTCTCATCTTTTCTCAACATAGCACAGAGCTGGGACCGCATCAAAAAACTCGCATCTCATTTCTCAATCTCTTTCTCAACATTACCATATCCTCATCTTTCTCAAAACCTCATTTCATCATCCTTTTTCAAAATCTCAATTCATAAATTTTCACAAAATCTCATTTCTTAAACTTTCTCAAAATATCTTTTCATAATTTCCTCAAAAATCTAATTTCACAAAATTTCCTCAAAGTATCATTTCACAAACTTTTCAAAAATTCTTACTTCACAAACCTTCTAAAAATTTTCTTCATCACTTCCCAAAAATCTCATTTCACAAAGTTTCTGAAAATCTCGTTTTACAAAATTGTTAAATATCTCAGTTCAGAAACCTTTCTTGAAAACTCACTTCATAACCTTTTACAAAATCTCTTTTCACAAATTTACCAAAAATCTTGTTTCAAAAACTTTTTCAAAAATTCTCATTTTCAAAAATCTCATTTCACACTCTGTTCTTAAAACAACATTTCACGATGTTCTCAAAAATCTCGTTTCACCAACTTTTCGTAAAATCTCATTTTGCAAACTTTTCACAAAATCTCCTTTCACAATCTTTTTCAAATACCATTTCACAGACTTTTTCAAAAATCTCTTTTCAAAAACTTTTCGAAAAATATTGTTTTAGTGAGTACTAGTGGAGGAGCAAGCTCAACTCAACACAAGTCTCATCTTCCACAACATCCCAAAGGAGCCAAGCTCCACTCAGATCATATCTCATTTCAGTAAACAACACTACATCACTTTTCCCAGCTCTGGCTTTATCTCATCAATATCATCAATTTCTTCCCCAATCTCAACTCTTGCTCTCTTTTCCAACACATATCTCATTTCCAATCATTATTCCTTTTCCTTTGTATCTTTTACTTTCACAACTTAATCATTTCATTGTTCGTTTGCAGGGCGTACAGACGTTCATCAGCATGTTATTCATGTTAATTCACAATATAATAATCATCAGGCATGATTAAATAATTAAACATACAAGCATGCTATTTCACATCATCAACACACAATCATCACACAACAACAATGTGGTCTTTGTCACCTTCGTATAAGTGGCCACACAACGCAAACAATTGCCACTATACTACTGACTTCAAACCACTTAGTTCCGATCTTTGAGATGATACGGAACGTCCTAATAAATCACCTAAATACCACGGTGTCTTAGGAAAGCTTCTCTCTCACCTGAGGTCCAGCAATGAAACGTACTCGATCTCCGCGGATCCTTGTCGCTGCCAGCTGCCCCAATCCCTCGCCTTTAAAATTTCTTGAATTAAATAAAACACTTTACGTTATTGACTTGTACAAGAAAATCTTTTCTTAACTTCAATACTCGTTCCTTTCTTCGTCGGAAGACGTAAAAACATAATTTTTTTCTTAAAACCACCCTAATATTTTTCTAGTACTTCAAGTACTTTAAAACCATTTGAAAGCATCTTGTAAAGTCATTTAAATCATTTTATTTAGCTGCTGATCCGTCTTGGACAACACCTTACTCTCATTCGAAAACATCGAAAAATTCACCGTTTTCAATCCGAATTTTTCTCAAATCAACTACCACTTGAAAACTATTCTTTAAATCACTTGAATACATTTTTAAAGTTAAGAAACAACTTTAAATGATTCTGGACAGCAAGGAACCGTTTTACAAAATTATTTTGTTAAAAATCCGAAAACGTCGTAAAAACACTTTTCGTTTTAAATAGCTCTTTTAGCTCAAAACAATTACTTTAAAATTCAAGCTTTTGCCATAAAACAAGTTTTGGACAGCCATAAACACAATCTTAAAAAAATCTCAAATAAATCAAATGGATTTATCTTAAAATCAATTAACTTCAAAACCAATCACGTACTTAAATATTTTTCCAAAACACATTCAATTAACTTAACACACAACAATAAACAACACTTTCACAATCAAATCATATAAGTCATCCATTTTTCAAATATCAATTAACATGAAGAATAGTCTCATCAAATTTCCAAAGCATTTTCTTTCATAAAACAAGAACACTTAGACATACAAACCGAATGAAACCAAAGATATAAATCAAGCACATTTGTTTTTCTTACCTTAAACAATTCAATTCCTTTCAAAAATCACAATATAAATTTATTTTCATGCAACTAAATTTTCTAGACTTATTTATACTGCATGGCCGAATAGAATCCAAGAAAACAAGTCAAGGATTACAAATCCAAAACACATAAATCAACTTAATTTAATTCAAGCACTTAAACCTTATTTTCTTTTTTCATGAAACAAAATCATTTACCCTTTCTTTCCCTTAAAACCGATTAGAAAATACATAATCCCAACATTGTCTTAAATAATTTAACTTAACATAATCCCACAAAACATACTCATTACTTTTATGTCACTTCATGAAAAAGAGCCCTAGTCTAATTCACATGCATAGACCGAATACCCCTCATAACAAAGACAAGGTTTTTTTGGTTTATTTTTCAACATGCAAGAATTAAGGTTCATGGGTTTAATCATGTACTTTTTCTCACAACAAATAAAAATTATCATTTCCTTTTATGATTTTCTTTCATATACTTTGGAAATCTTTGAATCAAAAGAAATCAACATGCATGTATCTCTTTTTCATGAAAACAAAACATGATCTCTTGATTTTGAGTTAAGACCGAATTCTCATTATTAAGGTTCAAGATTAGATTTCAAATCGTTGTCATGCAAAAACATAAGACATAGATTAAATTAAAATCACTTTTCAAAAACTTGTTTCCTTAGTTTTTCTTGCCAAAACCGTGAGGATCCTTAAGAAAGATTAAATCTTTTTACTCAAAAACAACATGCATGACTCAAGATCAAAGCTTTTCCAAAAATCAAGACATGCATTGAGAAAGGTTATATCTTTTTATTCAAAAATCACATGTAAAGTCCAAGAAGAAAACTTTTTAAAGATCAAATCAAGATCAAGACATTCCAACTACTCAAATCAATTTTTTTTTAAGTATAAGATTAACATGCAATCACTTAGATCAAATTATAAAGCATCAAGACCTATGCTTTTAGTTATGGCCGAATCATATAGTTTATGTTTTAGTGTTTCATAAGTTCATTTACTCTTAAAAATTCAAGATCGAGGTATAAAGGAGACATGCATGATTCAAGTTCCTTGCTTTATCAAAGATCAACCATAGATCAACACATACAAGTGAAAATCAAGACAAATAAACAACTTTAAACACAATTTTTTTTGTTAAAACCGTGACAAAGAAAAACCATAAGTTAAAGATCCAAACTTTTTAACATAGATCTTCATGATCAACACTTAGAAATAACATGCATTAAGTTCAAACTTCAAGATCACTTCAAAATAAACACATGCATCACCAAAGATCTTGACTTTATTATTAAGCAAGTTTAGATCATGAATTTTATTTATCAAGTCTTTAGATCTTTAAAGTTTGGTTTGAAAAAAATATCAAGATCCATCATTTAAGTCCTAACCGAATCATAAAGTCCATGGTTTAAGTTATTACAAATTTCTTTGAATCTTAAAAGTCCAAGATCAAACATAAATAAATCATGCAAGGTAAGAAAAGAAGGAAGATTACAAGATTAAAAGAAAATCTAAACTATTACAATCTCCTTCATGACCTATTCGAACCACCCACCTAAGAAAGGTTGATCTTCTAGCTTCTAAGTTCATGAATCTTCAAGGAAAGCTTCTAGGTTTTGGTTTGATCTCCTCTTCTTCTTCCTTTCCTCCTCACGGTTTCTCTCTCTCTCTCTCTCTCTCTATGTGTTGAGAGCTTAATTTTTGCTCTCAACAAAGTGTTTGTAAAGTGAAGGAATGAAATGGGGAAATGAAGGAAAAGAGTGGAAAATGGACTAAGGATTTAGGCTTATATAGGAAACTAATGTAATTCCCTTCTTGCCCATGAATTCGGTCATGAGCTGTGTGTGTGTGGGTGAGGGGCAAATTTGGCAACTCTAAAATATCTACTTGGGGGCCAAGTTTCTATTTTCTTTTTCTTTTTATTATATTTCCCTTTAACTTGGTCATTAAGTAATGGCTTTTGTGCAATTTCATCCTATGTAAATACATACACCCACATACCATGCATACATATACACGTACACACATATATACACACATACATATTATTTTTACACATCATACATACATACACATGAAATACACATATACACACATACATAGAAAATAATTTTCTTCTCATAAAACCACTCATGCATAAAAATCACAATTTCCTTAAAACACAAAAATATCAAACACATAATCATTTCTTAAAAAAAAATCCGACTTTAAAAATCTTAATATTTTCTTATGAAAATCATTTCTTTAAAATCATTCACCACTTGAAATCATGAAATAAGAAATTCACTTCGAGAAAACACTCTTTCAAAAACACTTTCTCAAAAATAGATCTTTTGATTATTTAAAATAATACGAGGAATTTGCGGGGTGTTACAGCATAGACTCTAACACAGCGGTGATTCTCTCTAGCATCACGTTAGTATGATTTTGGTTTCTAGTTGTCATAATAGACCTACACTATGGGCTTATGGTCACATATGATGAACTAAAGAAACATTCATCACACCACCTATACTAAGACTTTAACCATAACCTCAAACAAAGCATTCAATTGTATCTATTGCTCAAATCAAGAAAGATACTAGCATTCAAAACAATAAATATTCCTTGTGGATACCTGCTTGATGTTGATGACTACCTTTCTGGGACTACATCAACTACTATAAGATCTGACTTTTGCTCTGATACCACTCAGTGTGACACCCTCGATATAATACTTAGAAATTAGAGTAATGAATAGGCTATTACTCAGTTGGATATGGACTTGTTTAGTATTAGAAAATACAGGACTTAAATTTTCCTTTTCATTTTCTAAAGAAACGGGTGCACAAAACAAAATATGGAATTCTTGGAGATTAGATTTTGTATCATTTTAAAAACATTATACTGAATTCGGCGTTTTCTAAGACAAGGAAATCTTTTCACAATCCAGATAGCATCTGTTCTTAGAAATTGTATTTACGTAGTAAAAACTTAAGTGATGCCATCCATTCTTTCATTTTGCGAAACTAATACCATTTTAAAATATCGAAGTCGAACTCTTTAAAATACTTTTATCAGAGTGAGCGGAAATAGCAGGACTATGCACAAGTTGAAGTATGAACATAAGATATATATATATATATATATATATATGACATGAGATACATAGTCCATAGGTCATGTCTCCAAGATTCAATACAAGTCCATAACAAAATAAACCATAACTCTAGAGTTCTCATAAGTATATCTACAATATATATACATCTAAAAATATAAAACTTTAGAGTTGGTCATGTAGGACAAGTAGCAGCAGTAGTAGTAGTAGTAGAAGTCTCCTAGAAGCAGCAGTAGTAGTCATCATCCAACATCAGCAGCAGCATCTCCTCCACATCAGCCAACACACCAGATCCCTGATCCTCATCATCTACCCTATGCACATACCTAGGGATCGCCGTCCCTCCACTGACTCCCGGTAGAGTGAACGACAGGCTCGCCTCCGCTCTCATCCTCCACAAGGTCCTCCTTTATCTCATCTGATGGAGTGGGTACCCTTCCACTGGGCACAGGGTCAGGTGATGGCGAGACCCTAACAGGACTCCTCGGATCAGATAGGGAGTTGTAACACCCCAATTTGGAACTACAATTTTC
The DNA here is from genome assembly GCA_037953625.1 of Crotalaria pallida. Taxonomy (NCBI): domain Eukaryota; kingdom Viridiplantae; phylum Streptophyta; class Magnoliopsida; order Fabales; family Fabaceae; genus Crotalaria; species Crotalaria pallida. Next base: position 85,057,338 of record CM075649.1, read on the forward strand.
ACTAAAAATTTGCACCATTTTTTTTATAAAAACATTCATTACAAGATATTCTTATGATTCGAAAAAGGTTTGCATGTTATTAAAAAATAACTTAGTTTCCAAAATGTTTTCTTAACTCATTTTCCAAAAAGAAGTGTCACGTTACCACATCATCTCTTTTGTCATAAAATACGATAGTTGTAAATTGCAGAATAATAGTTCATTCATTCATTAGAAAATATTTGACATAACATAAAAGAGTTTCGGCTCAACAGGCCATTATCCATGAAATAAAATACTAAACCACAATATGAAAAGATAAAATAAACTCCCCATTGGGGTTACATAAGTTTCATCAGAGAGAGAGCTGCCATCCTAGAATGAAAACAAAACCTAGACCACAATATAACTATCACTACTCATCCTCACTAAGGTCCTCCACCGGATCTTCCTCGGGATCTTCTTCGGGATCCTCCTCGGGGTCTTCTTCAGGGTCTTCCTCCTCTCCAATATCAGCATTAGCAGGTGGAACATCCTGAGCCTCATCAAAGTCCCTAGGCCCTCCAGGCATAAGGTCCCTCAAAAGAAAACGAACCTCTATGCGATCAGTAACGACACCTCGAAGCACATGGTCTATATCCTCAAAACTCAGTCTAGTAGGCCCCTCCCATATCCAATCGGTAGCAGTTCTACTCCATTGTCCCCCCGCCAGAGGAGACATTACGAAACTCAAAACTCGCTCCGCCATCTAGTGATCGACATCCAAGAGAAACAAGAAGAAGAGAAGAAGAGAAGAATAGAGAGAGTTAGCGATCAGAACGAACAAGTCATCGACGGCATGGGCTTACTCCATGGATCGCACTAGGATCAAACACATACTAAGACATAAACTTATATCTCATCAACATATCATGATTATCATGGGTTCATTACATCATATCGTTATTACTTCATCATTATAATCTTATCTTAACATCATAACTTAATATCATTACTCAAGGGGTTCATTATTTGCAACTTTCCACTAAGTCTTTTCATAATACAACCATCAATGATTTAGGGAGGGAAATCATCGAGGTAAGGGTAGATTAGCACACACCATACATCTCCTCCTTCAATATCCAACCACAACCTAAGTCGAAAATTAGATGGGACGCACAGGAATCCTAACCACACAGGCATCGATAGTTAAAGGGTACGTACCAAGCTGAACCCACACATCTGGCCAGCAAAACAAAATACAATATCATTTATAATTTCACAATTTCACAAAAGCAGTGACTTCTAGCCTTGATTCAGATTTCCTCTCACCATCTCCGATTTGCTCAAGGGGGCGATAGCTCTATCCCTAGTTCGCGTTGCAGTCCTCGCTACAATCAACGCCCAACAGGTGACCTTGATCATTGTAACATCGTCCCGCTTAGGGAAGCGCTCTTAGGCTTCTTGACGTTTCACCGTCCTTGCCCTCCTCTATCGCAATCACCACTCGAAGATACACCGGTCTCCAAGTATATGGTATCTTTCCTCTCCACTACTTCTCTCCCAACGCGTAGTTAGAAAGGATTAAAGCTTAAAGTCTTTTAAATCTTTTAAGTCTTTTAATTACCTAGTTTGGTCAACCCATTCTAACCCTCGCTTCTAACAGGCCTCGACCTCTAAGGGTAACAGCAAACACCTCCCTATGGTACAGTGGATTCCACAAGACATGTAACCACGACACAGTCATCCACGTGGCCAGTCACTTAAAGGGGATATACAACAAAAGTTTATTGTGCCGCTTGCACCATCATTGTACACTGGTACTACTTTCGAATTCCCACAAGATTAATCATTCTCATATTTTCTTTTCATAATAATCCAAGTCCTTTTCATAGGAACAACTATTCAGATACATCAAATAATCTTTCATAGAATAAACCACGATTTCATAAACATATCCAAATACATTTGATACTTTATCACATATTCTCTTATTATTTCCAAAATCATATTCAGCAGCATAACTTCAGATTATACAAAACATGTCATATCAAAAAAGAATCAGACAATCAATATAAAGTTACTGTCGCAACGTAGAACGACTAAGTACACCACAATCAATTGTTGTCTCGTATATTGACATATAACTTTGGATCCCGACTTTTGAGATGGTCGAAATCATCCTAATGTTACCATAGTGCCATTGTGTCTTAAGATAGCTACTCTCTCACCTTGATGTGAAGCTAAAGGATTAACGTCCTCTTGAATTGAATTTGCGTTACTTGATTCCGAACGAGAACCTTTAACAATTTGGTACATATTGCGATACCCTCGTTTTATATCTTGAAAATAATAAATATTTCCAAATATAGAATACTTGCTATCAAAGATTGAGACTAGAAAATTTTTCCCTTTTAAATGTTTACTTGCTCAATTAGAAATCCCTTTTTCATTGACGAATAACTTGAATTCGGCTTAATATTATTTTTATTACGAAAAGGCTCTCGAGACAATACCTTTTAAACATAATAAAACATCTTCGTGGCCTTTATTAAAAAGATATTATTTGTCTCTTGAGTTTGGTCGAGTGCATAGAATATAAACTTATTGCCGAATCCTTTTTGAATAAAAATCAGAGTATGCGGAAGTAAAAGTAATACTTGTGGGGCACTGCTGAGGTAAATAAGAACATCATATATATATATATATATCATAATAAAACCCCACCAGTATCATAAGTAGCAAGTATCAAAAGTCGAGATAGCAAGTTTTGATGAAACATATATAAACCAGCTGCATAAAATAAACCTCACTCTAAGACCTCTCAAAATATATACAATATATCACAATATCCAAAAATAGAAGTCCCGGAGCAGGTCATCCATGTCCTCAGCAGCTCCTCTGATCCTACACAGCTCTATCCCTAGAACCTAGGATCCAAAACATCTATGCTATGCAGGCTCCTAGGAATCAGCGGGTCCACCTCTTGCAGAAAAAGTAGGCTCGACATGCACCTCCTCCTCGTCCTCATCCTCCACAGGGTCCTCCTCGACCTCGCCTGACTGTGCAGAGACCCCACCACTGGGTCTAGGATCTGCAGAAGTAGTCCTCTCAAAATCAGTCGGACCAGGAGAAGGAGTCTCCTCAGTGACAACTCTGTGGGAGGAAGGATGAGAACGAGTGGCAGCTCTAAAACGAAAAATATGGAATCGACGCACAGGTCGAGCCGGGGGTGGTCCTCTATATGTATAAAAAGGCGGAACATGCATAGTATAGACTAAAGAAATCCTAAATCTACGAGGTCGCACCCGAACCAGAGGGTTAGGGTGGTAGAGAGTGATCTCCACCTCCCCCTCAAAAGTGGAACGGTGCTCCTCGTACGTCCATACACCACTAGGGATAGGGCGTATCTCGATGCAAGCTAGGTATCTGGACATCACCTAAACAGGGCATAGGGAGTAAGTATACACATATACATAATTGATAAAGACTAAAATTACAAACACAATTATGTCATGGACAGATAATAATGCAAGTACATATGAGCACACCAATTTTCAACATTATATCTCTTATAATGCAAGTGGCATGATGCATGATTTCTATCCACAACTGAGGCCTCTAAAAGTCCATCTTGGACGTCCATCCAATACACCATTGTGTTCCCGGAACACTGACATTTGTTCCCAGAACGTAATGCCAAACCATACTTGGATAATAAGCATCACACCCAGAGTGTGCATCACGTTCCCAGAACGCATACGTTCCCAGGACGCATAAAAACCATGTCTCAGACACTGGTCACATTCCCAGAATGTGTCATCAAGTAGGTTACAGTTTGGTACTCCCCGAGTACCCTCCTCATATTCCCAGAATATGATAAACGTTCCTACCAACCAATCTTCCATTCTCTATGAATGAATGCACAATTATCAAGGTTGGTTTTATCTTTACTTTAATTATTGTGATTTAGAAATATTTCAATTTCTCTTTTGAATGAGTAATTTGAGGTATAACCCTTGGCACAAAAATTTATCTTTGAATTAACTTAAAAACATGCCATTAGGCTTAGATTGGGAAAAACTTAACCAATGGTATTCAATTTCACTTTAAAAGACTTAACTTTTATTTTTCAGTTTCAGGTACTAACCGGTTACAGTCTCAGGCTAACCGGTTAGAATTACAGACCTGAACTGGTTTACCATTGAAATTCAGAAAACCCTTTTTCTTGAATTCTTTACCCAATCCAAAACAAGTTCCAACATTGTTTTATACCTCAAATCCATTGTTTTCATCATTCAAAAGTCTAAATCACATTCCAATTTCCAAATGAGCATAATTTCCTCTTGAAATTATCTCATTACACTAAGGTATTAACTCTCATTTTCAGTCTGAACAATACAATATTCATCAGCTTATTTCAGACTGAATTCCAGTGAAATTAAAGTCTAGATTTGAGTAAAAATGATAAGACCACAGGACTAATTCCAGAAATTCATTTTCTATGAAATTTTACAGTATCTAACCGGTTACAAATATTGAATAACTGGTTAGATTATGCAGTCTGAACACTGAAACATGAGGTTTTATAAACCATTCTTTTCTTTACTCAAATCTAACCAATTTCAACACTCAAAAGAGTTTATATACCTTAAAATAAACATGTTCAACCACAAAAACACATTTAACTTGCATGCATTAAGTTTAAAGTATCAAATTGTATAAAAACCCATATAAACACAATTCAATACCACAAAACTTATAATAAACATTTAGATTATGATTCAAGCATCAAAATCACTTGCATGCATCAACACAAAGTTGCTCAAAACAGAATTGAGCTAGAATTTGGCCTCCAAGCCCTTTTTGCCTTAAACACATAATGCCCTTTTGAGTCTATGTTGACTCAAATCCTAAATCACTTGATTTTAGTCTAAATCTAGTATAAGGTAAACTTCTCCCATACCTCAAAGTTGTGTTTGGTGAAGATTAACACTGAAACTTGGAGAAAATCCACAATCTTCCCACAAATCCTATGTTCTGCTCTCAGCCACGATTTCCATCAATAGGGTTCAAAGATCAGAGAATTTGACATGGAGATTGACCAAAGAAATTGGGGAAAACAATTAGAACTCAACCTAGGTAACATGAACTAAGAGATAAGAGTGATTTGAGACTTAAGAGTTGTCTGTACTTACCAAAATCGAGCTTCAAAGCAAGCTCCAGAAATCAGTTTCTCAGGTTTTGCAGAAATTGGAACTGAACTTGACAAGCTTCGTACTCCTTCCACACTCAACCTCAACTCTCAAACTTAGTATCTTTACAAAGCTCAAGATGTAAGCTTTGCAACAGTGTATAGCTCTCAGCCTCGCTCTCAAAGACAATGAAGAATTTCAACAACTAATTCAGGAACCCTAAACAGAGCCTCCACACTCAATCTCAGCAAAACAACCCTAAATTCGTCAACAACACAGGCTTATATAGAGGGATTTCCTTGCCATGCACGCCGACGCGTGTTCTCCACTGAGTTTAGGCTGATTTCGTGGCGATTCCATGGATTAATCAAGTGATTACTCATCAAAACGCACTAACCCAGTTTCTGGGTTCATCGTCTAACCGGTTACAGGGCATTACTAACCGGTTAGGTCAGTACAAAATTTAAAAATTAATACTTTTTAAATCTTTCCCTCCAAGAACCTTTTCAATATTACATTTAGGTCCTACATCAAGTGTAACACCCCTAATTTTCGTCTCCCGGATAATAAGGAAATTAATAATAAAAGTTTTATTATTAATTTATATGAATTTCCAAGTTTATGTTTTGTATTTAATTAGCCTGAAATATAAAAATTAGTTGAAATATTTTTATATGGCAATTAAATGCAAAATATAAGGATATTGCATTTTAGTCCCTGGATTAGGACCTAAATGTAATATTGAAAAGTTCTTGGAGGGAAAAGATTTAAAAATATTAATTTTTAAATTTTGTACTGATCTAACCGGTTAGTAATGCCCTGTAACCGGTTAGACGATGAACCCAGAAACTGGGTTAGTGGATTTTGATGAGTAATCACTTGATTAATTCGATTAATCGTCACGAAATCAGCCTAAACTCAGTGGAAAACACGCGTCAACGTGCATGCTATTCCAAATTGTCTATAAATAGTTGAATTTCTAAAGAATTGGGGGTTGATTCAACTGAAATTGTGTTGAGAAGGGTTGTTAGGGTTTCAGATTCGTTCAGGGAAATTCATCTTCTTCCTTGAGAGTTAGAGAGTGAGACACACACTTCTGAAAAGCTTGAATCAAGGGCTTTTCAGTGATATACACCGTGTGAGCTGAGTGTTCGTGTGTAAGGAGGAATCACCCTTAGAAGTTGGAGCTGGAAACTAAACTCTGTCTTCTCTTGGTTCTGGAAGCTGAGTTCGAGCCTTGATTCTGGTAAGCACAGATAACATTTAAGCTTCAAATCACTTTTATTTTCTAGTGCATGTTACCCAGATCAAGTTCTAATCAATTCCCCCAATTTCTTTGGCCAATTACTATGTCAAATTTGGTGGTTTTTGGACCCTGCTGGACTGTTGATGGCTGAGAACAGAGAGTTGGGATTCAAGGAACTTCTTGCTAATTTCAGAGGTTATACTTATCAAACACTATCCTAAGGTATGGGAGAAGCTTACCTTATACTAGATTTAGACTAAAATCAAGTGATTTAGGATTTGAGTTAACAAAGACTCAAAAGGGCATTATGTGTTTAAAGCACAAAGGCTTGGAGGCCAAATTCTAGCTCAATTCTGTTTTGAGCAGATTTAAGTTAATGCATGCAAGTGATTTTAAGGTTCAAATCAGAAACTAAATGTTGATTAAAAGCTTTGTGGTATTGAATTGTGTTTGTATTGATTTTTATGCAAATTGATACAATAAGCTTAATGCATGCAAGTTAAATGTGTTTCTGAGTATGAACATATTTTTCTTAAGGTATATGAACTCTGAGAATGTTCAAATTTGGTTAGATTTGAGAAATGAAAAGAATGATTTGTCAAAACTCTTGTTTTAATGGACTGACTGCATAATCTAACCGGTTACTCGATAATTGTAACCGGTTAGACACTGTAAAAATTCAAAAGAAAATCATTTTATAAAATCAGTCCTGAAGTCTTAGTAATTTTACTCAAATCTATACTTTAATTTTAGTAAAAACAATCTGAGAATAAATTGATAAAACTGTTTTGGTTCAGATTGAAGAGTGAGGGTTAATACCTTAATTTAATGAGCTAATTTCAAGAGGAAATTATGTTCATTTGAGAATAGAATGTGATTTAGACTTTTGAATGATAAACACAGTGTTTTGAGGTATAAAACAGTGTTAAAACTTTTTTATAGATTGGGTAGAAAATTCAAGAAAAAGGGTTGTTCTGAATTTCAATGGTAAACAGTTCAGGTCTGTAATTCTAACCGGTTAGCCTGAAACTGTAACCGGTTAGTTCCTGAACATGAAAAATAAAAAGTTAAGTTTTTAAGTACCATTGGTTAGGTTTTTCCCAATCTAAGACGAATGGCAGGTTTTTGGGATAATTCAAGAAAGAATTTTTGGTGTCAAAATTATGCCTCAAATTAATCATTCAAAAGAGAAATGGAATTGTTACTAAATCACAATAAATAAAGCAAAGATAAAACCAACCTTGATAATTGTGCATCCATATAGAATGGAAGTTTGGTTGGTAGGAACGTTTATCATATTCTGGGAATATGAGGAGGGTACTCCGGGAGTACCAAATTTTAACCTACTTGATGACACATTCTGAGAATGTGGCCAGTGTCCGGGACCTGGTTTTTATGCATTCTGGGAACGTATGCATTCTGGGAACGTGGTGCACACTCCGAGAGTGATGCTTATTATCCATGTATGGTTTGGCATTACGTTCTGGGAACGAATGTCAGTGTTCTGGGAACACAAGGGTGTATTGGATGGACGTCCTGGATGGACGTCCAAGATGGACTATTAGAGGCCTCAGTTGTGGATATAAAATCATACATCATGCCACTTGCATTATCAGAGATATAATGTTGAAAATTGGTGTGCCCATATGTACTTGCATTATTATCTGTCCATGATATACTTGTGTTTGTAATTTTAGTCTTTATCAATTATGTATATGTGTATACTTACTCCCTGTGCCCTGTTTAGGTGATGGCCAGATACCTAGCTTGCATCGAGATACGCCCTATCCCTAGTGGCATATGGACGTATGAGGAGCACCGTGCCACTTTTGAGGGGGAGGTGGAGATCACTCTCTACCACCCTAATCCTCTGGTGCGAGTGCGACCTCGTCGATTTAGGATCCCTTTAGTCTATACTATGCATGTTCCACCCTTTTATACATATAGAGGACCACCCCTGGCTCGACCTGTGCGTCGATATCATAGTTTTCGTTTCAGAGCTGCCACTCGTTCTCATCCTTCCTCCCATAGAGTTGTCACTGAGGAGACTCCTTCTCCTGGTCCGATTGATTTCGAGAGGACTGCTTCTGCAGATCCTAGACCCGGTGGTGGGGTCTCTACCCAGTCAGGCGAGGTCGAGGAGGACCCCGTGGAGGACGAGAGTAAGGAGGAGGTGCATGTCGAGCCGACTGTTTCTGTTAGAGGTGGACCCGCTGGTTCATAGGAGCCTGCATAGCGTGGATGTTTTGGAATCCTAGATCCTAGGGATAGAGCTGTGGAGGATCTGAGGAGCTGCTGAGGACATGGATGACCTGCTCTGGGACTTCTACTTTTGGATCATGTGATATATTGTAGATATTTTGAGAGGTCTTAGAGTGAGGTTTATTTTATGCAGCTGGTTTGTATATATTTCACCAAACTTGCTATCTCGACTTTCACTACTTTCTACTGATGATACTTATGGGGTTTATGTTATGTTATACATATATATATATATATATATATATATTATGTTTTATTTACCTCAGTAGTGCCCCACAAGTATTAATTTTACTTCCGTATACTCTGATTTTGATTTAAAAAGGAGCTCGGCGACAAGTTTATATTTTATATATTCGATTAAACTCGGGAAACTAATAATATATTTTAAGAAGGACTACAAAGATGTTTTACTAGGTTTATGGAAATAGTATCTCGAGAGTCTTTTTGTAATTAAGATATTATTAAGCCGAATTCCAATATTTGTGCAGATTAAAAATGTTTATAATCGAGCAAGTACAAATTAAAAAGGAAAATTTTTTCTAGTCCTAATATTTGATAGGAAGTATTTCAATCATTTGGAAATATTAATTATTTTCAAGATGTAAAACGAGAGTGTCACACCTTTGGTGGTATCAGAGCATTGGTCCTGTCCCTCATGGCCCCGATGATGCAGCTAAGTATGGTATTCAATGTAAATTGAATATGTTTTGAGTAAGTTAGTAGCATTTATGTTTTAAAGACCTTTTTAGTGACCCAAAGCCCATAGTGCAGGTCTTTCTATGGCAACCAGAAATAGAAATATTACGAATGAAATGTTAGAACGAATCACGACAGTGTTGGAAGGTATGCAACAGCAGTAGCAACAGCAGCCACCTCAAGGGCAAGCTGGTAACCCACCTGTTGGCAATATGGCGAATCATGATGCTAAGACTCTGTCGGAGTTCACGAAGTGCAATCCACCAAGGTTTGAAGGCGGATACAAACCTGATGAGGCAAACAAGTGGTTGTACGAGATCAACAAGATTTTCCGAACTCTAGATTGTTCTGATGAACAGAAGGTAACCTATGCAGTTTACATGCTTCACGGTGAAGCTGAAAACTGGTGGGATCACACTGTCCAATTGCTGAATTTTGAAAGGAGGGCAATCAACTGGGGAGTGTTTATGGAGAAATTTCTTAATAAATACTTTCCATAAGATTTAAGGAGAAAGAAGGAAGTGGAATTCATGCAATTGAAGCAGGGGGATATGAGTGTAGGAGAGTATGCTGCTAGATTCGAGGAGCTAATGAAATACTCTCCCAACTACTTGAATAACCCTGACGAACGAAGTAAGTGTGTTAAGTTCGAAGGTGGGCTGAGACCGGAGCTGAAGTCTATTTTCAGTTACCAAAGGATTCAGAGTTTCCCTGCACTTGTGGATATGTGCAGAATGTATGAGGATGACAAGAAGGCTGAGTCGATCGAAAGTCAAGGGAAAGGAGTTGGACAAAACTATGGACCACAGAGGAAGAAGAGGTTTGATCATCGGAATAATGGTCCATATTCTCAGAAGAACAAGGGCAAGGGCAAAGCTGTGATGGATAACAAGAACAAGTCTCGCGATAATGCTCCTTATTGCGAGAAGTGTAGGCGTTATCATCATGGTCAGTTTTGCTGGTCCACAGGGGGATGTTTCAAATGTGGAAAGCAAGGTCACTTTGCTCGTGAGTGCAAAGAATCTGCAAAGGGTGATGCAAAAGGATCTGCTGGAAAGAATGTGGTGCAAGGAAGAGTGTTTCCCTTGAGTGGTAACGAAGCAACCCAAACCCTGAGTCTCGTTCAAGGTAACTTTCTGCTTAATAATCAACCTTGCAAAATCATGTTTGATTCTGGAGCTACACATTCTTTTGTTTCTCCTGAATGTGTAAATAGGATGAATCTTGTTGTTTCCGATTCACCTTGCTATCTTAGTATAGATACCCCTACTGGAATACCAATTTTTACCGCTAAAGTCTGTTTAGGGTGTAATGTGGAAATTTTGGGTCGTCTTTCCAAAGTAGATTTGGTTTGTCTCCCTAAGTTACAATTGGATGTGATCTTGGGTATGGATTGGTTGATGAAGAACCAAGTGATCATCAATTGTGAGGAAAAGACAATTCAATATAGGACCCTTGAACCTGAGGGTTATATGTGTTTGTTCTCTATTACTGGCGAAGAAGAGTCGATGCCGATAGAGGAGATTCCTGTGGTGAGGGAATTTCTGGAAGTATTTCCTGAGGAGATACCAGGACTACCTCCGAAGCGAGAGATAGAGTTCGGGATAGACTTAGTCCCTGGAGCTGGTCCCATCTCTATTGCTCCTTATAGGATGGCACCACCAGAAATGGCAGAAATGAAAAAGCAGATCGAGGAATTGCTGCAGAAACAGATGATCAGGCCAAGCGTTTCGCCTTGGGGAGCTCCATTACTGTTTGTAAAGAAGAAGGATGGGAGTATGAGAATGAGTGTGGATTATAGACAGTTGAATAAGGTCACCATTAAGAATAAGTACCTTTTACCAAGGATTGATGACCTTATGGATCAAGTTAGGGGAGCTGCAGTATTTTCCAAGATTGATCTGAGATCGGGTTATCATCAGATCAGGATAAAGGAAGAGGATATACCCAAGACTTCATTTCGATCTCGATATGGTCATTATGAGTATGTTTTGATGTCGTTCGGATTCACTAATGCACCTGCTATATTCATGGATTATATGAACCGGATCTTTAGACCATACCTGGATTTATTTGTGGTGGTGTTTATCGATGATATTCTGGTCTATTCTAAGAATCCGGAGGAGCATAAAAAGCATCTCAGGATTGTGTTAAAAGTCATGAAAGAGAAGCAATTATATGCCAAACTTACGAAATGTGAGTTTTGGTTGAATGAAGTGAAGTTTTTGGGGCATGTAATCTCTAAAGAAGGAATTGCGGTGGATCCAGCAAAAGTAAGTTCAGTGCTAAGCTGGGAACAGCCCAAGACTGTGACTGAGGTGAGAAGTTTCTTGGGGCTAGCTGGATACTATCGTCGGTTTATAGAACGATTTTCCAAGATTGCGTTGCCTTTGACTAAGTTGACTCAAAAAGATCAACCGTTCGTGTGGGACGATAGGTGTGAAGTTAGTTTCCGTGAGTTGAAGGAAAGGTTAACATCGTCTCCTGTGTTAATCCTACCTGATCCTCACAAAAGCTTTGAAGTGTACTGTGATGCATCTAAGCAAGGACTGGGTTGTGTATTGATGCAAGAAGGAAGAGTAGTGGCTTATGCATCGCGACAATTGAAGAATCATGAAGTGAATTACCCGACACACGATTTGGAATTGGCGGTGATCGTGTTTGCCTTAAAGATATGGAGACATCATCTCTATGGCACTACGTTTCAAGTCTTTAGTAACCATAAGAGTTTGAAATATCTGTTCGATCAGAAAGAGTTGAACATGAGGCAAAGAAGATGGATGGAGTTTTTGAAAGATTATGACTTTAAACTCCACTATCATCCGAGTAAAGCAAATGTGGTTGCAGATGCTTTGAGTTGGAAAGCAATCCACATAAGTGCAATGATGGTTAAGGAAGGAGTGTTGATTGAAGAATTCAGAGACTTGAGCTTGTTGACACAAGTGGAGCCATCAAGTATCAAGTTAGGAATGTTGCAGATTACAAATGAGTTCTTGGAAAGAATTCGGGAGTTGCAACGAGCAGATGGAGAATTGATGGAAAAGATGAGATTAGGTTCAGAAGGAAAAGAACTCGATTTCAAGATTGGGCTGGATGGAATCCTTCGTTACAAGACAAGGATTTGCATACCGAGAGACCAGGAGATTAGAAGACTGATTCTCGATGAAGCACATAAGAGTCGGATGAGTATGCATCCTGGATCAACCAAAATGTATCAGGACTTGAGGAAGATGTTTTGGTGGTCTGGATTGAAAAAGGATGTTGCAGAATATGTGGCGGCGTGCTTGACTTGCCAAAAAGCTAAGGTAGAACATCAGAAACCAGGAGGACAATTGCAACCTTTGAGTATTCCCCAGTGGAAGTGGGATAGCATCTCCATGGATTTTGTGTCTGGTTTGCCAAGGACAGCGGCAAATCATGATGCAATCTGGGGATTGTGGATAGGTTGACCAAGTCAGCGCATTTTATTCCGATAAATATGCGCTATCCTTTGAATAAGCTTACCCAGATCTATATTAAGGAAGTAGTTCGTCTTCACGGAGTGCCTTCGAGTATTGTGTCGGATCGAGATCCCAGATTTTCTTCGCAGTTCTGGAAAAGTTTGCATGATGCTATGGGAACAAGATTGAAATTTAGTTCTGTGTATCATCCACAGACGGATGGCCAGATGGAGAGAACGATTCAGTCTTTGGAAGATGTGTTGCGGGCTTGTGCACTTGAGGAACAAGGAAGTTGGGATCAAGTGCTACCTCTTGCAGAATTCACATACAACAACAGCTATCATGCGAGCATCGGGATGGCACCGTTTGAGGCATTGTATGGAAGGAAGTGTCAAACCCCGCTATGTTGGTTCCAAGTGGGGGAGAATTTAATGGTTGGACCGGAAATGATTCAGCAGACATCTGAGAAGATCAGGATGGTTCAAGAAAAGATGAAAGTGGCTCAGAGTCGGCAGAAGAGTTATGCTGATAAGAGGAGAAAACCATTAAAGTTTTCGGAAGGCGACCATGTGTTTCTTCGGATAGTTCCGATGAAAGGAATCAGTAGAGCTTTGAGAACCCGAAAGCTTTCGCCTAAGTGTATAGGTCCATACCAAATCCTTAAGAGAGTTGGTCCTGTTGCTTATCAACTAGCTTTACCACCCTCTTTATCCAATTTGCACAATGTCTTTCATGTTTCTCAATTGAAGAAGTATGTGCATGACCCATCAGTTATTTTAGAACTCCAACCTGATGACCTAGCTTTGAAGGAAAACCTTACCTTTGAGACCAGACCAGTTCAGATAGAGGATCGTGAAGTTAAGCAACTCAGGGGAAAGGAGATACCTTTAGTGAAGGTCGTATGGGAAAATGCTGACGTGTCAGAAGCTACATGGGAATTAGAGGAAAAGATGCGTCAAGAGTATTCGGAGTTGTTTTTGTAAGCTAGAATTTCGGGGACGAAATTCCTTTTAAGTGGGGGAGTAGTGTAACACCCCTAATTTTCGTCTCCCGGATAATAAGGAAATTAATAATAAAAGTTTTATTATTAATTTATCTGAATTTCCAAGTTTATGTTTTGTATTTAATTAGCCTGAAATATAAAAATTAGTTGAAATATTTTTATATGGCAAATAAATGCAAAATATAAGGATATTGCATTTTAGTCCCTGGATTAGGACCTAAATGTAATATTGAAAAGTTCTTGGAGGGAAAAGATTTAAAAATATTAATTTTTAAATTTTGTACTGATCTAACCGGTTAGTAATGCCCTGTAACCGGTTAGACGATGAACCCAGAAACTGGGTTAGTGGATTTTGATGAGTAATCACTTGATTAATTCGATTAATCGTCACGAAATCAGCCTAAACTCAGTGGAAAACACGCGTCAACGTGCATGCTATTCCAAATTGTCTATAAATAGTTGAATTTCTAAAGAATTGGGGGTTGATTCAACTGAAATTGTGTTGAGAAGGGTTGTTAGGGTTTCAGATTCGTTCAGGGAAATTCATCTTCTTCCTTGAGAGTTAGAGAGTGAGACACACACTTCTAAAAAGCTTGAATCAAGGGCTTTTCAGTGATATACACCGTGTGAGCTGAGTGTTCGTGTGTAAGGAGGAATCAGCCTTAGAAGTTGGAGCTGGAAACTAAACTCTGTCTTCTCTTGGTTCAGGAAGCTGAGTTCGAGCCTTGATTCTGGTAATCACAGATAACATTTAAGCTTTAAATCACTTTTATTTTCTAGTGCATGTTACCCAGATCAAGTTCTAATCGTTTCCCCCAATTTCTTTGGCCAATTACTATGTCAAATTTGGTGGTTTTTGGACCCTGCTCGACTGTTGATGGCTGAGAACAGAGAGTTGGGATTCAAGGAACTTCTTGCTAATTTCAGAGGTTATACTTATCAAACACTATCCTAAGGTATGGGAGAAGCTTACCTTATACTAGATTTAGACTAAAATCAAGTGATTTAGGATTTGAGTTAACAAAGACTCAAAAGGGCATTATGTGTTTAAAGCACAAAGGCTTGGAGGCCAAATTCTAGCTCAATTCTATTTTGAGCAGATTTAAGCTGATGCATGCAAGTGATTTTAAGGTTCAAATCAGAAACTAAATGTTGATTATAAGCTTTGTGGTATTGAATTGTGTTTGTATTGATTTTTATGCAAATTGATACAATAAGCTTAATGCATGCAAGTTAAATGTGATTCTGAGTATGAACATATTTTTCTTAAGGTATATGAACTCTGAGAATGTTGAAATTTGGTTAGATTTGAGAAATGAAAAGAATGATTTGTCAAAACTCTTGTTTTAATGGACTGACTGCATAATCTAACCGGTTACTCGATAATTGTAACCAGTTAGACACTGTAAAAATTCAAAAGAAAATCAGTTTATAAAATCAGTCCTGAAGTCTTAGTAATTTTACTCAAATCTATACTTTAATTTCAGTAAAAACAATCTGAGAATAAATTGATAAAACTGTTTTGGTTCAGATTGAAGAGTGAGGGTTAATACCTTAATTTAATGAGCTAATTTCAAGAGGAAATTATGTTCATTTGAGAATAGAATGTGATTTAGACTTTTGAATGATAAACACAGTGTTTTGAGGTATAAAACAGCGTTAAAACTTGTTCATAGATTGGGTAGAAAATTCAAGAAAAAGGGTTGTTCTGAATTTCAATGGCAAACAGTTCGGGTCTTTAATTCTAACCGGTTAGCCTGAAACTGTAACCGGTTAGTACCTGAACTTGAAAAATAAAAAGTTAAGTTTTTAAGTACCATTGGTGTAGGAACGTTTATCATATTCTGGGAATATGAGGAGGGTACTCCGGGAGTACCAATTTTTAACCTACTTGATGACACATTCTGGGAATGTGGCCAGTGTCCGGGACCTGGTTTTTATGCGTTCTGGGAATGTATGCATTCTGGGAACGTGGTGCACACTCCGGGAGTGATGCTTATTATCCAAGTATGGTTTGGCATTACGTTCTGGGAACGAATGTCAGTGTTCCGGGAACACAAGGGTGTATTGGATGGACGTCCAAGATGGACTTTTAGAGGCCTCAGTTGTGGATAGAAAATCATACATCATGCCACTTGCATTATCAGAGATATAATGTTGAAAATTGGTGTGCTCATATGTACTTGCATTATTATCTGTCCATGATATACTTGTGTTTGTAATTTTAGTCTTTATCAATTATGTATATGTGTATACTTACTCCCTGTGCCCTGTTTAGGTGATGGCCAGATACCTAGCTTGCATCGAGATATGCCCTATCCCTAGTGGCATATGGACGTATGAGGAGCACCATGCCACTTTTGAGGGGGAGGTGGAGATCACTCTCTACCACCCTAACCCTCTGGTGCGAGTGCGACCTCGTCGATTTAGGATCCCTTTAGTCTATACTATGCATGTTCCACCCTTTTATACATATAGAGGACCACCCCCGGCTCGATCTGTGCATCGATTTCATAGTTTTCGTTTCAGAGCTGCCACTCGTTCTCATCCTTCCTCCCATAGAGTTGGCACTGAGGAGACTCCTTCTCCTGGTCCGACTGATTTCGAGAGGACTGCTTCTGCAGATCCTAGACCCGGTGGTGGGGTCTCTACCCAGTCAGGCGAGGTCAAGGAGGACCCCGTGGAGGATGAGAGCGAGGAGGAGGTGCATGCCAAGCTGATTGTTTCTGTTAGAGGTGGACCCGCTGGTTCATAGGAGACTGCATAGCGTGGATGTTTTGGAATCCTAGATCCTAGGGATAGAGCGTGGAGGATCTGAGGAGCTGTTGAGGACATGGATGACCTGCTCTGGGACTTCTACTTTTGGATCATGTGATATATTGTAGATATTTTGAGAGGTCTTAGAGTGAGGTTTATTTTATGCAGCCGGTTTGTATATATTTCACCAAACTTGCTATCTCGACTTTCACCACTTGCTATTGATGATACTTATGGGGTTTATGTTATGTTATACATATATATTATGTTTTATTTACCTCAGCAGTGCCCCACAAGTATTAATTTTACTTCCGTATACTCTGATTTTGATTCAAAAAGGAGCTCGGCGACAAGTTTATATTTTATATATTCGATAAAACTCGAGAAACTAATAATATATTTTAAGAAAGACTACAAAGATGTTTTACTAGGTTTATGGAAATAGTATCTCGAGAGTCTTTTTGTAATTAAGATATTATTAAGCCGAATTCCAATATTTGTGCAGATTAAAAATGTTTATAATCAAGCAAGTACAAATTAAAAAGGAAAAATTTTTCTAGTCCTAATATTTGATAGCAAGTATTTCAATCATTTGGAAATATTAATTATTTTCAAGATGTAAAACAAGAGTGTCACACCAAGAACTAAAATGCAATATCTATATTTTTGCATTTATTTGCCATATAAAAATATTCCTAATTATTTTTATATTTCGGGCTAATTAATACAAAATATAAACTTGGAAAAATTTATATAAATTTATAATAAAACTTTATTAGTAATTTCCTTATTATCCGGAAGACGAAAATTAGGGGCGTTACACTACTCCCCCACTTAAAAGGAATTTCGTCCCTGAAATTCTAGCTTATATAAACAACTCAGGATGCTCTTGACGCATCTTCTCCTCTAATTCCCATGTAGCTTTAGACACGTCAGCATTTTCCCATATAACCTTAACTAAAGGTATCTCCTTTCCCCTATGCTGCTTAACTTCACGATCTTCTATCCGGACGGGTCTGGCTTCAAAGGTAAGGTTCTCCTTCAAAGCTAGATCATCAGTTTGGATTTTCAAAATAACCGATGGGTCATGCACATATTTCTTCAATTGAGAAACATGAAAGACATTGTGCAAATTGGATAGAGAGGGTGGTAAAGCTAGTTGATAATCAACGGGACCAACTCTTTTAAGGATTTGATATGGACCTATACACATAGGTGATAGCTTTCGGGTTCTCAAGGCTCTACTAATCCCTTCCATCGGAACTATCCAAAGAAACACATGATCGCCCTGCGAAAACTCTATTGGTTTCCTTCTCTTGTCAGCATAACTCTTCTGCCGACTCTGTGCCGCTTTCATCTTTTCCTGAACCATTCTGATTTTCTCAGTTGTCTGCTGCACCATTTCCGGTCCAACCACTAAGTTCTCCCCCACTTGAAACCAGCATACCGGGGTTTGACATTTCCTTCCATACAAAGCCTCAAACGGTGCCATCCTAATGCTCGCATGATAGCTGTTGTTGTATGTGAATTATGCAAGAGGTAACACTTGATCCCAACTGTAACACCCCGATTTGGCAACTTGAAAATATATTTCTTTAATCGTAAAATGTAGTAAAAATGTGGGCAAATTTTTTTTTTTTTAACATGTAACATGGTTGAGTAACATGAGTATGAGAACCACTAAGTTTTCAAAACTCTTTCGCAATTAAAAGAGTGTTCTCACACCTCATGCTAAAGTTCAAGTTCCAAACCGAAGTGTCACAAGACACTACACTTTGCAACTTGATTCTTCTCAACTCAATTATCATAGCCCAATTTCTTTTATAATCAAGATCAGTGGTGCCCATTAAAAATAAACTTCATCCACATAAGTTTGGGGTTACATCATGGTACTGCAATGATACTAAGTAAATGCAGGGAAACAAAATACTTCCAAGAAAATAAAGAACTACCACCAGGCCCATTAAGCTGAAGTCGATGGGTCCACAAAAGGTGCCTCGCTCAAGTCGATCTCAATCACATCCGCCTCCGGGTAATCTATGTCCTCGTCAGGATCCTCCTCTGGGTCTTCCTCAGGCTCATCCTCTTGCATAGCTTCAAAAGCTTCGTCTGGTAGATCGTCCAAAGCCTCATCTAGCTCCTCTAACTCCTCATCCGCGGGATCAATCCGGGCAGGCAACGACATCGGATGTCCACCATGATAGTCAGCTGGTCCACCGGTCTGCAAATCCATGAGCACGAAGCGACAAGTGCGAGTATCTGGAGCAGTCCCTTGCAAGGTATGGTTGGGATCGAAGATACGAACCTCAGTGACTCTGCGCCACTCCCAACCTCTGTAGTTCACCTCCCATCTTCCCTCGTCTCGAATGTCGAACGTAAACTTAACCGAATCCATAGACTAAAGGGTTGACAACATATAAACAAGCACACAAGTAAAAGACTAGAGAGAGTAAGTATTCCCAAGCATGTTATGCCAACAGTATGGAATTACAATAGGCAAGATATTAAGAATTGACAAAAACATGTAAGCAAACAACATATAGAAGCAATCATATTTAAACATGCAAACACTTAATCTGTTCCATTACTTTTCTTTTCTCAAAACTTTTAACATCTCCATAAATCGCTTCTGCTGCGCAACTCTGATTCCATCACCACACAAATTCATCTTCCTCTCCATTCTTTCACTTAAGAATTATTCCTTAACAATATAAGTTATCTTTTCTTAATTAAGTTTTATGAATTCGTATCCGTCAATGATGCGGGGAAGAATAATCATCATTGAGGAGATCGCTCTCGTAGTTAGCACACACGTCTACATCTCCTCTGTCATCCACCCAACCTAGTCGGAAGCAAACAGGAGTACAGGACCTTTACCACGCGGGCACGACAGCTGTCTCAACAATTGGCTCCAAGCCAGGAGAACTGTAGAAATCTCGGGTACAGTCTCAAATCAATTCATTTCAATTCATATCATTTATATATTATCAACGCACACTGTAGAGAACTCGGGTACAGTGGCAATCAGATGCCCCT
Organism: Crotalaria pallida; assembly: GCA_037953625.1. NCBI lineage: Eukaryota > Viridiplantae > Streptophyta > Magnoliopsida > Fabales > Fabaceae > Crotalaria > Crotalaria pallida. Next base: position 85,076,931 of record CM075649.1, read on the forward strand.
TTCCAGTCCCTCTCACTGTTCAAGATTTACAATCTAGGGGGCGACGGTACTATTCTAGTCTGCAGTGAAAAACTTACCACGGCATTGGACCCAGTCCCTACTACGTTTGTACAACACATGTGGGGTCCGTTATGCCTAGAATGTACTCTAGACTTCTTGACGTTTCACCGTCATCGTCCTCCCCTAATGCAATCTCCACCTAAGTATACGCAGATACTTATGGTTCCTTCCTTTCCACTACTTCGATCGCACTCATAACTCACCGCGTTAGTTCATGTCTTTTAAAAGCCTTTTAAAGTTTTATTATCTTAACATCTTAATCCTAAGGTCGGCTCGCCCTTAGTGCATCCCTTCAACGAGTCCCGACCACTAACTATCGCAATACAACTCTTTTCTCAACTTGGCACAGAGCTGGGATTGCCTTGACGAATTTGCATCTTGTTTCTCCTTCTCTCTAGATTTCTCATTTCATAACTCTCTCAAAATCACATTCCATATTCTAACTCAAAAATCTTGTTTTCTCATCTTCTTAAAAATATCCTTTCATAAATTTTATCAAATGATATTCCAAAAAATTTCCCAAAAATGATGTTTCACAACTGTCTCAAAAGAGTATTTCACCAACTTCTTCAAAATGATGTTTCACAAATTCTTTCCAAAAATAAGGTTTCGCAAACGTTCCCAAAAATAATGTTTCAAAATCTCTCTTCAAATAGTGTTTCACAAACTCTTTTCGAAAATAGCATTTCACAAATTCTTTTCAAAAATAATGTTTCACAAATCCTTTTCAAAAATAATGTTTCATAAATCTTTTTCCAAAAATATCATTTGTAAACTTCTTCAAAAATAGCATTATTCTTTCTCCAGCTCTGGCTCATCTTATCCCATCAGTCACTTGATCTGTTCCACGACGACGCCCTATATCTCTCTCATATTCCTTAATTATTATTGTCATCCTCATTATTATAATCTTCAACAACTCACATTAAATAACTTCTAAATAAATAAACAAATAACACATATAACATTCAAACATTATCACATAAGTTCATCACATAAGTTTGTGTGGTCTTTGTCTTCTTCACACGAGTGGCCACACAATCAATACAATTGCCACTGTGCTACTGACTCAGAACCACTAAGTTTCGACTTTTGAGATGGTCGAAACACTTAATATGTTACCTAAATACCACGGTGTTTGGGGGAAACTTCTCTCTCACCTCGACCGACGACAATCCTCACTACACTCCTTGGTTTCCAACGCGACGCTCGTATCTGCTTCCCGATCTTTACTGGAAACTCAAATAGCTCTCTCTTGTTAAAATCATTCTTATTCAATTATTCCAACAACGTTACAAAACTTTTTATTTGAAAATAAAGTATTCTCACTTTTCTTAAAATTTGAAAATTACTTTGATTTAAATCCATAATCATCATCAAGTAAAAACATTTGTCCAGCCACATACTTAAGAATTTAAAACTCATAATGTTCTTTTCAAATATTTTCTTAGTAAAACAAAACATGAATAATTCCTTGGCTCTTATAAAGGCCACATTTATCTTAAGGGTTTTTTTTTAAATATAAAACACCTTTAAATTAAAACCATGTACTTCAATTATCAAATGAAAGTCTTTTCAAAACAATACTTTTTAAATTAATCAAATAACTTTTCAAACTTTATTTTCTTTAAACCGAATTGAATCAAAGAAAATAACACAAGGGTTTAATAATCATTTTCAAACAAATATATATTCAACATGTTAAACCATTCGCAATTCATGCATCACTTTGCACTCATCATTCATGCACATAAAACAAAATCACACATATGCTCCTATTTCCTATGCATGGCCGAATCTCATCCTATATGGGACAAAGTTATATTCACAATTTCAAACACTAATGATTACCAACACATAAACAAAACATGCACATATGGAAAATAATCTTTTAAAGCACAATATCTTACTTTAAACATTACAACCGAAATAATTATTAAAGAAATATTCTTGCTAGAATTTCAATATGCTAACATCTTTCAAATCAATTAGCTTTGTCCCTAAATAATTAACATGCAAATGAAAATCAGTTTATTTCTTTTATTTCTTGATCAAACCGAATGGAGCAATAAAATAAATAACTCAAAAAGATAATCACACACCAAATCCACTTTATTTAATCAAAGCTAAACTCAAACCATAACACATAAAGAAATAGAAATAATCTTGGATAAAACATGTTTCAAAACCAAGTGGAATCATGAAAATTGCTTTCATGTTTTTATTCAAAAGTTTAGACTTTTATATGCTTGAAATCCATAGATCCATCAATAAATCATTCATGCAAAACAAAATGAACTATCTTTGACATTTATCCATCCAAAACCGTGAGCTCCACATAAGAATTTATTAAGTTCTAATTAAATTTCTTTAACTAAATTTATTACAATAAAAATCAAAGGTTATATCAAAATCTTTATCATTCAAACCTTTAATGATCTCATGCATGTACTTAAAATCTTTAAAGGGAATAAATTTCATCATGCATGTAAATTAAATGATGATCAAACATGGTTTTCTACTTTCCCTAGGTTTGGCCGAATGATAACATGCAAAAAGGCAAGATCTTTATATTTTATTCTCACATGCAAAGGTTAAAACTCATAGATCACATCATGCAAAACTTTTAAAGCATCATTTTCTTTCTTAAAACTCCAACCGATTCATCATCATCATCATCATCACACACAAAATCTTGTTTTAAAATCCTTTTTTGCACCACAAATCATTTTTAAAGCTTGTTATCATAATTTTCTCTTTAAAATCGTGACATGCATCAAAAGAAAACTAAGACTTTTTACTCAAAACAAACATACAAGGTTCAAGCTTCATGCTTTTGCAAAGATCAACCATAGATCAAGACATGCAAAAGAAGATCAAAGCAAATACATAAGCTTAAACACAAATCTTCAAACAAACCGTGAAGAAGAAAACTTACAAGTTAAAGATCAAAGCTTTCAAGCACAAATACTCAAGATCAAGACATAAAAATAACATGCAAGCCATTTAAACTTCAAGATCATTCAAAAATAAACACATGCATCACCAAAAATTAAACTTAAACAAAGTCCATCATAGAGTCCTTTACAAATCAAAATTATTACATTAAACTCTCTCTTAAATAACTACCTTAAACAAAACTCTAACTCCAAGCTTCAAATCTCCTCTCCTTCTTCATAGGGTTTGCTTCGGCCTCCTCTCTCTTAGGGTTGATGGTTGATTTTCTCCTTAAGCTTTGAAGAAGGAAGTGTGTGAAGGAAGAAATCAAAGGTATTTGGTTGAGAAGTTTGGGTTTTTCACTCTTCCTTTCCTCTTGTTTCTCACGACCTCACTCTTTTTTCTCTCTATGTCTCAAGAGCTTGATGGTGCTCTTGGGACTAAGTGTTTAGAATTGTGAAAAGGAAATGAAAATGAATCAAAGTGGCCAACTCCTCACACACACACACACGGCTTATATGGGCAAAGGCAAGGGGTGGAATTTTCCTCTTTTGTCCTCGGTTCAGGATATGGGTTCATGGGTAATTTGGTCCAACCAAAATGTTACATGGAAAGGGTCTTGTCAAGGGAGACATGGTGGAAGGAAAGTCTCACTACTATCATGACACTCACCACCCTATTTTTCTACTCATTTTCCATTTAAACTCTAACTTTCTTAATGCATAAGAAATTAAACTTCTATTTGGTCCTCTTGGTTACTACATGGCCGAACAACACACACATACACACATAAGGGAATAAAATTTTCTTTCATTTTATCATCACAAACACATAGAATTAAATCATGAAACAATACACATAATCAAACATACATACAATACTTTAGGGCACAACTCAAAACATGCATCATACGCACATTCACATTAACACAAGTTTTTCATTCATTCATCTCAAATTTTCTATTTAAGTTTGGCACATAATTTATTTTACTCTTATGATTAAGAAAACATTAAGATTTACAAACCCAAAGATTCCAAGAATACATTAATAAACTGTACCATTTGGTCATAAATATGAGCTTCACTTCATTTTATAAAACCATATTTTCACATAAATCAAATATTTTCAAAAGAAATAATTTATTTGAATTCTCAAATCATTCTCACTACTTAATACTCTCAAAATTCGTCCTTTAAATACTTCAAAAAAAAAAATTTTCAAATCAACTCATAAAATTATAAAAATTACATATTCAAATTCTACTTTTCAACGCGATCATTTTCATATAAAGATCATAATTTTTCGAGTTACGGTTGAAAAGATATGCACTTTCAAAGTAATCAAATTCATTTTGATCATAAAACAAAATTCATTTCTTTAAGAAATCTCAAATGACAAAATCATAACTTGGTTTTCATGAAATCAAACTTCAAATAAAAATCTTTTGCTAAAACATTCATTTGAAAACCCCTCTTAAATTCTAAAAATCATTTTTATATAAAATCTCATTGGTCTATTTGAGTCCAGAAAATGCGGGATGTTACACCAACTTCCTTGTTCTTCAAGTGCACAAGCCCTCAACACATCTTCCAAAGACTGAATGGTTCTCTCCGTCTGACCATCCGCCTGTGGATGATACGCAGAACTCAATCTTAATCTTGTTCCCATAGCATCATCCAGACTCTTCCAGAACTGCAAAGAAAATCTGGGATCTCGATCCGACACAATACTCGAAGGCACTCCGTGAAGACGAACTACCTCCTTAATGTAGATATGGGTAAGCTTATTCAAAGAGTAGCGCATATTCATCGGGATAAAATGCGCCGACTTTGTCAACCTATCCACAATCACCCAGATTGCATCATGATTTGCTACTGTCCTTGGAAAACCAGATACAAAATCCATCAAGATACTATCCCACTTCCATTGAGGGATACTCAAAGGTTGCAACTGTCCTCCTGGTTTCTGGTGTTCAACCTTAGCTTTTTGGAAAATTAAGCATGAAGCCACATACTCCGCAATATCCCTTTTCAAACCAGACCACCAAAACATTTCCTTCAGATCCTGATACATTTTGGTTGATCCAGGATGCATACTCGTCCAACTCTTATGTGCTTCAGCAAGAATCAGTCTTCTAACCTCCTGATTTCTTGGTATGCAAATCCTTGTTCTGAAACGAAGGATTCCATCCAATCCAATCTTGAAATCAAGTTCCTTCCCTTCTAAACCCAATCTCCTCTTTTCGATCAACTCCTCATCTACTTGTTGCAACTCCCGAATTCTTTCCAAGAACTCATTTGTGATCTGCAACATTCCCAACTTGATGCTTGATGGTTCCACTTGCGTTAACAAGTTCAAGTCTCTGAATTCCTCAATCAACGCTGCTTCTCTCACCATCATCGCACTTATGTGGATTGCTTTCCGACTCAAAGCATCTGCAACCACATTTGCTTTACCCCGATGGTAATGGAGTTTAAAGTCATAATCCTTTAAAAACTCCATCCACCTTCTTTGCCTCATGTTCAACTCTTTTTGGTCAAACAGATATTTCAAACTCTTATGGTCACTAAATACTTGGAAAGTAGTGCCATAGAGATGATGTCTCCATATCTTTAAGGCAAACACGATCGCAGCCAATTCCAAATCGTGTGTCGGGTAATTCACCTCATGATTCTTCAACTGTCGTGATGCATAAGCCACTACTTTTCCTTCTTGCATCAATACACACCCGAGTCCTTGCTTAGATGCATCACAGTACACTTCAAAACTCTTATGAGGATCAGGTAAGATTAACACAGGAGACGTTGTTAACCTTTCCTTCAACTCTCGGAAACTACTTTCACACCTATCGTCCCACACGAACGGTTGGTCTTTCCGAGTCAACTTGGTCAAAGGCAACGCAATCTTGGAAAATCCTTCAATAAATCTACGATAGTATCCAGCCAGCCCTAAGAAACTTCTCACATCCATCACAGTCTTAGGCTATTCCCAGCTTAGCACTGAACTCACCTTTGCTGGATCCACCGCAATTCCTTCCTTAGAGATTACATGCCCTAGAAACTTCACTTCATTCAACCAAAACTCACATTTCGTAAGTTTGGCGTGTAACACCCCAAAATTTTAATCCCCGATTAATGAAATGTTAATTATAATTTAATTATAATTAATATTTTCTATATTAATCCTTGATTAAAATATGTGTTCATGTAACTAGTTTGTGTGTGTGAAATTATTTAATAAATATAATAAATGCCTAAAATGATTATTTTGCATATTAGTCCCTGGGTTGGGACCTAGAAGCAATTATAGGAAAGGTTTTGGAGGGAAATTAAATAAAATAATTATTTTTCAAAAATTATTCTGAATACTCGAGTATTCTGGGTCAAATTGCAAGAGTTAGTGCGTTTGATGAGTCACCATGAACGATTCCCTCTTCCCGCCACGAATACTCCTTCCCCAACACCTCAAGGCTTTCGTGTCGCCTTGCATGAGAGCTTCCTTGCTCTATTTAAGCTCAACAACAACAGATTCGTGAAGCTTTTTGGTTAAGTTTGGGTTGTTGATGAAAGTTAGGGTTTCGGATTTGCCCTCTTCGATTCTCCTTAAATTCTGAGTGTTAGGATTCGAGTGATACACGAATACAAAGCTCACATCACGAGCTTTGTATAAACACCAAACTCGTGAGGATTGAGTGAGTGTGTTGGAGGATTCAAGGAGTTGAAGTGAAGCTGTTCTTGGTCAAGTTTGTGTTTGGAGCTTACTTTGATCTTGATTTCTGGTAAGCTCATGAATCCCCGAGTCTCAAATTCGATTTCCTTAGTTAGATTATGTTGCATAGAGTCTAGGAAACCTAATTTCCCCAATTTTATTCTCTGTTTCATGTGTGAACCAATTCCACTTTGGTGTTGCACTCAAAATGCTCTGCATGTGGTGCTTGAAGTTGGTCTGAGAGTTGTGGAGCTTTTCTTTGGGATTCTTGGTTTGATTCACGTCTGAGAGGTAAGGGGAAGTAATAATATTCACTAGATAGAGATTAAATTCCATTATTTGTGTTAGAGAGCCACCAAGAGGCTCTAAGGGCTTAGATTGAATAGGATCTTTGGTTTGGAGACCAAGCTTTGCTCTAAAACTGTGTTGAGCAAGTTCTATATCATGCATGCCAGCTTAAATGAACTTTGTTTCATGAGTATTGTGCTTATTGTGTAAATTGAGGTGTTGAGTTGTTAAAATGTGTTTTTATGCATGATTTATTGATTCTCCGTCAAATTGGTTATTTGATATGAAATGAGTATGGAAACATGTTCAATATATGGTATATGAACTATTGCGATCACTGGTTTGGGTTAAAAATGTTTAGAAATTGAAATGGTATGTAAAAACCAAGTTCCAGTCTGTTCTTTCTGCAAATAATCGAGTATATGGCTTAACACTCGAGTATTTCGTGATGCACCAGTGTGAAAATTGGCGCACCAACTTGAGAACCAGGCTAAGCACTCGAGTATTTCAGATGCAACAAGAGTAAAAATTAATGAACAACTCGAGTAATATGTGAACTACTCGAGTATTCTGGGTAATGGACTACTCGAGTATCTCATGAATTACTCGAGTATATTTTTGAAGATCTGAAAACTTGAATCTCTAAACAGACATGAACGACTCGAGTATAATCATAAACTACTCGAGTAAAATCTGGAAAATGATAAACTACTCAAGTATTATGGAAAACACTCGAGTATTTTTAGTCAGATACTTAAAAATACCATTTTCAATTCTAAGTCATTTTGTAACATTTAAAGGACAATAAACCGAGTGATCCTGGACTTAAAGGAAATTGATTGACGTTATGATATTTTCATTTGAATAATGATACGTTGCTCGGGAGGCACGTAATGTATTAATAAAAGGATAAAACATCAATCAATTCCTTTTAAGTAAAGTAATGCATTCATTCTGGAGTTTGGATGGTAGGACGTATATCATGTTTTTGGTAAACATGTGGAGGGCCTCTGGGAGTGCTAATATGCTTGCTTGATGACACGTCGTTGACGTGGTCGGCTTTGTGGATGTTGATATGGTTATACCGTTTGGATGACGGTCCGTTTGGATGACGGGATATGCTCGGGTGGCATGGATACCAAGCTTGACGTGTACATTCTAGGTGAGTGTACGAATTGTTGTATACCTAGGAATACAACACACTGTTGAGTGCTGGGTTGTCAGGGATGGACGTCAGAGAGTGACATAGTATGATGGAGATAGGCTTGAGAGCTAAAGTCATGCATCATGCCATTCATTTAAATTAATTGTGATAAATGAAATAAGTGTGAGCATCCTATGTGCATTAATTAACTACTAAGTGTTATATGTGATTGTTGTTAATTGATGCATAGTTACATACTCATATTGCACAATTTATTCTCTGTTGATTATGTGTATAGAATTGCTTACCCTTATGCCCTTGTAGGTGATGTCTCGTTACATTGCTTGCATCGAGATCCGGCCACTTCCTAGTGGCACATGGATCTATGAGGACCATCGCGCGGTGTTCGAGGGAGAGGTAGAGGTTACCTTCTACCACCCGAACCCGTTGATCCGATTTCGTCCTCGTAGATTTAGGATTCCCATCATATACACTATGCATGTACCCCCGTTTTACACTTACCATGGACCACCTCCCACGCGACCAGCTCGCTCCTATCACAGTTTTCGTTTTCGACCTACCCGCTCTCACCCTTTTACCTCGAGAGTCGTCCGCGAGGAGACTCCCCCTTCTGATCCGAGGAGCCCAGTCAGGGTTTCACCATCACCTGACCTGGTACCCAGTGGTAGGGTACACTCTCCCTCGGATGAGATCGAGGAGGATCCGGTGGAGGACGAGAGTGGGAGCGAGCCTGTCGTGCATTCTACTGGGAGTGATTGGAGGGACGATGATCACTAGGTTTGTGTATAGGGTATGTGATGAGGATCAGGGGATCCGATGTGTGGAGGCTGTGGAGGAGATCTTGCTGCTGCTGCTGTGTTGATGATGATGCTACTACCTTACTACTTATGTTTCTTGGAGACTGCTGTTATCACTACTACTACATCTGATGCTGCCGGATCTACGTGACCACCCTTAGAGTTTTATTTTGGTCATGTATATATGTTGTAGATATAATTTTGGGGTTCTCTAGGGATTTGGTCATGTTATTATGTAGATCTGTTTATGGACTTGTATTTTGGGATCTTGGAAGCTTTGATATGGGGCTATGTACTTATGACTCTTATTATATATATATATGTACCTATGTTCATCTTACTAGTAATTGCATAGTCCGATAATTCCGCTTACTCTGATTTAATCTATTTGAGGGCTCGACTGTGAAAACTATTCGATGGTATCAGTTTTATCAAATAAAGCAAGGGTAGCTTCAGTTATTTTCTATAATATAAAATACGGTTCCAAAAGATGAATGCTACCCAACTTTCGAAAAGGTTTTAGAAATCGCCGAATCCAATATAACTGTTTTGGTAATACCTTAGGGTTTATTCTCCAAGAATTCCAAGTGTTGATTTGTGCACCCGCTTTTAAAGGAAGAAAAATTTTATTTCCATATTTTCTTAATCCTCACAAGTCCATATATTATCCAATATAAAAGCTTAATTACTATATTATATTTGGGTAATCCGGAAGGGTGTCACATGGCGTATAACTGCTTCTCCTTCAGGACTTTCAACACTATCCTGAGATGTTCTTCATGCTCCTCCGGACTCTTAGAATAGACCAGAATATCGTCTATAAACACCACTACGAATAAATCCAGATATGGTCTAAAGATCCGGTTCATATACTCCATGAAAATGGCCGGTGCATTAGTCAATCCGAACGGCATTACAACATACTCATAATGACCGTATCGAGATCGAAATGCAGTCTTGGGTATATCTTCTTCCTTTATCCTGATCTGATGATAGCCCGATCTCAGATCAATCTTGGAAAATACTGCAGCTCCCCTAACTTGATCCATAAGGTCATCAATCCTTGGCAAAGGGTACTTATTCTTAATGGTGACCTTATTCAACTGTCTATAGTCCACACACATCCTCATACTCCCATCTTTCTTCTTTACGAACAGTAATGGAGCTCCCCAAGGCGAAACACTTGGCCTGATCATCTGCTTCTGCAGCAATTCCTCTATCTACTTTTTCATTTCTTCCATTTCCGGTGGTGCCATTCTATACGGAGCAATAGAGATGGGACCAGCTCCCAGAACCAAATCAATACCAAACTCTATTTCTCGCTTCAGAGGTAATCCTGGTATCTCTTGAGGAAATACTTCCGGAAATTCCCTCACCACAGGAATCTCTTCTATCGACATCGACTCTTCTTCTCCGGTAGCAGAGAATAAACACATATAACCTTCAGGTTCAAGGGTTTTATATTGGATTGTCTTTCTCTCACAATTGATGATCACTTGGTTCTTCATCAGCCAATCCATACCCAAGATCACATCTAATTGTAACTTAGGGAGACAAACCAAATCTACTTTAGAGACACGGCCCAAGATTTCAACATTACACCCTAAGCAAACCTTAGAGGTAAAGATAGGTATCCCAGTAGGGGTATCTATACTAAGATAGCAAGGCGAATCAGAAACAATAAGATTCAACCTATTCACACATTCAGGAGAAACAAAAGAATGTGTAGCTCCAGAATCAAACATCATCTTGCAAGGTTGAGCATTAAGCAAAAAGTTACCTTGCATGAGATTCGGGGTTTGGGTTGCTTCATTACCACTCAGGGTAAACACTCTTCCTTGTACCACAGACTTGCCAGCAGATCCTTTTGCATCACCTTTTGTGGGCTCTCTGCAATCACGAGCAAAATGACCTTGCTTCCCACATTTGAAACATCCTCCTGTGGACCAGCAGAATTGGCCATGATGGTAACACCTACACTTCTCACAAAAAGGAGCATTATAGCGAGGCTTGCTCATGTTATCCATCACAGCTTTGCCCTTGCCCTTATTCTTCTGAGAATATGGACCATTATTCCGGTGATCAAATCTCTTCTTCCTCAGTGGTCCATAGTTCTTTCCATTCCCCTTTTCTTGGCTTCCTACCAGCTCAGCCTTCTTGTCATCCTCATACATTCTGCACATATCCACAAGTGCAGGAAAACTCTGAATCTTTTGGTAACTGAAAATAGACTTCAGCTCCGGTCTCAGCCCACCTTCGAACTTAACACACTTACTCCTTTCATCAGGGTTATTCAAGTAGTAGGGAGAATATTTTATCAGCTCCTCAAATCTGGCAGCATATTCTCCTACACTCATATCCCCCTGCTTCAATTGCATGAATTCTACCTCCTTCTTTCTCCTTAAATCCTCTGGAAAGTATTTATTAAGGAATTTCTCCATAAACACTCCCCAGTTGATTGCTCTCCTTTCAAAATTCAGCAATTGAACAGTGTGATCCCACCAGTTCTCAGCTTCCCCATGGAGCATGTAAACTGCATAGGTTACCTTCTGCTCATCAGAATAATCCAAAGTTCTGAAAATCTTGTTGATCTCGTACAACCACTTATTTGCCTCATCAGGTTTGTATCCTCCTTCAAACCTTGGTGGATTGCACTTCCTGAACTCCGACAGAGTCTTAGCATCATGATTCACCACATTGCCAACATGTGGGTTACCAGCTCGCCCTTGAGGTGGGTGCTGTTGCTGCTGCTGCTGCATGCCCTCCAGCACAGTCGTAATACGTTCTAACATTTCGTTCGTATAATTTCTATTTCTGGTTGCCATAGAAAGACCTGCACTATGGCTTTGGGTCACTAAAAGGTCTTTAAAACATAAACACTACTAGCTTACTCAACCATCTTACTCAAATATATATTCAAATAACATTGAATACCATACTTAGCTGCATCATCGGGGCCATGAGAGACAGGACCAATGCTCTGATACCACCCAAGGTGCGACACCCTCGTTTTATATCTTGAAAATAATAAATATTTCCAAATATAGAATATTTGCTATCAAAGATTGAGACTAGAAAATTTTTCCCTTTTTAATGTTTACTTGCTCAATTAGAAATCCCTTTTTCATTGACGAATAACTTGAATTCGGCTTAATATTATTTTTATTACGAAAAGGCTCTCGAGACAATACCTTTTAAACATAATAAAACATCTTCGTGGCCTTTATTAAAAAGATATTATTTGTCTCTGAGTATGGTCGAGTTCATAGAATATAAACTTATTGCCGAATCCTTTTTGAGTAAAAATCAGAGTATGTGGAAGTAAAAGTAATACTTGTGGTGCACTGCTGAGGTAAATAAGAACATCATATATATATATATATATATATATATATATCATAATAAAACCCCACCAATATCATAAGTAGCAAGTAGCAAAAGTCGAGATAGCAATTTTTGATGAAACATATATAAACCAGCTGCATAAAATAAACCTCACTCTAAGACATCTCAAAATATATACAATATATCACAATATCAAAAAATAGAAGTCCCAGAGCAGGTCATCCATGTCTTCAACAGCTCCTCTGATCCTCCACAGCTCTATCCCTAGAACCTAGGATCCAAAACATCTATGCTATGCAGGCTCCTAGGAATCAGCGGGTCCACCTCTTGCAGAAAAAGTAGGCTCGACATGCACCTCCTCCTCGTCCTCATCCTTCACAGGGTCCTCCTCGACCTCACCTAACTGTGCAGAGACCCCACCACTGGGTCTAGGATCTGCAGAAGCAGTCCTCTCAAAATCAATCAGACCAGGAGAAGGAGTCTCCTCAATGACAACTCTGAGGGAGGAAGGATGAGAACGAGTGTCAGCTCTAAAACGAAAACTATGGAATCGACGCACAGGTCGAGCCGGGGGTGGTCCTCTATATGTATAAAAAGGCGGAACATGCATAGTATAGACTAAAGGAATCCTAAATCTATGAGGTCACACCCGAACCAGAGGGTTAGAGTGGTAGAGAGTGATCTCCACCTCCCCCTCAAAAGTGGCACGGTGCTCCTCGTACGTCCATATACCACTAGGGATAGGGCGTATCTCGATGCAGGCTAGGTATCTGGCCATCACCTAAACAGGGCATAGGGAGTAAGTATACACATATACATAATTGATAAAGACTAAAATTACAAACACAATTATGTCATGGACAGACAATAATGCAAATACATATGAGCACACCAATTTTCAACATTATATCTCTTATAATGCAAGTGGCATGATGCATGATTTTCTATCCACAACTGAGGCCTCTAAAAGTCCATCTTGGACGTCCATCCAATACACCATTGTGTTCCCGGAACACTGACATTCGTTCCCAGAATGTAATGCCAAACAATACTTGGATAATAAGCATCACTCCCAGAGTGTGCATCACGTTCCCAGAACGCATACGTTCCCAGAACGCATAAAAACCATGTCCCAGACACTGGCCACATTCCCAGAATGTGTCATCAAGTAGGTTACAATTTGGTACTCCCGGAGTACCCTCCTCATATTCCCAGAATATGATAAACGTTCCTACCAACAAATCTTCCATTCTCTATGCATGAATGCACAATTATCAAGGTTGGTTTTATCTTTACTTTAATTACTGTGATTTAGAAATATTTCAATTTCTCTTTTGAATGAGTAATTTGAGGTATAACCCTTGGCACAAAAATTCATCTTTGAATTAACTTAAAAACATGCCATTAGGCTTAGATTGGGAAAAACTTAACCAATGGTATTCAATTTCACTTTAAAATACTTAACTTTTATTTTTCAGTTTCAGGTACTAACCGGTTACAGTCTCAGGCTAACCGGTTAGAATTACATACCTGAACTGGTTTACCATTGAAATTCAGAAAACCCTTTTTCTTGAATTCTTTACCCAATCCAAAACAAGTTCCAGCATTGTTTTATACCTCAAATCCATTGTTTTCATCATTCAAAAGTCTAAATCACATTCCAATTTCCAAATGAGCATAATTTCCTCTTGAAATTATCTCATTACACTAAGGTATTAACTCTCATTTTCAGTCTGAACAATACAATATTCATCAGCTTATTTTCAGACTGAATTCCAGTGAAATTAAAGTCTAGATTTGAGTAAAAATGATAAGACCACAGGACTAATTTCATAAATTCATTTTCTTTGAAATTTTACAGTATCTAACCGGTTACAAATATCGAATAACCGGTTAGATTATGCAGTCTGAACACTGAAACATGAGGTTTTATAAACCATTATTTTCTTTACTCAAATCTAACCAATTTCAACACTCAAAAGAGTTTATATACCTTAAAATAAACATGTTCAACCACCGAAACACATTTAACTTGCATGCATTAAGTTTAAAGTATCAAATTGCATAAAAACTCATATAAACACAATTCAATACCACAAAACTTATAATAGACATTTAGATTATGATTCAATCATCAAAATCACTTGAATGCATCAACACAAAGTTGCTCAAAACATAATTGAGCTAGAATTTGGCCTCCAAGCCCTTTTTGCCTTAAACACATAATGCCCTTTTGAGTCTATGTTGACTCAAATCCTAAATCACTTGATTTTAGTCTAAATCTAGTATAAGGTAAACTTCTCTCATACCTCAAAGTTGTGTTTGATGAAGATTAACACTGAAACTTGGAGAAAATCCACAATCTTCCCACAAATCCTATGTTCTGCTCTCAGCCACGATTTCCATCAACAGGGTTCAAAGATCAGAGAATTTGACATGGAGATTGACCAAAGAAATTGGGGAAAACAATTAGAACTCAACCTAGGTAAAATGCACTAAGAGATAGGAGTGATTTGAGACTTAAGAGTTGTCTGTACTTACCAAAATCGAGCTTCAAAGCAAGCTCCAGAAATCAGTTTCTCAGGTTTTGCAGAAATTGGAACTGAACTTGACAAGCTTCGTACTCCTTCCACACTCAACCTCATCTCTCAAACTTGGTATCTTTACAAAGCTCAAGATGTAAGCTTTGCAACGGTGTATAGCTCTCAGCCTCACTCTCAAAGACAATGAAGAATTTCAGCAACGAATTCAGGAACCCTAAACAGAGCCTCCACACTCAATCTCAGCAAAACAACCCTAAATTCGTCAACAACACAGGCTTATATAGAGGGATTTCCTTGCCATGCACGCCGATGCATGTTCTCCACTTAGTTTAGGCTGATTTCGTGGCGATTCCATGGATTAATCAAGTGATTACTCATCAAAACGCACTAACCCAGTTTCTGTGTTCATCGTCTAACCGGTTACAGGGCATTACTAACCGGTTAGGTCAGTACAAAATTTAAAAATTAATACTTTTTAAATCTTTCCCTCCAAGAACCTTTTCAATGTTACATTTAGGTCCTACATCAAGGACTAAAATGCAATATCCATATTTTTGCATTTATTTGCCATATAAAAATATTCCTAATTATTTTTATATTTCGGGCTAATTAATACAAAATATAAACTTGGAAAAATTTATATAAATTAATAATAAAACTTTATTATTAATTTCCTTATTATCCGGAAGACGAAAATTAGGGGCGTTACACATATAATCCAAATAACAAATCAATTCAAAAATTTATTAAAAGGACACTTTACTAATCAAAACACTTAGTATCCTTTAAAAAAAATACAAATACTATCAGTAGTTTAAAACCTCTTTGAAACTAAAAACAGATTATTGTATTAGAAAAATCACTTTTTCTTTTAGCTTTTTAAATCATGAAAACCTTTTCTAAAAATAATATAACTTTTAGAACTTTATTATCACCTGTTAAAAATAAATTCTAAAACATTAATTACTCAAAAACTCATTTCCAAATACCTTATAACAACTACCATTTGCAGATAAATCATACAACATGATTTAAAATCATTTGTTTTGATGCAACCTTAAAACCAAGTTAAACAGTAAATAAAAATCACATAACCACATCATGAGCACACTAAATTCATATAGAACATAACTCATGTATTCAAAGCTAATATATATATATATATATATATATATATTTTAAGTTGATGCAAATCTTAATTACAGATCCTAAACAGTATAGAAAATTCACTTTTTACTTATTATTCATGCTTTCATACTTATATTCATACTCAACACAAAATCAAAACAACAATACAACAAAGATTAACATAAAAATTCCCAAAACATACAAACTTTCATCAATTAAAATTCCAGAATATTATTTCCTTATTTATCATAAAAATTTCGGTCATCAAAGGCTAAAAAGGGGAGATCATTTTCTCTTTAAACAATTTTTGTTTTGTCCCTTTTTAATCCTTATTCATTTGACCTTCAACCAAAAATCAATCCATAATTCATATGATATTCAGAGAAGAGATCAGAGATTTTAGTTTCACAATTTCATAATCAGAGAAGAGTAGAAGAAGTTTATATTTAACAAAAGAATAAAGAATAAGAACTTAACAATTAAAACAAAAAATTAGGTTTCTAAGATTTCCTCTTCTCCAAGAGCTTCAAAGTGAATATGAAAATTTTTCCCTTCCCTTCACAAGAGTGCCACGCCTATACCTCCATCTCTCAAAGCCTTTCTCAAATTTTTTTCTCTCAAAACAATTGTTTGTTGTGTGTAAAAGAATGAGGGATCTTTGGCTCTATTTATAGGAGAAGTAGAAAATGAATTTCCCCCAAAAATGGGATGATATACACGCCCCATGCATCAGATAATGGGTCAAAGAATTTCAATTTTTACTTAAACCAAGTCTAGGAACATGCACATGCATTAAATGAGATTTTTCCAACTCCTATAAGCCTTAAACTCTAAGATTCTTCTATGTAAATTTTCAGAAAATATCTCCTCCCTTTCCCATGTATTTGGACGGCTCACTCTAGTCAAAGTGGGAAGAACAAAATTTTCATTTACTCACTTTGAATCCACCTCTCTTTTATCCAATCAAATTTAAGCTTTTTACTTGAAAATTCAAAAATAAAATAATCTAGACTGTGCAGCCAATAAGCTTTTAAATAAATATATGAACATACAAATAAAAATAATTTGAGGTCCAATAATTAATTCTAGGCTTTAAAATAATTTTTCAAAGTTTAAAACATATAAAATCGTACAGTTACTGCAGCAGAGAAAATCTTTTGAAGAACACCACATATGTAACACCCTGATTTGGCAACTTGAAACCACAACTATTTAAATTCAATATAGTGAAAATTTGGGCCATTTTTTTTTAAACATGTACGATAAAGACATGAGAACACTTAGACTTTCAAAACATAGTTACAATTAAAAACTCATGTTCTCACATTGTTTAAAATCTTTCAAGTTCCAAACCGAGATGTCACAAGACACCGCACCTTGAAACTTGTCCATCAAAACATCATTTAATTACAACAGCCCATTTACTTGTTTCAAAACATCAGTGCTAAACAAAACTTTAGCTGGGGTACAGTATGATAAAGCTATGGCAACTAAGAACTTGCAATGGAATACAATGCTCTGAGGGGATTACCTATCCTCTAGTTATACACACTAAGACTCGCCATCTAGCTCCAAATCTTGACAGGTCAAGCTCTCAGACCGCAAAAGCAGAATCGTCATCATCTGTTGCCTCGGGAGTCTCTTCCATAGAGTCGTCTCGTGCTTTGTCTTCCTCCATCTCTCGGGCTATAAGCCTCTCCACGATTTCCTTTCTTCTCCGTTTCATCTCTATGAAGACTATGACACGGCGGACATAGTTATGTTATCACCTTTTAATGGAGATGCTCCTATCTCTCGAATAAGCTGGAATCTCGCGATATTTTCCATCTAATGATCACACAAAATTTTCCAATACAGAGCAGAAGTACATGAGAGAGTGAGTTTCCCAAAACAATAAATGTCGACTGTGTGAAATTACGATAGGCATATATTAAGACAAAACAGCAAACATCAAAGAAATCATAACAATAACATGATCGTCATATAAACATATAAACACAACATTATACTCAATTTATCGTAATAACAATCTCAATATCTTTCGCATGAAACTTACACAACTCTTATCAATTCTTTCTTTAATTATTGCTTCAAGACTTATCAATTCTTCCAAGAATTATTTCTTATACTTGATATCTTCACTGTACTTTTCTTTTGATTATTTCAGTCTCTTAAGTCTTATCGTTTCGGTTCAGTCAATGATGTGGGGAAACCATCATTGAGGAAATTCAGCGCACACGTCTACATCTCCTCGGTCATCCACCCAACCTAGTCGGAAGCAAACAGGAGTACAGGACCTTTACCACGTGGGCACGACAGCTGTCTCAATAATCAATTGGCTCCAAGCCAGGAGATCTGTAGAAAACTCGGGTACAGTCTCAAATTAATTCAATTCATATCATATCAAATCATGTATTATCAAGGCACACTGTAGAAAACTCGGGTACAGTGGCGAATCACAAATGCCCCGTTCCAGTCCCTCTCACTGTTCAAGATTTGCAATCTTGGGGGCGACAGTATTTTCTAGTGGTTCTGCAGAACTTACCACGGCTTAGGACCCAGTCCCTACCACGTTAGTATACCACATATGGAGTTTGTTCTGCCTAGAAAAATACTCTAGACTTCTTGACGTTTCACCGTCATTGTCCTCCCCTAATGCATTCTCCACCTGAGCATCCGCAGATACTCATGGTTCCTTCCTCTCCACTACTTCGATATCACACTCATGCCTCACCGCATTCGTTAATGTCTTTTAAAGGATTTTAAAGTTTTAGAGTTTTAATTAACGGCTTAATCCTAAGGTTGGCTCGTCCTTGGTGCATCCCTTCAACGAGTCCCGACCACTAATCGTTAATCTGTTCCCCAAAGAATCTCAACAGCATCTTGCATCACATCTCTTTCTCATGCATCTCATCAGCATTACTCTCATCAGTTGTTGCTCAGCAGCGTCATCAGCATCCTTCTCGTCAACTATTGCTCAGCAACATCATCAACATCCTTCTTGTCAGCTATGGCTCGGCAACATCATCAGCATCTTCCTCATCAGCCATTACTCAGCAGCATCATCGGCATCCTTCTCATCAGCCATTGCTCAGCAGCATCATCAGCATCCTTCTCATCAGCCATTGCTCAGCAGCATCATCAGCATCATCTTAATTCTTTCTCAATCTCAGCTCATGTTTCTCTTCCAATCACTATTTATTTCTTTCACAGTTCATTCACATCATGACTTATCTCTTTCTCAATCATTCTCATAATTCTTATCCGTACTTCTTTTCTTTTTTGTCTTACTTCATTACTTTCACAATTTCGTTCTTAGCATCCAATGATTAAGGTGTAATCAAATATTTCTCAAACGATACTACAATAGCTTAATAGATAATTAAATCATTTCGCATACTAAGAAAATCAAGCAGCTCACATATAATTACTAAAAATATATCATCATGCTATCTCAGCAAAGACATGTGAACTAAAAACAACAAACCGATCTCAGCTGTTCGTGTGGATAGCCAAACAAACAAACAATTGCTATCCCACTACCTCGCTTAATGAGATCGGGGTCCAACCTTTGAGATGATTGGACGCCTTAATATGTTACCTAAATACCACGGCGTCTTAAGGGAAGCCCCTCTCTCACCTCGAATGACGTAGATCTCCAAGAACTTTTCAAGCTTCCCTAGTTGCTATTCCAGCCTCGTGTCCTTTTCGTCCGTCACCCGAACTAGAACATTTTTCCCGTGCATTAGAAACGATTTCGATAAATTCATAATTTTGTTTTGAAAACACTTTGAAACAATTCCCTTTTTGAAAACATATTGCCAATATCCAAAAGATTTCAAATTCAGATCAAATCTATAAAAAGGTTTCCAAGAAAACTTTGAAACAATTCCAAAATAATCTCTTTATCAAAATAGAATCCATTCCTCTTAATTTAAAACATTCTGGTTATAAAATCATTATCCTTAAGCTTTAAATAAAATACAGAAATTCAAGAAGATAAAATTCCAAAACCACATCCAATTGATTCTTTTAATTTCTAAACTTCACAATACCATCAGATACTGATCAAAGAATGTAATAAAAAAAATCTTAAATCAATTTAAGTTGTTTAAATCATACTTTTTCAAATGAAACATTTTTCAATTCTTTTGAAATCCAGACATAGGTTTTTCACCAATAAATCTCACAAACAAAATTCAGAACAATTCCAATTCAATCTAAATTTTTCCAGAACATATTCAAACAACACATTAAATTTTCCAAGCATTCACCACTCACATAATGAAAGTCACATTTTCAATCATTCAAATTCATTAATCAAATTATAATCTTAATAGACTAATTCAATTACTCTTAAGAAATAATTCAAACTAAGCCTTGTGACTAATTCACCAAGGACCGAATTACCATGGTCAAAAATTTCTAATCACTAATAAACTTTAAAACTTGAAATCATTGAATTAACATCACAAAATTCCTCATAACTAAATTAACTTATTTATTTTTATTTCCAAAAACCGAAAAGGATTTAAGAGAACACACATCACTTCCATCAAACACATAGCATCATGCACCTAGGAATATAGCCATTATCAAAGGTCATTTCATGAAGAAAACTTTCCAACCATTTTAAACATGCCTTGGCCGAAATCTATATGTGTAATATTGCAAGGATTTAATACACAAATAGAGACATAAAATCATGAAATCATTAAATCTATCCTTAACACACACATGCTTCACTTTTTCACAAAATAAAAAGCATGGATTTGATTATTCATTAAGCATGGCCGAATAGGCTTCACAAAATAAAACATGCACAAGATCAAACACTAGATCAAATCATGTTTATACTGGAAAATCATTTTAAGACGTGCTTCTTTAATTTATCTTCAAAACCGTGTCACATATTAAAAGAAAAACAGGATCTTTTCTCTTGAAATTGACATGCAAGACCAAAGATCTCAACTTTTCACTCATCAAACAAAGATCATCACATGCATACACTTAGATCAATTAAGATCATCACCAAACCAACATGCAAGACTAAAGACTTTAACTTTATCACTAATCAAGTTTAAATCATATATTTATTCATCAAATAATCATAGGAATACATCATAGGTCACGGTTTAGCAAGAAGATTCAACATGCAAGGCCAAAGATTTTCACTTTATCATTAATCAAGCTTAGGTTATAAATTTATTCATCAAATATTCTCATGAAAGCTTCATAAATCACGGTTTGAGTAAGAAAACTCAACATGCAAGAAAGGTTTATTTTGAGCTTCATAAAAATCTCAAACTTTCTTTAGATCTTTAAGATTTAGTTAGAAAAACATCAAGATCCATCAAGAAAATATTAACCGAATCATCAAGCATATGGTTTTACATATTACAAATCAGTTTTAGTTTTTAAAATTCCTTGATCAAGTAAGAACAACACATGCACTCATCTCTCAAATCATAAAAATAAACATGCAAAGAAGAAAAGAAGAAAGATCTACAAACTCAAAAGAAAAACCTAAACTATTACAATCTTCCTCTTGATCTTCGAGTCACCTACCAAGAAAGGTTGATCTTCTAGTCTTCAAGCTCCTAAATCTTCAAAGAACACTCTTGATCTACCTTAAATCTCCTCTTCCTCTTCTCTCGGCCACCCTCTCTCTCCTCTCTCTCTCTCTTTTTTTTCTCTCTAAGTCTAAGAGTTAAATGGACTCTTAGGAATGTGTTTAGTGTTGGAAGTGAAAGAGTGGAATGGAAATGAAATGAGGGAAATGAATCAAGGCCACACCTATTTATAGGCCAATCGATTTATCCCTCTTTTGCCCTTGGGTTTTTTTTTTGGTTTCGGTCATGCACAAAGGGAGGGGTAATTTTGGCCTTCCAAAAGTTTGCATGTAAGGAATCTAATCAAGGGGACATGGTGGATTAATTTAAAGTATTAGGTCATTTCATGCCTAATGACTTTTTCTACTACTTTGAATTTTCTACCCACTTAATTCACTTATGGTTCTAATTTCTCCCATAGGCTTCTTGTCCTAGAAATTAAAATCATAGGATCACACACATACACACATACATACATACGTAGAATACACACACATATACATACATACAAACCGTAGCACTCATACATACACATACATGTACATCTTACATTTTCGTTTCCTAATCATGTTTACTTTAGAACATTATAATTAACAATTCACACAATCATGCAATTAATTCTAAGGAATCATATTCACACAATCATTCTCATTTATCATTCATTACACACACATTAAACCAACACATATCACATAAAAATTTTAAGCCATAGCAATAAGTTTATTTTCTTCAAAATAAAATTCTCAAAATTCATACTTTATAAACTCAGGGTATAAATTTTTATAAATCGAACCATAAAATTTTTAAAGTTATATTTTCAAATCCTAAGTTTCAAGACGATCGTTTTCATATAAAGATCATAAAATTCTGAGTTACGGTTAAAAAGTTACGAATTTTCAAAGTTGACAAATCCAGAAGAAAAATTCATTTCAAATAAAAATCATCCGTTAATAAAATCACAACTCATTTCTTGTAAATCAAATCATTCCAAACTCAACAAAATCATTCACTTTTCATCCATAAAATATTTTGTTTATAAAACTCTGTAAAAATCAGCACCTTATTTATCACTCGTGTAAAATGCTCATCTGAAAATCCCTTATAAAACAAAATCTCAAGATTCATTTTGACAAAATTCGTTTACGCACATATGGGAAAAATACGGGGTGTCACATTCTCCCCAACTTGAAGATTTCTCGTCCTCGAGAAATGCTGTGAAGAGTCTGTCTGATCTGGGAACGCGTAGCTCCTTGAAGAATTTCTTTTCCTCTTTAACTGTAGCAGTCGTCGCATCTTTGAATATGCACCATCTATTCCTCATTCTTAAGAGCGAATCAGAGTAATTACTTGCAAAAGTAATCTCTTGGGGATTTTCAATAACAAACATAATGGAGTAAAAACAACACGATTTCACTTACAACAAAGGACTGAGGGGTTCAAGGGCATCAAAACAGCATCTAAAAATAACAGGGTTACGCTCATTTGGGGTCAAGACACTACCACACTTAGGGTTACATTCTTCTCATCAGTTCAAGCCTAAACGAGTTACTTCTCAAAACCTCACATTTCCAACTACTCCCCAACTTAAATGAATCCTATCTCTCTATACACCACATTTATCATCACAAACTTAACCTCTAAATACTCCCATCCTTCACCACTTTTTGGTCAATCTTACAAAATTTTCCATCACTTAGCTTCAATCTATCCTTTGATGGCCTTATATCTCACCAAATAATTGTCCTTATCAGACTTCTATGGTCACCATCAAATCTTTCTCTTACTCTATCAACCACTAATCCTTAAGAAGCATGCACTATCTCACTCCCTATCTCAAACACTTAATCACATAACTTAAACATTCTAAACCTTTTTCCACTTTCCACAATTTTTCTCATATTCTAAACCATCAATATTCCTCAACTCAAAGACCTATTTTCCATTACCACATCTTATCACAAATTCCACCATCTTATCAGTTCGACTTTACCATATCATCACTTATTCACCTCTGTCTAACCATTTTCCAACTCAAATCAAGACACTTATGACTCTAAATTCTAATTATCACCTTAATTTCTTCCTCATCTTATCAACACCCAAACCATTATTTTGACCAATCCGGCGTCAAAGCTCTTAGTCCTAATCACTTTACATAACTCGCCACTCATCTATGACTCAAAGGGTACTCCTATTGTCTCCAAGACTTATACTTCTCTTCATTCATACTAACTAATCCTTATGCTTCTTAGCCCTTGCAACTTCCACTTAACAACACTTCACAACCCAATTCCAAATCTAGGAATATCTACATGACCGGGATAGGGTGTTAGGGTCCAAAATTTTTGCCAAGATTTTAGGAAAGAACAAAGGTCTGGTCCAAGATAAAAAGGAAAGGCTTCAGGTTCATCAACAATCGTAGCTTTGTCAAGTTTCCTTGACAGAACAGGAGCTAGGATTTTCAAATAAACATTTTCAAGCGTCATGCCAAAGCAATTTGGCAACGCATAGGGTTTACACAAGAAAAGCTTCAACAAGAAAAGAAGGGTTCTAGTCACAAGACAAAATCTAATGGCTCAAGGGTCATCACAAACAAAGGGGTTCACATCAAAGAGGAGTTCAACGAAAGAAGATTCGAATCACACACATCAACACCGTATGACGATACCGATCGCTGTTCCTTGATTCCACTGTAGACGAAAACTGATGCGTTCCGTTCTATCCTCGTCTATCGCTACCTTACTACTAACACACACAGAGTCACACAGCAGGGCATGTAAGTCCATGCATAAGGTTACTTAGATCAACCATTGCTCTGATACCACAACTGTAACACCCCGATTTGGCAACTTGAAACCACAACTATTTAAATTCAATATAGTGAAAATTTGGGCCTTTTTTTTTAAACATGTACGATAAAGACATGAGAACACTTAGACTTTCAAAACATAGTTACAATTAAAAACTCATGTTCTCACATTGTTTAAAATCTTTCAAGTTCCAAACCGAGATGTCACAAGACACCGCACCTTGAAACTTGTCCATCAAAACATCATTTAATTACAACAGCCCATTTACTTGTTTCAAAACATCAGTGCTAAACAAAACTTTAGCCGGGGTACAGTATGATAAAGCTATGGCAACTAAGAACTTGCAATGGAATACAATGCTCTGAGGGGATTACCTATCCTCTAGTTATACACACTAAGACTCTTCATCTAGCTCCAAATCTTGATAGGTCAAGCTCTCAAACCGCAAAGCAGAATCGTCATCGTCTGTTGCCTCAGGAGTCTCTTCCATAGAGTCGTCTCGTGCTTTGTCTTCCTCCATCTCTCGGGCTATAAGCCTCTCCATGATTTCCTTTCTTCTCCGTTTCATCTCTATGAAGACTATGACACGGCGGACATAGTTATGTTATCACCTTTTAATGGAGATGCTCCTATCTCCCGAATAAGCTGGAATCTCGCGATATTTTCCATCTAATGATCACACAAAATTTTCCAATACAGAGCAGAAGTACAGGAGAGAGTGAGTTTCCCAAAACAATAAATGTCGACTGTGTGGAATTACGATAGGCATATATTAAGACAAAAAAGCAAACATCAAAGAAATCATAACAATAACATGATCATCATATAAACATATAAACACAACATTATACTCAATTTATCGTAATAACAATCTCAATATCTTTCGCATGAAACTTACACAACTCTTATCAATTCTTTCTTTAATTATTGTTTCAAGACTTATCAATTCTTCCAAGAATTATTTCTTATACTTGATATCTTCAATGTACTTTTCTTTTGATTATTTCAGTCTCTTAAGTCTTATCGTTTCGGTTCACTTAATGATGTGGGGAAACCATCATTGAGGAAATTCAGCGCACACGTCTACATCTCCTCGGTCATCCACCCAACCTAGTCGGAAGCAAACAGGAGTACGGGACCTTTACCACGCGGGCACGACAGCTGTCTCAATAATCAATTGGCTCCAAGCCAGGAGATCTGTAGAAAACTCGGGTACAGTCTCAAATTAATTCAATTCATATCATATAAAATCATGTATTATCAAGGCACATTGTAGAAAACTCGGGTACAGTGGCGAATCACAAATGCCCCGTTCCAGTCCCTCTCACTGTTCAAGATTTGCAATCTAGGGGGCGACAGTATTTTCTAGTGGGCCTGCAGAACTTACCACGGCTTAGGACCCAGTCCCTACCACGTTAGTATACCACATATGGAGTTTGTTCTGCCTAGAAAAATACTCTAGACTTCTTGACGTTTCACCATCATTGTCCTCCCCTAATGCAATCTCCACCTGAGCATCCGCAGATACTCATGGTTCCTTCCTCTCCACTACTTCGATATCACACTCATGCCTCACCGCATTCGTTAATGTCTTTTAAAGGATTTTAAAGTTTTAGAGTTTTAATTAACGGCTTAATCCTAAGTTCGGCTCATCCTTGGTGCATTCTTCAACGAGTCCCGACCACTAATCGTTAATCTGTTCCCCAAAGAATCTCAACAGCATCTTGCATCACATCTCTTTATCATGCATCTCATCAGCATTACTCTCATCAGCTGTTGGTCAGCAGCATCATCAACATCCTTCTCGTCAACTATTGCTCAGCAGCATCATCAGCATCCTTCTTGTCAGCTATGGCTCGGCAGCATCATCAGCATCTTCCTCATCAGCCATTACTCAGCAGCATCATCAGCATCCTTCTCATCAGCCATTGCTCAACAGCATCATCAGAATCCTTCTCATCAGCCATTGCTCAGCAGCATCATCAGCATCATCTTAATTCTTTCTCAATCTCAGCTCATGTTTCTCTTCCAATCACTATTTATTTCTTTCACAGTTCATTCACATCATGACTTATCTCTTTCTCAATCATTCTCATAATTCTTATCCGTACTTCTTTTCTTTTTTGTCTTACTTCATTACTTTCACAATTTCGTTCTTAGCATCCAATGATTAAGGTGTAATCAAATATTTCTCAAACGATATTACATTAGCTTAATAGATAATTAAATCATTTCGCATACTAAGAAAATCAAGCAGCTCACATATAATTACTAAAAATATATCATCATGCTATCTCATCAAAGACATGTCAACTAAAAACAACAAACGGATCTCAGCTGTTCGTGTGGATAGCCAAACAAACAAACAATTGCTATCCCACTACCTCGCTTAATGAGATCGGGGTCCAACCTTTGAGATGATTGGACGCCTTAATATGTTAACTAAATACCACGGCGTCTTAAGGGAAGCCCCTCTCTCACCTTGAATGACGTAGATCTCCAAGAACTTTCCAAGCTTCCCAAGTTGCTATTCCAGCCTCGTGTCCTTTTCGTCCGTCACCCGAACTAGAACATTTTTCCCGTGCGTTAGAAACGATTTCGATAAATTCATAATTTTGTTTTGAAAACACTTTGAAACAATTCCCTTTTTGAAAACACATTGCCAATATCCAAAATATTTCAAATTCAGATCAAATCTATAAAAAGGTTTCCAAGAAAACTTTGAAACAATTCCAAAATAATCTCTTTATCAAAATAGAATCCATTCCTCTTAATTTATAACATTCCGGTTATAAAATCATTATCCTTAAGCTTTAAATAAAATACAGAAATTCAAGAAGATAAAATTCCAAAACCACATCCAATTGATTCTTTTAATTTCTAAACTTCACAATACCATCAGATACTGATCAAAGAATGTCATAAAAAAAATATTAAATCAATTTAAGTTGTTTAAATCATACTTTTTCAAATGAAACATTTTTCAATTCTTTTGAAATCCAGACATAGGTTTTTCACCAATAAATCTCACAAACAAAATTCAGAACAATTCCAATTCAATCTAAATTTTTCCAGAACATATTCAAACAACATATTAAATTTTCCAAGCATTCACCACTCACATAATGAATGTCACATTTTCAATCATTCAAATTCATTAATCAAATTATAATCTTAATAGACTAATTTAATTACTCTTAAGAAATAATTCAAACTAAGCCTTGTGACTAATTCACCAAGGACCGAATTACCATGGTCAAAAATTTCTAATCACTAATAAACTTTAAAACTTGAAATCATTGAATTAACATCACAAAATTCCTCATAACTAAATTAACTTATTTATTTTTATTTCCAAAAACCGAAAAGGATTTAAGAGAACACACATCACTTCCATCAAACACATAGCATCATGCACCTAGGAATATAGCCATTATCAAAGGTCATTTCACGAAGAAAACTTTCCAACCATTTTTAACATGCCTTGGCCGAATTCTATATGTGTAATATTGCAAGGATTTAATGCACAAATAGAGACATAAAATCATGAAATCATTAAATCTATCCTTAACACACACATGCATCACTTTTTCACAAAATAAAAAGCATGGATTTGATTATTCATTAAGCATGGCCGAATAGGCTTCACAAAATAAAACATGCACAAGATCAAACACTAGATCGTATCATGTTTATACTCGAAAATCATTTTAAGACTTGCTTCTTTAATTTATCTTCAAAACCATGATCTTTTCTCTTGACATTGACATGCAAGACCAAAGATCTCAACTTTTCACTCATCAAACAAAGATCATCACATGCATACACTTAGATCAATTAAGATCATCACCAAACCAACATGCAAGACTAAAGACTTTAACTTTATCACTAATCAAGTTTAAATCATATATTTATTCATCAAATAATCATAGGAATACATCATAGGTCACGGTTTAGCAAGAAGATTCAACATGCAAGGCCAAAGATTTTCACTTTATCATTAATCAAGCTTAGGTTATAAATTTATTCATCAAATATTCTCATGAAAGCTTCATAAATCACGGTTTGAGTAAGAAAACTCAACATGCAAGAAAGGTTTATTTTGAGCTTCATAAAAATCTCAAACTTTCTTTAGATCTTTAAGATTTAGTTAGAAAAACATCAAGATCCATCAAGAAAGTATTAACCGAATCATCAAGCATATGGTTTTACATATTAAAAATCAGTTTTAGTTTTTAAAATTCCTTGATCAAGTAAGAACAACACATGCACTCATCTCTCAAATCATAAAAATAAACATGCAAAGAAGAAAAGAAGAAAGATCTACAAACTCAAAAGAAAAACCTAAACTATTACAATCTTCCTCTTGATCTTCGAGTCACCTACCAAGAAAGGTTGATCTTATAGCCTTCAAGCTCCTAAATCTTCAAAGAACACTCTTGATCTACCTTAAATCTCCTCTTCCTCTTCTCTCGGCCACCCTCTCTCCTCTCCCTCTCTCTTTTTCTCTATAAGTCTAAGAGTTAAATGGACTCTTAGGAATGTGTTTAGTGTTGGAAGTGAAAGAGTGGAATGGAAATGAAATGAGGGAAATGAACCAAGGCCACACCTATTTATAGGCCAATCGATTTATCCCTCTTTTGCCCTTGGGTTTTTTTTTTTTTGGTTTCGGTCATGCACAAAGGGAGGGGTAATTTTGGCCTTCCAAAAGTTTGCATGTAAGGAATCTAATCAAGGGGACATGGTGGAGTAATTTAAAGTATTAGGTCATTTCATGCCTAATGACTTTTTCTACTACTTTGAATTTTCTACCCACTTAATTCACTTATGGTTCTAATTTCTCCAATAGGCTTCTTGTCCTAGAAATTAAAATCATAGGATCACACACATACACACATACATACATACGTAGAATACACACACATATACATACATACAAACCGTAGCACTCATACATACACATACATGTACATCTTACATTTTCGTTTCCTAATCATATTATTTACTTTAGAACATTATAATTAACAATTCACACAATCATGCAATTAATTCTAAGGAATCATATTCAAACAATCATTCTCATTTATCATTCATTACACACACATTAAACCAACACATATCACATAAAAATTTTAAGCCATAGCAATAAGTTTATTTTCTTCAAAATACAATTCTCAAAATTCATACTTTAAACTCAGGGAATAAATTTTTATAAATCGAACCAGAAAATTTTGAAAGTTATATTTTCAAATCCTAAGTTTCAAGACGATCGTTTTCATATAAAGATCATAAAATTCCGAGTTACGGTTAAAAAGTTACGAATTTTCAAAGTTGACAAATCCAAAAGAAAATTCATTTCAAATAAAAGTCATTCGTTAATAAAATCACAACTCATTTCTTGTAAATCAAATCATTCCAAACTCAAAAAAATCATTCACTTTTCATCCATAAAATATTTTATTTATAAAACTCTCTAAAAATCAGCACCTTATTTATCACTCGCGTAAAATGCTCATCGGAAAATCCCTTATAAAACAAAATCTCAAGATTCATTTTGACAAAATTCGTTTACGCACATATGGGAAAAATACGGGGTGTCACAACATAAAATTAAAATTATTACATTTTTGGAAACTACATTTCAATAAGATCGTTTTCATATAAAATTTATAATTTTTGGACTTACGGTTTGAAAGTTATGAGTTTTTGAAGTTCTAAGGTACTTTCCTCCAAATATGCATTTCATAAGCTTTCAAACTAATTTAAGATTCAACAAAATACAGAAGGCAAATTTTATATGGTCAGTGAAATCAATAAGGGACTTTTAAAATACATTTTCCATGCACATAAAAATATTTTTGGGTTAAAGAGTCATTAAATGACTTTAAATCATATTTTCAAACTTAAAACTCAAAAATTCGTACGTTACAGTAACAGAGATAAAATTTCGAAGACTCCAAAATAAAAATAAAAAATTTACATTTTCATAATATATATTTCGATACGATCTTTTTGACATATAATTTGTAATTTTTGGATTTACGGTTAAAAAGATATAAATTTCTGAAGATAGAACACCTTAAATCCTTCAAAATCATTTCACCTTCTATTATCATTTAAATAAAATACTATACTTTTAAAAAAATATTTTCATCCTAAGAATACAAATAAATACACTAAAGAAAACATCGGTATGCCTATATGTGTATATATATATATATATATTTATAAAGCATACGATTTTAAATAACTCCAGGTACCATGATTTATCAAAAATCAAATATAATATTTTAAATTCAAATATAATTTCGCAAATAAATTGGGTAAAATTGTGGGTCTCACAATCCTCCCCAACTTAGAGATTTCTCGTCCCTGAGAAATACATACCTGATTCAAACAAGTGAGGGTACGACTCCCTCAAGCTACTTCCCGTTTCATACCTGAACACCAGAAAATCTTCTTCAAATCCTGATACATTTTCGTCGCTCCGGGATGAAAACTCAACCTACTCTTATGTGCTTCTTCCATGATCATCTCCTTCACTTCTTAATTGTTCGGCACACAAACTCTTTCTTTGAATCGTAGAATTCCGTCTGCTCCTAACTGAAACTCCACTTCCTTTCCTTTATCCGACAACTCCTTCTTTTCTTGTAACTCTGGATCTGTCGATTGTAACGCTTTTGTTTGATCCATGAATTCGTTGTTTACCTTTAAAGTTCCCAGAATCATACTCCTTGGGTTCAACTCCACTGCCATATTCAGATCCCTAAACTTCTCAATTAGCTCCTGTTCCTTTATCATCAAACAGATACATGAAGGGATTTCCTACTTAGCGCATCAGCTACAACGTTCGCTTTTCCAGGATGATACTGTACTTCAAAGTCATAGTCTTTTAGAAATTCTATCCATCTTCTTTGTCTCATGTTCAGCTCCTTTTGTTCGAACAGGTACTTCAAGCTCTTGTGATCGCTGAACACTTCTATCCTTACTCCATACAAATGGTGTCTCCAAATCTTCAACACAAACACTACGGCTGCTAGCTCCAGGTTGTGAGTAGGATAATTCTGTTCGTGAATCTTTAATTGTCTTGAAGCATACGCCACCACTTGGCCATCTTGCATTACCACACATCCTAATCCTTGCTTAGACGCATCGCAGTACACACAGAAAGTATTTGTCGGGTCGGGTAAAACCAATACCGGTGCAGACGTCAATCTCCTTTTTAGCTCTTGAAAGCACTCTTCACACTTCTCCATCCAAACAAACGTCTGACCTTTCCTTGTTAACTTAGTCAATGGCAATGACAATCTAGAGAATCCTTCTATGAACCTCCGGTAATAACCAGCAAGTCCTAAAAAGGTTTGAATTTTCGTCACTGTCGTTGGTGCTTTCCATTCCAACACTGCTTCCACCTTCACAGGGTCCACCGCAATTCCATTTCTTGTTATCACATGCCCTAGAAAATTTACTACCTCTAGCCAAAAGTCACACTTTGATAACTTTGCGAACAAATTTTTCTCCTTCAACACACCCAACACCTTTGCTAAATGATCTGCATGCTCCTCTTTAGTCCGTGAATAGATTAAAATGTCGTCAATAAACACAACAACAAAGGAATCTAAAAATGGGTGAAAGATCCTATTCATGTAATCCATGAATATTGCGGGCGCATTAGTCACTCCAAAATGCATAACTAGATACTCATAATGCCCATATCTTGTTCTGAAAGCCGTCTTTGGAATATCTTCTTCCTTCACTCTGATCTGATGATAACCTGATCTCAAGTCGATCTTCAAAAACACAGTTGCTCCTCTCAACTGGTCCATCAAATCGTCAATCCTTGGCAATGGGTATCTATTCTTGATCGTCACTTTGTTCAACTGACGGTAGTCGGTGCACAATCTCATACTTCCATCCTTCTTCTTAACGAATAAAACAGGTGCTCCCCACGGTGAAACGCTCAGTCTAATGGACTGTTTTTCCAATAATTCTTCTAGTTTCTTCTTTAACTCCACCAACTCCATCGGGGCCATACGATAAGGTGCCTTCAAAATCGGTGTCGTTCCAGGAATCAAGTCGATCCCGAACTCCACTTCTCGCACAGGAGGCAATCCAGGGATTTCCTCGGGAAAAACTTCAGGAAAATCCTTGACAACAGGTAGCTCCTCAAGCTTCCTTTCCTCCTTGACGTCCAAAGAAGCGAGAAACGTGTATATCATGGCTCCATCTTCCCATGAAGCATTGATTTGATTGGCAGTTACGTGCTCGGGTTCTAAGGTTTGGGGCACACTAGGTCTTAAGTTATTGAAAATAAGAGTCTTTTCGGCACAATTTAGGAGGACATGATTAGCAGTTAACCAATCCATTCCTAAAATTATGTCGAGTTGGGTAAGGGGTAAAACAATTAAGTCTATCAAGTACTCTCTATTTTCTATCCCTACAGGGAATTTGGGAACAAGAGTTGATACCATGACTGGGTCACTGGTAGGGGTAGACACAATTAGATCAAAAGGCATAACTTTTACTGGCAAACTTAATTTGTCAACCACACTACGAGCAATAAACGAATGCGTAGCACCCGAATCATACAACACATTCAAAGGTATCTTACGAATGAAACACCTACCTTGGATCAAATTAGCATTTTTAGCAGCTTCTGCTCCACTCATTGAGAAAACTCTTCCTTGTCCACGGGGTCTAGCTACATTCACCGCATTGACTTCTCGCTTGGGTTCTGGGCAACTCCTTGCTATGTGTCCAGGCTTGTTGCAATTGAAACAGTTGGGATTGTTCCAAGGGCACAAAGCTCCATAGTGATTCTGGTTGCACTTGTTGCAGAGTGGAGGTACATTTCCTTGTACTCCACCATTATTCCTGTTTCCTCCATTGTTGTTGTTGTTGTTGTTGTTGTTGTTGTTGTTCTCACGATTTCCACCACGATTATTGTTGTTGTTCCCTCTGAATTGATTGTTGCGATTGTTGTGGTGGTTTCTATTGTTGTTACGGTTCTGATTATTGTGATTGTTGTTCCGAGGATGATTCCTGTTATTATTGTTAAAACCACCATGAAACCTTGACCCACTAGACCTATTGTCTCTTTGACCACTTCCTTGTCCATAAGGACCTTGATATCTGGCTCCACTATTTTGGTTTCCATTTCCTTGGGAATGCCTTATAGGACCACTACTCGAAACTTGTGCAGCTGACTTCCCCGTCGAATTCCTCGACTTCAAACCATTTTCCACAATACTCCCTTTATTCACCAAGGTTGTAAACAAATTTATCTCCAAAGGAGCCAAAGCTTGCTTAATTTCCGACCTCAAACCATCCAGAAATTTCGCACACTTAGACCTCTCATTTCCAGCTTCTCCATAGTAAGGCATAAACCTTGCCAAATTCTCAAATTTAGCAGCATAATCCCCTACACTCATGTTACCTTGCTCCAATTGCTAGAATTCCATTTCCTTGGCTATTTTCAGATGCTCAGCGAAATACTTCTCTAAAAGCCTATTCTTGAATTGGTTCCAAGTGATTACACCAGCTTCTCTAGCCAAAGCTTGCCTCTCATTACGCCACCAATCATCCACTTCTCCTACCTCCAGCATAAGCAACCTTTTGTTCATCCGTGCAGTGCACCATACCTCCGAATATTCTCTCCAAACTTGATATCCATGCTTCAGCCTCTTCCGTTGCGTAACCTCCAGCAAACTCCTTTGGATTTCTGCGGCAAAACTCATCAAGACCTCTGATTCCTTGTCCACCGGCATTTTGATTCTGTTGGAGTTGTTGGTGTATAAGGTTCATGTTATCCCTTAATCCGTCCAAAATCGCAACTGTTTGAGCCATGATAGCAGCTGGTTCCTCATTTGCTTGTCGACGTGCCATGACGATCCTGCCCTATACGTAGGATAAACTCTCAGACTAAGGAAAACATCTCACTAAAGGACTAACTCACATCTACACACCAATTAAGGCAGAGTCACACAATGAAAGCATATAAGGCTATGCTTAAGGCCACTAAGGACAACCATCTCTAAACTACCAAACAGAGTCATAGAAGGAAAGCATATAAGGCTATGCTTAAGGCCACTAAGGACAACCATCGCTCTGATACCACCGAATGTAACACCCCAATTTGGAACTACAATTTTCCCTAAAAATTTGCGCCATTTTTATATAAAAACATTCATTACAAGATATTCTTATGATTCGAAAAAGGTTTGCATGTTATTAAACAAATAACTTAGTTTCCAAAATGTTTTCTTAACTCATTTTCCAAAAAGAAGTGTCACGTTACCACATCATCTCTTTTGTCATAAAATACGATAGTTGTAAATTGCGGAATAATAGTTCATTCATTCATTAGAAAATATTTGACATAGCATAAAAGAGTTTCGAGTCAACAGGCCATTATCCATGAAATAAAATACTGAACCACAATATGAAAAGATAAAATAAACTCCCCATTGGGGTTACATAAGTTTCATCAGAGAGAGAGCTGCCATCCTAGACTGAAAACAAAACCTAGACCACAATATAACTATCACTACTCATCCTCGCTAAGGTCCTCCACCGGGTCTTCCTCGGGATCTTCTTCGGGATCCTCCTCAGGGTCTTCTTCAGGGTCTTCCTCCTCTCCAATATCAGCATTAGCAGGTGGAACATCCTGAGCCTCATGAATGTCCCTAGGCCCTCCAGGCATAAGGTCCCTCAAAAGAAAACGAACCTCCACGCGATCAGTAGCGACACCTCGAAGCACATGGTCTATATCCTCAAAACTCAGTCTAGTAGGCCCCTCCCATATCCAACCGGTAGCAGTTCTACTCCATTGTCCCCCCGCCAGAGGAGACATTACCAAACTCAAAACTCGCTCCGCCATCTAGCGATCGACATCCAAGAGAAACAAGAAGAAGAGAAAAAGAGAAGAATAGAGAGAGTTAGCGATCAGAACGTGTCACACCCTCAATATTACACTTGAAATTAGAGTAATAATCATACTATTACTCATATTAGTTATGGACTTGTTAGTATTAGAAATTATAGGGCTAAAATTTTCCCTTTTCATTTTCTAAAAGAAGCGGGTGCACAAACCAAAATATGGAATCCTTGGAGATTATATTTTATATCATTTTAAACATTATACTGAATTCGGCATTTTCTAAGACACGAAAATCTTTTCACAATTCAGATAGCATCGGTTCTTCGAAATTGTATTTACATAATAAAAACTTAAGTGATGTCATCCATTCTTTTGTTTTGCGGAACTGATACCATTTTCAAATATCGTAGTCGAACTCTTTAAATAATCTTTATCAGAGTAAGCGGAAATAGTAGGACTATGCACAATCATAATATAAACATAAGATATATATATATATATATATATAAGTCATGAAATACATAGTCTAAGTGATAATCTCCAAACTCCAGTAAAAGTCCATAAAAACTGTAAAACCAAAATAGATCATCACTCCAGAGTTCTCAAAAACTATATACAATATCTACATATCAAAAATAAAGACTCTGAAGCTGATCATGGAACATAAGCAGCAGCAGTAGTAGTAGAAGTCTCCAAGAAGTAGCAGTAGTACCAGTCATCATCCAACATCATCAGCAGCAACATCTCCTCCACAGCATCCATCACACCGGATCCCCGATCCTCATCATTTACCATATGCACATACCTAGGGATCATCGTCCCTCCACTGACTCCCGGTAGAGTGAACGACAGGCTCGCCTCCGCTCTCGTCCTCCACAGGGTCCTCCTCTATCTCATCCGAAGGAGTGGGTACACTGCCACTGGGAACAGGGTCAGGTGATGGCCAGACCCTAACAGGGCTCCTCGGATCAGATGGGGGAGTCTCCTCGCGTTCGACTCTAGAAGAAAAAGGGTGTGAGCGGGTAGGTCGAAAGCGAAAACTGTGATATGAGCGAGCTGGTCGTGTGGGAGGTGGTCCATGGTAAGTGTAAAAGGGTGGTACGTGCATAGTGTATATGATGGGGATCCTAAACCTACGAGGACGAAACCGGATCAGCGGGTCGGGGTGATAGAAGGTAATCTCTACCTCACCCTCAAATACCGCTCGGTGATCCTCGTAAATCCATATGCCACTAGGAAGTGGCTGGATCTCGATGCAAGCGATGTACCGTGACATCACCTACAAGGGCACAGGGATAAGCAATTCTATACACATAATAAAGAGAGCATAAATGTATGCACAATAAGAGTATGTAAATATGCAGCAATAATCAACAACCACATTTAGCACTTAGCAAGTATTTAATGCAAGTAAGATGCTCATACTTATTTCATTTACCAATTTTCAGTTTAAATGAGTGGCATGATGTATGAGTCTAGCTCTCGATCCTAACTCCATCATTCTATGTCACTCTCTAACGTCCATCCTTTACTTCATATCAGCACTCAACAATGCGTTGTACACCTAGGTGTACAACATTCGTACATTCACCAAGAATGTACACGACAAGCTTGGAAATGGTACATAACGTGCTCCTCGAGTAACGTCCCGTCGTCTCAACGGAATAACCATATCATCAGCATCTCACTTTCGCTGGCCACGTCGTCAACCATAACGTGTCATCAAGCAAGCCGTCAGTTGGCACTCCCAGAGGCCCTCCTCATGTTACCAAAACATGAAAAACGATCTAACATCCGAACTCCAGAATGAATGCAATTTCTTAACTTAAAAGAATTGATTGGTATATCTCAATTAATAATATCTCACATATTAATTCAATAATTTCATACCATCATCAATCAATCTCTTTTAAGTCTTAGATCACTTGGATTATTATCATTTAAGTATTAACAGAATGATTCAGAATTAAAAATGGTATTTTTAAGTTTCTGGCTAAAATACTAGAGTATTCTTTATAATACTCGAGTAGTTCTTCAGTTTTCCAGTTTTAATCGAGTAGTTCATAATTTTACTCGAGTCGTTCTTACTTTTTCAGAAAAGTCAAGTTTCAGGTTTTTCTAAAAATACTCGAGTAGTTCATGAAATACTCGAGTCGTTCGTCAAACCAGACTACTCGAGTAGTTCATGCATTACTCGAGTGGTTCATCAGAAAACACTCTTGTTGTATTTGTTAATACTCGAGTCCTAGACCTGATACTAGAGTCGTGGTGCAAAAAGACACACTGGTGCATCACGAAATACTCGAGTATCGAGTCATTTACTCGAGTATTATCAGACAGAACAGACTGAAAATTTGGTTTTTACGTACCATTTTCAATTCTAGCCATTTCTAATCCAATCCAATGATCAACAGAGTTCATATACCTTCTATTAAACATGTTCAAGCACTTAGAACACATCAAATTACAGAATTGACAGAGATTCACAAGATAATGCATAAAACTTAGAAAATCCACAACTTAACATACCAATTTGCATAATACACAGAATACTCATGATTTTAAGTTCTAAATAGCTTGCTTGCAACATAATAGACTTGCTCAAAACAACTTTAGAGCACAGGTTGGTCTCCAAACCAATTTCCCTATTCAAACTAAGCCCTTAGAGCCTCTTGGTGGCTCTCTAATCAAATTCATGAAATTTAAACTCTATCTAGTGAATAGAAAGCTTTCCCCTTACCTCTCAGATGTGACTCAACAAGAAAATTGCAAGGAAGAACTCCACAACACAGAGAACCACTTCAAGCATCAACATGCAGAGCAGTTTGAGTGGAGCACCAAAATTGAATTCGTTGACACATGAAACAACAATAAGAATTGGGGAAATTAGTCTCCCTAGATTCTATGAAACACTAACTAACTAAAGAAACAAGTTTGAGACTCATAGAGTACGTGAGCTTACCAAAATTGAAGATCAAAGTAAGCTCCAGAACTAGATGACAGCAACCAAACTCCAACTTCCAAGCTTCGATTCTTCCAATATACGGACTCTCAACTCACAATTTTGGTGTCTAAACAAAGCTCGAGATGTGAGCTTTGTATTGGTGTATAATGTGTGGCTTAACTCTAAACAGAGAAGGAGAATCGATTGAACTAAGTCGGAAACCCTAACTCATGCAAAATCTCACGAAATTGGCAAATTGAGGGGTTGATTCATCAATCATGGCTTAAATAGCCATCCATGAGGCCCATGCACAGCGCCACGAAGGTGGAAACGTGTTGCTAGAGGTGTTTTCATGTCAACGGTGGAGAATCGTTGGTGGTGACTCACCAAAACGCACTAACTCGTGCAACTCTGACCAGAATACTCGAGTATTCTCAGAAATACTCGAGTACTTTGGTCAATTTTTGAAAAATAAATATTTTATTTTCTTTCCTTCCAAAACCTTTCCTATAATTACTTCT
The DNA here is from genome assembly GCA_037953625.1 of Crotalaria pallida. Taxonomy (NCBI): domain Eukaryota; kingdom Viridiplantae; phylum Streptophyta; class Magnoliopsida; order Fabales; family Fabaceae; genus Crotalaria; species Crotalaria pallida. The sequence continues at coordinate 85,115,668 of CM075649.1, forward strand.
AGGTCCCAAAACAGGGACTAATGTGAAAATTATATATTTATGTATAAATATACTTACCAAATTAAATTTCCACATTCACTAATAACATAAACACAGATTTTAATCAAAGATTAAAAATAGAAATAATTAATTATAATAAATTTTATAATTAACATTTTATTAATCAGGGATTAAAATTTTGGGGTGTTACAGAACGAACAAGTCATCGACGGCATGGGCTTACTCCATGGATCGCACTAGGATCAAACACATACCAAGACATAAACTTATATCTCATCAACATATCATGATTATCATGGGTTCATTACATCATATCGTTATCACTTCATCATTATAATCTTATCTTAACATCATAACTTAATATCATTACTCAAGGGGTTCATTATTTGCAACTTTACACTAAGTCTTTTCATAATACAACCATCAATGATTTAGGGAAGGAAATCATCGAGGTAAGGGTAGATTAGCACACACGATACATCTCCTCCTTCAATATCCAACCACAACCTAAGTCGGAAAGCATATGGGACGCACAGGAATCCTAACCACACATACATCGATAGTCAAAGGGTACGTACCAAGCTGAAGCCACACATCTGGCCAGCAAAACAAAATACAATATCATTTATAATTTCACAATTTCACAAAAGTAGTGACTTCTAGCCTTGATTCAGATTCCCTCTCACCATCTCCGATTTGCTCAAGGGTGCGACAGCTCTATCCCTAGTTCGCGTTGCAGTCCTCGCTACGATCAACGCCCAGCAGGTGACCTTGATCATTGTAACATCGTCCCACCTAGGGAAGCGCTCTTAGGCTTCTTGATATTTCACCGTCCTTGCCCTTCCCTATCGCAATCACCACTCGAAGATACACCGGTCTCCAAGTATATGGTATCTTTCCTCTCCACTACTTCTCTCTCAGCGCGTAGTTAGAAAGGATTAAAGCTTAAAGTCTTTTAAATCTTTTAAGTCTTTTAATTACCTAGTTTGGTCGACCCATTCTAAGCCTCGCTTCTAACGGGCCTCAACCTCTAAGGGTAACAGCAAACACCTCCCTATGGTACAGACAAGACATGTAACCACGACACAGACATCCACGTGGCCAGTCACTTAAAGGGGATATACAACAAAATTTTATTGTGTCGCTTGCACCATCACTGTACACTGGTACTACTTTCGAATTCCCACAAGATTAATCATTCTCATATTTTCTTTTCATAATAATCCAAGTCCTTTTCATAGGAACAACTATTCAGATACATCAAATAATCTTTCATAGAATAAACCACGATTTCATAAACATATCCAAATACATTTGATACTTTATCACATATTCTCTTATTATTTCCAAAATCATATTCAGCAGCATAACTTCAGATTATACAACATGTCATATCAAAATAGAATCAGACAATCAATATAAAGTTACTGTCGCAACGTAGAACGACTAAGCACACCACAATCAATTGTCGTCTCGTATATTGACATATAACTTTGGATCCCGAATTTTGAGATGGTCGAAATCATCCTAATGTTACCATAGTGCCATTGTGTCTTAAGATAGCTACTCTCTCACCTTGATGTGAAGCTAAAGGATTAACGTCCTCTTGAATTGAATTTGCGTTACTTGATTCTTAACGAGAACCTTTAACAATTTGGTACATATAATCCAAATAACAAATCAATTCAAAAATTTATTAAAAGGACACTTTACTAATCAAAACACTTAGTATCCTTTAAAAAAAATACAAATACTATCAGTAGCTTAAAACCTCTTTGAAACTAAAAACAGATTACTATATTAGAAAAATCACTTTTTCTTTTAGCTTTTTAAATCATGAAAATCTTTTCTAAAAATAATATAACTTTTAGAACTTTATTATCACCTCTTAAAAATAAATTCTAAAACATTAATTACTCAAAAACTCATTTCCAAATACCTTATAACAACTATCATTTGCAGATAAATCATACATCATGATTTAAAATCATTTGTTTTGATGCAACCTTAAAACCAAGTTAAACAGTAAATAAAAATCACATAACCACATCATGAGCACACTAAATTCATATAGAACATAACTCATGTATTCAAAGCTAATATATATATTTATATATATATATATTTTAAAGTTAATGCAAATCTTAATTACAGATCCTAAACAGTATAGAAAAATCATTTTTTAAACATCAGTACATTCATGCATCTAAATCCTTAACACATAAAATCACATATTTCATCAAACCAAACAATTTCCAAACCAAATGAAATCATCTTAATAATTTTTTGGACAGCACAAGTTTTAAATCCCAAAAATCATTTTCACAATTCCTTTTTAACTCTACACACTTATACTAAAGGTCCTAACATAAAATTCACATACTAATTCATTCTAAAACAATTTCTATAGTTGATGCAACTAATTTATAATTTTGGACAGCATACACTACAAGTCTTAAAAATCACTTTTCTCACAAATGCTTTATCAAAAAGACATGTCACTTTTTCCTAAAATTTCCTTACAAATTCCATTATAAAAATATGATTAAATATAAGATTAATAAAATATTTTTGCTTGCTGGACAGCCACCAAAATTCAGTTGCATCACCTCTTAGAAATTGAAACACACATGTTCTAACATCCATATACATATCAATAACATACATATGCATCATATAATCAATTAAGCAATTAGGAATTTAGCAAAAATTATTCTTTTCTACCCAAAATAATTTTCGGTCCTAATAAAAAAATAGAAGAGTAATATTAATTTATAAACACACACACACACACACACACATATATATATAATTCATATAATTCCATACTTTCCAAAAATCTACTTAAAACATCAATTAAAATAGAAAATAAGCACTTTTGAGTCAGATTATTTTTTTGTACATCACTTAACAGTATAGCTTATCAATTCATATATTCACATAAACAATAAGTCAATCAATCACTTTTTAACCACATCAAATATCATTAGATACACATAATTACTAAACAAAATAACATATATAATTTGCTATTATCATTTAAAAAACACTATAGGCCTCACGGCCAACACACAGCAACAATGATATATTTTTTTTATCACTTACTTATTATTCAAGCTTTCACACTTATATTCATACTCAACACAAAATCAAAACAACAATACAACAAAGATTAACACAAAAATTCCCAAAACATACAAACTTTCATCAATTAAAATTTCAGAATATTATTTCCTTATTTATCATAAAAATTTCGGTCATCAAAGGCTAAAAAGGGGAGATCATTTTCTCTTTAAACAATTTTTGTTTTGTCCCTTTTTAATCCTTATTCATTTGACCTTCAACCAAAAATCAATCCATAAGTCATATGATATTCAGAGAAGAGATCAGAGATTTTAGTTTCACAATCATAATCAGAGAAGAGTAGAAGAAGTTTATATTTAACAAAAGAATAAAGAATAAGAACTTAACAATTAAAACTGTGACACCCTCAATATAATACAAGTAAGAATACAATAAATGTACTATTACTCGTAATAGTTATGGACTTGTTAGTATTTATAAAATGTAGGAAATAAAATTTTCTTTATATTTTCTATAAAGACGGGTGCACAAACCAAAACGTGGAGTTCTTGGAGATTATATTTTATATCATTTTAAACTTTATATTAAATTAGGCATTTTCTAAGTTAAGAAAATCTTTTCACAATCCAGTTAGCATCGGTACTTTGAAATCGTATTTACATAGTAAAAATTAAGCGATGCCATCCATTCATTCGTTTTGTGGAACTAATACCATTTTCAAATATTGTAGCCGAATCCTTTAAATAATCTTTATCAGAGTAGCGGTAATAATTGGACTATGCACAGTGGTAATATAAACATAAGATATATATATATATATATAAGTCAAGAAATACATAGTCCAAGGTCGTGTCTCCAAGATCCCATACAAGTCCATAATAAAAGATCTATATCAAAAGAAAACCATAACTCTAGAGCTCTCCAAAAGCATATCTACAATATATATACATCTCAAAATATAACACTCTAGAGCTGGTCACATAGATCAGGTAGCAGCAGCAGTCATCAGCCAACATCATCAGCAGTAGCGATATCTCCTCCACAGCATCCATCACACCGGATCCCCTGATCCTCATCATCTACCATATGCACATACCTAGGGATCATCATCCCTCCACTGACTCCCGGTAGAGTGCACGACAGGCTCGCCTCCGCTATCGTCCTCCACAGGATCCTCCTCGATCTCATCCGATGGAGTGGGTACCCTACCACTGGGTACAGGGTCAGGTGATGGCAAGACCCTAACAGGGCTCCTCAGATCAGATAGGGGAGTCTCCTCGCGGACGACTCTCGAGGAAAAATGGTGTGAACGGGTAGGTCGAAAGCGAAAACTGTGATATGAGCGAGCTGGTCGTGTGGGAGGTGGTCCATGGTAAGTGTAAAAGGGTGGTACATGCATAGTGTATATGATGGGAATCCTAAACCTACTAGGACAGAACCGAATCAGCGGGTTGGGATGGTAGAAGGTAACCTCTACTTCTCCCTCGAACACCGCTCGATGATCCTCGTAGATCCATATGCCACTAGGAAGTGGCCGAATCTCGATGAAAGCGATGTAAGGTAACATCACCTACAAGGGCATAGGGGTAAGCAATTCTATACACATAATAAATAGAGCATAAATAAATGTACAATATGAATATGTAAACATGCAGCAATAATCAACATCCACATTTAGCACTTAACCAGTATTTAATGCAAGTAAGATGCTCATACTAATTTCATTTATCAACTTTAGGTTAAATGAGCGGCATGATGTATGAATCTAGCTCTCAATCCTATCTCCATCAATCTATGTCACTCTCTGACGTCCATCCTTTACTTCATATCAGCACTCAACAGTGCGTTGTACTCCTAGGTGTACAACATTCGTACATTCACCAAGAATGTACACGACAAGCTTGGAAATGGTACATAACGTGCTCCTCGAGCAACATCCCGTCGTCTCAACGGAATAACCATATCATCAGCATCTCACTTCTCTGGCCACGTCGTCAACCATAACGTGTCATCAAGCAAGCCGTCAGTTGGCACTCCCAGAGGCCCTCCTCATGTTACCAAAACATGACAAACGATCTATCATCCGAACTCCAGAACGAATGCAATTTCTTAACTTAAAAGAATTGGTTGGTATATCTTAGTTAATAATATCTCACATTATTAATCTATCAATTTCATACCATCATCAACCAATTTCTTCTAAGTCTTAGATCACTTGGATTATTATCCTTTAAGTATTAACAGAATGATTCAGAATTTAAAATGGTATTTTTAAGTTTCTGGGCAGAAATACTCGAGTGTCCTTCAGAATACTCGAGTGATTCTTCAGTCTTTCCAGATTACTCGAGTAGTTCATGGTTACTCGAGTCATTCATGCTTTTCAGAAAAGTCAAATTTCAGATCTTTAAAAATACTCGAGTAGTTCATGAATACTCGAGTGTTCTTCATCAACTCCAGAATACTCGAGTGGTTCATGCATTACTCGAGTGGTTCATCAGAAAGTACTCTTGTTACATTAGTTCATACTCGAGTTCTAGACCTGCCACTCGAGTGTTGGAGCAAAAAGACACATTGTTTTATCATCAAATACTCGAGTGTCAAGCCAAGTACTCGAGTCTCTTCATACAGAACAGACTGGAAACTTGGTTTTAAAATACCATTTTCAATTCTAACCATTTTCAATCCAATCGAATGATCGACAGAGTTCATATAACATATAATAAACATGTTCAAGCACTTAGAACACATCAAATTACAAAATTCACGGAGATTCATAGGATTATGCATAAAAATTATAAAATTCACAACTTAACATATCAATTTGCATAAAACTCAGAATTCTCATGATTTTAAGTTCCAAATAGCTTGCATGCAACATATTAAACTTGCTCAAAACCATTTTAGAGCACAGGTTGATCTCCAAACCAATCTCCCTATTCAAACTAAGCCCTCAGAGCCTCTTGGTGGCTCTCTAATCAAATTCATGCAATTTAAACTCTATCTAGTGAATAGAAAGCTTTCCCCTTACCTCACAGACGTGACTCAACAAAGAAATTGCAAGGAAAAACTCCACAACACCAAGAACCATTTCAAGCACCAACATGCAGAGCAGTTTGAGTGGAGGTCCAAAACCAGAACATTTGAATGGGTTAACATGCAAGAGGATTAGGGGTTTTGGTTAGAATTCATTCTCTGCAACATAAAATAGGATTTAAAACAAATTGGGGGTTGATTGGACATGAGAGCTTACCAAAATTTGAATCCAAAGTAAGCTCCATGTTTATATTAAACAAATTCGAATCCAAATTCGAATACATTGATGATAATGCAGCTTTATTTTTATATTGAATTGGTTTATCAGGTAAATGTTTTGGAAATGGTTGTTAAGAGTTTTGTGTTGTAACGTTGCAAAATCTTTTTTAAAAAAAAGTTTTCCGCATTTTTCGCATATAGAAATTAGGACGTTACACAGTGAGGCCCAATTGGACCAATCCTACTTTATTAACCGGTATACCGGTATGAGGCCTTATTGACCCAATCCTACTTTCCAAACCGGCATACGAGTACGAGGCCGTAATGGCCCAATCCTCCTTTGTAAACCGGTATACCGGTATGAGACCTTATTGGCCCAAACCTCCTTCACGAGCTTTGTATAGATACCAAATTCGTAAGCTAAGAGTATTTGTGTGAGAAGAATTGAAGCTTGGAAGTTGGGGGTAGAACTTGCAGAAAATCAGAAAACAGAGTCTTGGAGCTCACTTTCTTAATCGATTGTGGTAAGCTCTTATAACCATTTGACTCCAAACTTGTTCTGTTTTCTAGTCTTTGTTGCAAAGTTCAAATCCTAATCTTTTTCCCCAATTTTCGTGCATGTATACTCACTCAAACAATCTGATTTTTGGACCCTGCTCACATTGTCCTGTACTTTGGTGGTTGAAGTGGTTATGTGTTGGGGAGCTTTTTCTTTTCAAATTTTCTGTTGGTACACGTCTAAGAGGTAAGGGGAAAGCTTTCTATTCACTAGATAGAGTTTAGATAATATGAATTGGATTAGAGAGCCACCAAGAGGCTCTAAGGGCTTAGTTTGAATAGGGAAATTGGTTTGGAGACCAACCAGTGCTCTAAAGTTGTTTTGAGCAATTTTTACATGTTGCATGCAAGCTATTTAGAACTTAAAATCATGAGTATTCTGTGTATTATGCAAATTGACATGTTAAGTTGTGAGTTTTCTAAGTTTCATGCATAATCTTGTGAATCTCTGTGAATTATGTAATTTGATGTGTTCTAAGTGCTTGAACATGGTTAATATTGGTTATACTAACTCTGTTGATCATTGGATTGGATTGGAATTGGTTAGAAATGAAAATGGCATGTTAAAACTCAGTTTTCACTGTCCACTGTCTGATAAGACTCGAGTCTTTGACTCGAGACTCGAGTGTTTCATGACGCACCAGTGCGTCTGCTGGCACCATCACTCGAGTCTCTGGTCCAAGACTTGGGTATGAGTGATGCACCAATGAACTTTTCAGATGCACCAATAAACCACTCGAGTGGTTTATGAAAAGACTCGAGTGAATTATAAGTTTCCAGAAAGTTCTCGATTCGGGTTTCCTCAAAAATACTCGATTCATTCATGAATCACTCGAGTCTTCTAGGTTAATGAACGACTCAAGTGTATCATGAATGAATCGAGTATTTTTGAGGAAACCCGAATCAAGAACTTCTGGAAACTTATAATTCACTCGAGTCTTTTCATAAACCACTCGAGTCTAAGGGGCATGATGAGCATTATATTTCCCATTATTCATAGCCTTATTTTGCTCTCATTGATGATTTTTGGTGCCTACTTGACATTGTTCAGAATGATTTAGTATTTTAGACTTTATTAGACTTTTATTCCAGATTTTAATTAATTTGGATTATTTAGCCTAATTTAATCTATTATTATTTTCAGGTCATATTTGGCACAAGGGCTTTTTGGACATTTTGGGAGTGAAGACTTAATTTTGGAAGAGAAGATATATGATGAAGTGAAGATTGTAATCTATCTTTAGGATTATTTGAGATTTAGTTTATATCTTTTAAGATTTAGATTTTATCTATAGGATATTTTTAGATTTAATTTAGAGATTAGCTTTCCTTAGGATTTGGCCCATGATTTAGGCCCGTTTTGTGATTTAAAAAGCCAAATTCGTGTAGACCTAGCAGCCATCTATCATTCCACGTTTTTCCCAATCTCTCTCTAAGAGAAGGCTTAGTTTTGCTCTCCAAGCTTGTGGTGGCTGCTAGGGTTTCTCTCTCTTCCTTTTCTACACGTTTTTGACTTATTTCATCATGGAAGGCTAAACTCTTAGGTTAAATCCCTTTGGTAATGTATCACATACTCTTGAGGTTTTGTTCTTAATGCTATTTCATTTTTATTCCTTGTTTTCATGCTTATTAATTTATGCAAACTCGTAAAATCTCCATGCTTTGGCTTTTAATGCTTAATTAGAGGTTAGGGTTTTGGGGTGAGAATTGAATTTTCGCTTAGTATATAGTTCTCACGAGTTGGACAGTGAAGAGGGAAGAAATTGATCTTTTGTGACCGATGATAGAGTTGTGCACGCGAGCAAAAGGGGTTTATCCGCTTTTCCTTATCTGTTACTTCGTTTTTATTTAATTTTGTTTTGATTCTAGATTTCAACATTCAATAAAACCCCCCTGTTTTCTATGCATACTATGTATTCGGCCTTTTGCTTGATAAGATATTCCTTGGGAGACGACCTAGGAGTCACTTCCTAGTACTTTATTTAAACTGTTTTTATTTGTATCGGGTACGGCCTCGATCAGGGCAGTTTGAAGAACTACTCGAGTCCTATGGGGAATACTCGAGTCTTTTTGATCAAAAAACTTAAAAATGCCATTTTTAATTCTGAATCATTATGTTAATATCAAGTGATAATAATCCAAGTGATCTAAGACTTAAAAGTAATTGATTGATGATGGTATGAAATTATTGAATTAATAATGGGAGATATTATTAATTGAGATATACCAATCAATTTTTTTAAGTTAAGAAATTGCATTCATCCTGGAGTTCGGGTGTTAGATCGTTTTTCATGTTTTGGTAACATGAGGAGGGCCTCTGGGAGTGCCAACTGACAGCTTGCTTGATGACACATTATGGTTGACGATGTGGCCAGCGAAAGTGAGATGTTGATGATATGGTTATTTCGTTAAGACGACGGGACGTTGCTCGAGGAGCACGTAATGTACCATTTCCAAGCTTGTCGTGTACATTCTTGGTGAATGTACGAATGTTGTACACCTAGGAGTACAACGCACTGTTGAGTGCTGATATGAAGTATAGGATGGACGTCAGAGAGTGACATAGATTGATGGAGTTAGGGTTGAGAGCTAGACTCATACATCATGCCACTCATCTAATTTAAAGTTGATAAATGAAAATAAGTATGAGCATTCTATTTGCATAAAATAATTGCTAAATGCTAAATGTGGTTGTTGTTTATTGCTGCATACATACATATTTATATTGTGCATTTATTTATGCTCTATTTATTATGTGTATAGAATTGCTTATCCCTGTGCCCTTATAGGTGATGTCACGTTACATCGCTTGCATCGAGATCCGGCCACTTCCTAGGGGCATATGGATCTACGAGGATCACCGAGCGATATTTGAGGGTGAGGTAGAGGTTACCTTCTATCACCCCAACCCGCTGATTCGGTTTCGTCCTCGCAGGATTAGGATCCCCATCATATACACTATGCATGTACCACCTTTTACGCTTACCATGGACCACCTCCCACATGACCAGCTCGCTCATATCACAGTTTTCGTTTTCAACCTACCCGCTCACACCCTTTTACTTCTAGAGTCGTCCGAGAGGAGACTCCCCTATCTGATCTGAGGAGTCCTGTAACACTTTCACTTTTATTAGTTAATTTTAGGTTTTATTAAAATTAGAGATTTAAAATTCCTTTTTAAGCTTAATTACTTATAAAAACTTTTACGAAAATCCGACAGAGTTTCCTCTGTTTTCCTGACTTCCCAAAAATTTTCTTCTAAAAACCTGTCAGTCCAGAATTGTTTAAAAACATAAACAACAACAGTTTAATAAGTACACAGATCCTAATGCCCAAATAATACAAGTTGCGGGGCAAGCTACTAATTCATATTATAAATTACATTAAATAATTATCCACTCATAATATCTAATAAACATTCCACGTAATGGAATGAAAATCCTGCTCGGCCGACACGGGTGTATGCTCCAATTGTGTACCTGAAAAATATTAACCACACAGGGGAAGCATCACACAGAACTTAAAAGAGAGATTTCTAAGCAGATATATACGACACACCAAGACCATTCAAGCCTATGCTATACTACTTAACTCATGCTCTTATTTTCCTTTTTACTTCCTAGCTATTTCCTAATTCTTTTTTCTCTTTAATTGTTTCCTTTTAAATAATCCCTAACCTCTAATTATTCTTGTTCGTCATTACTTTCGCTCTATCCTTTTCACTCATGTTTCCTAATCACCCTAGTTTCTCTATTCACTCTATTTCCAACTAACCTATTACTTTTTCTTCCTTTCCTATCATCTTATTTTCATCCTTTTTATCCGTTTTCCATTATTCGTTTATGCTTAGCATTTCCATAATTATTCTCCTTATTTATTTCCTTTGATTCCTATATCAATTCCATTGTTCACCTTCTTATTTCGTTTCTCAATGTCCACTCTATTATCCATTTTTCCTTTTCATTACCATTTTCCATTTCCTTTTCCATTTTTCCTTTTTAATTATTTTCCCCGTTTCCAAATAAATCCCGTTATATCCCCTTACCTTTTTCCTTATTCTTTTCCCTTTTATTTACGGTGTATGTATGTCTCCACCAAATCGAAGGCCTACATACATCGCTTTTCCTTTACCGTTTACCTTATTTTATCCATTATTCTTTCCTTTTTCCTTTTTATTTAGGGTGTATGTATGTCTCCACCAAATCGAAGGCCTACATACATACACCAATCACGATGTATGTCTCCACCAAATCGAAGGCCTACATACATCGCTTTTCCATTACCGTTTTACCTCATTATTATTTGGCCACAGGGTCAATACAACCACCTGCGCCGTGCTGTTGGAAACCAACAAGCGGCTCAATATAGTCTAGAGCGGGGTGAATAGAATATTGAAGCCTTATTATAGATTTTTCGTCCACCTAAGAGAATGGTTTTATGAAAATAAATTTTCTTAAAAATTCAAATCAGATTACTCGAGTAACTCAAGTCTTCACTCGAGTAATACGCAACCAAAAATAATTTCACTCGAGTATTCAGCAAATCACTCGAGTATTACGAAAGCAAATTTTAACTCACTCGAGTATCAGAAAACCTACTCGAGTAATGTTCATAAACTGAAAGCAGATTACTCGAGTGATGAGAACTTTACTCGAGTAAACTGGGTAAAATTCAATTTAAAACTTAGTTTTCAATGGAGTTCTTCAAGAATAACAATGCTATGATGATTCAACAAATTATGAATGATTACTATGAACAATTTCAAGTAATATTAACAAGCAATTTTAGATCAATTATGTTGAATTAAGAAAACCCCAATTCTAACCTAAAAATGCAATTGTTAATGAATTAATGCAATACAAGGAATGAAAATAAAAGAGACACAAGGATTTATCCTGGTTCACTTTCACCCACTTGAAAGCTACTCCAGTCCCCTCTTAAATCAAGAGAGATTCTTCACTAGAAATCTTCAAATGTAGATTTTACAATGTTTTAAGATGCAACTAGATTCTTAGTTCTCCTATCTTAAAACCCAACTCAAAGTGTGTACCAAACACTTTGATCTAATCTACCCCTTTTGAGAATTCTAGATTTCCTTGCTAATTGATTGAAGATGCTTCCAACCAATCCTCTTTTCTTGCTTTGATTTGATCCTCAAAGTCTTCCTTGTGAGATTCTTCACTTGTGTTGAAACTTCAATAATGCAATCACAAATTGCAAATCTTCAACAACCACTAAGAACAAAAATATGATCTCAAGAATATTTGAACAATGATAGAAAATAGAGTGAAGAATGAAAAGTTCTTTGTTGAATCTTGATAGCTCTTGAAAGATGTAAAATAGCTCTTGAATTGCTTTTGAAAGTGTATTGTAAAATTGTAAGAATGAAAGTATATCTTTATGAAAGAGAAAATTAAGTCCTTTTAAAATTTTCCCAACACTGATTGAATTACTCGAGTAAACCAAACAACGTCACTCGAGTGAAACATGTCAGATTAAGTTACTCGAGTGATGTATAAACCATTACTCGATTAACCTGTCATGACATAAATTACTCGAGTGAACCAATACTCATTACTCGAGTAAACTGATCAGAATCTGAATAAAAACAAAGTTTTTCTAAAATGATTTTCACAAGCTATTTAATCAAGATTTAAAGTATCTTCACTCTTAATCAAACATTATTTAAATATTCTTAAAATCACCTAAGCTACCCACACCAATGAGATGCATTGCATAAAATAAAGATTACATTGAAATAGAATTAATAAAAATCCTAATTCTAATCTTCATGTGGTGTAGCTTGCTTGTTGCCAATGTTGTTGCTTGGAGAGAGATTGTTAGCATCAAAACATGAGAATCCTACAAACTCCCCCTTTTTGATGATGACAAACCTCCTTTCAAATTAAACACTAAGTTTTAACATACTCCCCCTAAATGTAAAACATCTAGGAAAAATATAATAAAACTTAACCTACAAGAACAACATCAACAAAATATTCTCCCCCTTTTGGCATCATTAAAAAGATAATAAAGTTGAGAAAAGTCCTTTGCCAAAAGTTGAAGGGAAGTAGTTCACAATGGTATGTAAAATATATAACAATAAAGACAATACCAAAATAAACCACAATAGTGCCACAACGAATATAAACAACGAATATAAACGCACAACGAATATAGCACCATAATATCAGAGTATCACACTATGTAGCAAATCATAGCAGATAAGCAAAACAAAAACTAACCAAACGAAACCATACGCAAGGTCTGTAAAAAAATAGTAGCAATAGAGTCAGAAACATGAGACAGAAACATAAACAGAAATATGCATATGAAACATGAAATAGAAATCAAGCAGGCAAAACATCATCAGCATCCACAGGTCTAGGAATCAGGTGGAGGAGGAGGGAAATGGTGAGAAAATAGGCCAGACATGTAATCCATCAAACGATGCTCCATGGCAATATTCTTCACATCCTGTCTCATCTCCAACTGAGTGAATTGAGCATTGATGTGCTCAACCAATGACTCATGAGCAGCCTGTGCATCAAATGGAGTACCAAGATTATCCAAATCGATATAGTCCTCAACACGATCGGTATCCATCGGATCAGTAGAAGAAGGAGGAACAGAAGAAGATGCACCAACCCTATCAGCAAGTAAATTCCTTTTTCTAAAAATTTGTATGATTTGTGAGTTTTGTGGCTGAAAAATGATGATTTGATGAAGACCCGTATGAGAGAGAAGAGAGAAAGACGAACAAGAGAGAGAAAAAGTCGTGAAAATGATGCAGATTTCAACAGTTCAGCTTTTAAAATCACGTAAGTTACTCGAGTAATGTTCATACGTCACTCGAGTGATTCGAGCAGTACTCGAGTGAAAAAGAATGTTACTCGAGTATGCCGAAAGATAAAAAAAATTACTCGAGTGATGGATGAACTTAATCGAGTGATACGAAAGTCATTTTAAAATTAATCGAGTGACAGACAGAATTACTCGAGTAATACGAAAGAGATTTTAAAATTACTCGAGTGAAAAAATCTGTTACTCGAGTGAACTGTCCAGATTTTTAAAAATTTCAATTTTTCATGCAAAACCATTTTTCATGCACAAACACATAGAAACACTTAGCATTTTGCAAGAAACACACATACAAATAAAGCAATTAGCATATTATAGAACACATACACACATGACTACATATCAAAAAGTTAAGAAACACTTTAATAAGATACAACAACTCAAAATACAAATCACATTGAAATAGGCTTGAAGGTGATTTCAAAAAGCATCAAATACAATTAGCTAATAGTTGATTCATCAAAAATACCAAGTTCTCTTCGAATCTTATAAAATGTGTCTCTTGGTAATGGTTTTGTAAAAATATCAGCTAATTGATCTGAAGTTTGAACAAACTCAATAACACAATCACCTTTTTGAACATGATCTCTCAAAAAGTGATGCCTAATTTCAATATGCTTTGTCCTTGAGTGTAATACTGGATTTTTAGTCAAATTAATTGCAGAAGTGTTATCACACTTTATAGGGATTTTTGTCAAATTTAAACCAAAGTCAGATAATTGTTGCTTCATCCATAAAATTTGTGCACAACAACTACCTGCAGCTATGTATTCGGCCTCCGCGGTTGATAAAGCTACACAATTTTGCTTTTTAGAAAACCACGATACAAGTGAATTACCAATTAAATGGCATGTTCCGCTTGTACTTTTTCGCTCAACTTTACAACCGGCAAAGTCAGAGTCCGAATAACCTATAAGTTTTAGAAAAGCATCCCTAGGATAATAAAGTCCAGTATTTGTTGTACCCTTTAAGTATTTCATTATTCTTTTGACAGCAGTTAGATGCGACTCTTTCGGTTTTGCTTGAAAACGTGCACACATACATACACTAAACATGATATCAGGCCTAGATGCAGTTAAGTATAACAAACTACCAATAATACCATGATACTTCGTTACCTCTACCGCTTTTCCAGCCTCATCTTGATCTAGGTAGCATGCAACGCTCATTGGTGTAGAAGCGGATTTGCACGAATCCATTCCAAAACGTTTGAGAAGCTCTCTACAATATTTACTTTGATGAATATAAATGCCATCATTAAGCTGCTTTATTTGAAGACCAAGAAAGAATGTAAGCTCTCCCATCATCGACATCTCGAATTCGCTTTGCATCAAGTCTGAAAACTTCTTACACAAGTTATCGTTAGTAGCACCAAATATAATATCGTCAACATATATTTGAACCAATAAAATATCCTTACCGGAACGTTCAATAAAAAGTGTAGTGTCAACAGTGCCTCGTTTAAAACCTTTTTGTAATAAAAAATTGCTTAGTCGGTCGTACCAAGCTCTAGGAGCTTGTTTCAAACCGTACAAAGCCTTTTTCAGTTTGAAAACGTAGTCCGGATGCTCAAAATTCTCGAATCCGGGAGGTTGTGACACATAAACTTCCTCTTGAATGTATCCGTTAAGAAAGGCGCTCTTAACATCCATTTGAAACAATTTAAAATTCATAATTGAAGCAAAAGCGAGAAGAATACGAATAGCTTCTAGTCTAGCAACGGGAGCATATGTCTCATCGTAATCGATTCCTTCTTCTTGACTATAACCTTGTGCTACCAACCTAGCTTTATTCCTAACAATAATACCCGATTCATCTAACTTATTCCTATAGATCCACCGAGTACCAATTTCAGGACGATCATCGGGTTTTGGCACAAGCTCCCAAACTTGGTTTCTTTCAAATTGATTTAATTCTTCTTGCATGGCCATAATCCAATGATCATCTTGAAGAGCCTCTTTGATATTCTTAGGTTCTATTTGAGATACAAAGGCAACATAATAACAAAAATTATTTAAAGTGCGTCGGGTTACCACTCCCTTCGCAATGTCACCTAAGATATTAGAAATCGGATGATTTTTGTTGGACTTCCAAGCTATTGGTAATTGAGGTTGAATCTCTTGTGCTAAGTCTTTATCTTGTGCTTGCACCTCTCTATCTTCATTTTGATTCTCTTCCATTTGTTGTGGTGTTGAATTCTCATGATCCAAAAATGTACCTATATTATCATCACAAGAAACAACACAATCTCCTTTCGAAGATTCATCAAATACAACATGCACGGATTCCTCAACGGTTAATGTTCTTTTATTGTAGACTCTATATGCTTTGCTATGAGTTGAATAACCTATGAATATGCCTTCGTCGGCTTTAGAGTCAAACTTGCCGACCGGTTCCTTTCCGTTATTTAAAACAAACACCTTACACCCAAAAACATGAAAATGTGAAATATTTGGCTTTCGCCCTTTTAAAAGTTCATAAGGTGTTTTATTTAAATGCGGATGAATAAGAACTCTATTAAGCACATAACAAGCAGTGTTTACTGCATCAGCCCAAAAATATTTAGGAACATTTGATTCTATCAACATAGTACGAGCAAGTTCCACTAATATTCTATTTTTCCTTTCTACAACTCCGTTTTGCTCCGGAGTCCTAGGGGCCGAAAATTGATGATCAATACCAAACTTATCACAAAACGCATCAATCCTAGTGTTTTCAAACTCACCTCCGTGGTCACTTCTAATAGACACAATTTTCAAACTTAGTTGATTTTGGATGAGTTTGGCAAACTTTTTAAAACATTTATAAACTTCACTTTTTGCGGATAAGAATAAAGTCCATGTGAATCTAGTAAAATCGTCTACTAAAACAAATCCATAGTAATTGCCACCTAAACTTTTAATTTGTGAAGGGCCAAACAAATCCATATGGATTAGCTCCAAAGGCTTTGTTGTGCTTATAACATTTTTAGGTTTAAAAGAACTTTTAACTTGCTTGCACTTTTGACAAGAGTCACAAATGCCATCAAGCTTAAAATTTAGTTTAGGCAAACCAATTACTAAATCTTTTTGCAAAAGTTTGTTTAATTGATTCACATTCACATGAGCAATTCGTCTATGCCAAAGACGAATTTCATCATCAAAAGATTTGAAACATTTTGAAAATAGTGAAGTTATCTCATCCAAATCAATTAAGTAAGTGTTATTAGAGCGACGACCAACAAACTTAACACTATCATCTATAGAAGACTTAATGAAGCATAATTCCGGAGTAAAAGTCACATAATTGCCTATATCGCATAGTTGGCTTATACTAAGCAAGTTGTGTTCTAAGCCTTCTACGTATAGGACATTTTCTATGACAAGGTTAGATACGTTACCGATCTTCCCGACTCCTAGAATTTTGCCCTTGTTGTTGTCGCCGTATGTCACAAATCCATCACTTTTCGGAGTAAGTTCCATGAAGTGCGTTTTGTCTCCCGTCATGTGTCTCGAACAACCACTATCCAAATACCATTTGCGCTCTTTGGTTCGAAGACACACCTACAAAAAAATATCATTTGGTTGACTTAGGTACCCAAGTGGTCTTGGGTCCTTTGTTGTTAGCATGGGGAGAAGTCCCCTTAACAATCCAAATATATTCACCGCTTGGTATACCAAATTTCTTTATATTACATTTATTCGTGGTATGCCCAAAGATCCCACAATAATGGCAAGTTGGGTTTTTAGAAAACTTATTCTTTGAAAATCCACCAACTTTGCGATAATTGCGTTTCTTAGGTTTGGTATAGCCAAGACCGGATCTATTGCTATTGTTCCTTTGAGTTGAAAGCAAATGATCTAAAGAAGTATCTCCTTTCATGAGCCTTGCAAGTCGATCATTCAAATTAAAAACTTCTTTTTCCAAAGACTTGCAATTTTCACAAGATGGAGTCTCATTTGATTTCAATTCACAATTGCATGTAGAGTTTGCATAAATGAGTTCAAGAGTTTCATTTTGAAGCTTAAGTTCTTCTAAATCTTTTTGAAGTTCAATTATCTTTTCATGTTGCTTCATTATGAAATTCTTTCTTTCAACATTTATTTTAGCAAGTTTCTTCAACTCTTTATGCATCTCTACATACACATTGTACAATTCATTGAATGAAGGAGAATTAGAACTTGAGCTAGCATCAGAAAGATA
This sequence comes from Crotalaria pallida, assembly GCA_037953625.1. Classification (NCBI taxonomy): domain Eukaryota; kingdom Viridiplantae; phylum Streptophyta; class Magnoliopsida; order Fabales; family Fabaceae; genus Crotalaria; species Crotalaria pallida. Next base: position 85,133,605 of record CM075649.1, read on the forward strand.
ATCTACCTCATTGACGTTCTCACTTGATTTAATGCTCGAAGATTCCTCTTCATCAAGCTTTGTCATTAAACATAGATTTGCAAGTTCTTCATCATCCGACGAGCTAGATGTTGATTGACTCTCCTCTTCATCCCATACTATATAAGCCCTTTTTCCTTTAGATGAGTTGAACTTAGAGTTGTCACCTTCCGACTTCTTAGAATGATTTGGGCATTTTGATCGATAGTGACCAAGCTTTCCACACCCATGACACTTGATGTGATCCTTGTTAGTCTTATTTCTTGGTTGTGAATCCTTAGAATCTCTTTGTCTATTCTTATCAAAGTTTCCCTTACTCTTAAAGAACCTACCAAGCTTTTTAACTAGCAAGCCAAGGGTCTCATCATCTATATCGGAGTCCGAGTCATCCACTTGAGAATTTTCCTCTTGTGCCTTAAGAGATTTTGAAGTTGATTTAAGAGCAATCCCCTTTTTCTTTCTATCGGCATCTTCATTCATGGATAACCGTCCAAGCTCCATTTCATGCTCTTGAAGCTTTCCGAATAGAGTTGCTAAATCAATTTGATCCACGTCTCTAGCTTCCATAATGGCCGTCACCTTAGGTTGCCATTCCCTGCTAAGACATCTCAAAATCTTATTAACAACTTCACCATTAGTTATAATTTTTCCAAGTGCAGAAAGATGATTTATGATATGAGTAAACTGCTTTTGCATGTCACCTACATTTTCATTAGGTAACATACGAAAGAGTTCATATTCATGCATGAGTGTATTTAGCCTAGCCCTTCTAACCTCCGAAGTGCCCTCATGTGTGACTTGTAATGTGTCCCACATTTGTTTAGCATCAACACATTGAGATACTCGAAAGAACTCATCATAAGAAAGAGCGGACGTGATGATATTTTTAGCTTTTAAATCAAATGCAACTTTCTTCTTATCATCATTGTCCCAACTCGATTGAGGTTTAATTGAAACAACATCATTTACTTTCGTTTGAGGAACAAAAGGTCCATTCTCTATGGCGTTCCAAATTTCCATATCTATGGCTTGAATAAAAATTTTCATGCGGACCTTCCAATAAGCGTAACCCTCATCACTGAATAGTGGAGGACGATTAATGGAAGTTCCTTCACCACCAAAAGGATTTGAAATTGAGCCCATTGTTTCCAAGTAAAAAGGATCTTTTCGAAAAAGCTTTTTAAGGCTCGGATTTTTCGTCCGAGCTCTGATACCACTTGTTGGAAACCAACAAGCGGCTCAATATAGTCTAGAGGGGGGGTGAATAGAATATTGAAGCCTTATTATAGATTTTTCGTCCACCTAAGAGAATGGTTTTATGAAAATAAATTTTCTTAAAAATTCAAATCAGATTACTCGAGTAACTCAAGTCTTCACTCGAGTAATACGCAACCAAAAATAATTTCACTCGAGTATTCAGCAAATCACTCGAGTATTACGAAAGCAAATTTTAACTCACTCGAGTAATGTTCATAAACTGAAAGCAGATTACTCGAGTGATGAGAACTTTACTCGAGTAAACTGGGTAAAATTCAATTTAAAACTTAGTTTTCAATGGAGTTCTTCAAGAATAACAATGCTATGATGATTCAACAAATTATGAATGATTACTATGAACAATTTCAAGTAATATTAACAAGCAATTTTAGATCAATTATGTTGAATTAAGAAAACCCCAATTCTAACCTAAAAATGCAATTGTTAATGAATTAATGCAATACAAGGAATGAAAATAAAAGAGACACAAGGATTTATCCTGGTTCACTTTCACCCACTTGAAAGCTACTCCAGTCCCCTCTTAAATCAAGAGAGATTCTTCACTAGAAATCTTCAAATGTAGATTTTACAATGTTTTAAGATGCAACTAGATTCTTAGTTCTCCTATCTTAAAACTCAACTCAAAGTGTGTACCAAACACTTTGATCTAATCTACCCCTTTTGAGAATTCTAGATTTCCTTGCTAATTGATTGAAGATGCTTCCAACCAATCCTCTTTTCTTGCTTTGATTTGATCCTCAAAGTCTTCCTTGTGAGATTCTTCACTTGTGTTGAAACTTCAATAATGCAATCACAAATTGCAAATCTTCAACAACCACTAAGAACAAAAATATGATCTCAAGAATATTTGAACAATGATAGAAAATAGAGTGAAGAATGAAAAGTTCTTTGTTGAATCTTGATAGCTCTTGAAAGATGTAAAATAGCTCTTGAATTGCTTTTGAAAGTGTATTGTAAAATTGTAAGAATGAAAGTATATCTTTATGAAAGAGAAAATTAAGTCCTTTTAAAATTTTCCCAACACTGATTGAATTACTCGAGTAAACCAAACAACGTCACTCGAGTGAAACATGTCAGATTAAGTTACTCGAGTGATGTATAAACCATTACTCGATTAACCTGTCATGACATAAATTACTCGAGTGAACCAATACTCATTACTCGAGTAAACTGATCAGAATCTGAATAAAAACAAAGTTTTTCTAAAATGATTTTCACAAGCTATTTAATCAAGATTTAAAGTATCTTCACTCTTAATCAAACATTATTTAAATATTCTTAAAATCACCTAAGCTACCCACACCAATGAGATGCATTGCATAAAATAAAGATTACATTGAAATAGAATTAATAAAAATCCTAATTCTAATCTTCATGTGGTGTAGCTTGCTTGTTGCCAATGTTGTTGCTTGGAGAGAGATTGTTAGCATCAAAACATGAGAATCCTACACGTGCTACAGGGTCAATGCAACCACCTGTGACATTTACCATTTTTATTTCCTTTTCCTTTTTATTTACGGTGTATGTATGTCTCCACCAAATCGAAGGCCTACATACATACACTATCGACGATGTATGTCTCCACCAAATCGACGGCCTACATACATCGCCCCAGTTTCATTGTATTGTCTCCCCCAAATCGAAGGCCTACAATACAACCCCAATTTTACGATGTATCGTCTCCCCCAAATCGAAGGCCTACGATACATCACCATATTTATCCAATATTAATTGTCCATATTATTTGTCATTATTTTGTCTACAAATTTCGTTTAACTTTTACCTGATTTTACCACATACAATTATACTTTAATTCTCTTTACTCTGATTTGTTCATTTCTAATTTATTTCCCTATTCACCATTTCTATTCTTTTGCCACACCCTACCAATCTAATTAATTAGTTATTCTGTTACTTACCTTTTTATTCATCACTATTTGGTTCCCCTATTTACTCCACCTATCTTTCTTCATTATTAGCGGGTTACCCTAAGGTTCATTAGAAATCAACATTTCCCCCGGTCCTAGCGATAAATATAACTACCCAGAAATACACCCCTTAAGGACTGGTAATGAAACCCCTTACCTCAATCGGTGATAGTGAGGGGTAACCTTAATCTGGCGCTTTACTCCCCGACTCACGCTTTAGCTCGGCTCCAACTTGATCCTAAGCTTCCCCAATCTTCGATTCCAAACACTGTGGGGACAATCGAACTCGATCACGGTGGCGGCCGGAGATGGCGGCGGCCGGTTGGTGGAGGGTGAGAGGGGAGGAGAGAGAGCCAAGTGAGAGAAAGAGAGAGATCTATGGAGTGGAGGAGAGGGAAAGAGAGAGGAAGAGAAGGCTATGGTGGTGGTGGTGGCTCTGGGCGGCGGTGATGGTGGCCGTCGGAGTAAGGAGGAGGAGGAAGATCGGAGGGAGAGAGAAAGAGGGATTGGAATGGGGGTTTCGACCACCAAAACGTGTTTTTAAAGTTGCAGACCGCAAATACTCGAGTGTTTCTGTAAACACTCGAGTGTTTCTGTCAATACTCGAGTGTTTCTGTCAACACTCGAGTATTTTGACCCAAAATACTCGAGTATTTCACAAAATACTCGAGTAAAATGATCAGATACTGCTAGTTTGCTTTTCTATTTTTCTTCTATTTTCTCCTTAACTTCAAATAGCCATAACTTCTTCGTTCACCGTCGGATCTTGCTCAAATTTTACGAGCAACTTCCTAAAAATCATACCTTCATATCCAATGGTGGGAATTGTGTTTTGAGTCTTAAATCTTTTATTTTGAATTTCCTAATGTCGGGTGTTTATAACACCGAAAAATCAATTTTTAACACTCGTTTGGTCTTCTTTAAATTTGCTTTTCGATGCCAATGTTCCTTAACTCCTTCATGGCACTCGAAGAATTCCTAATTCATCATTTTAAATCCATTTTAGGATAATCCTTATTTCCAAATCTTACTATTATTCTAATTATTATTAGAATTAAAATTCGGGATATTACATTTCTCCCCCACTTATTAGAATTTCGTCCCCGAAATTCCGTTCGGTTCCTTAAATGGAGAACCATCCCATTGGTAAACTCCTGACTACGGTTTTCACTTCCCTTCGATTTTTATTTCCCGCTCCAGGTGTGGTTAGGTTCATGCCCACTTCAATGCTTGTCTCCTAATACTACGCATTATCTCTATCTACACTGGATCGTCAGTTTTTCTTATTATTAAAGTTCCATCTCCCATTCCTTGGATTGAAATCCTCCCCCACTTATCATCGACACACTTGATTATATCTATGCTAGGGGGTATGCTCGTTCGTTTCTCAGAATAGAGTACGCTAGTTCCTTACCGGTATCCAAGGCTGAGAAGAGGACACGTGGGTGACTATCTATCGGTAAGCATAGAACTACGTCGGGCTTCTACGACTTGGCAAATTCTCACCTTTGCATCTGAGATGCTTGAATCTTGAAGAGAGTGAAGATGAAAAGAAGAAACATGAAGCACTCAAGAATGAGTCTCATGGTCTTTGCAAGATGACCCAAGATGTACTGGATACATGTCAAGCAAGAAGACAATGGAGATTATCCCCAAAGTGTGCATTTTCAGCAGAGGGTCGTTGAAGGATGCGTTACTATGGACCTGCGGTTAATTGATTGGTCTCGATCAATCGGGTTCCTATCAAATGCACAGGGTCCCAAAAGACTGAGATTATCGCTTGCGGCGTTCTGACGTAACGTCTTGATTGAGATTCCACTTCACGACTTCACTTATATCCCGTTCGTTTTGTAATTTCAATTCGATATAGGAATTCCTAAAGATTGATTTCACTTGAAGGTTAAGGTCAAGGTCTAGTCGTTATTTCTCTATTCGGTGTCATATTGGGAAGGTCTTGTTTTATCTCTAGTTTAACTCTCGTTCGATCCTCCGCAGAGCGTTTGGAATTATCTGTTTGGTAGTCCTATAGCTTATGGTATGGTTACGAGTTATTGTCGCTCAGATAGGGTCCGAATTGAGTCGTCACGTCTCCCCCACTTAGTATCAACATACCTGAGTAAGTCGAAGGCAGGAAGGAAACTGGGTTGATTCCAAGAACTGATTAACTGGGTTCTTAATTGATTGGCGAGGTAGTGCATGGAATTAAGTTGACCTTTAATCGGTCTAATCGGTGTGGTTTCGAATTTTCTATGATATGACGACTCTTCACACCTACGCATACGACTAAGTTCTCACAAGTTAGAGAGGTGGTTCGATTACTGAGTTGAATGTTCTCGATGGAAATACAGAATAAGGGTGTCTTAAATAGGATTGGTTTGCGAATTATTATTTATGAGTGTTAGTAAAGATCCTATAGGATTAAAGTCTAATCGGGCTTTGGACAGAGATAGAATTCCTAGACGGTTTATTCGGATCTCAACTAGATGATTGCAATAATATATCGCGTCAATAAACGCGAAGACCGAGGTGGTCAGTCCCAATCTCACATTTATTAACTGTACATCACTGCGTTATTGAATGATAGCATTATCTTTTAACAGATGCAAGAGAAAGGATGACCAATCCTGACCTTACACTCTATTAGAGGATGACACTATCATAATTGAGCTTGGGGGAATTTCTAACAAAGGTTTTAACACTTATCGACTCCTTCTAGATTACACTATTCACACCTACTCTAGGCAAAACGCTAAAGTAATCAGTTGATGCAGCATTAACATGAAAAGTACCTTGGATAAGTTTATTCCTCGTTCTACGTGCCCATAGGACAGTTTGCAGCACGGTGTCCGATTTGCCCGCATTGGAAGCAGAGACCTTCCTTTCTACACTGTTCCAGCATCCAACACATACGAGTATGGGATCCTCCACAATGTGGACATGGTGGCCTGGTCCTTGAAGCGGTTGCACTCTGACCCGCATTCTCTAGCACTACTGCTCTGGTGCGGTTAACGGCGTGCGGACCTGATCCTTGAGCCAGTCCCTTACCCTTGTTGAGACCTACTTCATTCGGTATATTCTTGCTCCTTTTCTCTGCTTCCTGCTGATTCAAACTCTTCTCATAAGCGCTAGTCATATTCACCAGCTGAGAGAGGTTAGCTATACCCTGGTGCACAAAGATAGTCCGAATTCTGGCATTGAGACCTGTTTCAAATTTAATACACTTGGTGCGTTCGTCTGCGTCCCGATAACTGCCAGAATAGCGAATCAGATCTTCAAATTGTGCCGCATACTCACCGACATTCATACTTCCCTGCTCCAGCTGCAGAAAAGCGATCTCCTTTTCCCTACGAACATCCTCAGGAAAATACTTCCCCAGGAAGTGAGCCTTAAACAGATCAAAAGTGATATCCTGATTGGCTGCCTCCAATTCTCTTCGCACTCGTTCCCACCAATACTCTGCTTCATCAGTCAACATATACTGCGCTAGCAACACAGTTTGTTCAACAGGTGGCGCCATGGTGCGAAGGATCTTCTCAATTTCCTTGAGCCATCGCTGAGCTCCATCAATACTCGAGTATTTTGACCCAAAATACTCGAGTATTTCACAAAATACTCGAGTAAAATGATCAGATACTGCTAGTTTGCTTTTCTATTTTTCTTCTATTTTCTCCCTAACTTCAAATAGCCATAACTTCTTCGTTCACCGTCGGATCTTGCTCAAATTTTACGAGCAACTTCCTAAAAATCGTACCTTCATATCCAACGGTGGGAATTGTGTTTTGAGTCTTAAATATTTTATTTTGAATTTCCTAATGTCGGGTGTTTATAACACCGAAAAATCAATTTTTAACACTCGTTTGGTCTTCTTTAAATTTGCTTTTCGATGCCAATGTTCCTTAACTCCTTCATGGCACTCGAAGAATACCTAATTCATCATTTTAAATCCATTTTAGGATAATCCTTATTTCCAAATCTTACTATTATTCTAATTATTACTAGAATTAAAATTCGGGATGTTACAAGTCCTGTTAGGGTCTTGCCATCACCAGATCTTGTACCCAGTGGTACGGTACCCACTCCATCGGATGAGATTGTGGAGGACCCTGTCGAGGACGAGAGCGGAGGCGAGCCTGTCGTGCACTCTACCGGGAGTAAGTGGAGGGACGATGATCCCTAGTTATATGCATAGGGTAGATGATGAGGATCAGGAATCCGGTGTGACTGCTGCGAAGGAGATGCTGCTGCTGATGTTTGGATGATGACTACTACTGCCGCTTCTAGGAGACTTCTACTACTACTACTACTGTTGCTGCTATTTGTTCTATATGACCAGCTTTGGAGTTTTATATTTTGAGATGTATATATATTGTAGATATACTTATGAGAACTCTAGAGTTATGGTTTATTTTGTTATGGACTTGTATTGAATCTTGGGGACATGACCTATGGACTATGTATCTCATGACCTATATATCTATATATATATATATATATATTATGTTCATACTACAACGTGTGCATAATCTTGCTATATTTGCTCACTCTGATAAAAGTATTTTAAAGAGTTCGGCTTCGATATTTGAAAATGGTATCAGTTCCACAAAACGAAAGAATGGATGGCATCACTTAAGTTTTACAACGTAAATACAATTTCTAAGAATAGATGCTATCTGGATTGTGAAAAGATTTCCTTGTCTTAGAAAACGCCGAATTCTGTATAATGTTTTTAAATGATACAAAATCTAATCTCCAAGAATTCCATATTTTGTTTTGTGCACCCGTTTTTTTAGAAAATGAAAAGGAAAAATTTAACCTCATATTTTCTAATACTAAACAAGTCCATACTTTATTGATTAATAGTCTATTCATTACTCTAATTTCTAAGTATTATATTGAGGGTGTCACACTGAGTGGTATCAGAGCAAAAGTCAGATCCTGTAGTAGTTGAAATAGTCCCAGAAAGGTAGTCATCAACATCAAGCAGGTATCCACAGGGCATATTTATTGTTTTGAATGCTAGTATCTTGGTTGATTTAAGCACTAGATGCAATTGAATGCTTTGTTTGAGGTTATGGTTAAAGATTTAGTATAGGTGGTGTGATGAATGTTTCTTTAGTTCATCATTTGTGACCATAAGCCCATAGTGCAGGTCTATTATGACAACTAGAAACCAAAATCATACTAACGCGATGCTTGAGAGAATCACCGTTGTGTTGGAGTCTATGCAGCAACGACAACAACAGCAATCTCAGCAACCACCGCAATCAGTTAATCCACCTCATCAGTGTAATGTTGGTAATATCGAGGCTAAGAGTTTGGCGGATTTTAGGAGTTGTAATCCACCCAAGTTTGAAGGAGGATTTAAACCTGAGGAGGCTAACAAGTGGATTCATACCATGGATAAAATTTTCAGAACATTAGACTGCACAGAAGCTCAGAAGGTGGCATATGCAGTCTATATGTTAGAAGATGAGGCTGAGAATTGGTGAAACCATACAGTGCAGCTTTTGCATTATGAAGGAAGGGATGTGAACTGGGGTGTGTTTATGGAAAAGTTTCTCAATAAATACTTCCCAGAAGATTTTATGGAGAAATAAGGAAGTTGAGTTCTTGCAGCTAAAGCAAGGAGACATGAGTGTGGGTGAGTACGCAGCCAAGTTTGAGGAATTGATGAAGTACTCTCCATATTACCAGAACAATCCAGATGAAAGGAGCAAGTGTATCAAGTTTGAAGGAGGCTTGAGGTCTAAATTGAAGTCTATTTTTAGCTACCAACGGATTCAGAGTTTTCCTGCACTGGTGGATATGTGTAGGATGTATGAGGATGATAAAAAGGCAGAAGAGTTGTTAGCACCAGAGAAGAAGGACAATCAGAGTTATGGACCTCAGAGACGCAAAGGTTTCAACAATCGAGGAAAGAGTCCATATGATCGTCGGGGGAAAGGCAAAGGAAAAGTTGGAAGTAGTGATGGAAGAAATTTTTGGAGTGAGGCTCCCTATTGTGACAAGTGCAAGCGTCGCCATTTTAGTCGTTTTTGCTGGGCAACAAGTGGCTGCTTCAATTGTGGGAAGCCAGGACATTTTGCGAAGGACTGCAAAGAACCAGCCAAGACTAATCCGAGAGGGGCAGCTGACAAGTCCGTGGTTCAAGGCAGGGTTTTCACGCTTAGTGGTGTGGAGGCAAGCCAATCCTCTAATCTTGTGCAAGGTAAATACTTGCTAAATGGTTAGCTTTGCAATGTGTTGTTTGATTCTGGTGCAACACATTCTTTTGTTTCTTATGAATGCGTAAGTCATTTGAGTTTACCCATATCTGAGTTGTCATATACTCTTAAGGTAGAAACCCCTACTAATGCTCCTGTAGTTGTTTCTAGAGCATGTCTTAACTGTTGTATAGAAGTGTTAGGACAAATCTCTAGGGTAGATTTGATCTGTTTATCCTTATCGCAATTGGATGTGATCTTGGGAATGGATTGGTTAAGTCGAAACCAAGTGATCATTGATTGTGATAGAAAAATAGTGATCTATAGAGACCCAAAACCTTCAGGCTATATGTGTTTGTTCAACACTAAAGTAGAAGAGAATGGCCCAAGGATTGAAGAAATTTTCGTTGTCAGAGACTTTCCTGAGGTATTTGCTGACGAGATACCGGGTTTACCACCAAAAAGAGAGATTGAATTTGGAATCGATCTAGTTCCGGGAGCTGGTCCCATTTCTATCGCTCCTTATAGAATGGCACCACCGGAGATGGCTGAGATGAAGAAACAAATTGAAGAGTTGTTGCAGAAACAGATGATCCGACCAAGTGTGTCTCCTTGGGGTGCTCCGGTATTATTTTTCAGAAAGAAAGATGGTAGTATGAGGATGTGTATCGACTACCAGCAGCTGAATAAGGTCACAATTAAGAATAAGTATCCTTTACCAAGGATAGATGACCTTATGGATCAAGTTCGTGGGGCTTCAGTATTTTCTAAGATTGATCTGAGATCAGGGTATCATCAGATCAGGATTAGAGAAGAGGATATCTCTAAAACAGCATTTCGATCCCGATACTGACATTATGAGTATGTTGTGATGTCGTTCGGATTGACTAATGCACCAGCTATTTTCATGGACTACATGAATCGAATCTTTAGACCCTATTTAGATTCATTCGTGGTTGTGTTCATTGACGAGATCCTTATTTATTCCAAAAGTCCGGAGGAACATGCTAAACACTTAAGAATAGTGTTGAATGTCCTAAAGGAGAAGCAATTCTACGCCAAACTTGCAAAGTGTGAGTTATGGCTGGAGGAAGTTAAGTTTTTAGGACATGTGATATCAAAAAGGGAATAGCTGTTGATCCGGCGAAAGTAAGTTCAGTTCTACAGTGGGAACAACTGAAGTCGGTCACGGAAGTGAGAAGTTTTCTTGGTTTGGCTGGATACTACAGAAGATTCATAGAAGGCTTCTCGAAGATTGCGCTACCATTGACGAAGTTAACTCGGAAAGACCAACCATTTATATGGGATAAGAAGTGTGAAAGGAGTTTTCGAGAGTTGAAGGAAAGATTGACATCCTCTCCTGTGTTGATTTTGCCTGATCCACAGAAGAATTTTGAGGTGTACTGTGATGCATCAAAACAAGGACTTGGAAGTGTGTTGATGCAAGATGGAAAAGTAGTAGCTTATGCCTCGAGACAACTAAAGGTTCATGAAATGAACTATCCAACTCATGACTTAGAGCTGGCAGCTGTTGTCTTCGCTCTAAAGATTTGGAGGCACTATCTCTGTGGCACTACGTTTCGGGTATTTAGTGACCATAAGAGTTTAAAGTACCTTTTCGATCAGAAAGAATTGAACATGAGGCAACATCGATGGATGGAGTTCTTGAAGGATTATGAGTTTGAGCTTCATTACCATCCTGGGAAGGAAAATGTTGTGGCGGATGCATTGAGTCGAAAAGCAATGCATATCAATTTTATGATGGTCAAAGAAGCTGCGTTGATAGAAGAATTTAGAGATTTGAGCTTGACAATGCAAGTGGAGCCGACAAGTATCAAGATGCGGATGTTGCAGATTGCTAATGAATTCTTGAAAAGGATTCGAGAGTTGCAACAAGAAGATGATGAGCTTAAGGAAAAGAGGAAGCTTATGGAGGAAGGCAAAGAGTTAGAATTTCAAGAAGGGGAGGATGGAATTCTTCGCTTTAGAACAAGGATTTGTGTGCCCGATAATTCAGAAGTAAGGAGAATGATTCTGGATGAAGCACATAAGAGCAAGATGAGTATGCATCCGGGAGCTACCAAAATGTATCAGGATTTGAGAAAGATATTTTGGTGGCCTGGTTTAGAGAAAGATGTGGCAAGGTACGTAGCGTGTTGTTTGGTGTGTCAGAAGACTAAGGTGGAACACCAAAGGCTTGGAGGAGAGTTACTTCCCTTAGAGATTTCGTTATGGAAATGGGATAGTATCTCAACGGATTTCGTGTCCGGATTGCCATGGACAGCTACTGGTCATGATGCGATATGGGTGATTGTAGATCGCTTGACGAAGTCAGCGCATTTTATTCCAGTAAATATGCGCTATTCATTGGAGAAGCTCACTCAGTTGTACATTAAAGAAGTCGTTCGCCTGGGTGGTGTGCCATCAAGTATCGTGTCAGATCGCGATCCAAGGTTTACATCGAAGTTTTGGCAGGATCTACATAAAGCTCTGGGTTCAAGGTTGAAGTTGAGTTATGCATACCATCCTCAGACTGATGATCAAACGGAGAGGACTATTCAGTCACTGGAGGACATTTTAAGAGCCTGTGTTTTGGAAGGTCAAGGAAATTGGGAACAAATGTTGCCGCTCGTGGAATTTACTTACAACAATAGTTATCATACGAGCATTGGAATGACACCATTTGAAACTCTGTATGGGAGAAAGTGTCAGACTCCATTATGCTGGTTTCAAGTGGGGGAGAGTTCTCTTATCGGACCAGATTTTGTACAAGGGACAACTGAGAAGATTAAGATTATACAAGAGAAGATGAAGACTGCTCAGAGCCGGCAGAAGAGCTATGCTGATCGGAGGAGGAAACCATTAGAATTTGCTGAAGGTGACCATGTTTTCATTAGAATAGTACCAACCAAAGGTGTTAGTAGAGCTTTGAAAACCCAGAAACTATCACCTAAGTTTATTGGTCCCTATCAAATTCTTAAAAGAGTTGGTCCAATGGAATATCAAATAGCCCTACCCCCGTCATTAGCTAATCTTCATAATGTGTTTCACGTGTCTCAGTTGAAAAAGTATATTCATGATCCCACCATTGTTCTTAGAATCCAACCTGATGACCTAGAAATACGTGAGAACCTAACCTTCGAAGCTATGCCTATTTGCATTGAAGATCGAAGAGTCAAGTAGCTTAGAGGGAAGGATATTATTTTGGTTAAGGTTATCTGGATTTGTGGTGATGTGATGGAAGCAACTTGGGAATTAGAGGATAAGATGCGTCAGGATTATCCTGAGTTGTTTGTGTAAGTTGAATTTCGGGGACGAAATTCCTTGTAAGTGGGGGAGTAGTGTAACATCCCAAAATTTTAATGCCTGATTAATGAAATGTTAATTATAAAGTTTATTATAATTAATTATTTCTATTTTTAATCTTTGATTAAAATCTATGTTTATGTTGTATGTAAATGTGTGAATGTGAATTGGAAATTATGTTTATGCATAAAAATAAATATATTTGCATATTAGTCCCTGCTTTGGGACCTAGAAGTAATTATATGATAGGTTTTGGAGGGAAAGAATATAAAATATTTATTTTTCAAAAATTAGCCAAAAGACTCGAGTCTTTCTGCCAAGACTCGAGTGTTTTAGTCAACTCAGCACTCGTAAGTGCATTTTGATGAGTCATCCACTCGAATTACCCAGAATTGCCATGAAAACAACTCATGAACACGTCCCAGTATTCGTGTCGAGCTGCATGAATGCTCTAGTTGTGTATTTAAGCTTCTGGTTGATGAATCAACAACCCATTTTGCCCAATTTCGTGTGGAATTCGTGAGTTAGGGTTCTTAATTTCGCTTGATCGATTCTCTTTCCCTGTTTAGAGTTAAACAACATATTATACACCGATACAAAGCTCACATCACGAGCTTTGTATAGATACCAAATTCGTGAGCTAAGAGTATTTGTGTGAGAAGAATCAAAGCTTGGAAGTTGGGGGTAGAACCTGCAGAAAACCAGAAAACAGAGTCTTGGAGCTCACTTTCTTAATCGATTGTGGTAAGCTCTTATAACCATTTGACTCCAAACTTGTTCTGTTTTCTAGTCTTTGTTGCAAAGTTCAAATCCTAATCTTTTTCCCCAATTTTCGTGCATGTATACTCACTCAAACAATCTGATTTTTGGACCCTGCTCACATTGTTCTGTACTTTGGTGGTTGAAGTGGTTCTGTGTTGGGGAGCTTTTTCTTTTCAAATTTTCTGTTGGTACACGTCTAAGAGGTAAGGGGAAAGCTTTCTATTCACTAGATAGAGTTTAAATAATATGAATTGGATTAGAGAGCCACCAATTGGAACTAGCTTTTATTGTTTTTGGAGTTATTGATTTATTGGAAAACATATTTTCATAATTAATAACCTAATCCTACAATAAAACCACGTTCCTAACCTTTTCCATAATTGTTTCTAAACCCTTTTTATTTTCTGTTTTGTCTCATTCTTTTAATTCTACACTCCTATCTTAAAACTCAAAACCAATACAAGTTTCACATTTAATCGCAATTAGGTGAAAGAAATTAGAAACAATTTGCAATCCTTGTGGGAACGATAACTGGTTTTACTGACTATATTACTTGTCGATCTGGTATACTTGCCGGTAATCCAACAAGTTATTGGCGCCGTTGTCGGGGATTGAAATTCGATTTTAATTTTTTCAGTACCTTTTTGTAATTACTTGTGTAACTTGTACCTTTTCATGTATAACTATTATTTTAATAATGATTTAGATTGTAATAGATTTATTTGGGATTCCCTTTCTTCATAGTATTATGCACAAAACATAAGTGGCCTAACAATCAGAAAAGAATGTGTAGTTTACCGGGAATCATATAATTCTGAATCATATGAATAAAATATCATATAATTCTCATGTGTAGTTTACCGGGAAACTATTGCAAATGTAATTTTGGTTGATTCAATTTAATTATTAACAATTCCCATATGAATAAAATTATGCAATTTCGTTAAAATTGTCTATTGCATTTTTCAGTTTGAAATAATTATCATATATAATACGATGAAATGTAATATATCTGTTCATTCCCGTGCATCGCAAGGTAATCTAAACTAGTATAAGGAAATTCAAACATACTTTTTTTGGTCTCTAATATAAGAAAAAATTAACTAACTTTTTATTCCCGATACAATCATTTATAAAATGTTTCTAGAAAATAGTTATCGTATTTAATTTTTGTTTCATTCCAAATGCAACTTTCCTAAAGTAGCAATATTTTTTATGATTACATTCAACTAACTTTCTTACTATGTGTGATTTCGGTTATTTTTTCTTATAATAGGGATCGAAGGGAGTAATCAATTAAAAAGAGATAAAAAAATATTGGAGAATTTATTTTCCGTGATTCTCGAAAGAAAAATAAATGTTAACTAAATCTTTTTCTATTAAAATAATTTTAACAAGTGTCCTTTGTTAGCAAAACTTTTTTTTTTTTGCACCAAGGATATACTCCAACCTATATATAGTTGAAGACCCTTTTTATATATATACTAACAAAACCAAATTGAATCATGTTTTTATTTCTCTGTTCTTATTTATCTGTCATATTATAAACGAAACACACATTTTAAAAAATGCAATCATTACTTAGATTTTCAATACATTAATTATGTTTTTTTCTCACTATAACATTTCTCTTTATGTAATCATTACTTTTTTTCACTACTTACGAAAACCAATAGTACCTTATTAAATAAGGATAAACATAGAAAATAACATTTATTACACTCTCGAAATCTTTAAAAGGACAGATTAAGAAAACAAAAAACTTCTTAAAAATAAAAACAGTTAAATAAGAACCGAGAGAGTAATTAAAAATTAAATTTTAAAAATTGACATTGATATTGTATAATTTTACTTTTATATCTCGGTTATTTTTATCAATTTTGTATATGTAATACTCACTCCGGTCTTATATATAAGTCTCTTTTGAAGACTTTTCTTTGATCCTTAATATAAGCCTCATTTCCAACTTTCAATGACATTAATTACTTCTTTTCCATAAACACTCATATTTATTCAACACTTTTTAGATTCTCAATAATAATCATAGGGGTATTTTTGAAAAAAAATACCAAATATTTATATTTCCAATATCATTAACAATATTAACTAAGTTTCTTAAATGGTGTGAAAATTAGTAAAAAAAAGTTTATAATAAGAATTGGAGGGAGTAGATTAAAAAAATATATATTTAAAAAAACACATATTTTAATGCTCAAGAAACAATTTCCAATTTCAAAACACTGATCCTACAAATTAATCCAAGGACAAGCAAATTCCAACCAGCTTATGTATAACTGAAAGATACTCCCTCCAGCTTGAAATATAAGCAATAAAAAATACATTTTATTTGGTTTAAAATATAAATAAAATAACTAATCTTCTTAAATTTTATTTCATTCTCAATGCTACTTTCCTAAAACATCCCTACAAAATTGTTATCTCATTTAATTTTTGTTTTATTCCCAATGCAACTTTCTCAAAATACCTATATTCTTCTATAAATTTGAGAAAATTGAATACAATCAACTAACTTCCTTAATAAACGTAAAATTAGTTATTTTTGCTTATAATTTGAGCCGCAAGGTGTAACAGACAATGCTGATTAATTAGTTGAAGGCAAATGCTAATAATTGTCTTTAGTAGGGGTGTAAGTGATCCGGTCCGAGACCGCGAGATCGCTCGGACCGAACCGGACCGGACCAAAAAATGCAGTCTGGTCCGGTCTCATGGTTCGATCCGGTCTCAAAAAATTCAGACCATATTTGAATGGTCCGGTCCACGGTCCCAGATATTCTTAGACCACTGGGACCGGACCGGACCGATAGAGTTAATAATTTATATATTAAAAAAAAACTACAGACACAAGATATATGCTGCCATTGCAAGTTTGCAACCATTCTCAGTGACACACAACCAGACTGCACACAACATATCATCTTCACCATCCCAGTTGCATACATGATTTTGTGTCCTTCTGCATATCATCTTCACAACACACTCACTCTCTTCTCCGGTCTCCACACAATACAGTGACACACTCTTTTCTCCGTCCTTCCTCATTTCTCTCCTTCTCTCCTCCTCCTTCTCCCTTCGGCCTCCGTTCTCCCTTCGGTTCCCTCCGTTCTCGCTTCGTTCTCTCTCTCTCCTTGCGTCGCCGTCGTTCTCCCTTCGGCTTCCGTCTCCCTTCGGTTCCCTCCGTCCTCGCTTCGTCTCTCCATGCGCCGCCGCCACCGCCGTGTTCCTCGTTCTCTCTCTCTCTCTCTCTCTCTCTCTCTCTCTCTCTCTCTCTCTCTCTCTCTCTCTCTCTCTCCACGATCTCCCTCCTCCACACGTCCACCGTCGCATATCAGGCCCTACCGCTCTCTCATACGATTCTGCCGCCGATGTTTGCCTTTTGTTGATCTCCCTTCTGCAACTGCTGTTTGCCTGTTTGCAGAAGCATAGGGAACCCTAGGGTTCCCAAGCCAAGTGAAAAACGGGCTCCCAAGCCAAGTGAAAAACGGGTCTTTGGCCCAATTTCAACCCAATTTCAAAAAAAAAAAAGGACCTTGAACAAGTATGTTCTAAATAGACCGGATCGGACCGGACGACAATGTAACACCCTATAATTAATTACCCTTAATTCCCCTTATATTAAAATACGGACTTAAAAATTCATTTTTATTACATTAAAATCAACCGTCAAACGGACGGAGTTTTGTTTGTTTTTCGGACTAATCCAAAATTCAACCTGTGATAAACAATTTCAAATAAACAACTAATAGCCAGCAGGGCTTCAGATTATATTTCTAAATCATATCAAGGCCCTACGGGTTCCAAATATATCAGAGTGCATACGGGCTCCCAAGCCAAGTGAAAAACGGGTCTTTGGCCCAATTTCAAAAAAAAAAAGGACCTTGAACAAGTATGTTCTAAATAGACCGGACCGGACCGGACCGGACCACAATGTAACACCCTATAATTAATTACCCTTAATTCCCCTTATATTAAAATACGAACTTAAAAATTCATTTTTATTACATTAAAATCAACCGTCAAACGGACGGAGTTTTGTTTGTTTTTCGGACTAATCCAAAATTCAACCTATGATAAACAATTTCAAATAAACAACTAATAGCCAGCAGGGCTTCAGATTATATTTCTAAATCATATCAAGACCCTATGGGCTCCAAATATATCAGAGTGCATAAAATAATCAGAGTAATAGCAGAAAATACTAAGTTTGAGTGTCATACCCAAAACATATAACCTTGTCAAAACAAAACATCCTAAGCCTCACTGAAAATATTTATAACAAATTTTACATCAAATTAAATTAGTGTAGGAGGCTTAGGTTCATAATATGATCTAAAACCCATAACACCCTACTCTCCCTGTGGTCAGAGGTCAACACTCAATCGTACTTCACCTCCACGCAAGAAGGTACCTCATACATTTGGCCTATGGGTACTTCACCTCCACACCGGAAGGTACCTCATACCATTGTACTTCACCTCCACACCGGAAGGTACCTCATACAATTTGGCCGGTGGGTACTTCACCTCCACACCGGAAGGTACTTCATACAACCACCTACATTATACTTAACATCAATCTTTTTATAAACCATTCATTCATATCACATTTAACCACAATCAACACATAATTATTCATGTAATTTCCTTATTCATTTCCTTTCTCAGTTATCACAAACATACCAAATAGTGTTATCTTTTATAGCCCAACATTTAGATTCACCCTTCATTTTAATTTTGCATATATCATCTTTTACTTTAGTTTGCACATAATCATTTTACTTTCGTTTCCCATATTCATTAGTTCAATTCCTGAGCCATGATCCTTTGTTCACAATTGATAATGCTTAACATTTTTACTCATTTAACAATTAGATACAATTATGCACTTTCATCACATTTAATCGTTTTCATTCCATTTTCTTCCTATATCCATTTATTCCACAACACAAACATATATTTGCTACAGTAATTAATTATCATTTAATTCAAAACTTTACAACTAAGATCAATAATCATAGAATTCATTTATGTCAACTTCATTATCACATTACCCAATTCCTCATGTAATTCAATTTAATCCTTATCCAAGTTTCATTTATCAAATAATTCATTGCCATATTATTGGGTTTCCTTTTACTAGTCTTAACATCCAATCATCATGTATATTTAATTAATTAGAATTTCATATTTAATAACCTAGGGATTTATAATCTAATTTTCTCCCCTAACACATAACCCTAACAAGTATTATATACTAACTAGAACCTACTCCCTAGAACAAGGCAAAGCTCACTATATCCACTCCCTTACCTCAAACACTTGGAGATAAGGTGATTTTACTTGCTCTAAGCTTGAAAATCTCGCCACCGAATGAGCTATGAACCAAGGGAAAAGGGAGGAACCTAATATAAGAGCCATAACAAGAAAAGATTAACATTCATATCATGGGTCATGCCAAAACTCAAGAAAAGTGAAGCTTCCATGGCTTAGAATCAAAAACCACCATGGATGAAGGAGAGAGAAAATGAGCCATGAAGCAAAAGAAGTGAAATTAGTTAGAGATTATGGGGGAAAATTCGTATAACATGAAGGAAATGAGGAGGAAAGCTTGAATCTCACTTACTTTGAGCTTGAAATGGTGGAAATCAAGAGTGGGTGTTGAAACCTTTGAACCCTAACTCATACCCATGGCTTGAGAGAGAAAGCAAGGTGGGGAGGGGAAATAGAGGAGATTGAGGAATGATTATGTGTTAGTGCATGATGGGGATTGATTTTTGGTAGTTTATTATGGATTAGAGTGGAGAAATGAGAAGGAATTTAGAGAGAGAAAGGGGAGGGTTTCGAGCCCTAGAGAGAGAAGGCAAAGGGGAATGAATGGGGAAGAAGACCCCCATTCACGTTTTATTTATTTTTTTCTGATGCAGTACGCACTACTCGAGTAGTTAGTGGACTACTCGAGTAGTCCAAATTTTCTGGACATTCTGTTTGCTCAAACTACTCGAGTAGTCAGTGGACTACTCGATTAATTCAGGCACTACTCGAGTAATTCAGGCACTACTCGAGTAGTCTGGATTGTCTCCTTTTTCTTGGCATTTCAAAATACCATAACTTCTTCGTTACCCGTCGGATCTTGCTCAAATTTTAAGGCAAGCTTCTATACCTACTAACCTTCATATCCAACGGTGGAATTTATGTTTTGAGTTGTAAATCTTTTATTTTAAATTTCTTAATATCCTATGTTATTAATCCCAAAACAAGCCTTCAATCCACTATTTTTAACTTAATATCATCATTTCCTTCACTCTAAGCTTAACCCATCATCAATTACACTAGGAATTAAATTTGGGATAATACAATCCTCCCCCACTTATTGGAATTTCGCCCCCGAAATTCCGTTAAGTTCAGTAAATGGAGAATCATCGCGATGGTAGGACTTGTGACTCCTATCTTTAATTCCCTTCGGTTCCTTCCATCACTCTTTCGATTTGCCCTTTCCTAGACAGAATTTAAATTAGGGTAGGAAGTGCTCCCCCACTTGGCATCGACTTACCCAATTACCGCTATGCTAAAGGATGTGGGATCGGGTGAATCCACTTCCGATCGTCCTTCAGATAGATGCAAGACAGGAGTTGCGTTAGCTAGATACGGGTAAACTCGAAATGTTTAGCATTTCGAAATAGTTTTAGAATCTTTCCCAATATAGATACCCTAGGGATCGTGGCATGCGAAGGTTTTTGTAGGATAGAACGCCTTAGAGTTTGTCTCCTCACAAGGATTGACTAGCACCGGTAAGATTTAGAACCTTTCAAAAACACAAGCATTCATGAACAAGAAGCACCCCAAAAGGTTAAGAGTTTTCCCCCCAATGCTTAGTTGATTAGAGCAAACACAATTCCTAGTAAATGCTCCATAATCAACTTCTTCCATGAATCGATTAAAAAGAATAGGAAGGAAGAAGTCCACATTAGTTCCAAGATTTACCCAACTACCAAAGGTGAAGGGTACAACAAGCTTGCAGTTGGCTGGGTCAATTATTAAGATTGTTTGGTCTTAACGCAGGGATTTCACAAATTTGGCACAACCGGCTATTCTTACGAATGGTTATTTAGGAACGGGAAAAGATTCGAAGCAATTGTCAAATTGCTCAATGATTGGTTTAGTTGATGTGATGGTTGTGAATAATTTCTGGAGAGTTTTCTTAACTCACCCAAGGGTTTAACACTTAGCTATACTACTTTGGTTGTCTATTTTCACTTTAGAGGTTACAATGATAGCATTTATTGATAGATGCAAGAATTGAGGTGATCAATCCCAACCTCACGTCTACCAACAACACATCTGTGAGAACCTACAATCGGTGAGTGAAACAACTAGGATACACTAGGAGAACACCTAGAAGGGGGGGTTGAATAGGTGTTAGAGAAACCTTGAAAGATTTTCGCAAGAAACAAATCAAAACAATCAAAACAAATGATTTTCTTGAAAAATTCTTTAGCCTTAATCGATTAATGACATGAACTAATCGATTAATGCCTCTGTTAATGGATTAATCACTTTTCAAACAAATACGAAAATCAATCAATTAACACATATAACCAGAGATAAAGCGGAAACAATTAACACCTATATTCTTATTGATTACCTAGGTTATGAAAATGATTTTCCCCAAATCAATTTTGCACAATTAAGATTCAATTCAATCAATTATGAAAAATCACTTTTTCTAGATTTTCAACCAAGAACACAATGAATAACAAGAATTGTAAAGAGTTAAGAGTTTAGAGATACGACACAGTGATTTATCCTGGTTCACTTTCATCCACTTGAAAGCTACTCCAGTCCCCTCTTCAACCAAGAGAGATTCTTCACTATGAGGAATTAGAGTTTCTCAAATTACAAGTAAATGCCTCACAAGACTCCCTTCTTGCTAGCCTACAAGAGATACCACACCCTTGCCTTGTAACCCTATTGATATCTAATCTAACCTCTTCTCTTGCTTGCCGATACCCCACAACAAGACTTCCAAGTGCTTTGAGATTCTTCAAAGACTTCCACTTGCTTGCTTCACTACAAGACTTCCAATTGCTTTTTAACACAACAAGGCTTCCAAGTGCTTGATGAAATGTCACACCAAGGATTCCAATATAACTTTGCTTGATTCACAACCAAGACTTCCAATTGTTGTAGATAGCTTGCCTCTTGCAAAGATTAGAACCAAATTGAAAGCCAAATAACAATCCTATGAATCTCTTTCAAAAGCTATGAAAAGATCAACATGAGAGATTCAAGGTTCTTGATCAAAGAATGTAAAAGTTAAAGCTTTGATCTTGAGAAAGTGAGAGAGAATAGAGTGGCTTTGATTCTTTGTAAAATTGATATAAAAATGATAGGTAATTGTAATAATGATTCTCAAAGGTTAGAAAAAGGTTTATATAGAATACCCAAAAGTTAGGAATGGTTAGAAATGCTTTTGAGAAGTGAAAAACTCATTTAAAAACAGTAACAGCTCGTGTTACTCGAGTAGCCAAGTCATTACTCGAGTAACAAGTGTAATCAGTGTTCACTACTCGAGTAATCTGAGTTACTACTCGAGTATTTACGCAAGGCTTTAAAATTCTACTCGAGTAATCAACCCCTTAATCGAGTATTTGCGCAAGACTGCAAAATTCTACTCGAGTAAACAAGTGGCTAATCGAGTAGTCAGTTTAAAAAACACTTAAAACTTGTTTTCTCAAAATCTAAACCTTTTCTTTCAAACCTTTAAGCCACCTATTGATTTTAAGCAAAGTGAATACTCAAAATATGATATAATCATGCAATCAAAAGAGATTCACTACCCTCTAAGAAACTCTACCCAAACTCATAAACTAAGAGACTTGAGAGGCTAAAGATAAAACAATAAAACATAAACTACCAAACTAAGTCTTCATGAGCTTGCTCTCTCTTCATCACTTGATGTTTGTTGTTGCTTGTTGAGCTTGAACTTGATGAACACATTTAACCTTGTTCAAAACCTTTTGGCATTTATCAAAACATTCTTCATGGATCTTATAACATCACTGTCAGGTTCTGTCAATGATGTCATCATTTAACAAATGCAAGGATTAGAGTGATCGGTTCTAACCTTACATTACATCAAATAACAACATCACAACATAATATTGGTCACTTGATACAAGAATTCTCAAACTTAAGAATTCTCTCTAAGGTCTTTCACGTGTTATTGTAAGATCCATGAAGAATGTTTTGATAAATGCCAAAAGTTTTTGTACAAGCTTCAAATGTGTTGATCAAGTTCAAGCTCAACAAGCAACAACAAACATCAAGTTAAGAAGAGAGAGCCAACTCATGAAGACTTAGTTTGGTAGTTTATGTTTTATTGTTTTATATTTTGCCTCACAGGTAGTGAATCTCTTTTGAATGCATGATTATATCATATTTTGAGTATTCACTTTGTCTAAAATCCATAGGTGGCTTAAAGGTTTGAAAGAAAAGGTTTAGTTTTTGAGAAAACAAGTTTTTAGTGATTTTTATGCTGATTACTCGAGTAACACATATTTCACTCGAGTAAAATTTATCAAGCTTGCGGCTTACTCGATTAATTATTATTTCACTCGAGTAAAATGTTTTCAGCTTTCGGCTTACTCGAGTAACACTCATTTCACTCGAGTAACTTGATCAGATATGGTTTTTTAAATACGTTTTTCACTTCTAAAAAGCTATTCTAAGTTGCTCCAACTTTTGGGTATTCTATATAAACCTTTTCCTAATCATTTCTATCATTGAGAATCAACTAGAATCATTTTGATACAAAATTTTACAAAGAATCAAAGCCACACTATTCTCTCTCACTCTCTCAAGATCAAAGCTTTCATTTTCATATTCTTTGATCAAGAACCTTGAATCTCTCATGTTGATCTTTTCATAGCTTTTGAAAGAGATTCATAGGATTGTTATTGTTTTTCATTTGGGTTGTAATCATTGCAAGTTAGGCAAACATTCTACAACATTGGAAGACTTGATTTTGTGAATCAAGCAAGTTTCATTGGAAGCCTTGGTGAGGCATTTCATCAAGCACTTGGAAGCCTTGTTGAAGAACAAGCATTTGGAAGTCTTGTGAGTGAAGCAAGCATTTGGAAGTCTTGTGAGTGAAGCAAGCAATTGGAAGTCTTGTTGAGGGGATTTGGCAAGCAAGAGAAGAGGTTAGATTAGATATCAATAGGGTTACAAGGCAAGGGTGTGGTATCTCTTGTAGGCTAGCAAGAAGGAAGTCTTGTGAGGCATTTACTTGTAATTTGAGAAACTCTAATTCCTCATAGTGAAGAATCTCTCTTGGTTGAAGAGGGGACTGGAGTAGCTTTCAAGTGGATGAAAGTGAACCAGGATAAATCACTGTGTCGTATCTCTAAACTCTTACTCTTTACAATTCAAGTCTTTAATTGTGTTCTTGGTTGAAAACCTAGAAAAAGTGATTTTTCTATATTTGATTGAATTGAATCTTTATTGTGCAAAATTGATAAATGGAAAATCATTTTCATAACCTAGGTGAATCAATAAGAATATTGGTGTTGATTGTTTCCGCTTAATCTCTGATATAATATTTGTTAATTGATTCATTTTCATTGGTTTTAATCGTTTAGATTTGTTTCTTGCGAAAATCTTTCAAAGTTTCTATAACACCTATTCAACCCCCCTTCTAGGTGTTCTCCTAGTGTATCCTAGTTGTTTCACCCACCGATTGTAGGTTCCAACAATTGGTATCAGAGCTCGGTCGAAAGACACGAGCATAGAGCTTTTTCTTTAAGATCCTTGAGAAACTACAATGGGTTTTACGAATCCTTTTGGTGGTGAAGGTGCTTCAATTAATCGCCCTCCTATGTTTGGTGGAGAGGGTTATGGTTATTGGAAAATTAGGATGAGAATCTTTATAGAAGCTATAGATGTGAACATTTGGGAAGCCATTGAAAATGGTCCTTATATTCCCTCAAAAGATGTAGAAGGTGTGCTTACCCTAACTCCCAAAGATAAGTGGACCGATGATGATAAAAGGAAAATTCAATATGATTTAAAAGCAAAGAATATCATCACCTCCGCTTTATCTTATGATGAGTTCTTTAGAGTCTCCCAATGTCGTGATGCTAAAGAAATGTGGGACACCTTGCAAGTCACACATGAAGGCACTAGTGAAGTTAGGCGTGCTAGATTGAATTCTTTGATGCATGAATATGAATTGTTTCATATGTTGCCTAATGAATCTATATGTTTTATGCAAAAACGTTTTACTCATATTGTTAATCATCTCATTGCTCTTGGTAAAACTTTCTTGAATTGTGAACTTGTTAACAAAGTTTTAAGATGTCTAAGTAGGGAATGGCAACCCAAGGTTACCGCAATTGTTGAATCAAAGGACTTGGACACCATGGACTTAGCAACACTTTTCGGAAAGCTACAAGAACATGAAATGGAGCTTGAACGTTTGCATATGCATGAAGAGTCGGATAAGAACAAAGAGAGAAAAGGAATTGCTCTTAAAGCTCAAAGTTCATATAAAAAGGAAGAGAGTTCCGATGATGATGATGATAATGAAGATTCCGATTTGGACATTGATGAAGAGGAGATGAAGCTTCTACTAAGAAAGTTCAATAAGATTCTAAGGAGAAAAGGAAGGTTGAACAAGAACAAAAGTAAAGAGAAGAATTCCCCACACTACAAGACAAAGACTTCAAAAGAAGGTATAGTTTGCCATGAATGTGGAAAGCCCGGTCATCTCAAGTACTCATGCTCTAAGTATCTCAAGAAGAAGGAGAAAGAGAAGAAAAATGCAAAACACAAAAGGGCGTACATAGTTTGGAATAGTGATTATGAACAAGACAAGAAAAGCCAATCAAATAGTTCTTCGGATGATGAAGATGCCGCTTGTCTCAATTTGATAGCTCTAGTAAATGAAGAGGAAAGTTCAAATGATGAATCAAGTGAGCAAAGTGACGAAAGCGATGTAAGTCTTACTAAATCCGAAATTTCTTCCAAATATGAAATGTTATATAATGCTTATGAAGAAATGCATAAACAATTTAAGAAACTAGCTTTGAAAAATATTGAAAGGAAGAAGCTCATTTTGAAACATCAACAAGAGATTTTAGATCTTCAAAAACAAGTTGATGAGCTTAATCTTGAAAATGAAACCCTTGATCTTATATATGCTAGTTCTTCTTGTGATTGTGCTAGTAGAATGAATATTGTGGTTGATTGTGAGAATTGCAAGTTGCTCAAAGATGAAAATGCTATTTTGAAAAATAAGCTTGCAAGTTTCACAAATGGTGACATTAGATTGCGCACATTGTTAAATTTTCAAAGAGAAAATTCAAACAAGTTTGGTTTGGGTTATACTAATGCTAAGAGTAAATTTCATAGAAATGTTGTTGATTTTTCAAAGGTTGATTTTTCAAATGCACCAACATGTTTCTATTGTGGTACTCATGTACATACTTCAAATGTGTGTTATATTAAAGTGCATGGTATACCTAAAGGAGATTTTGTTTGGGTGAAAAAGGGTGAGAGTCCCTACACTAACAAAAATGGATCCAAAACCATTTGGATACCAAAAAGCAAAGCATGATTGTTTTGTAGGTATGATTGAAGAAGCAAATGAAGGTCTATACACATTTGATACAATTGACATTATTGATCTTCTTCAATTGGTATCATGCTTTGGTTGTTATATCTCCTAGTATTTCTCTATTTTGGCTTAGATCTTATATTTCAATTGGTATATATTTCTTTTTGATAATGCCAAAGGGGGAGAAATATGATGTTTTGAAAAAGAGGAGATTTGTATTTGAAAGTTTTTAAAAAGGGGAGAAATATTATCATTTTGGGGAGAAATAAAATAGTATGTTTGGAGAAAGGTTTGTTTTGTTGTTTTTATGTAGGTTGAGCAAAGTTGTTGAAGATAGGGGGAGAGTCAAGCTTAACTCAATTGGATTTCAAATGTCAAAAGCATTAATTGAGGGGGAGCAAGAGTCTCACCAAGTGATCAAATGGTTCAAGCATCAACAACTTCAATGAACTTCAAACGATTTCAAAACATGTTTGTCATTTTCAAAAAGGGGGAGATTGTAAGATCCATGAAGAATGTTTTGATAAATGCCAAAAGTTTTTGTACAAGCTTCAAATGTGTTGATCAAGTTCAAGCTCAACAAGCAACAACAAACATCAAGTTAAGAAGAGAGAGCCAACTCATGAAGACTTAGTTTGGTAGTTTATGTTTTATTGTTTTATATTTTGCCTCGCAAGTCTTTTAGCTTATGAGTTTGGGTAGAGTTATTAGAGGGTAGTGAATCTCTTTTGAATGCATGATTATATCATATTTTGAGTATTCACTTTGTCTAAAATCCATAGGTGGCTTAAAGGTTTGAAAGAAAAGGTTTAGTTTTTGAGAAAACAAGTTTTTAGTGATTTTTATGCTAATTACTCGAGTAACACATATTTCACTCGAGTAAAATTTATCAAGCTTGCGGCTTACTCGATTAATTATTATTTCACTCGAGTAAAATGTTTTCAGCTTTCGGCTTACTCGAGTATCACTCATTTCACTCGAGTAACTTGATCAGATATGGTTTTTTAAATACGTTTTTCACTTCTAAAAAGCTATTCTAAGTTGCTCCAACTTTTGGGTATTCTATATAAACCTTTTCCTAATCATTTCTATCATTGAGAATCAACTAGAATCATTTTGATACACAATTTTACAAAGAATCAAAGCCACACTATTCTCTCTCACTCTCTCAAGATCAAAGCTTTCATTTTCATATTCTTTGATCAAGAACCTTGAATCTCTCATGTTGATCTTTTCATAGCTTTTGAAAGAGATTCATAGGATTGTTATTGTTTTTCATTTGGGTTGTAATCATTGCAAGTTAGGCAAACATTCTACAACATTGGAAGACTTGATTTTGTGAATCAAGCAAGTTTCATTGGAAGCCTTGGTGAGGCATTTCATCAAGCACTTGGAAGCCTTGTTGAAGAACAAGCATTTGGAAGTCTTGTGAGTGAATCAAGCATTTGGAAGTCTTGTGAGTGAAGCAAGCAATTGGAAGTCTTGTTGAGGGGATTTGGCAAGCAAGAGAAGAGGTTAGATTAGATATCAATAGGGTTACAAGGCAAGGGTGTGGTATCTCTTGTAGGCTAGCAAGAAGGAAGTCTTGTGAGGCATTTACTTGTAATTTGAGAAACTCTAATTCCTCATAGTGAAGAATCTCTCTTGGTTGAAGAGGGGACTGGAGTAGCTTTCAAGTGGATGAAAGTGAACCAGGATAAATCACTGTGTCGTATCTCTAAACTCTTACTCTTTACAATTCAAGTCTTTAATTGTGTTCTTGGTTGAAAACCTAGAAAAAGTGATTTTTCTATATTTGATTGAATTGAATCTTTATTGTGCAAAATTGATAAAGGGAAAATCATTTTCATAACCTAGGTGAATCAATAAGAATATTGGTGTTGATTGTTTCCGCTTAATCTCTGATATAATATTTGTTAATTGATTCATTTTCATTGGTTTTAATCGTTTAGATTTGTTTCTTGCGAAAATCTTTCAAAGTTTCTATAACACCTATTCAACCCCCCTTCTAGGTGTTCTCCTAGTGTATCCTAGTTGTTTCACCCACCGATTGTAGGTTCCAACAGTTATCTATAAGAGCAAGATATGGCAAACGTTAGTTACCTGCGACCCTATCAACTTGATCCACCTCGTCACCCTCTATGGTGAATAACTTCCCTGCTGCAATGATGGACCACCACGGGCCTTCTGTGCCTTAGCAGCATTAATCTCCTTCTTCATTGTGTTCTTAGGACAATTTGAAGCAAAATGTCCGGGTTGTCCATAGTGAAAGCATAACCCCTCCTTTCGACCCAAAGTCCAGCACACTCCCCTATGCATCCTGCCACAGTGCTGACAAGTTGGTATTGGACCATAAGCATTCATTGTTGGTCCGGATTCCCTAGGAAACGTGACCCCGGAATGAGAGTATGGACCAGACTTCTGAATCGGTCCCTTGTCCTTATTTTGACCTCCAATTCTCTGGTTTGCCCGAGATCTCTCATCAGCTAGCTTTCGTTTGAGACCCTTCTCATAGGTGCTTGCCATGTTGATTAAGCGAGCAAAGTTATCAATGTTGTGATACTCACACGAGAGGCGAAGATCACTCCTAAGTCCAACTTCAAACTTAACACACTTGCCACGGTCACTTGCATACAAATAATCGGAAAAACGGATGAGATCTTCAAACCTAGCTGCATAGTCCCCAACTGACATAGAACCTTGAGTCAATTGGAGAAAGGCAATCTCCTTCTCCCTCCTAACATATTCAGGGAAGTACTTCTCCAAGAACAGATCCTTGAACATCTCCCAAGGAATCACAGGATTAGCTGCCGCCAATCCTCTCCTCTGTTGATCCCACCAATGTTCTGCCTCATTGGTCAGCATGAATTCAGCTAATCGAACATACTGCTCCATTGGTGGTTGAAGAGAACGGAGAATCTTCTCTATCTCCTGTATCCACCTCTGCGCTCCATCAGGGTCATTTCCACCTTCAAAGCGAGGCGGATCATTCTTTCGGAAACGAGACATCCAGTCAATCTCAACTGGAGCTGGTTGCAGAGCTGCTGCTGCTGCTGCTGTAACTGCTGCCGCTGCAGCAACTGCCATCTGTTCCCCCTGCTGCTGCTGCATCTGAGATAGATGCTCCAGAATAGCAGTAAGTTCATCGTTACCAGCCCTTCTTCCAGCCATACTGCTTAGCCAGTAGGCATGGCAAAAAAAACCAGAACCGCGGGCACCCGCCCGAACCCGATCCACCATTAGCGGGGAAAAACCGTTCTAATCGGGTATCGGGGCGGGGAAAACCCGCTTTTTCAATCGCGGGGCGGGGGCGGGTGTGGTAATTATATTATCCACCCCGAAACCGACCCGCTCACACTATATATGTATATTATATTATATATTATATATAATTTATAATAATAGTAATAAAAAAATATTAAAAATAATGTTTTGACTCTTAATAAAAATCACTTGTGGAAAATACTCTTTTAAAAAAACTGTTTTTAAAAGAAAAAGTTGGTATATTATATAAAAAAGCTCTTTTAGAAAAGTTGTTTTTAAAAGAAAAGCGGGGGCGGGTGCGGTACGGTTTTACCCGACCCCCGACGGGGACGGGGGCGGGTGGGGTTTTATGATACCCGGCGGGGGACGGGGGCGGGGGCGGGGGCAATTTTTTGAGACGGGGGCGGGTGTGGGAAGTGCATAATCCGCCCCCGCACTGCCCCGTTGCCATGCCTATTAGCCAGAGAGAATAGGCCAATAAGACTCAATTACTAAGTAGATACATAATACTATAATCATCCTATTATAATCGTAAACTATTACTATGAGCATCAATTACTCGCTAGGTGAGTAATCATTTGGAGTTTGTACAACTCCATGACCGAGGAGAAACTGCTCTGATACCATAATGTAACACCCTATAATTATTTACCCTTAATTCCCCTTATATTAAAATACGGACTTAAAAATTCATTTTTATTACATTAAAATCAACCGTCAAACGGACGGAGTTTTGTTTGTTTTTCGGACTAATCCAAAATTCAACCTGTGATAAACAATTTCAAATAAACAACTAATAGCCAGCAGGGCTTCAGATTATATTTCTAAATCATATCAAGGCCCTACTGGCTCCAAATATATCAGAGTGCATAAAATAATCAGAGTAATAGCGGAAAATACTAAGTTTGAGTGTCATACCCAAAACATATAACCTTGTCAAAACAAAACATCCTAAGCCTCACTGAAAATATTTATAACAAATTTTACATCAAATTAAAATAGTGTAGAAGGCTTAGGTTCATAATATGATCTAAAACCCATAACACCCTACTCTCCCTGTGAGGAAAAGTACTCCTGCTCGGCCGGGGGCTGTGCCAGCTCAATCTCCGTACCTGAAAATGTAAGGGAGTGAGCATTGCACATGAAATAGAAAGCAGTTTCTAACTAGACATAACAACCCACTAGGTCAAACACATTTAGAAAATAAGCAAATATTCACATATTTCACAACATACTCATTTCATTATTTCCATATTCATAATTCATTTCAACATCCATTTCCATTATTCATTTCAACATCCCTTTCCTTTACTTTTATTTCTTTTCACACACTTACTTCATTTAGGTACATCACCCCAAATCAGAGGCCAATGCACAGTTTCACTCACCACAATTATCACCTCAAGTCAAAGGCCCTCATACTTTTCCTTATTTAAATTATGTGTCCCTCAGGTCAGAGGTCAACACTTCAGTTTCTTAATTCACGGTGTGTCTCTCAGGTCAGAGGTCAACACACCAATACACATTTCATCTGGTGTCCCTCAGGTCAGAGGTCAACACCAATTCATTATAATTCATTTTGTGTCCCTCAGGTCAGAGGTCAACATATCAATCTCTTAATTCACGGTGTGTCTCTCAGGTCAGAGGTCAACACACCAATACACATTTCATCTGGTGTCCCTCAGGTCAGAGGTCAACACCCAACTCATTATTTAATCCGGTGTCCCTCAGGTCAGAGGTCAACACTCATTCATTTTAATTCATATCGTGTCCCTCAGGTCAGAGGTCAACACATTTTTAACATTTTATTCATTTCGTGTCCCTCAGGTCAGAGGTCAACACTCAATCGTACTTCACCTCCACGCAGGAAGGTACCTCATACATTTGGCCTATGGGTACTTCACCTCCACACCGGAAGGTACCTCATACCATTGTACTTCACCTCCACACCGGAAGGTACCTCATACAATTTGGCCAGTGGGTACTTCACCTCCACACCGGAAGGTACCTCATACAACCACCTACATTATACTTAACATCAATCTCTTTATAAACCATTCATTCATATCACATTTAACCACAATCAACACATAATTATTCATGTAATTTCCTTATTCATTTCCTTTCTCAGTTATCACAAACATACCAAATAGTGTTCTCTTTTATAGCCCAACATTTAGATTCACCCTTCATTTTAATTTTGCATATATCATCTTTTACTTTAGTTTTCACATAATCATTTTACTTTCGTTTCCCATATTCATTAGTTCAATTCCTGAGCCATGATCCTTTGTTCACAATTGATAATGCTTAACATTTTTACTCATTTAACAATTAGATACAATTATGCACTTTCATCACATTTAATCGTTTTCATTCCATTTTCTTCCTATATCCATTTATTCCACAACACAAACATATATTTGCTACAGTAATTAATTATCATTTAATTCACAACTTTACAACTAAGATCAATAATCATAGAATTCATTTATGTCAACTTCATTATCACATTACCCAATTCCTCATGTAATTCAATTTAATCCTTATCCAAGTTTCATTTATCAAATAATTCATTGCCATATTATTGGGTTTCCTTTTACTAGTCTTAACATACAATCATCATGTATATTTAATTAATTAGAATTTCATATTTAATAACCTAGGGATTTATAATCTAATTTTCTCCCCTAACACATAACCCTAACAAGTATTATATACTAACTAGAACCTACTCCCTAGAACAAGGCAAAGCTCACTATATCCACTCCCTTACCTCAAACACTTGGAGATAAGGTGATTTTACTTGCTCTAAGCTTGAAAATCTCGCCACCGAATGAGCTATGAACCAAGGGAAAAGGGAGGAACCTAATATAAGAGCCATAACAAGAAAAGATTAACATTCGTATAAGAAGTGAAGCTTCCATGGCTTAGAATCAAAAACCACCATGGATGGAGGAGAGAGAAAATGAGCCATGAAGCAAAAGAAGTGAAATTAGTTAGAGATTATGGGGGAAATTCGTATAACATGAAGGAAATGAGGAGGAAAGCTTGAATCTCACTTACTTTGAGCTTGAAATGGTGGAAATCAAGAGTGGGTATTGAAACCTTTGAACCCTAACTCATACCCATGGCTTGAGAGAGAAAGCAAGGTGGGGAGGGGAAATAGAGGAGATTGAGGAATGATTATGTGTTAGTGCATGATGGGGATTGATTTTTGGTAGTTTATTATGGATTAGAGTGGAGAAATGAGAAGGAATTTAGAGAGATAAAGGGGAGGGTTTCGAGCCCTAGAGAGAGAAGGCAAAGGGGAATGAATGGGGAAGAAGACCCCCATTCACGTTTTATTTATTTTTTTCTGATGCAGTACGCACTACTCGAGTAGTTAGTGGACTACTCGAGTAGTCCAAATTTTCTGGACATTCTGTTTGCTCAAACTACTCGAGTAGTCAGTGGACTACTCGATTAATTCAGGCACTACTCGAGTAATTCAGGCACTACTCGAGTAGTCTGGATTGTCTCCTTTTTCTTGGCATTTCAAAATGCCATAACTTCTTTATTACCCGCCGGATCTTGCTCAAATTTTAAGGCAAGCTTCTATACCTACTAACCTTCATATCCAACGGTGGAATTTATGTTTTGAGTTGTAAATCTTTTATTTTAAATTTCTTAATATCCTATGTTATTAATCCCAAAACAAGCCTTCAATCCACTATTTTTAACTTAATATCATCATTTCCTTCACTCTAAGCTTAACCCATCATCAATTACACTAGGAATTAAATTTGGGATGTTACACGCAACGGTCCGGATCGTAACGGTCCGGTCCGGTCTTTGCATATGAAAAACACGGGACCGGACCGGACTATAATAATTTAATCAGTCCGGTCCCTAAAGTTTATTAAAGACCGGACCGGATCGGACCGTTACACCCCTAGTCTTTAGGGTACTTGATAAGTACCCCCTTCAATCCTAATTACAAGGCCCTTTTGAGGAATTTTTCATCCAACAACAATGCACTAAAATTAATAGATTTTGGTATGTTGTTTTTAAAATGCCCTTTTGATAATCATTGGACATAATTGTTTCTCTTATTTATTTGGTGTACTTTTAAATTATTTGTCTCTTACACTTCCCATTATACAGGAAAACAAAAAGTTAAATGTGAAGTTCTCTTTTCAATAAAAATCTTATTCCCATAAAGGGGCAATTTTGAAAAAAAATGGAAAAGGGAATTATATTTATAACCAAATTTTTTCTCCAAAAGCGTCTTATAATTAGAATCAGAAGGAGTAATTAAACGGAAATAAAAAAATATTAAAAAACGTATTCTTTGAAATTCTAAAAAAAAAAAAAAACTAATATTATTTTTCCTGTCAAAATAACCTTTGCCCTTAAATCACTTCTTAGCAAGTCCTTAGTTGAAAAATCTAAACATTGGTCATAAAGTTACGTCAAAATCTGGTTTCTGAATCTGAATAATAAGGCCAAGTACAGTACAACGTTAAAAGCTGACAATAGCCCATTATTAAAGAGTAGATGTGGGCTTTAAGTAATTTCAGATGGAAGAGTCTTGGATGTTCAATACTATATCGCCACCAGCTAGCCAATTGATAGTGATAGAGAATGGTGAGAACTGACACATGCGCCACCTGGTAGAGTTTGATAAGGAACTTCAACCAATGAGCATGTTCCACATTTCGACGTTAATATGATGGCATGGATTCCTCCCTCCGTTCTTATTTATCTGTTTTATTTCAAACAAAACACACCTTTTAAAAAATGCAATCATTACTTAGATTTCCAATACATTAATTATGTTTTTCCCACTATATCATTTCTTTTTCTATAATCATTACTTATCTTCTACTATTTATGAAAACAAATACCCTATTAAACAGGGATTAACATGGAAAATAGCATTTATTATACCCTTAAATAATGAGAAGGACAAATAAAAGGAAATAAAAAACTTCTCCAAAAACAAA
This sequence comes from Crotalaria pallida, assembly GCA_037953625.1. Lineage (NCBI taxonomy): Eukaryota > Viridiplantae > Streptophyta > Magnoliopsida > Fabales > Fabaceae > Crotalaria > Crotalaria pallida. The sequence continues at coordinate 85,167,985 of CM075649.1, forward strand.
CAGTTAAATAGAAACGGAACGAGTAGGTACGTATATTTCTACAAGCATACAGAAGGAAATAGAACGTTCTAGGTTCTGGGAAAGTTCTGACGGACAAGTTCCTTGAAAATAAGTACTCCTTCAAAATCTTATTTATAAAACATTTTGGAATTTTTCCCTCCATCAAAAAATTAGGTAAAATTTGCTAGTGATATTGGAAATGTAAAAATTTGATATATTTTTTTATAATTATTTTTTAAATTATTATTGAAACTATAAAAAGTGTTGACATATTAGGAATATTTGTAAAAATAAGTAATTGAATGCTATTGAAAATTGAAAAATGAGGTTTTATAAATAGGGGCAAAATAAAAACCCAAAAAAATCTTATAAATAGGATCGAAGATAATATTTCTTAAGTTTTTACAAATGAAAAAAGAAATAAATTGTTTTCATTTTTTTATTTGAAAAATATAAAAAGTTATATATATATATATATATATATATATATATATATATATATATATTTAAGTAGTTTTTCACTACAATTGATTTTTTTAATAAATACTGCTAAAACATTTGGTACTTTGTAGATTTTGCGACGATAATATCAAAATAATTTGTTGCACCATTTTTTTAAAAAACCTACAAATCATGAATCTAAAAAGTTATATAGAGTAAATAGTCACTTTGATTTCTGAAAGATAACATTAGTTATCAATTTAATACAAAAAAAATTTAGCATCAATTTAATCCCCCAAAGATTATTATAATATCAAGAACTGTAAATTTTGATCTTCCAAAGATTTATATGGATATCAAATAAATTCTTAGCTAAAAGGACTAAATAGTGTCGTATTAATCTTTAGAGGACTAAATTGATACAAAAAATCTTTTGGGATTAAACAAATGATCAGTGTATCTTTCGCAAACCAAATTTGACCATTTTATATCCTTCATTGATTAAATATTCACTTATACGATTATAACACATCACAATTTACTTCAAACCATAAAGACTTTTATTAAATTTATCATACTAAAATGTGTGCTTAGCTTCATTCCAACATCTTCCTGTGAATGAATAACAATATCTTGCTAATAAATTAATATCAGATGACATATTAAGTCTCGTATGACATTTACCAATCTAACAAGGATTAACATATAAATTAGTTATTATTTATCAAAGCAAATCAGTTTAGAAGTTGTTTTCCTCAAATTGATAGGCACAAATTCAATTTGCTAAATGCTCGATCTTCAGGTCGAGGTATTTCATTTTGAAATGTTTCCTATAACTTTAGGTAATTCAAAAAATATTGAAATAAAACTACATAGATACTAAAATAAACATATAACATGAACCATAATCATATAAGTATTCTCAAACAATTGCAATAAACATATCCATAATTGCATGACATGACATCATATCATATATATAAGTCAAACAATATATAACTAAAAAACCATAAATTATTAGCTAAATCTAAATGGATATATACATGTATATATCAATAACCTTAATTCTTTTGCGATTTCTCATATTGATATAATGATATCATTCTTGTAACATCCCGATTTTTAATTCGAGTCTTTATATGAAAATTTAAGCGAAAGAACTTATGGAAATGCTAAGTGTAAGATAGGAATTTGAGAAGTGATCATAGCCTAAATGGGTATGGAAGTTGAGAATGTAGCCTTAGAGTTAGAAACCCTCAAAATATGAAAATTTGGTGATGTAATCGATTACCTTGGGGTGGTAATCGATTACAATCATTCTGTGAGAAGCCCTAATTTTGAATTCAGGAAAGTAATCGATTACTTTGGGAAAAGTAATCGATTACAAGGTTTCTGTGAGAAATTCATTAGTTGAAGAATTGGGGTGGTAATCGATTACTTTCTGAGGTAATCGATTACCAGCACGTGTTTCATGAAAAAAATAAGGTCTTGAGGACCACTCATTTGTGGCTTCCTCAAGAAGCCACTAAATTAAGGCCACACAATGCAACCCCTCTTGCAAGAAAGTGAATAAAGCAAAAACACAACATAACAACAACAACACAACAACCACACTTCATCTTCTTCACACTTCTTCTCCACTTCTCTTTTCAAGGTTCAAGAAGCAAGCATCATCATCATCCAAATAAACCCTAGAAATCAAGACCACCCATCATCATATTCCTCATCAACATCAAACCCTAAGCAAGGAAACAAGAGCAAAACCACCCATCACTTCCTCCCTCAAACTCGTGACACTCTCTCTCCCTATCTCCATTGATTTTCAAGCTTTCTAGCTATGGAGATTTTTATACACACATGTCTCATCATCAAAAACAATTGAAAGACAACACTACTCCATCATACAACTCTCATCACAAGCTCATTCACACCCATTGGATTTTAGCTCTTCTAAGGTGGCAAGCCAAGCTTAAGAGGTTTAGGTGCTAAGGTTCACAAGGCAAGCTAGAGTACAAGTCTCCGTATCTCTCATCACTCTTGAGGTAAGGTGTGGGTGTTACCCTAAATTAGGATTGGGTTTCTCATATGTTCATAGTAACTTGCTAAGATTGGGTGTTAGTTTAGAATATAAAACATTAGGGTAGTGAATATAAATAATTATTTAGAGAATAGAAACGAAGGAATTAACTCTTGTTGATGTGATGAATATGTGTATATGTTGATTGTTGTTATGAGTATTTGAATGGTGATTATGATTGACTATTGATTATCCATGATAATTCGATTAGGAACATGGGAAATGAAAACCTAGAAATTATCAAAGAAATGGCTAAGAGAATAGTTGTTAGTAATGAATAAATGAGTTAAGAGATATTGTACGGATGAATGATAATGAATGTGGATTGATGAATAACTGAACAAATCAAATAAGGAATTGTTGGAAACCAACAAGCGGCTAAAACAACCTTCTAGAGGGGGGTGAATAGAAGTTGCAAGCGATGATACCCAAATTTAAAAAGTAATTAAAAACGGTTCAGAAATGATTAATTTTTAAGCCAAAATACGGGTCTTAATCGATTAACCTGTTTCCTAATCGATTAACGTCAGATAGGTTGAAAAATCTTAATCGATTATGCTTCAACTTAATCGATTAAGCACTGAATAAATTGCAGAAAATTAATTTCAGTTCAGTTCAAGAAACACACGGAAAACTAGATACGCAGAATTAAATCTAAGGTAATCAATTACGAATCAATTAAGCAAGAAATACAATGCGTAATTGAAATTCCCAATCTAAACCTATAACCAATAACTCTCGCAAGATACAAATTAATAGCGAAAAGTAAAGAACGAAAAATAACAAGAACACACGAAGATTTTATCCTGGTTCACTCACAACTACCGTGAGCTACATCCAGTCCTCCCTCTTTGACTTGGGAGATTTGCTTCACTAAGAAATAAGAGAGTTAGTACAATATGAGTTAGCATTCCTCACTTCTCACAATCCTAACCCTTTCTCACGATGCACCAAATCGATGAGAATCTACCCAATCTCTTAATTCTTGTTCTTGTTCCTTTTGATTGAAGGTCGCCTTCAATCCCTTTAGCTTTAGTCTTGAAACCTTCAAAACCCAAGGTATTGCTCAACCTTGCTCCTTTTCAATTAACCAATTGAAAACTCCTTTGTTGAATATCTTGAATGTAACCTCAACGTTACTAATTGATTCAACCAAGAATATGAAGTACACTTAAAACCTCAACTTGATACAATAAGAACAGAATATGTATTGGAATTGAGATTTTAAAAGAATATGATAGAGTTTTGATTTGTAACAGAATAAAAGCTCAACAAAGATTGTAAGATGGTGAAAATATGCTCTTGAAACTATGAAGTTCGTAACCTTTTTGACAATGCATTAGAAAAGCTTTTATTCATTCTGATTTAACAGTCCTTAATCGATTAAAGGATAGCTTAATCGATTAACCATTGTTAAAAGAATATATTAATTAAAATTGCACACGTGTTAATCGATTAACCTGTGGTTTAATCGATTAACCATTGTAAAAATGCTTTTTCTTTTATTTGCAATTTTCACCTGTAAGTTTTAATAAAACTTTGAGCTAAAATTCTCTATCATAGTAATCTCAATTCTTAAACATATTAAATTCTTATTAGATCATATTGAGATTAACTAATCCTAATCTACCCAACACTCATATAAAAAGAATAAAAAACAATATAATACAAATATATGAATGCTAAGATAAACTAGTCTTCTTGATACGTTGTTGTAGGTTGTGTATAAGTCTTGTCTTCATCAAAACATAATTGAACACTTGAGCCTTCAATCTCCCCCTTTTTGATGAATGACAAACCTTTTGTACTGTGTTTGCCTTACTCCCCCTAAATGTAAGCACACTTAGGAAGAACCAACCTACAAAACAATATGAACCTTTCTCCCCATTTTGGCATTATCAAAAATATAACAATAAAAGCTTTTGCCAAAATGTGAGAAATACAAACACTAACCAGAACATAGGAATTATAGTTCATGACTAACCAATAGTTATGCACACAATCCACAAGGAATATAACAACAAAAATCATAGTAATAATAATGCATAAAATCCATAGTGCATAAGTCATCAAAACATAGGCATAATAACAGAAAAAATTCCAGTACAGAACCATAAAACCAAGTCTGAAACGGAGAGAACAAAACATAAAACCAGAAAACAGAAAACATAACTAAGAAACTTGTCCAGAGATAGGTGAAAATCATCATCAGAAAATCATGGTGGTGGCTGTGGAAAAAGACGCCCAAGAGCACCAAAAAAGCGATCCTCCATAGCTTGTTGGCGAAGAGCCATATCCGCAAAGCCTTGCTCAAGAAGTTGTTGTTGACGATTCTTCATGACTTGAAATCGTTCATCAATTTGTGCAGAAAGGCTATCATGAAGTGCACGATAGTCAAATCCGGTGTCAGCTCTAGGAGGAGGGGGTTGCTCTTGTGGTTCATCATCCGGAATATTCATGAAGTCATCAATATCAATACCATCCGGAGGAGGCGGTGCAGAAGTTCCAACAGCTTCTTGTTGTGCCATTTGTGCCATGTGTCGTGCCAATTCCTCCTCGGCACGCTGTTGCGCCTTAAGTGCAGCCACCTCTTGTTTCCACATCCAATTGTTAGCATGAGGATATTCCTGAAGACCTTGTGCCCTTAAAATTGAAGCACTGAGACAATTACTTTCGTCTACCACAATTTCCGGTTCATCATCCGAAATCGGAACACCATAATACAATAACAATCTTGTGACAATCATAGGGTAAGGTAAAGTCGCAAAACCTCTTGAAGCAGCAGCAATTAGCATTTTATCAATAACCACTCTTGCCCAATTAATCGGAACATGATGTTTAATACCATAGAAAATTCTCATTTCGTCCTCATTTGCCTGACCAAAGTTTTGAGAGGACTTAGGCATTAAGCAGTAAGAAATCACATACAGCAGCATCCTATTGTCAACAGTCATGAGACCAACACTTTTAGTACCATTGACCCAATCTTGACCAGCCCGTAATGTTTGCTTAAAAACCATACCAGGGTCAACATCATTTAAAGTGTCATTCTCTCTATCATTCAGAAAAGTTCCAGAAGTACTCAAATCAAATAGTTGACGCAGATGTGAAGGCTTAATGATGCATAATTTTTCATTAACAACCGTTTTATACTTGCCATCAATCACTTTTAGATTTGCATAAAATTTCCTAACTAATCTTGGATAATAGTTCGAGCGAAAACTAAGAAATTTAGCAAGACTTTGTTCTTCAAAAAGATTAACACATTCAAACATATGAGTTTGTAGCCACTGCAAGTTGAGATAACGAAGAATCCCAAAAGCCCTATCCTCAAATTCAGCCTCACGTTCCTTTCTAGCATCCCTAGAGTAGTAAACCGAGTCCAAGTCCATGTTTGCGCTTTGCTTCTTGCGTTTACCAGCGGAGGAGGAGGCAGACATGATGCTCTTAGGGTTTGAAAAGGGGCTTTTGTGTGAAATAAGGATTAGAGAAGAAATACAGTTGAAATAGAAGAGAATAATAATGGGTTGAGTGAAGAAAAAGTGAATTTGTGAAGAAAAATGTTGATTTTGTGTGAAAGAAAGAGAAAATCACGTGGAGAAGAAGAAGAAAAACGTGTCTGAGAAGAGAGAGTAAAACGTGCAATGTGAAAAGATAAGGTTTTAACTTTTCAGTTCTGACAGGGCTTAATCGATTAAGCTGAGTCTTAATCGATTAACGCCTGTTAATTTTCATGAGTTTAATCGAGTAAAATGCAGATAATCGATTAAGGTTAGAAAGTTGATTTTATCTTAATCGATTAAGCTAAGTCTTAATCGATTAACATAGAAAAATAATCAGCTTTAACAGTTTAAGTTGTGAAAAAACTCATTCAAAACTCATCCAAAAAAACACATAAACACATATTAACCAGCACTTTTAGCAAATAAGCATACAACCAATCAAGACACATGAGAGAACACATATAACCAAAGCTTTAGAGAAACACGAATTGAATTTTAATATCAAAAATAACTCAAAACAAGTCATATAGAAATAGGCTTTTACAAAGAGATTGATTTTAAAACTATCAAATACAACTAGCCAACCGTAGATTCATCTAAAATACCTAGCTCCCTTCTAATATGATAGAAATTATCTCTAGGTAGGGGTTTTGTAAAAATGTCGGCAAGTTGATTTGAAGTACTTACAAATTCAATTCACAAATCAAAAGGTCTTTAATTTGGTTGTAATGTGGCCATGACTAAAAGTGTTAGGTCAGATAAAAGAAAGAAATGATGAAACTAAGGGCTAAAATGCAAAACAAATTTCCCTCTAAAAATTATGAATGAGCAATGAATACTATGAAGACTCACACTCAAATCACAACTATTTCAAACTTCTTCTTTTTCTTTTTTTTTACTCTACTACTTCTTCCAAACACAAATTTCTTTTCTCTTATATCATTCAACAATTTCCACTTTTTCTCAATTTTCTTTTCTCTTTTCTTTTGGAAGAAGAGTAACTCAATAACACTTTCACAATTTTCACTCTTTTGAAATGTCCCTCTCTCAATTGCTCGTTCAAAATTCCTAAGGTACTCCCAAAAATATACAAAAAATGCAGGGTACCAAAGAAAAATCATTTTATCTCAGGCTCAAAATGGGCAACTAAGGGAAAACAAAACCAACAACAATCTCTGAAGGCTACAAAAACACCATCCTAAATGCCTTAATCATTTTCATGCATGTAATCAATTATCAATCTCAAAATGGTCACCGGTCAAGTTCTAGAACACAAAACTAAAGTAAACACACTCATGAAAGAAATAGGGGTCTCTAATCAAAATAATTCAATAAATCATATACCCCATCAAATAGGCTCAAAATCTCACTAAGCTAAAGTCAGTTCACTAATCTCAAGTTCTGAAAAACTTTGTCAAAATAACCAAATTTCAAAAATATTTACACCTCAACAAATAAATAACATGAATCAATGAGTCTAATCCTAAACTAAGTATATACACCTATCATAAGAAAAATAATCCTAAGTCTAGAATAATTACAAAACCTCTACCTAAGACACAAACCAATACCAAAAATGGGAGAAATAATTCAGATCTGAAATTTTTTATTTTGTATCCACTCCCCCAAACTTAAAGGTTGGCTTGTCCTAAAGCAAAATAAACTAAAATTACCTAACTACAAAATAAAAAAAAATTGCATGGAATAAATTTGGAACACTTATTACTTGCATCTGAAAAAGAAGCATTAACAAAAATAAGAAAACATTCCCCCAAACTTAATATGAGTCATGAAAAACAAGTGCCCAAAAATAGCACCTCTAATGGGGAAAATATTAACTTATATTTGTTACAAAATATGTAGCTGGATGCAAATAATAAATAATCCAAATAAATAACCAAACAATAAAACTAAAAAAAATCCTAGAAAACAATTACATATTTTTGTTGCACAGGTACAGGGACTGGCTGATGGGAAAAAGACACACAATATATCAAAAATTTACAACCCCACATTTACTGGTTAAATTCGCCCAGTGCGCGCCCAGGCGCGCCAGGTCTGTACCTGCTGTTTTTTTTTTAAATGCAGAAAATATAATAATAAAAAAAAATAATAACCTACACTAATTTCCTAAAAACTACTAAACTAAGGGAATGCTACCTAAACATTGGGTTACCTCCCAACTAGTGTTTGTTTAACGTCACAAGCCTGACGGGTCACCTCTTTTCAGAGGTTAGGGTGGTTGCCAAGATCCTTTCAAGGGTGGCACCTTGCTATTCAGCCTTTTTTTAATACTCACTCCATTGGAGTGCTGAATGCACATAAGAGGAGCAAAGTTCTCCGTGGTGATTGGTGGTTTTTCAAAAATTTTAATTATAGCTTGGTCACCATTCACTCGAAGAATTACTTCTCCCCTAGGCACATCAATCACTGCCCCTGCTGTGGCCAAGAATGACCTTCCAAAAATTAGAGGAATATTTTCATCCTCTTCTATATCTAAAACCATGAAATCTAAGGACATGATAAAATCTTTCACCTTAATCAGAATATCTTCCACCACTCCATATGGGCGGAGGGTGGTTCTATCAGCTAACTGAAGTAATGTCGGGGTAGGCTTAATCTCTCCTAAGTTCAATGATTCACAAATAGACAAAGGCATAAGGTTAACACTAGCTCCTAAGTCACATAGAGCCTTACCTGAGTACTCCTTGCCTATGCTAATTGGAAGAGTGAAGCTACCTGGGTCCTTCAGCTTTGGTGGAAGGTTGGATTTGATGATGTTGCTGCACTTCTCTGCTATCAGGAATGTCTCATCAGTGAGCATCCTCTTCTTCTTTGTCAGCAATTCCTTCATGAATCTCGCGTACATAGGCATTTGTGAGAGTGCCTCTGCAAACGGGATGTTGATCTCCACCTTCCGTAGCATCTCCAAGAACTTGGAGAATTGCTTCTGATCGTCCTCTTTCTTCAACCTCTGAGGATAAGGAATCCTTGGAGGTAGTGGTGCTGGAATAGGTGTGCCTTTCTCTTGATCCGCAAGTGGATCCTGCGTCTGTTGCCTTGCAGTTGAGCCTCTTCCACTTGGTTGCTTTGGCCCCTCATCCTTCTTCTCAAGTTCAGTTGCATCACCCTTCTTCTGTGGCTCCTCATATGACTTGCCACTTCGAAGGGTGACCGCCATGCATCGCTCCTTGTAGTTGGTTGCAATCTATGATATCCGATTGTTTATTTGAGCCAATTGCACCTCCAAATTGCGAATGTTGACTTCCTGATTGGCGAAATTCGCCCTTGTTTCTGCCATGAATGTATTAGTTGTGGTAGCCATTGCTTCAAGTGCCTTCTCCCAGCCTTGCTTCTATGGCGGTGATGGATTGGGTGTTGGGCTGTACCCTGAGGTGTGAGACTGATTTGTTGGCCCTGGATTGTGGATATTGGAGTACATGTTATTTTTAGGTACTCCATCACCCACAAACTTGGCCTGCTCCTCTATGGTGGCCTGACCTTTTCTGACTTTGAAAACACAATCACCATTCCGGTGATTCCCTCCACAAAAGTCGCACTTCACATTGTTGGATGCAATTGCTACACTGATCTGGCTCATCTGCTTCATTAATGCAACCATTTGTTGTTGAATTTGCTTATTCTGCTCGATTAAGATCTGGGTTTGACTAGAGTCCAGATCATGATTCTTCAGAACGCTCTGCTCCACCTGAGTCTTCAATCCTTGACTACTGTTGAATGCCATATTTGCTATAACTTCCTTAGCCTCTTCAACAGTCTTCTTCATCAGCGATCCACCAGCTGCTGCATCAACCATCCTTTGATTGAATCGGTTGAGCCCATTATAGAACAATTGAATCTGCTGCCAATCTTGCATAAATGTTGGGCACTTCCTCAGTAGCTGATTGTAACGCTGCCAAGCTTCATGCAACGGCTCGTTGTCCTCTTGAATGAATGAGTGAACGTCTTGCCTCAACCTCGCTTGCATCTCAGCTGGAAGAAACTTATCCATGAATTTGGAGACAAGTACTTTCCAGCTGGACAAACTCCCTGGTGCCTGTTTGTTCACCCAAGTTAGCGCCTCGCCCCTCAGTGAGAGAGGGAACATCCTCATTCTGATGGCCTCGTCCGTAGCACCCTCGATCTTGAAGAAGTCGAGCATGCCCAGGAAGTTGGTGATATGGTCCCTGGGGTCTTGATTCGGCGCACCACTGAACTGATCCTTCATGATGAGGTGGATATATTGTGGATCAATTGCGAATGCAGTTGCAGTGATGGTTGGCCGGACTATGCTAGAAGCGAGGAAGTCCGGGTCCACAGTTGCATATTCCGCCAAGGCCTTCCTGGGAGGAGGAGGCGGAGAGGATCTGTGAGATCCTCCTCCTCCAGCCATCTTCAATGTTGGTCTTTCCCCTCTTCTAGTGCTGAATTTTTCTCCTCTTTGCACTTAAATTAATAAAAATTCCTGCACAAAACAAAAACAAGAGAAAAATTACGCAGCACCTGTTGAGACAAGAAACTAACTAAAAAATAATAAATTTCACCTAAAACTACTAATAAGTACCGAAAATTAATTGAAACGAATTTCAATCCCCGGCAACGGCGCCAAAAACTTGTTGGCAATTCGGCAAGTGTACCGATCACACAAGTAATAAAGAGTAAGTAAATTATCGTTCCACTCGGGGATTGCAAATTGTTTCTAATTTATTTCACCTAATTGCAATTACTATGTATAACTTGTATGGGTTTAGAGTTTAAGAGATAGGATGGAGAAAAGGTAGAGTGAAACAATTCAGAAACTAAAAAGGAATTAGAAGCAAATATGGAAAAGGTTAGGAACTTGGTTTCATTGTAGGATCAGGTTATTAATTATGAAAATATGTTTTCCAATAAATCAAAAACTCCAGAAACAATAAAAGCTAGATCCCTCCAACAATTATGTTTCTTACTAAACTTTACCCCTTAATCCCTTAAGTGATTTTTAATTTATAAGAGTTATACAATTACCCAAAAGTATTCCTACGAGTTGAATAATTATATTGTTTAATTGAAAGGCCTAATCTTAATCCTAATTTTCCAATTAAGGTTCAGATTACCAAAGCAAATCATAAAGTCGCGAATTCTATGAATTGTAATTAAAACACAACCAAGCAATTGATTTAAAAGGAAAAACATTAATTCATAAATAAATAGCCAAATTAAAATCCATACAAATCCATCATATTCCTAACAAGAGGTTCAATTATACATATTTAGAGAGAAGAAGAAGGAATGGAATAAACTAATAATCATAGACAATAATTAATTTCCCCCAAGAGATCTTCAATCTTCAAGTGGATCCCTCCATCAATGTTGATCTTCAATACTTGTGCCTTGCCTCCTTGCTCTCAATTGCATAACAGCCTCTCTTCTCTAATCCTAATTCTATCTAATATCTAATTTGGCTCTGAAAATTCTACACAACCTAAAGGAAAAACTTATATTTAAAGTCTAAAACTAATCCTAATTGAATTGAAGCAAAACTGATCCGGAAGTGGCCCAATTGGGCTTTCTCGTATCTGACAGCAAATTCGGCCCTGATTTTTACCCCAAAGATGGACGAATTTGAGCAAGGCTATTTCTGGAAAAGTTGTAGATATTTTCCTTAGCTTTAACATGATACCAAGATCGCCTCAGTTGGATAAGCGTAGCTCAAGTTATGGCCAAAATACTGAACAACGTTATTTTCACGCGGTGAGCGCGCCTGGGCGCCCAGGGCTGCGCGCCCGGGCATGATAGGTCTATTCTGGGTGCATTTTTCCGCTGCATGCGCGCCTGGGCGTGAGGAGTTCCACGCCTGGGCGTGCTGGACTCGTTACGGCTCCGTTTTACTTCGTTCTTGCGCCATTTTCAAGGTCTTTTCATCCCCTTTCTTGCTCCATATTTATTTTCTTCATTTAAGCTCCGAAAGTACCTAAAACATACCCAAAACGGCTCAAAACGTTCAAAGGATTCTAATAAACTAAAAATTCTTAAAACTAATATAAAATACCTATATTTACAAGAGAAACAAGCTAAAACCCAAGCAAAAGGAAGTGAAATTAAGCCTTAAAACATCATATATTAGACCTTCATTAACAACCTTCTAGAGGGGGGGTGAATAGAAGTTGCAAGCGATGATACCCAAATTTAAAAAGTAATTAAAAATGGTTCAGAAATGATTAATTTTTAAGCCAAAATACAGGTCTTAATCGATTAACCTGTTTCCTAATCGATTAACGTCAGATAGGTTGAAAAATCTTAATCGATTATGCTTCAACTTAATCGATTAAGCACCGAATAAATTGCAGAAAATTAATTTCAGTTCAGTTAAGGAAACACACGGAAAACTAGATACGCAGAATTAAATCTAAGGTAATCAATTACGAATCAATTAAGCAAGAAATACAATGCGTAACTGAAATTCCCAATCTAAACCTATAACCAATAACTCTCGCAAGATTCAAATTAATAGTGAAAAGTAAAGAACGAAAAATAACAAGAACACGCGAAGATTTTATCCTGGTTCACTCACAACCACCGTGAGCTACATCCAGTCCTCTCTCTCTGACTTGGGAGATTTGCTTCACTAAGAAATAAGAGAGTTAGTACAATATGAGTTAGAATTCCTCACTTCTCACAATCCTAACCCTTTCTCACGATTGACCAAATCGATGAGAATCTACCCAATCTCTTAATTCTTGTTCTTGTTCCTTTTGATTGAAGGTCGCCTTCAATCCCTTTAGCTTTAGTCTTGAAACCTTCAAAACCCAAGGTATTGCTCAACCTTGCTCCTTTTCAATTAACCAATTGAAAACTCCTTTGTTGAATATCTTGAATGTAACCTCAACGTTACTAATTGATTCAACCAAGAATATGAAGTACACTTAAAACCTCAACTTGATACAATAAGAACAGAATATGTATTGGAATTGAGATTTCAAAAGAATATGATAGAGTTTTGATTTGTAACAGAATAATAGCTCAACAAAGATTGTAAGATGGTGAAAATATGCTCTTGAAAATATGAAGTTCGTAACCTTTTTCAAAATGCATTAGAAAAGCTTTTATTCATTCTGATTTAACAATCCTTAATCGATTAAAGGATAACTTAATCGATTAACCACTGTTAAAAGAATATATTAATTAAAATTGCACACGTGTTAATCGATTAACCTGTGGTTTAATCAATTAACCACTGTAAAAATGCTTATCTTTTATTTGCAATTTTCACCTGTAAGTTTTAATAAAACTTTGAGCTAAAATTCTCTATCATAGTAATCTCAATTCTTAAACATATTAAATTCTTATTAGATCATATTGAGATTAACTAATCCTAATCTACCCAACACTCATATAAAAAAATAAAAAACAATATAATACAAATATATGAATGCTAAGATAAACTAGTCTTCTTGATATGTTGTTGTAGGTTGTGTATAAGTCTTGTCTTCATCAAAACATAATTGAACACTTGAGCCTTCAGGAATCAAGAGTAAAGATTAAGCAATGTGCAGCTAAATTGACCATTGGGGGACACTGACCCGCTAGGTGCCCTGCTAGGTGTCCAAACGCCCCATTAGGTGAAATGCCTCATCAGGCGTAAACGCCCCATTAGGTGAAACGCCCCGTTAGGCGCGTGTGTCACCAACGGATCAATTCGCTGCAAAATTAAATAAATGTGAAGTGAAAATGAAAGTGAAAAGAGATAAGAAAAGAAAGAGATATGTGATATAAACGGACCTAACGGGTGATGCCTAATGGGTGCTAAAGTTCCTGATGGGTGCCAAAATTCCTAATGGTGCAAACGCCCTAGCAGGTGCAATCAAATCCTAGTGGTGCATTAATAATGGAATGGATTGTGAGTATGCCAGGTAAAAGTAAGTCGTGCGGCCGGGTGCAGTAAGTCGCACATGTGGTTGCGTGCAATAAGCCACACGGGGACACGTGTGCAACTGTAAGACATCACATCAAGGTTGTGCGCAATAATGGACATGTGCTCTTGCAATCTTCATCATGTATACTTACTATCTCCCCATATGCTTTACATATATCACTCTCGATCTATTCGGCTCCAAGAACTATCACGTCTCGTCTTTCCCATACCCTAACGTTCCACCTTATATCACCATATATGATGCATTTCCTTTTTACTTCTCAATTGAACTTGAACTATATAGGTTTAGAAAACATCATTCGTTTGGTTCAATTCCAAATGAGAAGCTTTATTTTCCTAACACTCTTGCCTTAGCATCAAACACATAAAGAAGGATCTAGTTACGGAACACTGCTTATCTTTATATTATTTGGCCCATTATCCCTATTATATTCTCTTTAATATTATCTTAACTGGTTATTTAGATTGGTTTAACCGGTTAAGTTAGTATTAAAGAAATACTTTTGGTTTGGCCCTTGGTTCCATTATCTAACTCCATGTTAATGAATTTGATACAAAGTTTTACATATAACTCCTATGCAATTCCAATGTTATGCTTCAATGAGTGTGCATAAATGATAGACAATTTCCAGTTCATCAAATTCAATGATAGCACAAGTAATACATGTTTCATAACATAGCGTATCCAAGCTCATCAATCCCAAACTATATGTTCCATAACAAAAAATTTTGCATACACAACATCAAAGTACAACATTTAGTTAACTCTTAATCATCATGGCCATTTCCCAATTCACTCTTTATCTAACACATTTTACTTACTATTCATCAAGTTCAAACATCGATACTTATTCATAAACACATTCAAAAACCTAGGTCCCTAAGAATAAATCCAAGGTTGTCCATAATCATTTTCAATACCCTAGGATTTAGATCCTAAGAAAATATTATCTAATACTTTTTCTAAGTTATGAAAAACAACTCCTCCCTTACGTTAAGTTAATGGAGAGGGAGAGAGGTAGAGAGAGAAAGCTCCCCTAGCACAAACACTTGTCTTCCTCCCTTGCTCTAAGCTCACCACTTGGATTCTCTTGTTCTTAACCCCTTTTCCTTAGCTCACTTGGTGGGAACCTAAATGGTTTGAGGGATTGAAGTTGTGGGTGAAGGAGACTTAAGATTGAGATGGAGGTTGATGGGGGGTTTTGAGGGATTAAGATAAAGATTATGAGTGTGGCCAAGAAGAAGAAGATATTTGGTGAGTATGGAAGGTTATAGGGAAGAGGATTGAGAGATTTTGAGTGTTGGGGTGGAATGGGGGAGATTCACATATAATAAAATTGAGATTCACATAACAAATTCAACACAGAAATAATAAAATTGAGATTCACAGAACAAATTCACCACAAAAATCATAAAAATAATATACAACTCTCATATCAACATGCAAGTTCTATGAAAGACATACAATCCAAGCCACAACAAAAATCTTTGACACTTCATCGCATAAACACCACCATCTTCACGGTACCAGTATCCTAAGCAAACAAATGTTAAAAATATTGAAGCACAGAAACAAAGATCGAAACCTAGATTCAACAATAACTATACAGATATGCAAATCCAAAACCTGTATGTGACACCCTATTTTTACTTACTATCTATTTCATTAAATTATATCTTTTTACTAAGTTAGTTTCAAATTTAATTCGTATATAAGAGTTATTGCGCTAACAAATTTAACTTTTATATATATAATAAAATAATTATCTTTTTATTTAATTTTCCAAAAAATAGAGTGCACATGACATCTTTTTTTTTAAAAAAATTTCTTTACTTAATTATGTTCAAGACTGATTTTAATTCATTTAGAGTTTTGGAAAATCCGACAGAGTTTCTTCTATTTTCGGGACTTTCCACACTTTCCTAGCACCTGCACATAACAAATAAATAATCCAGGCAGCCAGAATAATAATAATAATGTCTTTTTCCTAGGTCTAAATAGTCATATAATCAAAACGTGCCACCTTAGTCTGTTTGTCTAGTTATGGTTACCGTTTTAATTCCAAAACATACGTCTATCATCAAATACCCATAGTTACGTAACAAGCTAGGAAAATAAACATAGTCATAAGTTTTTAAATCGACTCTAGATGATTCCAAGTTTTTTTTAACCAAAATTATCATAACAACTACTCTCCTCGTGGGGGAGAGCTTTCGTGCTCGGCCGGCACCACATCTAACTCGGTACCTGTAAAAAAAATGCTAAAAGGTGAGTATACCAAATACTCAGGAACTACATTTTTAATAGCATACATACGATCAAGTCATGCACAATCATAATCATATTCAAGTATTTCACACCACAGACATGCATCATTCGCAATCATAATATGTGGCATTTCCTTCAAAATTATTTTCTTAACTTTCTTTTTAAGCTTTCTAAGTTTTTCTCATCTTTCCTCTTTCCTTTCTTCTTTTCTTTTCTTTCTTGTCTTTTCTTATAAAGTACCATTAGATATTTTTGGATGCACCTGTTAGGATGTTGTCTTCTTCCAATAGGATTTCTTACCTTCACCCAGGATTTTCTTACCGCATAGACCATTAGCTCATTAGGGCATTTTCTTTGTTCTTTTCTTTCGTGCTTTCTTACATGTTTCATTATTTATTTTTATCGGTTTATCAGGCAGCTATTGATCTCGCGAACACCTAACGAGACTTTGGATCTATGGGATTTACTTACCTGAGTGAGGACTTCACCTATTGGGAATTCGAGTCTATTCCTTAAAATAGACTCTGTCCTAACAGGGCACATAATGGGTACGGATACCAGACACACGATCAATAGCTGCTGCCTTTTGTTTAATTCATTTATCCCAATGACAATCCAGTCCAATTTAATTCAAACATATTTGATTCACACTAACATGCAACAGTCAAATTTTTACTCCATAATTAAATATCAACCCGATATCATCCAATAATCAATAAAAATAATCAATGCAATTAATCAATTCATAACCAATTTTAAGTTCACCAAAAAAATTAACCAAATAATCAGTTAACCAATAATCAATAAAAATAATCAATTCATAACCAATTTTTTTCACCGAATTCAACCAGCAACCAATTATATACATCAAATATTTAAGCAACTAGTTGTCTTTATATATATATATATATATATATATATATATATATATATATATGTTATATTCCATTTTAAAAGAAATTAACACCCGCATATTACACCTTCATCTTTTATGCATATAGCAGAGACAAGAAGCATAAAAATTGCGCAAGATTTCTTTATTTTCCACACGCAACGTGGTGCTATTATATTGATTTGGGTTGTACAAGTAACATGATATTTTTTTTATACTGACCAACACACCTACTTATACAGGTAACGTAATTATATATATATATATATATATATATATATATATATATATGAATATTCATCAAATAATCAACAAACTACTCAATTCATATTCATCAGAGAAATTAACAAATAACATACCCAATTCATATTTATCAAAGAAATTAACAAATAACATACCCAATTCATATTCATCAAAGAAATTAACCAAATAATCAATTTATCTCAATAACAATTACCCTACGGATTATTAATCTAACACTACCCTAACCTTAACCATACTTATACACTATTAAAAACCTAATTCCCAAATATAAGGGATACCCCCCTTTACCTTGATTACGTAGAAGAGAAGAGAATTCCCAATTCCTAAGTCCAAAAGCTTGCTTGTGATGATAATTTTTCAAAAGCTTTCTATCTTCTCTTTATTTTTTTCCCTTCTCTTCCACGTGCTTCTTCCCTATTCTTCTTTTATTTTTCTTTTGTCTCCTCCTCTGTTCTTCTTTTAATTTTTCTTCTCCTCCTCTTTGTTGTTTCGTTTCTTTTTTTTTTTCTCCTTTTGATAGTTTCTCTTTTTTTTTTCTTTTACACGAGTTGGGCTGGGCTTAGGGTAGTTAATTAGAAAAAAATATACTATTTTATGTTTTGTTCTTTTTTGTGGATTAATGTGTGTATGTGTTTTAGACTCTAAATAAAAATTTGATGACTCTAATAATAACCTACATTTACATGGAATAATATTGTATATATTTTTTTTATTCATAACGAGTTAAAAATAATAAAATTACCGGTCCCTGCAGACATCTATTGATAAATAAAAAGTACCCAAATTCAACTTTAAATATATCTTCTAAATCCTGAAATTAAGCTTGATAAAATATAATAAGTAAAATATTATTATTATTATTTTAATTATTATAATTTTATATTACTAAAAGCCAAAATTCGGGACGTTACACTGTACACTGATAAGTTGAATCATATCTAAGATCAAAGTTCAAATCCTCCAAATATACAATGTTGCTAGGATGCCTTTAACCCGAAAACCAAATACAATTTTACTCCATTCTAGAGAAAAATCGACGAAACCAACAAACGTGAAGTGAAGAACCGTGTTCAAGGTGATATTTAACGCAAGATGAAGCTTAGATTGAAGCTAGATAGCTCAGAAAATTACAAACAAAGCAAATCCTAGATTCACAACAAAGAAGAGAGAAGAAACTTTCAGACACCGAGAGAAAAGAAAGCAAACATGAGAGAGAGTGAGAAATGAAAGTGGGAGACCAAATTTCATTACAACCCCTATGCAACCCACGTGATCGGCACGCCTCACCCATACACACGGTCCACACATGTGAGAAACCAAAATAGATGGAAAGCACATGAGCTAAGCGGGCAAAATTTTCCCCTAAGTGCTACTAAGTACTATGGGACCCACCATGAGTGGAGAAAATAGAGGAAATTTCCAAGATTTAGATTTGCAAATTTAAATAATGTTGATTACACTTTAAAAGATTATAATTCTACGTTCTTATGTTTGCACAATCCAAACAAAGAATTTATTATTTTAAATATTGGAATTTCAATTTTAGTTTTACGCTTAAATTAAACCTTACTTATAACATAAAAACTCTTAAATTATAAATATTTGAGGATTATGTTCAAAGAGATCACTTGCATACCACAATTAGGATAAAATAAATAAAGATCAAATGCTCCTCACATACAAACCAGTATAGTTAAAATTGGTAATAAAAACACATATCAACATTTTCCCCATAGTTTAAGAAATAATCCTCAAAAGAATAGCATGGTTACTCAAAATAATAATTAAAATAAGAAATATACCGTAAAAGATAAATAAATGAAAGAGTAAATCACACTAACAACCCCTAAAATTTTGTGAAACTTTAAAAAAAAACCTTTCATTTTTATATTTACATAAATCTCCCTTTTGTCACGGAGTGTAATTATGTTAACCGACCTCACTTTTAAAAAAGTCAGCAAACAAATTTGATCCGGTCCAAATAAGGTTGATATATAAGCGGGTTTAGACTTTTAAAATACAACTCAAATAGAACCTAGACCTTTTTAATCTGATTATAAAGCCTGAACTCGCCAAGTATCCAGACACCCGCTAATATCGCCTTAAAAAAAAGCCTGAATCAATTTAAAAAAATGATTTGCTATTGGGTTCAGTTAGACATTTTTTACCCGAATTTAATCCGGGTTTTTTAGCCCGACCCGATCATGGTTCGAGCGAGCCAACTCAATCCCGTTCGGGTAATCCGAATTATCACCTTTATCTTCAAATAGGCGTGTAATGTTTAAAACCAAAAGGGTATAAATGTAGTTAGGATAAATTAGGAAAGAATCTTGATTCTTCCGAAGCCAAAAGGTAAGACATTTACAATCTTATTTGTTTCAAGAGAAAATGTAACATCCCGAATTTTAATTCTAATAATAATTAGAATAATAGTAAGATTTGATAGTAAGGATTATCCTAAAAGGGATTTAAAATGATGGATTAGAAATTCTTTGAGTGCCATAAAGGAGTCAAGGAGCATTGGCATCGAAAAGCGAATTTAAAGAAGACCAAACGAGTGTAAAATCGGTGTTTTCGGTGTTTTAAATACGCTATATTAGGAAATTCAAAATAAAATATTTACATCTCTAAACATGAATTTCACCGTTGGATATGAAGATAATGATTTTAGGAAGCTTGCTTTCAAATTTGAGCAAGATCCGACGGTTAACGAATAAGTTATGTCGATTTGAAGCAGGAAGAAAATAAAAGGAAAATAGAAAAATGAATTAATGGGGAACTGGGTAAAATACTCGAGTATTCTGAGGAATACTCGAGTATTTCGTGCTGACAGTGAAAAAAATATATACGGGGATCAACCCCATTTCACCCCAAACCCATTTCTTTCTCCTCCTCAACCCCCCCCCCCCCCACCACCACCACGAACCACCACCGGAGCCGCCCAAGACCGCCACCCGTGTGGCCCTCCTCCTCCCTCAAGGCACACCCCTCCCTCTCTCCTCTCTCCTAACCTTTCTCTCTCCTTGCTCTCTTTCTCCCTCTCCTCTTTCCTCCAGCGGATCCGTCGCCACACGAGCCACCACCACCGCCCCGACCCAGCTCACAGCCACCATCAAAAACCCCTTTCCTTCTCTCCCCTTTGGCCTTGCTTTCTCTCTCTCCCTCCCGAACCATCTCTCAATCTCTCTCTCTCCTCGGATCTCACCGGCGTCGTTACCGACCGTGATCGCACCGGGCTTGTGTTGGGGACCCCGAGGCTTGAAGCTTTTGCCTGGATCCAGCCGCGATCGTTCTCGCTAACGAGGAGCAACACCGACGCCGTCATCGTCGCCGAGCCACAACCCAGGTTCTTTTTAAAAGAAAGCCCGAGGTAAGAATGGTTGTGTTACCTCTACTTGGGAAGTGAATTCTAGGATGCTATAGTGATGACTAAGAATAGGGTAATATGTTAATGAACCTTAGGGTAGTCCCCGCTGACATAAATGAAGTATTTAGAAATATTAATGAAGACCTCGCCTTAGGGAATAGAATATGTACGTGTAGGACAAGGTCCGGAACGAATGAGTGTATTTAGGATATAAAATTGGTTAATATTGAACGAAAATGTAGAAAAGTATACACTGAAACACAAGGGGGAAGTTAAGGAAAAACCAACTAAACTTGGGAGTAACAGAATAAAAGGGCAAATGTAATAGGTATAAAGAGTAGAACTAATAAGCTGAAAGATAAAAAGTAAAATAGTAAGTGAGGATTTAAATGGGATAAAAGAGGGATTAGAATGTGGAATAAGGAATACGTGCGGAGTCGAATATGGGAATAGAAACAAAATAGTGAATTAGATGTAAAAGAAAATAGATAACCGGTAAAAGAAATTAATAAAAAGATACTAAAGCAAAGAGAGAGTGAGTTGTTAGGGAAGTTAAATAAAATGTTGTACTAAGATATGGAAACTAAGCTAAGTGAAAAAGGGTATTTAATTAAAATAGAGTAATGAAATAGGAATAATAAGTAAATAAAAGTGTGAGACAAAGGTATCATTGGAACAACTAAGAATTTGAAACGGGAATCTAAAATATAACGACTATATCAAAGCTAAGTGGAGTAGATATAAACTAGAGTAATTAATAAAAAGAATAAGGAAAAAGGAAAAGGAAGAGAATAAGAAAAAGAAAAGAAAGAGAACAGGGAAATAACTAAGAGCTAGGAACGAGAAATTAAAATATAACGTATATGGCTTAATCAAGCAGAACTAGTTAAAAATGAGAATCATTAGTGAAGGGAATATACTTAAAATAAAAGAGGATAAAGAAAAGAGAAAGGACTAAACGGCAGGAGGTCGGTAGACCCTGTCACAATAATAAAAATAAATGATAATCGGCGCAGGATGGTCGTGGTGACCCTGTGGCCTAATAAATATAAATGATAATCGTCGCAGGATGGTCGTGGTGACTCTGTAGCCTAATAAATATAAATTATAATCGTCGCAGGATGGTCGTGGTGACCTTGTGGCCTAATAAATATAAATGATAATCGGCGCAGGATGGTCGTGGTGACCCTGTGGCCTAATAAAGATAAATGATAATTGGCGCAGGATGGTCGTGGTGACCCTGTGGCCTAATAAATATAAATGATAATCGTCACAGGATGGTCGTGGTGACCCTATGGCCTAATAAATATAAATGATAATCGTCGCAGGATGGTCGTGGTGACCCTGTGGCCTAATGAATATAAATTATAATCGTCGCAGGATGGTCGTGGTGACCCTGTGGCCAATTGATAAATGTAAAAGAAAAAGAAAAGACAAAGTAAAAGAAAAAGAATAGGAAAGGAAAGCGACTAAGGAATGAGATAAAATGAATTTGATGGCTAAGAGTGGAAGTGTGAGAATAATTGGAGATCTAAAAGAAAAACATAATTATATGGATATTTATGAGTAATTGATATCAATAATAGGGTAGGCTTAGTTTATTGCTATGTCTCTTGTAGAATTTATCTTTTTAAGTTCTGTGTAATGCTACCCTTCTTGCTATATTTTTGCAGGTACTGAAGTGGAGCTTACATAGGACATGGCCGAGCAGGACTTTCATTCCACTACGTGGAATGTATATTATTTAATATGAGTGGACAACTAATTTTGTAATTTTAGAATATGTAATAGTCGTGCCCTGAAGCTTATACTAATCGGGCGTTAGGATCTGTTATAACTATTAAACTGATGTCGTTTATGTTTTTAAATATTCCTGGACTGACAGGTTTTAAGAAGAAAGTTTTTGGGAAGTCCGGAAAACAGAGGAAACTCTGCCGGATTTCCGTTAAACCTTTTAAAGAAATTAAGTTTTAAAAAGAATTTTTAAACTCTGATTTTGTATAAAATCTATAAATTAACTAATTAATGTGAAGGTGTTACATTTTGGTATCAGAGCAGTTTTTCCTCGGCCTTGGAGTTATATTACTCCAATGATTACTCACCCAGCGAGTAATTGGTGTACATAGTAAGAGTCTAGAGGTATTAATAGGATATTCATACTAAGGTATATATATATATATATATATATATATATATATATATATATATATATATGAGTATTAAGCCTTATTGATCTGCTCTCCCTGGTTAAACAGAATGGCTGGAAGACGAGCAGGTAATGATAGAATTGCTGCTATTCTGGAGCATCTGGTTCAGATGCAATAGCAACAGGGTAAGCAGATGGCAACAGCCGCAGCAGCAGCAGCAACAGCCGTAGTTGTAGCTTTGCAACCTCCTCCGCCAGCTCCAGTGGAAATTGTCTGGATGGCACGATTTAGGAAAAGTGAGCCGCCTCGTTTTGAAGGTGGAAATGATCCTGATGGGGCTCAAAGGTGGATACAAGAAGTGGAAAAGATCCTCCGTTCTCTTCAGCCACCAGTTG
Organism: Crotalaria pallida; assembly: GCA_037953625.1. NCBI lineage: Eukaryota > Viridiplantae > Streptophyta > Magnoliopsida > Fabales > Fabaceae > Crotalaria > Crotalaria pallida. The sequence goes on from CM075649.1 coordinate 85,191,255, forward strand.
AGCAACGGGTGCGATTAGCAGAATATATGCTTACCAGTGAAGCTGAACACTGGTGGGAGCAGCAGAGGAGAAGTTTGGAGGCAGCAAACCAGGTGGTCACTTGGGAACTGTTTAAGAGTTGTTTCCTAGGGAAGTATTTCCCTGAAGATGTTCGGAGGGAAAAGGAGATTGCTTTTCTGCAATTGACTCAAGGTTCTATGTCAGTTGGGGACTATGCAGCTCGGTTTGAGGATCTCATCCGCTTTTCTGATTATCATAATGCAAGTGACCGCGGCAAATGTGTTAAGTTTGAAGCTGGACTTAGGAGTGATATTCGCCTCTCTTGCGAGTTTCACAATATTGATAATTTGTCACGATTGGTCAACATGGCGAGCACTTATGAAAAAGGGCTCAAGAGGAAGGCGGATGCAGGTCGGAATGAAGCAGCTCAGAGGTCAGAAGGTTCCAGCAGAGGCAGGGAACTAGCTCAGAAATTTGATCCGTACACTGACATTGGCATTAGAACAGTAGTGTCGAATGAGGCAGCCCCGAATGTGAATGCTCCGAGAACTAGGCCACCATGTCCGCATTGTGGAGGATTCCATAATCGTATATGCTGGATGTTTAAGCAGCACATGAAGGAAGGTCTCTGTTTCCGATGCGGGCAACCCGGACACCGTACTGCAGAATGTCCTATGAGCACGTAGAACGAGGAATAAACTTATCCGAGGTAATTTTAGCGATTGATAATGTACCCAATGGTTAATTAGGATGTTTTGCATAAAGTATACATGTTGATCTAACTTAGGAGAGATCGATTGATTGATAGTACATTAGTTAAAGTTCCTCCAAACGCAATGATGGTATTGCCACTGGTAGAAGGTAAGGTTAGAACTGATCACTCTGATTCTTACATCTACTAGGGGACGATAACATCAGCGAACCTGACAATGATATTGCCATTAATAGATGTGAGATTGGGATTGATCACCTCGATCTTTGCACCTATTAGTGATCGATGTCATTGGCACATTTCATCTAAAACCGAAATAATCGAATTAACAATTTTTAAAGTAGACCCCCCTAGACGGAGCAGAACCAGCCCGAAAAGAATTCCTTCTAAATTCTTTGCGTAGCATTAGAGAGTAGAGTAATAGAGTATAGAATCCCTGAGAGCCTTGAGCGAATCTTGTAGACATTCTCTTACAACCAATTGAATTAGATAGTAGACAGCTTAAAACTCGCCTAAGAATCTAATCAAAGTTCCCGAACGATTCCCTCGAAGGAAGCAAGTCTTAACCACTGTGTCAGGTACCTTTATCGAGACCAATCAAATCAGCTGCAGGCCCATAGAAAGTACATCTTTCGATGACTCTCTGCTGGAAATGCACACTTTGGGGATAACCTCCATTGTCTTTTTGCTTGACATGTATCCAGTACATCCTGGGTCGTCTTGCAAAGACCATGAGACTCATTCTTGAGTGCTTCATGTTTCTTCTTTTCATCTTCACTCTCATATAGTTTCAAACATCTCAGATGTATACATGAGAGTTCGCCAAGCCGTAAGAACCCGACATAGTTCTACGCCTACCGGTAGATAGCCACCCATGTGCCCCTTTCCAACCTTGGACACCGGTCGGGAACCTATGTACTCGATTCTGGATAACGAATGAGCATACCCCCAAGCATGGATATAACCAAGTATGTCGATGCCAAGTGGGGGAGGATTTCAATCCAAGGAATGGAAGATGGAACTTTAATAATAAGAAAACTAACGATCCTACGCAGATAGAGCTAGTACGTAGTGCTAGAAGACAGACGTTGAAATAGGCATGACCCTAACCACATGTGGAGCGGAAAGTAAAAACCGAAGGGAAATAAAAACCGAAGGGAAGTGAAGACCGTAGTCAGGAGTTTACCAATGGGATGATTCTCCATTTAAGGAACCGAACGGAATTTCGAGGACAAAATTCTAATAAGTGGGGGAGAAATGTAACATCCCGAATTTTAATTCTAATAATAATTAGAATAATAGTAAGATTTGGAAGTAAGGATTATCCTAAAAGGGATTTCAAATGATGGATTAGGAATTCTTTGAGTGCCATAAAGGAGTCAAGGAGCATTGGCATCGAAAAGCGAATTTAAAGAAGACCAAACGAGTGTTAAAATCGGTGTTTTTCGGTGTTTTAAATACGCTATATTAGGAAATTCAAAATAAAAGATTTACATCTCTAAACATGAATTCCACCGTTGGATATGAAGATAATTATTTTAGGAAGCTTGCTTTCAAATTTGAGCAAGATCCGACGGTTAACGAATAAGTTATGTCGATTTGAAGCAGGAAGAAAATAAAAGGAAAATAGAAAACTGAATTAATGGGGAACTGGGTAAAATACTCGGGTATTCTGAGGAATACTCGAGTATTTCGTGCTGACAGTGAAAAAAATATATACGGGGATCAACCCCATTTCACCCCAAACCCATTTCTTTCTCCTCCTCAACCCCCCCACCACGAACCACCACCGGAGCCGCCCAAGACCGCCACCCGTGTGGCCCTCCTCCTCCCTCAAGGCACACCCCTCCCTCTCTCCTCTCTCCTAACCTTTCTCTCTCCTTGCTCTCTTTCTCCCTCTCCTCCTTTTTCCTCCGGCGGATCCGTCGCCACACGAGCCACCACCACCGCCCGACCCAGCTCACAGCCACCATCAAAAACCCCTTTCCTTCTCTCCCCTTTGGCCTTGCTTTCTCTCTCTCCCTCCCGAACCATCTCTCAATCTCTCTCTCTCTCCTCGGATCTCACCGGCGTTGTTACCGACCGTGATCGCACCGGGCTTGTGTTGGGGACCCCGAGGCTTGAAGCTTTTGCCTGGATCCAGCCGCGATCGTTCTCGCTAACGAGGAGCAACACCGACGCTGTCATCGTCGCCGAGCCACAACCCAGGTTCTTTTTAAAAGAAAGCCCGAGGTAAGAAGGGTTGTGTTACCTCTACTTGGGAAGTGAATTCTAGGATGCTATAGTGATGGCTAAGAATAGGGTAATATGTTAATGAACCTTAGGGTAGTCCCCGCTGACATAAATGAAATATTTAGAAATATTAATGAAGACCTCGCCTTAGGGAATAGAATATGTACGTGTAGGACAAGGTCCGGAACGAATGAGTGTATTTAGGATATTAAATTGGTTAATATTGAACGAAAATGTAGAAAAGTATACACTGAAACACAAGGGGGAAGTTAAGGAAAAACCAACTAAACTTGGGAGTAACAGAATAAAAGGGCAAATGTAATAGGTATAAAGAGTAGAACTAATAAGTTGAAAGATAAAAAGTAAAATAGTTAGTGAGGATTTAAATGGGATAAAAGAGGGATTAGAATGTGGAATAAGGAATACGTGCGGAGTTGAATATGGGAATAGAAACAAAATAGTGAATTAGATGTAAAAGAAAATAGATAACCGGTAAAAGAAATTAATAAAAAGATACTAAAGCAAAGAGAGAGTGAGTTGTTAGGGAAGTTAAATAAAATGTTGTACTAAGATATGGAAACTAAGCTAAGTTAAAAAGGGTATTTAATTAAAATAGAGTAATGAAATAGGAATAATAAGTAAATAAAAGTGTGAGACAAAGGTATCATTGGAACAACTAAGAATTTAAAACGGGAATCTAAAATATAATGACTATATCAAAGCTAAGTGGAGTAGATATAAACTAGAGTAATTAATAAAAAGAATAAGGAAAAAGGAAAAGGAAGAGAATAAGAAAAAGAAAAGAAAGAGAACAGGGAAATAACTAAGAGCTAGGAACGAGAAATTAAAATATAACGTATATGGCTTAATCAAGCAGAACTAGTTAAAAATGAGAATCATTAGTGAAGGGAATATACTTAAAATAAAAGAGGATAAAGAAAAGAGAAAGGACTAAACGGCAGGAGGTCGGTAGACCCTGTCACAATAATAAAAATAAATGATAATCGGAGCAGGATGGTCGTGGTGACCCTGTGGCCTAATAAATATAAATGATAATCGTCGCAGGATGGTCGTGGTGACCCTGTGGCCTAATAAATATAAATTATAATCGTCGCAGGATGGTCGTGGTGACCCTATGGCCTAATAAATATAAATGATAATCGTCGCAGGATGGTCGTGGTGACTCTGTCGTCGCAGGATGGTCGTGGTGACCCTGTGGCCTAATAAAGATAAATGATAATCGGCGCAGGATGGTCGTGGTGACCCTATGGCCTAATAAATATAAATGATAATCGTCGCAGGATGGTCGTGGTGACCCTGTGGCCTAATAAATATAAATAATAATCGTCGCAGGATGGTCGTTGTGACCCTGGCCAATTGATAAATGTAAAAGAAAAAGAAAAGACAAAATAAAAGAAAAAGAATAGGAAAGGAAAACGACTAAGGAATGAGATAAAATGAATTTGAAGGCTAAGAGTGGAAGTGTGAGAATAATTGGAGATCTAAAAGAAAAACATAATTATATGGATATTTATGAGTAACTGATATCAATAATAGGGTAGGCTTAGTTTATTGCTATGTCTCTTGTAGAATTTATCTTTTTAAGTTCTGTGTAATGCTACCCTTCTTGCTATATTTTTGCAGGTACTGAAGTGGAGCTTACATAGGACATGACCGAGCAGGACTTTCATTCCACTACGTGGAATGTATATTATTTAATATGAGTGGACAACTAATTTTGTAATTTTAGAATATGTAATAGTCGTGCCCTAAAGCTTATACTAATCGGGCGTTAGGATCTGTTATGACTATTAAATTGTTGTGGTTTATGTTTTTAAATATTCTTGGACTGACAGGTTTTAAGAAGAAAGTTTTTGGGAATTCCGGAAAACAGAGGAAACTCTGCCGGATTTCCGTAAAACCTTTTAAAGAAATTAAGTTTTAGAACGAATTTTTAAACTCTGATTTTGTTTAAAATCTATAAATTAACTAATTAATGTGAGGGTGTTACAGAAAACGAGTAGAAAGAAAATGGGAGAAGAGATTTTGGAGAAAAAACTTCATTTTTCCCTGTTTGGTTTAGGAGAGAAAATAGAGAGAAGAGAAAAAAACACATGGGATCCACAAAAAAAGTTTTCTCTCCCCAAATGAAGAGATTTTGGAAAGAAAATTATGATTGACATGTAAAATTACTCATCTGTTTTTCACTTGTCCATTTTACTTCATATTTTTTTTTAATTTTTTAATTTTTTAATCTAAAAAAATAAAAAAAATTTATTTTAATAAAAAAACTATTTTTATAATATTTTAGATTCGAAAATTTTACTATGTAATAAAGAATTGAAGTAAAAAAAATCTTTGACCATATGAAATATAGATATATATGAAAAATAAAAAAAATTATTTACATTTTTGAAAACAATGGTGTAATTATCTTTTGACAAATTTATTATTTTCTCTCCAATCCAACAAAAGGAAAGTCATCTTTTCTCTTTTTCCAATTTCTTCACATTTTCTCTCGTACCAAACAACCATAAAATCTAATCATTTTCTCTCCATAATCCTTCTTCTCTATTTTTTCTTCTCATCTTCTTTTTTTCTATTTTCTCTTCGATAACCAAACAAAGCCTTAAGAGGAAAGGAAGGGAAAGAAACTGCAAATAGCAATGATATCAAAAATGATAAAAGAGCTTTTATTTTTAACTTCTTAAACTCTTATCAAATCTTGGATTTTTATTTTTAACTTCTTAAACTCTTATCATATATTGGTTTTCTATTTTTGAGATCAACTTACAGAATACTTAGACGACCCTTTCTGGAATGTTAGAGCATCCTTAACCCCAAATCAATTTTTGGTTCTTAAGTGGACCCTACATATTATCTTATAACTTATTATATTTATCCCAAAGTTAAAAACTTCATCAGTTTTTTTACTTCATCCATAAACTCAACTTTCATTTTTAAATGGGACCCACAACCTATCCTATATTATTATATTGGCTTAATCATGTCATAAGTCCCTGAAGTTCGGGGTACTTTTGCCAGATACCCTTATTCTTTTTTTGCAATGTCTGACTTCCCGAAGTTACTTCTGAGTTTGTCATATACCCCTACTACCAATTCTGACTAATTTTGCTGACATGTAATATCGGAATCCTGTTCAGATGCAGGAGGTTAAACACCTGGTGCCCTGTGGTCGAAGATCCTTTTTTTTTAAAATTTAAAAAATTAAACTAAAAAACTTAATATTTTTATATTTTTAGTTAAATAAAAAAATTGAAAAAGAATTGAAGAGAGAGTTTGTCTTCGCCTGTGTGACGTCACTCGACACCACATGACCAACCTCCTGCGTCTAATCGGGATTCTGATGTTACATATCGCCAAAATTGGCCAGAATTAGTAATAGGGGTATATGACAAACTCAGAAGTAACTTCAGGAAGTCAAACATTGGAAAAAAAAAAAGAATAAGAGAATCTATAGCAAAAGTACCTCAAACTTCACGGACCTGTGACATAATTAAGCCTATTATATTTTACGCTGTATACTTTACCCACAATTAGTTTCTCTCTCCTTTTTCCTGCAATTCTATAGCACTTGACCCACCTTTGGCCATATGAACTGCTTCACCAAAAAGCACCAATTTTTCTTTTTCTGCATTCTTATCTACGAACTTTCCATCAGTGAACTCTAGAATTTTAGTTCATTCTTATCCACAAACGGGGTGATGAACTCCAACTGTGGATGCTCCTATAGTTCCTTCAGTTCTAAATATCTAAGTTCATTTCGAAGGAAAAAAACATGGAAATAAAAAAATAGTTAAAGTTGTAATTTGTATTTGAGATGATGATATTTAATTTCGGGGAGTCATACATTAAAAAATATAAGGATATTTGATAAAAGTATCCCAAACTTCAGGGACTTGTGACATAATTAAGCCTATTAAAAAAATTCTATGTTGTAAAAATAAAAATATTTGTGAAAAATATATAATTAATACCATTAAAAATTATAGTAATATAAACTTGGATTTTGTTAACAAATGTTTTTAAGGTATTTGTTAAAATTTCTATATTTAAAAAAAATAATCATAAAAATACATTTTTAAATGATTATTTACTGCATTTGACTTCTTAACAAGGACACGAAAAACAAACACTTATTAGAATTTGCCTACAAACTTGTTATGCTTTCATCTCTAAATAAGTAAATATAGGGATTTAATGGGTAAATTTTTAGGTGGATTAAGAAAGTTAGTTAATATTGTTAGTGATATTGAAAATGATAATATTTGATATATATTTTCAAAATTGCCCATGATAATTGAAATGCTATTTAATGTTTATCTATCAAGAGAGACGGAGGGAATACTTTTTAAAAAAGGAAAATGAAAAAAAAAATTGAAAAAAAAATCAAAAATAGGTATAAAACACGTTGGAATTGGAATGAGAGCATATGACATTTCCATTTTCCAATTGAGTATTGCCAATTTGAGTATCTCTTTTGCTGGCATAACTTCTATCGTAACAAATAACAAACAACTCAAGGGAGATACCAACAAACAATCTCAAAAAGAAAAAAAGAAACAAAAAAACAAAATAAGAAAAAAGAAACAAATTCCGATCGCTTATCTTTCTTTCTCCTCGTCGTTGTTTAATGCATGAGAGAACCATCGGATTAGTTAGTTGTATATTGATATTCTTGCACCTATCTGGATTCTGATACTCTCTCTTTCTCATCAAAATCAATGGCAGAAGCTTTTGGTTCTGCAACTGACAGCTCCCCATTATTGCAAGCCCAATATTCTGAGTTCCATAATATCAAAAGAACTGGTTTGTCTTATTCTCCTCTCATCTTCATAATCTTTCATTTTTCTTTTTCTTTCATTTTCTTTCTTTTATCAATTTGGTTTTCATTGTCTAAGTGTTATATATGTTTTGCTTTGGTGTTTTAAACTGATGTTGCGATCGCATTGCGTTTATCGCAATTGCGGAAAATAGCTGAGAAATGTGGCCGCAATTGCAGTCTCTATGCTGTCATAACCGCTGCAAGTTTGTAGCCCCAAAAATCGCCGCAGAATTTGATTCCCGACGGGCTGTTCCGCATAATTTGTAAGAACCGTCGTGTACCCCAAACAAGGAAGCACCTATACTTCATATTTGTCGCCTTATCGTCTTATACCCGTGTCCCGTGTCTATCCATTTTAGACACTTTTAATCATTTACTTTAACATTTTATATTTTTGTGTCGTATTGATGTGTCCCGTGTCGTATCCGTATTCCGTATCGTGTCCTTGCTTCCTTGACCCCCAAAACTGCAATATCGCGGCCGCAATTTAAAATAAGTGGTCTAGCGCGCCTCGAATTAAATTTCTGGGTCCGTAGCTGAATATGGAGTTGTTTGTTTGTGTTGTGAATGAAAACACAAAACACAGGGACAGTATGGACAGCAGTGGCACACATAGTGACAGGGGTGATAGGGTCAGGGGTGTTGTCATTGGCATGGAGCATGGCACAGCTTGGATGGGTTGGAGGTCCATTGGCAATGCTTCTATTTGCTTCAATCACTCTCTTCACTTCTTTCCTTCTCAGTGACACATACCGTTCTCCTGATCCTGAACATGGTCCCCATAGGAGTTCTTCTTATCTTGATGCTGTTAATTTGCATAAGGGTATGTAACCTTTTACTTTCTTTTTTAATCTTTTCAATTCGATTTAGTTACTTTTACAGTTTTATAAGTTACAACAACAACAACATGATAAGATATCGGTTTTGATTTCTCTGACTGTTTGTGATCTGATAAGATGAAGTAGAGAAAATCATGGATGATACTTCCCTTTACTTTTTTGCTTTCTTTTTTATATGAAAAAAAGGTGGGGTTGAGTGAAAGTGATTACTAAATAAATATGTCAATTTAGCCCAATTGATAAAGATTCGGCTCATATCTTACAAGAATGTGGCTTCATCTGTTGCTGTTCAGAAGACCTCATTAGTGGATAATAAGTGATTAGTAAAAATGTGGTTTAGGGCCATTTTTTTGTGTAGAAGGTTATTAGTAAATATCTGCTGCTGACCAGAAGACCTCATTAGGGGATAATATGTAAGTTCTAAGCACACAAAAAATCGCCATAAATAAGTGATTAGTAGATATGTGGTTTAGGGCCATTTTGTGTGCAGAAGGTTATTAGAATAGTGCTTTCAATGGTTAAGATTTTATGTACAAGACCTCATTAGTGGATAATATGTAAGCACTAAGCACACAAAAAATAGCCATAAAAGTGATTAGTAAATATGTGGTTTAGGGCCATTTTGTGTCCAGAAGGTTATTGGAATAGTGCTCTCAATGGTTAAGATTTTATGTAGATTTTTTGTATTTACCATTTTATCTAGGTTTTAGTTACATATAAATTAAACTTCATCCGAGGGTATGGTTATGTTATTTACATTTATTTTGAAGTTCACAGTGTACATAAAAATCTCATCATTTTGTGCTGTGTACTTGTGTCAACTGTGCCATGTGTGATTTGTCCCACACCTGAGTAGTTTGGTGGTGTCACGGCAACTCTATATTTTGAATCTGTTGATTGTTGTGTAAAGGTTTCCCTTTCACGCTTTTTAAATGCTTCCACATGGATCTTGCTCATAACACTTTGTCCTCCACACGTAACTACATTAAAAAGTTAAGAGAACTTCTAAAAATCAAACTGTGACTAGGAAAAAATTTATTAATGGTCAGGTGATTATTCATAAAACTAATCATTCACTGATTAGGTGACCTCATATACTTATCATATTCATTGCAGTATTTTGTGAATTGTGAGTTGTGACTACTCCAATAACTCTTTAAAAAAAATGATATATGTACATTTTTTTCAACACCCTTAATACACTCTGATTTTTAAGTAATTAATTTAAATTATGGAGACAGACTTTTCAACAGATTATTTCTTTCTCTTTGTCAAACAAGCAGGGGGTGACAGAGATGTAAGAAAAAAAAGTGGTGCACAATCTTTATTATTTTATTTTAAATTAAATTATTAAACAGAACATATAGACAATATATCTCTTATTCTTCTTATGGATTAGTGTTTTCTCCCAGAAGTTATTTGGTCCATGTTAAATTAAAAATATACTCAAACTATATATAACTCAGATGTTTGAGCTATTAGATTCTTAGATTCAATATTTAAGTAATACATGAGCAAAAAATAGGAGCAAAATCCATCAAGGTATCGTAATTTTTTTTATTCTTTAATTTATTTATTTTTTTAATATAAAGGAAAAGAAAAATATTACCTTATGATCATTTTGTTGATACTATGTAAAAAATCAAGTCTGGGAAATACACAATTTACCTGTGATAATTTAAAACTGAGAAATGCCATTGGCTTTACTAAACATAGTTAACATTGTGGTTATGATTAAGGAGAGGTCTGGTGAAACATATCATGGTGAATTAGTGATGGTGATAATGAAGAAAGCAATGGTAGATGAGCCATGGTGATATTGATAGGGGAGTTATGGTTAGAACTTAGAAGTTCTATTTAATTAGTGAACTTTTCTTGTTTTGGCTTCTTTCCTTTTGAACAGCATCTAATGTCAGTTTATAAAGTGTTAATGTTTCATGTATGGATTTTGTATATCATGTTTGATCAAATGTGCTAGCAGAACATTTGGAACAGCATCTTAATATGTATGTTTCTATATTCAAGACTGCTACTAAATGATGATCCTCATTGGGTGGTTGCAGGAGAAGGAAATGGAAGGCTCTGTGGCGTTTTTGTGAATGTTAGCTTGTATGGTTTTGGAATTGCCTACATCATTACTGCAGCTATCAGCATTAGGTGTGTTCATTAACTTATCTCACTGATTTTTCTATTGTTTTGTCATTTCCTTTTCTTTGCTACATTTATCTCTGTTATGATACCTGTTGCAAACAAGTATTCTCACTTGCACCAGGGAAACATGAAGATGTTCCCAGAATCTCACCATACCAATATTGCTAAGTCATTGTTTTCCATTAACTTGGATTGCTACTTGCCTTTGTGGCTGCAGTTCGATTGAAAAATCATTCCGTTACCATACCTTAGGGAAGGAACCAACATCTGGATCAGGGGACTCATATTACATGCTTATTTTTGGGGTTATCCAAGTTGTTCTCTCACAGATACCCAACTTCCATAACATTCAATGGCTGTCAGTCGTTGCAGCAATTATGTCCTTAGGTTATGCTTTCACAGGAATGGGGCTTGCTACCGAAAAAGTCATAGGTATGCTCACAATGCCTTATTGTTGTTAGATATTATACTATTCATGAGCCTTTACCTATCAACCTCTTTGATCCTGTGATTAAGAGTTTTGATTCTTAACAATGGTGTATTTCCTCAGACATAGTATGACTCACTTGTGCATGAATAATTGCTTGAATGTATATATTAGACTAAGTATTTATGGTAATTATTATTGCAGAGAATGGACATGCCGACGGTAGCGCTGCAGGAATCCCTACTTCCACTGAAATAGGCAAAGTTTGGCTGGTTGCTCAAGCACTTGGTGACATAGCATTCTCTTATCCATTCTCCGTAATTCTTATAGAAATACAGGTATGTACATTCTGATCCCAGGCAGCTGGAATATAACTTCATCACAGCCTTGGAGGTAAACATAAATAAAACTAATATGACTTAATTGCAATTCTTGAAGGATACTTTGAAGTCACCTCCACCAGAAAACGTAACCATGAGAAAGGCCTCAACAATATCAGTCTTCATCACAACATTTTTCTACCTCTGTTGTGGGTGTGCTGGATATGCAGCCTTTGGTAATGATACACCCGGAAACCTTTTAACGGGGTTTTCTCTCTCTAAGCCTCATTGGCTTGTTGACTTTGCTCATGCTTGCATAGTGATTCACCTAGTTGGTGCATATCAGGTACACATACATATAATATAAAGATATCATCCTCAGTTTTTTTTTATGGTGCTTCCATTTATCTCTACATTTTCCGGTTTCCACCAATTGTCTTGCAAAATAATGTGTCATCTTCATCTATCTTGATCTGGTGCAGGTGTATAGCCAGCCACTTTTTGCCAATTTTGAGAATTGGATTCGTTTCAAGTACCCTGAAAGTGAATTTGTGAATCACATATACTTCTTGAAACTGCCATTGCTGCCAGCTTTTCAACTAAACTTCCTTAGACTCTCTTTCCGAACTGCTTATGTTGCATCGACAACCGTGATTGCAATGCTTTTCCCCTACTTCAATCAGATTTTGGGAGTTCTCGGAGGCATAATATTTTGGCCGTTAACCATATATTTTCCAGTGGAAATGTACTTGAGTAAGTGCAACATTGAAGCTTGGACGGCTAAGTGGGTCATGCTAAGAACCTTTAGCATTATTTGCTTGTTCGTGGGATTGTTCACTCTCATTGGATCCATTGAAGGGATAATAAGTGCAAAACTAAGCTGAGATTCTGCTTTGAGAGTTGAGTCTCCCAGAATTGCAACTGAGGAATTGGATACATGGCAACATTTTTTGTTCCCTTCCTTTAAAAATCCACATTAAACATAGGACTACTACCTTATTAGTAATCACCTTTTTGATAGAACACATAAAGAGTCATCCCTATAATCAATTCAAGGTTTAGCTGTTCTGCTTGTTCAGCTCTTCTAAGATTGTAGCAGTACACTATGTATGATTGAGATGCTGAAGCTTAAAACTACATTTGTTTCTTGAGATGATCTTGATTAACTAGTTAGTTTGATGTGTAATAAATATTGAGTGGTAATTCTTAAGATGTAAACTGTCATTGAACTCTGGAAGCACAAAGTTGAGCGGGTCCCGGTGTTTTTATGCTGGAACCACACTCAGTTCATTTGCTAACTGAACAATCATGCAAGAAATAAATTAAGGGAGCAATTTATCATTCAATCTTGTCATAAATGAACAATCTTGTAAGAAATAATGCTAACTAGTGCGCTGAAACTATTGGTTAACGAAGTAAAAATGATCACTTAAATTGGAAATGTTGCGTTTACTGTATTGATAAAGTGTAGTCTTCGTATTCTAATACAAATATAGTTCTTTTGTATTTTTTAACTAATACTCTTAGAGCATTGGGTATTTGGGTAGCATGACTTTTTTTTAAAATAACACAGTTGTTGCCTAGTTTATAATGCAAGCTGTAAGAAGCTTACTCATAAAATTCTTTACTATACTTGGAGCTTATTGAGAACTTATTCGAAAATATGATACCTTCCATTTTTTTTTTTTATAGTAATGATGTTTGAATTTATGACTACGTGTAAACTTCTCACAAATCCGTCATCATTAGCTCAATCCTAATGGTTTCATTTTATGAGCTCTCTTCGGCATATTTTGATAGGGATTTGATTTTTGGCCTTCATTGTTAAATTTTTGGCATCCATTTTATAATTTCAGGGACAAAAATAACCTCACCATTATATTAATTTCCGTCTTTGGGGAACGAAAGTGTTTTTCGTGAAGAGAGAGACGAAAAAAATTGTTTTCCGTGATGCAGGAGATGGAAAAAAAAATACTCTTTTCCGTCTCCCACAATATGGAAGAGATGTAATACTTTTTTAAAGAGGAAATGTACTCTCTATGTACTAGCACGTTATGTTCCATTCAACCAACACAGAGACCCAGCAGATGTTTGTTATTTTCGATTATAAATGTTTTCTAATTTTGGGAAGTGAGGTTTGTTTTGATATTTTATTAGACTTAACAAAAACGGTTAGTTTTTTTTTTTTGGTAAACAAGGGGGCAAAAGCCCAAAAAAAATTACATCAAAGTACTATCTCTAGGAGTCGCCATCCTTGCATAGTCATGGAACAACAGGGGTCTTAAGCTATTAATAGGATGTTCAAGAAAACAACATTCTAAGGATATGTCCAAGCTGAAATTAGCCAAGAAATCCGCACAAGAGTTTCCTTCTCTCATAGTGTGGCTGAAATTGATTGTCCAATCTTTCATCCTCAAGAAATTGATATGTTGGAAGAGGCTATTTCTTCCCTTGAGCTGGGCAGCATTGTCTTCCTTGTTAAGATATTGAACAATGGTTAGAGAATCACATTCCACAATAATATTGTTGAAACCTCTGTTGATAGCTATATTGAGGCCAATTAAGATTCCCCATAGCTCGGCATTAAAAGCAGTAGTGACGCCTATCTTTTTATAGAAACCGCAAATCCATCGACCATTGTTGTTCCGGAAGATTCCTCCACATTCTGCAGTCCCAGGATTCCCTTTAGAAGCACCATCAGTATTGAGCTTGATCCATCCTTCCGATGGTTTTATCCATTGAATGAAGGTAGTCTCTATAGTTCTTCTATTAAGGCTGGTACGAAGAGGAATAATATCCTGTACCTGCAAAAGAATGAACTGTTTAGCGTCTATGGGGTATTGAAAATTAGGTTCATATATGGTTTTATTACGCCATATCCAGAGGAAATACAAAATACAAAGAAATATAACCTTCCAATCATTAATGTGATACTTCCCTTTGCCCGCATCCATGTTGAGTCTGCACCAAGAATGAAGGTCCGCAGAAAAGAATTCTGGGAAATCAGCAGCGGCAAGAAATTGAGACTAGATTTGTCGGGCTTTTATACAATCCCGCATCGAGTGGAGATTAGTTTCCTCATTACATGTACAATTGGGACACTCAGCTCCACCAAGGCTCCATTTGGATTTACGACTATTTGTTAAAAGTCTATCATGTCTTACTTTCCATAGATGATATTTCCATTTCTCCAGACACTTTGTCTTCCAGAAATCATTCCAAGGAAGGGGGGTAACAGTAAGGGCATCCTTTGAAAGCAACCTGTAGGCAAGTTTAATAGTGAAATTTCCATCATTAGAACCACTCCAAGCTAATCTATCATCATCCAGCTCCTTATGAGGACCAGGAATAGTCCTTATGATGTTTAAGATTTAGGGCTGAATCACGTTCTCAAGTTGTTCAAATTTCCAAGAACCATGGTCATTAGCCATGTCTTTAACTAGAGTTAAGTCATAGGTTAGATCCAAGGGATGATTGAGGAAATCTTGGAGATATATATTGTTACCCAGCCATTTATCTCTCCAAAACCATGTGCCTCTACCATTCCCCACCATGAATTCCAGATTTCTTATTAAAATAGGCCAAATATGAGCAATACGTTTCCAGAGGGCCGAATCAAAACTGGAAGTTACAATGTTTTTCAATAAATCACAACCTCTAGCATACTTCCCTTTCAGGACTTTAACCCAGAGATCATTAGGTTTAGTAACCAATCCCCAACCAAGTTTCATAATGAAAGCATCATTCATAACAGAGGTTTTCCAGAACCCGAGGCCTCCATGGGATTTAGGGAGGCAAAGACTCTCCCAACTAAGAAGATGGGTTTTCCTTTGTTCTCTAGAACTTCCCCAGACAAAGTTTCTTTGAGCTTTATCAATATCCCTGCAAACAGAAACAGGAAGAATAGAGTGTTGCATGATATGGTTAGAAATAGAACTAAGGACAGATTTGGCAAGCACAGCTCTTCCTGCAATAGAAAGACAGTTAGACTTCCAACCGGCCAACTTATTATTTAGTTTTTCAAGAATGGGTTTGAAGTTCTCTTTTCTCCTTCTTCCACCTTTATCAATAGAGCCGAGGTAGGAACCCAGACCCTTGGTCCATTTAAAACCGCTAAGGTTAACAATATCTGCAAAAACATCAGGGTTAGTATTTTTAGAGAAAAATATACTAGTTTTAGAATCCTTTATTTTAAGGCCAGAACTAGCACTAAAAACATCAAAACAATTCATAATGTTACTGTACTGGTCTATAGTAGCTTCAGAGAAAATTAGGAGATCATCAACAAACATCAAGTGAGAGATGTTAGGTCCCTGGTTACCAACTTTTATCGGTTTTCAGTTTCCTTTAGAGACCTCCTCCTCTATCATATGGCTTAATTTGTCTATGCAGATAACAAAAAGGAAGGGTGATAGAGGGTCACCCTGCCTTATACCCTTGGAAGGAAAGAATTTGTCCCCTTTAATACCATTCCAAAGAAGTTTGTAGGAAGTAGAAGTAATGCAAGCCATCACAAGATTGATAAAATCCATGGGAAGCTCCAACTCAGTAAGGCACTTTTTGATAAACTTCCACGAGATGCTGTCGTAGGCTTTTTCCAAATCAATTTTGATCAACATAAATCCCTTTCTTCCTTTCATATTTTTCATGGAATGAGTTAGTTCCTGAGCAATTATGATGTTATCTTGTATATTCCTGCCCGGGATGAATCCTGCTTGGAAAGGAGATATCCAACTGCTTAAGAAAGGCTTTATCCTGTTAGCCAAAATTTTGGAAATGCTTTTATATATGACGTTGCAGAGGGCAATGGGACGAAACTGGGAAGCTTTCTCAAGCAGATCAAGTTTGGAAATGAGAACCAGAAGAGTAGAGTTGATGACCCTTATAGCTTCAGGATTGGTCCAAGCATACTGTATGAAATCAACATAGTTCTTTTCAAGAAGATTCCAATTATGTTTGTAAAAAAATACAAAAACGCTTAATTTTGTTATTGATATTATAATCGAAAACATTTGATATTTTATTTCAAAACTATTCCTACATTTATCGGAAGTTGTGACACATTATCTTTTCCTACTTAATAAGAGCAATTTTAGAAAGGATTAATTAATGTAGTTAACTAGTTGGAATTGTGTTTTACAAATAATATTAAAAAAAAAAGCTACCAAAAGTCTTATATTAAGGATAAGATATTGTATTTTAGAAAAAGCTTATTACATAAGTCTAAAGGCTAAAACTATGAAGTCAAACATAATAAAAATTCATTAGAAAACATAGTTCACTATTATTTAAAAAAAAAAAAAAATTAGTTTTTCAATATATAGTTATATACACACTTTTTTTTAGCCTCCTATCAATTTGAAATAACCATATACTCAGAGGTGGCCAAAGTCGTAATAGTCTAGTATAAGCAATGCTAGGAAAACGAACATCAAGCTTTATCTAGAAAATTCTTGTGTAGCCCCAAAGTGAAGTAGATCATAGTCAGACCCTACGTTAGGGACCCACACCAGATAGTATCATTACTCTAAATACAGTACATCACAAGAAAATGTTCAAGAAAGATCAAAGACCTCGCACGTGAAACAACCTTGACATTTGCAACGTAAGATAGGATCCAACCATTCCTCCCTGAAGTTAGTTTTGTGTGATCAAGGCAGAAGCCTACCCAACACATGCATGAAGCACACAAACTATGAGCAAAGGAGTCAACAAAGAAAAGAGGAAGAGAAAGAGAGGTGTTGACCGGGCATCTTGTGGGTGAGCTACCTGCCTCTGTCCACACGCTCGATGGAGTTGAATTCTTTAATAAAATCATGCACCTTTGATGCCTTTGGGCCTTTGCCATGTATCCCCATGCAATTCCAATTTGCATAACTTATATATAAAGAATAACGAACCATTACCAAAAAATACAGAGAAGAAAGAAAAAACAACCCAAAGAAATATTCCACGTCTTCCGTTTTTGCCTCGAAAGACTGGTAGAGAGTTCACAAGTACTTGATACTTCCCTCCATTATTCTACTCCTCACCTTACCTGCCTCTCAAAATTAGCATTTCTTACCGGTAGAAGAGTGCGGTTAAAAAGAAAATTACATAAATGGGGCGCATTCCATGCTGTGAGAAGGACAATGTTAAAAGAGGACAGTGGACACCGGAGGAAGACAACAAACTCTCCTCCTACATTGCTCAACACGGCACCCGCAACTGGCGTCTCATTCCCAAAAATGCTGGTTAGTCCCTTCCTGTACCCATGTAGCTATATCATTTGAGTTGAAAGTGAATTTAGTTAACCCTTCCTTAATTAGTTATTAGTGAGATGTAATGTAAGGGAGTGCATTATTATCGACTTCGAAAATGACCAAGTTGTTATAAAATTGTCACTCGGACACTAATTTGCACAGAATTGTAAACTCTAGGGCGCAAAGCAATAAAAATTGTTATTGTATTCACATCATTGTCAATAAAAACAAACTTTTTATACTCATCTTGCTTATGACATAGGCCTCCAAAGATGTGGAAAGAGCTGCCGGCTAAGGTGGACTAATTATCTTCGTCCTGATCTCAAACACGGCCAATTCTCGGACTCAGAGGAGCAAACCATTGTGAAGCTCCACTCAGTTTTTGGTAACAGGTACATTGAGTGTTTACTGTATTGAAGTTAATGTTATTTCGTAGCGCGAGTTTCTTTATCTAACTACCCATAATTACTTACTAAAACGGATGTGTTCAGGTGGTCACTAATAGCAGCTCAGCTGCCAGGACGCACCGACAACGATGTCAAAAACCACTGGAACACCAAGCTGAAAAAGAAGCTTTCAGGCATGGGTATTGACCCTGTAACCCACAAGCCATTCTCCCATCTAATGGCTGAGATTGCTACAACTCTGGCACCCCCACAAGCAGCTCACCTAGCTGAAGCAGCCCTCGGCTGCTTCAAAGATGAGGTGCTCCACCTTCTTACCAAGAAGCCAATTAACTTCCAAGGCCAGCATTCCTCTGCAGCACTGGGGAATGACATTACCAATTACAATAACTGCAAGCCAGAAGAGAACGACGAAACTGTCGACAAGATTAAGCTTGACTTTTCAAAGGCTACGCAAGAGGAACCTGAAATGATGCCCTCAAATAAACCCTGGGACTCCACTGCAGCTACGTCTGCAAGTTATACAATGCCGTACAGTGTTTTCCCAACAATGCCCTCATTTCAGTATAGCCCATCATCTTTTTGCAATAAAGGGGATGCATCACCATGGGGCCAAGGAAGCACATGCACAGCCATGGATCAACAAGGCCAGTTACATGAACAAGTTGAAGAAAATGAGGATGATTTTGAGGCTACAAAAGAAATGAGAAATCTATCCAATATATTCAACTCAGACTGTGTCTTGTGGGATTTACAAGCAGATGATTTAATTAACCCCATGGTATAAGAAAGATTACAGAACAGAGGAGGGCAAGATGCTCAACTTTTGGAGACTAGAATAAAGAATAAACTACTTATGAAGATGATTAATGGTACTACATGTAAATCAGAGCTATTTTTACAATATATAGATACACTAAAATGAAAATCTCTTTTCAGCCAATATTTTTAAGTACCGTCCCAACAATATCTTTGGAATATTAGATCAAGCAAAATATGATGATGAAGAGGATGTATCGGCCAGAATCTGTGAACGAGGTTTAGAAAGCAAACAAAAAAAATCAGAAAAATTATAGGCACAAAAACAGAAGTAATGATAAAAATTTCTGAATCAAAGGGCACAATATCTTTAGAAAGCAAGCTACCTCGAGTTGCTCTTCAGTAAATAACTCTTTTTGAACATTCCATGTATCAGCATGGGTCCGCCGGAACTCTGCAACTGCTTTTGTAACTGTAGATTTCACAGGGGATGGCTCCCCACTAAAACGAGCCAGTAGTGTAACAAGCTTAGGCAACCAACTGAAAGAAAGTAGTAATGCTATCAGGAAATAACAACAGAAAACAGTGGCAAAAAAAAAAAAATCAATAGATGCATAATCAATCCTTCATGTCTCCCAAAAGAATGATGATCCTTATAAATATAGTATGGAGCTAAACACACAGAAAAACCTATGCATAAAGAGCAACAGTGATTTCATGAATATATATTCTATTGGATTGATTTCTCCCTGGTTCACTGAACTTAACTTATGTCAAGTTCAGTTACCATAATCCATCCCCAAGAAAAAAGCATGGTTGGGTATTAGATAGTTAAATTATGGCCATGGTGCTACCATTTGCTTCATCTATACTTCTAAAGTGATAGGGGCATTGTATACTTTTGATGTTTGATACTCATCCCCCATACACAAATAAGCTTAGATTTCCATATGATGCAGAACTTGAAGATTGTGGTTACCCATATTGCAGAATGCAGATGATGTGAGGATTTCACAATATTGTGAAAATAATGCTCAATGCACTTTTAACATGAAAAAAATATTCTCCCTTCTTTTTAAATAAATTCAACTAAAAAATGTATTGATCTAATGTTTAACTTATTGCAATATCACAAGCATTGGATTTTACCGAGCTGTCACTCACATACAAATACATAAGCATATTATATGGACTCTATTATTGTGGACAAACCTTGGCATATCATACGGAGCTGATAATACAGAAGCTGCCAAAGCTAATACAGCACCATGAAGAGATGCTACATATGAACCAGAGCTTGAATTTCTGCATTAGAAATATTCCATACTTCATCAAGTATACATGTGTTTAGCCAAAATAAATAAATAAATGAGTTTGCTATCTGATCAAGAGCTTTTTAATTTTCAAATAAAAAAATCTGTTAGCAAATCTCTCCCAGTATACATAAAATATTAATGAAAATAGCTGCAATCACCATGAATCCATGACTTATTTTCTTTTATCATAAATGACAAACAGTTGAGTTAAACATTACGACTATTCTCAAAACAGAACCTAGAATTATAACCATTTATAACTTCACAAGACCATCCACAAAATAAAAAGATGACACTGAACTCAAAAATACAGCGGAGCAGTATTTCAACGTTCTTTCAAATATAAAATATTTCAAGGTTCTTTTAGTCTTCCTTTTCTACAAAAACAAGTAAATTTCCCAAAACATGAGGAAAAGAATAACCTCAATTTTCTTCTCTTTTGTACGTTATTTGCCTCCTCGTAAGCTCTATCACGAAAATCTTTAGCGAGATTTTCATCTCCACCCTTCATTAAGCCTGCTAGAACTGCTGCAGCATGTTCCCTTACCTGAATAACAAACAAATATTAAGTCTTCCAAAATGAGATGGCTTAAAATGTAAGAATCATATAAGGGTAAATGTCAATAGCAAGGAATAAAAATGGATGTAATCAAAAGAAAAGCAGCACGCCACAGGTCAGAAAATGGTTTCCTTATATACGCCAATTAAAATTTTGCCAGCATGGGGAGCGACAACCAGTGGTAACTACAAATAAATATTTACAGAGAAATACTCAAAAAAGGAATAAAAAACCAAATATTTTGCATTTCTAAAAGGAAGAGCTTGCCTCGACTTGGTTGTCTACCAGCAACTTCTCAACTGTTCTCCAAATTTCCTGTTTCTTTGAACTTGAGAGAAGGAAAGTGTGCCTGTTACAGAAGGAACAAAGCTTTATTTGCATATGCTTCACAAAAGACAGAAAAAGTAAATACTCAACAAACAAACTGAAAAGGTAAGCCACAAACAAATGAGAAAATAATTATCAATTAAGAAATTATCTGAGTACAAGTTGCCAATATTTCCAAAATCAACGCAAATAAGATACTTTTTAAGAAAACATTATCACATGAAGCTAGATGCCTATAATTTCTAAACATGCTATCATTCAGAGTATGCTATGCCAAAGCAAACCTGTCACAAGATCATCATACCTATACATGAAGGTACGCAAATATGTCAACGTAGCAGATCTAGTTCGCCAGTTGGAATCATTGGCAGCAGAAAGAATCACGGAAACAACCTTCTCAAGGTGAGGTTCCCAGATAATCATCCATTTTAGCAATTCAAATGCTGACTTGGCTAATGTCGACAAATCTTTATTTGAAGTTTCCTACAAAAGCAAATAAAATTACTCAAAAATGTGATAACTAATACCCTCAATCCTTGAATGATGGAATCAAATAAAGCAGGAAATGAATATATATATATATATATATATATATATATATATATATATAGAGAGAGAGAGAGAGAGCAAAAATCATATCGCAATATAAGTGTTTTTATATGAATTTATCATAAGCAATAGGCTGGTCTATAAGAAGAAAAACCACTTATTCATATTTTATACAAAAACTCACGAAGGAAGGCCATGAACAAGTAATCTTCAACTTTAATAGCCTCAGAAAATTGAGATCCAGAGATTTCAAAGGCCTATATTCTAGATTTGATTATATGATTTATTGAACACCTTGTTACTTTTTTCCAACTTCGGTGGAACCAGTCTTTGAAGAAAGTTAACGCTCATAGAAGACCAAGTCTAAGATATATCATAATATCCGGCATTAACTTTTGGAAGAACATGAGATTCTCAAAATTTCAAGCTCTGATACGTGAACCTCCTCTTGTTAGACAAATGCTAAGAGAACCAAATTGACCCTTAATACCACTATGAGCATCAGTTGTCTAAAGCCTTGAGACAATTAATTATGCACAACAAACCATTCGAAAGTGTCAAAATGAAAAACAAATCAAAGTACAACAAGTAAAGAAATCAGATAATAGTTAAGAATATAGTAAAAGAAGCAGTAAAAAGTTTCAAATGTTATAACTACAGTCAAATCTATGGCACAAACCTGCAAGGAAATGACAGGATAAAGCAGCTCCACAATCACATCAAGTAGGTAAGAGGATCTCCCAGACTTCAATGATGAGATGATGAAGTAGAGTAGCTACATATGTTTGGAATAGTAAACGATTAGCAAATGAATTCATAAGTAAAAGCAAAACATGCTAAGCTATATGCTTCCGTTAGTACCGTTTCCATCCATTTCATATCATCTTGTGAATCACCATCCAAATGCCCATTCTGAGAACTTGCATCTATGGGAGTCGCCACTTTGTCTGATTGGGTAGCAATCTGAATGTTCACAACAGCTTCAGCTGCTCGCTCGGTAAGGAACTGAACCCAACTTTCATCGTTCATCAAATTATCAACATTGTTGTTTCCCTTATCAAATGCATTATCATGATGACTTGAATGATATAGCCTAATGTTAGAGCACAAAACAGAAAGGGTAACACCCAGAGCTTCCCTCACCTAGTCCACAAACAAATTGAAATGGGTCAGGACCAAAAACAAATAATAAAACTTGTCTCCACTGATATATTATTACTTAAATTTTTAATAATAAATAAAAATAAAATAAGATCCAGTGCCCACTGAATATTTCAACTACAGACTCCAATTTAAAACATGGATGTGAGATCTTATATGTTCTCATGCAACCTGACCATGCATTAGTTAATTAAATTGATTAACTATAGTTATAAATGTTTTTGCAGGGATTTTCCTTTTTTTCCTTGTAACTCCGGTTGTAGTGGATTTTCAAGTTTAATCACCACCACAGCAGAATTTTTTGATTAACAGTTGATCCAATTTATGAATAATAGCTAACCTAGTGCTTTTCATCCTTTATAATGTTTTAATTGCAGAGAGTTGTCCAAATTCGGTTAACATAAGAATCAACTAAACCAAATTTAATATCTAGCATCTGGATCAGGTAATCCAGCCTACCATATCTAGCATCTTAATGCTGAACGAATAGGCTCCAAGTAGTTACAGCAACATATTTGTTATTAGGCATGTGAGCGACCAGCAATATAAAGGACTAAATTTATAAAAATCAATAGATGTAAAAGGTGACATGTCATATTCCAGATAAAACTATTTAATATCGTTAGGTGTATGAAGTATATAGCAAATTCATGGTTTTGTAGTGATACTCGACTAGAATTGTTAGGTAACAGTTAGGGGGAACATGGTAAACATAGGAGCATAGGAAGGGAAAATTCAATCAAGTGACTGATTAAGCATATAGGGTAGGAGGGAATGCTTACTTGGGCTGATGAGTGGCACATATTACCAAGAACTTCCTTCAGCAGTGTATTGTGTAGCTGGATTTCAGTTGCTGGCATTTTCTGTGGGGATATTTCTATAAGTGCAGCTGCCAGAAAAGCATATCGCTTGGCTGTTATAGTGGTAGCTACTGTTGGAGGCAAAGGTGTCATCAAAGAATCCAGAATTTTCTGCCTCAAAAGAGGTACTCTTGTTCCATACTTTCCTTTACCAGTGATTGCATATCTAATGCAAGATGCCCACTCAGAAACTGATTCAACGGATTGTGCTAAAATGATATTCTTCAACTGAGGCATCAGCCAGCTTTCCCATGCTCCTGATAGACCATCAATATCAGAATGTAACACACCTGCGAATGCTTCAGCAGCTACACATTGTTTAGACCGCTCCTTGGCAATCGTAAACTCATCTACGGCACCTTTAAGAGCCAATACTACAGGCATGCCACATTCTTGTACTAGCCGCTTGAAAATACGTGCAAAACTTGAGTAGAATGAATCACTTCCTAAAAAAGAGATCCAACTTGGTGTACGTGGCCACGATGCCGAAAATTCAAAATAGAAGCGGGTTATAGATTTGTCTGCTAAGCTTTGAAAACTGGAATCTCCATGATGTCCTCTTGCAGCAGTTTCAGTATCAGTTATTATATGAACATGAGAAAGACTAGTCAGTGTCTCATTGAAGAAACCCTCCTCCTGAAAAGTTTTAGTTAAAGCTGCTTCAAGGGATGACTTGGCATTGCCTTGCAAATCCTCAAGTACGGCAGATTTCTCACCAGGAGACAGCCTATAAGGTGATTCTTTTAATAGTGTATTCAGAGCCGAAATTGCAAGTATCCTTGTCTGAGGAAGTTGACTTTTCAAATTTTGTAGAAAGTGTCCTGAATAGGCAAGCACATGAATGACATAAACACATTGTACAAAAAAATAGTGCAGCAATATTTACTTGAATGTGCAAATAGAGAGGAGCAAAAAAAATGAAAGGAATAGAAATATCCAGAAGCAAATAAGAAGTATGCAAACCAGCAGTTTCACTCAGAATTTTAGATGATGAATTTGGGTGGTTCCGAGAAGCCAAAGCTAGAAGGAGCAGAATTCGGTTAGCCATTAAATTGTATCTGTAAAAACAGAAACTATTTAAGCCAATGTTCCGAACGTGAAAGAATCTCAGAGAAGAAAGCATAAACTAGTACAACAACAAATAACAATAATTATGATGATGATGATGTTAATAATAAGAATACGGCAAAGTAGCAGCTAGACGGAACTCAAATATGCATGGGAGCAACCATCTATCATGATTTTCAAACAAATTTCAAACGAAGTTACATCCAGAAAGAAAGAAGATTGAATGAGCGGAATTTACCTCCAATGCAAGCCAGTAGAATCAAAACTCATAGAGCCAATCTGGGAAACCAAATCTAAAAAACCAAGTTCACCAGTATGATTGTCTTTGTCTGATATACGGAAAAAGCTTCTAGATACTCCAGAAAATTGGATGTTATACTTTACAAAAAGCTGTTGAAAGAAGGGAAATGTTAAACGAGAAAAAGCACACATTAAAACTGTAATAGGGAATAAGTTTACCTCATTAATTGCTTTCTGAGCTTTCAAGGATTCATGATGAGAACTTCAAGAAGAAACCAGTGAAAGTATCATTCTCAAATATTGCATATGGTACAACATTTTATAATCTAAAACAGGAGATAGAGAAAATGGAATTACCTTGAAAGAATCGCCAATATAAACGAAGAGAATGATTTTGGATCCTGAATCAAAGAAAATATGTAAGAGATATGAAAGCATTCACTGAACAAGAAGTGTGTTCGAAGATACGTAAGAGAATAAAGACAATTTTAAGAACATAATCCTTGAAAATCACCGTTGTCAAATGCTTGAGAACTGTTTGTGAGGCAAGGACTGAACAAGAACCCAGCACTGCATATTCCTTGGCACTGGGGTCCTTCAAGGTATTGGAAAGAGTGATAACACACTTCGAAATCATAGATGGCCATCTCTTGATCAGCTTTACGAGAGCTTTTCCAGCAAGTCTGACATCATACAAGAAATTTCAATCAGGCAAAAAAAAAAAAAAACAGTAATGGTATTAAATAAACCGTGTCAGGTTATTGGATGAGATACCAATTCCAATACCTGACATCCAAACATGTTGGGAAAGAAAATCAGCATAAATATTTGCAAACCAATTCATAGAAATAAAAAAGGTACTAAACTTCTAAATGATACCTAAGATAAGCACCTAAAGATAATTTAAATTATACATGATACATAGATGCCGCTATATATTATTCTTGTTAAATTGCTTTTGTAAGGTAAAAAATATCATTAGACAAGAGAGAGACGTGAGAATAAAAATGGAGGATGGGATGTACTCCTAAGCAATCACTGTACAGATAATTCTAACTACTTATTTTTATCATTTCAAAACAAATTAGTTTCTTTTGCCAAGCTGAATAAATTCGTTGTTGACTTAATGGCCAATGCATGATGTTTTACTTAAATATGAACCCTTTTTTTTTTATTTTAACATGAGGAACAAACTTTGACATACAGAACTGTACCACAACCTGACTAAACACTTCAAAAATTAATGACAAGACTTTTAACTTTCAATTCCCTTTTTCTTTTCAACTCTATTCTCTGTAAACCATTGCCCATTTATTGACACACGATGTAGAAGTCAAAGTCCTTTCCATGTTAGACCAATAAAGATGTGTTATACTCGAAATGCTACTAAAAAGCCAAGTCTTTGAACTGATTTCATTCGGCTATTTTGCTCCTTCAAAAGAATTCTGCATTCTTTGTTTTGATTATTGAGGAAAGCTAAACTGCCTACCCAAGGTCGGTCATGTAAAATATTAAACATGCTCTCAGATTAAAAAATATAAGTGCTTATACAGAAAATTATATCATATAAGACTTTCATTCCAGTTTGCAATGGATGTTTCATTCACAGATTCACTTACAGACGGACAGTTTCATAGCTGTGCAAACAGAGACTCAACAAATCATCCACCAAAAGAGTCACATGATCTGATGGAAAGAAATTCCCACTCATACGGTAAAGATGATAGGTTGCTTGTGAAGATCTCCATGTATTGTGCATGAATGTCTTGTCAATAAGAGCCCACCTAGGTCTGCAATGACAATAAATTTCAATGTTCTATCGAAGTTCTTGGCACACTTTCCTGTGATAAAGAGAGGTTAATACCTTTTCTTTCCTTTAGAATGAGAAGACACAATGAAATTAATTGGAGGTTCTATTATGGCAGCAGATTCCAACTTCCAAGCATGCCTGTGACTAGACCACTCATCATATTCCAAACTTCCTGTGTTGGAAATAGGGAGCAGAATAAGTTAAGCAGCGAATATACAAACGGAATTTGGAATACTATATGAAAAATTATCCAGATAAAGCATTCATTACCATAGTTTCCTAAAGCATCCATAATACGAATGATGAGTATCAACAGAATGCTGTCATCTGATTTTTTCTCGAGGATATATCTGTTAAATGAAGAACAATGGGATTCATGAAACCACAAGCACATAAGTTGAAGGAATGGCATACAAAGCAACATTTAACTGTGGTCCTTACTTGCAGGCTTCATGTACAATCTCAGTAGCTTTTTCTCGCAGAGCAGTACTACCAACAGTACAACCTGTTGCTCCAGCAATTAGAAACAACTGGTTTGAATCTTCGACCATTCCATTCCTGGAGTCTGGGACAAAATCAGGCAAGCAAGAAAAAAGTCCTTGCAAACATGATTCAATACGTAAAAGAGTCACTTTCAAGAGCTCTTTCTCATCTCCTGCATTCGATGAAACAGGAAAAGAAAAACATAGTTCAATAAAGGAACTTCCTTCAAAGAACACTGGTGTCCAAATATGTCTTAATGATCAACAAAATATATAAGAAGTAAAAAAGGAAAAAATAAGAGAAAGTATTTAAAAGAGCTCAAAATAAATTAGCATCACTATCAGCAAGCAAATAGAAATTCTAATTGGTACTAGTCTTATAACTTTGTCCTAAAGAAACACAAGAAATCTTGCTTAGGATGACGGAATAACTATATGAGACATGCTTATTTGTTATACCTTGATCAGCATGGATTTTAGATTGGCATATTTTCAACAGATCATCCAAAGCTGACTTGAAGTGAATGTCTAAAAGCTCATTTACAAAATGAACTTCTTCATCACAAGGAATATGCCACTTTGGGATCAATCTTTCATCAGCGGTTAAGTCTTTAGTGCTAATCCATTCTTCTAGAGCAGCTGCATCAGGGTGACTAAGAACACACCTACACAAAACAAAATTTTAATATAAGATTTGCAGAGAGATATAAAACTCCACAAAGAGGAAGAAAACTAAATACACATAGTCAAAAAGTATGAAACCGTTTTAGATACATACCTATACTGATCTATTGGATAATAATGAATCTGACTTCCAAGAAGGGACCGAAGAAGATGATCAGCAGCCCCATTAACCTGTCAGTGACAGTAACAACAATCAAATTTAGATACAGAACTAATGGACCAATATTCACCACGAAACTTGAGTGAAGAGAACATAATCAGCTTATTTGAACATATTAATCAAGTTCAAAAGAATAAGACCTTCCAAGATGGTGAGTCAAAAGCCAAGAAGATAGCTTCTTTGAATTGATCGTTGTAGCGGAGAAGTGCTGGGCCACCATATGTGATGCCAACAGATAATATCTTTAGTTGATAGTCAATTGAAGCTTCAAGAGCTGGTGAAATTGTGGATTTAACCTGAAAAATTAAAAAAAAATAACAAAAAAGGGTCTTAACTTTCAAGAGAATTGAGCTGCAATATTGCAGTGAAAGGTAACCACGCTTCAAAAATAGTACCTTGGTTGAAGCAGAAGCCTCAAAAGTTCCTCCTCCTCCAAATCCAGTCCTCGGTGTTCCTTTCAAAGAGGATATCACAGACACTAATATTGGCTCAACAATTTGACTAACTGCTGCTTCTGGATTTGAGTGAACACATGCACAACAGAGCAGTCCAACCTCTGCAATGGCACCAGGGAGAATATTTGTCCTCACAAACTTGGAAATTTTCTTCAAAGCCTGTTAACATGAGAGTGAAATGTTAGAAAAAATAGTAGACCAGAAATTGCAGTGTCTATTAAGTATTTTAAGTCATGAAGTAGTACCTGGTTATACAGAGATGTTGACAGCCTCCCAAGAAGAATTTCAAGCACACAAAAGTAGTATGGACCATCATCAACCAGAAAAGTTCCTGATGCAGCTGATGACTGCAGACCTTCATTTCTAAATATACCAGAAACAAATTATATAATTGTAAAAGCATAATAAGAAATATACAAAAATATACAGTTCAATAACATTGTTTCCAGATAAAGTAACATGCAAGAGGGACATCTGGCACCATTACTTACATAACACTGCTGGGTTCCAAGTGAAGAAGTAAGGAAAATAGACGGCATAAGAACTCATCCAACCATTCAGAAAAGCGGATCATTGGCATAAATGATAAGTCATCAATGTTATCATCCAATAAAGCCAGCTGCATTTGGTAGATAGGTTAAGCTTTCTTTACAGCATTATGAAGCTGTTTATTCATATATATCAAAAAGTTGCAAGCTCACATTCGAAAAAATGGAACCAATCAGTTGCATGGTAGCCAAGGTTTTTGGAGGGTCATTAGCATCCATTCCAAGTAATGCATTGGATAATGAAAGCCCCACAAGATCAATAAATGCATCATCACTACCACCAAGATCAACTGGTTTTGTGGAGGAAGCAGTCAAAGATTTAAAAAAGAGTGAACGCCCAACAAATGCCACTGACATCACTGCAATTTTCAACTGGTGGATGGCTGTCATCTGGCCAGGCAAAACGGATTTGATCAGATAGACAAGATAGTCTAATAAAATACTGTTTTGGAGTGCGTAAAGAATATCCTATCCAGCAGTAGGCATTCTATCAAGTACAAAAATTCTGCTTTGGGGAAGTCATTAACAACATATAAATTCTGAAACTCTACCATAGAAGAAACTCATGTAGCACTACTAACCGTCTCGAGGGCCATACGAAACCGAGATGCCACAAATGGAAGAACCAATGAGGGTTCCACATAGGACAATATGGAAGTTGCTGCAGCAACTGTCTCGGAGAGATGCTCATTCTTGCTGTATTGACCACGATCAATTAACTTTAGCACTGAATTTACAAAGAAAACCCTCTCTGATTCCCCAAGATGCTGTTCAGCAGGTCTGCTATTATTAGTTCCCCTGTATTACAGAACTTCTTCAGTTGCATAAAACTAACAGAGAAAAAGTAGAATGTATGACAACTTCTAAGTTATTCTTACAACTGTTCATTCTGTAGACGCTTCTGAAATTGAATCACCAAATGGAACAAAAACCTCTCCAATGAGTAAGTCCATCGACCACCATTTGAGGGATGATAATATCTACAAAATAGAAACTGGTAAAAACTAAGAAAATAACTGAATTGAAAAGAAGACAAACTTAACTAAGACAAATAATAGGAGCACTGCGAGAGTAAACTAACTGTTCCAAAATGTTGACCAATTTCTCAAAGTGCTGTTGTGCTGAACTACCAGGTTTTAGTAGATATACCTGCAGTTACAATTTCAAAAAGACCATTTAACTGCAAGTAACAAATCAGCAACATGGTCCCAGTGTTATAATCCCAAAAACGTAACCCATGGAACATTTGCTTACAATTGATTTGGCAATAGCTTTTGCTAGGGTGGCATTTTTATTAGAGAACAAGAATCTTGTGTAACTCGGGACATCCAGTGAATAGGGATATGATCCACTTCCATTTGCAACAGGAACCTGTGATTCACAAGTGCAAGCATGAAACGTGTGGATTTATCCAAATGACTAACCAAGATTTTGCCTCTGATAAAGAATAAGGTATGCAAATTGTTAAATACTGTATAGTTTATGTACTTTCATATTGTATAGTTTAGTAGTTTAGAATTCACAGCTGTAACACTATGTGTTGACAGCTGTACATTGTAACTTAAGTTAGTTGAGACTCCTACTATAAATAGATAGGAGTACTCATTTTCTAACTAACAATAACAGAATACATTTTCAGATTCTCTCTCTTCTCTCTCTTTCTCTCTCTCTCTCACTTTCTAACATGGTATCTAGAGCTTCTACGCGCCAACCTCTCTCTCTCTTCAGTGCGATTCTGAGTTTTCTCTTCTCACTGGCGATGGTGACTCTCCATTGAAGACCTGTGCTCGCGATTTGGTTCTGATTCTTCTCTTCTCCATTGCGATCTGGTTCTGCTTCTTCACTTCTCATTCGCGATTCAGAATTTCCTCTTCTCACTTGCGATGGTGACTCTCCTTTGAAGATCAGAGCTCGCGATTTGTTTCTTCCTCTTCTCTTCTCAATTGCGATTCTGTAGCTTCCTCTCAAGTGCGATTTTGAGCTATGCTCTTCTCTGGATTCAGCGATTCTGTTGTGCGAGTCTGGATCTTCATCTTCTTCCATTGGCGATTCTGAAAATTCATCTTCTCACTTGCGAGTGCATTTCTTCTGATTCTTCACAAGCAGATTTTGATTCTTCAATATTTTTTGGTTTGCGCGTGTTCTCTATCTTCGATCCTTCAATTTTCTTCAATGGCTTCCGCTCCACCACCTTTAACTACGGTATTCACTCCTGTTACCTTCTCACACTCTATTTCTGCAAAACTCACAGATAAGAATTATCTTGTGTGGAAGCAGCAAGTTGAAGCTGTGATTGCTTCTCACAGACTTCAACGTTTTGTTGTGAGTCCTCAAATTCCAGCAAAATATCTTACTGATGATGATATTGAGTTTGATAGAGTTAACCCTAACTACTTGAATTGGGAAGAACAAGATCAACATATTGTATCTTGGTTGTTACAATCTCTATCTGAACCTGTTCAAGCTAGAGTACTTGGCTGTGAACAATCTGTGTCAGATACTGCTGCTGCTACACCTAGACCTACACCTTCCTCTTCTGATTTACAGGATAATTCTTCTTCTCTACAAAATAATCACATATCTCCCATTCCTACTCCTTCTTCCTCTTTACCATCTACAGCATCTCCTACTATTTCTCTTAATTCTAATAATACTTCTTCTACTAGTTCTATATCTGTTCCTATTAATTCTCATCCTATGATCACAAGATCAAAAGGTGGTACTAATTCTGGGATTCCAAGAGTCTATACTGCTCACTCTAAATCTGCAGCACCAAAGGATATATATGCTGAACCTGTTTCAGCAAAGGTAGCACTCACTATTCCTCACTGGAAACGTGCTATGGAGGAGGAATATCAGGCCTTAATTAAAAATAATACCTGGACTTTGGTTCCTCTGCCCAAGGGAAAGAAGGCTATAGGATACAAGTGGATTTATAAGGTGAAGCAAAATCCTGATGGCACACTCAACAAATTCAAGGCTCGTGTGGTAGCAAAGGGGTTTCATCAGAAATATGGTCGTGATTATAGTGAGACATTCTCACCAGTGGTGAAACCAGTCACAGTCAGAGTTGTTCTTACTCTTGCACTTACTCATGGGTGGGATATTCAGCAGATTGATGTGAATAATGCATTTCTTAATGGTGATCTTGAAGAAGAGGTGTACATGCAACAACCAGAGGGGTTTCATTCTGGAGATAATTCTCAGGTCTGCAAACTTAATAAAGCACTGTATGGTCTGAAACAAGCACCTAGGGCTTGGTTTGAGAAGCTAGCTGGCACACTCTTGTCTCTTGGGTTCCGAAAGTGTAGATGTGATCATTCTCTCTTTATTCACAACACTTCCTCTCATAGACTCTATGTTTTGTGTTATGTGGATGATATTATCATCACGGGCACTTCTCCTACCATGATTAAAGATCTGATTGGGAGGCTGAATTTGGCTTTTGCTCTTAAAGATCTTGGTGCACTTGATTATTTTCTGGGAATTGAAATAAAGAGACTCCCTACTGGTGATCTCCTACTTACTCAATCTAAGTACATCAAGGATCTTCTTGAGAAAGCACACTTCACAGATATGAAGAGTCAACCTACACCTATGGTGGGTGGACAGAAATTGACTAAACAAGGCTCTAACTACATGGCTGATCCATCTGAATACAGATCCTTGGCTGGTGCACTTCAGTATGTGACTACTACTAGACCTGAAATCAGCTAGTGTCAATAGATTGTGTCAATTTCTCTCTCAGCCCTTAGAGGAGCATTGGAAGGCTTTAAAGAGGATTCTTAGGTATCTCAGTGGTACTGTTGATCAGGGATTATTGCTGAAACCTACTTCTAGGCATGGTCCTTTGCCTTTATTTGCATACTGTGATGCAGATTGGGCATCTGACCCGGATGATAGGAAGTCTACTTCCGGCTCATGCATTTATTTGGGCTCTAACCTAGTGTCTTGGTGGTCTAAGAAGCAAGAGTGGGTTGCTCGTTCTACAGCTGAAGCTGAATACAGGAGCCTTGCCAACACTGCTACTGAACTAATGTGGATTCAAAGTCTATTGAGTGAGCTCAACTTCAACACTAACACACCTGTCATATATTGTGACAATCTTAGTACAGTGATGCTCACTAAAAACCCTGTTCTTCACTCTAGAACTAAGCATATTGAGCTGGACTTGTTTTGGGTTAGAGAAAAGGTACTTAGCAAGAAGTTAATTGTTGCACATATTCCTGGAGAGCATCAGGTTGCAGACATACTTACAAAAGCCCTCTCTAATACTAGATTCAGTCTTCTTAAGGGAAAGCTGAATGTTACAGACATGTCTCAAGCTCTTGCTAAAGCTCATCACAGCAAGTCTGTTCTTGGTTCTTTTTCTCTATTTCCACTAAGTTCAGATTCAAATCAAGATGTTGCAAAGACAGATGACAAAAGCCCAGCCTATACAGATTCTCCTGGCTAAGTTTCAAGGGGGACTATTAGAGAATATCTAATAGGATAGCTTAGTTTATAAAGGGGAATGTTAGATACTGTATAGTTTATGTACTTTCATATTGTATAGTTTAGTAGTTTAGAATTCACAGCTGTAACACTATGTGTTGACAGCTGTACATTGTAACTTAAGTTAGTTGAGACTCCTACTATAAATAGATAGGAGTACTCATTTTCTAACTAACAATAACAGAATACATTTTCAGATTCTCTCTCTTCTCTCTCTTTCTCTCTCTCTCTCACTTTCTAACACAAATAAACATCCTTTAGCTTGTATGGGAAATAATTAACAAAATTCATGCCAAACATAGCTGGACAACATATGGGTGCATCTGTCAATCAACTAATCATAACAGTTTAGCCAAAGTATGCATTATTTATTTCATACAAGAATTTGAAAATGCATTTATCTAGTTTTGATAGCATGGTTGCGACTTTACAGACAGAGACAAAAGTTGCTCTTTGTGCAAGCTAAAGTTCATAGCTTAGGGCTCTGAACTGTCACTGCTCAGGCTGAAAATGGCCTTTTGATAACTCAACAACTGGTGTCACAAGTCATGAAAATAAAATCAGTATATGTTTCACAAAAAAAAAATATGGTACCAGCAGTGATAGTGGTGGTGTTAGTATATCATAATGTTACAATGGTCCTCGTGGCGATGATGCAGGAAATAACTGCTATGTAAGTGTGGCAGTAAGATTATTTATTATGTGTAGTGTATTCAGAGAAATTCCTTGTTGCATCTATGCATTCCAAGATAATGCTTCCAATGGATGTGTGAATGAGTGAGAATGAAAAGAAAACAAAACTAAACTAAATATTAGAAAAGGGCACACTGATCTTGTGGTAGAATAGTGTCAGCTACACTGCAACTAGGTTTGACTCCCACCTATTGCAGGAGCATTGGCACAATGGCTGACGCATCTCGAGCATCAAAAACTCCCGCATATTTCCGCATTCCATTAGAAAGGTAAAAACCAAAAAGGACCGGAAAAAAAAAATAGAATCTAGCAGTTGGCTGTATCTGCAATGATACAACCAGGATTGCCTCTCAGCAGGTGCAGTTTACTTATCAACAGGCAAAAGGATAACTTAGGCATATGTGATCAATTATAAGCAAAAGCCTAACATTCAGCATAACCCCATATGAGGAACCTCATTCTTTTAATATTCACCACTGAACAGTTGAATAAAATTGATCGCTCCTCAAAGGAGTTAAAAAGTATCTTTTAAATGTTCAATAGCTGACATTCAAGTTCCAATAACAAACAAGCTTAGCAGTGTTAATTTAAAAAAAAAAAAATGAACACTTAAGATTAAGAAAAACCAAGAAATAAGCTTCAAATCAAGTGTCCAAGGCAAAGAGAGCATGTATCTGCTTACTTCCTGATCATTTTCTATCAATCAGCTTCCAATGCCAGAATATCTAATCAAAATGTTTATAAGACCACCACTGCTAGAAGAATTCATATACTCACCTCAAACATATTCAAGTATCTAGCAAAAAGTGAAGGCAAAAGGTACTCCCAGTCAACGTTCGGGAAATTTTTTACAACACGAGCTATAACATCTGCCCATTGACTGTTCCAGAATTGGCAATTTGGTATAGATTGCCACAAGTCCATACACTCTTTTATCCAATCACTGCCAATCCAATTACAAAACTTAATTCCATGTGAAGTCATGCCAGATATGACACAGTTAAAAAAAGCTAAAAAATTTATGCTTCTTACTTTGAAAAAAAGGAGTGATTTTCCAGATTTGTTGGGAGAAACAGTCTTGCAAACCCAGATCCTTCAAAGGTTGAATTATGCCATGGGTTTTGCAGTAAAGATCTACAAATTATCCATTGACCAAAAAAAAAAATTATTAATAAGAAAATATATTAAATCAAAGGCTGAAAGTTGGGAATAAATAAATAAATAAACTGAAAAAAACAAGTCCTGTTGTGGGTCAAGGATAATTCCATTATATGGAACTACAGAAAGTTCACTTTAATTTAGCTCAGAATCAAGATAAAGTAAAGAATATATAAAAACAGAAAAAGAAAAATACTCATAATAGTTCAACATTATCCATTATTCAGATATAATACTAGAGCACTCACTTAAACTCAGACCATATCTCAAAGGCAGAACCTGATGGGAAGAACTTCCGGCAGGAGTGAACAAGGGAAGTTATAGTTTCAAAATGTCGCTGTCTTATTCTCCAACCTTCCGGACCTGTACTTCTGTAACAACAATAATCCAAATCACCAGCCAAAAATTTTATAATCTAAATAGGTAGAGAAGAAATAAAATGTTCAACATACATTCAATTCAGTGTTCTGAAATAGCAAGAGGTTATATAGGTTTAAAAGTTAAAGAGGAAAATCTTAAGATATAATTGAATTTGGAAACCAACATATTTATAATAAAGATAACCTACAGGTTTATTGTAATATCTGTCATGAACCAATTCTCCAAAAAGCTTAAACTATTAGGTGAAGGCACATTCGTCTTTCTAATATTTCTAAAATACCCCCTAACACAGGATCCCTTTGGACTTCAGGGGTGGACTGTGCACAGGCCTACACAATTGTGCAGAAATTTTAAATTTTATTATAAGAATGGGGGATGCAAGAATTGAACAATAGACCAATTGGTCATAGTGGGCTAGTGGCTCTAATACTAGGTGATGCCTTGATGAACTAAAACTCCCGAAAGCTTAAATTGTTAAGTCATGGGTGAAGGCACGTGAATGACTTTATTAAATCTCTAAGAATATCAAGTATTAAATCCTCAGATTTTGTTATCTTTTCTTTAATTTTACTCTATTTTCCCTGAGGCCTGAGCTAACTATGAAATCAAATATTCCAGAGCTAAGCATCGCAAATTATGCACAAGACATGATAGTTTTAAACCAATTAAGGCTGCAGCAGCAAATACACAACATACCTAGTAAAATGTGTGCTAACCAGAGTATCGTACAAAGGCCGCCACTCAATAGTCAAAGTAACCTTTTTTCTATACCTGTTGATAAGTCTGACTAACAAATTTCCCCATCTAACCTAATAAACAAAAGATGAGACAATCATTTAAGAGAATGCAGAGATGCATGAAATAAGAAAACCCAAATATCCCTGAGGCAAAATGCAGCACCTGGGCATAAAGCTTATTACACGACAAGTGAAACAATTTAAGGCCCGTCTGAATAAGGGTGTGAACATCTTCCAAAGATACATCACTTTTCGCCTTTATGAAACTGCACAACAAATAAAAAATATAAAAAATAAAAGTTAGATTCATTTCATTCCAGTTTCCAGCAACTAATTATATCTAAATACAAGGTAAAAACTAAAAACCATTGCCCAGTTATGATGGAGCCAGTGGATTACTAATAAGAATCTCACAGTGGATGGACAGCAGAAAAGTAATAACATTAACAGTGCTATTCAACTGCTGGACAAAGGTAATTGTTTTTTTTTTTTTTTGTTCCACCCCTTTCGGCAGAACCAAAAGATTATACTTTTTTTAATCTTATATCCTGTTTTATTCTATTCATAAATTTATAAAATACAGAATACAGAATACAGATAATACAGCACAGAACTTATGTGTTTGGTTTCATCCCCTTAAGTAATAGCATTAACAGTATTATACAGCTGCCGAAGAAAGGTAATTGTTTACATATAAGATAAGATATCAAGTTACAGTTCAGTGATAAGATTCTAAAGTTGTGTAATAGTGTTTGGAGCACTATAAAACAAGACGGAACAGAACAAGATTAGATGGAAATAATGGTCTGTCCTGTTCTTTTTGCTTCCACCCTTTCCAATGGGACCAGAATATTCTACTTTTCAATCTCATGCCGAGTTCTATTCTGTTTACAAAATACAGTAAACACAGAACAGAGCTGAAATGCTCGGTTTCATCCGGTTCTTACATGTCTACCAAATGATATGTAAAGTGCCTAACTTTTAAAATTACATAATTGTTAGGCTTAAATATGTTTTTGGTTCCTCAAAACTGAGCGAGTTTTATTTTAATCTTTATAAGTTTTTTGATCTTTTTATATTCCAAAATTTTGGTTTTAATCCTAGTGATGACGTGAATGACTTCAGTATGTGACATGTACCTTAATAATTGGTAAGGTGACCAATTGTCAATTGATCACGTCAGCAATTATACAATTAGTTACATCAGCAATTATGAAAATATATGTCGCATACCGGAGTCATCCACGTCAAGCATGTTTGGTTACGAGTCATAAAATCAATTATGGCCCCAAAATCACGTTGGAGCAGAAGCAACTGTTAGTAGCATTGACATTCCATAATTGATTCTAGGCTAACTCACCGCAGAACCAAATGTGCACATCATCATTAGGGATTAAAACCAAAATTTTGGAACATTTCCGAACCAAAACCAACGGAAAAAATTTCCAGGGACTAAAGTGAAAAATCACTAAATTTTCAGGGACAAGAACATACTTAGGCCTAATTATTATGATCATATACGTTAACAATCCGTTTTGCCTAACTATTTTTTTTTCAGCCAAGTAACCTGGAAAATTGAAACTTTGATACTAAACCAATGAATGAAATTCACAGTCCTGAAGGCATAAAAGCATGAAATGCACCTTCGATCACAACTCACAAGCACAATCTCTCTTTGTTTGCTAGCTTCACAAAATAAGCTCACAAAGTGCAGTAGCATCAGCTTAATTTTATTAAAAATAAATAAAAAAATCAATTGAAAGCGAAATTAATAGGTTTTTCTGAATTAACTCGTACATGAAATTCAGAAAAAAATTTTTAAAAAAATGAAATTAGGGGAAAAAGAGAAAATGAAATTGAGAGTGGAACTGACAGGTCAAGGAGAGAGATGTATTTGAGAGTGGAATAGACGGAATCGGGATCGTCGAGGCGGAAGGAGGAGCTGACGGTGGCGACGAGGCGGTGGAAGGAGTCTGACTCGGCGGCGGTCTGAGCAGCGACGGGCGGTGGGAGCCATGCATTGTAGAGATGCATTTTTCTTTTTCTTTTTTATTTTTTATTTTTTAATTTTGGAGTGAGGAAATGAAGAAAGAAAGAAAGAAGCAGCTATGATAATAATAGAGATTGAGTGTGAGGAGTGAGGAAGTATATGTGTATATATATATATATATATAGAGAGAGAGAGAATGAAAGAGATTGGGAACAACTTTTAGAACAAGAAAGGCAAACAGGAAGAGAGAGAGAGAGAGAGAGAGAGAGAGAGAAGAGTCGTATGTTTGTGTGGGTATATACGATTGCTATTGACTTTTCTCTGTGGGGTTGGGGGGCCGCCACCAGATTCAAGGGGAAAATTAGCTGATCATCATCTTCATCTCTGCCCAACTCTAATTACTCCTACAAGTGTTGTTTAGTCCTTATTAAGAAATAAGTAAATGAAGAAGAATTTGATATATATTTCCTCTAATCTTAATTATAAGAAGATTTCACTAATGGTTTTAAATATAAGCAAAATTTAACTAACTTTTTATTTTCAATACAATCATTCTTAAAATATATTTATAAAGTGGTTGAATCATTTAATTTTTGTTTTATTCCAAATGTAAGTGTTTCGGATCTTTTTATTGCAAAAGATGTAATTATACAGAGATTAATGGGTTCGTAAACTTAATGAAGTTTGGCTCCAGTGAAGTGGAAATATTGGTATTATTTCTACAGGCAGGGGGGTGTGCCTTTGATTAGCCCGATTTTGTGAGGGCGCCCCTTAAGGGAGTACAAATATTATAGATGATACAAATAAATGGGCGCTACCGGTACTGCTTCTACTGCGGTGCGGTGCGCTCTTGCCAGTCCAGTTTTACGGGAGTGCCCTATGCGTCAAGTACGTGAGTTACAGCCGTGGCCGCAGTGGTGGTGAGATTGTTGCAACGTTGATTGTAGGGTGTTCGCTCTGGTGTTCACTCTGGCTTCCACCCTTTCCTTTGTTCACCTTTCTCACCGTTGCTACTTTAGATGTTCCTTCTCTAAATGTTAGAGAAGAGAACTAGTGTTTTCTCTGTATTTGGTGTTTCACATAGTCGACTGAGTTGATTGTCTTCTTCTAGTTGATTCAGCTGCTTCAGATGAGTTTGCAGGGAGTAGGAGGCGTGCACTCTGCTGCTCGCCTGCGAGGCTTCTTCTTCTTACATATTTTTCTCTTTCACTTGTGTTCTCCCTCCAAGTTACAGAGAGGAGAACTTTGTGTTTTGCTCTGATGCGTTGTTGATATTGAGATGATGGCTGGAGGTGTACGCTCTCTGACTTGCCTCCTTCTTTGTATCTCTCTCGTGTTCTTTCTCTGAATTCTTGGAAGAAGGGAACCAATGTGTAGTGTGTTTGTGTTGCTTTTGTTGCTCTCTGAGTTGATCACCCATTTCTTGATGATGTCTATGAAGGACGGAGCTGCCTCTTTTTATAGTTGTTTCTTTTGTTCATTGGTCCTTGCTTATTCTTGCTTTACCCACTGGTCCATGACACTTTTCCACCTTGGTTGCTGCATATTCCTTCTTTATCAGGTCCCTTTTGTTTTTTTCCACTTTTTGGCTTTGTCATTAATGGCTGCAGGAGGAGAGGGGTGCAAGTCTTGTCATTCTTGGCTTTGCCTCGGGAAGGACTGAATGAAGTGAGCAAAGATTCCTTTTGGACAGCTGGTTGTCCTTGTCTGGGTGTCCTTGTCTGGGTGTGTGTGCGCCCTGGGATGGCTGCGCCTTTACTCGTAGCTTTGGTGTTTTTGGACGTTTTCTTCTCGCCGTGGCCATTTTCTTGAGTCTTGTGATTACTGTAGTGTTTCTGGGTGTTCTCTCTCCCTTGGCTTCATTAATAAGAGGCTTCATATTCCTTCGGGGAAGGCGTACAGAGGAGGACGCCCTTGCACCGCAGGTGTTTGTTGTGACATCCTGAAAATTAATATTAAATATGATAACTTTATATGTATATATATATAGTATATAATGATTTATTTAGGAATAGGATTAAGTCGTAGAGGTTGTACAAGGGTCGTAGGGTAATAGGAAGCTTAGGTCGACCTAGTATGCAAGTATTGGACCTCGGACCGATCCCGGCCGAGCTAAATGGGGTCAAACGCGGAACCTGTTGTCAAGCTCGGATTATCCGACCTCAGCGCACCTCACATTATTATCCGAGAAGGAAGCTCGGACTACTGTTGTTCCTCTGTACCGAGCCGACGTATCCTAGCTCCTCCGTGACAGCTCATGTTGAGCTGTTGGCCCATGGGGTTTCGCACCATCCGTACTATGTCACTATCATTGACTTTATGTCACTATCATTCACTTTATGTCACTATCATTGCTTTATGTCCCTATCAAGTCACTATTCATGGCTTCCTTTAGAAGCCAATGAATCCTGTCCACATATTCTAGCTTCTCAAAGAAGCCTCCAATGAGAACCACACAAATGTTTCCCCTAAAGGAATAAAAGAAAATCCAAATACACAACACACAACACTTTGCATTCTCACTCTCTTTCTCTTTCGTCTCTCTCTCATTTTCTCTCTAAAGCTCCAGCAACACTCAAACCCCAACATACTTTCTTTCTCTCTTCTCACTCACGAACATCCCTCTCTTCCACCAAGTTTCACCGGTTGGAAACCCTCCTTCCTTCCCTTCTTCTTCCCGTTTCGGACGCTTCCCTGGGCCGTTGTGGTGTGGTGGTGGCAGCAAAGAGGAAAGGATTCAAGAGGTGTGAATCTCACAAGGTCAAGCATCAAGGAAAGCCATTCTCAAACTCTCAACTCTTATCTCTCACGGTTTGAGGTAAGGAGTGAGTGTTACCTCTACTTGAGTTTGGGTTTCTAGGGTGTTCATAACGGGTGCTAAGAGTGGGTGTTAGATTAGGGAATGGATATAGGTTAATGTTAGAAAGGAAAGGTAAAAAGGGTAATGGAAACCAATGAATGAACTAGAAACATGAATTTTAGGTGAAGAGGGAACATTATTTTCGTTTGTATGCTTACATTTACATGATGGACTGGTGAAATGCTTTATTCATATTGTTGTTGTGGTATAAGTGTTTATGAGCTTTGATATTCATTGTTGATGTCTGTGG
Source organism: Crotalaria pallida (assembly GCA_037953625.1). Classification (NCBI taxonomy): domain Eukaryota; kingdom Viridiplantae; phylum Streptophyta; class Magnoliopsida; order Fabales; family Fabaceae; genus Crotalaria; species Crotalaria pallida. The sequence continues at coordinate 85,232,969 of CM075649.1, forward strand.
CCGAGCTAAGAGAGGTTGAGAATGGGTATGAGAAAATGGTAAATATGGAAAGTAGGAGAGATAGAGTGATAAGTTTGATAATGAGAGAGGTTAATAGAAAAAGGGAATGGTTAAAGGGGTGAGCCGAGATAGGCCGAGCTAAAGAAATGGTTAAAAAGGTAAGGGGAATTAAAGAGAAATGGTTGTGTGATCGGGTCATAGCAGACGCGTACTGGGTGCGTGCATTGATCGCGTCAGACGCATACTGGGTATGCGCAGCTGTAAGACGGGTACTGGGTGCTCGCAGTTATGATTCACACAAGGTTCCGAGCACGGAATCGGTGGGATGTGTTCCTTGTCATAGCAGACGCGTACTGGGTGCGTGCATTGATCGCGTAAGACACCGAGATACGCCGCTGTAAGACGAGTACTGGGTGCTCGCAGTTATGGACACTCCTTACTCCATAGAATGATCGGCGGTAGTGCTCCTGGTCATAGAAGACGCGTACTGGGTGCGTGCATTGATCGCGTCAGACGCATACTGGGTATGTGCAGCTGTAAGACGGGTACTGGGTACTCGCAGTTATGGACACTCCGATATCCGACCTTAAATGGTGTAAGACATGCACTGGGTGTATGCATCCGAGAAGAGTAAAAGATTGTAAGCTATGTAAAAGTGGAATAATGAGTAATGAATCCGAGATAGAGATGGTTTACCGAGGTATAACTAATAGGTAATGGATAAACTAGATAATGATGTGAGCCGAGCTAAATGAGATGGTATGATGTGAACCGAGCTAAATGAGATTGTATGCATGTGAACCGAGCTGAATAATGATGTATGCATGTGACCTATGGTTTGATTACTTGTTATTTATATGCTAACTGACTACTTGTGTTTGGCTTGGTAGTTCGGTATGTCATGTTAGAAACTGCTTACTTAAGTTCTGTGTAATGCTCACCTCCTTACCATTTTTCAGGTACTGAGCCCGAGCAGACGCAGTCCCCGGGCGAGCAGGTTCACTCTCCCTCACAGGGAGAGTAAGTTATTTGTAGTCGGAGAATTAGTTGGGCCTCGGCCAGTTGGGCCGAGCTAAAACACTTTTGTATTTTTTGGCTTCGGATTGTCTAGATGGGCCTCGGCCAGTTGGCCGAGCAAAACTTTTACTAAACTTGTATTTTGAATATGAACTCGGTGTAATTATGTTGCTTCACTTTTATTTAATGATGTACGAAGTCTTCCGCCTTATAACTCTGATGTTTTTGTATTAATGAAAGGAAATATTACTTTGGCAATTATCATATTCGTTTTAAAAGAAATTTTTAAATCCTAATTTTCGGGTTTAAGGGTAATTATTATATAGGGTGTTACATTTTTTGTATCAGAGCAGTTTCTCCTCGGCCTATTGGAGTTGCAAAGGACTCCAGTAGTTACTCACCAAGAGAGTGACAAATAAGTAAAGTCTAGAAGTCTAAGTTAGACAATAGGGCTTATAGATGTATATGTTTATGTATATATATATATATATATATATATAATTATTCGATGGTTAATTGGCTTTCTCTCCATGACCAAGCAGTATGGCTGGGAGAAGAGCTGATAGCGATCGGATTGCTGCTGTGTTGGAAACTCTGGTTCAACTACAGCAGAACCAAGCGCAAGCTCAGCAGAACCAGGCTGAGAACCTTGCTCAGAACATCGCCGCAGCCGCAGCTGCTGCAGCTGCAGCCCTTCAGCCTCAACCTCCGGCTCCGGTCGAGATCGACTAGATGAGCCGATTTAGAAAGAACAAACCACCTCGGTTTGAAGGGGGTTATAATCCAGATGGAGCTCAGAGATGGCTCCAGGACATTGAGAAGATTTTCCGATCTCTGCAACCGCCCTATGAGTACAGGGTGAGGTTAGCTGAATTTGTGCTGGCGAGTGAAGCCGAGCACTGGTGGGAGCAGCAGAGCCGTGGACTGGAAGCGGCTAATGAAGCCCTTACTTGGGACTTGTTCCGAGCTCGATTTCTCGGAAAGTATTTTCCCGAAGATGTCAGGAGAGAGAAGGAGCTCGCTTTCCTCAAGCTGGAACAGAGGAACTTGAGTGTCGGGGAATACGCCGCTCAGTTCGAGGATTTGATCCGTTATTCAGGAAGCTACAGAGATGCTGATGAGCGTACCAAGTGCATCAAGTTTGAGTCTGGTCTCCTTGATGATATTTGGCTCGCTTTCGAATATCAGAACGTGGCCCCATCTCCTACTGTTTCTTGCAACAACTCCCCTGTCCTCGCTCCTATCCCACCGAACCAGGTCATCGCCGTTGGGCGGCGGGGGTGAAGGCGGACTCGCCTTTCGGTCCAGACTCAGGCGATCTCCTCACCGGCCCTACTACTAAGGCCACAATGGTTTCCGAGGATGTCGCCGAACTCGTTTCTTCGTCTTCTTACCACAAAGATCACTGTACGTTAGGCTCCTTGCTGCTTCGTTCTTGTCTTCGCCGCTCAGAGTTCCCCTGGGTAGATTTGAATTTCAACGTTCGTGTTGGAGGCACCGGTGGTTGGCAAGAATGGGTTGATCATGTATTCTCTACTGATGCTGTGTTTGTGGCTATTCTGGAAAGGGTGGGCATTGTCGCTGCAATCAAAACGTCCCCTCGACCTGGTGTTAACCGTAAGCCTGACGATTTACTAGTTTTGGTGCAACGTTGGTGCTCTTCTACTCATACTTTTCTGACATCATGGGGGGAATTTACTCCAACCCTTGAGGATGTGGTTGTCCTTCTCAAGCTTTCGTCTTTTGGGGATAGAGGCTTTGATGTAGAAGGTGTTGATGAACGCCTTTCTGAGTTGTCAGTGGAGTTGAAAGCCGCTTCGGCTCTCAGTGCCAAGTATTCGCGAGGCCTGTTTAAGCGAAGGCATGTCTCCTATGCAAAAGGTTCTTCCTCCCAGAGAGTGAGGGGTACCGGGAACTTGGTTCCGAAAGATCAGAGGGCGAGTCAGCGTTCTTCCCTCAAGTACACCTTTGCCAGTTGGGTCAGATACTTCTTTGGCGACTTTCACGACGGCAAGTTTCAAGCTGGGCCTGTCAAGAATCAACGCCTTTGCCGTGCCGCCTTCGTTGCCTTCTGGCTCAGTAGGTACGTGTTCCCTGGTCCTCCATGGGAATCTGTTAGCCCATGTGTTTTTATCTTTGCTTGCTCTCTGGTAGAAGGCATTCGCCTTCCTCTTGCTTCATTCTACCTGGGCGGCTTGTATGCTCGCCTTGACCAAGTGGAAGAACAAATGCGGATCTCCCACGGACGCTTTGCGGTTAACTCTTATATTGACTTGACTTTTCTTCAATACTTTCTGTTTGAGCGCTTTCCAGATTATGGCCCTGTTAGGCTCTCTCCTTCTGGTAATACTACTGACTTGGAACCTCGCTCCTGGTGCTGGACTTGAGGCTTCCCAAGGGAGCCATTGATTTCTCTTATTGATTTGGAGGATAAGTTAGTATTCCGCCCTTACTTGGGCAATATCATGGAGGAGTTTACCATAAGAAATGACACTGCTGCCCGCTTTGAGGGAGTTTATGACTTGTGGAAGTTAATTTTGACTGCTCGTTGGTTGCCTGGCTTCGTTCCTTTGGACAGCAAGAGTGCTCACGGTGGTGCTCTTTGGCCCTTTGCTTTTCGCCCCGATCGCGTTGCTAGACAATTTGGGCGTGATCAAGCCCCTTGCACCCTTCATATTGAGCGTGCGCCTGTAGAAGACTTAGTCAAGGTACTCCTTTTTGGTGCAACTCCTGATGCTTCCAACATTCCTCGTGTTTACATTTCTCCCTTTCATGTTGGGGGTGTCTTGCGCAGTTGGGTTACATCTCATGAGGACATTCTCCAGCACCTGCGAGATTTTGAGACCTCTTCACAACATTCGGCTCCTTCTTTACTGCCCATCGTGTACAATGATCCTTATTTCTGCACTTCTATGAATAAAGTCAAAGGTGAATATCTTGGCCATTTTTCTGTCTTGCTTTTTGCCTTGAACTAATTTCGTTTTGCATTTTCAGTTGAGGAAGACTCGCCCAGGCGTAAGGCTACTACATCTTCCCCTGCTGCATCCAAACGGGGCAAGAGGAAAACCTCTTCTCCAGGTCCCTTCGTTTCCAAGTCCCCTGCTAAGAGCGGTGGCAGTGGCACTGCTATGTCTCGAAAGAGGAGAAAAGCACCTGCAGCCGCGCCTTCCCGCCGATCTAGTCGTTTGCGAGCTTCCGGCGCTCACACTGCTCCTTCTTCTCCTGCTCACATAGACCTGGTCGATGATGATGCTGATGAAACTTGCTCAGATGATTCCATTTTGGCTTATTATGATACTTCAATAAGAGATGATGATTCTGCTGAGAGTGGCGGCGCTGAGGAGGAGCATCCCTCAGGTCTCATTTCTTGCTTCAATCATGGTTCTTTGGGTTTCTCTTCGCCTTTCTTTGACTTTCTCATTTTCTGTAATGCTTTACTTAGGCAACTTTATGATATTGCTGATTCTCTTCTTTTCCTTTCGGGTGTAGGTGGCCCTGGTGGTCGTTCCTCGGCGTCGTCTTCGCCTCAGATTTCTGAAGGTGGCCACATTCCTGTCAGTCCTCCGACAATTCCATCCGTTCCTGGTTGTGAGGACCCCTTGGAATTCTGCCATCAATCTTTAGTTGGTGGGGCTGCTACCCCCTCTACCCCTCTTGAATCTGCTGCTGGTGAGGATTCTGATTCTTTGATTCCCCCTGTTAGCGCTTTTAAGAGCGTCTTTGTTACTTCCAAGGGTGTTCCCGTAGATGCCCCTTCAAGTGCTACTGATGCTGGTGTTGTTGGTGAGGGCGTCGCTGATGCTCAAAAGATTGAAGATGCATTTGGTGGGGTGGATGCCGTGCTCGATGGGATGGATATTGAGGTAGATGCCTCTGCTCCCGAGGAGAGCCAAGTCGGTGCTGCCGTTGAGATCCCAGTTGGAGAGCATCTTACCCCCAGAGATGATACGGGTTTTATCCCTTCTGCTGAAAAGGCATAGCTCCCGCCAAGGCGATTGAAATCCCCAAGAGTGCTGCTGACCCTTCTGACGGACGCTCTATGCATGAGGCCCCTCATTTCAAGACTCCTCCTACCAGGGCAGATCATGTCACCGCTTCCCCAGGGTCTTCTTCGGTTTGTAAGTGTTCTTTTCTTTATTTGATTCAAGTTGGGCCTTTCTCCTTTTCGCCTTCCTATCTCATTATTTTCACATGTACTGACACATGCTCTTTTGCAGCTGCACTTTCCGTTAGGTCTCGCGGTTCGCTGGATGCAGATGACCAATCTTTGGTTGATTCATTCCTTCTTGCTCACACTGACTTGATACCACCCCGTGCCTCGCTTCCTCGCCTTTTCAGGGAGTCCGCCTCACGCACCCTTCTGCAGATGCTATTGCTGGTTCGTTCAGTTGATGTAGATGCCTTGCCATGTGAGGACAAAGCCGAGATTCTGGATTGTCTGTACTCACTCAAGTTTCAGCATTATTCCGGTGCTTGACTTGAGAATGCCATTGTTGGTTTTGAAAGTCTGCGCCCTCCGTTTGATGATGTTGATCTAGCTGAAGCTGATGAGCGCTCCCTGCAGGAACGTCGTGCTCCATTGTCATCTCGCATCAAAGAACTTTCCTCTCAGCTTGATCAGACAACTTCCGAATTAGAGAGTCTTGACAAAGAAACTAGTGATTTAGCTGCTCGAAAGCACTCCTATGAAGAAGTTTGCAGGAACACCTCTTTGAATTCCCTCTTCAGTATTTAGATGCTATTTTCACTGCATATGCTGTCACTTTTGTTATTTTGCCTCTTAAGCCATAGCTTCAGCTGCTGTTTTCTTTGGCTTCATGTTTTGTATGCTTTGATCGGATTTAGCTTTGTTGCTTTTATCGCCGCTAGACTTTGTCTCTGGATCTTGACTCTTTGTATAGATTGATTTTCTCAACTTCTTTTCTTTTGACATTTCTTTCCTGTTAGCATCGGGTATTTTGAGATAGGCTGCATAGACCCTTGATGCTTCCCCAGGTGCTTGTTATATACGTGCACTTTTGTCCAGTGCTTATGAAGCATTATCACTGCATGCTTTCTTTTCTTTTATGCACAGATATTTACTTTTTTTTTCTTCTTGTTTTTTCTTTTTCTTTTTCAACAGCGGTCCCTCATGTCATTGGTGCCAAAATTTTATCTCAAGGTGCACGTTGGGCACGTTCTACAGGTTTTGCCGCTTTGGGCTTTTCCTTTCAGTTGCCACTTTGGACTTTTCAGTTTGCCGCTTTTGGGCTTTATTCGATTCGTAAACTAACGGATCACTTTCGGATCTTACGTTAGCCAACCTCTTTTTCTACAGATCTTTTCGCCCGCGTTTAAGACTAGCGCCCTTGTTTCCGGGAACTTTTCTAGCCTCGCGATATGGCGTACTTCGCCCGCGTCTGATCCTAAAAATTTGTTTTCAGAGAGGTCTATTCGGGTGCCGCGATAAGGCGCTTTGTGCCCGCGGTACGGTCCAACACTTTTCTTTCTTTTTCTTTTCTTTTCTTTTTCTTCTTCTCTCCCTTTTTTTTTTGAAATGTTGAACCTCGCGTTCTGGTATTATTGACCCTGTTTGAGGGGGTTTTGATACAGCGATACCTCATGTCATCAATATCATTTGAGCTCTTTCCCAAGACACCTCATGTCATCAGTGCCGCTTTTGGCTTTACTATTGGCATTTCTTGTTACTTTGCTTCTGATTGATTGTTTAACTCTGATTGCTTATGCTTCGTAACACCTCTTGTCATTGGTGCTACTTTTCTTTTTGCTTTTCTTGATATCATCAATTTGCAAACACTTAGATTTCTAGATTGTTCTGGCTTCTTGACCTTGTGCTTATGCTCGTTTTTTCATAATCTGCTTTGATGCATGGATAGGCTCATATGCGCCTTGCTTCAGGGGCTTGTTATTACTACAGACTTCTTCGTTTCACTTGTGTCAGGATGCCTTGGCTCGCTTATAAGGGCAGTCTGGGATGAACTCTTGATTTTGATTTGGTTGTTATCAAATCATCAAGTATACTGAGTTCGCCTTTGTTTCTGAACAGTTTTCTGCCTCAATCACTTGTACGCCTTTTGGCCCGCTTCTGTGTTGCATCTTGCTCTTGCATTAGATTTTATGCTTCAATGTTTAAGTATGCCATTGAGTAACATACTTTATGCATCCTGCACTTGTACCGGTCATTACAAAGCTTGCATTCACCCTCACGTTGCACGTACACGCCTTTGGATATTTCGGTTGGATCTCATGCAGTAGTTGTACGCCTTTACAATTGTGTTCATAGCCGCCTTTAAAGTTCGCTTTTGACTTCTGGCCAACCGGTTTGCTTGGAAATATCTTCTGTTTTATCTGCACTTATACTTGGGCTCAGTTGTGTCAGCCTTTGCACACGTGTTTGTTCTTCAATTACTTCTTTTGCACGCTTTTGCTTTGAAGTCGCCTTCGTCTATCTGATTTAAATTAATTGTCATCCTTGATCGCAACTTCTGATATAACCTTGCTTTTCTAACTTTCGGTTTGTTATTAGCAACTTTCTGTTTGCATTTTCTCCAGGATTTCTAGCTTCGACACCGTTTTCTTTTGTGCACCTTCTTTAGAGGTCGCTCTTGGATCTGCACACTTTCTTCTCCCTTTCTTTCCTTTGGGACTGAACTGTGGACGCCTTTAGACGGGTGATTCTGGGCAGGGCGTCGCCTTCTACTATGGTTTCATCTTTTCTCTTTGCTCGATTTCGATTTGTTTGTTTGTCACTGATCTTTCTATTTGTGCTGGGCCGCTTTCTCTTGAAACTTTGCTCTTGTTTTTTTATTCGCTCTTTGATACTTTACTTCTGATCGCCTTCTTACTGGGCGAGAGCGCTTTTCTGCTTTAAATAGGTCAGGTGCTTATTGCCTAGGGTGAAGGAAGCGATCCTCCCAAGGCAATGAACATCTTGGCAAAACTTGTCAAACCATGTCTTAGGACTTCCCGAATGTGAGGAAGATGTTACTTATTGTTCCTACGTAAACAATTTTCATTTTTCGGTTATTTTCATGCTATGCATGCCCGTTTAGTTAGTTATATCCAGTAAATCGTGTATAAAATTAATTATGCATCATTATGTAACATTGTCAAGATCATGTTTTCATGTAACGCTTTTCTAAAGTATGCCTTCTCGACATCCAAATCATGCAGTTTATAACATTAAACATTGTATTTGCAAGCTAGAATCATGGGAGACAGTTTATTCTCATCACGTAATGGTTGAGTCAAGAACAGTTAATCAAGGTTATGACAACAATGGTTAGCATGATATACTGATTTTAGTTCTACAGCAAACATTCACATGTATAGAGTTATCTAATTATTGCTTCTCTAGTCAAATATTTAATACATATCAGAGCGACATCATTCATACACATGCGATTCTTGGCCATGACAAACACATAGTCTAAAAATAAAACCACACACATATCATTTCATGTCACAGCAACGCTATTCTTGGACAAAGTAAAAAATAGTTATTGTTATCAGCATAATGCTATAAATGGAACCATGTTATCATATGAGAGCAATCATACCAAGGTTGTCATAGATGCATTCAAAAGCTAGCAGGATAATAAGTATACACATACTGTGACTATTTCCTTCAGTTTCACATAAAATAATCGATATGTGATTGGACACAACACATTTTCTATTTCATCAGATTCATATTTATTATAATCGAATTCATGGAAAGACTTGCTAGCATACGAATGATAAATTAGAGTGAGTCAAGGATTGTGTGTACTTAGCTTATAGTGCAGATAACGCGAGGCGTTTTTACATGTAAGCTTTCTGGTTGCGCCTTTGCTCCTATTTTTCTACTTTCTGTAATGTGGCGCCTTCTTCAGTAAGAGCGTACTTTCGCCCCTTCGGTTGCATGACCGCCTTCCGAAAAGCTAGGTAAAGCGAACGTGGTCGCCCTTTGAAACGTCGTCTTTCTAGATGGTTGGGCTCACAATAGACTAGGTCGCCTCCTGGGCGAGTCTCGCCGTCCTCTGGAAAGTTTGTATCAGAGCGAGCCTGGTCGCCTTTTGTGAGCACGCCTTCTGGGAGATCGCTCTCCGGGGAGCAGACCGCCTTTCGAGAAGGTCGCTTTTGAGCTGAAAGACGACCTCCTTGTTGCAACGCTTCTTCAGTTGGAGACTGTTGATATCAGTGGAGTGCCTTCAAGAGCTATCCTTTGAGCAGCGCTTCTAGGAACTTTTTCTTCACCGTTTAAAGCCATAACTTCCCCAGTGGAGTCGCCAAATTGTTTCGGATCTTTTTATTGCAAAAGATATAATTATACAGAGATTAATGGGTTCGTAAACTTAACGAAGTTTGGCTCCAGTGAAGTGGAAATATTGGTATTAATTCTACAGGCAGGGGGGTGCGCCTTTGATTAGCCCGATTTTGTGAGGGCGCCCCTTAAGGGCGTACAAATATTATAGATGATACAATTAAATGGGCGCTACCAGTACTGCTTCTACTGCGGTGCGGTGCGCTCTTGCCAGTCCAGTTTTACGGGAGCGCCCTCTACGCCAAGTACGTGAGTTACAGCTGTGGCCGCAGTGGTGGTGAAATTGTTGCAACGTTGACTGTAGGGTGTTCGCTCTGGTGTTCACCCTGGCTTCCACCCTTTCCTTTGTTCACCTTTCTCACTGTTGCTCCTTTAGATGTTCCTTCTCTAAATGTTAGAAAAGAGAACTAGTGTTTTCTCTGTATTTGGTGTTTCACGGAGTCGACTGAGTTGATTGCCTTCTTCTAGTTGATTCAGCTGCTTCAGATGAGTTTGCAGGGAGTAGGAGGCGTGCACTCTGCTGATCGCCTGCGAGGCTCCTTCTTCTTACATATTCTTCTCTTTCACTTGTGTTCTTCCTCCAAGTTACAGAGGGGAGAACTTTGTGTTTTGCTCTGATGCGTTGTTGCTATTGAGATGATGTGTTTTACTCTCTGACTTGCCTCCTTCGTTGTATCTCTCTCATATTCTTTCTCTGAATTCTTGGAAGAAGGGAACCAATGTGTAGTGTGTTTGTGTTGCTTTTGTTGCTCTCTGAGTTGATCACCCATTTCTTGATGATGTCTATGGAGGACGGAGTTGCCTCTTTTTATAGTTGTTTCTTTTGTTCATTAGTCCTTGCTTATTCTTGCTTTACCCACTGGTCCATGGCACTTTTTCACCTTGGTTGCTGCATATTCCTTCTTTATCAGGTCCCTTTTGTTTGTTTCCACTTTTTGGCTTTGTCATTAATGGCTGCAGGATGAGAGGGTGTAAGAACTACAATCGGTGGGTGAAATAACTAGGAGACACTAAGAGAACACCTAGAAGGGGGGGTTGAATAGGTGTTAGAGAAACCTTGAAAGATTTTCGAAAGAAACGAATCGAAACGATTAAAACAAATGATTTTTACAAAAACCTCTGCACTTAATTGATTAACAAAGCTTATTAATCGATTAACCCTTTAAAAACACTTAGTTAATCGATTAATCAAACAGGTTAATCGATTATTTACGAAAGCTTGATTTTGGTTAATCGATTAACACTTTTAGTTAATCGATTAATCACTGTTAAAACTGAAAAATCACTTTTCACTCAAATACGAAAATCAATCAATTAACACATATGATCAGAGATAAAGCGGAATTGATTAACACCAATATTCTTATTGATTACCTAGGTTATGAAAATGATTTTCCCCAAATCAATTTGCACAATTAAGATTCAATTCAATCAATTATGAAAATTAATCTTTTCTAGGTTTTCAACCAAGAACATATGAAATGACTTGAATGTAAAGAGTTAAAGGAATAGAGATATGACACAGAGATTTATCCTGGTTCACTTTCATCCACTTGAAAGCTACATCCAGTCCCCTCTTCAACCAAGAGAGATTCTTCACTATGAGGAATTAGAGTTCTCAAATTACAAGCAAATGCCTCTCAAGACTCACTTCTTGATAGCCTTCAAGAGATACCACACTCTTGTCTTGCAACCCTATTGAATCTAATCTAACCTCTTCCCTTGCTTGCCGATATCCCCTCAACAAGACTTCCACTTGTTTGATGATACCTCACACCAAGACTTCCAATTGCTTGTTAACACAACAAGACTTCCAAGATAACTTTGCTTGATGAACAACCACCAAGGCTTCCTTATGTTGTAGAATGTTTGCCTCCTTTGCAATGATTACAACTCAATGAAAACACAATAACAATCCTATGAATCTCTTTCAATAGCTATGAAAATATCAACATAAGAGATTCAAAGATTCTTGATCAAAGAATGTAAATGTGAAAGCTTTGATCTATGAAAGTGAGAGAGAATAGTGTGGCTTTGATCTTTGTAAAATTGATATGAAAATGTTCTAAGTTTGTAATAATGATTCACAAATGTTAGGAAAAGGTTTATATAGAATACCCAAAAGTTAGTAACATTAAAAACTGATTTTGAGAAGTGAAAAACGTATTTTAAAAACCAGTACTGCAGGTGTTAATCGATTAACTCATCTTGTTAATCGATTAAACACTGTTAAAAACATGTTAATCGATTAACCACTCCTCTTAATCGATTAACCACTGCTAAAGTCAATTAAAAACTTGTTTTCTCAAAACTAAACCTTTTCTTTCAAACCTTTAAGCCATCTATTGTTTTTAGGTTAAGTGAAAACTCAAATTATGATATAATCATGACCTTGATAGAGATTCACTACCCTCTAAAGACTCTACCCAAACTCATTAAAATAAATGACTCAAATTAAAGATATTACAATTTAAAACACAAATCGAATCTTCATGAGCTTGCTCTCTCTTCATCATTTGTTGTTTGTTGTTGATTGATGAACTTCTTCATACTTGAGCTTGATCACCAACACTTGTAGCTTGTTCAAAACCTTTGTCAGTATCAAAACATTCTCACTGGATCTAACAATCTCTCCCTTTTTGAAAATGACAAACACGTTTTGAATTTGTTTGAAGTTGTTGATTCTTGAACCATTTGATCACTTGGTGAGACTTTTGCTCCCCCTCAATAAATGCTTTTGACATTTGAAATCCAATTGAGATAAGCTTGATTCTCCCCCTATCTTCAACAACTTTGCTCAACCTATATAAAAACAACAAAACAACCTCTTCTCCCCCTTTTGGCATTATCAAAAAGTAATATATACCAATTGAAATATAAAATACTAAGCCAAAATAAGAGAAATTATAACATTCATTTCTTCACAACATTGATACCAAATGTAAAACTAATGAACTATACTTTGAAATGTGATACCAATTGGCAAGAAATTTGACAATGAAATATAATACCAATTGTAACTAAAAAGTCATAATATCACTTAACAAAGAAAGATATCAATTGTAAAGAAATATCACAATAACTACAATAGCATGATAAACATATAATAATCACACAATGATACCAATTAAGAATTTTGTAGAAGTAATATCAATTGTCAAAGACTAATAGCAAGATTAGAATATACCAAATGTAAGTCCAATTGTGAATACTTGCTATCTCTTGTAAGAAATTCACTTGATACCAATTGTGAATATCCAACAATATCAATTGTACCAAAATGTAGGAGTTTCACTTGAGATTTGAAGAAGCAAATAATGAATAACACTTGTAAGCCTTTTGCTCTTCAATCACACCTACAAAACAATCATGCTTTGCTTTTTGGTATCCAAATAGTTTTGGATCCATTTTTGTTAGTTAAGGGACTCTCACCCTTCTTAACCCAAACAAAATTTCCTTTAGGTATACCATGCACTTTAATATAACACACATTTGAAGTATGTCCATGAGTACCACAATAGAAACATGTTGGTGCATTTGAAAAATCAACTTTAGAAAAATCAACAACATTTCTATGAGACTTACTCTTAGCATTAGTATAACCCAAACCAAACTTGTTTTAATTTTCTCTTTGAAAATTTAACAATGTGCGCAATTTAATATCACCACTTGTGAAACTTGCAAGCTTATTTTTCAAAATAGCATTTTCATCTTTAAGCAACTTGCAATTTTCACAATCAACCACAATATTCAATCTACTAGCACAATCACAAGAAGAACTAGCATAAATGAGATCAAGAGTTTCATTTTGAAGATTAAGCTCATCAACTTGTTTTTGAAGTTCTAAAATCTCTTGTTGATGTTTCAAAATGAGCTTCTTCCTTTCAATGTTTTTCAAAGCTAGTTTCTTAAGATGTTCATGCATTTCTTCATAAGCATTATATAAAATTTCATATTTGGAAGAAATTTCGGATTTAGTTTCACTTACATCACTTTCGTCGCTTTGTTCACTTGATTCATCATTTGAACTTTCCTCTTCATCTACTAGAGCTATCAAGTTGAGACAAGCGGCTTCTTCATCATCCGAAGAACTACTTGATGTGCTTTTCTTGTCTTCTTCATCATCACTATTCCAAACTATGTATGCCCTTCTGTGTTTTGCATTTTTCTTCTCTTTTTCTTTCTTCTTGAGATACTTAGAGCACGAATACTTGAGATAATCAGGCTTTCCACATTCATGGCAAACTACTCCTTCTTTTGTTGTCTTGGTCTTGTAGTGTGGGGAATTCTTCTCTTTACTTTTGTCTTTGTTCAACCTTCCTTTTCTCCTTAGAAGCTTGCTAAAATTTCTTAGTAGAAGTTTCATCTCTTCTTCATCAATGTCCGAATCGGAATCTTCATTATCATTATTATCGGAACTCTCTTCCTTTTTATATGAACTTTTGGCTTTAAGAGCAATTCCTTTTCTTTCCTTGTACTTATCCGACTCTTCATGCATATGCAAACGTCCAAGCTCCATTTCATGTTCTTGAAGCTTTCCAAAAAGTGTAGCTAAGTCCATGGTGTCCAAGTCCTTTGATTCAACAATTGCGGTAACCTTAGGTTGCCATTCCCTACTTAGACATCTTAAAACTTTGTTAACAAGTTCACAATTCATGAAAGTTTTTCCAAGAGCAATGAGATGATTAATAATATGAGTAAAACATTTTTGCATAATACATATAGATTCATTAGGCAACATAAGAAACAATTCATATTCATGCATCAAAGAATTTAATCTAGCACGCCTAACTTCACTAGTGCCTTCATGTGTGACTTGCAAGGTGTCCCACATTTGTTTGGCATTATGACATTGGGAGACTCTAAAGAACTCATCATAAGATAGAGCGGAGGTGATGATATTCTTGGCTTTTAAATCATATTGAATTTTCTTTTTATCATCATCGGTCCACTTATCTTTGGGGGTAAGTTGAGATACACCTTCTATTTGTTTTGAGGGAATATGAGGACCATTCTCAATGGCTTCCCAAATGTTCATATCTATAGCTTCTATAAAAATTCTCATTCTAACTTTCCAATAAGCATAACCCTCTCCACCAAACATAGGAGGGCGGCTAATTGAAGCACCTTCACCACGAAAGGGATTCGTAGAACCCATTGTAGTTTCCTCAAGGATCTTAATGAAAAAGCTCTATGCTCGTGTCTTTCGACCGAGCTCTGATACCAATTGTAAGACCTACAATCGGTGGGTGAAATAACTAGGAGACACTAGGAGAACACCTAGAAGGGGGGTTGAATAGGTGTTAAAGAAACCTTGAAAGATTTTCGAAAGAAACGAATCGAAACGATTAAAACAAATGATTTTTACAAAAACCTCAGCACTTAATCGATTAACAAAGCTTATTAATCGATTAACCCTTTAAAAACACTTAGTTAATCGATTAATCAAACAGGTTAATCGATTATTTACGAAAGCTTGATTTTGGTTAATCGATTAACACTTTTAGTTAATCGATTAATCACTGTTAAAACTGAAAAATCACTTTTCACTCAAATACGAAAATCAATCAATTAACACATATGATCAGAGATAAAGCGGAATTGATTAACACCAATATTCTTATTGATTACCTAGGTTATGAAAATGATTTTCCCCAAATCAATTTGCACAATTAAGATTCAATTAATCAATTATGAAAATCAATCTTTTCTAGGTTTTCAACCAAGAACATATGAAATGACTTGAATGTAAAGAGTTAAAGGAATAGAGATACGACACAGAGATTTATCCTGGTTCACTTTCATCCACTTGAAAGCTACATCCAGTCCCCTCTTCAACCAAGAGAGATTCTTCACTATGAGGAATTAGAGTTCTCAAATTACAAGCAAATGCCTCTCAAGACTCACTTCTTGATAGCCTTCAAGAGATACCACACTCTTGTCTTGCAACCCTATTGAATCTAATCTAACCTCTTCCCTTGCTTGCCGATATCCCCTCAACAAGACTTCCACTTGCTTGATGATACCTCACACCAAGACTTCCAATTGCTTGTTAACACAACAAGACTTCCAAGATAACTTTGCTTGATGAACAACCACCAAGGCTTCCTTATGTTGTAGAATGTTTGCCTCCTTTGCAATGATTACAACTCAATGAAAACACAATAACAATCCTATGAATCTCTTTCAATATCTATGAAAATATCAACATAAGAGATTCAAAGATTCTTGATCAAAGAATGTAAAAGTGAAAGCTTTGATCTATGAAAGTGAGAGAGAATAGTGTGGCTTTGATCTTTGTAAAATTGATATGAAAATGTTCTAAGTTTGTAATAATGATTCACAAATGTTAGGAAAAGGTTTATATAGAATACCCAAAAGTTAGTAACATTAAAAACTGATTTTGAGAAGTGAAAAACGTATTTTAAAAACCAGTACTGCAGGTGTTAATCGATTAACTCATCTTGTTAATCGATTAAACACTGTTAAAAACATGTTAATCGATTAACCACTCCTCTTAATCGATTAACCACTGCTAAAGTCAATTAAAAACTTGTTTTCTCAAAACTAAACCTTTTCTTTCTGTCGTGTCAAGGACACGGTGTATCAGATGCACCCCTAGCTCAAAGGTATAGAGAGACCCAAGAACTAGTGGATGGACTGAGGTTAGTGTATGATTGTTTAGGTATGCTAGAGGTCCAGTTGGGACAACTAGGGTTTCCCTAATCACAGTGTGTGCAGATGTGCAATTAGGGAGAGAGAGAACGTACCAGAGCCCCTTGTTGGAGACAGCTATTTATAGGGGTGGCATTGTACCTTGTGGGCCTGTACGGAGGGCCAGCAAGGCAGCTGACGTGTCCCATTTAGGATGTGTAGTGTCCTAGACACAATGTTCAGAGTATATCCCTAGCTCAAGGGTATGGAAGACCTAAGAGCTAGAAAACGGTCTGATGTTACTGTGTGATTTTGTTGGTATGCTAGCTATCCAGTGGGAATAACTAGGGTTTCCCTAATCACGAGTGTGTGCTAGTGTATGATTAGGGAGAGAGAACGTACCTGAGCCCCTAGCTGGAGACAACTATTTATAGGGGGAGCGGTGTTGTACTCTATGGGCCTGTACGGAGGTCCAGTAGGGCTGACGTGTCCCTTTATAGGATAAGGGATGAGTCATTCATCCTTATCCTGTTAGCGGTTAGTCTTATCTGATTAGCGAGCTAGGCTCACGCGCCCTTAGCTTGGACTCTTTAAGGGAAGAGGTCCCTGTGCTCGATCCAGAGTCGCTAGGGTGGGTCCTATGGCATGCGCTCGGCCCAAAGATGTGTGACCTGGCAGAATGAGTATTCTGGTCGGCCAATGAGTATTCTGGTCGGCCAAGGGTGTTTTAGGGTAGACCGAGGGTCGGTCTACCACATAAGCCCCCTAGCTCGGTAAGACTTTTTGAGTCTTGAGCCGAGCTGAGAGTTCTTCGTAGGTGACCTTCAAGGTGCCGAGGGTTAAGCTCGGCAGGGGATAATGAGTTCAGGACAGCTCACACTGCCTCGCTGTCCCATTGACTGACTGAAAGGACGTTTGGATGTCCTTCTCCTGACACGTGCTACCTTGTGTTAGAGGGGTCATGATGGTGCATACTGCCTTTTGGGTTTTCGAAATGTTTCTTTCCACTAATTACGCGCCACGTGGCTTCTCCGTGGCTCGATGCAGGCTTTTGGGCTTTTGTAATCAGGCCCAAATTTTCAAACGTGGGGGAAGTTACCCTCTTGAACTTCAACTGCTACTTTTTCTTTTCTTTTTCATACCTTCTTCCAAAACTTGGACTTCTGGTATTCCTCCTCTTTCTGCAATTCGTCTCCTTGGCTCTTGGACTTCCATTTTTACTCCATCGTTCTCTGCCAGTTTGTCTTGAAGCTTTTTGGCTTCTGTCTTGATTCTTCAGTTCGTTCGTGCCAGTTCTCATCCTCAAACCTCAGGTATTTTGCTTTCTGGTTTTGGTTTTGCTTCTGTCCTCTTTTTTCTTTTTCTACTGAGCTGTTGATTCCTTAGGTTCCGGGTTTTTGGTTTTTGATTGTTTTTGTGTTTGCTAATTTTCTGGGTTGATTTCTGGGTAAGTTAGATTTCATTATGAGTATCAACTGGTTTCAGTATGAGGAGTGGTCTAGAATTCTGGGTTTGAGTGATCTTGAGGATTCTTCCTCTTCATCTTCTTCTTCTTCCGATCTGGAGGTGCTGGACGCCTTACCCTCACCTTTCCGCCATCGCATGGCAGATCCGATGGCGGAGGTACCATTATCAGTAGATTACCCTCGGAATTCCGAGGAGGAGGAAAGTAGGAAACTACTGTATCATGCGGCGGAAGAGCGGGCCCAAGTATCCCGCCGCCCTTCGAACCGTTCCTAGGAGAAACCCTTCTGGGGAAAAGCTGTTAGGGTTAGGGGAAGGTGTAGTAGGCTCGGCTATAGGACTAATAAACCTAGGGTTAGGCTGTTTAAGAATTTTGATTTTATAGACTCTGACGCCGAGTATTCCCTTTCCCCAGGTATGGTTCGACGGTGCGTCTCACATCCTCACGAGTTTCCTGTGCCTCCGAACTCTGGAGATTATGACTGGGTTGACTTGGAGGTGCTCGGTACCCCGTCGGCTTTGGTCAACAGCAATCTAAGTCATATCCGAGCTCACATACTCCCCTGCCCCACGGACGAAGCAGGGACGTCTTATGCCATTAGCTCTACGGCGGCCGACGACCGAGTGTGCACGGCTATTGCTGCGGATCGCAAGGAATTCTTCATGTACGAGGAGGTTATCATACGGCTGGGTGTTAAGATGCCGTTTACAAACATAGAAATAGAGTTGTTGCGTCGACTGCGCTTGGCTCCTACCCAACTGCATCCTAGCGGTTGGGCCTTTATCCGTGCCTTTCAAAAGTTCTGTGAAGCTCAGAAATTGACTTGCTCGCTCCGAGCTTTCTTATGGTTGTACATACCACAGGTGAACACTTTTGAGAAGGGGTCGAACAAAAGGTTGTGGGTGTCATTGAAGGCCCGCAACGATCATGCACTTTTTGCCAAGTTTACCGACTCTTGGAAAACTTTTAAACCTCTATTCTTCAAGTATAAGTTTGTCGGAACAGGAGATTGCTGGTTTATGGAGGGTAACGATCCCCTGTTTCCTCTGTCTTGGTCGTCCGACTTCTTTAATAAACATCCTAAGCTTTATCAGTACCAATACGAGACCGAGCTATCGGTGGACGAGCGGCGTACTTGTGACACTTTCTTCACTTACCTTAGAGCAAACGGTCAAGTTGATATTAGGAATATCATCATTTTCCCACAGGAGCTTATAAAAGCCGAGCTTGGTACAAATATGTATATATATATATATATTTTTTTTTTAACACTTGGATTTTTGGTTTTGCAGAAAAAATGGCTAAGGGAAACAAGGTTGTTGCTCGCATGAAGGAGCTTGCAAAAGCAAAGGCAACTGCAGGGTCGGTTGGTTCTCGGAGCGGGGACGTTTCATCGGAAGCCACTCGCTCGGTGACCGTTGCCGAGGCTTGCCCCTCTGAGGTTGAAGTGATGCAAGACGTCCAAACTTCATCGGCTAAAGGGGTGGAAATTGCTACTGGGGTTCCTTTGGTTCAGGTTGTGGGGGAAAAGGAGGATGAGGAGGATCGGGTGCCCCTTGCCAAAAGGGCTAAATTGGATAAAGGCAAAGGCAAGGTTGTGGAGGTGGTGAAGACGAAGGTTGCCGACCTTCAAAGGACCAATCTATGGTTTGATATGTCTGACCCAGACGTGGAGAGTGTTTGGGCTAAGAAGCTGAAGGAGAAGTTCGTCGGTTTGGTTTATACGCCAAATGATGAAAAAAGGTTGTCGGATCAGACGGCAAGCACCTTAAGGTGCCATTGTGATCTCTTGGGCAGAAACATGCTGAGGGCTGCCAGTTATATGTTTCACCTAAGCAAAAATGCTGAAGATATCAGTGCCACCCTCTCGGCAGCTGAGAAGGAGAAAAGGAAAGCTGCTGCTGCTGAAACTAAAAATCTGCTAAGTCAAGTTAAGCAAAGTGAGGCAAATCTTCAAGCTCTAACAGAAGCAAATGCCGAGCTTCAAAAAAGATTTGATGCTTCTGAGAGAGCTCGGGAGACTGCTCAAAAGGCCCTGGAGGATACGGCGGGAAAGGATGCTGAGAAAGGAAGGTTGCTGCAAGCGGCCCAAGCAAAATTGACTGAAGCTAGGCAAAGGCTTACCGAGCTTGAAGGTGTTGAGGGTCGTTTGACGAGCTCAAAGGTGGAGGTGAATAGGTTGCAAGGGGAACTGGCAAAGGCTCAGGGGGAACTGACCAAAGTTCGTCGGAAGGCCTTAAAGCATAAAGTGCTGGCTCACAAGAACCATTTCAACTGGGATCATTCTGCTGTTGATTCTTTTGTGAATGCTGTGAAACAGTTATTGTTCATGAACCCTGGGATCCGAGTGGTTGGGGCTAGTCCATACTATGGGGTTGATGGTGATCGGATGGTTGATTATTCCCACGATGACACTGAAGTGGATTTGTCAGCACCCAACCTGCCGAACCCCCTTGACTTGGAGCAAGACGACGAAGAAGATTTTGATGGGTCGTCCATTGCTTTGTCCGAGGACGAGGATTAGCTCCTTTGAGATGTATTTTGCTGTGTTATTTTGTAATTTGATCTGGTTTTGAATTTCTTTCAAGTATGAAATGGTCGGCTAGACCTAAACATTTCTTTTTGTAATATTGTGTTGTAAGAAGTGAATCTCATTCTGTTTTTCATGTATTTTATCTCGTTATAAACTATCGTTTAGATTTTGAATCTCCAACCTTTGGCCAAGGTGGGATCCTCGGTCCTCGGCTTGAGGAAACTGTATCGAGTTTTTGGCCGGGCATCTATTAAAGTACTTGCGACTGTTAGTTTATATGTCCTTGTTAGAAGGTCATGTATAAACACCCAAGTTCGCCTCGGTGGCGAGCCGAGGGGAAATGGTTAGTACGTTGACAGTAAGAAGATACGAGAGATAATTGAAACGAAAAACTTCATTAAATTTACTTGATCCGTTTGTAAACAGGAGTCAAATACAAAAGGGGATAACTAAGATCATGACAGAATTTTAAATGACAGAATTTTAAATGACAAAATTTCAAATGACAGAATTGTAGCTTTGCAGAAAGTGTTGTGATTCCCACTTAGCTATTGTAGGGCTTAAGCTTGGTAGCATTCCAGGAGTTGTTCAACTGTTGATTGGTTAGTGTTTCTAGTCTGTAGGCCCCCGAGCCGGTCTTCGAGATGACTCGGTAGGGACCTTCCCAGTTCCTTGCCAACTTCCCTTCTCTTGAATTTTTCAGACCAATATCAGCCC
The DNA here is from genome assembly GCA_037953625.1 of Crotalaria pallida. NCBI lineage: Eukaryota > Viridiplantae > Streptophyta > Magnoliopsida > Fabales > Fabaceae > Crotalaria > Crotalaria pallida. The sequence continues at coordinate 85,253,660 of CM075649.1, forward strand.
GCCTAAGGACCAGATCTCCCACAGCAAAGCTCCTCGGAACCACCCATTTGTTATATTCTCGGGACTGCCTTTCCTTAGCTTTTTTCTCTCGGTCCGAGGCTAGAGATCGGATTTCCTCGCTGAGGGTTAGCTCTTCCTTTAGTAAATCTTCGTTTACCTCTATTGGTCGCTGGATATACGAAAGGTAGGGATCCGAGTTTCAATAGGTAGAAAGGCCTCACAACCGTAGGTAAGTCGGAATGGGGTTTCTCCTGTTGAGGTGTGTATGGTCGTTCTGATTGACCATAATACCTCGGGAAGGAGGTCAGCCCATGAACCCTCGGCATCCAACAATCTTTTCTTCAAACCGTCAATGATGGTTTTATTCGCAGCTTCAGTCTGCCCGTTGGTTTGTGGGTGCTCGACTGATGAGAAGTGGTGGGTGATATGGAAGTGGTCGACAAGTTCCTGGAAAACCTTAGCAGTGAATTGAGTACCGTTGTCGGTGACCAGGGTGTGTGGGACACCGAAACGAGTGATGATTTGTCTGAGAAAGAACATCTGAATCTTGGCGGAGGAGATTGTAGCCAATGCCTCGGCCTTAATCCACTTTGTGAAATAATCAACCGCAACTACTACAAACTTCAGTTGCCCTGGAGCTGTTTTGAATTTCCCAATGATGTCCATACCCCACTGATAGAAGGGCCATGGTGCGATCATTGAGTGAAGCTCCGTCGGGGGACGTTGGAACACCTTTTCGTGAAGCTGACAGGACTCGCATTTTTTAACATGTTCCGAGGCGTCGCTGAGAAGTGTAGGCCAATAGTAGCCCGCTCGGAGCACTTTGCGAGCCAATGCTTTTGCACCTACATGGTGGCTCGAGATTCCCTCATGAACCTCGGCCAGTACCAGATCAGCTTCCGCTCGGTCCAGACACCTTAGCATTGGGGAGTCCATTCCCCGTTTGTACAAAATGTCGCCGACCATGGTGTATTGAGCCGCTTGGCTGACTATCTTCTTTCCTTGAGAGGGGTCGGTTGGTAGGATTTGGAATTGGAGATACTGCTTGATGGGGTCCATCCAGCTGGTGGTCAAAGATATAGCTAAGATAACACTCGGCTGATGGACAGTTTCTTGGACTAGGGTTTTGTTGTTCTCTGGCCCTTTAGTACTTGCGAGCTTTGACAGGATATCTGCTCGGCTGTTAGAAGACCTAGGGATGTGGGTGATAGAGAACTGGGGGAAGAGATCTGTGAGGGTTTTGACTTGTTCTAGATATTTCTGGAGGATTGGTTCTTTGGCTTGGAACTCACCTTCAACTTGGGATACTACTAGCTGGGAATCACTGAAAACTTCTATTTCTGACGCCCCCATTTGATGGGCCATTCGCAAGCCGGCTATCACCGCCTCGTACTCTGCTTGGTTGTTCGAGGTGGGGAAGTCGAACTTGAGGGAATACTCCACACAAATGCCTGCTGCGTTTTCAAGGATTATCCCTGCTCCTGCCCCTTTATTGTGGCTGGAGCCATCAACATAAATCTTCCATGGTTGGGAGAGGTTGGAATAAGTAGAATCTGATAGCTCTGAAACAAAATCTGCCAAAATTTGGGACTTGAGAGTTTTCCTTGGCTCATAGGTGATGTCGAACTCTGATAGTTCCACAGACCAAGAGACCATCCTTCCTGCCAAGTCAGGTCGGTGGAGAACCTGCCTGATCGGCTGAGTTGTTCTGAGTACTATGGGGTGGTTCTGAAAGTACTGCCGGAGCCTCCTAGCAGCAACTACCAAAGCAAAGGCGATCTTTTCAATCTTGGAATATCTTATCTCAGGCCCTTGGAGGGCCTTGCTGACAAAGTAGATGGGACGCTCGGTTCCTAAGTCGTCTTTGACCAAGACCGAGCTAACAGATGTCTCACGGACAAATACAAAAACAGAGTTTCCCCTTCCCGAGGACTGGTGAGGACGGGAGGGGCCGAGAGGTACTTGAGTTCTGCAAGCGCTTGTTCGCAAGAGTCATTCCAATGAAAATTCTTGTTTTTTCTGAGCAGTTGGTACCATGGTAAAGCTTTCTTGGCTACTTGAGGGAGAAATCTGGAGAGGGCTGCCATCCGACCAGTTAGCCTCTGAACTTCTTTGACATTAGATGGGCTGTGCATGTTCGAAATAACTTGACATTTCTCTGGGTTGGCCTCGATACCCCTCTCCGTGAGCATGAAACCTAAGAAGGCCCCGGCTGGGACCCCGAAGGTGCACTTATCGGGGTTCAGGCGCATGTAGAATTTTCTGATTCTGTCCAAAATAGCTGCGAGGTCCCGAGGATGGTCCTCCTTCTTCTTGCTCTTGGCTATCATATCATCAATGTACACCTCAAGAGTAGGTCCGATCAAACCCGAGAAGACCTTGTTCATCATACGCTGGTAGGTTGCGCCAGCGTTTTTCAATCCGAAAGGCATTACCGTGTAGCAGTAAGTTGCCCTTTCAGTGATGAAGGCCGTTTTCTCCTGATCAGGAGGGTACATCGGGATTTGATTGTATCCCGAGTATGCATCCATAAAAGAGAGGAGTTGATAGCCAGATGAGTTGTCCACTAGTTTATCGATGATGGGGAGGGGGTACTGGTCCTTTGGGCACGCTTTGTTCAAGTCGGTATAGTCGACGCACATGCGCCACTTCCCATTTGATTTTTTGACCAGAACGGTGTTGGAGAGCCACTCCGAGTAGCTAACCTCCCTGATGAACCCGGCGGAAAGGAGCTCGGATACCTTCTCCTCTATTACTGCAGCCTTTTCTGTGCCAACCTTTCTCTTCTTTTGGGCGACTGGCTTGGCGGTCGGATGAACGCTGAGCCGATGACATATCAAGTTCGGATCAATCCCCGGCATGTCTGCCGAGGTCCAAGCGAAAAGATCTTTGTTCTTCTTTAAAAGCTCGAGCATTTCTGCTCGTATTTCTTCTAGAAGGTTGGTTCCTAGTTTCACTTTTCTGTCTGGTAGCTTTTCATCCAACACAATGAACTCCCACTCTCCTTGAGGGGTCGGTCTTGAATCATCCAAATCGGACCTGACATCTAGGTCCGTCAAGAGTACACTTCCTTTGTTCAAACTTAACTTTGGCTGAATTTCTTCTGGAATCTTGATCTTTGCCAAACTGGCGTTGTAGCACGTTCGAGCCTTCTCCTGATCGGCTCGGATGGTAACTACAGTTCTGTCGGAGCCTTCAAACTTCATAGCCAGATGGACAGTTGAGACGACCGCGCCGAAGGCCTGCAAGCATGTCCTGCCAAGGATGGCGTTATATGCCGATGGGCAATCGACGACGAGGAACTTGATGATCTCGGTTCTCGCCGAGGGGTGGTTCCCAAGGGTCACTAGCAGCTGGATGTGTCCTTTGGGAACCACTGCATCTCCAGTAAAGCTGATCAGCTTCCCCTCGAAAGGGGTCAGGTCTGAGGTTTTTAACTTCAGTGCTTCAAAAAGGTTCAGGAACATGATATCTGCCGAGTTACCCTGATCGACAAATATCCTGGCAACCTCATAGTTGCCGATCAATGCAGTGATGACCATAGGGTCGTTATGACCCGGGATCACCCCTTCAAGATCATCATCAGAAAAGCAAATGGGAATACTTTTTGTAGCTCTCTTTCGGATTGGATGGTTGTGGACGGCAAGCACTTGATTGATGTATTTCTTTCTGTCGGATCGTTTTTCTCCTCCTCCCGCAAAACCTCCAGCAATGGTGTTGATTCGCAGGTTTTGTGGGGATTGATCCGTCGTGGCCACTTCTACCATGGCTACTCTCTACTGGTTGGGTGGTTGTTGTTGGTTGATGTTTTGATCGGCCTGCCTGGTTAAGGATCGGCCATTCTTGTCTGGGGATGGAGTTCTTCTCCGAGCATGTCGGTTGAGTGCTTCCCTGACACACTGCTGTAACTTGCCGTCCCTGATCAACTGCTCGATCACATCCCTGAGCCAAGTGCATTCATCTGTGGTGTGCCCATACCCACCATGATACGAGCAAAATTTGGAGCAATCCTGGCGTTGACTTCTCTTCAAGGGGGGTGGTCTTTCTTTTGCTCGGAGGTCAGTCTGCATTGTCTCCTGCAGAATTTGGCTTCTTGGAACTGTGAGAGGGGTGTATTGCTCGAATTTCCCTCGGGGAGGTCCAAATCTCCTATCCCCTCGGGGTCCTCTCCTTTGATCCTCTCTTCGGTCATCCCTTCTGTCATCTCTTCTCTCGTCTTTTCTTGGTTTTCCCTGGGAGGACGGCTCTCCTCGCTCGCCTCTGTCTCTGTTCCTTTGCCATTTGCTGAATTCTTCTAAGTTTATGAACTTAGTAGAACGATGTCTCAGCTCCGCCATATCCCTCGGCGGTTTGCCCACTAGCGAGTTTTTGAAATCTCCGTTTCGGAGACCCTGAGTGAAGAGAAAAACTGCAAAGCTTGGTTCCAAGTTAGGAACGGTCCCTGCCTCCGAATGGAAGCGTGAAAGATATTCTCGCAAAGGCTCTTCAGGTTGTTGCATAACGCCTGCTAGTGCGTGGTTGGACTTCGGCTGGACGCAACTAGCAGTGTATCTGTTCAGAAAAACTTTCTTCATTTCTGCCCAGGAGTCGACAGAGTTCCTGGGCAAAGCTGAGTACCATCTTAAGACGGGTGGTTGCAGAGTCATGGAAAAAGCTCTGCATTTCATCAGGTCTCCTCCGACGTAAAAGTTAATAGCTCCTTCAAAAGACAAGATATGCTCCAGGGGGTCGGTTAACCCGTTATACTTGGAAACACTCGTTGGGCCGAGAAAGGCTGAGGGTGTCTCGTATGCCATGATTCGCGGAGTGAAGGGATGGCCAGGGTGAGCAGTGTGGTCGGTTTCATATGTGGCCTCTAGGGTTGGGTTTATGGGAGGTGGTGGAGTAGAGTGGTGGTAGGGTGGGGGATCAGCTGAGTTGCAGGGGTTGTTGCTAACGCCCTTTCAGTCACCGCCTGCATATGGAGCTGTTGGAGGTCGGCGATGGCCTTTCCCTGCCGCTCCAGGATCTGAGCTTGTTGCTTAATGATTTCTTCCAACTGGCTTTCTCTTTGGCCACGGGAGTAGTAGTCCCTATCCCCTCCAGAAACACGAGCATCGATGGATCGGCCCGATCCATGGTTTTGTGTATGATTGGGGTTAACAGGGTTTGGGTTAACAGGGTTTGTTTGCCTGGAATGAACGGTGTAAGGGCCACTATGCGTGTGGGCTGGAATGGAGTGGTGGCTCCGGGCTGGAATTTGTCTTACTGATGGCATGCTGGGATGGGTAGGGTTTCTTCCTTCGAGATCTCTGCCGTTGTCACCGCTGCCTTCCTCCAACCTCTGACGGTTTCGCCCTGCTTGGCGGTTTGCGCCACGTGAAGCGGCGTTTCCTCGCGTGTCTACCATTTTGGGGTGGGAATAGCAGTTTATGGATCCCCACAGACGGCGCCAATGTAGTGTCCTAGACACAATGTTCAGAGTATATCCCTAGCTCAAGGGTATGGAAGACCTAAGAGCTAGAAAACGGTCTGATGTTACTGTGTGATTTTGTTGGTATGCTAGCTATCCAGTGGGAATAACTAGGGTTTCCCTAATCACGAGTGTGTGCTAGTGTATGATTAGGGAGAGAGAACGTACCTGAGCCCCTAGCTGGAGACAGCTATTTATAGGGGGAGCGGTGTTGTACCCTATGGGCCTGTTGTACCCTATGGGCCTGTACGGAGGTCCAGTAGGGCTGACGTGTCCCTTTATAGGATAAGGGATGAGTCATTCATCCTTATCCTGTTAGCGGTTAGTCTTATTTGATTAGCGAGCTAGGCTCACGCGCCCTTAGCTTGGACTCTTTAAGGGAAGAGGTCCCTATGCTCGATCCAGAGTCGCTAGGGTGGGTCCTATGGCATGCGCTCGGCCCAAAGATGTGTGACCTGGCAGAATGAGTATTCTGGTCGGCCAATGAGTATTCTGGTTGGCCAAGGGTGTTTTAGGGTAGACCGAGGGTCGGTCTACCACAAGGTGTAGGATGAGTCATTCATCCTTATCCTGTAGTAGAGAATCTTATCCCTGTTGGCAAGTTAGGCTCACGCGCCCCTAGCTCGGACTCCTCGGGGGGTAAGCCCCATGTGGTCGATCCTGAGGTCCTAGGATGGGTCCTAGGACAATCGCTCGGCCTGGTATGGCGTGACCTATCAGATAGGGTAATTTGGTCGACCGAGTATACTAAGGGTAGACCGAGGGTCGGTCTACCATATAAGCCCCCTAGCTCGGTAAGACTTTTTGAGTCTTGAGCCGAGTTGAGAGTTCCTTGAAGGTGTTTCTTGAAGGTGTCGAGTACTAGGTTCGGGGTGAAGCGATGAGTTCAGGACAGCTCATGGTGCCTCGCTGTCCCTTCGACTGACTGAGGGGACGTTTGAATGTCCTTCTGCTGACACGTGCTGTTTGTGTCAGAAGCGTCATTATTACGCATGTTGCCTTTTGGGTTTTTTAAATGCTTCTTTCCACTGATTGTGCGCCACGTGGCTTTTTGGGTGGCTCAATGTGGAATTGGGCTTCTGCCAACAGGCCCATTAACTGAAACGTGGGGAGGGAAGTTTCTTTTTGAACTTCAACTACCTTTTCCACTTCCCATTTTCCTCCAAACTCTATCTTCTGACTAAGCCCCCTTCTTCTCTCTGCGTTTTCGTCTCTTTTTAGAATTTCAGATTCCTTTGACCATTCTCAAGCCATTACTACTGTCATTCTTGACACCTGCTGCTTCCTCTTCATTGTGCCAATTAGTTCGTGCCTATCCTCTTCTTCCAATCTCAGGTATTTTGCTCTCTGGTCCTTGTTTCTATCTTTTTTCTTTTTCTGTTTTGCACTGTTCATCTTCTTAGGTTCTGGGTTTCTGGATCTTGTTGGGTTTAGAGTTTCTTTCTGTGTTTTCTGGGTTTCCTAAGCTTTCATCATGGGTGTTAACTGGTCATGGTATGAGGAGTTGTCAAGAGTTTTGGGTTTAGGCGATATTGAGGATTCTTCCTCCTCTTCATCTTCATCTTCTTCTGACTTGGAAGTGCTAGACTTCCTGCCACCGCCTTTCCGCCATCGCATGGCGGATCCCACGGCGGAGATGCCATTATCGGTGGAACTTCCCCAGACTTTTGAGGAAAAAGAGAGTAGGAGGTTACAGTATCAAGCGGCGGAGGAGCGGGCCCAAGTGGCCCGCCGCCCCTCGAACCGTACTTGGGAAAAACCCTTCTGGGGAAAAGCCTTAAAGGTTAGGGGAAGGTGTAGTAGGCTCGACTATAAGACCAATAAACCTAGGGTTAGGTTGTTTAAAGATTTTGATTTTGTAGATTCTGACGCCGAGACTTCCCTTTCCCCAGGTATGGTTCGACGGTGCGTTACTCATCCTCATGAATTTCCTGTGCCTCCGAACTCTAGAGCCTATGACTGGGTTGATTTGGAGGTGCTCGGTACGCCGTCAGCCTTAATCAACAACAACTTGAGTCATATCCGAGCCAACATACTCCCTTGCCCTGTGGATGAAACGGGGAGATCGTACACGATTAGTCCTCCGTCGGCCAATGATCAAGTATGTACAGCGATTGGAGAGAATCACAAAGAGTTTTTTTATGTATGAGGAGGTCGTGATAAGGCTGGGTGTTAAAATGCCGTTTTCTGACCTAGAGATGGCTCTGCTCCAGCGGCTACGCCTGGCTCCCACCCAACTACATCCTAGTGGTTGGGCGTTTGTCCGAGCGTTTCAAAAATTTTGTGAGGCTCGCCGATTGACATGCTCGCTCCGAGCATTCCTATGGTTATACATACCACAAGTAAACATTTTTGAGAAAGGGTCAACCAAAAGATTGTGGGTATCGTTGAAGGCACGCAACGACCATGCCCTCTTTGCTAAGTACACTGATTCATGGAAAACCTTTAAACCTTTGTTTTTCAAGTACCAATTTGTCGGAAGGGGTGATTGCTGGTTTATGGAGGATGATCACCCTCGGCTTCCTCTATCCTGGTCATCTGACTTTTTCAACAGACACCCAAAACTTTACCAATTTCACTATGAAACTGAACTATCGGCCGACGAGAAGCATACCTGTGATACTTTTTTCAGCTATCTTAAAGAAAATGGCCAAGTTGATATTAGGAACATTATTATTTTTCCCCAAGAGCTTGTGAAAGCCGAGCTTGGTAGATGCACTTTTTTTTTTAACTCTTTGCACATTTGGTTTGCAGTTAAGATGGCTAGGGAGAACAAGGCTGCCAAACGTATAAGGGAGCTTGCTCAGTCAAGAAAATTTGAAGCGGTCAGGTCTTCTGGCGGAGCCATTTCCTCGGAAGTGACCCTATCAGTCACGGTGGCCGTGGCGTCACCTGAGGTTGAAGTGGTGCAAGATGTCCGATCACCCTCTGTTCGAGTGGCGGAGGTGTTTACTGGGAAGTCTATTGCTCGGGTGGACGAGGAAGAGGAGGAGGACCGAGTGCCTTTGTCCAAAAGGGCTAGGATTGATAAGGGTAAAGGCAAAGTTGTTGAGATACTGAAACCATTACAGAGGGGTAATTTGTGGTTTGACGTTCCAGATCCCGAGGAGGAGACTGTTTGGGCTCAAAAGCTAAAAGAAAAATTTGTTGACTTGGTTTACACTTCTAATGATGATAAGAGATTGTCGGACCAGACGGCTGCCACCTTGAAATGTCACTGTGATTTATTGGGCAAAAATATGCTGAGGGCTGCTAGCTACATGTTCCACCTTAGTAAGCATGCCGAAGAAATCAGCGCAACACTTTCAGTTACTGAAAAGGAGAAAAGGAAAGCTGCTGCCCGACAAGCAAAAAATCTGTTAACTCAGATTAAGGAGAGTGAGGCGAATCTTCAGTCTCTGACCGAGGCCAACTCCGACCTGCAGAAAAAACTTGAAGTATCTGAAAGAGCTCGGGAGACCGCTCAAAAGGCTTTGGAGGATGTTGGTGGAAGGGAGGCTGAAAAGGGAAGACTGCTGCAAATAGCTCAAGAGAAATTGGCTGAAGCTCAGTAGAAGGTTGCCGAGCTGGAGGGTGTGCAGGGTCGGTTGACAAATTCTGATAATGAGGTGGCTCAGTTGCAGGGGGAGTTGACAAAGGCTCGTCGGAAGGCTTTAAAACATAAGGTTACTGCCAAGCGGAACTACTTCAATTGGGATCATGCAGTGAATGACTCTTTTGTGAATGCTGTTAAACAATTGTCCCTTATGAATCCGGGGATCCGAGTGTTAGGTGCAAGTCCCAATTTTGGTGTTGACGGTGACCGTATTGTTGACTATGCCCACGAGGATAGGGAGGTGGACTTAGCAGTGCCGAATCTCCCGAACCCCTTAGACTTGGAGAATGAAGACGAAGCTGATTTTGATGGGTCGGCCATCGCACTTTCCGAGGATGAAGACTAGACTTATTTTTTGTATTTCCATTTGCTACTATTGTATTTTTAATTGTTGTTTGACTGAATGCTGTAATATGGTCGGTTTGAACAGGATGTTGCTTTTGAATTCCTTATGAAATGTTTTACATTCACCCAGATTTTGCACTGTTCTTTATTTCGTTGTAAATTGTTATTTAGATTTCGGATCTCCTACCTTTGGCCAAGGTGGGATCCTCGGTCCTCGGCTTACAGAAACTGTTTAAGTTTTTAGCCGGGCATCTACTAAAGTACTTATGATTGTTAGTTTATAAGTCCCCGTTGGAAGGACGCGTATAAACCCCCAAGTTCGTCTTAGTGGCGAGCCGAGAGGAAATGGTTAGTACGTTAACAATAAGAAGACAAGATGAATGACTGAAAAAGATAGATCTTCATTAAGCTCTTAACTGCTTACAAACAATAAAAATCGCATGTAACATAAACATAGAAGTGCTGAAATAAATGACATGTAATTTAAACAACAGAATTTTTAAAATTAGGGTTGAAACTTTGCAAATATTGTGGTGGGTCTCCATTAGCTGTAGTAAGGTTTAAGCTTGGTAGCATTCCAGGAGTTGTTCAGTTGTTGCTTTGTTAGTGTCTCCAATCTGTATGCCCCCGAGCCAGTTTTTGAGACGACCCTGTAAGGGCCTTCCCAATTCCTTGCCAATTTTCCTTCTTTTGAGTTTTTCAAGCCGGTGTCGGCTCGTCTGAGGACCAGGTCCCCTACAGTAAAGCTTCTTGGAACCACCCACTTGTTGTATTCTCGGGACTGCCTTTCTTTTGCTTTTCTCTCTCGATTAGACGCGAGCGATCGGATCTCCTCGCTGAGAGTTAGCTCTTCTTTCAACAAATCATCGTTTACTTCTATGGGACGTTCGGATACTCGGAAGGTGGGAATCCGAGTTTCAATAGGCAACACGGCCTCACAACCATATGTTAGTCGAAATGGGGTTTCTCCTGTCGAGGTGTGAATGGTCGTTCGTATTGACCATAATACCTCGGGGAGGAGGTCAGCCCATGATCCCTCGGCTTCATACAATCTCTTCTTTAACCCGTCAATGATAACTTTATTTGTTGCTTCTGCCTGTCCGTTCGTCTGCGGGTGTTCGACCGATGAGAAATGGTGGGTAATGTGGAAGTGGTCGACCAGTTCTTGAAAGACTTTGGCTGTGAATTGTGTACCATTGTCGGTTACCAGAGTGTGTGGGACACCAAAACGAGCGATGACCTGTCTAAGAAAGAATTTTTGGATTTTCGCTGAAGAAATTGTGGCCAAAGCCTCGGCTTCGACCCATTTTGTGAAATAATCAATCGCGACCACCACAAACTTTAGCTGCCCCGGAGCTGTTTTGAATTTCCCTATGATGTCCATGCCCCACTGATAGAAGGGCCATGGTGCGATCATTGAGTGTAGCTCCGTCGGGGGGCGCTGAAAAATCTTTCCGTGAAGCTGACAGGACTTGCATCTCTTTACATGTTCCGAGGCATCGCTTAGGAGTGTAGGTCAGTAGTAGCCTGCTCGGAGTACTTTACGGGCTAGAGCTTTTGCACCTACATGGTGGCTCGAGATTCCTTCGTGGACCTCGGCCAACACAAGATCGGCTTCAGCAGGGTTCAGGCACTTCAGCATAGGGGAGTCCATTCCCCGTTTATACAAAGTGTCCCCGATCATGGCATATTGAGCAGCTTGCCTGACTATCTTTTTTCCTTGGGTGGGGTCGGTTGGTAGGACTTGGAATTTAAGATACTGCTTAATGGGGTCCATCTAATCGGTGGTCAGAGATAATGCCAGAACAACACTCGGCTGGTGGACAGTTTCTTGGACTAGGCTTTTGTTATTTTCCGGACCTTTAGTGCTAGCGAGCTTGGAGAGAATATCAGCTCGTCCATTGCAGGACCTAGGGATGTGAGTGATGGAAAACTGAGGAAAAAGATCTGAGAGGGTTTTGACTTGTTCTAGGTATTTTTGGAGAATTGGTTCCTTTGCTTGAAACTCGCCTTTGACCTGAGATACGACCAATTGAGAATCGCTGAAAACTTCAATTTCTGAGGCCCCCATTTGGTGGGCCATCCGTAGACCGGCTATCACTGCCTCATATTCTGCTTGGTTGTTTGAGGTGGGAAACTCAAATTTGAGGGAATATTCCACGCAGAGGCCCTCGGCATTTTCAAGGATTATTCCAGCCCCAGCCCCCTTACGGTGGCTGGAACCATCAACATAAATCTTCCAAGGTTGGGGCTGGCTGGGGTGGTTAAGGTCTGATAATTCTGAAACAAAATCCTCTAGGACCTGGGACTTGAGAGTTCTCCGCGGCTCATAAGTGACGTCGAACTCTGATAGCTCGACGGACCAAGAGACCATCCTTCCCGCTAAGTCAGGTCGGTGAAGTACCTACCTTATCGGCTGAGTTGTTTTGACTACAATGGGATGGTTCTGAAAGTATTGTCGGAGTCTCCTGGCAGCAATTACCAAGGCAAAAGAGAGCTTCTCTATTTTGGAGTATCTCATTTCGGGTCCTTGGAGGGCCTTGCTGACAAAGTAGATGGGTCGCTCGGTCCCTGAGTCGTCCTTGACCAGGGCCGAGCTAACAGATGTTTCACTAACAGACAAGTACAAAAACAGTGTTTCCCCCTCCCGAGGACTTGTGAGAACGGGAGGGGCCGAGAGGTAATCCTTGAGCTCAGCGAACGCTTGTTCGCAGGAGTCATTCCAATGAAAAGTTTTGTTTTTCCTGAGAAGTTGGTACCACGGGAGGGCTTTTTTAGCTGCTTGAGGGAGGAATCTTGAGAGGGCTGCCATTCGACCAGTCAGCCTCTGGACCTCCTTCACATTAGACGGGCTATGCATGTTCAGAATAGCTTGGCATTTCTCTGGGTTGGCCTCGATGCCCCTCTCTGTGAGCATGAAACCTAAAAAGGCCCCAGCCGGAACCCCGAAGGTGCACTTATCGGGGTTCAGGCGCATGTTGTACCTTCTGATTCTTTCCAGTATGGCTGCTAAGTCTTGAGGATGATCTTCCTTTTTCTTTCTCTTGGCTATCATATCATCAATGTACACCTCGAGAGTAGGACCAATCAAACCCGAGAAGACCTTGTTCATCATCCGCTGGTAGGTTGCGCCAGCGTTTTTCAATCCGAAAGGCATTACCGTGTAGCAATAAGTAGCCCTTTCGGTGATAAAGGCCGTTTTATCCTGATCGGGAGGGTACATCGGGATTTGGTTGTACCCCGAGTATGCATCCATAAAGGAGAGGAGTTGGTAGCCAGCTGAGTTGTCCACAAGTTTGTCTATAATGGGGAGGGGGTATTGGTCTTTTGGGCAAGCTTTATTCAAGTCGGTGTAGTCGACGCACATGCGCCACTTCCCGTTTGATTTTTTGACTAATACTGTGTTTGAAAGCCACTCGGAGTAGTTGACCTCTCGGATGGATCCGGCAGCGAGGAGCTCGGCCACTTTTTCTTCAATTACTGCAGCTTTCTCCGTGCCTACCCTTCTCTTTTTCTGGGCAACTGGCTTGGCGGTCGGGTGAACGCTGAGACGATGACAAATTAGGTTTGGATCAATCCCCGGCATATCAGCCGAGGTCCATGCAAAAATATCCTTATTTTTCTTTAGAAGTTCGAGAATCCCTGCTCGTATCGTCTCCGGAAGGTTGGTCCCTAGCTTCACCCTCCTGCTCGGGAGCTCCTCATCTAACACAATGAATTCCCACTCACCTTGTGGGGTTGGTCTTGTATCATCCAACTCGGATCTGACATCCAAGTCTGTCAAAAGTACATTTCCTTTATTCAAACATAACTTTGGCTGAATTTCTTCAAGGCTCTTGAGTTTTGCTAAACTAGCATGGTAGCATAGCCTAGCTTTTTCCTGTTCAGCTCGGATAGCAACAACGGTTCCGTCTGAGCCTTCAAATTTCATGGCCAGATGAACGGTCGAGACGGCCGCACCGAAAGCCTGTAGGCATGTTCTGCCGAGGATAGCATTATATGCTGATGGGCAATCGACCACAAGAAACTTGATTATCTCAGTCCTCGCCGAGGGGTGGTTCCCAAGTGTTACCGGTAGCTGGATGTGTCCTTTAGGAACCACCGCGTCCCCTGTAAAGCTGATCAACTTTCCCTCGAATGGGGTTAGGTCGGAAGTTTTTAACTTTAGGGCTTCAAAAAGGTTCAAGAACATGATGTCTGCCGAACTGCCTTGATCGACAAATATCCTGGCAACCTCATAGTTTCCGACCAGGGCAGTAATGACCATTGGGTCGTTGTGACCTGGGATGATCCCTTCTAGATCTTCATCAGAGAAACAGATCGGTATACTTTTTGTGGCTCTTTTTCGGATCGGATGGTCATGGACGGTGAGCACTTGATTGATGTATTTTTTCCTGTCGGATCTCTTTTCTCCTCCCCCCGCGAAACCTCCTGCTATGGTGTTGACTCTAAGGTTTTGCGGGGATTGGTCTGTAGTTACTTCTACCATGGCTACTCTTTGTGGATCAGATGATTGCTGATTGGTGTTATGGTTGGCTTCTCTGGTTGGAGGTCGGATGTTTCTGTTTGGGGAGGGGGTTCTTCTTCGAGCATGTCGGTTGAGTGCCTCCCTGACATACTGTTGTAACTTCCCATCTCTGATTAGTTGCTCGATGACGTCCCTTAACCAAGTGCACTCGTCTGTAGTATGCCCGTATCCCCCATGATACGAGCAAAACTTGGAACGGTCTTGGCGCTGACTTCTTTTTAAGGGGGGGAGGTCTTTCTACCATTCGAAGGTCGGTTTGCATTGTTTCCTGCAGTATCTGACTTCTTGGGACCGTGAGGGGAGTGTACTGCTCGAATTTTGCTCGGGGAGCACTGAACCTTCTGTCCCCTCTGGGTCCTCTTCTTTGTTCCTCCCTCCTGTCATCTCTTCTGTCATCTCTTCTTGACTTTCCCTGAGAGGAAGGTTCCCCCCGCTCACCTCTTTCCCTGTTTCTCTGCCATTTGCTGAATTCCTCCAAATTTATGAACTTGGTGGAGCGATGTCTTAACTCTGCCATATCCCTCGGCGGTTTTCCCACTATGAGTTTTTGAAGTCTCCATTCCGAAGTCCCTGAGTGAAAAGGAAGACCGAGAAGCTCGGTTCAAGGTTTGGGATGGATCCTGCCTCGGAATGAAAACGGGATAGATACTCTCTCAAGGGTTCTTCAGGTTGTTGCATGACACCTGCTAGTGCGTGGTCGGACTTTGGCTGGACGCAGCTAGCAGTATATCTGTTCAGGAAAACTCTCTTCATTTCTGCCCAGGAGTTAACAGAGTTCCTAGGCAGGGCTGAGTACCATCTCAAAATAGGTGGTTGCAGGGTCATAGAAAAGGCTCGGCACTTCATCAGGTCTCCTCCATCATAAAAGTTCATAGCGCCTTCAAAAGATAAAATGTGTTCCAAGGGGTTGGTTAACCCGTTATATTTTGCTACACTGGTGGGGCCGAGGAATGCGGAGGGTGTCTCATAAGCCATGATTCGCGGAGTGAAGGGGTGGCCAGGGTGAGCGCTATCATCGGTCTCATAATTGGCTACAAGGGGTTGATTTATCGGAGGTGGTGGGGGAAGGGCGATGGGGCCTTGAGGATCCTGGGCTGGTATGGTTACCGGGGTAGTTTCTACTGCCCGTGCAGCAACCGCCTGCATGTGGATCTGCTGGAGCTCTGCTATGGCCCTTCCCTGCTGCTCCAACATTTGGGCTTGTTGTTTGATTATTTATTCAAGCTGGGTTTCCCTTCGGCATTGGGAGTGTCCCCTCTCTTCACCGGAGACACGAGCGTCAAATGAGCGGCCGGAGCCGTGGTTTGTTACATGATTGGGGGGATTGGGGTTTGTTTGCCTAGAATGAACGGTGTATGGACCACTGTGAGTTCAGGCTGGTACTGAGTGGTGGCTGCGGGATGGAATTTCTAGTCTCACCGAAGGCATGCTTTGGTGGGGAGGATTTCTTCCTTCCAGATCTCTTCCATTGTCAGCGCTGCCTTCTTCCAGTCTCTGGCGGTTCCTCCCGGTCTGGTGGTATGCGCCGCGCGAGCTGTTTGCGGCGTTTCCACGTGGGTTTACCATTTTTTGAGTGGGGGTAACAGTTTATCAGTTCCCCACAGACGGCGCCAATGTCGTGTCAAGGACACGGTGTATCAGATGCACCCCTAGCTCAAAGGTATAGAGAGACCCAAGAACTAGTGGATGGACTGAGGTTAGTGTATGATTGTTTAGGTATGCTAGAGGTCCAGTTGGGACAACTAGGGTTTCCCTAATCACAGTGTGTGCAGATGTGCAATTAGGGAGAGAGAGAATGTACCAGAGCCCCTTGCTGGAGACAACTATTTATAGGGGTTGCATTGTACCTTGTGGGCCTGTACGGAGGGCCAGCAAGGCAGCTGACGTGTCCCATTTAGGATGTAGGATGAGTCATTCATCCTTATCCTGTAGTAGAGAATCTTATCCCTGTTGGCAAGTTAGGCTCACGCGCCCCTAGCTCGGACTCCTCGGGGGGTAAGCCCCATGTGGTCGGTCCTGAGGTCCTAGGATGGGTCCTAGGACAATCGCTCGGCCTGGTATGACGTGACCTATCAGATAGGGTAATCTGGTCGACTGAGTATACTAAGGGTAGACCGACCCTCGGTCTACCACACTTTCAAACCTTTAAGACACCTATTGTTTTTAGGTTAAGTGAAAACTCAAATTATGATATAATCATGACCTTGATAGAGATTCACTACCCTCTAAAGGCTCTACCCAAACTCATTAAAATAAAAGACTCAAATTAAAGATATTACAATTTAAAACACAAATTGAATCTTCATGAGCTTGCTCTCTCTTCATCATTTGTTGTTTGTTGTTGATTGATGAACTTCTTCATACTTGAGCTTGATCACAAACACTTGTAGCTTGTTCAAAACCTTTGTCATTATCAAAACATTCTCACTGGATCTAATAGAGGGGTGCAAGTCTTTCCATTCTTGGCTTTGCCTCGGGAAGGACTGAACGAAGTGAGCAAAGATTCCTTTTGGACAGTTGGTTGTCCTTGTCTGGGTGTGTGTGCGCCTTTACTCGTAGCTTTGGTGTTTCTGGATGCTTTCTTCTCGTCATGGCCTTTTTCTTGAGTCTTGTGATTACTGTAGTGTTTCTGGGTGTTCTCTCTCTCCCTTGGCTTCGTTAATAAGAGGCTTCATATTCCTTCGGGGAAGGCGTACAGAGGAGGACGCCCTTGCACCGCAGGTGTTTGTCACATGCTTCTTTTAACTCATTATTTTTTCGGTAGACTTGGCTTCTATAACGGGTTTGGGCCTTGTAATGTAATTGGGCCTTGCTAATGGGCCACTTATTTTTGGATATCAACACCAATGGACCACTTATTTTTGGGTATCAACAATAAGTTTACTAAAGTAGTCTATTTTTTTTATGAATTTGAGAAAATTAAATATACTCAACTAACTTTTCTTAATACCTGTGAAGTTAATTATTTTTGCTTAAAAATGAGACCAGATCGAGTATTGAATACTGATTTTATTATCTTTGTTTGATAATAGAGGAGGAATGAAAATAAGGAAATAATAACGAATGTATGAAGATTATGGTCTCGTTTGGATACTGAAGTACTTATGACGCAAGTACTTATCACATAAAAGCTTACAACATAAGTACTTAAAATCCAATAAGCTTCATGTGTTTGGGTGCACACTTTAAAAAACAATTATACAATCACGGCGTTTGGATGCATCACTATATAAGTACTTATTAATATTTGTCTTAATTATTAAAAATTGATTAAAAAAACTTTTTTAATTTAAAATTAAGATTTATCATTTTTTTCATCATATATATTATCATATTATTATTAGTAATGCCTTGAGTTCGTATTTCGGTATGTTCAAATTTTTTTAAAGCAGATAAAAAATGTCTAGAATCTATTCGGATTAAATTTTAAGATTCTAAATCCCTTATTTATAGTTTAAAAAAAATCCCTTATTTATTCTAAATTTTAAGATTCTAAATCGTTATTCCAAACACTTATATAAATATTTTCTATAATAAGAGTGAATGTTAAAAATATATATATACTCCCTTCGTCACAAAAAGTTACTCCATCCGATCCATATCTTTTGGCTTTTTAGAATTTTTTTTCATTTCACATCTTTTGTCTTTTTCCAATTCAAATGCATAAATATGTTTTTCTTTCCAACTTTAATCATTTATTCAATCATTTCTCTTACTTCTCGTTAATTTTACTTTTATCATCTTTCTCATATTTAAATCACTACTACTCCGGTCTTAAATATATAAAAAAATTAATTTCATACATATTAAGGAAGTTAGTTGAGTGTATTTAATCAAATTCTTAAAAAGTTATACTACTTTAGGAAACTTGCATTTGAAATTAAACAAAATTAAATGATACAATTACTTTATTGAGATATTTTAGGAATGATTGTATTGGAAATAGAAAATGAGTTAAATTTTGCTTATATGTGAGATCACTAATGGAGTGTTTTTATTTGCTTATATTTAAGACCGGAGGGAGTATACATTAATTAATGGACACACTTACTAATAACAATTAAATACTATTAAAATTTTCAATAAAGTTTAAATAGGGGCATTTTAGACAAAGTACACATATAACTTACAATAATCAACACTTTCTTAATCTGCGTGCCCAGACCTAAAAGACTAAAAGATACGTAACCGAGTGAGTAGTAAAACTTTAAAAAGTCAACAAAATTAAGGGGTCAAGCGTTTATTATTTTTGTCTTCCAAATCAACCAATTGAAAATTCAACTATTTAATGCATCTATAAATGACAAACCAATCATAGATTAAAGAATATAAATTTTAATTTTTTTATTCACTATTTTAACTTTGATTTGGGACAATAATTTTTGCTACTTTTTACTAACTTTTTGGGACGGATGGAGTAATAAATAAGGATATATTTGGAAAAAGAAGTATAAATAAATATTGAGTTTACATAACTTATGAAAAAAATTTGATAAATGAACATAACTTATATGACGACAGTAGGAGTACTACGGAGTAGTTTCTTTATAATTATCATCTAAAATTATGCTCCCTCTTATTTGTATTATGGAAAATGCTAACAAGTGCCCTTAGGGCACTAGTTAAGCATCCAAATGTAGTTAAATGGTGTTGCAAAATATGTTTTTTTATATTCTCGAGAGATGGAGTACGATGGACTGATGGACTTATGATTATATTTTCTTTTCCAGTAATCTTAACAAGTGCTCTAAGGGTACTCGTTAGCAAGACCCTTATGTTATAAGAAGAGAAATTAACTTTGCAATTATTAAAAGAATTAAATGAATCCATTTAATTTTCTTAAATTCATAAAAAAAATAAAGCTACTTTAAAAAAAAAAGTTGTGCTATTGAAAAGGACTGGGAGAATACCCGCTAGTCAGAATGTCTTTGATATTAGCTATAAGTTAAGCAAGGAAGACCAGATAAGCTTGTTAAGACATGTTTCTAATGATGAAATTAAAGTAGCTATGTTTAGTATTGATAAAGAAAAAAGCCCTGGGCATGATGAGTTTGGAAGTGGTTTCTTCCAAGCTAATTAGAATATTATTGGCAATGATGTTATCTAGGTTGTGAAGGAATTCTTTATCACTGGTCATTTGTTGAAACAGGTAAATGAAACACTAATAGCCTTGATTCCAAAGAAAGACTCTCCTATAAATGCCAGTGAATATAGGCCTGTATCATGCTGCAATTCTATTTACAACTGTATTTCAAAGATCATTTGTAATAGACTAATTCTTGTTATGGATAAAGTGGTGAGTCAAAATCAAAATGCTTTTGTAGCATGTAGAGCAATATCTCACAATGTGTTGTTGTGTCATGAATTAATGAGTGAATATAACAGGAAATGCTGTACTCCTAGTTGCATACTTAAACTTGACCTTAGGAAGGCTTATGACAGTGTTGATTGGAAATTCCTTAGGGAAGTTTTAAGGGGTCTGCAATTCCCTACTCAATTTATAGGTTGGGTTATGGAATGTGTATCCACTACAACATTTGCTATTGCAATTAATGGAGGATATTTGGTTATTTTGATGGTGCTAGGGGCCTTAGGCAGGTAGACCCCATGTCTGCTCTGCTATTTGTGATGATTATCGAGTACCTCACTAGAATGTTGATGATTGTAGCTCAAGATTAAATATTTAGATACCATCCCAAATATAAAAGGCTGAAAATTAAAAGTCTGTGTTTTACTGATGACTTAATGATTTTCTGCAGGACTAATAAAGATTCAGTCAAAACATTGACAAATGTTATGCAAGTGTTTACTAATACTTCTGGTTTAGATACTAATATGTCAAAATCTCATATATTTCTTGGTGGCTTATTTATGCTTTTATCAAGGGAAAACCAGAGGTATATATCAAGGGAAAACCAGAGGTGGTTTGGATGTGAAGGAGATTGAAAGCTGGAATCTTGTAGTTGTTGTCAACAGATATATGCAATTGCTTGTAATGCTAATAGCCTTTGGATCAAGTGGATCCATGGTTATTAGATTAAGAGCAGGTCTGTTTAGAATTACAAGTGTCACTCAAGGGCCTCTTGGCATATGAGGGAGCTAATGAAGATTAAAGAGAAGATGAAGGATGGCTATAATGGATCAATTTGGAAGCATAAGAAAGAGGGGAATTATACTATCAAATTAGGTTATCTTTGGCTGCTGCAGCAAAAGGATGCCAGAAACATCCTTTATTTGGAGCAGGTGGAATATCCTCAAGCATGCGTTTATGAATGGGTTGGTGATGAAGAAAAAGATACTCACTAAAGACAGATTGCTGAAGATGAATGTAAGTATTCCTAATGCTATTTGTAGTCTGTGTGAAGTACATAATAAATAAGTGTACCATGTAACATCCTCACTTTAATTAGTTAATTCTAAATTTTAATAAAATCAGAGTTTGAAAATTCATTTTAGAATTTGATTTCTTTTAAAAGGTTTTTCGAAAATCCGGCAGAGTTTCCTCTGTTTTTCGGACTTCCCAAAAATTCTCTTCTTAAAACCTGTCAGCCCAGAATTATTTAAAAACATAAAACACAACAGATTAAAAACCAGTTCGAATCCTAACGCCCGATTAGTACCAGTCTCAGGGCATATAACTACACATATTATAAATTACAAAAACAACAGTTTTTAACATAATAAAATTCACTCAGGGTATCACAAATTCACTCCACGTAGTGGAGAGTTTCCAGTTCGCCCGCAACAGTGTAAGCTCCGCTTCCGTACCTGTAAAATTATATCAAGAAGGGTAGCATTACACAGAACTTAAAAAGATAAATCCTAAAAGAAGACATAGCAAATAACTAAGCCTACATAATTATTAATACATTTTATTCATAGCTATTCACATAATTAATCTCATTTAGTTCTTCACTTATTCTCACATTCTTTTAATTATTGATTCTCTTTTCATTCTTTCTTTCCCATTCTTTATTCTTTTTTCCATTTTCCATTAGGTAGTCCCGCCCCAGCCAGCCGTACGGTACTGAGCGCTAGGAGTTCCCTTATTTATTATTCATTTTCTTTTCTTTTTCTTTTTCTTTTTCTTCTTCTCTTCCTTTTGTTTTACTTTTTCCTTTTCTTTATCTTTTCCTTTTTCCTTGCGACTGAGTCCAACAGACCATCAGGCGTTTACCTTTATTATCCCTTTATCTCTTTATTGGTGACAGTGTCTACCGACCGCCTGCCACCCAATCATTTAATTCTTTTAGTGATGACAGTGGCTACCGCCCGCCTGTCATCGAAATCATTCCTTTCTTTTATTTCTTCTAGGGATGACAGGGACTTCCGTCCGCCTGTCATTGTATTCATCCTTTTCTTTTATTTCCTTTAGTGATAACAGGGACTTCCGTCCGCCTGTCATCGAATTCATTCTTTCCTTTTCTTTCTTTTGGTGATAATAGAGACTTCCGTCCGCCTGCTATCGAGTCAATTCATTCCTTTTATTTCTTTTAGTGATGATAGTGACTTCCGCCCGCCTGCCATCGATACCACTTTCTTCTTTTATTTCGACTGAGTCCAACAGACCATCAACCGTTCTCTTTTCTTTCTTAATTATTTATCTTTTCTCTTATTATAATTTAAGTAACTCTTTTATGCTTATCTCAATCTTTTACTCTTTATTTTCGTTTATGACTTATCACATTTTCCTACGTTTTCTACTTTAATCTCTTTCTTTTTCTTAGTTTCCCCCAATTTTATCCAACTCTAATTAATACAGTCAAGTATAGCATATTCTAGTTCTCGTTACTAATTCTTAGTTATTTCTTTATTTCATTTATCCCTCACTCTTACTTAACTTATTATTTCTATTTCATTGATTCCAGTTTATTTAACTACTCTGTTGACTCACATTATTACTTAACTTATTATCCCTATTTCATTAATTTCATTTTATTTAACTGTCCTATTAACTCCACTTGGTTTCCCTATTTTATTACACCGTTCTAAACTAACTTTCATCATGACGTCCTCTCATCTCGATTTATTATCTTTTCCCTAGTTTCTTTTACCTGTGTCCTTTTTATAATTGAATTTAGTTTATTGCTTCATTCCTATTTCTCTAATTTTCCAACAACTTCTAATTATGTCCACTCCGCCCCTACTTATCATATACGCATTTTAAATTCCTCCTTTTCCTTATTTTTAGTTTAATAGCTCCCCTTACCTAACACAATTATTCTTTATCCTTTTTCTCTCACGTTTCGTTGGTTCTCCCTAACAATTCTCCTTATTTTTATTTTGTATTTTTTTCTACATTTTAATTCTATATTAACCCTTTTAATATTCTAAATACACTCACTCATTCCAAGCTTTGTTCTACGCACATACCTTCTATTCCCTAGGGTGTGGTTTCCATTATCAATTTTAAGTACTGCATTTATATTAATGAGGGTTACCCTAAGGTTCATTAACATACTTTTTAATTATTCTATTCTCAGCTACCACTATAGCATCCTAGAGTTTACTTCTCAAGTAAAGGTAACGCGAACCCTCTTACCTCGGGCTTTTTAAATAGAACCTGGATTTTAGCTCGGCGACGATGACGGCGTCGGTGTTGCTCCTCGTTAGCGGGAACGATCGCGGCTGGACCGAGGCAAGAGCTTCGAGCTTCGGGGTTCCCGACACGAGCCCGGCACGTTCACGGGTCGATAACGGCGCCGGTGACGTCGTGGAGAGAGAGAAGGCTCGTGGGTGTGAGAGCAATGAATGAGGGAGAGCTATGGGGGTTATGGCCCGTGGTGGTTCGATCGGTGGTCGCGGCTCACGGCGGTGGCGGTCGGAGAGGAAGAGAAGGGCGGTGGAGAAGGTGGAGAGAGAGAGAGAGAGAGAAACCAAGAGGGAAGAGAGAGGGAGGCTTGATGGTGGTGGGGGTGATGGAAGGTGGAGGTGGCGGCGGCCGGAGGTGGGTGTGGCGGTGGAGAGAGAGAGTGTGAGGAGGGAGATTGTGAGGGGAGGAGAGAGAGCAAAGCCAAGAGAGAGAGAAGGGGAAAGAGGAAGGGCCAAGGAGGCGGTGGTGGCTGCGGCCGGTGGCTCGTGGTGGTGGAGGAGGGAGGGAGAGAGGGAGAAGAGAGAGAAAATGGGGTTGGGGATGGGGGTTTCAACCCAAAACACGATTTTAAAGTTGCAGGTCGAAGTAATTTCGCTTAAGCGAAATCCATTCGCTTAAGCGAACCTCATCTGTGTTGCCACTGGATCAGTTTCGCTTAAGCGAAATGATCAGATACTGCTACTTCAGTTTTCTATTTTTCAGCTATTTTCTCCCATCTTCAAATAGCCATAACTTCTTCGTTCACCGTTGGATCTTGCTCAAATTTGACGAGCAACCTTCTAAAAATCATATCTTCATATCCAACGGTGGAAATTGAATTTTGAGTCTTAAATATTTTATTTTTAATTTCCCTAGTTAGCGAATTTAAAACACCGAAAACACCGATTTTGGCCCTCGTTTGGTCTTCTTTAAATTCGCTTTTCGATGCCAATGCTCCTTGACTCCTTTATGGCACTCAAAGAACTCCTAATCCATCATTTTAAATCCCTTTTAGAATAATCCTTACTTCCAAATCTTAATATTATTCTAATTATTATTAGAATTAAATTCGGGATGTTACATTTCTCCCCCACTTATTTAGAATTTCGTCCCCAAAATTCCGTTCAATTCCTTATTTGGAAGGAGTATCCCTTGACATAGCTTCCGAACATGTCATTTTAATTTCTTCGGTTCCAATCTTCCCTTTGAGGAATTTCTAAATTAAGGGTTCTGCTGTACAATTACTCGTCTCATGTATGGTTTCTCTCAGTCACTCAGGTATCCGCGTAATACACAGAGTCTGAAGAGACTGAGACAATTATCTACGGTGCTCCAACATAACTCTTAAGTGAGACTCCACTTCGCGACTCCACTCTTTCTCTGTTCGTTCTTACTCCTTCAAGTGAGTCTAGTGAGGTCGCCCTTCGAATCCACCTTAGCTATATCTGTATTCTACTACGGTGGTACTTCCCTTCCGTTCGTTTAACGATTTCAATTTGGTATAGGGGTTCCTAGGGGTCGATTTCACTTAAGGGTCGAGGTCAGGGTCTAAATTTATTTCCCAATTGTCTGATGGTCCGAGAAGGTATTGATTAGTTTAATTCTCGTTCCATTCTCCGCAAACCTCTTCGAAAGTTAATGCGGAACGTTTGGGGTGAGGTATTCATTAGCCCTACGGGTTATGGTTTGATCATCGAACATTGAGTCCGGCATCGATACAATCTTCCTTATGCTTCGTTACCGTTCTGCATTCCACCTTGTTACTCGGATAGGATCTACAATTTTCTTGTTGTTAAAGTTTCATCTTCCATTCCTTGGATTGAAATCCTCCCCCACTTAGTATCAACATATTTGGTTATATCAATGCTTGAGGTATGCTCATTCGTTATTCAGAATCGTGTACATAGGTTCTCGATCGGTATCCAAGGTTAGAAGGGACACGTGGATGGTTATCCATCGGTAGGCATAGAACTATATTGGGTTCCTACGTCTTGGTGAGTTCTCATGTATACATCTGAGACGCTTGAAACTTGAAGAGAGTGAAGATGAAAAGAAGAAACACGAAGCACTCAAGGATGGGCTTCATAGTCCTCGTACGACGACCCAGGATGTACTGGATACATGTCAAGCAAGAAGACAATGGAAATTATCCTCAAGTGTGCATTTTCAGCAGAGAGCTGCCAAAGGATGCGTTTTCTATGAATCTGCGGCTAATTGATTGGTTTCGGTCAAAGCCTAGATGTTACTCCTCAATTCGGTGTTAGTTTGGGGAGGTATGGTTTTACCTCTAATTTAACTCTCATTCGATCCTCCGCGAAGCATTTGGAATTATCTATTTAGTAGTCCTATGGCTTATGGTACGATCACTAGTTTTTGTCGCTCGGATAGGATCCGAATCGAATCGTTAAGTCCCCTCCACTTATTATCAACTTACCTGATTATGCCGGTGTCCGTAAGCAGGGAATCGAACGTGTCGACTTCTGATTGCCTTTCATACGACTTTCAATGAAGAGGGTAATAATCTAACAACAACAGGAAGCGTAATCTTTGGAATTCATAAGGAATTTGCGCTTTCGCTTTATGGAAAATAGCCTAAGTTTATGCAATCCAAGGACTTTTTGCAGAATGTAGCAGCTTATGACTAGAAATTTCCTCGTCCACGAGGAATCGGATCGAATACATAAGACTGGAACTCCAGGAACGATGGGTATTCCAGGATAAGAAACAAGGAGAAAATCGTAAGTTCACAATGTTCAGTAGATTAGAGCGAGAAATCTTTGATCCGTGATCAAAAGTCGCTACTTCAAGGTAAAGTCAAACCAAGAAGAGTGAGGAGGAAGAGATCTACTTGCACGAATTGAGGTACTAACTAAGCTTTTCAGAATTACTATTAAAGTCTTAAATGATTTTTGATGGTCACAAATTGTGGTTGGCAGACATTCTTGAATTCTGAATGCTCTATTAAGCACTATTTTAGATCAGTGACACTCTAGACATATCTTGGGTGTATGCCAACAATCCCTTACAACCTGTTTCAAATTGGATCTTAAGGAAAGCTTGAATGAATTTGATATAGAACAAGAAAGCTAATGGAATCTGACCTTTCTGTCACCTTAAGACTTGCACTACTCTCGAAATCGAGATTCGTGTTGGGTGGACGACCCGTGGGTGGTCATTCATTCAATTTGTTTGGTCTCTGTGTAGAGACTTCAAGAGGTTACCAGTTAAGCTTTTCTAATGGATAACCATTCAGGAACCTGGGTAAGATTCCCGATAAAACTTGGGTTACCTAAGTTCTAGTTTGGCTTTTTTGATGGTTAGGGGTGGTTCTTATGCTTTGGTTTTGTTTTGGGCCTACTATCCGCTTCCATTTAGGGAACTTGGAAAGAACATCATTCGGGTTGGTTTCTTTGCTTCCAAAGGATCTACTCCCTTGGAGAGTTTCCATTTCTATTGTTTCAATTTCATTAAGAGGATTGCAATGATATCATCCGTTAATAGTTGCAAAGATTGAGGTGATCAATCTCAACCTCACATCTATCAATAGCGCACCATTGTCGGGTTCTTATTTTCACCGAAGACCATTGTTTAGTTGTTCAATCTTGGTTGATCTCGGCGTGGATACTTGGTTAGGTTGTCAAGATTTGCTTTTCTCGTGGGCGACCGTTCAGAAGTCTGGTTAATAAGACTCCTAGTAGGTTTCGGACTGCCAAAGTCTAGTTTAAGTTTTCAGGAAAGCTGGAGATGGTTTCCAGGGTGAACTTGATTCCGTCAAGAACTTCGTGTGAAGGATCCGAAGAAGGTACCGTTCAAGTCGACTTACTTTCTTCTAATGGTGGTACTTCTCATAAAATCTTATGTCGGATTGGTTTTTGTGCTACTTCGAAGCTTTCGACGACATTGACAATCGACAAGTGCGAAGATTGAGATGGTCAGTCTCAATCTCACATTTATCAATAGCAACATCATCGTCAATTTTGTTGACAATATCATCACTTAATAGCTGCAAGAGTATGGATGACCAATCCTACCCTTACACTATTAAACGACAACACCATCGAGGGATCCAGTTGAGTTTAAGCTAACGTCCTATAGTCTATTGCTCTCACAACCTAATCCTGGAGAAGTTAACGAGTGAACACATATATAAATAGGTAGTTATAAATGTATCCTATTCGCCTAACTTAGACACTTGACTATACATATCGGTTACTCGCTTGGTGAGTAAACCATAGGAGTTGTGAGTTTAAACTCCAAGGCCGAAGGAAACTGCTCTGATACCATAAATGTAACATCCTCACTTTAATTAGTTAATTCTAAATTTTAATAAAATCAGAGTTTGAAAATTCATTTTAGAATTTGATTTCTTTTAAAAGGTTTTTCGAAAATCCGGCAGAGTTTCCTCTGTTTTTCAGACTTCCCAAAAATTCTCTTCTTAAAACCTGTCAGCCCAGAATTATTTAAAAACATAAAACACAACAGATTAAAAACCAGTTAAGATCCTAACGCCCGATTAGTACCAGTCTCAGGGCATATAACTACACATATTTTAAATTACAAAAACAACAGTTTTTAACATAATAAAATTCACTCAGGGTATCACAAACTCACTCCACGTAGTGGAGAGTTTCCAGTTCGGCCCGCAACAGTGTAAGCTCCGCTTCCGTACCTGTAAAATTATATCAAGAAGGGTAGCATTACACAGAACTTAAAAAGATAAATCCTAAAAGAAGACATAGCAAATAACTAAGCCTACATAATTATTAATACATTTTATTCCTAGCTATTCACATAATTAATCTCATTTAGTTCTTCACTTATTCTCACATTCTTTTAATTATTGATTCTCTTTTCATTCTTTCTTTCCCATTCTTTATTCTTTTTCCATTTTCCATTAGGTAGTCCCGCCCCAGCCAGCCGTACGGTACTGAGCGCTAGGAGTTCCCTTATTCATTATTCATTTTCTTTTCTTTTTCTTTTTCTTCTTCTCTTCCTTTTCTTTTACTTTTTCCTTTTCTTTATCCTTTCCTTTTTCCTTGCGACTGAGTCCAACAGACCATCAGCCGTTTACCTTTATTATCCCTTTATCTCTTTATTGGTGACAGTGTCTACCGACCGCCTGCCACCCAATCATTTAATTCTTTTAGTGATGACAGTGGCTACCGCCCGCCTGTCATCGAAATCATTCCTTTCTTTTATTTCTTTTAGGGATGACAGGGACTTCCGTCCGCCTGTCATCGTATTCATCCTTTTCTTTTATTTCCTTTAGTGATAACAGGGACTTCTGTCCGCCTGTCATCGAATTCATTCTTTCCTTTTCTTTCTTTTGGTGATAACAGGGACTTCCGTCCGCCTGCTATCGAGTCAATTCTTTCCTTTTATTTCTTTTAGTGATGACAGTGACTTCCGCTCGCCTGCCATCGATACCACTTTCTTCTTTTATTACGACTGAGTCCAACAGACCATCAGCCGTTCTCTTTTCTTTCTTAATTATTTATCTTTTCTCTTATTATAATTTAAGTAACTCTTTTATGCTTATCTCAATCTTTTACTCTTTATTTTCGTTTATGACTTATCACATTTTCCTACGTTTTCTACTTTAATCTCTTTCTTTTTATTAGTTTCCCCCAATTTTATCCAACTCTAATTAATACAGTCAAGTATAGCATATTCTAGTTCTCGTTACTAATTCTTAGTTATTTCTTTATTTCATTTATCTCTCACTCTTACTTAACTTATTATTTCTATTTCATTGACTCCAGATTATTTAACTACTCTGTTGACTCACATTATTACTTAACTTATTATCCCTATTTCATTAATTTCATTTTATTTAACTGTCCTATTAACTCCACTTGGTTTCCCTATTTTATTACACCGTTCTAAACTAACTTTCATCATGACGTCCTCTCATCTCGATTTATTCTTTTCCCAAGTTTCTTTTACCTGTGTCCTTTTTATAATTGAATTTAGTTTATTGCTTCGTTCCTATTTCTCTAATTTTCCAACAACTTCTAATTATGTCCACTCCGCCCCTACTTATCATATACGCATTTTAAATTCCTCCTTTTCCTTATTTTTAGTTTAATAGCTCCCCTTACCTAACACAATTATTCTTTATCCTTTTTCTCTCACGTTTCGTTGGTTCTCCCTAACAATTCTCCTTATTTTTATTTTGTATTTTTTTCTACATTTTAATTCTATATTAACCCTTTTAATATTCTAAATACACTCACTCATTCCAAGCTTTGTTCTACGCACATACCTTCTATTCCCTAGGGTGTGGTTTCCATTATCAATTTTAAGTACTGCATTTATATTAACGAGGGTTACCCTAAGGTTCATTAACATACTTTTTAATTATTCTATTCTCAGCTACCACTATAGCATCCTAGAATTTACTTCTCAAGTAAAGGTAACGTGAACCCTCTTACCTCGGGCTTTTTAAATAGAACCTGGATTTTAGCTCGGCGATGATGACGGCGTCGGTGTTGCTCCTCGTTAGCGGGAACGATCGCGGCTGGACCGAGGCAAGTGCTTCGAGCTTCGGGGTTCCCGACACGAGCCCGACACGTTCACGGGTCGATAACGGCGCCGGTGACGTCGTGGAGAGAGAGAAGGCTCGTGGGTGTGAGAGCAATGAATGAGGGAGAGCTATGGGGGTTATGGCCTGTGGTGGTTCGATCGGTGGCCGTGGCTCACGGCGGTGGCGGCCGGAGAGGAGGAGAAGGGCGGTGGAGAAGGTGGAGAGAGAGAGAGAGAAACCAAGAGGGAAGAGAGAGGGAGGGGTCTTGATGGTGGTGGGGGTGATGGAAGGTGGAGGTGGCAGCCTTGGTGGCGGCGGCCGGAGGTGGGTGTGGCGGTGGAGAGAGAGAGTGTGAGGAGGGAGATTGTGAGGGGAGGAGAGAGAGAAAAGCCAAGAGAGAGAGAAGGGGAAAGAGGAAGGGCCAAGGAGGCGGTGGTGGCGGCGGCCGGTGGCTCGTGGTGGTGGAGGAGGGAGGGAGAAAGGGAGAAGAAAGAGAAAATGGGGTTGGGGATGGAGGTTTCAACCCAAAACACGATTTTAAAGTTGCAGGTCGAAGTAATTTCGCTTAAGCGAAATCCGTTCGCTTAAGCGAACCTCATCTGTGTTGCAACTGGATCAGTTTCGCTTAAGCGAAATGATCAGATACTGCTACTTCAGTTTTCTATTTTTCAGCTATTTTCTCCCATCTTCAAATAGCCATAACTTCTTCGTTCACCGTTGGATCTTGCTCAAATTTGACAAGCAACCTTATAAAAATCATATCTTCATATCCAACGGTGGAAATTGCATTTGGAGTCTTAAATCTTTTATTTTTAATTTCCCTAGTTAGCGAATTTAAAACACCGAAAACACTGATTTTGACCCTCGTTTGGTCTTCTTTAAATTCGCTTTTCGATGCCAATGCTCCTTGACTCCTTTATGGCTCTCAAAGAACTCCTAATCCATCATTTTAAATCCCTTTTAGAATAATCCTTACTTCCAAATCTTAATATTATTCTAATTATTATTAGAATTAAATTCGACATGTTACAGACCATCTGTTTTTTGAATGCTCCTTCTCTCAACAAGTTATTGAAGGGATTGGTAGTAGTATTGGGATCAATATACCTTGTGGATTTAGAACTTGGTCTAAATGGATTATCCATGTTGGCAAGAGATCAGGTTTTAGAAGAAGAGCTACTTTTACTTTTGTTGCAGCAACAATTTACTATCTCTGACTTGCTAGGAGTTGGAGAATATTCAAAAAGATTAATTGGACTATAAAGGAGATTATCAAGAGGGTAGAATTTGATGTGAAGACAAGAATTATAGGCCTGAATATTAAAGGAAAAAGCAATATTAATAGGGACTTCTAATTTGAATTGGATTAATGTAATAGTTCTCTAACTATTTAGAATTTTGCTGTTTTGTTGGTTGAAGTTGCTACCTAGGTTGGGGCTTGCTTACTTTGGGCCTTTATATTGTTTTGTTTGTATTTTGGTAATTAACCAATCACATTTTTTAACAAAAAAAATTAAATAAAATAATCATTTTATAATAATATTTTAGAAATAATTATTTTGGAAATAAAAAATTAATTAATCTCTTTATTATATTTGAGACCAAAATATGTATGTTCTTTTTTCCTTATATTAAAGATTGGAGTAATACGTGGATTAAAAAGTATTTTCTTCATTTTAATTAATTAATTGTTTTAGTATTTTCAATTTTTTTCAAATTATTTTTTATTTTAGAAATTTGTGAGTGCATTAATTAATCTTTTTAAATTTTAATCTTGCTTTTAAATATGCGAAACATGTGATAATTAATGTAATGGGAAGATGATAAAATGAAGTTGTCTTATACTTCTCTTAAATTTTGAAGCATTGCATGATTTTCTTGATCCGTGTGAAGCTCCTAAAATGACAGATAACTTGCAACGGAAGAAGTATATTTAATATGTACTCCCTTCGGTTTGAAATATAAGCAAAAAAAAAGAAATATACTTCTTTTGGTTTAAAATATAAGTAAAAGTAAGTACTCCCTGTAACATCCCGAATTTTAATCCCAAGAATAAAAAAAATAATAATGGGATTAGAAAAATGATAATTTTGCTAAAGAAGAGTTAAGGTGATGGATTGGGATCAAGTTTGGTGCTATGAAGTTGTTAGATAGCCTAAGCAAGGGATAAGAGGTTGTGAGTTGGGAAAACGAGTGTTAGAAACGGCTTTTTCGGAGTTTTAAATACGTTATATTAGGAAATTCAAAATAAAAGATTTACAACTCTAAACAATAATTTCACCGTTGGATATGAAGGTTAATATGTAAGGAATCTTACTTTTAAATTTGAGCAAGATCCGACGGATAACGAAGAAGTTATGGCATTTTGAAATGCAAATGAGTGAAAAGGAAACAATCTAATCGATTTGACTGTTCCTCTAATCGATTACCATAATCGATTAGACTCTGATTATAATCGATTAGATCGTGTGTAGCGAGAAAAAAAAATAAATAAATATGGGGATCAACCCCATTTCATCCAAACCCGTTCCTCTCTTCTCCTTCACCCTAGAGCTCTCCTCTCATGACCATGAGACCCTAAAATCTCAAGCTTTTGTGGCAATAATCATCATTCCCCAAGGTTCCAAGTAATGGATCACCTTCTCTTTTGATGAGCCTCTCTCTCTCTTTTGGGTGTCTCTCTCTCTAGGGCAATCTCTCTCTCAACTCCATCATCTCTAGCAAGCTCAAGGTAAGTGAGAGCAAGTCTTCTTCCTTCTTTTCTCCATCCTCACGATTTCAACATCATCATCTCTAATCTTTGCCTTCTCTTTTGATTTATGAGGTGTTATGGCTCATTCTCTCTCTTGACTCTCTCTCTATCTCAAGGAAGAGGGGTAGACTCATCAACCCCATCTTATTGTTGCTTCTCAACACTCTCCGGCTTGTCTCCTAACCACTCTCCGTCATCACCGCACTTGGTTCATACGATTTTAATTTAAAGCTTATAAAGCAAGGGTTTGGTACTCCCTTCTCTCTCTTTGTTGGTTGAGGTAAGAGGAGGTGTTACCTTAGCTTAGAGAATGTATTTCTAGGTAGTTTTTAGTGATGATTAAGATTGGGTGATTTTGTATGTTAATGAACCTTAGGGTAACCGGTAATAACAAAGAATAATGACTTAAGGTAAAGAATAGAAAACCCTCCCTTGATATTTATGTTTTACATGCATGATGTGATGATTTGAATTTAATGTTTGATATTTTTCTTGGAAATATGTGTGTGTGGTCGAGTGCATTAATTGTTGTTACTTGAAATGCTTATAGGGGAAAGAATAAAGTGAAAGAGGAAACAATATTTATGTGTTAACTGAAATAGGAGGAATATGGTTGAATAATTGAATTAGAGAGATGAAAGAGAAAGTGATAGGAGATTTAAGGATTTAGTGAGCGAATTTCAGGCCATGTAAGTACTCCCGGATGGGTGCATTGGTTGCGTAAGCCGCACGATTTAATGGTGTGCGCAGCGGTAAGATGCCCCTGGATAGGTGCGCAGTGGTGGGTTCGCAAGACCTTAGAAAGAGAATTGGATTATAGTATGTGAATGCCAGGCCAAGTAAGTACGCCCGAATGGGTGCATTGGTTACGTAAGCCGCACGATTTAATGGCGTGCGCAGTGGTAAGACGCCCCCGGATAGGTGCGCAGTGGTGAGTTCGCAAGACCTTAGAAAGAGAATTGGATTATGGTATGTGAATGCCAGGCCAAGTAAGTACGCCCGGATGGGTGCATTGGTTGCGTAAGCCACACGATTTAATGGCGTGCACAGCGGTAAGATGCCCCTGGGTAGGTGCACAGTGGTGGGTTCACGAAACCTGAATTAAAGGATTAGGGATGCTTCGTGAATGCCAGGCCAAGTAGATACGCCCGGATGGGTGCACTGGTTGCGTAAGCCGGACGATTTAATGGCGTGCGGAGCGGTAAGACGCCTCTGGATAGGTGCGCAGTGGTGGTGTAACATCCCAAATTTTAAGCCTAAGTGCAAGTCAATTAATAATAGTTAGAGATAATTGAGATAATAATAATAAAACCATAAATATGTATTAAAATAAGTGTTCAAGCATTAGAAAAGATAAATAATAGTAATATTGGGTTAGGAAAAGAAAGGAGCATTAAATTGAAGTTAGAAACAGGCAAGAAAAATAGATAATTCGGTATTAAAACATAACGTAGGTTAGAAAATCAAAATAAAAGATTTAGGACTAAAAACAAAATTTCCACCGTTGGATATGAAAATAAGGATTTCAGGAAGCTTGCTTCCAAATTTGAGCAAGATCCAACGGGTAATGAAGAAGTTGTCTCGATTTGAAGCAGGAAGAAAATAGGAGGAAAATAGGAAAATGAATAAATAGGGTACTGGGCAAAAAAAGACTCGAGTGTTCTGGTTAATTGGAAAAGGACGCACTCAGGCACTACTCGAGTCTTTGTGAAAAGACTCGAGTGTTTTACAGTGAACTCTCAGGTATACTCGAGTCTTTTGGAACAGACTCGAGTATTTTTAAAGGAAACACTCGAGTCTTTAGGAAAACACTCGAGTGTTTTGTGCAGACAGTCTTAAAAACGTGTTTCAGCCAACAATCTCATTCATAACCCAACTTCACTCTCTCTCCTAGGTCACGAACAAGCTCCCATTCTCTCTCTAGATTTCACCTCAAATCACCATTCCAATCCACAAATAAACACTGAGAATCAATCCCCAACACATTTAAACACTTAATCCCCCTTCAATCTCTCAAGTTCTTCCTCTCTCAATTCATGGGTATGAGTTAGGGCCAACACCCATTCTTGGTTCTCATCTCTCAAGTTCAAGGTAAGTGGAATACAAGCTCTATTCCTCCTTTCCTTCATAGATTTCGAATTCCCCTCCCCAATCTCTAACTAATTTTCCTTTCTTTGGTTTCTAGCTCATTCTCTCTCTCTCCCATAGCTTTGGAGCTCTCTCTCTCTACAAGGGTGAGGTAAGGGAGTGGATATAGTGAGCATTGGTTTGTTCTAGGGAATAAGTTCAAATTAGTTCATAAGAGCTTGCTAGGATTTGTATGTTATTTTGGTGTTATTAAATTCCTAGGATTATGAAGGAATAGAGTAGTTTGATTTAATTAAAGAAATAAAAAGTAAACTTTGAGAATGCATAGAAATTGGTATGTGTTGATACTAAATGTGCTTGATGATAAATGTTTGCCATGTAGGTGTATACTTGATGATGTGGGTTCTTGAATGCAACATGAAATTATGTG
Organism: Crotalaria pallida; assembly: GCA_037953625.1. Taxonomy (NCBI): domain Eukaryota; kingdom Viridiplantae; phylum Streptophyta; class Magnoliopsida; order Fabales; family Fabaceae; genus Crotalaria; species Crotalaria pallida. The sequence goes on from CM075649.1 coordinate 85,287,948, forward strand.
TATGCTTGGAAATCCTGTTTTTATGTTTATGATTTGATTTGATATCGTCAATGATTAAGTAGTTGGTGACAAATGACTTGAATTTAAATAAATGAAATTATAAAAATGATATAAGTTGCAGCTATGATTGATCCTTGGGATACACCGACCCATTAGGTGCCCTGTTAGGTGACAAGTTACCCATTAGGCACAAGTTACCCAATCCAGGTGAAAGTTACCTATTAGGTCCCGTAAATGCCCCGTTAGGCGGGTGTATCCAATGGATCAATCATGCTGCACAATAATAAAAGTTTTGAAAATAGAAAATGTGAATGTGATGGTAAAAGAGTTGAGATGTTGTTTTTAGTCCTAATGGGTGTCAACCGTGGCCTAATAGGTGTCAAGTTACCTGGATTGGGTGAAAGTCCTAGTGGGTGTGAAATGCCTAACAGGTGCGCTAATCCCTAATGGTAAAGAAAAGATAAAATGATTTAAAAGATGATAAGATGTGTGTATGTTGTCCTCTGACCGTGAGGAGACATACGATGTTATTTGGGTATGTTAGCCTCTGATTGTGAGGTGACATACTGTGTATGATTTTGAAAAAGGGTACAACTTATGGTTATGAGTTGAAAACGGATTATATGAGTAAGTGAAGGTAATGGACATGGAAGTAAAAAGATGAAAAGTGAAACAAAATAATAAGTAATGAGAAATATAAATGAAATCTGAAATGGATTGCTAAATTGTAAATGCATGATAATTGCCTGTGAATAAATTGTGCTATATGATCTAATTGGTAATTGTGTCTGACTTAGTGGGTAATTATGTCTAATGAGAAACTGCTTTCCTATTTCATGTGCAATGCTCACTCCCTTACTATCCTTTACAGGTACAGAGATTGGGATTGCACTATTACTGGCCGAGCAGGATTGCACTCCACACCGTGGAGTGTAATTTAGTTTAGAGTGTATTATGGTCATTTTATTATACTTAATCTATTTTGGGTTTTTGAAATAATATAATCACTGTAAGCCCAAGTTTGTTATATGTCGTTGTTAGGGCTGGTAAAGTTAATTATTATATTTAGAAGTTGAAATGTTTTTCTGGATTGTACTGGTTTGACAGATGAAAATTTTAAATTTTTGGGAAGTCCAATAAACAGAGGAAACTCTGTCGGATTTTCATTAAGTTTTAAAACGAAATTTTCAAGTCCTAAGTAAAAATCAACTTAATTATTAGTAATTAAACTATATAATTGTGAGGGTGTTACAGGTGGGTTCGCAAAGCCGTCAAATAGGAAGGTATTTAGATGTCAAAAGTAAACGAGAGTAAGAATTTAGCGAGAAAGGAGTTGAATAAGATTGGAAGGGGAATAGTTGAATGAAATAAGTTGAACAAGAACAGGAAATAGAGGATAAGCAGGACCAAGATTAGAATAATATAACAAGGATGAAGTGATAAGTGCTTGTGAATGAAATGAATTGGATTGGAAATTGTATTGTACTTCTGTGATTATCTGCAGCATTGTTTATGACTTAGTTATTATTATATCTATTTAGAGTTCATTCGCTAAGTTCTGTGTAATGCTCACCTCTTAACCGTTTTTATACAGGTTCAGAATATGAGCAGACCGATATTGAGGCCGAGCAGGTGCACACTCCCTCACAGGGAGTGTGAGCATTCATTAGTAGGGTCGATGTCGGGTCTTGGGCCGGTTTTGAGTCTTAGTTGTATTTATGATCCTTATGTGAGCTTTATATGTATATGTTGATGTAGATATGCAGCAGGGTCGGCCCAGGACATGTCTTTTTGGGTTTTGGGTTTATAATTGAGGGGTATTTTTATTTTCCAGACTTGTTATATTATTTGCTGATGTATTGCCAGAATGTATGATACGGCATCATATCATGTGGCATGATATGATCGGAATATGATGTGATATGATATGATATAAATTTCTGGATGTCTGGTATTATTTGAAAAATGCTGTTTACAGGTGCAAAACAAGAATTTTTGGAAAGTCCGAAAAAACAGAGGAAACTCTGCCGAATTTTCCGGAGAACTTTTATAAATAATTAGGATTTTAAAAGAAATTTTCAAGTAACTAATTTTAATTAAGGGATTAAAAGTGAGGATGTCACACTCCCTCCGTTTCATTATGTTTGGCCTTTTAGCCTTTTTTTTTGTTTCATATTGTTTGACCTTTTACATTTTCAATACATAAACATAATTTTTTTTCCAATTTTAACCTTTCATCCAATCATTTCTCTTACTCCTCATTAATTCTACTTTTATCATCTCTCTCATCTCTAAATCAATATACATTAATTAATGAACACGCTTACTAATAAAAATTAAATACTACTGCAATTTTCAAAAAGGATTAAATACAGGTATTTTGGACAAACTATACATAATACTTATAATAATTAACACTTTCTTAATCTGTGTGTCTAGGTCTAAAAGGCTAAACATAATGAAACGAAGGGAGTAACATTGTTAAATTTTGTTTCATTCCCGGTACTACTTTCCTAAAACATACTTAGAAAATTATTATCTCATTTAATTTTTTTTCATTTCCAATATTATTTTTCTAAAATATCTCTATTTTTAATAAATTTAATAAAATTAAATACAATCAACTAACTTCCTTAATAAGCATGATTTTAATTTTTTTTGCTTATATTCTAAATCGGAGGGTGTACTTTTGTAATAAATCAATGTTTGTTTTACTGGTTATTAGTCATTATGATCCCTGAGAGTGTGACCATCGGTCTTTTTGGTCCCTCAAAGATCATACACGTTTAATCCATGAGAGTGTCTCACGTCAATCACGTTTAAAGAGAGATGAAAAAGTGAGTGATAAAAAAGAGAATGTAATAGATAAGAATATGCTTGAAAAAAGAAGTATAAATAAATATTGAGTTTCTAAAAATACATAATTTATTAAAAAAGTTGCTAAATAAACATAACTTATGGAACGAAGGAAGTACTATGGTATATCTTCGTTTCTTTATAATTATCATCTAAAATTATACACCCTCTTATTTCTATTATAAGAAGAGAAATTAACTTTACAATTATTAAAAATTTAATTGAATTCATTTAATTTTTTTAAATTCATAAAAAATAAAACTATTTTAGAAAATTATATTGAAAAGGAACAAAAATTAAATAAAATAGTCATTTTATAGAAATAATTATATTTAAAATAAATTATATTTGAGACCAAAATAGGTATATTTTTTATTTCTTATATTAGAGATTGGAGTAATAATTGGATTAAAAAGTATTTTCTTCATTTTAATTAATTAATTGTTTTAGAATTTTCAATTTATTTCAATTTATTTCTTTAGAAATTTGTGAGTGCATTAGTGTAACACTCCTTTTATATCATCTTACTTTATAAGAAAAGTAATAAGTTTATGAATACTTGGACTTGTTATCGTTAGAAAAATATCTGAAAATAAGAATTTTCCCTTCCTTGAAAATTCCTTTTCACAAACACTTGATTAATAATGAGGTTGACTAACAAAATCAGAGTTTGCGGAAACATAGTAAAGTAATCATATCAAGCCCCCAAAAATATATCAAGTGTAACAAGTCCATGGATACCAAATAAATATTATTATGAAACCGAATTCATTTTATGATACCTCTTTCAAAATGTGTATCATATAAATACTATTAAAAATAGAGATGTTATAGAGCTGGTCACTGGTCCTCTGTCCAAATATTCCTCTGGCCGGATCCTCGATATCTGCACAAAGGGTTCCCAACCCACACTTTCTATATTTTGCATGCACCCAAAGGACATCTCCCTTCACTGACTTTTGTGCAATCTAGATGCACGATCAACACCTAATAATGGCATGGAGGTTAGCTATACATATTCACATAATCAAATGAGAATAAAACTAACATCCACAAGTCAACATGTAGCAAATCATGATGCATAATCATATGAGCACACCCGGTTAATCATAATAATTCTTTCAATGCAGGTGGCATGATGCATGATTTCCTTCCACAGCTGAGGCCTCTAACAAAGTCCATCTTGGACGTCCATCTAATACACCGTTGTGTTCCCGGAACACTGACATTCGTTCCCAGAACGTAATGCCAAACCATACTTGGATAAATAAGCATCACTCCCAGAGTGTGCATCACGTTCCCAGAACGTGTAGCAAACCATACTTGGAATAATAAGCATCACTCTCAGAGCGTGCATCACGTTCCCAGAACGCATACGTTCCCAGAACGCATAAAAACCAGGTCTCGGACACTGGCCACATTCCCAGAATGTGTCATCAAGTAGGTTGCATATCAATGTGTTCCCAGAACACTAACATACGTTCCCAGAACGTATATAACCAGGTCCCAGACACTGGCCACATTCCCAGAATGTGTCATCAAGTAGGTTACAAATTTGGTACTCCCGAAGTACCCTCCTCATATTCCCAGAATATGATAAACGTTCCTACCAACCCATCTTCCATTCTATATGCATGAATGCACAATCATTAAGGTTGGTAAATGTAACACCCTATAATTTTTTACCCTTAATTCCCCCTATAATAAAATACGGACTTAAAAATTCATTTTTATTACATTAAAATCAACCGTCAAACGGACGGAGTTTTGTTTGTTTTTCGGACTAAACCAAAATTCAACCTGTGATAAACAATTTCAAATAAATAACTAATAGCCAGCAGGGCTTCAGATTATATTTTCTAAATCATATCAAGGCCCAATGGGCTCCAAATATATCAGAGTACATACTATTCAGAGTTTTCAGCGGAAAATAGCAAGTTAGAACCTCAAAAGCCAAAACGTGATATTTTATCAAAACAAAGTGTCCTAAGCCTCACTCAAAAGTATACATTACATTTTCTTCAACAGAACATAGGAGACTTAGGTCTATAATGTACTTTAAACCCATAACACCCTACTATCCCTGTAAGGGAAAGTACTCCTGCTCGGCCGGGGGCTGTGCCAGCTCAATCTCTGTACCTGAAACTGTAAGGGAGTGAGCATTGCACATGAAATAGAAAGCAGTTTCTAACTAGACATAACAACTCACTAGGTCAAACACATTTAGCAAATAAACATATATTCACAAATTGCATACCATACTCATTACAATATTTATTTCACATTTCCATTCTCATTATTCATTTCACCACTTGTTTCCTTGTATTTATTTTTCCCCGTTTCCAAATAAATTCCCTTTTTAAACCCTTACCTTTTCCTTATTTTTACGGTGTATGTATGTCTCCACCAAATCGAAGGCCTACATACATACACCAATCACGATGTATGTCTCCACCAAATCGAAGGCCTACATACATCGCGTTCCCATTACCATACCTTGTCCAATTTTATTCCCTGTTTCCTTTATTCATTTCCTTTTATTTACGGTGTATGTATGTCTCCACCAAATCGAAGGCCTACATACATACACCAACCACGATGTATGTCTCCACCAAATCGAAGGCCTACATACATCGGGTTTCCATTACCTTTACCTTATCCAATTTTATTCCCTTTTTAAATTATGTGTCCCTCAGGTCAGAGGTCAACACCCATTCATTATAATCCATTTTGTGTCCCTCAGGTCAGAGGTCAACACCCATTCATTATAATCCATTTTGTGTCCCTCAGGTCAGAGGTCAACACTCCAATACATATTTAATCAGGTGTCCCTCAGGTCAGAGGTCAACACCCAACCCATTATTTAATCCGGTGTCCCTCAGGTCAGAGGTCAACACCCATTCATTCCAATTCATATCGTGTCCCTCAGGTCAGAGGTCAACACATTTTACCATTCATATTGTGCCCCTCATATCAGAGGTCAGCATATTCATCACTTTCCATTATTCGCCACCTCAAATCAGAGGCCAACGCATTTAATCACACCACCATATTCATTACCTCACATCAGAGGCCAAAACATACTTTCATATTCTCACATCAACAATTACATCACATTTAAACACAACCACACACATTCAACAACTAATCATTCATGCAAATTCCTCATTCACTTCCTTTCTCAGTTATCACAATCATATCCAATAGCATTCTCATTCATAGTCCAACATTTATATTACACTTCATTTCAATTTACATATTTAACCGTCTCACATTTTCGCTTTAACACCACGTATTAAAATCATCTCTTACTTTTTCTTAAAGATAATCCTCTTACTTCCATTTCCCATATTCACAAGTTCCATTAATAAGCCTTGACTTTTGTTCGCAATTAATAATACTTAACATTTAAACTCATTTAGCAATTAAATACAAATACACACATTCATCACATTTAATTGTTTCCATTCCCTTTCTTCCTATATCAATTTATTCCCCAACACATACATATATTAGCTACAACAATTAATTATCATTTAATTCACAACCTTGCAAATAAAACCAATAATCACAGAGACCATCTTTGTGTCAACTTCATTATCAATTACCCAATTCCTCATTTAATTCAACTTAATTAATAACCAAATTTCATTTATCAGATAATTCATTCTCATACTGTGGGGTTTCCTTTTCCTAGTCATAACACACAATCATTATGCATACTTAATTAATTAGAATTTCATATTCAATAACCTAGGGATTTATAATCTAATTTTATCCCCTAACACATAACCCTAACAAGCATTATATACTAACTAGGCCCGACTCTCTAGAACAAGGCAAGCTCACTATATCCACTCCCTTACCTCAAACACTTGGAGATAAGGTGATTTTGCTTGCTCTACACTTGAAAGCCTTGCCCCCAATTGAGTTAGAGTCCAAAGGAAGAGGGAGGAACCTAATATAATAGCCATAGCAAGAAAAGATTAACATTCATGTAATGAGTCATGCCAAAACTCAAGAAAAGTGGAGCTTCCATGACTTAAGAATCAAAAACCACCATGGATGGAGGAGAGAGAAAGGGAAAACGAATTTAGAGAAAGAAAAGAGGAAATCCATGGCATTAAACACTTACTTGAAGTGAAGAAGGAAGAGATTTGTTGACGGAATGAAGAAATCCCACTTGCTCATGGTGGATTTGATGATGGAGAATGAAACCCTAGGGGAGAGAAAGAGTGAGGTTCGAATTTGGAAGAGAAAGAACGTGTGCTGCACTTTATTATTTTCTGCATCTACAGCGTTTAATCGAGTATTACTCGATTAAATTCCCCCCTTCTTCAGGTCTTAATCGATTAAGCTGCAGCTTAATCGATTAAGTTGCAGTATTTTCAGCACCCCGACTTTGAACGGCCATAACTTCTTCGTTAACCGTTGGATCTTCCTCAAATTTTGACACATGCTTCCCCATATATCCTACTTCACATCCAACGGTGGAATTTGTGTTTAGAATTGTAAATCTTTTATTTTGAATTTCCTAATATCCTATGTTATTAATCCTAAATCAAGCCTTCAAACCACTAGTTTCAACTCCATGTCATTACTTCCTTCACTTTAGGCTTGACCCATCATCAATTATACTAGGAATTAAATTTGGGATGTTACAGTTTTTATCTTTAATTCTATTATTATACCAATGTGTTCCCAGAACACTAACATACGTTCCCAGAACGTATCGCAAACCATACTTGGAATATAACCAAGCACCACTCCCAGAGTGTGCATCACGTTCTCAGAACGTATCAAAGAAACCATGTCCCAGACAATGGCCACATTCCCAGAATGTGTCATCAAGTAGGTTGCATCAGTTTGGTACTCCTAGAGTACAGGGTCATGTTCCCAGAATATGACAAATAGTCCTTACCAACCTATTTCATTTCCTTTCTCTATGCATGCATTGCATACATAATTACTAAGGTTGGTCTTTCCATTAATTCCATTATTATGACTTAGAAAAACACAACTTCTGAATGATATCTTGAGGTATGACTTTACTCATAAAATTCACCTTTGAATTTAAATTTAACATATGCTCATAGACCTGGATTGAGAGAATATAATCATTGGTGTTAAAAATCCTTACTCAAAAACGTAGCTTTTATTTTTAAGTTTCAGGTACTAACCGGTTACATCATCACCTAACCGGTTAGAATTACAGACCTGAGTATAAAACCATTGGTTTTCAAAGAACCTTTTCTTGAATTCTCTACTCAATCCAATAACAAGGTCTTAGCATAACAGAATACCTCAAGTTCAACACATAATATCATTCAAAAGATCTAAGTCATAATCCAATTTTATTTATGCATAATTTCCTCTTGAAATTATCATTTGATATTAAGGTATTAACTCATCACCTCCAATCTAAACCAAACAGTGCTCAATCACATAGTTTTAGATTGGTCTTTGTATGAAATTCTAGCTTAAACTTGAGTACAAATGGTATGGACACTTAGCCAATTTCAGAAATTCATTTTCTTTGAAAATTGACAGTATCTAACCGGTTACAAATTTCGACTAACTGGTTAGATTAGGCAGAAAATACACTGAAAAGTGAGGTTTTGCATACCATTTTCCACCATACTCAAATCTAACCAATTTGATTCATAAATAGAGTTCACATACCTTAATACTAGTGTGTTCAACCACATAAAAATATCTATCTTGCATGCATTCAATTTAGATACTCAAATTGCACATAATTGCACATATTTCACAACTTAATACATCAATTCACATAATATCCAAATAAGTCATGAATCCAACATCAATATAGCTTGCATGCATCTAGATAACATTGCTCATAACAACAATTGAGCTCAGATTGGCCTCCAAGCCACTTAACCATTTTAACTTATGCCCTTTGAGTCTCTTGGTGACTCATCCTATGTTCTACCACAATTTATTCTCATTCTAGCAAATAGTAAGCTTCCCCCTTACCATTAAGGTGTGCTTTATGAATTTAATCACTAGAATTTGCATGATCTCCCCAGAATCCACAATCTCCATTTTCAGCCAACAACAGGTTTGACAGGGTCCAAAAACTACAAGATTTGACACATGAATTGGACAAACAAATTGGGGAAAACCATCAATACTCATTATATGCAACATGCACTAAGGATTTGAACAGATTTGAGACTCAAAAAGTGAATGTGCTTACCCAAATCGAAGTCCAAAGCAAGCTCCAGAAACTCAGAATCAGTGTTGACAACTCCAATACCCTTACTTTGCAAGCTTCGTTCTCTTGATTCAGGGACTCTCAACTCACAAACTTTATATCAATACAAAGCCCTTGATGTGAGCTTTGTAACAGTGTATCACTCATGTTCTAACTCTCAAAAATGAAGGAGAATTTCAGAGACGAATTCACAAACCCTAAACAGAGCATCAACACTTCAGATCAACAAATGAGCCAAAAATCTCGATCAATTGGGCTATTTATAGAGAAATCAGGCTAACATGCATCAAGACACGTAGCTCCCACTACGATTAAGATGATTTCGTGGCGAATTCTGGGTTAAAACGCGTGATTACTCATCAAACGCACTAACCCAGTTTTCTGAGTTCATCGTGTAACCGGTTACACAACCCTTCTAACCGGTTACATACTGATAAAATTCAGAAATTAATAATTTAATTACTCTTTCTTCAAAAACCTTTTTAATATTGCAATTAGGTCCCAACCCAAGGACTCAATTACAATATTCACATTTTTGTACAAAATAACCATATAAAAATATATCTCATATTTTTATATATATAAACACATACTGTACAAAACTAAAACCTTCAAAACTAATATATATCAATTATAAAATAATTGTTATAATTAATTTCTTGGTTATTTGGGAGACGAAAATTAGGGGTGTTACACTACTCCCCCACTTAAAAGGAATTTCGTCCCCGAAATTCATCTTCTGAAATTTTCCACTTTTCCAAAGTGTTTTTATACTAGAAAACTTCGTCTTGCTCCCAAAAATTTATTATTTAGGGTCCTCCTCCACTTAAAAGAGTTTCGATATAGTTCTTTTATTTCGAACATTTCTAATAAAACCTTTCACTTTGAACAAAAATTATTTGCATAAAAACTCTTATGTGAAAGAATTTCTTTTAAAAGAAATACTCTTTTGAATAATACACTTCACATAAACATTCTTCAATTAAAACACTTTCCAATAAACTTTTTGGAAAAACTTTTGGGCTGCGCACTCTGATCCTTCGAGCACGATCAAAGAAACATTTGTATGACCTTATTCCTTAATAGTTTGAGACATTAGGGTGATCAGTCCCAATATTCAAACCATTAATAACAAAATCATCCCTTTCAGATATAATCTTTCACAAGAAAGACCATACGGCAGGTCTTTAAGTTAGATGAACTTAAAGATAGGGTAATTATCACTATCAGACTTAGTTAGATAGTCAAGTTCTAGAGACATTTCCGTTGGGGAGACAAAGATTTGTCCTATCCCGGTGGTTGTTAATCTCTCTAGCCATAACTGATCTTTCTATTTCTATAGCGTCCACGGTTATTTATCACATCCAACTGTGATAAAGGTTTTGATCACAGAAAGATTGGAGTTGAACTTCCAACAAGATATTGATATTCTCAAACGATTAGATTAACGAAATCGAAAACATTTAACTACGTTAACTCAGATCAAAGGAAGAGATAGGCTTAGGTTGTCTACGTCAGGATTACACTCAACTCTCATCTTAGCCGATGAATTCTTCTCGTGCTGGATTCGTCCATTCCTTTCTCACCTTTTCCTTCAAGACATTCGGTGAATAATACTCCAGCTTCCTACATTCGGAATTGACTATTCCCTTAGGTACATCATAATTAAACTCAAAGTGATGTGCCTCACCGTTTTCACCTTGAGATGGACAAATGTTCCCTTCCCTATTTCCTCCTTAGTAACTTTTCTCCAATCGAGGATTCCTTAATCTTGATATTTCCGTGGTTGATATTCTCCCATTTACTTTTCCTCTTTCTCCAGTTGGGCTTGTATTTCATCATTCTTTCTCTTATTCTGAACTCAGACATTTCTCGCATGAAATTCATGTACTTTCCCATAGTCCTCATACATGCTTACCAACATCGAGAAATTCCTTATTCCTTGATAGTTGATAGCTAACTTGGATTCGAACATAATCTACTCTTGAAGTTCATGCCTTTGGATTTCTCATCTAGGTTGTTCTAAACAACACTTCATAAATCCCTTGCCTCCATAATCTATTTTCTAATATCCCTAATCCCTGACTTTAATTCCAAAGATTAAATCTCATTCGTTCCTTTCAACTCTTCATTTTCTGGTTGAAATTCACGAATCCGATTCAAGAATCCGTTGATCATTTGCAACACTCCCAATCTAAGGCTAGATAGTTCCACTTGCATTGCCCGACTTTGGTCTCTGAACTCCGCGATCAGAATAGCCTCCTTGACCATCATTGAGCTCGCAGGAATAGCCTTTCTGCTCAAAGCGTTTGCAACTACGTTTGCTTTGCAGGGTTGATAATGGAGCTCAAAGTCATAATCTTTTAAAACTCCCTCCATCACCGTTGCAACTCTTCTTCTTCCTATTGTCATTCATATTTTCGAACTCCAAACTTGTTCATGAATCACAATCTTCTTATCTTAGTACTTATCGTCTCTTTTGCATCATCCAGCTCAATTCTCTACCTTCTCCGATTGGAGTAGCTCCTTAATTTCAACTCTCGATTAATCCATAAGTATTATGATTCAATCCCCTTAAATCAATTTCAATGATGAATCAAGGCATTAAGTTATTTTATCACATTAAATCCTTCCTTAAATTTTACTTAGGTAATTGACATTGAGTTTGGATTGGAGGAAGATGTTTATTGATGTCAAAAGTTACTTCACAATTGACTTAAAATTTTTTTTTTAAATTTAAACTTCCAGCTTCTAACCGGTTACAAGAATCTCTAACCGGTTATGAAGTATTGTTTTAGAAATAAAACCAAAGAACTTTCAAAAACCATTTTCTTTACATCGTCCAATCCAACTCAAAATAGGATTTAATCATACTCTAATACCTTGATTCCAACTGAATTCATCACTGAAATGATTTAAATCATAATATACTCACATTTTTCCATAATTCCTCTTGGACTAATCTTATTATATTGAGGTATAATCCCTAACTACCCCACCATAATTAAACAACATCCCATCATTTCATACAATCAGTTGATCTTTCCAAGTCAACTTGGTCAGAGACCATGCGATCTTAGAAAATCCTTCCATAATCCGGCGGTAGGATCCGGCCAGCCCTAAGAACTTTAAAGAACGCATGCCCTGCGAACTTAACTTCGCTCAACCAAAACTCATCTTTGGTGAGCTTAGCACACAACTACTCCTCTTGCAGGATTCTCAACACAATCCTGAGATATTTCTCATGCTCCTCCGGATTCTTAGAATAAACCACAAACGAATCCAAATATGATCTAAAAGTCCAGTTCTTATAATCCATAAAAGAACAGGTGCATTAGTCAATCCGAACGGCATTATTTCCTACTCATAATGTCCGTATCGAGATCAAAAATGCAGTCTTAAGTGGATTCCCGTCCCAAATCCTGATTTGGGGTTAATCCAACCTCCAATCAATCTTAGAAAACACTTAGACTCCTTTAACCTGGTCCAACCATAAGCATTTTAGCAACTTCTCTACATGTTTCTTCCATTTAACCATTCCCGATGGTACCATATTATAAGGGTAGTAGAGATAGATTCAGCGTCAAGAATTAACTTAATTCCAAACTCTATCGCTTTACTCAAGGGTAAACCTGACATCATTTCTTACAACCAAGATTTCTTTAACCCCCTTTCTACTTCACTGCTGCCCATAAGCAACACATGGGTTCATTGGATTCCAGATTCGAAACTTGGGAATCCCAATACAGGGTTGATCTATCGTCATTAATAATGATCACTTGATCCCTCGGCTCCCAAACCGTGCTTAAGATCAAATGAAATCATGACACAAGTAGATAGACAAAGTCTAATACCTTAATAGAACGATTCAAACATACCTTGGAAACAACTACAAGAAGATTTGTAGGATCCTCTGCTTTGAGATAGCAGATTGGATAAGGCATAGAGCAACTTTGATCAATACCCTTATCCATAAGGAACAAAAGAAAGGATAGCTTTAGAGTTTAACAAACTCAACAAGGTTGATCTTTAAGGAGATAACTGCCCTGCACTCGGTCTGAAAAGTTGATTAACTTTAACACTGGTGAGGTAAATACTCTTCTCCAGAGTCAAGGACTTAACTACGACTCCTTTAAGATTTCCTTATCACTGGTTCTATGAGAACGGAATAAACCAACACTATGGTTTAGGTTTACCACATGTCTAAAGAGAAGCATACAACTATCATACTTCTACTTAGACTACATAGAACACTTCTTAATAGCAGAATAAGCTACTTATCTAGAGCCATTACACATAACCTTAGCTCTAATTTGGAAGTATATGAAAGCATACTTCCCAGGAAACATTGCAGATATCGATGACCAGCGTATTGGACCACACACCCAAAGACCAAGAGTCAGGACCATTGCTCTGATACCATAAAAGTGTAACACTCCTTGTATATCATCTTACTTTATAAGAAAAGTAATAAGTATATGAATACTTGGACTTGTTATCGTTAGAAAAATATCTGAAAATAAGAATTTTCCCTTCCCTTGAAAATTCCTTTGCACAAACACTTGATTAATAATGAGGTTGACTAAGAAAATCAGAGTTTGCGGAAACATAGTAAAGTAATCATATCATGCCCCCAAAAATATATCAAGTGTAACAAGTCCATGGATACCAAATAAATATTATTATGAAACCAAATTCATTTTATGATACCTCTTTCAAAATGTGTATCATATAAATACTATTAAAAATAGAGATGTTATAGAGCTGGTCACTGGTCCTCTGTCCAAATATTCCTCTGGCCGGATCCTCGATATCTGCACAAAGGGTTCCCAACCCACACTTTCTATATTCTGCATGCACCCAAAGGACATCTCCCTTCACTGACTTTTGTGCAATCTAGATGCACGATCAACACCTAATAATGGCATGGGGGTTAGCTATACATATTCGCATAATCAAATGAGAATAAAACTAACATCCACAAGTCAACATGTAGCAAATCATGATGCATAATCATATGAGCACACCCGGTTAATCATAATAATTCTTTCAATGCAGGTGGCATGATGCATGATTTCCTTCCACAGCTGAGGCCTCTAAAAAAGTTCATCTTGGACGTCCATCCAATACACCGTTGTGTTCCCGGAACACTGACATTCGTTCCCAGAACGTAATGCCAAACCATACTTGGATAAATAAGCATCACTCCCAGAGTGTGCATCACGTTCCCAGAACGTGTAGCAAACCATACTTGGAATAATAAGCATCACTCCCAGAGCATGCATCACGTTCCCAGAACGCATACGTTCCCAGAACGCATAAAAACCAGGTCTCGGACACTGGCCACATTCCCAGAATGTGTCATCAAGTAGGTTGCATATCAATGTGTTCCCAGAACACTAACATACGTTCCCAGAACGTATATAACCAGGTCCCAGACACTGGCCACATTCCCAGAATGTGTCATCAAGTAGGTTACAAATTTGGTACTCCCGGAGTACCCTCCTCATATTCCCAGAATATGATAAACGTTCCTACCAACCCATCTTCCATTCTATATGCATGAATGCACAATCATTAAGGTTGGTTTTTATCTTTAATTCTATTATTATACCAATGTGTTCCCAGAACACTAACATACGTTCCCAGAACGTATCGCAAACCATACTTGGAATATAACCAAGCACCACTCCCAGAGTGTGCATCACGTTCCCAGAACGTATCAAAGAAACCATGTCCCGGACAATGGCCACATTCCCAAAATGTGTCATCAAGTAGGTTGCATCAGTTTGATACTCCTAGAGTACAGGGTCATGTTCCCAGAATATGACAAACAGTCCTTGCCAACCTATTTCATTTCCTTTCTCTATGCATGCATTGCATACATAATTACTAAGGTTGGTCTTTCCATTAATTCCATTATTATGACTTAGAAAAACACAACTTCTGAATGATATCTTGAGGTATGACTTTACTCATAAAATTCACCTTTGAATTTAAATTTAACATATGCTCATAGGCCTGGATTGAGAGAATATAATCATTGGTGTTAAAAATCCTTACTCAAAAATGTAGCTTTTATTTTTAAGTTTCAGGTACTAACCGGTTACATCATCACCTAACCGGTTAGAATTACAGACCTGAGTATAAAACCATTGGTTTTCAAAGAACCTTTTCTTGAATTCTCTACTCAATCCAATAACAAGGTCTTAGCATAACAGAATACCTCAAGTTCAACACATAATATCATTCAAAAGATCTAAGTCATAATCCAATTTTATTTATGCATAATTTCCTCTTGAAATTATCATTTGATATTAAGGTATTAACTCATCACCTCCAATCTAAACCAAACAGTGCTCAATCTCATAGTTTTAGATTGGTCTTTGTATGAAATTCTAGCTTAAACTTGAGTACAAATGGTATGGACACTTAGCCAATTTCAGAAATTCATTTTCTTTGAAAATTGACAGTATCTAACCGGTTACAAATTTCGACTAACCGGTTAGATTAGGCAAAAAATACACTGAAAAGTGAGGTTTTGCATACCATTTTCCACCATACTCAAATCTAACCAATTTCATTCATAAATAGAGTTCACATACCTTAATACTAGTGTGTTCAACCACATAAACATATCTATCTTGCATGCATTCTATTTAGATACTCAAATTGAACATAATTGCACATATTTCACAACTTAATACATCAATTCACATAATATCCAAATAAGTCATGAATCCAACATCAATATAGCTTGCATGCATCTAGATAACATTGCTCATAACAACAATTGAGCTCAGATTGGCCTCCAAGCCACTTAACCATTTTAACTTATGCCCTTTGAGTCTCTTGGTGACTCATCCTATGTTCTACCACAATTTATTATCATTCTAGCAAATAGTAAGCTTCCCCCTTATCTCTAAGGTATGCTTTATGAATTTAATCACTGGAATTTGCAAGATTTCCCCAGAATCCACAATCTCCATTTTCAGCCAACAACAGGTTTGTCAGGGTCCAAAAACTACAAGATTTGACACATGAATTGGACAAACAAATTGGGGAAAACCATCAATACTCATTCTATGCAACATGCACTAAAGATTTGAACACATTTGAGACTCAAAAAGTGAATGTGCTTACCCAAATCGAAGTCCAAAGCAAGCTCCAGAAACTCAGAATCAGTGTTGACAGCTCCAACACCCTTACTTTGCAAGCTTCGTTCTCTTGATTCAGGGACTCTCAACTCACAAACTTTATATCAATACAAAGCCCTTGATGAGTGAGCTTTGTAACAGTGTATCACTCATGTTCTAACTCTCAAAAACGAAGGATAATTTCAGAGACGAATTCACAAACCCTAAACAGAGCATCAACACTTCAGATCAACAAATGAGCCAAAAATCTCGATCAATTGGGCTATTTATAGAGAAATCAGGCTAACATGCATCAAGACACGTAGCTCCCACTACGATTAAGATGATTTCGTGGTGAATTCTGGGTTAAAACGCGTGATTACTCATCAAACGCACTAACCCAGTTTTCTGAGTTCATCGTGTAACCGGTTACACAGCCCTTCTAACCGGTTACTTACTGATAAAATTCAGAAATTAATAATTTAATTACTCTTTCTTCAAAAACCTTTTTAATATTGCAATTAGGTCCCAACCCAAGGACTCAATAACAATATTCACATTTTTGTACAAAATAACCATATAAAAATATATCTCATATTTTTATATATATAAACACATACTGTACAAAACTAAAACCTTCAAAACTAATATAAATCAATTATAAAATAATTGTTATAATTAATTTCTTGGTTATTTTGGAGACGAAAATTAGGGGTGTTACAATTAGTTGATCTTGCTTTTAAATATGTGAAATGTGTGATAATTAATGTTATGTAAAAATAATATAATGAAGTTGTCTTATACTTCTTTTAAAATTTGAAGCATTAAATGACTTTCGATCTTGATCTGTGTGAAACTTTTAAAATGACAGATAAATTGCAACAGAGGAAATATATTTAATATGTAGTTTTTGTAATAAAATCAATGTTTGTTATACTATCCCTCTTATTAATTAGATTGAAGTAAAGTCGTAAAAATGGTGAATTGGTGATTAATATGGCCTCAATTTTGTATAGTAACAATTATTTAGAAACAAATCAATTTTGCTAAAGACAAAATTATAAATTAATGGAGATAATCTCCCCATTGGTAAAAATAAACAAAAATCAAAAGAAATAATAAAACATGTTTTTAATTTTTTGTCTACAAAGTAATTAATCATATATTTAGTTTAACGCATCGTTCATTGATTATCTAATCACATATCATATTAAACAATTTTGAAGTATTTTTATTTAGGCAAATGTTAAAGAGTGCCCTTAAGGCACTTGTTAAAAAAACCAAATGAAATAAAAAGTTATGGGAAAATGCAATTTTTTGGATTTTCGATAGAAGAAATAACTTTGATTTATGTATTTTTCCCTCTTCTAGTGACCTAAACAAGACCCATTTATTTATTATTGAGACTTCAATTTGGGATAATATTTTTTGTAATTTTTCACCATCTTTTTTTGAGAATGAGATAATACTTAATTAACACTACGCCATATAGATGAGTAGAACTTGACCCGTCCCATGAACTGGTCCCGTCTAAATGATTTCGGGTGGGATTTGACTCATCGCGATTAACACAAAAGAGATAAATAAGGACAAAATGGGCATACACGATACAAGAAAGGACGAGTTTGGGTATACCTTTTGGTCACCCGACCCGTACTCCTATTCACATCAAGGTTCTAGTATATTTCACCTACTTGCTTTTAATTAAAGTTTTATGTCATAAGAATAATAATTGAAATGTGTATAACTTCAAACATTAATATCTCCTCTTTTTTTTTACTATACAATTAATAATATAATGTGAGTGTTTTATCTAAGATTTTTGTGTTGTGATAGATTATAATTTTGATAATGTGTGTGCTAAATCATAGCATGACAAGTACTTGTTATTGAAATATTCATCTTTGTCTTTTTGAATAGAAAAACCTTATGATGTTTTCACTTTTCAAGTTGAGCAAAATACAAAGTACTTAAATCATGTTAAGAAACCATAATAATGAGACAGTCTAGTAATTATCGTTACGCAATCACTTAAGATTTAAATTTTAAAAATTGGCATGGACTGGTACCACAGACTAACAAGCACCGGTTGACTGAGTAACCGGCCCAACACACTTGTTCGATAGGTCGATAATCCGATTTCCACATGTGTAATACATGCATTTTCTCCATTTTAATAAATTGATTTTTTGAAAATTTCTGATTGGGCATTTCCTTTTGAATTTATGAAAATATATTATTCGATTTATATTTATGGGTGAAATTAATTGTTTGGGATTTATTTTATAATAATGAATTATTTTATTTTGTGTTTTGAAGAAATTATTCGTTATTGATTTAAAAGAGATTTATTAATTTTGAAAATTCATAACTTTTGACTGGTAAATCGGAATCGGACGAATTTACAGTCAAAAGAATCGTGTTGAAATGTAGAATTTATTTTTATAAAGTTGGGAATTTACATCAGCTGTCACGAAATTCTTGCATTTTTGAGAAATTATAATGTTTAATTATTTAAGAGAATTGGGAGTATGATTTTTAAGTGTTATTTACTGTAGTAGAAAAATATTATTTCTACTGTATGAGTGTTGTACGGTTTTGGGATGTTTATTTTATCCATTTTGAATTGTTAGACATTCATTTATTAGTACACAAGACCCTAGGGTGACTCAATTAAATGCAACCTATCCTAATTAAAGCATGACCACCTACATGTACCCTATAGGAGACATGTCATTAATTACCTTATCCTAAATAAATTCATAACCAATGCATGTGTTCTCTTTAATTAGTTACCCCTTTTCCATAACACCCTACCAAAACCTACTTATACCCTATTAAGTTATTACTTCTCCGCATTTAAATAAATGCAAAAAGAAATCCCTACCCTAAAGTGATGCCTAAACCACGAGAGCATAAGGAAGAGTAGGGAAGACTCTTTATTACTCTTGACCCCAATTTTTAAATCAATGCACCCCCACATC
Source organism: Crotalaria pallida (assembly GCA_037953625.1). Taxonomy (NCBI): domain Eukaryota; kingdom Viridiplantae; phylum Streptophyta; class Magnoliopsida; order Fabales; family Fabaceae; genus Crotalaria; species Crotalaria pallida. Next base: position 85,307,162 of record CM075649.1, read on the forward strand.
CCCCACCTTTATAAATACCCCCCTTACCCCATTCTTGCATTCGTTTTTGGTACTTAGAAAATGAGAAGACGATAGAGAGAAAATGCGAGAGGGAACCGTGGCCATGGGAGGAGGGAGTATACCTCCACAAAGTTAATCCTTCTCCTTTCTTCCTTGTTCCTACACACATACACATATATAAACATACTTGCATCCATAAGAAATCAAGAAACCAAAACCCTACCCCACTAGCTAGAGGAGCCCGTGAGCATGAGGAGGAAGCAAGGATGTCTTGATTTTTGTTTTGCTTCCCCAAAGCTTGATGTAGGTATTTTCATTGTCCTTAATCTTTATTCTTACATTATTTTTGGTTATATATATATATATTTGTTAGAAAAATTGATGATTTGTTGAAAAGGTGTTCTTGCATGTTGATTTTTGCCATTAATCTATATTTTTCAATTACTCTTGTGTAAAGATTGAAGCTTTAACTTGAAAAATGAACATGCAAAAAGGATTGATGGGTGATTCGATTTTTATAGATATTTTACACAAATTATTTTGTTTTCTTAAGATTGATTTCGGTTTGGGTATTATTTGGAGAAATGAAATTTGTTTTATGGTTATCCCTTGATGCTTGTTGATTTATTGATTTGTTTTGCAAAAATCCAACTTATTACTCTATGCATGTTTCGATTTTGGCTTGAGTAATCTAGGAAGGATATTTTATTTTTTGTACATGTTGTTTGTTGATAAACCTTGTTTATTTTCCTGCCTTATTTTTGGTTTTTATGAGGAAAATAAAAATGAATTGATTTTGCTTTGGTTTGATGTCTAATGGTATCTTTTGGTTCATGAATGTGAATGTTTGTAGGTATAGGAACTTATTTGAGTATTTTGTGTTTAATAATGAACATATTCGGTTTTGTGTGTAGAAAGGAAATGGTTTTGTTTGTTAAGAACCATTGTGAAAGTTAGTAATTTTAGCTTGTGGGAGGTTTTGTTAAAAAGTACTTTTACTAATTGGATTGCCTTGAAAGTTTAGTATGTTGTTCCTAAGGATATGTGAATGTGTTCTGGAAATTTTGAGTTGGTTTGAATTTGTTTTGGTATTTTTACTGAATTTTGGTTTGTTTGGTGATTGATCTTGGACGTTAGTGATTTCGGTGACAAGAAGTCTTGATGAATGATGCTTGCTCTCATCCAATAATTTTGAAACTTTTCCACTATTTAAAGTAAGTTAATATTAGTGCCTTTGAATTTTTGTATGATTTTTAGAGTTTTCATTCTATTTTTACAAGAATTGTTGTTGTGAAAACTATTTCAGAAACATGAGTTTTTCGGATAAAAAATGAACTGAATTTTTGAACTTATACTGCTCCAATGGACTTGAAACTTTTATGGTAAAACATTAAATATGTTAGGAGACTATATATAAAATTTGATGTGATTTAGAGTTGATTTGGTATTTTTACTAATTGCAAAACAGTCAGCAACTCTATTCAGATTTTTCAGAATTTCAGAGAATTTTAATTGAAAAAGTGTGACTTAGACAACTCCAAATAATCTGAAATTTTCATGAGATGATATTGGATGTATGAGGATGTTCTGTACCAAATTTTGTGTCAATTGGAGTTCGTTATCTATTTTTTATAACTGCATCTTTGCCTCTGGCTGCAGCAGCTCTGATCTGATTTTATCGACGAAATTGAGTAGAAACTCGTGTTCTGAATGTCTGATTAGCTTGAAAATTTTATGAGATGAACTTTGGAATATGTTTAAGTGTTCTTCAAATTTTAGGGCTGAAACTTATTGACTTGGTATAGTTTTGGAATTTGTTTCCTTTGATTTCTCCGTATCCGATTTAGCATCTCAATTGATACTTTTTGGTATATGTAATACTTAGTGTACTTTCTAGACTTGGCTGAATTTCTATATTTTGCTTGTGATATTTGGATATGATTAAAGGAGTATAGGAAGTTGGTTTTTGTTTTATAAAGGGAGCTTGCATGCTATGTGATTTAAATTGGTTTAAGATCAAGAATTTGTATGCCCTAATTGATTTGTTTTCTTGTTTTGGTTCTCACTTATATGAACATGCCATGGAAATTGTTTGTTTTAAATTGCATACTTGTTAACATGATTACTTTTAAGTGATTAAGGCATGAAAGGTAGAGTTTGGTTATTGCTACTTATGATACCCTATTCGGTTTCATGAAGAAAGAGTCAGGGAAATTAATCTTTGTCTTGGTTCCATTTGTCTATATGATTCGATTTTTACTAAATGAGAAATTGGATTTGGTTTGTTCCAAGTGTTGCATGTTGATGTAATTGTTTAATTTATATGTGTGCATGACTTGGTTAGGATGAGTTTAGTGATTGAAAATGATTTGTTTGATGTACTACGTGATAATTGTTTAAGATTATTTTCATGATAATGAAAGTGAAGGAGAATGAGGCATGAGTATAAGTGCATGATATTGAAGTGATGTGTTTTGAATTGTTTTAAAAGGTTATGTATTAAAGTCCGTAAATTGCTTTTGAAAATGAGTCGACCTTGAGTAATTTAACTTTGATCTATTTAAGGATATTGGAATAGTTTCATTGCTGTCCAACTTTTAATTACTGAGTTATGATTTGAAAAATAAATTGTTTTACGTATTTATTTTACGTTAAAAAGTATTACGACCTAAATTGCGATTTTACGGTGTTTTCGGAGTTGTTAAAAAGCAATTTAAGGATTTAATCCGTTGCTGTCCAGAATTCATTTAACTTGTTTTTCAATTCTAAAAATGTATTTGATTGATTTTAAGTTTAAGTTTAAGTGGTATTTGATTTGAGAAAGAATTGGATTGAAAAAGTCAAGTTTTTCGGTATTTTCGGGTGCGAATGTGTTGTTGTCCAAGGTGGACCAGCAACTAATGCATTTTTTCAAGATTGTTTTGTTTATTATTTTAAAATGGTTTTGAGGAAATAAAAGTGTTAAAGAATTTTTGAAATGAGTTTGATAAAAGAATTTGTGTTTTTATTTTACCTGAAGGATCTTACTCTAAGTTTTCAACGGATGATTTTAATTATGGACTTGTTGTTTGATTCAAATTATGATATTAATATAGTGTTTGTCTTAAGGATTTAGAAGGTGTCAGTCGTGGACGCGTGTTGGAGGACCGCACCCGTAAAGGGGTCTCTGGATTTCTGTCGGCATTCGAGGTGAGAGAGCAGTTTTCCTAAAACACAGTGGTGTGTAGGTAACATGTTAAGATGTTCCTGGTCATCTTAAAAGCCGGAACGTGGGGTCTAAGAGTCAGTCGTATAGTGGCAGTTGATTGTGTATGTTTGGCCATACTTATACACAAGGCTAAGGCATCCCTTTTCTGTTAAAATAGTATGACATGATGCTATTTATTTATGATGATGAGATGTTATGATATGATGCTCCATGCCTGCTGAACTTTTATCTGAAATTGAAAGTAATCATGTTATGTGAGATATTTGCCATGCTTTAAATGTTAAAGTAAAATAATGATGCTAATGGAAATGATGTAAAAATGTTAAAAGTACTTGAGGAAAAGACTAGTAATTTTTAGAAGTGATACAAGTAAAGTGGACTTGTACAGAAAACGTAATTGAAAAAGAATGAGATGCTTGGATACGATAGACATATGATAATAAATCTCCCTGATATGCACCAAGGTGGATTTTGTGCTTTTCAGGTTGAGCTTGTGCTGGCTACGTGTGCAGTATGCCCGTGTGTCCGAGCCCTGATGCGTTAAACAAAGTATTGATGGAAAAGATTAATGTGGAAGATTCGCTTAGTGGTCGAGGCTTACCAAAGGGATGAACAAGGGTGACTCGTCCGAACATTAGGATTAATAAATACCCTTATTAGACTTTAAAAGACATTGAATAACGCGGCGAGACGAGTGTGAAGTAGTGGAGAGGAAGATACCCTATTTATCTGCGGATACTCAGGTGAGCGATTGTGATAGGGGAATGTGATGACGGTGAAATGTCATTTAACCTAGAGTGCTTTTCTAGGCAGAAATAGTCTATAAGTGATCGGGACTTAAGACCCAAGGGATCGTAGCGCGTTCTACACTCGAGACTAGAAAAGTATTGTCGCCCCCTTGATCAAATTCGAAACGGTGAGAGGGAACCTGAACGAGGCGGGCAGTCGATTGGTTGTTGGGCCCTTGCGGTATCGCGTAAAAGGTTAATTGTCATAATGGTCGGCCCGTACGGTTGTGGCCTTGACATATATGTATATTGTTGATTGGTTTTCTCGGCTGTTCGACCTGTGTGGGTTAAGGTTCCTGTACGTCTCGTTTGCTTCCAATTAGGTTTGGGGAAGATTGGAGGAGATGTATGAGTGCTAACCCAATTCCTCGATGACATCATCTTATCCCCCATCATCGATGGATGCGCTTCAATAAGACTTAATTAGAAGTTTACGAATATGATAAAGATAGAATGCTCGATAATGAGAAAAGAGTTGTGAAAGTGTTATGGCAATAAAAGAGCTTTTGGGCGTGAAAATGAAAGGAAATATTGATGAAGGAAAGACCCGAGGTTAAGACTTGGCTTGCTAAGTACGTGAAAGAGAAGATAATGACAAATGGAGATGTTGGAAATGATAATTTGAATCATAACACGTGATTGCATGTTTGATGTATTGTTGTTTATTTGTTTATCTTAATATGTGTGCCTGCTGTGATTCCACACCGTCGGCTTTCCGCTCGGAAGAGCTGACTCTCTCTATTTCTTTATTGTCTGTTCCTATTGGTCTTTTGTCGACCAATTAGATGGTGGACCTACGGACGAGAAAGGATCATCTTCAGAGGAGGTGCCAACTGCAGTTTCTAAGGATGAGGGTCATTTGTTCTATTCAGTGTTCATCATGTTCTGCTGTGATGCTGTATTTCGGTCCAGGTAGACTCTAATAACTTTACTCGGATATCATGTAACCCCGTACTGACATTAACGTTTTCGGACTTGATATTTGTAATGGTATTTAAATGATTTATGATTATGATAAGTTGGGTTTCAAAGCATGATGTTGGTGACATCTCCATTTGGAACTTGACGCGTGATGTGGGACATGAGTGATTTAATTGATAATGGAAATGTTTTCAAACAGGAAATGTTCTATAAGACGACATCATGCCCACGTCACCAATGTAAAAAAAAAATCTCAGATTTTTTCTAAATAAAAAGAAATTCAAGTTAGTTAATCGGGGTGTTACAACATGTACCCACTTTAAGAAAGTAACCAGTATAACGGCTCATAATAGCACCATCAAGCCTTGAAACCGTTACTCTTATGATTCCCCTACAATAATGACAGCCATAAACGGCCCATAATTGCTACAATCATGATGGCCATAATAACCCATCATGGCTCATCATACCCTTCAATCTATAAATATCAGGTAAAGGCCAAGGTATGTGACATCACTCTCAACTCCTATTTTACACACGACACACACATCACCCCAAATGCCTTGACTCGGCTAGTGGAGTTCTTTTGACCAAGAACCCATTACCATTGTCAGACATCAATAAACCAATTTACTGGTATATGTGGGATACCACCCCACAACAAAAATCATTTTAACAAAGTAACAAATAAAGGAAACTTTGTGATGAATAACGAAATGAGATACTATTTCAAAGGAAAATAGATAATGTTCATAGTGTGAATTCAATGCTCCTAATTAGGTGGATTATGTTTTGATGATGACAAAATAATTAACAAATCATGCCTTGAAGATATTGCAACATCAACATCAACAAGAAGTCAAGAAAAGAAGACAAGTGTCCAATCATTCTCAATCAAATATTAATTGTAAATTTCTAATTTATGTTGAGAGTGGTTGAGAGTGGGTAGAAACAGTTAGTCTCTTCTAGGAATAAATTTTTATATGTTTATTAAGTTGAGATTGACCAAAAATTAATACTTGAGAGGAAAAATAAAATTGAAAAATAATTTTTCCCATATCTGATCAAAATACTCGAGTATTTATAGAAAAACTCGAGTGTTTGTGCCAGGTCAGCAAATATGACCGTTAGTCTTGTTCGTGCACCAATTCACTCGTGACCGACCAAAAAGACTCGAGTATTTACCAAAAGACTCGAGTATTTTTGTCCAGTCAGCAAAAATGAACGTTGGAGAGACTCAAAAACCCAATTGAGGGCATTTGAGTCTCATCCAACCCAAGAGAGCAATTCAGAACCTGATTGTAAAATTTCTCTTTGAATTTGTGCAAGAACAAACAAGACAACAAGATCATATTGATTCAAGCTTTCTTAATTTCCTCTTCTCAAGTGTTAATTCCCAAAAAGCTCAACTTCTCACTCATATTGTCATTTTATTCCAAGTTGAGTTTTAGGCCTCAATTCTTACATTGAGCTGTGCTTATTTGTGCTAATCCATTGTGAGATTAGTAATACACATACAAAAAGCTTGATTATTCAAAGTCTTGGATTGTTCCCAAGCAAACCCTAAGTGGCTTAGGGTGTTGGAAGTCTTGAGAGGTTCTCAAGCACAAGACTAGGAGGTTCCTAGCCCGGTGGAGTTTCTTGAAGGGAGTTCAAGGAAGCTTTGTGAAGAGTTCTTCAATCACCGGAATCAAATTGGGGTAGAAATCAAGAGTTTGGTACACTCTTGAAAGGGTTAGGTTGAGTGAGGCCATTCTCAAGCAATCCTTTGTAATTTCTAACAATTTGATTATTAGTAGAAACTCCTAAGTGATTAGGAGGACTGGATGTAGCTCATTGTTGGAGTGAACCAGGATAAAATTGCTTGAGTGTTGGTTTATTGATTTTAATCTACTTTCTAGCTCAATAGACTTAAGTCATTTCAATCAATTAGGATTTATACAATTAGGTAGCAAGTTCAAGGAATCTTTGTGTTTAAAAGTTATTTAGATTGCTTGCTATTCTGTTGGATAAGTTCCTATTTATTATTGAATTGATTTGAGTTAAATTGCTGAATTTTCGTTTCTGGTTTTTCTGCTATCTGATAGGAAAAACTCGAGTATTTCAGAAAAGACTCGAGTTGTTCATCACTGAAAAACTCGAGTATTTCACGAAAGACTCGAGTCTTTTGTGTCTGATTCCAGAAAATTTAGTCTTAGCTCCATTCTTCAATTATCAATCGAAATATTTGGTATTAGTGCTTCAAAATACTATTCACCCACCCTCTAGTATTTGCTTAGCCCGCTTGTTGGTTTCCAACACATGGTATATTTGTAAAGTTGAAATAACTAGTTCTAGAGTGAGACTGAAAGGCATCATTAGAGATAGAGATAAGGAAAAGGAGAAATTGTTCTTGGAAAGATTAGAATTTGAATTTGTATAGTGAAAGGGTCTATTTGAGGTGTTGGTTTTTTTGGTTGAACCCAACCTGTAAGATCCATTGAGAATGTTTTGATAAATGACAAAAGGTTTTGAACAAGCTACAAATGTGTTGATCAAGTTCAAGCTCATCAAGCAACAACAAACATCAAGTGATGAAGAGAGAGCAAGCTCATGAAGACTTAGTTTGGTAGTTTATGTTTTATTGTAATATCTTTCGCCTCTCAAGTCTTTTAGTTTATGAGTTTGGGTAGATTTAATAGAGGGTAGTGAATCTCTATCAAGGTCATGATTATATTATATTTTGAGTTTTCACTTAACCTAAAATCAATAGGTGGCTTAAAGGTTTGAAAGAAAAGGTTTAGTTTTTGAGAAAACAAGTTTTTAAGTGGTTTTCATCTGACTAATCGATTAAGCACTTTGACTAATCGATTAAGCACTTTGACTAATCGATTAGAATTTTCATGCCTTGCGCACTTAATCGATTAACTCATGTATTAATCGATTAAGACCTTTGTTAATCGATTAACACGTACAGATATGGTTTTTTAAATACGTTTTTCACTTCTCAAAAGCACTTTGAAGTGTTCCTAACTTTTGGGTATTCTATATAAACCTTTTCCCAATTATTGTGAATTATAATTACTATCTAGAATCATTTTCATACACTTTTTACAAAGAATCAAGCCACTCTATTCTCTCTCACTTTCAAAGATCAAAGTTCTCATTTTTACATTCTTTGATCAAGAATCTTTGAATCTCTTATGTTGATATTTTCATAGCTTTTGAAAGAGATTCATAGGATTGTTATTTTGTTTTTCATTTGAGTTGTAATCATTGCAAAGAAGGCAAGCTATCTACAACAAAGGAAGTCTTGGTTGTTCATCAAGCAAACAAGCATTTGGAAGTCTTGATTGTTATCAAGCAAATTGGAAGTCTTGTTGTGTTAACAAGCAAATTGGAAGTCTTGCTGTGAGGCATCATCAAGCAAGTGGAAGCCTTTGAAGTATCTCAAAGCAAATTGGAAGACTTGTTGTGGGGAATCGGCAAGCAAGGTTAGAGGTTAGATTAGAGCATCAATAGGGTTACAAGGCAAGGGTGTGGTATCTCTTGTAGGCTAGCAAGAAGGGAGTCTTGTGAGGCATTTACTTGTAATTTGAGAACTCTAATTCCTCATAGTGAAGAATCTCTCTTGGTTGAAGAGGGGACTGGATGTAGCTTTCAAGTGGATGAAAGTGAACCAGGATAAATCACTGTGTCATATCTCTAAACCCTTAACTCTTTACATTCAAGTCATTTCATTGTGTTCTTGGTTGGAAACCTAGAAAAGATTGATTTTCATAATTGATTGAATTGAATCTTAATTGTACAAATTGATTTGGGGAAAATTATTTTCATAATCTAGGTAATCAATAAGAATATTGGTGTTAATCAATTCCGCTTTATCTCTGATCATATGTGTTAATTGATTGATTTTCGTATTTGATTGAAAAGTGATTTTTCAGTTTTAACAGAGATTAATCGATTAACTGGTTTCATTAATCGATTAGTTCAAATTGATCTTTCGGCATTAGTCGATTAGTTGCCTTATTAATCGATTAACAGCTGAAAATTTTGTAAAAATCATTTGTTTTAATCGTTTCGATTCGTTTCTTTCGAAAATCTTTCAAGGTTTCTCTAACACCTATTCAACCCCCCCTTCTAGGTGTTCTCCTAGTGTTTCCTAGTTATTTCACCCACCGATTGTAGGTTCTAACAATTGGTATCAGAGCTCGGTCGAAAGACACGAGCATAGAGCTTTTTCGTTAAGATCCTTGAGGAAACTACAATGGGTTCTACGAATCCCTTTGGTGGTGAAGGTGCTTCAATTAGCCGCCCTCCTATGTTTGGTGGAGAGGGTTATGCTTATTGGAAAATTAGGATGAGAATTTTTATAGAAGCCATAGACATGAACATTTGGGAAGCCATTGAAAATGGTCCTTATATTCCCTCAAAAGAAGTAGAAGGTGTACTTACACTAACTCCCAAAGATAAGTGGACCGATGATGATAAAAGGAAAATTCAATATGATTTAAAAGCTAAGAATATCATCACCTCCGTTTTATCTTATGATGAGTTCTTTAGAGTCTCCCAATGTCGTAATGCCAAAGAAATGTGGGACACCTTGCAAATCACACATGAAGGCACTAGTGAAGTTAGGCGTGCTAGATTAAATTCTTTGATGCATGAATATGAATTGTTTCGTATGTTGCCTAGTGAATCTATATGTTTTATGCAAAAGCGTTTTACTCATATTGTTAATCATCTCATTGCTCTTGGTAAAACTTTCTTGAATTGTGAACTTGTTAACAAAGTTTTAAGATGTCTAAGTAGGGAATGGAAACCTAAGGTTACCGCAATTGTTGAATCAAAGGACTTGGACACCATGGACTTAGCAACACTTTTCGGAAAGCTTCAAGAACATGAAATGGAGCTTGGACGCTTACATATGCATGAAGAATCGGACAAGAACAAAGAAAGAAAAGGAATCGCTCTTAAAGCTCAAAGATCATATCAAAAGGAAGAGAGTTCCGATAATGATGATAATGAAGATTCCGATTCGGACATTGATGAAGAGGAGATGAAGCTTCTACTAAGAAAGTTCAATAAGATTCTAAGGAGAAAAGGAAGGTTGAACAAAGACAAAAGTAAAGAGAAGGATCCCCCACACTACAAGACCAAGACAACAAAAGAAGGAATAGTTTGCCATGAATGTGGAAAGCCCGATCATCTCAAGTACTCATGCTCTAAGTATCTCAAGAAGAAGGAGAAAGAAAAGAAAAATTCAAAATCTAAAAGAGCATACATAGTTTGGAATAGTGATGATGAAGATGACAAGAAAAGCACATCGAATAGTTCTTCGGATGATGAAGATGCCGCTTGTCTCAACTTGATAGCTCTAGTAGAAGAAGAGGAAAGTTCAAATGATGAATCAAGTGAGCAAAGCGACGAAAGCGATGTAAGTGAAACTAAATCCGAAATTTCTTCCAAATATGAAAGCTTATATAATGCTTATGAAGAAATGCATGAACATCTTAAGAAACTAGCTTTGAAAAACATTGAAAGGAAGAAGCTCATTTTGAAACATCAACAAGAGATTTTAGAACTTCAAAAACAAGTTGATGAGCTTAATCTTCAAAATGAAACTCTTGATCTTATATATGCTAGTTCTTCTTGTGATTGTGCTAGTAGATTGAATAATGTGGTTGATTGTGAGAATTGCAAGTTGCTTAAGGATGAAAATGCTACTTTGAAAAATAAGCTTGCAAGTTTCACAAATGGTGATATTAGATTGCGCACATTGTTAAATTTTCAAAGAGAAAATTCAAACAAGTTTGGTTTGGGTTATACTAATGCTAAGAGTAAGTCTCATAGAAATGTTGTTGATTTTTCTAAAGTTGATTTTTCAAATGCACCAACATGTTTCTATTGTGGTACTCATGGACATACTTCAAATGTGTGTTATATTAAAATGCATGGTATACCTAAAGGAAAGTTTGTTTGGGTGAAAAAGGGTGAGAGTCCCTACACTAACAAAAATGGATCCAAAACCATTTGGATACCAAAAAGAAAAGCATGATTGTTTTTGTAGGTATGATTGAAGAGCAAAAGGACTTTCATGTGTTATTCATTCATTTGCATCTTCAATTGGTATCAAGAGAAAATCCTACAAATTGGTAACATTTGATATTGTTGGATTTTCACAATTGGTACTGTTTTTACAATTGGTATTACTTCTTTATAATCTCAATTGGTATCATTATGTGATCATTAGATGTTTATCATGCTATTGTGATTATTGTGATATTTCTTTACAATTGATATCTTATTTTGTTAAGTGATATGATAACTCTTTAGTTACAATTGGTATTATATTTCATTGTCATATTTTCTTACCAATTAGTATCACATTTCAAAATATAGTTCCTTAGTTTTACATTTGGTATCAATAGTTGTGAAGAAATGAATGTTATATTTCTCTTATTTTGGCTTAGAATTTTATATTTCAATTGGTATATATTACTTTTTCATAATGCCAAAAGGGGGAGAAGAGGTTGTTTTGTTGTTTTTATATAGGTTGAGCAAAGTTGTTGAAGATAGGGGAAGAATCAAGCTTCTATCAATTGGAATTCAAATGTCAAAGCATTAATTGAGGGGGAGCAAGAATCTCACCAAGTGCTTAAATGGTTCAAGTATCAACAACTTCAAAGAACTTCAAACAAATTCAAAACATGGTTTGTCATTTTCAAAAAGGGGGAGATTGTAAGATCCATTGAGAATGTTTTGATAAATGACAAAAGGTTTTGAACAAGCTACAAATGTGTTGATCAAGTTCAAGCTCATCAAGCAACAACAAACATCAAGTGATGAAGAGAGAGCAAGCTCATGAAGACTTAGTTTGGTAGTTTATGTTTTATTGTAATATCTTTCGCCTCTCAAGTATTTTAGTTTATGAGTTTGGGCAGAGTTAATAAAGGGTAGTGAATCTCTATCAAGGTCATGATTATATTATATTTTGAGTTTTCACTTAACCTAAAATCAATAGGTGGCTTAAAGGTTTGAAAGAAAAGGTTTAGTTTTTGAGAAAACAAGTTTTTAAGTGGTTTTCATCTGACTAATCGATTAAGCACTTTGACTAATCGATTAGAATTTTCATGCCTTGCGCACTTAATCGATTAACTCATGTATTAATCGATTAAGACCTTTGTTAATCGATTAACACGTACAGATCTGGTTTTTTAAATACGTTTTTCACTTCTCAAAAGCACTTTGAAGTGTTCCTAACTTTTGGGTATTCTATATAAACCTTTTCCCAATTATTGTGAATTATAATTACTATCTAGAATCATTTTCATACACTTTTTACAAAGAATCAAGCCACTCTATTCTCTCTCACTTTCAAAGATCAAAGTTCTCATTTTTACATTCTTTGATCAAGAATCTTTGAATCTCTTATGTTGATATTTTCATAGCTTTTGAAAGAGATTCATAGGATTGTTATTTTGTTTTTCATTTGAGTTGTAATCATTGCAAAGAAGGCAAGCTATCTACAACAAAGGAAGTCTTGGTTGTTCATCAAGCAAACAAGCATTTGGAAGTCTTGATTGTTATCAAGCAAATTGGAAGTCTTGTTGTGTTAACAAGCAAATTGGAAGTCTTGCTGTGAGGCATCATCAAGCAAGTGGAAGCCTTTGAAGTATCTCAAAGCAAATTGGAAGACTTGTTGTGGGGAATCGGCAAGCAAGGTTAGAGGTTAGATTAGAGCATCAATAGGGTTACAAGGCAAGGGTGTGGTATCTCTTGTAGGCTAGCAAGAAGGGAGTCTTGTGAGGCATTTACTTGTAATTTGAGAACTCTAATTCCTCATAGTGAAGAATCTCTCTTGGTTGAAGAGGGGACTGGATGTAGCTTTCAAGTGGATGAATGTGAACCAGGATAAATCACTGTGTCGTATCTCTAAACCCTTAACTCTTTACATTCAAGTCATTTCATTGTGTTCTTGATTGAAAACCTAGAAAAGATTGATTTTCATAATTGATTGAATTGAATCTTAATTTTACAAATTGATTTGGGGAAAATCATTTTCATAATCTAGGTAATCAATAAGAATATTGGTGTTAATCAATTCCGCTTTATCTCTGATCATATGTGTTAATTGATTGATTTTCGTATTTGATTGAAAAGTGATTTTTCAGTTTTAACAGAGATTAATCGATTAACTGGTTTCATTAATCGATTAGTTCAAATTGATCTTTCGGTATTAATCGATTAGTTGCCTTATTAATCGATTAAAAACTGAAAATTTTGTAAAAATCATTTGTTTTAATCGTTTCGATTCGTTTCTTTCGAAAATCTTTCAAGGTTTCTCTAACACCTATTCAACCCCCCCTTCTAGGTGTTCTCCTAGTGTTTCCTAGTTATTTCACCCACCGATTGTAGGTTCTAACAATTGGTATCAGAGCTCGGTCGAAAGACACGAGCATAGAGCTTTTTCGTTAAGATCCTTGAGGAAACTACAATGGGTTCTACGAATCCCTTTGGTGGTGAAGGTGCTTCAATTAGCCGCCCTCCTATGTTTGGTGGAGAGGGTTATGCTTATTGGAAAATTAGGATGAGAATTTTTATAGAAGCCATAGACATGAACATTTGGGAAGCCATTGAAAATGGTCCTTATATTCCCTCAAAAGAAGTAGAAGGTGTACTTACACTAACTCCCAAAGATAAGTGGACCGATGATGATAAAAGGAAAATTCAATATGATTTAAAAGCTAAGAATATCATCACCTCCGTTTTATCTTATGATGAGTTCTTTAGAGTCTCCCAATGTCGTAATGCCAAAGAAATGTGGGACACCTTGCAAATCACACATGAAGGCACTAGTGAAGTTAGGCGTGCTAGATTAAATTCTTTGATGCATGAATATGAATTGTTTCGTATGTTGCCTAGTGAATCTATATGTTTTATGCAAAAGCGTTTTACTCATATTGTTAATCATCTCATTGCTCTTGGTAAAACTTTCTTGAATTGTGAACTTGTTAACAAAGTTTTAAGATGTCTAAGTAGGGAATGGAAACCTAAGGTTACCGCAATTGTTGAATCAAAGGACTTGGACACCATGGACTTAGCAACACTTTTCGGAAAGCTTCAAGAACATGAAATGGAGCTTGGACGCTTACATATGCATGAAGAATCGGACAAGAACAAAGAAAGAAAAGGAATCGCTCTTAAAGCTCAAAGATCATATCAAAAGGAAGAGAGTTCCGATAATGATGATAATGAAGATTCCGATTCGGACATTGATGAAGAGGAGATGAAGCTTCTACTAAGAAAGTTCAATAAGATTCTAAGGAGAAAAGGAAGGTTGAACAAAGACAAAAGTAAAGAGAAGGATCCCCCACACTACAAGACCAAGACAACAAAAGAAGGAATAGTTTGCCATGAATGTGGAAAGCCCGATCATCTCAAGTACTCATGCTCTAAGTATCTCAAGAAGAAGGAGAAAGAAAAGAAAAATTCAAAATCTAAAAGAGCATACATAGTTTGGAATAGTGATGATGAAGATGACAAGAAAAGCACATCGAATAGTTCTTCGGATGATGAAGATGCCGCTTGTCTCAACTTGATAGCTCTAGTAGAAGAAGAGGAAAGTTCAAATGATGAATCAAGTGAGCAAAGCGACGAAAGCGATGTAAGTGAAACTAAATCCGAAATTTCTTCCAAATATGAAATCTTATATAATGCTTATGAAGAAATGCATGAACATCTTAAGAAACTAGCTTTGAAAAACATTGAAAGGAAGAAGCTCATTTTGAAACATCAACAAGAGATTTTAGAACTTCAAAAACAAGTTGATGAGCTTAATCTTCAAAATGAAACTCTTGATCTTATATATGCTAGTTCTTCTTGTGATTGTGCTAGTAGATTGAATAATGTGGTTGATTGTGAGAATTGCAAGTTGCTTAAGGATGAAAATGCTACTTTGAAAAATAAGCTTGCAAGTTTCACAAATGGTGATATTAGATTGCGCACATTGTTAAATTTTCAAAGAGAAAATTCAAACAAGTTTGGTTTGGGTTATACTAATGCTAAGAGTAAGTCTCATAGAAATGTTGTTGATTTTTCTAAAGTTGATTTTTCAAATGCACCAACATGTTTCTATTGTGGTACTCATGGACATACTTCAAATGTGTGTTATATTAAAATGCATGGTATACCTAAAGGAAAGTTTGTTTGGGTGAAAAAGGGTGAGAGTCCCTACACTAACAAAAATGGATCCAAAACCATTTGGATACCAAAAAGCAAAGCATGATTGTTTTTGTAGGTATGATTGAAGAGCAAAAGGACTTTCATGTGTTATTCATTCATTTGCATCTTCAATTGGTATCAAGAGAAAATCCTACAAATTGGTAACATTTGATATTGTTGGATTTTCACAATTGGTACTGTTTTTACAATTGGTATTACTTCTTTATAATCTCAATTGGTATCATTATGTGATCATTAGATGTTTATCATGCTATTGTGATTATTGTGATATTTCTTTACAATTGATATCTTATTTTGTTAAGTGATATGATAACTCTTTTGTTACAATTGGTATTATATTTCATTGTCATATTTTCTTACCAATTAGTATCACATTTCAAAGTATAGTTCCTTAGTTTTACATTTGGTATCAATAGTTGTGAAGAAATGAATGTTATATTTCTCTTATTTTGGCTTAGAATTTTATATTTCAATTGGTATATATTACTTTTTCATAATGCCAAAAGGGGGAGAAGAGGTTGTTTTGTTGTTTTTATATAGGTTGAGAAAAGTTGTTGAAGATAGGGGAAGAATCAAGCTTCTATCAATTGGAATTCAAATGTCAAAGCATTAATTGAGGGGGAGCAAGAATCTCACCAAGTGCTTAAATGGTTCAAGTATCAACAAAAAGATAGACAATTTTTAACTATCTCCTTTGTATTTTTTACCATCTTTTTGGGATAAGGAGAGTATCAACTTTTTGGCGGTTTAAATACCAAATTGATCTCTATAAATGTTGACATATTGAAATTAATACCTACATTTTATTTTTTTGGGTTTTGGTCTCTACTTTTCCGCTTCATTTTGGTTTTGGTCCTCGCCACTGTTGACTATGATTAAGAATAATGTAAATATAGTTTTGATTTTGATCCCCATATTTTCACTGTGCATTGTAACACCCTATGATTTATTACCCTTAATTCCCCTTAATTAAAAATGCAAACTTAAAAATTCCTTTTTATTTTAATAAAAATCAACCGTCAAACGGACGAAGTTTCGTTTGTATTTCAGACTTTTCTAAAATTTCAACCTGTTTAACACATTCACATAATATCAACAGTAGCCAGCAGGGCTCATATCATATATATATGCATCATATAAGTGCCCCATGGGCTCAAAAAAAAAAATAAAACAAGCTGTATCAATTTCAGAGTGCCAGTGGAAAGTCTAAGTATGAACCATGAAACAAAACATAAACCATGCCCCAAATGAAAATATCCTAAGCCTCACTCAAAAAGTATATACATCACATATACATCAAAATAATATAGGAGGCTTAGGTCAACAAAGTGCTATAAAATCCCCCACAACCCTACTCTCCCTGTGAGGGAGAGTAATCCTGCTCTGCCAGTCCTGGTGTATACTCCAACTCAGTACCTGAAAAATGGTAAGGAGGTGAGTATTACACAATAAAATAGGGAAGCAGTTTCTATTATGCTATACTGAACCACCAAGCCAAACACAAATAATCATATAGTGCACATAAACCAGTAAATCATTCCCAAACTATTCAATTGATTCCATTTCAATAATAAATTAATTCATTTATAGTTTTAGTTTCAATATTTCATACTTTTCCAAGTTATACCAAATTACATATTAGTCATACTCTTGCATAAGGTCACAAACCATTCTAGTCATATAATCTTTGTGTTTTTGTAAAGACTTTTAGAATTTATTACGTGGATTTCCATCATTGTGTACAGTCTCCTTCGGATAACGCCTTACAGCTGCACACAATGTGTGTCTTACGCGGTCTATGCGTACAGTCTCCTACGGACAACGTCTTACAAGACCTGGATTCCACAATCGGAAGGTGCATTCATCATTGCGTACAGTCTCCTTCGGACAACGTCTTACAACAGCGCATTAAGTGCGTCTTACGCGATCAATGCGTACAGTCTCCTACGGACAACGTCTTAAAAGATCTGGAGAGGCACAATCCAATTATACCTTTAATTAATATATGGTGTGTGTGTCCATAACTGCGTACAGTCTCCTTCGGACAACGTCTTACAGCAGCGCATCAAGTGCGTCTTACGCGATCAATGCGTACAGTCTCCTTCGGACAACGTCTTACAAGATCTGGATCACACACTCTTTGTTCTTTAAGTCTTTGAATTTCATTTTCAATTATTTCATTTGTAGTCATCCTCATGGATTCATCAATTTAATCATGTAATTATATTTTCAATTTCCAAGGAGTCATTCATACCAATTCCAAACATCATATTCATTATCATTAATAAATTCTAGGGCTCAATATAATTTAGCCAAATATCAACCACATAAATCAAGTATCAATAATCACATTTAAGCACAAATTAATATATCAAAATACTTTTATACATAATCACATTTTAAACATAATATTATCTATCCTAAGGTTCTTTATCCTAACTAACACTTATCTCCTAGTAACCCAATATATACACAATACAATCTACCCCCTAGAATATGGTAACACAAACCTCCTTACCTCAAGCTCTTAGAGATAGGGAGATTATACTTGCTCTACACTTGAGAATGTGCCACAATGGAAGCCACTATTCAAAAGAAGAGGGAGGAACCTAATACAATAGGAGTAACAAATCAAATAATTATGCTTTGCATTTAATCTTGAAAGAATCCATGAAACCAATTAGAGTTCCATAGGTTGAAGATTGAAAACTCCAAGGGAGCAAGAGAGAGAGAGAGAGGAACTCGAACCATAGGGGAGAGAAAGAGGAAAACTCTTAAACTAAATCACTTACTTGGAGCAACAAGGAAGGAATTTGATGATGGATTTGGTGTGAAATCACTTGAGTCTTGATTAATTGAAGTACAGAATTTTGTGCCCTATAGAAGGAAAGAGAGAGGAGGTCGAACATAGAGAGAGAAAAACGTGTGGTTTCTTTTATTTTTTTCAACAGCAGACTAGGTTAATCGATTAATAGTCCCAGTTAATCGATTAACCCCTTGAAATTTGGCCAAAGATCAGCAGTTAGTCTTACTCGATTAATTTTTTGCACACTTTCTGGCCCTTATCGATTAGCTAGTAGGTTAATCGATTAATTTTTGCACCACATTCAGGCGCTAATCGATTAACCAATAGATTAATCGATTAACCTGCAGAATCTTGCATTACTCAGTACTTTGAAACGCCATAACTTCTTTGTTACCCGTTGGATCTTCCTCAAATTTTAAAGCAAGCTTCCTCACATATCCTACTTCACATCCAACGGTGGAATTTATGTTTTGAGCTACCAATCATGTTCTTCTAAATTCCCTAAAGTTCTATGTTTTAAACCTAGCTTTACATGTATACTTGGATAAATTCTAACTTATATCTTCATTTCTTCTACCCTAAGACCATCACAACATAGGTTACACCATAAATTAAGTTTGGGATTGTAACACCCCTAATTTTCGTCTCCCGGATAATAAGGAAATTAATAATAAAAGTTTTATTATTAATTTATATGGTTTTCCAATTTTATGTTTTGTATTTAATTAGCCGGAAATATAAAAATAAATTGGAATATTTTTATATGGCAAATAAATGCAAAATATAAGAATACTGCATTTTAGTCCCTGAAATAGGACCTACATGTAATATTGAAAAGGTTCTTGGAGGGAAAGATTTAAAAATATTAATTTTTAAATTTTGAACTAATCTAACCAGTTAGAAATGCCCTGTAACCGGTTAGACGATGAACCCAGAAACTGGGTTAGTGGATTTTGATGAGTAATCACTTGATTAATCACGGAATCGCCACGATTACAGTCTTAGATTAGTGGAAGCACACGCGTCAACATGCATGCTATCTTAATTTCTCTATAAACTGAGGAATTTCTGAGGTGAAGGGGTTGATTTTCTGCATTTTGTGTTGAAGAAGGGCAATTAGGGTTTCCAATTCGTTCTGAGAAATTCGTCTTCGTCCTTGTGAGTTAGAGAGCGAAATACACATTTCTCTAAAGCTTGAATCAAGGGCTTTTCATTGATATACACCTTGTGAGCTGAGTGTTTGTGTGGGAGGAGGAATCGATCTTGGAAGCTAAGAGTTGGAGACTGAACTCTGTTTTCTGTTGATTTTGGAAGCTGAGTTCAAGCTGTGATTTTGGTAAGTATAGTTCACCACTAAGCCCCAAATCTGTTCCTATTCTTAGTGCATGTTACCTAGAGTAATTTCTAACTACTTTCCCCAATTTATTTGACCAATTCCTATGTCAAATTTGGTGGTTTTTGGACCCTGTTGCCGAAATCGTGTGTGAAGGGCAGAACCTAGGATTGGTGGGAATCTGTGGATTTTGCTTCAAGTTCAGTGTTAATCTTCATCAAAATCAACTTAGAGGTATGGGAGAAGTCTACCTTATACTAGATTTAGACTAAAAATCAAGTGATTTAGGATTTGAGTTAACAAAACTCAAAAGGGCATTATGTGTTTAAAGCACAAAGGCTTGGAGGGCAAAATTCTGGCTCAATTCTGTGTGAGCAAATTTAAATTGATGCATGCAAGTGATTATAAGTTTAAAATCAGAAACTAATTGTTGATTTTGAGTTTTGTGGTATTGATTGATGTTTGTATTGATTTCTATGCAAATTGATACCATAATCTTGATGCATGCAAATTGAATATGTTTCTGGGTATGAACATATTGCTCTTAAGGCATATGAACTCTGAGAATGTTGAAATTGGGTTAGATTTGAGAAATGAAAAGAATGATTTGTCAAAACTCTTGTTTTAGTGGACTGACTACATAATCTAACCGGTTATTCGATAATTGTAACCGGTTAGACACTGTAAAATTTCAAAGAAAATCAGTTTATTAAATCAGTCCTGAAGTTTTAGTGGTTTTTGCTCAAATCTATACTTTAATTTCATAAGAAATAATCTGAATATGAGTTGTTAAAATGTCATGGTTCAGATTTGAAGGATAAGAATTAAATGCCTTAAGTTAATGAGATGAACTCAAGAGGAAACTATGTTCATTTGGAAAGAGAAAGTGATTTAGACTTTTGAATGATGAAAACAGTGATTTTTGAGGCATAAAACAATGTTAAACTTGTTTATAGATTGGGTAGAGAATTCAAGAAAAAGGGTTTTCTGAATTCCAATGGTAAACAGTTCAGGTCTGTAATTCTAACCGGTTAGCCTGAAACTGTAACCGGTTAGTACCTGAATCTGAAAAATAAAAAGTTAAGTTTTTGAATACCATTGGTTATGTTTTTCCCAGTCTAAGCTTAAGGGCATGTTTTTGAGATAATTCAAAGGAGAATTTTTGTGCCAAAGATTATGCCTCAAATAAATCATTCAAAAGGAGAAATTGGAATATTTCTAAATCACATTAATTAATGTAAAGATAAAACCAACCCTGATAATTGTGCATCCACATAGAATGGAAGTTTGGTTGGTAGGAACGTTTATCATATTCTGAGAATATGAGGAGGGTACTCCGGGAGTACCAAATTATAACCTACTTGATGACACATTATAGATATGTGGCCAGTGTCCGGGACCTGGTTTTTATGCGTTCTGGGAACGTATGCGTTCTGGGAACGTGGTGCACACTCCGGGAGTGATGCTTATTATCCAAGTATGGTTCGACATTACGTTCTGGGAACGAATGTCGGTGTTCCGGGAACACAAGGGTGTATTGGATGGAAGTCCAAGATGGACTTTTAGAGGCCTCAGTTGTGGATAGAAAAATCATACATCATGCCACTTCCATTATAAGAGATATAATGTTTAAAAATTGGTGTGCTCATATGTATTTGCATTATGATCTGTCCATGATATACTTGTGTTTGTAATTTTAGTCTTTATCAATTATGTATATGTGTATACTTACTCCCTGTGCCCTGTTTAGGTGATGGCCAGATACCTAGCTTGCATCGAGATATGCCCTATCCCTAGTGGCATATGGACATATGAGGAGCACCGTGCCACTTTTGAGGGGGAGGTTGAGATCACTCTCTACCACCCTAACCCTCTGGTGCGAGTGCGACCTCGTCGATTTAGGATCCCATTAGTCTATACTATGCATGTTCCACCCTTTTATACATATAGAGGACCACCCCCGGCTCGACCTATGCGTCGTTTTCATAGTTTTCGTTTCAGAGCTGCCACTCGTTCTCATCCTTCCTCCCATAGAGTTGTCACTGAGGAGACTCCTTCTCCTGGACCGACTGACTATGATAGGACTGCTTCTGCAGATCCTAGACCCAGTGGTGGGGTCTCCACACAGTCGGGCGAGGTCGAGGAGGACCCTATGGAGGATGAGAGCGAGGAGGAGGTGCATGTTGAGCTGACTGTTTCTGCTAGAGGTGGACCCGTTGGTTCATAGGAGCCTGCATAGCGTAGATGTTTTGGATCCTAGATCCCAGGGATAGAGCTGTGGAGGATCTGAGGAGCTGCTGAGGACACGGATGACCTGCTCTGGGACTTCTACTTTTGGATTTTGTCATATATTGTATATATTTGAGAGGTCTTAGAGTGAGGTTTTATTTTATGCAGCTGATCTGTATATGTTTCACCAAACTTGCTATCTCGACTTTTTACTACTTGCTACTGACTATACTGATGGGGTTTTTATGTTATGACATATATATATATATATATGATGCCTTATTTACCTCAGCAGTGCCCCATAAGTATTATTTTTACTTCCGCGAACTCTGATTTCTATTTCAAAGGGATTCGGCAATAAGTTTATGTTTATATATTCAAATCCAACTCGAGAGACAAATGATATGTTTTAATAAGAATCACAAATAACGTTTTCTATGATTAAGGAAATGTTCTCTCGAGAGCCTTTTTAATTAAGATATTACTAAGCCGAATTCAATTAATAGTTCATGTTAAAAAGGGTTTATGATCGAGTGAGTACTAATCTAAAAAGGAATAATTTTCTAGTCCTAATTCTGATAGCAAGTATTCAACTATTTGGAAATATTAATTATTTTCAAGATACAAAAGAGAGCGTCACACCTTTGGTGGTATCAGAGCATTGGTCCTGTTCCTCATGGCCCCGATGATGCAGCTAAGTATGGTATTCAATGTTAATTGAATATGTTTTGAGTAAGTTAGTAGCATTTATGTTTCAAAGACCTTTTAGTGACCCAAAGCCCATAGTGCAGGTCTTTCTATGGCAACCAGAAATAGAAATATTACTAACGAAATGTTAGAACGAATCACGACCGTGCTGGAAGGCATGCAACAACAGCAGCGACAACAGCCACCTCAAGGGCGAGCTGGTAATCCACCCGTCGGCAATATGGCGAATCATGATGCTAAGACTCTGTCGGAGTTCAGGAAGTGCAATCCGCCAAGGTTTGAAGTGTAGGATTCTCATGTTTTGATGCTAACAATCTCTCTCCAAGCAACAACATTGGCAACAAGCAAGCTACACCACATGAAGATTAGAATTAGGATTTTTATTAATTCTATTTCAATGTAATCTTTATTTTTATGCAATGCATCTCATTGGTGTGGGTAGCTTAGTTGATTTTAAGAATATTTAAATAATGTTTGATTAAGAGTGAAGATACTTTAAATCTTGATTAAATAGCTCTATTAAAAGTTTTGTGAAAATCCTTTTAGAAAAACCTTGTTTTTATTCAGATTCTGATCAGTTTACTCGAGTAATGAGTATTGGGTCACTCGAGTAATTTATGTCATGACAGGTTAATCGAGTAATGGTTTACACATCACTCGAGTAACTTAATCTGACATGTTTTAATCGAGTGATGTTATTTGGTTTACTCGAGTAATTCAATCAGTGTTTGAAAATCTTAAAAGGACATAATTTTCTCTTTCACAATAGATAGACATTTTATTCTTACAATTTTCTATACACTTTCAAAAGCAATTCAAGAGCTATTTTACATCTTTCAAGAGCTATTAAGATTCAACAAAGAACTTTTCATTCTTCACTCTATTTCTCTCATTGTTCAAATATTCTTGAGATCATAATTTTTGTTCTTAGTGGTTGTTGAAGATTTGCAATTTATGATTGCATCATTGAAGTTTCAACACAAGTGAAGAATCTCACAAGGAAGACTTTGAGGATCAAATCAAAGCAAGAAAAGAGGATTGGTTGGAAGCATCTTCAATCAATTAGCAAGGAAATCTAGAATTCTCAAAAGGGGTAGATTAGATCAAAGTGTTTGGTACACACTTTGAGTTGGGTTTTAAGATAGGAGAACTAAGAATCTAGTTGCATCTTAAAACATTGTAAAATCTACATTTGAAGATTTCTAGTGAAGAATCTCTCTTGATTCAAGAGGGGACTGGATTAGCTTTCAAGTGGGTGAAAGTGAACCAGGATAAATCCTTGTGTCTCTTTTATTTTCATTCCTTGTATTGCATTAATTCATTAACAATTGCATTTTTAGGTTAGAATTGGGGTTTTCTTAATTCTACTCAATTGATCTAAAATTGCATGTTAATATTACTTAAAGTTGTTCATATTAATCATTCATAATTTGTTGAATCATCATAGCATTGTTATTCTTGAAGAACTCTATTGAAAACTGAGATTTAATTGAATTTTACCCAGTTTACTCGAGTAAAGTTCTTGTCACTCGAGTAATCTGCTTTCAGTTTATGAACAATACTCGAGTAGGTTTTCTGTTACTCGAGTGATTTAAAAATAGCTTTCGTAATACTCGAGTGATTTGCTGAATACTCGAGTGAAATTATTTTTGCTTGCGTATTACTCGAGTGATGTCTTGAGTTACTCGAGTAATCTGACTTGAATTTTTAAGAAAATTTATTTTCATAAAACCATTCTCTTAGGTGGACGAAAAATCTGTAATAAGGCTTCAATATTCTATTCACCCCCCCTCTAGACTATATTGAGCCGCTTGTTGGTTTCCAACAAGTGGTATCAGAGCTCGAACGAAAAATCCGAGCCTTAAAAAGCTTTTTCGAAAAGATCCTTTTACTTGGAAACAATGGGCTCAATTTCAAATCCTTTTGGTGGTGAAGGAACTTCCATTAATCGTCCTCCACTATTCAATGGTGAGGGTTACGCTTATTGGAAGGTCCGCATGAAAATTTTTATTCAAGCCATAGATATGGAAATTTGGAACGCCATAGAGAATGGACCTTTTGTTCCTCAAACGAAAGTAAATGATGTTGTTTCGGTCAAACCACAATCGAGTTGGGACAATGATGATAAGAAGAAAGTTGCATTTGATTTAAAAGCTAAAAATATCATCACGTCCGCTCTTTCTTATGATGATTTCTTTCGAGTATCTCAATGTGTTGATGCTAAACAAATGTGGGACACATTACAAGTCACACATGAGGGCACTTCGGAGGTTAGAAGGGCTAGGCTAAATACACTCATGCATGAATATGAACTCTTTCGTATGCTCCCTAATGAAAACATAGGTGACATGCAAAAGCGGTTCACTCATATCATAAATCATCTTTCTGCACTTGGAAAAGTTATTACTAATGGTGAAGTTGTTAATAAGATTTTGAGATGTCTTAGCAGGGAATGGCAACCTAAGGTGACGGCCATTATGGAAGCTAGAGACGTGGATCAAATTGACTTAGCAACTCTATTCGGAAAACTTCAAGAGCATGAAATGGAGCTTGGACGGTTATCCATGAATGAAGATGCCGATAGAAAGAAAAAGGGGATTGCTCTTAAATCAACTTCGAAATCTCTTAAGGCACAAGAGGAAAACTCTCAAGTGGATGACTCGGACTCCGATATAGATGATGAGACCCTTGGCTTGCTAGTTAAAAAGCTTGGTAGGTTCTTTAAGAGAAAGGGAAACTTTAATAAGAATAGACAAAGAGATTCTAAGGACTCTCAACCAAGAAATAAGACTAACAAGGATCACATCAAGTGTCATGGGTGTGGAAAGCTTGGTCACTATCGATCAAAATGCCCAACTCATTCTAAGAAGTCGGAAGGTGACAACTCTAAGTTTAACTCATCTAAAGGAAAAAGGGCTTACATAGTATGGGATGAAGAGGAGAGTCAATCAACATCTAGCTCATCGGATGATGAAGAACTTGCAAATCTATGTTTGATGACGAAGCTTGATGAAGAGGAATTTTCGAGCATTAAATCAAGTGAGAACGTCAATGAGGTAGATTATCTTTCCGATGCTAGCTCTAGTTCTAATTCTCCTTCATTCAATGAATTGTACAATGTGTATGTAGAGATGCATAAAGAGTTGAAGAAACTTGCTAAAATAAATGTTGAAAGAAAGAATTTCATAATGAAGCAACATGAAAAGATAATTGAACTTCAAAAAGATTTAGAAGAACTTAAGCTTCAAAATGAAACTCTTGAACTCATTTATGCAAACTCTACATGCAATTGTGAATTGAAATCAAATGAGACTCCATCTTGTGAAAATTGCAAGTCTTTGGAAAAAGAAGTTTTTAATTTGAATGATCGACTTGCAAGGCTCATGAAAGGAGATACTTCATTAGATCATTTGCTTTCAACTCAAAGGAACAATAGCAATAGATCCGGTCTTGGCTATACCAAACCTAAGAAACGCAATTATCGCAAAGTTGGTGGATTTTCAAAGAATAAGATTTCTAAAAACCCAACTTTCCATTATTGTGGGATCTTTGGGCATACCACGAATAAATGTAATATAAAGAAATTTGGTATACCAAGCAGAGAATATATTTGGATTGTTAAGGGGACTTCTCCCCATGCTAACAACAAAGGACCCAAGACCACTTGGGTACCTAAGTCAACCAAATGATATCTTTCTTGTAGGTGTGTCTTCGAACCAAAGAGCGTAAATGGTACTTGGATAGTGGTTGTTCGAGACACATGACGGGAGACAAAACGCACTTCATGGAACTTACTCCGAAAAATGGTGGATTTGTGACATACGGCGACAACAACAAGGGCAAAATTCTAGGAGTCGGGAAGATCGGTAACGTATCTAACCTTGTCATAGAAAATGTTCTATACGTAGAAGGCTTAGAACACAACTTGCTTAGTATAAGCCAACTATGCGATATGGGCAATTATGTGACTTTTACTCCGGAATTATGCTTCATTAAGTCTTCTATAGATGATAGTGTTAAGTTTGTTGGTCGTCGCTCTAATAACACTTACTTAATTGATTTGGATGAGATAACTTCACTATTTTCAAAATGTTTCAAATCTTTTGATGATGAAATTCGTCTTTGGCATAGACGAATTGCTCATGTGAATGTGAATCAATTAAACAAACTTTTACGAAAAGATTTAGTGATTGGTTTGCCTAAACTAAATTTTAAGCTTGATGGCATTTGTGACTCTTGTCAAAAGTGCAAGCAAGTTAAAAGTTCTTTTAAACCTAAAAATGTGATAAGCACAACAAAGCCTTTGGAGCTCATCCATATGGATTTGTTTGGCCCTTCACAAATTAAAAGTTTAGGTGGCAATTACTATGGATTTGTTTTAGTAGACGATTTTACTAGATTCACATGGACTTTATTTTTATCCGCAAAAAGTGAAGTTTATAAATGTTTTAAAAAGTTTGCCAAACTCATCCAAAATCAACTAAGTTTGAAAATTGTGTCTATTAGAAGTGACCACGGAGGTGAGTTTGAAAACACTAGGGTTGATGCGTTTTGTGATAAGTTTGGTATTGATCATCAATTTTCGGCCCCTAGGACTCCGGAGCAAAACGGAGTTGTAGAAAGGAAAAATAGAATATTAGTGGAACTTGCTCGTACTATGTTGATAGAATCAAATGTTCCTAAATATTTATGGGCCGATGCGGTAAACACTACTTGTTATGTGCTTAATAGGGTTCTTATTCGTCCGCATTTAAATAAAACACCTTATGAACTTTTAAAAGGGCGAAAGCCAAATATTTCACATTTTCATGTTTTTGGGTGTAAGGTGTTTGTTTTAAATAACGGAAAGGAACCGATCGGCAAGTTTGACTCCAAAGCCGACGAAGGCATATTCATAGGTTATTCAACTCATAGCAAAGCATATAGAGTCTACAATAAAAGAACATTAACCGTTGAGGAATCCGTGCATGTTGTATTTGATGAATCTTTGAAAGGAGATTGTGTTGTTTCTTGTGATGATGATAATATAGGTACATATTTGGATCATGAGAAGTCAACTTCACAACAAATGGAAGAGAATCAAATTGAAGATGGAGAGGTGCAAGCACAAGATAAAGACTTAGCACAAGAGATTCAATCTCAATTACCAATAGCATGGAAATCAAACAAAAATCATTCGATTTCTAACATCTTAGGTGACATTGCGAAGGGAGTGGTAACCCGACGCACTTTAAATAATTTTTGTTATTATGTTGCCTTTGTATCTCAAATAGAACCTAAGAGTATCAAAGAGGCTCTTCAAGATGATCATTGGATTATGGCCATGCAAGAAGAATTAAATCAATTTGAAAGAAACCAAGTTTGGGAGCTTGTGCCAAAATCCGATGATCGTCCTGTAATTGGTACTCGGTGGATCTATAGGAATAAGTTAGATGAATCGGGTATTGCTGTTAGGAATAAAGCTAGGTTGGTAGCACAAGGTTATAGTCAAGAAGAAGGAATCGATTACGATGAGACATATGCTCCTGTTGCTAGACTAGAAGCTATTCGTATTCTTCTCGCTTTTGCTTCGATAATGAATTTTAAATTGTATCAAATGGATGTTAAGAGCGCCTTTCTTAACGGATACATTCAAGAGGAAGTTTACGTGTCACAACCTCCCGGATTCGAGAGTTTTGAGCATCCGGACTACGTTTTCAAACTGAAAAAGGCTTTGTACGGTTTGAAACAAGCTCCTAGAGCTTGGTACGACCGACTAAGCAATTTTTTATTACAAAAAGGTTTTAAACGAAGCACTGTTGACACTACACTTTTTATTGAACGTTCCGGTAAGGATATTTTATTGGTTAAAATATATGTTGACGATATTATATTTGGTGCTACTAACGATAACTTGTGTAAGAAGTTTTCAGACTTGATGCAAAGCGAATTCAAGATGTCGATGATGGGAGAGCTTACATTCTTTCTTGGCCTTCAAATAAAGCAGCTTAATGATGGCATTTATATTCATCAGAGTAAATATTGTAGAGAGCTTCTCAAACGTTTTGGGATGGATTCGTGCAAATCCGCTTCTACACCAATGAGCGTTGCATGCTACCTAGATCAAGATGAGGCTGGAAAAGCGGTAGAGGTAACGAAGTATCGTGGTATTATTGGTAGTTTGTTATACTTAACTGCATCTAGGCCTGACATCATGTTTAGTGTATGTATGTGTGCACGTTTTCAAGCAAAACCGAAAGAGTCGCATCTAACTGCTGCCAAAAGAATTATGAAATACTTAAAGGGTACAACGAATACTGGACTTTATTATCCTAGGGATGCTTTTCTAAAACTTATAGGTTATTCGGACTCTGACTTTGCCGGTTGTAAAGTTGAGCGAAAAAGTACAAGCGGAACATGCCATTTAATTGGTAATTCACTTGTATCGTGGTTTTCCAAAAAGCAAAACTGTGTTGCTTTATCAACCGTGGAGGCCGAATACATAGCTGCAGGTAGTTGTTGTGCACAACTTTTATGGATGAAACAACAATTATCTGACTTTGGTTTAAATTTGACAAAAATCCCTATAAAGTGTGATAACACTTCGGCAATTAATTTGACTAAAAATCCAGTATTACACTCAAGGACAAAGCATATTGAAATTAGGCATCATTTTTTGATAGATCATGTTCAAAAAGGTGATTGTGTTATTGAGTTTGTTCAAACTTCGGATCAATTAGCTGATATCTTTACAAAACCATTACCAAGGGACACATTTTATAAAATTCGAAGAGAACTTGGTATTTTTGATGAATCAACTATTAGCTAATTATATTTGATGCTTTTCGAAATCACCTTCAAGCCTATTTCAATGTGATTTGTATTTTGAGTTGTTGTATCTTATTAAAGTGTTTCTTATTTTTTGTGATATGTAGTTATGTGTGTATGTTTTCTATAATCTGTTAATTGCTTTATTTGTATGTGTGTTACTTGCTAAATGCTAAGTGTTTCTATGTGGTTGTGCATGAAAAATGTTTTTGCATGAAAATTTTGAAATTTTTTAAAATTCTGGACAGTTCACTCGAGTAACATTTTTTTTCACTCGATTACTGCTCGAATCACTCGAGTAACGCATGAACATCACTCGATTAACTTACGTGATTTTAAAAACTGAACTGTTGCAAACTGCATCATTTTCTCGTCACTTTCTCTCTCTTGTTCGTATTTCTCTCTTCTCTCTCATATGGTTCTTCATCAAATCATCATTTTCAGCCACAAAACTTAACAAATCATACAAATTTCTTCCATATTTCATCATTATATCATCATTTCTACTCATTTCACTCATCATTTTCCCCAAAATCCGAAAATTCCCAAACCAAAACCCTAACCCCAAAATCGAATCTGAACTTTCTGAATCAATGGCTTCTTCCTCACAATCTCAACCTCCTCGAAAGAAAGCAAAGCAAGGAGCAGGTCGTAACGACCCCTGGTTTTCTGGAATCAACCGAGACTTGCGGGAACCGACATTTATCAATCGCTCTTTTGGTCTTACACGGTATGTTAAGTTTGCTTGGTTGCATAAGGAGCAATTTTCATTTGTAGAGGATTTAGAATTTCAGAATTTGAAGAGGTTTTTAGAATTTGAGACTCATTATTACCCTAGGCTTGTCAGACAATTTTATCAGAATTTTACTAAGCTCGATGGTGAGTATCAAACAATGGTTAGAGGACATCATTTTGTTATAAAGCCTGAAGATTTGACAATGATGTTTGGTTTAGAAAACAAGGGAACTTTTATTGGTGATGCTGAATGTCTGGATTTGAATGTGGATACTAATAAGATTTATACTGATTTGATGCGTACTGGTGAATCTTGGAGTGATAGGACTACTAGAACTGTATCACCTTTGCATGCTGTGGATAGAGTGCTCATGTACATTGTTTCTTATTGTTTGATTCCGAAATGTAATCAAAATTATGCACAATTGGGAGATGATGATCTTATTTTGTTTCATGGGATCAAAAAGAGATATGAGATGAATTGGAACAAAATGTTTTTAGCTCGTATGGAAGCTGCTGCTCAATCTCCTCCTACCCAATTCTTGCCATATCCTATGCATGTCACCAAAATCATGAGGTATTACCGTGTTCCAATCCCTGATGATGAGCCAGCTGTGACGGAAAAGAAAAATAATTGGTGTCTTAATGATTCACACATTAGTTATATGAAAATTGCTTGGCATAGGGAAAGTCGCACTTGGTTATGGAAATCACAGATTAAGGAAATGGCTGAAGCTGCAAAGGCTGCAAGAGCTTCGGGCTCTAGGAAAAGGACTTTACTTGGTGATAGGGCTGGTGCATCTTCTTCTGCTCCTCCTCTTTCTACTGATCCGATGAATACTGATCGTGTTGAGGACTATATAAATTTGGACAATCTTGGTACTCCATTTGATGCACAGGCTGCTCATGAGTCATTGGTTGAACACATCAATGCTCAATTTACTCAGTTGGAGATGAGACAGGATGTGAAGAATATTGCCATGGAGCATCGTTTAATGGATTATATGTCTGGCCTCTTTTCTCACCATTTCCCTCCTCCTCCACCTGATTCCTAGCCCTGTGGATGCTGCTGATGTTTTGCTGTTGCTTTCTGTTTCATGTTTCATATGCATATTTCTGACTATGTTATGTTTATGTTTCTGTTTCATGTTTCTGACTCTGTTTGGTCTAGTTTGGTTAGTTTCGTTTGATTATTTGCTATGGTTGATGTCTTTTTGCTTTACACTATGATTTGCTGCTTAGTGTGATACTCTGATATTATGGATTATGGTGCTATATTCGTTGTGCGTTTATATTCGTTGTGGCACTATTGTGGTTTATTTTGGTATTGTCTTTATTGTTATATTTTTTTATATACCATTGTGAACTACTTACCTTCCACTTTTGGCAAAGGACTTTTCTCATAATTCTTATCTTTTTAATGATGCCAAAAGGGGGAGAATATTTTGTTGATGTTGTTCTTGTAGGTTAAGTTTTATTATATTTTTCCTAGGTGTTTTACATTTAGGGGGAGTATGTTAAAACTTAGTGCTTAATTGAAAAGGAGGTTTGTCATCATCAAAAAGGGGGAGTTTGTAGGATTCTCATGTTTTGATGCTAACAATCTCTCTCCAAGCAACAACATTGGCAACAAGCAAGCTACACCACATGAAGATTAGAATTAGGATTTTTATTAATTCTATTTCAATGTAATCTTTATTTTTATGCAATGCATCTCATTGGTGTGGGTAGCTTAGGTGATTTTAAGAATATTTAAATAATGTTTGATTAAGAGTGAAGATACTTTAAATCTTGATTAAATAGCTCTATTAAAAGTTTTGTGAAAATCCTTTTAGAAAAACCTTGTTTTTATTCAGATTCTGATCAGTTTACTCGAGTAATGAGTATTGGGTCACTCGAGTAATTTATGTCATGACAGGTTAATCGAGTAATGGTTTACACATCACTCGAGTAACTTAATCTGACATGTTTTAATCGAGTGATGTTATTTGGTTTACTCGAGTAATTCAATCAGTGTTTGAAAATTTTAAAAGGACATAATTTTCTCTTTCACAATAGATAGACATTTTATTCTTACAATTTTCTATACACTTTCAAAAGCAATTCAAGAGCTATTTTACATCTTTCAAGAGCTATCAAGATTCAACAAAGAACTTTTCATTCTTCACTCTATTTCTCTCATTGTTCAAATATTCTTGAGATCATAATTTTTGTTCTTAGTGGTTGTTGAAGATTTGCAATTTATGATTGCATCATTGAAGTTTCAACACAAGTGAAGAATCTCACAAGGAAGACTTTGAGGATCAAATCAAAGCAAGAAAAGAGGATTGGTTGGAAGCATCTTCAATCAATTAGCAAGGAAATCTAGAATTCTCAAAAGGGGTAGATTAGATCAAAGTGTTTGGTACACACTTTGAGTTGGGTTTTAAGATAGGAGAACTAAGAATCTAGTTGCATCTTAAAACATTGTAAAATCTACATTTGAAGATTTCTAGTGAAGAATCTCTCTTGATTCAAGAGGGGACTGGAGTAGCTTTCAAGTGGGTGAAAGTGAACCAGGATAAATCCTTGTGTCTCTTTTATTTTCATTCCTTGTATTGCATTAATTCATTAACAATTGCATTTTTAGGTTAGAATTGGGGTTTTCTTAATTCTACTCAATTGATCTAAAATTGCATGTTAATATTACTTAAAGTTGTTCATATTAATCATTCATAATTTGTTGAATCATCATAGCATTGTTATTCTTGAAGAACTCTATTGAAAACTGAGTTTTAATTGAATTTTACCCAGTTTACTCGAGTAAAGTTCTTGTCACTCGAGTAATCTGCTTTCAGTTTATGAACAATACTCGAGTAGGTTTTCTGTTACTCGAGTGATTTAAAAATAGCTTTCGTAATACTCGAGTGATTTGCTGAATACTCGAGTGAAATTATTTTTTCTTGCGTATTACTCGAGTGAAGTCTTGAGTTACTCGAGTAATCTGACTTGAATTTTTAAGAAAATTTATTTTCATAAAACCATTCTCTTAGGTGGACGAAAAATCTGTAATAAGGCTTCAATATTCTATTCACCCCCCCTCTAGACTATATTGAGCCGCTTGTTGGTTTCCAACATGAAGGAGGATACAAACCTGATGAGGCGAACAAGTGGTTGTATGAGATCAATAAGATTTTCCGAACTTTGGATTGTTCTGATGAACAGAAGGTGACCTATGCAGTTTACATGCTTCATGGGGAAGCTGAAAACTGGTGGGATCACACTGTCCAATTGCTGAATTTTGAAAGAAGAGCAATCAAATGGAGAGTATTTATGGAGAAATTTCTTAATAAGTACTTTCCAGAAGATTTAAGGAGGAAGAAGGAAGTGGAATTCATGCAATTGAAGCAGGGGGATATGAGTGTAGGAGAGTATGCTGCCAGATTTGAGGAGCTGATAAAACACTCTCCCTACTACTTGAATAACCTTGATGAGAGGAGTAAGTGTGTAAAGTTTGAAGGTGGGCTGAGACCGGAGTTGAAGTCTATCTTCAGTTACCAGAGGATTCAGAGTTTCCCTGCACTTGTAGATATGTGCAGAATGTATGAAGATGACAAGAAAGCGGAGTTGATTGGAAGTCAAGTGAAAGGGGTTGGACAGAATTATGGACCACAGCGAAAGAAGAAGTTTGATCATCGGAGTAATGGTCCATATTCTCAGAAGAACAAGGGTAAGGGTAAGGCTGTGATGGATAATAAGCACAAACCTCGCGATAATGCTCCTTATTGCGAGAAGTGTAGACGTTATCATCATGGTCAGTTCTGTTGGTCCACAGGAGGATGTTTCAAGTGTGGAAAGCAAGGTCACTTTGCTCGAGAGTGCAAAGAATTTGCAAAGGGTGATGCAAAGGGATCTGCTGACAAGCCTGTGGTACAAGGAAGAGTGTTTACCTTGAGTAGTAATGAAGCAACCCAAACCCCGAATCTCGTGCAAGGTAACTTTCTGCTTAATAACCAACCTTGCAAAATCATGTTTGATTC
The DNA here is from genome assembly GCA_037953625.1 of Crotalaria pallida. Taxonomy (NCBI): domain Eukaryota; kingdom Viridiplantae; phylum Streptophyta; class Magnoliopsida; order Fabales; family Fabaceae; genus Crotalaria; species Crotalaria pallida. The sequence continues at coordinate 85,340,940 of CM075649.1, forward strand.
TGGAGCTACACATTCTTTTGTTTCTCCTGAATGTGTGAATAGGCTGAATCTTGTTGTTTCCGATTCACCTTGCTATCTTAGTATAGATACCCCTACTGGAATACCGATTTTCACCGCTAAAGTCTGTTTAGGGTGTAACGTAGAAATTTTGGGTTGTGTTTCCAAAGTAGACTTAGTTTGTCTCCCTAAGTTACAATTGGATGTGATCTTGGGTATGGATTGGTTGATGAAGAACCAAGTGATCATCAATTGTGAGGAAAAGACAATTCAATATAGGACCCTTGAACCTGAGGGTTATATGTGTTTGTTCTCTGCTACTGGAGAAGAAGAGTCGATGCCGATAGAGGAGATTCCGGTTATGAGAGAATTTTCGGAAGTGTTTCCTGAAGAGATACCAGGATTACCTCCGAAGCGAGAGATAGAGTTTGGAATTGATTTAGTCCCTGGAGCTGGTCCCATCTCTATTGCTCCTTATAGGATGGCACCACCGGAAATGGCAGAAATGAAGAAGCAGATAGAAGAATTGCTACAGAAGCAGATGATCAGGCCAAGCGTTTCGCCTTGGGGAGCTCCATTACTATTTGTAAAGAATAAAGATGGGAGTATGAGAATGTGTGTAGATTACAGACAGTTGAATAAGGTCACTATTAAGAATAAGTATCCTTTGCCAAGGATTGATGACCTTATGGATCAAGTTAGGGGAGCTGCAGTATTCTCCAAGATTGATCTGAGATCGGGTTATCATCAGATCAGGATAAAGGATGAGGATATACCCAAGACGGCATTTCGATCTCGATACGGTCATTATGAGTATGTTGTGATGTCGTTCGGATTGACTAATGCACCTGCTATTTTCATGGATTATATGAACCGAATCTTTAGACCTTATTTGGATTTATTTGTGGTGGTATTTATTGACGATATTCTGGTCTATTCTAAGAATCCGGAAGAGCATGAAGAGCATCTCAGGATTGTGTTAAAAGTCCTGAAGGAGAAGCAATTATATGCCAAACTTACGAAATGTGAGTTTTGGTTGAATGAAGTGAAGTTCTTAGGGCATGTAATCTCTAAAGAAGGAATTGCGGTGGATCCAGCAAAAGTAAGTTCAGTGCTAAGTTGGGAACAACCTAAGACTGTGACGGAGGTGAGAAGTTTCTTAGGGCTGGCTGGATACTATCGTCAATTCATAGAGGGATTTTCCAAGATTGCATTGCCTTTGACTAAGTTGACTCGGAAGGATCAACCGTTCGTGTGGGACGATCGGTGTGAAGTCAGTTTCCGTGAGTTGAAGGAAAGGTTAACATCGTCTCCTGTGTTAATCTTACCTGATCCTCACAAGAGTTTTGAAGTGTACTGTGATGCATCTAAGCAAGGACTGGGTTTGTGTATTGATGCAAGAAGGAAGAGTAGTGACTTATGCATCGCGACAATTGAAGAATCATGAGGTGAACTACCCGACACACGATTTGGAATTGGCTGCGATCGTGTTTGCCTTAAAGATATGGAGACATCATCTCTATGGCACTACATTCCAAGTATTTAGTGACCATAAGAGTTTGAAATATCTGTTCGACCAGAAAGAGTTGAACATGAGGCAAAGAAGATGGATGGAGTTTTTGAAAGATTATGACTTTAAACTCCACTATCATCCGGGTAAAGCAAATGTGGTTGCAGACGCTTTGAGTCGGAAAGCAATCCACATAAGTGCGATGATGGTTAAGGAAGCAGCATTGATTGAGGAATTCAGAGACTTGAGCCTGTTGACACAAGTGGAGCCAACAAGTATCAAGTCAGGGATGCTGCAGATCACAAATGAGTTCTTGGAAAGAATTCGGGAGTTGCAACGAGCAGATGGAGAATTGATGGAAAAGATGAGATTAGGTTCAGAAGGAAAGGAACCTGATTTCATGATTGGGTCGGATGGAATCCTTCGTTTCAGGACAAGGATCTGTATACCACGAGATTAGGAAGTTAGAAGATTGATTCTTGACGAAGCCCATAAGAGTCGGATGAGTATGCAACCTGGATCAACCAAAATGTATCAGGATTTGAAGAAGATGTTTTGGTGGTCTGGATTGAAAAAGGATGTTGCAGAATATGTGGCGGCGTGTTTGATTTGCCAAAAAGCTAAGGTAGAACATCAGAAACCAGGAGGACAATTGCAACCTTTGAGTATTCCCCAATGGAAGTGGGATAGCATTTCAATGGATTTTGTGTCTGGTTTGCTTAGGACAGCAGCAAATCATGATGCCATCTGGGTAGTCGTGGATAGGTTAACCAAGTCGGCGCATTTTATTCCGATAAATATGCGTTACTCTTTGAACAAGCTTACCCAGATCTATATCAAGGAGGTAGTTCGTCTTCACGGAGTACCTTCAAGTATTGTGTCGGATCGAGATCCCAGATTTTCTTCGCAATTCTGGCAAAGTTTACAAGATGCTATGGGAACGAGATTGAAATTGAGTTCTGCGTATCATCCACAGACGGATGGCCAGACGGAGAGAACGATTCAGTCTTTGGAAGATGTGTTGCGGGCTTGTGCACTTGAAGAACAAGGAAGTTGGGATCAAGTGCTACCTCTTGCAGAATTCACGTACAACAACAGCTATCATGCGAGCATCGGGATGGCACCGTTTGAAGCGTTGTATGGAAGGAAGTGTCAAACCCCGCTATGTTGGTTCCAAGTGGGGGAGAATTTAATGGTTGGACCGGAAATGATTCAGCAGACATCTGAGAAGATTAAGATGGTTCAAGCAAAGATGAAAGCGGCTCAGAGTCGGCAGAAGAGTTATGCGGATAAGAGGAGAAAACCATTAGAATTTTCGGAAGGTGATCATGTGTTTCTTTGGATAGTTCCGATGAAAGGAATTAGTAGAGCCTTGAGAACTCGAAAGCTTTCGCCTAAGTGTATAGGTCCATACCAAATCCTTAAGAGAGTTGGTCCTATTGCTTATCAACTAGCTTTACCACCCTCTCTATCCAATTTGCATAACGTCTTTCACGTTTCTCAATTGAAGAAGTATATGCATGACCCATCAGCCATTTTGAAAATTCAACCTGACGACCTAACTCTGAAGGAAAACCTGACCTTTGAGACCAGACCAGTTCAGATAGAAGATCGTGAAGTTAAGCGGCTCAGGGGAAAGGAGATACCTTTAGTTAAGGTTGTATGGGAAAACGCAGACGTATCTGAAGCTACATGGGAGTTAGAGGAAAAGATGCGTCAAGAGTATCCGGAGTTGTTTTTGTAAGCTAGAATTTCGGGGACGAAATTCCTTTTAAGTGAGGGAGTAGTGTAACACCCCTAATTTTCGTCTCCCGGATAATAAGGAAATTAATAATAAGAGTTTTATTATTAATTTATATGGTTTTCCAATTTTATGTTTTTTATTTAATTAGCCGGAAATATAAAAATAAATTGGAATATTTTTATATAGCAAATAAATGCAAAATATAAGAATATTGCATTTTAGTCCCTGAAATAGGACCTAAATGTAATATTAAAAAGGTTCTTGGAGGGAAAGATTTAAAAATATTATTTTTTAAATTTTGAACTAATCTAACCGGTTAGTAATGCCCTGTAACCGGTTAGACGATGAACCCAGAAACTGGGTTAGTGGATTTTGATGAGTAATCACTTGATTAATCACGGAATCGCCACGATTACAGTCTTAGATTAGTGGAAGCACACGCGTCAACATGCATGCTATCTTAATTTGTCTATAAATTGAGGAATTTCTGAGGTGAAGGGGTTGATTTTCTGCATTTTGTGTTGAAGAAGGGCAATTAGGGTTTCCAATTCGTTCTGAGAAATTCGTCTTCATCCTTGTGAGTTAGAGAGCGAAACACACATTTCTGAAAAGCTTGAATCAAGGGCTTTTCATTGATATACACCTTGTGAGCTGAGTGTTTGTGTGGGAGGAGGAATCGATCTTGGAAGCTAAGAGTTGGAGACTGAACTCTGTTTTCTGTTGATTCTGGAAGCTGAGTTCAAGCTGTGATTTTGGTAAGTATAGTTCACCACTAAGCCCCAAATTGTAAGTTCCATTGAGAATGTTTTGATAATGACAAAAGGTTTTGAACAAGCTACAAAGATATTGATCAAGTTTCAAGTTCAACAAGCAACAACAAACATCAAGTGAAGAAGAGAGAGCCAACTCATGAAGACTTATGACGATCTAGTTTGTGTTTTATTATTGTAATATCATTTGCCTCTCTAGACCTAATATTTTATTTGATGAATTTGGGTAGAGTTTCTTAGAGGGTAGTGAATATCTCTTGATTGCATGATTATATCATAATTTGAGTTTTCACTTTATCTAAAATCAATAGGTGGCTTAAAGGTTTGAAAGGAAAGGTTTAGTTTTGAAAAACTAGCTTTGAAAAACATTGAAAGAAAGAAGCTCATTTTGAAACATCAAAAAGAAATTTTAGAACTTCAAAAACAAGTTGATGAGCTTAATCTTGAAAATGAAACCCTTGATCTCATTTATGCTAGTTCTTCTTGTGATTGTGCTAGTAGATTGAATATTGTGGTTGATTGTGAAAATTGCAAGTTGCTTAAAGATGAAAATGCTATTTTGAAAAATAAGCTTGCAAGTTTCACAAGTGGTGATATTAAATTGCACACATTGTTAAATTTTCAAAGAGGAAATTCAAACAAGTTTGGTTTGGGTTATACTAATGCTAAGAGTAATTCTCATAGAAATGTTGTTGATTTTTCTAAAGTTGATTTTTTAAATGCACCAACATGTTTCTATTGTGGTACTCATGGACTTACTTCAAATGTGTGTTATATTAAAGTGCATGGTATACCTAAAGGAAAGTTTTTTTGGGTTAAGAAGGGTGAGATTCCCTTAACTAACAAAAATGGATCCAAAACCATTTGGATACCAAAAAGCAAAGCATGATTGTGTTGTAGGTATGATTGAAGAGCAAAGGGCTTACAAGTGTTATTCATACATTTGCATCTTCAATTGGTATTACATTTGCATCTCAAGTGAATGACCTACAAAGTGGTAAAAAAAAATTGGTTTCCTCATTTGGTATCAATTATAGTCTTATCAATTGGTATAATTGATTGTTCTCAATTGGTATTACTTTTCTAAAGTTCAATTGGTATCATTGAGTGATGATTAGATGATTATCATGCTTTTGTGATATTTTGTCAATTAGTGACAATTAGCTTTTCAATTGGTATCATTGATTATTTTTGGTTCTTATCTTTCAATTGGTATCAATGTTGAAAAGGAATGAATTTGAAGAAATGATCATTGTTACTCTTCTTACTTTGGCTTAGCATTTTATATTTCAATTGGTTTATATTACTTTTTGATAATGCCAAAGGGGGAGAAATGGTTTGTTTTGGGAGAATGGTTGTTTTTGTTGTTTTTATGTAGGTTGAGCAAAGTTGTTGAAGATAGGGGGAGAATCAAGCTTCTATCAATTGGATTTCAAATGTCAATTGCATTGATTAAGGGGGAGCAAGAGTCTCACCAAGTGATCAAATGGTTCAAGCATCAACAACTTCAAACAACTTCAAAACATGTTTGCCATTTTCAAAAAGGGGGAGATTGTAAGTTCCATTGAGAATGTTTTGATAATGACAAAAGGTTTTGAACAAGCTACAAAGATATTGATCAAGTTTCAAGTTCAACAAGCAACAACAAACATCAAGTGAAGAAGAGAAAGCCAACTCATGAAGACTTATGACGATCTAGTTTGTGTTTTATTATTGAAATATCATTTGCCTCTCTAGACCTAGTCTTTTATTTGATGAGTTTGGGTAGAGTTTCTTAGAGGGTAGTGAATCTCTCTTGATTGCATGATTATATCATAATTTGAGTTTTCACTTTATCTAAAATCAATAGGTGGCTTAAAGGTTTGAAAGGAAAGGTTTAGTTTTGAGAAAACAAGTTTTCAAGTGATTTCAACAGGGGTTAATCGATTATGAATCAGTTTAATCGATTACTAATCGATTATGAATGTATCTAATCGATTAAACACTATAGAACTGGTTTTTAAAATACGTTTTTCACTTCTCAAAATTAGTTTTCAAGTGCTCTAACTTTTGGGTATTCTACATAAACCTTTTCCCAATTATTGTGATTATCTAGAATCATTTTTACATCAATTTTACAAAGAATCAAGCCACTCTATTCTCTCTCAATTTCATAGATCAAAGCTTTTCTATTTTCACATTCTTTGATCAAGAACCTTTGAATCTCTTATGTTGATTTGTCATAGCTATTGAAAGAGATTCATAGGAGTGTCATTTTGTTTTCTATTGTGTTGTAATCTTTGCAAGAGGCAAGCCAACTACAACAAACAGGAAGACTTGGTGTGTCGATTATCATCAAGCAAATTTCTTATCGAAGAAGAAGTCTTGGTTGTGAATCAAGCAAAGTGAAGCCTTGGTGTGTGGATTATCATCAAGCAAGTGAAGACTTGTTGTGTGGATTATCAACAAGTGGTAGAGGTTAGATTAGAGAGAAGATCAATAGGATTACAAGGCAAGGGTGTGGTATCTCTTGTAGGCTATCAAGAAGGGAGTCTTGAGAGGCATTTACTTGTAATTTGAGAACTCTAATTCCTCATAGTGAAGAATCTCTCTTGGTTGAAGAGGGGACTGGATGTAGCTTTCAAGTGGATGAAAGTGAACCAGGATAAATCACTGTGTCGTATCTCTAAACCCTTACTCTTTATATTCAAGTCATTTCATTGTGTTCTTGGTTGAAAACCTAGAAAAAGTGATTTTTCATAATTGATTGAATTGAATCTTAATTGTTCAAATTAAGTTGGGGAAAATCATTTTCATAACCTAGGTAATCAATAAGAATATAGGTGTTAATTGTGTCCGCTGAATCTCTGATCTTACGTGTTGATTGAATGGTTTTCGTATTCGATTGAAAAGTGATTTTTCAGTTTTTAACTGTCATAATCGATTAGTAATCGATTAAGTGAAATTGTGCTTTCTGATCTTAATCAATTAAATTGCAGGTTAATCGATTAAATCTCAGTTTAATCGATTAAGTGCTGACAAATTTGCAAAAATCATTCGTTTTGATTGTTTCAATTTGTTTCGTTTGAAAATCTTTCAAGGTTTCTTTTACACCTATTCAACCCCCCCTTCTAGGTGTTCTCCTAGGGTTCCTTAGTTGTTTCAACCACCAATTGCGGTTTCCTCAATTGGTATCAGAGCTCAGTCGAAAGACACGAGCATAAGAGCTTAAAGATCCTTTAAGAAAATCGCAATGGGTTCCATGAATCCCTTTGGTGGTGAAGGTGCTTCGATAAGTCGTCCTCCACTCTTTAATGGTGAGGGATACGCTTATTGGAAAGTTAGAATGAAAATCTTTATCCAAGCCATAGATAGTGAAATTTGGAAAGTAGTTGAAAAAGGTCCTCATATCCCCTCTAGTTTAGTTGAAGGTGTAGTACATTTAATCCCCGAGGATAAGTGGAAGGATGATGATAGAAAGAAAGTTCAATATGATTATAAAGCAAAGAATATCATTACCTCCGCTTTATCTTATGATGAGTTCTTTAGAGTTTCTCAATGTACTAGCGCTAAGGAAATGTGGGACACTTTACAAGTGACTCATGAAGGAACTAGTGAGGTTAGGAGAGCTAGATTGAATGCTTTAATGCGTGATTATGAATTGTTTCAAATGCTTCCAAATGAATCTATTAATGATATGCAAAAGCGTTTTACTCATATTATTAACCATTTACTTGCTCTTGGTAAGACTTTCTTACAAGGTGAACTTTCTAACAAAGTGTTGAGATGTTTAGACAGGAATTGGCAACCAAAAGTAACGGCTATTGTTGAATCTAAGAATTTGGATGCTATGGATCTAGCAACACTTTTCGGAAAGCTTCAAGAACATGAAATGGAGCTTGGACGTTTAAGTATCAATGAAGAATCGGATAAGAACAATGGAAGAAAGGGACTTGCTCTTAAAGTCAATAGATCATACAATAAGAAAGAGAGTTCCGATGATGATGATAGTGAAGATTCCGATTCGGATGTTGATGAAAAAGAAATGAAACTTTTACTAAGGAAGTTTGACAAGTTTCTAAGGAGAAAAGGAAGGTTGAACAAAGACAAAGGTAAAGAGAAGGATTCCCCACACTACAAGACAAAGACATCAAAAGAAGGTGTGGTTTGCCATGAATGTGGAAAACCCGGTCATCTCAAGTACTCATGCTCTAGGTATCTCAAGAAGAAGGAGAAAGACAAGAAAAATTCAAAACACAAAAGAGCATATATAGTTTGGGATAGTGATGTAGAAGAGAAGAAAAGCACATCGAGTAGTTCGTCGGATGATGAAGAAGTTGCTAATCTCAACTTGCTTGTTCAAGTCAATGAAGAGGAAAGTTCAAATGATGAATCAAGTGAACAAAGCGAGGATAGCAATGTAAGTCATACTAAATCCGAAATTTCTTCTAAATATGAATTGTTATATAATGCTTATGAAGAAATGCATGAACAACTTGAAAAACTAGCTTTGAAAAACATTGAAAGAAAGAAGCTCATTTTGAAACATCAAAAAGAGATTTTAGAACTTCAAAAACAAGTTGATGAGCTTAATCTTGAAAATGAAACCCTTGATCTCATTTATGCTAGTTCTTCTTGTGATTGTGCTAGTAGATTGAATATTGTGGTTGATTGTGAAAATTGCAAGTTGCTTAAAGATGAAAATGCTATTTTGAAAAATAAGCTTGCAAGTTTCACAAGTGGTGATATTAAATTGCACACATTGTTAAATTTTCAAAGAGGAAATTCAAACAAGTTTGGTTTGGGTTATACTAATGCTAAGAGTAATTCTCATAGAAATGTTGTTGATTTTTCTAAAGTTGATTTTTTAAATGCACCAACATGTTTCTATTGTGGTACTCATGGACTTACTTCAAATGTGTGTTATATTAAAGTGCATGGTATACCTAAAGGAAAGTTTGTTTGGGTTAAGAAGGGTGAGATTCCCTTAACTAACAAAAATGGATCCAAAACCATTTGGATACCAAAAAGCAAAGCATGATTGTGTTGTAGGTATGATTGAAGAGCAAAGGGCTTACAAGTGTTATTCATACATTTGCATCTTCAATTGGTATTACATTTTCATCTCAAGTGAATGACCTACAAAGTGGTAAAAAAAATTGGTTTCCTCATTTGGTATCAATTATAGTCTTCTCAATTGGTATAATTGATTGTTCTCAATTGGTATTACTTTTCTAAAGTTCAATTGGTATCATTGAGTGATGATTAGATGATTATCATGCTTTTGTGATATTTTGTCAATTAGTGACAATTAGCTTTTCAATTGGTATCATTGATTATTTTTGGTTCTTATCTTTCAATTGGTATCAATGTTGAAAAGGAATGAATTTGAAGAAATGATCATTGTTACTCTTCTTACTTTGGCTTAGCATTTTATATTTCAATTGGTTTATATTACTTTTTGATAATGCCAAAGGGGGAGAAATGGTTTGTTTTGGGAGAATGGTTGTTTTTGTTGTTTTTATGTAGGTTGAGCAAAGTTGTTGAAGATAGGGGGAGAATCAAGCTTCTATCAATTGGATTTCAAATGTCAATTGCATTGATTAAGGGGGAGCAAGAGTCTCACCAAGTGATCAAATGGTTCAAGCATCAACAACTTCAAACAACTTCAAAACATGTTTGCCATTTTCAAAAAGGGGGAGATTGTAAGTTCCATTGAGAATGTTTTGATAATGACAAAAGGTTTTGAACAAGCTACAAAGATATTGATCAAGTTTCAAGTTCAACAAGCAACAACAAACATCAAGTGAAGAAGAGAAAGCCAACTCATGAAGACTTATGACGATCTAGTTTGTGTTTTATTATTGTAATATCATTTGCCTCTCTAGACCTAGTCTTTTATTTGATGAGTTTGGGTAGAGTTTCTTAGAGGGTAATGAATCTCTCTTGATTGCATGATTATATCATAATTTGAGTTTTCACTTTATCTAAAATCAATAGGTGGCTTAAAGGTTTGAAAGGAAAGGTTTAGTTTTGAGAAAACAAGTTTTCAAGTGATTTCAACAGGGGTTAATCGATTATGAATCAGTTTAATCGATTACTAATCGATTATGAATGTATCTAATCGATTAAACACTGTAGAACTGGTTTTTAAAATACGTTTTTCACTTCTCAAAATTAGTTTTCAAGTGCTCTAACTTTTGGGTATTCTACATAAACCTTTTCCCAATTATTGTGATTATCTAGAATCATTTTTACATCAATTTTACAAAGAATCAAGCCACTCTATTCTCTCTCAATTTCATAGATCAAAGCTTTTCTATTTTCACATTCTTTGATCAAGAACCTTTGAATCTCTTATGTTGATTTGTCATAGCTATTGAAAGAGATTCATAGGAGTGTCATTTTGTTTTCTATTGTGTTGTAATCTTTGCAAGAGGCAAGCCAACTACAACAAACAGGAAGACTTGGTGTGTCGATTATCATCAAGCAAATTTCTTATTGAAGAAGAAGTCTTGGTTGTGAATCAAGCAAAGTGAAGCCTTGGTGTGTGGATTATCATCAAGCAAGTGAAGACTTGTTGTGTGGATTATCAACAAGTGGTAGAGGTTAGATTAGAGAGAAGATCAATAGGATTACAAGGCAAGGGTGTGGTATCTCTTGTAGGCTATCAAGAAGGGAGTCTTGAGAGGCATTTACTTGTAATTTGAGAACTCTAATTCCTCATAGTGAAGAATCTCTCTTGGTTGAAGAGGGGACTGGATGTAGCTTTCAAGTGGATGAAAGTGAACCAGGATAAATCACTGTGTCGTATCTCTAAACCCTTACTCTTTATATTCAAGTCATTTCATTGTGTTCTTGGTTGAAAACCTAGAAAAAGTGATTTTTCATAATTGATTGAATTGAATCTTAATTGTTCAAATTAAGTTGGGGAAAATCATTTTCGTAACCTAGGTAATCAATAAGAATATAGGTGTTAATTGTTTCCGCTGAATCTCTGATCTTACGTGTTGATTGATTGATTTTCGTATTCGATTGAAAAGTGATTTTTCAGTTTTTAACTGTCATAATCGATTAGTAATCGATTAAGTGAAATTGTGCTTTTTCATCTTAATCGATTAAATTGCAGGTTAATCGATTAAATCTCAGTTTAATCGATTAAGTGCTGACAAATTTGCAAAAATCATTCGTTTTGATTGTTTCGATTTGTTTCCTTCGAAAATCTTTCAAGGTTTCTTTTACACCTATTCAACCCCCCCTTCTAGGTGTTCTCCTAGGGTTCCTTAGTTGTTTCAACCACCAATTGCGGTTTCCTCACAAATCTGTTCCTATTCTTAGTGCATGTTACCTAGAGTAATTTCTAACTACTTTCCCCAATTTCTTTGACCAATTCCTATGTCAAATTTGGTGGTTTTTGGACCCTGTTGCTGAAATCGTGTGTGAAGGGCAGAACCTAGGATTGGTGAGAATCTGTGGATTTTGCTTCAAGTTCAGTGCTAATCTTCATCAAAATCAACTTAGAGGTATGGGAGAAGTCTACCTTATACTAGATTTAGACTAAAAATCAAGTGATTTAGGATTTGAGTTAACAAAACTCAAAAGGGCATTATGTGTTTAAAGCACAAAGGCTTGGAGGCCAAAATTCTAGCTCAATTCTGTGTGAGCAAATTTAAATTGATGCATGCAAGTGATTTAAAGTTTAAAATCAGAAACTAATTGTTGATTTTGAGTTTTGTGGTATTGATTGGTGTTTGTATTGATTTCTATGCAAATTGATACCATAATCTTGATGCATGCAAATTGAATGTGTTTCTGGGTATGAACATATTGCTCTTAAGGCATATGAACTCTGAGAATGTTGAAATTGGGTTAGATTTGATAAATGAAAAGAATGATTTGTCAAAACTCTTGTTTTAGTGGACTGACTGCATAATCTAATCGGTTATTCAATAATTGTAACCGGTTAGACATTGTAAAATTTCAAAGAAAATCAGTTTATTAAATCAGTCCTGAAGTTTTAGTGGTTTTTGCTCAAATCTATACTTTAATTTCATCAGAAATAATCTGAATATGAGTTGTTAAAATGTCATGGTTCAGATTTGAAGGATAAGAATTAAATGCCTTAAGTTAATGAGATGAACTCAAGAGGAAACTATGTTCATTTGGAAAGAGAAAGTGATTTAGACTTTTTAATGATGAAAACAGTGATTTTTGAGGCATAAAACAATGTTAAACTTGTTTATAGATTAGGTAAAGAATTCAAGAAAAAGGGTTTTCTGAATTCCAATGGTAAACAGTTCAGGTCTGTAATTCTAACCGGTTAGCCTGAAACTGTAACCGGTTAGTACCTGAATCTGAAAAATAAAAAGTTAAGTTTTTGAATACCATTGGTTATGTTTTTCCCAATCTAAGCTTAAGGGCATGTTTTTGAGATAATTCAAAGGAGAATTTTTGTGCCAAAGATTATGCCTCAAATAAATCATTCAAAAGGAGAAATTGGAATATTTCTAAATCACATTAATTAATGTAAGATAAAACTAACCCTGATAATTGTGCATCCATATAGAATGGAAGTTTGGTTGGTAGGAACGTTTATCATATTCTGGGAATATGAGGAGGGTACTCCGGGAATACCAAATTATAACCTACTTGATGACACATTATAGATATGTGGCCAGTGTCCGGGACCTGGTTTTTATGCGTTCTGGGAACGTGGTGCACACTCCGGGAGTGATGCTTATTATCCAAGTATGGTTCGGCATTACGTTCTGGGAACGAATGTCGGTGTTCCGGGAACACAAGGGTGTATTGGATGGACGTCCAAGATGGACTTTTAGAGGCCTCAGTTGTGGATAGAAAAATCATACGTCATGCCACTTGCATTATAAGAGATATAATGTTGAAAAATTGGTGTGCTCATATGTACTTGCATTATGATCTGTCCATGATATACTTGTGTTTGTAATTTTAGTCTTTATCAATTATGTATATGTGTATACTTACTCCCTGTGCCCTGTTTAGGTGATGGCCAGATACCTAGCTTGCATCGAGATACGCCCTATCCCTAGTGGCATATGGACGTATGAGGAGCACCGTGCCACTTTTGAGGGGGAGGTTGAGATCACTCTCTACCACCCTAACCCTCTGGTGCGAGTGCGACCTCGTCGATTTAGGATCCCATTAATCTATACTATATATGCATGTTCCACCCTTTTATACATATACAGGACCACCCCCGGCTCGACCTATGCGTCGTTTTCATAGTTTTCGTTTCAGAGCTGCCACTCGTTCTCATCCTTCCTCCCATAGAGTTGTCACTGAGGAGACTCCTTCTCTTGGACCGACTGACTATGATAGGACTGCTTCTGCAGATCCTAGACCCAGTGGTGGGGTCCCCACACAGTCGGGCGAGGTCGAGGAGGACCCTGTGGAGGATGAGAGCGAGGAGGAGGTGCATGTTGAGCCGACTGTTTCTGCTAGAGGTGGACCCGCTGGTTCATAGGAGCCTGCATAGCGTAGATGTTTTGGATCCTAGATCATAGGGATAGAGCTGTGGAGGATTTGAGGAGCTGCTGAGGACACGGATGACCTGCTCTGGGACTTCTACTATTGGATTTTGTCATATATTGTATATATTTGAGATGTCTTAGAGTGAGGTTTTATTTTATGCAGCTGGTCTGTATATGTTTCACCAAACTTGCTATCTCGACTTTTTACTACTTGCTACTGACTATACTGATGGGGTTTTTATGTTATGACATATATATATATATATATATATATATATATATGATGCCTTATTTACCTCAGCAGTGTCCCATAAGTATTATTTTTACTTCCGCGAACTCTGATTTCTATTTCAAAGGGATTCGGCAATAAGTTTATGTTTCTATATTCAAATCCAACTCGAGAGACAAATGATATGTTTTAATAAGAATCACAAATAATGTTTTCTATGATTAAGGAAATGTTCTCTCGAGAGCCTTTTTAATTAAGATATTACTAAGCCGAATTCAATTAATAGTTCATGTTAAAAAGGGTTTATGATCGAGCGAGTACTAATCTAAAAAGGAAAAATTTTTTAGTCCTAATTCTGATAGCAAGTATTCAACTATTTGGAAATATTAATTATTTTCAAGATACAAAAGAGAGCGTCACAGGGATGTTACATCCACAAATTTTGGTCCTTATATTGTTAGTAGGTGTAGGTTTTGGTCCCTATCACGTTAGGTCACTCTAGCATTTTTCATTCATAGTTGACGTTGGTGACCAAAACCCAAAATAATAAAATGTAGGGACTGCAATATTTATAGTGATCAATTTAGTATTTAAGTCATTTTTATCTTCTGAATAAATTTTTATTCTTATAAACTTTATACTTATCATTTTTATATTGGATCAACCAAAACCGCTTTTATCTTGTCTAATCTCAATTTGAACTCATGCATGTCATCTCTCTTCCTATTAAGGATGAGTTTAGATCTAACAATTGCTTTGGTCAATATTTATAATTAGATGAGGCACAAATGTAATCCATCCTAATCCATCTTTACTCCTCTGTCACTAAGGTATAATTTTTTTTGACACCAAACTATAAATTACAATCATCTTATGCGGTAAAACCTTGTTGGCATTTAAATATTTTACCCTTTTTATTCACTTTGTGGTGTACGTGCTCTATGGTATTACATGTATTTGGAACAGATTAAAAAGTATGTAAAGTTCCAAATTCAAAATGTGTGCCATGGAAAAGGTTCAGCACATTTAATAAATAATTGAATTTCTTAATATGATATTAGAAATTTGAATCCTGTCGTCGATAATTTAAATTCCTCAGAAAGATTAATCTTTGGGTGTATCTAAGAGTTAAAGAGTATTTTTTTTTTATCATCGAGTTAAAGAGTATCTTTGCTGCAAACAAAAAAAATGTATATCATAGAAAATACTTTTGTTAATAGAAACAAAATTTATTTTAATAATTTTTATGCCTTGTTGGGACTCTGACAAATATACCACGTGATACGAATAATAAAGTGGTACATAGAATGCTGAACTAACGAGGATTTGTGTTATGACAATTATCACTTTCTTGAAGTTAAACAAGTAAAATTGGATTAAAAATATTATTTTGGATGTTTGAAAGAAGTTCCCTTATCACACACGTGCATGTTGGTGGTGTTATCATGTGGTGTCGTTTTTTTGTTTTTAAATTGGCACGTTTTAGTTGCATGCTTATCTTTTTGGATTTGGCCATTATTCTTAGTTATATTTTGTTTTTTTACGCTAAACAATCATCCACTCCCTATGCAAGTCGTCCTTGTCATTATTACTTACCATACTCACATTAGCTATACTAGTAACCTATTGATTCACTCTTTGATTCAAGGGATTACTATTTGGCAAAACATTCTCTGCCTTAATCTGGCCAACTGGCAGGACACCATTTCGTTTGATACTTGTTTGAATGTGCTTTGTGATAGCGCCATTGCCACCACCAAGCTTTTTAGTGGACAAAGAGCTTCTTCGCATTTTTGTTTTGTCTTGTAAGCTCATGCTAGATGACCATAACTACCATACTCAACACAAATTAGATGCAAATATGCAATCATTTGTAGGCTACACGATACCAGTGACCCTCAAGCCACACTTTTCCAATCACTGGTTTTGTGAGATCAATTTTCACACAAACTCTTTGCATACTCTCCTTTTGGCACATTCAACATAGCATGATCAACCTTGGTTGGATATCCTATCGCTGCCCCCACAAGGAACAACACGCTTCCTATCACTGCTCCCAATGTTTTATTACTCTCTACTATCAGGGAGGCAAAAGTTTGAGACCATGTTCACTGCCACATAATGATAAAAAATCATCCATGGGCTACCATCCACAACCTTACATTTATCCACATCTATCGGATTTAAACTTTAGCATAAAGAAAAAGCCATTTGCAACATAATAACATTGAAGCTAGCACTCAACCTCCACAACCTTTTCAATTGGTCCTTCATAACTAGGGACGACAATTGGATCCGGACCCGCGAGTAACCGCATGTAATACTCGCAACGGGTTTAGATCTGGATCCAAAAAAAGAGACCTGTGGGTCCAAAGAATGAACCCATCTGGATACCCGCTTTGTACAGGTCTGGGTCCAAGTATGAGATATTCAGACCCGTGGGTACCCGAGCCCGTCCATATTTACATATATGCAATAAATAAAAAAATATATATATATATATATATAATCTTAGTATGTTTGTGTTTAAGGAGAGAATTTTTTTGATGTCTGGTGCCAGTGTTTAATGGTGGTAGGGATTAATGTTAAGTAGAGTGTATAATGATGTATTAAGGATCCCTCGGTTTATAAAAGGACATGAAAATTAATTTAAAAAAGTATTTTTTTTCTTTAAAAAAAATTGCTAATGGGTACCCGCAAAACCCGCCTGGATACCCGAAGACCCGCGCGGATCTTGGTAGATCCGGATCCAGTAATTTATGAACGGATCCGGATATCCGGGTCCGAATACCCCGTTACCCGAACCGATTGCCATCCCTATTCATGGTCAAATACATAATCTCCTTGCCCGAAGGAGTGGCCGAAAAGGCAAAATTAAACCCTTATCGGCATTATATTCCCATGTGCCGTTTGGTTGCACTGTCTAATACGGTTTATGTTTGAAAAAATATTTTTATTTGTCAAATTATGTTGAAATATAAAAATAAAAGGGATAAATAATATGAACAAATTCATGGCATATCATAAATAAAATCTCCCAAAACTTAAATTATTAAGGAAAAAACTTATAAATAGTTCTTTAATACTAGCCAGGTCCGATCCAGTCGACTAGACTTTAAAAACATATATATTTTTTTTGAGAAATTTTATTAATAAAAACATCCTTGCTACTTACACCTGGATACTTTATAAATTTTGCATTGTAGTAAGAAAAATATCCTTATGACATTGCTAACACTTATAAATCTACTATTCACACCCACATGAAAATATTTTCTTACTCCTGTCACTCCCTTACTCACACTCGTAAATAAATAGCATAATAAATCATGAATTGCCTCAATTTTAAAACCTTTTGATGCATTGCTTTTCTATAAAAACACATATTAAACTGCTTTAATCTCCTAAGCTATGTGTCGTACGTTGACATTTAGGAATTGGAGCAATCGGATAAATAGGTCTAGCTCTAGATGCAATCAAAGATAACTAATACCTACAATTTGGTGACCGATACTATGTTCTATTTCATCATAAAATTCCTAAATACCCACGATTTTTTTCATTTGTATTCGTGCTTTTCTGTTCACATTAAGAGAAGAGGTATTGTAGTATTCCATGTTATTCATCCCATTCGTGCGTTTTTGTTCATGATGTTTCCATTTCTTTTCATTGTGCAAGCTAGTTCGAAGGATGCACACGATGGAGAATGGGTTGGAGGTTTTGAATGCGTATGAGCAAGGGTTGGAGGTTTTGAATGCGTATGAACAAAAGGGTGGGAAAAAAAAATTTTGAAAGAGTTTTAATTTAAAATATGAGTATTTTTGATAGTGTAGTAACAAATTATAAAATTCTCGGGTGTTAATAAAATTTTTCTATTTTTTTATATTCGAAAATTGTGCTCTGCTAGGATTCGAATGCAGATGTTCACACTATATATTCCCCAAATCTACCAATTGAGTTACATCTCAAAAATATTATAAGCAAATATCCCTCTAATCATAAATAAAAGGCAGAATTACTCATTTGATTCTTTAGGTGATTTTTTTATTAGCAAAATATTATTGATGAAGCACTATAAGTACTCAAAAAAGAACATTAGGAAAGAATACAAGAGCCTTTGAGGCATTCTAATGGATTTAGACACCATTGATAGAAGGAAAAAGAAGTATCTAAGATCCCACTAACCCATAATCATGTTTTGACGCATATAGTATCAATAAAACCCACCTTGTCTAACACCCCGGCCCATTATTAAAAATATCATCATTTCTGAGTCCAAATACACCATGACATCATAAGTGTTGCACGAAAGCGCCTCGTCTCTTTTCCCCTTTGAGGCATTCATTATCTAATTTATTTGTTTCAAAATCATCCATCATCGTTTTTTGTTTTGTTTTGGTACCTTAACTTTTTTGTTTGTCTCAGGTCCCTAACATTATTTGTTTAACATTGTCGGAATATTCCGATAAACTACCTTAATTTATTTTTTTTTAATTTTTTTCTTATAAAAAAAATAATTTTTTTCTTACAAAAGATTTTGTGTTTTGGCCAGCTTAACATAATATTCTACTGAATATGTTAAAATTTAACGTTACGGATCAAATTGAGACAAACAATCATCTTGATGGATCAAAATGGTATTGAAAATACAAAGATAGAAAATTCATTTTGAAACAAGAGAAAATAGATGATGCACCAACAGTGTAAATGTTTTTTACACATCAGTGCATTATCCATCATTCATACGTTTATTGTTGTTGACTTTCAAATAAAAGTAATACAAATGAATGATAAATGATGGTGTGAAAAACGTTACACCGTCAGTACACACCCATTAATCTCTTGAAACAAACAAATAAGATCAAAGACTAAATTAAATGCAATGTTTTACCTAAATAGCATTAGAGCATTATTAGCTTATTGCAATTATCACAACATGACAAAAAAAATGACTCGATTTTTCAGTTGTGTCATCAAGCTTTGATACTCTCATCCTTTCTTAATTAATATAAGATTTTTAATTTTTTTTATATTATCTATAAAACCGTTTTACAATTAGTCAAGTGCATAATTAACCCTACCCAAAATTGTTTTATTTAGTGAAAAAATGGCTTATTTAAGTTTTTGGTCGGTGCTCTTTTGAAATTGGTCCTTAAACTATTTTTTCGATGTTTTGCGTCCTTAAACTTTGCTCAAATTTTGGAAATGATATTTTCATCACTTAAGTGATGATATGATCGATGGTATATGCCACGTCACTTTAACCACATCGATAGATAACATGTCAGACAATGTCACGTGAATTTTTTAAATTAAAAAAATTCAAATTTATTAAAAATAATTTAAAAATGTATTTTTTAAAAGAAAATCGAATCTTTTAATAATTTTTAAAATAATTGATTTTTTTTAAAAGAAATCATGCGGGATCACGCGAAGCTACATAACACATCACTCGTCAATGTGGCGATAGTAACGTGCCATATTGTCGGTCATGTCATCACTTAAGTGATGAAATGACCATTTCCAAAAATTTAAAAAATTTCAGGAACCCAAAAACATCGGAAAAAAAGTTCAAGGACTAATTTCAAAAGAGCGCATACATAGTACAGCGGCTAAAAACTTAAATAAGCCAAAAAAAAATTAACGTATCACAACTTCCAATAATTAATGTAAGTACTCCCTCTATTTATAAATATAAGTATTAGATAATGTGTTTTGCTTGACTCTAAATATAAACATTTATCTCAATTTTTAATGATATTAATTATTTATTTTCTACAAACACCTTTATTTAATAAGCATTTTTTAGACTCCTAATGAAAGTTATAGGAAAACTTTTGAAACAGTATACCAAATATTATTATTTTCACTACCACTAACAATATCAACTAACTTTTTTTCACCAATGTAAAAGTACCCTCTAAATACTTATATTTAAAGACAAAAGAAATATAATATAGAAACAATATATGAACTATTAAATATTTACAATTTTATTGAAATTAACAAAATTAATCACTTACCTTAATTAATATAAATTTGTTCAAATGAATTTTACGGACATGAATAAGCATATGATTAACAAGGAAAAGTCTATTATGTTAAGTTGTCATGATTTCTAAATTCTAAATCAGATACAAATCCTTTGCTTTTTGTCCAAGCTAGACGTGAATGACCGAGAAACACTTATCCTATTCAAATATTGAATTTAGTTGACGCATTGCCGACATTACATGATTGGTATTTCTAAATATATGTATGTTTTACTATTAAAATTTATTGTTTTATAATTTTTGTTATAAACTTTTTAAAATATTCTTTTTTACACACCCAACTTTTACTTTCTTTTCCCTTTTTACTTCACACAACCAATTTTCATCTTCTTTCTTCTTTTCACTCTTGCTTCGCACACCCAATATTTTTTACTTTTTATATTCTCTCATATTTTCTTCCTCCATCTTTTCTGTGACACCCTTTCTTATAATCCAAATAGTTAATATAATAACTATCTTCTTGATTAGATAATGTAACATCCTAGAAATTAATAATAAAATAATAAATTTATAAAATAATATATATAAGTATTTATTTAAGGATAGGATTAAGCCTTGGAAATTGTACAAGGTTAGAAGGATAGTATGAGCATAGGCCGACCTAGGATGTAAGTATAGGACCTCGGTCCGATCCCGGCCGAGCTAGATGAGATTGTGCGCATATGAACCGAGCTGAATGGGAACCAAACGCGGAACCTGTTGTCCAGTCCGGAGTAGCCGACCTCAGCGCACCTCACAGTATCATCCGAGAAGGAAGCTCGGACTACTGCTGTTCCTACAAACCGAGCCGACGTATCCTAGCCGACGTACCCGAGCCGACACGTCCTAGCTCCTCCGTGCCAGCTCATGTGGAGCTGTTAACCCCTTTGGTTTTCGTACCGTCCGTACGGTACTATCATTCACTTTATGTCACTATCATTGTTTTATGTCCCTTTCAATGTACTATTCATGGCTTCCTTTGGAAGCCAATGAATCCTGTCCACACATTCTAGCTTCCCCAAGAAGCCTCCAATGAGAGCCACACAAATATCCTCCCTAAAATAATAAAAGTGGAACCAATCCACAACACACAACACTTTGCATTCTCTCACTCTCTTTCTCCCAACGTCTCTCTCTCTCTTTCTCTTTGGAAAATCTAGCAACCAAAACCCCAACATACTCCCTCTTTCCCTCTCTCTCACGAGCTCTCTTCCACCCAACCAGAGACCTCCCTTCCGCCGTCTTCTCTTCCCGTCCCGGAGTTCCTGGACAGCTGTGGAATTCGTGTGTGGTTGGTGGAGCTTGTGTGCAGCTTGGAGGAACTCGTGGTGTAACATCCCTAATTTAATTTCCAAGTTTAATTAGGAGATTAGTAGACTTAAGAGGTGAAGAATGGTAGGAAGAACCAAGAATAGCTAGAGAATAGTTAAAGCTTCTAAATAGGGATAAAAATTAGGATTTAAATATTTAGAGCTCAAAAGCAAAAACCCACCGTTGGATGTTAAGGTTAGTGCCTTAGGAAGCTTGTCTCAAAATTTGAGCAAGATCCAACGGTTAACGAAGAAGTTATGACCATTTGAAGTGTGGAAGGTGCTGTCATTTTTAACATTGGACATCTATATCCAACATAGGGATATAGATGTTGGACATCGATATCCAGGGGGTGGACATCGATATCCACGACCCTGCAGCACCAAATTTAAGACAGTAAACACGAATTTCATTCATTCTTCACCATTTCTTCCCTCCTCTTCCACGGCTCTCTTCCCTTCTAAACCCTAAATCCTTCCAATCACCATAATTACTCAAAGTTATCATAAATTAGTGCCACAAATCACTTCCAAATCAATTCCCCATGAATTTCCCTCTCCAAAAACACATATTACTTCCTCTTTCTCATGAAATCCCAATTCCCTATCAAACCCCAATCTGTGCAATCCGTGGCATAGGGTCTTCTAATCATGCAAGGGAGCTTAGGAAGTGATTAAGAGCAAGGAATAGGAAGCTAAGAGGCATGGATTAGAGCTTGGTGGGGATGCTCCATCAAAACCCCAATTTGGTTCTTGCTCTCCAAAAGGTAAGGGGGGAGACATTTGGCTTAAATTAGAGAAAGGATATAGTGATAATCATAGAAATATAACTATATACATAATTGGTTTTGTAATTTGCATGAGTTATGTGTGGTTTCTTACACTAGGGTTTTATGTTAAAGTGATTGGTTGTTGATTATGTTTGGTTCTATGTTTGGATAATTGAATATATGTTATGAATTTGAGTGATATGCATAGACTATGATTGATATTATTACTATCATGGAATTGTGCCTATAAATGGTAATTATTGCATTATCATGGACAAACACCCTAAGCTAGAGGATATCTAAAAAGGAACATAACTATATAAAGGCTTGGCTATTCAATTTATATAAAAATGAGTAGAAAAACGTGCATCAAGAAGTGAGGAAGGACGTTAGGAATTGGGAAAGATACGAGAACATTTTATGGACTGAAGGACGGATACGTGAAGGTTCATAGAATCGACGGATGAGAGTGTCGTAGTGACTAGATTGTGTTATTGAAACAATCGCGGAAAACTATTGTAGAGGACTTTGATCTACCAA
This sequence comes from Crotalaria pallida, assembly GCA_037953625.1. Classification (NCBI taxonomy): domain Eukaryota; kingdom Viridiplantae; phylum Streptophyta; class Magnoliopsida; order Fabales; family Fabaceae; genus Crotalaria; species Crotalaria pallida. The sequence continues at coordinate 85,363,330 of CM075649.1, forward strand.
GGGACCTAAGCCAGTACGAAGGACGGTCACGTGAAGTACTGGATAAGTCGGGGATTGGTCCTGTGCACACTATAATAGTTTTTATCGGTCACTTATACACATCATGACTAGTGCAAAGTGGTTCCCGCTATAGCCAATTTGGGTAAACAACCCAAATTGTACGAAGGACGGTCACGTGAAGTACTGTGCAAGCATTGGTTGGGGAACACTTACTCCTAGTTGATTTTTCCCAATTGTGTGGAGGGCGATGTGAGGAATATGGAAATATGGAATTATGGGCATATGGATAAATGGAAACCAATGGAAAAGGGTATATGGATTATTATGGATTATGGAGTTGCATTGCATCATATGCATTTGTGCATTTTGGATTATAATATGGAAAATATATGGAAACTCTATCTATATGGAATCATATATTGGTGTGATGTGTATATACTTATATTCTATTATTGTTATTATGTGTTTTCTTTAATTTCTGTTTAAATGTCTCACCCTCTTAGTTGACATTTTTAGGTACCCACAATGGAGATAATTTGGATATTCCGCCACCGGGGAGCTTTACACTCCAATGACGGAGTGTAATATCTAAACATGACCTAAGGGTCACGATGATGCAACCATTAGGAACGGTAATCATATGTAGCAAACTAATTATGTTATATATAGAGTATTTAAATATATTTGATTCAAATTCCAATTATTAATTATTGTACAAAGATTACTCTTTTATACCGAGGAAGTTGTAATATCTGTTTTATGTAAATAAATAATCTTTGGAAAATCTGACAGGTATATTGAATTATAAGGGAAAGATCCATTTTTAAAGGAAACCCTGTCAAAATTTTTATAAGACTCACTATTTCTTATATTAAACTTTATTATAAAAAGGTAGGATGTTACACGGGCAGCTTGGAGAAAATGAATCAAGGGTGTGGAGTTCAAGAGGTCAAGCATCAAGGAAACCATTCTCAAACTCTCAACTCTTATCTCTCACGGTTTGAGGTAAGGAGTGAGTGTTACCTCTACTTGAGTTTGGGTTTCTAGGGTGTTCATAAAGGGTACTAAGAGTGGGTGTAGATTAGGGAATGGATATAGGTTAAGATGAGAAAGGAAAGGTAAAAAGGGTAAAGGGAACTAATAAATGAACTAGAAACATGAGTTTGAAGTAGGGAGGAATATTGTTTTATGCTATATGTTGGTATTTACATGATGGATTGGTTGAATGCTTTATTCTTATTGTTGTGGTGGTATAAGTGTTTATGAACTTTGTGTATAAATGTTTATGAGTTTTGATATTTATGATTCATGTCTGTGGCCGAGCTGAGTGACGTTGGGAATGGTTATGAGAAAATGGTAGAGATGGACAGTAGGAGAGATAGAGTAATAAGTCAGATAATGAGAAAGGTTAATGGAAAGAGGGAATGGTTACCGGGTTTAGCCGAGATAGGCCGAGCTAAAAGATGATTAAAAAGATAAGTTAAAGAGATGTTGAGCCGAGAGAGGCCAAGCTAAAAGTTGGTTAAAAAGAACTAAGAGATGTTGAGCCGAGAGAGGCCGAGCTAAATAAATGGTTAAAAAGGTAAGAGGAATTAAAGAGAAATGGTTGTGTGATCGGGTCATAGCAGACGCGTACCGGCTGCGTGCATTGATCGCGTCAGACGCATACTGGTTATGTGCAGCTGTAAGACGGGTACTGGGTACTCGCAGTTATGATTCACACAAGGTTCCGAGCACGGAATCGGTGGGATGTGTTCCTGGTCATAGCAGACGCGTACTGGGTGCGTGCATTGATCGCGTAAGTCGCCGAGATGCGCCGCTGTAAGACGAGTACTGGGTGCTCGCAGTTATGGACACTCCTTACTCCATAGAATGATCGGCGAAAGTGCTCCTGGTCATAGAAAACGTGTACTGGGTCCGTGCATTGATCGCGTCAGACGCATACCGGGTATGTGCAGCTGTAAGACGGGTACTGGGTACTCGCAGTTATGGACACTCCGATATCCGACTTTAAATGGTGTAAGACATGCACTGGGTGTATGCATCCGAGAAGAGTAAAAGATTGTAAACTATGTGAAAATGGAATAACGACTAATGAGTCCGAGATAGAGAGATGGCTTACCGAGGTAAGAGGATAGTGGTCGAGATGCCGAGTGTAAGATTTGAGGAAAGAGTATAAGGGGAATCGGTAGGATGTGCCGAGGTACAGCTAATAGGTAATGGATAAATTGGGTTATGATGTGAGCCGAGCTAAATTAGATGGTAGGATGTGAGCCGAGCTAAATAATATTACATGATGTGAACCGAGCTAAATGATGATGTATGCATGTGGTTTGATTACTTGTTATTATATGCTAACTGTCTACTTGTGTTTGGCTTGGTAGTTCGGTATGGCATTTTAGAAACTGCTTATTTAAGTTCTGTGTAATGCTCACCTCCTTACCATTTTTCAGGTACTGAGCCCGAGCAGACGCAGTTCCCGGCCGAGCAGGATCACTCTCCCTCACAGGGAGAGTAAGTTATTTAGAGTCAGATAGGTGGATGGGTCTCGGCCATTTGGGCCGAGCTAAAATACTGATTTGTATTTTGAATGACCGAACTGGATGTACTTAATTTATGCTTTTGATTTTGATGTATTAAAGTCTTCCGCTTTATAACTCTGATGTTTTTGAATTACTGAAAAGAAATTTTAAATCCTAATTTTTGGGTAATTAAGGGTAATTATTATATAGGGTGTTACATTTTTGGTATCAGAGCAGTTTCTCCTCGGCCTATTGGAGTTGCACAGGACTCCAGTGGTTACTCACCAAGAGAGTGACAGATAAGTAAAGTCTAGAAGCCTAAGTTAGACCATAGAGCTTATAAAAGTATATGTTGATATGTATATATATAAATTTATTTTTCGGTGGTTAATTGGCTTTCTCTCCATGACCGAACAACATGGCTGGGAGAAGAGCCGATAACGACCGAATTGCTGCTGTACTGGAAACTTTGGTTCAACTGCAGCAGAACCAAGCGCAGGCTCAGCAGAATCAGGCTGAGAACCTCGCTCAGAACATCGCCGCAGCCGCAGCAGCTGCAGCTGCAGCCCTTCAGCCTCAACCTCCGGCTCCGGTCGAGATTGACTGGATGAGCCGATTTAGGAAGAACGAACCACCTCGGTTTGAAGGGGGTTACAATCCTGATGGAGCTCAGAGATGGCTCCAGGACATTGAGAAGATTTTCTGATCTCTGCAACCGCCCTATGAGTACAGGGTGAGGTTGGTCGAGTTTGTGCTGGCTAGTGAGGCCCAGCACTGGTGGGATCAGCAGAGCCGTGGACTGGAGGCGGCTAATGAAGCCATTACCTAGGATCTGTTCCGAGCTCGATTCCTCGGAAAGTACTTTCCCGAAGATGTCAGGAGAGAAAAAGAGCTCGCTTTTCTCAAGCTGGAACAGACGAACTTGAGTGTCGGGGAATATGCCGCTCAGTTCGAGGATTTGATCCGCTACTCAGGAAGCTACAGAGATGCCGATGAAAGTACCAAGTGCATCAAGTTTGAGTCTGGTCTCCGTGATGATATTCGGCTCGTTTTTGAATATCAGAACGTGGCCAATCTCTCGCAATTGGTGAATATGGCTAGAACTTATGAGAAGGGGCTCAAGAGAAAAGCTGACGGAAAACGGAGCAGGTCGGCACAGAAGGCTGTGGGTTCAATCAGAGGAAAAGGAGTTGTTCAGAGATCTTCTCCCTATGTGAATCCGAGCTCCAGAATGTCAGCAGCTCCAAGGGGTGGTGGTCAGATGGTGGTTGTTCCTGGCCCCTATCCGATATGTCAACATTGTGGAAGGCAGCACAGGGGAGAATGTTGGAGTCTGGATCCGAGCAGAGCAAGAGGATCCTGTTTCCGATGTTTCAAGCCTGGTCATTTTGCAGCTCGTTGTATCGAGAACATAGTGAAGGAAGAGGTCAATGTGACCACGGCTCAACAGACTGGTGTTAACCGACCAATGCAGAAAGGCAAGGTTTACACACTGGATGGTGAGGAAGTTACCGATGCTGACGAGCTGATCCGAGGTACTTGTCAAGTAAACCGTATTCCTTGTGCTGTGCTATTTGATTGTGGAGCCACACATTCTTTCATTTCCCTTGACTGTATGAACAAGTTAAAGATATCCCCAGTAGAAATGCCTTACAAATTATCCATTTCTACCCCAACCAATTCTTCTGTGATCACTTCCCAAATGTGTCTAGAGTGTCCTATCCAAGTATTAGGCCGAGATTTTAAGGTCAACCTAATTTGTTTGCCCCTAACCAAACTGGATATCATCCTCGGCATGGACTGGATGTCTCAACACCATGTCCTGCTCGACTGCCGAGAGAAAACCGTGATCTTTAGTGACTCTTCTGTTGCAAATTTAGAAGTTACAGAGGAGCTGACCTTAGACCGAATTCCTGTAGTCGGAGAATTCCCAGAGGTTTTCTCGGACGAGATGCCTGGCTTACCGCCGAGAAGAGAAGTAGAGTTCAGTATAGACCTTGTTCCGGGAACTAGCCCGATCTCAATTGCTCCGTACAGAATGGCACCTCCCGAGCTAGAAGAGCTTAAGAAACAATTGGAAGAACTTTTGGCCAAAAAGCTAATCCGACCAAACGTATCACCTTGGGGAGCTCCGATTTTATGTTAAAAAGAAGGATGGTAGCCTCAGAATGTGCACTGATTATCGGAAGCTCAACGCGGTAACGGTGAAGAACAATATCCCCTCCCTCGGATTGACGACTTATTGGACCAACTTAAGGGAGCGTCGGTGTTCTCAAAGATAGACCTCTGATCTGGATACCACCAGATCCGTATCCGAGATGAAGATATTCCGAAGACAGCATTCAGGACGAGATATGGGCATTTTGAGTATGTGGTTATGCCCTTCGGACTTACCAACGCCCCCGCCATCTTCATGGACTACATGAATAGAATCTTCCGACCCTATCTGGACTCGTTTGTGATAGTCTTCATCAACGACATCCTCCTCTACTCCAGAAGTCCGAGTGAGCACGAGCAGCACTTGAGGACGGTGTTGCAGGTTTTGAAGGACAAGGAACTCTACGCCAAGCTTTCTAAATGCAGTTTTTGGCTCAAGGAAGTTCATTTCCTCGGCCATGTGATATCCGATCAAGGCATGGCGGTTGATCCCTCCAAGGTGGAAGCTGTGCTTAAGTGGGAGAGACCCACCTTGGTAACCGAGATCAGGAGTTTCCTCGGTCTTGCAGCGTACTATAGGAGATTCATTGAAGGATTCTCTAAACTGGCTTTACCGTTGACTTCGTTAACCAGGAAGGATGCACCCTACCAATGGTCCAAGGTGTGCGAGCAGAGCTTTCAAGAGCTAAAGAAAAGGTTGACGAGCTCGCCCGTGTTGATTCTACCCGATCCGACCAAAGCCTTTGACGTGTTTTGTGACGCCTCAAAGCAGGGTCTCGGTTGTGTGTTAATGCAACAAGGAAAAGTGGTGGCTTATGCCTCTCGGCAACTTCGGCAACACGAGCAGAACTACCCCACACATGATCTCGAATTGGCAGCGGTGGTGTTCGCTCTTAAGATTTGGAGACACTACCTGTATTGCACGAAATTCGAGGTGTTCAGTGACCATAAGAGTCTCGGCTACCTGTTCGACCAGAAGGAGCTGAACATGAAGCAGCGCAGATGGGTAGAATTCTTGAAAGATTACGATTTCAACTTGCATTATCACCCTGGAAAAGCCAACGTTGTGGCAGACGCCCTAAGCAGGAAAAGCCTTCATCTGAGCAATATGATGGTCCGAGAGATGCAGCTGATGCAGGAGTTCAGCGACCTTAACCTTGGCATACAGAAGAAGGAAAACAATGTTGTACTGGAAATGCTGCAAGTAACCAATGATTTTGTTGGTTTCATCAAGGAAAGACAGGCTGCCGACCTAGAACTCCAGAAGCTATTAGAAAAAGCAGGAGACAAGGATGAACCCGACTTCACTGAAGGACCTGATGGTCTCGTACGTTTCCGGGGCCGAGTTTGCATTCCCATGGACTTTGAAGTTTGAAGAGGGTTAATGGAAGAAGCCCACAAGACGAAGATGAGTCTTCATCCAGGTGCCACAAAGATGTACCAGGATCTGAAGAGGTTATTTTGGTGGCCGAAGTTGAAGACCGACGTGGCGGATTATGTGTCTCGGTGTTTGACATGCCAGAAAACCAAGATCGAACATCAGAAACCAGGAGGATTACTCAAATCCTTGGAGATTCCACAATGGAAGTGGGATAGCATTTCGATGGACTTTGTGTCGGGTCTACCAAGGACAAGATCAGGGCAGGAAGCCATTTGGGTTGTGGTGGACCGACTTACAAAGTGTGCCCATTTCCTGCCGATCAGCATGAAGTACAGCTTGGAGAAGCTGACGCAACTGTACATAAAGGACATTGTCAGACTTCATGGTGTTCCGAGCAGTATCGTGTCGGACTGTGATCCCCGCTTTTTATCTCGGTTCTGGCAGAGCTTGCAGCAAGCCATGGGTACAAAGTTGAGGTTCAGCATAGCTTATCATCCCCAAACCGATGGACAATCCGAGCGCACCATTCAGACTCTTGAGGACTTGCTGAGGACATGTGTGCTTGAACAGTCGGAAAGCTGGGAAACACTATTGCCATTGGTCGAATTCACCTACAACAACAGTTTCCATTCAAGTATCGGAATGGCTCCTTTCGAAGCATTGTATGGTCGGAAATGTCGGACGCCGCTATGCTGGTTCCAGAAAGGAGAAAACTTATTGATTGGTCCCGACATTGTTCATGAGACAACCGAGAAGATCCGAATGATACAAGGAAAGATGAAAGCAGCTCAGGACCGACAGAAAAGCTATGCCGACAAGAGAAGAAAACCCTTGAACTTCATCGAAGGAGATCATGTATTCCTTCGAGTATCCCCTATAACGGGTATTGGCCGAGCTATCAAATCAAAGAAGTTGACCCCTAGATTTGTCGGACCGTACCAGATATCGGAGAAGGTCGGACCAGTAGCTTACAGAATTGCTCTACCTCCGCACTTGTCTAATCTCCATGATGTGTTCCACGTCTCGCAACTTAGGAGGTACATTCACGATCCCTCCCATGTGATAGCAGTTTACGAGCTTCCGCTAAAGGACAACCTGACCTTCGATGTTCTACCAGTCCGAGTTGAGGACAAACAAGTCAGACGACTCAGAGGAAAGGAAATCTCCTTGGTCAAGGTCGTCTGGAATCGGAATGATGTGGAGGAAGCTACTTGGGAACTCGAGGAGAAGATGAAGCAGTCATATTCGCAACTGTTCAGTGCCGACTAAATTTCGAGGACGAAATTCCTGTAAGTGGGAGAGGAATGTAACATCCTAGAAATTAATAATAAAATAATAAATTTATAAAATAATATATATAAGTATTTATTTAAGGATAGGATTAAGCCTTGGAAATTGTACAAGGTTAGAAGGGTAGTATGAGCATAGGCCGACCTAGGATGTAAGTATAGGACCTCGGTCCGATCCCGGCCGAGCTAGATGAGATTGTGCGCATATGAACCGAGTTGAATGGGAACCAAACGCGGAACCTGTTGTCCAGTCCGGAGTAGTCGACCTCAGCGCACCTCACAGTATCATCCGAGAAGGAAGCTCGGACTACTGCTGTTCCTACAAACCGAGCCAACGTATCCTAGCCGACGTACCCGAGCCGACACGTCCTAGCTCCTCCGTGCCAGCTCATGTGGAGTTGTTAACCCCTTTGGTTTTCGTACCATCCGTACGGTACTATCATTCACTTTATGTCACTATCATTGCTTTATGTCCCTTTCAATGTACTATTCATGGCTTCCTTTGGAAGCCAATGAATCCTGTCCACACATTCTAGCTTCCCCAAGAAGCCTCCAATGAGAGCCACACAAATATCCTCCCTAAAATAATAAAAGTGGAACCAATCCACAACACACAACACTTTGCATTCTCTCACTCTCTTTCTCCCAACGTCTCTCTCTCTTTCTCTTTGAAAAATCCAACAACCAAAACCCCAACATACTCCCTCTTTCCCTCTCTCTCACGAGCTCTCTTCCACCCAACCAGAGACCTCCCTTCCGCCGTCTTCTCTTCCCGTCCCGGAGTCCCTGGACCGCTGTGGAATTCGTGTGTGGCTGGTGGAGCTTGTGTGCAGCTTGGAGGAACTCGTGGCAGCTTGGAGAAAAGGAATCAAGGGTGTGGAGTTCAAGAGGTCAAGCATCAAGGAAACCATTCTCAAACTCTCAACTCTTATCTCTCACGGTTTGAGGTAAGGAGTGAGTGTTACCTCTACTTGAGTTTGGGTTTCTAGGGTGTTCATAAAGGGTACTAAGAGTGGGTGTAGATTAGGGAATGGATATAGGTTAAGATGAGAAAGGAAAGGTAAAAAGGGTAAAGGGAACTAATAAATGAACTAGAAACATGAGTTTGAAGTAGGGAGGAATATTGTTTTATGCTATATGTTGGTATTTACATGATGGATTAGTTGAATGCTTTAGTCTTATTGTTGTGGTGGTATAAGTGTTTATGAACTTTGTGTATAAATGTTTATGAGTTTTGATATTTATGATTCATGTCTGTGGCCGAGCTGAGTGACGTTGGGAATGGGTATGAGAAAATGGTAGAGATGGACAGTAGGAGAGATAGAGTAATAAGTCAGATAATGAGAAAGGTTAATGGAAAGAGGGAATGGTTACCGGGTTTAGCCGAGATAGGCCGAGCTAAAAGATGATTAAAAAGATAAGTTAAAGAGATGTTGAGCCGAGAGAGGCCGAGCTAAAAGTTGGTTAAAAAGAACTAAGAGATGTTGAGCCGAGAGAGGCCGAGCTAAATAAATGGTTAAAAAGGTAAGAGGAATTAAAGAGAAATGGTTGTGTGATCGGGTCATAGCAGACGCGTACCGGGTGCGTGCATTGATCGCGTCAGACGCATACTGGGTATGTGCAGCTGTAAGACGGGTACTGGGTACTCGTAGTTATGATTCACACAAGGTTTCGAGCACGGAATCGGTGGGATGTGTTCCTGGTCATAGCAGACGCGTACTGGGTGCGTGCATTGATCGCGTAAGTCGCCGAGATGCGCCGCTGTAAGACGAGTACTGGGTGCTCGCAGTTATGGACACTCCTTACTCCATAGAATGATCGGCGGAAGTGCTCCTGGTCATAGAAAACGCGTACTGGGTGTGTGCATTGATCGCGTCAGACGCATACCGGGTATGTGCAGCTGTAAGACGAGTACTGGGTACTCGCAGTTATGGACACTCCGATATCCGACTTTAAATGGTGTAAGACATGCACTGGGTGTATGCATCCGAGAGGTGTAAAAGATTGTAAACTATGTGAAAATGGAATAACGACTAATGAGTCCGAGATAGAGAGATGGCTTACCGAGGTAAGAGGATAGTGGCCGAGATGCCGAGTGTAAGATTTGAGGAAAGAGTATAAGGGGAATCGGTAGGATGTGCCGAGGTATAGCTAATAGGTAATGGGTAAATTGGGTTATGACGTGAGCCGAGCTAAATTAGATGGTAGGATGTGAGCCGAGCTAAATAATATTACATGATGTGAACTAAGCTAAATGATGATGTATGCATGTGGTTTGATTACTTGTTATTATATGCTAACTGTCTACTTGTGTTTGGCTTTGTAAGATCCTATATTTTAAATATATGAAATAAAAGTATTTTATCAATATTAGTATCATTAAAATAGTCAATTTTTCCTATTTTAGCAAAAACACTCGAGTATTTTAGGCAAAACTCGAGTATTTTAAGTAGCTGTTTGGAAATTTGAATTTTTAAATAAAAACTCGAGTATTTGGGAAAAAACTCGAGTACTCGTGCAGACCTGAAAGTGTATAAGTCGGTTTTCATTTAATTTTCGCACCAAAACGCGGTTTCTTGAAATGACAAGCATAGAGTTGGACTTTACTTTGACCTGAAGTATTCTTAAGCTATAAATTGGTGCTTGGTTGAAGCATTCAACACCTCTAATCACCCAAAACCCGAATTTCAGTTTTTGACTCTCAGTTTTCTAGAGCATACTTTGATCTCTGATTTCTCCTTCGTTTCCCAATCAAATCCTTCGAAACCAAAACACAACTCAAGGTTCTAGTTCCATCTTTGAATTAGAATCAAGAATCACATCAAATAAGCCCCTGTAGTTCGAGTTCTAGCTCATCAAAGTTTGAGGTTCAAAGCTGTAAAAACAGAGTAGTTTTCAGCATCAAGTATTCATCTTCATTGAATTCGTTTGGTAATCTCAGGGATCCTTTTTGTGTCAAACTTGTTTCTGATTGGAGTTAGTATATCCTAGTTTGTTAAACTAACTTGTTTCGTTCTTTTTCATGCCAAATCCGTGGTGAAATCCGTGGCCAAAGTCAGCCTGTTCAACCCCTTTTTCACAAGTCCAGAATTTGGATTTTTGATCCAGCCAAGTTTCTCGTTGTTTAATCTGTTGTTTAGCTTCTCTAAGGTAAGGGAGGAGTTATCTAATTTCTAGAATGAGTAATCTCAAGCTAGAGATGTAGGAACCTCACAAGGTTCATCAAGGGATGAAGTTGGAATTGGGAATATGATATGGAGGTCATAAACCCAAGGTTTTCTAAGTCAAACAAGTTTAAATGGACCTAATAATGCTCACTGGATTGATTTTCGAACTTAAAACCAAGTGGAAATGAATTTCATATCTTGAAATGGTTATTTTCCAAGTTTATGTTGATTCTGTGATTTGATGTTGATTTATGTTGTTATGTACTTGTTTATCTGTTCTAACTTGTTTCTTATATGTGTTTATGCCTCTGTTTTGCATAAGATCGGAAAAACAATGAATGGAATTCGAATTGGTGCTTAAAATGCAGAAACTGGTGCTGTTGCAGTAAAAACACTCGAGTTTTTGAGAAACACTCGAGTATTCTGGGAAAATGAAGAACAACTCGAGTCTTTCTTCAAGGACTTCAAGTATTCTGGAAAAAATGAAGAACACTCGAGTATTTTATAATATACTCGAGTATTTTGATCAAAACTGAAGAAAACATTTATTTTTTTTAGAATATTAAATACCTAATTCTTATACGTTTACCCATTGGTCGATTATTATCCTGAAAGAGTCCTACTGGTATTTCATCCAGTGGTTGATATGTTCGGACAGGAGTCCCAATGGACAAATGTATAAGTTTACTTGATTCCCATTGGTCGATTATTATCCTGGATGAGTCCTACTGGAATTTTATTCAGTGGTTGACATATTCGGACAGGATGACCCAATGGAAGTGCGTACACCCATTTGGTTGATTATTTTCCCACGTCCCAGTGGAAGTCTTTACCCACTTGGTTGATATTTTCGGAGTCCTAAATGGGGTCGTTGCAGTAATTAATAATAAAATGATTAACTCCTATTGTATAAAACCATCACAAAGTGGCTGGGCCGCTGATGGAATTTTCAGAAAGCACTAGCACCAGTTAATGCTAAAAGAAAAGATGAAATTGTGATTAAGAAGGATTATGAACTTTGGGTCTCTATATTGGAGACACTGTGTTCAAGGATGTGATTTAATCAAAGAAAGAAGATAAAAAGTTTGTGTGACATTATGCATGGAGAAGGAATTGCTCCGATCTAGATTCGGAACTTCAGTAAAGTTAAATCAGAATATCCCTAACACAAGGATGCTAGGAAGACCGATTTTCCAATCGACATTATCATGCATGGAGGAGGAGTTGCTCCGATCTAGATTCGGAACTTCGGTAAAGTTAAATCAGAATATCCCTAGCACAAGGATGCTAGGAAGACCGAGTTCCTATCGATCGTGATGCTTGAATATGAATCGCTCCGGTTTGATGAACCATAGGATTGAGAATATCCCGAGCCTGAGATACTCGGATGCCAAACCGTGTAGCATGAATGAGGAGTAGGCATGCATCACGACACTAATCGAGATATTATAAAAGACAGTTTGAGCATATACATATGCATTTATTATTGCTATATGATAACATGTGTTTGTTATTTCTAGCCACTGTTATACTCATTTGTTATTGCTTTTAGCTATGACTCACTCCCAGTCCCTTGTGTAGGTGATGGCGAGAAACATGTTTTGCGTGGAGATGAGGCCGCTCCCTAATGGGGAGTGGAATTTTGAGGACCATAGGGCTACATATGAGGGGGATGTGGAAGTTATCTTCCGCCATCCTAATCCATATTCCCGTATGCGTCCGCTTAGATCGAGAATTCCAATGGTTTACATCATGCACATTCCGCCAAATTTTGTTATGAGAAATGGAACCCCTCCACCACCACCAAGACGTTTTCCGAGACGCACTATCCCACCAAGTCCAACACTCTCCTCAGAAAGAATCATCCTAGAGGTTCCTGCCTGTCCTAGTCCTTCTCCTCGAGTTCGATCCCGAACTCCGATATACGTGCCTGACGATTCGGCACAAGAAGAGGAGGAAGAGGAAGAGGAGGATCCAATCGAGGATGAGGATCCGGTGGATAATGCGAATCAGATGGTGGATGACTTTATGGACAACTCGACTGGAAGTCAGTGGGGAACTGACGACTAAGTTAAGTTGTGGGGTGGAATGTGACTGATATAACCCATCAGGTTTTCTCTTATCTATGTTATGTTATATTATGAGTCATGAACCATATGCTCTAGGTTATTATGAATTTTGTTGTAATATATGTAAGATAATGTAATGGCCTAGAGTGTTAAGTTAAGTAATTATGTATGTTGTTTAAATGAAGAAAATGGGATGTACTCCCTTTTTAGTATGAATGAAATATGATGTTACGTCACTTGTCTTCATGACTCGGTGTTTATATGATTCCGCAAGAATTGATAATGGATGATGACTTGGCTTTTAGTTTCAAAGAAAAAAAAATGGTTGTATTTTTTTTGAATACGAATATTTAACTTTGGAATAAAAGTTGGGTCGTCACAAGCTTGGTAGTTCGGTATGGCATTTAGAAACTGCTTATTTAAGTTCTGTGTAATGCTCACCTCCTTACCATTTTTCAGGTACTGAGCCCGAGCAGACGCAGTCCCCGGCCGAGCAGGATCACTCTCCCTCACAGGGAGAGTAAGTTATTTAGAGTCAGATAGGTGGATGGGTCTCGGCCATTTGGGCCGAGCTAAAATATTGTTTTGTATTGGGTCTCGGCCAGTTGGGTTCGAGCTAAAACACTGATTTGTATTTTGAATGACCGAACTGGATGTACTTAATTTATGCTTTTGATTTTGATGTATTAAAGTCTTCCGCTTTATAACTCTGATGTTTTTGAATTAATGAAAAGAAATTTTAAATCCTAATTTTCGGGTAATTAAGGGTAATTATTATATAGGGTGTTACAGATAAAGTATGGACTTGTAAGTATTTAGAAAATGTAGAAATATAATTTTTCTTTTAAAGGCGGGTGCACAACCAAAACATGGAATTCTTGGAGAGAATAATTCATATCATTTTAAATATTGTGTTGAATTCGGCATTCTCTAAAACTTTTTCACAAACTAGATAGCATCAGTACTTTGAAATCGTATTTACATAATAGAAATTAAGCGATGCCATTTCTTCTTTCGTTTTGCGGAACTGATACCATTCATTTCTATCGTAGCCAAATTCTTTAAATAAGTTAAATCAGAGTAAGCGGAAATAGTGGAACTATGCATAATTGTAATATAAACATAATATACATATATATATATAAGTAAGTCATAAAATAGATAGTTCCAAGGTCAGATCTCCAAGATCCAGATACAAGTCCATGACAGATCTATATCAACATAAAACCATAACCCTAGAGCTCTCAAAAGTATATCTACAAAATATACATCTCAAAAAGATGAACTCCAGAGGTGGTCACATAGATCTGGTAGCAGCAGCAGTAGTAGTAGTAGTAGTAGAAGTCTCTAGGTAACAGAAGTAGTAGACATCACCAAACATCATCATCAACAGCAGCAATAGTATCTCCTCCACAGCATCCCTACACCGGATCCCCCGATCCTCATCATGTACCATATGCACACACCTAGGGATCATCGTCCCTCCACTGACTCCCGGTAGAATGAACGACTGGCTCGCCTCCGCTCTTGTCCTCCACAGGGTCCTCCTCGATCTCATCCGATGGAGTGGGTACCCTACCACTGGGTACAGGGTCAGGAGATGGTGAGACCCTAACAGGGCTCCTCGGATCAGATGGAGGAGTCTCCTCGCGGACGACTCTCGAAGAAAAAGGGTGTGAGCGGGAAGGTCGAAAACGAGAACTGTGATATGAGCGAGCTGGTCGTGTGGGAGGTGGTCCATGATACGTGTAAAAGGGTGGTACGTGCATAGTGTATATGTTGGGAATCCTAAACCTACGAGGACGAAATCGGATCAGCGGGTTCGGGTGGTAGAAGGTAATCTCTACCTCTCCCTCGAACACCGCGCGATGGTCCTCATAGATCCATATGCCACTAGGAAGTGGCCGGATCTCGATGCAAGCGATGTAACGTGACATCACCTACAAGGGCATAGGGGTAAGCAATTCTATACACATAATCAGTAGAGCATAAATATATGTATAATGTAAAGGTATATATATGCACCAATAAACAACAATCACATTTAGCATTTAGCAGATATTGAATGCAGGTAAGATGCTCATACTTATTTCATTTATCAACTTTTAGATTAAATGAGTGGCATGATGTATGAACTTAGCTCTCAAGCCTATCTCCATTATTCTATGACACTCTTTGACGTCCATCCATTACTTCGTCCAACACTCAACAGTGCGTTGTACTCCTAGGTGTACAACATTCGTACATTTACCAAGAATGTACACGACAAGCTTGGAATTCATGCCACCCGAGCACGTCCCGTCATCCAAACGGTATAACCATACTATCAGCATCTCACTATGCCGACCACGTCGTCAACCATAACGTGTCATCAAGCGAGCCGTCAATTGGCACTCCCAGAGGCCCTCCTCATGTTATCAAAACATGATAAACGATCTATCATCCAAACTCCATAATGAATGCATTATCTTAACTTAAAGGAATTGATTGGTGTTTTTCTTTTTAATAATACCTAACGTGCCACCCGAGCAATGTCTCGTCATCCAAAAGAAAATTACCATATCATCAATCAATTTCTTTTAAGTCTTAGATCACTTGGATTATTGTCATTTAAGTATTAAACAAATGATTCAGAATTAAAAATGGTATTTTTAATATTCTGGGCAAAACTACTCGAGTGTTCTTTAGAATACTCGAGTGGTTCTTCATTTTTTTATTCCAGATTACTCGAGTGGTTCATGGCTACTCGAGTTGTTCATACTTTTCAGAAAGTCCAGATTTCAGATTCTTAAAAATTACTCGAGTAGTTCATGGGTACTCGAGTGTTCTTCATCAAATCCAGAATACTCGAGTGACTCATGCATTACTCGAGCGGTTTATCAGAACATGGTTCTGTGCATCAGTTGATACTCGAGTTCTGGGCTTGGTACTCGAGTGTTTTAACACAAAAATACACTGTCTTATCAAAATTTACTCGAGAATCAAGCCAAGTACTCGAGTCTTTTCTCACAAAACAGACTGGAAACTTGGTTTTAACATACCAAGTTCAATTTTAACCATTTCTAGTTCAATCCAATGATCAACAGAGTTCTTATATCACATATTGAACATGCTCCAACACTTAAAACACATCAATTTACAGATTTGACAGAGAATCAAGAGATTATGCATAAAACATGCAAATTCACAACTTAACATATCAAATTGCAATATACTCAATAAACTTGTGAATTAGAGCTTAAAACAGCTTGCACGCATCATATGGAACTTGCTCAAAACAACAATAGAGCATAAGTTGGTCTCCAAACCAAATTCCCTATTCAATCTAAGCCCTTAGAGCCTCTTGGTGGCTCTCTAATAAAATTCATGAAATTTAAACTCTATCTAGTGAATAGAAAGCTTTCCCCTTACCTCAAAATCGTGAAACAACAGGAGATTTGCAAAAGAAAACACCACAACACCAAAAACCTCTTCAAGCATCACATGCAGGACAGTTTTGAGTGGAGTACCAAGATTGAATTGGTTGACATAGGAACCATAGATAGAAATTGGGGAAATTAGTATTTCTAAACTCTATGCAACATCTACTAACTATAGAAATCAAGTTGAAACTCAGAGAACTCGTGAGCTTACCAAAATTCGAATCCAAAGTGAGCTCCAGAAAAAGGTTTGACAGCAACAAGCTCCACTTTCAAGCCTCAATTCTTCCTCCACACTCACTCTCAGCTCACGAATTTGGTGTCTATACAAAGCTCGAGATGTGAGCTTTGTATTAGTGTATAATTTGTGAATCGAATCGAAACACAGAAAGAGAATCGAGGAGAACGATTCAAGAACCCTAACTTGAGCAACAAATCCGAATTTGACCAAATGCCTCAACAATTTGGCTTAGATGGCTTAAATAGGCAAGAAACAAGTCCATGCAAGGCGACACGACGCCATTGAAGTGTTGAGAAGGGAGTATTCGTGTCACCACGGCGAAATCGTTGGTGGTGACTCACCAAACGTACTAACTCGTGCAACTCTGACCAGAACACTCGAGTCTTTTCAGAAACACTCGAGTGTTTTGACCATTTTTTGAAAAACAATAATTTTATTTACTTTCCCTCCAAAACCTTTCCTATTATTACTTCTAGGTCTCAACTCAGGGACAAATATGCAAAAATATTTATTTTATACATAAATATACTTACAAAATAACTTCACATATCCACTAGCAACATAATCACAGACTTAATCAAAGATTAAAAATAGAAATAATTAATTATAATAAAATTTATAATTAACTTTCCATTAATCAGAGATTAAAATTTTGGGGTGTTACATTTTCCCTTTTTCTCATCAAACTTCCATAAACCCTTTATACTCTCAATGTAGGAAACCCTTAAATTTTTTTTTTTATAAAAACATAAAAAAAAATTGACTGCGGAAAAGATGGAGGAAAAAGAAGAAATGAGAAAATATGAAAATTAAAAAATATTGAGTGTGTAAAGTATAAGTGAAAAGAGAAAAGAAAATAAAAGTTGGGTATGTGAAAAATGGTATTTTAGAAAGTTCATGACAAAAATCGTAAAATAATGTGTGTTGATAGTAAAAATTTAGAAATTTCCTACATAATTTATATCCATTCCGGAAAGGTTATTTTAATATCTTATATTATTAATGTATTTGCCCGTGCGGATTAAAATGATGATAATATTAAAAAAATCAAGATTTTTTTTGAACTTAAAAAAAAATCTGTAGGGTCTGCCGACCATATACGGACCCAAGTCTTACTAAAGGGTTCCTCTAAGGGCACTTTGCTCGGTCCAACTGTTATTAAAGTCCTTCGCTCGGACTCATGGACTCCGAGCGATACAAAAGGGCCAGGCTCGGACTTGATGGAACCGAGCCTCACCATCGGTCCTCAATCCATCAGGCTTGGGACTCTAGGGCCGAGACATACCGTCGGCTCGTGGATAAGATCAAGCTCATCGAGACTTCTTATCCCTTCCGCAAATATCTCCTAGATTCTCGCAACAGCCTAGACATGAGATCTTCAGCTGATCCTAACCAGATTCTAAGAGCATAATCCTCCGATATTATCTCACAGAATCCTGGTTCAGCACAGCTCTGATACAGGGCCCAAACGGCCCATATCAGCCTCCTCCAAACCCTATAAATAGCTCATCACAGCTAGGGTTTCTGGTATGTTCTCTCATCCCTCCTCTCAAGAACTACGTGTGGCTTGATCCCCTTATCACTGGGGGTACGTAGGACCGGGGTCACCCTCCTCAGCTGCAACAACCCCAAACACACATCGTGGTGTTCCATCAATACCGGGACACTACATTGGCGCCGTTTGTGGGGATCGTTAAACTTCGATTCCCATCCACAACAAAAAAAAATGATAATAATAAACGAGAAGGAAAAAAAAGTGGTGTTGGCTGGTTGTTCACGATGCCGTTCCCGGAGCCGTTCCCTGTAAAGCAAGATTCGTGGGTCATCACTGCCACGGTTCTTGACAAAGAAGAACTATGAACACACACCACACACACAGACCCCTTCTTCTCCGAGTTCAATTACCACGGTCTTGCTCCCTTCACCTCAGTGCGTCTGATTTCAACGCAAACAGGAGGGCCACCCGCGCCGCCATCACGGTCCCAAATTGCGATCCCGAATCGCGTCAACTGCCGAACCGCCACGGGTCCCGAAAATCGATCATGGTGTCTGTTTCGTGTGCGAACACTGCGCTGCCTCCGCCGGCCTCTAAAACAGTTGTCACCAACCGTCACCAACGACGCTTCAAGTCAACGCCGTGGCACAAACCTCACGTCGGCGAACGATTCGATCTTGAGCAAACCGCGATCCGCTTTCTCTCTCTTCCTCCACGATCGATCGTGAGTTCTTTCCCCCTTCGATCTCAAAGTCACCGCCGCCATTCGAACTCAGATCTACAACCACCGCCGCGAGCACAACACCAACCCTCTATGCCCACCGTGAAGGTTGCCGAACTCGGCACCGTTGAACGCCTTAACCTCCGGTGTGTGCCCTTCCCTGACCCGTGCTTGCCGCCGCCACGCATCCCTGTTGACAGGGGGGCTGCAGCTAGCAGCTGCTGCAAACCATGGTTAGGGTTCCCAAGCCCTAGCGAGCCACAAGGCCCAATTCAACACTAAAAAAAAAAGGGGTCCAGCAGGCCCAACAAAAAAAAATTTAAAAAAAAAAGGGCCAACAGCCCAATAAAAAAAACGGATACAGGCCTCAACAGGATTAAACCAACAAAAAATGATTTACAGGCTTGTCTAACATAGGCCCAAACAAGCAAGTACAAGAGACAAAATGTATCTCACCACCAAACGTGGCTTAACTCCGAACAAGCCCAACAAAGGTGTCCGAGCTACTGGACAACCCATTTTGTCATTAATGGGCAAGTCATTTTCCGAACGTGACTTTATTCCGACCACGCACTACTCTCCCCTCGGATTTATTAGACGATTGCGTAAACCTTGCACCATGTTCCCTACTAGAGTCTCTCATTCCGGTTCTACCGCTCAACGAAACCCGCTCAATTTGGCATTCATCACTACACTGAATCAGGGAAGGAATTCTCGTTCCCATATTATTTTCATATTTACTTGGCATTTTACGTGATTACTTTGCACACATGCTGATATTAATTTACCTGATGCAGTACTTTTGACATGTGCTTCTAATGCTTGATACCTTATAATTTCATTACATGTCACTAATTATTTTATATTCCCTAATTATGATTTTTTATATACATGCTGATACGTGGCATATTGTTAGCCAAATTTCTTAGCTGCTGAATGTTTTTAAATGTCTGTCTTTCCCGTCGTGATAGAATAATAATATTTGATATACATTGCCTTTCGAACGACATTAGGCAGTTTCCGGTAATTGCACATTGTCATTTTTCATGAATTAATGCTTTCATTATTTGATTTGTTGTCATTAAATGCTCTAACACATTTATAAATGTCATTCATTACAATTGTTGCGCGCGATATACCTGAAATCATGCATCTTTTCATGGGCAATCCTGTCCGGTTGCACAATATTTAATTATTATCGTTATTGTATTTGTTACGTGTGATCTTTTTGAATCATGCCGCTTTTGTTTTGATACTTTATATTCACTTGCCAATAATTCTCATTATTGCAATTTAATTATTATACATTGTCAGTTCAAATGACGATTACTAATTATTAATTTTGTATACATATACGAGGTACAAATATGGGTAAACAGCCCATTTCAAGGGTTTCATCAATGAGCAAACAACTCTTCTAAGTGTTGCGAGCACACGTTCTAGCAATAGAATAAGAAAGGTACAAATTTGATGGTCGAAACTACCAGGCGCGATAGCCCGAGCACGATGGCCAAAAATGATTCGAGTGTTTCACGCATAACCCAAGTCAGGATTCCTATCATCCGAAAACATGCACAAGCCAACCACAGGTCTAAATCCGCAAGCCCATTGTATTTACTGCTTCAATTAAATAAAAGTTCTGTTTCTGAATTCATTGTATTTACGTACTTTTCCTCATAACCGATTAGCCATCGTTTATGACGCGAACGATTATAAACAGCTCGAACAAGAGCTTATAACTTGTCAAGTACTTTAAAAGATTCCCGATTCAAACATGATTGGCATAAAATCATTTTATACATCGCGGATAGAGGAACCCACCTCGGCTAAAGTGCTGGAGTTCCGAGGTCTTAACACTTGAATTCATAACTAAAAGAACAAAATGAGAAGCACAAAATCATAACGGATATTATAAATATTCACTCATTTCATATCACGTCCCGACGCACTTGCCTACGATCTCGGTTGGCCGACCAGGTCGGCGTGGCTACAAGTGAAAACGGGGATTGCTACCTCGATAACTTGGCCATCGGCCAAATACGTCGCAGGATCGAGGAATGCACCTCAGCCAAGGCAGTCATTCCGACAGCATCACCCGTAGACGTTACGATCCAATTCATGATATTACTTTTAACACACCCCGATGAGAGAGGTGTATGAATCTCCAAATCGCGATACTCTTTTGAGTAAAAGACCTCGGCTGTGAACATTCTTTTACGTCACCACCAAGCCTCAGAAAAGAACGTCTGATCGACCCAAAAGGGCTCTAAACTCGGCACAGAGTCTCTATGACTCTTCCCGAGCTGGGGGGCTTATGTCGTGGACCGGACTCCGGTCCGACCTACCCCCATCTTAACCGACCGTACGCCGAACTCATTCCGAGATCTCCGCCAGGATTCAGGATACGAAGCTACTCGACGATATTGAGGAAAGAGTCTTCAACTGCATGATCCCAGTTATAAAAATTCTCTTTGGCTGCTCTTTTGTGCTTAAGAGGTTTCGCTCTCATTTTATCTAGAGATGCTCGGAGTCCGGCGGACTCATCCTTGGCATACTCGAGTTGCTCTCGAGCCACTGCAGCATCCTCCTCGGCTTTCCGAGCCTTCTCTGTAGCCTCCCGCAGAGCTGTGGCATCCTCTTCGGCCTTTTTCAATATTTCCTCGGCCCTCCTCATCCTCTCATTGGCCTCTTGGAGTCTTTTGCAGCCCTTCCTTCTCTACGGCCAACGTTTGAAGTCTTTTTTCAAAGGCTTCTACCTGGAGGTTTAAATAATCCTCCCGAGCGTCAGCTTCTTCCCGTTTTCACTTCCCCTCGGTGGCCACTCTAGCATGAACATCCTCACCACGCTGACCGTGGTAGCAAAGAATGCTCGCACCCCTTAGGAGACTCTTAGCCAGGGCGGAATAGTTGTTTTCTCAAACCGATGCAGGCCAGGTATCCATCACTTGTGCATCCTCAGGTGGGAAGACTGTTGCATTGAGACCATCCGGAGTCTTCTTCGCCCACGATACCCCTCAAAACCCCTCAAATTTCCCTCCTTCCACGATACGTCGATTGGGCCTAAGGCCCATTAACCCATTCAGCCACCCATGGGGAAAGACGTGGCAGTTATTGGAGGTACTTTTTCAGAATTCGAAAATTGAAATGATTTGGCACAACTTCCCAGGGCACGTGTCGCACCTAAAGAACCTAAAGCGTCACCTCGGACAGGCTACATGGTTAAGGCTGGAAACAGCTGTCACACTTCTGAACCAAGACATGCTAAAGGTTAACCCTATCCACTTGTTACATCGCCACAGACTTTACAAGTCTTACGAGCTGGGGGGCTTGTAGGGTCTGCCGACCATATACGGACCCAAGTCTTACTAAAGGGTTCTTCTAAGGGCACTTTGCTCGGTCCACCTGTTATTAAAGTCCTTCGCTCAGACTCGTGGACTCCGAGCGATACGAAAGGGCCAGGCTCGGACTTGATGGAACTGAGCCTCACCATCGGTCCTCAATCCATCATTCCTCAATCCATCGGTCCTCAATGCATGTGGTGCTCAAAGTTACTTTTGGAGTTGGAGAGCTTTTTCTGGGGAATCTTCTGTTAGTACACGTCTGAGAGGTAAGGGG
The DNA here is from genome assembly GCA_037953625.1 of Crotalaria pallida. Classification (NCBI taxonomy): domain Eukaryota; kingdom Viridiplantae; phylum Streptophyta; class Magnoliopsida; order Fabales; family Fabaceae; genus Crotalaria; species Crotalaria pallida. The sequence goes on from CM075649.1 coordinate 85,385,406, forward strand.
AAGTTGTTTTATGCACTAGATAGAGTTTAAATTCCATGATTTTCATTAGAGATCCACCAAGAGGCTCTAAGGGCTTAGATTGAATAGAAACTTTGGTTTGGAGACCAATTCATGCTCTATGGTTGTTCTGAGCAAGTTTCACATGATGCATGCAAGCTGTAATGAGCATTATTTTATGAGTTTGTTGATTATTTTGCAATTTGAGGTGTTAAGTTGTGAAATTGTATGTTTTATGCATTAATGATCGATTTTCTGTCAAATCTGTAATTTGATAGGTGCTAAGTGTTGTAACATGTTTAATATATGGTATATGAACTCTGTTGATCATTGGATTGGACTAAAAATGATTAGAATTTAAATGGTATGTAAAAACCAAGTCTCCAGTCTGTTCTGTTAGAAAAGACTCGAGTACTTGGCTTGATACTCGAGTAAAATTATGATAAACCAGTGTATTTTGTGTTAAAACACTCGAGTATCGGGTCCAGGACTTGAGTAAAAGCTGATTCATGGGGATCTCTTAAGGTAAACCACTCAAGTAATGTAGGGGTCACTCGAGTGTTCTGGAATTAATGAAGAACACTCGAGTACTCATGAACTACTCGAGTATTTTTATGAAGCTGAAACCCAAATCCCCAGAAAGACATGAACACTTGAGTATCCGAAAGAATACTCGAGTAATCTGGAAATAAGTGAAGAACACTCGAGTATTCTGAAGAACACTCGAGTAATTCACCCAGATATTTAAAAATACCATTTTTAATTCTGAATCATTGATTAAAACTTAAATAACAATAATCCAAGTGATCTAAGACTTAAAGGAACCTGATTGATGATATGATAAGTTTTCATTTGAATGACGAGACGCTGCTCGGGTGGCACGTCGGGTATTATTAACAAGAAAAACATCAATCAATCCTTTTAAGTGAAAAATGATGCATTCATTTTGGAGTCTGGATGGTAGGTCGTTTATCATGTTTTGGTAACATGTGGAGGGCCTCTGGGAGTGCCAAATGACGCTTGCTTGATGACACGTTATGGTTGACGACGTGGTCGGCTTAGTGGATGCCGATATGGTTATACCGTTTGGATGACGGTCCGTTTGGATGACGGGATGTGCTCGGGTGGCACGGATTCCAAGCTTGTCGTGTACATTCTTGGTGAATGTGCGAATGTTGTACACCTAGGAGTACAACGCATGGTTGAGTGCTGGGAAGTAAAGGATGGACGTCAGAGAGTGACATAGATTGATGGAGATAGGATTGAGAGCTAAGTTCATACATCATGCCACTTAGTTAAACTAAGTTTGGTAAATGAAACAAGTATGAGCATCCTACTTGCACCCTATTTCTGCTAAATGCTAAATGTGTTTGTTGTTTATTGTTGCATGTTTATACCTTTACATTATTCATACATTTCTGCTCTATTGATTATGTGTATAGAAATGCTTACCCCTATGCCCTTGTAGGTGATGTCACGTTACATCGCTTGCATCGAGATCCGGCCACTTCCTAGTGGCACATGGATCTATGAGGACCATCGCACGGTGTTCGAGGGAGAGGTGGAGGTTACCTTCTACCACTCGAACCCGTTGATTCGATTTCGTCCACGTAGATTTAGGATTCCCATCATATACACTATGCACGTACCCCCGTTTTACACATATCATGGACCACCTTCCACACGACCAGCTCGCTCTTATCACAGTTTTCGTTTCAGACCTACCCGCTCACACCCTTTTTCCTCGAGAGTCGTCCGCGAGGATACTCCCCCTTCTGATCCGAGGAGCCCAGTCAGGGTCACACCATCTCCTGACCCCGTACCCAGTGGTAGGGTACACTCTCCATCGGATGAGATCGAGGAGCATCCCGTGGAGGATGAGAGCGGAGGCGAGCCTGTCATTCATTCTACCTGGAGTCAGTGGAGGGATGATGATCCCTAGGTATGTGTATAAGGTGTATGATGAGGATCAGGGGATCCGATGTGGGGATGCCGTGGAGGAGATTCTGCTGCTGCTGCTGTTGATGATGATGCTTTCTTTTGCTACCTGGAGACTGCTACTACTATTACTATTACTACTGCTGTTGCCGGATCTATGAGACCACCTCTAGAGTCTATACTTTTTTGAGATGTATATATTGTGGATATGCTTTTGATTACTCTAGGGTTATGGTTTTATTTTGGACATAGATCTTTTATGGACTTGTATTATGGATCTTGGAGTTATGACTTATTTACATATCTATATGGGAATTACATTTATATTATAAGTATGCATAGTTCCACTATTTCCGCTTACTCTGATTTAACCTATTTAAAGAATTCGGCTACAAAAAGAATTAAATGGTAACAGTTTTATAAAACGGAAGAAAAGATGGCATCACTTACTTTCTATCATATAAATACGATTTCAAATACGAATGCTATCCAGCTTGTGAAAAGGTTTTAGAGAATCCCGAATTCAACACAATTGTTTAAAATGATATAGAATTTCTTCTCCAAGAATTCCATGTTTGGATTTGTGCACCCGCCTAAGAAAAGAAAATTTTATTTCTACATTTTCAATGAATACTTACAAGTCCATATTTTATTTAGAAAGAAAGAGATAATTATCGTATTAACTATTTGGATATATACAAAAGGGTGTCACACTGAGTGGTATCAGAGCAAAAGTCAGATCCTGTAGTAGTGGAAGTAGTTCCAGAAAGGTAGCCATCAACATCAAGCAGGTATCCACAGGGCATATTTATTGTTTTGAATGCTAGTATCTTGCTTATTTTGGGCATTAGATACAATTGAATGTTTTGTTTGAGGTTTTAGTTAAGACCCTAGTATAGGTGGTGTGATGAATGTTTCTTTAGTTCAACATATGTGACCATAAGCCCATGGCGCAGGTCTATTATGGCAACTAGAAACCAAAATCACACCAATGCGATGTTAGAAAGGATTACCACAGTGCTGGAGTCTATGCAACAACAACAATCTCAGCAACCACCTCAACCTGCTAATCCACCTCATCAGTGCAATGTGGGTAACACCGAGGCGAAGAGTCTGGCTGATTTTAGGAGTTGTAACCCACCCAAGTTTGAAGGAGGATTTAAACCTGAGGAGGCCAATAGATGGATTCACACCATGGACAAAATTCTGAGAACCTTGGAGTGCACGGAAGCTCAGAAAGTGGCATATGCAGTCTACATGCTAGAGGATGAAGCTGAAAACTGGTGGAATCACACGGTTCAGCTCCTACATTATGAAGGAAGGGTTGTGAATTAGGGTGTATTTATGGAGAAGTTTCTCAATAAATACTTCCCTGAGGACTTGAGGAGAAAGAAGGAGGTGGAATTCTTACAACTTAAACAAGGAAGCATGAGTGTGGGCGAGTACGCGGCCAAGTTCGAGGAGTTGATGAAGTACTCTCCATACTACCAGAACAACGCTGATGAAAGGAGCAACTGTATCAAGTTTGAGGGAGGTTTGAGGCCCAAGTTGAAGTCAATTTTCAGCTACCAGCGGATTCAAAGTTTTCCTGCACTTGTGGACATGTGTAGGATGTATGAGGACGACAAAAAGGCTGAAGAGTTGCAAGCCTCAGAGAGAAAGGACAACCAAAATTCTGGACCTCAGAGGCGTAAGGGTTTCAACAACCGAGGTAAAGGTCCGTATGATCGCCGAGGGAAAGGCAAGGGAAAGGTTGGAGGTAGTGATGGAAGGAATCTTCGGAGCGAGGCTCCATTCTGTGACAAGTGCAAGCGCCATCATTATGGTCATGTTTGTTGGGGAACAAGTGGTTGTTTCAACTGTGGGAAACCGGGACACTTTGCGAGAGACTGCAAGGAACCGGTCAAAGCTAATTCAAGACGAACTGCTGATAGGCCTATGGCTCAAGGAAGGGTTTTCACACTTAGTGGTGTGGAGGCAAGCCGATATTCTGATCTGGTGCAAGGTAAATACTTGCTAAATGGTCAGCTCTGTAATGTTTTGTTTGATTCTGGTGCAACTCATTCATTCGTTTCCTATGAATGTGTAGATCGTTTGGGTCTATCTATGTCTGAATTGCCATATACTCTGAAAGTAGAAACCCCTACTAATGCTCCTGTAGTTTTTTCTCGAGCATGTCTTAACTGTTGTATAGAAGTGTTAGGACAAATCTCTAGGTTAGATTTGATCTGTTTACCTTTATCGCAATTGGATGTGATCTTGGGGATGGACTGGTTGAGTCAAAACCAAGTGATCATCGATTGTGATAGAAAGATAGTAACCTATAGGAACCCGAAAGCCTCTGGCTATATGTGCCTGTTCAACACTGAAGTAGAGGAGAATGGTCCAAGAATGGAAGAGATTCCTGTTGTCAGAGACTTTCCGGAGGTATTCGCCGATGAGATACCTGGCTTGCCACCAAGAAGAAAGATTGAATTTGGAATTGATCTAGTTCTGGGAGATGGTCCCATTTCTATCGATCCCTATAATGGCACCACCAGAAATGGCTGAAATGAAGAAGCAGATCGAGGAGTTGTTGCAGAAGCAGATGATCCGACGAAGTGTGTCACCATGGGGTGCTCCGGTTTTGTTTGTCAAAAAGAAAGATGGTAGTATGAGGATGTGTATCGACTACCGGTGTAACATCCCAAATTTTAAACCCAAAGACGAATAAATAAATAATAGTTAGAATAAATGAAATAAGGATAATAAACTACAAATAGTTATTAAAAGAAGTGTTTTAACATTAGGAAAGGATAACAATAATAACAATAACGTTAGAAAAGAAAGGAGCATTAAATTGAAATTAGAAACAGGCCGGAAAAATAGATAATCCTGTACTAAAATATAAATAGGGTAGAAAATCAAAATAAAAGATTTAAGACTCAAAACACAATTCCCACCGTTGAATATGAAGGTATGATTTTTAGGAAGTTGCTCGTCAAATTTGAGCAAGATCTGACGGTGAACGAAGAAGTTATGGCTATTTGAAATTGGGGAGAAAATAGCTGAAAAATAGAAAAGTGAAGTAGCAGTACCTGAAGGTTTCGCTTAAGCAAAAATCCGTCGCTTAAGCGAAAACCGGAAATTTCCTCACTGAAGCCATTTCGCTTAAGCGAAACTGGTCGCTTAAGCGAATACATGTTCGTGTCAAGGCTGAAGTCAATTCGCTTAAGCGAAAATGGTCAGAGTGGCTTTAAATCGCGCGAGGGACCTTCTTCCTCACTCACTCTCCCCTTGTTTCTCTCTCTCTCTCTCTCCGATTCTCTTTCTCCCTCCCTCCTCCACGGCCTCCACCGGAGCCACCAAGGCTGCAGCCACCACCACCTCCTTGGCCCTTCCTCTTTCTCTTCTCTCTCTCTTTCCCTCACAACGTCCCTCCTCACACTCTCTCTCCACCACCACCAACCACGGTCGCCATCGCCCAGAGCCGCCACCGCCACCACCTCCACGGTCACTACCCTCACGAACCCTATCCCCCTCTCTCTCCCTTTGACCCTTACTCTCTCTCTTCCTCCCCTCCCTCTTCGATCTCTCTCTTCTCTCTCTTTCCGATCGGAGCCGCCACCGTGGCCGCCGATCGAACCACCACAGGCCACCACCACCATAGCCTCTCCCTTATCCCTTCCCCTCTCACACCCACGAGCCTTCTCTCTCTCCACGGATATCACCGGCGCCGTTATCGACCCGTGATCGTGCCGGGCTCGTGTCGGGAACCTCGAAGCTCGAAGCTCTTGCCTCGGTCCAGTCGCGATCGTTCCCACTAATGAGGAGCAACACCGACGCCGTCATCGTCGCCGAGCTAAAATCCAAGTTCTATTTAAAAAAGCCCGAGGTAAGAGGGTTCGCGTTACCTTTACTTGAGAAGTAAATTCTAGGATGCTATAGTGGTAGCTGAGAATAGGATAATTAAAAAGTATGTTAATGAACCTTAGGGTAGTCCCCAGCTGGCATAAATGAGTAATTAGAATTGTTAATTGAAACCACACTTTAGGGAATAAAAGGAATGAGCGTAGAATAAGGCCCGGAACGAATGAGCGTAATTAGAATATTAAAATAGTTAGAATAAAACAAAAACGTGAGCAATCATAAAAATAAAACCATAGGGGAAGTAAAAGGACAAAAAGGGTAAACGAAATAGGCAAAAGAGAGAGTAGAATTAATGAATTAAAAGATAATAAGTATAATAGTACCCGAAGAGTAAAGTGAGGTAAAGGAGGGATTAGTATAGGGAATAATAAATACGTGCAGGACCGAGTAGAGCAATAGGCGCAAAATAATGAATTAGATTTAAAAGAAATAGGAAACCGATAAGCGGATTAATAAAAAGATAATAAAACGAAGAGAGAGTACATTATGAGGGAAGTTAGGTAGAATAATGTAATAAAAATTGAGAAGCTAAATTAAGTTAATAGAGCAATTAAATATAAATATAGTTAATGAAATAGGAACAATGAGTTAGGTAATTGACTGAGATAAGGAAATTAAGAAATAACTAAGAATTAGTAACGAGAACTAGAATACACTATACTTGACCATATTAATTAGAGTTGGATGAAATCGAGGGGAACTAACAAAAAGAAAAAGAGTAAAGTAGAAAATGTAGAAAAAATGTGATAAGACATAAATGAAAATAAAGATTAAAAGTTTTTGATGAGCATAAAAGAATTACTTAAATTATAAGAGAAAGAATGTAACACCCCTAATTTTCGTCTCCCAAATAACCAAGAAATTAATTATAACAATTATTTTATAATTGATTTTGAAGGTTTTAGTTTTTGTACATTATGTATTTTTATTATATAAAAATATGAGATATATTTTTATATGGTTATTTTGTACAAAAATGTGAATATTGTAATTTAGTCCTTGGGTTGGGACCTAATTGCAATATTAAAAAGGTTTTGGAAAAAAGAGTAATTAAATTATTAATTTTTGAATTTTATCAGTATGTAACCGGTTAGAAGGGCTGTGTAACCGGTTACACGATGAACTCAGAAAACTGGGTTAGTGCGTTTGATGAGTAATCACGCGTTTTAACCCAGAAATTGCCACGATTCATTCCTTCCTTGAGTGGAGATAGACGTGTCGCCTTGCATGTTACTCCAATTCGTCTATAAAAGGCTGGATTGCTGAAGGATTTGGGGTTGGTTCTCTGAATTTAGGGATGAAGCTCTGTTTAGGGTTTGTAAGTTCGTCTCTGAAATTCTCCTTCGTTTCTGAGAGTTAGAACATGAGTGATACACTGTTACAAAGCTCGCATCAAGGGCTTTGTATTGATATAAAGGTTGTGAGTTGAGAGTCCCTGAATCAAGAGAACGAAGCTTGCCAAGTTGAGGTGTTGATGCTGTCAAACCTCAGCTTCTGATTTCTGGAGCTGACTTTGAAGCTCGATTTTGGTAAGCACACAAACCCTTTTGGTTTCAAATCTATTCCTACCTCTAGTGCATGTTGCAGAGAACTCAATTTGACTATTTTCCCCAATTCTTAATTGGGTTTTGCATGTCAATTTCCCTGGTTTTGGTACCCTGTCCAACTCTATCTGCATATAGTGGATTTAATGGAGATCTATGTTGGAGCCTTTCTCTCTGCAATGTTTTGGATCAAGCACGAACCTAAGGTAAGGGGGAAGCTTACTATTTGCTAGAATGAGAATAAATTGTGGTCTTATTGATGCTACTCAAATCTAGGCCTTAATTTCATTGGAAACAATCTGAGATGAAGTGGATTATACTATTATGGCTCAGATTGAAAATAAAGAGTTAATACCTTAGTGTAATGAGACAATTTCAAGAGGAAATTATGCATAAATGAAATTGGATTATGACTTAGATCTTTTGAATGATATTATGGTTGGACTTGAGGTATTCTGTTATGCTAAGACCTTGTTATTGGATTGAGTAGAGAAATCAAGGAAAGATTCTTTGAAAAATCAATGGTTTTGTATTCAGGTCTGTAATTCTAACCGGTTAGGTGATGATGTAACCGGTTAGTACCTGAAACTTAAAACTAAAAGTTAAGTTTTTGAGTAAGGATTTTTGATACCAAAGATTACATTCTCTCAATCCAGGTCTATGAGCATATGATAAATTTAAATTCAAAGGTGAATTTTATGAGTAAAGCCATACCTCAAGCTATCATTCAGAAGTTGTGTTTTCTAAGTCATAATAATGGAATTAATGGAAAGACCAACCTTAGTAATTATGTATGCAATGCATGCATAGAGAAAGGTAATGAAATAGGTTGGCAAGGATGGTTAGTGATGTTCGGGGTACTTGACCCTGTACTCTAGGAGTACTAAACTAATGCAACCTACATGATGACATATTATAGATATGTGGCCAGTGTCTGGGACCTGGTTTTATACGTTCTGGGAACGTATGTTAGTGTTCTGGGAACACATTGATATGCAACCTACTTGATGACACATTATAGATATGTGGCCAGTGTCCGGGACCTGGTTTTTATGCGTTCTGGGAACGTATGCGTTCTGGGAACGTGGTGCAAACTCTGGGAGTGGTGCTTATTATTCCAAGTATGGTTTGCTACACGTTCTGGGAACGTGGTGCACACTCTGGGAGTGATGCGTATTATCCAAGTATGGTTCGGCATTACGTTTTGGGAACGAATGTCGGTGTTCCGGGAACACAACGGTGTATTGGATGGACGTCCAAGATGGACTTTTAGAGGCCTCAGTTGTGGAAGAAAATCATGCATCATGCCACCTGCATTGAAAGAATTATTATGATTAACCGGGTGTGCTCATATGATTATGCATCATGATTTGCTACATGTTAACTTGTGGATGTTAGTTTTATTCTCATTTGATTATGCGAATATGTATAGCTAACCCCCATGCCCTTATTAGGTGTTGATCATGCATCTAGCTTGCACAAGAATCAGTAAGGGGAGATGTTCCTTAGGTGCATGCAGAGTGTAGAAAATGTGGGTTGTGAACCCGTTGTGCAGATATCGAGGATCCGGCCAGATGAATGTTTGGACAAAGGACCAGTGACCAGCTCTATAACATTTCTATTTTTTTAATAGAACTTATATGATACATATTTAGGAAAAAGGTATCATAAGAGGAATTCAGTTTCATAATTATACTTATTTGGTATTAATGGACTTGTTACACTTGATATATTTTGGGGGTATAATATGATGATTTTACTATGTTTCCGCAAACTCTGATTTTGTTAGTCAACCTCATTACTAATCAAGTGTTTGTGAAAAGGAATTTTCAAGGGAAGGGAAAATTCTTATTTTCAGATCTTTTTCCAACGATAACAAGTCCAAGTTTTCATAAACTTCTTACTTATCTTATAAAGTAAGATGATATACAAGGTGGTTACACTTTTATGGTATCAGAGCAATGGTCCTGACTCTTGGTCCTTGGGTGTGTGGTCCAATACGCTGGTCATCGATATCTGCAATGTTTCTTGGGAATTATGCTTTCATATACTTCCAAACTAGAGCTAAGGTTATGGGAAATGGCTCTAGATAAGTAGTTTATTCTGCTATTAAGAAGTGTTCTATGAAGTCTAAATAGAAGTATGATAGTCGTATGCTTCTCTTTAGATATGTTGAAAACCCAAAACCACAGTGTTGGTTTATTATGTTTTCATAGAACCAGTGATGAGGAAATTTTAAGGTGTTGTAGTTGAGTCCTCGACTCTGAGGAGGAGTGTTTACCCTCACTCGTGTTAAAGTCAATCAACTTTTCAGACCGAGTGTAGGGCAGTGATCTTCTTAAAGATCAACCTTGTTGAGTTTGTTAAACTCTAAAGCTATCCTTTCTTTTGTTCCTTTCGGATAAGGGTAGTGATCAAAGTTGCTATATGCCTTATCCAATCGGCTATCTCAAAGCAGAGAATCCTACAAATCTTCTTGTAGTGGTTTCTAAGGTATGTCTGAATCGTTCTATTAAGGTATTGGACTTTGTCTATCTACCTGTGTCATGATTTCATTTGATCTTAAGCACGGTTTGGGAATCGAAGGATCAAATTATCATGATTAATGACGATAGAACAACCCTGTATTGGAATTCCCAAGTTTCGAATCTGGAATCCAATGGACCCATGTGTCTGCTTCTGGGCAGCAGTGAAGGAAATAGGGGGTTAAAGAAATATGGGTTTCAAGAAAGGATGTTAGGTTCACCCTTGAGCAAAGAGATAGAGTTTGGAATCAAGTTAATTCTTGAAGCTGATTCTCTCTCTACTACCCTTACGATATGGTATCAGCGGGAATGGTCAAATGAGAGAAACACGTAGAGAAGTTGTTAAAAGAATTGGTTGGACCAGGTTAAAAGAGTCTAAGTGTTTTCTGAGATGGATTGGCGTTGAATTAATCCCAAATCAGGATTCGAGGCAGGGATACACTTGAGATTGCATTTTAATCTCGATACGGACATTATGAGTAGAAAATAATGCCGTTCGGATTGACTAATGCACCTGTTCTTTTATGGATTATAAGAACGGGAACTTTAGATTATATTTGGATACGTTTGTGGTTTATCCTGAGAATCCGGAGGAGCACGAGAAACATCTCAGGATGGTGTTGAGAATCCTGCAAGAGGAGTAGTTGTGTGCTAAGCTCACCAAAGATGAGTTTTTGTTGAGCGAAGCTAAGTTCGCAGGGCATGTGATCTTTAAAGTAAGAAGTTCTTAGGGCTGGCTGGGTACTATCGTCGGAGTATTTAAGGATTTTCTAAGATCGCATGGCCTTTGATCAAGTTGACTTGGAAAGATCAACTGATGGTATTGAATGATAGGATGTTGTTTAATTATGGTGGGGTGATGATGGATTATACCCCAACATAATATGATTAGTCCAAGAGGAATTATGGAAAATGTGAGTAGATTATGATTTAAATCATTTCAGTGATGGATTCAGTTGGAATCAAGGTATTAGATTATGAATAAATCCTATTTTGAGTTGGATTGGATGAGGTAAAGAAAATGGTTTTGAAATTCTTTGGTTTTATTTCTAAAACTATACTTCATAACCAGTTAGAGTTTCTTGTAACCGGTTAGAAGCTGAAAGTCTAAAATAAAAATTTAAGTCCTTGTGAAGGAACTTTTGGTATCAATAAACATCTTCCTCCAATCCAAACTCAATGTCAATTACCTAAGTAAAATTTAAGGAAAGGATTTAAGGTGGTAAAATAACTTAATGCCTTGATTCATCATTGAAATTGATTTGAGAGGATTGAATCATAATACTTATGGATTAATCGAGAATTGAAATTAAGGAGCTACTCCAATCGGAGAAGGTAGAGAATTGAGCTGAATGATGCAAAAGAGACAATAGGCACTAAGATAAGAAGGTTGTGATTCATGAACAAGTTTGGAGTTCGAAAGTATGAAAGATAATAAGAAGAGGAAGAGTTGAATGTAAGATAAAGGCGATGGATGGAGTTTCTTAAAGATTATGGCTCTGAGCTCCATCCTGGCATAGCAAACGTAGTTGCAGACGATTTGAGCTGATAGGCTATTCTTGTGAGCTCAATGATGGTTAAGGAGGTTATCCCGATCGAGGGATTCAGAGACCTAAGTCGGGTAACCCAAGAGGAACCCTCTAAGTATTAGATTGGGAATGTTGCCAATCACCAACGAATTCCTGAATCAGATTCGTGAATTACCACCAGAAGATGAAGAGAAGTTAACTTTTGAGGAAAAAGGAGTTAGATCTCTACGAAGAAACAAAAGAGATTTAATCTTTAGAACCAAAGTCTGTGATTATGGATATTAGAAAATATATTATGGAAGTAAGGGATTTAGGAAGTGTTGTCTAGGACAATCTAGAGGAGAGATCCAAAGGCAAGCACTTCAAGAATAGATTATGTTCGAACCCAAGTTAGCTATCAACTATCAAGGAATAAGGAATTTCTCAATGTTGGAAGCATGTGTGAGGACTATGGGACAGTACATGAACTTCATGCGAGAAAGGTTTGAGTTCAGAATAAGAGAAAGAATGATGAAATACAGGCCCAACTGGAGAAAGAGGAAAAGTAAATGGGAGAATATCAACCACGGAAATATCGAGGTTAAGGAATCCTCGATTGGAGAAAAGTGACTAAGGAGGAAAATAGGAAGGGGAACATTTGTCCATCTCAAGGTGAAAACGGTGAGGCACATCACTTTGAGTTTAAATGTGATGTACTTAAGGGAATAGTCAATTCCGATTGTAGGAAGCTGGAGTATTATTCACCGAATTGTTTTGAAGGAAAAGGTGAGAAAGGAATGGACGAATCCAGCACGAGAAGAATTCACCGGCTGAGATGAGAGTTGAGTGTAATCCTGACATAGACAACCCAAGCCTATCTCTTCCTTTGATCGAAGTTAACTTAGTCAAATGTTTTTCGATTACTTTAATTTAATCGTTTGAGAATATCAATATCTTGTAAGTTCAACTTCAATTTTTCTGTGATCAAAACCCTTATCACAGTTGGATGTGATAATATTTGTGGACACTACAGAAATAGAAAGATCAGTTATGGCTAGAGAGATTAACAACCACCGGGATAGGACAAATCTTTGTCTCCCCAACGGAAATGTCTTTAGAACTTGGCTATCTAACTAAGTCTGATAGTGATAATTACCCTATCTTTAAGTTCATCTAACTTAAAGACCTGTCGTATGATCTTTCTTGCGAAAGATTATATCTGAAAGGGATGATTTTGTTATTAATGGTTTGAATATTAGGACTGATCACCCTAATGTCTCAAACTATTAAGAAATGAAGTCATACAAAATGTTTCTTTGATCGTGCTTGAGAGATCAGAGTGCGCAGCCCAAAAAGTTTTTCCAAAAAGTTTATTGGAAAGTGTTTTAATTGAAGAATATTTATGTGAAGTGTAAAGAGTATTTCTTTTAAAAGAAATTCTTTCACCTAAGAGTTTTATGCAAAGAATTTTGGTTTAAGGTGAAAGGTTTTATTAGAGATGTTTCGAAATAAAAGAACTATATCGAAACTCTTTTAAGTGGGGGAGGACCCTAAAGAACAAATTTTTGGGAGCAAGATGAAGTTTTCTAGTATAAAAATATTTTGGAAAAGTGGAAAATTTCGAAAGATGAATTTCGGGGACGAAATTCCTTTTAAGTGGGGGAGTAGTGTAACACCCCTAATTTTCGTCTCCCAAATAACCAAGAAATTAATTATAACAATTATTTTATAATTGATTTTGAAGGTTTTAGTTTTTGTACATTATGTATTTTTATTATATAAAAATATGAGATATATTTTTATATGGTTATTTTGTACAAAAATGTGAATATTGTAATTTAGTCCTTGGGTTGGAACCTAATTGCAATATTAAAAAGGTTTTTGAAGAAAGAGTAATTAAATTATTAATTTTTGAATTTTATCAGTATGTAACCGGTTAGAAGGGCTGTGTAACCGGTTACACGATGAACTCAGAAAACTGGGTTAGTGCGTTTGATGAGTAATCACGGGTTTTAACCCAGAAATTGCCACGATTCCTTCCTTCCTTGAGTGGAGATAGACGTGTCGCCTTGCATGTTACTCCAATTCGTCTATAAAAGGCTGGATTGCTGAAGGATTTGGGGTTGGTTCTCTGAATTTAGGGTTGAAGCTCTGTTTAGGGTTTGTAAGTTCGTCTCTGAAATTCTCCTTCATTTTTGAGAGTTAGAACATGTGTGATACACTGTTACAAAGCTCACATCAAGGGCTTTGTATTGATATAAAGATTGTGAGTTGAGAGTCCCTGAATCAAGAGAACGAAGCTTGCCAAGTTGAGGTGTTGATGCTGTCAAACCTCAGCTTCTGATTTCTGGAGTTGACTTTGAAGCTCGATTTTGGTAAGCACACAAACCCTTTTGGTTTCAAATCTATTCCTACCTCTAGTGCATGTTGCAGAGAACTCAATTTGACTATTTTCCCCAATTCTTAATTGGGTTTTTCATGTCAATTTCCCTGGTTTTGGTACCCTGTCCAACTCTATCTGCATATAGTGGATTTAATAGAGATCTATGTTGGAGCCTTTCTCTCTGCAATGTTTTGGATCAAGCATGAACCTAAGGTAAGGGGGAAGCTTACTATTTGCTAGAATGAGAATAAATTGTGGTCTTATTGATGCTACTCAAATCTAGGCCTTAATTTCATTGGAAACGATCTGAAATGAAGTGGAATATACTGTTATGGCTCAGATTGAAAATAAAGAGTTAATACCTTTGTGTAATGAGACAATTTCAAGAGGAAATTATGCATAAATGAAATTGGATTATGACTTAGATCTTTTGAATGATATTATGGTTGGACTTGAGGTATTCTGTTATGCTAAGACCTTGTTATTGGATTGAGTAGAGAAATCAAGGAAAGATTCTTTGAAAAATCAATGGTTTTGTATTCAGGTCTGTAATTCTAACCGGTTAGGTGATGATGTAACCGGTTAGTACCTGAAACTTAAAAATAAAAGTTAAGTTTTTGAGTAAGTATTTTTGATACCAAAGATTACATTCTCTCAATCCAGGTCTATGAGCATATGATAAATTTAAATTCAAAGGTGAATTTTATGAGTAAAGCCAAACCTCAAGCTATCATTCAGAAGTTGTGTTTTCTAAGTCATAATAATGGAATTAATGGAAAGACCAACCTTAGTAATTATGTATGCAATACATGCATAGAGAAAGGTAATGAAATAGGTTGGCAAGGATGGTTTGTGATGTTCGGGGTACTTGACCCTGTACTCTTGGAGTACTAAACTGATGCAACCTACTTGATGACACATTATAGATATGTGGCCAGTGTCTGGGACCTGGTTTTATACGTTCTGGGAACGTATGTTAGTGTTCTGGGAACACATTGATATGCAACCTACTTGATGACACATTATAGATATGTGGCCAGTGTCCGGGACCTGGTTTTTATGCGTTTTGGGAACGTGGTGCACACTCTGGGAGTGGTGCTTATTATTCCAAGTATGGTTTGCTACACGTTCTGGGAACGTGGTGCACACTCTGGGAGTGATGCGTATTATCCAAGTATGGTTCGACATTACGTTCTGGGAACGAATGTCGGTGTTCCGGGAACACAACGGTGTATTGGATGGACGTCCAAGATGGACTTTTAGAGGCCTCAGTTGTGGAAGGAAATCATGCATCATGCCACCTGCATTGAAAGAATTATTATGATTAACCGGGTGTGGTCATATGATTATGCATCATGATTTGCTACATGTTAACTTGTGGATGTTAGTTTTATTCTCATTTGATTATGCGAATATGTATAGCTAACCCCCATGCCCTTATTAGGTGTTGATCGTGCATCTAGCTTGCACAAGAATCAGTATGGGGAGATGTTCCTTAGGTGCATGTAGAGTGTAGAAAATGTGGGTTGTGAACCCGTTGTGCAGATATCGAGGATCCGGCCAGATGAATGTTTGGACAAAGGACCAGTGACCAGCTCTATAACATTTCTATTTTTTTAATAGAACTTATATGATACATATTTTGGAAAAAGGTATCATAAGAGGAATTCAGTTTCATATTTATACTTATTTGGTATTAATGGACTTGTTACACTTGATATATTTTGGGGGTATAATATGATGATTTTACTATGTTTCTGCAAACTCTGATTTTGTTAGTCAACCTCATTACTAATCAAGTGTTTGTGAAAAGGAATTTTCAAGGGAAGGGAAAATTCTTATTTCCAGATCTTTTTCCAACGATAACAAGTCCAAGTTTTCATAAACTTCTTACTTATCTTATAAAGTAAGATGATATACAAGGTGTGTTACAAAGAAAAGGAAGAGAAGAAGAAAAAGGAAAAGGAAGAAGGATAATGACAACAGTGGAAAGTAAATAATGTGATGATAAGTCTATAAGTAAAGAAATGAGAGAAAAGAGAAGAATACAGTAAATCAGAAAAAGAGAAAAGATATATGATTAAGAAAAAAGGAAAAAGAGAAAGAGAAAGAAAAAGAAAAAGAAAGAGAAAGAAAGGTAAGAAAATAAAAGTCTGGTGCGAGCCTGGTAAGGCGTGTCGATTAAAAAGAAAATGGAAGTCCGATGCGAGCCTGGTAAGGCGTATCGACATCGATGCGAGCCTGGTAAGGCGCGTCGATTAAAAAAGAAGAAAATGGAAGTCCGATGCGAGCCTGGTAAGGCGTATCGGCATCGATGCGAGCCTGGTAAGGCGTGTCGATTAAAAAGGAAAATGAAAGTCCAGTGCGAGCCTGGTAAGGCGTATCGGCATCGATGCGAGCCTGGTAAGGCGTGTCGATTAAAAAGAAAAAAGAAAAGAAAATGAATAATGAAAAAGGGGAAATCCTAGCGCTCAGTACCGTACGGCTGGCTGGGGCTGGATTACCTAATGAATAATGAATAAGGGAACTCCTAGCGCTCAGTACCGTATGGCTGGCTGGGGCTGGACTACCTAATGAAAAATGGAAAAAGAATAAAGAATGGGAAAGAAAGAATGAAAAGAGAATCAATAATTAAAAGACTGTGAGAATAAGTGAAGAACTAAAAGAGATTAATTATATGAATAATTATGAATGAAAGGCATAAATAATTATGTAGGCTTAGTTATTTGCTATGTCTTCTTATAGGATTTATCTTTTTAAGTTCTGTGTAATGCTACCCTTCTTGCTATATTTTTACAGGTACGGAAGCGGAGCTTACATTGTAGCGGGCCGAACTGGAAACTCTCCACCACGTGGAGTGAATTTGTGATACCCTGAGTGGATTTTTTTTATATTAAAAACTGTTATTTTTGTAATTTATAATATGTGTAGTTATATGCCCTGAAATTGGTACTAATCGGGCGTTAGGATCTGAACTGGGTTTTAATCTGTTGTGTTTATGTTTTTAAATAATTCTGGACTGACAGGTTTAAAGAAGGAAATTTTTGGGAAGTCCGAAAAACAGAGGAAACTCTGCCGGATTTTCGTAAAACCTTTCATAAGAAATAAAATTCTAAAATGAATTTTCAAACTCTGATTTTATTAAAATTTAAAATTAACTAATTAAAGTGAGGATGTTACAACCGGCAGTTGAATAAGGTCACAGTCAAGAATAAGTATCCTCTGCCGAGGATCGATGACCTTATGGACCAAGTTCGTGGGGCTTCAGTATTTTCCAAGATTGATCTGAGATCAGGGTATCATCAGATCAGGATTAGAGAAGAGGATATCTCCAAGACTGCATTTCGATCCCGATACGGGCATTATGAGTATGTTGTGATGCCGTTCGGATTGACCAATGCACCAGCGATTTTTATGGACTACATGAATCGAATCTTTAGACCCTATTTAGATTCATTCGTGGTTGTGTTCATAGACGATATCCTTATTTATTCCAAGAGCCCGGAGGAGCATGCTGAACACTTGAGGATAG
This sequence comes from Crotalaria pallida, assembly GCA_037953625.1. Taxonomy (NCBI): domain Eukaryota; kingdom Viridiplantae; phylum Streptophyta; class Magnoliopsida; order Fabales; family Fabaceae; genus Crotalaria; species Crotalaria pallida. Next base: position 85,402,742 of record CM075649.1, read on the forward strand.
TGTTGAGTATCCTGAAGGAGAAGCAGTTGTACGCCAAACTTACAAAGTGTGAGTTCTGGCTGGAGGAGGTCAAGTTTTTGGGGCATGTGATCTCGAACAAGGGAATAGCAGTTGATCCAACGAAGGTGATCTCGGTTTTGCAATGGGAACAACCAAAGTCGGTCACGGAGGTGAGGAGCTTTCTGGGTCTGGCTGGTTACTGCAGAAGATTTATAGAAGGTTTCTCGAAGTTAGCACTGCCCTTGACAAAGTTAACTCAGAAAGATCAACCATTTATTTGGTACGAAAAGTGTGAAAAGAGTTTCCGAAAGCTTAAAGAAAGATTGACATCCTCCCCTGTATTGATTTTGCCTGATACACGGAAGAGTTTCGAGGTGTATTGTGATGCATCGAAAAAAGGACTTGGGAGTGTTTTGATGCAAGAAGGGAAGGTAGTCGCTTATGCCTCGAGACAGCTAAAAGGTCATGAAATGAACTACCCAACTCATGATCTACAGCTGGCAGCTGTTGTCTTTGCCCTAAAGATTTGGAGGCACTACCTCTATGGCACTACGTTTTGAGTATTTAGTGACCATAAGAGCTTAAAGTACCTTTTCGACCAGAAAGAGTTGAATATGAGGCAGCGCCGATGGATGGAGTTCTTGAAGGATTATGAGTTCGAACTTCATTACCATCCTGGAAAGGCAAACGTGGTGGCCGATGCATTGAGTCGAAAAGCAATGCATATCAGTTCGATGATGGTCAAAGAAGCTGCACTGATTGAAGAGTTTAGAGATTTGAGCCTGACAATGCAAGTGGAACCGACCAACATCAAGTTGGGAATGTTGCAAATTGCAAATGAATTCATGCAAAGGATTCGAGAGTTACAACACGAGGATGAGGGACTTAAGGAAAAGAAGAAACTTATGGAAAAAGGCAAGGAGTTGGAGTTCCAAGAGGGGAAGGATGAAATCCTTCGTTTTAGAGCAAGGATTTGTGTACCAGATGATCTGGATGTAAGAAGGGTGATTCTGGATGAAGCGCATAAGAGCAAAATGAGTATGCATCCAGGAGCTACCAAAATGTATCAGGACCTGAAGAAGATATTTTGGTGGCCTGGCTTAAAGAAGGACGTGGCTAGGTACGTGGCGTGTTGTTTGGTGTGTCAAAAGGCGAAGGTGGAACATCAAAGGCCAGGAGGAGAATTACTGCCCTTGGAAATTCCATTATGGAAATGGGATAGTATCTCGATGGATTTCGTGTCAGGATTGCCAAGGACAACTACTGGTCATGATGCAATCTGGGTGATCGTGGATCGTTTGACCAAGTCGGCGCATTTTATTCCCGTTAATATGCGCTACTCTTTGGAAAAGCTCACTCAGTTGTATATCAAAGAAGTTGTTCGCCTGCATGGGGTACCATCAAGTATCGTGTCAGATCGCGATCCGAGGTTTACGTCGAAGTTTTGGCAAGATCTGCATAGAGCTCTGGGAACAAGACTGAAGTTGAGTTCTGCATACCACCCTCAGACTGATGGTCAAACGGAAAGAACTATTCAGTCATTGGAGGACATCTTAAGAGCTTGTTGCCGCTCGTGGAATTCACGTACAACAATAGTTTTCACACGAGCATTGGAATGGCACCATTTGAAGCTTTGTATGGAAGAAAGTGTCAGACACCGTTATGCTGGTTTCAAGTGGGGGAGAATTCTCTGGTTGGACCAGATTTTGTGCAAGAGACAAATGAGAAGATCAAGATGATACAAGAAAAGCTGAGGACAGCTCAAAGTAGGCAGAAAAGCTATTCTGATAGGAGGAGGAAACCTTTAGAATTTACTGAAGGTGACCATGTGTTCCTTAGAATAGTACCAACCAAAGGTGTTAGTAGAGCCTTGAAAACCCAACAACTATCACCTAAGTTTATTGGTCCTTACCAAATTCTTAAAAGAGTCGGTCCAGTAGCCTATCAATTAGCCTTGCCCCCGTCGCTAGCTAATCTTCATAATGTATTTCATGTGTCTCATTTGAAAAGATATGTCCATGACCCCACCATTGTCCTTAGAATCCAACCCGATGACCTAGAAATTCATGAGAACCTAACCTTTGAAGCTATGCATGTTCGCATTGAAGACCGAAGAGTCAAGCAGCTTAGAGGGAAGGATATTTGTTTGGTCAAAGTCATCTGGATTTGTGGTGATGTAATGGAAGCATCTTGGGAATTAGAGGATAAGATGCGTCAGGACTATCCTGACTTGTTTGTATAAGTTGAATTTCGGGGACGAAATTCCTTGTAAGTGGGGGAGTAGTGTAACACCCCAAAATTTTAATCCCCGATTAATGAAATGTAATTATAAAATTTATTATAATTAATTATTTCTATTTTAATACTTGATTAAAATTTTGTGTTATGTATTTAGGAGATGTGTTTGCATTTATTTAATAAGTATAATTAATCATGAAATAAGTATTTTGCATATTAGTCCCTGGGTTGGGACCTAGAAGTAAATATAGGAAAGGTTTTGGAGGGAAAGTAAATAAAATTATTATTTTTCAAAAACTGGGCAAAATAATCGAGTATTATCTTGAATACTCGAGTATTCTGGTCAGAGTTGCACGAGTTAGTGCGTTTGGTGAGTCACCATCAACGATTCTCGTGTGTTGACATGAAATCGTCTTCCCCAACACGTTCCAGCCTTCGTGTCGACCTGCATGAACTCGTCCTAGGTCTATAAAAGCCAATCAACACTGAATTGTTGAAGGATTTGGTCAAATTCGAGTTGGTTGTTGAAGTTAGGGTTCCTGAGTTTGGGCATTCGATTCTCTTTCTGTGTTTCAATTCGAGTAACAAATCATACACCAATACAAAGCTCACATCACGAGCTTTGTATAGACATAAAATTCGTGAGTTGAGAGTGAGTGTGGAGGAAGAATTGGAGCTTGGAAGTGGAGTTGTTTTCTGTCAAACCATTCTCTGGAGCTTACTTGGAGCCTTGATTTTGGTAAGCTCAAGTGTTCATTGAGTCCCAAATTCGTTTCTATAGTTAGTAGATGTTTCATAGAGTTTAGAAATTCTAATTTCCCCAATTCTTGTCTCTGTTTCATATGTCAACCAATTCAATCTTGGTGCTTCATTCAAAAACTGTCTTGCATGTGGTGCTCAAAGTTACTTTTGTTGTTGGAGAGCTTTTTCTGGGGAATCTTCTGTTAGTACACGTCTGATAGGTAAGGGGAAGTTTTTTTATGCACTAGATAGAGTTTAAATTCCATGATTTTCATTAGAGAGCCACCAAGAGGCTCTAAGGGCTTAAATTGAATAGGAACTTTGGTTTGGAGACCAATTCATGCTCTATGGTTGTTCTGAGCAAGTTTCACATGATGCATGCAAGCTGTAATGAGCATTATTTTATGAGTTTGTTGATTATTTTGCAATTTGAGGTGTTAAGTTGTGAAATTGTATGTTTTATGCATTAATGATCGATTCTCTGTCAAATCTGTAATTTGATAGGTGCTAAGTGTTGTAACATGTTTAATATATGGTATATGAACTCTGTTGATCATTGGGTTGGACTAAAAATGATTAGAATTGAAATGGTATGTAAAAACCAAGTCTTCAGTCTGTTCTATTAGAAAAGACTCGAGTACTTGGCTTGATACTCGAGTAAATTATGATAAACCAGTGTATTTTGTGTTAAAACACTCGAGTATCGGGTCCAGGACTCGAGTAAAAGCTGATTCATGGGGATCTCTTAAGGTAAACCACTCAAGTAATGCAGGGGTCACTCGAGTGTTCTGGAATTAATGAAGAACACTCTGTAGGATTCTCATGTTTTGATGCTAACAATCTCTCTCCAAGCAACAACATTGGCAACATGCAAGCTACACCACATGAAGATTAGAATTAGGATTTTTATTAATTCTATTTCAATGTAATCTTTATTTTATGCAATGCATCTCATTGGTGTGGGTAGCTTAGGTGATTTTAAGAATATTTAAATAATGTCTGATTAAGAGTGAAGATACTTTAAATCTTGATTAAATAGCTTGTGAAAATCATTTTAGAAAAACTTTGTTTTTATTCAGATTCTGATCAGTTTACTCGAGTAATGAGTATTGGTTCACTCGAGTAATTTATGTTCTGATAGGTTAATCGAGTAATGGTTTACACATCACTCGAGTAACTTAATCTGACATGTTTCACTCGAGTGACGTTGTTTGGTTTACTCGAGTAATTCAATCAGTGTTGGGAAAATTTTAAAAGGACTTAATTTTCTCTTTCAAAAAAAAAAGAAAGAGACTTTCATTCTTACAATTTTCTAATACACTTTGAAAAGTAATTCAAGAGCTATTTTACATCTTTCAAGAGCTATCAAGATTCAACAAAGAACTTTTCATTCTTCACTCTATTTTCTATCATTGTTCAAATATTCTTGAGATCATATTTTTGTTCTTAGTGGTTGTTGAAGATTTGCAATTTGTGATTGCATCATTGAAGTTTCAACACAAGTGAAGAATCTCACAAGGAAGACTTTGAGGATCAAATCAAAGCAAGAAAAGAGGATTGGTTGGAAGCATCTTCAATCAATTAGCAAGGAAATCTAGAATACTCAAAAGGGGTAGATTAGATCAAAGTGTTTGGTACACACTTTGAGTTGGGTTTTAAGATAGGAGAACTAAGAATCTAGTTGCATCTTAAAACATTGTAAAATCTACATTTGAAGATTTCTAGTGAAGAATCTCTCTTGATTTAAGAGGGGACTGGAGTAGCTTTCAAGTGGGTGAAAGTGAACCAGGATAAATCCTTGTGTCTCTTTTATTTTCATTCCTTGTATTTCATTAATTCATTAACATTTGCATTTTTAGGTTAGAATTGGGGTTTTCTTAATTCTACTCAATTGATCTAAAATTGCATGTTAATATTACCTTGAAATTGTTCATATTAATCATTCATAATTTGTTGAATCATCATAGCATTGTTATTCTTGAAGAACTCCATTGAAAACAAAGTTTTAAATTGAATTTTACCCAGTTTACTCGAGTAAAGTTCTTGTCACTCGAGTAATCTGCTTTCAGTTTATAAACATTACTCGAGTAGGTTTTCTGTTACTCGAGTGATTTAAAATTTGCTTTCGTAATACTCGAGTGATTTGCTGAATACTCGAGTGAAATTATTTTTGGTTGCGTATTACTCGAGTGAAGGCTTGAGTTACTCGAGTAATCTGAACTGAATTCTTAAGAAAATTTATTTTCATAAAACCATTCTCTTAGGTGGACGAAAAATCTGTAATAAGGCTTCAATATTCTATTCACCCCCCCTCTAGACTATATTGAGCCGCTTGTTGGTTTCCAACAAGTGGTATCAGAGCTCGGACGAAAAATCCGAGCCTTAAAAAGCTTTTTCGAAAAGATCCTTTTTACTTGGAAACAATGGGCTCAATTTCAAATCCTTTCGGTGGTGAAGGAACTTCCATTAATCGTCCTCCACTATTTAGTGGTGAGGGTTACGCTTATTGGAAGGTCCGCATGAAAATTTTTATTCAAGCCATAGATATGGAAATTTGGAACGCCATAGAGAATGGACCTTTTGTTCCTCAAACGAAAGTAAATGATGTTGTTTCAATTAAACCTCAATCGAGTTGGGACAATGATGATAAGAAGAAAGTTGCATTTGATTTAAAAGCTAAAAATATCATCACGTCCGCTCTTTCTTATGATGAGTTCTTTCGAGTATCTCAATGTGTTGATGCTAAACAAATGTGGGACACATTACAAGTCACACATGAGGGCACTTCGGAGGTTAGAAGGGCTAGGCTAAATACACTCATGCATGAATATGAACTCTTTCGTATGTTACCTAATGAAAACATAGGTGACATGCAAAAGCGGTTCACTCATATCATTAATCATCTTTCTGCACTTGGAAAAGTTATATCTAATGGTGAAGTTGTTAATAAGATTTTGAGATGTCTTAGCAGGGAATGGCAACCTAAGGTGACAGCCATTATGGAAGCTAGAGATGTGGATCAAATTGATTTAGCAACTCTATTCGGAAAGCTTCAAGAGCATGAAATGGAGCTTGGACGGTTATCCATGAATGAAGATGCCGATAGGAAGAAAAAGGGGATAGCTCTTAAATCAACTTCAAAATCCCTTAAGGCACAAGAGGAAAACTTTCAAGTGGATGACTCGGACTCCGATATAGATGATGAGACCCTTGGCTTGCTAGTTAAAAAGCTTGGTAGGTTCCTTAAGAAAAAGGGGAACTTTAATAGAAATAGACAAAGAGATTCTAAGGACTCACAACCAAGAAATAAGACTAACAAGGATCACATCAAGTGTCATGGATGTGGAAAGCTTGGTCACTATCGATCGAATTGTCCAACTCATTCTAAGAAGTCGGAAGGTGACAACTCAAAATTCAATTCTTCTAAAGGAAAAAGGGCTTACATAGTATGGGATGAAGTGGAGAGTCAATCAACATCTAGCTCATCGGATGATGAAGAACTTGCAAATCTATGTTTAATGACAAAGCTTGATGAAGAGGAATCTTCGAGCATTAAATCAAGTGAGAACGTCAATGAGGTAGATTATCTTTCCGATGCTAGCTCAAGTTCTAATTCTCCTTCATTCAATGAATTGTACAATGTGTATGTAGAGATGCATAAAGAGTTGAAGAAACTTGCTAAAATAAATGTTGAAAGAAAGAATTTCATAATGAAGCAACATGAAAAGATAATTGAACTTCAAAAAGATTTAGAAGAACTTAAGCTTCAAAATGAAACTCTAGAACTCATTTATGCAAACTCTACATGCAATTGTGAATTGAAATCAAATGAGACTCCATCTTGTGAAAATTGCAAGTCTTTGGAAAAAGAAGTTTTTAATTTGAATGATCGACTTGCAAGGCTCATGAAAGGAGATACTTCTTTAGATCATTTGCTTTCAACTCAAAGGAACAATAGCAATAGATCCGGTCTTGGCTATACCAAACCTAAGAAACGCAATTATCGCAAAGTTGGTGGATTTTCAAAGAATAAGATTTCTAAAAACCCAACTTGTCATTATTGTGGAATCTTTGGGCATACCACGAATAAATGTAATATAAAGAAATTTGGTATACCAAGCGGTGAATATATTTGGATTGTTAAGGGGACTTCTCCTCATGCTAACAACAAAGGACCCAAGACCACTTGGGTACCTAAGTCAACCAAATGATATCTTTCTTGTAGGTGTGTCTTCGAACCAAAGAGCGAAAATGGTACTTGGATAGTGGTTGTTCGAGACACATGACGGGAGACAAAACGCACTTCATGGAACTTACTCCGAAAAATGGTGGATTTGTGACATACGGCGACAACAACAAGGGCAAAATTCTAGGAGTCGGGAAAATCGGTAACGTATCTAATCTTGTCATAGAAAATGTCCTATACGTAGAAGGCTTAGAACACAACTTGCTTAGTATAAGCCAACTATGTGATATGGGCAATTATGTGACATTTACTCCGGAATTATGCTTCATTAAGTCTTCTATAGATGATAGTGTTAAGTTTGTTGGTCGTCGCTCTAATAACACTTACTTAATTGATTTGGATGAGATAACTTCACTATTTTCAAAATGTTTCAAATCTTTTGATGATGAAATTCGTCTTTGGCATAGACGAATTGCTCATGTGAATGTGAATCAATTGAACAAACTTTTGCGAAAAGATTTAGTGATTGGTTTGCCTAAACTAAACTTTAAGCTTGATGGCATTTGTGACTCTTGTCAAAAGTGCAAGCAAGTTAAAAGTTCTTTTAAACCTAAAAATGTGATAAGCACAACAAAGCCTTTGGAGCTAATCCATATGGATTTGTTTGGCCCTTCACAAATTAAAAGTTTAGGTGGCAATTACTATGGATTTGTTTTAGTAGACGATTTTACTAGATTCACATGGACTTTATTTTTATCCGCAAAAAGTGAAGTTTATAAATGTTTTAAAAAATTTGCCAAACTCATCCAAAATCAACTAAGTTTGAAAATTGTGTCTATTAGAAGTGATCACGGAGGTGAGTTTGAAAACACTAGGATTGATGCGTTTTGTGATAAGTTTGGTATTGATCATCAATTTTCGGCCCCTAGGACTCCGGAGCAAAACGGAGTTGTAGAAAGGAAAAATAGAATATTAGTGGAACTTGCTCATACTATGTTGATAGAATCAAATGTTCCTAAATATTTTTGGGCTGATGCGGTAAACACCGCTTGCTATGTGCTTAATAGGGTTCTTATTCATCCGCATTTAAATAAAACACCTTATGAACTTTTAAAAGGGCGAAAGCCAAATATCTCACATTTTCATGTTTTTGGGTGTAAGGTGTTTGTTTTAAATAACGGAAAGGAACCGGTCGGCAAGTTTGACTCTAAAGCCGACGAAGGCATATTCATAGGTTATTCAACTCATAGCAAAGCATATAGAGTCTACAATAAAAGAACATTAACCGTTGAGGAATCCGTGCATGTTGTATTTGATGAATCTTCGAAAGGAGATTGTGTTGTTTCTTGTGATGATTATATAGGTACATTTTTGGATCATGAGAATTCAACACCACAACAAATGGAAGAGAATCAAAATGAAGATCGAGAGGTGCAAGCACAAGATAAAGACTTAGCACAAGAGATACAACCTCAATTACCAATAGCTTGGAAGTCCAACAAAAATCATCCGATTTCTAATATCTTAGGTGACATTGCGAAGGGAGTGGTAACCCGACGCACTTTAAACAATTTTTGTTATTATGTTGCCTTTGTATCTCAAATAGAACCTAAGAATATCAAAGAGGCTCTTCAAGATGATCATTGGATTATGGCCATGCAAGAAGAATTAAATCAATTTGAAAGAAACCAAGTTTGGGAGCTTGTGCCAAAACCCGATGATCGTCCTGAAATTGGTACTCGGTGGGTATATAGGAATAAGTTAGATGAATCGGGTATTATTGTTAGTAATAAAGCTAGGTTGGTAGCACAAGGTTATAGTCAAGAAGAAGAAATCGATTACGATGAGACATATGCTCCCGTTGCTAGATTAGAAGCTATTCGTATTCTTCTCGCTTTTGCTTCAATTATGAATTTTAAATTGTTTCAAATGGATGTTAAGAGCGCCTTTCTTAACGGATACATTCAAGAGGAAGTTTATGTGTCACAACCTCCCGGATTCGAGAGTTTTGAACATCCGGACTACGTTTTCAAACTGAAAAAGGCTTTGTACGGTTTGAAACAAGCTCCTAGAGCTTGGTACGACCGACTAAGCAATTTTTTATTACAAAAAGGTTTTAAACGAGGTACTGTTGACACTACACTTTTTATTGAACGTTCCGGTAAGGATATTTTATTGGTTCAAATATATGTTGACGATATTATATTTGGTGCTACTAACGATAACTTGTGTAAGAAGTTTTCAGAATTGATGCAAAGTGAATTCGAGATGTCGATGATGGGAGAGCTTACATTCTTTCTTGGCCTTCAAATAAAGCAGCTTAATGATGGCATTTATATTCATCAGAGTAAATATTGTAGAGAGCTTCTCAAACGTTTTGGAATGGATTCGTGCAAATCCGCTTCTACACCAATGAGCGTTGCATGCTACCTAGATCAAGATGAGGCTGGAAAAGCGGTAGAGGTAACGAAGTATCGTGGTATTATTGGTAGTTTGTTATACTTAACTGCATCTAGGCCTGATATCATGTTTAATGTATGTATGTGTGCACGTTTTCAAGCAAAACCGAAAGAGTCGCATCTAACTGCTGTCAAAAGAATAATGAAATACTTAAAGGGTACAACGAATACTGGACTTTATTATCCTAGGGATGCTTTTCTAAAACTTATAGGATATTCGGACTCTGACTTTGCCGGTTGTAAAGTTGAGCGAAAAAGTACAAGCGGAACATGCCATTTAATTGGTAATTCACTTGTATCGTGGTTTTCTAAAAAGCAAAATTGTGTAGCTTTATCAACCGCGGAGGCCGAATACATAGCTGCAGGTAGTTGTTGTGCTCAAATTTTATGGATGAAGCAACAATTATCTGACTTTGGTTTAAATTTAACAAATATCCCTATAAAGTGTGATAACACTTCGGCAATTAATTTGACTAAAAATCCAGTATTACACTCAAGGACAAAGCATATTGAAATTAGGCATCACTTTTTGAGAGATCATGTTCAAAAAGGTGATTGTGTTATTGAGTTTGTTCAAACTTCGGATCAATTAGCTGATATCTTTACAAAACCATTACCAAGGGACACATTTTATAAGATTCGAAGAGAACTTGGTATTTTTGATGAATTAACTATTAGCTAATTGTATTTGATGTTTTTTATACTCACCTTCAAGCCTATTTCAATGTGACTTGTATTTTGAGTTGTTGTATCTTATTAAAGTGTTTATCATTTTTTTTATGCAGTTATGTGTGTATGTTTTCTATAATATGCTAATTGCTTTATTTGTATGTGTGTTACTTGCTACATGCTAAGTGTTTCTCTGTGTTTGTGCATGAAAAATGATTTTGCATGAAAAAAAATGAAATTTTTGAAATTCTGGACAGTTCACTCGAGTAACAGAAATTTCACTCGAGTAATTTTAAAAACTCTTTCGTATTACTCGAGTAATTCTGTCTGTCACTCGATTAATTTTAAAATGACTTGCGTATCACTCGATTAAGTTCATCCATCACTCGAGTAAAATCTTTTTATCTTTCGGCATACTCGAGTAACATACTCTTTCACTCGAGTACTGCTCGAATCACTCGAGTAACGTATGAACATTACTCGAGTAACTTACGTGATTTTAAAAGCTGAACTGTTGAAATCTGCATCATTTTCCCGATTTTTTCATTTGCATATTCTCTGTTTATGTTTCTGTTTCATGTTTCTGACTCTGTTGCTACTATGACTTTAGGACTTTGTGTATGGTCTAGTTTGTTTAGTTTTCGTTTTGATTATCTGCTATGATTTGCTGCATAGTGTGATGCTCTGATACTCTGTTTTATGGTGCTATATTCGTTGTTCGTTTATATTCGTTGTTTATATACGTTGAGGCACTATTGTGGTTTATTTTGGTATTGTCTTTATTGTTATATATTTTCTATACCATTGTGAACTACTTACCTTCAACTTTTGGCAGAAGACTTTTCTCAAAAATATTATCTTTTTAATGATGCCAAAAGGGGGAGAATATTTTGTTGATGTTGTTCTTGTAGGTTAAGTTTTATTATATTTTTCCTAGATGTTTTACATTTAGGGGGAGTATGTTAAAACTTAGTGCTTAATTTGAAAGGAGGTTTGTCATCATCAAAAAGGGGGAGTTTGTAGGATTCTCATGTTTTGATGCTAACAATCTCTCTCCAAGCAACAACATTGGCAACATGCAAGCTACACCACATGAAGATTAGAATTAGGATTTTTATTAATTCTATTTCAATGTAATCTTTATTTTATGCAATGCATCTCATTGGTGTGGGTAGCTTAGGTGATTTTAAGAATATTTAAATAATGTCTGATTAAGAGTGAAGATACTTTAAATCTTGATTAAATAGCTTGTGAAAATCATTTTAGAAAAACTTTGTTTTTATTCAGATTCTGATCAGTTTACTCGAGTAATGAGTATTGGTTCACTCGAGTAATTTATGTTCTGATAGGTTAATCGAGTAATGGTTTACACATCACTCGAGTAACTTAATCTGACATGTTTCACTCGAGTGACGTTGTTTGGTTTACTCGAGTAATTCAATCAGTGTTGGGAAAATTTTAAAAGGACTTAATTTTCTCTTTCAAAAAAAAAAGAAAGAGACTTTCATTCTTACAATTTTCTAATACACTTTGAAAAGTAATTCAAGAGCTATTTTACATCTTTCAAGAGCTATCAAGATTCAACAAAGAACTTTTCATTCTTCACTCTATTTTCTATCATTGTTCAAATATTCTTGAGATCATATTTTTGTTCTTAGTGGTTGTTGAAGATTTGCAATTTGTGATTGCATCATTGAAGTTTCAACACAAGTGAAGAATCTCACAAGGAAGACTTTGAGGATCAAATCAAAGCAAGAAAAGAGGATTGGTTGGAAGCATCTTCAATCAATTAGCAAGGAAATCTAGAATACTCAAAAGGGGTAGATTAGATCAAAGTGTTTGGTACACACTTTGAGTTGGGTTTTAAGATAGGAGAACTAAGAATCTAGTTGCATCTTAAAACATTGTAAAATCTACATTTGAAGATTTCTAGTGAAGAATCTCTCTTGATTTAAGAGGGGACTGGAGTAGCTTTCAAGTGGGTGAAAGTGAACCAGGATAAATCCTTGTGTCTCTTTTATTTTCATTCCTTGTATTTCATTAATTCATTAACATTTGCATTTTTAGGTTAGAATTGGGGTTTTCTTAATTCTACTCAATTGATCTAAAATTGCATGTTAATATTACCTTGAAATTGTTCATATTAATCATTCATAATTTGTTGAATCATCATAGCATTGTTATTCTTGAAGAACTCCATTGAAAACAAAGTTTTAAATTGAATTTTACCCAGTTTACTCGAGTAAAGTTCTTGTCACTCGAGTAATCTGCTTTCAGTTTATAAACATTACTCGAGTAGGTTTTCTGTTACTCGAGTGATTTAAAATTTGCTTTCGTAATACTCGAGTGATTTGCTGAATACTCGAGTGAAATTATTTTTGGTTGCGTATTACTCGAGTGAAGGCTTGAGTTACTCGAGTAATCTGAACTGAATTCTTAAGAAAATTTATTTTCATAAAACCATTCTCTTAGGTGGACGAAAAATCTGTAATAAGGCTTCAATATTCTATTCACCCCCCCTCTAGACTATATTGAGCCGCTTGTTGGTTTCCAACACACTCGAGTACTCATGAACTACTCGAGTATTTTTATGAAGCTGAAACCCAAATCCCCAGAAAGACATGAACACTCGAGTATCCGAAAGAATACTCGAGTAATCTGGGAATAAGTGAAGAACACTCGAGTATTCTGAAGAACACTCGAGTAATTCACCCAGATATTTAAAAATACCATTTTTAATTCTGAATCATTGATTAAAACTTAAATAACAATAATCCAAGTGATCTAAGACTTAAAGGAACCTGATTGATGATATGATAAGTTTTCATTTGAATGACGAGACGCTGCTCGGGTGGCACGTCGGGTATTATTAACAAGAAAAACATCAATCAATCCTTTTAAGCGAAAAATGATGCATTCATTTTGGAGTCTGGATGGTAGGTCGTTTATCATGTTTAATCCTATACTATGCTTAATCCTTTTAAGCCAAATGACGCTTGCTTGATGACACGTTATGGTTGACGACGTGGTCGGCTTAGTGGATGCTGATATGGTTATACCGTTTGGATGACGGGATGTGCTCGGGTGGCACGGATTCCAAGCTTGTCGTGTACATTCTTGGTGAATGTACGAATGTTGTACACCTAGGAGTACAACGCACGGTTGAGTGCTGGGAAGTAAAGGATGGACGTCAGAGAGTGACATAGATTGATGGAGATAGGATTGAGAGCTAAGTTCATACATCATGCCACTCAGTTAAACTAAGTTTGATAAATGAAACAAGTATGAGCATCCTACTTGCACCCTATTTCTGCTAAATGCTAAATGTGTTTGTTGTTTATTGTTGCATGTTTATACCTTTGCATTATTCATACATTTCTGCTCTATTGATTATGTGTATAGAAATGCTTACCCCTATGCCTTTGTAGGTGATGTCACGTTACATCGCTTGCATCGAGATCCGGCCACTTCCTAGTGGCACATGGATCTATGAGGACCATCGCGCGGTGTTCGAGGGAGAGGTGGAGGTTACCTTCTACCACCCGAACCCGTTGATTCGATTTCGTCCTCGTAGATTTAGGATTCCCATCATATACACTATGCACGTACCCCCGTTTTACACATATCATGGACCACCTTCCACACGACCAGCTCGCTCTTATCACAGTTTTCGTTTCAGACCTACCCGCTCACACCCTTTTTCCTCGAGAGTCGTCCGCGAGGATACTCCCCCTTCTGATCCGAGGAGCCCAGTCAGGGTCACACCATCTCCTGACCCCGTACCTAGTGGTAGGGTACACTCTCCATCGGATGAGATCGAGGAGGATCCCGTGGAGGATGAGAGCGGAGGCGAGCCTGTCGTTCATTCCACCGGGAGTCAGTGGAGGGATGATGATCCCTAGGTATGTGTATAAGGTGTATGATGAGGATCAGGGGATCCAATGTGGGGATGCCGTGGAGGAGATTCTGCTGCTGCTGCTATTGATGATGATGCTTTCTTTTGCTACCTGGAGACTGCTACTGCTATCACTATAACTACTGCTGTTGCCGGATCTATGAGACCACCTCTAGAGTCTATATTTTTTTGAGATGTATATATTGTGGATATGCTTTTGATTACTCTAGGGTTATGGTTTTATTTTGGACATAGATCTTTTATGGACTTGTATTATGGATCTTGGAGTTATGACTTATTTACATATCTATATGGGAATTACGTTTATATTATAAGTATGCATAGTTCCACTATTTCCGCTTACTCTGATTTAACCTATTTAAAGAATTCGGCTACAAAAAGAATTAAATGGTAATAGTTTTATAAAACGAAAGAAAAGATGGCATCGCTTACTTTCTATCATATAAATACGATTTCAAATACGAATGTTATCCAGCTTGTGAAAAGGTTTTAGAGAATGCCGAATTCAACACAATTGTTTAAAATGATATAGAATTTCTTCTCCAAGAATTCCATATTTGGATTTGTGCACCCGCCTAAGAAAAGAAAATTTTATTTCTACATTTTCAATGAATACTTACAAGTCCATATTTTATTTAGAAAGAAAGAGATAATTATCGTATTAACTATTTGGATATATACAAAAGGGTGTCACAGTAAGCTCATGCTAGATGACCATAACTACCATACTCAACACAAATTAGATGCAAATATGCAATCATTTGTAGGCTACACGATACCAGTGACCCTCAAGCCACACTTTTCCAATCACTGGTTTTGTGAGATCAATTTCCACACAAACTCTTGCATACTCTCCTTTTGGCACATTCAACGTAGCATGATCAACCTTGGTTGGATATCATATCGTGGAATCGTTGAAATCTGAGAATTTTGGTATGAGTTCAGTGTTTGAACAAGTCTATTATGTGCGATATGACCTTTGTAAATGAAGGTTTGAAGTTAGAGTTGATTGGAAATGAAAATGGTGTGTTAAAACTTTGTTTTTGTGCATCTGCTATCATGAGTAATCGATTACCACGACAGGGTAATCGATTATTTTGATGCATCTGTTTCAGACTTTGAAAAATACACGTGGTAATCGATTATTAGTTCAGGGTAATCGATTATCTGTGTGAAAATTTCAGAAAAAAATACAATTTTTAATTTCTAACAATTCTTAACTTACAAGTAATTGTCGATTTTGAGGGGTATACTAAGTGTTAAAGTCTGGAATCATGGTTTACTTGCATGAATGAAAATTTGATACTTTGAGTTGTTAAAATATGTGTTTTATGCATAATTTGTGAGAATATTGGATTTCTGAGATTTGATTTGATTTCAGTGTAGGAGTATATTTGTTTTACGCCATTTGATCTCTATGAATAGTGGTTTTGAGTTAAGATTGATTAGGATTGGAAATGGTATGTTAAAACTCAAGTTTTCTGTAATATGCTAATATGGGTAATCGATTACCACGAGAGAGTAATTGATTACTTCTTTGTATTTGTTTCAGATTTTGAAAAATACACGTGGTAATCGATTATCAGTTCAAGATAATCGATTATCGGTGTTAAAAATTCAGCAAAATACCATTTCTAACTTTTAATAATGTTTAACTTACAATTAAGTATTGGTTTTGAAGAGATCACACTGAAATCATATCTGAAATAATATGGGATTATTATTTAAGTGGTATTCATAAAAAGCTTGTATTTATTTTATAATAAGTTGAAATATTATAAAATAATTTAAAGAACAACTTAATTGAAACATTAATGCGTTCATGCATGGTGTTGGTAGAGTTTATCGTTTATCATGTTCGAGGAACATGAGGAGGGCCTCTGGGAGTGCCAAATGTTACTGCCAGCTCGATGACACATCAAGGTGGACGATGTGGGCAGTATGTGATATACTGTTGAATTGATGTTTCAACGGTGTGATGCACACAAGTGATAAGGTTTACGTTTTGGCGACGTGGCATTCATCAGACATGGTGACATTGTTTAACACCTCTGTTATGTATCACTAGTGATAAGGTTTACGTTTTGGCGACGTGACATTCATCAGATGTGGTGACGTTGTTTATCACTCTCGTTGTATATTTTAAAGTGATAGGTTTACATTTTGGCGACATGACGTTCACCAGATAAGGTGACGTTGTTATCACTTCCGAGCTAGTACGCCAAATGTTCAGATAACGTATCAAAAGTATTCTTGGATTAGAATACGCCAATGTTATGGATGGACGTCCACAAGGATATTTAGTTGAAGTATCTCAGGCTTGAGAGATGACATGCATAATGCCATTATACTTAAAGAGTTCCATTATAAATGAATCTGGCTTGAACATATGCATATACATGTTGATTGATGACTTGATATATATGGTTATTAAACTTCCAGTTGCTCTTATTTGATTATGTGTATTATATGCTTACCCCTGTGCCCTTATTAGGTGTTGGCCAGAAACTTAGCTTGCGTCGAGATCAAACCTATCCCTAGTAGTGCATGGATGTTTGAGGAGCATCGAGCTACTTTTGAGGGTGAGGTTGAGATTACTCTCTATCATCTTAACTCTCCTTGCTCGTGTGCGCCCTCGTAGGTTTAGGGTTCCCATTATCCATACTGTGCACGTACCCCATTCTATACCTATAGGGAACTACCACTACCAGCTCAACCAGTACGTAAGCTCCATAATTTTCGTTTTCAAATGGCCACTCGTTCTCTTCCCTTTGTTTTCTAAAATTTCATTGAAACTGATATTCCCTCACCTGGTCCGACGGGTACTGTTAGGACTGTGCCTGCTGCAGATCCTAGACCCAGTGGTAGGGTCTCTACCCCGATGGACGACAGCGAGGAGGATTCGGAGGAGGGAGAGAGCGAGGAGGAGATACCAGTCGAGACAGTTACTAGACCTCAAGGAGGATCGAGTGGTTCCTAGGTATAAGCATAGTATAGGAAGTGTGGATCCTGGACCTTAATTGTACCTGCTATGGACTCTATGGAAGGATTGATTCTACTCTGGTGACTTGGACTACTACTGCTATTGCTACTTTTGGA
This sequence comes from Crotalaria pallida, assembly GCA_037953625.1. Classification (NCBI taxonomy): domain Eukaryota; kingdom Viridiplantae; phylum Streptophyta; class Magnoliopsida; order Fabales; family Fabaceae; genus Crotalaria; species Crotalaria pallida. The sequence continues at coordinate 85,420,050 of CM075649.1, forward strand.
TCAGCTCTGGAGCCATTGTCATGATATGTTTTATAATGTATATATTTTGGGAGAGCTCTAGAGTGATGATCCCACTTTTAGTTTTCAGATGTATGAACTTGTATCTTGGATCCGGTATCTTCGTACTACTTTGGACTATGTACCCTTTTTACCACTGATGTATACATATATATATATATTGTTTATATTATCCGCTCATGGTCCAATGATTTTCCGCTACTCTGATATTGTTTAAGAAGGATTCGTTTACGTCACTTCGAAAGATTAATAATTTAAGCTATGAAAATGACGAGTGATAGCCTCACTACTATTTTCATAATAAAGCTATATTAAGTTTTCAAAGTCATGTGAATGCTATCGCACTCTTTACTTCTAAGAATTCATGACACACTTTGTTGATCTCAATGGACGTCGAATCCATAATTAAATCAATATTTATGATATTTTTCCGAGATCCAAAGGTTTTTTGATTTTGCGCACCTGACCCATTAGGGTTTTAAAGGAAAGAGAAAAAGAAAAAAATTTATTTCCTACAAACTCTAATATATTAACAAGTCCATAATATTTCAGAGTTGTACATTTTTAATTATTTATTTCTTATTGACTCGGGTTTAGAAAATAGGGTGTTGCAGTTATCCCAAAATTACCTATTTTGTGATCAATACAAAATCCTTTTACAAAAACAAAATCCTTTTACAAAAACAAAATCCAACTATTTATAAATTTAAGGTTCTAGGCATGGTTGCTAGTTAAATTGTGACGTTAGAATCACAATAAGTAGTTATACTCTACTAATGAGAGTGTAATCCTCCTCGACGCATAGAACCTGCGAACTCTTTGACCATGTACCTAAAAATAACCACTAAGAGGTGAGCTGGTTAATCATAAATATAACATATATATATATCTACACAAAGGATTTATCCTTTTAAATTACTAACACTTATATATATATATACACACACATTCATATGTACAATAGCATGGAACAATTTTCATAATACATAACTACATATAGAATGCAACTGTAACATCCCAATTTAATAAAATAAAATGTAATATTATTATCATTAAATAAAAGGTTTGAATTACAAATCGTTCGTTTTAAAATTTGGGATTACAACATGAAATCAACAATAATTGGATCGAACTCTTTTCTTTCGACCTTCATCATCATGAAACTCTGGTTCTTGCCCCTCCAAGCTCCACCTAAAATATTAAACCACAAGGGAGTGAACATCTTTTCATAATATAATAGGAATTAAGAATTGAAAATAAGTAAATGAGAATTATTAAAATTTAAATTCTCAAGTTATTAAGCTATTGGATTCCAACATATACATTTCTCAATTAGAATTATAGAATTTATGGATTTATTGCTTTTATTACATTTATTTCGTAACTACCTTAATATTACTTCCTTTAGCATCACATTGGTAATTTTTATTTGTTTAACTTTCAATTATCATGTACTTAACTATAATTCAATTTCAATATATTTCCTCTAAGTTAATAATAGCCTTGGTATATTTTCATTCACAATTATATTATGTTATTATCAATTATGTAATATATTTGCAAATTATCATACAAGTCATGATCGAACTTATTTCAATACAATAACATGCATTTCATGATTTAGTTATAAAACTATCGTTCCGTATGTATCCTAATTGGCACAATAACATTCCATATTCATTCAGGCATTTCATCGAGTATCATAGCTACACTAATTTTTAACTAGTTAAATTATAAGTTCTTAATAATAATTAAGCACATAAATGTTTAATCCACCTACAGAGGTAGGTGGCAGAGAAAAATCAACTATCCTAGGGTTTGATTTATATATATTAATCGTTTACTAATTCTAAAACCTAATCTCTATTCTAAAAGAAAAGAGTTCCTCCCTTACCTCAAGGGAGAAGAAAACCCAACTCCAAAGCACTTGATTTTATGAGTTATTTTCTAAAGCCCTTCTCTTTTGGTTTTGTTGATGGAAATCCTCAAGAACAAGCAGGAATTATAGAAATTTGAAGGAGGAAGAATAAGATTGAGATGGGGTTTGATGGATGAACATGAATATAAAGATTATAATTGGTGGGAAGGTAATTGTTGTAAATCTATGGTGTTGGGGTTGTATGTGGATGTATGTAAGTTTGTTGGTGGATGAAAATGAGGTTTGGTGCATGGAAAATGGCTCCTGGTGCGTGTGGTGCAATCTGGTGCGGCTGGAAGATGGGAATGGTGGGGCTGATTTCGGGTGCTGGTGCTGATTTATAGCACCGCGCGCGTTTGGGCACGCGCCAGATGCGCCTAGGCGCGCCATCTGGTCCCACCGTCTCTAGAACATTCTGGTGCGCACGGGAGATTTCTAGTGTTGGGGAATTTGCGCGCCTGGGCGCGCTTGACTTGCGCCTGGGCGCACCAGGTCCACGCCTGGGCGCACCAAACCTGGCGCCTAGGCGCGCCAGTGGCTGTGGCAAAAGTAATTTGCGCACCGGTGCGTCCAGACGCACCGGTTCACTCTGAAATCCTGATTTTCGCATTTCGGTCCGATTTAAGGATTTCTAACCCTTCCTAACACTAAATCAAGGCACATTTATAAATCATATTTTCCTATTGTCGGACACACGATCACTAAAACCAAAAAAGGCGAAAGCTCCAGTAACGAAACTCCAAACTCAACCCATTACTTACTCATTCTTACTCACACTCTTTAGGTTGACCTTTTAACTCCTTAGTCTAACGCCGTTTCCATACGAGGCGTAACCAAGTGGTCGAATAACATTCAGCGCCTCAAAATCCTAATTTGTCTCTTAGACCTTGTAACACCCTATATAATAATTACCCTTAATTACCCGAAAATTAGGATTTGAAATTTCTTTTTCATTAATTCAAAAACATCAGAGTTATAAGCGAAAGACTTTAATACATAAAAATCAAAAGCATAAATTAAGTACATCCAGTTCGGTCATTCAAAACACAAATCAGTGTTTTAGCTCGGCCCAAATGGCCGAGACCCATCCACCTATCTGGCTCTAAATAGCTTACTCTCCCTGTGAGGGAGAGTGATCCTGCTCGGCCGGGGACTGCGTCTGCTCGGGCTCAGTACCTGAAAAATGGTAAGGAGGTGAGCATTACACAGAAATTAAATAAGCAGTTTCTAAAATGCCATACCGAACTACCAAGCCAAACACAAGTAGTCAATTAACAAATAGTAACAAGTAATCAAACCACACGCATACATCATCACGTAATATTATTTAGCTTGACTCACATCCTACCATCTAATTTAGCTCAGCTCACATCATTACCTAGTTTATCCTTTACCTATTAGCTATACCTCGGCACATCCTACCAATTCCCCTTATCCTCTTTCCGTAAATCTTACACTCGGCATCTCGGCCACTATCCTCTTACCTCGGTAAACCATCTCTCTACCTCGGACTCATTACTCATTATTCCATTTTCACATAGTTTACAATCTTTTACTCTTCTCGGATGCATACACCCAGTGCATGTCTTACACCATTTAAGGTCGGATATCGGAGTGTCATCCATAACTGCGAGTACCCAGTACCCGTCTTATAGCTGCACATACCCGGTATGCGTCTGACGCGATCAATGCACGCACCCAGTACACGTCTTCTATGACCAGGAGCACTACCGTCGATCATTCTATGGAGTAATGAGTGTCCATAACAGCGAGCACCCAGTACTCGTCTTACAGCGGCGCATCTCGGCGACTTACACGATCAATGCACGCACCCAGTACGCGTCTGCTATGACCAGGAACACATCCCACCGATTCCGTTCTCGGAACCCTGTGTGAATCATAACTGCGAGTACCTGGTACCCGTCTTACAGCTGCGCATACCCAGTATGCGTCTGACGCGATCAATGCACGCACCCGGTACGCGTCTGCTATGACCCGATCACACAACCATTTCTCTTTTATTCCTCTTATCCCTTTAACCATTTTAGTTCGGCCTATCTCGGCTCAACCTCTTAGTCTCTTTAACCATTTATTTAGCTCGGCCTCTCTCGGCTCAACCCTTTACCCATTCCCCTTTTCCATTATCTTTTCTCATTATCTGACTTATTACTCTATCTCTCCTACTTTCCATCTATACCATTTCCTCATACCCGTTCTCAACCTCTCTCAGCTCAGCCCAGTTCGGCCACAGATGTAATTAACAAATATCAAAGCTCGTAAACATTTATACAACAAAGTTCATAACACTTATACATCAACAACAATAAGAATAAAATCATTCAACCAATCCATCATGTAAATACCAACATATAGCATAAAACAATATTCCATATTCACCTAACACCCATGTTTCTAGTTCATTTATTAGTTCCCTTTACCCTTTTTACCTTTCCTTTCTCATGTTAACCTATATCCATTCCCTAATCTAACACCCACTCTTAGTACCCTTTATGAACACCCTAGAAACCCAAACTCAAGTAGAGGTAACACTCACTCCTTACCTCAAACCGTGAGAGATAAGAGTTGGGAGCTTGAGAATGGCTTTCCTTGACCTTGACCTTGTAAGCTTAGCACCCCTTGAATCCTTTCCTCCAAGCTGCCACGAGCTCCACCAGGCTGCACACAAGCTCCACCAGCCACACACGAACTCCACAGCGGTCCAGGGGCGTCCGGGACGGAAGAGAAGACGGCGGAAGGAGGGTTCTCCGGTTGGGGAAAAGAGGGAAGAAGAAAGTGGGTTGGGGTTTTGCTGGAACTTTGAGAGAAAGAGAGAGAAACGTGGGGGAGGAAAAGAGTGAAAGTGAGAAGTGTTATGTTGTGTATGTTGAATCTCTTTTATTCATTTAGGGGAAATATTTGTGTGGCTCTCATTGGAGGCTTCTTGGGGAAGCTAGAATGTGTGGACAGGATTCATTGGCTTCCAAAGGAAGCCATGAATAGTACATTGAAAGGGACATAAAGCAATGATAGTGACATAAAGTGAATGACAATTACATAAAGTGAAGGATAGTACCGTACGGACGGTACGAAAACCAAAGGGTTAACAGCTCCACATGAGCTGGCACGGAGGAGCTAGGACGTGTCGGCTCAGGTACGTCGGCTAGGATACGTCGGCTCGGTTTGTAGGAACAGCAGTAGTCCGAGGTGCGCTGAGGTCGGCTAATCCGGACTGGACAACAGGTTCCGCATTTGGTTCCCATCCAGCTCGGTTCATATGCACACAATCTCATCTAGATCGGCCGGGATCGGACCGAGGTCCTATACTTACATCCTAGGTCGGCCTATGCTCATACTACCCTTCTAACCTTGTACAATTTCTAAGGCCTAATCCTATCCTTAAATAAATATTTATATACTAAAATTAATATAAATTTTCAGGATGTTACAGACCTTACTCTACTCGATTGTAATGGACTCTCCGCATCTGATGCTTTCTAACCTCTCAAATACTCAATTCATACTCAACGTTCTCTAACTAAGCACCCGATCAACTTCACAACACGAAAGACGTACTCTATTTTTTTTTTGCGATTCAATCACTCAATTATCCATTACGAATCCTTATCGGATAAGACACCACCATTCTACGATAAGTTATCATTTAAGATCAACTCATACCACAATTACATATAAATTAGATACACGTAAAAACCTAATTATCAAATTAAGAAAATCAGGTTGTTACAATATTCCCCCACTTGTAGGAATTTCTTCCCCAAAATTCGGTTTATATAGAAGTTGGGGTGGAGGCATTCTTGGTCTAAATTTAACTTGGGATTTTCTTGCATCAAGAGTTGAACCCTAGGACTTCCAATAGGAGTTTTATAAAGAAGTTTAAACTAAGAATCAGTTCATGAAGTAGTACATCTTCCACATAAAAAGGCACATAATTACATTTATTCTTAGCACACTTAGAATTCTTATGATTACAATACACTACAAAGTTACTTAATATGCTATAATTACAAAATTAGGAAAGATTAATCTAACATAAACAAATTACTGGTCGTTTCTCTTTCTTTTGTTAGGGCATTGTTTAGCATAATGCCCTAATTCTTTGCAGTGATGACATATCGCCCGTAGTTTCCGACATTCCCTTAAGTGGTATTTTTGGAAAATCTTCACACTGGGAAGGGTTGATTGATTCATCTTCTTCATTGTTCATTTTCTTTTTGTTTCCATTTTCATCATGATCAATGGTGCGGAATATATCTTCTGTTAGGGATTCTTTATCTTTCTCTTCAGATTTCTTTTTGGCTTCTAAATCCTTTTCATAGATGAAACACATATTCACTAATAATGGGAAGCTTTGAATATTTTGGTACTCAATGGCTAGTTTGATCTCGGGGCGAAGACCGCCCACAAATTTTTTGCACTAGGATTTCTCCTCAGGGTTAGATTCATAGTATAGGGAATATTGAAAAAGTTCTTCGAATCGTGTCACGTATTCTTTTATACTCATGTTTTCTTGTTTTAGTTCAAGGAATTCAATTTCTTTTTGTCGTCGAATTTCTTCTGGGAAGTATCTCTATAAGAATTTCTCCTTGAACAATTCCCATGTAATTTCTCTTGATTCTGCTTCCAAGAGTCGTTTGGTGTTTTCCCACCAGTTGTCGGCTTCTTCGATTAATACATATGTTGCGTATGCGGCTTTTTGTGCATCGGGACAATTCATTATTCTGACGATTTTCTCTATGCTTCGAATCCATCTGTGTGCTTTGATCGGATCGAATCCTCCCTCAAATTTAGGAAGGTCTACCTTACCAAACTCGGCAAGCTTATAAAATTCCGTTGCTTCAGGGTTTTGGTTGGTTTGCACCAGGTTTCCAAGTATAGCTGCATTCCTTGTGGTCATTTCGTTGGGTCTGCAAATTTCCTTTTGATTTAGAGTTGTCCTAAATTTTTACTATGATAAGATTATTCTTTTTGTCACTTTAATTCAACTATATTTCATTTTCTTATTACCTTTTCTACAATGAGGTAATGGGAGTTTCTACTCCCCCACTTAGGATTTGCCTGATTTCTACTTTGCTTTCGGTTTATAGTAAAGTTTCTATAATTAATAGCCAAACTAGATATCCTATATGCATCATTAAATGATGTAGGTATCTCTAATTCTTTAAATCCTCTTTCTACACGCATTTAACTTTTACTTCCTATAGTTTCTTGTGTTTTCTAGGTCCCATATTTATACAGGATTTATTCCCTGACATATATTATTCAGATAAATTGTTAATATCATTTGAATGAAATACTAAAATTTACGTACAAATTTTGCCAGAGTTTCGTTTAAAATATGGAGTTTTCCTCGAATTTTTTTAAAATACTTGTTGAAACCTGTTATTACTATCTTAGTAATTTTGTCCGTTTCATTTAAATCAAACATAATAAATCAAAGTGCCAATCAACGTGAACAGGCACGTTTCAGTCCTTCACATTTAAAGTTCACTAAATCCCATAATTCATAAATACGGGTAATAGTAATAATTGACCAATAAATTATAATATAAACAATTTCGCATACTGAACATAATTAAAATATAGGTTTTACTATCGTTCTGCTTAAGCATATATGATACATAATCTATTATGAACTTCAATTCTATGCTTTTATCAGCTAATTGCATATATTACAATCAAGTTTCCATAATCCTCATAGTTCAAACAATTTCCGTTTCATAATCATACAATCTATTTCAAACATTAATTTATCAAATCTTTTACTTTCATTCTATATTTCCAGTAAGAATTTAAAGACGATTTTGTTTTCTTATTTAGATTACATGCATGTATCAATTTAGCCTTTTCATTGGATTCATACTTATTTGATAGACTTCACATTCTCAATTCACCATATTTATACAATTTATTTCCAAATCGAGTTCATACTTATCTGATATTATCTCTTGGACACAATTCTTATATATATATATATATTCCCGCAATCCTTACCTTCCCTCTATCTTGCTTTTTACATCCTTCCTCTTATTTCATGCACACCTTAATGTATATCAAGTATTAAAGGACATGGAGGGTCAAAAGGATTAGTACCATGTGTTACCAACTACTTAAGCTTCTAGATCTTTGACAACCTCACCACCCAATGAATGCAAACATTGGGGTGATCAGTCCCAATTCCACATTCTATTGGTGGTAACAGTTCTCGCTATCCATGTCAATCCTTTTCGTTTCATATTAATTTCTTATCATTTCCAACAACTTATTTCATACAAACATTTTCACTTTCACTTCCTATTGGTTCAATTCTAAGGGTTCTCTTTCTCTTTCAAATTTCACAAAATCTTTTCATTCATTTATTCATTCCTTTGCCACCATGTAAACAGCTTGCAAATGGGTAAGTAATCTATTCTTCTCTTGTCCCGAAGCCCTAGTGAGCTCTTCTAGGTTTCGGGCACAACACATAACATCAAATACATTTCATATACTTTCCATTTGCAAACAATTTGCTCTTTGCTCATTTCATCTCTCTTTACTTTTTTCTTTTCTCTTTCCTTCTTTTCTCTCCTTTCTCACTTTGGGCTTTCACTCTTTTTCATTCATTCACACTATTCATTCTCTGTATTGTTGTATGAGACATTCATTATTCTTTTTCATTTCACTCGATTTCCTCGCTTCACCCTCCACTCCAGGAAAAGACCAATCGGGAGTAAGTGTCCCTCTACCACTGCTTGCACGGTACTGGTCACTCTTTCTCAGTCCAGTACAACTTGGGTTGAAGGCCCAAGTTGGCTATAGCAAGGAACCACCCTCAACCGGCCCCGAAGTGACTCTGTGACTGATAGAATTATCGTGTTTAATGCGGAACCAATCCCCCAACACAAGTGGCCAGTTCGTGCCCTCCTAGGAGATCAAAGTTCCACTTATCGACGATTTTCACGGTTGTTTCATTAGCACAACCTAGTCACATACCACTCACGTCCATAAGTTCACTGGACCTTCGCGAAACGTCCTTCAGTCCAATTGAACCTTCATGTTAGGTCTTTCCCAATTTCCTCACCGTCCACCTTATAACTCCATGATATTCGCTTCTATGTACGACATATTACATTCTCAATTAAATTCAAATTTAGCTTATAACTTTTCTAAATTGAGTGACTCAATTGATTTGGAATCCCACTTTTTATTGTTTTCATGAATCAAATATTATTTACCGGCTTCCAATTCAATTGAGTAATTTCTAAATCGTTTCATTTCAAATTCCGTTCATACTTTAAGTTAATTTGAGAATGTACTATGTCTACATAGATTACTTTACCAAAGTCATAGAAAAGGAATATTAAACATCAATTCTTAAATTCTAAAAAAACAATTGACTATTTTTAAAGAAAATACGTAATATGACTCAAAAGCATTTATTTGAAAAGATTTTCCTTTTCATTGGCCTTACCAAAATATTCTCTCATTACTCATGTTGTGATGCATAATGTAATTGATTCTCAAAAAAGACTTAAATCATCTTTCTTTTCGATTCAATTTTATGCTTTCAAAATCATCCTTCTTCACATTCAAGTCCCATCAAAATTTAATACATTTTCTAACATCATTTCAATATCATAGCCATTGGAAAGGAAATCGGTTTCAAAAGTTCATTCTTTTCAATTTGATTCACTGTGTTAAAGTCGTATCAAATATAGAAAGTAAAGTAAATTAAATCTTAAAATGTTTATTTCCTTTCCAATGACTTGAATGTATTCATTATGTGTTAGGATCGGCCTCAAACCTCGAGGGGGGGGGTGAATCGAGTTTTTATTAAATTTATTAGAAAATACTTGAACGTTTAAAAAATAGTTTTGTGGAGAGATTAAGATTTAGAATGTGAACGCGAAGTGATAGATAATAAAATAAAGAGTTGCGCGGAAACGATTTAAACAAAAATAATGCGGGAAAATAAAGAGATAAGGGAAGAGGAACACGCAAACCAATTTTATACTGGTTCAGTCTTTCCAGCGAAAGACCTACGTCCAGTCCCCAAGCGACCCGCTTGAGCTTTTTATATCCTTTGAATTGAGCCGCACCTAATTACAACCAAGAGCGCCCCGCACACTACTAGGAACCTCCGTTCGCTAGGGACCTCAAATAATCACACAAGGGTTCCTCACCCTAAGAACGTGCCACACGTTCAACTAGGAGTTCCACTCCCTACAACTATGGTTGAATATAATGACTTTCTGAGTGATACAATTGATGTGTTCTTAATAACACAAATACAACAATTAAGCTTCTATGGCAATGAAGTCAGATCACAAGAGTATAGGCCAAAAGTAAGGTTTTCTTTTCAAAAAGATAAGAACGTGAAAAGCTTGAAGAAGAAGAAGAGAGAAGAGAGAACGTGAATAGCAGAAGAAGAATTAGGATTAGTCTTCTCAACTCTTAGAAAATCAATTAAATAAAAGGTTTTGAAATCAACAATAAATCAAAAAATACTTCAGAAATAAAATAAAATATATTAAAATAAATTTTAAAATCAAAATAATATAAAATAGATTTAAGAAATAAATCTAAGATTTGATTTTCAAAACTAATAAGGAAATAATTCAAAAAGATATTTAAATTCGAATTTTAGAAATAAATCAGAATCAATTATGTAAAAACAAATTTGGAAACATTTAAGATTGATTCTGACACGGATATCAATAAAACTTAAAAGTAATCGATTACTTATCCAAGGTATTCGAGTATTCCTTTTCTGTAAAAACAGTGAAATTCATTTTTTAAGAAAGTAATCAATTATTTAAAACAAGGTAATCGATTATCTGCTTCCAGTGAGAAAGGTAATCGATTATAAAATAAGGTAATCGATTATTTCTAATTAAAAATCCCAGGCCACAACTCAGAAACATAGTAATCGATTATCCAGGAGAGGTAATCGATTGTTTCTGCTTATTTTCATAAAAATGATTTTCTAAAGCAGAGTATGTAACCATAGGTTTTCAAAAAACATTTTTAGCAGAGAATCTAACTTAAAAACGATTTCAAAAACATTCTTTTTGTTCTCCTTAACTTAAACTTATTTTGGCCATTATACACTTGTAATAAAAACTTCATTACCTTACAATTGTTCCTATGGGCAAAGTGTCACACCGTCTCTATTGTTTATAAAATATAGTTTCTCAATTCTGTATAGAATAGAATATATGGACTTGCGTGAGTAGAGAAGTAATAAAAATTCTTTTATTTTTACATTTGGTGAAAGCAATTCTTTTATGCATAAATTGGGTTTTCATTTATGACTATTAAAACTTCCCAACTCAGCACTAAAATCGTCGTTAATAGAGCAAAACAACATAATTATCAGAGTAAGCGGAAAGTAGGGACCTTGACTTGATAATCCACGTTTCATGCCATTTATATGAAAAGACGTATATATATATATATATATATATATATATATATACATAACTAACCATGTCATGATATAAAAGTACCAACATACAGCAAAGTCAAAGTCGAGGTAGCAGAAGTTTACAAAATACAAATCCATAATATGAAGCCAAAAGAAAAGACCACCTCACTGAGATCTCTCAAAAATATGTACAATATATATATAGAGCAAAATATGAAATCCCAGCAGTGGTCCAGTGATCCTCCTCCATAGCATAGTCTCCAGAGTCTCCAGCAGTTGCTCCACATGTCCCACATCCTAACCATCTATACTATGTATCACCCGGTGTATCCCCGACTCCCCACTGGCTCCCAGTGGAGTGCTCGACTGGCTCGCCCTCACTCTCCGCCTCCTCGGGATCCTCCTCTATCTGGTCCGACTGAGTGGGTGCCCTACCACTGGGCACTGGGTCAGCTGAAGGAGTCCCATGAACCGGACTCATCGGACTAGGTGTAGGAGGCTCCTCACGGATCACTCGAGAAGCAGAGGGGTGAGATCTAGTAGCAGCTCTAAAACGAAAGGAATGAAAACGACGAGCTGGTCGAGTCGGGGGTGGTCCATGATAGGTATAAAAAGGGGGTACGTGCAAAGTATAGATAATAGGGATGCGAAACCTACAAGGACGGACGCGAACCAAAGGGTTAGGGTGATATAGAGTCACCTCTACCTCACCCTCAAACGCGGCTCGGTGGTCCTCGTAGTACCACACTCCACTAGGGAGTGGGCGCAACTCGATGCAAGCTAGATAGCGAGCCATCACCTAAAATGGGAAGAAGGGGTAAGCAATATATTCCACATAATCGAATAAGAATAAATGAAGCAAGTAACAATTGCAAGTTCCAAGTATCCAGATGCATATACAAATGAGCAAGTATGGTTCCTTTATGATAATTCCATTGTTTATGTGTCATGATGCATGTCTCGCATTTCCATTGTCCATTGAACGTTAAATCCAGTAATTCGCATACATGACCAACATGTATTGTGGAACTGCTCGGATAGTGTGCACACAACGTCACCAAGACGTAACAACATTCCCAAATGCTGCCCACATTACCAAAATGTGTCATCGAGCCAGTTTCCACCGAAATAATTGTCCATCTCCTTTCTCCATGCATGTATGCACATAAAATCCATCCATTAAGATTAACCAATAATCTTGTTATGCGCATCCAATATTATTCCTTCAGTGAATTAAAATGTTGTTAATATTTCCCCCATTCTTTTATTGGAACATGGTATTTTCCCCATAAGCATAGTTGATTTTAATTGACATTATTTTAGGTATGTTAAAAAGAAAATTATTTTTCTATTTCTGATCCAAAAGACTCGAGTGATCTTTCCAATACTCGAGTGTTCCTCAGATTCATCAAAATACTCGAGTGTTTCTCATGAGACTCGAGTGTTCTTTGTTTCCAGAAAGTCCATTTTTAAATTCATGAAAATACTCGAGTGTTCTTCATGAGTACTCGAGTGTTCTTTAGTTTCCAGAAAGTCCATTTTCCCAAAATAGTCGAAACACTCGAGTATAATCCTTAATACTCGAGTATTTGTAGACAGATAACACTGCAAAATTGAGTTTTAACATACCATTTCCAACTATAGTCAATTCCAATCCAAACCAAGGATCAACAGAGCTTATATTATACATATTAAACATGTTCTAATATAGAATTAACAACACTTTACACTGAATCACAGAATATCATCAATTATGCATAAAATCCATTTTTTCCACAACTCAACATACCAAATTCAATTCTAGGCACATTTAGCACAATTACAGCTTTGGTACAGCTCAAATACAACATAGTACACTTGTCCAAATCAGTATTTGAACCCAGAAAGGCCTCCAAGCCTTAAACCTAATTCCAACTATGCCCATAGAGTCTTTTGTTGACTCTCCACCTAAATTCACATGATTTAAACTTATTCTAGTGAATTAAAAGCTTCATCCTTACCTCTAGGCCGTGGATAAACAAAGAAATTGCAGAGAAGTTGGCCGGAAATGATAAACCCCCAAAACCCTTTGCATGCAACCATATTTGAACAGGGCACCAAAACCAGAGGATTTGACATGCAAAAACGTTTTAGAAATTAGGGAAAGTGGTTAGGATTGATTCTCTGCAACATCAACCAAAGATAGGAATAGATTCTAGGGTCATAGGTTTCACCAACTTACCAAAATTAAAGATTGAAGTCAGCTCCAGACCTCAGCTTTTGAGTTTGACAGCAAAAACCTCCAATCTTTCTGGCTCCAATTCTTCCTCTACACGAACTCTCACCTCTCAACCTATATATCTTTGTAAAGCTCAAGATGTGAGCTTTACAATGGTGTATGATACTCACTCTAACACTAAGAATCGAAGAAGAACATGAGGAACGAAATCAGAAGCCCTAACTTGAAGTTTCAGAGCAATTCCACCAAAAATCCTCCATTACCTTCAACCATGAGCTTAAATAGTCACTCCCATTGATCATGCAGCTCACCACGATGCCCATTAACGTGTCCTGGGTGTGTTTTCGTGTCAACCAAGAAGAATCGTTGTGTGTTGACTCATCAAACGCACTAACGAGTTCTCCACTGACTCGATTACTCGAGTGTTTCCAGGAATACTCGAGTATTCTTGTCAATTTTTCAAAAATATTTATTTTAATACCCTTCCCTCCAAAATCTTCCTAATATTGCTTCTAGGTCCTATTTCAGGGACTAATTTGCAAAAACATTATTTTTTACATATTATACTTTATTAAAGTACTTTTTCCATCTCTTACGGCATCAATACCAACACATAATTAATCCAAATTAATTATGAATATATAATTATAATTAAGGAAAATAGTTATGAAATAACCTTTCCTAATCAAAATTTTCATTACATCAGGGGATGAAAATTTGGGGTGTTACACTACTCCCCCACTTAATAGGAATTTCGTCCCCGAAATTCAACTTACAAAAATAAATCAGGATAATCCCTACGCATTCGGTCTTCTAATTCCCAAGTCGTTTCATACACATTTCCACTTTGCCATACGACTTTGACTAACAGAATCTCCTTTCCTCTAAGCTGTTTGGTTCTCCTATCTTCAACTTTAACTGGGCCAGCCTTAAAGGTTAGGTTTTCTCGTAAGGTTAAGTCATCTGGACGAATCTGAAGGATCGTGGTTGGATCATGCACGAACTTTTTCAATTGAGATACATGAAAAACATTGTGCAAGTTGGCTAAAGATGGCGAGAGAGCTATTTGATAAGCTACCGGTCCTACTCGCTTAAGTATTTGGTAGGGACCTATAAACTTAGGTGAAAGCTTCTGAGGTTTCAACGCTCTACTCACACCCTTTAGCGGCACAACCCTGAGAAACACATGATCGCCTTCTGCAAACTGTAAAGGTCTTCTCCTTCGATCAGCATAACTTTTCTGACGACTAACAGCAGTCCTGATCTTCTCTTTAATCATTTTGATCTTTTCAGTTGTCTGTTGTACCATATCCGGACCAATATGTAAATTCTCCCCCACTTGAAACCAACATAGTGGGGTTTGGCACTTCCTTCCATACAACGCCTCGAACGGTGCCATGCCGATACTTGCATGATGTCCGTTGTTGTACGTGAATTCTGCGAGTGGTAATATCTGATCCCAACTTCCTCTCTCTTCCAACACACAAGCTCGCAAAATGTCTTCCAAAGTTTGAATGGTCATTTTGGTTTGCCCATCTGTCTGAGGGTGATATGCTGAACTCATCTTAAGTCTCGTCCCCAGAGCTTGATGCAGGCTTGACCAGAATCTAGACATGAACCTCGGGTCACGATCAGAAATAATACTGGATGGCACTCCATGCAATCGTACCACTTCCCGGATATAAAGTTGGATACGCTTTTCCAAAGAGTAGCGCATGTTCACCGGAATGAAATGCGCTGACTTAGTAAGACGGTCCACAATTACCCAAATTGCATCATGGTTTGCAACTGTCTTTGGCAATACAGTCACAAAATCCATGGAAACACTATCCCACTTCCATTGTGGAATATCCAGGGGTTGCAACATTCCTCCAGGTTTCTGATGTTCCACCTTAACTTTTTGACAGATGAAGCATGATGCTACATAGTCCGCCACATCCTTCTTAAGGCCTGACCACCAAAACATGCCTTTCAAATCCCGGTACATCTTTGTCGATCCCGGATGCATGCTCATCTGACTCTTATGTGCCTCATCCAAGATCAACCTTCTAATCTCTGAATTCTTTGGTATGCAAATTCTTGTTTTGAAACGAAGAATTCCATCCGACCCTTCTGAGAAATTTGGCTCTTTTCCTCCTATCATTAACTTCCACTTTTCTATTAACTCTTCATCCTCATGTTGCAATTCTCGAATTCGAGCCAAGAATTCACTAGAAATTTGCAACATACCCATCTTAATATAACTTGGTTCCACTTGCATCCCCAAACTTAAATCCCGAAACTCTTCAATCAAAGCTGCCTCTTTGATCATCATGGAACTTGCGTAAATCGTTTTACGACTCAAAGCGTCTGCTACAACATTAGCCTTACCAGGATGGTAATGGAGTTCAAAGTCATAGTCTTTTAAAAACTCCATCCACCGACGCTGCCTCATATTTAACTCCTTCTGATCAAATAAATACTTCAAACTATTATGGTCACTAAATATCCGGAATGTAGTGCCATAGAGATAATGCCTCCATATCTTCAGTGCAAAGACTATTGCAGCTAGTTCCAAATCATGTGTGGGGTAATTTACCTCGTGAACTTTCAATTGACGAGATGCATATGCCACAACCTTTCCTTCTTGCATTAGAACACTTCCAAGCCCTTGTCCCGATGCATCACAGTACACTTCGTACTCCTTGTGAGGGTCAGGTAAGATTAACACTGGTGAGGATGTTAATATTTCCTTAAGCATCAGAAAACTCCTCTCACACTTCTCATCCCATATAAATGGTTGATCCTTTCGAGTCAGCTTGGTGAGAGGTAATGCAATCTTTGAAAATCCCTCAATGAACCTTCTTTAATACCCAGCCAGCCCTAAGAAGCTTCGGACTTCGGTGACTGTCTTTGGTTGAACCCACTGCAGAACCGATTCAACTTTAGCTGGGTCAACAGCTATGCCACCTTCTGAGATCACATGCCCCAAAAATTAAACTTCCTTCAACCAAAACTCACACTTAGAGATTTTGGCGTAGAGTTGTTTCTCCTTCAAAATCCTTAGCACTATCCGAAGGTGCTCGGCATGCTCTTCCGTATTCTTAGAATATATCAGGATATCATCAATGAAAACTACCACGAATGAATCCAGATATGGTCTAAAAATCCGATTCATATAGTCCATAAAAATGGCTGGTGCATTTGTTAATCCGAACGGCATTACAACATACTCGTAATGTCCGTATCGAAATCGAAATGCAGTCTTATGGATATCTTCCTCCTTGATTCTGATCTGATGGTACCCGGATCTCAGATCGATTTTGGAAAACACTGAGGCTCCTCTTAGTTGATCCATAAGATCATCAATCCTTGGCAAAGGATACTTGTTCTTTATGGTCACCTTATTCAACTGTCTATAATCCACACACATTCTAAGGCTTCCATCCTTCTTCTTGACAAACAACACTGGAGCGCCCCATGGGGATACACTTGGTCTGATAAGTTGTTTCTGCAGCAACTCCTCTATCTGTTTTTTCAATTCGACCATCTTGGGTGGTGCCATTCTATAAGGAGCAATAGAAATGGGACCAGTTCCTGGAATTAACTCAATTCCAAATTCAATCTCCCTCTTGGGTGGTAATCCCGGCATTTCCTCAGAGAATACCTCAAGAAATTCCCGAACAATCGGTATCTCCTTCACAGACTTTTCCCCTTCCTCCGGTTCAACAGTAGAGACTAAACAGAGATACTTCTCTGAGATTGAATCCTTGAATAAAATTGCCTACTTATCGCAGTCAATAACCACATGATTACTAGTCATCCAGTCCATGCCCAAAATCACATCCAATTGGGACAAAGGTAGGCAGATCAAATCTAGCTGGGAAATTCGGTCTAATACCTTAATTCTACATTCAAGGCATACCTTAGAAGCAATCACGGGAGAATTAGTAGGGGTCTCTACCCTAAGACAATAGGGTGATTCAGACACGGACAATTTCAAACGATTCACACATTCAAAGGAAACAAATGAATGAGTGGCTCCTGAATCGAATAAAATTATACAAGGTTGGTCATTGAGCAAATAAGTACCTTGCACGAGTCCCGAAGTCTGATTCGCTTCAGCACCACTAAGGGTGAAAACTCGACCTTTGGTTACTGGCTTGTCCGTAGATCCTCTTTGAGTGTTCTTAGGTGGTTCCTTGCAATCGCGAGAAAAATGACCAGGTTTCCCGCAGTTAAAACACCCACTGTGAGACCAACAAAATTTTCCAAAGTGATGACGCCTGCACTTCTCACAATAAGGAGCATTATTGTAAGAGGTGTTTCGATCATCCGACATCTTGCCCTTTCCCCGATTCTTATGGGAATAAGGACCTTTGTGACGGTGGTCATGCCCCTTTCACCTCTATGATCCATATCCCTGATGTTCCTTCTTTCCCTCCACAATCTGGACTGTCTCTGCCTTTTTATCATCCTCATACATTCTACACATATCGACCAGCATAGGAAAGCTTTGAATCTTTTGGTAACTGAACACCGACTTTAATTCGGGTCGCAGTCCTCCTTCAAACTTGATACACTTACTCCTTTCATCAGGATTCATCTAATAGTAAGGAGAGTATTTCATTAATTCTTCAAATTTCGCAGCATATTCGCCCACACTCATGCTGCCTTGTTTGAGTTGTAGAAACTCCACCTCTTTCTTTCTCCTTAAGTCATCAGGAAAATACTTCTTGAGAAATTCCTTCATGAGCCAGTAACTGGGCAGTATGATTCCACCAATGTTCCGCTTCGCCTTCCAGCATGAAAACAGCATAAACTATCCTCTATGCATCAGAGCATTCCAAAGTTCTAAAGATCTTGTCCATTTCCAAGATCCACTTATTAGCTTCTTCAGGTTTAAACCCACCAGCGAACTTCGAGGGGTTACAACTCCTGAAATCCGACAAGGTTTTAGCTTCAGTAGCTGCCGCACCCACTGGAGGTGGATTAACGGGCTGAGGTTGATGTTGCTGATGCTGATTCTGTTGCATATTCTCTAATACTGCGGTGATCCTTTCTAGCAGATCGTTCGTATGATTTCTACAACGCGATGCCATAGTGAGCCTGCAGTATGGACCTAAGTCGTTAAAGATCTATCCAGACATTGAAATCTATCTAGTTCTATTCTAAACAATCATTAATAGAACTAAGGCTATATGAAATAAATCAAATAGCTAAGAAACTTTACCCAGCTGTAGCATCTTCTGGAAGATTATGCTTGAGAGGATCAAGAATCAGGACCATTATGCTCTGATACCATAAAAGTGTCACACCCTCTCTATTGTTTATAAAATATAGTTTCTCAATTCTGTATAGAATAGAATATATGGACTTGCGTGAGTAGAGAAGTAATAAAAATTCTTTTATTTTTACATTTGGTGAAAGCAATTCTTTTATGCATAAATTGGGTTTTCATTTATGACTATTAAAACTTCCCAACTCAGCACTAAAATCGTCGTTAATAGAGCAAAACAACATAATTATCAGAGTAAGCAGAAAATAGAGACCTTGACTTGATAATCCACGTTTCATGCCATTTATATGAAAAGACGTATATATATATATATACAACTAACCATGTCATGATATAAAAGTACCAGCATACAGCAAAGTCAAAGTCGAGGTAGCAGAAGTTTACAAAATACAAGTCCATAATATGAAGCCAAAAGAAAAGACCACCTCACTGAGATCTCTCAAAAATATGTACAATATATATATAGAGCAAAATATGAAATCCCAGCAGTGGTCCAATGATCCTCCTCCATAGCATAGTCTCCAGAGTCTCCAGCAGCTGCTCCACATGTCCCACATCCTAACCATCTATAATATGCATCACCCGGTGTATCCCCGACTCCCCACTGGCTCCTAGTGGAGTGCTCGACTGGCTCGCCCTCACTCTCCGCCTCCTCGGGATCCTCCTCTATCTGGTCCGACTGAGTGGGTGCCCTACCACTGGGCACTGGGTCAGCTGAAGGAGTCCCATGAACCGGACTCATCGGACTAGGTCTAGGAGTCTCCTCACGGATCACTCGAGAAGCAGAGGGGTGAGATCTAGTAGCAGCTCTAAAACGAAAGGAATGAAAACGACGAGCTGGTCGAGTCGGGGGTGGTCCATGATAGGTATAAAAAGGGGGTACATGCAACGTATAGATAATAGGGATGCGAAACCTACGAGGACGGACGCGAACCAAAGGGTTAGGGTGATATAGAGTCACCTCTACCTCACCCTCAAACGTGGCTCGGTGGTCCTCGTAGTACCACACTCCACTAGGGAGTGGGCGCAACTCGATGCAAGCTAGATAGCGAGCCATCACCTAAAATGGGCAGAAGGGGTAAGAAATATATTCCACATAATCGAATAAGAATAAATGAAGCAAGTAACAATTGCAAGTTCCAAGTATCCAGATGCATATACAAATGAGCAAGTATGGTTCCTTTATGATAATTCCATTGTTTATGTGTCATGATGCATGTCTCCCATTTCCATTGTCCATTGAACGTTCAATCCAGTAATTCACATACATGACCAACATGTATTGTGGAACTGCTCGGATAGTGTGCACACAACATCACCAAGACGTAATAGCATTCCTAAATGCTGCCCACATTACCAAAATGTGTCACCGAGCCAGTTTCCACCGAATTAATTGTCCATCTCCTTTCTCCATGCATGTATGAACATAAAATCCATCCATTAAGATTAACCAATAATCTTGTTATGTGCATCCAATATTATTCCTTCAGTGAATTAAAATGTTGTTAATATTTCCGCCATTCTTTTATTGGAACATGGTATTTTCCCCATAAGCATAGTTGATTTTAATTGACATTATTTTAGGTATGTTAAAAAGAAAATTATTTTTCTATTTCTGATCCAAAAGACTCGAGTGATCTTTCCAATACTCGAGTGTTCCTCAGATTCATCAAAATACTCGAGTGTTTCTCATGAGACTCGAGTGTTCTTTGTTTCCAGAAAGTCCATTTTTAAATTCATGAAAATACTCGAGTGTTCTTCATGAGTACTCGAGTGTTCTTTAGTTTCCAGAAAGTCCATTTTCCCAAAATAGTCGAAACACTCGAGTATAATCCTTAATACTCGAGTATTTGTAGACAGATAACACTGCAAAATTGAGTTTTAACATACCATTTCCAACTATAGTCAATTCCAATCCAAACCAAGGATCAACAGAGCTTATATTATACATATTAAACATGTTCTAATATAGAATTAACAACACTTTACACTGAATCACAGAATATCATCAATTATGCATAAAATCCATTTTTTCCACAACTCAACATACCAAATTCAATTCTAGGCACATTTAGCACAATTACAGCTTTGGTACAGCTCAAATACAACATAGTACACTTGTCCAAATCAGTATTTGAACCCAGAAAGGCCTCCAAGCCTTAAACCTAATTCCAACTATGCCCATAGAGTCTTTTGTTGACTCTCCACCTAAATTCACATGATTTAAACTTATTCTAGTGAATTAAAAGCTTCATCCTTACCTCTAGGCCGTGGATAAACAAAGAAATTGCAGAGAAGTTGGCCGGAAATGATAAACCCCCAAAACCCTTTGCATGCAACCATATTTGAACAGGGCACCAAAACCAGAGGATTTGACATGCAAAAACGTTTTAGAAATTAGGGAAAGTGGTTAGGATTGATTCTCTGCAACATCAACCAAAGATAGGAATAGATTCTAGGGTCATAGGTTTCACCAACTTACCAAAATTAAAGATTGAAGTCAGCTCCAGACCTCAGCTTTTGAGTTTGACAGCAAAAACCTCCAATCTTTCTGGCTCCAATTCTTCCTCTACACGAACTCTCACCTCTCAACCTATATATCTTTGTAAAGCTCAAGATGTGAGCTTTACAATGGTGTATGATACTCACTCTAACACTAAGAATCGAAGAAGAACATGAGGAACGAAATCAGAAGCCCTAACTTGAAGTTTCAGAGCAATTCCACCAAAAATCCTCCATTACATTCAACCATGAGCTTAAATAGTCGCTCCCATTGATCATGCAGCTCACCACGATGCCCATTAACGTGTCCTGGGTGTGTTTTCGTGTCAACCAAGAAGAATCGTTGTGTGTTGACTCATCAAACGCACTAACGAGTTCTCCACTGACTCGATTACTCGAGTGTTTCCAGGAATACTCGAGTATTCTTGTCAATTTTTCAAAAATATTTATTTTAGTACCCTTCCCTCCAAAATCTTCCTAATATTGCTTCTAGGTCCTATTTCAGGGACTAATTTGCAAAAACATTATTTTTTACATATTATACTTTATTAAAGTACTTTTTCCATCTCTTACGGCATCAATACCAACACATAATTAATCCAAATTAATTATGAATATATAATTATAATTAAGGAAAATAGTTATGAAATAACCTTTCCTGATCAAAATTTTCATTACATCAGGGGATGAAAATTTGGGGTGTTACACAAAGCTTCTAACTTAGATACACTATTTGCTTGATCTTAAGCTTTGAGCTTGATAGAGCTTGATTGATAGACCTTGTTTGTTATCATCAAAACGCTCTTCTAGAAATCTTCTAGCATAACTCTTTACGTCCTTGGGAAAGCTTGACGTCCAACACTCCCCCTTTTTGATGATGACAAACACAATCTAACTATCTGCATCACAAGCGTTAAGCAAGCAAATATATAGCAATATAAACAATAGCAATATACCCAACTAGGAATTTACATCAAAATAAACAGGGAATATAGTAGAAACACATAATGAGCTCCCCCAGCAAAAATGTTTAAGTGAAATATATAAGCCATGATATTCAGAATTCTTCACCCCCTTTTGTCAACATCAAAAATGGAGGGAAGACAATTGCAGCAATTGTGATATATAATTCACACTACTCCCCCTGAAACACTGAATAGATATATTAATAATAACAAGGGAATAAATATTTATGATATGCAATCACTCTACTAGTGATGCGCAAGTTAAACCAAGTTCTCCACGAATATAAAAGAAGCTTTCTTTCAGAAGCGGTTTCGTGAAGATATCAGCTAACTGCCTATATGTGTTCACATATTCAATCACGCAATCACGTTTAGCAATATGATCACGAATAAAATGATGACGAATCTCTATGTGCTTTGTACGTGAATGTTGCACTAGGTTTTTAGTAATGTTGATTGCACTAGTGTTATCACATTTAGTGGGAATGTGATCTAGACTTACACCAAAGTCTAGGAGTTGATGTTTTAACCATATGATTTGTGCACAACAGCTACCCACAGCGACATACTCAGCCTCAGCTATAGATAGGGCTACATTAGACTGCTTCTTACTAGCCCATGACACTAAAGAGCTACCTAAGAGATGACAAGTGCCGCTCGTGCTTTTCCTATCTATTTTACACCCAGCAAAATCAGAATCGGAATACCAAAAAAGGTTACAAGTGGAACCTTTGGGGTACCATAAGCCTATATCGGTTGTGCCAGATAAGTATTTCATTATCCTTTTGACAGAAACCAAGTGCATTTCTTTTGGATTCGCTTGAAAACGCGCACACATACAAACGCTAAACATGATATCCGGCCTACTTGCCGTTAAATAAAGAAGTGAACCGATCATACCTCTATACTTTGTAAGTTCAACAGGTTTACCTCCTTCATCTTTATCTAGATAGCATGTGGTGCTCATTGGTGTTGCAACTGCCTTGGCCTTGCCCATGCCAAATCTTTTCAATAGTTCCTTGCAGTATTTTGTTTGACTAATAAAGAACCCATCCTTTGCTTGCTTAATTTGCAATCCAAGGAAGAAATTTAGTTCGCCCATCATAGACATCTCGAACTCTTCCTGCATTATACTTGAAAATTCCTTGCAGAGGGATTCATTAGTAGCACCAAATTTAATATCATCAACATAAATTTGAACTAAAAGAATGTTCTTTCCTTTCTTTTAATATAAAGCGTGTTGTCAACCTTCCCTCTTTCAAAATCCTTTTCCAATAAAAATTTGCTCAATCGCTCATACCATGCTCTAAGAGCTTGTTTGAGACCATAAAGAGCCTTTTTCAATTTATAAACATAATCAGGATGTTCAAAATTTTCAAAACCAGGAGGTTGACTAACATACACTTCGTTTATAAAACCATTTAGAAAGGCACTCTTTACGTCCATTTGATATAACTTAAAATTTAAAGTGCATGCAAAGGCTAATAGCAACCTAATAGCTTCCAACCTAGCAACAGGGGAAAAAGTTTCATCATAATCTATCCCCTCTTGTTGGTTGTAGCCTTGTGCAACCAATCTAGCTTTGTTTCGAATAATTATACCAGTCTCATCAAGTTTGTTTTTAAAAATCCATTTTGTTCCAATAATTTGATGAGAATCAGGTCTAGGAACGAGTTCCCAAACCTGGTTTCTTTCGAACTGGTTTAATTATTCTTGCATAGCCAGTAGCCAATGTTCGTCAGCTGAAGCCTCATAAATATCCTTAGGCTCCATTTGAGAAACGAAGGCCATATGGTTACATAGGTTACTAATAGAGTTTCGAGTACTTACACCTTTTGAGATATCACCTATTACTTGATCGATCGGATGATGTCGTGATGTCTTCCATTCCTTGGGTAAGTTTGAATTTTGTTCATTTGAATTTCCATGAGGTTGCACTTGCTCCTCACTGATTTCATCTGACTTTTCATTTCTTTGAGATTCCAGCTTTTCTTCCAAGGATGGTTCATGATCCTCATCAAGATATAGATTTCCAAGAATACCTGCAACATCATTAACACATACCTTTCCCAACTTTCTAGGATCAGATTCATCAAATATTACATGAATAGATTCTTCAATTGTATAACGAGATTTATTGTAAATCCTATAAGCTTTGCTTGATTCAGAATAACCAAGAAATATACCCTCATCAACTCTAGCATCAAAACTCCCTAGATTATCTCTACCATTATTATGCACAAAACATGTACATCCAAAGACTCTCAAATGGGATATGTTTGGTTTTCTCCCCTTAAACAATTCATAGGGGGTTTTCTTTAAAATGGGTCGAATTAAAACACGGTTCATAACATAGCAAGCAGAATTTACAGCATCAGCCCAAAAGTATGCCAGTAAATTCATGTCATTAAGCATGGTTCGAGAAATTTCTTTTAAAGATATATTTTTCCTCTCCACAACCCCATTTTGCTCTGGAGTTCTTGGAGCTGAAAAATAATGCTTAATTCCATGTTTTTCGCAAAACTTTTCGAAAAATCGGTTTTCAAATTCACCACCATGATCAGTCTTAATGGATGAGATGCTCAAATGCATTTGGTTTTGAAAAACCTTTGCTAGCTTTTAAAATTCATGAAATGCATCATTTTTATGAGAAATAAACAATGTCCATATATACCTAGAATAGTCATCCACAATTACCAAACAATAATAGTTGCCACCAAAGCTTTTTGTTTGACATGGTCCAAAAAGATCCATATGTAAAAGTTCCAAGGGCCTTTGAGTTGTAACAATATTTTTAGGAGGAAAAGATGACCTTGTGAGTTTTGATTTTGAACAGGGATCACATTTTTCAGAAATTGAAAATTTTTGCTTTGGCAAACCAACTACTAAGTTTTTAGAAGATAATTTATTTAAATGCTTCATGTGGATGTGAACTATTCTACGGTGCCACACCTAAGATTCATCCTCTTTACTTATTAAACATTTCGCATCATTTGAGGGAATTGAATCAAGATCAATTAAATAAATATTGTTTACCCTGCGAGCAATTAGCTTAACAAGATTATCAACTTTTCCCTCGACAATCCAATTGTCAGAATAAAAAATAACCCTATTGCCCTTATCACATAACTGACTAATACTTAGAAAGTTATGAGGACATAAGCATTGCAAAAACTAACCAGAATCCATCACAAGGGCAAATAGAAAATTGGAGATAAAAAGAATAAGGGTATATGGAAAAAGTACCCCAAACTTATGTGACTTGTGATGTAATTAAGCCTTTAGTATATAATATGAAAATTGAGGGATGTTACAACCTAAGCCTGAATTTCTGAACTTCCATCTTAGAGAAAAACCATGTTTGCATTTCGCATACGGTGTTGCAGTGCTGAGATAGGATGGGGCGGAAATATACATGAGGGGTCTGGGAACCTAATTGAAAATGATCCAGAAGTTAGGTTTGACGGTGATTCATCTTGTTATTCCTGGGAATTATTACGGGTGAAACGGTCCTAAGATGGGCTGGTTCTGTAGTCCTCGTCCGGGATAGTTTTGCTTAACCGTAATATACTCTATCGACCTCTTAGGCATATTATGACTCACGGAGGACAGTCCTTTGTATTGCCTTTGTTCCTGAGAGAGTGGATACGCATGGTCGTTGTGATGGCATACGTGGATGAAAGGCGTTTCCTCCTAGTTGCTTTCCCTGACTTAGAATAATGATTATGAACGAAGGGTTGTTATTGAATCCAAAAAGTGTGGAGATTTGCATTAGTAATCATGCATCATGCCGGATATCCATAGAAATAATATTGTTGTGAAATATGGTTTGAGCACGTGTATTTGCATTGTTAGTTGATTACTTGATTACTTGTGTTTGTCATTTTTAGCTTATTTCAATTATTATTTGTAAGTGATTGGCTATGACTTACTCCTTTCCCTTTTAGTCGTTAGGTTATGGGGAGAAACCTGATGTGTGTGGAAATGCGCCCACTTCCTAATGGGGAGTGGCACTATGAGGGCCACCGTGTCACATGCGAGGGTGACGTGGAGATCACCTTCCATCACCACAAACTCCTGTCACGGATGCGTCCTTGGAGAGCAAGGATCCTGATGATATACATCATGCACATTCCACCAGCATTTACTTACAGACACGGATCCCCTCCGCCACCACCTAGTAATAATCGTAGACACTCGATTCCACCGCGTACTCGTCCCGTTGCTGAAAGGGTTATTAGAGAGGTTCCTCCCTGTTGCTGAAAGGGTCAGGTTTGTTACACCACTTGACTATGTGCCCAGTGGAAGGGCATCACCCTCCATGGAAGAGGACGAGGAAGAGGATCCCGTGAAGGACGAGGACCAGGTGGAAGACGAGGATCCGGTGAAGGATGTGGATCTAGTGGAGAACATAATCGGCAATCAGTGGGAAGCTGACGATTGAGTTCAGGATGAAAACGATGGTGTGTGTAACACAGTATATCTAAGGTACTCGTAATCCAAATATATAATATAACTGTTGTGGAGTTGGGCTATGCTTTGAGTTATTATTATTTTTTTTTTTGTAATATATTATATTAGCTCAGAGTTGTCTACGGTTTGCTGCTACTGCTATGATGGAACTATTTTGAAAACTTATAACGTAAAATATTGTAAATTATGAGTGAATGTATGACAATGGTTCCGCAATCGTGCTGAATATTGATTTACATTTAAATTTATATCTTAAAAAAAAAATTGGCCAGTATTTTTATTAATTAAAGATATTAATGAGTGTGCACTGATGGCGTAATATTTTTTACACCATCAGTTCATCATCCATCATTCATTTGTATTACTTTTATTTGAATGGCAATGATCATATACCCATGAATAGTGGATGATGCACTGATGGTGTAAAAAATCTTTACCCTGTCGGTGCACCATCTATTTTCTCTTAATTAAATCATAAGGGATTATAAGTTAGGATGTTACATCTTTCCTGTTGTACAAGTAATGAGAAAGCTTCGTTGATTGAATGCAATGGATTAATTAGCATTATTTGGAAACCTTACATGGGAATATTGATCAATTAACAATAATGTTGCCTCTCTATATTTTCTAAACAATCGAATTGCACCACAGCTACATTGAATCGAACACTTACAGTTTGGTGAGGCCCATAAATTTTTAAGTTAATCCCAAAGAGCTTTGATATT
The DNA here is from genome assembly GCA_037953625.1 of Crotalaria pallida. Classification (NCBI taxonomy): domain Eukaryota; kingdom Viridiplantae; phylum Streptophyta; class Magnoliopsida; order Fabales; family Fabaceae; genus Crotalaria; species Crotalaria pallida. Next base: position 85,447,571 of record CM075649.1, read on the forward strand.
TGTAAAATATTTACTGACTTTAAGTGTGCCCTGTTGCATCATATAAATTTCTTCTTGCTGATTTGAATCTTGAAGATATCTGCTTGAGAAAAGCGATCTCGCAAGTCATTCCAAGCATTAGAAGTTTGATCTATAAACATAATCCAATGAATCATCGACTCTGAAATTTTATATGGATCCTACCAAGAACCATGTTGTTGCATCACTCCCAAACTCCATACATTGGATCGTTAGTTAAAGGATGAACTATGGTTCCATCAACAATTTTTAACTTATTCTTCGACAACAATGTCAAATTTATTGCTCTTGCTTAAGCATAATAATTCGATCTAATAAATGGAGGAGAAATGAGAGGTTGAGAAGGATTTTTGTTTCCATTAAAAAAGAGAGGTTTATTCATTGTTTTAGTCCCGAAAGTTCAGCGTGTTTTGGTTTTAATCCCTAAAAATTATTTATTTTGACTAGGACTAATCTTAAATTTTCAAACATTTTTGTTTTAGTCCCTTGCATTAGTAAAAATCTGTTATTTGTTTGTGTGGCTAGCGAAATATCACATCAGCAGTCCATATGGTATGGAGTAACTCCAAATAGGTGATATGATATGGATGATACAGATCCACGGATACAAAATGGTTCGATACGCAAAATGGTCCCGAACACAAAATTTTGAGTTCATGGGCCTGAATAGCTGATCCATGTCACAGCACATATTTGACGTCTGGCGTTACCTCACATCACGCAGCTGCTAGTGTGGATTTTCGTAAATCATGTCAACAAACAACATATTTTTACTAATGGAAGGAACCCAAACCAAAATGTTTGAAAATTTAAGGACTAGTCCCGGTCAAAATAACTTCTAAGGACTAAAATCAAAACACGCTGAACTTTTAGGGGCTAAAACCATAAATAAGCCAAAAAAAATATTTAGAGGATTTGTGAGATTGAGAAAATTTTCCGCAAAAATTCAAAAAACGCAGGAACTATTTGGCTGAAAATGCAGAAATCTTTCTTGGCAACCAATTCGGAGCTCTAATACCATCTCAGCTGCTGTATCTCAACATATTCATTATGCTCGATCTCCAAAATAAAATGTCCACCAAATTAATTATCGAAAATTGGAAAGGCAACTACATAATTCTTGAAAGCTTTCATATGGTTACGAAAAAACTTTTTGAATGTTAAAAACAATCACCAGATTGATATTTTTTAAAACTTATTTGATAAACATTTTTTTAGAAGGCTAAATTGGTATCGTACATTTTAGTCATAAACAAACCTCCTAACCAGTTTAGCTTGTAAATAAACCAGCTTTGGTTGACGTAATGGTACAATTTAACCATCTTTCGCTCAAAATGAGCTTTAATAATATCTATCATATGAAGGTTAACACAAATGGTAAGGAATTTGTTGCTACTTAAGCAAGTGGTTCGGGGTTCGATCATTGGCTCTTGCGAATGTAAGAGGCCTCGCTGGAAGACTAGCTCCCAAAAGGGCTTGAGAATGATGAAAGGATTAATCACCCAGTTACGCAGGTGCATACATTGGGAAACCAAAAAATAATATCTACCATTTATAATAAGAAATAAAAATAATAATCATTTATTAAAAAGATAAAGGCTTAATTAATTTTTTAATCCCTGAACTTATGTCCCTTTTTGAAATTCGTCATTGAACTTTTTTCCAATACTTTGGTCCTTGAACTTTATTCAAATTTTGTAAATGGTGCTTTCGTCACTTAAGTGATGATATGGTCGATGACATTTCACGCCACTTTCACAAGTTCGCCAAGTAATGTGCTATGTTGCGTCACGTAACACTATTTGATTTTTTTTATTAAAAAAAAAATAATTCTTTTAAAAATTATTAAAATGTTCAATTTTTTAATTATTTTTAATAAATTGAATTTTTTTAATTTTAAAAATCACGTGGCACGTTACCTATCAATATGACAAAAATGGCGTGACATGTCGTCGATCATATTATCACTTAAGTGACGAAAGGACTATATCCAAAAATTTGAGCAAAGTTCAAGGACCCAAAATATTGCAAAAAAAAAAAGTTCAAAAACCAATTAAAAACAGCATCGAAATTCAAGATTAAAATTTGAAATAAGAAACATAAAAATGAAGTGTCGTTACATTGATATCAAATTACAAATTTGTTTGAACTCAAGTATCTCAAAGGAGTTCTGTATCAAACCAAACTCATATTATTTATTCCATGACTAGTACATACTCACATTCGGAAATCTATCACTAACAAAAATATAACCATCCGACGCACTAAAAAAAATATTATAAAACAAGCATTAACATTGAAACTGAATTACATGAAATATTATAATACAACCATCCTATGCACTAAAAAAAATTAAGCATTAGCAAGGGAATGACTTAAACTTTTCGGGCTTTAGCTAAGTTTCTCCCTTATGATCCCTTCAAGTGATCCCACTAGGCCCATTACTGTTACAAGAAAACAAACAAAACTAAAAGTCCTTAGAACAATCCATTTTCTTGTCCAAGCTCCTATTTTCTTCTGTACAAAGTACATTTCTACTGGGAAATATATAGCTAATGGCCAGAAGTTTATGGCTCCTAACACTCCTAGAACTTGGTTGAAGTATGGAAACAAGATTGCAAGTCCAGCGGTTGAAATCACATAGGTTGTTCTAAAACAAAACCTGAAAAGGTTTATATGAAATGCAGGCAATAGAGGCAGTTTCACTTTGTGGAAATTGTTTACAAAGCCACTGTTGGGGAATCTTCTTGAACACCATCTATCAGCTGCATTATATATTGGCTGACAATAAATCTGATGACAAGACCAAACAGATGAAGCAGAATATATAGTCAGGTAACAGGAAAAGATAGTAAAAGAATATTTTGACATGTTAGCACACTGCTATTAAAACAATTTCACTGAAGGTATTGGTAAGCAAAAACATAGGGCATATAGTATATTTGGTTTAAGAAAACATCGTTTCAAATATTTTTTCCACTATACAATGAAAAGAGTATCACATACTTGTAAGTTGTGAATATTAATAAAAACATAAAATGAATATATGAAACATTTTCGCAAACAATAAAGTCTCTTGGTTTTTCTTATTCAATTTGAAACAACAACTAGTAAAAAGACTTTGCCACTTGAGAAATGATTCATAATAATAAGCACCGTCAGTTCAGGAACATAGGCAAAAAAAAACCCTCTATAAACCTCTTCTTGATGGCAATTCAACTTAGTGATGCTATTGTTCTTTTTGGATTTTGGATTACTATTAATGTTGCATCAATTTTGGCATTAATCAAACACAGACAGAAATTCTTATGAGGAGTCGGAAGGTGTGGTTTTGGTGTTTAAACATAATCAACCATGATTAGAAGACAAGTACCTGATAACCTCCAACCAAATGAACAATGATGCAAACATTAGCAACATCAACAAGCCAGAAAGGCTCGTAAAAGCCAAAATCCGTCAAGAGGTTCCCAGGTGCAGCATTTCCAAAAGCCGCATATCCGAAGCATCCACAGCATAAATAGAAGAATGTTGTAATGAAGATTGCTATCATGGAGGCCTTTTTCATGGTCTGATTTTCTGGTGGAGGAGACTCTAGAGTGTCCTTCACTCAACAAAAGAATTCAACAACTCTTCAGCTTAAAATTGTTTATTGTTTTCTCCCTTACATAACCCTCTACCTGCCCAATCTGAATATGAAAGAAGAGATTAAGGTACCTGAATCTCAAGAAGGAGAACCGAGTACGGATAGGCAAAGGCAATGTCACCCAGTGCTTGGAACACTAACCATAATTTGTCAGCAATATTTGCAGCTGGTACTCCTGTCAGTCTCCCCTGAATTCTTCCATTTTCTACATGTGTAACCAAAAAGTTCTTGAAACTATTTTACTCCTTCATCTCTTTGGTATTAACTTTTAAGTAAATTTGTAATATGGTTTCTTTCTTTATTCATAATTATGAATTCCAACATTTTTCATTTACTGCTTTGAGAATACAGTAATAGCTACCATGGATTTTAGGACAGTAATATTTTTCTTCTTTTTTTTTTTTCCCCATGATATTGCTAAATTATACAAATTCAGAAGGCTTGAAATTGAAAAATAATATTAATGAAGGTGTACTTTACCTACGACTGTTGCTATGCCAAGACCTAGTCCAATGAACGAGTATGTAAAGGACATAATAGCAGCAATAACTGAAACCCATGCCATGCTGTGGAGATCTGGTATAAAAGACATTACAATCTGGACAAGTCCAAACAGCACCATATACAAATGTCCTCCGTAATTACAAGGAGCTTGATGCCCTTCCTTGTGATAGCAATTCGATTTCATAATCGCGCTGTAGTGGCAGAATAAACATGTCACATTAACTTACAGCAAAAATAAAATAACATAATCAGTGTGTAAGCTCTGATGTTAGCACGTACAACAGATGCAATTAATTAATCCCATGTTCACAGAAATAGAAAAATAGCATAACAAAGGAGGTAGGTAGTCTTATTTCATTTAACAGGAGAAGAGAAGTACCTCAGACTCTTTGCTGTGGTAATTACATACGCGGTACTAGTCCCGTACAAGATCAAGTATTGAAGCATACCAGCCACCCATGTCCTTTTCTGACCTGAACCAACGCTCATTGCAATTAAACAATGTAATTGCTGTAGCAGTAGTTAATCAAAATCATATAAGTTTCTAGCTAGAGTGATTTTACTAGAGCAAGGGAAAGAGATTAATGTGTTACTACCAAGATTGACTCTAACAGCATCCATGTATGAGTAGTTTCTTTTGCCAGTCACAGAATCAGGATTTCTGTAACAGTCAGACAGAAGGAATGAAGAAATATAGGTGACAATTGCTATACAAAGCAAAGTAACTGGCCCACCGATCCATCCTAGTTGAGCGGTACTCCATGCAAGAGACAGAACACCGGAACCAATAACAGCCGTAATAATATGAGCCACAGCACTCGTTAAAGTTCCTGATAAAATTGATGGCAGGACTAAAAATTCAGTTCTCAAATCCAGGTACATGGAAAAAAAAAATTAGAGTTGTTAATGTTATGGTCCTAGAAAAATTTTACCAGTCCTTTTGGCATGGCCATCATCGTCATAAGCACCGATTTCACTTCTAGTAGTTTGGAGGGAATTTTTCACATCCATCTTTATCCAAGCATACAACTCGATGGAAGCTCAAGGAGTTTACTGCAATTGAATCATCCCCACAGAAAAGCCTAAGATATCAACATTAAAGACAAACTTTGCCTCATCTACCTGAACTCTAATTTAATATCTATGTTGTGGGACTACATAATATGGACCTGCTGCAAGTAGGTGCCAATGAAACTGATAAGAGATGCTTAATTGCAGATGAAGTATTTTTGTTTTATATTATAGATAATATAGCCAGCTTTGGATATAAACTCTACTGAATGAAAGAGCAGCAAAGGAGAAGTTTCAGGAAGTAGTTTACTTTAAACTAATCTGAACTATGCGGATGAAAATGTGCCTATGTGGCTTTTGTGTTGTCAAATTCAAATATGTCAAATTCATGGAGTTGCAGAACCAAACTCTTTAAACTTTTGGAAAACATGTCTTTCCTAATAATGTGCGTAAAACAGTACTTCATTATCAGCTTACTTGACACAAAAGCAAATCAAGAAAATGTCTTTGAACTTGATCCAATGCTAGTGAGTTCTCTTTATGAGGGAAAAGGTTCAATAACATGATAAGGTTGTTTGAAACTATATGAAGCCTTATTATGAGGTAATTATTATATAAGGCTTCTGTGGGGTAGCCATGATTTATCAACAGACTCTGCATTGGTCATTTAAAGACCTTCCAAATAATAGAGGAATCAGCTGTCACGTTCACCATAGAATTTATCGTAACTATTTTGTTTCGTAAGTATTAACTCTTTTTTTATTACTTTGAATCTTACTTTATGGTTGAATTAGTAAAGAGGATTCTGTACCTGTGGACCAATGTTAAGATAGTGGGTTGTTGGGGGTAGTCTTCAAAACACAAAGTGATCGATTCAAAATCATATGTTTCTGAACCTTTGAATTGAAACCACTCCAATAATTGCGCACATAAGATTTTATATCGTGTTATGTTTAGTGACATATATTTTGTGTTTAATAAATAAATAATTAAATATTAACGAGCTCAATCATGATTAATTTGATAAAAGTAAGGTTGTTGACTTGTTTCTGAAGGCTCATTAGTTTGATGGACTCTAATGAATAATAGAGTTTTTTTTTTATCTATTTATAAAAAACAGATCTTGTTCCTTATCACAAGGTATTTTTTCTCTAACCATCACTATATTGCTAAACAATGGCACAAGAAAAAATAACATGGGAGACATAGAAATTGGTTTCGTGTGTAACATCCCGAATTTTTATTCCAAGCTTAATTAGATTGAATCTGAGTTAGAACTAATGATATCAAAAGAGTAAGCTGGGATTTAGTGAAGTAATCATGGCCAAAGTGTGTATAGGAGTTAAGAGGAACGCCTTAGGATTAGAAATCATCAATATATGAAAATTAAGTGATGTAATCGATTACCTTGGAGTTATAATCGATTACAATCATTCTGTAAGAAACCCTAAATTTGAATTAAAGGAAGTAATCGATTACCTTGGGGAAGATAATCGATTACTAACACTTTGTGAGGGGTTGATTAATTGAAGAATTGAATGGGTAATCAATTACTGGATGAGGTAATCAATTACCAGCACATGACACTTAAAAGAAAATTAAATCCATGAGGGCCACACAAGTTGAGGCTTCTAGAAAAAGCCATTCCCTCACAACCACAAGTTGCCAAGCTTCTTAGAGAAGCTTTCCTTGCCAACCACATATTCATTTCCTTTGCAAACAAAAAGAAAACAAGATACAACAACAACAAACACTTCTAATTCTTCTTCATCATTCTTCATTCACTCTCAAAGAAAGCCAAGAACAACACATCATCATCATCCATTCGTTTCCCTTTATGACACCAACACAACCATTCTTTCTTTTTCTTCTTCTCTTAAGATCAAGCATCACCACCAACTTCATCAAGAACTCAAAAAAATAGAGCACCCATTATCACTCCCTTCATCTCTACCATCAACTCTCAAGCCCTAAAATCAAGAGCACCCATCGTCGTCAACCTTCATCGATATCAAACCTCAATCAAGAACAAGCTCAAGATCACTCCCGCATCACACGTATCTCTCTCCTCCCTTCTCCCTTGGAAGTTTCGAACTTTACTCTCATGGAGGACCATCAAGCTTCCTCCACTTCAAGAGCAAGTGAAATCAAGCTCTCTCTCTCTCTTTCTCACTCTCCACTTGTTAAGGGTCCAACACACATGAGAGTTGCTTTGTTGAAGTTTTAGAGGGGTTCAAAGGGTTGGAATTTGAAGGAGCTAGGGCAAAACTAAAAGCTAGGGCTTGTGAAGATTTCTTGTATCTCTTCACATTTGAGGTAAGAAGGTTGCCTTACCTTGACTTAGGGCATGATTTCTAGGATGCTTATAGTGGTGGCTAAGTGTAGTTAATTGGTTATGAGAATAAACGATAGGGTAGTTGATATAGAAAATAAATGAAGTGTATGAATGGATGAAATGAAACCACTAGGTAATTTTATGATTTTTGTGAAGATGAAAATATTGTTAAAAAGCTAAGTATGAAAATAAAGAAAATGAAACCACTTGGATGTTTATGATTATATGTGTATAAGATTTATGTTATTATGTTTGAAAGATGTTCTGTGTGTTGAAGTGTATGAGGTGTTGGGGTTTGAAATGAACCTAATACCTAATAAATTGATGGGCTTCTTAAACTAAGGGATGAATTAGAGATGTTAAGTATTTAATGTTTGAATGATGATGTTGGTGTTGAAATGTGTGAGTTAATTACTACGAAGTAAATAATGAATTATGATACTTGAGTATGTAATGAATATATGAGGAATTAATGATGATAATAAGAATAGAAAACTTTGAATAGATATTTGGGGGTTGAATTGAGGTGCATGTGTGTTTTACAGGAATTGTATGCTTAACTAATGAGTTAATAAATTAAAGAAAGAATATAAATTAGAGATGCTAAATGTAAAATATTTGAATGATGTGGTTGTGTTGTTATGTGTAAGTTTAATTTGTTGTTATCAAGAAAATGATGATTTGGATATACTTGTGTGTGTGTGTGTGTTGAATAGATGAGTAGTTGATGATGAGAATAAAACAAAAGAACTTGACTAGTATAAAGGGAATAATGATAAGCTAGAAAGAAAAGGAAAGTGTTTGTGTATGTTTATTATGAATACATGAGCTATTTGGTAACCCTGGAGAGATAATACGAAAATGATAATAAGATACTAATGAAAAGAAAGAAAGAAAAGTACAATTACAAAAATGATAATAAGATACTAATGAAAAGAAAGAAAGAAGAGTACAATTAATAGAAGCTAAAGAAGAGTAAAGATAAGTAATAAATAAAGAAAGAAAGAGAACTAAGAATTAAGGGTAAGAGAAAGAATGAATAAATAAAGAAAGAGAAATGAGATAAGGTAACCAAAAATGTACTATGTATCCCCGGTGGGGGAAGATGTACAAAAGATAAAATGAACGTTATATTTATCCCATGTGGGGACAATGAACAAAAAGTTAAAAGGAACGTACTATGTATCCCCGGTGGGGAAAGATGTATAAAAGGTAAATAAGTGTTCTATGTATCCCCTGTGGGGGAAGATGAACAAAAAGATAAACGAGCGTACTATGTATTCTCGGTGGGGGAAAATGTACACAAGATAAAATGAGCGTTCTATGTATCCTCGGTGAGGAAGATGAACGAAAGCTAAAATGAGCGTACTATTTATCGCAGGTGGGGAAGATGTACAAAAGGGAAAAGAAAGAGAAAGGGCTAAGTGAAAGTAAGAAAAGTAAAAGAGCTAAGAAAGAAGTAAATAAGAATTGAATGTATGAAAATTATTAGGATTGTTGTGTCTTAAGAATAATGTTAGGCTTAATTTATTACTATGACTTCTTAGAAGTTATTTCCTAAGTTCTGTGTAATGCTACCCTCAATAGTTTCCATTCTAGCACTAGAATGGCTCATTTTGAAGCACTCTATGATCGGAAATGTAGAAAACCATTGTGTTGGTTTCAAATAGGAGAGAACTTGCTAACTGGTCCTGACATTGTGCAAGAGACAACAGAAAAGATCCGAATGATCAAGGACCAAATGAAAGCATCCCAAGATCGTTAGAAGAGTTATGCTGACAAACGTAGGAAACCCTTGGAATTCAATGTTGGAGATCATGTATTCATAAGAGTAACTCCTACTACTGGTATTAGACGAGCAATCAAGTCCAAAAAGACGACTCCTAGATTTGTGGGACCGTATCAGATATTGGAAAAGGTTGGGCCATTGGCGTATAGGATTGCCCTACCTCCTCACTTGTCAAAACTTCATGATGTTTTCCACATTTCACAACTAAGGAAATACATTCATGATCCCTCCCATGTGGTTACAGTTGATGAATTGCCTTTGAAGGAAAACTTGACCTTTGAGGTATTGCCAGTTAGAATCGAAGATAGGCGGGTCAAGTAGCTTAGAGGCAAGGAAATTGCATTGGTGAAGGTAATTTGGAGCAGGAACAATGTGGAAGAAGCGACTTGGGAGCTAGAGACTAAGATGAAAGTCTCTCATCCACAATTGTTCAGTACCAACTGAATTTCGAGGACTAAATTCTAGTAAGTGGGAGAGGATTGTAGCATCCTGCTTTTAATTCCAAATTCTATTAGAATTGCTCTAAGTTTTATTTTAAAACTTAAGTAGAAAAATTCATATGCTAAATGTAAACTAGGATTCAATGAAGTTATCATGGCCTAAGAATGCACAAGAGTAATAAGGAATGCATTAGAGTTAGAAAACCATCAAAATATGGAAATTCAGGGAGATAATCGATTATCTTGGAGGAAGTAATCGATTACCAACTCCCTGTGAGAAAATCCCAAATTTGAATCAAGGGAAATAACCGATTCCTTTTGGGGAAGTAATCGATTACCAAGCTCATGTGAGAAATTCACAAATTGAAGGGGTAATCGATTACTCCATGAGGTAATCGATTACCTACTCGTAAAAAGTTAAAAAAAAATATAACTTGGGGACCACTCCTTTTGTGGCTTCCCCAAGAAGCCATTGAGTTAGGGCCATTCATCTGTGGCTTACACAAGAAGCCAATGAATCTAAGCCCCACTCATTCATTTTCCTTCATGAAACAAAAGGGAAACAAAAACAACAACAACAACACACAAACAAAACACATTGTCTTCTTCATCTTCACCACATTTCTCTCTTAGGGTTTATGAACCCCATGATCATCATCATCAAAACCTTGGAAATCAAGAGCAATAATCATTATTAACCATCATAATCATCAAGCACAAAATCACTTCCTCCTTCTCCCTCCCAAACTCGTGATCTCTCTCTCTCTCTCCATTCTCCATTGAGTTTTCAACTCCACAACAATGGAGAACCTCTCAAGCTCACGCCTCCTCCTCAAGAACCATTGAAGGACAACTCACTCCCCTCTTACAATCATTATAATAGGATCATTCACCAACATTGGATATTGACACTATTGAGGTGGCAAGCAAAACTCAAGAGGTTTAAAGTTCTTAAATTCTAAGGACACAAAAACAAGGCTAAGACTCAAAGACTTCCTTATCTCCCATCATCTTTGAGGTAAGGAGTGGGTGTTACCCTATCTTAGGATATTGAACCATAGGGTAGTGGATATAGATTATTATTAGAGAATGAAATGAATAAAATGAAATCCTAGAATTAATTGTGAATATGTGTATGATTGTTATTATGATGATTGTTGTAAATGTGTGCTATGTGCTTAGTACATATAATTGATAATTAGAGAAGTAGAATTTAAGAATAAGGTTATTTTGATAATTCTGAGCTTATGTGTAAATATTGATATTTGTTATACATGTTTTGCAATTATTTGGGAAATGTGAGTATGACTATAGGAGTATGAACTTAAGGGATGGTGCAATGTACTAGGAAATTAGATAAGTTAGGAACGATAAATATAGAATAGTAGTAATGAGAGAATAATTTGAGTAATAATAAATGATAGTGAAAAGAGAGAAGTTAAGAGTGAATGAATAAAAGATAAAAGAGAAATTAAGAATAATGGTTGTGTGAGACAGGTCTAGTTAGACATTACGGTTGGGTGCAATAAGCCGCACATGAAAATGTGTGGTGTAAGTCGTAAGCGGACCGTGTGCAATGATCGCGTAAGACACATGGGATGTGCAACTGTAAGTCGCACATGGGATGTGCGCAGTAATGACTCACACAAGATTCCTGCTAACGGAATCGGTTAGGATGTGCTCCTGGTCATGTAAGACGTGTGGGAGGGCCGTATGCCATGATTGTGTAAGTCGCATGGGATGCGCAACTGTAAGTCGCACATGGGATGTGCGTTATTATGGACACTCCATAACTCCAATAAGTGTGTAAGACGTACATGGGATGTGCGCTTCTATAAAAGCTATGAAAAATGTGAATAAAAGGAAAAGAGGAAAAGGATAAGGAAAAGAAAATCAAAGACATGATAAAATGAGAAGAGTGGGAATAAAAGGAAAGGTTAAGTGAAGGATAAGCGAATGATTATTATTATGTTATGTTACATGATGTGATTTGATTATTTGGTTTTGTACATTATTTGACATATTGTGCTTGGCTTGGTGTCTTATTATGTCATATTAGAAATTGCTTTCCTATGTTATGTGTAATGCTCACTCCTTACTATTTTTTCAGGTATTGAGCCCGAGCTTGCACATACCCTGGCCGAGCAGGTGCACTCTCCCTTACAGGGTGAGTAGGTTTTAGTTGTAGGACATGGTGGCATGTCTTGGGCCCTGTATTCTGTTATGATGACTATGTAGTTATTTTGATGTACATAATGTAAATAGTTATTTTGGGTGGGCCCAGGACATCTCCTTTGGGTGAAGGAGTTATTTGGGGAAATGTATAGTTTCCACAACTTGGTTATTTTGCTGCTTAAAACTCTGATGCTAATATGGCTGTTATGGTTAGTGCTCGATGATGCACATATTAATGCTATGAATATGATATGCCTTAATGGCTTCTGAATGACAGGAAATTAATATTTTGAACAGGTCGCAGGAAAAACTAAATTTTGGAAAAGTTAAGAAAACAAAGGAGACTCTGTCAGTTTGACGGGAGATTTTTATAAGTTAAAATAAGTTATTAATGTTTTAAAAAAGGAAAAAAATTCAAGTCGCTAATTAATAATGGGTAATTAAGGGTAAATATTAGAAGGGGGTTACAAGTATTAAATATACTCATAAAGTCTTGAAGTTTTAGCGTGGAACGAATAAATACATGCTTACTTCTGTGTAACGAATGATCACGTTGAGATGATCAGAATGTTGAATTTGTAGCAAGTTTTGAAACTATAATTCAGACTAATTGGGTACAAAATTTAATTTTGGGGCTTAGAACTGTCGTCAATATTGCTTAGCCGCTGAAAACGTATATTGTGGTGTTTTGCATCAATGACAAATGCTATAAAGGTGCTATGAGTTTTTGAGTGAAGTACTTTGTCACTTAAGAATGAGATTATAAACAAAGATTGTTAATAGAGCATGTTAGCACCAATCTTATGATTGCTATTCCCTTGTAAGAATGATTATTGGCTAAACATTTATTGAATATATTTAAAGTATGGGCATTACTGTTATCAAGGAAAATTAAAATTTGATGTTGAGATAATTATGTATGTTATAATTGACACTCGGAGCTCATTTATGATATGTTTCAGATGACCTGTTATCTAGAACAACATGCATTATTATATTATATTAGAGTAATGTAAACATGTATTATCTTGAATAAAGACATTATGGACCAATTATGAATTTCCCAATTATAGATTATGTTAAGGAAAATACTATTTTGTGGTACATGGAAGGAACTATGTTGAACAAATGATGTACAACCGCCATGACCCGGGGATTAGTTTCTATCTTTAATCATGATTAATAGAGTATCTAACTATATAACGATTTAGCTATATAAATGTGCATTAATTGTTTGTTTAATTATTTTGTTTATTAGACCATAATTTTAAATTATGTCACATGAGCCAAGTGGGAGAATGTAAGATTTTAATATCTTAGTATGTCATGTCTCATGTGATGTGCATGTGACATGTATTGATGTGTGTCTAGTAAATAAATAATTAAATACTAATGAGCTCAATCGTAATTAGATATAAAGAGGTTGTTCTGAAGGCACATTAGCGTATGGACGCTAATGGATAATAGTTAGAGTTTTTAGCAATTTATAAGAAAGAAACATGTTTTGTCCCTGACAGTATTCTTTTCTCTAACCATCACTATACGGATAAACAACGGCACAGAAAAGGATAGTAGATGAGACAAAGGAATAGAAACCGAGTTTCGTTGCTTTTGATCAAAGACGTTTGAAGAACTCTCTTCCAACTCTAATAATTCTAGCAATGGATAGAGGTTAATAATTGCATTCTTTATTGTCTCTATATAATATGTGAAAGTCATGTAATTTCAAGATCCTATTATAATTTTAACAAATCAATTAAACTAAACTTATAAACTTAACATCAAAATTGTCTTTTATGTAATAATGGAAACTTCAATTCAATCTTTTGTCATCACACTTTATGGCTATTACGTCTAGCATCTTTTATCTCAAAGAACATACAGAATCATTGCCATAAAAGCAACATCGATCTTTGTTTAGTTGAAGTTAACCGATTGAATGGAATATCATTCATCAATTGAATTTGATTGTTCTAATTTCTGTATTTTGAGGTGTTCTAAGATTATTTCAGCAAAGAGACCATTATTGTTTCCTCATCTTTTACATCATCATCATGATTATTATTATTATTAATAGGGTCATGCTAACAAGTGTTCTTAAGGTTTCCATAATAGGAAAAAATATCACAAGTCTCTATTTATTTTTCTCTCGAAAACATCAAAAGCTCCACTTTCCAAGAACTTTAATTTCTACTACTTTTAACTTTTTAACAAGTGTTCTAATACTTGTTAGCATTTTCCTTACTAATAATGTAATTATTTTTTAAAGATAAACTTTGTATGCTTGGTAAATCCAAAAGTAAACAAGTTATTAGAATAATTGAGTCTAATTTGACTTCAAATCAAAAGTGAATTACTCCCTCTAGTCATGTATACAAGCCCTTTTTAAAGATTTTTTTTATCCTTAATATAAGTCTCATTTCCAATTTTCAATGACATTAATTACTTCTTTTTTCAAAAACATTCTGATTTACTCAACACTTTTAGATTCTCAATCATAATTATAGGGATACTGTTATGGACCATATATACGAAACAGGTATGCCGGATTCAGATAGGAGGTATGAGGCCTTAGAGGCCCAATAAAGCTGATACCGGTATGAGGCCTTAGAGGCCCAATGAAGTTGATACCGACATACCGGTATGAGGCCTTAGAGGCCCAATGGAGCTGATACCGGATACCGGTGTAAGGTTGTGGATATCTAACATCATTCTTCATATCGTTATACCGGTAAGAATCCATCAAGTCAGCCACACGTGTTAGGGAATCCGAGGAATTCCGTTATCCTCATAAGCATAGGATTCTACTCGACATAATACCCGCCATTACGTTCAGACCATTTACAGGGAACCTCACCTGCCTCATGAAGGCAGCAATCAACACCATTTAAGCGGGTATGCTTATATAATACCTGATAAGACAAGCAGGTATGATCTATCTCATCTCACACAAACACACACCACACAAAAGCAGAACGACAAGGGTGTGGGTATCTTGGTGTTCAAGGTGCCCACTTCAAGTCTGATATCAAGAGTGGAATTTCTGAATTCTTAGCCGGATAGACTAAGATCAGTAATCCCACGACAGAACATTGGCGACCACAGTGGGAGCGAGAAATCTATTCCCACCGCTTTTTGAAAAAAAGTCCATGGCAAACCAGTCACAAGGAGAACGCGCTGAACCCAGTCACCATAGCGTGATGGAACTGAGAAACCATCTAAGTGGAGAACAAGCACCTTCACGTCAGAAGGACCTAAGGGAACGGTTGAGCGAAGGGAGAAGACGGGCAGAATATGAGCGTTCAAGACAAGAGGGGCCTTCCCATCATGAACAGGAGAAATCGCGACAAAGGCCCCCCACTAGAGGAGGAAGCCCTTCGCATTCCCGTCATGAGATTAAAGGATCATCTGGTGGATGCTCACAGAGGAAGGCAAGCCTTGAGACAGAATTGGCCCGTCTGCGTAGGCGATTAGATGAGCAGGACAAGTTGCTGAAGGAATTGAGGAAAGGAACATCCCAATCAGGTATTGGGAAAGTGGATGAGGAGGGATTAGTTGGAGAGCCTGAAGAAAAGGACCACCCATTTTCTGAAAGCATAATGGCCTTCCCCATGCCTGAAAATCTCAAAGCTCCAGCCAACGTAGATCCGTATTTTGGGAATTCAGACCCACAGGAACATATAGACAGTTTTCTGGTTCCAATGTCATGTCAAGGGGCTAAGGATGCGTACAAGTGTCGCACCTTCCCCTTGACTCTGAAAAAAGCGGCTTTGCGTTGGTATTCTAAATTAGAGCCTGATTCAGTAATAGGATGGAAGGATTTGGCTGCCAAATTCCTGGGACACTTCACGACAAGTAAGGCGCAGCCAAAGTCCGAGCATCACTCATCTCAAATTAAGCAGGAAAAAGGAGAGTCATTGAGAGATTTCCTCACTCGTTTCAATACAGAGTACCTGTCCATTAGTGACATAGAGGCTTCAGTAGCCCTACATCTTTTGATGCGTGCTCTGAGACCAGGGGATTTCATAGACCACTTGGTGATGCACAAGATCAAAACTATGGATGAAGTCAAGGAAAAAGCTGAAAAATACATTAACTTGGAGGAATATCAAAAAGCATATGATAATTTTGCCACTGAAGCTTCTGGGAAAAAGATTCTTTTTTCAACAAGGGGTCTGGGAAAGGTCAGCGGGAAGGAGACAGGAATAACAGGCATGATTCTGGGGCTAAGAAGCTAGAAGGTAAATATGACCATTATACTCCTTTAAACACTTCTAGATCACAAATCCTTCGTGAGATTATGAATGCAGAATTGATGGAAGTAGACCGACCACCCCCATTAAGGAGACCTCCGACGAAGGAAAATCAGCATAAAAGGTGTAGTTGGCATGACAGCTATGGGCACACCGATGATGAGTGTGTTCAACTCAAGGATGCTATGGAAACCCTGGTAAGAAGAGGAAGGTTGAACCGTTACACACAACCCTTCAGAGGAGGTCCCAATGAGCGTACCCCCACAAGAAGGGCCAGGAGTCCAGTCGGGAGCAGAACAAGGAGTCCGCCTAGGAGGAGATCCCGAACGCCTCCAAGGAGGAGTAGAACCCCTAGACGTGCTCCAACCAGGAATTCTCCGGTAAAAAGGGAAGACGCTGGTAAAGTTAATAATGAAGATCTTGAATTAATTAGCACTATTGCTGGTGGTTTAACAATAGAAGGAGAATCTATAACATCTCAGAAAAGACAATTGAAGTTAGCAACTATGGCTGTTTCTGTATCAAACAGGCAGAAGGATGCACACCCTCCGATCATGTTTACTGAAGCTGACTTAGAGGGAGTGATTCCTCATCATAACGACCCATTAGTGGTGACATGAATTATTGACAGGTTCCGTGTTTGCCGCATGATGGTGGACCAAGGTAGCTCATCTGATATCATGTTCACTGAATTTGTTCAATCGTCTGAAATTAAAGCCATGAGATTTGCATCTGTGCCAGAAGGAAGTAATTGGATTCACCAGAGATACTATCAGGCCCAGAGGTTACATTGATATCAGGCTGACCTTAGGCACACCCCCTCACTGCTGGACAGAAAAAGTACGCTTCCTGGTGGTGGACTGCCCCTCTGCTTACAATGCGATCTTAGGTTGGCCCACTTTGAAGGCGTTTCAAGCAGTTGCTTCTCCCTTACACATGACCATGAAATTCCTCGGTGAGGAAAGATCAATCATTATAGTACGTGCGGACCAGATGCAGGCAAAAACCTGCTACATAGTCAGTCTGAAAGCAACAAAAGAAAATGCCAAGAAGCAGGTGCAAGCAAAACAGGTCAAGGAATCTGCCTCGTCTTCTAGGGTCATGATGGTAGACTTGGACATGAGGGAGGATATCAAAGAGGAGCGGCCCAAGCCTGAAGGGGAATTAGAAAAAATCCAGATTTGAAGTGCACCAGAACAATGGACCTAGATAGGAAAGGACTTGTCGAGTGAAGAAAGGATCAGGTTGGTTGCATTGTTAAAAGAGAACAAGGATTTATTCGCTTGGATAGCAGCTGATATGCCAGGGATAGATCCAGAATTTATCCGTCATCGCCTATCAGTTGATCCAAAGTTTAAGCCGATATCACAAAGAAGAAGGAAGATGGGTGATGAGCGATAGAAGGTGATCGCTGCGAATGTGGAGGAGCTCTTACAAGCTGGTTTCATCAGGGAAGTTCCTTACACCACGTGGCTTTCTAATGTAGTTCTTGTCAAAAAATCTAATGGTAAATGACGTATGTGCATTGACTATACGGATTTGAACAAGGCGTGTCCCAAAGACACCTATCCTCATCCCAACATAGACAAGCTGGTTGATAATTCGGCTGGTTACCAGCTGCTCTCGTTCATGGACGCTTATTCTGGTTATAATCAATTTCCCATGTTCAATGATGATCAAGAAAAAACCGCATTTATGACTGATGTAGCAGCTTACTGTTACACCGTAATGCCATTTGGTTTGAAAAATGCAGCTGCAACATATCAGAGGATGATGGATAAGATCTTTGGGGAGCTGATTGGTCCAACTTTGGAGGTTTATGTTGATGATATGATCGTCAAGTCAACAGCACAAGAGAACCACAAGCAGGATCTAGAGGCTGTTCTCAGTAAGGTACGTCATCATAATATGCGTTTAAATCCACTGAAGTGTGCCTCTGGTGTCACAACAGGAAAGTTCCTAGGTTTTATGCTTACTAGCAGAGGAATAGAGGCTAACCCTGAAAAGTGTGATGCAATCACGCAGATGAGGAGTCCAAATTCCGTAAAGGAAGTTCAACAGCTGACCGGACGTATAGCGGCGTTAACAAGGTTTTTATCAAAGTCAGCTTACAAATACCTTCCACTATTCCAATTTCTTAAAAAGGACCAGGAGTTCAGGTGGACGGATGAATGCGAAGCAGCCTTTCAAGAATTTAAGCGTTACCTCTCCAATCCACCGATCTTGAGCAAGCCTGAGCCAGGTGAGACTCTGTATTTGTATCTGTCTGTTAATGATGAAGCGGTGAGTTCAGCCTTGGTTAGGGAATTGGAGGAGGGATAGAGGCCGGTATATTTTGTCAGCAAAGTGTTGCAAGAAGCAGAAAAAAGGTATCAGAAAATTGAAAAAATGGCGTTTGCGCTTTTGGTCACGGCGAGGCGTCTGAGGCAATATTTCCAGTGCCATCCCATCGTAGTCAGAACAGATCAGCCCTTTCGGCAGGTATTACAAAAACCCGATTTAGCAGGTCGTATGATCGCTTGGTCAGTGGAATTATCCGAGTATGGGATCAACTATGAGTCAAGGACAGCTATCAAGTCTCAGATTTTGGCAGACTTCATTGTAGAATTGGCACCAAAGACGGATTCTGAAGTCTGGACTCTATTCGTTGATGGTTCATCCAATCAGACAGGTGGAGGAGTTGGCATAATATTGGAAAATGCTCAGGGGGTTTCCATCGAATATTCATTAAGGTTTGATTTTCCAACTTCTAACAATCAGGCTGAGTATGAAGCCTGTCTTGCTGGTATGACAATGGCCAAAGACCTGGGAGCACACTCAATCCTGTTGTACAGTGATTCGCAGTTAGTGATTTCCCAAATCAGAGGAGACTTCCAAGCTAAGGAACCATTGCTTCAAAAGTATCTCTCTAAATGCAAGCAGTTGGCAGAAATGTTTGACAAAGTAGATTTTCAACACATTCCGAGAGAACAGAATTTAAGAGCTGATGTTTTATCCAAGTTGGCTAGCACCAAGAAACCAGGAAACCACAGGTCTGTGATTCAACAAGCTATTTCTCACCCCAGTGCAACATTGGCAGTGGAGGATGAAGATTCATGGGCCTCTCCTATTCTGACATTTCTGCTCCACGAAATCCTTCCAGAAGAAGAGAAAGCAACAAGGAAGGTAAGAAAAATGGTTCCTCACTTCGTCATACAGGATGGGTTACTCTATCGAAGAGGGTTCTCATCACCCCTACTCCTATGTCTAACTGAGCGGGAGGCTGAATTGGCTCTGAAAGAAGTGCATGAAGGGAGATGTAGTCACCATTTGGGAGGAAGAAGTCTTGCAAGGAAGATATTGAGAGCTAGATTTTACTGGCCCAGTATTTAGTTGGATTCCATGAATCATGTGAAGAAATGTGATCGTTGTCAGAAACATGCTGATGTTCACTTGGCACCACCAGAGGAAGTCCATTCTATATCTGCTCCATGGTCTTTCTTTCAGTGGGGGATGGACCTTTTAGGACCGTTTCCGCAGGCGGTTGGACAAGTCACCCATCTAGTGGTGGCAGTTGATTATTTTACGAAGTGGATCGAAGCTAAAGCAGTTGCTGTTAATACTTCTACACAGATCCTGAAGTTCTTTAGTAATCAAGTGATACCGCGGTTTGGAGTTCCCGCTGTATTGATCACTGACAATGGCACCCAATTTACCAGCAGGGCTTTCAAAGACTTCCTCTAGAAATTAGGGATAAGGTAGCGCCTATCTTCTGTGGAACACCCACAGACTAACGGGCAAGCCAAGGCAACTAACAGGTGTATCCTGAGAGGTTTGAAAAGAAAGCTGGAAGATAGCAAAGGTAAGTGGATCAATTGCATAGATGCTGTCCTTTGGTCCTACAGAACCACTCCACACTCAACTACTGGAGAGACTCCATTTATGTTTACATATGGGAGTGAAGCCATGATTCCACTAGAAGTAGGATCCACTAATATGAGGTCAAGGTATTTTGATCCAGTAGCTAATGTACGACTTATAAGGGAAAATTTGGACTTCCTGCAAGAATCCAGGAAGATGGCGACTGTTCGCATGGCCACAATCCAGCAGCAGTCAGCAAAATAGTACAATTTAAGGGTGATTTCTAGAGCCTTCAAGGAAGGAGACTTGGTATTAAGAAGGGCTGATGTACATGGTAAGGAGCCAGTGCATGGGAAGTTGGCAGCCAATTGGGAAGGGTCGTATCGAGTTCGATCCAAAACCGGAAAGGGAGCTTACTTTCTGGAAACACTCACTGGCAGAGGCATCAAGAATCCATGGAATGCAGCTAAGCTTCGTATCTATTATAGTTGAATGTTGTTTCTTGTTAAAGTTTTCTTTGAATTATTTGTTTTCCTAGAAGGTCTTATAGACCAATGTCATGTTTCTAGTCTGTTTTAAAAGAGAGTAGCGTGTAGACCTCTATTTTGTTAAGTTATGACTATAATGTTCCGCACTTGATTTTCTGTTTTATTAAAGTGAATTATGAAGATTCCATAAGTTACAGGATTGAGTATGATACCCCTATGAGTTGGTCTGTTCAAACTGATTTCCTCCATTCAAAGATTCCACGAATTAGGAATCCGGTATCAGGAATTTTACCAAAAAAAATTGAGAATCCGGTATCCGGTATCAGGAATCCTATACTAAATAATATAGTTTGTCTTCTCAAAAACAAAGAAGTATCTCATGCTGACATCACGTATCACGAATTCAGGCAATAGTACCATGAAGCTGGTAAATTTCAAATGAAAATCCTAGTATCCAATGTTAGATACACCGCTTATCTGACTAGCCATCAGATAAGAAGTGAAATGGGCAAGGAGATGTTCTTGTGTTAAAATGAACACCGCCCATGTACTTACTATGATCCCTGTTAGTTTCAAAAAACTAATAAGTTAAATGGAAAATCATTCGCTGGCTAGAATAGGACTTCCATGGATCAACAGCAAAATAGATACGCAAAGAAAGAAATAAAAGACGCTAGGCTGGATTCATTAATTAGAAAATTCAGAATACAAATTGCAACTAAGAAAAGCCGAAAGTTCAAATACAAAGTGCAAACTAGGGAAAAGCCAACGATACAAGACTGAAAATAGAAAGACTTGAAATAAACAAGATTAAACTAAAAGATTAAGTAGCAGCACCATCATCCTCATGTCCCTCGTCATCCTCAGTTTCTTCATCATCCTCGATGGCTAAAGGGTTGGGACAGTTCTCATCATCTAGGTTGACAGGCACCCTGGTTCCATCAGAAAGGTAGCTGTAAAGCGCCCCCTCTTCCACTTTGTGCAAAAAGTGCATGCCCTTGGCAGAAAAATCGTTGTTAAGGAAGTTGGCATGCTCCACCGCATTCATAAAGGAGGACTGGACAGACTCAATCCACTTTTCCTTATACATATCCCTTTGTTTCTCAGCCTCATTAAGGGCATCTCTTGTAACACCCCGCATTTTTCCCATACGTGCGTAAACGATTTCGTCGAAATAAACCTTGAAGTTTTGGGATATAAAGGATTTTCATAAAAATATTTTATGTGAAAAAGAAATAAAATATTGGTTTTCATGGATTTTTACAAACCAAATGTTTTTATAAAAGAGAAGTGAATAATTTTGTTTATCTGATTTTTTTTTTTTTGGAAATAAATTGTGATTTTATTGAAAAGCAATTTTCATTTGAAATGAAGTTTTTGGGTCTGTTAACTTTAAAAATCAGTAACTTTTTAACCGTAACTTGGATTTTCATGAACTTTATATCAAAACGATCGCCTTGAAACGTAGATTTTGAAAACGTAATTTTCAAATTTATCTAGCTGGTTTTATAAAAAATTATTTTCAGAACTAAGAAATACGAATTTTTGGAATTTGTGTTTTGAAGAAAATGAATTTATTGATTTGGCTTGAAAATTTTATGTGATGAGTTCTTGGTTTGATGTGTGTACTGTGTGATGCTAATTAGGTGAATGTGATTTTTTAATTGATTGCATTATTGTATGAATTAATGATTAGGATGTTTAAGTAAATATGCTTAAGAAAATAAAATGTAAAATGCATGTATGTGTAATGTGTGTGCTACGGTGTGTGTATGTATTTATGTGTATATGTGTGGGTATGTGATACGTGTATGTGTGTGTGCATGAGCTAGGATGCTTGAAATTCTAGAAGCTTAAAGGTTAAGAAACTAAAACCTAAGTGAACCAAACCAAAACCAAACTAAGTTAGAAGTGTAACCAAACCCTAACTAGTTTTAAGCCTAAAATGACCCCTAAGACATAGCCTATTTGACCTTGTCCCCTTGCTTTGATAAAATGCACCCATGCATATTTTTAGAAGCCCAAAACCGCCCCTCTTCTTGTGTGCAATCGAACCAAAAACCTAAGGGCAAAGAGGGAATTGTGAGTTGGTCTATTTATACTAGAAGCCTTAGTTCATTTCCCATTTTCACTTCTCTTCACCCATTTCATTTCTTCCACCAACACAAACACTACTCTAAGAGACACGTTCCACTCTTAGAGAAAGAAAGAAAAGAAATAGAGAGAGAGGAGAAAGAATGTGGCCGAAACATGGAAAAGAAGGAGGAAGGAGGTTCTAAGCTTGATCAAATCCTTTTTTCTTGAAGATCCAAACATTAGGAAAGCTAGGAGATCAACCCTTTTCATGGTAGGAACCGAAGATCAAGAAGGAGATTTTGTAATAGATTAGTTTTTCTTTTTGTTTTGTAGATCTATTTTATTCCTTCTTGCATGTTGATGCTATGTGTTGATCTTGCTTGATCAAGGACTTTTAAGGACTTAAAATAATTTGTAATATGTTAAACTTATGCTTGGTGATTCGGTTAAGGTCTTTCTTGCTAGATCTAATATTTTCTAAGCTAAAACTTTTAAAGATCTAAAGAAAACTAAGCTTTTTGTAAAGCCTAAATGTCGTGTCCTTAACCAGGGTCAACCTTAAAGCTATGGAAGATCCTTGAAGAATGATCCCCGCCAAGATGTTAATGTAGGAATTTTTAGGATTTCTGAATATCCAGTTGGGATAAACAGGTTCTCCCTAGTCAACAATGTGTGTGCTAGTGTCAACTTAGGGATGTGAAGACGTACCTTTGCCCGTATAGCATGGTGGTTCTTTATAGGGGATTACCTGTGTGGGTTGTGCCGTCTTGATAAGCTTCCTGAAGAGTTAGAAGGCAAATAGGACTCGTTAAGGATATGATAAGATCATATCCATAAATCCTCTAAATGATAAACATTATCCAAGGTTGTTTTATCTAGCCAAGAGTCGTGGGAATCTAGGAGTGGTTACGACTTTGATGAGGCTGTAAACGATAAGGATCAGATTGAGAGTCCTGTGCTCGGTGTTAACCTCATCAGTACGTGACCTACATGTAGAAACCCAGTTTGCTCGGTATAAGGTCCGATCGTTGGGCCTGTATCAGTATCGTACATAGTAGGAGTCATGAGGCTTTCGGTCGGTCGATGCTCGGTCTACTGCAAGTCCACTACACTAAAATAAATCTTTTTGCATGTCTAGTTTTCCTTCTCTAAATCATGAATCATGTGTGTTTATGTGTTGATTTGATGAATAAATCCATGATCTAAGTTTGTTCATTAATAAAGTGAAATTTTTGTTTTTTTTTTATGTTAAATCTTTGTGCTAAATTTATGACCTATGTGTATTTCCGTGAATGATTTCATGATCTAAATTTAATTTGTGAAAAGGTCTAATTCTTTAGCTTTGCATGTTAAATCTTTTTACTAAATCATGATCTATGCATATTTCTATAATTATTTGTTGAATAAATTTAAGATCTAAACTTGATTTGTGAAAAAGTTCAAAGTTCTAGTCTTGCATGATGGCCTAATAGTGTTCTTATTTGATTTGAGTGTGTGCATGTTATTTTTGAAAGTAAAGGTTGTAATTTCTTTCTTTGTATGATTCGGTTTCTAAGGGAAAAGTAAAGAAACCAAGTTTTAAAATGATTTTTCAAGTTCAAGCATGATTTTCATTAATTGTTTAACTATGTGCATGCCTTATTTTTTTTAGGAGGCCATTCGGCCATGCTTACTTAAAAATGAAACCCATGTTTTTATTTTGTGGAAAGTTGGTGCATGTTTGTTTTATGACTAGACCTAATGATTTAAAGTACATGCATGTTATTTTTATAAATTTAAAGTATAACCTTGATTTTATGAAATGATGAACTAGAGGTTATTTTGTGAAGGTTGATGTGAATAAATAATATGATGTGTATTTTACATGTTTTGACGAGAACGAATTACTTTGTATGTTTAAAAAGTGAACCCAAAAATCTTGATTGATGCATCATGAAATTCGGCCATGTCCAGTAAATGATGAAACCCATGCTTTTTATTTTGTAACAAGTTCATGCATGTTATTTTTATGAAGTTAGAAGTAAATCTTTATTTTGGTTTTAGAAAGAATTATGAACTTAAATTTATTTGTGCATGAGATGTGATATGTTGCTTTAAAAAAAATAAAATAAAATAAAATAATTTTTGAACACTTGCATGGTTTGACTTGATTTTTGTGATTCATGTATGCTGAAAAACCTTGTTTGATGCATGTTGACTTTAAGCCATCCTAGGAGTAGGTAGGAAGATAGGTTGTCTCCTACTTAGGTTGCATGCATGATGAGATTAAATGGATT
This sequence comes from Crotalaria pallida, assembly GCA_037953625.1. Classification (NCBI taxonomy): domain Eukaryota; kingdom Viridiplantae; phylum Streptophyta; class Magnoliopsida; order Fabales; family Fabaceae; genus Crotalaria; species Crotalaria pallida. Next base: position 85,472,419 of record CM075649.1, read on the forward strand.
TAAGACTTCCAAAAAGTGCATGCATGAATTAATTAAACTTAAAAAGAAATATGTGAGAGCATTGGAAGTAATTTGTGATTCTAATTGTTGTTTTGATTTAAGTTTAGGAAATGCATTAAAGATTTGTTAAATTTCCTATGACATGCTCACGGTTTTAGTCCAAAAGAAAGAAAATAATTTCATGACTTTATGTTTTTATTTGTGCATTTAATCCTTGCAAAATTCTATGTACATGATTTGGTTTATGTGTGTTCATATGATTGAGAAAATTGTCTTCATGAAAGTGATGTGTATTTGTTTTATCTTTTTGATTTTAAATAACTAAGTTGATTTAATTATGTGAAGAGATTTTCGTATTGTTAATTTAATGATTTTAAGTTTCTGAAATTGATTTGTGATTAGAAATTACTAATCATATTGATTCGGTTTTTGTTCAATTAATGAGAAGATTAATTTAAATTGTTTTCTTAGGTGTAACTAAATTAATTTATTAAGGTTATAATTAATGATTTAATTTAATTAAAATGTGACTTCCTGTGTACATGTTTGTGGATGATTTGTGTGCTCTAAAATGTGTATGTGATTGTTCTTCGTGCTACTTGAATGTATTGGAATTGTTTTAAATACTGTTTGTGAAATTTATTTGTGAAAAATGTTTGATAAAGTATGAATTAAACAACTTAAATTGATTTGGAAAAATTTTAAAGAACCTTCTTTGATTTGTGGTGTTATGAAGTTTAGAAATTAAATAAATCAATTGATTGGTTTTGAAGTTTTACTTTCTTGAATTTTTGTATTTGATTTAACAAAGATTTTCAAAGAGATGGTTTTCAAAGTTTTCTTGAACACATTTTTATTTAAGAGTGATTTGAATTTGAAAACCTTTTTGGATATTGGCAATGTGCTTTTAAAAAGGGAATTATTTAAAAGTGTTTTAAAACGAAATTAAGGATTCACGTAAATCGTTTCTAACGCACGGGGAAAAATGTCTAGTTCGGGTGTCGGACGCGAAGGAAACGTGGCAAGGTTGGCAACTGGAAATCTTGGAAAGTTTTTGGATGTGTCGTCATCCAGGTGAGTGAGAGTGCTGTGATCCCGTAACGTGGTTGCTCGTAATTCGAGTAGACGGATTGCGAGAGTACTGCGAATTAGACAATGTAGATGTTGTGCTAAATGTTTATCTGTTCTGTTTGCATACTAAATGTTTATTTATTGTGCATACTTTATTCTGTTGAGAAATTGTTTGATTATGTTTGGATAGTGAAATGATGATGATGGAACCGTTAAAGTAATAAACAAGAACATGAGAAATAATTGAGAAAGAAATAAGTGATGAGATGGGAATGAAGAGAAAGTATGAGAAAGGATTGAGAAAGAGATAAAACGTGACGCGAATAAAATTGAGGAAGAAGTAAGTCATGAGATGAATGAATTGTAAAAGATATGAAGAGTTGAGATTTGAAAGAGAACGTGGTTATGAAAGTGAGATGTGGTTTGAATGGAGATGTGATTCCTCGTTCATGTTTTTGGAAAGAAGCCTAGTGTTGAGTTGAGCTTGCTCCTCCATTAGCACTCATCCAAAAATGTGATTGTTTTTGAAAAAGGTTTTGAAAAGAGATTTTTGAAAAGCTTTTGTGAAAATGATATTTTTGTGAAAGTTTTTGAAAACATTATTTTTGAAAAAGTTTTGTGAAAGGATTTATGAAATGAGGTTTCTGAAAATGTTTTGTGAAGTAAAAGTTTTGTGAAATCATGTTTTCGAAAAAGTTTTGCGAAAAGATATTTTGAGAAAGACGAGGAAAAGATACTGATGATGTTGATGAGAAATATGTTGAGAATGAGTTTATGAGAATGGTGATAATGAGAAAGTGATTTGAGGCAGGATGCCATTGAGATTTAGGGGGACGGATTGCGATTAGTGGTCGGGCTTCGTTGAAGGGATGTACCAAGGACGGGCCGACTGTTAGGATTAAGTCGCTAATTAAAACGCTGAAACTTTAAAAGACTTTAAAAGACATTTACAAATGCGGTGAGGTATGAGTGTCGTATCGAAGTAGTGGAGAGGAAGGAACCATAAGTATCTGCGGATACTTAGGAGGAGATTGCATGAGGGGAGGATGATGACGGTGAAACGTCAAGAAGTCTAGAGTACTTTCTAGGCAGAACAATTCCACATGTGGCGTACTAACGTGGTAGGGACTGGGTCTAATGTCATGGCAAGTTCTGCACCGGAACTAGAATTGTACTGTCGTCCCCTTGATTGCAAATCTAGAACAGTGAGAGGGACTGGAACGGGGCATTTGTGATTGCCGCTAAGAGCGTGCCTTGATTATATGATATGAATGATATGAATTGATTTGAGGCTGAGTCCTCCTGGTCTGGGACCATTTGTTTGTGTGACAGCTGCCGTGCCCGCGTGGTAAAGGTACTGTACTCCTGTTTGCTTCCGACTAGGTTGGGTGGTTGACCGAGGAGATGTAGACGTGTGTGAGCTCGATGATGTTTTCCCCTCATCATTGAAGCTAACCGAAACAATAAAACTTAAAAGACAAAGATGTTTAAAAGAAAGGTATATCAAAGCATTAAGCATCGAATAAGATTTATAAGATGAGAGAATTCTTGGAATAAGTAATAAGTGTGGATATTATGAGGAAAGAAGGAATGAGAACAGTTGTGAAAGTTCGTGAGAAAGATTTTGGGATTGTGATGATAAGAACCTGAGTAAAGTATTTGTGTTCATGATGATGATGGTGATGATTTTATTACTGCTATGATTTTTATCTGCTATATGTATTTGTTGATGATTATGTGATTGCATCATGATAAGTATCTTGGTTATACTATTTTAGTTATATTACCAGTCTGTCTTGAGACCGCATGGTCAACCCGTTAGTGTTCGGAACACTGACTCTCTCCTACCTTGTTGTCGTATCGGCAACCGCTGATATTGCAACGGGTAGATGGCGCAGCGGAAGCGTGGTGGGCTTCATCAACCAAGGTCCGGAGTTAGACAACAAGTAATAGGAAGCATGACTAGAAGCTAGGAATTTCCCTGACAGAATGTACTCCATTGTAAGTTCTTAGTTACCTAGCTCTATCATACTGTACCCCGGCAAAGGTTTTATTTAATGCTGATGGTTTTGAAACAAGTAAACGGGCTACGTTTTGGAATGATGCTTTTGCAAACGAGTTTCAAAGTGCGGTGTCTTGTGACATCTCAGTTTGGAACTTGAAAGAGTTTATGTAATGTGAGAATACGAGTTTTTAATAGTAACTATGTTTTAAAAGTCTAAGAGTTCTCACGTTCACATAAAACTTGTTTTAATAATAAAAAAAAAATGCCCCTAATTTTCACTACACTTAGTTTAAGTTTCAAGTTGCCAAATCGGGGTGTTACATCTCTCAGGGTGTTTAAAGCAGCATTATTGGCATCATTCACTTCTTTCAGTTTGTCATCCATTCGCTTCGCAAAATCTTATTCAGCCTGGGAAAGAGCTTGCTTGGTCTTCCTCAGTTCGGATGCTTGGGAGGCAAGTTGTTCAGCCATCTCAACCTCTCTCTTGATGTGAGCAGCCAAGTCAACAGCTTCTTGTCCAACGAACAAGACCTTTTCAGCATTGTCCTCTAAGAATTGGAGTGTTGAGGCAGTACGAAGTTCGTGTTTCTTCAAGAACTTCATCAAGTTTACAAATTCCCGACGTGTCATTCCTTGGAAGCAATGAGAATCAGTCTCAGTTAGAAGCATGCGGCCAAAGTTTTCACTCAGATTTTTCTCCCACACAGAGGAAGTGAAACCAGAAGATCCCTATCCAGCATCAAAATGAGACCCTGTTGGAGAACCGGATTGAAGAGGTTCTTGATTTTTCCTCTTCCTGGCAGCAGCTTCAGGACTGTCAAGGACTACGGCGGCATGAGGGGGACCGTTAGCGCTTGTCTTGCTTCATTTGGGAGGCTTCCTTGGAGCGTTCCCAAGAGCGGCAGCAAGGGCTGCAAGGTCTTGAGGGCTGGCCATTTTTTCTGCATAAAAACAGTACAAAAGCATTAATAATTCCAAAGGCAATGAAAGCAAGTAAATGATATGCATCAGGTATCCTACCGAATACCGAACACAGGGAGTTCGGTTCAACATCCACTATCACCCTGGTATTGATGTATCCAAAACGTTCATACCAAGCAAAGAAAAATGCTATGGTGGATCGCTCTGTGCCAGTAAGGACGTTATTAAGGGTAAGGAAAGAACGGGTTGAAATCATTGAATTTTTGTCGGACCGAAAGAGTGGGAAGTATGGATTTCCCCCATGGTCGAAGAAGAAAGGCCATGAATGTGGGGCCCCTATTATCTTGAAGTATTCATTCTTGAACCCTTTCCATGTCTCCGAGTAAGTTTCAAAAACGTTCCAGTTAAGACGAGACATCAGTGTAACCCAGGACCATTTCCCCTTGACTTCACTTGAGGCAAACGGTCCGAAAAAGGTGAAAAATATTGGGAGTGTACAAGCCATATTGAAATGGTGGCAGAAAAGTTGAAATGCCCTCAAGTAACACCAATCGTTCGAATGGAGTTGTGATGGAGCAAGTTCCAGATGCCTAAGAACCCTACATTCGAAGTCAGTAAAGGGGATACGAACTCCACAAGTTTCAAAGAGAACCACATACATAAAGAAGAAATTCTCAAGGGGGCTTCCTACAGAGCAAATTCGGTTTTGAGAAGAGGGAGCTTCTAAGGCATAGAAGTTTGGAGTAAGCCCCAGTGCTACAAGGTCAGTTTTGTTATGGTATTCTTGTAGTAATTGGACATCTACAAATACGGAGGGTCTGCCTAAGGCATCAAGGTCTACACTCTCATAGCCAGTAATATTAGAGGGAATGATGAATTCCTCAAGGTTTGTTTCATATCTCTTTTTTCCCATGATGGATTCCCGAGAGGAAGTGTGGAAAGAAAGTTTAGGAGGAATGCTGGTGACTTCACTAAACATGTCTCTGATGATCCATTTCTTCACTAGTTTGTCTAAAGCTTCCTTTTCATGTTCGAAAAAAGAAGAGTTTTGAAGGCCACTGGGTTGGCTAGTAGAATCCCCAAGGTCAGTAGAAAAGGGCTTTGACGAATTGGAAGAAGAAGAGCATGAGAGTTTGTTGGAAGGAAATGAGTTCATAATAAAAGAAAAAAGCAAAGGGTAAGAAGATATATACCTGAAAGAGAAGGAAGGAATCAAGGAAGAAGGTATGAACATGTATGCAACAGAGAGGAAATGGTGAAGTGAATTTTGTCACTGAAGACTCCTCTTTATTTATAGAGGGAGTTCGGCTTCAGAGGAGGCAAGTGAAAGGGTGCTTGCATTAAGTAGAAGTCCACTCAAAGGGTTTGTCAGTTGGATAGAACAGTGAGGAGTCATAATGGTTGCAGTGATGAGTCATGATGATTGACAACACACCTTTCCATTTTCCCCAGAAACTGAACTCCATTCGGTGCACCTTTTCAGGTCTCACAGAGACCGAATTGCTTTTTGGTTTATGTGCAGTAAGGATAGGAATTCGAGTCCCAAAGCTTTCCTGGGAACAGGATTGAGTCCCTAGGGAATAGAGATAAGACAAGAGAATGGCCATGAGGAAGACTGATTTATGTCAGATTTGACTCTGATTAAAGATGGGCCTGTGGTTTGGAATCTCTGTCTTGAAGACTGGATCCTTGGGGCTGTGAAGTCTTGGAAAGGTATTCAAATTTTAGATATGCATTTGGGAAAGATAAATCCAGGGTCATGAAGCCATGATACCGGTATAACCAACTTTGGAAATGGAAACGTGAACAAGACAAGAGAACAACTATAGGGAAGACAGGCTTGCATCAGGCTGGAGATGTCAGGCTAGGAGTTGACTAGCAGTAGGGGATCTTTTCCTTAAAGACTGGGCCCTTGAAACTTTCAAATTGGGGAATAGGTGAAAGTTATGATCAGTTAAAGCCAACATTCCGAAGCCGTGAAGTCGGTATGACCAACGCATCTAGAAATTAAAGTAAAGGATTTCCGGATTGATGAAGTCACTTAGAACTCATGGCTCACATTCATAACCCATGACTTGAGGGGCTACTATTATGGACCATATATACGAAACCGGTATATGCCGGATTCAGATAAAAGGTATGAGGCCTTAGAGGCCCAATGAAGTTGATACCGGCACACCGGTATGAGGCCTTAGAGGCCCAATGGAGCTGATACTGGATATCGGTGTAAGATTGTGGATATCTAACACCATTCTTCATACCGTTATACCGGTAAGAATCCATCAAGTCAGCCACACGTGTTAGGGAATCCGAGGAATTCCGTTATCCTCATAAGTATAGAATTCTACTCGACATAATACCCGCCATTACGTTCAGACCGTTTACAGGGAACCTCACCTGCCTCATGAAGGCAGCAATCAACACCATTTAAGCGGGTTTGCTTATATAATACCTGGTAAGACAAGCAGGTATGATCTATCTCATCTCACACAAACACACACCACACCAAAGCAGAACGACAAGAGTGTGGGTATCTTGGTGTTCAAGGTGCCCACTTCAACTCTGATATCAAGAGTGGAATTGCCGAATTCTTAACCGGATAGACTAAGATCAGTAATCCCACGACAAAATAGATACTTTTGAAAAAGTTTATCAAATATTTACATTTTCAATATCATTAATAATACTAACTAACTTTATTAAATAATGTAGAAATTGATCAAATAGACGAATAATAAGGAATGGATCAACGAACTTAGAACGAAGGGGGTGACAAGGACTTTCCAAACCAGTATAAATCTTTTTTACTCTCATGTCCTCAATCGGTAGTGTGGGACATTGACACCTAACAATCTAACATAAAGCATTTCATTTAAAGCCATGGTTTGTAAAAGAGAGTGTTCACGAGCCAGAAGATGATTAATGCATAATATTTGCAAGTTAGAACCACAAGGGAAATTGTAATCATCCTAGGCCTGACAATGGACCAGGATGGGCATCTATGCTCTGATTACTCAATTATTGTTGATATATATTGTAAATCATATAGGACAATGCTAGCTCACAACATGCCAAGTTGAGTAGCGTGATTGAAAAGGAAGTCAGAGATGTGTTCCTGAAAAAAAAAAATGACCAACTAAAATGTATTGAGAATTGCATCTAAGCTATTTTAACGAAGATAGTTTGTTTTTGCCTCTCAATTTGAGACCATCCGAGTGATCATCTTGGCATTTTGCTATGTATAAAATCTGATATTAGATTTTAGTGGCATTACCCTTTTATATGTTTTTTTTTCTATACTCTTTAGTCATTATCACAGGTGTACTCAATAATACATTTAATACCAAGGAACCTTTGAAATTAATCTTGCACGAGATCGCATTCCTATGTCTCTCCCATCGGGGTGTGTTAACGGAGAATCGAACTTGAGACTTCTTAGTCTCAGGTAGAGCTATCAAAACGGGCTGCCCGGTCGGGTTCGGGCCAAACCGGCCTCTAGCCCAAAAGCCCGATTGTAAATTAAGGACACTAATGCAGAGCCCAAACCCATCCTAAGTGGACCACGGGCTTGTACGAACCAGCCCTCATCACCTTTTTTTTTTTAAACCAGAAAAAAAAATAATAATACACCAGAATAGAAAAAAAATAACAAAAAAACAAGTGGAACAAAAAAATATACGTACTTTAATTCAAACTCGATTGAATTCAATGATTTACATATAAGTATTTTAAATCTTAAACTACACAAGTATGTTTTCACAGCTAATAGTGGAACACACAAAACCAAAGCACACATTTAATAATACCTCATGGAAAATAACATCACGGTGGTGGGTGGGAACTGCGCTACTGCACATGGTGGTTTATTCGAAAGGCATTCCGTGGGAAATGGGAATTATGTAACCCAAGCCCTAAATTTTTTCCGGTTTTTCGGTCAAGCCCATTTTGACATCTCTAATCTCAGGCCTCATTTTCAAGTTCTCAAGTTTGCAGGATCGCATCACTTGAGTCAACCCCTATTAGTTTATATGATATTTTTTGTTGAGTCTTGATACAATGATAATGTCATTACTTAACTTTTTGGATCCAAATCCCGTTATTTTATCTTTTGCATAGTATTTTAGTTTAATCTAAATAATATAAAATAGGAGCTGTGATTGCCATTTTTGATCTCCCGCCTAATCATCCTTATGATTGGTTTCCATTTATATTTTGTAATTAATGCATCTTTAATAGTTTTGTTGGTTTTGTTATTTGCTGTTTATTATGTTTATTTTATTGTTATTATTGTTATGTGTCTGATCTATTAGTTGCCTCATCTTGGCCGTCGATTTGAATAAGGGGGCAAGCAAATTGATCTGGACCGTTCGTTTTGTTCTACAAGCTTCTGCTGGAGTAGTGCTTCGACGACTATTCGTTATTTCCATTTCCTCTCTTTTTCTGTCTCGCGTGGTTGTCTCGCGTGGTGGTCTCGAAGCTCTTCAATGGAGATTGTTGTTTGCTTTTCTCGATGGCGCGATTCGTCTTCTTCGTGCTTAATAAACATATATCAGCTTATTTTCCTTTTCATTATCAGCTCTTCAACTCAGATTCGGTGTGTTTCTTCGAAAATGGGAGGTGAAGGAGAATGGAAGAGAGCTCGGTTTGATCTCAACGAAGGTTAGAATATTATTTTTTTTTATTTTTTGTTTTGTGATTCTCTTCTTTATCATTCTGTTAGTTCTCTTCTTATTTTTTTTGTTTGATTTTTATTTTATTTTATTTTTTTGTTTTTTTAGTTCCTGGGTCTGATCTTGAATTCCAGTTGAAGAGACCTCGGCTTGATCTCAATGAAGGTTGACCACAATAATTTTTTTTCGTTGTTTTTTGATTCTCTTCTTTATCATTCTGTTAGTTCAGTATTATTTTTTTTCTTTTTGGTTTGACTTTATTTTATTTTTTTTTTTTTTTACAGTTCCCGGGTATGATTGTGAATTTAAGTTGCCATCAGTGAGCAAGCTAACACCTGGGAAGCATATTTTGAGAGGTTTGGTTTCGATTATTAATTTGTTTAATTTTGTAGTTGTTCATTTATTGTAAATCTTATTTGAATTCTGATCTTTGAAGGTTCATCCTCAAAACCGGGTAATGATCTTGAAGAATTTGTGCGTTCGAGTAATGCTAGGATGCATGCTTTGTTTGATAATGATGTTGATTTGAGTGTTAGAAGATTTGCTCATGGCTTTGAATTTGGACATGTTCCAGGTTAGATATTACTCTCTGTTGTTGGCTTTTAAAGATGAGTTTACAAATATGCGATTAAATATTTTTTCTGGTAATTTTACAATAGTGCCTGCATCATGTCTTTTAATTTTGTAGTTGTTCATTTATTGTAAATCTTATTTGAATTCTGATCTTTGAAGGTTCATCCTCAAAACCGTGTGATGATCTTGAAGAATTTGTGCGTTCGAGTAATGCTAGGATGCGTGCTTTGTTTGATAATGATGTTGATTTGAGTGTTAGAAGATTTGCTCATGGCTTTGACTTTGGACATGTTTCAGGTTAGATATTACTCTCTGTTGTTGGCTTTTAAAGATGAGTTTACAAATATGCGATTAAATATTTTTTCTGAAAATTTTACAATAGTGCCTGCATCATGTCCGGAAGGAAATGTCATTTGGTTATAACTTATAAGTATATTAGTTTTATCTTTTTTGATTTTATCGTGAAATGAGATTTGAATGATTTGTGCATGTTTCTTTATTTTATATGTTTTTTTTTTCAACCCCTATATTTTTTCCTTTTCCCTTAACGCAGAGTTACCTAACAAAAGTTTGAATCTCTGTAAATTGTAACCCATCACTGTACTAGAGGATGTGCAAAAAATAAAGATTTTACCACCTTCTTAACCCATCCCTTAACTAAGTCTTTTACCACCTTAGTATTACTTCTTCGGTCCCTCTATCTTAACCAAAGATTGTTAATAGTTCTAAGTTTTTGTGACCTTTTATACAGATGAAGTGTGTCTGTATGGTTAGGGTCTAAGCAAATTCATTAGGGTGCTTGACAGTCTTGAAAAGCAGAGTTAAGGTCCCCCATTGACTCATAAAATGCTGCTCTCAGATTATTCTGTGGAAATGTGACTATTATGTGGAGTGTGCAGTTGTAAAGTTTTTGAAACATATTCTAACCCGTGTTATAACTTATAAGTATATTAACTTTATCTTTTTTAATTTTATTATAAATTATATTTGAATGATTTGTGCATGTTAATTGATTGTTGGGTTAAATCTATTCAATCTGCTGCAGTTTTGTTTTATTTTTTTATAGGTTTTTTTTTTCCATCCCTATATTTTTTTCTTTTCCCTTAACGCAGAGTTGTTAATTTTTTTTAAAATTTTTTTTAAAATTTTTTCTATTTTTTTTTTCACGAATCAGATTGTGAAGTTTTCAGTTCGGTTGAAAACACTTAGTCATGTGTTGTAGAGTGTGGTGGTGTGAAAAATCCAGTCATGTGTTCTGGTGCTGGAAATAAGTTAGAGAGACGTGCAGTGGATGATGATTATGCTCAAATTAATTTTTTTATGACCTAAAATTTTCTCACAATTTCGTTTCATGTTTCACTCCTTAAAAAGAAAATAACCTACCGCAGCAACTGCATTCTTTTAGCGATTGAAGAATTTCAATTTTTAAAACTACTATTAATTAAGGAGCGTGTCTCATTTTGTAAGGAAAAGTCTTAAATTTCTTTCAACAGGAGTGACCAGTCACTTCTATTCATTTTAATGAGTCAAAATTACATATCTAGATGACATTAAATTTTAAATATCCAAAATGAATCTCTCAGACTTTGATAAATGGAAAAAAAAGTGCATATTAAGGAAAATCAAGTGCATATTATTAAAATTGAAGTGTAGTCCCCAAAAGCGCATGTGCTAAAGCTGTGGATATAAAGGGTCAGGAATGATAGTGGTGAAACACTGAAGCGGAAGACTGTTTGTCTTCTCATGTATAAGGGGGCTGTGCACGAAATCCAATATGATATTATATCTTTTATTGTTATTATTATTATTATTATTATTATTACTATATAATGTACCATGCATCTCTTTCAAAGGTTCATTTCAATCTTAGTTCAGTTTTCCTTGCTGAGTACCGCCGTGGATATTGACTATTATGGCATTGTGCTTGGTATCTGACTTAAAAATTGGAAGGGAAACCAGGTCTTTGCAGGTAAAGATACATAGGTGTTGGGATGTAAATCCAAGGGGTAAGGTCATGAGTATATACATGGTTCTCATTGACAAGAAGGTATGAACTTTTTTACTTATTTTTTTAATTTAATTTGATTTTATTTAACTTTTTTCTTTTTAATTAATGATGCTCCGTTAATATCCTTTCTTTCTTCTACTTTTTTTTTCACTGCCTTTTTTTTTTCTTTATTGATCTGTTGTTTTTAATGGAGAGCAAATTTGATTTATTGCTTATTGCAGGGTGATAAAATACAAGGGCTGATAATTGATCAGGATGCTATGAAAAAACATAGAAAATATATTGAAGAGGGATTAGTGATACAGCTTTCCAGATTTTATGTTGGACCTGTGACTGGACAATGTCGTCCAACCAAGCATCCATATCGTATTAATATTAATTTTGGAACAAGGATTGAACCATGTGGAGAAAATATTGCAAGTGAAGATTTTGATTTTGTTTCTTTTGAAGAAATTGGATTGGATGAGAAACCTGAAGACTATCTTATAGGTATTTTTCATTTTAAATGTTAATAAGCTTTTGATTACTTATTTTATTTTAATTAATTTAATTACTTTAATTTAATGATAATCATAATGATAATCATAATATTTGTGATTAATATTTAATAATTAATTAACAATTGATATTTACAGACATTATTGGAGTGGTTAAGGAGCATGGTTCTCTTGAACCTTATCAATATCAAGGAGAAGTTGCACATAAGCTTATGTTGATCCTTGCTAATGAAAGGTCAGCGATTTTCCATTTTTTGTTTTTATTTTCTTTTTATATATATTTATTTATCATTTTTTTTATTTCAGGCACAATACTTTGCTTGTTATTTTTTTCAAGGATCATAGTCAATCAGTACTTGACTTTCTTAATGGACCTGAACAACCAAAGGTGATTGCTTTGCAACTTGGAAAAATCTCAAATTGGAACGGTTATTATCTTTAAATTATTTGTTTTTATTTTTTTAAGTTATCTTCTTTAATAATATCGAAAGTTATTATTCTTTGTTTATTTTATTTTGCGGATTTTGTTTTTGAATGCTTAGGATTTACTTCTGCAACAACTTATTGGAATGCAACTAAAATTTTTTTCAACCCCACAGTACCCGAAACAATGTTGCTTCATGAGAGGTGAAAATATATTTTGTTGCTTTATTTTTTGTTTTTATTAAGTTTTTTTTTCTAATAGTTTTCGTTGGTCATAATTTTTTTTGGTTATGTAGTGCAATAGATCAAGTGCCTACTCAAGGATTAAGTTCTTCTCAATTCACAAACAGTAGTCAAAGCACAATTGGCATTGCTCTAACTAATCCTGATTTTAGGAAAACACTTACTGATATTAAAACTATTGAAGAGGTGAATTTATTTAAGTTTCGTTTGTTATTATTCTGAATGGATTATTTCTCCATTTTTAACGTCTATTGTTCAATTCTTTTCTTTTTTCTTAATTTTTTTTTAATTTTAAAAAAAAAGGCCGGAAGATATTCAGTTATTGTAAAGATAGAAGAAATCATTGAAGACCATAATTGGTGCTATGATGGATGTGATAAATGTTCTCAAAAGATTGGTGAGAAGGAAAGAAGTGATGGAAAAATGGGAATTTGGTGCAATAGTGTGAAAAGGAACCAAATATAGTTACACAAAGGTTTTCCCTTCACACAACTTTCCAAGTATGCTATCATTTGGTTTATTTAAATATCTGTATGCTAAATATCAATTTCTGTAAAATAGGTTCAAAATTCAAGTGAGGGTTAGTGATTCGGTTGGATATGCGTGTTTCACTTTTTTTATGTTTCATTTAAATTTTATTATCATTATTGTCATTTGGATAATTATTTTCATGTTTGGATGTTTCGAGCGTATTATATTTTGGATTTTATGAGATCGTTATTTTACGTTTATTTCATGGATTAAGTAAATCAAATACATTTTTATGCCCGTGCGACCGCACGGCATCAGTTACTAGTTTGTATAGTTGAAACAAAATTTGATAAAAATTGTGGCCTATTAAGCATATTGGTTTTGGTATTGACAAATGAACAATTTATTAATTTTAAGAATAATTGATATTCAAAATCATATACAATATTTTTCTACCCACAATATTTTAATTAAAAGTAATCATGCATGTTCAAGTTGATAACATTATAATATTATAACTCTCCAATAAAGTTATATCTATATGCAAGATTTAACGGAATCTTTGTTTTAGGAAAAATAGGTATGTACTTGCTGAACTAACCATCCATCGATCCTATATAGTTTGGAAAGCTGCAAACGGCATCCTCCTAATAATATGTTCAAGCTTATTTAGCATTTGCTGTTTGTTGCATCCGTCGCACTGGCAGCTGATTAAACTAGTGGCTCAAACAGATAACTCTAAGAAATGAAGACAATATAATAGAAGAGACTTGTGTTAATAGCTCCAATAACACATCAGCATCAAATAGGTGTTCTGTATTTTTCACTTTGCATCGTTATCCCCATCCAACCACTAATTATTTTAGGGTCCTATCTACCACATAGATCAGACATTCCAAACATCATCCTCAATTCTCAATGTGGTCACTGTACTGGTCACTACATTCCATCAAACTTAAGAAAAAAAATATCATCCCAAAAAAGCAGTTTTCATTTTCAAAGAGTGGTCCATATATATACAAGAGAACCAGCTTCTGCTTATGAGGACTAAAATAAAAGTGTTATGCAAGTAAAACATGAAGAATAAGAAGTCATATTTGACTAGCAAACATGAGGAGTTTTAAAAGGAGTTAGGACTTAGGACCATGTTTTTGTGAGGGGGTGGTGTTTGGGAATGAAGAAGTAGTATGGTTGTTTTAAGTAGATACTTACTTGAACCGCTCAACTTGCTTGAACTAAAGGATTATTATTTTTGGACTTTCCTCGGACAGTTTTGTAAGAGCTGACAAAGAAAATTGATTATTATTATAGTTCAACAATATTGAAGCAGGTAGTTTCGCGAGTTTTGATTTAAATTTTTATAAACAGTTTTAATCGGTTCCAAGTCATAAATTAAAAATAAAAGAAAATTGATGATCTTTGCCCATGAAATATCTTGGCTAAATCTATAACTATTACTGTTTCCGTTTTATATGTAATGTTGTTTTAGCATTTGCACTATATTTTATAAGTCTTGTTGTTTTATAAACCCAATATATAATTAATATTATTTTTCCAAATACACCCCTATTTATTATACTCTCTTTTTCACTTCTAATATATTTATCTTTCTTCAATAATGATTACATAGGAGCATTATAGTCAAAATACAACAAATCCTTACCTCATTTAATCATTTCTTAAAACTCGTGCATAACCTTAAAACACGTTACATATGAAACGGAGGGAGCAACAAAATTTGAGAAAAATTGTGGCCTATTAAGCATATCTGCTATCTATATATAAAAAGACGCCTATTTGACGCTCACGTTTGTCGGAGAAATTTTCGAGGCACCACGTTTGTTCGCTTAAGGAATACTCGCTCACTCGCACCAGAGCGATTGTAGGGAGATAATCATTATCTATTTGTGATATAATTATCCTTAGTTGTCAAAAATTAAATTAATAATTCAAACTCATTTATTTAAAATCTTATCTGTGAAATAATTATCTATAGTTGTTGAAAATTAAATAAATAATTCAAATTTATTTAATCTTATCTGCATGTAAAATCATCATCCTTAGTTTACAAGTTTATCAAATCATTATATATAGTATGCAATATGCATTGGATGACTCCTCAACAATATTTTAGCATTTGTGTGAATTAGCTCACAAACTTATTGATATTCAGGTAAATATCAATTTCACAACTATATTCGCCTTCAATTTTTGTATTTTTTCGTCGTTAAATTTTTTTAAATCTAATAATTCTCGCTTATTTTAATTTATATTATTTGATTCTTATGTTTCTCTCTAAATAATTACTTTAAGTCAGCAATTTGTGTGTACCATTGATCAAAATGTGGTTTGTTCAAAATTTTGATCTTGGTGTAACCAATTGTGTTGTTAGTGAGTGGAAAAAGACAAGTGAAAGAGTCCGTGTAACACTCCTTGTGACGCTCTCTTTTTAACTTGAAAATAATTAATATTTCCAAATAGATTACTACTTGCTATCAAAATTAGGGCTAGAAAATTTTTCCTTTTTAATACTAGTACTTGCTTAATTGAAAACCTCGTTTCAACATAACCCATTATATGAATTCGACATAGTAATAACTTAGCTTTGAAAAGACTTTCGAGAGCGCGTTTTCGTGATCAGAAAGAATGTTACCAGCACTTATCAGTTGAATGCATTATTTGCCTCTCGAATGAAATTCGAATATATTAAATATAAATTTATCGCCAAATTCCTTCGTCAATTAAAATCAGAGTTCGCGGAAGTAAAAACAATACTCATGGGGCACTGCTGAGGAAAATAAAGCATATATATATATATATATGATAAAAGGCATAATACATAACCCCATCAGTACAAACTGTAGCAAGTGATAAAAGTCGAGATAGCAAGTTTTGATAAAACATATACAGACCAACTGTACCAAAATAAAGGCTCACTCTAAGACCTCTCAATATATACAATATATAACAAAAGTCCAAAAGCAGAAGTCCCAGAGCAAGTCCTCCGTGTCCTCAGCAGCTCCTCAGATCCTCCACAGCTCTATCCTTAGGATCTAGGATCCAAAACCCCTATGCTATGCAGGTTCCTATGAACCAGCGGGTCCACCTCTAGCAGAAATAGTCGGCTCGACATGCACCTCCTCCTCGCTCTCATCCTCCTCAGGGTCCTCCTCGACCTCACCTAACTGAGTAGAGACCCCACCACTGGGTCTAGGGTCTGCAAAAGCAGTCCTATCATAATCAGTCGGACCAGGAGAAGGAGTCTCCTCGGTGACAACTCTATGGGATGAAGGATGGGAACGAGTGGCAGCTCTAAATCTAAAACTATGAAAGCGACGCATAGGTCGAGCCGGGGGTGGTCCTCTATATGTGTAAAAAGGTGGAACATGCATAGTATAGACTAATGGGATCCTAAATCGACGAGGTCACACACGCACCAAAGGGTTAGGGTGGTAGAGAGTGATCTCCACCTCCCCCTCAAAGGTGGCACGGTGCTCCTCATACGTCCATATACCGCGAGGGATAGGGCGTATCTCGATGCAGGCTAGGTACCTACCAACCAGACTTCCAGTCTATATGTATGCACAAACATCGGGGTTGGTTTTATCTTTATATTAATTTATGTGATTTAGAAACATTCCAATTTCTACTTTTGAATGATTTAATTGAGGTATAGTATTTGGCATCAAATTCCCCTTTGAATTTTCTCAAAATATGCCTTTTTAAGACCCAGATTGAGTAGTATAACTTCAATGGTATTTAAAACTTAACATTTTATTTTTCAGATTCAGGTACTAACCGGTTACAGTTTCAGGCTAACCGGTTAGAATTACAGACCTGAACTGTTTACCATTGCAATTCAGAAAAACCCTTTTTCTTGAATTCTCTACTCAATCCAAAACACTTTTAACTTTATTTTTATACCTCAAAAACCATTGTTTCATCATTCAAAAGTCCAAATCACATATTCTTTTCCAATGAACATAATTTCACTTGAAATTATTCCATCAATTTAAGGCATAAATAGCAATCTTTCCAATCTGAATTTTTGCATGATAACAACTCATGTTTCAGACTATGCATACTGAATTTAAGGCTTAGATTTGAGTAAAGACCCTTTAAGGCTTCAGAACTGATTTGCAACTAATTTTTCTTTGAAAATTTTACAGTGTCTAACCGGTTACAAAAATCGTGTAACCGGTTAGATTATGCAGTCTGACCACTAAAACAAGAGTTTTAACAACTCATTTTCTTCCTTTCTCAAATCTAACCAAATTCCAGTATACACCAAGTTCATATGCCTTAAAGTAAACATGCTTCCACCCAGAAACACATTCACATTGCATGCATCAAGTTTATTGAATCAAATTGCATGAACATTCACATAAACCCAATTTAGCACAACAAAACTGAAATCAAACACTTAAACACAGAAATCAGTCTTCACTTAGCTTGCATGCATCAATTGAAAATTGCTCAAAACCACGGTGAGCAAGAAATTGGCCTCCAAGCCTTTGTGCTTAAAAACACATAATGCCCTTTTGAGTTTCATGAACTCAAATCCTAATTCATTTGATTTTTAGTCTAAATCTAGTATAGTATAGACTTCTCCCTTACCTTACAACAGAGTTTGATGGAGATTTGACACTGGTTTGAAGAAAACTCCACAGATTCTCACAAATCCTCAAGTCTGCCCTCAACCATGAATTTCCCCAACAGGGTCCAAAGACCAGAAGTTTTGACATAGAAATTGGCCAAGAAAATTGGGGAAACGATTAGAAAATGATATAGGCAACATGTACTAACGAAAGAAAAAGATTTGAGGCCTAGAGATTACCTGAGCTACTCAAAATCAAGGTTCCAACACAGCTTCCAGAATCAGAGAGGAACAGAGTTCAGTTTTCAATCCTGAACTTTGATTGTTGATTTCTCCTCACACACACACTCTTGACTCAAAATCTCTATATCAACACAAAGCTCTTGATGTGAGCTTTGTGAATGTGTATCACTCGATTACTATCACTCAAAGACGAAGGAGAATCGAAGGAAACGATTCGGAAACCCTAATTCAGCTTCTTCAACAAGAATCCAGAGGAACAACCCCTAATCCATCAACAATCCACCTATTTATAGCCAAATCCAGGTTACATGCAGCTGGACGCGTGTGTTGCCACTCAATTCATGCAGCAATCGTGGCGATTAAACGAGTAATCCAAGTGATTACTCATCAAAATCCACTAAACCAGTTTCTGAGTTCATCATCTAACCGGTTACAGGGCATTACTAACCGGTTAGATTAGTTCAAAATTTAAAATTTATTATTTTTAAATCTTTCCCTCCAAGAACCTTTCTAATATTGTTGTTTAGTCCTCACCCAGGGACCAAAATGCAATTTCCTTATACTTTGCATTTATTTGCCATATAAAAATATTTCCACTTATTTTTATATTTAGGGCTAATTAAATACAAAACATAAATTTAGAAAAATTCTATAAATTAATAATAAAACTTTTTATTATTAATTTCCTATTATTCGGGAGACGAAAATTAGGGGTGTTACACTCCTTGTATCATCTTACTTTATAAGAAAAGTAATAAGTTTATGATTACTTGGACTTGTTATTATTGGAAAAAGATCTGAAAATAAGAATTTTCCCCTCCCTTGAAAATTCCTTTTCACAAACATTTGATTAATAATGAAGTTGACTAGTAAAATCAGAGTTTGCGGAAACATAGTAAAATAATCACATTATACTCTCAAAATATATCAAGTGTAACAAGTCCATGGATACCAAATAAGTATTATTATGAAACCAAATTCATCTTATGATACCTCTTTCAAAATGTGTATCATATAAATACTATTGAAAATAGAGATGTTATAGAGCTGGTCACTGGTCCTCTGTCCAAACATCCATCTGGTCGGATCCTCGATATCTGCACAAAGGGTTTCCAACCCACACTTTCTACACCCTGCATGCACCTAAGGGACATCTCCCTTCACTGACTTTTGTGTAAGCTAGATATATGATCAACACCTAATAAGGGCATGGGGAGTAAGTATACACATATACATAATCAATAGAGACTAAAATATAAACACAAGTATATCATGGACAGACAATAATGCAAGTACATATGGGCGCACCAATTTTCAACATTATATCTCTTATAATGCAGGTGGATGCATGATTTTTTATCCACAACTGAGGCCTCCACTATTAGTCCATCTTGGACATCCATCCAATACACCAATGTGTTCCCAGAACACTACCATACGTTCCCAGAACGAATGGCAAACCATACTTGGATAAATAAACATCACTCCCAGAGTGTGTATCACGTTCCCAGAACGTATAGCAAACCATACTTGGAATGTAAACTGTAACATCCCAGATTTTTAACCCCTGATTAATAAAATGTTAATTATAAAGCTTATTTATAATTAATTATTTTTATTCTTGATTTCAAAGTAATTTATTATGAATGATAATATTAGAAAGTTTTAATATGAGAAAATAAATATTTTTCACATTAATCCCTGTTTGGGGACCTTGAAGTAATTTTAGAAAGATTTTGGAGGGAAAGAAAATAAAACAAGTATTTTTCATAATTTGCCCGAAAGACTCGAGTGTTTCAGGAAATACTCGAGTGAATTGCACAGAGTTGCACTCGTGAGTGCGTTTGCTGAGTCACCACTCGGAATACCTCACGAGTTGACACGATTGCAACTCAGCAACACGTCCTTGGACTCGTGTCGTCGTACATGAGCATTCAATTGAGCTATATAAGGCTATGGTTGATGAATCAACCTTTCATTTTGCCAAATCCGTGAAGAATTTCTGAGTTTAGGGTTCTTAACTTCGTGCCTTCGATTCTCTTTGATTCTTAAGAGTTGGCATACAAATTATACACCATTGTGAAGCTCACATTCAGGGCTTCACAAAGATACCAAAATTGTGAGCTGAGAGTTCGTGGATTGGAAGAATCGAAGCTTGGAAGTTGGAGTCCGTTTGCTGTCTCAGGTTTCCTGGAGCTTACTTTGGAGTTTGATTTTGGTAAGCTCAGGCAACCTCTCCATGTAAATCTTGTTCCTTTAGCTAGTACGAATTGTAGAGAGTATATAGAAACTAATTTCCCCAATTTTTATGTCTTTCTTATGCATCAACCAATTCAATCTTGGTGCTCTGCTGAAACTGCTCTGTTTCAGTGTGAAGTTTGGGGAATCCAGCTTGGAAGCTAAATTTTGGGTAAAGTCTCTGTTGATTCACGTCTAAGAGGTAAGGGGAAAGCTCTCTATTCACTAGATAGAGTTTAAATTGCATGCATTTGATTAGAGAGCCACCAAGAGGCTCTAAGGGCTTAGTTTGAATAGGGAAATTGGTTTGGAGACCAACCTGTGTTCTATTGTTGTTCTGAGCAAGTTCTATGTGTTGCATGTGAACTATATGCAAGTGGTTTTCATGCCAAAAGTGTGTGGAACTGAATTTGGTATGTCAAGTTGTTGAAAATGTGTTTTTATGCATAATTGTTGCTCAAATTCGATTCAGTGTAATAAGTTGTTGTTTTTATGTTGGAACATGTTTAATATGTTTAATGTAAGCTCTGTTGATCATTGGATTCGATTAGAAATGGTTAGAATTGAAAATGGTATGTTAAAACCAAGTTTCCAGCCTGTTCTGCAAGAAAAGACTCGAGTACTTGTCTTGGCACTCAAGTATTTTGCAATAAAACAGTGTGTCCTTCTGTTATAACACTCGAGTACCAGGCCAAGAACTCGAGTATCAATTAATGCTCAAGGACATTTTCTGATGAATCACTCGAGTAGTGCCTGAGTCACTCGAGTATTCTGGATTTGATGAAGAAAACTCGAGTATTCATGAATCACTCGAGTAATTTTAATAATCTGATATCTGACCTTTTTGGAAACATGAACGACTCGAGTAGTCATGAATTACTCGAGTAGTCTGGGAAAAACTGAATAACCACTCGAGTAGTCTGGGAAAAACTGAATAACCACTCGAGTAGTCTGAAGAACACTCGAGTATTTTGGTCAAAAACTTAGAAATACCATTTTTAATTCTGAATCATTCTATTGATACTTTAATGATAATAATCCAAGTGATCTAGGACTTAAAAGAAATTGATTGATGATATGGTTATATCCATTTGCATGACGGGACGTTGCTCGGGTGGCACGTCATAACGTTGCTCGGGTGGCACGTTACATATTGAGATATATCAATCAGTTTCTTTAAGTTAGGATATTACATTCGTTTTTGGATATTAGGTCGTTACTCATGTTCGGGTGACATGAGGAGGACCTCTGGAAATACTAAAAGTTTCTACTAGCTCGATGACACATCTAAGGTGGACAATGTGGGCAGTATGGGATATACTGTTGATTTGATGGTTCAACGGTGTGATGCACACAAGTGGTAAGGTTTACATTTTGGTGACGTGACGTTCATCAGACATGGTGACGTTGTTTATCACCTCTGTTGTGTATCACAAGTGATAAGGTTTACGTCCTTAGGCGACGTGACGTTCATTAGATGTGGTGACGTTTTTTATCACACCCGTTGCATGTTGAGAAGTGATAGGTTTGCGTCCTTGGGCGACGTGACGTTCACCAGGTAGTGTGACATTTTTATCACTTCCGAGCTAGTACGCCATACGTTTTGGTAACGTATTCGTGATCTGGGAATGCACTGTTGTATTGGATTGACGTCTGTGAGGACACTAGATGGAGAACCTCAGAAAAAGAAGAATGTCAGGCATCATGCCACTTACCCTTAATTAAGTTAAGGCTTGATACCAAGAATGAGTGTGAACATCTTATTTGCATTAAGTGTTTGCTAAGTGTTAAACTGTGGCTGTTAACTGATTTTGGGATTATTTGTGAATAATTATGTTGCTTCAATATTTAAGCTCTATTGATTATGTGTATAGAATTGCTTACCCCTATGCCCTTGTAGGTGATGTCACGTCACATCGCTTGCATCGAGATCCGCCCACTTATTAGTGGCATATGGATCTACGAGGATCTCCGGATGGAGTATGAGGGGGAGGTAGAGATTACCTTTTTCCACCATAAACCACTGATCCGGTTCAGTCCTCGTAGGTCTAGTTTTCCCATCATATACGCTATGCATGTACCCTCTTTTTACACTTACCATGGATCACCTCCCACTCGACCAGCTCGCTCGTACCACAGTCTTCAATTCCGATCTGCCGCTCATACCCTTTTACTTTTAGAGTCGTTCGAGAGGAGACTCCCCCATCTATTTAAAGGAGTCCTATTAAGGTCACGTCGTCGTCAGACCTTGTACCCAGTGGTAGGGTACCTACTCCTTCAAATAAGATCAAGGAGGACCCTGTCGAAGACGGGAGCGGAGGCGAGCCTGTCGTTCATTTTTGGAGTCGGAGAAGGGACGATAATCCCTAGGTACATGCATAAGGTAAATGATGAGAATCAGGGATCTGGTGTGATGATGCTGTGGAGGAGTTTTGCTGCTGATGATGATAGATGACGATTGCTGCTACTTCATGGAGACTTCAACTACTACTGCTGCTACCAGTGCTATGAGACCAGCTCTAGAGTTTTACATTCTGTTATGTATATCAATTGTGGAAATTCCTTTTGAAAACTCTTGAGTTATGGTCTATTTTGGTGTACTTATATATACCTAGCCTTATGAACTTGTACTGGGATTTTGGAGATCTTTACCGTTGGACTATGTACAACTTACCTTTTGATATATATAAAATCTATGCTTACATTATGGTTTATAACATAGTCCTGTTATTCCGCTTACTCTGATATTGATTTAGAAAGAATTCGGCTATGACATTTTGAGATGGTATCAGTTGGTTAAATGAAAAACTGGATGGCATTACTTAAGTTCTGTTATATGAAATCCTATCTTCAAAGAGAATGCTATTTAAGATTTGCGAAACTAGTTTTTGAGCAAAGTAAATGTCGAATTCGATTTTAAAAAGTAATACGTAAATTATACTCCAAATATCCTATGCTTTGGTTTGTGCACCCGACTCTTTAGAAAATAAAAAGAATTAATTTTGAATTCAGTATTTTCTAACATTAAACAAGTCCATATCTTTTAAAGTAATAGTATATAAATTGTTATTAATTACTTGGGTTATTTTGAGGGTGTTACACTTAGTGCTATCAGAGCAAAAGTCAGATCCTGTAGTAGTGGAAGTAGCTCCAGAAAGGTAGTCATCAACATCAAGCAGGTATCCACAGGGCATATTTATTGTTTTGAAAACTAGTATCTTGCTCGAATTGAGCAATTGATACAGTGTAGAAATTGAATGCATTGTTGAAAGCTATTGTTAGAACCTTAGTATAGGTTGTGTGAAGAATGTTTCTGTAGTCCATCATATGTGACCATAAGTTATAGCACAGGTCTATTATGACGACTAGAAATCAAAATCGCACCGATGCGATATTAGAGAGAATCACCGTGGTGTTGGAATCTATGCATCAATGGCAACAACAGCAATCTCAACAACCACCTCACCAATATAGTGTTGGTAATTCAGAAACTAAGAGTTTGGCGGATTTTAGAAGTTGTAATCCACCTAAGTTCGAAGGAGGATTTAGGTCCGAGGAGGCTAATAAGTGGATTCATACTATGGATAAGATCTTTAGAACTTTACACTGCACTGAGGCTCAGAAGATGGCATATGCAGTCTATATGTTAGAGGACGAGGCTAAGAACGGGTGGAATCACACAGTTCAACTCCTGCTCTATGAAGGAAGGGATATTAATTGGGATGTGTTTATGGAGAAGTTTCTCAATAAATACTTCCCGGAAGACTTAAGAAGGAAGAAGGAAATTGAGTTTCTGCAATTAAAGCAAGGAGACATGAGTGTGGGTGAGTACGCAGCTAAGTTCGAGGAACTGATGAAGTACTCTCCATACTATCAAAACAATCCTGATGAGAGGAGCAAATGCATCAAGTTTGAAGGTGGTCTGAGACCTGAACTGAAATCTGTTTTCAGTTATCAGAAGATTCAAAGTTTTCCTACATTAGTAGATATGTGTCGAATGTATGAGGATGACAAGAAGGCTGAGGAATTAGCTGATCAGGCCAAGGGTAACCAGCAGAATTATGGACCACAAAGAAAGAAAATATTTGATCCTCGGAATAAGGGTCCATAGTTTGATCAGAACCGAGGCAAAGGAAGAGTTGAAGTTAAGGATGGAGTTAAGTCTCGCAGTAATGCTCCTTACTGTGAGAAGTGTAAGCATCATCATTATGGAAGGATCTGCTGGGAAACGAGTAATTGCTTCAATTGTGGAAAGCAGGGTCATATTGCACGTTACTGTCGAGAATCTGTGAAGAGTAACCACACCGGACTTGCTAGAAAACCAAAGACTCAAGGAAAAGTGTTTACTCTGGATAGAGTAGAAGCTAACCAATCTCCTGATCTCGTGCAAGGTAACCATTTATTTCAAAACCAACTTGGCATGATTGTGTTCGATTCGGGAGTTACCCATTCTTTTGTTCAATATATATGTGTAAGTAGGTTAAAGTCGAATTCCCCTAACTGTTTTTAAAATTAGAGACCCCATGAAACTACCCAAATTTGTTTCTAAAGCTTGTTTAGATTATAGTGTCGAGATATTTGATCGCGGCACTAAGATTAAATTTGATCTATTGTTCCATTTGGATATGATTTTGGGGAAGAGATTGATTGAATCCTATTGTGGGTGTTAAGTGGACTTTCTAAAGTCAAAAATCTTCAACCAAGGTAATCCGGAAAGAAGTAGCCTTCTACATGAAATAAGAACAACAACAAGAACTCTCAGTCATTGAAGGGAAGAATAGCATTTCCTCCTGTGTTACCCTACTCGATTCATGCAAAAATATTGAAACATATTTCCATGTGTCGAGGCCATGACTTGGAAGGAGGTAACATTAAGAAAGGAGGGTAAATGTGTATGCATCAAAGTGATTGAATACACACAAGATAACACACTTGACGCATGACTTGAGCTTTGCAATGACCCTGGTTGCTTTGAGGGCCTGAGGCCTTTTCCTCGTGTCACTACGCTTTAAGTGTTAATTGTAACATCCCTCGTTTCTTAAAAAGAATTTTAGTTCATTATATAAAATAATGTTGGAAAAGTTTGAGTAGGAAAATTTTTCAAATGAATGTGGTACTCAAATTTAAACCATGTATTGGAACTAAATTCGGTAGAAGGAGTAATTATTTGCTGAACATTTTAGAATCATTTTGAGATAACCTTTGTAGTACAAAGTAGCTTTCGAAAATAACTTAGTCATTAGGTCATCCCAGGAAATCAACTTTAACAATACTTCCTTCGTGCCGAACGATAAAATCAGAGTGAGCGGAATATATTAAAATAGTTCATTGACTCATGAAATCAGGTATATAAATTTGATGTGTACCACGGTTATATTAAAGTATGAAAACTAGGTTTTCTCTTGGATACATCTCTCAAAATATACGCATTGTTTCCATTATCAAAAATAGAGACGTTCCAGAGCTGGTCACTGGTTCTTCATCCATTCGTTCATCTGGTTGAGTCCTCAGAGTTGTACAAAAGAGTCTCTATCCCATTTCCTTTAATCTCTAGGTAGTCTAGGTACCTGGTCAAAACCTATTAAGGGAAGAGGGTAAGCTTATACATTCGCATTATCAAATAAGAATAAAGTCCTAACATCCACAAGTAAGCACCCATGATGATAGAAATGCATAAACATGAGCACCCGCCATTCCATTTATTTCTCTTTCCAAATAGGTGCTATGATGCATGCTCCCTATCTCTCAATTCCTGAGATTCTTTAACTAATCACTCAGATGAACGTCCTTCCATAACACCATTGTATTCACAGAATACAAATAATACGTTATCAAACGTATGGCGTACTTGCTCGGAAGTGATAAAAACGTCACCCTCTCTGGTGAACGTCACGTCGCCCAAGGACGTAAACCTATCACTGATCAACATGCAACGGGTGTGATAAAAAACGTCACCACATCTGATGAATGTCACGTCGCCTAAGGACGTAAACCTTATCACTTGTGATACACAACAGAGGTGATAAACAACGTCACCATGTCTGATGAACGTCACGTCGCTAAAACGTAAACCTTACCACTTGTGTGTAACACACCGTAGAACCATCAAACCAACAGTATACCACATACTGCCCACATTGTCCATCTTAATGTGTCATCGAGCAAGCAGTAACATTTGGCACTCCCAGAGGCCCTCCTCATGTTCCATGAACATGACACAACGATAACTCATCACCGTTCACTGTGCATGAATGCATGCAAGTATTCCCTTAAGATAATTCATTAATCTCATCATATACAATATGTAATGAATTCATCAATGAGATATATCAATTTCCATGCTTGGGATGATGAGATTTACTAAAGGAAGTATCACATTATTCCCTTTAAGTGTCATTAATTTTAAATGGAAGTGGTTAGATTCAAAATGGTGTTTTCTCCACATTTTAGCAAAATGACTCGAGTAGTAGCTTCAATACTCGAGTAGTTCTTTAATTTCATGAAATTGTGTACCAGACTGCCCAGAATACTCGAGTATTTCATAAAATACTCGAGTAGTTTACAGTTTCAGAATACTTGAGTATTTCACAAAAGTACTAGAGTATTTCAGCCCAGAATACTCGAGTATTTCACAAAATACTCGAGTATTTTTGACAGCAGAATACTACAACTTGGTTTTAACATACCATTTTCGAATCTAACCAATTCTAACTTAAACCAATGATCAACATAACTTTGTTTATACATTTAAAACTTGTCTCAACATAGAGATCTCATCAATTCACAACAAATCATAATCATTCATCAATTATGCAT
Source organism: Crotalaria pallida (assembly GCA_037953625.1). NCBI lineage: Eukaryota > Viridiplantae > Streptophyta > Magnoliopsida > Fabales > Fabaceae > Crotalaria > Crotalaria pallida. Next base: position 85,499,195 of record CM075649.1, read on the forward strand.
GAAAATCACATATTATGCAACTTAAAGTACCAATTTCAATTCTACTCATTTTTGGCATAATTTCAGCATTGATTAAGCTCACATACAACCAAATAAACTTGCCTTAACATGTAGCATGCCTCAGATTGGCCTCCAAGCCATATTCCTATTTCAATCTATGCCCTTAGAGTCTCATGGTGACTCCTCCTACTTTCTAATGCAATTTACTCTTATTCTAGCAAATGGTAAGCTTCCCCCATACCTTAGGGTCGTTCTTGAACGAAAACTCCACAGAGAACAGCAACCAATTGCTCTAACCACTCCCCACCCGAGCTTGCTTGACGGTTTCAGCAGAGGTTCAAAACCACATCAATCGACATTCGAATTATGCATAAAAATTGGGGAAATTGGTTAGACTATGTTCTCTATAACATGGACTTTGAAAACCAATAAGTTTCAGACTAAGAGAAGGCTTGAGCTTACCACAATCGAAGCTCAAAGTCGGCTCTCTGAATCTGAAAATCTAGTTGGACAGATTTGAACACCTAACTTCGCAGGAGCATAACTTTTCATCCAGGAATTCAAATCTCACAAACTTGGTATCAAATCGAAACTCGTTGAAAGATCTTTCCAATGGTATATCACACGTGAGGTAACTCTCAAGGAGGAGAGAGAATCGAAGGAAAGAAGGTGACGGGTCTAAACAGAGTTCTGGTTTTTGGTAGATTTGAAGCTCTAACTTGCAGAGCTCATCACTCTCACCACACTCAAGCTTAGCTCGCAATTTATGACTCTTTTCAAAGCTCTGGATGTGAGCTTCGAAACGGTGTATGGTTTGTGTGTTAAGACTCAGAGACGAAAACGAATTTTGCTCTGAAAGTTTAGAACCCTAAAACTCGTTTCTGAACTTCAAGGATTGAGTTTTATACCCAAAAGTTGAGGAATTGGTCAAATCCTTCTCTTTGAAGGATGAATAGATAATGGAAATGTTTGCATGAAAGGCGCCACGAGTCATAGGACGTGGCTGGGGGTTGAAATCGTGTCAAACGGCGGTGACTCGGTGGTGGTGAGTCACCAAACGCACTAACTCGTGCAACACTGACCAGAATACTCGAGTATTTTCAAAAATACTTGAGTATTTTGACCAGTTTTCACTAAAAACTTTGTTTAATTAATTTTAACCCCAAAAGACCTTCCATTATTGTTTTTAGGTCCTTCCCAAGGACTTAATTGCAAAATATAATATTTTATATGGAACACCTCATCATATACAATATTTTCACATAATATATAGATATACATATAATGCAAACCAAAAATCAAGCATGGAACTATTATTTATTTATAAAACCATTTTACTAACATATTTATTCGGAAGATGAAATTTGGGGTGTTACACTACTCCCCCACTTAAAAGGAATTTCGTCCCCGAAATTCATTCCTTTAAAATTCCACGTTTTCATAACAAATTGTTTTGAGGTTATTATTTTTCAAAACATAATTAGGGAGAACTCTCCCCCACTTAAAAGGAATTTTCTTATACTTTTTCAAACTCTCTGTCCCAAAATGTTTCACAAAATATTTCAAATGAAATTTTTCTCAAATAAAACTTTTGCATTCCAAAGCATATACAAATCCTTGTTCACATAGAAGGGTTTTTCTTAAACTTCCTCAAAAATTATCTTGCAATTCCTTCAAATGAAATCTTTTGACTAAAATTTTTTCGAATAATACCTTTGAAATATATATATATATATATATATATATACTGTTCAATTAAAACATTTTCCAAAGATCTTTTTGAGAAAAACTTGTCCCGTTGCGCACTCTGATCACTCAAGCACGAGTAAGGAATTATTTATATGACTTTATTCCTTAACAGTATAAATATCAGGGTGATCAGTCCTAACATTTAAACTATTAGCAATAAAATCATCCCTTTCAGATATAGTTGTTAGTTCCATGATGAACATGATGAATGTTTTGATAATGACAAAGTGTTTTTGAACAAGCTACATGTGTTGATCAAGTTTCAAGCTCAACAAGCAACAACAAACATCAAATGAAGAAGAGAGAAAGCAAGCTCATGAAGACCTAAGTTTGAGTGTATTTGTATTTCTTTTATCTTTTGCCTCTCAAGCTTCATAGGTTTTTTATTTGGGTAGATTATTATAGAGGGTAGTGAATCTCATTCATAAGTCATGATTAAATCATAATTTGAGTTTTCACTTAACCTAGAATCAATAGGTGGCTTAAAGGTTTTAAAGGAAAGGTTGGATTTTGAGAAAACAAGTTTTGAACATGTACAGTACCAACTTAATCGATTAAGTGATAACTTAATCGAGTACTACTCGAGTACACGACTTGCTTAATCGATTAAGTACTGCTGAACTGATTTTTAAAATACGTTTTTCACTTCTCAAAATCAGTTTTCAAGTGCTACAACTTTTGGGTATTCTTTATAAACCTTTTCCTATTATTTGTGATTAAATCAGAATCATTTTTATACAAGTTTTACAAAGAATCAAGCCACTCTATTTTCTCTCAATTTCAAAGATCAAAGCTTTTCTATTTTCATATTCTTTGATCAAGAACCTTTGAATCTCTTATGGTGAATTGTCATAACTCTTGATTGAGATTCATAGGATTGTTTTGTGTTTTCTATTGTGTTGTAATCTTTGCAAGAAGGCAAGCCACTACAACAAACAAGAAGTCTTGGTGTGTCGATTTTATCATCAAGCAAGTGCATTCTTATTGAAGAAGAAGAAGAAGTCTTGGTTGTGAATCAAGCAAGTGAAGCCTTGATGTGTGGATTATCATCAAGCAATTGAAGACTTGTTGTGTCGATTATCAACAAGGGGTAGAGGTTAGATTAGAGAGAAGATCAATAGGATTACAAGGCAAGGGTGTCGGTTATCTCTTGTAGGCTAGCAAGAAGGGAGTCTTGTGAGGCAATCACTTGTAATTTGAGAACTCTAATTCCTCATAGTGAAGAATCTCTCTTGGTTGAAGAGGGGACTGGATGTAGCTTTCAAGTGGATGAAAGTGAACCAGGATAAATCACTGTGTCGTATCTCTAAACTCTTACTCTTTATATTCAAGTCATTTGATTGCGTTCTTGGTTGAAAACCTAGAAAGATTGATTTTCATAATTGATTGAATTGAATCTTTAATTGTTCAAATTGATAAAGGGAAAATCATTTTCATAACTAGGTTAATCAATAAGAATATAGGTGTTAATCATTTCCGCTGAATCTCTGATCTTGCATGTGAATTGATTGATTTTCGTATTCGAATGAAAAATTGATTTTTCTGTTTTCTGTCATATTTAATCGATTAAGTTCAAGCTTAATCGAGTACTACTCGAGTACACGACTTGATTAATCGATTAAGTACTGTAAAATTTGCAAAAATTATTTGTTTTGATTGTTTCGATTTGTTTCGTTCGAAAATCTTTCAAGGTAGCTTCAACACCTATTCAACCCCCCCTTCTAGGTGTTTTCCTAGGGTTCCTTTGTCTCTCCAACCACCAATTGCGGTTTCTTCAATTGGTATCAGAGCTCGGTCGAAAGACACGAGCATAAGAGCTTTTTCGTAAAGATCCTTTAAGAAAATCGCAATGGGTTCTACGAATTCCTTTGGTGGTGAAGGTGCTTCAATAAGTCGTCCTCCATTGTTTACCGGAGAAGGCTATGCATATTGGAAAGTTAGAATGAAAATCTTTATCCAAGCCATAGATAGTGAAATTTGGAAAGTAGTTGAAAAAGGTCCTCATATCCCCTCTAGTTTAGTTGAAGGTGTAGAACAATTGATCCCCGAGGATAAGTGGAAGGATGATGATAGAAAGAAAGTACAATATGATTATAAAGCAAAGAATATCATTACATCTGCTTTATCCTATGACGAGTTCTTTAGAGTTTCTCAATGTTCTAGTGCTAAAGAAATGTGGGACACTTTACAAGTGACTCATGAAGGAACTAGTGAGGTTAGGAGAGCTAGATTGAATGCTTTAATGCGTGATTATGAATTGTTTCATATGCTTCCAAATGAATCTATAAATGATATGCAAAAGCGTTTTACTCATATTATAAATCATTTACTTGCTCTTGGTAAAACTTTTCTACAAGGTGAACTTTCTAACAAAGTGTTGAGATGTTTAGACAGGAATTGGCAACCAAAAGTAACGGCTATTGTTGAATCTAAAAATTTGGATGCTATGGATCTAGCAACACTTTTCGGAAAGCTTCAAGAACATGAAATGGAGCTTGGACGATTAAGTATCAATGAAGAGTCGGATAAGAACAAATCAAGGAAAGGACTTGCTCTTAAAGTCAAAAGTGCATATAAAAAGAAAGATAGTTCTGATGATGATGATAGTGAAGATTCCGATTCCGATGTTGATGAAAAAGATATGAAACTTTTGTTAAAAGAGTTTGACAAGTTTCTAAGGAGAAAAGGAAGGTTGAACAAGGACAAAAGTAAAGAGAAGGATTCCCCACACTACAAGACCAAGACATCAAAAGAAGGTGTAGTTTGCCATGAATGTGGAAAGCCCGGTCATCTCAAGTATTCATGCTCTAGGTATCTCAAGAAGAAGGAGAAAGACAAGAAAAATTCTAAATCTAAAAGAGCATACATAGTTTGGGATAGTGATGAAGATAACAAGAAAATCACATCAAATAGTTCTTCGGATGATGAAGAAGTTGCTTGTCTCAACTTGATAACTCTAGTAGATGATGAAGAAAAAAGTTCAAATGATGAATCAAGTTATCAAAGTGAGGATAGCAATGTAAGTGAATCTAAATCCGAAATTTCTTCTAAATATGAATTGTTACATAATGCTTATGAAGAAATGTATGAACAACTTGAAAAACTAGTTTTGAAAAACATTGAAAGAAAGAAGCTCATTTTGAAACATCAAAAAGAGATTTTAGAACTTCAAAAACAAGTTGATGAGCTTAATCTTGAAAATGAAACTCTTGATCTTATATATGCTAGTTCTTCTTGTGATTGTGCTAGTAGATTGAATATTGTGGTTGATTGTGAGAATTGCAAGTTGCTCAAGGATGAAAATGCTATTTTGAAAAATAAGCTTGCAAGTTTCACGAATTGTGATATTAGATTGCGCACATTGTTAAATTTTCAAAGAGAAAATTCAAACAAGTTTGGTTTGGGTTATACTAATGCTAAGAGTAAATCTCATAGAAATGTTGTTGATTTTTCTAAAGTTGATTTTTCAAATCCTCCAACATGTTTCTATTGTGGTACTCATGGACATACTTCAAATGTGTGTTATGTTAAAATGCATGGTATATCTAAAGGAAATTTTGTTTGGATGAAAAAGGGTGAAAGTCCCTACACTAACAAAAATGGATCCAAAACCATTTGGATACCAAAAAGCAAAGCATGATTGTTTTGTAGGTTTGATTGAAGATGCAAATGAATGACACATGTTCTCAATTGGTCTCAACTATGAATGTCTATATTCACATCTTCAATTGGTATCACACTTGCATCTCAAGTGAATGTCCTACAAAGTGGTAATATTTGATATTGATATATTATCTTAATTGATATCTTCTCAATTGATATTACTTTTCTAAATGTTTAGTTAATTCAATTTGTATCATTGAGAGATTATTAGTTGATTATCATGTTTTTGTGATTATTGATTCTTCTTTACAATTGATATCTTCTTTGTTAAGTGATATTATAATCTTTTTAGTTCTCAATTGGTATTATATTTCATTGTTATATTCTCTTACCAATTGATATCACATTTCAAAGTAAAGCTCTATTGTATTTGTTCAATTGGTATCAATGTTGTGAAGAAATGATCATTGATTTCTTACCTTGGCTTAGATGTTATATTTCAATTGGTATATATTACTTTTTGATAATGCCAAAGGGGGAGAAATATTATGTTTTGAATTGAATGAAATGTTTCTCAAAGAGGGAGAAATGGTATGTTTCAAAACATGGGAGAAATATATGATATTATATTTGGAGAAAGGTTGTTTTGTTGTTTTTATGTAGGTTGAGCTAAGTTGTTGAAGATAGGGGGAGAATCAAGCTTCTATCTCAATTGGATTCAAGTGTTATAGCATTGATTGAGGGGGAGAAAGGTTCTTCTCAAGTGATCAAATGTTTCAAGCATCAACAACTTCAAGTGATTTCAAAACATGGATTGTCATTTTCAAAAAGGGGGAGATTGTTAGTTCCATGATGAACATGATGAATGTTTTGATAATGACAAAGTGTTTTTGAACAAGCTACATGTGTTGATCAAGTTTCAAGCTCAACAAGCAACAACAAACATCAAATGAAGAAGAGAGAAAGCAAGCTCATGAAGACCTAAGTTTGAGTGTATTTGTATTTCTTTTATCTTTTGCCTCTCAAGCTTCATAGGTTTTTTATTTGGGTAGATTATTATAGAGGGTAGTGAATCTCATTCATAAGTCATGATTAAATCATAATTTGAGTTTTCACTTAACCTAGAATCAATAGGTGGCTTAAAGGTTTTAAAGGAAAGGTTGGATTTTGAGAAAACAAGTTTTGAACATGTACAGTACCAACTTAATCGATTAAGTGATAACTTAATCGAGTACTACTCGAGTACACGACTTGCTTAATCGATTAAGTACTGCTGAACTGATTTTTAAAATACGTTTTTCACTTCTCAAAATCAGTTTTCAAGTGCTACAACTTTTGGGTATTCTTTATAAACCTTTTCCTATTATTTGTGATTAAATCAGAATCATTTTTATACAAGTTTTACAAAGAATCAAGCCACTCTATTCTCTCTCAATTTCAAAGATCAAAGCTTTTCTATTTTCATATTCTTTGATCAAGAACCTTTGAATCTCTTATGGTGAATTGTCATAACTCTTGATTGAGATTCATAGGATTGTTTTGTGTTTTCTATTGTGTTGTAATCTTTGCAAGAAGGCAAGCCACTACAACAAACAAGAAGTCTTGGTGTGTCGATTTTATCATCAAGCAAGTGCATTCTTATTGAAGAAGAAGAAGAAGTCTTGGTTGTGAATCAAGCAAGTGAAGCCTTGATGTGTGGATTATCATCAAGCAATTGAAGACTTGTTGTGTCGATTATCAACAAGGGGTAGAGGTTAGATTAGAGAGAAGATCAATAGGATTACAAGGCAAGGGTGTCGGTTATCTCTTGTAGGCTAGCAAGAAGGGAGTCTTGTGAGGCAATCACTTGTAATTTGAGAACTCTAATTCCTCATAGTGAAGAATCTCTCTTGGTTGAAGAGGGGACTGGATGTAGCTTTCAAGTGGATGAAAGTGAACCAGGATAAATCACTGTGTCGTATCTCTAAACTCTTACTCTTTATATTCAAGTCATTTGATTGCGTTCTTGGTTGAAAACCTAGAAAGATTGATTTTCATAATTGATTGAATTGAATCTTTAATTGTTCAAATTGATAAAGGGAAAATCATTTTCATAACTAGGTTAATCAATAAGAATATAGGTGTTAATCATTTCCGCTGAATCTCTGATCTTGCATGTGAATTGATTGATTTTCGTATTCGAATGAAAAATTGATTTTTCTGTTTTCTGTCATATTTAATCGATTAAGTTCAAGCTTAATCGAGTACTACTCGAGTACACGACTTGCTTAATCGATTAAGTACTGTAAAATTTGCAAAAATTATTTGTTTTGATTGTTTCGATTTGTTTCGTTCGAAAATCTTTCAAGGTAGCTTCAACACCTATTCAACCCCCCCTTCTAGGTGTTTTCCTAGGGTTCCTTTGTCTCTCCAACCACCAATTGCGGTTTCTTCAATAGTCTTTCTCAAGAAAGACCATACGATTTATCTTTAAGTTAGATGAACTCAAGATAAGGAACTTTATCGTCGCCATCAGACCTAGTTAGATTGTCAAGTTCTAGAGGCATTTCCGTTGGGGAGACAAATGCTCGTCCTATCCCGGTGGTTGTTAATCTCTCTAGTCTTAACTGATCTTTCCCTTTATGTAGCGCCCAAAGACATTTATCACATCCAACTGTGATAAGGGTTTTGATCACAGAAACTCAAATTAAAGATCTGCTCAGATTTTCAGATCACAGAACGAAATTAACGCAATCGAAATAATTGATTACATTAATTCAGATCAGAGGAAGGATAAACTCAGACTACCTATATCCGAATCTAACTCGCATCCTAGCAGGATGGAAAACTCTTTCACTCTTGATTTGCTGGTTGACCATTCCCTTCTTGCATTTCTTCTTCAATTAATCCGGCGAATAAGACTTAATTTTCATGCGACTGAAATCAAATATCCCTTTCAGTATATCACCACCCAGCCCATGATAATGCGCCTCACCTTCCCACCTTAAAATTGACAAATGATTTCCTTCCATTGGCTTTTCAGTTATTTTCATGCAATTGAGATTTCTTTAACCCCTTATGCATGAAATTCTGGTTCCCATAGTTAGTTCACTTATTCCTCAAGAGTTGATATCTAGTTTGGAATTCAAACATTATTCATTCCAGACTCCGCATGCTTGCACCTTCCATCAAAATTGCAATGAAATATACTTCCTCAATCTTTTGAACTTGGCAGTGTTTTCTCCGAGATTCATATTACCCTACCTTATTTACAATAATTCAATCTCCTTTCTCAAATTTTTCAAAGATTTCATCCTTGAATAATTCTCAAGTGACATGCTATTCCTTTGCTTCCAATATCAAATTTACATAGTTCCACTATGTTTTAGCTTCACCACTTAGCATATTCGTATGTAGCCTTTACTCACCCATTTGGCTTAACTCCATAATTAACCTTCAATTTCCAAATCATCCATACTCCAAATTCTTGTCCCTAAAACGTCCCCTATGGAACCTAGGTTTCTTCCCTTACAAAATCAATCTCTTATTTGTCCTTAGCTCTTCAGCTCTTTGTTGCAATTCACGAATTCGAATTAGGAATTCTATTGTGATTTGCAACCTTCCCTGCTTACTTCTCGTCGATCTACTTGTATCATCAAACTCGTATCTATTAGGCTTCTTAAAACCACTTTCTTAATCCCCGTAGAGCTCACATGAACTGCCCTTCGGCCCAGTTGTAATTGCTACCTCCTTTGCTTTGTCGTGACGACGATAGAGTTTCCAATCACGAGCCTTTAAAATTCTGTCCGTCGGCATTGTCCCTTGTTCAACTCCTTCTAATTGAACAATTACTTCGACTCTCCATGGTCATTAACACTTAAAGCATAGTGACACGAGGAAGGCCTCAAATCCTCAAACAACCATGGTCGTTGTAAAACTCGAGTCATGAGTCAATTGTATCACCTTGTGTGTATTCAATCACCTTGATGTATACACATCCGCCTTCCTTTCATAAAACTTCCTCCTTCCAAGTCCGGGTCTCGACACATGAAAGTATGCTCCAATACTTCGGCATGAATCGAGTGGAAGTAACACAAGAGGAAATGCTAAATTTCCTAGAAATCACATCCAAATGTGATAAAGGATAATGGATCTATTTTAACTTAGTGTCGTGATCGAATACCTCGATACTAATTTGGGGAATTTCATAGAGTCTCTAATTCTAAAACAATTAGGTGAATCCGACTTCAACCTAATCTCACATATATATAGAACAAAAGAATGGGTAACTCCCGAATCGAACACAATCATGCAAAGTTGGTTTTGAAATAAATGGTTACCTTGCACGAGATCAGGAGATTGGTTAACTTCTACTCTATTCAGGGTAGACACTTTTCCTTGAGTCATTGGTTTGCTAGCAAATTTGGTGGGGTCACTCTTCGCAAGTTCTCTGCAGTGACGTGCAATATGACCCTGCTTCCCACAGTTGAAGCAAGTACTTGTTGCCCAGCAGATTCTTCCATAATGATGATGCTTGCATTTCTCACAATAAGGGGCATTGCTGCGAGTCTTAACCCCATTCCCGTCTTCAACTCTACCTTTGCCTCGTTTCTGGTTGAAATATGGATCCGCTTTCCGATGATTAAATCCTTTCTTTCTTTGTGGTCCATAACTCTGCTGGTTACTCTTTGCCTGATCAGCTGCTACTTCAGCCTTCTTGTCATCCTCATACATCCGACACATGTCAACCAACGTAGGAAAACTTTGGATCTTCTTATAACTGAAAAAAGATTTCAGTTCAGGTCTCAAGCCACCTTCAAATTTGATGCATTTGCTTCTCTCATCCGGATTGTTTTGATAGTATGGAGAGTACTTCATCAATTCCTCAAACTTAGCTGCGTACTCGCCCACACTCATATCTCCTTGTTTTAATTGTAGGAATTCAACTTCCTTCTTCCTTCTCAGGTCCTCTGGGAAATATTTATTGAGAAACGTTTCCATAAATATCTTCCAATTGACGTCCTTTCCCTCCTAGTGTAAAAGTTGAACCGTGTGATTCCACCAATTATCAGCCTCTCCTTCTAACATATAAACTGCATATGCCACCTTTTGAGCTTCCGTGCAGTCTAATTTTCTAAAAATCTTATCCATAGTATGAATCCACTTGTTAGCCTCCTCTGGCTTAAATCCTCCTTCAAACTTAGGTGGATTACAACTTCGAAAATCCGCTAAACTCTTAGCCTCAACATTACCGACATTACATTGATGTGGCGGATTAACTGGTTGTGGTGGTTGCTGATGTTGTTGTTGTTGCCATTGCTGCATTGATTCCAACACAGTCGTGATCCTCTCCAGCATTGCATTAGTATGATTTCGGTTTCTTGTCGTCATATTAGATCTGCACTATGGTCGTGTGGTCATATATGGTGGACTTAAGAAACACTCATCACACAACTTATACTAAAGCTGTAGCTTCAAACGGTACATCCAACTCCTATCTATTTCTTGATCAAAGTAGAATATAAATCTCATCCTGTGGATACTTTGCTTGATGCTGATAACTACCTTTCTAGAACTACTTTAGCTATTACAGGATCTAACTTTTTCTCGAACCCGACACTTCACGAGAGAATATCCGGGAGATTCTTCGTAACCATAATTTCTTTAATTCCCCTCTTCCTTTACCCCACTATGAGAACAACACTCAAACATCTTGGGTTTTGGATTCTCGCCCCTCTATTACAATTAGTTATCACTTGATTCTTGGGTACCCAATCCAAGTCCAAGATCACACCTAATTGTGAAAAATGAGTAGACCAAGTTTACTCTGAAGAGATAGCTCAATAGAATAGCTCAAACATACGAGAGAAACAACTACAAGAAAACTTGTAGGAGTTCGATCTTGAGGTAGCAGGGTGGATCAAATACAAGAAAACGCAATCGATTCCCATCCTCACCATGGGTTAATTAACTTCCTAGTACTAACTCCGGGGGTTTGTTAGTTTTCATGCTAGAAGAAAATACCCTCCCTAGAGGATATTAGCTCGCCTTTAGATCCTTTGGAATCATCCCTTGTTGATTCTTTGATGCCATAATGGATCAGCACTATGAGCTTAAGGTTGGAATTGACCTAAAAGAAGTACATCACAATCATACTTCAACTTAGGCTACTTTAAACACTATAGACAGATACATGGTCACATACCCAGGGTCAAGGGATAGAACCTTTTACTCCAATTAGAAGTATGTAAGAGCATACTTCACAAGAAACTCTACAATTTTTGAGGACCAGCGTATTGAACCGCACACCCAAGGACCAAGAGTCAGGACCATTGCTCTGATACCATAAAATGTAACATCCCTCGTTTCTTAAAAAGAATTTCAGTTCATTATATAAAATAATATTGGAAAAGTTTGAGTAGGAAAATTTTTCAAATGAATGTGGTACTCAAATTTAAACCATGTATTGGAACTAAATTCGGTAGAAGGAGTAATTATTTGTTGAACATTTTAGAATCATTTTGAGATAACCTTTGTAGTACAAAGTAGCTTTCGAAAATAACTTAGTCATTAGGTCATCCCAGGAAATCAACTTTAACAATACTTCCTTCGTGCCGAACGATAAAATCAGAGTGAGCGGAATATATTAAAATAGTTCATTGACTCATGAAATCAGGTATATAAATTTGATGTGTACCACGGTTATATTAAAGTATGAAAACTAGGTTTTCTCTTGGATACATCTCTCAAAATATACACATTGTTTCCATTATCAAAAATAGAGACGTTCCAGAGCTGGTCATTGGTTCTTCATCCATTCGTTCATCTGGTTGAGTCCTCAGAGTTGTACAAAAGAGTCTCTATCCCATTTCCTTTAATCTCTAGGTAGTCTAGGTACCTGGTCAAAACCTATTAAGGGAAGAGGGTAAGCTTATACATTCGCATTATCAAATAAGAATAAAGTCCTAACATCCACAAGTAAGCACCCATGATGATAGAAATGCATAAACATGAGCACCCTCCATTCCATTTATTTCTCTTTCCAAATAGGTGCTATGATGCATGCTCCCTATCTCTCAATTCCTGAGATTCTTTAACTAATCACTCAGATGAACGTCCTTCCATAACACCATTGTATTCACAGAATACAAATAATACGTTATCAAACGTATGGCGTACTTGCTCGGAAGTGATAAAAACGTCACCCTCTCTGGTGAACGTCACGTCGCCCAAGGACGTAAACCTATCACTGATCAACATGCAACGGGTGTGATAAAAAACGTCACCACATCTGATGAATGTCACGTCTCCACATTTTAGCAAAATGACTCGAGTAGTAGCTTCAATACTCGAGTAGTTCTTTAATTTCATGAAATTGTGTACCAGACTGCCCAGAATACTCGAGTATTTTTTCATAAAATACTCGAGTAGTTTACAGTTTCAGAATACTTGAGTATTTCACAAAAGTACTAGAGTATTTCAGCCCAGAATACTCGAGTATTTCACAAAATACTCGAGTATTTTTGACAGCAGAATACTACAACTTGGTTTTAACATACCATTTTCGAATCTAACCAATTCTAACTTAAACCAATGATCAACATAACTTTGTTTATACATTTAAAACTTGTCTCAACATAGAGATCGCATCAATTCACAACAAATCATAATCATTCATCAATTATGCATGAAAATCACATATTATGCAACTTAAAGTACCAATTTCAATTCTACTCATTTTTGGCATAATTTCAGCATTGATTAAGCTCACATACAACCAAATAAACTTGCCTTAACATGTAGCATGCCTCAGATTGGCCTCCAAGCCATATTCCTATTTCAATCTATGCCCTTAGAGTCTCATGGTGACTCCTCCTACTTTCTAATGCAATTTACTCTTATTCTAGCAAATGGTAAGCTTCCCCCATACCTTAGGGTCGTTCTTGAACGAAAACTCCACAGAGAACAGCAACCAATTGCTCTAACCACTCCCCACCTGAGCTTGCTTGACGGTTTCAGCAGAGGTTCAAAACCACATCAATCGACATTCGAATTATGCATAAAAATTGGGGAAATTGGTTAGACTATGTTCTCTATAACATGGACTTTGAAAACCAATAAGTTTCAAACTAAGAGAAGGCTTGAGCTTACCACAATCGAAGCTCAAAGTCGGCTCTCTGAATCTGAAAATCTAGTTGGACAGATTTGAACACCTAACTTCTCAGGAGCATAACTTTTCATCCAGGAATTCAAATCTCACAAACTTGGTATCAAATCGAAGCTTGTTGAAAGAGCTTTCCAATGGTATATCACACGTGAGGTAACTCTCAAGGAGGAGAGAGAATCGAAGGAAAGAAGGTGACGGGTCTAAACAGAGTTCTGGTTTTTGGTAGATTTGAAGCTCTAACTTGCAGAGCTCATCACTCTCACCACACTCAAGCTTAGCTCGCAATTTATGACTCTTTTCGAAGCTCTGGATGTGAGCTTCGAAACGGTGTATGGTTTGTGTGTTAAGACTCAGAGACGAAAACGAATTTTGCTCTGAAAGTTTAGAACCCTAAAACTCGTTTCTGAACTTCAAGGATTGAGTTTTATACCCAAAAGTTGAGGAATTGGTCAAATCCTTCTCTTTGAAGGATGAATAGATAATGGAAATGTTTGCATGAAAGGCGCCACGAGTCATAGGACGTGGCTGGGGGTTGAAATCGTGTCAAACGGCGGTGACTCGGTGGTGGTGAGTCACCAAACGCACTAACTCGTGCAACACTGACCAGAATACTCGAGTATTTTCAAAAATACTCGAGTAATTTGACCAGTTTTCACTAAAAACTTTGTTTAATTAATTTTAACCCCAAAAGACCTTCCATTATTGTTTTTAGGTCCTTCCCAAGGACTTAATTGCAAAATATAATATTTTATATGGAACACCTCATCATATACAATATTTTCACATAATATATAGATATACATATAATGCAAACCAAAAATCAAGCATGGAATTATTATTTATTTATAAAACCATTTTACTAACATATTTATTCGGAAGACGAAATTTGGGGTGTTACATTAATGACCCTGTAGAGTCGAAGTAATTGTTCAACCGAGAGGAGGAGTTGAACAAGTGACAACGTCGACGGACAGAATTTTAAAGGCTCATGATCGGAGACTCAGTCGTTGTTACGACAAAGCAAATGAGGAAGCAACCACAAGGGGCTGAAAGGCAATTCATGTGAGCTCTATGAAGTTTAAGGAAGTGGTTTTAAGGAGTCTAATGGATTCGAGCTTGATGATACAAGTAGACCGGCGAGAAGTAAGGAGGGAAGGTTGCAAATCACAATAGAATTCCTAACTCGAATTCGTGACTCGCAACAAAGAACCGAAGAATTAAGGACAAATAAGAGATTGATTTCGAAAGGGAAGAAACCTAAGTTCCATAGGGGACATTTCAAGAGCAAGAATTTGGATTCCAGACAATTTGGAAATTGAAGGCTAGTTATGGGATCAAGCAAAATGGATGAGTAAAGATTATATCACTCATATGATAAATGGTGAAACTAAGACATAATGGAACTATGTAAATTTGATATTGGAAGCGAATGATTGGCATGTCACTTGGGAATTACTCAAGGATGAAGTTTTTGAAAGATTAGAGAAAGGAGAGTAAATTGCTGGAAATAAGGTAGGGCAATATGAATCTCAAGGAAAACATTGCCAAGTTTAAAAGATCGGAGAAGTATGTTTCGTTGCAATTTTGATAGAAGGTTCAAACATGTGGAGTCCGAGAAGAATGATGTTTGAATTTCAAACCAGTTATCAACCAGTAAGGAATAAGGGATTCCTGACATTAGCAAGTATGTGTAGAATTGGTATGGATGATGAGGAAAGCACAGGAAGCTTATAAGCACATGAGACTTATAACTGAATTAATTATGGGAACCAGAATTTCATGCATAAGGGGTTAAGGAAACCTCAATTGCATGAAGGTAACTGAAAATCCGATGGAAAGAAATTATTTGTCAATTTAAAGTGAGAAGGTAAGGTGCATCATCGTGGATTGAGTAGTGATGAACGGAAAGGGATATTTGATTTTCAGTCGTAAGCAAATGAAGTCTTATTCGCCGGATTACTTGAAGGAGAAATACGAGAAGGGAATGGCCAGCCAGCAAATCAAGAATGGGAGAGTTTTTCATCCTGCTAGGATGCGAGTTAGATTCGGATATAGGTAGTCTGAGTTATCCCTTCGCCGAGTTGAATTAACGTAATCAAATGTTTTCGATTGCGTTAATTGAATCGTTTTGTAATCCGAATATCTGAACAAGTCTTTAACTTGAATTTCTGTGATCAAAACCCGTATCACAGTTGGATGTGATAAATGTCTTTGGGCACTACAGAGAGAGAAAGATCAGTTAAGACTAGAGAGATTAACAACCACCGGGATAGGACGAGTATTTGTTGGCTATCTGACTAAGTCTGATAGTGACAATAATGCTCTTTATCTTTAAGTTCATCTAACTTAAAGGTAAATCGTATAGTCTTTCTTGAGAAAGATTATATCTGAGAGGGATGATTTCATTACTGATAGTTTAAATATTAGGACTGATCACCCTAATGTTTACAATTATTAAGAAATGAAGCCATACGAATATTTCCTTACTCGTGCCCGAGTGATCAGAGTGCGCAACGGGACAAGTTTTTCCTCAAAAACATCTTTGGAAAATGTTTAACTGAGGAGTATGTATATATATATATATATATATATATTTTAAAGATATTATTCGAAAAAGTTTTTAGTCAAAAGATTTCATTTGAAGGAATTGCAAGATAATTTTTGAGGAAGTTTAAGAAAAACCCTTTTATGTGAACAAGGATTTGGATATGCTTTGGAATGCAAAAGCTTTATTTGAGGAAAAGTTCATTGAAATATTTTGTGAAACATTTTGGAACAGAGAGTTTGAAAAAGTATAAGGAAATTCCTTTTAAGTGGGGAAGGGTTCTTCCTAACTATATTTTGAAAATATATAACCTTAGAACAACTTTTCGTGTAACCTTGGAAATTATAGGATTTCTAAAGAAAGAATTTCGGGGTCGAAATTCCTTTTAAGTGGGGAAGAGTGTAACATCCCAGATTTTTAACCCCTGATTAATAAAATGTTAATTATAAAGCTTATTTATAATTAATTATTTTTATTCTTGATTTCAAAGTAATTTATTATGAATGATAATATTAGAAAGTTTTAATATGAGAAAATAAATATTTTTCACATTAATCCCTGTTTGGGGACCTTGAAGTAATTTTAGAAAGATTTTGGAGGGAAAGAAAATAAAACAAGTATTTTTCATAATTTGCCCGAAAGACTCGAGTGTTTCAGGAAATACTCGAGTGAATTGCACAAAGTTGCACTCGTGAGTGCGTTTGCTGAGTCACCACTCGGAATACCTCACGAGTTGACACGATTGCAACTCAGCAACACGTCCTTGGACTCGTGTCGTCGTACATGAGCATTCAATTGAGCTATATAAGGCTATGGTTGATGAATCAACCGTTCATTTTGCCAAATCCGTGAAGAATTTCTGAGTTTAGGGTTCTTAACTTCGTGCCTTCGATTCTCTTTGATTCTTAAGAGTTGGCATACAAATTATACACCATTGTGAAGCTCACATTCAGGGCTTCACAAAGATACCAAAATTGTGAGCTGAGAGTTCGTGGATTGGAAGAATCGAAGCTTGGAAGTTGGAATCCGTTTGCTGTCTCAGGTTTCCTGGAGCTTACTTTGGAGTTCGATTTTGGTAAGCTCAGGCAACCTCTCCATGTAAATCTTGTTCCTTTAGCTAGTACGAATTGTAGAGAGTATATAGAAACTAATTTCCCCAATTTTTATGTCTTTCTTATGCCTCAACCAATTCAATCTTGGTGCTCTGCTGAAACTGCTCTGTTTCAGTGTGGAGTTTGGGGAATCCAGCTTGGAAGCTAAATTTTGGGTAAAGTCTCTGTTGATTCACGTCTAAGAGGTAAGGGGAAAGCTCTCTATTCACTAGATAGAGTTTAAATTGCATGCATTTGATTAGAGAGCCACCAAGAGGCTCTAAGGGCTTAGTTTGAATAGGGAAATTGGTTTGGAGACCAACCTGTGTTCTATTGTTGTTCTGAGCAAGTTCTATGTGTTGCATGTGAACTATATGCAAGTGGTTTTCATGCCAAAAGTGTGTGGAACTGAATTTGGTATGTCAAGTTGTTGAAAATGTGTTTTTATGCATAATTGTTGCTCAAATTCGATTCAGTGTAATAAGTTGTTGTTTTTATGTTGGAACATGTTTAATATGTTTAATGTA
Organism: Crotalaria pallida; assembly: GCA_037953625.1. Lineage (NCBI taxonomy): Eukaryota > Viridiplantae > Streptophyta > Magnoliopsida > Fabales > Fabaceae > Crotalaria > Crotalaria pallida. The sequence continues at coordinate 85,516,856 of CM075649.1, forward strand.
AGCTCTGTTGATTATTGGATTCGATTAGAAATGGTTAGAATTGAAAATGGTATGTTAAAACCAAGTTTCCAGCCTGTTCTGCAAGAAAAGACTCGAGTACTTGTCTTGGCACTCAAGTATTTTGCAATAAAACAGTGTGTCCTTCTGTTATAACACTCGAGTACCAGGCCAAGAACTCGAGTATCAATTAATGCTAAAGGACATTTTCTGATGAATCACTCGAGTAGTGCTTGAGTCACTCGAGTATTCTGGATTTGATGAAGAAAACTCGAGTATTCATGAATCACTCGAGTAATTTTAATAATCTGATATCTGACCTTTCTGGAAACATGAACGACTCGAGTAGTCATGAATTACTCGAGTAGTCTGGAAAAACTGAATAACTACTCGAGTAGTCTGGGAAAAACTGAATAACCACTCGAGTAGTCTGAAGAACACTCAGAGTATTTTGGTCAAAAACTTAGAAATACAATTTTTAATTCTGAATCATTCTATTGATACTTTAATGATAATAATCCAAGTGATCTAGGACTTAAAAGAAATTGATTGATGATATGGTTATATCCATTTGGATGACGGGACGTTGCTCGGGTGGCACGTCATAACGTTGCTCGGGTGGCACGTTACATATTGAGATATATCAATCAGTTTCTTTAAGTTAGGATATTACATTCGTTTTTGGATATTAGATCGTTACTCATGTTCGGGTGACATGAGGAGGACCTCTGGAAATACTAAAAGTTGCTACTAGCTCGATGACACATCTAAGGTGGACAATGTGGGCAGTATGGGATATACTGTTGATTTGATGGTTAAACGGTGTGATGCACACAAGTGGTAAGGTTTACGTTTTGGCGACGTGACGTTCATCAGACATGGTGACGTTGTGTATCACCTCTGTTGTGTATCACAAGTGATAAGGTTTACGTCCTTAGGCGACGTGACGTTCATCAGATGTGGTGACGTTTTTTATCACACCCGTTGCATGTTGAGAAGTGATAGGTTTGCGTCCTTGGGCGACGTGACGTTCACCAGGTAGTGTGACGTTTTTATCACTTCCGAGCTAGTACGCCATACGTTTTGGTAACGTATTCGTGATCTGGGAATGCACTGTTGTATTTGATTGACGTCTGTGAGGACACTAGATGGAGAACCTCAGAAAAAGAAGAATGTCAGGCATCATGCCACTTACCCTTAATTAAGTTAAGGCTGTTGGAGAGTGCCCTAGTGGCAATCGTATTTTCCCTTTTACTTGTACTTATTTCATGTTTATGGATTATTACTATTAATAATAATGAGGCATTTCATTTATTATATTTATGCTTTAATTGTTTAATTAAAATAGATGTAATAAAGTCCTTAGGATTATAAGTTCAATGTCATAAGAATATCAAGTACATGACTTGATAGTGAGATCTTATTGATTGATAATTATCCTTAAATATTCCCTAGTCGAGTATTATAGTTAATAAGTACAACTATAATACATCGAGACTAGTATGTGGCAGATTGATGACTGTATCTCACTGGTCATGGATATGGGATATCAAGTCTTCACGTAAGTACACATTGGGACAATTGTGTACTGGATTGACCCGCCATGAGAATGCTACATGGGTTATTAAGTGAGTGTCATAAGCGATTCTCATAGTGACAATGGTGTACATGGTCCTTCGACCTGAAGTCGCTACGGTTCCCAACATGAGGAATTATATGCTTTCACGCAATCAAACGTCATCTTTAACCAAGTGATCATAACGGTTGTAGTCGGGTATATGACAAATCATGTAGAGGGATGTGAGTGACGTAGATGAGATTTGTCCTTCCTTATTAATAGGAATTATATCTCTGGGCCCCTTGATTGAGTGAGACGGTGAAATGTATGGCCATACTCAAGACAATCAATATGAGATATTGACGAGACTTGTTTAGACGCGTCTACTCAGGGATCAAGAAACCATAGGTTGCACTATTCATGGGTGACACGTTCCATGCCATGAGTGTAACTATGATATTTGGACAAAGGGATTAAACTTACACATGTTCATTGGTCACAGTAAAAGGTTTAGTCAAATCACAGACATTCCTGTCACTTGGGTAGCAATGATGTGTTGCTAGATACCGCTCATTGTTTGTAAAATTAAAATGTGATTTTAACATTACTGCCAACGTTACAGGAACCTATAGGGTCACACACTAAGAGCAGATAAAATTGGAGATATTACATTTGATTAAAATACAATAGTTGTATTTTTATAAAATTAAATTTTTCTGATATGATTAAGATATGATTCGTTTTATCTTTATGTATAAGATATAAATTTGATTTTATCTTCTACATATAAGATAGAATTTGAATTTATCTCCTAAAAGCCCAACCAGTTGGTCTGATAATATTATAAATATAATATTATTAGCTTTAGGGGAGTGAGATGTGTGAGACACAAAACGGCAACCGTAGCCGTCATATCAGAGAGTGAGTGATACACAGACTCTCTCTTCTCTACTAGCATTGAGAAGAGAGATGTGACTCCAATTGGGAATTTGTTCGTGTGGATACCAATAGAGGCACAACACATTGATGTGCTCGTGATTGACGAAATGTTCGTGATAAGACTCGTTGGTCTCCTCTTCCCTGCAAAAGGTAATTTTATTCCCTATCTCAAATCATGTTTTCACATGGATCCTGGATGGAAATAGGATATATTTTTTTTTCGCTGCGTTTGTCGCATCCTATTTCCTAACAGTGGTATCAGAGCCACTTGCGAAACCATGATTTGATTATTTTTTATTAAACATGTTTTAATATGATTATAATATGCTATTAATCGAAAATTAAAAAAAAAAAAAAAAACCTGCAAAGTGCCGCATGAATCAATTGGAATTATGCCGCATGAATCAATTGGAATTGGCCGCATGAATGATTCCAGTGGAATTGAATTAATGATTCACGTGACAAACTAATAGAATTGTTGCGCTATTCAGATCAAGTGTGCCGCTGATTCTCATCAATTGATCAATTGTTAAGTTAATAACAATAACAACTTGTGCCGCCTGATCTTATGATCTTAACGAATCTGTAATGTACACATATCAAGAGTTGATACGTTATTATTTTATCAAGAGTTGATAAAATTTAATTATTTTTTTTAATTCGTAACAAACATAATTTTTAATAAAATAATAATGTATTTTATTTAATATGTTGTATGGTGAATGGTCATGGCCTCTTAGATCGTTTCGCGCCTTGTGTATGTTTTATTTTCTTTTGGTTTATTTTAAATACGGCCGGCGTGTCGTGCCTCTCTCCATATTCAATATGTATTTCTTTTCTCATCTAAATCCCCTCATGAACGAGGTTTCTATTTGTAATATTTTTATTAAAAATTGCGAAAGACTTGAAGATGAAAAAGGAAAGGAGATTTAAGGAAGGCTCTTGGAGAAGGACTGATGCATACATTCAAGGAATGCTCTTGGAGAAGAAGCTATGCGTTTAGGATCTTTGTATTAATTCACTCATTGGCTTGGGTGAATTAGTTTTTCTAGGCCATGACCATATCACGTAGTTTATAATTATAGTATGGTTGTGATGCATGTTATCGTTATAATGTATGTTAATGTAAGATAAAATAGGTGAGATCACTTAAATATAAAACCCCTCAAACTGAAATATTAAGTTATATGCCTTCCAATGCTTGACACTCGTGTTGATTGATGTCGTTTTGAATATGGGTCTGCTAAAGTAGAGTACGTTTATCTACATTGGTCAGACGCGAAGGAATAAATGTAATATTCGTTATGTCAACCATTGGGTCTAACTTAAATGGATGGTTCAATAGGATTGAAGATCTATAGGCAAAAGAATTGGGTATAAATTAATAAGTCAATTTTGAATAAATGTTATTCGCCCAATTGATCCAAGAGTCACATGAGATGTGATTGGGAAAGGGTTCCCTACCTAAATAATCAAATTATGGGAGATCAGCTAAAGTTTGACTCATAATAAGATGAAATATGGATCTTGGTCCCACTAGAAAATCTTACGCTGAGATTTTCCGAGTCAATATTGAGGGTTATTGATTTGAGGAAAATAGTGGGAGTAATATTTAATAAAAGTCCTTATTAAATATTTAATAAACATGATTTTAATTCTGCTTTTATTTTGTTGTTAGATCACCATGGCTTCAAACAATTCAAATAACTTATCACTACGATCCGTCCTTGAGAAGGACAAGCTGACGGGAATTAATTTCCTGGACTGGTATCGAACCCTAAGGATTGTTCTTAGGAATGAGAAAAAGATGTATGTGCTAGAGCAACCGCTCCCTGAAGCACCCCCCCGCTAATGCACCGGCTGCTGAGCGGAATGCTTTTCGTAGGCATCAAGATGATGCCTTAGAAGTTGCAACTCTCATGCTTGTCACTATGACCCCTGACCTCAGAAGGTTCATGAGAACATGAGTGCGTACGATATGATCGTACACCTTAAGGATCTCTATCAAGGGCAAGCAAGGCATGAGCGTTTTGAGGTCACAAGGTCCCTTTTCACTTGTAAGATGACAGAGGGAAGCCCAGTTAGTCATCATGTAATCAAGATGATTGGTTATATTGAGAACATTGAGAGGATGGGTTTTCCACTAGGTCAAGAGTTGGCCGTTGACTTAGTTCTGCATTCCTTACCACAGAGCTTTAGTCAGTTTGTCATGAATTACAACATGAACAACATTGACAGCACTCTAACTGAATTGTTAGGGAAGTTGAAAACTGCTGAGCATGATATCAACAAGGGAAAAACTGTATTGTTGGTTCAAAATGGAAAGGGCAAAGGTAAGGCCAAAGGGAAAGCACAAAAACCTAAGGATAAGGGCAAAGCTAGAGTAGCTAAGGCTCTTAAGCCTAAAGGTGGGGTGGCTAAGGAGGGAAATTGCTTCCATTGTAACAAGGAGGGACATTGGAAGAGGAATTTCCCAGATTACCTTAAAGAGAAAGAAATGAAGAAAAGCGGAGCCTCTTCTTCAGGTATTTTTGTTATAGAAGTTAATTTTTTTGCTTCAACATCATGGGTATTAGATACTGGATGTGGATCTCACATTTGTGTTAATGTGCAGGATCTTAAAAGGAGTACAAGATTAGCTAAAGGTGAAGTCGAACTGCGAGTTGGAAATGGAGCAAGAGTTGCCGCCATTGCTGTTGGAACTTGTAGTTTAACCTTACCTAGTGGATTAGTTTTAGAACTAGAGGATGTTTATTGTGTACCTGCTATTCGTAGGAATATTATTTCAGTTTCATGTTTAGATAAAGTAGGTTTTTCATTTTCAATAAGGAACAAGTGTTGTTCCATTTATTTGAATGAGATGTTTTTTTGGCAGTGCACAATTAATAAATGGTCTTTATTTGTTAGATCTTGATCATCCCGTCTATAACATTAATGCTAAAAGTTTTAAATCAAATGATACAAACCAAACTTTTCTTTGGCATTGTCGTTTGTGACATATAAATGAGAAACGCATTTCTAAGCTTCATAAAGATGGATTCTTAGACTCATTTGATTTTGAATCTTATGAGACATGTGAGTCTTGTTTGTTGGGCAAGATGACAAAGGGCCCATTTACTGGTAGCAGTGAACGGACTAATGAACTTTTGGGACTCATACATACAGATGTATGTGGGCCTATGAGTTCAAATTCTAGAGGAGGTTACCCGTACTTCGTCACATTTACTGATGATTTTAGTAGATATGGGTATGTATATTTGATGAAATGCAAACATGAAACCTTTGAAAAGTTCAAGGAATTCAAGAATGAAGTACAAAATCAACTTGGCAAAAGTATTAAAGCCCTTCGATCTGATCGAGGTGGTGAATACCTTAGCCAAGAGTTCGATGACTATCTAAAAGAGTGTGGTATAGTATCTCAACTCACTCCTCCTGGAACGCCCCAGTGGAATGGTGTTTCAGAAAGGAGAAACCGAACCTTGTTGGACATGGTTAGGTGTATGATGAGTCAATCGGACCTTCCTATCTCTTTTTGGGGACATGCTCTTCTTACAGCTGCTTTTACACTTAACCGATCCCCATCGAAAGCGGTTGAAAAGACACCATATGAGATATGGACTGGGAGGCATCCTAGTATGCCTTTTCTCAAGATTTGGGGTTGTGATGTTTATGTGAAACGTCTACTTTCTGATAAACTTAGTCCCAAATCTGACAAATGCTACTTTGTAGGATATCCCAAAGAAACTAAGGGATACTATTTCTACAATCCCACAGAAGGCAAAGTGTTTGTCGCTCGCACAGGCGTGTTTCTTGAAAGAGAATTTCTCTCTAAAGGAAATAGTGGGAGGAAAATAGATCTTGATGAGATTCAAGAATTCCAAAGTAGCCAAGACCAAGCGGTGGATGTTGAGCAAGTTCCACAAGATGTTGTGGATGTACAACCTGCTCAAGTTACACAAGTTTTGCGTAGGTCAAGTAGGATTCCTCTTCAGCCAGAGAGATATGGTTTTCTCTTGACTCAAGAGGATGACATTATGATTTTTGATCAAGATGAACCTACTACTTACCAAGAGGCTATAAACAGCCCCGACTCTGAGAAATGGCTTCAAGCCATGAGATCTGAGATGGAGTCCATGCACACCAACCAAGTTTGGATCTTGGTTGATCTACCTGATGGGGTAAAACCAATTGGGTGCAAATGGGTTTTCAAGAAGAAGACTGACATGGATGGTAATGTACATACCTTTAAAGGACGATTGGTTGCTAAAGGTTTCAAACAAGTTCATGGTATTGACTATGATGAAACTTTTTCACCAGTTGCCATGCTTAAATCCATTAGGATCTTGCTTGCTATTGCAGCATTTCATGATTATGAAATCTGGCAGATGGATGTCAAAACTGCTTTCCTTAATGGAAATCTTTTAGAGGATGTGTATATGACACAGCCTGAAGGTTTTGTTGATCCAAAGCATGCTGGAAAGGTTTGTAAGCTGCAACGATCCATTTATGGATTGAAACAAGCTTCTAGGAGTTGGAATATTCGATTCGATGATGCAATCAAACAATTTGGTTTCATCAAGAACGAAGAAGAGTCTTGTGTATATAAGAAGGTTAGTGGGAGCGCAATTGTCTTTCTTGTGTTGTATGTGGATGACATACTACTCATCGGGAATGACATTCCTACCTTACAGTCTGTTAAGACTTGGTTAGGGAATTGCTTTTCTATGAAGGATTTGGGTGAAACAACCTATATATTAGGCATCAAGATTTATAGAGATAGATCAAGGAGATTGCTTGGCCTAAGTCAAAGTTCGTACATAGACAAAGCGTTGAAACGGTTCAACATGCAGGATTCCAAAAGGGGATCTTTGCCAATGTCACATGGTATAACCTTGTCAAAGGAACAGTGTCCTTCCACTAAGGAAGAAAGGGAACGCATGGATAGAATTCCATATGCATATGCAATTGGATCTATCATGTATGCCATGATACGTACTCGACTTGATGTTTCGTATGCTTTGAGCATGACGAGCAGATACCAGTCAGATCCAGGTGAAGGTCACTGGACAACAGTCAAGAATATCCTAAAGTACTTAAGAAGAACTAAGGATACTTTCTTGGTATATGGAGGTGAAGATGAGCTGGTTGTAAAGGGTTACACCGACGCTAGCTTCCAGACTGATAAGGACAATTTCAGATCATAATCTGGATTTGTATTTTGTTTGAATGGTGGGGCTATATGCTGGAAGAGTTCAAAGCAAGAGACTGTAGCTGATTCTACAACAGAAGCTGAGTATATAGCTGCATCAGAAGCAGCAAAGGAAGCGGTTTGGATTAAGAAGTTCATAACTGAACTTGATGTTGTTCCTAGTATTGAGTTTCCAGTGGACCTCTATTGTGACAACAATGGAGCCATTGCGCAAGCTAAGGAACCGAGATCTCACCAGAAATCCAAACATATACTTCGTCGTTTTCACATCATTCGAGAGATAATTGACAGAGGAGATGTGAAGATACGCAGAGTTTCAACAGATGATAATATTGCTGATCCACTGACTAAACCTCTTGCCATAAAAAAGCATGAGGGACATGTTAGGGCTTATGGTATTAGATACATGAACGATTGGCACTAGTGCAAGTGAGAGATTGTTGGAGAGTGCCCTAGTGGCAATCGTATTTTCCCTTTTACTTGTACTTATTTCATGTTTATGGATTATTACTATTAATAATAATGAGGCATTTCATTTATTATATTTATACCTTAATTGTTTAATTAAAATAGATGTAATAAAGTCCTTAGGATTATAAGTTCAATGTCATAAGAATATCAAGTACATGACTTGATAGTGAGATCTTATTGATTGATAATTATCCTTAAATATTGCCTAGTCGAGTATTATAGTTAATAAGGACAACTATAATACATCGAGACTAGTATGTGGCAGATTGATGACTGTATCTCACCGGTCATGGATATGGGATATCAAGTCTTCATGTAAGTACACATTGGGACAATTGTGTACTGGATTGACCCGCCATGAGAATGCTACATGGGTTATTAAGTGAGTGTCATAAGCGATTCTCATAGTGACAATGGTGTACATGGTCCTTCGACCTGAAGTCGCTACGGTTCCCAACATGAGGAATTATATGCTTTCACGCAATCAAACGTCATCTTTAACCAGGTGATCATAACGGTTGTAGTCGGGTATATGACAAATCATGTAGAGGGATGTGAGTGACGTAGATGGGATTTGTCCTTCCTTATTAATAGGAATTATATCTCTGGGCCCCTTGATTGAGTGAGACGGTGAAATGTATGGCCATACTCAAGACAATCAATATGAGATATTGACGAGACTTGTTTAGACGCGTCTACTCAGGGATCAAGAAACCATAGGTTGCACTATTCATGGGTGACACGTTCCATGCCATGAGTGTAACTATGATATTTGGACAAAGGGATTAAACTTACACATGTTCATTGGTCACAGTAAAAGGTTTAGTCAAATCACAGACATTCCTGTCACTTGGGTAGCAATGATGTGTTGCTAGATACCGCTCATTGTTTGTAAAATTAAAATGTGATTTTAACATTACTGCCAACGTTACAGGAACCTATAGGGTCACACACTAAGAGCAGATAAAATTGGAGATATTACATTTGATTAAAATACAATAGTTGTATTTTTATAAAATTAAATTTTTCTGATATGATTAAGATATGATTCGTTTTATCTTTATGTATAAGATATAAATTTGATTTTATCTTCTACATATAAGATAGAATTCGAATTTATCTCCTAAAAGCCCAACCAGTTGGTCTGATAATATTATAAATATAATATTATTAGCTTTAGGGGAGTGAGATGTGTGAGACACAAAACGGCAACCCTAGCCGTCATATCAGAGAGTGAGTGATACACAGACTCTCTCTTCTCTACTAGCATTGAGAAGAGAGATGTGACTCCAATTGGGAATTTGTTCGTGTGGATACCAATAGAGGCACAACACATTGATGTGCTCGTGATTGACGAAGCGTTCGTGATAAGACTCGTTGGTCTCCTCTTCCCTGCAAAAGGTAATTTTATTCCCTATCTCAAATCATGTTTTCACATGGATCCTGGATGGAAATAGGATATATTTTTTTTTTCGCTGTGTTTGTCGCATCCTATTTCCTAACAAAGGCTTGATACCAAGAATGAGTGCGAACATCTTATTTGCATTAAGTGTTTGCTAAGTGTTAAACTGTGGCTGTTAACTGATTTTGGGATTATTTGTGAATAATTATGTTGCTTCAATATTTAAGCTCTATTGATTATGTGTATAGAATTGCTTACCCCTATGCTCTTGTAGGTGATGTCACGTCACATCGCTTGCATCGAGATCCGCCCACTTATTAGTGGCATATGGATCTACGAGGATCTCCGGATGGAGTATGAGGGGGAGGTAGAGATTACCTTTTTCCACCATAAACCACTGATCCGGTTCAGTCTTCGTAGGTCTAGTTGCTATGCATGTACCCTCTTTTTACACTTACCATGGATCACCTCCCACTCGACCAGCTCGCTCGTATCATAGTCTTCAATTCCGATCTGTCGCTCATACCCTTTTACTTTTAGAGTCGTTCGAGAGGAGACTCTCCCATCTATTTAAAGGAGTCCTATTAAGGTCACCTCGTCGTCAGACCTTGTACCCAATGGTAGGGTACCTACTCCTTCAAATAAGATCAAGGAGGACCCTGTCGAAGACGGGAGCGGAGGCGAGCCTGTCGTTCATTTTTGGGAGTCGGAGAAGGGACGATAATCCCTAGGTACATGCATAAGGTAAATGATGAGAATCAGGGATCTGGTGTGATGATGCTGTGGAGGAGTTTTGTTGCTGATGATGATAGATGACGATTGCTGCTACTTCATGGAGACTTCTACTACTACTGCTGCTACCAGTGCTATGAGACCAGCTCTAGAGTTTTACATTCTGTTATGTATATCAATTGTGGAAATTACTTTTGAAAACTCTTGAGTTATGGTCTATTTTGGTGTACTTATATATACCTAGCCTTATGGACTTGTACTGGGATTTTGGAGATCTTTACCGTTGGACTATGTACAACTTACCTTTTGATATATATAAAATCTATGCTTACATTATGGTTTATTACATAGTCCTATTATTCCGCTTACTCTGATATTAATTTAGAAAGAATTCGGCTATGACATTTTGAGATGGTATCTGTAACATCTCTAATTTATTTTACAAGCCTAATTAATGAATTAATAGGTTTATAGTGTAGAGAATAGGTTGATTTCCTGCTTAAGGAATTTTGTGAGCAAGGTGATTAATAATTTTCAGTACTAGGGGTTGCGTAGGGTGCATCGGTGGCAAGAAGTAGAATTATAGAAGTGAAATCTGGAGTTTAATCGGGGTTTTAAGTGTTAGAACTCGTCCGGTGAAAGAAAAATTAGGAATAAAATATCCATAGCTCTAAACCCAATTCCCACCGTTGGATGTGAAGTTTAGGATTTTAGGAAGCTTGTCTCAAAATTTGGGCAAGATCCAACGATTATCGGAAAAGTTATGACGTTTTGAAGTTAGGGCCCTCAAGACACGCCCAGGCGCACCGGGGCACGCCCAGGCAGATCTGCGCCCAGGCAGATCTGGGCCCAGGCAGATCCGCGCCCAGGCGCGCCATGACCCGCGCCCAGGCGCGCGGGGCTGATAGCTGACACGTTAAGTGGTGCATGGGCACCTTAGGAGCCACACATCTTTGGCTTGCTTAAGAAGCCAATTTCCCACTCTCTCATAATACCTCTAGCAAAATAATTAAATGATTTAATATGATGTTTTCAAGATTTGAGTCTCAGAATAAAATTCTGATTTCATCATTATATTTGAAATATGTTTTTTTGTCAAAATAAGTATATATTTGTTATCATACGTCTTCCAAAAATAAAGTAGTACTTTTATTTAGTTTAATTAACATTTTGATAGGGAGCTCAAGTGGCAAGCCTTAGAGGCATTTTTATAAATAGTTTCTTCAAAAAAATATATTTAACTTAATGTTTTGAGCTTCCCTGTAAATTTTCTTAGTGTTCGGAGGCTGTTTTATTTTTAGCTTCTGGACTGGTTTAATAAATTACTGGTATAAGTTATATATAATAATTTACTATTTCAAAATTATAAATATTATTTTTATCAAGTTTAATATCAAGATTTAGAAAATATATTTACTTTTGAATTTTGATAATTTTTCTTACGCAATAGCTATCCGGAGGGACTGGTAACCTTATTATTTTTTAATCAGTTTTGAGTAATTTAAAATACAATATTGTTTTACCTAAACGTATTTTATTTTTAGTATCATCCAACTTTTAGGTATAATCCAAAATACCTACACACATTGACCCACAAATATATATATATATAAATGTATTATTCCTAATCTACCCGGTACCCGTAGCCCACCCAAAGAAAAGAAAAAAAAAATGAAACAAAACGTGTGGCACTGAGGCCAACACGTTAAAAGCCAAGAAAGAAGGAAATATAGAGTCTGAGAGCGCAAGAGAGAGAAAAAAAAAACATAGAAGGAAAGAAATAGATAGAACGAGAGCAGAGAGGGCGACACAGGAGAAAAAGAATTTAAGGGTTTTTAAATTTCCCGGTCCAATAATTCAAGATCCAACCGTCCAATCTTAAATCTTTCTTAGGTATATAATCTCCTCAACTCGCTCTACCTATCTATATAATTTATTTTACGATCCGTTAATATTTTTATTATCCCTATATTTTCAAATAAAGAGATGTTTTAGGGAAAAGTGATATATCTTTATTGTATAATGATATATATTTATTGTTTTGACAAAAATGAGTTTATTTGATATAGTTATATATAAATATATATATTTTAATGTTATAATTAGTTTTAACACATGTCCCTATTTAGATTCAACACGTTGTTTTTGACTTTGATCCGGGAGCAAGTTGCGGATGTTAAATTGACTCTGTCACTATGACTAGGATTTCCAAGGTAAGGGGAGTCTCTTTTCCACACTTTGAGTTAGGGATAGTTGGGGTTTATAATAGGATTTGAGTTTAATAGTTGAGTTGGGTTGTGGGTGATGGATTAAGAGGTAATTAGAATTAAGGAAGGGTAATGGTAATATATTGGTTAATGTTGTTATTTTGGAAATTGTTAATGTTTAATTTTTGTATATTAAATATTTAGGAAGTGAAGAACCCTAGGGAGATGATTTATGTTAAGCACTCTGAGACATACCTGAGTATGTCGACTGATATATGTTGTCTTCAAGTGTGTTGTTATCTGTTGATATTCTGTTATGTTCACTAAGTGGTATCTGTGGGTTATCATGAATTAATGCTGAATAATATGTGATGTAAATGGTCAAATGAAATGGAAATGTTATATAATTGAAGTAAAAGATAATTATGAGGAGTAACTTGAAAGAAATTGAATGTTACGGTACGATTTGGTTATTTAAGGGTGTTTGTGTCTATTGAAAATATGTAGAGCTAACTTTAAGTACTAAAGGGATATTGGTTGTGAAATGATTATATGAATTGCAAATGGATAGATTGGATTATGTTATAATAAGGGAAAATGGTTATAAATGCTAACTGTAGAGTGAGACCCTAAATGTGAATAATTGGAAATATTTATGATGATGGATGATAAATGCTTATTTATGAATATATGTGTGGTTATTTGGAAATGGTAATTTTTATATATTTGTTGGAATTGGAATGTGATGATTAGGAATGGATGATAAATATGCATATTTGTGATTGTTGGTGGAATTTTGATTATGGTTTATAACTAATGGACTGTACTGTTGATTAATTGAAAATGGTACAGGTAACTAAAGTGGAAACTGATCAGTGGGGCCCGAAACACTAGGTACCCGGCTAGTTGTTCCAATTACCTGTTAGGGCCAATTACCTTCCAGGCCAATTACCCATCAGGCCAAATCGCCCTGTAGGCGCCGGGTGACCCACAGGATCAGTTTTCCACACCAATAATTGGAATAATTAATGGATTGGTAAAAGTACATAGTCCTACAGGTGATGGTCTGGATGGGTGTAAAGTCCTGGGCAGGTGTTTCAAGTCCCTAGACAGGTGTGCCAATTACCTAGCGGGTAATCCAAATCCTAGTGGTGTACGGTAAAAATGGAAGTGTTTGCAGATCACTGTCTGTGGTTGCTTACACTGTGTGTAGATCTCTGCTTGGGGTTACACACATTAATGGAAAATGAATAATGGAAAGGTAAAAAGGGAAAGGGAAGTTTATGTAGATCTCTGTTTGAGGTTACATAAACGAGATGGAGTGTATGCAGATCACTGTCTGTGGTTGCATACACAGTGTATGCAGATAACTGTTTGTGGTTGCATACACCGTGTGTAGATCTCTGTTTGGGGTTACACGCGATGGTAAGGTGTAGATCTCTTATTGAGGTTACACATAATGGAAAATGAATAAAGAAAATGAAAATAGAATTGATAAAAGAATTAAAGGGAATAAATAATGAACATGGTAATGGAAAGGATTTAGGAAAGGAAAAAGGGATAATGGAAAATGGATAAAAAGGGAATGTATAAGGAAATGGGAATGGAATGAATTGGTTGATCCCTGACTTGATTTGATTGTTATTCTTGAGTTTATATTATGAGCTTTATATTATCCTTTGATTTACTGTGTTGTGAAAAGGTCTCACCCTTATGTGGTTAACATTTTAGGTGATTGCTAAGGAGCTTGTGGATCAGAGTGCGCAGCGAGAGACCGGGAAAGAAAGAAACTTTATTTTTGGGTGCTACTATATTGTAAATGGATGGCCAAAGTTAATGTAAACTTAATTTGTGAAAATGAATTTTTAATTACAACATTTTCTTTATATATTTTTACATATTATTTTGTACATAAAATAAGGGTGTTACAGTATCAGTTGGTTAAATGAAAAACTGGATGGCATTACTTAAGTTCTGTTATATGAAATCCTATCTTCAAAGAGAATGCTATCTAAGATTTGCGAAACTAGTTTTTGAGCAAAGTAAATGTCGAATTCGATTTTAAAAAGTAATACGTAAATTATGCTCCAAATATCCTATGCTTTGGTTTGTGCACCCGACTCTTTAGAAAATAAAAAGAATTAATTTTGAATTCAGAACTTTCTAACATTAAACAAGTCCATATCTTTTAAAGTAATAGTATATAAATTGTTATTAATTACTTGGGTTATTTTGAGGGTGTTACATAAACATGCACCACTCCCAGAGTGTGCATCACGTTCCCAGACACTGGCCACATTCCCAGAATGTGTCATCAAGTAGGTTGCATACCAATGTGTTCCCAGAACACATCAAAGAAACCATGTCCCAGACACTGGCCACATTCCCAGAATGTGTCATTAGTAGGTTACAAATTTGGTACTCCCGGAGTACCCTCCTCATATTCCCAGAATATGATAATCGTTTCCTACCAACCCATCTTCCATTCTCTATGCATGAATGCACAATTATCAAGGTTGGTTTTTATCTTTACTTTAACTATTGTGATTTAGAGATATCTCAATTTCTCTTTTGAATGATTAATTTGAGGTGTAACCTTTGGCACCAAAATTCATTCATGAATTAACTTAAAAACATGCCATTAGGCTTGGATTGGGAAAAACTTAACCAATGGAATCCACTTTTCACTTAAAATACTTAACTTTTATTTTTCAGTTTCAGGTACTAACCGGTTACAGTCTCAGGCTAACCGGTTAGAATTACAGACCTGAACTTGTTAACCATTGAAATTCAGAAAACCCTTTTTCTTGAATTCTCTACCCAATCCATAAACAAGTTTCAGCATTGTCATATACCTCAAATTCCACTGATTTCATCATTCAAAGTCTAAATCACAATTCAATTCCAATGGAGTATAATTTCCTCTTGAAATTATCTCATAACATTAAGGCATTAACTCCTCAACTACAATCTGAAACATACAGTATGTATTCACATGTTTTCAGATTGATTTCAAGTGAAATTAGAGTATAGACTTGAGTAAAAATGGTAAGAACACAGGATCAATTTCAGAAATTCATTTTCTTTGAAAATTTACAGTATCTAACCGGTTAAAATATCGAATAACCGGTTAGATTATGCAGTCTGTACACTGAAAAATGAGGTTTTGCATACCATTCTTTTCAATACTCAAATCTAACCAATTTCAACAATCAATGGAGTTAACAAACCTTAATTTAAACATGTTCAACCCTAGGAACATATTTCATTTGCATGCATTCAAATTAGAGTATTAAATTGCATAAAAACTCGCATAAACAAAATTTAATACCACAAAACTCATAATAAGCATTTAGATTATGAATCAATCATCAAAATCATTTGCATGCATCAAATCAAAACTGCTCAAAATATAATTGAGCTGTAAATTGGCCTCCAAGCCTTTTAACCTATTCACATAATGCCCTTTGAGTCTTTGTTGACTCAAATCCTAAAACACTTGATTTTAGTCTCAATCTAGTATAAGGTAAACTTCTCTCATACCTCAAAGTCGTGTTTGATGAGTGAAATCACTGACTTTGGCAAGAAATCCACAAGAACCTCAAGCTCTGTCCTCAACCAACACAGGTTCAACGGGGTTCAAAAACCAGAGATTTTGGTGCATGAAAAAGGTAATACAATTTGGGGAAAATGGTTAGGACTTGTTGTATGCAACATGCACAAGAAAATCAAAGTGGTTTGAGATTCAAATAGTGCGTGAGCTTACCTAAATCGAAGCTCAAAGACAGCTCCACGAACACAGAGACAGTGTTGACAGCTTCAAAGCTTCAACTTCTTGGATTGATTCCTCCTCACACAAGAACTCTCTACTCACAAATCTTATATCAATGAAAAGCCCTTGATTCAAGCTTTCCAGTAGTGTATCACTCACTCTCCAACACTCAGAAACGAAGAAGAATTACTCTAGACGAATTAGAAACCCTAACAGAGCCTCCCAACACCAAACTCAGAAAAATCAGCCCCAATCCTTCAACAATCCATGCTTTTATAGAGAAATCAAGATTACATGCATGAGGACGCGTGTTCTCCACTAATCTTAAGCTGATTTCGTGGCGAATTCGTGGATTAATCAAGTGATTACTCATCAAAACGCACTAACCCAGTTTCTGGGTTCATCGTGTAACCGGTTACAGGGCATTACTAACCGGTTACATACTGATAAAACTTCAAAAATCAATAATTTAATTACTCTTTCTTCAAACACCTTTCTAATATTGCAATTAGGTCCCAACCCAAGGACTAAATTTCAATATTCATTTTTTTTTTGTACAAAATAACCATATAAAAATATATCTCATATTTTTATATATAAAAACACATAATGTACAAAGACTAAAACTTTCAAAACTAATATAATCAATTATAAAATAACTGTTATAACTAATTTCTTTGTTATTTGGGAGACGAAAATTAGGGGTGTTACACTACTCCCCCACTTAAAAGGAATTTCGTCCCCGAAATTCATCTTCTGAAATTTTCCACTTTTCCAAAGTGTTTTTATACTAGAAAACTTCATTTAACTCCCTTAAAAATTGTTCTTAGGGTCCTCCCCCACTTAAAAGAGTTTCGACATAGTTCTTTTATTTCGAAACATTTCTAATAGAACCTTTCAATTTAAACAATAAAGATTCTTTGCATAAAAACTCTTATGTGAAAGAATTTCTTTTAAAAGAAATACTCTTTTGAGTAATACACTTCACATAAACATTCTTCAAATAAAACACTTTTCAATAAACTTTTTGGGGAAAAACTTTTTGCGCTGCGCACTCTGGTCACTCGAGCACGATTAAAGAAACATTTGTATGACTTCATTCCTTAATAGCTTGAGACATTAGGGTGATCAGTCCTAATATTCAAACCATTAATAACAAAATCATCCCTTTCAGATATAATCTTTCGCAAGAAAGACCATACGACAGGTCTTTAAGTTAGACGAACTTAAAGATAGGGTAATTATCACTATCAGACTTAGTTAGATAGTCAAGTTCTAGAGACATTTCCGTTGGGGAGACAAAGATTTGTCCTATCCCAGTGGTTGTTAATCTCTCTAGCCATAACTGACCTTTCTATTTCTGTAGTGTCCACAGATATTTATCACACCCAACTGTGATAAAGGTTTTGATCACAGAAAGATTGGAGTTGAACTTCCAACAGGATATTGATATTTTCAAACGATTAGATTAACGTAATCGAAAAAAACATTTGACTACGTTAACTCAGACCAAAGGGAGATATAGACTTGGGTTATCTATGTCAGGATTATACTCAACTCACATCTCAGCTGGTTAACTCTTCTCTTGCTTGATTCGTCCATTCCTTTCTCACCTTTTCCTTCAGGACAATTCGGTGAATAATACTCCAGCTTCCTGCAATCGGAATCGACTATTCCCTTAGGTACAACACATCTAAACTGAAAGTGATGTGCCTCACATTTTTTACCTTGAGATGGACAAATGTTCCCTTCCCTATTTCCTCCTTAGTCACTTTTCTTCAGTCGAGGATTCCTTAACCTTGATATTTCCGTGGTTGATATTCTCCTATTTACTTTTCCCCTTTCTCCAGTTGGGCCTTTATTTCATCACTCTTTCTCTTATTCTGAACTCAGACATTTCTCGCATGAAATTCATGTGCTTTCCCATAGTCCTCATACATGCTTACCAACATCGAGAAATTCCTTATTCCTTATTCCTTGATAGTTGATAGCTGACTTGGTTTTGAACCTAATCTATTCTTGAAGTTCATGCCTTTGGATTTCTCATCTAGGTTGTTCTAGACAACACTTCATAAATCCCTTTCCTCCATAATCTATTTTCTAATATCCATAATCTCTGACTTTAATTCCAAAGATTAAATCTCATTCGTTCCTTTCAACTCCTCATTTTCTGGTTGTAATTCACGAATCTGATTCAAGAATCCGTTGGTCATTTGCAACATTACTAATCTAAGGCTAGATAGTTCCACTTGCATTTCTAGACTTTGGTCTCTGAACTCCTCGATCAGAATAGCCTCCTTGACCATCATTGAGCTCACAGGAATAGCCTTTCTGCTCAAATCGTCTGCAACTACATTTGCTTTGCCAGAATGATAATGGAGTTCAAAGCCATAATCTTTAAGAAACTCCATCCATCACCTTTGTCTTATATTCTACTCTTCTTCTTCTTATTGTCATTCATATTTTCGAACTCCAAACTTGTTCATGAATCACAACCTTCTTATCTTAGTGCTTATCGTCTCTTTTGCATCGTCCAACTAAGTCCTCTATCTTTTCCGATTGGAGTATCTTCTTAACTTTAACTCTTGATTAATCCATACGTATTATGATTCAATCCTCTTAAATCAATTTCAATGATGAATCAAGGCATTAAGTTATTTTACCACATTAAATCCTTCCTTAAATTTTACTTAGGTGATTGACATTGAGTTTGGAATGGAGGAAGATGTTTATTGATACCATAAGTTCCTTCACCAATGACTTAAATTTTTTATTTAAAACTTTCAGCTTTTAACCGGTTACAAGAAACTCTAACCGGTTATGAAGTACAGTTTTAGAAATAAAACCAAGAATTTCAAAACCATTTTCTTTCCAGCATCCAATCCAACTCAAAATAGGATTTAATCATAATCTAATACCTTGATTCCAACTGAATTCATCACTGAAACGATTTAAATCATAATATACTCACCATTTTCCATAATTCCTCTTGGACTAATCATATTATATTGGGGTATAATCCATCACTACCCCACCATAATTAAACAACATCCTATCATTCCATACAATCAGTTGATCTTTCCAAGTCAACTTGGTCAAAGGCCATGCGATCTTAGAAAATCCTTCAATAATCAGGCGTTAGTATCCAGCCAGCCCTAGGAACTTCTTACTTCAACCACAGTCTGAATTTGTTCACATTACACCACTAAATTCACCTTCGTTGGATCCACCACAATTTCTTCTTTAAAGATCACATGCCCTGCGAACTTAACTTTTCTCAACCAAAACTCATCTTCGGTGAGTTTAGCACACAACTACTCCTCCTGCAGGATTCTCAACACAATCCTGAGATGTTCCTCATGCCCCTCCGGATTCTTAGGATAAACCACAAACGAATCCAAATATGGTCTAAAGGTCCAGTTCTTACAATCCATAAAAGAACAGGTGCATTAGTCAATCCGAACGGCATTATTTCCTACCCATAATGTCCGTATCGAGATCAAAATGCAGTCTTAGGTGTATCCCTGTCCCGAATCCTAATTTGGGGTTAATCCGTCCTCCAATCAATCTTAGAAAACACTTAGACTCCTTTAACCTGATCCAACCATAACCTTTTTAGCAACTTCTCTACGTGTTTCTTCCATTTGACCATTCCCGATGGTACCATATTATAAGGGTAGTAGAGATAGAATCAGCGTCAAGAATCAACTTGATTCCAAACTCTATCTCTTTACTCAAGGGTAAACCTGATATCATTTCTTGTAACCAGGATTTCTTTGACCCCCTTCTTCCTTTCCTTCACTGCTTCCCAGAAGCAAACATATGGATCCATTGGATTCCAGATTCGAAGCTTTAGGAATCTCAATACAGGGTTGTTCTATCATCATTAATCATGATCACTTGATCTCTCAGCTTCCAAACCGTGCTTAAGATCAGATGTAATCATGACACAGGTAGATAGACAAAGTCTAATACCTTAATAGAACGATTCAGACATACCTTGGAAACAACTATAAGAAGATTTGTAGGAGTCTCCACTTTGAGATAGCAGATTGGATAAGGCATAGAGCAACTTTGATCAATACCCTTATCCATAAGGAACAAAAGAAAGGATAGCTTTAGAGTTTAACAAACTCACCAAGGTTGATCTTTAAGAAGATGACTGCCTTGCACTCGGTCGGAGAAGTTGATTAACTTTAACACTAGTGAGGGTAAATACTCTTCTCAAGGACTTAACTACAACTCCTTTAGATTTCCTTATCACTAGTTCTATGAGAACTGATAAACCAACACTATGGTTTTGGATTTACAACATGTCTAAAGAGAAGCATACAACTATCATACTTCTACTTAGACTACATAGAACACTTCTGAATAGCAGAATAAGCTACTTATCTAGAGCCATTACACATAACCTTAGCTCTAGTTTGGAAGTATATGAAAGCATACTTCTCGGGAAACATCGCAGATATCGATGACCAGCGTATTGGACCACACACCCAAGGACCAGAAGTCAGGACCATTGCTCTGATACCATAAAAGTGTAACACTCCTTGTATCATCTTACTTTATAAGAAAAGTAATAAGTTTATGATTACTTGGACTTGTTATTGTTGGAAAAAGATCTGAAAATAAGAATTTTCCCCTCCCTTGAAAATTCCTTTTCACAAACATTTGATTAATAATGAAGTTGACTAATAAAATCAGAGTTTGCGGAAACATGGTAAAATAATCACATTATACTCTCAAAATATTTCAAGTGTAACAAGTCCATGGATACCAAATAAGTATTATTATGAAACCAAATTCATCTTATGATACCTCTTTCAAAATGTGTATCATATAAATACTATTGAAAATAGAGATGTTATAAAGCTGGTCACTGGTCCTCTGTCCAAACATCCATCTGGTCGGATCCTCGATATCTGCACAAAGGGTTTCCAACCCACACTTTCTACACCCTGCATGCACCTAAGGGACATCTCCCTTCACTGACTTTTGTGCAAGCTAGATATATGATCAACACCTAATAAGGGCATGGGGAGTAAGTATACACATATACATAATCAATAGAGACTAAAATACAAACACAAGTATATCATGGACAGACAATAATGCAAGTACATATGGGCACACCAATTTTCAACATTATATCTCTTATAATGCAGGTGGCATGATGCATGATTTTCTATCCATAACTGAGGCCTCCATTATTAGTCCATCTTGGACGTCCATCCAATACACCAATGTGTTCCCAGAACACTACCATACGTTCCCAGAACGAATGGCAAACCATACTTGGATAAATGAACATCACTCCCAGAGTGTGTATCACGTTCCCAGAACGTATAGCAAACCATACTTGGAATGTAAACATGCACCACTCCCAGAGTGTGCATCACGTTCCCAGAACGTATCAAAGAAACCATGTCCCACACACTGGCCACATTCCCAGAATGTGTCATCAAGTAGGTTGCATACCAATGTGTTCCCAGAACACATCAAAGAAACCATGTCCCAGACACTGTCCACATTCCCAGAATGTGTCATCAAGTAGGTTACAAATTTGGTACTCCCGGAGTACCCTCCTCATATTCCCAGAATATGATAATCGTTTCCTACCAACCCATCTTCCATTCTCTATGCATGAATGCACAATTATCAATGTTGGTTTTTATCTTTACTTTAACTATTGTGATTTAGAGATATCTCAATTTCTCTTTTGAATGATTAATTTGAGGTGTAACCTTTGGCACCAAAATTCATTCATGAATTAACTTAAAAACATGCCATTAGGCTTGGATTGGGAAAAACTTAACCAATGGTATCCACTTTTCACTTAAAAGACTTAACTTTTATTTTTCAGTTTCAGGTACTAACCGGTTACAGTCTCAGGCTAACCGGTTAGAATTACAGACCTGAACTTGTTAACCATTGAAATTCAGAAAACCCTTTTTCTTGAATTCTCTACCCAATCCATAAACAAGTTTCAGCATTGTCATATACCTCAAATTCCACTGATTTCATCATTCAAAGTCTAAATCACAATTCAATTCCAATGGAGTATAATTTCCTCTTGAAATTATCTCATAACATTAAGGCATTAACTCCTCAACTACAATATGAAACATACAGTATTTATTCACATGTTTTCAGATTGATTTCAAGTGAAATTAGAGTATAGACTTGAGTAAAAATGGTAAGAACACAGGACCAATTTCAGAAATTCATTTTCTTTGAAAATTTACAGTATCTAACCGGTTAAAATATCGAATAACCGGTTAGATTATGCAGTCTGTACACTGAAAAATGAGGTTTTGCATACCATTCTTTTCAATACTCAAATCTAACCAATTTCAACAATCAATGGAGTTAACAAACCTTAATTTAAACATGTTCAACCCTAGGAACATATTTCATTTGCATGCATTCAAATTAGAGTATTAAATTGCATAAAAACTCGCATAAACAAAATTTAATACCACAAAACTCATAATAAGCATTTAGATTATGAATCAATCATCAAAATCATTTGCATGCATCAAATCAAAACTGCTCAAAATATAATTGAGCTGTAAATTGGTCTCCAAGCCTTTTAACCTATTCACATAATGCCCTTTGAGTCTTTGTTGACTCAAATCCTAAAACACTTGATTTTAGTCTCAATCTAGTATAAGGTAAACTTCTCCCATACCTCAAAGTCGTGTTTGATGAGTGAAATCACTGACTTTGGCAAGAAATCAACAAGAACCTCAAGCTCTGTCCTCAACCAACACAGGTTCAACGGGGTTCAAAAACCAGAGATTTTGGTGCATGAAAAAGGTAATACAATTTGGGGAAAATGGTTAGGACTTGTTGTATGCAACATGCACAAGAAAATCAAAGTGGTTTGAGATTCAAATAGTGTTTGAGCTTACCTAAATCGAAGCTCAAAGACAGCTCCACGAACACAGAGACAGTGTTGACAGCTTCAAAGCTTCAACTTCTTGGATTGATTCCTCCTCACACAAGAACTCTCTGCTCACAAATCTTATATCAATGAAAAGCCCTTGATTCAAGCTTTCCAGTAGTGTATCACTCACTCTCCAACACTCATAAACGAAGAAGAATTACTCCAGACGAATTAGAAACCCTAACAGAGCCTCCCAACACCAAACTCAGAAAAATCAGCCCCAATCCTTCAACAATCCATGCTTTTATAGAGAAATCAAGATTACATGCATGAGGACGCGTGTTCTCCACTAATCTTAAGCTGATTTCGTGGCGAATTCGTGGATTAATCAAGTGATTACTCATCAAAACGCACTAACCCAGTTTCTGGGTTCATCGTGTAACCGGTTACAGGGCATTACTAACCGGTTACATACTGATAAAACTTCAAAAATTAATAATTTAATTACTCTTTCTTCAAAAACCTTTCTAATATTGCAATTAGGTCCCAACCCAAGGACTAAATTACAATATTCATATTTTTTGTACAAAATAACCATATAAAAATATATCTCATATTTTTATATATAAAAACACATAATGTACAAAGACTAAAACTTTCAAAACTAATATAAATCAATTATAAAATAACTGTTATAACTAATTTCTTTGTTATTTGGGAAACGAAAATTAGGGGTGTTACAGTCCATCCCGAAAAAGTAAATAATGTTCAACCAGTTTGAAGTGGTTAATTTGATTTCATTGTTGGATTTCTAATTTACGATAACGTACCTTTTTTTATTTGTATTTTTTATTTTGATGCAGGCAAAAAAACTCTACTTTCTTCATCTAAACCAAACATTTTTACAATAAGTAAACTACCCAACACCCTTTTATTTTTTATTTTTTTGTGTGCTCTCATCATTGTTTTTTTCTTCTTCCTTTTATGTATATGATTCTTATGATTATATTATGACTTTCTTTACAACCCCATTATTCATAGCATAAAGTAATTAATTATTCATATGATATAGCTAATAAAAATCTCAACTGTGTACTTGAAGTGTATCCAACCCTTAAATTTTTCCCGGCAATATAATAACATGATTTAATTTTTATTTTATAATCTATAATATATTTTGTATATTATAATAGATAAAAATCATTTTATATAAAAATAAGATTTGATTTTATTTTGGCTTTCCAATAAGCATATCCTTCACCATTAAATAGTGGAGGACGGTTTATTGAAGAGTCTTCCCCTCCAAAAGGATTGTTAGAGCCCATGGTTTCCTTAAGGATCTTTTCGAAAAAGTTTTTACACTCGATCTTTCGACCGAGCTCTGATACCACTTGTTGGAAACCAACAAGCGGCCTAACAATTTAGTAGAGGGGGGGGTGAATAGTAAATTGAAGTAACGATACTAATTTTTCGAATGTAATTGATAATAACAAATTACGCGCTTACTGTTTTAAAACAAAAATAATTTTCTGTCCAAAAATGAATTAACTACTCGATTAGTTGATGGACTACTCGAGTAGTGCGTGTCAATTCAGACAGATAACAGAGTTTTCAAAAGCTGGGTTTTGCTAACACAAAGCCAAGAACAGAAGCGGATGATTTGCTATCTTAAGGTTCTGAAGAAAGATTAAATAACAGAAATAAACTAAAGCAATAAAAGATAGACACAGAGAATTATTATACTGGTTCACTCTCTACCCACTTGAGAGCTACGTCCAGTCCCCCCTAAACCTTAGGGAGTGTCTACTAATAATCAATTAAAATTGGATACAAACAGGATTAATTAGTGAACCTCACTCAATCTAATCCTAACCCTTAAAGAGTGTACCAAACTCTTGAACTTTACCCCAATTTCAATTGATTCTATGTTGAAGAACCTCTTCAACCTTCCACGAAGAGAGCTTCTTGAAACCTTCAAGAACACCTTCTCCCTTTAGCAATCGAGCCTCTTGAAACCTTCAAGTGCTCCTTCCTTTCTTCAATGGAGTAATCAGATCACAGCGAAGCGGCTCCAAACAATCTCAATTGACAATGAGTAAGAAAGCTAGAATACTAGAATGAGATTGATTCTTAGAAAGGGATTGGATCAAAGGTTCTTTTTGGGTGCAAGGTTTGAAAATATTTTTGCTCCAGATTCGTGTGGCTCTTGTTGAAGAGGTAATCATTATATTGTGTTTTCAAATCACCAGAATCAGGGAGGAGCCTAAGAAAATTAATAAGGAAAGATTCTCCCTTGATTGCCTCTTCAACAGCCATATTACAATTAAAATACTGACAGATCTGATACGTACTACTCGAGTAGTTGGAGCACTACTCTAGTAGTGAGAAAATTTGTGGACTCACTGTTTCTCAAGCTACTCGATTAGTTCAGCAACTAATCGATTAGTTTGAGAACTAATCGATTAGTCAACAGACTACTCGAGTAGTTTGTGGAGACAGTGAGCAGACTAATTTTCATCAATGCAGGCTACTCGAGTAGTGCACAAACTACTCGAGTAGTCACTGCTACTTTCTTAAAGAATAATGTTAAAAATGATTTTCCAAAAGTCCTAGTCCCTTTCTAAGCTTTTTCAAATATTTAACTTAACTAGTATTCATGCTAACTAACTCATAATCGCTTGAGTAATATCCTAAGTCTACCACCCACACTCAACATAAATATAAAATATTACAAGGGAGCGGGAAATGGAAAACTTCTAAATGGTTGTTGTTGCTTTGTCTTCATCAAGGACAACTTGTTGATTTATTTGTCTTCATCAAAACCTTTTTGATTCTACAATCTCCCCCTTTTTGATGATGACAAATCCTTGATAATATAAACCTTGTTGTTTTGCATAAACTCCCCCTGACTATATGCAACATCAGAAACCTGCACAACATAAACAACAACACCATTTCTCCCCCTTTTGGCATGATAAAAAAGGAGCCTAAATTAAGAGCAATATGCCAAAGGAAGAACATAATAACACATGTTGGATTATGAGCAATGATAGCACTTGATGATTTATAGCCCCAAAAAAAAACTTTTCTCCCCCTAAAACAAATATACTTAAGAAGAGGCAATTAAATAAAAAAAATTTAGCACATAGCCCTCCAAAAGTACTTGAAAAAGTTAAGTTTTTCTTGAGGGTACCCAAATTGTTTTGGGCTTATCGGGATTTTCATCTTTCACAATCCAAACATAATAACCGTTAGGCACACCATGAGATTTAATTCTACAAATATTTGAGGTGTGTCCATGAATGCCACAATAAAAGCAAGTTGGCTTTTTAGAATAATTAACATTTGAAAAAGAACCAACTTTTCTAAAATTCTTTTTATTGGCATTCATGTATCCTAAGCCGGTTTTATTTGTATTGTTCCTTTGATTTTCAAGAAGTTGATTTAATCTTTGATCACTTCTTGATAAAGTTGCAATAGTGTTTTTCAAATTTGTAACTTCATGTTCATGACTTTTGCAACTTTCGCAAGGAGGGATTTCTTGAATTTTCAAAGAATCAATGCTTTGTTGAAGTGCTTCATTTTTACTATTTAGCTCGTCAATGCATTTTTCTAAATTCAAGACTTGCTCTTTATATTTCAAAATAGCTCTTTTTCCTTTGTCATTTAATTTAGCAAGTTTCTTGAATTCTTTATGCATTTCAACATAAGCATTATATAATTCTTCATAATCATGAGACTCAGATTCGGAATCGGAATTTACCTCGGTTCCTTGCTTACTTGAAGTGAAACTTGATGATGCGCCTTCATCAAATCTACTCACCAAGCAAAGATTGGCTTCTTCCTCATCACTTGATGTGCTTGAGCTTGTCTCTTTGTTTTCATCCGGTGCATCCCACACTATGTAGGCTCTTTTGCCCTTTTTCTTTTCATCTTTATGTCTCTTAAGATACTCAGGACAATGAGGTCTTATGTGACCTCTCTTACCACATTCATGACATTTAATTTTATCTTTTGAAGAACAATTTCTATGGTAGGAGTCCTTAGGTTCCTTTATTCTTTTTAAATCATTTTTATTTTTAAAACATTTACGGAACCTCTTTGCTAGTTTTTGAAAACTTTCATCATCTAAACTAGATTCGGAGTCATTACTAGAGCTAGAGGAATCATCACATACCTTAGTTGATTTTGTGGTGGTCTTTAGTGCGATTCCCTTCTTTTTCTTATCCGACTCCTCATGCAAAGTTAGACGTCCTAGCTCCATCTCATGCTCTTGAAGCTTTCCAAAGAGGGTTGCAAGATCCAAGGTGTCTAAATCCTTTGACTCCATGATAGCTGTGACCTTGGGTTGCCATTCCCTGCTTAAACATCTCAATACTTTGTTAATAACTTCAGAATTAAGAAATGTTTTACCAAGAGCTATGAGATGATTTATGATATGAGTAAATCGCTTTTGCATGTCATTAACTGACTCATTAGGGAGCATGCGAAATAACTCATATTCATGCATTAATGTATTTAATCTAGCCCTTCTAACCTCGCTTGTCCCTTCATGAGTAAGTTGTAGAACGTCCCACATTTGTTTCGCATTTTTACAATGTGAAACTCTGAAGAACTCATCATAAGACAAGGCGGACGTGCTACTGTTTTTAGCTTTCAAATCATAGGAAACTTTCTTTTTGTCATCATCATTCCAACTTGCCCTAGGAATTTCTACAACTTCATCATTTATTTTTGTTTTAGGTATATAGGGACCATTTTCAATTGCATTCCAAACATCAATATCAATCGCGTCAATAAATATTTTCATTCTGGCTTTCCAATAAGCATATCCTTCACCATTAAATAGTGGAGGACGGTTTATTGAAGAGCCTTCCCCTCCAAAAGGATTGTTAGAGCCCATGGTTTCCTTAAGGATCTTTTCGAAAAAGTTTTTACACTCGATCTTTCGACCGAGCTCTGATACCACTTGTTGGAAACCAACAAGCGGCCTAACAATTTAGTAGAGGGGGGTGAATAGTAAATTGAAGTAACGATACTAATTTTTCGAATGTAATTGATAATAACAAATTACGCGCTTACTGTTTTAAAACAAAAATAATTTTCTGTCCAAAAATGAATTAACTACTCGATTAGTTGATGGACTACTCGAGTAGTGCGTGTCAATTCAGACAGATAACAAAGTTTTCAAAAGCTGGGTTTTGCTAACACAAAGCCAAGAACAGAAGCGGATGATTTGCTATCTTAAGGTTCTGAAGAAAGATTAAATAACAGAAATAAACTAAAGCAATAAAAGATAGACACAGAGAATTATTATACTGGTTCACTCTCTACCCACTTGAGAGCTACGTCCAGTCCCCCCTAAACCTTAGGGAGTGTCTACTAATAATCAATTAAAATTGGATACAAACAGGATTAATTAGTGAACCTCACTCAATCTAATCCTAACCCTTAAAGAGTGTACCAAACTCTTGAACTTTACCCCAATTTCAATTGATTCTATGTTGAAGAACCTCTTCAACCTTCCACGAAGAGAGCTTCTTGAAACCTTCAAGAACACCTTCTCCCTTTAGCAATCGAGCCTCTTGAAACCTTCAAGTGCTCCTTCCTTTCTTCAATGGAGTAATCAGATCACAGCGAAGCGGCTCCAAACAATCTCAATTGACAATGAGTAAGAAAGCTAGAATACTAGAATGAGATTGATTCTTAGAAAGGGATTGGATCAAAGGTTCTTTTTGGGTGCAAGGTTTGAAAATATTTTTGCTCCAGATCCGTGTGGCTCTTGTTGAAGAGGTAATCATTATATTGTGTTTTCAAATCACCAGAATCAGGGAGGAGCCTAAGAAAATTAATAAGGAAAGATTCTCCCTTGATTGCCTCTTCAACAGCCATATTAGAATTAAAATACTGACATATCTGATACGTACTACTCAAGTAGTTGGAGCACTACTCGAGTAGTGAGAAAATTTGTGGACTCACTGTTTCTCAAGCTACTCGATTAGTTCAGCAACTAATCGATTAGTTTGAGAACTAATCGATTAGTCAACAGACTACTCGAGTAGTTTGTGGAGACAGTGAGCAGACTAATTTTCATCAATGCAGGCTACTCGAGTAGTGCACAAACTACTCGAGTAGTCACTGCTACTTTCTTAAAGAATAATGTTAAAAATGATTTTCCAAAAGTCCTAGTCCCTTTCTAAGCTTTTTCAAATATTTAACTTAACTAGTATTCATGCTAACTAACTCATAATCGCTTGAGTAACATCCTAAGTCTACCACCCACACTCAACATAAATATAAAATATTACAAGGGAGCGGGAAATGGAAAACTTCTAAATGGTTGTTGTTGCTTTGTCTTCATCAAGGACAACTTGTTGATTTATTTGTCTTCATCAAAACCTTTTTGATTCTACACAATGTTTTCTTGGATGATTTTTTTTATTTTTGTATTTTTTTTTGCCCTGGTTGTGTCCTCTTCATAGCTTTCCCTTATTAGCATAATTAAATGTAACAATGTAATACTCTCTTTTTGAGTGAATGGAATGCACAAAATTGTTTGTCTCCCACATTACCTCTGCAAATTTAAATTCATTTGTCATTGTTGTAGCAAATAATAAGTGCAGAGCATAGGGATAAATTATTGTTATATTGTGTTTTTAAATTGAGTCGTGAATATGCAGCTATGAACTCACATTTGAGCAATTAAAACTATTAATGATGAACCAAATGTTTTTAACAATATTATCTTTCAAATTTTTTTCTCATAACAATGTTTTCTTTCTATTATCTTTCTAATTGCATACTTCAATTCAATATTTTGAAGACGTTTTCAGGAACTATTTAGAAGACCGCAATTCATTCTATAACATATTTGTTTATTTTAATATATAAAAATCATTATTGTATATGATAATATGATTTGATTTTATGCTTAACGTAAATAAATTTTTTTCTTTTTATGAGATAATTAAAACAACAATTTGAAATAATTATCCAAAGCCAAAGTACTACAATTTGTTTTTAAATTATTAATTTATTTTAGATAAACACAGATTAAATAAGTTGAATTTATTATTAATTTTGGATAAATCTTTATAAATAAATAATCATTATCTTCAACTAAAATATTACAATTTGAAATTAAATGAATTATTCAAATTTTATAAATCATTATCCCCAATCAATCAAGATATTACAATTTAAAGTTAAATAGATAAAATAAATAGATTATTTATTTTGGATAAATACAACTTAAATTTGTAAAATTTGTTAAGGAAAGTAACCAAACACGTGGCCAAAGATAAACTGTCAACAAAATTCCATGATTTAAGGTATTATAGAGAAATTGATAAGATAAAGTTGTCAACCAATATTTTATGCTTGATGTAAATACAGTTTGGTTTTTTGTTTTTTATGTATTATTATAAATAAATAAATAAATAATTGATTCTAAATTTTTATCTTTATTTAAAAAGATTAAAACAATTCTCATTCATTTACCCATATATATCATCAGAATAAAAAAAATAATATTATGTGATAATCACAAAGAAACAAAAGAAGATAACTCAAGTAAACATATCTTTGTCGAAAAAAAAATTAAATCAAAATTATTAAAATAATTAGGATAAAGACATTTTAAGATTCAATCTATAATTAACTTGAGATAATCATATAAAAAAAATGCTAATTGTACAAAAAAAAATATACTAATCTATCCATCAAATAAAAAAGATAAGCATGCATAATTTTGATTTAATTCTGATTTTCATATTAAAATTGATAATTATATTCAACAAATGCTAAATTATCATGTCCCGTGAAATATGAAATATTCAATAGATGTAACAATATAAATTAGCATGCCAAAATGCACCAGAACATCCAAAGTAGAGAGTTTAAGATAAAAATAATTAAAAAAATATAATATTATATTGATCGATATAAAATAAATAAATTTAAATCATTAAGTTTTTTTTTTTAAAATCATTATGTTAAACATTGACTGTCCTTCCTATTATATAAAAAAGGTATTTTTTTTTGTAGTATTTACATCTCCTCCCTATAAAATTTCCTTAAAGAAGAGGATTTCTAAAAAGAATACAACCTTTTAAATTATCCACGTGCCACAAAAATTATCTAAAATAAATAAATAATTTTAATATTGTCGATACATGTATACCCTTAGAAGTTCCAAAAGAAAATGCACCAGAACATCCAAAGCAGAGATCTTGAGATAAAAATTATAATGAAAAAATATAATTAGATATTGACCGATATAAGATAAATAAGTTTAAATCATAAAGTTTTTTTTTTTTATAAATCATTATGTTAAACTGTATAATCGTTATACAATATAAAAATGTATCTTTTTTGAGCATTCACATCTCCTCTACTAGGAAAAACTCAACATATTAAATTATCCACATGCCACAAAGATTATCTTGAAAAAATAAATAATTTTTTATTATAACACCAAGTTTCATCATTCGTTCTCAAAATAAATACAAAATATTCTGTTTTATCATAATCATAATAATATCAAATAAAAATTGTCAAAATGTTTAATTTTGATTTATCAAAATAAAGTAGATAATCATATAAAAAATATTAATTTATCCATCAAATAAATAGAGAATAACTCAGATAAAAAATGTTATTTTTGATTCATAAGAGGCAATACAAAGTTTATTAACATTATCATTTAGATTAATTTTTTTAAGGATATGGTTTGGTTTGATCCCCTGCCTTTTTATATAATTATTTTGGTTGTTGTTAATAAAAATCTTTAATTTAAAATATTTAATATGAAAAATTAAAATATCAACAACCCGTGCATTGCACGGGGTAAGAGCTAGTTCAATATATAATTAATGTTATTTTTCTCAACACACCCCTATTTATTATATTTCCTTTTTCACTTCCAATATCTTTCTATCTCTTCAATAATCATTATATAGGGGCATTATAGTCGAAATATACCAAATTCTTATATCATTTAATCATCTCTTAAAACTCACACATAACCTTAAAATAAATACACTATATATGAAAAGGAGGGAGTAATATATATATATATATATATATATATATATATATATATATATATATATATATACCCTAGGAAAATGGGTATTTGTATGAAGCTAGCCTTTACGGGTAATAAGATGCCAATTAAGTTTTCTTTTTTCAAGTATGCATTTTATTTTTGGTGTACAATGCCACCAATTAAAGCTTTCAATTTAATGAAGAAAAAATTATGAATGATGATATATTTTTTATTTTTTGTTTTATACTTATGGTTATCCAAAATAAAATTTTTAGTATTGTAAATGTGTATTTTTTTTATTGTTAAAGTGATTCCTGTGACAAGCTTTTGATAATTCATTATGAAAAACACACAAATTATTGGATTCTAATGTCATGCACATTGATAAACTTGTGATTATTATATCAAGTTAAAATAAAGTAGCAATTATATGCCGAAAACAAATTGATATCAACATCATATATGTCGAAGAATGAAATAAAATTATTCCTTTCATCAAGGACAACACGTTGCAAAGTTATCCAATAGTATTTGAAGTAGTGTTGAAAAATTGGAGCACTATGTTGACAAAGAAGTACGAGCGGCAAGGAAGTTACGTGATCAGACTTAAAAGATTATGACACATTAGTGTTATATCGTCATTTTGTTATAAGCTGTGAAACATGGGCACTATTGTTTTTTAGCTCAAATAAGCTTGGGTATGTATAAGGTACATGCCGGATCAAAAAAGAAAAAAAATGGGTACGTTTGTGCTTTTCTGGAATATCATAGGAGCAGCTAGCAAGGAAGCTAAACGGATATTGAAAGAGATGGTGAATCGTTATAAACCATCTCTGTTGTTTGTTTGTGAAACGCATGTTCAATTCCATAAGGTTCGTAATTTTTGGAATCGTATTGGTTACAATGAAGTAATTATTCAGGAAGCTATTGGTCATTCAGGTGGTTTATGGGTCTTGTCAAGTAATGATTCTTTTTCCTACTCTTTAATTGATAATGTGAATCATGCCATCTCTGTAAAGGTTTCTAGGGGAGGTAGTTCTTGGATAATTACTGCAATTTATGCTAGCCCAATTCCTGCTGGGAGACTCCCGTTGTGGGATTATTTGATTAATCTGCGTAACAATATTTTGGTTCCGTGGGCTCTAATAGGTGACTTCAATGATATTTCCCAGCCGTCTGAAGTTAGAGGAGGTAATTTCTATGCATCTCGTGCTACTGCTTTTAATAATATGATTCTCTCTTGTAACATGGTGGATCTAGGTAATGTTGGCTGCAAGTTTACTTGGGTCCGCAATACTTATGGGGGAAGATGGGTTGAGAAAAGGTTGGATAGAGCTTTGGGGGATTGTAACTGGCGACTTTCCTTCCCGGAGGCAGTGGTTGAGCACTTATTACGGATGTATTCGGACCACAATCCGATTCTTTTGCATTGCGGAGGATTTCAGGTCTGTCGAAGAAATCGTCCTTTTCGTTTTGAAGCAGCTTGGTTATCTCATCCCAATTATTTTAATGTTGTTAAGAATGCTTCGGAAGGGGAGGATATGGAGGTTGCAGGGAAACTATTTGCGGTTAGACGTGACTCCATCCAATTTAATAAGTCGGTTTTTGGTGATATTTTCCGAAAAAAGAGGCTGCTGGAGGCTCGGATAAGAGGGATTCAGAATCAGAGTAATTATTCTTTCTCAGCGGAGTTGCATCGATTTGAATAGGTTCTTCAAAAAGAGTATAGGGATGCTCTGTACAGGGAAGAGATGCTTTGGTACCAGAAATCTTGAGAAAAATGGGTTCAGTTATGTGACCGTAACACTAAATTCTTCCACGCACAGACAATTGTTCGGCGAAGAAGAAGTCGGGTTCATGGTTTATTCATTGATGACCAATGGTGTACTGATGATTCGGTGTTACAAGAAGAGGCTATGAAATTCTTCAAAGGATTATTCTCTTGTTCCTCTGATTGTTCTCCTAGCTCTATCTCCCTTTCTTCTATTCCTCAACTCAGCCATGAGGCATGCTCTTTTCTTATTAAACCCGTCTACAAGGAGGAAGTTCAGGTTGCATTATCCTCTATGGGTTCTTTTAAATCTCCAGGCCCTGATGGTTTTCAACCGATTTATTTCAAATCGTTTTGGAATGTGATTGGTGATGATATTGTAAGGGTGGTGAATAATGCGGTGTTGTCTGTCTCTTTCAATCCTTCCTTGGCTGAAACGCTAATCGTCTTGATTCTGAAAGTTGATCCTCCTACCCGCCTCAAGGATTTTAGACCCATCAGCCTTTGTGTAACACCCTAATAAATATTACCCTTAATTCTCAAGTATTAAAAATGTGAACTTAAAAATTCATTTTTTATTACATTAATATCACCCGTCAAACGGACGGAGTTTTGTCTGTTTTTCGGACTTTCCAAAATTTAACCTGTATAATCAATTTTCAAATAAACAACTAATAGCCAGCAGGGCTTCAGATTATATTTCTAAATCATATCAAGGCCCCATGGGCTCCAAATATGTCAGAGTATATTAATTAATCAGAGTAATAGCGGAAAAATACTAAGTCTGAGTGTTGAAAACAAAAGTTATAACTTTAGCAAAACAAAACATCCTAAGCCTAATTCAAAATAAGCATATTAAATTTACATCAAAATAATATAAGAGGCTTAGGTCCATGCTATGTTCCAAAACTCATAACACCTTACTCTCCCTGTGAGGGAAAGTACTCCTGCTCGGCCGGGGGCTGTGCCAGCTCAATCTCCGTA
Source organism: Crotalaria pallida (assembly GCA_037953625.1). NCBI lineage: Eukaryota > Viridiplantae > Streptophyta > Magnoliopsida > Fabales > Fabaceae > Crotalaria > Crotalaria pallida. The sequence goes on from CM075649.1 coordinate 85,551,839, forward strand.
CCTGAAACTGTAAGGGAGTGAGTATTGCACATGAAATAAAAAGCAGTTTCTAACTAGACATAACAACCCACTAGGTCAAACACATTTAGCAAATAAGCAAATATTCACATATTTCACAACATACTCATTTCATTATTTCCATATTCATTATTCAGTTCAACATCCATTTCCGTTATTCATTTCAACAACCATTCCCTTTACTTTTATTTCTTTTCACACACTTACTTCATTTAGGTACATCACCTCAAATCAGAGGCCAATGCACAGTTTCATTCACCACAATTATCACTTTCAGTCAGAGACTCTCATTCATTTCCTTATTTAAATTACGTGTCCCTCAGGTCAGAGGTCAACACCCATTCATTATACTTCATTCTGTGTCCCTCAGGTCAGAGGTCAACACTTCAATCTCTTAATTCGGGGTGTGTCTCTCGGGTCAGAGGTCAACACACCCATACACATTCTATCCAGTGTCCCTCAGGTCAGAGGTCAACACCCAACTCATTATTTAATCCGGTGTCCCTCAGGTCAGAGGTCAACACTCATTAACATTCATTTCATCTTGTGTCCCTCAAGTCAGAGGTCAACACTCAATTACTTTAATTCATTTTGTGCCCCTCATAGCAGAGGTCAGCCTAATCATCACTTTCCATTAATCGTCACCTCAAATCAGAGGCCAACGCACTTATCACATTTTCATTTACCATTACCTCACATCAGAGGCCAAATCATACTTTCATCTTCTTACACAAACAATTATAGCATATACATTTGCCCATTCATACGATATCCACATTCTTAACACAATTAAATACAATGGCACACATTCAACACCTAATCATTCTCATCATAAACCATTTATCACAAGTTAAGGAATGCCACCTCAAAACAGAGGCCAACATATATACCACATTCTCAATATTCGGCGCCTCATTTCAGAGGCCAAGAATTATTCGCGTTCTTGTTCAATCAATTTTAACACATTTAAATACAACAACACACATTCCACAACTAATTATTCATGTAATCACCTTATTCATTTCCTTTCTCAGTTATCACAATCATACCAAATAGTATTCTCTTTCATAGTCCAACATTTATATTACACTTCATTTCAAGTTACATATTTCACCTTCTTACCTATTTGCTTTATCACCACATAATAAAATCACCATTTACTTTTTGTTTACACAAAACCATTTGCTTCCATATCCGATATTCACAAGTTCAATTCATAAGCCATGACCTTTGTTCACAATTGACAATGTTTAACATTTAAACTCATTTAGCATTTAGATACAAACACTCACATTCATCACATATAGTCATTTCCATTCCATTTTTTCTTCCTATATCAATTTACTCCATAGCACCTACATTTACTTGCAACATCAATCAATTATTACTTTATCCACAACTTGACAATTAAACCAATAATCATAAAAATCATTTATGTCAACTTCACTTTCACATTACCCAATTTCTCATGTACTTCAATATAATCATTAACCAAATTTCATTTATCAAATAATTCATTCTTATATTATTGGGCTTCCTTTTCCTAGCCTTAACATCCAATCATCATGCACATTTAATTAATTAGAATTTCATATTCAATAACCTAGGGATTTATAATTCTAATGTTCTCCCCTAACACATAACCATAACAAGCATTATATACTAACTAGAACCTACTCCCTAGAACAAGGCAAAGCTCACCATATCCACTCCCTTACCTTAAACCAAGAGAGATGGGGAAAAATCTTCCAAGCCCTAGCTCCTAAGTTCCTTAATCAAGAGCTCCAAGGATTGAGTGGGAAGGGAGAGATTCTTGACCTCCATGAAACAATAGAGCACAAATGAGTCATAATTTTGTTAAACCATGACACAAAATTCGTGTACCATGGGAGGGAGGAGAGAGAAATTCGTATGAGCCCTAGAGAGAGAGAGAGAGTGTTGAAACTTACCAATGGAGATGGATGAGGATGATTAATGGGTCTTGAGCTTGAGGAAGAAGAAAAACATGCTTGACCTTGGTGGGGAGAGGAGGGAGTTCGAATGGGAGGAGGAGGAGAGATGGGGGAGTGTTTTTGTTGTTGGAGGATGGAAGAATGAAGAAAATGAAGGTGGAAGGGAGTTTATGAGAGATGGGGAGTATTTGGGCGGCTGGGATTAAAAGAGCCATGGAGAGATTCCCATCAGACGACCCAGATCGCGACCTGCATCAGCAGATACGGCATTTTTCGCTTAAGCGAAATTTATTCGCTTAAGCGAATCCAGTTCAGTAAGTTTGGGTTTTTGCTCGAGCCGGTTTCGCTTAAGCGAAATCCGTTCGCTTAAGCGAACATCATTTAGGTTGCTACTGGGTCAGTTTCGCTTAAGCGAAATATTTTCGCTTAAGCGAAATGATCAGGTACTGCTGTTTCACTTTTCTATTTTCCTTCTATTTTCTTCCTAACTTCAAATGGCTATAACTTCTTCGTTCACCGTTGGATCTTGCTCAAATTTGGAAGAAAGTTTCCTAAAAATCATAACTTAATATCCAACGGTGGGAATTGTGTTTTGAGTCTTAAATCTTTTATTTTGAATTTCCTAACGTCGGGTGTTTATAACACCGAAAAATCGATTTTTAACACTCGTTTGGTCTTCTTTAACTTTGCTTTTCGATGCCAATGCTCCTTGACTCCTATATGGCACTCAAAGCACTCCTAATCCATCATTTTAAATCCCTTCTAGGATAATCCTTACTTCCAAATCTTATTATTATTAGAATTCAAAATTCGGGATGTTACACTTTGCAACGTGGTTATGAAGTTAATTACTAAGGTGATTGTGAACAGATTGCGACCTTATCTCAATGACATCATCGGTCCTCTGCAGAGTAGTTTTATTCTAGGGAGAGGCACTTCTGACAATGCTATTATTGCCCAGGAAGTGATTCATCATATGCTGAAGAAGAAAGGTAAATCTGGAGATCGCCTTTTTAAACTGGATTTAGAGAAAGCTTATGATCGTGTGAACTGGGAGTTTCTGTGCTTTACTTTGTTGGATTTCGGATTCCATGCTATTACTGTTGCTCTTATTATGCATTGTGTTTCCTCCACTACACTGTCTCTTGTTTGGAATGGGAACAGACTTCCTAACTTCTCACCGATTAGGGGGCTACGTCAAGGTGATCCTCTCTCACCTTATCTTTTCGTTTTGTGTATGGAGAAACTGGCATTATTAATTGGTGATAAGGTTAATTCGGGTGTGTGGCTTCCTTTGCAAATTTCTAGAAATGGCCCAAAACTTTCTCATCTATTCTTTGCTGATGACTGCCTCCTTTTTATGAAAGCCAAAGCATCTCAGGTTCGTCTTGCTGCCCAAACATTGTCTGATTTTTGCCGCGCCTCAGGTCTAACAGTTAATCTAGAGAAATCAAAGGCTATAGCTTCATCGAATGTTCCTCGGGCAAAGTGTGCGAAATTTCATGGCATCTCTTCTATCCCTTTCACTTCAAATTTGGGTAAATACCTTGGTTTTCCTCTGCTGGTTGGAAGGATTAAAAGGCATGATTTTCAGTTCATTATTGAAAAGCTTCAACGACGTCTTGCTGGTTGGAAAAATATGCTTCTTAATAAAGCAGGTAAACTCACTCTAGTTCGTTCTGTTTTGTCTGCTATTCTTATATACCCGATGCAGTTATTTTGGATTCCTACTGCTATTTGTGAGTCCATTGATTCTCTGGCTAGATCTTTCCTGTGGGGAAGACATACTACAAACAATCAGTATTTCTCTCTTGTGAAATGGGAGAAAGTAGCTTGTCCGAAAAAGTTTGGAGGTTTGGGGATTAGGCAAGCAAGGATGTCTAATGTGGTGATGCTTGGCAAACTTGTTTGGGGCTTGTTACATGATGACAGAAAATTATGGGTTCAAATGCTTCGTCACAGGTATTTAGGCACCTCTAATGTCCTTCAGCTCCCTATTCGTAGTGGTGTTTCCCATGTCTGGCAGGCTATTTGTAAAGCGGTGCAACTGTTGAAGCCGGGTTTCCGAATTAGAGTTGGGGAAGGAAATGTGTCCTTCTGGTTTGATAAATGGTGTGATGATGGTCCGTTATGAAACTTAGTTCCTTTTGTTGATATTCAGGATACTCAATTAAAAGTGGCTGATGTTTTTGATAATGGTTGGCGCTATGAGAGACTAGCTACGTTGATTCCTCCGTCCGTGAAAAGAATCATTGAGGTAACGCCTCTGCTGAAGAACCATACAGTGCGGGATTCAGTCATCTGGTCAGCTTCTGATAAAGGTACCTATTCTGTCTCTGCTTGTTATGATTGGCTATCTTGTGATGCTGTTAATTTGGCTTCTCATGACTCTTGGATGTGGATTTGGAAACTCCCTACTTTTGAGAAAATTCGTTTCTTTGTGTGGCTTTGTTGGCATTCAGCCCTGCCTACAAATGAAATGAGGTTTAGTAGACATATTGCTCCTTCTACTGCTTGTCCGCTCTGTCCTAGTCCTGTTGAGAGTCAAAACCATTGCTTACGTGAGTGTTGTTTGGCTAGGAAGGTGTGGGATTTTTATGGGTTTAGCGACATAGATGGGTTCTTCTCTTCGGATTTTCGGTCTTGGATTAGAACTCATGCTGCTGGATCAAGAGGCACCCTTTTCCTCATAGTTTTGTGGTGGATTTGGCGCTTTGGGAATCAAGTCGTGTATGACTCCCCTGCGTGGAATTTCTATGAGGTTATTGGTCACATTAATTATATGAGTAGGGATGTTGAAGGTGTGGCTCATTTATCTCTTTCTTTCTCTTCAGCTGTCACGACTCCGCGCCGTGTGCGGTGGTACCCGGACAATAATGCTGATTTTATCCTGAATGTTGATGGGTCTTCCTTTGGAAACCCCGGCCCTTCTGGATTTGGTGGTATTATCCGGGATGTTATAGGTAATTGGGTTTGTGGTTTTTCTGGTTTTCTTGGACATACTTCTATGCTACAAGTGGAGATTCTAGCCTTATTACGAGGTATTCCGTTGGCCAAATCTAGAGGTATTCGACACTTGCAATGTCAGACGGACTCTATGGAAGTTTTTAGACTTATCAAACATGACTTCTCTCATCTGCATGTGTTTGCTGGTTATATTCATGAGATAAAAAAACTGTTGAATGAATTTAGTTATGTTACTCTAGTTCATACTTTAAGAGAAGGAAACTCTTGCGCTGACTGGTTTGCTAAGCATGGAGTAGCAAATAGTGTTTCGTTTAAGCTTTAGGATGTTGCACCAACAAATATTTCGGCTATGATGCTTGCTGATAGGATGGGAATCCTTTTTGATAGGATATAGTTTGTTTTCTTTTCGTTTTCTTTTCAGATGTACCAAAAAAAAAACAATTTAGGATACCTAAGAAAAAAATGGGTACGTTTGGGTACAGTTCAGGATACGTTTGGGTATGGTTCGGAGTACATTTGGGTATGACTTTTGTAGTTCTGCTCGGTTTTTACTTTTTCTTTTTTGGTTCCGCTTGGTTTTTGGGTGTTTTCTCTTATATCCTTATTATTCATTTTTTTCTCCCTATTCCTTATTTGAGTTTGCAGCTCTCTTGTGTCTCCTTTATTCGAGTTTGCATTTTTCAATATATATATATATATATATTAACGTACTCATACCTTAGTTTTTTTAGAAAATGTCATGCCCCCTGTTAATACCAAAAATAATATTTTGGTATTTGTCGACAATGTTACATGTTTGATATGAGGTATGAAGATCAAAGTACATGCTTCGACAAATGCAATTACAATGACTTAGTAAATGGCCTTCGACACAAGAGCAACTACGCTACGGCACGGTGAGACCAAGAGAAAAACCGTGAGGTTGAAGGATGCCCAAAGCGGACAATATCCACATGGTGATGCCAGGGACCTAGTTCCCAGTACCGTACGACTGGCTGGGGCTGGGCTGTTACATTTGGTATCAGAGCCAGGGTCGGGTCGGTGTGCCAACGGGGACGTTGGGCCTCTAAAGGGGCTGGATATAAGGTACGCCTTAGTCCCACATCGGCTGGTAAGGTGAACGAAGCGTGTCTTTTATAGGGTGTGGATACCTTACCTCATGTGGACGCGTTTTGGGGCTCACTACGCTACGGCATGGTGAGACCAAGAGCAAAATCGTGAGGGTGAAGGATGTCCAAAGCGGACAATATCCACGTGGCGGTGCCAGAGACCTAGTGCCCAGTACCGTACGACTGGCAGGGGCTGGGCTGTTACGCAGTGGAGCATGTTGTAAAATCAAATCTCCGATTAAGGTGGATTAATTTTGATGATGACAATGTAATTAAATTATGGACTTAATTTGAAGAATGCAAGCTCAACAATAAAGAAGATCAAGTGCTTAGTTTAATTATTCATTCTCATTTATTCTTAATGTATTTTATTTTATTTATGAGAGTGGGTAGTTTAGGTTTTTATTCTCACATAAGGTCAAATGATATTCATGCATGAAAGGTTGAGATTAAAACCAATCAGACTTGAGAAGAGAATTGAAAACAATGTTAGAAAACTTAATTTTTCCAACATTGACCAATTCACTCGAGTGATTCTCAATTCACTCGAGTGATTCTCAATTCACTCGAGTGATTTATGAATTTTCAGTAATATAGCCGTTGGATAAAGTAAAAAGGCAACACTATCAGAGTTGACCAAAAACACTCGAGTGTTTCCAAAAAGACTCGAGTGATTTAGGTCTGTCAGCAAATTTTTTAAACGTTAGAAGAGGACAAAAAGGGGGAATAACTTGGTTTTTCCTTCCCTTTTGTCCCCTCACTTATATTCTGAATAGTGGCCATTATCCAAGGAAACAAGCTTACATTCTCTCATTGATTCTCTCTCTCTCTCTCTCAAGTGTTAAAATCATTTTCTCTCTCTAAACTCAACCAAGCATTCATCTTTATTATTTGTCTTAGTGAGTTAAGAGAGTGTGCTTCATTTGTAAGAGAATTATTTGTTGTAAAATTCTCAAACACTCAAACACTTTAGCTTGTTTAGAAAATCTTGGTGAGGTATCCAAGTACTTGGTGAGGTATCCAAGTTCTCAAGCCTTGGGAGGTTCTCAAGCACAAAGACTAAGAGGATTCTTAGCTTGGTGGGCTCTTGGAGGTTCCAAGGAGCTTAAGAAGAAGGGACTCTTCATCACCAAATCAAGTTGGGGTAGAAATTTCAAGAGTTTGGTACACTCTTGAAAAGGGTTAGGATTGAGTGAGGAATCTCAATTTATCCTTGTAATTTCTAACAATTTGATTACTAGTAGAAACTCCTAAGTTGGTTAGGGGGACTGGATTTGCACTCTATATTGAGTGTGAACCACGATAAAAATTGGTGTTGTCTCTCTCTTTTATAGTTTTCTTAGTTTTCAAGTAAAACCAAACCCTAAGTTCTCTAGAAAGGGGCTTTTATAATTCTAGTAGCAATTGGTTGCAATTAACTTGTTTTCAACTTGTTTTAATTTAGTTTAATTGCCCTCTACTTTGATTTATATCTGCCTTGGATTAGTCTTTAAGAAATTGAATCATTTTGCTAAATTTCTCTGAAACTGCTCCTTTCTGTTCTGCATAAAACACTCGAGTGTTTTACAATTCACTCAAGTATTTCGTAGCATTTCACTCGAGTGTTCTTCATTTTCACGCGAGTGTTTTTCAGGTTTTCTGTAAAACACGCGAGTATTTTTAAATTCACTCGAGTAAATTGCTCAGTTTCAGAAAAACAAGCTTTTGATCAATTATCTTTTAATTGCACCGAAAATTAGTCACTGTTGCTTCCATATTACTATTCACCCCCCCTCTAGTAATTGCTAAGCCCGCTTGTTGGTTTCCAACAAGTGGTATCAGAGCTCGGTCGAAAGATCGAGCGTAAAAGCTTTTTCGAAAAAGGTCCTTTTGGAAACAATGGGCTCTAGCAATCAACAAGAAGGGTCTATGTCTCTTAACCGACCTCCATTCTTCAATGGTGAAGATTATTTTTATTGGAAGGTTAGGATGAGAGTCTTTGTAGAAGCAATAGACACCGATATTTGGGATGCAATTGAAAAAGGTCCTTATATTCCTAGAAGAGTGATTAATGGTGAAGCCATTGTTATTCCTAGGACAAGTTGGAATGAAGATGATAAAAAGAAAGTTTCATATGATTTAAAAGCTAAAAATATCATCTTCTCCGCTTTGTCCAAAAATGAATTTCATAGGATTTCACAATGTCAATCGGCTAAAGAAATGTGGGATACCTTGCAAATCACTCATGAGGGAACTAGTGAAGTTAGAGACTCAAGATTAAATGCTTTAACTCATGAATATGAGCTCTTTCATATGTTCCCTAATGAGTCTATCAATGATATGCAAACAAGGTTCACACATATCGTTAACCAATTGATTGGCTTAGGAAAGGAATTTAGAGATGGTGAAACTACTAACAAAGTCTTGAGATGTCTTGATAGGAGATGGCAACCTAAGGTGACCGCCATCAAGGAAGCTAAGGATGTAAAATCTATGGACTTGACCACCTTGTTTGGGAAGCTCCAAGAACATGAGATGGAACTATCAAGACTTCACTTAAATGAAGATTCGGACAAGAAAAAGAAGAGCATCTCTCTAAAAGCCTCAACCAAAATGTCAAAAGAGGATGAAGATGAATCTTCAAGTGAAGGCTCCGATCGTGCTCTAAATGAGGAAGACATTAGTTTATTTGCCAAGAGGTTCAACAAATTCCTCAAAGGCAAAAAGGGTAGTTCATCATTCTCTAAGGACAAGAGACCTCAAGACAAAAGAATCAAGGATAGCAAGCCAAGAAACAAAAGCTCAAGTGAAATTGTGAAATGTCATGAGTGTGGTGGGACAGGACACATAAGAATGGAATGTCCCACCTACTTGAGAAAGAATGAGAAGAAGACTCAAGATGGCAAGGGGAAAAGAGCTTACATTGTTTGGGATGAACCGGAAAAGGATTCCAAGTCATCCTCAAGTAGTTCGGATGATGAGGAAGCCAAGCTATGCCTCATGGCCAAGAATGACAATGAAGCCTCCTCAAGTAGTGAAAGAAATGACAATGAGAGTGAGGATGAGGTATCATCTAACTATTCTTACACCTCCTCTCATACTATTTCTTATGATGATTTGCTAAATGAATATAATGAAATGCTCACTCAATTTGAAAGACTTGCTAAAGTTAACAAAGAAAAAGGAAAGAAGCTTTTGGAGTATCAAAAGGAAATCAATGAATTAGAAAAATCTATTAATGATTTGAAACTCCAAAATGCATCCTTGGAACTTGCTAACTCTAGTCATGTTTGTGAGAATGCAAATCAATCATATACCATCACTCATTGTGAAAAGTGTTGTGTGCTTGAAAATGAAGTTAATGATTTGAAAATCAAACTCAACACTTTTAACAAAAGTGATAGAAACCTAGATCGGTTAATTGGTTCTCTTAGACACAATTCAAACAAAACCGGTCTAGGATATGTCCACAAGAAAAAGAAAAATAAAGTGGTTGGTTCATTCTCAAAAATTGATTTTACAAAGAAACCAACTTGCTTTTATTGTGGAAAATTTGGACATACAAACAATAAGTGCCATATCAAATCTTTTGGAATTCAAAATGGTACTTATGTTTGGATTAAGAAGGAAGAATCATCCAAGACTAACAAAAAGGGACCCAACATAATTTGGGTACCCAAAATGAGCAAGTGATTGTGTCTTGTAGGTGTGCCTTAGAACTGGAAAGCAACTTTGGATACTTGATAGTGGATGTTCTAGGCACATGACGGAAGATAAGCGACACTTCATTGAGCTTACTCATAAGGAAAAGGGATATGTCACATATGGAGACAACAACAAAGGCAAAATACTTGGTATAGGTAAAATTGGTAATTCTTCCAACTTGGTTATTGATAATGTACTTTATGTTCAAGGATTAGAACATAATCTTTTGAGCATTAGTCAATTATGTGATATTGGTTGTCTCATAAAAAGTGACAAAGATGAATCTATCAAATTTGTTGGAAAAAGGTCTAATAACACTTACATGGTTGAATTGAATAATATCACTTCTTTAGTTTCAAAATGTTTAATTAGCAAAGAAAGTGATACTTGGTTATGGCATCGTAGGACCGCTCACATTAATGTAAATCAACTTAAGAAACTTCAATCCAAAGACTTAGTAGTTGGGTTACCAAAGCTCAATTTTCAAATTAAAGGTGATTGCACTCCTTGCAAGAAGTGCAAACAAACTAAAAATCATTTTGGTTCCAAAAATGATGTGTCCACAACAAGACCATTGGAAATGCTTCATATGGACTTGTTTGGACCTTCTTAAGTAAAAAGCTTTGGTGGCAACTACTATGCCTTGGTGATTGTTGATGATTTTTCAAGATTTACATGGACATTATTTTTAAGTGCTAAGAGTGAGGCCTACAAGTCTTTTAAACGCCATATTAAGCTTGCACAAAACCAAGTAAACCAAAAAGTGATTATAATTCGAACCGACCATGGAGGTGAATTTGAAAACTATAAATTTGATAGATTTTGTGATAAGCATGGAATTGAGCACCAATATTCGGCACCTAGAACTCCACAACAAAATGGAGTTGTTGAGAGGAAAAATAGGGTGCTAGAGGAACTTGCTAGAACCATGTTAAATGATTCTCAAGTACCTCAATACTTTTGGGCCGATGCCGTTAATACGGCTTGTTATGCAATGAATAGAATTTTAATTAGGCCCATGATAAAGAAAACCCCCTATGAGCTTTAGAAAGGTAGAAAACCCAATATATCCCATTTCCATGTTTTTGGATGCAAAGTCTACATTTTAAACAATGGAAAAGATCAACTTGGAAAATTTGATTCTAAATCGGATGAGGGAATATTTTTGGGTTACTCTTCTCATAGTAAAGCTTTTAGAGTTTATAATAAACGAACTATGACTATTGAAGAATCAATCCATGTTGTTTTTAATGAGTCTTCGAAAGAAGATAGCATTTTATGTGAGGGTAGTGATGATGGACTTGAGATTTCAAATGTTGACAAAGAGATGGAAAAATCAAAGGATGAAGGAGAAGTCAAAGATGAACTTGATCCGGCTTGGAAAACGGTGAAAGCTCACCCTATTGACAATGTCATAGGAGATCTTTCAAAGGGAGTATTAACTCGTAGGTCAATTCAAAACATTTGTCATTTTGTTTCCTTTGTTTCTCAAATCGAACCAAATTCAATTAAGGAAGCAATTTTGGATGAACATTGGGTTATGGCCATGCAAGAAGAGCTAAATCAATTTGTTAGAAATGATGTTTGGGAATTAGTGCCTATACCCGATGATCATACCATAATTGGTTTAAAATGGATTTATAGAAATAAACTTGATGAATTCGGTTTGATTATAAGAAACAAAGCGAGACTTGTTGCCCAAGGGTACAACCAAGAGGAAGGTGTTGATTATGATGAGACCATTGCTCCGGTTGCACGTCTTGAGGCAATCCGAATCTTGCTTGCCTTTGCATCGATTATGAATTTTACTCTTTATCAAATGGATGTCAAGAGTGCTTTCTTGAATGGTTTCATAAATGAAGAAGTGTATGTTAAGCAACCACCCGGTTTTGAAAGTCATGAGTTTCCAAACCATGTTTACAAGTTGAAAAAGGCACTTTATGGATTAAAACAAGCTCCTAGAGCTTGGTATGATCGATTAAGTACCTTTCTATTAGAAAATGGCTTTCAAAGGGGAAAGGTTGATAATACACTATTCATCTACAAAACAAAAGAGGACATTTTGTTAGTGCAAATATATGTAGATGATATTATCTTTGGTGCCACTAACATGTCCTTGTGTAGAAAGTTCTCTAATTTGATGAAAAAGGAATTTGAAATGTCCATGATGGGGGAGCTCAAGTTCTTCCTAGGACTTCAAATCAAGCAAGTCAAAGAGGGGATTTTTGTGCATCAAGGAAAATATTGCAAGGAGCTCCTTGGAAAATTCGGAATGGACAAATGCAAAGAAGCATACACTCCCATGAGCACAACATGCTACCTAGACAAGGATGACAAAGGTAAACCGGTTGATGTAAGTAAATATAGAGGCATGATAGGTAGTCTTCTATATCTTACCGCATCTAGACCGGATATTATGTTTAGTGTATGCATGTGTGCCCGTTTTCAAGCAAATCCTAAAGAATCACACCTATCCGCAGTTAAACATATTTTTAAATATCTTAAAGGAACAATTAACACCGGATTATGGTATCCTAGGGATTCTAGTCTTAGTTTAGTTGGCTATTCGGATTCCGACTTTGCGGGATGCAAGCTTGATCGCAAAAGCACTTGTGGTACTTGCCATTTATTGGGAAGTTCATTAGTGTCATGGTTTTCTAAAAAGCAAGCTTGTGTTGCTCTTTCCACCGCCGAAGCGGAATATATCGCCGCCGGTAGTTGTTGTGCTCAACTCTTGTGGGTGAAACAACAATTATCGGATTTTGGTTTAAAATTAGAAAGTGTCCCATTAAAATGCGATAACACGAGTGCCATCAATCTAACTAAGAATCTGGTATATCACTCAAGGACTAAACACATTGAAATTAGACATCATTTCCTAAGGGATCATGCTCAAAAGGGTGATTGCACAATTGAATTTTTAAGTACCACAAATCAATTAGCGGACATTTTTACAAAACCATTGCTAAGGGATACCTTCTATCATATAAGAAGGGAACTTGGTATTTTAGAGGAGTCAAGTATAAACTAATTGATTTGTGCCATTTGAAAATCACCAAGTATGTCTAAATTTAGTGTGTGATGATACTTGTTTGAAATTACCTTGAGATGTTATGAATTTATGTCTTTAATTCTGTGTGATTAAGTTTCCTATCTGTTGTTTTCATTAAATGTGATGAATTTTGTGTTTTATGTTTTAAAACTGTGATTTTCAGCATAACTGATAAAAACACTCGAGTGTTTATAAAATCACTCGAGTGATTTTAATTCAAAATTAAATCAGTTTCAATTGAAAAAGTTTTTGAGCATGTCTGATGGAATATACGCGAGTGTTTTTGAAAAGACTCGAGTCTTTTGGGCCAACACTCGAGTGAATCCCATTTCACTCGAGTGAATTCAAAGTTTCTGAAAACCTATCTTTCGGCCAACACGCGAGTGAATTATATTTCACGCGAGTGTTCTTCAGAATTTCTGAAAAACATGCGAGTGATTTAAAATTCACTCGAGTAATTTCCTCAGATATAGCCTACTGCTGCGATTTTATTTTCATTTTACTCGAACCTCTCTCTCTCTACTCGCATTTTTTCTCTGCTCTCTCACCTCCATCTTCACAAATTTCACCAAAAACCAAAATTTCTTTCATATTTCAACTCTATTTCATCTTCTAAACTCATTTCTACTCCTATTTCACATCAAATTCAAGTTTTTAAGCATCAAATTCATCATTCCCTTTCCAAAACCCTAACTCCCCAAAACCCCAATTTCTCAAAATTTCTTCTAGTTTTTCACTTATAAGTGCAAATGGCTTCATCTTCGGACAATAGAAGAAAAGGGAAAAAGCCAAGGATGGAGGAACCTTAACCAATTGAAGAGGAGGAAGATGATTTCTATCAAAGGGAAAATTGCATTGAAAGGGAAAGAAAATTTGCTTCCAATGATTATGCAACACAATCTTGGGTAAGTGAAGCTTATCTCCTTAGTCGAGGATTCCCCTTTGTCAATGCCCTTAAAACTCAAAAACTCATGGGTTTCCTATCATATAATGGCCCTATCTACATTAGGTTAGTTAGGCAATTTTATGAAAACTTTAGGCAAAATGGAGACTCATATGAGACCTCTGTGTTAGGACAACGATTTGAGGTTACCCCTAGGGCTTTATTCCAAGTCTTTTGGTTGTCACGATCGGGCGAGGGCACATCTAAAGGAGATGTTGACCCAATTTTTTGAAACTTGCTCCGCCCTGATCGTGTATATCTCAAGGGCGAGAAGAAAGCAAACCAAATGACTGCCAACAATAGAGTCATCCACTATCTTATTTGTCATATCCTGTTGCCCCAAACATCTCCAAACTATTCCCGCCCAATTCAAATTGAGCTTCGTGTTATGGATGCCATTCTTAATGGAAATGTCTTGAATTGGGCCTCCATTATCCTTGCTAGAATGAAACAAGCCTCTGACTCCAAACCTAAGCAAAACCTACCTTACCCGATGCATGTCTGCAGGCTCCTTCAGCACTTTGAGATTCCTATTTCGGAAAAGGAGCCTGTCGTTCGTCTTCCTGCAAAAATCCATGCCTTTTCTGATAATTCTTTGGGTAAGATGGACATCGAGTACTTCGGTGATCGATGTATGTACTTTGATGAGGCAGCTGCTCTGAGAGGTCAGGGCAATGTTCAGCAGGCTGCAGATCAGCTAGGCGTTGACCCTCAGCAGTTGGAGGAGGAGCAGGCCACTTTTGATCAGCAGGCAGGAGGGAGTAGTGGAGTACCCCAGGATGATCCTACTGATGGGATCAACTTTGATATGCCGGGGTCCTGGCACACCACATTTGCAGAGCACAGGGTGTATATGGATGAGCGAATGGATGGTTTTGATGGGAGGTTTGCCTCATTGGCTCATGAGGCTCAGGACTTTAGGACCTATATGACTGGGAGAGTTGATCGCATTGATGGGCGCTTGGATGCTATTGACAATCAACTTCAAGAGCAGCGTGCAACTATGTTTGATATGAGGACTCATATGGACATCCAGCACTCAGCTCTTCATGGTAGGCTTGATGCCCATTCTGCTAGTGTGGATGCGAACTTTGGACATGTGCGCTCCGATCTTAGTCAGATTCTGTCAGCTCTTGGGAGATTCCAGCCCTATCATCGTGATGATGATCAGCAGCCACCACCCTCTTGAGTCCATGATGTTCCTTTGCACTACCTTTTATGTCTATGACTTTATTTTTAGCTATGTTGAAACTTTTGAGTATTTTGCTGTTTTTGGAGTTGGGTGTACTTTGTTTAAAACTCATGTTTCATGCTCTATGGATGGTGTGTGGAATGATGGATTTATGATATTTATGCATTAATCATGTTTTCTTCATGGTTTTCATGTTCTTTAAAGTTTTTTTTATTGCTTCATAGTCATATTTTTCTTCTTATTTACTCTTAAGGGAAAGTTTTCTTATTGGTATCCTTCATTCTCCACCTTGTTTCCAAAATGTTATCTTTTTTATCATGACAAAAAGGGGGAGAACGGAGATTAAAGAGAAAAGAGCATATTTTTTATTTTTTCCGCTTTCTTACTTTCACTCTGATGATATATGCTCTTACTCTGATACCAATGAGCACTTGATTATGATTATTATTGTATTACGTTGTGCTTGGCATTTTCTGGATTGTACAGGTTAAAAAGGTTCCTAGATTGAGGGGGAGCTCTCAACTGCTAGAGGTTTAATTATTTTGTCATCATCAAAAAGGGGGAGATTGTAAAATCAAATCTCCGATTAAGGTGGATTAATTTTGATGATGACAATGTAATTAAATTTTGGACTTAATTTGAAGAATGCAAGCTCAACAATAAAGAAGATCAAGTGCTTAGTTTAATTATTCATTCTCATTTATTCTTAATGTATTTTATTTTATTTATGAGAGTGGGTAGTTTAGGTTTTTATTCTCACATAAGGTCAAATGATATTCATGCATGAAAGGTTGAGATTAAAACCAATCAGACTTGAGAAATGAATTGAAAACAATGTTAGAAAACTTAATATTTCCAACATTGACCAATTCACTCGAGTGATTCTCAATTCACTCGAGTGATTTATGAATTTTCAGTAATATAGCCGTTGGATAAAGTAAAAAGGCAACACTATCAGAGTTGACCAAAAACACTCGAGTGTTTCCAAAAAGACTCGAGTGATTTAGGTCTGTCAGCAAATTTTTTAAACGTTAGAAGAGGACAAAAAGGGGGAATAACTTGGTTTTTCCTTCCCTTTTGTCCCCTCACTTATATTCTGAATAGTGGCCATTATCCAAGGAAACAAGCTTACATTCTCTCATTGATTCTCTCTCTCTCTCTCTCTCAAGTGTTAAAATCATTTTCTCTCTCTAAACTCAACCAAGCATTCATCTTTATTATTTGTCTTAGTGAGTTAAGAGGGTGTGCTTCATTTGTAAGAGAATTATTTGTTGTAAAATTCTCAAACACTCAAACACTTTAGCTTGTTTAGAAAATCTTGGTGAGGTATCCAAGTACTTGGTGAGGTATCCAAGTTCTCAAGCCTTGGGAGGTTCTCAAGCACAAAGACTAAGAGGATTCTTAGCTTGGTGGGCTCTTGGAGGTTCCAAGGAGCTTAAGAAGAAGGGACTCTTCATCACCAAATCAAGTTGGGGTAGAAATTTCAAGAGTTTGGTACACTCTTGAAAAGGGTTAGGATTGAGTGAGGAATCTCAATTTATCCTTGTAATTTCTAACAATTTGATTACTAGTAGAAACTCCTAAGTTGATTAGGGGGACTGGATTAGCACTCTATATTGAGTGTGAACCACGATAAAAATTGGTGTTGTCTCTCTCTTTTATAGCTTTCTTAGTTTTCAAGTAAAACCAAACCCTAAGTTCTCTAGAAAGGGGCTTTTATAATTCTAGTAGCAATTGGTTGCAATTAACTTGTTTTCAACTTGTTTTAATTTAGTTTAATTTCCCTCTACTTTGATTTATATCTGCCTTGGATTAGTCTTTAAGAAATTGAATCATTTTGCTAAATTTCTCTGAAACTGCTCCTTTCTGTTCTGCATAAAACACTCGAGTGTTTTACAATTCACTCAAGTATTTCGTAGCATTTCACTCGAGTGTTCTTCATTTTCACGCGAGTGTTTTTCAGGTTTTCTGAAAAACACGCGAGTATTTTTAAATTCACTCGAGTAAATTGCCCAGTTTCAGAAAAACAAGCTTTTGATCAATTATCTTTTAATTGCACCGAAAATTAGTCACTGTTGCTTCCATATTACTATTCACCCCCCCTCTAGTAATTGCTAAGCCCGCTTGTTGGTTTCCAACACATGTGTCCAGATATATTATTGAGTTGGGTGATATGGCTATCAATGAGGCCATAAAGATGAAATTATTCCCAAACTCATTGACCAAGAGTGCTTTCTCATGGTTTTTAACGTTAAAGCCTAACTTTATGCATTCTTGGGCACAATTTGAAGAGGCCTTTCATAACCAATTTTTCAGAGGGGAATTAAGAGTGACTCTCATTGATTTGCTTAGTGTGAAGCGCTACAACGGGGAGTCAATTAACAACTACCTTATGAGGTTTAGGCAAATGAGAATCAGATGTTTTATTCCTATCCCTGAAGTAGAGGTGGTCAAAATGGCAATTACTGGGTTAGATTATTTTATTAAGAAAAATCTAGTCTCTCAACATCTTGTCGACTTAGCCCAACTTGCTGAGAAGGTTCGACAGATAGAGCAACTGCATGAAGAATTTAAGTTCTATAATCCAAACATAAGTCCAATCAAGTTGGAGGAAGAACAATTCGACAAAGAAGACATGGAAGCCTACTTGGTGGATTATTATGGAATCAAGTTGGGAGATGTGGCCGTCAAAAAACGGCCTTCCCCCAAGAACAATTGAAAATGAATTAGCCTATTGTCGGCTTGCATGGCCGATAAGGCGGAACGCATCACACCCGAGTGTGTTCCAAAATTGGGTACTGGATGAAAGTCCCTAGTGTAATACTCGCAATTTCCTCAATTATTTTCTGTATTTAAAATGAAATAGAAATTTATTTATTTGACTTATTGGCTGAAATTTTATTTCTTGAATTAATTAAATTAATGTTTGATTTGATTTTTCATGAATTCATTAAATTGTAAATATTTATGTTTTATTTTATTAAAAACCGTGGGAAGTATATTTATTTTATTTAAATTAGATTTTTATTTTGTACTTCCTTTAAAGTGGAGAAGAAAAATTTTATTTCCCTCTTTTGTGTGTTGTACGGTCATGACCTAGAGGAGGAAGAAAAATTTTCAGCTTATCCTATAAGTTAAGTGAGGAGATGTATTTAGAGCCAAAAATTCAAATTCAAAAATGCCTTAATTATTTGTCTTACCCATGAAGCATCTTTTAGACAAAGCATTAATTACCCTATTAATTATGTCCCCCACTAAGCTAAGTGTAATAAAACCTAAGCCAACCAAAAAATTGAAAAAGAGCCCCTAATTCCCCTTGCCTTGTTCGAACCCCCCATTTTAGTTGGTGAACCCCAACCTAGTTTTTCTATAAATACCCACCCTAATGTTTAAGACCACCCTTATGCCTCATGTCTTAAGAACAAAAAAAGAAAAAGAGAAGAAGTGAGAAGAAGGAGGGAGACCGCGAGGGAGAGGAAGGAAGAGGAAGAGGAAGATTTGATTTTCTTGCTTGATTTTTGTTCTCTCATTAGGTAATGTTCTTCTAGCTTGTGTTCTTTCTTCTTTTCTTCTTTTGTTTTCTGGTTTTTCATGAGTTTCAAAGTAGGGTTTTTGTTGATCTTTGACTTTGAGCTTATGCATGTTGAATCTTTCTATTCCTTATGCTTTTTTATACTTATTTCTACTTGGATTGAAGCTTGAAAGTAAAAAAATGAGCATGCACCATGTTTGATGATGCTCACGGTTTTGAGCCCCTTTTTGTTTGAAATAATTTTTTATCTTTTATTTGTGTTTTATGCTTGATAACGAGTTGATATATCACGTTCATGAGCTATTTGTTATTGATTTGCAAAAATTTCTCTTGATTTTTTCATTGCATGTCACGGTTAGGGTTTGGATTTGGGGGAAATAAGATTATTTTCTCTTGCATGTAATTGAACCTTAATTCTTGCTATATGTTTGGTGTATTTTTGGTTTCTAAGTAAAAATTGCATGCTTAAATGAAATTTTGCCTTGATGTGTTTTATTTAGGGCCATACGGTTTGACCTTAAAGTGCATGCATGTGTGTTTAATAAATTTTGATGCATGATTTTTGTTTAAGTATGTGAATAATCTAAGTATGTGCATGTGTTTATTTGATAAAAAAAATGTAGGCTTTTGTTTATGTATGTGTGTGTATATATATATATATTCGGCCAAGACATGAGAAAAAGGCATGAACGATTTTTGTTTGATAAAAAGTTTAAGCTTTCAATCTTGCATGTGAGTATATTCGGTCTAAGCATGGAAATGCACTTAAA
The DNA here is from genome assembly GCA_037953625.1 of Crotalaria pallida. NCBI lineage: Eukaryota > Viridiplantae > Streptophyta > Magnoliopsida > Fabales > Fabaceae > Crotalaria > Crotalaria pallida. Next base: position 85,571,058 of record CM075649.1, read on the forward strand.
TGATTTTGTCTTTGAATGCATGTCAATGATTTGTTAAGCTTTGTTATTTTCTTAAGTATATTTTTGGTCTCCATGAGAAAATGAATACTTGGATTGATTTTGCCTTGATTTGTTGCTTTAAAGGTTCTATACGGTTTTGACAGTTAAGTTAAAATTTGGTGCTTGATCTTGCATGCATGTGTATTCGGCCTAATCATGGAAATGTGAATAAATAATTTTGTATGATGAAGTTTTGTGCCTTGGTTTGTATATGTGTGTGTATTCGGCCATGAAGGAAAGAGTGAGCAAATGGTTTTGTTTCATGAAAATAAAATTGGTGTTTGAGTGCTTGAATTGAATCATGATGATTTAAGTGTTTATGTTTATAATTTTTAGCCTATTTGTCTTTGATTCAATTCGGCCAAGCATTGTAAATGTACTAAGGGAATTTTGTTTTATGAAAATAAACTTGTATGTTGATGCTTGAACATGGTTAAGTTGTTTGAAGCTTGTAAAGTTTGCATTTGTGGCTTATCTCCTTGGTTTATATTCGGTTTTGTGTATGTAAATGTCTAAGTGATTTTATTCTTTGAAAATAAACTTGCATGATGATGCTTGAAGTTGATTAAGTGGATTTAAAGTGTTTGAAACTTGTAACCTTTGCTTTATTTTGGCTAAGTGCAATTCGGTTTCTTTGAGTTAAGTAGGTAAATATGAAAAAGAAATCGTTTTAAAAGTGATTATGTGTTGTATGAGTGATTTTGTGTTGGCTAATTGATTATATGAATGAATTCAATTGAAAAAGTGTTGTTTTGATGCTTTAAGGATTGTTAGAAAAATTTATGAATATTGCTTCGCCTTGATGCATAATTCGGCCAAGGTATGTTTAGTGGGATAGGACTTTACTTTGTTAAATGCTAATTGATATTTGAAAAGTGTATGAACTATGTGAATTGATTTATCAAAGTATTGTTTGTCGTTTGTATGTTGGTAATTATTTGAGAATGTTCGGGTACGCGATTAGTTTTGAAAATTAATTAATTTTAAGTTTGATTGCTTTGCATTATTTGGAATTGTTGGTGATGTTTAGTGGCTGTCCAAGTTTTACTTTAGTGATAAAGCTTGAATTTTAAAGTGTTAAAGTGTTTGTTTTGAGCAAAAGAATGATTTAAAACAAAAAGTACTTTTACGTTGTTTTCAGATTTTATTAAAGTGAGTTTGCAAAACAATTCTTTGCTGTCCAGAATTGTTTTAGTTTGTTTTTCAATTTTAAAAATGTGTTCAAGTGGTTTAAAGTAAAGTTTTTAAGAGATATTTGATTTAGGAAAAAGCCGGATTGAAAACGGTGAATTTTTCGGTGTTTTTGGATATGAATAAGGTGTTGTCCAAGGCGGACCAGCAGCCGGTATTTGATTTTAAAATTATTTGTGGATTATTTTCAATGTATTTTAAAGTATTTGAGTTGTCGTTTTATTTTGGAACGATTCGAGAAAAAGAAATGCGTTTTCGGGTAAAACGAAAGGATTTATTTTGAGTTTTGAAGTTTTATGTAAGTGATGAAGAATGAATAAGTTATTTGGAATTTTATATTAATATGTATTGTTTAATTTGAGGATATAAAGGTACCGCTCTCGAGAGTGATCGTGGAAATCGGAGTTTCGTGGATTCTCAGAGAGTTTCTGTTCGCAATCAAGGTAAGAATAATAGCTTGTCTGGAATGTATGCCATGATTAAATGAGTTTAGTTTCGATTGTTTAAATCGAAACTGTGATCGGATAAGGGTTAAGTAGTGTGAGGGCAATTGGTCTGTTTGATTGTTTGGCTCCTCGCACGAAAGACTAAGATCACTATTGCATTTATGTGTTGTTACTTGATTGATTTATTTGAACCTGAGAATATGCAAATATTATGCCTTCTCAAGCACGATGATTCATTCTGTTTTATCATGTTTAGCTTTATGCATGCCATTGAAAAAGATGAGATTAAAAAGTGATGAATGAATGCCATGAGTTTGTGGAATTAATGTTTGAAAGTGAATTTCCCTGATGAGCACCAAGTTGGATTTATGCTCTCTAAGATGAGTTTGTGCTGGCCACGAGAGTGATGCTCCGTGAGTCCGAGCCCTTAATGAGAAAGTGTTGTTGGAAAAGAATGAACGTTGGAAAATGTTGTTTAATTAGAGGTTGAGGATCACCGAAGGATGGATAAGGGTGACTCGTCCGCAATTAGGTTAATAAGCCTTAATAAAATATTTAAAAGACATTAATAATAACGCGGAGAGATGAGCGTGAAGTAGTGGAGAGGAAGATACTCTATCTATCTGCGGATATTCAGGAATGTGATTGAGATAGGGGAGGGTGATGACGGTGACTCGTCAAGAAACCTACGGTGCTTTTCTAGGCGGAACTAGACTATATGTGATCGGGACTTAAGACCCAAGAGATCGTAGCATGTTATGCACCGCGAACTAGAAAAGTATTGTCGCCCCCTTGATCAAATCTGAAGCGGTGAGAGGGAACCTGAACGAGGCGGGCAGATTGATTTGTTGTTGGGCCTTTGCGATATAGCGTAAAATATTAATTGTCTTAATGACCGGCCTGTACGGTTGTGGTCTTGACAAGTATATTATATGATGTTGGATTTTCTCGACTGTTCGACCGGCATGGGTTAAGGTTCATGAATGTCCTGTTTGCTTCCGACTAGGTTTGGGAGGATGTGGAGGAGATGTAGACATGAGTGCCAATTAGATAATTATCCCAGTGATGATTTAAAATACCCTGATATCATTGGTGATGAGAATTCCAATAAGACTTAATAAAGTACAGTAACAAAGTTAATTGCTCATAATGATTAAAAGTGTGGTACTGGGATTGATGGCAGTAAACTTGTAATAAGCTTGATGATGCGAGATCAATGAATTATTTATCTGATGATGATGATGATCATGCATTCATTCATATCCATATGCATTTGTGCTGTTATTTATTTCTGCTTTGAGATATGTTGTTCGTACGTCTCTTTTGTCGACGTGTCATGCGTCCAAAAAAGTTTATTCTTTCTCCCGTTCGTTGTTTCTCTTCCTTCTTCGTGGTGTCGCAACGGGCAGATGACGTACCACATCACAATCCAAATGTGGCCCCTAGCGCGGGGGGGGGGGGGGGGGGGGAGTGTGGTAAGCTACCCCTGATGGCTGGATCTGGAGAGGCCCGACTCGGTTGGAGATCAGTGACCCGGAGCACAGGTTGAGAGGTGCAAGGATCGACTTGCACATTGGTCGCATTACCCTGAGAGACTACATGGATGGTGGCCCTCGGACTTACTACGCACGAGGTTTGCAGCCTGTACCGCCTGCGGAGGTGAAGACTGAGGAGGAGGAGATAGCACCGGAGGATGATGAGGATCAGCCGACGACTTAGGGAGTCTCGTGGGTGTTGTGGCTAGGGTGTTTTTATTTTTGTTTGGATCTTGTCTCAACTGAGAGGCATGCTCTAAATATCTGATGATGTAATTACCTTTATCTTTTGGTGTATTTGGGACTTGGTGTCCACAACTCTTTTATGTTACTTTATTAACTGCCTTTAGAGACTTACGCAATTATGAAGTACGTATGGATTTTATGTGGCAATGTTAAAATGCAAAGTAAGTATTTTGGTGTGGTTCGGTGGATGTGTAATGTGTTTCGTAACAACTCGATTTTGTGTATGGCGGTGTTAATTATTTTTTTTTGACAAGCCGAACAATGCTATCTTTTGCAAATAATTAAAGTCAATGGATTTTGGAAATAAATAAAATGAACCAAGAAAAGTACGTGTATACAATTGTGTACTAAAAAAAATCGACCCTTATTTTTACTAATATTTTAATGAATAAAATGCAATATTTTTGGGGAACAAAATCGGGGTGTTACACCTTGATATTCGAGGAAAGGCATCAAGAGAAGAATTTAAGTTTTCAAGGGAAGATCCAAGAAGTGAAGTGGCAATTACTATACATTTTAATTCAAATTTCTCAAAGAACAAAGTGGTGATATTGCCATCGACACATCAACAAGAGTTTTGATAAGGTAAGTTTTGAAAAGTTAAGAAATGTGAAAGTGATGTCAAAGCAGATGTACTCATGTTAGATTAGATCAATATGAAAGTGACCTCAAGTGCATGTACTCATATTATCTTCACCTTGTTGAATTTATTTTTGTCAAATTATTGATTCTAACAAAGGCCAGAGCATACACTGATCATGGATCAATTTATTACTATTTATCTTTTTCCTTTGACTAGTCAAAGGACAAATACTAGGGGGGCCTATGTTAATACCAAAAATAATATTTTGGTATTTGTCGACAATGTTACATATTTGATATGAGGTATGAAGATCAAAGTACATGCTTCGACAAATGCAATTACAATGACTTAGTAAATGGCCTTCGACACATGCATGCTGCTATTTGCATGCTTAATACTGCTTCGATAAAATGAGGCACAAATCAGACAATAAGCCTTAATATTCAATATAAGTGCATATATAATAGGCTTCGACTAGTCTTGGCCAAAAGCTTCGACACCAGAGATTGGACATAGGACTTCGACAATTGCATGGAATTTGCGCGCAGTTACAAATGCATGGAGCACTTAGTGAAAGTTACTAGTAATTTAGGAATGAAATTAGGAAGTTACGTGCACTTATTAGGTAGTTACTAGTAGTTTTATTTTTAATAATACATGTGTCAATGGGCAGTTTTAGGTAGTTATCTTTATTTGTCTATATACTAGGAGTTCTTATGTAATATTGGTTGGCACTTGGTTACTCCTACACATCTCACCGAATCAGATTGACAGCCTTGTGACCTTCTACTTTTAATTCAATGCAATTTCCCTTTTCCTTTAAATTTCAGCCCTTTAATTTCTTGTCACATTTACTTTCTTGCAATTTAATTTCAAAGTCCTTACTTTTCTTCTCATCGTCCCTTTACCAATTTCCACCACTTGAAAAAGAACAAGATTACCACATAACTTGTCCGAATCCACTACCTTAAACACACCCTTAGAAAGACTTAGTTTTGTCGGAAACTTGTCTTTTTTTCCCGTAAACACCCCCTACTTGTATCGTATCCGCACTCATGTAACAAATGTTATAAGACTTAATTTCAGATTTTTCATATCTTCCACCATAACAGTTAAGACTCACAAAACTTCTGTTTCAGCATTACATTATCATATACTTTTAAGAGTTGATTTTATTTCAATAAGGTTGATTAGCTATTATTTTTAAAAATTATCTCAACTACTTTTTTTAAAACACTAATATTATCTATAAATTTTCAAAAAACTAGGTTTACATTTAAATAACATTTAAAAATTAAAAATAAATAAAAGTTAACATTACAATAATTATTGTTAGATAATATTACCTACTTAAAATTATAAAGTGCTTTTAAAAAATAAATGCAACTTAATTCAAATTCTTATAAATTAATTAACGCTTCTATAAAAAGAAACATATATATTTATATTAATGAATTTATTATTTTTTTATTATTAGGGTGATGTAGAGTAAAAAAGTATTATTATTTGTTATTATGATCATTATTTATTATTGTTATTATTATTATTATTATTATTATTATTATGAGGGTGATCTAATATTAAAAAAATGAAAAAAAAATTAGTCCACGGAGTTTTAAGTTAAGTCTTTAAAATAAGTTTAAAGATTTAATTTAAAAATCTTCACCACATTTTGAAGAATATCATACTTTTATAAAAAAAGATTTGATGTTAAAACTTTTTACGAAACTTTCTCTAAGATTTTGTTATGGATGTACTTTCCCAACTACTCCCTCTATTTATAATTATAAGCAATAAATATTGAGTTTCTCTTGTCTCTAAATATAAGCTTATATCACAATTTTTCATATCATTAATTACTTGTTTTCTACAAACGCATCTAATTAGTCGGCATTTCTTCGAGTCTCAATAATAATTATAAGGATAATTTTGAAAAATTATATCAAATATTATCATTTCCAATACCACTAACAATATTACCTAATTTTTTTTAATCCACGTAAAAGTTTACCTTGGTTATATTTAAAAATTGAAGTAATTTATAAGAATTCAATTAACTTTTTTTTATCAACAAAAGTGAAATTTCATTAAGAGTACTAGATGTACTCAACAAAATACAAATTAACTGTTTAATACATAAGCATTCAATTAATTTGTAAGCTAGTTGTGCAGAACAAAGTTAGAGCTGGTTTAACTGACTTTTGACTCAAATAATTAATGGGCCCAATGTTCTTTTACGACGACTAGGAAGTCTTGGTTGGCTGAACTGATCTGGAGGTCTTTATCGAAGATGACAGAATCACACTAGGGCCCATTTTTGGCCCATTCATAGAACAAATCCTTGAAATTTGTGATTCAAGTCAATCCTTTTAGGGGTTAGTATTTTTCCCCTTTGATTATTGCCCTAATAATCTTGGTTGTTGACACCACTTGCGTCATCTTGATTTGAATGGAGGGGGACAATACTCCTGCACTCTTTGCATGTTCATCAAGTTGTGGATTTCTGTTTACCAAGATTTTCTTCAACTAATTTTTTCCCCTGGTCTTTTACTCCTATCAATAGTAAATATAAGTAACGTTATTTATACAAAATTATTAGATAAAACTTTTTAGGCTTAAATATGAAAATGGTCCCTATAAATATTGACTTTTTTGAAATTGGTCCCTGTAAAATTTTTCTTTTGGTTTTGGTCCCTATATTTATAAATTTTTTTGGTTTTGATCCCTCCTGTTATATGTTGATAAAAAATGCCGAAAATGTAATATATTATATTCTAACACTAATTAAGGATGATATTTTTGTATTAATTCTCAAGGGTAAACAGACAATTTACATTATATAAGAAAACCGGTTCAAAAACCATGACACCAGAGGGACCAAAACCTATCAAATCTAAATAATAGAGGGACCAAAACAAACTACAAACATAATTATGGGGACCAAAATTTAACATGAAGGACCAAAATCAAAACGTTTTGTAAGTATAGAAACCAAAACCAAAAGAAAAATTTTACAAGGACTAATTTCAAATAAGTCAATATTTACAGGGACATTTTCGTATTTAAGCCAACTTTTTATATACATATTGTACAATTTATGCAAGTATATTTTGTCGAGTATGACATAAATTTCATTAAAAATTAATGGCCTAATTATGTCATAAGTTCCTGAAGTTTTGGGTACTTTTGTCAAATACCCTTATTTTTTTTTCAATGTCTAACTCCCCGAAGTTACTTCTGGGTTTGTCATATACCCCTACTATCAATTCTGATCAATTTTGGTGACATGTAACATCAGAATCCTAGTCAGATGTAGGAGGTTAGGCACGTGGGCGAAGATCCCGTTTTTTTTAATTAAAAAACTAAAAAACTTAATATTTTTATATTTTTAGTTAAAAAGAAAAGACAAAAAGGATTGAATAGAGATGTCGTCTTCGCCCATGTGACATCACGCGACACCACATGGCCAACCTCCTATGTCTGACTAGGATTCTGATGTTACATGTCAGCAAAATTGGCCAAAATCGGTAGTAGGGGTATATGACAAACCCAGAAGTAACTTCGAGGAATCAGACATTAAAAAAAAGAATAAGGCTATCTGACAAAAGTACCCCAAATTTCAGGGACTTGTGCATTATAATTAAGCCAAAATTAATACCTTCGTCCCTAAATATAAATGTTAGACCCTTTTTGACATTTTTATTTTGTTATAAGACCCTATACCGATTTTTAATGATAATTAATTACTTATTTTCATAAACATTCTTATTTATTTAATACTTTTTAGATTTTCAATACTATTAAAATTTAAAAGGGGTAGTTTTGAAAATACACATCAAATGTTCACATTTCCAATGACATTAACTGAATTAAACAACTTTCTTAATAAACGTGAAATTTACCAAAGGGGTCTAATATATACCCGGCAAAAAAAAATCTGGCCCGACCGGACCTGCTCGAATAAGCCCGATTTTAAAGTGGGCTTAGACTCTTAAAACGTAACCCGAATAGATCCCGAGTTTTTTTAGCCCGAATTTTAAAGCCCGAACCCGGCATACATTCGGGCGACCCGCTTAAAAAAGTCCGATTTAGTGTAAAAAGATGACCCGCTCATGAGTTTAATAAGATGGTTTTTGACCCAAATTTTATATGGACTTTTTAGCCCGGCCCGATCTTGACCCGAGCCCAAAGCGGGCCGACCCCGAACCCGGTCGGGTAGGCCGAATTGCCACCTATAAACATGATAATGTAAGAGTACTATCGTCACATACCTGATAACAACAGACTTGACCAACTCTTCAAATTCTTTGTGCAAACCGCGCAACGTAACTGCCTTCTCCATTTTCTATCTTCAATTGTTGTTAATATTTGTTATAATCCTTTATTGATTTTTCTCCTAACTTCTCTAGTACACATCCACAACAGCCTTGTATATATTATATACTCTACAAACATTATTAATTGAACAAAATAGAATTCTTGTATTCATCTTATATGGTATCATATAAGCCATAGCTTCAAAGCTCACAATCCAACAGCAATGGCTCTTTCCACCTTTACCACACCCCTTGTTGAATTTAACACTGTCGTCTCTTCCTATCAAACTAACCTTATCCAATTTTCCTACCTGGTTCAAACAACTCACCAACCATCTCATTGCCAATTATGTGACCGACTATGTTAATGGCACCATTCCTTGTCCTTCTGCCACACTTGGTACTAGAGAGGATATTACTGCTAATTGTAACACCCCGGTTCATCTTAATTTATAAATAAATGAAAATAGTGTAAAAATAATAAAAATCTATACATATAATTGAGGAACTCAAAATTATCTTTAATAAAAAAGTTTATAAACAACTTTGGGGTATTCAATTACAATACCCAACAACATAAATTAGAGTTCCTTTCCTTCGACTCTTCTGCTGCGACACTCTGATCTTCAAACTTCTTGGACATTTACCTAAAATGTTAAGCCACGAAGGGGTGAGACCTTTTCAAAACACGTTGTGTAGTGGATCTGAAAAATAGGGAATGTCCCTGACCTAGGGGACCTCAAGACCAATGACTAGTAGTCCTGAAATCTGAGTGAGATCAGGGGTTTATGTGTGATGGTAATGGAATGTTTCTGAATATTTAGTTGAAATACCCAGGTTCTCACTCTGTCAACTAAGAGTGTGTGTAGCGTGTCAACATAGGGATGAGAAAAACCTTGCCTGAACCTAAGGCATGATAATGCCTTTTATAAGGTGTGTGGGTATGGGCCTGTATTGAGGCCCGTTAGGGTTACCATGCTGACGTCAGGCTCTGTAAATATCTGGTAAATATCTGTGGTTGTCTAGTGGATAGACTGCGCAGTACTGTGTACCAGAGAGCCTAGACGATTTAGTTGGTCTCATGTCTAAGTCGTGTGCTGGACTAGGGGGTGGTCTTCGGATCCGAGCTCTGGATCGAGTGTCGAGCAGCCTTGTCCAGTTGGTCACCGGGGGACCTACTCGAGGTCGGCCCAGTTTTACGGTTGGTTGGCGACCATGTCTGTTTGTAGTTAGTCCGAGTAGTAGGCGATAAGCCTTCGAACTGTCAGGACGTTGAGTCTTAAATGAATGGACCTAGGTCGGTCAAGGAAGGTATCAGTTCGGTTAACCCTTGTTGGACTCTCTAGCAAGTATACTAGATCGTAGAAAAGTAATAAAGTAGAAGTAAACTTATCTTTCCCACGAGGATTGCAATTTGTTTTCAATAACTTTCACCTTATTATAATTACTAATGAAACTTGAAAAGTAACTAATATTTTTGGGTTTTTTGATTAATTAAATTGAAAAACTAAAATAAGAAATAAAACAGAAATTAAATGGTGTTTGTGAGATGAATGAGAAAAGCGTTAGGAACGTGGTTTCATTGCAGGACCTAGATACTAGTTATGAATTTATGTTTTCCATTAAATCTCTGACATCCCAGAGGTAATAAAAACCAGATGTCTCTGTGAATTTATGTTTCTTATTCAATATGAGAATCCTTAATGTCTTCAGCGATTTTGACATATGAATAACCACTAATTAAGCACACTGGAATATTAAAGTCTATAGGGTTAACCGAACTGAGACCTTCCTTGGCCAACTTAAGTCCATTCACACCAGTCCCAATGCCATGACAGTTTGAAGGCTTCCCGCCTATTACTCAAACTAATCATGAAGGACAACCAGTGCCGCCAAGTCCCAACTAATCATGAAGGACAACCAGTGCCGCCAAGTCCCAACTGGACGAATCAAGGCCGAACACAAGATCGGCACTTCATCAAAGCTCGCCTGTCCTCCACACAGGTCGGAACTTTGACAGTTAACCCGACCTCAGATTGACCAGGACAAGTTGCCTCTAACTGATCTTTTACGGGTTGAGAGCATTCCATACGACCTGGTCTTCATCAGGTCGGACCCCCCTACATGGTCGCTAACCGACCATACACTCGACCTCCCTTAGGAGCACACCGAATAGCCCAACTAGGGATGGGTAGGCATTCATCCGACCTCGGGACGCTATACAGGTCGCGCCATACACCCTACATCCTTAATGCAGGCTAGACATGAGACCAACTGACAGTCTAGGCTCTCTGATACACAATACTGCGCAATCTATACACTAGACAGCCACATATATTTATCAGATATTTTACAAAGCCTGACGTCAGCGCGGTAACCCTAACGGGCCTATATACAGGCCCAACACCCGCACACCCTATAAAAGGAATCCTCATGCCTTAGGGTCAGGTAAGAGTTTTCTCATCCTTATGTTGACACTTTGCACATACTCTTGGTTGACAGAGGGAGAACCTGGGTATCCCAACTGGATATTCAGAAACATTCCATTCCGTCACACATAAATCCCTGATCTCACACAGATTTCAGGACCACTAGTCATGGGTCTTGAGGTCCCCTAGGTCAGGGACATTTCCTATTTTCCAGATCCACTACATTGGCGCCGTCTGTGGGAATGTTAAACTTCGATTCCAAACCACCGTTAGAAGATGACCAAACTTTACCTGAACGCTGACAACACCTCCGCCCAGTGCCCTCCGATGCGACATTAGGATCCAGACACACCTGAGATCCTCACGATCGCTGGAGATCTCGCGAGTGAAGGCGAGAAATGGGCTGAACGGAGGCGTTACGTTGGACAGATCCACGGCCAAAAGGCCGTAAAAAGGGTTAAGAGAGAGGCCACCACCTCGCTTAGCTTCGAAGATAGTGACTACAACAACATCCTAAGGGACCACGATGACCCCATGGTCATCACCGTCGCGGTAGGAAACTACACAGTCCGCAGGATGCTGGTAGACCAGGGTAGTTCAGCGGATGTGATATTTGAGCCCCTGTTGAAATCCATGGGCCTGAAAAGGTCAGATCTGTCCCCAGTATCAGGACCTTTGGTAGGGTTTGCAGGGGACGTAGTATTCCCCCTGGGCAAGATCCGCTTGCCTATAAGCATGAGAGTCGGACCGTCTGCTCAAACGTAGATGGTTAACTTCCATGTGGTCGACTACCCTTCATTGTACAACGGTATCTTGGGCAGACCATGCATACATGCTTTCGGCGCAGTGGTATCCACCGTACACCTAGCCATGAAATTCCCTGGCACTGATGAGCATGTTTTCACGATTCGAGCTGACCAGGTGGAAGCACGAAAGTGCTACAACTCCAGTTTGGGGAAGAGAAAGGCAGAAGGACCGCTGCATTTGGAGAAACCCCAACTCGGTAAGGGTAGGGTTAACCTTACAGACCTAGACGTCCGTAGAGAGTAGGATGAAACCCGTCCCGCCCCTGAAGGGGAGTGGGAGTATGTGCTTTAGATGAAAACCCGGAACATCGAATCAAGATCGGTGCAGGACTTCCCCAACCTATCAAGGAGGAGCTGGCAAACCTCCTCCGCACCCATAACGAGTTATTCGCCTGGACGTCGGCGGACATGCTAGGGATAGATCCAAACTTCATCTGCCACCGATTAAGCGTATATCCCGATGCAAAACCGGTGGTTCAAAAAAGGAGACAAGTGGGAGGCGAGAAAGTTGCCGCTATAGAAGAAAAAGTGGTCGAGCTCGAAGACGCTGGCTTTATCCGAGAGATCAACTACACCGACTAGCTAGCGAACATCATGTAGTCAAAAGTCAAATGAGAAGTGGACGATGTGTGTGGATTACACCGACCTCAACAAGGTCTGTCCCAAAGACCGGTACCCACTTTCCCTCATCGACAAGCTAGTTGATAACTCGGTTGGGTACCGGCTTCTCTCCTTCCTCGACGCATATTCAGGTTACAACCAGATCCCGATGTACCCCCCGGACCACGAAAAAACAACTTTCATCACAAAGAAAGCAACTTACTGTTACAACGTCATGCCCTTTGGCCTCAAAAACGCAGGCGCAACCTACCAAAGGATGATGAACAAGGTGTTCGACGGGCTCATCGGTGACAAGATGGCAATCTACGTGGATGACATGATTGCAAAATCAAAGAAAAAAGAAAAAAATCCACAGGACTTGGCAACCATCTTAGATCGGGTTAAATAACACAATATGCGTCTGAACCCCGAAAAATGCACTTTCGGGGTACCGGCGGGCTCATTCCTCGGATTCATGCTCACTGAAAGGGGGATCGAAGCAAATCCCGAAAAGTGCCAAGCAATCCTGGACATGAGAAGCCCCGCCGACGTGAAGCAAGTGCAACAACTAACTGGAAGGGTAGCTGCACTCTCAAGATTTCGATCTCAATCCTCTAGGAAGTCCCTCCCATGGTATCAACTCCTTAGAAAAAACAAGGAGTTCCTGTGGGATGAGCGATGTGAAACTGCCTTTCTTGAACTCAAGGAGTACCTGTCTATACCCCCCGTACTGACGAGCCCGAATGAAGGAGAAATCCTTTATCTATACCTCTCAGTAGGGGAACACGCCGTCAGCTCGGTGTTGGTGACAGAGTCAGGCAAAACGGAGTCACCAATTTACTTCGTCAGTAAAGTACTCCAAGGCCCTGAAACAAGATACTCAAAGTTAGAAAAGGTGGCTTTATGCCTCATAATCACATCGAGGAGGTTAAGACAATACTTCCAGAGCCACAAGATCGTGATCCGAATCGATAAGCCAATAAGACAAGTATTGCAAAAACCCGACCTCGCGGAAGAATGGTTTCCTGGGCGATCGAATTATCCGAGTTCGACCTACTGTACGGATCTCGAAGATCAATAAAATCACAAGTCCCAGCCGACTTCGTGACGGAGTTTCCCGAACCTTCCACAGGATAGAACTCCCAGAGCTGGACCCTCTATGTCGACTGGTCCAGTAATTTGAAAGGTGCAGGGGCTGGGGTAATCTTGGAAAACGATGAAGGAGTCAGCTTAGAGTATTCACTCAAGTTCGAATTCTCCACGTCCAATAACCATGCCGAGTATGAAGCTGTTCTCGCAGGGATAAAGCTTGCCAAAGAAATGGGGGCTACCACGATACGGATCTTTTCACATTCACAGCTGGTAGTCTCTCAAGTAAAAGGCGAGTACTAGGCCAAGGAACCTATCCTTCAGAAGTACTAGGACAGGGTTAGGTTCCTTGCCTCCGAGTTTTCACACTTAGAAATCACTCACATTCTCCGAGAGTCGAACAACTGCGCTGACATATTCACCAAGCTCGCCAGCACCAAAGGCTCAGGCCATAACTGTAACACCCCGATTTATAATTAAAAGATTAACAAACTTAAGTTTAAAATAAAATAGTGAATTGAAAATTTATTTTTACAAAACAAGTTTATAATACACATTGGGGGAATTCATTCATAATATACATAGCTTCAACTGGAATTCCCTTCTTTCGACTTGTCCGCTGCGCACTCTGATCTTCAAGCTCCTTGATTATGCACATAAAATGTTAACCACTAAGGGTGAGACCTTTTTACAAGACAGTGAATTATAAGATAGTACATAGTTCATAACAAGAATTCAAGACTAATAATCAGATCAGACCAAGGACCAACAAATTCACCATATTCGTATGCCAATATCTTTCACACATACACTTCCATGTTCAGTAAAATTCACATTAATAACAATGATTTTCTTTTATCAAACATCAACTCTTTTTCTGCATGCAATTACTATCTTATTCCATACTTACATCTTTTTCATCTCTTTTCATTACTTTAACTTTTCTTTTCTCTTTTCATACTCTTTGAGTTTTTCATAGAATTTTAGAAATTATTACGTGGATCCATCATTGCGTACGGTTTCCTACGGACGACGTCTTACAAGATCTGGAATCGCACAATCCAAGTATATCTTTATTATTATTATATGGTGTGTGTGTCCATCATAATTAGTAAATGATTCAAAAATGTCAAATTATAATACTTAAACATCACACCTCATTCATACAGTCCAGCCAAGACAATACATGCATTAAAGTATGTAAATCACACTTTTCATGTCAAAATAGGTCATTTAAGCACACTCACCATTAAATAGGACAAGTATCAAATCCGTATCATTTCAATTTCAAATCACACGAAACTTTGCATAACTCAATGATATATATACAGAGGCGACATATCCAAAATTCAGGCCAATCGGAATTACGGAAGTATGAGATCTATCATTTACCCGAAAACCGAAAACGTGGATTTTCACATAGCTGTAACCGAAATGCAATTATGTAAAATATCAAAACAATTCCAAATATCATGAAAACTTACAGGGACAGACCAAATATATAACAGAACATCATATAAAATTTTCAAGTCATTCAGACATGTGGAAGGAAGATTTCCCAATTTATTTAGTATCACAATCATCAACATTCTCACATAAAGTATACGTCAAGCAACACATAGCCATCAATGCATTCATAGTCCATGCTATGCACACCAATGCATGCTCACTACTCTTAGTAGGTACGCCATTGAATCCTAGTTTGCTTAGGCCATTGCCTTAACATTTCATACATTCCACTTTCTCATTCCAAATCCACATTTTTCATTTTAAATCAATATTTCTCTTTCCAAATTAACAATTCAAACCTAGGATTCAATGTGACCTATCATGCCACACAGGCTTACTCATACAATGGCCATAAAAACCCGCAATCCACCCTCAATAGTTGCCACACAGGCTCCCTCACCTCCTTATAACTTCGCACACACGTAGGTGACATCCTTCTTATTTGACTTTGAGACATATTATTTTTAAATTACTTATTCATTAGTCTCAACTTCAAATAAAAAGATTCATTATGAAATGTTATGCATGAATGCAAAATGGGATATTCAAACATAGTCTCATCATTTTCTTTTTTTCCTTTTATATTATTCTATTAGACCATCAATAATCAAAATCATCCACACTAAGCACTTATTTGAACATAATAAGTTTCTAACAGATAACACATAATGCGTAACAACCATCAATATCAACAAATTAGTCGACATACTCAGGTATGTCTCAGTATGCTTAAAATAAATCAACTCCCTAGGGTTCTTTACTTCCTACTTTAATATCATACAAAAGGAAATTAAATAAAATTATTTCCAAATAAGATAAAATCTACTCATAATATATTATTTACTCCTAATCAAACTCTAAACAAATCTTAATTTGTTACCCACAACCCAATTCAACCATTAATCACAATTTCTATTATAAATTATAACTATCCCTAACTCAAAGTGTGGAAAAAAGACTCCCCTTCCCTTGGAAATCCTAGTCATAGTGACAGAGTCATTTTTACATCCGCGACTTGCTCCGGGGTCAAGGTCAATAACAACGTGTTGAATCTAAATAGGGACATGTGATAAAACTAATTATAACATTAAAATATATATATCAAATAAATTCATTTTGATCAAAACAATAAATATATATTATTATAAAATAAAGATATATCACTTTTTCCCAAAACATCTCTTTATTTGAAAATATAGGGATAATAAAAATATTAACGCATCGTAAAATAAATTACATAGATATGTAGAGAGAGTTGAGGAGATTATATACCTAACAAGGATTTAAGATTGGACGGTTGGATCTTCAGTTATTGAACTGAGAAGTTGAGAAAAAGGAAAATACTCCCAATTGTTTCCGCCACACTCGCAGCCCTATGATCCCTCTCTAGTTCTTTCTTTATGTTTCATTCTCTCTCTCTCCCTCTTATCTACTCCTTCTCTCTCACTCTGTGTCTATCTTTCTTTGTTTTATATTGGGGTGGGACGGTGGGGACTTGGGGTAGATTTAGGAATTAAATATATATTTTAACAATATATTCTAATTTGTGGGTGAATGTGTGTAAGTATTTTGGATTATAACTAAAAGTTGGATGATATTAAAAATAAAATATGTTTAGGTAAAACAATATTGTATTTTTAATTACTCAAAATTGATTGAAAAATAATAAAGTTACCGGTCCCTCCGGATAGCTATTGCGTAAGAAAAATTATCGAAATTCAAAAGTAAATATATTTCCTAAATCTTGATATTAAACTTGATAATATATAATATTTAAAATTTTGAAGTAGAAAATTATTATATATAACTTAAACTGGTAATATATTAAACCAGTCTAGAAGCTAAAAATAAAATAGCCTCCGAACACTATGAAAATTTACAGGGACGCTCAAAATATTAAGTTAAACATATTTTTATAAAAGAAACTATTTATAAAAATGCCTCTAAGGCTTGCCACTTGAACTCCTTGTCAAAATGTTAATTAAACTAAATAAAAGTACTACTTTATTTTTGGAAAGCGTATGATAATAAATTTATACTTATTTTGACTAGAAAACATATTTCAAATATAATGATGAAATCAGAATTTTATTCCGAGACTCAAATCTTGAAAACATCATATTAAATCATTTAATTATTTTACTTAAAGTATTAAAAATAGCGGGATGTTACAATCTCTCCCACTTATTGGATTTTCGTCCCCGAAATTCCGTTCAATTCTTTCAATGGAGAACCATCCCAAACACAAGGTCTTTCGGCTACGACACTCCCTTCTTTTTAGTTCCATTCCTCCACTTGGAATTGACATACTACCTTGCATTAGTACGTCACTGAACTCTTGCACTCAATGAAGAATACAAGTTATGGTTCAATTTGGTTAGTTCGACCCGAAAAAGCTTTAAGGTTCGCAAGGTTTACTCCTTTGAACGCCAAACATTTCAAGAGTCTTACCAGAAAGACTTCATTTGGTCTTGGGTTTCTAAAATCATGCAGAATTCTGGAGATAGTGTCTAAGGTCATCTAGGCTTTCCCAGACATTTACACTTAACCTCTGAAAAGGGGTACTAGTCAGGCTAGTTTCTGCCTTCTATGTCTGATTGGTTCTGTGCCATTTTAAGACTTCTAATGATATCGACCATTAATAAACGTAAAGACTGAGGCATCAGTCCCAATCTCACATCCATCAATAGTGACATCATTGTAAGATTTACAAATGACACCGTCACTTAACAGCTGCCGGACCCAGAGACACCTACTTCTATTCTTACACGCTATCTAAATGGCAGCATCAACAAGGGTTTGATCATAATCTACCTAAAGACATACAACTTAGGTACTACTCTTAAACCCTAATCAAACACATTTATTGTTCAAGTAGGCATTTAGTACATACACATCATTCAAAATTCAAGCATGCACAACAACATTTCATATCAACACATGATTGCAAACACTAACCTGAGCAATCTCTACCTCCTCTTAACCTAATCCTGATCTCCCTGGATTAACCTAAGGTTCAGGCTTACATCTATATACACATTCTTAACAAGCAGCACACATTCAAAACTAGTTTCATAAAGAGTTTAGAAAAATATGGTTTTCATGATTTATTCAACAACCCAAAATCAGAAAACCATATAATTGAAATAAAAAGGAACTTTTGAAAACAAAATTTGATTTCAATTTCAAAGGTCATAAAAGTTTTTACAAGTTGGGTCCCTTCATATAGAAGAACAACATGGTAAATTTTCAGGTTACTTGGAGTTCACTAGGTTCAGCTTTAGTTTTACAACCGCTTTGTCCAAACATTAAAAATAGCAAGAGCTGAACCTAAATTAGATTTCTTTAAAGGTGGTAAACAAACTTCAAAGAACCTCAAAATTTAAAGGGACTAAACATATACTCAGCCCCAAAGGTTGTGTAAGGTTTTCAAACCGATTCAGAGCACGTTAGACTTGATTTTACCCTTCGTTCACAGTACAGGAAAAACACTGTAACTGTCAGGTCTAATTGCAAAAGAAAATATAACATTTATTTAAAATGCTACTTGCTCCAAGCAGTTTGAAATTCCATTTAAAAACTTTGGTTCAACCTTAAAAGGCTCACATACAATTTCCCAAATCATTTTGACCATCTCAAGCCTAAAAACTCAGTTTTCCATTTTATGTAAAATCCCTGATTTCCCAACAAGCACTTAACTACAAACGCATACATTTTTAAAACCTTTGGTTTGAAAAATCACTAGGTATGAGAATTTAAAAAGATCCCATACTAGTGGAACACTTAGAAAACAGTGATGCATTAAAAACAAAATTCTTTGCAAATTTGGTTCCTCTCTTGATAAGAGACAATTTGTTTCATTTGAAAAAAATTCAATAAAACTTTTAAATCATGCACCTCACAATAAAGAGCTATCTCCATCTAATTTCGTAAGAACCTAGATGAAGGAGTGAAAGATCACTCAAAATTGGTAAACTCAAAGGAAAAGGAATATACCTTGTTCTTGGAAAAATTTAGTTTAGTTCATCTTCAAAAGTTGAAACAATTACATTCCCTTTTGACTTCAAGTTTGAAAATTGAGTTTTCATTCTGAATTGATTTGAGTTGCATAAGAAGGGTTCCTATTTGATCAATGTGTGACTTGGTTAAAAAATTCACTACTCGATCACTTAGAAATCCTTGCTTTTCTTACTATTTCTTGAAAATTTGTCGTGTAACCTCACGATCCATTTGGAATGATTGTGGTTTGGTGCAACTTTTTAAAATTCATTTTAAACACTCACATAATCAAACAAGCATTTATCATAACATTTACTCACGAGCATCAAACAAAAATTCATTTTTCATATATTACTATCAAGCACATAAATCAATCAAACATATACAAATGAAATCAGTTTTATCCTGAACACAATTTCCAAAAACAACATTTTTAGTCAATGCTTAGTGGAAATAGTTTTGGGACTTCAAACATAAGGATGGCAATTGAAAAGCTCTTAATCCCAAAATTGTTTGAAAACATTTTCGAGAGTTTAAATTCATTTCCACATAAACATAGACTTTTTCATATATACAAAATACACTACCATCAATATAATCTAAAGTGATGCGAGAACCTCTAGATTGAATTTTAATCCCTTTCTCGATTAAATAAACCTCTATCCGTTATAAAATTTTATTACAGTAGCTCGGGTTTTAAGTTCAATCGTTAGAAGCTCCATACTTATCTTTCGTTTAGTATTAAAGTCATCGGAATCAAATTAGTGGTGAAATCAACTACAAGTTCCCTTCTAATTTCCTTCCGCCTACTTTAACGCTAAACTATTTCACATACCAACATACTTCGAGAACCTATTGATTGAATTCAAACCGCTTCTCAAACTTGAACAAAAAGTTACTTTTATGTTTGCAATTCAATTTAGTATAGTTCAGCGGTTCAAATCCGATCGATTAGTACTCGATTCCTATTTTTCATTTGGTGCCACACTCACTTGAATCAAGTTTAGCTATGGAACCGCTTATTAATTTAATATGAACATTATTTTTCGTTCTCTTAGATACTAATCTAATCAACGTGACTTTAATCACTTGGTTGGATTAGAATTCGAGATTCATAAGTTATTTATTCCATGCGTTCCATTTCTAATTCCTGTTCAATTACTCTGACACCAATTTACTCCACAAACACACATTAAAATCATACACATATGCACATAGCAAAGCAATAAGACACAAAAGAACTAACACAAAAGTTTTATATATAGGAAATTGGTTACCAATTCATGACGATGCACAAACTCCTAGATTTCGACGGCGTCACCTCCCGATAAATGCAGCATCAGATTGGCCAGTTCCAACACTACATTCCATCAGTGGTAATAGCCCTCGACATCCAGTTTAAGTTTCTGTACTTCATTTTTGATTAGCAAGATTTCCTTTGTAAGGAGCTTTAATTTTTAATTAACTCACAACTTAGAATTTGCATCCCTTAAACAAGAATCAATTTGCATACTTTAAGTTTCCTGTTTTTCAATTGGGTAACACTTACAATATGCGATTCCTTGAATCCCTATGGGATCCGCTTAGGTTCCAAAGTATTCACTTTCGTTTCCACTTTATACACAACTTTCTTAACTTGACAATTATTAATATTCTCATTTGCAAACATAAACTCATTCTGCATCATACAAGGCACATTATTCAATCACAAATTAGCATTTAGTACCAAACATGATCATCAACTACTTAACATTAAAATTTCCACTTAAAAGGGTCTTACCTTTGGAAAAGAAGCTCGAGATGAGAGTGTTCGCAGCGAGATCGGGACCACTTTCCCTCAGATCGGAATGAAGGAACTGCTCTGATACCATAAATGTAACACCCCGATTTATAATTAAAAGATTATAAAACTTAAGTTTAAAATAAAATAGTGAATTGAAAATTTCTTTTTACAAAACAAGTTTATAGTACACATTGGGGGAATTCATTCATAATATACATAGCTTCAACTGGAATTCCCTTCTTTCGACTTGTCCGCTGCGCACTCTGATCTTCAAGCTCCTTGATTATGCACCTAAAATGTTAACCACTAAGGATGAGACCTTTTCATAACACAGTGAATTATAAGATAGTACATAGTTCATAACAAGAATTCAAGACTAATAATCAGATCAGACCAAGGACCAACAAATTCACCATATTCGTATGCCAATATCTTTCACACCTACACTTCCATGTTCAGTAAAATTCACATTAATAACAACAATTTTCTTTTATCAAACATCAACTCTTTTTCTGCATGCAATTACTATTTTATTCCATACTTACATCTTTTTCATCTCTTTTCATTACTTTAACTTTTCTTTTCTCTTTTCATACTTTTTGAGTTTTTCATAGACTTTTAGTAATTATTACGTGGATCCATCATTGCGTACAGTCTCCTACGGACGACGTCTTACAAGATCTGGAATCGCACAATCCAAGTATATCTTTATTATTATATGGTGTGTGTCCATCATAATTAGTAAATAATTCAAAAATGTCAAACTATAATACTTAAACATCACACCTCATTCATACAGTCCAGCCAAGACAATACATTCATTAAAGTATGTAAATCACACTTTTCATGTCAAAATAGATCATTTAAGCACACTCACCATTAAATAGGACAAGTATCAAACCCGTATCATATCAATTCCAAATCACACGAAACTTTGCATAACTCAATGATATATATACAGAGGCGACATATCCAAAATTCAGGCCAATCGGAATTACGGAAGTATGATATCTATCATTTACCCGAAAACGCGAAAACGTGGATTTTCACATAGCTGTAACCGAAATGCAATTATGTAAAATATCAAAACAATTCCAAATATCATGAAAATTTACAGGGACAGACCAAATATATAACAGAACATCATATAAAATTTTCAAGTCATTCGGACATGTGGAAGGCAGATTTCCCAATTTATTTAGTATCACAATCATCAACATTCTTACATAAAGTATACGTCAAGCAACACATAGCCATCAATGCATTCATAGTCCATGCTATGCACACCAATGCATGCTCACTACTCTTAGTAGGTACGCCATTGAATCCTAGTTTGTTTAGGCCATTTCCTTAACATTTCATACATTCCACTTTCTCATTCTAAATCCACATTTTTCATTTTAAATCAATATTTCTCTTTCCAAATTAACAATTCAAACCAAGGATTCAATGTGACCTATCATGTCACACAGGCTTACTCACGCAATGGCCATAAAGATCCGCAATCCACCCTCAATAGTTGCCACACAGGCTATGCCACACAGGCTCAGTAAGTTGCCAAACAGGCTATGCCACACAAGCTAAAAAGTTTGCCACACAGGCTATGTCACACAGGCTCCCTCACCTCCTTATAACTTCGCACACACGTAGGTGACATCCTTCTTATTTGACTTTGAGACATTATTTTTAAATTACTTATTCATTAGTGTCAACTTCAAATAAGAAAGATTCATTATGAAATGTTATGCATGAATGCAAAATGGGATATTCAAACATAGTCTCATCATTTTCTCTTTTTCCTTTTATATTATTCTATTAGACCATCAATAATCAAAATCATCCACACTAAGCACTTATTTGAACATAATAAGTTTCTAACAGATAACACATAATGCGTAACAATCATCAATATCAACAAATTAGTCGACATACTCAGGTATGTCTCAGTGTGCTTAAAATAAATCAACTCCCTAGGGTTCTTCACTTCCTACTTTAATATCATACAAAAGGAAATTAAATAGAATTATTTCCAAATAAGATAAAATCTATTCATAATATATTATTTACTCCTAATCAAACTCTAAACAAATCTTAATTTGTTACCCACAACCCAATTCAACCATTAATCACAATTTCTATTATAAACTATAACTATCCCTAACTCAAAGTGTGGAAAAGCGACTCCCCTTACCTTGGAAATCCTAGTCATAGTGACAGAGTCATTTTTACATCCGCGACTTGCTCCGGGGTCAAGGTCAATAACAACGTGTTGAATCTAAATAGGGACATGTGATAAAACTAATTATAACATTAAAATATATATATATCAAATAAATTCATTTTTATCAAAACAATAAATATATATTATTATACAATAAAGATATATCACTTTTTCCCAATACATCTCTTTATTTGAAAATATAGGGATAATAAAAATATTAACGCATCGTAAAATAAATTACATAGATATGTAGAGGGAGTTGAAGAGATTATATACCTAAGAAGGATTTAATATTGGACGATTGGATCTTGAGTTATTAGACCGAGAAATTAAGAAAAAGGAAAATACTCCCAAATATTTCCGCCACACTCGCAGCCCTCTGATCCCTCTCTAGTTCTTTCTTTATGTTTCATTCTGTCTCTCTCTCTCTTATCTACTCCTTCTCTCTCGCTCCGTGTCTATCTTTCTTTGTTTTATATTGGGGTGGGACGGTGGGGACTTGGGGTAGATTTAGGAATTAAATATATATTTTAACAATATGTTCTAATTTGTAGGTCAATGTATGTAGGTATTTTGGATTATAACTAAAAGTTGGATGATATTAAAAATAAAATACGTTTAGGTAAAACAATATTGTATTTTGAATTACTGAAAACTGATTGAAAAATAATAAAGTTACCGGTCCCTCCGGATAGCTATTGCGTAAGAAAAATTATCGAAATTCAAAAGTAAATATATTGTATAAATCTTGATATTAAACTTGATAATATATAATATTTAAAATTTTGAAGTAGAAGATTATTATATATAACTTAAACCGGTAATATATTAAATCAATCCAGAAGCTAAAAATAAAACAGCCTCCGAACACTATGAAAATTTACAGGGACGCTAAAAATATTAAGTTAAACATATTTTTCTAAAGAAACTATTTATAAAAATGTCTCTGAGGCTTGCCACTTGAGCTCTCTGTCAAAATGTTAATTAAACTAAATAAAAGTATTACTTTATTTTTGGAAAGCGTATGATAATAAATTTATACTTATTTTGACTAGAAAACATATTTCAAATATAATGATGAAATCAGAATTTTATTCCGAGACTCAAATCTTGAAAACATCATATTAAATCATTTAATTATTTTACTAAAAGTATTAAAAATAGCGGGATGTTACAACAACAATTCACTGGTACAGGAAACCGTTATAGGACCGAGCATTGTCCTAGCAGTTTCCTTATCGTCGGATTGGATGACCCCCATCATTGCCTATCTCCAGCAAAGGATCGTTCCCCAAGATCCCTCAGAAGCCAAAAAAGTCGTAAAGCAAGCAGCCGAATACACTATACTTGACGGGGTGTTATATCGAAGTGGAGTTGACAGCCCAATGCTCCGATGTCTTGATCCAGCCCAAGCCGAAGAAGTCTTGACAGAGGTCCATGGGGAAGTAGGAAGCCACCACGTCAGGGGAAAGTCGTTGGCCAGAAAGGTGATTTGAGCAGGTTACTACTGGCCATCCATGTAGAAGGATGCGATAGACCACGTCAAAAGGTGTGAATGTTGTCAGTTCCACAGTGACGTCTATCAAAAACCTCTAGAAGAGTTGCACACGCTGTCCGCCCCCTAGCCGTTCTACCAATGGGGAATGGACATAATCGGCAAGTTTCCTACTTCTCCTGGTGGATTCAAATTCATAGTGATGGCAATAGACAATTTCACCAAGTAGGTGGAAGCATAGCCTCTCACCACTATCTTTTTAGCCAAGACTCAAAAGTTTTTCAAGAACAACATCATTTCCAGATTCGGAGTTCCCCATTTGTTCGTAACAGACAATGGAACACAGTTTATTTCGAGCTCCTTCAAAGACATGACGGTCGATTACAAGATTGAACATCACTTCTCTTCGGTTGAACACCCCCAAACCAATGGTCAGGTTGAGGCCGTCAACAGGTCGATTATTCGGGGAATCAAGAAAAGGCTGGAAGGTTCAAAAGGCAAGTGGGTGGAAAACTTCCCTGAGGTATTGTGGTCATACAGAACGACCATGCAAACCTCGACAGGTGAAACTCCATTCTGACTGACCTACGGATGTGACGTCGTCATTCTTATCGAGCGGCAAATACCGACATTCAGGATAGGTAACACCCACGAGTCAAACAACAGACTTCTCAGGGAGAACCTCATCCTTAGTCACGAGGTCCGAGAGTTTGTCGTCAAGCAGGAAAGGAAGTCTAAGTCAAGGCAAGCTCGAGAGTATAACAAGTCGGTTAATCCGCGGTCCTTTGAGGAAGAAGATCTGGTCCTCCGAAGGGTAGACATCGGGCTGAAAAATGCTGACGATGGTAAACTTGCCTGCAATTGGTTTGTTTCTTGAGTAAATTATAGGTTTTTGTTATTTTTTAGGAAAGTTAGGTAAATTAGAATCCTTGAACATTTTGATCCGTTTTGGGTTTAATTTCCGGTATTTGGAGCTTTTAATTGTTGATTGATGTTTTGGAATGGAAAGGAGCTTTGAAGACCTGAAGATTGGAGCTAGAATGGAGAGAAATGATGTGCTTAAGTGTTGCCCACATTTGGGGTTTAATATCAAGAGCTAGGGGTGCAAAAAGTAATATTTTATTAGAGAAAAACTCAGCCAAATTCAGCAAGTGTCACGCTTAGGAGCGTGGTAGGCTGCGCCTAGGCGCGACTGGTGCGTACAAAGAGGAGCTGAGAAGATTTAAAGTGTAACAACCCGATTTTTGTAAGCCAAAAATATTTACTTTTACTTATCAAAGTTACAAAATTTGAGGCCAGATTTTTTTTTTTAAAAAAATTGTGAATGTGTTTTGGAAACATTATTGAAAAGTCCTCGGTGTTTTCAACACCCTTTTTGAAAACCGAGTTGTTACTAAAACTGTTCATTCCATACAACATTTGTTTCCATAAAGAGTTTGGTTCAAAATCATCTTAACAGTTTTCAGAAACTTCTCATGAATTAAAAGCGCACGGAAATATACTCCACAAGTCAAATTGAAACTTGGCTCAATTACATAATGGCTCATGGCATTGGTAATCCTTAACTCAACACTCACAACCGCCTAAGATAATTACACTATCCCTAAACTTTCCTATTGAAAGCAAGCAGGTGTAGCTCCTTATCCTTCTTGCGTCCTCTTCTCGCCCTCGAAGGCGATGCCGCTTGTGTGGTAGTTTCCTCATTGTTGTGAAACTTTGTGTCACCCCATCGGCTACAATAGAACTTCTCTGCTGCTCGCACCGGACCTTCTCCTCATAGCTCTGAAAACCTCGTACGTTGACTTGC
Organism: Crotalaria pallida; assembly: GCA_037953625.1. Taxonomy (NCBI): domain Eukaryota; kingdom Viridiplantae; phylum Streptophyta; class Magnoliopsida; order Fabales; family Fabaceae; genus Crotalaria; species Crotalaria pallida. The sequence continues at coordinate 85,597,152 of CM075649.1, forward strand.
CCTAAGTGTGGCTCCAGATTAGCTCCGCTCAGTTGAGTTTATTCGAGAAATTATTCTTTTAAAACACCTTTTCAAAAATATAATTCTCTCTAGTATTTTAAATTAATACGAGGAATTTGCGGGGTGTTATATTCTCCCCAACTTACAGATTTCTCGTCCCCGAGAAATACGTTGTGGATTGGACAGCAGGGCACAAAGTTCGCTCACTATTGGTTTGCACAAGAATACTCTTCTCTCGCTTTGTAGTCATATTCCCTTTGGCCGGTCTAATTCACCTTGCCATGCTCCTTGTCGGTTGCTTTCAGACGAAGAAGTTGCACTTACCTAATCGCTTGCGTGTCGAATCGGATCAAGTCCCTCGGACTAACCGAAGAAGATGTCACTCCCTGAGTTGATCGTCGTCACAGAAAGTCCAACCATAGGTAAGGACTTAGGGGGAAATCAAGCAAACAAAATTCAAACATCTCCAAAAGCATGGAGTTTAGCCTAAAATCCTTAGATACGCACTACTCTCTATCACTTGGGGTCCTTAACAACTCTTAAATAACTACCTTTTCCTTTACTCCTCCTTCTAACTCTAAGGCTTTCATCCATTGTATCTCCAACTTAGGGGAAATCCTACAACAACTTTGGTTCTACTTCTCCAAAATAAGTTGACCTTCCTTATTAAACCCATCCTAAGTATCAATCAAGTCCATCATTTTCTCCGTCTAAACTTTGGGTCGAGGTATAAAGCAATCCTAATCCTCGAAGCTTCCTCAGAATCTCTCTAACAACCTAATTTTCTAGGTATGGCCGAATGGTAATGTCCATGGTTTAAGGTTCTTCAAATTTGTGAAGCTCTTGAAAACTCAAGATCAAGGAAAAACAATTACTTACAAACATAGATCTACAAAGAAATTAGACATGCAGCAACAAAGATCCTTACAAGACTTGGAAAATTTAAGAACTACCACTAATGGAGGAGCAAGCTCAACTCAACACTAGTCCCAGACTAAAACCAAAAACAAAGGAGCCCAGCTCCACTCAAATCACATATCATATCCACATTCACATCACTCTCCCCAGCTCTGGCTCGTTCTCATCATTATCCTCAATCTCATTCCCCAAATTCTCAACTCTTTCTTTCTTTTCCAACACATACTTTGTTTCCAATCATTATTCCTTTCTCTTTGTATCTTATCATTATTATCTTCTCATACTTATAACTTTACTTTCTCTTTCATTAATTTCATTTCCTTATTCAGGACGTAACAGACGTCCATCAGTATATTACACATATCAAACAACAGCATTAAATTCCAACAGGCATAATCAAATAAATAAATATAAACATGCTATCCACACACACAATCAGCACACAATAACAATGTGGTCATCATCACCTTCGTATGAGTGGCCACACAACACAAACAATTGCCACTATACTACTGACTCCGAACCACTTAGTTCCGATCTTTGAGATGATACGGAACGTCCTAATAAATCACCTAACTACCAAGGTGTCTTAGGAAAGCTTCTCTCTCACCTGAGGTCCAGCAATTTAATGCGTACCGTCGCCTCGAATCCTTTGTGCTGCCGGCTGCCCCAATCCCTTGCTTTTCAAATTCCTCGTACTAAATAAAATATGCTTACGTCATTAACTGGTAGTATGAAAATCTTTTCCATAACTTAGACACTTCTCATTCCTCGTGTTAAATAAAACACTCTTGTTTTATCAAAACACTTTCCATGTTCTCTAGCACTTTAAATATTTTAGAACCATTTGAAAACTTTCAATAAAATGATTTAAATTAATTTATTTAGTTGCTGGTCCATCTTGGACAGCACCTTAAGCATGTTCGAAAACTGGGGCATCCGACGGCACAAAGGATTCGAGGCGACGGTACGCATTAAATTGCTGGACCTCAGGTGAGAGAGAAGCTTTCCTAAGACACCGTGGTAGTTAGGTGATTTATTAGGACGTTCCGTATCATCTCAAAGATCGGAACTAAGTGGTTCGGAGTTAGTAGTATAGTGGCAATTGTTTGTGTTGTGTGGCCACTTATACGAAGGTGACGATGACCACATTGTTATTGTGTGCTGATTGTGTGTGTGGATAGCATGTTTATATTTATTTATTTGATTATGCCTGTTGGAATTTAATGTTGTTGTTTGATATGTGTAATATACTGATTGACGTCTGTTACGTCCTGAATAAGGAAATGAAATTAATGAAAGAGAAAGTAAAGTTAGAAGTATGAGAAGATAATAATGATAAGATACAAAGAGAAAGGAATAATGATTGGAAACAAAGTATGTGTTGGAAAAGAAAGAAAGAGTTGAGAATTTGGGGAATGAGATTGAGGATAATGATGAGAACGAGCCAGAGCTGGGGAGAGTTATGTGAATGTGGATATGAGATGTGATTTGAGTGGAGCTGGGCTCCTTTGTTTTTGGTTTTAGTCTGGGACTAGTGTTGAGTTGAGCTTGCTCCTCCATTAGCGCTCAGCAAAGTTGAAGTTTTGAAAAGGTTTTGAAAGGCAGTTTTTGAAAAGGTTTTCGAAAAGAGATCTTCGAAAAGAGATTTTTGAAAAGAAATTTCTAAAAAGGTTTTTGAGTTGAGATTTTTGAAAAAGGTTATGAAACAATACTTCCAAAGGAGCTTTTTGAAAGTATCTTTCTGAAAAAGTTTTGTGACACAATCTTTGGAAAAGTTTGTGAAAACATCTTTCGAGAAAAGTTTTCGGGAAACGATCCTTTGATAAAATTTTTGAAAGGAGCTTTTGAGAAGATGTAAAACTAGATTTTTGAGAAAATTTACAAGAGAGAACCTCATGAAATAGTATTTTGTGAAAGTTCATGAAAGGGGTGGTTTGAGATAGTTTTTGAAAAGATTGTTTTGAGAAAAGATTGTGAAATGAGATGATTGTGAGAGATGGAGAATGTTGAGAAAGTTTGAGAAATGAGATTTGAGATTGTGATGTGATCCCAGCTCTGTGCTATGTGAGAGATGTTGAGAGAAAGATTGTGCCAAGTTAGTGGTCGGGACTCATTGAAGGGTTGCACGAAGGATGGGCCGACCTTAGGATAAGTAAAAGATAAAAGACTTTAAAAAGACACACGCGGTGAGGTATGAGAGTGCGAAGTAGTGGAGAGGAAGGAACCATAAGTATCTATGGATACTTAGGAGGAGATTGCATTAGGGGAGGATGATGACGATGAAACGTCAAGAAGTCTAGAGTATATTTCTAGGCAGAATGAACTCCACATGTGGCGCACTAACGTGGTGGGGACTGGGTCTAATGCCGTGGTAAGTTCTGCGGGCCCACTAGAAATATACTGTCGCCCCCTAGATTGCAAATCGAGAACAGTGAGAGGGACTGGAGTGGGGCATCTTTTTTGCCACTGTAGTGAGACAGTGTGCCATGTATATGATTTGATATGATTATGATTTGAGGCTGAGTCCTCCTGGTCTGGGACCATTTGTGTGTGACAGCTGTCGTGCCCGCACGGTAAAGGTCCTGTACTCCTGTTTGCTTCCGACTAGGTTGGGTGGATGACCGAGGAGATGTAGACGTGAGTGATAACCGAGAACGAAACGAGTACCCCGATGATATTTTGTATAAAGAGATTATGAGTATGAGAGGGAAAAGGGTTGAGAAAGAAAGAATGTTTATGAAAAGTGAAATTACGTTTGAAAAGATAATGAAAGATAAAAGTAACGATGATAAGACTGATAATAATGTGATAATATACTTGATCATTGTGTGCTTATATGTTTTACTATGTGTTTGTATGGTCCTTCTATCTTGCCTATCGTAATTCCACACCGTCGACGATTCGTCGTTCGGATCGCTTACTCTCTCCTGTTCGTTGGCATATCGGGGCTACTGGTATCTCAACGGGCAGATGGAGTATTGCATGGATATCGCCATATGGAATAAGCATGGGAGAGGTTGGAAACGTACTCCAAGCGGATGGGCATGGACCGGTTACACGGAGATCGTGATTCCGGATCCGGAGCATCAACTGAGCGGAGCTAATCTGGAGCCACACTTAGGGCAAGTCAACGTACGAGGTTTTCAGAGCTATGAGGAGAAGGTCCGGTGCGAGCAGCAGAGAAGTTCTATTGTAGCCGATGGGGTGACACAAAAGTTTCACAACAATGAGGAAACTACCACACAAGCGGCATCGCCTTCGAGGGCGAGAAGAGGACGCAAGAAGGATAAGGAGCTACACCCGCTTGCTTTCAATAGGAAAGTTTAGGGATAGTGTAATTAGCTTAGGCGGTTGTGTCCCTCGTGTTAAATAAAACACTCTTGTTTTATCAAAAAACTTTCCATGTTCTCTAGCACTTTAAATATTTTAGAACCATTTTAAAACTTTCAATAAAATGATTTATATTAATTTATTTAGTTGCTGGTCCATCTTGGACAGCACCTTAAACATGTTCGAAAACATCGAAAAATGCACTGTTCTTATTCTGGCTTTTTCTTAAATCAGATACCACTTGAAAACTATGTCTTAAATCACATGAACAACTTTTTAAATTTAAGAAACAACTTTAAACAACTTTGGACAGCAAAGAGTCACTTTATAAAATAAAAATTTGAAAACACCGTAAAAGTACTTTTTGCTTCAAACAATCCTTTAGTTTAAAGCAATTACTTTAAGATTCAAGCTTTGGTTTAAAAAAATAAGTTTAGGACTGCCATGAACACAAACCAATACATCCAAATAAATCAAATCAAATTATTTTAGAATCAATTAATTTCAAAGCCAATTGTACAATCATCAATTAGCACACAACTACAACCACTCTTAGATGAATTAGGTCATACAAGCAATTACCAATTAGTTATTTAATCTATAAATCAAACGTTTACTTTCACATCACACACTCGTTCATTTAGGCAACACATAGTTACTTTCCAACACAATTTCGTTTTCACAAAGAAAACCACTTGGACTTAAAAATACTCACAACCGATTTGAACTAAGAGTAGAAATTATGGACATTTGTTTTCCTTTTTACATTAAACTACTTAGTTCCTTTCTTAAAATCATTAAGTGAATTTATTTTCATGCAACTAATTCTCCTAAATTCAATTTCACTACATGACCGAATAGAATTTAAATGAACCACTCCAACTTTGCAAATCCAAAACTCATAAACCGATTTAATTTATATCAATTACTTAAATTTCACTTTCTTTTTCATGAAACAAGATTATTTACTCTTTCTTTCATCCACAACCGAATACACACACACTTATTCCATTACACAACTTTTTCTCAAACCATTTTAGTTTATTTATTTCATTTATTTTTAATCCAAAATCAAATGGAAATTTAAACATACACAACACAATTTAAATAATTTACTTAACATTAAATCACAAAACATAATCATGAATTCAAGTCACTTCATAAGAAAAGAACCTAACCTATTAAATCTAACCTAGGCCGAACACCATCATGGCACTAGCATAGTTTTGATGCACTTTTTCAACATGCAACACCTCAAAATCATCAAATCAAATCATGCACTTTTAAACACATGGTTTTTAGAATACCACTTCCTTTCTTAAGCATAAAACCGTGGCATCAATACCACTAAAATCAAGAGTAAGATTCAAATCTTTAACATGCATGAACCTTAGGCATAGATCAAGTTAGAAATAAATTTTCAAAAGCTTATTTCCTTTAGGTCTTTGAAAACCGTGAGGTTCATTAAGAGAAATAAAATCTTTTCACTCAAAAACCACATGCATGTACCTAGATCTTGTAGATCAAGTCATGGAATCAAGTAGAGTAGCACAAATCAAAGATAAAAATCACTTTAAGCAAGAAAAGGTTAAAACCGTGACATGCAAGCCAAGAAACAAAACCTTTTGAGTAAAAGAATCACATGCAAGACTTGAAAATCAAAGCCATGGAAAAATTAAGACAAGGATCAAATCTTTTTGAAAAGAAAACCAAAGATCAAAGCTTAGAAAATTCAAAATTCAAATCAAAACATTCAAACCACCTAGATCATCTTTAACAAGCATCAAACTATCATGCATGAACTCAAAACAAAAACAAAAATCATCACAACCTAATTTTCTAGGTATGGCCGAATGGTAATGTCCATGGTTTAAGGTTCTTCAAATTTGTGAAGCTCTTGAAAACTCAAGATCAAGGAAAAATAATTACTTACAAACATATATCTACAAAGAAATTAGACATGCATCAACAAAGATCCTTACAAGACTTGGAAAATTTAAGAACTACCACTAACACCCTATGATCTTCGAGTAAACTAAAGAAATAGAGAAGATCTTCAACCTTCTTCACTTAGTCTTCAAGGATCCTATGGCTTTGGGTTTGATCTTCTTCTTCCTCTCCTCTTGAGTTCACGGTCTCACCATCTCTCTCTCTCTCTCTTTCTAAGAGTTTGATGTTCTCTTAGGAATGTGTTTGGTTTGGAAACGAAATAGTGAAGGAAATGAATGGGAAGTGAACTACGGTTGGGGCTATAAGAAGGCACTCAAACAATTCCCTTCTTGCCCTTCAAATAATTCGACCAAGAGTGTTGCTAAAAGGGGTAAAATTGGCTACATCAAAGCTTGCATGGCTCAAGCCAAGCCATGAGACAAATAGAGTGAAATTAGGCTTAATCTTTGATCCTATTGGTTGGTCAAACTCTTAACTAAGCTTTACATTAACTTAAACCTATATGCAATTTGGCTACTAACTTAGGGTGCAAGAAAGTCAAGGCTCATCATCCATGCACATACACACACATACGGCCGAATACACATGCACACACATACACATAAAAATCATTTTTGTTCTCTTTATTTCCTTTTTCCATAAAATCACAATTTTTCCTTAAAATACAAAATATTAAATACTTAATTATTTCAACTTAAAATTCAACCCGAAACTCATAGTATTTTCTCACAAAAATCATTTTCTTTAAAACTCTTTATCACTTGAAATCATAAATAAGGAGTTTATTCGAGAAATTATTCTTTTAAAACACCTTTTCAAAAATATAATTCTCTCTAGTATTTTAAATTAATACGAGGAATTTGCGGGGTGTTATATAAAGCCACGCCTAGGCATGGGGATAGCTGCGCCTAAGCGCGTGATGCTTGATGGACCTGCGAATTGGGCTTATCTATTCCACTTTTGAGGATTCTGATAGATTAGTTTTAGGATTAGCTTTTTCTATATATTCTAAGTCTTAGCATTAGGTTTAGGTAGCTTTTAGAGAAAGAGGGAGCTTACATAATTTGTGCATTCACTCAAGGAGAAGAGTTTAGGTAATCTTTATTGTCTATGATAGGGTATCTTATTCTGTTTCTTCTAATTTATTCTTTTGTAATATGTAACTAAAACCCTTTGCAGTTAGGAACATGTGGATTTTCATTGATGAGTTTATTTATTTATGAATTGATGTTTTTTATTCAAAACCTATTGTTTGGTTGTGTTTTAATTCCAATTCATGAAATTGGCCACTTTATGTTTTGTTTAGAATCTCTAATCCAACAAGAGAAATCTAAGGGTTAGAATTGGTTGTTCTTCTAAACATTATAACCACCTAGTTTTTAGACATACATCTAGGTCTTATATGACATTAATATTCCAGTGTGCTTAATTGTGGTTATTCATATGTCAAATCCAACAAGAGACATCTGATGGTCTCATATTGAATAAGAAACATAAATTCACCGAGACATCTGGTTTTTATTACCTCTGGGATGTCATGGGTTTAATGAAAAATAGATATTCATAAGTATTAAATAAATCTTGCTATGAAACTAATTCCTAATGCCTTTCTCTATCTATCTCACAAACCCTATTTTAATTAGTTTATTTTTAATGGTTTGTTGAATAAATAATAAAAGTTTTTAGATTTCTATTTTAATTACCTTTTGGTGAGAAATAATAGGAAACAACTCACAATCCCCGAGTGGAACGATAATTTACTTACTCTTTATTACTTGTGCCTGATCTAGTATACTTGCTACTATCAAGCTCAAACCAACAAGTTTTTGGCGCTGTTGCCGGGGATTGGAATTCTATTCCAATTAATTTTTGGTACTTAAGTGTAATTAAATAGAAATTTATTTGATCTCAATTATTTGATCTTAATTGTTCTTTTTCTTTATTAACAGGTGTTGCTTAACCCTTTATGCATTTGCGTTCTGTAGGTGGTAAAGGATTTGTTCCGCTTAATCCTGAGATTGACAAGAGTGCAAGAAGTAGGAAGAGGCACGCCCGTTTGCAAAGAAAAGAACAACGGGATAAGATGGCTGAGAGAGCTGAAAGAGGTGCTGAGAGAACTGAAAGAGAGGCTGAGCAAACTACTCTGCCACCCAAAAAAGAATGACACTGGCTGACGATGCAAAGGTTGATCCATATATTTGCACTTCTAGCATAGTCAAGCCAACCATCACTGCTGAATCCTTTGAGATTGATCCACAGTACATTCATCTAATCAAGCAGGATCAGTTCAGTGGAGTGCCAAATCAAGATCCAACTGATCATATAGCTAACTTCTTGGGTATGCTGGATTTCTTCAAAATTCAAGGTGCTTCAGAGGAGGCTATCAGGATGAGGATGTTTCCTTTATCTCTGAAGGAAAAGGCGTACAACTAGGTTCGTAATCATCCATCTGGAAGTCTTTCGTCTTAGGAAGTTCTGGTTAGGAAGTTCATTGACAAGTTCCTCCCAGCTGGAAAGCTAGTTAGGCTTCGTCAAGACGTCAACTCCTTTGTTCAAGAGGATAATGAGCCATTACACGAGGCCTGGGAGCGCTACAATCAGATGCTTAAGAAGTGTCCTACTCATGTTATGCCAGCCTGGTTGCAGATCCGTCTGTTCTATGATGGATTAGAGATGTCCAATAAGGGAATGGTGGATGCAGCAGCTGGTGGGTTACTAATTAAGAAGACGGTGGATGAGGCCAAAGATATTCTGGAGACAATGGCTTATAACAATAGCTGATTGGGGTCTAATATGTGATGTTTTTGTACTTTTTTTGCCTCCCTTTTACATAGTAAATGGCTTGTTTCATAAGTAAATTGGAATAAAACAATGGAATTTTGTCATTATAAGATTTTTGGAACCTTTTGATGTGTTTGGTTTGTTTTTAGGTATTTAAGCTCTTAAAACAATGATTTTCGCAAAGGAATGAAGAAAGAGAGCTTGGTACTTGAATTGGAAAGAAAAAGAGGAAAAAATGAAGAAAAGTTGATCCTGGGCGAGCAAAATGCGAAAAAGTAACACTGTTCGCTGTTTTGATCATAACTTGAGCTACGTTTTTCCAAATGAGGCGATCTTGATATCATTTTAAAGCTAAGGAAAAGATCTACAACTTTTCTAGAAATATAGCCTTGCTCAAATTCGTCCATCTTGGGGGTAAAAATCAGTGCCGAAGTTGCTGTCAGACACAAATACGGGATTCTAAAAGGATTTTAATGATAAATTTTATTTGTAGATAAGATTCTTAGAGATTAGTTTATTCTAATAGGATCTTATCATATTATATTCAGATTTAGGATTAGTTTTATTCAAATAAAAATCTTATCACATTAGATTGAAAATTAGGTTAGTTTTTATCTATATAATAATAAGATTAGGATTCATTCCGGGAGGAGAGACACTCATACAACTCCATAGAATAATAGTAGATTAGGATTTGAGACTTGGAGAAGGAATAAGGATTGGAGGTTTTCGTGAACAACACGGAGTTAGCTCAAGGATTCATGGTAATTATTTTTATCATGTTTATTGTGTTTTCTCTTGTAAGTATGAACTAATTCCATCCTTGGGATGTAGGAGTAGATGTATGGAACCTTTTCAATATTTCTAGTAATAAATTAATCTTGTTTTCCGTTATTGAATTCTGTGTTTGATTGTTCTTATTTGTTTCTCATGAAAGAAGCTGTTTCATGACTTTTGAAAATCCTTTATGAATAGACATATGAATTTAGGATTTAGTCATTAATCAAACAACTCAATTGCATAGGCACAGAAATGTTTTCTATGAATTGGGTAATTTTTTAAAAAGAGGTTTTGACTGAACTTAATGAAAGGGTTAGGTTTTAAGGCTCCCTTGAGACATCATTGGGAGATTAATCTCTAAAATATAGAAACACGCTAAGACATTAGGTGTTATCTAATTTTTCAAAACCAATTTGGAATTCAAGGAAAATAAATTAATTTGTTGTAGAATATTTAGGAACCTGCATCGAAACTACGTCCCGCCTTTCCCCTTGTCAAAGAGTCATTTATTTTAATTTCTGTTTTTATTTACAAATTCATAAATCCTTTGTCTCGTTCACTAAGTAACATTAATTAGGTGGAATTAATTAAACAGTCACTCCCTTGGGTATGATACTCGAACTTCATTGTCTATATTACTTGTACGATCCGGTGCACTTGCCGGAATCCCCCAATAAGTTTTTGGCACCGTTGCCGGGGAGTGATTTTGTTTTAATTAATTTCGGTACTAATTTAATTTTACTTAGTGTAACTTGGGTATATATTTTTATTTTTCTTTTTTTTTATTATTATGTAACATGGCTTATTCTCATGATGACATAGGATGTATCAAATTTATTTTGTCGTCACCTATTCCATCCTATTTTGCACAAAATATTTTTGATGAGATTAAAGTTTTTGATGGTCTTTTAGAGGAGGTGGTACAAAAATATTCTATTACAGAAGACCAAAGTGCTTCCCTTTCTAAACCAATAGAAAAAGAAGAAATTGTGCATGATGAGATTGAGGAAGTGAAACAAGATAAATTGAATAGTGGGATGAGTCTAGGGGTTGAATTAGTGTCCACTTTGCATGATGAATTTTCTGCTCTTTCTAAATGTATTGGATTGCATGAATATGTGGAACCCTCAAAATTTTTTCCTTCAAATTACCCCTTAAATTTTTATGACTTCCCTGATGCTCATGATGATGATAAGTCATTGTTCTCCTTTTCAGAGCCTGAAAAGGCAACCTTGCTAGGCCATGGAGTTTACACTTTCATAGACTCCATGCATGATGGAAAAGACAAGCACCATGTGATGATGCTTGGAGTGAAAAATGCACCATTTGACCTAGGAGGGTTTAAAACTATTTTTAAACATTTGCTCCAACATCATCCGTGCATATTTCCATGGAATCCAGGAATAACTTGTTATTACTGCATAACATGGAAGTTGTGCTATAGGATTTGGGATCTTGGTGGATTCTCTTTAGTTTTGTAGTAGTGTAGGATTCAAAATTTTTAATTAGGAGATTGAATAAAGAGTTTAGAGTTTTTTTTATATGTAACTGCTAATAGGGTGCTTCCAGCACTATTTTTAGTTGTTCATGTGACACAGGTGAATAAGTTTAAGGGGGTCTCCTCCATGGTGCATCAAGAGAGAATACTGTGCTACAAAGGGAAGTCTCTAACTCCTTGCTTTTGTTTTTAGTTTTAATTTTATTTTGTAGTTTAGGATAGATTTGTTGCTTGAGGACAAGCCACATTCTAAGTTTGGGGGAGGGTAACAAAATAATTTTTTTTAGAACTTGATTTCTCCCCTAGCTTTGTGTTGGTTTGTGTCCTGGCATGAGTAGGCACTAATTCTAGGTGTTAGATTTGTCCCTTTGATAGGTGTAAATGCTTGATTGTGATTTTCGACTTGTTTTATCCAGATATTAATTGGATTTAGCTTTGAATTTTTTTTTGAAAATTAGTTGTTTGACAAACTTGTTGTGAATGATTGATTAGTGAATTGACCTTAACCAGTGAGATTTTGAGCCTATAAACTTGAAAGATTAATGTTTAATGAATATTGTGATGAAACTCCTATTTCTTTCATGAGTGTTGTTCGCTTTGATTGTTTGTTCTAGAACTTGACTTGTGACCTTTTCAAAATTGACAATTGATTGCATGCATGAACATGATTAAGGCACTTAGGTTTGTGTTTTTGTGGCCTTCAACAAATTTTTGAGACATAATGATCCCTTAGTTGCCCATTTTGAGCTTTGAGATTTAAGGACTTTCTTTGGTACCCTACATAAATTGAATTATTCTTGTGAAGTACCTTTGAATTTGTGAATGAGCAATTAAGAGGAATGTTAGAAATTGGTGAAAGTGTAAGTGCTGAAAATTTGATGTTTATATTTCTCTTCTAAAAAAAAGAAGAAAAAAGAGCAACAAATGTGCTAAAAAAAATTGAAAAGAAGAAGAGAATAGAAATAGAGAAAGGAAAAGAAAGAAAAGGAAAAATCAAGTGAATTGAGTTGTGATTGTGTAATTACCTTATTGCTCATTTCATAATTTAAAAGGGAAGTGTTGTGATTTAATTTATTAAGCCCTTTCTTTATCCTTTTATTCTTTATCCCACCTGACACTTTTAGCCATGGCCCCGTTACAACCAAATAAAGACCTTATGATTTGTGCATGTTTTCAATAAATTCAGTAGAGATGTAGGTCTATAGTCAAGCTTATGGTAACATGCTCTCATTGTTTGAACTTGAGTGAATTGATAAATATTACCCATACACATGAGAGATGTTGAGAGGTGGTGTGGTCACTAATCTTTTGCTCACTTTGAGTTTGTTTTTCAACTAGTTTTCATTGAGGTGATTTGCTAGTGAAGAAAGGTATCTTAGGTAGGTGAGTTGGAATTTATGGTTAGGTTGCTATACCTTGGGAGGGGAGAATCTTAGGCTCTGAATTTTTGTTTTACTTTTGCCTGGGACATGCAAAATGCTAAGTTTGGGGGTGTGATTGGGGTCTAATATGTGATGTTTTTGTTCTTTTTTTGCCTCCCTTTTACATAGTAAATGGCTTGTTTCTTAAGTAAATTGGAATAAAACAATGGAATTTTGTCATTATAAGATTTCTGGATCCTTTTGATGTGTTTGGTTTGTTTTTAGGTATTTAAGCTCTTAAAACAATGATTTTTTGCAAAGGAATGAAGAAGGAGAGCTTGGTACTTGAATTGGAAAGAAAAAGAGGAAAAAATGAAGAAAAGTTGATCCTGGGCGCGCAAAATGCGAGAAAGTAACATTGTTCGCTGTTTTGATCATAACTTGATCTACGTTTATCAAAATGAGGCAATCTTGGTATCATTTTAAATCTAAGGAAAAGATATACAACTTTGCTAGAAATAGCCTTGCTCAAATTCGTCCATCTTGGGGGTCAAAATCAGTGCCGAAGTTGCTGTCAAACACAAATACGGGATTCTAGAAGGATTTTAATGATAAATTTTATTTGTAGATAAGATTCTTAGAGATTAGTTTATTCTAATAGGATCTTATTATATTATATTCAGATTTAGGATTAGTTTTATTCAAATAAAAATCTTATCACATTAGATTAAAAATTAGGTTAGTTTTTATCTATATAATAATAAGATTAGGATTCATTCCTGGAGGAGACACTACTACAAAAACTATTTAAAATACCTGAATTTTAATCCCTGTTCCGTGTTATAACTGGGATTAAATACCATTTTTAATTAAAAAATAATAAAAAAGAAGTAGAAATATATTTAAAATTCCAGCATTTTTGGATCCTGGTTTTAAAAAAAAACACGAAACTAGGATCATAAATATAAAATAAATTTTACAAATAACGATGTATTTTTAATCCCCATTTTTATAAGGAACCGGAATCAATAACGATAAAACTCTAAACTCTAACTTACTAACTAAAACAGTAATCAGTATGAATATGAAGGGATGGGCGACTTGGCGTGAACCTGTTGAAGAGCACCGAACACAGTACGAGGGGCTAGGGTTTGCAGCCACCGTCACGACGTCACCGATTCGCGGAGAAGAGCACCGGAGACCACCGATTCGCGGCCGATTCGAACTTCGCTGAGGACAGAGACCACCGATTAGCCGAGACCGATTCGCAGAGACCACAAATTGCAGCCACCGTCACGGCGTCACCGATTCGAACTTCTCCGTAGAGACCGCCTCCTTCTCTTCCTCTTCTCCTACAAGCAAATATAGGCTTCCTCTAAGGCAATGATTTTTCTTTATTATTAGTCCCTATTAGAGGAAATAGCTCCCACATGGGTGAATATTTCACTGAGAATGAAACATGATCCAGAGATCGATAAAGCTTTTGGTTGGGTGATAGAAATGTGAGTATTGGCATAGTAATTCAAGAGCTTTATTTCTTGTTAGTTATCATTAACTGATGGTATTTTCATTTTATAAATTTTCCTAGGCACTAACCATTGCTGATACTTCTAATTTTCTAATGCTTTAATTCTTTGTTGAGATAAGGTATGCTTATGTTGTGGCATCCGCATTGCATGGTGTGAAGCATATTCTTCGTAAAGACTTTATGTTGCAGGTTTGAATTGCTCATGTTGTCTTGTGTTCTATTCTAAGAGGTGGATTGCTTTGTTATTTACTGAAGTAATACATAAGTCATAACTTGCATCGTTAGAATTTTTCAGCCACCTTGGGACTTGAATGTTGGGAAGAAGTTTATCCTCCATTATACATATGCATGTGACTACAATTAGAAGGTGAGTTTCAACTCCCAACGTGGCTGATTTATGTTTGTTTCAACTCTTATAATTACAATTTCATTCTCTAATTTATGTTTGTGTCACCTCTTATAATTACTCATTTAGTTCACAATAATATAACTTAGGCTACTTTATATTAATTTACAGTATTTTGTTGATTGCAAGTGCCCCATGTACGATGAGGAGTTGTTGGACGAAGTCAAGGAAGAGTGAGCTACTTTCATGTTCGACGAAGTCCCTTAGATTTAGATTTATATATATGTAGTACTTGATAATTTAGTTATGTAATAGACTTTTGTTGATGTGAACTAATGTTATTAGTACACTCTCTTTTAGCAAGTTGTCATAGGTCTTTTGGTACATGTTTTGGTACAATATATTGCTTTTGAAATTGAGATTTGAAGGAAAAATCAAGTATATTAAATTCCCATTTTGGTTATACAGGTAACAGGAATTGTTCAGCTTTATTATATAAAATTCTAGTACCATTAAAAAAAATATCCGTCATTTATGATCCCGGTTCATGGAAAAAAAATCCCCTCGTTTACGATTCCGGTTCAATTCTATTTACGATCCCGGTTCGTTATAATTTATGATCCCGGTTCTGTGTTTTTAAAGAACCGGAAACATAAATTGTCCTATTTACAATCCCGCTATATTCAATTCCGGTTCAGAACCGAGATTGAAATTGTCTGGGAACCGGGATTAATTAACTTTTTTGTAGTAGTGAGAGACACTCATACAACTCCATAGAATAATAGTAGATTAGGATTTGAGACTTGGAGAAGGAATAAGAATTGGAGGTTTTCGTGAAGAACACAGAGTTAGCTCAAGGATTCATGGTAATTACTTTTATCATGTTTATTGTGTTTTCTCTTGTAAGTATGAACTAATTCCATCCTAGGGATGTAGGAGTAGATGTATGGAACCTTTTCAATATTTCTAGTAATAAATTAATCTTGTTTTCCGTTATTGAATTCTGTGTTTGATTGTTCTTATTTGTTTCTTATGAAAGAAGCTGTTTCATGACTTTTGAAAATCCTTTATGAATAGACATATGAATTTAGGATTTAGTCATTAATCAAACAACTCAATTGCATAGGCATAGACATGTTTTCTATGAATTGGATAATTTTTTAAAAAGAGGTTTTGACTGAACTTAATGAAAGGGTTAGGTTTTAAGGCTCCCTTGAGACATCATTGGGAGATTAATCTCTAAAATATAGAAACACACTAAGACATTAGGTGTTATCTAATTTTGCAAAACCAATTCGGAATTCAAGGAAAATAAATTAATTTGTTGTAGAAAATTTAGGAACCTGCATCGAAACTACGTCCCGCCTTTCCCCTTGTCAAAGAGTCATTTATTTTAATTTCTATTTTTATTTACAAATTCATAAATCCTTAGTCTCGTTCACTAAGTAATATTAATTAGGTGGAATTAATTAAACAGTCACTCCCTTGGGTACGATACTCGGACTTCATTGTCCATATTACTTGTACGATCTGGTCCACTTGCCGGAATCCCCCAACAGCAGCCAAGGCCCAAGTGAGATGATTATCATGAGGAATTCTGATCTGAGCTCCACTCAAGTCCAGACCCTTCTTCAGCAAAACAAGGAGATGCAATATCATCTATCTGCATTAGCAAAACACATGGGACATACTCATTTGACAACTGCAGTCAACCTAGTCTGTGATTTCTGTGGTGGGAATTACCGCAATGGTGAATGCTCACCTGATGTTGGCGAGAGTCCAGAGACTATTGAGGAGCAAGCAAAATATGTTGGTGGTGGAGGTCAACACAGAAACAATTTATTTTCCAACACCTACAATCCGGGTTATAGAAATCACCCGAATTTTTCATGGAATAGTCCGGCTCTGAATTCGACTCAGCCACAGAAGCAGAATTGGGAGATAGCTGTGGAGAAATTGGCTACTCAAACAAGCAACTTCATGGATGAGACTAGGGCGCATTTCGCCAATTAGAGTGCTAGCATCAGGAATTTGGAGGTGCAAGTGGGGTAGATATTGAAGCAAATTTTAGAGAGACTGCTAGGAACTTTTCCTGGTGACACTATCACCAATCCAAAGGAGAGATGAATGATATAACTCTTCGTGGAGGAAAATATTATGAGGAGCCGAAGATGAAGAGTACTGGAGATGAAGATGGAAAGAAGAAGGAGCTGAAGAAGCCAATTGAGAATGACACATCTGAGGAGAACAAGAAGCAAGATTCACCTACGAACAGGCTAAAACCCAAGCACAACCAGCACCAACCAAGGTGCCTTTTCCTCAAAGGCTTAAGAAGGAAGAAGACAAGAAGCAATTCTCAAGGTTCATGGAGGTGTTTAAGAAGCTTCAGATAAACATTCCGTTTGCTGAAACTCTTGAACAAATGCCAGCTTATGCTCGGTTTATGAAGGACTTGCTGACAAATAAGAGGAAGATGCCGGTAGAGGAGACTGTGATGCTAACTCAAGAGTGCAACACTATTCTTCAGAAGAAGCTACCACAGAAAATGAAAGACTTAGGGAGCTTCAATGTTTCAGTCAACATAGGCAAGGAGTATCAAGGTAAGGCTCTCTATGACTTAGGAGCTAGTGTTAATATTATTCCTTTGTCTTTATTCAACGATCTGGGTATTGGGGAGGCTACGCCTATAAAGGCTATGCTTTAGTTAGCTCATAAGTTTGTTCTCTGCCCTTATGGTTTGGTGGAGGATGTGTTGGTTAAGGTGTATGATTTTATTCTGCCAGTTGATTTTATGGTGCTTGATATTGAGGAGGATGATCATATTCCTCTAATTTTTGGGAGAACATTTTTGGTCACAGCTGGAGCTGTAATAGATGTGCCTAGGGGAGAGGTAATTTTACGAGTGAATGGGGAGCAGAGTATTATTAAAATTTTTGAAAAACCCCCACTCACTGCAGATTCCTTTACCCCAATAATGAGTGTCAAGGCTGAAAAGAGATTATAATAATGTTGAGAGCAAGGTTTCTACCTTGTGGGGGCATTTGGCAGCTCCTTGATCCTTGAATAAAGGACAGACGTCAGGCTCAGGATGTTAAACAAGCGCTACTGGGAGGCAGCCCAGGATTTGAAAGAAATTTTTCGTAGTTTTTAGGTAGTTTTTTTTTATTTTGAATGAATGTTTTTTGGTGTGTTTTTAGTTTCCCTTTTCCATTAAAAAAAAAGAAGAAAATAAAAATCCAAGTCTGATTTTAAAAGGGGTCCAAAGTCTGAAAAGGGGGTCAAAGTGCTAAAAATTGAAAAAATAAGGGGGGTTCATAGCCAAGATGGCGCCTAGGCGCCAGGAAGGCTGCGCCTAGGCGCGCGGGACTCGTGAAAAGGCACGCCTGGGGGGAGCATGCCTCATTCCTTCATTCCTTCCTTCATTTAGACCCCTATTTCTTTCATTAGTGTGTTCACTTTGGCTTTGTGTTCTAGAACTTGACCGATGACCATTTTGATATTGATAATTGTTTGCATGCATTAAGATTAATAAGGCACTTAAGTTTGTGTTTTTGTTGGCCTATAGATGATTTTGAATTGATTATATATTCCCTTAGTTGCCCATTTTGAGCCTTATGAGATATTATGATTTTTCTTTGGTACCCTACTACTATTGTATTATTTTTGTGAGTACCTTGGGAATTTTGAATGAGCAATTGAGAGGAATGACTCAAGAAAATAAAAAATTGTGAAAAGTGTTATTGAGTTCTATTTCTCTTCCAAGTGAAAAAGAAATTGAAAAAAATAAATGTGTAAAGGAAGAGAATAGAAGGAAAAATTGTGAAAAGTAAAGAAGAATAAAATGTCTTGATGTGAGTGTGAGTCTTAATTGTATTCATTGCTCATTCATAATTTTTGAGGGAAATTTGTTTTTGCATTTTAGCCCTTAGTTTTATCCCTTCTTTATTTTATCCCACCCTACACTTGTAGTCATGGCCTCATTACGACCAAAATTAAAAACTTTTGATTTTTGCATGTATTCAATAATTTCAGTGGAGATTTGGGTCTATGGTCAAACATATGGTAACACATTGTCATTGGATGATTTTTTTAGTGCAATTGATATAACCCTTGAAACACATGAGAGATCTACACAGAGAGGTTGAGAGTGTTTACTAGTTCCTGGTTCTTTTGGAGTTTGTTTCTCTAACCAGTTTTTGATGGAAGTTATTGCTTGAGAAGAAAGGTGTAAGAGTCATGAGTCTAATGTTTTAGGTTAGGTGTGTATATATGATTTAAGAAAAGGTGTTGTGTTCTGGAATCTTTACTTTACTTTTGCCTGGGACATGCAAAATGCTAAGTTTGGGGGAGTGATAAGAGTCTGATAAATAGTGTTTTTGAGCATTAATTAACTCCCTTTTTTCTATGGATTTGGTTTGTTTCTTGAGTAAATAATAGGTTTTTGTTATGTTTTTAGGAAAGTTTGGTAAATTAGAATCCTTGAACGTTTTGATCAGTTTTGGGTTTGATTTCTGGTGTTTGGAGCTTTTAGTTGTTGATTGATGTTTTGGAATGGAAAGGAGCGTTGAAGACCTGAAGATTGGAGCTAGAATGGAGAGAAATGATGTGCTTAAATGTTGCCCACATTTGGCGTTTAAATGTCAAGAGTTGGGGTGCAATAAGTCAGATTTTATTGGAGAAAAACTCAGTCAAATTCAGCAAGTGTCACGCCTAGGCGCGACTGGTGCGTACAAAGAGGAGCTGAGAAGATTTAAAGCCACGCCTAGGCGTGGGGATAGCTGCGCCTAGGCGCGTGATGTCTGATGGACTTGCAAATTGGTCTTATCTATTTCACTTTTGAGGATTCTGGTAGATTAGTTTTAGGATTAGCTTTTTCTATATATTCTAAGTCTTAGCATTAGGTTTAGGTAGCTTTTAGAGAAAGAGGGTGCTTACATAATTTGTGCATTCATTCAAGGAGAAGAGTTTAGGTATCCTTATTGTCTATGATAGGGTATCTTAATCTGTTTCTTCTAATTTATTCTTTTGTAATATGTAACTAAAACCCTTTGCAGTTAGGATCATGTGGATTTTCATTGATGAGTTTATTTATTTATGAATTGATGTTTTTCATTCAAAACCTATTGTTTGGTTGTGTTTTAATTCCAATTCATGAAATTGGCCACTTTATGTTTTGTTTAGAATCTCTAATCCAACAAGAGAAATCTCAGGGTTAGAATAGGTCGTTCTTCCAAACATTATAACCACTTAGTTTGTAGACATACATCTAGGGCTTATATAACATTAATATTCCAGTGTGCTTAATTGTGGTTACTCATATGCCAAATCCAACAAGAGACATCTGAGGGTCTCATATTGAATAAGAAACATAAATTCACAGAGACATTTGGTTTTTATTACCTCTGGGATGTCGTGGGTTTAATGAAAAATAGATATTCTTAAGTAGTAAATAAATCTTGAAATGAAACTAATTCCTAATGCCTTTCTCTATCTGTCTAACAAACCCTATTTTAATTAGTTTATTTTTAATGGTTTGTTTAATAAATAATAAAAGTTTATAGATTTCTATTTTAATTACCTTTTGGTGAGACTTAATAGGAAACAACTCACAATCTCCGAGTGGAACGATAATTTACTTACTCTTTATTACTTGTGCACGATCTAGTGTACTGGCTAGTATCAATCTCAAACCAACTGGAACCTACAAACAGGTCCTAACAAAGGCAATACAAGGAAAAACCCGAGTTTGGGGTTCGTCATCAAAAGAAGACAACAAAGACTACTCGCAAATTTCTTGAACAAGACCCATGAGCAGGTCTTAGCAGCTCGAACAAGTCCTGTAAACAGGTTTTAGAAAAAATAAAGAGAGCAAAAAACACATACAAAAGGGAACTCGTCATTCTAGCGACAAACTAAGAATCAGCGGTGTTGAAGCCTACCAGTTTCGAAGTTCTCTAAGCAGAAGTATTCAAACAGCATAGAAACAACAGTGAAATTGTAACACCCTAAGCTAATTACCTTATTTTTAAATTTACAACTTAAAAATTTCTTTTTAATTCTTAAAATGTTACTTGAAATTTTCTTGAAAAACGGACAGAGTCCTATTTGTTTTTCGGATATTCCCAAAATTTAGTTTTCCCTGTCACCTGTCAGAACTAGTTAAGGCAAATCCAGAAAATATAAATAAACATCATAAGCCTCATAGGGCCATCCATTGTGGGACTTAGAGCATTGTCACCACATCATCAATCCAGTCATAAGATCAGAGTATCGCCAGCAGAAAGTAACACCAAGTATGCAACAACACAAAATAGAAGTAATAAAACCCAACCCAAGGGTAAACGGATCCCGGGCCATACCACCAGCACATATATACAACAAAAAGAATATATACAAGCCTCTACAACATATCATACAAGAGACTCAAAATATGGCCCGGAAATCCTGTCATAAGAACTAATAAAGACTATCACACTCCCTTAGTGGGAGTGGGGTCCTGCTCGGCCTCCAGCTCAGTGTGCTCAAACTCGGTACCTGTAATGTTTGTAAGGGTGAGTACCGCACTAACTAGCAATGCATAAGATATGCCAAGTCAAACACAAATAATTACAATTAGCATATATGGACATGAATAAAAATCACAATTCATACTCTACGCTATAAACACATGCATCTCCATAAATGCTAACCATCCACCGGATAAGTTCCTATGTCCACTTCCTTATTATTATTAGTTTCTATTTTATTTAAATTATTTCCTTAATTACTTAACCCTTTTTCTTATTCTCTTCATTAACTTTTCATTTTCTTTTCTTTTCATTTCTTCTCTTTTCTTTTCGTTTCGGCGTTTGTGAGCTACTCCACTGCGTTCCCCAATCTTTCAGAGGATACGACTTACCGAGGCGTACGCATCCCTAAAGACCGTACGACTTACACAACCCCTGCGATTGGTCGGCTTGCGAATTACTGCAGGTGTTGCGCACCCGACTTACAACGCCCCTCCGCACGTCTTCTAGGGTTAGTACTCATGTAACACCCCAAAATTTTAATCCCCGATTAATGGAATGTTAATTATAATTAATAGTTTCTATATTAATCCTTGATTAAAATATGTATTCATGTGACTAGCTTATGTGTGTAAATTATTTAATAAATAATTTAAATGCATAAAATAAGAGTTTTGCATATTAGTCCCTGGGTTGGGACCTAGAAGCAGTTATAGGAAAGATTTTGGAGGGAAGGTAAATAAAATAATTATTTTTCAAAAACTGGGTAAAACAATCGAGTATTTTCTGGAATACTCGAGTATTCTGGGTCAAACTGCACGAGTTAGTGCGTTTGGTGAGTCACAGCCAACGATTCCCCTCCGTTGACACAAATACTCCGCCATCAACAGCTCAATGCCTTCGTGTCGACCTGCATGAGTGTCCTCACTTCCTATTTAAGCTCATCTTCGACCCTTAGCTGAGAATTTTGGATCAAAGTAGCTTGGTTGATGAAATTAGGGTTCCGAGTTTGTACTCTTCAATTCTCCTTCTCTGTGTCAAATTGAAACACAAATCATACACGAATATAAAGCTTACATCTTGAGCTTTATATAAACACCAAAATCGTGAGGATTGAGTGAGGGTGTTGGAGGATTCCAGAAGTTGAAGTGAAGCTGTTCTTGGTCAAGTTCTGTTTCTGGAGCTTACTTTGATCTTGATTTCTGGTAAGCTCATGAACCCCTGAGTCTCAATTTCGGCTTCCTTAGTTACATTATGTTGCATAGAGTTTAGAAATCTAATTTTCCCCAATTCTTATCTCTGTTTCATGGGTGAACCAATTCGGTTTTGATGGTGCACTCAAAACTGTCATGCATGTGAAGCTCAAAGTGATTTCTGGGGTTGGAGCACTTTTCTTGGATTTCTTTCTGTTGATTCACGTCTGAGAGGTAAGGGGAAGTAATTATATTCACTAGATAGGGTTTAAATTCCATTAATTGTGTTAGAGAGCCACCAAGAGGCTCTAAGGGCTTAGATTGAATAGGAACTTTGGTTTGGAGACCAATCCATGCTCTAAATCTGTGATGAGAAAGTTTGATATCATGTATGTTAACTAAAATGCACTTGGTTTTATGTGTATTGTGCTTTTTATGAGAATTGACATGTTAAGTTGTGAAAATGTGTTTTAATGCATGATTATTGATTTCTCCGTCAAATCTGTGTTTTGACTTGTAACAAGTGTTGTAACATGTCTAAATAATGTTATGTGAACTCTGTGGATCCCTGGAATGGATTAAATTTGAGTAGAAATGAAAATTTCATGTTAAAACCAGTTTTCAGTGCTGTCTGCTGCGAAACACTCGAGTAAATCGTGTTCAAAACCATGTAAATTAAGGAAGAACACTCGAGTAGTCTGTCTGGTACTCGAGTATCGAGCATGACCTGAGGACCATTATAGGCCAAACACTCGAGTCAGTCAAGGTCACTCGAGTATTCTGGAAATATCCAAGAACACTCGAGTAACCCATGAACCACTCGAGTAAATTGATGAATTGAAAACCCAAATCCTCAGAAAGTCATGAACACTCTGTAAGATCCATGAAGAATGTTTTGATAATGACAAAAGGTTTTGAACAAGCTACAAAAGGTTTTGAACAAGCTTAAATGTGTTGATCAAGTTCAAGCTCAACAAGCAACAACAAACATCAAGTTATGAAGAGAGAGCCAACTCATGAAGACTTAGTTTGGTAGTTTATGTTTTATTGTTTTATCTTTTGCCTCACAAGTCTTTTAGTTTATGAGTTTGGGTAGAGTTTATTAGAGGGTAGTGAATCTCTTTTGATTGCATGATTTTATCATATTTTGAGTATTCACTTTGCCTAAAATCAATAGGTGGCTTAAAGGTTTGAAAGAAAAGGTTTAGTTTTTGAGAAAACAAGTTTTAAGTGATTTTTAATGTTAATAATCGATTAACAGATTTTGATAATTGATTAACAATGTATTTTGAACTGATAATGGATTAACAAACTTTTGATAATCGATTATCTGAACTTTTACTCGAGTAAAACCTTTTTCACTCGAGTGAAATTTATGCAGCTTTCGGTTTACTCGAGTAACACTCATTTCACTCGAGTAACTTGATCAGATCTGGTTTTTTAAATACGTTTTTCACTTCTCAAAAGCCATTCTAAGTGCTCCAACTTTTGGGTATTCTATATAAACCTTTTCCTAATCATTTCTATCAACTAGAATCATTTTGATACACAATTTTACAAAGAATCAAAGCCACACTATTCTCTCTCACTCTCTCAAGATCAAAGCTCTCATTTTCATATTCTTTGATCAAGAACCTTGAATCTCTCATGTTGATATTTCATAGCTTTTGAAAGAGATTCATAGGATTGTTATTTTGTTTTCAATTTGGTTGTAATCTTTGCAAAAGGCAAGCTATCTACAACAAAGGAAGACTTGATTTTGTGAATCAAGCAAAGTTATATTGGAAGCCTTGGTGAGGCATTTCATCAAGCACTTGGAAGCCTTGTTGAAGAACAAGCATTTGGAAGTCTTGTGAGTGAAGCAAGCAATTGGAAGTCTTGTTGTGGGGTATCGGCAAGCAAGAGAAGAGGTTAGATTAGATATCAATAGGATTACAAGGCAAGGGTGTGGTATCTCTTGTAGGCTAGAAAGAAGGAAGTCTTGTGAGGCATTTACTTGTAATTTGAGAAACTCTAATTCCTCATAGTGAAGAATCTCTCTTGGTTGAAGAGGGGACTGGATGTAGCTTTCAAGTGGATGAAAGTGAACCAGGATAAATCACTGTGTCGTATCTCTAAACTCTCTACTCTTTACAATTCTTGTTATTAATTGTGTTCTTGGTTGAAAACCTAGAAAAGTGATTTTTCATAATTGATTGAATTGAATCTTTATTGTTCAAATTAATTTGAGGAAAATCATTTTCATAACCTAGGTGAATCAATAAGAATATTGGTGTTGATTGTTTCCGCTTAATCTCTGATCATATAATATTTGTTAATTGATTGATTTTCATTGGTTTTAATCGTTTAGATTTGTTTCTTGCGAAAATCTTTCAAAGTTTCTATAACACCTATTCAACCCCCCCTTCTAGGTGTTCTCCTAGTTCTCCTAGTTGTTTCAACCACCGAGTGTAGTTTTCCAACAATTGGTATCAGAGCTCGGTCGAAAGACACGAGCATAGAGCTTTTTCGTTAAGATCCTTGAGAAACTACAATGGGTTCTACGAATCCTTTTGGTGGTGAAGGTGCTTCAATAAATCGCCCTCCTATGTTTGGTGGAGAGGGTTATGCTTATTGGAAAATTAGGATGAGAATCTTTATAGAAGCCATAGATATGAACATTTGGGAAGCCATAGAAAATGGTCCTTATATTCCCTCAAAAGATGTAGAAGGTGTGCTTACACTTACTCCCAAAGATAAGTGGACCGATGATGATAAAAGGAAAATTCAATATGATTTAAAAGCAAAAAATATCATCACCTCCGCTCTATCTTATGATGAGTTTTTTAGAGTCTCCCAATGTAAAGATGCCAAAGATATGTGGGACACCTTGCAAGTCACACATGAAGGCACTAGTGAAGTTAGGCGTGCTAGATTAAATTCTTTGATGCATGAATATGAATTGTTTCGTATTTTGCCTAATGAATCTATATGTTTTATGCAAAAACGTTTTACTCATATTTTTAATCATCTCATTGCTCTTGGTAAAACTTTCGTGAATTGTGAACTTGTTAACAAAGTTTTAAGATGTCTAAGTAGGGAATGGCAACCCAAGGTTACCGCAATTGTTGAATCAAAGGACTTGGACACAATGGACTTAGCAACACTTTTCGGAAAGCTACAAGAACATGAAATGGAGCTTGGACGTTTGCAAATGCATGAAGAGTCGGATAAGTACAAAGAGAGAAAAGGAATTGCTCTTAAAGCTCAAAGGTCATATAAAAAGGAAGAGAGTTCCGTTGATGATGATGATGTTGATAATGAAGATTCCGATTCGGATATTGATGAAGAGGAGATGAAGCTTATACTAAGAAAGTTCAATAAAATTCTAAGGAGAAAAGGAAGGTTGAACAAGGACAAAAGTAAAGAGAAGATTTCCCCACACTACAAGACCAAGACTTCAAAAGAAGGTGTAGTTTGCCATGAATGTGGAAAGCCCGGTCATCTCAAGTACTCATGCTCTAAGTATCTCAAGAAGAAGGAGAAAGAGAAGAAAAATGCAAAACACAAAAGGGCATACATAGTTTGGAATAGTGATGATGAACAAGACAAGAAAAGCACAACTAGTAGTTCTTCGGATGATGAAGATGCCGCTTGTCTCAACTTGATAGCTCAAGTACATGAAGAGGAAAGCTCAAATGATGAATCAAGTGAGCAATGTGACGAAAGCGATGTAAGTCTTACTAAATCCGAAATTTCTTCAAATTATGAAATGTTATATAATGCTTATGAAGAAATGCATAAACAATTTAAGAAACTAGCTTTGAAAAACATTGAAAGGAAGAAGCTCATTTTGAAACATCAACAAGAGATTTTAGAACTTCAAAAACAAGTTGATGAGCTTAATCTTCAAAATGAAACTCTTGATCTTATATATGCTAGTTCTTCTTGTGATTGTGCTAGTAGATTGAATAATGTGGTTGATTGTGAGAATTGCAAGTTGCTTAAGGATGAAAATGCTATTTTGAAAAATAAGCTTTCAAGTTTCTCAAATGGTGATATTAGATTGCGCACATTGTTAAATTTTCAAAGAGAAAATTCAAACAAGTTTGGTTTGGGTTATACTAATGCTAAGAGTAAATCTCATAGAAATGTTGTTGATTTTTCTAAAGTTAATTTTTCAAATGCACCAACATGTTTCTATTGTGGTACTCATGGACATACTTCAAATGTGTGTTATATTAAAGTGCATGGTATACCTAAAGGAGATTTTGTTTGGATGAAAAAGGGTGAAAGTCCCTACACTAACAAAAATGGATCCAAAACCATTTGGATACCAAAAAGCAAAGCATGATTGTTTTGTAGGTATGATTGAAGAAGCAAATGAAGGTCTATACACATTTGATACAATTGACATTATTGATCTTCTTCAATTGGTATCAAGAAGAAAATCCTACAAATTGGTAACATTTGATATTATACAATTGGTATCTAAAATTGATATTGTTAGATATTGCTCATAGTTCTCTCAATTGGTATTATTTCTTATAATGTGATATTGTTTATACTATTGAGAAAATACTATTGGTATCAAATTCTTACAATTGTTTTACAATTGGTATCATGTTATTGGTATACAATTTGTTATAATTGATATCATTGAGTAATCATTAGATGATTATCATGCTTTGGTTATATTTCTTCTATTTTGGCTTAGATCTTATATCAATTGGTATTTGTTTAGTTACAATTGGTATATATTTCTTTTTGATAATGCCAAAGGGGGAGAAATATGATGTTTTGAAAAAGGAAGGAGAGAAATATTATCATTTTGGAGAAATCAAATGGTATGTTTGGAGAAAGGTTGTTTTGTTGTTTTTATGTAGGTTGAGCAAAGTTGTTGGAGATAGGGGGAGAATCAAGCTTAACTCAATTGGATTTCAAATGTTAAAAGCATTAATTGAGGGGGAGCAAGAGTCTCAACAAGTGCTCAAATGGTTCAAGCATCAACAACTTCAATGAACTTCATAATTTCAAAACATGTTTGTCATTTTCAAAAAGGGGGAGATTGTAAGATCCATGAAGAATGTTTTGATAATGACAAAAGGTTTTGAACAAGCTACAAAAGGTTTTGAACAAGCTTAAATGTGTTGA
Organism: Crotalaria pallida; assembly: GCA_037953625.1. Taxonomy (NCBI): domain Eukaryota; kingdom Viridiplantae; phylum Streptophyta; class Magnoliopsida; order Fabales; family Fabaceae; genus Crotalaria; species Crotalaria pallida. Next base: position 85,624,479 of record CM075649.1, read on the forward strand.
TCATGTTCAAGCTCAACAAGCAACAACAAACATCAAGTTATGAAGAGAGAGCCAACTCATGAAGACTTAGTTTGGTAGTTTATGTTTTATTGTTTTATCTTTTGTCTCACAAGTCTTTTAGTTTATGAGTTTGGGTAGAGTTTATTAGAGGGTAGTGAATCTCTTTTGATTGCATGATTTTATCATATTTTGAGTATTCACTTTGCCTAAAATCAATAGGTGGCTTAAAGGTTTGAAAGAAAAGGTTTAGTTTTTGAGAAAACAAGTTTTAAGTGATTTTTAATGTTATTAATCGATTAACAGATTTTGATAATTGATTAACAGTGTATTTTGAACTGATAATCGATTAACAAACTTTTGATAATCGATTATCTGAACTTTTACTCGAGTAAAACCTTTTTCACTCGAGTGAAATTTATGCAGCTTTCGGTTTACTCGAGTAACACTCATTTCACTCGAGTAACTTGATCAGATCTGGTTTTTTAAATACGTTTTTCACTTCTCAAAAGCCACTCTAAGTGCTCCAACTTTTGGGTATTCTATATAAACCTTTTCCTAATCATTTCTATCAACTAGAATCATTTTGATACACAATTTTACAAAGAATCAAAGCCACACTATTCTCTCTCACTCTCTCAAGATCAAAGCTCTCATTTTCATATTCTTTGATCAAGAACCTTGAATCTCTCATGTTGATATTTCATAGCTTTTGAAAGAGATTCATAGGATTGTTATTTTGTTTTCAATTTGGTTGTAATCTTTGCAAAAGGCAAGCTATCTACAACAAAGGAAGACTTGATTTTGTGAATCAAGCAAAGTTATATTGGAAGCCTTGGTGAGGATTTTCATCAAGCACTTGGAAGCCTTGTTGAAGAACAAGCATTTGGAAGTCTTGTGAGTGAAGCAAGCAATTGGAAGTCTTGTTGTGGGGTATCGGCAAGCAAGAGAAGAGGTTAGATTAGATATCAATAGGATTACAAGGCAAGGGTGTGGTATCTCTTGTAGGCTAGAAAGAAGGAAGTCTTGTGAGGCATTTACTTGTAATTTGAGAAACTCTAATTCCTCATAGTGAAGAATCTCTCTTGGTTGAAGAGGGGACTGGATGTAGCTTTCAAGTGGATGAAAGTGAACCAGGATAAATCACTGTGTCGTATCTCTAAACTCTCTACTCTTTACAATTCTTGTTATTAATTGTGTTCTTGGTTGAAAACCTAGAAAAAGTGATTTTTCATAATTGATTGAATTGAATCTTTATTGTTCAAATTAATTTGAGGAAAATCATTTTCATAACCTAGGTGAATCAATAAGAATATTGGTGTTGATTGTTTCCGCTTAATCTCTGATCATATAATATTTGTTAATTGATTGATTTTCATTGGTTTTAATCGTTTAGATTTGTTTCTTGCGAAAATCTTTCAAAGTTTCTATAACACCTATTCAACCCCCCCTTCTAGGTGTTCTCCTAGTTCTCCTAGTTGTTTCAACCACCGAGTGTAGTTTTCCAACACACTCGAGTAACTTCAGGAACACTCGAGTAATCTGGAAAATCTAGAGAACACTCGAGTGGACTGAATTTTACTCGAGTATATTGCCCAGAACCTGAAGAACACCATTTTCAATTCTAAGTCAAATAATTAATGAATTATTGAGAATAGTCCAAGGGATTAAGACTTAAAGATATTGATTAATACAAATAGATCGTTTGATGACGGTCCTTTTGATAAAGAAATAAGCCTTGGTGGCCTGCAAAGTATTAATCAACTTCCCTTAAGTCTAAAGGATAAAATGCATTCATTCTGGAGTTTGGATGGTAGGACGTATTTCATGTTTGTTAAACATGTGGAGGGCCTCTGGGAGTGCCAATACACTTGCTTGATGACACGTTGTTGACGTGGTCGGCTTAGTGGATGCCGATATGGATATATCGTTTGGATGACGATCCGTTTGGATGACGTGATATGCTCGGGTGGCATGGATACCAAGCTTGTCGTGTACATTCTAGGTGAATGTACGAATGGTTGTATACCTAGGAATACAACGCACTGTTGAGTGCTGGGTTGTCAGGGATGGACGTCAGAGAGTGACATAGTATTATGATGGAGATAGGCTTGAGAGCTAAAGTCATGCATCATGCCATTCATTCAAATAAACTGTTATGACTGAATTAAGTGTGAACATCCTATGTGCATAACCTACTTGCTAAGTGTTAAGTGTGATTGATATTAATTGATGCATGTTACATCTTTATGTTGCATAATTTATTCTCTATTGATTATGTGTATAGAATTGCTTACCCCTATGCCCTTGTAGGTGATGTCTCGCTACATTGCTTGCATCGAGATCCGGCCACTTCCTAGTGGCATATGGATCTATGAGGACCATCGCGCGGTGTTTGAGGGGGAGGTAGAGATTACCTTCTACCACCCGAACCCGCTGATGCGATTTCGTCCTCGTAGGTTTAGGATTCCCATCATATACACTATGCATGTACCCCCGTTTTACACTTACCATGGACCACCTCCCACGTGACCAGCTCGCTCTTACCATAGTTTTCGTTTTCAACCTACCCGCTCTCACCCTTTTACTTCGAGAGTCGTCCGCGAGAAGACTCCCTTATCTGATCCGAGGAGCCCAGTCAGGGTTTCACCATCACCTGACCCGGTACCCAGTGGTAGGGTACACTCTCCCTCGGATGAGATCGAGGAGGATCCGGTGGAGGACGAGAGTGGGAGCGAGCCTGTCGTGCATTCTACTGGGAGTGACTAGAGGGACGACGATCCCTAGGTACATGTATATGGTGTATGGTGTGGATCTGAGGATCCGATGTGTGGAGGAGATTTGCTGCTGCTGCTGTGATGATGATGCTACTACCTTACTCACTTTACTTTTGGGAGACTACTACTGCTACTACTACCGCATCTGATGCTGATGGATCTACGTGACTATCCCTGGAGTTGTATTTTGGTTATGTATATATTGTAGATATACTTTTGTAGTACTCTAGGGTTGGGGTTACATGACTATGTAGATCTATTATGGACTTGTATATTCTGAAACTTGGAGACATGATGATGGACTATGTACTTACCACTTTTATTATCTATATATATAAATATAAATCTTATGTTCAAACTATTGCATAGTCCAACACTTTCCGCTTACTCTGATTTAGATTACTTAAGGGTTCGGATACACCCATTAACTCAATGGTATCAACTTTATTAAGAAAAGCAAGGGTAACTACAATTACTTTCAATAATGTATGTACAATTTCAAAAGACGAAGATTACCCTGTTTGTGAAAAGGTTTTAGTACAACACCGAACTCGATACAAACGTTTTGAAATAGATATAGTTTATTCTCCAAGAACTTCATCTGTCGATTTGTGCACCCGATCTAAAGAAATTTTTATTTACCATATTTTCTTAACACTCACAAGTCCATATATATTACCCAATATGATATACTTTTATTTTTTTATATTTGGGTAACTACGAAGGGTGTCACACTTAGTGGTATCAGAGCAAAAGTCAGATCCTGCAGTAGTAGAAGTGGTTCCAGAAGGGTAGCCATCAACATCAAGCAGGTATCTCCAAAGTATTTAGTACTTTGAACGTTATTAAATTACTTATTGAATTTTGTATTACCCCTGATTTGTTTGTATCTTGTCTCTTTTGAGTACAAGACGCAATGGATTGTAGATTCAATAAGTTTAGGATAGAGCCGTAGTATAGGTGGTGTAATAGAAGTTTCTCTAGTTCAACATATGTGACCATAAGCCCATAGCGCAGGTCTAATATGGCAACTAGAAACCAAAATCACACCAATGCGATGTTGGAGCGAATCACCACAGTACTGGAAGCGATGAAAAGGCAGTCTTAGCAACCCTCTCAACCGGCAAATCCGCCTCATCAGTGTAATGTGAGTAACACTGAGGCGAAGACTCTGGCTGATTTTAGGAGTTGTAACCCACCAAAGTTTGAAGGAGGATTTAAACCGGAAGAAGCCAACAAGTGGATTCACACCATGGACAAGATCCTAAGAACGTTGGAGTGTTCGGATGCTCAAAAGGTGGCTTATGCAACCTATATGTTAGAGGATCAAGCTGAGAACTGGTGGAATCACACGATGCAGCTTCTGCAATATGAAGGAAGAGATGTAAGCTGGGGAGTATTCATGGAAAAATTTCTTCAGAAATATTTTCCTGAGGATCTAAGGAGGAAAAAGGAAGTGAAATTCTTGCAGTTGAAGCAAGGTAACATGAGTGTGGGTGAGTACGCGGCAAAGTTTGAAGAGCTGATGAAGTACTCTCCATACTATCAGAACAATCCAGATGAGAGGAGCAAGTGCATTAAGTTTGAGGGAGGATTGAGGCCAAAGTTGAAGTCGATCTTCAGTTACCAGCGGATTCAAAGTTTTCCTGCACTCGTGGACATGTGTAGGATGTATGAAGACGACACCAAAGCTGAGGAGATGCAAGTCTCAGAGAAGAAGGACAATCAAGGCTATGGACCTCAAAGGCGTAAAGGTTTCAACAACCGGGGCAATGGTCCGTATGATCGTCGGGGAAAAGGCAAAGGAAAAGCTGGTGGTTCTGAAGGAAGAAATTATCGGAGCGAGGCTCCATTCTGTGACAAGTGCAAGCGCAACCACTATGGTCGTGTGTGTTGGGGGACAAGTGGATGTTTTAACTGTGGAAAGCCGGGACACTTTGCAAGAGATTGCAAGGAACCAGCCAAGGCCAACTCAAGAGGAACTGCAGATAGACCGGTGACTCAAGGAAGGGTCTTCACCCTTAGCGGTGTGGAAGCGAATCGATCTTTTGATCTGGTGCAAGGTAAATACTTGCTTAATGGTCAGTTTTGCCATGTTTTGTTTGACTCTGGTGCAACGCATTCATTCGTTTTGCATGAATGTGTAGACCGTTTAGGCTTGATTGTGTCTGAGATGCTTTATACTCTCAGAGTAGAAACTCCTACCAATGCTCCCGTAGTTGTTTCTAGAGCCTGTCTTAACTGTTGTATAGAAGTGTTAGGACAAACCTCTAAAGTAGATTTGATCTGCTTACCCTTAGCACAATTGGATGTGATTTTGGGAATGGACTGGTTAAGTCAAAACCAAGTGATCATTGATTGTGATAGAAGACTCGTGACCTATAGAAACCCAAAACCCTCTGGTTACATATGTCTGTTCAACACTGGTCTGTTCAACACTGAGGTGGGGGAGAGTGGTCCGAGGATGGAAGAGATCCCTGTTGTCAGAGATTTCCCGGAAGTTTTTGCTTATGAGATTCCTGGTCTGCCACCAAGAAGAGAGATAGAATTTGGCATCGATCTAGTTCCGGGAGCTGGTCCCATTTCTATCGCTCCCTATAGAATGGCACCACCGGAAATGGCAGAGAGAAGAAGCAGATTAAAGAGTTGCTGCAGAAACAGATGATTCGACCAAGCGTGTCACTTTGGGATGCTCCTGTCTTGTTCGTCAAGAAGAAAGATGGTAGCATGAGGATGTGCATCGACTACCGGCAGCTGAATAAGGTCACCATCAAGAACAAGTATCCGTTGCCACGGATAGATGACCTTATGGATCAAGTACGTGGGGCTTCAATATTTTCCAAGATTGATTTGAGGTCGGGGTACTATCAGATCAGGATTAGAGAGGAGGACATCTCTAAGACTGCATTTCGATCTCGATACGGACATTATGAGTATGTCGTAATGCCGTTCGGATTGACTAATGCACCAGCTATCTTCATGGACTACATGAATCGAATCTTTAGACCTTATTTAGATTCATTCGTGGTTGTGTTCATTGATGATATTCTGATTTACTCTAAGAGCCCGGAGGAGCATGCTGAACACTTGAAGATAGTGTTAAGCATCTTGAAGGAGAAGCAGCTGTACGCCAAACTTACAAAGTGTGAGTTCTGGCTGAAGGAGGTTAAATTTTTGGGGCATGTGATTTCAGATAAAGGGATAGCAGTTGATCCAACGAAAGTAAGTTCGGTTTTGCAATGGGAGCAACCGAAGTCGGTTACGGAGGTTAGAAGCTTTCTCGGTTTGGCTGGGTATTATAGAAGGTTCATCGAAGGTTTCTCGAAGATTGCACTGCCTCTGACGAAGTTGACTAGGAAAGATCAACCATTTCTGTGGGATGAGAAATGTGAAAGTAGTTTTCAAGAGCTGAAGGAAAGGTTGACATCGTCTCCTGTATTGGTGTTGCCCGATACACAGAAGAGTTTTGATGTGTACTGTGACGCGTCGAAACAAGGTCTTGGGTGTGTTTTGATGCAAGAGGGGCAAGTTGTTGCCTACGCATCGAGACAGCTAAAAGTTCATGAGATGAACTATCCAACTCACGATCTGGAGTTGGCAGCTGTGGTGTTTGCCTTAAAGATTTGGAGGCACTATCTCTATGGCACTACGTTCCGGGTGTTTAGTGACCATAAGAGTTTAAAATACCTCTTTGATCAAAAGGAGTTGAATATGAGGCAACGCCGATGGATGGAGTTTTTGAAGGATTATGAGTTTGAGCTCCATTATCATCCTGGGAAGGCAAACGTTGTGGCGGATGCATTGAGTAGAAAGGCAATGCACATCAGTGCGATGATGGTCAGAGAAGCTGCACTGATAGAGGAATTTCGAGATTTGAGTCTGACGATGCAAGTGGAGCCGACAAGTATCAAGTTGGGGATGCTGCAGATTGCTAACGAGTTTCTGCAAAGGATACGGGAATTGCAACACAAGGATGGGAAACTCATGGAAAAGAGGAAGTTGATGCAAGAAGGTAAGGAGTTGGAATTTCAAGAAGGGAAGGATGGAATCCTTCGCTTTAAAACGAGGATTTGTGTGCCTGATGATTTGGAAGTAAGAAGGATGATTTTGGATGAAGCGCATAAGAGTAAGATGAGTATGCATCCGGGAGCTACTAAAATGTGCCAGGACTTAAAGAAGCTATTTTGGTGGCCTGGTTTGAAGAGAGATGTAGCTGAATATGTGGCATGTTGTTTAGTATGTAAAAAGGCCAAGGTGGAACATCAAAGGCCAGAAGGAGAGTTACTTCCTTTAGAGATCCCGTTGTGGAAATGGGATAGCATCTCGATGGATTTTGTGTCGGGATTGCCAAAGACATCTACTGGTCATGATGCAATTTGGGTGACCGTGGACCGTTTGACCAAGTCAGCGCATTTCATTCCCGTGAATATGCGCTACTCATTGGAAAAGCTCACTCAGTTGTACATCAAGGAAGTTGTTCGTCTGCACGGAGTACCATCAAGCATTGTGTCTGATCGCGATCCGAGGTTTACATCAAAGTTTTGGGAAGATCTGCATAGAGCCTTGGGTTCAAGATTGAAGCTAAGTTCTGCATACCATCCTCAGACTGATGGCCAAACGGAAAGGACTATTAAGTCATTGGAAGACATTCTACGAGCCTGTGCTTTGGAAGGACAAGGGAATTGGGAGCAAATGTTGCCACTCGTGGAGTTCACTTACAACAACAGCTATCACACGAGCATTGGAATGGCACCATTTGAAGCTTTGTATGGGAGAAAGTGTCAGACGCCGTTATGCTGGTTTCAAGTGGGGGAGAGTTCTCTGATTGGACCAGATATTGTGCAAGAGACCACGGAGCAGATCAAGATGATACAAGAGAAGATGAGGGCAGCTCAGAGTAGGCAGAAAAGCTATGCTGATAAAAGGAGAAAACCCTTAGAGTTTGCTGAAGGAGACCACGTGTTCATTAGAATAGTACCAACCAAAGGTGTTAGTAGAGCCTTGAAAACCCAGAAACTATCACCTAAGTTTATTGGTCCCTATCAAATTCTCAAAAGGATCGGCCCAGTAGCCTATCAATTAGCTTTGCCTCCGTCATTAGCTAACCTCCATAATGTATTCCATGTGTCTCAATTGAAGAAATATGTCCATGACCCCACCATTGTCCTTAGAATCCAACCAGATAACTTAGAAGTCCATCAGAACCTGACCTTCAAAGCTGTACCAGTTCGCATCGAAGATCAAAGAATCAAGTAGCTTAGAGGAAAGGACATCCATCTGGTCAAAGTTGTCTGGGTCTGTGGAGATGTGATAGAAGCATCATGGGAGTTAGAGAATAGGATGCGTCAGGATTATCCTGACTTGTTTGTATGAGTTGAATTTCGGGGACGAAATTCCTTGTAAGTGGGGGAGTAGTGTAACACCCCAAAATTTTAATCCCCGATTAATGGAATGTTAATTATAATTTAATTATAATTAATAGTTTCTATATTAATCCTTGATTAAAATATGTATTCATGTGACTAGCTTATGTGTGTAAATTATTTAATAAATAATTTAAATGCATAAAATAAGAGTTTTGCATATTAGTCCCTGGGTTGGGACCTAGAAGCAATTATAGGAAAGATTTTGGAGGGAAGGTAAATAAAATAATTATTTTTCAAAAACTGGGTAAAACACTCGAGTATTTTCTGGAATACTCGAGTATTCTGGGTCAAACTGCACGAGTTAGTGCGTTTGGTGAGTCACAGCCAACGATTCCCCTCCGTTGACACGAATACTCCGCCATCAACAGCTCAATGCCTTCGTGTCGACCTGCATGAGTGTCCTCACTTCCTATTTAAGCTCATCTTCGACCCTTAGCTGAGAATTTTGGATCAAAGTAGCTTGGTTGATGAAATTAGGGTTCCGAGTTTGTACTCTTCAATTCTCCTTCTCTGTGTCAAATTGAAACACAAATCATACACGAATATAAAGCTTACATCTTGAGCTTTATATAAACACCAAAATCGTGAGGATTGAGTGAGGGTGTTGGAGGATTCCAGAAGTTGAAGTGAAGCTGTTCTTGGTCAAGTTCTGTTTCTGGAGCTTACTTTGATCTTGATTTCTGGTAAGCTCATGAACCCCTGAGTCTCAATTTCGGCTTCCTTAGTTACATTATGTTGCATAGAGTTTAGAAATCTAATTTTCCCCAATTCTTATCTCTGTTTCATGGGTGAACCAATTCGGTTTTGATGGTGCACTCAAAACTGTCATGCATGTGAAGCTCAAAGTGATTTCTGGGGTTGGAGCACTTTTCTTGGATTTCTTTCTGTTGATTCACGTCTGAGAGGTAAGGGGAAGTAATTATATTCACTAGATAGGGTTTAAATTCCATTAATTGTGTTAGAGAGCCACCAAGAGGCTCTAAGGGCTTAGATTGAATAGGAACTTTGGTTTGGAGACCAATCCATGCTCTAAATCTGTGATGAGAAAGTTTGATATCATGTATGTTAACTAAAATGCACTTGGTTTTATGTGTATTGTGCTTTTTATGAGAATTGACATGTTAAGTTGTGAAAATGTGTTTTAATGCATGATTATTGATTTCTCCGTCAAATCTGTGTTTTGACTTGTAACAAGTGTTGTAACATGTCTAAATAATGTTATGTGAACTCTGTGGATCCCTGGAATGGATTAAATTTGAGTAGAAATGAAAATTTCATGTTAAAACCAGTTTTCAGTGCTGTCTGCTGCGAAACACTCGAGTAAATCGTGTTCAAAACCATGTAAATTAAGGAAGAACACTCGAGTAGTCTGTCTGGTACTCGAGTATCGAGCATGACCTGAGGACCATTATAGGCCAAACACTCGAGTCAGTCAAGGTCACTCGAGTATTCTGGAAATATCCAAGAACACTCGAGTAACCCATGAACCACTCGAGTAAATTGATGAATTGAAAACCCAAATCCTCAGAAAGTCATGAACACTCGATTAACATCAGGAACACTCGAGTAATCTGGAAAATCTAGAGAACACTCGAGTGGACTGAATTTTACTCGAGTATATTGCCCAGAACCTGAAGAACACCATTTTCAATTCTAAGTCAAATAATTAATGAATTATTGAGAATAGTCCAAGGGATTAAGACTTAAAGAAATTGATTAATACAAATAGATCGTTTGATGACGGTCCTTTTGATAAAGAAATAAGCCTTGGTGGCCTGCAAAGTATTAATCAACTTCCCTTAAGTCTAAAGGATAAAATGCATTCATTCTGGAGTTTGGATGGTAGGACGTATTTCATGTTTGTTAAACATGTGGAGGGCCTCTGGGAGTGCCAATACGCTTGCTTGATGACACGTTGTTGACGTGGTCGGCTTAGTGGATGCCGATATGGATATATCGTTTGGATGACGATCCGTTTGGATGACGGGATATGCTTGGGTGGCATGGATACCAAGCTTGTCGTGTACATTCTAGGTGAATGTACGAATGGTTGTATACCTAGGAATACAACGCACTGTTGAGTGCTGGGTTGTCAGGGATGGACGTCAGAGAGTGACATAGTATTATGATGGAGATAGGCTTGAGAGCTAAAGTCATGCATCATGCCATTCATTCAAATAAACTGTTATGACTGAATTAAGTGTGAACATCCTATGTGCATAACCTACTTGCTAAGTGTTAAGTGTGATTGATATTAATTGATGCATGTTACATCTTTATGTTGCATAATTTATTCTCTATTGATTATGTGTATAGAATTGCTTACCCCTATGCCCTTGTAGGTGATGTCTCGCTACATTGCTTGCATCGAGATCCGGCCACTTCCTAGTGGCATATGGATCTATGAGGACCATCGCGCGGTGTTTGAGGGGGAGGTAGAGATTACCTTATACCACCCGAACCCGCTGATGCGATTTCGTCCTCGTAGGTTTAGGATTCCCATCATATACACTATGCATGTACCCCCGTTTTACACTTACCAAGGACCACCTCCCACGTGACCAGCTCGCTCTAACCATAGTTTTCGTTTTCAACCTACCCGCTCTCACCCTTTTACTTCGAGAGTCGTCCGCGAGAAGACTCCCTTATCTGATCCGAGGAGCCCAGTCAGGGTTTCACCATCACCTGACCCGGTACCCAGTGGTAGGGTACACTCTCCCTCGGATGAGATCGAGGAGGATCCGGTGGAGGACGAGAGTGGGAGCGAGCCTGTCGTGCATTCTACTGGGAGTGACTAGAGGGACGACGATCCCTAGGTACATGTATATGGTGTATGGTGTGGATCTGAGGATCCGGTGTGTGGAGGAGATTTGCTGCTGCTGCTGTGATGATGATGCTACTACCTTACTCACTTTACTTTTGGGAGACTACTACTGCTACTACTACTGCATCTGATGCTGATGGATCTACGTGACTATCCCTGGAGTTGTATTTTGGTTATGTATATATTGTAGATATACTTTTGTAGTACTCTAGGGTTGGGGTTACATGACTATGTAGATCTATTATGGACTTGTATATTCTGAAACTTGGAGACATGATGATGGACTATGTACTTACCACTTTTATTATCTATATATATATAAATATAAATCTTATGTTCAAACTGTTGCATAGTCCAACACTTTCCGCTTACTCTGATTTAGATTACTTAAGGGTTCGGATACACCCATTAACTCAATGGTATCAGCTTTATTAAGAAAAGCAAGGGTAACTACAATTACTTTCAATAATGTATGTACAATTCCAAAAGACGAAGATTACCCTGTTTGTGAAAAGGTTTTAGTACAACACCGAACTCGATACAAACGTTTTGAAATAGATATAGTTTATTCTCCAAGAACTTCATCTGTCGATTTGTGCACCCGATCTAAAGAAATTTTTATTTACCATATTTTCTTAACACTCACAAGTCCATATATATTACCCAATATGATATACTTTTATTTTTTTATATTTGGGTAACTACGAAGGGTGTCACAACTCACAACCCGGGGAAATGGTTATGCGAATCCCTCCACTGCGTTCCCCAATCTTTCAGAGGATACGACTTACCGATGCGTACGCATCCCTAAGGACCGTACGACTTACACAACCCCGGCGCTTTGGTAGGCCTGCGACTTACTACAGGTGTTGCGCACCCGACTTATAGCACCCCTCCTCACGTCTTCTAGGGCTAGTATTCGCACACCAGGAAATCTTTAATCTTAATTACTTTTCTTTTCTTATTCGTTCTTCCACTTTTAATGTCTAATTTATTTTCCTATTATACTAAAATTTCCCTTGTGTTTAATACCTATTTCTAATTGCCTATTTAATTACCCTAAGTGTCATTTATCCCCTTAACTTTGTAAAAGCCCGTTTCCTAATAACATACATAACTCATACAAGCACTTAGCATGCATAAGCAAATTAAATGCCACAAATATAGTCAAACAACAATTAATACATATAATTTAAGCATTTAATGAGGGAAAATTCTAAACTTCCTAATTAATCTATTTTCTATCCCTATCCTAATTTTTCTAACAAACCAAATATTCTCAACACACTCACACACCGCTAGCTATACAATCCACCGTACGGCGGCACATCCCCTTACCTTGGGGTTTGAATAAAAGAGAGAAAAACCTTAAAGGGTTTGAACCCCAAGACCAAGAATGCTTCCCAAGCTCAAAGCCCACAATAATCCTTGAAGTAGTAAAAATAGTTGGCAAGAATCAAAAGTGTAGTGATGAAAGTGCTCCCCCTAGCTCATAGAAATGGAGAACCCCAAGTGATGGGTGAATCCATGCCCTATTTATTGGAAAACAAGAGGAACAACTATGACTTAGAAAAGAAACACAAAAGCAACAACCAATGAAGGAGAAGGGAAAGGAGTGAGTTAATTACTTACTCAATCCCTTAGAGCCAAGAAGAAGTGAGATTGAGGGATGAAGGAGCTTGAATCAAAGTCTCAATCCATGGAGAAGAAGAGGGAAACAGGTGGGGTGGTAATGCTTGGTGATGATTCTTGAAGATGAGCTTCAATGGAGGAGGAAGTGCCAAGAATCAAAAACCCTAGGTTGAGGAAGAGTGGTTTTCGAATGGGAAGGAGAGAAGAGTGTTGGAGATTATGTTTTGTCCACAAATGGACCGAGTAGAGCTTAAATCGTGTTTTGGGGTGGAGAAATCCCCAAAACACCCCTGAAATCGCGAATTCGGTGTTGCAGAAAACAGAGTTTTCGCTTGAGCGAAATTTATTCGCTTAAGCGAATCCAGTTCAGTAAGTGCACGAGTCATTTTCGCTTAAGCGAGAGCGTTTCGCTTAAGCGAATCGCTCACAGTAGGGAATTAATCAATTTTCGCTTAAGCGAGCGATTTTCGCTTAAGCGAAACAGCCAAACACTGCTGTTTCAGTTTTCCATTTTTTTAATTATTTTTCTCCTAGCTTCAAATGGCTATAACTTCTTTGTTCACCGTTGGATCTTGCTCAAATTTGGCGAGCAACTTCCTAAAAATCATATCTTCATATCCAACGGTGGGAATTTTGTTTTGAGTCCTAAATCTTTTATTTTAATTTTCTAGCCTAATTATCTTTGTTTAACACCGAATCGTTCGTTTACTTCGTCCATTTCTAACTTGATTTTCTACTTCTTTATATTTTTAGAATTAAACTACATTCATATAATAATAAAAAGAGGGATGTTACATTTCTCTCCCACTTACCTGAATTTCGTCCGCGAAATTCATCGGAAGAGAACAATTGTGGATGTAACTCTCTCATTTTATCTTCCATCTCCCAAGTTGCCTCTTCCACATTGTCCCGATGCCATATAACTTTGACTAGAGAAATCTCCTTGCCTCTGAGCCTCTTGGTCTGTTGGTCATCGATGCGGATAGGCTGAATTTCAAAAGTGAGATTATCCTTCAAAGGTAACTCATCTGGAGCTATCACATGAGAAGGATCATACACATATTTCCGGAGTTGGGAGACATGGAAAACATTGTGTAATCTAGATAGATGTGGAGGTAGAGCAATCCTGTATGCCACGGTTCCGATCCTCTCAAGAATCTGATAGGGTCCAATGAACCTCGGTGACAACTTCTTTTGTTTCAATGCTCTACCGATCCCCTTTGTAGGAGACACTCTTAGAAAAACATGATCTCCTGCATTAAATTCTAGAGGCCTCCTTCGTCGATCTGCATAACTTTTCTGACGATCCTGGGAAGCTTTCATTTTGTTTCTGATCATAGTAATCTTCTCAGTAGTTTCCTGCACAATTTCAGGACCAGTCAACAGATTCTCACCAATCTGAAACCAGCATAAAGGAGTCCGACACTTCCTGCCATAAAGTGCCTCAAACGGTGCCATACCGATGCTGGAATGAAAGTTGTTATTATAAGTGAATTCAACCAATGGCAAAAGTTGCTCCCAGCTGCCAGATTGCTCTAACACACAAGTCCTCAACAAATCTTCCAAGGACTAAATAGTGCGTTCAGACTGCCCATCGGTCTGAGGATGGTATGCTGTGCTAAAACTCAATTTAGAACCTAGGGACTTCTGAAGACCCTGCCAGAATTCAGATAGAAACCTGGGATCACGATCTAACACTATGCTTGCTGGAATACCATGTAGTCTCACTATATCCCGAATGTACAACTCTGTCAACTTCTCCATTTTGTACTTCATGTTCATCGGGATGAAATGAGAACACTTCGTCAACCTGTCAACAACAACCCAAATGGCATCACAACCAGATCTAGTCCTTGGTAATCCGGACACAAAGTCCATAGCAATACTGTACCACTTCCATTCGGGAATGTCAAGAGATCGCAAAGGGCCACCGGGTTTCTGATGTTCAATTTTTGCTTTCTGACACACTAAGCAATGAGAAACATAATCGGCCACATCAATTTTCAACTTCGGCCACCAGAATAGCTTCTTCAAGTCCTGATACATTTTTGTAGTACCCGAATGAAGACTCAGTTTAGTTTTATGTGCCTCTTCCAGAATATTCCTCCGAACTTTAAAATCCAGAGGAACACAGATCCTTTTTCTGAATCTGATAATTCCATCTGAACCTTTGATGAAGTCAGGGTTTGCATAATTAGCCACCCTCAACAACTGTTGCTGGAGTTCCCCATCATCCGCCTGTCTCTCTTTCATTAATTCAAGAAACTCATTGGTAACCTGTAGCATTTCAAGAACAATACCATTCTCCTTCCTTTTTACTCTAAGATTGAGATTACTGAATTCCTGCATCAGCTGCATCTCTTTCACCATTAAGCTGCTGACATGCAAGGTCTTTCTACTTAGAGCATCCGCCACAACATTTGCCTTGCCTGGATGATATTGAAGTTGGAAATCATAGTCTTTCAGAAATTCCATCCACCGTCTCTGCCGCATATTGAGTTCCTTTTGATCAAAGAGATATTTGAGACTCTTGTGATCACTAAAGACCTCAAATGTGGTACCATAGAGATAGTGTCTCTGGATTTTTAGAGCAAAAACCACTGTTGCAAGCTCTAAGTCATGTGTGGGATAATTCTGTTCATGCGGTCTGAGCTGTCTTGATGCATAGGCAACAACCTTACCCTGCTGCATTAATACACAACCCAGCCCTTGCTTAGAAGCATCACAGTACACCTGAAATGGCTGGAGTGGATCAGGCAGAATTAAGACCGGAGAGCTAGTCAATTTCTCTTTCAGCTTCTGAAAACTCTGCTCACATTGAGGGGACCATTCATAGGACACATCCTTCCGAGTAAGAGTAGTCATGGGAAGGGCTATCTTGGAGAATCCTTCAATGAACCTCCTGTGATAACCAACTAAACCAAGAAAACTCCTTACTTCAGTCACTGTTTTAGGCCTCTCCCACTTTAACACGGCGTCCACCTTAGATGGATCAACAGCAACCCCATGTTTGGAGATTACATGGCCCAAAAAGTGAACCTCATCAAGCCAAAAACTGCACTTTTCAAATTTGGCATAGAGTTGTTTCTCTTTCAAGATCTGCAACACAATCTTCAAATGTTCCTCGTGCTCGCTTGGACTCTTTGAATAGATTAAGATATCATTAATGAACACTATCACAAAAGAGTCTAAATAAGGCCGGAAGATTCTGTTCATATAGTCCATGAACACTGCAGGTGCATTTGTCAAACCAAAGGGCATTATCACATGCTCAAAATGCCCATAGCGAGTCCGGAAAGCAGTCTTTGGTATATCCTCCTCTTTAATGCGAATCTGATGGTATCCTGAAAAAAGATCAATTTTTGAGAAGATGGCAGCTCCTCGTAATTGATCTATTAGATCATCAATCCGCGGAAGGGGATACTTGTTTTTCACTGTAACGGCATTGAGTCGTCTATAATCAGTGCACATCCGGAGATTCCCATCTTTCTTTTTAACAAATAAAATAGGAGCACCCCAAGGAGATACACTGGGCCGAATGAATTTCTTGGCCAAGAGTTCTTCCAGTTGCTTCTTCAACTCTGCAAGTTCTGGAATAGCCATCCGATATGGAGGAATAGAAATTGGTCCCGTACCGGGAACTAGATCAATATTGAACTCAACCTCCCTATGAGGGGGTAGTCCAGGAATATCTTCAGGAAAAACTTCTGAGAATTTTTTGACCACTGGGATCTTGCTAATACTCAAGACCTCATCAACCTCCATAGCAGCAAGAGATGGGAAATCAAAGATCACGGACTTATTCTTACAATCAATCAAGACATGATGGTGTGACATCCAATCCATGCCTAGAATGATATCCATAAGAGTCAAGGGAAGACAAATAAGATTGACAGTGAAATCTCGCCCTAGGACTCGAAGAGGACAATTCATGCATATCTGAGATGTGACAACAGGAGAATTGGCAGGAGTAGCAACAGATAACATAAAGGGCATTTGTACGGAGGTCAATCCCAATTTCTTCATGCAAGCATGAGAAATAAAAGAATGAGAAGCACCGCAGTCAAATAGAACACCGCAAGATTTATCATTAACATAACAAGTACCTGAAATGAGGAGGAATAGAAACGACACAATTAGAGTAAATGTTGATTGAGATCACACTAATGTAACATTTACCTCTGATGAGATCGTCAGGTAAGTCCACCTCCTCGCCATCCATAGTATAGACCTTGCCCCTTTGAACGGGCTGGCCTCCTCCAGAACGCTGTCCCTGTGTTCCATTACCCTCCTTCTTGATGGTATTCTTAGGGCAATTTGAAACAAAATGCCCAGGCTGTCCACATGAGAAACATAGGCCTTCCCTCACAAAACGATCCCGCTCCTTAAACCAGCAAGGTCCACGATGAGTCCCCCCGCATGTAGGACAAGTAGGAATAGGACCAGTAGGAATAGGGCCTGGCCCAGTAGCTCGGGGAGGTGCTGCACGAGTAGTGGGATAAGGACCTTGTCTCTGAGCAGGAGCCCTGCCACGAATCGGGCCATCAGTCCTCTGATTCAACCTGATACGATCCTCAACTGCCTTCTGCTTAAGACCTTTTTCATAAGTACTGGTCATATTAACCAGTTGAGAGAGATTGGAAATATTCTGATACTCAAATGCAAGCTTGATCTCAGTGCGCAAACCAGATTCAAATTTAATACATTTCGTGCGCTCATCGGCGTCACGATAGCTGCCTGAATATCGAATTAAGTCCTCAAACTGAGCTGCATACTCTCCCACGCTTATATTGTTCTGCACTAATCTCAGAAAAGCCAGCTCTTTCTCCCTCCTAACATCCTCCGGGAAATATTTGCCTAGAAAGCGGATCTTGAAGAGATCCCAAGTGACTTCTTGATTAACAACATCATAGCCCCTCCTTTGTTGCTCCCACCAGTGCTCGGCCTCACCAGATAACATAAACTCATCTAAACGAACTCGGTGATCCGCTGGTGGTTGCAAGGAACGCAGAATTTTCTCAATCTCCTGTAACCACCTCTGCGCCCCATCGGGGTTACAACCCCCTTCAAATCGCGGCGGGTCGTTCTTTCGAAATCTCGAAAGCCAGTCAATATCAGCAGGAACTGGAGGATGGTGTTGATTAATAGTTGCGGCAGCCGCTGCAGCTGCAGCTGCTGCAACCACTTCCGCCTAGTTCTGATTTTGTTGAACCAGATTCTCCAGAATTTGAATAAGACGGTCATTATCTGCCCGTCGTCCTGCCATACTACCAACCTGAAGAGGAGACAAGTTAGGCACTAATAGGCATGGAGTGAAGAAATAATAAAGACTATTACTAAACATATTTATGTAGGTATAAGTAGGTCTATTATTATAATTAACACTAATTTAACTTTAACTTCTTAGGTTACTCTCTTGGTGAGTTAACCGTGGGAGTGAACCATACTCCGAGGCCGAGGACAAAAACGCTCTGATACCATAAATGTAACACCCTAAGCTAATTACCTTATTTTAAAATTTACAACTTAAAAATTTCTTTTTAATTCTTAAAATGTTACTTAAAATTTTCTTGAAAAACGGACAGAGTCCTATTTGTTTTTCGGATATTCCCAAAATTTAGTTTTCCCTGTCACCTATCAGAACCAGTTAAGGCAAATCCAGAAAATATAAATAAACATCATAAGCCTCATAGGGCCATCCATTGTGGGACTTAGAGCATCGTCACCACATCATCAATCCAGTCATAAGATCAGAGTATCGCCAGCAGAAAGTAACACCAAGTATGCAACAACACAAAATAGAAGTAATAAAACCCAACCCAAGGGTAAACGGATCCCGGGCCATCCCACCAGCACATATATACAAGCCTCTACAACATATCATACAAGAGACTCAAAATATGGCCCGGAAATCCTGTCATAAGAACTAATAAAGACTATCACACTCCCTCAGTGGGAGTGGGGTCCTGCTCGGCCTCCAGCTCAGTGTGCTCAAACTCGGTACCTATAATGTTTGTAAGGGTGAGTACCGCACTAACTAGCAATGCATAAGATATGCCAAGTCAAACACAAAAAATTACAATTAGCATATATGGACATGAGTAAAAATCACAATTCATACTCTATGCTACAAACACATGCATCTCCATAAATGCTAACCACCCACCGGATAAGTTCCTATGTCCACTTCCTTATTATTATTAGTTTCTATTTTATTTAAATTATTTCCTTAATTACTTAACCCTTTTTCTTATTCTCTTCATTAACTTTTCATTTTCTTTTCTTTTCATTTCTTCTCTTTTCTTTTCGTTTCGGCGTTTGTGAGCTACTCCACTGCGTTCCCCAATCTTTCAGAGGATACGACTTACCGAGGCATACGCATCCCTAAAGACCGTACGACTTACACAACCCCTGCGATTGGTCGGCTTGCGAATTACTGCAGGTGTTGCGCACCCGACTTACAACGCCCCTCCGCACGTCTTCTAGGGTTAGTACTCACAACCCGGGGAAATGGTTATGCGAATCCCTCCACTGCGTTCCCCAATCTTTCAGAGGATACGACTTACCGATGCGTACGCATCCCTAAGGACCGTACGACTGACACAACCCCGGCGCTTTGGTAGGCCTGCGACTTACTGCAGGTGTTGCGCACCCGACTTATAGCACCCCTCCTCACGTCTTCTAGGGCTAGTATTCGCACACCAGGAAATCTTTAATCTTAATTACATTTCTTTTCTTATTCGTTCTTCCACTTTTAATGTCTAATTTATTTTCCTATTATACTAAAATTTCCCTTGTGTTTAATACCTATTTCTAATTTCCTATTTAATTACCCTAAGTGTCATTTATCCCCTTAACTTTGTAAAAGCCCGTTTCCTAGTTACATACATAACTCATACAAGCACTTAGCATGCATCAGCAAATTAAATGCCACAAATATAGTCAAACAACAATTAATACATATAATTTAAGCATTTAATGAGGGAAAATTCTAAACTTCCTAATTAATCTATTTTCTATCCCTATCCTAATTTTTCTAACAAACCAAATATTCTCAACACACTCACACACCGCTAGCTATACAATCCACTGTACGGCGGCACTCCCCTTACCTTGGGGTTTGAATAAAAGAGAGAAAAACCTTAAAGGGTTTGAACCCCAAGACCAAGAATGCTTCCCAAGCTCAAAGCCCACAATAATCCTTGAAGTAGTAAAAATAGTTGGCAAGAATCAAAAGTGTAGTGATGAAAGTGCTCCCCCTAGCTCATAGAAATGGAGAACCCCAAGTGATGGGTGAATCCATGCCCTATTTATTGGAAAACAAGAGGAACAACTATGACTTAGAAAAGAAACACAAAAGCAACAACCAATGAAGGAGAAGGGAAAGGAGTGAGTTAATTACTTACTCAATCCCTTAGAGCCAAGAAGAAGTGAGATTGAGGGATGAAGGAGCTTGAATCAAAGTCTCAATCCATGGAGAAGAAGAGGGAAACAGGTGGGGTGATGATTCTTGAAGATGAGCTTCAATGGAGGAGGAAGTGCCAAGAATCAAAAACCCTAGGTTGAGGAAGAGGGGTTTTCGAATGGGAAGGAGAGAAGAGTGTTGGAGATTATGTTTTGTCCACAAATGGACCGAGTAGAGCTTAAATCGTGTTTTGGGGTGGAGAAATCCCCAAAACACCCCTGAAATCGCGAATTCGGTGTTGCAGAAAACAGAGTTTTCGCTTGAGCGAAATTTATTCGCTTAAGCGAATCCAATTCAGTAAGTGCACGAGTCATTTTCGCTTAAGCGAGAGCGTTTCGCTTAAGCGAATCGCTCACAGTAGGGAATTAATCGATTTTTGCTTAAGCGAGTGATTTTCGCTTAAGCGAAACAGCCAAACACTGCTGTTTCAGTTTTCCATTTTTTTAATTATTTTTCTCCTAGCTTCAAATGGCTATAACTTCTTCGTTCACCGTTGGATCTTGCTCAAATTTGGCGAGCAACTTCCTAAAAATCATATCTTCATATCCAACGGTGGGAATTTTGTTTTGAGTCCTAAATCTTTTATTTTAATTTTCTAGCCTAATTATCTTTGTTTAACACCGAATCGTTCGTTTACTTCGTCCATTTCTAACTTGATTTCCTACTTCTTTATATTTTTAGAATTAAACTACATTCATATAATAATAAAAAGAGGGATGTTACAGAAATCGAAAAAGGCTTCATTTCATTAATGTGTATAGGCCGAACACGACTTACAAAACAGGATCCTAGAACGGATCTTACATAAAAATCTCAAGCACGCTTAACTACGGAAAACCTATCAAGACTGATAGAGAGCACCCACAAGCCTTTGATGGAAAAAGAAAGCATCCGTAAAACCAAGGTGGAAGTGGAGCATCTAAAGGCCCCGGACAGAGGGGAGCCTCCGTGAGCCGAGGTGCAAGGCCAGCGACCCCATCCACAGAGTAGAGGTGGAAGGTGTTGGAAAACTACACTCGGTGGGTGAAATAACTAGGAACACTAGGAGAACACCTAGAAGGGGGGGTTGAATAGGTGTTATAGAAAATTTGAAAGATTTTCGCAAGAAACAAATCTAAACGATTAAAACCAATGAAAATCAATCAATTAACAAATATTATATCAGAGATTAAGCGGAAACAATCAACACCAATATTCTTATTGATTCACCTAGGTTATGAAAATGATTTTCCCCAAATTAATTTGAACAATAAAGATTCAATTCAATCAAATATAGAAAAATCACTTTTTCTAGGTTTTCAATCAAGAACACAATTAAAGACTTGAATTGTAAAGAGTAGAGAGTTTAGAGATACGACACAGTGATTTATCCTGGTTCACTTTCATCCACTTGAAAGCTACTCCAGTCCCCTCTTCAACCAAGAGAGATTCTTCACTATGAGGAATTAGAGTTTCTCAAATTACAAGTAAATGCCTCACAAGACTCCCTTCTTGCTAGCCTACAAGAGATACCACACCCTTGCCTTGTAACCCTATTGATATCTAATCTAACCTCTTCTCTTGCTTGCCGATACCCACAACAAGTCTTCCAATTGCTTGCTTCACTACAAGACTTCCAATTGCTTGTTAACACAACAAGGCTTCCAAGTTCTTGATGAAATGCTTCTTCAAGACTTCCAATGAACTATGCTTGATTCCACAAAATCAAGGCTTCCAATGTTGTAGAATGTTTGCCTCTTGCAATGATTACAACTCAAATGAAAACAAAATAACAATCCTATGAATCTCTTTCGAAAGCTATGAAAAGATCAACATGAGAGATTCAAGGTTCTTGATCAAAGAATATGAAAATGAGAGCTTTGATCTTGAGAGAATGAGAGAGAATAGTGTGGCTTTGATTCTTTGTAAAATTGTGTATCAAAATGATTCTTGTTGATTCTCATTGATAGAAATGATTAGGAAAAGGTTTATATAGAATACCCAAAAGTTGGAGCAACTTAGAATAGCTTTTGAGAAGTGAAAAACGTATTTAAAACAGTTACAGACCCTGTTTACTCGAGTAAAATAAGTGTTAATCGAGTAATACGAAAATCTGATAAATTTCACTCGAGTGAAAAAGGTTTTACTCGAGTTAAAGTTCAGATAATCGATTATCAAAAGTTTGTTAATCGATTATCTGTACAAAATACACTGCTAATCAATTATCAAAATCTGTTAATCGATTATTAACATTAAAAATCACTTAAAACTTGTTTTCTCAAAAACTAAACCTTTTCTTTCAAACTTTTAAGCCACCTATTGATTTTAGGCAAAGTGAATACTCAAAATATGATATAATCATGCATTCAAAAGAGATTCACTACCCTCTAATGACCCTACCCAAACTCATAAACTAAAAGACTTGTGAGGCGAAAGATAAAATAATAAAACACAAACTACCAAACTAAGTCTTCATGAGTTGGCTCTCTCTTCTGCACTTGATGTTTGTTGTTGCTTGTTGAGCTTGAACTTGATCAACACACTTAAGCTTGTTCAAAACCTTTTGTAGCTTGTTCAAAACCTTTTGGCATTTATCAAAACATTCTTCATGGATCTTACAATCTCCCCCTTTTTGAAAATGACAAACATGTTTTGAAATCGTTTGAAGTTCATTGAAGTTGTTGATGCTTGAACCATTTGATCACTTGGTGAGACTCTTGCTCCCCCTCAATTAATGCTTTTGACATTTGAAATCCAATTGAGTAAGCTTGATTCTCCCCCTATCTTCAACAACTTTGCTCAACCTACATAAAAACAACAAAACAACCTTTCTCCAAACATACCATTTAAAAATTTCTCCCTTTGTTTCAAAACATCATATTTCTCCCCCTTTGGCATTATCAAAAAGAAATATATACCAATTGTAACTAAACAAATACCAATTGAAATAAGATCTAAGCCAAAATAGAAGAAATATAACCAAAGCATGATAATCATCTAATGATTACTCAATGATATCAATTATAACAAATTGTATACCAATAACATGATACTAATTGTAAAACAATTGTAAGAATTTGATACCAATAGTATTATCTCAATAGTATAAACAATATCACATTATAAGAAATAATACCAATTGAGAGAACTATGAGCAATATCTAACAATATCAATTGTAGATACAAATTGTATAATATCAAATGTTACCAATTTGTAGGATTTTCTTCTTGATACCAATTGAAGTAGCAAATGAATGAATATCACATGAAAGTCCTTTTGCTCTTCAATCATACCTACAAAAACAATCATGCTTTGCTTTTTGGTATCCAAATGGTTTTGGATCCATTTTTGTTAGTGTAGGGACTTTCACCCTTTTTTACCCAAACAAAATCTCCTTTAGGTATACCATGCACTTTAATATAACACACATTTGAAGTATGTCCATGAGTACCACAATAGAAACATGTTGGTGCATTTGAAAAATCAACCTTTGAAAAATCAACAACATTTCTATGAGATTTACTCTTAGCATTAGTATCACCCAAACCAAACTTGTTTGAATTTTCTCTTTGAAAATTTAACAATGTTCGCAATCTAATATCACCATTTGAGAAACTTGCAAGCTTATTTTTCAAAATAGCATTTTCATCTTTGAGCAACTTGCAATTCTCACAATCAACCACATTATTCAATCTACTAGCACAATCACAAGTAGAATTATCAATGATAAGATGCAAAGTCTCATTGTCTAACTTAAGGTCATCAACTTGCTTTTGAAGATCTAAAATCTTTTGTTGATGTTCCTCAATGAGCTTCTTCCTATCAATATTTTTCTTAGCTAATTTCTTGAGATGTTCATGGATTTCTTCATAAGCATTATATAACATTTCATAATTTGAAGAAATTTCGGATTTAGTAAGACTTACATCGCTTTCGTCACTTTGCTCACTTGATTCATCATTTGAGCTTTCCTCTTCATGTACTAGAGCTATCAAGTTGAGACAAGCGGCATGTTCATCATCCGAAGAACTACTAGTTGTGCTTTTCTTATCTTGTTCATCATCACTATTCCAAACTATGTATGCCCTTTTGTGTTTTGCATTTTTCTTCTCTTTCTCCTTCTTCTTGAGATACTTAGAGCATGAGTACTTGAGATGACCGGGCTTTCCACATTCATGGCAAACTACACCTTCTTTTGAAGTCTTTGTCTTGTAGTGTGGGGGATCCTTCTCTTTACTTTTGTCCTTGTTCAACCTTCCTTTTCTCCTTAGAATTTTATTGAACTTTCTTAGTAGAAGCTTCATCTCCTCTTCATCAATATCCGAATCGGAATCTTCATTATCATCATCATCGAAACTCTCTTCCTTTTGATATGATCTTTGACCTTTAAGAGCAATTCCTTTTCTTTCTCCATACTTGACCGATTCTTCATGCTTATGCAAACGTTGAAGCTCCATTTCATGTTCTTGTAACTTTCCGAAAAGTGTTGCTAAGTCCATTGTGTCCAAGTCCTTTGATTCAACAATTGCGGTAACCTTGGGTTGCCATTCCCTACTTAGACATCTTAAAACTTTGTTAACAAGTTCACAATTCACAAAAGTTTTACCAAGAGCAATGAGATGATTAACAATATGAGTAAAACGTTTTTGCATAAAACATATAGATTCATTAGGCAACATATTAAACAATTCATATTCATGCATCAAAGAATTCAATCTAGCACGCCTAACTTCACTAGTTCCTTCATGTGTGACTTGCAAGGTGTCCCACATATCTTTGGCATCTTTACATTGGGAGACTCTAAAGAACTCATCATAAGATAGAGCGGAGGTGATGATATTTTTTCCTTTTAAATCATATTGAATTTTTCTTTTATCATCATCGGTCCACTTATCTTTGGGAGTTAGTGTAAGCACACCTTCTACATCTTTTGAGGGAATATAAGGACCAATTTCAATGGCTTCCCAAATGTTCACATCTATAGCTTCTATAAAAATTCTCATCCTAATTTTCCAATAACCATAACCCTCTCCACCAAACATAGGAGGGCGATTTATTGAAGCACCTTCACCACCAAAAGGATTCGTAGAACCCATTGTAGTTTCTTTAAGGATCTTAACGAAAAAGCTCTATGCTCGTGTCTTTCGACCGAGCTCTGATACCAATTGTTGGAAAACTACACTCGGTGGGTGAAATAACTAGGAACACTAGGAGAACACCTAGAAGGGGGGGTTGAATAGGTGTTATGGAAAATTTGAAAGATTTTCGCAAGAAACAAATCTAAACGATTAAAACCAATGAAAATCAATCAATTAACAAATATTATATCAGATATTAAGCGGAAACAATCAACACCAATATTCTTATTGATTCACCTAGGTTATGAAAATGATTTTCCCCAAATTAATTTGAACAATAAAGATTCAATTCAATCAAATATAGAAAAATCACTTTTTCTAGGTTTTCAATCAAGAACACAATTAAAGACTTGAATTGTAAAGAGTAGAGAGTTTAGAGATACGACACAGTGATTTATCCTGGTTCACTTTCATCCACTTGAAAGCTACTCCAGTCCCCTCTTCAACCAAGAGAGATTCTTCACTATGAGGAATTAGAGTTTCTCAAATTACAAGTAAATGCCTCACAAGACTCCCTTCTTGCTAGCCTACAAGAGATACCACACCCTTGCCTTGTAACCCTATTGATATCTAATCTAACCTCTTCTCTTGCTTGCCGATACCCACAACAAGTCTTCCAATTGCTTGCTTCACTACAAGACTTCCAATTGCTTGTTAACACAACAAGGCTTCCAAGTGCTTGATGAAATGCTTCTTCAAGACTTCCAATGAACTATGCTTGATTCCACAAAATCAAGGCTTCCAATGTTGTAGAATGTTTGCCTCTTGCAATGATTACAACTCAAATGAAAACAAAATAACAATCCTATGAATCTCTTTCGAAAGCTATGAAAAGATCAACATGAGAGATTCAAGGTTCTTGATCAAAGAATATGAAAATGAGAGCTTTGATCTTGAGAGAATGAGAGAGAATAGTGTGGCTTTGATTCTTTGTAAAATTGTGTATCAAAATGATTCTTGTTGATTCTCATTGATAGAAATGATTAGGAAAAGGTTTATATAGAATACCCAAAAGTTGGAGCAACTTAGAATAGCTTTTGAGAAGTGAAAAACGTATTTAAAACAGTTACAGACCCTGTTTACTCGAGTAAAATAAGTGTTAATCGAGTAATACGAAAGTCTGAAAAATTTCACTCGAGTGAAAAAGGTTTTACTTGAGTAAAAGTTCAGATAATCGATTATCAAAAGTTTGTTAATCGATTATCTGTACAAAATACACTGCTAATCAATTATCAAAATCTGTTAATCGATTATTAACATTAAAAATCACTTAAAACTTGTTTTCTCAAAAACTAAACCTTTTCTTTCAAACCTTTAAGCCACTTATTGATTTTAGGCAAAGTGAATACTCAAAATATGATATAATCATGCATTCAAAAGAGATTCACTACCCTCTAATGACTCTACCCAAACTCATAAACTAAAAGACTTGTGAGGCGAAAGATAAAACAATAAAACACAAACTACCAAACTAAGTCTTCATGAGTTGGCTCTCTCTTCTGCACTTGATGTTTGTTGTTGCTTGTTGAGCTTGAACTTGATCAACACACTTAAGCTTGTTCAAAACCTTTTGTAGCTTGTTCAAAACATTTTGGCATTTATCAAAACATTCTTCATGGATCTTACAGAAGGGATGAATGACGCAACAGCAAAGTGGACTAAAAGGCGGAAGGAGAGCATCCATATGCCCAGGATGAAGGACGGACATCCACGAACCTAGGTGTGAGGGGGAAGCGTGCACAAACCCGTGACGCGCAGAAACAATCCCCCCACCAGCACAAGGTTCTGAAATGTTACGCCCCATCTTCTCAGAACGGGCGCCCCATCTTCCAGAAACCTTACGCCACATCTTCTCCAAATAGGCACCTGCTACCGTGTTACCTTCTCCAGCCTTCCCCCGAACATCAGCCAAAGCTTGTCGGGCTTCAACAAACTTCTTCTCTGCCAACCACTCAAACTCCAAGATTGCACCCTCTTCACCTAGCCACCTTGGGGTAGAGCTGTCAAAATGGGCCGGGCCAGCCGGGGCGGGCCATAAAGCCCGAAAAATCATAGGGCTCGGGCTAATTAATATAGCCTATTTATTCAACCCGGGCTATTTAGCCCGGCCCGATCAGGTTCAGGTTCGGGTACGGGAAGGCCCGACGGCCCAGAAAAAAAGAAAAACATTCACATTTTTTTTATTTTATGTGTAAAAAAACACAAAAAACACTTATAATAAATTTCCCTTAATTTTTATCAATATACACATATCAAAAATGCACCTGAACAAATCAAAGCACAACATCAATTGTCCTATATGAGTTATACATACATTTTAATTTCTGTAAGAATATAAAATCAAATTTACCCTCTAAAAAATGTGTAAAAGAAAAAACACTTATTATTGTTTAAAAAAAATACTTGTAAAAAATAAAGGAAGTTTATTCATTAATATTTTTGAAAAAAATATATAAAATTTTTTGAAGTGGTTAAATTGTAAAAAAAAAAAAGATGATGCGGGCCGGCCTAAACACGACCCGAAGCTCGCTTAGGGCGGGTTTGGGTTTGATACTAGGGTACTCAATTTATAACCGGGCTTTTTGGCCTGAGGCCGATTTGGCCCGAACCCAGCCCGCAGGCCCGTTTTGACAACTCTACCTTGGGGCGATCCCCCCAAGGACCATGTCGAAACGACACCCCTGAAGGAACACCAAAAAATTAGGAAGAAAAAGAAAGGATGAAAAAAGAGAGAATGAAAAAAGAAAAAACAAAAGAATATGACTCCCCCAAGGATTTCTCGTGGCCGAAACAGGACAAGAACGCTTCTTAAAATTCAAGAAGCAATACCCACCCCAGAAAGTAGGAATAAGAAGAATACGGGAAAAGTTCGACGACGATAACTGTAACATCCCCAAATTTACTAAGTTTTTAAGTGCCTTAGTGAATAGAATTGCCCTAAGTGTCGTAGCATTCTTAGGTTTCGATTTCGGTTAGAAACGTTAATTAGTATTAGAATTAGTGCGCGCTTAAGTGTTTAGAGTGTAGTATTTAGCTAAGAATGGGTTTGTGTGAAGTAGAAATAAGTTAGAATAGGTTTAGAGTGAAGAGAAAGGAATGTGTTAGGTTAAGATTGTGGTTTAGAAATGTTATTAAAGGATTAAGAGTATAGGACTTTAGGAAATTAAGAATAATAGATCCATAGCTCTAAACCCAAATTCCACCGTTGGATATTAAGATAAGTGTGTTAGGAAGCTTGCCTCAAAATTTGAGCAAGATCCGACGGTTAACGAAAAAGTTACGGTACTTTGAAGTTCAAGGGTTTAAGTGGGCTGAACTGGTTACTCGAGTAACACTGGAGTTAATCGAGTAATGGCCGTAGGGTGCACTTAAGTTACTCGATTAACACTTGAGTTAATCGAGTAAGGCCGAATGATGCTCACGAATTAATCGAGTAAGCATGCGATTAATCGAGTAAGGCCGAATGATGCTCACGAATTAATCGATTAACAGCATCTGCTAATCGAGTAGGGAAGGCTGTTCTAAGCCAAATTTACATGGGTTACTCGATTAACCAAAGTGGCTAATCGAGTAACCACCGTCAGATCAGCTTAGAATCACGAGTTTGGGGTGTTGAACTCATTTCTCTCTTCCTCTTCTTCGAGTTCTTCTTCTCTTCTCCTCCCCAATCCTTCTCAATCACCAAACTAACATCAAATAACTCTAATCCATCAACCTATAATCATCTCCCATCAACCAAAACACCAATTTCTCTCTCTCACACTCAAATCCCCAAATTCCCCTCTCTAAACCCTAACAATCCCAATCCATCAAATTGAGTCTCCCAACCATTCAATTGGTCTTAGGAGATGCTAAAGGACAAGGATTAGGAGTCTTGGTGCATGGGTTGGAGCTTGGTGTGGAGCTCCCACAAAACCTTCGAGTTCTCCTCTTCCCTTCAAGAGGTAAGGGGTGTACTTTGGTCTAGTATTAGAGGAAGTGTTTCATTATAGTAATAGAGTTATAATTGGGTATATTATTGATTGGTTAGGTTGATGGGTAGGAGGGTAGAGTATAGTTAGAAACTCTAAGTGTTAGGGATATGTTATTTATGTATATATGTTATATAAAATGATTTTTAGAAATTGTTAAGTAGGAAGTGAAGAACCCTAGGAAGATGATTTAAATTACGGTCCCTGAGACATACCTGAGTATGTCGACTGATTGTTGATGGATATTGTTTGTATTAATATCATTAAAGTGTATATAAGTAAATTGTAAATGACATTCATATAGTTATGCATTAAATAGGGTCAAGTATTTCTCAATTGAGTTTAAACCAATTAAATGACATTTTTCTAAAGAACCAAGAGGGTCTTAAATTCAATTGAGAAACACGTAGAATATTGGATCATGCATGGTGAAAAGGTGGACGTTAGGTGTCGGGGAAAAACACACGTCGCTTCGCGATTGATGAGGACAAGAGTAAATGTTAGGGATTATTATGGAGAACTTTGATCCTGCAAAGGATACGGGTTTGCTTCCCGTATTGGGGGTTGGTTCTATGCAAACCATAATAATTCTATTTACTTTGGTTTCTTTGGGCCAGTCGAGGGTGATTTCTGCTAAAGCCCGATTTGGACAAATCAACCCAAATCGCATGAGGAACCTTCCTAAGTGGAGGTGAAGTGCTGTGCAAGCGGGTGAGCGAGGGACCTTCCTAAGTGGAGGTGAAGCACCCAACTAGAGGTTGAGAAATGCTTACTCCTGGTCGGTTTTTCCCCAGAGTGGAGGGAGGGTTGTGAGGTGGTTGTGTTATTATTGATATGGTAAAGGGAAAGTGTATAGGTACATTGTGTGAGGAACCCTCCTGCGGGGAGAATGTGAAGCACAATGTACCCAATAGTGTGAAAGTGTTAAAAGTTAAAGTGTTAAAAGTGTATAGGTACATTGTGTGAGGAACCCTCCTGCGGGGAGAATGTGAAGCACAATGTACCCAATCGTTAAAAGTGTAAAAGTGTTAAAAGTAAAGTGAAAAGTGTGCAAGTGAAAGGGAAAGTGTGAATGCATTATGAAGGTGTTTTAATTCGTCGAATCCAATACAAAAGTGTAAAAGTGTTTGAAAGGAAATAAAGTGTTCAATGTTGGATTCGAGAATTAATCCATCTAAGTGTGACAATAGCAAGGCATAACCATGTGATTGTGCATTATAGTATTATATAAAAGTATCATACCCTTATATGTGGAGGTCATAAACTGAATAGTGTTATTGTGCCTTACTTGTTAATTGAATGGTGAATTGTATAATTGTTATTGTTTGTGTTTGAATATACCTCTTTATGATCTATTACTGTTTTTAAGCGTTTTCTTTGATCTAGATTTCAAAGTACTCACCCTTACAGTGGACATATTAGGTACACCAAGGAGACAGGCACGAAAGGATCAAGGCCGAGAACGGTATACTCATAGTAGAGAGTATATTGGTATAAGTGATCCAAGGGTCACGAGGTTGAGCAACCATTCATAGGTTTATATTGTAATAATTAAATTTTGTAAATGTAATTGTAATTAATGATTTTTATTTTGTTTAAGCATTTTTGTGAAATTGTAGATTCATATGTATATTCTTCATTTTCGTTAAGTTTTTAAAGAATGACACAGGATTATTTATTTCAAATTGAAAACTGTTTTGGACTGACAGGTTTATTTTATTCGGGGAAAGTCCAATTTATAAAGGAAACTCTGTCAAAATTTTTATAAACCCCGAATATTTTCATAAATAAATATTAAATCAAAGTATTTTCTTAAAGTATAAAAATGTAGAATGTTATAGTTGGTATCAGAGCAATGGTTGCAATCCTCGGCCCGGAGTATGGATTTTCCTACTCCCAAAGAGTTACTCCACATGAGAGTAACTAGTAGATAGTCACTTAAGTTGTGCACTTTAGTGTTTCATGCATGCATGCATCGTAAGCAGGAATGAGTCTAGTTTAGTAGGGTGAGTCATAGTTTAGTATTCATAGGGGTATATCTTCAATTTAAAGTGGGCTAACTAAATTTTTACAGTATAACTTAGTTGTATTTAGAAATGGACATAAAGTAGAGACTAAGAGATAGAGAAACTCCCAATGGGACAGAGCATGCAATAAAATTTTAAAGGAATTTTATGACTAGATCTTTTGAAAAAGTTTTATGAAATAATATTCAGTAGAAACAATGTTTTTGGGAAAGTCTTTTGAAATGAGATTTGAAGAAAGCTATTGGAAATGGTATTTTGGTGAAAGATGATTTTGTGAGAGTTATGGAAATAATGTTTTGGGAGAGTGGTGAAATTGAGATTTTGAGAAGGACTATAAAAAGGAAGATCTGAGAAATGATAAGGCAACTGGAAGGAGTGTTTGAGAAATAAGATGTGATTTAATTGAGGAACTCCCAGCTCTGAGCTATGCGTGTTTTTGAAGATTGTGCCAAGTTAGTAGTCGGGCTCACTGAAGGGATGCACTAAGGGTGAGCCGACTGTTAGGATAATTAAATAATTAAAAGACTTTAAAAGACATTAACGCGAACGTGGTGAGTTATGAGAGTTAACCTGAAGTAGTGGAGAGGAAGATACTATGGGTATCTTCGGATACTCAGGTGGGGATTGCAGGAGGGGAGGACGATGACGGTGATACATCAAGAAGTCTAGAGTATTGTTGTAGACAGAACGAATTCCATAAGTGGTGCACTAACGTGGTGGGGACTGGGTCCAATACCGTGGTATGTTCTGTGCGCGCACTACAACAATATTGTCGCCACCTCGATGCAAATCTACAACAGTGGAGAGGGACTGGAACGGGGCAATGTGTTTTTGATTGTATGATATATTTGAGGCTGAGACCTCCTGGCTTGGAGCCATTTGTTGAGACAGCTGTCATGCCCGCGTGGTAAAGGTCCTGTACTCCTGTTGGCTTCCGATTAGATGGATGGTTGGCCGAGGAGATGTAGGCCTAGAATGCGAGTGCTAACTACGAAAAGAGACGTGCACCTCGATGATCCTTTAACTCCCCTGATCATCGATGGGTATAATCCAATAAAACATTATGAGAAAAGAGTTACATATGAGTAAGAATTGAAAAATGAGGAAATAGAGAGAGAGACTGTGAATGGATATGTGGAAAAGAAAGTAAGCCCCATGAGTGGGGAAAGAAACAAAAGTGAAGAAAGAAGGAAATAATAATATGAATAAATGGAATGAGTGCCTGTTGTTGTGTATGTGTATTGTATGTTGTTTGTGTGTATGTATGTGTCTTATTATCTCGCCTACCGTAATTCCACACCGTCGACGCTACGCGTCCAGAATGCTTACTCTCTCCTGTTCGTTGGCGCATCGGTGTCGCTGGTATTCCAACGGGCAGATGGACTGCTGCATGAATGTCACCACCTGGAGCAATTATGGGAGAGGATGGAAGCAAACCGCAAGGGGTTGGGAGTGGATCGGTCATGTTCAGATCGTGATCCCCGACCCGAAGCATCAACTAAGCGGAGCTGACCTAGGATCCCTTCTGAGACAAGTCACCGTGCGAGGATACAAGAACTATAGGGAGAAGGCGTGTAACATCCCCTATTTTATTTTCCTAATTTAATTGGGGAAATATTAGACTTAGGAGGTAAGAGTAAGAGAAAAATCAAGTGTTAGATTTTAGAAACCAAAAATAGGTAGAAATTAGTTAGTGTTTCTAATTAGAGAGAAAAATTAGGATTTAAATATCTAGAGATCAGAACCCAAAACCCACTGTTGGATGTGAAGTTGGAATTATTAGGGAGCTTGCTTCCAAGTTTGAGCAAGATCCAACGGTTAACGAAAAAGTTATGGTTGTTTGAATGTGAAAGTTGCTGTCAGATTTTATCTGTGGACATAGATGTCATGGTTGTGCACATCGATGTTGCACATTGATATCCATAGGTGGACATCGATGTCCACGACCTGCAGAATCAGTTTTTAAGGCATTTGGCTGAGTTCATTTGGGAAAAAAATCATAAAAGCTCACTCGAACCTCTGGGGAAAAGTTAGGGTTCATCACCCCCAACCTCCAACCTCTTGATTCCTTCATCAAATCATCTTTTCCCTTCATCAAATCAAGGTTTCGACTCTTCTTCACCATCAATTTCATCTTTTCAACCATCAATCCAAGGTTTCCTCTCCTCCATCTCTCATCTCCACTTCTCCAAATCAAGGTAAGAGAGGAGATATTCTCCTAATTAGAGGAAGGACCTATTTTTAGTAATAAGTATATAATATTATGCATGTGTTAGGTTTTAATTGTTGATTGGTTAAGTAGTATTAGGAACCCTAGATTTTCTCTATGTATGGAATGGTGAAATTAGTGCTTGATTATGTTTCATTTGTGCATTAATTGGCTGTTTGTGTGGTGTTGTTATTATTACGCATATTTCTATGCTTGGAACTTGATTATGGTGCAAAGTGGTTACGTTGGAATTATTTTAAGTTATAATTAATAACTTATAAAAAGACTATATACTTATGGTTGGATTAATTAATCTACACTAATTAGAGGAAAAAGGAAACATGACTATATAAAACGGCTTGGCTATTCTAGTTAATTAAAATGAGTAGAAACACGTGCATCAATAAGTGAGGAAGGACGTTAGGAATTGGAAAAGATACGAGAACATTCTATGTGGACTGAAGGACAGTCATGCGAAGGTTCCATAGAATCGACGGACGAGAGTGATATAGTGGCTCAATTGTGTACCAACACAATTGTGGGAATTTATCATAGAGGACTTTGATCCACAAGATGGGTCTAATACAGTATGAGGTATTCTACAAAGGGATGAAGTACTGGGCTAAGCCGTGGATTGGTCCTACGTGCACTATGATAATTCTATCCGCCACTTAGGCACTTCGGGACTAGTGTAAAGTGGTTCCTGCTATAGCCAATTTGGGTATCCGGCCCAAATGGTACGATGTACACAGGATGGGATAGCTTCCCACTGTGCTAAGGGGAAATCCACCCGACATCGTATTGTGCAAGCATCGGTTGGGGAACACTTACACCTAGTTGATCTTTTCCAACTGTGTGGAGGGCGATGTGAGGTCATATGGAATATGGACACATTATGGAAAATATATGGAAACATGGAAACATGGACAAATGGAAATGGTACATGGAAATGGAAATGGAAATGTGGAAAGTGCATTGCATTGCATATCATTGCATACATGGCATCATATGGCATTAGAAGGGAATAGGGCATAACTATATATATATATATATATATTTAGTTATATGTTTGGGTGTCATGTATTTTATTATGTTTTATTACTGTCTTTAGGTGTTTCCTTTGATTTTGAGTTATATCTCACTCTCTGTGTTGACCATTTTAGGTATTGAGGAAAAAGTCACTACAGTTGCCAGAAGACCGAGGTTGGGTACACTAAGGTGTAACCCTATGTATAATGGGTTTATCCCTTTTTACAGTCAACCTATGCTCTCTTAGCATATAATGTAGGATTATTTTGTATTCAGGACTTTTTATATAAACTGTTGGGTTATCACCATTTGGTTTAACATTTGGGAAAAATTATATGTATTTTCTGGTAGAATGGTGATATTCCACTTTTAATTGGTAAACCTTAATTTCATTTTGGAACATGGTTTTCCTTTATTCTGTTGTAAGTATTTTGATGTAACTGAACGAATAAATTAATTTTTGAATAATCTGGCTGATAGGTGTCAGGTTTTAACCATAAAGAGAAAGTTCAAATTTTAGAATAAATCCTGTCAAAATTTTCTTAAAAACTTTTATAATAATATGGTATAATGGATATTAATGGAAGGTGTTACATTTTATGGTATCAGAGCAATGGTTGCAATCCTCGGCTTTGGAGTATGGATTTCCATATCTCCCATGTGTTGCTCCACTTAAGAGCAACCAATAAATAGTTGGTTATGTATCATAGGTTAGTGGTATACATTAGTAGTTATGTATGCATTTTGTTGAGGTTGGTACAGCTCATTAGTGTTGGCACAAAGTGAGTCATAGTTGGTGATTATAAGGTTGTATTTTCAATTTAAAGAGGGTGAAACATAATTTTTCAAGTGTAACTTTGTTATAATTAGAAATGGACAGAAAGTAGAGGCTAAGGGAAAGGAAAACTCCCAACGGGACAGAGCATGAAATTGCTACCCCAACGGGAAGGACTAACTCTTAGTTTTGATTTAAGTATGTCTATTTCAAATATGACAGAGAATTGAAACTTTTCTTTAAAATAAAACGGTGAAAATCTCTTTTGAATGAAAGATGAGTCACTTATTATTTGATTGGAACTCAGGTTGCACGATAAGTGATTCTATTTTCCAGTATGATGTAGAATCGAGATGGTACCCTCGAGATTTACATTTAATTGGAAGATGGTATCATTGAGTCCTTGAAGACAATCAAATAATTGTTGAATTTACTTCCTAGGCCTAAGAATAGGAAGGGTGTTAGAAGGTATTTGAGTTATGTCAGAGTTGCGCAGCGGAGGGGTAGTAAGAGTTGCTTTGTTTTGAGATAGGAGGATAGTGAGTTCAAGAATTCTAGTTAGCTATGATAGTGGCTAGAGTTTTAGGTTCTAGATCAGAAGGTCAGAAACCCAAGTTGGTGCAGAGTGTTAGCTGTAGGTTTAAGCAAGTAGAGGCATAAAACTCTAATTGGTTGCAGTGTGTTAGGTTATGTGTGGTATATATATACGTTTATATGTGTTGCTATTTGTTTGTTTTGTGATTACCTAAGTGATTAATTGCTATGTGTTGTCTTATGTTATCTAACTGATAAATTGTGCTTTTTGATGATGTTTACTATTGGTTGTGAATGTCGAATTTGTTTTAAGTGTAAAAACTATTTTGAAAACTTTCTCACGAAATGACATGCTATCAAGAGATCAATTGAGTTCCAAGGATAATGGTATGATGTTGGAAATTAATTGACATTTAGACTTGATAGTATTTCAAATGAATTTCATTATGTTGAAAGGAATCGGAAATCTTCCCAAATTGAAGGTTAGGTCGTATGATGAACTTTTGAGAGGTTAATAAGAAAACTAAGGATTTCTAAGTAATCAAGCGGTGAACTAACTTATTGTTTGGTTCAAACTATGCGCCGATTAAATAGAAACCTTTACATACGACACTAATCAATTTGGAATGAAACTTAGCCTTCAAGCTCAAAGTCAAAGGGATATGATTATTTCAACTTTTGAAGATGAACCAAAAAAAAAAAAGTTTTCTAAACCAAGAGCATATTTCCTTTTCTGTGAGTTTGTTGATCCCAAGTAAATTATACTCCTTCACCTAAACTTTCCCGAGGTTGGATGGAGGTGATACATTTCAAAGACATAGGAATTGAATTGCAAAGTGTTTTCAAAGTTTCATCCAAGTCATTTTCACAAGGGAAAAATACTAAGATTGTAAAGCATTAACCTGTTCGGATGATTGAGTATTTCATTAAGATTTCATCCAAACACAAAAGTTTTTCATAAAAGAAAGAATCCAATTTTCAAAGGTTTTGATTCCATTAGCATACCATTGCAAATGTGTTCGTGTATGCAACTTCGGTTTTTATAACATAAGTAATGCATACCTATTTTCTAATCGATTATTTTGTTTTCATATATATATATATATGCATCACTGATTTTTGGGTACTCCACATTGATTTTCTTAAAGGTGTAAATACTTTTACAATATGAGGGTTGCATTTGTTTTACTTTAACCCTTATATACAATGATTGTTTTTACCAAAGTTTTCAACATAGCATAGGTATGGTTTGAATGTTAAAAACTTTGTTTTACTTGAATGTGTAGTTGTAGTGAATGTAAGGGGGGATGTAGTCATTCCTAAATAATAGATTCATGTTTCCTAGGAACTAGGTGTTTACTTTAGTGTTTCCCTAGAGTCTAAACTAGTGATGAATAGTCATCATTAGAGTAGGCCAATTAAGAGATTGAACCTTAGGAATTGTTTGATGCTATATGTGTATGTTTGGAATTGAATGATAAATGAATAAGTTTGTTTTCTTAGGAAATTATGCTAGCCCATAGATATGTTGTGGTGCTTATGGATTATTGTTGATTGGGAAATCAAGGTTTTTAAATACAACGAAAAAGCAGAGTTTTTGGGCTTGGGATACTAGTTTGATTTGATATGTTTGACATAAGTACCATAAGGTTGGATCAATGTGTTATGTAAAATTCCAAGCTAATTGGAGCAAATTAGTGTTTTGAAACAAATCGAATCTAACGTGCTCCGATCGGTTGGACAATTTTACTCAACCTTTGAGTAAGTTTATGAGTTGCCCCTTTTGAAATTTGAGGTCGTTTGGAATTCCCTATTATTTTTAAAACAAATTTGACTTAGGTTCAGCCCCAACAAATTACAATTCTTTGACTAAGTGGTCGTAGGGTTAAAACTGAACCTAATGAACTCTGATTGACCTGAAAATTTAAACAATGTCCTTTTATATGCAGGGACACTACTTGTAAACTTTCACAACATTAGGGATGTAGATGATGAAAAAGTATTTGAATGAAAATCATGCAAATCCTGTTTTCCGAATCCCTTTTGGAACTAATTTCTGAATATGTGCTGAATGCTACGAATATGTGTGTAGATTAAGGATTAACCCTAAGTTAGGTAAGGTAAACTAGAACTAGTTTAGAAGGAAGTAGGAATTGAGTAAGACTTATGTTTGAAGTGTATGCTGATGTGTATTGTGGTTGTGAATGTTTGAATGTCGAAGTCTGTTTATATGTTCTATGTTTGTTTTGATAAGTTGTATGTGTTTGACTAGGGCCCTAGAAATAGAAAATAAGTTTAAATTTTGATGGTAGACAGACCCATGAAGGCATTATAGCATAGGATGTAAAAGTGCCTTTTTCCAACCATTGAAGCTAATTACAAGTTTAGTTCCTTTGGAATTTCGAGGTTCCTTGGAGTTTGTTTCCTATTTTTTTTAAGAAAATGTGTTGAAGGTTCAACTTTTGCTGTTTTCATATTTTAACAAAGTGGTTGTAGAACCACAGTTGAATCTAACAAACTCCAACTCATCTGAAAATTTACTTTTATAATTCTTTTATGCAAAGGGACGTTACTTGAAAAACTTGTATGACATTTTGGAATTAAATCAATCCTTGTTTTCGAAAATGTGTTTCAATGCAGTTACGTGATTTCTGATTTGGGTGGTAAACAAATCATGGAAACCATATTATCTTTCAAAAACTCTTTTTGAGCAAATCTCTGGAATACTTGTTTAGTGTCAAATGTGTGTGTAGATATAGGCCTGAATTTTAGGTAAGAAGGAAATAGAGACTGCCTAAGTTAGAGTTTGCAATTAGGTGTGGATGTGAAATGTTGATGTGCATGCTTGAACTTTGATTGTTATATATATTATAATCGTTGTTTGACAATGTATGTGTTTTGCTAGGACTTAAGAGTATCCTTATGTAATTATGATTAGATCCCTGTAAATACTGCCGTGTAAGTAGAATATAGGAGTAGATTGAGTTGTCCAAGATACGGCAGTCAATAAATGTTTAATCGCATCTGATCTTAGAACTTAAGGCCAATTGAGAGTCTTTTTGGCCAGACTCTTGAAATGTTTAGTTGCCTAAAGAGTAAACCTTGGAAACCTTAGAGTTTTATAACTCCACAACGAACCATAACTGGTATTCCTTATTGAACGCAAGAGTCTGTGGTGTACCAATGAAAAAGGGTATGCCGATTCCAAGTGGGGGAGTAGAACCAAAATGAGGTGAGTATCGTAGTTGAGAAATCCCTTGGCTGGGATGGTTCTCCGTTTGACGGAATTGAACGGAATTTCGGGGACGAAATTCCAGTAAGTGGGGGAGAATTGTAACATCCCCTATTTTATTTTCCTAATTTAATTGGGGAAATATTAGACTTAGGAGGTAAGAGTAAGAGAAAAATCAAGTGTTAGATTTTAGAAACCAAAAATAGGTAGAAATTAGTTAAAGTTTCTAATTAGAGAGAAAAATTAGGATTTAAATATCTAGAGATCAGAACCCAAAACCCACCGTTGGATGTGAAGTTGGAATTATTAGGGAGCTTGCTTCCATGTTTGAGCAAGATCCAACGGTTAACGAAAAAGTTATGGCTGTTTGAATGTGAAAGTTGCTGTCAGATTTTATTTGTGGACATAGATGTCATGGTTGTGCACATCAATGTTGCACATCGATATCCATAGGTGGACATCGATGTCCACGACCTGCAGAATCAGTTTTTAAGGCATTTGGCTGAGTTCATTTGGGAAAAAATCATAAAACCTCACTCGAACCTCTGGGGAAAAGTTAGGGTTCATCACCCCCAACCTCCAACCTCTTGATTCCTTCATCAAATCATCTTTTCCCTTCATCAAAGCAAGGTTTCGACTCTTCTTCACCATCAATTTCATCTTTTCAACCATCAATCCAAGGTTTCCTCTCCTCCATCTCGCATCTCCACTTCTCCAAATCAAGGGAAGAGAGGAGATATTCTCCTAATTAGAGGAAGGACCAATTTTTAGTAATAAGTATATAATATTATGCATGTGTTAGGTTTTAATTGTTGATTGGTTAAGTAGTATTAGGAACCCTAGATTTTCTCTATGTATGGAATGGTGAAATTAGTGTTTGATTATGTTTCATTTGTGCATTAATTGGCTGTTTGTGTGGTGTTGTTATTATTACGCATATTTCTATGCTTGGAACTTGATTATGGTGCAAAGTGGTTACGTTGGAATTATTTTAAGTTATAATTAATAACTTATAAAAAGACTATATACTTATGGTTGGATTAATTAATCTACACTAATTAGAGGAAAAAGGAAACATGACTATATAAAACGGCTTGGCTATTCTAGTTAATTAAAATGAGTAGAAACACGTGCATCAATAAGTGAGGAAGGACGTTAGGAATTGGAAAAGATACGAGAA
Source organism: Crotalaria pallida (assembly GCA_037953625.1). Classification (NCBI taxonomy): domain Eukaryota; kingdom Viridiplantae; phylum Streptophyta; class Magnoliopsida; order Fabales; family Fabaceae; genus Crotalaria; species Crotalaria pallida. The sequence goes on from CM075649.1 coordinate 85,664,675, forward strand.
CATTCTATGTGGACTGAAGGACAGTCATGCGAAGGTTCCATAGAATCGACGGACGAGAGTGATATAGTGGCTAAATTGTGTACCAACACAATTGTGGGAATTTATCATAGAGGACTTTGATCCACAAGATGGGTCTAATACAGTATGAGGTATTCTACAAAGGGATGAAGTACTGGGCTAAGCCGTGGATTGGTCCTACGCGCACTATGATAATTCTATCCGCCACTTAGGCACTTCGGGACTAGTGTAAAGTGGTTCCTGCTATAGCCAATTTGGGTATCCAGCCCAAATGGTACGATGTACACAGGATGGGATAGCTTCCCACCGTGCTAAGGGGAAATCCACCCGACATCGTATTGTGCAAGCATCGGTTGGGGAACACTTACTCCTAGTTGATCTTTTCCAACTGTGTGGAGGGCGATGTGAGGTCATATGGAATATGGATACATTATGGAAAATATATGGAAACATGGAAACATGGACAAATGGAAATGGTACATGGAAATGGATATGGAAATGGTTATGGAAAGTGCATTGCATTGCATATCATTGCATACATGGCATCATATGGCATTAGAAGGGAATAGGGCATAACTATATATATATATTTAGTTATATGTTTGGGTGTCATGTATTTTATTATGTTTTATTACTGTCTTTAGGTGTTTCCTTTGATTTTGAGTTATATCTCACTCTCTGTGTTGACCATTTTAGGTATTGAGGAAAAAGTCACTACAGTTGCCAGAAGACCGAGGTTGGGTACACTAAGGTGTAACCCTATGTATAATGGGTTTATCCCTTTTTACAGTCAACCTATGCTCTCTTAGCATATAATGTAGGATTATTTTGTATTCAGGACTTTTTATATAAACTGTTGGGTTATCACCATTTGGTTTAACATTTGGGAAAAATTATATGTATTTTCTGGTAGAATGGTGATATTCCACTTTTAATTGGTAAACCTTAATTTCATTTTGGAACATGGTTTTCCTTTATTCTGTTGTAAGTATTTTGATGTAACTGAACGAATAAATTAATTTTTGAATAATCTGGCTGACAGGTGACAGGTTTTAACCATAAAGGGAAAGTTCAAATTTTAGAATAAATCCTGTCAAAATTTTCTTAAAAACTTTTATAATAATATGGTATAATGGATATTAATGGAAGGTGTTACAAGGCGCAGTACGAGAAGCGGTGGAATCACACTACTAGAGATGAAGGAAAGCCGAAACATGATGACACAGAAGAGACCACGCTCCGTGGAGCATTATCCTGGGGAAAGATAAGAGGACACAAGAAGAAGGCGGACCTTCACCCGATTGCTTTTAATAGGGTAGCAGAACAATAGTGTAGTCAGATTAGATTGTAATGAATGTATTGTGGTGAGGATTACCTGAGCAATGGTATGATGTAACTACACTTATTCTGAAGACTGCCCGACTTTTCATATCTTTATGAAATGTGTTCAATCTTCTTTAAGGAAATGAATGGAGTTGTTTAAGTGGAACTAAACGATTTTCTAAAATAAAATGTTTTTGGAAAGCAAAGAGAATGAGTTGGTTCCAAGTAACAACTCGGTTTTCGAAAGAGTGTGCTGAAGAGACTTAGCAATGTTTTAAAAAAAAATGGCCTCATTTTTAGCAACATTCTTAAATGAAAGTAATTGTTTTGGTTTTCGAAAATCGGGCTGTTACATAATGGTATGAGAGCTTATGGTAATCCTTTGTAGCCTTGAGCATGGGCTTCATGCTTTGCTTGCGTGACTCTGTGTGCTTGCTAAGTGTTTGAGTAGGGAAAGGAGGATGAGCTTTTGTCTCTTAGGACGGGAGGCTAGTTAATGGCTTAGTATCGACCGTGTTAGTTTAAGGAATCTTTTGAGTCTCTAGCTCAAAGGAGCGAACCCTATATAGATTCCGAGACTAAGATTCAGTACCCTTAATGTTTCATTAGTAATTGTTAGGCTTAGGATTGTCGACCTTAGCCTATCCTCTCATGCAAGGATGGCTAGTGCCCTTGAGGGTATGGTATATTCTACCTGGAATTCTGTGCTTGTTGAATTGCTTCAACAATGCAGTTTCTGTTGCTGAAACTTGTATCCTTTCTTCATACACCTCTATCAAACCGTAGCTTTATTGAGCCTCTTCAGTCCAGGATGTGGAGTTGGAAGTGCCATAGTTACCCCAAATAGTTTAGGATTGAGTGATTGAGGAAGGGTAAATAGTTTAAGTTAAGTGGGGATATAAAAACCTAGTGGACGTAGTTATAAGTTGAATCCAAGTTGGGGAGTCACGAGGAGAAAAGATGAAAATATTTGAGGGAATAAATAAGCTTAGAGTGCACCGTAACCCTTCTTAGTTAGGAAATGATAAGTGAAAACCCTAGAATTAGGAAGAGAATTGAAGGAGGGAGCAATTATTATGAAGTAGCAAGAACCCGAGTGGTAGAAAGTAGTGAATATTTAAGGATTTTTAGGCGAATCCTTGTTTTTGAAGATGTGTGTGTATGTTCGATTGTTTGATTTTCCCAAGTTCGTGCCTCTAGTCGAACTTTTGTGACGACAACCCAATAAGAGGATGACATCTTCTTCGGTTAGTCAGCTGGACTTAATCCGACTCGACACTCAAACAGCGGAACGAATTGAAACTCTCCATCTAGAAGCAGTTAAAGAGGAACACCAGAACGACATGAGAATGCTGTTGCTCTGTTACCCAATCTACACTGTATTTCTCGGGGACGAGAAATCCTTAAGTTGGGGAGAATGTAACGCCCCGTAAATTCCTCATAATAAATTAAAACACTAAAGAAATTTATTTTTGGGAAAATTGTTTTGAAAGAGTATTTTCTTAAATGATTTTCTTCAACTCACGTTTTCAAGGCAATGAATGATTTTTAGAGAAATGATTTTTTTAAAGCAATGTCCAAAGTTTAGAAATTAAGCTTTTGAAAAGTTTACATAATTAATGATTTTATAAAATGTTGTGATTTATTATGTGATGAAGAAGGATTGCTTGCTAAACATGTGTGTGTATACGGTTTTGGTATGCATTCTTAAGACTAATTTAACATAAGGCATGTGGATATATGTATGTGCATAGATGCATGAATAATTGTATGATGCATGAATGTGAGTGTGTAAATGTGTGTCATATGTGTGTGTGTATGAATGCGTTAAATGTATGCATATTCCCATGATGCCATAAGTTTATGATATGTGTTGATGGACATAAAATTATATGTACATGTGTGTGTGCTTCGGCCGAGTGAGGAATAGGAAACCAAGAAGGAGTGATTCCCTTAGACATTAAGAAAGTGGAATTGGAATAGAAAATAAGAGGAGAGGTAGGAGTGGTGACTCATGAACACTAGGGAGGATGACTCATAAGGCCTAGGAAGACTTTCCTTCCTCCATGTTTCCCACGGCTTGAACCAAGCCATGCAACTAATAGGATGGCCCAAATTACCCTTCTTTCACCCATGGAACCGAGGGCATCAAAGGAAATTGCCTCTTCCTTGCTCTAGTCCTTAAACCGTGAATGAGTGTGTGGTGTTGGTTTTCAATTTTCATTTCCTTCATTCCTTTTCTTTTCACCCAACTCAAACACATTCTCTTCAAGAGCACCATCAAGCTCTTGGAGGCTTAGAAATAAAGAGAGAAACCGTGAGAGGAGAAGAGAGAAAGAAGAGCCAAACCTCAAAGCTTCTAACCCAAACTTCACTAATTTCTTTCTCAACCATCTTGATCTTCAAAGATCAAGAGAAAACCCCATTAACCCTAGAAGAAGAAAGGAACCGAGACAAAACCAAGAAGAGAATAAGAAGAGATTAGAAGACCTAAGTTAAGATTAAGGTAGAAGGAGTTTTGATTTAATTATTTTGTTGTAAAGGACTTTATTATGAACTTTGATTTAATTTTTGTGTTGCATGTAATTAATTTCAAGTGATCTTGAGACCTAAATGTATTGCATGTCATTTGTGTACTTTGATCTCTTGCTTGTGAGTTCTCTCCACCACGGTTTTGTGGAGGTTATGTTTGAGTTCATACTTTTGTTTGATTTTCTCATGCATGTTGATTTTGTGGTTTGATCCCCCTTGTTTTCTTTTGCATATTCTTTTTATGCGTTGATCTTGAATTTTGGTGAATGAACGAACTTAAAAAAAAAATCACCAAATCCATGACTAAATGATTCGGCCATGAGTATAAGATTTAGGTTTTGATGTTTAATTTGATCTAAGTGGTTTTATGTTACTTCTATGCTTGCAAAAGAATTAATTCTTCACGGTTGCTTGAGAAATTTGAGTTTGAACTTGTGTTTTTGCTTTGATCCTCTTTGGCATGTCTAGATCCATACTTAAATTTTAAGAGAATGTGAAGCTTGAAATTGTGTGTCTTATTTATGTGTAAAGCCTTGATTTCCATAATTACATATCACGGTTTTGGAAAATAAAATAATACCTCTAAGTCTTATGATCCATGAATTTAGATGCTTGCATGTGAAAGTAAAATTATAAGACCTTGCCTCTTGCATGTCACCATTCGGCCAAGTCTAGATGGACTAGGAAATCATGCTAGGCCATCATCTTGCTTACATGCATGTGTTTCTCTAAAAAGGATAAAGACCTTGACATGATCTTTGATTTTATTATGTCAAGAAATGGAATTTTTGTTTGTGAAACCTACGGTTTTTGTAAAGCAAATAAGAAAACAAGTTTTTGAAAATGACCTATTGATCGAGGCCGTACCCGATCAAAATAAAAGGTGTTTATTCTGTAGTACTAGGAAGGTGATCCTAGGTCGTTTCCCAGCGAATATCGGTCTAGGCAAAGTATCAAACACGTAGTGTGCAGTAAAATGGGGGGGTTTTTGTGTGTGACAAATGTGAAGAACAAAACATAAACAGAATATAAAAACTAAGAAAATCAGAAACAAAAGCGGGCAAACCCCTTTGGCTACGTACACTACTCAATCCTAGCTCACTAAAGATCGATTCCTCTCCTCTCCTCTGTCCAACTCGTGATAACCAAATACTAAGCGAAAATTCAGTTATCACTCCAAACCCTAACTTCTAATTAAGCATCAGAAACCAGAATTGGAGTTTTTACGAGTTAATACAAATTAAGCATTTATATTCATGTATTATCTCTACGAAATGGAATTAAGCAAACCACTACACATCGATAAACATGAAAACAGAGAATAGAAAATGAAATTGCATTAATAACAAGAGCTCAAGAGTAGATAATACAATACCAAAGGGATTAACCCTTGAAGTCTAGCCTTCCATGGCCATAAAATGAAGAAAAACGAGTAGAAATGGGGAAGAACAAAACCCTAGCAGCCACCACCACTTGGGAGAGCCAAGAGAGAAGTTCTAACCTAGAGAGAGAGTGAGAAATCTGAAATGAAAGTGTGTTCTTGGAGGTTACACGAATTTCCCCTCTTAAGACACAAAATGGGCCTAAAACATGGGCCCAAATCCTAAGAAACACTATTCTGAACATTACAATTAAAAAGGGACCTAAATGCAAATTACAATCTTCACTTCAATACTTCAATCTTCATTTCCAAACTTCCCAAAGTGTCCTTGTGCCAAATATTACCTGAAAATAGAAATAGAATTAATTAGGCTAAATAATTCCAAATTAAACAATATTCGGAATATTAGTCCAATAAACTCTAAATCAATAAATCAAGCTAATCAATGTCAAATGGGCAACAAGTATCAATAATAGGAGTAAAATAATGCAAGGAATAATGGGAAATAAAATGCTCATCACCTATGCCTTGATCCCTGTTCTATGTGCATGTATGATGAATATTTAGAAATTAAAGTCTTGATTTGTTATGATGATGATTCGGCCTAGTTAGGAGTAGTAGACTAGACTCTTTTTCAATAAAATGACATAAAAGAAATAAGTAGGTTTTGTGAAATTGTATTGAAATAAATTGTTTTAAGGTTGTGTTGTGAACATTCATTTCTAATCGGTTATTTATTTAAAGATAAAAGAAATAACCAATTTAAGTTAATACTAGAAAGAGTGTTGTATGTATGTGTGAGTGTGTGTTTGAATGAATATGTGTGTAATCGTGTGTGCATATGTGTTTCGGTTAGAATTAAAAGAAAGTAGAATTTAGGTGTTTTAAATAAACCAAAGTTGATTCATGTGATTTAAATTATGATGTTTGATTTATTCTTCCTTCTCTTATTCGGTTGAGTGGTCCAAATGGGTCTAGGGAGTTTAATTGCTTGAAATGAAATATGCATGAGGATTTTGAGGAGAACCCGAATTGTTTAAGGTAAGGAAAATAAATATTGATGTTCTTGGTTTGAAATTTGATTCAATTTGGTTATGACTTCTTGCATGATTAAGTGCTTTATGTGGATAAATTTTGTGTGAGCTGCATAATCGTTCTAACGTTGACTAAAATATGTGCTTGATGTTAATATGGCTTGACTTGTTTGGAATAATATTAGGGTTGCATGATCAGTTATGTTTTAAGATAATTGAGTTTATGAACGATTCTGAAAAGAATTGTTTTGACTGACTTGAGAATTTTAATTGTGTTCATGGCTGTCCCAAAATTGTTTTACGAAAAGGTTTGAGTTTTCAGCACTAATTTTGATGAAGAGCCATTCAAAATGAAAGTGTTTTTACAATGTTTTCAGAATTTTATTAAAGTAATTTTGTGAAACCATGTTTGCTGTCCAGAATTACTTGGACGTGCCTTTCATGTTTAAAAATGTTTTCATATGATTTAAAGCCAAGTTTCAAGTGATGAATGATTTTGGTTATATTTTCAAAGTTTTCCCAACAAAGAAAGGACAAGTATTAATCTAAGAAAAGATTTTCTCAAATGAGTTAATAACGTAAAATGTTTCATTTAATATGAGGAATGATAAAGGAAAGAGGTTGGGACAGATGGCAGCACACGGATTCGAAAAGAGCACTCAATCAACAGCTGGACCCCAGGTGAGAGAGAAGCCTTCCCTAAGACATAGTGGTAGCTAGGTGATTTAGTAGGGCGTTCCGTATCATCTCAAAGATCGGAACTCGTGGTTAGCGTCAGTAGTATAAGCGACAATTGTTTGCCCTGTGTGGTCGCTTATACGAAGGTGGCAAAAACCACAATTTTATTGTGTAATGTTGTGTGTTTATAGTATGCCTTGTACTGTTTATTGATTCATGAATCATGATGCTTATAATTATAATAAGTAAACGACTGTTTGGTATGAGAGGAGGAAAACGAGTTAAGAATAATGACAAGAAAATAAGAATGACGAAAGGACAAGAGTGATTAGAAAGAGAGATATGAGTTGATTGGAAAGGAAATTGAAAAAGAGAATGAAAATGAGCCAGAGCTGGGGAGTGTGATGTGAATTGTTGGAATGAGAAGTGAACTGAGTTGAGCCGAGCTCCTCTGTTCTTGGTTTTAGTCTGGGAGCTAGTGTTGAGCTGGGCTTGCTCCTCCACTAGCGCCCAGCACAAAATGTGTTTGGAAAAAGGAATTTTCGAAAAGGTTTATGAAAGAAATTTTTTTGATTTGTGAAAACGATTTTTTTTGCAAAAGGTTGGTGAAGTGAAATTTTTGGAAAGATTTTTGAAATGGGATTTTGAAGAAGCTTGCGAAACCAAAATTTTAAAGGAATTTTATGACTAGATCTTTTGAAAAAGTTTTATGAAATAATATTCAGTAGAAACAATGTTTTTGGGAAAGTCTTTTGAAATGAGATTTGAAGAAAGCTATTGGAAATGGTATTTTGGTGAAAGATGATTTTGTGAGAGTTATGGAAATAAGGTTTTGGGAGAGTGGTGAAATTGAGATTTTGAGAAGGACTATAAAAAGGAAGATCTGAGAAATGACGAGGCAACTAGAAGGAGTGTTTGAGAAATAAGATGTGATTTAATTGAGGAACTCCCAGCTCTGAGCTATGCGTGTTTTTGAAGATTGTGCCAAGTTAGTAGTCGGGCTCACTGAAGGGATGCACTAAGGGTGAGCCGACTGTTAGGATAATTAAATAATTAAAAGACTTTAAAAGACATTAACGCGAACGTGGTGAGTTATGAGAGTTAACCTGAAGTAGTGGAGAGGAAGATACTATGGGTATCTTCGGATACTCAGCTGGGGATTGCAGGAGGGGAGGACGATGACGGTGAAACGTCAAGAAGTCTAGAGTATTGTTGTAGACAGAACGAATTCCATAAGTGGTGCACTAACGTGGTGGGGACTGGGTCCAATACCGTGGTAAGTTCTGTGCGCGCACTACAACAATACTGTCGCCCCCTCGATGCAAATCTACAACAGGGGAGAGGGACTGGAACGGGGCAATGTGTTTTTGATTGTATGATATATTTGAGGCTGAGACCTCCTGGCTTGGAGCCATTTGTTGAGACAGCTGTCATGCCCGCGTGGTAAAGGTCCTGTACTCCTGTTGGCTTCCGATTAGATGGATGGTTGGCCGAGGAGATGTAGGCCTGGAATGCGAGTGCTAACTACGAAAAGAGACGTGCACCTCGATGATCCTTTAACTCCCCTGATCATCGATGGATATAATCCAATAAATCATTATGAGAAAAGAGTTACATATGAGTAAGAATTGAAAAACGAGGAAATAGAGAGAGAGACTGTGAATGGATATGTGGAAAAGAAAGTAAGCCCCATGAGTGGGGAAAGAAACAAAGGTGAAGGAAGAAGGAAATAATAATACGAATAAATGGAATGAGTGCCTGTTGTTGTGTATGTGTATTGTATGTTGTTTGTGTGTATGTATGTGTCTTATTATCTCGCCTACCGTAATTCAACACCGTCGACGCTACGCGTCCGGAATGCTTACTCTCTCCTGTTCGTTGGCGCATCGGTGTCGCTGGTATTCCAACGGGCAGATGGACTGCTGCATGGATGTCACCACCTGGAGCAATTATGGGAGAGGATGGAAGCAAACCGCAAGGGGTTGGGAGTGGATCGGTCATGTTCAGATCGTGATCCCCGACCCGAAGCATCAACTAAGCGGAGCTGACCTAGGATCCCTTCTGAGACAAGTCACCGTGCGAGGATACAAGAACTATAGGGAGAAGGCGCAGTACGAGAAGCGGTGGAATCACACTACTAGAGATGAAGGAAAGTCGAAACATGATGACACAGAAGAGACCACGCTCCGTGGAGCATTATCCTGGGGAAAGAGAAGAGGACACAAGAAGAAGGCAGACCTTCACCCGGTTGCTTTTAATAGGGTAGCAGAACAATAGTGTAGTCAGATTAGATTGTAATGAATGTATTGTGGTGAGGATTACCTGAGCAATGGTATGATGTAACTACACTTATTCTGAAGACTGCCCGACTTTTCATATCTTTATGAAATGTGTTCAATCTTCTTTAAGGAAATGAATGGAGTTGTTTAAGTGGAACTAAACGATTTTCTAAAATAAAATGTTTTCGGAAAGCAAAGAGAATGAGTTGGTTCCAAGTAACAACTCGGTTTTCGAAAGAGTGTGTTGAAGAGACTTAGCAATGTTTTAAAAAAAAATGGCCTCATTTTTAGCAACATTCTTAAATGAAAGTAATTGTTTTGGTTTTCGAAAATCGGGCTGTTACAATTGCCAAGTGGCTATTGGAAATGAAATAGATTCAAGAGGCTTATGAGATTTTCCTACGGGAACGATTGATGTGGCTGTGATGCCAAGTGGCTGTTGAAAGTGAAAGCAATATGTGATTCTGTGGGGAACGGATTTAACCCTTAGTGGTCGGGACTTGTCCAAGGGATGAATCAAGGGCGAGCCGACCTTAGGTTAATTAAGAATATAAAAGACTTTAAAAGACTCTAACAAAAGCAGTGAGCAATGAGTGCGAAGTAGTGGAGAGGAAGATACCATGGGTATCTGCGGATACTCAGGTGGAGATTGCATGAGGGGAGGGAAAGGACGGTGAACGTCAAGAAGCCTGGAGTATATTTCTAGGCGGAACGAATTCCACATGTGGCGCCGGGCTGATCGATTCCGGATGGTCGTGGTAAGTTCTGCACCGCGAACTAGAAATAGTACTGTCACCCCCTTGATTGCAAATCTAGAGCAGTGAGAGGGACTGGAGCGGGGCTCTATGATTTTGCCACTGTACCCGATTTTTCTAAAGTGTGCCTTGATATTATATGATATGAATTGATTTGAGACTGTACCCGATTTTCTACAGTTCTCCTGGCATCTCCGCGCGGTAAAGGTCCTGTACTCCTGTTAGCTTCCGACTAGGTTGGATGGATGACCGAGGAGATGTAGACGTGTGTGCTGACTGATATTCCTCAGTGATGGTTTTTCCCCACCTCATTGAGTGAACCGATTTTGATAAGACTTAAAGAATGATGAAAGATTCAAGGAAAGAAAGTATAAGAGAATATCTGAAAGATTGAGAAAGACTCTGATAAGATTTGAGTGCTTGAAAAGATTGTGATGCCAAGTGCATTGATTATTTGTATGGCCATGAGTTGTGATCTTGATATATCTGGAATACTGTTATATGCTTTGTTATAAGTGCTTCTTATATGCTTATGTGGATAACATGTTCAGTTATGACGACACTGTTATGATTATACTGTTTCTAGATGTTTATGTTATATTGTTCTGCATAGTCTGGTTATATTGCCCTGTTCTATTATTTGCCTGTCTCTATATTGAGTCTGTCGTGAGACCGCATGGTCGACACGTAAGTGTTCGGAACACTGACTCTCTCCTACCATGTTGTCGTATTGGCTTTTGCCGGTATTGCAACCGGTAGATGGCGTATCATGTAGGGATTCACATGTGGCCTCTTCAAGGAGGAACATGGGAGGTTGTCCCTGATGGGTGGATATGGAAAGGAGATACTCGGTTGGAAATCGACGATCCCATACACATTTTGTGAGGGACGAGTTTGGACGTGCATGTGGGACATGTCACTCTTCGTGATTATCAGGATGGTGGACCGAGGGAACATCATGAGTATGATGGTCAACCCGCACCGTTAGCAGCAGAGACTCCACAGCCGATGGAGGAGGAAGATGTGCGTGCCTCTGGTCATGGAGCTGATGCGGAGTCTAGCGAGAAGATGGAAGCGGATGTTGGTTCGGGTGGAGAGTGAAGTCCGATGTGTCTGATAGTGTCTAGCTGTTCTAGTGTCTAGGATCTAAGTTCCCAATCGAGGATTACCTTGTGAAATACTGGTGATGTAATCATGCTACTTTTAACTATGTTTTTAACTAAGTTTCTAAACCTGGTATGTAATCTTTTATAACCATGAACAACTTTTGGAAAACTGCTGGAGGAGAGACTCCGATGCTTTTGGTTTATGATTATATGATAATGGAAATGATGATGTACGTATTTTCAATGGTATTTTGGTTGATGGAAGTTTCAAGTGACATCTCGATTTCAGTTAAGTGATATGATCAAATGTTGGATTCATTTTCAAAAAAAAAAAAAATGGCCTCATTTTTACAACAAACTGATAATAAATCAATAATAGTTTTGGGAATGAAAATCGGGTTGTTACAGATTTCACATTGTTGACAATACATCTTAAAAGTTGGTGTTGCGACACTCAATCAATTATCAAAGTTGGAACCAATTCCATGCCTTGAAAAATATTAGAATACTAGTATACTTGACATTTATTATCATTAATAATACTTGGATCTTTCAAAGAGAAAGTCTCAAAATAATCTGATACAAAAACGATTTTATACTTTATCAATAATAGTATGTTTATCACCAAATATAATGTGGGAATGTAGGAAAGGCACTTAGGTCTCACTAAGACGACACTTAGTAATTAAAGTGAAAGGCAATTACAAAGGGGTAACACCTATTCACTTCCGCTGCGCACTCTGATAAAGAATGCCCGGAGTGTATAAAATTGGATGGCCTTTAATACCTTTCCTATTCCTAGGCGTAGAAAATGAATCTGGCAGTTATTTGATTGGATTCAAGGACGTAATGATATTATCTTTCAACAAATGTAAATCTCGAGGTGGCCAATCTCGATTTCACATTACATTGAAGATAACATCACTTCTCGTACTACCTGAGTTCCAATCAAATAAACTAAAAATAGAACAAAACAACGACTCATCTTCGATTCAAATGAGGACTTTGAAACTTCACCATACAGAAAAGTTGCAGCCCTTTATCATATTTGAAATGGAACTCAATTTCAAAACTAAGGTTTAGTTCTGCCCGTTGGGGTAGCAATTTCGTGCTCTGACCCGTTGGGAGTTTTTACTTCCCTTGATCTCTACTTTCTGTCCACTTCTAAATACAACAAAGTCACAATTGAAAATTTAGTTTCAACCCCTCTTTAAATTGAAGGTAGAATGTAACACCCTATAATTAACTACCCTTAATCACCCTTATATTAAAATACGGACTTAAAAATTCCTTTTTGAATTATAAAAATCAACAGTCAAACGGACGGAGTTTTGTTTGTTTTTAGGACTATTCCAAAATTTAACCTATGATAAATAATTTCACTTAAACATCAAGTAGCCAGCAGGGCTTCAGAATATGCATATCTAATTCATAACAAGGCCCTATGGGCTCCAAATATATCAGAGTGCATAAGATAATCAAATATTCAGAGTTTTCAGCGGAAAATACTAAGTTTGAGTGTCATAATCAAAACATATAACTTTGTCAAAACAAAACATCCTAAGCCTCATTTAAAATATGCATATTAAATTTACATCAAAATGATATAAGAGGCTTAGGTCCATATTATACTCTAAACCCATAACACCCTTCTCTCCCTGTAAGGGAAAGTACTCCTGCTCGGCCGGGGGCTGTGCCTAAGGGTGTTCATGGTTTGGTTTTTTTTAAAACCGAACCAAATTGAGTAAAACGGTTCGGTTTTGAAAAACCTAATTGAGGGTTCTAATAAAATGGTTCATAAACCGGTTCTTAAATGGTTATGAACCGGTTCATTTGGTGAACCGGTTACTGAACCGGTTTACCAATAAAAACCGGTTTTAAATTTTGAACCGGTTTAAAACCGGTTTTTTAATACGGTTTTTGAACCGGTTTTTTTAAAACGGTTTTTGAACCGGTTTTCAAAATGGTTTTTTGACCCGGTTTATATAAATGGTTTTTTTACCCGGTTTTTCAGAATGATTTTTTGACCCGATTTCTAGAAATGGTTTTTTGACCCGGTTTTCTGAACCTGTTTTTTTTAAACTTCTTTCCGCACCAGTTTTGAATCCGGTTTTTAATAAGAATAATATTGCATAAAACGTATGCATCTATATACATATCTATATCTATCTATATATTTGCTCCAAATTCCAAAATAGCAAAATAAGCTACAGACTTTAGCTTATAATTAATATGCTAAACGGTGATTGTTTTTGGTCACAACTTGCAATTGCTTCTACTTAAATAATTCGAGGAAGAGAGTGCTGCTATTGACAATGCAAGTAACTATTGCGAAGCTTCCACTACACGAATCAAATGATATTCTAATATGGAAATGAGACAAAATACTAGCAAATTAATTACAAATATTAAGATTTAGACCGACTTGGAAATGTTCATTTTCCCCTTTCAATAGGTATTTGAATTCACAAAGTCAAGTCTATGATATAAATAAGTTATTTTATAGGTTCCATGCTGCCACAAGTATAAAAGGAATCCTCTCATCGAATGCACATGCAATGCTACACAAATTGGGAATTGTTCTCTGGATCTAGTTGCTTCCACTGTTACCTATATTCAAAAGGTGAGATAATTAGATAACATGATAACTAGAAAACATAGACCTTAGTGTGCAGCTATGTAGTAATTGCATAAGAAAACTTCAATCCTGAGTGATATTACCACAAGCAGAAATCACTTCACATTATTTGCTTAATAACCTAATATTCACAATGTAGTTCAAAGTTCAAACTCTACATTTGAGAATTGAGACCATAGCTTGAAACTGTGGGATGCATATAGAGCCCAGAAAATACACATTGCTTAACTCACTGACAATACCATGAGCACAAACTACTGAATAATTGGAAAACTAACGCATGTTATCAAACAAGTAATCTAACCCAATTGAAAAGTGAGTTTACTTAAAATTTCACGATTTAATTATAGCAGGCATAGAATTTTTTATAAAGCATATTTTCACAGAATTACAGATGACAAGTACAGACTGAAGCAAAAATTTTCTGTATGAATTATCCAAGAGTTCAAAGTTCAAACTAAATTGCACATGTAGATTTAGTGTTGTATCCTACAGTTTTAAATTATACCTTGGCATAACATAAAAAAACAAGTTTAAATTACTACTTTGTGCTGTCTGTGCACAGTAACCAGTGAACTCTTACCAAATGCTTAAGAAAGATCAGTCCACATTCCACAAAGCAAGACAGGACATAAATGAAGAAATCATAGAGTTACATGTTGTATTTAAGATCAAGTTTTTTTTCACTCAATTAGAAAACTCAGTATTTAGCAGGGATTTGTAGATTTTAAGGGAGATTAATTTTTAACTAACTTCTTGAGGGAAAAAATATATCAAAATTACCTAAACTATGATGAAAAGGCAACCCCTTTTTTAAATAGAAGAAAAGGCATTCTATGTATGATAAGTAATACTAATACATGCTTCGCGAGAGGAAAAAAAAATAAGGTTATTATACTTATTACAATCACTAATATAACAGTTATAATTTTTTTTCTTCTCGAAAGGCATACATTGAGATTAATGAGTCTGTATTGACCGTGTAAAGTTTTTTTATATCATCAGTTCATTATCTACCATTCATTTGTATTACTTTTATCTATTAGTAAAAGTCAATGACCAAAAACATCATAAATGGTGGATAATACACTAATGTCATAATTTTTTTTATAATATCAGTGCACCATATATTTTCTCATATTATAAATTATAGTATAAAAGTATATAATGATAAGGAATGGGAGGAGCGCCGCCGCAAGAAGCTCTGCTTTCGCTGTGCACAACCGTTCACACCCAATCATCGCTGCCCTGATCCGAAGCTGCGCATCATGATCCTGGGAGAAGACGAAACCCTAGATGAGGATGGAGAAGTTGTGGCTGTGGAAGGGGCTAACGAGTCAGAGGAGGAAGAAGGTGAATGTAGTGTTCTGGTGTCACCGGTACCGGGGAAAGGCTGCGGAATTAGAGGAATGAAGGCTCCACCATTAAAAACAATGAAACTTGAAGGAGCTGTCAATGGTGTGCTAATTCTCATCTTAGTTGACAGTGGAGCAACCCACAACTTCATCTCTCCCACGATGGTGAAGGCATTGGGAATTCCAGTCAATCAATCAGCTAAAGGACTCGGAATTCGCTTAGGTGATGGTCATAGGGCAGTGACAACAGGGAGCTGTTCCCAGTTGGAGGTAAGCATAGGATCCTATGTATGTTCAGTGGATGCATGGGTTCTAAGCATGGGAGGCCTGGATTTAATATTGGGAATTGCATGGCTCCGCACCTTGGGAGAGGTCACAATCAATTGGGAAACCTTGTCCATGAGGTTTACGGTACAGGGAGAAGAAGTAGAATTACAAGGGTCAGATAATGGTCGAGTTACTGCGCTGAACAGCTTGGTGGGCGGTGAAGGAGAGTTAAGGGGAATGGTTAATTGTGGAATGAGGAAGCCAGGGGGTTGTGACATAACACCCACTGACTTGACAGAGACCCAAAGGAACGAGTTGCAAGCAATATTGAGAGAATTCCCAGAAGTTTTTCAGGAACCGCAGGGTTTGCCTCCACCCCGAAATTATGATCACTCTATCACCTTGATGCCTGGACAAGGGCCCGTCAATGTTCGACCGTATAGATACCCACATGTGCACAAGGATGAAATTCAAAAGCAGGTTCAAGAACTTCTACAGCTAGGAATGATTAGGCCCAGCACTAGTGCCTATTCAAGCCCCGTAATCCTAGTAAAAAAAAGGATGCTACATGGCGAATGTGCATGGACTATAGAGCTTTAAATAAAGTGACGGTTCCGGATAAGTTTCCAATTCCAGTGGTGGATGAATTACTAGATGAATTGCATGGTTCCCAATACTTCTCAAAACTGGATTTAAAATCTGGTTATCACCAAATTCGTATGAAGCCGGAGGATGTGGAGAAGACAGCTTTTAGAATCCATGATGGACACTTTGAATATCTCGTGATGCCGTTTGGTCTCACAAATGCTCCCTCGATTTTCCAGGGAGCAATGAATGAGATTTTTCGCCCTTTTCTGAGAAGGATGGTATTAGTATTTTTCGATGACATTTTGGTGTATAGCTCATCTTGGAAACTTCACTTACAGCACTTGAGGACAGTGTTAGAAACGTTGCAGCACAACCATTTCCGGGTCAACCAAAAGAAATGCCAATTCGGTAAGCAGGTTATGGAATACTTAGGCCATCTGATTTCAAATGAGGGGGTGGCTATGGATCCAGAAAAAATCAAAGCAGTGTTAGAGTGGCCAATACCCAAGAATGTAAAAGGGGTCCGTGGCTTCTTAGGACTCACTGGGTATTATCGCAAATTTGTGCAAGGCTATGGGAAGGTGGCGAAACCTTTGACAGGCCTGACAAGAAAAGAAGGGTTCAAGTGGGGTGAGGAGGCCCAACAGGCTTTCGAAACTCTAAAACAATTGATGACTTCAGCGCCTATACTAGCATTGCCGGATTTTTCAAAAGTGTTTGACATTGAATGCGATGCATCAGGGAGAGGTCTAGGAGCAGTGTTGATGCAGGAAGGAAGACCTATTGCTTTCTTCAGTAAAGCTCTCTCAGATGGAGCTTTGGCCAAATCTGCATATGAGAGAGAAATCATGGCTTTGGCATTGTCCATTCAACATTGGAGACCGTATTTGCTAGGGAGACAGTTTCGGGTATTTACGGATCAGCGAAGTTTGAAATTCTTATTACAGCAAAGAATATCTACTCCCGATCAGCAGAATTGGATGGCAAAATTGATGGGGTACCGTTTTGATATTATGTACAAACCCGGGTGTGAAAACGGGGCGGCAGATGCTTTATAAAAAATCAAGGAGTATCACAGGACCCCCAATTACAAAAAATCATCACTGCTCTACAACAAAATGCCACTGCAAAACCTGGTTTTTCATGGTCTCAAGGGGTGTTGCTATACAAAAATAGGCTTGTGATTCCGGCCAATTCACCTTGGATTCCAGTGCTAATGGAAGAGTTTCATTCCACTCCTCGAGGGGGTCACTCCGGGTACCTGAGAACATATCGAAGATTGGCTCAAAATCTGTATTGGGTGGGAATGAAGAAACAAGTACAGCAATTTTTCAAGGAGTGCGAAGTTTGCCAAAGACAGAAATACTCTACCTTATCTCCGAGAGGACTGCTGCAACCGTTGGAGATTCCGGAGGTGGTTTGGGAGGACATCTCTATGGATTTTATCACGGGTTTGCCTAAATCAAAAGGATGGGAAGCAATTTTGGTAGTGGTGGATCGTTTGTCTAAATACTCTCATTTCATACTGTTGAAGCACCCATACTCGGCTAGAAACATTGCTGAAATCTTCATAAAAGAAGTAGTGAGACTACATGGAATTCCTAAATCCATAGTTAGTGACCGAGACCCAATTTTCATGAGCAGATTTTGGCAAGAGATTTTCAGCTTACAAGGCACCAAACTAAGAATGAGCACTGCATATCACCCAGAAACGGATGGATAGACCGAAATGATAAATCGCCGTTTGGAAACGTACTTGAGGTGTTTTGCTGCAGAACATCCTCGTAGTTGGGTTCATTGGGTCCCTTGGGCTGAACTATGGTATAATACAACATTCCATGTGTCCATAAACACCACTCCTTTTGAGGTCGTGTACGGTAGGAGACCCCCTAGTATCCTCAAATTCATTCCCGGAGAAACAATGGTGGAAGCCGTGGCAAGAGAATTACTGGATAGAGATGAAGCTCTTCGTCAACTGAAATGGCACTTGAACAGGGCACAAAATCAGATGAAGAAATCTGCAGACAAGCGGCGAAGGGACATTAATTTTGACATAGGAGAATGGGTATTCCTAAAATTATGCCCCCACAGACAACAAACAGTAGCTAAGCGGATCAACCAGAAGTTAGCACCCCGTTTCTATGGACCCTTTCAAATTATGTCCAAGGTAGGAGCGGTATCATACAAGCTGCAGTTACCCGCCCACTCTAGGGTACACCCTGTTTTTCATGTCTCTCAATTGAAGAAAGCAATAGGAGGTAGCACTGTTAATCCTACCATACCTGTAGAAATGGGGGAGGACACAGAACCAGTCAAGGTGTTGGGAGTAAGGAAGGAAAAAAAGCACGGAGAGGACGTGACACAATGGCTGATCCAATGGAAGGGCAAAACAGTGGAGGAAGCTACTTGGGAGGACGATTTTGCGATGAGAAGTCAGTTTCCCAGCTTCAGTCTTAAGGACAAGACTGATTCTGAAGGAGGAGGCAGTGATGGGACCCGTATCATTGGAGACCAATTATTGGACCAAATCAATAAAGGCCCAAGAGTGTGGAAGGTCTACACAAGAAATAAAAAAGGGACACGTGGAGGACAGGCAGCAGAGATGACGGTTATGCAGCACATGGGATCAAGTGCTAAAGGAATAATCTATAAGGAGGGCCAGAAGAGGGAGAAAAAAGGGGAGCGGAAAATAGAGTGTGGACAGCCTAGGGTCTGGGGCCTACAATTCTGGGAATTGTGAGGTAACATCTTTATTTTCCTTACTACCGTTGTGTCCTTATTTATGTACTGTGCATCCTGTGAGAGTACTAAGAAATTACTTGAGAGAATTTAGAGTGATTTGTGTACTCTTTGCTGATTCAGAACCTTAACAAAAAACATGTAGCTTTCATTTCAGCAAGCCAAGCAAAGGATGTGAACCAGATAAGTATAAGAAAACAAGTTGCAAAGGTTGTTTACGCTGGATTTCAAGCATTCACCCTTCATAAGGAACATAAAAGGGCATCTAACCTCACATCTTAAAGTAACTAAGGTTTTAGTTAATGAATCAAAAATGAAAACCAAGAAGAAGGAACATCTTTCATCCTTGAGAGAGAACTGCACCTAGTCAATTAGATACACATAAATAATATTTGTGCCATCAGTTAAAAACTAAAGAAAAATTTAGACCATCAGGTACAATACTCTAAGAATATGCAAGAATCTCATAAGGTCTCCAAAGAGTATTTATTAAAAAACAGGTGGAAGAATAGACACACGATACAAAGACAAAACACTCCATAAAACTGAAATATTATTCTATTTACAGGACCATATATAGCTGAAAGGTGAGTGAACAATTTTTCACTGGATGGACATTATATGCTGGAAAAAATGTTCTGGTGTGTGTAGCTAACTAGAAAAAATGAACTACTAAAGGATAACTGAACTAATTAGCATCAATTTTAAATTTTTAATTAGAGGGCCAGTTTGAACTAATTCAGCCTCTATGCTCAGCACAAGAGCAAAACATAATGATATAATAACTCTATAAAGCTGATGCCTAATAGTGCAGGCAATGAGTAACTTCACCTTTAATTTTAAGCCAATATATCATCACTAACAAAAGCATTTAACTTATAAAAAAGAAAAACACACACACATAAGCATTCCAAATGTAGGACCCAATTCTGAACATATTCCAAATGTATTAAAGAGAAAGTGAAATGCAACAATCAATCAGGTTATTTTTTGGTCCTTTTAAGTCAAATTATTGTTATAATTTTCAAAGGTTAACATCTATCAACATCCAATTAATATTATATTATTGAGGAAATCACATGCCATATATTACAGGAGCCATAAGAGTTAAGGTGGCAGGTAACTGATTCATAACCTAATCATACTAAAAAACTTTGCAAATAAAGATAACCAAGGTGAATAATATAAAATAGAATAAACATGGTTAATGGATTTAACAGATGCCCCAAACTATGATAATCAGTATGAAACTATGATAATCTTAAAACTCTAAACCAAAATGCTAGTCATGTAATCAACAATCTAAGAAACAGAAAAATAGATTCATTCGGTTCACTGCTTCTTTCCTTCCTTTTTCCTTTAATCAGAAACCAACAGAATACCTATCAGAAGCAATAACTTAATGAGATATAAAATAACCAGCAGAAACAGAGATATCATGCAATTATTTAATTATTTTTATTTTTATTTTTTTTCATTTTTATCAAAGAAGCAAAAAGTAAACAAGCAATGAATCAAAGAAATACAAAAAAACACAAAATAATGAAAAACCCATATAGAAAATTGTTCATAGGAGTAAAATACAATTATCGTTTCTGCATTAAACAGAGACGTGACTTGATTAGATATAAGATTAGATTATGCCCCAAACGAAGATGAGAGACCAAACCTTGGCGACGCGGCGGCGAGGGAGAATCGCTGAGAGGCGGCGGTGAGAGAGAATCGCGGCGGCGAGGGAGAATCGCTGAGAGGCGGCGGTGAGAGAGAATCGCGGCGACGAGGGAGAATCGCGGAGAATTGCGGAGAGGCGGCAACGAGGGAGAATCATATAGATTAGGGTTCGCGATTTGAGAGATTACCAAATTTGGGATTTAGGGTTCATAGTGTTTAGAGATTTAGGGTTCGCGATTTGAGAGTTTATCTGAATTTGGGATTTGGGATTTAGGGTTCATAGTGTTTAGCCATTTAGGATCGAAATTACTTTCTGAATTTATGAATTGGAATTGATTTCTATCATGTTTTGTAAATGTGGTTTTTAATTTTAGGTTCGGTTTATATTATATGGTTTAGGTTTAAAAAACCGAACCATATCTTTTAAAAATTTGGTTTGGTTTAAAAACCAGTTTTAAAAATGTGGTTTATATGGTTATGGTTTGGTTCGGTTTGTAAAATGGTTCGGTTCATTTGGTTATTTTGAACACCCTTAGCTGTGCCAGCTCAATCTCCGTACCTGAAAAATGTAAGGGAGTGAGCTTTGCACATGAAATAGAAAGCAGTTTCTAACTAGACATAACAACCCACTAGGTCAAACACAATTAGCAAATAAGCATATATTCACATATTGCACACCATACTCATTTCATTATTTCCATATTCGTTATTCATTCCAAATTTCCATTTTCATTATTCATTTCAACATCCATTTTCATTATTCATTTCAACATCCATTTCCATTATTAATTTATTCATCTCACATACTCATTTCATTTCAATACATCACCTCAAATCAAAGGCCAATGAACAATTTTCATTCAACACATTTATCACCTCAAAACAGAGGCCCTTATACTTTTCCATATTTAAATTATGTGTTCCTCAGGTCAGAGGTCAACACTCAATTCTTTATTTCGTCCGGTGTCCCTCAGGTTAGAGGTCAACACTCAATAACTTTCATTTCATCTTGTGTCCCTCAGGTCAGAGGTCAACACTCTATTTCATTCTGTGTCCCTCAGGTCAAAGGTCAACACTCATTCATTTTAATTCATTGTGTTCCTCAGGTCAGAGGTCAACACTCTAACATCTTATTCATTTCGTGTCCCTCAGGTCAGAGGTCAACACTTTATCGTACTTCACCTCCACGCAGGAAGGTACCTCATACACTTGGCCTATGGGTACTTCACCTCCACACCAGAAGGTACCTCATACCATTGTACTTCATCTCCACACCGGAAGGTACCTCATACAATTTGGCCTGGTGGTACTTCACCTCCACATAGGAAGGTACCTCATACCACCACATAGGTTATACTAAAACATCATTTTCATTATCAACAATTCATTACACATATCCTCATATCAGAGACCAAATCATACTTTCATCTTCCTACCCAAACAACTTAACATATACAATCACAAATACACTTACCCTCATTTCCCATTCATTCATTATCCATACTCATTCCCTATATCAATTATAAAATCTTTCCATTAATCATCACTTCAAAACAGAGGCCAACATATATACCACATTCTCATTATTTGGCGCCTCAGTTCAGAGGCCAAGGATTGTTCACTTTCTTGTTCAATAAATCATAACACATTTAGTCACAACTAACCATAATCAACACATAATCATTTTACTCCCTTTTCCTATATTCCCCAAATTCAATTCATAAGCCATGACCTTAGTTTACAATCGTTAACACTTAACATTTATACTCATTTAGCATTTAGATACAAATACGCACATTCATCACATATAATCGCTTCCATTCCATTTTCTTCCTATATCAATTTACTCCATAATACCTACATATATTTGCAACATCAGTCAATGATCATTTTATACAAAACTTGACAATTAAAATCCATAGTCATAGAAATCATTCATATCATCTTCATTATCATATTACCCAAATCTTCTTGTACTTCATTATAATCATTAACCAAATTTCATTTTATCAAATAATTCATTCTCAAGTTATTGGGTTTCCTTTTCCTAGTCTTAACATCCAATCATCACGCATATTTAATTACTAGAATTTTATATTTAATAACCGAGGGTTTTATAATCTAATTTTATCCCCTAACACATAAACCTAACAAATCATTATATACTAATTAGAACCAACTTCTTAGAACAAGGCAATGCTCACAATATCCACCCCCTTACCTCAAACACTTAAGGATAAGGAGATTCCAAGTGTCCTATGCTTGAGTTTGCTCACCAAGAGCTCAAAATCCACAAGAGAGTGGTAGAACCTATTATAAAGCCACAAAAAGGAGGATTATTGCTCATTCCATGATTCCCTAACTAAACCCCATGGATAACTTGAAGGTTCTATGTTGAGAAATGAAAACCTCCATGAGAGGGAGGAGAGAGAATTCGAATTAGAGAGGGAGAGAAGAAATCAAGGGCTTGAGTACTTACTTGGAGATGGGAATAACAAGTCTTGTTGATGGAATGAATGCCACTCACTTGATTCTTGATCAATTTGAAGTGAGAAAAGCTTGAGCCCTAGAGGAGAGAGAGAACACGAATTTAGAGAGGGAGGGAGAGAGATAAGGAAATCCAATGCTTAAATACTTACATGGAGTGAGGGAAGAAAGGATTTGATGATAGATAAGGAAGAAGCCTCTTGATCTTGGTTGATTTGAAGAAGAGAAATGGAACCCTTAGGGAGGAAGAAGAAGAAGACGTAGTGGAGAGGAAGAAGAGAGAGAGAATGTTGTTTGTTTTGTTTGTTTTTCCCCTTCTTATCTCTTATCAACAAACCCCATGTGTTTTGTGTGGCTGTGGATGCCTTCTTATCCACTTAGCCACAAATGAGTGACTGCCACGCGTTATTTTTTTTCTGATTTTTCCAGTGAGTAATCGATTACTCACTCCAAATAATCGATTACCTATGTGATGTAACATTTCTCAATACATTCATCAGAGCCTATGTAATCGATTAACCCCCTGAATTTAATCGATTATTTACTCAAAGTAATCGATTACTTTGCCCTTGTAATCGATTAAATTGCTGCAACATTTTGTGTAACTTAACCTGAGGCCTGGTAGTCGATTACTGCCATGCAGAGTAATCGATTACTTCAGTGAAAAGTTATATTTTGATGATTTTCTAACTCCAATTCGTTTCCTTAGGCTCATTACTCATTTAAGGTTGGATTGATACCCAAAACCTTCCTCAATTCTTGGAAATTCTTCCTAAATACTTGGCATAATCTCCTATTATGCTGAAATAAAAATTTGGGATGTTACATAGAACCCTAAGGTTGCTAAGCTATAACTATCACTCTTCCATACTACTAAACTATACCAACTTTATTTAAAGATGCATGAACATAGTACTAAAATATACAACCTATCTAACTATCTTTAGTTACTCTCATGTGGAGTAACTCTTTTAGGAGTAGGAAATCCATACTCCACAGCCGAGGTGTAACACCCCGCAAATTCCTCGTATTAATTTAAAACACAAGAAACTTATTTTGAGAAAAATGTTTTGAAGAAGTATTTTCTTAAATGATTTTCTTAAAACCCACGTTTTCAAGATAATGAATGATTTTAAAGGAAATGATTTCCTGAAATTATGTTGAGCATTTAGAAGTTTGGTTTTGAAAAAGTTATATGATTGATGTTTTTGTATGTTTGTGATCTTGATGCCTTCTTATGATGAAAAGGAATTATTTTCTAGACATATGTGTGTACACGGTTTTTGGTTGCTAAGAATTAAATATAGGTATATATATATATATGTATGTATGAGTAATATGTGATGCATAATTGTGTGATGCATGAATGTGTATATATATGTGCATGATATATGTGCATGTCGTGTAAACATGATGCTTTCAAGATGTTATTTATGTGCATGCTTATGTGTGTAAAAAAAATGTATGCATGAGTCATGCTATGTGTTGCTATGATAAACATGAAAATGAATTGTAGTGCATGTGTTTCGGCCAACATAGGACTAGAAAGACCAAGTGAAGTTGATTTCCTTAAGAATTAAGAAAATGAAAATTTAATAGAAAAATAGGGAGAGATTAGGAGTGGTGACTCATGAAGCCTAGGGAGGACTTTCTCACCTCCATGTCTCCCACGAAGTGACCCAAGCCATGCAACATTTGAGCTAGACCAAATTGCCCTTCATCCCACCCATTGAACCAAGGCTAGAAAAGGAATTTTCCACACCTTTGCATTTGCTCTTAAACCGTGTGAGGAGTATTGGACTAGTTCATTCTTCACTTCTTTCACAACATCAACACACTTAGTTTCAAGAGCATTCTCAAGCTCTTGAAACCCATAGAGAGAAAGAGAGAACTCGTGAGGAGAAGAGAAGAAAGAAGAGTGAAAATTCCAAGCCCCTTAACCCAAACTTCTTCAATTCTTTTCTTAACCAGCTTCTTCTTCTTCGATCAAGAAGAAAACCCCATCAATCCTAAAAGAAAGAGAGGGATCGAGGCAAATCCAAGAGGAGAAGAGAAAGAGATTTGAAGATTTAAGTTAGGAATTAAGGTAGATAGAGTTTTAATTGAATAATTTTGTGTTGTAAAGAACTTTATCATGGATTTTGTTTAATCTTGTGATACATGTAATTATTTTTGAGTAATCTTGAGATTTAAGTGTCACGCATGTTATTTTTATGCTTTGATCTTGGATTTTTATGAACAAATGAACTTATAAATCACCAAATCTAGAGTTAAGTGGATCGGCCATGAGTGGAAGAAGTAGGTCTTGGTGTTTTAATTTGATTCAAGTGCTTTCTGTTGGAACCTACAATCGGTGGGTGAAATATCTAGGAGACACTAGGAGAACACCTAGAAGGGGGGGTTGAATAGGTGTTAGATAAACCTTGAAAGATTTTCGAAAGAAACAAATCGAAACGATTAAAACAAATGATTTTTGCAAATTTCTCAGCTGTTAATCGATTAATAGAATGGCTAATCGATTAATGCCGAAAGCTTGTTTAAATTTAATCGATTAATGAAACCAGTTAATCGATTAATCACTGTTAAAACTGAAAAATCACTTTTCAATCAAATACGAAAATCAATCAATTAACACATATGATCAGAGATAAAGCGGAATGGATTAACACCAATATTCTTAATGATTACCTAGGTTATGAAAATGATTTTCCCCAAATCAATTTGCACAATTAATATTCAATTCAATCAATTATGAAAATCAATCTTTTCTAGGTTTTCAATCAAGAACACAATGAATGACTTGAATGTAAAGAGTTAAGGGTTTAGAGATACGACACAGTGATTTATCCTGGTTCACTTTCATCCACTTGAAAGCTACATCCAGTCCCATCTTCAACCAAGAGAGATTCTTCACTATGAGGAATTAGAGTTCTCAAATTACAAGTAAATGCCTCACAAGACTCCCTTCTTGCTAGCCTACAAGAGATACCACACCCTTGCCTTGTAACCCTATTGAATCTAATCTAACCTCTTCTCTTGCTTGCCTATACCCCACAACAAGTCTTCCACTTTGCTTTGAGATTCTTCAAAGACTTTCACTTGCTTGATGATGCCTCACACCAAGACTTCCAATTTGCTTGTTAACACAACAAGACTTCCAATTGCTTGATAATAATCAAGACTTCCAAATGCTTGTTTGCTTGATGAACAACCAAGACTTCCTTTGTTGTAGATAGCTTGCCTTCTTTGCAATGATTACAACTCAAATAAAAAACAAAATAACAATCCTATGAATCTCTTTCAAAAGCTATGAAAATATCAACATAAGAGATTCAAAGATTCTTGATCAAAGAATGTAAAAGTTAAAGCTTTGATCTATGAAAGTGAGAGAGAATAGAGTGGCTTGATTCTTTGTAAAATGAATATCAAAATGATTCTAGATAGTAATAATGATTCACAATAATTGGGAAAAGGTTTATATAGAATACCCAAAAGTTAGGAACACTTCAAAAATGCTTTTGAGAAGTGAAAAACGTATTTAAAAAACCAGATCTGTACGTGTTAATCAATTAATACATGTCTTAATCGAGTAATACCTCGCTTAATCGATTAAGTGCGCAAGCTTTGAAAATTCTAATCGATTAACATAAGCCTTAATCGATTAGTTTAATCCTTAATCGATTAGTTTAGTGAAAAATCAATTAAAACTTGTTTTCTCAAAAACTAAACCTTTTCTTTCAAACCTTTAAGCCACCTATTGATTTTAGGTTAAGTGAAAACTCAAATTATGATATAATCATGACCTTGATAGAGATTCACTACCCTCTATTAACTCTACCCAAACTCACAAACTAAAAGACTTGAGAGGCGAAAGATATTACAATAAAACATAAACTACCAAACTAAGTCTTCATGAGCTTGCTCTCTCTTCATCATTTGATGAGTGTTGATTGTTTGTTGAACTTCTTCAAACTTTAAGCTTGATCAAACCATTTGTAGCTTGTTCAAAACCTTTGTCAACCTTTGTCATTATCAAAACCTTCTCAATGGATCTTACAATCTCCCCCTTTTTGAAAATGACAAACCATGTTTTGAATTTGTTTGAAGTTCTTTGAAGTTGTTGATACTTGAACCATTTAAGCACTTGGTGAGATTCTTTCTCCCCCTCAATAAATGCTTTTGACATTTGAAATCAAATTGAGATAAGCTTGATTCTCCCCTATCTTCAACAACTTTGCTCAACCTATATAGAAACAAACAAACAACCTCTTCTCCCCCTTTTGGCATTATCAAAAAGTAACATATACCAATTGAAATATAAAATGCTAAGCCAAAGTAGAGAAATCATATTCATTTATTTCTTCACAACATTGATACCAAATGTACAATCACCAGAACTAATACTTTGAAATGTGAGCTTGCTCTGATACCAATTGTATAAACAAATGTAAGAACTATACTTCGAAATGTGATACCAATTGGTAAGAAAATATGACAATGAAATATAATACCAATTGTAACAAAGTAATTGAAAATAGAAAGTCAAAACATCACTTAATAAAGTAAGATATCAATGATAAAGAAATATCATAAAAGCAACAATAGCATGATAATCATATAATGATCAAAATTAGTATCAATTATACCAATTGTAACTTATTAAAGAAATAATATCAATTGAGAGAACTATGATCAATATCTAACAATATCAAATGTTACCAATTTGTAGGATTTTCTCTTGATACCAATTGAAGATATAAATGAATGAATAACACATGAAAGTCCTTTTGCTCTTCAATCATACCTAAAAAAACAATCATGCTTTGCTTTTTGGTATCCAAATGGTTTTGGATCCATTTTTGTTAGTGTAGGGACTCTCACCCTTTTTCACCCAAACAAACTTTCCTTTAGGTATACCATGCACTTTAATATAACATACATTTGAAGTATGTCCATGAGTACCACAATAGAAACATGTTGGTGCATTTGAAAAATCAACTTTAGAAAAATCAACAACATTTCTATGAGACTTACTCTTAGCATTAGTATAACCCAAACCAAACTTGTTTGAATTTTCTCTTTGAAAATTTAACAATGTGCGCAATCTAATATCACCATTTGTGAAACTTGCAAGCTTATTTTTCAAAATAGTATTTTAATCTTTAAGCAACTTGCAATCCTCACAATCAACCACATTATTCAATCTACTAGCACAATCACAAGAAGAACTAGCATATATAAGATCAAGAGTTTCATTTTGAAGATTAAGCTCATCAACTTGTTTTTGAAGTTCTAAAATCTCTTGTTGATGTTTCAAAATGAGCTTCTTCCTTTCAATATTTTTTGAAGCTAGTTTCTTGAGATGTTCATGCATTTTTTCATAAGCATTATATAGAATTTCATGTTTAGAAGAAATTTCGGATTTAGTTTCACTTACATCGCTTTCGTAGCTTTGCTCACTTGATTCATCATTTGAACTTTCCTCTTCTTCTACTAGAGCTATCAAGTTGAGACAAGCGGGATCTTCATCAGCCGAAGAACTATTTGATGTGCTTTTCTTGTCATCTTCATCATCACTATTCCAAACTATGTATGCTCTTTTAGATTTTGAATTTTTCTTTTCTTTCTCCTTCTTCTTGAGATACTTAGAGCATGAGTACTTGAGATGACCGGGCTTTCCACATTCATGGCAAACTATACCTTCTTTTGATG
The DNA here is from genome assembly GCA_037953625.1 of Crotalaria pallida. NCBI lineage: Eukaryota > Viridiplantae > Streptophyta > Magnoliopsida > Fabales > Fabaceae > Crotalaria > Crotalaria pallida. Next base: position 85,693,238 of record CM075649.1, read on the forward strand.
TCTTGGTCTTGTAGTGTGGGGGATCCTTCTCTTTACTTTTGTTCTTTTTCAACCTTCCTTTTCTCCTTAGAATCTTATTGAACTTTCTTAGTAGAAGCTTCATCTCCTCTTCATCAATGTCCGAATTGGAATCTTCATTATCATCATTATCGGAACTCTCTTCCTTTTGATATGATCTTTGAGCTTTAAGAGCGATTCCTTTTCTTTCTTTATTCTTATCCGATTCTTCATGCATATGTAAGCATCCAAGCTCCATTTCATGTTCTTGAAGCTTTCCGAAAAGTGTTGCTAAGTCCATGGTGTCCAAGTCCTTTGATTCAACAATTGCGGTAACCTTAGGTTGCCATTCCCTACTTAGACATCTTAAAACTTTGTTAACAAGTTCACAATTCAAGAAATTTTTACCAAGAGCAATGAGATGATTAACAATATGAGTAAAACGCTTTTGCATAAAACATATAGATTCATTAGGCAACATACGAAACAATTCATATTCATGCATCAAAGAATTTAATCTAGCACGCCTAACTTCACTAGTGCCTTCATGTGTGACTTGCAAGGTGTCCCACATTTCTTTGGCATTACGACATTGGGAGACTCTAAAGAAGTCATCATAAGATAAAGCGGAGGTGATGATATTCTTAGCTTTTAAATCATATTGAATTTTCCTTTTATCATCATCGGTCCACTTATCTTTGGGGGTAAGTTGAGATACACCTTCTACTTGAGTTGAGGGAATATGAGGACTATTCTCAATGGCTTCCCAAATGTTCATGTCTATGGCTTCTATAAAAATTCTCATTCTAACTTTCCAATAAGCATAATCCTCTCCACCAAACATAGGAGGGCGAATAATTGAAGTACCTTCACCACCAAAGGGATTCGTAGAACCCATTGTAGTTTCCTCAAGGATCTTTGCGAAAAAGCTCTATGCTCGTGTCTTTCGACCGAGCTCTGATACCAATTGTTGGAACCTACAATCGGTGGGTTAAATAACTAGGAGACACTAGGAGAACACCTAGAAGGGGGGGTTGAATAGGTGTTAGATAAACCTTGAAAGATTTTCGAAAGAAACAAAATTTCTCAGCTGTTAATCGATTAATAGAATGGCTAATCAATTAATGCCGAAAGCTTGTTTAAATTTAATCGATTAATGAAACCAGTTAATCGATTAATCACTGTTAAAACTGAAAAATCACTTTTCAATCAAATACGAAAATCAATCAATTAACACATATGATCAGAGATAAAGCGGAATGGATTAACACCAATATTCTTAATGATTACCTAGGTTATGAAAATGATTTTCCCCAAATCAATTTGCACAATTAATATTCAATTCAATCAATTATGAAAATCAATCTTTTCTAGGTTTTCAATCAAGAACACAATGAATGACTTGAATGTAAAGAGTTAAGGGTTTAGAGATACGACACAGTGATTTATCCTGGTTCACTTTCATCCACTTGAAAGCTACATCCAGTCCCCTCTTCAACCAAGAGAGATTCTTCACTATGAGGAATTAGAGTTCTCAAATTACAAGTAAATGCCTCACAAGACTCCCTTCTTGCTAGCCTACAAGAGATACCACACCCTTGCCTTGTAACCCTATTGAATCTAATCTAACCTCTTCTCTTGCTTGCCTATACCCCACAACAAGTCTTCCACTTTGCTTTGAGATTCTTCAAAGACTTTCACTTGCTTGATGATGCCTCACACCAAGACTTCCAATTTGCTTGTTAACACAACAAGACTTCCAATTGCTTGATAATAATCAAGACTTCCAAATGCTTGTTTGCTTGATGAACAACCAAGACTTCCTTTGTTGTAGATAGCTTGCCTTCTTTGCAATGATTACAACTCAAATAAAAAACAAAATAACAATCCTATGAATCTCTTTCAAAAGCTATGAAAATATCAACATAAGAGATTCAAAGATTCTTGATCAAAGAATGTAAAAGTTAAAGCTTTGATCTATGAAAGTGAGAGAGAATAGAGTGGCTTGATTCTTTGTAAAATGAATATCAAAATGATTCTAGATAGTAATAATGATTCACAATAATTGGGAAAAGGTTTATATAGAATACCCAAAAGTTAGGAACACTTCAAAAATGCTTTTGAGAAGTGAAAAACATTTTTAAAAAACCAGATCTGTACGTGTTAATCGATTAATACATGTCTTAATCGAGTAACACCTTGCTTAATCGATTAAGTGCGCAAGCTTTGAAAATTCTAATCGATTAACATAAGCCTTAATCGATTAGTTTAAGCCTTAATCGATTAGTTTAGTGAAAAATCAATTAAAACTTGTTTTCTCAAAAACTAAACCTTTTCTTTCAAACCTTTAAGCCACCTATTGATTTTAGGTTAAGTGAAAACTCAAATTATGATATAATCATGACCTTGATAGAGATTCACTACCCTCTATTAACTCTACCCAAACTCATAAACTAAAAGACTTGAGAGGCGAAAGATAATACAATAAAACATAAACTACCAAACTAAGTCTTCATGAGCTTGCTCTCTCTTCATCATTTGATTTGTGTTGATTGTTTGTTGAACTTCTTCAAACTTTAAGCTTGATCAAACCATTTGTAGCTTGTTCAAAACCTTTGTCAACCTTTGTCATTATCAAAACCTTCTCAATGGATCTTACACTTTCATGCTACTTTTATGTATAGAAAATCAATTTCTAACTTATTTCTTACGGTTTATTTGAAGATTGGAGTTTAAGTCTGATTTAGCTTTGATTTTCTTTTGCATGTCTTGATCTATGATTGATTTTGAGGAAACATGAAACTTGAATTTTGTATGATTAATTTGAGTGTGAAAAGTCTTGATTTGTTGTATGCATGCTACGGTTTTCAAGAGGAAATAAGTCTAACAAGCTTTAAAAATGATTTTTAGTGTAAAAAGAATTTGAACCAAGATTTTGTGTGTGTGATGATGATTCGGTTGATGTTTGGAAAAGTGAGACGATGTTCTTATGTCTTACATGACATGATCCATGAGTTTAGACATTTGCATGTAGGAATAAGATTATAAGACTTTGTTTTCTTGCATGACATCATTCGGCCAAGACTAGGGAGTGTAGGAAATCATGTTTTCTTACATGCATGTTGAAAATTACCTCATCTAGAAATTGTAGGTGCATGCATGTGTTTGTCTTAAAGGATAAAGACCATGACATGATTCTTGATTTTATTGTGTTAAAGAATTAAATGTTTGTTTGCCACAATTTGTGTTAAGCTCACGATTTTCATAAAGAAAATAAGGAAGATAAGTTTTTGAAAATGATCCTTGCTTGATCCAAGTTCTTTGTGCATACCCTGATGATAACCGGTCCTTTATTCAAAAATAGAGGAAATAAATAAACTAAATTAATGTGGTGTTTAATGAATATATATGTGTAAATGTGTGCTTTGATGAGTGTATAGTTTCGGTTTATGGATTTGGATATGCTTAAGTTTTTTTGTTTTACAAAAGTGAAATGTTTTTGAAGGTAGTTATGTGTTAATTAATTTGAATTAAATGTTTGATTTGTGAAATATTTCTTTAAGAATGAATGTTTGTTTGTGATTAAGTTGAATACTTGATTAATTGCTTATGTGTCTTGTTTGATCAAAGTGTGTGGTTGGCCGTGTATGTAATCATTTTAAGTCCAATTTGATTTGATGTATTTGAGTTTGTGAGAATGTGTTCATGGTTGTTTAAGTGTTGTTTTATAACAAAACATGAAGTTTTAAGTTGTTGGTGTTAAATTAAAGAGTATTTGAAATCAAGAGAGTTTTACGCTGTTTTTGGGTTTTATTAAATTAATTTTTGAGAAACATTTCTTTGCTGTCCAGGGTTATTTAAAATTGTTTTCTTGATTTCTAAATTGAGTTCATGAGACTCAAAGTTTGGTTTTTCAAAAGGAAATTGATTTGAGCAAAACCCGGATGGAAACCGGTGAATTTTTCAGTGTTTTTGAACGGGGTTATGGTGCGGTCCAAGACGGACCAGCAACCAAATTAAATAATTTAAACCGTTTTATGAGACGTTTTCAAATGGTTTTAAAGAAATTAAAGTGTTAGAAAATGTGGGAGTTGTTTTGAGAAAACCATCATGTCTTAAATTTTCATACGAGGAATAATGAAACGTGTTTGAGTTAAGAAAAGATTCTCTTAATACAAATTAATAACGTAAGCGTATTTTATTTAGTACGAGGAATCTTAAAGACAAGGGATTGGGGCCGTCAGCAGCACAGAGGATCCGAGGTGACGGTACGCAATAAATAGCTGGACCCCAGGTGAGAGAGAAGCTTTCCTAAGACACCGTGGTAGTTAGGTGATATATTAGGACGTTCCGTATCATCTCAAAGATCGAAACTTAGTGGTTGGAGTCAGCAGTATAAGTGGCAATTGTTTGTGTTGTATGGCCACTTATACGAAGGTGACGAAGACCACAATGCTATTGTGTGATGTTGTGTGATTGCTTTTATTTATTCAATTATGTCTGATAATACTTATTGCTGTTAATTTAAATAAGTAATACGCTGATGGACGTCTGTTACGTCCTGAAGATAAAAAAGAAATAAATAAGACTACGACATAAAGACCTAATGAGAAAGAAATGACGATTGGAAATAAAGCATATGTTGGAAAAGAAAGAAAGAGTTGAGATTGGGGGGAAATGAATGAATGAGAATGTTTGAGAACGAGCCAGAGCTGGGGAGAGTGATGTTGTTTGAGAAAGAGATGTGATTTGAGTGGAGCTGGGCTCGTTTTGTTTTGGTTTTAGTCTGGGACTAGTGTCGAGTTGAGCTTGCTCCTCCATTAGCGCTCAGCAAAGTTGAAAATTTTGAAAAGGTTTTTGAAAAGGAGTTTTTGAAAAAGGTTCTCGAAAGGAGATCTTCGAAAAGATTTTTGAAAAGAAATTCTTTTGAAAATGTTTTTGAAAAGAGGTTTTGAGAAATATTATAAATGGTGTTTTCAGAAAAGTCTTGAAAGGAAGTTTTTGTGGAAGGCCTTGGAAGGAGATTTTTATAAACTTTGAGAAATGAGATTTTTGAGAAGACTTTTGAAAAATAGATTTTTAAGGAAAGTCTGTGAAATAAGGTTTTGTGAAAGTTCACGAAAGGGGTGTTTTGAGATAGTTTTTGAAAAGATTGTTTTGAGAAAAGATTGTGGAATGAGATGATTGTGAGAGATGGGGAATGTTGAGAAGGTTTGAGAATTGAGATTTGAGATTGCGATGTGATCCCAGCTCTATGCTACGTGAGAAATGATGAGAGAAAGACTGTGTAAAGTTAGTGGTCGGGACTCATTGAAAGGTTGCACGAAGGATGGGCCGACCTTAGGATAATTAAAAAGACTAAAAGACTTTAAAAGACATGCGCGGTGAGGTATGCGAGTGCGAAGTAGTGGAGAGGAAGAAACGATAAGTATCTGCGGATACTTAGGACGAGATTGCATTAGGGGAGGACGATGACGGTGAAACGTCAAGAAGTCTAGAGTATGTTTCTCGGCAGAACGAACTTCACATGTGGCGCACTAACGTGGTGGGGACTGGGTCTAATGTCGTGGCAAGTTCTGCGGGCCCACTAAAAACATACTGTCGCCCCCTAGATTGCAAGTCGAGAACAGTGAGAGGGACTGGAGTGGGGCATCTTGTTTGCCACTGCGAGGCAGTGAGCCAGGAATGTTTATTGATATTATTGATTGAGGCTGAGTCCTCCTGGTCTGGGACCATATGTGTTGACAGCTGTCGTGCCCGCACGGTAAAGGTCCTGTACTCCTGTTTGCTTCGGACTAGGTGGATGGATGGCCGAGGAGATGTAGACTTGAAACGTGAGTGCTAACTACGAAAGAAACGCGTACCTCGATGATCCTTCAAATCCCCTGATCATCGATGGTTATAATTTGATAAGACATTACAAGAAAAGAATCATAACTTTGAGAATAAGAGTCTGAGAAGTGTAAAGAATGAGAAGGAGAATGAGAATGGAAATGTGGGAAGGATATTGAATTCTGTGAAAGGGAATAGAAACAAGCGTGGAGAAGTGTTAAGGGAATAATAATAAGATGGAATGAACGTGGATTGTGGATAATGATGATAGTATGTTTGCTTGTTATCTTGTGCGTGCATGTTGTGTGTTGTTTGTTGTGTGTCCTATTACTTTGCCTATCGTAATTCCACATCGTCGACGCTACGCGTCCGGATTGCTTACTCTCTCCTGCTCGTTGGTGCATCGGTGCCTCTGGTATTCCAATGGGTAGATGGATCGTCGCTTGGAAATCTCTACATGGCTTCGTGAAGGGAATGGATGTAAAGCTACACGCTACGGATGGGTCTGGACAGGACATATTCAGTTGGTGATCGCAGATCCGGAGCATAAGCTAGGTGGAAAGACAACGAGTTCGTGTTTGGGAAGCGTGTCCTTTGTTGGACATAATTCGGAACCACCATCACGGGAGAAAAAGAAGAACACTGTACGACTATTCGGAGTGGAGCTTAAACCAAATTCGGAAGGGGAGTCAAAGAATGCAGTCGCATCTTCCTCCGATATGAAGGCACCTGCAAAGAAGAAGAAGAGGAAAAATCCAGTTGTTGTCTTTGATAGGAAAAGGGAACCAGTAGTAGAATTAGAATAAGTGGATTGTTTGAATTGAGTATTCAGGATTACCTAAGTTATGAGCTATTACTGTACTTCAAATATTTTGAAGCATGCCCGACTTTCCAAGAATGTAAGAACTCTCTTTTATGAAACATGTCTAAGTTTCTTTGAGTAACTGAATGAAATCGTTTTCTTAATAAACGTTTTTGGAAGGTAAGGTGACTGAGTTTTGGTTCCAAGTAGCAACCCGGTTTTCGAAAGAGGAAGTCGAAGGAGATTAATAACTTTACAAGATTGTTTCAAAACCCTTCAACAAATGTTTTAAAAAAAAATTAGCCTCATTTTTGCAACATTAATAAATAAAAGTCAGATGTTTTGGTTTTCGAAAATAGGGATGTTACAGAATGGTATAAGAGCTTATGGTAATCCTAGTGGCCTTAAGCATGGGCTTCATGCTTTGTTTGTGTGACTCTGTGTGCTTGCTAGTATTTGAGTAGGAATATGAGGATAAGCTTTTGTCTCTCAGGACATGAGACTAGTATGTAGCTTAGCATCGACTGTACTAGTTTAAGGGACCCTTTCTGGCTCTGTAGCCTGAAGGAGTAGACTCCGAGTAGATTCTGAAATTAAGACCTAGTACCCTTGATTGTTAGACTTAGGATTGTTAACCTTAGTATATCCTTTTGTACGAAGATAGTTAGTACCCTTGGGAGTATAGTACATTCTACCTGAATTCCCGTGTTTGTTGAATTGCTTCAACAAGACAGTTTTGTTGTCCAGATTCTAATGTTTCTTTTCCCATGGACCCCTATCAAATTATGACCTTACCGATCCTAATCGAGATTCATTAGACCAGATTGTGGAGTTGGAAGTACCATAGCTACCCCAAATAATTTAGGTTTGAAAGATTGAGGAAGGAGAGATAGTTTAAGTGAAGTAAGGCTGTAAGATCCTAGTGGATTAGTTATAAGTTGAACCAAAGTTGGGGGGCCATAAGGAAGAAAGGTGAAAATATTTGGGGAAATAAATAAGCTTAGGATGCACTGGAACCCTTTTTAGTTAGAAAGCGATGGATGAAAACCCTAGAATTAGGAAGAGAATTGAAGAAGGGAGTAATTATTGTGAGGGAGTAGGAACCCGAGACGTGGTGAATAGTGGATGACTAAGGATTTTTAGGTGAAACCCTATATTTTTGGAGACGTATGAATGATTGTTTGCTTGATTTTCCCCAAGTCCGTACCTATGGTTGGACTTTCTGCGACAACGACCAGCTACGGAAGCGGCATTTTCTTCGGTTAGTCCATAGGACTTAACCCGACACGACACGCAAGCGAATTGCGAATGCGACTTCTTCATCAAAAAGTAATGCTCGAGGAACACAGCAAGGTAAACTAGACCGGTAAAAGAGAAAGTGACCAAGAAGCGGAAGGAGAATGTTCTCATGGAAAGCCACGAGGATGAGTGAATTTTGTGCCTTGCTGCCCAATCCATAGCGTATTTCTCGGGGACGAGAAATCTTTAAGTTGGGGAGAATGTAACACCTCGCAAATTCCTCGTATTAATTTAAAACACTAAAGAAACTTATTTTGAGAAAAATGTTTTGAAGAAGTATTTTCTTAAATGATTTTCTTAAAACCCACGTTTTCAAGATAATGAATGATTTTAAAGGAAATGATTTCCTGAAATTATGTTGAGCATTTAGAAGTTTGGTTTTGAAAAAGTTATATGATTGATGTTTTTGTATGTTTGTGATCTTGATGCCTTCTTATGATGAAAAGGAATTATTTTCTAGACATATGTGTGTACACGGTTTTTGGTTTCTAAGAATTAAATATAGGTATATATATATATGTATGAGTAATATGTGATGCATAATTGTGTGATGCATGAATGTGTAAATATATGTGCATGATATATGTGCATGTCGTGTAAACATGATGCTTTCAAGATGTTATTTATGTGCATGCTTATGTGTGTAAAAAAAATTGTATGCATGAGTCATGCTATGTGTTGCTATGATAAACATGAAAATGAATTGTAGTGCATGTGTTTCGGTCAACATAGGACTAGAAAGACCAAGTGAAGTTGATTTCCTTAAGAATTAAGAAAATGAAAATTTAATAGAAAAATAGGGAGAGATTAGGAGTGGTGACTCATGAAGCCTAGGGAGGACTTTCTCACCTCCATGTCTCCCACAAAGTGACCCAAGCCATGCAACATTTGAGCTCGACCAAATTGCCCTTCACTTCTTTCACAACATCAACACACTTAGTTTCAAGAGCATTCTCAAGCTCTTGAAACCCATAGAGAGAAAGAGAGAACCCGTGAGGAGAAGAGAAGAAAGAAGAGTGAAAATTCCAAGCCCCTTAACCCAAACTTCTTCAATTCTTTTCTTAACCATCTTCTTCTTCTTCGATCAAGAAGAAAACCCCATCAACCCTAGAAGAAAGAGAGGGACCGAGGCAAATCCAAGAGGAGAAGAGAAAGAGATTTGAAGATTTAAGTTAGGAATTAAGGTAGATAGAGTTTTAATTGAATAATTTTGTGTTGTAAAGAACTTTATCATGGATTTTGTTTAATCTTGTGATACATGTAATTATTTTTGAGTGATCTTGAGATTTAAGTGTCACGCATGTTATTTTTATGCTTTGATCTTGGATTTTTATGAACAAATGAACTTATAAATCACCAAATCTAGAGTTAAGTGGTTCGGCCATGAGTGGAAGAAGTAGGTCTTGGTGTTTTAATTTGATTCAAGTGCTTTCATGCTACTTTTATGTATAGAAAATCAATTTCTAACTTGTTTCTTACGGTTTATTTGAAGATTGGAGTTTAAGTCTATGATTTAGCTTTGATTTTCTTTTGCATGTCTTGATCTATGATTGATTTTGAGAAAACATGAAACTTGAATTTTGTATGATTAATTTCAGTGTGAAAAGTCTTGATTTGTTGTATGCATGCTACGGTTTTCAAGAGGAAATAAGTCTAACAAGCTTTAAAAATGATTTTTAGTGTAAAAAGAATTTGAACCAATATTTTGTGTGTATGATGATGATTCGGTTGATGTTTGGAAAAGTGAGACGATGTTCTTATGTCTTACATGACATGATCCATGAGTTTAGACATTTGCATGTACGAATAAGATTATAAGACTTTGTTTTCTTGCATGACATCATTCGGCCAAGACTAGGGAGTGTAGGAAATCATGTTTTCTTACATGCATGTTGAAAATTACCTCATCTAGAAATTGTAGGTGCATGCATGTGTTTGTCTTAAAGGATAAATAGCATGACATGATTCTTGATTTTATTGTGTTAAAGAATTAAATGTTTGTTTGCCACAATTAGTGTTAAGCTCACGATTTTCATAAAGAAAATAAGGAAGATAAGTTTTTGAAAATGATCCTTTCTTGATCCATGTTCTTTGTGCATACCCTGATGATAACCGGTCCTTTATTCAGAAATAGAGGAAATAAATAAACTAAATTGATGTGGTGTTTAATGAATATATATGTGTAAATGTGTGCTTTGATGAGTGTATAGTTTCGGTTTATGGATTTCGATATGCTTAAGTGTTTTTGTTTTACAAAAGTGAAATGTTTTTGAAGGTAGTTATGTGTTAAATAATTTGAATTAAATGTTTGATTTGTGAAATATTTCTTTAAGAATGAATGTTTGTTTGTGATTAAGTTGAATACTTGATTAATTGCTTTTGTGTCTTGTTTGATCAAAGTGTGTGGTTGGCCGTGTATGTAATCATTTTAAATCCAATTTGATTTGATGTATTTGAGTTTGTGAGAATGTGTTCATGGTTGTTTAAGTGTTGTTTTATAACAAAACATGAAGTTTTAAGTTGTTGGTGTTAAATTAAAGAGTATTTGAAATCAAGAGAGTTTTACGCTGTTTTTGGGTTTTATTAAATTAATTTTTGAGAAATATTTCTTTGCTGTCCAGGGTTATTTAAAATTGTTTTCTTGATTTCTAAATTGAGTTCATTAGACTCAAAGTTTGGTTTTTCAAAAGGAAATTGATTTGAGCAAAACCCGGATGGAAACCGGTGAATTTTTCAGTGTTTTTGAACGGGGTTATGGTGCGGACCAAGACGGACCAGCAACCAAATTAAATAATTTAAACCGTTTTATGAGACGTTTTCAAATGGTTTTAAAGAAATTAAAGTGTTAGAAAATGTGGGAGTTGTTTTGAGAAAACCATCATGTCTTAAATTTTCATACGAGGAATGAAACGTGTTTGAGTTAAGAAAAGATTCTCTTAATACAAATTAATAACGTAAGCGTATTTTATTTAGTACGAGGAATCTTAAAGAGAAGGGATTGGGGCAGTCAGCAGCACAGAGGATCCGAGGTGACGGTACGCAATAAATAGCTGGACCCCAGGTGAGAGAGAAGCTTTCCTACGACACCGTGGTAGTTAGGTGATATATTAGGACGTTCCGTATAATCTCAAAGATCGGAACTTAGTGGTTGGAGTCAGTAGTATAAGTGGCAATTGTTTGTGTTGTATGGCCACTTATACGAAGGTGACGAAGACCACAATGCTATTGTGTGATGTTGTGTGATTGCTTTTATTTATTCAATTATGTCTGATAATACTTATTGCTGTTAATTTAAATAAGTAATACACTGATGGACGTCTGTTACGTCCTAAAGATAGAAAAGAAATAAATAAGACTGTGACATAAAGACCTAATGAGAAAGAAATGACGATTGGAAATAAAGCATATGTTGGAAAAGAAAGAAAGAGTTGAGATTGGGGGGAAATGAATGAATGAGAATGTTTGAGAACGAGCCAGAGCTGGGGAGAGTGATGTTGTTTGAGAAAGAGATGTGATTTGAGTGGAGCTGGGCTTCTTTTGTTTTGGTTTTAGTCTGGGACTAGTGTCGAGTTGAGCTTGCTCCTCCATTAGCGCTCAGCAAAGTTGAAAATTTTGAAAAGGTTTTTGAAAAGGAGTTTTTGAAAAAGGTTCTCGAAAGGAGATCTTCGAAAAGATTTTTGAAAAGAAATTCTTTTGAAAATGTTTTTGAAAAGAGGTTTTGAGAAATATTATAAAAGGTGTTTTCAGAAAAGTCTTGAAAGGAAGTTTTTGTGGAAGGCCTTGGAAGGAGATTTTTATAAACTTTGAGAAATGAGATTTTTGAGAGGACTTTTGAAAAAGATATTTTTAAGGAAAGTCTGTGAAATGAGGTTTTGTTAAAGTTCACGAAAAGGGTGTTTTGAGATAGTTTTTGAAAAGATTGTTTTGAGAAAAGATTGTGGAATGAGATGATTGTGAGAGATGGGGAATGTTGAGAAGGTTTGAGAATTGAGATTTGAGATTGCGATGTGATCCCAGCTCTGTGCTACGTGAGAAATGATGAGAGAAAGACTGTGCAAAGTTAGTGGTCGGAACTCATTGAAGGGTTGCACGAAGGATGGGCCGACCTTAGGATAATTAAAAAGACTAAAAGACTTTAAAAGACATGCGCGGTGAGGTATGAGAGTGCGAAGTAGTGGAGAGGAAGAAACGATAAGTATCTGCGGATACTTAGGACGAGATTGCATTAGGGGAGGACGATGACGGTGAAACGTCAAGAAGTCTAGAGTATGTTTCTAGGCAGAACAAACTCCACATGTGGCGCACTAACGTGGTGGGGACTGGGTCTAATGCCGTGGCATGTTCTGCGGGCCCACTAGAAACATACTGTCGCCCCCTAGATTGCTAATCGAGAACAATGATAGGGACAGGAGTGGGGCATCTTGTTTGCCACTGCGAGGCAGTGAGCCATGAATGTTTATTGAAATTATTGATTGAGGCTGAGTCCTCCTGGTCTGGGACCATATGTGTTGACAGCTGTCGTGCCCGCACGGTAAAGGTCCTGTACTCCTGTTTGCTTCGGACTAGGTGGATGGATGGCCGAGGAGATGTAGACTTGAAACGTGAGTGCTAACTACGAAAGAAACGCGTACCTCGATGATCCTTCAAATCCCCTGATCATCGATGGTTATAATTTGATAAGACATTACAAGAAAAGAATCATAACTTTGAGAATAAGAGTCTGAGAAGTGTAAAGAATGAGAAGGAGAATGAGAATGGAAATGTGGGAAGGATATTGAATTCTGTGAAAGGGAATAGAAACAAGCGTGGAGAAGTGTTAAGGGAATAATAATAAGATGGAATGAACGTGGATTGTGGATAATGATGATAGTATGTTTGCTTGTTATCTTGTGCGTGCATGTTGTGTGTTGTTTGTTGTGTGTCCTATTACTTTGTCTACCGTAATTCCACATCGTCGACGCTACGCGTCCGGATTGCTTACTCTCTCCTGCTCGTTGGTGCATCGGTGCCTCTGGTATTCCAACGGGTAGATGGATCGTCTCTTGGAAATCTCTACATGGCTTTGTGAAGGGAATGGATGGAAAGCTACACGCTACGAATGGGTCTGGACAGGACATACTCAGTTGGTGATCCCGGATCCGGAGCATAAGCTAGGTGGAAAGACAACGAGTTCGTGTTTGGGAAGCGTGTCCTTTGTTGCACATAATTCGGAACCACCATCACGGGAGAAAAAGAAGAACACTGTACGACTATTCGGAGTGGAGCTTAAACCAAATTCGGAAGGGGAGTCAAAGAATGCAGTCGCATCTTCCTCCGATACGAAGGCACCTGCAAAGAAGAAGAAGAGGAAAAATCCGGTTGTTGTCTTTGATAGGAAAAGGGAACCAGTAGTAGAATTAGAATAAGTTGATTGTTTGAATTGAGTATTCAGGATTACCTAAGTTATGAGCTATTACTGTACTTCAAATATTTTGAAGCATGCCCGACTTTCCAAGAATGTAAGAACTCTCTTTTATGAAACATGTCTATGTTTCTTTGAGTAACTGAATGAAATCGTTTTCTTAATAAACGTTTTTGGAAGGTAAGGTGACTGAGTTTTGGTTCCAAGTAGCAACCCGGTTTTCGAAAGAGGAAGTCGAATGTGATTAATAACTTTACAAGATTGTTTCAAAACCCTTCGACAAATGTTTTAAAAAAAAAATTACCCTCATTTTTGCAACATTAATAAATAAAAGTAAGATGTTTTGGTTTTCGAAAATCGGGCTGTTACACGAGGAATTGCAACCATTGCTCTGATACCATTTGTAACATCCTAACTTTTTAATTTAAAATACATTAGTTAAAATTGTTGATTTCATTAGAAAATACTTGGGGTTTTATAAAAATTTTGGCGGAGTTTCGTTTGAAATACGGACTTTCCCCAAATTAGTTATTGTACCTGTCAAGTCCAGAACAGTTCGTATAAAAACAAGACCTATAATTACATTTTAGAACTATTTAAAAGAGGATATCATTTTATCCACTCCAAGCACTAATACTTTCATAAAAGTCATGATAGAGTCCCTTTTTTTTTTACAAAATCAAAATGGACTTAACTTTAAGCAGAAGCAAGGTTAAAATATAACTTTGATTAATGAAAATACTTTACATAATAGAATCTTAGCCTGGTTGCTAAAGTGATGCGACTACAAGGTCACTATCACAATTATTCTCTCTTTAAAAGAGAGTGGTGATTCTCGGCATAAAAGCTATGAACATATTTCTCCACTGGGTACCTAATATGGTCAACAGTAAGGGTGAGTAACTTGGATATAGATTAGAGAAAAACATTTGAAAGTAATAATAAAGCATGACTAAGAACAATCATAACATAAAGTAACTTAAAGTAAAAAGGAAAGTTTTCAATGACAATCACTAATCAATAAAACGATTCATATTTATAATGCTATGCTTTAATGTACAATCAAATGATTATGCTATGCACGTCACACTTATGAATTTGATTATTGAATCCGATGTTACACAATTCATTTCATTTCATTAACTTTAACAATTTAATCAGATTCAATGATCTAACTCATTTATGTAATTCCTTCCACACTTTCACTTTAACATTTACACTTTAACTTTAACTTGAACACTTTTAACACTTTAAGTTTTCCCTTTTCATTAACAATTCATATTCTCACATACACCCTCCACTCTGGGGAAAAACCGACCAGGAGTAAGCATTTCTCAACCTAAGGTACTTCACCCCTTTAGGGTTCGTCATACCGCACTTCACCCCTGTAGGGTTCGTCATGCTTGCTTGCACAGTACTTCACCCCTCTAGGGTTCGTCATACAATTCGGATTGATTCTCCCGAATTGGCTTTAGCAGAAATCACCCTCGACTGGCCAAAAAAGGAACCAAAGTAATAGAAATATTATAGTTTGCATAGAACCAATCCGCAACACGGGAATCAAACCCATGTCCTGCGCAAGATCAAAGTCCTCCATAATAATTCTAATAATTTACTTTTTTCCTCATCAATAAAAAAGACGTGTGTTTTTCCCCTACTCCTAACGTCCACCTTTACACCATGAATGCGATATGATACTATATGCAAGTGCTTTTCAATTGAGATTGAAACCCCTTTTTGTTCTCCTTTTAAAATCACATTAATTGGTTCAAACTCAATTGAATAGTACTTGACCCTAAGGTATGCATAACTATTAATACTTTTAATCCTATAATAGCAAACACATCATAATCATAGAGAATTCAACAATTATATAACCAACATAATATTTAACATGTAACACCCTATATACTAATTACCCTTAAACCCAAAAATTAGGATTTAAAATTTCATTTTAAAACGAGTATGATAAATTGCCAAAGTAATATTTCCTTTCATTAATACAAAAACATCAAAGTTATAAAGCGGAAGACTTAATACATCATTAAATAAAAGCGAAACAACATAGTTACACCGAGTTCATTAATCCAAAAATACAAAATAGTATTTTAGCTCGGCCAACTGGCCGAGACCCATCTAGACTATCCGACTCTAATGACTTACTCTCCCTATGAGGGAGAGTGAACCTGCTCGGCCGGGGACTGCGTCCGCTCGGGCTCAGTACCTGAAAAATGGTAAGGGGGTGAGCATTACACAGAACTTAAATAAGCAGTTTCTAACATGACATACCGAACTACCAAGCCAAACACAAGTAGTCAAATAGCATATAAACAACAAGTAATCAAACCATATATCACATGCATACATCATCATTTAGCTCGGCTCACATCATAATCCAGTTTATCCATTACCTATTAGTTATACCTCGGTTCATTCGATTAATTCTCCTTATACCCTTTCCTTAATTCTTACACTCGGTTTCTCGGCCACTACTCTCTTACCTTGGATTACCATCTCTATCATTACTCATCATTCCACTTTTACATATCTTACAATCTTTTACTCTTCTCGGATGCATACACCCAGTGCATGTCTTACACCATTTAAGGTCGGATATCGGAGTGTCCATAACTGCGAGAACCCAGTACCCGTCTTACAGCTGCACATACCCAGTATGCGTCTGACGCAATCAATGCACGCACCCAGTACACGTCTTTTATGACCAGGAGCACTACCGCCGATCATTCTATGGAGTAAGGAGTGTCCATAATTGCGAGCACCCAGTACTTGTCTTATAGCGGCGCATCTCGGTGTCTTACGCGATCAATGCACGCACCCAGTACGCGTCTGCTATGACCAGGAACACATCCCACCGATTCCGTGCTCGGAACCTTGTGTTAATCATAACTGCGAGTACCCAGTACCCGTCTTACAGCTGCACATACCCAGCATGCGTCTGACGCGATCAATGCACGCACCCAGTACGCGTCTGCTATGACCCGATCACACAACCATTTCTCTTTAATTCCTCTTACCTTTTTAATCATTTCATTAGCTCGGCCTATCACCGCTCAACCCTTTAAATTATTCCTCTTTACATTAATCTCATTATTTTCTTAGCTCGGCCTCTCTCGGCTCCGCCCTCTACCCATTCCCTTGTTCCATTAATCACCCTCTCATCGATTCCTTTTATTTATTCTCTTATACTCTCCATATCTAAACACATCTCAGACCCACATTCACTCTCTCGTAACTCGGTCACAGACATAACAACAAATATTTCCAACTCATAAACATTTACACAATGAATATCAAAGCTCATAAACACTTATGCCACAACAACAATATGAATAAAGCATTTAACCAATCTATCATGTAAATATAAGCATATAACCGAAAACAATGTTCCCTCTTCACCTAAAACTCATGTTTCTAGTTCATTCGTTAGTTCCTTTTACTCTTTTTACCTTTCCTATCTAACATTAACCTATATCTATTCCCTAACCTAACACCCACTCTTAGCACCCTTTATGAACATACTAGAAACCCAAACTCAAGTAGAGGTAACACTCACTCCTTACCTCAAACCGTGTGAGATAAGAGTTGGGAGTTTGAGAATGGTTTCCCTTGATGCTTGACCTTGTGAGATTCACACCTCTTGAATCCCTTTCCTCCAAGCTGCACGCTCAACACCGGCTGCTCCAGGGACGTCCGAAACGGAAAGAGGGCGGAGAGAAGGAGGGTCTCCGGTTGTTACCACTTGGTGGAAGAGAGGGTTGTGCGTGAGTAAGAAGAGGGAGGAAAATATGTTGAGGTTTGATGGTGCTGGAGTTTCAGAGAAAATGAGAGAGAGACGAAGGGGAAAGAGAGTGAGAATGCAAAGTGTGTTATGGGTTGTGTATTGTTTCACTTTTATTCATTTAGGGGAAATATTTGTGTGGCTCTCATTGGAGGCTTCTTGGAGAAGTCAAAACATGTGGATAGGATTCATTGGCTTCTAAAGGAAGCCATGAATAGTGACTTGAAAAGGACATAAAGCAATGATAGTGACATAAAGTGAATGATAGTACGGATGGTGCGAAACCCAATGGGCCAACAGCTCAGCATGAGCTGTCACGGGGAGCTAGGATACGTCGGGTCGGTATATAGGAACAGCAGTAGTCTGAGCTTTTTTCTCGGATAATAACGTCAGGTGCGCTGAGGTCGGCTAATCCGAACTTGACAACAGGTTTCGCGTTTTTCCCTATTTAGCTCGGTCGGGATCAGTCCGAGGTCCAACACTTACATACTAGGTCGGCCTATGCTTCCTATTACCTCACTACCCTTATACAATTTCTAAGGCTTAATCCTATCCTTAAATAAATATTTATATATATTATTTTATAAATTTATTATTTTACTATTAATTTCTAGGATGTTACATTCCTCTCCCACTTACAGGAATTTCGTCCTCGAAATTTAGTCGGCATTGAACAGTTGCGGATATGACTGCTTCATCTTCTCTTCGAGTTCCCAAGTAGTTTCCTCCACATCATTCCGATTCCAGACGACCTTGACCAAAGAGATTTCCTTCCCTCTGAGCCGTCTGACTTGTTTGTCCTCAACTCAGACTGGAATAACTTCGAAAGTCAGGTTGTCCTTTAGCGGCAGCTCGTCCACTGCTATCACATGTGAGGGGTCATGAATGTACCTCCTAAGTTGTGAGACGTGAAATACATCATGGAGTTTAGACAAGTGAGAAGGTAGAGAAATTCTGTAAGCTACTGGTCCGACCTTCTCCGATATTTGGTACGGTCCGACAAACCGAGGGGTCAACTTCTTTGATTTGATAGCTCAGCCAATACCTGTTACAGGGGATACCCGCAGGAATACATGATCTCCCTCAGTGATGTTCAAGGGTTTCCTTCTCTTGTCGGCATAGCTCTTCTGTCGGTCTTGTGCTGCTTTCATCTTTCCTTGTATCATTCGGATCTTCTCGGTTGTCTCATGTACAATGTCGGGACCAATCAACAAGTTTTCTCCTATCTGGAACCAGCATAACGGCGTCCGACATTTCCGACCATACAATGCTTCGAAAGGAGCCATTCCGATACTTGAATGGAAACTATTGTTGTAGGTAAATTCGACCAACGACAATAGTGCTTCCCACCTTTCCGACTGTTCGAGCACACATGTTCTCAGCAAGTCCTCAAGAGTCTGAATGGTGCGCTCGGATTGTCCGTCGGTCTGAGGATGATAAGTTGTGCTAAATCTCAACTTTGTACCCATGGCTTGCTGCAAACTCTGCCAAAATCGAGATAAGAAGCGAGGATCACGGTCCGACACTATGCTGCTCGGAACACCGTGAAGCCGAACAATGTCCTTTATGTACAATTGCGTCAATTTCTCAAGGCTGTACTTCATGCTGATCGATAGGAAATGGGCACACTTTGTTAGTCGGTCCACCACAACCCAAATGGCTTCTTGCCCTGACCTTGTTCTCGGTAGACCCGCACAAAATCCATCGAAATGTTGTCCCACTTCCATTGCGAAATCTCCAAGGATTTGAGTATTCCTCCTGGTTTCTGATGCTCGATCTTGGCTTTTTGACATGTCAAACAACGAGACACATAATTTGCCACATCGGTTTTCAACTTCGACCACCAAAACAACCTCTTCAGATCCTGGTACATTTTTGTGGCTCCTGTGTGAAGACTCATCTTCGTTTTATGAGCCTCTTCCATTAACTCTCTTCGGACTTCAAAATCCAGGGGAATACAAACTCGGCCCCGATATCGTATAAGACCATCGGATCCTTTAGTGAAGTCGGGTTCTTCCTTGTCTCCTGCTCTTTCTAGCAATTTTTGGAGTTCTAGGTCGGCGGCCTGTCTTTCCTTGATAAATCCCACAAACTCATTTGTTACTTGCAGCATTTCCAGCACCACACTATTTTCCTTCTTCTGTATGCCGAGGTTAAGATCGCTAAACTCCTGCATCAACTGCATCTCTCGGACCATCATATTGCTCAGATGAAGGCTTTTCCTGCTTAGGGCGTCGGCCACCACGTTGTCTTTTCCGGGATGGTAGTGCAAGTTGAAATCGTAATCTTTCAAAAATTCTACCCATCTGCGCTGTCTCATGTTTAGTTCCTTCTGGTCGAACAGGTAGCCGAGACTCTTGTGGTCACTGAACACCTCAAATTTCGTGCCATACAAGTAATGCCTCCAAATCTTAAGGGCAAACACCACGGCTGCCAATTCAAGATCATGGGTGGGGTAATTCTGCTCGTGTTGCCGAAGTTTCCGAGAGGCATAAGCCACCACTTTTCCTTGTTGCATTAGCACACAGCTGAGACCCTATTTCGAGGCGTCACAAAATATGTCAAAGGCTTTGTGGTCGGATCGGGCAAAATCAACACGGGCGAACTCGTCAACCTTTTCTTTAGCTCTTGAAAGCTCTATTCGCACACTTCGGACCACTGGTAAGGTGCATCCTTTCGGGTTAACGAGGTCAACGGTAGAGCCAGTTTGGAAAATCCTTCAATGAATCTCCTGTAGTACCCTGCAAGACCAAGGAAACTCCTGATCTCGGTCACCGAGTTGGGTCTCTCCCACTTGAGTACAGCTTCTACCTTGGAGGGATCTGTAACATCCTCACTTTTAATAGTTAATTTTAAGTTTTAATAAAAACAGAGTTTGAAAATTCATTTTTGATTTTAATTTCTTATAAAAGGTTTTACAAAAATCCGTCAGAGTTTCCTCTGTTTTTCGGACTTCCCAAAAATTTCCTTCTAAAAACCTGTCAGTCCAGAATTATTTAAAAACATAAACATAACAGATTAAAAACCAGTTCAGATCCTAACGCCCGATCAGTACCAGTCTCAGGGCATATAACTACATATATTATAAATTACAAAATATAACAGTTTTCAATATAATTAAAATAAAAATCCGCTCATGGTATCACGAATTCACTCCACGTAGTGGAGGATTTCCAGTTCGGCCCGCAACAGTGTAAGCTCCGTTTCCGTACCTGTAAAATGATATCAAGAAGGGTAGCATTACACAGAACTTAAAAAGATAAATTCTAAAAGAAGACATAGTAAATAACTAAGCCTACTTAATTATTAATATACTTTATTCATAATTATTCATATAAATAATCTCTTTTAGTTTTCACTTATTCTCGCATTCTTTTAATTATTGATTTTCTAACAGTTCTCTAATCATTTCTACTTTTTCTTTTCTTTTCTTTTTCCTTTTCTTTATCATTTTCTTTTTCCTGGTGACTGAGTCCAACAGACCATCAGCCCTTTATCTTTATCGTGACTGAGTCCAAAAGACCATCAGCCGTTTCCTTTTCTTATCCATTTTCCTTTCCATTCTTTTTCCTTTTAATTGACACGCCTTACCAGGCTCGCATCGATGCCGATACGCCTTCCTATGCTCGCACCGGACTTTCATTTTCTTTTTAATCGTCTTTTCTTTTCTTTTTAATCGACACGCCTTACCAGGCTCGCATCGATGCCGATACGCCTTCCTAGGCTCACACCGGACTTTTATTCTCTTTTAATCTTTTTAATCGACACGCCTTCCTAGGCTCGCATCGACGCTGATACGCCTTCCTAGGCTCGCACCGGACTTTTATCTTTCCTTTTTAATCTTTTTAATCGACACGCCTTCCTAGGCTCGCATCGACGCCGATACGCCTTCACAGGCTTGCACCGGACTTTTATTTTCTTTACTTTCTTTTACTTTCCTTTTTAATCGACACGCCTTACCAGGCTCGCATCGATGCTGATACGCCTTCACAGGCTCGCATCGGACTTTTATCTACTTTTCTTTCTTTCTCTTTCTTTTCTTTCTCTTTCTTTTATTTCTCTTTCTTTTCTTTCTCTTTAACTTTATCCTTTTTCTTAGTCATATATCTTTTCTCTTTTTCTGGTTTATTGTATTTTATCTTTTCTCTCATTTCTTTTCTTAGGGACTTGTTATCACATTGTTTATCTTTCACTATTTTCAATGTCCTTCTTTCTTTTCCTTTTTCTTCTTCTCTTCCTTTTATTTTTCTTATAATTTAAGTAATTCTTTTAATCTTTATTTTCTTTTATGACTTATCACCTTTTCTACATTTTCTACTTTACTCTTTCTCTTTGATACTAATTATCCTCGCTTTTACCCAACTCTGTTTACTCACATTATTACTTTACTTATTATCCCTATCTCATTAATTTCATTTTCTTTAATTGCTCTATTAACTTAATCTAGCTACTCAATTTTTATTACAGTCCTCTACTTAACTTCCCTCAATTGTACTCTCTCTTCATTTTATTATCATCTTATTAGTCCGCTTATCGTTTTCCTATTTCCCTTTTTAAATCTATTTCATTATTTTGCACCTATTGCCCTAATCGGTCCTGTACATTTTTATTATTCCCTATACTAATCCCTCTTTTACCTCACTTTATTCTTCGGATACTATTATACTTATTATCTTTTAATTTATTAATTCTACTCTCTCTTTGCCTATTTCATTTACCCTCTTGTCCTTTTATTTCCCCTATGGTTTTATTTTTATGATTGCTCACGTTCTTGTTTTATCCAGACTATTTTAATATTCTAATTACGCTCATTCGTTCCGGGCCTTATTCTACGCTCATTCCTTTTATTCCCTAAAGTGTGGTTTCTATTACAATTTTACTTACTTCCTTTATATCCACGAGGGTTACCCTAAGGTTCATTAACATACTTTTTAATTGCCCTATTCTCAGCTACCACTATAGCATCCTAGAATTTACTTCTTAAGCAAAGGTAACGCGAACCCTCTTACCTCGGGCTTTTTAAATAGAACCTGGATTTTAGCTTGGCGACGATGACGGCGTCGGTGTTGCTCCTCGTTAGCGGGAACGATCGCGGCTGGACCAAGGCAAGAGCTTCGAGCTTCGAGGTCCCCGACACGTGCCCGGCACGATTACGGGTCGGTAACGGCGCCGGTGACGTCCGTGGAGAGAGAGAACTCACGGTGAGAGAGAGGGAGCTCGGCCAAAGGGGAAGGAGAGGGCGAGTATGGGGTTTATGAAGGTGGTGACCGTGGAGGTGGCCGGTGTGGTGGCGGTGGTGGCCCTTGGTGGTGGCGGCCATGGTTGGTGGAGAATGAGGGAGAGCCAAGTGAGAGAAAGAGAGAGAGAGCAAGGGAAGGTGAGGGAAGAGAGGGAGAGAGAGCTGGACGGGATGGGGGAGGACGGCGGCGGCTTGGCGGCTCCGGCAGTGGTGGATCTGGACGGAGGAAGGAGGAGGAGGGAGGAGGAGAGTGGAGGGAGGTTGGGGTTTTGGGGGTGCATCGACGCACCTTATATGGTGCTGGTGCGCGTATCAGCGCACCGCGCGCCTGGGGCGCGCCCCACTGATCAGTTTTTTTTTTTTACTATAATTTGGCCATGCTATAACTTCTTCGTTAACCGTCGGATCTCGCTCAAATTTGACGAGCAACTTCCTAAAAATCATACCTTCATATCCAACGGTGGGAATTGTGTTTTGAGTCTTAAATCTTTTATTTTAATTTTCCTCCTTGTTATTATGTTTATTATCGAATTATCTATTTTCTTGCCCGATCCTAACTTCGATTCAACGCTCCTTTCTTCTCTAATTCGCTTAGTATTATTATTATGTTCTTCTAATGCTAGAATTCTCATTTGGGATTCCTATTTGTGGTTTATTATTTTCATTTTTAATTATTCTAGTTATTATTTATTTATTTATCTTCGGGTTTAAAATTTGGGATGTTACAGGATCAACCGCAACACCGTGCTCGGATATCACATGTCCGAGGAAATGAACCTCTTTGAGCCAAAAACTGCACTTAGAAAGCTTGGCGTAGAGTTCCTTTTCCTTTAAGACCTGCAACACCGTTCTCAGATGTTTCTCATGCTCACTCGGACTCCGAGAGTAGATGAGGATGTCGTCGATGAAAACTATCACAAAAGAGTCCAGGTAAGGTCGGAAGATCCTATTCATGAAGTCCATAAAGATGGCAGGGGCGTTGGTAAGTCCGAAGGGCATAACCGCATACTCAAAATGCCCATATCTCGTCCTGAAGGCTGTCTTCGGAATATCTTCATCTCGGATACGGATCTGGTGGTATCCTGATCGGAGGTCAATCTTAGAGAATACCGACGCTCCCTTGAGTTGGTCCAATAAGTCGTCAATCCGAGGGAGGGGATACTTGTTCTTCACCGTTACCGCGTTGAGCTTCCGATAATCAGTACACATTCTGAGGCTACCATCTTTCTTTTTAACAAACAAAATCGGAGCTCCCCAAGGTGATACGCTCGGTCTGATTAGCTTTTTGGCCAAAAGTTCTTCCAGCTGCTTCTTAAGCTCTTCTAGCTCGAGAGATGCCATTCTGTACGGAGCAATTGAAATCGGACCAGTTCCAGGAACCAAGTCTATACTAAACTCTACTTCTCTTCTCGGCGGTAAGCCAGGCATTTCGTCCGAGAAAACCTCTGGGAATTCTCCGACTACAGGAATTCGGTCTAAGGTCGGTTCCTCTGTTGCCTCTAACATTGCAACATAAGGGCCACTAAAGATGACAGTTTTCTCTCGGCAGTCGAGCAAGACATGGTGTTGGGACATCCAGTCCATGCGGAGGATGATATCCAGTTTGGTTATGTAAGATCCATGAAGAATGTTTTGATAAATGCCAAAAAGTTTTTGAACAAGCTACAAATGTGTTGATCAAGTTCAAGCTCAACAAGCAACAACAAACATCAAGTTATGAAGAGAGAACCAACTCATGAAGACTTAGTTTGGTAGTTTGTGTTTTAATGTTTTATCTTTTGCCTCACAAGTCTTTTAGTTTATGAGTTTGGGTAGAATTTATTAGAGGGTAGTGAATCTCTTTTGATTGCATGATTATATCATATTTTGAGTATTCACTTTGCCTAAAATCAATAGGTGGCTTAAAGGTTTGAAAGAAAAGGTTTAGTTTTTGAGAAAACAAGTTTTAAGTGATTTTTAATGTTAATAATCGATTAACAGATTTTGATAATTGATTAACAGTGTATTTTGAACTGATAATCGATTAACAAACTTTTGATAATCGATTATCTGAACTTTTACTCGAGTAAAACCTTTTTCACTCGAGTGAAATTTATGCAGCTTTCGTATTACTCGAGTAACACTCATTTCACTCGAGTAACTTGATCAGATATGGTTTTTTAAATACGTTTTTCACTTCTCAAAAGCCATTCTAAGTGCTCCAACTTTTGGGTATTCTATATAAACCTTTTCCTAATCATTTCTATCAACTAGAATCATTTTGATACACAATTTTACAAAGAATCAAAGCCACACTATTCTCTCTCACTCTCTCAAGATCAAAGCTCTCATTTTTATATTCTTTGATCAAGAACCTTGAATCTCTCATGTTGATATTTCATAGCTTTTGAAAGAGATTCATAGGATTGTTTTTGTTTTTCATTTGAGTTGTAATCTTTGCAAGAGGCAAACATTCTACAACAAAGGAAGCCTTGATTTTGTGAATCAAGCAAGTTTAGTTGAAAGTCTTGAAGAAGCATTTCATCAAGCATTTGGAAGGCACTTTGAAGAATCTCAAAGTACTTGGAAGTCTTGTGAGTGAAGCAAGCAAAGAAGACTTGTTGTGGGGTTATCAACAAGCAAGTAGAGGTTAGATTAGATATCAATAGGGTTACAAGGAAAGGGTGTGGTATCTCTTGTAGGCTAGCAAGAAGGAAGTCTTATGAGGCATTTACTTGTAATTTGAGAAACTCTAATTCCTCATAGTGAAGAATCTCTCTTGGTTGAAGAGGGGACTGGAGTAGCTTTCAAGTGGATGAAAGTGAACCAGGATAAATCACTGTGTCGTATCTCTAAACTCTCTACTCTTTACAATTCTTGTTATTAATTGTGTTCTTGATTGAAAACCTAGAAAAAGTGATTTTTCTATATTTGATTGAATTGAATCTTTATTGTGCAAAATTGATAAAGGGAAAATCATTTTCATAACCTAGGTGAATCAATAAGAATATTGGTGTTGATTGTTTCCGCTTAATCTCTCATATAATATTTTTTAATTGATTGATTTTCATTGGTTTTAATCGTTTAGATTTGTTTCTTGCGAAAATCTTTCAAAGTTTCTTTAACACCTATTCAACCCCCCTTCTAGGTGTTCTCCTAGTGTTCCTAGTTGTTTCAACCACCGAGTGTAGTTTTCCAACAATTGGTATCAGAGCTCGGTCGAAAGACACGAGCATAGAGCTTTTTCGTTAAGATCCTTGAGAAACTACAATGGGTTCTACGAATCCTTTTGGTGGTGAAGGTGCTTCAATAAATCGCCCTCCTACGTTTGGTGGAGAGGGTTATGCTTATTGGAAAATTAGGATGAGAATCTTTATAGAAGCCATAGATATGAACATTTGGGAAGCCATTGAAAATGGTCCTTATATTCCCTCAAAAGATGTAGAAGGTGTGCTTACACTTACTCCCAAAGATAAGTGGACCGATGATGATAAAAGGAAAATTCAATATGATTTAAAAGAAAAAAATATCATCACCTCCGCTCTATCTTATGATGAGTTCTTTAGAGTCTCCCAATGTAAAGATGCCAAAGATATGTGGGACACCTTGCAAGTCACACATGAAGGCACTAGTGAAGTTAGGCGTGCTAGATTAAATTCTTTGATGCATGAATATGAATTGTTTCATATGTTGCCTAATGAATCTATATGTTTTATGCAAAAACGTTTTACTCATATTGTTAATCATCTCATTGCTCTTGGTAAAAATTTCGTGAATTGTGAACTTGTTAACAAAGTTTTAAGATGTCTAAGTAGGGAATGGCAACCCAAGGTTACCGCAATTGTTGAATCAAAGGACTTGGACACAATGGACTTAGCAACACTTTTCGGAAAGCTACAAGAACATGAAATGGAGCTTGAACGTTTGCAAATGCATGAAGAGTCGGATAAGTACAAAGAAAGAAAAGGAATTGCTCTTAAATCTCAAAGGTCATATAAAAAGGAAGAGAGTTCCGTTGATGATGATGATGTTGATAATGAAGATTCCGATTCGGACATTGATGAAGAGGAGATGAAGCTTCTACTAAGAAAGTTCAATAAAATTCTAAGGAGAAAAGGAAGGTTGAACAAGGACAAAAGTAAAGAGAAGGATCCCCCACACTACAAGACCAAGACTTCAAAAGAAGGTGTAGTTTGCCATGAATGTGGAAAGCCCGGTCATCTCAAGTACTCATGCTCTAAGTATCTCAAGAAGAAGGAGAAAGAGAAGAATAATGCAAAACACAAAAGGGCATACATAGTTTGGAATAGTGATGATGAACAAGACAAGAAAAGCACAACTAGTAGTTCTTCGGATGATGAACATGCCGCTTGTCTCAACTTGATAGCTCAAGTACATGAAGAGGAAAGCTCAAATGATGAATCAAGTGAGCAAAGTGACGAAAGCGATGTAAGTCTTACTAAATCCGAAATTTCTTCAAATTATGAAATGTTATATAATGCTTATGAAGAAATGCATGAACATCTCAAGAAATTAGCTAAGAAAAATATTGATAGGAAGAAGCTCATTGAGGAACATCAACAAAAGATTTTAGATCTTCAAAAGCAAGTTGATGACCTTAAGTTAGACAATGAGACTTTGCATCTTATCATTGATAATTCTACTTGTGATTGTGCTAGTAGATTGAATATTGTGGTTGATTGTGAGAATTGCAAGTTGCTTAAGGATGAAAATGCTATTTTGAAAAATAAGCTTGCAAGTTTCTAAAATGGTGATATTAGATTGCGAACATTGTTAAATTTTCAAAGAGAAAATTCAAACAAGTTTGGTTTGGGTTATACTAATGCTAAGAGTAAATCTCATAGAAATGTTGTTGATTTTTCAAAAGTTGATTTTTCAAATGCACCAACATGTTTCTATTGTGGTACTCATGGACATACTTCAAATGTGTGTTATATTAAAGTGCATGGTATACCTAAAGGAGATTTTGTTTGGGTGAAAAAGGGTGAAAGTCCCTACACTAACAAAAATGGATCCAAAACCATTTGGATACCAAAAAGCAAAGCATGATTGTTTTTGTAGGTATGATTGAAGAGCAAAAGGACTTTCATGTGATATTCATTCATTTGCTACTTCAATTGGTATCAAGGAGAAAATTCTACAAATTGGTGTTATTCTATTCATGCTTTGGTTATATTTCTTCTATTTTGGCTTAGATCTTATTTCAATTGGTATATATTTCTTTTTGATAATGCCAAAGGGGGAGAAATATGATGTTTTGAAACAAAGGGGAGAAATAAAATGGTATGTTTGGAGAAAGGTTTGTTTTGTTGTTTTTATATAGGTTGAGCAAAGTTGTTGGAGATAGGGGGAGAATCAAGCTTACTCAATTGGATTTCAAATGTCAAAAGCATAAATTGAGGGGGAGCAAGAGTCTCACCAAGTGATCAAATGGTTCAAGCATCAACAACTTCAATGAACTTCAAACGATTTCAAAACATGTTTGTCATTTTCAAAAAGGGGGAGATTGTAAGATCCATGAAGAATGTTTTGATAAATGCCAAAAAGTTTTTGAACAAGCTACAAATGTGTTGATCAAGTTCAAGCTCAACAAGCAACAACAAACATCAAGTTATGAAGAGAGAACCAACTCATGAAGACTTAGTTTGGTAGTTTGTGTTTTAATGTTTTATCTTTTGCCTCACAAGTCTTTTAGTTTATGAGTTTGGGTAGAATTTATTAGAGGGTAGTGAATCTCTTTTGATTGCATGATTATATCATATTTTGAGTATTTACTTTGCCTAAAATCAATAGGTGGCTTAAAGGTTTGAAAGAAAAGGTTTAGTTTTTGAGAAAACAAGTTTTAAGTGATTTTTAATGTTAATAATCGATTAACAGATTTTGATAATTGATTAACAGTGTATTTTGAACTGATAATCGATTAACAAACTTTTGATAATCGATTATCTGAACTTTTACTCGAGTAAAACCTTTTTCACTCGAGTGAAATTTATGCAGATTTCGTATTACTCGAGTAACACTCATTTCACTCGAGTAACTTGATCAGATATGGTTTTTTAAATACGTTTTTCACTTCTCAAAAGCCATTCTAAGTGCTCCAACTTTTGGGTATTCTATATAAACCTTTTCCTAATCATTTCTATCAACTAGAATCATTTTGATACACAATTTTACAAAGAATCAAAGCCACACTATTCTCTCTCACTCTCTCAAGATCAAAGCTCTCATTTTTATATTCTTTGATCAAGAACCTTGAATCTCTCATGTTGATATTTCATAGCTTTTGAAAGAGATTCATAGGATTGTTTTTGTTTTTCATTTGAGTTGTAATCTTTGCAAGAGGCAAACATTCTACAACAAAGGAAGCCTTGATTTTGTGAATCAAGCAAGTTTAGTTGAAAGTCTTGAAGAAGCATTTCATCAAGCATTTGGAAGGCACTTTGAAGAATCTCAAAGTACTTGGAAGTCTTGTGAGTGAAGCAAGCAAAGAAGACTTGTTCTGGGGTTATCAACAAGCAAGTAGAGGTTAGATTAGATATCAATAGGGTTACAAGGCAAGGGTGTGGTATCTC
Organism: Crotalaria pallida; assembly: GCA_037953625.1. NCBI lineage: Eukaryota > Viridiplantae > Streptophyta > Magnoliopsida > Fabales > Fabaceae > Crotalaria > Crotalaria pallida. The sequence goes on from CM075649.1 coordinate 85,722,179, forward strand.
TTGTAGGCTAGCAAGAAGGAAGTCTTGTGAGGCATTTACTTGTAATTTGAGAAACTCTAATTCCTCATAGTGAAGAATCTCTCTTGGTTGAAGAGGGGACTGGAGTAGCTTTCAAGTGGATGAAAGTGAACCAGGATAAATCACTGTGTCGTATCTCTAAACTCTCTACTCTTTACAATTCTTGTTATTAATTGTGTTCTTGATTGAAAACCTAGAAAAAGTGATTTTTCTATATTTGATTGAATTGAATCTTTATTGTGCAAAATTGATAAAGGGAAAATCATTTTCATAACCTAGGTGAATCAATAAGAATATTGGTGTTGATTGTTTCCGCTTAATCTCTCATATAATATTTGTTAATTGATTGATTTTCATTGGTTTTAATCGTTTAGATTTGTTTCTTGCGAAAATCTTTCAAAGTTTATTTAACACCTATTCAACCCCCCCTTCTAGGTGTTCTCCTAGTGTTCCTAGTTGTTTCAACCACCGAGTGTAGTTTTCCAACAAGTTAGGGGTAAACAAATTAGGTTGACCTTAAACTCTCGGCCTAATACTTGGATAGGACACTCTAGACACATTTGGGAAGTGATTACAGAAGAATTGGTTGGGGTAGAAATGGATAGTTTATAAGGCATTTCTCCTGGGGGTAGAAACAGAATAAAGTACGCACAACAGATAAACATTTAGTATGCAAACAAACAGGTAAACATCTAACACAAACATCTATATTGCCTAATTCGCAGTACTTTCACAATCCATCTATTCGGATTGCGAGCAACCACGTTACGGGATCACAACACTCTCACTCACCTTGATGACGAAACTCTCGAAAGTTTCCCAATAATTCCCAGTCGCTATCCTTGCTTCGTTCCCTTTTGCGTCCGTCACCCGAACTAGAACATTTTTCCCGTGCGTTAGAAACGATTTACGTGAATTCTTAATTTCGTTTTGAAAACACTTTGAAATCATTTCTTTCTTGAAAACACATTACCAATATCCAAAAAGGTTTCAAATCCAAATCAAATCTCAAATAAAAAGGTTTTCAAGAAACTTTAAATAATCTCTTTTTCAAAACTGAATCCACTTCTCTTAGTTTAAAACACTCTGGTTGAAAAATTATTTTATTGAATGAAATTTTAAGAAAATAACTTTTTGAAAATCTTTCTTAGATCAAGTACAAAACTTCAAAACCAATCAATTGATTTATTTAATTTCTAAACTTCATAACATCATCAAACACGAATCAAAGAAGGTTCTTTAAAATTTTCAAATCACACTTTTTAAATAAAACATTTTTCACAAATACATCTCACAAACAGTATTTAAAACAATTTCAATTTAACACATGCAGTTAGCACAAAGGACAATCACATACACATTTCAAAGCATTCACAAACATATACACAGGAAGTCAAATTTAAAATCGTTAATTAAATTATAATCTTAATAAACTAATTCAATTACTCTTAAGAAAATAATTTGGACTTAGTCTTAACAAAAACCGAATCCTACATGGTTATTATTTTCTAATCACTAATAAATTTTAAAACTAAAAATCCTTGAATCAACATTATGAACATTTCTTTTCACATAATCAAATGAACCTATTCATTTTTATTTCTAAAACCAAAAGATAAAGAAATCACATATCACTTTCACATAGCATTATGCATCATGCACTTAGAACATAGCCATTTTATAAAATATTGTTGAAGTGTCATTGACAAACTTAGTATCCCTTACGGAAAATCGAGTTGTTACTAAAAACATTTTATATATAAAACCTTCGTTTCCATAAAATGACTTGGTTTTAAAAAGCGTCATGTTTCATTGCGTTAAATCAAAAGTGTTCATAATGGATTTCAAAAGTTTACATTATTCCATCTTCCAAATTAGAAGCATTCCACATTTCAGAATTAAAACTTGGCTCAATTACATGATCGTTCGTTGCTCGGTAATCCTTGACTCAAAACACAAACAATAGACTTACTAAAAACCCTACCCCTAACTCTTCCTGTCGAACACCACTGGATGAAGCTTCTCTTTTTCCTCTTGCATGCTTTCTTCATTCTTTGAAGATGAAGTCCCCTCTGTCGCTGCTCCCCTGTTGTCGTTAAGCTTCCGCTCCCATTCCCCTAGAGTGATGGTCTCCTTATGATGCTCCGTCTGCCCGTTGAGATATCAGCAGCACCTATATGCCAACGAACAGGAGAGAGTAAGCGATCCGAACGACGCATCGTCGACGGTGTGGGATTACGATAGGCAAGATAGTAGGACCATACAACATACAGTATAACATACAAGCACACAACAATCAAGTATAACATCATTATCATCATTATTATAATTATCATCATTATCATCATCCTTCTTATCATTTTTCATTCTCTTATCAACTTACTTTTACGTCTTATGAATATCTTTTCCTTTCCTCTCATTTCCTTTTTGCAACTATACTTCTCTTTTCATCCGGTCTTTATCAATTCACAATCTTTAATGATTGGGGTACTCACGATATCATCAAAATATTCGTTTCATTCTCGGCTATCACTCACGTCTACATCTCCTCGGTCATCCACCCAACCTAGTCGAAACCAAACAGGAGTACAGGACCTTTACCGTGCGGGCACGACAGCTGTCTCACAAACAATTGGTCCCAGACCAGGAGGACTACAGCCTCAAATCATATCATATCAATTCAATTCATATACAATCAAGGCACACAGTCTCAACTCACAGTGACAAACAAGATGCCCCACTCCAGTTGTAACATCCCAAATTTTAAACCTAAGTGCAAATAAATTAATAATAGTTTGGAATAATTGAGATAATAATAATAAAACCATAAATAGATATTAAAAGAAGAGTTCAAACATTAGAAAAGATTAATAATAATAATATTGGTTTAGGAAAGGAAGAAATAGTAAATTGAAGTTAGAAACAGGCCAGAAAGATAGATAATATGGTACTAAAATATAACATAGGGTAGAAAATCAAAATAAAAGATTTAAGACTCCAAACACAATTTCAACCGTTGGATATGAAGATATGATTTTTAGAAGGTTGCTCGTCAAATTTGAGAAAGATCCAACGGTGCACGAAGAAGTTATAGCTATTTGAAGTTGGGGAGAAAATAGCTGAAAAATTGAAAAGTGAAGTAGCAGTACCTGAAGGTTTCGCTTAAGCGAAAATCCGTCGCTTAAGCGAAAACGTGATACTTCACCACTGAAGCCATTTCGCTTAAGCGAAACTGGTCGCTTAAGCGAAAAGCGTTCGTGTCCATTACTGAAGCTCGTTCGCTTAAGCGAATAAATTTCGCTTAAGCGAAAATGGTCTGACTGGCTTTAAAACGCGAGGAGACCCTCTTCTTCACTCACTCTCCCCCTTTGTTTCTCTCTCTTCCTCCGATCCTCCTTCTTCCTCCCTCCTCCACGACCTTCACCAGAGCCACCAAGGCCGCCGCCGCCGCCTTGAGCCTCCCTCCCTCTCTATAGATCTACTTTCTCTCTCTCCTTCCCTCTCAATCTCCCTCTTTGCTCTCTCTCTCCACCACCACCAACCACGACCAGCCGCCGCCAGAGCCGTCACCGCCATCACCTCCACGGCCAACCACCCTCATAAACCCCTTACTCGCTCTCTCTTTCCCCGATTGGCCGAGCTTTCCCCCTCTCCCTTTCTTCTCTTCCTTGTCGGCCGCCACCACCGCCGCCTTAGACCACCGCCGCCGTGGCCGCCGATCGCTCCTCCCTCATCCATTCCCCTCTCACGCCCACAAGCTCTCTCTCTCTCTCCACGGATCTCACCGGCGTCGTTATCGACCATGATCGCACCAGGATCGTGTCGGGAAGCTCGAAACTCGAAGCTCTTGCCTTGGTTTAGCCGCGATCGTTCCCGCTAACGAGGAGCAACACCGACGCCGTCATCATCGCCGAGCTAAAATTCAGGTTCTATTTAAAAAGCCCGAGGTTAGAGGGTTCGCGTTACCTTTGTTTAAGAAGTAAATTCTAGGATGCTATAGTGGTAGCTGAGAATAGGGCAATTAAAAAGTACGATTAATGAACCTTAGGGTACCCCCGTTGATATAGATAAAATAAATAAAATTGTGACGAGAAACCACACCCTAGGGAATAGAATGTATGTGCGTAGAATAAAGTTTGGAATGAGTGAGTGTATTTAGGATACTAAAAGAGTTAATATAGAATGAAAATGTAGAAAAGTATAAAATAGAACCAAGGAGAATTGTTAGGGAGAACCAACGAAACGTGAGAGTAAAAGAATAAAGAATAATTGTGTTAGGCGAGGAGAGCTATTAAACTAAAAGTGAGGAAAAAGAGGAATTTAAAATGCGAATACTATAAGTATGGGCGAAGTGGACATAATTATGAGTTGTTGGAAAAATTAGAAAAAAAATAGGAACGAAGCAATAAACCAAATTCAATTATAAAAAGGACACAGGTAAAAGAAACTAGGGAAAAGATAATAAATCGAGATGAGAGGACGTCATGATGAAAGTTAGATTAGAACGGTGTAATAAAATAGGGAAACCAAGTGGAGTTATTAGGGTAGTTAAATAAAATGAAATTAATGAAATAGAGATAATAAGTTAAGTAATAATGTGAGTCAACAGAGTAGTTAAATAATCTGGAGTCAATGAAATAGAAATAATAAGGTAAATAAGAGTGAGAGATAAACGAAATAAAGAAATAACTAAGAATTAGAAATGAGAGCAAGAATATAATATACTGGACCAAGTTAAACAGAGTTGGGTAAAAGCAAGGATAATTAGTATCAAGGAAGAGAATAAATTAGAAAACGTGGGAGAATGTGCTAAGTCATAAACGAAAATAAAGATTAAAAGATTTAGATAAGCATAAGAGAATTACTTAAATTATAAGAAGAAGGAAAGGAAGAGAAGAAGAAAAAGGAAAAGAAAGAAGGATATTGAAAATAGTGAAAAGTAAACAATGTGATGATAAGTCCCTAAGTAAAGAAATGAAAGAAAAGAGAAAAATACAGTAAATCAGAAAAGAGAAAAGATATATGACTAAGAAAAAGGGAAAGAAAAAGAAAGAGAAAGAAAGGAAAGAAAATAAAAGTCCGGTGCGAGCCTGGTAAGGCGTGTCGATTAAAAAGAAAATGGAAGCTCGATGAGAGCCTGTTAAGGCGTGTCAATTAAAAGAAAATAAAAGTCCGGCGCGAGCCTGGTAAGGCATATCGGCATCGATGCGAGCCTGGTAAGGCGTGTCGATTAAAAAGGAAAATGGAAGTCCGATGCGAGCCTGGTAAGGCGTATCGGCATCGATGCGAGCCTGGTATGGCGTATCGATTAAAAAGGAAAATAAAAGTCCGATGCGAGCCTGGTAAGGCGTATCGGCATCGATGCGAGCCTGGTAAGGTGTGTCGGTTAAAAAGAAAATGGAAGCTCGATGCGAGCCTGTTAAGGCGTATCGATTAAAAGGAAAAAGAATGGAAAAATGGTCAAAAGAATGGGGATGAAAGAATGAAAAGAGAATCAATAATTAAAAGAATGTGAGAATAAGGGAAGAAATAAAAGAGATTATTTATATGAATAATTATGAATAAAGTATATTAATAATTATGTAGGCTTAGTTATTTTCTATGTCTTCTTATAGGATTTATCTTTTTAAGTTCTGTGTAATGCTAGCCTTCTTGCTATATTTTTACAGGTACGGAAGCGGAGCTTACACTGTAGCGGGCCGAACTGGAAACTCTCCACCACGTGGAGTGAATTTGTGATACCCTGAGTGGATTTTATTATATTAAAAACTGTTATTTTTGTAATTTATAATATGTGTAGTTATATGCCCTGAAACTGGTACTAATCGGGCGTTAGGATCTGAACTGGGTTTTAATCTTTTGTGTTTATGTTTTTAAATAATTCTGGACTGACAGGGTTATAAGAATAAATTTTTGGGAAGTCCGAAAAACAGAGGAAACTCTGCAGGATTTTCGTAAAACCTTTCATAAGAAATCAAATTCAAAAATGAATTTTCAAACTCTGATCTTATTAAAATTTAAAATTAACTAATTAAAGTGAGGATGTTACACCAGTCCCTCTCACTGTTCTAGATTTGCAATCTAGGGGGCGACAGTATGTTTCTAGTGGGCCCGCATGTAACACCCCGATTTGGCAACTTGAAACCATAATCATTTTAGGTGAAAATCAGGGCCATTTTTTTTATAACACGTGAGTGAGTAGCATGGTTATGAGAACCGGTTAATTTTCCCCAAAACTTTCTTTTCAAAATGAAATTGCGTTCTCACACATCATGCTAAGTTTCAAGTTCCAAACCGAAGTATCACATGACACCACACTTTGCAACTTGAATCTTTTCACCCAAATTGTCATAGCCCATTTCATGTTCATAATCAGAGTTAGTGGTGCCCAACTTGAAATAACATTAATTAACATAATTCGGGGAATTACATCATGGTACTCCGGATCTTTAGCTTTTGGGAAAATACAAGGAACTTAATACTTCAAGACAAGAAAAGAAACTACCAACAAATCTCCTAAGCTGAAGATGGTGAATCCGCAGGAGGTGCCTCACTGGGGTCGATATCGATCACGTCTGCGTCTGGAAATTCCTCGTCCGGGTCCTCCTCGGGATCTTCCTTCGGTTCACTCTCCTCCATGGCCTCAAACGCATCGTCTGGTAATTCATTCAAGGCTTCATCCAGTGCCTCTAGTTCCTCCGCCTCAAGGTCGATACGTGCTGGCAAGGGCATTGGATACCCACCATGGTAATCCGCCGATCCACCAAATTGTAGATCCGAAAGCACAAATCGGCACATGCGAGAATCAGGTTCAGTCCCTCTAAGGGTATGATCAGGATCAAAGATACGAACTTCTGATACTCCACGCCATTCCCAACCACGGCGATTTATTTCCCATCTTCCTTCGTCACGAATGTCGAATGTGAACTTAACTGGATCCATGAACTAAGGGACACGAACATAGAAATGGATACATATGCAGAACAGGAGAATTTGAGAGAGTAAGTATTCCCAGACATGTGATGCCAACAGTGTGGAATTACAGTAGGTAAAATATTGAGATAGACAAACCATACAAATAGACAACACATAAATATAATCACATAGACTCTTAGGAATACTTACTTCATTCCAATTCCTTTCTTTCCTTACTACCTTATGCATATTCGCATCACATTCCATAGAAGACTTCCGCTGCGTACTCTAATCTCATCACCATATAAACTCGTTCTTATTCCCATACTTTCAATCAAGAATTATTCTCATATCCATATATAATTTTCTCTTTTCTTATTTAAATTTTATGAATTCGAGTTCATCAATGATGCAGGGGTTTTAAATCATCATTGAGGAAAAACGCTCTCCAGTTAGCACACTCGTCTACATCTCCTCGGTACACCACCCAACCTAGTCGGAAGCAAACAGGAGTACAGGACCTTTATCGTGCGGGCACGACAGCTGTCACAAACAAATGGTCCCAGACCAGGAGGACTCAGCCTCAATAATATCAATTCATAATCATGGCTCACTGCCTCGCAGTGGCAAACAAGATGCCCCACTCCAGTCCCTCTCACTGTTCTCGATTTGCAATCTAGGGGGCGACAGTACTAATTCTAGTTTGCAAAGCAGAACTTGCCACGGCATTGGACCCAATCCCCACCACGTTAGTGCGCCACTTGTGGAATTGTTCCGCCTAGAATAGTACTCTAGACTTCTTGACGTATCACCGTCATTGTCCTCCCCTAATGCAATCTCCTCCTAAGTATCCGCAGATACCTATGGTTTCTTCCTCTCCACTACTTCGGGTTAACTCTCATAACTCACCGCATTAATACATGTCTTTTAAAAGTCTTTTAATAAGTTAATTAAAAACTTAATCCTATTGGTCGGCTCATCCTTCGTACATCCCTTCAACGAGTCCCGACCTCTAATCTTTCAAGACAACTCTTGTCTCAACATCGCGCAGAGCTGGGTTCTCCAAGCTTCTCATCTCATCATCCATCATCAGAACTCTTGTTTCTTTCTCATCTTGAAAATATCCTTCCCAGATAGTGTTCTCATCAACTTTCTCGAAAACTAATGTTTCACCAATTCTTTTCAAAAATAAGACTTCTCAATATGCCTCTCCAAATAAAGTTTCACAAATCCTTTTTAAATCGATTTTCTCCAAAATCCTTTCCAACAATAATGTTTCCAAAAAAATAAGGTTTCAAAAATAAAGACTCCAAAAATAAGGTTTATAAACTCTTTTTAAAAAATGATGTTTCATAAACAGTTTTCAAAAATGAGATTTTACAACCTCTTTTATAAAATCATTTCAAAAATTTCTTTCCCAAATCTTTTCGAAAACAATATTTCACAAACCCTCTCTCCAAACCTTTCTCAAAAGATCCTTTTGAAAATTTGTTTTCAAAATCCTTTCCAAAATCTCTTTTTTTTTCAAGAAAAATAACCTTTTGCTGAGCGCTAGTGGAGGAGCAAGCTCAACTCAACACTAGTCCCCAGACTAAAACTAAAACAAAAAGTCCATCTCAGACCACACTCCATTCTGTTTCCACAATTTCATTTCCCTTCACCCATGACTCAACCTCAGAAAGCATTCATATCAACAATGTTGCCCAAGCTCTGGCTCAACTCATCGCTTTCATCACTTATTCCTTTCCTATAACATCTCACATCCTTCCTCACTCATCTCTTATCTCTTATATATTTAATTATTATTATTGTTCACAGCGTTGCCACATTTCCCATTGACTAATCATAAGCAATAGATAAATAGGCAAATAAATAACATACTAACATTCAAATATAAATAAATTAATTACTTACTCATACTGACTCAAGACACTAAGTTTCGACTTTTGAGATGGTCGAAACACTTAATATGTTACCTAAAAACCACGGTGTTTGGGGGAAACTTCTCTCTCACCTCGATTGACGACAACACTCACGATACGCTCCTTGGTTCCCAACGCGACGTTTGTAACAGCTTCCCGATTGTTACTGGAACTCAAATAATTCTTTCTCATTAAAAGTTGTTCTTATAGAATTATTTAGAAAATAAGACATTATTATCAAACTCTTATTTGAGAATCACTTTGATTTTAATTCACGGTTAAATAAAAACTTTTGTTTGAAAACATCAATAATTCCTTGGCTCTCAAAAAGGTCACATTTATCTTAAGGTTTTCTTATGAAATCATTGGTTTAATTAAAAATCATGAACTTCAGAAATCAGTAAAACACACTTTTCAATTAATCAAATCATTTGGTTCATTTTATTTTCCTCAGAACCGAATTAAATCAAAAAGGAAACAACACAAGGATTAAATCAAAAACCTTTTAAAATACTCAAATCATTCATACACACATAAATACAACATCACAATTCATGCACATAAGACAAGAATCAAATATATGCACTTAATTTCCTTGCATGGCCGAATCATATCCTACATGAGACAAGGTTCATGTTCAAGTCTAATGATCATTAACACATGCACATATGAAAAATAACATACATCATCCTACTTTTAGACATCCTAATCTAAATAATTAAAGAAAAGAACACACTTAATTAATAGTCATGTTAATCTTCATATAAACCAACACACAAAGGAGAAATCAATTTATTTCTTTTATTTTCATACTATGACCGAATAGAACAAAAAGGAAAATCACTCATTATAATCACTTATCAAACCAATTTCATTTATACAAGGTTAACATAAAAATAATTTGGAAAGGATTTATTCCAAAGCCGAGTGAAATTCAAGGAGAAATACAATCATACACCTAATCAATTCCATTTATTCAAAGCTGATTCAAATTATGTCACATAGGAAAATAGAAGGGCTTAAGGTTTGTTCCTAAACCGAATGGGATTATGAAAAATTTACTTTAAAGTTTTAAATCAAAAGGTTTAAGTCCCATAGGTTTAGAAATCTCTAATCTTAACCATAAAACACACATGCAAAATAAAACAAACTAACTTTAAATATTTATACATGTAAAACCGTGAGCTTCTCAAGGATTTGGCAAACAAAATTTTAAATTTTCTAACACAATGAAATCAAGGATCATGTCAAAGTCTTTAATTTTTAAGAAAATTCATGCATGAGCCTAATATCTCTAGATGGGACAAATTTCAACATGCATGTAAAGGAAGTGATGATCTACCATGGTTTCCTAGACTTGACCGAATGGTGACAAGTACAATGGCAAGATCTCACAAATTATGTTCACATGCAAGGATCAACTCAAAAATCAAATCATGTAAGAATTTCTTTAAAACAACACCAACCGAATCATCATCTCACACAAACAAGACCTTGATTTAAATTCTCTTTACACAAAAATTATTTTCAAAGCTTGTTATGTTTATTTTCTTTTGGAAACCGTAACATGCATCAAAGAGAAATCAAAATTTGCGTGCACTCAAACTAATACATAAAACTCAAGCATCACATTTCCTCAAGAATAAAGCATAGATCAAAACATGCAAAACAAGATCAAAGCAAAAACATAAGCTTAAATACAAAACTTACACAAAACCGTGAAGAACAAGATGGAAATTAAAACATCCAAGCACAAATATTCAAAATCAAGTCACAAAGATGACATGCAAGGCAACAAAACTTCAAGATCACAAGAAAATAAAGACATGCATCACAAAAGAATTAAACTTGAACAAAAGTCCATATAAAGTCCTTTACAAACCAAAATCACTATACTAAACTAGCTTAAATAACTACCTTAAACAAAAATCCTAATCTTTAAGCTTCAAATCCTCCTCTTCTCCTCCTAGGGTTGGCTTCGGCCTCCTCTTCTCTAGGTTGATGGGTAGCTTTTCTTCTTAATCTTGAAGAAGAATGTGATTGGGGAAGAAATTGAGGGTGTTTGGGTTAAGGACCTTAGGTTATGCACTCTTGTTCTCCTCCTCCTCCCTCACGGTCTCTCTCTCTTTTCTCTCTAAAGTGTCAAGAGTTGATGTGCTCTTGGACTAAGTGTTTGGGTGGAAGAAGAAAATGAGAAGAAGATAGCCAACACTCACTCCTTCATACGGCTTTAAGGTAAAACAAAGGGGTTGGAAATTTCCTATCTTAGCCTCGGTTCAATGGCTTGGTTCAAGGGTAGTTTAGTCCACTCCAAATTTTGCATGGCAAGGGTCTTGTCAATGGTGAGGCAAGGTTGATGAAAGTCTTCCTTAGGCATCATGAGTCACCAACCTAGTCTTCTACTTGGCTTTTCATTTGAATTTCTAATTTCTTAATGAGTAGAAACATGCATCCTATTTGGTTCCTCTTCTCTCATCCTCGGCCGAACACACACATATGCACACATGCACACATAATAACACATATCACATATCATGAAGTCATGAAACAATGCACACTCTTATCACATACACATCACACTTTTAGCACATCATGTTTCTCATTTCATGATACGGAACACAACTACATCATACACTCATTCACATAGTCCATGCATATATTCATTTAAATTTACTAATTAAATTACATATACAATTTGTTACACAAAAACATACATTCACATTCACAAAATTCAAAAATGCAACTTTAAAGAAAATCAATCCACCTTTTCAAAAAGAAAATGAGCTTTACTTTGTTTTATAAAAACTATAGTTTCAAAGATTTTTCAAAAAGAGCAACTTATTTAAAACCTCAAATCATGAGAAAAATTCGTTTCTTAGAAATCAAATTCCAAATAAAATCGCTTGCTTAAACTCTAGGACTGAAAAGTCTTTCTTAAATTCTGAAAAATTTATTTTGAATAAAACCTGATTGATTTATTTGAGTCCAGAAAATGCGGGATGTTACACCGCAGAACTTACCACGGCATTGGACCCAGTCCCTACCACGTTCGTATGCCTCCTGTGGAGTTCGTTCTGCCTAGAAACATACTCTAGACTTCTTGACGTTTCACCGTCATCGTCCTCCCCTAATGCAATCTCCTCCTGAGTATCCGCAGATACCCATGGTTCCTTCCTCTCCACTACTTCGCACTCTTATACCTCACTGCGTATGTCTTTTGAGTCTTTTATCTTTTTAATGATCCTAAGGTCGACCCATCCTTCGTGCATCCCTTCAATGAGTCCCGACCACTAACTTGGCACAATCTTTCTCTCATCATTTCTCACATAGCACAGAGCTGGGATCACATCAACACACTCGTATCTCATTTTCTCAATCCCTCTCAACAGTCAAAATCTTTTCTCAAAACAATCTTTTCGCAAAACCTTTTTCGAAAATATCATTTCACAAAAATCTTCTCAAATATCACTTCATAAAACTTTTCAAAGATATTGTTTCACAAGATTTTCTCAAAAATATCATTTCAAAAACTTTCACAAAATCTCTTTTCACAAACGTTCACAAAAATATTGCTTTCGCAAACTTTTTCTCAAAAGGTCATTTCATAAAACTTTCTTAAAAATTTCATCTTGTAAACTTCCTCAAAATTATTATTTCAAAAAGACTTCCTCAAAATGTCATTTCAAAAACTTTATCAAAAAGATTGTTTCCAAAAACTTTTTCTCGAAAATATATATCTTTTCACAAAACTTTTTCAAAAAAATTGTGAGAACCTACAATCGGTGAGTGAAACAACAAGGATACACTAGGAGAACACCTAGAAGGGGGGGTTGAATAGGTGTTAGAGAAACCTTGAAAGATTTTTGCAAGAAACAAATCAAAACGATTAAAACAAATGATTTTCACAAAAATTCTTTAGCCTTAATCGATTAATGATATGAACTAATCGATTAATGCCTCTGTTAATGAATTAATCACTTTTCAATCAAATACGAAAATCAATCAATTAACACATATGATCAGAGATAAAGCGGAAATGATTAACACCAATATTCTTATTGATTACCTAGGTTAAGAAAATGATTTTCCCCAAATAAATTTTTCACAATTAAGATTCAATTCAATCAATTATGAAAAATCACTTTTTCTAGGTTTTCAACCAAGAACACAATGAATAACAAGAATTGTAAAGAGTAGAGAGTTTAGAGATACGACACAGTGATTTATCCTGATTCACTTTCATCCACTTGAAAGCTACTCCAGTCCCCTCTTCAACCAAGAGAGATTCTTCACTATGAGGAATTAGAGTTTCTCAAATTACAAGTAAATGCCTCACAAGACTTCCTTCTTGCTAGCCTACAAGAGATACCACACCCTTGTCTTGTAACCCTATTGATATCTAATCTAACCTCTTCTCTTGCTTGTCGATACCTCACAACAAGACTTCCAATTGCTTTGAGATTCTTCAAAGACTTCCACTTGCTTGCTTCACAACAAGGCTTCCAAGTGCTTGATGAAATGCCACACCAAGGCTTCCAAATAACTTTGCTTGATTCACAACCAAGACTTCCAATTGTTGTAGATAGCTTGCCTCTTGCAAAGATTACAACTCAAATGAAAACAAAAAATAACAATCCTATGAATCTCTTTCAAAAGCTATGAAAAGATCAACATGAGAGATTCAAGGTTCTTCATCAAAGAATGTAAAAGTTAATGCTTTGATCTTGATAAAGTGAGAGAGAATAGAGTGGCTTTGATTCTTTGTAAAATTGATATAAAAATGATAGAATATTGTAATAATCATTCACAAAGGTTAGGAAAAGGTTTATATAGAATACCCAAAAGTTAAGAATGGTTAAAAGTGCTTTTGAGAAGTGAAAAACTCATTTAAAAACAGTAACAGCTCGTGTTACTCGAGTATCCAAGTCATTACTCGAGTAACAAGTGTAATCAGTGTTCACTACTCGAGTAATCTGAGTTACTACTCGAGTATTTACGCAAGGCTTTAAAATTCTAATCGAGTAATCAGCCCCTTAATCGAGTATTTGCGCAAGACTGCAAAATTCTACTCGAGTAGACAAGTGGCTAATCGAGTAGTCAGTTCAAAAAACACTTAAAAACTTGTTTTCTCAAAATCTAAACCTTTTCTTTCAAACCTTTAAGCCACCTATTGATTTTAAGCAAAGTGAATACTCAAAATATGATATAATCATGCAATCAAAAGAGATTCACTACCCTCTAAGAAACTCTACCCAAACTCATAAACTAAAAGACTTGTGAGGCAAAAGATAAAACAATAAAACACAAACTACCAAACTAAGTCTTCATGAGTTGGCTCTCTCTTTATCACTTGATGTTTGTTGTTGCTTGTTGAGCTTGAACTTGATGAACACATTTAAGCTTGTTCAAAACCTTTTGGCATTTATCAAAACATTCTTCATGGATCTTACAATTGTTTCATCAAAACTCTTTAAAATCTCCTTTCAAAAACGTTTTCAAACTCCCGTTTCGTACTCCGCTTCAAAAATCTCGTTTCAAAAACTCTTTTCAAAATTCTCATTTTCAAAAACCTTTTTAAAACAAAAACATCATTTCAAAGACTTTTCGAAAACTTACTGTTTCAGTGAGTACTAGTGGAGGAGCAAGCTCAACTCAACACCAGTCTCACTTCCACAACATCACAAGGGAGCCCAGCTCCATTTAAACCACATCTCATTGCACACATCAACACAACCTCACTTTCCCACAGCTCTGGCTCGTTCACAACATTATCATTCATTCTTTCCCCAATCTTAATTCTTCTCTCTTTTCCACTCAATATCTTATTCTTTATCATAATTCTTTTCTTATTGTGTCGTTACTTTCAATTTCATTACTTTCACAACTCTTTCGTTTCATTTTTCATTTTCTTATTCAGGACGCAACAGATGTCCATCAGCATATTACTCATCTTAATCAATAGCAATACATATCATCAGGTATAATTAAATAAAAATGTAAAAGCATATTATCAATCACACAACAACAATGTGGCCTTTGTCACCATCGTATAAGTGGCCACACAACACAAACAATTGCCACTTATACTACTGACTCTGAACCACTTAGTTCCGATCTTTGAGATGATACGGAACGTCCTAATATATCACCTAACTACCACGGTGTCTTAGGAAAGCTTCTCTCTCACCTGAGGTCCAACAATTTAATGCGTATCGTCTCCTCGGATCCTTTGTGCTGCCGGCTGCCCCAATCCCTCGTCTTTAAGATTATTCCTCGTACTAAATAAAATACGCTTACGTTATTAACGTGTAATAAGAAAATCTTTTCATATCTCAAAACACTTTTCGTTCTTCGTGGGAAGACTTAAAACATAACCGTTTTCTCTTAAGCAACTCTAGTATTTTCTAATACCTTAAGTACGTCAAAACCATTTGAAAACGTCATATAAAATAATTTAAACCATTTAGTTAGGTTGCTGGTCTATCTTGGACAGCACCTTAGCCATGTTTGAAAACACCGAAAGATTTACAGTTTTTAGTCTGGGTTTTTCTTAAATCTATTATCACTTAAAAACCACACTTTAAATTACATGAAATTGTTTTTAAACATAAGAAGCAGGTCTAAATAATCTTGGACAGCAAAGGTTATTTCAAAAATCACTTTGATAAAAACCCCGAGAACATCGTAAAAACACTTTTCGTTTTAAACAACTTCTTTATTCAAAATTAACACTTTAAAAACTCAAGTCTTTATCACAAAACAACTTTGGACAGCCATGAACATAATTCAAAAATCTCAAACAAATCAAATCAAATTATTTTAAAACCAATGAATTTCGAAATTAATCATACACTCAATTGTTTTCCAAATATCAACTTAACACACAACAACAAGCAACACTTTACTAGTTTATTAGAAGCATTTAAACAATTTAATCAACATCAAAGCTATTATGCAACTCACACATAATTCATTTTCACAACGCAAACACTTAGGCATGCAAGTATTCATAAACCGAATTGAACCAAGTTTCAAACCAAACATATTTATTTTTCTTACTTTGAACAACTTAAATCCTTTTCAAAAATCATTAAGTGAATCTAGTTTCATGAAACTAAGTTTCCTAGACTAACTTACACTACATGGCCGAATGACATCAAAGGAAACAATTCAAAGATCACAAATTTAAAACATACAAATCCACTTGGTTAATTTCAAGCACTTAAATTCTATTTTCTTTTTCATGCAACAAAATTATTTATTCTTCTTTTTACTCTTACCCGAATGTACATGCACACACATATATTCATCTGAACACAAAACTTTTCTCCCAAACCAATTAGTTCATTTATTTCCTTTATTTTCAATCCAAAAACCAAATAGAAATTAAACATTCACAACACAATTTCAAACAATTTACTTTATATAATTTCACAAAACATACTCATTACTTTTTAAGTCAATTCATGAGAAAAAGAATCCTACTCTACTAATCATGTATAGGCCGAATCTAACTTTGTCAAAAACAAGGTTTTTAGTTCACTTTTTCAACATGCAAGACACAAGGCATGAATCAAGTTAAAAATTATTTTTCCAAAAACTTGTTTCTTTCATTTCTTTATAAAACCGTGAGGTCCATTAGGAAGATAAAATCTTTTTATCCAAAAACCACATGCATGCACCTAGATCTTGTAGATCAAGTCATGAAGTCAAGTATAATAGTACAAATCAAAGATTAAAAATCACTTTAGGTAAAAGTCAAAATCGTGATGATCATTGAAGAAAATCAAGTCCTTGGTTTAAAAACAACATGCATGGTTTCAAAAGCATAATTTTTCATAGATCAACACAAGATTTAAAGCTTTTAAAGATCAAAACTCACAAATCAAAGTTTCATCAAAACCGAATCAAAATCAAACAACTCAAATTAACTTTTCTAAACACGAAATTAACATGCAACCACTTAGATCAAATAGAGAAGCATCAAGGCCTAATCATTAGGTCATGGTCGAACCTCATAATTTAAGGTCTAGTGTTTTATTAGTTCATTTAGTCTTAGAAATTCAAGATCAAAGTATAAACAAGACATGCATGCACTCAAAACAACCAAAGCCATCATCAACCAATATGGAACACCAAAGATCCAACATTATTGTTAAGCAAGTTTAGATCATGAATTTATTTACCAACAAACTCTTAAACACATCTTTAAGTCATGGTTTAAGAAAGAAAATTCAACATACAAAAGATTTACTTTAAGCTTTACAAAAATCCCATCAAACCTTTAGATTCAGAAGATTTAGTTTGGAAAGCTTTAGGATCTTTTATGAAAAACTTTAAACGAGTTAGGAAATCCGTTGATTAGACGTTTACAAGTTCCTTTAAGCTTGAAAATCCATGATCAAGCACAAACATACTTGTGCTCATCATTTAAGCTTGAAAAATTAATATGCAAAGAGGTTTGCTTTAAACTTTACAAAAATCTCAACAAACCTTTAGATCTTTAGGATTTATGTTGAAAAACTTTAAGATCTTTCATGAAGACCTTAATTGAGTTATGAAGTCCATTAGTTAGACGTTTATAAGTTCCTTTCAGCCTTAAAATTTCATGATTAAACATAAAATAAGACATGCAAAAGAAGAAAAGAAAGGAAAATTACAAAATCAAAAGAAAATCTACATTATTACAATTTCTTCATGTTCATTCGAGATACCCACCAAAGAAAAGTTGGTCTTCTAGATTTTAAGGTCTTGGATCTTTAAGAAAACTCTAGGTTTTGGTTTGGATCTCCTCTTCTTCTTCTCTTCCCCTTCACGGCCACACCTTCTTTTCTCTCTCTCTTTTCTTTTCTAAGAGCTAAAAGGGAATTCTTAGAAATGTGTTTGGTGGATGGAATGGGAAATGAAGGAAATGAAGTGAAAAATGTGGGGGAGTGAACTAAGAGTGGTGGCTTATATAAGCAACTCATGAGCTTCCTATTTTGCCCTTGTGAATTTCGGCCTTAGGTGCAAATGGGTGGGCAATTTTGGCAATTCAATAATTTGCATGGGTGGTGTTTATCATATTCAAGGGGACAAGGTAGAATAGGTTAGGGTTTTAGGGGTCACTTTAGCTCTAATGACTAGTTGGCTTTTAGTTAGGGTTTCCACTAACTTAGTTACTCCATGGTTACAACTTAGTCCCATTTGGTTTCTTTTTCAACAAATAAAAATTCTAGGTTTGCCCCATATGCATGCACATACACACGTATTTCACACATACACATACATCATACGTTGCACACACACATATATATACATTTATGCATTATATTTTTATTTCTTAATTATTTTTATTCTAAAACATATAATTACCAAGTTTACATGATAATTCAAACATTTTCAAGAAATCACATTAACATCATCACATATCAAACACATATCAACCAGCACATTTGTGTAAAAAATAAAATCTCTTTTTCATAAAAATCCCCTTGCTTAGAATTCACCATTTCTTTAAAATCAATCAACACTTTGAAAATGTGAATTAATAAATTTATTTAAGAAAATACTTCTTCAAAACACTTTTCTCAAAAATAAATTTCTTTAGTATTTTAAATTAATACGAGGAATTTGCGGGGTGTTACAACATGCAAATCAAGGATCTAAACATTTTTCATTCATCAAACAAAAATAATTACATGCATACATTTAGATCAACTAAGACCATCACAAAATTAACATGCAAGACCTGTAACACCCCAAAATTTTAATCCCCGATTAATGAAATGTTAATTATAATTTAATTATAATTAATGGTTTCTATGTTAATCCTTGATTAAAATATGTGTTCATGTGACTAGCTTAGGTGTGTGAAATTATTTAATAAATATAATAATGTATAAAATAGGAGTTTTGCATATTAGTCCCTGGGTAGGGACCTAGAAGCAATTATAGGAAAGGTTTTGGAGGGAAAGTAAATAAAATAATTATTTTTCAAAAACTGGGTAAAACACTCGAGTATTTTCTGGAACACTCGAGTATTCTGGGTCAAACTGCACGAGTTAGTGCGTTTGATGAGTCACCATGAACGATTCCCTCTCCTTGACACGAATACTCCATCATCAACAGCTCGAAGGCGTCATGTCGTCCTGCATGAGCCTTCTCCATGTCTATATAAGCTTATCAACCACGAATTCGTGGGAATTTTGCTCAATCTTGCTTGTGTTGACATAGTTAGGGTTTCGAATTCGTCTCGTTCGATTCTCTTTTGATTCTAAGTGTTAGGCTTCGAGTGATACACCAATACAAAGCTCACATCACGAGCTTTGTATAGACACCAAAGTTGTGAGGTTTGAGTGTGTGGATTGAGAGAATCGAAAGCTTGAAGTGAAGCTGTCCTTGCTTGAGTTGGTGTCTGGGAGCTTACTTTGATCATTGATTCTGGTAAGCTCACGAATTCTTGAGTCTCAAATTCAGTTCCTTTAGTTAGTTGATGTTGTATAGAGTCTAGGAATCTAATTTTCCCCAATTCTTATCTCTTTTTTGTGGGTAAACCAATTCGGTTTTGGTGGTGCACTCAAAACTGTCATGCATGTGAAGTTCAAGTTGATTTCTGGTGTTGGAGCTCTTTTCTTGGATTTCTTTCTGTTGATTCACATCTGAGAGGTAAGGGGAAGTAATTATATTCACTAGATAGAGTTTGAAATCCATTAAATGTGTTAGAGAGCCACCAAGAGGCTCTAAGGGCTTAGATTCTATAGGAACTTTGGTTTGGAGACCAATCCATGCTCTAAATCCGTATTGAGCAAGTTTGTTATCATGCATGTGAACCTGAATGAGCTTTGTTTCATGAATATTATGCTTATTGTGTGATTTGAGGTATGGAGTTGTTAAAATGCCTTTTTATGCATAATCAATGATTTCTCTGTCAATTCTGTGTTTTGAATTGAAATAAGTGTTGTAACATGTTTGATTAATGATATGTTAACTCTGTTGATCCCTGAAATGGACTTAAATTGAGTAGAAATGAAAATGGCATGTTAAAACCAGTTTTCAATACTGTCAGCTGCGAAACACTCGAGTAAATGGCAAAGTAGTCGAGTAAATCGTGTTCAAAATAAAGTAAATTTCATAAGAACACTCGAGTATTTTGTCTGTTACTCGAGTATCGGGCATGAACTGAGAATTGTTATAGGTCAAACACTCGAGTCATTCAAAGTCACTCGAGTATTCTGGAAAAGTCCAAGAACACTCGAGTAAGACATGAACTACTCGAGTAAATTGTTGAAATTAAAACCCAAATCCTCAGAAAGACATGAACACTCGAGTAAGCTTAAGAACACTCGAGTAATCTGGAAAATCTCCAGAACACTCGAGTATTCTGAACTTTACTCGAGTAAAATGCCCAGAATCTGAAAACATCATTTTCAATTCTAACTTAATTAATTAAGGAATTATTAAGGATAATTCAAGGGATCAAAGACTTAGAGAAATTGATAAATACAAATAGATCGTTCGGTGACGATCCATTTTGAAAATTAAGCCTAGGTGGCAAGTAATGTATTAATCAATTTCCCCTAAGTCTAAAATGCATTCATTCTGGAGTTTGGATGGTAGGACGTATTCATGTTTCGATAAACATGTGGAGGGCCTCTGGGAGTGCCAATACACTTGCTTGATGACACGTCGTTGACGTGGTCGGCTTTGTGGATGCCGATATGGATATATCGTTTGGATGACGATCCGTTTGGATGACGGGATATGCTCGGGTGGCATGGATACCAAGCTTGACGTGTACATTCTAGGTGAATGTACGAATTGTTGTATACCTAGGAATACAACGCACTGTGGAGTGCTGGGTTGTCAGGGATGGACGTCAGAGAGTGACTTAGAAAATGTGGAGATAAGTTGAGAGTTAAAGTCATGCATCATGTCATTCACCTAATGCAATTGATATACCTGAATTAAGTGTGAACATCCTATATGCATCTGATACTTGCTAAATGCTAATTGTGATTGTTATTAATTGATGCATTATTATCTTTCATATGTTGCATGATTTATTCTCTATTGATTATGTGAGTAGAATTGCTTACCCCTATGCCCTTGTAGGTGATGTCTCGCTACATTGCTTGCATCGAGATCCGGCCACTTCCTAGTGGCGTATGGATCTATGAGGACCATCGCGCGGTGTATGAGGGGGAGGTAGAGTTCACATTCTACCACCCTAATCCGCTGATGCGATTCCGTCCTCGTAGGTTTAGGATTCCCATCATATACACTATGCATGTACCCCCGTTTTATACTTATCATGGACCACCTCCCATGCGACCAGCTCGCTCTTACCATAGTTTTCGTTTTCAACCTACCCGCTCTCACCCTTTTACTTCGAGAGTCGTCCGCGAGGAGACTCCCCTATCTGATCCGAGGAGCCCAGTCAGGATTTGACCATCACCTGACCCGGTACCCAGTGGTAGGGTACACTCTCCCTCGGATGAGATCGAGGAGGATCCGGTGGAGGACGAGAGTGGGAGCGAGCCTGTCGTGCATTCTACTGGGAGTGACTGGAGGGACGACGATCCCTAGGTACATGTATATGGTGTATGGTGTGGATCTGAGGATCCGGTGTGTGGAGGAGATTTGCTGCTGCTGCTGTGATGATGATGCTACTACCTTACTCACTTTACTTTTGGGAGACTACTACTACTACTACTCCATCTGATGCTGCCAGATCTATGTGACTATTCCTAGAGTTATACATTTTGTTATGTATATATATTGTAGATATACTTTTGGAGCACTCTAGAGCTTGTAGTTACACTGTTATATAGATCTGATGATGGACTTGTATATTTTGAAACTTGGAGACTTTACTCATGGGCTATGTACTTATGATTCTCTATATCTATGAAAACCCATGTTTATATTCTATCAGTTGCATAGTCCAGTAATTTCCGCTTACTCTGATTTAATCTGTTTAAGAGCTCGGCTATAAATGGTATCAGTTCTATCGTATAAAGCAAGGGTAGCTTAAACTACTTGATACAAAGATATCTTCTAAAAGATCGAATGTTACTCTATTTGCGAAAAGGTTTTAGAAATCGCCGAACTCGATACAATGATTTTGAGATAATATAGACTTTATTCTCCAAGACTTTCAAGTGACGATTCGTGCACCCGCTTTAAAAGAAAAATTTTATTGACCTATTTTCTTAACACTCACAAGTCCATATATATTATCCAATATAAAAACATATTTATTAGTTTATATTTGGGTAATAACGAAGGGTGTGACAAGACCAAAGACTTAAACCTTTTTACAAATTAAGTTTAGATCTTATATTTATTCAACAAATAATTATGGAAACACATCATAGGTTACGGTTTAGTAAAAAGATTTAACATGCAAAGCCAAATAATTTTACTTTATTATAATTTAAGCTTAGATCATAAATTTATTCATCAAATCATCACATAAACATACATAGATCACGGTTTAGAGCAAGGAAGTTAAACATGCAAAGAGATTTATTTTAGGTTTTATAAAAATTTTAGTTTTCTTTAGATCTTTAAGAGTTTAGTTAGAAAAATATTAGATCCATCAAGAAAACTTTGAACCGAAAACATCAAGCATCAAGATCACATATTACAAATTATTTTTAAGTCCTTAAAGTCCAAGATCAAAGAATAACAACACTTAAGATCACCTTTCAAACCATAAAATAAGACATGCAAGAAGAAAATAAAATAGATCTATAAACTAAAAAGGAAAAACTAAACTATTACAAATCTTCTTCTTGATCTTCAAATCCTACCATGAAAAGGGTTGGTTCTTCTAGCTCCTAACATTCTTGATCTACAAGGGAAAGGCTTGATCAAGCTTGGATCTCCTTCCTCCTTCTTCTCCATACCTCACGGCCCTCACTCTTTCTTCTCTCTCTTTTTCTTTTCTTTTCTTTCTCTAAGAGTGGAATGGGCTCTTAGAGTGGTGTTTGTGGTGGAATGAAGAAACAAGAACAAATGTGAAGAAATGAACTAAGGCTCCTCCTATTTATAGGCAAATTCACAATTTCCCTCTTTGCCCTTGGGTTGGTTCGGTTCAAGCACAAAATGGGAGGGCGGTTTTGGACTTCAAAAATTATGCATGGGTGAATTTTATCAAATGCAAGGGGACAAGGTAGCATAGATTAGGTTCTAGGGGTCACTTTAGGGCTAAGTATTAGTTAGCTAATAGTTAGGGTTTGGTTACTTAGTTTGGTTTGGTTCTAACTAAGTTTCCTCATGGTTATGGCTTAACTTACTCACTAAGTTTCTTGAAAATTATACTCCTAACTTATACATACACACACATACACATACAACATACACACATACACATACCCAAACCGTATCACACACACATATATACATACATTTCACATTTTTATTTTCTTATCACATTTACTCATTATTACCTATTCACACAATAAGGTAATTAATTCAAAAATCACATTCATACAATCATTTTCACACATCAAACCAAGCACTCATCACATAAAATTTCAAACCAAATCAATAAATTTATTTTCTTCAAAATACAATTTCCAAAATTCGTATTTTATAATTCTGAAAATAAATTTTTATAAGTCAACCCAGAAAATTCCAAAAATCACATTTTCAAAATCTATGTTTCGAGACGATCATTTTGATATAAAGATCATAAAAATCCGAGTTACGGTTAAAAAGATACGAAATTTCAAAGATAACAATTCAAAAAAACTTCCTTTCTAATAAAAATCACCTTTTGATAAAATCACACTTATTTCTCATAAATCAAATCAACAAAATCATTCTCTTCTCATTTATAAAAACATTTTGTTTATAAAATTCTTTGAAAATCAACACTTTATTTCTTTCTTCCGTAAAACATTTTTCTGAAAATCTCTTATAAAATGGAAATCTCGGGGTTTGTTCTGTCGAAAATCGTTTACGCACGTATGGGAAAAATGCGGGGTGTTACAATTTGTAACATCCTAACTTTTTAATTTAAAATACATTAGTTAAAATTGTTGATTTCATTAGAAAATACTTGGGGTTTTATAAAAATTTTGGCAGAGTTTCGTTTGAAAGACGGACTTTCCCCAAATTAGTTATTGTACCTGTCAAGTCCAGAACAGTTCATATAAAAACAAGACCTATAATTACATTTTAGAACTATTTAAAAGAGGATATCATTATATCCACTCCAAGCACTAATACTTTCATAAAAGTCAAGATAGAGTCCCTTTTTTTTTTACAAAATCAAAATGGACTTAACTTTAAGCAGAAGCAAGGTTAAAATACAACTTTGATTAATGAAAATATTTTACATAATAGAATCTTAGCCTGGTTGCTAAAGTGATGCGACTACAAGGTCACTATCACAATTATGCTCTCTTTAAAACAGAGTGGTGATTCTCGGCATAAAAGCTATGAACATCTTTCTCCATTGGGTACCTAATATGGTCAACAGTAAGGGTGAGTAACTTGGATATAGATTAGAGAAAAACATTTGAAAGTAATAATAAAGCGTGACTAAGCACAATCATAACATAAAGTAACTTAAAGTAAAAAAGGAAAGTTAGTTTTCAATGACAATCACCAATCAATAAAACGATTCATATTTATAATGCTATGCTTTAATGTACAATCACATGATTATGCTATGCACGTCACACTTATGAATTTGATTATTGAATCCGATGTTACACAATTCATTGCATTTCATTAACTTTAACAATTTAATCAGATTCAATGATCTAACTCATTTATGCAATTCCTTCCACACTTTCACTTTAACATTTACACTTTAACTTTTACTTTAACACTTTTAACACTTTAACTTTTCCCTTTTCATTAACAATTAATATCCTCACATACACCCTCCACTCTGGGGAAAAACCGACCAGGAGTAAGCATTTCTCAACCTAAGGTACTTCACCCCTTTAGGGTTCGTCATACCGCACTTCACCCCTCTAGGGTTCGTCATACAATTCGGATTGATTCGCCCGAATTGGCTTTAGCAGAAATCACCCTCGACTGGCCAAAAGGAACCAAAGTAATAGAAATATTATAGTTTGCATAGAACCAATCCGCAACACGGGAATCAAACCCATGTCCTGTGCAAGATCAAAGTCCACCATAATAATTCTAATAATTTACTTTTGTCCTCATCAATCAAAAAGACGTGTGTTTTCCCCTACTCCTAACGTCCACCTTTACACCATGAATGATACTATATGCAAGTGCTTTTCAATTGAGATTGAAACCCTTTTTTGTGCTCCTTTTAAAATCACATTAATTTGGTTCAAACTCAATTGAATAGTACTTGACCCTAAGGTATGCATAACTATTAATACTTTTAATCCTATAATAGCAAACACATCATAATCACAGAGAATTCAACAATTATATAACCAACATAATATTTAACACATTTAAACATAAAAACACTTATATAGAATCACAATCACCTAGGGTTTTCACACTAAACTATTTCCTCCTAATCCTAATCTCAACCAAACATTTAAATATACCTAATCAAGTCCCAATTACTAATTTCAAACCTTTCCCCTAAGCTAGACCCAATTTACACCCCTTACCTTGAGGAGAGAGGAAGAGGAATTGGGGTTTTGATGGAGCTCCCACACCAAGCTCCAATCCATGCTCCAAGACTCCT
Organism: Crotalaria pallida; assembly: GCA_037953625.1. Classification (NCBI taxonomy): domain Eukaryota; kingdom Viridiplantae; phylum Streptophyta; class Magnoliopsida; order Fabales; family Fabaceae; genus Crotalaria; species Crotalaria pallida. Next base: position 85,747,712 of record CM075649.1, read on the forward strand.
ATCCTTGTCCTTTAGCACCTTCTAAGACCCCTTGACTGATTTGGGAGGCTCAATATGATGGATTGGCAAGGTTAGGGTTTGGGGTTTGATTTGGGGGGTTTTGAGAAAGAGATGAAATTGAGATTTTGGGGGAGGGAACACATAAAGGATTGATGGAGGGATGATTTGGAGGGTTTAATTGATGTTATTGGGTGTTGATTTGATGATGAGAAGAGGGTTTGCAAAACCCTTGGTATAGAGAGAAGAAGAAAGCTCGTGAAGAGGGAAGAGGAAACTCTGAGAAAAATGTCCCAACCAACGTGATTTCTGTTTGATAAAGCAGTGGTTAATCGATTAACCACTTTGGTTAATTGATTAACACTTGCTGTTTGCACATGACTAATCGATTAATTCTGACCTTAATCGATTAGTGGCTGAAGGTTGCTAAAAATTTAATCGATTAACCCACACACTACTCGATTAGTGGCTGAACATTGCCAAAAACTTAATCGATTATCTCAAGGCTTAATCGATTAACTGGTTCAGCCCACCATTCCCTTGCACTTCAAATTGTCCTAACTTCTTCGTTAACCGTAAGATTGTAACATCCTGTATTTTTCCATACGTGCAAAAATGAATTTTATCAAAATGAATCTTGAGGTTCTGTTTTATAAAGGATTTTCAAATGAGTATTTTACATGAGTAAGAAACAAGGTGTTGATTTTTACGGATTTTATAAACAAAATATTTTTATAGATGTAAAGTGAATAATTTTGTTGAGTTTGGAATAATTTGATCAACAAGAGATACGTTATGATTTTTATTATGGATGATTCTTATTTGAAATAAATTTCCTCATGGATTTGATAACTTTGAAAATTCGTATCTTTTTAACCGTAACTCGGAAATTTATGATCTTTATATGAAAACGATCGTATTGAAACTTAGAATTTGAAAATGTAACTTTTAGAATTTTCTGGGTTGATTTATAAAAATTTATTCTCTGAATTTGTGAAGAACGAATTTTGAGAATATTGTTTGTTAAAGGTAGTCAGAAAACCTCAAATGAACTTGTCTTTTTGAGAATCTCTTATGTGTATGAAAGCATAGTTTTGAAAATAATTTGGAGACTATATCTATGTCCATTCTATGCAGATAACTATTTCACTTTGAAATGGTTTAATTCCTTAATATGAGATGTGTTTTGTAGAAAAGAAAATTATTGTTATGGCATAAATCTATTATGTGATATGTGTTTGGTTTGATGTGTGTTTGATGAGTGATGTATGAGAATAATTGTGTGAATATGATTCTTTAGAGATATTTGCATCATTGTGTGAGTGGATGACTATAATGTTCTAAAGTGAATATGATTAGGAAATAAAAAGGTAAGATGTGTGTATATATAAATATATATGTGTGTGCTACGTATGTGTGTATGTATGTAAGCCAAGGATTTTAATTTTTAGGACAAGAAGCCTATAGGATAGGTTAGAACCATAAGGAAATTAAATTGGAAGAAAAATTTAAAGTAGTAGAAATAATCATGCATGAAGTGACCCTAGTGCCTTAATTTACTCCACTATGTCTCCCTTGATTTGATCCTTTGCGTGCAAATTTTAAGAACGACAAAATCGCCCCTCCCATTTGTGCATGAACCGAATTTTTCTCAAGGGCAAAAGAGGGAGGATTCTTTGCCTATATATATAGGGTTAGCTAGTTCATTTCCCTTCAAAACCAAATTCATTTCCTCATTTCTTCAAACTCATTCACTTCTAAGGGCTCATCAAACCCTTAGAGAGAAAAAGAGAGAGAGAGAGAGAGAGAGAGAGTGTTGGCCGTGGGAAAGAAAGAAGAGGAAGAAGAAGATTATGAGCTTGATCAAGAGCATTCCTTGAAGATCCAAGTACTAGAAGGCTAGAAGATCAACTCTTCTTTAGGTGGGTGATTCGAAGATCATGAAGGAGTTGTACTAGTTTAGGTTTTTCTTTTGATCTTGTGATCTTTCTTCCTTTCTTTCTTTGCATGTTTATTTTTATGGCTTAAGAGATGAGTGCATGTGTTGTTTGTGCTTGATCATGAGCTTTTAAGACTAAAAGAAACTTGTAATAAACTAAACAATGGACTTGATGATTCGGTTAAGGTTTTCATGATGGATCTTGATGCTTTTTGAAATAGATCTTAAAGATCTAAAGAGTTGTTTGATATTTTTGGTGAGTTTAAAAGTAAATCTCTTTGCATGTTAAATTTTCTTACTTAAACTGTGATCTATGATGCATTCATGTGATTATTTGATGAATAAATGTATGATCCAAACTTGCTTGACGATAAAGTTGAGATCTTTAGTCCTGCATGTTGGTTTGATGATGAACTTGGTAGATTTAAGTACATGCATGTGATGATCCATGTTTACTAAGTGAAAAGTTAAGATCTTGAGTTTTGCATGTCAATTTTTAAGTGAAAAGATCATGCTTTTCTTGATGCATGAGTCGGTTTTGATGATATGAGTAAGGAAACAAGCTTTAAAATGATTTTTGGGTATGAACATGATTTGATCTAAGTGTTTGATCTTGTGCATGTTATATTTTTGTGAAGTATGTTCGGCCATGCTTGATAAAAATAGGATTCATGCTTTTATTTTGTAAAAAGTTGATGCATGTTAGTCTTATGGTTAGGATTAATGATTTCAAGTACATGCATGTTATTTTCAAGAACTTTAAAATAATGAACTTGAGTTTTATTTTATGCATGTTAGAAATATTTGAGAAAAATCTTGTCTTGATGATAATGATGCATGTTGATGAGAATAGGTGATGTAGTATGATGCTTTGAAGAATTGGTCTTGAAAACCTACATGACTTGATTTGGATTGTGTGATTCTTGCATGTTGAAAAAATGAACAAAAATCTTGTCTTTTTGTATGATGATATTCGGCCAAGATGAAAAGAAGTAGAAAGTCATGTTTGATCATCATTTATGTTGCATGCATGATGAGACTAGTTTAATCTAAGAACTTAAAAGTGCATGCATGAAATAATCAAGTTTAAAGAAAAATATATATAAAACTTTGAGGTGGTTTGTGACTCAAATTATTACCTTGATTCAAGTTAAGAAGATGAATTAAAATTGTTAATTTTTCTTCTTGATGCTCACGGTTTTAAGTCAAAAAGAAAGAAAATGATTTCATTATTTTAAGCCTTTATTTGTGCATCAAATCCTTGCAAGATTATATATATATATATATATATATTTTGGCCAATGCATGTTCAAGTAGTGGGGAAAATTTTCTTCATGAAATGTGTGAGACCCGCAATTTTACCCAATTTAATTAAATTATAATAATTGTATTTTTGCTTTATTTTATTTGGTAGTATTTATTTTAGGGATAATTTAATGAAATTTGTTATTAAAAAGTTGGTTTTGGTTATATAATTATATATATGTGGTGTTAATACATATGCATAAAATTATAAATTTCTAATTAATAAAAGAGAAAATTATTTTTGGGATAGAAATAATTAGTAAGTATATTTTTATCTGAGAAAAATAAATTTTTGAGTGATTTTTATTAATGTTTGGACAAAAATGTGAATTTTCAAGTTATAGTGTTTTTAACTTCAAAAATGCATATCTTTTAAACAGTACGTCGAAAAATTACAAACGATATATCAAAACGATAGTATCAAAATCTAGATTATGAAAATGTAAAGCTTTGATTTTTATTTTAGAGTTTTCGAAATTTTATCACTGCTACAATATTAAACGAATTTTTGAGTTTTAAGAACCAATGTATGGTTTTAATGCATTAAATAACCTTTTGACTAAAGAATATTTTATTTTGAAAATGAAAATACATTTCTGAAGTTGTATAATGTACTATTATTCAAATTAAGTGTATTTTCGTATTTTTATTATTTTTAAATTATTTGAAAACTTAGAAAGTGTATTTTTGAAGGAAATGATCTTAGGACTTCAAAAATTCATAACTTTCAAACCGTAAGTCCAAAAATTATAAACTTTATATGAAAACGATCGTATTAAAATGTAGTATCTTGAAATGTAAAAATAAAATTTTTATTTTACTATTTGCGAAAAGTTTTTTACAGTAGGTAGAAAATCAAATTTTGATAGTTGATATGATTGGATAATTATGTAGGCACCTCCACAATAAACCAATGAAAAATTTTCTCTCCTATTTTTATATATATAAACCGTCCAAAAATTAGTAGAAAGAGGGGAAGAATAGTTCTGAAGTTTGTGAGAATAAACCATGAATTAAAATGCTTTAGGAATCAACAAAATCACATTTAATGCTAGTTCATGTTCCAAGTAGTATTTGAAAATTTTTGACCAAGACTTGATGAAGAGGGACCGAAATTTGAGTCTGAAAATTGAGGGAAATGGATCACTTCAACACCTATAAATAGATAGCCTAGTTCCCTCATTTTTCACACACAAACCTTGATAGTTTTACAAGAGAAAAAAAATAAAATTCTAAGAGAAAATTGAGAGAGAGAGACGAGTTTGCTATAGGAAGGAGGGAGGCATTTCTTTGTCTCTTGAAGTTTTCTTAAGCTTAAGGAGTAGAGGTAACCCAAAATCACTTATTTATTTAAGCTATTTTTAAGTTGTTTTGTTTATATTTTTGTTTAAACCTTCTCAATTTCTTCTATAGTCAAGTTCTAAATTTTTATTTTCATTTTAAAGTTATTTTTGAATAAGTGATATTGTTCTTGAGTCATATGAATTAAGAATGAGAAAAGGGACACAAAAAGGGTGTTTAAAGGGATTTATCTCCCCTTTTCTTTAATTCTTAAGATGGCTAAATGTTTTTGGTGAGTTTGATCAATTTATTTTCTGGGTTTATTTTATTTCTAAGATCATATGAAGTATAGAAAATTTTGTATGGTTAAATAAGTTTTTATTCTTTATCTTTTAATTGTTTTTGTTTCTTTATAATAAGGAATAAGAATCAATAAGTAAATAATAATGAAAAAAAATTAATTTCTGGTATATGTATATATATATAGGCCGTGTCACATAATAAGAAATTGATGGTTGATTTGTGTAATTTTGATATATGGATTGTATTGTTGTTTAATAAAATAAAAGAGAATGGAAATGAATAAAAGAATTAAAAAGGATTTTTATTTTATTTTCTTTTATTCTGGACGTGTAATATATATATATATATATATAATTATATTGTATGATAATTGTTGTTATTTCATGTGTATTTGAGTTATAGTTAAGAATGAAAACAAATAGGTATTTTCTTTAAAGTGAAAATGAAATGAAAATGATTTAAAAGAACTAAAATGATTGTGAAAATAAAATGAAGTGTATGGAATTATATGTTATGGAAATTTTTATGTAATTGTTATTGTTTGTTTGTATTTGATTTTCTTTTGTTAGGATTTAAGTTTAATAAGAACAATGAATTAGGATAATAAGCAAAAAAATAAATTTTCTGGAAAAAAATAAAAAGAATAGACCGTGAGGTCTATTGCATTATTTTAAAATTATTATTTTTTAATTTGTTTGATTGATTGATGTATAGTTAAATTATAGTTAATTGTTTAAAAGAAATAGGAAAAATGGTAGTTCTTATAAACCTATAAGAACATGTATTTGTGATTAATTGTATAAGTATGTGGTTGATGTGTTTATAAATATTAGTTGCTGGAAAAAGTGAATTATTTTCTAAAAGAGATCTATTTTATATTTTTTTAATGATTAAACCTCTTATTTTTAGTATACCAAATGATGTAATTTGTAACATCCTAAACTTTATTTTAAATGGAATTATTGTTATTAACCTAAGAAAAATTAGAATAATGACTTAATGAATTTTGGTAGATAGGTGAGTGGTGATTATAAGTCCTAGGGGTTGTATAGAAGGCAGTTGTGGCTTCGGGCAAAGTCACATAAGCGAAATCGGGAGTTAAATCGGCGTTTTAGATGTTAGAAATCGACCGAAAAGAGAAAATTAGAAATTTATTATAGGATTCTAAGAAAATAAATTCCACCGTTGGATATGAAGTTTATGGGGTGAAGAAGCTTGTCTAAAAATTTGGACCCGATCCGACGGTTAACGAAAAAGTTACGGCGAATCGAAGTTTGGAAATTCTGGTGCACGCCCAGGCGCACCGGTGCACGCCCAGGCGCACCACTGTTCATTGGTGCACCAACTCAGGAGCTTTTTCGCTCAGGCGCACCAGTCCGTGCGCCCAGGCGCGCTCGTGAGGCACCAGCCCCACCAATTCGCGTTTTGGCGCGCCAGATCCCCCTCCTGACCGCACCATCCGCACGCACCACGCACCAGGCCAGAAGCTGGTGCAGATCTCGCGCTCAGGAGCGCCAGACGTTCGCCCAGGCGCGCACGCGCAGCAGCACCAGATCTGGTGCGTTGGTTGAGAAACTTGGGGCCAAAGTTTAGATCTTGGCCACACGATTTGTGCTGCTCCCTAGGCTGAACATAAGGCACCAAAAACACTTCATCACCTTTCAACTCCAACCCAAATCCATCATCTTCATCAAGCTCTCTCAAGCTCCAAGACCATTCTCATCATCATCCCACCATAAACACTTGATTCTTGGGCACCTCAACCCAAAATCAAACAAAACCCATCAAACCTTGCTCCATGGATGTTGTTTGAAGCTCTTCTCTTCTCCTCCCTTGGTTCACACGATTTACCCCCCTCCTTCCATTGTTCTTGGTTTTCAATTTCCACCATTGATTGGGGTAAGTTAGCTTCATGCCATATGCTCATTTCCTTTCCATTCCAACTCTCCTTAGTTCATAAATTTGGTTCTAAAACCCTTAGGGGTCTTGCACTCATGGATATGTAGGGTTTTGGTTCCATGCCTTCCAACCAAAACCAAGTCAAGGACAAGGAACTCACACACCAAGGATCCAAGAGCTAGGACTTGAGATTCATCATCACCTCTTAAGAAGGTAAGAGGGGTTTGTGTTACCTTTCCTAAGGATATAGATTCTAGGTTGTTGTAATGATGACTAGGTGTAGATAATTAATTAAAAGAATAAATCATAGGATAATTAAAGTGTATGAAATGAAAACCTTAGGGAAGTTGATAATGAAAACAAATGAAATAATTGATGAAGAATAGAGAGAGAAACTAGTGTAATGTGTGAGAACGAATATATAAATGATGATGGATAGAAAGGGAATGATGGACTAAGTATATATATATAATTAGGGAGTAATGAGAATAACTAAGGAAATTATAAAGGAATTAAGAGTGGACAATGGAGTGAAAATAAATAGAGACTCAGTGTACACTTGGAAAGATATGGAAATTATGATAGGAATGAAATATTACATTATTGGGATAACTAAGAGGTAGGTAAAGAAAAGGGAAAGTGTTGATGATAGACTGGATTTAATTTAGGAAGATGGCGGATAATAGTTATGGAAGGTTTAGAAAAATGTATACTAAGAGAAAATGACGAATGTATGATAGGAGAAAATGTTGATTTAGTGCTAAATAAATAGTGTGATTGATAAATGTGTATGAGAGGGAATTATTAACGAGAAGGGCAATTGTGGCTAAAACGGGGTACGAGTGCTAAAGTTTGCAATGAAATTGAATGGAAATTATATAGAGAATGATGTTAAAAGTAAGGGGAATAATTGAACAATGGAACTATATGGTTAATGTAAGAAGGACCCACCTATTTAGGTGTGGATATAGGAATGTGAAATGGTGAATTTAGGACATGAATGATGGTGTAAGTACGAATGACCCTCCCAAAGGGAGTGCGAATATGTGAATGTGTATGAATGACCCTTCCAATGGAAGTGAGAAATATGTAGTGTATATAATGGACCCTCCATAGCGGAGCGTGTATATAATGGACCCTCCATAGCGGAGCGTGTATATAATGGACCCTCCATAGCGGAGCGTGTATATAATGGACCCTCCATAGCGGAGCGTGTATATAATGGACCCTCCATAGCGGAGCGTGTATATTATGGACCCTCCATAAAGGAGTGGATATGTGTATGTATATGGACCCTCCATAGAGGAGTGGATAGATGCGTGTTATGGACCCTCCCTAGGGGAGCGTGATTATGTATATTATGGACCCACCTATATGGTGTGTGTAAATGAGATTAGGACCCGCCCTTGTGGTGTGCGATTAAATGGTAATAGGACCCACCGAACGGTGAGAGAAAGTTAAGAAAAGAATGAAATGATTAGAAAGGTACAGGGACAAAATGAAAATGAAATGACAATTTAATTTAATTGAAAAGTAAGATTGGAAGCAGGATTACTATGAAGGCAGAATGGACATAAGGCTTATGTGATCGAGAATGGACTTGTACATGAATACCTGAAAATGAATTCTAGGCTAACAGATAATTTTATTGTGATAGGGCCTAGTTTGTCAGCTATGCTTCTTAGAAGCTATATTCCTTAGTACTGTGTAATGCTACCCTTCTTGCTATATTTTTACAGGTACAGAAGCAGAGCATGCACTAGCCGTGGCCGAGCTGGGGCACACTCCACAACGTGGAGTGTGAATATTAGGGGTGTGATTGTATGCTGATCCGAGAATTTAACTTTGGCTTTTGATGTATATAAATATTATGTATTACCTTTTGGGGAAATTAAACTATTTCGTAACTTGATTAACATTGTTTTGGAGATGATGTATTTGAATGTAATGAACTGATATATTTTGTCCTGCTGGCATGCTGTTGATTTTATAAAAATATTATTACAGGTTTTCAGGGCAAACTCATATTTTGGAAATGTCCATAAAACAAAGGAAACTCTGTCCGTTTTGACAGAGATTTTTATAAGCTAAAATGGTTTTAAAAAGAAATTTTTAAGTCACTAAATCTATCGGGGTAATTAGAGTATTAATTAAGATAGGGTGTTACATTTTGGTATCAGAGCAGTTTTTCCTCGGCCCTTGGAGTTAATCATTACTCCAGTGGTTACTCACCAAGCGAGTAATCGGTATAGAGTCAAATGTTTAAGTTATGGTGCTAGAATGGTTAAATAGTTATTTAGTTGCATAAGTATTAACTAGTTGCTCCGTTCAGGACTTAGTCAATATGGCTGGAAGGCGTGCAAAAAACGACAGAATAGCTGCTATCCTGGAAAGAATGGTCCAGATGCAGCAAGCTCAGGCAACGAATATGGCTCAAATGCAACAGGCCCACGCTGCAAATATCGCTCAAATGCATCACAATCAGGCGGAGAACATAGCAGCAGCGGTGGCGGCAGCAGCAGCAACAGCTGTGAACCTTCAACAACCGGCTCCGGTCGCGATCGATTGGATGGCCCGATTCTGAAAGAACGAGCCTCCAAAGTTTGAAGGAGGATTCAATCCTGATGGAGCGCAACTCTGGCTTTAGGGGATCGAGAAGATTTTCCGCTCTATGGCACCACCGGATGAGCAAAGAATTGTACTGGCGCAATATATGTTAATAGGGGAAGCGGAGCACTGGTGGGATCAGATGCGAAGGGGTTTAGAAGCAGGACATCAGGCAATTACTTGGGATCTTTTTAAGATCCGATTTTTGGAAAAGTATTTTCCTGAGGATGTCCGCAGAGAAAAGGAGATCGCTTTTCTGCAGCTAGTGCAAGGGGATCTGAGCGTCGGGGAGTATGCTGCTAAGTTTGAAGATCTGATCCGATATGCTGGAAGTTACAGAGACGCTGATGAAAGGACTAAATGCATCAAATTCGAGACAGGACTTCGTTCAGAGATTAAGATGGCCTTTGAGTATCAGAACATTGCAAATTTGTCCCAACTGGTTAACATGACCAGTACTTATGAAAAGAGTAGGAAGCACAGGGCGAAAGAGAAAGTTAAGAGTGGGCAGAAGGCAGGAGGTCCAATCAGAAATGATGGGCCAACTCAAAGATCAAGCCCCTATGTTGTTCCCCACAACAGGGCAGCAGTCCCAAGGGTTAAGGGCAAGAGTGAGACTGCTGTGGATACTTCTCCGTCATGCTCACATTGTGGAAAGCGGCATGGTGGAGAGTGCTGGTTCTGGAACCAAACTAGAAGAAGTTTTAGTTGTTTTGTGTGCGGACAATCCGGACACTATGCTGCTAATTGTCCCATGAATGCTAAGAAGAAAGAGGTGAATACAGCTAGAGCCCATCCAGTAGGTGCAGGACGATCTATCCAGAGGGGAAAGGTACTCACTTCGGAAAGGAAGGGAGTGGAGAATGCAGGAAAGCCGAACTGAGGTAAACGTTGAGTCTCTGATACTCTCTGGGAGATGATGTTTAATTATCGAGTCACATGCTTATATGCGTCCTTTAATTACTTGAACGAAAATGAAGTTGCTTAAAATTAGAAATCCCCTATGAGTCTTAGGTGTTGATCCTTGATGATCAGAAACCTCTTTAGTGAAAACTTGGAAAAGCATGTGCTATTTAGAGCCTTGATCCCCAATCTCTGAATAAAGAAGTTATGTAATTTAAGAAAAACGCATAGATGCAACTACACTTGTTAGGAAGAAAACAAAAAGAATAAAGTGCTAAGTTTTTGAATGCCAAGTAGAAAGTAACCAAACTTCGTGATAATGTCGTTGTTTAATAGAATGTAAGAATAGAGCTGACCACTCTGCTCCTACATCTGTTAAATGATGATGCTATCAGCAAAATCGTCGATGATGTGCTGTTAACGGACGTAAGATTGGGGTCGGTCGCCTCGATCTTTGCATCTATTAACGGACGATGTCATGGCAATCTTCTTAATAAAGTGAGAAATTAATTGCGGTAGGAATTCTGCAAATACAAAGATCCATTAGTGGGATAGACACTAACTTGAATGGTGTTCTTCCCAAAATTCCTTACGCCTAATCGAGTACTAGACCCACAACGAAGCTTATGGATAAGAGTCTTTAGTTACACAAAACCCCGGGATCTCACCAAGATCCCTGAACGGACAAACGTAAGAGAAGCCAATCTTAATAATTGTGTGAAGGAGCCACACAAAAATCGGTTAGCTTGATTCGAATTCGTACTCCCATTGAGTACAAGAACTTAGGGGTATACGGGTACAAAGGGGGTATGCCCATGATAAGTGGGGGAGAACTTAATTACGAAACATTAAAGATCTTTGTCGGGGTAACCACGGAGTGAGGTGTAGACAAGCGGGAGCGACGGAATTAAGGAGTAAAATTGTAAAAAGTTTCCAATGGGATGGTTCTCCAATTGAAGGAATTGAACGGAATTTCGGGGACGAAATTCTAATAAGTGGGGGAGAATTGTAACATCCTAAAGTTTATTTTAAATGGAATTATTATTATTAACCTAAGAAAAATTGGAATAATGACTTAATGAATTTTGGTAGATAGGTGAGTGGTGATTATAAGTCCTAGGGGTTGTATAGAAGGCAGTTGTGGCTTCGGGCAAAGTCATATAAGCGAAATTGGGAGTTAAATCGGTGTTTTAGATGTTAGAAATCGACCGAAAAGAGAAAATTAGAAATTTATTATAGGATGCTAAGAAAATAAATTCCACCGTTGGATATGAAGTTTATGGGGTGAAGAAGCTTGTCTAAAAATTTGGACCCGATCCGACGGTTAATGAAAAAGTTACGGCGAATCGAAGTTTGGAAATTCTGGTGCACGCCGAGGCGCACCGGTGCACGCCCAGGCGCACCACTGTTCATTGGTGCACCAACTCAGGAGCTTTTTCGCTCAAGCGCACCAGTCCGTGCGCCCAGGCGCGCTCGTGAGGCACCAGCCCCACCAATTCGCGTTTTGGCGCGCCAGATCCCCCTCCTGACCGCACCATCCGCACGCACCAAGCACCAAGCCAGAAGTTGGTGCAGATCTCGCGCTCAGGAGCGCCAGACGTGCGCCCAGGCGCGCACGCGCAGCAGCACCAGATCTGGTGCGTTGGTTGAGAAACTTGGGGCCAAAGTTTAGATCTTGGCCACACGATTTGTGCTGCTCCCTAGGCTGAACATAAGGCACCAAAAACACTTCATCACCTTTCAACTCCAACCCAAATCCATCATCTTCATCAAGCTCTCTCAAGCTCCAAGACCATTCTCATCATCATCCCACCATAAACACTTGATTCTTGGGCACCTCAACCCAAAATCAAACAAAACCCATCAAACCTTGCTCCATGGATGTTGTTTGAAGCTCATCTCTTCTCCTCCCTTGGTTCACACGAGTTACCCCCTCCTTCCATTGTTCTTGGTTTTCAATTTCCACAATTGATTGGGGTAAGTTAGCTTCATGCCATATGCTCATTTCCTTTCCATTCCAACTCTCCTTAGTTCATAAATTTGGTTCTAAAACCCTTAGGGGTCTTGCACTCATGGATATGTAGGGTTTTGGTTCCATGCCTTCCAACCAAAACCAAGTCAAGGACAAGGAACTCACACACCAAGGATCCAAGAGCTAGGACTTGAGATTCATCATCACCTCTTAACAAGGTAAGAGGGGTTTGTGTTACCTTTCCTAAGGATATAGATTCTAGGTTGTTGTAATGATGACTAGGTGTAGATAATTAATTAAAAGAATAAATCATAGGATAATTAAAGTGTATGAAATGAAAACCTTAGGGAAGTTGATAATGAAAACAAATGAAATAATTGATGAAGAATAGAGAGAGAAACTAGTGTAATGTGTGAGAACGAATATATAAATGATGATGGATAGAAAGGGAATGATGGACTAAGTATATATATATATATATAATTAGGGAGTAATGAGAATAACTAAGGAAATTATAAAGGAATTAAGAGTGGACAATGGAGTTGAAATAAATAGAGACTCGGTGTACACTTGGAAAGATATGGAAATTATGATAGGAATGAAATATTACATTATTGGGATAACTAAGAGGTAGGTAAAGAAAAGGGAAAGTGTTGATGATAGACTGGATTTAATTTAGGAAGATGGCGGATAATAGTTATGGAAGGTTTAGAAAAATGTATACTAAGAGAAAATGACGAATGTATGATAGGAGAAGATGTTGATTTAGTGCTAAATAAATAGTGTGATTGATAAATGTGTATGAGAGGGAATTATTAACGAGAAGGGCAATTGTGGCTAAAACGGGGTACGAGTGCTAAAGTTTGAAATGAAATTGAATGGAAATTATATAGAGAATGATGTTAAAAGTAAGGGGAATAATTGAACAATGGAACTATATGGTTAATGTGAGAAGGACCCACCTATTTAGGTGTGGATATAGGAATGTGAAATGGTGAATTTAGGACATGAATGATGGTGTAAGTACGAATGACCCTCCCAAAGGGAGTGCGAATATGTGAATGTGTATGAATGACCCTTCCAATGGAAGTGAGAAATATGTAGTGTATATAATGGACCCTCCATAGCGGAGCGTGTATATAATGGACCCTCCATAGCGGAGCGTGTATATAATGGACCCTCCATAGCGGAGCGTGTATATTATGGACCCTTCCTAGGGGAGCGTGATTATGTATATTATGGAACCGCCTATATGGTGTGTGTAAATGAGATTAGGACCCGCCCTTGTGGTGTGCGATTAAATGGTAATAGGACCCACCGAACGGTGAGAGAAAGTTAAGAAAAGAATGAAATGATTAGAAAGGTACAGGGACAAAATGAAAATGAAATGAGAATTTAATTTAATTGAAAAGTAAGATTGGAAGCAGGATTACTTTGAAGGCAGAATGGACATAAGGCTTAAGTGATCGAGAATGGACTTGTACATGAATACCTGAAAATGAATTCTAGGCTAACAGATAATTTTATTGTGATAGGGCCTAGTTTGTCTGCTATGCTTCTTAGAAGCTATATTCCTTAGTACTGTGTAATGCTACCCTTCTTGCTATATTTTTACAGGTACAGAAGCAGAGCATGCACTAGCCGTGGCCGAGCAGGGGCACACTCCACAATGTGGAGTGTGAATATTAGGGGTGTGATTGTATGCTGATCCGAGAATTTAACTTTGGCTTTTGATGTATATAAATATTATGTATTACCTTTTGGGGAAATTAAACTATTTCGTAACTTGATTAACATTGTTTTGGAGATGATGTATTTGAATGTAATGAACTGATATATTTTGCCCTGCTGGCATGCTGTTGATTTTATAAAAATATTATTACAGGTTTTCAGGGCAAACTCATATTTTGGAAATGTCCATAAAACAAAGGAAACTCTGTCCGTTTTGACAGAGATTTTTATAAGCTAAAATGGTTTTAAAAAGAAATTTTTAAGTCACTAAATCTATCGGGGTAATTAGAGTATTAATTAAGATAGGGTGTTACATAATTATATTATATAGATGCTTTAGGAATTGAAAATATTTTTCTGACTTTTCTATATGCTAGTCGAATTTTAGAGAAAAAGGAATACAAGTAATTAAATTTTTCTAAATGATTTGATGATTGTTTTAGTATGTTTAGGGAATATATTACATGTTTATATGGAAAAGATTAATTTTGAAAGTTTTATTTTAATTCTGGAAATTTGATCTTTATTCTGAAAAATTTATTTATTTAAGACCCCAAGTAATTATTTTTGAGAATGTTAGTGATACCTTGTTTATATGTGCAAATGTAATGTAGAAACAAATAGAAATAAGTGTTTTTGATTAATTACTTTGATTTTATAAAAAAAATTAAGTTGCTGTCCAGAATTTAGAATGTATGAAAAAGTAATGTTTTATTAGAAATAATTGTATTTATAAGTCTTTAGCACAAGTAGGAATTATATATGATTGTTTTGGATTGTTTTACTTGAAATTATTGAAATGATGCAACTTTTCTGGGGCTGTACAGCAGATGCAACTATTTTATTTTGTTTAATTTTAGTTATTTTATTATAGTAGAAGTTGTAATAAGAATTTAGGAAGAATCGGCATGTGTTTTCGAGTTTCTGTTTAAGAGAAATTGAATTTTTAAGTTTATGTATGCATGCTGTCCAAAAGTGTGAAATGTACAGTATTCATGTTGTGACTTGTTCTTGAATGATTAGATATGTGAAATTCATATTAATCTTGAAGTATAAATGTTTAGGATTAAAAGTGGATTTTTAGAAGTAATTTTAGAATAATTATAAGTAAGGTTGTATATGTGTTTGAATAAAATATTGTTTGTACTTGTATGAAGAATGATTGAAGGATGTTCTTGAAAAAGAAATATTGATTTGATATTGGATTTTAAAAGGTTTTTAAAAGGTTTCTTTTTTATGAGTTATTTTCTAAGTATTTACATGATTTCAAAGGCTTTGAGAAATTAATGTTTTCAAAGGATATATTTGGTTAGTTACTGTTAAGTTGGTGTGAATATCTGCAAAGGTTATTGTGTAAAAATAATTATGTGAATGTACTGATGTTTGAGAGTGAATCTTCTGTAATCTGATTTTGGTCTGTAACTTAATCTAATTAATGATAAAGAAAGTATTTTGGATTTTGAATGTTCGAGTTTACTTTCTTATTTAATTATATATGCTTATAACATGATTTTTGCAAAACTTGTTTACTGCTTGATCTGATTAAGATTTGCATCAAAAGAAAAATACCTTAAAGTCATGCTGTATGAATAGTCTGAACATGGTAGTTGTTATAAGGTGCTGAGAAGTAAGATTATTAGTAAAAGAAAAATTTAGATTTATTTTCAAGGTGTTATGATTATGTTTTTAAAGTTATATGTTAGAATGATTGTTGATGTGTTAGGTGTTTTTGGTAAATGTTAAATTGGATTTTTAAAGAAGGTGTTTCTGGGCTGTCCAAATGATTAAAAGGTTGCATCAAGTTTAAGTTATTTGTTTTATGTTAATCCTTGAGCGGTAGTTGTTATTGATTTTCAGAGTTAATAAAAAGTATGAAATAATCTTTTTTGATTTAATAATTAGTTCTAAAAAATTTCCATTGACGTTTTAAAGGTTTTGATTCTGTAGAGTATGATTTGTTTTAAGTATTGCAAGTTTTGGTTCAAAGTTTTCTTGATTTCTAAAAGTGATAATGGAAATTGTTGTTAAGGATATGTGGCTTGTGGTTGCTTAATTGTAATTGAGTAGTTATTTATGAAATTATTTTTTAAATATTATTTGGTAAAGGCTTTCGTTCGGATTTGGGGTGACGTGACTTCAAAGCAAGAGGACACTAATTTTGTAGCTTCAACTCAAGGTGAGAGAGAAGCCTTCTTAAGACATAGTGGCATGTAGGGTAATGTTAGGACGTTCCGTATCATCTCAAAGGTCGGAACTAGGGATCTATCGGGTGAGTAGTAAACGGCAATTGTGTGTGTGTTCTGCCGTTCATACGAAAACAACGATCCCTCGAATATAATTGTATGTGTTGGATATTCTGTTTAATTATGATGTTGAATCGATTATAATATTAAATTGTTAATGATAACATGTCTGGCGTATATGTTATATAAACCTGTTATTGGAAAATTGATTCATATGATGATATATTGGAAAATTTTTGGGGAATGATTAAAAGGCTTTATGGTTTAAGAAATTGGTATGGAATCGTTACGGAAATTTATGAAACTTTATAATGTTATCCCTTGATCGCACTGTCATGGTGACGTGCTTGATCATTAAGTTTTGCCGGCCACGTGAATGGTGTAACACCCTAACTTAATTAATACTCTAATTACCCTGATTTAATTAGTGACTTGAAAATTTCTTTTTAAAACCATTTAAACTTATAAAAATCTTTGTTAAATCGGACAGAGTTTCCTTTGTTTTATGGACATTCAAAAAATAAGAGTTCTCCTTGAAAACCTGTTTAACATTATTACATAGCCAGCAGTATGCCAACAGGGCAAAATACAAATCAGTTCAATACATTCGAGAACATTGTCTCCAAAATAATATTCAAGTTATAAAGTAGTTTGATTTCCCCAAAAGATAATACATCATATTTATTTACATCAAAAACCAAAGTTTAACTTTCCGAATCCACATACTATCACACCCCTAATATTCACACTCCACGTTATGGAGTGTGTCCCTGCTCGGCCACGGCTAGTGCACGCTCCGCTTCTGTACCTGTAAAAATATATCAAGAAGGGTAGAATTACACAAAACATAGAAATATAGCCTCTACAAAAGCATAGTAATAAACCAAGGCCCTACCCTACACCATACTAAACAAATCACACACTACTTCACTATCCTCTTATACTACTCAACATTTCCTTATGATTTCAGTTACATACTTTCTCTATGCTTTTCAAGTCTTTCCAATACTTTCCATTCATTCCGACACCTTTCGGTGGGTTCTAATCACATCTACTCGCGCCATATAGGCGGGTCCATCATTTCACATTATCACGCTAGCGCTCCCGAAGGGAGGGTCCATATCATGCGTCTATCCACTCCTCTATGGAGGGTCCATAAGCATACACATATCCACTCCTAAATGGAGGGTCCATAATATACACGCTCCGCTATGGAGGGTCCATTATATACACGCTCCGCTATGGAGGGTCCATTATATACACGCTCCGCTATGGAGGGTCCATTATATTTTCACACTCCACTTAGGGAGGGTCCATATAGATTACACATATTCTCACTTCCATCGGAAGGGTCATTCATAAACATTAACATATTCACACTCCCTTAGGGAGGGTCATTATTCAACTCCACTTAGGGAGAGTCATTAACACATATATCCATTCACATCGTAAACTCATCTTTTCACATTCCTATATTCACTCCTCAATAGGTGGGTTCTTCTCACATTAACCATATCATTCCATTGTTCAAGTATTCACTCACTTTCATCTCATTCCCTATATAATTTCTATTCAATTCATTGCACACTTTAGCACTCATAGCCCATTTTAGCCACAAATGCCCCTTTGTGTTATTAATTCACTTTCATACACATTTATCACTCACATTATTTATTTATCACTAAGTCAACATTTTCCCCTAGTATTCATTTATCATTTTCTCTTAGCATACATTCTTCTATATTTTCCATACATAGTTTCCATCATCTTCCCGAATTAAAACCAGTCTATCATTAACACTTCCCCTTTTCTTTACCTATCTCATAATTATCCCAATAATATAATATTTCATTCCTTCCACAATCTCCATATCTTTTCAAGCTTACCACCAGTCTCTAATTAATTTTACTCTATCATTCACCCTTAATTTCCTTTATAACTTTCTTATGGTTCATCAACTAGTTATTCTCATTACTCTCAAATTATATAGTTACTTAGTCCATTATTAACTTTCTATCCATTATCACTTATATGTTTGTTCTCACAAATTTGACTAGCTTCTCCTTCTATTTTCCATTAATTATTTCTTTTAATTTCATTATCAAATACCCTAAGGTTTTTATGCTATACTCCCTCTCTACCCCTAGCCATCACTATAACTAAAGAGAATCTACTTCCTAAGCTAAGGTAATACGAACCCTCTTACCTTCTTAATGGAGGATGATGATAAATTCAAGTTCTAGCTCCTTGATTCCTTGGTATGTGAGTTCCTTGCCCTTGACTTGGTTTTGAGTTGGAAGGCATGAAACACAACCCCTATGTAGCAAAAAGTGCATGAATCCTAGGGTTTTAGAGCACAATTTCTATGGGTTAAGGAAAGTTGAAATGGAAAGGAAAGCACTCATGGCATGAAGCTTACTTACCCAATTAATGGTGGAAAATTGAAAAGCCAAAGAGAATGGAAGGAGGGAGTAACTCGTGAGGTCTAAGGGAGGAAGAGGATGGAGCTTTAACCCATCTCCATGGTGAAAAGCTTGATGGAGTTTGGTGGTTTTGGGTTTGAGGTGCCCAAAACAATGTGTTTATGGTGGGATGTTGATGGGTGTGTGATGGGGTTGGGTTCTTGGTAGAATGGTGAGTATGATGGTTGCTTGGTTTGATTCTTGGGATTTATGTGATTGATGTTGGTTTGTGCTTCTTGGACCAAGGAGGAGAGAAGGGTGGAGAGAGTGGAAGAATGAGGAGGATGATGGAAGAGGAGGATGAGGAGGAAATGTGGTGTTGTTGTTGTTGTAGTTTGCTTTATGCCAGGACAAAGTGAATCGGACGGCTGGGGCTGGGCAACTTGGTGCCCAAGCTGAAACCAACGCACCAGATCTAATCTGGTGCCGCGCGCGCCTGAGCGCGGTTCAGACGCGCCTGAGCGCGGGATCTGCACCAGCCTGTGTTGCTGGTGCGTGGTGCGTGGGCTGGTGCGGTCAGGGGTGGAAATTGGCGCGCCAAATCGTGAGTCTGATGCGTCTGATGCGCCTGGGGCGCGCCTGGGCGAGCTGGTGCCTCGCCTGGGCGGGAGAGTCAGCACCAGCACCAAGCTGGTGCATGGCTGATGCGCTAGAAAGGAGAATGGTGCGCCAGGTGGGGATTTCTGGTGCGCCAATATGCAACTGGTGCGTGGCTGGTGCGTGGCTGGCGCGCCTGAGCGCACGAAATGGTGCGCCTGAGCGTTAAGCTCCCTGGTTCAGCACCAATGAACAGTGGTGCACGCTTGGGCGTGCACCGGTGCGCCTGGGCGTGCACCAGAATTTCAACTCTTCGATTCGCCGTAACTTTTTCGTTAACCGTCGGATCGGGTCCAAATTTTTAGACAAGCTTCTTCATCCCATAAGCTTCATATCCAACGGTGGAATTTATTTTCTTGGCATCCTATAATAAATTTCTAACTTTCTCTTTTCGGTCGATTTCTAACATCGAAAACGGCGATTTAACTCCCGATTTCGCTTATATGACTTTGCCCGAAGCCAAAATTGCCTTCTATACAGCCCCTATGACTTATAATTACCACTCACCTATCCACCAAAATTCATTAAGCCACTTTTTCCAATTTTTCTAAGGTTTTTATTAATAATCTAATTTAAAATAAAGTTTGGGATGTTACAAATGGAACGCCGTGGATGTGAGCTCGGTTTGAAATTCGGTGTGATGTGGAAGCGCCTGTGATAGGTTAATCCCTTAGAGGTTGGGACCCGTTAGAAGTGTGGCTTAGAATGGGTCGACAACAATTAGGAATGTTCAACTTAGTAAAACCCTTCAATGATTTAAAAGACTTAAAAGACATAGGAACCCTTTATTTTAAACCTTGCATTGAGAGTGAAGTAGTGGAGAGGAAAGACACCCTGATTATCTACGGATACTCAGGTATGCTTGGAGATAGGAGTTCTTCAAGTGATGATTGCAATAGGGGAGGGCAAGGACGGTGAAACGTCAAGAAGCTAAGCCTCGAGTACTTCTCTAGGCGGGACGGGACTACAATGACAAGGTTCACGCAGAAGTCTGGGCTTTCGTCGTAGCGAGGACTGCAGGCCAACTGGAGATAGTGCTGTCGCCCCCTTGAGCAAATCATAGATGGTGAGAGGGAACCTGAACGGGGCTAGAAGTTCGGTAAGGGTTGGGTTTTTTGGAAACTTTTATGAAATGAATCTTGTTGACCGCCGGTGTTGGTCACATGAATTTTTATATCTTACTGACCACTGGCGATGGTATAGCCTTTTCGTTTACCGACTTTGATGCCAGTGTGGCTAGGGTTCCTGTGCGTCCCATCTGCTTTCCGAACTAGGATATGGTTGGACTTGTGGAGGAGATGTAACGTGTGTGATATCCATCCCTTGAACCTCGGTAATGGTACCCCCCTTTTTGATTTACCGATGGTATGAAACTTAGAGACTAAAGATAATTTAACGGCTATGGTTTTAAGAGGTATAACCTTCTTGGGAAAAGATTTTATGGTAATAAATGCAATAAGGTAATGGTAATAATGATGTACATGTTTGTGTGGTCTTAATATTCCCCTATGGTAAGCCCACGCCGTTGACGATAATATCGTTCGGAAGTGCTTACTCTCTCTATTTCCCCTTTCCTGTGGGCATTGGGAACAATGTCTATAGATGGCAGATCAAGGAGTGGTAGCTTAAGACAGGAAGAGCATCATGAGATGACGCACGTACAAGGAGAAAGCAGAAGCGGCAATCGAGCAATCTTCTAGACATTTGTGATAGGAGATAGCAATGAAGACTTGTAGTATGAGATAGGATAGTCTTTGCTTTGTATCCTATCTTAAGGTGATTAGGACATGATTAATCTGTCCCGAATGTAACCCCAGTTGTAATATGGATTATTTTAAAAGAAGTTCTTTTTTATGTATGAAGTTAATTTAAATAATTAAATATTTTCCGCAAATTAACCATCGAATAATTTTGGCATCACGAAAAGGAGCCTTTTGGAAAAGTGTTAGTGACATCTCTTTTTGGAAAGGAATTTTATATTGCGAGTTATGAACCAAATATTGAAAACCAAATGAATCAAATTGTTTTATGAAAACCTTTTTGTAAAAGAATTAAAATGAAATGGTTTGGTAATGTTTATTTAAAAAAAAATGGCGCAAATTTTTAGTGAAAATTCTATTTCCAAATCGGGGTGTTACATTTAGTGGTATCAGAGCGATGGTTGTCCTTAGTGGCCTTAAGCATAGTCTTACAAGCTTTCTTTGTGTGACTTGTTTGTTAGTATGTAGGATGAATGTCCTTTGTGGCTTAAAGCATAGCCTTATATGCTTTCCTTGTATGACCCTCTGCTTAGTCTAAGACTTAAAACTCCACGTGTGTAGAAGAATCGCAATGGCACGTCGACAAGAAAATGAGGAACCGGTGAACGCTCAACAACAAGTTGCTATGATGGCTCAGACAGCTGCAGTTTTGGCAGGAGTAAGGGATAACATGAACCTTATGCTCCAACAACTTCAACAGAATCAGAATGCGAATGCTGGTAGGCAAGGAATCAGAGGACTCGACGAATTTTGTCATAGGAATCCAAAGGAATTCCCTGGGGGTTTCGCATCGGAAGAAGCGGAAGTATGGGTAGCAAGTTTGGAAAGGATTTTTGGAGGAATGGTGCAGTGCACCGACGAGCAAAAGATCGCCTATGCTGGATACATGATGGTAGGAGAAGCGGCCGACTGATGGCGTAATGAGAAACAAGCCTTAGGAGGAGAACTTGGAGCGCTGACTTGGAATCAGTTCAAGGACAGACTATTGGTAAAATACTTTCCGGAACATTTGAAGACAGCTAAGGAGTTAGAGTTTCTGCGATTGGAACAAGGTAATATGACTATGGGGGAGTATGGACCCAACTGTCCTTATGAAAATCCCAACTGCTTTAATTGCAACAAACCAGGACACACTGCGAAGAACTGTTGGGAACCAAAGCGTGAAATGCGTTCTGATAGACCAAAAGGAAACGGAAGAATGTTCGCTATGGTTGGGAATAAGGATGCTAATGCTGCTAGTCGTTCTTAGGATTGATGTGTGTATGTTGTTTGAACGAAGTGGGTTTATCCACTCGTCTTGTCTAGTCTTTTGATTGTTTTGTTACTTGACTTGTTTTGAAGGAGTTTTTCTTCTCGTACTTTGATATTTTAAGTTGGAATTTTTTTTGATTCAATGCATGAATGCAGTTATTTTCACAAGAATGTAATGCCTTATTTTCAATAGCATAGTATTTCTCGGGGACGAGAAATCTCTAAGTTGGGGAGGATTGTGAGATCCGCAATTTTACCCAATTTAATTAAATTATAATAATTGTATTTTTGCTTTATTTTATTTGGTAGTATTTATTTTAGGGATAATTTAATGAAATTTGTTATTAAAAAGTTGGTTTTGGTTATATAATTATATATATGTGGCGTTAATACATATGCATAAAATTATAAATTTCTAATTAATAAAAGAGAAAATTATTTTTGGGATAGAAATAATTAGTAAGTATATTTTTATCTGAGAAAAATAATTTTTTGAGTGATTTTTATTAATGTTTGGACAAAAATGTGAATTTTCAAGTTATAGTGTTTTTAACTTCAAAAATGCATATTTTTTAAACCGTACGTCGAAAAATTACAAACGATATATCAAAACGATCGTATCGAAGTCTAGATTATGAAAATGTAAAGCTTTGATTTTTATTTTAGAGTTTTCGAAATTTTATCACTGCTACAATATTAAACGAATTTTTGAGTTTTAAGAACCAATGTATGGTTTTAATGCATTAAATAACCTTTTGACTAAAGAATATTTTATTTTGAAAATGAAAATACATTTCTGAAGTTGTATAATGTACTATTATTCAAATTAAGTGTATTTTCGTATTTTTATTATTTTTAAATTATTTGAAAACTTAGAAAGTGTATTTTTGAAGGAAATGATCTTAGGACTTCAAAAATTCATAACTTTCAAACCGTAAGTCCAAAAATTATAAACTTTATATGAAAACGATCGTATTAAAATGTAGTATCTTGAAATGTAAAAATAAAATTTTTATTTTACTATTTGCGAAAAGTTTTGTACAGTAGGTAGAAAATCAAATTTTGATAGTTGATATGATTGGATAATTATGTAGGCACCTCCATAATGAACCAATGAAAAATTTTCTCTCCTATTTTAATATATATAAACCGTCCAAAAATTAGTAGAAAGAGGGGAAGAATAGTTCTGAAGTTTGTGAGAATAAACCATGAATTAAAATGCTTTAGGAATCAACAAAATCCCATTTAATGCTAGTTCATGTTCCAAGTAGTATTTGAAATTTTTTGACCATGACTTGATGAAGAGGGACCGAAATTTGAGTCTGAAAATTGAGGGAAATGGATCACTTCAACACCTATAAATAGATAGCCTAGTTCCCACATTTTTCACACACAAACCTTGATAGTTTTACAAGAGAAAAAAAATAAAATTCTAAGAGAAAATTGAGAGAGAGGGACGAGTTTGCTATAGGAAGGAGGGAGGAATTGCTTTGTCTCTTGAAGATTTCTTAAGCTTAAGGAGTAGAGGTAACCCAAAATCACTTATTTATTTAAGCTATTTTTAAGTTGTTTTGTTTATATTTTTGTTTAAACCTTCTCAATTTCTTCTATAGTCAAGTTCTAAATTTTTATTTTCATTTTAAAGTTATTTTTGAATAAGTGATATTGTTCTTGAGTCATATGAATTAAGAATGAGAAAAGGGAGACAAAAATGGTGTTTAAAGGGATTTATCTCCCCTTTTCTTTAATTCTTAAGATGGCTAAATGTTTTTGATGAGTTTGATCAATTTATTTTCTGGGTTTATTTTATTTCTAAGATCATATGAAGTATAGAAAATTTTGTATGGTTAAATAAGTTTTTATTCTTTATCTTTTAATTGTTTTTGTTTCTTTATAATAAGGAATAAGAATCAATAAGTAAATAACAATGAAAAAAAAATTAATTTCTGGTATATGTATATATATATATATAGGCCGTGTCACGTAATAAGAAATTAATGGTTGATTTGTGTAATTTTGATATATGGATTGTATTGTTGTTTAATAAAATAAAAGAGAATGAAAATGAATAAAAGAATTAAAAAGGATTTTTATTTTATTTTCTTTTATTCTGGACGTGTAATATATATATATATATATATATAATTATATTGTATGATAATTGTTGTTATTTCATGTGTATTTGAGTTATAGTTAAGAATGAAAACAAATAGGTATTTTCTTTAAAGTGAAAATGAAATGAAAATGATTTAAAGGAACTAAAATGATTTTGAAAATAAAATAATTTTTTTGGAAAATTTTAATGCAAATGAAGTGTATGGAATTATATGTTATGGAAATTTTTATGTAATTGTTATTGTTTGTTTGTATTTGATTTTCTTTTGTTAGGATTTAAGTTTAATAAGAACAATGAATTAGGATAATAAGCAAAAAAATAAATTTTCTGGAAAAAAATAAAAAGAATAGACCGTGAGGTCTATTGCATTATTTTAAAATTATTTTTTTTTGTAATTTGTTTGATTGATTGATGTATAGTTAAATTATAGTTAATTGTTTAAAAGAAATAGGAAAAATGGTAGTTGTTATAAACCTATAAGAACATGTATTTGTGATTAATTGTATAAGTATGTGGTTGATGTGTTTATAAATATTAGTTGCTGGAAAAAGTGAATTATTTTCTAAAAGAGATCTATTTTATATTTTGTTAATGATTAAACCTCTTATTTTTAGTATACCAAATGATGTAATTATATTATATAGATGCTTTAAGAATTGAAAATATTTTTCTGACTTTTCTATATGCTAGTCGAATTTTAGAGAAAAAGGAATACAAGTAATTAAATTTTTCTAATTGATTTGATGATTGTTTTAGTATGTTTAGGGAATATATTACATGTTTATATGGAAAAGATTAATTTTGAAAGTTTTATTTTAATTCTGGAAATTTGATCTTTATTCTGAAAAATTTATTTATTTAAGACCCCAAGTAATTATTTTTGAGAATGTTAGTGATACCTTGTTTATATGTGCAAATGTAATGTAGAAACAAATAGAAATAAGTGTTTTTGATTAATTACTTTGATTTTATAAAAAAAATTAAGTTGCTGTCCAGAATTTAGAATGTATGAAAAAGTAATGTTTTATTAGAAATAATTGTATTTATAAGTCTTTAGCACAAGTAGGAATTATATATGATTGTTTTGGATTGTTTTACTTGAAATTATTGAAATGATGCAACTTTTCTGGGGCTGTACAGCAGATGCAACTATTTTATTTTGTTTAATTTTAGTTATTTTATTATAGTAGAAGTTGTAATAAGAATTTAGGAAGAATCGGCATGTGTTTTCGAGTTTCTGTTTAAGAGAAATTGAATTTTTAAGTTTATGTATGCATGCTGTCCAAAAGTGTGAAATGTACAGTATTCATGTTGTGACTTGTTCTTGAATGATTAGATATGTGAAATTCATATTAATCTTGAAGTATAAATGTTTAGGATTAAAAGTGGATTTTTAGAAGTAATTTTAGAATAATTATAAGTAAGGTTGTATATGTGTTTGAATAAAATATTGTTTGTACTTGTATGAAGAATGATTGAAGGATGTTCTTGAAAAAGAAATATTGATTTGATATTGGATTTTAAAAGGTTTCTTTTTTATGAGTTATTTTCTAAGTATTTACATGATTTCAAAGGCTTTGAGAAATTAATGTTTTCAAAGGATATATTTGGTTAGTTACTGTTAAGTTGGTGTGAATATCTGCAAAGGTTATTGTGTAAAAATAATTATGTGAATGTACTGATGTTTGAGAGTGAATCTTCTGTAATCTGATTTTGGTCTGTAACTTAATCTAATTAATGATAAAGAAAGTATTTTGGATTTTGAATGTTCGAGTTTACTTTCTTATTTAATTATATATGCTTATAACATGATTTTTGCAAAACTTGTTTACTGCTTGATCTGATTAAGATTTGCATCAAAAGAAAAATACCTTAAAGTCATGCTGTATGAATAGTCTGAACATGGTAGTTGTTATAAGGTGCTGAGAAGTAAGATTATTAGTAAAAGAAAAATTTAGATTTATTTTCAAGGTGTTATGATTATGTTTTTAAAGTTATATGTTAGAATGATTGTTGATGTGTTAGGTGTTTTTGGTAAATGTTAAATTGGATTTTTAAAGAAGTGTTTCTGGGCTGTCCAAATGATTAAAAGGTTGCATCAAGTTTAAGTTATTTGTTTTATGTTAATCCTTGAGCGGTAGTTGTTATTGATTTTCAGAGTTAATAAAAAGTATGAAATAATCTTTTTTGATTTAATAATTAGTTCTAAAAAATTTCCATTGACGTTTTAAAGGTTTTGATTCTGTAGAGTATGATTTGTTTTAAGTATTGGAAGTTTTGGTTCAAAGTTTTCTTGATTTCTAAAAGTGATAAAGGAAATTGTTGTTAAGGATATGTGGCTTGTGGTTGCTTAATTGTAATTGAGTAGTTATTTATGAAATTATTTTTTAAATATTATTTGGTAAAGGCTTTCGTTCGGATTTGGGGTGACGTGACTTCAAAGCAAGAGGACACTAATTTTGTAGCTTCCACTCAAGGTGAGAGAGAAGCCTTTTTAAGACATAGTGGCATGTAGGGTAATGTTAGGACGTTCCGTATCATCTCAAAGGTCGGAACTAGGGATCTATCGGGTGAGTAGTAAACGGCAATTGTGTGTGTGTTCTGCCGTTCATACGAAAACAACGATCCCTCGAATATAATTGTATGTGTTGGATATTCTGTTTAATTATGATGTTGAATCGATTATAATATTAAATTGTTAATGATAACATGTCTGGCGTATATGTTATATAAACCTGTTATTGGAAAATTGATTCATATGATGATATGTTGGAAAATTTTTGGGGAATGATTAAAAGGCTTTATGGTTTATGAAATTGGTATGGAATCGTTACGGAAATTTATGAAACTTTATAATGTTATCCCTTGATCGCACTGTTATGGTGACGTGCTTGATCATTAAGTTTTGCCGGCCACGTGAATGGAACGCCGTGGTTGTGAGCTCGGTTTGGAATTCGCTGTGATGTGGAAGCGCCTGTGATAGGTTAATCCCTTAGAGGTCGGGACCCGTTAGAAGTGTGGCTTAGAATGGGTCGACCACAATTAGGAATGTTCAACTTAGTAAAACCCTTCGATGATTTAAAAGACTTAAAAGACATAGGAACCCTTTATTTTAAACCTTGCGTTGAGAGTGAAGTAGTGGAGAGGAAAGACACCCTGATTATCTACGGATACTCAGGTATGCTTGGAGATAGGAGTTCTTCAAGTGATGATTGCAATAGGGGAGGGCGAGGATGGTGAAACGTCAAGAAGCCTCGAGTACTTCTCTAGGCGGGACGGGACTACAATGACAAGGTTCACGCAGGAGTCTGGGCTTTCGTCGTAGCGAGGACTGCAGGCCAACTGGAGATAGTGTTGTCGCCCCCTTGAGCAAATCATAGATGGTGAGAGGGAACCTGAACGGGGCTAGAAGTTCGATAAGGGTTGGGTTTTTTGGAAACTTTTATGAAATGAATCTTGTTGACCGCCGGTGTTGGTCACATGAATTTTTATATCTTACTGACCACTGGCGATGGTATAGCCTTTTCGTTTACCGACTTCGATGCCAGTGTGGCTAGGGTTCCTGTGCGTCCCATCTGCTTTCCGAACTAGGATATGGTTGGACTTGTGGAGGAGATGTAACGTGTGTGATATCCATCCCTTGAACATTGGTAATGGTACCCCCCCTTTTTGATTTACCGATGGTATGAAACTTAGAGACTAAAGATAATTTAACGGCTATGGTTTTAAGAGGTATAACCTTCTTGGGAAAAGATTTTATGGTAATAAATGCAATAAGGTAATGGTAATAATGATGTACATGTTTGTGTGGTCTTAATATTCCCCTATGGTAAGCCCACGCCGTCGACGATAATATCGTTCGGAAGTGCTTACTCTCTCTATTTCCCCTTTCCTGTGGGCATTGGGAACAATGTCTACAGATGGCAGATCAAGGAGTGGTAGCTTAAGACAAGAAGAGCATCATGAGATGACGCACGTACAAGGAGAAAGCAGAAGCGGCAATCGAGGAATCTTCTAGACATTTGTGATAGGAGATAGCAATGAAGACTTGTAGTATGAGATAGGATAGTCTTTGCTTTGTATCCTATCTTAAGGTGATTAGGACATGATTAATCTGTCCCAAATGTAACCCCAGTTGTAATATGGATTATTTTAAAAGAAGTTCTTTTTTATGTATGAAGTTAATTTAAATAATTAAATGTTTTACTCAAATTAACCATCGAATAATTTTGGCATCACGAAAAGGAGCTTTTTGGAAAAGTGTTAGTGACATCTCTTTTTGGAAAGG
This sequence comes from Crotalaria pallida, assembly GCA_037953625.1. Taxonomy (NCBI): domain Eukaryota; kingdom Viridiplantae; phylum Streptophyta; class Magnoliopsida; order Fabales; family Fabaceae; genus Crotalaria; species Crotalaria pallida. The sequence continues at coordinate 85,776,366 of CM075649.1, forward strand.
AATTTTATATTGCGAGTTATGAACCAAATATTGAAAACCAAATGAATCAAATTGTTTTATGAAAACCTTTTTGTAAAAGAATTAAAATGAAATGGTTTGGTAATGTTTATTAAAAAAAAAAAATTCTATTTCCAAATCGGGGTGTTACAAAATGACCCTTGATAGTGATTATATTCCTATGTACATGATGCTATATGTTTGATGAAATGATGTGTTGTTTGCTTTAATATTTTTGGTTTTTAGATATGAAAATAGATAAGTTGATTTAGTTAGTTAAAAAGGAATTTTCATGATGTTAATCCAATGATTTCAAGATTTAAAAATTTATTGGTGATCAGGAAATATTGACCATGGGTAATTCGGTCTTTGTTGAATTAATTATGAGGTTTAGTTTGAATTATTTTCTTAAGAGTAATTGAGTTAGTTTATTAAGAATATAATGTAAGTTCCATGATGAATGTTTTGATAATGACAAAGTGTTTTGAACAAGCTATCATGTGATGATCAAGTTCAAGTTCAATAAGCAACAACAAACATCAAGTGAAGAAGAGAGAACAAGCTCATGAAGAATTAAGTTTGAGTGTAATTGTTTTTGTTTTATCTTTTGCCTCTCAAGCTTCATAGGTTTTCATTTGGGTAGTTTGTTTAGAGGGTAGTGAATCTCATTCATAAGTCATGATTTAATCATAATTTGAGTTTTCACTTAACCTAGAATCAATAGGTGGCTTAAAGGTTTTAAAGGAAATGTTGGTTTTTGAGAAAACAAGTTTTAAACAAGTGCAGTATCAATCTACTCGAGTAAATCAAGATTTAATCGAGTAGTACTCGAGTATGCTGCAATTTACTCGAGTAAACACTGCTGAATTGATTTTTAAAATACGATTTTCACTTCTCTAAATCAGTTTTCAAGTGCCATAACTTTTGGGTATTCTATATAAATCTTTTCCTAACCTTTGTGATCATAACCCATCATTTTGATATTCATTTTACAAAGAATCAAGCCACTCTATTCTCTCTCAATTTTAAAAGATCAAAGCTTTTCTATTTTCATATTCTTTGATCAAGAACCTTTGAATCTCTTGTGTGATTTGTCATAGCTATTGATTGAGATTCATTAGGATTGTTATGTGTATTCATTGAGTTGTAATCTTTGCAATAAGGCAAGCCACTACAACAAACAAGAAGCCTTGGTGTGTCGATTATCATCAAGCAACGTTCATTGAAGAAGAAGAAGTCTTGGTTGTGAATCAAGCAAGGAGAAGCCTTGATGTGTAGATTATCATCAAGTAATTGAAGACTTGTTGCGTCGATTATCAACAAGGGGTAGAGGTTAGATTAGAGAGAAGATCAATAGGATTACAAGGCAAGGGTGTCGGTTATCTCTTGTAGGCTAGCAAGAAGGAAGTCTTGTGAGGCAATCACTTGTAATTTGAGAACTCTAATTCCTCATAGTGAAGAATCTCTCTTGGTTGAAGAGGGGACTGGATGTAGCTTTCAAGCGGGTGAAAGTGAACCAGGATAAATCGCTGTGTCGTATCTCTAAACCCTTACTCTTTATATTCAAGTCATTTGATTGCGTTCTTGGTTGAAAACCTAGAAAGATTGATTTTCATAATTGATTGAATTGAATCTTTAATTGTTCAAATTGATAAAGGGAAAATCATTTTCATAACTAGGTTAATCAATAAGAATATAGGTGTTAATCATCTCCGTTGAATCTCTTATCTTTAATGTGAATTGATTGATTTTCGTATGCGAATGAAAACTTGATTTTTCTGGTTTCTGTCAGATATACTCGAGTAAACAAGTCTTTAATCGAGTACTACTCGAGTACTCTGAAATCTACTCGAGTAAACCTGAGAGTTTTTGGAAAAATATTTTGTTTTAATTGTTTCGATTTGTTTTGTTCGAAAATCTTTCAAGGTATCTTGTACACCTATTCAACCCCCCCTTCTAGGTGTATTCCTAGGGTTCCTTTGTCTCTCCAACCACCAGTTGCGGTTTCCTCAATTGGTATCAGAGCTCGGTCGAAAGACACGAGCATAAGAGCTTTTTCGTAAAGATCCTAGTTAAGTAACCGCAATGGGTTCTACGAATCCCATTGGTGGTGAAGGTGCTTCAATAAGTCGTCCTCCATTGTTTACCGGAGAAGGCTATGCATATTGGAAAGTTAGAATGAAAATCTTTATCCAAGCCATAGATAGTGAAATTTGGAAAGTAGTTGAAAAAGGTCCTCATATCCCCTCTAGTTTAGTTGAAGGTGTAGAACAATTGATCCCCGAGGATAAGTGGAAGGATGATGATAGAAATAAAGTTCAATATGATTATAAAGCAAAGAATATCATTACCTCCGCTTTATCCTATGACGAGTTCTTTAGAGTTTCTCAATGTTCTAGTGCTAAGGAAATTTGGGACACTTTACAAGTGACTCATGAAGGAACTAGTGAGGTTAGGAGAGCTAGATTGAATGCTTTAATGCGTGATTATGAATTGTTTCAAATGTATCCAAATGAATCTATAAATGAAAATGAAAAATGGAATAATCGATTAATAATCGATTAAAAGCTGTAGATGCTGAAAAAAATAAAGGTGCGTCCACCTCTTAGTTCTTGAGAAACTCAAATTCTCTCTCTCCTAGGGCACCAAATCTTCCATTTTCATCAATCAATCCTCAAGAGGATCACTCCAAGTCCATCCCCAAGTCCTTCCTTGTTGCTCCAAGTAAGTGAATGTTGATTTTATTCCTCTCTTTCTCTCCCTAGAATTCAAATTTCTCTCTCTCCCTCTTCCTCCCTTGAAGCTTTAGTCAACAACCTTGAGGAACTTGATGGGTCACGAATTTCCTCAAGAATCTTGGGCAAAGTTGATATTTTGTTCCTTTATTTTATTGATTTTAGGTTCGTCCCTCTCTTTTGAATTGTGGCTCTTTCTCAAGTGAGTTCCGAGCACAAATTCTCTCTCTATCTCTAAGAGCTTGAGGTAAGGAGTGGGTTATAGTGAGTATTACCTTACTCTGGGGTTTAGTTTACAATATGTATATAATGGGTAATAAGAGTTATGTGTTAGTTTAGGTGGTTATACCATAGGGTAGTTAATAATTAGAGCTTGTGACATAGGGAAAATAATTAGATGATGATAAGCTTCATTTTAATATTTGGTATATAAACTTGTGACTTGGTGATGATTATAATTTAAAGTGCTTATTTTGCTAAATGAATGAGATATGATTTTATTTTAAAAACCAAGGCAAAGAATGGAAATTAAGGATAATGGTGACGGTATTAATAAAATTGTTTAATAGATGCTAATTAACTTATGAGATATGTTTGTGATGAGTTGATGATGCAAATGTGTAATGTGGTGATTAATTTTGAGTAATTTACTTGATAAGAAATTAAGTGGTTTTTCTGGAAAATGAAATGATTAATATGAGTAAGAGGAAAGGTTAGTAAAGAAAAATGAGAATGAAAAATATACCCGGACGCAGTAAGACGTGAGTGCATAGGGGTGCAGACGCAGTAGGTCGTGACCAGGGGAGAATGAAAAATATACCCGGACGCAGTAAGACGTGAGTGCACAGGGGTGCAGACGCAGTAGGTCGTGACCAGGGGAGAATGAAAAATATACCCGGACGCAGTAAGACGTGAGTGCACAGGAGTGCAGACGCAGTAGGTCGTGACCAGGGACAAATTGAAAAGAATTATGAATATGATTAAAGTGTAAGGAATAAAAGACTTTATGAAAATGATGTATAGGAATGAATAGGCAAGATTGACTTGAGAAACCAATGGAATACTTTGATAATGAATTGTGATTTCTTGAGCTTTATTATATTGTTATTGAGTTGTTAAATGTGTATGGCTTGGTATAGCATTATGTCGTAATTGGAAACTGCTTCCCCATTTTATGTGTAATACTCACTCCTTACTATTTCCACAGGTACCGAGGCTGAGTTTACACATGACCAGGCCGAGCAGGAGTACTCTCCCTCACAGGGAGAGTAGGGTTGGGTTTAGATGCATTCTTTTGACCTAAGCCTCTATGTTATTTGATGTATATGTGCAGTATATGCTCTTTTGTGAGAGGCTTAGGATAGTTTATTTGGTGCATTTGCTTATGATTCATTTTTGGGCATAGTTGCGGATATGGTCTCTTGTTTTGCATACTTAGCACTGTTGCTGGCACTCTGACACACTGACGTTGATTGTTTTACACTTGAGCCCATGGGGCAACTATGTGATGCACTTATATCTATATTTGAGCCCTGCTGGCTACTGCTGATATTAAATAATGTGTTTATCAGGTTGAAGTTTTTGAAATGTCCAAAAAACAGATGAAACTCCGTCCGTTTGACGGTTGATTTTCAGGAATTAAAAATGAATTTTTAAATCCGTATTTTTGATATAAAGGAAATTAAGGGTAAATATTATAGGGTGTTACAACTTCCCCAAACAAATTGAAACACTGAATACCTCTTCGTTGCCTCCTTAACCTCATTTGTTCTACTCTCTCAGCAATCCTATAGTAAATCACACCTTCCCTGACCTCTTTCAAATCCTGAGGAAAATGGGTTGTAATTGGTTTAATGCAACTTTTTGGGTTCTCTTCCTCATGTGTTCTTGTTATATCAGAGTTTACAGAGCCCTCACTCATGTTTACCACCACTTCAGTTCAGACCCTAAGAAATTAAGGAAACAGCCAAAAACAAAATTATCCTAAGAAACTCTACGATGACCGCTCAAAGAATGGCAAAGAATGACAGGGAATTTCAAGAAGTAGAAGGGTTTTCTGACAATCAATTCAGGACCTGTCGTAAACCCTAGAATTTGTTCGGAGTTGGGGAAAGGAGTGCATGGCTAGTACTAAAACGCAACAATAAAGATTTAAAGAAGCAATACTCATAACAGACAGCATCAACAGACACATGCAACATTTCATCAGACACATGCAGTACTCTATAAACATACAAGGAAGAAAGAAGAAGATAGTCAGAGTCGAAGAATATGTTCATTACCCGTTTGATGAGCTGTGATAAAAAAGTAAAGAAGATATGAGCGTCAGTGAACTTGGAGTGTGCTTAGTATAAGAAAAATGCTGAAATAAGTACAAGAATCCCTTTGATGACCTCTGAATCTGTTGCTCAAACCCCAAAAAAACGATACTTTAGGAAGGCAAGAATGAGAGAGAAAAGAATTTGAGGAGTTTCTAATTTTGACAAGAAATGAACTTCGAAAACCGCTCCCCACTCTTGTTTCAGAAGTTCAATCCACTTTCTGACCCGTTGGGAGTTTTTACTTCCCTTAGTCTCTACTTTCTGTCCACTTCTAAATACAACAAAGTCACAATTGAAAATTTAGTTTCAACCCATCTTTAAATTGAAGGTAGAACCCTAAGGTTGCTAAGCTATAACTATCACTATTCCACACTACTAAACTATACCAACTTTATTTAAAGATGCATGAACATAGTACTAAAATATACAACCTATCTAACTATCTTTAGTTACTCTCATGTGGAGTAACTCTTTTAGGAGTAGGAAATCCATACTCCACAGCCGAGGAATTGCAACCATTGCTCTGATACCATTTGTAACATCCTAACTTTTTAATTTAAAATACATTAGTTAAAATTGTTGATTTCATTAGAAAATACTTGGGGTTTTATAAAAATTTTGGCGGAGTTTCGTTTGAAATACGGACTTTCCCCAAATTAATTATTGTACCTGTCAAGTCCAGAATAGTTCGTATAAAAACAAGACCTATAATTACATTTTAGAACTATTTAAAAGAGGATATCATTATATCCACTCCAAGCACTAATACTTTCATAAAAGTCATTATAGAGTCCCTTTTTTTTTTACAAAATCAACATGGACTTAACTTTAAGCAGAAGCAAGGTTAAAATACAACTTTGATTAATGAAAATATTTTACATAATAGAATCTTAGCCTGGTTGCTAAAGTGATGCGACTACAGGGTCACTATCACAATTATGCTCTCTTTAAAAGAGAGTGGTGATTCTCGGCATAGAAGCTATGAACATCTTTCTCCACCGGGTACCTAATATGGTCAACAGTAAGGGTGAGTAACTTGGATATAGATTAGAGAAAAACATTTGAAAGTAATAATAAAGAATGACTAAGCACAATCATAACATAAAGTAACTTAAAGTACAAAGGAAAGTTTTCAATGACAATCACCAATCAATAAAACGATTCATATTTATAATGCTATGCTTTAATGTACAATCACATGATTACGCTATGCACGTCACACTTATGAATTTGATTATTGAATCCGATGTTACACAATTCATTTCATTTCATTAACTTTAACAATTTAATCAGATTCAATGATCTAACTCATTTATGTAATTCCTTCCACACTTTCACTTTAACATTTACACTTTAACTTTAACTTTAACACTTTTAACACTTTAACTTTTTCCCTTTTCATTAACAATTCATATCCTCACATACACCCTCCACTCTGGGGAAAAACCGACCAGGAGTAAGCATTTCTCAACCTAAGGTACTTCACCCCTTTAGGGTTCTTCATACCGCACTCCACCCCTCTAGGGTTCGTCATGCTTGCCTGCACAGTACTTCACCCCTCTAGGGTTCGTCATACAATTCGGATTGATTCGCCCGAACTGGCTTTAGCAGAAATCACCCTCGACTGGCCAAAAGGAACCAAAGTAATAGAAATATTATAGTTTTCATAGAACCAATCCGCAACACGGGAATCAAACCCATGTCCTGTGCAAGATCAAAGTCCTCCATAATAATTCTAATAATTTACTTTTGTCCTCATCAATCAAAAAGACGTGTGTTTTTCCCCTACTCCTAACGTCCACCTTTACACCATGAATGATTTTATATGCAAGTGCTTTTCAATTGAGATTGAAACCCCTTTTTGTTCTCCTTTTAAAATCACATTAATTTGGTTCAAACTCAAATGAATAGTACTTGATGTAACAACCCGATTTTCGTAACTTAAAAATAGCCAACTTTTGTTCATTTAGGTTGCAAAAAAATGAGGCCAATTTTTTTTTTTTTAAAAAAAAACAGTGTTGTAGTGTTTGAAAACGTTATGGAAAAGTTCTTGATGTTCTTCAGCACTCTCTTTCGAAAACCAAGTTTTTACCAAAACCAAACTTATCCACTTGGGTGTTCAAAAACATTTTTCAGGAAAATGATTTAGTCCCAATTCAAAATAGTTCTTTACGTTTCATCAAAAAGGCCTTTGGACATTCTTCACAAAGTTGCATAAAAAGTAGGGCATGCTTCAGAAGAAGTTCAGTTACATCATTAGTTCAGCACATAGGTAATCCTTAACACAAAATACTCACCACAATCTAAACCAACCATACTATCCCTAAACTACCCTATGGAAGACTATCGGGTGAAGTTCCTCCTTCTTCTTGCGTCCTCTCTTTGCTCTCGAAGATGATGTCCTTCTTGCTGCTGTCTCGTCATTGCTAGTGGATTCCGGCTCCGCTCCATTGATAATGGTAGAGTCCCTCTAAGTCTCATACCGAATCTTTTCTTTGAAGTTCCTGTAGCCTCGTACGCTGACTTGTTGTAACATCCCAAACTTTATTTTAAATTAGATTATTAATAAAAACCTTAGAAAAATTGGAAAAAGTGGCTTAATGAATTTTGGTGGATAGGTGAGTGGTAATTATAAGTCATAGGGGCTGTATAGAAGGCAATTTTGGCTTCGGGCAAAGTCATATAAGCGAACTCGGGAGTTAAATCGGCGTTTTCGATGTTAGAAATCGACCGAAAAGAGAAAGTTAGAAATTTATTATACGATGCCAAGAAAATAAATTCCACCGTTGGATATGAAGCTTATGGGATGAAGAAGCTTGTCTAAAAATTTGGACCCGATCCGACGGTTAACAAAAAAGTTACGGCGAATCGAAGATTTGAAATTCTGGTGCACGCCCAGGCGCACCGGTGCAGGCCCAAGCGTGCACCACTGTTCATTGGTGCTGAACCAGGGAGCTTAACGCTCAGGCGCACCATTTCGTGCGCTCAGGCGCGCGCGGCACCAGATTAGATCTGGTGCGTTGGTTTCAGCTTGGGCACCAAGTTGCCCAGCCCCAGCCGTCCGATTCACTTTGTCCTGGCATAAAGCAAACTACAACAACAACAACACCACATTTCCTCCTCATCCTCCTCTTCCATCATCCTCCTCATTCTTCCACTCTCTCCACCCTTCTCTCCTCCTTGGTCCAAGAAGCACAAACCAACATCAATCACATAAATCCCAAGAATCAAACCAAGCAACCATCATACTCACCATTCTACCAAGAACCCAACCCCATCACACACCCATCAACATCCCACCATAAACACATTGTTTTGGGCACCTCAAACCCAAAACCACCAAACTCCATCAAGCTTTTCACCATGGAGATGGGTTAAAGCTCCATCCTCTTCCTCCCTTAGACCTCACGAGTTACTCCCTCCTTCCATTCTCTTTGGCTTTTCAATTTTCCACCATTAATTGGGTAAGTAAGCTTCATGCCATGAGTGTTTTCCTTTCCATTTCAACTTTCCTTAACCCATAGAAATTGTGCTCTAAAACCCTAGGATTCTTGCACTTTTTGCTACATAGGGGTTGTGTTTCATGCCTTCCAACTCAAAACCAAGTCAAGGGCAAGGAACTCACATACCAAGGAATCAAGGAGCTAGAACTTGAATTTATCATCATCCTCCATTAAGAAGGTAAGAGGGTTTGTATTACCTTAGCTTAGGAAGTAGATTCTCTTTAGTCATAGTGGGCTAGGGGTAGAGAGGGAGTATAGCTTAAAAACCATAGGGTATTTGACAATAAAAATCAAGGAAATAATTGATGGAGAATAAAAAGGAATAATTAGTGTAAATTGGTGAGAACAAATGTATAAATGAAAATAAAGGAAATAATTATTGAAGGATAGGAGGAGAAACTAGTGAAATTTGTGAGAACAAATATATAAATGACCATGGATAGAAAGGGGATGATGGACTAAGTAGATATATAATTTGAGAGTAATGAGAATAACTGGTTGGCAAATCATAAGGAAAAATTATAAAGGAAATTAAGAGTGGATAATGGAGAGGAAATAATTAGAGACTCGGGATAAGCTTGAAAAGAATTGGAGATTGTGAAAGGAATGAAACATTATATTGATGGGATAACCATGGGAGAGGTAAAGAAAAGGGGAAAGTATTGATGATAGATTGGTTTTAGTTTAGAAAGATGGCGGATAATAATTATGGAAGTTATAGAGAAACGTAGTCTAAGTGAAAATGATGAATGTATAATAAGAGAAAATGTTGACTTAGTGATAAATGAATAATGTGAGTGTTAAATGTGTATGAAAGTGAATTAATAACACAAAGGGGCATTTGTGGCTAAAGTGGGCAATGAGTGCTAAAGTGTGCAATGAATTGAATAGAAATTATGTGGGGGATGAGATGAAAGTGAGTGAACACTTAAACAATGAAATGATATGCTTAATGTGAGAAGAACCCACCTATTGAGGAGTGAATATAGGAATGTGAAAAGATGAGTTACGATGTGAAGGGATATATGTATGAATGACCCTCCCTAAGTGGAGTTGGATAATGACCCTCCCAAAGGGAGTGAGAATATGATAATGTTTATGAATGACCCTTCCTATGGAAGTGGAAATATGTATAATCTATATGGACCCTCCCCAAGTGGAGTGTGAAAATATAATGGACCCTCCTTAACGGAGCGTGTATAAATGTAATGGACCCTCCTTAACGGAGCGTGTATAAATATAATAGACCCTCCTTAACGGAGCGTGTATAAATATTATGGACCCTCCATAGTGGAGCGTGTATATAATGGACCCTCCATAGCGGAGCGTGTATATAATGGACCCTCCATAGCGGAGCGTGTATATAATGGACCCTCCATAGCGGAGCGTGTATATAATGGACCCTCCATAGCGGAGCGTGTATATAATGGACCCTCCATTACGGAGCGTGATTAATGGACCCTCCTTATAGGAGTGGATATGTATATGATTGATGGACCCTCCTCAGAGGAGTGGATAGATGCATGATATGGACCCTCCCTTCGGGAGCGTGATAATGTGAAATTATGGACCCGCCTATATGGCGCGAGTAGATGTGATTAGAACCCACCGAAAGGTGTGGGAATGAATGGAAAGTATTGGAAAGACTTGAAAAGCATAGGGAAAGTATGTAACTGAAATCATAAGGAAATGTTGAGTAGTATAAGAGGATAGTGAAGTAGTGTGTGATTTGTTTAGTATGGTGTAGGGTAGGGCCTTGGTTTATTACTATGCTTTTGTAGAGGCTATATTTCTAAGTTCTGTGTAATGCTACCCTTCTTGATATATTTTTACAGGTACAGAAGCGGAGCGTGCACTAGCCGTGGCCGAGCAGGGACACACTCCACAACGTGGAGTGTGAATATTAGGGGTGTGATAGTATGTGGATTCGAAAAGTTATAGTTTGGTTTTTGATGTAAATAAATATGATGTATTATCTTTTGGGGAAATCAAACTACTTTATAACTTGAATATTATTTTGGAGACAATGTTCTCGAATGTATTGAACTGATTTGTATTTTGCCCTGTTGGCATACTGCTGGCTATGTAATAATGTTAAACAGGTTTTCAAAGAGAACTCTTATTTTTGGAATGTCCATAAAACAAAGGAAACTCTGTCCGATTTGACAGAGATTTTTATAAGTTTAAATGGTTTTAAAAAGAAATTTTCAAGTCACTAATTAAATCAGGGTAATTAGAGTATTAATTAAGTTAGGGTGTTACACTTGTCCCAAGTGCGGTTCCAGATTAGCTCCACTCAGTTGATGCTCCGGATCGGGAATCATGATTTGTGTGTAGCCGGTCCACACCCAACCGCAGGGGGTACGCTTCCATCCTCGTCCATACTTACTCCATGTGGTAACGTCCATCCGATACTCCATCTGCCCGTTGAGATATCAGCAGTAACGATATGCCAACGAACAAGAGAGAGTAAGCGATCCGAACGACGCATCGTCGACGGTGTGGAATTATGATAGGCAAGATAATAGGACCATACAAACAGACAACATAACATACAAACACACAACAATCAAGTATATCATTATCGTTATTATCTTGCATTATCATCATTATTATTATTCTTCATTATCTTTCCAAGCTAAATTTCACTTCTCATCACATTCTTTCTTTCTTATTCCTTTTCCTCCTCATACTCATAATTTCTTCTTATTCAGTCTTATCAATTCATATCCTTCTTGGGTTCGGGGAATTATAAGATATTATTGGAATATTCATTTCGTTCTCGGCTATCACTCACGTCTACATCTCATCGGTCATCCACCCAACCTAGTCGGAAGCAAACAGGAGTACAGGACCTTTACCGTGCGGGCACGACAGCTGTCTCACAATCAATTGGTCCCAGACCAGGAGGACTACAGCCTCAAATCATATCATATCAATTCAATTCATATATAATCAATGCACACTGTCTCAACTCACAGTGGCAAACAAGATGCCCCACTCCAGTCCCTCTCACTATTCTAGATTTGCAATCCAGGGGGCGACAGTATATTTCTAGTGGGCCTGCAGAACTTACCACGACATTGGACCCAGTCCCTACCACATTCGTATGCCACATGTGGAGTTCGTTCTGCCTAGAAATACACTCTAGACTTCTTGACGTTTCACCGTCATCGTCCTCCCCTAATGCAATCTCCTCCTAAGTATCCGCAGATACTTATGGTTCCTTCCTCTCCACTACTTCGCACTCTCATACCTCACCGCGCGTGTCTTTTAAAGTCTTTTATCTTTTAATTAACCTAAGGTCGGCCCATCCTTCGTGCAACCCTTCAATGAGTCCCGACCACTAACTTGGCACAATCCTTCTCTCATAATTTCTCACATAGCACAGAGCTGGGATCACCTCAACAAACTCGCATCGCAATCTTTCTCATCTCATCTCATCAACTTTCTCCGAACTCATTTCCTCATCTTTCTCAAAATTTCTATTTCAAAAACCTTCACAAAATTTCTTTTCATAAGCTTTCACAAAAACATAGTTTCCGCAAACTTTTTCTCAAAAATGTTATTTCATAAGATTTCTCCAAAATATCATTTCAAAAAGACTCTCTTTAAATATCATTTCAAATACTTTATCAAAAAGATTGATTCCCCCAAACTTTCCTCAAAAATACATCTTTTCTCAAAACTCTTTCAAAAATATTGTTTCACAAAACTTTTCTCAAGACATATCCTTTTCACAAAACTTTTAAAAGAAAATCTCTTTTCATAAGCCTTTTCAAAAATCTCTCTTCACAAACCCTTTTTAAAAATCTCTCTTCACAAATCTTTTTGAAAATCTCTTTTCACAAATCTTTTTATAAATATCTTTTCAAAAACCTTTTTCGAAAATTTCTTTTCACACTTCTTTTGCAAAATCTCTTTTCAAAAATCTTTTTCAAAAATCTCTTTTCAAAAACTTTTTTCAAAATCACATTTTTGCTGAGCGCTAATGGAGGAGCAAGCTCAACTCAACACTAGTCTCAGTCTAAAACCAAAAACAAAGGAGCCCAGCTCCGCTCAAATCACATCTCATATCCACATCCACATTTCTTTTCCCAGCTCTGGCTCAACCTCATCACTATCATTCACTCTTTTCCCGATCTCAACTCTTTGTCCCTTTCTCTTTTATCTTATTAGTACTCTTTTCTCATACTCATAACTTTACTTTCAATTTCATTAATTCCACAATTCATTTATTTCATTTTTATTTTCTTATTCAGGACGTAACAGACGTCCATCAGCTTATTACTCATATTGATCATCAGCAATAAATATCATTAGGCATAATTAAATCAATAAACATAAACATACTATCAATCACACAAACATCACACAACAACAATGTGGTCATTGTCACCTTCGTATAAGTGGCCGCACAACACAAACAATTGCCACTTATACTACTGACTCCGAACCACTTAGTTTCGATCTTTGAGATGATACGGAACGTCCTAATATATCACCTAGCTACCACGGTGTCTTAGGAAAGCTTCTCTCTCACCTGAGGTCCAGCTATTAAGTGTGTACCATCACCTCGGACCCTTTCTGCCGCCGGCTGCCCCAATCCCTCGTCTTACAAATTCCTCATACTAAATAAAATACATTCACGTCATTAACTTGTATTAAGAAAATCTTTTTGGTAATTTAGGCATCTCTTATTCCTTATTGGAAGACTTAAAACAAAAACACTTAGACATGCATAAATTCACAAACCACTTTGAACCAAAGATATAAATCAAGCCCATTTAATTTTCTTACTTTAAACAACTTTATTCCTTTCAAAAATCATTATTTAAATTTAATTTCATGCAACTAAACTTCCTAGACTTATTTGCACTATATGGCCGAATGAAATCAAAGAAAACAAGTCAAACATTACAAATTTAAATCACATAAATCAACTTGATTTATTTTAAGCACTTAAATTCTACTTTCTTTTTCATGAAACAAAATTATTTACTCTTTCTTTTCCTTGATTCCTTTATGAAACCATGTTGATCATTAAGAAAGGTTAAATCCTTTTATTCAAAAACCACATGCATGTTCTTAGGTCTTGTAGATCAAACCATAAAATCATTTATAATAGCACAAATCAAAGACCAAAATCATTTTGGGTAAGAAGAAGTCAAAACCGTGACATGCATGAAGAAAAGTTAATTCTTTTTGTTCAAAAACAACATGCAATGACTTGAATTAAATTTGAAAGCATCAAGACCCATGGATCTAGTCAAGGCCGAATCACTTGGCTCTTGATCTAGGGTTTTATAAGTTTATTTATTCTTAAAAATTAAAGATCAAGGTTTATTTGACACATACATGGACTCAAATCATCAAATCCTCATCAAATCAACATGCAACACCCAAGATCTTAACCTTATTGTTAAGCAAGTTTAGATCATGAATTTATTTACCAAACAAACTCTTAAACACATTTTTAAATCACGGTTTAAGAAAGAAAATTAAACATGCAAAGAGATCCACTTCATTCTTCACAAAAATCTCACCAAACCTTTAGATTTATAAGATTTAGTTTGAAAAGCTTTAGGATCTCTTATGAAAACTTTAAACGAGTTAGGAAATCCGTTGATTAGACGTTTACAAATTCCTTCAAGCTTTGAGAAATTAACATGTAAAGAGATACGCTTTAAACTTTACAAAAATCTCCAAGACTTTTTAGATCTTTAAGATTTATGTTGAAAAACTTTAAGATCTTCCATGAAGACCTTAAACGAGTTATAGAATCCGTTAGTTAGAAGTTTACAAGTTTCTTTTAGCTTTTAAAAATCCATTATCAAGCACAAACATACTTGTACTCCTCATTTAAGCTTGGAAAGTTAACATGCAAGAAATAAAAAGAGAAGAATCACAAGATCAAAAGAGAAGATCTAATCTATTACAAGTTCTTCATGCTTATTCGAACTACCCACCAAATCTAAGGTTGATCTCCTAGCTCTTTAGTTCTTGAATCTTCAAGGGAAAGCTCTAGGGTTTTTGGCTTGGTCTCCTCTTCTTCTTCCCTTCTCCCTCACGGCCAACACCTTCTCTCTCTCTCTCTCTCTCTCTCTCTTTTCTTTTCTAAGAGTTAAAAGGGAACTCTTAGAAATGTGTTTGGTGGATGAAATGGGAAATAAAGGAAATGAGGTGAAAATAGGTGGAAATGAATTAAGGGCCATGCCTTATATAGGCAATTCATGCACTTCCCTTTTTTCCCCTTGGAAATTCGGCCATGGTGTGTTCAAGGGAGGGCAATTTTGGCAACACAATTTGTTGCATGGGTGGTGTTTATCAATTCTAAGGGGATAATAAGGAATGACTTAAGGGACTAGGTTTCTTTAGGTTTAGTTACTTTTTGGCTAATAGTTAGGATTTAGTTACTAACCTAGTTACTTATGGTTCCATCCTAGTCCATGGCTTCTTGTCTTAGAAATAAAATCCTAGCCCTCATACATGCATACATACACATAGCATACACCTAAACATATATTCATGCATCATACATCACACATATACGTACATACATACATTCATGCATTATCATCTTCTTTTACTAACTTAATTCCATATAATCCTAGGCATATACACACATATAGATACGACACCCACACACACACACACATATATACACATACATGCACATACACATACCATCATATTCTTTCACTAATTACATTTTCATCTAGTCCTAAGCATACATACATACAAGACCGTACATACACACATACATGTATTATCTTTTTATTTCTTAATTAATTCCATTTTAGAACATACAAGCACAAATTCACATAACAATTCAAATATTTCAAGAGGTCATATTCTCACAATCATACATTAAACATGTATCAACCAACACATATGTTTGGAAAACAAACCTCTTCTTCATAAAAATATCCTTGTTTAGAAATCACCATTTCTTTAAGGCATAAAAATGTCCAACATATAGTTATTTCCCAAAACTCCATTTTAAAACTTATAACATCATTTCATGAAAACTATTTCTTTAAAATTATCCACCACTTTGAAAACGTGAGTTAGGAAAAACCATTTAAGAAAATACTCTTTCAAAAATGCTTTTCTCAAAAATAAATCTTTTTAGTATTTTAAATTAATACGAGGAATTTGCGGGGTGTTACACTTGACCCTAAGGTATGCATAACTATTAATACTTTTAATCCTATAATAGCAAACACATCATAATCACAGAGAATTTAACAATTATATAACGAACATAATATTTTACACATTTAAACATAAAAACACTTATATAGAATCACAATCACCTAGGGTTTTCACACTAAACTATTTCCTCCTAATCCTAATCTCAACCAAACATTTAAATATACCTAATCAAGTCCCAATTACTAATTTCAAACCTTTCCCCTAAGCTAGACCCAATTTACACCCCTTACCTTGAGGAGAGAGGAAGAGGAATTGGGGTTTTGATGGAGCTCCCACACCAAGCTCCAATCCATGCTCCAAGACTCCTATCCTTGTCCTTTAGCACCTTCTAAGACCCCTTGACTAATTTGGGAGGCTCAATATGATGGATTGGCAAGGTTAGGGTTTGGGGTTTGATTTGGGGGTTTTGAGAAAGAGATGAAATTGAGATTTTGGGGGAGGGAACACATAAAGGATTGATGGAGGGATGATTTGGAGGGTTTAATTGATGTTATTGGGTGTAGATTTGATGATGAGAAGAGGGTTTGCAAAACCCTTGGTAGAGAGAGAAGAAGAAAGCTCGTGAAGAGGGAAGAGGAAACTCTGAGAAAAATGTCCCAACCAACGTGATTTCTGTCTGATAAAGCAGTGGTTAATCGATTAACCACTTTGGTTAATTGATTAACACTTGCTGTTTGCACATGACTAATCGATTAATTCTGACCTTAATCGATTAGTGGCTGAAGGTGGCTAAAAATTTAATCGATTAACCCACACACTACTCGATTAGTGGCTGAACATTGCCAAAAACTTAATCGATTATCTCAAGGCTTAATCGATTAACTGGTTCAGCCCACCATTCCCCTGCACTTCAAATTGTCCTAACTTCTTCGTTAACCGTCAGATCTTGCTCAAATTTTGAGACAAGCATCCTAAGACACTCATCTTCACATCCAACGGTGGAATTTGGGTTTAGACCTATGGATATTTTATTTCTAATTTCCTAAGGTCCTATGTTCTTTAGATTTTAAATAACTCTTCTAAAACTCATTTCTAAACTAATTCTACCTCATAAAACCTACCCTTACTAAATCCTACATTCTAAACACATTCTAAACGGAATCAAAGACTTGGAAACAACACTACTCTTATCAAAATTCCATTAACTAAGGCACCTAATGATTTGGGAAAATCGGGGATGTTACACACTCCACCACGTGGAGTGTAAAGTTGTCACGAGTGGACTTTAGTTTATATTATAAATGTTATCTTGGAAATTTAAAATATGAATTAGTGTATGCCCTGAAATTTGTATTAATCGGGCGCTAGGATTATCCTGATTGTAATATTATTATGTTTAATGTTTTAAAATTTCTCTGGTCTGAACAGGTACAAACAAGAAATTTTGGGAAAGTCCGAAAAACAGAGGAAACTCTGCCAGATTTTTGTCGAAATTTTCAAGTACCATTTTTAATAAATCTTAAATTAACTAATTAAAAGTGAGGGTGTTACATTGGGGTATCAAAGCAATTTTTCCTCGGCCTTGGAGTGTGGACTCACAACTCTAGTGGTTCACTCACCTAGCGAGTGACCGATAGATAGTTAAATTTCTAAGTTAGCACACTTAAAAAAATAGGCTTAATTATACGCGTATTAGCTTGTTCCTTCCCCGGGAGTAAGTGTTAGTGTTGTGTCCTTAATCGAAATCACCCTTGAAGCTATAGAAGAACTCCAGGAATGACCTCAATCAACATTATAATGTATGACTTTTTAGGATTTCTGTATATCCAGTTGGGATAAATAGGTTCTCCCTAGTCAACAAAGTGCGTGCTAGTGTCAACTTAGGGATGAGAAAAGCGTACCTTAGCCCCTATAGCATGGTGGTTCTTATAGAGGATTACCTGTTTGGTGCATTCCTAGGCCGTTCTGATGAGGCCTGCAAAGAGGACGTATTCAACTAGGATTAGTAAAGATCCTGATAAGGCTGCCTTCATAAATCCTGTATATGATGAATTCTTATCCTTATCATGTTATCAAACCAAGCTGCGTGGGAATGTAGGAGAAGTCATTATGCTTAGTGAGACTGTTAGTGATAGCGATAAGGATGAAGATCCTGTGCCCCGGGTTAATCTCGTAAGCCTGTAACGTCCCCCTAATGCCCATTGACTCGGTGTAGCGTGCCGACCGTATGCTGGTCTGTATGCCTTGTTCCAGCGTCTAACTGGTCGGACCAAGATGATTTTGGTTGGATTGACTCTCGGTCTACTACATAAGCCCCCAAGTAAATAGGGGCCTCAACACCAGACTCTTCTCGTACCAACACTGCACTGACGGCTGCGTCAGCCACTGATAAGTAAACAAACAGATCTTCTCCTGTAAGAGGACTATTAAGAACAGGAGGGCTGGAGAGATAATCTTTTAACTAAACAAAAGCTTTTTCACACTGGTCGTCCCAAAGGAAGTCTTTATTTTTTCTGAAGAGCTTGATACCATGGCAGGGTTTTCCAAGCAGATTGAGATAGGAACCTGGAAAGTGCTGCCACTCGTCCAGTAAGCTACTTGACCTCTCGGAGATTGGTCGGACTTTTCATTTCTAGGATCGCTTTGAATTTGTCCGGATTGGCTTCAATACCTCTTTCAGTTAGCATGAAACCGAGAAAGGAACCCGCGGGAACTCCAAATACACATTTCTCGGGATTCAACCTCATGTTGTAGTTCCTAACACGAACTAATATTGCCTTGAGATCCTGAGCATGGGCTTCTTGTTGTTTACTTTTGGCAATTATGTCGTCTATATAGACCTCCATAGTTGAGCCAATCATCCCTTGGAACACTTTGTTCATCATTCGCTGGTATGTGGCACCAGCATTCTTGAGGCCGAAAGGCATGACATTGTAACAATAAGTTGCCTTGTTAGTGAAAAAGGCAGTCTTGTCTTGGTCGGGAGGATACATGGGTATTTGATTATAGCCTGAATAGGCATCCATGAATGATAATAGCTTATATCCAGCCGAGTTGTCGACGAGCTTGTCTATAACGGGGAGTGGATATTGGTCTTTTGGACAGACTTTGTTCAAGTCCGTGTAATCTACGCACATTCTCCACTTCCCATTGGGCTTTCTGACTAAGACGGTGTTAGCTAACCAATCTGTATAGTCTATTTCCCGAATGAAACCTGCTCAGAGTAACTCAGTGACCTTTTCCTCAATTGCAATAGCCTTTTCAACACTGACCTTTCTTTTATGTTCCGCTACTGGTTTGGCTCCAAGAAGGATACTCAGCTTGTGACATATGAAATTTGGATCAATGCCCGACATATCGGCCGAGGTCCATGCGAATAGATCCATATTAGCGATCAAAAGAGCAGAAAGTTCAGATTTGACATCCAAAGGGAGGTCCGAGCCAATCTTAACTTGTCTGAGAGGATCGTCTTTCAACGTTAAGTACTCCCACTGTCCCTTCGGAGTCGGCCGAGTTTTGTCGGATTCTGCACGCACATGAAGATCTGCCAAGTTCACATTTCCTTTGCCGAGGTGAGTCCTTTCCAAGTGGCCCTGTTCTCTGCTCTTGACCTTGCCCAAACTTGCATTGTAGCACTTCCGAGCTGCTTCTTGCTCGGCTTTGACTGTAACCACCTTGTCGCCCGTCCCTACAAACTTCATCGCCAAATGTACAGTTGATACTACCACGCCAAAAGCTTGTAAGAAAGTTCTTCCGAGAATAGCATTGTAGGCCGCCAGGCAATCAACCACCAGAAATTTAATTATTTCAGTCCGAGCCGACGGTTGCTGACCGAGGGTGACAGGAAGTTGAATGTAACCACGAGGCTCGATGGTGTCCCCTGTGAACCTGATCAACTCTCCTTCAAACGGGGTAAGATTTCATTCCCTCAATTTCAATGCCTTAAACAGGGGAAGAAATATAATATCAGCGGAGCTCCCTTGATCAATAAAAACACGCTTCACTTCATAGTTTTCGATAAGAGCTGTGACGACCATGGGATCGTTGTGACCTAGGAGGATCCCGTCCAAATCTTCATCATTGAAAATGATCGGGACATTTTTGGCCGACCTTTTGGAGATTGGATTTTGACTAACGGCTAATATCTGGTTGATGTATCTCTTCCTGTCTGCTTTCTTTTCACCACCTCCAGCAAATCCTCCGGCAATAGTATTTACTAAGAACTCATTTGGGGATGGATTGGTATCAGTAACTGGGGTAGGGTCCGCTTTTTGTCTGCCTGAATTCTTGTCATCTGGTGACCTGCTTCTTCTGCGTTTGGATCTATCGGGGGAGAGTGACCTGTTCCTGCCTCGTCGTCCTGCTGCATCTCTAATGTACTGTTGCAACTTTCCATCTCTGATCATTTCTTCTATTAGATCCCTCAACCAAATGCATTCGTCAGTCGTGTGACCATATCCTTTGTGAAAATCGCAATATTTAGACCTATCACGCTGTGCGCCCTTTCTCAAAGACGGGGGTCTTTGGGCCGAGCGTAAGTTGGTCTGCATCGTTTCCCGAAGGATCTGACTCCTAGGAACAGTCAGAGGAGTGTACTCCTGATATTTGTTCCTAGGGGGTGGCCTTCGGTCACGATCATTTCTGTCTTGTCTACCACCAAAACGTTCGTCACGTTTTTTTTATTCTGACCTTGAGGATCGGATCGTTGCCGATCATCTCTAAATTTCTGACCTTTATGGAACTCCTCCAAGTTTATAAATTTATTTGAGCTTTGTCTGAGCTCAGCCATGTCCTTTAGAGGCTTTCCTATGAGTGATTTTCGGAAATCCCCCCTTGAGTGAATAATAGCACAGCAACGCTCGGCTCGAGCCGTGGGACCGAAGTAGCTTCATATGGAAACGTGACAAATAATCCTTCAAAGGTTCGTCCTGCTTTTGGGTAACTCCAGCCAGTGTATGATCGGATTTAGGTTGGATACAACTGGCTGTGTATCTATTTAGAAATACTCTTTTCATCTCCTCCCATGAATTAACGGAATTCCGAGGGAGAGATGAGTACCAACGCAACATCGAAGGCTCAAGGGTCATGGAAAAAGCTCAGCACTTCATCTGATCACCCCGTCTGTAATAGTTCATTGCCCCCTCGTAAGAAACGATGTGATCAAGTGGGTCAGTTAGGCCGTTGTAATGTGGCACGTTGGATGGGCCTAAGTATCCTTGAAGAGTCTCATATTCCATGATGTATGGTGTGAAAGGATGTCCAGGGTGAAAATCACCTTGATTATGGTCAGTAGCTGGATTGATATCAAGGTGAAGGGGTGGGGGGAGTTGCATCACGGGAATGGGTTGAGGGTCTAAAGGTTGAGTCATTTGGTTATGGACTTGCTGGGTGGGAGGTTGATTTTGAGCGATTCTCGCCATTGCCTGTTGTTGGAGATCGGCGATGGTCTGTCCTTGCTGCTGAATTAACGCAGTTTGTTGCTTCAATATATTGATCATCTCTTGCTCGCAAGCGCGAGCGGATGCAGAAGTTGCATAAGATCTGCTAGTGGAATGGGCTCGTCGGGAACCACTATGGGCTACCCTACTTGGGTTTATCCTAGGATCAGGGTTGGGATGTTGGGGTTCGGTGGATGTTTCTGTCATGGTGTGCTCTGGTTCCCGTAGATCTGGCTATATTACGGGTTGGGGGAGCAGTGCTACTCGAATCTCCTCAGGTGGAAGGGGGTGGTAAAGGTGGTGATGGGGGAGGTGGTGGAGGAAGTAAATTTCGTAGGCTAGGGGGTGGCTGGGGATTTGTCCCGGTTCTCGGGTGAGATGAATGTGGTGGTTGAGAATTGGTGACGTGATTCTGACTTTGTGAATTATGGGGAGGCTGGGAATTAATCCTCGTTCCATAATGAGATGTTTGTGGTGGTTGGGAATTACCCGCACGATTCTGATTTAGAAGATCACGAAGGTCACCAGTGGGTTGTGGCTGTTGGTCATTGTTGCTAACGTTTCTGGGTCTGCCGCTAGTCCGTACGATGCAATCGCGGAGATCCACTACTTGACTTCTAGTATTAACCATGGTGGAGGTGGGAATGATTTATTATTCAGTCCCCACTGACGGCGCCAATGTTGTGTCCTTAATCAAAATCACCCTTGAAGCTATGGAAGAACTCCAGGAATGACCTCAATCAAGATTTTAATGTAGGACTTTTTAGGATTTCTGTATATCCAGTTGGGATAAACAGGTTCTCCCTAGTCAACAAAGTGTGTACTAGTGTCAACTTAGGGATGAGAAAACTGTACCTTAGCCCCTATAGCATGGTGGTTCTTATAGGGGATTACCTGTTTGGTGCATTCCTGGGCCGTTGTGATGAGGCCTGCAAAGAGGACGTATTCAACTCGGATTAGTAAAGGTCCTGATAAGGTTGCCTTCATAAATCCTGTATATGATGAATTCTTATCCTTATCATGTTATCAAACCAAGCTGTGTGGGAATGTAGGAGAAGTCATTAAGCTTAGTGAGACTGTTAGTGATAGCGATAAGGATGAAGATCCTGTGCCCGGGGTTAATCTCGTAAGCCTGTAATGTCCCCCTAATGCCCATTGACTCGGTGTAGCGTGCCCACCGTATGCTGGTCTGTATGCCTTGTTCCAGCGTCTAACTGGTCGGACCAAGATGATTTTGGTCGGATTGACTCTCGGTCTACTACAGTTAGTACTCGGATCAAAATTTCACCAAATTCAGTGATGGTACTGTCACTAATAGAAGGTAAGGTTAGAATTGATCACTCTAATTCTTACATCTGTTAGGGGGCAATATCATCAACAGACTCGAGAATGATCTTGCTATTGTTAGATGTGAGATTGGGACCGATCACCTCAATCCTCGCACTTATTAATGGTTAATATCACTAACATCTTCCAACTGAACTTGAAAACAACCGAAATATAAACCAAATTAGATTGTTAGAAGCCCAAAGCCCACCTTAGAACGATTATCCGTGAAAAAGGCAATACTTGACGACTTAGTAGAGTATCCACATTGAGATCAACCCAAATGAACTAGTGACCCGTGCTCTTCGTTAGGAACGAGAACATACATGTGTGCGACTACGAGAGTTCGCAAACCATAGTAACTTCGTACAACTCAATGGCCACCAAAAGATAGTCAACCCTGTGCAACTCTCGATCTTGAACGACGGTCAAGAACTTACGTACCCGATTAATTGTATTGATCAAGCCTATTTCCCGACATTGATACAACTCGGTATGTCGATGAAAAGTGGGGGAGAACTTGGTAGCTAATTTGGATTTTTGCCGAGTGACGACCAATCGAGAAGCTGAGTTTAGTAATGATCTTGTTTCCTGAATCAGATCAACCCCTATAGCTCCATATAGTTTAGCAACTATTAAGTTGGCTGATTTGAAGAAGCAAAACCTCGATCGACTAAGATAAGACTCGCAGGAAGTAAGTAGGTATGCCAATGGACCTTTAACTTAGGAATATCCTTAGTAGGAGAACGAAACCGAAGAGATGTGAAGACCGTAGTCGGAAACTTTCTCCAGGGATGATTCTCCATTTTACGGAATAATCGGAATTTCGAGAACGAAATTCTCCTAAGTGGGGGAGAATTGTAACATCCCTAATTTTAACCCCTAGTATAATTATAATTATAATAATAATAGATTAGAATAATAATAATGACAATAATCAAGTTTAAGAATAACTAATTAAGGTTCCTTCTTGTATTATAAAAGTGTTAGGAAATATCGGAATTTAAGCACCTTGATTTCTTTAACTTTATAAATTATAAGTTTTATTGAATTAAATAATTGTTTCCTGGAATTTATGACTTAAGTGTTGGGTAGTTTCATAAAAATACGTAATGTTGATTACGAATGTAACACCCCGCAAATTCCTCGTATTAATTTAAAATACTAAAGAGACCTATTTTTGAGAAAAGTGTTTTTGAAAGAATATTTTCTTAAATAAGTTTCCTATTTCACGTTTTCAAGATAACAAGTAACTTTAAAGAAATGATTTTCCTGAAGTAATGTCCAAAATTTAGAAATTTAGTTTTTTGAAAGAATCTATGTGCTTGATGTTTTTATAAAAATATTTGTGATCTTTGCGTGAATCACTTTATGATGAAAAAGAATTATTTTCTAAACTTGTGTGTATTTATATGTACAATACGTGTATGTGTACGTGCATTAGGATCACATAAGGATTTAATAAATAAAGGAGAAGGAATGTGTGCATGATGTATATGTGTATGTGTGTGGGTGTGGGTGTGCCGTGTGTATGTATATAGGTATGTAAACCTAGAACTTTCTAAGTGATGGACAAGAAACCAAATAAACTAAGTCTTGACCTTGAGTAACTAAATTATCAACTAAATCCTAACTAGGAGCCAAAGAGTAACCGAACGAAAGAGACCATGTTCCTTAATTTTCTCCACCATGTCCCCTTAGGTTTGATAATCTCCACCCATGCAAAGATTTGAAGAGCCAAAATTACCCTCCCTTGAACACACCCTTGGCCGAATTGATTAAGGGCAAGAGAGGAAAAGTCTCATGCCATGCCCTAGCCTATATAAAGCAAAGTGGGTGAAGTGTTGGCCATTTCATTTACTCACTTCCACCCTTCATTTCCTTCACTTCTTTTCCTTTTCCAAACACATTTGTTGAAGAGCAAAAATCAAAGCTCTCAACACCTAAAGAAAAAGAAGAGAAGCCGTGAACAAGGAAGGAGAAAGAAGAAGGAGAAACCAAGCCAAAGACCTAAGACCTTTCTTGAAGAACCAAGACCTAAAAATCTAGGTGACCAACCCTTTTCCTTGGTGGGTATTTTGGATGAAAGTGAAGGAAATTGTAATAGTTAGATTTTTCTTTTGATCTTGTAATTTTTCTTCTCCTTTTTCTTTGCATGTTAATTTTCAAAGTTTAAATGATGAAGTACAAGTGTGTTTGCACTTTATCATGAATGTTCAAAGCTAAAAATAACTTATAAACGTCTAAACAACAGACTCTATAACTTGATTAAGTTTTTCATAAAAGATCTTAAAGTTTCTCAAGCTAAATTTTCTAGATCTAAAGATTTGTTGAAATTTTTGTGGATCTAAAGTCAAGTCTCTTTGTATGTCTAAATTCTTGCTTAAAACCATGACTTGTGAAGTGTTTGAGTTTATTTGATGAGTGAATAAGTGATCCAAACTTGTTTAACAATAAAGTTAAAACTTTTGGTGTTGCATGTTAGTTTGATGATGATTTTGGTTGATTTGAGTACATGCATGTGTTGATTCTACTTTGATCTTGAATTTTTGAGACTAAATGAACTCATAAGACACTAGATCTTAAACTAGGAGGTTCTGCCATGACTTAAAGATTACGTCTTGATACTTTTTAATTTGATCTAAGTGATTGCATGTTAATCTCATGACTAGAAGAGTTAATTTGAGTCATTGAAATGTTTGATTTTGATTTGGTTTTGATAAAACTTTAACTTTGGGGTTTTGTTCTTTAAAAGCTTTAAACCTTATTTTGATCTATGAAAAAGTTATGCTCTTGAAGCCATGCATGTTGTTTTAAACCAAAAAGACTTGATTTTCTTCAACATTCATTACGGTTTTGACTTCTTCTTACTTAAAATGATTTTACCTTTAATTTGTGTTATCATAGTTGATTTCATGAGTTGATCTACAAGGTCTAGGTTCATGCATGTGGTTTTTGGATAACAAGAGTTTACTTTTAAAAGGATCATCACGGTTTTGTGGAAGAACCAAAAGAAATGAGTTTTGAAAACTGATTTTTGTCTTGATTCATGTTCTATGTACATGCATGTCATTTTTGAATAAAAAAAAAGATTTAAATTTTCTTGGGAACCATCACGGTTTTACAAAAAAACAAAGGAAATAAGCTTTTGAAAATTGATTCCTAACTTGATCTATGTTTAAGGTTCATGCATGTTAAAGATTTAAATTTTACTCTTGATTTTCGGTGGTATTGATGCCACGGTTTTATGCTGAAGAAAGGAAATGGTATTCTAAAAACCATGTGTTTAATGTTGCATGATTTGATGAGATGATTTTAAGGTTTTGCATGTTGAAAAAGTGCATCAAAACTATGCTTATGCCATGATGGTGTTCGGCCTAGGTTAGATTTAATAGGTTAGGTTCTTTTCTTATGAGGTGACTTGAATTCATGATTATGTTTTGTGATTTAATGTTACGTAAAATATTTAAATTGTGTAGTGAATGTTTAAATTTCTATTTGGTTTTTGGATTAAAAATAAAGGAGATAAATGAACTAAAATGATTTGAGAAAAACTGTGTAATGGAATAGTGTGTGTGTGTGTATTCGGTTGTGACTGAAAGAAAGAGTAAATAATCTTGCTGCATGAAAAAGAAAGTAGAATTTAGGTGCTTTAAATAAATCAAGTTGATTTATGAGGTGTAAATTTGTGATGTTTGATTTATATCTTTGTGTAGTAGACCTGTAGTCGACCGAGCATCATCCGGCCTAATTCACCTAACTCCGACCCTTTAAACATTGGAACAAGACATACGGTCGGAATTATACACCGAGCAAACTGGGTTTTTACAGAGATGAAATACGCTTATGAGATTAACCCCGAGCACAGGACTTTCATCCTTATCCTTATCGTTTACAGTCTCATCCAAGCGTAACCACTTCTCCTAGATTCCCACGACTCTTGGTTAGGTAAAAACAGTACGGGATTAAGTTTATCACCTATAGTATTTATGGATATGATCTTATTATAACCTCTACAAATCCTACTCGAATTCTACCTCTTCATAAGACTCATCAGAACGGCCCACAACACACAGGTAATCCCCTATAAGAACCACCATGCTATAGGGGCTAAGGTACGTCTTCTCATCCCTAAGTTGACACTCGCACACACATTGTTGACTAGGGAGAACCTGTTTATCCCAACTGGATACGCAGAAATCCTACAAGTCCTACATTAATCTCTTTATTAAGGTCATTCTTTGAGGCTTTTCCATAGCTTCAAGGCTGATCTTGATCAAGGACACGACATTGGCGCCGTCTGTGGGGAACCGAGTAACATATCATTCCCACCACCACCATCATGGTCACCACCATAAGTCAAGTTGGTGACCTCCGTGACCGCATCACCCGCACCCGTGGCAGGCCCAGAAACACTGATAACAATGATCCGCAGCCTCAGTCTGCAGGCGATCTGCGCGATGTTCTCAACCATAATCGTGGAAATAACGGGCAACCGCCACGAACATCCCATTCTGGGGCAGGGAATAATCCCCAGCCACCAAACCATTCACAAAGCCAGCCACCCCCTCATCGTAGCCATAATCGTAGTAGTAATCACACTACTCACTCCCAAACACCACAATCTTCTCATCCTAGGACTGGGAGCAATCCCCAACCCCTCCAAGTTTTACGAACCATCCTGCCACCACCACCACCCCCTCCTACACCTCCACCCTCCACTCATGGTGACTCGAGTAGCACAGCCCCAACCACCCGAAACACATCTAGGACCACCGGAACCCGAGCACATCATGGCCGAAACATCCAACGAACACCTCCTATTCCACCCAACCCAGACCACATAAGTACAACACCTAGAACCAGATTGAATCCAGGAAGAACTGCACCTGTAAACTCTCACCATAGCCATTCCATCAGTAGGTCTTATGCAACATCTGCATCGGCTCGGGCTCGGGAGCAAGAGATGATTAACATTCTTAATAGACAAACGACCTTAATCGAACAACAAGGACGTGCTATTGCCGACCTTCAACAACAAGCCATGGCGAGGGTTGCCTAGATTCAACCGACCGCTATACCACCCCAAAACCCAATGACGCAAACCATGGACCCACAACCACTTCTGGTAATGCAACTTCCCCCACCACAAAATATCCATACTAACCCCACCATAAACCAGGATCAGGGTGATTTCCACCCTGGTCATCCCTTTACTCCATATATCATGGCATTTCAAACACCCCAAGGATACTTGGGCCCTTCTAATGTACCACATTATAACGGCCTAACCGATCCAGTGGACCATATTGTCTCTTATGAGGGAGCGATGAATTATTACGGAGGAGGGGAAGAAATGAAATGCCGAGCCTTTTCCATGACCCTCGAACCTTCAGTGTTACGTTGGTATTCATCCCTCCCTCGAAACTCAATAAATTCTTGGGAGGAGATGAAAAGAGTGTTTTTAAACAGATACACGGCTAGTTGCATCCAACCCAAGTCCGACCACACCTTAGCGGTAGTCACCCAAAAACAAGATGAATCATTGAAAGATTACCTTTCGCGTTTTCATGCGGAGGCTAGCTCGGTTCCTCGGTTAGAGCCTGGTGTGGCAGTACTATTGTTCACGCAAGGTTTACAATCGGGGGATTTCAGAAAGTCGTTGATTGGGAAACCTCCAAAAGATATGGCCGAGCTGAGACAGAGGTCAAATAAGTTCATCAATTTGGAGGAATTTCACAAAGGACAGAAAGTCAGAGAAGAAAGACAACGAGCCGACCCTCAAGGCCAGAACAAACAAAAACGTGACGAACGTTTTGGTGGCAGACAAGATAGGAATGATCGGGACCGAAGGATTCCTCCAAGGAATAAATTTCAGGAATACACTCCTTTAACTGTTCCAAGGAGTCAAATCCTGAGGGAAACAATGCAGACCGACTTACGCTCTGCCCAAAGACCTCCATCTTTAAGAAAGGGCGCACAGCGTGATAGGTCAAAGTACTGTGACTTCCATAAAGGTTATGGCCATACGACCGACGAGTGTATCTGGTTGAGGGATCTAATCGAAGAAATGATCAGAGATGGTAAACTACAACAATATATCAAGGATGCAGCCGGCCGAAGAGGTAGGAACAGATCTCAGTCGCCAGTAAAATCCAAACGCCAAAGAAGTAGGTCACCAGACGATAGGAACACCGGGAGACAGAGAACCGACCCCACTCCAGCTACTGATACAAACCCTACTAAAAATGAATTCTTAGTTAACACTATTGCGGGAGGTTTTGCTGGAGGTGGAGAGAAGAAGGCCGACAGAAGGAAGTACATTAACCAAATTTTAGCAGTCAGTCAGAAACCCATAGCCAAGAGATCAACGAAAAACGTTCCCATTATTTTTGATGACGGCGATTTGGATGGAATCCTTCCAGGTCATAATGACCCCATGGTGATCACTGCCCTTATTGGTAATTACGAGGTAAAACGAGTCTTTATCGATCAAGGGAGCTTGGCGGACATTATGTTTTTCCCTCTATTCAAAGCTCTTAAACTCAGGGAGTGCAATATCATTCCTTTTGAAGGTGAATTAATTGGTTTCACAGGAGACACCATTGAGCCTAAGGGATACATCCAACTTCCTGTAACCCTCGGACAACAGCCTTCAGCCAGAACCGAGATAGTCAAATTTTTGGTGGTTGATTGTCCAGCGGCTTACAACGCCATTCTTGGGAGAACTTCTTTGCAAGCATTCGGGGCGGTAGTGTCAACAGTTCATTTAGCTATGAAGTTCGTCGGAACTGATGATAGAGTGGTAACAGTCAAGGCCGAACAGGAGGCAGCAAGAAAATGTTACAACGCCAGTTTGGGGAAAGTTAAAAACAAGGATCAGAGCAATTTGGATAGAGTCTCTTTGGGTAAGGGCAACATTAACTTGGCGGATCTGGATATGCGGGACCAATCCGACAGAAACAGACCAACCCCAAAGGGATAGTGGGAATTCCTGACGCTGTCCGACGATCCCGTTAGACAAGTGAAAATCGGTTCCGAGCTACCCACAAGTGTTAAAGATGAATTGACCGCACTATTGATTTCAAATAAGGATCTGTTCGCTTGGACCTCAGCTGATATGCCGGGAATCGACCCTAATTTTATTTGTCATAAGTTGAGTATCATTCCGGGTTCGAAACCGGTGGCACAACGCAAAAGGAAGGTTAGTGCTGAAAAGGCCGTTGCTATTGAAGAAAAAGTTGCTGAATTACTCCGAGCAGGCTTCATTCGGGAAATCGACTATACAGACTGGTTAGCTAACACCGTCTTGGTCAAAAAACCCAATGGAAAATGGAGGATGTGTGTCGACTACACAGACTTGAATAAAGTTTGTCCTAAAGACCAATATCCACTCCCTGTTATTGACAAGCTCGTCGACAGTTCAACTGGCTACAAACTTCTGTCGTTTATGGATGCTTACTCTGGTTACAACCAGATTCCAATGTTTCCTGCCGACCAAGATAAGACCGCATTCATTACCGACAAGGCAACTTATTGTTACAATGTCATGCCTTTTGGTTTGAAGAATGCGGGAGCTACCTATCAGAGGATGATGAACAAGGTTTTTCAAGGAATGATCGGGAGCTACCTAAGGAGCTATATATCAATGACATTATTGCAAAGAGCAAACAACAGGAAAACCATGCCCAGGACCTCAGGACAATACTGGACCGAGTGAGAAAGTATTCCATGAGGTTGAATCCTGAAAAGTGCGTGTTCAGAGTCCCAGCCGGTTCTTTCCTCAGTTTCATGTTAACCGAGAGAGGTATTGAAGCCAATCCAGATAAATGCAAAGCAATCCTTGAAATGAGGAGTCCAGCTAGTCTTAAAGAAGTTCAACAACTCACGGGCCGAGTGGCGGCACTCTCCAGATTCTTATCCCAGGCTGCTCGGAAAGCTTTGCCATGGTATCAGCTCCTTAGGAAAAACAAAGATTTCCTTTGGGACGAGCACTGTGAGCAAGCTTTTGTTCAATTGAAGGAGTATCTTTCCAGTTCACCGGTCCTCCACAGCCCTCTTTCTAGCGAAAACCTCATTCTATATATGTCAGTGGCAGAAGCAGTGGTCAGTTCTGTTTTGGTACGAGAAGATTCGGGAATGGAAGCCCCAATATATTTTGTTAGCCAAGCACTTCAAGGATCAGAATTGAGATATCAAAAGCTTGAGAAACTTGCGTACTGTTTGGTCACGTCGGCTCGGAGATTGAGACAATATTTTCAGGCACATAGAATATTGGTAAGAACAGCTCAACCTCTCAGACAAGTTCTTCACAAACCCGACCTAGCAGGCAGAATAGTTTCATGGTCTGTCGAATTGTCTGAATTTGACATCACCTATGAACCGAGGAAGGCGATGAAATCTCAAGTTCTGGCTGACTTCGTCACCGAGTTCACAGATATCCCCTCGGATAGCTCTCAGAATTTATGGTCAGTATATGTAGATGGATCGAGCAACAGGAAAGGAGCTGGAGCCGGGGTCATCATTGAAAACCCCGAAGGATTGTGCATGGAATATTCATTGAAATTCGAGTTCCAAACATCAAACAATCAAGCGAAGTACGAGGCAGTTCTTGCGGGCCTCAAGATGGTTCATGAGTTCGGAGCAGAGCGAGTGTCAGTTTTCAGTGACTCACAGTTAGTAGTTTCACAGATCATGGGGCAATACTCGGCAAAGGAGCCCATCTTACAAAAATATCTTGAAGAGGTAAAAAGAATCATCTCTAACTTTTCAGAGTTTGACATTTTCCATGTCCCAAGAGATTCAAATTCCCGAGCCGACATTTTATCCAAATTGGCAAGTACGAAGGGGTCGTAGAATAATAAAACTTTGATACAAGAAACCATTCCCCAACTGAGTGTCATTTTGGCTATCGCATTATCTCAATCATGGATGGATCCTCTTCTTACCTATTTGCAACATGGGTTCGTTCCCCAAGATCAGACAGAGGCTCGGAAATTGGTTAAAAAGGCAGCTCAGTACATAGTTCTGAATGGAGTTCTGTACAAAAGAGGGTTTGGTTCCCCCATGCTCAGATGTGTCAACCCATCCCAAGCTGAGGAGATACTTGAAGAGATTCACGGTGGAGTTTGCAGCCACCATATGGGTGGAAAATCCCTGGCTAGGAAAATAATCCGAGCAGGTTACTTTTGGCCTACATTGCAAAAGGGGCGCCATGGAACATGTGAAGAAGTGTGTTCAATGTCAGTATCACAGCGACATCTACCAAAAACCTGCTGAGGAGCTACATTCTCTCGGTGCCCCTTGGCCCTTTTATCAATGGGGCATGGACATCATCGGGAAGTTTCCCACCGCACCAGGGCAACTCAAATTTGCGGTAGTGGCTATTGACTACTTCACTAAGTGGATTGAGGCGGTACCGTTAGCAATAATCTCTACGGCCCGTATTCAATCTTTCTTTGTGAAGGAAATTATCTCTCGGTTCGGAGTGCCTCATGCCATAGTTACTGATAATGGATCGCAGTTTGCAGCCTCTCACTTTCAACAACTAGCAGCCGACCTGGGAATCACTCACTATTTCAGTTATGTTGAACACCCACAGACAAATGGGTTAGCCGAAGCTGCCAACAGAACCATCTTGGATGGAATTAAGAAGAAACTCGGTAATGCAGCCGGCACTTGGGCGGATAAACTTCCGAGCGTCTTATGGTCACACAGGACAACTGTACACTCGTCTAAAGGAGAGACTCCTTTTCGTTTGACATACGGCTGTGACGCAGTCATTCCGATCGAAAAGCGAATCCCTACCTTTAGGACGCTCGAACGTCCTTTAGAAACTAATGACCATTTGCTCAGCGAAGAGCTCATTTTACTTGAGGAAATTCGAAAGAACGTCGCCGCTCATGAAAGAAAAGTGAAGGAGCGGCAAGCTCGGGAATACAACAAAAAGGTTCGTCCACAAAGTTTTGAAGTTGGAGATTTAGTCCTTCGCCGAGCAGATATCGGCAAAGGAAATGCTGGAGTTGGAAAATTGAAGCCAAAGTGGGAAGGCCCATACCGAGTGAAGGCTAAATCTGGATCTGGTGCTTACAAATTGGAAACTCTCTCGGGCATGGAAATCAATAACAGCTGGAACGTGGCCAAGCTCAGAGCTTATTACAGTTAAGCTCCTATTTTATTTTTTACTTTTTACAAATAGGATAGTCTATTGCTCAGAATTATTTCGGTCGAATAAACAAAGGATAACACCCTTCTTAGATTAGTGACAAATTGTTAGGAATTAGTTAGAAAATGAGCAACTTCATTTTGTATTCTCTTATCAATAAAAATGCATCAATTTCTTTGAAATTCTCTTTCGAACATTGTGAAAGGACATACGACTCATTTGGTTCGGCTAGCCACCGAGCTAAATCGAGATACAACTCTTTACGAGAGTTCAGCAACGTATTCATAGAACGCCCGAATTCAGGAAATCACTTTCCTTATTTCGCGGTCCGAGGGTCCCGCTTCGGCTAAAGTCGGCGATCCGAGTTCTACTCACAATAAATTATACATACGATTGAAACGATCCCTTACCCAATAAATTACAAACTGATCGGGCGGAAATTAGCATTGCACTAAATATAAAGGGTCACATGAAAAACGAAACCCAAAAGTAACGAAGATAATCTACGCAACACAATTTGTACACAAGGCAAATTGATTAACATTCAGTGAGAGTAAAAGTAAATTGTTCATAGCAGTCAAAGAGTACGCTCGAATACAACGAGCAACAAGTTAAAGAAAAAATGTTCGAAAGGGCTAAGTGACGACGCTCGGTTACAAACGAGCAACAAAAATTAAATCCTACATAAAAGCAGCAAAAACTGATCACCAAAGCTTAGAATTACTCCTCAATATCAGACAAAACAATGTTGGAATCATCAAATTTAGTGGCTTCAGTAAATTCAACGAGAGGGTTAGGCAGATCCTCTGCTTGTAAATCGACTTCGGCCTTGGTCTCAATATCAATAAGCTTCCCATTGTAGACAGTATGAAATGGATGAGCTCCGACCACCCTGAACTCAGTCTCAGGATTCAGAAATTGAATTTGCTTAATTGCCGAGACAAAAGAATCATCAACACTCTTGCTCCAGTTGTAGAAGTTGCTTTCCGCCTTTTTCTTGTGAAGAAGAGCTTTCTCCTTCAATTTCCGAGCAACAACAGCAGACCTCTCAACTTCAGATCTCAACTCATCCATCTTCTGTCGGTTCTCTTGCAATTCTTTCTTCATTGCCTCCTCGACCTCCTTCTTCTTGTCCTCAGCAACTTTTTGGGAAACATTCAAAGAATCCCTCTCTCTGGTCAGCTCAGATTTGTCAGCCTTCAAATTCTCTAAATCATTTTTTACTCGGACCAGTTCGTCTGAAAGGCTAGCCTCTTGAGCAGCAGACATGGCACGAGCCTCTTTCTGTTCAACGTTCAAACCAGAAAAAAGATCACCCGCTTGCTTGGCCAAAAAGTAAGTAAGGTTGGCACTTCGAAGAAGATATTTCGTCAGAGTCATGTTGCATCGAGACCACTCGTCGGTGGTGAGAGTTCCAAACCGAGAACAGTCATATTCAGTGCAGACATATTTGGCAAACCGTTCATCAAATTGGTGATCCCATATGGATGTTTCTGATGGGTTTGCAGTGTTAGTTCCATGATGAACATGATGAATGTTTTGATAATGACAAAGTGTTTTTGAACAAAGCTACATGTGTTGATCAAGTTTCAAGCTCAACAAGCAACAACAAACATCAAATGAAGAAGAGAGAAAGCAAGCTCATGAAGACCTAAGTTTGAGTGTATTTGTATTTCTTTTATCTTTTGCCTCTCAAGCTTCATAGGTTTTTTATTTGGGTAGATTATTATAGAGGGTAGTGAATCTCATTCATAAGTCATGATTAAATCATAATTTGAGTTTTCACTTAACCTAGAATTAATAGGTGGCTTAAAGGTTTTAAAGGAAAGGTTGGATTTTGAGAAAACAAGTTTTGAACATGTACAGTACCAACTTAATCGATTAAGTGATAACTTAATCGAGTACTACTCGAGTACACGACTTGCTTAATCGATTAAGTACTGCTGAACTGATTTTTAAAATACGTTTTTCACTTCTCAAAATCAGTTTTCAAGTGCTACAACTTTTGGGTATTCTTTATAAACCTTTTCCTATTATTTGTGATCAATAAGAATCATTTTATACAAGTTTTACAAAGAATCAAGCCACTCTATTCTCTCATTTTCTAAAGATCAAAGTTCTCATATTTTCATATTCTTTGATCAAGAACCTTTGAATCTCTTATGGTGAATTGTCATAACTCTTGATTGAGATTCATAGGATTGTTTTGTGTTTTCTATTGTGTTGTAATCTTTGCTAGAAGGCAAGCCACTACAACAAACAAGAAGTCTTGGTGTGTTGATTTTATCATCAAGCAAGTGCATTCTTATTGAAGAAGAAGAAGAAGTCTTGGTTGTGAATCAAGCAAGTGAAGCCTTGGTGTGTGGATTATCATCAAGCAATTGAAGACTTGTTGTGTCGATTATCAACAAGGGGTAGAGGTTAGATTAGAGAGAAGATCAATAGGATTACAAGGCAAGGGTGTCGGTTATCTCTTGTAGGCTAGCAAGAAGGGAGTCTTGTGAGGCAATCACTTGTAATTTGAGAACTCTAATTCCTCATAGTGAAGAATCTCTCTTGGTTGAAGAGGGGACTGGATGTAGCTTTCAAGTGGATGAAAGTGAACCAGGATAAATCACTGTGTCGTATCTCTAAACCCTTACTCTTTATATTCAAGTCATTTGATTGCGTTCTTGGTTGAAAACCTAGAAAGATTGTTTTTCATAATTGATTGAATTGAATCTTTAATTGTTCAAATTGATAAAGGGAAAATCATTTTCATAACTAGGTTAATCAATAAGAATATAGGTGTTAATCATTTCCGCTGAATCTCTGATCTTGCATGTGAATTGATTGATTTTCGTATTCGAATGAAAAATTGATTTTTCTGTTTTCTGTCAGATTTAATCGATTAAGTTCAAGCTTAATCGAGTACTACTCGAGTACACGACTTGCTTAATCGATTAAGTACTGTAGAATTTGCAAAAATCATTTGTTTTGATTGTTTCGATTTGTTTCGTTCGAAAATCTTTCAAGGTAGCTTCAACACCTATTCAACCCCCCCTTCTAGGTGTTTTCCTAGGGTTCCTAAGTCTCTCCAACCACCAATTGCGGTTTCCTCAATTGGTATCAGAGCTCGGTCGAAAGACACGAGCATAAGAGCTTTTTCGTAAAGATCCTTTAAGAAAATCGCAATGGGTTCCATGAATCCCTTTGATGGTGAAGGTGCTTCAATA
Source organism: Crotalaria pallida (assembly GCA_037953625.1). NCBI lineage: Eukaryota > Viridiplantae > Streptophyta > Magnoliopsida > Fabales > Fabaceae > Crotalaria > Crotalaria pallida. Next base: position 85,812,224 of record CM075649.1, read on the forward strand.
AGTCGTCCTCCATTGTTTGCCGGAGAAGGCTATGCATATTGGAAAGTTAGAATGAAAATCTTTATCCAAGCCATAGATAGTGAAATTTGGAAAGTAGTTGAAAAAGGTCCTCATATCCCCTCTAGTTTAGTTGAAGGTGTAGAACAATTGATCCCCGAGGATAAGTGGAAAGATGATGATAGAAAGAAAGTACAATATGATTATAAAGCAAAGAATATCATCACATCCGCTTTATCCTATGACGAGTTCTTTAGAGTTTCTCAATGTTCTAGTGCTAAAGAAATGTGGGACACTTTACAAGTGACTCATGAAGGAACTAGTGAGGTTAGGAGAGCTAGATTGAATGCTTTAATGCGTGATTATGAATTGTTTCATATGCTTCCAAATGAATCTATAAATGATATGCAAAAGCGTTTTACTCACATTATAAATCATTTACTTGCTCTTGGTAAAACTTTTCTACAAGGTGAACTTTCTAACAAAGTGTTGAGATGTTTAGACAGAAATTGGCAACCAAAAGTAACGGCTATTGTTGAATCTAAAAATTTGGATGCTATGGATCTAGCAACACTTTTCGGAAAGCTTCAAGAACATGAAATGGAGCTTGGACGATTAAGTATCAATGAAGAGTCGGATAAGAACAAATCAAGGAAAGGACTTGCTCTTAGAGTCAAAAGTGCGTATAAAAAGAAAGATAGTTCTGATGATGATGATAGTGAAGATTCCGATTCCGATGTTGATGAAAAAGACATGAAACTTTTGTTAAAAGAGTTTGACAAGTTTCTAAGGAGAAAAGGAAGGTTGAACAAGGACAAAAGTAAAGAGAAGGATTCCCCACACTATAAGACCAAGACATCAAAAGAAGGTGTAGTTTGCCATGAATGTGGAAAACCCGGTCATCTCAAGTATTCATGCTCTAGGTATCTCAAGAAGAAGGAGAAAGACAAGAAAAATTCTAAATCTAAAAGAGCATACATAGTTTGGGATAGTGATGAAGATAACAAGAAAAGCACATCGAGTAGTTCATCGGATGATGAAGAATCCGCTTGTCTCAACTTGATAACTCTAGTAGATGATGAAGAACAAAGTTCAAATGATGAATCAAGTTATCAAAGCGAGGATAGCAATGTAAGTGAATCTAAATCCGAAATTTCTTCTAAATATGAATTGTTACATAATGCTTATGAAGAAATGTATGAACAACTTGAAAAACTAGCTTTGAAAAACATTGAAAGAAAGAAGCTCATTTTGAAACATCAAAAAGAGATTTTAGATCTTCAAAAACAAGTTGATGAGCTTAATCTTGAAAATGAAACTCTTGATCTTATATATGCTAGTTCTTCTTGTGATTGTGCTAGTAGATTGAATATTGTGGTTGATTGTGAGAATTGCAAGTTGCTTAAAAATGAAAATGCTATTTTGAAAAATAAGCTTGCAAGTTTCTCAAATGGTGATATTAGATTGCGCACATTGTTAAATTTTCAAAGAGAAAATTCAAACAAGTTTGGTTTGGGTTATACTAATGCTAAGAGTAAATCTCATAGAAATGTTGTTGATTTTTCTAAAGTTGATTTTTCAAATCCTCCAACATGTTTCTATTGTGGTACTCATGGACATACTTCAAATGTGTGTTATGTTAAAGTGCATGGTATATCTAAAGGAAATTTTGTTTGGATGAAAAAGGGTGAAAGTCCCTACACTAACAAAAATGGATCCAAAACCATTTGGATACCAAAAAGCAAAGCATGATTGTTTTGTAGGTTTGATTGAAGATGCAAATGAATGACATATGTTCTCAATTGGTCTCAACTATGAATGTCTACATTCACATCTTCAATTGGTATCACACTTGCATCTCAAGTGAATGTCCTACAAAGTGGTAATATTTGATATTGATATATTATCTTAATTGATATCTTCTCAATTGATATTACTTTTCTAAATGATTAGTTAATTCAATTTGTATCATTGAGAGATTATTAGTTGATTATCATGTTTTTGTGATTATTGATATTTCTTTACATTGATATCTTCTTTGTTAAGTGATATTATGATCTTTTTAATTCTCAATTGGTATTATATTTCATTGTTATATTCTCTTACCAATTGATATCACATTTCAAAGTAAAGCTCTATTGTATTTGTTCAATTGGTATCAATGTTGTGAAGAAATGATCATTGATTTCTTACCTTGGCTTAGATGTTATATTTCAATTGGTATATATTACTTTTTGATAATGCCAAAGGGGGAGAAATATTATGTTTTGAATTGAATGAAATGTTTCTCAAAGAGGGAGAAATGGTATGTTTTGAAACATGGAAGAAATATGATATTATATTTGGAGAAAGGTTGTTTTGTTGTTTTTATGTAGGTTGAGCTAAGTTGTTTAAGATAGGGGGAGAATCAAGCTTCTATCTCAATTGGATTCAAGTGTTATAGCATTGATTAAGGGGGAGAAAGAGTCTTCTCAAGTGATCAAATGTTTCAAGCATCAACAACTTCAAGCGATTTCAAAACATGGGTTGTCATTTTCAAAAAAGGGGGAGATTGTTAGTTCCATGATGAACATGATGAATGTTTTGATAATGACAAAGTGTTTTTGAACAAAGCTACATGTGTTGATCAAGTTTCAAGCTCAACAAGCAACAACAAACATCAAATGAAGAAGAGAGAAAGCAAGCTCATGAAGACCTAAGTTTGAGTGTATTTGTATTTCTTTTATCTTTTGCCTCTCAAGCTTCATAGGTTTTTTATTTGGGTAGATTATTATAGAGGGTAGTGAATCTCATTCATAAGTCATGATTAAATCATAATTTGAGTTTTCACTTAACCTAGAATTAATAGGTGGCTTAAAGGTTTTAAAGGAAAGGTTGGATTTTGAGAAAACAAGTTTTGAACATGTACAGTACCAACTTAATCGATTAAGTGATAACTTAATCGAGTACTACTCGAGTACACGACTTGCTTAATCGATTAAGTACTGCTGAACTGATTTTTAAAATACGTTTTTCACTTCTCAAAATCAGTTTTCAAGTGCTACAACTTTTGGGTATTCTTTATAAACCTTTTCCTATTATTTGTGATCAATAAGAATCATTTTATACAAGTTTTACAAAGAATCAAGCCACTCTATTCTCTCATTTTCTAAAGATCAAAGTTCTCATATTTTCATATTCTTTGATCAAGAACCTTTGAATCTCTTATGGTGAATTGTCATAACTCTTGATTGAGATTCATAGGATTGTTTTGTGTTTTCTATTGTGTTGTAATCTTTTCAAGAAGGCAAGCCACTACAACAAACAAGAAGTCTTGGTGTGTCGATTTTATCATCAAGCAAGTGCATTCTTATTGAAGAAGAAGAAGAAGTCTTGGTTGTGAATCAAGCAAGTGAAGCCTTGGTGTGTGGATTATCATCAAGCAATTGAAGACTTGTTGTGTCGATTATCAACAAGGGGTAGAGGTTAGATTAGAGAGAAGATCAATAGGATTACAAGGCAAGGGTGTCGGTTATCTCTTGTAGGCTAGCAAGAAGGGAGTCTTGTGAGGCAATCACTTGTAATTTGAGAACTCTAATTCCTCATAGTGAAGAATCTCTCTTGGTTGAAGAGGGGACTGGATGTAGCTTTCAAGTGGATGAAAGTGAACCAGGATAAATCACTGTGTCGTATCTCTAAACCCTTACTCTTTATATTCAAGTCATTTGATTGCGTTCTTGGTTGAAAACCTAGAAAGATTGTTTTTCATAATTGATTGAATTGAATCTTTAATTGTTCAAATTGATAAAGGGAAAATCATTTTCATAACTAGGTTAATCAATAAGAATATAGGTGTTAATCATTTCCGCTGAATCTCTGATCTTGCATGTGAATTGATTGATTTTCGTATTCGAATGAAAAATTGATTTTTCTGTTTTCTGTCAGATTTAATCGATTAAGTTCAAGCTTAATCGAGTACTACTCGAGTACACGACTTGCTTAATCGATTAAGTACTGTAGAATTTGCAAAAATCATTTGTTTTGATTGTTTCGATTTGTTTCGTTCGAAAATATTTCAAGGTAGCTTCAACACCTATTCAACCCCCCCTTCTAGGTGTTTTCCTAGGGTTCCTAAGTCTCTCCAACCACCAATTGCGGTTTCCTCATGCAGCAGAAGATGGAGTAGCGGCAGAAGATGGAATAGTGGAAGCTTTAACACTTGGCCCCTCAGCCCTCGGATTCGCCCTGTCAGACACCTTCTCTTTTCCTTTATCCAGCCGTCGGCGGTGAATTTGTTGTTGAGGGGGAGAAGTAACTTGGACATGGCCACTAGGGCCCAATGAAACTGTAGCAGCAACAACAACTACATTAGAAGTTGGCCGAGGGGATGCCTCGGTTGGAGAAGCCGTAGGTGTGGAAGTACTTAAGCTTGGGGTACTTAAGCTTGAAGACCCGGAAGCCACGCTCGTTGCAGGTGTCTTCCTCTTCTTTCCCCCTTGAAGTAAGGTAGCCATTCGTGAAGCCATTTTTTCTGCAAAGAAAACTTATTAAGATCCAAATAAATCACAAACATAACAACAAAGAGAAAATAAACAATTTACCAAGTTCAGCTTTGACATCCGACGAAGGGATGTTCACGATATCCTTTGTTTCTATCATTCCATTCTTTTGCAAATAACTCTCAACAGCTCGACACACCTCTTTCTCGAATTCAGCAAGCTCTTTCCAATCCGACGCATATGATGCGATCGATCGGTTGAAAAAACTTGCACTCCACTGAAGAGGGAACCGTGGGACTGGTCGCCTCTCCCCAGGACGAGTAAACTAGCAGGCACCATTGCCAACAAAATTATATTTGAAAAAGTAAGGTTTGAACCCCTTCCAAGATTCAGAGAATTTAGTGAAAAGAGCATATCCATGGCGGGACTTCAAAGAAACCCAAGGTCGCCTCGCCGAACCTCTCTCAAAAGTATTGCACTGGGGGGCAAACAGATAGAAAAAAAGGGGAAGAGTGCAAGACCACTCCATGGCCGAACAAACTTGCTGGAACCCCCTCACAAATGCCCAAGCATTCGGATGCAGTTGGGAAGGGGCCACTCTCAAAGTACTCAAGACACCTATTTCAAATTCAGTAAAGGGCATTCTAATCCCTAGTCGAGTAATCACCTCTTCGTAAAAATAGAAACCAAAACTACCCTCTGGAATTTTGGTGCAAACCCTCTCGTTCAAACCCACTGGACTAACAGAATAGAGATTCCCAGTGTTATCTACAGGACATGGTAAAATTATAGCCCGAGTTTGTTCTAGTGACCCTTCTGTTGAAAGCTCGGACTGAATACCGAGAACCTCTTGGTCCACCCAATCATATTCAGCTGCATCTGGTGGAAGTGGGTAGAGTTCAGGATTAGTGATACACTTTCTCTTCATACCTGAGGAAAAGGGGGACACACTTGGAGTCAGAAGAAGAAAAACTTGATTATGTCGGATCAAATACTTACGGTTACGGTCGGTTGGGGAACACCTCCTTATCCAGGCAGAATTTCCCCAAACCAACTGAAATGTCTAATACCTCTCTGTTGCTTCCTTAACCTCCTCTGTTCTACCCTCTCGGCAATCCTATAGTGAATCACACCCTGTCTGAACTCTTTCAAAGACCGAGGGAAATGCATGGCTATCGGTTTAACACAAATTTTTGGGTTTCCTCCTTTATGCGTTCTTGGTATGTCAGAGTTTAAGGACTCCTCACTCATGATTAACGCAGCCTAAGTACCAACCCTAAGAAGTTAAGTGCAGCAAAACGTAAAGCAAACCTAAGAAATACTACAGCGATCGCTCAGTAAATGTTAAAGGGGGATAAAGAATTTCGAAAGGCAAGTGGGGGTACTACAACAGCGATTTGGGGTTTGTTCGAACCCTAGGAAAATCTTTTCAAAATCGGGGAAGAAGGACCAGAAATGATGCATTAAAAAGAAAAGTTCTAAACACATACACACAGAAGAGGGCAGAAACAATCACATGCAAAGAATCTTAAACAAGCCAGGAAGAAAGAGAAAATAGTCAGAGAAAAGGAGAAGTTTGTTACCTGCTGTCAATGAATAACCAAGAAACACGAAGACCACGAGATGAGAAATGCACTCAATGTAGAGAAGAAAACTGAAATGACAACAAGAACGCCTTCGAAGAAATCTGGCTTTGATGATCAAGGTCTCAGAGAAACGATGAATAAAGAAGAGAGAATGTTTGGAAGGTTTCTGAAGCTCTGTTAGAATGAATTGTGAAAAACCGCACTTTGAAAATTCGTCTTAAAACTTCCCTCCACTATCTCAAAAGGTTTGGGCCTAAAGATGGAAAAAGCCCATCAGCATTGAAAACTAAATACGTGGCACTTCCGCTAAGTTTGAAATCATAACGTTTCGTTTCCCACTAAAGTAAAGGACACGTGGAGACGCAAGAAGAATCGAAGGGTCACGTCTGGGTCAATCAAACGACAACTCTAATAGGATTACTCGGATGGTCAGACATCTCTTTCTAACAAAGATTGATCGGAAATCTATTCGCTCGTCTCATCAACTCGGCAGGGCTCAAATCACCCTACCGAGCTTGGGGGGCTTATGTAGTAGACCTGTAGTCGACCGAGCATCATCCAGCCTAATTCACCTAACTCCGACCCTTTAAACATTGGAACAAGACATACGGTCAGAATTATACACCGAGCAAACTGGGTTTTTACAAAGATGAAATACGCTTATGAGATTAACCCCAAGCACAGGACTTTCATCCTTATCCTTATCGTTTACAGTCTCATCCAAGCGTAACCACTTCTCCTAGATTCCCACGACTCTTGGTTAGATAAAAACAGTACGGGATTAAGTTTATCACCTATAGGATTTATGGATATGATCTTATCATAACCTCTACAAATCCTACTCGAATTCTACCTCTTCAGATGACTCATTACAACGGCCCACAACACACAGGTAATCCCCTATAAGAACCACCATGCTATAGGGGCTAAGGTACGTCTTCTCATCCCTAAGTTGACACTCGCACACACATTGTTGACTAGGGAGAACCTGTTTATCCCAACTAGATACGCAGAAATCCTACAAGTCCTACATTGATCTCTTTATGAAGGTCATTCTTTGAGGCTTTTTCATAGCTTCAAGGCTGATCTTGATCAAGGACACGACACTTTGTGAGTGAGTGAATGTCTAAGCGTTTGTTTGAATTATAAATAAATTAAATGATTAATCAATTACTTGTATGATTTCATTTATTTAAGTGTTGTTGTGATTGTGTGTTAATCTATGTTTGAAAATAATTGAGTGTGTAAATGGTTTTGAGATAAGTTGATTTTAAGAAAATTTCCTTTGACTCATTTGAGGTTTTAAATTATGTGCATGGCTGTCCAAAGTTGTTTTGTGATAAAGATTTGAGTTTTTAAAGTGTTAATTTTTAGTCAAAGAAGTACTTGAAACAAAAGTGTTTTTACGATGTTTTCGAGTTTTCTTAAAGCGAATTTTGTGAAACAAACCTTCACTGTCCATAATTTTTTGGACCTGTTTCTTAACTTTAAAAATGTTTTCATATGATTTGAAGTATAGTTTTCAAATGGTAATTGATTTGAGAAAAAACTGGATTAAAAACGGTGGATTTTTCGGTGTTTTTGAATGTGGTTAAGGTGCTGTCCAAGACGAACCAGCAACTAACCCAAATGATTTGAATTATTTCATATGATGTTTTCAAATGATTCTTACGTACTTAAGGTATTATAAAATATTAGAGTTGTTTGAAAGAAAAGATTACGTTTTAAGTTTTCCAACGAGGAATGAGAGGTGTTTAAGTTACGGAAAAGATTTTCTTAATACAAGTTAATAACATAAGCGTATTTTATTTAGTATGAGGAATTTGAAAGACGAGGGATTGGGGCAGCCGGCAGCGCAAGGATCCAAGGAACGGTACGCATTAAATTGCTGGACCTCAGGTGAGAGAGAAGCTTTCCTAAGACACCGTGGTAGTTAGGTGATATATTAGGACGTTCCGTATCATCTCAAAGATCGGAACTAAGTGGTTCAGAGTCAGTAGTATAGTGGCAATTGTGTGTGTTGTGTGGGCACTTATAGAAGCTGACAAAGACCACAATGTTATTGTGTAATGTTGTGTGCATGCTTTTATTTATTTATTTAATTATATCTGATGATACTTATTACTGCTGATTGTAATGAGCGAATGGCTGATGGACGTCTGTTACGTCCTGAATAAGGAAATGAAATGAATGAAATTGAAAGTAAAGTTATAAGTATGAGAAAATAATAATGATAAGATACAATGAGAAAGGAATAATGATTGGAAACAAAGTATGTGTTGGAAAAGAAAGAAAGAATTGAGATTGGGGAGAGAATGAATGGTAATGTTGAGAACGAGCCAGAGCTGGGGAGAGTAATGTTGATTGTTGGAACAAGATGTGATTTGAGCGGAGCTGGGCTCCTGTGTTTTTGGTTTTAGTCTGAGACTAGTGTTGAGTTGAGCTTGCTCCTCCATTAGCGCTCAGCAAAGACGTACTTTTGAAAAGGTTTTCGAAAAGCAGTTTTTGAAAAGGTTTTTGAAAAGAAATTTTCGAAAAGATTTTTGATAGGAAATTTTCGAAGGGATTTTTGAAAGAGATTTTGTAGAAAATGAGAAAAGGAAACTTTTAGAAAGGGTTTGTGAAAAGAAATTCTTTTGAAAATGTTTTGAACAGAGGTTTTGAGAAATATTATAAAAAGTATTTTCAAAGAAGTTTTTGAAAAGAAGTTCTGTGGAAGGCTGTGAAATGAGATTTTAGAAACTTTGTGAAATGAGATTTGTGAGCGGTTGTGAAACTAGATTTTTGAGAAAATGTACAAAAGGGAATTTTATGAAAAGGTTTATGAAATGAGTTTTTGTGAAAGTTTATAAAATAGCATTTGAGAAAGTTTGTGAAAAGATGATTTTGAGAAACGATTGCGGAATGGGATTGTTAAGAGAAATGGTGAAATGTATTTGGTGAATGAGATTCCGGTTGAGAATTCATTGATGTGATCCCAGCTCTGTGCTATGTGAGAAATGATGAGAGAAAGTTGTGCAAAGTTAGCGGTCGGGACTCATTGAAGGGTTGCACGAAGGATGGGCCGACCTTAGGATAATTAAAAAGATAAAAGACTTAAAAGACATACGCGGTGAGGTATGAGAGTGCGAAGTAGTGGAGAGGAAGATACCATAAGTATCTGCGGATACTTAGGAGGAGATTGCATTAGGGGAGGACGACGACGGTGAAACGTCAAGAAGTCTAGAGTATATTTCTAGGCAGAACGAACTCCACATGTGGCGCACTAACGTGGTGGGGACTGGGTCTAATGCCGTGGTAAGTTTTGCAGGCCCACTAGAAATATACTGTCGCCCCCTAGATTGCAAATCGAGAACAGTGAGAGGGATTGGAGTGGGGCATCTTGTTTGCCACTGTAGTGAGACAGTGTGCCATGTATATGAATTGATATGATTATGATTTGAGGCTGAGTCCTCCTGGTCTGGGACCATTTGATGTGTGACAGCTGTCGTTCCCGCATGGTAAAGGTCCTATACTCCTGTTTGCTTCCAATTAGGTTGGGTGGATGACCGAGGAGATGTAGACGTTAGTGATAACCGAGAACGAAATGAGTACCCCGATGATATTTTGTAAGAAGAAATTGTGAGTATGAGAAGGAAAAGGATTGAGAAAGAAAGTATGTTTATGAAAAGTGAAATTAAGTTTGAAAAGATAATGAAAGATAAGAGTAACGATGATAAGACTGATAATAATGTGGTAATATACTTGATCATTGTGTGCTTGTATGTCTTATTGTCTGTTTGTATGGTCCTTCTATCTTGCCTATCGTAATTCCACACCGTCGACGATGCGTCATTCGGATCGCTTACTCTCTCCTGTTAGTTGGCATATTGGGGTTTCTGATATCTCAACGGGCAGACGGAACATCGCATGGAGATCATCACTTTAGAGGAGTTGGAGCTGGTGTCTAACGACAACGAGAAGGCAACGACAGAGGTGGCTTCATCTTCGGGAGTGAAGAAAGGGCGCGAGAAAAAAAAAGGAAGTTTCATCCGGTTGTGAGCGGCATGAAGAGTTAGGGATAGAGTTTTTAGTCAAGTCTAGTGACAGTAATGTTGACTCAAGGATTACAAAGCAATGTGCCACTTCTGTAATTCAGCTAAACTTTCAATTCTGCAATACTTCATTTAGAAAGATGAACAATGTAACCTTTCAGAAAAATGTTTGGATGATTTTGAGGCGAGTTATCTCGTGAAGATGAAAGTTTTATAAAAATAAATGTTTTTAGTAACAACTCGGTTTTCCGTAAAAGAATGTCAAGTGTTCCAATAACATTTCAACAACGTTTATAAAAAAAAATTTGGCCTCATTTTTGGCAATTTTAATAAATGAAAGTTAATTATTTTGAGTTACGAAAATCGGGCTGTTACAGAATGGTATCAGAGCTTATGGTAATCCTTAGTGGCCTTAAGCATGGGCTTACATGCTTTGTTTGTGTGACTCTGTGTGCTTGCTAGTAGGAGCATAATTTTAGGTTCTCATCTTTCTAGGATGTAAGATTTTGTTTGTGGCCTATGGTTGGCCAAGTCAGTATAAGGAACCTGTTCATCCTGATGTTTAAGGAAAGTAGATTAAGTAGGGGATTTGTGAGTTGAAACCCTTTAACCTCTAATGTTTCCTTAGTGTTTGATAAACCCCAGTTTGTTGGCCTAGGTGTGCCCTTGTTCAAAGAGTAGTCGGTACCCTAGAAGAAATAGGATGTTATTCTTAAATTCCCTGTTTGTTGAATTGCTTCAACAAAACAGTTAGTATTGTTAAACTCATAACTTTTCTCTATGAACCCTATCAAACCATAGCCTTATCGATCCTGTTTAAGACTCATTAGTCCAAACTGTGAGTTTAGAAATGCCATAGTTACCCAGATAATCTAGGCTTGAACGATTAAGGAGGGATAAATGGTTTAAGTTAAGTGAGGATATAAGATCACCATGAGTTTAGTTATAAGCTTGATCAAAGTTGGGGAGTCACAAGGAAAGAAAGAGGCATATATTACCAGTTATTAGGGGAAATTCGGAGGAAAGTTTGAGGGTTAGAGTTGCCATAGACCATAACTAGAGGTTTAAAACGGTAAAAGCGATAGGTTGATTAGTGTTTAGGATGAATCTAAGGGAGAAGAGAGGTTGTTTAAGGAGGTAAGTAAGTCCGAGTAGTGATAGAATCCCCTTAAGTTAGAGAAAGGATAGACCAAAAAAAAAAACCCTTAGAGTTGGAAGGAGAATTGGATGAAGGAGTGATTAGTATGAGTTAGTAAGATTCCGAGTTGTGTAGAATAGCGAACATTTAAGAATTTCCGGTGAAACCCCATACTTTTGGCGATGCGTGAATTTTGTTTGTTTGATTTTCCCTAAGTCCATACCTATGGTTAGACTTTCTGTGACAACGATCCACTAAGGGAGCAACATCTTCTTCGGTTAATCTAATGGACTTAACCCGATTCGTCACGCAAGCGGTTGTGCGAGTGTGACTTCTTCGTTCGAAAGCAACAAACGAAGAGCGCGGCAAGGTGAATCAGACCCGCAGAAAGGAAATGTGACTACGAAGCGAAAGGAGAGTATTCTTATGGGGGTCAAGTGACGTACGAGTTTTGTGCCCTGCTACCCAATCCACAACGTATTTCTCGAGGACGAGAAATCTTTAAGTTGGGGAGAATGTAACACCCCGCAAATTCCTCGTATTAATTTAAAATACTAAAGAGACCTATTTTTGAGAAAAGTGTTTTTGAAAGAATATTTTCTTAAATAAGTTTCCTATTTCACGTTTTCAAGATAACAAGTAACTTTAAAGAAATGATTTTCCTGAAGTAATGTCCAAAATTTAGAAATTTAGTTTTTTGAAAGAATTTATGTGCTTGGTGTTTTTATAAAAATATTTGTGATCTTTGCGTGAATCACTTTATGATGAAAAAGAATTATTTTCTAAACATGTGTGTATTTATATGTACAATACGTGTATGTGTACTTGCATTAGGATCACATAAGGATTTAATAAATAAAGGAGAAGGAATGTGTGCATGATGTATATGTGTATGTGTGTGGGTGTGCCGTGTGTATGTGTATAGGTATGTAAACCTAGAACTTTCTAAGTGATGGACAAGAAACTAAAAAAACTAAGTCTTGACCATGAGTAACTAAATTATCAACTAAATCCTAACTAGGAGCCAAAGAGTAACCGAACCAAAGAGACCAAGTTCCTTAATTTTCTCCACCATGTCCCCTTAGGTTTGATAATCTCCACCCATGCAAAGATTTGAAGAGCCAAAATTACCCTCCCTTGAACACACCCTTGGCCGAATCGATTAAGGGCAAGAGAGGAAAAGTCTCATGCCATGCCCTAGCCTATATAAAGCAAAGTGGGTGAAGTGTTGGCCACTTCATTTACTCACTTCCACCCTTCATTTCCTTCACTTCTTTTCCTTTTCCAAACACATTTGTTGAAGAGCAAAAATCAAAGCTCTCAACACCTAAAGAAAAAGAAGAGAAGCCGTGAACAAGGAAGGAGAAAGAAGAAGGAGAAACCAAGCCAAAGACCTAAGACCTTTCTTGAAGAACCAAGACCTAAAAAGCTAGGAGACCAACCCTTATCCTTGGTGGGTATTTTGGATGAAAGTGAAGGAAATTGTAATAGTTAGATTTTTCTTTTGATCTTGTAATTTTTCTTCTCCTTTTTCTTTGCATGTTAATTTTCCAAGTTTAAATGATGAAGTACAAGTGTGTTTGTACTTTATCATGAATGTTCAAAGCTAAAAATAACTTATAAACGTCTAAACAACAGACTCTATAACTTGATTAAGTTTTTCATAAAAGATCTTAAAGTTTCTCAAGCTAAATTTTCTAGATCTAAAGATTTGTTGAAATTTTTGTGGATCTAAAGTCAAGTCTCTTTGTATGTCTAAATTCTTGCTTAAAACCATGACTTGTGAAGTGTTTGAGTTTATTTGATGAGTGAATAAGTGATCCAAACTTGTTTAACAATAAAGTTAAAACTTTTGGTGTTGCATGTTAGTTTGATGATGATTTTGGTTGATTTGAGTACATGCATGTGTTGATTCTACTTTGATCTTGAATTTTTGAGACTAAATGAACTCATAAGACACTAGATCTTAAACTAGGAGGTTCTGCCATGACTTAAAGATTACGTCTTGATACTTTTTAATTTGATCTAAGTGATTGCATGTTAATCTCATGACTAGAAGAGTTAATTTGAGTCATTGAAATGTTTGATTTTGATTTGGTTTTGATAAAACATTAACTTTGGGGTTTTGTTCTTTAAAAGCTTTAAACCTTATTTTGATCTATGAAAAAGTTATGCTCTTGAAGCCATGCATGTTGTTTTAAACCAAAAAGACTTGATTTTCTTCAACATTCATTACGGTTTTGACTTCTTCTTACTTAAAATGATTTTACCTTTAATTTGTGTTATCATAGTCGATTTCATGAGTTGATCTACAAGGTCTAGGTTCATGCATGTGGTTTTTGGATAACAAGAGTTTATTTTTTAAAGGATCATCACGGTTTTGTGGAAGAACCAAAAGAAATGAGTTTTGAAAAGTGATTTTTGTCTTGATTCATGTTCTATGTACATGCATGTCATTTTTGAATAAAAAAAAAGATTTAAATTTTCTTGGGAACCATCACGGTTTTACAAAAAAACCCTAAGGGGTTCCCTTTGTGGGTGCGGCGGCAAACCCCCCCTCTCCCGCCGTCCCTCTAGTTCTCCACCGCCGGTGCCCGTCGCCATCGCGTCTCTCTCCTCCTTCCCAATCGCAAACTGAAGCTGCCACCAACAAGCGCGGCTGCTGTCGCGCGCTCTTCCTCCTTAACCCAATCGCGAATCGCGACTCTCTCCGGGCCAAGAACGAACCGCCACCGCCGTCCTTCCTCGCCGGCCGTCACCACTCAACCGTACCATCATCGCCGCACGCTCTTTTTCTCTCCATCCACTTCTCTGTCGCGCGTTCTCCTTTCACCCCGTCTCCTCCCCAAGTCGCGCCGCCAAGGGCGTTGTCCTCTCCATGGCCGAAGCTTGTGAACGGAGGCCATGGAAAAGCTACAATCTCCACTTCCTCGCGTTGCCGGCGTCTACAGTGGGTGTGAACCGAAGACACTAACGCCGGCTTTGGTTCTTGCGATGTCTTCACCCAAGGAGGGTTCGAACAGTACCAAACCACCACTCGTGGATGATGTTGCCGCCGTTCGCTGTCGCTGGAGGTCACGCCTTGCCTTGCCTTGCCGGATGACCACGGTTGGGGAAACAAGTCTAGCTCCTGGGGTGATGATGATGATAACAAGGTTCAGTGTTTGAGTCAAACCAGTGTGGACCGATTATACCGTGAACCGAGCTAATCTTGATCTCCGTTGTTGCAAAAATCAGATTCGAGGGTAAATCCTTATCACCTTTTTATTTGCTTCGTGTTATGTTCAATAATAATTAGATAATATAAATGGTATTAGTGTCGATAACAATGATATAGTTTTATATTATTTTGGAAAAATAAGTGATATTATGATTTAGTATTGATTTCAATTATACCGTCATTGTTAATGATTTTAATTTAATTACTTTGGTTTGTATAAAGCGGAGTTGACCGTTATGCCGAACGATGAGTTTTAAAAGTGTTTTGTTAAATGTATCGGGTTCCTAAGTAATCGAGCTGTAGTTTAGTTGGGTTGAATTGTCCCTAAACTAAACAATATCTCGGTTAATTAGAAACCTGAAGTATTCGGCATACGTTAATTTAGGTTAATACTTTGGACTTTAAATTCAAATTGAAAGGGAGTGTAGTTATTTGGATTAAGAAAACGTGATTTTAACTTATTCTTAAACAAAGAATACTCTCTTTCATTTTTGAATTTATAGCGTTAAGTGTAACAGCCCGATTTTCACTTCCAAAACCTTAACTGATTTATTATTAATTTGTTGCAAAAATGAGGCCATTTTTTTTTTTGAAAACATAAGTTCATTAATGATTAACGTCACCCTTTGAAAATCGAGTTGTCACTTTCGAAACTTCCCACTCAGACACCATCATTGAAACATCACATCATTTTCATTATACATGAAACTTGAGCCATAAGTACTGGAGTTACACTCCAAAAGTTTTCCAAAAATAGGCCATGATTACAAAAGATTACAAACCATAATTTAAAAGTAGCTTGATTACATCCCTGGTACGTCACAAAGTAATCCTCGATTGGAACTTAGATCCTAGACACACTACATCCTCTAGACACAGAACACAGGGCATCACTCTTCAGCGGAACTAGCGTCCATCTCCATGTCTTCACTCGAATTCGCCTCTGCTTCGTGATCAGAGTCACTAGCGTTTTCTTCCTCCATCGGTTGAGGAATCACAGCCGCCAATGGTGCGGGATCACCATCATACTCGTGATGCTCCCTCGGTCCACCGTCTTGATAGTCACGGAGAGTGACCTGCTCTACGTGAACGTCCGAACTCGTCCCTCGCAGAATGTGCCTTGGATCATCAATCTCCAACCGAGTTTTGTAACATCCCTAATTTAATTCCAAGCAATAATTAATGAATTAATGGAATTAAAGTGGAAAAAATGGGTAGATTAATTGCTTAACGAATTTTGTGAGCAAGGTGAGCAGTCATTTTGAGTACTAGGGGTTGTATAGAAAGCAATTATGGCTTCGAGCAAAATTATATAAGCGAAATCGGGGGTTAAATCGGCGTTTTAAGTGTTAGAAATCAACCGAAAAGAGAAAATTAGGAATTTATTATAGGATGTTAAGAAATTAAATTCCACCATTGGATATGAAGTATGAGGGGTTAAGAAGCTTGTCCAAAAATTTGGGCCCGATCCGACGGTTAACGAAAAAGTTATGACGAATCGAAGTCTGGCGCCACTGGTGCACGCCCAGGCGCACCGGTGCACGCCCCGGCGCACCAGTGTGCATCAGGTGCACCAAACCCATGAGAAATTTGCCCAGGCGCATGTATGACTCGCCCAGGTGCGCGACCAGATCCCCAGCGCGCATCAGATGCGCACCGTGCGCACAGCGCGCGTGCGCGCAGGCGCACGCCTCTCCGCGCCCAGGCGCGCGGGTGCGTGTTTCACGCACCAGCACCATAAAATGGTGCGTCTGCCTCCCTCCTCCCTCATTTTCCAACCCTCTCTTCACACACCCTCACCCACCTCCGTCCAGCAACCCCCCAAACACCCCAGCAACACCAGCCACCACCACCAGCCACCACCACCAGCCGCCATCGCCAAGGCCACCATCACCACCATGAGCGTCTCTCTCTCCTCCTATTCCTCCACCGCCATACCTCACCGTAGCCACCACCACGAACCACCACCCACCACCACCACCATGAGCTCTCCTCCCCTCTTTCCCCATTGATTGAGTTCCCTTTCTCTTTTCCTCCTCCCTTTATGTTTCTCTCTCCTCGCCGGATCTCACCGACGCCGATACCGATCATGATTCGCACCGGGCTTGTGTTGGGTACTCCGAGGCTTGAAGCTTGGGCCTCGATCCGGCCGCGATCGTTCGCAAACAACGAGGAGCAACACCGTCACCGTGATCGAGATCGATTGTCCCCGCCGTGCTTGGAATCGAAGATTGTGGAAGCTTTCTTATAAAATCATCATTTCCTTAAAATACAAAATATCAACTACTCAATTAATTCAATTCAAAAACACAATTCAAAACTCATAGTATTTTCTCACAAAAAATCATTTTCTTTAAAATCCTTTATCACTTGAAATCATGAAAGAAATTCAATTCAAGAAATATTCTTTCAAAACACTCTTTTTAAAACACTTTCTCAAAATAATCGTTTTAGGGTTTAAAACAAATATGAGGTATTCAGACGGGGTGTTACATTAAGTATCATTAGTATTCGATTTTGTGATTCAGAATTAAAACTAATTATATTTAATGAATTTTTGATGATTATGTTAGTTTGGAAAGTTAGCGTATTTCCAACAAAAAGTTGTACTATTTTATTGAGATAGCAATGGTGTTAAGTTTAAATTTCTATGTGACTTCGATTTATGAATTTTAATTAAATATTTTCGAAGTTAACTCGTTTCGATTTTCAAGCTAGAGCCCCTTTTTCGTAAAGCTCATTATATTGATTGTTATTTAATTTTATGGTATGACCTGGTTAGACGACGAAGAAATTTAGGATCAACCATGATGCGAGCAACGAACCACGTGACGTCTGAGCATCGTTATACGAAAGAAACATTTCTATGGAAACGCAAGGTAAGAAGGGTCGTATTACCTCTACTTAGAAAGTAGATTCTAGGATGTTATAGTGATAACTAAGGATAGGGTAATAGAAATGTATGTTAATGAACCTTAGGGTAGTTCCTGTTGATGAGAATGGAATAGGAAGAATAAATAAAGAAAATCACTGTTAATGAGAGCGAAATATAGGTGACTACTATAAGGTTTGTAATCAACGAATCCACGTGATGGCTTGCCCATTTAGTTTTAATGTTATACACTAAGTAGTCGTTAAAATGAAAAATAGTAAAATAATAATGTTGGTTTATGTTAGTCGAAGAGTAAAGTGATGATAAAAGATGGAATAAAAATTTAACGAATAGATATACGAAGAATGAGGTTAGTTAAAAGAGATGGTGATAGGAAAAAGAAATAAAGTGACGAACTAGTTTAAATTATAAGTCAGGAGTGGTAACCGAGAACCTAGGAAACTGTATTGAAGGTTGATAGAGAACCATGTAAGAGTAAGTTAAGAAATAATAAAAGTAACCAAGCAAAACCAATAAGTAATAGAAGAGAGTCAAGAACCTGTAATGAGGGGTGTCGAATTAGAGAATATTAAAAGTAAAGAAGTAAATACGCAAGAGAAAGAATGAGTAGGATTTAAGGTCAAGAATGAAACTAATGTACTAAGAATGTAAAACGAGGGAAGAAAGTATAATTGAACATGAAAATACAAAACAATAAGAAAATAAAGAGTAGAAACGAAAAGATAATTGAACCATATAAAGTACAAGAAAATAAAGAAAAGAGAAAAGATAAGAAAAAGATAGGTAAAGAGAATAGACAAGGTGCAGGTTGGTCATGAGACCTTGTGGCCCGAGCGCAGGTTGGTCATAAGACCCTGTGGCTCAACACAGGATGGTCATAAGACCCTGTGGTTATTAAAAGAGAAATCGAGCGCAGGTTGGTCATAAGACCATGCGGCTCAACACAGGTGGGTCATAAGATCCTGTGGCTAATAAAAGAGGAAATCGAGCGCAGGTTGGTCATAAGAACCTGTGGCTCAACACAGGTGCGTCATAAGACCATGTGGCTAATAAAAGAGGAAATCGAGCGCAGGTTGGTCATAAGACCCTGTGGCTCAACACAGATTGGTCATAAGACCCTGTGGTTATTAAAAGAGAAATCGAGTGCAGGTTGGTCATAAGACCCTGTGGCTCAACACAGGTTGGTCTTAAGACCCTGTGGTGTAATAAAAGAGGAAATCGAGCACAGGTTGGTCATAAGACCTTGTGACTCCGCACAAGTTGGTCATAAGACCTTTTGGTTCAATGTTCCTCTCTAGCAAGTATACTAGATCGCAAAGTAATACAGTCGGTTAAGACCATATATCATCCCTCAGGGATTGCAAATTGTTCAAGTAATTTTCACCAAAGAGTAATTAAAAGTGAAATCTATAGGTTTCTAATTAACTAATTGAGATTGAATAAAAACAGAAAATAAATAGAAGTTGTGAGCAATTTGAGAAAGATGTTAGGAACATGGTTTCATTGTAGGCGTTTTTTATTAATCGTGAATCTCTGTTTTTCCCTAAATCGCGAACGAATTCCTAAATTGGTAACTATTAGATCCCTCTTGTATAATTACCGTTTCTTATTCAATTAGATAATCCTTAATTCCTTAACAGATTAAGCTATTGAATAATCTTAATTAAGAACAGGGAATTAATCATGTTATATAGTTACCCAATTGTATTCCTACTTGTTGAATAACTCTATTGTTTGAAGGCATGGCCTATTCTAATTCCTAATCTCTCAATTGAAGAATTAGAGATCCAAAACAAGACATAAATTAGCTAGATTTATGAATTGGAAATAAAACGCAATCAAACACATGATTTAGAAATGGAAAAACATCAATTCATAAAATCAATAAACTAATTCATACAAATTCACCAATTCCTAACAGAAGGGTTTTAGTTACACATCATAAAAATAAGAACAAGAGAAATAGAAGAATACATGATTACCAAGGAAAAGCCTTGGATCTTCCAATCCTTGATCTTCTCCTCTTCTAAAACTCTTAAAATTATGTAATCTCCCTCTCTAAAAGCTGCCCTAACTTAATTCTAAAACTTATATTTAAAAGATAAAACGAAATCCTAATTAATCCCCTGAAAAATGCATCAGAAATCAGCCCAATTGGGCCTTCACGACGCTCGCGCGCCTGGGCACGCCAGGTCTGATGGTCAACAAATCAGCGATGCATAATTTTAGCTATGTTTCTCTCCGTTCTTATGCTATTTTCAAGGTCCTTTCATCCTCTTTTCAACTCCAAATTTATTTTCTTCATTTAAGCTCCAAAAGTACCTGAAACATACCCAAAACGGATCAAAACGTTCAAGGGAAACAAACCAAAACTAAGCAAAAGGGAGTCAAATTAAGCTCTAAAACATCATATGTTAGACCCAAATCACACCCCCAAACTTAGCATTTTGCATGTCCCAGGCAAAAGTAAAATAAAAATTCTAAAACAAAAGACTACCATCCAAATCAAAATGTACAACACCTAATTTAAGACTTCGACTCATCAACACAGCCACATATTTATACAAGCTATTCACATATCAAAATTTGGTTAAAGAAACAAAACCAATCAGAACTCGGAACTAGTGAACACTCTCAACCTCTCAGTGTATATCTCTCATGTGTATCAAGGGTTATAACAATTCACTCAAGTTCATAGAATAGTAAAGTGTTACCATATGCTTGACCATAGACCCAAATCTCCACTGAAATTATTGAAAACATGCACAAATCAAAAGGTCTTTATTTTGGTTGTAATGAAGCCATGGCTAAAAGTGTCAGGTGGGATAAAAGAAAGAAGGGATAAAACAAAGGCTAACTCGCAAAAATATTTACAAAAGCAAGTTTCCCTCAAAAACCATGAATGAGCAATGAATACAATAAAGACTCACACTCACATCAGGAACATCTTATTCTTCCTTTCTTTTTCAATTTTTTTCTTCTATTCTCTTCCTTTCACATTATTATTTTTTTCAATTTCTTTTTACTTGGAAGAGAAATAGAACTCATAACACTTTTCACCAATTACTTTCACTTTTTCTTTCTATATTCCTCTCAATCGCTCATTCAAAACTTCCAAGGTACTAATAAAAATATGCAATCAATGCAGGGTACCAAAGAAAAATCATAATGTCATTAGGCTCAAAAATGGGCAACTAAGGGAATATTTCTCAATTCAAATCATCTGAAGGCCACAAAAACACATCTTAAGTGCCTTAATCATCTTAATGCATGCAATCAATTATCAATCTCAAAATGGTCACCGGTCAAGTTCTAGAACACAAAACTAAAGTGAACACACTCATGAAAGAAATAGGGGTCTCAATCAGAATAATCAATAAAATTATACCCCATCAGTGTTTAGGCCCAAAATCTCACAGGCTAAAGTCAGTTCACTAATCTCAAGTTCTGAAAAACTTTATCAAAATAACCAAATTTCAAAAATATTTACAGCTCAACAAATAAGTAACATGAATCAATGAGTCTAATCCTAAACTAAGTATATACACCTATCATCAGAAAAATAATCCTAAGTCTAGAATAATTATCTACTCCTACCAAGAACACAAACCAACACCAAAAATGGGAGAACAATTCATATCTGAAATTTTTTTATTTTGTCCACTCCCCCAAACTTAAAGGTTGGCTTGTCATCAAGCAAACTAAACTAACCTACAAAATAAAAAAATAAAAAAATTACATGGAATAAATCTGGAAAATTTACTACTTGCATCTGAATAAAATAGTCAGCACTAACAAAAGTGAGAAAACATTCCCCCAAACTTTATATAAGTCATTAAAAACAGGTGCCCAAAAATAGCACCTCTAATGGGGAAATATTAACTCATATTTATTACTCAAAATATAACTTGATGCAAATAACAAATAATCAAAATAAATATCCAAGCAATAAAACTAACAAAAAAAAAGTCCTAGAAAACAATTATATATTTTTGTTGCACAGGTATAGGAACTGGCTGATTGGGAAAAGAGCACAAAATATATCAATAAATAAAAATTCCCTATTTTCTGGGTTTTTCCGCCCAGTGCCCGCCCAGGCGCGCCAGATCAGTACCTGATGCTGGTTTTTTTTATAGAAAATAAGATAAAAAATATAACCTATACTAATTACCTAAAAATTACTAATTAAGGGAATGCTACCTAAACATTGGGTTACCTCCCAACTAGTGCTTGTTTAACGTCACGAGCCTGACGGGTCACCTCTTTTCAGAGGTTAGGGTGGTTGCCAAGATCCCTTCAAAGGTGGCACCTTGCTATTCAGCCTCTTCTTAATACTCACTCCATTGTAGTGCTGAATGCACATGAGAGGAGCAAAGTTCTCCACGGTGATTGGTGGTTTTTCAAAAATTTTAATTATAGTTCGGTCAGCATTCACTCGAAGAACTACTTCTCCCCTAGGCACATCAATCACTGCCCCTGCTGTGGCCAAGAATGACCTTCCAAAAATTAGAGGAATATTTTCATCCTCTTCTATATCTAAGATCATGAAGTCTAAGGGCAGGATAAAATCTTTCACCTTAACCAGAATATCTTCCACCACTCCATATGGGCGGAGGGTGGTTCTATCAGCTAACTGAAGTAATATTGGGATAGGCTTAATCTCTCCTAAGTTTAATGCTTCACAAATAGACAAAGGCATAATATTAACACTAGCTCCTAAATCATAGAGAGTCTTACCTGAGTACTCCTTGCCTATGCTAATCGGGAGAGTGAAGCTACCTGGGTCCTTCAGCTTTGGTGGAAGATTGGATTTGATGATGCTGCTACACTTCTCTACTATCAGGAACGTCTCGTCAGTGAGCATCCTCTTCTTCTTTGTCAGCAATTCCTTCATGAATCTCCTTCATAATGGTTTGAAAGAAAAGGTTTAGTTTTGAGAAAACAAGTTTTTAATTGATTTACAAAGTGCTTAATCGATTAAGCATCAGTCTAATCGATTAACATACACTGAGTTACAGTGCTTAATCGATTAAGACATGTGCTAATCGATTAAGACCTGTACAACTGGTTTTTAAAATACGTTTTTCACTTCTCAAAATTAGTTTTTAAGTTTCCTAACTTTTGGGTATTCTATATAAACCTTTTCCTAATCATTGTGATTAACTAACATCATTTTCATATCAATTTTACAAAGATCAAGCCACTCTATTCTCTCTCAATTTCATAGATCAAAGCTTTTCAATTTTACATTCTTTGATCAAGAATCTTTGAATCTCTTATGTTGATATTTTCATAGCTATTGAAAGAGATTCATAGGATTGTTATGGTTTTCATTTGAGTTGTAATATTTGCAAGAGGCAAGCTATCTACAACAAAAAGAAGAAGCCTTGGTGTGTCGATTATCATCAAGCAAGTCAATCAAATTGAAGAAGTCTTGGTGGTTCATCAAGCAAAGTTAAGTCTTGTTGTGAGGTATCAACGAGCAACGTGGAAGACTTGTTGTGGGTTATCAACAAGCAAGGGAAGAGGTTAGATTAGAGGGTCAATAGGATTGCAAGACAAGAGTGTGGTGTATCTCTTGGAGGCTATCAAGAAGGGAGTCTTCAGAGGCATTTGTTTGTAATTTGAGAACTCTAATTCCTCATAGTGAAGAATCTCTCTTTGTTGAAGAGGGGACTGGATGTAGCTCTCAAGTGGATGAGAGTGAACCAGGATAAATCACTGTGCAGTATCTCTAAACCCTTAACTCTTTACATTCTTGTCATTTCATATGTTCTTGGATGAAAACCTAGAAAAGATTGATTTTTCATAAAGTGATTGAATTGAATCTTAATTGTGCAAATTGATTTGGGAAAATTATTTTCATAACCTAGGTAATCAATAAGAACATTGGTGTGAATCTTTTCCGTTGAATCTCTGATCATACGTGTTAATTGATTAATTTTCGTATTCGATTGAAAAGTGATTTTTCAGATTTTAACAGAGCTTAATCGATTAAGAGAGACTTTAATCGATTAACCATTTGTATACATTCTGGTCTTAATCGATTAAGACACAGTATAATCGATTAAGAGCTGAGTTTTTTGCAAAAATCATTCGTTTTGATTGTTTCGATTAGTTTCTTTCGAAAATCTTTCAAAGTTTCTTAAACACCTATTCAACCCCCCCCCCCTTCTACGTGTTCTCCTAGGGTTCCTTAGTTGTTTCACCCACCAATTGTGGTTTCCGCAGATGTTCTTAAGACTGCATTTCGATCTCGATACAGACATTATGAGTATGTAGTAATGCCGTTCGGATTGACTAATGCACCAGCTGTTTTCATAGATTACATGAACAGGATTTTTAGACCATATCTGGATTCATTCGTGGTGGTATTCATTGATGATATCCTGATATACTCTAAGAATCTGGAGGAACATGCTAAACATCTCAGGATAGTGTTGAATATTCTGAAGGAGAAGAAGCTTTTTGCCAAACTTTCCAAATGTGAGTTTTGGCTGAGAGAAGTTAAATTCTTGGGACATGTAATTTCCGAAGAAGGCATAGCAGTTGACCCAGCTAAAGTTGATTCGGTTCTACAATGGGTTCAACCTAAGTCAGTCGCGGAAGGATTTTCTAAAATCGCACTACCTCTCACAAAGTTGACTCGGAAAGATCAACCATTTATTTGGGATGAGAAGTGCGAGAAAAGTTTCCAGATGTTGAAGAAAAGATTAACATCCTCACCAGTGTTAGTTTTGCCTGACCCTCATAAGGAATATGAAGTGTACTGTGATGCATCGAAGCAAGGACTCGGAAGTGTGTTGATGCAAGAGGGAAGGGTTGTGGCATATGCATCTCGTCAATTGAAAATCCATGAAGTGAATTATCCCACTCATGATTTGGAACTTGCTGCTATAGTGTTTGCCCTGAAGATTTGGAGGCATAACCTCTATGGCACTATTTTCAGAGTATTTAGTGACCATAAGAGCTTAAAATATTTGTTTGACCAGAAGGAATTAAATATGAGGCAGCATCGGTGGATGGAGTTTTTGAAAGATTATGAATTCGAGCTACACTACCACCCTGGAAAGGCTAACGTGGTGGCAGATGCTCTGAGTCGTAAAGCAATTCATTTGAGTTCAATGATGGTTAAAGAAGCTGCTTTGATTGAAGAGTTTAGAGATTTAAGTTTGGTTATGCAAGTGGAACCAACCTGTATCAAGATGGGTATGTTGCAAATTTCTAATGAATTCTTAGCTCGAATTCGTAGATTGCAACAAGAGGATGATGAATTGAAAGAGAAGAAGGAGTTGATGATCAGAGGTAAGGAGTCTAACTTCTTTGAAGGTCAGGATGGAATTCTTCGTTTCAAGACAAGAATTTGCATACCTAAAGATCCAGAATTCAGGAGATTAATCTTGGATGAAGCACATAAGAGTCAGATGAGTATTCATCCAGGATCAACCAAAATGTACCAAGACTTGAAAAGTATGTTCTGGTGGTCGGGTCTCAAGAGAGATGTGGCAGATTATGTAGCTTCTTGTCTAATTTGCCAGAAGGTTAAGATGGAACATCAGAAACCTGGAGGGGAGTTGCAACCCTTGTAAATCCCTTAGTGGAAGTGGGATAGCATTTCCATGGACTTTGTAACCGGGTTGCCAAGAACATTTGCAAACCATGATGCGATCTGGGTAATTCTGGATCGCTTGACTAAGTCGGCGCATTTCATTCCGGTGAATATGAGTTATTCTTTGGAGAAGCATACTCAGATTTACATCAAGGAAGTAGTACAGTTGCATGGGGTACCTTCCAGTATTATTTCAGATCACGATCCAAGGTTCATGTCAAGGTTTTGGTATAGTCTACAACAATCTCTGGGAACAAGACTCAAGATGAGTTCAGCATACCATCCCCAAATGGATGGGCAGACAGAAAGGACCATTCAAACTTTGGAAGATATTCTGCGAGCGTGTGCATTGGAAGAACAAGGAAGTTGGGATCAGATTTTGCCACTTGCGGAATTCACATACAACAATGGGTATCATGCAAGTATTGGAATGGCACCATTCGAAGCATTGTATGGAAGAAAGTGCCAAACCCCGCTATGTTGGTTTCAAGTGGGGGAGAACTTGCATCTTGGTCCTGATGTAGTACAGCAGACAACTGAAAAGATTCGAATGATTCATGAGAAGATCAAGACTTCTCAGAGTCGTCAGGAAAGTTATGCTAATCAAAGGAGAAGACCTCTCGAGTTTTCAGAAGGCGACCATGTGTTCCTTAGGATTGTACCGATGAAGGGTGTAAGTAGAGCTTTGAAACCTAGAAAGCTTTCACCTAAGTTTATAGGTCCCTACCAAATCCTTAAGCGAGTAGGTCCTGTAGCCTATCAAATAGCTCTACCACCATCCTTATCCAATCTGCACAATGTTTTCATGTCTCCCAACTGAAGAAGTATGTGCACAATCCAACCTCAATCCTTCAGATTCGCCCTGACGATTTAACCTTACGAGAAAACCTAACCTTTAAGATTGACCCAATTAGAATTGAAGACAGAAGAGTAAAGCAACTTAGAGGAAAGGAGATTCCACTAGTCAAAGTTATTTGGCAAAGTGGAAACGTATATGAAGCGACTTGGGAACTAGAGGAGAAGATGCGTAGGGATTACCCTGAGTTGTTTTCGTAGGTTGAATTTCGGGGACGAAATTCCTATTAAGTGGGGGAGTAGTGTAACACCCCAAATTTTCATTTCCGGATGTAATGAAAGGTCAATTATAAAAGATATTCAAAATTATTTTCTTACATTATAAATATTATTTTTATAATTAATTAAAAGTTAATTACGTGATTATGTGTGTGCCTGTGATAAGTGTTTCTGTATTACAAATATTTATATAATTAATAATAGGTAAAATTAAGGTTTTTGCTTATTAGTCCCTGATTTGGGACCTAGAAGTAATATTAGAAAGATTTTGGAGGGAAAGGGATTAAAATATTTATTTTACAAATTTAACCAAAAAGACTCGAGTATCTAGGAAGAACACTCGAGTATTTTAGTCAGTGTTGCACTCATTAGTGCGTTTGATGTGTCAGCACTTGACGATTTCCAAACTTTGACACGAAAACAACACCTAGACACGATAATGGCCTTCGTGTCGGCATGCATGAACATCAACTCTATGAATTTAAGCTTGTTGGTTGACTAAGATCAACCATTTTGGTCATTTGCTCCAGAAATTCGTAGCTAGGGTTCCTAATTTCGTTCCTTGTGTTCTTCTCTGATTCTGAGTGTTATTGTGAGTGTCATACACCATTGTAAAGCTCACATCTCGAGCTTTACAAAGATATAAGAATTGTGAGTTGAGGCTTCGTGAGGAAGAAGAATCGAAGCTCGAAAAGGGAGGGAGTTTTGCTGTCAAAGTCCAGAAACTGAAGTCTGGAGCTTACTTCAAGCTCTGATTTTGGTAAGTGTGTGAACCCTATGACCCTCAATTTCATTCATATCTTTAGTCCTTGTTGCAGAGAACAATTCTTAACCAAATTCCCCAATTTCTACACTGTTTTTGCATGTCAAAATCTATGGTTTTGGACCTTGCTCATATGTTGCTGCATGCAAAGGGTTTTGGGGGTTAGAGTGTTCCAGCCAATTTCTCTGTAAAGTTCCTGTTGATTCACAGCCTAGAGGTAAGGGTGAAGCTATTTGTTCACTAGAATAAGTTTAATTCGTTGCATGATAGGTGTAGAGTCACCATGAGACTCTATGGGCATAGTGTGAATTAGTTTCTTGGATTGGAGGCCTATTTGAGTGTCAAAAGTGTTTAGAGCAAGTTCTAAATGTTGCATGCAAACTAAATAAATTTTATTTTCATGCTGTAATTGCTTGGAATTGAATTTGATAGGTTAAGTTGTTGAAATTGTGAAATTATGCATAATTGACACTTAAGATCAATTCAGTGTAATGTGATGTTATTATTGGGTTGGAACATGTTTATTTTATGTCATATTAACTTTGTCAAGCTTTGGTTTTGATTAAATTTGAGTAGAAATTAAAATGGCATGTTAAAACTCAGTTTCCAGTACATTCTGTCTGCTAACACTCGAGTCTTTGGCTCGAGACTCGAGTATTTCAGACGCACCAGTGCGTCTGTTGGCACCAATCACTCGAGTCTCTGACCCATGACTCGAGTATTAGCTGATACTGGTAATACACCTTACTGATGAACAACTCGAGTAGAGCATGGTCCACTCGAGTCTTCTAGGTTAATGAAGACTCGAGTATTTCATGAATCACTCGAGTATTCCTGAAATACTTGAAACTTTAAATGTTGCAGGAAATTAAGAACAACTCGAGTCCTTTCAAGAACCACTCGAGTATTTTAGTGTATATTAGGAATCCACTCGAGTCTTTTAAAAACCACTCGAGTCTTTTGAAATAGAATAATTAACAAATTGCCATTTTCAATTATGCCAAGTTTAATCAAATACAATAATCGTGTTCTAAAGAGGTTATGATATGTTAATGCTTATTATATTGCATGTTGCACATTATGAAATTAATGGATAACCCAAGATGGGATGTTGTGTGCATTCATGCATGGAGATGTGGTGTTAGCATATCATTTGTCATGTTCGAGGAACATGAGGAGGGTACTCTGGGAGCACCAATTTGGTTACGACTTGCCTGTAGTCACATTTTGGTAATGTGATCAGCATTGGTTGCTGCGAACGTTGGGTATTCGTCTTGGAGACGAGATGTGCACATCGATAATGATAATGGTATTATGGACCACATTCCAGGCATAGTCGTGAGGCTTGCTCGATGACACATTTTGGAAATGTGGGCAGCATAGGCGATGCTGTTACGTCTTGGTGACGCAACGTACACTTTGGTAGTGTCGTTTGGATTATATTCCGAGCAGGTTCACTATACGTCCGAGGCACGTATACGGGTTGTTTGGATGGACATGCATGAGAGCATTAGTTGGAGAACCTTAGGACTGGAAAGGTTGTGTGACAACATCATGACATATCATTTATGACATTGGCTATTGAATATTTTGATTTGTGCATATGTTGTACTTATATCTGGATCATTGTTATGCATGTGGTATATTATGCTTATTCCATTATGTGAACTATATTGCTTACCCCTTATGCCCACTGTAGGTGATGGCACGCTATCTAGCTTGCATCGAGTTGCGCACACTCCCTAGTGGAGTGTGGTACTACGAGGACCATCGAGCCACCTTTGAGGGGGAGGTTGTAACACCCCTCAAAATCCTCGTACGGTTTTAATTTCTAAAAAGAATTATTTTGTGGGAAAAGTATTTTTAAAGGATGTTTTCTTAAATAAATTTCTTAAATCCTGTTTTCAAAGTGGTAAATGATTTTAAAGAAATAATTTTTCATGAAATAATGCCATGGTTTTTAGAGATGACTTTTGGAAATGATTATATGATAAGAATTATTTTATGAAAGTGTGTTTTGTGCTTGATATTTTTGGTGCCATTATAATTTCTATGCATGAATAATTTTGTAAATGAGAAGATTTATTTTTCTATGTGTATGTATGTGCGGTTTCGTGTGTGTATGCTTAGTATTATATGGAATTTAATTAGTAAAATGAAGGTATGTGTGAATGTATGCATGAATGTGGGTGTGTGCAACGTGTGTATGCATGAAGGTGGGTGTGATTAAGGTGTGTATGTGTGAGTCTATGAGTGTGCCGTGTGTGTGTGTGTTTAAAAGCCTAGAATTTTCTAAGGAGTGGAGACTAAGTAACCAAGTAACCAAAACCCAAACTAAACCCTAAGTAAATAGTTGAATCCTAATGGAGAACCCTTAAGTCAAAAGCCTAGTATGAAACCCTAACCCCTTATGTTCCCTACCTTGTCTCCTTAAGCAAATGCTAAACTCCACCCATGCAATTTTGTGGAGCACCGAATTTAGCGCTCCCTTTAGAAGCTCTTGGCCGAATCAACTCAAGGGCAAAGGAGGAAACCATGATGTGTTCATAAATAGATGGAGCCTTGGTCATTCCCTCACCCATTTCTCATTTCTTTTCCTTCGTCCCACACACCAACACCAACACAAGTCTAAGAGCCTCCTTAAACTCTTAGACTAAGAAAAGAAAATATAGAAAGAGAGAAAGAAGAAGAGGAAACTGTGAGGTAGTAGAAGGAAGAAGGAGAGGAGATCAACCCTAAAACTTAGGAATTCTTTGAAGAACAAGTGTTGAAGACCTTATTTCTTGGTATAAACCGAAGACCCTAGAAGAATTGGACTTAGCTTTGTTTGTAATCTTGTAATTTTATTTCTTTTCTTCTCTTGCATGTTTATTTTATGGTTTGGTCTAAGCTTGCATGTAATGCTTTTGCTTTGATTTTGATTTTTAAGACCTAAATGAATTTGTAATGAACTAAATGATGGAATTTGTAATTCGGTTGATGTTGTTTATGTTGGATCTTGATGTTTTTATTTTAGACCTAAAGTTTTGTTGATGATCTTTGTGAACTTGGTGAAGATTTCTTGCATGTTAGGTGTTGATGCCTAAACCGTGAATCATCAAGTGTTTTATGTGTTTGTTTGTTAAATAAATGTTTGATCTAAATTTTATTCTTAATTTTTGGCCTTGCATGTTGTTTGATGATGACTTTGAACCTTTGCATGTCTTGGTTTTTAGTTTGATTTTAAGAAAAGCTTTGATTTATGTCTTGATCCTTGATTTTGTTTGGATCTTGATTTTTGTTTTAAAGTTTTATAAATGATTTTTGAAACCAAAAGCTTTCTTATTTTCTCAAAGGCATGTCACGGTTTTGATCTCTTTTTCATTTAAATTGATCCTTGTCTTTGATTTATGCTTTGATCCTTAATTTTGTTTTGACTACAAGCTTTGCATGTAATTTTTGAAACAACAAGCTTTGGTATTTTCTTTGTGTATGTCTCGGTTTTGGTTTTTTTAATTTAAGTTGATCTTTGTCTTTGAAATGTGTTCTTATATTTAATTTTATAATTTGATCTACATGATTTATATGCATGCATGTGAGTGTTTGACTTTGGAAAGTTATTTTTATGATTCCCTTGAAAACAAATTGAAAGTGTTGTGTTGATCTATGATTTTTATTTATTTTTGTAGGAGAGTTTAAGATTTGTTCTTGCATGTCAAATTTAACTAAAAGATTATGTGTTATCTTGTAATGCATGCCTCGGTTTTGAGAAGAAAATTAGGAGAATAAGCTTTAAAATAATTTTCCTTGCATGAACATGACTTAATCTAAGTGTTGGTCTTGTGTGATGCATTCGGCCATGTTTGATTCATATCCATGCTTTGTATTTTGTGTGAATTTGAAATAGGCTTTATGTTCTTGCATGAATTTAATTTGATTTAAGGAAATAAATTAAAGTTTGATGGGGTTTCTAAGAATTAAGCTCACGGTTTTGTTAAGAAAAAGAAGAAGAAATAATTTCATAAGTTTTGTGTATTTGATGATTGCATGAATCTTGTTTAGATATGTGTGTAGTTTCGGTTTGTGTATGTACACAAGAAGTTGAGAGAGTAAGTTATCCGAATGGAATTACTCCCATCGACTTCTTGGAATTACACTAGCGACGTATACCAGAACATAACAAACAACACAAATAATACGAACAGATAATCATGTATGATGCAAGAAAATGCAATGCAATCGTCGCATTATCTAATTCCTTATCATTATCTTAGGGGAATCTCGTAATCAGACGTCTCGCAAAGTCGAAGCTTTTTAATCAGTTTGTCACGCCACGTTGAAGTCTCCTCGTCCGCATATCTCGAATCCATAACATCGGAAATTCAGGCTTTTCGGTTTAGGGTTCAAGTCTACATCTCCTCGGAATCCATCCACCTAGTCGGAAGCAATCAGGAGTACAGGATCTCTAACCACACCGGCCTTTTACGGATGGCAAAATAAATAATGTCTCGAGAAAAATAGGCACATCCAACCGTGTTCGAGCATCCCTCTCACTGGTCAAGAATTAGTCAAGGGGGGTGTCAGTCATCCGTCTAGTGATCGTGTGGTACTTCGTCCACACCCTTGGGTGACCAGCTCCGACTGGTTCAGCCAGGGCCCCTATGGTTTTTCCCACCTAGACAGACTTCTCAAGGCTTCTTGACGAATCACCGTCATTGCCGCCCCCTATCTTAATCATCCAGCTGAACACCACAAGGGTAGTTCAGGTGTATCTTCCTCTCCACTACTTCGGGTTAGGGTTTTTAAGTCGTGAGGTTATACTCGTTATCCTAACGTCGACCCATCCTAAGTCATCTCCGCCATACAGCTCCGACCATATGCGGAATGCTTCTGTGGGACTCGACCACTAAGTCCGACGGGCTCCGACCCATCTTGAATCTTTTCGGCATACGGCTCCGACCAGTATGCAGGATATCCACAATCTTTCTGACGGGCTACAACCCATTCAGAGTCAACCTCGCCTTATAGCTACGACTATATGCGGAATATCAAACATCATTCTGACGGGCTACGACCCACTCAGAATCACCATCGGCATATGGCTCCGACCACATGCGGGATATCCATCAATCATCAATAGATAGGCTCCGACCTATCCCAAGTCATTCACACTCAACATATGGCTACGACCATATGGAGGCTATCTCAACACATGGCTACAACCACGTGGAACTATCTCAACATATGGCTACGACCATATGGAAGATATCGGCAGTTATTGCGTCAACATCCAAAGCGTCGTCATCATCGTCATAGCCTCAGTTCGGTCCACGTACTCGGCGCATCAGCATCATCCGGTTCGTCGCGCGTTCTGTCCCTTAGAGTTTCGCTCTAATCGTTGGAGGATTCCTTATAGTTCTCTAATGTCTTTGCTAATCTTACTTATATCGCGGGATGATGCATTATGCTCATGCAATGACCATATAACAACAATACATCTCATCATAAACAAATATATCAATCAATCAATACCATGTAATGGTGTAGGTCTGAGTCTTCGTATACCGCGATACAAACAATCACACAATTTATCGGGTATACTACTAGCTACGATAGACCTTTACTCCGACTTTGAGAGAGTACGGAGTGTCCTAGCATACTCACTAGACACCAAAGCGTCTTAGGATAACTTCTCTCTCACCTGGATTCGCAGTTACCGAATCTACAAGTTCTGAGTGATTCGCTTCCTTCCTCGTCCGCCCGACTCCAACTTCTTTCAAGTCCCAGAAAGTAAATATATGAGTATTAAACTTTATTTAATTATCATCCTTAAAATTATTCTCAGGACAACTTAAGAAAATTCGAACATCGTCTTTATCAAAACATTAACTCTCTTGCTCGAACTCGTACAAAATCGAACGCTAACTCTCATACTTTAAAATCATGAGAAAATAATCAATTAAATTAATTTAATTAAAAGTTCCTTTGCTGGTCCCTCTTGGACATCATTGAAATCAATTCCAAAAACACCGAAAAAAATTGCACTTTTGAAACCAACTTTGACCTAGATCAAATATCCTCAAAACTCAACTTTAAAACACTTTGAAAATACTTTTAAATAGGAAATGTGACTTAGAAAATTCTGGACAGCATCATGTCCTAAGTTTTAAATTCATTTTCCATTGTTTAAAACCAATCTAAACACATAGATAAACTAAGCATCTCGAAATCAATCAAATAAACACCTTGGTCAACAATCTATCAAGTTCAAACACTTAAAACCAATTGTGGACAGCATAGTACTTAAAAAAACAAATACAACAACATTCATTAATTCCAAACATTTCACAATCACAAGCCATCAAGTCACACATAAACATGTTCACATACTCATACATATAGCCCAATTAAATGAGGAAATTAAACACTTTAGCATACACCAACCGAATCATGCATCACCTAATCACCTAGACACATTTTCATTTAACTTTCACTTAATCCATTTCATCTTAGCAAAACTTCATCTTATCTCACTTAATTATGCCAAAACCATATGCATCAAGGGTTGTTTAGAAATTATTTTCTTCAAGGATCAACTTCACAATCAACACATATTTTCATGTCATGAACACATATACCTTCAAGAGGATTTAACTCAAAAGTTAAGGTCCAAACCGTGACCTTAACTAGATTTTCTTAAAAATGTTTTCAAAGTTTCAAGACTCAAAAACAATTCCAAATTCAATCAACAATTTCACATAACTCATCAAGCAAATAGAAATACAATCCTAACATATATTTCATCATGAAAACCGTGAGCATCACACATTCTCTAAACAATTTTTATTTCACATCAAACACTTAAGATCAACTCAAAGTTCATGGAAATCACATATTCATCAATTAGACCTAAGAAAATCTTAGTCTTTTCAACCAAGCATGCAAAACCGTGGCTAACACATAAAGATCACAACATGCAAGAGATCAAACAAAAGAAAATCAAGATCTCAACCACATCATCATCAAAACCGTGGCCATCATAAAAACAATCATCAAGAAAAGTTCAATCATTTCAAAGATCTTTACATTAAAAACTCAAGCATCAAACATATCATAGTTCAAGCATAGATCTTAACATGCATTCAAGCAAAAACAGTAGATCTTTGAAAAATCCTTCATGAAAACTTAAAATCAAGTTCTTTTCAAAAACACTTTTAAGAAATCAAGGAAGAAAACTTTAAGGTCATGGAGGAAAACATTTTCTTAACAAAACATCAAGATCAAGTTCAAAGATCAACATGCATGTAAAGGAAATTTCTAGATCTAATCATAAAACAAACATGCATCAACACTTTTTCAAACAAAATCAAGCTTTAGAAGAAGATCATGAAAAAAGAATAAGAATCAAAGAAAAAGGTTTAAAACCTTTAAGATCATAAAACAAGGTTCTTACTTAATCAAAAGTCTTAGAGAATCAAGTCCAAATCTTAGGTTTCTCCTCTCTTTCCTCACGGCTCACTCACACTCTCTAAGGTCCATGGTTTTCTCCTTTTCTTTTTCACTATCTTGGCTTGATCTTGCTTAGGTTATGAAGAGTTTTGGGTGTTGGTTCTCCTTGTCTCTTGTTCGGCCACTCTCTCACTAAGAGCTTGAAGTTGCTCTTAGTGTTGTGTGTTTGGTTTTGGAAATGAAGAGAAGTGTGTGTTGATCACTCTCTCAAGGTTTCATTCATCAAGGTTTCAATGGTGTTGGTTGGTGTGTGTTGTTGTTGTTGGTGTTGATGGGGGAAAGAAGAAAGGATGAAGATGGAAGAATGTAGAATGAAGGAATGAAAATAAACTCTCTCCCCTCACACGGTTTTGCCCCTTTTCTTTTATCTTTCTCTACTTTCATTTATTTGCCATTAAGGGCTTGCATGGGGGGTTTGTTTTCAATTTCCTTGGTCTTGGTTTCCTTCCCACGGCTCACCCTTCTTTTTCTCTTTCTTTCCTTCTTTTCCTCCCTTTGAGTCATGCTTAGGTCATGAGAGTGATGTCACTAATTTGACTATGGAGCACAACAACTTGGTGACCAAGTTAAGGAACTTGGAGGCCAAGTAAAGCTCCTAGATATTCGGCCATAGGGTAATTAGGGTAGACTAGGTTAGTTTAATTAGGTTTAAGACACTAATTAGGGTTCTAATCATGATTAGGGTAGGATTAGGTTAATTAATCTAGGTTTAGTCCACTAATCCTTAGTGATTAGGGCTTAATCAAGGATTAAGGTGCTAATCAAAATCTTAATCATAGGTTTAAGGAAAACTACTTCCAGATTAGCTTCACTAACCAAAAATGGTTTAGGGATTAAGAGAGGGATTAAGCACTCAATCAAGGATTAAGAGCTCGATTAGGGTTTAATCAACGATTAGGGCATCAATTAGGGTTGCCAGAGGTGATTGGACTTTGGTTCTTTGAAACTTAGAAAATAATTTTCCATGAAATCATATAAATCAATAAAACAAGGTCTCAATCAAAACCTTAAACACTCATGCACACAAAGTCACAACACAAGCAAATCAAATTTCAAAGAATAAGGGTTCATTATGAAATCGAAACTCTTTTAAATCGATTCTTTAATTAATTAGGTTAAAATAATTTCTTAATTAGGGACTTGTAGAAGTGAGTCAAATGGGCAGATGTTACAGCTTGCTCCTCCACTAGCTCTCAAGAAGAGAAAGTTTTTGAGAAAAACTTTTGAAAAGAAATGTTTGAAAAGGATTTTTGAAAAGAGTTTGCAAAATATATTTTTGAAGGGCTTCCCAAAATGAGAAAAATTTTCCAACAATGATTTTTCTGAAAATGATTGTGAAAAGAGGTTTCGAAAAAGGATTTTGAAAGGAAAATTTTTGAAATGAGTTTTCTAAAAGGAGATATTTTTTGAAAAATATTTGTGAAATA
Organism: Crotalaria pallida; assembly: GCA_037953625.1. Classification (NCBI taxonomy): domain Eukaryota; kingdom Viridiplantae; phylum Streptophyta; class Magnoliopsida; order Fabales; family Fabaceae; genus Crotalaria; species Crotalaria pallida. Next base: position 85,847,931 of record CM075649.1, read on the forward strand.
AAATTTTAGAAAGGGATTGATGATTTGAAGTTTTGAAAGAGTTTTTGAAGAAGAATTGTGAAGTAAGATTTTGGAAGTTTATACGAAGAGATGTTAAGGAAAGGTTGTCTGGGGAAAATTTTTGAGATGAGATTAGAATTGTGATTGTATTCCCGCTCTGTGCCAAGTTTGAGTTATGAAAAGTGATGCAACGATAGCGGTCAGGACTCATTGAAGGGATGCACGAAGGGTGAGCTGACCATTAGGTTAATAAAAGATAAAAGCCTTTAAAAGACATTAACAGCGAACGCGGTGAGGTATGAGAGTTAACCCGAAGTAGTGGAGAGGAAGGAACCATAGGTATCTACGGATACTTAGGAGGAGATTGCATTAGGGGAGGACGATGATGGTGAAACGTCAAGAAGTCTAGAGTACTTTTCTAGGCAAAACGAACTCCACAAGTGGCGCACTAACGTGGTGGAGACTGGGTCCAATGCCGTGGCATGTTCTGCGTGCACACTAGAGTTGTACTGTCGCCCCCTAGATTGCAAATCGAGAACAGTGAGAGGAACTGGAGTGGGGCATTTTGTTTGCCACTGTAGTGAGACAGTGTGCCTTGTTTATATATGAATTGATATGATTTGAGGCTGGGCCTCCTGGTCAGGGACCATTTGTTGTGTGACAGCTATCGTGCTCGCACGGTAAAGGTTCTATACTCCTGTTTGCTTCCGACTAGGTGGATGGTGGCCGAGGAGATGTAGGCATGAGACGTGAGCGCTAACTGCGAACGGACGCGTACCTCGATGATTCTTTAATTCCCCTTAATCATCGATGGTTGTAATTTGATAAGATTTGTTAAGAAAAGATTTATAATTAAGAAAAGTAAAGTTATGGAGTTTTGATGATGAGGATGAGAAGTTTGGAACAGGTGATGGAAACCCTTGAAGAGGGAAAGGATATAAGTGAATGATTGAGAACGAGGAATGAGGAAGTGATTGAAGAAAAGATTGGAAAATTAAAAGATGTTTACATAAGAATGTTAATAAGATAATAATAAAGATTTGTGATGTTATGTATGAGTGCTGTATTGTGTGTGCTTGGCTTGCATTGTGTGTGCTGTCTTGATATTCCGCCTGCGGTAAATCCACAAAGTCGACGACTCATCGTTCGGTTCGCTAACTCTCCCCTGCCCGTTGGCATATCGGTGTTTCTGGTACTCCAACGTGCATATGGATTATCGCATGGAGATTTCAACATGGACCAGACATGGATGCGGCTGGAAGCGTACCCCATCTGGCTGGGTATGGATCGGTGATTCTCAGATTGTGATTCCGGATCCTGTGCATCGACTTTGCGGAGCCAACCTAGGACCACTGTTGGGACAAGTATCTGTCCGAGGATACAGAGACTATGAGGAGAAGGTGCGATGTGAAACTCAGAAGATTGCTTCTGCTTCAACTAGGATGCAGTGGGTGCCCAAGAATGGTGGACCAGCAGCGATAGCAGTGACGTCTTCTTCCGGAGTTAAGAAAGAGTGCAAGGAGGATCGGGATCTTCACCCGATAGTTTTTACTAGGAAGAGTCGTAGGTAGGGTAATTAGTTTAAGTTGTTGTAAGTGTGAGTCAAGGACTATCTTAGCAATGTATCACTTTTGTAACTATGCCCTACTTTATTTTGTGAACTGGCCGAATCTTTAAAACTGTTTTGGGAAATTTCAAAGTGAAGGTGCAAAATGGTTTTTAAGTAACGACCCTGTTTTCAAGTAAGAACGGGAGCATGCACCAATCGCTTTGCAACAACTCTTTAAAAAAAATGGCCTCATTTTCGCAACTTTTTAAGTAAATGATGATTATTTTCGGGAGGTGAAAATCGGGGCGTTACAGAGTGGTATCAGAGCTATGTTAGTCCTTTGTGGCCTTAAGCCATGCTTTGCTTTGCTTTGCTTGCTTGATTGTTTGCTTGTTTGTTTGTGTGATGGTGAGTGCTTGCTAGTGCAAGGATAAGAGTTTGAGATTAGGCTCTCGTCTTCTTAAGATGTAGGACTTGGTTGTCTCTAGTACTTGCGATGTTAGATTAAGAACCCTGTTGGTTAAGTAGAAAGTGGAATTGAACCGATTTTAAGATTAACTGTAACACCCCGATTTAACAACTTGAAAGTAAAATTTCTTTAATTAATATAGTGAAAATTTGGACCAATTTTTTTTATTTTTTTTTAAAAAACAGTGTTACACAAGGTGAGAACACTTAGATTTTCAAATCATGTTTGCAATTTAAACTCATGTTCTCACATTGCATAAAACCTTTCAAGTTTCAAACTGAGATGTTACGAAACATCGCACTCCGAAACTTGTTTTCACAAAACACATTTAAAAGCCCATTTCGTTTGTCTTAACCATAAAACTTAATCTCGGTTATCCAGTTTTATAAAACATAATTCGGGTGCACATGTGGATGTAGCTAATGATGTCTAAGTACCTGGTAAGGGAGTACAATACTTGAACATAGATTCTATGACAATAGACCTCCGTCCAATGCATTCTCCTCAGAAGGGTCGAATCATCGACCATCGATCATCTAGTCCTCGAACCGAGCTTGACCTTCTTCTCCTTCGAGACTCCATCTCGATCTCGTCTTCGTAGGCCAATGCTTGCAGCGCCAATTCCCAACAAAGACTACTCACTCTGTCACCTGTGGACATCATCACAGAAGTCCACAGGGAAGGGGGAAAGACAGAGAGAGTAAGCATTCCGAACGACGTATCGTCGACGGTGTGGGTTTACGATAGGCAAAATATTAAGACAATACAAGCATACAACATTACATATTCACAACACAACAATACCACAGATAATTATGCAAGATGCATGAGGATGCGATGCAATCGTCACATTATCTAATTCTTTATCCTTGTCTTAAGGGAATCTCTTAATCAATTCATCTCGCAAAGTCGAATCTCTTTAACAGCTTATCTCGCAAAGTCAAAGTTTCCTTGTCCACATATCTCGAGTTCATCGTATCGGAATTCAAGCTTTGGGGCTTCGGGTTCAGGTCTACATCTCCTCATATTCCATCCACCTAGTCGGAAGCAATCAGAAGTATAGGATCTCTACCCACACCGGCTCCGGGAGACCACACCAAAATAATATATATTATAAAATGCCCGGGAAAAATGTCATGACAAGGGTGTCGACCTCCGCCGTGTTCAAGCATCCCTCTTCTGATCCTGATTTAGTCAAGGGGGTGTCAGTCATCCATCTAGTGTACATGCAGTACTTCAGCTACGACACCAGACTACCTACCCAACCTCGGATGGTCAACCCAGGTCACTGTAGCTTTTTCCCGCCTAGACAGACTCCTCTTAGGCTTCTTGACGAGTCACCGTCATTGCCTTCCCCTATCCTAATCATCAAGTGATTACCACGCAGGTAAACACTGTATCTTCCTCTCCACTACTTCGGGTAAGGGTTTTAAGTCGTGGGGTTACACTCGTTCATCCTAACGTCGACCCATCCTAAGTCATCTCTGTCATATAGCTCCAACCATATGCGGAATGCTTCTGTGGGACTCGACCACTATATCTGACGGGCTCCGACCCATCCTGAATCATTCTCGGCATATGGCTCCGACCATATGCAGAACATCAACAACTATTCTGAAGGGCTCCGACCCACTCAGAATCATTCTCGGCATATGGCTCCGACCATATGCAGGATATCCACAATCTCTCTGACGGGCTACAACCCATTCAGGATTACCATCGACATATAGCTACAACTATAGTCGGAATATCAATCATCATTCTGACGGGCTACGATCCACTCAGAATCACCATCGGCATATGGCTCCAACCATATGCGGGATATCCATCAATCATTGATAGATAGGCTCCGACCTATCTCAACTCGCTCTCAACATATGGCTACGACCATATGGAGGCTATCTCAACATATGGCTACGACCATATGGAAATCATCTCAACACATGGCTACGACCATGTGGAAACACTCTCAACACATGGCTACGACCATGTGGAAACACTCTCAACACATGGCTACGACCATGTGGAAACACTCTTTGTAAAAATCCATAGTCATTGCGTCCTCGTTCAAAGTATCGTCGTCATAGTCACATCGTCAGCTCGATCCACATACTCGGCGCATCAGCATCAGCATCATCCGGTTCCACCGCGTGATCCATCCCTTAGAGTTTCATTGGGGAATTTCTTATAATTTTCTATGTCTTTTCTATTCTTATATTATATCGCGGGATGATGCATTATGCTCATGCAATAACAATATAAGCAACAATATCTCTCAACATGAACAAATATATCAATAAATCAATACCATGTGATGGTATAGGTCTGAGTCTTCGTATACCACGATTCAAACAAAGCACACAATTTATCGGGTATACTACTAGCTATGATAGACCTTTACTCCGACCTTGAGAGAGTACGGAGTGTCCTAATAGATCACCTAAATACCACGGTGTCTTAGGGAAGCTTCTCTCTCACCTCAACTCCAGCAAATACCTCGTCCGAAATCGTTGCGGGTCCTCCCAACTGTCAGCTGCTCCAGCTTCCTGACTTATATGCACCTTATACTAGATAGAAGGCACTAACGTTACTAGTCTATCTAAATGATCGTCATACTTAAAATCAAAGCGCGTTTTCGAAAACTCCTTTCACTTCTTGTCGGAAAATCGTAAAATTTCAAGACTTTCTCAAATCAAAATCCGACTTTCATTGTACTTTAAATACTTTGAAATCATTGTAAGGAATCAATGAAATCATTTTAAATAAATGGATTGGTTTCTGGTCCGTCTTGGACCGCAGCTCGCTCGATCCCGAAAGAATAACACCACTTTTGAAATCTAACTTTTCTTGAATCACGTACCATTTAAAACTTAAACTTTTTAAAACCAATCAAACACATTTTCAGGATTGAAAAACGATTTAAATAAAAACTGGACAGCAAAGATGTTAGCCCATAAACCACTCTTTTAGAAAATCCGAAAACATCGTAAAATCGCATTTTTCAACCAACTTTATCTTATATTAATTACTCATCAAAACTCAACTTCAAATCACTTTGAAAACATTTTTAAATACGAGATACAACTTATAAAAACTTTGGACAGCATCATATTCCAAGTCTTAAATTCATTTTCCGTTGCCCAAAACCAATTTAAATCCATAAACAAATTAGGTATCTTGAAAACAATTAAATCAACACTTTGATCAATACTTTCTCAAGTCCAAACACTCAAAATCAAACATGGGGAGCATGATGCCTCAAATAAGACAAACCATTTAGCACATACCACATAGCACATTTTCAAATCATAATTCCAAACTAATAGCCTAGACCGAAACACTGTAAACAATTAACTTTGTAAACTCACTCATGCCTAGTCTAAACATACCATCAAGCAATCACTTATTCAATTATTTCAAGACATTATAATCACCATACAGATCCAGTCAAGTCATGAAATGAAGTACAAAATTCATATTTGTCAAAAACACTTAGATAAAGCTTTTGTTCAATTATGGGAAAGCACAAAAGATAAAATCTAAAACTATACCAAATCAATTTGTTCACCCTTCAAAATTTCCAGAACATACACATTTTTGCTAAAGTTCATCACATAAAATTTTCAAGTCATTTGAACAGTCTTAGGCTAGGTTTCAAATCAGATTTTGTATGAAAAGCAAGGTAGAACTGTTGCTGACCCCAGGCCAAAATGCCATAATTAAAAATAGTTTTTCAACTCAAAATTGCATGAAAATTGTTATAGACTTCCCTCATACAGTCAAGACCATCTCATAAAAATTTCAGATCATTTGGAGTTGTGCAAGCCATATTTTTCTAATTAAGTTTGTCATTAATTCTGGAAACTCTGAACCAAACGGTTCACTGTTTTGCCTTTTGTAAAATTATCAAATCAACTCCAAATCTCCCCAAATTTTACAGAGAGCATCTAGAGAGTTTCAGGAAGCTACCATAAAAATTTCAAGCAATTTATAGTAGCACAAGTTTGAAAATTCTATCCATCTTTAAACTGAAAAACTTGTTTTCTCAAAATCGTCTTCACAAAATTGGTTCTCATAGAAATAGGAAATCGATTCCAAAAATCTTTCAAAAATTCAGAGAAACTCATTTTATCATACTTAGATTAGTGACAAAATTTCAGAATTATTGAGCATGCACAAATATTATTTATCAAGGTTAAAAGCACACATATTCAATTTTCAGCACAAAGCTTTATCAAGTAAACTTGTTCATTTGTTCCAATCATCACATAATCACAAGTCATCAAGTTGAACATCATGTTCACATACTTGTTTATGCATATATCTTAATCAAATAAAGAGGTCAAACTCTTAAGCATATATAAACCGAATCATGCATCACATAAACACTTAGACAAATTTTCATTTAACTTTCACTTAATTACATTAAAACCGTATACATCATTAGTCTTTTAAAAATTATTTCTTCAAGGAATAGTTTCACAAATCAACATATAGTTTCATGACATGAACACATATACATTCAAGAAATTTTAGCTCCAAAGTTAAGGTCCAAACCGTGACCTTAATTAGGTTTTATCAAAAACATTTTTCAAAGATTAAAGACTTCTAAAAACAACTTCAAATCCAATAACAATTTCACATAATTCATCAAGTACGTAAAACATAACCTTAGCATGTATTTCCTATATGAAACCGTGAGCATCATTATCTCTCTAACAATTTTTATTTCACATCAAACACTTAAGATCAACACAAAGTTCATGGAAATCACATATTCATCAATTAGACTTAAGAAAATCTTAGCCCTTTTCATCTACTCATACAAACCGTGACCACCACTTACAATCACAACATCTCACAAATTTCTATTCATTTAAAACATCATTGAATTTCCAAGATCATGACATGCAAGAGATCAAGCAAAAGAAAATCAAGCTTTCACTCACAACAACAACAAAACCGTGACTAGTCCATGTTTTTCTTAAAAGAGTTTTCTTAAAGATTCAAACTTCCAAATCATACTTAGAATCTCAAGATAATCACATGCACATAACAAAATTCAACATCAAAACTTCCAACCTAAAGATCATGCACAAACCGTGGCCATCACAAGGAAAATCACCAAGAAAATCAATCATTTCCAAAGATCTTTACATTAAAAACTCAAGCATCAACACATCATAGTTCAAGCATAGATCTTAACATGCATGCAAACAAAAACATTAGGTCTTTGAAAAATCTCTCATGAAAACTTTAAATCAAGTTCCTTTTTCAAAAACACTTTTAAGAAATCAAGAGGAAAACTTAAGATCATGAAAATAAAACACTTTCTTAACAAAAACATCAAGATCAAGTTCAAAGATCAACATGCATGTAAAGGAATTCACTAGATCTAACTTGGAAACAAACATGCATCAACACTTTTTCAAACGAAATCAAGTTTTAGAAGAAGATCATGAAAAACGAAGAAGAATCAAAGAAAAAGGTTTAAAACTTTTAAGATCATGAGATGAAATTCTCACTTAATTAGATTTTCAAAATCAAGTCCAAATCTTTGGTTTTCCTTCCTCTCCTCACGACTCACTCACTCTCCTCTCTAAGGTCCATGGTTTTTCTTTTCCTCTTCACTAATTTGGCTTGATCTTGCTTAGATTATGAAGAGTTTGGTGTTGAGGTTTTGTTCTCCTTCTTCTCTCTCCTAATTCGGCCACTCTCTTCTTTCTCTCTCACCAAGAGCTTGATGTAGCTATTGAGTGTTGGGTTTAGTTTGGAGAAGAAATGAAGAAATAGAAACAAGGGATGTGGGTGTGTTGATCACTCCCTCACGGTTTGGTTAGTGTGTGTGGGTGTTGGTGTTGTTTGAGAGAAAGGATGAAGATGGAAGAATGTAGAATTAAGGAATGAAAATAAACTCTCTCTCTCTCTCTCCACACGGTTTGGTCCTTTTATTTTATTCTTCCTCACTTTTTCCTAATTGCCATCAAGGGCTTGCATGGGTGGCTTCCTTGCAAATGCTTGGGGACTAAGTTACAAAACTTGGGGACCAAGTCTTGCTTCTAAGTCCCTCCACGACCCACTCTTCCTTTCTTTCCTATTTCTTTTCTTTTTCCTTTTCTAGGTCATGCTTAGGTCATCAAGGTGATGTCATGTACTTGACTTTTTGGCATGCAACTTGGAGACCAAATTAAGGAACTTGGAGACCAAGTAATGCTCCTTAATATTCGGCCCTAGGGTTTCAAGGGTAGATTAGGTTAGCTTAATTAGGTTTAAGGCACTAATTAGGGTTTATTCATGATTAGGGTAGGATTAGGTTAATTAATCTAGGTTTAGTCCACTAATCCTCGGTGATTAGGGCTTAATCAGGGATTTAGGCACTAATCAAAACTTAGTCATAGGTTTAAGGAAAACTGATTCTTGGTTAGCTCACCAACCTTGAGGATTTAGGTCTTAAGAGAGTGATTAAGTCCTTAATCAAGGATTAAGAACTCGATTAGGGTTTTAATCAAAGATTAGGATACCAATTAGGGTTTTGAGAAATGATTCTAGATCAAGATAATTGGACTTTGATTTCCTTGAAGCTTGGAGTGAAAATAATTTTCCTTCTTAAAACCATAAAATCATATGAATCAATTAAGAAGACAAAATCTCAATAAGAACCTCAAGCAATATGATTCATTGAAAACCTTAGAAAATCACACACATAAAATCATAACAGAAGCAAATTAGATTTCAAAGCATAAAAATCCATAATGAAATCAAAACTCTTTTAAATCAAATTTCAAATCAATTAGGTTAAATCTATAAAAATGCACAAAGAAATTCATTTCTTGAATGAAATCACAAATAATAAAATTACTCCAAACTCGATAAAATCATTTGCTTAAACTCTATAAAAATCTTTGTTTACCAAAATTCCGTAAAATCGAAAATTGATTACGTAATCGAATAAAATACTCATCGAAAATCATTTGTAAAACAATATCTCAAAATTCTTCTTTAATGAAAACTTATTTATCTTAGTCGGGAAAAATATGGAATGTCACATTAACATCCTGTATCCTTTGCCAAAACCTAAGTTTGTTGAACCCGATGTATCTTTTTGGTGTTTCCCCTAAGAAAATAGAATGTTATTCCTGAGATCCATGTTTGTTGAATTGTTTCAACAAAGGCAGTTAGTCGGAATTCAAATTCTTTCTTCAGCCTTCCTATTAAACCGCAGCCTTATCAATCTTTTCTGAGATTTGTTAATCTGATTTGTGGTATTAGGAGTGTCATCGTACCCAATTAGTTTAGGCTTGAATGATTGTGGATGGATAAATGATGGATATTGAGTAAAATATAGGACAATGGTGAGCTTAGTAGTAGGGTTGACCCAAGTTGGGGAGCCACAAGGAAGAAAGGGAGTGTATATTAACCTTATATCGGGGAATAGTGAGGATGATTAAACCTCTTTTACTCTATAGTTAGATGTCTAGACGGAGAAAGTGGTAGGTTAGTGAGAACCTAAAGTGTAGAAAATAGTGTGTATCTCTGGGTTTTAGACTAAACCCGATGCTTTTGGAGATATATGAAATTTTGTTTGCTTGTTTTTCCCCTGGGTTTATACCCAATGTCGTGCTCTCTGAAGCAATGGTCAGCTAAAGGAATGGCATCTTCTTCGGTTAGTCTGTGTGACTTAACCCGGTTCGACCCGTAAGTGGTTTGCTATGGAGCTTCTTCATCCGAGAGCGACATATGAGAGTGTTGTGCAGAGTCTATTGTCAGTAAAGGAAGAGACGACCGCGAAATGAGAATGATAATTTTCTCATGGACATCACTGTGATGTGAGAGTTTCTTTGCCCTGCTGCCCAATCCGCAACGTATTTCTCGGGGACGAGAAATCTTTAAGTTGGGGAGAATGTAACACCCCTCAAAATCCTCGTACGGTTTTAATTTCTAAAAAGAATTATTTTGTGAGAAAAGTATTTTTAAAGGATGTTTTCTTAAATAAATTTCTTAAATCCTGTTTTCAAAGTGGTAAATGATTTTAAAGAAATAATTTTTCATGAAATAATGCCATGGTTTTTAGAGATGACTTTTGGAAATGATTATATGATAAGAATTATTTTATGAAAGTGTGTTTTGTGCTTGATATTTTTGGTGCCATTATAATTTCTATGCATGAATAATTTTGTAAATGAGAAGATTTATTTTTCTATGTGTATGTATGTGCGGTTTCGTGTGTGTATGCTTAGTATTATATGGAATTTAATTAGTAAAATGAAGGTATGTGTGAATGTATGCATGAATGTGGGTGTGTGCAACGTGTGTATGCATGAAGGTGGGTGTGATTAAGGTGTGTATGTGTGAGTCTATGAGTGTGTCGTGTGTGTGTGTGTGTTTAAAAGCCTAGAATTTTCTAAGGAGTGGAAACTAAGTAACCAAGTAACCAAAACCCAAACTAAACCCTAACTAAATAGTTGAATCCTAATGGAGAACCCTTAAGTCAAAAGCCTAGTATGAAACCCTAACCCCTTATGTTCCCTACCTTGTCTCCTTAAGCAAATGCTAAACTCCACCCACGCAATTTTGTGGAGCACCGAATTTACCCCTCCCTTTAGAAGCTCTTGGCCGAATCAACTCAAGGGCAAAGGAGGAAACCATGATGTGTTCATAAATAGATGGAGCCTTGGTCATTCCCTCACCCATTTCTCATTTCTTTTCCTTCGTCCCACACACCAACACCAACACAAGTCTAAGAGCCTCCTTAAACTCTTAGACTAAGAAAAGAAAATATAGAAAGAGAGAAAGAAGAAGAGGAAACCGTGAGGTAGTAGAAGGAAGAAGGAGAGGAGATCAACCCTAAAACTTAGGAATTCTTTGAAGAACAAGTGTTGAAGACCTTATTTCTTGGTATAAACCGAAGACCCTAGAAGAATTGGACTTAGCTTTGTTTGTAATCTTGTAATTTTATTTCTCTTCTTCTCTTGCATGTTTATTTTATGGTTTGGTCTAAGCTTGCATGTAATGTTTTTGCTTTGATTTTGATTTTTAAGACCTAAATGAATTTGTAATGAACTAAATGATGGACTTTGTAATTTGGTTGATGTTGTTTATGTTGGATCTTGATGTTTTTCTTTTAGACCTAAAGTTTTGTTGATGATCTTTGTGAACTTGGTGAAGATTTCTTGCATGTTAGGTGTTGATGCCTAAACCGTGAATCATCAAGTGTTTTATGTGTTTATTTGTTAAATAAATGTTTGATCTAAATTTTATTCTTAATTTTTGGCATTGCATGTTGTTTGATGATGACTTTGAACCTTTGCATGCCTTGGTTTTTATGTCTTGATCCTTGATTTTGTTTGGATCTTGATTTTTGTTTTAAAGTTTTATAAATGATTTTGGAAACCAAAAGCTTTCTTATTTTCTCAAAGGCATGTCACGGTTTTGATCTCTTTTTCATTTAAATTGATCCTTGTCTTTGATTTATGCTTTGATCCTTAATTTTGTTTTGACTACAAGCTTTGCATGTAATTTTTGAAACAACAAGCTTTAGTATTTTCTTTGTGTATGTCTCGGTTTTGGTTTCTTTTAATTTAAGTTGATCTTTGTCTTTGAAATGTGTTCTTATATTTAATTTTATAATTTGATCTACATGATTTGTATGCATGCATGTGAGTGTTTGACTTTGGAAAGTTATTTTTATGATTCCCTTGAAAACAAATTGAAAGTGTTGTGTTGATCTATGATTTTTATTTATTTTTGTAGGAGAGCTTAAGATTTGTTCTTGCATGTCAAATTTAACTAAAAGATTATGTGTTTTCTTGTAATGCATGCCTCGGTTTTGAGAAGAAAATTAGGAGAATAAGCTTTAAAATAATTTTCCTTGCATGAACATGACTTAATCTAAGTGTTGGTCATGTGTGATGCATTCGGCCATGTTTGATTCATATCCATGCTTTGTATTTTGTGTGAATTTGATATAGGATTTATGTTCTTGCATGATTTTAATTTGATTTAAGGAAATAAATTAAAGTTTGATGGGTTTTCTAAGAATTCAGCTCACGGTTTTGTTAAGAAAAAGAAGAAGAAATAATTTCATAAGTTTTGTGTACTTGATGATTGCATGAATCTTGTTTAGATATGTGTGTAGTTTCGGTTTGTGTATGTTAATTAGGTTAGGAATTCTTTCTCATGAAGTAACCTAGGGATAATGAAGGTATTTTGTAAAATAATTAATTAGGAATGAGTTTTGTGTTTGAATGATTATGTATGTGTGTATTCGGTTTGTGAATTTGAATATGCCTAAATGATTTTGTTTTATAAAAATGAAATGCTTTGAAATCAATTATTTGTTGAATAATTTGAATCAAGTGTATGATTTGTATAATATCTATTTGAGAAAGAGTGTTTGTTTGTGATTTAATTGAATATTTGACTAATTGTCTATGTGCCTTGTTTAATCAAAGTGTGTTGCTAATTGTATGTGTGGTTTTGAAATTTATTTGATTTGACTTATTTGAGTTTGATTTGGTTTGATATTTAAGATTTATGAAACTTGAGTTTTTAAAGTATTAATGTTGAGCTAAAAGTATTTGAAGCAAAAACGAGTTTTTACGATGTTTTCGGATTCTATTAAATTGATTTTTGTAAAGTATTTCTTAGCTGTCCAAGTCTATTTAAAATTGTTTTCTTGATTTTTAAATGAGTTCATGAGACTCAAAGTTTGGTTTTCAAAAGGTAATTGATTTGAGCAAAACCCAGATTGAAACCGGTGAATTTTTCGGTGTTTTCGAATGAGGTTATGGTGCTGTCCAGGACAGACCAGCAACCTAACCAAGTGATTTAAATTGTTTTATGTGATGTTTTCAAAGTGATTTCAAAGTGTTTAAAGAATTAAGAAAAGTTAAAGATGTTTTGAGAAAACAATCATGTTTTAAGACTCCGACGAGGAATGAAAAGCATTTTAAGTTAATAAAAGTTTTCTTGATAAAAGTTGGTAATGAAAATGTGTTTTTAATTAATTCGAGGGACGTTACAGACAAGGGATTAAGGGAGTGGCAGCAACCAGGATCAGAGAAGACTGTGCACACCTAATCGCTGGACCTCAGGTGAGAGAGTAGCTTTCCTAAGACACCGTGGTAGTGGCAATTGTTTGCTTTGTGTGGCCACTTATACGAATAGGACAAAGACCACATTGTTGTGTGTGATGTGTGATGTTGTGTTGTTTATATTGTTTGCTTATGAATGTGGTTATTGAATTGTTAATGTGAAAATAATTGATATCAATAAAAGAGATTAAAAGTAAAAGATACCAAGAAAGATAATCCCTTGTTGGCTTAAGTCCTTACGGAGTAAGGCAGCCTTACCTTGATAAGACATTGAGAGTGGAGATAACGATAAGAGGATTGAGTTAATGATTGAGAAGAGATGATGAGATGAGAGTTGTAAAGATGTAATGATGTGATGTGAATGAGCCAGAGCTGGGAAGGGATGATGAGGTGGAAATGAAAGTGAAGGGTTGATGAGGGTGGAAACTTGATTCTTTGGCTTTGTTTTCTTGGATTGAGACTGGTGTTGAGTTGAGCTTGCTCCTCCACTAGCTCTCAAGAAGAGAAAGTTTTTGAGAAAAACTTTTGAAAAGAAATGTTTGAAAAGGATTTTTGAAAAGAGTTTGCAAAATATATTTTTGAAGGGGTTCCCAAAATGAGAAAAATTTTCCAACAATGATTTTTCTGAAAATGACTGTGAAAAGAGGTTTCGAAAAAGGATTTCGAAAGGAAAATTTTTGAAATGAGTTTTCTAAAAGGAGATATTTTTTGAAAAAGATTTGTGAAATGAAATTTTAGAAAGGGATTGATGATTTGAAGTTTTGAAAGAGTTTTTGAAGAAGAATTGTGAAGTATGATTTTGGAAGTTTATACGAAGAGATGTTAAAGAAAGGTTGTCTGGGGAAAAGTTTTGAGATGAGATTAGAATTATGATTGTAATCCCGCTCTGTGCCAAGTTTGAGTTATGAAAAGTGATGCAAAGATAGCGGTCATGACTCATTGAAGGGATGCACGAAGGGTGAGCTGACCATTAAGTTAATAAAAGATAAAAGCCTTTAAAAGACATTAACAGCGAACGCGGTGAGGTATGAGAGTTAACCCGAAGTAGTGGAGAGGAAGGAACCATAGGTATCTACGGATACTTAGGAGGAGATTGCATTAGGGGAGGACGATGATGGTGAAACGTCAAGAAGTCTAGAGTACTTTTCTAGGCAGAACGAACTCCACAAGTGGCGCACTAACGTGGTGGGGACTGGGTCCAATGTCGTGGCAAGTTCTGCGTGCACACTAGAGTTGTACTGTCTCCCCCTAGATTTCAAATCGAGAAATGTGAGAGGAACTGGAGTGGGGCATTTTGTTTGCCACTGTAGTGAGACAGTGTGCCTTGTTTATATATGAATTGATATGATTTGAGGCTGGGCCTCCTGGTTAGGGACCATTTGTTGTGTGACAGCTGTCGTGCCCGCACGGTAAAGGTTCTGTACTCCTGTTTGCTTCCGACTAGGTGGATGGTGGCCGAGGAGATGTAGGCATGAGACGTGAGTGCTAACTGCGAACGGACGCGTACCTCGATGATTCTTTAATTCCCCTTAATCATCGATGGTTGTAATTTGATAAGATTTGTTAAGAAAAGATTTATAATTAAGAAAAGTAAAGTTATGGAGTTTTGATGATGAAGATGAGAAGTTTGGAACAGGTGATGGAAACCCTTGAAGAGGGAAAGGAAATAAGTGAATGATTGAGAACGAGGAATGAGGAAGTGATTGAAGAAAAGATTGGAAAATTAAAAGATGTTTACATAAGAATGTTAATAAGATAATAATAAAGATTTGTGATGTTATATATGAGTGTTGTATTGTGTGTGCTTGGCTTGCATTGTGTGTGCTGTCTTGATATTCCGCCTGCGGTAAATCCACAACGTCGACGACTCGTCGTTCGGTTCGCTAACTCTCTCCTGCCCGTTGGCATATCGGTGTTTTTGGTACTCCAACGTGCAGATGGATTATCGCATGGAGATTTCAACATGGACCAGACATGGATGTGGCTGGAAGCGTACCCCATCTGGCTGGGTATGGATTGGTGATTCTCAGATTGTGATTCCGGATCCTGAGCATCGACTTTGCGGAGCCAACCTAGGACCACTGTTGGGACAAGTATCTGTCCGAGGATACAGAGACTATGAGGAGAAGGTGCGATGTGAAACTCAGAAGATTGCTTCTGCTTCAACTAGGATGCAGTGGGTGCCCAAGAATGGTGGACCAGCAGCGACAGCAGTGACGTCTTCTTCCGGAGTTAAGAAAGAGTGCAAGGAGGATCGGGATCTTCACCCGATAGTTTTTACTAGGAAGAGTCGTAGGTAGGGTAATTAGTTTAAGTTGTTGTAAGTGTGAGTCAAGGACTATCTTAGCAATGTATCACTTTTGTAACTATGCCCTACTTTATTTTGTGAACTGGCCGAATCTTTAAAACTGTTTTGGGAAATTTCAAAGTGAAGGTGCGGAATGGTTTTTAAGTAACGACCCAGTTTTCAAGTAAGAACGGGAGCATGCACCAATCGCTTTGCAACAACTCTTTAAAAAAAATGACCTCATTTTCGCAACTTTTTAAGTAAATGATGATTATTTTCGGGAGGTGAAAATCGGGGCGTTACAAAGGTAGAGGTCACCCTCTATCACCCCAACCCCTTGGCTCGTGTCCGTCCTCGTAGGTTCCGCATACCCATTATCTATACCCTGCATGTACCCCCGTTTTATACCTATCATGGATCACCTCCGGCTCGACCAGCTCGTCATTTTCATTCTTTTCGTTTTAGAGCAGCTACTAGATCTCACCCCTCTGCTTCCCGTGTTATCCGAGAGGAGACTGCTTCAGCTGATCCGATGAGTCCAGATCATGGGACTCCTTCTGCTGACCCAGTGCCCAGTGGTAGGGCACCGACTCAGTCGGACGAGGTGGAGGAGGACCCTGAGGAGGCAGAGAGTGAGGGGGAGCCAGTCGAGCACTCCACTGGGAGCTAGTGGGGAGTTGGGGATTCACCGGGTGATGCATAGTATGGATGGTTGGTATGCAGGATGCTTGGAGCTTCTGGCTGGAGACTTCGTGGAGGAGGATCGTGCTATGGAGGAGGATCATCAGACCACCACTCTGGGATTTTTATCTTTTGCTCTGTAATTATATTGTATATATTTTGAGAGATCTCAGAGAGGTTGTCTTTTCTTTTGTTTATGGACTTGTACTACCCAAAACTTTGCTACCTCGACTGTCATGTACCTTGACGACTTCTGCCTTTTATATTATATATATATATGTGTATTTTCATATGCCTACTGGTTTGATGTTTTTTTTATCGCTCAAGGTTCATGTTTTACTTCCGCATACTCTGATATTAACTCTATTTGGAAAAGTTTCATTTTTGTTTAAAGTATCCCGGTATTAATAAATCCTTTGCTATTTGAAGTACCAAAAAGAACTCTTTGGAATAACTTGTATTAAGATTTTTATGTATTCTCTATAACTGTGATAAATCAAGTCCATATTGTTTTCCTTATATCTTTATTAAAAGTAAATAAAGATTTACGTAATTGGAGTTAAAGAGTCAGTGTGACAGCTTGCACAGGTCGTGGCCGAGCAGGAGTACACTCCACCACGTGGAGTGTAAAGTTGTCACAAGTGGACTTTAGTTTATATTATAAATGTTATCTTGGAAATTTAAAATATGTATTAGTATATGCCCTGAAATTTGTATTAATCGGGCGCTAGAATTATCCTGATTGTAATATGATTATGTTTTATGTTTTAAAATTTCTCTGGCCTGAACATGTACAAACAGGAAATTTTGGGAAAGTTCGAAAAAGAGAGGAAACTCTGACGGATTTTTGTCGAAATTTTCAAGTACCATTTTTAATAAATCTTAAATTAACTAATTAAAAGTGAGGGTGTTACAGTGAACCCTTCCCCAAAGCAGGAGGTCGTTGGGCTGAGCTTAAGTTAGTCTGCATTGTCTCTCAGAGGATCTGACTCCTAGGAACAGTTAGAGGAGTATACTCCTGAAATTTGTTTCTAGGCGGTGGTCTTCGGTCTCAGTCATTCCTTTCGGCTTTACCATTGAATCTTTCATCTCGTTTTTGTCTATTCTGTCTCCGAGGGTCGGATTTTTGCCGATCCTCTTTGAATTTCTGACCCCTATTGAATTCTTCCAAGTTTATGAACTTGTTGAATCAGTGTCTGAGTTCAGCCATGTCCTTGGGGGGTTTACCGATCAGAGACTTTTGGAAATCTCCGGGTTGTAAACCTTGAATAAATAGCAGCACGGCTACCCCAGGTTCAAGCCTCGACACTGAGCTGGATTTCGTATTGAAACACGCCAAATAATCCCTCAGGGATTCATCAGTTTTCTGGGTAACTGCAACCAGTATATGATCAAATATTGGTTGGATACAACTGGCTGTGTATCTGTTCAAGAAAACCCCTTTATCTCTTCCCAGGACTTTACCAAGTTTCTTGGGAGGGACGACTACCAACGTAATACATAGGGATCCAGAGTCATTGAAAATGCTCGGCATTTCATTCTATCACCACCCCCGTAATAATTCATAGCCCCCTCGTATGAAAGGATGTGATCCACTCGGTCAGTTCGGCCATTGTAGGGAGGTATGTTTGAAGGGCCTAAATATCCCTGTGGAGTTTCGAAAGCCATGATATAAGGGGTAAAAGGATGGCCAGGATGGAAGTCTCCTTGGTTAGGATTTGTGCTTGGATTAGCTACAATGGGAGGGGGTGGCGGAAGTTGGATCATGGGTGATGGATTTAGTGGCTGGGATGTGGGGTTAGGCAATGGCTGAACAAGAGGTTGATTGTGTGTTAGCCTTGTCATCGCCTGCTGTTGGAGCTCGACAATCGCTCGTCCTTGCTGTTGGATAAGGGTTGTTTGTTGCTTCAAGATGTTGATCATCTCAACACTCGGAGGATCTGTTCGTGGGTCTAAACGCCGAGCAAAAAGAGGCGCGGGGGCTTTATACTGCAAAAGAGGCCAGTTTGACAGACGAACTGGCCCGAGTTCGATCAGAGCTAGAAAACATGAGGGTGGATTATGGTGAAGTGGCGAAGGAGAGAGATGCTTTGAAGACTTCCCATGAGGTTGCCAAAGAGGGGAAAAAAGAGGTCGAGAGGACCCTTCAAGAGGCTCGTCAGCGGAACGGCGAGCTAACTACTGATGTGCGGAGGCTAATTGCTGATGTGCAGAGGTTAACTGCCTCTTCAGAGAAATACAAAGGGAAAGCACTCATCTACAAAAAGAAGGCTTCCACCAATCATTACAACTAGGAGAAAGGTGTTGACGATGCCTTTCTCTCGGCTATAAGGTAGATTCAGGTATTGAACCCTGAGATCGATTTTAGGGTGGTCGGTGCTCATCCCTACCATGCTGCCCAAAAGGGTAAGTTGATAGACCTCTCGTCCAATGAAGAGGTGGACTTTGGAGCTGAAGATTTTCCAAACCCTCTGGTTGATCTGGTTGAGGGGCCACCTTTTGATGATTCCAACATAGTTTTAACTGACGACAAGGCTTAAATCCCTTATGCTGGGTAGCCCCTGTTTAGGACTTTCTTTTTCCTGTGTATGCTATTTAATCTTTGCTCTGCTCGAACCCTGCTGTTTAATTTTTGCTTCTTTTACTTTGCTCATACGAGCGTAATCACTTGAGCGTATTTACTTTTCCCAATTCTTGTCACATGAGCGTATTTACTTTTCTATATTGTTACTCGTTTATTATACAAGCGTTTTCATATTGCGTTTACTCATTGAGAAACAAGTGTTTGCGATTGTTTAATCTTGTGAGTAAGAACTCGGCTCGCCGACTTTAGCCGAAGTGGGATCCTCAGACCGCAATGCAAGGACTGTGGTGCTCCTTGTAACAGCCCGATTTTCATAAATCAAAATAATTAACTTTTATTTATTAAAGTTGCAAAAATGAGGCCAAATATTTTTTTTTGAAAACATTATTGAAAAGTCATTGGTGTCTTCAACACTCTTTACTGAAAACCGAGTTGTTACTAATACATTACTTTACATAAAACTTTCATCTCCATTGAAACAAAATATTCATGGCGTTTTCTCAAGATGTTACATTCTTCAATTCTTCAAAGAAAAAGTATTCCACAAAGCAGAAATTATAAGCGTAGCTGAATTACATCAATGGTTCTTTGCTCGGTAATCCTTGACTCAACAATAACCACAAACTTAAGCTAAAGAAAATGAAACTAAGGTTATATTAACTAAACACCACTACTTTTGATTCCTCCTAATGAAGACAACCGGGTGCGGCTTCCTTTTCTTCTCTAACTTTTTCTTCACACCGGAGGATACTGTTGTCTCCGTGGCTGACTCCACAGCAGAACTTGGCTTTAGCTCCACACCGAACAGCTTCACGGATTCCTCTTTGGCTTCCTCCCGTGACGGTTGTTCATTACTATTATATCCCAGTACAGAGATGCTTCCCAAACACGATCCCATTGTCGATCCACTTAGCTTGTGTTCTGGGTCCGCAATCACCATCTGAGTATGTCCCGTCCATATCCATCCGTAGCGTGTAGGTTTCCAACCGCTTCCCTGACGACGCCATGTAGTAATCTCCAAACGATGATCCATCTGCCCGTTGGGATACCAGCAACACCGATATGCCAATGAACAGGAGAGAGTAAGCGATCCGAACGACACATCGTCGACGGTGTGGGATTACAGTAGGCGAGATATCAAGACCGTACAAGCATACAACACACAACATACATACAACACAACAACAAGCACATCATCATTATTATCATTATCCTTATCATAGTTATTATTACCATATCAAACTTATTATCATTCCTCAACATAATCATTCCTTATTTCTTTCCTCAATTCTTTTCTCAACTTCATCATTCCGTCAGATTTCACTTCTCATCACCATGAGTCTTTTATCTCTCTTAAACTTTTCTTATCATTTCTTATCGAATTATAACCATCGATGATTGGGGAGGGGGGAATTTAGAATATCATCGAGGTACTCGTTTCGTTCGTCGTTAACACTCACGTCTACATCTCCTCGGTCATTAATCCAACCTAGTCGGAAGCTATCAGGAGTACAGGACCTTTACCACGCGGGCACGACATCTGTCTCAATAATCAATTGGCTCCAAGCCAGGAGAACTGTAGAAAACTCGGGTACAGTCTCAAATCAACTTATATCATATCAAATCATTTCATATATTTAAGGCTCACTGTAGAAAACTCGGGTACAGTGGCAATCAAGATGCCCCGTTCCAGTCCCTCTCACTGTTCTCGAAATGCCATAGGGGTGATAGCACTATTCCAGTTCCGGGTGCAGAACTTACCCCGGCATTAGGACCCAGTCCCCACCACGTCTGGTTACAACATATGGAGTTCGTTCCGCCCGGAATAGTACTCAAGGCATCATGACGTTTTACCGTCCTAGCCTACCCTATTGCATTCACAACCCGAATATCCCTGATATCCGGGGTACCTTCCTCTCCACTACTTCGATATCACACTCGTAGCTCACCGCGTTAGTATCTTTTAAAGTCTTTTATCTTTTTAATTAACCTAAGGTCGGCCCATCCTTCGTGCATCCCTTCAATGAGTCCCGACCACTAACTTTGCACAATCTTTTCTCTCAACAAAGCACAGAGCTGGGATCGCATCAACAACTTGCCTCTCATTTCACAATCTGGCTCATTAATCTCATTCGTCAATCTTTTCTAAAAAAATCACATTTCATAAGTTTTCTCAAAATCTCGTCTCATCATCTTTCTGGAAACCTCATATCATAATTTTTCACAAAATTTCATTTCATAATCTTTCCCGAAATATCTTTTCACAAACCTTCTCAAAATATCATTTTGTAAACTTTCACAAAATATCATTTCGTAAATTTTTTTTATAAAATCTCCTCCCGTAAATTTTCTCAAAATCTAATTTCACAAACTTTCTCAAAATCTCCTTTCGCAACTTCCTCAAAATCTTATTTCAAAAGCTTTCTCAAAAATCTCGTTTCGCAAAGTTTCTAAAAATCTCATTTTACAGAATTTCTAAGAATCTCCTTTCACAAAATTTCACAAAATTTCATTTCAAAAACTTTTCTGAAAATACTTTTTATAATCGTTTTTTTTTAAAAAAAAAAACCTTTTTTCATAAACCTTTTCCAAAAATCTCTTTTCATAAATCTTTTCAAAAATCTCTTTTCATAAACCTTTTCAAAAATCTCTTTTCACAATTTTCTCAAAATCTGATTTCGTAAAACTTTTCGAAAAATATTGTTTCAGTAAGTACTAGTGGAGGAGCAAGCTCAACTCAACACAAGTCTCATGTCAACAACATCAACAAAGGAGCCAAGCTCCACTCAGATCACATCTCATTTCAGTAATCAATAACACATCACTTTCCCAGCTCTGGCTTAGCCTCATCATTAATATCAAATCTTCCCCAATCTTAACTCTTTATCTCTTTCTGAGTACTTATCTCTTTTCCAATCAATCTTATATCTTTTATCATTATCACTTTCTCCTTGTATCTTTACTTTCACAACTTAATCATTTCATTTTTATTTTCAGGACGTAACAAACGTCCATCAGCGTATTATTCATATTAATCAACAATATAATTATCAATCATGCATAATTAAATACATAAACATACAAGCATGCTATTTCACATCATCAACATACAATCATCACTCAACAACAATGTGGTCTTTGTCTCCTTCGTATAAGTGGCCACACAACACAAACAATTGTCACTATACTACTGACTCCGAACCACTACGTTCCTATCTTTGAGATGATACGGAACGTCCTAATAAAACACCTAAATACCACGATGTCCTAGGAAAGCTTCTCTCTCACCTGAGGTCCAGCGATTAAATGCGTACGGTCTCATCGAATCCTTGTCGCTGCCAGCTGCCCCAATCCCCCGTCTCTAAAATTCCTCGTACTAAATAAAATACGTTTTCCTTATTGACTTATATCAAGAAAATATTTTTCATAACTCACACACATTTCATTCCTCGTCGGAAAACTTAAAACGTATTCGATTTCTCAAAACAACTCTAATATTTTGAAAACATCATATAAAATAACTTAAACCATTTAGTTTGGTTGCTAGTCCGTCTTGGACAGCATCTTTACCATGTTTGAAAACACCGAAAAATTCACCGTTTTTAATCCGGGTTTTTCTTAAATCAATTACCACTTGAAAACCACGTTTTAAATCAGATGAAAACACTTTTAAATTTAAGAAATAAGTCCAAACAATTCTGGACAGCAAAGAATCGTTTCACAAAATCACTTTGATAAAACCCCGAAAACATCGTAAAAACACTTTTTGTTTTAAGGCATGCTTTAGTGCAAAACAAACACTTTATAATTCAAACTTTTGTCTTAAAACAAAATCTTGGACAACCATAGACACAATCCAAAAATCTCAAATAAATCAAATAGGTTTATCTTGAAATCAATTAATTTTAAAACCAATTAAGTATTCAAATATTTTTCCAACATCAACTAGCACATAACCAACAACAACACTTTGATAAGTCAAGTCATATAAGCAATTAACCAATCCATTAATTTAATTATAAACCAAACATTCATTTTCAAATAAATTCTTTCACAATTACACACTTATTCATTTATTCCTCATAATTGTTTTCAAAGTCATTTCATTTTTATCAAACAAAACATTTAGACACAAAAATACACACAAACCGAATGCACACACATATATTCAATTAAACACAACTTTTTCCTAAACCATTTAGTTCATTTATTTCCTTTATCTTTAATCAAAAGTCGAATAGAAAATACATATTCACAACACAATTTCAAATAATTTATTTTAACATAATTTCACAAAACATACTTACTACTTTGAAGTCACTTCATTGAAAAAGAATCCTAGTCTAGCTAGCATGTATTGGCCAAATCTCATCATGATCAAAAGAAGGTTTTTGGTTCACTTTTTCAACATGCCCACATCAAAATTCATGAATCACATCATGCACTTTAGAAATCCTTAAATCAAGAAGAAATCACATGCATGTGTCCTTTTTCATGGAAACAAAACATGATTTCTTGATTTCTAGGCCTAGACCGAATACTTCATCACCAAAAATCAAGATTTAACTTCAAACCTTTCACATGCAAGAACACAAGACATGAATCAAGTTAAAAATCATTTTCCAAAAACTTGTTTCCTTGATTTCTTTGTGAAACCGTGATGGTCATTAAGAAAGGTCAAATATTTTTATTCAAAAAATGACATGCATGTATTTAGATCTTGTAGATCAAGTCATAAAATCAATTAAAATAGCACAAATCAAAGGTAAAAATCACTTTGGGTAAGAAAAGGTCAAAACCGTGACATGCATGAAGAAAGGTTAGATCTTTTGGTTCAAAAACAACATGCATGTACCAAAAATCAAGACTTTTTCATAGATCAACACAAGATAAAAAACTTTTTATTTATAAATCACATGCAAAGTGTAACAGCCCGATTTTCGTAACTCGAAAATAACCAACTTTTATTTATTTAGGTTGCAAAAATGAGGCCAATTTTTTTTTGTGTAAAACATTGTTGAGGTATTTGAAGACGTGATTGAAAAGTTCTTGGTGTCCTCAACTCCCTTTATCGAAAACCGAGTTGTTACTAAAACCAATACTCTTCCACTTGGGTTTCAAAAACATTTAGTAGGAAAAACAGTTTGGTTCCAACTCAAAGTGGTTATTTTCATTTTATCAAAAGAACTTAAACATTTCTCACAAAGTAGTATGAAAAGTAGGGCATACTTCAGAATAGGTTAAGTTACATCAATAGTTCATCACTTAGGTAATCCTTGACTCAAAACGTTCACTACAACTTAACGGTAATCTTATTCTTAAACTATCCTATTGAAGACAATCGGGTGAAGTTCCTCCTTCTTCTTGCGTCTTCTCTCGAAGAAGATGCCCACCGTGTTGCTGTCTCCTCATTACTAGAGGATTCTGACTCCGCTCCATTGAGAATGGTATGGTTCCTCTGGGTCTCATACCGGATCTTTTCTTTGAAGTTCCTATATCCTCGTACGGTGACTTGTCCCAACTGCGGCTCCAGGTTAGCTCCACTCAGTTGATACTCCGGATCGGGGATCACGATCTGGGTGTAGCCGGTCCATATCCACCCGCAGGTGGTGCGCCTCCATCCTCTTCCATACTTACTCCATGGTAGCGACCTCCATCCGATACTCCATCTGCCCGTTGAAATATCGGCAGCACCGATATGCCAACGAACAGGAGAGAGTAAGCGATCCGAACGACACATCGTTGACGGTGTGGGATTACGATAGGCAAGATAGTAGGACCATACAAACATACAATACAACATACAAGCAAACAACAATCAAGCATATTATCAACATTATCATCATTGTTGTCTTGTTCGCATTATTGTTATCCTCTTTCATTTTCGTCTTACTTTCACATCTTATGAACATTCTTTCCTTTTAGCATTCATTTCCATTTCGTCACTATATTTTCTTTTCCTCTAGTCTTATCAATTTATAACCTCGAATGATTGGGGAATGTTAAAATATCCTCAAAGTATTCATTTCGATCTCGGCTATCACTCACATCTACATCTCCTCGGTCATCCACCCAACCTAGTCGAAAGCAAACAGGAGTACAGGACCTTTACCGTGCGGGCACGACAGCTGTCTCACAACCAATTGGCCCCAGGCCAGGAGGACTCAGCCTCAAATCATATCATATCAATTCAATTCATATAATCAAGGCACACTGTCTCAACTCACAGTGGCAAACAAGATGCCCCACTCCAATCCCTCTCACTGGTTTTAGGGAATTTTAATACATGTTTGAAGCAGAATGAGAAGTTAGGAGGGAGTCCTATTGATTTAAATAGCAGCTCTGATTTCCAGATTTGTGTTGATGAATGTGGTCTTGTTGATATGAATCACTCTGGCTATTTTTATACTTGGTGTAATAACCAAGAGGGTGAAAATAGGATTGTGTCAAATTTAGATAGAGCTATGATTAATCTTCTTTGGTGCAGAGAGTGGCCTAATGCTGCAACCACTTTTACTACTCTAGGGCTTTCAGATCACTCAGCTATTATTGTTGATTGGGGTTTCCAGGAGGTGAGAAGGAAGAGAACTTTCAAGTTCTTTAATATGTGGATTAATCATGTTGATTATCCCAATATTGTTGATCAATGTTGGCAAAAAAGTTATGAAGGCAGTAGGATGTTCACTATCTGTAAGAAACTCAAAGATTTGAAGGGCTACTTATCAAGGTTGAATAGAGAGCATTTTTCTAATATTGATGCTAGAGGGGTGGACCTGAAACAGAGGTTGGATGCTATTCAGGTTGAACTGATAGCTAGGCCTATGGATAAAACTCTTCATGCTGCTGAGAGGGTAATAGCAAGCCAGTATAGGAAGGTGCAAAAGGATGCTATTTCTTTTCTCAATCAGAAAGCAAAGATAGCTTGGTTGAGGGAAGGGGATAGTAGTACTAAACTTTTCCATGAGTCCATCAGGAAAAGGAATTATCAAAACAAAGTCCTTAGAATTATAAATGACAGAGGTGTTTCAGTATCAGGTCAAGATCAGATTCAGAAGGTATTTGAAGATTTTTATCAAGATCTGTTTCTCAGCAGACATAGAGGATTGGTTTACAGTCAACAAGTGATTGATCAAGGGGGTACTCTCTCTGTGGCTCAACAATTATTCCTTATCCAACCTATATCTGATGAAGAAATTAAACAGGCGTTTTTTTCTATTGATCAAAACAAGCCTCCTGGCCCTGATGGTTTTGGGGCTGGTTTCTTTCAGGCATCTTGGGACAGAATTGGGACAGACATGTGTATGGCTGTGAGAAATTTTTTTGATTCAGGGCACTTACTTAGAGATATTAATCATATGAATTTGGTGATGATTCCAAAGGTTGACTCTCCTTCTAAAGTCACACAATTTAGACCAATAGCTTGTTGTTCTACTGTGTACAAGGCTATCTCTAAAATTCTTAGTAGCAGATTGGCTGAAGTTCTTCCTAGTTTGGTTCATGACAATCAAACTGTGTTTATCAGAGATAGAAGTATCCTACATAATATTCTATTGTCTCAGGAGTTGGTGAGGTTCTATGGTAGGAGGAGGATATCCCCTAGATGTATGATGAAGTTAGATATTAAAAAAGCCTATGATACTCTTGAGTGGAACATTATAGAGGGTCTGCTAACTGATTTAAAGTTTCCAACAAAGTTTGTGTCCTGGATTATGTGTTGTATTAGGTCTGTTTCCTATTCTATAGTCCTCAATGGACATCGGGGTAAAAGGTTATGGGTTTCTAGGGGAATAAGGCAGGGGGATCCTATGTCCCCTCTCATATTTGTGCTTTCTATGGAGATTCTTACTAGGAGCTTTTTATTGGCCTCTAATCAGAGGAATTTTAGGTTTCATCCAGCCTGTAAGGAGGAAAAATTGGTGAGTTTGGCCTTTGCAGATGATCCTATGATTTTCTGCAAAGGCCACCCATCAAGTGTTAGAATTATGCATGAGACCCTGAACAAGTTTGCTGTTTGGTCAGGCCTTGAGGTGAGCCCTGAAAAGTCTCACATGTTCATGGCAGGAATTCCTATGGAAACTCAAAATCTTCTTATGACTATCACAAATTTTCAGAAAGGAGACTTTCCATGCAAATATTTGGGCATTCCTCTTTCCTCAAGGAAATGGAATGTTAATACTTGCCAGACTTTAGTTGACAAAGTATTGAAGAGTATTAATTACTGGAGAACTAGAAATTTTTCCTACCAAGCAAGGGTGTGCCTAATTAACTCGGTCCTAATGAGTTTTCATATCTATTGTGCATCAATTTTTATCATTCCTGCTGCTGTCATTAAGGAAATACAGAAGCAATGTAGGAAGTTCCTTTGGAATGCTAATGATGATGGAACATATAAAGCTAAAGTGGCTTGGGCAAATGTTTGTTGTGATAAGAAATTTGGTGGCTTGGGAATACAAAATTGTGGCAAGTAGAACAGAGCTACTCTTGGGAAACAGATATGGCATATAGCTGCAAAAAAAGACTGTTTGTGGGTGCGCTGGATCAGTTCTGACTACATTAAAGACTGGTCTTTCTGGGAATGTGAATGGGTGCAGGGTCAAAGCTGTCATTGGAAGCAATTATTGAAGGTTAGGGATGAACTTAGAACAGGGTTTCTGAATGACCATTGGATTGCAAATTCAGATGGATGCTATACCATACGATCGGGTTATCAATTTCTACAGGGTGATATTCCTTTTTTCCCTATGTGTAATTTTGTGTGGAATAGTGTTTCTGTTCCTAAACATACTTTTGTTTCTTGGTTAATCATGCATGCAAAAATCCAGACAAGAGATAAAATGAGCTGGAGTTACATACCAAATTACTGTAGTCTCTGTGTTGAAGAAGGTGAATCGATGCCTCATCTCTTCTTTGCGTGTCCCTGGAGTCGTGATTTGGTGGAGCTTTGTCTGAACTGGATTGGGATCTCTAATTTTCCATGGAGATTCAGTAGATGGCGTCGTTGGGTTGTTTGGGTGGCTCGAAGGAAAGCGAACCGGAAACTCATTTGGGCAGTGGTTGGAGTTGTTCTCTATCACACATGGCAGGAACGAAATTCCAGAACCTTCAACAACATGTCTTATTCTCCTCAGCACAGATTTAGCCTTATTAAGAGAGAGATAGCAATTAGAGTTAATTATTGTATTAATGATTTTATGAATTGGCCAAATAAGTTGGTGGTTGAGAGAATTTGTAACGAAATTTAATTGGTTGCTGGAACCCTTCCTAGAAGGTGGCTTTCAACCAATGAATTTTCTACTTCACATTATCCATTATGTTGAACCCTTCCTAGAAGGTGGCAGCTTAATGGATATGTGTTTTGATTGATGTAGTTATTTTGGCTTGTGGTAATAAGATTTTTTTCTTCTACCAAAATCTATCTTTCCATTCATTAACCTCATCCTTAACAATTCCTTTTTCTTTTAGCCGGTGCTGATTCTTTCAGAAAAATCCTTCAACGGCCTAGCCACTTTGTGAGGGTTTAACTAATTTCGTTTATTAATTTCAAGAAAAGTCCATCAGTGGCCCAGCCACTTTGTGATGGATTTATATTTAGCGTATAATCATTTATTTAGTAATCCGTCGGGGCATAGCCTCCTATTGGCGGATATTTATTGCAACGACCCCATTGAGACTCCCATAGAAAATATCAACCAAGTGAGTAAAACTTTCACTGGGACATCTAGGGATAATATCAACCGAATGGGTGTACGCACTTCCATTGGGACTCCTGTAGGGAAATAATCAACCACTGAATAAAATTCCAGTAGGACACCCCCAGGATAGTTATCAACCAACGGGATTTAGATATTATAGTATTAAACGAGTTAATTATAATAAAATTTAGAAAGTAAGTGTCTTCTGAAAAATTGTTCAAACTACTCGAGTAGTTCTTGACCACTCGAGTTGTTCATGCAAAAATACTTGAGTCTTTAAAGATCCACTCGAGTGTTCTTCCAGTTTTCCAGAATACTCGAGTCTTCCTTAAACTACTCGAGTCTTTTTGCTGCAACAGCACCAGTTTTCTGCACTTTCAATACCAATTCGAGTTCCTTGCTTTATTTCTCCATTTCTATGCAAAACAGCAACTTAGACACATAAAACAAACATGTTACAACACTTAAACACAACTTAAACAACATCAAATCACAGATTGCACAAAACATAGACAAAGTCCAATTTAACATACGAATTTCATTTCTACTTGATTTTAAGTTCGCAAATCAATCCAGTGAGCATCATTAGGTTCAATTAAACTTGTTTGAACATAAAAACCATGAGTCTCTGGCCTCCAAGTCAGATTCCCATTTTAACTTACGTTACCCATGAACCTCAAGTGGTTCCTATGATTTTAGCTTGTTGTTTACCATTCGAGCGATTAGATAACTTCTCCCGTACCTTAGAGAAGCTAGAGGAATGATTGGTTGAAGAGGAAAGGGACTGGATCAAAGTTTGAGTTTTTCAATACTCAAGTTCTGCACTTGAACAGCAAACTTTGGCCACGAATTTGACAGGGAATATGTAACAGAAAAGGATGAGACAAATTAGCTTTAGCAACTAAGAAACACTGACTTTAATTAGAAACAAATTTGGAATTAAATGGGTTCCTAGATTTACCAAACCAATTCAAAGAAGAAGGGTGTTTGATGCTGAATGTTGCTCTGTTTTCGCAGCTTCCGATACTCAACTTTAATTGCCTAGAACATGCTCTACAGGAGGTAGTTTCATGTGGTTATGGGTTCTAATTCAAGATGGGAATTATAACTTTGATTTGTGTTTTGGTTTCGAAGGAAATGAGTGAGAAATGAGAGAGAACGAAGTGATCAAAGTAAGCACTTCAGAACAGAGGAAATGAGAATGGAAATTCGGGTTTGCAAGAATGGAATGAATTTCTAGCTTCCCCAAGCCTCTATTTATAGCCTAAGATTACCCTCCTACGATGTAAGGTCCAGCTCTGTGCTTGGAACCTTGAGAAAACGCGTTTTAGTGCGAAGTTCAAATGAAAACCGACTTATACACTCAACCATACTGCTCGAACTACTCGAGTCTTTTTCCCAGTACTCGAGTCTTTTTCAACAGCACCAAAGAACACTCGAGTCTTCCATGAAAGACTCGAGTCTTTCGACTATAATTCAAATTTTTCCAACAGTTAGCCACTATACTCGAGTCTTCCCCAAATTACTCGAGAATTTTAACCTAATTTCAGAAAATATTAATATTTTATTCAATTAAATAGTTTATTTTATTATTTATTATATTTACCTTATTTATTTTAAAACGTTGGACCTTACAAATGACCTTGCTTCCCGCAGTTGAAATGACCACTTGTAGCCCAGCAAATGCACCCAAAGTGACGACAGTTGCATTTCTCACAATAGCGAGCATCGTTGCGAGAATTGTCTTTGTCATTGATTGTAGCTTTACCCTTGCCTCTATTCTTGTTTGAGTAAGGACGTTTGTTCCTATGATCAAATCCTTTACGTCTGTGAGGTCCATAACTTTGGTGATCCTTCTTCCCTTGTACTTGTGGCCCTTCTGCCTTCTTGTCATCCTCATACATCCTACACATATCCACCAAAGCAAGAAAACTTTGGATTCTTTGGTAATTGAAAACAAATTTCAACTTCGGCCTCAAACCACCTTCAAACTTAATGCATTTACTTCTTTCATCAGGGTTGTATTGATAGTCTGGAGAGTACTTCATCAGTTCCTCGAATTTTACAGCATATTCACCTACACTCATTTCTCCTTGTTTTAGCTGTAGGAATTCCACCTCCTTCATTCTCCATAAGTCTTCTGGAAAATACTTACTAAGAAACTTTTCCATAAATACTCCCCAGGTGATTGATCTTCCTTCATAGTTCAACAGTTGGGCACTATGGTTCCACCAACTCTCAGCCTCTGCATCCAACATATAAACTGCATAAGTCACTTTCTGAGCATTTGTGCAGTCGAGAGTTCTGAAAATTTTGTTCACCTCGTGGAATTGAAATTAGCTTCTTCCGGCTTGTATGCCCCCTCAAACTTAGGGGGATTGAAATTACGAAATTCCGAAAGACACTTAGATTCGACAGATCCAGCATTACATTGATGCGGCAGATTGGCTTGTTGTTGTTCCTGCATGTTCTCCAGTAAAGTCGTAATCCTTTCCAGCATTTCGTTCGTATGATTATGGTTTCTTGTTGCCATAGTAGACCTGGACTATGGGCTTAGGTTTACAATAGGTCTAACGAAAGAAACACACGACTATCCAACTTGAGTTGAAACTACATCATCAGCACAAATGAAACACTAGGTTAGACATCCATAGCCTAAAAAGGCAGACACTCCCTAAATAGAAGCATGAGAACATACTTCGTAGGAACGTCTCAGGTATGGATAACTAACATATTGGACTATACATCCAAAGATTAAGAGTCAAGACCATTTCTTTGATACCACCAAGTGCGACACCCTCTTTCTATTACAAAGTATTTACGTATCATAAATAAGTTCTCTCGAAAATATTATGGACTTGTTCTAATAGTAGTAAATTAAAATTTCTATTTTCGTTCTCTTGAAAATAGTGTATTCAATCTAAAAACTATTGACCTTGGTGTTCAAATTGACATTTCTTTAATATTATTAAATTCGGCATTATAAATTCCTTGTTCTTTGTTTCCAAAAATTATTCGAGATAACAACGACACTTAGTGTGATTTCCCAAAATTTACTTCATAAAGAGTTAATAATCGACATAACGTTATCTCGAAATTTGATTGATATAAAAGTAAAAATCGTGGCCGAATCCTTTGATAATTATCAGTGTAAGCGGAAAAATTATAGAACCATGTATATGTACATAATATTAACACACACACATATATATACATATCATAATAACATAAAGTACATGCGACGTGGCAGGTAACCTACCACTGGGCACAGGGTCAGGGGATGGTGCATTCCTAACTGGACTCGTCGGATCAGGAGTAGGAGTCTTGTAACGACCTAAATTTCTTAACTTGATAGCTATAATTATGTGTGTACCTAAGCCATGAAGATTTGAGTTGTGAGTAGTTTGGATGAATTTAAATGGTGTAAGGTGTAACAATTGTTCAATCAAGACTTGTAGATTAAATATGAATATCTAAATAGTAAGATTTAGATAGTGTCCTCTGTACCGTGAGCTTAGTTAAGTGTCTTAAGGAAGGATGCCAAACATAGGTGGAATACTGGAGAAGGGAGCAAACATTAGATGATAGAAGTTTTATTGTGTTCGAGCATTGTGGAGTTTAGGAAATAAATTAGATTATGAGAAATGAGTATCACCCAACCACTGAACTCCGTTGCGAACGTTAGTAATTGTGGATTAAGGAAAAAGGTTATCTTAAGCCATAAGAGTAAGAATGGAAATTCAGAAGGGTAAGTCAAAGAATCCAATTGTAAGAACTTTCGAGTTTTGTGTGATCGTTTGATAGATACTAGGGGGAAAACATGATTTTATGTTTGGGAATGTGTTTTGATGTTATATGTGTTTGATTATGTAATAGGAAGGGTTAGGGATCCTTAAATCGGGCGAAAAATGCGGAAATCGAGAGTTCAGAGTGAACCGGTGCGCCCAGGCACGAGCCACAGACTGTTGCGCGCCCAGGCGCACCAGGTGCGCGCAGGCGCAGGACGTACGCGCTCAGGCGCGCAGAATTGCGCAGCACCAGAAGCTTCACGGGTGTTGGCATTCTGGCAAGTGCACCAGTTCGTGACAAGTAATAAAGTGGAAGTGGGTTGTCGTTCCCAACGAGGACTAAAATCGATTAAAATAATTCTCACCTAAGTCGTAGTTACTACGTGAAATTCAAATTAAAATTAAATTGATTGGAAAATTCTTAACTAAATTAAATTGAAAAACAAAAACGCAAATAAAAATTGGTTGTGAAAGAATTTGGGAAAGCTTGGGAACTTGTTTCATTGTAGGTTCCTATAATAATTCCTAACGAATCAATGATTTTCCTAAGTATTGAACCAATTTTGCAAAGGTAAAAGCAGCCTAATTCCTTAGGTGAACCATGTTTCTTAGTAATTTAATCTCCCTTAATTCCTTAAGCAGAGCTTTAAATCCTAATCTTATCAATTAATGTTCAATCTAAATTATTAAAAGATTATCCAATTCATAGACATATTCCTATACCTATGTAATTGAATTGTTTGATTAAAGGTCTAAATCCTAATTCAATATTCCTATTCAATTAGAATTACCAAATCATAAACGGATCCAAATTCATGATGAAAAATAAAAAACATAATCAAACGCAATACTTAATCGGAAAAACATCAATTCATTAAACAAAAACTACAAAGGTTCCATACAAATCCACATGTTCCCAAAAAGGAGTTTAGTTACACATAATTAGAGAAGAAGAAAGAAGAATAATGAAAATCATAATGAGAGATATGGAATTACCCCAATCTCCAATCACAAAGTGCAATTCTTCAACTTGCCTCCAAAAGCTCTCTCACTATTGCTTTCTCTAAAAACGTGTTAACTACTCTTCAAAGCTTTCTCTTTTGAATGAATCCTAATCCTATTATTATATAGATAAAAACTAACTTATATTTCAATTTAATGTGATAAGATTTTTATCTGAATAAAACTAATCCTAAATCTGAATATAATATGATAAGATCCTGTTAGAATAAACTAATCTCTAAGAATCTTATCTACAAATAGAATTTATCATTAAAATCATTCTAGAATGCTTTATTTGTGTCTGACAGCAACTTCGGCACTGATTGTGACCCTCAAGATGGACAAATTTAAGCAAGGCTATTTCTGGCAAACTTGTAGATCTTTTCATTAGCTTTAAAATGATACCTAGATCGCCTAATTTGGATAAGCGTAGCTCAAGTTATGATCAAAACAGCGAACAGTGTCACTTTCTCGCATTTTTCGCGCCCAGGCGTAAAACTCCTACGCCTGGGCGTGCGTCTGTCTGAAAAAATCAACCAAATGCACCCCATTATTGGCCAGTTGACCCCAGCCCGCGCCTGGGTGCCACGGTCAACTTTTCTTCATTTTTTCCTCTTTTTCTTCCTAATTCAAGTACCAAGCTCTCCTTCTTCATTCCTTTGCAAAAATCATTGTTTTAAGAGCTGAAAACAAACCAAACACATCAAAAGGTTCCAAAAATCTTATAATGACAAAATTCCATCGTTTTATTCCAATTTACTCAAGAAACTAGCCACTTACTATGTAAAAGGGAGACAAAAAAAGTACAAAAACTTCACATATTAGACCTCAATCACACCCCCAAACTTAGCATTTTGCATGTCCCAGGCAAAAGCAAAATAAAAATTCTAAAACACGGGACCATTTTCTAAATTAATATGCAAACACCTAATCTAAGACTCCAGACTCATGACTCATACACTTTTCTTCACAAGCAATAACTTCCATCAAAAACTGGTTAAAGAAACAAACTCCAAAAGAAGCAGGAACTGGTGAACTCTCTCAACCTTGTTGTGTATATCTCTCATGTGTATCAAGGGTTATAACAATTCACTCAAGTTCATCCAATGACAATGTGTTACCATATGCTTGACCATAGACCAATATCTCCACTGAAATTATTGAATACATGCAAAAATCAAAAGGTCTTAATTTTGGTTGTAACGAGGCCATGGCTAAAGATGAAAGGTGGGATAAAATAAACAAAGGATTATACAAAGGGCTAAAAATATGAAATCAAACAACATCCCTTTAACATATGAATGGAGCATTGGTTTTATAACAGATATCAACTCCAATATTTAATTCCCCTTCATTCTTTTTCATTCCCATTCTCTCTATTCTCTTCTCTTTTTCCTTATATTTTTTTCTCTTTTTTTTTGGAAGAGAAATAGAGATCACAATTAATACTTTCTGCTCAACACTTTCTGAATCAACATATTCCCAATTGCACCATTCACATTTCAAAGGATACCAAAAATATATAACATTTATGAAAAGGGTACCAAAGAAATCATATATCAATAGGCTCAAAGTGGGCCACTAAGGGATAATATTTATCAAAATTTTGTTGAAGGCCAGAAAAATAATCCTAGGTGCCTTAATCATCTTAATGCATAAAAATTATCAATCTCAAAATGGTCACTGGTCAAGTTCTAGAACACAAAATCAAAGTGAACACACTCATGAAAGAAATAGGGGTCTCAATCACAAAATAAATATTCAATATAAAACACATACCCCTGTCAAGTGTATAGGCTCAAATATCTCACAGGCTAAACAGTCAGTTCACTAATAACTTGTTCCAAAACAGTTTATCAAAATAACCAGTTCTCAACAAAACTTAAAACTCAATCCAAAACAGTGTCATACAATCAATGAGTCATCATCCTAAATCAAGTATTTACATATATAATAACAAAAAGTCCTAATCCTAGAATAATCATCTATCTTTACCCAAGACACAAACCAACACCAAATATGGGAGCACAACTCAAGTCATAAAAATTTTAATTTTTATTTTGTCCACTCCCCCAAACTTAAAGGCTGGCTTGTCCTCAAGCAAACTTCAAGCAAACTAAACTAACTAAACTACAAAATAAAAATTAAAAACTAAAAACAAAAGCAAGGAGTTAGAGATTTCCCTTTGTAGCACAACATTCTCTCTTGATGCACGATGGAGGAGACTCTGCCAAACTTATTCACCTGTGTCACATGAACAACTAAAAATAGTGCTAGAAGCACCCCATTAGTAGTTACATATAGAAAACTCTAAACTCTTTATTCAACCTCCTAATTAAAAATTTAAATCCTACACTACTACAAAATTAAAGAGAATCCACCACGATCCCAAATCCTATAGCACAACTTCCATGTTATGCAGCAATAACAAGTTATTCTTGGATCCCATGGAAATATGCACGGATGATGTTCGAGAAAATGTTTAAAAATAGTTTTAAACCCTCCCGGGTCAAATGGTGCATTTTTCACTCCAAGCATCATCACATGGTGCTTGTCGTTTTCATCATGCATGGAGTCTATGAAAGTGTAAACTCCATGGCTCAGCAAGGTTGCCTTTTCAGGCTCTAAAAAGGAGAACAATAGCTTATCTTCATCATGAGCATCAGGGAAGTCTTAAAAAATTAAGGGGTAAATTGAAGGAAAAATTTTTGAGGGTTCCACATTTTCATGCAATCCAATACATTTAGCAAGAGCAGAAAATTCATCATGCAAAGTGGACCCTAATTCAACCCCTAGACTCATCCCATTATTCAATTTATCTTGTTTCACTTCCTCAATCTCATCATGCACAATTTCTTATTTTTCTATGGGTTTAGAAAGGGAAGCACTTTGATCATATATATTTTGTGCAAAACAGGATTGAATAGGTGGCGACAAAATAAATTTGATACATTCTATGTCATCATGAGAATAAGCCGTGTTACATAATGATTTCACTAAATAACTACTAAAAAGTACTGAAAATTATTAAAATCTAATTTTAGTCCCCGACAACGGCGCCAAAAACTTGTTGGCGTTCTGGCAAGTGCACCAGTTCGTGACAAGTAATAAAGTGGAAGTGGGTTGTCGTTCCCAACGAGGACTAAAATTGATTAAAATAATTCTCACCTAAGTCGAAGTTACTACATGAAATTCAAATTAAAATTAAATTGATTGGAAAATTTTTAACTAAATTAAATTGAAAAACATAAACGTAAATAAAAAGTGGTTGTGAAAGAATTTGGGAAAGCTTGGGAACTTGTTTCATTGTAGGTTCCTATAATAATTGCTAACGAATGAATGATTTTCCTAAGTATTGAACCAATTTTGCAAAGGTAAAAGCAGCATAATTCCTTAGCTCAACCCTGTTTCTTAGTAGTTTAATCTCCCTTAATTCCTTAAGCAGAGCTTTAAATCCTAATCTTACCAATTAATGTTCAATCAAAATTATTAAAAGATTATCTAATTCATAGACATATTCCTATACCTATGTAATTGAATTGTTTGATTAAAGGTCTAAATCCTAATTCAATATTCCTATTCAATTAGAATTACCAAATCATAAACGGATCCAAATTCATAATGAACAATAAAAAACATAATCAAACACAATACTTAATCGGAAAAAGATCAATTCATTAAACAAAAACTACAATGGTTCCATACAAATCCACATGTTCCCAAAAAGAGTTTAGTTACACATAATTAGAGAAGAAGAAAGAAGAATAATGAAAATCATAATGAGAGATATGGAATTACCCCAATATCCAATCACAAAGTGCAATTCTTCAACTTGCCTCCAAAAGCTCTCTCACTATTGCTTTCTCTAAAAACGTGTTAACTACTCTTCAAAGCTTTCTCTTTTGAATGAATTCTAATCCTATTATTAAATAGATAAAAACTAACTTAATTTTCAATTTAATGTGATAAGTTTTTTATCTGAATAAAACTAATCCTAAATCTGAATATAATATGATAAGATCCTATTAGAATAAACTAATCTCTAAGAATCTTATCTACAAATAGAATTTATCATTAAAATCCTTCTAGAATGCCGTATTTGTGTCTGACAGAAACTTCGGCACTGATTGTGACCCTCAAGATGGACGAATTTGAGCAAGGCTATTTCTGGACAAGTTGTAGATATTTTCCTTAGCTTTAAAATGATACCTAGATCGCCTAATTTGGATAAGCGTAGCTCACGTTATGATCAAAACAGCAAACAGTGTCACTTTCTCGAGTAATCTTCAGAATACTCGAGTGTCCTTCAGGATACTCTGGGTGAACTACTCGAGTGTTCTTCAGAATACTCGAGTGTCCTTCATTTATTTCCAGATTACTCGAGTATTCTTCAGGATACTCTAGTGTTCATGTCTCTCTGGGGATTTGGGTTTCGGCTTCATAAAAATACTCGAGTAGTTCATGAGTACTCGAGTGTTCTTCATCAATTCCAGAACACTCGAGTGACCCCTACATTACTCGAATGGTTTACCTTAAGAGATCCCCATGAATCAGCTTTTACTCGAGTCCTGGGCCTGATACTCGAGTGTTTTAATACAAAATACACTGGTTTATCATAATTTTACTCGAGTATCATGCCAAGTACTCGACTCTTTTCTAACAGAACAGACTGGAAACTTGGTTTTAACATACCATTTTCAATTCTAATCATTTTTAGTCCAATCCAATGATCAACAGAATTCATATACCATATATTAAACATGTTACAACACTTAGCACATATCAAATTACAAATTTGACAGAGAATCACAAGATTATGCATAAAACATACAATTTCACAACTTAACATCTCA
The DNA here is from genome assembly GCA_037953625.1 of Crotalaria pallida. Lineage (NCBI taxonomy): Eukaryota > Viridiplantae > Streptophyta > Magnoliopsida > Fabales > Fabaceae > Crotalaria > Crotalaria pallida. The sequence continues at coordinate 85,885,929 of CM075649.1, forward strand.
ATTTGCAAAATACTCAACAAACTTGTAAAATAATGCTCATTCCAGCTTGCATGCATCATATATAACTTGCTCAACACAACCATAGAGCATGTGTTGGTCTCCAAACCAAAGTTCCTATTCAATCTAAGCCCTTAGAGCCTCTTGGTGGCTCTCTAATGAAAATCATGAAATTTAAACTCTATCTAGTGCATAAAACAACTTCCCCTTACCTCTCAAACGTGTACCAACAGAAGATTCCCAAGAAAAAGCTCTCCAACACCAAAAACAACTGTGAGCACCACATGCAAGACAGTTTTGAGTGGAGGTCCAAAATCAAAAAATTTGAATGGGTTAACATGCAAGAGAAATAGGGGTTTTGGTTAGAATTCATTCTCTGCAACATAGACTAGGATTTAAAACAAGTTTAAAGCGAATTGGATGCAAGAGCTTACCAGAATTCAAATCCAAAGTAAGCTCCAGAAACGGGTTTGACAATACAAGCTCCAACTTCCAAGCTTTCGTTCTTCCACCACACACACTCTCAGCTCAAGATTTTGCTCTCTATACAAAGCTCGAGATGTGAGCTTTGTATTGGTATATAGTTTGTGGTTCGAATCAACACAGAGATGGAGAATCGAAGTAAACAATTTAAGAACCCTAACTTAAGCAACAAACCCAAATTTTGGCCAAATGCTTCACGAATTCGGGTTGATTGGCTTTTATAGCTGAAGAACAGATCCATGCGAGTCGACACGAAGGCTGGGACGTGTTGGGGAAGACGATTTCGTGTCAACACACTAGAATCGTTGATGGTGACTCACAAAACGCACTAACTCGTGCAACTCTGTCCAGAATACTCGAGTAGTTGAGAAAATACTCGAGTGTTTTGTCCAGTTTTTGAAAAATAATAATTTTATTTATTTTCCTTCCAAAACCTTTCCTACATTTGCTTCTAGGTCCCAACTCAGGGACTAATATGCAAAATGCTTATTTTATGCATAATTATACTTATTAAATAAATGCAAACACATCTCCTAAATACATAACATAGAATTTTAATCAAGGATTAAAATAGAAATAATTAATTATAATAAATTTTATAATTAATATTTCATTAATTGGGGATCAATATTTTGGGGTGTTACACTACTCCCCCACTTACAAGGAATTTCGTCCCCGAAATTCAACTTATACAAACAAGTCAGGATAGTCCTGACGCATCTTATCCTCTAATTCCCAAGATGCTTCCATTACATCCCCACAAACCCAGACGACCTTGACCAAACAAATATCCTTCCCTCTAAGCTGCTTGACTCTTCGGTCTTCAATGCGAACAGGCATAGCTTCGAAGGTTAGGTTCTCATGAATTTCTAGGTTATCGGGTTGGATTCTAAGGACAATGGTGGGGTCATGGACATATCTTTTCAACTGAGACACATGGAATACATTATGAAGATTAGCTAGTGATGGGGGCAAGGCTATTTGATAGGCTACTGGGCCGACTCTTTTAAGAATCTGGTAGGGACCAATAAACTTAGGTGATAGTTTCTGGGTTTTCAAGGCTCTACTAACACCTTTGGTCGGTACTATTCTAAGGAACACATGGTCACCTTCAGTAAATTCTAAAGATTTCCTCCTCCTATCAGCATAGCTTTTCTTCCTACTCTGAGCTGTCCTCATCTTCTCTTGTATCATCTTGATCTTCTCAGTTGTCTCTTGCACAAAATCTGGTCCAACCAGAGAATTCTTCCCCACTTGAAACCAGCATAACGGTGTCTGACACTTTCTCCCATACAGAGCTTCAAATGGTGCCATTCCAATGCTCGTATGATAACTATTGTTGTAAGTAAATTCTACGAGCGACAACATTTCCTCCCAATTCCCTTGACCTTCCAAAGCACAAGCTCTTAAAATGTCTTCCAGTGACTGAATAGTTCTCTCCGTTTGGCCATCAGTCTATGGATGGTATGGAGAACTCAGCTTCAGTCTTGAACCCAAGGCTCTATGTAGATCTTGCCAAAACTTTGATGTAAACCTCGGATCGCGATCTGACACGATACTTGATGGTACCCCATGCAGGCGAACAACTTCCTCGATATACAACTGAGTGAGCTTTTCCAAAGAGTAGCGCATGTTAACTGGAATAAAATGCACTGACTTGGTCAAGCGATCTACGATCACCCAAATTGCATCATGATCAGTAGTTGTCCTTGGCAGTCCTGACACGAAATCCATCGAGATACTATCCCACATCCATAATGGAATCTCCAAGGGAAGTAATTCTCCTCCTGGCCTTTGATGTTCCACTTTCGCCTTCTGACACACCAAACAACACGCCACGTACCTAGCCACGTCCTTCTTTAAGCCAGGCCACAAAAAATATCTTCTTCAGGTCCCGATACATTTTGGTAGCTCCCGGATGCATAGTCATTTTGCTTTTATGTGCTTCATCCAGAATCGTTCTTCTTACTTCCATATCATCAGGCACACAAATCCTTGCTCTAAAATGAAGGATTCCATCCTTCTCCTCTTGGAACTCCAACTCCTTGCCTTCTTCCATAAGTTTCTTCTTTTCCTTAAGTCCCTCATCCTTGTGTTGCAACTCACAAATTCTTTGCAGAAACTCATTAGCAATCTGCAGTATCCCCATCTTGATACTTGTTGGCTCCACTTGCATCGTCAGACTCAAATCTCTAAATTCTTCTATCAGTGCAGCTTCTTTGACCATCATCGAACTGACATGCATTGCTTTTCGACTCAACGCATCAGCCACCACGTTTGCCTTCCCAGGATGGTAATGAAGCTCGAACTCATAATCTTTCAAGAACTCCATCCATCGGCGCTGCCTCATATTCAACTCTTTCTGGTCAAAGAGATACTTTAAACCCTTATGGTCACTAAACACCCGGAACGTAGTGCCATAGAGATAGTGCCTCCAAATCTTTAGAGCAAAGACAACAGCTGCCAGCTCTAGGTCATGAGTTGGATAGTTCATTTCATGAACTTTTAGCTGTCTCGAGGCGTAAGCGACTACCTTCCCATCTTGCATCAAAACACTCCCAAGTCCCTGTTTCGATGCATCACAATACACCTCGAAACTCTTCTGTGTATAAGGCAAAATCAACACAGGGGATGATGTCAATCTTTCTTTTAGCTCTCGAAAACTCCTTTCACACTTATCATCCCAAATAAAGGGTTGGTCTTTCCGAGTTAACTTTGTCAAGGGCAGTGCTAACTTCGAGAAACCTTCTATAAATCTTCTGTAGTAACCAGCCAGACCAAGAAAACTCCTCACCTCCGTGACTGACTTTGGTTGCTCCCATTGCAAAACCGAGCTTACTTTTGCCGGATCAACTGCTATTCCTTTGTTTGAAATTACATGCCCCAAGAACTTAACTTCCTCCAGCCAGAACTCACACTTTGTAAGTTTGGCGTACAACTTCTTCTCCTTTAGGATACTCAACACTATCTTCAAGTGTTCAGCATGCTCCTCCGGGCTCTTGGAATAAATAAGGATATCGTCTATGAACACAACCACGAATGAATCTAAATAGGGTCTAAAGATTCGATTCATGTAGTCCATAAAAGTAGCTGGTGCATTGGTCAATCCGAACGGCATCACAACATACTCATAATGCCCGTATCGGGATCGAAATGTAGTCTTGGAGATATCCTCTTCTCTAATCCTGATCTGATGATACCCTGATCTCAGATCAATCTTGGAAAATACTGAAGCCCCACGAACTTGGTCCATAAGGTCATCGATTCTCGGCAAAGGATACTTGTTCTTGATTGTGACCTTATTCAACTGTCGGTAGTCGATACACATCCTAATACTACCATCTTTCTTCTTGACAAACAAAACTGGAGCACCCCAAGGTGACACACTTGGTCGGATCATCTGCTTCTGCAACAACTCCTCAATTTGCTTCTTCATTTCAGCCATTTCCAGTGGTGTCATTCTATAAGGAGCAATAGAAATGGGACCAGCTCCCGGAATTAAGTCGATGCCAAATTCAATCTCTCTTTTCGGTGGCAAACCAACTATCTCATCAGCGAATATCTCTGGAAAATCTCTGACTACGGGTATCTCTTCAATCCTCGGGCCATCATCCTCCACTTCAACGTTGAACAAGCACATATAACCGGAGGGTTTTGAGTTTCTATAGGTCACTACTTTTTTATCACAATCGATGATCACTTGGTTTTGACTTAACCAGTCCATCCCCAAGATCACATCCAATTGTGCTAAGGCTAAACAGATCAAATCTACCTTAGAGGTTTGTCCTAACACTTCTATACAACAGTTAAGACATGCTCTAGAAACAACTACAGGAGCATTAGTAAGGGTTTCTACTTTCAGAGTATATGGCAATTCAGACATAGATAGACCCAAACGATCTACACATTCGTATGAAACAAATGAATGCGTTGCCCCAGAATCAAAAAACATATTGCAAAGATGACCATTTAGCAAGTAATTACCTTGCACCAGATCAGAAGATCGGCTTGCCTCCACACCACTAAGTGTGAAAACCCTTCCTTGAACCATAGGTCTATCAGCAATTCCTCTTGAATTAGCTTTAGCCGGTTCCTTGCAATCCTTCGCAAAATGTCCCGGCTTTCCACAGTTGAAGCAATTACTTGATCCCCAACAAAAATGCCCATAATGACGACGCTTGCACTTGTCACAGAATGGAGCCTCGCTCCGAAAGTTCCTTCCATCATTACCACCAGCCTTTCCTTTTCCTTTCCCCTGACGATCATACGGACCTTTGCCTCGGTTGTTGAAACCCTTGCGCCTCTGAGGTCCATAATTCCGGCTATCTTTCCTCTCTGTTGCTTGCAACCCTTCAGCTTTCTTTTCGTCCTCATACATCCTACACATGTCCACAAGTGCAGGAAAACTTTGGATTCGTTGGTAGCTGAAAATTGACTTTAGCTTGGGCCTTAGACCTAACTCGAATTTGATGCACTTACTCCTTTCGTCAGGATTGTTCTGGTAGTATGGAGAGTACTTCATCAATTCCTCGAATTTGGCCGCGTATTCACCCACACTCATGTCTCCTTGCTTCAATTGTAAGAATTCCACCTCCTTCTTTCTTCTCAAATCCTCAGGGAAATATTTATTGAGAAACTTCTCCATAAATACACCCCAGTTCACATCCCTTCCTTCATAACGTAAGAGCTGAACCGTATGATTCCACCAGCTCTCCGCTTCATCTTCTAGCATGTAGACGGCATATGCCACTTTCTGATCTTCCGTGCAATCCAAGGTTCTCAGAATCTTGTACATGGTGTGAATCCACTTATTGGCCTCCTTAGGTTTAAATCCTCCTTCAAACTTAGGTGGGTTACAACTCCTAAAATCAGCCAGACTCTTCGCCTCGGTGTTACCCACATTGCACTGATGAGGTGGGTTAACCGGTTGAGGTGGTTGCTGAGATTGTTGTTGTTTCATAGACTCCAGTACTGCGGTTATCCTCTCTAACATCGCATTGGTGTGATTTTGGTTTCCAGTTGCCATAATAGACCTGCGCCATGGGCTTATTGTAACACCCCGCATTTTCTGGACTCAAATAAATTCATAAGATTTTATTTAAGATTGAATTTTTAGAATTTAAGAAAGATTTTCAGCTACATGTTTTGGCAAACGATTTTATTTGAGAAATGAGTTAGTCTTTTTATCAAAATGATTTGAGGTTTTAAATGAATGATTTCCTTTTTTTGATGATTTTTGATGAATGTGAAAATATGGTTTTAATGCAAAAATTGAGTAAAGTTTATTTTTGTAAATTGAATTGGTTTATTTGATTTTATTTAAAGTTTGTATTTTCAAAATTGTGTATGTGCAAGGAATTATGTATGCAATCTAATTAGTAAATTTAAATGAAAGAAATTTAATTAGTGGATTTGAGATGAATGAATGCATGAACCCGTGTGAGTGTTAATATATATATGATTGCATGTATGTTTAAATATGTGTGTGTATTATTTCATGACTCCATGCTATGTGCTTGTGATGCTAATATGAAAGAAATTATATGTGTATGTGTGGATATGTGCGGTTCGGTCATGTAGGAGGAGAAGACCAAGTGGGATGCATTTTCTTATGCCTTAAGGAATTAAAAATTTGAATAGGAAATTAGTAGAAATAGGTGGTGTGACTCATTATGCCTAGGTGAGACTTTCTTCCACCTTGCCTCCTTGTGACATGACCATTCCCATGCAAATTTGTGAGTGGACCAGATTACCCTTGGATCAACCCATTGAACCGAGGCTAGAATAGGAAATTTCCATGCCTTGTTTACTCTTAAAACCGTAGGAGTAAGTGAGTGTTGGCTAGTTCATTTCATTTTCCTTCACCAACACAAAACACTTAGTCCAAGAGCATCTCAAACTCTTGAGACTTAGAGAGAAGATAGAGTAAGGCCGTGAGAAAGGGAGGAGAAAAAGGAAGAGTGAAACCTCTATGTTCTTGACCTAAACTTCTTGGAATCCCTTCTCAACTACATCCTTCTTCAAGAATCAAGGAGGAAAGTCACCCATCAACCCTAGAGAAGAGAAGGCCGAAGCAACCTTAGGAGACGAGAAGAGACTTAAAGCTTGGAGATTTAGTTAGAGGTCTTGACTTAAGGTAGTCATTTAAGAGAGTTTGTGTAGTGATTTCGGTTTTGTAAAGGACTTTAATATGAAAATTGTTTAAGTCTAAACTCTTTTGGTGCATGTGTTCATTTCCTCATGATCTTGAAGTTTTGTTGTCTTGCATGTTAATCCTATGACTTGATCTTGAATAATTGTACTTATTCTTCACTGTTTTGTCTAGATTTTGTATTTAAGTTATGTTTTTGCTTTGATCTTGTTTTGCATGTCTTGATCTATGATTGATCTTTGAGAAAACATGAAGTTTGAGTTTGTATGTTGTTTTGAGCACAAATCTTGATCTTCCTTGGATGCATGATTACGGTTTTCAAAAGGAAAATAAACATAACAAGCTTTAGAAATAATTTTTGTAAAAAGAATTTGAATCAAGACTTTGTGTGTGTGATGATGATTCGGTTAACATTTTGAGAAAGAAAAATATGGTTTCAAAAGTTTTGCATGATTTAACCCTTGAGTTTGAACCTTGCATGTGAAAATAAAATTTGTAAAATCTTGCCTTTAAGCATGCTATCATTCGGCTAGGTCTAGAGAAGATAGGAAACCATGCTAGGTCATCATTTCCTATACATGCATGTTGAAATTGTCCCATTCAAAGATTTTTGGTACATGTATGAAATTGTTTAAGGTTTAGAGATCTTGATGTGCTTCTTAATTTTATTGTGTTAAGAAACTAAATTTTTGTTTGCCAAACTCCTTGTGTGAAACTCACGGCTTTGTATGGAGAAATGATCAAGACAATTCATTTCATTTTGCATGTGTGATTTATTGTTAGGATAAGGGATTTCTAAACCTATGGGACTTAAAATCTTTTGAATTAAGCTTAAAAAAAATAAATAATAATAAAAATATAATTTTCATGATCCCATACGGTTTAGGAACAAATCTTAAGCCATTTTATTTTCTTGTGTGATAGTACTTGAATTAGCTTGTATAAAAGGAAGTTGATTTGATAGATGATGGCATTGAGTGATTTTCCTTTATGTTCTATTCGGTCTTAGCACGGAAATAAAAGAAATAAATTGCTTTTTCCTTTTCGTTCCATTCGGTCTTGGCATGAATATGAAAGAAATGAATTGATTTTTCTTTGTATATTGGTCTGAAGCATGCTAGCCTTACTTTAAGTTAAATGTGTTCTTTTCTTTGATTATTACTTAGATTAGGAAGTTTAAAAGTAGCATAATATATTGTCACATGTGTATGTGTATTTTAGTGTGTGTAATCATTGGTGTTTGAATATATAAATCCTGTCTCATCCTACATGAGATTCGGCCATGCATAGAAATTAGGTGCACGTGTGTGATTTTGTTTTATGAGCATGAAATGATAAATAGTTCGTGATATGATATTTGTTTATGTGTGTTTGAATGATTTGAATGTTTAATATTTTAGAAGATTTTTGATTTAATCTTGTGTTGTTTCTTTTGGGTTTAATTCGGTTTTTAAGAAAAATAAAGTGAACCAAATGATTTAGTTAATTGAAATGTACTGTTTTGAAAAGATTTTCATATGATTTCTGAAATTCATGGTTTTTAATTAAACAAAGGATTTTATAAGAAAACCTTAAGATAAATGTGGCCTTTTTGGAAGCCAAGAAACTATTCATATTTTGTTAAGCAAGTTTTTGAAATGAATGTTGTGAGCTTTAAATTTTTAAGTATGTGTTTAATGAAACGTTCTTACTTAATCATGAATTACAATCAAAGTGATTTTTAATCAAGAAATGTGGTAAGGATGCCTTATATTTGAAATGAATTTTTATAAGAACAATTTTTAATAAGAGAAAATTATTTGAGTTCCAGCAACAATTGGGAAGCGGATACATGCGTCGCAGTGAGAAACCAAGGAGCGTATCGTGTGAATTACCGCCAATCCAGGTGAGAGAGAAGCTTTCCTAAGACATCGTGGTAGTTAGGTGGTATATTAGGACGTTCCGTATCATCTCAAAGATCGGAACTAAGTGGTTCGGAGTCAGTAGTATAGTGGCAATTGTTTGTGTTGTGTGGCCACTTATACGAAGGTGACAATGACCACATTGTGTTGTGTGATGTTTGTGAGAATAATAGCATGCTTTTACATATTTATTTAGTTATGCCTGATGTTATTTATTGTTGTTAAATTAAAAGAGTAACATACTGATGGACGTCTGCTACGTCCTGAATAAGAAAATGAAAATGAGATAAGTAAGTTGAAGGAAATAAAGATGTAAAGAGAAAAGAATAATGATAAGATGGAGTTGAAAGGAGATAAAGAGTTGAGATTGGGGAATGAATTGATGATAATGTTGAGAACGAGCCAGAGCTGGGGAGAATGATGCTGATATGAGATGAGATGAGATTTGAGCGGAGCTGGGCTCCTTGGTTTTCGGTTTTAGTCTGGGACTAGTGTTGTGTTGAGCTTGCTCCTCCATTAGCGCCCAACAAAGTTGTGATTTTTGAAAAGGTTTTTGAAAAGCAGTTTTTGAAAAGGTTTTAATAAAGAGATTTTGTAGAGAATGATGAAGAGAAATTTTTAGAAAAGGATTTATGAAAAGAAATTCTTTTGAGAATGTTTTTGAAAAGAGGTTTTTGAGAAATATAATGAAAAGTATTTTAGAAAAGTTTTTGAAAGGTAATTTTGTGGAAAGTTTTGAAGGGAGATTTTTTTTTATAAACTTCGAGAAAGTTCTATGGTAATGACGTTTTAAGAAAGTCATTTTGAAATAGTAATTTTGAGAAATTGATATGAAATGGCATTTTCGAAGAGAAGTTTCTGAATCCATGGTTTTGCGAACCATTGTGAAAAGTTTTTATGTGAAAGTTTTCAAAAGGAGATTTTATGAAAATTTATGATATGAGATTTTCCAAATAGTTTATGAAAATGTGTTGAGGAAAGTAAGATTGTTCTTTTGGAAAAGATTGAGAATGTTGAAAGGATTTTGGGAAATGAGATGATTACGAGAAATGGAGAATGTTGAGAAAATTTTAGCAATGAGATTTGAGATTGTGATGTGATGTAATCCCAGCTCTGTGCTATGTGAGAAATGATGAGTGAAAGTTGTGCAAAGTTAGTGGTCGGGACTCGTTGAAGGGTTGCACGAAGGACAGGCCGACCTTAGGATAATTAAAAAGATTAAAAGACTTAAAAGACATGCGCGGTGAGGTATGAGAGTGCGAAGTAGTGGATAGGAAGGAACCATAAGTATCTGCGGATACTTAGGAGGAGATTGCATTAGGGGAGGACGATGACGGTGAAACGTCAAGAAGTCTAGAGTATATTTCTAGGCAGAACGAACTCCACAGGTGGCGCACTAACGTGGTGGGGACTGGGTCTAATGCCGTGGTAAGTTCTGCGGGCCCACTAGAAATATACTGTCGCCCCCTAGATTGCAAATCGAGAACAGTGAGAGGGACTGGAGTGGGGCATCTTGTTTGCCACTGCGAGGCAGTGTGCCATGATTATTATGAATTGATATTATTGATTGAGGCTGAGTCCTCCTGGTCTGGGACCATTTAAGTTTGAGACAGCTGTCGTGCCCGCACGGTAAAGGTCCTGTACTCCTGTTTTCTTCCGACTAGGTTGGGTGGATGACCGAGGAGATGTAGACGTGAGTGATCGTCGAGATTGAAATGAATACTTTGATGATATTTTAACACTCCACAATCACCAGAGGTGATGAGAATACAGTGGTGAAATGGAAATGAATGAGAAAAGGAAAGAATGTTCATAAGATGCGAAAGTAAAGAAGAAATGAGAAAGAATAATAATAATACTAATAATGTGAGACAAGAATAATGATGATGTCAATAATCTGTTTGTTTGTTGTGTGCTTGTGTATTGTATTGTGTGTTTGTTTGGTCCTATTATCTTGCCTATCGTAATTCCACACCGTCGACGATTCGTCGTTCAGATCGCTTACTCTCTCCTGTTCGTTGGCATATCGGTGTTGCTGGTATCTCAACGAGCAGATGGAGTATCGGGTGGAAGTCACCGTACGAGGCTTCAGGATCTATAAAGAGAAGATTCGGTATGAGGCTCGGAAGAACTCCACCACTCTCAATGGAGCGGAGCCGAAATTTACTAGCAAGAAGGAAATCACCACAAGGAGGGCATCATCTTCGAGAGCAAAGAGAGGACGCAAGAAGAAGAAGAAGGAACTTCACCCAATTGTTTTAATAAGATAGTTTAAGGATAGAGTGGTTAGTTTAGGCTGTGATGATTGTTTGTTAAGGATTACTGATGCCATGAGCCATTATGTAATTGAGCTAAATTTTAATCTGACTTGTGGAACACATCTTTATGCAAAGTTAATTCATGTAAAGTTTTTGAAAACTGTTAAAATGATTTTGAACCAAGTTCATTTATGAAAACGAATGTTTTATGAAAAGAACGGTTTTCGTAACAACTCGGTTTTCGGAAAAATGAATTGAAGAACATAAAGAGGTTTTCAATGATGTCTTCAAACACTACAACGATGATTTTAAAAAAAATAATAATTTTGGCCTCATTTAGGCAACTTTAATAAATAGAAGTTAAATGTTTTGAGTTACGAAAATCGGGCTGTTACACTTATGGTCACATATGTTGAACTAAAGAAACATTCATCACACCACCTATACTAGGATCTTAACTAAAACCTCAAACAAAACATTCAATTGTATCTAATGCCCAAAATAAGCTAGATACTAGCATTCAAAACAATAATTATGCCCTGTGGATACCTGCTTGGTGTTGATGGCTACCTTTCCGGAACTACTTCCACTACTACAGGATCTGACTTTTGCTCTGATACCACTCAGTGTGACACCCTTCTCATGTTACAAGTATTTAATAAACTAATTAAACTATTAGATCGGATAATATATGGACTTGTAAGTATTTAAAAAATGTAGAAATAAAATTTTCCTTTCAAGGCGGGTGCACAAACCAAAACATGGAGCTCTTGGAGAGAATAACTTGTATCGTTTTCAACATTGTTTTGAATTCGGTGTTTACTAGGATAATAAATTCTTTTCATAACTTCAGATAGCATCGGTACTTTTGCAAAAGACATTTTCATAGTAAAATTAGGCGATACTATCCATTTTTTTTCCTTTCGCGGAACTGATACCATTTTCAAATAACATAGCCGAATTCTTTCATATAACCTTCATCAGAGTAAGCGGAAATTATAGGACTATGTAGCTAATAGAAATATAAGCATAGATTTTATATATAGATAAAAAGAATCAGGTGATACATAGTCCCAGTTTAAGTCTCCAAGATCCAGATACAAGTCCATAAAGATCTATGTCCAAAATAAAACCATAACTCTAGAGTAATCAAAAGTATATCCACAATATATACATCTCAAAAATATAGACTCTAGAGGTGGTCTCATAGATCCGGCAACAACAGTAGTAGTAGTGATAGTAGTAACAGTCTCCAGGTAGCAAAAGAAAACATCATCATCATCAACATCAACACCAGCAGCAGCAGAGTCTCCTCCACAACATCTCCACATTGGATCCCATGATCCTCATCATGTACCATATGCACGCAGCTAGGGATCATCGTCCCTCCACTGACTCCCTGTAGAATGTACGACAGGCTCGCCTCCGCTCTCATCCTCCACGGGATCCTCCTCGATCTCATCCGATGGAGAGGGTACCCTACCACTGGGTACAGGGTCAGGAGATGGTGTGACCCTAACTGGGCTCCTTGGATTAGAAGGGGGAGTCTCCTCGAGGACGACTCTCGAAGAAAAAGGGTGTGAGCGGGTAGGTCTAAAACGGAAACTGTGATAAGAGCGAGCTGGCCGTGTGGGAGGTGGTCCATGATATGCGTAGAACGGGGGTACGTGCATAGTGTATATGATGCGAATCCTAAATCTATGAGGACGAAATCGAATCAGCGGGTTCGGGTGGTAGATGGTAATCTCTACCTCTCCCTCGAACACCGCGCGATGGTCCTCATAGATCCATGTGCCACTAGGAAGTGGCCGGATCTCGATGCAAGCGATGTAACGTGACATCACCTACAAGGGCATAGGGGTAAGTAATTCTACACACATAATCAATAGAGCATAAATGTATGTATAATGTAAAGATATAAACATGTAACAATAAACAACAATCACACTTAGCATTTAGCAGATATAAGATGCAAGTAAGATGCTCATACTTATTTCATTTATCAGCACTATTTTTAAGTTAAATGAGTGGCATGATGTATGAACCTAACTCTCAGGCCTAACTTCATCAATCTATGACACTCTCTAACGTCCATCCTTTACTTCCCAGCACTCAACAGTGCGTTGTACTACTAGGTGTACAACATTCGTACATTCTCCAAGAATGTACACGACAAGCTTGGAATCCATGCCACCGGAGCACGTCCCGTCATCCAAACAGCCCATCATCCAAACGTTATAACCATATCAGCATCCACTAAGCCGACCACGTCGTCAACCATAACGTGTCATCAAGCGAGCCGTCAGTTGGCACTCCCAGAGGCCCTCCTCATGTTACAAGAACTTGAATACGATCTAACATCCGAACTCCAGAATGAATGCATTATCTTGGGTTAAAAGGAATTGATTGATGTATTTTTCTTTTATTAACACATTACGTGCCTCCCGAGCAACATACCATTATACAAATGAAATCATCATATCATCAATCAATTTCTTTTTAAGTTCAGATCCCTTGGATTATTGTTATTTAATCATTAACCAATTGATTCAGAATTAAAAATGATATTTTTAATATTCTGGGTGAACTACTCGAGTGTTCTTCAGAATACTCGAGTGTCCTTCATTTATTTCCAGATTACTCGAGTATTCTTCAGGATACTCGAGTGTTCATGTCTTTCTGGGGATTTGGGTTTCCGCTTCATAAAAATACTCGAGTAGTTCATGAGTACTCGAGTGTTCTTCATCAATTCCAGAACACTCGAGTGACCCCTGCATTACTCGAGTGGTTTACCTTAAGAGATCCCCATGAATAAGCTTTTACTCGAGTCCTGGGCCCGATACTCGAGTGTTTTAACACAAAATACACTGGTTTATCATAATTTTACTCGAGTATCAAGCCAAGTACTCGAGTCTTTTCTAACAGAACAGACTGGAAACTTGGTTTTAACATACCATTTTCAATTCTAATCCTTTTTAGTCCAATCCAATGATCAACAGAGTTCATATACCATATATTAAACATGTTACAACACTTAGCACATATCAAATTACAAATTTGACAGAGAATCACAAGATTATGCATAAAACATACAATTTCACAACTTAACATCTCAATTTTCAAAATACTCAACAAACTTGTAAAATAATGCTCATTCCAGCTTGCATGCATCATATATAACTTTCTCAACACAACCATAGAGCATGTGTTGGTCTCCAAACCAAAGTTCCTATTCAATCTAAGCCCTTAGAGCCTCTTGGTGGCTCTCTAATTAAAATCATGAAATTTAAACTCTATCTAGTGCATAAAACAACTTCTCCTTACCTCTCAGACGTGTACCAATAGAAGATTCCCAAGAAAAAGCTCTCCAACACCAAAAACAACTGTGAGCACCACATGCAAGACAGTTTTGAGTGGAGGTCCAAAATCAAAACATTTGAATTGGTTAACATGCAAGAGAATTAGGGGTTTTGGTTAGAATTCATTCTCTGGGACATAGACTAGGATTTACAACAAGTTTGAAGCGAATTGGATGCAAGAGCTTACCAGAATTCGAATCCAAAGTAAGCTCCAGAAACGGGTTTGACAATACAAGCTCCAACTTCCAAGCTTGGGTTCTTCCACCACACACACTCTCAGCTCACGATTTTGCTCTCTATACAAAGCTCGAGATGTGAGCTTTGTATTGGTATATAGTTTGTGGTTCGAATCAACACAGAGATGGAGAATCGAAGTAAACAATTTAAGAACCCTAACTTAAGCAGAAAACCCAAATTTTGGCCAAATGCTTCACGAATTCGGGTTGATTAGCTTTTATAGCTGAAGAACAGATCCATGCGAGTCGACACGAAGGCTGTGACGTGTTGGGGAAGACGATTTCGTGTCAACACACGAGAATCGTTGATGGTGACTCACCAAACGCACTAACTCGTGCAACTCTGTCCAGAATACTCGAGTAGTTGAGAAAATACTCAAGTGTTTTGTCCAGTTTTTGAAAAATAATAATTTTATTTATTTTCCCTCCAAAACTTTTCCTATATTTGCTTCTAGGTCCCAACTCAGGGACTAATATGCAAAATGCTTATTTTATGCATAATTATACTTATTAAATAAATGCAAACACATCTCCTAAATACATAACACATAATTTTAATCAAGGATTAAAATAGAAATAATTAATTACTATAAATTTTATAATTAACATTTCATTAATAGGGGATTAAAATTTTGGGGTGTTACAGAAAGTGACTCGGACATAGAACACATGGGACCTCTGGTCAAAATGTTTGGGAAGTTTCTGAGGAAGAAAAGCAACTTCAACTCCCAAAACAGAAAAGACAGCAACAAAGGTGGAGGATCATCCATTACATGTCATGAATGTGGCGAGCCCGGTCACATCAGAGTGGAGTGCTACCAGTTGAAAAAGAAAGAAATTTCAGAAAGAAGCACCTCCAATCCAAGGAAAGGGAAGCAAGCATACCTGGCGTGGCTAGACAACGAGGGAAGTTCGGACGAGGATTCAGATGAACAAGAAGAAATAGCCAACATATGCTTGATGGCACAGGGAAATGAGGTAAACTCTAATCTAGAACATTCTTATGATGAATTACAAGAGGCTTTTGAAGAATTACATGAGGAGTCAATGAGATTATCCTTATTGATTTCTTTAGAAAAGAAAAATCCAGCTTCTCTTTTACAAAAGAACCAAGAACTTATTAAAGAAAATGAAATTTTAAAAAATCAAAATAAGGAGCTGAATTATACTTTGAAAAATTCTTCAAACACCTCGAGTAATGAAGTTAAATTTAAAGCTAGTTCATCTTCTTGTAAGTTTTGCAAGGATTTAGTTAAAGAAGTAGAAGATTTAAAAGAAACACTTGCAAAATTTACGAAAGGTAGAAATACTTTAAATTTAATGCTAGGGAGACAAAAGTGTTTCTTTAATAGAGCCGGTTTATGATATCAACCCGGTAGGCATCAAAAGAAATTAAGTATCATTTTTGTCCCTGGTAGCAATCATAAGAAACCTTTGATTATATGTCATATTTGTGGTAGAAAAGGCCATGGTGTACATGAGTGCGTACACCGAAAAGTTAAGTTCGTTAAAAAGAATAATGAAACTAAAAGGTGGCATGATGCAAACTATGGTTATACTAACGCTCAAGGACCCAAAAAGATATGGGTACCTAAAAAGAAAACTTGAATCTCATTCTTGTAGGTTACTCCAGAAGAAAGGAAATCGTGGTGGTACTTGGACAGTGGATGCTCTAAACATATGACGGGAGACAAATCTAAATTTTCGCATCTCATTCCAAAGGACCAAGGACATTTAACTTTCGGAGATAACAATCAAGGAAAGATTCTTGGAATGGGTAAAATAGGTTCTCCTCCTAACCCTTGCATAGAAAATGTATTACATGTTGAGGGCCTAAAGCATAACTTGCTAAGCATTAGTCAGTTATGTGATAAGGGCAATAGGGTTATTTTTGATTCTGATAGATGTATTATCGAGGGTAAAGTTGATAATCTTATAAAGCTAATTGCTCGCAGGATAAACAATGTATATGTAATTGATTTTAACTCAATACCCTCAAATGATGCTAAATGTTTATTAAGTAAAGAGGATGAGTTGTGGCTATGGCATCGTAGAATAGGTCACATCCACATGAATCATTTGAACAAAATTTCTTCTAAAAACATAGTAGTTGGTTTGCCAAAGCAAAATTTTTCTATTTCTGAAAATTTGCCAAAGGAAAATTTTTCTATTTCTGAAAAATGTGATTCGTGTTCAAAATCAAAACTCACGAGGGCATCTTTTCCTTCTAAAAATCTTGTTTTAACTCAAAGGCCCTTGGAATTTTTACATATGGATCTTTTTGGTGGCAACTATTGTTTTCTAGTTATTGTGGATGACTATTTTAGGTACACATGGACATTATTCATTACTCATAAGAATGATGCATACCATGAATTTAAAAAGCTAGCTAAGATTGTTCAAAACCAAATGCATTTGAGCACTGCATCCATTAAGATTGATCATGGTGGAGAATTTGAAAATCAATTTTTTGAAAATTTTTGCGAAAAACATGGTATTAAGCATTATTTTTCAGCTCCAAGGACTTCGGATCAAAATGGGGTTGTGGAGAGGAAAAATCTTTCATTAAAAGAGCTTTCAAGAACAATGCTTAATGACATGAATTTGCCTGCATATTTTTGGGCCGATGCAGTGAGTACAGCTTGCTATGTTATGAACCGTGTTTTGATACGGCCTATTTTAAAGAAAATCCCCTATGAGCTTTCTTAATGGTTTTATTAATGAAGAAGTGTATGTTTGTCAACCTCCCGGTTTTGAAAATTTTGAACACCCTGATTATGTTTTTAAACTGAAAAAGGCTTTGTACGGACTCAAACAAGCTCCTAGAGCGTGGTATGAGCGTCTTAGCAAGTTTTTACTAGAAAATGATTTTGAGAGAGGGAAGGTTGATAGCACGTTTTTTATCAAAAAGAAAGGAAAGGACATTCTTTTAGTTCAAATTTATGTAGATGATATAATTTTCGGTGCTACTAATGAAACCCTTTGCAAGGATTTTTCAAGTATAATGCAGGAAGAGTTCAAGATGTCTATGATGGGAAAGCTGAACTTCTTTCTAGGATTGCAAATCAAACAAGCAAAGGATGGAATTTTCATTAGCCAAACAAAATACTGCAAGGAACTATTGAAACGATTCGGCATGGAAAAGGCCAAGGCAGTAGCAACACCAATAAGCACATCTTGCTATCTGGACAAAGACGAAGGAGGTAAATCCGTAAAAATCACTAAATATCGAGGTATAATCAGATCCCTTCTCTATGTAACGACAAGTAGGCCGGATATTATGTTTAGCGTATGTTTATGTGCACGTTTTCAAGCGAATCCAAAAGAAACGCACATGGTTGCTGCCAAACGAATTATGAAATATCTTTCTGGCACAACTGATATGGGTTTATGGCACCCCAAATGTAAGGTCCAATGTTTTAAATAAATAAGGAAAATATAATAAATAATAAAATAAAATATTTTAATTGAATAAAATAGTAATTTTTCTGAAATTAGGTTAAAATACTCGAGTATTTTGGGGAAGACTCGAGTATAGTACCTAATTGTTAGAAAATTTGAATTTTAGTCGAAAGACTCGAGTCTTTCATGGAAGACTCGAGTGTTCTTTGGTGTTGCTGAAAAAGACTCGAGTACTGGGAAAAAGACTCGAGTAGTTCGAGCAGTTTGGTTGAGTGTATAAGTCGGTTTTCATTTCAACTTCGCACCAAAACGCGTTTTCTCAAGGTTCCAAGCACAGAGCTGGACCTTACTTCGTAGGAGGGTAATCTTAGGCTATAAATAGAGGCTTGGGGAAGCTAGAAACTCATTCAATTCTTGCAAACCCGATTTCCATTCTCATTTACTCTATTCTAAAGTGCTTACTTTGATCACTTCATTCTCTCTCATTTCTCATTCATTTCCTTCGAAACCAAAATAAAAATCAAAGTTCTAATTCCCAACTTGAATTAGAACCAATAACCACACAAAACTATTTCCTGTAGAGCAAGTTCTAGGCAATCGAAGTTGAGTCTCTGAAGCTGCGAAAAACAGAGCAACATTCAGCATCAAATACCCTCCTTCTATGAATTGGTTTGGTATATCCAGAACCCTTTTCGATTCCAAACTTGTTTCTATGTAAATTTGGCAATTCCTATTTTCTAAAGCTAACTTATTTCGTAATTTTTCATGACTTAATTATGGTGAAATCAATGGCCAAAGTCAGCTAGTACAAGCTGTCTTGCACCGGTGCAGAAACTCAAATTGTGATTCAGTCCCTTTCCTCTTCAACCAATCATTCGTTTAGCTTTTCTAAGGTATGGGAGAAGTTATCTAATCGCTAGAATGGTAAACGACAAGGTAAAATCATAGGAACCACTTGAGGTTCATGGGCAACGTAAGTTGAAATGGGAATCTGACTTGAAGGCCAGAGACTCATGGTTTTTATGTTCAAACAAGTTTAATTGAACCTAATGATGCTCACAGGATTGATTTGCAAACTTAAAATCAAGTAGAAATGAAATTTATATGTTAAATTGGACTTTGTCTATGTTTTGTGCAATCTGTGATTTGATGTTATTTAATGTTGTTTCAGTTGTGTTTAAGTGTTGTAACATGTTTGTTTTATGTGTGTAAGTTGCTGTTTCGCTTAGGAATGGAGAAATAAAGCAAGGAACTCGAATTGGTATTGAAAGTGCAGAAAACTGGTGTTGTTGCAGCGAAAAGACTCGAGTAGTTTAAGGAAGACTCGAGTATTCTAGAAAACTGGAAGAACACTCGAGTGGATCTTTAAAGACTCGAGTATTTTTGCATGAACAACTCGAGTGGTCAAGAACTACTCGAGTAGTTTGGACAATTTTTCAGAGAACACTTAATTTCTAAAATTTTATTATAATTAACTCGTTTAATACTATAATATCTTAATCCCGTTGGTTGATAGCTATCCTGGAGGTGTCCTAGTGGAATTTTATTCAGTGGTTGATTATTTCCCTACTGGAGTCCCAACGGAAGTGCGTTCACCCATTCGGTTGATATGATCCCTAGATGTCCCAGTGAAAGTTTTACTCAATTGGTTGATATTTTTCTATGGGAGTCCCAATGGGGTCGTTGCAATAAGTATCCACCAATAGGAGGTTGTGCCCCGATGGATTACTAAATAAATGATTATACGCTATTTCTAAATCCATCACAAAGTGGTTGGGCCGCTAATGGACTTTTCTTGAAATTAATAAACGAAATTAGTTAAACCCTCACAAAGTGGCTCTGCCGCTAAAGGATTCTCTGAAAGCATTAGCACTAGCTAAAAGAAAAGTTAAAGGAAATGGAAAAGTGGTATGAGGAAGCATTCAGCGAAGTATCGCTAGGAATGCTGATGAGAATAATGATGAAATATAAAATGAGATTCATGGACGTAGTCCTGAGTTGATATTAACAATGATAAAGAATTGATAAGAAAGATTGGTAATAGATTATGTTTGCATTCATGCATCAATTGCTCCAGTTTGCGAGGATTTCCCCTTTTATACTATTAACGCTGGGCAGAGGAAGCCTATAAGTCGTGAGTGCAAGGCTATGCATGTAAGTCCTACAACGCCGGGAAATGGGAACAAGTAAGTCGTGAGTGCAGGGCTAAGCCCGTAAGTCCTATGCAGAGCGAAGCTCGAAAGTCATGAGTGCAGAGCGAAGCTCGTAAGTCCTATCACCTCCAAAGTGTGATGCCCCGGGAAATTGTTGAGATCAGCATGCATCATGCCATTAACAATAAAGATCAATTTCTTGGATGAAAAGGGTTTGACATGTGTATATGCATTTGTAAATTGTTACTACTTGAATACTTGTGTTTGTTGTTTTTAGTCTCTTTTATTTATTATTCGTTTTGACGTGATTAGCTATGACTTATTCCCTGGTTACCCTTGTAGGTAATGAAGCTTCTGTTTCCACAGAAAGGGAGTAGGAACGGCAAGGGATAGGAGATTCCCTTCCCGACCAATGGAGTTGAGAACCATGCTCTGAGTTACGTGTAGTGTCTTAAGTAGCTCAGAGTCTAATTGCTATTAAATAAATTAGTTTGAACTATTGTGTCTTGTTATTGGACAGGTTCTGTTGATTTGCTTCCGCAATTGACTAATAAAGTTTTGAAATTATTTGCTAAAAATTATTCACTATTTTCATTATAATATATAAATCAAGGTTAGAAAGTCGGGATGTTACATTAGTGGTATCAGAGCAATGGTTCAAACTCTCGGCCTATGGAATATGGCGACACATGCTATAAGTTGTGATAACTCTAGATTGAGTTATGGGTAGATTAGGACTAAATCAGTAGGATGTAATATATATATTGTTTGTTTTAAATATAATTGTTATCTTTGATGAATAGCATAACGTAGTGATGGCCTCGAGAAACGCTCGCCATACCGACGAATCCCTCGATCGTATCGCTGCAATCTTGGAGCATCTGGCTAATAGGCAAGCTATTGGTCATTCCGAGTTCAAGGGACTAGCTGATTTTAGGAAGTGTGACCCTCCAAAGTTTCACGGTGGAGCTAATCCTGAGTAGGCGCAAATCTGGATTCAGGAGCTGGAGAAGATATTTCAGACAATTCCATGTGATGAGGAGCAGAAAGTTACTTACGCTGCTTATGTCCTTGTGGGTCACGCAGGCAACTGGTGGAAGTACACAAAGCAAACTTTGGAACATGAGCATAGGCAGATCACTTGGGGCGTTTTCGTTGAGAAATTCTATGATAAGTACTTCCCTAAAGTATAAGAAACAAGAAGGAGATCGAATTCCTAGAGCTGAAGCAAAGAACCATGACTGTTGGGGAATATGCTGCGAAGTTTGAGGAACTGATGAAGTACTCTCCATACTTCACTCTTCGCCCCGACGAGAATGCTAAGTGCATTCGTTTTGAGAATGGTTTAAGGCTGGATATTAAGCCATTCGTAAGTGGACAATGCATCCGACACTTCGCAACCTAAAACCTGCTTCAACTGTGGAAAACAAGGACACATCTCCCCATACTGTCCCGAAAAGAATAAAAACCAAGGCGGTGCGATACCCAAACCCAACACCAGTGTCAAAGATTTCACGATGATGGGAAGCAAAGCCAATCCGTTAGAGGATTTAGAATAAGCTAATCGGCTATTGAACCGTTATCTGGAGTTAGAATGAGTTAGTTGTCTTTTGAACCGTTATCTTATATAAGTATTTTGATTTTGAAACCCACCTATGTTTCTCTTTGTTTAGAATATGCAAACTATTTGAAATTTGAAATCTCAGACCTCAGCTTTTGCTATGTAACCTAGATGTGTTCACCCCAATCAATTCATTAGTAGTTACATAGTAAGCATGTTCGTAAAATAGCAATACTCAATAAAATCACCTTAGTCGACTTGAAAAGCTTAAGATGTGACCCTAAGAGTAGATAGCATGTCATAGATTGTCGTAGTAAGCTTATCCTTCTTATCGAAACCTAAATCTATATAAGCCACACCCAAAGAATACCTAAGCACGCCTTCCGTTTCTGTAGAAGAAGAAACCAAGTTAGAAGTCATTTTTATAATCAGTATCCCGAGTCCAATTCTCTATTTCACCCTTACCGTAAGGTTGAGTTTACCATTAACCTCGTGCTTAGGACTGATCCCGTTAGGATAATCCCTCGTCTTTTGGCATCCATCAAAGATTGGTTGCGAAAGGTGTTTGCCTTAAGGTTAGAAGCGAATAGAACTCCGCTATGCTGATTCTAAGTGGGGGAGAGTTCACCCATCGAACCCACCAATGTACCCTTGCGAGAAAACCTGACATTCAAAACCGGTTCCGTTCTGATTGAAGATAGGAAGATTAAGCAGCTGCGAGGGAAGGAAATTCCGTTAGTAAAGGTCGTATAGGGACGAAGTGATGTTAGTGACATCACTTAGGAGTTAGAAAGTAAGATGAAGGAAGAATACCCGTATCGGTTCGAGTAAGTTTTAAATCGGAATTTCGGGGACGAAATCCTGTTTAAGTGGGGGAGGATGTAAGGTCCAACGTTTTAAATAAATAAGGTAAATATAATAAATAATAAAATAAAATATTTTAATTGAATAAAATAATAATTTTTCTGAAATTAGGTTAAAATACTCGAGTATTTTGGGGAAGACTCGAGTATATTACCTAACTGTTAGAAAATTTGAATTTTAGTCGAAAGACTCGAGTCTTTCATGGAAGACTCGAGTGTTCTTTGGTGTTGCTGAAAAAGACTCGAGTAGTTCGAGCAGTTTGGTTGAGTGTATAAGTCGGTTTTCATTTGAACTTCGCACCAAAACGCGTTTTCTCAAGGTCCAAGCACAGAGCTGGACCTTACTTCGTAGGAGGGTAATCTTAGGCTATAAATAGAGGCTTGGGGAAGCTAGAAACTCATTCAATTCTTGCAAACCCGAATTTCCATCCCATTTCCTCTATTCTTAAGTGCTTACTTTGATCACTTCGTTCTCTCTCATTTCTCACTCATTTCCTTCGAAACCAAAATAAAAATCAAAGTTCTAATTCCCATCTTGAATTAGAACCAATAACCACACGAAACTACTTCCTGTAGAGCAAGCTCTAGGCAATCGAAGTTGGGTCTCTCAAGCTGCGAAAAACAGAGTAACATTCAGCATCAAATACCCTCCTTCTTTGAATTGGTTTGGTAAATCCAGAACCCATTTCGATTCCAAACTTGTTTCTATGTAAAGTTGGCAATTCCTAGTTTCTAAATCTAACTTATTTCGTACTTTTTCATGACATAATTATGGTGAAATCAATGGCCAATGTCAGCTAGTACAAGCTGTCTTGCACCGGTGCAGAAACTCAAATTGTGATTCAGTCCCTTTCCTCTTCAACCAATCATTCGTTTAGCTTCTCTAAGGTATGGGAGAAGTTATCTAATCTCTAGAATGGTAAACAACAAGCTAAAATCAGAGGAACCACTTGAGGTTCATGGGTAACGTAAGTTGAAATGGGAATCTGACATGGAGGCCAGAGACTCATGGTTTTTATGTTCAAACAAGTTTAATTGAACCTAATGATGCTCATTGGATTGATTTGCGAACTTAAAATCAAGTAGAAATGAAATTTATATGTTAAATTGGACTTTGTCTATGTTTTGTGCAATCTATGATTTGATGTTATTTGATGTTGTTTCAGTTGTGTTTAAGTGTTGTAACATGTTTGTTTTATGTGTCTAAGTTGCTGTTTTGCATAGGAATGGAGAAATAAAGCAAGGAACTCGAATTGGTATTGAAAGTGCAGAAAACTGGTGCTGTTGCAGCGAAAAGACTCGAGTAGTTTAAGGAAGACTCGAGTATTCAGGAAAAATGGAAGAACACTCGAGTGGATCTTTAAAGACTCGAGTATTTTTGCATGAACAACTCGAATGGTCAAGAACTACTCGAGTAGTTTGGACAATTTTTCAGAGAACACTTACTTTCTAAAATTTTATTATAATTAACTTGTTTAATACTATATTATCTTAATCCCGTTGGTTGATAGATATCCTGGAGGTGTCCCACTGGAATTTTATTCAGTGGTTGATTATTTCCCTACAGGAGTCCCAACGGAAGTGCGTACACCCATTCGGTTGATATGATCCCTAGATGTCCCAGTGAAAGTTGTACTCACTTGGTTGATATTTTTCTATGGG
Source organism: Crotalaria pallida (assembly GCA_037953625.1). NCBI lineage: Eukaryota > Viridiplantae > Streptophyta > Magnoliopsida > Fabales > Fabaceae > Crotalaria > Crotalaria pallida. The sequence continues at coordinate 85,909,955 of CM075649.1, forward strand.
AGTCCCAATGGGGTCGTTGCAATAAGTATCCACCAATAGGAGGCTGTGCCCCGATGGATTACTAAATAAATGATTATACGCTATTTCTAAATCCATCACAAAGTGGCTGGGCCGCTGATGGACTTTTCTTGAAATTAATAAACGAAATTAGTTAAACCCTCACAAAGTGGCTAGGCCGCTAAAGGATTCTCTGAAAGCATCAGCACCAGCTAAAAGAAATATTAAAGGAAATGGAAAAGTGGTATGAGTAAGCATTCAGCGAAGTATCGCTTGGAATGCTGATGAGAATAATGATGAAATAAAAAATGAGATTCATGGACATAGTCCTGAGTTGATATTAACAACGATAAAGAATTGATAAGAAAGATTGGTAATAGATTATGTTTGCATTCATGCATCAATGGCTCCAGTTTGCGAGGATTTCCCCTTTTATACTATTAACGTTGGGCAGAGGAAGCCTATAAGTCGTGAGTGCAAGGCTATGCCTGTAAGTCCTACAACGCCGGGAGATGAGAACCCGTAAGTCGTGAGTGCAGGGCTAAGCCCTTAAGTCCTATGCAGAGCGAAGCTCGTAAGTCATGAGTGCAGAGCGAAGCTCGTAAGTCCTACCACCTCCAAACAGTGATGCCCCGGGAAATTGTTGAGATCAGTATGCGTCATGCCATTAACAATAAAGATCAATTGCTTGGATGAAAAGGGTTTGACATGTGTATATGCATTTGTAAATTGTTACTACTTGAATACTTGTGTTTGTTGTTTTTAGTCGTTGTTATTTATTATTCGCTTTGACGTGATTAGCTATGACTTACTCCCTGGTTACCCTTGTAGGTAATGAAGCTTCTGTTTCCACAGAAAGCGAGTAGGAACGGCAAGGGATAGGAGATTCCCTTCCCGACCAATGGAGTTGAGAACCATGCTCTAAGTTACGAGTAGTGTCTTAAGTAGCTTAAAGTCTAATTGCTATTAAATAAATTAGTTTGAACTATTGTGTCTTGTTATTGGACAGGTTCTGTTGATTTGCTTCCCCAATTGACTAATAAAGTTTTGAAATTATTTGCGAAAAATTATTCTCTATTTTCATTATAATAAATAAATCAAGGTTAGAAAGTCGGGATGTTACACCAAAGGTTCCTCTTGTAACCTTGTTGGGTATTCCGATTCTGATTTTGCTGGGTGCAAAGTAGATAGGAAAAGCACAAGCGGCACTTGTCACCTCCTAGGTAATTCATTAGTATAATGGGCTAGCAAGAAACAGTCTAGTGTAGCCCTATCCACAACTGAGGCTGAATATGTCGATGCGGGTAGCTGTTGTGCACAAATCTTATTGTTAAAACAGAAACTCCTAGACTTTGGTGTAAGTCTAGATAACATTCCCATAAAATGTGATAAGACAAGTGCAATTAGTATTACCAAAAACCCTGTGCAACATTCTCGCACTAAGCACATAGAGATTCGTCGCAATTTCATACGTGATCATATTCAAAAGGGTGATTGTGTTATTGAGTATATTGATACTTCGCGGCAGTTAGCTGATATCTTTACGAAACCGCTTCCAAAAGAAAATTTCTTTTTTATTCATAGAGAAATTGGTTTAACTTCAGCCTCTCACCTTTTTTGAGTATGTGATTATTTTATCTCCCTTGTTATTATTAATGTGTTTACTCAGTGTTTCAGGGGCAGATAGCACACACTTTATGATGAGGAGAAAAGGGGGAGAAATATTCTGATGATGATATTGAAAATATTTTGGAATATTTTTATGATTTATGCATCAGTACAGGGGGAGATGCTGAGAAATGATATTATATGTTTGAATATTGTTCTAGGGAAGGTTATTTTTCAATTATATATATATATTGCTTGTATAACACTTGTGATGCAGATGTTCGAGAATAGATCAGAATATGAGTTTGTCATCATCAAAAAGGGGGAGTGTTGGAAGTCAAGCTATTGTTGGAAGACATGCTTCAAACTCTCTCATGGACTTCAAGCTATATTCAAGCAAGGTTTTGATGATAACAAACAAACTCAAGATTCAAGCTCACAAGTTCCTTCAAGTTCAAGTTGAAGATTCAAGCAAGATATAAGCATAGAAGCCTTTTTGCTTAGGACACATTTGTAAGGTAATGAATTTTCTGTTCTTAATGAGTTTAAAAGGCCAATGAGTTTTTCAATTAAAAAGGAGAAGAAAATGTTTTTTCATGAAAATTTGTTTTTATATCTTAGTTTTGGTGGAAATACTTGATGATACAAAACTCTGGATAATTTTATGTTATGCAAGAAGGAGTAATCGATTACCTGCCTAAGATAATCGATTAACTTTGTTGCATCATAGAAAAATCAGAGAGCTTGTAATCGATTAAGTGAACTTTGCTAATCCATTACTTTCTAATGAGAGTAATCGATTACCTGGGTCAAGTAATCGATTAAAATTGTTGCATCATATATTTTCCTGAGACAAAGTAATCGATTACATGTCTTGTAGTAATCGATTACATGATGTTGCATCATACAATTATTAGAGGCTCAGTAATCGATTATTTGATGAGTGATAATCGATTAAATGAGTTGCATCATATAATGAACAGGGGTGATGTAATCAATTAACTATTATTGGTCTAATCGATTACTGGTTTTTCAAAAGAATTTAAAAGTTTCTATTTTTGAAGGAATAATCGATTACCTTCATAAAGTAATCGATTACTTCAACTTTTATTGAAAAACGTGTCAGAATCATTTTGATTTATTTCAAGATTTTTTTTTATATATATGATTCTGATTTATTTTACAAAATTCGAAATTGATTTTAAATTTGAATTATTTCCTTATTTGTTTTAAGAATCAAATCTTTATTTTATTTCTTAAATCATTTTGATTTAGTTTTGATTTTAAAACTTATTACAAAATCGTATTTTATTTTATTTTGATTTAAAATTGATTTTGTTTTACTGGTTTAAATCTTTGTGAATTATAAAAGTTTTTTTAAAAGAAAATCACTCCAACATTCTTTCTTTCTTTCATCTGACAATTTTCTGAATTCACGTATTCTTCTTCTCTTACTTTTCTCTGAACATAACGCTCATATGTTTGGAAGAACTCTAACAACTTCTTGTTGGCCTTTAGACTTCAAAAGACAACTTCATTATCGTAGAGCATTGAATTATTGTATCTGTGTTGTTGAAGAACACATCAAACTTATTGTAATCACTCTCATTCAATTGTACTCAACCTTAGTAGTAGGGAGAGAATCCCATAGTTGAACGTTGAGGCGTTCGTAGGGTGAGGAACCCTGCTGTGTGTTGTTGAGGCCCTTAGCGAACGGATGTTCCTAGTATTGTGCGGGGTGCTCTCGGTTGTAATTGGGTGCGGCTCAATTGCTGGTTATAGAACTCTGAAGCATGTCGCATGGGGACTGGACTAGGCCTTTCGACGGGAAGGCTGAACCAGTATAAAATTTCCTGGTGCAAGCTTTTCTATCCCTATCTCTTTTAATTTCCGCATATTTCATTTTGTTACGTTTCCGCGCTACTCTTGTTATTCAATCAATCGTTTTTGCTCTCCTTCTCAAACGTCTAATCTCTCCAACGCAAAACAATTTTTTAATTTATAAGGGTTTTTGCAATAATTTAATAAAACTCGATTCACCCCCCCCCCCTCTCGAGATTTTGAGGCCAAACCCAACAATTGGCATCTGAGCTAGTCTCTTGTGTTAAGACTTAACCGTCTCAAGAGTATGGCTTCAAACTATCTGTTTGGTGGTGAAGGGAGCTCTATTAACCATCCTCCCATGTTTGATGGGGTAGGGTACGCGTATTGGAAAACCCGTATGAAAATTTTTATTCAAGGAGTTGGATTAAAGGTTAAGGATGCGGTCGTAAATGGTCCCTATGTTCCTACCTATGTAGTTAATGGTAACACCGTCGAACTGCCTATGGCTGAGTGGACGGAGGAGGAGGAACGTAGAGTCCAGTACGATTTGAAAGCGAAAAATATTATAACATCTTCTTTGAGCTATGATGAGTTTTTCAGGATATCTACATGTGAGACTGCGGAACAAATGTGGGATACATTAGAAGTCACACATGAAGGTACAAATGAAGTGAAAAGGTCAAGAATCAACACTCTGACGGGTGAATATGAACTGTTCAGAATGAAGGATGGGAAATCTATTCAGGAGATCCAAAAGCGCTTCACGATGATTGTCAATCAATTAACAACATTAGGGTAGAAATTCACAAATGAGGATCTCATCAACTATGTTCTAAGGTGTTTGGGAAGAGAATGGCAACCCAAAGTGACGGCAATCGCTGAGTCAAGAAATCTTTCAACTATGACGCTGGCAACTCTCTTCGGAAAGCTACAAGAGCATGAAAGTGAACTGAAAAGATTGGCTCAACACGAAGAGGAGAGCAAAAAGGTCAAAAGTCTGACATTCAAGGCTGAAGCACCAGCAACTGAAAGTGACTCGGACAAAAAACTGATCAATGATGAACACATGGGACTTCTGGTCAAAAAGTTTGGGAAGTTTCTGAGGAAGAAAAGCAACGTCAACTCCCAAAACAGAAAAGACAACAACAAAGGTGGAGGATCATCCATTACATGTCATGAATGTGGCAAGCCCGGTCACATCAGAGCGGAGTGCTACCAGTTGAAAAAGAAAGAAAATTCAGAAAGAAGCACCTCCAATCCAAGGAAAGGGAAGCAAGCATGTCTGGCGTGGCTAGACAACGAGGGAAGTTCGGACGAGAATTCAGACGAACAAGAAGAAACAACCAACATATGCTTGATGGCACATGGAAATGAGGTAAACTCTAATCTAGAACATTCTTATGATGAATTACAAGAGGCTTTTGAAGAATTACATGAGGAGTCAATGAGGTTATCCTTTTTGATTTCTTTATAAAAGAAAAATTCAGCTTCTCTTTTACAAAAGAACCAAGAACTTATTAAAGAAAATGAAATTTTAAAATATCTGTAGATACCCAATTTTGTCCCCCCAAACAAAATAAAATAAAAAAAATAAAAAAAAGTTTTGTTTTTAAAAAAATAAAAATAAATAAGAATAAAAAATAAGAAAGATTTTGAAAAAAAAAAGTTTTTTTGTAAAAAATAAAAAAAAAGGAAATTAAAAAAAATGGATAAGATAAGAATGTGTTTTAAGAAAAGGTTTGGTTAGTTGTTGTGAGGATAAGGATAAATTTTTGTGAAAGGATTATCATCAAATTTATTTTATTGAGATTTATCTTAAAAAAAATGGTTTAAAAGATTTAATTGAGGAATAAACTAGGGAATATTCTACTGGGCTTTCAAAGCCTGTGAAGAGAAACCCTATTTTTATGAACCTAGTTTTTTCCTATAAATAGAGTTCTCCTCCTCACTTTATAAGAAAGAAAAAAAAGGGAGGGTGGGGATAAAAAAAAATTAGAGAGAGAAGTGCACAGAAAGAAAAAAAAAGGAAGAGAGGGAAAAAAAAAGAAAGAGAACAATGTTTCTTAGGATTCAGTACCAAACTCCAATACTCCTTCCGCCGTACAGTCTCCCTTCTTTGGCACATACTGTAACATCCTCACTTAATTTAGTTAATTTTAGATTTTAGTAAAATCAGAGTTTGAAAATTCATTTTATTGTTTGATTTCTTATAAAAGGTTTTACGAAAATACGGCAGAGTTTCCTCTGTTTTTCGGACTTCCCAAAAATTTCCTTCTGAAAACCTGTCAGTCCAGAATTATTTAAAAACATAAACACAACAGATTAAAAACCAGTTCAGATCCTAACGCCCGATTAGTACAAGTCTCAGGGCATATAACTACACATATTATAAATTACAAAAATAACAGTTTTTAATGTAATTAGAAATAAAATCCCCTCTTGGTATCATAAATTCACTCCACGTAGTGGAGAGTTTCCAGTTCGGCCTGCAACAGTGTAAGCTCCACTACCGTACCTGTAAAATTATATCAAGAAGGGTAGCATTACACAGAACTTAAAAAGATAAATCCTAAAAGAAGACATAGCAAATAACCAAGCCTACATGATTATCAATATATTTTATTCATAATTATTCATATAATTAATCTCTTTTAGTTCTTCTCTTATTCTCACATTCTTTTAATTATTGATCTTTTAACAGGTCTCTTATTATTTCTACATTCACTTTTCTTTTTCTTTTTCTTCTTCTCTTCCTTTTCCTTTTCTTTTTCTTTTCTTTATCTATTCCTTTTTCTCATGACTGAGTCCAACAGACCATCAGCCCTTTATCTTTTCTTTATGACTGATTCCAAAAGACCATCAGCCGTTTTCCTTTTATTATGACTGAGTCCAACAGACCATCAGCCGTTCATCATTTCTCTATGACTGAGTCCAAAAGACCATCAGCCATTCATCTTTTCTCTATGACTGAGTCCAAAAGACCATCAACCGTTTTCTTTCTATATGACTGAGTCCAAAAGACCATCATTCGTTTTCCTCTATATGACTGAGTCCAAAAGACCATCAGCCGTTTTCCTTTTCTTATGACTGAGTCCAACATACCATCAGCCGTTCATCTTTTATCATGACTGAGTCCAACAGACCATCAGCCGTTCTCTTTTATTCTTTCTTAATTATTACTCTTTTCTCTTCTTATAATTTAAGTATTTCTTATATACTTGTCTCAATCTTTTGATCTTTATTTTCGTTTATGACTTATCACATTTTTCTACATTTTCTACTTTACTCTTTTTCTTTTTATTAGTTTCCCCCAATTTTATCCAACTCTAATTAATACAGTCAAGTATAGCATATTCTAGTTCTCGTTACTAATTCTTAGTTATTTCTTTATTTCATTTATCCCTCACTCTTACTTAACTTATTATTTCTATTTCATTGATTCCAGTTTATTTAACTACTCTGTTGGCTCACATTATTACTTAACTTATTATCCCTATTTCATTAATTTCATTTTATTTAACTGTCCTATTAACTCCACTTGGTTTCCCTATTTTATTACACCGTTTTAAACTAACTTTCATCATGACGTCCTCTCATCTCGATTTATTATCTTTTCCCTAGTTTCTTTTACCTGTGTCTTTTTTATAATTGAATTTAGTTTATTGCTTCGTTCCTATTTATCTAATTTTCAAACAACTTCTAATTATGTCCACTCCGCCCCTACTTATCATATTCGCATTTTAAATTCCTCCTTTTCCTTATTTTTAGTTTAATAGCTCTCCTTACCTAACACAATTATTCTTTATCCTTTTTCTCTCACGTTTCGCTGGTTCTCCCTAACAATTCTCCTTATTTTTATTTTGTATTTTTCTACATTTTAATTCTATATTAACCCTTTTAATATCCTAAATACACTCACTCATTTCAAGCTTTGTTCTACGCACATACATTCTATTCCCTAGGGTGTGGTTTTCATTATCAATTTTAAGTACTACATTTATATTAACGAGGGTTACCCTAAGGTTCATTAACATATTTTTTAATTATTCTATTCTCAGCTACCACTATAGCATCCTAGAATTTACTTCTTAAGTAAAGGTAACGCGAACCCTCTTACCTCGGGCTTTTTAAATAGAACCTGGATTTTTGCTCGACGACGATGACGGCGTCGATGTTGCTCCTCGTTGGTAGGAACGATCGTGACTGGACCGAGGCAAGTGCTGTGAGCTTCGAGGTTCCCGACACGAGCCCGACACGATCACAGACCGGTAACGGCGCCGGTGAGATCCGAGGAGAGAGAGAAAGCTCGTGGGTGAGAGAGAGAGAGGTCTTGATGGTGGTGATGGGGGATAGTGATGGTGGCTCGTGGTGGAGGTGGGGTGACGGCCTTGGTGGCGGCGCCCGTGGTGGCAAGGAGGTGGAGAGAGAAAGAGGGAAAGAGAGCTTGTGAGGGAAGGAGAGAGAAAGCAAGAGAGAGAGAGGGAGACGGGTTGAGAGAGGGGGGAAAGGGAGGCCACGGTGGGGCGGTCCAGGGCGGCGGTGGAGGCCGTGGAGGAGGGAGGAAGAAAGAGGATCGGAGGAGGAGAGAGAAACAAAGGGGGAGAGTGGATGAAGACGAGGGTCTCCCCCCGATTTAAAGCCACTCGGACTATTTTCGCTTAAGCGAAATTTATTCGCTTAAGCGAACGACCTTCAGTAATGGACACGAACGCTTTTCGCTTAAGCGAAATCCGTTCGCTTAAGCGAACTTCATCTGTGTTGCCACTGGATCAGTTTAGCTTAAGCGAAATATTTTCGCTTAAGCGAAATGATCAGATACTGCTGTTTCATTTTTCTATTTTTCTTCTATTTTCTTCCGGACTTCAAACCCCCATAACTTCTTCGTTCAACGTCGGATCTTGCTCAAATTTGACGAGCAACTCCCTAAAAATCATATCTTCATATCCAACGGTGGAAATTCCATTTTGAGTCCCAAATATTTTATTTTAATTTTCCCCTTGTAATTATGTTTATTATCGAATTATCTATTTTTCTAGCCCGATCCTAACTTCGATTTAACGTTCCTTTCTCCTCTAATTCGCTTAGTATTATTATTATTTTCTTCTAATGTTAGAATTCTCATTTGGAATACCTATTTGTGGTTTGTTTTTTTCATTTTAATTATTCTAATTATTATTTATTTATTTATCTTCGGGTTTAAAATTTGGGATGTTACACATACAGGTTTGCTTTTGTTTTTTTTTTCTTCTTGTAATTTTTCTTTGTTTTAATAAATAATAATCAATAATCAAACATAAATAAAATAAAATGTAGCTTTTATTATTACTGAGATTTTAATTATTAATTTTTATGAATCCTTTTTGATTGCTGAATAATAAATATTTTTACATCAAAGTACAAATTTGATATTTAAATTTTAATTTTATTCTTAAATCAATGTATTTGTGTTTTAGGATATGTTATGAATTTAATTGTTAAATTTAAATTAAATAAATTGGGATCATAAATTTTAGTAATTTAATCTCATTTTTTTTAAAGAAAAAAATTATTGGGTATGCTTTGGCAAGTCAATTTTTTTCACCCAAATTTGTTTAGTGGTGGGATCTTTAGGACTTCCTCTTTACACCCGAAAACAAAAACTATATATTTAATCTTTAAAATAATATAAATTTTTTAAGATAAAAACAGGTTTAAAATAATAATTAATTAAATTTTATTATTTCAGTATTGATAATATGCGCTTTGGAAACTCATTTTTCCTTTTCTAAATGTCGAGGTCTTATGTATTTTCATCTTCGCATAAATTCTATTTTTTAAAGTAGTAAAATGAAACGTTAACTTAATTTAAATTACTATTAAAAATAAATAGTGAAATTAAAAATATTTTCCTTTATAAACACTAAATGAATTTTATTAAATAAGAAGTAACAAAATGTGTTTTGGAGATTCATCTTTTCTTGCCTAAATGACAATATCTTGTGCATATTTCCTCTCCGCATAAAATATATTTTAAAAAATATATAAAACATTAAAAATTAATTTAGAACTACGTAGCCTTGATTCCTCATTTTATGAGGGTACGTAGGACCAGGGGCAACCTTGTCAGGCACAACAATAAAAAACAATTTTTTTGGCAAACCAGTTATTTAGGTCTTTTAATTAAAATCAATCAAGGTACCATTTTCGAATGGGCGAACGGGATGCTAATACCTTCCCCGACTCGTAACCGACTCCCGAACTTAGAATCCATCTAGTTCAAGACCAATATTTATCCTTTTTTAATTAATAATTACTTTTTCCGCATTTTTGTAGTAAAATGTGGTGGTGACTCCATATCGGGTTAATCGACCCCCACTCGTAGGCGAGGCCCCGAGGGCGACCCGGGATCCCGGCCGCGACAGCTGGAGACTCCACTGGGGACAAAACTAAATAAGAGAGTCAGGCCTAAATGATTGGTTTCTTTTAATTGACGTATTTTCTTTTATAATTGGTTTGCCTTTAATTAATTGTTTATTGTATATGTATGTTTAATTAAATTTTTTGTTTACATATTTGCTTAATTATTTATTCTTTACTGTAATTTCTTTTGTTGTTTTATTTATTATTAAAAAAGGGGGGGCTTTGTATGCCCCCGAAATAGATTTTTTTACACAGATCTTGACACACACGAAAACCCTGTACCCGGGTACTATTATTTAAACCTTAAGTTTAGGGGTGCTTTTGCCCTACCTTTGACTTACCAAGTGTATAGTCTCTTGTAGTGTGTGAAAGTACCACTCGGATTGGGAACCATTTTTTGTGAGCATGACTTTTGGGAGGTGCGTCCTACCTTGTTTTAGGAGGCGCAGCCAAGCTCTTGTCGATAGTTTACGAGGTGGGTCCTCACCTTAAAGAGTGAGGGCAATCCGGGGACCTTTAAAAGTTAAGAGCCACTGTTGAGTACACATTGTGTAACATTCTATATTGAAACTTGAATAAATTTGGCATGATTCCCCTTCATTAACTATCAAAGGATAAAAGGTATCAAGACCTACTTAAGCTTTGAAAAAGCTGTGGGAATTGTGTCGGTCGAAAAAATAAAAAGATATAACTTTTTTTCAAGTTACTAAATTAGAGTGTTACACTTTAGTTATACCTTTAGAACAATGTCATAAGACTGTGGTCTATAGATATTTCAATTTCCCCATATAGGATCCTGTGGATTCTAAAGGCACTGCATCATGCATTTTACATTATAACATTCATGTGCATCAAACAAAGTCCTAAATAGCTCTTCATTTGGAAAACAAAAGGCTTTGTCACAATTGCTCGTGAGCACCAATATTGGACTCGACTACAAGCAAGGATCATGGTTGAAGAGAATCTATCGTTTGAAGAACTCCGAGCAGAAGTAGTAGGCCTCAAAATACAAATGGGTAATATATTTGGTTTGTTGGAGAAGTTGACTGAACAAAGAAATGTTGAGGGGAACTCTGTAGTGATTGAACCAACCAGTGGAGGTACGACCTGGCCAGAACTTGGACTCCCTCCAGGTTATACCCCTCCAATTGAAGGAGAAGCTCCCGGTTCTCAATTGAATGTTCAATTAGAAGCGTCAAGGACTACTCAAAAAGGCCCTACTAGGGGTGCAACTCATGAGACACCACCAATAAACACTGAAAGAGTCACAACCTCTATCGTGACTCCTCAAGCTGATGCTGCAAAATGGGAACTCTTGGAATCACTAGCTGCAAAGGTGAAATTAATTGAAGGAAGAAAATCATATGGGTTGAAAGATACTGTTGATATGTGCCTGGTCCCAGATTTGGTGGTACCCCCTGACTTCAAGGTGCCAGATTTTGAGAAATATCAAGGTTTGGCTTGCCAACATCAACATCTGACCATGTACACAAGAAAGATGACCAACTACGCCAAGGATCACCAAATGATGATTCACTTTTTCCAAGACAGTCTTATAGGTGCTTCTTCTAATTGGTATATGAGATTGGAAAAGAGCAAGATCAAGACCTTTGATGACTTAAAGGAGGCATTTGTTAAACAATATAGGTTGAACTTGGACATTGCACCAACCCGAACTCAGCTACAATATATGTTTAAGAAGAACAATGAATGCTTCCGAGACTATGCTTTGAGGTGGAGGGCACTGGCAGCTCAAGTGGATCCCCCACTTCTTGACAAAGAAATTATCACCATGTTTCTAGACACTTTGCAAAACCCGTACTACTCTGCAATGATTGGACAAGTTTCTGTTGATTTTGGAGTTTTAATTACTATAGGAGAAAGGATTGAAGGAGAAATGAGAACTAGAAAGATTCAAGATGGACAAGGAGGATCTTTTGGCGGCCAAAGACCGGGATTCGCAAGGAAAAAGGAAGGTGAAACTAATGTTGTGATGACTGAAAATTCAAGTAAGCCAAATCACCCAAACCAAACATCTACCCGTTACCAAAACTCTCATACCTCACAAACAATCCAAACACAAGCCTACCCAAAGCAATCCAATCCACATTACCAAGCCCAGATAAAGTTTCCAAACCATGAAAAGCCAAAAAGAAAGTTTGACCCTATACCCATGACATACACTGAACTCTATGAGTATTTGCTAAAACATGGACCAGTTGAATCACAACCTGGAAAAATCCCATCGCTAAATCCACCACCTTCATGGTATAGGGCTGGTCAGCATTGTGCTTATCACATGGGACTTGAAGGACATTCTCCGGAAAGTTGCTTGGGTTTGAAATATCATGATCAAAACCTGATAGATCGTGGTAGGTTGGACTTCAAAGTTAGTGCTACAGATGTGGACAACAATCCTCTACCGAAATAGACAAGTTAAATGGGTTATAAGATAGGAATCAATGGCATCGAACAATCATATCGCTCTGCCCAATGCTCTGGGACTACTAAATAATGGGCAAAATGTGTTTTTCCCTCATTCTTCAATAATTGTAGGCCATTTTTTTGGTCATTTCTAAGTTATTCAATAATGAAATCTTCGTTTTGTTGCATATCACTTTAACAATTATTTACTAGTTTTTTGATCATGTGAATAAACTATCTCACCACATTTCCAATAAATAAAATTCATAAAAAAAAATAATTCTTGCATTGACTTGAGATATTTGATTTAATTTTGAAACTGGAGGATGACGAAAATTGAAACCCATCAATGGTGTGGACCCTCAAGTAGATTCTTTCAATGATACAAGGCACTTTTTGCAAATCCCAAGCACTAAGGAGATATCTCTAGTTACCCCATTGAGCTTTGACATTTTGAAAGAGAGATCATTTCATTTAACCCATATCATGTGTATAACCTGGGGCGGTTAGTTTTTCAAACAATCTTTTCCAATTATTCAAATATCAAAGAGGATTATTTTTTTTCATAAACCCAAACACTTTTGATCCATTGTTCACCCCATTTAGGCTCTAACAGAAAATTTTATTCTTAAAATCTCAAAAACATTTTTTTAACCGAGCAATAATGAGAATCAAATATAAAGAAAGAGGTTTTCGTGGTTGAAGTGCAAGCAAGAGAAATAAAGAGCTCATATGTATCCCAAGAAAACTAAAGTCAAAAGAGTGAAAGAAAAAATACAAAAAAAAAGTTCAAGAAGCATGATGGGAGAATCCGCGATGCTTGCACAAACCACACTAAGAGTCACACCAAAGATAGATTCTCGTTTAAGCTCCACATCAATTTTGGGCCTTTATTATTACTGAGATTTTAATTATTAACTAAAATAAATAATAATCAATAATCAAACATAAATAAAATAAAATGTAGCTTTTATTATTACTAAGATTTTAATTATTAATTTTTATGAATCCTTTTTAGTTGCTGAATAATAAATATTTTTACATCAAAGTGTCGTGTCCGTAATCGAAACCAACCTTGAAGCTATGAAAGAACTTCAGGAATGATCTCAATCAAGATGTTAATGTAGGACTCTTTTAGGATTACTGTATATCCAGTTGGGATAAACAGGTTCTCCCTAGTCAACAATGTGTGTGCTAGTGTCAACTTAGGGATGAGAAGATGTACCTTAGCCCCTATAGCATGGTGGTTCTTATAGGGGATTACCTGTGTATCATGGGCCCTTCTGATAAGGCTTCTGAAGAGGAAGAATTCAAATAGGATTAGTAAAGGTTATGATAAGATTACCTTTGTAAATCCTGTAAGCGATAAACCTTTATCCGATATCGTATTTATCTAACCAAGAGTCGTGGGAATCAAAGAGAAGTTTGTTAAGCTTAATGAGGCTGTATGAGATAGAGATAAGGATTGAAATCTCGTGCTAAGGGTTAATCTCATAAGCGTGTAACATCTCCATAAAGAACAGTTTGCTCGGTGTAGCATTCCGACCGTATACCTTGTTCCAGTGTCTGACTGGTAGGACCAAGGTGATTTTAGGCAGATACCGTTCGGTCTACTACAGGTCCACTACATAAACCCCCCATGCTCGGTTGGGTGATTTGAGACCTGCAGAGTTGAAGAGACAAATAAGTTGTTAGCCGATCAAAGGCTGGCATTGTTGAGGAGAAGGGACATCTGATTGCCTTAGTATGTTTATCAGAGTTGTCCTTTCATTGACACAGAAAGGACCTTTCAGTTTTTCTCATGCTTCCACGTGTTCTTTTTATTACCGGGAAACGAAACGTTATGATTTCAAATTCTCAAAAGACGCCACGTATACACTTCCAAGGGGAATGGGCCTTTGTTGATTCGGCCCAAATCCTTTGGATAGTGGAGGGAACTTCTGAAACAAAAGTGGGGAGCGGTTTTCGAAGCATTTCTTGTCAAAATTAGAAACTCCTCAAGTTTTTTTCTCTCATTCTTGCCCTTCTGAAGAGTCATTTTTCTGGCATTTGAACAACTAATTCAGAGATCTTCGACGAGATTCTTGTGCTGATTTCAACTTTTTTCCTTATACTAAGCGTATTCCAAGTTTGCTAACACTCGTATCTTCTTCACTTTTTGATCACACCTCATCAAACAGGTAATGAACATACTCTTCGACTCTGACTATCTTCTTCTTTCTACCTTGCAAGTTTATAGAGTACTGCATGTGTCTGATGAAATGGGGCATGTGTCTGTTGATGCTGTCTGTTATGAGTATTGCTTCTTTAAATCTTTATTATTGCGTTTTAGTACTAGCCATGCACTCCTTTCCCTAACTCCGAAAAAATCCTAGGGTTTACGACAGGTCCTGAATTGATTATCAGAAATCCCTTCTACTTCCTACAATTCCCTATCATTCTTTGCCATTCTTTGAGCGATCATCGTAGAGTTTCTTAGGATAATTTTGTTTTTGGCTGTTTCCTTAATTTCTTAGGGTCTTACGATCAAAATTTGGCGCCGTTGTCGGGGATTATCGGTTCTTGCCGAAGATCATACAGTAGTTAGTTAGAGTAGTTAGTGTGTGAATAAACATTCTGATAACTGATTGAAAGTTGCCATGTTTTGCTGTCTGTTCTGCATAACTGATTCCATTTTAGTGCTTCTGTGAGTGTCATTCAACATAGCTGTGGGTGGATTTTTTGCACGAAAATTGGTATCCACACTTTTTTCATGATATATTAGTGTGTTGATGCATCACAGACACTCAGATATGCACTGGTTGTGAGTTCTAGAAAAATTTTCCAAGTTTTAGCAGCACTTACTATAAATAGGCATAACTTTTGATCAGGTTGTCGGAATTGGACGAATTATATATCAAATCGAAGGGAAAAATTCAATAAAGAGATAATTAGAGAAAATATTGACCCCAAAATCCTTCATTTAATATTTCTTTTTTATTTTACAAGTTTTATTTTCTTAGTTTTTGGTCCCTGTATTAATTGTTTGACTTGGTTCCCTTTTGAATTTTGTCCTCAAACTTTCTGTGATATGTTTTCATAATTTTAGGGTGCTGAAAAAAATAAAGAAAAAAATTTTAAAAAATAAAAAATTTTTGTTGCCTATTTTGGTCATGCATATCTGTGACAGTTTGTTATGCTTAATGGTATTCTGTTCAGTACATGACTAGGGGCAACCCAAGTTATTTGCATCCTTACAACCCTGAAATTAATAGAACTTATCACAGATTAGTTAGACAAAATAGGAATCAGTCATTAGATAGTGAGTCAGAGTCATCTTATAGTCCTTCTAATTCTGCTTCTGTTTCTGCTTACTCTAATCCTTCTTCTTCTGTTCAATCTGATTCTGTACATTGTGATAACATGGCTCAACCCCCACCAAGGGAAAGGACACTTAGGGAGCTGGCTGCACCTGGCTTCACTATTGAAGACTCGTGTATCCGATATCCTGATGAGGATGTTCCTTTTGAGCTTAGAACAGGACTAATCCATTTGTTGCCCAAGTTTCATGGTCTTGCAGGTGAGGATCCTCATAAGCATCTCAAGAAATTCCATAAAGTGTGCACCACAATGAAACCACATGATGTGCAAGAGGATCATGTCTGTCTCAGAGCATTCCCACATTCCTTAGAGGGTCTAGCATAAGATTGGTTATCTGACTTGGCCCCTGGGTCCATCACAAGCTGGGATGACTTGAAGAGGGCATTTCTGGAAAAAAATTTCCCTGCAAATAGGACCACTGCAATCAGAAAGGAAATCTCTGGTATCAGGCAACAACATGGAGAGAGTCTCTATGAATATTGGGAGAGATTCAAGAGGTTGTGTGCTTCCTGCCCCCACCATCAGATCTCAGAGCAGCTGCTTATTCAATATTTCTATGA
This sequence comes from Crotalaria pallida, assembly GCA_037953625.1. NCBI lineage: Eukaryota > Viridiplantae > Streptophyta > Magnoliopsida > Fabales > Fabaceae > Crotalaria > Crotalaria pallida. Next base: position 85,926,127 of record CM075649.1, read on the forward strand.
AGGTCTCAACTTCATGGAGAGAAACATGGTAGATGCTGCAAGTGGTGGTACATTGGGAGATAAGAGACCCTTACAAGCCAGGAGCAAAATTGAGAAGATGGCTTCCAACTGTCAGCAATTCCATGCAAGAAGCAACAGTGATGCAATAGTTGTGAGGGATGTAAATGATGTTGGTGCAGACTCGGGCAAGGTTGAGAAGCTTGAGCAGAAAATTGATTCTCTTACAACATTGGTCACACAATTGGCTGTCAATCAGAAAAAGATGGTACTTCCTGCTAGAGTGTGTGGCATATGCACATCCATTGAGCACCCCACAGATGCATGCCCTTCCCTTCAGTAGCAACAACCGATGACCAGTGGTGACCAACCCGAGGCCTATGCAGCAAACATATACAACAATAGAGGCCCACAACAACACAATCATGACCTCTCTTCCAATAGATACAACCCTGGATGGAGGAACCATCCCAACCTGAAGTGGTCTGATCAACAACAGCAACCTTCTCCTAATGTTCCATTTCAGAACACTGTTGGACCGAGTAGACCACCATATGTACCTCCTGCACCATCAGCCCGTCCATCCAATCAACCAACCTTGGAGGAGTTGGTGAGGCAAATGACCATGCAGAACCTCCAATTTCAACAAGAAACTAGAGCATCCATTCAGAGACAAGAGGCATCCATTCAGACTTTGACAAATCAGATGGGTCAAATGGCAACTTCTCTCAACAACTTGCAATCTCAAAATTCTGACAAGTTTCCTTCCCAAACAATGATCAACCCTCAGAATCAAAATGTGAGTGCCATCAACCTGAGGTCAGGAAAGCAGATTGTCACACCCACACCACAACCTCACCTCAACAATGATGCTCTAGCTTCCTCTAAAGGGAAGAGCCAAGTGGTAGATGAAGGTGAGCATGCTAGCACCAAGGAGAATCATCCGACTTAACCTTCCTCAACTTCAACCACAAGCCCTGCTATTGTCCTACAACCTCCTCCCATTCCTCTTCCATTCCCACCAAGAGTGCCTCAAAACAAAAGGGTGGAAGAGGTGGACAAGGACATTCTTGACACATTCAGGAAGGTGGAAGTCAACATACCCCTTCTTGATGCAATAAAACAGATCCCAAGTTATGCAAAGTTCCTTAAGGAGTTGTGCACTCATAAGAGAAGACTCAAGGGCAATGAGAGGATAAGCATGGGAAGGAATGTCTCCGCTCTCATAGGTAAACCTATCCCTCACATTCTTGAAAAATGTAAGGATCCTGGAACTTTCTCTATACCTTGCATCATAGGCAATGTTAAGTTTGAAAATGCTATGCTAGATTTAGGAGCATCCATAAATGTCATGCCTATGTCTGTTTTTAAGTCTCTTTCTCTTGGACCTCTGCAACCTACGGGTGTGGTGATTCAATTGGCAAATAGAAGTACTGCCCACCCCGCAGGTTTGATAGAGGATGTCTTGGTTCGGGTTGAAGAGCTGATCTTCCCTGCTGATTTTTACATACTTGATATGGAAGATGACTCCCCCCGTAATGCTGTTCCTATTATTTTGGGGAGGCCATTTTTGAAAATAGCCCGAACCAAGATAGATGTGCATTCAGGTTCACTTTCCATGGAGTTTGATGGCAATGTGATCCGATTTGACATTTTCCATGCTATGAAACATTTTCCTGAGGATCACTCTGTTTTCCATGTGGACTTGCTTGATGAGTTGATAGATGAGCATATGCTTGACTTTTTGCATCATGATTTTGAATTGCCATCTTTCACTGATTCATTTACTTGTCCATCATGCACTAATTCTGGATGGTGCACCGCATGCATTGAAATAGCTCAGTTTCTAGACTCTGCTACTGCATCTGATGATTCATATGTTATAGATTCAAATAATGCTAATGCTAACCCTAACCCCATATCTGTTATGCATGAGTCTGATTCACTTGTTCAGGTGTAGGCACCAGAATCCATTTCTGTTGTCCCTTTAGTTGTAACACCCTAATAAACAATACCCTTAATTCCCAAGTATTAAAAATGTGTACTTAAAAATTCCTTTTTAGTTTAGTAAAATCACCCGTCAAACGGACGGAGTTTTGTCTGTTTTTCGGACTTTCCAAAATTTAACCTGTGTATAACAACGCCGATATATATATATATATATATAATCAATAGCCAGCAGGGTTGCACCTCATGCACATAACATCTAAAATCCCCATGGGCGCAAAATATACATCCAGTATCAGTTATCAGAGTATGAGCGGAATATGTGTACTAGGTGCAACTAGCATGATGCTCAAAATATAGTTATGCCAAAAATAATATCTTAAGCCTCATCAAAATATATAAGCATCACATATACAACAAAAGAATAGGGAGGCTTAGGCCCAATGTAATCCTAAACCCAATAACAACCCTACTCTCCCTGTGAGGGAGAGCACTCCTGCTCGGCCGGGGGCTATGCTAACTCAATCTCTGTACCTGAAAGATGGTAAGGGAGTGAGCATTGCACATGAAATAGAAAAGCAGTTTCTAGATAGACATAACAACTAACCAGGCCAAACACACTTAGCAATTTATTCACATAATCACATTGTCATCGCAAGCATACCACATTTTCCAATTCCATCATTTTATAAGTGTCTGTTCCCTGTGATTTAATTCATTTTCACCATATGATTCCCTTTTAATTATTTTCCCCGTTTCCAAATAAATCCTGTTATAACCCCTTACCTTTTTCCTTATTCTTTTCCTTTTATTTACGGTGTATGTATGTCTCCACCAAATTGAAGGCCTACATATATACACCAATCACGATGTATGTCTCCCCAAATCGAAGGCCTACATACATCGCTTTTCCTTTACCGTTTACCCTATTTTATCCATTGTCCTTTCCTTTTTCCTTTTTATTTATGATGTATGTATGTCTCCACCAAATCGAAGGCCTACATACATACACCATCGACGATGTATGTCTCCACCAAATCGAAGGCCTACATACATCGCCCCGTTTATGTTGTATTGTCTCCCCCAAATCGAAGGCCTACAATACAACCCAAATTTTACGATGTATCGTCTCCCCCAAATCGAAGGCTTACGATACATCACCATATTTATCCAATATTAGTTGTCCATATTATATGTCATTATTTTTTCTACCAATTCCGTTTAATATTTATCAAATCATTCCAAGCACAAACACCATCATATTTATAACCAAATAGCCACATAATTACATCCACCACTATTCATGCACATCACTTTTCACATAAACAATTAGTGCAAATAAAAACAAAATTCACCTTTTCATATAATCATGCATAACCACATTTTTCACTTATCCAAATTATTGATTCAAAGTCCTATCTTAGGGGTTCATGCCATTTATTTTCCTCAATTAAAAACCTAACCTCATTCTCTACTTCTTAGAGTTCCATAATTAATAATTAAGCCTAATTTCAACATTTTCCTTAATTTCTAAATTGGGGTTTCTAATTTCCTACCCTAACACATAAACTCCTAGCCAACCCTTATATCTAAACACAAACCCTTTCCTAGAACAAGCCAATGCTCACTATATCCACCCGCTTACCTCAAGCACTTAAGGATGAGGGGATTCCAAGTGCCCTAAGCTTGAATTTGCCCACCAAGAGTTCAAAATCCACAAGAGATGGTAGAACCTATTATAAAACCATAAAAAGCAAATTATTGCTCACACCATGATTCTCATGCCAAGCTCCATGGTAAGGTGAAGGTCCTATGTTTAAAAATGAAACCCTCCATGAGAGGGAGGAGAGAGAAAATTCGAATTTAGAGAGGGAGGGATGAAATCAAGGGCTTGGCACTTACTTGGAGTAAGAAGGGAGAAGATTTGTTGGTGGAATGGAATGCACAACTTGAGCCTTGAGTGCCCTAGGAGAGAGAGTGAAACTAGAGAGAGAAAGGGAAGATGAGGTTGTGTTAGTGGTATGGCCATGGTGGTTCCTCCATGGTTGAGGAGCTTGAAGATCAAGAGGAGAGAGAAAGGGGAAATTCGTGTGAGAGAGGGAGAGTGGAGAAGAATGATTCTCAACACATTTTCTTGATGGGGTTTTGATGGAGAATGATAATTATGGCTTGGTTTAACTTAAAATCAAGTGTTTATGGAGTGGGTGATGAGATTGAAGCCTAGGGTTTAGAGAGAGAAGGAGGAAGAGATGAGGGATGTTGATGATGGATGATTGTGTGGTGAGATGGAGTGTTTTTATTTTTATTTTTGACTCATGGCATCAAGGAAATCGTGTGGCCCAGATTGAAACTTGGCCACCAAGACCAAATCCAAGGGCTGAAGATGCACCAGCCCTGGTCGCGCGCCTGAGCGCGAATTCTGCATTAGGGGAAGGCCTGGTGCGCGTTGCACGCACCTGGTGCATGGCGTGGGGGAAGCTGGCGCGCCATTCCACAAGCTGGTGCACACGAGACGCGCCTAGGCGCACGGAAGACGTGCCTGCGCGCAATTCTACCCGTGAGATGGCACCACTGTTCAATTAACCGCGCCTGGGCGCGGGCCTGGCGCTCTTGGGCGCTAGGACTGCTGTTTGGTCACTTAATTTTCCACACTTTAAACTCCCATAACTTCTTCGTTACCCGTTGGATCTTTCTCAAACTTTAAGGCAAGGTTTCTAAAAATCCAAACTTCATATCCAACGGTGGAATTTTCGTCTGGAGTTGTAAATATTTTATTCCTAATTTTTCCTTATATTTTATAACTTTTATCATTTAACATCTATTTAATGTTTTATTAGCTCTCAACCTAATCTTTCCTTCACCCTCACATTCTAAGTCTATTTACATAGAACCTAAACTTAGAAATTTAATTGAGGATGTTACAATTCTCTCCCACTTACCAGAATTTCGTCCTCGAAATTCAGCTGTCCTGAAACAACTGAGGATAAGACTCCTTCATCTTGCTCTCCAGCTCCAAAGTAGCCTCTTCCACGTTGTTTCTGTTCCAAATCACCTTCACCAATGAAATTTCCTTGCCCCGGAGCTGCTTAATCTGCCTGTCCTCAATTCTGATCGGGAGGATCTCAAAAGTAAGATTCTCCTTCAAGGGTAGATCGTCAGCTGCTACCACATGGGAGGGATCATGAATGTATTTCCTCAGCTGGGAAACATGAAATAAACCATGAAGTCTAGACAAATGTGGAGGCAAAGCAATCCTGTATGCCAAAGGCCCAACTCTTTCCAGAATCTCATAAGGCCCAACTCTTTCCAGAATCTCATAAGGTCCATCTATTATGCAGGCACCCTCATTGGACCTGAAGCCCCTCCCTCCTCATCTCAAATATGCTTACTTGTAGGATGAGCAGAAACTCCCAGTGATCATCTCTACCTCACTTTCTGTTGATCAAGAGGAGAAACTGCTGGATGTGATAAGAAAGAACAAGAGGGCAATTGGATGGACTTTAGCGGATATTCCTGGAATTAGCCCTTCCATGTGCATGCACCGCATTTTGTTGGAGGATGAGGCTAAACCAATGAGACAACCCCAAAGGTGGTTGAACCCCTAGATTCTTGATGTGGTTAAGAAAGAGGTCACCAAGCTGCTCCAAGCGGGTATCATCTACCCAATTTCAGATAGCACTTGGGTGAGCCCGGTGCAAGTTGTTCCCTAGAAGTCTGGTGTTACAGTTGTCAAAAATGAGAAGGATGAGCTGATTCCCACTAGAGTGCAGAACAGTTGGAGAGTCTGCATTGATTACAGAAAGCTCAACCAGGCGACTCGCAAGGATCATTTCCCTCTCCCCTTCATTGATCAGATGTTGGAGCGCCTGGCAGGTAAATCTCATTATTGCTTCTTAGATGGTTTCTCTGTTATTTTCAAATTTGCATTGCACCAGAGGACCAACACAAGACCACATTTACCTGTCCTTTTGGCACATTTGCATATAGGAAGATGCCTTTTGGCCTATGCAATGCTCCTGCCACATTTCAAAGATGTATGATGAGTATTTTTGCTGACTTGCTCAAGCATTGCATAGAGGTCTTCATGGATGATTTTAGTGTTTATGGCTCCTCATTTGATGCATGTCTTGATAATTTGACTAAGGTGCTTAACAGGTGCATTGAGACTAACCTTGGCTTGAATTTTGAAAAATGCCACTTCATGGTAGAACAAGGCATAGTCTTAGGGCACATTGTTTCTCACAAGGGCATAGAAGTTGACCCTGCTAAGCTGCATGTAATATCACATTTGCCTCACCCCTCTTGCGTGTGAGAGGTGCGTTCTTTTCTTGGCCATGCAGGTTTCTATCGCAGGTTTATTCATAACTTTAGCAACATTGCCCTTCCTCTATCCAAGCTGCTTCAAAAGGATGCCCCATGGGAATTTGGAGACCAATGCAAGAGGGCATTTGATGAATTGAAGAAAGCACTGACCACCACCCCCATCATCCAACCACCTGATTGGACCCTCCCATTTGAGCTCATGACTGATGCTTCAAATTATGCTTTGGGAGCAGTTCTCTCCCAAAGGGTTGGTAAGCTGTCGCATGTGATTTATTATGCTTCTAGGACTTTAGATGCAGCACAGGTTAATTACACAACAACTGAAAAAGAACTTTTGGCTATTGTTTTTGCACTTGACAAGTTTAGATCATATTTGCTTGGTTCTAAGGTTGTAGTGTACACTGATCATGCTGCTCTGAAGTATCTTTTGAAAAAGACAGATTCCAAACCTAGGTTGATTAGGTGGATGTTGCTCCTCCAGGAGTTTGATCTTGAGATTCAGGATCGGAGTGGTGCGCATACCTTGTCGCAGACCACTTGAGCAGAATAGAGAGAGAGGAGGATGCATTTCCTATCCGGGATGACTTCCCGGATGAGCAACTTTTATCTTTACATGTTTCCCATCCCCCTCCCCAAACACCTTGGTTTGCAAATATTGTTAATTATCTGGTTGCTTCTGTTTTTCCTACCTTGGCATCCAAAGCTCAATGAGACAAATTAAAGAGCGATGCCAAGTATTATGTATGGGATGACCCCTATTTCTGGCGTTTTTGCAGTGATCAGGTCATTCGCAGGTGCATTCCAGATCATGAGATCCAATCGGTTCTCCAATTTTGCCATGCTTCACCAGTTTGAGGCCACCTTGGCACTCAAAGGACAGCATGAAAGGTGATGGATTCTGGATTTTATTGGCCTACCATCTTCAAGGATGCAAGCAACATCTGCAGCTCATGTGAGCAATGTCAAAGAGCAGGAGGCGCCCTATCTTGAAACAACAAATGCCGCAACAACCTATGTTGTTCTGTGAGGTGTTCGATGTCGGGGGTATAGATTTCATGGGCCCCTTTCCTGTTTCTTTTGGTTTTTATTATATCTTACTTGTTGTGGATTATGTATCCAAATGGGTGGAAGCTAAGGCCACCAGGACTAATAATGCTCAGGCTGTTGTAGATTTTGTCAGGTCTAATATCCTTTGCAGGTTTGGCATACCTAGAGCCATAATCAGTGATCAAGGCACACACTTCTGCAATAGATCCATGCAAGCTTTGCTCAAGAAGTATGGGGTTGTGCACAAAGTTTCTACACCCTATCACCCCCAAACCAATGGGCAAGCTGAGATTTCAAATAGGGAGATCAAGCGGATTTTGGAGAAGATGGTGAAGCCTAATAGAAAGGATTGGAGCACACGATTGGAGGATGTTCTGTGGGCCCATCGGACCGCTTACAAGGCACCCATAGGGATGTCACCCTATCGGGTTGTCTTTGGTAAGGCATGCCACTTGCCTATGGAGATAGAGCACCATGCATATTGGGTTGTGAAGCAATGTAACTTAGCTCTTGATCAAGCGGGTGAGGATAGGAAGCTGCAATTGAGTGAGCTAGATGAGATCCGTTTGGAGGCCTATGAGAACTCCAAGTTCTACAAAGAGAAGACCAAGAAGCTTCATGATAGCTCAATTTCCAGAAAGGAGTTCTTGGTTGGTCAAAAAGTGTTGCTTTACAACTCTAAGTGGATTGGACCGTTTGTAGTCACCCAGGTGTTTTCTTATGGCACTGTGGAGATCAAGAGTGAGTCCACGAACAAGAGCTTCAAAGTCAATGGCCACCGACTCAAGCCCTTCCTCACCACCCCTTCTTTGGATGATGCACCTGTGGAGGAGGCCTCATTGGTCGACCCCACTTTTGACCCACCATGACTTAGGGAGTCTTCTTTTCTCCTTCCTTACTCTTTTTATTACACTTGTGTATATCTGTCTGATTCTGCTATTTGTGTTCCATTGAGGACAATGTGTGATTTAAGTGTGGGGGGGAGAGTAGTTTAGGTTGCATATTTTGCTTTGATTTTTTTTAGGTTTTGCTTAGTTTTGGGCATTTTCTTGCATGTTTTTGCTTCATTTTAGTAGAGTTTTGGTATCTTATGTCTGAATTCATGCATTTCTGTGTGCAAAGTTGCTTTTGATAATTAAGAGGTGGTAACACTGTGATAGAATTGTCCCTTTTGTGAGGATTTGAGCCTTAATTGTGGGTGGATTGCTATATATGCCACCTAATTTTCTTCATGTGTGATTGCACTCTGGATTACTTGCACTCTAGATTACTTGCACTCTAGAACTTGACTTGACTCTTGTTGATACTTGATTGCTCATGCACATTTTGAAATGATTTAGGTACTTTCTTTCTTGAATAAGCTATTAGCCATATGAGCCTACCTTGAATGAATGTATCCTTTGCTAGCCCCTTTGAGCCTTTTTATCCCTTTCCTTGTTCTTTAGCTCATTACAAGCCTATGACTGAAAAACCATGATTTTCCTAACCTTAGGGAATTTTGGAGCTTTGGAATTGTTTTGGGAATGGGTATTAGGTAAGTAAGTGGGCTCTATGCTTCAATTGGTTGAGTTCTTGGTTTTGCCTCATTGGTTGTTGTAGTTATGGCTTCATCTTCATGCCATTTGTGTTGTTTCTTCTTTTCTTTTTGTATATCTCTCAAAAAAAATAGAAGACAAAAATACAAAAATAAAATGCAAAAAGAAAAAGAAAAGAAAAAAAAAGAAAAAAAAGTGAATAAAAGGTTATTGAGGCAAAGAGGATTGGAATTAGTGGTTGTTGATTTTGGGGTGGATTTTGCTTACTTTTTACTTATTCCTCATTGCTCCTCTATTCCCTTGGTTTTAGCTACATTCCTATATTTTTATCCTACCTTGTCATTGGCCCTATTACAACCCTTAAAAGACCTTTTGATCATTTTGTGCATGTGTGTTGATAGTTGATGTTAGAGGCTTGTTAAGCTTATGGTTGTGTTTGTTTTTCATGATGTGCCTTGAGTGTAAATAATGATTAACCCCAAACACTTGAGTGTAAACACTTTTGAGTGATCCTTGTGAGTTTCTATCATCTTTGTGACTATCCTCTTGATGTCATTGGTTTCTTTGCACACTTGAAGTAATTGGATGATGTTCACGGATGCTTTGACTCTTTGATCCTTAACCATTTTGTGTGCTTGAGTTTGCCCATTTCTTTGCATTTCCTAGAATTCATTGTGAAGTATGTAATCTCTTAGGTTTGCATTTCTTAGTTGTAGTCATCTTGTTGAATGATTCACTTTGGTGCATTTTGATCTTCATAGTCCTATCTTTTGGTTTTGCCCAGGAGTGCAAAAGGATAACTGTGGGGGTATTTGATAAGCATTTTATTTCCCATTATTCCTTGCATTATTTTACTCCTATTATTGATACTTGTTGCTCATTTGACATTGATTAGCTTGATTTAGTGATTTAGAGTTTATTGGACTAATATTCCGAATATTGTTTAATTTGGGATTATTTAGCCTAATTAATTCTATTTCTATTTTCAGGTAATTTTTGGCACAAGGACACTATGGGCATTTTTGGAAATGAAGATTGAAGTATTGAAGTGAAGATTGTAATTTGCATTTAGGTCCCTTTTTAGTTGTAATTTTCAGAATAGTGTTTCTTAGGATTTGGGCCCATGTTTCAGGCCCATTTTGTGTCTTAAGAAGGGAAATTCGCGTAGGGGTTCAGCATACACTCCCATTTTCAGATTTCCCACTCTCTCTCTAGGTTAGAACTTCTCTCTTGGCTCTCCATAGCAAGTGGTGGCTGCTAGGGTTTTGTTCTTCCCCCTTTCTACACGTTTTTCTTGATTTATGACCATGGAAGGCTAACTTCAAGGGTTAATCCCTTTGGTATTGTATCACTTACTCATGAGCTCTTGTTCTTAATGCTATTTCAATTTCTCTCTGCTGTTTTCGTGGTTTATCTCTATTTATGGTTCGCTTAGTTCTATTTATTAGCGATAATCCATGAGTGTGAATGCTTAATTTATGCTAACTCGTTAAAATCTCATGCTTTGGTTTCTGATGCAACTGAATTTTCGTTTAGTATTTAGGTCTCACGAGTTGGACAGAGGAGAGGAGAGGAATCGATCTTTAGTGAGCTTGGATTGGTTAGTGTGTGTAGCCAAAGGGGTTTGCCCGCTTTTGTTTCTGATTTTGTTAGTTTTAATATTCTGTTTATGTTTTGTTCTTCACAATTGTTACACACAAAAACCCCCCCATTTTACTGCACACTACATGTTTGATACTTTGCTTAGACCGATATTCGTTGGGAAACGACCTAGGATCACCTTGCTAGTACTACAGAATAAACCCCATTTATTTTGATCGGGTACGGCCACGATCAGTAAGTCCAGTGGGACCCAACGAGAGAATTCGTACTCGTATTCCTGAGGACAGCATTGGTTTTTATTTTTATGAGGAGGTGATAACCCGCCTTGGAATTAGGATGCCTTTCACCAATTTTGAAATGGAGGTTTTGAGCACGCTGAAAGTGGCCCCTTCTCAGTTGCATCCGAATGCATGGGCTTTTGTTAGAGCTTTTCAGCAAGTTTGCACAGCAATGGACTGGTCTGGCACCATTCCCACTTTTTTCTACTTATTCGCACCGCAAGCTAACGCTTTTGAAAAAGGGTCCACAAAACGACCTTGGGTTTCATTGAAATCACGAAATGGGTATGCTTTGTTGACCAAGTATTCCGAGAGCTGGAAAACGTTCAAACCTTTTTATTTTAAATACAACTTTGTTGGGAGTGGTGTTTGTTGGTTCACAAGAGCTGGTGAAGAGCGACCGGTTCCTCGGTTTCCCCTTCAATGGAGCACAAATTTTTTTAATCGTAGGATTGCTTCATATGGGTCAGAGTGGAAACAGCTCTTTGAATATGAGAAGGAGGTGTGCCGAGAGTTTGAGAGCTACTTAGCCAATAATGGGATGATTGATACGAGGGAGATAGTGAACATTCCCTCAAAAAGCGTCAAGGCTCAGCTTGGTAAACTGTTTTTCTAAGCTTTTTTACTTGTAAACTTGTTTGAATCTAACGATTCTTGGTTTCCTTTGCAGAAAAAATGGCTTCTCGTATGGCTGCCCTGCTCCAAGGGGGTAAGAAAAGAAAAGGTGCTCCTTCAAGTGCGGCTTCAGGGTCGTCCAGTATGAGCACTCCCAGTTTGAGCACTCCGACTCCTACTGCCTCTCCGGTCGAAGTGACTCCTCGGCCAGCCTCCAACTTGGCCGTTGTCACAACTACTACAGTTTCTCCGGCCTCAAGTGGTCAAGCCCCCTCTCCCCCTCCTCAATTGACTCGGCGCCGAAGGCTTGACAAAGGGAAAGAGAAGGTTTCAGAAAGAGTAAGTGTCAGGGCCGAGGAAACAAGTACCAAGGCTGCCGCTGCTCCTACTCCTACTTCGACTCCACCAGTAGTCTCAGTTTGGGATCGTGAAAGTCCTTCGCTCAGACTCGTGGGATCCGAACATATGAGAGGGCCAGGCTCGGACTTGATGGAACCGAGCCTTACGATCGGTCCCCAATCCATCAGGCTCGGGACTCTAAGACCGAGACATACCGCCGGCTCGTGGATAAGCTTAGGCTCACCGAGGCTTCTTATCCCTTCCGCAAATCTCTCCTAGATTCTCGCAACAGCCTAGACATGAGATCTTTAGCTGATCCTATCCAGATTCTAGAAGCATAATCGTCCGATATTATCTCACAGAATCCTGGTTCAGCACAACTCTGATACAGGGCCCAAAGGGCCCATATCAGCCTCCTCCAAACCCTATAAATAGCTCATCACAGCTAGGGTTTCAGGTAAGTAATCTCATCCCTAAGTTGACACTCTGCACACACACATTGACTAGGGAGATCCTGCTTTTCCCAACTGGAACTGCAGAAATACCATAAGTCATACATCAATACTTGATCCTCTCCTGGGCTCTTGGTTGCCATAATCTTGAGCACTTAGAGGGTTAAGGACATATAGTGATTAGGACACTACATTGGCTCCGTCTGTGGGGATCGAATAACTAATATTCCCACATCCACTATTTTCATGGCAAATAACAACGTTAATGAAGGAGATCTCCGCCGTCGCCTCCATGGGAGGCCACCCAAAAACAGAAGAGGAAATATCAGGGACAAGATCGCTCCGGGAGGGCCCCCTGAAGGCAATCAGGCTCCTCCTGTTAACACTCCCCCTCCAGTTCCTCCTGAAAATCCCCTTCAGACACAGGCTAATGTCCCTCCCCTTATTGAAGGCGGCGGAGGACGATCTAACTCTCACACTGTTCCTGATGGTCATGTTTCAGAGTGGCATGATACTGCCGATTCTGGACCACACGTATCTCGGAGGGCCCCTTCTGGATCACGAACTGATGAGGCCCGTCGAGTAGAACGTTCCGCACGTCATGATCGTTCCCGAGCCGATAGATCCCAAAGAGAAGTACCTCACTTGACGAGGGGCCACTTTGGAACGCTTCAAGGTGGTCCACGTTCCACTGAAACTGAGGGCAGGTCTTACATGACTACCTCTTCGGCTCGAAGGCGAGAAGAGTCAATCATGGAAATTTTAAGAACTCAGACTTCCTTGATCGAGAGACAGAATCAGGCTATTGTTGCTCTTCAGCAGCAGAGCATGGCAAGAACAGCTGAGCAAAGCCCTCGCGTGGCTTCTGGCAACCCAAGCAACCTTCCTGCTCTTCCACCTTTCAACCCGAGCGTGGTTCCCGAGCGTATTATCGGGGAACCTCATCTTGGCCATCCTTTCATAGCAGAGATCATGGCATACCAAACCCCGCAGACTTATGTAGGGTATCAAAATATTCCTCGCTATACCGAGACAACCGATCCGATGGACCATATTGCGGCTTACGAATCCTCCATGATGTTTTATGGAGGAGGGGACTTCATGAAATGCCACGCTTTCTCAATGACTTTGGGCTCGGCGCCCTTACGGTGGTTCAACTCCATACCTGCAAATTCAATCCACTCTTGGGCTGAACTCAGAAGAACGTTCTTGAATAGGTACACTGCCAGTATGTCATAGCCAAAATCTGATCATTCATTAGCCGGAGTCGCACAGAGACCAGACGAGTCTCTACGAGACTACTTAGCTCGGTATTAACAGGAGGCTAGTGGCATATCGGGTTTACAATCTGGAGTATCTGTTCTCTTGCTTACTCAAGGGTTACGAGACAGAGATTTTAAGGATTCTTTGATAGGAGAACCACCTAAGGATATGGTCGAGCTCAGGGAAAGGTCCAGGAAGTTTGTAAATTTGGAAGAGTTTCACAGAATCAGTACTGTGGCACGTAGTAAGGAAGAGCGTCAAGAGCAACGTCCTCGGCAAAACGATCGGTTTCGAGATGGTAGAGGGAGGAAGGATAAAAGAGAGAGAGAAAGAGGAGAAAAACTGCCTCCAAAAGGCAAATATGATGAGTATACTCAGCTTACAGTAACAAGGAGTCAAATCCTTCGCGAGACTATGCACATCGAGATGCGCAATATTACTAGGCCTCCAGCTTTGAGAAAATGTTGCTCAGAAAGATAAGACCAAGTATTGTGACCATCATGGTGGATGGGGACACACCAATGACTAGTGCACCATGTTAAAAGACTTGATTGAAGAAATGGTGAGGGACGGAAAACTCCAACAGTACATTGGCGAAGAAATGCGGAAGCGTACTAGGAGAAAGAGCTAGTCCCCACCCAAACCCGAGCAGAAACAAAGAAATAGGAGCCCCTCACCACCTGCGGGGGGAAATTCTACCCTACTGTCCGAACAGGATAAGGGTCGAGAGGGTTTTTTGATCAACACCATTGCTGGAGGATTCGCAGGTGGAGGGGAGAAAAGAGGTGACCGAAAGAAGTACGTGGGTCAAGTTCTTTCTATTGCCAGCCGACCAATTCAAATGCCTAAAAAGAAGAATATCGTTATCAGCTTCAGTGACGAGGACTTCGCTGACATAATCCGAGACCACAACGATCCCATGGTAGTTACGGCTCGGCTCGGTAATTATGAAGTAAAGAGGATTCTTGTTGATCAGGGAAGCTCAGCAGATATTATGTACTTGGATTTGTTTGAAGCCCTGAAGCTGAAAAGGTCTAATCTAACTCCGTTCGCAGGAAATTTGATTGGCTTTACGGGCCATTCGATTGTTCCCCTAGGCAATATCCACCTCTCACTCACCCTGGGGGAACAACCATCCGGTCGAACAGAGATAGTAAAGTTTCTGGTCGTCCAGGCTCCGTCGGCATACAACGCCATCCTCGGTCGTACTGCACTCCAGTCTTTTGGCGCCGTTGTTTCAACTGTCCACCTAGCTATGAAATTTCCAGGGTCTAACGACAAGGTGGCCACGGTGCGTTCTGAACAAGAGCTGGCTCGGAAGTGCTACAATATCAGCCTGGGTAAACTGAAGATCGAAGATGAAAAAATTATGCAAGAGCCACTAAATAAAGGAAGTGTTAACCTGGCAGATCTTGATGTAAGGGAGGATGACGAAACTAGACCAACCCCTCAGGGGGATTTCAAGAAGATAATTTTGGGCTCCGATCCATCCCGCTGTGTCACGATTGGTGTTGGTCTTGCCGAGGAAGTTGAGAAAGAGTTGACAGAACTGCTCATTAAGAACAAAGATCTATTCGCCTGGACCTCGGCAGACATGCCAGGCATTGACCCGAATTTCATCTGCCACAAATTAAGTGTCTATCCTGGCGCTAAGCCAGTTTGCCAGAGGAAGAGGCAGGTCGGAACCGAAAAAGCTCAAGCCACAGAGGAAAAGGTTGCCGATCTGCTTGAAGCAGGGTTCATCAGGGAAGTGGTATACACCGATTGGCTGGCTAATCCCGTACTGGTCAAAAAATCTAATGGAAAGTGGAGAATGTGCGTGGATTATACAGACCTGAACAAGGTCTGCCCCAAAGACCAATATCCACTTCCTTTCATAGACAAATTAGTAGACAGCTCGGCAGGATACCAGAGACTATCCTTCATGGACGCTTATTCTGGCTACAATCAGATTCCGATGTATCCTCCGGATCAGGTGAAAACTTCCTTCGTTACTGAAAACGCTACGTCTTGTTATAATGTCATGCCCTTCGGACTCAAGAACGCTGGGGCAACTTACCAGCGAATGATGAATAAAGTGTTCGGCCCACTTATCGGGCCCAGAATGGAAGTGTACATCGATGACATGATTGCCAAGAGTTTGAAGGAAGAAGACCATGCCAGGACTTGAAGATCATTCTTGATAGAATTCAGCAGTACGATTTGAGGCTGAATCCTGAAAAATGCACCTTTGGGGTTCCCGCTGGATCATTCCTCGGATTTATGCTCACTGAACGTGGAATCGAAGCGAACACTGAAAAATGCCGAGCTATCCTCGAGATGAAGAGTCCATCTGACATTAAGGGTGTATAGCAATTGGCAGGTCGGGTAGTAGCTCTTTCCAGATTCTTATCCCAATCAGCTCGGAAGGCCCTACCATGGTACCAATTGTTGAGAAAGGAAAAAGAGAAGGCGTTTGAGTGGAGCGATGCATGCGAAAAGTCCTTCACTGACCTTAAGCACTATCTGGCATCCCCCCCGATCCTATCTAGCCCTGCAATTGGAGAGACTCTGTTCCTATACTTGTCAGTGGGTGATTCAGTTGTCAGTTCAGTTTTAGTTCGAGAAGAATCGGGCAAGGAATCCCCCGTTTATTTTGTTAGCCGAGCGCTTCAAGGACCAGAACTGAGATACCAAAGGGTGGAAAAATTGGCTTTCTGTTTGGTCATCACGGCCAGAAGACTGCGTCAGTATTTCCAGAGTCATCACATTAAGGTCAGAACAGCTCAACCTATCCGCCAGATTCTCTAGAAACTCGACTTAGCAGGAAGAATGGTAACGTGGGCCATTGAACTTTCCGAGTTCGACATCACCTTTGAACCAAGGAAGGCAATGAAGTCTCAGGTTCTAGCTGATTTCCTCACCGAGTTTACTGAGCCACTAACGAGCTCAAAATTGGACTGGAGCATTTACGTTGATGGATCGAGCAACAAGCTTGGGGCACGTGCTGGTATAATCCTGGAAAACTCCGATGGTGTTACTCTTGATATTCTTTGAAGTTTGAAATTAATACTTCAAACAATCAGGCAGAATACGAAGTTGTAATGGCTGGTCTCAGGATGGCAAAGGACGTAAGGGCCCGAGAAGTCAAGATTTTCAGTGACTCTCAGCTGGTGGTCTCTCAAGTCAAAGGAGATTATCAAGCCAAAGAACCCATCCTCCAAAAGTATCTTGAGAAGGTGAAGTTCTTGTCTTCAGAGTTTGCCAAAGTTGAATTCTGTCATATTCCAAGGGAAAGCAATGGCCGAGCAGACATTCTTTCAAAACTTGCTTCAACAAAAGGCCCTGAAAATAACAAGACATTGATCCAGGAAACGGTGCACGAACCTAGCGTTGTCCTCTCCGTTTCGGTGGATCCAAATTGGACTGCTCTGATCACGAGTTACTTAGAACAAGGAACTTTGCCTACTGATCCAACCGAGGCTAAGAAGCTCATCAGGAAAGCGTCGCAATTTGCTCTGGTTGTAGGAATTTTGTTTCGCCGAGGGGTCAGTGGCCCTATGCTCAGATGTTTGAATCCCACTGAAGCAAAACAAACACTTGAAGAGGTTCACGGAGGAATCGGAAGCCATCATGTTGGGGGTAAATCATTGGCCAAAAAGATTCTAAGGGCAGGATATTACTGGCCGACCCTTCAGCAAGATGCAATTAATCATGTGAAAAGATGCGAAAAGTGTCAATTTCATAGCGATGTGTACCAGAAGCCGGCCAAGGAACTCCACTCACTTTCATCTCCCTATCCTTTCTATCAATGGGGAATGGATTTCATTGGCCAGTTCCCCACCGCACCAGGACAGCTGAAATGGGTGGTAGTTGCCATAGATTACTTTACCAAATGGGTAGAAGCCGAGCCTCTAGCAACTATCTCGTCTGCCAAAGTTCAGAAGTTTTTTGAAAGGCAGGTCATAGCTCGGTTTGGAGTTCCACAAGTTCTGGTGACTGACAACGGAACTCAGTTCGCAGCAAAGGCGTTCCAAGACTTGGTCAATGCTTTAAACATCGAGCACTATTTTTCCTCGGTTGAGCATCCTCAGACCAATGGACAAGTGGAATCAGTGAATCGAACCATCATCCAGGGAATTAAGAAGAGGCTTATTGGTGCAAAGGGAAATTGGTTGGATAATCTGCATGAAGTACTTTGGTCATACCACACCACAATACAAACCTCGACGGGGGAAACTCCTTATCGGCTTACCTACGGCTGTGATGTGGTCATCCCGATGGAAAGGATCATCCCCTCATTTCGAGCCATACAACAACCAAACCCCCTCAGCAACACTTTACTGTGTGAAGACCTCATTCTATCTAATGAAGTCAGAGATCTAGCCGCCGAGCGAGAACGACATGCCAAGCTAATGCAAGCAAAAGAGTATAATCGCTTGGTAGTACCCAGAGAATTTGAAGTAGGTGACCTCGTCCTAAGAAGAGCTGACATTGGCCTGAAAAACGCTAAAGACGGGAAACTGGCTCAAAACTGGGAATGGCCCTACCGAATAGCTTCCAAGACGGGAACAGGGGCCTACAAACTCGAAACTCTCTCTGGTGCTCTCATCAATAACATACACTTGGAATGTGGCAAAGCTTAAAGCGTATTTCAGCTAAAGTTTTTCATCCCTATTTCAATTCTGTTTTTAGTTTCATTGTTACTCATGCTAAGTGATAGGTCTGTTTATTTTTGATAATGGTGTACGCTCGGTGGAACTCCGAGCCCATTGTATTTACTGCTTCACTTAAATGAAAGTTCTGTTTCTGAATTCATTGTATTTACGTACTTTTCCTCATAACCGATTAGCCACCGTTTATGACGCGAACGATTATAAGCAGCTCGAACAAGAGCTTATAACTCGTCAAGTACTTTAAAAGATTCCCGATTCAAGCGTGATTGGCATAAAATCATTTTATACATCGCGGATAGAGGAACCCACCTTGGCTAGAGTGTCGGAGTTCCGAGGTCTTAACACTTGAATTCATAACTAAAAGAATAATATGAGAGAAGCAAAAAGTCATAACGGATATTATAAATATTCAAAGTGGTTACAGCAAAAGGTCCAAGCCCATCTAATGGGGCAAATACATAAGTTGAAAAGCAAAAGGGTAAATCTACTCTACATCGAACAACACTATACTTTCAGGATCAAATTTATCATCCTCTTCTTCTTCGTCGCCTTTGGCAGCATCTTCTCCTTGTTCACCCTCGGCCCCGTCTTCTTCGGACTCTTCAGCAAAGTGGTCAGGCAGATCGTTTCCACCCATGTCTATTTCGACTCTGTTCTCACCCACGATCCGACCATCTTTAACACTGAAGTTGAGGTCAACACCTTTGGTTATGAGGCCAGGATTTAGGATACGAAGCTGCTCGACGGTATTGAGGAAAGAGTCTTCAACTGCATGATCCCAGTTATAAAGATTCTCTCTGGCTGCCCCTTTGTGCTTAAGAGCTTTCGCTCTCATTTTGTATAGAGATGCTCGAAGTCCGGCGGCCTCATCCTTGGCATACTCGAGTTGCTCTCGAGCCACTGCAGCATCCTCCTTGGCTTTTCGAGCCTTCTCTGTAACCTCCCGTAGAGCTGTGGCATCCTCTTCGGCCTTCTTCAGGATCTCCTCGGCCCTCCTCATCCTCTCATTGGCCTCCTGAAGAGTTTTCTCAGCCTTCTCCTTGTCAGCCTCGGCTCTAGCCTTGGCATCTTCAGCCTCGGCTCTAGCCTTGGCATCTTCAGCCTCTTGCTTATCCTTTTGCAGCCCTTCCTTCTCTGCAGCCAATGTTTGAAGTCTTCTTTCAAAGGCTTCTACCTGGAGGTTTAAATAATCCTCCCGAGCGTCAGCTGCTTGTCATTTTTTCTTCCCTTCAGTGGCCACGCCAGCATAAACATCCTCACCACGCTGACCAAGATAGCGAAGAATGCTCGCACTCCTTAGAACTCTTTACCAAGGCGGAACATTTGTTTTCCCAAACCGATGCAGGCCAGGCATCCATCACTTGTGCATCTTCAGGTGGGAAGACTGTTGCATTGAAGCCATCAGGAGTCTTCTTCCCCCACACTGTTTTTGCAACAATGTCTTCCCTGCCCTCAGAGCCTTGGATCCTTTGTGGGATTTACTAAGGTTAAGCCACTCCCCATCTACCCCTTTTCCCTTGTCCATCCGAGGCCTCTTGGGGGGACGCTCGGGAGTACCTTCGGCACTCGGCTGAGCCTCCGCGTTAACTTCAGCAACTTCAACAACACGGTGCCCAGTAACTACTTGATCAACGCCCTCGGCTGCCAAGACCCCCTCGACAGGAGCAACACTGGGAGTAACGGTTGGACTGTCAGTTGGTGTTGTCCCGGAGGACTGGCTCCTATTCGATGAACCAGAACCTTCCTTCATCGCAGCTAGTTGAGCCATCCTAGATGAGGCAGCAACACTCTTCTTGGCCTTAGATACTTTTTTCACCATTTTCTCTACAACAGAAAGAGTATGTCAGTATTATACCGAGCAAAAAAAAAATGGATACCCAGCTCGGTCGTCACTCAGCCTTTGTTCTCTTCAAAAGTATTTGTTTCGTATCAATCTGGCCTTTTTCTTGGAGATATTCCCAAACTCGATCACATACACGTCTCTCGGCCCGACTCAAATCCACTTTGTAGTCGAATTGGTATAAGGAGGCTCCTCTTTTATAAATATCGCCCGACCAGCATAGCGGGAACTGAGGCACGACCTTAACTTCTTCCCCATCTTCAACTTGCCTCATGAACCAGCATACCTCGGCTCCCGTATATTCATACTTGAAGAAGCAAGGTTTGAAGGATTTCCAAGAGTCGGTAACCTTAGCAAAAAGGGCATGTTCTTTCCGAGCCTTCAGCGACACCCAGAGCCCTTTGGAGTTACCAAATTTGTTTACTTGAGGGGCATATATCCAAAAAAAGGCTTGTAACGTCGCGACCAGACCCTCAGCATCGCAAAATTGATGGAATGCTCTGGCAAAGGCCCACCCGCTCGGATGCAGCTGACTCGGGGCTATGCCTAGATGGTTGAGGACCTCTATCTCGAAGGTGGAAAATGGCACATGAATTCCGACCTTCGTGGCTATCTCCTCGTAGAAGTAGAAAAACCATTGGTTTACTGGCACTTTGAAGCATATGCGGTCGTCTATGCTCACATGCGTCAAAGCAAATTCCGAGACATTCCCATTTACATTCGGAGGGATCAGAATAGGTCGAAGATGGTTCAAACTATCCGTCGTAAGCAAAGAGGGCCTCGTCCCGAGTACTTCCCGATCGAAAGTTTCGTCATACTCCGCATGGTTGGGTGGTAAAGGGAATTCTTCGGGATGGGTCACACACCTGCGATCCACCATATCTGGGGAAAAAGTAAAAGGCTCAACGTTAGCATTTTTCATAAAAGGTATTTTAATTCTAAACCTAAGGCCGAGCCTTGGACCTTTTCCCCTCACCCTCAAAGGTTTTCCCCAAAACTCTTTCCCTCTTTTAAAGCACTCTGGGCTAGTCCTAACCTGAGCCCGACGCTCAGCAAACCTATAAGCTAATAGCCTCCTACTTTCATCTGCGGGATCGGTGGGATACTCCGTGGTCAAAGGTTCTACCTCGAATGACTCATTTATCCTTTCACCACAAGGGGGGGTAGGAGGATTTACAGTTTTATTGCCAGTATTAGCAGTGTCATAACCAATTTCTAAAGGAACGGATTCAGCCTCATAATTCCCAGAATCCCTAGAGGAACTAGAATCACTGGAAGGCTCTTCGCCTAATCTCTCACAGAGTTCATAGTAAACCTTCCTCCAGTATCTCCAACCCCTCATAATTGAGAAATCCTAATACCAAACCCTTTAACTACCAACCTAGAACTAAAACCCCAAATCCCTGCAAAACCCAGAAAAAAAAAACCCTCTCAAAAAGAAGAAATGACAGAACCAGAAGTAGTTGTTTGAGTCAGAAGGGAAGAAAAGGTTACCTGTTTTTGATTGCTGCGTGATCTTTGTGGAAGAGTTTGATTGCGATGATTGATCGTGAATGCGTTAAGGAGATGCGCAGAAATGTGTTTGGACAAAAATGTGTTCGGAGTTAGAGAATGAAGAAGGTTTATGGTCTATGAAATTGCAAATGAGTGTAAAGTAGTGGAAGGGTATGAATAAAGGGTTTGAATTTCCCTCAAAACCCCTCAACTTCCCTCCTTCCACGATGCACCGGTTGGGCCAAAGGCCCATTAACTCGCTCAGCCACCCACAGGGAAAGACGTGGCAGTTATTAGAGTTACTTTTTCAAAATTCGAAATTTGAAATGATTTGACACAACTTCCGAGGACATGTGTCGTACCTAAAGAACCTAAAACGTCACCTCGAACAGGCTACATGGTTAAGGCTGGAAACAGTTGTCACACACTTCTGAACCAAGACATGCTAAAGGTCAACCCTAGCCACTTGTTACCTCACCACAGACTTTCCAAGTCTTACGAGCTGGGGGTCTTGTAGGGTCTGCTGACCATATACGGACCCGAGTCTCACTAAAGGGTTCCTCTAAGGGCATTTTGCTCGGTTTACCTGTCATTAATGTCCTTCACTCGGACTCGTGGGATCCGAACATACGAGAGGGCCAGGCTCGGACTTGATGGAACCGAGCCTTACGATCGGTCCCCAATCCATCAGGCTCGGGACTCTAGGACCGAGACATACCGCCGGCTCGTGGATAAGCTTAGGCTGGCCAAGGCTTCTTATCCCTTCCGCAAATCTCTCCTAGATTCTCGCATCAGCCTAGACATGAGATCTTTAGCTGATCCTATCCAGATTCTAGAAGCATAATCGTCCGATTTTATCTCACATAATCCTGGTTCAGCACAACTCTGATACAGGGGCCAAAGGGCCCATATCAGCTTCCTCCAAACCTTATAAATAGCTCATCACAGCTAGGGTTTCAGGTAAGTAATCTCATCCCTAAGTTGACACTCTGCACACACACGTTGACTAGGGATATCCTGCTTTTCCCAACTGGAACTGCAGAAATACCATAAGTCATACATCAATACTTGATCCTCTCCTGGGCTCCTGGTTGCCATAATCTTGAGCACTTAGAGGGTTAAGGATATATAGTGATTAGGACACTACAAAAAGTTTCCCGAGTTTATCTGCCTGGAATCTGACTACTCCCGGTTTGCTAATCTTAGTGCTGCTGAATGGTCCCGCTGAAATATAACTATAACAAAGTTTTTGCTTCG
The DNA here is from genome assembly GCA_037953625.1 of Crotalaria pallida. Lineage (NCBI taxonomy): Eukaryota > Viridiplantae > Streptophyta > Magnoliopsida > Fabales > Fabaceae > Crotalaria > Crotalaria pallida. The sequence goes on from CM075649.1 coordinate 85,948,771, forward strand.
AAGTGCCAGTTTAACTTATTATCTGTCCAAGCATTCAGAGGATTTGTTTAAAGGCCTAAACATTGAGCAGAAAGAGGCTCGTGAGATGCAAGCGGCTCAAGAAGCCAGTTTGTCGGATGAACTGGTTCGAGTGAAGAATGAGCTAGAAAATTTGAAGGCAGATAAAACTGAACTGATCAAGGAACGGGACTCTCTGAAAGTTTCTCAAAAGGCTGCTGAAGATAAGAAGAAGGAAGTTGAAGAAACACGAAAAAAGGAGCTGCAGGAGAGCCGACAGAGGATCGATGAGTTGGATTCTAAGGTAAAAAAGTCTGCTGCAATTGCTGAAAAGTTCAATGAGAAAGCTCTTGTCTTTAAGAAGAAGGTTGCTGCCAACTTCTATAATTGGGGCAAGGGTGTTGATGATTCTTTCGTTTCAGCGATCAAAAAGATCCAACTTCTGAATCCTGAAACTGAGTTCCGAGTGGTCGGAGCACACCCTTTCCATAGCGTAGAAGACGGGAAGTTGATTGATCTTGAAACCAAGGCTGAAGTGGATTTGCAGGCAGAAAATCTTCCTAAACCTCTAGTAGAACTGACTGAGGCTCTTGAATTTGATCATAAGAATATCGTCTTGTCAGATGATGAGGCATGATCTTGGTGCGCTTGGTGGTCAGCTTTTACCTGTTTTTGTTTTTCTGCTTGATGGTAATACCTTTAGGACTTCTTTCTGCTGCTCGTTGTGTCCGAGCGTCCATACTTGTTTTTGATCAAAACTCTTGTTACTTTGGATATGACTTTTAATTTACTTGCTGTCTAGCAAATTGTGTCGCTATTTGATATGTTTTTAACTACTTTTCGGTTTCGTTCGTCTCACGCATCCACCAGAAATTTTCGAGTGAAAACTCTGGTGGGGTTTGTAGTAGAATCACATTTGTATGTATAGTTTAATGATAGAAATTGTGAGAAAGAACTCGGATCGCCAACTTTAGCCGAAGTGGGACCCTCGGACCGCGATGTAAGGAAAGTAATTTCCTAGGTTCGGGTGTTCTATGAATACGTTGCTAAACTCTTGAAAAGAGCTGTATCTCGATTTTGATCGGTGGCAAGCCGACCAAAATGAGCCGTATGTGGTTTCACAATGTACAAAGATAAGAAAATTTCCAAGAAATGATGTACTTTATTGATAAGAGTATACAAAGCTGAAATTGCTCATAACTAAGAAATTCCTAACAATTTAACTGTAATCTAAGAAGGGTGTTACCCTTCGTTATTCATCACAAACTATTTTGAGCAATCTAAAAATAACTAAACTATTCTCAAACAAAGAAAATAAAGTGAGAGCTTAGCTGTAATAAGCTCTAAGCTTGGCAACGTTCCAACTGTTATTGATATCCGTACCCGAGAGAGTTTCCAGCTTGTATGCGCCAGTTCCAGTTTTAGCCTTCACTCGGTATGGACCTTCCCAATTTGGATTCAGCTTTCCGACACCCGCATTTCCTTTGCCAATATCTGCTCAGCGAAGGACCAACTCTCCGACTTCGAAACTTCGAGGTCGGACCTTCTTGTTATATTCTCGTGCCTGGCGTTCTTTCATATTTCTTTCATGAGCCGCAACATTCTTTCGTATTTCCTCAAGTAATTTGAGTTCATCGCTGAGCAACCCGTTGTTAGTTTCTGAGGGACGTTCAAGCATCCTAAATGTGGGGATTCTCTTTTCGATTGGAATGACTGCGTCGCAACCGTATGTCAAACGAAAAGGGGTCTCACCAGTTGAGGAGTGTACAGTTGTTCTGTGTGACCATAGAACGCTCGGAAGCTTATCAGCCCATGTACCAGCTGCGTTGCCAAGTTTCTTTTTTATACCGTCCAAAATGGTCTTGTTGGCGGCTTCGGCTAACCCATTAGTTTGTGGGTGTTCCACGGAACTGAAGTAGTGAGTGATCCCCAAATCAGCGGCTAGTTCTTGAAAGTGCGAGGCTGGGAATTATGACCCATTATCTGTGACTATAGAATGTGGAACTCCGAACCGAGAGATTATTTCCTTTACAAAGAAAGACTGAATTCGAGCTGTAGTAATTGTTGCTAATGGTGCCGCTTCAATCCACTTCGTAAAGTAATCAACAGCTACAACCGCAAACTTCAATTGTCCAGGTGCAGTGGGAAACTTTCCTATGATGTCCATTCCCCATTGATAGAAGGGCCATGGAGCTCCGAGAGAATGTAGCTCTTCCGCAGGTTTTTGGTAAGTATCACCGTGAAATTGACATTGAACACACTTCTTGACATGTTCCATGGCATCTTTTTGCAATGTGGGCCAGAAGTAACCTGCTCGGATTATTTTTCGAACTAGGGATTTTCCACCCACATGATGGCTGCAGATTCCTCCGTGGATCTCCTCAAGGATTTCTTCAGCTTGAGATGGATTTACGCATCTGAGCATGGGTGAGCCGAACCCTCTTTTATTCTTGATTTTAAAGTAATTTATTATGAATGATAATATTAGAGAGTTTGAATATGAGAAAATAAATATTTTTCACATTAATCCCTGTTTGGGGACCTTGAAGTAATTTTAGAAAGGTTTTGGAGGGAAAGAAAATAAAATTAATATTTTTCAAAAACTGGTCAAAATACTCGAGTAGTTTTGGGAATACTCGAGTATTCTGGTCAGAGTTGGACGAGTTAGTGCGTTCTGAAGAGTGACCACCGAGTTTTCGTCGTGTTGACACGAATTCAGTCCTTCAACACGTCTGAGGCCTTCGTGTCGAGCTGCATGAGCTTGGTGGAGGACTATATAAGCCATGGTTGATGAATCAACCAACCCATTTGCCAATTTCGTGAAGGATTTCACATGTTAGGGTTCCTGAGTTCAATCGCTCAATTCTCCTTCCTTGAGTAGAATTCAGTTGAAAATCATACACCATTGTGAAGCTCACATTCAGGGCTTCACAAAGATACCAAAATTTTGAGCTGAGAGTTCGTAGATTGGAAGAATCGAAGCTTGGAAGTGGGAGTCTGTTTGCTGTCTCAGGTTTCCTGGAGCTTACTTGGGAGCTCGATTTTGGTAAGCTCAGGCAACCTCTTCATGTTAATCTTGTCTCTTTAGCTATTACGAATTGTAGAGAGTATATAGAAACTAATTTCCCCAATTTTTATGTCTGTCTTATGCATCAACCAATTCAATCTTGGTGCTCTGCTGAAACTGCTCTGTTTCAGTGTGGAGTTTTGGGGAATCCAGCTTGGAAGCTATGTTTTGGTAAATTCTCTACTGATTCACGTCTAAGAGGTAAGGGGTAAGCTCTCTATTCACTAGATAGGGTTTAAATTTCATGCATTTGATTAGAGAGCCACCAAGAGGCTCTAAGGGCTTAGTTTGAATAGGGAAATTGGTTTGGAGACCAACCTGTGTTCTAATGTTGTTCTGAGCAAGTTCTATATGTTGCATGTGAGCTATATGCAAGTTGTTTTCTTGCCAAAAGTGTTTGGAACTGAATTTGGTATGCTAAGTTGTCGAAAATGTGTTTTTATGCATAATTGTTGCTCAGATTCGATTCAGTGTAATAAGTTGTTGTTTTTGTGTTGGAATATGTTTATTATGTATAATGTAAGCTCTGTTGATCATTGGATTGGACTAGAAATGGTTAGAATTGAAAATGGTATGTTAAAACCAAGTTTCCAGTCTGTTCTGCAGGAAAAGACTCGAGTACTTGGCTTTATACTCGAGTAAAATTTTCGTAAAACATTGTATTTTGTGTTAGAACACTCGAGTACCAAGCCCAGAACTCGAGTATCAACTTGTGTATGGGGACACTTTATGGTAAACCACTCGAGTAATGCAGGAGTCACTCGAGTGTTCTGGAATTGATGAAGAACACTCGAGTACTCATGAATCACTCGAGTATTTTTATGAACCTGAAACCCAAATCCTCAGAAAGACATGAACAACTCGAGTAATCTTGAAATGATTGAAGAACACTCGAGTAATCTTGAAATGATTGAAGAACACTCGAGTATTCTGAAGAACACTCGAGTAGTTTACCCAGAATATGAAAAATATCATTTTCAATTCTGAACCATTTGGTTGATACTTTAACGATAATAATCCAAGTGATCTAAGACTTAAACGAAATGGATTGATGATATGGTTATTTCCGTTTGGATGACGGGACGTTGCTCGGGTGGCACGTCATAACATTGCTCGAGTGGCACGTTACATATTGAGATATATCAATCAGTTTCTTTAAGTTAAGATATTGCATTCGTTTTTGAGATTGGTTATTAGATCGTTTACTCATGTTCGGGTGACATGAGGAGGACCTCTGGAAATACTAAAAGTTGCTACTAGCTCGATGACACATTAAGGTGGACAATGTGGGCAGTATGTGGTATATTGTTGATTGGATGTTTCAACGGTGTGTTGCACACAAGTGGTAAGGTTTACGTTTTGGCGACGTGACGTTCATCAGACATGGTGACGTTGTTTATCACCTCTGTTGTGTATCACAAGTGATAAGGTTTACGTCCTTAGGCGACGTGACGTTCATCAGATGTGGTGACGTTTTTTATCACACCCGTTGTATGATGAGAAGTGATAGGTTTACGTCCTTAGGCGACGTGACGTTCACCAGATAGTGTGACGTTTTTATCACTTCCGAGCTAGTATGCCATACGTTTTGGTAACGTATTCGTGATCTGGGAATGCACTGTGATATTGGATTGACGTCTGTGAGGACACTAGATGGAGAATCTCATAAAAAGAAGAATGTCAGGCATCATGCCACTTACCCCTTAATTAAGTTAGGTCTTGATGTCATGAATGAGTGTGAACATCTTATTTGCATTAAGTGTTTGCTAAGTGTTAACTGTGGTTGTTAACTGATTTGGGGTTATAGTTGTGCATAATTATGTTGCTTCAACATTTATGCTCTATTGATTATGTGTATAGAATTGCTTACCCCTATGCCCTTGTAGGTGATGTCACGTCACATCGCTTGCATCAAGATCCGCCCACTTATTAGTGGCATATGGATCCACGAGGATCTCCGGATGGAGTATGAGAGGGAGGTAGAGATTTCCTTTTTATCACCCTAAACCACTGATCCGGTTCAGTCCTCGTAGGTCTAGTTTTCTCATCATATACGCTATGCATGTACCCTCTTTTTATAATTGCCATGGATCACCTCCCACTCGACCAGCTCGCTCATATCACAGTTTTCAACTCCAATCTATCCGCTCACACTCTTTTACTCCTAGAGCCGTTCGAAAGGAGACTCCCTCATCTGTTTCAAGGAGTTCTATTAAGGTCACGTATTCATCAGACCTTGTACCCAGTGGGAGGGTACCTACTCCTTCAAATGAGATCGAGGAGGAATCCTGTCGAAGGCGAGAGCGGAGGCGAGCCTGTCGTTAATACTACCCGGACTCAGTGGAGGGACAATGATTCCTAGGTATGTGCATAAGGTAGATGATGAGGATCAGGGATCTGATGTGGTGGATGCTGTGGAGGAAATTGCTGCGGAATATGTTGGATGTTGACTGCTGTTACTTTTTGGAAGACTTCTACTACTACTACTGCTGCTACCAGTGCTATGAAACCAGCTTTGGAGTTTTATATATTGTGGGAATTTCTTTTGAAAACTCTTGAGTCATGGTCTATTTTGATGTACATATAAATACATAGCCTTATGGACTTGTACTGGGATTTTGGAGATCTTTACCACTGGACTATGCATTACGAACCTTTGTTAAATATAAGATCTGCGTTTATATTATGGTGTATTTCATAGTCCCGTTATTTCCGCTTACTCTGATATTGATTAAAAAGAATTCGGTTATGACATTTTGGAAATGGTATCACTTGGTTAGATGAAAACTGGATGGCATTACTTAAGTTCCTTTATATGAAATATATTACACCTATCTTCAAAGAGAATGCTATCCAAGATTTGCGAAACTATCTTTTGAGCAAAGCAGATGCCGAATTCGATTTTAAAAGTAATACGTAAACTATTCTCCAAATATCCTATGTTTTGGTTTGTGCACCCGACTCTTTAGAAAATACAGAGGAAAATTTTGAATCCAGCATTTTCTAATATTAAACAAGTCCATATATTCCAAAGTAATAGCCTATATTTTGTATTAATTACTTGGGGTATTTTGAGGGTGTCACATATTTGCTTAATTACTTATTCTTTATTGTAATTTCTTTTGTTGTTTTATTTATTATTAAAAAAAAGGGGGGCTTTGTATGCCCCCGAAATAGATTTTTTTACACAGATCTTGACACACACGAAAACCCTATACCCGGGTACTATTATTTAAACCTTAAGTTTAGGGGTGCTTTTTCCCTACCTTTGACTTACCAAGTGTATAGTCTCTTGTAGTGTGTGAAAGTACCACTCGGATTGGGAACCATTTTTCGTGAACATGACTTTTGGGAGGTGCGTCCTACCTTGTTTTAGGAGGCGCAGCCAAGCTCTTGTCGATAGTTTACGAGGTGGGTCCTCACCTTAAAGAGTGAGGGCAATCCGAGGACCTTTATGAGTTAAGAGCCACTGTTGAGTACACACTGTGTAACATTCTATCTTGAAACTTGAATAAATTTGACATGATTCCCCTTCATTCACTATCAAAGGATAAAAGGTATCAAGACCTACTTAACCTTCGAAAAAGCTGTGGTAATTGTGTCGGTCGAAAAAATAAAAAGATATAACTTTTTTTCAAGTTACCAAATTAGAGTGTTACACTTTAGTTATACCTTTAGAACAATGTCATAAGATTGTGGTCTATAGATATTTCAATTTCCCCAAATAGGATCCTGTGGATTCTAAAGGCATTGCATCATGCATTTCACATTATCACATTCATGTGCATCAAACAAAGTCCTAAATAGCTCTTCATTTGGAAAACAAAAGGCTTTGTCACAATTGCTCGAAAGTACCAATATTGGACTCGACTACAAGCAAGGATCATGGCTGAAGAGAATCAATCGTTTGAAGAACTCCGAGCAGAAGTCGTAGGCCTCAAAACACAAATGGGTCAGATATTTGGTTTGTTGGAGAAGTTGGCTGAACAAAGAAATGTTGAGGGGAACTCTGTAGTGATTGAACCAACCAGTGGAGGTACGACCTGGCCAGAACTTGGACTCCCTCCAGGTTATACCCCTCCAATTGAAGGAGAAGCTCCCGGTTCTCAATTGAATGTTCAATTAGAAGCGTCAAGGACTACTCAAAAAGGCCCTACTGGGGGTGCAACTCATGAGACACCACCAATAAAAACTGAAAAAGTCACAACCTCTATCGTGACTCCTCAAGCTGATGCTGCAAAATGGGAACTCTTGGAATCACTAGTTGCAAAGGTGAAATTAATTGAAGGAAGCAAATCATATGGGTTGAAAGATACTATTGATATGTGCCTGGTCCCAGATTTGGTGGTACCCCCTGACTTCAAGGTGCCAGATTTTGAGAAATATCAAGGTTTGACTTGCCCTGATCAACATATGACCATGTACACAAGAAAGATGACCAACTACGCCAAGGATCACCAAATGATGATTCACTTTTTCCAAGACAGTCTTATAGGTGTTGCTTCTAGTTGGTATATGAGATTGGAAAAGAGCAAGATCAAGACCTTTGATGACTTAAAGGAGGCATTTGTTAAACAATATAGGTTCAACTTGGACATTGCACCAACCCGAAGTCATCTACAATATATGTTTAAGAAGAACAATGAAAGCTTCCGAGACTATGCTTTGAGGTGGAGGGCACTGGCAGCTCAAGTGGATCCCCCACTTCTTGACAAAGAAATGATCACCATGTTTCTAAACACTTTGCAAAACCCATTCTACTCTGCAATGATTGGACAAGTTTCTGTTGATTTTGGAGTTTTAATGACTATAGGAGAAAGGATTGAAGGAGGAATGAGAACTAGAAAAATTCAAGATGGACAAGGAGGATCTTCTGGCGGCCAAAGACCGGGATTCGCAAGGAAAAAGGAAGGTGAAACTAATGTTGTGATGACTGAAAATTCAAGTAAGCTAAATCACCCAAACCAAACATCTACCCGTTACCAAAACTCTCATACCTCACAAACAATCCAAACACAAGCCTACCCAAAGCAATCCAATCCACATTACCAAGCCCAGATAAAGTTTCCAAACCAAGAAAAGCCAAAAAGAAAGTTTGACCCTATACCCATGACATACACTGAACTCTATGAGTATTTGCTAAAACATGGAGCAGTTGAACCACAACCTGGAAAAATCCCCTCGCTAGATCCACCACCTTCATGATATAGGGCTGGTCAGCATTGTGCTTATCACATGGGACTTGAAGGACATTCTCTGGAAATTTGCTTGGGTTTGAAATATCATGTTCAAAACCTGATAGATGGTGGTAGGTTGGACTTCAAAGTCAGTGCTACAGATGTGGACAACAATCCTCTGCCGAAACAGACAAGTTAAATGGGTTATAAGATAGGTATCAATGGCATCGAACAATCATATCGCTCTGCCCAATGCTCTGGGACTACTAAATAATGGGCAAAATGTGTTTTTCCCTCATTCTTCAATAATTGTAGGCCATTTTTTTGGTCATTTCTAAGTTATTCAATAATGAAATCTCCGTTTTGTTGCATATCTCTTTAACAATTATTTACTAGTTTTTTGATCATGTGAATAAACCATCTCACCACATTTCCAATAAATAAAATTCATAAAAAAAATAATTCTTGCATTCACTTGAGATATTTGATTTAATTTTGAAACTAGAGGATGATGAAAATTGAAACCCATCAATGGTGTGGACCCTCAAGTAGATTCTTTCAATGATACAAGGCACTTTTTGCAAATCCCAAACACTAAGGAGATATCTCTAGTTACCCCATTGAGCTTTGACATTTTGAAAGAGAGATCATTTCATTTAACCCATATCATGTGTAAAACCTGGGGCGGTTAGTTTTTCAAATAATCTTTTCCAATTATTCAAATATCAAAGAGGATTATTTTTTTCATAAACCCAAACACTTTTGATCCATTGTTCACCCCATTTAGGCTCTAACAGAAAATTTATTCTTAAAATCTCAAAAACATTTTTTTACTCGAGCAATAATGAGAATCAAATATAAAGAAAGAGGTTTTCGTGATTGAAGTGCAAGCAAGAGAAAAAAAGAGCTCACATATATCCCAAGAAAACTAAAGTCAAAAGAATGAAAGCAAAAATACAAAAAAAAAGTTCAAGAAGCATGATGGGAGAATCCGCGATGCTTGCACAAACCACGCTAAGAGTCACACCAAAGAAAGATTCTCATTTAAGCTCCACATCAATTTTGGGCCTTAATATCCATTCTTTCATAAGCCACATCATCACCCCTTAACCACATTACAACCTTTAGAAAATCCTCTTGATGATTTGAAAATTGTTCAAAATTTGTTTGGAAAAACTAGGTAGAAGGAGAAAACGGAGAAATAAGAAGGGTAAGGGAAACACAAATATTTTGAGCCTCATATTCTTTTGTTTGAAAATGAAAGCCTCGAGGCCCTTGGCCACGTTACAAGCTTAAAAGACCTCGTTGAGGAATGATCTGCTTGAGAAACACACCAAGGTGAAAATAAAATTGACTCCATTGACCTTGCGAAACTTTTGATGAAAATATCTCATCTCTAATGTATTAATTAATTTACCCCTTGACATACATCAAGACCACCACTTTCATGTCAACTCAAACACTTTTATGTCACATGATCTTTGCATTAGTATATCTAGTTAAATAAATATGCATTCCAAAAAAAAAGGAAAAAAGAAAGAAAGAAAGAAAGAAAATTGCTCGCTAGGTTGAAAACTCGAAAGAGCAGCCTAGGCAAAAGTTAGAGCAACCCGCTAGGTTGAAAACCTGAAAGGGCGACCTTGGCAAAAGTTAGGGTAAAATAAAAGGGAATGAGTGAAGTCTTCACATAAGGGCAATTCATGGGGTGTGATTCCTCTTCAAGGCCAACACTGGGGCAATGTTGTTGAGTTGTTTCCCTAGTCCTCTCATGCACATACTGGGGCATATTTTTTATTATTTTCTACGAAAAATAATAAAAAAATCTTGCGGTCGCCACTACAAATCATTAAGCTTTCTCCTAAGCTTTCTCAACCACAAACCAAGCTGATACTGGGGCAGTTTTTAGGATGAAATTGTCTTTTGAAATATGAGGATTACCAATAAAGCTGTTTTATGAAGATACTAGGGCAAATTTATTCTTGTCCTTTCAAAAGGTGAACCATGCTTCGGTCGAGCCCATTATGGTTGCAAAGAAAACAAAAAAAAAGGACACGTTACATTTAGTTAGACTTCATTCTATGCGCATGCATCCTACATCTTGCATACCACTATAAGAATAAAAAAAACATTTGCATCATGCATCATATTTCATAAATGCATCAAATTCATGCATACATTTGAGGTCATAGCATTTCATTACAAAATTTAGTTGAAAGTCAAATAAAAATAAATACATCAATCATCATTACATTTCATAACATTTTCATAATGCATCACATTACATCATCACATTCAAACATTCAAAAACACACTTTTTGTCATTCCATTAAATACTTTGTTCATAAATCTATCAACCATTCGAGTAACCAATCCAAGGTTATCTCATCTTTTCGAGCAACTGATCCAAGGTTGTCTCATATTCCAAGGTTATCTCATTTTTTTGAGCAACTGATCCAAGGTTGTCTCATATTCCGAGTGACTGATCCAAGTTCATCTCAATTATTCGAGTAACCGATCCAAGGTTATCTCATTTTTTTCGAGCAACTGATCCAAGGTTGTCTCATATTCCGAGTGACTGATCCAAGGTCACCTCAATTATTCGAGTAACCGATCCAAGGTTATCTCATTTTTTCGAGCAACTGATCCAAGGTTGTCTCATAATTCGAGTGACTGATCCAAGGTCATCTCAACCATTCGAGTAACTGATCCAAGGTTATCTCATCTCTTCGAGCAACTGATCCAAGGTTGTCTCATATTCCGAGTGACTGATCCAAGGTCATCTCAATTATTCGAGTAACCGATCCAAGGTTATCTCATTTTTTCGAGCAACTGATCCAAGGTTGTCTCATATTCCGAGTGACTGATCCATGGTCATCTCAATTATTCGGGTAACTGATCCAAGGTTATCTCATCTCTTCGAGCAACTGATCCAAGGTTGTCTCATATTCTGAGTGACTGATCCAAGGTCATCTCAATTGTTCGATTAACCGATCCAAGGTTATCTCATCCCTTCGAGTAACTGTTCCAAGGGTTTTTTTCGTTCCTCTTGAAAACAAAATTGGTATCTATTTCTTTACCCATTCCTTACAATGATAACTTGTGAAACTCATTGAATCACATGTTATCAACTAAGCAACAGGTAAAGAGGGGCAGCTGTAGATACCCAATTTTGTCCCCCCAGACAAAATAAAATAAAAAATAGTTTTGTTTTAAAAAAAATAAGAAAGATTTTGAAAAAAAAAAGTTTTTTTGTAAAAAATAAAAAAAAACGAAATTAAAAAAAAAAGGATAAGATAAGAATGTGTTTTAAGAAAAGGTTTGGTTAGTTGTTGTGAGGATAATGATAAATTTTTGGGAAAGGATTATCATCAAATTTATTTTAATTAGATTTATCTTAAAAAAATGGTTTAAAAGATTTAATTGAGGAATAAACTAGGGAATATTCTACTGGGCTTTCAAAGCCTGTCAAGAGAAATCCTATTTTTCTTAACCTAGTTTTTTTCTATAAATAGAGCTCTCCTCCTCACTTTATAAGAAAGAAAAAAAAAAGGGAGGGTGGAGATAAAAAAAATTAGAGAGAGAAGTGCACAGAAAAAAAAAAGAAAGGGAGAGAGGGAAAAAAAGAAAGAGAACATTTTTCTTAGGATTCCGTGCCAAACTCCAATACTCCTTCCGCCGTACAGAGTCTCCTTTCTTTGGCACATACAGGTTTGCTTTTTTTTTTTCTTCTTGTAACTTTTCTTTGTTTTAATAAATAATAATCAATAATCAAACAAATAAAATAAAATGTAGCTTTTATTATTACTGAGATTTTAATTATTAATTTTTATGAATCCTTTTTGGTTGCTGAATAATAAATATTTTTACATCAAAGTACAAATTTGATATTTAAATTCTAATTTTATTCTTAAATCAATGTATTTGTGTTTTAGGATATGTTATGAATTTAATTATTAAATTTAAATTAAATAAATTGGGATAATAAATTTTAGTAATTTAATCTCTTTTTTTTTTAAAAAAAATTATTGGGTATGCTTTGGCAAGTCAATTTTTCTCACCCAAATTTGTTTATTGGTGGGATCTTTAGGACTTCCTCTTCACACCCGAAAACAAATACTATATATCTTTAAAATAATATAATTTTTTTTAAGATAAAAACATGTTTAAAATAATAATTAATTAAATTTTATTATTTCAGTATTGATAATATGCGCTTTGGAAACTCATTTTTCCTCTTCTAAATGTCGAGGTCTTATGTATTTTCCTCTTCGCATAAATTCTATTTTTTAAAGTGGTAAAATGAAACGTTAACTTAATTTAAATTACTATTACAAATAAATAGTGAAATTAAAAATATTTTCCTTTATAAACACTAAATGAATTTTATTAAATAAGTAGTAACAAAATGTGTTTTGAAGATTCATCTTTTCTTGCCTAAATGACAAGATCTTGTGCATATTTCCTCTCCGCATAAAATATATTTTAAAAAATATATAAAACATTAAAAATTAATATAGAACTACGTAGCCTAGATTCCTCATTTTATGAGGGTACGTAGGACCAGGGGCAACCTTGTCAGGCACAACAATAAAAAACAATTTTTTTGGCAAACCAGTTATTTAGGTCTTTTAATTAAAATCAATCAAGGTACCATTTTCGAATGGGCGAACGGGGTGCCAATACCTTCCCCGGCTCGTAACCGACTCCCGAATTTAGAATCTATCTAGTTCAAGACCAATCTTTATCCTTTTTTAATTAATAATTACTTTTTCCGCGTTTTTGCAATAAAATGTGGTGGCGACTCCATATCGTGTCAATCGACCCCCACTCGTAGGCGAGGCCCCGAGGGCGACCCAGGATCCCGACCGCGACAATATCAAAATAAGGAGCTGAATTCTACTTTGAAAAATTCTTCGAACACCTCGAGTAATGAAGTTAAATTTAAAGCTAGTTCATCTTCTTGTAAGTTTTGCAAGGATTTAGTTAAAGAAGTAGAAGATTTAAAAGAAACACTTGCAAAATTTAATAAAAGTAGAAATACTTTAAATTTAATGCTAGGGAGACAAAAGTGTTTCTTTAATAGAGCCGGTTTAGGATATCAACCCGGTAGGCATCAAAAGAAATTAAGTACCATTTTTGTCCCTGGTAGCAATCATAAGAAACCTTTGATTATATGTCATATTTGTGGTAGAAAAGGCCATGGTGTACATGAGTGCGTACACCGAAAAGTTAAGTTCGTTAAAAAGAACAATGAAACTAAAAGGTGGCATGATGCAAACTATGGTTATACTAACGCTCAATGACCCAAAAAGATATGCGTACCTAAAAAGAAAACTTGAATCTCATTCTTGTAGGTTACTCCAGAAGAAAGGAAATCGTGGTGGTACTTGGACAGTGGATGCTCTAAACATATGATGGGAGAATGTCGTGTCTAGGACACGGTGTATCAGATATACCCGTAGCTCAAAGATATAGAGAGACCCAAGAACTAGTGGATGGACTGATGTTAGTATATGATTGCTTAGGTATGCTAGAGGTCCAGTTGGGACAACTAGGGTTTCCCTAATCATAGTGTGTGCAAATGTGCAATTAGGGAGAGAGAGAACGTACCAGAGCCCCTTGCTGGAGACAGCTATTTATAGGGGTGGCATTGTACCTTGTGGGCCTGTACGGAGGTCCAACAAGGCTGCTAACGTTTCCCCTTTAGGATAAGGGATGAGTCATTCATCCTTATCCTGTAGTGGAGAATCTTATCCCTGTTGGCAAGTTAGGCTCACGCGCCCCTAGCTCGGACTCCTTGGGGGGTAAGCCCCATGTGGTCGGTCCTGAGGCGCCAGGATGGGTCCTAGGACAAGCACTCGGCCTGGGTAGGCGTGACCTATCAGATAGGATAATCTGGTCGGCCGAGTATGCTAAGGGTAGACCGAGGGTCGGTCTACCACATAAGCCCCCTAGCTCGGTAAGACTTTTTGAGTCTTGAGCCAAGCTGATAATTCTTCGACGGTGTCTTTTAAAGGAGCCGAGTGTTAGGGTCGGAGCGAGGTGATGAGTTCAGGACAACTCAAAGTGCCTCGCTGTCCCTTCTACTGACTAAGAGGACGTTTGAATGTCCTTTCATTGACACGTGCTGCTTGTGTCAGGTGTCGTTGTTATGTATGCTGCCCTTTGGGTTTTTGAAATGTTTCCCTCCACTGATCGCGCGCCACGTGTCTCTTTTAGTGGCTCAATGTGGATTTGGGCCTCTGCTGTCAGGCCCAGTAACTCAAAAAATGTGGGGAGGGAAGTTTCTTTTTGAGTTTAACTGCCCTTTAGCCTTCTCTTTTCTTATTTCTTCCAAAACTCTTCCTTCTATCTTCCCTCTCTGTTCCTGCGTTTCCTCTTAAGATCTCAGATTTCCTCCAACCATTCTCAAGCCATTGCAGTCCTGCCCTCTTTGAAGGTTGTTGCTTCTCCTTCATTGCACCTATCAGTTCGTGCCAGTCTTCTTTCTACAGTTTCAGGTATTTTGACTTGGAACCTCTGGTTTTTGCTTCTATCTTTTTCTTTTTTCGTTTGAACTGTTCATCCCTTAGGTTCTGGGTTCTTGGCTTTCGTTGGGTTTAGTATTTCTTTCTGGGTTTTCTGAATTTCCTGATTTTTCATCATGGGCGTTAACTGGTCATGGTATGAGGAATTGTCAAAAATTTTGAGTTTAAGCGATATTGAGGATTCTTCCTCTTCTTCATCTTCATCTTCTTCTGATTTGGAAGTACTAGACTTCCCGCCACCTCCTTTCCGCCATCGCATGGCGGATCCCACGGCGGAGATGCCGTTATCGGTAGACTTTCCCCAGAATTTTGAGGAAAAGGAGAGTAGGAAGTTACTGTATCAAGTAGCGGAGGAGCGGGCCCAAGTGGCCCGCCGCCCCTCGAACCATACTTGGGAAAAACCCTTCTGGGAAAAAGCCTTAAAGGTTAGGGGAAGATGCAGTAGGCTCGGCTATATGACCAATAAACCTAGGGTTAGGTTGTTTTAAGATTATGATTTTGTAGATTCTGACGCCAAGACTTCCCTTTCCCCAGGTATGGTTCGACAGTGCGTCACACATCCTCAAGAATTTCCTGTGCCTCCGAACTCTGGAGCTTATGATTGGGTTGATTTGGAGGTGCTCGGTACGCCGTCAGCCTTAGTCAACAGCAATTTGAGTCATATCCGAGCTAACATACTCCCTTGCCCTACGGATGAAACGGGGACATCTTACACAATCAGTTCTCCGTCAGCCAATGACCGAGTATGTACAGCAATCGAAGGGAACCGCAGGGAGTTTTTCATGTATGAGGAGGTTGTGATAAGGCTGGGTGTTAAAATTCCGTTTTCCGATCTAGAGATAGCTCTGCTCCAGCGGCTGCGCCTGGCTCCCACCCAACTACATCCTAGTGGTTGGGCATTTGTTCGAGCGTTTCAAAAATTTTGTGAGGCTCGCAGATTGACATGCTCGCTCCGAGCGTTCCTATGATTATACATAACACAGGTAAACATTTTTGAGAAAGGGTCAACCAAGAGACTATGGGTATCGTTGAAGGCCCGCAACGACCATGCTCTCTTTTCTAAATACACCGATTCATTGAAAACCTTTAAACCATTATTTTTCAAGTATCAATTCGTCGGAGAGGGAGAATGCTGGTTTATGGAGGGCGGTGAGCCTCGGTTCCCTTTATCATGGACACCTGACTTCTTCAACAGACACCCAAAGCTTCATCAATACCATTATGACGAAGAATTGACTAGTGATGAGAGGCATACCTGTGATACCTTCTTCTACTACCTTAAAACCAATGGTCAAGTCGATATTAGGAACATCATTATTTTTCCCCAAGAGCTTGTGAAAGCAGAGCTTGGTATATGCCTTTTTTTTTAACATTTGTACTTTTTGTTTTGCTGTTTTGCTGTCAAAATGGCTAGGGAAAATAAGGCTGCTGCTCGCATGAGGGAGCTTGCTAAATCGAGGGCGGTCGGCTCTTCGGGCGGAGCCGTTTCCTCGGAAGCGACTCGATCAGTTACGGTGGCCGTGGCATCACCTTCTGAGGTTGAAGTGGTGCAAGATGTCCGACCACCATTTGTTCGTGTGGTGGAGGTAGCTACTGGGAGCCCCGTTGTTCGGGTGGAGGAGGAGGAGGAGGACCGAGTGCCTTTGTCCAAAAGAGCTAGAATAGACAAGGGTAAAGGCAAAGTTGTTGAGTTGCTGAAACCACTACAAAGGAGTAATTTGTGGTTTGACGTTTCGGACCCCGAGGAGGAGACCGTTTGGGCTCAGAAGCTGAAGGAGAAATTTTTTGATTTGGTTTATACTTCCAATGATGATAAGAGATTGTCGGACCAGACTACTACCACTTTGAAATGTCAATGTGATTTATTGGGCAAAAATATGCTAAGGGCTGCGAGCTACATGTTCCACCTTAGTAAGCATGCCGAAGATATCAGCGCAACTCTTTCGGCCACTGAGAAGGAGAAAAGGAGAGCTGCTGCCCATCAAGCACAAAATCTGTTAACTCAGATTAAGGAGAATGAGGCAAATCTTCAAGCTCTGACCGAGGCCAACACCGACCTGCAGAGAAAACTTGAAGCATCTGAAAGAGCTCGGGAGACTGCTCAAAAGGCCTTGGAGGATGTTGGTGGAAGGGAGGTCGAGAAGGGAAGGCTTCTGCAAATTGCTCAAGAGAAACTGGCTGAAGCTCAGCAAAAAGTTACCGAGCTGGAGGGTGTTCAGGGTCGGTTAACAAATTCTGAGAATGAGGTGGGTCGATTGCAGGGGGAGTTGATAAGGCTCGTCGGAAAGCTTTGAAACATAAGGTTATGGCCAAGCGGAACCACTTCAATTGGGATCATGCAATGAATGATTCTTTTGTGAATGTTGTTAAACAGTTGTCCCTTATGAATCCGGGGATCCGAGTGGTAGGTGCAATTCCAAATTTTGGAGTTGACGGTGATCGTATCATTGACTATGCCCACGAGGATAGGGAGATGGACTTATCAGTGCCGAATCTCCCCAACCCCTTGGACTTGGAGAATGCATTTCTCCAATTTTTTTTATGCATTTCTTTTTGCTACTATTGTGTTTTTAATTTTCGTTGTTTGTTGAAGTACTGAATGCTGTAATATGATCGGTTTGATCGGAACTCGATTTTTGATTTATGTTGTTTATGAAGTATCCTTCTTATCTTTGCATAATCTTCATTTTTGTTTTTTATCTTGTTAACTGTTATCTAGATTTCGGATCTCCTACCTTTGGCCAAGGTGGGATCCTCGATCCTCAGCTTTACGGAAACTGTGTAAGTTTTTAGCCGGGCATCTATTAAAAGTACATGTGATTGTTGGTTTATAAGTCCTTGCTGGAAGGACATGTATAAACACCCAAGTTCGCCTCGGTGGCGAGCCGAGAGGAAATGGTTAGTACATTAACAGTGAGAAGATAGGAGGAATAATTGAAAAAAGAGAGATCTTCATTAAGTTCTTTTGATCCGCTTGTAAACAACAGAAGTCAAATACATCATAAACACGGTAAAATAAATGACATGAAATTTAAACAACAGAATTTTAAAATCAGGATTGAAACTTTGCAGAGATTGTTGTGAGATTCCGACTAGCTGTAGTAGGGTTTGAGCTTGGTAGCATTCCAGGAGTTGTTTATTAGCTGCTTGCTTAGTGTCTCCAATATGTATGCCCCCGAGCCAGTTTTTGAGACGACCCTGTAGGGGCCTTCCCAATTCCTTGCTAACTTTCCTTCTTTTGAGTTTTTCAAACCGATGTCGGCTCGTCTGAGGACCAGATCCCCTACAGTAAAACTTCTTGGAACCACCCACTTGTTGTATTCTCGGGACTACCTTTCCTTTGCTTTTTTCTCTCGATCAGATGCGAGAGATCGGATCTCCTCGCTGAGAGTTAACTCTTCTTTTAACAAACCATCGTTCACTTCTACTGGACGTTCGGACACTCGAAAGGTGGGAATTCGAGTTTCAATAGGCAACACGGCCTCACAACCATATGTTAGTCGAAATGGGGTTTCTCCTGTCGAGGTGTGAATGATCGTTCGAATTGACCATAATACCTCGGGGAGGAGGTCAGCCCATGATCCCTCGTCTTCAAACAATCTCTTCTTCATCCCATCAATGATGATTTTATTCGCTGCTTCTGCCTGTCCGTTCGTCTGCGGGTGTTCGACCGATGAGAAATGGTGGGTGATGTGGAAGTGGTCGACCAGCTCTTGAAAAACCTTAGCTGTGAATTGTGTGCCATTGTTGGTCACTAGAGTATGTGGGACACCGAAACTAGCGATGACTTGTCTGAGAAAGAATTTTTGGATTTTAGCTGAAGAGATTGTGGCCAAAGCCTCGGCTTCGATCCATTTTGTGAAATAATCAATTGCGACCACCACAAACTTTAGCTGCCCCGGAGCTATTTTGAATTTCCCTATGATGTCCATTCCCCACTGATAGAAGGTCCATGGTGCGATCATTGAGTGGAGCTCCGTCGGGGGGCGTTGGAAAATCTTTCCGTGAAGCTGACAGGACTTACATCTTTTGACATGTTCTGAAGCATCGCTTAGAAGTGTAGGCCAGTAATAGCCTGCTCGGAGTACTTTGCGGGCTAGAGCTTTTGCACCTACATGGTGGCTCGAGATTCCTTCGTGAACCTCGGCCAGCACGAGATCGGCTTCAGCAGGGTTCAGACACTTCAGCATAGGGGAGTCCATTCCCCGTTTATACAAAGTGTCACCAATCATGGCGTACTGAGCAGCTTGCTTGACTATCTTTTTTCCTTGAGTGGGGTCGGTTGGTAGAACTTTGAATTTAAGATATTGCTTGATGGGTTCCATCCAATCGGTGGTCAGAGATAATGCCAGAACAACACTCGGCTGGTGGATAGTTTCTTGGACTAGGCTTTTGTTGTTTTCAGGACCTTTAGTGCTAGCGAGCTTGGAGAGAATATCAGCTCGCCCATTGGAGGACCTAGGGATGTGAGTGATGGAAAATTTAGGGAAGAGATCTGAGAGGGTTTTGACTTGCTCTAGGTATTTTTGGAGAATTGGTTCTTTATCTTGAAACTCACCTTTGACTTGAGATACAACTAACTGAGAATCGTTGAAAACTTCGATTTCTGAAGCCCCCATTTGGTGGGCCATCCGCAGGCCGGCTATCACCGCCTCATACTCTGCTTGGTTGTTTGAGGTGGGGAACTCAAACTTGAGGGAATATTCTATGCTGAGGCCCTCTGCGTTTTCAAGGATTATTCCGGCCCCAGCCCCCTTACTGTGGCTGGAACCATCAACATAAATCTTCCAAGGTTGGGGCTGGCTGGGATGGTTAAAGTCTGACAATTCTGAAACAAAGTCCGCCAAGACTTGGGACTTGAGAGTTCTCCTCGGCTCGTAGGTGATGTCGAACTCTGATAACTCAACGGACCAAGAGACCATCCTTCCCGCCAAGTCAGGTCGGTGAAGCACCTGCCTTATTGGCTGAGTTGTTTTGACCACAATGGGGTGGTTCTGAAAGTACTGCCGGAGTCTCCTAGCAGCAATTACCAGAGCAAAAGCGAGCTTCTCTATCTTGGAGTATCTTATTTCAGGTCCTTGGAGGGCCTTGCTGACAAAGTAGATGGGTCGCTCGGTACCTGAGTCGTCCTTGACCAGGGCCGAGCTAACAGATGTTTCACTAACAGACAAGTATAAAAACAGAATTTCTCCCTCCCGAGGACTTGTGAGGACGGGAGGGGCCGAGAGGTATTCCTTGAGTTCAGCAAACGCTTGTTCGCAAGAGTCATTCCAATGAAAAGTTTTGTTTTTTCTGAGAAGTTGGTACCACGGGAGGGCTTTTTTAGCTGCTTGAGGGAGGAATCTTGAGAGGGCTGCCATCCGACCAGTCAGCCTCTGGACCTCCTTCACATTAGATGGGCTATGCATGTTCAGAATAGCTTGGCATTTCTCTGGGTTGGCCTCGATACCCCTCTCTGTGAGCATGAAACCTAAAAAGGCCCCAGCCGGAACCCCGAAGGTGCACTTATCGGGGTTCAGGCGCATGTTGTACCTTCTGATTCTGTCCAAGATGGCTGCTAAATCCTGGGGATGATCTTCCTTTTTCTTGCTCTTGGCTATCATATCATCTATGTACACCTCAAGAGTAGGACCAATCATACCCGAGAAGACCTTGTTCATCATCCGCTGGTAGGTTGCGCCAGCGCTTTTAAATCCGAAAGGCATTACCGTATAGTAGTAAGTAGCCCTTTCAGTGATGAAGGCCGTTTTCTCCTGATCAAGAGGGTACATCGGGATTTGGTTGTACCCCGAGTATGCATCCATAAAAGAGAGGAGTTGGTAGCCAGCTGAGTTGTCCACTAGTTTGTCAATGATGGGGAGGGGATACTGGTCTTTTGGGCAAGCTTTGTTCAAGTCAGTGTAGTCGACGCACATGCGCCACTTCCCGTTTGATTTTTTGACCAATACTGTGTTTGAAAGCCATTCGGAGTAGTTGACCTCTCGGATGAATCCGGCAGAGAGGAGCTCGGCCACTTTCTCCTCAATTACTGCAGCTTTCTCTGTGCCTACCCTTCTCTTTTTCTGGGCGACCGGCTTGGCGGTCGGGTGAACGCTGAGACGATGACAAATTAGGTTTGGGTCAATCCCCGGCATATCAGCCGAGGTCCAAGCATAAAGGTCCTTGTTTTTCTTTAAAAGTTCAAGCATCTCTGCTCGTACTTTTTCTGAAAGGTTGGTTCCTAGCTTCACTTTCCTGCTCGGGAGCTCTTCATCTAACACAATGAATTCCCACTCACCTTGTGGGGTCGGTCTTGTATCATCCAACTCGGATATGACATCCAAGTCTGTCAAAAGTACATTTCCTTTGTTCAAACATAACTTTGGCTGAATTTCTTCAGGGCTTTTGAACTTTGCTAAACTAGCATTGTAGCACAGTCTAGCTTTTTCCTGCTCGGCTTGGATAGCGACAACAGTTCCGTCAAAGCCTTCGAATTTCATGGCCAGATGAACGGTCGAGATGACCGCACCGAAGGCCTGTAGGCATGTTCTGCCGAGGATGGCATTATATGCTGAGGGGCAGTCGACCACGAGAAACTTGATGATCTCGGTCCTGGCAAAGGGGTGGTTCCCAAGTGTTACCGGTAGTTGGATGTGTCCTTTAGGAACCACCGCATCTCTTGTAAAGTTGATTAACTTTCCCTCAAAAGGGGTTAGGTCAGAGGTTTTTAACTTCAAAGCTTCAAAAAGATTTAGGAACATGATATCTGCCGAACTCCCTTGGTCGACAAATATCCTGGCAACCTCATAGTTGCCTATCAGAGCAGTAATGACCATTGGGTCGTTGTGACCCGGGATTATTCCTTCAAGATCCTCATCCGAGAAACAGATAGTGACACTCTTTGTAGTTCTTTTGCGGATTGGATGGTCATGGATGGCAAGCACTTGGTTGATGTATTTTTTTCTATCAGATCTGTTTTCTCCTCCTCCCGCAAAACCTCCAGCTATGGTGTTGACTCTGAGGTTCTGCGGGGACTGGTCTGTGGCTACTTCTACCATAGCTATTCTTTGTGGGTTGGTTGGTTGTTGCTGACTGGCATGGTGGTCGGTTTGTCTAGTTGAGGGTCGGGCATTTCTGTCCGGGGATGGGGTCCTTCTCCGAGCATGTTGGTTGAGTGCCTCCCTGACATACTGTTGTAACTTGTCATCTCTTATCAATTGTTCAATCACATCTCTTAGCCAGGTGCACTCGTCCGTAGTATGCCCGTAACCTCCGTGGTACGAGCAGAACTTGGAACGATCCTGGCGCTGACTTCTTTTCAAGGGGGGAGGTCTTTCAATCATCCGAAGGTCGGTCTGCATTGTTTCTTGCAGGATCTGACTTCTTGGGACCGTGAGAGGGGTATATTCGTCGAACTTGGGTCGGATGACGCCAAACCTCCTATCACCCTTGGGTCCTCTTCCTCTATCCTCCCTCCTGTCGTCTCTTCTCGGCCTTCCTTGAGATGAATTCTCACCTCTCTCGCCTTTTTCTCTATGTTTCTGCCATTTGCTGAATTCTTCCAAATTTATAAACTTGGTAGATCGGTGCCTCAATTCTGCCATATCCCTCAGAGGCTTTCCCACTAGGGAATTCTTGAAGTCTCCGTTCCGAAGTCCCTGTGTGAAGAGAAAGACTGAGAAGCTTGGTTTGAGATTTGGAACAGATCCTGCCTCCGAGTGGAAGCGAGAGAGGTATTCTCTCAAGGGTTCTTCTGGGAGTTGCATAACTCCTGCTAGTGCGTGGTCGGACTTCGGCTGGACACAGCTAGCAGTATATCTGTTGAGAAAAACTCTCTTCATTTCTGCCCAGGAGTTAACAGAGTTCCTGGGCAGGGCCGAGTACCACCTCAAAACGGGTGGTTGCAGAGTCATTGAAAAGGCTCGGCACTTCATTAGATCTCCTCCATCCTAAAAGTTCATTGCACCTTCAAAAGATAAAATGTGTTCCAAGGGGTCGATTAACCCGTTATACTTCGCCACACTGGTGGGGCCGATGAATGCAGAGGGTGTCTCATAAGCCATGATTCGCGGAGTAAAGGGGTGGCCAGGGTGAGCGCTGTCGTCGGTCTAATAACTGGCTGCAAGGGCTGGATTTATTGGAAGTGGTGGGGGAAGGGCAATGGGGCCTTGAGGATCCTGGGCTGGTATGGTTACCGGGGCTATTTCTACTGCCCGTGCGGCAACCGCCTGCATGTGGATCTGCTGGAGCTCTGCTATGGCCCTTCCCTGCTTCTCCAACATTTGGGCTTGTTGTTTAATTATTTCTTCAAGCTGGGTTTCCCTTCGGCCTTGGGAGTGTCCCCTCTCTTCTTCGAAGACACGGACATCGATGGACCAGCCGGAGCCGTGGTTTGGTACACGATTGGGGGGGTTGGGGTTTGTTTGTCTAGAGTGAACGATGTATGGACCATTGTGAGTTCGGGTTGGTACTGAGTGGTGGCTGCGGGATGGGATTTCAAGTCTTACCGACGGCATGCTTTGGGCGGGAGGATTTCTTCCTTCCAGATCTCTTCCATTGTCAGCACTGCCTTCTTCCAGTCTCTGGCGGTTTCTTCCGGCCTGGTGGTTTGAACCGCGCGAGCTGTTTACGGCGTTTCCACGTTGGTTTACCATTTTTGAGTGGGGATAACAGTTTATCAGATCCCCACAGACGGCGCCAATGTCGTGTCTAGGACACGGTGTATCAGATATACCCCTAGCTCAAAGATATAGAGAGACCCAAGAACTAGTGGATGGACTGATGTTAGTATATGATTGCTTAGGTATGCTAGAGGTCCAGTTGGGACGACTAGGGTTTCCCTAATCACAGTGTGTGCAAATGTGCAATTAGGGAGAGAGAGAACGTACCAGAGCCCCTTGCTGGAAACAGCTATTTATAGGGGTGGCATTGTACCTTGTGGGCCTGTACGGAGGTCCAGCAAGGCTGCTAACGTGTCCCCTTTAGGTTAAGGGATGAGTCATTCATCCTTATCCTGTAGTGGAGAATCTTATCCCTGTTGGCAAGTTAGGCTCACGCGCCCCTAGCTCGGACTCCTTGGGGGGTAAGCCCCATGTGGTCGGTCCTGAGGCACCAGGATGGGTCCTAGGACAAGCACTCGGCCTGGGTAGGCGTGACCTATCAGATAGGATAATCTGGTCGGCCGAGTATGCTAAGGGTAGACCGAGGGTCGGTCTACCACAGAGACAAATCTAAATTTTCGCATCTCGTTCCAAAGGACCAAGGACATGTGACTTTCGGAGATAACAATCAAGGAAAGATTCATGGAGTGGGTAAAATAGGTACTCCTCCTAACCCTTGCATAAAAAATGTATTACATGTTGAGGGCCTAAAGCATAACTTGCTAAACATTAGTCAGTTATGTGATAAGGGCAATTGGGTTATTTTTGATTCTGATAGATGTATTATCGAGGGTAAAGTTGATAATCTTATAAAGCTAATTTCTCGCATGATAAACAATGTATATGTAATTGATTTTAACTCAATACCCTCAAATGATGCTAAATGTTTATTAAGTAAAGAGGATGAGTCGTGGCTATGGCATCGTAGAATAGGTCACATCCACGTGAATCATTTGAACAAAATTTCTTCTAAAAACATAGTAGTTGGTTTGCCAAAGCAAAATTTTTCTATTTCTAAAAAATGTGATCCGTGTTCAAAATCAAAACTCACGAGGGCATCTTTTCCTTCTAAAAATCTTGTTTTAACTCAAAGGCCCTTGGAATTTTTACATATGGATCTTTTTGGACCTTGTCAAACAAAAAAGCTTTGGTGGCAACTATTATTGTCTGGTTATTATGGATGACTATTCTAGGTACACATGGACATTATTCATTACTCATAAGAATGATGCATACCATGAATTTAAAAAGCTAGCTAAGATTGTTCAAAACCAAATGCATTTGACCATTGCATCCATTAAGACTGATCATGGTAGAGAATTTGAAAATCAATCTTTTGAAAAATTTTGCGAAAAACATGGTATTAAGCATTATTTTTCAGCTCCAAGGACTCCGGAACAAAATGGGGTTGTGGAGAGGAAAAATCGTTCATTAAAAGAGCTTTCAAGAACAATGCTTAATGACATGAATTTGCCTGCATATTTTTGGGCCGATGCAGTGATTACAACTTGCTATGTTATGAACCGTGTTTTGATACGACCTATTTTAAAGAAAACCCCCTATGAGCTTTACAAGGGGAGAAAACCAAATATTTCCCATTTTAAGGTCTTTGTATGTAAATGTTTTGTGCATAATAATGGTAGAGACAATCTAGGAAGTTTTGAGGCTAGAGCTGATGAGGGCATATTCCTTGGATATTCTGTTTCGAGCAAAGCATATAGGATTTACAATAAATCTCATAATACTATTGAAGAATCTATTCATGTATCATTTGATCCCAGAAAGCTGGGAAAGGTATCTGTTAATGACATTTCAGGTATCCTTGGAGATTTATGCATTGATGAGGATGAAGAGTCCAATGCTAAAGGAAAGGATCAATCCAAATGCAACGAAAAGCAAAATGAACCGGTGGAGGATAAAAATCAAGAACAATCCATGGAGATCAATGCTGATTTGCCTAAGGAATGGAGAACATCATGGCACCATCCAATTGACCAAATCATAGGTGATATCTCAAAAGGTGTAAGTACTCGCAATTCTATTAGCAATCTGTGTAACTATTTTGCTTTTGTTTCTCAAGTGGAGCCGAAGAATATTTCCGAGGCTACACTTGATGAACATTGGTTACTGGCTATGCAAGAAGAATTAAACTAGTTCGAAAGAAACCAGGTTTGGGAACTTGTTCCTAGGCCTGATTCTCATCCGATTATTGGAACTAAATGGATTTATAAAAACAAACTTGATGAGGCAGGTTTAATTGTTCGAAACAAAGCTAACCTAGTTGCACAAGGTTACAACCAGGAAGAGGGGATAGATTATGAGGAAACATTTGACCCTGTTTCTAGGTTGGAAGCCATTAGGTTGCCTTTAGCTTTTCATGCATTTTAGACTTTAAATTATATCAAATGGACGTAAAGAGTGCCTTTCTTAATGGTTTTATTAATGAAGAAGTGTATGTTTGTCAACCTCCTGGTTTTGAAAATTTTGAACACCCTGATTATGTTTTTAAACTGAAAAAGGATTTGTACAGACTCAAACAAGCTCCTAGAGCGTGGTATGAGCGTCTTAGCAAGTTTTTACTGGAAAATGATTTTGAAAGAGGGAAGGTTGATAACACGCTTTTTATCAAAAAGAAAGGAAAGGACATTCTTTTAGTTCAAATTTATGTAGATGATATTATTTTCGGTGCTACTAATGAAACCCTTTGCAAGGATTTTTCAAGTATAATGCAGGAATAGTTCGAGATGTCTATGATGGGCGAGCTAAACTTCTTTCTAGGATTGCAAATCAAACAAGCAAATGATGAAATTTTCATTAGTCAAACAAAATACTGCAAGGAACTATTGCAAATCAATAAGCACATCTTGCTATCTGGACAAAGACGAAGGAGGTAAATTTGTAGAAATCACTAAATATCAAGGTATAATCGGATCCTTTCTCTGTTTCACGGCAAGTAGGCCGAATATTATGTTTAGCGTATGTTTATGTGCACGTTTTTAAGCGAATCCAAAAGAAACGCACATGGTTGCTGCCAAACAAATTATGAAATATCTTTTTGGCACAACAGATATGAGTTTATGGTACCCCAAAGGTTCCGCTTGTAACCTTGTTGGGTATTCCGATTTTATTTTACTGGGTGCAAAGTAGATAGGAAAAGCACAAGCGACACTTGTCACCTCCTAGGTAATTCATTAGTATCATGGGCTAGCAAGAAACAGTCTAGTGTAGCCCTATCCACAGCTGAGGCTGAATATATCGCTGCGGGTAGCTGTTGTGCACAAATCTTATGGTTAAAACAACAACTCCTAGACTGTGGTGTAAGTCTAGATCACATTCCCATAAAATGTGATAACACAAGTGCAATTAGTATTACCAAAAACCCAGTGCAACATTCTCGCACTAAGCACATAGAGATTCGTCAACATTTCATACGTGATCATATTCAAAAGGGTGATTGTGTTATTGAGTATGTTGATACTTCGCGGCAGTTAGCTGACATCTTTACGAAACCGCTTCCAAAAGAAAATTTCTTTTTTATTCGTAGAGAAATTGGTTTAACTTCTGCCTCTCACCTGTAACATCCCGT
The DNA here is from genome assembly GCA_037953625.1 of Crotalaria pallida. Lineage (NCBI taxonomy): Eukaryota > Viridiplantae > Streptophyta > Magnoliopsida > Fabales > Fabaceae > Crotalaria > Crotalaria pallida. Next base: position 85,975,764 of record CM075649.1, read on the forward strand.
TATTTCTAATACCTCTAGCAAAATAATTAAATGATTTACTATGATGTTTTCAATATTTGAGTGTCATAATAAAATTTTGATTTCATCATTTTAATTGAAATATGCTCTGTAGTCAAAATAACTATAAATTTGTTATCATACGTTTTCCAAAAATAAAGTAGTACTTTTATTTAGTTTAATTAACATTTTGACAGGGAGCTCAAGTGATAAGGCTTAGAGGCATTTTTATAAATAGTTTCTTTAGAAAAATATGTTTAACTTAATATTTTGAGCTTCCCTGTAAATTTTCATAGTGTTCGGAGGCTGTTTTATTTTTAGCTTCTGCACCGGTTTAATATATTACCAGTATAAGTTATATGTAATGATCTTCTATTTCAAAATTATAAATGTTATATTTTATCAAGTTTAATATCAGGATTGAGAAAATATATTTACTTTTGAATTTCAATAATTTTCTTACGCAATAGCTATCCGGAGGGACCGGTAACTTTATTATTTTTCAATCCGTTTTGAGTAATTAAAAATACAATATTGTTTTACTTAATGTATTTTATGGTTTGGATAGTCTAACTTTTAGTTATAATCCAAAATACTTACACACATTGACCTAGAAATAAAAACAAAACATAAAAATATATAGATCATTCCCTAAACTACCCGGACCCCAACCCCACTGTTGGAAAAAAAAGGAAAAGAGAGTGTGGCCAGTAGCTGCAGTGGACCGACGACCAGCTCTGATGATACCCCTTTCTTTTTGAGTCTTGCTTTTTGTAAAAGTTGTGTTTGGTATTGTCAGAGTGTTTTATTTCTAATGGACTTGTAACTCTTTTGTATCAGACCTTTTATGACTTTTATCTACAACTAAGGTTCACTTCACGCATTTAAATATTCCGCTTGCTTTTAATATGTTTGGAAATCCGACATGCATCCGTTTTCTAAAGAAATCGCAATCGAGGGACTAAAGGTTTCATTCATGAAAATATTATTCATTGCGAAAACCCCTCGACTGCTTTTCAACTCCTTTTTAACTTTCCGGATTCCAACTCTCTGATTTTTATTTTCCAATCAAGTGTTTCGAAAAGAAAAATTTTCCACCCTAAATTTTGGAAAACCTTACAAGTCCAAATCAAATTAATTGTTTTTCCTAAAGAGGCGAGTGCGTTACAGTTTTGGTGGTATCAGAGCCGAAGGTCCTGCACCTGGTCCATAGTTATCCCCTAAAGATTAGATAGTTATAGGATTACGGTAGTTGTAGGATTTCAGTTCCCTTAGGTCTATTGTGATACTTCGCCTTTAGTGCAGGTTCACAATGGTAGCTAGGAATCAACGTAACTTAGCTGACGTTCTAGATAGGATCACTACGGTGATCGAGAACATGCAACAACAAGCTAACCAACCACCCCCAGACCAAGCGGGACAAGTCGAGTTCCGTAGTCTGTCCGAGTTCTGAAACTGTAACCCTCCGAGGTTTGAGGGAGGTTTCAAACCCGATGAGGCTAACAAATGGATAAGCGAACTGGACAAAATCTTCCAAACCTTAGGATGTACGGACGCTCAGCGGGTGACCTACGCCACGTATATGTTGTTCGGGAAAGCTGAAAACTGGTGGAAGCATGCTGCTCAACTTCTGGCTCACGAAGGTCGGGAAGTCACATGGCAATTGTTCACGGAAAAGTTTCTGGATAAGTACATTCACGAGGATCTGAGGCGTAAGAATGAGGTAGAGTTTCTGCAGCTGCAGCAAGGCGACATGACTGTGGGCGAATACACGGCTAAATTCGAGGAGTTGCTTAAGTATTCTCCTTACTTTCAGCAACACCCCGACGAACGAAGCAAGTGCATCAAGTTCGAGAATGGGCTAAGGCCGGATTTGAAAGTCGCCTTCAGCTATCAGAAGATTCAGAATTTCTCGACGCTGGTCGACATGTGCCGGGTTTATGAAGATGATAAGAGGGCTGAGGAGTCAAACTTTAGGGGCCAAAGGCCGCACTTCAAGCACAAGGGTAAAGGCAAGATGTCGGGACAAGCAGCAAGTTATCAGGGAAATGCTCTGCTGTGTGATAAGTGCAAGCGTCATCACTTCGGAGAGTTTTGTCGAAAGTCGTTTTCTGGTTGCTACAAGTGTGGAAAGCCGGGTCATTGGTCAAGAGACTGCAGAGAGCCCGAGAAGAATGACTCAAAGGGATCGGTGAACAGACCTATGGCTAGGGGGAAAGTGTTCACTCTCAGTGGTGCTGAAGCCAATCAAGCCTCTGATCTCGTGCAAGGTACCCTTCTTCTCAATATTCAACCTTGTAATGTTTTGTATGATTCCGGAGCTACTCATTCCTTTGTTTCGTATGAATGCGTGAATCGTTTGAATTTGCCCCTATCCGATTCACCATATTGCTTTAGAGTAGAGACCCCAACTAATTCCCCTGTCCTTACTTCCAAAGTCTGTCTAAACTGTTTGGTCGAGGTATTAGGCCGCGTCTCGAGTGTAGACCTAGTTTGTCTACCTTTGTCACAGTTAGATGTCATTCTGGGTATGGATTGGATGATGAGGAACCGAGTGGTCATCGACTGTGATAAGAAGATAGTCTTATACAAAGACCTTCAACCCTCGAACCCCGAACCCAAAGGCTTCATGTGTTTGTTCTCTGTGACGAGGGAAGAAGAGGAGATAGAGATAGGAGGAATACCGGTGGTAAAGGAGTTTCCGGAAGTGTTCACGGATGATGTGCCGGGGTTGCCGCCGAATCGAGAAATCGAGTTTGGTATCGATCTAATCCCAGGAGCTGGCCCAATCTCCATAGCACCGTATAGGATGGCGCCGCCGGAAATGGCTGAGTTGAAGAAGCAAGTAGAGGAGTTGCTACAGAAGCAATTGATCAGACCAAGTGTGTCTCCCTGGGGTACACCAGTGTTGTTTGTAAGAAAGAAGGACGGAAGTTTGCGGATGTGTGTGGACTACCGGAAGTTAAACAAGGTGACCATCAAGAACAAATACCCTCTGCCGAGGATAGACGATCTCATGGATCAAGTTCGTGGAGCTTCTATTTTCTCGAAGATTGATCTAAGATCTGGATACCATCAGATAAGGATTCGGGAACAGGACATCCCCAAGACGGCGTTTCGGTCTCGCTATGGGCATTATGAGTATGTGGTAATGTTGTTCGGTTTGACGAATGCTCCTGCTGTCTTTATGGACTACATGAACAGGGTCTTCAGACCGTACTTGGACTCGTTTGTAGTGATCTTTATCGATGATATCCTGATCTACTCAAAGAGTCCAGAGGAACATGCAGAACACTTAAGGATCATGTTGGAAGTGTTAAAGGAGAAGCAGTTGTACGCCAAACTCTCGAAGTGCGAGTTTTGGCTGGAGGAGGTTAAGTTTTTGGGACACGTGATCTCGAATGGAGGAATAGCTGTCGATCCAACAAAGGTTGAAGCAGTTCTTCGATGGGAACAACCTAAGACGGTAACGGAGGTCCGGAGTTTCTTAGGACTTGCCGGGTACTACCAGAGGTTTATCGAAGGATTTTCGAAGATCTCCCAACCTTTGACGAAGCTGACCAAGAAGGATCAACCTTTCGTCTGGAACTCGAAGTGCGAAGAGAGTTTCCAAAAGCTGAAGGAGAAGTTGACGACTTCATCGGTGTTAATCCTACCTGATCCGCAGAAGAGTTTTTATGTGTACTGCGACGCTTCAGGGCAAGGTCTCGGATGTGTGCTGATGCAAGAAGGCAAGGTCGTGGCATATGCATCAAGGCAGTTGAAGGTGCATGAGGTGAACTATCCGACGCACGACTTGGAGTTAGCCGCAATAGTTTTTGCTCTTAAGATCTGGAGGCACTATCTCTATGGTACTGTGTTCCGAGTATTCAGTGACCATAAGAGTTTGAAGTATCTCTTTGACCAGAAAGAGTTGAACATGAGACAACGTCGGTGGACGGAGTTTCTCAAGGATTATGATTTCGAACTCCACTATCATCCTGGAAAGGCGAATAAGGTTGCCGATGCCTTAAGCAGAAAGGCATTGCATGCGAGTGCCATGATGATCAAGGAGGCTGAGTTACTAGAGAAGTTTTGGGATATGAGTTTGATAATGGAAGTCGAGACAATAAGCTTAAAGTTAGGAATGTTGCATATCACGAATGAGTTTATGACTCTGATCCGCGAGCGACAACAAGAAGATGGTGAGCTTAGTGAAAAGAAAAGATTGGCATCTGAAGGGAAAGAGCTGAACTTTCAGGAGGGAAAGGATGGACTTCTTCGTTTCCAAACGAGGATATGCATTCCAAAGGACGCAAAACTTAGAAGAATGATATTGGAGGAAGCGCACAAGAGTCGGATGAGTATGCATCCGGGAACAACTAAGATGTATCAGGATCTGAAGAAGTTGTTTTGGTGGTCTGGATTAAAGAAAGATGTGGCTGAGTATGTAGCATCGTGTCTGATTTGTCAGAAGACGAAGGCCGAGCATAAGAAGCCAGGAGGAGAACTACAATGCTTGGAGGTCCCTCAGTGGAAATGGGACAGCATATCGATGGATTTCGTGACAAGTTTACCAAGGACGGATCGGAATTTCGATGCCATATGGGTTGTAGTAGACCGGTTAACTAAATCAGCGCATCTTATTCCCGTAAATATGCATTATTCGATGGAAAGGTTTGCTCAACTTTACGTTAATGAGGTGGTACAACTGCATGGTATACCTTCCAATATACTGTCTGACCGCGATCCAAGGTTTACGTCTCGGTTTTGGAACAGTCTGCATCAAGCCCTGGGCACGAAGTTAAAGATGGGATCTGCCTATCATCCTCAGACTGACGGGCAAACGGAGCGAACCATTCAGACATTGGAAGATATGTTACGAGCATGCGCTTTGGAGGAACAAAGAAGTTGGGATAAGGTGTTACCGTTGGTGGAGTTTACCTACAATAACAGTTATCATGCCAGTATTGGGATGGCACCGTTTGAAGCGTTGTATGGTAGAAAGTGTCAGACCCCACTATGTTGGTTCCAAGTGGGGGAGAATGCTTTAATCGGTCCAGAACTGGTACAAGAAACAACTGAAAAGATTAAGATGGTACAAGAGAAGATGAGGATCGCTCACGGAAGGCAAAAGTGTTATGCGGATAAAAGGAGAAGACCCCTTGAGTTTGCAGAAGGAGAGCATGTGTTTATCAAGGTATCCCTGATGAAAGGCGCAGGCAGAGCATTGAGAACCAAGAAACTTTCACCGAGGTTCATTGGTCCGTACCAGATCCTAAGGAAGATAGGCCCAGTCGCGTACCAGATAGCCTTACCACCCTCCTTGTCTAGTCTGCACAACGTCTTTCATGTTTCACAACTTCGAAAGTTTGTGCATGACCCCAACTCTATCTTAGATATCCGACCCGATGACCTGTCTATGCGAGAAAACCTAACCCTAGAAGCTGGCCCGATTTTTATAGCAGACCGCTGAATCAAGCAACTTAGAGGAAAAGAGATACCCTTGGTTAGAGTTGTTTGGGAACACAATGGTGTTCAAGAATCAACTTGGGAACCCGAATCAACAATGCGTAGAGAATATCCTGAGTTATTCCAGTAAAGCTGAATTTCGAGGACGAAATTCCTGTAAGTGGGGGAGAGTGTAACATCCCTGAATTTTAGCCCTAGATAATTCGTGCTTTGTGATTTAAAGTGTTTTGTCTTAGCTTGGTGTGTTAGGGTTTGATCGTGCTTAGATAGTAATCGTGATTAGGATTAGTGTAACCCTAATTAATTAAGCTTAGTCTTGTGTGGTTTTAAGTTAATTTGATTTGGTTTGGTTAGTCATGAGTGAGATTAGCTTGGTTAATGTGGAGCTTAAGGAACTAAGTGGATTAGATGAACCTAATGGGCCTTAAGAGTGTTATTGGGCCATGAAAATGTGTTTTGGGCCTTGTGTGTGTGTGTGCAAAACCGTGAGAAGTGGTGTGTGTGCATGTGAAGGCCCTAGCATGTGAGTGTGTGTGAAACCATGGTGTGATTTTGTGAATGCATGAGGAAGGTGAGTTGTCAAGCTTGTGTTTCATGCCTTGGTCAAAGTGCAAGGTGTCCACACTACCTTTTCTCCCTTTGCATGAAGGGGAGATGTGTCAACACTAAAGCCACCCTTATGCCACCTTTTCTCTTAACCTTTGACCATGAAACTTTTATAAAAGAGACCATGTGGTAATGGTCATCACTTTTCCCTTTTCTTTCCTTCATTCCACCGTGCCAATTCTTCATCACCTTCACCATTTCCTTTCTTCTTCCTTGGCCAAGAGGCTCACGGCCACCCTCCCAAACCACCACCATCCAACCTTTTTCTTCCATTAGACCAAGAAAATCTTCTCATACACTAAGACTAAGTCATGAATGTCCATCACGCATGAGCCATCAAGACTTAGAAGTTCAAGTTCAACCCCTTTTCCTTCTTGAAGGCTCACGGCCAAACCCCCATCACCACCCTTCATCAACCCAAACACTCACCAAACACAAAGAACCTTGGCATATTCATACCCTAGCTCTTGAATATGCCTTTTGCTTGAAGATTTGTGTTGAATAAATTTCAACTCAAGACCAAATAGACCTCACGGCCACACCATCATCAAGGCACTAGGATTTTGGCTTGGTTGATCAAGAGGAGTCTTAGAGTCTTGAAAGCTTAGGAGCAAAGTTTCAAGTGTCTAAGGAGGAGGGAGTTGCTCACGGTTTTGGTAAAGGGGAAAGCTCAAAGTTCTTAGTTTTTGTTTTGTGTCTTCAAAAGGTATGGAGAGAAGCTACACTCTTGCTAGAATAAGTTTTAAGCTTAGAAACTTTAGGTGAGTCACCATGAGACTCAAGGGCATTAGTTAGACTTTGATTTTGGGCTTGGAGGCCGAAATTGATGAATGTTGATATGTTATTATTGAATGTGCAATGCTGAATTTTATGCTTATGCTTTATGTTGGTAATTACCTTGCTTGCACTATGTTGTTATTAAAATGTTGATGCTGAAATTTCTATGAACATGCTTGTGTGTGTTGTTGTTAAAATGTTGGTGCTGAAATTTAGGAGTATACCTTGCATTGGTTAGAAACCGAATGGCCATGTGGTTAAGGGAATGTTTGGATCCTTGAAAGAACCAAGTTAAGCCTTAACTAAAGGAACCGAACCAATTAGGCCTTAAATGACACTTAGATGAGGTGATTAGGAGGAGGATCAATTCGGTTTTAGGTTCTAAACCTTGATTAGGAAGTTAACCCAATAACTAAGAATGGTTTAGCTAACTAAGTGATAATTGACCCAATCTCAGACAACTAAGTAGCACTTAGACCTAATTAAGTTCCCTCAACCGTGATTAGTCAACTAATCCAAGATTAGTTAGACTTAATCCTTGATTGACCTTGATTAGTCAACTAATCCAAGATTAGTTAGACTTAATCCTTGATTAGTGATCTTAAACCTTGATTAGTCAATTAATCCAAGATTAATTAGACTTAATCCTTGATTTGTGATCTTAAACCTTGATTAGTCAATTAATCCAAGATTAATTGGACATAATCCCTGATTAGACTTGATTAGTCAACTAATCCAAGATTAGTTAGGTTTAATCCTTGATTAAACCATGATTAGTCAACTAAAGTTAGACTTAATCCACGATTAGTCAATTAAGTCAAGCTTAACCTATGATTAGGGAGACCTAATTCAGGATTAATGAGACTAAGCTCCTGATTAGTGAGATTTAGTCCAAGATTAGTGGACTTAGTCCATGATTAAGTCAATCGAAGTCAGTTAAACCTAGTCTTAAGTGATTAGGATTCACTTAACCTAAGTCTTAAGTAGTTAAGACTTGATTATCCCAAGCTTTAGTCACTTAAGGTGACTTAGGTCAAGTAAGTGATGGGACTTTGACCAAACACTCAGACGTAGACGCGACCTAGGACTAGTACGACTCTGCTATGTCATCTGTGTGCTTAATTACTTATGGATACACGTTGAATGTCTATAGCTGTGTATGTATCCATGCTGGACTGATGTCAATGGATTATGACATAGTTGGATTAATAACGAAACTAGAACTTGAACATGTGCATGATAACCTAGGACTGCAAGAGTTGCATCGATAATATACATGACATGAACTAGGTTATCAGACCAGTCCCAATCTGAGGAACACCTACGCAGGTGGAAACACCGTAAGGCGTGCCGTTTACTACGCCGGATGAACCTGTGAACTGTTTTGTAACTGAACCGGACATTTTACGAAAGCCTGCACAGGGTTCACCGTAAGTCGTGCGGCGTCCGGGACGCACTATGCTGGTGGAAACACCGTAAGTCATGCCTTTGCGCTGGTAGACGTACCGTAAGTCGTGCCGCGTCTGGGACGCACTGTGCTGGTGGACGCACCGTAAGTCATGCCATGTTCTGGGAACACACCTACGCTGGTGGAAACACTGTAAGTCGTGCCGCGTCTGGGACGCACTATGCTGGTGGAAACACCGTAAGTCATGCCGTGTTCTGGGAACACACCTACGCTGGTGGAAACACTGTAAGTCGTGCCGCGTCTGGGACGCACTATGCTGGTGGAAACACCGTAAGTCATGCCTTTGCGCTGGCAGACGTGCCGTAAGTCGTGACGCGTCTGGGACGCACTGTGCAGGTGGACGCACCGTAAGTCATGACGTGTCTGGGACACACTGTTCCTCAGATCTGGACCCGGTGGACAGAGGCCTCATCGCGAAGAACATGTACATGCATCATGCCACTTAACTTGAAGATAATAACCAAACCGGTGTGCTCATATGTATATGCATTATTGTTTGGCTATTGCTGCTGTGTATCTGGTTGTGAATGCTAGGGCTTAGGCTTATTCGATTATGCGACTGTGTTAGGCTTACTCTCCCTGCCCTTGTAGGTGATGACCGGATGCCTACCTTGCATCAAGATTCGTCCGCTCCCTGATGGTGTTCGGGGCTGGACGAAGCCGGTGATCCCGGATTATGGAATAGCTGCAGTGGATCGACGACCAGCTCTGATGATACCCCTTTCTTTTTGAGTCTTGCTTTTTGTAAAAGTTGTGTTTGGTATTGTCAGAGTGTTTTATTTCTAATGGAATTGTAACTCTTTTGTATCAGACCTTTTATGACTTTTATCTACAACTAAGGTTCACTTCACGCATTTAAATATTCCGCTTGCTTTTAATATGTTTGGAAATCCGACATTCATCCGTTTTCTAAAGAACTCGCAATCGAGGGACTAAAGGTTTCATTCATGAAAATATTATTCATTGCGAAAACCCCTCGACTGCTTTTCAACTCCTTTTTAACTTTCCGGATTCCAACTCTCTGATTTTTATTTTCCAATCAAGTGTTTCGAAAAGAAAAATTTTCCACCCTAAATTTTGGAAAACCTTACAAGTCCAAATCAAATTAATTGTTTTTCCTAAAGAGGCGAGTGCGTTACAATCTTGGGTATGGATTGGTTGATGAAGAACCAAGTGATCATTAATTGCGAGAGAAAGACAATCCAATATAAAACCCTTGAACCCGAAGGTTACATGTGTTTATTCTCTGCTACCAGAGAAGGAGAGACAAGGCCAATAGAAGAAATTCCTGTGGTGAGGGAATTTCCGGAAGTATTTCCTGAAGAGATACCAGGATTACCTCCGAAGCAAGAAATAGAGTTTGGGATTGACTTAGTTCTTGGAGCTGGTCCCATCTCTATTGCTCCTTATAGAATGGCACCACCGGAAATGGCAGAAATGAAAAAGCAGATAGAGGAGTTGTTACAGAAACAGATGATTAGGCCAAGTGTTTCGCCTTGGGGAGCTCCACTACTGTTTGTAAAGAAGAAGGATGGAAGTATGAGAATGTGTGTGGACTACAGACAGTTGAATAAGGTCACCATTAAGAATAAGTATCCTTTGCCAAGGATTGATGACCTTATGGATCAAGTTAAAGGAGCTACAGTGTTTTCAAAGATTGATATGAGATCGGGCTATCATCAGATCAGGATAAAGGAGGAAGATCTACCCAAGACTGCATTTCGATCTCGATACGGTCATTATGAGTATGTTGTGATGCCGTTCGGATTGACTAATGCACCTGCTATTTTCATGGATTATATGAATCGGATCTTTAGACCATACCTGGATTTGTTTGTAGTGGTGTTCATAGATGATATTTTGGTCTATTCTAAGAGTCCGGAGGAGCATGAAGAACATCTCAGGATTGTGTTGAAGGTCCTGAAGGAGAAGCAGTTGTATGCCAAACTTGCGAAATGTGAGTTTTGGTTGAATGAAGTAAAGTTTCTTGGGCATGTGATCTCTAAGGAAGGAATTGCGATGGATCCAGCAAAGGTGAGTTCAGTGTTGAAATGGGAACAGCCTAAGACTGTGACTGAGGTGAGAAGTTTCTTAGGGCTGGCTAGATACTATCGTCGGTTTATAGAAGGATTTTCCAAAGATTGCATTACCTTTAACCAAGTTGACTCGGAAAGATCAACCGTTTGTGTGGGACGACAGGTGTGAAAGTAGTTTCGGAGAGTTGAAGGAAAGGTTAACATCGTCTCCTGTGTTAATCTTACCTGACCCTCATAAGAGTTTTGAGGTGTACTGTGATGCATCTAAGCAAGGACTTGGGTGTGTGTTGTAACACCCCGAAATTTTAATCCCTGATTAATGAAATGTTAATTATAAAGTTTATTATAATTAATTATTTCCATTCTTAATCTTCGATTAAAATCTGTATTTATGCATTTAGGGAATGTGTGTGAATTTATTTATTAAGTGTAAGTATGCATAAAATAAATATTTTGCATATTAGTCCCTGAGTTGGGACGTAGAGGTAATTATAGGAAAGGTTTTGGAGGGAAAGTAAATAAAATTATTATTTTTCAAAAACTGGACAAAACACTCGAGTATTTTCTCGACTACTCGAGTATTCTGGACAGAGTTGCACGAGTTAGTGCGTTTGGTGAGTCACCACCACCGATTCCCTCTCCTTGCCACGAATACTCCATCCTCAACACTTCAACGCAGTCGTGTCGACATGCATGAGCTCGATTGAGGTCTATAAAAGCCAATCAACACCGAATGGTTGAAGCATTTGGTCAAAATCGGATTAGTTGTTCAAGCTAGGGTTCTTGATTTGTTTCCTTCGATTCTCCCTCTGTGCTTGAAGTTAAGATACAAGCTATATACCAATACAAAGCTCACATCACGAACTTTGTATAGACATAAAATTTGTGAGCTGAGTGTGAGTGTGTTGGTAGAATTTAAGCTTGGAAGTTGAAGCTGTTGCTGTCAAACCTTTTCCTGGAGCTCACTTTGAGTTCGATTTTTGGTAAGCTCACGAGTTCTTTGAGTCTCAATTTGATTTCTATAGTTAGAACGTGTTGCATAGAGTTTAGAAATTCTAATTTCCCCAATTTCTATCTCTGTTTCATATGTCAACCAATTCCATTTTGGACCTCCACTCAAAACTGTTCTGCATGTGATGCTTGAAGTTGTTCTGGGTGCTGTGGAGCTTTTTCTTGCAAATCCTTTGTTGAGTCAAGTCTGAGAGGTAAGGGGAAGTTGTTTTATGCACTATATAGAGTTTAAATTCCATGATTTTCATTAGAGAGCCACCAAGAGGCTCTAAAGGCTTAGATTGAATAGGAACTTTGGTTGGGAGACCAACTCATGCTCTATGGTTGTTTTGAGCAAGTTTCATATGATGCATGCAAGCTGTATTGAGCTTTATTTCATGAGTTTGTTGAGTATTTTGCAATTTGAGGTGTTAAGTTGTGAAATTGTATGTTTTATGCATAAACTCTTGATTCTCTGTTAAATTTGTTAATTGATGAGTTGTGAGTGTTTGAGCATGTTTAATATGTGTTGTATAAACTCTGTTAATCATTGGATTGGACTAAAAATGGTTAGAATTGAAAATGGTATGTTAAAACCAAGTTTCCAGTCTGTTCTGCAAGAAAAGACTCGAGTACTTGGCTTGATACTCGAGTAAAACTTTGATAAAACAGTGTATTTTGTGTAAGAACACTCGAGTACCAGGCCCAGAACTCGAGTATTAACTGATGCATGGGGACACTCTATGGCAAACCACTCGAGTAATGCAGGGGTCACTCGAGTGTTCTGGAATTGATGAAGAACACTCGAGTACTCATGAATCACTCGAGTATTTTTATGAATCTGAAACTCAAATCCCCAGAAAGACATGAACAACTCGAGTAATTGAGAACTACTCGAGTAATCTGGAAATAACTGAAAAACACTCGAGTATTCTGAGGAAAACTCGAGTATTTTACCTAGATATTTAAAAATACCATTTTTAATTCTGAATCATTAATTAATACTTAAATGACAATAATCCAAGTGATCTAAGACTTAAGGGAACACTGATTGATGATATAATAAATTTTCGTTTGAATGACGAGACGCTGCTCGGGTGGCATGTCGGGTATTATTAACAAGAAAAACATCAATCAATTCCTTTAAGCGAAATTTAATGCATACATTTTGGAGTCTGGATGATAGATCGTTTATCATGTTTTGATAACATGTGGAGGGCCTCTGGGAGTGCCAATTGACGACTCGCTTAATGACACGTTATGGTTGACGACGTGGTCGACTTAGTGGGATGCCGATATGGTTATACCGTTTGGATGACGGGACGTGCTCGAGTGGCACGGATTCCAAGCTTGTCGTGTACATTCTTGGTGAACGTACGAATGTTGTACACCTAGGAGTACAACGCACTGTTGAGTGCTGGACGAAGTAAAGGATGGACGTCAGAGAGTGACATAGAATGATGGAGATAGGTTTGAATGCTAAGTTCATTCATCATGCCACTCATTTAATCTAATGTTGATAAATGAAACAAGTATGAGCATCCTACTTGCATCCTATATCTGCTAAATGCTAAGTGTGATTGTTGTTTATTGTTGCATGAATATACCTTCGCATTGTACATACATTTATGCTCTATTGATTATGTGTATAGAAATGCTTACCCCTATGCCCTTGTAGGTGATGTCACGTTACATCGCTTGCATCGAGATCCGACCACTTCCTAGTGGTACATGGATCTACGAGGACCATCGCGCGGTGTTCGAGGGAGAGGTAGAGGTTACCTTATACCACCCGAACCCGCTGATTCGATTTCGTCCTCGTAGCTTTAGGATTCCCATCATATACACTATGCACGTACCCCCTTTTTACACATATCATGGACCACCTCCCACACGACCAACTCGCTCTTATCACAGTTTTCGTTTTAGACTTACCCGCTCACACCCTTTTTCTTTGAGAGTCGTCCGCAAGGAGACTCCCCCTTCTGATCTGAGGAGCCCAGTTAGGGTCACACCATCTCCTGACCCCGTACCCAGTGGTAGGGTACACTCTCCATCGGATGAGATCGAGGAGGATCCCATGGAGGACGAGAGCGGAGGCGAGCCTGTCGCTCATTCCACCGGGAGTCAGTGGAGGGATGATGATCCCTAGGTATGTGTATATGGTATATGATGAGGATCAGGGGATCCGATGTGGGGATGTTGTGGAGGAGACACTGCTGCTGCTGCTGTTGATGTTGATGATGATGTTTTCTTTTGCTACCTGGAGACTACTACTACTATCACTACTACTACTGATGTTGCCAGATATATGTGACCACCTCTAGAGTTCCTGTTTTGATATGTATATTTTGTAGATATGCTTTTGAGAGCTCTAGGGCTATGGTTATATATGGATATAGATCTGTTATGGACTTGTAGTTGGATCTTGGAGATCTGATCTTGGAACTATGTACTCTATATGTACTCTATGACTTACTTTTATATATATGTGCAAACTATGTTTATAATTATGCATAGTTCCACTGTTTCCGCTTACTCTGATTTAATTTGATTTAAAGAATTCGGCTACGAGATTTGAAAATGGTATCAGTTCTACGAAAGAAACAAATGGATAGTATCGCCTAATTTTACTATGAAAATGTCTTTTCAAAAGTATCGATGCTATCGGAAGTTATGAAAAGATTTTCTTATTTTAGCAAATGCCGAATTCAATACAATGTTTTAAATGATACGAATTATTCTCTCCAAGAGCTCCATATTTTGATTTGTGCACCCGTTCTGAAAGAAACTTTTATTTATACATTTTCTAAATACTTACAAGTCCATATATTATCCGATATAATAGTGTAATTAGTATATTAATTACTGTCAAATGAGAAGGGTGTCACACTGAGTGGTATTAGAGAAAAAGTCAGATCCTGTAGTAGTTGAAGTAGTTCCAGAAAGATAGCCATCAACATCAAGCAGGTATCCACAAGGCATATTTATTGTTTTGAATGCTAGTATCTTGCTTGTTTTGAGCATTAGATACAATTGAATGTTCTGTTTGAGGTTTTAGTTAAGACCCTAGTATAGGTGGTGTGATGAATGTTTATTTAGTTAAACATATGTGACCATAAGTCCATAGCGCAGGTCTATTATGGCAACTAGAAACCAAAATCACACCAATGCGATGTTAGAGAGGATTACCGCAGTGTTGGAGACCATGCAACAACAATCTCAGCAACCACCTCAATCGGCTAATCCCCCTCACCAGTGCAATGTGGGCAACACTGAGACAAAGAGTTTGGCAGATTTTAGGAGTTGTAATCCACGCAAATTCGAAGGAGGATTTAAACCTGAGGAGGCCAATAAGTGGATTCACAGCATGGACAAGATTTTGAGAACTTTGTGTTGAAACTGAGTGTTGAAACTCATTGTTTCCCTCTTAGTGTTTTGATGATGACACAACACAATTTACATATGCTTAACAGGTTCAGGTACTTTGAAGATTGCAAAGACGGTTTTCAAGTTGAAGATCTAGCTTTAGGCTTAGATATCTTTGTAAGGCAGTTAATACTCTTAAGCACATAGATTTATAACCTATGTGATGATGACATTATTTTTCTTGAAAAACCTAGAAGAAGTCTTTTTAAATCTTTTGCTCCAGGAATCTTATTTGTGAAAAATGTCTTGTGAAAACCTTTGGTTACAACCTTTTTCATGAAAATCTATTTTTTATATGGAGTAATCGATTAACCCTTCTGGTATAACCGATTACTTAATGCAACTTGTAACCAGAGAGAATGTAATGGATTAATTAGGATCTTGTAATGGATTACTTCCTTGAACTGGTCATTTAGGTGCAAGTAATTGATTAACAGAAACTAATAATCGATTATATTTCAATGCTACAACTTTTGTGAAAAACCTGAGAGCATGTAATCGATTATCATGACCAAAGTAATCGATTATTTTATTAAAATTTTGAAAAACGTGCTGAAATCAAACATGATGCCCAGAATGATTTGTTTCCATTTCTGGATGATCTTGCTTTGATTTGTTGGCTACTTCTTCTACCTTTTTATATTTTATTTCTTTTTGAATTTTAAAAAGAGAGAGCCTTTTCTTCTTCTCCTTCTCTAAATTCTTTTGAAAACTTTCTGAGAAGAATCATCATCATCATCATCATAGTGTTATAGCCTTGATTTTGCTTGAGTTTATTATTTTGCTATAGGACTCAATTGTAGTATCTGCTCTACTTAGAGAGCTTATTTTTAGTTGCACACTTTCTTTCGTGCAAAATCATATCTTTGTAAGGGGTGTGACAACCTTAATGTTTAAGGAGTGTTTTCCCTTAGGATAGAACGTGTGTTGCGTTCATAGCGTGAGATAACCCTTGTGTTTTGGGTAGCGCTATACGAACGGTGGGATTCCTAGTAGTTAGGCTATTTGTATTTGAGGTCCCTTGCGAACGGTGGGATTCCTAGTAGCTTGCGGGGCGCTCTGGATGTACTTGGGGACGCAGTTGCGTCTTGGTTTAGTGAAAAGCTCAAGTGGGTCGCTTGAGGACTGGATGTAGGCGTTGTTGGCCGAACCAGGATAAAATTCTCCGGTGCATAATTTCCTATCCCTTATCTTTTACTTTCCGTACGTTTATGTTGTGTTATTCTTATTTTTGTGATTAAAAGTGCTTTCAAGATTTAATCTATATAACACGAGGATTGTGATTTTTTTTATGTAATGATTTCATAAATCAATCCCGTGTATATTATGTTTTTCATATTCATAAGTAATATTATTTAAGTTGTTTGCTTAAAAACGTTTTAAATCGTTCTTTAAGTCTTCCGCTCGTTTTAATCTCTGTTATTTTCGAAAAGAACGTTTTATTTCGATTTATTTTCAAAGTTTTGTAAACACCTAATTCACCCCCCCTCTTGGGTGATTCTCGCCAATACCACCAATTATTCCAACAATTGGTATCAGAGCTTCGTGCTCTGGTAACAAGCTTAACCGCTTGAGTTAAAGATCCTTGGTTGATTGGCTTATTGGGATATTTGTTTTTGATTTTAAAATGGAGGGTATTTTGTTCGATGAAGCACCAATTTTCAATGGAGAAAATTATTTGTATTGGAGTGCTAGAATGAAATTTTATTTACAATCAATAAATTATCGCTTATGGCTTTCTGTGCAAAATGATTTTGATTTAAAACCAAAAAATGTTTTAAATGAATTTGACAAAAAATGTTTTGCCTTGAATATTCAAGCAATGCAGATTTTAAGGAATGCCTTAAATAATGAAGCATATGCTAAAATCAAGGATTGTCACAATGCTAAATGTATTTGGGATACTTTACACTCTTATTATGCTACTGATGATCTTTTGGAAAGTGTAAGTGTTCACAGATGTTGTCAGGAGACTCAGAAAGAGAAAAACTTGAAGGATGAATGGACTCTCTCTCATGACAAAGTTTTGAATGATGACACCCATAGCATGAGGAGCATTTCGTCAGATGAAAAAGATGATGATAATTTAGAAAAACTGTTTGAAACATTCTTGGGATCATATTTGGAATCAAGTTCTTCAGATGAGGATTCAGAAGACACTGAAAGTGCATCACATTCTTACACTCCTCACGAGGTAACTTTGATTAATTCTCATTCCCAAATTCCTCATAGTACTCATAATGTTTTGAGAGATGATTTGAAAAATAATAGCACCTCTACAAGAAATGAAAAATGTATTTTTATTGAAAAAGTGGTTGAGGTTGCTTCTTGTGACTCTCATTGTAGCTCAAAATTCCTTTGTTCAAACTCCTTTCTTGACAATTCTAATAAGAATGTGGAAATTCAAAAGTCAAGCAAAGAGGTTAGCAAATGTGATTCTGAATACAAAGATCACAAGTTTGTGTTTTGCAAAAATGATTTTAGAAAATCCAAAACATCTCCCAAAATCATTATTTGTAACTACTATGGTCGTTCGGGTCATATTTCTCATTTATGCATGTATAAGAAAAATCAATATATGAGAAATAAAATGAAATGGGTTTCAAAGTTTTCTGAGGAATCTAAATCTAATCCCCTTGGACCCAAAATGAGATGGGTACCAAAAACTTCTTCTTGTAACAGGATGGAACATCATATATTACCCAAGGAAAAACCAAGAAGGATACTAAGAGACAAATTCATCACATGGTCCCCTTGGATATCTGAAGACAGATGGAGTAACCAAAGAAGTATAGCCCCATCAAGATCAACAGCCTCAAATGGAAGAAATGGAAAGTACATATTAATGAAAAATCATAGAAGGAATTATTGGTCTAGAACAAAGTCACCTTGGCACAAAGCAATTGAGAAAAAGGATCATTGGCCAAAGGCAAAAGCTCCATGGCATACAAAGTCTGAGGTAAACAGGTCATATACCTTTTATAATTATGATTATTCAAGAACATACTTTGACTATTCCAAGCTATACTAATTTTAGAAAATAAATCATGTGTTGAAAATTTTATCATCACATGATCATCATATCTTGGAAATGTCAAAGAACTTCACAAAATGTTATTTAGTACAAACTTGAGGTAATCAAGTTAGTATCAAATGCATATTATGATTAATCTTGGTATAACTCATACTTATAATAAGCATATGATTTGTTATATTATTTTCTTTGATCTATTTCAGTAAATTAAAGAGCTCATTTGTTTATTTTATTAATGTATCTAACTTGAGCATTGGAGATAGCCAGAACCATTTGTTTTGTAGGAAACAGGTCTCTTAAAGGTAAGTTGACCACAAGCTGAATGTCACTAACGGTTCCTGGCATCAGAAATCATGCATCAGAAGTTATTAAAGTTTGTCAGTCAGAAAAGGAGGTTTCTGAAGTTTGTGCATAAGTAATCGATTACTCTACAACAGTAATCGATTACCACGTGAATTTTTGAACCTGTTATGATCAGTTATGAAGAAATAATGGATTAAAGGATCAGAAGAATCGATTAAATCTGCAGCATCATGCAAATCATCAGAGGCAGTATAATCGATTAAAGGAGTGGATATAATCGAGTATAAATGTTGCATCAGTTCTGACCAGAGGAGAAATAATCGATTAAAAGCATAAAAGGAATCGATTAATGGAAGAGGTAATCGATTATATCAAGGAAATAATCGATTATCGGCTACAATATCTGAAAAAAAAGGGGAAAAGTGCAGATCGTGTGGGCCTTTTGACCCAAGTTGACCAAGTGTGGACCACAAGTTGAATAAACCCTAGCCACACACCTTCTTACACACTCTCTCTCTTCCCATAAAAAAAATCCTACGGCCTCCTCTTTCTCTCTCTCCCACGATACTCTCTCCTTCCCACTTCATCTTCTTCCTTCTTCCACCAAACTCCATAACCACCCACAAACCTTCATCAAACCTTCACCATTCTCACTCATATCTCTTCCTTTCTCACGTAAACCTTCATCTTCTCCACTTCTCTCATCAAAACCGCCCCTCTCTCTTTTCCTCTCTCTCATACGGTTTTCTTCTTCCACTTCCATAACCACCATTGAAACCACTAGTTCTTGCTCAAAATTGTCAAAACCTTACTCTACATGCTTGGTTAAACTTGGTTTTCTCAAGGTTTGCATGTTTCATGGCACTTGATCTTCATGTTCAGATCCGGTTCTTCATCACTGGTTCAAGAGTGTTGATGTGAAAAGATTTCGGTTCGCTGGTTTAGCAAGTTTTTGGTTTTCTGGTTCAGATTGGCGCTCGGTTCACAGTCTGGTTCAGTTCTCTCGGTTTGTTTTGGTTCGGTTCAGAATGTATTGAAGCTACTCGGTCTGTTGCTCTGTTGTCGGTTCGGTTCAGTATTGATAAGATCTTCGGTTCAGAAGCAAATGTGCTAGCTGTTCTGGTTCAGTGTTCGGTTCTGCTTCGGTTCAGTGTTTCTTCTCCGGTTCAGGTTATCAGTTCACTGTTCTTCTTCTTCAGTATCTCCATGTTAAATATAAGGATATGTTGATATGCTGTTCATTGATGATATCATGAAGTTGATACTGCTGAGTTAAGTATCTGGTAGTCTGGTTTATTATCTGTGTTATGCTGCATACTGTCTGGTGAGCATAGTCTGTTGCTTTGGTTCAAGTTGATTCAGAATCCTACATTTGACAAATTTTTGTGCTGAGATCATGTCATCCCGTGACACGAAAAGAAGGGTAGTCATTGAGGAATCAGATAAGGATAAGCCTTCACCTCCGGTTGTTCAGAGAAGGGCTCAACCTTCATCTAGCAGAGCTCCTAGGCCTCATAGGACTAGACAAAGCGATGCAGGTCCTTCTGTTCCACCTCCACCTGTTCACCAACCGATTGCTTTGGAAAAGTTGAATCGCTGGTTTTCTAACCCTGCCCAGATAATGGATTATGAAAAGTACATTGCTGCCTGTTCTGTGATTTCTCCAAGGTTCCTTGATGCTGAAACTTTTGATGTTGATGACTGTAATCTCCCTGCTGTAGTGCTCTTGAAAAAAAAGGTCTTTATGAATTCAGTACTATTGGAGGAGACTACTATGAAGATTTAGTCAGGGTCTTCTACACTAATCTTGTCTGGAAAGCGGATGAACAGACTCTCTATTCCGAGGTTAAAGGGAAAGGCATCAAAATCAGTTTGAACACTTGGATTAACATTACTCACTTGCCCATGGATGGTATCACTTTCACTGGCTCTAGTTCTGAGAGTCTATGGGGAGACGAGTATGACAAGAAAGCTGCAAAAGAAGAATTCATTGATGACCGCATCCCTGCTGGAAAAGTGATGACTTCTGGAAATCTGAAATTTGTGTATCGAGTTCTTCACTTCATTTTGACTCGTTGCCTGATTCCTAGGCAAGGGAATTACTTTAGGGTACTTGAGTCTGATTATATTATCTTCCGGGCTTGGTTTCTCAATAAACCGATCAATTGGGGTTGGTTTATCTTGAATCACATGATTGAGACTGCTGCAAAAGTCTGACGATCTATTGATGATGATATGAAGAATAAGACGTCAAAACTTCCATATGCTACAGTGATAACCAACATTCTCAGACGATTCCGAGTTCCCTTGAACGGAGAAGCCCGAACTGCTCCTAACGCTGATATGCGTATGGACACCAATTTCTTGGGTCACATGGGTTGGATCAATATCGAAGATATAGGTTGGATGCCCAAGACTCAGCGTCGGGAACGCAAGTCCAACCACAATTACAACCCAGATGAAGAAGATCAACAACAGCAGCCACAACCAGATAATGCACCAGCTCAAGATTCTGATTACATTCCGCTACAAGCTCTCTATCCACCATATCACATTCCTTCATACATGCAGTTGTTCATGGACGATGTCCGAGGATACATGAGGCGTTCTGATGAACACATGCAGTCAGTGGACACTTCGCTTGCACAGCTCACCTCCGGCATGGAACAGATGCACGTCGATATGGAGGCAGTGCAGCAAGAGATATATCATCTGAGGAATCATAACCGTCCTCCGTTCCAGTGATAGCTCAGCTTGTGGCACCTCACTCTGTTCTCTCAGTTTATATATTTTATGCTATTTGGATATTTTATGCTTATGCTCGTAACCCCCTAGTACTGTTATTGGTTATGTTTTTCTTGTTCCTGGATTTCGTGATATTCTCTGACTTGTTTGGATTCAGCTCATTGCATTATGACAATTTTATCCTTTTGGTGTGTTATTTATATTTTTTGTCATATGCTATTTCTCTTGTCCCTCTTCACCTTTTTGATGATGTCAAAAGGGGGAGAAAAAGGAGAAAAAGGAGCAAAGGAGATTCATGAGGTATCTTGTAGAAAAAAGGAGAAAACAGGTTGCTTGTGAAAAATGTTGATCATGTTCAGTACAGGTTTATCATGTTCATGATATTTCATAAATTCAGGGGGAGCTCAGTTTGAGAGCTTATGATGAGCTTGATTTATATTGTGGTGCTCTTATGTATTTAAAGAGCCATATGTTTTGAATGTTTTATTCGTACTAACCTTTGTTTTGCAGGTAGTGTTTGTCATCATCAAAAAGGGGGAGTGTTGAAACTGAGTGTCGAAACTCATTGTTTCCCTCTTAGTGTTTTGATGATGACACAACACAATTTACATATGCTTAACAGGTTCAGGTACTTTGAAGATTGCAAAGATGGTTTTCAAGTTGAAGATCTAGCTTTAGGCTTAGATATCTTTGTAAGGCAGTTAATACTCTAAAGCACTTAGATTTATAACCTATGTGATGATGACATTATTTTTCTTGAAAAACCTAGAAGAAGTCTTTTTAAATCTTTTGCTCCAGGAATCTTATTTGTGAAAAATGTCTTGTGAAAACCTTTGGTTACAACCTTTTTCATGAAAATCTATTTTTTATATGGAGTAATCGATTAACCCTTATGGTATAACCGATTACTTAATGCAACTTGTAACCAGAGAGAATGTAATAGATTAATTAGGATCTTGTAATGGATTACTTCCTTGAACTGGTCATTTAGGTGCAAGTAATCGATTACCAGAAACTAATAATCGATTATATTTCAATGCTGCAACTTTTGTGAAAAACCTGAGAGCATGTAATCGATTATCATGACCAAAGTAATCGATTGTTTTATTCAAATTTTGAAAAACGCGCTGAAATCAAACATGATGCCCAGAATGATTTGTTTCCATTTCTGGATGATCTTGCTTTGCTTTGTTGGCTGCTTCTTCTACCTTTTTATATTTTCTTTCTTTTTGAATTTTAAAAAGAGAGAGAGCCTTTTCTTCTTCTCCTTCTCTAAATTCTTTTGAAAACTTTCTGAGAAGAATCATCATCATCATCATCATAGTGTTATAGCCTTGAGTTTGCTTGAGTTTATTATTTTGCTATAGGACTCAATTGTAGTATCTGCTCTACTTAGAGAGCTTATTGTTAGTTGCACACTTTCTTTCGTGCAAAATCATATCTTTGTAAGGGGTGTGACAGCCTTAGTGTTTAAGGAGTGTTTTCCCTTAGGATAGAACGTGTGCTGCGTTCATAGGGTGAGATAACCCTTGTGTTTTGGGTAGCGCTATACGAATGGTGGGATTCCTAGTAGTTAGGCTATTTGTATTTGAGGTCCCTTGCGAACAGTGGGATTCCTAGTAGCTTGCGGGGTGCTCTGGATGTACTTGGGGACGCAGTTGCGTCTTGGTTTAGTAAAAAGCTCAAGTGGGTCGCTTGAGGACTGGATGTAGGCGTTGTTGGCCAAACCAGGATAAAATTCTCCGGTGCATAATTTCCTATCCCTTATCTTTTACTTTCCGTACATTTATGTTGTGTTATTCGTATTTTCGTGATTAAAAGTGCTTTCAAGATTTAATCTATATAACACGAGGATTGTGATTTTTTTATGTAATGATTTCATAAATCAATCCCGTGTATATTATGTTTTTCATATTCATAAGTAATATTATTTAAATTGTTTGCTTAAAAATGTTTTAAATCGTTCTTTAAGTCTTCCGCTCGTTTTAATTTCGATTTATTTTCAAAGTTTTGTAAACACCCAATTCACCCCCCCTCTTGGGTGATTCTCACCAATACCACCAATTATTCCAACACTTTGGATTGCACGAAAGCTCAGAAAGTAGCATATGCAGTCTACATGCTAGAGGATGAAGCTGAAAACTGGTGGAATCACACGGTTCAGCTCCAACATTATGAAGGAAGGGATGTGAATTGGGGTGTATTTATGGAGAAGTTTCTCAATAAATACTTCCCTGAGGATTTGAGGAGAAAGAAGGAGGTGGAGTTTTTGCAGCTGAAACAGGGAAGCATGAGTGTGGGTGAGTACGCGGCCAAGTTCGAGGTGTTGATGAAGTACTCTCCATACTATCAGAACAACCCCGATGAAAGGAGCAAGTGTATCAAGTTTGAGGGAGGCTTGAGGCCCAAGTTGAAGTCAATTTTCAGCTACCAACGGATTCAAAGCTTTCCTACACTTGTGGAAATGTGTAGGATGTATGAAGATGACAAGAAAGCTGAAGAGTTGCAAGCCTCAGAAAGAAAGGACAACCAGAATTATGGACCTCAGAAGCGTAAGGGTTTCAACAACAGAGGCAAAGGTCCATATGATCGCCGAGGGAAAGGCAAAGGAAAGGCTGGAGGTAATGAAGGAAGGAACCTTCGGAGCGAGGCTCCATTTTGTGACAAGTGCAAGCGCCATCATTATGGCTGTGTTTGTTGGGGAACAAGTGGCTGTTTCAACTGTGGGAAACCGGGACACTTTGCGAGAGACTGCAAGGAACCGGCCAAAGCTAATTCAAGAGGGACTGCTGATAGGCCTATGGCTCAAGGAAGGGTTTTCACACTTAGTGGTGTGGAGGCAAGCCGATCTTCTGATATGGTGCAAGGTAACTACTTGCTAAATGGTCAGCTTTGTAATGTTTTGTTTGATTCTGGTGCAACGCATTCATTCGTTTCCTATGAATGTGTAGATCGTTTGGGTCTATCTATGTCTGAATTGCCATATACTCTGAAAGTAGAAACCCCTACTAATGCTCTTGTAGTTGTCTCTAGAGCATGTCTTAACTGTTGTATAGAAGTGTTAGGACAAACCTCTAAGGTAGATTTGATCTGTTTACCCTTATCACAATTGGATGTGATCTTGGGGATGGACTGGTTAAGTCGAAACCAAGTGATCATCGATTGCGATAGAAAGATAGTGACCTATAGAAACCCAACACCCTCTGGCTACATGTGCCTGTTCAACACTGAAGTAGAGGAGAATGGTCCAAGGATGGAAGAGATTCCTATTGTCAGAGACTTTCCGGAGGTATTCGCTGATGAGATACCTGGCTTGCCACCAAGAAGAGAGATTGAATTTGGAATCGACTTAGTTCCGGGAGCTGGTCCCATTTCTATCGCTCCTTATAGAATGGCACCACCAGAAATGGCTGAAATGAAGAAGCAGATCGAGGAGCTATTGCAGAAGCAGATGATCTGACCAAGTGTGTCACCTTGGGGTGCTCCGGTTCTGTTCGTCAAGAAGAAAGATGGTAGTATGAGGATGTGCATCGACTATCGGCAATTGAATAAGGTCACAATCAAGAACAAGTATCCTTTACCAAGGATCGATGACCTTATGGATCAAGTTCGTGGGGCTTCATTATTTTCCAAGATTGATCTGAGATCAGGGTATCATCAGATCAGGATTAGAGAAGAGGATATCTCAAAGACTGCATTTCGATCCCGATACGTGCATTATGAGTACGTTGTGATGCCGTTCGGATTGACCAATGCACCAGCTATTTTCATGGACTACATGAATCGAATCTTTAGACCTTATTTAGATTCATTCGTGGTTGTGTTCATTGACGATATCCTTATTTACTCTAAGAATCCGGAGGAGCATGCTGAACACTTGAGGATAGTGTTGAGTATCCTAAAAGAGAAGCAGCTGTACGCCAAACTTACAAAGTGTGAGTTCTGGCTGGAGGAAGTTATGTTTTTGGGGCATGTCATCTCGAACAAGGGAATAACAGTTGATCCAACGAAGGTGATCTTGGTTTTGCAATGGGAACAACCGAAGTCGGTCACAGAGGTGAGGAGCTTTCTTGGTCTGTCTAGATATTTTAGAAGATTTATAGAAGGTTTCTCGAAGTTAGCACTGCCCTTGACAAAGTTAACTCGGAAAGATCAACCATTTATCTGGGACGAGAAGTGTGAAAGGAGTTTCCGAGAACTGAAGGAAAGATTAACATCATCCCCTGTGTTGATTTTGCCTGATACACAGAAAAGTTTCAAGGTGTATTGTGATGCATCGAAACAAGGACTTGGGAGTGTTTTGATGCAAGATGGGAAGGTAGTCGCTTATGCCTCAAGACAACTAAAAGTTCATGAAATGAACTACCCAACCCATGATCTGGAGCTGGCAGCGGTCGTCTTCACCCTATTATTAACTGATTGATGATATAATAAATTTTCGTTTGAATGACGAGACGCTGCTCGGGTGGCACGTCGGGTATTATTAACAAGAAAAACATCAATCAATTCCTTTAAGCGAAATTTAATGCATACATTTTGGAGTCTGGATGATAGATCGTTTATCATGTTTTGGTAACATGTGGAGGGCCTCTGGGAGTGCCAATTGACGGCTCGCTTGATGACACGTTATGGTTGATGACGTGGTCAGCTTAGTGGGATGCCGATATGGTTATACCGTTTGGATGACGGGCCGTTTGGATGACGGGACGTGCTCGGGTGGCACGGATTCCAAGCTTGTCGTGTACATTCTTGGTGAATGTACGAATGTTGTACACCTAGGAGTACAACGCACTGTTGAGTGCTGGACGAAGTAAAGGATGGATGTCAGAGAGTGACATAGAATGATGGAGATAGGTTTGAGAGCTAAGTTCATTCATCATGCCACTCATTTAATCTAATGTTGATAAATGAAACAAGTATGAGCATCCTACTTGCATCCTATATCTGCTAAATGCTCAGTGTGATTGTTGTTTATTGTTGCATGTATATACCTTCGCATTGTACATACATTTATGCTCTATTGATTATGTGTATACAAATGCTTACCCCTATGCCCTTGTAGGTGATGTCACGTTACATCGCTTGCACCGAGATCCGACCACTTCCTAGTGGTACATGGATCTACGAGGACCATCGCGCGGTGTTCGAGGGAGAGGTAGAGGTTACCTTCTACCACCCGAACCCGCTGATTCGATTTCGTCCAAAAGGTTTAGGATTCCAATCATATACACTATGCACGTACCCCCTTTTTACACATATCATGGACCACCTCCCACACGACCAGCTCGCTCTTATCACATTTTTCGTTTTAGACCTACCCGCTCACACCCTTTTTCTTCGAGAGTCGTCCGCGAGGAGACTCCCCCTTCTGATCCGAGGAGCCCAGTTAGGGTCACACCATCTCCTGACCCCGTACCCAGTGGTAGGGTACACTCTCCATCGGATGAGATCGAGGAGGATCCCATGGAGGACGAGAGCGGAGGCGAGCCTGTCGTTCATTCCACCGGGAGTCAGTGGAGGGATGATGATCCCTAGGTATGTGTATATGGTATATGATGAGGATCAGGGCATCCGATGTGGGGTTGCTGTGGAGGAGACACTGCTGCTGCTGCTGCTGTTGATGTTGATGATGATGTTTTCTTTTGCTACCTGGAGACTGCTACTACTATCACTACTACTACTGATGTTGCCAGATCTATGTGACCACCTCTAGAGTTCCTGTTTAGATTTGTATATTTTGTAGATATGCGTTTGAGAGCTCTAGGGCTATGGTTATATATGGATATAGATCTGTTATGGACTTGTAGTTGGATCTTGGAACTATGTACTCTATATGTACTCTATGACTTACTTTTATATATATGTGCAAACTATGTTTATAATTATGCATAGTTCCACTGTTTCTGCTTACTCTGATTTAATTTGATTTAAAGAATTCGGCTACGAGATTTGAAAATGGTATCAGTTTTACGAAAGAAACAAATTGATAGTATCGCCTAATTTTACTATGAAAATGTCTTTTCAAAAGTATCGATGCTATCGGAAGTTATGAAAAGATTTTCTTATTTTAGCAAATGCCGAATTCAATACAATGTTTTAAATGATATGAATTATTCTCTCCAAGAGCTCCATATTTTGATTTGTGCACCCGTTTTGAAAGAAAATTTTATTTCTACATTTTCTAAATACTTACAAGTCCATATATTATCCGATATAATAGTGTAATTAGTATATTAATTACTGTCAAATGAGAAGGGTGTCACATGTGTTGATGCAAGAAGGAACAGTAGTGGCTTATGCATCACGACAGTTGAAGATTCATGAAGTGAATTACCCGACCCAAGATTTGGAATTGGCTGCGATCGTGTTTGCCTTAAAGATATGGAGACATCATCTCTATGGCACTACTTTCCAAGTATTTAGTGACCATAAGAGTTAGAAATATCTGTTCGACCAAAAAGAGTTGAATATGAGGCAAAGGAGGTGGATGGAGTTTTTGAAGGATTATGATTTTAAACTCCATTACCATCCGGGTAAGGCGAATGTGGTTGCGGATGCTTTGAGTCGGAAAGCAATCCATATAAGTACAATGATGGTGAAAGAAGCAGCTTTGATCGAGGAGTTCAGAGACTTGAGCTTGTTGATGCAAGTGGAACCATCAAGCATCAAGTTAGGAATACTGCAGATCACAAATGAGTTCTTGGAAAGAATTCGGGAGTTGCAACAAGTAGATGAGGAGTTGATTAACAAGGTGAGAGTAGGTTCGGAGGGGAAGGAACCTGATTTCAAGATTGGGTCGGATGGAATCCTTCGTTTCAGAACAAGGATTTGCATACCAAAAGATCAGGAGGTTAAGAGATTGATTCTTGATGAAGCACATAAGAGTTGGATGAGTATGCATCCTGGATCAACCAAAATGTATCAGGATTTGAAGAAAATGTTTTGGTGTTCTGGTTTTAAAAAGGATGTCGCGGAGTTTGTGGCTTCATGTTTAATCTGTCAGAAAGCTAAGGTAGAGCATCAGAAACCGGGAGGACCGTTGCAACCTTTAGACATCCCTCAATGGAAGTGGGATAGTATCCCAATGGATTTTGTATCTGGTTTGCCAAAGACAACAGCAAATCGTGATGCAATCTGGGTAATTGTGAATCGGTTGACTAAGTCGGCGCATTTTATTCCGATAAATATGCGCTATCCTTTGAATAAGCTTACCCAGATCTATATTAAGGAGGTAGTTCGTCTACACGGAGTGCCTTCAAGTATTGTGTCGGATCGGGATCCCAGGTTTGCTTCACAGTTTTGGAAGGGTTTGCATACATCTATGGGAACAAGTTTAAAGTTGAGTTCTGCGTATCACCCACAGATGGAGGTCAAACGGAGAGAACTATTCAGTCTTTGGAAGATATATTGAGGGCTTGTGCACTTGAAGAGCAGGAAAGTTGGGATCAAGTGTTACCTCTTGCAGAATTCACATACAACAACAGTTATCATGCAAGCATCGGAATGGCACCGTTTGAAACTTTGTATGGAAGGAAATGCCAAATCCCGCTATGCTGGTTTCAAGTGGGGGAGAACTTAGTTGTTGGACCAGAAATTGTGCAGCAGACAACTGAGAAGATTAAGACGGTTCAGGAAAAGATGAAAGCAGCTCAGAGTCGGCAGAAGAGTTATGCTGATAAGAGGAGAAAGCCAGTAGAGTTTTCGGAAGGCGACCATGTGTTTCTTCGGATAGTTCCAATGAAAGGAATCAGTAGAGCCTTGAGAACCCGAAAGCTTTCACCTATGTTTATAGGTCCATACCAAATCCTTAAGAGAGTTGGTTCTGAAACACTCCTTCTTAATAATACTTTATTTATAAAAGAAGTTCTCTGTTGTTTATTTAATAGAATATATGGACTTGCTCGAGTAGAGATATAATTAAAAATTCTTTCGTAAAGCTCTTATAGAATAACTTGGTGTTTATTTGTGGTTATTAAAAATCTTTCCAGAATCCTTTATGAAATCATTCCTTATTAAAGTGAAATACCGTAATTATCAAAGTAAGCGGAAAATAGAGACCTTGACTTGATAATTCACATTCACAAACTAATTATAGAAAGAAAGTAGATATATATATATCATCATCCATAAAAGTCACATACAACCAAGTCAAAGTCGAGATAGAAGGTGTTACGAAAATACAAGTCCATAATATAAACTAAAGATAAGACCACCTCACTGAGATCTCTCAAAAATATGTACAATATATATATAGAGCAAAATGTGAAATCTCCAATGGTGGTCCAGTGATCCTCCTCCATAGCATGATCTCCAAGTCTCCAGCAGCTGCTCCACCCGTCCCACATCCTAATCATATATACTATGCATCACCTGGTGGATCGCCAACTCCCCACTGGCTCCCAGTGGAGTGCTCGACTGGCTCGTCCTCTCCATCGCCGTCCTCCGGGTCCTCCTCTACCTCCTCCGACTGAGTGGGTATCCCACCACTGGGCACTGGGTCCGCTGAGGGTGTCCCATTCACCGGACTCATCGGACTAGGTATAGGAGTCTCCTCTCGAATCACTCGAGAAGCAGAGGGGTGACATCTAGTAGCAGCTCGAAAACGGAAAGAGTGGAAGCGACGAGCAGGTCGAGTCGGGGGTGGTCCATGATAGGTATAGAAAGGGGGTACATGCAAAGTATAGATAATAGGGATGCGAAACCTACGAGGACGGACACGAGCCAAAGGGTTGGGGTGGTATAGAGTCACCTCCACCTCACCCTCAAATGTGGCCCTGTGGTCCTCGTAGTACCACACTCCACTAGGGAGCGGGCGCAACTCGATCAAGCTAGATAGCGTGCCATCACCTAACGTGGGCAATAAGGGGTAAGCACATAATTCACATAATCGAATAAGAATAAATAAAACATGTAACAATAGCCAGTTACAAATATCCAATGCAAAGGTAAATGCAGATGAATGTATTCCATTTATATTAATACCATTAATTATGAGTAATGATGCATGTCTCCCAATTCCATTGTCCATTGAACGTTCATTCCAATAATTCGCATACATGACCAACATGTATTGTGGAACTGCTCGGAGAGTGTGCACACAACGTCACCAAGACGTAACAGCATTCCCAAATGCTGCCCACATTACCAAAATGTGTCATCGAGCCAGTTACCATTATCCCCAACCTTACACCATGCATGTATGCACATAAAAATTATACACCAAGATTAACCAATAATCTTATTATGTGCATCCAATATTAATCCTTCAGTGGGTTAAACTGTTGTTAATAATTTCCCAATCCTTTTATTGGAACATGACACTTTTTCCCATAAGCATAATTGATCTTAATCGATATCCCATTAGGTATGTTAAAAGTAAAATTGCATTTCTGTCCTGATCCAAAAATACTCGAGTAAACTTCTCGAGACTCGAGTGTTTTCTTGATTTATCAAAGTACTCGAGTATTCCTCCTGGTACTCGAGTGTTCTTTCATTTCCAGAAATATACTTTAAAATTTCCAGAATACTCGAGTGTTCTATATGAATACTCGAGTGTTCTTGAGTTTTCCAGAAAATTAATTTCTCAAAACAGGCAAAATACTCGAGTATTACCCATAATACTCGAGTGTTTGCAGACAGACAGCACTAAAATCAAGTTTTAACATACCAATTTCGATTATAGTCCATTCCAGTCCAAACCAAAGATCAAAATAGCTTACATTACACATTTTAAACATGTTCCAACACAGAATTAACAACATTTAACACTGAATCACAGATTATCCATAATTATGCATAAAAATGCATTTTCCACAACTTAACAAACCAATTCCAATTCTACATATATCCATTCCATTTTCAGCATTGGTACACCTTGCATGTGACCAAATAAACATGTCCAAACCTTCAGTTAAGTCCAGAAAGGCCTCCAAGCCTCAATCCTATTTCAAACTATGCCCATAGAGTCATTCATTGACTCCCATCCTAATTCCACATAATATACCCTTATTCTAGTGAATTAAAAGCTTCACCCTTACCTCTAATTCGTGAATCAACTCTGAAATTGCAGAGAAATTGGCTGGAGATGCTCAAACCCAAAAATCCTTTGCATGCAACCACAGTTGAACAGGGCACCAAAACCAGAGGATTTAATATGCAAAATCGTTTTAAAAATTAGGGAAAGAGGTTAGGAGTTGTTCTCTGCAACTTAATCTAGAGGTGTAAATGAATTTGAGGGTCATAGGGTCCAGGAGCTTACCACAATCCAAGCAGGAAGTGAGCTTCAAGCTTCAGGTTTCTGAACTTGACAGCAAGAACACCGCACTTTCAAACTTCGATTCTCCTTCCT
Organism: Crotalaria pallida; assembly: GCA_037953625.1. NCBI lineage: Eukaryota > Viridiplantae > Streptophyta > Magnoliopsida > Fabales > Fabaceae > Crotalaria > Crotalaria pallida. The sequence goes on from CM075649.1 coordinate 86,006,948, forward strand.
CAAGCAACCACGACTCTCAAATCTTAGGTCTTTGTAAAGCTCGTGATGTGAGCTTTACAATGATGTGTATCACTCAACTCAACTCTCAGAATCAGAGGAGAACGTAGAGGATGAAATTGAAAACCCTAACTCTATATTTTCAGAGAAAAACCAACCAAATCCTCCATTATCTTCAACCAAAGGCTTAGATAGACATTCCCACTCGTCATGCAACTCGACACGAAGGTCCTTAACGTGTACTCATGGTGTTTTCGTGTCAACCAAGTGAAATCGTCGTGTGTTGACTCATCAACCGCACTAACGAGTCCTCCACTGACTCGATTACTCGAGTATTCTGGTCAGTTTTTCAAAAATATTTATTTTAATGCCCCTTCCCTCCAAGACCTTCCTAATATTGCTTCTAGGTCCTCTTCCAGGGACTAATATGTAAAAACCTTATTTTTACATATTATTCTCTTGCTCCAATATTTTTCTACTTTCGCAATTACTAATACTAACTCATACTAAACTTAATTTATTCATGAAATATAATTATGATTGAGAAAGAAATTATAAAATAGTCTTTCATAAATCACAATTGTATTACATCAGGAAGCGAAAATTTGGGGTGTTACACTACTCCCCCACTTAACAGGAATTTCGTCCCCGAAATTCAGCTTACAAAAATAACTCAGGATAATCCTTGCGCATTCGATCCTCTAATTCCCAGGTTGACTCGAATACATTCCCACTTTGCCACATAACTTTGACCAACGGAATCTCCTTTCCTCTAAGCTGCTTGGTTCTCCTATCTTCCACTTTCACTGGGCCAGCTTTAAAGGTTAGGTTTTCTCGTAAGGTTAAATCATCTGGACGAATTTGAAGGATCGAGGTTGGATCATGCACAAACTTTTTCAATTGAGAGACATGAAAAACATTGTGCAGGTTGGCTAAAGATGGCGGGAGAGCTATTTGGTAGGCTACAGGTCCTACTCGCTTAAGGATTTGATAGGGACCTATAAACTTAGGTGATAGCTTCTGAGGTTTCAATGCTCTACTCACACCCTTTAGCGGTACAATCCTGAGAAATACATGATCACCTTCTGCAAACTGTAAAGGTCTTCTTCTTCGATCCGAATAACTCTGCTGACGACTAACCGTAGTCTTGATCTTTTCTTGAATCATTCTGATCTTTTCAGTTGTCTGTTGCACCACATCCGGACCAAGATGTAAATTCTCCCCCACTTGAAACCAGCATAGTGGGGTTTGGTATTTTCTCCCATACAATGCGTCAAACGGTGCCATACCGATACTGGTATGATATCCGTTGTTGTATGAAAATTCTGCGAGTGGTAATATCTGATCCCAACTTCCTCTTTCTTCTAACACACACGCTCGCAAAATGTCCTCCAAAGTTTGGATGGTCCTTTCGGTTTGTCCATCTGTCTGAGGGTCATAAGCTAAACTCATCTTAAGCTTTGTCCCCAGAGCTTGATGCAGACTTGTCCAAAGTCTAGACATGAATCTCGGATCACGATCCGAAATAATACTGGATGGTACTCCATGCAATCGTACCACTTCCCGAATATAAATCTGGGTCAGTTTCTCCAAAGAGTAGTGCATATTCACCGGAATGAAATGCGCTGACTTAGTAAGACGGTCCACAATTACCCAGATTGCGTCATGGTTTGCAACTGTTCTTGGCAATCCAGTCACAAAGTCCATGGAAATGCTGTCCCACTTCCATTGTGGAATATCTAGGGGCTGCAACATTCCTCCAGGTTTACGATGTTCCACTTTAACTTTTTGGCAGATTAAACACGATGCTACATAGTCCGCTACATCCTTCTTAAGACCAGGCCACCAGAACATGCTTTTCAAATCCTGGTACATCTTTGTCAATCCAGGGTGCATACTCATCTGACTCTTATGTGCCTCATCCAAAATAATCCTCCTAATCTCCAAGTTCTTCGGTATGTAAATTCTCGTTTTAAAACGAAGAATCCCATCCGATCCTTCTGAAAAATCTGACTCCTTTCCTTCTTCCATCAATTCCCTCTTTTCTAGCAATTCCGGATCTTCACGTTGCAATCCTCGAATTCGAGTCAAGAATTCGCTAGAAATTTGCAACATACCCAACACAATCTGACCTGGTTTCACTTGCATCACCAGGGTTTAGATCCCGAAACTCTTCAATCAAAGCCGCTTCCTTAATCATCATGGAACTCACATAAATCGCTTTACGGCTCAAAGCGTCTGCTACAACATTGGCCTTACCAGGATGGTAATGAAGCTCAAAGTCGTAGTCTTTCAAAAATTCCATCCATCGACGCTGCCTCATATTTAACTCCTTTTGATCGAATAAATACTTCAAACTCTTATGGTCACTAAACACCCGAAACGTAGTTCCATAGAGATAATGCCTCCATATCTTCAGTGCAAAGACTATTGCAGCAAGTTCCAGATCATGGGTGGGGTAGTTTACCTCGTGAACTTTCAGTTGACGAGATGCATACGCCACAACCTTTCCTTCTTGCATTGGAACACTCCCGAGTCCTTGTCCTGATGCATCACAGTACACTTCATACTCCTTGTGAGGGTCATGTAAGATTAACACTGGTGAGGATGTTAATCTTTCCTTAAGCATCATAAAACTCCTTTCACACTTCTCATCCCATACGAATGATTGATCCTTCCTAGTCAGCTTGGTGAGGGGTAATGCAATCTTCGAAAATCCCTCAATAAATCTTCTATAATATCCGGCCAGCCCTAAGAAACTTCAAACTTCAATGACCGTCTTTGGTTGAACCCACTACAAAACTGATTCCACCTTGGCCGGGTCAACAGCTATGCCACCCTCCGAGATCACGTGTCCCAAGAACTGAACTTCTTTCAACCAAAACTCACACTTAGAGATTTTGGCGTAGAGCTGCTTCTCCTTCAAAATCTGCAACACCACTCGGAGGTGTTCAGCATGTTCCTCCGGACTCTTAGAATATATCAGGATGTCATCAATGAAAACTACCACGAATGAATCCAGATATGGTCTAAAAATCCGATTCATGTAATCCATGAAAATGGCTGGTGCATTTGTTAATCCGAACGGCATTACAACATATTCATAATGTCCGTATCGAGATCGAAATGCAGTCTTAGGGATGTCTTCCTCCTTGATTCTGATCTGATGATATCCAGATCTCAGATCGATCTTAGAAAACACCGAAGCTCCTCTCACTTGATCCATGAGATCATCTATCCTTGGTAAAGGATACTTGTTCTTTATAGTCACCTTATTCAACTGTCTATAATCCACACACATCCTATGGCTTCCATATTTCTTCTTGACAAACAACACTGGAGCACCCCATGGGGACACACTTGGCCTAATAAGTTGTTTTTGCAGTAATTCCTCAATCTGGTTCTTCAATTCGACCATCTCGGGTGGTGCCATTCTATAAGGAGCAATAGAAATGGGACCAGTTCCTGGAATCAACTCGATTCCAAACTCAATCTCCCTCTTGGGTGGTAATCCTGGCATCTCTTCGGAAAACACTCCCGGAAATTCCCTAACAATCGGAATCTCCTCCATAGACCTTTCTCCTTTCTCCGGCTCAACAGCAGAGACCAAACAGAGATACTTCTCCAAGATTGGGTCTTTAAACAAAAGCGTTTTCTTAGCACAATCAATAACCACATGGTTGCTAACCATCCAGTCCATACCCAAAATTACATCCAATTGGGACAAAGGTAGACAGATCAAATCTAACTGAAAGACTCGGTCTACTATCCTAATTATACAATTAGGACACACCTTTGAGGTGATTACAGGAGAGTTAGTAGGGGTCTCTACCCTAAGATAATAGGGTGATTCAGACACAGGCAATTTGAAACGATTCACACATTCAAATGACACAAATGAATGAGTGGCTCCTGAATCGAATAAAATTCTACAAGGTTGATCATTGAGTAGATAAGTACCTTGCATGAGTCCTGGAGTCTGATTCGCTTCAGCACCACTAAGGGTGAAAACTCTACCTTGAGTCACCGGCTTGTCTGTAGAACCTCTTTGAGCATTCTTGGGTGGTTCCTTGCAATCGCGAGAAATATGACCAGGTTTCCCACAGTTAAAACACCCACTGTGAGACCAGCAGAACTTTCCAAAGTGATGACGTCTGAACTTCTCACAATAAGGAGCATTATTGTAAGAGGTGTTTCGATCATCAGACATCTTGCCCTTCCCCCTATTCTTATGAGAATAAGGGCCTTTATTACGGTGGTCATGCCCCTTCCATCTCTGTGGACCATATCCCAGATGTTCCTTCTTTCCTTCCACAATCTGAATTGTCTCCGTCTTTTTATCATCCTCATACATCCTACACATATCAACCCGCGTAGGGAAACTTTGAATCTTTTGATAACTGAACACCGACTTCAATTCGGGTCTCAGTCCTCCCTCAAACTTGATACATTTACTCCTCTCATCCGGATTCATCTGATAGTAAGGGGAGTATTTCATTAGTTCTTCAAATTTTGCAGCATATTCTCCTACACTCATGCTGCCTTGTCTGAGTTGTAGAAACTCAACCTCTTTCTTCCTCCTTAAATCCTCAGGAAAATACTTCTTGAGAAATTCTCCCATGAATACTTCCCAAGTTACCTCTCTTCCTTCATGAGCGAGTAACTGGGCAGTATGATTCCACCACTGTTCTACTTCTCCCTCCAGCATGAAAACAACATAAGCTATCCTCCGGGCATCGGAGCATTCTAAAGTTCTAAAGATCTTGTCCATCTCCAAGATCCACTTGTTAGCTTCTTCTGGTCTAAATCCACCAGCAAACCCGCTGGAGGTGGATTAACGGGCTGAGATTGATGTTGCTGCTGCTGATTCTGCTGCAAATTTTCTAACACTGTAGCCATCCTTTCCAGTAGTTCGTTCGTATGGTTTCTATATCGCGATGCCATAGTGAGCCTGCACTATGGACCTATGTCGTTAAAGATCTATCTAAACTTTGAAATCTATCTAGTTCTATTCTAATCTATCACTAATAGAACTAAGCCATATGAAATAAATCAAATAGCTAAGAAAACTTTACCCAGCTGTAGCAACTTCTGGCAGATTATGCTTGAGAGGATCAAGAATCAGGACCATTATGCTCTGATACCACAAAAGATGTAACACTCCTTCTTAATAATACTTTATTTATAAAAGAAGTTCTCTGTTGTTTATTTAATAGAATATATGGACTTGCTCGAGTAGAGATATAATTAAAAATTCTTTCGTAAAGCTCTTATAGAATAACTTGGTGTTTATTTGTGGTTATTAAAAATCTTTCCAGAATCCTTTATGAAATCATTCCTTATTAAAGTGAAATACCGTAATTATCAGAGTAAGCGGAAAATAGAGACCTTGACTTGATAATTCACATTCACAAACTAATTATAGAAAGAAAGTAGATATATATATATATCATCATCCATAAAAGTCACATACAACCAAGTCAAAGTCGAGATAGCAGGTGTTACGAAAATACAAGTCCATAATATAAACTAAAGATAAGACCACCTCACTGAGATCTCTCAAAAATATGTACAATATATATATAGAGCAAAATGTGAAATCTCCAATGGTGGTCCAGTGATCCTCCTCCATAGCATGACCTCCAAGTCTCCAGCAGCTGCTCCACCCGTCCCACATCCTAATCATCTATACTATGCATCACCTGGTGGATCCCCAACTCCCCACTGGCTCCCAGTGGAGTGCTCGACTGGCTCGTCCTCTCCATCGCCCTCCTCCGGGTCCTCCTCTACCTCCTCCGACTGAGTGGGTATCCCACCACTGGGCACTGGGTCCACTGAGGGTGTGCCATGCACCGGACTCATCGGACTAGGTATAGGAGTCTCCTCTCGAATCACTCGAGAAGCAGAGGGGTGAGCTCTAGTAGCAGCTCTAAAACGGAAAGAGTGGAAGCGACGAGCAGGTCGAGTAGGGGGTGGTCCATGATAGGTATAGAAAGGGGGTACATGCAAAGTATAGGTAATAGGGATGCGAAACCTACAAGGACGGACACGAGCCAAAGGGTTGGGGTGGTATAGAGTCACCTCCACCTCACCCTCAAATGTGGCCCTGTGGTCCTCGTAGTACCACACTCCACTAGGGAGCGGGCGCAACTCGATGCAAGCTAGATAGCGTGCCATCACCTAACGTGGGCAATAAGGGGTAAGCACATAATTCACATAATCGAATAAGAATAAATAAAACATGTAACAATAGCCAGTTACAAATATCCAATGCAAAGGTAAATGCAGATGAATGTATTCCATTTATATTAATACCATTAATTATGAGTAATGATGCATGTCTCCCAATTCCATTGTCCATTGAACGTTCATTCCAATAATTCTCATACATGACCAACATGTATTGTGGAACTGCTCGGAGAGTGTGCACACAACGTCACCAAGACGTAACAGCATTCCCAAATGCTGCCCACATTACCAAAATGTGTCATCGAGCCAGTTACCATTATCCCCAACCTTACACCATGCATGTATGCACATAAAAATTATACACCAAGATTAACCAATAATCTTATTATGTGCATCCAATATTAATCCTTCAGTGGGTTAAACTGTTGTTAATAATTTCCCAATCCTTTTATTGGAACATGACACTTTTTCCCATAAGCATAATTGATCTTAATCGATATCCCATTAGGTATGTTAAAAGTAAAATTGCATTTTTGTCCTGATCCAAAAATACTCGAGTAAACTTCTCGAGACTCGAGTGTTTTCTTGATTTATCAAAGTACTCGAGTATTCCTCCTGGTACTCGAGTGTTCTTTCATTTCCAGAAATATACTTTAAAATTTCCAGAATACTCGAGTGTTCTATATGAATACTCGAGTGTTCTTGAGTTTTCCAGAAAATTAATTTCTCAAAACAGGCAAAATACTCGAGTATTACCCATAATACTCGAGTGTTTGCAGACAGACAGCACTAAAATCAAGTTTTAACATACCAATTTCGATTATAGTCCATTCCAGTCCAAACCAAAGATCAAAATAGCTTACATTACACATTTTAAACATGTTCCAACACAGAATTAACAACATTTAACACTGAATCACAGATTATCCATAATTATGCATAAAAATGCATTTTCCATAACTTAACATACCAATTCCAATTCTACATATATCCATTCCATTTTACGCATTGGTACACCTTGCATGTGACCAAATAAACATGTCAAAACCTTCAATTAAGTCCAGAAAGGCCTCCAAGCCTCAATCCTATTTCATACTATGCCCATAGAGTCATTCATTGACTCCCATCCTAATTCCACACAATATACCCTTATTCTAGTGAATTAAAAGCTTCACCCTTACCTCTAATTCGTGAATCAACTCTGAAATTGCAGAGAAATTGGCTGGAGATGCTAAAACCCAAAAATCCTTTGCATGCAAGCACAGTTGAACAGGGCACCAAAACCAGAGGATTTAATATGCAAAATCGTTTTAAAAATTAGGGAAAGAGGTTAGGAGTTGTTCTCTGCAACTTAATCTAGAGGTGTAAACGAATTTGAGGGTCATAGGGTCCAGGAGCTTACCACAATCCAAGCTGGAAGTGAGCTCCAAGCTTCAGGTTTCTGAACATGACAGCAAGAACACCGCACTTTCAAACTTCGATTCTCCTTCCTCAAGCAACCACGACTCTCAAATCTTAGGTCTTTGTAAAGCTCGTGATGTGAGCTTTACAATGATGTGTATCACTCAACTCAACTCTCAGAATCAGAGGAGAACGTAGAGGACGAAATTGAAAACCCTAACTCTATATTTTCAGAGAAAAACCAACCAAATCCTCCATTATCTTCAACCAAAGGCTTAGATAGACATTCCCACTCGTCATGCAACTCGACACGAAGGTCCTTAACGTGTACTCATGGTGTTTTCGTGTCAACCAAGTGAAATCGTCGTGTGTTGACTCATCAACCGCACTAACGAGTCCTCCACTGACTCGATTACTCGAGTATTTCCAGGAATACTCGAGTATTCTGGTCAGTTTTTCAAAAATATTTATTTTGATGCCCCTTCCCTCCAAGACTATCCTAATATTGCTTCTAGGTCCTCTTCCAGGGACTAATATGTAAAAACCTTATTTTTACATATTATTCTCTTGCTCCAATATTTTTCTACTTTCGCAATTACTAATACTAACTCATACTAAACTTAATTTATTCATGAAATATAATTATGATTGAGAAAGAAATTATAAAATAATCTTTCATAAATCACAATTGTATTACATCAGGAAGCGAAAATTTGGGGTGTTACAGGTCTTATTGCCTATCAAATAGCCTTACCACCCTCTCTGCCGAACTTGCACAATGGCATTCATGTTTCCCAGTTAAAGAAATATGTGCATGGCCCATCAGTTGTTTTGAAGCTAGACCAGTCCGGATAGAAGATCGTGAAGTTAAGCAGCTTAGGGGAAAAGAGATACCTTTAGTCAAGGTCATCTGGGAAAATGTCGACGTGTCTGAAGCTACATGGGAATTAGAGGATAAGATGCGTCAGGAATACCCTGCGTTGTTTATGTAAGTTAGAATTTCGGGGACGAAATTCCTTTTAAGTGGGGGAGTAGTGTAACACCCCTAATTTTCGTCTCCCGGATAATAAGGAAATTAATAATAAATAAAGTTTTATTATTAATTGATATAAATTTTCCAAGTTTATGTTTTGTTTTTAATTAGCCTTGAAATATAAGAAATAGGTGAAGGTATTTTTATATGATATGTATTTACAAAAATATAGATATTGCATTTTAGTCCTTGGGTTAGGACCTAAATGATGAATTGAGCCCATTTTTGCCCAAGTGTGAGGGATTGCTCTGTGTTAGGGTTCTGAGGTTCGTCCTTGCAATTCTCCTTTGTTTATGAGAGAGAGACTTTGAGTGATACACGAACACGAAGCTTAAATCCAGAGCTTCGTTTTGATATAAAGTTTGTAAGCTAAAAGTGAGTGTGGAAGAAGAAATCAATTTCTGAAGTTGAAGCTTGAAAACTGGTTCAGTGTTGTTCTTGTTTCTAGAAGCTAGGTTTAAGCTCTGATTTTGGTAAGTACAGGTAACCTTTAAGCCTCAAATCACTTCGATTCTTTAATGCATGTTACCTAGAGCAAGTCCTAATTATTTTCCCTAACTTGTTTGGTCAATCTCTATGTCAAAATCCCTGGAATTTGGACCCTGTTGCTGAAATCGTGGTTAAGAGCAGAACTAAGGATTTTTGTGGAATCTGTGGATTTTTCTTCAATCTCAGTGTTATTACTCATCAAACACTATCCTAAGGTATGGGAGAAGTTTACCTTATACTAGATTAAGGCTAAAATTATGTGTTTTAGGATTTGAGTCAACAAAGACTCAAAAGGGCATTATATGAATATGTTAAAAGGCTTGGAGGCCATTTTTGCAGCTCAATTCTGTTTGAGCAGGTTTGGTATTATGCATGCAAGTGTTTTTTATGGTTGAAACAGAATCTAAATGCTTATTATGAGTTTTGTGATATCAAGTTGTGTTTATGTTGAATTATATGCAATTTGATGTTCTAAATTGAATGCATGCAAAATGAATATGTTTATGTGGAGAAACATGTTTATATTAAGGTAGGTGAACTCTGTTTATGACTGAAATTGGTTAGATTTGAGTATGGTAGAAAATGGTATGAAAAATTCCTTTCTGCAGTGTACATTCTGCAGAATCTAACCGGTTATTCTGAATCTGTAACCGGTTAGATACTGTCAGTTTTCAAAGAAAATGATTTTATGAAATTGGCCCAGTGTTCTTACCATTTGCACTCAAGTCTATACTCTAATTTCAGTTGAAACCAATCTGAAATCATGTCAATGAACACTGTTTGTTTCAGATTGTAATTGATGAGTCAATGCCTTAAGGTTAAAAGATAATTTCAAGTGGAAATTATGCTTAATTGAAAATTGGATTGTGATTTAGACTTCTGAATGATGAAATCAGTGGGGTTTGAGGTATATAACAATGCTGAGACTCTGTTTATGGATTGGTTAGAGAATTCAAGAAAAGGGTTTTCTGAATTTCAATGGTTAGTAGGTTCAGGTCTGTAATTCTAACCGGTTAGTCTGAAACTGTAACCGGTTAGTACCTGAAACTGAAAAATAAAAGCTAAGTCTTTTAAGTGAAAAGTTTGATACCATTGGTTAAGTTTTTCCCAATCCCAGTCTAATGGCATGTTTTTAAGTTAATTCAAGGATGAATTTTCATGTCAAAGGTTATAAATCAATCATTCAAAGGAGAGTTTGAGATATTTCTAAATCACAATAATTAAATTTAAGATAAAAACCAACCTTAATAATTGTGCGTGCATTCATTCATAGAGAATGGAGATTAGGTTGGATATTGGGTGTTGTTCTGGGAACATGACCCTGTACTCTGGGAGTACCAAATTAATGCAACCTACTTGATGACACATTCTGGGAATGTGGCCAGTGTTTGGGACATGGTTTTTATGCGTTCTGGGAACGTAATGCACACTCTGGGAGTGGTGCTTGTTTTTTCCAAGTATGGTTTGCCATACGTTCTGGGAACGTATATTAGTGTTCTGGGAACACTGAGATATCTATTGACAGATATCAAAGATGATGGAGGCCTCGGTTGTGGATAGAAATCATGCATCATGCCACTTGCATTATAAGAGATATAATGTTGAAAATTGGTGTGCTCATATGTACTTGCATTATTGTCTGTCCATGATATACTTCTGTTTGTATTTTAGCCTTTATTGACTATGTATATGTGTATACTTACTCCCTATGCCCTGTTAGGTGATGGCCAGATACCTAGGGGTATATGGACTTACGAGGAGCACCGAGCCACCTTTGAGGGGGAGGTGGAGATTACTCTCTACCACCCTAACCCTTTGGTTCGGGTGCGACCTCGTAGGTTTAGGATCCCTATAGTCTATACTGTGCATGTTCCACCCTTTTACTCATATAGAGGACCACCCTTGGCTGGACCAGTGCGTCGATTTCATAGTTTTCGTTTTAGATCTGCCACTCGTACTCATCCTTCTTCACATAGAGTTGTTACTGAGGAGACTCCTTCTCCTGGTCCGACTGACTCTGAGAGGACTGCTTCTGCAGATCCTAGGCCCAGTGGTGGGGTCTCTGCACAGTCGGGAGAGGTCGAGGAGGATCCCGTCGAGGATGAGGACGAGGAGGAGGTGCCTGTCGAGCCTACTGTTTCTACTAGAGGTGGACCTGCTGGTTCCTAGGAGCTTGCATAGCATAGATGTTATGGATCCTAGGACTAGGGATAGAGCTGCAGAGGATCAGAGGAGCTACTGAGGACATGGATGACCTGCTCTGGGACTTCTATTTTGACCTTGTTATATATTGTATATATTTCTGAGAGGTCTTAGAGTGAGGTTTATTTTTGAGCAGCTAGTTATGTATATGTTTCACTAAAACTTGCTATCTCGACTGTGATACTTGCTACTATGATACTGGTGAGGGTGTTTATCTTATGATATATATATATATGATGTTTTTACCTCAGCAGTGCACCACAAGTATTATTTTTACTTCCGCATACTATGATTTTGGTCAAAAAGGATTCGGCAAATAAGTTTATATTCAACAAGTACGATTAAACTCAAGAGACAATTAATATGTTTTTAAATCAACGCTACATATATGTCTTATTATATTAAAAAGGGGTTGTCTGAAGAGGCTTTTTAATTAAGGTATTATTAAGCCGAATTCAAATTATTTGTCAAGATTAAAAGTGTTTATAGTTGAGCAAGTATAACTTAAAAAGGAAAAATTTTCTAGACCCAATTTTTGATAGCAAGTATTCTATATTTGGAAATATTTATTATTTTCAAGATATAAAACAAGGGTGTCACAATATCCACCTATGGATATCGATATCCAACATCGATGTCCTATGTTGGATATAGATATCCAATGCTAAAAATGACAGCACCTTTCGCAATTCAAATGGCCATAACTTCTTCATTAACCGTTGGATCTTGCTCAAATTTGAAGATAACCTTCCTAACATGCTTATCTTCAAATCCAACGGTTGGTTTTGGGTTTTGAGCTCTAAATATTAAAATCCTAATTTTTCTCCCTATTTAGAAACTTTAACTATTCTCTAACTATTCTTGGTTCTAATATCTATCACTGGGTTTTTCCTACCACTCTTCACCTCTTAAGTCCACTAATCTCCTAATTAAACTTGGGAATTAAATTAGGGATGTTACATTTGGAGTGTGGACTCACATCTCCAGTAGTTACTCACCAAACGAGTAACTGAATTGTTAGTTAAGAGTTTAAGTTTAGGACTAGAAAATTTATATGATTGCTTAGTATTATATACATAACTGTCTGTCTACTCCATGACTTAGTAGTATGGCTGGGCGACGGGGTGATAATGATTGATTGGAAGCTATACTTGAGAATTTGGTGCAAGTACAGCAGACGCAAGCTAATATCAAGCAAGACCATGCAGCAGCAATGGCACAAATGCAACAGAATCAAGCAGATAACATTGCAGCAGCAGCAACAACAATAGCTCTCAATCCTCCACCGGTTCCTACTGATATAGATTGGATGTCAAGGTTTAGGAAAAATGATCCACCTCGATTTGAAGGGGGATACAATCCTGATGGGGCTCAGAAATGGCTTCAGGAAATGGAGAAAATCCTTTGTTCACTGCAACCACCAGTGGATCAATATGTCAGATTGGTGAAGTATGTCTTGTCAGGTGAGGCAGAACATTGGTGGGAGCATCAGAGGCGTAGTATGGAAGCAGGAAATGAAGTGATTTATTGGAATCGTTTCAAGATCCGGTTTCTGGGCAAGTACTTTCCGGAGGAAGTTAGGAGGGAGAAGGAGCTGACCTTCTTAAAGTTGGAGCAAGGGACAATGAGTGTCAGAGAATACATGACACAGTTTGAGGATTTGATCCGATACTCAGGAGGATACAAGGATGCTGATGAACGGACCAAATGTATTAAGTTTGAAGCGGGGTTGAATGCCAAGATCCGAACCATATTCACTTATCAGGGCATTTCAAATTTGGCTCAGTTAGTGAATATGACTAGTGCATATGAAAATGCACTTAAGCAAGAGAAGGCGGAAGAGAAGGGAAAAGCAGTACAGCGGGCAGGCCCGATCAGGGGCAAAGGTCCGATGCAACGAGCAGGTCCATATGTGGGTGCCAGAGGAGCAGGTCAAGCAACAATTCCTGTTGGTGTTGCCCCAGCTTGTCAACATTGTGGGAGGCAACACAGGTGAGAGTGTTAGTTTCGGACTCGAAGTGAAGGACTTTGTTTTCATTGCGGGCAGCCGGGACACTTTGCTATAAACTGTCCAAAAAATGTGATTAAGAAGGAAGGCAATGGAGCTAGAAATCAGAATGTTGGTGGGGGTCAACCATTGATGAAAAGGAAGGTCTATACTTTGGATGCGGATGAAGTGACAGAAGAGGACGAGCTGATCAGAGGTATTTGCCATGTCTATGGCATTTCTTGTGGTGTATTATTTGATTGTGGTGCTTCTCATTCATTCATTTCCATAGACTGCATGAAGAAACTAGGGTTATCCTCTATAGATATGCCTTATAAATTGTCAGTGTCTACTCCTATGAATTCTTCAGTAGTCACTTCTCAGATGTGTTTGGATTGCCCACTCCGAGTCTTGGAGCGGGTATTCAAAGTCAATGTTATTTGTTTGCCTCTGACTATATTAGACATTATTCTGGGTATGGATTGGATGACTCAGCATCATGTTCTGATCGATTGTCGTAATAAAGCAGTCATTTTCAGTAATTCCTCTCTATCTACCATGGAAGTTGATGAAGTGTCGGATGTCAGCCAAATTCTAGTAGTTTGTGAGTTTCCGGAAGTCTTTTTTACAGAGATTCCCGGATTGCCTCCAAAAAGAGAAGTGGAGTTCAGTATCGATCTGAAACCTGGTACTGGTCCTATTTCTATGGCACCATACAGAATGGTGCCTCCTGAATTGGAAGAATTGAAGAAGCAGTTGGAGGACCTATTAGCAAAGAAACTCATCAGGCCGAGTGTATCACCCTGGGGAGCTCCTATTCTTTTTGTTAATAAGAAGGATGGTAGTCTCAGGATGTGCACCGATTACAGGCAGCAGAATGCGGTGATAGTAAAGAATAAGTATCCGCTCCCTCGCATTGACGATTTGTTGGATCAGTTGAGGGGTGCAGCAGTGTTTTCTAAGATTGACCTCCGATCGGGATACCATCAAATCCGTATCCGTGAAGAGGACATTCCTAAAACTGCTTTCAGGATGCGGTATGGGCATTTTGAATATGTGGTGATGCCTTTTGGTTTGACCAACGCTCCTGCAATTTTCATGGATTATATGAACAGGATCTTTATGGCCTACTTGGATTCTTTTGTCATAGTGTTTATTGATGACATCCTGATTTATTCTAAGAGTCCAAGTGAGCATGAGGAACATTTGAGGATTGTGCTGCAAGTCCTCAAATAGAAGCAGTTGTATGCCAAACTTTCTAAATGTAGCTTCGGGTTGGATGAAGTTCACTTCTTGGGCCATGTGATTTCTGATAAGGGAGTTGCTGTGGATCCCTCCAAAGTGGAAGCGGTGTTAAAGTGGGAGAGGCCCACAACAGTCACAAAAAATAGAAGTTTTCTGGGAATGGCAGGTTATTATCGGAGATTTATAGAAGGATTCTCCAAATTGGCTCTTCCATTGACAATGTTGACCAGGAAAGATGTTCCTTATCAGTGGTCACAACAGTGTGAGAGCAATTTTCTGGAGCTGAAGAAGAGGTTAACTAGCTCACCGGTCTTGATGTTGCCGGATCCAACCCAACCCTTCGATGTTTATTGTGATGCTTCAAAGCAAGGCTTGGGTTGTGTACTTATGCAGCATGGCAAAGTTGTAGCATATGCATCGAGACAGCTGCGTCAACATGAATAGAACTATCCAACTCATGATTTGGAATTGGCAGCCGTTGTCTTTGCATTGAAAATTTGGAGACACTACTTGTATGGCACGAAGTTTGAGGTGTTTAGTGATCACAAGAGTCTCCGTTATCTCTTCGATCAGAAGGAGTTGAATATGAGACAGAGGAGTGGATGGAATTTTTGAAAGATTATGACTTCCATCTTCAGTACCATCCTGATAAAGCTAATGTGGTAGCTGATGCACTGAGTCGCAAAACTCTCCATGTTAGCAACTTGATGGTGAAAGAAATGCAGTTGATACAGGAGTTCGGTGATCTTAACTTGAACATGCAGATGAAAGAGAAGAGCATAGTTCTAGAAATGTTGCAGGTTACTAGTGAATTGATGGACTTGATTAAAGAAAGGCAGGCAGATGATGAAGAACTCCAGAAGTTGTTGGAAGGAGCAGCAAGCAAAGAGGAACCTGATTTCATCAAGGGTACAGATGGAATCATTAGGTTTAGAGGCAGAGTATGTGTTCCCATGGATTTCGAGGTTCGAAGAGACATATTGTGGGAAGCTCACCAAACAAAAATGAGTTTCCATCCCGGTACAACAAAAATGTATCAGGATATAAAGAAGATCTATTGGTGGCCAGGATTGAAAACAGATGTGGCCGATCATGTGTCCCACTGCTTGACTTGTCAGAAGGTGAAGATTGAGCATCAAAAGCCGGGTGGTCCGTTGCGATCACTTGACATTCCTGAATGGAAGTGGGATAGCATTGCCATGGACTTTGTGACAGGTCTACCTAGGACTGTTGCAGGATGTGATGCCGTATGGGTTGTTGTAGACCGTTTAACAAAGTGTGCTCACTTTATCCCGATTCACAAGAAGTACACCCTGGAGAAATTGATTCAGCTGTATATTTGGGACATAGTGAAGCTTCATGGTGTGCCGTCTAGCATAATATCTGATCGTGATCCTCGATTTTTATCCAGATTCTGGCAGAGTCTCCAGCAGGCCTTGGGTACTAAGTTGAAGTTTAGTACAGCTTATCATCCTCAAACTGATGGGCAGTCTGAACGTACTATTCAGACATTAGAGGATCTGTTGAGGGCTTGTGTACTGGAACAGGCTGGTAGTTGGGAGCAGTTGTTACCATTGATGGAGTTTACTTACAACAACAACTTTCACTCTAGCATTGGTATGGCACCTTTTGAGGCACTTTATGGCAGGAAGTGCAGAACGCCTCTTTGCTGGTTCAAAATTGGTGAAAATTTGTTGACTGGGCCAGAATTGGTGCAAGAAACCACTGAGAAGATCACTATGATAAAGAATAAGATGAAAACTTCTCAAGATAGACAGAAGAGTTATGCAGATAAGCGTAGGAGACCCCTAGATTTTTTTTTTTGTAAAGAAAAATTGCATTACCAACGAACAAATAATACACATCACGGCAATAATCTAACCCCTAGCCACCTTCTAGGAAGGGTTCTAAGAGCTAGAAAATCCCAAACAATAAAAAATATGTGTCAAAAATAAGCTGGACACTAAATGACAGTCCTTATTCTATCTATCAATAAACTAGTTGGCCCATTAGTCTTGGCCCAATTGCTATTCACAAGCTTTACTCCTAGCTCTGTCTGAAGAAGACGAATCGCCTGGTGAGGATGAAGTTGCTGATGCTTGAAGATCCTGCGGTTCCTCTCCGACCAAATGGTGTACACACATGCAGCCACCACCGCCCTAATCAAATGCCTCCTCCATTTAGCCTTAAACCCATACTGAAGCCATCTCAACCAGTTCTGAAACTTGAAATGCACAGCTTCCACCCCAATCCAATTCATAGATAAATCCAGAAGCTTCTTACTCCAATCACACTCAAAGAATAAATGCCAACACGATTCCTCAGCTCCACTACATAACTCACACAAAGGTGATACTTGAATGAAAGGAAGATTGTCTTTTGTCCTCAATTTTTCATGCACCAGAAGCCAAAGAGTGAACTGATGCTTAGCTACACTCAAGGGGTTCCAGACTACATGATGCATAGGGAATGGCGGTTGAGCTCTAGTGAGGTAACTATACCCATCTTTGATTTCATAATCCAATGAGACCCCTAGAGTTTGATGTGGGTGATCATGTCTTTTTGAGGGTGTCCCCTACCACAGGTATTGGTCGGGCAATCAAGTCCAAGAAGCTGACTCCGCGGTTTGTTGGACCTTATGAAATTCTGGAAAGAGTTGGACCTTTGGCATACAAGATTTCTTTGCCTCCACATTTGTCTAGGCTTCATAATGTATTTCATGTTTCCCAACTCAGGAAATACATTCATGATCCCTCTCATGTGGTAGCATCTGATGATTTGCCCTTGAAGGAGAATCTTACTTTTGAGGTTCTTCAAATCAGAATTGAGGACAGGCAGATTAAGCAGCTTAGGGGCAAGGAGATCCCACTGGTGAAAGTAATCTGGAGCAGAAACAGTGTGGAGGAAGCCACTTGGAAACTGGAGAGAAAAATGAAGGAGTCCCATCCACAATTGTTCTCCTCCAGAGTTGAATTTTGAGGATGAAATTCTGGTAAGTGGGAGAGGATTGTAACATCCTAAATTTCATTTCTAAGTATAATTATAAAATAGAATGAGTTTTGGGTGAAGAAAAGGAAGGGTTTAAGTTAAAATAGTAATTAGAGGGTATTGGGAATTAGACTCCTAAGACTTTAGAGAATTTTAAATGTAAGTTCCATGGCTAAAATCAAGAATTCCACCGTTGGATATGAAGTAGGATGTAAGCTTTAAATTGTCTCAAAATTTGAGCATGATCCAACTAGTAGAAAAGAAGTTATTGAAATTCAAAGTTGAAGAGTGCAGACTTTTGGTCTCTCGCTCAAGCGAGAATGAGCTCGCTCGAGCGACGTAGTGTAAAATCAACCCCTGATTCCCTGAGTAGTTTTCGCTCCAGCGAAGACCAACTCGCTCCAGCGAAAACCCGGTTCGCTCCAGCGAATGTTGCTGTCTCAAGCATAAATCAATTCGTGCCAAACCCAAATCCACTGAGAAAAACTCGCTCCAGCGAGTTTTGGCTCGCCCAAGCGAGACTCGTCAGACCTGTAAAAAAATTAAGACGCGTGGACCACTCATTTTGGCTTCCTAAGGAAGCCACGAATGGTGGCCACGCATATCAGCCACCCATGCAACAAAACCACCCTTCAACATAAACAAAACACAACATCCTAACATCAACACACAAAGCAAATAATATTACTCCCTCTCTTCTCATATTTATTTCTCTCTCCTAGGGCAACCAAATCTCAAGCACCATTTGAGCCATTAATTCTTGATCAAGCTTTGGAACATCATCCTTGTGGCTTGAAAATGAGTTAGAAACCCTCCCCATATTCCCCCATCATTCACGCCTCTCTCCCTCTCTCTAGGTATTGTTATTTTATCAACTCATTCCTATGGAGAACCAAAGCCCCTATACCTAGTGATCAAGAACCAGACTGTAACACCCCAAGTTTTTATATAAAATATCACTTGATTGGTTTAATAATTAAAATGGAGGACTTAAAATTTTCTTTTCATAAATCAAATTTACATATGAAATTGGGTATTTCAATTACAATATGAGTAGCGCAACATATAATTTCCTTCTTTCCAAATCTTCCGTTGCGACACTCTGATCCTCAAGCTCCTTGACATTCACCTAAAATGATAACCACTAAGGGTGAGACCTTTTTACAACACATTGAATTATAAGATAGTAAAGAACACATAATAGCAACTCAAGAATCATAATCAAATCAAGCCATGAATAACAAAATGCTTCTCGTTCTCATTTCCTAAATCATTTTCATTGCCCATTATAAACCATATAACGTGTGTCTCTTCACGGACAGAGAACAACACACCCAACATAATATCGCATGTCTCCTCACGGTCAGAGGACAACATACCCACTTTTCTTTCTTTTACTCATTTCTTTTAGTTTGTACCACTAGGAATTGGTTGCTCCTGCTAGGGCATTTGTACACCCATTAGGGACTTTTACACCCATCAGGACTTTCACCCACTAGGCCTCACCCGTTAGGACTAATACATATAATCTTATACTCATACTTATCACATTCCTTGGCATATACAAATCACATACTTTAGTCTTTTTCACATGTTCCATTCTTTTAGTTTTCGTTGAATTGATCAATTGGGTACATTGACTCCTAATGGGGCATTTTCACCTAATGGGGCATTTTAGCCTGATGGGGCGTTTGGCCCTAATGGTGCATTTGTACACCTAGCAGGAACACCTAGTGTCCCAATATCCCAATGATCAATTCAACCGTCCATATCAATCCAAACACATTCACCATAAAGCACACAATTCAATTAGCCAATTATAACAGATAACAATCATCCACATTCATGCATGCACATCATTCTCAATTTCCACATCACATAACAACAAATAATTAACATCATTTATGCTCCAATACTATTTGCCAATGCAATTCATAAACACATATATTCCAAACTAAGACTAAAACCCAACTTCAAGCATCCTAAATAAACATGTTCATCATTAAATAAACAATTATCATTTAAGCCATGTAACATCCTTCTGATCACTAATCCTCTTTTCCCACCTATTAGATTGCATTATTTATTATCTCATATTTAATACTTAGTCATAAAAATACTCATTTCACACGCATAATGAATATAGCCACCCACAATAGATAACGGATATCACAAATCAATCGACATACTCAGGTATGTCTCAGAGTGTTGTAAAATAAGTCCACTCCCTAGGGTTCTTCACTTCCTACTTACAACATAATATAAGGGATTTTAGCAAATTATGTCAACTAAAATACATAATTAAATTAAATCCAAATACATTCAATCTCCCTACACCAACTCTAAACAGGTGCTATTTTGCTACCCACAACCCAATTTAACTACATAACCCAAGTCCTATTATATACCCCAACTATCCCTAACTCAAAGTGTGGAAAAGAGACTCCCCTTACCTTAGAGAAGGAGAGAGCCCACACAAAGCTCCACGGACGCCAAATCTACTCCGGATCTACCTTGATTCCCATTCTCTAGACCGATCTCCACTCCGTTCTTCAAGATTGGAGGAGAGAGAAAAACCCTTGGAGAGAGAAAGAGAGTCACGCATGAGAGAGACCTTGTGGGAGAAGGTGGGTCTCATGATTATAGGCTTGGAAGGAGGGATTTTGGGTGGTTTGTGGTGGTTGATGGTATTTTATGGGGAGGAGAGAGAAAACCCAAAATAAAGAGATAAGAGAGGGAGAGAGACGAAATGAAAGGAAATAGAGAGAGATGGAACTTTCCAAGTGAGCTTGATGATGGTGGGTAACAACACCTTAGGAGTTTGAGGAGGAAGAAGAGCTCAACTTGCTCTTGGTGGAGAGAGGAGCAATTTCGTGGGAGAGAGGGAAGGAGGAAGAATGGTGATGAGTTGAGGATGGAAGGAAATGAATGAGTGTGAGAGTTTTTTTTTTATTTTTGGTTGGAGAAAACGTGTGGTTAATAATTAAAGAGGGAAGGGAAAGATTCATTATGTTTGGATAGGAAGCCTCAACGTACACCCCTTTTCACTATTTTTTTTGTACAGACACTAGTGGTAATCGATTACTTGACCCAGAGTAATCGATTACCCTTCAATGCAACATTTCTTGGTGTTTCTGACAGAGGGCAAGTAATCGATTAATCCATCAAAAGTAATCGATTACTTTCCAAAAACACAAGATAATCGATTACTTATATGAGGTAATCGATTAAAAATGCTGCAACACTTTAGTGTTTTCACCAGAGATCAGGTAATCGATTAATCCCCTACAGAGTAATCGATTACTCTAATGAAAACTCCTATTTGACAAATTCTAACCCTAAGACACTACACTTAACTCCTACCCATGGTTTCCTATGGTTTTCCTCATATATTCTAAGTTAGATCTTCCTAATTAAACATGGAATTAAAATTTGGGATGTTACAATTCTCCCCCACTTATTGGAATTTCGTCCCCGAAATTCCGTTCAACTTCCTTCAAAAGGAGAACCATCCCAGAAAAGGGTTTCTAAGCTGCATCACTTATGTAACATCCTAAACTTTGATTTAAATGAAATTATTAATTAAAAACCTTAGAAAAAATTGGAAAAATGACTTAATGAATTTTGGTAGATAGGTGAGTGGTGATTATAGGTTCTAGGGGTTGTATAGAAGGCAGTTGTGGCTTTGGGCAAAGTCAAATAAGCGAAATCGGGAGTTAAATCGGCGTTTTAGATGTTAGAAATCGACCGAAAAGAGAAAATAATAAATTTATTATAGGATGCTCAGAAAATAAATTCCACCGTTGGATGTGAAGTTTATGGGGTGAAGCAGCATGTCTAAAAATTTGGACTCGATCCGACAGTTAACGAAAAAGTTACGGATAATCGAAGGTTGGAAACCCAGATTTTCGCCCAGGCGCACGAGCCATGCGCCCAGGCGGGTGCACTATTCATGGTGCACCAAACCAGTGGAAAATACGCCCAGGAGAAGCACCATTTCACCCAGGCGAGCGGCCACACGCACCAGCATGCACCAGAATCCTTGTTGGCGCGCCAAAACCCCTGCTGACCGTGTAAGCCATGCACCAGCTTGATGCTGGTGGTTATCGCGCGCCTAGGCGAACCTGGCATGTGCCCAGGCGCGAGGCGCAGACCAGATTGAATCTGGTGCGTCGATTCTGGCTTGGAGGCTAAGTTTTCAGCCACAGCCACACGATTTTTCAGTCATCCAAGGCAAGTATTGAAGCACCAAAAGTGATTCATTCCACCACCTTTCAACTCCAACACAAAAACACCATCTCCATCAAATTCTCTCCTCTCCAAGAGCAACTCCATCACATTTTCATCATCAATCCACCATAAACACTTGATCTTGGGCACCCCAAACCCAAAATCAAACACATCCATCAAGCTTGCTTCATGGACTTTGGCTAGGAGCTCATTCCTCTTCCTTCTTGGCTCACGAGTTACTCCCTCCTCCATTCTCCTTGGCTTTTCAATTTTTCCACCATTGATTGGGTAAGTAGCTTCATGCCATAAGTTATTTCCTTTTCATTCAAACTCTCCTTAATTCATGGATTTTGTTCTAAAACCCTTAGGGTTCTTGCACTCTTTGTTATATAGGGATTTTTTTTCATGCCTTCCAACTCAAACCAAGACAAGGACAAGGATAATTCCTCTTGTGCTCTCTCAAATAGGCTTGTCTATCATCATTTCATCATTTCCATATTGAGGTGGCAAGCTAGACTTAGGAAGTTCAAGTTTCCGAGATTTTGAGCTAGGGCTCACTAAGGTTCTAATTTCTCTTTACTAATTTAAGGTAAGGAGTGGGTTATAGTGAGTATAACCTTACTCTGGGGTTTAGTTTACGATATGCATATAATGGGTACTAAGATTTTTGTGTTAGTTTAGGTTGATATGATATAGAATAATTGTTAGAATAGAATTTATGACTTAGGGAATTTATTTTGATGTTGATATATTGCATTTTGTGATTTGGTGATGTTGATAAATTAAATGCTTATGTTGTTTAATAATTTGAGTTGTGATATTAAGATGAATTGTGCTAATTAAGTTATAAAATATATTTGTGATCATTGGATAGTGGAAATGGGTAATGTGGTGATCAATTTCGAGTAATGGAAATTTGCTAAAGAATTGATAATGATAAAGGAACTAAATGAATTATACCCAGGCTCAGCCAGGGGACATTGTATTATACCCGGGCGCTGTAAGTCGTTATCGCACGGTGGTGCGAGCGCAGTAGGTCGTGACCAGGGGATTGAGAAACATACCCGGGCGCTGTAAGTCGTTATCGCACGGTGGTGCGAGCGCAGTAGGTCGTGACCAGGGGATTGAGAAACATACCCGGGCGCTGTAAGTCGTTATCGCACGGTGGTGCGAGCGCAGTAGGTCGTGACCAGGGGATTGAGAAACATACCCGGGCGCAGTAAGTCGCTATCGCGCGGTGGTGCGAGCGCAGTAGGTCGTGACCAGGGGATTGAGAAACATACCCGGGCGCTGTAAGTCGTTATCCCATGGTGGTGCGAGCGCAGTAGGTCATGACCAGGGGATTGAGAAACATACCCGGGCACAGTAAGTCGCTATCGCGCGGTGGTGCGAGCGTAGTAGGTCGTGACCAGGGGATTGAGAAACATACCCGGGCGCAGTAAGTCGTGAGTGCACAGGAGTGCACACACAGTAGGTCGTGACCAGGGACAGATAGAAAAGAATATTAATATGATTAAAATACATGGAATGGAAGACTTAAGAAAATGTTAAATAAAAATCGATTTGAGAAACTAATGAATACTTGAAAATGATATGTGACACGTTGACTCTTATTTTGTGTGATGGAACTGTCTTATCTGGAAACTGCCTCCCCATTTTATGTGTAATACTCACTCCTTACTATCTCCACAGGTACTGAGGAAGAGTTTGCACAAGATCAGGCCGAGCAAGAGTGCTCTCCCTCCCAGGGAGAGTAGGTTACCTTTAGATATGTCGGGCATGGAAATGTCCTGGGCCCGATGATGTGAATCCTTTTTGTTGTGTATAAATGTAAATAGCTTTTGGGGGCCCAGGACGACTCCTTTTGGGAAAGGGGTCTATTTTGGGGAAAAACTGTTTTCCTAAGTTGTTTATATTCCGCTAACTCTGATGACTAGATTCTGATGTTTTAAACTTGTTTCTGATGCGTGCACGAAGATGCACTAGCTGATATATATATATATATATATATATATATATATATATGAATAGCCCTGCTGGCTTTGAAATTTGAAAATATGTTATTTATCAGGTTGCAGGAAAACAGAAATTTTGGGAAAGTCCTAAAAACAAACGAAACTCCGTCCGTTTGACGGGAGATTTTCATATGAATCAGAAGTAACTAAATGTTTTTCCTAATCAATTTACAAGTTTAAAATGAAATTTTCAAGTTGCTATTGTTAATTAAGGGTATAAAAGGGCAAATAAACTTAGGTGTTACATTTTATGGTATCAGAGCAGTTTCCCTCGGCCTTTTGAGTTATGAGCTACTCCAGTGATTACTCACCGAGCGAGTAATCGATAATTATAGTTTAGAGTCTAGAGTCTATTGATAGGATGTTTATACTGTTAACTATGCTATTAAGCATTAACTGTCGGCCTTGTGCATGACTAAACAGAATGGCTGGTAGACGGATCGATAATGATGCGATCCGAGCTATTCTGGAGCAGATTGCTAAGATGCAACAGGATCAGGGGAATAACATCGCAGTAGTAGCTGCTGCAGCAGCAACAGCAACAGCAGCTGCAATGATTCCTCAACCCCCAGCTCTAGTGGCTATTGATTGGTTGGCGCGGTTCAGAAAGAACGATCCGCAGAAGTTCGAAGGTGGTTTCAATCCCGATGGGGCACAGCTATGGTTGCAAGAGATCGAGAAGATCCTTAATACTATGGCACCACCGGAAGAACAGAAGGTTCTTCTAGCACAGTATATGCTGACTAGTGAAGCGGAACATTGGTGGCAGCAAATGCGGAGGGGTTTGGAGGCTAACAATCAGGCGATTACATGGGACTTGTTCAAGAGTCGTTTTCTGGGCAAGTACTTTCCGGAAGATGTCCGTAGAGAGAAGGAGATTACTTTTCTGCAGCTCGTGCAAGGGAACATGAGCGTCGGAGAATATGCCGCTAGGTTTGAGGACTTGATCCGGTATGCAGGAAGTTACAGGGATGCCGATGAGAGGACAAAGTGCATCAAGTTCGAGACCGGACTTCGTTCTGAGATCAAGATGGCCTTTGAATATCAGAACATCTGCAACCTGTCTCAGTTGATCAACATGACCAGCACTTATGAAAAGAGCCGCAAGCAGCGTGCAGCTGAGAAACGCAGCAAGAATGTGCAGAAGTCTGGAGGTCCTGTCAGGGGCAAGAGTTCGGTGTAGCGACCAGGTCCTTACTCTCAGCCTAGAACAGGCCAAGAAGTAAGCACTTTTGGTCCTATTCCGACTTGTCCACATTGTGGTAGACACCACAGGGGAGATTGCTGGACATTGGATCCGAGTAAGGGTCCAACCTGTTACAAGTGCGGGCAGCCGGGTCACATTGTGACAAATTGTCCTAAAAATGCAGTTAAGAAGGAGGTGAATGTGGCTAAGGATCAGAAAGCTGGTGACAACAGGGTGACTCGAAAGGGCAAGGTGTATACTCTGGACGGCGAGGAGATTACTGATGCTGATGAACTGATTAGAGGTACAGGTTATGTTAATAGTATTCCTTGTGGTATTCTCTTTGATTGCGGAGCTACTCATTCATTTATTTCTTCCGATTGCATGAAGAGGTTAGGGTTGTCTGCAATAGAAATGCCTTATAAATTATCTGTTTCTACACCCACAAATTCTTCTGTAGTCACATCAACTATGTGTTTGGATTGCCCACTTCGAGTATTGGAGCGGGAATTCAAAGTTAATCTAATCTGTTTGCCTCTAACTAAGCTTGACATCATTCTGGGCATGGACTGGATGTCTCGGCACCATGTTCTGATTGACTGTCATCAGAAATCAATTACTATCAGTGACCTTTCTTTATCTGCTCTGGAAATGAATGAGGAGGCAGAGATCAGTCAGATTCCGACAGTCTGCGAGTTTCCAGAAGTCTTTCCTGCGGAGATTCCTGGATTACCGCCGAATAGAGAAGTGGAGTTTAGTATTGATCTGATGCCTGGTGCAGGTCCTATTTCTATAGCCTCGTACCGGATAGCACCTCCGAAGTTAGAAGAGTTGAAAAAGCAGATAGAGGAGCTTTTGGCTAAGGGTTTGATTAGGCCGAGCGTGTCACCTTGGGGAGCTCCGATTCTTTTTGTTAAAAAGAAGGACGGAAGTCTCCGAATGTGCATCGATTATAGACGATTGAATGCGGTGACTGTGAAAAATAAATATCCTCTCCCTCGCATCGACGATTTGTTGGACCAATTGCGAGGAGCAGCTGTATTTTCTAAGATTGACCTTCGATCGGGATACCATCAAATCCGTATCCGAGAGGAGGACATTCCTAAAACGGCGTTCAGGTCGAGATATGGACATTTTGAATATGTGGTTATGTCCTTTGGTCTCACTAATGCTCCGGCCATCTTCATGGATTATATGAACAGAATATTCAGCCTGTACTTGGATTCTTTCGTCATAGTCTTCATTGACGACATTCTAATCTATTCTAAGAGTCCGAGTGAGCATGCTGAGCATCTGAGAATAGTGCTGCAAATTCTCAAATCCAAACAGCTTTATGCAAAGCTTTCTAAGTGTAGTTTCTGGTTGAATGAAGTGCAGTTCCTGGGCATGTAATTTCTGAGAAGGGTGTTCCTGTTGATCCTTCTAAGGTGGAAGCGGTAGTTAAGTGGGAGAGACCTAAGTCCATTACTGAGATCAGAAGTTTTCTTGGTATGGCTGGGTATTATCGGAGGTTTATTGAGGGGTTTTCTAAATTGGCCCTTCCATTGACGACTCTTACACGGAAAGGTGTTCCGTTTGAGTGGTCCCCGGAATGTGAAGGTAGTTTCCAAGAGTTGAAGAGGCGGTTGACTAGTTCCCCAGTGTTAATTTTTCCGGACCCGACTCAATCCTTCATGGTGTATTGTGATGCTTCTAAGCAAGGGTTGGGTTGTGTGTTGATGCAGCAAGGGCAAGTCATAGCTTATGCATCTAGACAATTGAGGCAGCATGAACAGAACTATCCCACTCATGATCTTGAGTTGGCGGCAGTAGTTTTTGCTTTGAAATTCTGGAGGCATTATCTATATGGTTCAAAGTTCGAAGTCTTTAGCGATCATAAAAGTCTTCGCTATCTCTTCGATCAAAAAGAGTTAAATATGAGACAGAGGAGGTGGATGGAATTTCTGAAAGACTATGACTTCGATCTTCTGTATCATCCGGGCAAGGCCAATATAGTGGCTGATGCACTAAGTCGTAAGACTTTGCATGTCAGCAATCTGATGGTGAAAGAGATGGAATTGATTCAAGAATTTAGTGACCTCAACTTGAACATGCAAGTGAAAGAGAAGAGCATCGTTCTTGAAATGTTGCGGGTTACAAATGACTTGATGGGTCTTATTAAAGAAAGGCAAGCCGATGATGTAGAGCTGCAAAAGTTGTTAGAAGGGGCATCAGGCAATGAAGAGCCCGACTTTGTGAAAGGTTCTGATGGCATCATCCGATTTAGGGGTCGGATATGTGTTCCTATGGATTTCGAAGTTAGAAGAGATATCCTGTGGGAAGCACATCGAACCAAGATGAATTTTCATCCTGGTGCAACAAAGATGTACCAAGATCTAAAAAGGATTTATTGGTGGCCGAAGTTGAAAACTGATGTGGCCGATCACGTGTCTCATTGCTTAACTTGTCAGAAGGTTAAGATTGAGCATCAAAAGCCTGGTGGTCCTTTGCGATCACTTGATATCCTGGGGTGGAAATGGGACAGTATAGCTATGGACTTTGTGACGGGTTTACCAAGGACTGCTGGAGGATGTGATTCAGTTTGGGTGGTTGTGGACCGTCTTACAAAGTGTGCTCATTTTATTCCTACCCATAAGAAGTATACTCTTGAGAAGTTGACTCAGTTGTACATCAGGGACATAGTGAAGTTGCATGGTGTTCCCACTAGTATTGTATCCGATATCGATCCGAGATTTCTGTCTAGATTTTGGCAGAGTCTTCAACAGGCATTGGGTACTAAGCTAAAGTTCAGTACAGCTTATCATCCGCAGACAGACGGACAATCTGAGCGTACTATCCAGACACTTGAAGATTTGTTGAGAGCATGTGTACTGGAACAAGCCGGTAGTTGGGAATAGTTACTACCTTTGTTGGAGTTTACTTACAACAATAGTTTTCACTCCAGTATCGGTATGGCACCATTCGAGGCTCTCTACGGAAGAAAATGTAGAACGCCTTTGTGTTGGTTCCAGATAGGTGAAAATCTGTTGATAGGTCCTGACATTGTGAAAGAAACAACGGAGAAGGTCACAATGATCAAGAACAAAATGAAAACTTCACAGGATCGCCAAAAGAGTTATGCAGATAGGCGAAGGAGACCTTTGGAGTTCGATGTTGGGAATCATGTGTTCCTAAGAGTGTCTCCGATCACAAGAATTGGTAGGGCAATCAAATCCAGGAAGTTAACTCCTCGGTTTGTTGGGCCTTATGAGATTCTGGAGAAGGTTGGCCCAATGGCGTACAGGATTGCATTACCCCCTCATTTGTCAAGGCTTCATGACGTGTTTCATGTTTCACAACTAAGGAAATACGTCCATGATCCTTCGCATGTGGTTACCTTTGTAAGATCCATGAAGAATGTTTTGATAAATGCCAAAAAGTTTTTGAACAAGCTACAAATGTGTTGATCAAGTTCAAGCTCAACAAGCAACAACAAACATCAAGTTATGAAGAGAGAACCAACTCATGAAGACTTAGTTTGGTAGTTTGTGTTTTAATGTTTTATCTTTTGCCTCACAAGTCTTTTAGTTTATGAGTTTGGGTAGAATTTATTAGAGGGTAGTGAATCTCTTTTGGTTGCATGATTATATCATATTTTGAGTATTCACTTTGCCTAAAATCAATAGGTGGCTTAAAGGTTTGAAAGAAAAGGTTTAGTTTTTGAGAAAACAAGTTTTAAGTGATTTTTAATGTTAATAATCTATTAACAGATTTTGATAATTGATTAACAGTGTATTTTCAACTGATAATCGATTAACAAACTTTTGATAATCGATTATCTGAACTTTTACTCGAGTAAAACCTTTTTCACTCGAGTGAAATTTATGCAGCTTTCGTATTACTCGAGTAACACTCATTTCACTCGAGTAACTTGATCAGATATGGTTTTTTAAATACGTTTTTCACTTCTCAAAAGCCATTCTAAGTGCTCCAACTTTTGGGTATTCTATATAAACCTTTTCCTAATCATTTCTATCAACTAGAATCATTTTGATACACAATTTTACAAAGAATCAAAGCCACACTATTCTCTCTCACTCTCTCAAGATCAAAGCTCTCATTTTTATATTCTTTGATCAAGAACCTTGAATCTCTCATGTTGATATTTCATAGCTTTTGAAAGAGATTCATAGGATTGTTTTTGTTTTTCATTTGAGTTGTAATCTTTGCAAGAGGCAAACATTCTACAACAAAGGAAGCCTTGATTTTGTGAATCAAGCAAGTTTAGTTGAAAGTCTTGAAGAAGCATTTCATCAAGCATTTGGAAGGCACTTTGAAGAATCTCAAAGTACTTGGAAGTCTTGTGAGTGAAGCAAGCAAAGAAGACTTGTTGTGGGGTTATCAACAAGCAAGTAGAGGTTAGATTAGATATCAATAGGGTTACAAGGCAAGGGTGTTGTATCTCTTGTAGGCTAGCAAGAAGGAAGTCTTGTGAGGCATTTACTTGTAATTTGAGAAACTCTAATTCCTCATAGTGAAGAATCTCTCTTGGTTGAAGAGGGGCCTGGAGTAGCTTTCATGTGGATGAAAGTGAACCAGGATAAATCACTGTGTCGTATCTCTAAACTCTCTACTCTTTACAATTCTTGTTATTAATTGTGTTCTTGATTGAAAACCTAGAAAAAGTGATTTTTCTATATTTGATTGAATTGAATCTTTATTGTGCAAAATTGATAAAGGGAAAATCATTTTCATAACCTAGGTGAATCAATAAGAATATTGGTGTTGATTGTTTCCGCTTAATCTCTCATATAATATTTGTTAATTGATTGATTTTCATTGGTTTTAATCGTTTAGATTTGTTTCTTGCGAAAATCTTTCAAAGTTTCTTTAACACCTATTCAACCCCCCCCCCCCTTCTAGGTGTTCTCCTAGTGTTCCTAGTTGTTTCAACCACCGAGTGTAGTTTTCCAACAATTGGTATCAGAGCTCGGTCGAAAGACACGAGCATAGAGCTTTTTCGTTAAGATCCTTGAGAAACTACAATGGGTTCTACGAATCCTTTTGGTGGTGAAGGTGCTTCAATAAATCGCCCTCCTATGTTTGGTGGAGAGGGTTATGCTTATTGGAAAATTAGGATGAGAATCTTTATAGAAGCCATAGATATGAACATTTGGGAAGCCATTGAAAATGGTCCTTATATTCCCTCAAAAGATGTAGAAGGTGTGCTTACACTTACTCCCAAAGATAAGTGGACCGATGATGATAAAAGGAAAATTCAATATGATTTAAAAGCAAAAAATATCATCACCTTCGCTCTATCTTATGATGAGTTCTTTAGAGTCTCCCAATGTAAAGATGCCAAAGATATGTGGGACACCTTGCAAGTCACACATGAAGGCACTAGTGAAGTTAGGCGTGCTAGATTAAATTCTTTGATGCATGAATATGAATAGTTTCATATGTTGCCTAATGAATCTATATGTTTTATGCAAAAATGTTTTACTCATATTGTTAATCATCTCATTGCTCTTGGTAAAACTTTCGTGAATTGTGAACTTGTTAACAAAGTTTTAAGATGTCTAAGTAGGGAATGGCAACCCAAGGTTACCGCAATTGTTGAATCAAAGGACTTGGACACAATGGACTTAGCAACACTTTTCGGAAAGCTACAAGAACATGAAATGGAGCTTGAACGTTTGCAAATGCATGAAGAGTCGGATAAGTACAAAGAAAGAAAAGGAATTGCTCTTAAATCTCAAAGGTCATATAAAAAGGAAGAGAGTTCCGTTGATGATGATGATGTTGATAATGAAGATTCCGATTCGGACATTGATGAAGAGGAGATGAAGCTTCTACTAAGAAAGTTCAATAAAATTCTAAGGAGAAAAGGAAGGTTGAACAAGGACAAAAGTAAAGAGAAGGATCCCCCACACTACAAGACCAAGACTTCAAAAGAAGGTGTAGTTTGCCATGAATGTGGAAAGCCCGGTCATCTCAAGTACTCATGCTCTAAGTATCTCAAGAAGAAGGAGAAAGAGAAGAATAATGCAAAACACAAAAGGGCATACATAGTTTGGAATAGTGATGATGAACAAGACAAGAAAAGCACAACTAGTAGTTCTTCGGATGATGAACATGCCGCTTGTCTCAACTTGATAGCTCAAGTACATGAAGAGGAAAGCTCAAATGATGAATCAAGTGAGCAAAGTGACGAAAGCGATGTAAGTCTTACTAAATCCGAAATTTCTTCAAATTATGAAATGTTATATAATGCTTATGAAGAAATGCATGAACATCTCAAGATATTAGCTAAGAAAAATATTGATAGGAAGAAGCTCATTGAGGAACATCAACAAAAGATTTTAGATCTTCAAAAGCAAGTTGATGACCTTAAGTTAGACAATGAGACTTTGCATCTTATCATTGATAATTCTACTTGTGATTGTGCTAGTAGATTGAATATTGTGGTTGATTGTGAGAATTGCAAGTTGCTTAAGGATGAAAATGCTATTTTGAAAAATAAGCTTGCAAGTTTCTCAAATGGTGATATTAGATTGCGAACATTGTTAAATTTTCAAAGAGAAAATTCAAACAAGTTTGGTTTGGGTTATACTAATGCTAAGAGTAAATCTCATAGAAATGTTGTTGATTTTTCAAAAGTTGATTTTTCAAATGCACCAACATGTTTCTATTGTGGTACTCATGGACATACTTCAAATGTGTGTTATATTAAAGTGCATGGTATACCTAAAGGAGATTTTGTTTGGGTGAAAAAGGGTGAAAGTCCCTACACTAACAAAAATGGATCCAAAACCATTTGGATACCAAAAAGCAAAGCATGATTGTTTTTGTAGGTATGATTGAAGAGCAAAAGGACTTTCATGTGATATTCATTCATTTGCTACTTCAATTGGTATCAAGGAGAAAATTCTACAAATTGGTGTTATTCTATTCATGCTTTGGTTATATTTCTTCTATTTTGGCTTAGATCTTATTTCAATTGGTATATATTTCTTTTTGATAATGCCAAAGGGGGAGAAATATGATGTTTTGAAACAAAGGGGAGAAATAAAATGGTATGTTTAGAGAAAGGTTTGTTTTGTTGTTTTTATATAGGTTGAGCAAAGTTGTTGGAGATAGGGGGAGAATCAAGCTTACTCAATTGGATTTCAAATGTCAAAAGCATAAATTGAGGGGGAGCAAGAGTCTCACCAAGTGATCAAATGGTTCAAGCATCAAGAACTTCAATGAACTTCAAACGATTTCAAAACATGTTTGTCATTTTCAAAAAGGGGGAGATTGTAAGATCCATGAAGAATGTTTTGATAAATGCCAAAAAGTTTTTGAACAAGCTACAAATGTGTTGATCAAGTTCAAGCTCAACAAGCAACAACAAACATCAAGTTATGAAGAGAGAACCAACTCATGAAGACTTAGTTTGGTAGTTTGTGTTTTAATGTTTTATCTTTTGCCTCACAAGTCTTTTAGTTTATGAGTTTGGGTAGAATTTATTAGAGGGTAGTGAATCTCTTTTGATTGCATGATTATATCATATTTTGAGTATTCACTTTGCCTAAAATCAATAGGTGGCTTAAAGGTTTGGAAGAAAAGGTTTAGTTTTTGAGAAAACAAGTTTTAAGTGATTTTTAATGTTAATAATCTATTAACAGATTTTGATAATTGATTAACAGTGTATTTTCAACTGATAATCGATTAACAAACTTTTGATAATCGATTATCTGAACTTTTACTCGAGTAAAACCTTTTTCACTCGAGTGAAATTTATGCAGCTTTCGTATTACTCGAGTAACACTCATTTCACTCGAGTAACTTGATCAGATATGGTTTTTTAAATACGTTTTTCACTTCTCAAAAGCCATTCTAAGTGCTCCAACTTTTGGGTATTCTATATAAACCTTTTCCTAATCATTTCTATCAACTAGAATCATTTTGATACACAATTTTACAAAGAATCAAAGCCACACTATTCTCTCTCACTCTCTCAAGATCAAAGCTCTCATTTTTATATTCTTTGATCAAGAACCTTGAATCTCTCATGTTGATATTTCATAGCTTTTGAAAGAGATTCATAGGATTGTTTTTGTTTTTCATTTGAGTTGTAATCTTTGCAAGAGGCAAACATTCTACAACAAAGGAAGCCTTGATTTTGTGAATCAAGCAAGTTTAGTTGAAAGTCTTGAAGAAGCATTTCATCAAGCATTTGGAAGGCACTTTGAAGAATCTCAAAGTACTTGGAAGTCTTGTGAGTGAAGCAAGCAAAGAAGACTTGTTGTGGGGTTATCAACAAGCAAGTAGAGGTTAGATTAGATATCAATAGGGTTACAAGGCAAGGGTGTGGTATCTCTTGTAGGCTAGCAAGAAGGAATTCTTGTGAGGCATTTACTTGTAATTTGAGAAACTCTAATTCCTCATAGTGAAGAATCTCTCTTGGTTGAAGAGGGGCCTGGAGTAGCTTTCATGTGGATGAAAGTGAACCAGGATAAATCACTGTGTCGTATCTCTAAACTCTCTACTCTTTACAATTCTTGTTATTAATTGTGTTCTTGATTGAAAACCTAGAAAAAGTGATTTTTCTATATTTGATTGAATTGAATCTTTATTGTGCAAAATTGATAAAGGGAAAATCATTTTCATAACCTAGGTGAATCAATAAGAATATTGGTGTTGATTGTTTCCGCTTAATCTCTCACATAATATTTGTTAATTGATTGATTTTCATTGGTTTTAATCGTTTAGATTTGTTTCTTGCGAAAATCTTTCAAAGTTTCTTTAACACCTATTCAACCCCCCCATCTAGGTGTTCTCCTAGTGTTCCTAGTTGTTTCAACCACCGAGTGTAGTTTTCCAACAACCTTAGATGATTTTCCTTTGAAGGAGAATTTGACTTTCGAAGTTCTGCCAGTGAGAATCGAAGATAGGCAGGTGAAGCAGCTCAGGGGCAAGGAAATCTCTTTGGTTAAAGTTATTTAGATCAGGAACGATGTGGAAGAGGCTACATGGGAACTGGAGGATAAGATCAGGCAGTCTCATCCACAATTGTTCGACGAATTTCGAGGACGAAATTCAGGTAAGAGGGAGAGAATTGTAACATCCTAAACTTTGATTTAAATGAAATTATTAATTAAAAACCTTAGAAAAAATTGGAATAATGACTTAATGAATTTTGGTAGATAGGTGAGTGGTGATTATAGGTTCTAGGGGTTGTATAGAAGGCAGTTGTGGCTTTGGGCAATGTCAAATAAGCGAAATCGGGAGTTAAATCGGCGTTTTAGATGTTAGAAATCGACCGAAAAGAGAAAATTAGAAATTTATTATAGGATGCTAAGAAAATAAATTCCACCGTTGGATGTGAAGTTTATGGGGTGAAGCAGCATGTCTAAAAATTTGGACTCGATCCGACGGTTAACGAAAAAGTTACGGCGAATCGATGGTTGGAAACCCAGATTTTCGCCCAGGCGCACGAGCCATGCGCCCAGGCGGGTGCACTATTCATGGTGCACCAAACCAGTGGAAAATACGCCCAGGCGAGGCACCATTTCACCCAGGCGAGCGGCCACACGCACCAGCATGCACCAGAATCCTTGTTGGCGCGCCAAAACCCCTGCTGACCGTGTAAGCCATGCACCAGCTTGGTGCTGGTGCTGATCGCGCGCCCAGGCGAGCCTGGCATGCGCCCAGGCGCGAGGCACAGACCAGATTGAATCTGGTGCGTCGATTCTGGCTTGGTGGCTAAGTTTTCAGCCACAGCCACACGATTTTTCAGTCATCCAAGGCAAGTATTGAAGCACCAAAAGTGATTCATTCCACCACCTTTCAACTCCAACACAAAAACACCATCTCCATCAAATTCTCTCCTCTCCAAGAGAAACTCCATCACATTTTCATCATCAATCCACCATAAACACTTGATCTTGGGCACCCCCAACCCAAAATCAAACACATCCATCAAGCTTGCTTCATGGACTTTGGCTAGGAGCTCATTCCTCTTCCTTCTTGGCTCACGAGTTACTCCCTCCTCCATTCTCCTTGGCTTTTCAATTTTTCCACCATTGATTGGGTAAGTAGCTTCATGCCATAAGTTATTTCCTTTTCATTCAAACTCTCCTTAATTCATGGATTTTGTTCTAAAACCCTTAGGGTTCTTGCACTCTTTGTTATATAGGGATTTTTTTTCATGCCTTCCAACTCAAACCAAGGCAAGGACAAGGATAATTCCTCTTGTGCTCTCTCAAATAGGCTTGTCTATCATCATTTCATCATTTCCATATTGAGGTGGCAAGCTAGACTTAGGAAGTTCAAGTTTCCGAGATTTTGAGCTAGGGCTCACTAAGGTTCTAATTTCTCTTTACTAATTTAAGGTAAGGAGTGGGTTATAGTGAGTATTACCTTACTCTGGGGTTTAGTTTACGATATGCATATAATGGGTACTAAGATTTTTGTGTTAGTTTAGGTTGATATGATATAGAATAATTGTTAGAATAGAATTTGACTTAGGGAATTTATTTTGATGTTGATATATTGCATTTTGTGATTTGGTGATGTTGATAAATTAAATGCTTATGTTGTTTAATAATTTGATTTGTGATATTAAGATGAATTGTGCTAATGAAGTTATAAAATATATTTGTGATCATTGGATAGTGGAAATGGGTAATGTGGTGATCAATTTCGAGTAATGGAAATTTGCTAAAGAATTGATAATGATAAAGGAACTAAATGAATTATACCCAGGCTCTGTAAGTCGTTATCGCACGGTGATGCGAGCGCAGTAGGTCGTGACCAGGGGATTGAGAAACATACCCGGGCGCTGTAAGTCGTTATTGTAACACCTAAGTTTATTTACCCTTTTATACCCTTAATTAAAAATAGCAACTTGAAAATTTCATTTTAAACTTATAAATTGGTTAGTAAAAACTCTTAGTTATTTTTAATTCATAAGACAATCTCCCGTCAAACGGACGGAGTTTCATTTGTTTTTAAGACTTTTCCAAAAGTTCTGTTTTCCTGCAACCTGATAAATAACATATTTTCAAATTTCAAAGCCATCAGGGCTATTCACATATATATATCAGCTAGTGCATCTTCGTGCACGCATCAGAAACAAGTTTAAAACATCAGAATCTAGTCATCAGAGTTAGCGGGATATAAACAAGTTAGGAAAACAGTTTTTCCCCAAAATAGACCCCTTTCCCAAAAGGAGTCGTCCTGGGCCCCCAAAAGCTATTTACATTTATGTACAACAAAAAGGATTCACATCATCGGGCCCAGGACATTCCCATGCCCTATTTAATAATAAGTGACCTACTCTCCCTATGAGGGAGAGTACTCCTGCTCGGCCTGATCTTGTGCAAACTCTTCCTCAGTACCTATGGTGATAGTAAGGAGTGAGTATTACACATAAAATGGGGAGGCAGTTTCCAATTAAGACATAATGCGACACTAAGCCATACACAAATAACAATTCAATGACAACATAGTAAGAGTCAATTTATCACAATTCAATTTCAAGTATTCATTAGTTTCTCAAATCGATTTTTATTTAACATTTTCTTAAGTCTTTCGTTCCATGTATTTTAATCATATTAATATTCTTTTTATCTGTCCCTGGTCACGACCTACTGCGTCTGCACTCCTGTGCACTCACGACTTACTGCGTCCTTGTAAATCCCCTCGTCACGACCTACTGCGTTCGCACCCCAGTGCGAAAACGACTTACTGCGTCCGGGTGTGTTTCTCAATCCCCTGGTCACGACCTACTGCGCTCGCACCACCGCGCGATAGCGACTTACTGCATCCGGGTAATCCCCTGGTCACGACCTATTGCGTTCGCACCCCCGTGCGAAAACGACTTATTGCGTTCGGGTAAAATACAATCTCCCCTGGCTGAGCCTGGGTATAATATAATTAGTTCTGTTATCATTATCAATTCATTAACACATTTCCATTTCCAAAAATTAATCACCTCATTACACATTTCTACTATCCAATGATCACAAATGTATTTTTTTAACTTAATTAGCACAATTCATTTTAATATCACAACTCAAATTATTAAACAACATAAGCATTTAATTCATCAACATCACCAAATCACAAAATGCAATATATCAACATCATAATAAATTCCCTAAGTCACAAGTTCTATTCTAACAATTGTCTTATATCATATTAACCTAAACTAACACAAATATCTTAGTACTCATTATATGCATAACGTAAACTAAACCCCAGAGTAAGGTAATACTCACTATAACCCACTCCTTACCTTAAATTAGCAAAGAGTAAATAGAACCTTAGTGAGCCCTAGCTCAAAATCTTGGGAATTTGAACTTTCTAAGTCTAGCTTGCCACCTCAACAAGGAAATGATGAAATGATGATATACCACCCTATTTGAGAGAGCAAAAGAAGAATTATCCTTATCCTTGCCTTGGTTTGAGTTGGAAGGCATGAAACAAAATCCCTATATAATAAAGAGTGCAAGAATCCTAGGGTTTTAGAACAAAATTAATGAACTAAGGAGAAACTGGAATGACAAAGAGATTAACATATAGCATGAAGCTAGCTTACCCAATCAATGGTGAGAAAATGAAAAACCAAGAAGAGTGAAGGTGGGAGTGATTCGTGTGGTCCTAGGGAGGAAGAGGATGAAGCTTTAACCCACTTCCATGGTGCAAGGATTGATGGAGCTTGGTGGTTTTGGGTTTGAGGTGCCCAAAACTATGTGTTTATGGTGGTTTGGTGGTGGAAGATGGCCTTGGAGTGGAGGGAACTTGATGAGGATGATGGGTTGAAATGGTGTTGGAGTATGAAGGTTTTGTGTTTGTTTTGGGTTTTATTTTCTTGCCTTAAGACCAGCAAGATCGTGTGGCTGGGAACAAAACTTTGGCCCCAAGTTTAATTTTGGACGCACCAGATCTGATCTGGTGTGCGTCGCGCGCCTGAGCACCAGATTTTGCGCCTGAGCGCAGGATCAGCACTAGCACCAAGCTGGTGCAAGGCTGATGCGCCAGCTGCTGGGTGTTGGGGGAGTTTGGCGCGCCAGAACGTAACGGTGCGTGGCATGGTGTGATTCCCGCGCGCCTGGGCGCACAATTAGCGCGCCTGAGCGAAAAACTCCCTGTCTCAGCACCAGTGAATAGTGGTGCACGCTTGGGCGTGCACCGGTGCGCCTGGGCGTGCACCAGAATTTCCAATTTTCGATTCGCCGTAACTTTTTCGTCAACCGTCGGATCGGGTCCAAATTTTTATACAAGCTTCTCCACCCCATAAACTTCATATCCAACGGTGGAATTTATTTTCTTAGCTTCCTATAATAAATTTCTAATTTTCTCTTTTCGGTCGATTTCTAACATCGAAAACGCCGATTTAACCCCCGATTTCACTTATTTGACTTAGCCCAAAGCCACACTTGCCTTCTATACAACTCCTAGGACCTATAATCACCACTCACATATTTAGCAAAATTCATTAAGTCACTTTTCCCATTTTTCTAAGGTTTTTAATAATTATTTCATTTAAATAAAAGCTTAGGATGTTACAATTCTCTCCCACTTACCTGAATTTCGTCCTCGAAATTCGTCGAACAATTGTGGATGAGACTGCCTGATCTTATCCTCTAGTTCCCATGTAGCCTCTTCCACATCGTTCCTGATCCAAATCACTTTAACCAAAGAGATTTCCTTGCCCCTGAGCTGCTTCACCTGCCTATCTTCGATTCTCACTGGCAGAACTTCGAAAGTCAAATTCTCCTTCAGAGGCAAATCATCTAAGGTAACCA
This sequence comes from Crotalaria pallida, assembly GCA_037953625.1. NCBI lineage: Eukaryota > Viridiplantae > Streptophyta > Magnoliopsida > Fabales > Fabaceae > Crotalaria > Crotalaria pallida. Next base: position 86,045,691 of record CM075649.1, read on the forward strand.
CATGCGAAGGATCATGGACGTATTACCTTAATTGTGAAACATGAAACACGTCATGAAGCCTTGACAAATGAGGGGGTAATGCAATCCTGTACGCCAGTGGGCCAACCTTCTCCAGAATCTCATAAGGCCCAACAAACCGAGGAGTTAACTTCCTGGATTTGATTGCTCTACCAATTCCTGTGATCGGAGACACCCTTAGGAACACATGATTCCCAACATCGAACTCCAAAGGTCTCCTTCGCCTATCTGCATAACTCTTTTGGCGATCCTGTGAAGTTTTCATTTTGTTCTTGATCATTGTGACCTTCTCCGTTGTTTCTTTCACAATGTCGGGACCTGTCAACAGATTTTCACCTATTTGGAACCAACACAAAGGCGTTCTACATTTCCTTCCGTAGAGAGCCTCGAATGGTGCCATACCGATACTGGAGTGAAAACTGTTGTTGTAAGTAAACTCCATCAAAGGTAGTAACTGCTCCCAACTACCAGCTTGTTCCAGTACACATGCTCTCAACAAATCCTCAAGTGTCTGGATAGTACGCTCCGATTGTCCGTCTGTCTGCGGATGGTAAGCCGTACTAAATTTCAGCTTAGTACCCAATGCCTCCTGAAGACTCTGCCAAAATCTAGACAGAAATCTCGGATCGCGATCGGATACAATACTAGTAGGAACACCATGCAACTTCACTATGTCCCTGATGTACAACTGAGTCAACTTCTCAAGAGTGTACTTCTTATGAACAGGAATGAAATGAGCACACTTTGTCAGACGGTCTACAACCACCCAAACTGAATCACATCCTCCAACAGTCCTTGGTAAACCCGTCACAAAGTCCATAGCTATACTGTCCCATTTCCATTCCGGAATCTCAAGTGATCGCAAAGGACCACCAGGATTTTGATGCTCAATCTTAACCTTCTGACAAGTTAAGCAACGAGACACGTGATCGGCCACATCAGTTTTCAACTTCGGCCACCAATAAATCCTTTTTAGATCTTGGTACATCTTTGTTGCACCAGGATGAAAATTCATCTTGGTTCGATGTGCTTCCCATAGGATATCTCTTCTAACTTCGAAATCCATAGGAACACATATCCGACCCCTAAATCGGATGATGCCATCAGAACCTTTCACAAAGTCGGGCTCTTCATTGCCCGATGCCCCTTCTAACAACTTTTGCAGCTCTACATCATCGGCTTGCCTTTCTTTAATAAGACTCATCAAGTCATTATTAACCCGCAACATTTCAAGAACGATGCTCTTCTCTTTCACTTGCATGTTCAAGTTGAGGTCGCTAAATTCTTGAATCAGTTCCATCTCTTTCACCATCAGATTGCTGACATGCAAAGTCTTACGACTTAGTGCATCAGCCACTACATTGGCCTTGCCCGGATGATACTGAAGATCAAAGTCATAGTCTTTCAGAAATTCCATCCACCTCCTCTGTCTCATATTTAACTCTTTTTGATCGAAGAGATAGCGAAGACTTTTATGATCGCTAAAGACTTCGAACTTTGAACCGTATAGATAATGCCTCCAGATTTTCAAAGCAAAAACTACTGCCGCCAACTCTAGATCATGAGTGGGATAGTTTTGTTCATGCTGCCTCAATTGTCTAGATGCATAAGCTATGACTTGCCCTTGCTGCATTAACACACATCCCAACCCTTTCTTAGAAGCATCACAATACACCGCGAAGGATTGAGTCGGGTCCGACAAAATTAACACTGGGGAACTAGTTAACCGCCTCTTCAACTCTTGGAAACTACCTTCACATTCCGGGGACCACTCAAACGGAACACCTTTCCGTGTAAGAGTCGTCAATGGAAGAGCCAACTTAGAGAACCCTTCAATGAACCTCCGATAATACCCAGCCATACCAAGAAAACTCCTGATCTCAGTAATGGACTTAGGTCTCTCCCACTTAAGTACCGCTTCCACCTTAGAAGGATCAACAACAACACCCTTCTCAGAAATGACATGCCCCAGAAACTGCACTTCATTCAACCAGAAACTACATTTAGAAAGCTTTGCATAAAGCTGTTTGGATTTGAGAATTTGCAGCACTATTCTCAGATGCTCAGCATGCTCACTCGGTCTCTTAGAATAGATTAGAATGTCGTCAATGAAGACTATGACGAAAGAATCCAAGTACGGCCTGAATATTCTGTTCATATAATCCATGAAGATAGCCGGAGCATTGGTGAGACCAAAGGACATAACCACATATTCAAAATGTCCATATCTCGATGTGAATGCCGTTTTGGGAATGTCCTCCTCTCGGATACGGATTTGATGGTATCCCGATCGAAGGTCAATCTTAGAAAATACCGCTGCTCCTCGCAATTGGTCCAACAAATCGTCGATGCGAGGGAGAGGATATTTGTTTTTCACAGTCACCGCATTCAATCGTCTATAATCGATGCACATTCGGAGACTTCCGTCCTTCTTTTTAACAAAAAGAATCGGAGCTCCCCAAGGTGACACGCTCGGTCTAATCAAACCCTTAGCCAAAAGCTCCTCTATCTGCTTTTTCAACTCTTCTAACTCCGGAGGTGCCATCCGGTACGGGGCTATAGAAATAGGACCTGCACCGGGCATCAGATCAATGCTAAACTCCACTTCTCTGTTCGGCGGTAATCCAGGAATCTCTTAAGGAAAGACTTCTGGAAACTCACAGACTACCGGAATCTGACTGATTTCTGCCTCCTCATTCATCTCCAGGGCAGATAAAGAAAGATCACTGATAGTAATTGATTTCTGATGACAGTCAATCAGAACATGGTGCCGAGACATTAAGTCCATGCCCAAAATGATGTCAAGCTTAGTTAGAGGTAAACAGATTAGATTCACTTTGAATTCCCGCTCCAACACTCGAAGTGGGCAATCCAAACACATAGTTGATGTGACTACAGAAGAATTTGTGGGTGTAGAAACAGATAATTTATAAGGCATTTCTATTGCAGACAACCCTAACTTCTTCATGTAATCGAAAGAAATAAATGAATGAGTAGCTCCGCAATCAAAGAGAATACCACAAGGAATACTATTAACATAACCGGTACCTCTAATCAGTTCATCAGCATCAGTAACCTCCTCGCCATCCAGAGTATACACCTTACCCTTTCGAGTCACCCTGTTGTCACCAGCTTTCTGAACCTTAGCCACATTCACCTCCTTCTTAACTGCATTTTTAGGACAATTCATCACAACGTGACCCGGCTGCCCGCACTTGTAACAGGTTGGACCCTTACTCGGATCCAATGTCCAGCAATCTCCCCTATGGTGTCTACCACAATGTGGACAAGTCGGAATAGGACCAAAAGTGCTTACTGCTTGGCCTGTTCTAGGCTGAGAGTAAGGACCTGGTCGCTGCACCGAACTCTTGCCCCTGACAGGACCTCCAGACTTCTGCACATTCTTGCTGCGTTTCTCAGCTGCACGCTGCTTGCGGCTCTTTTCATAAGTGCTGGTCATGTTGATCAACTGAGACAGGTTAGAGATGTTCTGATATTCAAAGGCCATCTTGATCTCAGAACGAAGTCCGGTCTCGAACTTGATGCACTTTGTCCTCTCATCGGCATCCCTGTAACTTCCTGCATACCGGATCAAGTCTTCAAACCTAGCAGCATATTCCCCAACGCTCATGTTTCCTTGCACGAGCTGCAGAAAAGTAATCTCCTTCTCTCTACGGACATCTTCCGGAAAGTACTTGCCCAGAAAACGACTCTTGAACAAGTCCCATGTAATCGCCTGATTGTTAGCCTCCAGACCCCTCCGCATTTGTTGCCACCAATGTTCCGCTTCACTAGTCAGCATATACTGTGCTAGCAGAACCTTCTGTTCCTCCGGCGGTGGCATAGTGTTAAGAATCTTCTCGATCTCTTGCAACCATAGCTGTGCCCCATCGGGATTGAAACCGCCTTCGAACTTCTGCGGGTCGTTCTTTCTGAACCGCGCCAACCAATCAATAGCCACTGGAGCTGGGGGTTGAGGAATCATTGCAGCTGCTGTTGCAGCTGCTGCTGCGATGTTATTCCCCTGATCCTGTTGCATCTTAGCCATCTGCTCCAGAATAGCTCGGATCCCATCATTATCGATCCGTCTACCAGCCATTCTGTTTAGTCATGCACAAGGCCAACAGTTAATGCTTAATAGCACAATTAATAGTATAAACTGTAAGTTCCATGATGAATGTTTTGATAATGACAAAGTGTTTTGAACAAGCTATCATGTGATGATCAAGTTCAAGTTCAACAAGTAACAACAAACATCAATTGAAGAAGAGAGAACAAGCTCATGAAGACTTAAGTTTGAGTGTAATTGTTTTTGTTTTATCTTTTGCCTCTCAAGCTTCATAGGTTTTCATTTGGGTAGTTTGTTTAGAGGGTAGTGAATCTCATTCATAAGTCATGATTTAATCATAATTTGAGTTTTCACTTAACCTAGAATCAATAGGTGGCTTAAAGGTTTTAAAGGAAAGGTTGGTTTTTGAGAAAACAAGTTTTAAACAAGTGCAGTATCAATCTACTCGAGTAAATCAAGATTTAATAGAGTAGTACTCGAGTATGCTGCAATTTACTCGAGTAAACACTGCTGAACTGATTTTTAAAATACGATTTTCACTTCTCAAAATCAGTTTTTCAAGTGCCATAACTTTTGGGTATTCTATAAAAACCTTTTCCTAACCTTTGTGATCTTAACCCATCATTTTGATATTCATTTTACAAAGAATCAAGCCACTCTATTCTCTCTCAATTTCAAAGATCAAAGCTTTTCTATTTTCATATTATTTGATCAAGAACCTTTGAATCTCTTGTGTGATTTGTCATAGCTATTGATTGAGATTCATTAGGATTGTTATGTGTATTCATTGAGTTGTAATCTTTGCAATAAGGCAAGCCACTACAACAAACAAGAAGCCTTGGTGTGTCGATTATCATCAAGCAACGTTCATTGAAGAAGAAGAAGTCTTGGTTGTGAATCAAGCAAGGAGAAGCCTTGGTGTGTGGATTATCATCAAGCAATTGAAGACTTGTTGTGTCGATTATCAACAAGGGGTAGAGGTTAGATTAGAGAGAAGATCAATAGGATTACAAGGAAAGGGTGTCGGTTATCTCTTGTAGGCTAGCAAGAAGGAAGTCTTGTGAGGCAATCACTTGTAATTTGAGAACTCTAATTCCTCATACTGAAGAATCTCTCTTGGTTGAAGAGGGGACTGGATGTAGCTTTCAAGCGGGTGAAAGTGAACCAGGATAAATCGCTGTGTCGTATCTCTAAACCCTTAACTCTTTACATTCAAGTCTTTAATTGCGTTCTTGGTTGAAAACCTAGAAAAGAGTGATTTTCATAATTGATTGAATTGAATCTGTATTGTTCAAATTAAGTTGGGGAAAATCATTTTCATAACCTAGGTAATCAATAAGAATATAGGTGTTAATTGTTTTCGCTGTATCTCTGATCTTGCATGTGAATTGATTGATTTTCGTATGCGAATGAAAACTTGATTTTTCTGGTTTCTGTCAGATATACTCGAGTAAACGAGTCTTTAATCGAGTACTACTCGAGTACTCTGAAATCTACTCGAGTAAACTTGAGAGTTTTTGGAAAAATATTTTGTTTTGATTGTTTCGATTTGTTTCGTTCGAAAATCTTTCAAGGTAGCTTAGACACCTATTCAACCCCCCTTTCTAGGTGTATTCCTAGGGTTCCTTTGTCTCTCCAACCACCAATTGCGGTTTCCTCATAAACATCCTATCAATGAACTCTAGACTCTAAACTATAATTATCGATTACTCGCTCGGTGAGTAATCACTGGAGTAGCTCATAACTCCAAAGGCCGAGGGAAACTGCTCTGATACCATAAAATGTAACACCTAAGTTTATTTACCCTTTTATACCCTTAATTAAAAATAGCAACTTGAAAATTTCATTTTAAACTTATAAATTGGTTAGTAAAAACTCTTAGTTATTTTTAATTCATAAGACAATCTCCCGTCAAACGGACGGAGTTTCATTTGTTTTTAAGACTTTTCCAAAAGTTCTGTTTTCCTGCAACCTGATAAATAACATATTTTCAAATTTCAAAGCCAGCAGGGCTATTCACATATATATATCAGCTAGTGCATCTTCGTGCACGCATCAGAAACAAGTTTAAAACATCAGAATCTAGTCATCAGAGTTAGCGGGATATAAACAAGTTAGGAAAACAGTTTTTCCCCAAAATAGACCCCTTTCCCAAAAGGAGTCGTCCTGGGCCCCCAAAAGCTATTTACATTTATATACAACAAAAAGGATTCACATCATCGGGCCCAGGACATTCCCATGTCCTATTTAATAATAAGTGACCTACTCTCCCTGTGAGGGAGAGTACTCCTGCTCGGCCTGATCTTGTGCAAACTCTTCCTCAGTACCTGTGATGATAGTAAGGAGTGAGTATTACACATAAAATGGGGAGGCAGTTTCCAATTAAGACATAATGCGACACTAAGCCATACACAAATAACAATTCAATGACAACATAGTAAGAGTCAATTCATCACAATTCAATTTCAAGTATTCATTAGTTTCTCAAATCGATTTTTATTTAACATTTTCTTAAGTCTTTCGTTCCATGTATTTTAATCATATTAATATTCTTTTTATCTGTCCCTGGTCACGACCTACTGCGTCTGCACTCCTGTGCACTCACGACTTACTGCGTCCGGGTAAATCCCCTGGTCACAACCTACTGCGTTCGCACCCCCGTGCGAAAACGACTTACTGCGTCCGGGTGTGTTTCTCAATCCCCTGGTCACGACCTACTACGCTCGCACCACCGCGCGATAGCGACTTACTGCGTCCGGGTAATCCCCTGGTCACGACCTACTGCGTTCGCACCCCCGTGCGAAAACGACTTACTGCGTCCGGGTAAAATACAGTCTCCCCTGGCTGAGCCTGGGTATAATATAATTAGTTCTGTTATCATTATCAATTCATTAACACATTTCCATTTCCCAAAATTAATCACCTCATTACACATTTCTACTATCCAATGATCACAAATGTATTTTTTTTAACTTAATTAGCACAATTCATTTTAATATCACAACTCAAATTATTAAACAACATAAGCATTTAATTCATCAACATCACCAAATCACAAAATGCAATATATCAACATCATAATAAATTCCCTAAGTCACAAGTTCTATTCTAACAATTGTCTTATATCATATTAACCTAAACTAACACAAATATCTTAGTACTCATTATATGCATAACGTAAACTAAACCCCAGAGTAAGGTAATACTCACTATAACCCACTCCTTACCTTAAATTAGCAAAGAGTAAATAGAACCTTAGTGAGCCCTAGCTCAAAATCTTGGGAATTTGAACTTTCTAAGTCTAGCTTGCCACCTCAACAAGGAAATGATGAAATGATGATATACTACCCTATTTGAGAGAGCACAAGAAGAATTATCCTTATCCTTGCCTTGGTTTGAGTTGGAAGGCATGAAACAAAATCCCTATATAATAAAGAGTGCAAGAATCCTAGGGTTTTAGAACAAAATTAATGAACTAAGGAGAAATTGGAATGACAAAGAGATTAACATATAGCATGAAGCTAGCTTACCCAATCAATGGTGAGAAAATGAAAAACCAAGAAGAGTGAAGGTGGGAGTGATTCGTGTGGTCCTAGGGAGGAAGAGGATGAAGCTTTAACCCACTTCCATGGTGCAAGGATTGATGGAGCTTGGTAGTTTTGGGTTTGAGGTGCCCAAAACTATGTGTTTATGGTGGTTTGGTGGTGGAAGATGGCCTTGGAGTGGAGGGAACTTGATGAGGATGATGGGTTGAAATGGTGTTGGAGTATGAAGGTTTTGTGTTTGTTTTGGGTTTTATTTTCTTGCCTTAAGACCAGCAAGATCGTGTGGCTGGGAATAAAACTTTGGCCCCAAGTTTAATTTTGGACGCACCAGATCTGATCTGGTGTGCGTCGCGCGCCTGAGCGCCAGATTTTGCGCCTGAGCGCAGGATCAGCACCAGCACCAAGCTGGTGCATGGCTGATGCGCCAGCTGTTGGGTGTTGGGGGAGTTTGGCGCGCCAGAACGGAACGGTGTGTGGCATGGTGTGATTCCCGCGCGCCTGGGCGCACAATTAGCGCGCCTGAGCGAAAAACTCTCTGTCTCAGCACCAATGAATAGTGGTGCACGCTTGGGCGTGCACCGGTGCGCCTGGGCATGCACCAGAATTTCCAATTTTCGATTCTCCGTAACTTTTTCGTCAACCGTCGGATCGGGTCCAAATTTTTATACAAGCTTCTTCACCCCATAAACTTCATATCCAACGGTGGAATTTATTTTCTTAGCTTCCTATAATAAATTTCTAATTTTCTCTTTTCGGTCGATTTCTTACATCGAAAACGCCGATTTAACCCCCGATTTCGCTTATTTGACTTAGCCCAAAGCCACACTTGCCTTCTATACAACTCCTAGGACCTATAATCACCACTCACATATTTATCAAAATTCATTAAGTTACTTTTCCCATTTTTCTAAGGTTTTTAATAATTATTTCATTTAAATAAAAGCTTAGGATGTTACAGTTATCGCACGGTGGTGCGAGCGCAGTAGGTCGTGACCAGGGGATTGAGAAACATACCCGGACGCAGTAAGTCGCTATCGCGCGGTGGTGCGAGCACAGTAGGTCGTGACCAGGCGATTGAGAAACATACCCGGGCGCTGTAAGTCCTTATCGCACGGTGGTGCGAGCGCAGTAGGTCGTGACCAGGGGATTGAGAAACATACCCGGGCGCAGTAAGTCGCTATCACGCGGTGGTGCGAGCGCAGTAGGTCGTGACCAGGGGATTGAGAAACATACCCGGGCGTAGTAAGTCGTGAGTGCACAGGAGTGCAGACGCAGTAGGTCGTGACCAGGGACAGATAGAAAATAATATTAATATGATTAAAATACATGGAATGGAAGACCTAAGAAAATGTTAAATAAAAATCGATTTGAGAAACTAATGAATACTTGAAAATGATTTCTGACACGTTGACTCTTATTTTGTGTGATGGAACTGTTATATGTGTATGGCTTAGTGTTGCATTATGTCTTATCTGGAAACTGCCTCCCCATTTTATGTGTAATACTCACTCCTTACTATCTCCACAGGTACTGAGGAAGAGTTTGCACAAGATCAGGCCGAGCAGGAGTGCTCTCCCTCCCAGGGAGAGTAGGTTACCTTTAGATATGTAGGGCATGGAAATGTCCTGGGCCCGATGATGTGAATCCTTTTTTTTGTGTATAAATGTAAATAGCTTTTGGGGGCCCAGGACGACTCCTTTTGGGAAAGGGGTCTATTTTGGGGAAAAACTGTTTTCCTAACTTGTTTATATTCCGCTAACTCTGATGACTAGATTCTGATGTTTTAAACTTGTTTCTGATGCGTGCACGAAGATGCACTAGCTGATATATATATATATATATATATATATATATATATATATATATGAATAGCCCTGCTGGCTTTGAAATTTGAAAATATGTTATTTATCAGGTTGCAGGAAAACAGAAATTTTGGGAAAGTCCTAAAAACAAACGAAACTCCGTCCGTTTGACGGGAGATTTTCATATGAATCAGAAGTAACTAAATGTTTTTCCTAATCAATTTACAAGTTTAAAATGAAATTTTCAAGTTGCTATTGTTAATTAAGGGTATAAAAGGGCAAATAAACTTAGGTGTTACAACTTACTTCACTTCGGTTCTACTCTCCCACTTAGAATTGGCATACCATTCTGCATGCATACGACACTAGACTTTTGCACTCTTTGAAGAGTACCGACTATAGTTTAATTTGGTCAGGAAAGGTTACTATCACGCTCTATGTGTGACGACCCGACTTTCTATTCTTAATAAAATACTTATATTCGAAAATACGACCATTTTTTTTATCAAAAGCCAAGTCATCATCATTCTCAATTCTTGCGGAAAATATCAAAGACATCATGAAGGGGAAAAATATCAATACTTCATATTTCATTTTTAAGTCAAAAAGTACATTCTTCCATTACATCAACCATAAAACTCAAAAGCACTAAACTTAACTTAGATACTCTAGGTTATTACATTATATCACATATATTACAACAAAACATATAACAACCTAGAGCAACTGGTTCCAACTCAAAATATAAATAGCATAAGTAAGAGAAACCTGATGAGTAGCATCATCCACATTCCATTATCCAGAACTCAACTCAATCATCAGTTCCCCACTGACTTCCAGTTAAGTTTTCCATGAATTCATCATCCGCCACCGGATCAGCATCCTCCACCGGATCCTCATCCTCTATTGGATCCTTCTCCTCCTCTTCCTCCTCATGTGCCGGATCAGATGGCACATAAACTGGAGTCCGAGATCGGGCTCTAGTGGAAGGACGAGAGGGAGCGGGAACCTCTAAAATGATTCTTTCGTTAGAGTGTGATGGACTAGGTGGGAGGGTGCGTCACGGAAAACGTCTTGGTGGTGGTGGTGGTGTTCCATGGCAAAATAAAAAATTTGGTGGAATGTGCATAATGTACATCATTGGGATCCTCGTACGACGCAGACGCATTCGGGACCATGGGTTTGGGTGGCGGAAAGTGACTTCCACGTCCCCTTCGTAAATGGCCCGATGATCCTCGAAATTCCACTCCCCATTAGGGAGCGGCCTCATCTCCACGCATATCATATTCCGTGCCATGCCCTACAACAAGGGATTAGGAGTGAGTCATAGCTAAATACAATAACAAATGAGCATAACAGAGGCTAAAAATAACAAGCACATATAATCAGATAGTATCAAGAGTGCAAAAATATACATATGCTCAAACTCATTTAGCTCATATTTTAATTTCATTAGTGACATGATGCATGCCTACTCCTCAATCATGCTTCAGAGTTCGGCATCCTTTCGGGTATCCATTTCAAACCAATGTTTTCATCGAACTGGAGCGTATCCATATCCCATGCATCACGATTGATTGGGAAACTAGCCTTCATAGCATTCTATGCTACGGTATCCAAATCATCATAGCACCTTCAGGGCCATGGTATCCAATTCTATCCTATGCTAGGTTTCCACAATCGAAATCGGAGCAACTCCATGCATGATGGTGCCACATTAGAGTTCCATTTCTTTTCTTCCATTATTCTCATCAGCATTTCATTTCATTAGCTTTCATTTAGCTTTTCTCTTAGCTGGTGCTGGTGCTTTTCGAAAAAGACCATCAGCGGCGGCCTAGCCACTTTGCGATGGGTTTACTTACTTTCAATTCTCTTTCCAGAAAAATCCATCAGCGGCCTAGCCACTTTGCGATGGTTTTAGAAATAGTTTATAATCATTTATTTAATAATCCGTCGGGGCATAGCCTCCTATTGGCGGATTTTTATTGCAACGACCCCATTGGGACTACCATTAAAAAATATCAACCAAGTGAGTAAAACTTTCACTGGGACATCTAGGGATTATATCAACCAAATGGGTGTGCGCACTTCCGTTGGGACTCCTGTAGGGAAATAATCAACCACTGAATAAAATTCCAGTAGGACACCTCCAGGATAACCATCAACCAACGGGATTAAGATATATTAATATTAAACGAGTTAATTTTAAGAAAAATTTAGAAAGTAAGTGTTTTCTGAAAAATTGTTCATAATACTTGAGTAGTTCATGAACTAGTCGAGTAGTTCATACAAAAATACTCGAGTCTTTAAAGATCTACTCGAGTCCTTCTTCCAGTTTCCAGAATACTCGAGTACTCCTTAAAATACTCGAGTCTTTTTGCTGCAACAGCACCATTTTTCTGCACTTTCCATACCAATTCAAATTTCTTGCTTTATTTCTCCATTCCTATGCAAAACAGCAACTTAGGCACATAAAGCAAACATGTTACAACACTTAAACACGACTGAAACAACATCAATTAACATCAAATTGCATATTGCATTCAAACTTGAAAATATCCATTTTAAACTGTGAAATTCATTTCCACTTGATTTTAATTTCGAAACACATTAGAGTGACCTTTATTAGGTTCATTTAAACTTGTTTGAATCATAAAACCATGGGTCTCTGACCTCCAAGTCAGAATCCCAATTCCACTTGATTTTAATTTCGAAACACATTAGAGTGAGCTTTATTAGGTTCATTTAAATTTGTTTGAATCATAAAACCATGGGTCTCTGACCTCCAAGTCAGAATCCCAATTCAAGTTGCATCCCTCTTTGAACCTTTAATGGTTCCTACATTTCTAGCTTGAAATTACTCATTCTAGTATTTAGGTAACTCCTCCCTTACCTCAGAGAAGCTAAAGAATGGATAGATTGATCAAGAAAGTGATTGAATTCAAACCTGGTTTCTGGACCGGTACAAAACGGTTGCACCTGACTGACTTTGGCCATCAATTTCACAATGAATAAGACATGAAAAAGAATGAAACAAGTTAGCTTTAGAAACTAGGAAATGCCAACTTTAAATGGAAACAAGTTTGGAATCAAAAGAGTTCCTGGATATACCAAACGGATTCAAGGAAGATGGGTGTTTTATGCTGAACTTTCTCTGTTTTTGCAGCTTTGAAAGCTCAACTTCGATTGCCTAGAACTCGATCTACAGGAGGTTATTTGGAGTGATTTCAGGTTCTAATTCACGATTGGAATTAGAACTTCAGTTTGTGTTTAGGTTTCGAAGGGAATGGATGAGAATTGAGAGAGAATGAAGTGGTTAAAGTAAGCACTTCAAAATAGAGGAAATTTTGTCAACAATTCGGGTTCAGAGAGATTTGAGGGTGTTTGGGCTTCATTGATCACCTATTTATAGTCTAGGATTACCCTCCTTCGAAGTAATGTCAAGCTTTGTGCTTGGAACCAAGGGAAAACACGTTTTGGTTCGAAATTCAAATGAAAACCGACTTATAGACTTAGCACCACTGCTCGAACTATTCGAGTATTTTGGACAATACTCGAGTATTGCTGATGCACCAGCTTTAAAACACTCAGCAACACTACGGAATACTCGAGTCTTCCAACTAACTACTCGAGTATTCCAACTAAAAATTCAAATTTTCCTAACAGCTAGTTACAGTACTCGAGTCTTCCTCAAATACTCGAGTATTTTATTTATTTATTCAAAATATAGGGTCTTACATCCTTCCCCACTTGAACAGAATTTCGTGCTCGAAATTCTGATTTACACAAAAAGATGCGGATACTCTTCTCTCATCCTAGATTCTAATTCCCACGTAGAGTCAGACACTCCATTCTGACCCCAAAGGACTCGCACTAATGGGATTTCCTTTCCTCGCAGCTTCTTGATTCGCCGATCTTCTATTCGTACTGGCCCAACTTCGAACTTGAGATTCTCTTTCAATGGTACTACATCTTGCTGCAACTGAATGATTGAAGACGGATCTTGAACAAACTTGCGAAGCTGAGAGACGTGGAACACATTATGCAGATTGGACAGAAACGGGGGTAAGGCGATCTGATATGCGACAGGACCTACTCGCTTCAATATCTGATAAGGGCCGATAAACTTCGGAGTTAACTTCTTTGGCTTCATCACTCTTCCAATCCCGGTTGTTGGGACTACACGCAAAAACACGTGATCTCCTTCTTGAAATTCTAGCTTGGATCTTTGCTGATCGGCATAACTCTTCTAACGACTTTGCGCAGTCCTCATCTTCTCTTGAATAATCTTGATCTTCTCGGTCGTCTCTTGAACCAATTCAGGTCCGATGAGAGCATTCTCCCCCACTTGGAACCAACATAGTGGGGTCCTACATTTTCTTCCATAAAGAGCTTCGTACGGGGCCATATCGATGCTTGCGTGATAACTATTGTTGTAGGTGAACTCCACAAGCGGCAGTAATCGATCCCAACCCTCTTGATACTCTAAAACACATGCTCGAAGCAAATCTTCTAGGTATTGAATTGTCCTTTCAGATTGACCATCTGTTTGCGGGTGGTAAGCTGAACTCATCCTTAGCTGCGTTCCCAAAGCTTGATGCAGACTTTGCCAGAAACGTGAAACAAAACGAGGATCACGATCTGATACAATGCTTGAGGGTACCCCATGCAATCTGACGACTTCCTTGATGTACAATCTTGCAAGCTTCTCCAATGGATATTGCATATTGATGGGAATGAAATGAGCCGATTTGGTTAACCTATCGACCATGACCTAAATCGCACCGAAACCTTCTCTTATTATCGGAAAACCACTCACAAAGTCCATAGCTATTCCATCCCACTTCCATTCCGGTATGCTCAAAGGTTGCAGTTCTCCTCCAAGCTTCTTACGTTCAATCTTTGCCTTTTGGCAAACAAGGCAAGACGCAACGTAAGACGCAACATCTTTCTTCAATCCGGGCCACCAAAACATCTTCTTCAGGTCTTGGTACATCTTTGTCGTTCCAGGATGCATACTTAGCTTGCTTTTGTGTGCTTCATCCGAAACTACTCTCTTCAGTTCCTGATTAGATGGGATACATACACGATCTCGAAACCTTAGAATATCATCAGCTCCAACTTGAAAATCAGGTTCTACACCATCCAAACCCAATCTTTTCTTTTCTAATAACTCACCAACTTCTTTTTGCAAGTCCCTTACTTGAGTAAGGAATTCATTTGTCACTTGAAGCATTCCTAGCTTGATACACTCTGGTTTACACTGAACTGCCAGATTCAAGTTTCGGAATTCTTCAATTAACTGAGCTTCCTTTACCATCATCGTACTCACGTGTAACATCATTCGGCTCAAAGCATCTGCTACAACATTGGCTTTGCCGGGGTTGGAATGTAATTCGAAGTCATAATCCTTTAAGAATTCCATCCACCTTCGTTGTCTCATATTCAGTTCCTTTTGGTCGAAGAGATACTTCAGACTTTTATGGTCACTGAATACTTGAAACGTATTACCGTACAGGTAATGTCTCCAAATTTTCAGGGCAAAGACTATAGAAGCCAACTCCAAATCGTGAGTAGGATAGTTTTCCTCATGCACCTTCAACTGAAGAGATGCATAAGCAACCACTTTTCCTTCTTGCATCAAGACACAACCCAAAACTTGTCTAGACGCATCACAATAAACATCGAAGCCTTTCCGAGGATCGGGCAAAGTTAACACTGGAGACGATGTTAACTTGTCCTTTAACGTCTGGAAACTAACTTCACATTTTTCGTCCCAGACAAAAGGTTGCTCCTTCCGGGTCAATCGAGTTAACGGGAGGGCTATCTTGGAAAAATCTTCGATGAACTTCCGATAATATCCGGCTAACCCAAGAAAAATTCTAACTTCAGTATCTGTCTTCGGTCTTTCCCATTGCAAAACTATTTCCACCTTAGCTGGATCTACAGTAACACCATCCTTTGAAATTATATGCCCCAAGAAATTGAATTTTTCCAGCCAAAACTCACACTTGGTCAACTTGGCATATAACTTCTTCTCCTTCAAAGTCTCCAAAACAATCTTTAAATGATTAGCGTGCTCCTCTGGATTCTTCGAATAGATGAGAATGTCATCGATAAACACTACAACGAAGGAATCCAGATAGGGACGGAACACTCTATTCATATAATCCATAAATATTGCAGGTGCGTTGGTCAAACCGAATGGCATCACCACATACTTGTAGTGTCCATAGCGTGACCGAAAAGCAGTCTTCGGAATATCTTCCTCCTTCACACGGATCTGATGATAACGTGATCTCAGATCAATCTTTGAAAACACAGACGCTCCTTTCACTTGATCCATTAAATCATCAATTCTCAGCAACGGGTACTTATTCTTGATCGTAGCCTTATTGAGCTGCCTATAATCAATGCACATCCTCATCGTTCCATCCTTCTTCTTTACGAACAAGACTGGCGCTCCCCAAGGCGACACGCTTGGTCTGATGAACTGATTTTCTAACAAATCTTTCACTTGCTTCTTCAACTTAGCTAACTCCACTGGAGCCATACGATACGGGGCAATAGAGATAGGACTAGTTCCGGGAACTAGGTCAATACTGAATTCCATCTCTCGATGCGACGGCAAACCGGGCACTTCATCGGGAAAAACTTCGGGGAAATCTCGGATAATTGGGATGTCTTCGATCTTCACTTCATCCTTCTTTTCTTCAGCGTTAGCCGAAAATAGACACACATAACCTTCCGGTTTAATGGCAGGAAACTCCACGCTGGGGAAAACGATCGTTCGAGCCTTGTAGTCGATTACCACATGATTGGATGCCATCCAATCCATGCCCAAGATAACATCGAGGTTGGATAACGGCAAACAGATCAGATTTACACGAAAAGTCTGACCTCCTATGCTAACCATGCATCCGACACATGCTCTTGTTGCAACAACAGGAGCATTCGTGGGGGTAGATACACTCAGATTAAACGGGGTCTCCTCGATAGACAAACTTAAACGCTTGGCACATTCTTCGGAGATGAAAGAATGTGTCGCTCCAGAATCAAATAAAAAGCGACAAGGCATGCCATTGAGGAAATGGTTACCTTGCACAAGATTGTCGGCTTGCTCTGCTTCTGCTCCGGACATAGTGAACACCTTTCCATTGACCCAGGGCTTGCTTCCTTGCCCTTGATTGATTTGGCGCTGGGGTTGGCGGCATGCACGAGCGAAATGTCCCAGCTTTCCACAATTAAAGCAGGTAGGTGGATTGTTTCTCCAGCACTCTTGACAAGGATGGGAACGTTGGCACTTACTACATATCTTTTCCGGTGCCGGAAGACTGACCGCTCTAGAGGGTGTTGCTCTTCCTTTCCCCTTATGCAAATACGGGCCTCCACGATTCCCACGATTATTCTTGTGCTGATGTCGATGTGGTCCGTGGCCTCCTTGACTGGCTTTGTAACACCCCAATTTGGACATAGAATTTTTAGCAAAAATTCACGCCATTTTTTTTATAAACAATGTTTATTTTCTAACGTCTTAATAAAAAGGATTTTCATCATCTGAGTTTAACTTTTGAAATAACTTAATTTACAAAATATCCTTTCATACCATTCTATTCCAAACTGAGACATTACAAAACACCTTTCCAAAAACGACATTATTTTTCTCTAATGGTTTCCTTGAAAAACATTTAGTTATATTAAAATTTGCAGTAATACCATTGGTACAAAATTATACTGAATAGGCATTTCATTAAAATGGTCGTTACCCAAAAAGGCATGACATTGATTACAATGAAGATTTTAAACAAAAGGATCTATGCCAATATTAAGAGTACATTAGTCTTATCATAGCAGACTCTATCTACCTAAATCTTATGACATAAAACTACTCCCAACAGCATGTGTCTCCACTTGTCCTTCTTCTTGAACTTCCTCCCATATCTCAAAGTCTTCCTGAAGATCATCAGGCTCCCAAATAGTTGCATCTTCTTCTAATTCCTTATTCATTATCTCCATGTTATGCTCTTCTTCTAACACGTACTCTTGAAACTTCTCTTGAATTCCTTCGTCCGGAATATCGTAAATCCTTCCCATGTCCATCCAGTCTGCTCGCAATTGCCAAAATCTTCCAAAGACGCTACTCCACTATTCGAACTATCTATCCGACATATAATGGGATCTGCCATCTGTGGACATTATCCCCAATGTCCACAGAGAAGGGAAAAGCAGAGAGAGTAAGCGATCTGGACGATATAATCGTCGACGGCATGGGCTTACTCTAAGGGTCACATTAAGATACAACAGGCATCAACAACATAGATACACAGATTTCATCATGCTTCATCATAACAACATGTTCTTTTCACAACAATACTTATTTCATTGTTCTCTTAATAGATTTCAAATGTTTTATCACAATCTTTGATAAACTTTCTCAATTCGCTTATCTGGAACCATAACATAACTGTCAATGATTTAGGGAGGGAAATCATTGAAGCGAAGAGTGAGTCAGCACACACGATACATCTTCTCCTCAATACCCAACCACAACCTAGTTCGGAAAGCAGATGGGACGCACAGGAATCCTAACCACACAGGCATCGATAGTCAAAGGGTACGTACCAAGCTGAAGCCTCACATTTGGCCAGGAAAACAAAATACAATATCATAATTTCACAATTTCACAAAAAGCAATGACTTCTAGCCTTGATTCAGATTCCCTCTCACCATCTCCGATTTGCTCAAGGGGGTGACAGTACTTTCTCTAGTTGATCGTGTAGTCCTTGCTACGACCATGTCCCACAACCGAAAGACACGTCATTGTAGTCTTGTCCTACCTAGAGAAGCACTCGAGGCTTCTTGACGTTCACCGTCCTTGCCTTCCCCTATCACAATCACCACTCGAAGATACACCGGTCTCCAAGTATATGGTATCTTTCCTCTCCACTACTTCTCTCTCAACGTGTAGTTAGAAAGGATTAAAGCTTAAAGTCTTTTAAGTCTTTTAAGTCATATATTAACCTAATTTGGTCGACCCATTCTAAGCCTCGCTTCTAACGGGCCTCGACCTCTAAGGGTAACAGCAAACACCTCCCTATGGTACAGTGGATTCCACAAGACTCGAAACCACGACACAATCATCCACGTGGCCAGTCACTTAAAGGGGATATACATCAAAAGTTATTGTGCCGCTTGCACCATCACTGTACACTAATACAAATCTCCACAAAATTAATCATTCTCATATTTTATTTTCATAGTTCATCAAAAGATACCAAGTCCTTTCCATAGGACAACCGTTCCAATATATCAAATAATCTTTCAACAGATTAAACCATGATTTTCGTAAACATATCCAAATATACTTGATACTTTATCACATGTTCTCTTATCATTTCCAATACCATAATCAGTAGCATAACTTTAAATTATACAACAGGTCATATCAAAATAAAATCAAACAATCAATATAAAGTTACTGTCGCAACGTAGAACGACTAAGCACACCACAATCAATTGTCGTCTCGTATCTTGACGTGTAACTTTGGATTCCGACTTTTGAGATGGTCAAAATCATCCTAATGTTACCTTTAGTGCCATTGTGTCTTAAGATAGCTACTCTCTCACCTGGATGTGAAGCTAGAGACCACTAATTCTGATTGCCCGTCTTTGCTTCACTCGAACCTTAAACATTGATAATACAATTCCAAGGACCAATCAATTATACATTCACAAAACGATAACTTAACCAATTGAATCCTTTTTCAAAATACATAAAAAAATCGTAGATCATAAAATAATATTAGTAACTTAAAACCTCTTTGAAAACCAAAAACAGATTACTGCCTCAGTAAAATCACTTTTTCTTTTAGCTTTTAAAATCATGAAAACCTTTTCCAAAAATAATATATCTTTTAGAACTTTATTATCACTTCTCAAAAATAAATTCCAAAACTTTAATCACTCAAAACTCATCTCTAATTATCTTATAACAACTACCATTTTAGATAAATTATACAGTCAGAGTTAAAATCATTTAAAAATCATTTTCAAATACTACTACCATATTTTAACTTAATAACTCAAGCATTTTCCAAATGATTCGAAAACTCATTTTAAACACGCCATAAATTTAACATGTAACTAAATATATAATATTTGGTCACTCATATTTTTATTTACATAAAAATCATAATCAAAAACTTATATAACAACTACCATGTCATTACTAACATAAACAACTAAACTACATTATTCTAACTTGATGCAACATTTTTAAGAAATTGGGACAGCAACTAATATCCATTTAAAAATCATTTTCATCACATAAACAAATATCCCTAATCAGAACTCATGCATTTTTCCAAGTCAGCAATGATTATTTGAGCTAATGCAACTTAATAGAATTTCTAGATAGCATGCAATATAAGTACAAAGAGTCATTTTGATACATTTATCTAACATGAATAAACACATCACACATTTGAGAAATTTAGACGAACACTTAAGCAATTCAGATAATGACTTTTTGGGTTTACAAGTAGTTGCTGGACAGCAAAATAAAAATCCATTTTTCTCATACATATAAATACACACCAACCACATAACACACAAGCAATTTAATCATTAAAAATCACATAACCACATTACAAGAACACCTAATTTATATAGAACATAACTCATGTACTCAAAGCTAAAAACATATATATATATATATATATATATATATTTTCTAAAGTTGATGCAATTTTAATTACAAGTTCTAAACAGAATAGAAAAATCAGTACATTCAGGCATCCCAATTCCTAACACATAAAATCACATTTTTTATCAAATCAAACAATTTACTAAACCATTAGAACATTTAAGCATACATTCACAAAATCACTTCCATAATTCCTTTTGAACTCTATATACATATACTAAAGATCCAAACATAAAATTCACATACTAATTCATTCCAGATAAATTTCTATTGTTGATGCAACAAATTTATACTTTTGGACAGCACACACTACAAGCCTTAAAAATCACTTTTCTCACAATTGATTTATCAAAAAGACATGCCACCTTTCCCTAAAATTTCCTTACCATTTCCATTATAAACATATGATTAGATATGAGTTTAATAAAATAGTTTTGCTTGCTGGACAGCCACCAAAATTCAGTTGCATCACTTCTAGAAATTGAAACCAACATGTTCTAACATCCAGATACAATTATAAATAAGTTAAGCATTGCAAAACACATACAAAAATTATCATTAACATCATATAAAAATTGTTTTTCAGGTGTCAATTATTTTTCTAACAATTACATAATTTATTTCATGTACACACATCAGTAAACATACAGAGACATCATATAACCATTTGAGCACTTAGAAATTTAGCAAAACTTATTCTTTCTTATCAAAATAATTTTCGGCCATACAAAATAAAAATAGAAAAGAAATATCAATTAATAAACACATATATATCTTATTCATATAATTTCATACCTTTCAAAAATATACTTAAAACATCAATAAAAATAGAAAATAAGCACTTTTTGAGTAAAATTACTTTTTGTACTGCACTTAATCAGTATAGTTTATCAATCCATAAAGTCACATAAACAATAAGTAAATCAATCACTCTTATAATCACATCAAACATCATCAGATACACATAATTACTAAAACAACATAACATATAAAATTTTGCTATTATTCTTAAAAGAAAACATAGACCTCATAGCCTACACACACATCACAATTTTATATTTTTTTTGTTCATTATCATTTGCTTATTAATCATGTTTTCATACTTATAATCAAAGAAGAATCAAAACAACAATACAGTACAGATGAAATCAAAAATTCTCAAAACAGACAAACTTTTTATCAATTACAATTTCATAATATCATTTCTTTATTTTATCATTGGTCATCAAAGGCTTAAAAAGGGGAGATCAATATCTCTTTAAACAATTCTTGTTTTTTCCCTTTTCAATCCTTATTCATTTGACCTTTAACCAAACTCACATTAACAAATGAAAATTCAGCTTATATCAGAGAAGAGATTAAAGATTTTGGTTTCACAATTTCATAATCAGAGAAGAATAGAAGAAGTTTATTTATTTGCTAAATCAAAAGAATAAAGAATAAGAACTTTAAAATTAAAACAAATATCAAGGTTGTAGGATTACCTCTTCTCCTTAGCAAAGAAGAGCTTCAAAGTGAATATGAAAATTTTTCCTTCCCTTCCCACAATGTGCCACGCCCAAACCTCTCTTTCTCAAAGCCTTTCTCTAATTTATTCCTCTCAAAAGAATTGTTTGTTGTGTGTAAAAGAATGAGGGGTCTTAGGCTCTATTTATAGGTGAACTAGGAAATGAATTTCCACCCACAAATTGGCTGAGTCATGTAACATCCTGATTTTTCTTTTGTATTATAAATTCTGAGTTTTATCAAATTAAATGATTAACTCTTGAAATTTATCATTAGAGCGTTAAGAATTTAAAAAAAATAATATTCTATGGTATTTATGAAAGTATATTTTATTTATATATTTTAAAGTAAATTTGTTTAAAGCAATTACCCCATTTAATAATTAAATTTCTATATTTTACTTTGATTTTGTTATAGTCCTTATTGAAGTATGTTAATAATTTTAAGTTTCAAACCTTATGGTTTCTTATACTTATCTATTTAATATTTAATTTGTATTAGTATTTAGTTTAAATAAATTTTTTTAAAAAAAAAGAAAAAGAAGAAGAAGTGCATCGTGTGTGTAGTGTAAGTGGGTGGAAACCCTATTTTGTTTCCCTCTTCTCCAATGAGCCGCCACCCTCCCCCTCTCATGCTCTCTCTCGTGCTCTTTCTCCTCTACCGGTGCTGGCGTGCGTGACCCGCCTCAGGCCAACCACCCATACCCTCTTCTTCATTCGTCTTCTTCGTCTACCCTTCTGGTTCACGCCGCCTTTGATCGCGAGCCGCTTCTCCCTCCCCGGTGTGGACCGCCGCTACTCCTCGCGAACCAGGACCACTCACCATCATCAAGCGCCGCCGCCGTCGCGCGCATCCTCTCTCTAAGCCTCCCCATGTCGCGAATCACGTCTCCCTCACACCATCTCTTTTCCTTTCCGGTTCGCATCTGTTGAAGAGGTCCCTGTTGCTGTCGCCGGTCTTAGAGGTCGCACCGCCACCGGTGTGGAGCAATGGACGCAGCTGTTGCTGCTGTGTGGGTGCTGTTAGTGCTGTTTGGATTGAACTGGGGCTGAACCGAACCGAACCGACCTTCAAAGTCAGATTTGGGGGTACATCCCTATCACCTTTTTATTTACTTTGTGTTATGTTTAATAATTTTTTTTATGATATAAATCGTATTAGTGTTGATAATAATGATTTAGTTTTATATTATTTTGGAAAATGAGCGATTTTGTGATTTGAAGCTAAAACTACTCAATTTTAATGTATTTTTGATAAATATGTTAGTTTTAAAAGTTAGTGCAATTTCAACAAAGAATTGTACTATTTTGTTGAGGGAGCAATGGTTCTAAGTTTAATTTCCATTTGACTTGGGCTTATGAATTTTGTTCAAACTCCCTTGATTTGTTAATCTATTAAAACATGTTATAATAATACTTAATAGTTTCGAGGATTTTGAAGTAGTGAGTTTTGATTTCCTTTTCTAAACTCCCTGTACGAAAAGTACTAAAGTGTTGGTTTTAATACAATTTCGACGTGGGTTCTTTACGTTAAGATTAATTAAGTACTTAAAGTTTAAATCCGTATTTGTTAGAAATCATTGAATGATTGATTATCGGTATTAGTTAAAGTGTAAATAAAGGTTTAAGTAAACATTAAGCGATTGATTGATCATAATGTTCGAATAGAATTTTGTGAATAGAGTCGTTCGTTGGTTGACTTTGTGTGCTATGATTAGGAAATTAAATGACTTTGGGTTGATCGAGATGCGAAGGCAATGACCCCTGATATGTCTGGACATCGTCATATAAAATGAAACAGGTTTATGGGAACGCAAGGTAAGGAGTGAGTGTTACCTTGATTGTAGGATATAGTTTCTAGTTAGTATATAGTGATTGCTAAGGATGTGTGTTAGATTTTGAAATTGAAGCATAGGATAGTAAATAATAATAATAAAATTCTCAAAATTCTCAAAAGGGAGAGGCTACTCCCCTTTTAATCCATGGATAATATTGCTGCTTGGAATATAAGAGGGCTTAACCACCCCTCTAAACAAAAGGAGGTTAGGAGTTTTTATTTAAAGAATAAAGTAGGTTTATTAGGTGTTTTGGAGAATAAAGTGAGGATCAACTCTATAGCTACTGTTATGCAGAATATGGCTCCTAGTTGGGGTTATTTTTCTGATGCTGACATTTGTTCTATGGGAAGGATATTGGTGATGTGGAAGAAGGATGTGTTTGATGTTATGATTATGGCAAGATCAGGCCAGTACACTCATTGCTTGGTAACCTATAAAGGTGATAATTGCAAATTCTATGTTTCTTTCATTTATGCTTCTAATGATGCTACTGAAAGGAAGGAATTATGGAGTCTTATCAAAGGGGTAAGTTCTTTTGTTGATTTGCCTTGGCTGTTGATTGGAGATTTTAATTCTATGGCTGACCCTAGTGAAAAGGATGGTGGTGTGCCTCTAGAGGTGGTGCAGTGTGAGGATTTGAGAGAATGTTTGCAATCTTGCATGCTTGAGGATATGAAATATAAAGGTAGCTATTACACTTGGTGAAATAATCAAGATGGAAGGGCTAGGATTCATTGCAAATTGGACAGAGCAATTGTTAATCAAATTTGGATTGATAAATGGCAATTTTCTGAAACTAATTTCATGTTGCCAGGAGTATAAGATCATTCTCCTATTTTGGTGGAATGGTGTCAGCATAGTGAGAAAGCAAGATCAGGATTTAAGTTTTACAATATGTGGTCTACTCATCCTGATTTTTTGACTCTTGTAAACTCAGTCTGGTCTATCTCAGTGGAGGGTTATACCATGTTCCAGGTAACTCATAAGCTTAAGAATCTAAGGAGAGTTTTGTCTGATTTGAACAGACGATGTTATGCTGATATTGTTGTTAAGGAGGCAGATTTAAAGAAGAAAATGCTTGCAGCTCAGGCTCATTTATTGATTAATCCTAATGATCCTATTCTTCAAGCTGAAGAAAGGAGTCTTTTCTATCAGCATAGGCAAGCCAGTGTTGATGCTCATAGATTTTTAAAACAAAAGGCTAAAATTGATTGGTTGCAAGAGGGTGATCAGAACTCAAAGTTTTTTCATCAAGCTATTAAGCAAAGGGTGTACAGGAACAAAATTATCTCTATAAAGGATGCTAAAGGTGGTATTGTTTCAGGTCAGCAGCAAATATCAGAGGTTTTTGTTGGCTACTACAAATCCCTATTTGCCAGGAAGCCTGGGTACATTTGGCAAGAGGATGTTGTTGATCAGGGATGGTGTCTGAGTTTAGAGCAGCAGATTCAGAGCATTAAACCTTTTTCAAATGATGAAATCAGGAATGCCTTCTTTTCTATTAGTGCTGATAGTGCCCCTGGTCCTGATGGATATGGGGCTGGTTTCTTCAAGGCTGCTTGGGAGGTAGTGGGTTTTGACTGTATGAAGGCAGTTAAAGAGTTTTTTAACACAGGGAGAATGTTGAAAGTTATAAATTCTACTACATTAGTAATGGTGCCTAAAACTGATTGCCCTAATTCAGTAACTGACTACAGACCTATAGCATGTTGTAATGTGATTTACAAATGCATTTCTAAATTGCTCTGTTCTAGATTGAGATCTATTCTGCCTAGTATCATTCAAGATAACCAAGCTTCTTTTGTGCAAAACAGGAGTATTGTACACAACATTCTAATCACTCAGGAATTGCTTAGGCTCTATGGTAGACGTAATGTGTCACCTAGATGCTTAATGAAGATAAACATTCGTAAGGCCTATGACACTCTGGATTGGAATTTTGTTGAAGACATGTTCAGGGCTTTTAAGTTTCCTGACAAGTTCACTAATTGGGTGATGGTTTGCATCTCAACTGCCTCTTTTCAAATCAGTATCAATGGCAGTGCTTCTGAGAAGTTTCAGGGATCTCGTGGCATTAGACAAGGGGATCCTATTTCTCCTCTAATATTTGTTATGGCTATGGAAGTTTTAACTAGAGGAATTCAGAAGGCAGCCCTTCATAGAAACTTCAGGTTCCATCCTATGTGTAAGGACAGCAGACTCATCTGTTTGGCTTTTGCTGATGACCTTATGTTGTTTTGTAAAGGTCATCCAGCAGGTGTGAAGATTATTTGTGATGGTTTTAAGGCCTTTTCTCATAGCTTGGTCTATATGCTAATGTGGAGAAGTCTCAATTGTTCATGGCTGGTTTAAATGAGATCAAACAGGCTGAGCTCATAGGCTTAACTGGGTTTTCTAAAGGTTCTTTTCCTTTTAGATACCTAGGTATGCCTATCTCAGCAAAAAAATGGTCTAATAACACATGCCAAATTCTGGTGAGTAAGGTCAGTAACAGGATTATGTACTAGAGCTCAAGGAATCTTTCTTATCAGGCAAGGTGTTGTTTAATTAACTCAGTGCGTATGTCTTTACATGTGTATTGGGCCAGTATTTTTATTATTCCTAAAGCTGTGCTTCGTGAGGTTGAGAAGAAATGCAGAGCCTTTCTTTGGGGGAAGAATCAGAATGGTCACTACACAGCAGGTGTAGCATGGGAATCAGTGTGCAGAACTAAATCCAAAGGTGGATTAAATTTTAAGAACACTATTTTGTGGAACTATGCAGCATTGGGCAAACAGATTTGGCAGTTAATCAACAACTCTGAAAGCTTATGGATTAGGTGGATAAGCTCGATCTATTTAAAAGATTCTGATTTATGGGGGTATGTTACTAAACCTACTGATAGTTGGCATTGGAAACAAATAATCAAGATTAGAGACAAATTTAGACCTGGGTTTGTGAATAATACCTGGTCTTTATCCCAATCTGGAGAATACTCAATTTCCAGCGCTTATCAATTCTTGCTGGGTCCTCTTCAATCCTTTCCCTGGCATCGATTTGTATGGAATCAAGTTTCAGTTCCAAATCATCAATTCATTGTATGGCTAGCTATGCACAAACGATTAAAGACCAAGGAACGAATGCATGTACCTGATCTTCTCTGTACGTTTTGTGGCTTAGCGGATGAAACGCATGAGCACCTTTTCTTTGATTGTGCGTGGACTCGATCGATTCTTGAGGAGTGCTGCAACTGGTTCTGCTTGGATGTGATGCATTACAAATTCCATAGATGGCGATTTTGGATTCTCAGAGCCTTTCCGGACAAACGAAGAAGAAGAAGTGTGTATGGGTTGTTTGCTAGCATAATCTACTCTCTGTGGTCCGAAAGAAACAAGAGGTTGTTCACTCACCACATGCACTCTAAGTCTCAGCTGGTGACACGTATCAAGCAAGAAGTGGCTATTAGAGTTAATTTTTGTTATCCTTTATTTATTAATTGGTCTAATAAGGTCCTTGTAAATAGAATTAGAGCTGAACTATGATTTTTTGGCATTTTTGAAGCTTTGAACCTTTCCTAGAAGGTGGCAAAGTTCTCTTAAATGGCCTTTAGTTTTGTTTTATATTTTCAAGTGGTAATAGATTTTTTCTTATACCAAAAAAAACTAATAATAAAATTTGAATATGAAAATGAATAAGTGAATCTATGTTGAGAAATGTTGATGTTTGAATATATGATGTTGTGCAATGTTGATAATTTTGAATATATGTTGATTGAGAAATGTTACGGTGTGCTTGAACGAATAAATGTGTTATGAGTTGAAGTATGTGATTGATAAGGGAATGAATAAAATGAATTAGAATAAGAGCATAAATGTATAGCATTGAATTGGATTATTTTGTGAATTTATTGTGATGATTGGAAGCTGTACGTGTTTATTTATTGGTTTTTAATTTGATGGTGTATTTGGAAAAATATAACAAGATTAAAGGAAATTGTGGAATTAATAAAAGTTGATACAAAAAGAGAATAATTTGTTTATGATTTAAAAGATTAAAGGCAAGTTAAGTGGTGACCCAGATCTTGTAAGACGTTGTCCGAGTTGTGGGACTGTACGCATAGACTGGTGTGATTCAGGTCGTGCAAGACGTTGTCCGGGTTGTGGGACTATATGCATCGACTGGTATGATTCAGGTCTTGTAAGACGTTGTCCGGGTTGTGGGACTATACGCATAGACCGGTGTGTTTTTCATGTCTTGTAAGACGTTGTCCGGGTTGTGGGATTGTACGCATAGACTAGTGTGATCCAGATCTTGTAAGACGTTGTCCGGGTTGTGGGACTGTACGCATAGATTGTGTAAGACGCACATGGTGCACAGCTGTCAGACGTAGTCCGGGTTGTGGGACTGTACGCAATGATGGACACACACACATCATATAATAATAAAGGTATAATTGGATTGTGCGATTACAGATCTTGTAAGACGTTGTCCGGGTTGTGGGACTGTACGCATAGATCGCGTAAGACGCACATAGTGCGCAGCTGTAAGATGTTGTCCGGGTTGTGGGACTGTACGCAGCAATGGATCCACATAATAATTCTGAAAATTAAGAAAGACTTAAAGATATGAAAAGAGAATGATAATTATGTAAAGTAACAAAAAGGGATGAAAAAGAGATAAGCTGGAATGAAATAAATGTGGTTTAAAGAATTATAAAAGAACTGTTTGTGATGGTATAAATTTGTGTGACTTGGCTGGGTGTGATTTGTTGATATTATGTGAATTATATGACTAAGTGTGTTTGACTTAGTTGATTATTATGTCTAGTTAGAGTCTACTTTTCTACTTCTCGTGTAGTGCTCAACTCCTTAACATTTTTTCCAGGTACCGAGGTTTGAGCTTGCAATACTATTGGCCGAGCAGGACTACACTCCACGGGGAGAGTTGTTTTATTATGTTAAAATTTAGTTTTCTTTTAGTTTGATATATTTCATTCGTGCAAGCCCTGAATATGTTTTATTTGATTAGCAGGGCATGAAAATCAAATTAGTATGTGTATAAATATTTTCTAAACTGTACTGGTTTGACAGGTGTATTAAATGTAATTTTTAGGAAATCCGAAAAACAGAAGAAACTCTGGCGGATTTTCATTAAGATTTAAAAAGAAATTTTTAAGTCCAAATTAAAAATCAACTTAATTAATTGTAATTAAGCTATATATTTGTGAGGGTGTTACATTATGGTATCAGAGCAGTTTCCCTCGGCCTTTGGAGTGTGTACTCACATCTCATGTGCTTACTCACCAAGCGAGTAACTTGTAGTTAGAAATAGATTTGTTTTATGACTTAGTTAAGTGTCATTGCTAGCATAATGATAGGAATGGTTGCGAGTTATAGCGTTGTGGGCATTTGAGAATTCTTTTAATTTTATTTAAGTTTTTGAGACTTACCCAAACAAAACCCGAACTCTTATGAAAAATAATAATAATAATAATAGGCAAAACTACTAGATTGGTCCCTTAAGTTATTTTTTAGTTGCGATTTCGTCCCTTAACTTTTTTTCGTTTCAAATAAGTCCTGAAGTTATTGAAGTGTAACAAATAAGTCCTTTCCGTTAATTTTTTTCATTAAGAGACACGTGTCACCATAAGAAAATTAAAAAAAATACCATTAAATCATTTTTTTAATACGTGGCACCATTAGTTGAGTGACACGTGTCACTTAATAGAAAAAACTAACGGAAAGGACTTATTTGTTACACGGTAACAACTTCAGGACTTATTTGAAACGAAAAAAAGTTAAGGGACGAAATCGCAACCAAAAAATAACTTACAGGACCAATCTAGTGGTTTTGCCATAATAATAATAAAAAATCTTATAAGAGTCACCTAACCAAAACTTAGGCAACGTGAGAATGATTGTATCACTAATGTATGTATATTTGAGACTGATCACATCAAATATAAATACCTATTGGTAGATATAATCATTTAACCTTTAAGTTCCGGAAAATTATTTTGAAAGTTTTGTGAAAGTCTAAGGGAAATGAACAATGTGTTTGTGTATATGTAACATTATGATATCTGATTTTTCTGAAGGTTGCATGTGATTTGAAAGTGATTTTCTATTTATTTGGATCTTTGGGTTTTAAAGTGTTTGTTGGGAAATTGGGGTTTTTCATATAAAGTTAAACTCATTTTCGGGCTTAGGATGCTCAAAATGTCATAGGAAAAATTTTATGTGGGCATCCCAAGTTCGAATCCATGTTGTGTGTAAAATATCAAGCTGTTTGGAGCAAGTTAGTATCTTAAACAAATGCTTTTTCACAATCAGACCCGACAATTCCGGTGTCTCCGACACCGCGAATGCAAGGGAAAAATCGAGTCTAATAACGTGTTCTGATTGGTCTGAAACTTTTACACAACCTTTGGCTAAGTATTATTGATGTTCCTGTAAATTTTGAGGTCATTTGGAATTTTTTTACTATTTTAAATAAATCTAATTTAGGTTCAGCCCCCGATGTTACGGTGTTTTTGATAAAGTGGTCACAGGGTTAAAACTGAATCTAACGAACTCCGATCGACCTGAAAATTTACCACGTTGCTCTTTTATATGTAGGGACACTACCTGTAAATCTTCATAGTGTTGTGAATTGAATTGG
The DNA here is from genome assembly GCA_037953625.1 of Crotalaria pallida. Classification (NCBI taxonomy): domain Eukaryota; kingdom Viridiplantae; phylum Streptophyta; class Magnoliopsida; order Fabales; family Fabaceae; genus Crotalaria; species Crotalaria pallida. The sequence continues at coordinate 86,075,812 of CM075649.1, forward strand.
TATTTTTCAAAAATGCATTTTTATTACAGCCATGTAATTTTTCCGGTTTTCGGGCTTTCAGGCAAATAATGGAAATCATACCTCCCAAACTCATTTTGAACTAATTTTTGGATATGTTTCCTTTGAATACCTGCATGTGAAGTATGCCAAATTTCAAATAAAAATGACTTGATATGATATGATTTCTCTATATGGCTTGAATGTGCTATGTGTATGCTAGTTTGGTTGTTTAATAATAGTGAACCCTATGCTTAAATAATTGTTCTTTTCAACCGAACAGGTTTTCCTAAATCTTCATACGTGATCCCTTCCTCCAATGAGGGTCTCATTGAATGGTTCATGTTGCTTACTTAAAGAAACTCTTCAAAAAGCACAATATATGATTTATGAAAGCCTAGTTTATACATATGTTTTTCCTTTTTCTAAAACACTTGTATATGTTTTGCTTTGATGAAGTGTCAGATATATGACTTTATTGAATATAATTTTATTTAATTATGGACTTTGAAGATTCGTTGTTTTTACGTCCTCTAATCTACTACCCTGTTTCCAACCCACTTGAAAGAATACGTATGTTGAGATGACAATTCGCTCAATTTGTCAATGATTTACATCTTACACTCCTGTATAGTTAGCTCTTCTTGCTTTTGGATTCCTTTTTGCTTCAGTCTCTATGATCTTAATTTTTCTGAATTGCTATTTTAGAGTTTATGTAAAATGCAAGCAGGATTTGTTGACTTCTTGATTTTAATGAATTTGTTCCCTAATTTTGCATGACTGCATGCACATGTGTTTAAAAATTATGAATCTTGGATTTTGAGCCATTGGTTATGTCTTTTTGAATGAAAAATTGTTAAATAAGTTTCAACCAATAGGTTTTCTTGCTTAGCATATTTCTCATGAATTTTTTTTATATTAGTATTTGGCCAATGCCAACCTATTATGTTACTTAGTTTTTAGTTTATTACAAGAAGTTTCCCGAAAACTAACATGTCAGGGAAAATCTTTTTGGACACTAGCCTAACGAATTTTTAATTCTTTCCATGTTTCAGTTTTTCTCCTTGTAATTTAAATTGACATTCATTTAAGTTAATGGCACCCTATTGGTTGAGTCACGATTATTAACTTCTACTTTTGGGATCTTGATTTCTGCCTAGGTTTTATTACATGTTTTAATTCTTATAGAAAAGAGATGTTTCACTCTTTTTGTTTCAAGCTCTTACAAAATTAATACGGCATTCAAAAGTGTAAGTGAGTTATGTTTTCTTACAAAAATAGTTCTTAGCAAGGTTTACAAATATTTAATCATTTTAGGTGCTGAACATGTTATACGAACTCAAACCATTTGCATAATGCTAATTCTGTTTAGACCACTTGGTTTTTAAAAGCTCCTACTTTGTATTATATTTGATGTTGCCTCTTAAAGATTTGAATTCGTTTTACATTTTTGACAAAGAGTCAACATATCCTCCCAATAGCTATCACTTGCTAAATGTTAAAAACTCTTTTTCAGTTTAAGAACTTAGATGATTTTGTTTGGAACTGACTTAACTGTAATTGTTATTTTGCACACCAAGTGATGATTTCTCTATTTGGCATTATTATGAAAGATGGTCTCCTCTTTTATTGAATTTGAGAACCTTTTTACTTAACCAGTCATCGAAATTCTTTTGGTTACAGTTAAATTTTATTACCACTAAAGTTTTGTTCTTCCTGTTAAATAAAGATCCCGGTGCTATTTGTGGTGTTGATTTTATTTGTGTTTGTCTAAGTTGGTTGGAATGATGATCCAAGATTCTCGAATCCTAATCTTATGGTTTTCACTAATCAAATTTCGAAGACGAAATTTCTTTTTGGGGGAAGGATTGTAACATCCTAATTTTTCTTTTGTATTATAAATTCTGAGTTTTATCAAATTAAATGATTAACTCTTGAAATTTATCATTAGAGCGTTAAGAATTTAAAAAAAATAATATTCTACGGTAATTATGAAAGTATATTTTATTTATATATTTTAAAGTAAATTTGTTTAAAGCAATTACCCCATTTAATAATTACATTTCTATATTTTACTTTTATTTTGTTATAGTCCTTATTGAAGTATGTTAATAATTTTAAGCTTCAAACCTTAAGGTTTCTTATACTTATCTATTTAATATTTAATTTGTATCAGTATTTAGTTTAAATAAATTTTTTTTTAAAAAAAAAAAGAAGAAGAAGTGCATCGTGTGTGTAGTGTAAGTGGGTGGAAACCCTATTTTGTTTCCCTCTTCTCCAATGAGCCGCCACCCTCCCCCTGTCAAGCTCTCTCTCGCGCTCTTTCTCCTCTACCGGTGCTGGAGTGCGTGACCCGCCTCAGGCCAACCACCAATACCCTCTTCTTCATTTGTCTTCTTCGTCTACCCTTCTGGTTCACGCCGCCTTTGATCGCGAGTCGCTTCTCCCTCCCCGGTGTGGACCGCCGCTGCTCCTCGCGAACCAGGACCACTCACTGTCATCAAGCGCCGCCGCCGTCGCGCGCATCCTCTCTCTCAGCCTCCGCATGTCGCGAATCACGTCTCCCTCACACCATCTCTTTTCCTTTTCGGTTTGCATCTGTTGAAGAGGTCCCTGTTGCTGCCGCCAGTCTTGGAGGCCGCACCGACACCGCTGTGGAGCAATGGACGCAGCTGTTGCTGCTGTGTGGGTGCTGTTAGTGCTGTTTGGATTGAACTGGGGCTGAACCGAACCGAACCGGCCTTCAAAGTCAGATTTGGGGGTACATCCCTATCACCTTTTTATTTACTTTGTGTTATGTTTAATAATTTTTTTTGATAATATAAATGGTATTAGTGTTGATAATAATGATTTAGTTTTATATTATTTTGGAAAATGAGTGATTTTGTGATTTGAAGCTAAAACTACTCAATTTTAATGTATTTTTGATAAATATGTTGGTTTTAAAAGTTAGTGCAATTTCAACAAAGAACTGTACTATTTTGTTGAGGGAGCAATGGTTCTAAGTTTAATTTCCATTTGACTTGGGCTTATGAATTTTGTTCAAACTCCCTTGATTTGTTAATCTATTAAAACATGTTATAATAATACTTAATAGTTTCGAGGATTTTGAAGTAGTGAGTTTTGATTTCCTTTTCTAAACTCCCTGTACGAAAAGTACTAAAGTGTTGGTTTTAATACAATTTCGACGTGGGTTCTTTACGTTAAGATTAATTAAGTACTTAAAGTTTAAATCCGTATTTGTTAGAAATCATTGAATGATTGATTATCGGTATTAGTTAAAGTGTAAATAAAGGTTTAAGTAAACATTAAGCGATTGATTGATCATAATGTTCGAATAGAATTTTGTGAATAGAGTCGTTCGTTGGTTGACTTTGTGTGCTATGATTAGGAAATTAAATGACTTTGGGTTGATCGAGATGCGAAGGCAATGACCCCTGATACGTCTGGACATCGTCATATGAAAAGAAACAGGTTTATGGGAACACAAGGTAAGGTGTGAGTGTTACCTTGATTGTAGGAAATAGTTTCTAGTTAGTATATAGTGATTGCTAAGGATGTGTGTTAGATTGTGAAATTGAAGCATAGGATAGTAAATAATAATAATAAAATTGGAATATGAAAATGAATAAGTGAATCTATGTTGAGAAATGTTGATGTTTGAATATATGATGTTGTGCAATGTTGATAATTTTGAATATATGTTGATTGAGAAATGTTACGGTGTGCTTGAATGAATAAATGTGTTATGTGTTGAAGTATGTGATTGATAAGTGAATGAATAAAATGAATTAGAATAAGAGCATAAATGTATAGCATTGAATTGGATTATTTTGTGAATTTATTGTGATGATTGGAAGCTGTACGTGTTTATTTATTGGTTTTTAATTTGATGGTGTATTTGGAAAAATATAACAAGATTAAAGGAAATTGTGGAATTAATAAAAGTTGATACAAAAAGAGAATAATTTGTTTATGATTTAAAAGATTAAAGGCAAGTTAAGTGGTGACCCAGATCTTGTAAGACGTTGTCTGGGTTGTGGGACTGTACGCATAGACTAGTGTGATTCAGGTCGTGTAAGACGTTGTCCGGGTTGTGGGACTGTACGCATCGACTGGTATGATTCAGGTCTTGTAAGACGTTGTCCGAGTTGTGGGACTGTACGCATAGACCGGTGTGTTTTCATGTCTTGTAAGACGTTGTCCGTGTTGTGGGACTGTACGCATAGACTAGTGTGATCCAGATCTTGTAAGACGTTGTCCAGGTTGTGGGACTGTACGCATAGATCGCATAAGACGCACATGGTGTGCAGCTGTAAGATGTTGTCCGGGTTGTGGGACTGTACGCAGCAATGGATCCACATAATAATTCTGAAAATTAAGAAAGACATAATGATATGAAAAGAGAATGATAATTATGTAAAGTAACAAAAAGGGATGAAAAAGAGATAAGCTGAAAGGAAATAAGTGTGGTTTAAAGAATTATAAAAGAACTGTTTGTGATGGTATAAATTTGTGTGACTTGGCTGGGTGTGATTTGTTGATATTATGTGAATTATATGACTAAGTGTGTTTGACTTAGTTGATTATTATGTCTAGTTAGAGTCTACTTTTCTACTTCTCGTGTAGTGCTCACCTCCTTAACATTTTTTCCAGGTACCGAGGTTTGAGCTTGCAATACTATTGGCCGAGCAGGACTACACTCCACCCCGTGGAGTGTTGTAAAATTAATTAGAAGAGAGAGTTGTTTTATTATGTTAAAATTTAGTTTTCTTTTAGTTTTCTATATTTCATTCGTGCAAGCCCTGGATATGTTTTATTTGATTAGCAGGACATGAAAATCAAATTAGTATGTGTATAAATATTTTCTAAACTGTACTGGTTTGACAGGTGTATAAAATGCAATTTTTAGGAAATCCGAAAAACAGAAGAAACTCTTCCGGATTTTCATTAAGATTTAAAATGAAATTTTTAAGTCCAAATTAAAAATCAACTTAATTAATTGTAATTAAGCTATATATTTGTGAGGGTATTACAATTCACACGCCTCTCTCATCATAAAATGAGTCAAAGAATTTTAATTTTTTTGCTTCAACCAAGTCTAGGAAAATACACATGCATTAATGGGATTTTTCCAACTCCTATAAGCTTTAAACTCTAAGATTCTTCTAGGTCAATTTTCAGAAAATATCCCTGTGGTGGACTCGGCTTGGCCGAGGTCCCCGCAGCCCTCACTCAGGGCCTGAGGACCCTTTAGGAAGCCCTCTGTGTGCTTGGCCGAGCTCAAAGCTCAACGGCCGAACAGACACCGAACACGGGCCGACCTCATGCTCCTACTAAGGTCCAACTTCCTTGTGCGACACCCAGCAGAGATTCCGATACCAAGGATAGGATGACGTGCGCATCTTATCCACAAGGACAGCTCATCCACTCATAGCTCATTACAGGTTGGCCCTACTTGGGCTCCAAGCAAGCCCATTAGGGCAACCAGCTCCCCCCTATAAGTAGCTCCGTACTACATGAGGCTCAGGTATGTCCTCTAACCCTAATTATCACCTTCACACACCAGTGATTAGGGTTACTTCTTGGCTCTCTACCTTGCCACCTGAGGTCACCCACAAACATCACAGATAAACCCTAGATAGAGGCTTCCTTAAGGTCTTTTTCTCTAACCTCGAGGTCCTCTCTGTTTAGAACATCACATTGGCGCCGTCTGTGGGGAGAGAAAAACTTCATCCCCACCCAAAGAATCTACCATGACTGATATACCACCAGTTCGGAGGAGGAGGAGGGGCCGTCCAAGGAGGGTGCCAACAATAGAGGACCTGCGCCTCCACCTCGAAGCCAACAGAGCAGCAAGGTCCCCACAACCACCCCCTCCACCACCACCACCTCCTCCCCCACCCTCACCTCCACCTCCGCCACCGCCACCTCCACCTCCCCTACCACCCCCAGAGTTAACACACACCCACAGTGGACCTTATACCATCCACACTGGAGGCACCTCAAATCCAACTCAGCACCAGGAAGGAGGTCGGCGCATGCAGTTACGCTCCCAACTTGGGGAAACCAACATAGAACAGCACCGCCACCACTGCGAACGTGCTCACTCCGTTAGTACTGCACATCATTCTCACTCACGTCAGTCCTCGCGCTCTCGTGATGCAGAGGTCTTGTCCATGATGAGACAACAAATGAGGATCATAGAACAACAAGGCCAAGCCATAGCAGATCTTCAGCAGCTTACCATGCAGCGTTTGGCTGAACGAGCTGTCACACAAGCTCCAGCCCCAAACGAACTTCCACAACATTTGGGTCTTCCAGCTGAATAGGGTGCTATGGTACCCCCAGTTCAAAACTTACCACCACCACCACCACCGTTAACACCACAAACGTTAACAACACCACACACCGTCATCACCCAACTAACACATACACCACCTCTCCATGACCATCAACAACCCGACTTAGATGATTCTCACCCCGGACACCCTTTCACAGCAGCTATTATGTCCTATGAACCACCACCAGGATACCTCAGACCTAGCAACATACCTAGGTATAATGGCTTGACCGATCATCAAGAGCACATACTCTCTTACGAGGGAGCTATGAACTTCTATGGCGGTGGAGATAGGCTCAAATGTCGAGCTTTCTCCATGACCCTCTAAGCTCCTGTTCTCCGATGGTATGCGACATTACCTAGGGATTCTGTTAACTGCTGGGCAGATATGAAGCGCGCGTTTCTCAATAGGTACACTGCTAGCTGTGTGCAACCAAGATCCGACCACACACTAGAAACAGTCACACAAAAACCTGACTAATCGCTACATGCTTATATACATCAGTTTCATAACGATGTTAGAATTATTGATAGGATTGGCAGCCGTCACCCAAGAGGGGGGGTGAATTGGGTGTTTACGAAAACATTGGAAAATATTCGATTTAAAACTTTTTCAACAAACTTAAAGAGATTTTGCAGCGGAAAACAATATAATGTTGAAAATCGATTGCGCTTAAGCGAATAATATTAATACTATTATGAAAACTAATATGCGCGGATACGAATTAAAATAAGAACAACGAAAACGAATGATACCGCGCTAATTAATTTAAAATCCTTTAAATTAATTATTATGAAAATAATCGCTTTGATGCACAAAGGATAATAACAACAGAAAATAAAGAGATAAGGGATATAAGAGATTGCACCGGATATTTTATCCTAGTTCGGCAAACCCGGCCTACTCCAGTCCCCAAGCGACCCGCTTGAGCTTTTCACTAAACCAAGACGCCACGCGTCCCCAAGTACAACCAGAGCGCCCCGCAAGCTACTAGGAACCTCCTTTCGCCAGGGACCTCGATACACAACTAGGAAAACCTTTCCTAGATTTCCAGATAGCCTAACTACTAGGTGACCCACCGATCGTCTAGCACTACCCACACAACAAAGGGTTCCTCACCCTACAACCACGAACGCAGCACGTCCGCACTAGGAGATTCACTCCCTAGTCACTAAGGGTTACACACCCCTTACAACACTGGTTATGGTATGAGCGATTGGTACAAGACCTATAGTGCACTCTTAATAGTGCAGATACAACAATATAAGGCTCTAACAAAAATGTGTTCTATATAACACTGATACAACAATAAAGCACTAGGATAATGAAGTCAAATGAAAAACGTTATAAGGCCAACACAAGGTTTTGTTTTCTTAAAAAAAATCTGAACGTGAAGAACAGAGAATAGGAGAAGAAGAAGAGAAGGAGCGTGAATATCAAATTTCTAGACTTGTTGAATGTAGAAGTGATTTTTGAAAAACAAATAAATAGAGTTAGTTTTGAAATCAAAACAAATCAAAAGATAAAATAAAAGATTTAAGAATTAAAACCAAAGATTTGAAATTTGAATTTTGAATTTGAAAAAAGAATCAGAATCAAATCAAAAACGATTTTGGAAATAAAATAATTTAAGTTTTAAAAACAAAACCAAATAAAAAAGATTTACAAAATATAACAGATTTGATTCTTAAAACTAAAATGGAAATAATTCAAATTTAAAATCATTTTCGAATTTTATAAAATAAATCAGAATCTTTTATATAAAAACAAATCAGGAAATAATCAAAATGATTCTGACACGTTTTTCAATAAAAGTTGAGGTAATCGATTACTTGAGGGAGGTAATCGATTATCCCTTTAAAATTAGAAACTTTGAAATTCATTTTAAAAACCAGTAATCGATTATCACATGCATGTAATCGATTACTTCACTTCTGTTTAATGTATGATGCAACTCATATAATCGATTACCACTATTCTAATAATCGATTATAGAGCCTCTGATATGCATATGATGCAACATCATGTAATCGATTGCTACAAGACAAGTAATCGATTACTTTGTCTCAGGAAAATATATGATGCAACAATTTTAATCGATTACTTGAGCCAGGTAATCGATTACTCTCATAAGAAAGTAATTGATTAACAAGATTCATTTAATCGATTACAACCTCTCTGATTTTTCTATGGTGCAACAAAGTTAATCGATTAACTTAGGCAAGTAATCGATTACTCTCTCTTGCATACATAAAAATATTCAGAGTTTTGTCACATCAAGTATTTTCACCAAAACAAAGATAGAAGAACTGATTTTCACAAAACTTCTTTTTCTTCTCCTTAATTATGAAAAACATATTTAGAAAAACTTATATTGGCCTTTTAACATAATATAAACCTTGACTTCATTACCTTACATGATGTCCTAAGGGAAAGGCTAAAATCTTCATTTGCTTGAATCTTCAACTTCATTCGCTTGAATCTTCAACTTGAAACTTGGACTTGAAGGAAGAAGATCTTGTGATTTCACTTGATAAGATCTTGAGAAGCTTGAGTTTGTTATCATCAAAACCATATAATGATTGCACTTGAAGTCCTTGGGAAAGCTTGACTTCCAACAAACGAGTCCAGCTCGGTTCCCAACTTTATCTCTCGAAGTGGCCGTCCTCCTTTTTACTCAAGGTCTTGCAAAGGGTGGGTTCAAAGACTCACTAATAGGTAAGCCACCAAGAGATATGGCCGAGCTCAGACAAAGATCCAACAAGTATATCAACTTGGAAGAGTTCACCAAAGGTCAAACAAGCAGGATGGAGAAGGCCCAAGCTGCTTCACAAAATGCCCTTCCTCGAGGTCGCCCTCGAGGAAACAAGGATGACAGAGGTGGAAGGATGGACCAGGGTGACCGGCGACGTCCTTAGGTCGGCCAGCAGGATGACCTCCGACATCCTTATGTCACCAAGTATGATAATTACACCCCACTGACAGTTCCGAGGTCGCAAGTATGGAGGGAAACCATGCAGACTGAACTCAGACATGTATCTAGGCCACCTTTCCTTAGAAACCAAAATAGTATCAGAGACAAATCTAAGTACTGCAACTTCCATGATGGGTATGGCCACCATACCGACCAGTGCACCTGGCTTCGAGACGTTATCGAAGACATGGTGAGACAGGGTAAGTTGCAACAGTACGTGCAAGAAGCTATGGAAAGAAGAGGCCGAAGGCGGTCTCGGAGTCCGAACAGAGACAAAGGAAAAGCCAAAGCTGACCCATCCCCAGAAAAGAAAACCGACGAGCCACAACGAGTGAATATGATCATGGTGCAGGATTTGGATAAGTCACCAAAAAATTTCAGAGTAGAAACCATTTCGGGAGGTTTCGCCGGTGGTGGTGAGAAAAGATCAGAAAGGAAGAGGTATGTCAATCAAGTGTTAGCTGTTCATCATAAACCCATCTGTAAGAAACCATCTCGGAACATCCCCATTATTTTCTCCGATCAGGACATGGAGGACATCATCCCGGATCACAATGACCCAATGGTGATCACGGCGTTGATTGGTAACTTTGAAGTCGCCCGAGTATTCATTGATCAGGGGAGCTCGGCCGACATTCTTTTTCTCCACACCATTCAAGCACTAAAGTTAAGGTCATCCGACCTCGTCGAATTTGAAGGTAATCTTATTAGCTTCACAGGAGAGGCGATTCGCCCCTTGGGAGCCATCCACCTCCCGGTGACCTTAGGCAAGCAGCCTTCGGCCCGAACGGAGATCATTAAGTTTCTAGTTGTCAATTCAGAATCCCCCTATAATGTGATACTGGGAAGAACTTGCCTGCAAGCTTTTGGTGCGGTCGTTTCAACGGTGCATCTAGCTATGAAATTTGTTCGTTCAAACGACAAGGTCGTCACAGTCAAAGCCGACCAGGTAAGGGCCCGACTCTGCTACAACGCGAGTCTATGGGAAATAAAAAAGAAACAAGAAGAAGAGCTGACTGGTCCGACGTTGGCCAAAGGAAGAGTTTTATTAGCTGAGTTGGATGTTCGGGTCGAACAGGATGATCTTAGGCCTTCCCCTCAGGGGGAGTGGTTGGCAATTCCCATTGATCCTTCTGATCCCAACAAAACTGTTAAGGTGGGAACCGACCTCCCTCAGAAAATCCAAGTCGAGATCATCAACCTGTTAAGGGACAACCGAGATTTGTTTGCTTGGACCTCGGCCGACATGCCGGGGATTGATCCTAACTTCATCTGTCATAAGCTCAGTGTGGATCCGAAAGCAAAGCCAGTAGCGCAAAAGAAAAGAAGAGTTGGAGCAGAAAAAGCAAAAGTGATTCAGGAGAAGGTCTCCGAGTTACTCGAAGCTGGGTTCGTCAGAGAGGTGCCATATGCTGAGTGGGTTGCAAACACAGTCTTGGTAAGGAAGGCAAACGACAGTTGGAGGATGTGTGTGGATTACACCGACCTCAATAAAGCCTGCCCCAAGGATCAGTACCCGCTGTCGATCATAGATCAGCTCGTTGATAGTTCGGCAGTCTACCAACTATTGTCATTTACGGATGTCTACTCAGGATACAATCAGATCCCGATGTATCCTCCTGACCAGGATAAAACCACATTCACGACTGGAAAGGCGACATATTGCTATACTGTTATGCCTTTTGGTCTTAAGAATGCAGGAGCAACCTATCAAAGAATGATGAACAAGGTCTTTGATGGTATCATTGGCACCACCATGGAGGTTTACATTGGTGACATGATTACAAAGAGCAGGAAGAAGGAGGACCACGTCCAAGATCTGACCATGGTGCTGGAAAGGGTAAGGGCGCAAAGTATGAGGTTGAACCCAGAAAAGTGCACCTTCAGGGTCCCTGCGGGCGCCTTCCTCGGCTTCATGCTATCCGAGAGGGGGACAGAAGCAAACCCCGACAAGTGTCGGGCTATTTTAGAGATGAGGAGTCCTGCCGATCTAAAAGGAGTGCAACAGTTAACAGGCAGAATGGCAGCACTGTCAAGGTTTCTCCCTCAAGCCGCAAAAAAGGCTTTACCCTGGTACCAACTTTTGAAAAAAGGAACAACTTTCAATTGGGATCAAAACTGTGAAGCATCTTTCCTGGAACTTAAGGAGTATCTCGCTTCTCCTCCAGTTCTCTCTAGCCCTCTGCAGGGAGAGAGTCTTTTCATTTATTTATCTGTTGGTGATTTAGCCCTCAGCTCGGCGTTGGTCCGAGATGAGGGCAGAAATGAGTTTCCCATTTACTTCATAAGCCGAGCTCTACAAGGTCCCGAGCTCCAGTATTCCAAGGTTGAAAAATTCGCATTTTGTTTGATCCTCGCTGCACGGCGGCTACGACAATATTTCCAGAGTCACCCCATTGTCGTAAGAACCGCCCAGTCCATTAAGCAAGTTCTTCAGAAGCCCGACCTCGCCGGGAGAATGATGGCGTGGGCAATCAAACTTTCCGAGTTCGATATTGCCTACGAACCGAGGAGGGAAATTAAGTCACAAGAGTTGGCAGATTTCGTGCCCGAGTTCACAGAGCCCCACCAAAGCTCTAGCTCGGACACATGGGTAATATATGTTGACGGTTCAAGCAACCAGAAGGGAGCAGGAGCTGGCGTGATCTTGGAGAACGCAGAAGGTCTCAGCATCGAATATTCCCTGAAATTCGAGTTCTTAACCTCGAATAATCAGGCTGAGTACGAAGCGGTCCTTTCTGGCCTCCATATGGCTAAAGAGCTCGGCGCAGTTGAAGTTCAAATACTAAGCGACTCCCAGTTGGTTGTTTCCCAAGTCGTAGGAGATTACCAAGCGAAAGAGCCCATTCTGCAAAAATATCTTGATAAAGTTAAGACTCTGGCTCAGGACTTTGCCAAATTTTCCATCACTCACATTCCCCGTTGCTCAAATTTCTGGGCCGATGTGCTTTCCAAGCTGGAGAGCACAAAAGGAGCAGGGATTAACAAAAGCCTCATTCAAGAACAGATTTCGGCTCCTAGTGTAATAATGGCTATTGCTCTATCACCGAACTGGATGCATCCGATCAGGGCATATTTAGACCATGGAATACTCCCCGCCGACCAGAAGGAAGCAAAGAAGCTGATAAGAGAAGCGGCCGAGTATGTCATTGTTGATGGAATCCTCTACAGGAGAGGAATGTCTTCCCCACTCCTCCGATGTCTCACCTCCGAGGAAGCGCAAGAAACCTTGAACGAGGTCCATGGAGGAATGGGGAGCCACCATGTGGGAGGTAAGTCCCTAGCAAGGAAAATACTAAGGGCTGGTTACTTTTGGCCTACCTTGGTAATAATTCCATCGATCATGTCAGAAAGTGTCCTCAGTGCCAATTTTTCAGTGATGTGTATTAGAAACCCGCTGAGGAACTCCATTCTCTAGCTTCCCTCGGGCCTTTCAGTATGTGGGGAATGGACATTGTGGGACAGTTCCCAACAGCTCCAGGTCAGCTAAGGTTTATTAAGGTAGCAGTAGACTACTTTACTAAATGGATTGAGGCCGAACCATTAGCAACCATCACTTCTGCAAGAATCCAAAAAATTTTCCTGAAACAAGTCATTTCTCGTTTCGGACTTCCACTCACACTGATTACTGACAATGGTAGCCAGTTTGCTGCCAACAAGTTTCAAATATTGGCCGAAAACCTCGGAATCTCTCATCGGTTCTCCTCGATCGAGCACCCCCCGACTAATGGGCAAGCCGAAGCTGCTAATCGAGCTATTGTTGATGGCCTCAAAAAGAGGATTACACAAGCTAAAGGAGTATGGGCCGATTTGCTACCCGAGGTCCTCTGGTCGATCAGGACCACAGTACAGACCTCAACGGGGGAGACCCCTTTTAGACTCACTTACGGTTGTGACGCGGTCATCCCCATCGAACGAAGGATCCATACCTTCCGAATGAGGGACAGGTCCGAGGAACAAAATGAGAATCTAATCAAAGAAGACCTAGTATTGGCCGAGGAGATCCGAGAAGCTGCTTCAGTTAGAGAGAAGAAAGCGAAGGAAAGACAAGAAAAACAATACAACAAGTCAGTGCAACCCAGGTCCTTCGAGGTCGGAGACCTCGTACTTCGAAGAGCGGACATTGGTCTCAAGAATCGAAGGGATGGAAAGTTTGCCTAGAATTGGGAGGGCCCCTACAGAGTCGTTTCAAAAACATACTCTAGGGCATACAAGTTAGAAACCCTCGAAGGAGTCGAGCTCAAGAATTCCTGGAATGTTGCGAAACTGAGAACCTATTTCAGCTAGGTTTACCTCGGATATTATCAGCAATCACCTGCATCTTTAGTTCAAGTTCGAATTTAAGTTTATTTTAGTTTCTATTAAAGTCTTTACATCTGCTTCCTGTATTCACATCTTGTTCCATTGTTATATACTCACTTTTCAATTCCCTAAATGGCAATGTACTCATATGTGTGATCAATGAAACAGTACAAACTTGCCCTTACTCAAGTGCAACAGTTTTATATACGTACGTACTAGCTTCTCATTTAGCACTAGCCACCTAAATGTTGCATGGCGCTATGTACAGTCAACATCTTGTAAATGAGATCGGCTCATATGCACAGTGTACAAGGGACACCCGATAAAGTACAGCTTGCTATGAAATGTTCTCACATAACTTCACTCGAAAACCTCTTTCACATCGGGGACGAGGACACCCACCTTGGCTATGGTGGGTGGATCCGAGATCCCTACCGTATGCATTTATATACAGTACCTTTTTTCAGAGGAAAACTTATAAGATTACTGCACTTACTGAGTCGTCCGAGATTAACCAAATTATTTATATCAAGTTCTAACAAAGGACAACACAAGTGTCTTTATCATGAGTTCTCCAGGTCTGATTAAATCCGAACACAACAAATAAAAAAGGACTTGTATTCTTAAGAACAATTTTACTTGGTCGTCTAACAGTTGAAAATAGCTCAGCTCCGAGTACGACCGATCACAATAGGCTACTAAACAAAATGCAACAAGTCCCAAGGACTTGCGTTTTTAACAAAACGAATTTCCGGGATGATCCGACATCTAATCACAATTCGGATCCGAGGTATCAATGGCAAACATGCAACAAGTTGAACAAAAGAGAACTTGCATTAAATTAAAAGAAATGTTATACATAACCAGCAAAATAAAATTAATACTGTCAAACATGTTATACAAGAACATTGACAAACTGCAAGCTGCCCAGCATAAGGGACTTACGCTGTGTCATCTTCAATATCGGAAAGCACGACCTGGCTCAGATCAAATTCCTCCTCGGGTTTATCTTCCAAGGGGTTGGGAAGATTCTCTTCAGGTTGGTCGAGATCTACCTCGGCCCCATCTTTCTCAAAATCCACCATCTTCCCATCTTCGACCCCAAACCCAGCATTGGCGCCGATAACCCGAAGTCGGATCTCCTTGTTTAAGAATTGAACCTGCTCGATAGCACTGGCAAAAATCTTGCTCCCTCCCTTCTCAAAATCGAAGGTTTCCTCGGTTGCAGCTACCTTGTGCTTATGTGCTTGAGCAGCTCTTTTCTTCAGCATGGAGTGGACTATTTCAACCTCGACAAGGCCCTCCTGCTGACCTGCTTCTTTAGCAGCCTCCTCTGCTTTTCGAGCATCCTTTTTGACTTGGGCCAGTGCCTCCTCATGATTTTTGAGAAGCTCCTCCATTTGCTGGCGGTGCTTCTCTTCCAACTCGGCCAGTTTTTGGTCGGCAGCATTCCGACTACTCCTCAACTCACCCACCTCCACCATCAGCTCAGCTCTGGCCTTCTTCTTAGCAGGTGAAACACCCTCCGCCACATCATCCGCGACCTCCGCCAATACATTGAACATATTGGTCAACCGCTTTAATTGGCAAGCAAGCTCTTCAGCCATCCTCTTCCATTCAACCCCTAACATCTTTATCAGAGTCTCCTTGACTGAGGGTTTGGCCGTGGTGGTCGGCGGCCTCGGGAGGATATCAGTTCCCTTCCTCGGACCTGACGACGAAGGGGGAGGATCGACAGCAATAACCACCTCAGTATTGATGCTCGGAGACCGAGGAGGAGGGGCGAGAATCACTGCAGGAGGAGTAGGTTGCAGAGGAACCGAATCAGTGGAGGCCGTGTCGGTCGAGACTTCGGCAGGCACGACTTCATTGGACGAGCTCTCAATCCTCTTCCTTTTTCGGGCTTCCATTGCTGCTTTGAGTGCCTTGGACGACATGTCCGACCAGTATTCGTCTGAAAACAAAAAAGTAAAGAAAATCATTCAGAAAGTTGAAAGACAAAAATATAAGTGCAAGAGTAGAGTTAACTACCAATTTTGGTAAGGACGTCATTATCGGGACACTTCATGAACACTCCGATGTCGAGCTGGAATTTCCTAGCCCGATACTCGGACTGGAAGTGGTTGGCCGTGACAGCTTCATCGGCATCAAGTGTGGCACCCGACACTTATACTTGAAAAATCTGGGCTTGAAATGCTTCCAAGAATCCATGAACATACCGAAGAGCCCGAAGTGACCTCGGGCCTTGGTCGACACCCAGAGCCGACCACTCACCCCTTCTTTATTACTCACAAATGGGTTGTACAGCCATAAGAAGAGCCGAACTGTACACACCAACCCTTTGGCTCCACAATATTTTTGGAAGGCTCGAAGAAACGACCAAGTGTTGGGGTGTAATTGCGAAGGAGCCAGTCCGAGTTCGTTTAAAACCCTCATCTCCAAGTCGGTGAATGGGAGGGTCACACAGAGGTTGTGTATCAGGTCGGCGTAGAAGAAGAAAGAGTTATCATCAGTCTGCGAACATATCCTATCGTTCGCCAAGCAAGGCAAAACCTCATAAGAAGTCCCAGTGGTATCCCCAGAGCATGGCAGCACATCTCTCTTCACGTCCGCGAGCTTCTCTTCGGAATCTAAGCTGGACCGAACTCCTTTGGGCTCAACATCAACCCACTGGTATTGATCAGCATCAGGGGGTGCGGGGTAGAGCTCGGGTCAGCTGATGCACTTCCGGGGTGGCATGTTACCTGTGGAAGAACAGGGGAGCTCGGCGTTAGTCCTACGGGTTACGAAAAATAACCCCCCAGAAAATCCCCTCGAAGTTGTTCCGAGGAGCGAGCATCTCCCCTCTTCCACAGGAACCCCCCGTTCATACAGCCTCTCTCTCTCCATCATTTCAAAATCGCAACGCTCCCTACCATCAACATACTCGGCCCAGGCATACTGTTTTATCCACTCTCTCTGCAATTTCCCATCCCGAGGATAGACGACCTCAAGGGGATCGACCTCCAGGACTTGTTTCTCATACCTTTGCCTATATTCCTTCTGGCGACGAAGCGCCCCCTCTACCTCCGTCGAGGAGCAGGACGAGGAGAAGGAGTCGTTCTCCTCCTCACTACTGCTGGTTGACAGTGAAACTACCCCTACCCATTTCTTAAACCACTCTCTACTCCTACTCATTTTCCTACTTCCCCAATCCACTCCTCTGGGTTTCTGAAAAACAAGAACGAAAACAAAAATCAAAAACCCTCCAAAAGCCTAAAACACCCCAAACCCAAGAACGCCAAAACCCCAATATTATGCCCCAAAACTAAAAATTTCAAAACCCAGGACCTTAGCAACTTAACCAGGGAAACACCACCCCATTTCCATAAAAACAGAGGCAAATACAACAAAATATCAACCCCTCCCATGCAAACCAAAATGCAGTAACATAAGAAAAATAAAGAAATAGAAGAGACAGTACCTTAAAAGTAGGAGTATGAAGGAGAATGGAGCCGGCGCTGCGAGCAAGATCAGACAGAGTCGGTAGGGGAGAAGAAGAGAAGGATGTTACAAGGGAAGTTGCAGAGAAAATGGGGTTCGCAGAAAAAATGAAACGGTTGAAGGTATGGGAGAGGAACGGGTGTGAGAGTTTGCAAAGGAAGAAGAAAAGTTTCAGAGCACAAAAGAAGCGGAAATGGCAAAAAGGAGGCAGTGAAGGGGTAGGGGGGTTTAAATAGGCAGTTTCCCCCCTTCTATTTGCGAGATGGGCTCGACCCAACAGCCCAACCCAACTTACTACCGCATACCAATGGACATGTGGCACAGAGTGAGCGGAACAGCAAACCTCGAGCAATGTTGCAATAATGGCAACGCTTCGTTGAGCGTAATTTCTGACACGTGTCAGATATGGAGAAGGCAAACGTCACATCGGAGCAGGTGAAAGGACAACTTTCAAATCTGCTCCGTCAAAGTGAAAGGACATCAGAGACAGCTGGATCCAACTCTCGGCAACTCATCTTCCGAACTCCCTAGAACCTCGGAACAAGGCCTGAATAGCCTTGACCGAGCTGGGGGGCTTATGTGGTGGACTTGGAAAAAGGACCTGAACCAAGACCTCGGAACAAGGCTCAAATAGCCTTGACCAAGCTGGGGGGCTTATGTGGTGGACTCGGCTTGGCCGAGCTCCCCGTAGCCCTCACTCAGGGCCTGAGGACCCTTTAGGAAGCCCTCTGTGTGCTTGGCCGAGCTCAAAGCTCAACGGCCGAACAGACACCGGACACGGGCCGACCTCATGCTCCTACTAAGGTCCGACTTCCTTGTCCGACACCCCGCAGAGATTTCGATACCAAGGACAGGATGACGTGCGCATCTTATCCACAAGGACAGCTCATCCACTCATAGCTCATTACAGGCTGGCCCTACTTGGGCTCCAAGCAAGCCCATTAGGGCAACCAGCTCCCCCCCTACATAGGGCTCAGGTATGCCCTCTAACCCTAATTATCACCTTCACACACCAGTGATTAGGGTTACTTCTTGGCTCTCTACCTTGCCACCTGAGGACACCCACAAGCATCACAGATAAACCCTGGACAGAGGCTTCCTTAAGGTCTTTTTCTCTAACCTCGAGGTCCTCTCCGTCTAGAACATCACAATCCCCTCTCATTCTCATGCATTTGGACGGCACATATAGTCCAAGTGGGAAGAACAAAATTTTCATTTACTCACTTTGAATTCACCTCTCCTTTATCCAATCAAATTAGACCTTTGTACTTTAAAATTCAAAAATAAATATAAAAACAAAATAATCTGGACGGTGCAGCCAATGAGCTTTCAAATAAATATCTTAACATAAAAATAAAAATATTTGGAGGTCCAATAATTAATTCTAGGCTTTAAAATAATTTTTCCAATATCAAAACTCTAAATTTGGTCTTAATTGGTACAGATGCAAAATTTTCGCATCACACCTGATAAAATTAAAATTTTTATATTTTTGAAATCTACATTTCAGTACGATCTTTTTAATATAAAATTTATAATTTTTGGACTTACGGTTTGAAAGTTATGAATTTTTGAAGTTCTAAGGTTATTTCTTCAAAAATGCATTTCATAAGCTTTCAAATAAATTTATAATTAAAAAATACGAAAATTAGAGTTTATTTGGACGGTTCAGCCAATCAGGGATTTTTAAAATTTATATTCCATGCACATAAAAATATTTTTGGGTCAAAGAGCTATTAAATGCATTAAAATCACATTTTCAAACTTTAAACTCAAAAATTCGTACAGTACTGTAGCAGTGATAAAATTTCGAAAACTCTAAAATAAAAATAAAAAATTTACATTTTCATAATCTTCATTTCGATACGATCGTTTTGACATATCATTTGTAATTTTTCGACTTACGGTTAAAAAGATATGAATTTCTGAATATTGAACACCATAATCCTTCAAAAATCATTTCATATTCAAATATCATTAAAATAAAATACTATACCTTAAAAATATTTTCATGCTAAGAATACAATTTAAATTCATTAAGGAAAATATATGTATATATATATCAATATATATATCTCACGTGTATATATATATATATATTCAGAAATATAAATAGGCACCTAACAAAATCATGTTAAATCAATTTTTTCTCCAAATATGTTTCAATGGACTTCTCAAAACAATAAAATATTTGAGCATCCTATAATATAATAGAACCTGTACATATATATAATTATATATATATAGCTTATAAGTGTGTGACCCACAATTTTACCCAATTTATTTGAGAATTTATATTTGAATTTAAAATATTATATTTGATTTTTGATAAATTGTGATACCTGGATTTAATTAAAATCGTATGATTTATATACATACATATATATATATATATATATATATGCAAGTGGTATATATATATATATATGCATACCAATGTTTTCTCTAATGTATTTAAATTATATTCTTAAGATGAAATATTTTATGGTATAGTTTAAATAATCTTAGAAAATGAAATGCTTTGAGTAAAGCGATAGAGTTTGGAATCAAGTCAATTCTTGAAACTGATCTATCTCTACTACCTTTATGATATGATACCATCAGGAATGGTTAAATGGAAGAAACATGTAGAGAAGTTGTTAAAATAGTTATGGTTGGACAAGATTAAAGGAGTCTAAGTGTTTTCTAAGATTGATTGGAGGTTGGATTAACCCCAAATCAGGATTCGGGACAGGGATACACTTAAGACTGCATTTTTGATCTCGATACGGACATTATGAGTAGGAAATAATGCCGTTCGGATTGACTAATGCACCTGTTCTTTTATGGATTATAAGAACTGGACCTTTAGATCCTATTTGGATTCGTTTGTGGTTTATCCTGAGAATCCAGAGGAGCATGAGAAACATCTCAAGATTGTGTTGAGAATCCTGCAAGAGGAGTAGTTGTGTGCTAAGCTCACCAAAGATGAGTTTTGGTTGAGCGAAGTTAAGTCCGCAGGGCACGTGATCATTAAAAAAATTGTGGTGGATCCAGCGAAGGCGAATTCTGTGGTGTAAGGTGAACAAATTAAGACTGTGAATAAAGTCAGAAGTTTTTTTTAGGGCTGGCTGGATTCTACCGCCGAATTAATTAAGGATTTTCTAAGATCGCATGGCCTTTGACCAAGTTGACTTGGAAAGATCAACTGATGCTATTAAATGATAGGGTGTTGTTTAATTATGGTGGGGTTGTGATGGATTATACCCCAACATAATATGATTAGTCCAAGAGGAATTATGGAAAATGTGAGTAGATTATGATTTAAATCATTTCAGTGATGGATTCAGTTGGAATCAAGGTATTAGATTATGAATAAATCCTATTTTGAGTTGGATTGGATGATGTAAAGAAAATGGTTTTGAAATTCTTTGGTTTAATTTTTAAAACTGTACTTCATAAACCGGTTAGAGTTTCTTGTAACCGGTTAGAAGCTGAAAGTTTCAACTAAAAATTTAAGTCATTTGTGAAGAAACTTTTGGTATCAGTAGACATCTTCCTCCAATCCAAACTCAATACCAATTACCTAAGTAAAATTTAAGGAAAGGATTTAATGTGGTAAAATAACTTAATGCCTTGATTCATCATTAAAATTGATTTAAGAGGATTGAATCAAAATATTTATGGACTAATCGAGAGTTGAAATTGAGGAGCTACTCCAATTAGAGAAGGTAGAAAATTGAGTTGAATGTAAGATAAAGGCGATGGATGGAGTTTCTTAAAGATTATGGCTTTGCGCTCCATTATCATCCTGGCATAGCAAACGTAGCTGCAGACGATTTGAGCTGATAGGCTATTCTTGTAAGTTCAATGATGGTTAAGGAGGTTATTCTGATTGAGGAATTCAGAGATCTAAGTCTAGTAACCCAAGAGGAACCCTCTAGTATTAGATTGGGAATGTTGCCAAGCACCAACGAATTCTTGAATCGGATTCATGAATTTCAACCAGGAAATGAGGAGTTAGATTTCTATGAAGAAATGAACGAGATTTAGTCTTTAGAATTAAAGTCTGAGATTATGGATATTAGAAAATATATTATGGAAATAAGGGATTTAGGAAGTGTTTTCTGGTACAACCTAGATGAGAAATCCAAAGGCATGAACTTCAAGAATAGATTATGCTTGAACCCAAGTTAGCTATCAACTATCAAGGAATAAGGAATTTCTTGATGTTTGTAAGCATGTATGAGGACTATGAGGAAGTACACGAATGTCATGCGAGAAATTTCTGAGTTCAGAATAAGAGAAAGAATGATAAAATACAGGGCCAACTGGAGAAAGAGGAAAAGTAAATGGGAGAATATCTACCACGGAAATATCAAGGTTAAGGAATCCTCGATTGGAAAGAAGTGACTAAGGAGGAAATAGGGAAGGGAACATTTGTCCATCTCAAGGTGAAAACTGGGAGGCACATCACTTTGAGTTTAATTGTGATGTACCTAAGGGAATAGTCAATTCCGATTGTAGGAAGCTGGAGTATTATTCACCGAATTGTCTTGAAGGAAAAGGTGAGAAAAGAATGGACGAATCCAGCACGAGAAGAATTCACCGGCCGAGATGAGAGTCGAGTGTCATTCTGACGTAGACAACCCAAGCCTATCTCTTCCTTTGATATGAGTTAATGTAATCAAATGTTTTCGATTACGTTAATCTAATCGTTTGAAAATATCAATATCCTGTTAGAAGTTCAACTCCAATCTTTCTGTGATCAAAACCTTTATCACAGTTGGATGTGATAAACAGCGGTGGACACTACAGAAATAGAAAGATCAGTTATGGCTAGAGAGATTAACAACCACCGGGATAGGACAAATCTTTGTCTCCCCAACGGAAATGTCTCTAGAACTTGACTATCTAACTAAGTCTGATAGTGATAATTACCCTATCTTTAAGTTCATCTAACTTAAAGACCTGTCGTATGGTCTTTCTTACGAAAGATTATATCTGAAAGGGATGATTTTGTTATTAATGGATTGAATATTAGGACTGATCACCCTAATGTCTCAAACTATTAAGAAATGAAGTCATACAAATGTTTCTTTGATCGTGCTTGAGAGATCAGAGTGCGCAGCCCAAAAAGTTTTTCCAAAAAGTTTATTGGAAAGTGTTTTAATTGAAGAATATTTATGTGAGGTGTAAAGAGTATTTCTTTTTAAAGAAATTCTTCCACCTAAGAGTTTTATGCAAAGAATTTTGGTTTAAGGTGAAAGGCTTTATTAGAAATGTTTCGAAAAAAAAGAACTATATCGAAACTTTTTTTTAAGTGGGGGATGACCCTAAAGAACAAATTTTTGGGAGCAAGATGAAGTTTTCTAGTATAAAAATATTTTGGAAAAGTGGAAAATTTCAAAAGATGAATTTCGGGGACGAAATTCCTTTTAAGTGGGGGAGTAGTGTAACACCCCTAATTTTCGTCTCCCAAATAACCAAGAAATTAATTATAACAATTATTTTATAATTGATTTATATTAGTTTTGAAGGTTTTAGTTTTTGTACATTATGTGTTTTTATATATAAAAATATGAGATATATTTTTATATGGTTATTTTGTACAAAAATGTGAATATTGTAATTTAGTCCTTGGGTTGGGACCTAATTGCAATATTAAAAAGGTTTTTGAAGAAAGAGTAATTAAATTATTAATTTTTGAATTTTATCAGTATGTAACCGGTTAGAAGGGCTGTGTAACCGGTTACACGATGAACTCAGAAATTGGGATTAGTGCGTTTGATGAGTAATCACCCAATTAACCCAGAAATTGCCACGATTTCTTCCTTCCTTGAGTGGATATAGACGTGTCGCCTTGCATGTTACTCCAATTCGTCTATAAAAGGCTGGATTGTTGAAGGATTTGGGGTTGATTCTCTGAATTTAGGGTTGAAGCTCTTTTTAGGGTTTGTAAGTTCGTCTCTGAAATTCTCCTTCGTTTCTGAGAGTTAGAACATGAGTGATACGCTGTTACAAAGCTCACATCAAGGGCTTTGTATTGATATAAAAATTTTGAGTTGAGAGTCCCTGAATCAAGAGAACGAAGCTTTCAAAGTAAGGGTGTTGGAGCTGTCAACACTGATTCTGAGTTTCTGGAGCTTGCTTTGGACTTCGATTTGGGTAAGCACATGCACTTTTTGAGTCTCAAATCTGTTCAAATCCGTAGTGCATGTTGCATAGATTGAGTGTTGATGGTTTTCCCCAATTTGTTTGTCCAATTCATGTGGCAAATCTTGTAGTTTTTGGACCCTGTCAAACCTGTTGTGGACTGAAAATGGAGATTGTGGATTCTGGGGAGATCTGGCAAATTCCAGTGATTAGATTCATCAAGCACGAACCTAAGGTAAGGGGGAAGCTTACTATTTGCTAGAATGAGAATAGATTGTGGTAGAATATAGGATGAGTCACCAAGAGACTCAAAGGGCATAAATTGAAATGGTTAAGTGGCTTGGAGGCCAATCTGAGCTCAATTATTGTTATGAGCAATGTTATCTAGATGCATGCAAGCTATATTGATGTTGGATTCATGACTTATTTGGGTATTCTGTGAGTTGATGCATTAAGTTGTGAAATATGTGCAATTATGTGCAATTTGAGTATCTAAATTGAATGCATGCAAGATAGATATGTTCGTGTGGTTGAACACACTAATATTAAGGTATGTAAACTCTATTTATGAATGAAATTGGTTAGATTTGAGTATGGTAGAAAATGGTATGCAAAACCTCATTTTTCAGTGTATGTTCTGCCTAATCTAACCGGTTAGTCGAAATTTGTAACCGGTTAGATACTGTCAATTTTCAAAGAAAATGAATTTCTAAAATTGGCTAAGTATCCATATCATTTGTACTCAAGTTTAAGCTAGAATTTCATACAAAGACCAATCTAAAACCATGTGTTTGAGCACTGTTTGGTTTAGATTGGAGGTGATGAGTTAATACCTTAATATCAAATGATAATTTCAAGAGGAAATTATGCATAAAGGAAATTGTAATATGACTTAGATCTTTTGAATGATAATATGTGTTGAACTTGAGGTATTTTGATATGCTAAGACCTTGTTATTGGATTGAGTAGAGAATTCAAGAAAGGATTCTTTGAAAATCAGTGGTTTCAAGTTCAGGTCTGTAATTCTAACCGATTAGGTGGTGATGTAACCGGTTAGTACCTGAAACTTAAAAATAAAAGTTAACTTTTTAAGTAATGATTTCTAATACCAATGATTATATTCTCTCAATCCAGGTCTATGAGCATATGTTAAATTTAAATTCAAAGGTGAATTTTATGAGTAAAGCCATACCTCAAGATATCATTCAGAAGTTGTGTTTTCTAAGTCATAATAATGGAATTAATGGGAACATGACCCTGTACTCTAGGAGTACCAAACTGATGCAACCTAATTGATGACACATTCTGGGAATGTGGCCATTGTCTGGGACATGGTTTCTTGAATACGTTCTGGGAACGTGATGCACACTCTGGGAGTGGTGCTTGATTATATTCCAAGTATGGTTTGCGATACGTTCTGGGAACGTATGTTAGTGTTCTAGGAACACATTGGTATAATAAAAGAATTAAAAGATAAAACCAACCTTGATGATTGTGCATTCATGCATATAGAATGGAAGATGGGTTGGTAGGAACGTTTATCATATTCTGGGAATATGAGGAGGGTACTCCGGGAGTACCAAATTATAACCTACTTGATGACACATTATAGATATGTGGCCAGTGTCTGGGACCTGGTTTTATACGTTCTGGGAACGTGTGTTAGTGTTCTGGGAACACATTGAGATGCAACCTACTTGATGACACATTATAGATATGCGGCCAGTGTCCGGGACCTGGTTTTTATGCGTTCTGGGAACGTATGCGTTCTGGGAACGTGATGCACACTCTAGGAGTGATGCTTATTATTCCAAGTATGGTTTGCTACACGTTCTGGGAACGTGGTGCACACTCTGGGAGTGATGCTTATTATCCAAGTATGGTTCGGCATTACGTTCTGGGAACGAATGTCGGTGTTCCGGGAACACAAGGATGTATTGGATGGACGTCCAAGATGGACTTTAGAGGCCTCAGTTGTGGAAGGAAATCATGCATCATGCCACCTGCATTGAAAGAATTATGATTAACGGGGTGTGCTCATATGATTATGCATCATGGTTTGCTACATGTTGACTTGTGGATGTTAGATTTATTCCAATTTGATTATGCGAATATGTATAGCTAACCCCCATTCCCTTATTAGGTGTTGATCGTGCATCTAGCTTGTACAAGAATCAGTAAGGGGAGATGTCCCTTAGGTGCATGTAGAGTGTAGAGAGTGTGGGTTGGGAACCCGTTGTGCAGATATCGAGGATCCAACCAGAAGGATGTTTGGACAAAGGACCAGTGACCAGCTCTATAACATTTCTATTTTTAATAGAATTTAAATGATACATATTTTGGAAAGAGGTATCATAAGAAGAATTCAGTTTCATAATAATACTTAATTGGTATTAATGGACTTGTGACACTTGATATATTTTGGGAGTATAATATGCTGATTTTACTATGTTTCCGCAAACTCTGATTTTACTAAGTCACCTTCATTATCAATCAAGTGTTTGTGAAAATAAATTTTCATGGGAAGGGATAAATTCTTATTTTCAGATCTTTTTCCAACAACAACAAGTCCAAGTAATCACAAACTTATTACTTTTCTTATAAAGTAAGATGATATACAAGGAGTGTTACAAAGCCGACCAGTTACCCCTTCTTTGTTACTGACGAAAGGGTTGTACAGCCATAAGAAAAGCTGAATTGTACACACTAATCCTTTGGCTCCGCAGTATTTTTGGAAGGCTTGAAGAAATGACCAAGTATTGGGATGTAATTGGGAAGGAGCCAGTCCGAGTTCATTTAAAACCCTCATCTCCAAGCCAGTGAAAGGGAGGGTCACGCCGAGGTTGTGTAACAAGTCGGCATAGAAGAAAAATGAGTTCTCATCGGTACGCGAGCAAATCCTATCATTCACGGAGCAAGGCAAAACTTCATAGGAGCTTCCAATAGTATCCCCAGGGCATGGCAGCACAGCCCTCTTTACATCCGCAAGTTTGTGCTCGGAATCCAGGCTGGACCGAACTCCTTTGGGCTCAATATCTACCCACTGGCAGTGATCAGCATCAGGAGGTGCGGGGTAGAGCTCGGGTCAGGTGATGCATTTCCGGGGTGGCATGTTACCTGTGGAAGAATAGGGGAGCTCGATGTTAGTCCTACGGGTTATGAAAAATAACCCCCCAGAAAATCCCCTCGAAGTTGTTCCGAGGGGCGACCATCTCCCCTCTCTCACAGGAACCCCTCGCTCAAACAGCCTTTCTCTGTTCATCATTTCAAAATCGTAACTCTCCCTACCATCGATGAACTCGGCCCAGGCATACCGTTTCACCCACTCTCTCTGCTCTTTCCAATCCCGAGGATAGATGACCTCAACGGGATCGACCTCCAAGATTTGTCTCTCATACTTCTGCTTATACTCCTTTCGACGACGAAGCGTCTCGTCTACTTCCGTCAAGGAGCAGGACGAGGAGGATGAGCCGTCCTCCTCCTCACTGCTGCTGGTTGACAGGGAAACCAACCCAGCCCATTTCCTAAACCACTCTCTACTCCAACTCATCTTCCCACTTCCGTAATCTACTCCTCTGGGTTTCTGAAAAATAAAAACAAAAGCAAAAATCAACAACTCTCCAAAAGCCTAAACACTCCAAACCCAGGAGCGCCTAATCCTCAAGACTATTTCCCAAAACCAAAATCTACAAAACCTCAAACCCAGGATCTTAGCCACGAAACACAAAACAACCAGGAAATACCAACCCCTTCCATGCAAACAAGGAAGCAATAAAGAAGGAAGAAAAAAGAAAAGGACGAAGGAAGAGAAGTGAGTAAGAATCAGTACCTTAAAAGAGGAGAAGCGTGTAGGAGAGTATGGAAGAAGGAAGAAACGGGTTGCAGAGGAAGAGAGGTTGCAGAGGAAGGAGGTTGCAGAGAAAGAGTAACCGCTTCAGAGTGGGAGAGGAACGGTTGGTATGGGAGGGGTGAGAAAGCGAAAAAGGAGGTAGAGAAGGGGTGGGGGTTTAAATAGGGAGTTTTTCCCCTCTTTTCTGAAATGTGGGCTCGGCCCAACAGCCCAGCCCAACGTGCAACCACCTACACAGGGACGCGTGGCACGAAGTGAGTGGAGCGGCAGACCTCGAGCAACGTTGCAGTAATGGCAGCGCTTCGTTTAACGTGGTCTTTGACACGTGTCAGATATGGGGAAAGCAAACATCGCGTCGGAGCAGGTGAAAGGACAGCTTTCAAATCCGCTCAGTCAAAGTGGAAGGACATCAGAGACAGCTGGATCCAGCTCTCGGCAATTCCTCTTCCGAACTCCCTGGAACCTCGAAACAAGGCCTATGTGGTGGACTTGGAAAAAGGACCTGACCCAAGACCTCGGAACAAGGCCTGAATAGCCTTGACCGAGCTAGGGGGCTTATGTGGTGGACTCGGCTTAGCCGAGCTCCTCGGAACTCTCACCCAATGCTTAATGACCCTTTAGGAAGCCCCCTTTGTGCTTGGCCGAGCTTAAGGCTCAACGGCCGAACAGACACCAGATACGAGCCGACCTTATGCTCCTACCAAGGTCCGACTTCCTTGTCCGACATCACACAGAGATTCCGATATCAAGGACAGGATGACGTACGCACCTTATCTACAAGGACAGCTCATCCACTCATGGCTCATTACAGGCTGGCCCTACTTGGGCCTCAAGCAAGCCCATTAGGGCAACCAGCTCCCCCTATAAGTAGCTCCGTACTACATGGGGCTCAGGTATGTCCTCTAACCCTAATTGCCACCTTCACACACACCAGTGATTAGGGTTACTTCTTGGCCTCTTACCTTGCCACCTGAAGACACCCACAAACATCACAGATAAACCCTAGACAGAGGCTTCCTTAAGGTCTTCTTCCCTTACCTTGAGGTCCTCTCAGTCTAGAACATCACATTAAGTTTTCATTCCTGAGAAATTTCCTTCTTACAGTGAAGTTATGTTCTTAAAACTATTTCTATTTCATAAATTCTAAAATGCAAGTTTTTAAATTGTTTTAAGTATTTGTGAATTTTGTTCATGTTCATATGAATAAAGATTAAAAAGGGACTTATAAAGTGGTTTAAAGAAACAAAGTTTCCCCTTTTTATTTCCTTATGATGGACGAATTTTTGAGAAAGAAATAAGGGCATGAAAAATTTGATTTGCAATCATATAAAAATGTTTAAGTGATTTTTGAAATTTTTTTGATAACGATTGTTTGAGGTTTAGTCATGAATTTTTAAAGAGAAAAAATCCTTTGATGAATAAACAAAACTTGATTTGAAAATTTTGCAAGAAATTTATTTTGCTCACTGTATAAACCGCGAGGTATATGGAAAAACAAAAAAAAAATTTGTATAATTGTTGGATGTTTATATGCATGAGTTATTCTTTGTTCTTAATAGTTAATAGCTGATTATAAGGTTTAAATGATTGATTATGTGAAAAATAATTTGGTTACTGTTTTTATCATGATGATATGGCCGAATTATTATTTATATAGGGTAGGTATGTTGTTGTAATTTTTCTAAATATATATGTAATTATGTGGTGTTTATATCTTAAATTCTCGAAGTGATTTCATGAAATAACAATTGAAGAAATGATTTTTATAAAAATTAATAATTCTGGGAATTTATTTATATTCTGGAAAATTTTATTGGCATGAGGATATATGAATTAAAATGATATTTCTATAGTGTAATTATAATGTGCTTATGTGCCTATGTGTTTAGTGTAGTTTATAGTGTGAAAAAGAAAGTTTTTTAAGTGACTGAAATTATTATTTTTCTGGAAAATCAAGTTGCTGTCCAGACTTGATATAAATTAGAAAATGTGACTATTTTTCTAAGTTATGGATATTTTTGAGTAATAGTTCTTAGTTCTTTGTATATAGGTGTTAGAACTTTAATTATGATGAAAATTGTGAGTAAATGCATCTTGTTTGTGTGGCTGTCCAGCAAGTTTATTTTGTTTAAATAATTCAAACTTTGGGATATTTTTATAGTAGAGTATGTATTTAAGCTATAGGAAAAAGTGACATATTTTTTTGATTAACTGTTTGAAAGAAAAGTGATTTTTAGGAATTAAAGTCTAAGCTGTTCAAAAAAAAAATATATTGTCTATGTGATTTGATTAAGTTTAGAAATTGTGATGATGTGATAAAAATAGGTGATTTTATGTAGTAGGAGTTTAGATGCATAATATGTATGTACTGATGTTTAAAAGTGATTTTTCTATGTACAGTTTATAGTTTGTGATTTAATTTCATTGACGACAGAGAAAAATTATTTTGAACTTTGAATACTTGAGTTTATATTCTAATTGAGTTATATGTGTTTATAGTATGATTATGCAAATTTTGTTTACTGCTTGGATTGATTTAAATGTTGCATCAAAGATGAGTACTTCTAATTCATGTTGTATGAATAGTCTGAAAATGGTAGTTGTTATAAGGTGTTTAAAAATGAAATTTGTAGTAAAGGAAAAATTAAGATTTATTTTTAAGATGTTATGATTATGTTTTAAAAATTATGTTACGTTTGCAAAAGGTTTTCATGATTTAAAAGCTAAAAAGAAAAAGTAATTTTTCTGATACAGTAATCTGTTTTTGATTTTCAAAAAGGATTATTTGATTTCAAGTATTGGATATTTTGAATATAAGTCTTTTTGTAATTCAAAGATGATTGGAGAAATTGTAATTGTTAAAAGGTTATGTATTTCAAATGAGTTATTATTTTGAATAGTTATTTATAAAGTTCTATGATTTGGTAAAAGGTTCTCGTGTGGAAGCAATAACGCGACTTCTAATCAAGCGGACACAAGTTCTTTAGCTGCATCTCAAGGTGAGAGAGTAGCCATCTTAAGACACAATGGCACAATGGTAACATTAGGGCGATTTCGACCATCTCAAAAGTCGGAATCCAAGGTTGTTTGTTCGTATACGAGACGAAATAGTCTACGTTACGTCAATAACTTTATATTATTTATCTGATTTATTGGATATGATATGTGATATATGATCCTATTTATTTATTTTGGAAATGATAAAAAGATTATGTGGAGAAAGGATCAAAATGGAATTATAAATGGTTGAGAATATACTGGTTTATGTATGGATAATTATTTGGTATTGATTGGAATGGTTATTGTAACACCCCTAATTTTCGTCTCCCGGATAATAAGGAAATTAATAATAAATAAAGTTTTATTATTAATTTATATAAATTTTCCAAGTTTATATTTTGTCTTTAATTAGCCTTGAAATATAAAAATAGGTGAAGTTATTTTTATATGGTGAATATATACAAAAATATAGATATTGCATTTTAGTCCTTGGGTTGGGACCTAAATGTAATATTAGAAAGGTTCATGGAGGGAAAGGTTTTAAAAGTATTAATTTTTAAATTTTACACTGATCTAACCGGTTAGTAATGCCCTATAACCGGTTACACGATGAACCCAGAAACTGGGTTAGTGCGTTTGATGAGTAATCACTTGATTAATCCACGAATTCGCCACGAAATCAGCTCTAGATTAGTGGAAAACACGCGTCATTGTGCATGTCAACCTGATTTCTCTATATAAGCTAGTGTTGTTGATGGAATTGGGTTGAATTTCTGGGGGAAGTGCTGAAACTCTGTTGTTAGGGTTCCTAAATTCATCCTTTCAATTCTTCTTCTTGCAAGTGAGTTAGGATTTGAGTGATACTCTCCGGAAAGCTTGAATCAAGGGCTTTTCATTGATATAAGATTCGTGAGCAGAGAGTTCTTGTGTGAGGAGGAATCAATCGAAGAAGTTGAAGCTTTGAAGATGTCAACACTGTCTCTGTGTTCGTGGAGCTGTCTTTGAGCTTCGATTTAGGTAAGCTCAAGCACTCTTTGAATCTCAAACCACTTTGATTTTCTTGTGCATGTTGCATACAACAAGTCCTAACCATTTTCCCCAAATTATATTACCTTTTCATGCACCAAAATCTCTAGTTTTTGAACCTTGTTGAACCTGTGTTGGCTGAGGACAGAGCTTGAGGTTCTTGTGGATTTCTTGCCAAAGTTAGTGATTTCACTCATCAAACACGATTTAGAGGTATGGGAGAAGTTTACCTTATACTAGATTGAGACTAAAATCATGTGTTTTTAGGGTTTGAGTCAACAAAGACTCAAAAGGGCATTATGTGAATAGGTTAAAAGGCTTGGAGGCCATTTTTGTGTCTCAATTCTTTTTGCGCAAGTTTGATAAGCTGCATGCAAGTGATTTTGATGATTGAATCATAATCTATATGCTTACTATGAGTTCTATGGTATCAAGTTGTGTTTATGTGGGTTTATGTGCAATTTGATACTCTAAATTGAATGCATGCAAAATAAATATGTTTCTGTGGTTGAACATGTTTATATTAAGGTATGTGAACTCTATTGAGTGTTGAAATTGGTTAGATTTGCGTATTCAAGAGGAAATTATGCTCATTTGGAATTGGATTGTGATTTAGACTTTTGAATGATGAAATCAGTGGGATTTGAGGTATATAACAAAGCTAAGACTCTGTTTATGGATTGGGTGGAGAATTCAAGAAAAAGGGTTTTCTGAATTGCAATGGTTAGTAAGTTCAGGTCTGTAATTCTAACCGGTTAGCCTGAGACTGTAACCGGTTAGTACCTGAAACTGAAAAATAAAAGTTAAGTCTTTTAAATGAAAAGTTTGATACCATTGGTTGAGATTTCCCAATCCAAGTCTAATGGCATGTTTTTAAGTAAATTCATGAATGAATTTTGGTGTCAAAGGTTATACCTCAAATTAATCATTCAGAAGAGAAATTGAGATATTTCTAAATCACAATAATTAAATTAAAGATAAAAAACCAACCTTAATAATTGTGCATTCATGCATAGAGAATGGAAGATAGGTTGGTAGGAAACGATTATCATATTCTGGGAATATGAGGAGGGTACTCCGGGAGTACCAAATTTGTGTAACCTACTTGATGACACATTCTGGGAATGTGGCCAGTGTCTGGGACATGGTTTTTATGCGTTCCGGGAACGTGATACACACTCTGGGAGTGATGTTTATTTATCCAAGTATGGTTTGGCATACGTTCTGGGAACGTATCTTAGTGTTCTGGGAACACACTGTGTATTGGATGGACGTCCAAGATGGACTTATAGTGGAGGCCTTAGTTGTGGATAGAAATCATGCATCATGCGACCTGCATTATAAGAGATATAATGTTGAAAATTGGTGTGCCCATATGTACGTGCATTATTGTCTGTCCATGATATACTTGTGTTTGTATTTTAGTCTTTATTGATTATGTATATGTGTATACTTACTCCCTATGCCCTGTTTAGGTGATGGCCAGATACCTAGCCTGCATCGAGATACGCCCTATCCCTAGTGGTATATGGACGTACGAGGAGCACCGAGCCACCTTTGAGGGGGAGGTGAAGATTGCTCTCTACCACCCTAACCCCTTTGTTCGGGTGCGACCTCGTAGGTTTAGGATCCCTTTAGTCTATACTATGCATGTTCCACCCTTTTACACATATAGAGGACCCCCCCCCCCCCGGCTCGACCAGTGCGTCGATTTCATAGTTTTCGTTTTAGAGCTGCCACTCGAACTCATCCTTCTTCCCATAGAGTTGTTACTGAGGAGACTCCTTCTCCTGGTCCGACTAACTTTGAGAGGACTGCTTCTGCAGATCCTAGACCCACTGGTGGGGTCTCTGCACAGTCGGGCGAGGTCGAGGAGGATCCCGTGGAGGATAAGGACGAGGAGGAGGTGCCTGTCGAGCCTACTGTTTCTGCTAGAGGTGGACCTGCTGGTTCCTAGGAGCCTGCATAGCATAGATGTTTTGGGTCCTAGGTCTAGGGATAGAGCTGCAGAGGATCAGAGGAGCTGCTGAGGACATGGATGACCTGCTCTGGGACTTCTATTTTGAGCTTGTTATATATTGTACATATTTTTGAGAGGTCTTAGAGTGAGGTTTATTTTGAGCAGCTGGTTATGTATATGTTTTATCAAAACTTGCTATCTCGACTTTTGTTACTTGCTACTGTGATACTGGTGGGGTTTTATATTATTATATATATATATATATATGATGTTTTCTTTACCTCTGCAGTGCCCCACAAGTATTATTTTTACTTCTGCATACTCTGATTTTGGTTAAAAAGAATTCGGCAAATAAGTTTATATTCTACAAATCCGATCAAACTCACGAGATAATTAATATGTTCTTAATCAACGCTAAGGGTATATGTTTTTAGAATAAAAGGCGTTGTCTCGAGAGCTTTTGGTAGTTACGATACTATTAAGCCGAATTCAAATTATTCGTTAAGGTTAAATGTGTTTATAATTGAGCAAGTATAAATTAAAAAAAGAAAAATTTTCTAGACCCAATTTTTAGATAGCAAGTATTCAATATTTGGAAATATTTTTTAATTTCAAGATATAAAACAAGGGTTTCACACGTTGGGTGGTATCAGAGCATTGGTCCTGTCCCTCATAGCCCTGATGATGCAGATAAGTATGATATTCAATGTTATTTGAATATGTTTGAGTAAGATAGTTGAATAAGATAGTCGAGCTTATGTTTTAAAGACCTTTTAGTGACCCAAAGCCCATAGTGCAGGTCTTTCTATGGCAACCAGGAATAGAAATTATACGAATGAAATATTAGAGCATATTACGACTGTGCTGGAAGGTATGCAGCAGCAGCAACAGCAACAACAGCCACCTCAAGGACGAGCTGGTAATCCACATGTTGGTAATGTGGTAAATCATGATGCTAAGACTCTGTCGGAGTTTAGAAAGTGCAATCCACCAAGGTTTGAAGGAGGATAAAAACCTGATGAAGCAAATAAGTGGTTGTATGAGATCAATAAGATTTTCAGAACTTTAGACTGTTCGGATGAACAGAAGGTGACATATGCATTTTATATGCTTCATGGGGAAGCTGAGAACTGGTGGGATCATACGGTGCAATTGCTGAACTTTGAAAGAAGAGCAATTAGCTGGGGAGTGTTTATGGAGAAATTCTTTAATAAATACTTTCCAGAAGATTTAAGGAGAAAGAAGGAGGTAGAGTTCATGCAATTGAAACAGGGAGATATGAGTGTAGGAGAATATGCTGCTAGATTTGAGGAGTTGATGAAATATTCTCCCTACTACTTGAATAACCCTGATGAAAGGAGTAAGTGTGTCAAGTTTGAAGGTGGACTAAGACCGGAGTTAAAGTCTATCTTCAGTTATCAAAGAATTCAGAGTTTTCCTGCACTTGTGGATATGTGCAGAATGTATGAGGATGATAAGAAAGCTGAGTTGATAGGAAGCCAAGGAAAGGGTGGTGGACAAGGTTATGGACCACAAAGTAAGAAGAGATTTGATCATCGGCATAATGGTCCATATGCTTAGAAGAACAAGGGCAAGAGCAAAGCTGTGATTGATAACAAGAACAAGTCTCCCGATAATGCTCCTTATTGTGAGAAGTGTCGATGTTATCACCATGGTCAATTCTGCTGGTCCACAGGAGGGTGTTTCAAATGTGGAAAACAAGGTCATTTTGCCCGCAATTGCAGAGAGCCCGCAAGAGGTGATGCGCAAGGATCTGATGGCAAGTCTGTGGTGCAAGGAAAAGTGTTTACCCTGAGTGGTAATGAAGCAATCCAAACCCCGAATCTCGTGCAAGGTAACTTTTTGCTTAATGATCAACCTTGCAAGATTATATTTGATTCTGGAGCTACACATTCTTTTGTTTCTCCTGAATGTGTGAGTAGGTTGAATCTTGTTGTTTCCGATTCGCCTTGTTGTCTTAGTATAGATACCCCTACTAGAATACCCATCTTTACCTCTAAGGTTTGCTTAGGGTGTGAAGTTGAAATCTTGGATCGTGTCTCTAAAGTAGATTTGGTTTGTCTCCCTAAGTTACAATTAGATGTGATCTTGGGAATGGATTGGTTGATGAAGAACCAAGTGATCATCAATTGCGAGAGAAAGAGAATCCAATATAAAACCCTTGAACCCGAAGGTTACATGTGTTTATTCTCTGCTACCGGAGAAGGAGAGACAATGCCAATAGAAGAGATTCCTGTGGTGAGGGAATTTCCGGAAGTATTTCCTGAAGAGATACCAGGTTACCTCCGAAGCGGGAAATAGAGTTTGGGATTGATTTAGTTCTTGGAGCTGGTCCCATCTCTATTGCTCCTTATAGAATGGCACCACCGGAAATGGCAGAAATGAAAAAGCAGATTGAGGAGTTGCTGCAGAAGCAGATGATTAGGCCAAGTGTTTCGCCTTAGGGAGCTCCACTGCTGTTTGTTAAGAAAAAGGATGGAAGTATGAAAATGTGTGTGGACTACAGGCAGTTGAATAAGGTCACCATTAAGAATAAGTATCCTTTTCCAAGGATTGATGACCTTATGGATCAAGTTAGGGGAGCTGCAGTGTTTTCAAAGATTGATCTGAGATCGGGCTATCATCAGATCAGGATAAAGGAGGAAGATATACCCAAGACTGCATTTCGATCTCGATACGGTCATTATGAGTATGTTGTGATGCCGTTCGGATTGACTAATGCACCTGCTATTTTCATGGATTATATGAACCGGATCTTTAGACCATATCTGGATTTGTTTGTAGTGGTGTTTATAGATGATATTTTGGTCTATTCTAAGAAACCGGAGGAGCATGAAGAACATCTCATGATTGTGTTGAAGGTCCTGAAGGAGAAGCAGTTGTACGCCAAACTTGCGAAATGTGAGTTTTGGTTGAATGAAGTAAAGTTTCTTGGGCATGTAATCTCTAAGGAAGGAATTGCGGTGGATCCAGCAAAGGTGAGTTCAGTGTTGAAATGGGAACAGCCTAAGACTGTGACCGAGGTGAGAAGTTTCTTAGGGCTGGCTGGATACTATCGTCGGTTCATAGAAGGATTTTCCAAGATTGCATTGCCTTTGACCAAGTTGACTCGAAAAGATCAACCGTTTGTGTGGGA
This sequence comes from Crotalaria pallida, assembly GCA_037953625.1. Lineage (NCBI taxonomy): Eukaryota > Viridiplantae > Streptophyta > Magnoliopsida > Fabales > Fabaceae > Crotalaria > Crotalaria pallida. The sequence goes on from CM075649.1 coordinate 86,112,040, forward strand.
TGACAGGTGTGAAAGTAGTTTCCGAGAGTTAAAGGAAAGGTTAACAACGTCTCCTGTGTTTATCTTACCTGACCCTCACAAGAGTTTTGAAGTGTACTATGATGCATCTAAGCAAGGACTTGGGTGTGTGTTAATGCAAGAAGGAAGAGTAGTGGCTTATGCATCACGACAGTTGAAGAACCATGAAGTGAATTACCCGACACACGATTTGGAGTTAGCTGCGTTTGTGTTTGCCTTAAAGATATGGAGACATCATCTCTATGGCACTACTTTCCAAGTATTTAGTGACCATAAGAGTTTGAAATATCTGTTCGACCAAAAAGAGTTGAACATGAGGCAAAGGAGGTGGATGGAGTTTTTGAAGGATTATGACTTTAAACTCCATTACCATCCGGGTAAGGCGAATGTGGTTGCGGATGCTTTGAGTCGGAAAGCAATCCACATAAGTGCAATGATGGTGAAGCAAGCAGCTTTGATGGAGAAATTCAGAGACTTGAGCTTGTTGACACAAGTGGAACCATCAAGCATCAAGTTAGGAATGTTGCGGATCACAAATAAATTCTTGGAAAGAATTCAGGAGTTGCAACAAGTACATGAGGAGTTGATTGAGAAGATGAGATTAGGTTCAGAAGGGAAGGAACCTGATTTCAAGATTGGGTTGGATGGAATCCTTCGTTTCAGAACAAGGATTTGCATACCAAAAGATCAGGAGGTTAGGAGATTGGTTCTTGATGAAGCACATAAGAGTCGGATGAGTATGCATCCTGGATCAACCAAACTGTATCAGGATCTGAAGAAAATTTTTTGGTGGTCTGGTTTGAAAAAGGATGTTGCGGAGTATGTGGCTTCATGTTTAATTTGTCAGAAAGCTAAGGTAGAGCACCAGAAACCGGGAGGACAGTTGCAACCTTTAAGTATCCCTCAATGGAAGTGGGATAGTATCTCAATGGATTTTGTATCTGGTTTGCCAAGGACAACATCAAATCATGATGCAATCTGGGTGATTGTGGATCAGTTGACTAAGTCGGCACATTTTATTCCGATAAATATGTGCTATCCTTTGAATAAGCTTACCCAGATCTACATTAAGGAGGTAGTTTGTCTACACGGAGTGCCTTCGAGTATTTTCTTCACAGTTTTGGAAGAGTTTGCATAATGCTATGGGAACAAGCTTAAAGTTGAGTTCTGCGTATCATCCACAGACAGATGGTCAAACGGAGAGAACTATTCAGTCTTTGGAGGATATATTGAGGGCTTGTGCACTTGAAGAGCAGGGAAGTTGGGATCAAGTGTTACCCCTTGCAGAATTCACATACAACAACAGCTATAATGCGAGCATCGGAATGGAACCGTATGAGGCTTTGTATGGAAGGAAATGCCAAACCCCACTATGCTGGTTTCAAGTGGGGGAGAACTTAGTTGTTGGACCGGAAATTGTGCAGCAGACAACGGAGAAGATTAAGATGGTTCAGGCGAAGATGAAAGCGGCTCAGAGTCGGCAAAAGAGTTATGCCGATAAGAGGAGAAAACAAAAAGAGTTTTCGGAAGGCGATCATGTGTTTCTTTGGATAGTTCCGATGAAAGGGATTAGTAGAACCTTGAGAACCCGAAAGCTTTCACCTAAGTTTATAGGTCCATACCAAATCCTTAAGAGAATTGGTCCTGTTGCCTATCAAATAGCTTTACCACCCTCTCTGTCAAATTTTCACAATGTCTTTCATGTTTCCCAGTTAAAGAAATATGTGCATGACCCATCGGTTGTTTTGAAAATTCAACCTGATGATCTAGCTTTAAAGGAGAACCCTACCTTTGAAGCCAGACCGGTCCGGATAGAAGATCGTGAAGTTAAGCAGCTTAGGGGAAAAGAGATACCTTTAGTTAAGGTTATATGGGAAAATGCTGACATGTCTGAAGCTACATGGGAGTTAGAGGATAAGATGCATCAAGAGCACCCTCAGTTGTTTATGTAAGTTAGAATTTCGGGGACGAAATTCCTTTTAAGTGGGGGAGTAGTGTAACACCCCTAATTTTCGTCTCCCGGATAATAAGGAAATTAATAATAAATAAAGTTTTATTATTAATTTATATAAATTTTCCAAGTTTATATTTTGTCTTTAATTAGCCTTGAAATGTAAAAATAGGTGAAGTTATTTTTATATGGTGAATATATACAAAAATATAGATATTGCATTTTAGTCCTTGGGTTAGGACCTAAATCTAATATTAGAAAGGTTCTGGGAGGGATAGGTTTTAAATGTATTAATTTTTAAATTTTACACCGATCTAACCGGTTAGTAATGCCCTGTAACCGGTTACACGATGAACCCAGAAACTGGGTTAGTGCGTTTGATGAGTAATCACTTGATTAATCCACGAATTCGCCACGAAATCAGCTCTAGATTAGTGGAAAACACGCGTCATTGTGCATGTCAACCTGATTTCTCTATATAAGCCAGTGTTGTTGATGGAATTGGGTTGAATTTCTGGGGAAGTGCTGAAACTCTGTTGTTAGGGTTCCTAAATTCGTCCTTTCAATTCTTCTTCGTGCAAGTGAGTTAGGATTTGAGTGATACACTACTGGAAATCTTGAATCAAGGGCTTTTCATTGATATAAGATTCGTGAGCAGAGAGTTCATGTGTGAGGAGGAATCAATCCAAGAAGTTGAAACTTTGAAGCTGTCAACACTGTCTCTGTGTTCGTGGAGCTGTCTTTGAGCTTCGATTTAGGTAAGCTCAAGCACTCTTTGAATCTCAAACCACTTTGATTTTCTTGTGCATGTTGCATACAACAAGTCCTAACCATTTTCCCCAAATTATATTACCTTTTCATGCACCAAAATCTCTGGTTTTTGAACCCTGTTGAACCTGTGTTGGCTGAGGACAGAGCTTGAGGTTCTTGTGGATTTCTTGCCAAAGTCAGTGATTACACTCATCAAACACGATTTAGAGGTATGGGAGAAGTTTACCTTATACTAGATTGAGACTAAAATCATGTGTTTTTAGGGTTTGAGTCAACAAAGACTCAAAACGGAATTATGTGAATAGGTTAAAAGGCTTGGAGGCCATTTCTGTGTCTCAATTCTTTTTGAGCAAGTTTGATAAGCTGCATGCAAGTGATTTTGATGATTGAATCATAATCTAAATGCTTACTATGAGTTCTATGGTATCAAGTTGTGTTTATGTGGGTTTATGTGCAATTTGATACTCTAAATTGAATGTATGCAAAATAAATATGTTTCTGCGGTTGAACATGTTTATATTAAGGTATGTGAACTCTATTGAGTATTGAAAAGAATGGTATGCAAAACTTCACTTTTCAGTGTGCAGTCTGCATAATCTAACCGGTTATTCGAATTTTGTAACCGGTTAGATACTGTAAATTTTCAAAGAAAGTGATTTTCTGAAATTGGCTATGTGATTCTTACCATTTTTACTCAAGTCTATACTCTAATTTCACTTGAAATTAATCTGAAAACATGTTATTAAATACTGTTTGTTTCATATTGTAATTGAGGAGTCAATGCCTTAATATTCTAAGATAATTTCAAGAGGAAATTATGCTCATTTGGAATTGGATTGTGATTTAGACTTTTGAATGATGAAATCAGTGGGATTTGATGTATATAACAAAGCTAAGACTCTGTTTATGGATTGGGTGGAGAATTCAAGAAAAAGGGTTTTCTGAATTGCAATGGTTAGTAAGTTCAGGTCTGTAATTCTAACCGGTTAGCCTGAGACTGTAACCAGTTATTACCTAAAACTGAAAATAAAAGTTAAGTCTTTTAAATGAAAAGTTTGATACCATTGGTTGAGATTTCCCAATCCAAGTCTAATGCCATGTTTTTAAGTAAATTCATGAATGAATTTTGGTGCCAAAGGTTATACCTCAAATTAATCATTAAGAAGAGAAATTGAGATATTTCTAAATCACAATAATTAAATTAGAGATAAAAAACCAACCTTAATAATTATGCATTCATGCATAGAGAATAGAAGATAGGTTGGTAGGAAACGATTATCATATTCTGGGAATATGAGAAGCGTACTCCGGGAGTACCAAATTTGTGTAACCTACTTGATGACACATTCTGGGAATGTGGCCAGTGTCTGGGACATGGTTTTTATGCGTTCCGGGAACGTGATACACACTATGGGAGTGATGTTTATTTATCCAAGTATGGTTTGGCATACATTCTGGGAACGTATGTTAGTGTTCTGGGAACACACTGGTGTATTGGATGGACGTCCAAGATGGACTTATAGTGGAGGCCTCAGTTGTGGATAGAAATCATGCATCATGCCACCTGCATTATAAGAGATATAATGTTGAAAATTGGTGTGCCCATATGTACGTGCATTATTGTCTGTCCATGATATACTTGTGTTTGTATTTTAGTCTTTATTCATTATGTATATGTGTATACTTACTCCCTATGCCCTGTTTAGGTGATGGCCAGATACCTAGCCTGCATCCAGATACGCCCTATCCCTAGTGGTATATGGACGTACGAGGAGCACCGAGCCATCTTTGAGGGGGAGGTGGAGATCACTCTCTACCACCCTAACCCTTTGGTTCGGGTGCGACCTCGTAGGTTTAGGATCCCTTTAGTCTATACTATGCATGTTCCACCCTTTTACACATATAGAGGACCACCCCCGGCTCGACCAGTGCGTCGATTTCATAGTTTTCGTTTTAGAGCTGCCACTCGTACTCATCCTTCTTCCCATAGAGTTGTTACTGAGGAGACTCCTTCTCCTGGTCAGACTGACTTTGAGAGGACTGCTTCTGCAGATCCTAGACCCAGTGGCGGGGTCTCTGCACAGTCGGGCGAGGTCGAGGAGGATCCCGTGGAGGATGAGGACGAGGAGGAGGTGCCTGTCGAGCCTACTGTTTCTACTAGAGGTGGACCTGCTGGTTCCTAGGAGCCTGCATAGCATAGATGTTTTGGATCCTAGGTCTAGGGATAGAGCTGCAGAGGATCAAAGGAGTTGCTGAGGACATGGATGACCTGCTCTGGGACTTCTATTTTGAGCTTGTTATATATTATACATATTTTTGAGAGATCTTAGAGTGAAGTTTATTTTGAGCAGCTGGTTATGTATATGTTTTATCAAAAGTTGCTATCTCGACTTTTGTTACTTGCTACTGTGATACTGGTGGGGTTTTATATTATGATATATATATATATATATATATATGATGTTTTCTTTTCCTCAGCAGTGCCCCACAAGTATTATTTTTACTTCTGCATACTCTAATTTTGGTTAAAATGAATTCGGCAAATAAGTTTATATTCTACAAATCCGATCTGTAACACCCCAATTTGGACTTAGAATTTTCACTAAAAATTTGTGTCATTTTTTTTTATAAACATTACCAAAGTCAGTTAATTATTTTTACAAAAAGGTTTTCATAACTTGATTTAATTCATTTCGTTACAAAAATGATTTGATACTCAGACTCGCGTCATAAAATTCTGTTTCCAAAAAGAGATGTTACCATCCAACACATTTCCAAAAACTCATTTTCTCATTGTCATATTTAGTCGATGGTTAACTTGCATAAAATAGTTTAAGTACTTTTATGAACATGATACATAACCAAAAATAATTTCTTTCATTTCATTCAAAATAATCCATGTTACAACTGGGGTTACATTCGGGATAGAGTAATCATGTCCTACCCATCCAAAGATGGATTACAAAACAAAGGCTATCCTAGACTACTAGTCTTCATCATTTCCTTCACCATAGGTGTTTGGAAGATTCCTCGATCGCTGCTTCTACTTCTTCCTCATATGTGCGTCCTCTTGCGATCCTCTTCCGACTTGAGCAACCACTTCTCGAGATATTATTTAATCTGCCATCTGTGAACATTGTTACCCAATGTCCACAGGAAAGGGAAATAGAGAGAGTAAGCACTTCCGAACGATATGATCGTCGACGGCGCGGGCTTACCATATGGGAATATTAAGACCACACAAGCATATCATAAAACAATATATACATCATTATTACCAATACCTTATAAACAACTTCAGCTAATTACCATAGAGTCCTTTCCACCAAAAGGATAATCTTCACGAAACCATATCCATTATATTTAATTATCTTTAGGTTCTAAATTTCAACGTTATAACCACCGGAAATTAAAAGGGAGTACCACCACCGAGGCTCAAGGGTTTGGTAGCACACACATTACATCTCCTCCATCATTCCAACCAAATCCAAGTTCGGAAAGCAGATGGGACGTACAGGAACCCTGACCATGCTGGCATCGATGTTGAAGGGTATGCACCAAAAAGTATTCAACAGCCGAAGTAAAATCATTTCATCAATATCGTTTCAAAAATACAGCGACATCTAGCCCCATTCGGGTTCCCACTCACCATCTAAGATTTGCTCAAGGGGGCGACAACACTTTCTCTAGTTGATGGTGCAGTTCCTTGCTACGACATTGCCTACAACCCAAAGACAAGTCCTTGTAATCTTGTCCCGCCTAGAGAAGCACTCGAGGCTTCTTGACGTTCACCGTCCTTGCCCTCCCCTATCGCAATCACCATTGAAAGTACACCGGCTTCCATGTATTCGGTATCTTTCCTCTCCACTACTTCACTCTCAACGCGTAGGTTTAGGAGGGGGGTTCCTAAGTCGTTTAAGTCTTTTAAGTCTGTCATTAATCCTAGTTTTGGTCGACCCATTCTAAGCCTCGCTTCTAACGGGCCTCGACCTCTAAGGGAAACATCAAACACCCTTTTACAGTACACTGGATTCCACAAGACTTAGACCACGGCACAGTCATCCACGTGGCCAGTCACTTAAAGGGGATATTTACAAAGTTATCGTGCCGTTTGCACCATCACTGTACACTAGTATCGTTTTCGAATTTCCACAAGGTTCATTGATCATTCTCATATTTTCTTTTCATAATAATATTTCAAAAATATGCCAAATCCCTTTTCATGGAACGACCGTTCGAAAAATACTAAGAAATCTTTTCATAGGAACAACCGTTCAAAAACATTAATTATCTTTCTATAGGTTGAACCATTATTTCCAAAATATATTCTCAATCTTCTTGTTATCTCATCATATAACTCATTTCCATATAATATACAATAAAAATATATAACATGGTATAATCAATTATCAACCGACATACAATTAATATCGAGGAATCGTGTTTTTTGTATAAACGGCGGAACACACACTCAATTGCCGTTTTACTACTCGACCGATAGATTCCCAGTTCCGACCTTTGAGATGATACGGAACGTCCTAATATTACCCTACATGCCACTATGTCTTAAGAAGGCTTCTCTCTCACCTGAGATACACGCTTACTCTGTTTTCAACCTTTGAGTCCACAACTCCAGCAGCTCGTTCACTTTTGATTCCTTTATTCTTAAATGATGAACGACATAAAATTAATATCTAATGAATACCTTACACTATCTATTTACGTATGTACAGATTAAACCCAAAGTACCAAAGTACCTTAAAACAAAAATTCTTTTTAAAACGGAAATCCTTTTAAGGGCATTAGATAATTTAGAACAATTCCTTTAAAGAATCAAGAAATCCCTTTTACGAACATAATTTAAAACTCACTCCGATATTTGAAAATTATTTAAAAATACAATTTTATTTCTACAAAAACCATACTATATTGCTTATATAACGACTACCACCTTCAACACTTATACACATAACAAATACTTAAACAAACATCATAGATTTCTTTACATTATTTTAAAAGATAACTCAACATCATAAAAATCATACTTGAATTAATCTATTTTCTATAGTTACACATAGACCACTTAGAGAAGTGCAACACCAGTATCATTACTCATAGCATACATTTATTTATTTAATAAGATAACATAACTTAACTAACAACTATTAACATTATATTTTCACATCAATATACAAGATCAAGCAATATGACACTCATATTTTTTTTATTTGAATGAAAATCATAACCAAAAACTTATATAACAACTACCAAGCCATCACTTATATAAACAAATCAAACTACATTACTCTAACTTGATGCAACATTTTTAAGAAAATGGGACAGCAACTAATTTCCATTTAAAAATCACTTTTATCACATGAACAAGTAACTTAACACATAAACAAATATTCCTAATCAAAACTCATGCATTTTTCCAAGTCAAAAATAATTCTTTGAGCTAATGCAACTAAATAATTTTTCTGGACAGCATGTAATAACAAGTACAAAAGTCACTTTTCTCTTAAACTACTCACTCAAGAATTATGCTACTTTTTCCTATATATAATATACAAGTCTTACCATCTAAATAACATTTAAATAGCATATAATCTCATTCAAAACAATTCTGGACCGCAAAGAAAAATAGAGTAGCATCACTTCAACATCACCCGAAAAAGCATCTTTTTCAATTTATTATTAAAGGATACATCACCAAGGTCTAAAAACAATGTCAAACTAAATAAAATAATATTTTTATTTATAAAACAATTCTGGACAGTAGCCTAATTAATTAATTTAATAAAAATCATTTTACTTCACAAAAACACATATTTTCAAACCACACTTCATAATATACACATATGTACAATTAGGCATCTCAAACACATGCAACATTTATATTGTTGGGACCCACGGTCCAGAAAAATATTTTCTAGATTTAAAAACTTATTTTCCAGAATTAATATATAAAAATATATAATTTGTTTCATGCATACACATTAATAATTACAACATATTCGTCATATAATCACTTAGACACTTAAGAAAATTAACAAAAGTCATTCTTTTCTCTAATATTATATTTGGTCCTAATAAAACAATAATAAAAATAGTAATAACAATTTATAAACATATTCTTATAATTTCATAACTTTAAAACAATTACTCTAAACATCAAATCAATTAAAATAAACACCTTTGGGCAATAACAATTTTTGGACAGCAACTTATACATCATACTAATAACATATACATATAACTAAAGTCACTTAATCATATAAAAAACCAACTCGAATTATCACATATCAAATATGAATCCTATAATAATTTCTTAACAAAACAATTTGGTACACATACCAAAAACCAACTTAAACATCAAGCAAAATTTTAGTTATTAACATTAGGGCCTCACTGTAACACTCTCCGTATAATCATTTTAATATAAAGTAAACTGAGTATATTTATGATAAATACTTGTTGGTGTTGTAAAAATTCTAAAAGTAAACTGTAACACTCTCCGTATAATCATTTTACTGAAACTTGACTATGCTTTTGAGGCTAAATCTGAATTCGAATTAAAATTGGAGATCATCATAATTTCTTGAATAAAAGTAAATGTTTCTAAGTTGGAAGATACTTGATAAAATCAGAGTTGGCGAAAAACATTATATCAGCTCATGGCATTATATTTATCCTTGGAAGAGTTACGATCAATATTTCTGTAATGTCATATAAGATATGAGTGTAAAGGAACTTGACATTTCCTCTTTGATCACCTTTCTCAAAAATATAATATAAGCTTTACTATTAAAGAAATATTTCAGAGCTGATCCAGGTTCTTTGTCCCACCATCCGTTCCGATGAATTCCCGATAGCTGTGCCCGAAGAAGATAATTTCTCCTTTTTCTGTCCCCTGTGTACACTTAAGGGTCTCCTACCCTTACTAGTCTGTTGTGATATTAGGATGTTGATTCATAACCTAATAAGGGCACGGGAGTAAGCATATACATTCGCATAATCAAATGAGACAGACATAAGAAAAGGTTTCGACAATCACAACTATTCAATTATCAAGCAAGTATGCAAGTACATATGAGCACACCCAATTTCAATATTCCAATTCTTGTAATGCAAGTGGCATGATGCATGATTTCCATCCACAACTGAGGCCTCCATCTTCTTTCGATATCTGGAAATAGATATCCTAGTGTTCCCAGAACACCACCATACGTTCCCAGAACGTATGGCAAACCATACTTGGAAAAATAAGCATCACTCCCAAAGTGTGCATCACGTTCCCAGAACGCATAAAACCAGGTCCCAGACACCGGCCACATTCCCAGAATGTGTCATCAAGTAGGTTACAAATTCGGTACTCCCGGAGTACCCTCCTCATATTCCCAGAATATGAGAATCATTTCTTGCCAACCTATTCCCATTCTCTATGAATGAATGCACAATTATTAAGGTTGGTTTTTATCTTTGAATTAATCATTGTGATTTAGAATTGTCTTAAACTCTCCTTTGAATGATTGATTTGAGGTATAAATCTTTGGCATGAAAATTCATCCTTGCATTAGCTTAAAACATGCCAATCAACTTGGATTGAGTAAACTTAACCAATGGTTGCAACTCTTCAATTAAAAGACTTAACTTTTTATTTTTCAATTTCAGGTACTAACCGGTTAAAGTGTCAGACTAACCGGTTAGAATTACAGACCTGAACTGGTTTACCATTGAAATTCAGAAAACCCTTTTTCTTGAATTCTCTACCCAATCCATAAACAAATTTCAACATTGTTTTATACCTCAAACCCACTATTTTCATCATTCAAAAGTCTAAATCACAATTTATTTCCAATGGGGTATAATTTCCTCTTGAAATTGTCTCCACAATATTAAGGTATTAACTCCTCACTCACAATCTGAAACAACAGTATTTATTCACTTGTTTTCAGATTGATTCCAAGTGAAATTAGAGTATAGACTTGAGTAAGAATGGTAAGAAAACAAGACCAACTTCAGAAACTCATTTTCCTTAAAATTACACAGTATCTAACTGGTTACAATTATCGAATAACCGGTTAGATTATACAGTATGTACACTGAAAAATAAGGTTTTGCATACCATTCTGTTTAATACTCAAACCTAACCAATTTCAACAATCATTAGAGTTTACATACCTTAATTTAGACCTGCTCAACCACAATAACACATTCAACTTGCATGCATATCATTTAGAACATCAATTTACATAGAATTCCATATAACACATCTTGACATCACACAACTCATAATAATACATTTAGATCATGATTAATTCCTCAATATCACCTGCATGCAAATTATTAAAGCTGCTCAAGACAAGATTTGTAACATCCCAGATTTTTAACCCCTGATTAATAAAAGGATAATTATAAAGCTTATTTATAATTAATCATTTTTATTCTTGATTTCAAAGTAATTTTTTATGAATGATGATATTAGAGAGTTTTAATATGGGAAAATAAATATTTTTCACATTAATCCTTGTTTGGGGACCTTGAAGTAATTTTGGAAAGGTTTTGGAGGGAAAGGAAATAAAATTAATATTTTTCAAAAAACTGGGCAAAATACTCGAGTATTTTTGGGAGTACTCGAGTATTCTGGTCAGGGTTGAACGAGTTAGTGCGTTTGGTGAGTCACCATTAATGATTCTCGTGTGTTGACACGAAATCGTCTTCCTCAACATGTTCCTGTCTTCGTGTCGCTGTGCATGGCAATCTAACTCAAGTATATAAGCTGGAATGTGAATGAGAATCAACCATTTTGGCAATTGGTTGAAGAATTCGTATGCTAGGGTTCCTGGGTTCGTCTAATCGATTCTCTCTCTGTGTTGATTCGAACCACAAATCATACACCAATACGAAGCTCACATCTAGAGCTTTGTATAGACACCAAGATTGTGAGCTGAGAGTGAGTAGATTGGAAGAATCGAGCTTGGAAGTGGAGTCCGTTTGCTGTCTCAGGTTTCCTGGAGCTTACTTTGGAGCTCGATTTTGGTAAGCTCAGGCAACCTCTCCATGTTAATCTTGTCTCTTTAGTTAGTACGAATTGTAGAGAGTATATGGAAACTAATTTCCCCAATTTTTATGTCTGTTTTATGCATCAACCAATTCAAACTTGGTGCGCTGCTGAAACTGCTCTGTTTCAGTGTGGAGTTTTGGGGAATCCAGCTTGGAAGCTAAGTTTTGGTTAAGTCTTTGTTGACTCACGTCTAAGAGGTAAGGGGGAAGCTCTCTATTAACTAGATAGAGTTTAAATTGCATGCATTTGATTAGAGAGCCACCAAGAGGCTCTAAGGGCTTAGTTTGAATAGGGAAATTGGTTTGGAGACCAACCTGTGTCCTAAAGCTGTTCTGAGCAAGTTCTATATGTTGTATGTGAGCTATATGCAAGTTGTTTTCATGCCAAAAGTGTTTGGAACTGAATTTGGTATCCTAAGTTGTTGAAAATGTGTTTTATGCATAATTGTTGCTCAAATTCGATTCAGTGTAATAAGTTGTTGTTTTGGTGTTGGAACATGTGTAATATATGTTATATGGACTCTGCTGATCATTGGATTGGACTAGAAATGGTTAGATTTGAAAATGGTATGTTAAAACCAAGTTTCCAGTCTGTTTTGCATGAAAAGACTCGAGTACTTGGCTTTATACTCGAGTAAAATTTTGGTAAAACAATGTATTTTGTGTTAGAACACTCGAGTACCAAGCCCAGAACTCGAGTATCAAACTGGTGAATGGGGACATTTTATGGTAAACCACTCGAGTAATGCGGGAGTCACTCGAGTGTTCTGGAATTGATGAAGAACACTCGAGTACTCATGAATCACTCGAGTATTTTTATGAACCTGAAACCCAAATCCTCAGAAAGGCATGAACAACTCGAGTAAATGAGAACTACTCGAGTAATCTGGAAATGATTGAAGAACACTCGAGTATTCTGAAGAACACTCGAGTAGTTTACCCAGAATATTAAAAATATCATTTCTAATTCTGGACCATTTGGTTAATACTTAAATGACAATAATCCAAGTGATTTGGGACTTAAAAAGGAATTGATTGATGATATGGTTATTCTGTTTGGATGACGGGACGTTGCTCGGGTGGCACGTTACATATTGAGATATATCAATCAGTTTCTTTAAGTTAATATATTGCATTCGTTTTTGAGTTTGGATATTTGATCGTTTACTCATGTTCGGGTGACATGAGGAGGACCTCTGGAAATATAAAAAGTTGCTACTAGCTCGATGACACATTAAGGTGGACAATGTGGGCAGTATGTGGTATACTGTTGATTGGATGTTTCAATGGTGTGTTGCACACAAGTGGTAAGGTTTACGTTTTGGCGACGTGACGTTCATCAGACATGGTGACGTTGTTTATCACCTCTATTGTGTATCACAAGTGATAAGGTTTATGTCCTTAGGCGACGTGACGTTCATCAGATGTGGTGACGTTTTTTATCACACCCGTTGTATGTTGAGAAGTGATAGGTTTGCGTCCTTGGGCGAAGTGACGTACACCAGGTAGTGTGACGTTTTTATCACTTCCGAGCTAGTATGCCATGCGTTTTGGTAACGTATTCGTGATCTGGGAATGCACTATTGTATTGGATTGACGTCTGTGAGGACATTAGATGGGAATCTCAGAAAAAGAAGAATGTCAGGCATTATGCCACTTACCCTTAATTATGTTAAGAATTGATATCAAGAATGAGTGCGAACATCTTATTTGCACTAAGTGTTTGCTAAGTGTTAACTGTGGTTGTTAAATGATTTGGGTTTATAGTTGTGCATAATTATGTTGCTTCAACATTTATGCTCTATTGATTATGTGTATAGATTTGCTTACCCCTATGCCCTTGTAGGTGATGTCACGTCACATCGCTTGCATCGAGATCCGACCACTTATTAGTGGCATATGGATCTACGAGGATCTCCGGATGGAGTATGAGGGGGAGGTAGAGATTACCTTTTGTCCACCATAAACCACTGATCCGGTTCAGTCCTCGTCGGTTCAGAGTTCCCATCATATACACTATGCATGTACCAACCTTTTTATACTTACTATGGAACAACTCTCACTCGACCAGCTCGCTCGTATCACGGTTTTCAATTCCAATCTACCCGCTCACACCCTTTTTCATTTTAGAGTCATTCGAGAGGAGACTCCCCCATCTATTTAAAGGAGTCCTACTAAGGTCACGTCTTCATCAGACCTTGTACCTAGTGGTGGGGTACCTACTCCTTCAAATGAGATCGAGGAGGAATCCTGTTGAAGACGAGAGCGGAGGCGAGCCTGTCATTCATTTTTCTGGGAGTCGGAGAAGGAACGATAATCAGTAAGTACTTGCATAAGGTAAATGATGAGAATCAGGGATCTGGTGTGTCGATGTTGTGGAGGAGTTGTGCTGCTGATGATGATGGATGACGATTGCTGCTACTTCATGGAGACTTCTACTACTACTACTGCTACCAGTGCTATGAGACCAGCTTTGGAGTTTTATATATTGTGGGAATTTCTTTTGAAAACTCTTGAGTCATGGTCTATTTTGATGTACATGTAAATACATAGCCTTATGGACTTGTACTGGGATTTTTAGGAAATCTTTACCGTTGGACTATGTATAACCTATCTTTTGATATAAAATCTATGCTTACATTATGGTTTATTACATAGTCCTGTTATTCCGCTTACTCTGATATTGATTTAAAAGAATTCGGCTATGACATTTTGGAAATGGTATCATTTGGTTAGATGAAAACTGGATGGCATTACTTAAGCTCCTTTCTATGAAATATACTACATCTATCTTCAAAGAGAATGCTATCTAAGATTTGCGAAACTATCTTTTGAGCAAAGCAAATGCCGAATTCGATTTTAAAAGTAATACGTAAACTATTCTCCAAATATCCTATGTTTTGGTTTGTGCACCCGACTCTTTAGAAAATGTAAAGGAAAATTTTGAATCCAGCATTTTCTAATATTCAACAAGTCCATATATTCTCAAGTAATAGCCTTGATTTTGTATTAATTACTTGGGTTACTTTGAGGGTGTCACAAGATTGAGCTGTAAATTGGCCTCCAAGCCTTTGATTGCTATAATCTATGCCCTTTATGAGTCTCATGGTGACTCAACCTATGGTTCCACATAATCTAATCCCATTCTAGCAAATGAAAGCTTCTCCCTTACCTATAGATTGCACTTGTTGAGTATCAGCACTAGTTCCTTAAGGAAGAACACGGATCCCTTAAGCTCTGCCTTCATGCATAGCAGTTTCAACAGGGTTCCAAAATCAACATTTTTAACATACTAAATGGACAAGCAAATTAGGGAAAATGATTAGACTTTACTCTATGGAACATGCACAAACTTCAGGAGCAGATTTGAGACTTAGAGAGTGCATGTAATCACCAAAATCAAGCCCTAAGGAGAGCCTCACGAACTCAGTTCTGGTTTTGGACAGATTGGTTCCTCAAACTTCCAAAGCTCACAACTTCTTCAATACTCACTCTCAATTCAATCTCTATACCTCAATACAAAGCTGGAAGACTCAGCTTTAATATGGTGTATCTCACTTGACTTAATCTTCAAATATAACAAAATAAGCACTTTTGAGTTAAAATAGATTTTGGGACAGCCATTAAACAAATACCCTATACAATATAAACACTTAAAAACTCACATAGGCACACATACAATAATTAAACAAATATTCTATTATAAATCTTGGTCCAAACCAAAAACCAAATTTATATAACAAAATTTTCTTTTTAAAATCTACACAAACATGTATATTTTCCAAAGTAAAAACACAACTTAGTTTATTATTGTTATGACTACTACTATCATTATTATTTTCATGGGCCATTCGGCCATTGAAAGAAAATAACCAATTTTTCTTTTTTTTTTTTTAAAAGAAATCCAGTATCTTAATAATATATACTATTCATACAAGGTATAGAACACTTACAAATTTATATTATTATCACTACTTTGGGCCATTCGGCCACTGTAACCACTCAACCAAATTTTCTTTTTTTTTTTTTAAAAAAAAAACTATAATAGTTTAATACAACACATACATATACTATTCAAGAACCATAATTTGTTTTCTATTATTTCCATATGCTATTCGGCCAAAAACAAAAATTAAATCCTTCATTATCCCAAATCAAACACACATAAAAAAGTATTTAGAAATTCATTCAAAACTATTTTTAGAGCATTTTTTTAGAGCTTGAAAGAATGGTAGAGGAACATTATTCTAAGATGAAAATAACAACAAAAATAATTAACAAAAGATTGGTTCTTGGGGATACATTTTCTCCTAGCAAGCAACTAAGACTCTATGGGTTGAAAACTCTCTTTTTCTTCTCCAAGGAGCCACATGTTTTTCTTTTTCAATGGGAGGAACTATTTTTCTCTTGTTTTCTTTTCTAAGTTTGTTTTGAGATGGAAGAATGGAATGTAACTCAACTCTAAAGAGATGGACTATTTATAGTGTAGAAAAATTTTGTATTACCACCCCACTTATCATAGGAATTAACGAATTAAATGGGGGGTCTATGGCTGGAAAAATTTCAGATTTAGTCATAACATTAACTCTTCCTATTTCCTAAGATTCCATAATAAATAACGTAGAGTTCCTATGGCACATTTTCAAATTCAAACTAACTTGGTCACAAAGAAAGTCTAGATTTTTCCTCCCACTTAAATATGGACGGTGCAGTCCAGATTTTTATTTTATTTATTTATTTATTTATTTATTTATTTTGACTTTGCATATTCTCCATAAATCCAAAATACCCTTTAATCAAATAATTGCAAAAATAATAAACTATATTATATACAAATAGGTATAGCCATGAAAATATTTTGTAACATCATATTTTTATTTATAAAGTGTAGTATTAAAAGGAAAAATTTATTGGAGGTCCAAAAATAATTTTCCCAATATTAAAAACTCTAAATTCGTTTTTAATTGGTACAGATATAAAATTTTTGAAGCATCCAAAATAAAATTAAAATTTTTACATTTTTGAAATCTATATTTCAATACGATCGTTTTCATATAAAATTCATAATTTTTCTGACTTACGGTTTGAAAGTTATGAATTTTTGAAGTTCTAAGGCTATTTCATTCAAAAAGGCATTTTCATAAGCTTTGGCAAATTAAAAATTCAAAAAAAATCAGAAATAATACTATGTTTGGACGGTGCAGTGAATGGCATATTTTCAAAATATATTTTCCCATAAGTAAAATAAAATATACTTTGGTCAAAGAAGCATTAAATGACTTAAAGTCATAAAAACTCAAAATTCGTATTTTCCACTGTAGCAGAAATAAAATTTCGAAAACTTTAGAATAAAAATAAAAACTTTACATTTTCATAATCTACGTTTCGATATGATCGTTTGGACGTATAATTTGTAATTTTCTGATTTACGGTTAAAAAAATATGAATTTTTGAATTTATATTAACTATATATACTTCTTCAAAAATCCTTTCATATCATTCAACAACCTTATAAAAATATTTTCATACGAAGAATATATTTCAAATGCATCACATACAATTGTACCTATATATATATATATATATTACATGTATATATATTTATATACATACATAACTCAAACAACCAAATATACAATTCAAGAATATAATTAATGGTTCACTATAAATTTTTACTTTAATAAATATCTATAAAATATTATCATATAAATTATCATAAAATTAACTATGATTTAAATTAAATTGGGGGCAAAATTGTGGGTCTCACACGATCAAACTCACGAGACAATTAATATGTTCTTAATCAACGCTAAGGGTATATGTTTTTAGAATAAAAGGCGTTGTCTCGAGAGCTTTTTGTAGTTACGATACTATTAAGCCGAATTCAAATTATTCGTTAAGGTTAAAGGTGTTTATAATTGAGCAAGTATAAATTAAAAAAAGAAAAATTTTCTAGACCCAATTTTTAGATAGCAAGTATTCAATATTTGGAAATATTTATTATTTTCAAGATATAAAACAAGGGTGTCACAGTTATTCCTATGGAAAGGACTTGGTATATGTTGGGAACTGAACTATGACAAGAAAATATGAGGAATGATTATTTGAATCTTGTGGAAATTTGAGAATCGTTGTTAGTGTACAGTGAGGGTGAGGAAACCGCAATTGGTGGTTGAAACAACTAAGGAACCCTAGGAGAACACCTAGAAGGGGGGTTGAATAGGTGTTTAAGAAACCTTGAAAGATTTTCGAATGAAATGAATCGAAACAATCAAAACAAATGATTTTTGCAAATTCTTCAACACTTAATCGATTAAACTGAATTCTAATCGATTAAGACAGAAAGATCAAATTCTCTTAATCGATTATGACTTCCCTTAATCGATTAAATCTATCAGAAACCTGAAAAATCACTTTTCAATCGCATACGAAAATCAATCAATCAACACGTAAGATCAGAGATTCAGCGGAAAGGATTAACACCTATATTCTTATTAATTACCTAGGTTATGAAAATGATTTTCCCCAACTTAATTCGAACAATTAAGATTCAATTCAATCAATTATGAAAATCAATCTTTCTCTAGGTTTTCAACCAAGAACACAATGAATTGACTTGAATGTAAAGAGTAAGGGTTTAGAGATACGGCACAGTGATTTATCCTGGTTCACTTTCATCCACTTTAAAGCTACATCCAGTCCCCTCTTCAACCAAGAGAGATTCTTCACTATGAGGAATTAGAGTTCTCAAATTACAAGTAAATGCCTCTCAAGACTCCCTTCTTGATAGCCTACAAGAGATACCACACCCTTGCCTTGTAATCCTATTGATCTTCTCTCTAATCTAACCTCTACCCCTTGTTGATAATCCACACAACAAGTCTTCACTTGCTTGATGATAATCCACACACCAAGGCTTCACTTTGCTTGATTCACAACCAAGACTTCTTCTTCAATTGGAATGAACTTTGCTTGATGATAATCGACACACCAAGTCTTCTTGTTTGTTGTAGATGGCTTGCCTCTTGTAAATATTACAACACAATTGAAAACACAATGACAATCCTATGAATCTCAATCAATAGCTATGACAAAATCAACATGAGAGATTCTAGAGTTCTTGATCAAAGAATATGAAAATAGAAAAGCTTTGATCTTTGAAATTGAGAGAGAATAGAGTGGCTTGATTCTTTGTAAAAAGCGTATGAAAAATGATTCTAGATAATCACAATAATTGGTAAAAGGTTTATATAAAATACCCAAAACTTGGAAGCACTTCAAAACTGATTTTGAGAAGTGAAAAACGTATTTTCAAAACCAGTTCTACAGTGTTTAATCGATTAGATACATGCTTAATCGATTAGTAATCGATTAGACTTTATTTTAATCGATTAAACCCTGTTAAAATCAATTAAAAACTTGTTTTCTCAAAACTAAACCTTTCTTTTCAAACCTTTAAGCCACCTATTGATTTTAGGTTAAGTGAAAACTCAAATTATGATATAATCTTGCAATCAAAAGAGATTCACTACCCTCTATAGGACTCTACCCAAACTCATCAAATAAAAAGACTTAATCTAGAGAGGCTAAAGATATTACAATAATACTCAAACTAGATCTTCATAAGTCTTCATGAGCTTGTTCTCTCTTCTTCCTTTGATGTTTGTTGTTGCTTGTTGAGATTGAACTTGATCAACATCTTTGTAGCTTGTTCAAAACCTTTTGTCATTATCAAAACATTCTCAATGGAACTTACAATCTCCCCCTTTTTGAAAATGACAAACATGTTTTGAAGTTGTTTGAAGTTGTTGACGCTTTAACTATTTGATCACTTGGTGAGACTCTTGCTCCCCCTTAATCAATGCAATTTACATTTGAAATCCAATTGATAGAAGCTTGATTCTCCCCCTATCTTCAACAACTTTGCTCAACCTATACAAAAACAACAAAAACAACCATTCTCCCAAAACAAACTATGTCTCCCCCTTTGGCATTATCAAAAAGTATTATATGCCAATTGAAATATAAAATGCTTAGCCAAAATAAGAGAAATTCATATTCATTCCTTTTCAACATTGATACCAATTGAAATATAAGAACCAAAAATAATCAATGATACCAATTGAAAAGCTAATTGTCACTAATTGACAAAATATCACAAAAGCATGATAATCATCTAATCATCACTCAATGATACCAATTGAACTTTAGAAAAAGTAATACCAATTGAGAACAATCAATTATACCAATTGAGGAAACTATAATTGATACCAAATAAGAATATTCAACAATATCACTTGTACCAAATTTTACCACTTTGTAAGTCATTCACTTGAGATGCAAATGTAATACCAATTGAAGATGCAAATGTATGAATAACACTTGTAAGCCCTTTGCTCTTCAATCATACCTACAAAACAATCATGCTTTGCTTTTCGGTATCCAAACGATTTTGGATCCATTTTTGTTAGTTAAGGGAATCTCACCCTTCTTAACCCAAACAAACTTTCCTTTAGATATACCATGCACTTTAATATAACACACATTTAAAGTATGTCCATGAGTACCACAATAGAAACATGTTGGTGCATTTGAGAAATCAACTTTAGAAAAATAAACAACATTTCTATGAGAATTACTCTTAGCATTAGTATAACCCAAACCAAACTTGTTTGAATTTCCTCTTTGAAAATTTAACAATGTGCGCAATCTAATATCACCATTTGTGAAACTTGCAAGCTTATTTTTCAAAATAGCATTTTCATCTTTAAGCAACTTGCAATTTTCACAATCAACCACAATATTCAATCTACTAGCACAATCACAAGAAGAACTAGCATATATAAGATCAAGGGTTTCATTTTCAAGATTAAGCTCATCAACTTGTTTTTGAAGTTCTAAAATCTCTTTTTGATGTTTCAAAATGAGCTTCTTTCTTTCAATATTTTTCAAAACTAGTTTTTCAAGTTGTTCATGCATTTCTTCATAAGCATTATATAACAATTCATATTTAGAAGAAATTTCGGATTTAGTATGACTTACATTGCTATCCTCGCTTTGTTCACTTGATTCATCATTTGAACTTTCCTCTTCATTGACTTGAACAAGCAAGTTGAGATTAGCAATTTCTTCATCATCCGACAAACTACTCGATGTGCTTTTCTTCTCTTCTACATCACTATCCCAAACTATATATGCCCTTTTGTGTTTTGAATTTTTCTTGTCTTTCTCCTTCTTCTTGAGATACCTAGAGCATGAGTACTTGAGATGACCGGGTTTTCCACATTCATGGCAAACTACACCTTCTTTTGATGTCTTGGTCTTGTAGTGTGGGGAATCCTTCTCATTACCTTTGTCTTTGTTCAACCTTCCTTTTCTCCTTAGAAACTTGTCAAACTTCCTTATTAAAAGTTTCATTTCTTTTTCATCAACATCCGAATCGGAATCTTCACTATCATCATCATCGGAACTCTCTTTCTTATTGTATGATCTATTGACTTTAAGAGCAAGTCCCTTTCTTCCATTGTTCTTATCCGACTTTTCATTGATACTTAAAGGTCCAAGCTCCATTTCATGTTCTTGAAGCTTTCCGAAAAGTGTTGCTAGATCCATAGCATCCAAATTATTAGATTCAACAATAGTCGTTACTTTTGGTTGCCAATTCCTCTCTAAACATCTCAACACTTTGTTAGAAAGTTCACCTTGTAAGAAAGTCTTACCAAGAGTAAGTAAATGGTTAATAATATGAGTAAAACGCTTTTGCATATCATTAATAGATTCATTTGGAAGCATTTGAAACAATTCATAATCACGCATTAAAGCATTCAATCTAGCTCTCCTAACCTCACTAGTTCCTTCATGAGTCACTTGTAAAGTGTCCCACATTTCCTTAGCACTAGTACATTGGGAAACTCTAAAGAACTCATCATAAGATAAAGCGGAGGTAATGATATTCTTTGCTTTATAATAATATTGAACTTTCTTTCTATCATCATCCTTCCACTTATCCTCGGGGATTAAATGTACTATGCCTTCAACTAAACTAGAGGGGATATGAGGACCTTTTTTAACTACTTTCCAAATTTCACTATCTATGGCTTGGATAAAGATTTTCATTCTAACTTTCCAATAAGCGTATCCCTCACCATTAAAGAGTGGAGGATGACTTATCGAAGAGCCTTCACCACCAAAGGGATTCGTAGAACCCATTGCGGTTACTTAACTAGGATCTTTACGAAAAAGCTCTTATGCTCGTGTCTTTCGACCGAGCTCTGATACCAATTGAGGAAACCGCAATTGGTGGTTGAAACAACTAAGGAACCCTAGGAGAACACCTAGAAGGGGGGGTTGAATAGGTGTTTAAGAAACCTTGAAAGATTTTCGAATGAAATGAATCGAAACAATCAAAACAAATGATTTTTGCAAATTCTTCAGCACTTAATCGATTAAACTGAATTCTAATCGATTAAGACAGAAAGATCAAATTCTCTTAATCGATTATGACTTCCATTAATCGATTAAATCTATCAGAAACCTGAAAAATCACTTTTTAATCGCATACGAAAATCAATCAATCAACACGTAAGATTAGAGATTCAGCGGAAAGGATTAACACCTATATTCTTATTAATTACCTAGGTTATGAAAATGATTTTCCCCAACTTAATTGGAACAATTAAGATTCAATTCAATCAATTATGAAAATCAATCTTTATCTAGGTTTTCAACCAAGAACACAATGAATTGACTTGAATGTAAAGAGTAAGGGTTTAGAGATACGGCACAGTGATTTATCCTGGTTCACTTTCATCCACTTTAAAGCTACATCCAGTCCCCTGTTCAACCAAGAGAGATTCTTCACTATGAGGAATTAGAGTTCTCAAATTACAAGTAAATGCCTCTCAAGACTCCCTTCTTGATAGCCTACAAGAGATACCACACCCTTGCCTTGTAATCCTATTGATCTTCTCTCTAATCTAACCTCTACCCCTTGTTGATAATCCACACAACAAGTCTTCACTTGCTTGATGATAATCCACACACCAAGGCTTCACTTTGCTTGATTCACAACCAAGACTTCTTCTTCAATTTGAATGAACTTTGCTTGATGATAATAGACACACCAAGTCTTCTTGTTTGTTGTAGATGGCTTGCCTCTTGCAAAGATTACAACACAATTGAAAACACAATGACAATCCTATGAATCTCAATCAATAGCTATGACAAAATCAACATGAGAGATTCTAGAGTTCTTAATCAAAGAATATGAAAATAGAAAAGCTTTGATCTTTGAAATTGAGAGAGAATAGAGTGGCTTGATTCTTTGTAAAAAGTGTATGAAAAATGATTCTAGATAATCACAATAATTGGGAAAAGGTTTATATAAAATACCCAAAACTTGGAAGCACTTCAAAACTGATTTTGAGAAGTGAAAAACATATTTTCAAAACCAGTTCTATAGTGTTTAATCGATTAGATACATGCTTAATCGATTAGTAATGGATTAGACTCTATTTTAATCGATTAAACCCTGTTAAAATCAATTAAAAACTTGTTTTCTCAAAACTAAACATTTCCTTTCAAATCTTTAAGCCACCTATTGATTTTAGGTTAAGTGAAAACTCAAATTATGATATAATCATGCAATCAAAAGAGATTCACTACCCTCTATAGGACTCTACCCAAACTCATCAAATAAAAAGACTTAATCTAGAGAGGCTAAAGATATTACAATAATACTCAAACTAGATCTTCATAAGTCTTCATGAGCTTGTTCTATCTTCTTCCTTTGATGTTTGTTGTTGCTTGTTGAGCTTGAACTTGATTAACATCTTTGTAGCTTGTTCAAAACCTTTTGTCATTATCAAAACATTCTCAATGGAACTTACAGAGGGTGCAAGCGGCATAATAACTTTGTTATATCCCCTTAAGTGACTGGCCACGTGAATGACTTTGTCGTGGTTTCATGTCTTGTGGAATCTACTGTACTATAGGGAGGTGTTTGCTGTGGTCCCTTAAAGATCGAGACCCGTTAGGAGCGCGACTTAGAATGGGTCGACCAACTTAGGATAATAAAGACTTAAAAGACTTAAAAGACTCTAAACTTAAATCCTTTCTAACTACACGATGAGAGTGAAGTAGTGGAGAGGAAAGATAACGTATACTTGGAGGTCGGGCATCCCTCTAAGTGGTGATTGTGATAGGGGAGGGCAAGGACGGTGAAACGTCAAGAAGCCTAAGAGCGCTTCCCTAGGCGGGACGAGGTTACAATGATCAAGGTCACTGGCGGGCATTGATCGTAGCAAGAACTGCAACGCGAACTAGGGATAGAGCTGTCGCCCCCTTGAGCAAATCTTAGATGGTGTAGAAGGAATCCGAATGGGACTAGAAACCATTGTTTTTGTGAAATGGGGAAATTATGAAATGATATTTTGTTTTGCTGGCCAACAAGGCGTGGTTCCAGCCGGTACGTACCCTTTGGCTTTGATGTCAGCATGGTTAGGATTCCTGTGCATCCCATCTGCTTTCCGAACTAGGACGTGGTTGGATATTGAAGGAGGAGATGTATCGTGTGTGCTAATCTACCCCCTTGCCTCAATGATTTCCCTCCCTAAATCATTGATGGTTGTGAAAGACTTAGTGGAAAGTTTATGAGTGTGGAATTCTCAAGTAATGATGTTAAGTGGTTATAATGATGAGTTATAAAGATAAAAGTGATAATGATATGATATGGTGAATATATGGTAATGATGAGACATTAATTTTATAATGAAAAGTTAATGTCATATTATAATTGTATGTGTTTGGTAATAGTGCGATCCATGGCATAAGCCCATGTCGTCGACGACATTGTTCGTTTGATCGCTAACTCTCTCTCTCTTCTCTTCTATGTACTTGTTTCTATGGTAAACTTTAGATGGCGGACCAAGTGCTGCAATTGGTGATGTCCCCTTTGGCGGGAGGACAGTGGGTTAGGACAGCTAATGGATGGATATGGGAGGGGCCGACGAGACTCAGTTTTGTGGACATAGACCATGTGCTTCGCGAAGTAGCTACTGACCGTGTCGAAATTCGTTTTCTGCTGAGAGACTTTATGCCGGGTGGACCCAGGGATTTTCATCATAATGCACCACCTATCGATAACAATATTGGTGAGGAAGAGGACCCTGAGGAGGATCCAGAAGAAGATCCAGAGGAAGACCCAGCAGAGAATCCAAACGACGATGAGTAGTGTCAGCTTGTAGTAGTGTATGGTTTTTGTTTATGAGTCAAGGACGGCAAGACCCTCTGATAACTATGTAACTCAATGTGGAATTTATTTTTATCTTTTAATAATGCTATTTTGAGGATAATGGATTTTATGCCGAAACAATTCATGTTGGATCAGTTTAGGAATGAAATTAATTTTCCGCAATTATACTATCGCATTTTGGTGAATGAATTATGGTGATAACGTGACACTTCAGTTTGGAGATTAAGTCAAGAGAAAATGTTTTCATACAATCAAGTTAAGAAGGAAATGTTTTGGAAATTACTTTGAAAACTAAGTTAAAGTTTTGGAAACTAAGATAGTGTTAGAGCAATATGCAAACCTTTTAGGAATAAAATAAAATGTGAGAAATGTTTTTATGAAAAAAAAAGGCGCAAATTTTTAGTGAAAATTGGGTTTCCAAATTGGGGTGTTACATTTAGTGGTATCAGAGCGATGGTTGTCCTTAGTGGCCTTAAGCATAGCCTTGTATGCTTTCCTTGTGTAACTCTGTTTAGTAGTCTAGCGATGGTTGTCCTTAGTGGCCTTAAGCATAGCCTTATATGCTTTCTTTGTGTCACTCTGTGTGGTAGTTATGGTATGGTTACCCTTTCGGCTCGAGCATAGCCTGATATGCTTACCTTGTATGACCTTTTGCTTGGGCTAAGACTTCAATCCTACGTATGTAACAGAAACAAGATGGCATGTCGACAAGCAAATGATGAACCCATGAACGCCCAATAGCAAGCTGCTATTTTGGCTCAAACAGTTACGGTCTTGGCAGGAGTGAGGGATAACATGAACCTTATGAACCAACAACTTCAACAGAATCAGAATGCGAATGCTGGTGGACAAGGAATCAGAGGCCTTGATGAGTTCTGCCGCAGAAATCCGAAAGAGTTTGCTGGAGGTTATGCATCGGAATAGGCTGAGGCTTGGATAGCAAGTCTGGAAAGGATATTCAGGGGAATGGTGCAGTGAACGGATGAACAGAAGGTTGCCTATGTTGGGTATATTATGGTAGGAGAAGCAGACGATTGGTGGCGTAATGAGAGGCAAGCCTTAGCTAGAGAAGTTGGGGTGATAACTTGGAATCAATTCAAGGATAGGCTTTTGGTGAAGTATTTTCCGCAGCATCTGAAGACAGCCAAGGAAATGGAATTCCTGCAATTGGAACAAGGTAGCATGAGTGTAGGGGAGTATGCTACCAAATATGAGAACTTGGCGAGGTTTATGCCCTACTATGGAGAAGCTGGAAATGAAAGGTCGAAGTGTGCGAAGTTCTTGGATGGTTTGAAGCCGGAGATTAAGCAAGCCCCGGCGCCCTTGGAGATACATGTGTTTACAACTTTGGTGAATAAGGGAAGTATCGTGGAAAGTGGTCTGAGGTCAAGGAACTCGGCAGGGAAATCAGCTGCACAAGCTTCAAGTGGTGGTCCTATAAGACACTCTTCGGGAAGTGAAAACCAACACAGTGGGACTCGGCATCAAGGTCCTTATGGACAGGGAAACAATAGGTCTAGAGGGTCAAGGTTTCATGGAGGTTTTAACAGGAATCATCCTCGGAACAACAATCAAAACCGCAGCAACAACAGAAATCTTCACAATAATCGCAACAATCAGTCCAGAGGGAACAACAATCGTGGTGGGAATCGTGAGAACAACCACAACAACCACAATGAAGGAAACAGGAACAATGGTGGAGGACAAGGGAATGCACCCCCGCTTTGCAACAAGTGCAACAAGAATCATTTTGGACCAAATTGCCCTTGGAACAATCCCAACTGCTTCAATTGCAACAAGCCGGGACACATATCAAGGAACTGCCCAGAACCCAAGCGAGAAGTCAATGCGGTGAATGTGGCTAGACCCCATGGGCAAGGAAGAGTTTTCTCAATGAGTGGAACTGAAGCTGCTAACAATGCTAATTTGATCCAAGGTAGGTGTTTCATTCGTAAGATACCTTTAATTGTGTTGTATGATTCGGGTACTACGCATTTGTTTATTGCTCGTGATGTGGTTGATAGGTTAAGTTTGCCAGTAATTATTATGCCTTTTGATTTAATTGTGTCTACCTCTACCAGTGATCCGGTCATGGTATCGACCTGTGTTCCCAAATGTCCTGTAGGGATAGAAAATAAAGAGTACTTAATAGACTTAATTGTTTTACCCCTTACCCAACTCGACATAATTTTGGGCATGGATTGGTTAACTGCTAATCATGTTTTCTTAAATTGTGTCGAAAAGACTCTTTATTTTTATAACTTAAGACCTAGTGTACCCCAAACCTTAGAACCCGAGCACGTAACTGCCAATCAAATCAAAGCTTCATGGGAAGATGGAGCCATGATATACATGTTTCTCGCTTCTTTGGACGTCAAGGAGGAAAGAAAGCTGGAGGAGCTACCTGTTGTCAAGGATTTTCCTGAAGTTTTCCCCGAGGAAATCCCTGGATTGCCTCCTATGCGAGAAGTGGAGTTCGGAATCGACTTGATCCCTGGAACGGCACCGATTTCGAAAGCACCTTATCGTATGGCCCCGATGGAGTTGGTAGAATTAAAGAAGCAATTGGAAGAGTTATTGGAGAAACAGTTCATTAGACCAAGCGTCTCACCGTGGGGAGCACATGTTTTGTTCGTTAAAAAGAAGGATGAGAGTATGAGGTTGTGCACCGACTATCGTCAGTTGAACAAAGTGACAATCAAGAATAGGTACCCGTTGCCAAGAATTGATGATTTGATGGATCAACTAAGAGGAGCGACTGTGTTTTCAAAGATCGACTTTAGATCAGGTTACCATCAGATCAGAGTGAAGGAAGAAGACATTCCAAAGACGGCTTTCAGAACAAGATATGGGCATTACGAGTATCTAGTTATGCCTTTTGGAGTGACTAATGCGCCCGCAATATTCATGGATTATATGAATAGGATCTTTCACCCGTTTTTGGATTCTTTTGTCGTTGTGTTTATTGACAACATTTTAATCTATTTACGGAATAAGGAGGAGCATGCGGAGCATTTAGCAAAAGTATTGGGTGTGTTGAAGGAAAAGGAGTTGTCCGTAAAGGAGTGGATATTATCATGACCCTTCACTTGCATCGTAAGTGAAGTGAGAACAGGACCCTCCGCTTACTCTCTAAGCAGGAGTGAGAATGGTATATATATGGTATCATGACCCTCCATAAAGGAGTGGCTATTATCATGACCCTCCATAAAGGAGTGGATATTATCAGGACCCTCCGTAAAGGAGTGGATATTATCATGACCCTCCGTAAAGGAGTGGATATTATCATGACCCTCCATAAATGAGTGGATATTATCATGACCCTTCACTTGCATCGTAAGTGAAGTGAGAACAGGACCCTCCGCTGACTCTCTATGCAGGAGTGAGAATTGTATATATATAGTATCATGACCCACCGTAAGGAGTGGATATTATCAGTACCCTCCATAGAGGAGTGGAATATTATATAAACAAGACCCTCCATTAGGAGTGAGTATTAAATAGGAATAAAAGGGTAAGTAGGTAAGTGTGTAAAATGATAGGAGGACATGATAGAATCAAGAAAGGATAAGGAAATAGTAAAAAGGAATAAGAAATGAATATGGACATCAATAGGGAATTAATGAAGCAAGGGTAATTGAAATGGAAAAATATAACTCAAGTGGTAAACGGGTAGTAATCTCTTAGTTGTTCTTTATGTCATTTTAGAATGTATTTTCTAAGTTCTGTGTAATGCTACCCTTCTTGATATATTTTTACAGGTGAAGAAGGAGCTTACACGAGTATGGCCGGGCAGGATTACACTCCACCCCGTGGAGTGTTGTGTAGTTAGTTGGGTGACCCTTTGTCGGTCAATGGTTTTATTTTAGATTTGGAATTTGAAATGTATTATATTTTGTTGTAAATTTTTCTGAAATGATGTACA
The DNA here is from genome assembly GCA_037953625.1 of Crotalaria pallida. Lineage (NCBI taxonomy): Eukaryota > Viridiplantae > Streptophyta > Magnoliopsida > Fabales > Fabaceae > Crotalaria > Crotalaria pallida. The sequence continues at coordinate 86,141,023 of CM075649.1, forward strand.
AGAACTGAATTATATTTTGGCCCTGCTGGCCCACTGTTGATGACAATAAAGTTTTATGCAGGTTAAACAGGAAAAAGTAAATTTTGGGAATGTCCCTAAAACAAAGTAAACTCCGTCCGATTTTACGGAGATTTTCATAAGAAATAAGTGTAACTAAGTTTTTTTCCTAATCAACTAATAGTATTAAAAGAGAAATATTAAATCCTCAATTAATTAAGGGTAAAAGTAACTAGGGTGTTACAGTTTGGTATCAGAGCAGTTTTCCTCGGCCTATTGGAGTTACACATTACTCCAGTGGTTACTCATCAAGCGAGTAACCGATGTAAAGTTAGGTGTTCAGGTGTTAGAGTCGAGGTAGAAATCCTATTAGGATTATGATTGAATATATGGATGTGTGAAGTTATGGATGCATATGTATGATATTCTCTATTATGTATGAATTAGTGGTATTAATTATTGGTGAATTCTTAAGTAGGTTAGAATTGTAATAAACTAGGATAAAGTTTGAGAGAAAAACTTGGTAGGACAACACTAGGATAAGTTGAATAGGGTTTATAAGTAGATAATAACTAATGTGCGAATATGAATGAATTGCATTCATCTTAACATTTTGTGTATGTGTTGATGTGAAATGTTGCAATGTATGCTTGAATGATGAATGTGCTTGATTTGAGATTTTAGGCATAATTATGAAATTGTAGAACTCTGGGTAGAATAGAACCAAACCCATGATGGTGTTGTCGTTTAATGGAGTGTAAGGGTAGGATTGGTCGTCCTGACTCTTACAACTGTTAAGTGACGATATCATCAGCAAGCCGACAGTGATGTTACTATTGATGAATGTGAGATTGGGACTGACCACCTCGATCCTTGCATTTATTAATGGGTGATGTCATTGAAAGTTTTTAAGTAGAACAGAAGCCAACCCGACATAGAAGAAAGGAAATCAACCTGAATAGTACCCTTTCCAAACCTTTGTAGCAAGATTGCTGAGGGAATCCAGTTGACCCTAGAAACTATCTCCAATTTCCCTTGGGGAGTTAGACCAAACCTTGGTAGTCTTAGACCCATTCGGAGTCTTACTAGCAAGACTCTTGAAACGATTAGCAGCGAGAAAAACCAACCATAAAAATCTCATAGAGTCTCCACGTCGAGGCTAATCAAGTTGAACAGTAGTCCGAACTCTTCATAGAGTGCAAGAAATTGGTGGCATACTAATGTAAGTGGTATGCCAATTCCAAGTGGGGGAGTGGAACCAAAGGGAAGTAAGTATTGTAGTCGAAAGACCCTGCATTTGGGATGGTTCTCCATTAAAGGAACTGAACGGAATTTCGGGGACGAAATTCTAATAAGTGGGGGAGAATAGTAACATCCCAAATTTAATCCCAAGCTTAATTAGTGAGTTAATAGGTTGAGAGTGTAGAGAGTGGGTAGATTAATTGCTTAAAGAATTTTGGGAGCAAGGTGAGCAGCCATTTTAAGTACTAGGGGTTGGTTAGAGTGCATAGGTGTCAAGAGGTAGAATTATAGAAGTCGAATCGGGAGTTAAATCGGGGTTGCAAGTGAACTAAGAATTAGAATTTATGAATATGCTAGTTGTGTATGTTTTTGTGGTAGAATTGATTAAATTGGGAATAATGATGATGGTTGTAGAATATAGCATGGATTGAAGGTTAATAATGAATATAGTGATTAGAAAGTTGATTATGTTATTAATTTTAGTGCCTTGAATGGGATTATAATGAGCAAGAATGATGATGAAGAGTAAAATGCAGTTAACGGAAATAAGAAGGTAATTAGGTAATTGGTAAATTAATTACAGAGTGACAAATGGTTAGAGAAGAAGGTAATTAAATGGTATAAATAAGTGATTATGACATTATTTATTATTTATGGACCCTCCGGAAAGGAGTGGATATTATCATGACCCTTCACTTGCATCGTAAGTGAAGTGAGAACAGGACCCTCCGCTTACTCTCTAAGCAGGAGTGAGAATGGTATATATATGGTATCATGACCCTTCATAAAGGAGTGGCTATTATCATGACCCTCCATAAAGGAGTGGATATTATCAGGACCCTCCGTAAAGGAGTGGATATTATCATGACCCTCCGTAAAGGAGTGGATATTATCATGACCCTCCTTAAAGGAGTGGATCTAATCATGACCCTTCACTTGCATCGTAAGTAAAGTGAGAACAGGACCCTACGCTTACTCTCTAAGCATGAGTGAGAATTGTATATATATAGTATCATGACCCTCTGTAAGGAGTGGATATTATCAGTACCCTCCATAGAGGAGTGGAATATTATATAAACAAGACCCTCCATTAGGAGTGAGTATTAAATAGGAATAAAAGGGTAAGTAGGTAAGTGTGTAAAATGATAGGAGGACATGATAGAATCAAGAATGGTTAAGGAAATAGTAAAAAGGAATAAGAAATGAATATGGACATCAATAGGGAATTAATGAAGCAAGGGTAATTGAAATGGAAAAATATAACTCAAGTGGTAAACGGGTAGTAATCTCTTAGTTGTTCTCTATGTCATTTTAGAATGTATTTTCTAAGTTCTGTGTAATGCTACCCTTCTTGATATATTTTTACAGGTGAAGAAGGAGTTTACACGAGTATGGCCGGGCAGGATTACACTCCACCTCGTGGAGTGTTGTGTAGTTAGTTGGGTGACCCTTTGTCGGTCAATGGTTTTATTTTAGATTTGGAATTTGAAATGTATTATATTTTGTTGTAAATATTTTCTGAAATGATGTACAAGAACTGAATTATATTTTGGCCCTGCTGGCCCACTGTTGATGACAATAAAGTTTTATGCAGGTTAAACAGGAAAAAATAAATTTTGGGAATGTCCCTAAAACAAAGTAAACTCCGTCCGATTTTACGGAGATTTTCATAAGAAATAAGTGTAACTAAGTGTTTTTCCTAATCAACTAATAGTATTAAAAGAGAAATTTTAAATCCTCAATTAATTAAGGGTAAAAGTAACTAGGGTGTTACAGAGCCTACTGTTTCTGCTAGAGGTGGACCTGCTGGTTCCTAGGAGCCTGCATAGCATAGATGTTTTGGATCCTAGGTCTAGGGATAGAGCTTCAGAGGATCAAAGGAGCTGCTGAGGACATGGATGACCTGCTCTAGGACTTCTATTTTGAGCTTGTTATATATTGTACATATTTTGAGAGGTCTTAGAGTGAGGTTTATTTTTGAGTAGCTGGTTATGGATATGTTTCACCAAAAACTTGCTATCTCGACTTTTGTTACTTGCTTCTGTGATACTGGTGGGGTTTTACATTATGATATATATATATATATATATATGATGTTTTTCTTTACCTCGGCAGTGCCCCACAAGTATTATTTTTACTTCCGCATACTCTGATTTTGGTTCAAAAGGATTCGGCAATAAGTTTATATTCTATAAGTTCGATCAAACTCAAGAGACAAATAATAAGTTCTTAATCAACGCTATGGATATGTTCTGTTATATTAAAAAGACATTGTCTCGAGAGCCTTTTTGTAGTTAAGATATTGTTAAGCCGAATTCAAATTATTCGTCAAGGTTAAAGGTGTTTATAATTGAGCAAGTACAAACTAAAAAGGAAAAATTTTTCTAGACCAAATTTTTGGATAGCAAGTATTCTATATTTGGAAATATTAATTATTTTCAATATATAAAACAAGGGTATCACACGTGTGGTGGTATCAGAGCATTGGTCCTGTTCCTCATGGCCCTGACGATGCAGATAAGTATGATATTCAATGTTATTTGAATATGTTTGAGTAAGTTAGTTGAATAAGCTAGTGGTGCTTATACTTTAAAGACCTTTTAGTGACCCAAAGCCCATAGTGCAGGTCTTTCTATGGCAACCAGAAATAGAAATTATACGAATGAAATGTTAGAACGTATTACGATTGTGCTGGAGGGTATGCAGCGGCAGCAACAGCAGCCACCTCAAGGACGAGCTGGTAACCCACATGTTGGTAATGTGGTGAATAATGATGCAAAGACTCTGTCGGAATTTAGAAAGTGCAATCCACCAAGGTTTGAAGGAGGATACAAACCTGATGAGGCAAATAAGTGGTTGTATGAGATCAATAAGATTTTCAGAACTTTAGACTGTTTGGATGAACAGAAGGTGACCTATGCAGTTTATATGCTTCATGGGGAAGCTGAGAACTGGTGGGATCATACGGTGCAATTGCTGAACTTTGAAAGAAGAGCAATCAGCTGGGGAGTGTTTATGGAGAAATTCCTTAATAAATACTTTCCAGAAGATTTAAGGAGAAAGAAGGAGGTAGAGTTCATGCAATTGAAACAGGGAGATATGAGTGTAGAAGAATGTGCTGCTAGATTTTAGGAGTTGATGAAATATTCTCCCTACTACTTGAATAACCCTGATGAAAGGAGTAAATGTGTCAAGTTTGAAGGTGGACTGAGATCGGAGTTGAAGTCTATCTTCAGTTATCAGAGAATTCAGAGTTTTCTTGCACTTGTGGATATGTGCAGAATGTATGAGGATGATAAGAAAGCTGAGTTAGTAGGAAGCCAAGGGAAGGGTAGTGGACAGAACTATGGTCCCACAGAGGAAGAAGAGGTTTGATCACCGGAATAATGGTCCATATGCTCAGAAGAACAAGGGCAAGGGCAAAGCTGTGATTGATAACAGAAACAAGTCTCGCGATAATGCTCCTTATTGTGATAAGTGTAGGCGTTATCACCATGGTCAATTCTGCTGGTCCACAGGAGGGTGTTTCAAATGTGGAAAGCAAGGTCATTTTGCCCGTGATTGCAGAGAGCCCGCAAAAGGAGATGCTAAATAATCTGCTGGCAAGTCTGTGGTGTAAGGAAAAGTGTTTACCCTGAGTGGTAATGAAGCAACCCAAACCCCGAATCTCGTGCAAGGTAACTTTTTGCTTAATGATCAACCTTGCAAGATTATGTTTGATTCTGGAGCTACACATTCTTTTGTTTCTCCTGAATGTGTGAGTACGTTGAATCTTGATGTTTATGATTAGCCTTGTTGTCTTAGTATAGATACCCCTACTGGAATACCCATCTTTACCTCTAAGGTTTGCTTAGGGTGTGAAGTTGAAATCTTGGGTCGTGTCTCTAAAGTAGATTTGGTTTGTCTCCCTAAGTTACAATTAGATGTGATCTTGGGTATGGATTGGTTGATGAAGAACCAAGTGATCATCAATTGTGATAGAAAGACAATCAAATATAGAACCCTTGAACCTGAAGGTTACATGTGTTTATTCTCTGCTACTGGAGAAGAAGAGACAATGCCAATAGAAGAGATTCCTGTGGTGAGGGAATTTCCGGAAGTATTTCCTGAAGAGATACCAGGATTACCTCCGAAGCGGGAAATATAGTTTGGGATTGATTTAGTTCCTCGAGCTGGTCCCATCTCTATTGCTCCTTATAGAATGGCACCACTGGAAATGGCAGAAATGAAAAAGCAGATAGAGGAGTTGCTGCAGAAGCAGATGATCAGGCCAAGTGTTTCGCCTTGGGGAGCTCCACTACTGTTTGTTAAGAAAAAGTATGGAAGTATGAGAATGTGTGTGGACTACAGACAGTTGAATAAGGTCACCATTAAGAATAAGTATCCTGTGCCAAGGATTGATGACCTTATGGATCAAGTTAGGGGAGCTGCAGTGTTTTCAAAGATTGATCTGAGATCGGGCTATCATCGGATCAGAATAAAGGAGGAAGATATACCCAAGACTGCATTTCGATCTCGATACGGTCATTATGAGTATGTTGTGATGCCGTTCGGATTGACTAATGCACCTGCTATTTTCATGGATTATATGAACCGGATCTTTAGACCATACTTGGATTTGTTTGTAGTGGTGTTTATAGATGATATTTTGGTTTATTCTAAGAGTCCGGAGGAGCATGAAGAACATCTCGGGATTGTGTTGAAGGTCCTGAAGGAGAAGCAGTTGTATGCCAAACTATTGAATTGTGAGTTTTGGTTGAATGAAGTAAAGTTTCTAGTGCATGTAATCTCTATGGAAGGAATTGCGGTGGATCCAGCAAAGGTGAGTTCAGTGTTGAAATGGGAACAGCCTAAGACTGTGACTGAAGTGAGAATTTTCTAAGGGCTGGCTGGATACTATCGTCGGTTCATAGAAGGATTTTCCAAGATTGCATTGCCATTGACCAAGTTGACTCGGAAAGATCAACCGTTTGTGTGGGACGACAGGTGTGAAAGTAGTTTCCGAGATTTAAAGGAAAGGTTAACATCGTCTCCTGTGTTAATCCTACCTGACTCTCACAAGAGTTTTGAGGTGTACTATGATGCATCTAAGCAAGGACTTGGGTGTGTGTTAATGCAAGAAGGAAGAGTAGTTGCTTATGCATCACGACAGTTGAAGAATCATGAAGTGAATTACCCGACACACGATTTGGAATTAGTTCCGATCGTGTTTGCCTTAAAGATATGGAGACATCATCTCTATGGCACTACTTTCCAAGTATTTAGTGACCATAAGAGTTTGAAATATCTGTTCGACCAAAAAGAGTTGAACATGAGGCAAAGGAGGTGGATGGAGTTTTTGAAGGATTATGACTTTAAACTCCATTACCATCCGGGTAAGGCGAATGTGGTTGCGGATGCTTTGAGTCGGAAAGCAATTCACTTAAGTGCAATGATGGTCAAGGAAGCAGCTTTGATCGAGGAATTCAGAGACTTGAGCTTGTTGATGCAAGTTGAACCATCAAGCATCAAGTTAGGAATGCTGCAGATCACAAATGAATTCTTAGAAAGAATTCGGGAGTTGCAACAAGTAGATGAGGAGTTGATTGAAAAGATGAGATTAGGTTCAGAAGGGAAGGAACCTGATTTCAAGATTGGGTTGGATGAAATCCTTTGTTTCAGAACAAGGATTTGCATACCAAAAAATCAGGAGGTTAGAAGGTTGATTCTTGATGAAGAACATAAGAGTCGGATGAGTATGCATCCTGGACCAAACAAAATGTATCAGGATCTGAAGAAAATGTTTTGGTGGTCTGGTTTGAAAAAGGATGTCGCGGATTATGTGGCTTCATGTTTAATTTGTCAGAAAGCTAAGGTAGAGCACCAGAAACCGGGAGGACAGTTGCAACCTTTAAGTATCCCTCAATGGAAGTGGGATAGTATCTCAATGGATTTTGTATCTGGTTTGCCAAGGACAACAGCAAATCATGATGCAATCTGGGTGATTGTGGATCGGTTGACTAAGTCGGCGCATTTTATTCCGATAAATATGCGCTATCCTTTGAATAAGCTTACCCAGATCTACATTCAGGAGGTAGTTCGTCTACACGGAGTGCCTTCAAGTATTGTGTCAGATCGAGATCCCAGGTTTGCTTCACAATTCTGGAAGAGTCTGCATAACGCTATGGGAACAAGTTTAAAGTTGAGTTCTGCGTATCATCCACAGACGGATGGTCAAACGGAGAGAACTATTCAGTCTTTGGAGGATATATTGAGGGCTTGTGCACTTAAAGAGCAAGGAAGTTGGGATCAAGTGTTACCCCTTATAGAATTCACATACAACAACAATTATCATGCGAGCATCGGAATGGCACCGTATGAGGCTTTGTATGGAAGGAAATGCCAAACCCCGCTATGTTGGTTTCAAGTGGGGGAGAACTTAGTTGTTGGACCGGAAATTGTACAGCAGACAACTAAGAAGATTAAGATGGTTCAGGCAAAGATGAAAGCGGCTCAGAGTCGGTAGAAGAGTTATGCTGATAAGAGGAGAAAACCAATAGAGTTTTCGGAAGGCGATCATGTGTTTCTTTGGATAGTTCCGATGAAAGGAATTAGTAGAGCCTTGAGAACCCGAAAGCTTTCACCTATGTTTATAGGTCCATATACCAAATCCTTAAGAGAATTGGTCCTGTTGCCTATCAAATAGCTTTACCACCCTCTCTGTCAAATTTGCACAATCTCTTTCACGTTTCTCAGTTGAAGAAATATGTGCATGGCCCCTCGATTGTTTTGAAAATTCAACCTGACGATCTAGCTTTAAAGGAGAACCTTACCTTTGAAGCCAGACCAGTCCGGATAGAAGATCGTGAAGTTAAGCAGCTCAGGGGAAAAGAGATACCTTTAGTTAAGGTTATATGTGAAAATGCTGACGTGTCTGAAGCTACATGGGAATTAGAGGAGAAGATGCGTCAAGAGCATCCTGAGTTGTTTATGTAAGCTAGAATTTCGGGGACGAAATTCCTTTTAAGTGGGGGAGTAGTGTAACACCCCTAATTTTCGTCTCCCGGATAATAAGGAAATTAATAATAAAGTTTTATTATTAATTTATATAAATTTTCCAAGTTTATATTTTGTATTTAATTAGCCTTGAAATATAAAAATAGGTGAAGGTATTTTTATATGGTGAATATATACAAAAATATAGATATTACATTTTAGTCCTTGGGTTAGGACCTAAATGTAATATTAGAAAGGTTCTTGGAGGGAAAAGTTTTAAAAGTGTTAATTTTTAAATTTTACACTGATCTAACCGGTTAGTAATGCCCTGTAACCGGTTACACGATGAACCCAGAAACTGGGTTAGTGCGTTTGATAAGTAATCACTGGATTAATCCACGAATTCGCCACGAAATTAGCTCTAGAATAGTGGAAAACACGCGTCATTGTGCATGTCAACCTGATTTCTCTATATAAGCCAGTGTTGTTGATGGAATTGGGTTGAATTTTTGGGGGAAGTGTTGAAACTCTGTTGTTAGGGTTCCTAAATCCGTCCTTTTAATTCTTCTTCGTGCAAGTGAGTTAGGATTTGAGTGATACACTACTGGAAAGCTTGAATCAAGGGCTTTTCATTGATATAAGATTCGTGAGCAGAGAGTTCTTGTGTGAGGAGAAATCAATCGAAGAAATTGAAGCTGTCAACATTGTCGCTATGATCGTGGAGCTGTCTTTGAGCTTCGATTTAGGTAAGCTCAAGCACTCTTTGAATCTCAAACCACTTTGATTTTCTTGTGCATGTTGCATACAACAAGTCCTAACCATTTTCCCCAAATTATATTACCTTTTCATGCACCAAAATCTCTGGTTTTTGAACCCTGTTGAACCTGTGTTGCCTGATGGACAGAGCTTGAGGTTCTTGTGGATTTCTTGCCTAAGTCAGTGATTTCACTCATCAAACACGATTTAGAGGTATGGTAGAAGTTTACCTTATACTAGATTGAGACTAAAATCATGTGTTTTAGGACTTGAGTCAACAAAGACTCAAAAAGGGCATTATGTGATTAGGTTAAAAGGCTTGGAGGCCATTTCTGTGTCTCAATTATTTTTGAGCAAGTTTGATAACCTGTATGCAAGGGATTTTGATGATTGAATCCTGATCTAAATGCTTATTATGGGTTTTGTGGTATTAAATTGTGTTTATGTTGGTTTTTATACGATTTGATACTCTAAATTAAATGCATGCAAATGAAACATGTTTCTGTGGTTGAACATGTTTAAATTAAGGTATGTGAACTCTATTGAGTGTTGAAATTAGTTAGATTTGAGTATTGAAAAGAATGGTATGCAAAACTTCACTTTTCAGTGTGCAGTCTGCATAATCTAACTGGTTATTCGATATTTGTAACCGATTAGATACTGTAAATTTTCAAAGAAACTGAATTTATGAAATTGGCACTGTATCCTTACCATTTGCACTCAAGTCTATACTCTAATTTCACTTGGGATCAATCTGAAAACATGTGAATAAACCCTGTTTGTTTCAGATTGTAAATAATGAGTCAATGCCTTGATGTTATAAGATAATTTCAAGAGGAAATTATGCTTAATTGGAATTGAGTTGTGATTTAAACTTTTGAATGATGAAATCAGTGGGTTTGAGGTATAAACCAATGCTGAAACTTTGTTTATGGATTGGGTGGAGAATTCAAGAAAAAGGGTTTTCTGAATTGCAATGGTTAGTAAGTTCAGGTCTGTAATTCTAATCGGTTAGCCTGAGACTGTAACCGGTTAGTACCTGAAACTGAAAAATAAAAAGTTAAGTCTTTTAAATGAAAAGCTTAATACCAATGGTTGAGATTTCCCAATCCAAGTTTAATGGCATGTTTTTAAGTAAATTCATGGATGAATTTTGGTGCCAAAGGTTATACCTCAAATTAATGAGTAATATGTCAGATTAGTCCCTGACTTTGTAAGCGTCAGTCAAGTTAGTCCCTGACTTTATCGAAATAGCAATTTAGTCCCTGAGATAGGAGAACGTCGATCAAGTTAGTCCCTGCCGTCACTATCGCAGGGATGTATTTGCTTTAAAATGGGATAAAGATAAGGACTTATGTGAATTAAAATGAAATCTCAGGGACTAAATTGCTATTTCGATAAAGTCAGGGACTAACTTGACCGATGCTTACAAAGTCAGGGACTAATCTGACATATTACTCTCAAATTAATCATTCAAAAGAGAAATTGAGATATCTCTAAATCACAATAATTAAATTAAATAAAAAAACCAACCTTAATAATTGTGCATTCATGCATAGAGAATAGAAGATAGTTTGGTAGGAAACGTTTATCATATTCTGGGAATATGAGGAGGGTACTCCGGGAGTACCAAATTTGTAACCTACTTGATGACACATTCTGGGAATGTGGTCAGTGTCTGGGACATGGTTTTTATGCGTTCCGGGAACGTGATACACACTCTGGGAGTGATGTTTATTTATCCAAGTATGGTTTGGCATACGTTCTGGGAACGTATGTTAGTGTTCTGGGAAAACACTGGTGTATTGGATGGACGTCCAAGATGGACTTATAGTGGAGGCCTCAATTGTGGATAGAAATCATGCATCATGCCACCTGCATTATAAGAGATATATTGTTGAAAATTGGTGTGCCCATATGTACTTGCATTATTGTCTGTCCATGATATACTTGTATTTGTATTTTAGTCTTTATTGATTATGTATATGTTTATACTTACTCCCTATGCCCTGTTTAGGTGATGGCCAGATACCTAGCCTGCATCGAGATACGCCCTATCCTTAGTGGTATATGGACGTACGAGGAGCACCGAGCCACCTTTGAGGGAGAGGTGGAGATCACTCTCTACCACCCTAACCCTCTGGTTCGGGTGCGACCTCGTAGATTTAGGATCCCTTTAGTCTATACTATGCATGTTCCACCCTTTTACACATATAGAGGACCACCCCTGGCTCGACCAGTGCGTCGATTTCATAGTTTTCGTTTTAGAGCTGCCACTCGTACTCATCCTTCTTCCCATAGAGTTGTTACTGAGGAGACTCCTTCTCCTGGTCTGACTGACTTTGAGAGGACTGCTTCTGCAGATCCTAGGCCCAGTGGTGGGGTCTCGGCACAGTCGGGCGAGGTCGAGGAGGATCCCGTGGAGGATGAGGACGAGGAGGAGGTGCCTGTCGAGCCTACTGTTTCTGCTAGAGGTGGACCTGCTGGTTCCTAGGAGCCTGCATAGCATAGATGTTTTGGATCCTAGGTCTAGGGATAGAGCTGCAGAGGATCAGAGGAGCTGCTGAGGACATGGATGACCTGCTCTGGGACTTCTATTTTGAGCTTGTTATATATTGTACATATTTTGAGAGGTCTTAGAGTGAGGTTTATTTTTGAGCAGCTGGTTATGTATATGTTTTACCCAAAACATGCTATCTCGACTTTTGTTACTTGCTACTGTGATACTGGTGGGGTTTTAACATATACCTATCAACTAAGAGTCATATAATCATATAGACAACCAATTCAAATAATTACATATTAATCTCTTAACAAAATAAACAATTTGGTACACATAGTATTGGACATTTTAAAACAAATAATCATTTACATGCCTATACATCAAACAAAATCTCGTTTCTTTTTCCTTTATACCTCACGGCCAACATCAACAAACAACATAACTTCACTTGAAATTAATTCATCATTACATAACTATTATTTCATGGTTATATACTACCAATATCCTAACTCATACTTACTATAAAGATAAAACACATATTCCTATACTTAAGAAAGTAACTACTAACAGTAATATCAATTGTACACATAAACATCAATCAAATACCATGTATATACATCCATAGGACCTATACACAATAAAATATCAAACAAATATCATTCTAACAAAGTTTCAAACTAACATACACCTATACCATAATAAACCATTATCAAATAAAATTTCAAATACTATTTCCTTAATTTACACAATAAAATTCGGCCATCACAATAAAAGGGGAAATATTAATTTCTTTAAACCTCATTTTGAGTCCCTTTCATTTCTTGTTCATATGACCAATAAACACCATTCATATACACAATTTAAAATTCTATATCAAAAGAGTATTTAGAGATTTAAACTTGTGAATTACATAACCATAAAAAAACATCATAAAAATAACAAATATTTACAACACCTATTCACATAAAAAGAATAAATTACCATCAAATAAAATTTAAATAATACTTCCTTCCTTCTCTAAAAACATTCGGCCATCCTAGGATAAAAAGGGGAGATTATTTCTCTTTAAACAATTTTTGTCCCTTTTTATTCTTTTCATTTGACCAACAAAACAAAACTCATATACATATATCATAATTCATTTTTCCATTGTATAATAATATATCAAAGAAGAGATTAGAGATTTAACTTTTAAAAGTTTCATAGCCATAGAAGAGTATTATTATTTTAGTTATAACAAAATAATAGCTTAAAAATAAGAAATTAAAATAAGATTATAGAGTTACCTCTCTTCCTTAGCAAAATGAACTTCAAGTGAGTATGTAAATTTTTCCCCTCCTCCCCTTGTTGCTTCGTCCCACCTCCCTCTCTCTTTCAAGGATTCTCAAAAAAAAATTCTCTCTAAAAGAATGGTGTGTTGTGTGTAAAAAATGAGGGGGTTTAGGCTTCTATTTATAGGCTTAACAAAGAGTGAATTTTTCTTTAAAATCATCTAGATTCATGCTCTAGGAGGAAGAGAATGTAGTCAAAATTTCAGATTTTCACTCTAGGAACATGCACTCTTCATTATGGCAATTTTTCCATTTCCTATGAAAGATTCCTCACATAAATCCCATAAGTAATTTTTCAGAAAAATATCTCCCTCCTAGTCAAAGATTTGGACGGTGGAGACTAGCAAAAGTAGGGGAGAAAATTTGCATTCAACTCACTTAATTACACCTCTTTTTGGTCCACTAAAAATCAAGACTTTTTGGTTAAAATTCAAAAATAAAAAGGAAAAATCTGGAACTTTGGACGGTGCAGCCAATAATAATTTAGATAAATAACTGAATATATAACAAAATATTTTGAGGTCCAATAATTAACTCTAGGCTTTAAAATAATTTTTCCAAGCTTTAAAACACAAAATTCGTACTACCTACTGTACAAAAAATAAAAATTTCGAAACCTCCAAAAAAAATTCTTATTTTTATAAAGTCACATTATATATTTCAATACGATCGTTTTCATATAAAATTCATAATTTTCTGACTTACGGTTTGAAAGTTATGAATTTTTGAAGTTCTAAAACTATTCCCTCAAAATGCATTTTCATAGTTTTGGCAAATTAAAATTCAAAAATGCAGAAATAATATTATATTTAGACGGTGCAGCCAATGATAGAATTTTAAAATAGATTTTCCATGTTTAATTAAAATATTCCTTGGTCAAAAGGTATTAAATGACTTAAAGTCACATTTTCCAATTAAAAATTCAAAATTCGTATTTTTCACTGTGGCAGCAATAAAATTTCGAAAACTCCAGGATAAAAATAAAAGCTTTGCATTTTCATAATCTACGTTTCGATACGATCGTTTGGACATATAATTTGTAATTTTCTGATTTACGATTGAAAAGAAATGAATTTTTGAAGTTATATCACTGTAACTCTGAAAATTCACATTTTTATCAAAACCTTAGTTATTATCATCCTAATACTATTTTTCTAAGGTAAAAATATATTTATCAAATATTTACATATAAAATTTTATATTTATATGTATATATATATTTAACGCCACACACACACACACATATATATATATATATATAATCAAAACCAACTTTTTACAACAATTCCTATTAAATTATCCTTAAAATAAATATAATTAAATAAAAGTAAAATAAATAAATTGGGAAAAATTGTGGGTCTCACACTTTGCTTAAGAGAAAGGTATTCCTATTAACTTATAATCTATTCTTCTGATTTTGTTTTAAGTTTTCATTCCTGAGAAATTTCCTTCTAATAGTGAAGTTATGTTCTTAAAACTATTTCTATTTTAAAAATTCTAAAATGCAAGTTTTTAAATTGTTTTAAGTATTTGTGAATTTTGTTCATGTTCATATGAATAAAGATTAAAAAGGGACTTATAAAGTGGTTTAAAGAAACAAAGTTTCCCCTTTTTATTTCCTTATGAAGGACGAATTTTTGAGAAAGAAATAAGGGCATGAAAAATTTGATTTGCAATCATATAAAAATGTTTAAGTGATTTTTGAATTTTTTTTATAATGATTGTTTGAGGTTTAGTCATGAATTTTTAAAGAGAAATAATCCTTTGATGAATAAACAAAACTTGATTTGAAAATTTTGCAAAAAATTTATTTTGCTCACTGTATAAACTGTATCATACCGTTATTTCTAATACTTTTAGTAAAATAATTAAATGATTTAATATGATGTTTTCAAGATTTGAGTCTCGGAATAAAATTCTGATTTCATCATTATATTTGAAATATGTTTTCTAGTCAAAATAAGTATAAATTTGTTATGATACGTTTTCCAAAAATAAAGTAGTACTTTTATTTAGTTTAATTAACATTTTGACAGAGAGCTCAAGTGGCAAGCCTTAAAGGCATTTTTATAAATAGTTTCTTCAGAAAGGTATGTTTAACTTAATATTTTGAGCGTAAATTTTTATAGTGTTCGGAGGCTGTTTTATTTTTAGCTTCTGGACTGATTTAATATATAACCGTTTTAAGATATACATAATAATCTTCTACTTAAAAATTTTAAATATTATATATTATTAAGTTTAATATCAAGATTTAGAAAATATATTTACTTTTGAATTTCGATAATTTTTCTTACGCAATAGCTAACCGGAGGGACCGGTAACTTTATTATTTTCTAAATAGTTTTGAGTAATTAAAAATACAATATTGTTTTACTTAAAAGTATTTTATGGTTTGGATCGTGAAACTTTTAATTATAACCCAAAATACCTACACACATTGACCCACAAATGAAATTAGAACAAATTATAAAATAATATATTTTTCCTATAACTACCCGTAGCCACCCATCCCAACCCGTCAGAGAGAAAGATAAGAAAGAAGCAAATAGAAATTGTAACATCCCGAATTTTAATTCTAACAATAATTAGAATTATAGTAAGATTTGGAAGAAAGGATTTTCATAGAAGGGATTTAAAATGATGGATTAGGAGTGCTTTGAGTACCATATAGGAGTCAAGGAGCATTGGCATCGAAAAGCAAATTTTAAAGAAGACCAAACGAGTGTTAAAAATCGAGTTTTCGGTGTTATAAACACCCGATATTAGGAAATTCAAAATAAAAGTTCTACAACTCTAAACACAAATTCCACCGTTAGATGTGAAGTAGGATATGTGAGGAAGCTTGTGTCAAAATTTGAGGAAGATCCAACGGTTAACGAAGAAGTTACGGCCGTTCAAAGTCGGGGTGCTGAAAACCTTGCAACTTAATCGATTAAGTTGAATCTTAATCGATTAAGCCTGAAGGGGGGGAGGTTTTAATCGAGTAATACTCGATTAAGGGCTGCTAAAACTGAAAAAAATAAAAGCGTTTCACGCGTGCTTTTGGCCATAATGCACGAAATTTCACTCTCTAGGGCATACAACCTCTCATCCCAAATCCATCAAGCTTCAAGGGAATCACTCCAAGGTCCCCCATCAAGTCTCCCTTGGTCTCTCCAAGTAAGTATCCATGATTATTGAAGTTCCTCTCTCTCTCTAATGTGGATTTTCTCTCTCTCTCTTTCCCCTCTTTGGGAAATCCGAATTCTCTATGGAAAAGGGGCAATAATCTCTTTATCATTTCATTCCTTTGGCTTAGGGAAGATTATTATCACTATCTCCATTTTCGTGCGTGCGGAGCCCTTGGTTTTGGGAGCGCTTGGAGCTATGGCTTGGGTTCTTCCACTTTCTCTCTCTTTGGTTAAGGTAAGGGAGTGGATATAGTGAGCTTGCCTTGTTCTAGAGAGTCGGGTCTATTTAGTATATAATGCTTGTTAGGGTTATGTGTTAGGGGAGAAAATTAGATTATAAATCCCTAGGTTATTGAATATGAAATTCTAATTAATTAAGTATGCATAATGATTGTGTGTTATGACTAGGAAAAGGAAACCCCACAGTATGAGAATGAATTATCTGATAAATGAAATTTGGTTATTAATTAAGTTGAATTAAATGAGGAATTGGGTAATTGATAATGAAGTTGACACAAAAATGGTCTCTGTGATTATTGGTTTTATTTGCAAGGTTGTGAATTAAATGATAATTAATTGTTGTAGCTAATATATGTATGTGTTGGGGAATAAATTGATATAGGAAGAAAGGGAATGGAAACAATTAAATGTGATGAATGTGTGTATTTGTATTTAATTGCTAAATGAGTTTAAATGTTAAGTATTATTAATTGTGAACAAAAGTCAAGGCTTATTAATGGAACTTGTGAATATGGGAAATGGAAGTAAGAGGATTATGTTTAAGAAAAAGTAAGAGATGATTTTAATATGTGGTGTTAAAGCGAAAATGTGAGACGGTGAATTATGTAAATTGAAATTAAGTGTAATATAAATGTTGGACTATGAATGAGAATGCTATTGGATATGATTGTGATAACTGAGAAAGGAAGTAAATGAGGAATTTGCATGAATGATTAGTTGTTGAGTGTGTGTGGTTGTGTTTAAATGTGATGTAATTGTTGATGTGAGAATATGACAGTATGTTTTGGCCTCTGATGTGAGGTAATGAATATGGTGGTGTGATTAAATGCGTTGGCCTCTGATTTGAGGTGGCGAATAATGGAAAGTGATGAATATGCTGACCTCTGATATGAGGGGCACAATATGAATGGTAAAATGTGTTGACCTCTGACCTGAGGGACACGATATGAATTGGAATGAATGGGTGTTGACCTCTGACCTGAGGGACACCGGATTAAATAATGGGTTGGGTGTTGACCTCTGACCTGAGGGACACCGGATTAAATAATGGATTGGGTGTTGACCTCTGACCTGAGGGACACTGAATAAAATATGTATTGGAGTGTTGACCTCTGGCCTGAGGGACACAAAATGGATTATAATGAATGGGTGTTGACCTCTGACCTGAGGGACACATAATTTAAAAAGGGAATAAAATTGGATAAGGTAAAGGTAATGGAAACGCGATGTATGTAGGCCTTCGATTTGGTGGAGACATACATCGTGGTTGGTGTATGTATGTAGGCCTTCGATTTGGTGGAGACATACATACACCGTAAATAAAAGGAAATGAATAAAGGAAACAGGGAATAAAATTGGACAAGGTATGGTAATGAGAACGCGATGTATGTAGGCCTTCGATTTGGTGGAGACATACATCATGATTGGTGTATGTATGTAGGCCTTCGATTTGGTGGAGACATACATACACCGTAAAAATAAGGAAAAGGTAAGGGTTTAAAAAGGGAATTATTTGGAAATGGGGAAAAATAAATACAAGGAAACAGATGTGAAATGAATAATGAGAATGGAAATGTGGAATAAATATTGTAATGAGTACGGTGTGCAATATGTGAATATATGCTTAATTGCTAAATGTGTTTGACCTAGTGAGTTGTTATGTCTAGTTAGAAACTGCTTTCTATTTCTTGTGCAATGCTCACTCCCTTACAGTTTCAGGTTCGGAGATTGAGCTGGCGCAGCCCCCGGCCGAGCAGGAGCACTTTCCCTTACAGGGAGAGTAGGGTGTTAGGGGTTTAGTGTATAGTATGGACCTAAGCCTCTGATATTATTTTGATGTAAATTTTATATGCATAATTCGAATGAGGCTTAGGATGTTTTGTTTTGCTAAAGCTATAACTTTTGGTTTTAATGCTTAAAATTTGTATTTCCGCTAATACTCTGATTTATTTTTGCATATTGATATCATTGGAGCCCGTGGGGCCTTGATTTGATTTAGAAATATAATCTGAAGCCCTGCAGGCTATCAGTTGTTTATTTGAAATTGTTTATCACAGGTCAAATTTTGGATTAGTCCGAAAAACAAACAAAACTCCGTCCGTTTGACGGTTGATTTTAATATAATTAAAAAGTAATTTTTAAGTCCGTATTTTATAAAAAGGGGAATTAAGGGTAATTAATCATAAGGTGTTACATTTATGGTATCAGAGCAGTTTTTCCTCGGCCCATTGGAGTAACTTACTACTCCTGTAGTTACTCATCAAGCGAGTAACTGGTAGTCTGATATCAAACTGCTTTGTGATTTAGTTAGGTATTATTGTTAGCATGATAATAGGCATAGTTGCTGAGTCTAGGATAGCGAATAGCTTAAATTCTTTTAAGTTTGTTAAGTATATTGAGAAACGCGATTAGTGTCTGATGATTCTTTCGAGAAGCATGGTAAGCATTGGAAAATTTTTCTAAGTCCACTCATTACGTTTAGTTTACCATGCTAAACTTGAAATCTTGTGGAAAGCGATGAATCATATTTGAAGTGGGTAAATGACGAAGCTAAGGAAAACGATACCCCAACGGGCTAGGGCACTAAGTTGCTACCCCACCGGGAGGCAGTGATCTTTAGTTTCGCGCTAAGTAAACCAAATCTAAATGTGATACACCAAACAAGATTTCAACATTTTGAAACTAATAGGTTGATAAATTCAAGCTTAAGTAAGACAAAAATGGTCTTATCACTGATATGATGTATGATTGAGCCTGATCACCTCAAGTGTACATCTATTGGGGGATATCATCATCCTGTCCTTAAGTTTCGTCGAGTACTTTGGGAATTTAGTGAGATCCCAAATTTATCAGGATTAGAGGTTCTTGTCCATAGGTGTCCGTATGCGTAAGCATTTTAGAATCAGAGTTACGCAACGGAAGTGTAGGAAGTATTGCCTTGTCTTAAGATAAGAGGAGTAGCTAGTTAGGAATCCTAGTTAGCTATGATAGATTGCTAGTATTTATACATATAGACTTGAGTATAAGAAACCCCAAGATAGTACATAGTAAAAGTCCTAAGATTAGACATTAGGTACTTAAAATCCCAAGTGATTGAATAGAGCTAGATTATGCGTTTAGAAATGAATGAATGCGATGCTATGTATTGTCTTGTGTTTTCCTACATGATGAATTGTGCATTTTAATGATAATTGTTATTGTCTGAAACATGTGCATGATGAAAATTATTTGGATCATAAAACCTTTCGCAAAACATCCTCATGGAATGGTATTGCTATCAACAAGTCGCTTGGTTCTCAAGCGTAATCATTTCAAAAATCAGGAACCATTCGATTTATTTTTCAAGCGTGATAGTGACCCTAATGAATTTTTATGTTTTGGAATTGAATTCAAAAATGAATTTTTCTGTTCTAATGGAACCATAAATTCTTCCAAATTGAGTACTAAGTTGTGTAGAGAAATTTTGAAAAGCTAGTGAGTCAACCAAGGATTCCTAAGTAATCAAGCGGTGGACTAATGTATTCTTTTAATCGATCCCCATGCTGATTAAATAGGAACCCTTCTAGGTGACTTTACTCTATTCGGAATGGAGCTTAATCTTCAAACTCAAAGTCAAAGGGAATGTGACTATTTGGATTGTTGAGAATCATCGAAATAAATTTTCTAGTAAACCACATACTCCCATTCTCATTGAGTTTGCTAATTTTGAGGAAGGTCATAATCCTTCACCTAAATCTCCCGAAATTAGATGGAGAAAATCCTTTACAAAGAGATATGCTTTGCTTTATAAAACTAGTTTTGGAACTTCACCCAAGTTAATCTGACATGAACATATCAAAGTTTTAGAGTGTGAAATAAATTTTTCCTGATTTAATCTTTTCCTAAGGATTTTACGTAAAACAAATCAAAATGGTTATCCATCAAGAAAGGAACTTGATTTTTCAAGAATAATGAACCTATCGACACACCACCACATCAATATTTTTTGATGTGCTATTTTTTTGACTTATGCATATGTAAGTGCCTTTCTTGTAAGATAAGCAAAATTTCTAAACATAGATGAACGCATGCATGCTTTCGGCATGTCCCTGTAATTTTATAAATGCATAAATGCACAAACGAATTTCCGAACACTATTCTGATGTTCATAAAAGCGCACATACTTTGAATTTATGAGGTTTTAATCATTAAACTTTGAAACCATGCAAGTGGGTGATTTTATCAAAGTTTTATCTTGGCATGCATAAATTGAATGTGTAAAACAAATCATGGGAAACCATGAAAAGTTCCAAACTCTTCTTGGATTGCATTTGAAACGTGTGCAGCTTATCTAAGATGTGTGCATGGATTTAGACCTAAGTTCTAGGGCTGATTCAGGTAGATCGGAATTAGATTAGAATCAAGTAAGAGGTTTCTAGGTTAGTGCTTGCACTTATGCGCTGATATGAAATGTTGGTGCGTATATTTGAATTTTGATTGCCAGGCAATTGCTAACTGTTTACTTGTCAATGAGTGTGGTTGCTTAGGACTTAAGAATAATGCCTAAGTGTAGATCACCAGGTAGATTGTGATTAGAACTCTTTCAATGTTTGACCGATATCGGAGTAAACCTCAAAAACCTTAGAGAATTTTGCTTCTAGTTTAACCAAACTAAACCACGAGTTGTATTCTTCATTGGACACATGAGTCTGGTGGAGTACTTAAGCAAGGTAGTATGCCGATTCAAAGTGGGGGAGTAGGACCTAGTGCAGTGTGCATCGTAGTTTAGAAAACCCATGTTGGGATGGTTCTCCATTTAAAGGAATTGAACGGAATTTCGAGGACGAAATTCTAATAAGTGGGGGAGAAATGTAACATCCCGAATTTTAATTCTAACAATAATTAGAATTATAGTAAGATTTGGAAGAAAGGATTTTCATAGAAGGGATTTAAAATGATGGATTAGGAGTGCTTTGAGTACCATATAGGAGTCAAGGAGCATTGGCATCGAAAAGCAAATTTTAAAGAAGACCAAACGAGTGTTAAAAATCGAGTTTTCGGTGTTATAAACACCCGATATTAGGAAATTCAAAATAAAAGATCTACAACTCTAAACACAAATTCCACCGTTAGATGTGAAGTAGGATATGTGAGGAAGCTTGTGTCAAAATTTGAGGAAGATCCAACGGTTAACGAAGAAGTTACGGCCGTTCAAAGTCGGGGTGCTGAAAACCCTGCAACTTAATCGATTAAGTTGAAGCTTAATCGATTAAGCCTGAAGGGGGGGGAGGTTTTAATCGAGTAATACTCGATTAAGGGCTGCTAAAACTGAAAAAAATAAAAGCGTTTCACGCGTGCTTTTGGCCATAATGCACGAAATTTCTCTCTCTAGGGCATACAACCTCTCATCCCAAATCCATCAAGCTTCAAGGGAATCACTCCAAGGTCCCCCATCAAGTCTCCCTTGGTCTCTCCAAGTAAGTATCCATGATTATTGAAGTTCCTCTCTCTCTCTAATGTGGATTTTCTCTCTCTCTCTCTCTTTCCCCTCTTTGGGAAATCCGAATTCTCTATGGAAAAGGGGCAATAATCTCTTTATCATTCCATTCCTTTGGCTTAGGGAAGATTATTATCACTATCTCCATTTTCGTGCGTGCGAAGCCCTTGGTTTTGGGAGCGCTTGGAGCTACGGCTTGGGTTCTTCCACTTTCTCTCTCTTTGGTTAAGGTAAGGGAGTGGATATAGTGAGCTTGCCTTGTTCTAGAGAGTCGGGTCTAGTTAGTATATAATGCTTGTTAGGGTTATGTGTTAGGGGAGAAAATTAGATTATAAATCCCTAGGTTATTGAATATGAAATTCTAATTAATTAAGTATGCATAATGATTGTGTGTTATGACTAGGAAAAGGAAACCCCACAGTATGAGAATGAATTATCTGATAAATGAAATTTGGTTATTAATTAAGTTGAATTAAATGAGGAATTGGGTAATTGATAATGAAGTTGACACAAAAATGGTCTCTGTGATTATTGGTTTTATTTGCAAGGTTGTGAATTAAATGATAATTAATTGTTGTAGCTAATATATGTATGTGTTGGGGAATAAATTGATATAGGAAGAAAGGGAATGGAAACAATTAAATGTGATGAATGTGTGTAATTGTATTTAATTGTTAAATGAGTTTAAATGTTAAGTATTATTAATTGTGAACAAAAGTCAAGGCTTATTAATGGAACTTGTGAATATGGGAAATGGAAGTAAGAGGATTATGTTTAAGAAAAAGTAAGAGATGATTTTAATATGTGGTGTTAAAGCGAAAATGTGAGACGGTGAAATATGTAAATTGAAATGAAGTGTAATATAAATGTTGGACTATGAATGAGAATGCTATTGGATATGATTGTGATAACTGAGAAAGGAAGTGAATGAGGAATTTGCATGAATGATTAGTTGTTGAGTGTGTGTGGTTGTGTTTAAATGTGATGTAATTGTTGATGTGAGAATATGACAGTATGTTTTGGCCTTTGATGTGAGGTAATGAATATGGTGGTGTGATTAAATGCGTTGGCCTCTGATTTGAGGTGGCGAATAATGGAAAGTGATGAATATGCTGACCTCTGATATGAGGGGCACAATATGAATGGTAAAATGTGTTGACCTCTGACCTGAGGGACACGATATGAATTGGAATGAATGGGTGTTGACCTCTGACCTGAGGGACACCGGATTAAATAATGGGTTGGGTGTTGACCTCTGACCTGAGGGACACCGGATTAAATAATGGATTGGGTGTTGACCTCTGACCTGAGGGACACCGAATAAAATATGTATTGGAGTGTTGACCTCTGGCCTGAGGGACACAAAATGGATTATAATGAATGGGTGTTGACCTCTGACCTGAGGGACACATAATTTAAAAAGGGAATAAAATTGGATAAGGTAAAGGTAATGGAAACGCGATGTATGTAGGCCTTCGATTTGGTGGAGACATACATCGTGGTTGGTGTATGTATGTAGGCCTTCGATTTGGTGGAGACATACATACACCGTAAATAAAAAGAAATGAATAAAGGAAACAGGGAATAAAATTGGACAAGGTATGGTAATGAGAACGCGATGTATGTAGGCCTTCGATTTGGTGGAGACATACATCGTGATTGGTGTATGTATGTAGGCCTTCAATTTGGTGGAGACATACATACACCGTAAAAATAAGGAAAAGGTAAGGGTTTAAAAAGGGAATTATTTGGAAATGGGGAAAAATAAATACAAGGAAACAGATGTGAAATGAATAATGAGAATGGAAATGTGGAATAAATATTGTAATGAGTACGGTGAGCAATATGTGAATATATGCTTAATTGCTAAATGTGTTTGACCTAGTGAGTTGTTATGTCTAGTTAGAAACTGCTTTCTATTTCTTGTGCAATGCTCACTCCCTTACAGTTTCAGGTTCGGAGATTGAGCTGGCGCAGCCCCCGGCCGAGCAGGAGCACTTTCCCTTACAGGGAGAGTAGGGTGTTAGGGGTTTAGTGTATAGTATGGACCTAAGCCTCTGATATTATTTTGATGTAAATTTTATATGCATAATTCGAATGAGGCTTAGGATGTTTTGTTTTGCTATAGCTATAACTTTTGGTTTTAATGCTTAAAATTTGTATTTCCGCTAATACTCTGATTTATTTTTGAATATTGATATCATTGGAGCCCGTGGGGCCTTGATTTGATTTAGAAATATAATCTGAAGCCCTGTAGGCTATCAGTTGTTTATTTGAAATTGTTTATCACAGGTCAAATTTTGGATTAGTCCGAAAAACAAACAAAACTCCGTCCGTTTGACGGTTGATTTTAATATAATTAAAAAGTAATTTTTAAGTCTGTATTTTATAAAAAGGGGAATTAAGGGTAATTAATCATAAGGTGTTACAGAAATGAGATTAGAAAATGAATAGAAAGAAGGGAAAGAAGGCCTCGAACGCTTCTCTTTGCTGGTGCACGCTAAGGACCTCATTTTTGGGCTCAAATTGCTGAGATCAATTTAATCCATCGCAAGCTCATCTCTCATGTTCTTCTCTACTTCTCTCCATTCGAATTGCTCCAGTCTCTCGGTCTCTCCATTGATCTCTCGGTTTCTCCTCTCTCCATCTCAAGCTTGAGGAATATCATACTGCTGAGGCTGTTCTGGAAACGGGTGCTTCATTGGCTCCAGGGGAATCAAGATTTCCTAATTTGATTAAAGAATGCGACACAAAAGATCCAACACGCTATTGACCTTGACCCCGGAGCAAGTCGCGGATGTAAAATGACTCTGTCCCTATGACTAGGATTTCCAACGTAAGGGGAGTCTCCTTTCCACACTTTGGGTTAGGGATGGTTAGGGTGTATAATAGGATTTAAGTTTAATACTTAGACCGGGTTGTGCGTAACAAAATGGTGTTGAATTAAAATTGATTTAGGGGTGATTAGTATGTTAATGGTTAATTTTATATTAATTAAATGGTTTATGTTAAATTCTCTTTTTATTAATATTAAAGTAGGAAGTGAAGAACCTTAGGAAGACGACTTATTTTACAGCACTCTGAGACATACCTGAGTATGTCGATTGACTTGTGATATCTGTTGCTTTTTGGGATATTGTTAGGTACACTTTGTGATAAAAATGATAGTATGGGCTAATAGCTGATGGATTGATTAATGAAACATGAGTAAATTGCATGAATGTTCAAATGATAAGAGTATAATAATTTCTTAGTCAAGGATGTACATGTTTATTGAGAATACCTAAAAATGATTCTAAGCGCCAACGAATAGTACGAGTATTAGTTGGGAAAAATTTATAGGAATCTATGATTTGTTTTGGTTATTGGCGATGGAATTTGTAAATTAAGGGCAATGGTGATGATGTTAATAACATGCTTGGATTGTGCTAATTGATTTACAAAATATAATTGTGATAATTTGATAATGTAAATGTGTAATGTTGTGATTTATTAGAGTAACGTACTTGTTAAAAAGTTTAAGAGGCGATGATGTTAAAACCATGAAAAAGTAACATACCCGGACGCAGTAAGACGTCACGCGAGTGCGGACGCAGTAGGTCGTGACCAGGGACAGAATGAAATGAAACATACCCGGACGTAGTAAGACGTCACACGAGTGCGGACGCAGTAGGTCGTGACCAGGGACAGAATGAAATGAAACATACCCGGACGCAGTAAGACGTCACGCGAGTGCGGACGCAGTAGGTCGTGACCAGGGACAGAATGAAATGAAAAATACTTGGACACAGTAAGACGTGACCGCGCATGGGTGCGGATGCAGTAGGTCGTGACCAGGGGAGAATGAAAGTAAAATATACCCAGACGCAGTAAGTCGTGACCAGCACATTAGTGCGGACGCAGTAGGTCGTGACCAGGGGAAAGAATGAAAATGCAATATACTCGGACGCAGTAAGACGTGACCGCGCATGGGTGCGGACGTAGTAGATCGTGACCAGGGGAAAGGATGAAAATGAAACATACCCGGACGCAGTAAGTCATACCTGCACGTTAGTGCGGACGCAGTAGGTCGTGACCAGGGACAAAATGAAAGAGAAAAGTGAATTTAAAGAAAGAGAAGAAGAAAAAGAAAAGAAAATAGAATGTGAAAATAAATCAAAGAAACTAAGAATAGAAATAAAAAGGTTTTTGGAAAAAGGGAACAGGAATCATTTCGTTATTCATGGCTTGGTTTGATTATGATGCTTGAGTTTTCATTATGTGCCTTTTTACTATCTTATAATCCACTGTGTTGTGAAATGGTCTCACCCTTATGTGGTTAAAATTTTAGGTACTTGTGCAAGGAGCTTGAAGATCAGAGTGCTCAGCGGATGACTGGAAAGAAGGAACGATAGTTATGTTATCTATATTGTAAATGGATGCGCAATTTTAATTTGTAAAAGGAAATTTTTAAATACACTATTTTAAATATAGACTTAAACTAATTATTTTGTATATGAAACAAGGGTGTTACATTTATGGTATCAGAGCAGTTTCTTCCTTCCGACCTGAGGGAAAGTGGTCCCTATCTCGCTGCGAACACTCTCATCTCAAGCTTCTACTCTAAAGGTGAGACTTATACAAGTGGAAATTTTGGCGTTAAAGTGATACTCACGTAAGTTTATGTTTGCAATGGGAAATAACAGCAACTGTTAAACTAAGAAATTTTTATGAAAGCGAAAAGAGAATCGAATTCTTTGGAAACTAAGCAGGATCCCTTAGTGATTCAAAGAATTGGATATTCTGAATATTCACCCAATTACAAACAAGAAACCTAAGTGGTATGAACACGATTAGTCGAGAGCTTAAATGTGGAGTTTTTGGACTAATCGAAATTTAAAGTTTTATGCAAAGGAAATTTGGTTAGTGCCAATGCATTCGAGCATGTAGTACAGGAACTCAATCGAATTGCGAGGGCTACTACCACCGATTAAATGTAGTGTTGGAAATGGCCAATTCGACATTATATCTATTGGGAGGTGAAGTCACCGAAATTCAAAAGTTTGTGTACTATTGTGAAGTTGCAAACGATTTCCTATGCATGGAACCTTAATGCCAATGATATGCTTCTCTTTGCTTTGCTAAGTGTAATTGTTTATGTTTTGAATATATGTGTTTGACAACTAGTTTGGTATCAAAGTAATTGGACAGGAGTTAGAAATGGAGCCACAAAAAATCAAATAGATTAAAATCTCGATGCTCATCTAACCAAGTGCTTAAATCCACATTGATTAGATTAGTATCTAGGAGAGCGAAAAATAATATTTAAATTAAAGCAATAGTTGGTTCCATAACTAACCTCGATTCAATTAACTGTGACCCCAAATGTGAAGCAAGTATTGAGTACTGACCAATTGAATTTGAATCGCACCAATTTGATTTGTGAATATAAAAGGACTTTTGCCTAATTTGTGGAAGCAGTTCAAACCCAATCGAAAGGTTCTCAAAGTATATTTATGCGCGGAATAGTTTAGCGTTAGAATAAGCGGACGAAAATTTGAGGGGGAAATCAGGAGAATCAAAATAATTCCTTATCTAATTCTAATCTAAACGAGTGATTCAGTTACGTCGCTTAGATTAGAATCCAAGAAACAACAACAACAAATTTTATATCTGATTTTTAATTGACTCCACCACTAATTTAATTCCGATAACTTTGATACTAAACGAAAGATAAGTATGGAGTCCTATCGATTGAAATTAAGCCCAAGCAACAATAATTGGATTTTTGGAATGCCAAGCGATTTTTACTCAATCAGAACCAAGGGTTTAAATTCAATCGGGAGGTCTTTACACGAGTTTTGGATTAGATCCATAATAGTATTTGTGTGTAGCGATATACATATGTATGTGTTGTTCTACATGTACATGTGTATACATAACACACTCGATGGTTACACTATGACATTGACATTTCTTGGTTGTCATTATATTCGGCTGTTGCATTTTGTGTCGGATATTCTTACAACGCAAGTTATTAAGCGTTTTTGCAACATGATTCCAAACTATTTTCAAAACTAATTGTGTTGCCATTTCTGTTCGTTTTCAAAAGGCTTCCCGATATAAAGGGAACTCCTATTTTCGGACTCAGGATTATTTTTGTATATTTGAATGAATATATCTACATATGTACAGGTACACAGTTTATGCTTAAGATTGAATGGTTCTAAAGCCTGCAAACGTTTCAATTGACTTTCAAATTATGAACTTTTGTGTTTTGTCCTAGGATTAGGAATCCTAGATAGCCCTTAGTGAGTTGCCGGAATTATGGGACTAGTTAGTATTTATGAAATCCTACGATAGATAGGACTATTTTTTATGCATATTTGTGGTTGTCTGATTGACCTATGTGCTGGATATTTGTGAAT
The DNA here is from genome assembly GCA_037953625.1 of Crotalaria pallida. Taxonomy (NCBI): domain Eukaryota; kingdom Viridiplantae; phylum Streptophyta; class Magnoliopsida; order Fabales; family Fabaceae; genus Crotalaria; species Crotalaria pallida. The sequence continues at coordinate 86,169,123 of CM075649.1, forward strand.
GAAAAGTATTATAATTACTTGTTTGACAATGTGAGTGTTCAAAATGAATTTCAAAAGAGTGCACCGAACCCCAAACATTCCAAACGGATTGTGAGGCTACACGACAAATTTTTAAGAAAGTAATAAAGGATGCGAGGATTTCTAAGTAATCGACCGGTGATTTAACCCATGTGCTTTAACCAAGTCACTCGTCAATTAAATAGGAATTCTCCATATACAAACCCAAGTCCACTTAGAACAAAACTCAATTTTCAAACTTGAAGAAGAAGGGAATGTAATTGTTCTAAATTTTGAAAACTTACTAAACTAATTTTGTTTAAAGTAACAGCATATCCATTTTCTTTAAGACTGACGAATCGGAACAAGATTACACTTCCTCATCTAGATTCTTGTGAAACTAGATGGTGGTAGCTCTTTATTGTGACGTGCACAATTTTCATAACACTAGGGGAATTGTATTTATGAAAATGTATTTATGATTGCAAATCATACAAGCCCCTTTTCTTTTCCCCTGAAACCCTTTTTGAACTGATTTTCATATATGTGGTGATCGTTATGAATGTGTGTGATTAGGCCCTAGGAATAGAATTTAAGTGGTATGTTTAGGGCTAGATTATAATCAAACCTCGAGGGCATTAGCATTCAGAGTGTAATAGTACCCTTTCCAAATCTTTGGGGTAAAATTCCTGAGGGAACCCAGTGGATCCTAGAACCATTTCCAACTTCCTTGAAGAGTTAAGCCTGATTTTGGGGAAAACCCTATAGTATTTCTACATCGAAACCAACCGAATGGAACCATAGATTGTACTCTTCGTGGAGTGCAAGACATTAGCTGCTTCTTAATGCCAAGTAGTACGCCTAATCCAAGTGGGGGAGTGAAACCAAGAGAAGTGAGTATCGCGGCCAAGAAACCTTGTATTAGGGATGGTTCTCCATTAAAGGAATCAGACGGAATTTCGGGGACGAAATTCCAATAAGTGCGGGAGAATTGTAACATCCCGTTATTTCTAATACTTTTAGTAAAATAATTAAATGATTTAATATGATGTTTTCAAGATTTGAGTCTCGGAATAAAATTCTGATTTCATCATTATATTTGAAATATGTTTTCTAGTCAAAATAAGTATAAATTTGTTATCATACGTTTTCCAAAAATAAAGTAGTACTTTTATTTAGTTTAATTAACATTTTGACAGAGAGCTCAGGTGGCAAGCCTTAAAGGCATTTTTATAAATAGTTTCTTCAGAAAGGTATGTTTAACTTAATATTTTGAGCGTCCCTGTAAATTTTAATAGTGTTCGGAGGCTGTTTTATTTTTAGTTTCTGGACTGGTTTAATATATAACCGGTTTAAGATATACATAATAATCTTCTACTTCAAAATTTTAAATATTATATATTATCAAGTTTAATATCAAGATTTAGAAAATATATTTACTTTTGAATTTCGATAATTTTTCTTACGCAATAGCTAACCGAAGGGACCGGTAACTTTATTATTTTCTAATTAGTTTTGAGTAATTAAAAATACAATATTGTTTTACTTAAAAGTATTTTATGGTTTGGATCGTCAAACTTTTAATTATAACCCAAAATACCTACACACATTGACCCACAAATGAAATGAGAACAAATTATAAAATAATATATTTTTCCTATAACTACCCGTAGCCACCCATCCCAACCCGTCAGAGAGAAAGATAAGAAAGAAGCAAATAGAAATGAGATTAGAAAATGAATAGAAAGAAGGGAAAGAAGGCCTCGAACGCTTCTCTTTGCTGGTACACGCTAGGGACCTCATGTTTGGGCTCAAATTGCTCAGGTATTGAACCCTAGGAGATCAATTTAATCCATCGCAAGCTCATCTCTCATGTTCTTCTCTACTTCTCTCCGTTCGAATTGCTCCAGTCTCTCGGTCTCTCCAATGATCTCTCGGTTTCTCCTCTCTCCATCTCAAGCTTGAGGAATATCATACTGTTGAGGCTGTTCTGGAAACGGGTGCTTCATTGGCTCCAGGGGAATCAAGATTTCCTAATTTGATTAAAGAATGCGACACAAAAGATCCAACACGCTATTGACCTTGACCCCGGAGCAAGTCGCGGATGTAAAATGACTCTGTCCCTATGACTAGGGTTTCCAAGGTAAGGGGAGTCTCCTTTCCACACTTTGGGTTAGGGATGGTTAGGGTGTATAATAGGATTTAAGTTTAATACTTAGACCGGGTTGTGCGAACAAAATGGTGTTGAATTAAAATTGATTTAGGGGTGATTAGTATGTTAATGGTTAATTTTATATTAATTAAATGGTTTATGTTAAATTCTCTTTTTATTAATATTAAAGCAGGAAGTGAAGAACCTTAGGAAGACGACTTATTTTACAGCACTCTGAGACATACCTGAGTATGTCGATTGACTTGTGATATCTGTAACATCCCCAAATTTTAAACCCGAAGATAAATAAATAAATAATAATTAGAATAATTAAAATGGAAATAATAAACCATAAATAGGTATTCCAAATGAGAATCCTAGCATTAGAAGAGAATAATAATAATACTAAGCTAATTAGAGAAGAAAGGAGCGTTAAATCGAAGTTAGGATCGGGCCAGAAAAATAGATAATCCGGTACTAAAATATAACATAGGGTAGAAAATAAAAATAAAAGATTTAAGACTCCAAACTCAATTTCCACCGTTGGATATAAAGATACGATTTTTAGAAAGTTGCTCGTCAAATTTAAGCAAGATCCAACGGTGCACGAAGAAGTTATGGCTGTTTGAAGTTGGGGAGAAAATAGCTGAAAAATAGAAAAGTGAAGTAGCAGTACCTGAAGGTTTCGCTTAAGCGAAAATCCGTCGCTTAAGCGAAAACGTGAAACTTCCCCACTGAAGCCATTTCGCTTAAGCGAAACTGGTCGCTTAAGCGAAAACCGGTTGTGTCTCTTACTGAAGCCATTTCGCTTAAGCGAAAACTGGTCACTTAAGCGAAAATCGTTCGTGTCATTACTGGAGCCAATTCGCTTAAGCGAATGAATTTCGCTTAAGCGAAAATTGTCCGATTGGCTTTAAAACGCGTGGAGACCTTCTTCCTTACTCACTCTCCCCCTTTGTTTCTCTCTCTTCCTCTGATCCTCCTTCTTCCTCCCTCCTCCACGACCCTCACCGGAGCCACCGCCGCCCCTCGAGCCTCCCTCCCTCTCCATAGATCTCTCTCTCTCTCTCTCACCTTCCCTTGCTCCCTCTCTCTTTCTCTCACTTGGCTCCCTCTCCTTCTTCACCAACCACGGCCGCCGCCACCAAGGCCGCCACCACCACCTCCACCACGAGCCACCACCACTATCCACCACCACCACCATAGCCTCTCCCTCTTCCATTCCCTCCCTCTCTCACCGTGAGCTCTCTCTCTCCACGGACGCCACCGGCGCCGTTACCGGTCCGTGATCGTGTAGGGGAACCTCGAAGCTCGAAGCTCTTGCCTTGGTCCAGTCGCGATCGTTCCCGCCAACGAGGAGCAACACCGACGCCGTCATCGTCGCCGAGCTAAAATCCAGGTTCTATTTTAAAAAGCCCTAGGTAAGAGGGTTCGCGTTACCTTTACTTAAGAAGTAAATTCTAGGATGCTATAGTGGTAGTTGAGAATAGGGTGATTAAAAAGTATGTAATTGAACCTTAGGGTAACCCTCGTGGATATAAAGAAAGTAAATAAAATTGTTAATAGAAACCACACCTTAGGGAATAAAAGGAATGAGCGTAGAATAAGGCCCGGAACGAATGAGCGTAATTAGAATATTAAAAGAGTTAGAATAAAACGAAAACGTGAGCAATCATAAAAATAAAACCATAGGGGAAGTAAAAGGACAAAAGGGTAAAAACGAAATAGGCAAAAGGGAGAGTCGAACTAATGAACTAAAAGATAATAAGTATAAAAGTACCCAAAGAGTAAAGTGTGATACAGGAGGGATTAGTAATGGAAATAATAAATATGTACAAGACCGATTAGGGCAATAGGTGTAAAATAATGAATTAGATTTAAAAGGAAATAGGAAGACGATAAGCGAATTTATAAGAAGATAATAAAACGAAGAGAGAGTACATTACGAGGAAAGTTAAGTAGAAGACTGTAATAAAAAATTGAGTAGCTAGATTAAGTTAATAGAGCAATTAAATAAAATGAAATTAATGAGATAGGGATAATAAGTTAAGTAATAATGTGAGTCAACAGAGTGGTTAAATAAACTGGTGTCAATGAAATAGAAATAATAAGTTAAGTAAGTGTGAGGGATAAATGAAATAAAGAAATAACTAAGAATTAGTAACGAGAACTAGAATATGCTATACATGACTGTATTAATTAGAGTTGGATAAAATTGAGGGAAACTAATAAAAAGAAAAAGAGTAAAGTAGAAAATGTAGAAAATGTGATGAGTCATAAAAGAAAATAAAGATTAAAAGAATTACTTAAATTACAAGAAAAAGAAAAGGAAGAGAAGAAGAAAAAAGAAAAGGAAGAAGGATATTGAAAATAGTGAAAGACAATGTGATAATAAGTCCCTAAGTAAAGAAATGAAATAAAAGAGAAAATACAATAAACCAGAAAAAGAGAAAAGATATATGACTAAGAAAAAGGATAAAGTGGAAGAGAAATAAAAGAAAGAGAAATAAAAGAAAGAGAAAGAAAGAAAGAAAAGTAGAAAAAAGTCCGATGCGAGCCTGTGAAGGCGTATCGGCATCGATGCGAGCCTGGTAAGGCGTGTCGATTAAAAAGGAAAGTAAAAGAAAGTAAAGAAAATGGAAGTCCGATGCGAGCCTGGTAAGGCGTATCGGCATCGATGCGAGCCTGGTAAGGCGTGTCGATTAAAAAGAAAATAAAGGAAAGGAAAGAGAATGGAAGTCCGATGCGAGCCTGGTAAGGCATGTCGATTAAAAAGAAAATAAAGGAAAGGAAAGAGAATGGAAGTCCGATGCGAGCCTGGTAAGGCGTATCGGCGTCGATGCGAGCCTGGTAAGGCATGTCGATTAAAAAGGTAGAAGGAAAAAGGAAAAAATGGAATTCCGGTGCGAGCCTGGTAAGGCGTATCTGCATCGATGCGAGCCTGGTAAGGCGTATCGATTAAAAAGGAAAAAGAAAGGAAAATGGATAATGAATAAGGGAACTCCTAGCGCTCAGTACCGTACGGCTGGCTGGGGCTGGACTACCTAATGGAAAATGGAAAAAGAATAAAGAATGGGAAAGAAAGAATGAAAAGAGAATCAATAATTAAAGGAATGTGAGAATAAGTGAAGAACTAAAAGAGATTAATTATGTGAATAACTATGAATAAAATGTATTAATAATTATGTAGGCTTAGTTATTTGCTATGTCTTCTTTTAGGATTTATCTTTTTAAGTTCTGTGTAATGCTACCCTTCTTGATATAATTTTACAGGTACGGAAGCGGAGCTTACACTGTTGCGGGCCGAACTGGAAACTCTCCACTACGTGGAGTGAAATTGTGATACCCCGAGTGGATGTTATTACATTAAAAACTGTTATTTTTGTAATTTATAATATGTGTAGTTATGTGCCCTGAATTTGTACTATTTGGGCTTTAGGATCTGATCTGGTCATTGAACTATTATGTTTTAAGATTTTAAATATTCTGGACTGACAGGTTTTAAGAAGAGAATTTTTGGGAAGTCCGAAAAATAGAGGAAACTCTGCCGGATTTTCGAAAAACCTTTTAAAAGAAATTAAATTCTAAAATGAATTTTCAAACTATGATTTTATTAAAATTTAAAATTAACTAATTAAAGTGAGGATGTTACATTTATGGTATCAGAGCAGTTTCCCTCGGCCTTGGAGTGTGGAATCACAACTCCTATGGTTTACTCACCAAGCGAGTGACCAAATGTTAGTGTCAAGTTTTAGAATAGGCGAATAGGTACACTTAATTTAAGAGTTTTTAGTTAATTGTGGAATAACGTTATCTTTTTCAGAAATCAGTCACCATGCCTCGGAGACGTACTCAGGATGAAAGGATGGCTGCTATACTTGAGAATCTGGTCCAAATGAATCAGAATCAGGCTGAAACAGTAGCAGCGGCCGCCGCAGCAGCAGCCGCCGCACTCCATCAAACACCAGACCCAATGGGCATCGAATTGGCTAGCTAGATTCAGGAAGAACGATCCGCCCAAGTTTGAAGGTGGCTACGATCCGGATGCAGCCCAGAGATGGCTCCAAGAATTGGAGAAGATTTTCCGCACAATGTCACCGCCCGCGGAGCAGATAGTCCCTTTGGCGGCGTACATGCTCACTGGAGAAGCTGAATATTGGTGGGAGCTTGTACGAAGAGACATGGAGAGTTCCAACCAGGAGATTACTTGGGACTTCTTTAAGGAGGAATTTCTCAGAAGGTACTTCCCAGAAGATGTTCGCCGAGAGAAAGAACTAGCATTTCTGAACTTAACCCAGGGAAGTATGAGTGTTAGAGAATATGCTGCACACTTCGAAGATCTCATCCGGTATTCTGGAAGCTATAGGAATGCTGATGGAAGAGCTAAGTGCATCAAGTTCGAAGCAGGACTTCGCACGGAGATCAAGGTGGCTTTGAAGTACCAGAACATAGATGATTTGGCTCAACTGGTAAATATGGCTAGCACTTATGAAAAGGGAATAGGGCAGTGGACATCCGAGGACAGGAACCAGATGATACAATGGGCTGAAGGTTCTAGCAGAGGCAAGGTACCGGCTCAGGAATCCGATACACATGCCGACATCAATGCTATGGCAATATTGCCAATGGACACGGCTCCAGACGTGAATGCCCCGAGAACCAGGCCACCATGTCCACTATGTGGGATATTCCATCAGAAACTGTGCCTAATATTGAAACAACACAGAAAACAGGGCCTCTGCTATATATGCGGACAACCGGGACACATGGGGGCAAACTGTCCTGGACGTATCGGTGAAGGGAACGAATGAACTTACCCGAGATACTTTTAGTGTTAACTATATACCAAATATTTATTTAAAATATTTATTTATTTAAAATGTTTTGCATAAAGCTTACATATTCGATTTAACTTAAAAAGAAATCAATAAATGAAAATACATTAGTTAAAGATCCGCCGAACACAGTGATGGTATTGCCACCGGTAGAATGTAAGGTTAGAACTGATCACTCTGATTCTTACATCTGCTAGGGGACGATAACATCAACAAACTTGACGATGATGTTGCTATTGATAGATGCGAGATTTGGACTGATCACCTCGATCTTTGCAACTATTAGTGGTCGATATCATTGACACTTTCCAACAGAAATCAGGACAGACAGATAGGAGCCTTAAGTTAGTACACCCACTTACTAGTAGTGTAGCCGCGAATAGAACTCGCGAGAGAACCGAGCCGAGCGAACCTGTAGTAACCGTCTTTAGACTTCATGAAAAGCCAAACTAAAAGCCCAAAACTCATCAGGCATTTTATTAAGAATCCGAAATGGCTATTCGCGAGAAAGGCGAAGCTGGATGAATTAGTAGGGTACCCACACCGAAACCAACCCAAGTAAACGAGTGAATCGTACTCACCATTGGGAGTTAGAATTCACTTAAGAACTTAGCCAAGTTCCCAAACTATTCCCTCAAAGGAAACAAGTTTTAGCCGTTGCACCAAATACCTTTATCAAGACCAAATCAAATTAACGGTAGTTCCATAGAAAATGCATCTTTCGATAACTCTCTGCTGAAAAATGCACACTTGAGGATAATCTCCATTGTCTTCTTGCTTGACATGTATCCAGTACATCCTGGGTCATCGTGCGAAGACTATGAAACCCATCCTTGAGTGCTTCGTGTTTCGTCTTTTCATCTTCACTCTCTTCAAGTTTCAAGCGTCTCAGATGTATACATGAGAATTCACCAAGACATAGGAACCCAATATAGTTCTTTGCCTACCAATGGATAACCATCCACGTGTCCCTTCAAACATTGGATACCGATCGAGAACCCATGTACTCGATTCTGAATAACGAATGAGCATACCCCAAGCATTGATATAACCAAGTATGTTGATGCTAAGTGGGGGAGGATTTCAATCCAAGGAATGGGAGATGGAACTTTAATAATAAGAAAAATCGACGATTTTAACGTAGATAGAGATAGTACGTAGTACTGGAAGATGAACCTTTAACAACAAGAAAATTGTGGATCCTATCCGAGTAACAAGGTGGAATGCAGAACGGTAACGAAGCGTAAGGAAGATTGTATCGAGCCGGACTCAATGTCCGATGATCATACCATAACCCATAGGGCTAATGAATGCCTCACCCCAAACGTTCCGCATTAATTGTAGAAGATGTTCGCGGAGAATGGAACGAGAATTAAACTAAGAATCAATCAATACTTTCTCGGACCATCAAACAATTGGGAAATAAATTTAGACCCTGACCTCGACCCTTAAGTGAAATCGTTAAACGAACGGAAGGGAAGTACCACCGGAGTAGAATTCAGATATAGCTAAGGTGGATTCGAAGGGCGACCTCACTAGATTCACTTGAAGAAGTAAGAAACGAACAAGAAAAAGTGGAGTCGCGAAGTGGAGTCTCACTTAAGAAGTTATGTCGGAGCACCGCAGATAATTGTCTCAGTCTCTTCAGACTCTGTGTATTACGCGGGTACCTGAGAGACTGAGATAAACCATACATGAGGCAAATAATTATACCACAGAACCCTTAACTTAGAACTTCCTCAAAGGGAAGATTGGAACCGAAGGAATTGAAATGACATGGGTGGAAACTATGTCAAGGGATACTCCTCCAAGTTAAGGGACAACTGGAATTTCGGGGACGAAATTCAAATAAGTGGGGGAGAAATGTAACATCCCCAAATTTTAAACCCGAAGATAAATAAATAAATAATAATTAGAATAATTAAAATGGAAATAATAAACCATAAATAGGTATTCCAAATGAGAATCCTAGCATTAGAAGAGAATAATAATAATACTAAGCTAATTAGAGAAGAAAGGAGCGTTAAATCGAAGTTAGGATCTGGCCAGAAAAATAGATAATCCGGTACTAAAATATAACATAGGGTATAAAATAAAAATAAAAGATTTAAGACTCCAAACGCAATTTCCACCGTTGGATATGAAGATACGATTTTTAGAAGGTTGCTCGTCAAATTTAAGCAAGATCCAACGGTGCACGAAGAAGTTATGGCTGTTTGAAGTTGGGGAGAAAATAGCTGAAAAATAGAAAAGTGAAGTAGCAGTACCTGAAGGTTTCGCTTAAGCGAAAATCCGTCGCTTAAGCGAAAACGTGAAACTTCCCCACTGAAGCCATTTCGCTTAAGCGAAAACCGGTTGTGTCACTTACTGAAGCCATTTCGCTTAAGCGAAAAGTGGTCGGTTAAGCGAAAATCGTTCGTGTCATTACTGGAGCCAATTCGCTTAAGCGAATAAATTTCGCTTAAGCGCAAATTGTCCGATTGGCTTTAATACGCGTGGAGACCTTCTTCCTCACTCACTCTCCCCCTTTGTTTCTCTCTCTTCCTCCGATCCTCCTTCTTCCTCCCTCCTCCACGGCCCTCACCGGAGCCATCGCCGCCCCTCGAGCCTCCCTCCCTCTCCATAGATCTCTCTCTCTCTCTCTCACCTTCCCTTGCTCCCTCTCTCTTTCTCTCACTTGGCTCCCTCTCCTTCTCCACCAACCACGGCCGCCGCCACCAAGGCCACCACCACCACCTCCACCACGAGCCACCACCACTATCCACCACCACCACCATAGCCTCTCCCTCTTGTAACATCCTACCTTTTTATAATAAAGTTTAATATAAGAAATAGTGAGTCTTATAAAATTTTTGACAGGGTTTCCTTTAAAAATTTAATCTTTCCCTTATAAATCAAGTCACCTGTCAGATTCCAGAAATCATTCAATATGATAAACCAGATATAAATGTTTCCTTTCTAATGAAGTTCCAATATAAATGTAAAGTCCTTGTACACGTTTAAACAAATATAACTTAAAAGAAAATATTTGAATACATTATATAAAAACATAATTAATTGTCTCATTTATGATTACAGAACTAGAGGTTGCATAAATATGACTCTTAGGTCATATATACCAATTACACTCCATCATTTGGAGTGTAATGCTCCTCGGTGGCGGACTTGCCGATGACTCCATTGTGTACCTAAAAATGTCAACTAAGAGGGTGAGACATTTAAACAAAAATTAAAGAAAACACATAATAACAATAATAGGATATAAGTATATACACATCACACTAATATATGATTCCATATAAATAAAGTTTCCATATATTTTCCATATTATAATCCAAAATGCACAAATGCATATGATGCGATGCAACTCCATAACCCATAATGATCCATATGCCATATGGTTCCATTTATCCATATTTCCATAATTCCATGATTCCATATGCCCATATATCCATAATTCCATATATCCTCACATCACCCTCCACACAATTGGGAAAAAGCAACTAGGAGTAAGTGTTCCCCAACCAATGCTTGCACAGTACTTCACGTGACCGTCCTTCGTACAATTTGGGTTGTTTACCCAAATTGGCTATAGCGGGAACCACTTTGCACTAGTCATGATGTGTATACGTGACCGATAAAAACTATTAGTGTGCACAGGACCAATCCCCGACTTATCCAGTACTTCACGTGACCGTCCTTCGTACTGGCTTAGGTCCCCTGGTAGATCAAAGTCCTCTACAATAGTCACTACAACATTTTTGGACTTAGACCACGCTCAAAAACCGTGGTATAAGGTCAAAAAACCGTGGCCTAATCGTTACACCACGGTTTTACGTGCGTAGTAGTAGCTGGCGTGGACTATTCTAATAGGCCACGGTTTTTTGAGTTTAGGCCACGATTTTTTAAAACCGTCGCCGAAAACTATGAACAGACCATAGTTTTATGTAATGCATTTAGTCCACGGTTTTATTTAGGCCACGGTTTTCTCTATATTCTTTTGGCCACAGTTTTCTTATCCTCATTTTGGCCACGACTCGGTACCTGTGGTTCTTTCTTTAAACCACGGTTTAATGCCAAGTATTGAAGCCACGATTTTTCCTTCTAATTTTTGGCCACGGTTTTTTTAGAATATTTTGCCACGGTTTTCTTCCATAGTTTTTACCACGGTTTTCTTTACATTGTTTTGGCCACGATTTACACATCCTTTTGGCCACAGTTTTTTTTACTATTTTAGCACTATTTTTTTTACATCGTTTTGGCCACGGTTTTCTTTACATTGTTTAAAACCTATAAATGATGAGAATGCAAATTTTATATAAAAGAAATTCATCCATCCCAAAACCAAAAGTACACGCACGGATTATTCATGGATAAGAAAGAACAATAAAAACATAAGATCCAAACACAATACTTAAATATATATTAGAATAGTTAAGAATCTTTTCAAAATCAATATTCCAAACAAAACAAGCCAACCCCACCCAAAAATACAAAGGCATACAAGCCTCGCATAAATGGATAGATTGTAGTAACAAAACAAATTCGAATAATTCTTTCTGACATCATAAAACAATAGGTCAGCATCACTCAAACAGTAGAAAAAGGATTAGCAAAACAACTATCCGAAGTATTATAAGATAGAATAGCAAAAATTTCTACATTAATATTCTTCATCAATATCTTCATCATGGCCTTCCTCTCCAACTTATATGTGCACATAACCTTTCTGACCATCCTCTCATTATTATTCTTCATCATCAATATCTTGAACATAACCTTCCAATCCAACCTACATGTGTGAAAATATAAAATACCTTATTATGACTATAATAAAAGCAAAGAATAGTAACATATTCGAAACTAGAATTTAACATTTTCCATGTACAGATAAATGGATCACAAATTATACCTTGTCAATATTAGGAATATTGGTCGATGTAGAAGAATAAAGTGATACACTATTTTCATTGGCTATAGCATTTTCCACCATAATATCCAAAGCCTCATCATCCAAATTTGAGTTGTTTTGCTTCAACAAACTTCTTACAAGCATCTTCATTTTATTCATCTCATTTTCATGTTCCTTCTTCTCTTCTGCATATTGCTTCTTTAGAGCAGCAATTTCTTCATTTTTTTTAAACTGTGACGGTGTGACAGTTCTTCCATAGTAACGCACTCTACCGGACCTTTCCTTGCCAAGCAACGATCGAAATGTTTTTTCAGCAGATTCCCTTGACTCTTGAACTGAATCTCGAAGTTTACCCTAGTAAATAAGAATTAATGTCATAGATAAAATTATCACTGTGTTATTTCTACCATATTACTAAAGCTATCTTTTTGTTCATCCAGGACTAACTAAATCAATAATTAGAATTACTGGCTTAATAGCAAGATAAGAATAGTAAGAAGTCTAAGTTGCTAATTTACTCAAATTTCTATCCAAGCTGTGTTACTGTAAGGATGAAAAAAAATCAATTTTTCAGGCTGTGTTCTTCACAAATTCTGGTAGACTCCTTCTGAATAAATTGCAATATAAATTGTAAGCTGAATAAATTCTATCACTCCTTCTGAATAAATTCCAGGGACATGCTGAACAAGCAAGGAACTCACAGACATGCTGAACAAGCAAGGGACTCAAAGTAACAACAACAATCATAGACATGCTGAACAAGCAAGGGACTCACAGTAACAACAATCATAACAGCCTGATGAATCACATCCTAATGTGGATTAAAAAAGACTGGAGCATCATTCTCTCCCATACATATAGAGAAGGAAATAGATGCGCAGATTTCCTTGCAAACAGAAGTCTCCACATGGAAGGAGTCCATATTTTTGAGCAACCAGTAGAGGGTCTTAGCTCTATCCTATCTCAAGACTATATAGGCATTGCGTTGCCAAGAAACTCAATGTTATTTTAGTTTTCTGTCTGTTTTTTCTGGGCTTAGGCCCCTCTGATCTACCAAAAAAAATAAATAAATAAATAAATTCCAGGACTCCTTCTGAATAAATTGTAAGCTGAACACAATTTAAATTGCAATATATTAAATAAAAACGAACATACTTTATGTGTAGCAAGAAACTTACAATGACAAATTATGTTTCCTCATCGACCTTTTTTCCATTTCGGCTTGTGTGAGTCTCAATAAACATTTCAGCTTGGTAGACTCCTTCTGAATTTTCCTTCTTTTCAAGCTACGTTATTTAATGACATTGAACATTGAGAAACAAATACAAATTAGAAGACTTAGTTGTTTATGTAGAAAATAGCACACATCAACATACAAATATAAAAGAAAAATACCAATTTTGAGCGAATTCTTGCAAAATTTACTGGTCCCGTACGGTGCAAATACTTTTGCTTAGCCTTGTTGATGGCATTTTTCTTAGCAATGTCCTACATTGCATAGAATCAAAAATTAGATATGGATGATTGATCCAAATAATAATGGCTAATTCATGTGTATGAATCAAAGCAAAGTATGAAAATGATGTCATACAATCCATCCCTGTGCTTACTTGAACAATGCTACTTCTCCAATAAGTTATTAGTTGCCGAAACCATAAACGGTGGCTTATATTGCTTGTTACTTGCTCCTCTGACTTCAGCTAGACGTGCCCTGGTTTCTCCAAGCTTCTTCACTATCTTCTCAGGCTTGATTTTAAATTTTCTGCGCAATTCAGCACTTGATCTTATAAGAGATAGTTCAGAACCAGAAGTACTCTTATCTCCCTTGTCTTGAGTTTTCATCTTTTTACGTTTTTGTTGTTGCCTGAAAAGAAAACATAATATAGAGATATTTGTTAGATGTTTGAATAAGCAATAAGTCCGGAGGGAAAAGGTTTGGGGCCTAAGACAACTTCAAGTGGAACACCAAAAATAAATGGACATCTAATCATCTCCGACCATTATTTATCATTGTTAGTTCAAGCCAAAAAAGTTTAACCATACATGTCCAGTACATAATATATTGCAAATACATAACATGTGAGCAAAAACATAACATGTCCAGTACCTAAGAACAAGCAAAACCATATTGCAAATACATAATAATGGCAAAGCCCTATTACATAACATGTCCAGTACATAATATATCAATAATACGAAAATACCAAAAAACTACTAGTCCAATATTTCAATACATGCTACATCAACATTAATTAGTCCATATAATCTAACAAAGTGTCATCAAAATCAGGGTCCTCATTTTCCTTTGTAACACTTGAAGCACTTGGAGGCTTCTCAGTTATTGTTGCAGGTAAGTCTTCTCTAACCAAATAGACTTCATCAAGATTAGGTGCATCTAGATTTGTCATCTGCTCCAACGGCTCACTCTGATAAGCTGCTTGAGCCTCTAAATCTGACCGATCACCCATGTCAAATAAATCTCCTGCCATTCCAATAAATCAGGCCCTTTTGCAATCTCTTTTTTTAAATCTGAAAAGTTTCCTTCCATGGAGCAAAGAATAAAGCAGGAAATGGTTTAGCTCAACTAAGGAAAACACATAAAGATTTGAACAAGACTTCAAAATTGGGTTGATGACACAATACAAAGCCATCTTTTTATATGCTATCTAAAAGAGTAAAACCACTATACTATGGGATGATCAGTTAACTTATGACAAAGCCAAGCCTACACTAAACCAAAAAAGAGTTTTAAAAGCAAAAGAACTGAATGGGATGATCAGTTAGAAAGACAAAAAAATCTGAAGACAAAACAACAACTGAAGATGTGATAATCAGTGACATATAATATGAGGCAAATTACAACTTGTTCATAATAAATCTATCAGGTCAGGCCTACTAAAATATGAACTGCTCTGACCACAAGGTAACACCCTAATCACTTAAAAGTGTTTCCCATCACGTTAACTCAAGCTTAGATACCTAACTTATACACTAACTAATTGTAGCACCACTAAAACTTGCAAAAAAGTTAGAAGTATGAACAAAATTTTCCTTTTGCCTTAGACTGAAGTAATTAGTTTACACTTTATGTTCAACTCAGGTTACTTAGCAGTATTTCTAAACGAAACTCATTTTTTCCTCATGTCAACCTTAGAGAACCTGGAAAATTTAAAAAAAAAAAATAAAAACAAAAACTGAAGGCCTATTTGACAAACCCAAACTTAAACCCACCCAACCACCAAGGCACCACCATAGTCTCACAATTATAGCCAGAGATACAGCTCAGGGAGAAAAAATAAGTCAATTTTAGTATAGTCAAAACTTCATTCACAGTAAAACAAAACTAAACCTTGAACAGACCAAAGAACATAAATGCTAGAAGCGGTATTAAGTTCTAATTCATGATGTTAAACTTCTAAATACACAGCCAAAAAACACAACCAAAATACACGCCTAGCAGCACCAAAAAACACAGCCAGCACCAGCAAACACAAAACCAGATTTAGAAGCATTGAAAAATCAACCCAAGCAACATTGAGAATCCTCCTTAAGACCAAAACAGCAAACCAGGTAGCAGCGTTCTTAGAAAATTTAAGGTTAGCTCAGACTTTTGTTCTAAGTACTATATTCTTTTTTTTCTTAATTCATGAACTCTTCTAATGGACTTGAGAATCCTCCAGACTTTTGTTCTAAGTACTATATTCTTTTTTTTTTCTTAATTCATGAACTCTTCTAATGAACTTTAGAAAATTTGAGGTTAGCTCAGAGCCTCAGATTTTTGTTCTAAGTACTATATTCTTTTTTTTTTTCTTTTTTTTTATAGTTACTTGACAAAGCAAAGCTACCTATTTATAATGTTTGGAAGATATTAAATCAAATATTGTTAAACAAGGGAAGAAAGGAACACTAGACCTTACTAAAATTTCTATGCAGAGTATATAAATATAAATATGCATAATTCAAAACATAACTTATGAGACTAATTATACAACTCATTCTTAAAACCCATTGACGTCTACCACTAGCACTGAAAAAATTGACCACTCATCAAATATTTCTTTTTTCTTTCCTATCAGAGATTGAGTTGAACAACTTAAATAATGAACTAGATTGTCCAAGCTTCCCAGGTAAGAGAAAAAAGTTGGCAACAACACAAAAAGAGGTGCTCGTCATTAGAGGATTTGAGGATTCAGTCTAATCTCAGCATCTTAGACATCCAATGATTACCTAAAAGAAAGCCAGTTTAGTGGCACCATCAATAACTTAATTCTGCACAGCATAATATTGAGGAGCCAACTCGGTTAACCATAGGTAGTCTATTCTGGTCAAATTTCGGATATTCTTTTTTTTTCTTAATTCGTGAACATTGAGAATCCTCCTTAAGACCAAAACACTTTACAAATGTAAAGACACTCAAAAACATTGTGTTGGGTGCATCATTCATCAAAAACACTTTACAAATGTAAAGACACTCAAATCTGTACCCAAACCATGATGACAGAACCACCTAATTGGCTTACATGATCTAAAATGAGACTTTCCAACAAGCTAAGGGCAATTATTTTTATACATAAAAAAACCCCGGCTCAAGACCAACTCAAATAAATCAGCATAAAGTCGTGATTATAGATGCAGGAATGACAAGTATATAAACATAGAGACCGAATTGAAAACCAAAAACCAAGGCCAAGCAGAAACACAAGAATAAAGGAAGTAATATTGTTGGAGAAGTGAAGAGAACCCACAAGAAACAAAATAAGTAATATTGTTGGCTGCATACCTTGGAAATTGACGAAATAGGGTTTGGGGGAGAGACCGCCGCCGTCGCCGACGAAGAGAGGCCACCGTCGCCGACGAATAGAGACCGCCGCCGTTGAATTGAGACCGCCGCCGTCGATGGAGACCATCGCGACTCGCGAGTGAGCTTCGCCAAGAGAAGACGAAGTGACGAGTTTCAGAGAAAGGTTTAGTTTAAGAGAGATATTTGTTTTCTTTTCTTTTAGTTTTAGTTTAAGACGTGAAGAGTGATATTTGTTTTTTTTTATTTTAGTTTTAGTTTAAGAGAGAATAGAAATCAACAATCAGATGTTGCTTGGTTTTTGTTTTTTTTTATTTGGTTCCCGCTCAGACTAATCCCGCTAAAATTTTACATAACTTGTGACCACAGTTTTTTTATCAAATTTTATAAACCACACTTAATAAACTGTGGTGTAACATATTATTATAAAACCGTGGCCCATAAAACATTTTTGGCCACGATTTAAAAGTTAATATTATAAACCACACAAGATAAACCATGGTGTAATATATTGTTATAAAAACCATGGTCTATATAACACTTTTGACCACAGTTTAAAAGTTAATATTATAAGCCACGTATATATAACTGTGGTCTAATATAATTTGTTAAAAAACCGTGGCCTTTAAAAGTTCCACGTTTTGAAAACCGTAGCCTAAATAAATAGGCCACGGTTACCTTGAATACTATGTTGGAAAATGAAAAATTTATATATTATTAACCACATTAGCGAAACCGTGGTCTATTTTGTGTTCTGACCACAGTTTTTTAAAAGGAAAAAAAAGGCGTGGTCTAAAGTCAAAAATGCTGTAGTGAGTTTTTCGCGATTGTTTCAATAACACAATCTAATCACTACGACACTCTCGTCCGTCGATTCTACGAACCTTCACGTATCCGTCCTTCTGTCCATAGAATGTTCTCGTATCTTTCCCAATTCCTAACGTCCTTCCTCACTTCTTGATGCACGTGTTTCTACTCATTTTTATATAAATTGAATAGCCAAGCCTTTATATAGTTATATTCCTTTTTAGATATCCTCTAGCTTAGGGTGTTTGTCCATGATAATGCAATAATTACCATTTATAGGCACAATTCCATGATAGTAATAATATCAATCTTAGTCTATGCATATCACTCAAATTCGTAACATATATTCAATTATCCAAACATAGAACCAAACATAATCAACAACAAATCACTTTAACATAAAACCCTAGTGTAGAAACCACACATAACTCATGCAAATTACAAAACCAATTATGTATATAGTTATATTTCTATGATTATCACTATATCCTTTCTCTAATTTAAGCCAAATGTCTCCCCCCTTACCTTTTGGAGAGCAAGAACCAAATTGGGGTTTTGATGGAGCATCCCCACCAAGCTCTAATCCATGCCTCTTAGCTTCCTATTCCTTGCTCTTAATCACTTCCTAAGCTCCCTTGCATGATTAGAAGACCCTATGCCACGGATTGCACGGATTAGGGTTTGATAGGGAATTGGGATTTCATGAGAAAGAGGAAGTAATATGTGTTTTTGGAGAGGGAAATTCATGGGGAATTGATTTGGAAGTGATTTGTGGCACTAATTTATGATAACTTTGAGTAATTATGGTGATTGGAAGGATTTAGGGTTGAGAAGGGAAGAGAGCCGTGGAAGAGGAGGGAAGAAATGGTGAAGAATGAATGAAATTCGTGTTTACTGCCTTAAATTTGGTGCTGCAGGGTCGTGGATATCGATGTCCACCCCCTGGATATCGATGTCCAACATCTATATCCCTATGTTGGATATAGATGTCCAATGTTAAAAATGACAGCACCTTCCACACTTCAAATGGTCATAACTTCTTCGTTAACCGTTGGATCTTGCTCAAATTTTGAGACAAGCTTCCTAAGACACTAACCTTAACATCCAACGGTGGGTATTGGGTTTTGAGCTCTAAATATTTAAATCCTAATTTTTATCCCTATTTAGAAGCTTTAACTATTCTCTAGCTATTCTTGGTTCTAATATCTATCACTTGGTTCTTCCTACCATTCTTCACCTCTTAAGTCTACTAATCTCCTAATTAAACTTGGAAATTAAATTTGGGATGTTACACCTCTTCCATTCCCTCCCTCTCTCACCGTGAGCTCTCTCTCTCTCCACGGACGCCACCGGCTCCGTTACCGGTCCGTGATCGTGCCGGACTCGTGTCGGGAATCTCGAAGCTCTTGCCTTGGTCCAGTCGCGATCGTTCCCGCCAACGAGGAGCAACACCGACGCCGTCATCGTCGCCGAGCTAAAATCCAGGTTCTATTTTAAAAAGCCCTAGGTAAGAGGGTTTGCGTTACCTTTACTTAAGAAGTAAATTCTAGGATGCTATAGTGGTAGCTGAGAATAGAGTAATTAAAAAGTATGTAATTGAACCTTAGGGTAACCCTCGTGGATATAAAGAAAGTAAATAAAATTGTTAATAGAAACCACACCTTAGGGAATAAAAGGAATGAGCGTAGAATAAGGCCCGGAACGAATGAGCGTAATTAGAATATTAAAAGAGTTAGAATAAAACGAAAACATGAGCAATCATAAAAATAAAACCATAGGGGAAGTAAAAGGACAAAAGGGTAAAAACGAAATAGGCAAAAGGGAGAGTCGAACTAATGAACTAAAAGATAATAAGTATAAAAGTACCCAAAGAGTAAAGTGTGATATAGGAGGGATTAGTATTGGAAATAATAAATATGTACAGGACCGATTAGGGCAATAGGTGTAAAATAATGAATTAGATTTAAAAGGAAATAGGAAGATGATAAGCGAATTTATAAGAAGATAATAAAACGAAGAGAGAGTACATTATGAGGGAAGTTAAGTAGAAGACTGTAATAAAAAATTGAGTAGCTAGATTAAGTTAATAGAGCAATTAAATAAAATGAAATTAATGAGATAGGGATAATAAGTTAAGTAATAATGTGAGTCAACAGAGTGGTTAAATAAACTGGTGTCAATGAAATAGAAATAATAAGTTAAGTAAGTGTGAGGGATAAATGAAATAAAGAAATAACTAAGAATTAGTAACGAGAACTAGAATATGCTATACTTGACTGTATTAATTAGAGTTGGATAAAATTGAGGGAAACTAATAAAAAGAAAAAGAGTAAAGTAGAAAATGTAGAAAATGTGATGAGTCATAAAAGAAAATAAAGATTAAAAGAATTACTTAAATTATAAGAAAAAGAAAAGGAAGAAGGATATTGAAAATAGTGAAAGACAATGTGATAATAAGTCCCTAAGTAAAGAAATGAAATAAAAGAGAAAATACAATAAACCAGAAAAAGAGAAAAGATATATGACTAAGAAAAAGGATAAAGTGGAAGAGAAAGAAAAGAAAGAGAGAGAAAAGAAAGAGAAATAAAAGAAAGAGAAAGAAAAGAAAGAGAAAGAAAGAAAGAAAAGTAGAAAAAAGTCCGATGCGAGCCTGTGAAGGCGTATCGGCATCGATGCGAGCCTGGTAAGGCGTGTCGATTAAAAAGGAAAGTAAAAGAAAGTAAAGAAATTGGAAGTCCAATGCGAGCCTGGTAAGGCGTATCGGCATCGATGCGAGCCTAGTAAGGCGTGTCGATTAAAAAGAAAATAAAGGAAAGGAAAGAGAATGGAAGTCTGATGCGAGCCTGGTAAGGCGTGTCGATTAAAAAGAAAATAAAGGAAAGGAAAGAGAATGGAAGTTTGATGCAAGCCTGGTAAGGCGTATCGGCGTCGATGCGAGCCTGGTAAGGCATGTCGATTAAAAAGGTAGTAGGAAAAAGGAAAAAATGGAATTCCGATGCGAGCCTGGTAAGGCGTATCGATTAAAAAGGAAAAAGAAAGGAAAATGGATAATGAATAAGGGAACTCCTAGCGCTCAGTACCGTATGGCTGGCTGGGGCTGGACTACCTAATGGAAAATGGAAAAAGAATAAAGAATGGGAAAGAAAGAATGAAAAGAGAATCAATAATTAAAGGAATGTGAGAATAAGTGAAGAACTAAAAGAGATTAATTATGTGAATAACTATGAATAAAATGTATTAATAATTATGTAGGCTTAGTTATTTGCTATGTCTTCTTTTAGGATTTATCTTTTTAAGTTCTGTTTAATGCTACCCTTCTTGATATAATTTTACAGGTACGGAAGCGGAGCTTACACTGTTGCGGGCCGAACTGGAAACTCTCCACTACGTGGAGTGAAATTGTGATACCCCGAGTGGATGTTATTACATTAAAAACTGTTATTTTTGTAATTTATAATATGTGTAGTTATGTGCCCTGAATTTGTACTATTTGGGCTTTAGGATCTGATCTGGTCATTGAACTATTATGTTTTAAGATTTTAAATATTCTGGACTGACAGGTTTTAAGTAGAGAATTTTTGGGAAGTCCGAAAAATAGAGGAAACTCTGCCGGATTTTCGAAAAACCTTTTAAAAGAAATTAAATTCTAAAATGAATTTTCAAACTCTGATTTTATTAAAATTTAAAATTAACTAATTAAAGTGAGGATGTTACAATATCTGTTGCTTTTTGGGATATTGTTAGGTACACTTTGTGATAAAAATGATAGTATGGGCTAATAGCTGATGGATTGATTAATGAAACATGAGTAAATTGCACGAATGTTCGAATGATAAGAGTATAATAATTTCTTAGTCAAGGATGTACATGTTTATTGAGAATACCTAAAAATGATTCTAAGCGCCAACGAATAGTACGAGTATTAGTTGGGAAAAATTTATAGGAGTCTATGATTTGTTTTGGTTATTGGCGATGGAATTTGTAAATTAAGGGCAATGGTGATGATGTTAATAACATGCTTGGATTGTGCTAATTGATTTACAAAATATAATTGTGATAATTTGATAATGTAAATGTGTAATGTTGTGACTTATTAGAGTAACGTACTTGTTAAAAAGTTTAAGAGGCGATGATGTTAAAACCATGAAAAAGTAACATACCCGGACGCAGTAAGACGTCACGCGAGTGCGGACGCAGTAGGTCGTGACCAGGGACAGAATGAAATGAAACATACCCGGACGCAGTAAGATGTCACGCGAGTGCGGACGCAGTAGGTCGTGACCAGGGACAGAATGAAATGAAATATACCCGGACGCAGTAAGACGTGACCGCGCATGGGTGCGGACGCAGTAGGTCGTGACCAGGGGAGAATGAAAGTAAAATATACCCGGACGCAGTAAGTCGTGACCAACACATTAGTGCGGATGCAGTAGGTCGTGACCAGGGGAAAGAATGAAAATGAAATATACCCGGACGCAGTAAGACGTGACCGCGCATGGGTGCGGACGCAGTAGGTCGTGACCAGGGGAAAGGATGAAAATGAAACATACCCGGACGCAGTAAGTCGTACCTGCACGTTAGTGCGGACACAGTAGGTTGTGACCAGGGACAAAATGAAAGAGAAAAGTGAATTTAATGAAAGCGAAGAAAAAGAAAAGAAAATAGAATGTGAAAATAAATCAAAGAAACTAAGAATAGAAATAAAAAGGTTTTTGGAAAAAGGGAACAGGAATCATTTCGTTATTCATGGCTTGGTTTGATTATGATGCTTGAGTTTTCATTATGTGCATTTTTACTATCTTATAATCCACTGTGTTGTGAAATGGTCTCACCCTTATGTGGTTAACATTTTAGGTACTTGTGCAAGGAGCTTGAAGATCAGAGTGCTCAGCGGATGACGGGAAAGAAGGAACGATAGTTATGCTATCTATATTGTAAATGGATGCCCAATTTTAATTTGTAAAAGGAAATTTTTAAATACACTATTTTAAATATAGACTTTTACTAATTATTTTGTATATGAAACATGTAACACTCCTTGTATATAATCTTACTTTATAAGAAAAGTAAGAAGTTTATGAAAACTTGGACTTGTTATCGTTGGAAAAAGATCTGAAAATAAGAATTTTCCCTTCCCTGGAAAATTTAATTTCAGAAACACTTGATCAATGATAAAGGTTGACTACCAAAATCAGAGTTTGCGGAAACATAGTAAAATCATCATATTGTACCCCCAAAATATATCAAGTGTAACAAGTCCATTAATACCAAATAAGTATAATTATGAAACTGAATTCCTCTTATGATACCTTTTTCCAAAATATGTATCATATAAGTTCTATTAAAAATAGAAATGTTATAGAGCTGGTCACTGGTCCTTTTTCCAAACATCCTTCTGGTCGGATCCTCGATATCTGCACAACGGGTTCCCAACCCATACTTTCTATACTCTGCATGCACCAAAGGGACATCTCCCTTTATTGATTCTTGTGCAAGTTAGATGCACGATCAACACCTAATAAGGGCATGGGGGTTAGCTATACATATTCGCATAATCAAATGAGAATAAAACTAACATCCACAAGTTCACATGTAGCAAATCATGATGCATAATCATATGAGCACACCCGGTTAATCATAACAATTCTTTCAATGCAGGTGACATGATGCATGATTTCCTTCCACAACTGAGGCCTCTAAAAGTCCATCTTGGACGTCCATCCAATACACCGTTGTGTTCCCGGAACACTGACATTCGTTCCCAGAACGTAATGCCAAACCATACTTGGATAAATACGCAACACTCCCAGAGTGTGCAACACGTTCCCAGAACGTGTAGCAAACCATACTTGGATAAATAAGCATCACTCCCAGAGTGTGCATCACGTTCCCAGAACGCATAAAAACCAGGTCCCGGACACTGGCCACATATCTATAATGTGTCATCAAGTAGGTTGCATCTCAATGTGTTCCCAGAACACTAACATACGTTCCCAGAACGTATAAAACCAGGTCCCAGACACTGGCCACATATCTATAATGTGTCATCAAGTAGGTTATAATTTGGTACTCCCGGAGTACCCTCCTCATATTCCCAGAATATGATAAACGTTCCTACCAACCAAACTTCCATTCTATATGAATGCACAATCATCAAGGTTGGTTTTATCTTTAATTCCATTATTATACCAATGTGTTCCCAGAACGTATCGCAACCCATACTTGGAATATAATCAAGCACCACTCCCAGAGTGTGCATCACGTTCCCAGAACGTGTCCAAGAAACCATGTCCCAGATAATGGCCACATTCCCAGAATGTGTCATCAAGTTGGTTGCATCAGTTTAGTACTCCTAGAGTAAAGGGTCGCGTACCCCGAACATCACAAACAATCCTTGCCAACCTATTTCATCACCTTTCTCTATGCATGCATCGCATACATAATTACTAAGGTTGGTCTTTCCATTAATTACTGTAAGTTAGAAATATTCCAATTTCTCTTTTGAACGATTTATTTGAGGTATAGTCTTTGACACAAAATTCTCTTTTGAATTATCTCAAGACATGCCCTTAAACTTAGATTGGGTAAAACAAAGTCAATGGTATTCAAAAACTTAACTTTTTATTTTTCAGATTCAGGTACTAACCGGTTACAGTTCCAGGCTAACCGGTTAGAATTACAGACCTGAACTGTTTACCATTGTAATTCAGAAAACCCTTTTTCTTGAATTCCCTACCCAATCCATAAACCAGTTTAACAATGTTTATACCTCAAAACCACTGTTTATATCATTCAAAAGTCTAAATCACATTTCATTGTCCAATGAGCATAATTTCCTCTTGAAACTATCTCATTACCTTAAGGTATTAACTCTTTAACTGCAATCTGAACTATAACAGTGAAATCAACTTATTTTCAGATTGTTTTCCATGAAATTAAGGCCTAGATTTGAGTAGGATTTGTAAGAACACAATGCTGATTTTGTAAACTTATTTTCTTTTGCATTTTAACAGGGTCTAACCGGTTACGAATATCGAGTAACCGGTTAGATTATGCAGTCTGACACTAAAACATGAGTTTTAACAAACCATTCTCTTCATTATTCAAATCTAACCAAATTTCAACCTTTAACAGAGTACATATACCTTAAATAAATATGTTTAAACACAGAAACATATCTATCTTGCATGTATTCAATTTGGATACACAAATTTCACATAATTGCACATATTTCACAACTTAATGCATCAATTCACATAATATCCAAGTAATTCATGAAATCAACATCAACATAGCTTGCATGCATTCAGATAACATTGCTCAAAACATCAATTGAGCTCAAATTGGCCTCCAAGCCATTTAACCATTTCAACTTATGCCCTTTGAGTCTCTTGGTGACTCATCCTATATTCTACCACAATTTATTCTCATTCTAGCAAATAGTAAGCTTCCCCTTACCTTAGGTTCGTGCTTGAACAAGATTTGAGCAGAGATTTGAGGTAGAACACCAACCACCCAAAGCTCCTCCTCAAACCAGAACCGTTTTGACAAGGTAGATTGATCAAGGAATTTGGAACATGAAATGGACATGGAAATTAGGGAAAATGGTCATTATCAAAACCATGCAACATGAACATTGAAAGGAAACCAAGTCTAGAACAAGAGAAAGCTTGAGCTTACCAAAATCGAAGGTCAAAGTCAGTTCCAGAAACCCAATACAGAACTGTGACAGTTTTGAATCTCCAACTTCATGAATCGATTTCTCCTAGCTCAGGAACTCTCAACTCACAAACTTTATCTCAATACAAAGCCCTTGATTCAAGCTTTGTAATGGTGTATCACTCGCTTATCAACACTCAGAGAAGAAGAAGAATTTACCAACACGAATCAGAAACCCTAATCAGCCTCTCTTCAACACCAAATGCAGAAATCAAGCCCAAATCCTCAGAAATTCAGCCTTTTATAGACGAATTGGAGTAACATGCATACCGACGCGTGTTCTCCATTGATCTGAGGCTGGTTTCGTGGCGATTTCTGGATTAATTGGGTGATTACTCATCAAACGCACTAATCCCAATTTCTGAGTTCATCGTGTAACCGGTTACACAGCCCTTCTAACCGGTTACATACTGATAAAATTCCAAAATTAATAATTTAATTATGCTTTCTTCAAAAACCTTTTTAATATTTCAATTAGGTACCAACCCAAGGGCTAATTTACAATATTCACATTTTTGTACAAAATAACCATATAAAAATATATCTCATATTTTTATATAAAAACACATAATGTACAAAAACTAAAACCTTCAAAACTAATATAAATCAATTATAAAATAATTATTATAATTAATTTCTTGGTTATTTGGGAGACAAAAATTAGAGGTGTTACACTACTCCCCCACTTAAAAGGAGTTTCGTCCCCGAAATTCATCTTTTGAAATTTTCCACTTTTCCAAAGTATTTTTATACCAGAAAACTTCATCTTGCTCCCAAAAATTTTTTCTTTAGGGTCCTCCCTCACTTAAAAGAGTTTCGATATAGTTCTTTTATTTCGAAACATCTCTAATAAAACCTTTCACCTTAAACCAAAATTCTTTGCATAAAACTCTTAGGTGAAAGAATTTCTTTTAAAAAAATACTCTTTACACTTCACATAAATATTCTTCAATTAGAGCACTTTCCAATAAACTTTTTGGAAAAACTTTTTGGGCTGCGCACTCTGATCTCTCAAGCACGATCAAAGAAACGTTTGTATGACTTCATTTCTTAATAGTTTGAAACATTAGGGTGATCAGTCCTAATATTCAATCCATTAATAACAAAATCATCCCTTTCAGATATAATCTTTCGCAAGAAAGACCATATGACAGGTCTTTAAGTTAGATGAACTTAAAGATAGGGTAATTATCACTATCAGACTTAGTTAGATAGTCAAGTTCTAGAGACATTTCCGTTGGGGAGACAAAGATTTGTCCTATCCCGGTGGTTGTTAATCTCTCTAGCCATAACTGATCTTTCTATTTCTGTAGTGTCCACAGATATTATCACATCCAACTGTGATAAGGGTTTTGATCACAGAAAAATTGAAGTTTAACTTACAGGATATTGATATTCTCAAATGATTAGATTAACGTAATCGAAAAACATTTGACTAAGTTAACTCCGATCAAAGGAAGAGATAGGCTTGGGTTGTTTACGTCAGGATTACACTCAACTCTCATCTCAGCCGGTGAATTCTTCTCGTGCTGGATTCGCTTGCTGTCCAATCCTTTCTCACCTTTTCTTTCAAGACAATTCGGCGAATAATACTCTAGCTCCCTACGATCGGAATTTACTATTCCCTTAGGTACATCACAACTAAACTCCAAGTGATGTGCCTAACAATTTTCACCTCGAGATGGACAAATGTTCCCTTTCCTATTTCCTCCTTAGTCACTTTTCTCTAATCGAGGATTCCTTAACCTTTATATTTCCGTGATAGATATTCTCCCACTTACCTTTCCTCTTTCTCCCATTGGGCCTCTATTTCATCAATCTTTCCCTTATTCTGAATTCTGATACTTCTCGCATGAAATTCATGTACTTTCCCGTAGTCCTCATACATGCTTACCAACATCGAGAAATTCCTTATTCCTTGATAGTTGATAGCTAACTTCGGTTCGAACATAATCTATTCTTGAAATTCATGCCTTTGGATTTCTCATCTAGGTTGTACCAGAAAACACTTCCTAAATCCCTTACTTCCATAATATATTTTCTAATATCCATAATCCCTGACTTTAATTTCAAAGATTAAATCTCATTCGTTTGTTCATAGAAATCCAACTCCTCATTTCCTGGTTGAAATTCATGAATTCGATTCAAGAATTCGTTGGTGCTTTACAACATTTCCAATCTAACGCTAGAGGATTCCTCTTGCGTTACCAGACTTAGGTCTCTGAACTCCTCGATCAGAATAAACTCCTTAACCATCATTGAGCTCACAAGAATAGCCTATCAGTTCAAATCGTCTGCAACTACGTTTGTTATGCCAAGATGGAGCTCAAAGCCATAATCTTTAAGAAACTCCATCCATCGCCTTTATCTTACATTCAACTCTTCCTCTTCTTATTGTCATTCATACTTTCGAACTCCAAACTTGTTCATGAATCACAACCTTCTTATCTTAATGCTTATCGTCTCTTTTGCATCGTCCAGTTAATCCTCTACCTTCTCTAATTGGAGTAGCTCCTTAATTTCAACTCTCGATTAGTCCATAAATATTATGATTCAATCTTCTTAAATCAATTTCAATGATGAATCAAGGCATTAAGTTATTTTACCACATTAAATCCTTTCCTTAAATTTTTACTTAGGTAATTGACATTGAGTTTGGATTGGAGGAAGATGTCTACTGATACCAAAAGTTCCTTCACAAAGGACTTAAATTTTATTTTAAACTTTCAGTTCTAACCGGTTACAAGAAACTCTAACCGGTTATGAAGTATAGTTTTAGAAATAAAACCAAAGAACTTTCAAAAACCATTTTCTTTACATCGTCCAATCCAACTAAAAATAGGATTTAATCATAATCTAATACCTTGATTCCAACTGAATTCATCACTGAAATGATTTAAATCATAATATACTCACCTTTTTCCATAATTTCTCTTGGACTAATCATATTATATTGGGTATAATCCATCACTACCCCACCATAATTAAACAACATCTAATCATTTCATACAATCAGTTGATCTTTCCAAGTCAACTTGGTCAGGAGCCATGCGATCTTAGAAAATCCTTAAATACTCAGGCGATAGTACCCAACCAGCCCTAAGAACTTCTTACTTTAAAGATCACATGCCCTGCGAACTTAACTTCGCTCAACCAAAACTCATCTTTGGCGAGCTTAACACACCACTACTCCTCTTGCAGGATTCTCAACACAATCCCGAGATATTTTTCATGTCCCTCCGGATTCTTAGAAGAAACCACAAACGAATCCAAATATAATCTAAAGGTCTTGTTCTTATAGTCCATAAAATAACAAGTGCATTAGTCAATTCGAACGACATTATTTCCTACTCATAATGTCCGTATCGAGATCAAAAATGCAGTCTTAAGTGTATTCCTGTCCCGAATCCTGATTTGAGGTTAATCCAACCTCCAATCAATCTTAGAAAACACTTAGACTCCTTAATCCGATCCAACCAAAACCCTTTTAGCACTTTTCTACGTGTTTCTCCCATTTGACCATTACTGATGGTACCATATTATAAAGGTAGTAGAGATAGAATCAGTTTCAAGAATTAACTTGATTCCAGACTCTATCGCTTTACTCAAAGGTAAACCTGGCATCATTTCCTACAACCAGGATTTCTTTAACCCCCTTTCTCCTTTAATATTGCTTCCCAGAAGCAACATATGGGTTCATTGGATTCCCGATTCGAAACTTGGGAATCCCGATACAAGGTTGTTCTATCGTCATTAATCATGATAACTTGATCCCTCGGCTACCAAACTGTGCTTAAGATCAAATGTAATCATGACACAGGTAGATAGACAAAGTCTAATACCTTAATAGAACAATTCAGACATACCTTGGAAACCACAACAAGAAGATTTGTAGGATTCTCTGCTTTGAGATAGCCGATTGGATAAGGCATAGAGCAACTTTGATCACTACCCTTATCCGACAGGAACAAAAGAAAGGATAGCTTTAGAGTTTAACAAACTCAACAAGGTTGATCTTTAAGAAGATCACTGCCCTACACTCGGTCTAAAAATTTGATTGACTTTAACACGAGTGAGGGTAAACACTCCTACTCAGAGTCGAGGACTCAACTACAACTCCTTAAAATTTCTTCGTCATTGGTTCTATAAAAACATAATAAACCAACACTGTGGTTTTGAGTTTTCAACATATCTAAAGAGAAGCATACGACTATCATACTTCTATTTAGACTTCATAGAACACTTCTTAATAGCAGAATGAACTACTTATCTAGAGCCATTTCCCATAACCCTAGCTCTAGTTTGGAAGTATATGAAAGCATACTTCCCAAGAAACATTGCAGATATCGATGACCAGCGTATTGGACCACACACCCAAGGACCAAGAGTCAGGACCATTGCTCTGATACCATAAAAGTGTAACACTCCTTGTATATAATCTTACTTTATAAGAAAAGTAAGAAGTTTATGAAAACTTGGACTTGTTATCGTTGGAAAAATATCTGAAAATAAGAATTTTCCCTTCCCTTGAAAATTTAATTTCAGAAACACTTGATCAATGATAAAGGTTGACTACCAAAATCAGAGTTTGCGGAAACATAGTAAAATCATCATATTGTACCCCCAAAATATATCAAGTTTAACAAGTCCATTAATACCAAATAAGAATAATTATGAAACTGAATTCTTCTTATGATACCTTTTTATAAAATATGTATCATATAACTTCTATTAAAAATAGAAATTTTATAGAGCTGGTCACTGGTCCTTTGTCCAAACATCCTTCTGGTTGGATCCTCGATATCTGCACAACGGGTTCCCAACCCATACTTTCTATACTCTGCATGCACCTAAGGGACATCTCCCTTTACTGATTCTTGTGCAAGTTAGATGCACGATCAACACCTAATAAGGGCATGGGGATTAGCTATACATATTCGCATAATCAAATGAGAATAAAACTAACATCCACAAGTTCACATGTAGCAAATCATGATGCATAATCATATGAGCACACCCGGTTAATCATAACAATTCTTTCAATGCAGGTGGCATGATGCATGATTTCCTTCCACAACTGAGGCCTCTAAAAGTCCATCTTGGACGTCCATCCAATACACCGTTGTGTTCCCGGAACACTGACATTCGTTCCCAGAACGTAATGCCAAACCATACTTGGATAAATACGCAACACTCCCAGAGTGTGCAACACGTTCCCAGAACGTGTAGCAAACCATACTTGGATAAATAAGCATCACTCCCAGAGTGTGCATCACGTTCCCAGAACGCATAAAAACCAGGTCCCGGACACTGGCCACATATCTATAATGTGTCATCAAGTAGGTTGCATCTCAATGTGTTCCCAGAACACTAACATACGTTCCCAGAACGTATAAAACCAGGTCCCAGACACTGGCCACATATCTATAATGTGTCATCAAGTAGGTTATAATTTGGTACTCCCGGAGTACCCTCCTCATATTCCCAGAATATGATAAACGTTCCTACCAACCAAACTTCCATTCTATATGAATGCACAATCATCAAGGTTGGTTTTATCTTAAATTCCATTATTATACCAATGTGTTCCCAGAACGTATCGCAACCCATACTTGGAATATAATCAAGCACCACTCCCAGAGTGTGCATCACGTTCCCAGAACGTGTCCAAGAAACCATGTCCCAGACAATGGCCACATTCCTAGAATGTGTCATCAAGTTGGTTGCATCAGTTTAGTACTCCCAGAGTAAAGGGTCGCGTACCCCGAACATCACAAACAATCCTTGCCAACCTATTTCATCACCTTTCTCTATGCATGCATCGCATACATAATTACTAAGGTTGGTCTTTCCATTAATTACTATGAGTTAGAAATATTCCAATTTCTCTTTTGAACGATTTATTTGAGGTATAGTCTTTGACACAAAATTCTCTTTTGAATTATCTCAAGACATGCCCTTAAACTTAGATTGGGTAAAACAAAGTCAATGGTATTCAAAAACTTAACTTTTTATTTTTCAGATTCAGGTACTAACCGGTTACAGTTCCAGGCTAACCGGTTAGAATTACAGACCTGAACTGTTTACCATTGTAATTCAGAAAACCCTTTTTCTTGAATTCCCTACCCAATCCATAAACCAGTTTAACAATGTTTATACCTCAAAACCACTGTTTATATCATTCAAAAGTCTAAATCACATTTCATTGTCCAATGAGCATAATTTCCTCTTGAAACTATCTCATTACCTTAAGGTATTAACTCTTTAACTGCAATCTGAACTATAACAGTGAAATCAACTTATTTTCAGATTGTTTTCCATGAAATTAAGGCCTAGATTTGAGTAGGATTTGTAAGAACACAATGCTGATTTTGTAAACTTATTTTCTTTTGCATTTTAACAGGGTCTAACCGGTTACGAATATCGAGTAACCGGTTAGATTATGCAGTCTGACACTAAAACATGAGTTTTAACAAACCATTCTCTTCATTATTCAAATCTAACCAAATTTCAACCTTTAACAGAGTACATATACCTTAAATAAATATGTTTAAACACAGAAACATATCTATC
Source organism: Crotalaria pallida (assembly GCA_037953625.1). Taxonomy (NCBI): domain Eukaryota; kingdom Viridiplantae; phylum Streptophyta; class Magnoliopsida; order Fabales; family Fabaceae; genus Crotalaria; species Crotalaria pallida. The sequence goes on from CM075649.1 coordinate 86,200,916, forward strand.
TTGCATGTATTCAATTTGGATACACAAATTTCACATAATTGCACATATTTCACAACTTAATGCATCAATTCACATAATATCCAAGTAATTCATGAAATCAACATCAACATAGCTTGCATGCATTCAGATAACATTGCTCAAAACATCAATTGAGCTCAAATTGGCCTCCAAGCCATTTAACCATTTCAACTTATGCCCTTTGAGTCTCTTGGTGACTCATCCTATATTCTACCACAATTTATTCTCATTCTAGCAAATAGTAAGCTTCCCCTTACCTTAGGTTCGTGCTTGAACAAGATTTGAGCAGTGATTTGAGGTAGAACACCAACCACCCAAAGCTCCTCCTCAAACCAGAACCGTTTTGACAGGGTAGATTGATCAAGGAATTTGGAACATGAAATGGACATGGAAATTAGGGAAAATGGTCATTATCAAAACCATGCAACATGAACTTTGAAAGGAAACCAAGTCTAGAACAAGAGAAAGCTTGAGCTTACCAAAATCGAAGGTCAAAGTCAGTTCCAGAAACCCAATACAGAACTGTGACAGTTTTGAATCTCCAACTTCATGAATCGATTTCTCCTAGCTCAGGAACTCTCAACTCACAAACTTTATCTCAATACAAAGCCCTTGATTCAAGCTTTGTAATGGTGTATCACTCGCTTATCAACACTCAGAGAAGAAGAAGAATTTACCCACACGAATCAGAAACCCTAATCAGCCTCTCTTCAACACCAAATGCAGAAATCAACCCCAAATCCTCAGAAATTCAGCCTTTTATAGACGAATTGGAGTAACATGCATACCGACGCGTGTTCTCCATTGATCTGAGGCTGGTTTCGTGGCGATTTCTGGATTAATTGGGTGATTACTCATCAAACGCACTAATCCCAATTTCTGAGTTCATCGTGTAACCGGTTACACAACCCTTCTAACCGGTTACATACTGATAAAATTCAAAAATTAATAATTTAATTACTCTTTCTTCAAAAACCTTTTTAATATTGCAATTAGGTCCCAACCCAAGGGCTAATTTACAATATTCACATTTTTGTACAAAATAACCATATAAAAATATATCTCATATTTTTATATAAAAACACATAATGTACAAAAACTAAAACCTTCAAAACTAATATAAATCAATTATAAAATAATTATTATAAATAATTTCTTGGTTATTTGGGAGACGAAAATTAGGGGTGTTACAAAACAAGGGTGTTACATAAACCGCGAGGTATATGGAAAAACAAAAAAATAAAATTTGTATAATTGTTGGATGTTTATGTGCATGAGTTATTCTTTGTTCTTAATAGTTAGGCTTAATTGCACTTTTGGTCCCCTAATTTTCTCAATTTGGCGATTTTGGTCCCCCAACTTTTAATTTAGCGATTTTGGTTCCCCAATTTACGATTTGTAGCGATTTTGGTCCCTCCGTCAATTCCACCGTTAACGGTGCTGACGTGGCTGCTGACATGTCTCCCTCTGGTAAATTGGAGGACCAAAATCACTACAAATTGTAAATTGGGATACCAAAATCGCCAAATTAAAAGTTGGGGGACCAAAATCGTTAAATTGAGAAAATTTGGGGACCAAAAGTGCAATTAAACCTTTTTTTTAATAATCAATGACCTTTCTAAAAGCTTTTAATAATCAATGGCCTTTCTAAAAGCCCATGTTATTATTGTGTATTGGATAAGAGAAAATTTATGATCTCACACTTTGTGCACAACTTTATTTGCTAAAATATTCTGATTAGCTAATAAAATTGTAATCTATTAATAAGAATTTATATTAGTTGAAATTCTACAAGTTTTTTCAGTTGCGGTAATTTATACTCTAAGATTTCTCTTGATATTAATTTGAAGTTAACCTTGGCATTTTGCTAAAACTCAATTTGAGAGTCCATTGTCACTAATTACAAGGTGTGTGACTGTGTGAGTGATGAAAATTTGGATTAGCAAAATTTGTAATTCCTTTTTAAAATATGCAATCAGATTTTCTTGACAAGTAAATTGTCACAAAAATTAAGGAGAAGGCTAACACTGCGTATTTGTTAAGATACTAAATATAGTTTAAATGCTGTTTCCAATTCTATAATTTAAACACCTCTATTTTTTTTATAAATTTGATAAAATTAAATACAACCAATTAATCTCCTTAATAAACGTAATTTTAATTTTTTTGCCTTATAAATTGAAGGGAGTATATATTAATTTTTCCTTATTAAAAATAATTTTAATTTTTTTCCTTGTAGGATATTTTTCATTTTTTAATTTCTTTATGTACTTTAAGATGAGATATAATACTTTATGTCAGTTTTCAATTACTTTATGTCATTTTTCAATTTCAATTATAACATAACTGGTTATATTTTAACTTTAACTTTTTCTATACTTTATGAGATACATAAAATATTTAAAACAAATTTTCTTAATTTTGTATTCGAAACATGTACTCGCAATTTTTATTTTTTGTTTTTTTTGGCTTAATTGCACTTTTAGTCCTCCAATTTTGTCAATTTGGCGATTTTGGTCCCCCAACTTTTAATTTGGCGATTTTGGTCCCCCAATTTACGATTTGTAGCGATTTTGGTCCCCCAATTTACTAGATGGACACGTGTTAGCAGCCACGTCAGCACCGTTAACGGTGGAATTGACGGAGGGACCAAAATCGCTACAAATCGTAAATTGGGGGACCAAAATCGCCAAATTAAAAGTTGGGGGACCAAAATCGCCAAATTAAGAAAATTGAGGGACAAAAAGTGCAATTATGCCTAATAGTTAATAGCTGATTATAAGGTTTAAATGATTGATTATGTGAAAAATAATTTTGGTTACTATTTTTATCATGATGATATGGCTGAATTATTATTTATATAGGGTAGGTATGTTGTTGTAATTTTTCTAAATATATATGTAATTATGTGGTGTTTATATCTTAAATTCTCGAAGTGATTTCATGAAATAACAATTGAAGAAATGATTTTTATAAAAATTAATAATTCTGGGAATTTATTTATATTCTGGAAAATTTTATTGGCATGAGGATATATGAATTAAAATGATATTTCTATGTGTAATTATAATGTGCCTATGTGCCTATGTGTTTAGTGTAGTTTATAGTGTGAAAAATAAAGTTTTTTAAGTGACTGAAATTATTATTTTTCTGGAAAATCAAGTTGTTGTCCAGACTTGATATAAATTAGAAAATGTGACTATTTTTCTAAGTTATGGATATTTTTGAGTAATAGTTCTTAGTTCTTTGTATATAGGTGTTAGAACTTTAATTATGATGAAAATTGTGAGTAAATGCAACTTGCTTGTGTGGCTGTCCAGCAAGTTTATTTTTTTTATATAAGTCAAACTTTGGGATATTTTTATAGTAGAGTATGTATTTAAGCTATAGGAAAAAGTGACATATTTTTTTGATTAACTGTTTGAAAGAAAAGTGATTTTTGGGAATTAAAGTCTAAGCTGTTCAAACAAAAAAATATATTGTCTATGTGATTTGATTAAGTTTAGAAATTGTGATGATGTGATAAAAATAGGTGATTTTATGTAGTGGGAGTTTAGATGCATAATATGTATGTACTGATGTTTAAAAGTGATTTTTCTGTGTACAGTTTATAGTCTGTGATTTAATTTCATTTACGATAGAGAAAAATTATTTTGAACTTTGAATACTTGAGTTTATATTCTAATTGAGTTATATGTGTTTATAGTGTGATTATGCAAATTTTGTTTACTGCTTGGATTGATTTAAATGTTGCATCAAAGATGAGTACTTCTAATTCATGCTGTATGTATAGTCTGAAAATGGTAGTTGTTATAAGGTGTTTAAAAGAGAAATTTGTAGTAAAGGAAAAATTAAGATTTATTTTTAAGATGTTATGATTATGTTTTAAAAATTATGTTACGTTTGGAAAAGATTTTCATGATTTAAAAGCTAAAAAGAAAAAGTAATTTTTCTGATACAGTAATCTGTTTTTGATTTTCAAAAAGGATTAATTGATTTCAAGTATTGGATATTTTGAATACAAGTCTTTTTGGAATTCAAAGACGATTGGAGAAATTGTAATTGTTAAAAGGTTATGTATTTCAATTGGGTTGTTATTTTGAATAGTTATTTATAAATTCTATGATTTGGTAAAAGGTTCTCGTGTGGAAGCAAATAACGCGACTTCTAATCAAGCGGACACAAGTTCTTTAGCTGCATCTCTAGGTGAGAGAGTAGCCATCTTAAGACACAATGGCACCATGGTAACATTAGGACGATTTCGACCATCTCAAAAGTCAGAATCCAAGGTTGTTTGTTCGTATACGAGACGACAATTGATTGTCGGTGTTTAGTCGTCTACGTTACGACAATAACTTTATATTATTTGTCTGATTTATTGGATATGATATGTGATATATGATCCTATTTATTTATTTTGGAAATGATAAAAATATTATGTAGAGAAAGGATCAAAATGGAATTATAAATGGTTGAGAATATATTGATTTATGTATGGATAATTATTTGTGTAGTGGACCTGTAGTAAACCGAGCGAATAACCGACCATATCCTCATTACTCTAGTTAATATGACACTGAAGCAGGGCTTTCGGTCGGAAACATACACCGAGTAAATTGGGTACCTAACGAGAAGTTACATGCCAATGAGATTAACCCCGAGCACAGGATTCTCATCCTTATCCTTATCACTAAAAGTCTCATCGCGCTTAACTGCTTCCCCTGGATTCCCACGACTCTTGGTAAGATAAAAACCGTATTGGATGAAGTCTATCGCTTACAGGATTAACGGATATGATCTTATCATATCCTCTACGAATCCTATTTGAGTTCTTCCTCTTCAGAAGCCTTATCAGAACGGCCCATGGCATACAGGCAATCCCCTATAAGAACCACCATGCTATAGGGGCTAAGGTACGTCTTCTCATCCCTAAGTTGACACCAGCACACACGTTGTTGACAAGGGAGAACCTGATTATCCCAACTGGATATTCAGAAATCCTATAAAGTCCTACATTAATATCTTGATTAAGATCATTCTTCAAGGCTCTTCCATAGCTTTAAGGTTGATCTTGGTTAAGGACACGACATTGGCGCCGTCTGTGGGGAACTGAATAAAAAATCATTCCCACCACCACCATGGTCACTACCAGAAGTCAAGTTGGTGACCTCCGTGAACGCATCGCCCGCACCTGCGGCAGGCCCAGAAACGCTAATAATAATGAACCGCAGCCCCACTCAGCAGGCGATCTGCGTGACGCCCTCAACCACAATCGTGGGAATAATGGGCAACCACCACAAAGGTCTCAATCTGGGCTAGGGAGTGACCCCAGCCTCCAAACCATTCACAAAGCCAACCGCCACATAACCAAAGTCAGAATCATAGCGGTGGTCATGCTCTACACCCCCAAACGCCACTATCCTCCCATCCAAGGGCTGGGAGCAATCCCCAACCCCTTCAGGTATTACGTGCCATTCCACCTCCACCACCACCGCCACCTACACCACCACCTTCTACCCATGGTGACTCCAGTAGTACAGCTCCTACTACACGAAATACTTCTAGAATCACCGGAACCCGAGTACACCATGGGCGAAACACCCAACGCACTCACCTTAACCCACACAACCCCGATCATATAAGTACAACTCATAGAACCAGACTGAATCCAAGTAGATCTGCCCCAGGACATTCTCGTCATAGCCATTCCATTAGCAGATCATATGCAACTACAGCTTCCGCCAGAGCGAGGGAAATAGAGATGATTAATATTCTTAATAGGCAAACCACGTTAATCGAGCAACAAGGACGTGCTATTGCCGACCTTCAACAACAGGCTATGGCAAGGATCGCTCAAAACCAACCAACCATGGACCCCCAACCAACACCACTAATTCAGCTCCGCCACCGAATTCCCATGTTAACCCCACCACAAATGAAGATCAGAGTGATTTTCACCCTGATCATCCTTTCACCCCACATATCATGGCGTTTCAAACCCCTCAAGGCTATTTGGGCCCTACTAATGTCCCACATTATAACGGCCTAACTGACCCGGTGGACCATATTGTCTCTTTCGAAGGGGCAATGAACTATTATAGCGGAGGGGATGAAATGAAGTGTCGGGCCTTTTCCATGACCCTCGAACCATCAGTATTACGCTGGTACTCATCTCTCCCTCGGAATTCTGTTAATTCATGGGAGGAGATGAAAAGAGTATTTTTAAATAGATACACGGCTAGTTGTATTCAGCCTAGGTCGGACCACACTTTAGCAGCGGTAACCCAAAAGCAAGATGAATCCTTAAAAGATTACCTTTCACGGTTCCATACAGAGGCAAGTTCAGTCCCTCACTTGGCACCTGGTGTGGCGGTATTACTGTTCACTCAAGGTCTACAACCCGGAGATTTTAGAAAATCCCTGATTGGCAAACCTCCGAAGGATATGGCCGAGCTAAGGCAACGATCGAATAAATTCATCAATCTGGAAGAATTCCACAAAGGGCAGAAAATAAGAGAGGAAAGGCAGCGTGCCAACCCACGGGGTCAAAATAAGCAAAAACGTGACGAACGTTTTGGTGGCAGACAGGAAAGGAACGATCGAGATCGACGACTTCCTCCCCGGAATAAGTTTCAGGATTACACGCCTCTTACTGTTCCGAGGAGTCAGATTTTAAGAGAAACTATGCAATTCGACTTACGCTCGGCTCAAAGACCTCCGTCTTTGAGAAAAGGCGCACATCGTGATAGGTCGAAATATTGTGACTTCCACAGAGGTTATGGCCACACTACTGACGAATGCATATGGCTACGTGATTTGATTGAAGAAATGATCAGAGATGGCAAGCTATAGCAGTACATCAGGGACACAGCCGGCCGAAGGAACAGGAACAGATCTCAATCTCCAGTAAAACGTAAACGCCAGAGAAGCAGGTCGCCAGACGATCGGAGTAGCGGGAAACAGAGAACCGACCCTACCCCGGTTCCCGAGTCCAACACCAATAAAAATGATTTCCTGGTTAACACTATTGCGGGAGGTTTTGCCGGAGGAGGGGAGAAGAAAGCCGATAGGAAAAAGTACATCAACCAGATCTTGGCAGTCAGTCAAAAACCGATCGCCAAGAGATCAACAAAAAACATTCCCATTATTTTTGACGACGAGGATTTGGATGGAATACTCCCAGGCCATAATGATCCCATGGTAATAACTGCTCTGATCGGAAATTATGAGGTAAAACGGGTTTTTATTGATCAAGGTAGTTCGGCGGATATAATGTTTTTCCCTTTGTTCAAAGCTTTGAGACTCAGGGAATGTAATCTCACTCCCTTTGAAGTTGAACTGATTTGTTTTACTGGAGACACTGTTGAGCCAAAAGGTTACATTCAGCTCCCTGTAACCCTTGGACAATAGCCTTCAGCTAGGACCGAGATTGTGAAGTTTTTGGTTGTGGATTGTCCGACAGCCTACAATGCAATTCTTGGAAGAACTTCTCTGCAGGCCTTTGGAGCGGTTGTGTCAACAGTTCATTTGGCCATGAAGTTCGTCGGAACTGATGACAGAGTAGTAACGGTGAAGGCCGAACAGGACACAGCAAGAAAATGTTATAATGCTAGCCTAGGAAAAGTGAAGAGCAAGGATCCGAACAATCTGGAAAGAGTTTCTTTGGGTAAGGGAAATGTGAATTTGGCGGATTTGGATATGCGGGACCAATCCGACAGAAATAGACCGACCCCAAAGGGACAGTGGGAGTTCTTGACGCTATCTGACGACCCTCTCAGACAAGTGAAAATTGGTGCTGATTTGCCCACGGGCGTTAAAGAAGAATTGGCCGCTCTATTAATTGCAAATAAGGATTTGTTCGCTTGGACGTCAGCTGATATGCCTGGAATCGACCCCAATTTTATTTGTCATAAGTTGAGCATCGTACCAGGGTCGAAACCAGTGGCGCAACGCAAAAGGAAAGTTAGCGCGGAAAAAGCCATGGCAATAGAAGAAAAGGTTGCTGAACTACTCCGAGCAGGCTTCATTCGGGAAATTGACTACACAGATTGGTTGGCAAACACCGTCTTAGTCAAAAAACCCAATGGAAAATGGAGAATGTGTGTTGATTACACAGACTTGAACAAAGTCTGTCCTAAAGATCAATACCCACTCCCTGTTATTGACAAACTCGTCGACAGTTCAGCTGGTTACAAACTCTTATCGTTTATGGATGCTTAGTCTGGTTACAACCAGATTCCAATGTTCCCAGCCGACCAGGACAAAACTACATTTGTCACTGATAGGGCCACTTACTGTTACAACGTTATGCCATTTGGGTTGAAGAATGCGGGAGCTACTTATCAAAGGATGATGAACAAAATTTTTCAGGGTATGATCGGTTCAAATATGGAGGTATACATAGATGACATCATCGCCAAAAGTAGACAACAAGAGAATCATGCCAAGGACCTCACAGCAATACTCGATCGGGTAAGGAAATATTCCATGAGGTTGAATCCCGAGAAGTGTGTATTTGGGGTTCCGGCCGGTTCTTTTCTCGGATTTATGTTAACCGAGAGAGGAATTGAGGCTAATCCTGATAAATGTAAAGCAATCCTTGATATGAGGAGCCCAGCAAGTTTGAAAGAAGTTCAACAACTCACGGGTCGAGTGGCAGCACTCTCTAGGTTCCTGTCCCAAGTCGCTCGAAAAGCCTTGCCATGGTACCAACTCCTCAGGAAAAATAAGGATTTCCTGTGGGATGAACACTGTGAACAAGCTTTTATTCAATTAAAAGAATATCTTTCAAGCCCACCCGTCCTCCACAGTCCTCTTCCTGGGGAGAACCTCATCCTATACATGTCAGTGGCCGAGACAACAGTCAGTTCAGTTCTGGTACGAGATGATTCAGGCACTGAGGCTCCGATCTATTATGTTAGCCGAGCACTTCAAGGATCAGAGTTGAGGTATCAGAGGCTTGAGAAACTTGCGTATTGTTTGGTCACATCAGCTCGGAGATTGAGACAGTACTTTCAGGCACATAAAATATTGGTGAGAACCGCTCAACCTATTAGACAGGTTCTTCATAAACCCGACCTAGCTGGCAGAATGGTTTCATGGTCTATCGAACTTTCCGAATTCGACATTACCTATGAACCAAGAAAAGCAATGAAGTCACAAGTACTAGCGGATTTCGTTTCCGAATTTACGGATGTTCCTTCTAACAGCTCTCATAGTCTTTGGTCAGTCTACGTGGATGGATCAAGTAATAGGAAAGGCGCGGGGGCTGGAGTAATCATCGAAAACCCCGAGGGACTATCCATGGAGTACTCACTGAAATTTGAGTTCCAGACGTCAAATAATCAAGCAGAATACGAGGCAGTTCTGGCAGGCCTCAAGATGGTGCGTGAGTTTGGAGCGGAACAAGTGTCGATTTTCAGCGATTCACAACTGGTAGTTTCTCAAATCAAGGGCCAGTACTCGGCAAAGGAGCCCATTCTGCAGAAATATCTGGAAGAGGTAAAGCGAATCATCTCCAACTTTTCTGAGTTTAATAATTCCCATGTTCCGAGAGATTCAAACTCCCGAGCGGATATTCTGTCCAAGTTAGCAAGTACAAAAGGGTCGGAAAATAACAAAACTCTGATACAAGAAACTGTTCCCCGACCTAGTGTCATTTTGGCGGTCTCAATATCTCAGTCATGGATGGACCCAATTCTCACTTACTTGCAACATGGGTTTGTCCCTCAAGATCAGTCCGAAGCTCGGAAGTTGGTGGAAAAGGCTGCCCAATACACAGTTTTAAACGGAGTCTTATACAAAAGAGGTTTTGGATCCCCCATGCTCAGATGTGTCAATCCATCCCAAGCTGAGGAAATCCTGGAGGAGATTCATGGTGGCATTTGCAGCCATCACATGGGAGGGAAGTCCTTGGCGAAAAAAATAATCAGAGCAGGCTATTTTTGGCCTACACTGCAGAAAGACGCTATGGAACATGTCAAGAAATTTACTCAATGCCAATTTCACAGTGACGTTCATCAAAAGCCTGCTGAAGAGTTACACTTTCTCGGCGCGCCTTGGCCTTTTTACCAATGGGGCATGGACATCATAGGAAAGTTTCCCACTGCTCCAAGCCAACTCAAATTGGCAGTAGTGGCAATTGATTACTTCACCAAATGGATCGAGGCAATGCCGTTAGCAACAATCTCAACTGCTCGAATCCAATCCTTCTTTGTCAAAGAGGTAATTTCTCGGTTTGGGGTACCACACGCCATAGTCAAAGACAACGGATCTCAGTTTGCAGCATCTCACTTCCAACAATTAGCAGCCGACTTAAATATTACTCACTATTTTAGTTCTGTTGAACACCCACAAACAAATGGGTTAGCCGAGGCGGCCAACAGAACCATCTTAGATGGGATCAAAAAGAAGCTCGGAAATGCTGCTGGCACTTGGGCAGATAAACTTCCGAGCGTCCTGTGGTCACACAGGACTACAGTACATTCGACCACAGGAGAAACCCCTTTTCGTTTGACATACGGCTGCGACGCAGTCATCCCGATCGAAAAGCATATCCCCACCTTCAGGACACTTGAGCGTCCCTAAGAAACAAACGACCATTTGATCAGTGAAGAGCTGGTGTTGTTAGAAGAAGTCCGGAAAAATGCCGTAGCCCATGAAAGAAAAATGAAGGAACGGCAGGCTCGGGAATACAACAAAAAGGTCCGCCCAAGAAGTTTCGAAGTGGGTGACTTAGTCCTCCGCCGAGCAGATATTGGCAAAGGAAATGCGGGAGTCGGAAAGCTGAAACCAAACTGGGAAGGTCCATACCGAGTGAAGGCTAAATCTGGATCTGGAGCATACAAGTTGGAGACTCTCTCGGGCACGGAAATTGGTAACACATGGAACGTGTCCAAACTCAAAGATTATTACAGTTAAACTTCTATTTGGTTTTCACAATCTAGGATAGTTTGTTTATCATCAATTAGGGTAGTTCATTTCTTATGTTTGAATAAAATGAAGGGTAACAACCTTCTCAGCTTAGAAACGTTTGTTAGAAATCGAGATGTTAGGGATTTGTTAGTCGATGAATAACTTCATTTTTGTATTCGCGTATCAGTAAATGCATCAGTTTTTGAAAAGTCTTTTGTTTGAACATTGTGATGTGACACGCTACTCATTTGGAACGACTAGCCACCGAGCCAAATCGAGACACAAATCTTTACAAGAGTTCATCAACGTACACATAGAACGCCCGAATCCAGGAAACTACTTTCCTTGCTTCGCGGTCCGAGGGTCCCGCTTTGGCTAAAGTCGGCGATCCAAGTTCTACTCACAATGAATTATGCAATTTAAATAACGAAACGTAACGAACGAAATAGCTATGATATCATTATCATAAGGTGCAAAATAAGCTAACTTGTCCAAAACAGTGCTCAATACGAGCGAAAACAAACGGACATAGCTTGTTCAGCAAAAATAAATGCAAGATAAAGTAAATTGTTCAGCAATGCAAGGAAAGTGTCAAGTTAAAATGCTCGGAATACATTGAGCAAACAACAGAGTGATAGAACAGCAATGGGATGGAACATCATTCTTCAACATCGGATAAAACAACTTGAGAATCATCAAAATCTGGTGCCTCGATCAGATCCTCAAGAGGATTAGAAAGATCCTCAGCTTGCAGATCCACCTCCACCTTGGAAGCAATGTCAATCAATTTCCCATTTTGAACGGTATGATATGGATGAGCCCCAACCACCCTAAATTCCAATTCAGGGTTCAAAAATTGAACTTGCTGAATGGCCGAAACAAAGGCGTCATCAACCGCTTTGCTCCAATTGTAAAAGTTGGTTTCTGCCTTCTTTTTATGAGTAAGGGCTTTCTCCTTCCACTTTTGAGTAATGACGACAGACTTCTCAACCTCAGACTTTGATTCATTCAGCTTCTGTTGAAACATTTGAGCCTCTTTCTTCATGTTTTCCTCAACCTCTTTCTTCTTAACCTCAGCAGTCTTCAGTAAAACCTTCAAAGAATCTTTTTCTTTGACCAACTCCCCCTTATCAGCCTTCAGGTTTTCCAACTCGTTTTTCACTCGGATCAGCTCATCCGAGAGACTGGCTTCTTGAGCAGCCGAAAGATCCCGATCTTCCCTTTGTTTGTCGTTATAGCCAGTGAAAAGACCATCAGGATTTTTGGCCAAGAAATAAGCAAGGTTGGCCCCCCTGAGGAGATACTTAGCAAGTGTCAGTATTCAGTGTTCCAAAACGAGTGCAATTCGATTCGGGGCAGATGTACCTCCCAAATCTTTCATCAAATTGCACATCCCATATGGATGTGTCAGGAGGATTCTCGGCAGAAGTTGGAGCAGCAGCAGTGGTACCAGCAGTAGGAGCGGCAGTTGGTCGAGCACTTGGTCCCTCAGTCCTTGGGTTTACGCCTTCGGTTACTTTTTCCTTTCCTTTGTCCACTCGTCGGCGTCGCTGAAGGGGTTGATGAGGAGAAGTTGATTGAGCTTGACCACCAGGGGCCATAGAAACAGTAGAAGCAACAGCAACTGTATCGGCGGCTGGCCGAGGAGAAGCCCCGGCAGCCGAGGCAGAAGGAGTTGGGCTAGAAGTACTCAAGCTTGGAGTACTCAGATTTGAGGATCCAGAAGTGGCGGGAGTTTTTCTCTTCTTACCACCTTGACCTTCAACCAGAGCTGCCAGGCGAGCCGCCATGTTTTCTGCAAACAAAACATATAGACGTTAGCGCCGATGAAACCACAAATTCAAAGAAAAACAAAACCAATAGATATAAGAGCCGATCAAACCACAAAATTGAAAAGCAAAATAAATACACTATACCAAGCTCCATTTTAACTTCAGAAGAAGGGATGTTCACAATATCCCTCGTCTCTATCATCCCATTCTTCTGCAAGTAACTTTCAACCGACCGACAAACCTCCTTTTCAAATTCAGCAAGTTCCTTCCAGTTAGAAGAGTAGGATGTGATTGATCGATTAAAGAAACTGGCACTCCATTGAAGAGGAAACAACGGAAGTGGTCGTCTTTCCCCAGGTCGGGTAAACCAGCAGACCCTTGTACCATTAAAGTTATACTTAAAGAAAAAAGGTTTGAATCCCTTCCAGGACTCAGAGTATTTGGTAAATAAAGCATATCCTCTGCGAGACTTCAAAGAAACCCAGGGTTTCTTAGCCGAACCTTTCTCAAATGAATTACACTGTGGAGCAAAAAGATGGAAAAAGATACGAATATTACAAGCCCAATTCATGGCTGAGCAAACCTGTTCAAAAACCTTCACAAACGCCCATGCGTTCGGATGCAGCTGGGTAAGGGCCACCCTTAGGAAATTCAGAACCCCCATCTCAAAATCAGTAAAAGGCAGCCTTATACCAAGTCGAGTGATCACCTCTTCGTAAAAATAAAAGCCTGTACTACCCTCAGGAATCTTGGTGCAGACTCTCTCATTCTCACTCATCAGAGTAATGGAGTACAAATTCCCTGTGTTATCTCCTGGACATGGCAAAATTATGGCTCGTGTTTGGTCTAGTGATTGATGTGTCTTAAGCTCTGATTGAGTGCCAAGAACCTCTCGGTCCACCCAGTCGTATTCAGCTAAATCTGGTGGAAGAGGGTACAAGTCGGGATTAGTATCACACTTTCTCTTTATACCTGAGGAAAAGGGGGCACACTTGGAGTCAGAACCACAAAAACTTGATCAAATACTTACAGTCGTTTTGGGAACACCTCCCTTTTTGGGAAGAATTTCCCAAAACCGATTGAGATGTCTAATACCTCTATGAAGCATCCTTAACCTCCTTTGTTCTACCCTTTCGGCGATCCTATACTGAATCACACCTTGCCTGAACTCCCTCAAAGTCCGAGGGAAATGCATGGCTATCGGTTTAACACAAACCTCGGGGTTCCCTCCCTTATGTTTTCTTGGCACATCAGAGTTTACAGATTCCTCACTCATGACAAACGGCGCTCCAGTACCAACCCTAAGAAGTTAAGTGTAGAAAAGCGTAAAGCAAACCTAAGAAATTCTACAGCGATCACTCAATAGACGGTAAAGCGGATAAAGAAGTTTGAGGGGCAAGTGAGGTATCATAGCAACAACAACAAAACGATTTGGGGCTTTCACTGAACTCGGAAAGTAAACCCCACAATCCAGAAAAGCCAAAAATAACACCCTAAAAACCCAGAAAGAATGACATCCTCAAGACCCAGAAAAAATAACACTCGCAAAACCAAGAAAACCCAAAAAACCCAAAAATGTGTAGAGTTTTTCAAAACCATAAAAGTAAGTAAACCTAGGAAAATACAAAGGCGATAACACGCCTTACACGAAAATCAGAGTAAGGAAAAACAGCAATAAAGCATAAAAAAGCAAAATCCAAAGGAGTGCAGTAAACAAGTAATAATGATCGCATGCAAGAACAAGGAATACATCAAAATAGCAAAAATAGAAATGCTTTGAAAGAAAAAGTTCAGTTACCTGGTGATAGTAAAGGGTCAGGAAGAACATCGAAGATTGAGATATGAAAGGCTAAAAGAAGTGCAGAAGAAACGTCAATCAAGACTCTGGCAAGAAGCGGTGCAAGGAAGAAGATTTTGTGCAGTTTCATTTCTGGTTTCCTATTTCTCAGGAGAACGTACGATGAAGAAAGAGAAGAAATGATTAAGTGAGAAACCGCCCTTTGATTTTCCTTTAACTTCCCTCCACTATCTCAAAAAGTTTGGGCTTTAGATGAAAAAAGCCCATTAGGCGCTTGAAAAGCTAGTACGTGGCACCTCTGATGGGTTTGAAATCATAACGGTACGATTCCCGATAAAATTAAAGACACGTGTACACTCAGGAAAAAATGGAAGGTCACTCCAAGGTCAGTCAAGCGACAGCCTTGATCGAAGCACAGTAAGGCTCGGATTTCCTCCTCAAATCATTGAAGAATTCAGTCGAAAAACAATTCGTTCGTCTCATAAGCTCGGCAGGACTCGAATCATCCAACCGAGCTTGGGGGGCTTATGTAGTGGACCTATAGTAAACCGAGCGAATAACCGACCATATCCTCATTACTCTAGTTAATATGACACTGAAGCAGGGCTTTCGGTCAGAAACATACACCGAGTAAATTGGATACCTAACGAGAAGTTACATGCCAATGAGATTAACCCCGAGCACAGGATTCTCATCCTTATCCTTATCACTAACAATCTCATCGCGCTTAACTGCTTCCCCTGGATTCCCACGACTCTTGGTAAGATAAAAACCGTATTGGATGAAGTCTATCGCTTACAGGATTAACGGATATGATCTTATCATATCCTCTACGAATCCTATTTGAGTTCTTCCTCTTCAGAAGCCTTATCAGAACGGCCCATGGCATACAGGCAATCCCCTATAAGAACCACCATGCTATAGGGGCTAAGGTACGTCTTCTCATCCCTAAGTTGACACCAGCACACACGTTGTTGACTAGGGAGAACCTGATTATCCCAACTGGATATTCAGAAATCCTATAAAGTCCTACATCAATATCTTGATTAAGATCATTCTTCAAGGCTCTTCCATAGCTTTAAGGTTGATCTTGGTTAAGGACACGACAATTTGGTAATGATTGGAATGGTTATTCCTATGGAAAGGACTTGGTATATGTTGGGAACTGAACTATGACAAGAAAATATGAGGAATGATTATTTGAATCTTGTGGAAATTTGAGAATCGTTGTTAGTGTACAGTGAGGGTGCAAGCGGCACAATAACTTTGTTATATCCCCTTAAGTGACTGGCCACGTGAATGACTTTGTCGTGGTTTCATGTCTTGTGGAATCCACTGTACTATAGGGAGGTGTTTGCTGTGGTCCCTTAGAGGTCGAGACCTGTTAGGAGCGCGGCTTAGAATGGGTCGACCAACTTAGGATAATAAAGACTTAAAAGACTCTAAGCTTAAATCCTTTCTAACTACACGATGAGAGTGAAGTAGTGGAGAGGAAAGATACCGTATACTTGGAGGTCTGACATCCCTCTAAGTGGTGATTGCGATAGGGGAGGGCAAGGACGGTGAAACGTCAAGAAGCCTAAGAGCGCTTCCCTAGGCGGGACGAGGTTACAATGATCAAGGTCACAGGCGGGCATTGATCGTAGCAAGAACTGCAATGCGAACTAGGGATAGAGCTGTCGCCCCCTTGAGCAAATCTTAGATGGTGTAGAGGGAATCCGAATGGGACTAGAAGCCATTGTTTTTGTGAAATGGGGAAATTATGAAATGATATTTTGTTTTCCTGGCCAACAAGGCGTGGTTGCAGCTGGTACGTACCCTTTGGCTTCGATGTCAGCATGGCTTTGATTCCTGTGCATCCCATCTGCTTTCCGAACTAGGACGTGGTTGGATATTGAAGGAGGAGATGTATCGTGTGTGCTAATCTACCCCCTTGCCTCAATGATTTCCCTCCCTAAATCATTGATGGTTGTGAAAGACTTAGTGGAAAGTTTATGAGTGTGGAATTCTCAAGTAATGATGTTAAGTGGTTATAATGATGAGTTATAAAGATAAAAGTGATAATGATATGATATGGTGAATATATGGTAATGATGAGACGTTAATGTTATAATGAAAAGTTAATGTCATATTATAATAGTATGTGTTTGGTTTTAGTGTGATCCATGGCATAAGCCCAAGCCGTCGACGACATTGTTCGTTTGATCGTTAACTCTCTCTCTCTCTCTTCTCTTCCATGTACTTGTTTCTATGGTAAACTTTAGATGGCGGACCAAGTGATGCAATTGGTGATGTCCCCTTTGGCGGGAGGACAGTGGGTTAGGACAGCTAATGGATGGATATGGGAGGGGCCGACAAGACTCAGTTTTGTGGACAGAGACCATGTGCTTCGCGGAGTAGCTACTGACCGTGTCGAAATTCATTTTCTGCTGAGAGACTTTATGCTGGGTGGACCCAGGGATTTTCATCAGAATGAACCACCTGTCGATAACAATATTGGTGAGGAAGAGGACCCCAAGGAGGATCCAGAAGAAGATCCAGAAGAAGATCCGGAGGAAGACCCAGCAGAGAATCCAAACGACGATGAGTAGTGTCGGCTTGTAGTAGTGTATGGTTTTTGTTTATGAGTCAAGGATGGCAAGACCCTCTGATAACTATATGTAGCCCAATGTGGGATTTATTTTTATCTTTTAATAATTCTATTTTGAGGATAATGGCTTTTATGCCGAAACAATTCATGTTGAATCAGTTTATGAATGAAATTAATTTTCCGCAATTATACTATCGCATTTTGGTGAATGAATTATGGTGATAACGTGACACTTCAGTTTGGAGATTAAGTCAAGAGAAAATGTTTTCATACAATCAAGTTAAGAAGGAAATGTTTTGGAAATTACTTTGAAAACTAAATTAAAGTTTTGGAAACTAAGATAGTGTTAGAGCAATATGCAAACCTTTTACGAATAAAATAAAATGTGAGAAATGTTTTTATAAAAAAAAAATGGCGCAAATTTTTAGTGAAAATTGGGTTTCAAAATTGGGGTGTTACAATAAGCCCATTAACACTTATATATAAATATTACTTAAATCACATACTTAGCACAAAATTAAATTAAATATATAAACAAAATTAATTTATTTTTCTAAATGACACAATTAAATCGGGCCTAAAGTGGGGGTCTCACAATCCTCCCCAACTTAGAGATTTCTTGTCCCCGAGAAATACAGACAATACCGACAACAACTTACTAGATTCATACACATAGATCACTTCCGACAACCATATTCATACCTTACGTGCTTCACACGACTTCCGTCGAGGCACTTCGTACATTCCGATCCATGCTATTGATGAGACGCCGTACAAGAGTTGAATTGAGTATAAGTTTCAAGAATCCAAAAATAGTAAAGGTTTGGTAGGTATGGGCTTGATCAAAAATAGTGTAACTCAAATGTGAATCTTTGGGGTAAGGAAAATTTGTCTTTTCAAATTTTTCGTATTTCTGTGGTAGAGAAGGATCGATTTGTATGCACAACATTACCGCAATCACTAATAATAGAACTACTTCACACCGTCGTACTACCAAGGTTACATTCTAGTACTTGTTACTAAGCAATATCCTATGACACATGACTCCCCAACTTGGGTTGAACTTATACAATACTATCCATTGACTCATACTTATCCTAATTTGCCTTAAAACTTTACTCACTTCATAATAAACAACCCTTCATTTCCTACCTTGGTTCTATCTTAGGAGTCGACTCACACTCTTACTTTCAAGGTTTTGAGCTGACATTCTGAAGTAGGCTCTATTCTTGCCCCCATGACCTCCTATAATTCCGGTGTTATGCATACAAATGTCATTTCTTCCACACAGAGGGTTTAGTTGGGGTCACAATATTTTGGTGATAGAGAACTTGAATTCAAAGTTTTGTCGAGAGCTTTGTGGGTCATATCTTCAAAGACTGAGATATTTCTGGTAAGAAGGAATATTTTTGAAGTTTTGAAGGGTATAATCTTTGTTTTTAGGGTAAAATCAAGCTCAAAAGTTGACAAAATAGAATTTGGTATTTCACAAAGATACAACAAGGCAGGATGGGGTTCTTTCTTGAACTCAATTTGTTGTCCAACTCTGACAGCTTCCCCCAGTAGTTGATTCTTTCCACCCATTCAAGCACACATTCAAGCACAAACATTCATTGTACTCACAAAGTTTTCAGCATTTCATTATGACATAGGAAATAAGAAAAGGGATAATCTTCGATACTACCGTTCAAAAGGCAAAATCATAACAAAATCATTATCCAAGAACACATAAAATAGAAAACATCACTCAAAACAACCAAAGATCTATGGCTATAGGTATGGTCACTACTTCTCTTGACCATAATGAAGACCCTTCCATATTCCAGCAGGCCTATTAGAACCCATCTCGCGTTTTGGCTCTTGGCAATCCTTTGAAATGTGTCCCGGTTTGTTATAGTTAAAGCAGTTCGGATTTTTATAAGGGCAATACGGTCCATAGTGGTTCTTATTGCAGCAGTTGCACAACGGAATCACACCTCCTTGACCTTTCCCACAATTTTCAACACTACGTGCACTACTATTGTTGATTTTGTTATTGGGGTGATTCCCACGACCTCTTTTGTTGTTATGATGATGCTGATTCCGACTATTGTTGTCGTTACAACCACCCTGGGATCTCTCTCTTCCAAGCCGATTGCTTCTCCTACCACCTCCTTGTTCATAAGGGCCTGAGGATCCGAACCAATCGTTGGACTTCCTGTGTTCTGCTGATTGCCTTATCGGTCCTCCACTTCCATCTTGAGCCACATGCTTCGCTGCTGAATTCTTGGACGATAAACTACTTTCCACAATCCTTCCTTTGTTTACGAGAGTCGAGAACACGGTAATCTCTAAATGAGCTAAAGCTTGCTTGATCTCAGGCTTCAATCCATCTAGAAACTTAGCGCATTTCGACCCCTCGTTCCCAGCTTCTTCATAAAAAGGCATAAACCTTGCCAAATTCTCAAACTTTGCCGCATATTCTCCTACACTCATGGTTCCTTGTTCTAATTTTAAAAATTCCATCTCCTTAGCCGTCTTAAGATACTCCGGAAAATACTTATCCAACACCATCCTCTTAAACCGATCCCAAGTGATTGCCTCTCCAGCTAATCCTTGCCTAGCGTTGCGCCACCAGTTGGCCGCTTCTCCCGTCATCATGTAACCAGCATACGCTATCTCTTGCTCGTCAGTGCATTGCACCATTCCTTCGAAAATCCTATCCATATTTGCTATCCACTCTTGCGATTCATCTAGCGCACAACCACCCTTAAACTCTTTCGGGTTACGGCGACAAAACTCATCCAAACCCCTAATTCCTTGTCCACCAACATTCGGATTCTGCTGCAGCTGCTGGTGCATCAAGTTCATGTTGTTGCCTACTCCAGCCAAAACTGCTGCCATTTGAGCTATCACTGCTGCTTGGTCATTCTGGGGTTCATTCGCTTGTCGACGGGCCATTGCTGTACTACCACACAAGTAGATTCAACCCTTTAGGTCGAGCAGAGATTGACACACCAATTAGCCCAACCTAAATTTACCCGCTAACACATAATCACACAAGGCCACACAAGAAAAAAAATCATACTATGCTACATACATACAGAGTCACACAAGGAAAGCATATAAGGTTATGCTTAAGGCCACTAAGGACAACCATTGCTAAACTACCAAACAGAGTCACACAAGGAAATCATATAAGGCTATGCTTAAGGCCACTAAGGACCACCATTGCTCTGATGCCACTAAATGTAACACCCCAATTTGGATAAAGAATTTTTAGCAAAAATTCACGCCATTTTTTTTATAAACAATGTTTATTTTCTAACATCTTAATAAAAAGGATTTTCATCATCTGAGTTTAACTTTCGAAATAACTTAATTTAAAAAATATGCTTTCATACCATTCTATTCCAAACTGAGACATTACAAAACACCTTTCCAAAAATGACATTATTTTTCTCTAATGGTTTCCTTGAAAAACATTTAGTTATATTAAAATTTGCAGTAATACCATTGATACAAAATTATACTGAATAGGCATTTCATTAAAATGGTCATTACCCAAAAAGGCATGACATTGATTACAATGAAGATTTTAAACAAAAGGATCTATGCCAATATTAAGAGTACATTAGTCTTATCAGAGCAGACTCTATCTACCTAAATCTTATGACATTAAACTACTCTCAACAGCAGGTGTCTCCACTTGTCCTTCTTCTTGAACTTCCTCCTCATCAGGTTCCTATATCTCAAAGTCTTCCTGAAGATCATCAGGCTCCCAAATAGTTGCATCTTCTTCTAATTCCTTATTCATCATCTCCATGTTATGCTCTTCTTCTAACACTTACTCTTGAAACTTCTCTTGAATTCCTTCGTCCGGAATATCCATAAATCCTTCCCATGTCCATCTGCTCGCAATTCCCAAAATCTTCCAAAGACGCTACTCCACTATTCGAACTATCTATCCGACATATAACGGGATCTGCCATCTGTGGACATTATCCCCAATGTCCACAGAGAAGGGGAAAGCAGAGAGAGTAAGCGATCTGGACGATATAACAGGCATAAACAACATAGATACACAGACTTCATCATGCTTCATCATAACAGCATGTTCTTTTCACAACAATACTTATTTCATTATTCTCTTAATAGATTTCAAATGTTTTATCACAATCTTTGATAAACTTTCTCAATTCACTTATCTGGAACCATAACATAGCTGTCAATGATTTAGGGAGGGAAATCATTGAAGCGAAGAGTGAGTCAGCACACACGATACATCTCCTCCTCAATATCCAACCACAACCTAGTTTGGAAAGCAGATGGGACGCACAGGAATCCTAACCACACAGGCATTGATAGTCAAAGGGTACGTACCAAGCTGAAGCCACACATTTGGCCAGCAAAACAAAATACAATATCATTATTTCACAAAAAGCAATGACTTCTAGCCTTGATTCATATTCCCTCTCACCATCTCCGATTTGCTCAAGGGGGTGACAGTACTTTCTCTAGTTGATCGTGTAGTCCTTGCTACGACCATGTCCCACAACCGAAAGACACGTCATTGTAGTCTTGTCCTACCTAGAGAAGCACTCGAGGCTTCTTGACGTTCACCGTCCTTGCCTTCCCCTATCACAATCACCAATCGAAGATACACCGGTCTCCTAGTATATGGTATCTTTCCTCTCCACTACTTCTCTCTCAACGCGTAGTTAGAAAGGATTAAAGCTTAAAGTCTTTTAAGTCTTATATTAACCTAATTTGGTCGACCCATTCTAAGCCTCGCTTCTAACGGGCCTTGACCTCTAAGGGTAACAGCAAACACCTCCCTATGGTACAGTGGATTCCACAAGACTCGAAACCACGGCACAGTCAACCACGTGGCCAGTCACTTAAAGGGGATATACATCAAAAGTTATTGTGCCGCTTGCACCATCACTGTACACTAATACGAATCTCCACAAAATTAATGATTCTCATATTTTCTTTTCATAGTTCATCAAAAGATACCAAGTCCTTTCCATAGGAAAACCGTTCCAATATATCAAATAATCTTTCAACAGATTAAACCATGATTTTCATAAACATATCCAAATATACTTGATACTTTATCACATGTTCTCTTATCATTTCCAATACCATAATCAGCAGCATAACTTTAAATTATACAACAGATCATAACAAAATAAAATCAAACAATCAATATAAAGTTACTGTCGCAACGTAGAACGACTAAGCACATCACAATCAATTGTCGTGTCGTATCTTGACGTGTAACTTTGGATTCCGACTTTTGAGATGGTCGAAATCATCCTAATGTTACCTTAGTGCCATTGTGTCTTAAGATAGCTACTCTCTCACCTGGATGTGAAGCTAGAGACCACTAATTCTGATTACCCGTCTTTGCTTCACTCGAACCTTATACATTGATAATACAATTCCAAGGACCAATCAATTATACATTCACAAAACGATAACTTAACCAATTGAATCCTTTTTCAAAATTCATAAAAAAAATCGTAGATCATAAAATAATATTAGTAACTTAAAACCTCTTTGAAAACCAAAAACATATTACTGCCTCAGTAAAATCACTTTTTCTTTTAGCTTTTAAAATCATGAAAACCTTTTCCAAAAATAATATATCTTTTTGAACTTTATTATCACTTCTCAAAAATAAACTCCAAAACTTTAATCACTCAAAACTCATCTCTAATTATCTTATAACAACTACCATTTCAGATAAATTATACAGTCAGAGTTAAAATCATTTAAAAATCATTTTCAAATACTACTACCATATTTTAACTTAATAACTCAAGCATTTTCCAAATGATTCGAAAACTCATTTTAAACACGCCATAAATTTAACATGTAACTAAATATATAATACTTGGTCACTCATATTTTTATTTACATAAAAATCATAACCAAAAACTTATATAACAACTACCATGTCATTACTAACATAAACAACTAAACTACATTATTCTAACTTGATGCAACATTTTTAAGAAATTGGGACAACAACTAATATCCATTTAAAAATCATTTTCATCACATAAACAAATAACCTAACTCATAAACAAATATCTCTAATCAGAACTCATGGATTTTTCCAAGTCAGCAATGATTATTTGAGCTAATGCAACTTAATAGAGTTTATGGACAGCATGAAATATAAGTACAAAGAGTCATTTTGATACATTTATCTAACATGAATAAACACATCACACATTTGAGAAATTTAGTCGTACACTTAGGCAATTCAGATAATTACTTTTTGGGTTTACAAGTAGTTGCTCGACAGCAAAATAAAAATCCATTTTTCTCATACATATAAATACACACCAACCACATAACACACAAGCAATTTAATCATTAAAAATCACATAACCACATTACAAGCACACCTAATTTATATAGAACATAACTCATGTACTCAAAGCTAAAAACATATATATATATATATATATATTTTCTAAAGTTGAAGCAATTTTAATTACAAGTTCTAAACAGAATAGAAAAATCAGTACATTCAGGCATCCCAATTCCTAACACATAAAATCACATTTTTTTTTATCAAATCAATCAATTTACTAAACCATTAGAACATTTAAGCATACATTCACAAAATCACTTCCATAATTCCTTTTGAACTCTATATACATATACTAAAGATCCAAACATAAAATTCACATACTAATTCATTCCAGATCAATTTCTATTGTTGATGCAACAAATTTATACTTTTGGACAACACACTACAAGCCTTAAAAATGACTTTTCTCACAATTGGTTTATCAAAAAGACATGCCACCTTTCCCTAAAATTTCCTTACCATTTCCATTATAAACATATGATTAGATATGAGTTTAATAAAATAGTTTTGCTTGCTGGACAACCACCAAAATTCAGTTGCATCACTTCTAGAAATTGAAACAAACATGTTCTAACATCCAGATACAATTATAAATAAGTTAAGCATTGCAAAACACATACAAAAATTATCATTTGGGATCTCATAGTCAAATAAAAATTCTTTTTCAGGTGTCAATTATTTTTCTAACAATTACATAATTTATTTCATGTACACACATCAGTACAACGACATCATATAACCATTTAAGCACTTAGAAATTTAGCAAAATTTATTCTTTCTTATCAAAATAATTTTCGGCCATACAAAATAAAAATAGAAAAGAAATATCAATTAATAAACACATATATATCTTATTCATATAATTTCATACCTTTAAAAAATTTACTTAAAACATCAATAAAAATAGAAAATAAGCACTTTTGAGTAAAATTACTTTTTGTACTGCACTTAATCAGTATAGTTTATCAATCCATATAGTCACATAAACAATAAGTAAATCAATCACTTTTGTAATCACATCAAACATCATCAGATACACATAATTACTAAAACAAAATAACATATAAAATTTTTCTATTATTCTTAAAAGAAAACATAGACCTCACGGCCTACACACACATCACAATTTTATATATTTTTTTGTTCATTATCATTTGCTTATTAATCATGTTTTCATACTTATAATCAAAGAAGAATCAAAACAACAATACAATACAGATGAAATCAAAAATTCTCAAAACAGACAAACTTTTTATCAATTACAATTTCAGAATATCATTTCTTTATTTTATCATTGGTCATCAACGGCTTAAAAAGGGGAGATCAATATCTCTTTAAACAATTTTTGTTTTGTCCCTTTTCAATCCTTATTTATTTGACCTTTAACCAAACTCACATTAACAAATCAAAATTCAGATTATATCAAAGAAGAGATTAAAGATTTTGGTTTCACAATTTCATAATCAGAGAAGAACAGAAAAAGTTTATCTACCTGCTAAAACAAAAGAATAAAGAATAAGAACTTTAAAATTAAAAAAAATATCAAGGTTGTAGGATTACCTCTTCTCCTTAGCAAAGAAGAGCTTCAAAGTGAATATGAAAATTTTTCCTTCCCTTCCCACAATGTGCCACGCCCAAACCTGTAACGCCCCAAAATATTAAGTCATAAAAATACGGGTTAACGAAAACTTTTTCCATAAGGAGTGTGAAAACCAAAAGTACTTTTCATTAGAGTAATATTTCTTTTACAAACTATTCTGAGTGTAAAACATTTATAATTCAAAACCCCAAAATCCTTTTTACACCCAGAGCATTGGTCTTCACACCTCGATCCTTCTGCAAAAGGATTTGGATGACGAGACGTCATCTTGGCTGTTACTCTTATTGAACTCTAGCTCCCACAAGAGTGGCTTCAGTCCTGTCCTTTGAGAGAACCTACCACACAGATATAGCCTAAACAGATTATATGATTGGTCAAACACAATCATCACAGATATCATTTCAACATAATAAATGCATGCTCAAGTGTCTTATTAAACAATGATAGATATAACCATTAATCTTTCATGCCATGCATGCATGTCTCTCAAATCTTTTCTCCATAATCAACTCTTCCAGAAAACAACACTTTGGGATGGGCAATCGTGCGCTAGTTGTTTCCACAACCTGTATAGCGGCCACACCGTTCTATACTGGAACCCCATCTACCACAATCCTAAAATGAGCAAGGGGATGATACCCGAACCATTGTTCACCAACAGTTCTAGGTCCTCGTCATTTCTACGATGGCGGCCACACCGTTCCAACCGTCTCATATAGTGGCCACACCGTACTATATGGTTTCTCGATCCCTCATGCACCTTACTCAATTTCGATCTCCGTAGCACCATGCATGAGATGAACATGTAACTAATTATCATTCTTTCCAATAACAGGGAAAACATCATCTTTATATACATGACGGCCACATCGTTCCATGTCTTTGTATAGCGGCCACACCGTACTATACAGTTATCACACACATGGCGGCCACACCGTTCGACGTGTCCTCGTATAGCGGCCACACCGTACTATACGGAATCAACTTAGCACAATGTCTTCTCATAGGAGTTAATAGCTTCCACATATAAGAAAAGATTGGAACAATTCCACTTATCAAGTTCCACATATCCAAATCAAAGCAACAAGCCTTCACGCATTTGGATCAAAGCTATATACTCCCTCAACATCATTATACTCATTACATCACCATTGTTTATCTAAGTCATTGTACTCTTATCAAACTCTAATCCTCCCATAAGTGATATTAGACTCAAGTCATGCTTCATTAAATCTTTGTTTAATGTCTTACTCGGATTATGATCCAATAGCCTTATACATCTAGCAGACTCAAATAATAATCTAAACCTCTTAAGCAAAACATGAGTCTTCAATCATTATTTAAAACAAGGCTAGAGTTCCAAGATAATTCTTGTTCCTTTGAGTTAGATAAATAATGATTTATTCTCCTTAACTCAATTCCATTGTAATTTTAGGAACAAGAATAATAATTAAGTTAAATCTCCCACCTATAATCATTCTTTCACCATGCATTAATGCAAACACAATATGTCTCATAGGTTGGTTCTCTTTAACATTATTCTCATAATGAATTCATAATCATGAAGTTATTGAATCATAATCACTCAAATATAGCAAACATGTTATAAGCTATCATGGCTTCACATTATTAATTTGAGGCATTAGTCACAATACACAAGCTATAATCACTTGTCATTAATCACTTTAAACTTGAGTATTTAATTATGTTTTAGGCTATAAAAGAGTAAGAAAAACAATAGCATGAATTGATCCACAAACTAGTATTGAATTCAATGTTTTTATTAGACACTAACCGGTTAACCAGTTAGTCTGTATAAACCAGAAATTGAAAAACAAAGTCTCTTTACGAAAATCTCAATGATTTCAAACCATAATTAATTGGTGGGATTTCATTACCTTTCTGTAAGAATTATTATGAAATGAAGTTAATTAATTTCGTGGAAAAGACCCAATTAATTTAAAGAAATCCAAAACATTGTATTTTTCAAAGCTGTCAGGTTGTAACTGGTTACAAAAACCAGCTAACATGTTAGATTATGCAGCAGAATAACTAAAAGTGAGGTTTTTCAATACCATTTTCTTTTCTACTCAAAACTAGCCCAAAACAGATTTACCTAGAGTTATAATACCTCAAATTAAACATGTTTCATCACTTATAACATATCAAATCACATCAAATCCCTTGCATTTCATGATCACATTCCAATTTGCATAATAACACATAAACCAACAACTTAATTAACCATCCAAATTCAGAAACACAGAAGCAATTCATGAAATATGCATCAAAATAGCTTGCATGCAGGGATTGTAACTTGCTCCATCCAGTGTTGGGGCTCATGGTGACCTCCAAGTCACAAACCTATTCAAAGCTATGCCCTTTTTGAGTCTCAAGTTGACTCAACCTATGATTATGCATTACTCTATCTCATTCTAGCAAATAGTAGCTTCTCCCTTACTTGATCATACGTTCTACAATACGGGTACAGCATAGAGGATCCAATTCTAATATTGTTTTAGACTCAAAATGAGTTTCATAATAGTATGATTTCATAAATCAAGCTTGTAAACATTCCTTAATGCTTAACCTTTCACACAACATGATTTATAACATTTAATTCTTTCCCATTCTTATCTACCTCTTCAAACCAACATTATGCAGCAAAATAACACATAATTATTTAATTATTGTAGATCATATTTCACTTGATATCTCAATTTACATACATCAACTCATAATCAATTCATCAAATGATTCATCTTTCATAAAATGTAATTCAAGACTCAAAACATAAGCACTATGATTCTCATCAATTATCACAGCATATTACTCATTCAATTATGTTTTAATTTCAGATTAACATAATGACCAAGTGGTTATCTTGGTCTCCACATCAAGTAACCATGTCTTGATCCAATTGTCTGTGATTCAATCACGCAATCAACTTCTCCCATACCTGGACAATTTGAATAGCACTTAGACAAGCTTTAAGACACTAAGACAGCAGCTATAGAGCTCACAGCAACAGCCACCAAGAACAGCAGCTAGCAGAACCAGAATAGCAACCAAAAATAGAGCAAACCACCTTCAAAAGCAAGCTCTCACACTCACAACTCACAAGATTGATGTGCAACAACTCAAGGCAAGTTGTATGCACGATTTGAGAAGAGATTTTGGCAGAGTTTTGGTATAGAAATCGCAGGGCAAATTGAGCAAGAACTCAGGAATGAAGAACCTATTTATAGATCAAAGAGATGGTGGTGGAAGGGAGGGTGAGTCATCACCAAGGCCACCCATCCAATTTCAGCGATCAACAGCTGTCCTAGAACTCCTATTAGGGTTCCATGCTTCTTGGGGACGATTAAAACGATGAAGCTTCATGATTTCCAGCTCAAATCCACTTTAATTTCTGCAGATGCAGACGTTCTAACCGGTTACACGAGGCCACTAACCGGTTAGATACTAATGAAAATCAGCAATTTTAACATAATGCACAGTTTTACGGAAAAATTAATTTAAAAAGATTTTCTACTCAAAACGAAATTTCCACCGTTGGATGTTACGATTAAATAGTTAGAAAGTTTGTCTAAAAATTTGGGGACGATCCAACGGTTAATTATAAAGATACAGCCCATTCTTTACATGATATTTCACCAAAATATCATTTTCCTAAATGTTATTCCTATATCTTTCTTACCAAAACTATTTTATTTCCAAAATATATTTCCTTATGCTTATTTTTCCAAAATACTTTTCTCAAAATATTTTTCAATGATAAAATAATTGTTTATCCTTTTTATAAAAATGATGGATGTTACACTCTCCCCCACTAAATTGAATTTCGTCCCCGAAATTCGTTTTCTAAAATCTTCACTTTCCAAAATATTTCCATAAAATAAAATTGTAATCTTACCTTTATCAAAATGTTTTGGGGGTTCTCCCCCACTAAATAAATTTTGGTTATATTTTTCTCAAAATTTCCAACCTCAAAATATTTATAGACAATATTTCACATAAATCCATATGAATAAATCCTTTCAAATGGAAAGTTTCAAACAACAATTTTTCCACATCAAAACATTTTGTATAAAACCTTAGAAAAATCCTTTTTTTTTCCTGCTGCGCACTCTGACCACTCAAGCACTATTGAAGAATCATTCATATGATCTTATTCCTTAACAGTTATAAACATTAGGGTGATCGGTCCTAATATTTAAACCATTAATAATAAAATCATTCCTTTCAGATATAACCTCTCGCAAGAAAAGGCTATACGACGTATCTTTAAGTTAGATGAACTTAAGGATAAGGTATTTGTCACTATCAGATTTAGCTAGATAGCCCAGGGCTAGAGATATTTCCGTTGGGGAGACAAGAATTTGTCCTATCCCGGTGGTTATTAATCTCTTTAGTCTTAACTAATCTTTCTATTTCTGTAGTGTCCACAGATATTTATCACATCCAACTGTGATAAAGGCTTCGATTGCAGAAATTCGGGTCAAAGATGACATCTAGATCTTTAAAATATCGAACGATTCAATTAACATAATCGAAAGAAATAGCTGACTACATTAATTCAGATTAGGAGAACAGACAAATCCTAGAGTTTACCTTGACCAGAAACAAACTAGCGTCCTCGTAGAGTAAACACCTTTCAATTCTTGTTTCGGTTTTTGCCCTTTCCCTTCTTGCTTTTATTTTCCGGACAATCTGGCGAATAGTGTCCCGGCTTCCTATAGTTGAAACAGATTACTCCCTTGGGTACACCACAGCTTGATCCAAAATGATGTGCCCCACACTTTCCACATAGAGGTGGATAGGTGATTCCTTTCTCATTTCCTTTCTGATTATTATTCTTCTGTTGAGGTTTTCCTAACCCCGATTCATACAGCTCCAGTTCCTCATATTGTTCCTTTCCCATGATTGATTCTCTTAATTCCCTTTCTTCCTTATCAAGTTGAGCTCTCATTTACTCAATCTTTCGCTTCTTCTGAATTCGAACATTCTTTTCATAAACTTCCTTTGCCTTCATATCATCTTCGTAGATTCTACACATGTTCACTAACAGAGGGAAATTCCTTATTCCCTGATAACTGATTCCTGGCTTCAGATCCAGGCGTAGTCCATTCTCAAACTTTACGCACTTTGATCTTTCATCTGGGTGATTCTGGTAATAGGGAGAATACTTCATCAATTATTCAAACTTCGCAGCGTATTCTCCGACATCCATTTCTCCTTGCTTCAGTTCCAAAAACTCAACTTCTTTCTTTCTCCTTATATCCTCCGGGAAATACTTTTCTAAGAACTTTTCTTTAAATACCTCCCAGGTGATGTGCCGATCCTCGGCTTCCAATAACTGCTTGGCGTGATCCCACCAAGTTTCTGCTTTATCATTCAACATATAAGTCGCATACACCACTTTTTGTGCATCTGAACAACCCATAGACCGAAAGATTTTCTCAATTTCTTGTAACCATTTCTGAGCTCCTTCTGGATTATAACCTCCTTCAAACTGAGGGGGATTACATTTTCGAAATTCTGTGAGTCCTCTAAACTCAGCAGGTTCAACATTGCGTTGGTGCGGTTGATTCGCTTGTTGTTGATGTTGCTGCATATTCTCTAGTACAGCAGTGATTCTCTCTAACATTTCATTCGCATGATTTTGGTTTCTCGTTGCCATAGTAGACCTGCACTCATAAAAACTTAAGTCAGAGTCACACAACTTATTGAGTATGGGAAGGACCATACTCCACAGCCGAGAGTTGGAACCATTGCTCTGATACCATAAATGTAACGCCCCAAAATATTAAGTCATAAAAATACGGGTTAACGAAAACTTTTTCCATAAGGAGTGTGAAAACCAAAAGTACTTTTCATTAGAGTAATATTTCTTTTACAAACTATTCTGAGTGTAAAACATTTATAATTCAAAACCCCAAAATCCTTTTTACACCCAGAGCATTGGTCTTCACAACTAGATCCTTCTGCAAAAGGATTTGGATGACGAGACGTCATCCTGGCTGTTACTCTTATTGAACTCTAGCTCCCACAAGAGTGGCTTCAGTCCTGTCCTTTGAGAGAACCTACCACACAGACATGGTAGTATGGGAGTCAGTCACTTGTCATATCGCCTAAACAGATTATATGATTGGTCAAACACAATCATCACAGATATCATTTCAACATAATAAATGCATGCTCAAGTGTCTTATTAAACAATGATAGATATAACCATTAATCTTTCATGCCATGCATGCACGTCTCTCAAATCTTTTCTCCATAATCAACTCTTCCAGAAAACAACACTCTGGGATGGGCAATCGTGCGCTAGATGTTTCCACAACCTGTATAGCGGCCACACCGTTCTATACTGGAACCCCATCTACCACGATCCTAAAATGAGCAAGGGGATGATCCCCGAACCATTGTTCACCAACAGTTCTAGGTCCTCGTTATTTCTACGATGGCGGCCACACCGTTCCAACCGTCTCATATAGAGACCACACCGTACTATATGGTTTCCCGATCCCTCATGCACCTTACTCAATTTCGATCTCCGTAGCACCATGCATGAGATGAACATGTAACTAATTATCATTCTTTCCAATAACAAGGAAAACATCATCTTTATATACATGGCGGCCACACCGTTCCATGTCTTTGTATAGCGGCCACACCGTACTATACAGTTATCACACACATGGCGGCCACACCGTTCCACGTGTCCTCGTATAGCGGCCACACCGTACTATACGGAATCAACTTAGCACCATGACTTCTCATAGGAGTTAATAGCTTCCACATATAAGAAAAGATTGGAACAATTCCACTTATCAAGTTCCACATATCCAAATCAAAGCAACAAGCCTTCACGTATTTGGATCAAAGCTATATACTCCCTCAACATCATTATACTTATAACATCACCATTGTTTATCTAAGTCATTGTACTCTTATCAAACTCTAATCCTCCCATAAGTGATATTAGACTCAAGTCATGCTTCATTAAGTCTTTGTTTAACATCTTACTCGGATTATGATCCAATAGCCTTATACATCTAGCAGACTCAAATAATAATCTAAACCTCTTAAGCAAAACATGAGTCTTCAATCATTATTTAAAACAAGGCTAGAGTTCCAAGATAATTCTTGTTCCTTTGAGTTAGATAAATAATGATTTATTCTCCTTAACTCAATTCCATTGTAATTTTAGGAACAAGAATAATAATTAAGTTAAATCTCCCACCTATAATCATTCTTTCACCATGCATTAATGCAAACACAATATGTCTCATAGGTTGGTTCTCTTTAACATTATTCTCATAATGAATTCATAATCATGAAGTTATTGAATCATAATCACTCAAATATAGCAAACATGTTATAAGCTATCATGGCTTCACATTATTAATTTGAGGCATTAGTCACAATACTCAGGCTATAAGCACATATCATTAATCACTTTAAACTTGAGTATTTAATTATGTTTTAGGCTATAAAAGAGTAAGAAAAGCAATAGCATGAATTGATCCACAAACTAGTATTGAATTCAATGTTTTTATTAGACACTAACCGGTTACAGAGAAATGCTAACCAGTTAGTCTGTATAAACCAGAAATTGAAAAACAAAGTCTCTTTACGAAAATCTCAATGATTTCAAACCATAATTAATTGGTGGGCTTTCATTACCTTTCTGTAAGAATTATTATGAAATGAAGTTAATTAATTTAGTGGAAAAGACCCAATTAATTTAAGGAAATCCAAAACATTTTATTTTTCAAAGCTGTAAGGTTGTAACTGGTTACAAAAACCAGCTAACAGGTTAGATTATGCAGCAGAATAACTAAAAGTGAGGTTTTTCAATACCATTTTCTTTTCTACTCAAAACTAGCCCAAAAAAGATTTACCTATAGTTATAATACCTCAAATTAAACATGTTTCATCACTTATAACATATCAAATCACATCAAATCCCTTGCATTTCATGATCACATTCCAATTTGCATAATAACACATAAACCAACAACTTAACCATCCAAATTCAGAAACACAGTAGCAATTCATGAAATATGCATCAAAATAGCTTGCATGCAGGGATTGTAACTTGCTCCATCCAGTGTTGGGGCTCATGGTGACCTCCAAGTCACAAACCTATTCAAAGCTATGCCCTTTTTGAGTCTCAAGTTGACTCAACCTATGATTATGCATTACTCTATCTCATTCTAGCAAATAGTAGCTTCTCCCTTACTTGATCATACGTTCTACAATACGGGTACAACATAGAGGATCCAATTCTAATATTGTTTAAGACTCAAAATGAGTTTCATAATAGTATGATTTCATAAATCAAGCTTGTAAACATTCCTTAATGCTTAACCTTTCACACAACACGATTTATAACATTTAATTATTTCCCATTCTTATCTACCTCTTCAAACCAACATTATGTAGTTATTGTAGATCATATTTCACTTGATCTCAATTTACATACATCAACTCATAATCAATTCATCAAATGATTCATCTTTCATAAAATGTAATTCAAGACTCAAAACATAAGCACTATGATTCTCATCAATTATCACAGCATATTACTCATTCAATTATGTTTTAATTTCAGATTAACATAATGACCAAGTGGTTATCTTGGTCTCCACACCAAGTAACCATGTCTTGATCCAATTGTCTGTGATTCAATCATTCAATCAACTTCACAATCAATAATCCTAGCAATATGAACGACTTGTCCCATACCTGGACAATTTGAATAGCACTTAGACAAGCTTTAAGACACTAAGACAGCAGCTATATAGCTCACAGCAACAGCCACCAAGAACAGCAGCTAGCAGAACCAGAATAGCAACCAAAAACAGAGCAAACCACCTTCAAAAGCAAGCTCTCACACTCACAACTCACAAGATTGATGTGCAACAACTCAAGGCAAGTTGTATGCACGATTTGAGAAGAGATTTTGGCAGAGTTTTGGTATAGAAATCGCAGGGCAAATTGAGCAAGAACTCAAGAATGAAGAACCTATTTATAGATCAAAGAGATGGTGGTGGAAGGGAGGGTGAGTCATCACCAAGGCCACCCATCCAATTTCAGCGATCAACAGCTGTCCTAGAACTCCTATTAGGGTTCCATGCTTCTTGGGGACGATTAAAACGAAGAAGCTTCATGATTTCCAGCTCAAATCCACTTTAATTTCTGCTTCTAACCGGTTACCTGAGGCCACTAACCGGTTAGATACTGATGAAAATCAGCAATTTTAACATAATGCACAGTTTTACGGAAAAATTAATTTAAAAAGATTTACTACTCAAAATAAAATTTCCACCGTTGGATGTTAATACTAAATAGTTAGAAACTTTTTCTAAAAATTTGGGAACGATCCAACGGTTAATTATAAAGATACAGCCCATTCTTTACATGATATTTCACCAAAATATCATTTTCCTAAATGTTATTCCTATATCTTTCTTACCAAAACTATTTTATTTCCAAAATATATTTCCTTAAGCTTATTTTTCCAAAATACTTTTCTCAAAATATTTTTCAATGATAAAATAATTGTTTATCCTTTTTATAAAAATGAGGGATGTTACAAAACCTCTCTTTCTCAAAGCCTTTCTCTAATTTTTTCCTCTCAAAAGAATTGTTTGTTGTGTGTAAAAGAATGAGGGGTCTTAGGCTCCATTTATAGGTGAAGTAGGAAATGAATTTCTACCCACAAATGGGCTGAGTCACATGCCTCTCTCATCATAAAATGAGTCAAAGAATTTCAATTTTTTTGCTTCAACCAAGTCTAGGAAAATACACATGCATTAATGAGATTTTTCCAACTCCTATAAGCTTTAAACTCTAAGATTCTTCTAGGTCAATTTTCAGAAAATATCCCCTCTCATTCTCATGCATTTGGACGGCACATATAGTCCAAGTGGGAAGAACAAAATTTTCATTTACTCACTTTGAATTCACCTCTCCTTTATCCAATCAAATTAGAGCTTTGTACTTTAAAATTCAAAAATAAATAGAAAAACAAAATAATCTGGACGGTGCATCCAATGAGCTTTCAAATAAATATCTGAACATAAAAATAAAAATATTTGGAGGTCCAATAATTAATTCTAGGCTTTAAAATAATTTTTCCAATATTAAAACTCTAAATTTGGTCTTTATTGGTACAGATGCAAAATTTTTGCAGCACACCTGATAAAATTATAATTTTTATATTTTTTAAATCTAAATTTCAATACGATCATTTTCATATAAAATTTATAATTTTTGAACTTATGGTTTGAAAGTTATGAATTTTTGAAGTTCTAAGGTTATTTCCTCAAAAATGCATTTCATAAGATTTCAAAGAAATTTATAATTCAAAAATACGAAAATTAGAGTTTATTTCGACGGTGCAGCCAATCAGGGATTTTTAAAATGTATATTCCATGCACATAAAAATATTTTTGGGTCAAAGAGCTATTAAATGCATTAAAATCACATTTTCAAACTTTAAACTCAAAAATTCGTACAGTCCTGTAGCAGTGATAAAATTTCGAAAACTCTAAAATAAAAATAAAAAATTTACATTTTCATAATCTTTATTTCGATATGATCGTTTTGACATATCATTTGTAATTTTTCGACTTACGATTAAAAAGATATGAATTTCTGAACATAGAACACCATAATCCTTCAAAAATCATTAAAATAAAATACTATACCTTAAAAATATTTTCATGCTAAGAATACAATTTAAATTCATTAAGGAAAATATATGTATATATATCAATATATATATATATATATATATATCTCATGTATATATATATATATATATATATATTCAGAAATATAAATAGGCACCTAACAAAATCATGTTAAATCAATTTTGCTCCAAATATGTTTCAATGGACTTCTCAAAACAATATAATATTTGAGCATCCTATAAATAATAGAACCTGTACATATATATAATTATATATATATATATATATATATATAGCTTATAAGCCCATGAACACTTATATATAAATATTACTTAAATCACATACTTAGCACAAAATTAAATTAAATATATAAACAAAATTAATTTTTTTTTTAAATGACAATTAAATCGGGCCTAAAGTGGGGGTCTCACAGGCTTCCCTCTTGAAACTATTCTTTTCGAAGATGCGGCACGCACTAATTAATGTTGGATAGTGGCGAATCCTCTGCACGCTCACAGCCAGCTTGATGTCCGACCTCAGCCCATTTTCGAATCTCGTGCACTTCGAGTATTCATCAGGATGATATTGGAAGTACGGGGAGTACTTCATCATCTCCTCAAATTTCTCAGCGTACTGATCGACGGTCATGCCACCTTGCCTCAGATCTAGGAACTCCATTTCTTTCTGGATCCTGACATCATCCGGAAAATATCTCTCTAGAAACTTCTCCGTGAAGGCTTCCCAAGTGAGCTCTCGATGATCATATTCCCAGAACTGGCGGGTCTGCTCCCACCAAGTCGCAGCCTCTCCATTCAGCATGTATGCAGCAAATGTGACCTTCTAAGCTTCCGTGAGGGTCAGCGTTCGGAAGATCTTATTCATTTCAGCTAGCCAGAACTGAGCTTGCTCGAGACAACGGCCACCCGAGAAGCCAGGGGGTTTACATCTACGAAACGAGTCTAAGCCTTGAAATTCCGTCGGGGTTCCATTGCTGGGAGGACGGGTTTGCTGCAAGTTTTCCAGAACCGTAGCCATACGGGTTAGAGCCTCAGCAATGTTAGCGTTATTTCGTCCAGCCATCTTATCCTACAGAATCCAAGGGGGAAAACTTAATTAGATTCTGCTATTCTATCCCTCAAAATGCAAATATCATTCTATAATACGCAATGGTTAGTGTGTAAGGCCACACTCCAAGGCCGAGAGTTGAACCATTGCTCTGATACCACTAAATGTGACGACCTGACTTTCTATTCTTAATAAAATACTTATATTCGAAAATATGACCATTTTTTTATCAAAAGCCAAGTCATCATCATTCTCAATTCTTGCGAAAAATATCAAAGACATCATGAAGGGGAAAAATATCAATACTTCATATTTCATTTTTAAGTCAAAAAGTACATTCTTCCATTACATCAACCATAAAAGTCAAAAGCACTAAACTTAACTTAGATACTCTAGGTTATTACATTATATCACATATATTACAACAAAACATATAACAACCTAGAGCAACTGGTTCCAACTCAAAATATAAATAGCATAAGTAAGAGAAACCCGATGAGTAGCATCATCCACATTCCATTATCCAGAACTCAACTCAATCGTCAGTTCCCTATTGACTTCCAGTTGAGTTTTCCATGAATTCATCATCTGCCACCGGATCAGCATCCTCCACCGGATCCTCATCCTCTATGGGATCCTCCTCCTCCTCCTCTTCCTCCTCATGTTCCGGATCAGATGGCACATAAACTGGAGTCCGAGATCGGGCTCTAATGGAAGGACGAGAGGGAGCGAGAACCTCCAAAATGATTCTTTCCTCAGAGGGTGATGGACTAGGTGGGAGGGTGCGTCTCGGAAAACGTCTTGGTGGTGGTGGTGGTGGTGTTCCATGGCGAAATACAAAATTTGGTGGAATGTGTAACATCCCTAATTTTTATTTTAATAAGTTTTAATGCACTTAGAAAATTTAAGAAAATTTTTTGCAAGGTTTCGTCTGTAATTCGGACTTTTCCCAAATTGTTTAAATATCAAAATAACCTGTCAGAATCCAGACAAATATAATAAAGCAATATTTCATTACTTATGCTCACTTGCATAAGATATAATCATCATCATAAAAGCAGTTGTATTACAAGTCCATAAAAGTCTACATAAAATCCAAAAGAGGTTGTGATTGTAGAAACTATAATCACATCAAAAAGGTGGACGATTAACCACCCTCACAACCTTTACAAGTTATAATAATATGTACATCAAAATGATAGAAAGAGAGTGAGCATAAAAAACAAGAGACTAAATAGTGCAGAAAGTCCAATGCATGCAATGCACTACACTCCATCATGAGGAGCGTAGGGGTCCTCGGCAGAGGGAACAGTTGGTGGATCCTCGCTATGCGTACCTAAAATGTTAACTTGTAAAGGGTGAGTAACTCAAATTTAGATTAGGGAAAACATCAGAAAATAATAATAAGACTTAACTAAGCACATGCATATAATCAAGCACTCTAAGGGATAAATTTAACATGGGCAATTATAAAGATAAAACGGTGCACAAGTATAGCATAATAATGTAGTATGCAACTATATGTGTATGCTATGCGCGTCACACTGTTAATGACTTAGTTTACAAATCCGACACTTCGCAATATATTCCATTTTATTTCATTTAAACAATTTGATCGGATTTGGTGAACTAATCCATTTATGCAATCTCCTTCCACACTTTCACTTTCACTTTAACACTTAACACTT
This sequence comes from Crotalaria pallida, assembly GCA_037953625.1. Lineage (NCBI taxonomy): Eukaryota > Viridiplantae > Streptophyta > Magnoliopsida > Fabales > Fabaceae > Crotalaria > Crotalaria pallida. Next base: position 86,239,440 of record CM075649.1, read on the forward strand.
TACTTTAACACTTTTTACATTTTTAACAATTGGGTACATTGTGCTTCACATTCTCCCCGAAGGAGGGTTCCTCACACAATGTACCTATAACACTTTTCCCTTTTTCCGATAACAACATACCTCCTCACATACACCCTCCACTCTGGGGAAAAACCGACCAGGAGTAAGCATTTCTCAACCTATAGTTGGATACTTCACCTCCTTACTTAGGGAGGTCCCTCATATCCGCTTGCACAACACTTCACCTCCACTTAGGAAGGTCCCTCATGCAATTCGGATTGATTTGCCCGAATTAGCTTTAGCAGAAATCACCCTCGACTGGCCCAAAGAAACCAAAGTAAAAAGAATTATTATAGTTTGCATAGAACCAATCCGCAACATGGGAGTCAAACCCATGTCCTGTGCAAGATCGTGGTTCTCTATAATAATCCTAACAATTTTACTTTTGTCCTCATCAATCCAAAGACGTGTGTTTTTCCCCTACACCTAACGTCCCCTTTACTCCATGCATGACTCGATAACCAAGTGCTTTCCAATTGAGGTTGGAACCCTTTTTATTTTATAAAAATCATTTTAGGGTGGTTCCTCTCACTTGGAAATTACTTGATCCTAGTTTATGTCTAACTAACAACATATTAAGTTCATAATTAGCAAACATCTCACAACATTCATAAAAGCCACAATCATCAATTACAATTAAATTAAAGCATTAGACATACAACAAATACATACAAAATCTACCAATACTTAGGGTTTGCTAGACTAATAATTCTCCTTAATTCTAATTGCAACCAATTACTAAAACACACTTAACTAAGCACCAATTACTAGTTTTTAACACTTCCCCTAAGCTAAACCCAAGCTAAACCCCCTTACCTCTTGGAGGTTTGAGGAGAACCTTCCAAAATTCTAGAGAATGCTCCAACCCAACTTCTAGCTCCTTAGTTCTTGCCCCTTAGTCCTTTGTTCAAGCTCCTTGATGACTAAAAGACTTCAAACCAAGGTTTGCACATACTTAGGGTTTATGGGTGATTTGGGGGAAATGAAAAGAGGGAGAAATTGAGAGATTGAAAGATGGGAAATTAGTGTAGGGATGATGGTTGTTTGATTTGAGGTTTTAATTGAGTAAAACTTTGAAGATTTCGAGTAGAAATTGATTGCCCTAGGAGAACTTGAAGAAGAAATCGTGCAGCAAGAGAGAGAAAGGGTCGCTGAAACTGATTATGAAATCACGTGTTTCTCAACTTAAACACAGTGGTTAATCGATTAACTTGGCCCTTAATCGATTAAGCCACTCCTTAATCGATTAGTGGCTGAATGTGCAACAAAATTTAATCGATTAAGCCACTCCTTAATCGATTAGTGGCTGAATGTTGCTTAAAATTTAATCGATTAGAGCTTTCATTAATCGATTAACTCAGTGCAATTTGGCTTTCTTTCACACTTCTAAGACTCTTAAGCTATTACAACTCATTCTAACTTAGCCAAACACTAAAGCTTACACTCTAAACACAATCTAACCTATTCTTAACTCAATCCATCCTACACTTAGCTAAATTTCTAATTCTAAACAATTCTGAACACTTATAATACTAACACGAACCAACACTTATAAACGGAATCGAAAATTGAGGATGTTACAGAATGTGCATAATGTACACCATTGGGATCCTCGTACGACGCGGACGCATTCGGGACCATGGGTTTGGGTGGCGGAAAGTGACTTCCACGTCCCCTTCGTAAATCGCCCGATGATCCTCGAAATTCCACTCCCCATTAGGGAGCGGCCTCATCTCCATGCATATCATATTCCGTGCCATGCCCTACAACAAGGGATTAGGAGTGAGTCATAGCTAAATACAATAACAAATGAGCATAACAGAGGCTAAAAATAACAAGCACATATAATCAGATAGTATCAAGAGTGCAAAAATATACATATGCTCAAACTCATTTAGCTCATATTTTAATTTCATTAGTGACATGATGCATGCCTACTCCTCATTCATGCTTCACAGTTCGGCATCCTTTCGGGTATCCATTTCAAACCTATGTTTTCATCGAACTGGAGCGTATCCATATCCCATGCATCACGATTGATTGGGAAACTAGCCTTCATAGCATTCTATGCTACGGTATCCAAATCATCATAGCACCTTCAGGGCCATGGTATCCAATTCTATCCTATGCTAGGTTTCCACAATCGAAATCGTAGCAACTCCATGCATGATGATGCCACATCAGAGATCCATTTCTTTTCTTCCATTATTCTCATCAGCATTTCATTTCATTAGCTTTCATTTAGCTTTTTTCTTAGCTGGTGCTGGTGCTTTTCGAAAAAGACCATCAGCGGCCTAGCCACTTTGCGATGGGTTTACTTACTTTCAATTCTCTTTCCAGAAAAATCCATCAGCGGACTAGCCACTTTGCGATGGTTTTAGAAATAGTGTATAATCATTTATTTAATAATCCGTCGGGGCATAGCCTCCTATTGGCGGATTTTTATTGCAACGACCCCATTGGGACTCCCATAGAAAAATATCAACCAAGTGAGTAAAACTTTCACTGGGACATCTAGGGATTATATTAACCAAATGGGTGTACGCACTTCCGTTGGGACTCCTGTAGGGAAATAATCAACCACTGAATAAAATTCCAGTAGGACACCTCCAGGATAACCATCAACCAACGGGATTAAGATATATTAATATTAAACGAGTTAATTTTAAGAAAAATTTAGAAAGTAAGTGTTTTCTGAAAAATTGTTCAAAATACTCGAGTAGTTCATGAACTACTAGAGTAGTTCATACAAAAATACTGGAGTCTTTAAAGATCTACTCGAGTCGTTCTTCCATTTTCCAGAATACTCGAGTACTCCTTAAAATACTCGAGTCTTTTTGCTGCAACAGCACCAGTTTTCTGCACTTTCCATACCAATTCGAATTTCTTGCTTTATTTCTCCATTCCTATGCAAAACAGCAACTTAGGCACATAAAACAAACATGTTACAACACTTAAACACAACTGAAACAACATCAATTAACATCAAATTGCAGATTGCATTCAAACTTGAAAATATCCATTTTAAACTGTGAAATTCATTTCCACTTGATTTTAATTTCGAAACACATTAGAGTGAGCTTTATTAGGTTCATTTAAACTTGTTTGAATCATAAAACCATGGGTCTCTGACCTCCAAGTCAGAATCCCAATTCAAGTTGCATCCCTCTTTGAACCTTTAATGGTCCTTACATTTCTAGCTGGAAATTACTCATTCTAGTATTTAGGTAACTCCTCCCTTACCTCAGAGAAGCTAAAGAAAGGATAGATTGATCAAGAAAGTGATTGAATTCAAACTTGGTTTCTGGACCGGTGCAAAACGGTTGCACTTGACTGACTTTGGCCATCAATTTCACAATGAATAATACATGAAAAAGAATGAAACAAGTTAGCTTTAGAAACTAGGAAATGCCAACTTTAAATGGAAACAAGTTTGGAATCGAAAGAGTTCCTGGATTTACCAAACGGATTCAAGGAAAATGGGTGTTTGATGCTGAACTTGCTCTGTTTTCGCAGCTTTGAAAGCTCAACTTCGATTGCCTAGAACTCGATCTACAGGAGGTTATTTGGAGTGATTTCAGGTTCTAATTCAAGATTGGAATTAGAACTTCAGTTTGTGTTTAGGTTTCGAAGGGAATGGATGAGAATTGAGAGAGAATGAAGTGGTTAAAGTAAGCACTTCAAAACAGAGGAAATTTTGTCAACAATTCGGGTTCAGAGAAATTTGAGGGTGTTTGGGCTTCATTGATCACCTATTTATAGTCTAGGATTACCCTCCTTCGAAGTAATGTCAAGCTCTGTGCTTGGAACCAAGGGAAATCGCGTTTTGGTTCGAAATTCAAATGGAAACCGACTTATAGACTTAGCACCACTGCTCGAACTACTCGAGTATTTTGGACAATACTCGAGTATTGCTGACGCACCAGCTTCAAAACACTCAGCAGCACTACGGAATAATCGAGTCTTCCAACTAACTACTCGAGTATTCCAACTAAAAATTCAAATTTTCCTAACAGCTAGTTACAGTACTTGAGTCTTCCTCAAATACTCGAGTATTTTAACCTAGTTTCAGAAAATTCATTATTTTATTCAATATAATAATATTATTATTTTAAATACTCAATATTTATTTATTTATTCAAAATATAGGGTCTTACACTAAGCACTAATTCCCGCTTAGGCTAATTACAATCTAGCTTCAAACCTACTACTTAAGTCCTATACCTAAACTCTAATCAAACACATCCATCATTCAAACAAGCATAAATCATATAAACATCATTCAAGGATCAAACATTCACAACAACAGTCCACAACATCTTACATTACAACCCTATATACAACTCAACTTTACCTACTCCTTAACTAATCCTAGTCTAACTTAGGGCTAACACTTACCTCTACAGACACATTCACAAATATCATCACATATTTTGAAAATTGCTTAAAAAGGGGTTCAGGGAAAAGAATTTGCATGAATTACAACCAAAAATGCATTTTGTCAAATCAAGTTCCCAAGGTTTTTAAAGAATTGGAAGATTGTGTCCCTGTACATAATAGAATATATAATAAATTTTCAAGTCAATCAGAGTTCATTAGGTTCATTTTTAACCCCACAACCACTTTGTAAAAGATTTGTAATGGTCGGGGGTGAACCTAGGTCAAATTCACAAAAAAATAGTAGACAAACTCCAATTGGCCTCAAAACTTAATGGGACATCACCTATACTTAGCCCAAGGTTGTGTAAAATTGCCAAACCGATTAGAGCACATTAAATTCATTTTGTTTAAAATACTAACTTGCTCCAATTGGTTTTAAATGTTACATAAAACAATAATTCAACCTTAGGGCGTTTATATCAATTCTTCCAAGTCAAGCAAATAGCCTAAACCCAAAAACTTGGTTTTTCATTTAATATAAAAACCCTGATTACCCAACAAACACTTAATTACAAATGTAACACCTGCCTTTGACTCACTTCCTCTACAAGTCCCTAATCAAGAAATTGTTTTAACCTAATTGATTAAAGAATTGATTTAAAAGAGTTTTGATTTCATGATGGATTTTTATGCTTTGAAATTTAATTCACTTGTGTTATGATTTTATGTGTTTAATTTTCTAAGGTTTTCAATGAATCATATTGCTTGAGGTTTTAATTGAGATTTTATCTTCTTAAATTCATGCATATGGTTTTTTTTATGGTTTTAAGATGGAAAATTATTTTCACTCTAAGTTTCAAAAATCAAAGTCCAATCATCTTGATCTAGAAACCCTACTTAGCATCCTTGATCTTTGATTAAACCCTAATCGAGTTCCTAATCCTTGATTAAGCATTTAATCACTTTCTTAGACTCTAAACCCTCAAAGGTTAGTAAGCTAACCTAGAACTAGTTTTCCTTAAACCTATATTAGCATGGATTAAGTTTTTGATTAGTACCTTAATCCTTGATTAAGCCCTAATCTCTAAGGATTAGTGGACTAAACCTAATTTAGTTTTCCTGATCCTACCTTAATCGTGATTAGATCCTAATTAGCACCTTAAACCTAATTTAGCTAACCTAATCTACCCAAAACCCCCTAAGGCCGAATGCTTAAGAGCATTACTTGGCCACCAAGTTGGTTTACTTGGTCTCCAAGTTGCTTTGCTTCATGGTTAAGTCTATGACATCATCCTAATGACCTAAGCATGACATAAGGAGGAAAAAGAAAAGAAAAAGAAAAGGAGAAAGAGTGAGCCGTGGGGAGGAGTAAACCAAAAGCCCAAGCCCACAAATCATGTATACAAACACCAACACACACACTTCTCTTGGTTTTCATTTCTTCATTTCCATTCATTCCAAACCAAACACAACACTAAGAGCAAAACCAAGCTCTTAGTGAGAGAGAGAGAGAGAGAGTGGCCGAATTAGAGAGAGAAGAAGAACCAAACTCTAAACACTTCACAATCTAAGCAAGATCAAACCAAGATAGTAAAGGAGAGAGGGAGAAACCATGGACTTAAGGAGGAGAGTGAGTGAACCGTGAGGAGAGAGAAGAGAAAACCAAAGAACAACACCAAGATTTGGACTTGATTTTGAAGTTTTGATTAAGTACGCATTTCATTCCATGATCTTAAAATGTTTTAAACCTTTTTCTTTGATTCATTTTCGTTTTTCATGATTTCCTTCTAAAACTTTGATTTTTTTTTTAGAAAGTTAATGCATGTTTGTTTTCAAGATTAGATCTAGAGTTTTTACTCACATGCATGATGATTTCTAAACTTGATCTTGAAGTTTTTGTTAAGAATGTGTTTTCTCTCATGATCTTGAGTTTTCTTCTTGATTTCTTAAATGGTTTTTGAAAAGAACTTGATTTTAAATTTTCATGAAGGATTTTTCAAAGATCTAGTGTTTTTTGTAACATCCCAAATTTAGTTCTTAGTGTAAATTACGTTTTGATAGTCCTAGGATGGAAGTAATTATGATATAAGTTAGAAATTAGCTAATTTGACATGCAAACCCAAGTTTAAAACATAGGATTTTGGAGAAATAGAATAACAAAATTGGTAGCTTAGAACACAATTCCCACCGTTGGATATGAAGGTATGATTTTTAGGAAGTTACTCGTCAAATTTGACCAAGATCCGACGGCGAACGAAGAAGTTATCTCGAATTGAAGCAAGAAGAAAATAGAAGGGAAATAGGAAAATGAATAAATGGGGTACTGGGCAAAACACTCGAGTCTTTTGGAAAAGACTCGAGTGTTCTGGTCAGTTGGAAAATGGGGCACTCAGGCACTACTCGAGTCTTTTGGAAAAGACTCGAGTGTTTTGTAAAAGACTGGAGTCTTTTGGAAAAGACTGGAGTGTTTTTAAAGAAAACACTCGAGTGTTTTTGAAAACACTCGAGTGTTTTGTGCAGACAGCCTCAAAAACGTGTTTCAGCCAACCCTCTTCTTCATAACCCAACTCCACTCTCTCTCCTAGGTCACGAACATCTCCTCATTCTCTCTCTAGATTTCACCTCAAATCACCATTCAATCCATAAATAAGCATTGAGAATCAATCCCCAACACATTTAAACACTTAATCTCCCTTCAATCTCTCAAGTTCCTCCTCTCCTCCCTCCCATTCAAATCCCCCTTCTTTCTCACCAAGATAGGGCTTTGTTTTCATCTTCCTCAAGCTCAACACTCATCTATCATCATCCTCCCTTCCATTGGTAAGTTTCAATACTCTCTCTCTCTCTAGGGCCATACGAATTTCTCCCTCTTCCCTCACATGGCATACGAATTTCATGTTATGATTTAGCATAAATTATGACTCATTTGTGCTCTATTGTGTCATGGAGGTCAAGAGTCTCTCTCTTTCACTCAATCCTTGGAGCTCTTGATTAAGGAGCTTAGGAGCTAGGGCTTGGAAGGTTTCCCCCATCTCTCTTGATTTAAGGTAAGGGGGTGGATTATAGTGAGCATTGGGTGATCTAAGATTGGGTATCCCTATGGTTATAGTGATTTTCTAGGAGTTATGTGTTTAGGGTATTTAATGGTAGAATCTTGGATAGTAATTTAAGGAATGGAGGACATAAGAGAAAGGAACTTAGGAATCATAATTAATAAGGGAAAGTTAATGTGAACTTTGAATGTGAAAGGATGTTGAGTCATTGATGAAGTAATTAATGTGCCATACATGTATGTTTGGTCATGGTTAAATTGGTATTTATTACTTGGAAATGGAAGATGACAACATGGATAGTGTGCATTATGTGTTTATTGAATCGGAATGAAATATGGTTATAATGGTTGATAACAAAGTACTTAGTGATACTTATTTGAAAAGGGTAATTATAATGGGTAATTTGAAAGGAACTAAATGTTGGGATATGATTGGTTATCTAAGGGAGTCATGCTTATTTGAAAATATGTGGAACTAAGTTTGAGTACTAAAAAGGGTATTAATTAATTGTGAAATGACTATATAAATTGTAATTGGATAAATTGGATTGTGATAATAAGGGAAAATGATCATAAATATTATTCGTGGAATGTGACCCTAAATGTGAGTATTTGGAAATGTATATGATGATGGATGATAATTGTTTATTTATGAATATATGTGTGATGATTTGGAATGGTTTATATTTATGCATATTGTGATTATTATTGGAATTGTGTTGATGGCTATATTAATGAACTGGACTGTGGTTAATTTAAATGGTAAAGGTAACTAATGTGGAAACTGATCAGTGGGGCCCGGAACACTAGGTACCCGGCTAGGTGTTCCAATTACCTGTTAGGGCCAATTACCTGCCAGGCCAATTACCCATCAGGCCAAACCGCCCTGTAGGCGCCGGGTGACCCACAGGATCAATTTTCCACACCAATAATTGAAATAAATAATGGAATGGTAATTATGTACATAGTCCTACAGGTTATGGTCTGGATGGGTGTAAAGTCCTGGGCAGGTGTTTCAAGTCCCTAGACAGGTGTGCCAATTACCTAGCGGGTAACCAAATTCCTAGTGGTGTACAATTAAAAAGGAAAAAGGGAAAGGGTATGCAGATCACTGTTTGTGGTTGCATACACCGTGTGTAGATCTCTGTTTTGGGGTTACACACGATGGTAAGGTGTAGATCTCTAATTTGAGGTTACACCCAATGGAAAGCGTAGATCTCTGATTTGGGGTTACGCATAAAGGAAAAAGGAAATAAAGAAAAATGGAAAAGATAATGGATATAGTCAGAAAATGGAAAAGATAATGGACAATGGTAACGGAATCAAAAACGGAAAGGGAATTGAATTAGTGAAAATGTTAAGGGAAAATGGAAAATGGATAAAGACAATGGAAATGAATAGGAAAAAGGGATAAAGTAAATGGTAATGAACATTAACATTGATTATGGGCATGTTAAAGAAAGGGGTAATTATGGAATCATGATAAAGAGAAAATAGAAAGGGGTGGAAAGAGGTTGATTGTGAATAGACTTGTAAATGCTATATGTCATTACTTTACTATTTGTGTTTGGCCTAGTGGATTTATTATGATTATATGGAAACTGCAATTTTATTTCATGTGCAATGCTCACTCCCTTACTATCATTACAGGTACAGAGATTGAGCTAGCACAGCCCCCGGCCGAGCAGGAGTGCTCTCCCTCACAGGGAGAGTAGGGTTATGGGGATTTGATACTTTTATTTTGATTTCAGCCTCCGTATATTTGGATGTATATGAGCTATATATGTTTTCTTTTAGGTGAGGCTAGGATAGTTTCTTTTGTGCAGGGTTTATGATTCTTTTGATGCATAGTTGTTGTTATGGTCTCTTAATTCACACTTACTACTTTGCTGGCACTCTGACACACTATGTTTTACACTTGAGCCCAAGGGGCAACTATGCGATGCTTATATATTTTTATTTGAGCCCTGCTGGCTCCTGTTCATTTCATATAAATGTGTTTATCAGGTTGAAGATTTTGGGAAGTCCGAAAAACAGACAAAACTCCGTCCGTTTGACGGTTGATTTTAATATAATAAAAATGAATTTTTAAGTACTCATTTTTAATACTTGGGTTTTAAGGGTAGAATTTATTAGGGTGTTACATTTATGGTATCAGAGAAGTTTCCCTCGGCCTTTGGAGTATAAACTCATTACTCCTATGGTTACTCACCGAGCGAGTAACCCAAGTACATAGTTTAGTGTCTAAGTAAAGTTGTAGGATATTAATAGTTGTATTTAGTTGTTTCATAATTAACCGGTTTTCCTTCCATGACTCAACAGTATGGCAGGGAGACGGGCGGACAATGACAGAATTGCTGCAATACTTGAAACTCTGGTCCAATTGCAGTAGAACCAAGCCCAAGTTCAACAACAACAGGCTGATAATCTTGCAAATCTGCAGCAGAATCAAGCTCAGAACATTGCTGCAGCTGCAGCAGCTGCTGCAGCCGCACTTCAGCCTCCTCCACCACCACCAGTGGAGATTGATTGGATGGGCCGCTTTAGAAAAAGCGATCCACCGAAGTTTGAGGGGGGTTATAATCCCGATGGAGCTCAAAGATGGCTCCAGGAGATGGAGAAGGTGTTTCGCTCACTGCAGCCACCGGGTGATCAGTATATGCGACTGGTGGAGTATGTGCTGATGGGTGAGGCGGAACATTGGTGGGACCAACAGAGGAGAGGTTTGGAAGCAGCTCATGAGCTCATTTCATGGGATCTTTTTAAGGTCCGTTTTCTGGGAAAGTACTTCCCGGAAAATGTAAGGAGGGAGAAGGAAGTGGCTTTCCTTGAGCTGAAACAAGGGAACCTCAGTGGTGGAGAGTATGCAGCTCAATTCGAGGACCTCATTCGCTATTCGGGCAGCTACCGAGATGCGGATGAACGCACTAAATGCATCAAGTTTGAAGCTGGTCTCCATCCCAAGATCAAGACTGTGTTTGTCTATCAAGGAATCTCTAATCTCTCTCAACTAGTGAATATGACCAGTGCTTATGAAGATTCTCTCAAGCAGGAACAGGCAGAGGAGCGAAGCAGGGCATCACAGAAATTGTCTGGTCCTATTAGGGGCAGGGGTCCGATACAGAGATCTGGTCCTTATTCTAATTCTAGACCTTCAGCCCCTAGAGGAGCAGGGCAATCTGCAGCGACACTTGGTCCTGTTCCTACTTGTACACATTGTGGGAAGTCGCACAGGGGTGTATGCTGGGCTCATACTAGGAATGAGGGGCTTTGCTTTTTATGTGGTCAGCCTGGACACTTTGCAAACAACTGTCCTAAAAGCACAATGAAGAAGGAAGTTAATGATATCTGGGTGCAGAAAGTAGGTGGCAGTCAGCCGTTGCAGAAGGGCAAAGTGTATACACTGGATGGAGAAAAGGTGACTGAGGAGGACGAGCTGATCCGAGGTACTTGTTTTGTGAACAACTTGTCCTGTGGTGTTTTGTTTGATTGTGGTGCATCTCATTCCTTCATTTCTATTGATTGCATGAAGAGACTAGGGTTGTCCACGGTAGACATGCCGTATAAGTTATCAGTTTCTACCCCCACAAATTCTTCAGTAGTCACTTCTCAAATGTGTTTGGATTGCCCACTCCGAGTTTTGGAGCGGGAATTCAGAATTAATCTCATTTGTTTGCCTCTAACCAAGTTAGACATTATTCTGGGTATGGATTGGATGACTCAGCATAATGTCTTAATTGACTGTTGTAAGAAAGCAGTTATCTTTAGTGATGCCGCTCTATCTACCATGGAAGTTGATGAAGTTTCTGATGTGAGTCAAATTCCTGTGGTTCGTGAGTTTCCGGAAGTCTTTTCTATGGAGATTCCCGGATTGCCTCCAAGAAGAGAAGTGGAGTTTAGTATTGATCTGAAGCCTGGTACAGGTCCAATTTCTATTGCACCCTACAGAATGGCGCCTCCGGAATTGGAGGAATTGAAGAAGCAGTTGGAGGAGCTACTAGCAAAGGGACTTATCAGGCCAAGTGTGTCACCCTGGGGTGCTCCTATCCTCTTTGTCAAGAAGAAGGATGGTAGCCTTCGGATGTGCACAGATTATAGACAGTTGAATGCCGTGACAGTAAAGAACAAGTATCCGCTCCCTCGCATTGACGATTTGTTGGATCAGTTGAGGGGTGCATCAGTGTTCTCTAAGATTGACCTCCGATCGGGATACCATCAAATTCGTATCCGTGAAGAGGACATTCCAAAAACTGCTTTCAGGACGCGTTATGGGCACTTTGAGTATGTGGTGATGCCTTTCGGATTGACCAACGCTCCTGCTATATTCATGGATTACATGAATAGGATCTTCATGCCATACTTGGATTCTTTTGTCATTGTGTTTATTGATGACATCCTGATTTATTCTAAGAGTCCGGGTGAACATGAGCAGCATTTGAGAATTGTTCTGCAGGTTCTCAAAGAGAAGCAGTTGTATGCCAAGCTGTCTAAATGTAGCTTTTGGTTGGATGAGGTCCACTTTCTGGGACATGTGATTTCTGCACAGGGAGTTGCTGTGGATCCCTCCAAGGTGGAAGCGGTGTTAAAGTGGGAGAGGCCCACAACAGTTACAGAAATCAGAAGCTTTTTGGGATTGGCAGGTTACTATCGAAGATTCATCGAAGGTTTCTCCAAACTGGCTCTCCCATTGACAAAGTTAACCAGGAAGGATGTCCCTTATCAATGGTCACAGCAGTGTGAGAATAGTTTCTTGGAGCTGAAGAAGAGATTGACGAGCTCACCGGTTCTGACATTTCCGGAATCAACCCAACCCTTTGATGTGTATTGTGATGCTTCAAAGCAAGGTTTGGGTTGTGTACTTATGCAGCAAGGTAAAGTTGTGGCCTATGCATCTAGACAGTTGCGGCAGCATGAGCAGAATTATCCGACTCATGACTTGGAGTTAGCCGCTGTGGTGTTTGCCCTGAAAATTTGGAGACATTACTTGTATGGCACAAAGTTCGAAGTGTTCAGTGACCACAAGAGTCTCCGTTATCTCTTCGATCAAAAAGAGTTGAATATGAGACAGAGGAGATGGATGGAGTTCCTGAAAGACTATGACTTTCATCTTCAATACCATCCGGGTAAAGCTAATGTGGTAGCCGATGCATTGAGTCGCAAAACTCTTCATATTAGCAACTTGATGGTGAAGGAGATGCAACTAATCCAGGAGTTTAGTGATCTTAACTTGAACATGCTGGTGAAAGAGAAGAGTATTGTTCTGGAAATGTTGCAGGCCACTAGCGAGCTCATGGATTTGATAAAGGAAAGGCAAGCAGATGATGAAGAGCTCCAAAAGTTGTTCGAAGGAGCAGCAAGTAAAGAGGAACCTGATTTCATCAAGGGTCCAGATGGAATCATCCGGTTCAGAGGTAGAATATGTGTTCCAATGGACTTCCAGATTCGAAGAGACATATTGTGGGAAGCTCACCAAACAAAAATGAGTTTCCATCCCGGTACAACAAAAATGTATCAGGATTTGAAGAGGATCTATTGGTGGCCAGGGTTGAAGACTGATGTGGCCGACCATGTGTCTCACTGTTTGACTTGTCAGAAGGTGAAGATTGAGCATCAAAAGCCAGGTGGTCCGTTGCGATCACTGGATGTCCCTGAATGGAAATGGGATAGCATAGCCATGGATTTTGTGACAGGTCTACCTAGGACTGCAGCAGGTTGTGATGGTGTATGGGTTGTGGTAGACCGTTTGACAAAATGTGCTCACTTTATTCCGATCAATAAGAAGTATACATTAGAGAAACTGACACAGTTGTATATTCGGGACATAGTGAAGCTTCATGGTGTGCCTTCTAGTATTGTGTCCGATCGGGATCCCCGGTTTCTATCCAGATTTTGGCAGAGTCTTCAGGAGGCCTTGGGTACTAAGTTGAAGTTTAGTACCGCCTATCATCCTCAAACTGATGGGCAGTCTGAGCGTACTATTCAGACTTTGGAGGATCTGTTGAGGGCTTGTGTTCTAGAGCAGGCTGGTAGTTGGGAGCAGTTGTTACCATTGATGGAATTTACTTACAACAATAGCTTTCACTCTAGTATCGGCATGGCACCTTTTGAGGAACTATATGGTAGAAAGTGCAGAACACCTCTTTGTTGGTTCCAGATCGGGGAGAACTTGTTGACTGGGCCAGAGTTGGTGCAAGAAACAACAGAGAAAATCGCGATGATTAAGGATAAGATGAAGACTTCTCAAGACAGGCAGAAGAGCTATGCAGATAAGCGTAGGAGACCCCTAGAGTTTGATGTGGGTGATCATGTGTTTCTTAGGGTGTCCCCTACCACTGGCATTGGTCGGGCAATTAAGTCAAAGAAGCTGACTCCGAGGTTTGTTGGGCCTTATGAGATTCTAGAGAGAGTTGGACCTTTGGCGTACAGGATTGCTTTGCCTCCACATTTGTCTAGGCTTCATGGTGTATTTCATGTTTCCCAGTTAAGGAAATACATTCATGATCCCTCCCATGTGGTAGCAGCGGACGATTTGCCCTTGAAGGAGAATCTTACTTTTGAAATCCTCCCGATCAGAATTGAAGACAGGCAGATTAAGCAACTCCGGGGCAAGGAGATTCCATTGGTGAAGGTGATTTGGAACAGAAACAACGTAGAAGAGGCTACTTGGGAGCTGGAGAGCAAGATGAAGGAGTCTTATCCTCAGCTGTTCCAGGACAGCTGAATTTCGAGGACGAAATTCTTGTAAGTGGGAGAGGATTGTAACATCCCAAATTTAGTTCTTAGTGTAAATTACGTTTTGATAGTCCTAGGATGGAAGTAATTATGATATAAGTTAGAAATTAGCTAATTTGACATGCAAACCCAAGTTTAAAACATAGGATTTTGGAGAAATAGAATAACAAAATTGGTAGCTTAGAACACAATTCCCACCGTTGGATATGAAGGTATGATTTTTAGGAAGTTACTCGTCAAATTTGACCAAGATCCGACGGCGAACGAAGAAGTTATCTCGAATTGAAGCAGGAAGAAAATAGAAGGAAAATAAGAAAATGAATAAATGAGGTACTGGGCAAAACACTCGAGTCTTTTGGAAAAGACTCGAGTGTTCTGGTCAGTTGGAAAATGGGGCACTCAGGCACTACTCGAGTCTTTTGGAAAAGACTCGAGTGTTTTGTAAAAGACTGGAGTCTTTTGGAAAAGACTGGAGTGTTTTTAAAGAAAACACTCGAGTGTTTTTGAAAACACTCGAGTGTTTTGTGCAGACAGCCTCAAAAACGTGTTTCAGCCAACCCTCTTCTTCATAACCCAACTCCACTCTCTCTCCTAGGTCACGAACATCTCCTCATTCTCTCTCTAGATTTCACCTCAAATCACCATTCAATCCATAAATAAGCATTGAGAGTCAATCCCTAACACATTTAAACACTTAATCTCCCTTCAATCTCTCAAGTTCCTCCTCTCCTCCCTCCCATTCGAATCCTCCTTCTTTCTCACCAAGATAGGGCTTTGTTTTCATCTTCCTCAAGCTCAACACTCATCTATCATCATCCTCCCTTCCATTGGTAAGTTTCAATACTCTCTCTCTCTCTCTTGGGCCATACGAATTTCTCCCTCTTCCCTCACATGGCATACGAATTTCATGTTATGATTTAGCATAAATTATGACTCATTTGTGCTCTATTGTGTCATGGAGGTTAAGAGTCTCTCTCTTTCACTCAATCCTTGGAGCTCTTGATTAAGGAGCTTAGGAGCTAGGGCTTGGAAGGTTTCCCCCATCTCTCTTGATTTAAGGTAAGGGGGTGGATTATAGTGAGCATTGGGTGATCTAAGATTGGGTATCCCTATGGTTATAGTGATTTTCTAGGAGTTATGTGTTTAGGGTATTTAATGGTAGAATCTTGGATAGTAATTTAAGGAATGGAGGACATAAGAGAAAGGAACTTAGGAATCATAATTAATAAGGGAAAGTTAATGTGAACTTTGAATGTGAAAGGATGTTGAGTCATTGATGAAGTAATTAATGTGCCATACATGTATGTTTGGTCATGGTTAAATTGGTATTTATTACTTGGAAATGGAAGATGACAACATGGATAGTGTGCATTATGTGTTTATTGAATCGGAATGAAATATGGTTATAATGGTTGATAACAAAGTACTTAGTGATACTTATTTGAAAAGGGTAATTATAATGGGTAATTTGAAAGGAACTAAATGTTGGGATATGATTGGTTATCTAAGGGAGTCATGCTTATTTGAAAATATGTGGAACTAAGTTTGAGTACTAAAAAGGGTATTAATTAATTGTGAAATGACTATATAAATTGTAATTGGATAAATTGGATTGTGATAATAAGGGAAAATGATCATAAATATTATTCGTGGAATGTGACCCTAAATGTGAGTATTTGGAAATGTATATGATGATGGATGATAATTGTTTATTTATGAATATATGTGTGATGATTTGGAATGGTTTATATTTATGCATATTGTGATTATTATTGGAATTGTGTTGATGGCTATATTAATGAACTGGACTGTGGTTAATTTAAATGGTAAAGGTAACTAATGTGGAAACTGATCAGTGGGGCCCGGAACACTAGGTACCCGGCTAGGTGTTCCAATTACCTGTTAGGGCCAATTACCTGCCAGGCCAATTACCCATCAGGCCAAACCGCCCTGTAGGCGCCGGGTGACCCACAGGATCAATTTTCCACACCAATAATTGAAATAAATAATGGAATGGTAATTATGTACATAGTCCTACAGGTTAGGGTCTGGATGGGTGTAAAGTCCTGGGCAGGTGTTTCAAGTCCCTAGACAGGTGTGCCAATTACCTAGCGGGTAACCAAATTCCTAGTGGTGTACAATTAAAAAGGAAAAAGGGAAAGGGTATGCAGATCACTGTTTGTGGTTGCATACACCGTGTGTAGATCTCTGTTTTGGGGTTACACACGATGGTAAGGTGTAGATCTCTGATTTGAGGTTACACCCAATGGAAAGCGTAGATCTCTGATTTGGGGTTACGCATAAAGGAAAAAGGAAATAAAGAAAAATGGAAAAGATAATGGATATAGTCAGAAAATGGAAAAGATAATGGACAATGGTAACGGAATCAAAAACGGAAAGGGAATTGAATTAGTGAAAATGTTAAGGGAAAATGGAAAATGGATAAAGACAATGGAAATGAATAGGAAAAAGGGATAAAGTAAATGGTAATGAACATTAACATTGATTATGGGCATGTTAAAGAAAGGGGCAATTATGGAATCATGATAAAGAGAAAATAGAAAGGGGTGGAAAGAGGTTGATTGTGAATAGACTTGTAAATGCTATATGTCATTACTTTACTATTTGTGTTTGGCCTAGTGGATTTATTATGATTATATGGAAACTGCAATTTTATTTCATGTGCAATGCTCACTCCCTTACTATCATTACAGGTACAGAGATTGAGCTAGCACAGCCCCCGGCCGAGCAGGAGTGCTCTCCCTCACAGGGAGAGTAGGGTTATGGGGATTTGATACTTTTATTTTGATTTCAGCCTCCGTATATTTGGATGTATATGAGCTATATATGTTTTCTTTTAGGTGAGGCTAGGATAGTTTCTTTTGTGCAGGGTTTATGATTCTTTTGATGCATAGTTGTTGTTATGGTCTCTTGATTCACACTTACTACTTTGCTGGCACTCTGACACACTATGTTTTACACTTGAGCCCAAGGGGCAACTATGCGATGCTTATATATTTTTATTTGAGCCCTGCTGGCTCCTGTTCATTTCATATAAATGTGTTTATCAGGTTGAAGATTTTGGGAAGTCCGAAAAACAGACAAAACTCCGTCCGTTTGATGGTTGATTTTAATATAATAAAAATGAATTTTTAAGTACTCATTTTTAATACTTGGGTTTTAAGGGTAGAATTTATTAGGGTGTTACATTTTTGATTGCATGCATGTCAAGATCTATGTTTGAACTATGATGTGTTTGATGCTTGAGTTTTAATGCAAAGATCTTTGAAAATGATTGAATTTTCTTAGTGATTTTACTTATGTTGGTCACAGTTTTTATGTTGTTATGGGTAAGAGCTTGATTTTCTTTTGCTTGATTTCATGCATGTTATGATCTTGGAATTTGATGATGCTTTAGATGAATAAAGTTTGTGTGATGTTGTGATTTTTCTATGATAGCCACGGTTTACATACTTGGTTAAGAGGATTGAGATTTTATTAAGCCCAAATGATGAATATGTTATTTCTATGAACTTTAAGTTGATTTGTGTGTTAGATGTGAAATAAAATTTTTTTTGAGACTTGTGTATGCTCACGGTTTTATGTAGGAAATATATGTTAGGATTATGTTTCTACTTGCTTGATGAATTATGTGAAATTGTTGTTGGATTTGGAATTGTTTTTAGAAGTCTTGAATCCTTGAAAATGTTTTTGAGAAACTTAGCCAAGGTCACGGTTTGGACCTTAGCTTTTGAGTTAAATTTTATTAAATGTATGTGTGTTGATATCATGAAAATATGTGTTGATTTGTGAAGTTATTCCTTGAAGAAATAATTTTTGAAAGACAAATGATGCATACGGTTTTGATGTGACTAAGTGTAAGTTAAGTGAAAATTTGTCTAAGTGGTTATGTGAAGCATGATTCGGTTTGTATGTGCTTAAGAGTTTGATTTCCTTATTTGATTAAGATGTATGCATGAGTAAGTATGTGAGCATGTTTATGTTTAACTTGATTTGATGACTTGTGGTTATGTAATGTTTGAAATGAATGAATGTTTGTTTAGGATTCTAAGTAAAGTAGGAATGATTTTGGAATGCATGAATGTGTTTAAGTGGTATGTTTCATTTGACCATCATGCTGCCCACAATTGATTTTAAGTGTTTGAACTTGATAAATTGTTGATCAAAGTGTTTGTTTGATTGTTTTCAAGATACTTGGTTTGTTTATGGATTTGAGTTGGTTTTGAACAATGGAAAATGAATTTAAAACTTGGAATATGATGCTGTCCAGAATTTTTCTAAGTTGTATTTCTTATTTAAAAGTGTTTTCAAAGTGTTTTAAAGTTGAGTTTTTACGGGTATTTAATATAAGATAAAGTTGGTCTAAAAAGTGCAATTTTTCGGTGTTTTCGAAGTTGAATTCACTGCTGTCCAAGAGAGACCAGCAAAGAAACCTTTGATTTAAATTGATTTATTTGATTATTTTCTCATGATTTTAAAGTATAAAAGTTAGTGTTTGATTTTGGACAAGTTTGAGCAAAAGAATTGATGTTTTGGTTTTACATAAAGACAAAAGTTTGGACTTTTCTTAAGTTACTTTGAGAATGATTTTAAGAGTAATATCTAAATAAAGTTTAATACTCATGTGTCTATCTTATGGGACTTGAAAGAAGTTGGAGTCGGGCAGACTAGGAAGGAAGCAGATCGTTCGGAACTTGTGGAATTGGTAACTGCAAACCCAGGTGAGAGAGAAGTTATCTTAAGACACTTTGGTGTCTAGTGAGTATGCTAGGACACTCCGTACTCTCTCAAAGTCGGAGTAAAGGTCTATTGTAGCTAGTAGTATACCCGATAAATTGTGTGCCTTGTTTGTATCGCGGTATACGAAGACTCAGACCTATACCATCACATGGTATTGATTGATTAATATATTTGTTTATGTTTAGATATATTGTTGATATTGTCATTGCATGAGCATAATGCATCATCCCGCGATATAAGATAAGAATAGCAAAGACATTAGAAAACTATAAGAAATTCCCCAAATAATAGAGCAAAACTCTAAGGGGTGGAACGCGCTACGGAACCGGATGATGCTGATGTACCGAGTACGTGGATCGAGCTGACGATATGACGACGACGGCGATGCCTTTGGACGCGGACGCAATGAGTGTCGAATTCTACAAAGATAGTTTCCATATGGTCGTAGCCATATGTTGAGATAGTTTCCATATGGTCGTAGCCATATGTTGAGAGTGAGTTAAGATAGGTCGGAGCCTATCTATCAAAGATTGATGGATATCCCGCATATAGTCGTAGCTATATGCCAGAGGTGATTCTGAGTGGGTCGGAGCCCATCAGAATGATGATTGATATTCCGCATATAGTCGGAGCTATATGCCGAAGTTGGTTCTGAATGGGTCGTAGCCCGTTAGAAAGATTGTGGATATCCTGCATATGGTCGGAGCCGTATGCCGAGAATGATTCAGGATGGGTCGGAGCCCGTCAAACGTATTAGTCGAGTCCCAAAGAAGCATTCCGCATATGGTCGGAGCTGTATGACGGTGATGACTTAGGATGGGTTGACGTTAGAACAACGAGTATAACTTCACGACTTAAAACCCTAACCCGAAGTAGTGGAGAGGAAGATACACCTGAACTACCCTTGTGGTGTTCAGCTGGATGATTAAGATAGGGGGCAGCAATGACGGTGATTCGTCAAGAAGCCTTGAGAAGTCTGTCTAGGTGGGAAAAACCATAGGGGCCCTGGCTGAACCGGTCGGAGCTGGTCACCCAAGGGTGTGGACGAAGTACCACACGATCACTAGACGGATGACTGACACCCCCCTTGACTAAATCTTGACCAGTGAGAGGGATGGTCGAACACGGTTGGATGTGCCCTTTTTCTCGAGACATTATTTATTTTGCCATTCGTAAAAGGCCGGTGTGGTTAGAGATCCTGTACTCCTGATTGCTTCCGACTAGGTGGATGGATCCCGAGGAGATGTAGACCTGAACCCAAGACCATAAAGCCTGAATTTCCGATGTTATGGACTCGTGATATGTGGACAGAGAGACTTCGACTTTGCGAGATGAATTGTTTAAGAGATTCCCTTAAGTGAGAGATAAAGTGTTAGATAATGCGACGATTGCATTGCATCCTCATGCATCTTGCATAATTATCTGCTGTACTGCTTGTTTGTATTGTTTGTATTATTTATGTTCTGGTATACGTCGCTAGTGTAAATCCAAGAAGTCGATGGGAGTAATTCCATTCGGATAACTTACTCTCTCAACTTCTTGTGCACATGTGACGATGAACCTCTGGTTCTAAAAGATGGCGGAGCTGGTGATGCTTCTCCTGGAAGGAATACTTACTGATCGAGATGCGCTGACGAGAGGGCTACTGCTGGACGACGGAGACTGCTTTTGGGAACTTACGTTCCGGATCGAGAAGGGGACGCTGCTTAGTAGTTTATAGTTAGGTTCTAATGGACCCTTGCTGATATGTATATCAAGTGTACCCTTGCCCTTTTGAAATGTTTTTGCTAAGGTAAATGTTTATGTATGAATGGCACCGATGAACTATGGTGACCACTTTTGAAAGAATCTTTATGATCTGTTTTTGAACTGTTTTCTAAAGGGCTGTCATGATCTGACAGACAAAACATTTTAACTAAATCAAATATGTTTTCTATATGTAAAATGTTTTACTTATTTGTTGAAAGTAAAGTCACCAATAACAAATCGTTTTTAGAAAATTAAATGAACGTTTTTAAGAGAAAGGATTTTAAAAGTGATACCTTGTTTTGGAAAGCTTGATCATAGAGTTTTATACTTGTGAAAAAAAAAATTTCACCCTAATTCTCATAAAAGAATTAATTGGTATTTGATAGTGTTTATTTCGAGTTTTCCAAATCGGGGTGTTACAACAAACACATACATTTTTTTTTTGAAAAAAATCCTTGGTTTGAACAATCACTAGATATGGGGATTAAAAATGCAGAAAAAAGATCCCATACTAGTGAAACACATAGAAAAACCATTTTTCATCTGAAAAATTCAATAAAACTTTTAATCATGCACCTTACCATGAAGAGCTACCTCCATCTAATTTCATAAGAACCTAGATGAAGGAGTGAAAGATCACTCAAGAGTGGTAAACTCAAAGAAAGAAGGAATGTGCCTTGGACTTGGAAAAATTTAGTTTTAATTCATCTTCAAAAGTTAAAACAATTACATTCCCTTTTTACTTCAAGTTTAAAAATGTGAGTTTTCCTTCCGAATTGATTTGAGAAGCATAAGAAGGGTTCCTATTTGATCGATGTGTGACTTGGTTACAAAATTCACTACTCGATCACTTAGAAGTCCTTGTTTTTCTTACTATTTCTTGAAAATTTGTCGTGCGACCTCACTATCCATTTGGAATGATTGTAGTTCGGTGCAACTTTTGAAATTCATTTTAAACACTCACAAGCATCAGGCAAAAATTTTACTTTTCACATAGAAATATCAAAGACATATATCAATCGAACATACACCAACAAAATTCAGTTTCATCTAGAACACAATTTCCAAAAACAACATTTTTAGTCAATGCTTAGTGGAAAGTAATTTGGGACTTCAAACATAAAGAGGGCAATTGAAAAACTATTAATCCCAAAATCGTTTGAAAACATTTTCGAAAATTTAAATTCATTTCCACATAAACATAGACTTTTTCATATATACCAAATACACTACCAATGATGTGATCGAAAGTGATGTGAGAACCTCTAGGTTGAATTTTAACCCCTTCCTTGATTAAATAAACCTCTTTTCATTACAAAATTTTATTATAGTAGCTCGGGGTTCAAGTTCAATCATTAGAAGCTTCAACTTAACTTTCGATTAGTATTAAAGTCACCAGAAATCAAATTAGTGGTGGAATCAACTACGAGTTCAACATAAATGTTTTTGTTGTTTTTATGGATTTTAGTCTAACCGATGCAAACTGAGTCATTCGGATAGATTAGAATCGCGGTAGTAAATCATTTTGATTCTCATGGTTCCACTTCTGATTTTTGTCCGCTTACTTTAACACTACACTATTCCACATATAAGCATATTTCAAGAACCCTTTGGATTGAATTCAAACCGCTTCTCAAATTGGATAAAAAGTTTGTTTTTATTTGTAACTCAAATTAATATGATTCAGTGGTTTAAATCCAATCGATTTGTTCTCGATTCTTGCCCCCGATTGGTATCACAGTTTCTTGAATCAAGTTTAGCTACGAAACCGCTTATCAATTTAATATAAACCTTATTTTTCGTTCTCTCAGATACCAATCTAATCAACATGACTTTAATCACTTGATAGATTGGATTAGTATTCGAGATTTATAATTTATTTATTTCATGCGGTTCCATTTCTAGTCCCTGTTCAATTACCTTGACACCAAATTACTCAACAAACATACATTAAGATCACACACAAAGCACATAGCAAAGAAAATAAACGTAAAAGAACTAACACAAAAGTTTTATACACAAGAGATCAATTACTAATTCATGATGATGCACAACTCCTAGATTTCGACAACATCACCTCCCGATAAATGCAACATCGGATTGGCCAGTTCCGATACTACATTCCATCAGTGGTCGTAGCCCTCGTCATCTAGCTTAAATTTCTATACTTCATTATTAATTAGAAAGATTCCCTTTGTAAGAAACTTTGACTTTTAATTAACTCAACTTGGAATTTGCATCCCTTAAACAAGAATCAATTTGCACCTTTGAAGTTTTCTGCTTTCCAAAGTGCCCTACTTACAGGATGCAATTCTTTGAATTCCCTAAGGGATCCGGCTTAGGTTCCCAAAGAATCACATTCTATTATCCTTGGTCATTTCTGTTATCAAAATTAGTAGTTCTCCATTAGGAAATTCGCGCACCTGTTAGGTCATTTCTCACCCACTAGGATTTTCACCCAATCCAGGTCATTTCCACCTATTAGGCCATGGTTGACACCCGTTAGGACTAAAATAAAATTTTAATTCTTTTACTTCTACAAGATACATTTCACTTTCATAATTCATACCATTTGCGCAGCAGATTGATCCATTGGGTACACCCGCCTAACGGGTCATTTACGGGGCTTGATAGGTCATTTTCACCTGGATGGGTCATTTGAACCTAATGAAGGCTCAAGTGCTCAATTGTGTTTTGATGAAGACAAGACTCTTAGACAACCTACAACAACATATCAAGACTAGTCTATTTTTAGCATTCATATATTTGTATTGTATTGTTTATTATTCATGATATATGAGTGTGGGTAGATTAGGATTAGATAATCTCAATTTGGTTTAATGATTATTTAATATGTTTAAGAATTGAGATTACCATGATAGAGATTTATAGCTCAAAGTTTTATAAAAAATTCAAAGGTGAAAATATCAAATAAAAGAAAAGCATTTTAGCAGTGGTTAATCGATTAAACCATAGGTTAATCGATTAACACGTATTAAATTTTAATTAATGCATTCTTTTAACAGTGGTTAATCGATTAAGCTTTCCTTTAATCGATTAAGGGCTGTTAAAACATAATGAATAAAAGCTTTTCTAATGTGTTTTTGAAAAAAGGTTACGAACTTAATTTTTTTTAAGAGCATATTTTCACCATCTTACAATCTTTGTTGAGCTATTATTCTGTTTCAAATCAATCTCTATCATCTTCTTTTCAAATCTCAATTTCAATACATATTGTATTCTTATTGTATCAAATTGAGATTCTAAGTGTTCTTCAATATTTTTGGTTGAATCAATTCGTAACATTGAGGTTACATTCAACGAAGGAGTTTTCAATTGGATATTGAAAAGGGAGCAAGGTGGAGCATTACCTTGGGCTTTGAAGACTTCAAGGCAAAAGCTAAGGGATTGAAGGCGACCTTCCATCAAAGAACGAGATTAAAGAATTAAGAGATTGGGGTAGATTCTCATTGATTTGGTACATCGTGAGAAAGGGTTATGACTGAGCGAAGTGAGTAATTCTAACTCTATTGTACTGATTCTCTTATTTCTTAGTGAAGCAAATCTCCCAAGTCAGAGAGGGAGGACTGGATGTAGCTCACGGTGGTTGTGAGTGAACCAGGCTAAAATCTCCGCGTGTTCTTCGTTATTTTCGTTCTTTACATTTTGTTGTTCATTTGAATCTTGCGAGTGTTCTTGGATCTTGGTTTAGATTGGGAATTTCAGTTACGCATTCTATATCTTGTTTAATTGATTCGTAATTAATTGCCTTAGATCTAATTCTGCATTCCTGGATTTCCATGTGTTTCTTGAATTGAACTGAAAACTATTTTCTGCAAGTTTAATCAGTACTTAATCGATTAAGTAGCAACATAATCGATTAACACTATTTAATCAGTACTTAATCAGAGCTCGGTCGAATAAACCGAGCATAAAAGCTTTTTCAAAAAGATCCTTTGGAAACCATGGGCTCAAATCATAATCCTTTTGGAGGAGAAGGTGCTGCAATAAACCGCCCTCCACTATTTAATGGTGAGGGATACGCTTATTGGAAAGTACGTATGAAATTTTTTATCCAAGCGATTGATATTGAAAATTGGAAAGCGATTGAAAAAGGTCCTCACATTCCCTCTAGTGTAGTTGATGGATTAGCACAATTAACCCCTGAAGATAAGTGGACGGATGATGATAAAAAGAAAGTTCAATTTGATTTTAAAGCAAAAAATATCATCACTTCCGCTTTATCTTATGACGAATTTTTTAGAGTTTCTCAATGTGCTAGTGCTAAGGAAATGTGGGACGTGCAAGGTTAAATGTTTTGATGCGTGAGTATGAATTGTTTCAAATGCTTCCTAATGAATCTATTAATGATATGCAAAAACGTTTTACTCATATTATCAATCATTTACTTGCTCTTGGTAAGACTTTTTTACTAGGTGAACTTACTAACAAAGTGTTGAGATGTTTGGATATGCATTGGCAACCAAAAGTGACAACTATTGTAGAATCTAAAGATTTGGATGCTATGGATCTCGCGACACTTTTTGGTAAGTTACAAGAGCATGAAATGGAGCATGGGTGTAACAACCCGATTTTCGTAAACCAAAAATAATTAACTTTTACTTATTAAAGTGGCAAAAATGAGGCCAAATATTTTTTTTTTAAAACGTAATTGAAAAGTCGTTGGTGTATTTAAAAATCCCTTTGCCGAAAACCGAGTTGTTACTAAAACCTTTCTTTTCATAAAACGTTCGTTTCCATAAAAGAACTTGGTTCAAAAACATCATGACAGTTCTCAAAACTTTACAAGGGTCAACTTTACCAAAAGATGTACTCCACAAGTCAAACTAAAAGTTAGCTCGATTACATAAATGGTTCATGGCTCGGTAATCCTTAACTCAAAACATTCACAACAAACCCAAACTAATAACACTATCCTTAAACTTTCCTATTGAAAACAATCGGGTGTAGCTCCTTCTTCTTCTTGCGTCCTTTCTTCCTTCCCGACGAAGATGCCATCTAGGTCGCTGCTTTCCATTTGTCGTTTGGCTCCAACTCGACTCCATTTAGAGTGGTGGAGTTTCTCTGGGTCTCGTACCGCTTCTTCTCCTCGTAGCTCCTATATCCTCGTACTGTGACATGCCCCAGATGCGGCCCCAAGTTAGCTCCACTCAGTTGATGCTATGGGTCTGGAATCACGATATGAGTGTAGCCGATCCATACCCAACCATATGGTGTATGCTTCCAACCACACCCATGCCTACCCCAAGTAGCAATCTCCATACAATACTCCATCTGCCCGTTGAGATACTAGCAGCACCGATATGCCAACGAACAGGAGAGAGTAAGCGATCCGAACGACACATCATCGACGGTGTGGGATTATGATAAGCGAGATATCAAGACAATACAAACAATACACACAACACACATACAGCATAACATTCAAGCATATTATCATTAACATCATTATTATCTTTCATTATCATCTTGTCCAACTTTCTTTTACTTATCATGAACATTCCTTCTTTCTTGTTTCCTTACTTCCAACCATATCTCTCTTCATGGGGTTATACTCACTTTTCCATACTTTCCCTTCTCAATCTCTCTTTCTCATTATCCACATCTCTTAAGCTCTTGTGTAACACCCCGCATTTTTCCCGTACGTGCGTGAACGAATAAAAACATAAGACTCTACTTTACAAGGAATTTTCAGAAAGTATTTTATGGAATTTTATAAACAGAATGTTTTTATAAATTAAAAGTGAATGATTTTGTTAATACTTTGCTAAATGGTGATTTTATTCAAAGGATGGTTTTTGAAAATGATTTTTGGATATGAATTTTGTAAAATTGTATTTGAAGAAAAGGAATTTAATAATTTGGCTTGAAGTTTTATGTGATGAGTGCTTGATTTAATATGTGTGTGTTGTGTGTTGCATGAATTTAATTGTGTGAATGAAATGTGTGACTTAATTACATTATTATGTGAATTAGTGATTTTAAGTAAATATAGTTGGAACATAAAAATATAAGATAAGCATGTATGGGTATGTATGTATGCATGTGTGCTATACGTGTATATATATATATATATGTGTGTGTGTGTGTAATACGGTTTGGATGTAGGAATGTGTGTATATATATGTGTGTGTGTGTGTATATGTGTGTTTGACCGTGTAATGCGTGAGAATGAGTAAGAAAAGGTGATTGGAAAATAAAAATAGGAGACATGTGTGAGTGTGTGAAGGTGCCACGGTTGGTATATGCATGTATGTGTGTGTGCTATATGTGCTACGTGTGTGTGTGCATGTGAGTGTGTTCTAGGAGCTTAGGAAATAAGACACCAAGCTAACTAAATGGTAACCATAACCAAACTAGGTGCAAAACCCTAACTAAGTTGCCAACTATTATTTAAACCTAAGTGACCCCTAAACTCCTAGACTAGCTTACTTTGTTTCCTTGACTTTCCTCACCTCCACCCATGCAAAATTTAGAGGACTAAATCGCCCTTCTTGGTTGCTCATGGCCGAATTACTCCTAAGGTTAGAAAGGGAAAATCTCAAGCTCTTGACTTTGCATACATAAGCCGTATGTGTATGTGTTGGCCTTGGTTCACATTTTCATTTCCTTCATTCGTTTCTTCCCACCCAAACATAAACACTTTGGTCCAAGAGCACATCAAACTCTTGAGACCCTTAGATAAAGAGAGGATAGCCGAGAGAGAAAAAGAGAAAAGAGGAGTGAAAACCCAAACTTCTCAACCAAACCTTTTTGACTTCTTTCTTCAAACACATCCTTCCTCAAAGATCAAGAAGAAAACCAACTATAAACTCTAAGAAGAGAGAGAAACCGTGAGGGTAGGAAAAAGGAAGAATGAGGTTTCAAGCCCAACCAAATCTCACCTTTGTAGATCAAGCCTTATTCTTGAAGATCCATGCACTAGGAAAGCTAGAAGACCAACCTTGTCATGGTAGGAACCGAAGATCAAGGAAGAAAATTGTAATAGCCTAGATTTTTCCTTTCTAGTTGTAGATCTTTCTTTTCTTCTTGCATGTTTTGTTTTATGGTTGGTAAGATGATTTTATGTGTTGATCTTTCTTGATCTTGAACTTTATGGACTAAGCATAATTTGTAATATGATTAACTTGTGCTTGATGTTCGGTTAAGGTTCCTCTTTACTAGATCTAAAGTTTTTAAGTGAATCTCAAGGATCTAAAGACAAACTAAAATTTTTGTGATAACTAGAATAGATCTCCTTGTATGTTTACTTTTTCTCTTTCTAAACCATGAATTGTATGTGTTTATGTGATAATTGGATGAACGAACTTATGATCTAAATGGCTTGCATGTTATCTGTGGGTATTGATCTTGGATACTTGTGCTTGAAAAGCTTGGATCTTTGATTTGTACATTTCTTCTTCACGGTTTTGCCTTTGTAAGGGTCAAGCTAGTTTCATTTTGCTTCACATGTATGATTTATTAATGGATCTATAGATTTTAAGCATGTAAAAGTCTAAACTTTTGATTAAAAACTTGAAAACAATTTTCATGTCCCATTCGGTTTTGGGAACAAACATTTCTTAAATAATTTTCATTTCCTTTGTGTGTTATTGTTGGGTTTGAATGATTAAAGTGATTTCTCATTTGCATGAATTGATCAAGTGTTGGATGTTGTGTGAAAGGCCATTCGGCCATGTTTGGTTATGCAAGATCCATGCCTTCTTTTTTTGTAAAAGTTTGATGCATGTTTGTATTAAGATTAGATCTAGTGATTTTAAAGGCATGCATGTTAATTTTTAGTGAAAAATCATGTTTTCCTTTTTATATGTGTTTTTGATTTTAAGAAAATAAATAAAGTAACAAGTTTAAAACAATTCTTCAAGTACAAGCATATTTTCATTAAGTGTTTGAATTGTGTATGTTTTGTTTTTAGGACCATTCGGGCATGTCCAATACATAATAAAATCTATACTTTTTATTTTATAAAAGGTTCATGCATGTTATTTTCATGAAGTTCAAATTAAATCTTTATTTTTGTTTTGAGAAAAATGATGACCTTGAATTTATTTGTGTATATGAAGTGGTGTGTTGTTTAGAAAAATAGTCTTGAACTCCAACATGATTTGCTTTGACTTTGTGATGCATGAATGTTGAAAATGAATGAAAACTATGTCTTCCTTGCATCATGAGATTCGGCCATCCTAGGAGAAGTAGGTAGCTAGGTTTGTTTCTCAAATAGGGTGCATGCATAATGAGACTAATTGAATCTAAGAGTTTGAAAAGTGTTTGCATGTCATGATTAGGTTTTGAAAAGGAAATGCATGTGAATCCTTGAAATGCTTTGTGATTTAAATTATTGGCTTAATTTAAGTTTTAAAAGGAATTAAAATTGATAATTTCTTTAATTGTATGCTCACGGTTTCTAGGTCATAAGAGAGGAAATGATTTCATGTTTTCCTTTGTGCCTTAAATCTTTGTAAAACCTTGTATGCATGATTCGGCCAAAGCATATGTATGAAGTTGGAAAATTATTTTCATGAAATGACTTTTGATTCTAGCTATGTCCTAGGTACATGATGTGGTATGCTTGATGAAAATGATCTGAGTGCCTTTCTTTTATTATTTGGTTTTAGTTTCAAAAACATATATATATATATATATGATTTGATTTGATTATGTGGGACGAAATCTATAATGTTAACCCCATGATTTTCTTTTAGTTTCCATACATGATCCGATTTTGTTAGGAAAATTAAGAAACTAATTTAAATCCTTTTCTTAAAAATAATCTAGTTAATTCATTAAGATTAAAATTTAATTGATTGGCTTTGAATGATTGAAGTGTGGTTTGCCTTATGTGAGTTGTATGTGTGCTTAGAAAATTGTGTATACTACTGTTGTGTTGAATTGGATTTGTTTTACTACTTGTGAACTGTATTTGTGAAAATTATATGTTTGAATTCTAAAGAAATTAAAAATGTTTTATTTAAAAATGTAATTTAAAATAACTCAAATCATTTTGGAATTTCATTTTCTTGAATTTCCATATTTTGTTTTAAAGTATAAAGATACGGGCTTTTATAAACAGAATGTTTTTAAATTAAGAAGAAATGAATTGGTTTAATAAAAAGATTATTTTAATTGTTTTCCTAAAAACCTTTTTACCATAAGTCTAAATTGGATTTGGAAAGCTTTTTGGGCGTTAACAATGTGTTTCAAGAAAAGAATTGTCTTAACGAGTTTTCAAAATGAAAATTTATAATCTTCGCAAACCGTTCTAACGCACGGGAAAAATGTCTAGTTCGGGTGTCGGACGCGACGGGAACGACGAAAAGCTAGCAACGGGAAGTCCTGGAAAGCTTTCGGATGTGTCGTCATCCAGGTGAGAGAGAAGCTCCCCTTAAGACGCCGTGGTATTAGGCAACATATTAAGGCGTCCAATCATCTCAAAGGTTGGACCCGGTCTCGTTAGGCGAGGAAGAGGGATAGTGAGTGTTTGTTTGTTTGTTTGTTTAGTGTGGGCTATCCCTACAAGTCGCTGAGACCGAAATGTTGTCTATAAATAATTTGTTTGTTAAGATGATATGATGCTTACGATTCATGAGCTGTTGGTAGTTTAGTGTGTGAAGTAATTTAATTAAGCTGTTAAAAGATGTTTGATTTTACCCTGAGACCCGAAATAATAATAATAATGAGGAAATGAGATTGAAAGAGAAAAGAGATGCGATTAAGAGATATGAGAAAGAATTGAGAAAGAGATAAAGGTGACGTGAGTGAAGGAAAAAGGTAAAGAGTTGAAATTGAAAGAGAACGTGATTATGGAAGTAAGAAGTGGTGGAGTAAAGATGTGATCCCTCATGCATGTTTTTGGGAAGAAGCTTAGTGTTGAGTTGAGCTTACTCCTCCACTAACACTCACCCAAAAATATGAGTTTTGAAAACAGTTTTTGAAAAGAAACTTTTGAAAAGAATTTTATGAAGTCATCTTTTTGGAAAGGTTTTGCGAAAAGAGTTTTTGAGAAATAAGAGGGAATGAGTTTTGAGGAAGTTGAAGAGAATTATGCTGAGCATGAGTTGACGAGAATGTTGATATTGAGATGAGATTGATATGTGGCTTGAGGCCATTGAGATTTTAGGGGGAACAATTTGCGTTTATTGGTCGGGCTTCGTTGAAGGGATGCACCAAGGACGAGCCGACTATTAGGATTCAGCCGCTAAATAAAATTCTAAAATTTTAAAAGACCTTAAAAGACATTTACAAAAGAGGTGAGGTATGAGTGTCGTATCGAAGTAGTGGAGAGGAAGATACTATGGGTATCTGTGGATACTCAGGTGGAGATTGCAGGAGGGGAGGGCAAGGACGGTGAAACGTCAAGAAGCCTAGAGTATATTTCTAGGCGGAACGAATCCCACATGTGGTGCACTAACGTGGTGGGGACTGGGTCTAATACCGTGGTAAGTTCCGCATCGCGAACTAGAAACTATACTGTCGCCCCCTCGATGCAAATCTAGAACAGTGAGAGGGACTGGAACGGGGCATTTGTGTTTGCCACCGAGGGCGTGCATTGATGATATGATGATATGATTATGATTCGAGGCTGAGCCTCCTGGTCTGGGACCATTTTTGTGTGACAGCTGTCGTGCCTGCGTGGTAAAGGTCCTGTACTCCTGTTTGCTTCCGACTAGGTTGGGTGGTTGACCGAGGAGATGTAGACGTGTGTGAGCTCAATGATGTCTCCCCCTCATCATTGATGCTATCCGAAACAATAAAACTTAAAAGCACTAAGATGTCTTAAAGAGATAGACAATAAGAATATTTAGCATCAAATGAGAATTATGAAACGAGTATATAAGAAAGAATTCTCTGAACGCGAGATGAAATTGGAAAAGTATGATGAGGGAAGGAAGGATTAAGAGAAATTGTGACGGA
This sequence comes from Crotalaria pallida, assembly GCA_037953625.1. Lineage (NCBI taxonomy): Eukaryota > Viridiplantae > Streptophyta > Magnoliopsida > Fabales > Fabaceae > Crotalaria > Crotalaria pallida. The sequence continues at coordinate 86,271,106 of CM075649.1, forward strand.
TTATAGGGAGGGCTTTAAGATAGTGGTTATGAAAGGTTCAAGTTTGTGTTCAGTTATATGAGAGTATGATAATGGTATTGTTGTTGTTGGTATGTTGTTTATTGTCTTTCCTTAGTATTTGCCTATTGTAATTCCACATAGTCGACATAACTGTTTGGGTAGCTTACTCTCTCCTCTTCTCCTGTTTCCTCTTCTTCTGTACTTCTGATTTTCTTTCTTTTCGGGAAAAATTGTACGATCACTAGATGCCGAAAAGAATGAGGTCCCAGATCCAGCTTGTAGGAACACTTCCGTGGAAAGGAGACGACTTGGTGGAGAGATCTTTGGGGCAGTAGACGAGGACAACCCTACTGGCGGACCGTGAGCGGGATCCATCAAGATTCAGAGCTAGACTACGGATGTTAGAGTGCATGACTAGAAGCTAGGTCTCCCCTCAGAGCATGGTGCTCCATTGTAAGTCCTTAGTTACCTAGCTCTATACTATTGTACCCCGACTAAAGTTTTATTAAACATAGATGTTTGAAACCAAGTAAACTGGGCCACGTTTTAATTAATGTTTTGAAAACGGGTTTCAAAGTGCGGTGTCTTGTGACGCCTCGGTTTGGAACTTGAAAGGTTCATGAATATGAGAATATGTGATTTTAATTGTAACCATTGTCTGAAAAGTTAAATGTTCACGTATTCATACCTTACTTGTTAAAAAAAAATGGCCCTAATTTTCACTATATTTAATTTAAAGTTGCCAAATCGGGGTGTTAGATCTTGCTTCTCTTAATTAGAAATCTTTTCTCATCATGTCTTATTGAATCATAACCATCGATGATCGGGGGAGTTAAAGTATCATCGAGGTACGCGTTTCTTTCGTAGTTAGCACTCACGTCTCAAGTCTACATCTCATCGGCCATCCACCCAACCTAGTCGGAAGCAAACAGGAGTACAGGACCTTTACCGTGCGGGCACGACAGCTGTCTCAACAATCAATTGGTTCCAAGCCAGGAGAACTGTAGAAAACTCGGGTACAGTCTCAATTCAAATCATATCATTTCAATTCATATATATAATCAAGGCACACTGTAGAAAACTCGGGTACAGTGGCAATCAAGATGCCCCACTCCAGTCCCTCTCACTGTTCAAGATTTGCAATCTAGGGGGCGTCAGTACTAATTCTAGTTGCGCTGCAGAACTTACCACGGCTTTGGGCCCCAGTCCCTACCACGTTCGTATGCCACATGTGGGGTTCGTTCTACCTAGAAAGTACTCAAGACTTCTTGACGTTTCACCGTCATCGTCCTCCCCTAATGCAATCGCCACCTGAGTATCCGCAGATACCCATGGTTCCTTCCTCTCCACTACTTCGGTATCACACTCATACCTCACCGCGTTCGCGTGTTAGTGTCTTTTAATGTCTTTTATCTTTTTAATTAACCTAATGGTCGGCCCATCCTTCGTGCATCCCTTCAATGAGTCCCGACCGCTATCTTTCAACATCACTGTTCCTTTCTTTTCTCAACATAGCACAGAGCTGGGATCACATCGGCAAACTTGCATCTCTTTTCACAATCTTTCTCAATCAATCTCATTCCACAATCTTTCTCAAAAATCTTATTTCTCAAATTTTCTCAAAATCTCTTTTCTCAAACTTTCTCATTTCATACACTTTCTCGAAAATATCATGTCATAAACTTTCGCAAAAATATCATCTCATAAACTTTCTCCAAAATCTTGTTTCATAATTCTTCACAAAATATCCTTTCAGAAACTTTCTCAAAAACATCAGTTTGTAAAACTTTCTCAAAAATCTAGTTTTGTAAACCTTCCCAAAATCTCCTTTCGTAAACCTTTTCAAAAAAATCTCTTTTAATAAACTTTCGCAAAATCTCATTTTGTAAACTTTCTTAAAAATCTTATTTCGTAAACTCTTTTTAAAAAATATCTTTTCATAACTTTTCAAAAATCTTATTTCATAAGCTTTCTAAAAATCTCATTTCACAAAAATTTCATTTCATAGAATTTCAAGAAAAAATCTCGTTTCACAAACTTTTCTCAAAAACCTCCTTTCACAATCTTTTTCAAAATATCATTTCACAAACTTCTTTTTTTTTTCAAAAATCTTGGTTCGTAAACTTTTTCAAAAATCTCATTTTAGTGAGCACTAGTGGAGGAGCAAGCTCAACTCAACACAAGCCTCATTCAAATCACATCTCGCATCAACAACAACCTTACTTTCCCCAGCTCTGGCTCATCCTCGTCATTATCATCAACTCTTTCCTTAATCTCACCCCTTTATCTCTTCTCAACACATTCTCTTGTCCAATCAGTCTAATACCTTTTATCATTATTCCTTTCTTATTGTGTCTTTTACTCTCATGAACTTACTCATTTCATTTTCATTATCAGGACGTATCAGACGTCCATCAGCATGCTACTCATATTAATTAACAATTTAAATATCATCATGCATAATTAAACAGTAAATAAAGCATGCTATATCATATCATCAACATACAATCATCACACACAACAATGTGGTCTTTGTCTTCTTCGTATAAGTGGCCACACAATTCAAACAATTGCCACTATACTACTGACTCAGTACCACTAAGTTCCGATCTTTGAGATGATACGGAACGTCCTAATATATCACCTAACTACCACGGTGTCTTAGGAAAGCTTCTCTCTCACCTGAGGTCCAGCGATTAAATGCGTACGGTCTCCTCGAATCCTTTCCGCTGCCGGCTGCCCCAATCCCCCGTCTCTAGTATTCCTCGTACTAAATAAAATACGCTCACGTTATTAACTTGTATTAAGAAAATCTTTCTTAATTTCAAAACACTTTTCGTTCCTCGTCGGAAGACTTAAAACATAACTGTTTTCTTTCAAACAACTCTAATATTATCTAATACCTTAAGTACTCTCAAAAACCATTTTGAAAACATCATATAGAGTAATTTAAACCATTTAATTTGGTTGCTGGTCCGTCTTGGACAGCACCCTAACCATATTCGAAAACACCGAAAAATTCACCGTTTTCAATCCAGGTTTTTCTTAAATCAATTACCATTTGAAAACTATACTTCAAATCATATGAAGACATTTTTAAAGTTAAGAAACAAGTCCAAACAATTCTGGACAGCAAAGGTTTGTTTTGCAAATTCGCTTTAATAAAACCCGAAAACATCGTAAAAGCACTTTTTGTTTCAATTAATTTATTAACTCAAAATTAACACTTTGAAATTCGAGTTTTTGTTATAAAATAAATCTTGGACAGCCATAAACACAATTCAAAAATCTCAAATAAATCAAATAGGTTTATCTTGAAATCAATTAATTTTAAAACCAATTACGTACTCAATTATTTTTCAACATCAACTAGCACATAGCCAACAACAACACTTACACACACACATGCTCACAAACCGAATGCACACACATATATTCAATTAAACACAAAACTTTTTCCAAACCATTTAATTAATTTGTTTCCCCTACCTTTAATTAAAAACTGAATAGAAATTAAATATTCAAACACATTAATTTAACAATATTTCACAAAACACACACTTATTGCTTTTATGTCACTTCATTGAAAAAGAATCCTAGTCTAACTAGCATGTATGGCCGAATCTCATCATGATCAACACAAGGTTTTTGGTTCACTTTTTCAACATGCAAAAGCACAAGATTCTTAAATCAAAAAGAAATTAACATGCATGTGTCCTTTTTCATGGAAGAAAAACATGATTTCCTAATTCTAGGCTTAGACCAAATGCACATCATTATAGATCAAGGCTTTATCTTCAAATCATTATCATGCATGCACATAGAACATGGATCAAGTTAAAAATCATTTTTCAAAAACTTGTTTCCTTGATTTCTTTGTGAAACCGTGATGGTCATTAAGAAAGATCAAATCTTTTTAGTCAAGAATGACATGCATGTACTTAGATCTTGTAGATCAAGTCATAAAATCAAGTATAATAGTACAAATCAAAGATAAAAATCACTTTAGGTAAGAAAAGGTCAAAACCGTGACATGCAATGAAGAAAGGTTAATTCTTTTGGTTCAAAAACAACATGCATGCACTTAAAGGTCAAACTTTTTCATAGATCACACAAGATCAAAACTTTTTCAAGCTCAAGTCAAAAATCAAGACATGCACTAAGAAAAGGTTAGATCTTTTTGGTTCAAAATCACATGCAAAGCCCAAGAACAAAACTTTTTCAAAGATCAAAGCAAAATCAAAGCTTTATTAAGATCAAGTTAAAATCAAACACTTTAACAACTCAAATCAATGTTTCAAAGCATAAAGTTAACATGCAACTACTTGAATCCAATTAAAAAGCATCAAAACCAAATCTTCTAGTCATGGCCGAAGCATAGGGCTCATGATCTATGTAACACCCTAAGAATAATTACCCATAATTACCCCATTATGAAGATAGCAACTTAAAATTTCTTTTAAAAACAATTTGAGTTATAAAATTCATCTGTCAAATCGGACAGAGTTTCCTTTGTTTGTTGGATATTCCAAAAACTTAGTGTTCCTGTAACCTGTGCAATTCAAATATATTCATTTCATTTAGAGCCAACAGGGCCAAAATAACAATTGTGTGATGTCCAACTACTTCATAAGCATAATTACATCAGAGATAGCAGCAATGAACAAATTATGGAACTGTAAAAGTTTTCCCCAAAAATAATATACTTCCTACCCATAGGAAGTGTCCTGGATGACCCAAGAAATAAAGATTTATAATCCACTTTAAAAAAAAAACAACTATAACATATGTCAAAATAACCAGGACTATACAAAAACCCCAAAAAGGAACCCACTACTATCTACTCTCCCTGGGAGGGAGAGTGCACCTGCTCGGCCGGGGGCTGTGCGAGCTCAATCTCTGTACCTGTAAGTATAGTAAGGGAGTGAGCATTGCACATGAAATAGGAAAACAGTTTCTCATTAGACATAATTACCCACTAAGCCAAGCACAATTATCAATTAGAACATATAGCACAATTTATCCACAGGCACATATCACGCATTCACAATTTGGCAATCCCTTTCAATTTTCTTTTACATTTCTCATTTCTTATCATTTTGTTTCACCTTTCATCTTTTTACTTCCATTTTCATTATCTTCACTTACTCATATTATCAGTTTTCAACTCATAACCATAAGTCATACACTCTTTCGAAATCATACACCGTATGTCACCTCACAATCAGAAGCTAACATACCCAAATAACATCGTATGTCTCCTCACGGTCAGAGGACAACATACACACATCTCTTCATTTTTCAAATCATTTTATCTTTTCTTTACCATTAGGGATTAGCGCACCTATTAGGGCATTTCACACCCACTAGGACTTTCACCCAATCCAGGTAACTTGCCACCTATTAGGCCACGGTTGACACCCATTAGGACTAAAAGCAACATCTTAACTCTTTTACCATCACATTCACATTTTCTCTTTTCAAAACTATTACTATTGTGCAGCATGATTGATCCATTGGATACACCCGTCTAACGGGGCATTTACGGGACCTAATAGGTAACTTTCACCTGGATTGGGTAACTTGTGCCTAATGGGTAACTTGTCACCTAACAGGGCACCTAATGGGTCGGTGTATCCCAAGGATCAATCATAGCTGCAACTTATATCATTTTCATAATTTCATTTATTTAAATTCAAAACAATTATCACACTTAGAATCATTGGCAACATTACTTGCATTATCACATAAAAGTAAAATCCACATATATTCCAAATAACTCACAAATTAGATCAATTACTCACATCAATAAATATTCATCAATTCAATCAACATTTAATATAAAGAGCATTTAGCATTAATACATACCAATTTCTATGCATTCTCAAAGTTTACTTTTTATGTCTTTAATTAAATTAAACTACTCTATTCCTTCATAATCCTAGGGATTTAATAACATCAAAATAACATATAAATCCTAGCAAGCTCTTATGAACTAATTTGAACCTATTCCCTAGAACAAACCAATGCTCACTATAACCACTCCCTTACCTCACCCTTGTAGAGAGAGAGAGAGTTCCAAAGCTATGGGAGAGAGAGAATGAGCTAGAAACCAAAGAAAGGAAAATTAGTTAGAGATTGGGGAGGGGAATTCGAAATCTATGAAGGAAAGGAGGAATAGAGCTTGTATTCCACTTACCTTGAGCTTGAGAGATGAGAACCAAGAATGGGTGTTGGCCCTAACTCATACCCATGAATTGAGAGAGGAAGAACTTGAGAGATTGAAGGAAGATTAAGTGTTTAAATGTGTTGGGGATTGATTCTCAATGCTTATTTGTGGATTGAAATGGTGATTTGAGGTGAAATCTAGAGAGAGAATGGGGAGTTGTTCGTGACCTAGGAGAGAGAGTGGAGTTGAGTCATGAATGAGATTGTTGGCTGAAACACGTTTTTAAGACTGTTTGCACAAAACACTCGAGTGTTTTCCAAAAGACTCGAGTGTTGCCTTTAAAAATACTCGAGTCTTTTCCAAAAGACTCGAGTATACCTGAGAGTTCAAATTTCCCCGATTCTAAATCTGTAAAACACTCGAGTCTTTTCACAAAGACTCGAGTAGTGCCTGAAAGAGTCATTTTCCAACTAGCCAGAACACTCGAGTCTTTTCCAAAAGACTCGAGTATTTTGCCCAGTACCCTCTTTATTCATTTTCCTATTTTCCTCCTATTTTCTTCCTGCTTCAAATCGAGATAACTTCTTCGTTACCCGTTGGATCTTGCTCAAATTTGGAAGCAAGCTTCCTAAAATACTTATTTTCATATCCAACGGTGGAAAGTTTGTTTTGAGTCCTAAATCTTTTATTTTGATTTTCTAACCTACGTTATGTTTTAATACCGAATTATCTATTTTTCTGGCCTGTTTCTAACTTCAATTTAATGCTCCTTTCTTTTCCTAACCCAATATTACTATTACTTATCTTTTCTAATGCTTGAACACTTATTTTAATACATATTTATGGTTTTATTATTATTATCTCAATTATCTCTAACTATTATTAATTGACTTGCACTTTGGTTTAATATTTGGGATGTTACATTTCTCTCCTACTTATTTGAATTTCGTCCCCGAAATTCCATCGAGTAATCTAGGGAGATAACAAACCCTTGGAAATTAATGTATCACAACCTTGCATCTCTTCGTCATTTACTCTCCTACTCGGTCTTGGTCCAAGAGACTTAATTGCCACAACTCCCGCTCGTTCCCTAAAATGTTCACTCTCTTTGATTCAGACTCTCGTTTATTCTTCTGTGTGGGCAACCCAAGGTTTTTGGTCATTCGGGCCACAATATAGAGTCCTGAGACTCTAAGAATGGCATTGTTGTCAAGTTGCAGTTCTCCTAATCACAACACTTGAAGAACTCCTAGCACTTCATTTCCTTGCTTGAATTTAGCAAGAGTCGGTCCGACGTTCAACTTGACTCATCCAATTCCTATTTCATTGTCGTTATAGCTTACTCGCTTCCTAGCTCCGCTTCGTTTCGAAAGAAGCTAAGATTGGTTTCTACTTGGGAATAGGGGTCAAGATCTAATTCTACTTCTCAGTTCCGTGTTTGTTCGGATTTATCCTAACTCGTTTGAGGTTAGTTCTCCACCAGTTCCTAATGATCTTCTTAGCGGCTTTCGTAAGGTTTTTAAGAATAACGGTCTTGGGAAACCATTGGTGAGGGTAACATTGTTAAAGGTTGGGTTGATGCCCGACATAATATCATCATCAACTTGAGAGATATTGGTGGCCTGTGCAAGTTTATTATACCTTTCCAAAGTGTGGGAAGAGATAACAGCGGATGTCCGACATCTCATCCGTTTTCGGTCTTGATGTTTCTATGGATACACTAAGGTAGTTTGCGTTCTAGTTCTGCTCGACTGTCGTTCTCATTCTTTACCATCGCTCGGATGGGTTTCGGATAGGACTATAAGGTTCTCCCCTACTTAGTATCAACATACCTACGTAGATCGATACCAAGGGGTAACTGAGCAGATGTTACGAATTAGTGGTTCTACTTTTCGACTAGGAGACGGATTCGAACAACAAGATTGGATGAACTACTTGTTGGGTTTTCTAAGATGTGGCGGTTTCACGTACTTACATCTCTCTATGCTCCTATAATAGAGAGGATTGTCATGGATAGATTTGTCGCACGATCGCTTGTAACGAATTTCCACAAGATTTCTAGTGAGCTTGAACTCGATTTGACCTTCTTCAGGTCGGAATTTCCTATGTCAATGGATCTAATCAAATTTGAGAGATTTGCAATGATATATCCGCCAATAAATGCAAGGACTGGGGTAGCTAATCTCAATCCTTCATCTAGCAACAGTACATCATCACGTTCTTCAAGATTTGCAATGCTGTCGTCAGTTAATAAACGCGAAGACCGAGGTAGTCAGTCCCAATCTCACCTTTATCAACTGTACATCACTGCGTTATGAAATGATAGCATTATCTTTTAACAGATGCAAGAGAAAGGATGACTAATCCGGACCTTACACTCTATTAGAGGACGACACTATCACTTGGTTTTTGGTTAGGTCTTCTTGTTACGGTCTTATAACTAAGTAAAGTTTTTCCTACGTGTTCCTTTAAATGGTACTCATGATCAGATTGAAGATGGGTCTTTCTTAGGTTTCACAATTTCTAGAAATACAGGATTAGGAATTTAAAATTCCACGAGAATTGATTTAGGATATTATACGCTGAAACTTAATAGTGATGCAGATTGAAAGTACCTAAAGTGTTTATCTAAGTTCTTAAATCGTTTCGTACCTTTTGTTGGTTTGGCCCTGATCTCCTTAAGTAGCTGTACCACAGACCTCAAGTGTGTGGACCAGGAAATTGATATTGTCGGAAGGTAAGGTTGAGGCGTCCAGGACGAAGCCCTGTGTCATTGAGTAAACCCTCTGGGGCTGTGTCTGGTATGATTGCCGACACACCATGAAAGATGTGACGAGACTCGCCACCGAATATTAATACATCACCCAATCCCAAGATAATTCTTTCTGCTCTCTTTGGATCTCTCTGATCTCCATAGAGAAACTCAACTGAGTAACCAATGCAGAATGATACTACCGGTATCCGTCTTTGCAGGCTACCAACACTTTCGTCACGGTCCTGATGAAGACCAAGCTTTCCATTTTCTTCATAGAAATTGACAATGCAGACATCAGGGGACATGGAAGGGAGTATGTCCTCCACTTCACTTACACCGCATTCCTTCTCAATCAAAGATTGTGCTTCTTGCATCGCTCCCATAACCAGCCGAATGAAATGATCAGAAACATTGGGTGGTTCGCTTCCATCAACTACCCTTTTGGGTCCATATACTCGTGTTTGAGGATTCCAGTCTGAGCCAAGGCACATCATTTTCAGTCGGAGTATGGCTCCACTTGTAAAGCCTGGTTGATAAAAACCTCCAGGGCCTAAGCCCATCTCACGACAGTTCTTGACTACGCCCACTTGTTCTTCATGAGCCAAGCATTGCTTCAGAAGAACCATTCTCGGTCTCAAAATTATACTCTTCTTCTCACCAACTTGTACCCCCACGTGTTGCTCCTTGTCTTCCATAGTCGATCTAAGCTTACCCATTGTAGAAGTCCTTCTTGAAAACAGATGTCATACGGCTTGGATTTCAAAGAATCAGCTGGGGAATTGATCTTACGATCAGTAGCCGAGCTGCTAGCCGAAGAATGGGAGAGCTGATTCTCCATGTTGCTACAATGTGGCAACAAAGGATTCTATTGGTGCAGACATGTACATAATTTAGTACATAACTACATAGGGTTTTATAATTATAAACCTAAGTAACTAATATAGAACTTGACACTATCTATTGATTACTCGCTTGTTGAGTAAACCACAGGAGTTATGAGTTCAAACTCCAAAGGCCGAGGAAAAACTGCTTTGATACCATAAATGTAACACCCTAAGAATAATTACCCATAATTACCCCATTATGAAGATAGCAACTTAAAATTTCTTTTAAAAACAATTTGAGTTATAAAATTCATCTGTCAAATCGGACAGAGTTTCCTTTGTTTGTTGGATATTCCAAAAACTTAGTGTTCCTGTAACCTGTGCAATTCAAATATATTCATTTCATTCAGAGCCAACAGGGCCAAAATAACAATTGTGTGATGTCCAACTACTTCATAAGCATAATTACATCAGAGATAGCAGCAATGAACAAATTATGGAACTGTAAAAGTTTTCCCCAAAAATAATATACTTCCTACCCATAGGAAGTGTCCTGGATGACCCAAGAAATAAAGATTTATAATCCACTTTCAAAAAAAACAACTATACCATATGTCAAAATAACCAGGACTATACAAAAACCCCAAAAAGGAACCCACTACTATCTACTCTCCCTGGGAGGGAGAGTGCACCTGCTCGGCCGGGGGCTGTGCGAGCTCAAGCTCTGTACCTGTAAGTATAGTAAGGGAGTGAGCATTGCACATGAAATAGGAAAGTAGTTTCTCATTAGACATAATTACCCACTATGCCAAGCACAATTATCAATTAGAACATATAGTACAATTTATCCACAGGCACATATCACGCATTCACAATTTGGCAATCCCTTTCAATTTTCATTTACATTTCTCATTTCTTATCATTTTGTTTCACCTTTCATCTTTTTACTTCCATTTTCATTATCTTCACTTACTCATATTATCAGTTTTCAACTCATAACCATAAGTCATACACTCTTTCGAAATCATACACCGTATGTCACCTCACAATCAGAAGCTAACATACCCAAATAACATCGTATGTCTCCTCACGGTCAGAGGACAACATACACATATCTCTTCATTTTTCAAATCATTTTATCTTTTCTTTACCATTAGGGATTAGCGCACCTATTAGGGCATTTCACACCCACTAGGACTTTCACCCAATCCAGGTAACTTGCCACCTATTAGGCCACGGTTGACACCCATTAGGACTAAAAGCAACATCTTAACTCTTTTACCATCACATTCACATTTTCTCTTTTCAAAACTATTACTATTGTGCAGCATGATTGATTCATTGGATACACCCGCCTAACGGGGCATTTAGGGGACCTAATAGGTAACTTTCACCTGGATTGGGTAACTTGTGCCTAATGGGTAACTTGTCACCTAACAGGGCACCTAATGGGTCGGTGTATCCCAAGGATCAATCATAGCTGCAACTTATATCATTTTCATAATTTCATTTATTTAAATTCAAAACAATTATCACACTTAGAATCATTGGCAACATTACTTGCATTATCACATAAAAGTAAAATCCACATATATTCCAAATAACTCACAAATTAGATCAATTACTCACATCAATAAATATTCATCAATTCAATCAACATTTAATATAAAGAGCATTTAGCATTAATACATACCAATTTCTATGCATTCTCAAAGTTTACTTTTTATGTCTTTAATTAAATTAAACTACTCTATTCCTTCATAATCCTAGGGATTTAATAACATCAAAATAACATATAAATCCTAGCAAGCTCTTATGAACTAATTTGAACCTATTCCCTAGAACAAACCAATGCTCACTATAACCACTCCCTTACCTCACCCTTGTAGAGAGAGAGAGAGTTCCAAAGCTATGGGAGAGAGAGAGAATGAGCTAGAAACCAAAGAAAGGAAAATTAGTTAGAGATTGGGGAGTGGAATTCGAAATCTATGAAGGAAAGGAGGAATAGAGCTTGTATTCCACTTACCTTGAGCTTGAGAGATGAGAACCAAGAATGGGTGTTGGCCCTAACTCATACCCATGAATTGAGAGAGGAAGAACTTGAGAGATTGAAGGGAGATTAAGTGTTTAAATGTGTTGGGGATTGATTCTCAATGCTTATTTGTGGATTGAAATGGTGATTTGAGGTGAAATCTAGAGAGAGAATGGGGAGCTGTTCGTGACCTAGGAGAGAGAGTGGAGTTGAGTCATGAATGAGATTGTTGGCTGAAACACGTTTTTAAGACTGTCTGCACAAAACACTCGAGTGTTTTCCAAAAGACTCGAGTGTTGCCTTTAAAAATACTCGAGTCTTTTCCAAAAGACTCGAGTATACCTGAGAGTTCAAATTTCCCCGATTCTAAATCTTTAAAACACTCTAGTCTTTTCACAAAGACTCGAGTAGTGCCTGAAAGAGTCATTTTCCAACTAGCCAGAACACTCGAGTCTTTTCCAAAAGACTCGAGTATTTTGCCCAGTACCCTCTTTATTCATTTTCCTATTTTCCTCCTATTTTCTTCCTGCTTCAAATCGAGATAACTTCTTCGTTACCCGTTGGATCTTGCTCAAATTTGGAAGCAAGCTTCCTAAAATCCTTATTTTCATATCCAACGGTGGAAAGTTTGTTTTGAGTCCTAAATCTTTTATTTTGATTTTCTAACCTACGTTATGTTTTAATACCGAATTATCTATTTTTCTGGCCTGTTTCTAACTTCAATTTAATGCTCCTTTCTTTTCCTAACCCAATATTACTATTACTTATCCTTTCTAATGCTTGAACTTATTTTAATACATATTTATGGTTTTATTATTATTATCTCAATTATCTCTAACTATTATTAATTGACTTGCACTTAGGTTTAAAATTTGGGATGTTACAATCTAGAGTTTTATAAGTTCATTTACTCTTAAAAAAATTCAAGATCAAGGTTTATTTAACACATGCATGAACTCAAATCATCAAAATCAACATGAAACACCAAAGATCTTAACTTTATTACCAACCAAGTTTAGATCACACATTTATTTATCAAATAAACTCGTAAACACATCTTTAAATCACGGTTTAATAAAGAAAATTTAACATGCAAAGAGGTTTTCCTTAAACTTCACAAAAATCTCAAAAACCTTTTAGATCTTTAAGATTTAGTTTGAAAAACTTTAAGATCTTTCATGAAAACCTTAATCGAGTTATAGAGTCCATTATTTAGAAACTTACAAGTTTCTTTTAGCTTTAAAATCCATGAGCAAGCACAAACAACACTTGTACTCACCATTTAAACTTGGAAAGTTAACATGCAAGGAAAGAAAAGAAGACAAATTCACAAAACTAAAAAGAAAACCTAACTATTACAATTTCTTCATACTCCTTCGAAATACCCACCAAGATCAAGGTCTTCTAGCTCCTAAGGTCTTTGGATCTTCAAGGGAGGGCTTAGGTTTTGGCTTGATTTCTCCTTTTTCCTCCTTCCTTACTCACGGTTCTCTCTCTTTTTCTTTATGTGTTGAGAACTTGATTTTTGCTCTCAACAAGTGTGTTTGGAAAGTGAAAGAAATGAAAGAAATGAAGGGTGGAAATGAAGAATGAAGTAGCCAACACTTCACACTCTCTCGGCTATATATAGGCAAAGGCAAAGACATGAGATTTTTCCTCTTTTGTCCTCAAGGAAATTCGATTCAAGGGTGAAAATGGGAGGGGTAATTTTGGCAACTCAATTTGTTGCATGGGTGGTGTTTATCAAAGGACATCTAGGAGTAGTCTTAGGCTTTAAGTCATGTCATGCTTATTTGTTTCTACTAATTAAGTTTTTCTACCCCTTAATTCCCTTTTCGTTCTAATCTACCCATGAGCTTCTTATCTTAAAATAAAATGAAATCCTAGCATGCATACACATACATACACACGTATCACACACATAAACACACATACATACATTATCATATTCTTTCAATAATTCAATTTCCATATAACCCTAAGCATACACATACATACCAAAACCGTGCATACATACACACACATGCATAGAAAATAATTCTTTTCCTCATAAAATGACTCATATATAAAATCATGATTCTTTTAGGTCATAAAAATTGTAAACACCTATCCATTCAAAAAACTCAATTTCTAAAACTCATATTAGCGTTTCATGAAAATCATTCCTTTAAAATCATTCATCACCTTGAAAACGTGAACTAAGAAATTCGTTTAAGAAAACACTCTTTAAAAAACACTTTTCTCAAAATAAATCTCTTTAGTATTTTAAAATAATACGAGGAATTTGTGGGGTGTTACATTCTCCCCAACTTAAAGATTTCTTGTAACACCCGCACTTTTAAATTAGATAAATTGAGTTTTATTAAAAATGGTACTTGAAAATTTCGACGAAAATCCGGCAGAATTTCCTCTGTTTTTCGGACTTTCCCAAAATTTCCTGTTTGTACCTGTTCAGACCAGAGTAATTTTAAAACATAAAAACATAATCATATTACGATCAGAACAATCCTAGCGCCCGATTAATACAAATTTCAGGGCATACACTAATACATATTTTAAATTTTCAAAATAACATTTTTGATATAAATTAAAGTCCACTCGTGACAACTTTACACTCCACGTGGTGGAGTGTACTCCTGCTCGGCCACGACTTGTGCAAACTCCTTCTGTACCTGTAAAATATCGCAAGAAGGGTAGCATTACACAGAACTTAGAAAGATAAATTCTACAAGAGACATAGCAATAAACTAAGCCTACCCTATTATTAATATCCGTTACTCATAAATATCCATATAATTAATTTCTCTTTTAATTCTTCACTTATTCTCACTTTTTTTTAATTTTTAATTCTCTTTTCATTTCCCCACATTTTATTCCATTTTTAATTCGCTATTCATTTCTGTATTTCTCTTTTCATTCTTTCATTTCCATTCTTTTTCCGTTTTTCATTAATTGGCCAACATGTCGGATACATTTTCGTTCCTTTATTCTTTTTATTATTGTGACAGGGTCTACCGACCTCCCGCCACATTACTTTCTATTATTGTGACAGGGTCTACCGACCTCCCGCCATATTACTTTTTATTATTGTGACAGGGTCTACCGACCTCCCGCCATTTTACTTTTCTTTATGGAGACAGGGTCTACCGACCTCCCGCCATTTCACTTTTCTTTATGGAGACAGGGTCTAACGACCTCCTGCCGTTTTACCTTTTTATTATGGTGACAGGGTCTACCGACCTACCATCATCTCACTTTTATTATTGTGACAGGGTCTACCGACCCGCGATTACTTTTTATTATTGTGACAGGGTCTACCAACCTCCTGCCATTACTTTTTATTATTGTGACAGGGTCTACCGACCTCCCGCCATTTCACTTTTCTTTATTCTCGTCTATTTTAAATATATTTTATTCACTAATGATTCTCATTCTCCTCTAATTTTGCTTGATTATGACATACACATTATATTTCAATTCTCATTACTAGCTCTTCATTATTTCCATTTTCCCCTTTCTTTTCTTTTTCTTCTTCTCTTCCTTTTTCTTTTTCATTATCCTTTTTTATTAATTACTATAATTTACCTTTAACTCCATTCTACTACACTACCATAATCACCTTCTCTCTATTTGTCTTTTCATCATTTCACTCAATTCTTTTACCAATTACCCTCTTGTATTTGGAATTTACTTTATCATTCTCGTTTCGATTTCACTACTACCCGACCACTCTTAACTAAGTTTACTCCGTGCTTTCTTATTGCTTTCGTGCTCCAACTCCTCTTTTCATCACCTTTAGTTTTAACTCATTCTACACCCTTCGCCTATTACAAATACTCTATACTCTTTTACTCTCACGCTTCACTGATTTCCCTTAACTAATTTCCCTTGGTTTTATTTTGAGTTTGTTCTACACTTTCATTCCATATTAACTCTTTTAATATTCTATCATATTCATTCACTCCGGAACTCATTCTATGCACATTCAATTTATTCCATTGTCAATTTAAATAAATCATTTATTTTTGTGGGAACTACCCTAAGGTTCATTAACTTATTCCTTAATTACCCTATTCTTAGTCACCACTATAAACTCCTAGAATTTACTTTTTAAATAGAGGTAATACGACCCTTCTTACCTTGCGTTTTCTTAGACAGGATTCTTTTCGTATAATGATGCGCAACGTAACGCGGTTCATTGCTCGCATCACGGCTGATCCTAAAGTCCTTCGTCGTCTAACCATGCCTTAAAATTAAATAACAATCAATATAATGCGCTTTATGAAAAAGGGACTTTAACTTGAAAATCGAAACATTAATTTAGAAAACATTTAATTAAAATTCATAACTCAAAGTCAAATAGAAATTTAAACTTAAAAAAACCATTGCTCCCTCAATAAAATAGTACAACTTTTTGTTGGAAATACGTTAACTTTCAATACTAACATAATCATCAAAAATTCATTAAAGTTAATTAGTTGTAATTTCGAATAACAAAATCAAATACTAATGATACTTGACGCTATAAATTTCAAAACTGAAAGAGAGCATTCTTTGTTCAAGAATAAGTTAAAATCACATTTTCTAAGTCCAAATAACTACACTCCCTTTCAATTTGAATTTAAAGCTTAAAGTATTAACCTGAGTTAACGTATGCCGAATACATCAGGTTTCTAATTAACCGGTGTATTGTTTAGTTTAGGGACAATCCAACCTAACTAAACTATAGCTCGATTACTTAGGAACTCAACACATTTAACAAAACACCTTTAAAACTCATCGTTCGGCATAACGGTCAACTTGGTATTATATAAATCGGAGTAGCTAATCAAATTCATTATCATTAATGGTACAAATAGTGAAATTAAAACTTAATACTTAATCCAAATACAATTTATTATTATTATTATTTTTTTTTTTTAAAACAACAATAACATTTCAAAACAAGTATATGATTTATAATTATTACCAATACTATTATATTTAGTATTATTAATAAAACACAATATAAAGTAGTTAAAAAAGTATTAGGGATTTACCCACAAATCAACTTTTGAAGCAACAGAGGGAATTAGCTCGGTTCCATAGCTCCACTCCAATCCGGTTCGAAGCATTGTCACGGTTACAGTAACAGTGACGGTGACGGGCGGAGGTGCACAGACCGGCGGCGGCAACAACAACAACATTGAATACCACACACACACCCAGGCGGCGGCGGATCTGAAGCTGGGAACGGTGAAGCTGCGTCCATGAAGCGGCGGGGCGAAATCGCGGCCCAGGAAGAACGAGGGTCGCGGTTCGCGACTGGGTGGAGAGAGGAATACGCGTGGCCGCACAGCTTCAACGACGAGGGAGGACGGCGGTGGCTGGACCGCGAATGGCGGTCCGATCTGGAGGGAGTCACGGCTCGCGACTTGGTGGAGAGGGAAAGCACAAGCGTGGCGGCATGAAGAGAGAGAAACCGACGAGGAAGAGAGACACGGCTGGGAGTGAGAGAGAGGCCAAGGAAGAAGAACAAGTTGAAGGAGAGTGAATGAGGGGTGGAGGGGCGGCGGTCGAGGAGGAAAAGAAAGCTAGGGCTTCATGCCCACACCCCATAGCACACACGCAGGCAACAAGTGCTCAAAATTAAAAGGACACTTGAAAGTCTAATATGCCTGATATCAAAGTTGGTGGTGTTGAGCAAATTCAAGGTCAAGAGAAGGAGGTTATCATTGTATCTACTGTTCGGTCAACCATCAAACACAATGAGTTTGACAAAGTGCACTGCCTTGGCTTTTTGAGCAATCGTAGAAGGTTTAATGTGGCTATAACCCGTGCTATATCTATGTTGGTTATAATTGGGAATCCACATATTATCTGCAAGGTATCTTTTATTTAACAGGCCATGAGTTGATATTATGCTATCTACCTATCCATTTAATCTACTTTATGCTTTAATTGGAACACTTTCGTATATCATCCTTTTTCTTTCTATTTTTTTTTATTTTTTTTAACATATACTTTTATTTATTAATTTATTAGTTATAGTAAATATATTTTTAAGAATCAAATATTTGAAAACACTAAACATAATTCATTGTTGAAAATATAAAAGTTAAGTGAAGTATTCAAAATGTTTAGTATTATTTTAATATGATAATTTTTCTTTAAAAGAATTCACTTTAAATATAACTATATACTCTTTCGTAGTTAACATAACGTATTTTATAAAAATACCCAACACCTAAATAATTGATTTCAAGAAACAATTATTTAATTCAATAAATCTTATGTTTTATAACATTAAAGGAATCAAATTCCAATATTTCCTAACACTATTGTAATACTAAAATGGACCTTAATTTGTTATTTCAATCTATCATTATTATTATTATAATTATACTAGGGATTAGAATTCGGGATGTTACAATTCTCCCCCACTTACTGGAATTTTGTCCCCGAAATTCCGATTGTTCCGTAAAATGGAGAACCATCCCTTGGCAGGATTTTCGACTATGACTCTTACTCCCTTGATGCAGATCTGATGACATCCGGACCGAAAGTCGATCTTAGCAAACTACCGTTCCTTTATCTGCTTCTTCAACTCTGTCAATTTAATAGTTGTCAGTCTATTTGGAGCTATACGGATTGATCCTGTTCCGGAAACAAGACCAATGCTAAGCTCAACTCCTCAATTGGTCGTCACTCAGACAAAGTCGAAATTAGTTACCAAGTTCTCCCCCACTTGGCATCTACATAACGGGTTGTATCAATGCTAGGGAGTAGGCTTGATCAAGAATAATAGTCGGGTACAAACGTTCTTGACCGTTGTTTGAGATCCAGAGTTGCGTGGAGTTCACTACCTATTGGTGATCATTGAGTCGCACGGAGTTCCTATGGTTTACGAACTTTCGTAATTGCACACATGTAAGTTCTCGTTCCTAACGACAAGCACGAGTCACTAGTTCATTTGGGTTGATCTCAGCGTGAATACTCTACTAAGTCGTCAAATCTCGCCTTTTTCGCGGATAATCGTTCTAAGGTGAGCTTTGGGCTTCTAACAATCTAATTTTGTTTCTCACAGAAGCTAAGGTGGTTCCTACAGGATTTACTCGATTTTCTCAAGAGTTCTATATTCAGTTATGCTAATCTTAAATGGGTACAATAGCCTAAGGTTCTTACCCCTTTGGGTTCGTTTTAAGTCCACTTCCGAATTTGTATAAAAGTTAGGGAAGAATGTCGTTTTGGTTAGTTTCTTTTCTTCTGAAGGTTCTATTTCTTAGAGTTTCTATTCCGGTTGTTTTCAAGTTCCGTTGGAAGATGTTAATGACATTGATCATTAATAAGTGCAAAGATCGAGGTGATCAGTCTCAATCTCACATCTATCAATAGTAACATCATTCTCGAGTCTGTTGATGATATCGCCCCCTAACAGAGGTAAGAATTAGAGTGATCAATTATAACCTTACCTTCTATTAGTGACAGTACCATCACTGAATTTGGTGAAATTTTAATTGAAGTACTAACACTTACTCCCCTATTAGGAACAAGCTAATACACATATAATTAAGCCTATTTTTTCTAAACGAATCTATCTAGCTAACTTAGACATTTATCTATCAATCGGTCACTCGCTAGATGAGTGAATCAAAGGAGTTGTGAGTCCACACTCCAAGGCCGAGGAAAAACTGCTCTGATACCAAACTGTAACACCCGCACTTTTAAATTAGCTAAATTGAGTTTTATTAAAAATGGTACTTGAAAATTTTGACGAAAATCCGGCAGAGTTTCCTCTGTTTTTCGGACTTTCCCAAAATTTCCTGTTTGTACCTGTTCAGACCAGAGTAATTTTAAAACATAAAAACATAATCATATTACGATCAGAACAATCCTAGCGCCCGATTAATACAAATTTCAAGGCATACACTAATACATATTTTAAATTTTCAAAATAACATTTTTGATATAAATTAAAGTCCACTCGTGACAACTTTACACTCCACGTGGTGGAGTGTACTCCTGCTCGGCCACGACTTGTGCAAACTCCTTCTGTACCTGTAAAATATCGCAAGAAGGGTAGCATTACACAGAACTTAGAAAGATAAATTCTACAAGAGACATAGCAATAAACTAAGCCTACCCTATTATTAATATCCGTTACTCATAAATATCCATATAATTAATTTCTCTTTTAATTCTTCACTTATTCTCACTTTCTTTTAATTTTTAATTCTCTTTTCATTTCCCCACATTTTATTCCATTTTTAATCCGCTATTCATTTTTGTATCATTTCTCTTTTCATTCTTTCATTTCCATTCTTTTTCCGTTTTTCATTAATTGGCCAACATGTCGGATACATTTTCGTTCCTTTATTCTTTTTATTATTGTGACAGGGTCTACCGACCTCCCGCCACATTACTTTCTATTATTGTGACAGGGTCTACCGACCTCCCGCCATATTACTTTTTATTATTGTGACAGGGTCTACCGACCTCCCGCCATATTACTTTTTATTATTGTGACAGGGTCTACCGACCTCCCGCCATTTTACTTTTTATTATTGTGACAGGGTCTACCGACCTCCCGCCATTTCACTTTTCTTTATGGAGACAGGGTCTAACGACCTCCTGCCGTTTTACCTTTTTATTATGGTGACAGGGTCTACCGACCTCCCTTCATCTCACTTTTATTATTGTGACAGGATCTACCGACCCGCCATTACTTTTTATTATTGTGACAGGGTGTACCAACCTCCTGCCATTACTTTTTATTATTGTGACAGGGTCTACCGACCTCCCGCCATTTCACTTTTCTTTATTCTCGTCTATTTTAAATATATTTTATTCACTAATGATTCTCATTCTCCTCTAATTTTGTTTGATTATGCCATACACATTATATTTCAATTCTCATTACTAGCTCTTCATTATTTCCATTTTCCCCTTTCTTTTCTTTTTCTTCTTCTCTTCCTTTTTCTTTTTCATTATCCTTTTTTATTAATTACTATAATTTACCTTTAACTCCATTCTACTACACTACCATAATCACCTTCTCTCTATTTGTCTTATCATCATTTCACTCAATTCTTTTACCAATTACCCTCTTGTATTTGGAATTTAGTTTATCATTCTCGTTTCGATTTCACTACTACCCGACCACTCTTAACTAAGTTTACTCCGTGCTTTCTTATTGCTTTCGTACTCTAACTCCTCTTTTCCTCACCTTTAGTTTTAACTCATTCTACACCCTTCGCCTATTACAAATACTCTATACTCTTTTACTCTCACGCTTCACTGATTTCCCTTAACTAATTTCCCTTGGTTTTATTTTGAGTTTGTTCTACACTTTCATTCCATGATAACTCTTTTAATATTCTATCATATTCATTCACTCCGGAACTCATTCTATGCACATTCAATTTATTCCATTGTCAATTTAAATAAATCATTTATTTTTGTGGGAACTACCCTAAGGTTCATTAACTTATTCCTTAATTACCCTATTCTTAGTCACCACTATAAACTCCTAGAATTTACTTTTTAAATAGAGGTAATACGACCCTTCTTACCTTGCGTTTTCTTAGACAGGATTCTTTTCGTATAATGATGCGCAACGTAACGCGGTTCATTGCTCGCATCACGGCTGATCCTAAAGTCCTTCGTCGTCTAACCATGCCTTAAAATTAAATAACAATCAATATAATGCGCTTTATGAAAAAGGGACTTTAATTTGAAAATCGAAACGTTAATTTAGAAAACATTTAATTAAAATTCATAACTCAAAGTCAAATAGAAATTTAAACTTAAAACCATTGCTCCCTCAATAAAATAGTACAACTTTTTGTTGGAAATACGTTAACTTTCAATACTAACATAATCGTCAAAAATTCATTAAAGTTAATTAGTTTTAATTTTGAATAACAAAATCAAATACTAATGATACTTGACGCTATAAATTTCAAAACTGAAAGAGAGTTTGTTCAAGAATAAGTTAAAATCACATTTTCTAAGTCCAAATAACTACACTCCCTTTCAATTTGAATTTAAAGCCCAAAGTATTAACCTGAGTTAACGTATGCCGAATACGTCAGATTTCTAATTAACCGGTGTATTGTTTAGTTTAGGGACAATCCAACCCAACTAAACTACAGCTCAATTAGTTAGGAACTCAACACATTTAACAAAACACCTTTAAAACTCATCGTTCGGCATAACGGTCAACTTGGTATTATATAAATCGGAGTAGCTAATCAAATTCATTATCATTAATGGTACAAATAGTGAAATTAAAACTTAATACTTAATCCAAATACAATTTATTATTATTATTATTATTATTATTTTTTTAAAAACAACAATAACATTTCAAAACAAGTATATGATTTATAATTATTACCAATACTATTATAATTAGTATTATTAATAAAACACAATATAAAGTAGTTAAAAAAGTATCAGGGATTTACCCACAAATCAACTTTTGAAGCAACAGAGGGAATTAGCTCGGTTCCATAGCTCCACTCCAATCCGGTTCGAAGCATTGTCACGGTTACGGTGACGGGCGGAGGTGCATAAACCGGCGGCGGCAAAAACAACAAAATTGAATACCACACACACACCCAGGCGGCAACGGATCTTAACCTGGGAACGGTGAAGCTGCGTCCATGAAGCGGCGGGGCGAAATCGCGGCCCAGGAAGAACGAGGGTCGCGGTTCGCGACTGGGTGGAGAGAGGAATACGCGTGGCTGCACGGCTTCAACGACGAGGGAGGACGGCGGTGGCTGGACCGCGAGCGGCGGTCCGATCTGGAGGGAGTCACGGCTCGCGACTTGGTGGAGAGGGAAAGCACAAGCGTGGCGGCATGAAGAGAGAGAAACCGACGAGGAAGAGAGACACGGCTGGGAGTGAGAGAGAGGCCAAGGAAGAAGAACAAGTTGAAGGAGAGTGAATGAGGGGTGGAGGGGCGGCGGTCCTTGAGGAAAAGAAAGCTAGGGCTTCATGCCCACACCCAATAGCACACACGCAGGCAACAAGTGCTCAAAATTAAAAGGACACTTGAAAGTCTAATATGCCTGATATCAAAGTTGGTGGTGTTGAGCAATTTCAAGGTCAAGAGAAGGAGGTTATCATTGTATCTACTATTTGGTCAACCATCAAACACAATGAGTTTGACAAAGTGCACTGCCTTGGCTTTTTGAGCAATCGTAGAAGGTTTAATGTGGCTATAACCCGTGCTATATCTATGTTGGTTATAATTGGGAATCCACATATTATTATCTACAAGGTAACTTTTATTTAACAGGCCATGAGTTGATATTATGCTATCTACCTATCCATTTAATCTACTTTATGCTTTAATTGGAACACTTTCGTATATCATCCTTCTTCTTTCTATTTTTTTTATTTTTCTTAACATATACTTTTATTTATTAATTTATTAGTTATAGTAAATATATTTTTAAGAATCAAATATTTGAAAACACTAAACATAATTCATTGTTGAAAATATAAAAGTTAAGTGAAGTATTCAAAATGTTTAGTATTATTTTAATATGATAATTTTTTTTAAAAGAATTCACTTCAAATATAACTATATACTCTTTCGTAGTTAACATAACGTATTTTATAAAAATACCCAACACCTAAATGATTGATTTCAAGAAACAATTATTTAATTCAATAAATCTTATGTTTTATAACATTAAAGGAATCAAATTCCAATATTTCCTAACACTATTGTAATACTAAAATGGACCTTAATTTGTTATTTCAATCTATCATTATTATTATTATAATTATACTAGGGATTAGAATTCGGGATGTTACATTTCTCGTCCCCGAGAAATACGTTACGGATTGGGCAGCAAGGCACAAAATTCTCACATCACTGTGATTCCCATAAGAACACTCTCACTTTCACTCCGTGGTCATATTCCCTTTTGCTGACATCATTCACTTTACAGTGCTCCTCGTTTTTAACTTTCGGATGAAGAAGCTCCACAGGCGCTACCGCTTACGTGTGGGATCGGGTCAAGTCCGACGGACTAACTGAAGAGGATATCGCTCCTTTAACCGGTCGTCGTTGCAGAGAGCTCGATCTTAGGTACAAATTTAAGGAAAATCAAACAAACAAAATTGCACACATCTCCAAAAGCATAGGGTTTAGCCTAAAACCCTTAGATACTCACTACTCTCTATCACTTTGGTCTCTCAACAATTCTTAAATAACTACTCTTCCCTTTAATTCTCCTCCTAACTCTAAGGCTTTCATCCATCATTTCTCCAACTTAAGGGTATCCTATGACAACTTTGGTTCTACTCCCTCAAAATAACCTCACTTTTCTCCTCACATTCATCCTAAATATCAATCAAACCTATCACCTTCTCCGTCTAAACCTCTGGTTACGGTATAAGGCAATCCTAATCCTCAAATTTTCCTCATAATTACCTCTAATAGCCGGTAACATACACCTCTTTTCTTCCTTGTAGCTCCCCAACTTTGATCAAACTTATTACTAAATCCACTATGGCCTTACACTTTCACTCAACTTCAACCATTAATCCATCCTTGATCATTCAAGCCCTACTATCTGGGTATCCATGACACTTCCAACGCCACAAATCAAGCTAATGAATCTTGGAAAGGGTCGGTAAGGTTACGGTTTGATAGTAAGGCTTTTGAAGAAAAGGGTTCGAATTTCAACTATACTAACTATTTTGTTGAAGCAATTCAACAAACACGGGAGTCCAGGGACAACATCCTATATCCTTAAAGGTAATAACTATACTTGTGCTAAAGGTACGTTCAGATCAACAACTTAGATCTATCAAGCAAGGATATAACATCAATGGGGTCTTAACCTTAGGATCTATTCACTTCCTACTTGGTCTACTTCCTTTCGCATTATTGAACCAACAGGTTCCTAACATAGCAGGCACTAAACCACAAACAAAGTCTCACCTCCTAGAAAAACAAGAACTTAACCTTATGTTCCTATCCTAACACTAGCAAACATACAGAGTCACACAAACAAAGCATGCAAGCACATGCTTAAGGCCACTAAGGATTACCATAAGCTCTGATACCATTCTGTAACAGCCCGATTTTCATAAACCAAAAATAATTAACTTTTACTTATTAAAGTGGCAAAAATGAGGCCAATTTTTTTTTTTTTGAAAACGTAATTGAAAAGTCGTTGGTGTATTTAAAAATCCCTTTGCCGAAAACCGAGTTGTTACTAAAACCTTTCATTTCATAAAACGTTCGTTTCCATAAAAGAACTTGGTTCAAAAACATCATGATAGTTCTCAAAACTTTACAAGGGTCAACTTTACCAAAAGATGTACTCCACAAGTCAAACTAAAACTTAGCTCGATTACATAAATGGTTCATGGCTCTGTAATCCTTAACTCAAAACATTCACAACAAACCTAAACTAATAACACTATCCTTAAACTTTCCTATTGAAAACAATCAGGTGTAGCTCCTTCTTCTTCTTGCGTCCTTTCTTCCTTCCTGACGAAGATGCCATCTCGGTCACTGCTTTCCATTCTTCGTTTGGCTCCAAATCGACTCCATTTAGAGTGGTGGAGTTTCTCTGGGTCTCGTACCGCTTCTTCTCCTCGTAGCTCCTATATCCTCGTACTGTGACATGCCCCAGATGCGGCCCCAAGTTAGCTCCGCTCAATTGATGCTCCGGGCCTGGAATCACGATCTGAGTGTAGCCGATCCATACCCAACCATATGGTGTATGCTTCCAACCACTCCCATGCCTACCCCAAGTAGCGATCTCCATACAATACTCCATCTGCCCGTTGAGATACCAGCAGCACCGATATGCCATCGAACAGGAGAGAGTAAGCGATCCGAACGACGCATCGTCGACGGTGTGGGATTACGATAGGCGAGATATCAAGACAATACAAACAATACACACAACACACATACAACATAACATTCAAGCATATTATAATTAACATCAATCCTTATCATCATTATTATCTTTCATTATCATCTTGTCCAACTTTCTTTTACTTATCATGAACATTCCTTCTTTCTTGTTTCCTTACTTCCAACCATATCTCTCTTCATGGGGTTATACTCACTTTTCCATACTTTCCCTTCTCAATCTCTCTTTCTCATTATCCACATCTCTTAAGCTCTTGCTTCTCTTAATTAGAAATCTTTTCTCATCATGTCTTATTGAATCATAACCATCGATGATCGGGGGAGTTAAAGTATCATCGAGGTACGCGTTTCTTTCGTAGTTAGCACTCACGTCTCAAGTCTACATCTCCTCGGCCATCCACCCAACCTAGTCGGAAGCAAACAGGAGTATAGGACCTTTATCGTGCGGGCACGACAGCTGTCTCAACAATCAATTGGCTCCAAGCCAAGAGAACTGTAGAAAACTCGGGTACAGTCTCAATTCAAATCATATCATTTCAATTCATATATATAATCAAGGCACACTGTAGAAAACTCGGGTACAGTGGCAATCAAGATGCCCCACTCCAGTCCCTCTCACTGTTCAAGATTTGCAATCTAGGGGGCGTCAGTACTAATTCTAGTTGCGCTGCAGAACTTACCACGACTTTGGGCCCCAGTCCCTACCACGTTCGTATGCCACATGTGGGGTTCGTTCTGCCTAGAAAGTACTCAAGACTTCTTGGCGTTTCACCATCATCGTCCTCCCCTAATGCAATTGCCACCTGAGTATCCGCAGATACCCATGGTTCCTTCCTCTCCACTACTTCGGTATCACACTCATACCTCACCGCGTTCGCTTGTTAGTGTCATTTAATTTCTTCAATCTTTTTAATTAACCTAATGGTCGGCCCATCCTTCGTGCATCCCTTCAATGAGTCCCGACCGCTATCTTTCAACATCACTGTTCCTTTCTTTTCTCAACATAGCACAGAGCTGGGATCACATCGGCAAACTTGCATCTCTTTTCACAATCTTTCTCAATCAATCTCATATCTCAATCTCATTCCACAATCTTTCTCAAAAATCTTATTTCTCAAATTTTCTCAAAATCTCTTTTCTCAAACTTTCTCATTTCATACACTTTCTCGAAAATATCATTTCATAAACTTTCGCAAAAATATCATCTCATAAACTTTCTCCAAAATCTTGTTTCATAATTCTTCACAAAATATCCTTTCAGAAACTTTCTCAAAAACATCAGTTTGTAAAACTTTCTCAAAAATCTAGTTTTGTAAACATTCCCAAAATCTCCTTTCGTAAACCTTTTTAAAAATCTCTTTTCATAAACTTTCGCAAAATCTCATTTTGTAAACTTTCTTAAAAATATTATTTCGTAAACTCTTTTTCAAAAATATCTTTTCATAACTTTTCAAAAATCTTATTTCATAAGCTTTCTAAAAATCTCATTTCACAAAAATTTTATTTCATAGAATTTCAAAAAAAAAATCTCGTTTCACAAACTTTTCTCAAAAACCTCCTTTCACAATCTTTTTCAAAATATCATTTCACAAATTTCTTTTTTTTTTCAAAAATC
Source organism: Crotalaria pallida (assembly GCA_037953625.1). NCBI lineage: Eukaryota > Viridiplantae > Streptophyta > Magnoliopsida > Fabales > Fabaceae > Crotalaria > Crotalaria pallida. The sequence continues at coordinate 86,298,392 of CM075649.1, forward strand.
CTGGTTCGTAAACTTTTTCAAAAATCTCATTTTAGTGAGCACTAGTGGAGGAGCAAGCTCAACTCAACACAAGCCTCATTCAAATCACATCTCGCATCAACAACAACCTTACTTTCCCCAGCTATGGCTCATCCTCGTCATTATCATCAACTCTTTCCTTAATCTAACCCCTTTATCTCTTCTCAACACATTCTCTTGTCCAATCAGTCTAATACCTTTTATCATTATTCCTTTCTTATTGTGTCTTTTACTCTCATGAACATGCTCATTTCATTTTCATTATCAGGACGTAACAGACGTCCATCAGCATGCTACTCATATTAATTAACAATTTAAATATCATCATGCATAATTAAACAGTAAATAAAGCATGCTATATCATATCATCAACATACAATCATCACACACAACAATGTGGTCTTTGTCTTCTTCGTATAAGTGGCCACACAATTCAAACAATTGCCACTATACTACTGACTAAGTACCACTAAGTTCCGATCTTTGAGCTGATACGGAACGTCCTAATATATCACCTAACTACCACGGTGTCTTAGGAAAGCTTCTCTCTCACCTGAGGTCCAGCGATTAAATGCGTACGGTCTCCTCGAATCCTTTCCGCTTCCGGCTTCCCCAATCCCCCGTCTCTAGTATTCCTCGTACTAAATAAAATACGCTCACGTTATTAACTTGTATTAAGAAAATCTTTCTTAATTTCAAAACACTTTTCGTTCCTCGTCGGAAGACTTAAAACATAACCGTTTTCTTTCAAACAACTCTAATATTCTCTAATACCTTAAGTACTCTCAAAAACCATTATGAAAACATCATATAGAGTAATTTAAATTTAATTTGGTTGCTGGTCCGTCTTGGACAACACCCTAACCATATTCGAAAACACCGAAAAATTCACCGTTTTCAATCCGGGTTTTTCTTAAATCAATTACCATTTGAAAACTATACTTCAAATCATATGAAGACATTTTTAAAGTTAAGAAACAAGTCCAAACAATTCTGGACAGCAAAGGTTTGTTTTGAAAATTTGCTTTAATAAAACCCGAAAACATCGTAAAAGCACTTTTTCTTTCAATTACTTTATTAACTCAAAATTAACACTTTGAAATTCGAGTTTTTGTTATAAAATAAATCTTGGACAGCCATAAACACAATTCAAAAATCTCAAATAAATCAAATAGGTTTATCTTGAAATCAATTAATTTTAAAACCAATTACGTACTCAATTATTTTTCAACATCAACTAGCACATAGCCAACAACAACACTTACACACACACATACTCACAAACCAAATGCACACACATATATTCAATTAAACACAAAACTTTTTCCAAACCATTTAATTCATTTGTTTCCCTTATCTTTAATTAAAAACCGAATATAAATTAAATATTCAAACACATTAATTTAACAATATTTCACAAAACACACACTTATTGCTTTTATGTCACTTCATTGAAAAAGAATCCTAGTCTAACTAGCATGTATGGCCGAATCTCATCATGATCAACACAAGGTTTTTGGTTCACTTTTTCAACATGCAAAAGCACAAGATTCTTAAATCAAAAAGAAATTAACATGCATGTGTCCTTTTTCATGGAAACAAAACATGATTTCCTAATTCTAGACTTAGACTGAATGCACATCATTATAGATCAAGGCTTTATCTTCAAATCATTATCATGCATGCACATAGAACATGAATCAAGTTAAAAATCATTTTCCAAAAACTTGTTTCCTTGATTTCTTTGTGAAACCGTGATGGTCATTAAGAAAGATCAAATCTTTTTAGTCAAGAATGACATGCATGTACTTAGATCTTGTAGATCAAGTCATAAAATCAAGTATAATAGTACAAATCAAAGATAAAAATCACTTTAGGTAAGAAAAGGTCAAAACCGTGACATGCAATGAAGAAAGGTTAATTCTTTTGGTTCAAAAACAACATGCATGCACTTAAAGGTCAAACTTTTTCATAGATCACACAAGATCAAAGCTTTTTCAAGCTCAAGTAAAAAATCAAGACATGCACTAAGAAAAGGTTAGATCTTTTTGGTTCAAAATCACATGCAAAGCCCAAGAACAAAACTTTTTCAAAGATCAAAGCAAAATCAAAGCTTTATTAAGATCAAGTGAAAATCAAACACTTTAACAACTCAAATCAATGTTTCAAAGCATAAAGTTAACATGCAACTACTTGAATCCAATTAAAAAGCATCAAAACCAAATCTTCTAGTCATGGCCGAAACATAGGGTTCATGATCTAGAGTTTTATAAGTTCATTTACTCTTAAAAAAATTCAAGATCAAGGTTTATTTAACACATGCATGAACTCAATTCATCAAAATCAACATGCAACACCAAAGATCTTAACTTTATTACCAACCAAGTTTAGATCACACATTTATTTATCAAATAAACTCGTAAACACATCTTTAAATCACGGTTTAAGAAAGAAAATTCAACATGCAAAGAGGTTTGCCTTAAACTTCACAAAAATCTCAAAAACTTTTTAGATCTTTAAGATTTAGTTTGAAAAACTTTAAGATCTTTCATGAAAACCTTAATCGAGTTATAGAGTCCATTATTTAGAAATTTACAAGTTTCTTTTAGCTTTAAAATCCATGATCAAGCACAAACAACACTTGTACTCACCATTTAAACTTGGAAAGTTAACATGCAAGGAAAGAAAAGAAGATAAATTCACAAAACTAAAAAGAAAACCTAACTATTACAATTTCTTCATACTCCTTCGAAATACCCACCAAGATCAAGGTCTTCTAGCTCCTAAGGTCTTTGGATCTTCAAGGGAGGGCTTAGGTTTTGGCTTGATTTCTCCTTTTTCCTCCTTCCTTACTCACGGCCCTCTCTCTTTTTCTTTATGTGTTGAGAACTTGATTTTTGCTCTCAACAAGTGTGTTTGGAAAGTGAAAGAAATGAAGGGTGGAAATGAAGAATGAAGTAGCCAACACTTCACACTCTCTCGGCTATATATAGGCAAAGGCAAAGACATGAGATTTTTCCTCTTTTGTCCTCAAGGAAATTCGGTTCAAGGGTGCAAATGGGAGGGGTAATTTTGGCAACTCAATTTGTTGCATGGGTGGTGTTTATCAAAGGACATCTAGGAGTAGTCTTAGGCTTTAAGTCATGTCATGCTTATTTGTTTCTACTAATTAAGTTTTTCTACCCCTTAATTCCCTTTTCGTTCTAATCTACCCATAAGCTTCTGATCTTAAAATAAAATGAAATCCTAGCATGCATACACATACATACACATGTATCACACACATACACACGTATCACACACATAAACACACATACATGCATTATCATATTCTTTCAATAATTCAATTTCCATATAACCCTAAGCATACACATACATACCAAAACCGTGCATACATACACACACATGCATAGAAAATAATTCTTTTCCTCATAAAATGACTCATATATAAAATCATGATTCTTTTAGGTCATAAAAATTGTAAACACCTATCCATTCCAAAAACTCAATTTCTAAAACTCATATTAGCGTTTCATGAAAATCATTCCTTTAAAATCATTCATCACCTTGAAAACGTGAACTAAGAAATTCGTTTAAGAAAATACTCTTTCAAAAACACTTTTCTCAAAATAAATCTCTTTAGTATTTTAAAATAATACGAGGAATTTGCGGGGTGTTACATTGGGCGTCTAACAATGAATGAAGAATCGGACAAGAAGAACAAGGGTATAGCATTGAAAGCTTCCTCAAAAGTAGTAGATACTCAAAATGATTCTTCTCAAGATGACGATTCCGAATCGGAACTAGATGATGAGTCACTAGTTCTTATGGTGAAGAACTTCAGAAAATTTTTCAAGCGCAAAGGAAATTTCAAAAGATTCAATTCAAAAGAAAGTAAGGAGACACCACAAAAATCAAAAACTCCAAGAGACAAAATTATCTGTCATACATGTGGGAAAGCTGGGCACATCAAATACCATTGTCCTCAAAAGCCAAAGAAATCCGAAGGTGATAAGAAGAGACTTAACAATCATAAAGCGAAGAAGGCTTATATTGTTTGGGACGAACCTGAAGATGAAACAAATTCTAGTACTTCGGATGATGACGAATCGGCAAATATTTGTTTGATGGCTAAGGACGATGAAGAAGCTTCCACAAGTGATGCGTCTCTTGAGAAATCAAGCTCAAAAGAGGTACTTTCTAATCGCAACTCTGATTTAGATTCCGATGGTGATTCATCCTCTTCCCCCTCATATGATGCATTATATAATGCTTATGTTGATATGCATAGTGAACTTAAGAAATTAGCTAAAATCAACATAGAAGCTAAGAAAGCCATTTTGAAGCATCAAGAAAAGATTATTGAAATGAAAAAACATATTGATGAACTTGTGCTTCAAAATGAAACCTTAGAACTCATATATTCAAATGCATCATGTGATTGTTGTGTTACTACTACTGTGATCTCCGATTGTGAAAAGTGCAAGGTTTATGAAATTAAACTTAGTGATTTAAAAGAAAAACTTGCAACTTTCACAAAAGGAAAAAGGAATTTAAATGATTTACTTTCTAGACAAAGAGATAATTCAAATAGGACCGGCTTGGGCTACACTATTCCAAAGAAGAAATCCTATAGAAAAGTTGGAAATTTTTCAAAGGTCAATTTTACTAGAAAACCAACTTGTTTCTATTGTGGTATCTTTGGACATACCTCAAATGTTTGTAAAATTAAAAACTATGGTGTACCCAAAAAGGAATATATTTGGATTATCAAAGGAGAGAAACTGGAACTTAACCCGCAAGGACCCAAAATCGTTTGGGTACCTAAATCTACCAAATGATTTGTTTTGTAGGTGTGCCTTCGAACGAGAGAAGATCGTTGGTATTAGGACAGCGGCTGTTCAAGGCACATGACGGGAGACAAGAGACATTTTATTGAGTTTTCTCCAAGAGATAAGGGTCACGTCACTTACGGCGACAACAATCGTGGAAAAATTCTTGGTGTAGGTAAAATTGGAAACGCCTCAAATGTTATAATTGAAAATGTTTTGTATGTTGATGGTCTTGAACATAACTTACTTAGTATTAGTCAATTGTGCGATATCGGTAATAGCGTCGTTTTTACCTCAAACCATTGCATTATTAAGAGTGATAGTGATCAATCTATTAAATTCATAGGAAATCGGTGCAATAACACATACTTGATTGACTTGAATGACATTACTTCTCTATTTTTAAAATGTTTTATTAAAAAAGAAAGTGATGTTTGGCTTTGGCATCGGAGAGTTGCTCATGTCCATTTAAAACAATTGAATAAACTTTTATCCAAGGACTTAGTAGTTGGTCTTCCAAAGCTCAATTTTAAAATTGAAGGAGTTTGCAACCCTTGTAAAAAGTGCAAACAAACAAAAACTAATTTTCCACCTAAAAAGGAGATTTCTACTACAAGGGTTTTGGAACTCATTCACATGGACTTATTTGGACCTTCGCAAACCATGAGTTTTGGAGGCAACTATTATGGACTTGTCATTGTAGATGATTATTCACGTTTTACTTGGACTTATTTTTTTTATCTTCTAAAGATCAAACTTTTCAACGTTTCAAAACCTTTGCCAAGCTTGTTCAAAACAAAGTCAATCAACATATTGTGGCTATTCGGACCAATCATGGTGGTGAGTTCGAAAATCATCTTTTTGATAAATTTTGTGATAAGTTTGGGGTAGAGCATCAATTTTCTGCTCCTAGAACTCCACAACAAAATGGAGTTGTTGAGCGGAAAAATCGAGTATTAGAAGAGTTAGCTAGAACCATGTTGAGTGATAGCAAAGTTCCTAAGTATTTTTGGGCCGATGCGGTTAGTACCACTTGCCATGTATTGAATAGAGTTTTGATTAGGCCCTCTCTTAAGAAAACCCCCTATGAGCTTTTCAAAGGCCGAAAGCCCAATATATCTTATTTTCATGTTTTTGGATGTAAATGCTTTATTTTGAATAATGGAAAACATGTTTTGGGAAAATTCGATCCAAAAGCGGATGATGGGATATTTTTGGGTTATTCTAGTCATAGCAAAGCTTTTAGAGTTTTTAATAAACGAACTTTGACTATTGAAGAATCGATAAATGTTGTTTTTGATGAATCTCCGGAAGGAGAGAAAGGTATTTCTTGTGTTTCAGGTGTGGATATCTATGAAGAAGTACCACAAGATGTAAATGAAAAAGAGAAGGAGATTGAGAATCAAGTCAATAGAGAAGATGATCATTCAAGAGGAAACGAGCTAGCACATCATGAAGATAATGGACTACCTCCGGCATGGAAAACCAACCGCAAACATCCTTTGACAAATGTATTAGGTGATATTGCTAAGGGAGTGGTAACCCGAAGCACTTTACGTAATATTTGTCATTTCGTTGCCTTTGTTTCGCAAGTAGAACCTAAAAATATTCATGAGGCAATCGAAGACGAGCATTGGGTTATGGCAATGCAAGAAGGATTGAACCAATTTGAGAGAAATAAGGTTTGGGAGCTTGTGCCTAAACCTGGTGATCGTCCTGTGATTGGTACTAGGTGGGTATATAGAAATAAACTTGATGAATCGGGTTTTATTGTTAGAAACAAAGCTAGGTTTGTAACAGCCCGATTTTCACTTCCAAAACCATAACTCATTTATTATCAATTTGTTGTAAAAATGAGGCCATTTTTTTTAAAACATGAGTTCATTAGTTACTGACACTACTTGCTTGAAAATCGAGTTGTCACTTTAAAACTTCTCGTAGCCAAAACAACATCACATTTCATAACATCATCATCATTATAATATAAACCATAAACAAAGGAGTCTCATCTCCAGCGATTTTCCAAAAGCGGTTCATAGTTACAAAAAGATTACAAACCATGTTTGAAACTTAATTAAAAACATAATTAAAAAGTAGCTTAATTACATCCATGGTAATTCACAAAGTAATCCTCGATTGGGAACTTAGATCCTAGACGCACTAGAACATCTAGACACAGAACGCCGAACATCACTCTTCAGCCGAACTAGCATCCGCTTCCATCTCCTCACTAGAATCCGTCTCCGCTTCGTGACCAGAGTCACTAGCGTCTTCCTCCTCCATCGGTTGAGGAATCACCGCAGCTAACGGTGCGGGATCGCCATCATACTCATGATGCTCCCTCGGTCCGCCATCCTGATAGTCACGTAGAGTGACCTGCCCTACATGCACGTCCAGACTCGTCCCTCGCAAAATATGCCTTGGATCGTCGATTTCCTACCGAGTTTCACCTCTCCAAATCCAACCTTCAGGACAACCTCCCATGCTCCTCCTTGAAGAGGCCACATGTGGATTGCTACACGATACGCCATCTACCCGTTGCGATACCGGCAAATGCCAATACGACAACAAGGTAGGAGAGAGTCAGTGTTCCGAACACTAACGAGTTGACCGTGAGGTCTCAGGTTAGACTCAATAGAAAGACAGACATATGACAGAACAGGAATATAAACAGAACAGCATAACATAAACATTTATAACAATATGATTGCATCATTATCATCACATATAACGTGTTATACACATAGCATGAAAGAATCAAGTATAACAAAGCATAGAATAATATTCCAAACATCTCAAAGTCACAACTTAATACCAATTATCTTTTTGCACTTAGTATCAAAATTCTTTTATTATAATTAAGTCTTATCATCATCGGTTCACTCAATGAGGTGGGAAAAAACCATCACTGTGGAAAAAAACTCACGTCTACATCTCCTCGGTCATCCATCCAACCTAGTCGGAAGCTAACAGGAGTACAGGACCTTTACCACGGGGGCACGACAGCTGTCTCAACACTTGGCTCCAAGCCAAGAGAACTGTAGAAATCTCGGGTACAGCCTCAAATCATTTCAATTCAATTCATAATATATCATTCAATCAAGGCTCACTGTAGAAAACTCGGGTACAGTGGCAAATCACAATGCCCCGTTCCAGTCCCTCTCACTGTTCTAGACTTGCAATCAAGGGGGTGACAGTATTATTTCTAGTTAGCTGTGCAGAACTTACCACGGCTTAGGACCCAGTCCTTACCCCGTTCGTATGCCACATATGGGATTCGTTCCGCCTAGAAATATACTCCGGGATTCTTGACGTTCACCGTCCTTGCCCTTCCCTCATGCAATCTCCACCTGAGTATCCGCAGATACCCATGGTATCTTCCTCTCCACTACTTCGCACTCTCATACCTCACCGCGTATGTTAAAGTCTTTTAAAGTCTTTTATGTTCTATTTTAATTATCCTAAGGTCGGCTTGCCCTTGATTCATCCCTTCGACAAGTCCCGACCGCTACGGGTTATCTCCGTTCCCCAAAACATCACATATTTCTTTCTCTATCACTGGTCACTTGGCAATCATCATCACATCATTCCCGTAGGAATTCATGATCCTCTTGTATACTCTTGATGCTTCTCAATAGCCACTTGACAACCATCCTCCGTCTTGACTCCTCGAACACGATCTCAGCATCATCAGTGCAATCTCCTCAGCACGAACACGATCTCCATATCACGAACGCAATCTTAGCATCCTTGCTTGACCGGAACATTCTCGGATCTCAACTCTTATAGTCTTTCCTTACTTTCCACTTACTCACAAGTCTTACTCTTTCTCATGATTCTCTTTATCACATATAACAATATCCAGATTCTCCAGAAGGAATAAAATATATTCAACAGTATAAACACAATGAGATCCAAAATATAACAGAATCAAGCATGTATCACATTTAACAAAACAGATAAGCACTTAGCACATAATATATCACGTAGATAGCAACACGTTCACAGTCCGTATGTTCGAATCACAGGCAACCACGTTACGGGTACACAACACTCTCACTCACCTCTTATCCCAGCAAGCGAAATGTCTTCTCCTCGGAAATCTCTAGCCTCGCCTTGCGATTCGGTCCCACCGTCTAGAGAATACCTCATATTTAAATAAGATACTTTTGCATCAAAAATCTATTTCAATTAAAAATCATCACTTGTTCTCTTCACTTGAAATAGGAAATCCTTTATTTTCTCTTCATCATTCTCTTTAAAACACAATCGTTTACCAAAACAAATCCAACCTTTTCTTGTACTTGAAATTCCTCAAAATCATTTGAAAACTCATATTAATATAAATTAAATAATGGATTTATGTGGCTGTATGAAATCGGTCCAGCCACCCTTTTTAATTCTTCAAACACCGAAAAATCAATAATTTCTAATCTAACTTTTTGTTATTTCAAATGGTACTTGAAATCCACATTTTTCATTAATCAAAAACACTTTTAAAATTGAAATACCTTATGAATAAATCTTGGACAACAAAGAATTAAAAATCAAAACCATTAAAATGCTCTTTGAAATACTCAAACTCATTTACTCATTTTCTTGTAAAAACCGAATTGAAAGAAAATCACCACAACACCATTTTAAATAATTTATCTTAACATTAAATCACAAAACACACTTATTACCTCAATTCATTTCATAAGAGAAAGAATCTAGCCTACTAAACCTACCTAAGCCGAACACCATCATGACAAAAACATGGTTTTGATGCACTTTTTCAACATGCAAACCTTAAAATTACCACATCAAATCATGCACTTTTAAACACATGGTTTTTAAAATACCACTCCCTTTTCAAGCATTGAACCGTGACCTCTTTACCTATTCAAACCAAATTTTCATTTTTATTTTCCTTGCATGCACTTTGAAAAATACTTGGATCAAAATAAAGAAAACCACATTCAAGTATCCTTTTCATGGAAAACAAATCATAATCTTCTAGTTCTAAGATTTGGCCGAATATTCAACATCAAAAATCAAGAGAAAAGTTCAAATCTTTGACATCCAAGAACTTTAGACTTAGATCAAAACAAAACCACTTTTCAAAAGTTGATTTCCTTGCTAAAACCGTGACATGCAAACAAAAGATCAAGACTTTTTGGTTCAAGAATCACATGCAAAGTTCAAGATCAAAGCTTTTTGTTTAAAAATCACATGCAAGATTCAAGATCAAAACCTTTTAAAGATCAAAGTAAAAATCAAAGCTTTTTAAAGATCAAAACCAAAAATCAAAGCTTTATCAAGATCAAAGCATTTTAACAACTTAAATAAACTTTTGTAAACATAAAACTAACATGCAAAAACATGAATAAAAAAAAAGCATCATGACCTAGTTTCCTAGGCATGGCCGAATCACAAAGTCCATAGTTTAGGGTTCTACAAGTTTGTTTAGCTCTTGAAAACTCAAGATCAAAGCTTAGAAATTACATGCAATCATAGATCTACTATAAAAATGAACATGCAAGAACAAATAAACTTTACAATGCTTAGAAAAATAAAACTAACTCCAACACTCTATGATCTTCGAAACACACTCAAGAAAAGAGAAGATCTTCAACCTCCTAGGCTTGATCTTCAAAGGAAACTCCTAGGTTTGGACTTGAACTCCTTCCTTCTTCCTCTCCAAGCTCTCGGTCTCTCTCTCTATTTCTCTCTCTCTAAGAGCTTAATGGGACTATTGAACTAGTGTTTAGAAAATGAATGGGAAATGAAGGAAAATGAATGGAAATGAACTAAGGCTTTAGGTTTATATAGACAATCATGTATTTCCCTTTTTAGCCCTTGGAGAATTCGGTCATGAGTGTAATGGTGAGGGGAAATTTTGGCTTTCCAAAAAGTTGCATGGCTTAGGTCTTTTCAACTAGACAAAGAGAGTGAATTAAGGCACTCATCCCATTTCCTATTGGTTGATCAATTCCCTAATCACACTTTTCCCACTAATCTAATCCTATATGGCTCTAATCTATTCCATGGGCTTCTAGAAAAATAAAGCCTAGCATGCATACACATACATAGCCGTACACACATACATGCATACACATAGAAAATAAATTTTCCTCATAAAATAACTCATGCACAAAAATCATGATTTCCTTAAAATATAAAAATATCAAATACATAGGTTTTACTCAAAAACTCAACTTTAAGACTCATAATAATACCTCATGAAAATCATTTCTTTAAAATCATTCATCCTTTTAAACCATGAAATAAGAAATCCATTCAAGAAATACTTTTTTCAAAAACACTTTCTCAAAAACAAATCTCTTTATTGTTTAAAACAAATACGAGGTTTTAGACGGGGTGTTACAAGGTTGGTAGCCAAAGGGTATAGCCAAGAAGAGGGTATTGATTATGATGAAACATATGCCCCCGTAGCTAGATTAGAGGCCATTAGACTCTTACTTGCTTATGCATCTATTATGAATTTTAAATTGTATCAAATGGATGTGAAAAGTGCGTTTCTTAACGGATACATTCAAGAAGAAGTGTATGTTTCACAACCACCCGAATTTGAAAATTTTGAACATCCGGATTATGTGTTCAAGTTGAAAAAGGCTTTATATGGTCTTAAACAAGCTCCTAGAGCTTGGTATGATCGTTTAAGCAATTTTTTACTTGAAAAAGGTTTTAAAAGAGGTGCTGTGGATAATACACTTTTTATTGAAAGATCCGGTAAGGACATACTCTTGGTTCAAATCTATGTTGATGATATCATTTTTGGTTCAACTAATGAAAAACTATGTAAGAAATTTTCAGATTTAATGCAAAGTGAGTTTGAGATGTCTATGATGGGGGAGCTTACCTTCTTCCTTGGATTACAAATCAAGCAACTTGACACCGGGATTTACATACACCAAAGCAAGTATTGCAAAGAGTTACTTAAACGCTTTGGTATGGATTCTTGCAAAGAGGCCTCAACTCTAATGAGTGTTGCATGCTACATGGATAAGGACGACAGCGGAAAATCAATAGAGGTAACAAAATATCGTGGAATGATAGGTAGTTTATTGTATTTAACTGCTTCCCGTCCCGATATTATGTTTAGTGTGTGTATGTGTGCAAGATATCAATCTAATCCCAAAGAGTCACATTTAACCTCAGTTAAGAGAATCATGAAATATTTAAAAGGAACAACTAATACCGGGTTATAGTATCCTAGGGATGCTTTTTTAAATTTAGTTGGATATTCGGATTCGGATTTTGCCGGTTGTAAAGTGGAAAGAAAAAGTACAAGTGGTACTTGCCATTTAATTGGTAGATCACTTGTATCGTGGTTTTCAAAAAAGCAAAATTGTGTAGCTTTATCAACCGCGGAAGCCGAATATATTGCGACCGGTAGTTGTTGTGCTCAAATCCTTTGGATGAAGCGACAACTTTCGGATTTTGGTTTGAATTTGGCAAAAATACCTATTAAATGTGATAATACCTCCGCAATAAATCTCACTAAAAATCCGGAATTACACTCTAGAACAAAGCATATTGAAATAAGGCATCATTTTTTAAGGGACCATGTCCAAAAAGGAGATTGTGTAATTGAGTTTGTAAGTACTTCAAATCAACTTGCCGACATTTTTACAAAACCCCTACCTCGAGATACTTTCTATTATATTAGAAGGGAGCTAGGTATTTTAGGTGAATCAACAGCTGGTTAGTTGTATTTGATAGTTTTTAATTCAATCTCTTTAAAAGCCTATTTCTATGTGAATTGTTCTGAGTTATTTTAGTCATTAAAATCAATTCATGTTTTTCTAAAGCTTTGGTTATATGTGTTCTCTAAGGTGTATAGCTTGGTTGTGTGCTTAATTGTTAAAGTGATAGTTGATATGTGCTTATTTGTAATTTTTGGATAAGTTGAACTTGTTTTGGCTAAGTTAATCTGTTAAATCTGAGTATTTTTTGCTTCTTAATCGATTATGGTAAAAACCTTTTTCTGGCCTTAATCGATTACCTTCAGTTTAACCGATTAAGCTTGTGCAAATTTTCAGGTGTTAATCGATTAAGACTCAGCTTAATCGATTAAGCCATGTCAGAACTAAAAAGTTAAAAATCTTATCTTTTTACATTGTGTAACAGCCCGATTTTCGTAAACCAAAAATAATTAACTTTTACTTATTAAAGTTGCAAAAATGAGGCCAATTTTTTTTTTTGTAACACATTATTGAAAAGTCATTGGTGTATTTAAAAGTCCTTTTGTTGAAAATCGAGTTGTTACTAAAACATTTATTTTAAAAAAAAAAACTTTCATTTTCATAAAAAGACTTGTTTCCAAATCATCATGATATTTCCCCAAAAACTACATTGTTTGTTCTTCCAAAATGGAGTATTCCACAATACAGGTGTAAAACTTGGCTTAGTTACATAATTGGCACATTTCTTGGTAATCCTTGTTTCAAAAACACAATCCACAAACTTAACCTAAACACTCTACTTTCGCTTCCTTCTGATGAAGACATCCAGATGGAACTCTCCTTTCTTCTTGCGCCCTTTCTTCACTCCCGAAAATGAAATCGTCTCTATCGCTGCTCTGCGGTTGTCATTCAGCTCCACCTAGAGAGATGATCTCCACGCGGTAATCCGTCTGCCCGTTGAGACATCAGCAGCACCGATATGCCAACGAACAGGAGAGAGTAAGCGATCCGAACGATGTATCGTCGACAGTGTGGAATTACGATAGGCAAGATAGAAGGACCATACAATCACACGATACAAAATACAAGCACACAACACTCAAGCATGTCATCAACATCATGATTATTGTTATATTATTCGCATTATTGATATCCTCTTTCATTTCCTCTTTTCATAACTATATTTCTCTTTTCTTTCAGTCTTATCAATTCACAATCTTTGATGATTGGAGTACTTTAAGATATCATCAAAACATTCATCTCATTCTCGGCTATCACTCACGTCTACATCTCCTCGGTCATCCACCCAACCTAGTCAGAAGCAAACAGGAGTACAGGACCTTTATCGTGCGGGCACGACAGCTGTCTCAACAACAAATGGTCCCAGACCAGGAGGTCTCAGCCTCAAATCATAATCATATCAATTCATATACATGGCACACTGTCTCACTACATTGGCAAACAAAATGCCCCACTCCAGTCCCTCTCACTGTTCTAGATTTTCAATCTAGGGGGAGACAGTATATTTCTAGTGGGCCCGCAGAACTTGCCACGACATTAGACCCAGTCCCCACCACGTTAGTGCGCCACATGTGGAGTTCGTTCTGCCTAGAAATATACTCTAGACTTCTTGACGTTTTACCGTCATCGTCCTCCCCTAATGCAATCTCCTCCTAAGTATCCGCAGATACTTATGGTATCTTCCTCTCCACTACTTCGCACTCTCATACCTCACCGCGTGTGTCTTTTAAAGTCTTTTAATCTTTTTAATTAATCCTAAGGTCGGCCCGTCCTTCGTGCAACCCTTCAACGAGTCCCGACCACTAACTTTGCACAGTCTTTCTCTCATCATTTCTCACATAGCACAAAGCTGGGATCACATCACAATTTCCCATGACATTTTCTCAAATGCCATTTCTCAAAATCTCCTTTCAAGTCTTTCACAAAATATTGTTCTCATAAACTTCTTCATAAAAGGTCATTTCATGAAACTTTCTCAAAAATCTGATTCCACTTCTTCTGAAAATTTCCTTTCAAAACTTTTTGAAAAATCTTTTTCTTAAGTTTCTAAAAATCCCTTTTCAGAAATGATGTTTATTAAAAACAAGGTTTTCCAAACATTTTTCCAAAAATAAGATTTCATAAAATCCTTTCAAAAATGATGTTTCATGTAAAATAACATTTCACAAACCTTTTCTAAAAATTTCTTTTCACCATTTTCCACAAAATCTCTTTTCAAAAATCTTTTCAAAAAGCTTTTCTCGAAAACCTTTTCAAAAATTGCTTTTCAAAAACCTTTTCAAAATTACATCTTTGTTGAGCGCTAATGGAGGAGAAAGCTCAACTCAACACTAGTCTCAGACTAAAACCAAAAACACAGGAGCCGAGCTCCGCTCAAATCACATCTTGTTCCAACAATCAACATCACTCTCCCCAGATCTGGCTCGTTTTCAACAATATCATTCATTCTTTCCCCAATCTCAATTCTTTCTTTCTTTTCCAACACATACTATGTTTCCAATCGTTATTTCTTTCTCTTTGTATCTTATCATTGTTATTTTCCCATACTTATAACTTCACTTTCAATTTCGTTAATTTCATTTCCTTATTCAGGACGTAACAGACGTCCATCAACCATTCGCTCATTACAATCATCAGTACTAAGTATCATCAGATATAATTAAATAATAAATAGAAGCATGCACACAACATCACACAAAAACATTGTGGTCTTTGTCACCTTCGTATAAGTGGCCACACAACACAAACAATTGCCACTTATACTACTGACTCTGAACCACTTAGTTCCGATCTTTGAGATGATACGGAACGTCCTAATATATCACCTAACTACCACGGTGTCTTAGGAAAGCTTCTCTCTCACCTGAGGTCCAGTAATGTAATGCGTACCGTCTCCTCGAATCCTTTTTGTTGCCGGCTGCCCCAATCCCTTGTCTTTAAGGTTCCTCGTACTAAATAAAATACACTTACGTTATTATCTTGTTCTAAGAAAATCTTTTCTTAATTCGTGACACTTTCCGTTCTTAATCGAAGGACTTAAAACGCTATTGTTTTGTCAAAACAATTCTCATATTTTCTAGCACTTTAATTATTTTAAAACCATTTGAAAACATTTAATAAAAGGGTTTAAATCATTTGGTTTGGTTGCTGGTCCGCTTTGAACAGCACCATAAACAGGTTCGAAAACACCGAAAAATGCCCCGTTTTCACTCCGGGTTTTTCTTAAATCAAATATCACTTGAAAACTTCACTTTCAATCACTTGAACACATTTTCAAAGTTTAAGAAACAAATTTTAAATAATTCTGGACAGCAAAGAATTATTTTACAAAATTCATTTTGATAAAATCCCGAAAACAACGTAAGAACACTTTTCGCTTTAAACAACTCCTTTATTCCAAATAAACACTTTTAGAACTCAATTTTTTATCACAAAACAACTTTGGACAGCCACAAACACAATTTAAAATCTCAAATAAATCAAATGGAATTTTCTTAAAACCAACTTATTTCAAAACCAATCACATATTCAAATATTTTCCAAACACAAACTAGCACACAACCACAACAACATTTAAATGGATTAAGTTATACAAGTAATTAACCAATCATTTAATTTAATTATAATCAAACACAACACTTAGACATTCACATATTCAGAAGGCTATAAACCAAGCACAACAATTCAATTCGCTTCAAAAATCACTATATGGATTTATTTTAATGCAACTAAATTTCCTAGATTTATTCACACTACATGGCCGAATATAAACACAAGTCCACACAAAGATTTATTCAAGAATAAAAACATGAAATCATGAAGTTATTCATTCCATTTTAAATTCCAAAACCGTGAGCTTTCCTAGAGAAGTTCACAAACTTTTGTTTATTTTTCTTAACTTAAATCAACTTGTTAAATCAAGTATTACATCAAGACCTTATTTTTCAAAGCAACATACAAGATAAAATTAACTCATTCTTTTTATCCTTTAGCCAAACCAAGTAGAAAATAATAATCACAACACTTTTCCAAACAATTTAATTTAGCCTTAGTTTAGAAAACACACTCATTATGTTCATGTCACTTCATGAAAAAAAAGAACCCTAGTCTATCCCTCATGCATAGGCCGAATACCCTTCTTTGACAAAACAAGGTTCTTGGTTCATTTTTCAACATGCACAAATTAAAGTTCATGGGTTTTATCATGCACTTTCTTACACAATAATTTAAAAATGTTATTTCCTTTTTCTCACATAAAATTGTGACATCATTATCCCCAAAATCAAGAGAAAAATTCAAATCTTTAACATTCATGAACATTAAACATAGATCAAGTTAGAAATCAATTTTCAAAAGCTTATTTCCTTTGGTTCTTTGAAAAACCGTGAGGTTCATTAAGAAAAATAAAATCTTTTCACTCAAAAACCACATGCATGTACCTAGATCTTGTAGATCAAGTCATGAAATCAAGTAGAGTAGCACAAATCAAAGATAAAAATCACTTTAAGCAAGAAAAGGTTAAAATCGTGACATGCATGAAGAAAAGGTTAACATGCAAGGATTTTGATCAATTTAAAAAGCTCCAAGACTTAATCTTTAGGGTATGGCCGAATTACTTAGTTTAGGTCTTAGTGTTTCATAAGTTCATTCATTCTTAAAAATTTAAGATCAAGGCATAAACAAGACATGCATGTACCTAAGCCATCAAGATCATCATCAAATCAACATGCAACACCAAAGATTCCAATTTTATTATTAAGTAAGTTTAGATCTTTCATTGATTCCTTACATGAACTCATAAACACTCCATAGTCCACGGTTTTAGGCACCAAAACTTAACATGCAAGAGGATCCACTTCCAACTCACGAAGATCATAAACAAAGTTTTAGATCAAAGAAATTTAACATAAAAGCATTAAGATCTATCATGAAAAATACCAACCAAATCATAAAGTTCATTATTTAGTTTATTACAAATTCATTTAGTTCTTAAAAATCAAGATCAAGGTAAAACAACACATGCACCTTAGATCAAATCATAAAATAAACATGCAAGAGAAGAAAGGAGAATTACAAGGTTACAAAATAAAACTAGTTCTACTCTTCTAGGATCTTCGGTTATACCAAGGGAGAAAATCTTCTAAGCACTTGATCTCCAAGAAATTCCTAGGTTGAGGGCTTGATCTCCTCCTTTCCTCCTCTTCTTAACTCACGGTCTTCCTCTCTATTTTCTATGTGTTGAGAGCTTTGATGTTTGCTCTCAACAATGTGTTTGGAAAGTGGGTGGAGATGAGAGAAATGAATGGAAAGAGGAAATGAAGAAATGAAGTGGCTCACACTTCACCCATTCGGCTATCTATAGACAAGGGCAAAGGCATGAGACTTTTTCTCTTTTGCCCTTAATCAATTCGGCTATGGTGCAAGTGGGAGGGGTAGTTTTGGCAACTCAAAGAGTTGCATGGGTGGAGGTTATCAAAATTAAGGGGACATGGTGGAGGAAATCAAGGAACTAGGTTTCCTAAGTTTAGTTACCCTTTGGTTAATAGTTAGGACTTAGTTACTAGCTTAGTTCCTCATGGCTCTAACTTAGTCTCTAAGCTTCTTATTCCTAAAATAAATGAAATCATGGCATGCACATTCATACACACACACGTATCACACACATGAGCACACATACATGCATGACACACACACATATATACATATACATATACATACTTATACACGTTGCACTCACATACACCTATATGTTCATACATGCATTATATTTCTATTTTTCCACTAATTAAATTTTTATTTATTCCTAAGCATATTCATACATACCTAAACCGTGTACACATACACACATATACCTAGAAAATAATTCTTTTCATCATAACATGACTCATGTATAAAAATCACAAATGCTTTTTATAAAAATGCCAAACACATAGAGTTTTCCAAAAAACTCGATTTCTAAACTTTTGACATTATTTCAGGAAATCATTTCTCTAAAGTCACTTATTGAAAACGTGAATTAGGAAATTTATTTAAGAAAATGTTCTTTCAAGAACACTTTTCTCAAAAATAAATCTCTTTAGTATTTTAATTTAATACGAGGAATTTGCGGGGTGTTACACATTGCACGTTATTCACTCATTCACACTTACGGTTTCTTCTTCTTCTCAACACATTTTTCACTTCTTCTCACAAAAATCAACACTTTTTCTTCACAAATCACTTATTTCTTCTCTCAACATATTATTTTTCTCTTCAATTTCAACTTTTTTTTCTTCTCTACTCCTTGTTTTTCATAAAAGCCCCAATTCAAAACCCTAAGACACCATGGCTTCATCCTCCTCCGCTGGAAGACGTAAGAAGCAGCGAGTAAACATGGATTTGGACTCTGTATATTATTCTAAGGATGCACGAAAGAAGCGTGAAGAAGAATTTGATGATCGCGCTTTTGGAATTCTCCGATATCTGAATTTGCAGTGGCTACAGGATCAAAGGTTTGATTGTGTTTCATTGTTTCAAGAGCAAAGTCTTAATAAGTTTCTTAGTTTTTGCATGAATTATTATCCGAGGTTGGTAAGGAAATTTTATGCTAATCTGAAAATGGTGGATGGCAAGTGCAAGACTGTTGTTAATGGGAAATTATGCAGTATCAAACCTTCTCATCTGCATCAATTATTTGATTTAAGCACTTCCGGGACTTTTCTTAATGATAGGGAAGATGATACTTTGAATGATATTGATCCTGCTATGGTTTTTAAGCAAACTTTAAGGGCTGGTCAAGATTGGTCCAATGGTACTAAAAGTGTAGGCTTGATGACTGTTGACAACTGCATGCTACTTTATGTTATTTCTTATTGTTTAATGGCTAAATCCTCACAGAATTTTGGTCAAGCTAATGAGGATGAAATGAAGATATTTTATGGCATTAAACATCATGTTCCAATTAATTGGGCAAGGGTTGTCATTGATAAAATGTTAATTGCTGCTGCATCTCGTGGATCTGCTACTTTACCTTATCCTATGCTTGTTACTAGATTACTTTTGTATTATAGTGTTCCAATCCATGATGATGAACCGAAAATTATGGTGGATGAAAGCAACTGTGTCAATGCTTCTATTTTGAGATCTCAAGGTCTTCAAGAGTATCCTCATCGTAATAATTGGATGTGGAAATCTGAAGTGGCTGCACTTAAGGCTCAACAACGTGCTGAGGAGGAATTAGCACGTCATATGGAGCAAATGGCACAAGCTGAGGCTGCTGGACAGTCTGCCCCTCCTCCTCTGGATGGTATTAATGTGGATGATTTTATAAACATTCCGGACGATGAACCACAAGAGCAACCCCCTCCTCCTCATCGGGTTGATACTGGTTTTGACTATAGAACACTCCATGATAGCTTATCTGCACAAATTGATGATAGGTTTCAGGTAATGGAGAACTTCCAAAAACAATTGCTTGAGCAAGGATTTGCGGATATGGCTCTTCGTCAACAAGCAATGGAGGATCGTTTCTTTGGTGCTCTTGGGAGACTTTTTCCACAACCACCATAGTTTTCCTATTTCTGATTTTCTGATGTTATGTTTTTCTTATCTCTAGACTGGTTTCTTGGTTATGTTTTATGGTTTTATGATTTCAGACTTAGTAATGTGGTTCGATACTGGTTTTTATTATGTTTTTGGATGTGTTTTGATGGACAATGCACTACAATTATTCTGGTTTATGATGATATTTTCTTTATGGATTGTGTGCATCGTTATTAGTTAGCCAAAGACTATGATTACTATGCTCTGGATATTGGTTACTATTCTTATTTCTCACTTTTTGGCAAAATATTTTATAATTATCTTTTTGATAATGCCAAAAGGGGGAGAAAGGTTGATATTTGTTTTGTAGGTTTATCTTCCTAAGTGTGCTTACATTTAGGGGGAGTAGTTAAGGCAAACAAAGATGCAAGGTTTGTAATTCATCAAAAAGGGGGAGATTGAAGGCTCAAGTGCTCAATTGTGTTTTGATGAAGACAAGACTCTTAGACAACCTACAACAACATATCAAGACTAGTCTATTTTTAGCATTCATATATTTGTATTGTATTGTTTATTATTCATGATATATGAGTGTGGGTAGATTAGGATTAGATAATCTCAATTTGGTTTAATGATTATTTAATATGTTTAAGAATTGAGATTACCATGATAGATATTTATAGCTCAAAGTTTTATTAAAAATCAAAGGTGAAAATTGCAAATAAAATAAAAGCATTTTAGCAGTGGTTAATCGATTAAACCATAGGTTAATCGATTAACACATATTAAATTTTAATTAATGCATTCTTTTAACAGTGGTTAATCGATTAAGCTTTCCTTTAATCGACTAAGAGCTGTTAAAACAGAATGAATAAAAGCTTTTCTAATGTGTTTTTGAAAAAGGTTACGAACTTAATTTTTTTAAGAGCATATTTTCACCATCTTACAATCTTTGTTGAGCTATTATTCTGTTTCAAATCAAATCTCTATCATCTTCTTTTCAAATCTCAATTTCAATACATATTGTATTCTTATTGTATCAAATTTAGATTCTAAGTGTTCTTCAATATTTTTGGTTTAATCAATTCGTAACATTGAGGTTACATTCAAGACATTCAACAAAGGAGTTTTCAATTGGATATTGAAAAGGGAGCAAGGTGGAGAATTACCTTGGGCTTTGAAGATTTCAAGGCAACAGCTAAGGGATTGAAGGCGACCTTCAATCAAAGAACGAGATTAAAGAATTAAGAGATTGGGGTAGATTCTCATTGATTTGGTACATCGTGAGAAAGGGTTAGGACTGAGCGAAGTGAGGAATTCTAACTCTATTGTACTAATTCTCTTATTTCTTAGTGAAGCAAATCTCCCAAGTAAAAGAGGGAGGACTGGATGTAGCTCACGGTGGTTGTGAGTGAACCAGACTAAAATCTTCGTGTGTTCTTCATTATTTTCGTTCTTTACATTTTGTTGTTCATTTGAATCTTGCGAGCGTTCTTGGATCTAGGTTTAGATTGGGAATTTCAATTACGCATTCTATATCTTGTTTAATTGATCCGTAATTAATTGCCTTAGATCTAATTCTGCATTCCTGGATTTCCATGTGTTTCTTGAATTGAACTGAAAACTATTTTCTGCAAGTTTAATCAGTACTTAATCGATTATGTAGCAGCATAATCGATTAACACTTTTCAAGCTTTCTAACGTTAATCGATTAAGCATCAGTTTAATCGATTAAGACCTGTTGTTTTGCTTAAAAATTAATTGTTTCTGAACCATTTTTTAATTACTTTTTAAATTTGGGTATCATCGCTTACAACTTCTATTCACCCCACCCCACCCCCCTCTAGAAGGTTTTTTTAGCCGCTTGTTGGTTTCCAACACCTAATGGGTAACTTGTCACCTAACAGGGCACCTAATGGGTCGGTGTTTCCAAGGATCAATCTTTGTTGCGACTTATCCATTATTACACATTTCGTAATCCAAAATCAAACATCAACAAATCACAAATTTTCAATTGAATACTTAACATCAAACATTTTCACCATTCACCAAATCTTAAAATTTCCACTTAAAAAGGGTCTCACCTCTGAAGAAGAAGCTTGAGATGAGAGTGTTCGCAGCGAGATCGGGACCACTTTCCCTCAGGTTGTAACAGCCTGATTTTCACCACCCGAAAACAATCATCATTTATTTAAAAAAAATTGCTAAAAATTTGGGAAATTTTTTTTTTAAAGACCGTCGGTGCATCTTAACACCCATCCTTGAAAACCGGGTTGTTACGCAAAACCTTTTCGCACCTACACTCTGCATTCATTCAAAACGATTTCACATTTTGTTTAAATCAAAGATTCGACCAGTTCACAAAATAAAAGTAGGGCATAGTTACAAAAGCGATACATTGCTCAGATAATCCTCGACTCACACACTCACAACACTTAAACTATTTACCCTACCTCTAACTCTTCCTAATAAACACTATGGGGTGAAACTCTCGATCTTCCTTCTTGTGTCCTCGCTTAACTCAAAAAGATGAAGCCATCTCCCTTGCTGCTGGTCCGCCATTCTTTGGCACCCATTTCATCCTAGTTGGAGTAGAAGAAGTCCTCTGAGCTTCACATCGCACCTTCTCCTCGTAGACTCTATATCCATGAACAGAAACTTGTTCCAAGAGAGGTCCTAGGTTAGCTCCGCAGAGTCGATGCTCTGAATCCGGAATCACGATCTGCGTGTCGCCAATCCATACCCAACCAGATGGGGTACGCTTCCAGCCACATCCATGTCGAGTCCATGTTGCAATCTCCATGCGATACTCCATCTGCACGTTGGAGTACCAGAAGCACCGATATACCAACGGGTAGGAGAGAGTTAGCGAACCGAACGACAAGTCGTCGACGTTGTGGATTTACCGCAGGCGGGATATCAAGACAGCACACACAATACAAACAAGGCACACACCACACAGCACTCAAGCAAATTATCGCATTAATATTATTATTATCTTAACTCTTATCAACATTCTTAATAATTCTTTCTCATCCTTTATTCCTCAATTCATTTCTCATTCACAATACCCAAACCTTCACTTCTTTTCTCTTTCCCTTTCCAAGGGTCTCACCTTTTCCTTTCCACACTGTGACGCTCTCTTTTTAACTTGAAAATAATTAATATTTCCAAATAGTTGAATGCTTGCTATCAAAATTAGGGCTAGAAAATTTTTCCTTTTTAATATTAGTACTTGCTCAATCAAAAACCCTCTTGGATATAAACTATTTCTTGAATTCGGCTTAGTAATAATTTAGTTTCGAAAGGACTCTCGAGATAACAATTCCTAAATTTTCGAAAACATTATTTGTAGTTATTATTAAAACATATCATTTGTCTCTCGTGTGGTTTTGAATAAGTAAAAACATAACTTTATCACCGAATCCCTTTTAAATATAAATCAGAGTTCGCGGAAGTAAAAATAATACTTATGGGGCTCTTCTGAGGAAAATAAAACATCATATATATATGTCATAGCATAATATGAAACCCCATCAGTACAGTAAGTAGCAAGTAACATCAGTCGAGATAGCAAGAGTTTGTAAAAACATATACAACCCAGCTGTATGAAATAAAACCTCACTCTAAGACCTCTCAAAATATATACAATATATCACATAGTCTCAAAATAGAAGTCTCAGAGCAGGTCTTCAGTGTCCTCAGCAGCTCCTCAGATCCTCCCCAGCTCTATCCCTAGGATCTAGGATCCAAAACACCTATGCTATGCAGGCTCCTATGAACCAGCAGGTCCACCTCTAGCAGAAATAGTCGGCTCAACATGCACCTCCTCCTCGCTCTCATCCTCCACAGGGTCCTCCTCGACCTCGCCCGACTGTGTAGAGACCCCACCACTGGGTCTAGGATCTGCAGAAGCAGTCCTATCATAATCAGTCGGACCAGGAGAAAGAGTCTCCTCAGTGACAACTCTATGGGAAGAAGGATGGGAACGAGTGGCAGCTCTAAAACGGAAACTATGAAAACGACGCATAGGTCGAGTCGGGGGTGGTCCTTTATATGTGTAAAAAGGTGGAACATGCATAGTATAGACTAATGGGATCCTAAATCGACGAGGTCGCACACGCACCAGAGGGTTAGGGTGGTAGAGAGTGATCTCAACCTCCCCCTCAAAAGTGGCACGGTGCTCCTCAAACGTCCATATACCGCTAGGGATAGGGCGTATCTCGATGCAAGCTAGGTATTTGGCCATCACCTAAACAGGGCACAGGGAGTAAGTATACACAAAGACATAATTGATAAAGACTAAAATTTACAATCACAAATATATCATGGACAGATCATAATGCAAATACATATGAGCACCCCAGTTTTTCAACATTATAACTCTTATAATGCAAGTGGCATGATGTATGATTTTCTATCCACAGCTGAGGCCTCTAAAGTCCATCTTGGACGTCCATCCAATACACCCTTGTGTTCCCGGAACACCGACATTCGTTCCCAGAACGTAATGCCGAACCATACTTGGATAATAAGCATCACTCCCGGAGTGTGCACCACGTTCCCAGAACGCATACGTTCCCAGAACGCATAAAAACCAGGTCCCGGACACTGGCCACATATCTATAATGTGTCATCAAGTAGGTTATAATTTGGTACTCCCGGAGTACCCTCCTCATATTCCCATAATATGATAACGTTCCTACCAACCAGACTTCCAGTCTATATGTATGCACAAATATCAGGGTTGGTTTTATCTTTACATTAATTAATGTGATTTACAAATATCCCAATTTCTATTTTGAATGACTTATTTGAGGCAAGATTTTTGACATAAAAATTCTCCTTTGAATTTTTTTTCCAAACATGTCTTAAAACTTAGACTGGGAAAAATATAATCTATGGTATTTAAAAAAAACTTAACTTTTATTTTTCAGATTCAGGTACTAACCGGTTACAGTCTCAGGCTAACCGGTTAGAATTACAGACCTGAACTGTTTACCATTGCAATTCAGAAAAACCCTTTTTTCTTGAATTCTCTACCCAATCTATACACCATTTAAACCTTGTTTTATGCCTCAAAATCACAGTTTCCATCAATCAAAATTAAAATCACATTTGTTTCCAACAATACATAATTTTCTCTTGAAATTATTTCATTGGATTAAGGTATAACCTCTTACCCTCAATCTGAACCATGACACTTCATATCCAGATTTCTCATAATGGAATTACAGCATAGATTTGAGCCAAATTTCCAAAGACTTAAGGACTGATTTGATAAATAATTTTTCTTTGAAATTCTGCAGTGTCTAACCGGTTACGAATATCGAGTAACTGGTTAGATTATGCAGTCAGTCCCTTAAATTAAGGGTTTTGACACATCATTTTCTTTGTTTCTCAAATCTAACCAATTTCCAGCATTTACCAGGGTTCATATACCTTAACCAACCATGTTTCATCACAGAAACCAAATCAAAGTGCATGCCTTAAGCTTTTTGTATCAAATTGCATAAAAATCACATAAACACAATTTTAATACAACAAACTCAACACAACCATTCAAACTCAGAATTCAGTGTTAACATACTTTGCATGCATCAAATTGAAGTTGCTCAAAACCACACTGAGCAAGGTTTTGGCCTCCAAGCCTTTGTGCCATATTGCACATAATGCCCTTTTTGAGTTTTGTGAACTCAAATCCTAATTCAAATCTAGTATAGTGTAGACTTCTCCCATACCTCTAAGTCGATTTTGATGAGTATAACCTCTGAACTTGAAGAAAATCCACAATCTCCTCACACTTCCTAAGCTCTGCTCCCAGATTCGGTTATCCAGCAACAGGGTCCAGAAACCACCAAATTTGACATAGGAATTGACCAAAGAAATTGGGGAAAATGATTAGAACTTAATCTAGGTAACATGCCCTAGGGAATCAAAGAGATCTGAGACTTTAAGATTGACTATACTTACCAAAATCAGCTCTAGAACTCAGCTTCCAGAACATGCACAACTGAGAACTCAGAATTTAGCTCCCAACTTCCCCAGTCGATTTCTCCTTCCACACAGACCCTCAACTCACAAATTTGGTGTTTTTACAAAGCTCAAGATGTAAGCTTTGCAATGGTGTATGGATCTCAAGCTCACTCTCACAAACAGGGACGAATTTCTCCACACGAAAATGAAACCCTAACAGCTCTTCTTCAACCCAGAAATTCAGAATTCAACCCCAACACCTCAAGAATCCATCAATTTATAGGCAATTTGATCTTGCATGCAGGGCGACGCGTGTATTGCCACTAATCCCAGGCAGTAATCGTGGCGATTACGGAGTTAATCAAGTGATTACTCATCAAAATCCACTAACCCAGTTTCTGGGTTCATCGTCTAACCGGTTACAGGGCATTACTAACCGGTTAGATTAGTACAAAATTTAAAAATTATTATTTTTAAATCTTTCCCTCCAAGAACCTTTTTAATATTACTTTTAAGTCCTCATTCATGGACCAAAATGCAATATCCTCATATTTTGCATTTATTTGCCATATAAAAATATTTCAACTTATTTTTATATTCATGGCTAATTTAAATACAAAACATAAACTTGGAAAATTTCTATAAATTAATAATAAAACTTTTTTATTATTAATTTCCTATTATTCGGGAGACGAAAATTAGGAGTGTTACACTACTCCCCCACTTAAAAGGAATTTCGTCCCCGAAATTCTAGTTTACAAAAACAACTCCGGATACTCTTGACGTATCTTTTCCTCTAATTCCCACCTAGCTTCTGATACGTCAGCGTTTTCCCATATGACCTTTACTAAAGGTATCTCCTTTCCCCTGAGCTGCTTAACTTCGCGATCTTCTATCTGAACCGGTCTGGTCTCAAAGGTCAGGTTTTCCTTCAAAGTTAAGTCGTCAGGTTGGAGTTTCAGAATAACAGATGGGTCATGCACATACTTCTTTAATTGCGAAACGTGAAAGACGTTGTGCAAATTGGATAAAGAGGGTGGTAGAGCCAATTGATAAGCAACAGGACCAACTCTCTTAAGGATTTGGTATGGGTCTATACACTTAGGCGAAAGCTTTCGGGTTCTCAAAGCTCTACTAATTCCTTTCATCGGGACTACCCGAAGGAACACATGATCGCCCTCAGAAAACTCTAATGGTTTTCTCCTCTTATCCGCATAACTCTTCTGCCGACTCTAAGCCGCTTTCATCTTTTCCTTAACCATCTTAATCTTCTTAGATGTTTGCTGTACCATTTCTGGTCCAACCATCAGGTTCTCCCCCACTTGGAACCAACATAGCGGGGTTTGACACTTCCTTCCATACAACGCTTCGAACGGTGCCATCCCAATGCTCGCATGGTAGTTGTTGTTGTATGTGAATTCTGCAAGAGGTAACACTTGATCCCAACTTCCTTGTTCTTCAAGTGCACACGCTCGTAACACATCCTCCAAAGATTGAATTGTTCTCTCCGTCTGGCCATCCGTCTGTGGATGATACGCAGAACTCAATTTCAACCTTGTTCCCATAGCATCATGCAAACTTCTCCAGAATTGCGACGAAAATCTCGGGTCTCGGTCTGACACAATGCTCGAAGGCACTCCGTGAAGACGAACTACCTCCTTGATATAGATCTGGGTAAGCATTTTTAAAGGATAACGCATATTTTTCGGAATAAAATGCGCCGACTTGGTTAACCTGTCCACAATCACCCAGATTGCATCATGATTAGCTGCTGTCCTCGGTAAACCAGACACAAAGTCCATTGAGATGCTATCCCACTTCCACTGGGGAATCCTCAGAGGTTGCAACTGTCCTCCCGGTTTCTGATGTTCTATCTTAGCTTTCTGGCAAATCAAGCACGCCGCCACATATTCTGCCACGTCCTTTTTCAATCCCGACCACCAAAACATCTTTTTCAAGTCTTGATACATTTTGGTTGATCCAGGATGCATACTCATCCGACTCTTATGAGCTTCGTCAAGAATTAGTCTTCTAACTTCCTGATCTCTTGGTATACAAATCCTTGCCCTGAAACGAAGGATTCCATCCTGCCCAATCTTGAAATCAGGTTCCCTTCCTTCTGAACCTAGTCTCATATTTTCCATCAATTCTTCGTCTGTTCGTTGCAACTCCCGAATTCTTTCCAAGAATTTGTTTGTGATTTGCAACATCCCCAACTTGATACTTGATGGCTCCACTTGTGTCAACAAGCTCAAGTCTCTGAATTCCTCAATCAACGCTGCTTCCTTAACCATCATCGCACTTATGTGGATTGCTTTCCGACTCAACGCATCTGCAACCACATTCGCTTTACCCGGATGATAGTGGAGTTTAAAGTCGTAATCTTTCAAAAACTCCATCCATCTTCTTTGCCTCATGTTCAACTCTTTCTGGTCGAACAGATATTTCAAACTCTTATGGTCACTAAATACTTGGAATGTAGTGCCATTGAGATGATGTCTCCATATCTTTAAGGCAAACACGATCGCAGCTAATTCTAAATCGTGTGTCGGGTAAGTCACTTCATGATTCTTCAATTGTCTCGATGCATACGCCACTACTCTTCCTTCTTGCATCAATACGCAACCCAGTCCTTGCTTAGATGCATCACAATACACTTCAAAGCTCTTGTGAAGATCAGGTAGAATTAACACAAGAGACGATGTTAACCTTCCCTTCAACTCACGGAAACTAACTTCGCACCGATCGTCCCACACGAACGGTTGATCCTTCCGAGTCAACTTAGTCAAAGGCAATGCAATCTTAGAAAATCTTTCTATGAACCGACGATAGTATCCAGCCAGTCCTAAGAAACTTCTCACCTCCATCACCGTCTTAGGCTGTTCCCAACTTAGCACTGAAATTACTTTCATTGGATCCACCGCAATTCCTTCTTTAGAGATCACATGCCCCAGAAACTTCACTTCATTCAACCAAAACTCACACTTCGTAAGCTTGGCATATAGTTGCTTCTCCTTCAAGACCTTTAACACAATCCTGAGATGCTCTTCATGCTCTTCCGGATTTTTAGAATAGACCAAAATATCGTCAATAAATACCACCACAAACAAATCCAAATATGGTCTAAAGATCCGGTTCATATAGTCCATGAAAATAGCAGGTGCATTAGTCAATCCGAACAGCATCACAACATACTCATAATGACCGTATCGAGATCAAAATGCGGTCTTGGGTATATCCTCCTCCTTTATCCTGATCTGATGATAACCCGATCTCAGATCAATCTTGGAGAATACTGCAGCTCCCCTCACTTGGTCCATAAGGTCATCAATCCTTGGCAAAGGATACTTATTCTTAATAGTGACCTTGTTCAACTACCTATAATCCACACGCATCCTCATACTCCCATCTTTCTTCTTTACAAACAGTAATAGAGCTCCCCAAGGCGAAACGCTTGGCCTGATCATCTGTTTCTGCAACAGTTCCTCGATTTGTTTCTTCATCTCTGCCATTTCTGGTGGTGCCATTCTATAAGGAGCAATAGAGATGGGACCAGCTCCAGGGACTAAGTCAATCCCAAACTCTATCTCTCGCTTCGGAGGTAATCCTGGTATCTCTTCAGGAAATACTTTCGGAAATTCCCTCACCACCGGAATCTCTTCGATCGGCATTGACTCTTCTTCTCCAGAAGCCGAGAATAAACACATATAACCCTCCGGTTCAAGGATCCTATATTGAATTGTCTGTTCCTTACAATTGATGATCACTTGGTTCTTCATCAACCAATCCATACCCAAGATCACATCCAATTGTAACTTAGGAAGACAAACCAAATCTACCTTGGAAAGACGACCCAAAATTTCTACATCACACCCTAAACAGACTTTAGCGGTGAAGATCGGTATTCCCGTAGGGGTATCTATACTAAGACAGCAGGGTGAATCAGAAACAATAAGATTCAGCCTACTCACACATTCAGGGGAAACAAAAGAATGTGTAGCTCCAGAATCAAACATGATTTTGCAAGGTTGATTATTAAGCAGAAAATTACCTTGCACGAGATTCGGGGTTTGCGTTGCTTCACTCCCACTCAGGGTAAACACTCATCCTTGTACCACAGGCTTTCCAGCAGATCCCTTTGCATCTCCCTTTGCAGATTCCTTGCATTCCCGAGCAAAGTGACCTTGCTTTCCACACTTGAAACATCCCCCTGTGGACCAGCAAAACTGACCATGATGATAACGTTTGCATTTCTCGCAATAAGGAGCATTATCTCGAGACTTGTTCCTGTTATTCATCACTGCCTTGCCCTTACCCTTGTTCTTAGAATATGGACCATTATTTCGATGATCAAACTTCTTCTTCCTCTGTGGTCCATAATTCTGTCCAACCCCTTTCACTTGACTTCCTATCAGCTCCGCCTTTTTATCATCTTCATACATTCTGCACATGTCCACAAGTGCAGGGAAACTCTGAATCCTTTGATAAATGAATATAGACTTCAGCTCTGGTCTTAGCCCACCTTCAAACTTCACACACTTACTCCTTTCATCAGGGTTATTCAAGTAATAGGGAGAGTACTTCATCAGCTCCTCGAATCTGGCAGCGTACTCCCCTACACTCATATCCCCCTGCTTCAATTGCATGAATTCCACTTCCTTCTTTCTTCGCAAATCTTCTGGAAAATATTTATTAAGAAACTTCTCCATAAATACTCCCCAGTTGATTGCCCTCCTTTCAAAATTCAGCAATTGAACCATGTGATCCCACCAGTTTTCAGCTTCCCCATGAAGCATGTAAACCGCATAGGTCACCTTCTGTTCATCAGAACACTCCAGAGTTTGGAAAATCTTATTAATCTCATACAACCACTTGTTCGCCTCATCAGGTTTATATCCTCCCTCAAACCTTGGCGGGTTGCATTTCCTGAACTCCGACAGAGTCTTAGCTTCATGATTCGCCACGTTGTCAGCAGATGGGTTACCAACTCTCCCTTGAGATGATTGTTATCTCTGCTGCTGCTGCATGCCTTCCAACACGGTCGTGATTCGTTCTAACATTTCATTAGTAACATTTCTATTCCGGGTTGCCATAGAAAGACCTGCACTATGGGCTTTGGGTTACTAAAAAGGTCTTTTAAAAACATGAATACTACCACTAACTTACTCAAATCATATTCAATCAACATTGAATATCATACTTAGCTGCATCTTCGGGGCCATGAGGAACAAGACCAATGCTCTGATACCACCACAGGTGTGACGCTCTCTTTTTAACTTGAAAATAATTAATATTTCCAAATAGTTGAATACTTGCTATCAAAATTAGGGCTAGAAAATTTTTCCTTTTTAATATTAGTACTTGCTCAATCAAAAACCCTCTTGGATATAAACTATTTCTTGAATTCGGCTTAGTAATAATTTAGTTTCGAAAGGACTCTCGAGATAACAATTCCTAAATTTTCGAAAACATTATTTGTAGTTATTATTAAAACATATCATTTGTCTCTCGAGTGGTTTTGAATAAGTAAAAACATAACTTTATCACTGAATCCCTTTTAAATATAAATCAGAGTTCGCGGAAGTAAAAATAATACTTATGGGGCTCTGCTGAGGAAAATAAAACATCATATATATATATATATATATATATATATATATATATGTCATAGCATAATATGAAACCCCATCAGTACAGTAAGTAGCAAGT
The DNA here is from genome assembly GCA_037953625.1 of Crotalaria pallida. Taxonomy (NCBI): domain Eukaryota; kingdom Viridiplantae; phylum Streptophyta; class Magnoliopsida; order Fabales; family Fabaceae; genus Crotalaria; species Crotalaria pallida. The sequence goes on from CM075649.1 coordinate 86,330,160, forward strand.
AACATCAGTCGAGATAGCAAGAGTTTATAAAAACATATACAACCTAGCTGTATGAAATAAAACCTCACTCTAAGACCTCTCAAAATATATACAATATATCACATAGTCTCAAAATAGAAGTCTCAGAGCAGGTCTTCAGTGTCCTCAGCAGCTCCTCAGATCCTCCCCAGCTCTATCCCTAGGATCTAGGATCCAAAACACCTATGCTATGCAGGCTCCTATGAACCAGCAGGTCCACCTCTAGCAGAAACAGTCGGCTCAACATGCACCTCCTCCTCGCTCTCATCCTCCACAGGGTCCTCCTCGACCTCGCCCGACTGTGTAGAGACCCCACCACTGGGTCTAGGATCTGCAGAAGCAGTCCTATCATAATCAGTCGGACCAGGAGAAAGAGTCTCCTCAGTGACAACTCTATGGGAAGAAGGATGGGAACGAGTGGCAGCTCTAAAACGGAAACTATGAAAACGACGCATAGGTCGAGCCGGGGGTGGTCCTTTATATGTGTAAAAAGGTGGAACATGCATAGTATAGACTAATGGGATCCTAAATCGACGAGGTCGCACACGCACCAGAGGGTTAGGGTGGTAGAGAGTGATCTCAACCTCCCCCTCAAAAGTGGCACGGTGCTCCTCAAACGTCCATATACCGCTAGGGATAGGGCGTATCTCGATGCAAGCTAGGTATTTGGCCATCACTTAAACAGGGCACAGGGAGTAAGTATACACAAAGACATAATTGATAAAGACTAAAATTTACAATCACAAATATATCATGGACAGATCATAATGCAAATACATATGAGCACCCCAGTTTTTCAACATTATAACTCTTATAATGCAAGTGGCATGATGTATGATTTTCTATCCACAGCTGAGGCCTCTAAAGTCCATCTTGGACGTCCATCCAATACACCCTTGTGTTCCCGGAACACCGACATTCGTTCCCAGAACGTAATGCCGAACCATACTTGGATAATAAGCATCACTCCCGGAGTGTGCACCACGTTCCCAGAACGCATACGTTCCCAGAACGCATAAAAACCAGGTCCCGGACACTGGCCACATATCTATAATGTGTCATCAAGTAGGTTATAATTTGGTACTCCCGGAGTACCCTCCTCATATTCCCAGAATATGATAACGTTCCTACCAACCAGACTTCCAGTCTATATGTATGCACAAATATCAGGGTTGGTTTTATCTTTACATTAATTAATGTGATTTAGAAATATCCCAATTTCTATTTTGAATGACTTATTTGAGGCAAGATTTTTGACATAAAAATTCTCCTTTGAATTTTTTTTTCCAAACATGTCTTAAAACTTAGACTGGGAAAAATATAATCTATGGTATTTAAAAAAAACTTAACTTTTATTTTTCAGATTCAGGTACTAACCGGTTACAGTCTCAGGCTAACCGGTTAGAATTACAGACCTGAACTGTTTACCATTGCAATTCAGAAAAACCCTTTTTTCTTGAATTCTCTACCCAATCTATACACCATTTAAACCTTGTTTTATGCCTCAAAATCACAGTTTCCATCATTCAAAATTAAAATCACATTTGTTTCCAACAATATATAATTTTCTTTTGAAAATTATTTCATTGGATTAAGGTATAACCTCTTACCCTCAATCTGAACCATGACACTTCATATCCAGATTTCTCATAATGGAATTACAGCATAGATTTGAGCCAAATTTCCAAAGACTTAAGGACTGATTTGATAAATAAATTTTCTTTGAAATTCTGCAGTGTCTAACCGGTTACGAATATCGAGTAACCGGTTAGATTATGCAGTCAGTCCCTTAAATTAAGGGTTTTGACACATCATTTTCTTTGTTTCTCAAATCTAACCAATTTCCAGCATTTACCAGGGTTCATATACCTTAACCAACCATGTTTCATCACAGAAACCAAATCAAAGTGCATGCCTTAAGCTTTTTGTATCAAATTGCATAAAAATCACATAAACACAATTTTAATACAACAAACTCAACACAACCATTCAAACTCAGAATTCAGTGTTAACATACTTTGCATGCATCAAATTGAAGTTGCTCAAAACCACACTGAGCAAGGTTTTGGCCTCCAAGCCTTTGTGCCATATTGCACATAATGTCCTTTTTGAGTTTTGTGAACTCAAATCCTAATTCATTCGATTTTTAGTCTAAATCTAGTATAGTGTAGACTTCTCCCATACCTCTAAGTCGATTTTGATGAGTATAACCTCTGAACTTGAAGAAAATCCACAATCTCCTCACACTTCCTAAGCTCTGCTCCCAGATTCGGTTTTCCAGCAACTGGGTCCAGAAACCACCAAATTTGACATAGGAATTGACCAAAGAAATTGGGGAAAATGATTAGAACTTAATCTTGGTAACATGCCCTAGGGAATCAAAGAGATCTGAGACTTTAAGATTGACTATACTTACCAAAATCAGCTCTAGAACTCAGCTTCCAGAACATGCACAACTGAGAACTCAGAATTTAGCTCCCAACTTCCCCAGTCGATTTCTCCTTCCACACAGACCCTCAACTCACAAATTTGGTGTTTTTACAAAGCTCAAGATGTAAGCTTTGCAATGGTGTATGGATCTCAAGCTCACTCTCAGAAACAGGGACAAATTTCTCCACACGAAAATGAAACCCTAACAGCTCTTCTTCAACCCAGAAATTCAGAATTCAACCCCAACACCTCAAGAATCCATCAATTTATAGGCAATTTGATCTTGCATGTAGGGCGACGCGTGTATTGCCACTAATCCCAGGCAGTAATCGTGGCGATTACGGAGTTAATCAAGTGATTACTCATCAAAATCCACTAACCCAATTTCTGGGTTCATCGTCTAACCGGTTATAGGGCATTACTAACCGGTTAGATTAATACAAAATTTAAAAATTATTATTTTTAAATCTTTCGCTCCAAGAACCTTTTTAATATTACTTTTAAGTCCTCATTTAGGGACCAAAATGCAATATCCTCATATTTTGCATTTATTTGCCATATAAAAATAATTCAACTTATTTTTATATTCATGGCTAATTTAAATACAAAACATAAACTTGGAAAATTTATATAAATTAATAATAAAACTTTTTTATTATTAATTTCCTATTATTCAGGAGACGAAAATTAGGGGTGTTACACACACTTTCCATCTCCATTCTCAATCATCCACAAACTTTTCCTTTCCTTAATTCTAAATATTTTCATTATCAAGTCTTATTGAATTATAACCATCGATGATCGGGGGATTAAAGAATCATCGAGGTACGCGTCCGTTCGTAGTTAGCACTCACGTTTCAAGTCTACATCTCCTCGGCCATCCATCCACCTAGTCGGAAGCAAACAGGAGTACAGGACCTTTACCGTGCGGGCACGACAGCTGTCTCAGCCTCAAATCATATCAATTCAATTCATATATAATCATGGCACACTGTCTCACTCACAGTGGCAAACAAGATGCCCCACTCCAGTCCCTCTCACTGTTCTAGACTTGCAATATAGGGGGCGACAGTACTAATTCTAGCTGATCATGTAGAACTTGCCACGGCATTGGACCCAGTCCCTACCACGTTAGTACGCCACTTGTGGAATTCGTTATGCCTAGAAAAGTACTCTAGACTTCTTGACGTTTCACCATCATCGTCCTCCCCTAACACTACAAGAAAATCGGCCAATTGCAACGACAAAAGTCGTTGCGAAAAATGAAAAGTCGTTGCGAAAAACATTTTTGGCAACGACATAATTCGTTGCGGGTCAGGACGTAGCAAAAAAGTATAGCAACGACAATATAACTATTGCAACGACATACCTTTGTTGCGATTCACGCAGGTTTTGCAACGACATCTGTCGTTACAAATACTTTGTCGTTGCCAAAAATGCAACAACCGGGTGACGTGGCTTACCTTTAGTATCATTGGCAACGATAAATGTTGTTTCCAAAGATACGGTATTGCTGACGTGGCCTACCATTAAGGCAACGACAATTATGGTTTAGTATTATGGGCAACGACATTGTCGTTGAAAAACACCCTTGATTTTTGAAACAACAAAGTTGTCGTTGCAATACCCATTATTGGCAACAAAGTTATCGTTGCAATAGCCTTTATTTATGTAAAAAAATAATAATCCTTTTAACTTGATAAAACCATTTTAAATTCTAAGGTATTTTTAATAGGATAATTACAAATAATTTAAAAAATTTATATTATTAAATTGCCTATAAATAAAAAGCTCAAATCTCAACAATCTAATATAGAGAATGTCTTTAGCATTCTATTGAGTCACAATATTACATCAGCTCAAAATATTAAAAATAAAATAAAACACACAAAAGCAACACCTAGCTAAAATTTAATGGGAAAAATATACTAAATAACATTCTTTTAGATCATGGAATATACCCATATTCAATACACAATTTGTAGAGCAGCATTGCTATTAGGAAAGGTACTGGTCTGGTCCTTGCTGCAAAATAGGTTCTATGGTAAACAACCTAATCTCCGATTTTTGTGGTGTTTTGTTAAGTACACCTGCAGAGGAATGAAATCAGAAGAGAGAGACATCTTTAGCAAAGAAGGGCCTCCTTAATGTCCATTTTCTTTTGATTTTCCCGAGCACGAAGTAAGAATCAATAGCCATCCCCTAGGAGAGGGGGAAAAACCCCATGTAATAAAAAAGTCAGATAAGAATTTTCTAAGGTTATAGCAAGTACTTAAGCATAGACATTGGAACTAATTAGAAATTTGGAAGGCAAACAAATTGAATGAAATGAATCACTCTAAGTATGCTGATAACACTATCTAATTGATCAGCCTAAAGCATACTATTTTGGAATATGGAATTATTCATATTTCAAATTACTATACCTGAATACATCTCATACCATGTGGACTCCTATTGATTTGACACAGTGTACTCCATAGAATTTTGTCACAAGTGAATTTTCATATTGAGAGACATGCAGGTAATAATTTGGAAGTATCCAAAGAAGCACCTAAAATTCAGTCACCAAAGTCAAACGTCAATATAGATGTTCACCACCATGCCAAATATTTTAAATGCAGATAACATCATAACAGAAAAGAATCAATGACTGAATTAGTACATTACTGCTTGAACTTTAAGGGCAACTCTGCCTGCACCACAAAAGAACTTTATACACTGCCTACTCCATTGGATTATAATAAAACCCAACTCTACCTGCACCATAAGGAATTTAACTACCTACTCCATTGGATTATAATAAATAAAGAAGGCTTCAAAAAAATAGAGACGTGACCATTTCTGGCAAGTGTATATGGAATAGTAGAAACAAAATAATTTTTGAAGAAGAAACTCTGGACATGAACAGCATGATAGAATCAATAAATCTCTAAGTCTGGACAATACTCAAGGCAAGGAATGAAGGTGTCTGTTTCTCTTATTCAGATTGGTTACTAAACCCAATAGAATGTGTAAAACAATGCAAAGCTTGACACATGCTGGTTTTATGGAGGCGATTAAAACAGGAGATGCAACTGGTAAAGTTTTTGTCAATTTTATCTATTTTCTTTTTTTCTTTTGTATTCTGTTTTTGAGGGAGAATCAAATAGAGCAACAACTATACTATCTTTTGGTGTATGTCTCATACGCCCTTTTGCTACTATTTAATAAAATTTCACCTCATGCTGATTAAAAAAAAATCTTCAACTTGTAAATAGGCTCTAATTAATGCACAACTACAAAGTCTATCTACTGTCACATTCTAAGACTCAAACCAATAAGCTATGAAAACTCGAATCTGGAGGACCCTAAGCTTTCCTTCCTATAACCACAAGCAAAAGATTACCAAATAATGAATGAAATTCAGTTTTCAGTTTTTTTCTTAAATTTAAATAAAATACCCTATTCTACATCATGCATGTCATTAGTTGCAAAGCTAATGCGTCTTATTTTATATTCACTAATTAGCTAGTATAATTTTCTACTAAGAAGTTCCAGTAAAGTTTTAGTTCGAATAAGAGAGACAAGAAGCGCAGTGGCACTTTTTATATGCAGTGGCATTTTTTACACAGAAATAGAAATACTAAATTCTATAATTCAGGAGCTTACCTTGAACAAGTTAATTAATAGTGTTTGGCTCCTAGTTAAAGCACTGCATCTCTTCAAACTCCTCTTGATTATAAGTAACAACTTCATAGGCACAACAAAATAAAATCAAGCAAACACAAAGCAAATTAACAAACTGATAGTAATAAAAATGGGGAGTTGGGACTCTATAACTATCTAACGATATTACTTATGCCACCCATAAGAACATCCAAGGGTTCATAAGACAAGAAATGATATAGAAAGAGAATTACCCTACTTTATAACACAACCTGTAAAAAGATCTAACAACTCACCTGCATGCTACTGGAATACTGTTCTGACGTCCCTCCTCAATATCCCATGTCTCCTCCTATAGTGGATTAAGAGTTTGATCTATGAAAAAGAATGCAAAAGTAAATCATAAAGCAAAATCTGTGAGTCACAAATGTAAATAATGCTTCTACCAACAAAATCAATTTATATATATTATAAAATAGTCGCAAACCATACCCCAGCTCCAGGCACTGCCAATGGTCATTTAAAAAAAATCAAGTCCTTATGAATAAGTATTGTCAATTTCAGAAATTCACAATGCCATACTTCACTGTCGATTTGTTGATGTGCAGCAAGCCTTTTTTCATACTATTTCCAGATATCTAAAGCACTACTGCTAGAGTTAGCCCCTCTACCTATTTCTTCAATCTCATTCCCAGTCTCCTTGTTTTGTGTGCCTCCTCCAAATTTCTCAGCCAATTCATCCTCAAACTCTAAAGTTTGCTGTAAAGCCTGCAAGAAATTAACAGATGAAACACTGAAAAAACACATGAAGAGCTAAGAATTGCAGCATAAATGCATTAAACAACTTATGCATTACTACCACCATCAATGAAATAGCATAAAACCATTCATCAATAGTTATTCTGCAACAGGTATGGTTTTTTGTTTTTTGGCTGGAGTTGTACTGCTGTTTTTGTGCAGCAGTGACCACAAGGTGTCCTGGCTATTTTTCCAGGTGGTGGTGTTTTTATTTTAATACTCTGTAAACGGTTTCTCTTTTTCAGCCGGCTGTAAATCTCTTGCTGCTTGGCTGTGGTGCTAATAAATTCCTTTTTCCTATAAAAAAAAAGAGTTACTCTGCAAATAAAATCCTTGGGAAAGAGAAACAGTGACAAGGAAGTGTAGTTGCATAGCACCATATGAAGAAATTATTATAACAGCATTGCTCAGCAATTACTAAGTTATATTCATATGATAATTCATAAGTTTCATCAGATATCATCTCTCAAATTCATATAATGGATCAAACACCTGATGCATGAAACTACTTCAAGAGAAATATGAAATTCATGAACTTCACAAAGATATCAATTACAGAGCTATCAAATATCAAATATAGCTACTAAAGTAAATAATAAGTTATAAAACAAAATGGACTATGAATGTGAAAAGAAGGGGAAAAATGAAATAGACTACAAGTAGGTGGCGAAATATCTTTTAGATGTAAAATAGTTACATACTTCCACTTTTTTTCCCAACTCTTTTTGAGTTGGTCCTTCCTTATGTGCTTCATTTGCTGTCTGTTGTCCAGTGGAACTCGTGAAAGACATATGATAGAAAGGTTATCATGTGTAAAACAAGTGAAAGCTTATGGAGTGCAACGAACAACCTTCTTTTCCTAATAATAGTACAATAAACAATCATATTATATAAGTAAAACAACAAAATTAAACCATGTCCACCATGATTATTTTTCTCTCTTATTTTATGCCATGTTGGTCCAAATAATTTGATTCATTAATCCTTATCCAACTTGATACCAGCAAAATTTAATGAACACAAGTTAAAAAGCCATACATTTAAATTTTATCCAAGGTTTTTATACGAGGATGATTCAGATATTTCACAACTAGAGAGGCTCATTTATTTTACAATATTGAGGGGACTCACGGCAGAGCCATGATGAGGACAAGTTCATTATAGCATTGATGAACATGTATGTACTGATAAAAAAATAACCAAAGATTGAATGAATAAGTGCTCCACACTCCACTATTACTAGTATTATATGCTTTGGCTGGCACCTCTTATTTTTCCCTTACTCTCTTTTCTTTTTCTTTGCACCAAGTCACACACAGTTACAGGACTTGGGTTGGGCATTACAATCAAACATGGTTGGAACTTTCTATCTTTAACTCTTTTGCACCATTTTCTGGCTCTTTCTGAGGGCTGTAAATGCACTACTTGAGTTAAGTTTTATACCGTTCAATTTTTGATGGGGAAGAAGGGAAGTGGTAGTTCATGGTTAACTGCTGTCAAAAGGGCATTCAGATCTCCAACTAAAGACAGTGATAAAAGGAGCCAAAGAAGAAGAGAGGATTATGATCAAGAAGAAGATGAAGAGAAGGTACTTAAACTCAACTACTCAAACTGAATCTCTAATTTTCCTTTTTTCTCTATATTTTTTCTACTATCCCTTTTTTGTTTTACTTTCTAGATCAATTTAGATAGTAGTAATGAAAGTGAAAGTGAAAGGGAATTTTTTTTATTAATTTTTTTAAGAAGAGAGAAAAGAGAAGATGGATTTTCAGAAAGAATCATGAAACAGTGAACACTCAACAAACTCCAACAAAGTTGAAGCATGATGTGGCTGCTGCAGCAGCAACAAATGCAAGTGTTGTTGTGGCTTCAAGGACAGACCAAGATCAGAAGCATGCACTTGCAATGGCTGTGGCCACCGCTGAGGCTGCTATGGCCACCGCTCAAGCAGCTATGGAGGTTGCAAGGTTGTCCAAGCCTAGTACTACTACTAGTACTAACAGTACTAATCATAATAGCACCAACAAAACCAGGACCCCAATTCACTTAATCAGAAAAAAAACCCCAAAACCCATGTCAATAGCACCAACAAAACCATAAAACCCATAGTCAATACTAAATAGCAACCAAAAAACCCCAAATCAGAAACCCAGGACCCCAATTCATAAAAAAAAGCTTTTGTAAAGGAATCATATTTAAGTTTGAGAAAAAACAAAGAACTCAAATAACTAGAATTAAAATTATACTTACAGAACCAAACTTCTGTAATGGGTTCCTGCTGGTCACGGCGAGTGAGTGAAGAGCTTCACGAGTGAGGAACCAAGCTTCACGTTGCTGTTGCTATCGTGAATGAACGAGGGAGGAGGGAGTTCACTATCACCGACACCGTCGTCGCTGCCGTGAACGAGGGAAAATGAGTGTTGCCGTCGACGTCACCGCCGTGAACGATTGATGAGAAGCGAGTGACGTACGCCAATGGTTCCGCCGTTAATGACTGGGTTCCACCATTGCCGTCACCATTTCCGTTGCCGTTGCCGTTGTCGTCGCTACCGTCTAGGGTTTGTGGAGAAAGAGAGAGTCGCAAATCGAGAGTGAGAAGTGAGATAATAAGAAGCTCGATGTATGATCCCTTCTTTCCCTTTTCTATTTCTTCTTTCATTTAATGTTTAACTCATTTTTCTTTTTTTTATTGGTTGTTAGAAGTAGCAAAGACACCAGGTTTTTTTAATTATTATTAGGTAAAAAGTTAGGCAACGACTTATTGTTGCAGTAGTTTAGGGTAATTTTTTTATTCCCCGCGTTTTCCAAAATTGATGAGGGAAGGAGGGATTTTTAATTTCGCAACGACCATTCGCAACGACAAAAAAAAAGTCGTTGCAAAAGAGTTTTTAACGCAACGACAAATATATTTGTGGTTGCGTTAAAAACTCTTTTGCAACGACTTTTTTTTTTTGTCGTTGCGAATGGTCGTTGCAATAAACAGGTTTTCTTGTAGTGTAATGCATTCTCCACCTGAGTATCCGCAGATACCCATAGTATCTTCTTCTCCACTACTTCGGGTTAACTCTCATACCTCACCGCGTTCGCTGTTAATGTCTTTTAAAGGCTTTTATCTTTTTTACTTAACCTAATGGTCGGCTCACTCTTCGTACAACCCTTCAATGAGTCCCGGCCGCTATCTTTGCATCACTTTTCCTTTCATTCCTCAAACCTGGCACAGAGCGGGATCACCTTCACAGCTTGAATCTCATCACAAAAACTCTTCTCCAAAGCCTCTTTTCGTAAAAATCTCATTTCTCAAATTCCTTTCAAAAAGTTTCATTTCGTAAAACATTCTTTCAAAAACTTCAGTTCATAAATCCTTTTCTAAAAATTTTGTTTTATAACTCTTTTCAAAAATCTCCTTTCGAAAACCCATTTCAAAAATCTCTTTTCGTAATTTCTTATCAAAAATCCCTTTTTCAAAAACTCATTTCACAATTTCTTTTCAAAAATTTGTTTTGGAAAATTTTTCTCATTTTGGGAACCCCTTCAAAATCTCATTTTTGTAATCTTTTTCAAAATCTCATTTTGGGAACCCTTTTCAAAATTTCATTTGGTAAACTCTTTTCAAAAATTCAGTTCGCAAATTCTTTTCAAAAATTCTTTTCAAAAGTTCTTTCCAAAAATCTCATTTTCGAAAAACCTTTTCAAAAATTTCTTTTCAAAAGTTTTCTCAAAAACTTTCTCTTCTTGAGAACTAGTGGAGGAGCAAGCTCAACTCAACGCTAGACTCAGTCCAAGAAAACAAAAATCAAAGAATCAAGCTTCACTCTCAACACCTTTTACTTTCCAAACACATCAACATTCCTTCCTCGCTCTGGCTCATTCGCATCATTATCAAACAATCATCTCCAATCTCATCTCTTTATCAATTTTCAATCTTTCTTTTCTATTTCCTTTCCAATCATTCTCAATCCTCTTATCATTATCTCCACTCTCAATGTCTTATCAGGGCAGCCTTATTCCACAAGGACTTAAGCAAAACAAGGGTTATATCTTTTCTTGGTGTCTTTTATTTCTTAATCTCTTTTATTATCATTACCAATTATTTCACATTAATAACATCGGCATGCATAAAGAAACAAATATAAATAACATATCATTAGCACACAAACATCACACACAACAAGGTGGTCTTTGTCCTCTTCGTATAAGTGGCCACACAAGGCAAACAATTGCCACTATACTACTGACTCAGAGCCACTGAGTTCCGATCTTTGAGCTGATACGAAACGTCTTAATACAACACCTACTACCACGGTGTCTTAGGAAAGCTACTCTCTCACCTGAGGTCCAGCGATTGGATACGTGCAGTCTTTTCTGACCTTGGTTGCTGCCGCTGCCTTAATCCCTCGTCTGTAACATCCCTCAAATTAATCAAAACACATTTTCATTACTATCTTTTATTAAGAAAATCTTTTTCATCCTTCGTCGGAAATCTTAAAACATGATTGTTTTCTTAAAACACTCTTAACGTTTCTGAGTTCTTTAAATACTTAAAAACCATTTTGAAAACATCAAATAGGATAATTTAAATCACTTGGTTAGGTTGCTGGTCCGCCTTGGACAGCACCATAACCTCTTTCAAAAACACCGAAAAATTCACCGGTTTCAATCCGGGTTTTTCTAAAATCAATGACCACTTAAAAACCAACTTTGAGTCTCATGAACTCAATTTTAGAAATCAAAAACAACTTTAAAATACACTTGGACAGCAAGAAAATGTTTCGCAAAATCGATTTAATAAAATCCGAAAACATCGTAAAAACTCGTTTTGTTTCAAATACTTTTTAATTCAATATTAACACTTTAAAAACTCATGTTTTTGTCATAAGATAAATCTTAAACACAATCTCACATACTCAAATAGATCAAACCAAATTAGATTCAAAACGATTACACACACGACCAACCATACACTTTGATCAAACAAAACACACAAACAATTATTCAATTACAAATCAACACTTAATTCAATTATTTCACACATAATCATTTTCAAAAACAGTTCATTTTTATAAAACAAAATCATTTAAACACACTTAGGCTCACAAACCGAATACTCACACATAAATTCATTTAAACACAAAACTTATTCTTAATCAATTATTTTACAAAATACATGCATTATTCCTATGTGACTTCATGAAAAAAGAATTCTAACCTAATTAACATGCATAAACCGAAACTCTCATAAATTAAAGCAAGATTTATTCATCATAAAACACATCAAATCATGCAATTATTTTCTTCTTCTTTTTAACAAAAACCGTGAGCTACAATTTAGAAAATTTATCAAACTTAAATTTATCTAATCAAGAATCATGCAAGAACATAGAGCACATATCAAGTTTTCACAAAATAAAAAGCATGGATATGAATTTAAGCATGACCGAATACAACATGCATAAAATTAGCACTTAGATAAAATCATACTCTTAATCATAAATCATTTTAAAACTTACTTCCCTAATTTCTTCCAAAAACTGAGGCATGCACAAAGGAACACCTAGTCTTTTCACTTAAAATTCACATACATGAATCAAGTCCTATGCTTTTCTAACAAAACATGCAAGAATCATAGATCAACACAACATTCTCAATTTATTTCTCAAAGAAACATAAAAATAACTTTTCAAGACTCAATATCAACATGCATGCACTTAAATCATGTAGATCAAGTCATGAGGTTAAACATACTAACACAAATCAAAGACAAAATCATTTTAAATGAAAAGGGACTCAAAACCGAGACACATATTGGGAAAATAAGAAAGCTTTTGTTCAAAAACCATTTACAAAACTCAAACAAAATCAAGATCAAAACAAAAATCAAGGATCAAAACACAAATCAAAGCTTTTCTTAAGTCTACACCAAAAATTACACATACAAGGTTCAAGATCAACATCATAAACCAACATGCAAGACCAAAAATCAAAAATAAGTTTAAATCAAACATTGATTCACCAAATAAACACATAAACATCTCATGATCCACGGTTTTAAACATTAAAATCAAACATGCAAGAAGATCCACTTCAAGTTCACAAAGATTATAAACAAAACTTTAGATCTAAGAGAAAAACATCAAGATCTATCATAAACAACACCAACCGAAACATCAAACATAATCTACACATATTACAAATTAAATAGAGTCTTTAAAAGTTCATAGTTAAGAAAGATCGACACATAAAGTGCATAAAAAGGAACATGCAAGAGAAAAAAAAGAAAAATTACAAGATTACAAACAAAACTAATTCTAATTCTTCTAGGATCTTCGGTTTATACCAAGGAAAAAAGGGTCTGCTAGAACTTGATCTTCAAAAGGGCTCCTAAGTTTGGCTTGATCTCTCCTCCTTCTTCCTCTCCTAACTCACGACCTCCTCTTCTTTCTCTCTTTCTCTATTTCTATTTTCTTAGTCCAAGAGTTTGAGAAGCTCTTTAGACTTGTGTTTGGTTTGGTGTATGGGATGGAAGAGTGAAATGAGAATGGGTGAAGAATGAATGAAATGAAGCTAAGGGCCAAGGTTTATATAAGCAATTCGGGCTTCCCATTTTGCCCTCATGAAATTCGGTCATGAGCTTTGGAGGGAGGGGTAAATTCGGCTCTCTATAAAATTGCATGGGTGGAGTTTATCATCTCCAAGGGAACATGTAGGGGACATTAGGTGCTTAAGGTCAATCTAGGTTCAATGGCTTGTTAGCTCTCCACTAGGGTTTCCACCATTTAGTTAGGGCTTAGTTAGGAACTTGGTTAGGACTTGGTTACTTGCTCACCACTTAGGAAATTCTAGGCTTTCCTCACACACACATACACACGACACACACATATATTCACACATACACACACTCACTTACACGCCTAGCACACACATTCATACATATATATACATACTCATATACACATGCATCACACTAGCACATACATTCATGCATATGTCACCATGTTCATTTACTAATTAAATTCTAAGCATACATGCATGTAAAAACCGTACATACATATTCATGCACACATAGACAAATAAATCATTCATGCACATTAATCACAATAACACCCAAAAATATTAAGCACATATATTTTTATAAATTAAATCACCTTTTCATAAAATAGTTTCTTGTTGAAAAAATTTACTATTTCCTTAAAAAGAATCTTAAACACATAAGCATTTCCAAAAATTCAACTTTGAAAATCATAACATTATTTCATGAAAAATCATTTCTTTAAAATCACTCAACACTTTGAAAACGTGAATTATGACATTTATTTAAGAAAATACTCTTTCCAAAAATACTTTACTCAAAAATAATTCTTTTTAGAGATTAAAACAGGATGAGGATTTTGAGGGGTGTTACATTCTCCCCAACTTAAAGATTTCTCGTCCCCGAGAAATACGTTGCGGATTGGGCAGCAGGGCACAACAACTCTCACATCATTCTTGCTTTTGCTTTAAGATCGTCCTTTCCTTTACTAACAGTAGGTGCTTCACAATACTACTCGTGTGTCGCTCTCGGATGAAAGTTCCACAGCACACCATGAACGCGTCGAACCGGGTTAAGTCAAACAGACTAACCGAAGAAATTGCCGCTCCTTTAACCGATCGCCGACATAGCGAGCATAACCTTGGGTACAAACCCAGGGAAAACAAGCAAACAAAATTTCATACATCTCCCAAAAGCATCGGGTTTAGCCTAAAATATTCACTACCTCCTACACTTCAGGTTCTTACTAGCCTACAAACAAATCACTCCTTCCTCTAATTCCCTTCTAACTCTAAGGTTTTCATCCACTACACCTCCATCCCAAGGGGAATTCTATGACAACATTGGTTCTACTCTCTCAAAACACCTCACTTATCCTCCAAAACATCAATCAACTTATCACTTCCTCTGTCTAAATATCTAACTATAGAACAAAGGGGTCTAATCTTCCTCACTACTTCCTCAGATTAAGGTCACTATACACCTCTTTCTTCCCTTGTGACTCCCCAACTTTGATCAGATCTACTACTAGACTCACCATTGTTCTACTTTTTACCCAATAACCACAATTTATCCGTCCACCATTATTCAAGCCTAAACTATCTGGGCAACTATAACATTCCTGCTCTCACAAATTAGGTCAACAAGACTCGGAAAAATTGGTAAGGATACAGTTTAATAGGAAGGCTGAAGAAAGAGTTTGGATTTCAGCTACACTGTCTGTCTTTGTTGAAACAATTCAACAAACACGGAGTCCAGGGTTAATATCCTATTTACCAAAACGGTACATCGAGGTTAACAAACTTAAGTCTAAACAAAGGATATAGGATTTCAATCTTAGAATCGGTTTGCTTCTACTTAGTCTACTTCCTCTAAGCTACTTAACCAACAGGGTCCGTAAGCTAACATAGCAGACACTAGAGATATGGACAAAGTCTTACACCTTAGAAAGACGGGAATCTAATCTCAGACTCCTATTCTTACACTAGAAAACATACTCGGTCACACAAACAAGCAAACAAACAAACAAACAAAGCATGTAAGCATGGGCTTAAGGCCACAAAGGATTAACATCGCTCTGATACCACTTCTGTAACAGCCCGATTTTCACCACCCGAAAACAATCATCATTTATTTAAAAAAATTGCTAAAAATTTGGGAAATTTTTTTTGTTTTTTAAAGACCGTTGGTGCATCTTAACACCCATCCTTGAAAACCATGTTGTTACCCAAAACCTTTCCGCACCTACACTCTGCATTCATTCAAAACGATTTCACATTTTGTTTAAATCAAAGATTCGGCCAGTTCACAAAATAAAAGTAGGGCATAGTTACAAAAGCGATACATTGCTCAGATAATCCTTGACTCACACACTCACAACACTTAAACTATTTACCCTACCTCTGACTCTTCCTAATAAACACTATGGGGTGCAACTCTCGATCTTCCTTCTTGTGTCCTCGCTTAACTCCAGAAGATGAAGCCATCTCCCTTGCTGTTGGTCCGCCATTCTTTGGCACCCATTTCATCCTAGTTGGAGTAGAAGAAGTCCTCTGAGCTTCACATCGCACCTTGTCCTCGTAGTCTCTATATCCACGAACAGAAACTTGTTCCAAGAGAGGTCCTAGGTTAGCTCCGCAGAGTCGATGCTCTGGATCCGGAATCACAATCTGCGTGTCGCCAATCCATACCCAACCAGATGGAGTACGCTTCCAGCCACATCCATGTCGAGTCCATGTTGCAATCTCCATGCGATACTCCATCTGCACGTTGGAGTACCAGAAGCACCGATATACCAACGGACAGGAGAGAGTTAGCGAACCGAACGACAAGTCATCGACGTTGTGGATTTACCGCAGGCGGGATATCAAGACAGCACACACAATACAAACAAGGCACACACCACACAGCACTCAAGCAAATTATCGCATTAATATTATTATTATCTTAACTCTTATCAACATTCTTATTAATTCTTTCTCATCCTTTATTCCTCAATTCCTTTCTCATTCACAATACCCAAACCTTCACTTCTTTTTTCTTTCCCTTTCCAAGGGTCTCACCTTTTCCTTTCCACACTTTCCATCTCCATTCTCAATCATCCACAAAATTTTCCTTTCCTTAATTCTAAATATTTTCATTATCAAGTCTTATTGAATTATAACCATCGATGATCGGGGGATTAAAGAATCATCGAGGTACGCATCCGTTCGTAGTTAGCACTCACGTTTCAAGTCTACATCTCCTCGGCCATCCATCCACCTAGTCGGAAGCAAACAGGAGTATAGGACCTTTACCGTGCGGGCACGACAGTTGTCTCAAAATCAAAGGGTCCCAGACCAGGAGGTCTCAGCCTCAAATCATATCAATTCAATTCATATATAATCATGGCACACTGTCTCACTCACAGTGGCAAACAAGATGCCCCACTCCAGTCCCTCTCACTGTTCTAGACTTGCAATCTAGGGGGCGACAGTACTAATTCTAGCTGATCATGCAAAACTTGCCACGACATTGGACCCAGTCCCTACCACGTTAGTACGCCACTTGTGGAATTCGTTCTGCCTAGAAAAGTACTCTAGACTTCTTGACGTTTCACCGTCATCGTCCTCCCCTAATGCAATCTCCACCTGAGTATCCGCAGATACCCATAGTATCTTCCTCTCCACTACTTCGGGTTAACTCTCATACCTCACCGCGTTCGCTGTTAATGTCTTTTAAAGGATTTTATCTTTTTTACTTAACCTAATGGTCGGCTCACTCTTCGTACAACCCTTCAATGAGTCCTGGCCGCTATCTTTGCATCACTTTTCCTTTCATTCCTCAAACCTGGCACAGAGCGGGATCACCTTCCCAGCTTGAATCTCATCACAAAAACTCTTCTCCAAAGCCTCTTTTCGTAAAAATCTCATTTATCACATTCCTTGGCATATACAAATCACATACTTTAGTCTTTTTCACATTTTCCATTCTTTTAGTTTTCGTTGAATTGATCAATTGGGTACATTGACTCCTAACGGGGCATTTTCACCTAATGGGGCATTTTAGCCTGATGGGGCGTTTGGCCCTAATGGGGCATTTGTACACCTAGCAGGAACACCTAGTGTCCCAATGTCCCAATGATCAATTCAACCGTCCATATCAATCCAAACACATTCACCAGAAAGCACACAATTCAATTAGCCAATTATAACAGATAACAATCATCCACATTCATGCATTCACATCATTCTCAATTTCCACATCACATAACAACAAATAATTAACATCATTTATGCTCCAATACTATTCGCCAATGCAATTCATAAACACATATATTCCAAACTAAGACTAAAACCCAACTTCAAGCATCCTAAATAAACATGTTCATCATTAAATAAACAATTATCATTTAAGCCATGTAACATCCTTCTGACCACTAATCCTCTTTTCCCACCTATTAGATTGCATTATTTATTATCTCATATTTAATACTTAGTCATAAAAATACTCATTTCACACGCGTAATGAATATAGCCACCCACAATAGACAACAAATATCACAAATCAATCGACATACTTAGGTATGTCTCAGAGTGCTGTAAAATAACTCCACTCCCTAGGGTTCTTCACTTCCTACTTACAACATAATATAAGGGATTTTAGCAAATTATGTCAACTAAAATACATAATTAAATTAAATCCAAATACATTCAATCTCCCTACACCAACTCTAAACAGGTGCTATTTTGCTACCCACAACCCAATTTAACTACTTAACCCAAGTCCTATTATATACCCCAACTATCCCTAACTCAAAGTGTGGAAAAGAGACTCCCCTTACCTTAGAGAAGGAGAGATCCCACACAAAGCTCCACGGACCCCAAATCTACTCCGGATCTACCTTGATTCTCATTCTTTAGACCGATCTCCACTCCGTTCTTCAAGATTGGAGGAGAGAGAAAAACCCTTGGAGAGAGAAAGAGAGTCACGCATGAGAGAGAGCTTGTGGGAGAAGGTGGGTCTCATGATTATAGGCTTGGAAGGAGGGATTTTGGGTGGTTTGTGGTGGTTGATGGTATTTTATGGGAAGGAGAGAGAAAACCCAAAATGAAGAGATAAGAGAGGGAGAGAGAGATGAAATGAAAGGAAAGAGAGATATATGGAACTTGCCAAGTGAGCTTGATGATGGTGGGTAACAACACCTTAGGAGTTTAAGGAGGAAGAAGAGCTCAACTTGCTCTTGGTGGAGAGAGGAGCAATTTCGTGGGAGAGAGGGAAGGAGGAAGAATGGTGATGAGTTGAGGATGGAAGGAAATGAATGAGTGTGAGAGTGTTTTGTTTTTATTTTTGGTTGGAGAAAACGTGTGGTTAAGAATTAAAGAGGAAGGGAAAGATTCTTTATGTGTGGATAGGAAGCCTCAACGTACACCCCTTTTCACTAATTTTTTTTGTACAGACACTAGTGGTAATCGATTACTTGACCCAAAGTAATCGATTACCCTTCAATGCAACATTTCTTGGTGTTTCTGACAGAGGGCAAGTAATCGATTAATCCATCAAAAGTAATCGATTACTTTCCAAAAACACAAGATAATCGATTACTTACATGAGATAATCGATTAAAAATGCTGCAACACTTTAGTGTTTTCACCAGAGATCAGGTAATCGATTAATCCCCTAAAGAGTAATCGATTACTCTAATGAAAACTCCTATTTGACAAATTCTAACCCTAAGACACTACACTTAACTCCTACCCATGGTTTCCTATGGTTTTCCTCATATATTCTAACTTAGATCTTCCTAATTAAACTTGGAATTAAAATTTGGGATGTTACACAGACTCTCTACCCAAGTACAACACTCACAACCAGGTTGTCTACCATCATTGGATTTTGGCTATATTGAGGTGGCAGACTAAGCTAAGGAGGTTCAAGGTCCCAAGGTTCTAGGCTAGGGCAAAGAAAAAGGCATTTATCTCACTACATTTGAGGTAAGGGGGTGGGTATTGGCTTGGTATAGGAATGGGTAGTCAATTAGTTATATATTTATTTATTAGGAGTTAATTGGTTAGGAGAATAGTTAGAGAACCCTAGGGGTAGTAATAAAGAATATTAATGAGATTGTACTAAATTAAATTAAAATGGGATTCTAAATTAACTACTGAATAATGTGATAGGTATGTTAAATGCTAAATGTGAATGTGGGAATATTTGTGCCCTAATTGTTTAACTATGTGCTTGTATGAAATTTGAGTATGTATAGAAATTTATAAATGAATAATTGACTGTAAATTGTGCTAAGAAATAAATAATGGTAAAAGTTGAAGTATAATGGTAATTAAGAATATGAATGTATGCAGGCCTCTGACCTGAGGATGCTTACATTTATATTGTAGCATGTATGTAGGCCTCTGACCTGAGGATGCATACATGTCTAATGGGATAAATATATGTAGGCCCCTGACCTGTGGATGCATACATTTATTAAGTAACATGTATGTAGGCCCCTGACCTGTGGATGCATACATGTTAAATAAGATTGGTATGTAGGCCTCTGACCTGAGGATGCATACAAAGTAAAATGGCATGTATGTAGGCTTCTGACCTGAAGATGCATACATGTTAAATATAATGGGTATGTGGGCCTCTGACCTGAGGACGCATACAAAGTAAAAAGGAAAATAAAAAGGGAAAGAGATCGAATAAATAGAAAGGAAAGTAATTCATGAAGGAAAATGGATAATGGAAATTGGAAAAGGAAATGTCACGGAATTGAGAATGATAAAAAGGAATAATTTGGATTGAATAAATGCATGAAATATGATATTGTGCAATGTGTGAATTATTTGGTGATTGTGTTTTGCCTAGTGAGTCAGTATATCTATTTGGAAACTGCATTTCTATTTCCTGTGCAATGCTCACTCCCTTAACATTTTTCAGGTTCTGAGATCGAGCTAGCACAGCCCCCAGCCGAGCAGGTGCACTCTCCCTCACAGGGAGAGTAGATTTAGTATCATAGGACATGGAAATGTCTTGGGCCCATTCATCAGGATGATGATGTGATATTCACTTTTTGTTTGTAAAAGAATGTAAATAGTCTCTTTTGGTGGCCCAAGACAGCCTCTTAGATATAAGGGGTGTTTTGATGGATTGATGTGTAAAACTTGTATATATGTTTCCGCTTAATACTCTGATAACTATGTGATGCTGGATGCACTATGATACACTGTTGATATTGAGCCCTGCTGGCTTCTGGAATGAAATATGAATGATGTTTATCAGGTGCAGATTTAAATTAATTTCTGGAAAGTCTTATAAACAAAGGAAACTCCGTCCGTTTGACGGTAGATTTTATATAATTAAAAAGAAAATTTTAACTCTATTATTTTAATAATATGGGTAATTATGGGTAAATTAGCTAAGGTGTTACAGAGTACATTCTCAGAATAACTTGTTATGTGATGTGAATGAAATTTTGAAATGAAACCGTTTAGAGATTACTCAATTGATGTGGAAGCCCAATGCATGGCACACGATTTATGAAATCAATGGAAAGTGGGATTCTAAATCAATTGAGTCATCCTATTTAAAGAAATCATGGATTGAATGGAATCTGAGTGAGAATGTAACCTGTCATACATAGACACGGTTTATGGATGGAGTCATAAGGTGGACGGTGAGGATGTTGGTAAAGACAAGACGTGGATTCGTGAGTGATATGTTACTAGGTTGTGCTAATGAAACAACCGCGGGAATTGTCGTTGGGTGGAACTTTGATCTCCAAGGAGGGCACGAACTGGCCACTCGTGTCGGGGGATTGGTTCCGCCTTAACCACAATAATTCTATCGGCCACACAGTCACATCGTTGATCGGTTGAGGGTGGTTCCCTGCTATAGCCAACTTGGGCCTTCAACCCAAGTTGTACTGGACCGAGAAAGAAAAAGAGGGGCCAGTACTGTGCAAACACTGATAGAGGGACACATACTCCCGGTTTGGTCTTTCCCTGGAGTGGAGGGTGAAGTGAGGAAATTGAGTGAAATGAAAAGAATGATGAATGTCTCATACAAAAATATAGAGAATGAGAAAGAGTGAAAGCCTAAAGGAAAAGAGAGAGCAAAGAAAGAGAAAAAAAAAAGAATACTTATCCAATTGAAAATAATTTACAAGGTGGCAAAAGAATGAATGAGCGAATGAAAAGAGTGTATGGAATTGGAAAGAAAGATAAACCCTTAGTATTGAAATAATCAAAAAAAGGAAGAATGAATGAAATTGATATGAAATGAGTTTTGAAATAATGAATTGTTAATATGAAGTGTAAAGAATTAACATGGATTGCGAGGATTATTACTGTGACACCCTTCCGAATTACCCAAATTATAATATAGTACTTAAACTATTATATTGGATAATATATGGACTTGTGAGTATTAAGAAAATATGGAAATAAAATTTCTCTTTTTAAAGCGGGTGCACAAATCAACACTTGGAATTCTTGGAGAATAAACTCTAAAGCATTTCGAAACAGTTGTATCGAATTCGGCGATTTCTAAAACCTTTTCAAAAGTTGGGTAACATTCGTCTTTTGAAATCGTTTTTATATCATAGAATATAACTAAAGCTACCCTTGCTTTATTTGATAAAACTAATACCATCGAATAGTTTTCACAGCCGAACTCTCAAATAGATTAAATCAGAGTAAGCGGAAATTATCGAACTATGCCATGGATAGGAATATAAACATAGGTTTTATATATAGGAAAGTCATAAGTACATAGCCCAACATCAGAGTCTCCAAGTTCCAAAATATACAAGTCCATAAACAGATCTACATAGCAGTGCAACCAAAACCTTAGAGTACTCCAAAAGTATATTTACAACATATATACATAACCAAAATATAAACTCCAAGGGTGGTCACGTAGATCTGGCAGCATCAGATGTAGTAGTAGTGATAGCAGCAGTCTCCAAGGAACATAAGTAGTAAGGTAGTAGCATCATCATCAACACAGCAGCAGCATCAAAGTATCCTCCACAGCAACTCCACATCGGATCCCCCATCCACATCATACACCATATACATATACCTAGGGATCATCGTCCCTCCAATTGCTCCCAGTAGAATGCACGACAGGCTCGCTCCCACTCTCGTCCTCCACCGGATCCTCCTCGATCTCATCCGAGGGAGAGTGTACCCTACCACTGGGTACGGGTCAGGTGATGGTGAAACCCTGACTGGGCTCCTCAGATCAGAAGGGGGAGTCTCCTCGCGGACGACTCTAGAAGTAAAAGGGTGAGAGCGGGTAGGTCGAAAATGAAAGCTGTGATAAGAACAAGCTGGTCGTGTGGGAGGTGGTCCATGGTAAGTGTAAAACGGGGGTACATGCATAGTGTATATGATGGGAATCCTAAATCTACGAGGACGGAATCGAATCAACGGGTTCGGGTGGTAGAAGGTAATCTCTACCTCTCCCTCGAACACCGCGCGATGGTCCTCATAGATCCATGTGCCACTAGGAAGTGGCCGGATCTCGATGCAAGCAATGTAACGAGACATCACCTACAAGGGCATAGGTGTAAGTATGTCTATACACATAATCAACAGAGAATAAATTGTACGATGTGAATATGTAAATATGCAATCATAAATAACAATCACATTTAGCACTTAGCAAGTATTGAATGCAAGTAGGATGCTCACACTTGTTTCATTTATCACAATTAATGAAAATGACTGGCATGATGCATGAATTTAGCTCTCAAGCCTATCTCCATCATTCTATGTCACTCTCTGACGTCCATCCCTGACAACCCAGCACTCAACAGTGCGTTGTATTCCTAGGTATACAACAATTCGTACATTCACCTAGAATGTACACGACAAGCTTGGAATCCATGCCACCCGAGCATATCCCGTCATCCAAATGGACCGTCATCCAAATGGTATAACCATATCGGCATCCACTCAGCCGACCACGTCAACGACGTGTCATCAAGCAAGCGTATTGGCACTCCCGGAGGCCCTCCACATGTTTACCAAAAACACGATATACGTCCTACCATCCAAACTCCAGAATGAATGCATTACTTTACTTAAAGGGAATTGACTGATGTTTTATCCTTTTATTAATACATTACGTGCCTCCCGAGCAACGTGTCATTATCCAAATAAAACATCATGACGTCAATCAATTTCCTTTAAGTCCAGGATCACTTGGTTTATTGTCCTTTAAGTGTTACAAAATAACTTAGAATTGAAAATGGTATTTTTAAGTATCTCACTAAAAATACTCGAGTAATTCATCAGTTTCCAGATTTTACTCGAGTGGTTCATAATTATACTCGAGTCGTTCATGTCTTTTTAGAGATTCAAGTTTTCAGATCTTCATAAATATACTCGAGTAATTCATGAGATACTCGAGTAGTTCATTACCCAGAATACTCGAGTAGTTCATGTATCACTCGAGTGGTTCATCAATTTTTACCCTTGTTGCATCTGAAATACTCTAGTGCCAAGCCTGACTCTCAAGTTGGTGCGCCAATTTTCACACTGGTGCACCACGAAATACTCGAGTGTTAAGCCATATACTCGAGTATTTGCAGGCAGAACAAACTGAAAACTTGGTTTTTACATACCATTTCAATTTCTAAACATTTTTAACCCAAACCAGTGATCACAATAGTTCCTATACCATATATTGAACATGTTACAATGCTCATTTCATATCAAATAACAAATTTGACAGAGAATTAATCATTTATGCATAAAATACACAATTTAGCAACTCAACACCTCAAATTGCAAAATAAACATCACACTCATAAAACAATGGTCATTTAAGCTTGCATGCATGATTTAGAACTTGCTCAACACAGTCATAGAGCATGGATTGGTCTCCAAACCAAAGTTCCTATTCAAACTAAGCCCTTAGAGCCTCTTGTTGGCTCTCTAACACAATTAATGGAATTTAAACTCTATCTAGTGTAAGAAATTACTTCCCCTTACCTCTCAGACGTGAATCAACAAAGGATTGACAAAGAAATGGCTCCACAACTCCCAGAACAACTTCAAGCATCACATGCAGAGCAGTTTGAGTGCAACACCAAAATGGAATTGGTTCACACATGAAACAGAGAATAAAATTGGGGAAATTAGATTTTCTAAACTCTATGCAACATAATCTAACTAAGGAAACCGAATTTTAGACTCAAGGATTCATGAGCTTACCAGAAATCAAACCCAAAGTAAGCTCCCAGAACTGAAAACAACAACCCAACCTCACCTTCTCAGCTTCGATTCTAACAGCACACTTACTCTCAGCTCACAATCTTTATATCTATACAAAGCTCGTGATGTGAGCTTTGTATTCGTGTATCACTCGAATCCTAACACTCAAAATTGGAGAAGAATCGAAGGCAACAACTTCAGAACCCTAACTTCTCTAATTTCTACAAGTTTGATCAAAATTCTCAACCAAGGGACGTTGGTGAGCTTAAATAGACAAGGAGAAAGCTCATGCAGGTCGACACGACCTCCATGGACGTGGAATGGAGATGATTTCGTGTCACCAAACGCGAAATCGTTGGTGCTGACTCACCAAACGCACTAACTCGTGCAACTCTGTCCAGAATACTCGAGTTTTCCGAGAAATACTCGAGTATTTTGCCCCATTTTTGAAAAATAAATATTTTATTTACTTTCCCTCCAAAACCTTTCCTATAATTGCTTCTAGGTCCCAACCCAGGGACTAATATGCAAAACATTTATTTTATGCATTATAATATTTATTAAATAATTTCACACACATAAACTAGTTGCATGAATACGTATTTTAATCAAGGATTAATATAGAAATAATTAATTATAAATTAATTATAATTAACATTTCATTAATCGGGGATTAAAATTTTGGGGTGTTACACTACTCCCCCACTTACAAGGAATTTCGTCCCCGAAATTCAACTCATACAAACAACTCAGGATAATCCTGACGCATCTTATCCTCTAATTCCCAAGATGCTTCTATCACATCACCACAAACCCAGACGACTTTGACCAGACAAATGTCCTTCCCTCTAAGCTGCTTGATCCTTCGATCTTCAATGCGAACTGGTACATCTTTGAAGGTTAGGTTCTCATGAATTTCTAAGTCATCTGGTTGGATTCTAAGGACAATGGTGGGGTCATGAACATATCTTTTCAGTTGAGACACATGGAATACATTATGAAGGTTAGCTAGCGACGGAGGCAGGGCTAACTGATAAGCTACTGGGCCGACTCTTTTGAGAATTTGATAGGGACCAATAAACTTAGGTGATAGTTTCTGGGTTTTCAGGGCTCTACTAACACCTATGGTTGGTACTATTCTAATGAACACATGGTCTCCTTCAGCAAACTCTAAAGGTTTTCTTCTTTTATCAGCATAGCTTTTCTGCCTACTTTGAGCTGCCCTTATCTTCTCTTGTACCATCTTGATCTTCTCAGTCGTCTCTTGCACAAAATCTGGCCCAACCAGAGAGTTCTCCCCCACTTGAAACCAGCATAACGGCGTCTGACATTTTCTTCCATATAAAGCTTCAAATGGTGCCATTCCAATACTCATGTGGTAACTGTTGTTATAAGTAAACTCCACGAGTGGCAACATCTGCTCCCAATTCCCTTGTCCTTCCAAGGCACAGGCTCGTAAGATGTCCTCCAGCGACTGAATAGTCCTCTCCGTCTGACCATCAGTCTGAGGATAGTATGCAGAACTCAACTTCAATCTCGAACCCAAGGCTCTATGCAGATCTTCCCAAAACTTCGATGTAAACCTCGGATCGCGATCTGACACAATGCTTGACGGTACTCCATGCAGACGAACAACTTCCTTGATGTACAATTGGGTGAGCTTTTCCAAAGAGTAGCGCATGTTAACAGGAATAAAATGCGCTGACTTGGTTAGACGATCCACGATCACCCAAATTGTATCATGACCAGTGACTGTCCTTGGCAATCCCAACACAAAATCCATCGAGATACTATCCCATTTCCACACGGGAACTTCCAAGGAAAGTAACTCTCCTCCTGGCCTTTGATGTTCCACTTTCGCCTTTTGACACACCAAACAACAGGCCACATACTCAGCTACGTCTTTCTTCAAACCAGGCCACCAAAATATCTTCTTTAGATCCTGGTACATCTTAGTAGCTCCTGGATGCATACTCATCTTACGCTTATGTGCTTCATCCAGAATTATCCTTCTTACTTCCGGATCATCAGGCACACATATCCTTGTCTTAAAACGCAGGATTCCATCCTTTCCTTCTTGAAATTCCAACTCCTTACCTTCTGCCATAAGTTTCTTCTTTTCCATGATTCTCTCATCCTTATATTGCAATTCCCGAATCCTTTGCAGAAACTCATTAGCAATCTGCAGCATCCCCATCTTAATACTTGTCGGCTCTACTTGCATTGTCAGGCTCAGATCCCGAAACTCCTCTATCAATGCAGCTTCTCTGACCATCATCGCACTGATGTGCATTGCCTTTCTCTTAATGCATCCGCCACGACGTTTGCCTTCCCAGGATGGTAATAGAGCTCGAACTCATAATCTTTCAAAAACTCCATCCATCGGTGCTGTCTCATATTCAACTCTTTCTGATCAAAGAGGTATTTTAAACTCTTATGGTCACTAAACACCCGGAACGTAGTGCCATAGAGATAATGCCTCCAAATCTTTAATGCAAACACCACAGCTGCCAGCTCCAGATCATGAGTTGGATAGTTCATTTCATGAACTTTTAGCTGTCTCGAGGCGTAGGCAACGACTTGCCCCTCTTGTATCAAAACACTCCCAAGACCTTGTTTCGATGCGTCACAATACACATCAAAACTCTTCTATGTATCGGGCAAAACCAATACAGGAGACGATGTCAACCTTTCCTTCAACTCTTTAAAACTCCTTTCACATTTCTCATCCCATAGGAATGTTTGATCTTTCCGAGTCAATTTCGTCAGAGGCAGTGCAATCTTCGAGAAACCTTCAATGAATCTTCTGTAGTAACCAGCCAAACCAAGAAAGCTTCTCACCTCCGTGATCGACTTTGGTTGCTCCCATTGCAAAACCGAACTTACCTTTGTCGGATCAACGGCTATTCCTTTGTTCGAAATCACATGCCCCAAGAACTTAACCTCCTTCAGCCAGAACTCACATTTTGTAAGTTTGGCGTACAACTGCTTCTTCTTAAGATACTAAACACTATCCTCAAGTGTTCAACATGCTCCTCCGGGCTCTTAGAGTAAATAAGGATATCATCAATGAACACAACCACGAATGAATCTAAATAAGGTCTAAAGATTCGATTCATGTAGTCCATAAAGATAGCTGGTGCATTAGTCAATCCGAACGGCGTTACGACATACTCATAATGTCCGTATCGAGATCGAAATGCAGTCTTAGAGATATCCTCTTCTCTTATCCTGATCTGATGGTATCCTGACCTCAAATCAATCTTGGAAAATATTGAAGCCCCACAAACTTGATCCATAAGGTCATCTATTCTCGGCAATGGATACTTGTTCTTGATCGTGACCTTATTCAACTGTCTGTAGTCAATGCACATCCTCATGCTGCCATCCTTCTTCTTGACGAACAGAACCGGAGCACCCCAAGGTGACACACTTGGTCGAATCATCTGCTTCTGCAACAGCTCCTCAATCTGCTTCTTCATTTCAGCAATTTCCGATGGTGCCATTCTATAAGGAGCAATAGAAATGGGACCAGCTCCCGGAACTAGATCGATATCGAATTCAATCTCTCTTCTTGGTGGCAGACGAGGGATCTCGTCAGCAAATACTTCCGGAAAGTCTCTGACAACAGGAATCTCTTCTATCCTTGGACTATTCTCTTCTACCTCAGAGTTGAACAAGCACACGTAGCCAGAGGGTTTTGAATTTCTATAGGTCACTACTTTTCTATCACAATCAATGATCACTTGGTTTTGACTTAACTAGTCCATTCCCAAGATCACATCTAATTGTGCCAAGGGTAAGCAGATCAAATCCACTTTAGAGGTTTGTCCTAACACTTCTATATAGCAGTTAAGACATGCTCTAGAAACAACTACAGGAGCATTAGTAGGGGTTTCTACTTTGAGGGTACAGGGCATCTCAGACATACTCAAACCCAAACGTTCTACACATTCATATGAAACAAATGAATGCGTTGCACCAGAATCAAACAAAACAAGACAAGGCTGACCATTAAGCAAGTATTTACCTTGCACCAGATCAGAAGACCGACTTGCTTCCACACCATTAAGGGTGAAAACCCTTCCTTGAGCCATAGGTCTATCAGCAGCTCCTCTTGTGTTAGCCTTGACCGGTTCCTTGCAATCCCTTGCAAAATGTCCCGACTTTCCACAGTTGAAGCATCCACTAGTTCCCCAACAAACACGGCCATAGTGGTTGCGCTTGCACTTATCACAGAATGGAGCATCGCCCCGAAAATTCTTTCCATCCGAACCACCAGCTTTTCCCTTGCCTTTCCCTCGGCGATCATACGGACCTTTGCCTCGATTATTAAAACCTTTACGTCTTTGAGGTCCATAATTCTGATTGTCCTTCTTTTCTGAGACTTGCACCTCCTCAGCCTTTGTGTCATCTTCATACATCCTACACATGCCCACAAGTGCTGGAAAGCTTTGAATTCGTTGATAACTGAATATCGACTTCAACTTGGGCCTCAAGCCTCCTTCAAACTTTATGCACTTGCTTCTTTCATCCGGGTTGTTCTGATAGTACGGAGAGTACTTCATCAGTTCCTCAAACTTGGCTGCGTACTCACCCACACTCATATTACCTTGCTTCAGCTGCAAGAATTCTACCTCCTTCTTTCTCCTTAGATCCTCAGGGAAATACTTATGGAGAAACTTCTCCATGAATATACCCCAACTCACTTCCCTTCCTTCATATTGCAGAAGTTGCATCGTGTGATTCCACCAATTCTCAGCTTCATCCTCCAACATGTATGTTGCATACGTCACCTTCTGAGCATCAGAACACTCCAACGTTCTCAGAATCTTATCCATGGTGTGAATCCATTTATTGGCCTCTTTCGGTTTAAATCCTCCTTCAAACATTGGCGGATTGCAACTCCTGAAATCAGCCAGAGTCTTCGCCTCAGCGTTACCCACATTACACTGATGAGACGGGTTAACCGGTTGAGATGGTTGTTGAGATTGTCGTTGCATAGCCTCCAACACCGTGGTGATTCGTTCTAACATCGCATTGGTGTGATTTTGGTTTCTAGTTGCCATATTAGACCTGTGCTATGGGCTTATGGTCACATATGTTGAACTAAAGAAACTTCCATCACACCCCTATACTAAGACTATAGCTTAAACTTTTAAATCTACAATCAATTGTGTCTTGTACTCAAAAGAGACAAGATACAAACAAATCAAGGGTATCTAAAGCTCAACAAGCAAAATGATAACATTCAGAAGAGTGTACATGCCCTGGAGATACATGCTTGATGTTGATGGCTACCTTCCTGGTACTACTTCCACTACTACAGGATCTGACTTTTGCTCTGATACCACTCAGTTTGACACCCTTCCGAATTACCCAAATTATAATATAGTACTTAAACTATTATATTGGATAATATATGGACTTGTGAGTATTAAGAAAATATGGAAATAAAATTTTTCTTTTTAAAGCGGGTGCACAAATCAACACTTGGAATTCTTGGAGAATAAACTCTAAAGCATTTCGAAACAATTGTATTGAATTCGGCGATTTCTAAAACCTTTTCAAAAGTTGGGTAACATTCGTCTTTTGAAATCGTTTTTATATCATAGAAAATAACTAAAGCTACCCTTGCTTTATTTGATAAAACTGATACCATCGAATAGTTTTCACAGCCGAACTCTCAAATAGATTAAATCAGAGTAAGCGGAAATTATCGGACTATGCCATGGATAGGAATATAAACATAGGTTTTATATATAGGAAAGTCATAAGTACATAGCCCAACATCAGAGTCTCCAAGTTCCAAAATATACAAGTCCATAAACAGATCTACATAGCAGTGCAACCAAAACCTTAGAGTACTCCAAAATTATATTTACAACATATATACATAACCAAAATATAAACTCCAAGGGTGGTCACGTAGATCTGGCAGCATCAGATGTAGTAGTAGTGATAGCAGCAGTCTCCAAGGAACATAAGTAGTAAGGTAGTAGCATCATCATCAACACAGCAGCAGCAGCAAAGTATCCTCCACAGCAACTCCACATCGGATCCCCCATCCACATCATACACCATATACATATACCTAGGGATCATCGTCCCTCCAATCGCTCCCAGTAGAATGCACGACAGGCTCGCTACCACTCTCGTCCTCCACCGGATCCTCCTCGATCTCATCCGAGGGAGAGTGTACCCTACCACTGGGTACCGGGTCACGTGATGGTGAAACCCTGACTGGGCTCCTCGGATCAGAAGGGGGAGTCTCCTCGCGGACGACTCTAGAAGTAAAAGGGTGAGAGCGGGTAGGTCGAAAATGAAAGTTGTGATAAGAACGAGCTGGTCGTGTGGGAGGTGGTCCATGGTAAGTGTAAAACGAGGGTACATGCATAGTGTATATGATGGGAATCCTAAATCTACGGGGACGGAATTGAATCAACGGGTTCGGGTGGTAGAAGGTAATCTCTACCTCCCCCTCGAACACCGCGCGATGGTCCTCATAGATCCATGTGCCACTAGGAAGTTGCTGGATCTCGATGCAAGCAATGTAACGAGACATCACCCACAAGGGCATAGGGGTAAGTATGTCTATACACATAATCAACAGAGAATAAATTGTACGATGTGAATATGTAAATATGCAATCATAAATAACAATCACATTTAGCACTTAGCAAGTATTGAATGCAAGTAGGATGCTCACACTTGTTTCATTTATCACAATTAATGCAAATGACTGGCATGATGCATGAATTTAGCTCTCAAGCCTATCTCCATCATTCTATGTCACTATCTGACGTCCATCCCTGACAACCCAGCACTCAACAGTGCGTTGTATTCCTAGGTATACAACAATTCGTACATTCACCTAGAATGTACACGACAAGCTTGGAATCCATGCCACCCGAGCATATCCCGTCATCCAAACGGACCGTCATCCAAACGGTATAACCATATCGGCATCCACTCAGCCGACCACGTCAACGACGTGTCATCAAGAAAGCGTATTGGCACTCCCAGAGGCCCTCCACATGTTTACCAAAAACATGATATACGTCCTACCATCCAAACTCCAGAATGAATGCATTACTTTACTTAAAGGGAATTGACTGATGTTTTATCCTTTTATTAATACATTACGTGCCTCCCGAGCAACGTGTCATTATCCAAATAAAACATCATGACGTCAATCAATTTCCTTTAAGTCCAGGATCACTTGGTTTATTGTCCTTTAAGTGTTACAAAATAACTTAGAATTGAAAATGGTATTTTTAAGTATCTTACTAAAAATACTCGAGTGTTTTCCATAATACTCGAGTAATTCATCAGTTTCCAGATTTTACTCGAGTGGTTCATAATTATACTCGAGTCGTTCATGTCTTTTTAGGGATTTAAGTTTTCAGATCTTCATAAATATACTCGAGTAATTCATGAGATACTCGAGTAGTTCATTACCCAGAATACTCGAGTAGTTCATGTATCACTCGAGTGGTTCATCAATTTTTACCCTTGTTGCATCTGAAATACTCGAGTGCCAAGCCTGACTCCCAAGTTGGTGCGCCAATTTTCACACTGGTGCACCACGAAATACTCGAGTGTTAAGCCATATACTCGAGTATTTGCAGGCAGAACAGACTGAAAACTTGGTTTTTACATACCATTTCAATTTCTAAACATTTTTAACCCAAACTAGTGATCACAATAGTTCCTATACCATATATTGAACATGTTACAATGCTCATTTCATATCAAATAACAAATTTGATAGAGAATTAATCATTTATGCATAAAATACACAATTTAGCAACTCAACACCTCAAATTGCAAAATAAACATCACACTCATAAAAAATGGTCATTTAAGCTTGCATGCATGATTTGGAACTTGCTCAACACAGTCATAGAGCATGGATTGGTCTCCAAACCAAAGTTCCTATTCAAACTAAGCCCTTAGAGCCTCTTGTTGGCTCTCTAACACAATTAATGGAATTTAAACTCTATCTAGTGTAAGAAATTACATCCCCTTACCTCTCTGACGTGAATCAACAAAGGATTGACAAAGAAATGGCTCCACAACTCCCAGAACAACTTCAAGCATCACATGCAAAGCAGTTTGAGTGCAACACCAAAATGGAATTGGTTCACACATGAAACAGAGAATAAAATTGGGGAAATTTGATTTTCTAAACTCTATGCAACATAATCTAACTAAGGAAACCGAATTTGAGAATCAAGGATTCATGAGTTTACCAGAAATCAAACCCAAAGTACGCTCCAGAACTGAAAACAGCAACCCAACCTCAACTTCTCAGCTTCGATTCTAACAGCACACTTACTCTCAGCTCACAATCTTTATATCTATAAAAAGCTCGTGATGTGAGCTTTGTATTCGTGTATCACTCGAATCCTAACACTCAATATTGGAGAAGAATCGAAGGCAACAACTTCAGAACCCTAACTTCTCTAATATCTACAAGTTTGATCAAAATTCTCAACCAAGGGACGTTGGTGAGCTTAAATAGACAAGGAGAAAGCTCATGCAGGTCGACACGAACTCCATGGACGTGGAATGGAGATGATTTCGTGTCACCAATGCACTAACTCGTGCAACTCTGTCCAGAATACTCGAGTTTTCCGAGAAATACTCGAGTATTTTGCCCCATTTTTGAAAAATAAATATTTTATTTACTTTCCCTCCAAAACCTTTCCTATAATTGCTTCTAGGTCCCAACCCAGGGACTAATATGCAAAACATTTATTTTATGCATTATAATATTTATTAAATAATTTCACACACATAAACTAGTTGCATGAATACGTATTTTAATCAAGGATTAATATAGAAATAATTAATTATAAATTAATTATAATTAACATTTCATTAATCGGGGATTAAAATTTTGGGGTGTTACAACACCGTTCTCTATGTCATTTTTAGATTTCAGTTTCGTTCTAAAAGTTTTTTTTTCTCTCACAACTTTAAAGGTGTAAAAGAGATGAATCAGGTTAATAAATGTGTGAAAGAGATGAATCACATAATCTTACATAGGTTTATGCTTATCCTCAGCTAGAATCGCATTGTTCAAGGTGATGTCATACCTGTGAAACAAAAACAAAATCAAAGTGAAATCAATTTAGATCTGATCTCACTATCACAATGAAAATAATGAATCAAAAACAAAAGAAGGAAAAGTAGGGAAAGAGATTTGAGAGAGAAAGGTACTTTTGCACGAATCCGTCGTCGATGATTGTAACATCCCCGATTTTTCCCCAATTGCTAGGTGTCGTAATTAATAGAATTTTGATAAGAGTAGTGTTGTTTTCCAGTCTTTGATTATGTTTAGAATGTAGGAATTAGTAAGAGTAGGTTTGATGATGTAGGATTAGTTTCGAAGTGGGTTTTAGAAGAGTTAATGATGATCTAAAGAGCATAGGATCTTAGGAAATTAGGAATTTGATACCCATAGCTCCAAACCCAAATTCCACCGTTGGATGTGAAGACGAATGTCTTAGGAATCTTGCCTCAAAATTTGAGCAAGATCCGACGGTTAACGAAGAAGTTAGGGAGATTCGAAGTATAAGGGGTTTAGTGGACTGAACAGGTTAATCGATTAACCTATGAGTTTATCGATTAAGTTTTTGGCAATGCTCAGCCACTAATCGAGTAGAGTGAGGATTAATCGATTAAGTTTTGAGACACCTTCTGGCCTTAATCGATTAATGGAAGCATTAATCGATTAACCATGTTCTATTAACAAAGGATTAATCGATTAACCACTCGGGTTAATCGATTAACCCCTGTTATATCAGCCAAAAATCACGTGAATTGGGGCATTTTGTTTCATTGCTTTCTCTCTCTTCTCTCACGACTCTCTCTTCTTCTCTCTACCCCAATCTTTGCAAATCATCAAACCAACATGGAATCTCACCAAATTAACATCATAAATAGGGTCATAGTTAGATGTATTTTGTATGTGAATATTTGACTTATATGTTTGGGTGTGAAAGTCTATGTTATGAACTAGGATAGATGTTAGTAATTGATTATTATAAATGTTAGTGAATTAGGTGACCAAATGAATGATATGATTATGATTGAATATGATAGTATGTGATGAACTTAGGGTTTTCTAGTAATTGGCCATTTAATTGTTATTGAAATAAATGATTGGATGAATATTATGATTGTGATCATTGTTGTCATGTGTGAT
Source organism: Crotalaria pallida (assembly GCA_037953625.1). Taxonomy (NCBI): domain Eukaryota; kingdom Viridiplantae; phylum Streptophyta; class Magnoliopsida; order Fabales; family Fabaceae; genus Crotalaria; species Crotalaria pallida. The sequence continues at coordinate 86,365,003 of CM075649.1, forward strand.
TGTTACAATATATATATATATATATATATATATAGTATGGCCATAAATCCTAAGTTAGAGAACCCTACCAATTGGATATAAAGTAATAAAGATTAGACTAATGAAAGCCACATAAAAATGAATTAGAAACACGTGCATTTTTCGTGTAAGGTGGACCTTAGGTGTACGGGGAGAAACACACGTCTCTTTTGATTGATGAGGACAAAAGTAAATTAGGAGGATTATTATGGAGGACTTTGATCTTGCACAGGACACGGGATCGCTTCCCATGTTGCGGATTGGTCCTAGGCAAACCATAATAATCCCATTTACTTTGGTTTCTTTGGGCCAGTCGAGGGTGATTTCTGCTAAAGCCAATTCTGGCAAATCAATCTGAATTACATGAGGGACCTTCCTAATTGGAGGTGAAGTGTTGTGCAAGCGGGTGAGCGAGGGACCTTCCTAAGAAGAGGTGAAGCACCCAATTATAGGTTGAGAAATAATTACTCCTGGTCGGTTTTTCCCTAGAGTGGAGGGAGGATATGTGAGGAGGTTTGTTGTTATTGGAAATTGTTATTGTTATTGTAAACGGGGAAGTGCATTCATTATTGTGATGGGTTAATTCACTGAATCCGATGATAGTGTTAAAGTGTTATGGTGAATAAAGTGTAAAAAGTGCAGTGTACATCGGATTCAGGAATTAAACCATAGTGGGATATAGTGCATGACATACTCATATGATTGAGCATAAAAGTATGGTTATGTATTGTCATTGGATCAAATGAAAAGTGTATGCAAAGTGTAAGGAATAGTTAAATGTCAAGGTACTCAAATAATAGGGTTGAATAGGGTAAGGAAAACGAATATGTATATATGTGCGTGGATATGTCTAGCTATGTTGTATTACTGTTATTTTAAGTGTTTTCCTTGATTATTTCTCAAATTACTCACCCCTTAAGTTGACCATTTTAGGTACCATCGAAGAAAGACGTTCATTGCTTCCGCACTGAGAAGGTATACTCTCACTTAAGGAGAGTATAAGGAGAGTATATCATTATGGTGACCCCCTTGGTCACATTATAGTGGTTGCAACCATTCTAGGTTATCTTACTGTAAATATTTTATTACTTAAAGTTGTAATAAATGTTAACTGTTATTGTAAACTAAAAATACTTCTATTTTGTAAAACGGACTTTATAAAAGTATTCGTTTTGATTAAATGTGTTAATGGTTGTGAAGGATATACAAATATCCTTTCCTACATTTTTTCAAAATAAGTGTTCTGGACTGACAGGTGAGTAATTAACTTGGGGAAAGTCCATATTTTAAAGTAAACTCCGCCAAAATTTTCATAAAACCCCAAGTATTTTAATATTAAACCCTATAAAAGTAATATATTTTTAAAGTATAAAAATTGAGGATGTTACAGATGGTATCAGAGCAATGGTTGCAATTCTCGGCTATGGAGTATGGATTTCCTACTCCTGAAAAGTTACTCCACATGAGAGTAACTAACCAATAGTTAATTTAGTAACTTATTTTCATAGTTTATGCATGCATATTTAATTAAAGTTAGCATAGTCTAGTTGTATTAATAGAATAGTGCTAGAGATAGTTTAGTAATCTTCAATTCAAAGTGGATTAAGTAAAATTTTCAATTGTAACTTGGTTGTATTTTGAAGTGGACCGAAAATAGAGACTGAGGGAAGTAAAACTCCCAACGGGATAGAGCATGAAAGTGTTACCCCAATGGGATGGACTAAACCTTAGTTTTGAATTAAGTAAGTTAACTTTGAATATGACGAAGAATTGAAACTTTTACATAAAACAAAAATTTCAAAGTTTTCTTTTGAATGGAAGATGAATCATTTTTTTATTATTATTATTTGATTGAGATTCAGGTTGTACGAAAATGGTTTTATTTCTAATGCAATGTAGAATCGAGAAGGGCCCCTCGAGGTTTACATTTTATTAGAAGATAATACCATTGAGTCCTTGAAATTCAATGAAATAATTGTCGAATTCCTTTTCTATGCATAAGAATAGGATAAGTATTAGGAATCATTGCATCATAGACACTCCGATCATTCTTTATCAGAGTACGCAGCGGAAGTGAATAGGTGTCAACCGATGTACTTGCCTTTAACTTTGGAGACTGAGTGTCGTCTCTAATAATATTTAAGTCCTTTCTCCAATTCCACATTGTGTTTGGTGATAAATATATTACTATATTGAAAAGTGTAAATGTGTTTTCTTTTTGCCTCAAACTATTTTAAAACTTTATTTTGGAAAGTATTAGTAATATAAATTTTAACGAATGTCAAGCATACAAGTATTGTATTGTTCTCTACGGTACGAAATTGATTCTAACTTGAATAATTGGCCGAATGTCAGAACACCGATTTCTAAACATGTATTGTTAACAAAATGAGTTCCTAAGTAATGGGAGGATGGTGTAGCTTACTATTAGATTACACCAATCGCCGATTAAATAGGAATTCACCGAATGTGACATACGTCAATTTGAAATACGAGTGAACTTCAAAGTTGAAATAAAAGGAAAGGCATTTATTAAAGATTTGAAAATGCGAAGGAAATCAAATTTTAACCAATGCATGCAATTCCTTTTATTTGAGTTTGATGGTCATAGAGGATCCTACCTTTCTTTGTTAAAGGAGTCCTCAAAACTTTTGGCTTAATTTTAAACCAATGCGAAATGATTTTGAAAACCTTTGTGAATACTTGGAACTTGTGGATGCTTGACATCTTTTTCTATTATCAACTAATTTTTTTAAGGTCCGAAATGAAATTGACTCATAAATTATAAAGAGTCTTTCCTCATTTTCGGAAAGAGATAATTTTTGAAAATTCTTTATCACCAAAGAGCAAACCTTTTCTTTACAAATTAGAACTTATTGTTTTCTATTGCAATGTGGGATTGAGAAATGCAAGTGGCGATAACCAAGTGGGTTAAAGGCAATGTATCGCGCATGGAGTGAGATTCAAGTCTAGAATCTCAATTTAGGGTAATGGATGTTATACCATTTCCTTTAAGTTTACATAGAACTCAAGGGAAACGTGTGATTATTATTGAACAAACTTTATTCTGGAATCACGACTAATTTTTTTAATCAAAGTTAATTATTCCCTGAAATATAATTTGTTAGATATCAAGTCCCAATCTTAACATCCACTATAACGGTCTTAGCCCCAGAGTCTAGGTAGCAATGAGAGGGTTTCAACTAAGGTCCTAAGATAGGAAGCCGCCATGTGAAACCCTAACTCAAGAAACCAAATAGGAAAACTCTGAACCTCATGTGAGCGATAGACGAGCATAGACTTAGTGGAAGCCTTAAGCTTGTAGGATTTTCGTTTAGAATTAAGTAGTAGAACCTCAATAGTCCGAGGAATAGATAAGCATAGGTTTAGGGGAAGCCTTAAGTTTGTAGAGCTTTGTTTAGATTGAGTGATAGAACTTCAATAGGGTGAGAGATTAGACTAAGTGGTAGGATTTAAGTTTGGCGTGGTTGAGTGTTCAAGTTAGGCCTTAGGAATAGGTATATATATTTATATAGGAAGTAGATTTTGTTTATGCTAAGAGTTGATGATGTGCGTGTGTTTGAATTGTATATGAGTATACGTTGTAATTTCAAATTTTCTAAAAGTATGTACTAAACTAAGTTTTCAAAACTAATTGCCTTACATTTTGCTTGGCTATTCTTAACTTCAATCTTTTCTTATGATATCAATATTCTTAAATGTAATCTTTTCTTTAGAGAAAATTTTGCGAATAATCAAACTTATAAGTTAATGAACTGAGTCCTTATATAAAGGACAACTCTTTTCCATATAGATATGTGCATAGTATTAAAACGTATCTTTTCATATAATATTTTCAATTAGATTGTAAAATACATTAAATCGGATTTTCAAAAGACCACCATTGTATTTACCCTGCATCGTTAACCCCTAGTTTCAACTGCATTCATGGATAATGTATTTCTTTGACTTTGATCTTATTTTCTTTTATATAGAGTAACTTTGGATTGGAATTTGAAATCATTCTCTTCATGGGTAACCAACTCTATTTTGGGGTGATTTTATATGTGTAGGTATTATTTACTTTTAATTTACCAGATGTATACCCCTGCATCTAATGAATATCAACCATCTTTTCAAAACCTTTATTCAACTCGATTCAGCGCAAGACTATTTTGATATGTGTTGACCATTTTTACTAACTTGTGTTGAGTTGATTTTTTAATCCTCCTTTAAGAAATATGCTTTTTGATAAGTCTTCAAAGTGATGTTCCTTGTATTGAGTAAGTTTAAACTCATAAAGAATTTTAAACAAATAATGTTTTTAAAAGGAGTGAATTTTAATTGTGTTTGAATTGTGTTTGAATTAGGTTTTATTTTGTTAATCCCTTTTACTGATAAATGTTTTATGTTTGTTCCGTTCGAGTATGTTATTTGTGGTTATCAGCTTAACATGTTTTCCTGATGTGAAGTTTATATTTTGATGAATGATTATATGCTTTAGGGGAGTTTAGGACTTTGTTTCTTTGGTTAGTCAGAACAGATTAGTTTTCTTAAGAATGAAGCCTCAACCGTAGTAGTGTTCTAAGTGGGGGAGTGAATCCCTAAAAGTAATAGCCCTTCCACTGCCTAGCATAAGGTTCATCTTATGATTAGAGCATAAAGCTCTATGTCTCTTCTAGTTCTTTAAACCTAGTTGAATTTCGGGGACGAAATTCCTTTAAGTAGGGGAGATTGTAACATCCCCGATTTTTCCCCAATTGCTAGGTTCCGTAATTAATAGAATTTTGATAAGCACCAGATGCACCAGAATTTGAGAGGAGACGCACCATTTTCCTGCCAGACGCACCAGACTGCACCCACACGCACCAGGAGCCAAATTTTATGCATCAGAACTCATTCCCATGCACCAACAAGCCAAGGCACACCCAAATGCAACCCTAACACCATCAATTAGCATCAACTAACACCTCCCCACCAATTCTAATCCTTGTTTTCATGTTCTTCCCTCAAACCCCATCTCAATCTTAATCCTCCTCCCTTACTTGACTATAATTCCTCTATGATCTTAAGGCTTTCCATCATTCCAACCAAAAGAGAAGGGTTTTAGAAGCTAACTTATATAATCAAGTGCTTTGGAATTGGGTTTTCATCTCCTTGAGGTAAGGGATGAACTCTTTTCTCTTAGAAGAGGAATTAGGTTTTGGAATTAGTAAATGCTTATCGAATATTATAAATTGAACCCTAAGATAGTCGATTCTGATCTGCCACATACCTGTGTGTGTGGAATAATTATTGAAAGGCTTAATTGAGATTATCGATGAAGGTCTAATATATGATGTTTTAAGGCTTAATTTTACTTCCTTTTGCTTGGGTTTTAGCTTGTTTCGCTTGTAAATATAGGTATTTTATATTAGTTTTAGGAATTTTTAGTTTATTAGAATCCTTTGAACGTTTTGATCCGTTTTGGGTATGTTTCAGGTATTTCGGAGCTTTATTTGGAGAAAATATTATTGGAGCTGAAAAGAGCATAAGAAGACCTTGAAAATGACACAAGAACGGAGAGAAACGGAGTCGAAAATTCCTCAGCACGCCCAGGCGCGGGATCTGCACGCCCAGGCGCTTGCAGCAGTAATTTATGGGGCATCAGACATAGCGCGCCCAAGCGTGCTGGTCTGCACGCCTAGGCGCGCAAAGTGCGTGAAAGTGACGTTGTTTGATATTTTGATCATAACTTGAGCTACGCTTATCCAAATGAGGCGATCTAGGTATCATTTTAAAGATAAGGAAAAGATCTACAACTTTTCCAGAAATAGCCTTGCTCAAATTTTTCCATCTTGGGGGTCAAAATCAGTGTCGAAGTTTCTGTCAGACACAAATACGGGATTTAGAAGGATTTTAATAATAAATTTTATTTGTCGATAAGATTATTAAAGATTAGATTATTCTAATAGGATATTATCATATCAATTCAATTAGGATTAGTTTTAGACTTTAAATATAGGTTTTTCCTTTAGGTTTGGTAGACTTTTCAGAGCCAAATAAGATCAGAATAGAATTAGGATTAGAGAAGAGAGGTTGTTATGCAATTGAGAGCAAGGAGGCAAGGCACAAGGATTGAAGATCAACATTGCTGGAGGGATCCACTTGAAGATTGAAGATCTCTTGGGGGTAAATTGATTATTGTCTATGATGATTAGTTTATTCCATTCCTTCTTCTTCTTCTCTAAATATGTATAATTGAACCTCTTGTTAGGAATAATGTTGATTTGTATGGATCTTAATTTGGCTGTTTATTTATGAATTAATGTTTTTCCTTTCAAATCAATTGCTTGGTTGTGTTTTAATTACAATTCATAGAACTCGCAACTTTATGTTTTGATTTGGTAATCTGAACCTTTATTGGAAAATTAGGATTAAGATTAGGCCTTTCAACCAAACAATATAATTATTCAACTCGTAGGAATACTTTTGGGTAATTGTATAACTCTTATAAATTAGAACTCACTTAAGGGATTAAGGGGTAAAGTTTAGTAAGAAACATAATTGCCATGAGGGATCTAGCTTTTATTGTTTCTGGAGTTTTTGATTTATTTGAAAACATATTTTCATAATTAATAACCTGATCCTACAATGGAACCAAATTCCTAACCTTTTCCATATTTGCTTCTAATTCCTTTTTAGTTTCTGAATTGTTTCATACCTTAATTCTACATTCCTCTCTCTAAACTCTAAACCCATACAAGTTATACATAGTAATTACAATTAGGTGAAAGAAATTAGAAACAATTTGCAATCCCCGAGTGGAACGATAATTTACTTACTCTTTATTACTTGTGCGATCGGTACACTTGCGGAATTGCCAACAAGTTTTTGGCGCCGTTACCGGGGATTGAAATTCGATTCTAATTTTTTCCGGTACTTATTTGTAATTATTTGTGTAACTTGTACTTTTTCATGTCTAACTATTATTTTAATAATAATTTTGATTGTGATGGATTTATTTCGGATCCCTATTCTCCATACTATTATGCACAAAACATATGTGATAGGAAGGCCCCATGGGAAATAGCTTTAGAAAAATTACAAAATTCAGTTGAAAAACTAAAGTCTCATGTGGAGCCAACTCTTGTGGAGAAAGCTCCATGGGAAATAGCTTTTGAGAAATGTGTTCAAAACACTAAAGAATTTATTGAAGAAGTCAGAACCTATTACCCGACTCAAGGTTCCACTTCAAGGAACCTTGAAATTAAAGTTGAACACATTTCAAAGCCGTTAGATGAAGAGTTACAAGCATCACCAACAATTTTTGACTCTCTTCAAAAAGAGGAAAAACTGGTGGTGATGGATGTGACTATTGATGAAACTCCTATGGAGGAGCAAATTGAGAAAAATGTGCATAACGAGTTTGAGGAAGAGGATCGTAATAAAACAATAGAAGGTTTGAATATGGTAGAAAAATATGATCCACCCTTGCATGATGAATTTCTTGCAATTAAAAATTTGGTCAAATCTATTGCATGCTTGGATGATTCAAATTTTTTCCACTATATTCAACCTCTGTGCTTTCATGAAAAATCTAAAAATCAATCTAAATCATTATTGAACAATAGGGAGCTTGAAAAGGTAGTTTTCCTCATTCATGGAATTAACACCTTCATGAATGGAAAACGAAATAATTTGTCTGAGATGATGCATGGAGTAAGGAATGCACCTTTTGACCCTAGTGAGATTGACCTTATTTTTGAAACCTCCTTACTCCACCATCATCCAAGGGTTGCCCCATGGGATGTGAGAATAACTTCTTATTGTTGCATCACATGGGAATTAACCTATAGGATTTCGGATCCTGGTGGATTTTTTGTAATTATGTAGTAGTGTAGGTTTTTACTTTTTTTTTAGTTAGTTAGTGAATAAAGAGTTGGAATTTTTTTTATGTAACTGCTAATGAGGTGCTTCTAGCACTATTTTTAGTTGTTCATGTGACACAGGTGAATAAGTTTGGGGGAGTCTCCTCCATTGTGCATAAGGAGAGAATGTTGTGCTACAAAGGGAAGTCTCTAACTCCTTGTCTTTTGTTTTAAAATTTTTATTTTGTAGTTAGGTATGTTTAGTTTAGTTTGCTTGAGGACAAGCCAACCTCTAAGTTTGGGGGAGTGGACAAAATAAAAAAAAAATTCAGATCTAAATTATTTTCTCTCATTTTTGGTGTTGGTTTGTGTCTTAGGTAGAGGTTTTGTAATTATTATAGACTTAGGATTATTTTTCTAATGATAGGTGTATATACATAGTTTAGGATTAGACTCATTGATTCGTGTTATTTATTAGTTGAGCTGTAAATATTCTTGAAATCTGGTTATTTTGACAAAATTTTTCAAAACTTGAGATTAGTGAACTGACTTTAGCTTAGTGAGATTTTGAGCCTAATTGATGGGGTATGATTTATTGAAATATTTTGATTTGAGACCTCTATTCTTTCATGAGTGTGTTCACTTTAGTTTTGTGTTCTAGAACTTGACCGGTGACCATTTTGAGATTGATAATTGATTGCATGCATTAAGATGATTAAGGCACTTAGGATGAGTTTTTGTGGCCTTCAACTGTTTTGTGTTGATAATGTTCCCTTAGTTGCCCATATTGAGCCTAATGACATTATGGTTTTTCTTTGGTACCTTGCATTTATTGAAATATTCTTTGTTAGTACCTTGGGAATTTTGAATGAGCAATTGAGAGGAATATAGAAAGAAAAGGTGAAAGTAATTGGTGAAAAGTGTATGAGTTCTATTTCTCTTCCAAGAAAAAAAAATTTGAAAATGAAATAAATGTGAAAGGAAGAGAATTGTCGTGTCTTTTGTCAAGATCAACCTTGAAGCTATGGAGGAACTTCGAAGAATGATCCCAACTAAGAGATTAATGTAGGACTTTTAGGATTTCTGTATATCCAGTTGGGATAAACAGGTTCTCCCTAGTCAACAATGTGTGTGCTAGTGTCAACTTAGGGATGAGAAGACGTACCTTAGCCCCTATAGCATGGTGGTTCTTATAGGGGATTACCTGTGCGTCCTGGGCCGTTCTGATAAGGCTTCTGAAGAGGAAGAACTCAAATAGGATTCGTAGAGGTTATGATAAGATCATATCCATAAATCCTGTAGGCGATAGACTTTATCCAATACTGTTTCTATCTAACCAAGAGTTGTGGGAATCTAGGAGAAGTGGTTAAGCTTGATGAGACTGTAAACGATAGAGATAAGGATGAGAATCCTATGCTTGGGGTTAATCTCATAAGCATGCAACATCTCTATAATACCCAGTTTGCTCGGTGTAACATTCCGACCGCTGTCCCAGCGTCTAACTGGTCAGATCAAGATGATTTTAGTCGGGTAACGCTCGCACTACTACAGGTCCACTACATAAGCCCCCCAAGCTCGGTTGGGTGATTTGAGCCCTGCCGAGTTGAAGAGACGAATAATCTGTTGGCCGATCAAGATCAAGTATTGTTGAGGGGAAGAGAGATCCGATCGTCTTAGTGCGTCTAACTGAGCTGTCCTTTCATTGACACTGAAGGGACCTTTCGATTCTTCTTAAACTTCCACATGTTCTTTTTATTACCGGGAAACGAAACGTTATGATTTCAAATTTTCAGGAAGCGCCACGTATACGGTTTCAATACGAATGGGCTTTTATTGATTTGGCCCATATCCTTTGGATAGTGGAGGGAACTTCTGTACACAAGTGGGGAGCGGTTTTCGAAGTTCATTTCATTTCTTGTCACACTTAGAAACTCCTCAAATACTTCTCTCTCTCCTTCTTTCATCATTTTTCTGGGGTTTGAGCAGCAGAAACAACAAAGAGATTTTTGCAGCGATTTCAACCTTCTTCCTTGTATTAAGCATATTCCCAGTTCGCTGATCTTCATATTTTCTTAAATTTCTTGATTGTTCATCATCAAACAGGTAGCGGACACACTCTTTCATCTTTTGACTATTTTTCTCTTTTATTTTTTACAAGCTTACGAACTCCTGCATGTGACTGCTTCTGTTATCTACTATGGCACTAGTACAAAATATATTTTTCAGACCACTTCATTAAGACCGGTTCCGTGCGGAACCGATCTGGAAGATGGAATTAATTTAAACCAGCCTGGTACATTAAATTGACCAGTCTAAAAATATATAAATTGAAACCGGTTCTAGTGCGGAACCGGTCTGAAAGTTGGCATTGATTCATACCAGGGTGGTTCATTTTGGCGACCAGTCTGAAAAATAGATAAATTAACTGCCCCGTGCATCGCACGGACAAGGGTTCTAGTTTAATTTGGCCAAGAACCCTCGCCGCCCCGACACCTCACTCTATCCCTCGTCTCTCTTCTAGGGTTGGCCGCCGCCCTCCAGCGCCACCCAGACAGCCACCACCGTCGTGAGGGGAGGCTCGCAAATCACGATTTGGTCTTCGTCTCTGCCTCCCTTCCGGAACTCAGCTGCAGACTTTCAGTCCCTCAAGTTTTGAAGGTAATATGGATCTCTGTGGTAAACCACTTGAAAGAAGTTGTCCTGAAGATGCGACACCAATAAAGCCTCAAGGACCAGCAGCTGATGATAAGGATGACAATTCAGTTTTCTATGAAGCATTATACATGAGCATGGGGATAGGGTTCTTTACTGGCTTTTGGGGCTTAATAGGGTCAATTTTGCTTTGGAAGCCTTGGAGAAATGCTTACCTCAAATTCTTGAATAAATTGTCAGTGAACTTGGCGCAATTGTTATCAGGTATTAATACCTTTTGGCTTTTATCTTTCTGGTTCCTACAGGTAAAGCTCATATTCTCATGAACCTAGTTGGTAGAAGTTATTAATTTATTTCTTCATCCTAGCTTATCTAAATCATTGACCCTCAACTCCTACAACATTAATATGAGAACATCGTAGAAGAAAAGTTCATACTGGGTTCAGTGATAATTATTTGGTTCAAAACATGCATGGAACAGATTTTATTGTAGAAGCTTGCTTTGATAGACTTTTTCGTATTTGTTTATAATCAGTTGCCACAATACAAATGTGATTTATTTATTCTAAAAAGTGGTTATTCTATTAATATTTTCACTGTCAATTTTTTTTTTTGCAAAATATAACAACATTGCATAACATTGAAAAGACTATTTATGAAGCATTGCATAACATTGAATTCCGTACACAACATCTAAGGTTGGTTGGTTGGCATACTAGTATATATTTTTCTTTAAGTGTGTCTAGATTATTATGAATGTGCATGTTTTATTCTTTAAGCTTTGTATGATTTTTTTAACTTAACTTTACCAACTTCAGTTGAAAATTAGTTAAACTTTTACCACTCCCATGGAAATTTCCAAACTCTGCCATCTCCATAACATGTTCTCAACTCTCTCAACAAACACATGTTTCTGGTCTTGTCCTTTTCACCAAAAACAAGTCTGGGTTGTTCCAAAAACTGCCTTCTCATTGCTTTGGTGTCACTGAATGTGGGCCTACTTCTTTCTCTTAGTCTCCATTTGTTCTTGCTTCAAGTTACCATCTTCAAAGTCTGTCATTTGTTACTCTATTTTTCTTCTGAATCACCACTGAGGAGGTAGGTTGTTGGTCTTGGAGATTGGTATGGGATGAGGTTGGTTTTGGCTCTAACGCTGCAGCTGGTGAACCTCTGCATCATTGGTTTTGCTGTGGCAGTTCAAGGATCCAAAGGTATCTTCAGAATTCTTCTCTAGCATCATTGTTACTGTAATTTTTATCACAGAGAGCCTAAACATTATTCTCAATTTTACAACCAAAATTATTGGTTTAAATAATCATACCTTAGTATGAGGAAAAATTACATAAGGTTTATAGCTAAGGCTTAATGAATGAAGCATCAAATATCTTCTATTTGTTGTCCACTTGCATTGCTAACAAACTCTAATTTTATTTAGTATATACTATTTATTGAAGATAATGTAAGCTGCTGCCGGGTTTTGAAACCATTACGATTTACCACACTCTCCACTCTTGCTATTATGAGATTAACACAATGTTAGAAGATTAGTGCCAGGGACATTGGTTGCTTAGAAGTTAGAACAATGTAGGTGACTGAGATTTACTGATTTTGTTAATTCAGCTAGTCCTGCCTTGTATGTTTTATACTTGCTTTATATGTGGAACTTTTCTCTGTAAAGGGTACAAAATTGCAAATAACTGCTTATAGATTGTACTGGTTTTTGGTTGTAATTCACTAATTCCCATAATCATTTTAACACATAGAGGTTCTTTTAATGAGGATACTTTTTTGCCTGTGGATTGATTTCTCATCCCTCAATAGTCACCCATTGTTGGAAGCTAGTGTGTTCCTTTAACATTTTGATGGCCTGCAGTCTTGAAATTTATAGATGTAGAAGAATATTCTTTCAGAATTTTGTTCTCAATTGGACAGACAGATAGATATCTTTTACAATTGTTTCAAATTTGATTATCCAGACAAACTTCAAAATCAACCAGAATAAGATTTCTGAAATAAACACCAAGCTTCCAAAATGTTTAATTTTGGAGAGGTTATTTCTGACGTGAGTCCAATGCTTGCATCATTGATCTGCTGTTTGATTTGACAATTTTGAGTTTGTTGATAAAAAAATTGAATTTTTTCTTCCCTTTTTCCCATGGAACTTTGGGCATTCCAACTGATAATATCTTCTTGAAGGGTCTATTATATCTCCATCATCAGCATTCCTTCCTGTCATTCCTCCTATACAGTAGAAGCACTCGGGCCTATCCATCATGGAGAATATGGTGGAAGCAATGCACCAAGCTTACCATCAGATCCAGATGGTATATCAAAATCCAAATATCAATCATAATGTGTTCAATTTCTTAGTTTTTTTTCTCTTACTAATTGTTAAATGCCCCTTTTAGTATCTGTATTTGATACTCTTTATGTTCTTTCAGGGCTTGTTATATCCCCAAGCTCAATAGTATTATCATCACCACATGATGTTGTTCCTTCACCATCAACAGTGCAAGGGAATGTGCCACTATCGGTAAAATCAAGTCCACCTCCTAGTGAAGAACCTGCTGTTAAAGAGGTATACACTTTAGCACTTCTATTTTGGATCTCAAGTTTGTGCTTCAATTTTGTTTCCGGTCTCTTTAGTCTTTGTCTATGTGATGTTTAGAATCTGAGTATGATTTTGAGTTTCCTATGATTCTGGTTTATACTTCTATTTAGTAATATTACTTTCATTTGATTCACAGTTTGAATGAAGACAAGTGTTAAGAGTTTGAGGTTTGATGCGGTGTTGTTGGTAATCCGAGTTTGAATCCATTATTTTAGTTGTGTGGTTAGATTTTTTGTTTTTATGTTCTAAACGACTAATTTGCTTTTGGAAGCCCTTTAATCAATTAAAATCAATATTAATTTGATTAGCCAGGTATTAAATAGTTAGATTGTGATTTTCATTGGATTGGTTTGCTTCTTAATCAACTGAACTAGTTTCTAATTGATGGGTGTAGAGTGCACACTTTACTATTACTATTGCAGCAGCTTCTAAATTTCATGCATAAGAGAATATGTCTTTAATTAGAGCAAATGAAGGACCTGATCAAGTTATAGACTTATAGTAACAGTGTTTAACAGATTCTGAATTAGCCATCATATAATCTTGATGACTTTATCAGAATTATGGTTCACCAAGAAAAGTCATTCTATTTTCTCTTCCTTTTGTTGTTACTGTTTGATTTTAATTAATAATTAATAATTGTATTTTCTCTGCCTTGGTATTATTTTATAAATTTCTAAAATTGGATTTACAAATTTTATTTAGTCTATATGAATCTCTTATGTGACTTGAAATTGTACTTTTTATCAATAAGTAGTTGCAACTACAAAGGCAAGTTTAACTTTCTGTTTCTGACTCTGTATGCCCTGTTTTTGGCCTGGTTTATATGTACATGATCTTTTGCAATTAATTCCACTGGTACCAATCTGATGCTTGCTCATGTTTATTCATAGTTGGTTCCTCAAACTCTTTTTGCAACTTTTTGGCTCTCTTTTCACTCTTTTCTTTTAGTGGAAGGATGCTAATGCCTAAGTATCTGCTTTCTTGCTAGCAATGACTCTTAGTATTTGGTTGCATGTGAATGTTCTTTGATGTTAGACATGGTTTTTGAATTTTGTAGTTAGTAATTGATTAGCTGGTAGTACTATTGTGAGTTGTGAGCTGGATAATTGGAGCATGTGGTACTTTCTGTTTCTGTTGTTCTTATTAAGATTGGTGTTTAATATTTCAGGAAAGGGCTAAATCTCTGAAGCTACCCACCCATATGACAATTGATGCTGGGAGAACACGGATTGCACCAAGTGAGTACTGAAAATATAGTTAACTTATAGCTGATTGATTTCTTGTATCAGCCACATAATTGAAATCACCATTATTGTTTATGTTTTAATTTATCCTAGCAGTAATGCAAAAGTCATAAAAAAAAGGTCTAGCTCAGATCTTGTATTAAATTGTGTCTGCAGGGTCCATGTACAGCTAGAATTGAAAGTTTGAAACTAGAGATAATATTCCACCATCCCCTTAGAATAAAATGGTTATCTTTTTTTTCCCTCTTTATTTATATTGAAGTTGAACCCATGCTCAAAATTACTGGTTCTTGCATACATTCTGCAGTAAAGAGGAGCTTAGTTGGTTCCTTTGGGTTGACTGTATTTTTTTTTATCCAATGAGAGAAAAGATAAATTGATTTATGTTATCAATAGTTGTTAAACTGAGAATGAATTGCAAACAGGCTTTTCTTTCATACCTCCCAAATAAGTTGGGACAATATGATGTCCTTGAGAAGAATGTGATATCAAATTCAATTAATTAACAATTTTTTTGTCCTCTCTTTGCTATTTTATCCTCACACATATCTTCCAATTTGTATGCCAAGCAATATACAATTTTTCATTCTGATATGTATGTCCTGAACCACATAAAATTCACTTCATTTCCAAATTTTGCTTTCTAAATAAATGATTGAACTCATCATTTCTTGGTCAGCAGAATATTAGAGTTAAGCTCTCATGTTTGCATGAATGACAGTATAATCAATATGTCGTGTATATATGACTTAGATGGTCTGGACATAGCATTCCTTTTATTTTCAATATGCCATAGTATTTAGACTGTATTCTTCAACCTCATAGTGGAAGATACCTTTTATTGAAGGTGGTCTTTTTATTTTCACAATTGTCTGATTTTTATGGTTTAGAATGTTAGGCAAAAGATAATGGTTGATATAGTAGTTGTTAAATGTTGCTAGCAACCCAACTTTGCAAAGATGACTTCCTTGCATTTATGTCAACTACTAATCAAACATGATGTTAGGCAAAGTTTTATCAAGTAGTAACAAGAAATTTTTCGCTTCAGGTACATATATCCTTTTTGTGTTGCAAAAAAATATTCATTTTTCTTAGAATCTCTAGTGGTATTTTATATCATGAGATATATACTTCAATGAAAATATAAAGCTTTTTCTGTTTTTATTTTGATATCATGATGTAAGATTACTACACTCATAGGCTATGATAACTTCATACTTCTTATTCAAGTTGTACTAGTGAACAATTTGTTACAAAGCATATAATTTCTAAGTGTCATTTGGTATGACAAAGCATTTAATTTGTTACATCAGTCATCCATTATTTTTTTTTATGCAGGTATCACTATCTTTCGCTGTGCACATGTGATGTGGAAAATGATGATGCAAGCTTTATCTATTTTTTGGTGAACGATGCAAGCTTTATTTAGATATATATTATGGGATTATTATTATTATTATTATTATCAAGCGCCTACTTTGTTGACATTATGACCTGATAATTCAAGATTTAGCTTCCAACAATACTATATAAAGGCTGTACATATAATATAAACAATTAATTAGTATATGCATATATATATATATGCATGTTTCATTTCTGTTAGGCAAAACTATTAGATTGGTCCTGTAAGTTATTTTTTGGTTGCGATTTCGTCCCTTAACTTTTTTTCGTTTCAAATAAATCCGGAAGTTTTTAACTTGTTTCAAATAAATCCTTCCGTCAATTCTATTTTAACAGCGTTAATGGGAGCCTCCTACGTGGCAACCAATGGTCTTACAAGGCTAAAAATCAACCTTACACCCCAAAAAGATGTCGTATGAGACCAAAATAGAAGCTTATTGGGCTATCCCTAACTGTTTTAGTTTTCTCTTTTGGCCTAATATGACATCATTTTGGGGGTGTAACGTTGAGTTTTAGTCACGTAAAACCAATGGTTGCCATATACGAGGCTCCCATTAACAATGTTAAGACAAAATTGGATGGAAGGATCTATTTGAAACAAGTTACAAACTTACGGATTTATTTGAAACGGAAAAAAGTTAAGGGACGAAATCGTAACCAAAAAATAACTTATAGGACCAATCTAGTAGTTTTGCCTTTCTGTTAATTGCCTCTTGTTTCATAACGGTGCATGTCTTAATTCTTGCCAAGATGCGTGCGATCAAAATAATAATTCAGAGTGGTTAAAAAATTAATTCAGATAAGTTCAAAATAATATTTCAGAGCGGTTCAAAAAATAATTCAAATTCAGATCAGTTCAAAATAATAATTCAGACCGGTTCAACAATTAATTCGGAATTTGTAGTTAAAGTAATGATTTAAAAGAATTATTCAGACCAGTTCAAAATTATGATTCACACCGGTTCAAAGTTATAATTCAGACCGGTTCAATATTATTATTCAGACCGGTTCAAAGAATTATTCAGACCGGTTCAAAATTATTATTCAGACCGGTTCAAAGTTATAATTCAGACCGGTTCAATATTATTATTCAGACCGGTTCAAAGAATTATTTAGACCGGTTCAAAATTATTATTCAGACCGGTTCAAAGAATTATTCAGACCGGTTCAAAGAATTATTCAGACCGGTTCACAATTATTATTCAGACCGGTTCAAAGAATAATTAAGACCGGTTCAAAATTATTATTCAGACCGGTTCAAAATAATTATTCAGACTGGTTCAAAAATTTAAATCAGAGCGGTTAATAACCAGTCTCGTTAATATAAAAAAGACCGGTTTATAATTGGTCTCATTTAACATGTATTTTTAGCAACAGGGGCTTTAAGATCGGTTCGGAACCGGTCTAAAAAATGGTTCGGAACCGGTCTGAAAAATGTATTTTGTATTAGTGTGGGTATTATGTTTAGAACTTTCTGAAACTTCCATCGCTGCGGTTTAGTACTAGCCATGCACCCCTTTTCTTGATTTTGAAAGAAAATCTTAGGGTTCACTGAAAACCCCACAGTGTTCGTCAGAATATCCCTTTATCTTTTGAAATTCCTTTCCCTTCTTCGCTGTTTTTTGAGTGATCGCCGTAGTGTTTCTTAGGATTATTTTAAGTTTTGCTGCACTTAATTTCTTAGGGTGTGAACTGAAGCCGTGGTAAACATGAGTGAGGATTCTGTAAACTCTGATGTACCAAGAACACATGAAGAAGAAAACCCAGGAAATTGCGTTAAACCAATCGCAATGTGTTTTCCTCAGAATTTGAAAGAGTTCAGAGAAGGTGTGATTCACTATAGGATTGCTGAGAGGATAGAACAGAGGAGGTTAAGGAGGCAACGGAGAGGTATTCAGTGTTTCAATTCGTTTGGGGAAACTCTGCCCAGATAAGGGAGGTGTTCCCCAACCGATAATATTCGTAAATGTTTGATCAGAAATAACCAAGTTTTACTGTTTCTAACTCCGCGTGTGCCTCCTTTTCCTCAGGTATGAAGAGAAAGTACGTTACAAATCCTGAACTTTATCCACTTCCACCAGATTCTGCTCAGTATGATTGGGTTGACCGAGAGGTTGTAGGCACCCAATCCGGGCTCTCAACTGAGGAATCTTTAGAGCAAACCAGAGCCATAATACTGCCCTGCCCTGGTGATGATGCTGGAAACTTGTATTCCGTAAGTCCGGTGGGTCCTAACGAAAGAGTCTGTACTCGTATCCCCGAGGGCAGAACTGGATTTTATTTTTATGAAGAAGTGATTACCCGTCTAGGGATTAGGATGCCTTTTACCAACTTCGAAATAGATGTTTTGAATACACTGAAAGTGGCCCCTTCTCAGTTGCACCCGAACGCCTGGGCCTTTGTTAGAGGTTTTCAGCAAGTTTGCTCTGCCATGGACTGGTCTTGTACTATTCCAACTTTTTTCTACCTGTTTGCTCCGCAATGCAACGCCTTTGAAAAAGGGTCCCCAAAACGACCCTGGGTTTCCTTGAAATCACGAAACGGATACGCTCTTTTTACCAAGTATTCCGAGTCTTGGAAAGGGTTCAAACCTTTCTTTTTTAAGTATAACTTTGTTGGAAATGGTGTCTGTTGGTTCACACGAACTGGTGAAGAGCGACCAATCCCTCGGTTCCCTCTTCAATGGAGTGCAAGTTTTTTTTGTCGGAGGATTGCTTCGTACGGGTCGGAATGGAAAGAGCTTGCCGAACATGAGAAGGACGTGTGTCGAGCGGTTGAAAGCTACTTGGTCACCAATGGGATGATTGAAACGAGGGATATAGTGAATATCCCCTCAACAGATGTCAAGGATCAACTTGGTAAATTATCTTTCTTTGCTTTTGAACTTGTAAATTTATTTGGATCTAATGGCACTTAGTTTCCTTTGCAGATAAAATGGCTGCTCGAATGGCTGCACTGCTCCAGAGAGGGAAGAAAAGAAAAGCTCCTCCTTCAAGCACAACTTCTGGATCGTTGAGTATGAGTACTCCTAGTCTGAGCACTCTGACTCCTACTGCCTCGCCGGTCGAAGTGTCTCCTCGGCCAACCACCAACTTGGTCATTGTTACAGCTTCTCCAGCCACAAGTGCACAACCACTCTCTCCTCCTCCTCAACTTACCCGCCGTCGAAGGCTCGACAAAGGGAAAGAGAAAGTTTCAGAAAGAGCAAACGTCCGGGCCGAGGGGACAAGTACCAAAGCTGCCTCTGTTCCTACTCCTTCTCCAACTCCTCCAGTGACCTCGGTTTGGGATCGTGACTTAGATGAAAAATTTGCCAAGTTTATCTGCCCAGAATCTGACTTCTCTCGGTTTGCTAGTCTTAGTGCTGCCGAATGGTCTCGCTGTAATTTGAATATGACAAAGTTTTTGCTCCGAAGTGCCAATTTAACCTATTACCTGTCTTAGAATTCAGAGGATTTGTTTAAAGGCCTCAATGTTGAGCAGAAAGAGGCTCGCGAGATGCAGGCGGCTCAAGAAGCTAGCTTGTCAGACGAGCTGGTTCGGGTGAAGAATGAACTGGAAAATTTGAAAGCTGATAAAGCCGAGCTGATCAAGGAACGAGACTCTTTGTAAGTTTCTCAAAAAGCTGCCGAGGATAAGAAGAAAGAAGTTGAAGAAGCACAGAAGAGGGAGCTGCAGGAGAGCCGACAGAGGATTGATGAGCTAGATTCTGAAGTGAAGAAGTCTGCTGCGACTGCTCAGAAATTCAAAGAAAAGGCTCTTGTTTTCAAGAAAAAGGCAGCGACCAACTACTATAACTGGGGTAAGGGTGTTGATGATTCCTTCGTTTCTGCTATTAAACAGATTCAATTTCTGAACCCTGAGATAGAGTTTAGAGTGGTTGGTGCGCATCCTTTCCACTATGTAGAAGATGGAAAGTTGATTGATCTTGAAACCAAGGCTGAAGTTGATTTGCAAGCAGAGAAACTCCCCAATCCTCTAGTAGAACTAACTGAGGCCCCTGAATTTGATGATAAGGACATTTTTTGTCTTAGGAGACTGTACGCATAGATCGCGTAAGACGCACATTGTGCGCAGTTGTAAGACGTTGTCCTTAGGAGACTGTACGCAGTTATGGACACACACACCATATATTAATAATGTTATAATTGGATTGTGCTACTCCAGATCTTGTAAGACGTTGTCCTTAGGAGACTGTACGCATAGATCGCGTAAGACGCACGAGATGCGCAGCTGTAAGACGTTGTCCTTAGGAGACTGTACGCAATGATGGATGCACCTTCTGATTTTGGGAATCCAAGTCTTGTAAGACGTTGTCCTTAGGAGACTGTACGCATAGACCGCGTAAAACACACATTGTGTGCAGCTGTAAGACGTTGTCCTTAGGAGACTGTACGCAATGATGGATCCCCGTGATAAATTCTAAAAAAAAAAGCTAAGTAAAACTCCGAAGAGTATGAGAATGGAAAATGTGAAATTATGTTATGAGTTGAGAAAGATATCAGATTGTATAAGTTGTAAATGTATGAAATAAAAGAGTTTAAAGAATTATAAAAGGTCGATTTGTGATTGGTATAAATGTGTGTGACTTGGCTGGGTGTGATTTGTTGATATTATGTGAAGTATATGACTAAGTGTGTTTGACTTAGTTGATTATTATGTCTAATTAGAGACTACTTTTCTACTTCTCGTGTAGTGTTCACCTCCTTAATATTTTTCCAGGTGCAGTGTTGAGCTTGCATTATTTTTGGCCGAGCAGGAGTACACTCCAGTGTAAGCTAGTTAGAAGAGAAAGTGTTTTATTTTGTTATATTTAAATTCATTTTAGTTTTATTGTATTTCATTTGTGTTCGCCCTAAGTTGGTTATATTTTGTTACCAGGGCATGAATATCAAATTATTATGTGTATAAATATTTTCTGAACTGGTCTGGTTGACAGGTTTATAAAAGTTATTTTTGGGAAAGTCCGATAAACAGAGGAGACTCTGTCGGATTTTCGTTAAGAATTAATAAGAAATTTTCAAGTCCTAATTTTCAAAATCAACTTAATTATTGTAATTAATCTATCTTAATATAAGGGTGTTACATTTTGGTATCAGAGCAGTTTTCCTCGGCCTTGGAGTAACTCATTACTCCTGTTGTGTTACTCACCAAGCGAGTAACTGATAGACAGCTTAGTATCTAAGTTATGTAATAGAGTAGCAGGTTGCTAACCTTATATTGAAAATTTTTGTATTGAAGCAAATAGTGTTTGATTTGAATTAAAAAAAAAGAAAGTTTTGGTTTATTTGTCTCAAGTTGTTGCCCAAAAGAACTTGATTTCTTGGAAAATGGACGTTGTCGCATTTAGAAAATGGATGAAATCCGAGATTAAGGAAAGTGAAAGAACCCCAACGGGCTAGAGCAAGTAATTGCTACCCCATCGGGAAGGAATGATCCTTGGTTTCGAAGTAAGTACGCCAATTTTTAAATGTGGCAATGCAACAATATATTTTTATGTTTTTGAATGTCTGAAACTTAGGCAGGATGAAATGATCTTACCACCAAGGTAATGTATAATTGAGACCGGCCATCTCGAGGACTACATTTGTTGGAAGGTGAAATCATCAAGTTCCCCGAGTTCCAGACTATCTCTTAAGATGAAGAACGTATGAAGACCTAAAGGAAATAGTCTGTTTTAGTCAAATCCCATAGATTCCTAGTACCCTCAGCGGAAAATAACCAGAAATTTATTCCAAGTGTTTTGTAAGTCTTGATCTTTGGATTTTATTTTAAATGTCTTTTCCTTTGGATAATTTCCTTTTTAGCCAAACAAGTTCTTTTTGAAATCTTCATAAGTGATTTACTACCTAGACAAGAAGGGTAATCGATTACTAGCTTGAAGTAATCGGTTACCTCCTTGATGCAACAATTATAGTACAATTTTCAGAGGACTAGCAAGGAGGCAAGGCACAAGGATTGAAGATCAACATTGTGCTGGAGGGATCCACTTGAAGATTGAAGATCTCTTGGGGGTAAATTGATTTTTGTCTATGATGATTAGTTTATTGCATTCCTTCTTCTTCTTCTCTAAATATGTATAATTGAACCTCTTGTTAGGAATAAGGTTTATTTGTATGGATCTTAATTTGGCTGTTTATTTATGAAATAATGTTTTTCCTTTCAAATCAATTGCTTGGTTGTGTTTTAACTACAATTCATAGAACTCGCGACTTTATGTTTTGATTTGGTAATCTGAACCTTAATTGGAAAATTAGGATTAAGATTAGGCCTTTCAACCAAACAATATAATTATTCAACTAGTAGGAATACTTTTGGGTAATTGTATAACTCTTATAAATTAGAACTCACTTAAGGGATTAAGGGGTAAAGTTTAGTAACAAACATAATTGCCATGAGGGATCTAGCTTTTATTGTTTCTGGAGTTTTTGATTTATTGGAAAAAATATTTTCATAATTAATAACCTGATCATACAATGAAACCAAATTCTTAACCTTTTCCATATTTGCTTCTAATTCCTTTTTAGTTTCTGAATTGTTTCATACTTTAATTCTACATTCCTCTCTCTAAACTCTAAACTCATACAAGTTATACATAGTAATTGCAATTAGGTGAAAGAAATTAGAAACAATTTGCAATCTCCGAGTGGAACGGTAATTTACTTACTCTTTATTACTTGTGCGATCGGTACACTTGCCGAATTGCCAACAATTATAAACTAATAACTTTAACCGAAGGAAATTTAGTGTTGCCAAGATGTTTGATGAAATGCCTAAATGAATGATTGGTATGTTGATACTAATTAAAATACATATGAAAGAGTGATTTTATAAGTATGTAATAAAGGATAGGTTATTATACTTGTATATATTCTAGGATTTTGGCTTGTATGATAATTGATGGATAGAATATATAGTTAATGAAAGTAAACTATAATTAATAATGAAAGATTCAAAGGCTCAAATGAATTTAAAGGAAATGCATTGAAATAGAATAATTATAATTACCAACATAATACTAAATGAAATGTTATTAAGATAGTTATAAAATAAATGAATTAAGAAGGAATAAACCTATGAATTACATGATTTAATTGAGAATGTATATGTATGAATCTAACAGTTTAATGATTTGATGATTTAAATTTTAATAAGTATCATTTTCTTACTTTCAATTCTTAATTTCTATTCTATTATGAAAAGATGTTCATTCCCTTGTGGTTTAATATTTTAGCTGAAGCCTGGAGAAGCGAAGAACCAGAGTTTCATGCCGGAGAAAGTAAAGAAAAGCCACTTTCTTCCAGTTACTGTTCTAATGTCATGTTGTAAATCCCAAATTTTTAAAACGAACAATTTGTACATCAAATCTTTTAAATAATGTAAAATGATATTAAATTTCTTTTATTGAATTGGGATGTTACAAGTCTCCTCACAAAAAACTCTAGAAGCTGAAGGATGAGAGCGGGTGGCAGGTCTGAAACGAAAGCTGTATAAATGGCGAGATGGTCGAGTCGGGGGTGGTCCATGGTATGTGTAAAAAGGGGGTATGTGCATAGTATAGATAATGGAAATGTGGAACCTACGAGGACGGACTTGGGCTAAGGGGTTAGGGTGATAGAATGTGAACTCTACCTCACCCTCGTAAGTTGCCCGATGGTCCTCGTATATATATCCACACTCCATTAGGGAGGGGTTGGATCTCGATGCAAGCGAGGCAACGAGCCATCACCTAAAAAGGGCACGGGAGTAAGCAACACATTCACATAATCAATATGAGACTAAAGCATCTAAACATTCACATTTAGACAGATCAACAGATAAAATGCATATACACATGAGCATGCCTTTAATTAATTATCAAGTTATTCTTTCCAATGTGAGTGGCATGATGCATGTTTTCTATCTCGCAATTCCTGAGACTTTCAGTACTAATCAATCTCGGACGTCCATCCAAATACACCATGAGTACTTTCATAGTACAATAATATGTTCCCAGAACGTATGACGAACAAGCTCGATAGGTGATTCACAACAACACTCCTAAAGTGTACGTCACGTTTCCAAAACGTAATAATCACATCATCAGTATCCCTCGATACTAGCCATATTTCAAAAATGTGTCATCAAGTGAGTCATTATCCTTTTGGTACTCCCAGATTACCCTCCTCATGTTCCCAGAACATGAAAAACGATAACTTATCAACCAATCACCTTGCATGAATGCATACATTGCTTAGCCCATTTGATTGGTCTTTAATTATTTTCCATAATTTCCAACATTATTATAACATAATGATGTGATTATCCTCAACATAACAAAATACAGTGCCAACACATGTATAAGTTCAATGTAATTCTTAAACAGGAAAATTTTAAGTTTAAAATAAAAGAAATACAATTAAAATGGTATTTCACGAGATTTTAAACACTAGTCATCGATTACTACGTGTATTTTCTGTAAGAACTACAATCGGTGGGTGAAATAACTAGGAGACAGTAGGAAAACACCTAGAAGGGGGGTTGAATAGGTGTTAAAGAAACCTTGATAGATTTTCGAAAGAAACAAATCGAAACGATTAAAACAAAATGATTTTTACAAAAAAAATATACTGATTAATCGATTAACTTCAGTATTAATCGATTAATGCCGAATCTTACTTTCAAACTAATCGATTAAATAACTTGTTAATCGATTAATGCCGAAAGCAACTTAAAAACTAATCGATTAACAATCGACTTAATCGATTAATCTGAACAATATCTGAAAAATCACTTTTCAATTGAATACGAAAATCAATCAATTAACACATAAGATCAGAGATAAAGCGAAATTGATTAACACCAATATTCTTATTGATTACCTAGGTTATGAAAATGTTTTTCCCAAATCAATTTACACAATTAAGATTCAATTCAATCAATTATGAAAATCAATCTTTTCTAGGTTTTCAACTAAGAACAATATTGAAATGACTTGAATGTAAAGAGTTAAGAGTTTAGAGATACGACACAGTGATTTATCCTGGTTCACTTTCATCCACTTGAAAGCTACATCCAGTCCCCTCTTCAACCAAGAGAGATTCTTCACTATGAGGAATTAGAGTTCTCAAATTACAAGTAAATGCCTCTCAAGACTCCTTTCTTGATAGCCTACAAGAGATACCACACCTTTGCCTTGCAATCCTATTGATGCTCTAATCTAACCTCTAACCTTGCTTGTTGATATCCTCACAACAAGTCTTCCAATTGCTTGATGATGCCTCACACCAAGACTTCCAATTGCTTGATTCACAATCAAGACTTCCAAATGCTTGTTTGCTTGATTCACAACCAAGACTTCCTTTGTTGTAGATAGCTTGCCTTCTTTGCAATGATTACAACTCAAATGAAAAACAAAATAACAATCCTATGAATCTCTTTCAATAGCTATGAAAATATCAACATAAGAGATTTAAAGATTCTTGATCAAAGAATATAAAAGTGAAAGTTTTGATATATGATAGTGAGAGAGAATAGTGTGTCTTGATTCTTTGTAAAATGAATATCAAAATGATGTGTGTTTTTCACAAAGGTTAGGAAAAGGTTTATATAGAATACCCAAATGTTGGAAAACAATAGAAATTGATTTTGCCTTGAAAAGCTTATTTTAAAAACTGATTCTGCACGTGTTAATCGATTAACACATGGCTTAATCGATTAACCACTGTAACATGTGTATTAATCGATTAACCCTAACACATTAATCGATTAGTCACTGCTAAATTCAATTAAAAACTTGTTTTCTCAAAACTAAACCTTTTCTTTCAAACCTTTAAGCCACCTATTGATTTTAGGTTAAGTGAATACTCAAAATATAATATAATCATGACCTTGATAGAGATTCACTACCCTCTAAACACTCTACCCAAACTCATTAAAATAAAAGACTTAATCTTGAGAGACTAAAGATATTACAATAAAATACAAACTAAGTCTTCATGAGCTTGCTCTCTCTTCATCAATGTTGAATGTTGATTTGCTTGTTGAGCTTGAACTTGATCAACAAATTTGTAGCTTGTTCAAAACCTTTGTCATTATCAAAACATTCTCACTAGATCTAACAATCTCCCCCTTTTTGAAAATGACAAACACGTTTTGAATTTGTTTGAAGTTGTTGATGCTTGAACCATTTGATCACTTGAGAGACTCTTGCTCCCCCTCAATAAATGCTTTTGACATTTGAAATCCAATTGAGATAAGCTTGATTCTCCCCCTATCTTCAACAACTTAGCTCAACCTATATAAAAACAAACAAAACAATCTCTTCTCCCCCTTTTGGCATTATCAAAAAGTAATATATTGAAATATAAAATTCTAAGCCAAAATAAGAGAAATCAACATTCATTTCTTCACAACATTGATACCAATTGCAATTAATGATACCAAATGTAAAACTAAAGATCTATACTTTGAATTGTGATACCAATTGGAAAGAGATATAACAATGAAATATAATACCAATTGTAACTAAAGAGTTATCATATCACTTAACAAAGTAGAATATCAATTGTAAAGAAATATCACAATAATCACAATAGCATGATAAACATCTAATAATCACACAATGATACCAATTATGAATTTTGTAGAAGTAATACCAATTGTCAAAGACTAATAGCAAGATTAGAATATACCAAATGTAAGTCCAATTGTGAATGCTTGCTATCTCTTGTAAGAAATTCACTTGATACCAATTGTGAATGTCCAATAATATCAATTTTACCAAAATGTAGGAGTTTCACTTGAGATTTGAAGAAGCAAATAATGAATAACACTTGTAAGCCTTTTGCTCTTCAATCACACCTACAAAACAATCATGCTTTGCCTTTTGGTATCCAAATAGTCTTGGATCCATTTTTGTTAGTTAAGGGATTTTCACCCTTCTTAATGTAAGATCCATGAAGAATGTTTTCATAAATGCCAAAAGGTTTTGAACAAGCTTAAATGTGTTGATCAAGTTCAAGCTCAACAATCAACAACAAACATCAAGTGCTAAAGAGAGAGCCAACTCATGAAGACTTAGTTTGGTAGTTTGTGTTTTATTGTTTTATCTTTTGCCTCTTAAGTCTCTTAGTTTATGAGTTTAGGTAGAGTTCTTAGAGGGTAGTGAATCTCTTTTGATTTCATGATTATATCATATTTTGAGTATTCACTTTTCCTAAAATCAATAGGTGGCTTAAAGGTTTGAAAGAAAAGGTTTAGTTTTTGAGAAAACAAGTTTTTAAGTGTTTTTTGAACTGACTACTCGATTAGCCACTTGTTTACTCGAGTAGAATTTTTGTGTCTTGCGCAAATACTCGATTAAGGGGCTGATTACTCGAGTAGAATTATTCAGCCTTGCGTAAATACTCGAGTAGTAACTTAAATACTCGAGTAGTGAACACTTATTACACTTGTTACTCGAGTAATGACCTTATTACACTTGTTACTCGAGTAATGACTTGGCTACTCGAGTAACACGAGCTGTAACTGTTTTTAAATGAGTTTTTCACTTCTCAAAAGCACTTCTAACCATTCCTAACTTTTGGGTATTCTATATAAACCTATTCCTAACCTTTGTGATTAATGAGAACACTTTCATAATCAATTTTACAAAGAATCAAGCCACTCTATTCTCTCTCACTTTCTCAAGATCAAAGCTTTAACTTTTACATTCTTTGATCAAGAACCTTGAATCTCTCATGTTGATATTTTCATAGCTTTTGAAAGAGATTCATAGGATTGTTATTTTGTTTTCATTTGAGTTGTAATCTTTGCAAGAGGCAAGCTATCTACAACAATTGGAAGTCTTGGTTGTAAATCAAGCAAAGTTATTTGGAAGCCTTGATATGGCATTTCATCAAGCACTTGGAAGCCTTGTTGTGTTAACAAGCAATTGGAAGTCTTGTAGTGAAGCAAGCATTTGAAGTCTTGTTGTGGGGTATCGACAAGCAAAAGAGAAGAGGTTAGATTAGATATCAATAGGGTTACAAGGCAAGGGTGTGGTATCTCTTGTAGGCTAGCAAGAAGGGAGTCTTGTGAGGCATTTACTTGTAATTTGAGAAACTCTAATTCCTCATAGTGAAGAATCTCTCTTGGTTGAAGAGGGGACTGGAGTAGCTTTCAAGTGGATGAAAGTGAACCAGGATAAATCACTGTGTCGTATCTCTAAACTCTCTACTCTTTACAATTTTTGTTATTAATTGTGTTCTTGGTTGAAAACCTAGAAAAAGTGATTTTTCATAATTGATTGAATTGAATCTTAATTGTGCAAAATTGATTTTGGGAAAATCATTTTCATAACTAGGTTAATCAATAAGATATTGGTGTTAATTGTTTCCGCTGAATCTCTGGTTATATGTGTTAATTGATTGATTTTCGTATTTGATTGAAAAGTGATTTTTCAATATACAGAGGCATTAATCGATTAGTTCATGTCATTAATTGATTAAGGCTAAAGAATTTTTGTGAAAATCATTTGTTTTAATCGTTTTGATTTGTTTCTTGCGAAAATCTTTCAAGGTTTATCTAACACCTATTCAACCCCCCTTCTAGGTGTTCTCCTAGTGTATCCTAGTTGTTTCACCCACCGATTGTAGGTTTTCACAATTGGTATCAGAGCTCGGTCGAAAGACACGAGCATAGAGCTTTTTCGTTAAGATCCTTGAGAAACTACAATGGGTTCTACGAATCCTTTTGGTGGTGAAGGTGCTTCAATAAATCGCCCTCCTATGTTTGGTGGAGAGGGTTATGGTTATTGGAAAATTAGGATGAGAATCTTTATAGAAGCTATAGATGTGAACATTTGGGAAGCCATTGAAAATGGTCCTCATATTCCCTCAAAAGATGTAGAAGGTGTGCTTACACTTACTCCCAAAGATAAGTGGACCGGTGATGATAAAAGGAAAATTCAATATGATTTAAAAGCAAAGAATATCATCACCTCTGCTTTATCTTATGATGAGTTCTTTAGAGTCTCCCAATGTCGTGATGCCAAAGAAATGTGGGACACCTTGCAAGTCACACATGAAGGCACTAGTGAAGTTAGGCGTGCTAGATTAAATTCTTTGATGCATGAATATGAATTGTTTTGTATGTTGCCTAATGAATCTATATGTTTTATGCAAAAACGTTTTACTCATATTGTTAATCATCTCATTGCTCTTGGTAAAACTTTCGTGAATTGTGAACTTGTTAACAAAGTTTTAAGATGTCTAAGTAGGGAATGGCAACCCAAGGTTACCGCAATTGTTGAATCAAAGGACTTGGACACCATGGACTTAGCAACACTTTTCGGAAAGCTACAAGAACATGAAATGGAGCTTGGACGTTTGCAAATGCATGAAGAGTCGGATAAGTACAAAGAAAGAAAAGGAATTGCTCTTAAAGCTCAAAGGTCATATAAAAAGGAAGAGAGTTCCGATGATGATGATGATAATGAAGATTCCGATTCGGACATTGATGAAGAGGAGATGAAGCTTCTACTAAGAAAGTTCAATAAGATTCTAAGGAGAAAAGGAAGGTTGAACAAGAACAAAAGTAAAGAGAAGGATCCCCCACACTACAAGACCAAGACAACAAAAGAAGGAATAGTTTGCCATGAATGTGGAAAGCCCGGTCATCTCAAGTACTCATGCTCTAAGTATCTCAAGAAGAAGGAGAAAGAAAAGAAATCTAAAAGAGCATACATAGTTTGGAATAGTGATGATGAAAAAGACAAGAAAAGCACATCAAATAGTTCTTCGGATGATGAAGATGTTGCTTGTCTCAATTTGATAACTCTAGTAGATGATGAAGAAAGTTCAAATGATGAATCAAGTGAGCAAAGCTATGAAAGCGATGTAAGTCTTACTAAATCCGAAATTTTTTCTAAATATGAAATGTTATATAATGCTTATGAAGAAATGCATAAACAATTTAAGAAACTAGCTTTGAAAAACATTGAAAGAAAGAAGCTCATTTTGAAACATCAACAAGAGATTTTAGAACTTCAAAAACAAGTTGATGAGCTTAATCTTGAAAATGAAACCCTTGATCTTATATATGCTAGTTCTTCTTGTGATTGTGCTAGTAGATTGAATATTGTGGTTGATTGTGAGGATTGCAAGTTGCTTAAAGATGAAAATGCTATTTTGAAAAATAAGCTTTGCAAGTTTCACAAATGGTGACATTAGATTGCGCACATTGTTAAATTTTCAAAGAGAAAATTCAAACAAGTTTGGTTTGGGTTATACTAATGCTAACAGTAAATCTCATAGAAATGTTGTTGATTTTTCAAAGGTTGATTTTTCAAATGCACCAACATGTTTCTATTGTGGTACTCATGGACATACTTCAAATGTGTGTTATATTAAAGTGCATGGTATACCTAAAGAAAAGTTTGTTTGGGTGAAAAAGGGTGAGAGTCCCTACACTAACAAAAATGGGTCCAAAACCATTTGGATACCAAAAAGCAAAGCATGATTGTTTTTGTAGGTATGATTGAAGATGCAAATGAAGGTCTATACACATTTCTTCAAATCTCAAGTAAAAGTCCTACAAATTGGCACAATTGATATTGTTGGACATCTTCAATTGTTATGAAGAAAAGATCCTACAAATTGGTAACATTTGATATTGTTAGATATTACTCATAATTCTCTCAATTGGTACTATTCTCAATTGATATTATACAATTGGTATTTGTTTATTCACAATTGGTATTATTTCTCTTGATGTGATATTGTTTATACTATTGAGAAAATACTATTGGTATCAAGTTCTTACAATTGTTTTACAATTAGTATTACAATTGGTATACAATGTGTTATAATTGATATCATTGAGTAATCATTATATTTCAATTGGTATATATTTCTTTTTGATAATGCCAAAGGGGGAGAAATATGATGTTTTGAAAAAGGGGAGAAATATTATGTTTTGACCATTTTGGGGAGAAATGAAATGATATGTTTGGAGAAAGGTTTGTTTTGTTGTTTTTATGTAGGTTGAGCAAAGTTGTTGTAGATAGGGGGAGAATCAAGCTTTTATCTCAATTGGGAGAATCAAGCTTTTATCTCAATTGGAATTCAAATGTCAAAAGCATAAATTGAGGGGGAGCAAGAGTCTCACCAAGTGATCAAATGGTTCAAGCATCAACAACTTCACAACTTCAAAACATGTTTGTCATTTTCAAAAAGGGGGCGATTGTAAGATCCATGAAGAATGTTTTGATAAATGCCAAAAGGTTTTGAACAAGCTTAAATGTGTTGATCAAGTTCAAGCTCGACAAGCAACAACAAACATCAAGTGCTAAAGAGAGAGCCAACTCATGAAGACTTAGTTTGGTAGTTTGTGTTTTATTGTTTTATCTTTTGCCTCTCAAGTCTCTTAGTTTATGAGTTTGGGTAGAGTTCTTAGAGGCTAGTGAATCTCTTTTGATTTCATGATTATATCATATTTTGAGTATTCACTTTGCCTAAAATCAATAGGTGGCTTAAAGGTTTGAAAGAAAAGGTTTAGTTTTTGAGAAAACAAGTTTTTAAGTGTTTTTTGAACTGACTACTCGATTAGCCACTTGTTTACTCGAGTTGAATAGGTGTTAGATAAATCTTGAAAGATTTTCGCAAGAAACAAATCAAAACGATTAAAACAAATGATTTTCACAAAAATTCTTTAGCCTTAATCGATTAATGACATGAACTAATCGATTAATGCCTCTGTATATTGAAAAATCACTTTTCAATCAAATACGAAAATCAATCAATTAACACATATAACCAGAGATTCAGCGGAAACAATTAACACCAATATTCTTATTGATTAACCTAGTTTTGAAAATGATTTTCCCAAAATCAATTTTGCACAATTAAGATTCAATTCAATCAATTATGAAAAATCACTTTTTCTAGGTTTTCAACCAAGAACACAATTAATAACAAGAATTGTAAAGAGTAGAGAGTTTAGAGATACGACACAGTGATTTGTCAATGAGGGCTTATATAGCCAAATTGACAATGCATGAAGCTTGACACTAGTCCTCCACTAGCTTTGGGAGTGATTTCGTGTCGAATTATGGATTAAACCATGTGATTACTCATCAAACGCACTAACCCTAGGTTCTGCTGCACCATGGTAATCGATTACTATTGGGTTTGGCCTCAAAATCTCGAGAGGGGGGGTGAATCGAGTTTTATTAATTTATTGCAAAAGCACTTACAATTTAAAAATTACTTTTGCGTTGAAGAGATTAGACGTTTGAGATGGAGAGCGAATTCGATTGATAATAAAATAAGAGTAGCGCGGAAACGTAAATAAACAAAAAATGTGGAAATTAAAAGAGATAGGGATAGAAAAGCTTGCACCAGGAATTTTTATACAGGTTCAGCCTTCCCATCGAAAGGCCTAGTCCAGTCCCCAAGCGACCCGCTTGAGATTTCTATAGCCAGCAATTGAGCCGCACCCAATTACAACCAGAGCACCCCGCACACTACTAGGAACCTTCGTTCGCTAGGGGCCTCAATATCACACAAGGGTTCCTCACCCTATAAAGGAATACAATCCTTCACACCTAGGGAAACACTCCCTACGATCTACGATTCAAGTACAATATGATGTGAGTGATTACAAAAGTATAGTGTGTTCTCAACAACACGGATACAACAATAATATCTCTATGACAATGAAGTCTTTTAGCGAGAAGTTGCAAGGCCAACAAGGTTTTGTTCTTCAAAAATGTATGAACGTGAAAACCAGAGAAAAGTTGGAGAAGAAGAGAAAGAACGTGAATATCAGAATGTCATAATGAATAATCTAAATTGTGTAGAAGTGATTTTCTATTTCTTTTTAAAAGTTAAAACTTTTGGTAAAAAAAAAATATTTAGGACAACAAATTAAAATCAATTTTAAAATCAGAATAAAATAAAATATGATTTTGTAATAAGATAGAATAGGTTTTTAAATCAAATACATATCAACTAGATTTAAGAAAATAAATCAAGGATTTGATTTAAAACAATTAAGGAAATAATTCAAAAATAAAATCAAATTCGAATTTCGAAAATAAATCAGAATCAATTAAGTAAAAACAAATCTGGAAATAAATCAAAATGATTCTGACACGTTTTTCAATAAAATTTGAGGTAATCGATTACTTCATAATGGTAATCGATTATCACGTTAAAAATAGAAACTTTGAAAACCTTTTGAAAAACCATTAATCGATTATCACATGCATGCAATCGATTACTTCACTTCTGTTTAGTATATGATGCAACTCATATAATCGATTATCACTAATCTAATAATCGATCACTGAGCTTCTGATTTTTGTATGATGCAACATCATGTAATCGATTACTACAAAGCAATAATTGATTACATTGCTTCTAGAAAATGTATGATGCAACATTTTTAATCGATTACTTGATGCAGGTAATCGATTACTATTATTCAAAAAGTAATGGATTAGTCAAGTTCACATAATCGTTTACACACACTTTGGTTTTTCTGTGATGCAACAAAGTTAATCGATTAATTCAAGAAGGTAATTGATTTCTCCTTCTTGCACTTGTAAAAATAGATTTTCATAACATAAAAACATCCATAGTTGTTTCATCAATCGTTTCCGCAGAAACTAAGTTAGAAAACTGATTTTCACGAAAACTCTTTTTCTTCTCCTTTTAGTGAAAAACTCATTGGCCTTTTAACTCATTAAGAACATAAGACTTCATTACCTTACAACATGTCCTAAGGGATAGGGATTAAAGTCTTCTATTTGCTTGAGCCTTCAACTTGAGCTTGAAAGGACTTGTGATAGCATTGCTTGATTCTTGAGTTTGTTATCATCAAAACTTTAACCTTTAATTCTTCTTGAAGTCCATGAGAGAGCTTGACTTCCAACAATTACTGCATCGTGGTAATCGATTACCACGACTAAAATTTCAAAAATTCATATTTTAATTCATTTCTCTCCATCAACCTTTCAAATATTGCATTTAGGTCCTAAACTATAATTAGTGCTTCATGCACATATATAATTAGTGCTTCATGCACATATAATGTACAAAATAAAACACTAATTAAAATAAAACTAATCAATTATAAAAACTTTATAATTAATTATTATTAATCAGGAAAAATTTGGGGTGTTACACCCCTCGAGAATATGCAGTTTTATGAAATTAAAGCTTTAGCCCCTCAAAGAAATGTCTTCGAAATACTGGATTGAAGTAAATAATTAGAGAGGAACTTAAGAAACAAATAATATAAATTAAGATGAGCTAGATGTAACATCCCCAATTTCCAATGTCCGTTTAGAATGGTTTTTAGAGGTAAATTAGTATGTGCTTAAGTGTTTAGAATGTAGTATTTAGCTAAGAGTAGGTTTATATGATGTAGAAATAGGTTAGAATAGATTTAGAATGTAGAGAAAGGAATATGTTAGGTTAAACTCGTGGTTTAGAAAGGTTATTTAAGAACTAGGAGCATAGGACTTTAAGAAATTAGGAATAGAAGATCCATAACTCTAAACCCAAATTCCACCGTTGGATGTGAAGATAAGTGTCTTAGGAATCTTGCCTCAAAATTTGAGCAAGATCCGACGGTTAACGAAAAAGTTATGACACTTGGAAGTGCAAAGGAATGGTGGATTGAACCAGTTAATCGATTAAGCCTTGAGTTAATCGATTAAGACCTGAATGATGCACACGACTTAATCGATTAAGCATGAGGTTAATCGATTAATGTCTGAAAGTTGATTTTGGCCAGAATTACACTGGTTAATCGATTAACCACCCAGTTAACCGATTAACCACTGCAGAATCAGCCTAATAAACTCGTTTTTGAGCCATTTTTCACAAAGTTTCCTCTATCTTCCACACGAATTCTCTCTTCTCCTTTCCTAGGGCTTTTGATTTCTCAAGCAACCAGTCAAAAGATCAACAAATTAAAACCCCAAATCATCACCCTAACACTCCCTCATGCTTTTCCCTCTCTCAATTCCCAATTTCCTCCCTTTCTCACAAAACCCCCAAATTAACCCTAAGCCCCAAAGTGTGCAATTGGTCAATTGGAGTTTCAAAATAATCCTAGGAGCTTGAGGAGCCATAGGAATCAAGAGAGGAAGAATTTAGGAGCCTGGATTAGAGTCGGTGTTGGTGCTCCCTCAAATTTTCATCCTTCTCCTCTTCTCTTCAAGAGGTAAGGGGTGTACTTTGGGTTTAGCATTAGAGAATTGGTTTAATTATAGTAATAGAGTTATAAAAAGGTGTATTTATTGTTTGGTTAGGATGATGATTAGGAGGGTAGAGTTTAGTTGGAAAACCCTAAGTTTAATTGATATGTCAACTACGTATGCTTATATTAATGATCTGGAAATTGTTATTGTTTCATGATTATTATTATTATTAAAATATAACGTGTATGATCATGAATTGTAAAATGACATTCAAATAGCTATGCATTAATAGGGCCAAGCCTTTCTCAATTGAATTTGGACCAAAACAAATGATATTTTCTAAAGGACAAAAAGGGCTTTGAATTCAATTGAGAAATACTTAGATTATTGGATCATGCATGGAGTAAAGGTGGACGTTAGGAGTAGGGGAAAAACACACGTTGTTTTCGATTGATGAGGGCAAAAGTAAATTACTGGAATTATTATGGAGAACTTTGATCCTGCAAAGGATACGGGTTTGCTTCCCGTATTGGGGATTGGTTCTACGCAAACCATAGTAATTCCATTACTTGGGCTTGTTTTGGCCAGTCGAGGGTGATTTCTGCTAAAGCCAATTTGGGCGAATCAATCCAAATTGTATGACGAACCTTAGAGGGGTGAAGTACTGTGCAAGCAAGCAAGACGAACCCTAGAGGGGTGAAGTGCGGTATGATGAACCCTATAGGGGTGAAGTACTTCGATTGAGAAATGCTTACTCCTGGTCGGTTTTTCCCCAGAGTAGAGGGTGTATGTGAGGATATATGTATTGTTATTGAAAAAAGGGAAAAGTGTTATAGGTACATTGTGTGAGGAACCCTCCTCGGGGAGAACGTGAAGCACAATGTACCCAATTGTTAAAAAGTGTTAAAAGTGTTAATTGTTATTGTTAAAAGTGTGCAAGTGAAAGTGTAACATCCCGAATTTTAATTCTAATAATAATTAGAATAATATTAATATTTGGAAGCAAGGATTATCCTAAGAGGGATTTAAAATGATGGATTAGGAATTCTTTGAGTGCTATAAAGGAGTCAAGGAGCATTGGCATCGAAAAGCGAATTTAAAGAAGACCAAACGAGTGTTAAAATCGGTGTTTTCGGTGTTTTAAATACGCTATATTAGGAAAATCAAAATAAAAGATTTACATCTCTAAACATGAATTCCACCGTTGGATATGAAGATAATGATTTTAGGAAGCTTGCTTTCAAATTTGAGCAAGATCCGACGGTTAACGAAGAAGTTATGTCGATTTGAAGCAGGAAGAAAATAAAAGGAAAATAGAAAAATGAATTAATGGGGAACTGAGTAAAATACTCGAGTATTCTGAGGAATACTCAAGTCTTTCGTGCTGACAGTGAAAAAAATATATAGGGGATCAACCCCATTTCACCCCAAACCCATTTCTTTCTCCCCCTCAACCCCTCCACCACGAACCACCACCGGAGCCGCCCAAGACCGCCACCTGTGTGGCCCTCCTCCTCCCTCAAGGCACACCCCTCCCTCTCTCCTCTCTCCTAACCTTTATCTCTCCTTGCTCTCTTTCTCCCTCTCCTCCTCTTTCCTCCGGCGGATCCGTCGCCACACGATCCACCACCGCCGCCCCGACCCAGGTCACAGCCACCATCAAAAACCCCTTTCCTTCTCTCCCCTATGGCCTTGCTTTCTCTCTCTCCCTCCCGAACCATCTCTCAATCTCTCTCTCCTCGGATCTCACCAGCGTCGTTACCGACCGTGATCGCACCGAGCTTGTGTTGGGGACCCCGAGGCTTGAAGCTTTTGCCTGGATCCAGCCGCGATCGTTCTCGCTAACGAAGAGCAACACCGACGCCGTCATCGTCGCCGAGCCACAACCCAGGTTCTTTTTAAAAGAAAGCCCGAGGTAAGAAGGGTCGTATTACCTCTACTTAAAGAGTAGATTCTAGGATTCTATAGTAGTGACTAAGAATAGGATGATTAAGAAATATGTTAATGAACCTTAGGGTAGTCCCCGCTGACATAAATGAAGTATTTAGAAATATTAATGAAGACCTCGACTTAGGGAATAAAATGTGTACGTGTAGGACAAGGTCCGGAACGAATGAGTATATTTAGGATATTAAATTAGTTAATATTGAACGAAAATGTAGAAAAGTATACACTATAACACAAGGGAGAAGTTAAGGAAAAACCAACTAAACTTGGGAGTAACAGAATAAAAGGGCAAATGTAATAGGTATAAAGACTAGAACTAATAAGCTGAAAAATAATAAGTAAAATAGTAAGTGAGGATTTAAATGGGATAAAAGAGGGATTAGAATGTGGAATAAGGAATACGTGCAGAGTCGAATATGGGAATAGAAACAAAATAGTGAATTAGATGTAAAAGAAAATAGATAACCGGTAAAAGAAATTAATAAAAAGATACTAAAGCAAAGAGAGAGTGAGTTGTTAGGGAAGCTAAATAAAGTGTTGTACTAAGATATGGAAACTAAGCTAAGTTAAAAAGGGTATTTAATTAAAATAGAGTAATGAAATAAGAATAATAAGTAAATAAAAGTGTGAGACAAAGGTATCATTGGAATAACTAAGAATTTGAAACGGGAATCTAAAATATAACGACTATATCAAAGCTAAGTGGAGTTAGATGTAAACTAGAGTAATTAATAAAAAGAATAAGGAAAGAGGAAAAGGGAGAGAAGAAGAAAAAGAAAAGAAAGAGAACAAAGAAATCACTAAGAACTAGTAACGAGAGTTAAAAATATAAAGTATTAACCAGGCTCAGTAGAGTTAATTAAAAGTAAGAATAAATTAGTAAAGAGAAACATTTAAATATAAGAAGATAAAATAAGGGTTAAGAAATTAAAAGAATTAAAGAGAACTAAGGAACTAAAAGTAAAGAGAAAAGACTAAGACGAATTAATGATGAGAAAGAAAATAAAAGATAATCGACGCAGGATGGTCGTGGTGACCCTGTGGCCTAATAAAAATAAATGTTAATCGGCACAGGATGGTCGTCGTGACCCTGTGGCCTAATAAATATAAATGATAATCGGCGCAGGATGGTCGTGGTGACCCTGTGCCCTAATAAAAATAAATGATAATTGGCTCAGGATGGTCGTGGTGACCCTGTGGCCTAATAAATATAAATTGTAATCGTCGCAGGATGGTCGTGGTGACCCTGTGGCCTAATAAATATAAATTATAATCGTCGCAGGATGGTCGTGGTGACCCTGTGGCCTAATAAATATAAATTATAATCGTCGCAGGATGGTCGTGGTGACCCTGTGGCCAATTGATAAATGTAAAAGAAAAAGAAAAGACAAAGTAAAAGAAAAGAATAGGAAAGGAAAGCGACTAAGGAATGAGATAAAATGAATTTGAAGGCTAAGAGTGGAAGTGTGAGAATAATTGGAGAACTAAAAGAAAGATAATTATATGGATATTTATGAGTAACTAATATCAATAATAGGGTAGGCTTAGTTTATTTCTATGTCTCTTGTAGAATTTATCTTTTTAAGTTCTGTGTAATGCTACCCTTCTTGCTATATTTTTGCAGGTACTGAAGTGGAGCTTACATTGGACATGGCCGAGCAGGATTTTCATTCCACTACGTGGAATGTATATTATTTAATATGAGTGGACAACTAATTTTGTAATTTTAGAATATGTAATAGTCGTGCCCTGAAGCTTGTACTAATCGGGCGTTAGGAGCTGATCTGTTTATTGCACTGTTGTTTTTTATATTTTTTAAATATTTCTGAACTGACAGGTTTTAAGAAGAAAAATTTTGGGAAGTCCGGAAAACAGAGGAAACTCTGCCGGATTTCCGTAAAACCTTTTAAAGAAATTAAGTTTTTAAAATAATTTTCAAACTCTGATTTTGTTTAAAAACCTATAAATTAACTAATTAATGTGAGGGTGTTAAAGAAAGGGAAAGTGTGAGTGCATTGTTATAGGCGATTTAGTTCATTGAATCCGATCAAAGTGTTAAAGTTATTAAAATGAAATGAAATGTTTAATATCAGATTCGAGAATTAAACCACCTAAGTGCGACGTTAGCAGGGCATAACCATGTGATTGTGCATTATAGCATTATATTAAAGCATTATACCCTCTATATTTATAGTTATTAAACTGAGCAGTGTTGTGGTGCCTTATTTGTTAACTGAATTGTGAATTGTTTAATTGTTATTGTTTGTATATGAATATGCCTCCTTATGATTTATTACTGTTTTTAAACGTTTTCTTTGATCTAGATTTCAAAGTACTCACCCTTACAGTGGACATATTAGGTACACCAACGATTCAGGCACAAAAGGGAAAGGCCGAGAACGGTATACTCATAGAAGAGAGTATATTGGTATAAGTGACCCAAGGGTCACGAAGTTGGAGCAACCATTCCTAGGTCCTGTTTTGTAATACATAGATTTTTGTAAATGTAATTGTAATTAATGATTTTATTTTGTTTAAGCATTTTGTATATTTGAAGAAGTATATGTATATCCTTTATTTTGATAAGTTTTAAAGTACGTCATAGAATAGTTTTCAATGAATCGAAATTTATATTTTATTTTATTTAGACTGGTCTGGACCTGACAGGTTTAATTTTATTCGGGGAAAAGTGCGATTTTCAAAGGAAACTCTGTCGAAAATTTTTTAAACCCCGAACATTTTCTTTAATAAATATTATTTAAAAGTAATTTCTTTAAGTATAAAAAGTAGGATGTTACAATATGGTATCAGAGCAATGGTTGCAATCCTCGGCCGCTAAGTATGGATTTTCCTACTTCCAAAGAGTTACTCCACATGAGAGTAACTAGTAGGTAATTGATTAAATAGTGCACATTAGTGTTTCATGCATGCATCATAAGTGGGAATGAGTATAGTTTAGTAGGGTGATTTATAGTTTAGTAATCACAGAAGTGTATCTTCAATTTAAAGTGGGCTAACTAAATTTTTCAAAGTATAACTTTGTTGTATTTAGAAATGGACAGAAAGTAGAGACTAAGGGAAAGGAAAACTCCCAACGGGACAGAGCATGAAATTGCTACCCCACCGGGAAGTACTAACTCTTAGTTTTGAATTAATCTCCTCTATTTCAAATATGACAAGGGATTGAGATTTCACTTTAAGATGAAATTTCAAAGCCTTCTTTTGAATCGAAGATGAGTCATTTCCTTATTTGATTGGAACTCAAGTAGTATGAAAACAATTTTATCGCCAATGCAATATAGAATCGAGAAGGATACCTCGCATTTTGTATTCATTGGTAGATGACATCGTTAAGTCCTTGAATCCAACCAAATAAGTGTCGGAATTATTTTCTAAGTCTAAGGATAGGAGCGGTACTAGAAGTTGTCTAGTTTACACTCCGAGCATTCTTTATTAGAGTGCGCAGCAGAAGTGAATAGGTGTTAACCCATAGCAATTGCCTTTAATTGTGATTACTAAGTGTCGCCTTAGTAAGACCTAATTGCCTTCTACATTTCCACATTATATTTTGGTGATAAATGTACTCTGATGTCTGAAGTATTAAAGTGCTTTTGCAACAAAATTTTTCTAAGACTCTATTATCGAAAAGTTTTAGTACTACGACTTGAAATGAATGTCAAGTACAATAATGTTTTGATATTTTTAAAAGTATGGAATTGATTCAAACTCTGATAATTGATTGAATGTCGCAACACTAATTTTCAAGAAAGTTTTACTCGTAAAATAAATTCCTAACTGATTGAGTGATAGTGTAATTTACTCGTAAGTTACACAATTTATCAATTGATAGGAATTTAATAAAGGCGACATAAGTCAATTTGAACTTTCAAACTAAAATGAAAGGAAAGGCATTCACTAGAATTTAGAAAAAGTGAATGACATTAAATTTTGACCGGAGAATCAGTTCCTTTTATTTGAGTTTGACGATTATAGAGAATTCTTATTTTCTTTGTTAAAGGAATTCTCCAAACTTTGGAATCAGTTCTAATGGATGTGAAATGATTTTGAAAACTTATGAATGATTTGAACTTGCAAGTGCTTGACGTGTCTTTTTCTAAACAATGATTTGGTTTAAGTTTTAAATGAACATAATTTACAAAAGTATAAAGTGTTTTTCCTCATTTTAAAGAAAATGCAAAATTCTTGAAAATTCTTTTATCACCAAGTACCATACCTTTTTCACCGAAGTTGGTACTTCATTGTTTCTATTTGTAATGCGGAAGTGGAAAATGCGACGTGAAGGTAGTAAGGTGAGTTAAAGGTAATATGGCTACCCTAGAGTTAAAGTCTAGTTTAGAACTTGAACCAGAGTAATGGATGTTTTTCTTTCTTCCTTTAAGTTCATATAGAACTTCAAGGAATTTGTTGTACTCATTGAACAAACTGTATTCCAGGAGTGCAAACCATTTTCAAGCCATTATTAACTCTTCCATGGAATCTAGTTTGTGAAAGTTAAAGTTCTAGTCTTAACATCCATTATAAAAGTTGTAGAACCAAAGTCTAGTTAGTAATAGGGAAGTCTCAACTAGGATTTGAGGGTAAGTCTTAGTTGTGAGATCTTTAAACCTAAGGAACCAATTAGGAAACCTTAAACCTTAGTAAGATTAGTGAGCGTAGTATTAATTGAAGTCTTGCATTGTAGAGTTCTCTAGGGTTGAGTGTAGGACCCCAATAGTTTTCATTCATAGACTGGGCGGTAGAAGCTAGGTTCGATTGGGTTGAGTCTTAGAGTTGTAGGCATAGGTATGTAGGCATATAGACGTGCATATAGGAAGCGAGTTTTAAAATGTCTTCGAACGCTGGAATTTTATATATATGTGTTTACGATTTTTTTTTAACTTATTAGGACTATATGTTAAGTCCAATTGTTTTCATGAACCTTTTCTTACGATTTTGGGTAATCCCCAAATTTCAAATTCTTTCAAGTACTATATATATATAGATATGTATTATTTCAAATCGATTTTTGACTAAGATTATCTTCTACCTTCTATTGGAAATGATTTTTGTAACACTCCTTGTATATCATCTTACTTTATAAGAAAAGTAATAAGTTTATGATTACTTGGACTTGTTATTGTTGGAAAAAGATCTGAAAATAAGAATTATCCCTTCCCTTGAAAATTTATTTTCACAAACACTTGATTAATGATGAAGGTGACTAGAAAAATCAGAGTTTGCAGAAACATAGTATAATCATCATATTACATTCCCAAAATATATCAAGTATAACAAGTCCATTAATACCAAATAAGTATTATTATGAAACCGAATTCCTCTTATGATACCTCTTTCCAAAATATGTATCATATAAATTTTATTAAAAATAGAATTGTTATAGAGCTGGTCACTGGTCCTTTGTCCAAACATCCTTCTGGTCGGATCCTCGATATCTGCACAACAGGTTCCCAACCCACACTTTCTACACTCTGCATGCACCTAAGGGACAACTTCTTTTTTTTAACATACCTGATGGAATGTCGATTAAGATCAATTATGCTTGTGGGAAAAAGTATCATGTTCCAATAAAAGGATTGGGAAAGTATTAACAACAGTTTAACTCTCTGAGGGAAA
Source organism: Crotalaria pallida (assembly GCA_037953625.1). Taxonomy (NCBI): domain Eukaryota; kingdom Viridiplantae; phylum Streptophyta; class Magnoliopsida; order Fabales; family Fabaceae; genus Crotalaria; species Crotalaria pallida. The sequence continues at coordinate 86,407,540 of CM075649.1, forward strand.
ATATTGGATGCACAAAATAAGATTATTGGTTAATCTTAGTGTATAATCACATAATAAGATTATTGGTTAATCTTAGTGTATAATTTTATGTGCATACATGCATGGTGAAAGGTTGGGGATAATTCGGTGGTGACTGGCTCGATGACACATTTTGGTAATGTGGGCAGCATTTGGGAATGCCGTTACATCTTGGTGACGTTGTGTGCACACTATCCGAGCAGTTCCACAATACATGTTGGTCATGTATGCGAATTATTAGAATGAACGTTCAATGGACAATGGAATTGGGAGACATGCATCATTACTCATAATTAATGGAATTATTATAAATGAAATACACATGTTCATTTACATTTGCATTTGCATTGGATGTTTGTAACTGGAAATTGTTACATGCTTTATTTATTCTTATTCGATTATGTGGATTATGTGCTTACCCCTTATTGCCCATGTTAGGTGATGGCACGCTATCTAGCTTGCATCGAGTTGCGCCCGCTCCCTAGTGGAGTGTGGTACTACGAGGACCACAGAGCCACGTTCGAGGGTGAGGTGGAGGTGACTCTATACCACCCCAACCCTTTGGCTCGTGTCCGTCCTCGTAGGTTTCGCATCCCTATTATCTATACTTTGCATGTACCCCCTTTCTATACTTATCATGGACAACCCCTGACTCGACCTGCTCGTCGCTTTCACTCTTTCCGTTTTCGAGCTGCTACTAGATCTCATCCCTCTGCTTCTCGAGTGATTCGAGAAGAGACTCCTATACCTAGTCCGATGAGTCCGGTTCATGGGACACCTTCAGCGGACCCAGTGCCCAGTGGGAGGGTACCCACTCAGTCGGAGGAGGTAAAGGAGGATCCTGAGGAGGGTGAGGATGAGGACGAGCCAGTCGAGCACTCCACTGGGAGCTAGTGGGGAGTTGGGGATCCACCAGGTGATGCATAGTATAGATGATTAGGATGTGGGACGGGTGGAGCAGCTGCTGGAGACTCCGGAGATCATGCTATGGAGGAGGATCACTGGACCACTTTTGGGATTTCATATTTTGCTCTATATATATTGTACATATTTTTGGGAGATCTCAGTGACGTGGTCCTATCTTTTAGTTTTATATTATGGACTTGTATTTTGTACAAACCTGCTATCTCGACTTGACTTGGATGTATGTTGACTCTTTTTATGGATGATATATATATATATATATATCTATTTTCTTTCTATAAATAGTTGTACATGTGAATTATCAAGTCAAGGTCTCTATTTTCCGCTTACTCTGATAATTACGGTATTTCACTTTAATAAAAAAAATGAAATGATTTCATAAATTCTCTGGAAAGATTTTTAATAACCACAAATGAATACCAAGTTATTTTACAAGAGCTTTATAAAAAAGATTTTTATTATATCTCTTCTCGAGCAAGTCCATATATTCTATTCAAATAAACAATAACAGAGAAATTCTTTTTAATAAAGTAGTATAATAAAGGAACGTTACACATTCCATCAGTGGTAATAGCCCTCGCTGTCCAGCTTAAGTTTATGCACTCCGTTATTAATTAGTAAGATTTCCTTTGTAAGAAACTTTAGCCTTTAATTAACTTAAGACTTGGAATTTGCATCTTTGAAGTTTTCCGCTTATAAACGTGCCACACTTATAGGATGTAATTCTTTGAATCCCTAAGGGATCCTACTTAGGTTCCCAAAGAATCACATTCTATTCTCTTTTAGTATCAAATATTAAAATTTTCACTTAGAGGGTCTCACCTCTTGAGAAGAAGCTTGAGATGAGAGTGTTCGCAGCGAGATCGAGACCACTTTCCCTCAGGTCGGAAAGGAAGGAACTGCTCTGATACCATAATTGTAACACCCAGCTTTTATATAAAAATATCACTCAAAAAGTTTAATAATAAAAATGGGGAACTTAAAATTTCCTTTCATAAATCAAGTTTACACATGAAATTTGGGTGTTTCCAATTACACTATGGGTAGCACAAACAAATAAAGTTTTCCTTCTTTCCAATTCTTCCACTGCGACACTCTGATCCTCAAGCTCCTTGACTTTCACCTAAAATGTTAACCACATAAGGGTGAGACCTTTTCACAACACATTGAATTAGAAGATAGTAAAAAGCACATAATAGCAACTTAAGCATCATAATCAAATCAAGCTATGAATAACAAAATGCTTCCCATTAACAAATTATTCAGTAACAACACATTTTCCTTTTATTCTGTACATCACCTCAAGCCAGAGGTCAATGAAACAAACATAATCATCATAATTCATTTTTATTTTCTTGTTTTCTTTTCTTCATTTCATTCTTAAGATGAACCTCATCTCATTGTACTTCACCTCCTCACCGGAAGGTACCTCATACAACCTGGCCTATGGGTACTTCACCTCCACACCGGAAGGTACCTCATACAATTTGGCCTAAAATATATTCCTTAATTAAGTTATGTGCCCCTCAGGTCAGAGGTCAGCACCCTTTTTACTTTATTTCATTTTGGTGTCCCTCAGGTCAGAGGTCAACACTTAAACATATTAATTCATTTTCCATTTCATTTTTAAGATATATCTCTTAGCATTGTACTTCACCTCCACACTGGAAGGTACCTCATACAATTTGGGCCTATGGGTACTTCACCTTCACACCGGAAGGTACCTCATACCATTGTACTTCACCTCCACACCGGAAGGTACCTCATACCATTGTACTTCACCTCCACAACAGGAAGCTACCTCATACGGTTTGGCCTATGGGTACTTCACCTCCACACCGGAAGGTACCTCATACCATTGTACTTCACCTCCACACCGGAAGGTACCTCATACAATTTGGCCTGATGGTACTTCATACCACCACATATGTTATTCATATAGATAATAATATTAAAGCATCACCATACACATTTGCACTTAGCTTAATTCCGAACATTCATATTTTTCTTTTCATCACATGTCATTATAGTACCAATAATCATAACCATTGACCGAGTATTCACATATCAATTCACCTCTGAAAATTAGCATTTATAGCAATTATCCAGCCTTGTCATACATTTAGCATCACACTATACTTTTAGTTACACATTGTCATTTTATTCCCATTTATACCTTTGCCAGTTCATTCCATAACTATATCATTAAAAATTCAATTATAACACATAATCACTCATGTAGTGGACCTAATACTTTTATCAGACAACAATTAACATCAATCAATTCGACATACTCAGGTATGCCTCAGAGTACTTTAATATAAGTCAACTCCCTAGGGTTCTTCACTTCCTACATTACCAACATACATAACGGGGGTTTTTAACAAATTTATGACATTAAATTAAATTATTAAATTAAATCAACATACATTCAATTCTTCTTAAACCAACTTATAACTGGTGCTATTTTGTTATCCACAACCCATTTCAACTACTTAGCCCAAATCCTATTATATACCCCAACTATCCCTAACTCAAAGTGTGGAAAAGAGACTCCCCTTACCTTAGAGAGGGAGAGAGCCCACACAAAGCTCCAGGGACTCCAAGTCTACTCCGGATCTACCTTGATTCCAACTCTATAGGCCCAAATTCCACTTGAGTCTTGAGATTGGAGGAGAGAGAAAACAAACCCTTGGAGAGAGAAAGAGAGAGAGAGAGTCACGCATGGAGAGAGATGTTGGGAGGAGGATTTTATGATTATAGGCTTAGAAGGAAGGATTTTGGGTGGTTTTATGATGATTTATAGTGATTAAGTGGAGGAGAGGGAGAGAAAACGTATGAGAGAGAAGAGAGAGAAAAGGGGTTTACCAAGTGAGTTGGATGGTGATTGATTATGGGTGATGAGCTTGATGATGATGGAAATGGAAGAATCCACTTGGGCTTGGTTGATTTGTTGGAGGAGGAAGGAAAATCTTAGGGAGAAGAAGGAGAGAATAGCGTGAAACATGAGAGAGAGAGAGGGGAGAGTCGAATGGGATAAGGGGAAGGGGAATGGGTGGTTGAAATAAGGGATAAGGGGGTGGAAATTACGTTTCTGCCCCAGACTTTATTTTTATTTTCTGCATCAGACTTGAAATAATCGATTACTTGACCCCAAGTAATCGATTACCCTTCAATGCAACATTCCTTAGTGTTTCTGACAGAGGGCAAGTAATTGATTAAGTCACCTGAAGTAATCGATTACTTCACCAAAATAATCGATTAATTCTATGAGTTAATCGATTATCAATGCTGCAACATTTAAGTGTTTTCACCAGAGGGCTAGTAATCGATTAACCCCTACAGAGTGATCGATTACTCTAGTGAAAACTCCTATTTGGCCAATTCTAACTCTAAAACACAACACTTAACTCCTACCCATGATTTTCCTATGGTTCTTATCATAAATTCTAGCTTAGGTTTTCCTAATTAATCCTGGAATTAAATTTTGGGGTGTTACACTGAGCCTCTGCTGAAAACAATAAAAATGTTGCATCAAGTTGTAATCGATTACTTTTTGGCCAAGTAATCGATTACAAGGCCTCAGGTTGGAACCCATAAAATGTTGCATTGAAGCAGTAATCGATTACCTGGCTAGGGTAATCGATTACTATCAAGGTCTATACAAAAAAAAAGAGAAGAAAAGGGGCGTACGTGTGGCACTTTCCAACCACACAAAGGGAATATAATCTTATTTTAAGGGCTTTGAATTCTAGCCACATAATTTTTCCCCAAACAAAAATAAAATATTCACTCTTCCTCCTTCTCACTCATTTCTTTCATCATCAATTCACCCTCTTTTTTTCTCTCCTCCCCCTACGAGTTCCACCCTTTTTCCATCAAGGTCCAAGTTGAGTTCTTCTTCCCTTGAAAGCTAATCAAGTCATTAGCAAGCTTAATAGGTAAAAATTATTTCTCCTTTCTCTCTCTATACACTCCATACGAGTTCTCTCTCTCTTTTTCTCTCATAAAAATTGAACCCCACTCTAATGGGTTGTCACACTCTCATGTTTTTCCTTTGTTTCATGGTTTAAGGGAGATCAAGCTCTCTCTTTCCTCCACTCACTTCTCTTAGGAGCTCTTTGTGAGGCACAAAAGGATTTAGGGCTAAGGCTAGCTTTCGGTTAAGGTTCTTCCCACTCTCTCCTTGATTAAGGTAAGGGGGTGTGTGTTACCTTGTTTTAGGGATTAGTTTCTAGCTAGAGCATAGTGATTTGCTAAGGTTAGGTGTTTAGAGTTATGATAGAAACCCTAGGAAAATAAATATTGAAATTATTATGATTATGTCAAGAAAGAATCTCTAAATTGTTAGTGTTTAATATAATTGTAAAGAGTGTGAATAATTATTGATAGATATGAATTTGTGAACAACCAATTGTGATACATGGATGAATAGGGGTATGTGTTACTTGATATGAATGACTATATGAATTGCATACTTCGGTTAGCTATACTTGAATATAAGGCTAATTTGGCAAAGAATAAATTTAATGAATTAAAAGTGACTGGATGTTTGAATTGATCATTGGGGACACTGGGACACTGGGTGTTCCTGCTAGGTGTACAAATGCCCCATTAGGGCCAAACGCCCCATCAGGCTAAAACGCCCCATTAGGTGAAAATGCCCCATTAGGAGTCAATGTACCCAATTGATCAATTCAACGAAAACTAAAAGAATGGAAAATGGGAAAGAGACTAAAGCATGTAAATTGAATATGCCAAGAAGTGTGATGAGAATGAGTATAAGATTATATGTATTAGTCCTAACGGGTTAGGCCTAGTGGGTGAAAGTCCTGATGGGTGTAAAAGTCCCTAATGGTTGTACAAATGCCCTAGCAGGAGCAACAAATTCCTAGTGGTACAAATATTTGGAAATGAATAAAAGAATGATGCAAAGATTAATGGATGAATGAATGGTAATGGTACAAAGGGAAAGAAATTAAAATGTTGAAATTGGATGAGTATGCCACGGAATGATTGAATGAACTTATATGTGCTAAATGGCTAAGTGTGTGTGACTTGGTGGGTTATTATGTCTAATTAGAAACTGCTTCCTACTTCATGTGTAATGCTCACCCTCTTACTATTTTTACAGGTACTGAGATTGAGCTTGCACAACCCCCGGCCGAGCAGGTACACTCTCCCTGTAAGGGAGAGTAGTTTAGGGGAGATTAGGGGTTTTTGTGGTAGTCCTGGATTATATTAGGGATTGGTATATGTTGTTTATGTTATGTACATGAAATGCAAAGCATCGGTTTTTTTTGGATTTATCCAGGACCGCTTCCTTTGGGAAGGAAGTACATTATTTTGGGAAAACTTTCATAGTTCCACAACTTGTTCATTTGTTGTTATTTCTGATGTGATTATGTGATGATGTAGATGATTATTATACTGTTGATATTTTGGCCCTGTTGGCTCTGGATGAAATGAATAAAAATATAATCTGCACAGGTTTCAGGGAACCTAAGTTTTGGTTTACTCAATATACAAAGGAAACTCTGTTCGATTTGACAGAAATTTTAGAAATGAAATAGTTTCAAAAAGGAATTTATAAGTTACTATTTTGTTCTATGGGGTATTTAAGGGTAATTAATTATAGGGTGTTACATTTATGGTATCAGAGCAGTTTCCCTCGGCCTTTGGAGTATAACCTCACTACTCCTATGGTTACTCACCGAGCGAGTAACCGATGTACTTAGTTCAGTATATAAGTTAAGTTGTAGGATGTTTGTAGTTTTATTTAATTGTTTTATCATTAACTGGTTGTCCCTCCATTACCCAACAGTATGGCAGGGAGACGGGCTGATAATGATAGAATTGCTACAATCCTCGAAACACTGGTTCAGTTGCAACAGAACCAAGCCCAAGCTCAGCAGAACCAAGCTGAGAACCTTGCAAATATGCAACAGAATCATGCCCAAAACATTGCAGCAGCAGCAGCATTGCAACCTCCCCCTCCACCTCCGGTCGAGATTGACTGGATGGCCCGATTTCGGAAAAGTGATCCACCAAGGTTCGAAGACGGATGTAATCCTGATGGAGCTCAACTCTGGCTCCAAGAAGTAGAGAAGATTGTCTGTTCTTTGCAACCACCTGCCGATCAGAGAGTTCGGTTGGCTGAGTTCATGTTAACCGGAGAAGCTGAGCATTGGTGGGAGCACCATAGAAGGGGTTTCGAAGCAGCTGGCCAAGTGGTGACATGGGATCTATTCAAGATCTGCTTCCTGGGAAAGTATTTTCCGGAAGATGTGAGAAGGGAAAAATATTTGTTGTTTTTGAAGCTGGAACAAGGGAGTATGAGCGTTGGCGAGTATGCAGCGCAATTTGAAGATCTAATCCAATACTCCTGTGGCTACAAAGATGCAGAGGAGCGAGCAAAGTGTATCAAGTTCGAGTCTGGTCTCCGGGAGGATATTCGACTTGCTTTCGAGTATCAAAACATTTCAGATCTCTCTCATCTCATCAATATGACCAGTACTTATGAGAAGGGACTCAAAAGGAAGGCGGAGGCAGATCGGAACAGAGCAGCCCAGAGATCAGTGGTGTTGGAAACCAACAAGCGGCCTAACAATTTACTAGAGGGGGGGTGAATAGTAAATGGAAGCAACAATACTAATTTTTCGAATGTAATTGATAATAACAAATTACGCGCATGCTGTTTTAAAACAAAAATAATTTTTTGTCCAAAAATGTATGAACTACTCGATTAGTTGATGGACTACTCGAGTAGTGCGTGTCAATTCAGACATATAACAGATTTTTTCAAAAGCTAGTTTTGCTAACACGAAGCCAAGAAAAGAAGCGGATGATTTGCTATCTTAAGGTTCTGAAGAAAGATTAAATAACTGAAATAAACGAAAGCAATAAAAGATAGACACAGGGAATTATTATACTGGTTCACTCTCTACCCACTTGAGAGCTACGTCCAGTCCCCCCTAAACCTTAGGGAGTGTCTACTAATAATCAATTCAAATCGGTTACAAATAGGAGATACAAGTGAACCTCACTCTATCACACCTATCCCTTTCAAGAGTGTACCAAACTCTTGAAGTCTACCCGAATTTGAGTTGATTCTCTGTTGAAGAACCTCTTCAACCTTCCACAAAGAGAGCTTCTTGAAACCTTCAAGAACACTTTCTCCCTTTAGCAATAGAGCCTCTTGAAACCTTCAAGTGCTCATTCCTTTCTTCAATGGAGTAATCAGATCACAGCGAAGCGGCTCCAACCAATCTCAATTGACAATGAAAAAGAAAGCTAGAATACTAGAAAGAGATTGATTCTTAGAAAGGGATTGGATCAAATTGTTCTATTTTGTGTGCAAGGATTTCAAAACATTTTTGCTCAAGATCCGTCTTCCTGCTCTTGTTGAAGAGGTAATCCTTATAATGTGTTTTCAAATCGCCAGAATCAGGGAGGAGCTTGAGAAAACTAATTAGGAAAGATTCTCCCTTGATTGCATCTTCAACAGCCATATAACAATTTGAAAATTGACTGATCTGACTCTTACTACTCGAGTAGTTGGAGCACTACTCGAGTAGTGAGAAAATTGGTGGACTTACTGTTTCTCAAGCTACTCGATTAGTTCAGCAACTAATCGATTAGTTTGAGAACTAATCGATTAGTCAACAGACTACTCGAGTAGTTGAGGAGACAATGAGCAGACCAATTTTCTTCAATGCAGGCTACTCGAGTAGTGCACCAACTACTCGAGTAGTTACTCCTACTTTCATAAAAATTAAAGACCAGAAATGATTTTCCAAAGCACCTAGTCCCTTTCTAAGCTTTTTCAACTATTTAGCATAACTAGTATTCATGCTAACTAACTCATAATCACTTGAGTAAAGTCCTAAGTCTACCACCCACACTCAACATAAATATAAAATATTACAAGGGAGCGGGAAATGGAAAACTTCTAAATGGTTGTTGTTTCTTTGTCTTCATCAAGGACAACTTGTTGATTTATTTGTCTTCATCAAAACCTTTTTGATTCTACAATCTCCCCCTTTTTTATGATGACAAATCCTTGATAATATAAACCTTGTTGTTTTGCATAAACTCCCCCTGACTTTATGCAACATCAGAAACCTGCACAATATAAACAACAACACCATTTCTCCCCCTTTTGGCATGATAAAAAAGGAGCCTAAATTAAGAGCAATATGCCAAAGGAAGAACATAATAACACATGTTGGATTATGAGCATTGATAGTACTTGTTGATTTATAGCCCGAAAAGAAAACTTTTCTCCCCCTAAAACAAATATACTTATGAAGAGGCAATTTTAAAAAAAAACATTTAAGCACATAGCCCTTCAAAAGTACTTGAAAAAAATTTAAGTTTTGCTTGAGGGTACCCAAATTGTTTTGGGCTTATCGGGATTTTCATCTTTCACAATCCAAACATAATAACCGTTAGGCACACCATGAGATTTAATTCTACAAATATTTGAGGTGTGTCCATGAATGCCACAATAAAAGCAAGTTGGCTTTTTAGAATAATTAACATTTGAAAAAGAGCCAACTTTTCTAAAATTCTTTTTATTGACATTCATGTATCCTAAGCCGGTTTTATTTGTATTGTTCCCTTGATTTTCAAGAAGTTGATTTACTCTTTGATCACTTCTTGATAAAGTTGCAATAGTGTTTTTCAAATTTGTAACTTCATGTTCATGACTTTTGCAACTTTCACAAGGAAGGATTTCTTGAATTTTCAAAGAATCAATACATTGTTGAAGTGCATCATTTTTACTATTTAGCTCATCAATGCATTTTTCTAAATTCAAGACTTGCTCTTTATATTTCAAAATAGCTCTTTTTCCTTTGTCATTTAATTTAGCAAGTTTCTTGAATTCTTTATGCATTTCAACATAAGCATTATATAATTCTTCATAATCATGAGACTCAGATTCGGAATCGGAATTTACCTCGGTTCCTTGCTTACTTGAAGTGAAACTTGATGATGCGCCTTCATCAAATCTACTCACCAAGCAAAGATTGGCTTCTTCCTCATCACTTGATGTGCTTGAGCTTGTCTCTTTGTTTTCATCCGGTGCATCCCACACTATGTAGGCTCTTTTGCCCTTTTTCTTTTCATCTTTGTGTCTCTTAAGATACTCAGGACAATGAGGTCTTATGTGACCTCTCTTACCACATTCATGACATTTAATTTTATCTTTTGAAGAACAATTTCTATGGTAGGAGTCCTTAGGTTCCTTTATTCTTTTTAAATCATTTTTATTTTTAAAACATTTATGGAACCTCTTTGCTAGTTTTTGAAAACTTTCATCATCTAAACTAGATTCGGAGTCATTACTAGAGCTAGAGGAATCATCACATACCTTATTTGATTTTGTGGTTGTAATACCCCAAATTTTTAAATCCTGATTAATAAAAAATTAATTATAAAGGTTTATTTGTAATTAATTATTTTATTAATATCCTTGATTGTTGATGATTTATTACGCATGAAAAGGATTGGAAAATCATTAACATATGAATATAATGTTTTTACATAGTAGTCCCTGTTTTAGGACTTAAAAATAATAATGGGAAGATTTTGGATGAAAAGGAAATAAAAATATTTTATTTTTATTATTTTAACTAAAAGACTCGAGTATTTCTGAAAATACTCGAGTATTTTACACAGAGTTGCACTCGTGAGTGCGTTGGCTGAGTCACCAACTCAGAAACCTCACGAGTTGACACGTTATCAACTCAGGGACACGACCATAGCTTCGTGTCGACTTGCATGAGCTGTGAATTCGAGTATTTAAACTCTCTTGTTGATGAAGATCAACCATTTTGGCCATTTTTGTTCTGGAATCTGAAGTTAGGGTTTTTGATTTCTCTGGTTCGATTCTCCTTCCTTGAGTAGAGTTAGGTCACAAATCATACACCAATACGAAGCTCACATCTAGAGCTTTGTATAGACACCAAAATTGTGAGCTGAGAGCTTGAGTGTTTGAAGAATCAAAGCTCAAAAGTGGGGGTTTGGTTGCTGTCAACTGGTTCTTGGAGCTCACTTTGATCCTCAATTGTGGTAAGCTCATGAACCCTCTTGATTCCAATCTGGTTTTAAGCTCTCATGCATGTTGCAGAGAGTAGATTCTAACCTTTTTCCCCAATTTTTGTGCACGATTACTCACTCAAACAATATGGTCTTTGGACTCTGCTCACAATGGTTCTGTTCTTTGGTGGTTGAAGTGGTGTGTGCTAGATTGGTGGCTGCTGTGTGACTGCTACTGTTCTTGAGTGTTTTTGAACTTGTCTAAGTGTTGTTCAAGGTATGGGAGAAGTCATTCATATTGCTAGGATTATAGATTGTGAATTTAGTTTTGTGTGTGCTATGTGAATTGGACCAAGACATGCTTGCTGGACTTGGAGGTTCAGACAATCACTTGGTCATTTGATTTATAATATGGATAATGTCTGAAATGAATTAATGAAATTAAACTATAGGGACTTATGAGTTTGGTTGAGTTATAATTGGCAAATATGATAAATCATGACCTTGATGTGGTATGCTTATGGTAAGCCATCAATGGACATTGAATAAGTTTGGAGTAGGTTTTAAATGCTGCATTTGTGCTGTACAAACTCAGTTTCTATGTTAATTGTGAGTAAATGTGATATTGTTATGTTGAGTTGCATAATATGTAGTTTATGCATAAATAGGAGCATGATAGGGTCCTCTGTGAATTGTTGGGATTTTTGTGTTGAGACAAGTTTTAATTATATAAATAGAGCTCATTTGACCATTGGATTGAGTTAGAATTACTCAGAACTGAATTTGGCATGTCAAGTTGTTGGAAATATGGTTTTATGCATAATTGGTGCTCAAATTCATTTCTGTGTAATTTGTGGAGTTCTAAGTGTTTGAACATACTTGTTATATGGTATATGAACTCTGTGGATCATTGGATTGAAGTAGAAATGATTAGAATTGAAAATGGTATGTAAAAATCAAGTTTCAGTCTGGTATGTCTACAAATACTCGAGTATTTGGCTTGACACTCGAGTATTTCGTGGTGCACCAGAGTGAAAATTGGCGCACCAACTTGAGAATCAGATTGGACACTCGAGTAATACACGAACTACTCGAGTATTCTGGGTAATGGACTACTCGAGTATCTCATGAATTACTCGAGTATATTTATGAAGTTCTGAAACTTAGTTTTTCTGAAAAGACATGAACGACTCGATTATATTTATGAACTACTCGAGTAAAAACTGGAAACTGATGAACTACTCGAGTATTATGGAAAATACTCGAGTATTTCTGTTTATAAAATTAAGAATTGTCATTTTCAATTCTGAATCATTTTGTGTACACTTAAGTGATAATAGTCCAAATAATCTAGGACTTAAAAGAGATTGATTGATGATAATGTAAAGTTATTGACTTAATAATACGAGATATTATTAAGTGGGATATACCAATCAATTCTTTTAAGTTTAGGAATTGCATTCATTCTGGAGGATTGAGAGCTAGACTCATGCATCATGTTGATAACTTAAATTGTAAACTTGAAGAGGCAATAAATATGAGCACCTTACTTGCATTAGATGCTTTCCTAGTGCTAAATATGAGGGTGAAGATTGCATATGGGGCATGAGCCATTATTTGAGTTCAATCACTATTTAAGTTGGTTCACATGGAATGAATTGTGAAATAATCATCCTGTTCTCTTTGGATTGAAAATGATCATGTTTGCATTGGAGGATATTGAATGTGACTAATAGTTCAAGATTTGGGTATGATGTTGAGAAAGGACTTGATAAGCATGATCATGTCTACTTGGTAATTAATGTCTTAGAATATAAAAAGTTAATAGCTTAAAGGACATAAGAAAGAAATTATTACCTTATGATGATGAATGGAGTAAGTGCAATACCTTGGAACATAAATAGACAATGACTTAAGGAGTATTAATGATAATGCAAGGGTGGTGATGTTTGTTGAGTATGAGGATTCAATCCAAATGCGTTAGGGCTTGCGCCCGATTCGGATATGTGAATGTTGGATAAGTGAGTTCACCTGGATTTCCATAAGTTATGGACTAACTCCTGCAAGAAGTCATTATGCTTAAAGGATTCCGTATAGTACGGTGTGGCCGCTATACGAAGACATATGGAACGGTGTGGCCGCCATATGTGGGATATGTGTTTGATTCTGTATAGTACGGTGTGGCCGCTATACGAAGACATGTGGAACGGTGTGGCCGCCATATGTGGGATATGTGTTTGATTCCGTATAGAACGGTGTGGCCGCTATAGAATACATGTGGAACGGTGTGGCCGCCATATGTGTGTGATTCCGTATAGTACGGTGTGGCCGCTATACGAAGACATGTGGAACGGTGTGGCCGCCATATGTAGGTGATTCCATATAGTACGGTGTGGCCGCTATATGAAGGCATGAAACGGTGTGGCCGCCATGTGTATGATGTGATGAATAATATATGTGTGACGCATCTCATGCATGGTGTACAGGGAATCGTTCAGTGAGGTGCATGCGGGATTGGAAACCATGTAGTACGGTGTGGCCGCTACATGAGACGGTTGGAACGGTGTGGCCACCACCGTAGAAATGACAAGGACCTAGAACTATTGGTGGACAATGGTTCAGGGATCATCCCCTTGTATCATTTTAAGATCGTGGTCGATGGGGTTCTAGTATAGAACGGTGTGGCCGCTATACAGGTTGTGGAAACATCGAGCGCACGATTGCCTATCCCAGAGTGTTGTTTTTCTGGAAGAGTTGATTATGGAGAAATGATTTGAGAGACGTGCATGCATTGCATGAGAAATTAATGGTTTTAGCCAATGTTGTTTAATAAGACTCTTGGGCATGCTTTTATTATGTTGAAATGATATCTGTAATGATTGTGTTTGACCAATCATATAATCTGCTTAGGCGATATGACAAGTGACTGACTCCCATACTACCATGTCTGTGGTGGTAGGTTCTTCCAAAGGACAGGACTGAAGTCACTCCTGTAGGAGTAGAGGTGTCTAGAAGAAGCAGCCAGGATGACGTCTCGTCATCCGAATCCTTTTGCAGAAGGATCGAGTTGTGAAGACCAATGCTCTGGGTGTAAAAAGGGGTTTTTGGGAGTTTGTATTATATAAGTATTTTACACTCAGAATATTTTGTAAGAGCAATATTACTCTATGAAAAAGTATTTTTGGTTTTCACACTTCTTATAGAAAAAGTTTTTGTTAACTCGCATTTTTCAATGGACCAGATTTTGGGATGTTACAGTGGTGGTCTTTAGTGCGATTCCCTTCTTTTTCTTATCTGACTCCTCATGCAAAGTTAGACGTCCTAGCTCCATCTCATGCTCTTGAAGCTTTCCAAAGAGGGTTGCAAGATCGAAGGTGTCTAAATCTTTTGACTCCATGATAGCTGTGACCTTGGGTTGCCATTCCCTGCTTAAACATCTCAATACTTTGTTAATAACTTCAGAGTTAAGAAATGTTTTACCAAGCGCAATGAGATGATTTATGATATGAGTAAATCGCTTTTGCATGTCATTAACAGACTCATTAGGGAGCATGCGAAATAACTCATATTCATGCATTAATGTATTTAATCTAGCCCTTCTAACCTCGCTTGTCCCTTCATGAGTAAGTTGTAGAACGTCCCACATTTGTTTCGCATTTTTACAATGTGAAACTCTGAAGAACTCATCATAAGACAAGGCGGACGTGATGATGTTTTTAGCTTTCAAATCATAGGAAACTTTCTTTTTGTCATCATCATTCCAACTTGCCCTAGGAATTTCTACAACTTCATCATTTATTTTTCTTTTAGGTATATAGGGACCATTTTCAATTGCATTCCAAACATCAATATCAATCGCTTCAATAAATATTTTCATTCTGGCTTTCCAATAAGCATATCCTTCACCATTAAATAGTGGAGGACGGTTTATTGAAGAGCCTTCCCCTCCAAAAGGATTGTTAGAGCCCATGGTTTCCTTAAGGATCTTTTCGAAAAAGTTTTTACACTCGATCTTTCGACCGAGCTCTGATACCACTTATTGGAAACCAACAAGCGGCCTAACAATTTACTAGAGGGGGGGTGAATAGTAAATGGAAGCAACAATACTAATTTTTCGAATGTAATTGATAATAACAAATTACGCGCTTGCTGTTTTAAAACAAAAATAATTTTCTGTCCAAAAATGAATGAACTACTCGATTAGTTGATGGACTACTCGAGTAGTGTGTGTCAATTCAGACAGATAACAGAGTTTTCAAAAGCTGGTTTTGCTAAAACGAAGCCAAGAACAGAAGCGGATGATTTGCTAACTTAAGGTTCTGAAGAAAGATTAAATAACTGAAATAAACGAAAGCAATAAAAGATAGACACAGGGAATTATTATACCGGTTCACTCTCTACCCACTTGAGAGCTACGTCCAGTCCCCCCTAAACCTTAGGGAGTGTCTACTAATAATCAATTCAAATCGGTTACAAATAGGAGATACAAGTGAACCTCACTCTATCACACCTATCCCTTTCAAGAGTGTACCAAACTCTTGAAGTCTACCCGAATTTGAGTTGATTCTCTGTTGAAGAACCTCTTCAACCTTCCACAAAGAGAGCTTCTTGAAACCTTCAAGAACACTTTCTCCCTTTAGCAATAGAGCCTCTTGAAACCTTCAAGTGCTCCTTCCTTTCTTCAATGGAGTAATCAGATCACAGCGAAGCGGCTCCAACCAATCTCAATTGACAATGAAAAAGAAAGCTAGAATACTAGAAAGAGATTGATTCTTAGAAAGGGATTGGATCAAATTTTTCTATTTTGTGTGCAAGGATTTCAAAACATTTTTGCTCAAGATCCGTCTTCCTGCTCTTGTTGAAGAGGTAATCCTTATAATGTGTTTTCAAATTGCCAGAATCAGGGAGGAGCTTGAGAAAACTAATTAGGAAAGATTCTCCCTTGATTGCCTCTTCAACAGCCATATAAGAATTTGAAAATTGACTGATCTAACTCGTACTAATCGAGTAGTTGGAGCACTACTCGAGTAGTGAGAAAATTGGTGGACTTACTGTTTCTCAAGCTACTCGATTAGTTCAGCAACTAATCGATTAGTTTGAGAACTAATCGATAAGTCAACAGACTACTCGAGTAGTTGAGGAGAAAGTGAGCAGACCAATTTTCTTCAATGCAAGCTACTCGAGTAGTTACTACTACTTTCATAAAAATTAAAGACTAGAAATGATTTTCCAAAGCACCTAGTCCCTTTCTAAGCTTTTTCAATTATTTATCTTAACTAGTATTCATGCTAACTAACTCATAATCACTTGAGTAAAGTCCTAAGTCTACCACCCACACTCAACATAAATATAAAATATTACAAGGGAGCGGGAAATGGAAAACTTCTAAATGGTTGTTGTTGCTTTGTCTTCATCAAGGACAACTTGTTGATTTATTTGTCTTCATCAAAACCTTTTTGATTCTACAAGTGGGACCCCACAGAGGCAAGGGTCCGGTGCAGAGGTCAGGACCATATGCTAAGGCAAAAGCTGTAGTTACTGGGGGAGCAAGTCAACCAGCAGTTGCTTATGATCTTATTCCTGCTTGTCAGCATTGTGGGAGGCGACACAAGGGGTTGTGTTGGAGTCTAGACCCACGCAGGAGGGAAGGACTCTGTTTTCATTGTGGTCAACCGGGACACTTTGCTGCCAATTATCCCAAGAGCCCCCTAAAGAAAGAGGTCAATGTGGCCAAGGTGTAGAAGTCAGGAGCAAGCCAGCCACTTCAGAAGGGCAAGGTATACACCATGGATGGTGAAGAAGTGACTGATGATGATGAACTCATCCGAGGTACATGTTATGTCAATGATGTTTCTTGTGGAGTTTTGTTTGATTGTGGAGCAACACATTCATTTATTTCTATTGATTGCATGAAGAAGCTAGGACTTTCTTGTGTAGAAATGCCTTACAAACTTTTTGTTTCAACTCCTACCAATTCTTTTGTAATCACATCTCAGATGTGTCTGAATTGTTCTCTTCGAGTGTTAGATCGGGAGTTCAAAGTATATCTGATCTATTTGCCGTTGACTCGGTTAGACATTATTCTTGGCATGGATTGGATGTCCCACCACCATGTCTTGATTGACTGCCATCAAAAAGCTGTCATTTTCAGCGATTCTTCTTTAGCTGCTATGGAAGTAGAAGAAGTGTCGGATGTAAGCCAAATTCCAACCGTTTGTGAATTTTCGGAAGTCTTTCCTGCAGAGATTCCCGGATTGCCTCCGAAAAGAGAAGTGGAGTTTGGTATTGATGTTAAGCCTGGTGCCGGCCCGATTTCTATAGCACCGTACAGAATGACGCCTCCTGAGTTAGAAGAATTGAAGAAGCAGTTAGAGGAGTTGTTGGCCAAGAAGTTGATTAGGTCAAGTGTATCACCCTGGGGTGCTCCGATTTTTTTTTTGTTAAGAAGAAGGACGGTAGCCTCCGGATGTGCACAGATTACAGACAGTTGAATGCTGTGACAGTGAAAAATAAGTATCCACTCCCTCGCATTGATGATTTGCTTGATCAACTACGGGGTGCAGCAGTGTTTTCTAAAATTGATCTCCGATCTGGATACCATCAAATTCGTATCCGTGAGGAGGATATTCCTAAAACTGCACTCAAGACGCGGTATGGACATTTTGAATATGTTGTTATGCCATTTGGATTAACAAATGCTCCTGCAGTATTCATGGATTATATGAATAGAATCTTCGTGCCTTACTTGGATTCTTTTGTAATAGTATTCATTGACGATATTCTCATCTATTCTAAGAGCCCAGGTGAGCATGAGGAGCATTTGAGGATTGTGTTGCAGGTCCTCAAAGAAAAGCAGTTGTATGCGAAGCTTTCCAAGCGTAGCTTTTGGTTGAATGAAGTTCATTTCTTGGGCCATGTTATATCTGCACAGGGAGTTGCTGTAGATCCTTCCAAGGTGGAAGCAGTGTTAAAGTGGGAGAGGCCCACGACAGTGATAGAAATCAGAAGTTTTCTTTGTCTGGCAGGGTATTATCGGAGATTCATTGAAGGATTCTCCAAGTTGGCTCTTCCACTGACTATGTTAACTAGAAAAGAAGTTCCTTATCAGTGGTCTCAGCAATGTGAAAACAGTTTCTAGGAATTGAAGAGGAAATTGACTAGTTCACCGGTTCTAATTTTACCGGATCCGACCCAACCCTTTGATGTTTATTGTGATGCTTCAAAGTAAGGTTTGGGTTGTGTGCTCATGCAGCAAGGCAAAGTGATAGCCTATGCATCCAGACATTTGCGATAGCACGAGCAGAACTATACAACTATTGATCTGGAGTTAGCAGCTATGGTCTTTGCATTGAAAATCTGGAGATATTATTTGTATGACACGAAATTTGAAGTCTTCAGCGATCACAAAAGTCTCTGCTATCTCTTTGATCAGAAAGATTTAAATATGAGGCAGAGGAGATGGATGGAATTCCTGAAAGATTTTGATTTCCATCTTCAGTACCATCCTGGTAAGGCCAATGTAGTGGCTGATGCACTAAGTCGCAAGACTTTGCATGTCAGCAATTTGATGGTGAAGGAGATGCAGCTAATTCAAGAATTTTGTGATCTCAACTTGAACATGCAGGTGAAAGAGAAGAGCATCGTTCTGGAAATGTTGCAGGTTACTAATGAGTTGATAGATCTTATCAAAGAAAGACAGGCTGGCGACGAAGAGCTTCAGAAGTTGTTTGAAGGAGCATCGGGCAAAGAAGAGCCCGATTTTGTAAAGGGTTCTGATGGTATTATTCGGTTTAGGGGCCGTATATGTGTCCCTATGGATTTTGAAGTTAGAAGGGATATCCTTTGGGAAGCTCATCGAACCAAAATGAATTTTCATCCCGGTGCAACAAAGATGTATCAAGATTTGAAGAAGATCTATTGGTGGCCAAAGTTGAAAGCAGATGTGGCGGATCGTGTGTCACATTGCTTAACTTGTCAGAAGGTGAAAATTGAGCATAAAAAACCAGGTGGTCCATTGCGATCACTTGATATCCCCGAGTGGAAATGGGATAGTATTGCTATGGACTTTGTGTCCGGTTTGCCCAGAACTGCTGTAGGGTGTGATGCTGTTTGGGTTGTGGTTGATCGTCTGACAAAATGTGCTCACTTTATCCCGATTCATAAGAAGTACACTCTGGAGAAGTTGACTCAGTTGTACATTCGGGACATTGTGAAGCTGCATGGCGTGCCTTCCAGCATAGTATCAGATCGTGACCCAAGGTTCTTATCCAGGTTTTGGCAGAGTCTCCAGCAGGCTTTGGGTACTAAGCTGAAATTTAGTACGATTTACCATCCACAAACTGATGGGCAATTTGAGCATACAATTCAGACCTTGGAGGATCTGCTAAGGGCTTGTGTGCTGGAGCAAGTTGGCAACTGGGAGCAGCTTTTGCCGCTTATGGAATTCACTTATAACAATAGTTTCCATTCTAGTATCGGAATGGCACCCTTTGAGGCACTTTATGGCAGGAAGTGCAGAACGCCTCTTTGCTGGTTTCGGATAGGTGAGAATTTGTTAACTGGGCCAGAACTCGTGAAAGAGACTATTGAGAAGATCACGATGATTAAGAAAAAAATGAAAACTTCTCAGGATCGTCAAAAAAGCTATGCTGATAAGCGTAGGAGACCTCTAGAGTTTGATGACGGTGATCATGTTTTTCTAAGAGTGTCCCCTACCACAGGAATCGGTCGGGCGATCAAGTCCAAGAAGTTGACTCCACGGTTTGTTGGTCCTTATCAGATTTTGGAGAAGGTTGGTCCATTGGCATATAGGATCGCCTTGCCTCCACATCTCTCCAGGCTTCATGATTTTTTCCATGTCTCGCAGCTAAGGAAATACATTCATGATCCTTCCCATGTAGTTACTGTTGATGACTTGCCCTTGAGAGAAAATTTGACCTTTGAAGTATTGCCAATCAGAATTGAGGATAGGCGGGTGAAGAAACTAAGAGGCAAAGAGATTTTGTTGGTAAAGGTGATTTGGAATCGAAACGATGTGGAAGAGGCCACTTGGGAGCTAGAAGACAAGATGAAAGAGTCTTATCCACAGTTGTTTTAGGGCGGTTGAATTTCGAGGACGAAATTCTGGTAAGTGGGAGAGGATTGTAACATCCCAATCTTTAAATTGCAAGTTTTTTATATTAAATTGAGATGAATTTATGAGAATGATAAGAATAAGAGCTAGGATTTAGCATAGAAATCATAGCCAAATGGGTAGAGGAAATAAGGAAAATGTGTTAGAGTAAGATGGGAAAAGGGCAGAGTAATCGATTACTGGAGGCAAGCTAATCGATTACGAGCTCTCATCCTAAAAGGCACTAAAATGTTGCATTGAAGGGCAATCGATTACTTTTGGGCAAGTAATCGATTACTGAGCCTCTGCTGAAAATAATAAAAATGTTGCATCAAGTTGTAATCGATTACTTTTTGGCCAAGTAATCGATTACAAGGCCTCAGGTTGGAACCCATAAAATGTTGCATTGAAGCAGTAATCGATTACCTGGCTAGGGTAATTGATTACTATCAGGGTCTGTACAAAAAAAAAGAGAAGAAAAGGGGCATACGTGTGGCATTTTCCAACCACACAAAGGGAATCTTATTTTAAGGGCTTTGAATTCTAGCCACATAATTTTTCCCAAAACAAAAATAAAACATTCACTCTTCCTCCTTCTCACTCATTTCTTTCATCATTAACTCACCCTCTTCTTTTCTCTCCTCCCCCTACGAGTTCCACCCTTCTTCCATCAAGGTCCAAGTTGAGTTCTTCTTCCCTTGCAACCTCATCAAGTCATTAGCAAGCTTAATAGGTAAAACTTATTTCTCCTTTCTCTCTCTATACACTCCATACGAGTTCTCTCTCTCTTTTTCTCTCATAAAAATCGAACCCCACTCTAATGGGTTGTCACACTCTCATGTTTTTCCTTTGTTTCATGGTTTAAGGGAGATCAAGCTCTATCTTTCCTCCACTCACTTCTCTTGGGAGCTCTTTGTGAGGCACAAAAGGATTTAGGGCTAAGGCTAGCTTTCAGTTAAGGTTCTTCCCACTCTCTCCTTGATTAAGGTAAGGGGGTGTGTGTTACCTTGTTTTAGGGATTAGTGTAACATCCCAAATTTAATTCCTAGTATAATTGATGATGGGTCAAGCCTGGAGTGAAGGAAGTAATGATATGGGGTAGAAACTAGTGGTTTGAAGGCTTGATTTAGGATTAATAACATAGGATATTAGGAAATTCAAAATAAAAGATTTACAACTCTAAACACAAATTCCACCGTTGGATGTGAAGTAGGATATGTGGGGAAGCATGTGTCAAAATTTGAGGAAGATCCAACGGTTAACGAAGAAGTTATGGCCGTTCAAAGTCGGGGTGCTGAAAATCCTGCAACTTAATCGATTAAGCTGCAGCTTAATCGATTAAGCTTGAAAGTTGGAAATGCCTTAATCGATTATTAATCGATTAAGGGCTGCTGATAGTGAAAAAAAATAAAAGCGTTCTCTCCCTCATTTCATGCCAAATTCGAATCTCTCTCTTCTAGGGCACACATCCACTCATTCCAATTGATCAATCCTCAAGGGAATCACTCCAATTTCATCATCCAATTCCTTCCTTGTTGCTCCAAGTAAGTGTTTGTATTTGTGTTCTTCTCTTCCTCCCTCTTTAAAGCTCGAATTTCTCTCTCTCCCTCTTCCTCCCATGAAGCTTTAATCATCCCACTAGGGAGAACCTTGTTGGGGCACGAATTCCGCTCATGATTCTTGGGCAAAGTTTAATATTTTGACTCTTTATTTTATTGATTTTAGGTTCCTCCCTCTCCATTGGATTTGTGGCTATTTTTCAAGTGTGTTCCAAGGCACAAATTCTCTCTCTCTAAGAGCTTGAGGTAAGGGAGTGGATATAGTGAGTTTTGCCTTGTTCTAGGGAGTAGGCTCTAGTTAGTATATAATGCTTGTTAGGGTTATGTGTTAGGGGAGAAAATTAGATTATAAAACCTTAGGTTATTGAATATAAAATCCTAATTAATTAAATATGCATGATGATTGGATGTTAAGACTAGGAAAAGGAAACCCAATAATATGACAATGAATTATTTGATAAATGAAACTTGGATAAGGATTAAATTGAAGTACATGAGGAATTGGGTAATATGATAGTGAAGTTGACATAAATGAATTATAAGATTATTGATTTTAATGGTAAAGTCTTGTATTAAATGATAATTCACTGCTATTGCAAATATGTGTATGTGTTATGGAATAAATTAATATAGGAAGAAAAGGGAATGGAAACAATTATATGTGATGAATGCGCGTATTTGTATCTAAATGCTAAATGAGTATAAATGATAAGTATTTTCAATTGTGAATAAAGCTCATGGCTTATGAATTGAACTTGTGAATATCGGAAATGGAAACAAATGATTTTGTGTACACAAAAAGTAGAAGGTGATTTTATTATGTGGTGATTAAGCAAATATGTAAGAAGGTGAAATATGTAATTTGAAATGAAGTGTGATATAAATGTTGGAATATGAAAGGGAATACTATCTGGTATGACTGTGATAACTGAGAAAGGAATTGAATAAGGTAATTACATGAATAACTAGTTGTGGAATGTGTGTTGTTGTGTTTAAATGTGTTATGATTGATTGAACAAGGAAGTGAATAATTCTTGGCCTCTGAATTGAGGTGCCGAATATTGTGAATGTAGTATATATGTTGGCCTCTGTTTTGAGGTGACGTTATTTAAATTGTGGTAAATTGTTTATAATGAGAATGATGATAATGTGTGTTGACCTCTGACCTGAGGGACACGAAATGAAATAAAGTGAATGAGTGTTGACCTCTGACCTGAGGGACACCGGATAAATTACAATGAAAGTGTGTGTTGACCTCTGACCTGAGGGACACGATATGAATTAGAATGAATGGGTGTTGACCTCTGATCTGAGGGACACCGGATTAAATAAAGAGTTGAGTGTTGACCTCTGACCTGAGGGACACCGGATGAAATGTGTATTGGTGTGTTGACCTCTGATCTGAGAGACACACCGTGAATTAAGAGATTGAAGTGTTGACCTCTGACCTGAGGGACACAAAATGAATTATAATGAATGGGTGTTGACCTCTGACCTGAGGGACACATAATTTAAATAAGGAAAAGAATGAGAGCCTCTGATTTGAGGTGACAAATGTGTTGCATGAAACTGTGCATTGGCCTCTGATTTGAGGTGATGTACTGAAATGAAATGAGTATGTGAAATGAATAAAAAGAAAAGGAAATGAATGTTGATTGGATGTTGAAATGAATAAGGAAAATGGATGTTGAACTGAATAATGGAAATGGATGTTGAAATGAATAATGAATATGGAAATGATGAAATGAGTATGGTGTGCAATATGTGAATATATGCTTATTTTCTAATTGTGTTTGACCTAGTGGGTTGTTATGTCTAGTTAGAAACTGCTTTCTATTTCATGTGCAATGCTCACTCTCTTACATTTTCAGGTACGAAGATTGAGCTGGCACAACCCCCGGCCGAGCAGGAGTACTTTCCCTCACAGGGAGAGTAGGGTGTTATGGGATTTAGATCATAGCATGGACCTAAGCCTCTTATATTATTTTGATGTAAATTGAATATGCATATTTTGAATGAGGCTTAGGATGTTTTATTTTGCTAAAGTTATAACTTTTAGTTTTAACACTCAAACTTAGTATTTTTCCGCTATTACTCTGATTAATTATGCACGTTGATATATTTGGAGCCCATGGGGCCTTGTTATGATTTAGAAATATAATCTGAAGCCCTGCTGGCTATTAGTTGTTTATTTGAAATTGTTTATCACAGGTTAAATTTTGGATTAGTCCGAAAAACAAACAAAACTCCGTCCGTTTGACGGTTGATTTTAATGTAATAAAAATGAATTTTTGAGTCCGTATTTTAATATAAGGGGAATTAAGGGTAATTAATTATAGGGTGTTACAATTAGTTTCTAGCTAGAGCATAGTGATTTGCTAAGGTTAGGTGTTTAGAGTTATGATAGAAACCCTAGGAAAATGAATATTGAAATTATTATGATTATGTCATGAAAGAATCTCTAAATTGTTAGTGTTTAATATAATTGTAAAGAGTATGAATAATTATTGATAGATATGAATTTGTGAACAACCAATTGTGATACATGGATGAATAGGGGTATGTGTTACTTGATATGAATGACTATATGAATTGCATACTTCGGTTAGTTATACTTGGTTGGACATATTTGATTGAAAGGGAATATAAGGCTAATTTGGCAAAGAATAAATTTAATGAATTAAAAGTGACTGGATGTTTGAATTGATCATTGGGGACATTGGGACACTAGGTGTTCCTGCTAGGTGTACAAATGTCCCATTAGGGCCAAACGCCCCATCAGGCTAAAACGCCCCATTTGGTGAAAATGCCCCATTAGGAGTCAATGTACCCAATTGATCAATTCAACGAAAACTAAAAGAATGGAAAATAGGAAAGAAACTAAAGCATGTAAATTGAATATGCCAAGACGTGTGATGAGAATGAGTATAAGATTATATGTATTAGTTCTAACGGGTGAGGCCTAGTGGGTGAAAGTCCTGATGGGTGTAAAAGTCCCTAATGGGTGTACAAATGCCCTAGCAGGAGTAACAAATTCCTAGTGGTACAAATATTTGGAAATGAATAAAAGAATGATGCAAAGATTAATGAATGAATGAATGGTAATGGTACAAAGGGAAAGAAATTAAAATGTTGAAATTGGATGAGTATGCCACGGAATGATTGAATGAACTTATATGTGCTAAATGGCTATGTGTGTGTGACTTGATGGGTTATTATGTCTAATTAGAAACTGCTTCCTACTTCATGTGTAATGTTCACCCTCTTACTATTTTTACAGGTACTGAGATTGAGTTTGCACAACCCCCGGTCGAGCAGGTGCACTCTCCCTATTAGGGAGAGTAGTTTAGGGGAGATTATGGGTTTTTGTGGTAGTCCTGGATTATATTAGGGATTGGTATATTTTGTTTATGTTATGTACATGAAATGCAAAGCATCATTTTTTTTGGATTTATCCAGGACCGCTTCCTTTGGGAAGGAAGTACATTATTTTGGGAAAACTTTCATAGTTTCACAACTTGTTCATTTGTTGCTATTTCTGATGTGATTATGTGATGATGTAGATGATTATTCTACTGTTGATATTTTGGCCCTGTTGGCTCTGGATGAAATGAATATAAATATAATCTGCACATGTTTCAGGGAATCTAAGTTTTGGTTTACTCAATATACAAAGGAAACTCTGTCCGATTTGACAGAAATTTTAGAAATGAAATAGTTTCAAAAAGGAATTTTTAAGTTACTATTTTGTTCTATGGGGTATTTAAGGGTAATGAATTATAGGGTGTTACACAAACTAAGGATAATGACTTCACATGTAGATAATAATTAAACAATTTGAATAATTTATTTAATTTCAAATTGTAATTTTGGTTGGAGATAATGATTATCTACCTACAAACACTCTTGTTTGAGGAAAATTTCAATGACAAACGTGATACCTCAAAAATTTCTCTGACAAACGTAGTGCCTCGAAAATTTCTCTGATAAATGCAGTGTCTCGAATAGGCGTCTTTTTATATATAGATAGTAGATAAGACCGGAGGGAATAACAAATAACCTATAATTGATAGATAATTAACACAAAAATTTTCAAAAAATGATACTCCCTCCGTTTCATTGAGTTTGACATTTTAGGCTTTTTTTTTCTTGTTTCACAATGTTTGGCCTTTTAAATTTTCAATACACAAACATATTTATTTTTCCAATTTTAACCTTTCATTCAATCATTTCTCTTACACCTCATTAATTATATTTTTATCATCTCTCTCATCTCTAAACCACGATACATTAATTAATGGACACACTTACTAATAAAAATTAAATACTATTAC
This sequence comes from Crotalaria pallida, assembly GCA_037953625.1. Taxonomy (NCBI): domain Eukaryota; kingdom Viridiplantae; phylum Streptophyta; class Magnoliopsida; order Fabales; family Fabaceae; genus Crotalaria; species Crotalaria pallida. The sequence goes on from CM075649.1 coordinate 86,433,531, forward strand.
AATTTTCAATAAGGATTAAATAGGGGCATTTTGGACAAACCATACATAATATTTACAATAATCAACACTTTCTTAATCTGTGTGCCCAGGTCTAAAAGGCCAAACTCAATGAAATAGATGAAGTAATAATTAATAAAAGAAAATAATAGAAATTTTGTTTTGCGAACAAAGACATTGCGCTTGAGGGGCTAAGGTAGCTTGCATTGATAACTTAATTCAATTGAATAATAGAAACTAACAGATTATTTATTGATCAATAGAAGCTGAAAACTTAATTCAATTGAATAATAGAAAGTAACATATTTTTTTATTGATCAATAGAAGGTGAAGTGAATACATACTTACATGCCATGCCAAGATGAATGCGCATGAAATATGGATCTTCGGCGAGATCAATACAGATCAAGACAATTAGTCCCCAAACCCCATAATTATCCACCAAACCCCATTTTAATTGCAAAATGTTCATTATACCCTTCTCCATTCAAAAAAAAAGAAACAAACCCCAAACTCCAGCCACCTTTTCACCTTCTTCCACCCCAAGCAAAACCCCTAACCCCATGCAAACCCCCCTTCCATATCCCATAATTTTACAAACCCCTTTCTCAGTTCTTCTAACTTTTCTCTTACCTTTTCAAAACCCTACCATATTCTACTACAAACCACTTCATTTGGTTATCTATTCGTAAAGGAAGCTCCAGTTTGTTCTCTATTGGTATTGTTGAAGGTAAAATCATCTCTTCTACGGTTTTTTTATTTTTTTACGTAACTGTTAAAATTCCGACTAACTAGTGTCGAAATTTTAGTAAATTCCGACACGAGTATTTCGGAATTTATTACTAAATAATTTTCAAGTGTTTTCTGATATTTTTCCGAGATAGATGTATCAGAATATTCATAAATTTTGATAAACCCCTATCGGAAATAATAACTTAGTCAATTTGATATCACCCCATTGAAACGTAGCTTACTGTAACATTTTTCCGAGACACTAAATTCAGAATTAATTAAAATTCCGATATGTTAAATTCAGAATTTTTATAAATTCTGATAAGTATATTTCAGAAAATAATATATGTATTAAATTATATGAATTTATATTTTTCCGAGATAGATGTATCAGAATATTCATAAATTTTGATAAACCCCTATCGGAAATAATAACTTAGTCAATTTGATATCATCCAATTGAAACATGTAGCTTACTGTAACATTTTTCCGAGATACTAAATTCAGAATTAATTAAAATTCCGATAGGTTTAATTCAAAATTTGTTAAAATTATATGAATTGATACTTTTCCGAGACGATTGTATCAGAATATTCATAAATTCTGATAAATCCATATCGAAAATAATAACTTATTCAATTTAATATAAATTTTGAAAAGTTTAATTCATAATTTAATAAAATTCTGATACGTATTTTTCAGAATAGTAATTTTTTCTGATACCCTGTTATCGGATTTAACAGAAAAATCCATTAGATCACACCATGAAGTTACACTCATATATTGCAACAAAGTAAATTGATACCGAATACGCTCATATATTGCAACAAAGTAAATTGATACCAAATATGCTCATATACCTAAACATCAATTCTTTAATTCACGTAACCTTAATTCATGTTCAAAAGCAAAATTAATCCACTTGTTCCACACCTAAGCTTAAAAGCTATTACAAATAACAAAAAGCCAAATACTGTAACACCCTTATTTTATATGCAAAAATAGTGAGTAAAAGTTTATAATTAAAATAGTGTACTTAAAAATTCCTTTTTTTTTCCAATTCAAGTTTAAAAATAAATTTGGGCACCCATTTACAATACAAGTAGCACAAACATAAAGTTTCCTTCTTTCCAGTCTTCCGCTGCGCAACTCTGATCCACAGACTCCTTAGCAATCACCTAAAATGTTGACCATTAAGGATGAGACCTTTTCAGAACACATTGAATCATAAGATAGTAAAAAGACACATAATAATAACTCAAGTATCATAATCAAATCAAGCCATGAATAACAAAATGCTTCCCATTAACAAATTATTCAGTAATAACACATTTTTCATTTATTCGGAACATCACCTCAAACCAGAGATCAATGTAACAATTTTACTCATCATAAATGGCACCACAAAACAGAGGCCCACATACCTTTCCTTATTTAAATTATGTGTCCCTCAGGTCAGAGGTCAACACTCTATCACATTAATTCATTTGGTGTCCCTCAGGTCAGAGGTCAACACCTTAACATTCATTTCATCTTGTGTCCCTCAGGTCAGAGGTCAACATTCCTTTACTTTGATTCATTTTGTGTCCCTCAGGTCAGAGGTCAACACATTAACATTCATTTCATCTTGTGTCCCTCAGGTCAGAGGTCAACACTCCTTTACCTTATTTCATTTGGTGTCCCTCAGGTAAGAGGTCAACACCCAAACATTTCATTTCAACTTGTGTCCCTCAGGTCAGAGGTCAACACATTCATCACTTTCCATTAATCGTCACCTCAAATCAGAGGCCAACGCACTTATTACATTTATCATTACACATTACCTCAAATCAGAGGCCAAAACATACTTTCATCTCCATACACAAACAACTTAGCACATATATTCACAATTACACTTACACACCTTTCCCATTCATTCTTTATCCATACTCATTTTCTATATCAATTATCAAATCTTTCCATTAATCGTCACCTCAAATCAGAGGCCAACGCATAAATTTCACATTTACACATAATCATCATTGAGATACAAAAATATACCATCCATACGTACTTGTCACATAATTAGCATCACATTTTACTTTTAGTTTACACATAATCCTTTTATTCTCATTTCTACCTTTACCAGTTCATTCCATAACCATAACATCAAAATTTATTCATAAAACATCGTTTACTCATGTCGTGGACATAGCAAACTTTTATCAGACAGCAAACATCATCAATCAATTCGACATACTCAGGTATGCCTCAGAGTGCTTTAATATAAGTCAACTCCCTAACGTTCTTCACTTCCTACATTACCAACATTCATAAGGGATTTTACCAAAATTAAATCAATTAAATATTTAAATTAAAACAAAGATACATTCAACATCCTTATACCAATTCTATTCCGGTGCTATTTTGCTACCCACAACCCAATTCAACTAATTAACCCAAGTCCTATTATATACCCCAACTATCCCTAACTCAAGGTGTGGAAAAGAGACTCCCCTTACCTGGAAATCCTAGCAATAACAACAGAGCCACGTTTACATCCGCGACTTGCTCCAGGGTCAGGGTCCATAACAACGTGTTGGATCTAAATAGGAACATATGTAAAAACTAATTATAACATTAAAAATATATATAAAATAAACTCATTTTTGTCAAAATAATAAATATATATCATTATACAACAAAAATATGTAACTTTTCTCCAAAACATCTCTTTATTTGAAAATATAGGAATAATAAAAATATTGACGGATCGTCGAATAAATTAGGTAGATGGATAGAGGAAGTTGAGGATATTAGTTACCTAAGAAGGATTTGAGATTGGACGGTTGGATCTTGAATTATTAGACCGAGAAATTGAAAACCTTAAGATTTTCTTCTTCTCTCTGTCGGCTCTCACTCTCTGTCCGGTTTCTCATTCTCTCTCTCGCTACTGCTGCTGTTATCAATCTATTTCAATTCTACTGCACCTCCTCTCTTTCTTTATTAATTTTTTTTCACGGGTTGGGGTTTGGGCCTTGGGTAGTGTTATGTTAATAATATATATTATTTTATATTTCGTTCTCATTTGTGGGTTAATGTGTGTAGGTATTTTGAATTATAACTAAAAGTTTGACGATCCAAACCATAAAATACATTTAAGTAAAACAATATTATATTTTTAACTACTCAAAAGTAATTAGAAAATAATAAAGTTACCGGTCCCTCCGGATAGTTATTGCTTAAGAAAAATTATCGAAATTCAAAAGTAAATATATTTTCTCAATCTTGATATTAAACTTGATAATATATAATATTTGAAATTCTAAGTAGATGATTATTATATACAACTTAAACCGGTAATATATTAAACCAGTCCAGAAGCTAAAAATAAAACAGTCTCCGAACACTATGAAAATTTACAGGGACACTCAAAATATTAAGTTAAACATATTTTTCTAAAGAAACTATTTATAAAATTGTCTCTAAGGCTTGCCACTTGAGCTCCCTGTCAAAATGTTAATTAGACTAAATAAAAGTACTACTTTATTTTTGGAAAACGTATGATAACAAATTTATACTTATTTTGACTAAAAAACATATTTCAAATATAATGATGAAATCAAAATTTTATTCCGAGACTCAAATCTTGAAAATATCATATTAAATCATTTAATTATTTTACTAAAAGTATTAGAAATAACGGGATGTTACAATTCTCCACCACTTATTGGAATTTCGTCCCCGAAATTCCGTCTGATTCCTTTAATGGAGAACCATCCCTAATACAAGGTTTCTTGGTCTCGATACTCACTTCTCTTGGTTTCACTCCCCCACTTGGATTAGGCGTACTACTTGGCATTAAGAAGCAGCTAATGTCTTGCACTCCACGAAGAGTACAATCTATGGTTCCATTCGGTTGGTTTCGATGTGGAAACACTATAGGGTTATCCCCAAAATCAGGCTTAACTCTTCAAGGAAGTTGGAAATGGTTCTAGGATCCACTGGATTCCCTCAGGAATTTTACCCCAAAAATTTGGAAAGGGTACTATTACACTCTGAATGTTAATGCCCTCGAGGGTTTGATTATAATCTAGCCCTAAACATACCACTTAAATTCTATTCCTAGGCCCTAATCACACACATTCATCATTAAAACAAACATAAATCATATAAATATCATTCAAAGTTCAAACATTCACAACAACAGTCCACAACATCATACGCTCCAAACATAAACATGACTCAACCCTACATCCTCCTAAGCTAGTCCTTGTCTACCCTGCCTAACCTAGGGTCAAATCTTACCTCTACCCACACATTCATCACAATCAGCACATATTTGAAAATTGGTTCAAAAGGGGTTTGGGGGATAGGACTTGCATGGTTTGCAACCGAAAATACATTTTCAGCAATACGATTCCCAGTGTTATGAAAATTGTGCACGTCACCATAAAGAGCTACCTCCATCTAGTTTCACAAGAATCTAGATGAGGAAGTGTAATCTTGTTCCAATTCGTCAAATTCAAAGAAAAGGGATATACTATTACTTTAAACCAAATTAGTTTAGTAAGTTTCCAAAATTTAGAACAATTACATTCCCTTCTTTTCCAAGTTTGAGAATTGGGTTTTTATCCCAAATTGACTTGAGTTTGCATATGGAGAATTCCTATTTAATCGACTAGTGACTTGGTTAAAGCAAATGCGTTAATTCACCGATCGATTACTTAGAAATCCTCGCATCCTTTATTATTTTCTTAAAAATTTGCCGTGTAACCTCAAAATTCATTTGGGATGATTGTGGTTCGGTGCACCCTTTTGAAATTTATTTTGAACATTCACATACACAAACAAATAATCGTAATACTATTTACTCACAAATATCAATCACATAGGTCAATCAGACAACCACAAATATGCATAATTAACAATCCTATCTATCGTAGGATTTCACAACTACTAACTAGTCCCAAAATCCTAGCAACTCACTAAGGACTATCTAGGATTCCTACTCCTAGGACAAAACACAAAAGTTCATAATTTGAAAGTCAATTGAAAACATTTGCGAAATTTAAAATCATACACACTCAAACATAAAATGTATACATGTACATATATTGATATACATATACACCAACATAGTCAAGTTTTTATTTCAAAAGCAAACCCCGAAAATAATACTTTTAATCGCTGTTGTGATTGAAATGGATTTGGGAATTTTAGATATGGGGATGGTAATTTTGAAAAGCTCTTAGTCCCAAATTATCATTTGATAGCATTTTCGAAAGTTTGGATCCATCTCAATCATAACATAAACTTTTTGGTATATGCACATATGTAGATATGTTCATTCGAGTATACAAAAAAGTAAGCTTGGGTCTGAAAATAGGAGTTCCCCCTATATCGGGAAGCCTTTTGAAATTGAATGCCAATTGCAACAAAATTAGTTTTAGAAATGGTTTGGAATCATGTTGCAAAAACGTTTAATAACTTGCATTGTAAAAATATCCGACACAAAAATACAACAGCCGAATATAATAACAACCAAGAAATATTAATACTATAGTGTGGCCATTTGCATATACAAATAAGCAAATAACTTAGTAGCATTAAGCAAAAGTATGCATGAACGCAACATACGAATAAACAAACATAGGCAATGCACCACGATTATTTAGCACAACACCTAGTATTTATAATAGTACCATCAAGTGTGTTATGTATACACATATACATGTAGAACAAAACATACATATGTATATAGATACACACATATACTATTAAGGACCTAATCCAAAACATTGAGCAAAGACCTCCCGATTAAATTTAAACCCTTAGTTCTGCTTAAGTAAAAAAAAAAAAGAATCTCTTGTCATGTATAAATCCAAGTGTTGTCACTTGGGGGTTTAAGTTCAATCGATAGGAATTGCGAGGACTCCCTACTTATCGTTTGTTTAGTATTAAAGTTATCGAAACTAGTGGTGGAGTCAACTACTAATCTGATATAAAAGTTGTTATTGTTCTTCGTGGATTCTAATTTAAGCGATGCGAACTAAATCATTCGTTTAGATTAGAATCGGGCAAGAAGTTATTTTAGTTCTCCTGATTCCACCTCTAATTTCCGTCCTCTTGCTTTAATGCTAAACTATTCCGCGTATAACATATTGTGAGAACCTTTCGATTGAGTCTGAACCGCTTCCCCAAGTTAGGCAAAAGTCCTTTTATATTCGCAAATCAAATTGGTGCGGTTCAAATTCAATTGGTCAATACTCAATGCTTGTTTCACATTTGGGGTCACCGTTAATTGAATTGAGATTAGCTATGGAACCAACTATTGTTTTACTTTAAACATTATTTTTCGCTCTCCTAGATACTAGTCTAATCAATGTGAATTTAATCACTTGGTTAGATTAGCATCGAGATCGTAATCTATTTGATTTGGGCGGCTCCATTTCTAACCCCTATCCAATTACTTTGATACCAAACTAGTTGTCAAACACATATATTCAAAACATAGACAATTAAGCATAGTAAAACAAAGAGAAGCATATCATTGGCATTAAGGTTTCATACATAGGAAATCGTTTGCAAATTCACGATAGTACACAAACTCTTGAATTTCAGTGACTTCACCTCCCAATAGATATAATGTCGGATTGGCCATTTCCAACACTACATTTAATCGGTGGTAGTAGTCCTCGCAATTCGGTTGAATTCGTGTACTACATACTCGAATGCATTGACATTAATTAGATTTCCTTTGTATAAAACTTTAACTTTCGATTAGTCCAAAAGCTCAACATTTACGCTCTCAACTAATCGTGTTCATACCACTTAGGTTTCCTGTTTGCACTTGGGTGAATACTCATAATATCCAATTCTTTGAATCACTAAGGGATCCTGCTTAGTTTCGAAAGAATTATATTCTCTTTGGTTTTCATAAATGATTTCTTTTACATTGTCAATTGTCGGTGTTCCCTATGCAAACATAAACTCATTCGGTTCATTGCAAATATACACAACCATTGTATCAAACATATACAAATCCACTTGTTATTCAAAAGTTTTCACTTGTATGGGTCTCACCTCTGGTCAAGAAGCTTGAGATGAGAGTGTCGCAGCGGGATCGAGATTGCTTTCCCTCAGGTCGAAAGGAAAGAACTGCTCTGATACCATAAATGTAACACCCTTATTTTATATGCTAAAATAGTGAGTAAAAGTTTATAATTAAAATAGTGTACTTAAAAATTCCTTTTTTTTCCAATTCAAGTTTACAAATAAATTTGGACACCCATTTACAATACAAGTAGCACAAACATAAAGTTTCCTTCTTTTCAGTCTTCCACTGCGCCACTCTGATCCACAAGCTCCTTAGCAATCACCTAAAATGTTAACCACTTAGGGTGAGACCTTTTCACAACACATTGAATCATAAGATAGTAAAAAGGCACATAATAATAATTCAAGTATCATAATCAAACCAAGCCATGAATAACAAAATGCTTCCCATTAACAAATTATTCAGTAATAACACATTTTTCATTTATTCGGAACATCACCTCAAACCAGAGATCAATGTAACAATTTTACTCATTATAAATGGCACCTCAAAACAGAGGCCCACATACCTTTCCTTATTTAAATTATGTGTCCCTCAGGTCAGAGGTCAACACTCCAATACTTTATTTCATTCGGTGTCTCTCAGGTCAGAGGTCAACACTCTATCACATTAATTCATTTGGTGTCCCTCAGGTCAGAGGTCAACACCTTAACATTCATTTCATCTTGTGTCCCTCAGGTCAGAGGTCAACACTCCTTTACTTTGATTCATTTTGTGTCCCTCAGGTCAGAGGTCAACACATTAACATTCATTTTATCTTGTGTCCCTCAGGTCAGAGGTCAACAATTCATTACTTTAATTCATTTTGTGTCCCTCAGGTCAGATGTCAACACATTAACATTCATTTCATCTTGTGTCCCTCAGGTTAGAGGTCAACACTCCTTTACCTTATTTCATTTGGTGTCCCTCAGGTCAGAGGTCAACACCCAAACATTTCATTTCAACTTGTGTCCCTCAGGTCAGAGGTCAACACATTCATCACTTTCCATTAATAGTCACCTCAAATCAGAGGCCAACGCACTTAATACATTTATCATTACACATTACCTCAAATCAGAGGTCAAAACATACTTTCATCTCCATACACAAACAACTTATAGCACATACATTCACAATTACACTTACACACCTTTCCCATTCATTCTTTATCCATACTCATTTTCTATATCAATTATCAAATCTTTCCATTAATCGTCACCTCAAATCAGAGACCAACGCATAAATTTCACATTTACACATAATCATCATTGAGATACAAAAATATACCATCCATACGTACTTGTCACATAATTAGCATTACATTTTACTTTTAGTTTACACATAATCCTTTTATTCCCATTTCTACCTTTACCAGTTCATTCCATAACCATAACATCAAAATTTATTCATAAAACATCGTTTACTCATGTAGTGGACATAGCAAACTTTTATCAGACAGCAAACATCATCAATCAATTCGACATACTCAGGTATGCCTCAGAGTACTTTAATATAAGTCAACTCCCTAGGGTTCTTCACTTCCTACATTACCAACATTCATAAGGGATTTTACCAAAATTAAATCAATTAAATATTTAAATTAAAACAAAGATACATTCAACGTCCTTATACCAATTCTATTCCGGTGCTATTTTGCTACCCACAACCTAATTCAACTAATTAACCCAAGTCCTATTATATACCCCAACTATCCCTAACTCAAGGTGTGGAAAAGAAACTCCCCTTACCTGGAAATCCTAGCAATAACAACAGAGCCACGTTTACATCCGCGACTTGCTCCAGGGTCAGGGTCCATAACAACGTGTTGGATCTAAATAGGGACATATGTAAAAACTAATTATGACATTAAAAATATATATAAAATAAACTCATTTTTGTCAAAATAATAAATATATATCCTTATACAACAAAAATATGTAACTTTTCTCCAAAACATCTCTTTATTTGAAAATATAGGATAATAAAAATATTGACGGATCGTCGAATAAATTAGGTAGATGGATAGAGGAAGTTGAGGATATTAGTTACCTAAGAAGGATTTGAGATTGGACGGTTGGATCTTGACTTATTAGACCGGGAAGTTGAAAAACCTTAAGATTTTCTTCTTCTCTCTGTCGGCTCTCACTCTCTGTCCGGTTTCTCATTCTCTCTCTCTCGCTACTGCTGCTGTTATCTATCTATTTCAATTCTACTGCACCTCCTCTCTTTCTTTATTAATTTTTTTTTTCACGGGTTGGGGTTTGGGCCTTGGGTAGTGTTATGTTAATAATATATATTATTTTATATTTCGTTCTCATTTGTGGGTTAATGTGTGTAGGTATTTTGAATTATAACTAAAAGTTTGACGATCTAAACCATAAAATACATTTAAGTAAAACAATATTATATTTTTAACTACTCAAAACTAATTAGAAAATAATAAAGTTACCGATCCCTCCGAATAGCTATTGCGTAAGAAAAATTATCGAATTTCAAAAGTAAATATATTTTCTCAATCTTGATATTAAACTTGATAATATATAATATTTGAAATTCTAAGTAGAAGATTATTATATACAACTTAAACCGGTAATATATTAAACCAGTCCAGAAGCTAAAAATAAAACAGTCTCCGAACACTATGAAAATTTACAGGGACGCTCAAAATATTAAGTTAAACATATTTTTCTAAAGAAACTATTTATAAAAATGCCTCTAAGGCTTGCCACTTGAGCTCCCTGTCAAAATGTTAATTAGACTAAATAAAAGTACTACTTTATTTTTGGAAAACGTATGATAACAAATTTATACTTATTTTGACTAGAAAACATATTTCAAATATAATGATGAAATCAAAATTTTATTCCGAGACTCAAATCTTGAAAATATCATATTAAATCATTTAATTATTTTACTAAAAGTATTAGAAATAACGAGATGTTACAATTCTCCACCACTTATTGGAATTTCGTCCCCGAAACTCCGTCTGATTCCTTTAATGGAGAACCATCCCTAATACAAGGTTTCTTGGCCGCGATACTCACTTCTCTTGGTTTCACTCCCCCACTTGGATTAGACGTACTACTTAGCATTAAGAAGCAGCTAATGTCTTGCACTCCACGAAGAGTACTATCTATGGTTCCATTCGGTTGGTTTCGATGTGGAAACACTATAGGGTTTTCCCCAAAATCAGGCTTAACTCTTCAAGGAAGTTGGAAATGGTTCTAGGATCCACTGGGTTCCCTCAGGAATTTTACCCCAAAGATTTGGAAAGGGTACTATTACACTCTGAATGTTAATGCCCTCGAGGGTTTGATTATAATCTAGCCCTAAACATACCACTTAAATTCTATTCCTAGGCCCTAATCACACACATTCATCATTAAAACAAACATAAATCATATAAATATCATTCAAAGTTCAAACATTCACAACAACAGTCCACAACATCATACGCTCCAAACATAAACATGACTCAACCCTACATCCTCCTAAGCTAGTCCTTGTCTACCCTGCCTAACCTTGGGTCAAATCTTACCTCTACCCACACATTCATCACAATCAGCACATATTTGAAAATTGGTTCAAAAGGGGTTTGGGGGATAGGACTTGCATGGTTTGCAACCGAAAATACATTTTCAGCAATACGATTCTCAGTGTTATGAAAATTGTGCACGTCACCATAAAGAGCTACCTCCATCTAGTTTCACAAGAATCTAGATGAGGAAGTGTAATCTTGTTCCAATTCGTCAAATTCAAAGAAAAGGGATATACTATTACTTTAAACCAAATTAGTTTAGTAAGTTTCCAAAATTTAGAACAATTACATTCCCTTCTTTTCTAAGTTTGAGAATTGGGTTTTTGTCCCAAATTGACTTGAGTTTGCATATGGAGAATTCCTATTTAATCGACTAGTGACTTGGTTAAAGCAAATGCGTTAATTCACCGATCGATTACTTAGAAATCCTCGCATCCTTTATTATTTTCTTAAAAATTTGCCGTGTAACCTCAAAATTCATTTGGGATGATTGTGGTTCGGTGCACCCTTTTGAAATTTATTTTGAACATTCACATACACAAACAAATAATCGTAATACTATTTACTCACAAATATCAAGCACATAGGTCAATCAGACAACCACAAATATGCATAATTAACAATCCTATCTATCGTAGGATTTCACAACTACTAACTAGTCCCAAAATCCTAGCAACTCACTAAGGACTATCTAGGATTCCTACTCCTAGGACAAAACACAAAAGTTCATAATTTGAAAGTCAATTGAAAACATTTGCGAAATTTAAAATCATACACACTCAAACATAAAATGTATACATGTACATATATTGATATACATATACACCAACATAGTCAAGTTTTTATTTCAAAAGCAAACCCCGAAAATAATACTTTTAATCGCTGTTGTGATTGAAATGGATTTGGGAATTTTAGATATGGGGATGGTAATTTTGAAAAGCTCTTAGTCCCAAATTATCGTTTGATAGCATTTTCGAAAGTTTGGATCCATCTCAATCATAACATAAACTTTTTGGTATATGCACATATGTAGATATGTTCATTCGAGTATACAAAAAAGTAAGCTTGGGTCTGAAAATAGGAGTTCCCCCTATATCGGGAAGCCTTTTGAAATTGAATGGCAATTGCAACAAAATTAGTTTTAGAAATGATTTGGAATCATGTTGCAAAAACGTTTAATAACTTGCGTTATAAAAATATCCGACACAAAAATACAACAGCCGAATATAATAACAACCAAGAAATATTAATACTATAGTGTGGCCATTTGCATATACAAATAAGCAAATAACTTAGTAGCATTAAGCAAAAGTATGCATGAACGCAACATACGAATAAACAAACATAGGCAATGCACCACGATTATTTAGCACAACACCTAGTATTTATAATAGTACCATCAAGTGTGTTATGTATACACATATACATGTAGAACAAAACATACATATGTATATAGATACACACATATACTATTATGGATCTAATCCAAAACATTGAGCAAAGACCTCCCGATTAAATTTAAACCCTTAGTTCTGCTTAAGTAAAAAAAAAAAGAATCTCTTGTCATGTATAAATCCAAGTGTTGTCACTTGGGGGTTTAAGTTCAATCGATAGGAATTGCTAGGACTCCCTACTTATCGTTTGTTTAGTATTAAAGTTATCGAAACTAGTGGTGGAGTCAACTACTAATCTGATATAAAAGTTGTTATTGTTCTTCGTGGATTCTAATTTAAGCGATGCGAACTAAATCATTCGTTTAGATTAGAATCGGGCAAGATGTTATTTTAATTCTCCTGATTCCACCTCTAATTTCCGTCCTCTTGCTTTAATGCTAAACTATTCCGCGTATAACATATTGTGAGAACCTTTCGATTGAGTCTGAACCGCTTCCCCAAGTTAGGCAAAAGTCCTTTTATATTCGCAAATCAAATTGGTGCGGTTCAAATTCAATTGGTCAATACTCAATGCTTGTTTCACATTTGGGGTCACAGTTAATTGAATTGAGATTAGCTATGGAACCAACTATTGCTTTACTTTAAACATTATTTTTCGCTCTCCTAGATACTAGTCTAATCAATGTGAATTTAATCACTTGGTTAGATTAGCATCGAGATCGTAATCTATTTGATTTGTGCGGCTCCATTTCTAACCCCTATCCAATTACTTTGATACCAAACTAGTTGTCAAACACATATATTCAAAACATAGACAATTAAGCATAGTAAAACAAAGAGAAGCATATCATTGACATTAAGGTTTCATACATAGGAAATCGTTTGCAAATTCACAATAGTACACAAACTCTTGAATTTCGGTGACTTCACCTCCCAATAGATATAATGTCGGATTGGCCATTTCCAACAATACATTTAATCGGTGGTAGTAGTCCTCGCAATTCGGTTGAATTCCTGTACTACATACTCGAATGCATTGACATTAATTAGATTTCCTTTGTATAAAACTTTAACTTTCGATTAGTCCAAAAGCTCAACATTTACGCTCTCAACTAATCGTGTTCATACCACTTAGGTTTCCTGTTTGCACTTGGGTGAATACTCAGAATATCCAATTCTTTGAATCACTAAGGGATCCTGCTTAGTTTCCAAAGAATTCTATTCTCTTTGGTTTTCATAAATGATTTCTTTTACATTGTCAATTGTCGGTGTTCCCTATGCAAACATAAACTCATTCGGTTCATTGCAAATATACACAACCATTGTATCAAACATATACAAATCCACTTGTTATTCAAAAGTTTTCACTTGTATGGGTCTCACCTCTGGTCAAGAAGCTTGAGATGAGAGTGTCACAGCGGGATCGAGATTGCTTTCCCTCAGGTCGAAAGGAAAGAACTGCTCTGATACCATAAATGTAACACCCTTATTTTATATGCTAAAATAGTGAGTAAAATTTTATAATTAAAATAGTGTACTTAAAAATTCCTTTTTTTTTTCCAATTCAAGTTTACAAATAAATTTGGGCACCCATTTACAATACAAGTAGCACAAACATAAAGTTTCATTCTTTCCAGTCTTCCGCTGCGCCACTCTGATCCACAAGCTCCTTAGCAATCACCTAAAATGTTAACCACTAAGGGTGAGACCTTTTCACAACACATTGAATCATAAGATAGTAAAAAAGCACATAATAATAACTCAAGTATTATAATCAAACCAAGCCATGAATAACAAAATGCTTCCCATTAACAAATTATTCAGTAATAACACATTTTTCATTTATTCGGAACATCACCTCAAACCAGAGATCAATGTAACAATTTTACTCATCATAAATGGCACCTCAAAACAGAGGCCCCCATACCTTTCCTTATTTAAATTATGTGTCCCTCAGGTCAGAGGTCAACACTCTATCACATTAATTCATTTGGTGTCCCTCAGGTCAGAGGTCAACACCTTAACATTCATTTCATCTTGTGTCCCTCAGGTCAGAGGTCAACACTCGTTTACTTTGATTCATTTTGTGTCCCTCAGGTCAGAGGTCAACACATTAACATTCATTTCATCTTGTGTCCCTCAGGTCAGAGGTCAACACCCAAACATTTCATTTCAACTTGTGTCCCTCAGGTCAGAGGTCAACACATTCATCACTTTCCATTAATCGTCACCTCAAATCAGAGGCCAACGCACTTATTACATTTATCATTACACATTACCTCAAATCAGAGGCCAAAACATACTTTCATCTCCATACACAAACAACTTAGCACATATATTTACAATTACACTTACACACCTTTCCCATTCATTCTTTATCCATAGTCATTTTCTATATCAATTATCAAATCTTTCCATTAATCGTCACCTAAAATCAGAGGCCAACGCATAAATTTCACATTTACACATAATCATCATTGAGATACAAAAATATATCATCCATACGTACTTGTCACATAATTAGCATCACATTTTACTTTTAGTTTACACATAATCCTTTTATTCCCATTTCTACCTTTACCAGTTCATTCCATAACCATAACATCAAAATTTATTCATAAAACATCGTTTACTCATGTAGTGGACATAGCAAACTTTTATCAGACAGCAAACATCATCAATCAATTCGACATACTCAGGTATGCCTCAGAGTGCTTTAATATAAGTCAACTCCCTAGGGTTCTTCACTTCCTACATTACCAACATTCATAAGGGATTTTACCAAAATTAAATCAATTAAATATTTAAATTAAAACAAAGATACATTCAACATCCTTATACCAATTCTATTCCGGTGCTATTTTGCTACCCACAACCCAATTCAACTAATTAACCCAAGTCCTATTATATACCCCAATTATCCCTAACTCAAGGTGTGGAAAAGAAACTCCCCTTACCTGGAAATCCTAGCAATAACAACAGAGCCAC
The DNA here is from genome assembly GCA_037953625.1 of Crotalaria pallida. Classification (NCBI taxonomy): domain Eukaryota; kingdom Viridiplantae; phylum Streptophyta; class Magnoliopsida; order Fabales; family Fabaceae; genus Crotalaria; species Crotalaria pallida. The sequence goes on from CM075649.1 coordinate 86,449,258, forward strand.
GTTTACATCCGCGACTTGCTCCAGGATCAGGGTCCATAACAACGTGTTGGATCTAAATAGGGACATATGTAAAAACTAATTATAACATTAAAAATATATATAAAATAAACTCATTTTTGTCAAAATAATAAATATATATCATTATACAACAAAAATATGTAACTTTTCTCCAAAACATCTTTTTATTTGAAAATATAGGGATAATAAAAATATTGACGGATCGTCGAATAAATTAGGTAGATGATAGAGGAAGTTGAGGATATTAGTTACCTAAAAAGGATTTGAGATTGGACGGTTGGATCTTGAATTATTAGACCGGGAAGTTGAAAAACCTGAAGATTTTCTTCTTCTCTCTGTCGGCTCTCACTCTCTGTCCGCTTTCTCATTCTCTCTGTCTCGCTACTGCTGCTGTTATCTATCTATTTCAATTCTACTGCACCTCCTCTCTTTCTTTATTAATTTTTTTTTTCACGGGTTGGGCTTTGGGCTTTGGGTAGTGTTATGTTAATAATATATATTATTTTATATTTCGTTCTCATTTGTGGGTTAATGTGTGTAGGTATTTTGATTATAACTAAAAGTTTGACGATCCAAACCATAAAATATATTTAAGTAAAACAATATTATATTTTTAACTACTCAAAACTAATTATAAAATAATAAAGTTACCGGTCCCTCCGGATAGCTATTGCGTAAGAAAAATTATCGAAATTCAAAAGTAAATATATTTTCTCAATCTTGATATTAAACTTGATAATATATAATATTTGAAATTCTAAGTAGAAGATTATTATATACAACTTAAACCGGTAATATATAAAACCAGCCAGAAGCTAAAAATAAAACAGTCTCCGAACACTATGAAAATTTACAGGGACGCTCAAAATATTAAGTTAAACATATTTTTCTAAAGAAACTATTTATAAAAATGCCTCTAAGGCTTGCCACTTGAACTCCCTGTCAAAATGTTAATTAGACTAAATAAAAGTACTACTTTATTTTTGGAAAACGTATGATAACATATTTATACTTATTTTGACTAGAAAACATATTTCAAATATAATGATGAAATCAAAATTTTATTCCGAGACTCAAATCTTGAAAATATCATATTAAATCATTTAATTATTTTACTAAAAGTATTAGAAATAACGGGATGTTACAAATACTAACACAAGTTCAAAAGCTATTACAAAATGACCAACTATATTAATTCTAAATCAACAATTCCTACTCAGTTTCTTCTTCTCCGGACACGTCTCCCTTGACCACTTGCTTCATTCTCCGCATTTTCTTGCTGCTCAGCCCTGCTACCCCTGGTAACCCGACCACCGCGCCTTCCGGATTGCGTATGAGGAACATCTTCTGTGATAGCTCTGGTACATAATGCCATGACCTCCTCATAAACATCATTCGGTAATGTTGCCCTATGCCCTATGCCATCGTCGGAGCTTGAAGCAACAGATGATGCATTGGGAGAGCCGGAATGTTCAGTATTGGGAGATGCAGGTGGTGGTGGATTTGATGCTTCTAAAATAGTGGATTGGGGTGCAGGAGGTGGTGATGTAGGTGATGCATCAGCAATAGTGGGTTGATGTGCCAGAGGTGATGATGCATGTGACGCTTCAACATCAGTAAGTTCATGTTGAGGTTGAGGTTCAGGCTCCGGTGTCGCTTGAGGTTGAGGATCCGGTGCCGTTTGAGATGATGAACCAATTACTTTTTTGCTCGTCTTTTCCCTCCTATAGGATGCAGTGGGTGCTCGTCTCCGTTGCTCTTGTTCCTGCTTTTGTTTCGCCTCTTGTTCCGCTGCTTGTATATGTTGTTGTTCTTCTTCTTCTGCTTGCACGGTTTCAGCTATACGATTCAATCTAGCCATATCTGAAATTCAACCAAATTATGAATAATGGGAAACTTCAAACATTGAGACCAAAAATTATGTTTTTTATAATTTAAGCTTGAAAACTCAAAAATATTATACATAACAATTACAAACAATTTATAAAACAAATAATGATTAAATTCTGACATGGAAGAGTCAGAATTTTACATTTTTCCGACACCCCCGTGTCGGAAAGTTGCAGAGATAGCAGACCTCCGAAAAAACAATAATGGCGATTTCGAACCCAACCTAAAGGAAACCAACAGTGAAAAAAACCTAAAACAAACAAAAAAGAAAACCTAAAACCTAAAACCTAAACCAAAACCAAAACTAAACAAATAATAAAAACAAAAATGGTAATGAATGAGGGAATTATAATGGAACGAAAACAAAAACAAAACAGAGAAGACAAAATGGTAATGAGGGAAGAAGAAGAAAGTGCGTACCGGTGGAGGCGGCGGCGGTGAACGCGGCGCAGTGGAACTGAGCAGTGTTGAGGGAGTGGTGATGGAAAGAGGAAGTTGAACAGTTAGTAGAGGGGTTTGTGAAATGAGATTTGTGAAATAAGGAGGGAGTATAATGAGGTTTGAATGGAAGGTAGTTTTGGTATTAATTATAAAAGTGGGGTTTGGTGGATAATTATGGGGTTCGGGGACTAATTGCCATAGATCAATATGGATCTTTGTAAAACACCAAGCCCAAAAAGCTGGCCTTAAAAAAGAAAAGAGAAAAAAGAAAGAAAAAAACTACAAATATAGATTTAAAAAGAAAATGACTATTTCCGCAGCCGGGGTTCGAACCCGGTATTCTAATTTTCGAATATGCCAATGTGCTACTGCGGATCACCTTTAGTTGATTGCAATTTATATTTTTTATTTATATTATTATTGGCTTGTTGGTGCCTTTATTAATAACCTTAGCTACTTGTCTATTGCCCTAAACCAACCTGGTCAACTGATCCATCCTCATGTCTAATCCTCAACATAGATTTTTATCGTTTATGTATAATTTTTTTATATTATAAAATTTAATTTATAAATATAATCATCAAACATAATTTATAGATATATAAATCAATGTTTGTGACATAAATTTAAACAAAAAATATCAAAAAAAATATCCTTTCATAAGTTTTAGAGTTAATAGTCACATAGATCCCTGAAAGATACTTGTGAAATCAGTTAGGTCCCTGAAAGATTTTTGGAATCTCTTAAACCCCCAAAGATCATTTTGGAGTCAGTTAGGTCCCTGAATTTTTAGAATCTCTTAAACCCCCAAAGATCAATTGGCATCATGTTAGTCCCCCATGAGGGACCTAATTGAATCTTACGTGGTACGTTAAATGCTTTGTTGGTCCAAATGTGACACGTTCTTTACATTCCAACATGACATTGCGGCCAACAAAGCATTTAGCGTGTCACGTAGGATTCCTTCAGGTCCATCCTGACGAAATTGGATGGGAGGACTAACATGACGCCAAATTGATCTTTGTGGAGATTAAGAGATTCCACATATCTTTCAGGGACCTAATTGATTCCATAGGTATCTTTGAGGGATCTATGTGACTATTAACTCTAAGTTTAATTTAAGTAGTTTATTAAATTAACATTAAATTGACATTCTAAATTTCTTAAAATATTCTCATATATATATATATATTATGGGATTTGCTAACATACGTAAAATGATTTTTCAATTGGTACATTTTAGCATTGTGCACCAGGTTTTAGTAGACAAAAGTAACCTCATATAATAAAGGGGCTTAGTTTTAGAGACAAGGGTATTTTAATAATTTCCATTTTAGAAGTAAAAAATATCAACCCCCCAAACCCTTATGACTCCTCTCTCTCTCATCTCTCATTTCTCTCCTCCCTTCACAAAACTATCCTCTCTTCTCACTCTCTTCACAAATTGGTGCAGGTCTGTGGATTATGTGGAAGTAATAGGTATTGCATTTGTTTTGTTGTTTTCGTTACTCTGCCTATGATCCCAAGAGCATCTTCTCCTACACCAAGCACAATTACTTTTAGTTAATCTGTCCTCCGCAGGGTGCTGTTACTCTAACACGTGATTCATATTCAATTCCTTCAATTCCATTTTTATCTAATTAAGTTGAAGAATTCGAAGACGATGCATAGGAAATTAGGGACTTACATGGCTAAAGAGGTCAAGAAGAGAAGAAGGAAGAGAATGTGAAGAGAGAATAGGTTTGTGAAGGGAGAGAAATGAGAGATGAGAGAGAGAGAGGTGACAAGGGTTTGGGTGTTTTTTTTTACTTCTAAAATGGAAATTATTAAAACATCCTTGTCTCTAAAACTAAGCCCCTTTATTATATGAGGTTATTTTTGTCTACTAAAACCTGGTGCGCAATGCTAAAATGTACCAATTGAAAAAGCACTTTACGTATTGATTTGGGTCTAATATATGATGTTTTGAGTATGATTTAGACTCCCTTTTACTATGGATTTGGCTTATTTCTCTTGTAAATTTAGGACTTTTTGTATAGTTTTTAGGAAGTTAGGTAATTTGGAATCCTTTGAACATTTTGATTCGTTTTGGGTATGTTTCAGGTACTATTGGAGCTTAATTGAAGAAAATAATTGTGGAGATGAAAAGAGAACGAAAGGACCGTGAAAATGGCGCAAGAACGGAGCGAAACGGAGTCGGGAAGTCAGTTGCACGCCCAGGCGCATGGATCCCGCGCCCAGTCGCGCATGCAGCGAGAAACTAGTATCAGATGCCTGGCGCACCCAGGCTTGTGGCCTGGCGCGCCCAGGCGCATAGTGTTCGAGGAGGCCCAATTGGGCTTCACTCTGATGCGTTTTTCATGGGTTTGCTTAGGATTTCGTTGTAGCTTTTAAATATAGGTTTTAGAACTAGGTTAGGCTGCTTTTAGAGAGGGAGATTACATAATTTTAGAGAGTTTTAGAAGAGGAGAAGATCAAGGATTGGAAGATCCAAGGCTTTTCCATGGTAATCATGTATTCTTCTATTGCTTTTGTTCTTAATTTCATAATGTGTAACTAAAACCCTCGTGTTAGGAATTGGTGAATTTGTATGGATTAGTTTATTGATTTCATGAATTTATGTTTTTCCGTTTCTAAATCAAGTGTTTGATTGTATTTTCACTGTTATGCATGGAAGTAGCTAATTTATGTTTTGGATCTCTAATTCTTCAATTGGGAGATTAAGATTTAGAATAGGCCTTCAATCAAACAATATAATTATTCAACTCGTAGGGATACTTTTGAGTAATTATATAACTTGTTATAAATTCCACTGTTCTTAATTAATGGTTATTCAATGGTTTAATCACTTAAGGGATTAAGTGTTATCAAATTAAATAATAAACAGTAATTGCATAAGAGGAATCTAGTAATTACTACCTTAGGAATTTGTTCTTGATTTAGGGAAAAACAGAGATTCTTGATAAATAAACAACGCCATACAATGAAACCATCTTTCTAGTAATTACTACCTTATAAATTTGTTCTTGATTTAGGGAAAAACAGAGATTCATGATAAATAAACAACGCCATACAATGAAATCATGTTCCTAACATCTTTCTCAAATCGCTCACAACTTCTATTTAATTTCTGTTTTTAATTTATTTTCTGTTTTTAATTTATTTCAAATCAATCTTAATCAATTAGTTATAAACCTATAGATTTCACTTTTAACTACTCTTTGGTGAAAATTAATTGAACAATTTGCAATCCCTGAGGGACGATATCTGGTCTTATTGACTATATTACTTGTCGATCCGGTATACTTGCCGGTAGTCCAACAAGTTTTTGGCGCCGTTGCCGGGGATTGAAATTCGTTTTAATTAGTTTTCGATACTTAGTAGTAGTTTTAGGTGAAATTTATTTTTTTAGTTAGTTTCTTGTCTCAACAGGTGCTACGTAATTTTTCTTTGTTTTTGTGCTGTGCAAGAATTTATATCAATTTAAGTGCAAAGAGGATAAAAATTCAGCACTAGAAGAGCGAAGGAACAAAAATTGAAGATGGATGGAGGAGGAGGATCTCACGGATCCTCTCCGCCTCCTCCTCCTAGGAAGACTTTGGCGGAATATGCAACCGTGGACCCGGACTTCCTTGCTTCCAGCATAGTTCGGCCAACCATCACTGAAACTGCATTCGCGATTGATCCACAGTACATCCACCTCATCATGCAGGATCAGTTCAGTGGTGCGCCGCATCAAGACCCCAGGGATCATATCGCCAACTTCCTGGGCATGCTCGGATTCTTCAAGATCGAGGGTGCTACGGACGAGGCCATCATAATGAGGATGTTCCCTCTCTCACTGAGGGGCGAGGCGCTAACGTGGGTGAACAACCAGGCACCAGGGAGTCTTTTCAGCTGGAAAATACTTGTCTCCAAATTCATGGATAAGTTCCTTCCAGCTGGGAAGCAAGCGAAGCTGAGGCAAGATGTTCACTCATTCATGCAAGAGGACGACGAGCCGTTGCATGAAGCTTGGTAGCGCTACAACCAGCTACTGAGGAAGTGCCCAACATATATGCAAGACTGGCAGCAGATTCAATCGTTCTATAATGGGCTCAACGGATTCAATCAAAGCATGATTGATGCAGCAGCTGGTGGATCGCTGATGAAGAAGACTGTTGAAGAGGCCAAAGAAGTTATTGCAAACATGACATTCAGCAACAGCCAGGGATTACGGACCCAGGTGGAGCAAAGCGTCTTGAAGAGCTATGATCTGGACTCTAGTCAAGCCCAGATCTTAATTGAGCAGAACAAGCAGATGCAACAGTAGATTGCTACATTAATGAAGCAGATGATCCAGATCACTATGTCAGTTGCATCGAGCACTCTGAAATGCAACTTTTGAGGGGGAGGTCACCAGAATGGTGATTGTGCTTTTGAAGTCAGAAAGACTCCAGCCACCATTAAGGAGCAGACCAATTTTGTGGGTAGCGGAGTACCTAAAAATAACATGTACTCCAATATCCACAATCCGGGGCAAATCAGTCAGTCTCACACCTCATGGTACAGGCAGCACTCAATCCATCACCGCCACAAAAGCAAGGCTGGGAGAAGGCACTTGAAGCAATGGCTACCACAACCAATAGCTTCATGGCAGAAGCCAGGGCGAATTTCGCCAATCAAGAAGTCAGCATTCGCAACATGGAGGTGCAAGTGGACCAAATAAACAATCAGATATCAGAGATCGCAACCAACTCCAAGGAGAGATGCATGGCAGTCACCCTTCGAAGTGGAAAGTCGTATGAGGAACCACAGAAGAAGGGTGATGCAACTGAGCCTGGGAAGAAGGATGAGGGGCCAAAGCAAGCAAGTGGAGAAGGCTCAACTGTAGTGTAACAGACGCAGGATCCACCTGCGGATCCCGAGAAAGAGAAAAGCACACCCAAACCAGCACCACTACCTCCAAGGATTCCATATCCTTAGAGGTTGAAGAAAGAGGAAGACCAGAAGCAATTCAGCAAATTTTTGGAGATGCTACGGAAGGTGCAGATCAACATCCCGTTTGCAGAGGCACTCTCACAAATGCCTCTGTATGCGAGATTCATGAAGGAGTTGCTGACAAAGAAGAAGTGAATGCTCACTGATGAGACATTCCCGATTGCAGAGAAGTGCAGAAGAATCATCAAATCCAACCTTGCACCAAAGCTGAAGGATCCAAGTAGCTTCACCATTTCAGTTAGCATAGGCAAGGAGTATTCAGGTAAGGCTCTCTGTGACTTAGGAGCTAGCATTAACATTATGCCATTGTCTTTGTGTGAAGCATTAAACATAGGAGAGGTTAAGCCTACCCCGGCATTACTTCAGTTAGCTGATAGAACCACCCTCCGCCCATATGGAGTGGTGGAAGATATTCTGGTAAAGGTGAAAGATTTTATCCTGCCCTTAGATTTCATGGTCTTAGATATAGAAGAGGATGAAAATTTTCCTCTAATCTTTGGAAGGCCATTTTTGGCCTCAGCAGGGCAGTGATTGATGTGCCTGGGGAGAAGTAATTCTTCGAGTGAATGGTGAGCAAACTACAATTAAAATTTTTGAAAAACCACCAGTCACCGCGGAGAACTTCGCCCCACTAATATGCATTCAGAACTCCAATGGAGGGAGTGTGAGACCCACAATTTTTCCCAATTTATTTTGTGAATTTATAATTGAATTTAAGAAATTATATTTGATTTTGATACCTGGATTTAATTAAAATCGTATGAATTATATAGATATATATATATATATATATACGAAATATATATACATATATACTAATGTTTTCCCTAGTATAATTAAAGGAAAGATTTTAAGGTAAAGTATTTGATTTAACTGATCTTAGAAGAATGAACTGTTTGGTGAAGGATTAGAGTATCCTATCTTCAGAAATTCATATCTTTTCAACCGTACATCGAAAATTTACAAATCATATGTCAAAACGACCGTATCGAAACGTAGATTATGAAATTGTAAAGCTTTTATTTTTATTTTAAAGTTTTCGAAATTTTATCACTGCTACAGTACTGAACGAATTTTTGAGTTTTAAGTGGAAATGTGTGACTTTAATGCATTTAATGGCCTTTTGACTCAAGTGTATTTTATTTTGAAAAAAAAAATAATTTTCTGAAGTTTTATATTGGACTACCATCCAAATAAAATATATTTTCGTATTTTCTTATTATGAAACATTTGAAAGCTTATGAAGTGCATTTTTGAAGGAAATGATCTTAGAACTTCAAAAATTCATAACTTTCAAACCCTAAGTCCAAAAATTATAAACTTTATATGAAAACGATCGTATTGAAATTTAGAATCTGAATATGTGAAAATAAAATTTTTATTTTGGCATTTACAAAAAATTTCTGTACAGTAGAGAAAACGAATTTTTGGTAATTCTAACTTAGAAAGAATTATTTGGAACATGAAATAAATTATTGGGCTATAAAATAATTTTATTTGTGTATTGAGAGGTTTATTTAAATGTCTACTGATTGCACAGTCCAAATATTAGTTTTTTTTTCTAAATTTTGTTCTAAATTATTAAACTGAAAGCCTTATTCTGATTGGTCAATTTTGTGGTGAATTCAAAATGGACCAATGGAAATTTTTCTTCTTATTTTTATATATATGCACCATCCAAAAAAATAATAGGAGGGAGAGAGTAGAATTTTCTGAACTTGTGGGGAATCATTCTTAAGTTAATAAGCCATAGGATTTAGAAGAGTTTCATTAACGCATGTGTGTGTTTCAAAGTGAAAATTAAAAATGCTGACTCACTATGGCTAAGGGGGGACGAATTTGAGGTCTGATGGAGGGGAAAATTGGTCTTCTCTTCACCTATAAATAGACCACCACACCTCTCACAATTTCACACACATTACTTGCTATCATTCTGAGACAAAAATCTTTATTCCAAGAGGAAGGAGAGAGGAGGGTGGCGAGTGCATAGGGGAAGAGGAGGAAAATTTTCTCACCTTTGGGAAGTCTTTTAGCTTTAGGAGGAAAGGTAATTCTAAGTTCTTATTTTATTTTAATTCATTTCTTCTTCTACTGATATTATAATCCCTAATTCCTTTTATAGTAACAAGAACAAAAAGTTCTATTTCTTCTTTTTATGAACTATGTTTTTGGTCATAGTATTTTGTTTTTATGGTCAAATGAATAAAGGTTTAAAGGAAAGGGACAAAATGAATTGTTTAAAGGGAATAATCTCCCCTTTTCTTTGGCCTTGAGATGACCTAATTTTGTAGCACAAAAGGGAAATTTATATTCTGAAATTTTTGTGTTCTTACAATATAGACATTTATATTTTGTATCTGATTAAAGTATTTTAGTTCTCTTTGTTTTGATTCAAAATGGAAACTAAAATTGATTCTGAAAATTTTTTGTTACTAAGATCTGATGTAACATTAAAAGAAAAAAAGAAAAAAAAAATTTAGTCTTTTGCTTTTTCTAGTGATTGGTCATGATATGTATATAAAGTGGTAGTTGTTATTATTATATGTGATGATTATTTGATCTCTGATGTGCTGTGGTAAAATGAAAATAGTTTTATGAAAACCCATGAAATTCTGGATTTTATGGTGTTACAAGTATAAATGATTTCTGATTTAAAATTTCACATGATTCATATTATTTGATTTGGTAAATTTAGGAGTAAGTAAGTGAAGTTTTTATCTTGTGATTGTGTAAATGTCTGACTATGAGATTAGTAGAAATTTTAGACTAGTTACTGTACAAAAGTAAATTTTCTTAAAAGTGATTAGCCTGTGTCAAATTGATTATTTTGCGTATATGAAATTATGTGCCTAAAGTGTACATATGTGTTTGAAAAATTTAAAAAGGTACTCTTTTATATATAGAGTTGGTCGAATTTATTGAAGAAGAAAAACAAAGATGTTTGATTTTTTTGTAGTAGATCTTTCTGATGTGAATAAATGATTATCAGTGTGTATTAGGTATTCTGATAAAAATATATTTAGATCTAGAAATTTTCTTAATGTTGAAAAGTATTATTTTCATAAGATACAAGGCTTCAAATAATAATTTTTATAGGTGTGTACTGTTTATATGAAATTGCAGTATGTACAGTAATGTTAGAATCTGTTAGTTTATTTTTTTTGGAAGTGATGCAACTGGACTTAAGGTGTCTGTCCAGCAAATCAATATGCTTTATTTTAATCATGTTTAATCATTTGATTATATTAGTTTTTGTAAAGAATTTTTAGGAAAAAGTGACATGTGTTTTCAATGATCTGTTTAGGAGAAAATTCATTTTTGAGAAGTTCTGTATGTGCTGTCCAAATTGCAAAATAGTTGCATCAAGAACGAAAATCATTTTTTGGTAATGTGTGCTTTATGATAGAATCCTTATTATAAGTATTTAAAATTATTTTAGGATGTATAAAAGTGATTTTGTGAATGTACTGATGCTTGAAGTGAATTTTCTGAAATCTGTTTGTAGTCGGTAAGTTAATCTAATTAATGGTAGAAAAAGTATTTTGAACTTTGAATGCTTGAGTTTATTTTCTTATTTAGTTATATATGCTTATAACATGATTTTGCAAAGTTTGTTTTCTGCTTGGTCTGATTAAAAAGTTGCATCAAAAGAAAAATACTTTAAAGTCATGTTGTATGAGTGGTCTGAACATGGTAGTTGTTATAAGGTGTTTAGGAATAAGATTTGTAGTAAAGGGGAAACTTAGATTTATTCTTAAGGTGTAATGATTATGTTTTAAAAGTTATATTGCGATTGGAAAAGATTTTCATGATTTAAATGCTAAAAAGAAAAAGTGATTTCCTGATACTGTAATCTGTGTTTGATTTTCAAAAAGGTTTTGATTTTTAAAAGAGTGATTTAATTTCTAAGAGCTTATGTATTTTCAAAACGTCAAGGATTTTTAAGAAAATAGTGTTTTTCCAAAAGTTATAGCAATTTTTAATTGTTAAGTTGGTATAGGTATTTATAGAGCTATTTTTGTAAATGTGGTTTGATTAAAGGTCTGCATTTGGAAACAAATAGCGCAACTGTGAATCAAGCGGACGCAAGTTCTTAGCTGCATCTCGAGGTGAGAGAGTAGCCATCTTAAGACACAATGGCACCATTGTAACATTAGGACGATTTCGACCATCTCAAAGGTCGGAATCCTAAGTTATCTGTCAATATACGAGACGACAATTGATTGTGGTGTGTTTAGTCGTCCTGCGTTGCGACAGTAACTATTGTTGATTGTCTAATTTTATTTGGTTATGATATGTTATTCTGTTATGATAAATTATGTGATGAAGTATCGATGAAAATTGTATAATTGAGAAATGGTGATTGATGGATATGATTGAGATTATTGGATATATTGAAATACTTGTTCCAATGGAAAGGACTTGGTATAATTTGGAATTATGTTATGAAAAGAAAATATGATAAAGGTTAATGAATTTTATGAAATGGTGGAATCGTTGTTAGTGTACAGTGATGGTGCAAGCGGCACAATGACTACGTTTTATTTTCCCTTTAAGTGACTGGCCACGTGAATGACTTTGCCCTGGTTCATGTCTTGTGGATTCCACTGTACTATAGGGAGGTGTTTGCTGTGGTCCCTTAGAGGTCGAGGCCCGTTAGAAGCGCGGCTTAGAATGGGTCGACCAAACTTAGGTTTAATAAAAGACTGAAAAGACTTAAAAGACTCTAAGCTTAAACCCTTTCTAACTACGCGTTGAGAGTGAAGTAGTGGAGAGGAAAGACACCTTGTTTATCTATGGATACTCAGGAGTTAATTGTGATAGGGGAAGGCAAGGACGGTGACTCGTCAAGAAGCCTAAGAGCGCTTCCCTAGGCAGGACGAAGTTATAATGGTCAAGGTCACTTGCCGGGCGTTGATCGTAGCAAGGACTGCAACCGGAACTAGGGATAGAGCTGTCGCCCCCTTGAGCAAATATTAGATGGTGTAGAGGGAGTCTGAACAAGGCTAAAAGTCACTGATTTTATTACGACGATCATAGGCGGTTGGCCATATTGATGGTCCCAACATGGCGGATCTCGAATTGTTTACTATGTTTTATTTGCTGGCCAACATGCGTGGTTTCAGCTGGTACGTACCCTTTGACTTCGATGCCTGTGTGGTTAGGATTCCTGTGCGTCCCATCTGCTTTCCGAACTAGGTCGTGGTTGGATATTGAAGGAGGAGATGTATCGTGTGTGCTAATCTACCCTTACCTCAATGATTTCCCTCCCTAGATCATTGATGGTTGTGAAAATACTTAGTGGAAAGTTTATGAGTATGGAATATTTAAGATAAAGTCATGAATAAAAGTTGTAAAGAGGATAAAGTTGTAATAAGATGATATAATGATTTTTGGAAGAGAAGAGGTCGTAATGTTATATTGTATGTGCTTGGTTCTAGTGCGATCCATGACATAAGTCCATGCCGTCGACGAACTTGTTCGTTTGATCGCTAACTCTCTCTCCCTTCTCTTCTATGTTCTTGCTTTTCTGGTTGTGGTAAACCTTAGATGGCGGATCACGTGCTACGGTTGGTGGCGACCCCTTTGGCGGGAGGACAGTGGTTTAGAACTGCTAATTCGGGAGGAGTGAGCATATCTACGAAGAGGATGTAAAAGCAGCAACCGAAGAATCTTTCAAGACACTTGGGGTGAAGGATAGCAATGAAGACTAGTAGTCTAAGTTTGAATAGTTCTTGTTTTGAATTCCATCTTCAGATGAATAGGACATGATTACTCTATCCCGAATGTAACCCCTGTTGTAAGAAATGATTATTTGAAATGAAATAAAAGAAGTTTCTTTTGTCATATATCATGTTCATAAAGTAATTAAACTATTTTTCCGCAAGTTAACCATCGACTAAATATGACATAGAGAAAAGGAGTTTTTGGAAATGTGTTGGATGGTAACATCTCTTTTTGGAAATAGAATTTTTATGACGCGAGCCTAAGTACCAAAACATTTTTGTAAACCAAATTGTATTTATGAAAACCTTTTTGTAAAAGAATTAAACTAAATTGATTTTCATAATGTTATTAAAAAAAATGGCGCAAATTTTTAGTGAAAATTCTAAGTCCAGATTGGGGTGTTACATTTAGTGGTATCAGAGCGATGGTTGTCCTTAGTGGCCTTAAGCATAGCCTTATATGCTTTCCTTGTGTGACTCTGTTTGGTAGTTAGTATGTAGGATGAATATCCTTTGTGGCTTTAAGCATAGCTATATGCTTTTCTTGTATGACCCTCTGCTTAGTCTAAAACATAAAACTTCACATGTGTAGAAGAATCCCAATGGCACGTCGACAAGCAAATGAGGAACCGATGAACGCTCAACAACAAGCTGCTATCCTGGCTCAGACAGCTGCAGTTCTGACAGGAGTGAGGGACAACATGAATCTCATGCAACAACAGCTTCAACAGAATCAGAATGCGAATGCCGGTGGACAAGGAATCAGAGGTCTTGATGAGTTCTGTCGCCGAAACCCGAAAGAGTTTGCTGGAGGTTACGCAACGGAAGAGGCTGAAGCTTGGATAGCCGGTCTGGAGAGGATTTTTGGAGGAATGGTACAATGCACGGATGAACAAAAGGTTGCTTATGCTGGATATATGATGGTGGGAGAAGCGGCTGATTGGTGGCATAATGAGAGGCAAGCTTTGGCTGGCGAAGCTGGTGTGATAACTTGGAACCAATTCAAGAATCGACTTTTGGAGAAGTATTTTCCGGAGCATCTGAAGACAGCCAAGGAGATGGAATTCCTTGTTGGAAACCAACAAGCGGCCTAACAATTTAGTAGAGGGGGGTGAATAATAAATTGAAGTAACGATACTAACTTTTCGAATGAAATTGATATTAACAAATAATACGCTTACTGTTTTGTAATAAAATTAATTTTCTGTCCAAAAATGAATGAACTACTCGATTAGTTCAGAGACTACTCGAGTAGTACGTGTAAATTCAGACAGTGAAGTGAGTTTTCAAAATAAGGATTTCGCTAACACGAAACCAAGAACAGAAGCGGATGATTTGCTACTTAGGTTCTGAAGAAGGATTAAATAACAGAGATTAACGAAAGCAATAAAAGATAGACACAGAGAATTATTATACTGGTTCACTCTCTATCCACTGAGAGCTACATCCAGTCCCCCCTAAACCTTAGGGAGTGTCTACTAAAATCAGTTCAAATCGGTTACAATAGGAGATACAAGTGAACCTCACTCTATCACACCTATCCCTTTCAAGAGTGTACCAAACTCTTGAAATCTGCCCCAATTTGATTTGATCGTGACGGTTGAAGAACCTCTTCAACGCTTCCAATTGCATGACTCCTTGAAACCTTCAAGATATCCTTCCTTTCTTCAATGGAGAAATTTGATCACTGAGAAACGGCTCCAGAACAATCTCAATTGATAATGAGTTAGAAAAACTAGAATACTAGAGATTGATTTCTTGGAAAGGGATTTTGAACAAAAATTGTTCTCTTTTGTGAGCAAGGATTTCAAAATGATTTTTCACAATATCAGATCAGTGTATGTCGCTATGGTTGAAGAGGTAATCCTTATAAAACGTTTTTCAAATTGCCAGAATCAGGGAGGAGCTTGTTAAAACTGATTAGGAAAGATTCTCCCTTGATTGCCTCTTCAACAACCATATTAGAATTAAAATACTGACAGATCTGATACGTACTACTCGAGTAGTTGAAGCACTACTCGAGTAGTGAGAAAATTTGTGGACTTACTGTTTCTCAAACTACTCGATTAGTGAAGTAACTAATCGATTAGTTGAGAACTAATCGATTAGTCAACAGACTACTCGAGTAGTTGAGGAGACAGTAAGTAGACTAATTTTCATCAATGCAGACTACTCGAGTAGTGCACCAACTACTCGAGTAGTTACTGCTACTTTTATAAAAATTAAAGACCAGAAATGATTTTCCAAAACACCTAGTCCCTTTCTAAGCTTTTTCACTATTTTAGCTCAACTAGTATTCATGCCAACTAACTCATAATCACTTGAGTAATCAACCTAAGTCTACCACCCACACTCAACATAAATATAAAATAATACAAGGGAGCGGGAAATGGAAGACTCTTAAAAATGGTTGTTGTTGATGATGTCCTTGGCACTTTGTCTTCATCAAAATAAAGCTTTCCTTGATGCACTTTCAGTCTCCCCCTTTTTGATGATGACAAATGCTTGTTGATTTTGCATACTCCCCCTGAATGTATGCACCTATACCTGTGACAAATAAACCACAAACACAACAACCTTTCTCCCCCTTTTGGCATGATCAAAAAGGAGCCAAAGTAATCACGTGCGAGCCAAAAGAGAGATAATAAATTAAACGCAGTAGCCTTAATAATTATAAAGTCAAACAAAATGCACTGCATATCCATGAATGAGTTAAATAAAAGCATAAGTCTTAAACTTAAAAAAAAACCTAGAGAGCGACATAAAGTTTGGATACACACATCCAAAGATAAAGTCTTAAACACCAAGATGAAAACCAGCAGAGGTAAAAAAAACATTTTAAAAAAAACATTTAAGACGATGGGGGAGGATGAAAAGCTCCAAAGGCATCGGTGAGAAATTGCTGCATGTTATCATAGTCCTCCACCATATGAAGCTCCATTTGATCCATTCGGCTGTCTATGCGATCCAGACGATCGTTGACCCTTCCAAAGTGAGTATCCATGTGACATCAAGGAGTCATGCATAGCTCGAAGATCAAATGTGGAAGATCCAGGAGAGCGAGACACATGAGGCTGAGAAGGCTGAGCATCCATGAAGTCCTCTACATTTAGCCCTTCTTCGGCTGCCTGAAAAGCTTGTTCTTCTTCTTCCCTTTCTTCATCCTGAGGAGCAGGATTAACTTCTAACATAGCCTTAAGATCCTCCTTCCAATACCAAATTCCAGTTTGGGGATGCTGTTGCACACCAATCAAGTGAAATATTCCATCATTGATGCAGTATTCATTATCCTCATAGTGAGTGCAAGGGTCAGTAGGAGGAATAACAACGCCAAAATGTTGAGAAATTTTAGTAACATGCATTGGATAGGGCAGCCATCCAAACGAAGTACCAGCCGCCATGAGCATCCTTTCCACAATCACCAAAGCCCAGTTTATACTGATATTATTTATGATGCCATTCAAAAGCTTGATGTCATCCTCAAAGGCCTGTCCAAAGTTCCTGGAAGTCCTTGGAAACACAATGTATGTGATGATATATAGCAAAATCCTGTTCTCCACGGTCATTGACTTAACCTTTTTATTACCTTTAGACCATTGAAAACCAGGACGCAGAGTCTCAACATAAGCTCTAGAAATATCACAATCCAAACCACTATTAACCAGAGAAGCGCCAGCAGTAGGTAAGTTAAAGAGAGCATGCAAGTCAGCCAGAGTAAATACAATACGAGTGCCATGAACAAAGGTGTAATATTTGTCTCCTTGTTTCACTAGATTTTCATAAAATTGCCTGAGAGTCCTAGTGTAAAAAGGCCCATTAAACTCTAAGAACTGCTGTAAACCAGAATTAGCAAGAAGATTTACCCGAGGTAGGTGCTGATGGAACAACCAGAACGCATTTATCCAGCGAATCTCAGCAGGGTCCCTTGATGAAAAACGCTCATACCGAGCAGCTCGAGAGGCGGCGGAGAAGTAATGATTCAGATCCACTTGATGAGCATGCTTCTTAGTACGCTTTGCAGCAGGAGCAGGATCAGAGGATGATGATGCCATTGGAGTTCTCACCAAAAACGGATTTTTAGGTTTTGAAAGGGGGAAAACCGGATTTGAGAATAAATAGAGAGAAATAGAGAAGATTGAGTGGAGAAATAGAGATAGGAAATGAAAAAGAGAAGATTTTGTGGAAGAATTTGATGAGATTGAGCATAAAAAATAGAGATCCTAGAGAGAGAGAGATAAAAACGCGTTTTCAGAGATAAAAGGAATGAGGAAGAAGATGCAAAACTGATCTTATCTGCTGCAGAAACAGCGAGCTACTCGAGTAGTGAAGGGACTACTCGAGTAGTTCGTGTTTTTTTTTTTTTTTTGAATTTATGCTCTGCAGCAGTTGCAAGCTTAAAAAAAAACATTTTCATAAAACATTTTAAATAAATGCAAGCTAATGAAACACATATTTTGCACTTTTCAAGCCCAAAATTTTCGCATTCAGATATTTAAAAGCGTATACAAACAACGTCACAATGAAATAAGACCTCAAGTTTTAGGTGACTTTAAATACTTAGTTCAATTAGCTGACACTAGATTCATCTAAAATGCCTAGCTCCCTTCTTATATGATAGAAGGTGTCTCTTGGCAGGGGTTTTGTAAAAACATCAGCTAATTGATTTTCAGTACTTACAAAATCTATAGAGCAGTCACCCTTTTGAACATGATCGCGTAAAAAATGATATCTTATCTCGATGTGTTTTGTTCGTGAATGATACACAGGATTCTTAGTTAGATTGATTGCACTGGTATTATCACATTTGATAGGAATGTGATCTAAATTTAAGCCAAAATCCGATAGTTGTTGCTTCATCCAAAGGATTTGAGCACAACAACTAGCGGCTACAATATATTCTGCTTCTGCGGTAGAAAGAGCAACACAAGCTTGCTTTTTGGAAAACCAAGACACTAGTGAACTTCCCAATAAATGGCATGTACCACTAGTGCTTTTTCTATCAAGCTTGCATCCCGCAAAATCAGAATCAGAATAACCAATCAAACTAAGATTAGCATCATTGGGATACCATAATCCAGTGTTTTCAGTCCCTTTTAAATATTTAAAAATACGTTTTACAGCAGATAAATGAGATTCTTTTGGTTTTGCATGAAAGCGTGCACACATACAAACACTAAACATTATATCCGGTCTGGATGCAGTTAAATATAGTAGACTACCTATCATGCCCCTATATTTACTAACATCTACCGGCTTACCTGACTCATCCTTATCGAGGTAGCAAGAGGTGCTCATAGGAGTTGCTGCGTTCTTGCACTTGTCCATTCCAAATTTCCTTAGGAGGTCCTTGCAGTATTTCGCTTGATGCACAAAAATCCCTCCTTTTACTTGCTTCACTTGAAGTCCTAGAAAGAACGTGAGTTCCCCCATCATCGACATCTCAAATTCACCTTTCATTAAATCTGAAAATTTCTTGCACAAGGACATGTTAGTAGCACCGAAAATTATGTCATCTACATATACTTGTACTAAAAGGATGTCCTTTTTGGATTTATAAATGAATAAAGTTGTATCAACCTTCCCTCTTTCAAAACTTTGTTCTAAAAGAAAAGAACTCAATCGGTCGTACCAAGCTCTAGGAGCTTGTTTCAAACCATAAAGAGCCTTTTTGAGTTTATAAACATGGTTAGGAAATTCATGGTTTTCAAAGCCAGGAGGTTGTTTAACATAAACTTCTTCATTTATATACCCATTTAAAAATGCACTTTTAACATCCATTTGAAAAAGAGTGAATTTCATCAATGAAGCAAAAGCAAGTAAAATTCTAATTGCTTCAAGGCGTGCAACTAGAGCATAGGTTTCGTCATAGTCGATACCTTCCTCCTGGTTGTAGCCTTGAGCAACAAGTCTCGCTTTGTTTCTAATAATTATTCCTGATTCATCCATTTTATTTCGATAAATCCATTTTGTACCAATTATAGTATGATCATCAGGCTTAGGAACCAAATCCCAAACATCATTTCTGATGAATTGATTTAGTTCCTCTTGCATAGCAATAGCCCAATGTTCATCCTCAATTGCTTGTTGGACAGAATCAGGTTCAATTTGAGAAACAAAGGAAACGAAATTACAGAAATTTTGAATGGAACGACGAGTTAATACTCCCTGTGAGATATCACCTATCACTTTGTCGATTGGATGGTTTTTGCTTGTTTTCCAAGCGGGAGGCAGATCATCCTTTTTAGTTTCCTCTTCAGTTGAGTTTTGAATGTCCTCTCTAAGATTATCAGTTAAGTCCATAGAACTACCTTCACTTTCTGCACCACTCAACACATCTCCTTTCGGAGACTCAACAAACATAACATGTATTGATTCTTCTATACTAGACGTTCTTTTATTAAAAACTCTAAATGATTTACTATGAGAAGAGTATCCTAAAAATATACCTTCATCCGCTTTTGGATCAAATTTTCCAAGATGCTCTTTTCCGTTATTTAAAATAAAAACTTTGCATCCAAAAGCGTGAAGATGAGATATATTAGGCTTTCTACCCTTGTAAAGTTCATAAGGAGTTTTCTTTAAAATAGGTCTAGTTAAAATGCGACTTATAACATAACATGCAATATTAACAGCATCAGCCCAAAAATAATGTGGTACTCGAGATTCATTCAACATAGTTCTAGCAAGTTCCTCGAGTACTCTATTTTTCCGTTCCACAACTCCGTTTTGCTCGGGAGTTTGTGGAGCAGAAAATTGATGCTCTATGCCAAATTTTGAACAAAAATTATCAAATTTATGGTTTTCGAACTCGCCACCATGGTCTGTTTGGATTACAATTACTTTTTGGTTGACTTGGTTTTGGACTCGTTTGACAAGATTTTTAAAACTTTTGAAAGTATCACTTTTTGAAGTTAAAAACAAAGTCCACGTAAATCGAGAAAAGTCATCAACAATAACCAAGGCATAGTAATTACCACCAAAGCTCTTTACTTGCGATGGTCCAAACAAGTCCATATGAAGTAATTCTAATGGCCTTGATGTGGAAACCACCGTTTTTGAAGAAAAACTATTTTTAGTTTGTTTGCACTTTTTACAAGCTGTGCAAACTCCCTCTAAATCAAATTTCAGCTTTGGTAAACCAATTACTAGGTCTTTGGATTGAAGTTTCTTTAATTGATTTACATTAATATGGGTTGTCCTACGATGCCATAACCAAGTATCATTCTCTTTGCTAACCAAACACGTGGATACCAAAGAGGTTATTTCATTTAAATCAACCAAATAAGTATTGTTAGATCTTTTCCCCACAAATTTAATAGAATTGTCCTTATTACTCTTAATAAAACATTGAGTGGAGGTAAAAACAACATGATTATCGATATCACAAAGTTGACTTATACTTAAAAGATTATGTTCTAAACCTTGTACATATAAAACGTTATCGATAATCAAGTTGGAGGAATTCCCAATTTTACCCTCACCCAATATCTTACCTTTATTATTGTCCCCATACGTAACGTATCCTTTTTCCTTTGGAGTAAGCTCTATGAAGTGCTGCTTGTCTCCAGTCATGTGCTTCGAACATCCGCTATCCAAGTACCAACGATTCTCCTTCGTTCGAAAGCACACCTACAAGACAGAGATTACTTACTCATTTTGGGTACCCAAGTGGTCTTGGGTCCCTTGGTGTTAGTATAGGGATCTTCTCCCTTGACAATCCAAACAAAAGATCCATTTGCAATACCATGATGCCTTATCTTACAGACATTCGATGTATGACCATGAATGCCGCAATAAAAACAAGTTGGCCTTTTTGAATTATTTAAATTAGAAAATGAACCAACTTTTCTAAAAATTTTCTTTTTGGCATTTTGATATCCAAGACCTGTTTTGTTTGAACTATCTCGTTGATGATTAAGCATCTTATTTAGCATTCTATCACTGTTTGAGAAAGTTGCATTTTTGGCTTTTAAATCTGAAATTTCTTTCTCATAAACAATGCAACTTTCACACTTTTGACTTTTTAAGCAAGTGATAGAATGTTCTAAAGATTTATTTTCGCTCCTTAATTTTTCTATGCAATTTTCAAATTCAAGAACTTGCTCTTTATATTTCAAAACATTCTTTTTCAATTTGATATAACTCTTAGAAAGTTTCTTAAATTCAGATTGCATGTCAATATAAGCAGAATATAAATCTTCATAATCATCAAATTCAGATTCAGTATCAGATTCAGTGTCGGAGGTTACCTCATTTCCTTGCACAGATGATGTATGACTTTGAGATGCTTCTTCATCAAATCTTCCCATTAGGCAAAGGTTAGCCTCCTCATCATCCGACGAATCTGAGTCTGAAGTTTCATTTTCCTCCGGTGCATCCCAGACAATGTAGGCCCGTTTGGATTTATAGTCTTTGCCTTTCTTTCTTTCTTCACTGCTTTTCTTGTTTAGCTTAGGACAATAGACCTTGATGTGTCCCGGTTCTCCACACTCATGACACCTGATCTTATCTTTTGAATGGTTACCTTTATGATGGGAATCTTTGGTCTCTTTTCCCTTGCCTTTAAAATTTCTTTTATTTTTAAAAAATTTTCCAAGCTTTTTAATCATGTGACCAAAGGTTTCCTCATCCATATCAGAATTTGATTCACTATCAGAGGAGTCTTTGCTTACCTTGGGGGTCTTAGTGGATACCTTAAGAGAAATGCCCTTTTTCTTTTTATCTGTTTCCTCATGCATAGATAGGCATCCTAGCTCCATCTCATGCTCCTGAAGCTTTCCAAAGAGGGTTGCAAGGTCCAAGGTGTCTAAGTCTTTTGACTCCATGATAGCTGTGACCTTGGGTTGCCATTCCCTGCTTAAACATCTCAATACTTTGTTAATGACTTCAGAATTAAGAAAAGTTTTACCAAGAGCTATGAGATGATTTATGATATGAGTGAATCGCTTTTGCATGTCATTAACTGACTCATTAGGGAGCATGCGAAACAACTCATATTCATGCATTAATGTATTTAATCTAGCCCTTCTAACCTCGCTTGTCCCTTCATGAGTAAGTTGTAGAACGTCCCACATTTGTTTCGCATTTTTACAATGTGAAACTCTGAAGAACTCATCATAAGACAAGGCGGACGTGATGATGTTTTTAGCTTTCAAATCGTAGGAAACTTTCTTTTTGTCATCATCATTCCAACTTGCCCTAGGAATTTCTACAACTTCATCATTTACTTTTCTTTTAGGTATATAGGGACCATTTTCAATTGCATTCCAAACATCAATATCAATCGCTTCAATAAATATTTTCATTCTGGCTTTCCAATAAGCATATCCTTCACCATTAAACAGTGGAGGACGGTTTATTGAAGAGCCTTCCCCTCCAAAAGGATTGTTAGAGCCCATGGTTTCCTTAAAGATCTTTTCGAAAAAGTTTTTACACTCGATCTTTCGACCGAGCTTTGATACCACTTGTTGGAAACCAACAAGCGGCCTAACAATTTAGTAGAGGGGGGTGAATAATAAATTGAAGTAACGATACTAACTTTTCGAATGAAATTGATATTAACAAAAAATACGCTTACTGTTTTGTAATAAAATTAATTTTCTGTCCAAAAATGAATGAACTACTCGATTAGTTCAGAGACTACTCGAGTAGTACGTGTAAATTCAGACAGTGAACTGAGTTTTCTAAATAAGGATTTCGCTAACACGAAACCAAGAACAGAAGCGGATGATTTGCTAACTTAGGTTCTGAAGAAGGATTAAATAACAGAGATTAACGAAAGCAATAAAAGATAGACACAGGGAATTATTATACTGGTTCACTCTCTATCCACTGAGAGCTACATCCAGTCCCCCCTAAACCTTAGGGAGTGTCTACTAAAATCAGTTCAAATCGGTTACAATAGGAGATACAAGTGAACCTCACTCTATCACACC
This sequence comes from Crotalaria pallida, assembly GCA_037953625.1. Classification (NCBI taxonomy): domain Eukaryota; kingdom Viridiplantae; phylum Streptophyta; class Magnoliopsida; order Fabales; family Fabaceae; genus Crotalaria; species Crotalaria pallida. The sequence continues at coordinate 86,472,248 of CM075649.1, forward strand.
TATCCCTTTCAAGAGTGTACCAAACTCTTGAAATCTACCCCAATTTGATTTGATCGTGACGGTTGAAGAGCCTCTTCAACGCTTCCAATTGTAGGACTCCTTGAAACCTTCAAGATATCCTTCCTTTCTTCAATGGAGAAATTTTATCACTGAGAAACAGCTCCAGAACAATCTCAATTGATAATGAGTTAGAAAAACTAGAATACTAGAGATTGATTTCTTGGAAAGGGATTTTGAACAAAAATTGTTCTCTTTTGTGAGCAAGGATTTCAAAATGATTTTTCACAATATCAGATCAGTGTATGTCGCTATGGTTGAAGAGGTAATCCTTATAAAACGTTTTTCAAATTGCCAGAATCAGGGAGGAGCTTGTTAAAACTGATTAGGAAAGATTCTCCCTTGATTGCCTCTTCAACAGCCATATTAGAATTAAAATACTGACAGATCTGATACGTACTACTCGAGTAGTTGAAGCACTACTCGAGTAGTGAGAAAATTTGTGGACTTACTGTTTCTCAAACTACTCGATTAGTGAAGTAACTAATCGATTAGTTGAGAACTAATCGATTAGTCAACAGACTACTCGAGTAGTTGAGGAGACAGTAAGTAGACTAATTTTCATCAATGCAGACTACTCGAGTAGTGCACCAGCTACTCGAGTAGTTACTGCTACTTTTATAAAAATTAAAGACCAGAAATGATTTTCCAAAACACCTAGTCCCTTTCTAAGCTTTTTCACTATTTTAGCTCAACTAGTATTCATGCCAACTAACTCATAATCACTTGAGTAATCAACCTAAGTCTATCACCCACACTCAACATAAATATAAAATAATACAAGGGAGCGGGAAATGGAAGACTCTTAAAAATGGTTGTTGTTGATGATGTCCTTGGCACTTTGTCTTCATCAAAATAAAGCTTTCCTTGATGCACTTTCATTCCTGCGATTGGAACAAGGTAACATGAGTGTTGGTGAATATGCTGCAAAATTTGAGAACTTGGCGAGGTTTATGCCTTACTATGGAGAAGCTGGAAATGAGAGGTCTAAGTGTGCAAAATTCTTGGATGGTTTGAAGCCCGAGATTAAAAAAGCCCTGGCACCTTTGGAGATAGAAGCGTTTACAACTCTAGTGAATAAGGGAAGTATTGTGGAAAGTGGTCTGAAGTCGAAGGACTCGGCAGGAAAGTCTGCTGCACAAGTCTCGAGTGGTGGTCCTGTGAGACACTCCCCAGGAAGTGGACACACTGGAGCTCGAAATCAAGGTCCTTATGGGCAGGGAAATAGTAGGTCTAGTGGGTCGAGGTTTCATGGTGGTTTCAACAGGAATCATCCTCGGAACAACAATCACAACAATCAGAATCATAACAACAATTGAAACAATCAACATCGCAACAATGGTGGAAACCGAGGGAGCAATGGCGATGCTAGTGGTGACAACAGGAATGGTACTGGAGGACAAGTTACTGCACCTCCACTTTCCAACCAGTGCAACAAGAATCATTTTGGACCAAATTGCCCTTGGAACAATCCCAACTGCTTCAATTGCAACAAACCGGGACACATGGCTCGTTACTGCCGAGAACCCAAGAGAGAAGTCAATGCGGTGAATGCAACGAGACCCCTTGGACAAGGAAGAGTGTTTGCTATGGTTGGGAGTGAGAATGCTAATGCGGCTAGAAGTTCTTAGGGTTGATGTTTGTTTTTGAATGTTGTTTGAACAAAGTGGATTTATCCACTCGTCATGTTTAGTCTTTTGTTGTTTTGTTTCCTTGACTTGTTTTGAAGAAGTTTTCCTTCTCGTACTTTGATATTCTAAGGTGAAATTTTTAAGATTCAATGCATTAATGCAGTTATTTCATAAGAATGTTATACCTGATTCTCAATAGCATGGTATTTCTCGGGGACGAGAAATCTCTAAGTTGGGGAGGATTGTGAGACCCACAATTTTTCCCAATTTATTTTGTGAATTTATAATTGAATTTAAGAAATTATATTTGATTTTGATACCTGGATTTAATTAAAATCGTATGAATTATATAGATATATATATACACGAAATATATATACATATATACTAATGTTTTCCCTAGTATAATTAAAGGAAAGATTTTAAGGTAAAGTATTTGATTTAACTGATCTTAGAAGAATGAACTGCTTGGTGAAGGATTAGAGTATCCTATCTTCAGAAATTCATATCTTTTCAACCGTACATCGAAAAATTACAAATCATATGTCAAAATGACCGTATCGAAACGTAGATTATGAAATTGTAAAGCTTTTATTTTTATTTTAAAGTTTTCGAAATTTTATCACTGCTACAGTACTGAACGAATTTTTGAGTTTTAAGTGGAAAGGTGTGACTTTAATGCATTTAATGGGCTTTTTGACTCAAGTGTATTTTATTTTGAAAACAAAAATAATTTTCTGAAGTTTTATATTGGACTACCATCCAAATAAAATATATTTTCGTATTTTCTTATTATGAAACATTTGAAAGCTTATGAAGTGCATTTTTGAAGGAAATGATCTTAGAACTTCAAAAATTCATAACTTTCAAACCCTAAGTCCAAAAATTATAAACTTTATATGAAAACGATCGTATTGAAATGTAGAATCTGAATATGTGAAAATAAAATTTTTATTTTGGCATTTACAAAAAATTTCTGTACAGTAGAGAAAACGAATTTTTGGTAATTCTAACTTAGAAAGAATTATTTGGAACATGAAATAAATTATTGGGCTATAAAATAATTTTATTTGTGTATTGAGAGGTTTATTTAAATGTCTACTGATTGCACAGTCCAGATATTAGTTTTTTTTCTAAATTTTGTTCTAAATTATTAAAATGAAAGCCTTATTCTGATTGGTCAATTTTGTGGTGAATTCAAAATGGACCAATGGAAATTTTTCGTCTTATTTTTATATATATGAACCATCCAAGAAAATAATAGGAGGGAGAGAGTATAATTTTCTGAACTTGTGGGGAATCATTCTTAAGTTAATAAGCCATAGGATTTAGAAGAGTTTCATTAATGCATGTGTGTGTTTCAAAGTGAAAATTAAAAATGCTGACTCACTATGGCTAAGGGGGGACGAATTTGAGGTCTAATGGAGGGGAAAATTGGTCTTCTCTTCACCTATAAATAGACCACCACACCTCTTACAATTTCACACGCATTACTTGCTATCATTCTGAGAAAAAAATTTTTATTCCAAGAGGAAGGAGAGAGGAGGGTGGCGAGTGCATAGGGGAAGAGGAGGAAAATTTTCTCACCTTTGGGAAGTATTTTAGCTTTAGGAGGAAAGGTAATTCTAAGTTCTTATTTTATTTTAATTCATTTCTTCTTCTACTGATATTATAATCCCTAATTCCTTTTATAGTAACAAGAACAAAAAGTTCTATTTCTTCTTTTTATGAACTATGTATTTGTTAATAGTATTTTGTTTTTATGGTCAAATGAATAAAGGTTTAAAGGAAAGGGACAAAATGAATTGTTTAAAGGGAATAATCTCCCCTTTTCTTTGGCCTTGAGATGACCTAATTTTGTAGCACAAAAGGGAAATTTATATTCTGAAATTTTTGTGTTCTTACAATATAGACATTTATATTTTGTATCTGATTGAAGTATTTTAGTTCTCTTTGTTTTGATTCAAAATGGAAACTAAAATTGATTCTGAAAATTTTGTGTTACTGAGATGTGATGTAGCATTAAAAGAAAAAAAGAAAAAAAAAATTTTAGTCTTTTGCTTTTTCTAGTGATTGGTCATGATATGTATATAAAGTGGTAGTTGTTATTATTATATGTGATGATTATTTGATCTCTGATGTGCTGTGGTAAAATGAAAATAGTTTTATGAAAACCCATGAAATTGTGTTACATGTATAAATGATTTCTGATTTAAAATTTCACATGATTCATATTATTTGATTTGGTAAATTTAGGAATTAGTAAGTGAAGTTTTTATCTTGTGATTGTGTAAATGTCTGACTATGAGATTAGTAGAAATTTTAGACTAGTTACTGTACAAAAGTAAATTTTCTTAAAAGTGATTAGCCTGTGTCAAATTGATTATTTTGAGTATATGAAATTATGTGCCTAAAGTGTACATATGTGTTTGAAAAATTTAAAAAGGTACTCTTTTATATATAGAGTTGGTCGAATTTATTGAAGAAGAAAAACAAAGATGTTTGATTTTTTTGTAGTAGATCTTTCTGATGTGAATAAATGATTATCAGTGTGTATTAGGTATTCTGATAAAAATATATTTAGATCTAGAAATTTTCTTAATGTTAAAAAGTATTATTTTCATAAGATACAAGGCTTCAAATAATAACTTTTATAGGTGTGTACTGTTTATATGAAATTGCAGTATGTACAGTAATGTTAGAATCTGTTAGTTTATTTTTTTTGGAAGTGATGCAACTGGACTTAAGGTGTCTGTCCAGCAAATCAATATGCTTTATTTTAATCATGTTTAATCATTTGATTATAGTAGTTTTTGTAAAGAATTTTTAGGAAAAAGTGACATGTGTTTTCAATGATCTGTTTAGGAGTAAATTCATTTTTGAGAAGTTCTGTATGTGTTGTCCAAATTGCAAAATAGTTGCATCAAGAACGAAAATCATTTTTTTTGGTAATGTGTGTTTTATGATAGAATCCTTATTATAAGTATTTAAAATTATTAGGATGTATAAAAGTGATTTTGTGAATGTACTGATGCTTGAAGTGAATTTTCTGAAATCTGTTTGTAGTCGGTAAGTTAATCTAATTAATGGTAGAAAAAGTATTTTGAACTTTGAATGCTTGAGTTTATTTTCTTATTTAGTTATATATGCTTATAACATGATTTTGCAAAGTTTTTTTTCTGCTTGGTCTGATTAAAAAGTTGCATCAAAAGAAAAATACTTTAAAGTCATGCTGTATGAGTGGTCTGAACATGGTAGTTGTTATAAGGTGTTTAGGAATAAGATTTGTAGTAAAGGGGAAACTTAGATTTATTCTTAAGGTGTAATGATTATGTTTTAAAAGTTATATTGCGATTGGAAAAGATTTTCATGATTTAAAAGCTAAAAATAAAAAGTGATTTCCTGATACTGTAATCTGTGTTTGATTTTCAAAAAGGTTTTGATTTTTAAAGGAGTGATTTATTTTCTAAGAGCTTATGTATTTTCAAAACGTCAAGGATTTTTAAGAAAATAGTGTTTTTCCAAAAGTTATAGCAATTTTTAATTGTTAAGTTGGTATATGTATTTATAGAGCTATTTTTGTAAATGTGGTTTGATTAAAGGTCTGCATTTGGAAACAAATAGCGCAACTGTGAATCAAGCGGACGCAAGTTCTTAGCTGCATCTCGAGGTGAGAGAGTAGCCATCTTAAGACACAATGGCACCATGGTAACATTAGGACGATTTCGACCATCTCAAAGGTCGGAATCCTAAGTTATCTGTCAATATACGAGACGTCAATTGATTGTGGTGTGTTTAGTCGTCCTGCGTTGCGACAGTAACTATTGTTGATTGTCTGATTTGGTTATGATATGTTATTCTGTTTATATGGCTTTGGAAAATAATGATAAATTATGTGATGAAGTATCGATGAAAATTGTATAATTGAGAAATGGTGATTGATGGATATGATTGAGATTATTGGATATATTGAAATACTTGTTCCTATGGAAAGGACTTGGTATAATTTGGAATTATGTTATGAAAAGAAAATATGATAAAGGTTAATGAATTTTATGAAATGGTGGAATCGTTGTTAGTGTACAGTGATGGTGCAAGCGGCACAATGACTACATTTTATTTTCCCTTTAAGTGATTGGCCACGTGAATGACTTTGCCGTGGTTCATGTCTTGTGGATTCCACTGTACTATAGGGAGGTGTTTGCTGTGGTCCCTTAGAGGTCGAGGCCCGTTAGAAGCGCGGCTTAGAATGGGTCGACCAAACTTAGGTTTAATAAAAGACTGAAAAGACTTAAAAGACTCTAAGCTTAAACCCTTTCTAACTACGCGTTGAGAGTGAAGTAGTGGAGAGGAAAGACACCCTGTTTATCTACGGATACTCAGGAGTTAATTGTGATAGGGGAGGGCAAGGACGGTGACTCGTCAAGAAGCCTAAGAGCGCTTCCCTAGGCAGGACGAAGTTATAATGGTCAAGGTCACTTGCCGGGCGTTGATCGTAGCAAGGACTGCAACCGGAACTAGGGATAGAGCTGTCGCCCCCTTGAGCAAATATTAGATGGTGTAGAGGGAATCTGAACAAGGCTAAAAGTCACTGATTTTATTACGACGATCATAGGCGGTTGGCCATATTGATGGTTCCAACATGCGTGGTTTCAACTGGTACGTACCCTTTGACTTCGATGCCTGTGTGGTTAGGATTCCTGTGCGTCCCATCTGCTTTCCGAACTAGGTCGTGGTTGGATATTGAAGGAGGAGATGTATCGTGTGTGCTAATCTACCCTTACCTCAATGATTTCCCTCCCTAGATCATTGATGGTTGTGAAAATACTTAGTGGAAAGTTTATGAGTATGGAATATTTAAGATAAAGTCATGAATAAAAGTTGTAAAGAGGATAAAGTTGTAATAAGATGATATAATGATTTTTGGAAGAGAAGAGGTCGTAATGTTATATTGTATGTGCTTGGTTCTAGTGCGATCCATGGCATAAGTCCATGCCGTCGACGAACTTGTTCGTTTGATCGCTAACTCTCTCTCCCTTCTCTTCTATGTTCTTGTTTTTCTGGTTGTGGTAAACCTTAGACGGCGGATCACGTGCTACGGTTGGTGACGACCCCTTTGGCAGGAGGACAGTGGTTTAGAACTGCTAATTCGGGAGGAGTGAGCATATCTACGAAGAGGATGTAAAAGCAGCAACCGAAGAATCTTTCAAGACACTTGGGGTGAAGGATAGCAATGAAGACTAGTAGTCTAAGTTTGAATAGTTCTTGTTTTGTATTCCATCTTCAGATGAATAGGACATGATTACTCTATCCCGAATGTAACCCCTGTTGTAATAAATGATTATTTGAAATGAAATAAAAGAAGTTTCTTTTGTCATATATCATGTTCATAAAGTAATTAAACTATTTTTCCGCAAGTTAACCATCGACTAAATATGACATTGAGAAAAGGAGTTTTTGGAAATGTGTTGGATGGTAACATCTCTTTTTGGAAATAGAATTTTTATGACGCGAGCCTAAGTACCAAAACATTTTTGTAAACCAAATTGTATTTATGAAAACCTTTTTGTAAAAGAATTAAACTAAATTGATTTTGATAATGTTATTAAAAAAAATGGCGCAAATTTTTAGTGAAAATTCTAAGTCCAGATTGGGGTGTTACAGTGAGTGTTGAAAAGAGGCTGAATAGCAAGGTGCCACCCTTGAAGGGATCTTGGCAACCACCCTAACCTCTGAAAAGAGGTGACCCGTCAGGCTCGTGACGTTAAACAAGCGCTAGTTGGGAGGCAACCCAATGTTAGGTAATTTTCCTTAGGTTATTTTTTTTAGGTAGTTAGTTATTAGTTAGTTTTTGTTTTTTATTTAAAAAAAAAGAGGTATAGGTCCAGCCACTCCCAGGCGTGGTGCACTTCACGCGTAGGCGTGGCAGGGGGTTTCACATTCAAGTTTGGGGGTGGGACCGCATTTGCTCCCCTTATTTCCCAATATGTCACCCTAGACTTGGTACTTCGCAAAAATAATGTCCTATTTTCGTAGTTTTTAATTTTTATTTTGTAGTTTTAGTTTAGATTAGTTTGCTTGAGGACAAGCCAACCTCTAAGTTTGTGGGAGTGGACAATATAAAAATTAATTTTTTAGATCTGAATTGTTCTCCCATTTTTAGTGTTGGTTTGTGTTTTTGGTAGGAGTAGATAATTATTCTAGACTTAGGACTGTTTTTCCGATGATAGGTGTAAATACTTAGTTTAGAATTAGACTCATTGGTTTTTGATACTGATTTGATTGAGCTGTAAATATTTTTGAAATCTGGTTATTTTGACAAACTTTTTGAGAACTTGAGATTAGTGAACTGACTATTAGCCTGTGAGTTATTTGAGCCTAAACACTGAGGGGTATGATTTATTGAATTATTTTGATTTGAAACCCCTATTTCTTTCATGAGTGTGTTCACTTTGACTTTGTGTTCTAGAACTTGATCGGTGACCATTTTGAAAGTGATATTTGTTTGTATGCATGAATATGATCAAGGCACGTAGGATTGTGTTTTTGTTGGCCTGCAGATGATTGGATTGATTATATATTCCCTTAGTTGCCCATTTTTAGCCTTATGAGATATTATGATTTTTCTTTGGTACCCTGCATCTCTTGTATTATTTTTATGAGTACCTTGAGAATTTTGAATGAGCAATTGAGAGAATGACTCAAGAGAAGTGAAAAATTGGTGAAAACTGTTATGTGTTCTATTTCTCTTCCAAGTGAAAAATGTGAGAACTACAATCGGTGGGTGAAATAACTAGGAGACACTAGGAGAACACCTAGAAGGGGGGTTGAATAGGTGTTTAAGAAACCTTGAAAGATTTTCGAAAGAAACAAATCGAAACAATTAAAACAAAAGATTTTTACAAAATATTTAAGCTCTTAATCGATTAAGTCTTCAATTAATCGATTAACACCCGAAAGTCTTAAAATGATTAATCGATTAATACTTCAGTTAATCGATTAGTGCCGAAAGCTTGATTTTGGTTAATCGATTAACACCTCCAGTTAATCGATTAATCACTGTTAAAACTGAAAAATCACTTTTCAATTGAATACGAAAATCAATCAATTAACACGTATGATCAGAGATAAAGCGGAATTGATTAACACCAATATTCTTATTGATTACCTAGGTTATGAAAATGATTTTCCCCAAATCAATTTGCACAATTAAGATTCAATTCAATTAATTATGAAAATCAATCTTTTCTAGGTTTTCAAACAAGAACATATGAAATGACTTGAATGTAAAGAGTTAAGAGAATAGAGATACTGCACAGAGATTTATCCTGGTTCACTTTCATCCACTTGAAAGCTACATCCAGTCCCCTCTTCAACCAAGAGAGATTCTTCACTATGAGGAATTAGAGTTCTCAAATTACAAGCAAATGCCTCTCAAGACTCCCTTCTTGATAGCCTCCAAGAGATACCACACTCTTGTCTTGCAACCCTATTGAATATAATCTAACCTCTTCCCTTGCTTGTCAATTTCCCTTAACAAGACTTCCACTTGCTTGATGATACCTCACACCAAGACTTCCACTTGCTCGTTATCACAACAAGACTTATAAGATAACTTTGCTTGATGAACAACCACCAAGGCTTCCAATGTTGTAGATAGTTTGCCTCCTTTGCAATGATTACAACTCAATGAAAACAATAACAATCCTATGAATCTCTTTCAATAGCTATGAAAATATCAATATGAGAGATTCAAAGATTCTTGATCAAAGAATGTAAAAGTTGAAAGCTTTGATCTATGAAAGTGAGAGAGAATAGTGTGGCTTGATCTTTCTAAAAATGATGTAAAAATGATACTTGTTTGTAATAATGATTCACAAAGGTTAGGAAAAGGTTTATATAGACCCAAAAGTTAAGTCACTTAAAAACTGATTTTGAGAAGTTAAAAACTTATTTTATGTAACACTCCTTGTATATAATCTTACTTTATAAGAAAAGTAAGAAGTTTATGAAAACTTGGACTTGTTATCGTTGGAAAAAGATCTGAAAATAAGAATTTTCCCTTCCCTTGAAAATTTAATTTCAGAAACACTTGATCAATGATAAAGGTTGACTACCAAAATCAGAGTTTGCGGAAACATAGTAAAATCATCATATTGTACCCCCAAAATATATCAAGTGTAACAAGTCCATTAATACCAAATAAGTATAATTATGAAACTGAATTCCTCTTATGATACCTTTTTCCAAAATATGTATCATATAAGTTCTATTAAAAATAGAAATGTTATAGAGCTGGTCACTGGTCCTTTGTCCAAACATCATTCTGGTCGGATCCTCGATATCTGCACAACGGGTTCCCAACCCATACTTTCTATACTCTGCATGCACCTAAGGGACATCTCCCTTTACTGATTCTTGTGCAAGTTAGATGCACGATCAACACCTAATAAGGGCATGGGGGTTAGCTATACATATTCGCATAATCAAATGAGAATAAAACTAACATCCACAAGTTAACATGTAGCAAATCATGATGCATAATCATATGAGCACTCCCGGTTAATCATAACAATTCTTTCAATGCAGGTGGCATGATGCATGATTTCCTTCCACAACTGAGGCCTCTAAAAGTCCATCTTGGACGTCCATCCAATACACCGTTGTGTTCCCGGAACACTGACATTCGTTCCCAGAACGTAATGCCAAACCATACTTGGATAAATACGCAACACTCCCAGAGTGTGCAACACGTTCCCAGAACGTGTAGCAAACCATACTTGGATAAATAAGCATCACTCCCAGAGTTTGCATCACGTTCCCAGAACGCATAAAAACCAGTCCCGGACACTGGCCACATATCTATAATGTGTCATCAAGTAGGTTGCATCTCAATGTGTTCCCAGAACACTAACATACGTTCCCAGAACGTATAAAACCAGGTCCCAGACACTGGCCACATATCTATAATGTGTCATCAAGTAGGTTATAATTTGGTACTCCCGGAGTACCCTCCTCATATTCCCAGAATATGATAAACGTTCCTACCAACCAAACTTCCATTCTATATGAATGCACAATCATCAAGGTTGGTTTTATCTTTAATTCCATTATTATACCAACGTGTTCCCAGAACACTAACATACGTTCCCAGAACGTATCGCAACCCATACTTGGAATATAATCAAGCACCACTCCTAGAGTGTGCATCACGTTCCCAGAACGTGTCCAAGAAACCATGTCCCAGACAATGGCCACATTCCCAGAATGTGTCATCATGTTGGTTGCATAAGTTTAGTACTCCTAGAGTAAAGGGTCGCGTACCCCGAACATCACAAACAACCTATTTCATCACCTTTTATAACACCTCAAATTTTGTTTCCGGATGTAATACAATTATGATTTATGGAAGATTATTTTATAATTATTTTCTTAATCATAATTATATTTCATAAATCAATTAGGATGATTATGAGTTAGTATTGGTATTTGCGAAAATAGAAAAATATTTTAGCAAGAGAATAATATGTGAAAATGAGATTTTTACATATTAGTCCCTGAATGAGGACCTAAAAGCAATATTAGGAAGACTTTGGAGGGAAGGGCATTCAAATAAATATTTTTGAAATTTGACCAAAAACACTCGAGTATTTCTGGAAATACTCGAGTATTCGAGTCAGTGGAGAACTCGTGAGTGCGGTTGATGAGTCAACACACGATGATTCTCCTGGTTTGACACGAAAACACCCTTAGTACACGATGATGGATGTCGTGGCGAGCTGCATGATCATAAGCAACGTCTATTTAAGCGCTTGGTTGATGAGGGTGGAGGATTTGGTTGGCTTTTCTCTGAAAACATAGAGTTAGGGTTCCTGATTTCGAACGTTGATTACTCGATCGTGTTTTAACATACCTGATGGAATGTCGACTAAGATCAATTATGCTTGTGGGAAAAAGTATCATGTTCCAATAAAAGGATTGGGAAAGTATTAACAACAGTTTAACTCACTGAGGGAAAATATTGGATGCACATAATAAGATTATTGGTTAATCTTAGTGTATAATCACATAATAAGATTATTGGTTAATCTTAGTGTATAATTTTATGTGCATACATGCATGGTGAAAGGTTGGGGATAATTCGGTGGTGACTGGCTCGATGACACATTTTGGTAATGTGGGCAGCATTTGGGAATGCTGTTACGTCTTGGTGACATTGTGTGCACACTATCCGAGCAGTTCCACGATACATGTTGGTCATGTATGCGAATTATTAGAATGAACGTTCAATGGACAATGGAATTGGGAGACATGCATCATTACTCATAATTAATGGAATTATTATAAATGGAATACACATGTTCATTTACATCTGCATTTGCATTGGATGTTTGTAACTAGCAATTGTTACATGCTTTATTTATTCTTATTCGATTATGTGGATTATGTGCTTACCCCTTATTGCCCATGTTAAGTGATGGCACGCTATCTAGCTTGCATCGAGTTGCGCCCGCTCCCTAGTGGAGTGTGGTACTACGCGGACCACAGAGCCACGTTCGAGGGTGAGGTGGAGGTGACTCTATATCACCCCAACCCTTTGGCTCGTGTCCGTCCTCGTAGGTTTCGCATCCCTATTATCTATACTTTGCATGTACCCCCTTTCTATACTTATCATGGACCACCCCCGACTCGACCTGCTCGTCGCTTTCACTCTTTCCGTTTTCGAGCTGCTACTAGATCTCATCCCTCTGCTTCTCGAGTGATTCGAGAAGAGACTCCTATACCTAGTCCGATGAGTCCGGTTCATGGGACACCTTCAGCGGAACCAGTGCCCAGTGGGAGGGTACCCACTCAGTCGGAGGAGGTAGAGGAGGATCCTGAGGAGGGTGAGGATGAGGACGAGCCAGTCGAGCCAGTCGAGCACTCCACTGGAAGCCAGTGGGGAGTTGGGGATCCACCAGGTGATGCATAGTATAGATGATTAGGATGTGGGACGGGTGGAGCAGTTGCTGGAGACTCCGGAGATCATGCTATGGAGGAGGATCACTGGACCACTTTTGGGATTTCATCTTTTGCTCTATATATATTTTACATGTTTTTGGGAGATCTCAGTGACGTGGTCCTATCTTTTAGTTTTATATTATGGACTTGTATTTTGTACAAACCTGCTATCTCGACTTGACTTGGATGTATGTTGACTCTTTTTATGGATGATATATATATATATCTATTTTCTTTCTATAAATAGTTGTACATGTGAATTATCAAGTCAAGGTCTCTATTTTCCGCTTACTCTGATAATTACGGTATTTCACTTTAAATAAAAAAAAAGAAGAAAATGATTTCATAAATTTTCTGGGAAGATTTTTAATAACCACAAATGAATACCAAGTTATTTCACAAGAGCTTTATAAAAGAGATCCTTTATTATATCTCTTCTCGAGCAAGTCCATATATTCTATTTTAAATAAACAATAACAGAGAAATCCTTTTAAATAAAGTAGTATAATAAAGGAACGTTACACCTTTCTCTATGCATGCATCGCATACATAATTACTAAGGTTTGTCTTTCCATTAATTACTGTGAGTTAGAAATATTCCAATTTCTCTTTTGAACGATTTATTTGAGGTATAGTCTTTGACACAAAATTCTCTTTTGAATTATCTCAAGACATGCCCTTAAACTTAGATTGGGTAAAACAAAGTCAATGGTATTCAAAAACTTAACTTTTTATTTTTCAGATTAAGGTACTAACCGGTTACAGTTCCAGGCTAACCGGTTAGAATTACAGACCTGAACTGTTTACCATTGTAATTCAGAAAACCATTTTTCTTGAATTCCCTACCCAATCCATAAACTAGTTTAACAATGTTTATACCTCAAAACCACTGTTTATATCATTCAAAAGTCTAAATCACATTTCATTGTCCAGTGAGCATAATTTCCTCTTGAAACTATCTCATTACCTTAAGGTATTAACTCTTTAACTGCAATCCGAACTATAACAGTGAAATCAACTTATTTTCAGATTGTTTTCCATGAAATTAAGGCCTAGATTTGAGTAGGATTTGTAAGACCACAATCCTGATTTTGTAAACTTATTTTCTTTTGCATTTTAACAGGGTCTAACCGGTTACGAATATCGAGTAACCGGTTAGATTATGCATTCTGACACTAAAACATGAGTTTTAATAAACCATTCTCTTCACTACTCAAATCTAACCAAATTTCAACCTTTAACAGAGTACATATACCTTAAATAAATATGTTTAAACACAGAAACATATCTATCTTGCATGTATTCAATTTGGATACACAAATTGCACATAATTGCACATATTTCACAACTTAATGCATCAATTCACATAATATCCAAGTAAGTCATGAAATCAACATCAACATAGTTTGCATGCATTCAGATAACATTGCTCAAAACATCAATTGAGCTCAAATTGGCCTCAAAGCCATTTAACCATTTCAACTTATGCCCTTTGAGTCTCTTGGTGACTCATCCTATATTCTACCACAATTTATTCTCATTCTAGCAAATAGTAAGCTTCCCCCTTACCTTAGGTTCGTGCTTGAACAAGATTTGAGCAGAGATTTGAGGTAGAACACCAACCACCCAAAGCTCCTCCTCAAACCAGAACCGTTTTGACAGGGTAGATTGATCAAGGAATTTGGAACATGAAATGGACATGGAAATTAGGGAAAATGGTCATTATCAAAACCATGCAACATGAAATTTGAAAGGAAACCAAGTCTAGAACAAGAGAAAGCTTGAGCTTACCAAAATCGAAGCTCAAAGTCAGTTCCAGAAACCCAATACAGAACTGTGATAGTTTTGAATCTCCAACTTCATGAATCGATTTCTCCTAGCTCAGGAACTCTCAACTCACAAACTTTATCTCAATACAAAGCCCTTGATTCAAGCTTTGTAATGGTGTATCACTCGCTTATCAACACTCAGAGAAGAAGAAGAATTTACCAACACGAATCAGAAACCCTAATCAGCCTCTCTTCAACACCAAATGCAGAAATCAACCCCAAATCCTCAGAAATTCAGCCTTTTATAGACGAATTGGAGTAACATGCATACCGACGCGTGTTCTCCATTGATCTGAGGCTGGTTTTGTGGCGATTTCTGGATTAATTGGGTGATTACTCATCAAACGCACTAATCCCAATTTTTGAGTTCATCGTGTAACCGGTTACACAACCCTTCTAACCGGTTACATTATGATAAAATTCAAAAATTAATAATTTAATTACTCTTTCTTCAAAAACCTTTTTAATATTGCAATTAGGTCCCAACCCAAGGGCTAATTTACAATATTCACATTTTTGTACAAAATAACCATATAAAAATATATCTCATATTTTTATATAAAAACACATAATGTACAAAAACTAAAACCTTCAAAACTAATATAAATCAATTATAAAATAATTATTATAATTAATTTCTTGGTTATTTGGGAGACGAAAATTAGGGGTGTTACATTTTAAAAACCAGTTTAACAGGTCTTAATCGATTAACACATGGCTTAATCGATTAACCACTGTAACATGTGTGTTAATCGATTAACCTAACCCATTAATCGATTAGCCACTGCTAAATTCAATTAAAAACTTGTTTTCTCAAAACTAAACCTTTCCTTTCAAACCTTTAAGCCACCTACTGATTTTAGGTTAAGTGAAAACTCAAATTATGATATAATCATGACCTTGATGGAGATTCACTACCCTCTAAAGACTCTACCCAAACTCATTAAAATAAAAGACTTAAACTAAAGATATTACAATTAAATACAAATTGAATCTTCATGAGCTTGCTCTCTCTTCATCATTTGTTGTTTGTTGTTGTTTGATGAACTTCTTCATACTTGAGCTTGATCACAAACACTTGTAGCTTGTTCAAAACCTTTGTCATTATCAAAACATTCTCACTGGATCTAACAATCTCCCCGTTTTTGAAAATGACAAACATGTTTTGAAGTTGTTGATACTTGAACCATTTGATCACTTGGTGAGACTCTTTCTCCCCCTCAATAAATGCCTTTGACATTTGAAATCCAATTGATAGAAGCTTGATTCTCCCCCTATCTTCAACAACTTTGCACTTTGCTCAACCTACATAAAAACAACAAAACAAACCTTTCTCCAAACAACCATTTCTCCCCCTTTTGGCATTATCAAAAAGTAATATATACCAATTGAAATATATAAAATGCTAAGCCAAAATAAGAGAAATTATAACATTCATTTCTTCACAACATTGATACCAATTAATCAATGATACCAAATGTAAAACTAACAAAACTAATTCTTCAAAGTATAGTTCTTTAATTTACTTTGAAATGTGATACCAATTGGAAAGAAATATGACAATGAAATATAATACCAATTGTAACTAGAAAGTCATAATATCACTTGACAAAGTAAGATATCAATTGTAAAGAAATATCACAATAGATCACAATAGCATGATAATCATATAATGATCACACAATGATATCAATTGAACTTTTGTAGAAGTAATACCAATTGTAAATGTCCAACAATATCAATTTTACCAATTTGTAGAACTTTCACTTGAAATTTGAAGAAGCAAATGAATGAATAATACTTGCAAGCCTTTTGCTCTTCAATCATACCTACAAAAACAATCATGCTTTGCTTTTTGGTATCCAAATGGTTTTGGATCCATTTTTGTTAGTTAAGGGACTCTCACCCTTCTTAACCCAAACAAAATTTCCTTTAGGTATACCATGCACTTTAATATAACATACATTTGAAGTATGTCCATGAGTACCACAATAGAAACATGTTGGTGCATTTGAAAAATCAACTTTAGAAAAATCAACAACATTTCTATGAGACTTACTCTTAGCATTAGTATAACCCAAACCAAACTTGTTTGAATTTTCTCTTTGAAAATTTAACAATGTGCGCAATTTAATATCACCACTTGTGAAACTTGCAAGCTTATTTTTTAAAATAGCATTTTCATCTTTAAGCAACTTGCAACTATCACAATCAACCACAATATTCAATCTACTAGCACAATCACAAGAAGAACTAGCATATATAAGATCAAGAGTTTCATTTTGAAGATTAAGCTCATCAATTTGTTTTTGAAGTTCTAAAATCTCTTGTTGATGTTTCAAAATGAGCTTCTTCCTTTCAATGTTTTTCAAAGCTAGTTTCTTGAGATGTTCATGCATTTCTTCATAAGCATTATATAAAATTTCATATTTGGAAGAAATTTCGGATTTAGTTTCACTTACATCGCTTTCGTCGCTTTGTTCACTTGATTCATCATTTGAACTTTCCTCTTCATCTACTAGAGCTATCAAGTTGAGTGTAGCTACTTCTTCATCATCCGAAGAACTACTTGATGTGCTTTTCTTTTTCTCTTCATCATCCCAAACGATGTATGCCTTCTTATGCTTTGAATTTTTCTTTTCTTTCTCCTTCTTCTTGAGATACTTATAGCATGAGTACTTGAGATGACCAGGTTTTCCACATTCATGGCAAACCACTCCTTCTTTTGTTGTCTTGGTCTTGTAGTGTGGGGGATTCTTCTCTTTACTTTTGTCTTTGTTTAACCTTCCTTTTCTCCTTAGAAGCTTGCTAAAATTTCTTAGTAGAAGTTTCATCTCTTCTTCATCAATGTCCGAATCGGAATCTTCATTTTCATCATTATCGGAACTCTCTTCCTTTTTATATGAACTTTTGGCTTTAAGAGCAATTCCTTTTCTTTCCTTGTACTTATCCGAATCTTCATGCATATGCAAACGTCCAAGCTCCATTTCATGTTCTTGAAGCTTTCCGAAAAGTGTATCTAAGTCCATGGTGTCCAAGTCCTTTGATTCAAAAATTGCGGTAACCTTAGGTTGTCATTCCCTACTTAGACATCTTAAAACTTTGTTAACAAGTTCACAATTCATGAAAGTTTTTCCAAGAGCAATGAGATGATTAATAATATGAGTAAAACATTTTTGCATAATACATATAGATTCATTAGGCAACATACAAAACAATTCATATTCATGCATCAAAGAATTTAATCTAGCACGCCTAACTTCACTAGTGCCTTCATGTGTGACTTGCAAGGTGTCCCACATTTGTTTGGCATTATGACATTGGGAGACTCTAAAGAACTCATCATAAGATAGAGCGGAGGTGATGATATTCTTAGCTTTTAAATCATATTGAATTTTCCTTTTATCATCATCGGTCCACTTATCTTTGGGGGTAAGTTGAGATACACCTTCTACTTGTTTTGAGGGAATATGAGGACCATTCTCAATGGCTTCCCAAATGTTCATGTCTATGGCTTCTATAAAAATTCTCATTCTAACTTTCCAATAAGCATAACCCTCTCCACCAAACATAGGAGGGCGGCTAATTGAAACACCTTCACCACCAAAGGGATTCGTAGAACCCATTGTAGTTTCCTCAAGGATCTTAACGAAAAAGCTCTATGCTCGTGTCTTTCGACCGAGCTCTGATACCAATTGTGAGAACTACAATCGATGGGTGAAATAACTAGGAGACACTAGGAGAACACCTAGAAGGGGGGTTGAATAGGTGTTTAAGAAACCTTGAAAGATTTTCGAAAGAAACAAATCGAAACAATTAAAACAAAAGATTTTTACAAAATATTTAAGCTCTTAATCGATTAAGTCTTCAATTAATCGATTAACACCTGAAAGTCTTAAAATGATTAATCGATTAATACTTCAGTTAATCGATTAGTGCTGAAAGCTTGATTTTGGTTAATCGATTAACACCTCCAGTTAATCGATTAATCACTGTTAAAACTGAAAAATCACTTTTCAATTGAATACGAAAATCAATCAATTAACACATATGATCAGAGATAAAGCGGAATTGATTAACACCAATATTCTTATTGATTACCTAGGTTATGAAAATGATTTTCCCCAAATCAATTTGCACAATTAAGATTCAATTCAATTAATAATGAAAATCAATCTTTTCTAGGTTTTCAAACAAGAACATATGAAATGACTTGAATGTAAAGAGTTAAGAGAATAGAGATACTGCACAGAGATTTATCCTGGTTCACTTTCATCCACTTGAAAGCTACATCCAGTCCCCTCTTCAACCAAGAGAGATTCTTCACTATGAGGAATTAGAGTTCTCAAATTACAAGCAAATGCCTCTCAAGACTCCCTTCTTGATAGCCTCCAAGAGATACCACACTCTTGTCTTGCAACCCTATTGAATCTAATCTAACCTCTTCCCTTGCTTGTCAATTTCCCTTAACAAGACTTCCACTTGCTTGATGATACCTCACTCCAAGACTTCCACTTGCTTGTTATCACAACAAGACTTCCAAGATAACTTTGCTTGATGAACAACCACCAAGGCTTCCAATGTTGTAGATAGTTTGCCTCCTTTGCAATGATTACAACTCAATGAAAACAATAAAAATCCTATGAATCTCTTTCAATAGCTATGAAAATATCAATATGAGAGATTCAAAGATTCTTGATCAAAGAATGTAAAAGTTGAAAGCTTTGATCTATGAAAGTGAGAGAGAATAGTGTGGCTTGATCTTTCTAAAAATGATGTAAAAATGATACTTGTTTGTAATAATGATTCACAAAGGTTAGGAAAAGGTTTATATAGAATACCCAAAAGTTAAGTCACTTAAAAACTGATTTTGAGAAGTTAAAAACGTATTTTAAATACCAGTTTAACAGGTCTTAATCGATTAACACATGGCTTAATCGATTAACCACTGTAACATGTGTTTTAATCGATTAACCTAACCCATTAATCGATTAACCACTGCTAAATTCAATTAAAAACTTGTTTTCTCAAAACTAAACCTTTCCTTTCAAACCTTTAAGCCACCTATTGATTTTAGGTTAAGTGAAAACTCAAATTATGATATAATCATGACCTTGATAGAGATTCACTACCCTCTAATGACTCTACCCAAACTCATTAAAATAAAAGACTTAAACTAAAGATATTACAATTAAATACAAATTGAATCTTCATGAGCTTGCTCTCTCTTCATCATTTGTTGTTTGTTTTTGTTTGATGAACTTCTTCATACTTGAGCTTGATCACAAACACTTGTAGCTTGTTCAAAACCTTTGTCATTATCAAAACATTCTCACTGGATCTAACAAAAAAAGAAATTGAAAAAGAAATAATAAATGTAAAGGAAGAGAACAGAAGGAAAAAAAATTGAAAAAGAAAGGAAGAATAAAATGTCCTGATGTGAGTGTGAGTCTTTATTGTATTCATTGCTCATTCATCGTTTTTGAGGGAAACTTGCTTTTGTAAATATTTTTGCGAGTTAGCCTTTGTTTTATCCCTTCTTTCTTTTATCCCACCTGACACTTTTAGCCATGGCCTCATTACAACCAAATATAAAACCTTTTGATTTTTGCATGTATTCAATAATTTCAGTGGAGATTTGGGTCTATGGTCAAGCCTATGGTAACATATTGTCATTGTATGAAATTGAGTGAATTATATATATAATCCTTGATACACATGAGAGATATACACTGTGAGGTTGAGAGTGTTCACTAATCATTGGTTCTTGTTGGGTTTGTTTCTTTAACCAGGTTTTAATTGTATAAATTGCTTGTGAAAATAAGTGTCTGAGTCTATGAGTCGAAGTCCTATATTAGGTTTGTACATTTTGATTTAGAGGGTAGTCTTGTTTTCTAGAGTTTTTATTTTACTTTTGCCTGGGACATGCAAAATACTAAGTTTGGGGGAGTGATTTAGGTCTAATATATGATGTTTTGAGTATGATTTAGACTCCCTTTTACTATGGATTTGGCTTGTTTCTCTTGTAAATTTAGGACTTTTTGTATAGTTTTTAGGAAGTTAGGTAATTTGGAATCCTTTGAACGTTTTGATCCGTTTTGGGTATGTTTCAGGTATTTTTGGAGCTTAATTGAAGAAAATAATTGCGGAGATGAAACTAGGACGAAAGGACCTTGAAAATGGCGCAAGAACAGAGCGAAACAGAGTCGGGAAGTCAGTTGCACGCCTAGGAGCATGGATCCCGCGCCCAGTTGCGCATGCAGCGAGAAACTAGTATCAGATGCCAGGCGCGCCCAGGCGCGCAGTGTACGAGGAGGCCTAATTGGGCTGCATTCTGATGCGTTTTTCATGGGTTTGCTTAGGATTTTGTTTTAGCTTTTAAATATAGGTTTTAGAACTAGGTTAGGCAGTTTTTAGAGAGGGAGATTACATAATTTTATAGAGTTTTAGAAGCGGAGAAGATCAAGGATTGGAAGATCCAAGGCTTTTCCATGGTAATCATGTATTCTTCTATTGCTTTTGTTCTTAATTTCATAATGTGTAACTAAAACCCTCGTGTTAGGAATTGGTGAATTTGTATGGATTAGTTTATTGATTTCATGAATTGATGTTTTTCCGTTTCTAAATCAAGTGTTTGATTGTATTTTCACTGTTATGCATGGAAGTAGCTAATCTATGTTTTGGATCTCTAATTCTTCAATTGGGAGATTAGGATTTAGAATAGGCCTTAGCTTCAATCAAACAATATAATTATTCAACTCGTAGGGATACTTTTGAGTAATTATATAACTTGTTGATTTGGGTCTAACATATGATGTTTTAGAGCTTAATTTGACTCCCTTTTGCTTACTTTTGGTTTGTTTCTTAAGTATTTTAGGTAGATTTTGTTTAGTTTTTAATTAGTTTAGGAAATTTTATTCCCTTGAACATTTTGATTCGTTTTGGGTATGTTTCTGGTACTTTTGGAGCTTAAATGAAGAAAATAAATATGGAGTTGAAAAGAGGATGAAAGGACCTTGAAAATAGCACAAGAACGGAGAGAAACGGAGTTAGAAGTAAAGTTACACGCCCAGGCATGCAAATGGCACGCCCAGGCGCGCATGTAGAGAGAAAAAGTGGGTCATCAGACCTGGTGTTCCCAGGCGGGAAGCTTAGCGTGCCCAGGCGCGCTCACATCGTTGAAAAATTAAGCTATCAGACCTGGCGCACCCAGGCGTGGAGCCTGGCGTGCCCAAGCGCGCGAATGTCGTGGAGGCCCAATTGGGCTGATTTCTGATGCGTTTTTCAGGGGGTTAATTAGAATTTCATTTTATCTTTTAAATATAGGTTTTAGAACTAGGTTAGGCAGCTTTTAGAGAGGGAGATTACATAATTTTAGAGAGTTTTAGAAGAGGAGAAGATCAAGGATTGGAAGATCCAAGGCTTTTCCATGGTAATCATGCATTCTTCTATTGCTTTTGTTCTTATTTTCATGATATGTAACTAAAACCCTTGTGTTAGGAATTGGTGAATTTGTATGGATTAGTTTATTGATTTCATGAATTGATGTTTTTCCGTTTCTAAATCATGTGTTTGATTGTGTTTTATTTTCAATTCATAAATCTAGCTAATTTATGTCTTGTTTTGGATCTCTAATTCTTCAATTGAGAGATTAGGAATTAGAATAGACCATGCCTTCAAACAATATAGTTATTAACAAGTAGGGATACAATTGGGTAATTATATAACATGATTAATTCCCTGTTCTTAATTAAGATTATTCAATAGTTTAATCTCTTAAGGAATTAAGGATTATCTAATTGAATAAGAAACGGTAAATATACAAGAGGGATCTAATAGTTACCAATTTAGGAATTTGTTCATGATTTAGGGAAAAACAGAGATTCATGATAAATAAACAACGCCTACAATGAAACCATGTTCCTAACATCTTTCTTAAATTGCTCACAACTTTTATTTAATTTCGGTTTTTAATTTATTTCCTGTTTTTAATTAATCTTAATTAATTAGTTAGAAACTTATAGATTTTGCTTTTAACTACTCTTTGGTGAAAATTAATTGAACAATTTGCAATCCCTATGGGACGATATCTGGTCTTAACCGACTGTATTACTTTGCGATCTAGTATACTTGCTAGAGAGTGAACACTTGTTATAAATTCCATTGTTCTTAATTAATGGTTATTCAATGGTTTAATCACTTAAGGGATTAAGTGTTTTCAAATTGAATAATAAACAGTAATTGCATAAGAGGAATCTAGTAATTACTACCTTAGGAATTTGTTCTTGATTTAGGCAAAAACAGAGATTCATGATAAATAAACAACGCCATACAATGAAACCATGTTCCTAACATATTTCTCAAATCGCTCACAACTTCTATTTAATTTATGTTTTTAATTTATTTTCTGTTTTTAATTTATTTCAAATCAATCTTAATTAATTAGTTAGAAACCTATAGATTTCACTTTTAACTACTCTTTGGTGAAAATTAATTGAACAATTTGCAATCCCTGAGGGACAATATATGGTCTTATTGACTATATTACTTGTTGATCCGGTATACTTGTCGGTAGTGCAACACGTATGTTAGCAAATCCATATATATATATATATATATATATATATATATATATAAAGACACGTGCTCATTTAAAATATTACGTCATTATTTCAATTTTCAAGTTTTTGCGGAAGTATTTGACCTATGTTTAATCATTATTTTTTTTAGGTAAATAAAAATATTATTACCAAACCAACAAAATTCAAAAACAATACAAAAGAGCTTAAAGCCCAAAGCCACCTTTTAGGAAGGGTTCAAAGGGCTCCAAGATCTCAAAGTCCACAATAAAGATAAACAACCTATCCTAACAAAAAAGCTAGGAAATTACAGCTCCTCTTGCAGTCTAATTACAATTTGATGCTGCAATTTATAAAGTCTAAAACTAAGTCATATCTCATAGCTAATTCCCTCTTAAGAAGCTTGAATAAACTATGCACCGAACGCTCAATA
Organism: Crotalaria pallida; assembly: GCA_037953625.1. Taxonomy (NCBI): domain Eukaryota; kingdom Viridiplantae; phylum Streptophyta; class Magnoliopsida; order Fabales; family Fabaceae; genus Crotalaria; species Crotalaria pallida. The sequence goes on from CM075649.1 coordinate 86,495,778, forward strand.
TGCTGGAAGCTTCTCCTATTTCTTTCTTGCTAGATATAATAAATCATAGTAGCATATGCAGCCGAAATCATTCTTCTGCGAATCTTGTTCCTTTGAAAAGCATAAGAGATCCAATGAGTCCAGTTTGCATAATGGAACTGATAACAATCCACACCAAGCCAGTCATTAATCAAAGATAAAAAAGTTTTGCTCTAGCTGCACTCAAAAAATAGATGCTTGACCGATTACAAGTTGTTATTACAAAGCACACAGGTTTGATCAATCTGCATATAATGAGCAATCCTGTTTTTGGTTTTCATCCTGTTATGTGCCATCTGCCAAGCAATGAAACAATGCTTAGCAATGGACATAGGATTCCAAATGAAAGAATGCAATCTGAAAGTATCTTGAGGCCCAAGGTAACTAAGGACTTACACCGGAATACATTCCGCCAGGGAATTCCTAGCTTCTAGTCAGACCTTCTAATACTCGTCATCTCACTCCGGCCTTGATAGATTCCACTCACGGTTCGCTAGTAGAGTTGTCCTCATTCGTGCCCCAGGGTTTCTCCACCGAGTCGTCTCCTTTTAACGCAGATGTGCCTACCTCCCGAACAAGCTGGATCTGGAACCTCAATCTCTTTGCATCTAGTAGCCGTGCAAATTTTCCAGAGAAAGGGCAGAAGTACAGAAGAAGAGGAGAACAGAAGAAGAGGAGAGAGTAAGCTACCCAGACAGTTATGTCGACTATGTGGAATTACAATAGGCAAATACTAAGGAAAGACAATATGCATCACACAAACAATAACAACATCATTTCTTAAGCACAAACGTATACTGAGCTTTCATAATCACTTTCTTACAATCTTTCTCATACACTTCACCACTCATATCCCTTCTTTCTTTCATCATACTATTTCCGAACTCATCACGCATTCTGAGAATCCTTTCTTATACATGCCTTACAAATCATTTCCGATACTTGATATTTTATTATACATCTCATTAAACAACTTTGTGCTTTTAGGTTTTATTATTTCGGATAGCTTCAATGATGAGGGGGAAACATCATTGAGCTCACACACGTCTACATCTCCTCGGTCAACCATCCAACCTAGTCGGAAGCAAACAGGAGTACAGGACCTTTACCACGCGGGCACGACAGCTGTCACACACAAATGGTCCCAGACCAGGAGGCTCTGCCTCAAATCATATCATTTAATCACATAATCAATGCACGCCCTCGGCGGCAACACAAATGCCCCGTTCTAGTCCCTCTCACTGTTCTAGACTTGCATCGAGGGGGCGACAGTATAATTTCTAGTTCGCGATGCGGAACTTACCACGGTATTAGACCCAGTCCCCACCACGTTAGTGCACCAAATGTGGGATTCGTTCCGCCTAGAAATATACTCGAGGCTTCTTGACGTTTCACCGTCCTTGCCCTCCCCTCCTGCAATCTCCACCTGAGTATCCGCAGATACCCATAGTATCTTCCTCTCCACTACTTCGATTCGACTCTCATACCTCACCGCGTTGATAAATGTCTTTTAAAATCTTTTATAGCTTTAATGTTTTAATTATCGGCTGAATCCTAATAGTCGGCTCGTCCTTGGTGCATCCCTTCAACGAAGCCCGACCACTAAACGTAAATCCGTTCCCCCTAGAATCACACTGGCCTCAAGCCACACATCAATCTCATCTCAATATCAACATTCTCGTCAGCTCATGCTCAGCATAATTCTTTCCAACTTCCTCAAAACTCATTCCCTCTTCTTTCTCAAAACTCTTTTCGCAAACCTTTTCAAAAGATGACTTTATCAAATTCTTTTCAAAAGTTTCTTTTCAAAAACTGTTTTCAAAAATCATATTTTTGGGTGAGTGTTAGTGGAGGAGCAAGCTCAACTCAACACTAAGCTTCTTCCCAAAAACATGCATGAGGGATAACATCTTTACTCCACCACTTCTCACTTCCATAATCACGTTCTCTTTCAACTCTTTATCTTTTTCCTTCGCTTATATCATCTTTCTCATTCGTTTCTTATAACTTTCACATCAATCTTAATACACCGACTATTTCTTTCTCAATTCCTTCTCATATCTCTTATTCGCATCTCCTTTCTCTTTCAGTCTCATTTCCTTATTATTATGATTTCAGGTCTCAGGGTAAAATCAAACATCTTTTAACAACTTAATTAAATTACTTCACATACTAAACTAACCAACAGTTCATGCATAGTAAACATCATATCATTTCAACAAACATATTAACTATAGACAACACTTCAGTCTCAGCGACTTGTAGGGATAGCCCACAACGAACAAACAAACACTCACTATCCCTCTTCCTCGCCTTAACGAGACCGGGTCCAACCTTTGAGATGATTGGACGCCTTAATATGTTGCCTACTACCACGGTGTCTTAAGGGGAGCTTCTCTCTCACCTGGATGACGAAACATCCGCAAGCTACCCAAGGTTTCCTGTTGTTATCCTTTTGCCACGTTCCCGTCGCGTCCAATACCCGAACTAAACATTTTTCCCGTGCGTTAGAACGGTTTGCGAGGATTATAAATTTTCATTTTGAAAGCTTGTTAAAACAATTCTTTTCTGTGAAAACACATTGTTAACGCCCAAAAAGCTTTCTAAATCCAATTTAGATTTATGGTAAAAAGGCTTTCAGGAAAACAGGTAAGATAAGCTTTTTATCAAACCAACTCATTTCTTCTTAAAAAATCCTGTTTATAAAAGTTTGTGTCTTTATACTTTAAAACAAAATATGGAGATTCGGGAAAATGAAATTCCAAAATGATTTTGAGTTATTTTAAACTACTATTTTAAATAAAGCATTTTCAATTTCAATACCAACATAGGTCTTTCACAATTCACAAATGGTAAAACAAATTCAATTCAGCACAGCAACACATACAAACTCACATAATACAAACCATGCTTCAGTCATCCAAAACTTACTCAATTTAGTCTTAATCTTAATAATTTAATTTAATTATGCTTAAGAAAATAGTTTAGTTTAGTCTCTTAATTATCTTAACCAAAACCGAATCACACATAGTCCTTATTTGTTAATCACCAATAAATTTTAAGACTAAAAGTCATTGATTTAACACCACAAAATTAAATTAAATCATTTGTATACATATATGTATTTAAAATTAAAATCAAAAGATAAAAGAAAAACATACACATCTTTTTCATCAAGCATACAACATCATGTACCTAAGACATAGCTATAATCAAGAGTCATTTTATGAAAATAATTTTCCAACAATATAAGTCATATTAAATCATTGGATTTTCAACACAAAATTCCTTTTTCAATTATTCAATAAACTTATTTATTTTATTTCTAAAAACCGAAAAGAAAATCAAGTGAATAACATATCATTCCAATCACACACATAGCATCATGTACATGAAAACATAATCACTCACAAGGTCATTTCATATAAACAAATTTTCCAATCACACAAACATGCTGAGGCCGAATCATATGAGTGCAATTTTACAAAGATTGATGCATATATATGCAAGCACAAGCAATGAAATCCGAGAGTGTCAAAAAGGAAAAACTTAATTTATTTTCTTAACCTAAATCAATCAACTCATTAAATCACTTCATGCATATACTCCCAAACCTTTAGATTAATTTACTCTCATCATATATGTGACTTAAACAAGGATCAAGTATAATTTCCTATTCCTTTCTCTCATGACCGAATACCAATCATACAAAATGCAAGATTTTGTTCACTTCCCAACACATCAAAAATCACAGATGAAATCAAGACATTAAACATATCACTCACCCACATCAACATGCATCACTCTATCAAGGCAAGAACAAGACTTAGGTTCATCACTTAATTTCAAATATAGATTAAGATTACACTTTAAGCCCTAAGAAATGACATGCATGCTTTAAAAACTTGGATCATTAAGTATATGCACATAAATCAACTTGTAAGGCCATAGATCTCAACTTTATTTTCAAGTAAACTTAAATAACATATTTGTTCATGAAGAAATCATACAAACACATCATAAATCATCATATAGACAAACAAAATTTAACATCATAGCTCACGGTTTTAGTAAGGATTCAACATGCAAGGCTAAATAATTTTATTTTATTATTTATCAAACTTAGATCACGCATCTATTTGCCGAGTAAGCACATAAACATACATAGATCATGGTTTAAAACAAGAAAATGCACATGCAAGAAGGATCTATGCTAAGCTTCACAAAATATTACACAAAACTTTAGATCTTTTATGTTTGAGTTAGAAAAATAATTAGATCTAATAAGGAAATATAAACCGAATCACACACATGGGGTTACTGTAACAGCCCAGCCCCAACCAGCCGTACGGTACTGGGCACCGGGACCCAGCGCACCGCCACGTGGATATTGTCCGCTTTGGGCATCCTTCACCCTCACGGTTTTGCTCTTGGTCTCACACTAACAGTGAGCCCCAAAACGCATCCACAAGAGGTAAGGTATCCACACCCTATATAAGGCATGCTTCGTTCTCCTTACCAGCCGATGTGGGACTAAGGCTTAACCTTACATCCACCCCCCTTGGAGGCCCAACGTCCCCGTTGGCACACCGACCCGGCCCTTGCTCTGATACCAAATGTAACAGCCCAGCCCCAGCCAGCCGTACGGTACTGGGCACCGGGACCCAGCGCACCGCCACGTGGATATTGTCCGCTTTGGGCATCCTTCACCCTCACGGTTTTGCTCTTGGTCTCACACTAACAGCGAGCCCCAAAACGCGTCCACATGAGGTAAGGTATCCACACCCTATATAAGGCATGCTTCATTCTCCTTACCAGCCGATGTGGGACTAAGGCTTCACCTTACATGTAACATCCTAGAAATTAATAGTAATATAATAAATTGATAAAATAATATATAAATATTTATTTAAGGGTAGGATTAAGCCGTAGATATTGTATAAGGGTAGTGAGGTAATAGGAAGCATAGACCGACCAGATGAGTAGATCTAGGGCCTCGGACCGACCTCAGCCGAGCTAAAGAACTAAATGGGAATAAAACGCGAAGTCTATTGTCAGCTCGGATTAGCCGACCTCAGCGCACCTCACAGTATCATCCGAGAAGGAAGCTCGGACTACTACTGTTCCTACAAACCGAGCCGACGTATCCGAGCCGATGTATCCTAGCCGACGTACTCTAGCCGACACGTCCTAGATCCTCCGTGCCAGCTCATGTGAGCTGTAGCCCTTTGGGTTTCGTACCATCCGTACACTGTCCTTGCCATTCACTTTATGTCATTGTCATTGCTTTATGTCCCTTTCAATGTACTATTCATGGCTTCCTCAAGAAGCCAATGAATCCTAGCCACTCATTCTAGCTTCCCAAAGAAGCCTCTAATATGGACCACACAAATGTCCCCCCCTAATTGAATAAAAGAAAATCCAACACACAACACTCAACACTTTGCACTTCCACTCTCTTCCTCCTTCATCTCTCTCCCTCATTCTATTCTCTGAAAGTCCAACGACAACAACTCCACCTACCTTCCCTCTTCTCATTCAAACATATTTCCTCCTCACTCACATATTCTTCCTCTTCTCTTTCAAGATCCACAAACCGGAGACCCTCCTTCTCTCTGTCCCCATGCTGTTCCGGCGTCCCTGTTCCGATGTTCCCTAGATCCTCTCCGTTCTCTTCCGTTTCGGGCATCCCTGGAGCAGCCGGTTTTGAGTGTGCAGCTGGGAGGAACTCGTGGCAGCTTAGAGAAAAGGACTCAAGGGTGTGAAGCTCACAAGGTCAAGGTCAAGGAAAGAAATTCTCAAGATCTCAACTCTAATTTCTCACGGTTTGAGGTAATGAGTGAGTGTTTCCTCTACTTGAGTTTGGGTTTCTGGGGTGTTCATAAAGGGTACTAAGAGTGGGTGTTAGATTAGGAAATGGATCTAGGTTAATGTAGAAAGGAAATGGTAAAAAGGGTAAAAGGGAACTAATAAACGAATTAGAAACATGAGTTTGAAGTAGGGATGAGTATCGTTATATGCTATATGTTGGTATTTATATGATGGATTGGTTGAGTGTTTTATTCTTATTGTTGTTGCTGTTGTATAAGTGATTATGAACTTTGTGTATAAATGTTTATGAGCTTTGATATTTATGATCCATGTCTGTGGCCGAGCTGAGTGACTTCGGGAATGGGTATGAGAAAATGGTAGAGATGGAAAGTAGGAGAGATAGAGTAATAAGGCAAAAAATGAGTAAGGTTAATGGAAAGAGGGAATGGTTACCGAGTTTAGCCGAGAGAGAGGCCGAGCTAGAAAGATGGTTAAAGGGATAAGTAGAGAGGTTGAGCCGAGAGAGTCCGAGCTAAGTAAATAATGAGATTAATGTAAAGAGGAATAAATTAAAGAGTTGAGCCGAGAGAGTCCGAGCTAAGTAAATAATGAGATTAATGTAAAGAGGAATAAATTAAAGAGTTGAGCCAAGAGAGGCCGAGCTAAATAAATGGTTAAGAGGATAAGAGGAATTAAAGAGAAATGGTTGTGTGATCGGGTCATAGAAGACGCGTACCAGGTGCGTGCATTGATCGCGTCAGACACATACTGGGTATGTGCAGCTGTAAGACAGGTACTGGGTACTCGCAGTTATGATTCACACAAGGTTCCGAGCACGGAACCGGTGGGATGTGGTCCTGGTCATAGTAGACGCATACTGGGTGCGTGCATTGATCGCGTAAGTCGCCGAGATGCGCCGCTGTAAGACGGGTACTGGGTGCTCGCAGTTATGGACTCTCCTTAACCCCATAGAATGATCGGCGGTAGTGCTCCTGGTCATAGCAGACGCGCACTGGGTGCGTGCATTGATCGCGTAAGACGCATACTGGGTATGTGCAGCTGTAAGACGGGTACTGGGTACTCGCAGTTATGGACACTCCGATATCCGACTTTAAATGGTGTAAGACATGCACTGGGTGTATGCATCCGAGAAGAGTAAAAGATTGTAAACTATGTGAAAATGGAATAATGAGTCATGTCCGAGATAGTGATGCTAATCTGAGGTAAGAGAATGTGAACCGAGGTATAATTAGTCAGGGAAGGATAGAGTGGTTGAGAATGGGAACCGAGGTAAAGTTAGTAGGTAATGAGCAAACTGGTTTATAATGTGAGCAGAGCTAGATGAGATGGTAGGATGTGAGCCGAGTTAGATGAGATTGTGTGTATGTGAACCGAGCTAATGTTGATATATGCATGAGATATATGGGCTTGACTACTTGTTATTTATATGCTATTTGACTACTTGTGTTTGGCTTGGTAGTTCGGTATGTCATTTTAGAAACTGCTTATTTAAGTTCTGTGTAATGCTCACCTCCTTACCATTTTTCAGGTACTGAGCCCGAGCAGACGCAGTCCCCGGCTGAGCAGGATCACTCTCCCTCACAGGGAGAGTAAGTTATTTAGAGACCGATAGGTGGATAGGTCTCGGCCATTTGGGCCGAGCTAAAATATTTGTTTTGTATTGGATCTCGGCTAGTTGGGCCGAGCTAAAACATGCTTTTGTATATTTTGATCTCGGCCCAATGGCCAAGCTAAACATCATTTTTATAATTCGAACTAATGAGCTCGGAGTAGCTATGTTTCTCAACTCTTATTTAATGATTAATGAAGTCTTCCGCTTTTAACTCTGATGATTTGATATTAATGAAAAAGAAATATTATTTTGGCAATCATCACATTTTCTTTAAAAGAAATTTTAAATCCTAATTTTCGGGTTTAAGGGTAATTATTATATAGGGTGTTACAATTTTGGTATCAGAGCAGTTTCCCTCGGCCTTTGGAGTGTGGACTCACATCTCCAACGGTTACTCACCAAGAGAGTAACCAGGAAATAGTGTCAAGTTCTATAAGTAGTTGCTTAGGTTTATAGTTATAGACTCCTATGTAGTTATGCACTGTTATGTAGATGTCTGCATCAACAGAACCCTTTGTTGCTACATGGTAGCAACATGGAAAATCAGTCTTTCCATTCTCATGCTAGCAGTTCGGCTACTAATCATAAGATCAACTCCCCAGCTGATTCTTTAAAATCCAAGCCGTATGACATTTGCTTTCGAGAAGGGCAAACTTCTGCAATGGGTAAGTTTAGGTCGACTATTGAAGACAAGGAGCAACACGTGGAGGTACAAGTTGGTGAGAAGGAGAGTATAATGTTGAGGCCGGGAATGATCCTTCTGAAGCAGCACTTGGCTCATGAAGGACAGGTAGACGTAATAAAGAACTGTCGTGAGATGGGCCTAAGTCCTGGAGGTTTCTATCAACCAAGCTTTACAAGTGGAGCCAGACTCCGACTGAAAATGATGTGCCTCGGCTTAGACTGGAATCCTCAAACCCGAGCGTATGGACACAAAAGGGTAATTGATGGAAGCGAACCACCCGATATTCCTGACCATTTCATTCGGCTGGTTATGGGAGCAATGCAAGAAGCACAATCTTTGATTGAGAAAGAATGCGGTGCAAACGAAGTGGAGGGCATACTCCCTTCCAAGTCCCCTGATGTCTGCATTGTCAATTTCTATGAAGAAAATGGAAAGCTTGGTCTTCATCAGGACCGTGACGAAAGTGTTGGAAGCCTGCAAAGAGGGATACCCGTAGTATCATTCTGCATTGGTGACTCGGCTGAGTTTCTCTATGGAGACCAGAGAGATCCAAGGAGGGCAGAAAGAATTATCTTGGGGTCAGGCGACGTACTAATATTCGGTGGCGAGTCTCGTCACATTTTTCATGGTGTGTCGGCAATCATACCAGAAACAGCCCCAGAGAAGGATTACTCAATGACACAGGACTTCGCCTTGGACGTCTCAACCTTACATTCCGATAATATCAGTTTCCTGGCCCGCACCTTTGAGGTCTACGGTACAGCTACTCAGGGAAATCCAGGCCAAACCAGAAAAAGGTACGGGACGATCCAAAAGTTAGATAAACATTTTAGGTACTTTCAATCTGCATCTCTATTAAGTTTCAATGTAGAGTACCCTAAATCAGTTCTCTTGGAATTTTAAATTCCTAATCCTGTATTTCTAAGTGTTGTGGAACCTAATAAATACTCGTCTTCAATCCAATCTTGAGTACCATCTAGTTATGAGACCGTAACAAGAGACTTAACCAAAAACCTTGTGATAGTGTCATCCTTTAATAGTGTATGGTCAGGATTGGTCATCCTTTCCTTGCATCTGTTAAAAGATAAGGCTATCATTCAATAACGCAGTGATGTACAGTTGATGAATGCGGGATTGGGACTGACCACCTCGGTCTTCGCGTTTATTGACGTGCTATATTATTGCAATTATCTAGTTGAAATCCGACTACACAAACTAAGAATTCTAACCCTGTCGAAAACCCGATTGAAACTTTAATCCTATAGGATCTTTACTAAGACTCATAAACAGTGATTCGCATAGAAAATTCGAAACAACCCCAATAATAACAATTAGCAGCCAACTGAACCCCATGTACCACTTTAGCTCCACCTACTCAAGTTGAGGGGTAGGGTAAGGGCTACTCGGAATAACTCGGTTTATCCCACACCAAAGGTGCTAAACACTATTCCAACTCTATTGGTGCTCTGATGAACCTTGGTTAAGGTTCTAAATCACTAAAAGGCCTTAGGTGGGGTTCTAACCAATAGAAGAAAATGCTCCTCTTTTTCACCCTTCTAGGCTCGAATCGCTCTTGGAAGAGTTGTCCTCAGATCTTAACCAAGGATCCGTTTTAAGTGTGCTGGCAAATAGCTGTGAATTCGGTGTTCCTCGTGTCTATCGATCTTAAGCTTAAATTGTTCTCGGAACCCCAGTCTTGTTTCTTTCCTCTGGTTCCTCACAAGAGAGAACATTTCCTCCATTGGTTATAGTACCTCGCAGCAGGTTCGTGACCCTGAAAATTTGAGCTATCTTCTTTCATGAAAAGCACGAATTTCTTATGGATCCCAAAGTACTCGGATCCTTTGTTAATCGCTGAAGTATAGGAGGTTTGTTTCCTCGGTCATGTGATATCCGAGCACGGTGTTGCGATTGATCCCTCCAAGGTGGAAGCTGTGCTCAAGTGGGAGAGACCCAACTCGGTAACCGAGATCAGGAGTTTAGTGACCTTAACCTCGGTGTACAGAAGAAGGAAAACAGTGTTGTACTGGAGGTGCTGCAAGTAACCACTGACTTCGTGGGTTTCATCAAGGAAAGACAGGCTGCCGACCTAGAACTCCAAAAGCTACTAGAAAGAGCAGGAGACAAGGATGAAGCCGACTTCTCTAAGGGACCCGATGGTGTGACACCCTTCCGTATTAACCAAATATAATATAGTAATCAAGATTGAATATTGTATAATATATGGACTTGTGAGTTTTTTAAGAAAATATGTCAATAAAATTTTCTTTTAAAGCGGGTGCACAAATCGTCACTTGGAAATCTTGGAGAGTAAAATCTAAATCATCTCAAAATCATTGTATCAAGTTCGGCGACTTCTGAAACATTTTCACAAATAGGGTAACATTCGTTCTTTGGAAACATCTATGTATTATACAAGTAGTTAAAGTTACCCATGCTTTGTTCGATAAAACTGATACCATCAAATAATATTTATAACCGAGCTCTTAATTGGATTAAATCAGAGTAAGCGGAATTCATTGGACTATGCAACTGATAATAATATAAACTTAGGTTTTATATATAAGAAAGTCATAAGTACATAGCCCATAACAGAGTCTCCAAGTTCCAAAATATACAAGTCCATGAAACAGATCTACATAACAGTGTAACCACAACCCTAGAGTACTCCAAAAGTATATCTATAATATATACATAACCAAAACATAAACTCCAGGAGTAGTCACGTAGATCTGGCAGCATCAGATGTAGTAGTAGCAGTAGCAGTCTCCCAAAAGTAAAAGTAGTAAGGTAGTAGCATCGTCATCATCATAGCAGCAGCAAAACTCCTCCACAGCCTCCACACACCGGATCCTCGGATCCTCATCACATACTCTATATACGTACCTAGGGATCATCGTCCCTCCAGTCACTCCCAGTAGAATGCACGACAGGCTCGCTCCCACTCTCGTCCTCCACCGGATCCTCCTCGATCTCATCTGAGGGAGAGTGTACCCTACCACTGGGTACCGGGTCAGGTGATGGTGAAACCCTGACTGGGCTCCTCGGATCAGAAGGGGGAGTCTCCTCGCGGACGACTCTCGAAGTGAAAGGGTGAGAGCGGGTAGGTCGAAAATGAAAACTATGGTAAGAGCGAGCTGGTCGCATGGGAGGTGGTCCATGATAAGTATAAAACGGGGGTACGTGCATAGTGTATATGATGGGAATCCTAAACCTACGAGGACGGAATCGCATCAGCGGGTTCGGGTGGTAGAAGGTAATCTCCACCTCCCCCTTGAAGACCGCGCGATGGTCCTCATAGATCCATATGGCACTAGGAAGTGGCCGGATCTTGATGCAAGCAATGTAACGAGACATCACCTACAAGGGCATAGGGGTAAGCAATTCTATACACATAATCAACAGAGAATAAATTGTGCAATATGAGTATGTAAATATGCATCAATTAACAACAATCACATATAACACTTAGCAGTTAATTAATGCACATAGGATGCTCACACTTATTCCATTTATCACAATTAATTTAAATGAGTGGCATGATGCATGACTTTAGCTCTCAAGCCTATCTCCATCATACTATGTCACTCTCTGACGTCCATCCCTGACAACCCAGCACTCAACAGTGCGTTGTATTCCTAGGTATACAAAAATTCGTACATTCACCTAGAATGTACACGACAAGCTTGGAATCCATGCCACCCGAGCATATCCCGTCATCCAAACGGACCGTCATCCAAACGGTATAACCATATCGGCATCCACTAAGTCGACCACGCCAACGACGTGTCATCAAGAAAGCGTATTGGCACTCCCAGAGGCCCTCCACATGTTTAACAAAACATGAAATACGTCCTACCATCCAAACTCCAGAATGAATGCATTTTATCTTTTGGACTTAAGGGAAGTTGATTAATACTTTACAGGCCACCTAGGCTTATTTCTTTATCAAAAAGGACCGTCACCAAACGATCTATTTGTATTAATCAATTTCTCTAAGTCTTGATTCCTTGAACTATTATTAATAATTCCTTAATTAATTAAGTCAGAATTGAAAATGGTGTTTTCAGGTTCTGGGTAATTTACTCGAGTAAAATTCAGTACCCTCGAGTATTCATTAACTTTTCCAGATTACTCGAGTATTCTTAAAGTTACTCGAGTGTTCATGACTTTCTGAGGATTTGGGTTTCAAATTCAATAAATTACTCGAGTAGTCCATAGGTTACTCGAGTGTTCTTTCCAGAATACTCGAGTGACCCTGAATGACTCGAGTGGTTGGCCTTAACTTGTCCTCAGGTCATGCTCGATACTCGAGTAGTAGACACGATACTCGAGTGTTCTAACTTCATTTACATTGTTTTTCAAACGTTTTACTCGAGTACCCTGTATATTACTCGAGTGTTTCGCAGCAGTTTACACTGAAAACTTAGTTTTATCATACCAATTTCATTTCTACTCATTTCCAGTCCATTCCAAGGATCAACAGAGCACACATAACATAATTTGAACATGTTACAACATTCATTTCATATCAAAACACAGATTTGACAGAGGATTCAACAATTATGCATAAAATACACATTTTAACAACTCAACACCTCAAATTGCATAATAAGCACAATACTCATGAAGTAAAGTTCATTTAAGTTTGCATGGATGATTTAGAACTTGCTCAACACAGTTTTAGAGCATGGATTGGTCTCCAAACCAAAGTTCCTATTCAATCTAAGCCCTTAGAGCCTCTTGGTGGCTCTCTAACACAATTCATGGAATTTAATCTCTATCTAGTGAATATAATTACTTACCCTTACCTCTCAGACGTGAATCAACCAAGAATTGACAAGAACAAAGCTCCAAACTTCTCAGACCAACTTCAAGCATCACATGTAGAGCATTTTGAGTGCAACACCAAAGTGGAATTGGTTTATACATGAAACAGAGAATAGAATTGGGGAAATTAGATTTTCTAGACTCTATACAACATGAACTCACTAAAGAAACTAAATTTGAGACTCAAGGATTCGTGAGCTTACCAGAATCAATGATCAAAGTAAGCTCCCAGACCAAGGTTTGACAAAAACAACTTCACTTCAACTCCTTGAATCTTCCACCACACTCACTCAATCCTCACGATTTTGGTGTTTATACAAAGCTCGAGATGTGAGCATTGTATTCATGTATCACTCAAGCCCTAACACTCAGAACTGAAAGAGAATCGAAGGCAACAAATCTGAAATCCTAACTTCATCAACAAACCCAAACTTAGCCAAATTCATCACAAATTCGATGTTGCTGAGCTTTTATAGACATGGAGAAGGCCCATGCAGGACGACACGATGCCTTCGAGCTGTTGATGATGGAGTATTCGTGGCAAGGAGAGGGAATCGTTCATGGTGACTCATCAAACGCACTAACTCGTGCAGTTTGACCCAGAATACTCGAGTATTCAGAATAATACTCGAGTGTTTTGCCCAGATTTTGAAAAATAATTATTTTATTTACTTTCCCTCCAAAACCTTTCCTATAATTGCTTCTAGGTGCCTACCCAGGGACTAATATGCAAAACTACTTATTTTATGCATTATTATGTTTATTAAATTAATTCACACACATATACCAACTATATGAACACATATTTTAATCAAGGATTAATATGGAAATAATTAATTATAATTAATTTATAATTAACATTTCATTAATCGGGGATTAAAATTTTGGGGTGTTACAGATGGTCTCGTACGATTTCGGGGCCGAGATTGCATTCCCATGGACTTTGAAGTCCGAAGAGAGTTGATGGAAGAGGCTCATAAAACGAAGATGAGTCTTCATCCGGGAGCCACAAAGATGTACCAGGATCTGACGAGGATATTTTGGTGGCCGAAGTTGAAGACCGATGTGGCAGATTATGTGTCTCGGTGTTTGACGTGCGAGAAAGCCGAGATAGAGCATCAGGAACCAGGAGGATTACTTAAATCCTTGGAGATTCCGCAATGGAAGTGGGATAAAATTTCGATGGATTTTGTGTCAGGTCTACCAAGGACGAGATCAGGGCAGGAAGCCATTTGGGTTGTGGTGGACCGACTTACGAAGTGTGCCCATTTCCTGCCGATCAACATGAAGTACAACCTTGAGAAATTGACGCAGTTGTACATAAAGGACATTGTTCGGCTTCACGGTGTTCCGAGCAGCATAGTGTCGGATTGTACCAGATATCGGAAAAGGTCGGACCAGTAGCTTGCAGAATTGCTCTACCTCCGCACTTGTCTAAGCTCCATGATGTATTTCACGTCTCGCAACTTAGGAGATACATTCATGAACCCTCGCATGTGATAGCACTGGACGAGCTGCCGCTAAAAGAAAACCCGACTTTCAAAGTTCTTCCAATCCGAGTTGAGGACAAACAAGTCAGACGGCTCAGAGGGAAGGAAATCTCTTTTGTCAAGGTCGTCTGGAATCGGAATGATGTGGAGGAAGCCACTTGGGAACTCGAGGAGAAGATGAAGTAGTCATATCCGCAACTGATCAAGGCCGACTAAATTTCGAGGACGAAATTTCTGTAAGTGGGAGAGGAATGTAACATCCTAGAAATTAATAGTAATATAATAAATTGATAAAATAATATATAAATATTTATTTAAGGGTAGGATTAAGCCGTAGATATTGTATAAGGGTAGTGAGGTAATAGGAAGCATAGACCGACCAGATGAGTAGATCTAGGGCCTCGGACCGACCTCAGCCGAGCTAAAGAACTAAATGGGAATAAAACACGAAGTCTATTGTCAGCTCGGATTAGCCGACCTCAGCGCACCTCACAGTATCATCCGAGAAGGAAGCTCGGACTACTACTGTTCCTACAAACCGAGCCGACGTATCCGAGCCGATGTATCCTAGCCGACGTACTCTAGCCGACACGTCCTAGATCCTACGTGCCAGCTCATGTGAGCTGTAGCCCTTTGGGTTTCGTACCATTCGTACACTGTCCTTGCCATTCACTTTATGTCATTGTCATTGCTTTATGTCCCTTTCAATGTACTATTCATGGCTTCCTCAAGAAGCCAATGAATCCTAGCCACTCATTCTAGCTTCCCAAAGAAGCCTCTAATGTGGACCACACAAATGTCCCCCCCTAATTGAATAAAAGAAAATCCAACACACAACACTCAACACTTTGCACTTCCACTCTCTTCCTCCTTCATCTCTCTCCCTCATTCTATTCTCTGAAAGTCCAACGACAACAACTCCACCTACCTTCCCTCTTCTCATTCAAACATATTTCCTCCTCACTCACATATTCTTCCTCTTCTCTTTCAAGATCCACCAACCAGAGACCCTCCTTCTCTCCGTCCCCATGCTGTTCCGGCGTCCCTGTTCCGACGTTCCCTGGAGCAGCCGGTTTTGAGTGTGCAGCTGGGAGGAACTCGTGGCAGCTTAGAGAAAAGGACTCAAGGGTGTGAAGCTCATAAGGTCAAGGTCAAGGAAAGCCATTCTCAAGATCTCAACTCTTATCTCTCACGGTTTGAGGTAAGGAGTGAGTGTTACCTCTACTTGAGTTTGGGTTTCTGGGGTGTTCATAAAGGGTACTAAGAGTGGGTGTTAGATTAGGAAATGGATCTAGGTTAATGTAGAAAGGAAATGGTAAAAAGGGTAAAAGGGAACTAATAAACGAATTAGAAACATGAGTTTGAAGTAGGGATGAGTATCGTTATATGCTATATGTTGGTATTTACATGATGGATTGGTTGAGTGTTTTATTCTTATTGTTGTTGCTGTTGTATAAGTGATTATGAACTTTGTGTATAAATGTTTATGAGCTTTGATATTTATGATCCATGTCTGTGGCCGAGCTGAGTGACTTCGGGAATTGGTATGAGAAAATGGTAGAGATGGAAAGTAGGAGAGATAGAGTAATAAGGCAGAAAATGAGTAAGGTTAATGGAAAGAGGGAATGGTTACCGAGTTTAGCCGAGAGAGAGGCCGAGCTAGAAAGATGGTTAAAGGGATAAGTAGAGAGGTTGAGCCGAGAGAGTCTGAGCTAAGTAAATCATGAGATTAATGTAAAGAGGAATAAATTAAAGAGTTGAGCCGAGAGAGTCCGAGCTAAGTAAATAATGAGATTAATGTAAAGAGGAATAAATTAAAGAGTTGAGCCGAGAGAGGCCGAGCTAAATAAATGGTTAAGAGGATAAGAGGAATTAAAGAGAAATGGTTGTGTGATCGGGTCATAGCAGACGCGTACCGGGTGCGTGCATTGATCGCGTCAGACGCATACTGGGTATGTGCAGCTGTAAGACGGGTACTGGGTACTCGCAGTTATGATTCACACAAGGTTCCGAGCACGGAACCGGTGGGATGTGGTCCTGGTCATAGCAGACGCATACTGGGTGCATGCATTGATCGCGTAAGTCGCCGAGATGCGCCGCTGTAAGACGAGTACTGGGTGCTCGCAGTTATAGACTCTCCTTAACCCCATAGAATGATCGGCGGTAGTGCTCCTGGTCATAGCAGACGCACACTGGGTGCGTGCATTGATCGCGTAAGACGCATACTGGGTATGTGCAGCTGTAAGACGGGTACTGGGTACTCGCAGTTATGGACACTCCGATATCCGACTTTAAATGGTGTAAGACATGCACTGGATGTATGCATCCGAGAAGAGTAAAAGATTGTAAACTATGTGAAAATGGAATAATGAGTAATGTCCGAGATAGTGATGCTAATCCGAGGTAAGAGAATGTGAACTGAGGTATAATTAGTCAGGGAAGGATATAGTGGTTGAGAATGGGAACCGAGGTAAAGTTAGTAGGTAATGAGCAAACTGGTTTATAATGTGAGCAGAGCTAGATGAGATGGTAGGATGTGAGCCGAGTTAGATGAGATTGTGTGTATGTGAACCGAGCTAATGTTGATATATGCATGAGATATATGGGCTTGACTACTTGTTATTTATATGCTATTTGACTACTTGTGTTTGGCTTGGTAGTTCGGTATGTCATTTTAGAAACTGCTTATTTAAGTTCTGTGTAATGCTCACCTCCTTACCATTTTTCAGGTACTGAGCCCGAGCAGACGCAGTCCCCGGCCGAGCAGGATCACTCTCCCTCACAGGGAGAGTAAGTTATTTAGAGACCGATAGGTGGATAGGTCTCGGCCATTTGGGCCGAGCTAAAATATTTGTTTTGTATTGGATCTCGGCTAGTTGGGCCGAGCTAAAACATGCTTTTGTATATTTTGATCTCGGCCCAATGGCCAAGCTAAACATCATTTTTATAATTCGAACTAATGAGCTCGGAGTAGCTATGTTTCTCAACTCTTATTTAATGATTAATGAAGTCTTCCGCTTTTAACTCTGATGATTTGATATTAATGAAAAAGAAATATTATTTTGGCAATCATCACATTTTCTTTAAAAGAAATTTTAAATCCTAATTTTCGGGTTTAAGGGTAATTATTATATAGGGTGTTACAGTTACCAATATTACAAATTAATTTTAGTCCATGAAAGTTCAAGATAAAAAAGAATAGCACATAAATATACTTTAAAAATCATAAGAATAGACATGCAAGAAGAAGGATCCACAACTAGAAAGGAAGACTAAACTATTACATTTCTTCTTTAGGTTCTTCGAGTTTTCTACCAAAGAAGGGGTTGATCTTCTAATCTTGACATTCTTTGATCTCTAAGGGACTCCTAGAGCAAGCTCCTAAATTCCTCCTCCTTCTTCTACCTCTCCACGGCTCACGGCCACCATTTCCTCCCTCTTTCTCTATTCCTTTTCTATTTTTCTCTATTCCTCCCTCTTAAGGGGAGCTTCTCTCTCACCTGGATGACGAAACATCCGCAAGCTACCCAAGGTTTCCTGTTGCTATCCTTTTGCCACGTTCCCGTCGCGTCCAATACCCGAACTAAACATTTTTCCCGTGCGTTAGAACGGTTTGCGAGGATTATAAATTTTCATTTTGAAAGCTTGTTAAAACAATTCTTTTCTCGAAAACACATTGTTAACGCCCAAAAAGCTTTCTAAATCCAATTTAGATTTATGGTAAAAAGGCGAAAACAGGTAAGATAATCTTTTTATCAAACCAACTCATTTCTTCTTAAAAAAATCCTGTTTATAAAAGTTCGTGTCTTTATACTTTAAAACAAAATATGGAGATTCAGGAAAATGAAATTCCAAAATGATTTTGAGTTATTTTAAACTACTATTTTAAATAAAGCATTTTCAATTTCAATACCAACATAGGTCTTTCACAATTCACAAATGGTAAAACAAATTCAATTCAGCACAGCAGCAACACACACATACAAACTCACATAATACAAACCATGCTTCAGTCATCCAAAACTTACTCAATTTAGTCTTAATCTTAATAATTTAAGTTAATTATGCTTAAGAAAATAGTTTAGTTTAGTCTCTTAATTATCTTAACCAAAACCGAATCACACATAGTCCTTATTTGTTAATCACCAATAAATTTTAAGACTAAAAGTCATTGATTTAACACCACAAAATTAAATTAAATCATTTGTATACATATATGTATTTAAAATTAAAATCAAAAGATAAAAGAAAAACATACACATCTTTTTCATCAAGCATACAACATCATGTACCTAAGACATAGCTATAATCAAGAGTCATTTTACGAAAATAATTTTCCAACAATATAAGTCATATTAAATCATTGGATTTTCAACACAAAATTCCTTTTTCAATTATTCAATAAACTTATTTATTTTATTTCGAAAAACCGAAAAGAAAATCAAGTGAATAACATATCATTCCAATCACACACATAGCATCATGTACATGAAAACATAATCACTCACAAGGTCATTTCATATAAACAAATTTTCCAATCACACAAACATGCTGAGGCCGAATCATATGAGTGCAATTTTACAAAGATTGATGCACATATATGCAAGCACAAGCAATGAAATCCGAGAGTGTCAAAAAGGAAAAACTTTATTTATTTTCTTAACCTAAATCAATCAACTCATTAAATCACTTCATGCATATACTCCCAAACCTTTAGATTAATTTACTCTCATCATATATGTGACTTAAACAAGGATCAAGTATAATTTCCTATTCCTTTCTCTCATGACCGAATACCAATCATACAAAATGCAAGATTTTGTTCACTTCCCAACACATCAAAAATCACAAATGAAATCAAGACATTAAACATATCACTCACCCACATCAACATGCATCACTCTATCAAGGCAAGAACAAGACTTAGATTCATCACTTAATTTCAAATATAGATTAAGATTACACTTTAAACCCTAAGAAATGACATGCATGCTTTAAAAACTTGGATCATTAAGTATATGCACATAAATCAACTTGTAAGGCCATAGATCTCAACTTTATTTTCAAGTAAACTTAAATAACATATTTGTTCATGAAGAAATCATACAAACACATCATAAATCATCGTATAGACGAACAAAATTTAACATGCAACACTAAAAAAATCATCATAGCTCACGGTTTTAGTAAGGATTCAACATGCAAGGCTAAATAATTTTATTTTATTATTTATCAAACTTAGATCACGCATCTATTTTCCGAGTAAGCACATAAACATACATAGATCATGGTTTAAAACAAGAAAATGCACATGCAAGAAGGATCTATGCTAAGCTTCACAAAATATTACACAAAACTTTAGATCTTTTATGTTTGAGTTAGAAAAATAAGTAGATCTAACAAGGAAATATAAACAGAATCACACACATGGGGTTACCAATATTACAAATTAATTTTAGTCCATGAAAGTTCAAGATCAAAAAGAATAGCACATAAATATACTTTACAAATCATAAGAATAGACATGCAAGAAGAAGGATCCACA
The DNA here is from genome assembly GCA_037953625.1 of Crotalaria pallida. NCBI lineage: Eukaryota > Viridiplantae > Streptophyta > Magnoliopsida > Fabales > Fabaceae > Crotalaria > Crotalaria pallida. Next base: position 86,515,790 of record CM075649.1, read on the forward strand.
ACTAGAAAGGAAGACTAAACTATCACATTTCTTCTTTAGGTTCTTCGAGTTTTCTACCAAGGAAGGGGTTGATCTTCTAATCTTGACATTCTTTGATCTCTAAGGGACTCCTAGAGCAAGCTCCTAAATTCCTCCTCCTTCTTCTACCTCTCCACGGCTCACGGCCACCATTTCCTCCCTCTTTCTCTATTCCTTTTCTATTTTTCTCTAAGAGTTTGGATGAGCTCTTAGAGTGTTTGTGTTTGGAAGAGTGAAAAATGAAATGGGTGAAAGTAGAATTGGACTAAGGCTTTACACATATAAGTCACGAATTATCCCCCCTTTTGCCCTTGGTTTATTTCAGTTGAAACACAAATAGTAGGGGCGGTTTTGTCCTTATAATTTTGCATGGGTGGAGGTGAGGAAAGTCAAGGGAGCAAAGTAAGCTAGTCTAGGAGTTTAGAGGTCACTTAGGCTTAAATAATAGTTGGCTCTTAGTTAGGATTTTCCCACTTAGTTAGCACTTGGTTGGCTTGGTTCCTTACCCCTTAAGTCTTAGAATTTTAAATTGATGCACACACACACATGCACACACACGTAGCACACATATAGTACACCCTTCTTCATGCACACACACACACGTAGCACATCCATGCACACACACACAAACACATGCACCAACCGTGGCACCTTCTCACACACACACATGTCCTTTATTTTTATTTTCCAATCACCTTTTCTTACTCATTCTCATGCATCACACGGTCAAACACACATATACACACATTCCTACTTCCAAACCGTATTACACACACACACACACACACATATATATATACGTACAGCACACATGCATACATACATACCCATACATGCTTATCTCATGTATTTATGTTCTAACCATATTTACTTAAAATCATTAATTCACATAATAATGTAATTAAGTCACACATTTCATTCACACAATTAAATTCATGCAACACACAGCACACACATATTAAATCAAGCACTCATCATATAAATCTTCAAGTCAAATTATTAAATTCATTTCATTAAGACACAAACTTCCAAAATTCGTATTTCTTAGTTCTGAAAATAACATTTTATAAAACAACCCAGAAAATTGCAAAAGTTATATTTTCAAAATCTATGTTCCATTACGATCGATTTGATATAAAGTTTGTAAAAATCCGAATTACGGTTCAAAAGATACAAATTTTCAAAGTTTACAATCCAAAAAGGAAAAATCATTTTCAAAGATCATTTTTAATAAAATCACTATTTAGCAAAGCATTTCATTTCAACAAAATCATTCACTTTTCATTTACAAAAATGCTCTGTTTATAAAAATTCATAAAATACTTTCTGAAAATTCCTTATAAAACCGAATTCCAGGGTTTATTTTAACAAATTCCGTTCCCGCACGTACGGGAAAAATGCGGGGTGTTACATTCTCCCCAACTTGAGGATTTCTCGTCCTCGAGAAATACTGTGTAAAGTCTGTCAAATCCGGGGACACATAACTTCTTGAAGAAATTCGTTCCTTCTTTAGTCGTAACAATCGTCGCATCTTCGAACACGTACTATCTTTTTGTCGTTCTTAGAAGTAAATCAGATGGATTACCTGCAAAAGTAATCTCTCTCTGGGTATTTTCAATAACAAATAGGGTGGTTTGAAACAACAGGGTTTCGTTAACAACAAGGAACTGAGGGCTTCAAGGCATCAAAACAGTGTGCAAGGACAACAAGGTCACGGACAATTGGGGTCAAGACGCTACCACGCTCAGGGTTAAACTCTTATTATCAATTCAAGCCTAGACGATTTATTCCTCAAAAACTTCACATTTCTACTACTCCCCAACTTAAATGACACGTATTCCTAAAGACCACTTTCAGGATTACAAACTTAGCCCCTAAATACTCCTATCCTTCACCACTCTTTGATCAATTCCTACAAAATTTCCCAGTACCTAACTTCGTTCTATCCTCTAATTGTCGTACGTCTCACCACATACTTGTCTTAATCGAACTCCTAGAGTTACCATTAAATCTTCCCTTCACTCTAATCCACCACTAAACCTCAAGAAACATGTATTATCTCACTCCTTATCTCTAGCGCTCAATGGCAATACTTAGATACTCTAAACCTTTTTCTATTTTCCATAGTTTCTCCCCTATTCTAAACCATCAAATTTCTCAAATCCCAACTTTCACTTAATCTTGAGTTAGCCGCTTAAAGATCCTAACCGCAATTTCCATCACCTTATCACTTCGACTCTACCATATCATTACTTATTCTCCTCTATTTATCCATCTCCAACTCAGACCAAGACACTTAAGACTCTATATCCTATACATCGCCTTAATTTCCTCCTCATCTTATCACCATCTAAACCATCATGTTGATTAATTCGTCATCAAAATTCTTAGTCTTATTCACTTTACATGACTCACCACTCATCTAAGACTCGTACTTCCTTCATCCCTACTAACTCATCTTCATTCTCCTTAATCCTTACATCCTCTACCCAATCTACACTCCATCACTTACTCCCCGGTTTAGGAATATCTACTCGACTGGATACAAGGGTCAGGGTTCAAAACTCTTTTATCAAGACTTCAGGAAGGAACAAATGTCTGGTCAAAAGGAATTTCAGGTTCATCAAAATCAAAGTTTCATCATGGTCAGGAGTTTAAGAAAAAGGTTCTTTCAAATGCCATGCCAAAGCAATTTGGCAATGCATATGGTTTACATAAGAAAGACTTCAACAATAAAAGTTAGGTTCTAGTCACAAGACAAGATCTCATAGTTTAGGGTCGTCACACACAAAAGGGGTTCACATCACAGAAGGGTCCACAGAAGAAGATTCGAATCACGCATCAACAGTTCATAGCGTCACTGATCTCTGCTTCAAGTCTTGCTGTAGACGAATCTAACATGCTCAATGAGAACATTCACGCACTCTTAACGTTCCTACTCTCGTCTATCACAATCCTAATACTAATTCACACACAGAGACACACAGCAGAGTATGCAAGTCCATGTGTAAGGTTACTTAGTTCAACCATGCTCTGATACCATTCTGTAACACCCCGATTCGGCAACTTGAAAACTTCCGTTAAATATAGTGAAAATTAGGGCCATTTTTTTTTAAAAACAAGTGTTACACAAGATGAGAACATTTAGGTTTCCAAAACATAATTACATTTTAAAACATCATGTTCTCATATTGTGCAAACCCCTTTTCAAGTTCCAAACCGAGGTGTCACGAGACACCGCACTTTGAACCCGTTTTCACAATATCATTTAAAACCTAGCCCGTTTACTTGTTTCAAAACCTCATCGTTAAGGAAAACTTTAGCCGGGGTACAGTATGGTAAAGAGAAGGTAACTAAGGACTTACACCGGAATACATTCCGCCAGGGAATTCCTAGCTTCTAGTCAGACCTTCTAATACTCGTCATCTCACTCCGGCCTTGATAGATTCCACTCACGGTTTGCTAGTAGAGTTGTCCTCATTCGTGCCCCAGGGTTTCTCCACCGAGTCGTCTCCTTTTAACGCAGATGTGCCTACCTCCCGAACAAGCTGGATCTGGAACCTCAATCTCTTTGCATCTAGTAGCCGTGCAAATTTTCCAGAGAAAGGGCAGAAGTACAGAAGAAGAGGAGAACAGAAGAAGAGGAGAGAGTAAGCTACCCAGACCGTTATGTCGACTATGTGGAATTACAATAGGCAAATACTAAGGAAAGATAATATGCATCACACAAACAATAACAACATCATTTCTTAAGCACAAACATATACTGAGCTTTCATAATCACTTTCTTACAATCTTTCTCATACACTTCACCACTCATATCCCTTATTTCTTTCATCATACTATTTCCGAACTCATCACGCATTCTGAGAATCCTTTCTTATACATGCCTTACAAATCATTTCCGATACTTGATATTTTATTATACATCTCATTAAACATCTTTGTGCTTTTAGGTTTTATTATTTCGGATAGCTTCAATGATGAGGGGGAAACATCATTGAGCTCACACACGTCTACATCTCCTCGGTCAACCATCCAACCTAGTCGGAAGCAAACAGGAGTACAAGACCTTTACCATGCGGGCACGACGGCTGTCACACACAAATGGTCCTAGACCAGGAGGCTCTGCCTCAAATCATATCATTTAATCATATAATCAATGCACGCCCTCGGCGGCAACACAAATGCCCCGTTCCAGTCCCTCTCACTGTTCTAGACTTGGATCGAGGGGGCGACAGTATAATTTCTAGTTTGCGATGCGGAACTTACCACGGTATTAGACCCAGTCCCCACCACGTTAGTGCACCACATGTGGGATTCGTTCCGCCTAGAAATATACTCGAGGCTTCTTGACGTTTCACCGTCCTTGCCCTCCCCTCCTGCAATCTCCACCTGAGTATCCGCAGATACCCATAGTATCTTCCTCTCCACTACTTCGATTCGACTCTCATACCTCACCGCGTTGATAAATGTCTTTTAAAATCTTTTATAGCTTTAATGTTTTAATTATCGGCTGAATCCTAATAGTCGCCTCGTCCTTGGTGCATCCCTTCAATGAAGCCCGACCACTAAACGTAAATCTGTTCCCCCTAGAATCACACTGGCCTCAAGCCACACATCAATCTCATCTCAATATCAACATTCTCGTCAGCTCATGCTCAGCATAATTCTTTCCAACTTCCTCAAAACTCATTCCCTCTTCTTTCTCAAAATTCTTTTCGCAAACCTTTTCAAAAGATGACTTTATCAAATTCTTTTCAAAAGTTTCTTTTCAAAAACTGTTTTCAAAAATCATATTTTTGGGTGAGTGTTAGTGGAGGAGCAAGCTCAACTCAACACTAAGCTTCTTCCCAAAATCATGCATGAGGGATCACATCTTTACTCCACCACTTCTCACTTCCATAATCACGTTCTCTTTCAACTCTTTATCTTTTTCCTTCGCTTATATCATCTTTCTCATTCGTTTCTTATAACTTTCACATCAATCTTAATACACCGACTATTTATTTCTCAATTCCTTCTCATATCTCTTATTCGCATCTCTTTTCTCTTTCAGTCTCATTTCCTTATTATTATGATTTCAGGTCTCAGGGTAAAATAAAACATCTTTTAACAACTTAATTAAATTACTTCACATACTAAACTAACCAACAGTTCATGCATAGTAAACATCATATCATTTCAACAAACATATTAACTATAGACAACACTTCAGTCTCAGCGACTTGTAGGGATAGCCCACAACGAACAAACAAACACTCACTATCCCTCTTCCTCGCCTTAACGAGACCGGGTCCAACCTTTGAGATGATTGGACGCCTTAATATGTTGCCTACTACCACGGTGTCTTAAGGGGAGCTTCTCTCTCACCTGGATGACGAAACATCCGCAAGCTACCCAAGGTTTCCTGTTGCTATCCTTTTGCCACGTTCCCGTCGCGTCCAATACCCGAACTAAACATTTTTCCCGTGCGTTAGAACGGTTTGCGAGGATTATAAATTTTCATTTTGAAAGCTTGTTAAAACAATTCTTTTCTCGAAAACACATTGTTAACGCCCAAAAAGCTTTCTAAATCCAATTTAGATTTATGGTAAAAAGGCGAAAACAGGTAAGATAATCTTTTTATCAAACCAACTCATTTCTTCTTAAAAAAATCCTGTTTATAAAAGTTCGTGTCTTTATACTTTAAAACAAAATATGGAGATTCAGGAAAATGAAATTCCAAAATGATTTTGAGTTATTTTAAACTACTATTTTAAATAAAGCATTTTCAATTTCAATACCAACATAGGTCTTTCACAATTCACAAATGGTAAAACAAATTCAATTCAGCACAGCAGCAACACACACATACAAACTCACATAATACAAACCATGCTTCAGTCATCCAAAACTTACTCAATTTAGTCTTAATCTTAATAATTTAATTTAATTATGCTTAAGAAAATAGTTTAGTTTAGTCTCTTAATTATCTTAACCAAAACCGAATCACACATAGTCCTTATTTGTTAATCACCAATAAATTTTAAGACTAAAAGTCATTGATTTAACACCACAAAATTAAATTAAATCATTTGTATACATATATGTATTTAAAATTAAAATCAAAAGATAAAAGAAAAACATACACATCTTTTTCATCAAGCATACAACATCATGTACCTAAGACATAGCTATAATCAAGAGTCATTTTACGAAAATAATTTTCCAACAATATAAGTCATATTAAATCATTGGATTTTCAACACAAAATTCCTTTTTCAATTATTCAATAAACTTATTTATTTTATTTCGAAAAACCGAAAAGAAAATCAAGTGAATAACATATCATTCCAATCACACACATAGCATCATGTACATGAAAACATAATCACTCACAAGGTCATTTCATATAAACAAATTTTCCAATCACACAAACATGCTGAGGCCGAATCATATGAGTGCAATTTTACAAAGATTGATGCACATATATGCAAGCACAAGCAATGAAATCCGAGAGTGTCAAAAAGGAAAAACTTTATTTATTTTCTTAACCTAAATCAATCAACTCATTAAATCACTTCATGCATATACTCCCAAACCTTTAGATTAATTTACTCTCATCATATATGTGACTTAAACAAGGATCAAGTATAATTTCCTATTCCCTTCTCTCATGACCGAATACCAATCATACAAAATGCAAGATTTTGTTCACTTCCCAACACATCAAAAATCGCAAATGAAATCAAGACATTAAACATATCACTCACCCACATCAACATGCATCACTCTATCAAGGCAAGAACAAGACTTAGGTTCATCACTTAATTTCAAATATAGATTAAGATTACACTTTAAACCCTAAGAAATGACATGCATGCTTTAAAAACTTGGATCATTAAGTATATGCACATAAATCAACTTGTAAGGCCATAGATCTCAACTTTATTTTCAAGTAAACTTAAATAACATATTTGTTCATGAAGAAATCATACAAACACATCATAAATCATCATATAGACAAACAAAATTTAACATGCAACACTAAAAAAAATCATCATAGCTCACGGTTTTAGTAAGGATTCAACATGCAAGGCTAAATAATTTTATTTTATTATTTATCAAACTTAGATCACGCATCTATTTTCCGAGTAAGCATATAAACATACATAGATCATGGTTTAAAATAAGAAAATGCACATGCAAGAAGGATCTATGCTAAGCTTCACAAAATATTACACAAAACTTTAGATCTTTTATGTTTGAGTTAGAAAAATAATTAGATCTAACAAGGAAATATAAACCGAATCACACACATGGGGTTACCAATATTACAAATTAATTTTAGTCCATGAAAGTTCAAGATCAAAAAGAATAGCACATAAATATACTTTACAAATCATAAGAATAGATATGCAAGAAGAAGGATCCACAACTAGAAAGGAAGACTAAACTATTACATTTCTTCTTTAGGTTCTTCGAGTTTTCTACCAAGGAAGGGGTTGATCTTCTAATCTTGACATTCTTTGATCTCTAAGGGACTCCTAGAGCAAGCTCCTAAATTCCTCCTCCTTCTTCTACCTCTCCACGGCTCACGGCCACCATTTCCTCCCTCTTTCTCTATTCCTTTTCTATTTTCCTCTAAGAGTTTGGATGAGCTCTTAGAGTGTTTGTGTTTGGAAGAGTGAAAAATGAAATGGGTGAAAGTAGAATTGGACTAAGGCTTTACACATATAAGTCACGAATTATCCCCCCTTTTGCCCTTGGTTTATTTCGGTTGAAACACAAATAGTAGGGGCGGTTTTGTCCTTGTAATTTTGCATGGGTGGAGGTGAGGAAAGTCAAGGGAGCAAAGTAAGCTAGTCTAGGAGTTTAGAGGTCACTTAGGCTTAAATAATGGTTGGCTCTTAGTTAGGATTTTCCCACTTAGTTAGCACTTGGTTGGCTTGGTTCCTTACCCCTTAAGTCTTAGAATTTTAAATTGATGCACACACACACATGCACACACACGTAGCACACATATAGTACACCGTTCTTCATGCACACACACACACACACGTAGCACATCCATGCACACACACACAAACACATGCACCAACCGTGGCACCTTCTCACACACACACATGTCCTTTATTTTTATTTTCCAATCACCTTTTCTTACTCATTCTCATGCATCACATGGTCAAAAACACATATACACACATTCCTACTTCCAAACCGTATTACACACACACACACACACACACATATATATATATATATATACGTACAACACACATGCATACATACATACCCATACATGCTTATCTCATGTCTTTATGTTCTAACCATATTTACTTAAAATCATTAATTCACATAATAATGTAATTAAGTCACACATTTCATTCACACAATTAAATTCATGCAACACACAGCACACACATATTAAATCAAGCACTCATCACATAAATCTTCAAGTTATTAAATTCATTTCATTAAGACACAAACTTCCAAAATTCGTATTTCTTAGTTCTGAAAATAACATTTTATAAAACAACCCAGAAAATTCCAAAAGTTATATTTTCAAAATCTATGTTCCATTACGATCGATTTGATATAAAGTTTGTAAAAATCCGAATTACGGTTCAAAAGATACAAATTTTCAAAGTTTACAATCCAAAAAGGAAAAATCATTTTCAAAGATCATTTTTAATAAAATCACTATTTAGCAAAGCATTTCATTTCAACAAAATCGTTCACTTTTCATTTACAAAAACGCTCTGTTTATAAAAATTCATAAAATACTTTCTGAAAATTCCTTATAAAACCGAATTCCAGGGTTTATTTTAACAAATTCCGTTCACGCACGTACGGGAAAAATGCGGGGTGTTACACCACCAATACACGAAATCGTCATCATCATCAAGCATCATTGACAAGAATCATCACCCCCACCATCAACATCATTACACAATTTCCCCTCCACCTCCTCTCTTGATTTTCTAAGCTTCATGGCTATGGAGAATCACACACCCACTTGATAGTAGTTGGTTGAAAGGCAAAGGGAGTACAACAAGATCAAGCTCTTAGGAGTCTAGGGCACAAGAAGGGGAAGCTAGGGCAAGTGAAAACAAGGAAGTTAGGGATTTGAGGTTTTCCATCTCTCTACCTTCATTGAGGTAAGAGGGTTGTATTAACTTTATTTAGGACATGATTACTTGGTTGTTTATAGCGATGTCTAAGAATAGTAAAGATTAATTATGAGATTAATCAATAGGGTAATTGATGTTGACAATAAGTTAGGAATGAAAAAAAATAAAATGGACCCACTTGAATGTTGTGAAAGTATGTGTTTTACGATGATGTTTGTGATGTGTGTAATTATCATGGGAGTGTTAAATGACAGATAATGAATGAGAAAATGTAGGGACATAGAGATAGTGAAAGGAGTAAAAGATAATATAAGTTGGGTTGGGTAACTTGGGATGGCAAAATAAATTAGGATAAGTGATATACGCTACAACTAGAGTATGAGAATAGAGGAATGGAACCCAATGCGATAGTTATGAATATATGTCTAAATGGAATGTTGTCATGCATGTTGAATGATGAATGAAATAATTGTGTTGCTTGAAGTATAGGTTTGATGATTGATGATTTAAATGAATTAGGGAAAGAATATGATTATAAATGTTGAATATGAGATATACAAAGATTGATAGTATGTGTAAACAAGAATATAAGCCAAGGTAAAAACTAAGATGATAGAAGAGAATGTAAAGATTAGTGTTATGTACATAATTGTGTATGTGTGTGTGTGCATTGAATGTATGAATAGTTTGTTAACCATTAAGGGAATGTATGAACATAATAATAGGTTATTAATGAAAGGAAAGATAGAAGAGAACTAAGAAATTAAAAGTGATAAAAAAAAATAAGTAAGTAAAGAAAACAAAATAAGACCTAATGAGAAAATGAAGAGAAAGACTATAACACCCCAAAATTTTAATCCCTAATTAATGAAATGTTAATTATAAAGTTTATTATAATTAATTATTTCCATTCTTAATCTTCGATTAAAATCTGTATTTATGCATTTAGGGAATGTGTGTGAATTTATTTATTAAGTGTAAGTATGCATAAAATAAATATTTTGCATATTAGTCCCTGAATTGGGACCTAGAGGTAATTATAGAAAAGATTTTGGAGGGAAAGTAAATAAAATTATTATTTTTCAAAAACTGGACAAAACACTCGAGTATTTCTGAAAATACTCGAGTATTCTGGACAGAGTTGCACGAGTTAGTGCGTTTGGTGAGTCACCATCAACGATTTCGTTTCGTTGACACGAAATCACCACCCTTCCACGTTCATAGCCGTCGTGTCGACTTGCATGAACGCTTCCAATGTCTATAAAAGCCGATCAACTCGAATGGTGATGCATTTTGGCCAAATTGTTGAAGAGTTAGTGAGTTAGGGTTCTTGATTCGTTTCTGTCGATTCTCCTTCTGTGTTCTGATTCAAACCACAAACTATACACCAATACAAATCTCACATCTCGAGCTTTGTATAGACATAAAATTTGTGAGCTTAGTGTGAGTGTGTTGTTAGAATTGAAGCTTGGAAGTAGAGCTTGTTGCTGTCAAACCTTGTTTGGAGCTTACTTTGATTTCGATTTTTGGTAAGCTCACGAGTTCTTTGAGTCTCAATTTGATTTCTATAGTTAGAACGTGTTGCATAGAGTTTAGAAATTCTAATTTCCCCAATTTTTATCTCTGTTTCATATGTCAACCAATTCCATTTTGGACCTCCACTCAAAACTGTCTTGCATGTGATGCTTGAAGAGGTTTTGGTGTTGTGGAGCTTTTTCTTGCAAATTCTCTTGTTGATTCACTCTGTAAGGTAAGGGGAAGTCTTTCTATTCACTAGATAGAGTTTAAATTCCATGATTTTCATTAGAGAGCCACCAAGAGGCTCTAAGGGCTTAGATTGAATAGGGAATATGGTTTGGAGACCAAATGATGCTTTATGGTTGTGTTGAGCAAGTCTCATATGTTGCATGCAAGCTATTTTGAACATAAAATCACAAGTTTATTGAGTATTCTGTTAATTGATATGTTAAGTTGTGAAATTGTGTGTTTTATGCATAATCTTGTGATTCCCTGTCAAATCTGTTATTTGATGTGTTCTAAGGGTTTAGACATGTTCAATATGTGTTGTATAAACTTTGTAGATCATTGGATTGGACTAGAAATGATTAGAATTGAAAATGGCATGTTAAAACCAAGTTTCCAGTCTGTTCTGCAAGAAAAGAGTCGAGTACTTGGCTTGATACTCGAGTAAATTTTTTATAAAACAGTGCATTTTGTGTTAGAACACTCGAGTACCATGCCCAGAACTCGAGTATCGATTGATGCATGGGGATATATTATGTGTAACACCCCGCATTTTTCCCGTACGTGCGAGAACGAATCTTGTTAAAATAAATCTTGAAGTTCTGTTTTACGAAACATTTTTGGAAAAGTGTTTTGTGTAAATAAGAAATAAAGTATTGATTTTCAAGGATTTTTATAAACAAAATGTTTTTATGAAAGAGAAGTGAATGATTTTGTTGATTTGATTTTTAAGAAATGAATTGTGATTTTCCTAAAAAGTGATTTTTGTTTGAAATGAAGTTTTTGGATTTGTTAACTTGGAAAATTCGTATCTTTTTAACCATAACTCGGATTTTCATGATCTTGATATCAAAATGATCGTCTCGAAACGTAGATTTTGAAAATGTAATTTTCAGATTTTTCTGGGTTGATTTGTAAAAATTTATTTTCAGAATGGTGAAATACGAATTTTTGGAATTTGAATTTTTAAGAAAATAAATTTAATGATTTGGCTTGGAATTTTTATGTGATATGTGCCTACTGTGTGATGCATCAAATTAATTGTGTGAACGTGATTGTTTGAATTTATTGCATTAGTGTATGAATTAATAGTTAGAATGTTTAAGTAAATATGCTTAAGAAATAAAATTGTAAAATGAATGAGTATGTGTGTATGATATGGTGGTGTGTGTATGCGTGTATGTATATATGTGTATGTACGTGTGTGTGTGTGCGCAAATGTATCAGCTAGGATTAGAAACTTGTAGGTTAAGAAATGAGGAACCAAATAGGAAACTAAGTTAGTATAAGTAACCAAACCCTAACTAGTTGCTAACTAGTTTTAAGCCTAAGTGACTCCTAAAAAGCCTAGCCTATTCAACCTTGTCCCCTTCCATTTGATAAAATGCACCCATGCAACTTTTTGTAAAGCCAAAATTACCCCTCCCATTTTATGCATTAACCGAAACAACTTAAGGGCAAGGAAGGGAAATTCGGTTAGTCTATAAAGAGAGGGAGCCTTAGTTCATTTCCACTCCATCCCATTTCATTTCTTCATTCCATCACAAACACAATTCTATGAGCCCATCAAACTCTTAGGGAAAGAAAAGAAAAATAGAGAGCGAGGAGATAGAAGGTGGCCGTGAGGATGAGGGAAGGAGGAAGAGGAGACCCAAGCTTAAACCAAGTCTCATCTTTATAGATCAAGAATGTTAAGAGCTAGAAAAACCCACCCTTTTCATGGTAGGATTTGAAGACCAAGAAGAAGATTGTAATAGTTTAAGTTTTTCTCTTTTAGTTTGTAGATCCACTTCCTTTTCTTTTTGCATGTCTTATTTTATGGTTTGTAAGATGATTTCATGTGTTGATCTTGCTTGATCATGGACTTTAAGGACTTAAACTAATTTGTAATATGTTAAACTTGTGTTTAATGTTTCGGTTAAGGATTTTCTTGATGGATCTAATATTTTCTAACTAAGATCTAAAGGAAAACTAAGATTTTTGCAAAACTTAAAATGAATCCTCTTGCATGTTAAGTTTTCTTGTTCAAACCGTGATCTAAGTGTGTGTTTGTGATTATTTGATAAGAAATTGCATGATCTAAGTTTAGTTAATAATAAAGTAAAATTCATAGCTTTGCATGTTAGATCTTTTGTTAAACCATGATCTATGTGTACTTCCATGTTTATTTGATGGATAATTTCATGATTTAGACTTGATTTGTGAAAGAATTAAGATCTTGAAACATGCATGTTATTTTCAAAAGAAAAGATCATGTTTTTGTTTTATGTTTAATTCGGTTTAGAAGAAAATAATTAAAGAGGTAAGATTTAAAAAGGATTTCAAGCATGGGTTGATTAAATGTTTGATTTATGGAAAAAGCTAAGATCTTAAGTTTGCATGTTAATTTTTAAAGGTCATGTTTTCCTTTTGTGTGTGTTAAATTTCTATGAGGCCATTCGGCCATGTTTGAAAAATAAGCTCTATGTTTTTATTTCGTTAATGCATGCTAAAATGTTTAGAAAAAGTTTTCTTTGTAAAATGACCTTTGATGATAGTTATATTCCTAGATGCTTAATGTTATGTGTTTGATGAGAATGATGTGTATTTCTTTTAATTCTTTTTGGTTTGATTTCATTCTGTGAAAAGAAATTTTTGTAATGTTAATTCAATGATTCTAAAGTTTTTAAAGTTTAATTGTGATTAGAAATTATTAACCATAGTGATTCGGTTTTTGTTAAATTAATTACAAGATTAAGTTTAAATTATTTTCTTAAGAGTAATTTAATTTATTAAGATTAAAATTTAATTGATGATTTTGAATGATTAAAAGTGTGACTTTCATTGTGTGTGTTTGTGAATGCCTTGAAACTAGTATGTACTGTTTTGTGCCAATTTAATGTACTGAATTGGAATTGTTTTAGTTTGTGAACTTTGTTTGTGAAAAATCTATGTTTGGTTTTAATGGAATTGAAAATGTTTTATTTGAAAAAGAATGATTTAAACAACTTAAAGTGATTTAAAACTTTTATTGATCAGTATTTGATGATGTTGTGAAGTTTTGGATTTCAATGAATCAATTTGATATGGTTTTAAAATTTTATTTTCTGGAGTTTTGGAATTTTGTTTAATGATTCAGGAAAAATGATTTTCTTTAACCAGAATGTTTCAAACTAAAAGAAATGAATTATGTTTTAATAAAGAGATTATTTTGAATTGTTTCAAAGTTTTCTTGAAAACCTTTTTATTAGAAATATGATTTGGATTTAAAATCTTTTTGGTTATTGGCGATGTGTTTCAAGAAAGAAATTAAAAAGTGTTTTCAAAACGGAAATTAAGAATTTATCGAAAACGTTCTAACGCACGGGGAAAAATGTTCTAGCTCGGGTGTCGGACGCGAAGGAAACGTGGCAAGGATAGCAACGGGAAATCTTGGAACGATTTCGGAAGTTTCGTTAGCGAGGTGAGTGACAGTGTTGTGGTCCCGTAACGTGGTTGTTCACAATCCAAACAAGCGGATTGTGAAAGTACTGTGAATTAGGTGATGTAGATACTTGTGCTAAATGTTTACCTATTTTTGTTTACGTGCTATATGTTTATCTGTTGAGTTGAATGTGATGCATGAATATTTTGGTAAGCATTAAATCTCTCTGTGTTTATACTGTTAAGTATATTGTGTGTTGATTGGGAAATGTTTGAATATGTCGGAATCATGAACGATAATAATTGTGAAAGTAATGAATTAATTTGGAAAAGAGAAACGAGATACGTATAAGGAACGCTAAAATGAAATTGCGAAAGTAATGAGATAAGATTAAAGAGAAATGATTGAGAAAGAGATAAGACACGATGTGAAAGAAAATATAAAAGAGATAAATAATGAATGAAAGTGAAATTAATAATTGAGTTTGAGAAAGTACGGAGATGAAGAGATGATGCTCGAGATAGTGACAAGAAATACCCGATGAGGCGAGCGGAAGCGTGGTGATGATGATGCTGCTGATGGTGCTGCTAAGGAACAACTGAAGAGAGTGATGCTGATGGTGCTGCTGAGCAACAACGGAGGAGAGAGATGCTGATGGCGCTGCGGAGTAACAACCAAGGAGAAAGACGTTGATAATGCTGTTGAGCCATGATGATGAGAAAGATACTAATGAATAATGCTGAGATGCACGAGAAAGAGATTTGAGGCATGATGCCATTGAGATTTAGGGGGAACGGATTGCGATTAGTGGTCGGGTTTCATTGAAGTGATGCACCAAGGATGAACCGACTAGTAGGATTAAGCCGCTAATTAACACGTTAAAACAGTAAAAGACTTTAAAAGACATTTACAAACGCGGTGAGGTATGAGTGTCATATCGAAGTAGTGGAGAGGAAGATACTATGGGTATCTGCGGATACTCAGGTGGGGATTGCATGAGGGGAGGACGATGACGGTGAAACGTCAAGAAGTCTAGAGTATATTTTCTAGGCAGAACAAACTCCACATGTGGCGTAAAAACGTGGTAGGGACTGGGTCCAATGTCGTGGTAAGTTCTGAACTACAGACTAGAATTATACTGTCGCCCCCTTGAATGCAAGTCTAGAACAGTGAGAGGGATTGGAACGGGGCATTTGTGATTGCCGCTGAGAGCGTGCCTGATTATATGATATGAATGAATGATATGAATTGAATTGATTTGAGGCTGTAGTCCTCCTGGTCTGGGACCATTTGATTGTGAGACAGCTGTCGTGCCCGCGTGGTAAAGGTCCTGTACTCCTGTTTGCTTCCGACTAGGTTGGGTGGATGACCGAGGAGATGTAGAGGTGTGTGACTTCCTCAATGATGAACCCCCACATCATTGAGCGAACCGGAACGCTAAAGACTTAAGAAACACAAACAAACAAAAGAGAAGTATATTAAAGATATCAAGTATTGAGCAAGATTTGTGAGAGTTATATAATGAAGGCATAAGTGAAATTCGGAAAGATTGAGAAAGATGGTAATGAGTCTGGAATATGTGAGAAGAACGATAATGCTTTGTGTGCCAATGAATTGTGATATGTTTTAGACATCATTATATGCCTTGCTTTACCTATGCTCTGTGTTTAACTTGTTATGTATGTTGATGATGCCATGATTACTTTAGACTAAATGTTTATGTTACGCCGTTTTAGTTATATTTTCCTATTCCTGCTGTACTCTTCGGTTCTAGTATCTGTCTAGTTTTATGTTGAGTTACTCTGAGACCGTATGGTCAACCCGTTAGTGTTCGGAACACTGACTCTCTCCTACCATGTTGTCGTATCGGCAATTGCTGATATTGCAACTGGTAGATGGCATAGCGTGTAGCGATCCACCTATGTCCCTGCAAGGAGAAGAAAGTGCAAGACGACTCTCTGGAAGAGACTGCTGAGATGGTTGATGACGACAACGCTGCTGGTGGACCGAGAACTTGGGCTGCTAAGATCCGGAGTAGACGACAAGTCTTAGGGAGTATGACTAGAGGCTAGGTATTTCCCCTCAGAGCATTGTACTCCATTGTAAGTTCTTAGTTACCATTTTTTATCATACTGTACCTCGGCAAAAGTTTTATTTAACATTGATGTTTTGAAACAAGTAAACGGGCTATGTTTTAAATGATGTTTTGAAAACGAGTTTCAAAGTGCGGTGTCTTGTGACATCTCGGTTTGGAACTTTAAAGGTGTTATGCTATGTGAGAACACGAGTTTTTAATTGTAACTATGTTTTGAAAAATCGAAGTGTTCTCATCTCGTGTAACACTTGTATATATAAAAAAAATGGCCCAAATTTTCCCCATATTTTGTTTAAGTAACTATAGTTTTCAAGTTGCCAAATCGGGGTGTTACATTATGGTAAATCACTCGAGTAATGTAGGAGTCACTCGAGTGTTCTGGAATTGATGAAGAACACTCGAGTAACTCAGGAATCACTCGAGTATTTTTATGAATCTGAAACCCAAATCCCCAGAAAGGCATGAACAACTCGAGTAACCGAGGCTTACTCGAGTAATCTGGAAATAACTGAAGAACACTCGAGTATTCTGAGGAACACTCGAGTATTTTACCTAGATAATTAAAAATACCATTTTTAATTCTGAATCATTGGTTAATACTTAAATGACAATAATCCAAGTGATCTAAGACCTAAAGGAAACTGATTGATGATATGATAAATTTTCGTTTGAATGACGAGACGCTGCTCGGGTGGCACGTCGGGTATTATTAACAAGAAAAACATCAATCAATTCCTTTAAGCGAAAAATAATGCATTCATTTTGGAGTCTGGATGATAGATCGTTTATCATGTTTTGGTAACATGTGGAGGGCCTCTGGGAGTGCCAATTGATGGCTCGCTTGATGACACGTTATGGTTGACGACGTGGTCGGCTTAGTGAGATGCCGATATGGTTATACCGTTTGGATGACGGGACGTGCTCGGGTGGCATGGATTCCAAGCTTGTCGTGTACATTCTTGGTGAATGTACGAATGTTGTACAACTAGGAGTACAACGCACGGTTCAGTGCTGGACGAAGTAAAGGATGGACGTTAGAGAGTGACATAGAATGATGGAGATAGGTTTGAGAGCTAAGTTCATTCATCATGCCACTCATTTAATCTAATGTTGATAAATGAAACTAGTATGACCATCCTACTTCCATCTTATATCTGCTAAATGCTAAGTGTGATTGTTGTTTATTGTTGCATGTTTATACCTTTACATTGTACATACATTCATGCTCTATTGATTATGTGTATAGAAATGCTTACCCCTATGCCCTTGTAGGTGATGTCACGTTACATTGCTTGCATCGAGATCCGGCCACTTCCTAGTGGTACATGGATCTACGAGGACGCGGTGTTCGAGGGAGAGGTAGAGGTTACCTTCTACCACCCGAACCCGCTGATTCGATTTCGTGCTCGTAGGTTTAGGATTCCCATCATATACACTATGCACGTACCCCCTTTTTACACATATCATGGACCACCTTCCACACGACCAGCTCGCTCTTATCACAGTTTTCATTTTAGACCTATCCGCTCACACCCTTTTTCTTCGAGAGTCATCCGCGAGGAGACTCCTCCTTCTGATCCGAGGAGCCCAGTTAGGGTCACGCCATCTCCTGACCCTGTACCCAGTGGTAGGGTACCCTCTCCATCGAATGAGATCGAGGAGGACCCCGTGGAGGACGAGAGCGGAGGCGAGCCAGTCGTTCATTCTATCGGGAGTCAGTGGAGGGACGATGATCCCTAGGTATGTGCTATGGTACATGATGAGGATCAGGAGATCCGATGTAGGGATGTTGTGGAGGAGATTCTGCTGCTGCTGCTGTTGATGATGATGTTTAGTTCTGCTACCTGGAGACTGCTACTACTATCACTACTGCTGCTGCTGCCAGATCTATGTGACCACCTCTAGAGTTCCTATTTTGATATGTATATTTTGTAGATATGCTTTTGAGAGCTCTAGGGCTATGGTTTTATATTGATATAGATCTGTTATGGACTTGTAGTTGGATCTTGGAGACATGACTACTAGGACTATGTATTACATGACTTATATATATATATATATATATATATATATATATATATAACTTATGTTCATATTACAACTGTGCATAGTCCTACCCTTTCCGCTCACTCTGATAAAGATTAATTAACGGATTCGGTTATGCTATTTAAATGGTATCAATTCCGCGAAAGAAAGAATGGATATGCATCGTTTAATTTTACCATGTCAATACGTTTTCAAAAGCACCGATGCTATCCGGGTTATGAAAAGATTTTCTTATTTTGGCAAATGCCGAATTCAATACAATGTTTCAAATGATACGAATTATTCTCTCCAAGAGCTCCATATTTTGATTTGTGCACCCGCTTTGAAAGAAAATTTTATTTCTACCTTTTCAATAAATACTTACAAGTCCATATATTATCCGATATAATAGTATAATTAGTATATTAATTACTGTATAATGAGAAGGGTGTCACAAAGACATAAAGAGAAAAGAAAGAATAAAATACGCAGACGGTCCGTGTGACTTTGTCGATGCGCAACTCGGACGGCCCATGTGCTCCAAGAATAATAAAACACAACCTTGACGGCCCATGTGCTCCAGGGATAAGAAAACACACCTCGGACGGCCCATGTGCTCCGAGGATAATTAAATTCAACCTGGACGGCCCATGTGCTCTTGGGATGAGAAATGAATGAAAGAAAAGAGATGTAAGAGTAAAAGAAAAGAGAAAACATAACCTGGACGGCCCATGTGTTCCAGGGATAAGAAGACAAGTGTAAGAATGAGGTAGACCGGAAAGAGAATTAAGGATGAAAAGGAAAGTAAGAATAAGAGGAAAAGAAAGGAATTAAATGCTAAAACTTAAATAAGAAAAGTAAACATAAGAAAAGTAAAATAGTTAAAAAGGGATGTAAATGAGATTGAATGTATGAATGATTATGTTCTGATTAATAATATTGTTAGGCTTAGTTTATTACTATGACTTCTTTGAAGTTATTTCCTATGTTCTGTGTTATGCTACACTTTTACAGAAGGAGCTTGCATGAGTCATGGCCGAGCAGGGTAATTAGGGGTGTGAGCATATGTTGGTCCGGGGTTTTATTTTGGAAACCATGTTGTATATATTTATTTATCTTTTGGAAGTTAAACAACTCCAAGAACTTATTCTTATTTTGGAAATGTGATCGATCTCTAGCAAGTATACTAGATCGCAAAGTAATATAGTCAGTTAAGTTCAGATATCGTTCCCACAGGGACCAAGAATTATTTAATCTACTTCTACCTAAGAGTAATTATAAATAAAATCTATTAAATTCAGATTTAAATAATTAAATTAAGAGGATATTTTGCTGCTGGAAAATAAATAAAAACTACTAATCAATGGTGGAAAGGTGGTTAGGAACTAGTTTCATTAATTATTTGATTTATTTATTATGAATCAATGTTTTCCATTTAAATCAAGAACTAATTCAGAAAATTAGCAATTCCTAGATTCCTCTATGAAATTACTATTTATTATTCAATTTGTTAAATCCTAATTCCTTAGAAATTTAATCTATTGAATAACCATGATTAAGAACAGTGAATTATCAAAAGTTATATAAAAATCCAAAAGTATTCCTACAAGTTGAATCCTTATATTGTTTAATTGCATGGCCTATTTTAAATCCTAATTTTCCAATTCATATCTAAAAATCCATAACATGAATTAATCAAGTTCATGCATAACAATAAAAACACAATTAAACACTTGATTTAAAAACTGAAAAACATTACTCAATATAAATAAACTACATAATCAAATCCACATGTTCCTAACACAAGACGGTTTAGTTACACATCATAGAGAATAAGAACAAATAAGAATTAAAGTAATTCATTCCTAAATTAACGCTAATCCTTGCTTTGAATTTTCAGCCTTCAATGGATTCCTCCTCCGAATGCTCTCCAGAGAATGCAATCTCCCTCAATAATTTCTGATTATCACTCTCTAATCTCTTCCTAAACTAATCCTAAAAACATAAATAAGTAGTTAAAATCCTAATCTTATCAAAATCCTTCAAAACTGATCAGAAATTGGCCCAATTGGGCTTTCTCGCACTTCGCGCGTCTGGGCGTGCAGACCAGCACGCCTGGGCGCGCTATATCTGATGCCCAATTAATCACCGCAACAAGCGCGCCTGGGCGCGCAGATCTCGGGCCTGGGCGTGCTGAGTAACTTTCGACTTCGTTTCTCTCCGTTCTTGTGCCATTTTCAAGGTCTTCTTATGCTCTTTTCAGCTCCAATAATATTTTCTCCAATTAAAGCTCCGAAATACTTGAAACATACACAAAACGGATCAAAACGTTCAAAGGATTCTAATAAACTAAAAATTCCTAAAACTAATATAAAATACCTATATTTACAAGAGAAACAAGCTAAAACCCAAGCAAAAGGAAGTGAAATTAAACCTTAAAACATCATATATTAGACCTTCATCACACCCCCAAACTTAGCATTTTGCATGTCCTAGGCAAAAGTAAAATAAAAATTCATAAATACATGACTACCTTCTAAATCAAAATGTACAATACTTAATCTAAGACTTCGACTCATCAACACAGCCACATATTTATACAAGCTATTCACATATCAAAACTTGGTTAAAGAAACAAAATTAATCAAAACTCAGAACTAGTAAACACTCTCAACCTCTCAGTGTGTATCTCTCATGTGTATGAAGGGTATAAATAAGTTCACTCATGTTCATACAATAGTAAAGTGTTACCATAAGCTTGACCATAGACCCAAATCTCCACCAAAATTATTAAAAACATGCACAAATCAAAAGGTTTTTATTTTGGTTGTAATGTGGCCATGGCTAAAAGTGTCAAGGTGAGATAAAAGAAAGAAAGGATGAAACTAAGAGCTAAAATGCAAAACAAATTTCCCTCTAAAAATTATGAATGAGCAGTGAATACTATGAAGACTCACACTCAAACACAAATATTTCAAACATCTTCTTTTTCTTTTTAACTCTACTACTTCTTCAAAACACAAATTTCTTTTCTCTTATCATTCAACAATTTCCACTTTTTCTCAATTTTCTTTTTTTTTTCTTTTCTTTTGGAAGAAGAGTAACTCAATAAACACTTTCACAATTTCATACTTTTGAAATGTCCCTCTCTCAATTGCTCATTCAAAATTTCTAAGGTACTCATAAAAATATACAATCAATGCAGGATACCAAAGAAAAACCATATTATCTCATAAGGCTCAAAATGGGCAACTAAAGGAAAACAAATTCAACAAAAATATCTGAAGGCTACAAAAACACCTTCCTAAATGCCTTAATCATTTTCATGCATGTAATCAATTATCAATCTCAAAATGGTCACCGGTCAAGTTCTAGAACACAAAACTAAAGTGAACACACTCATGAAAGAAATAGGGTTCTCAAATCAAAATATTCAATAAAATCATACCCCATCAAATAGGCTCAAAATCTCACTAACCTAAAGTCAATTCACTAATCTCAAGTTCTGAAAATTTTTGTCAAAATAACCAGATTTCAAGAATATTTACAGCTCAACAAATAAATAACATGAATCAATGAGTCTAATCCTAAACTAAGTACATACAACTATCATTAGAAAAATAATCCTAAGTCTATAATAACTACAAAACCTCTACCTAAGACACAAACCAACACCAAAAATGGGAGAAAAATTCAGATCTGAAATTTTTTTTATTTTGTCCACTCCCCCAAACTTAGAGGTTGGCTTGTCCTCAAGACAACTAAACTAAAATTACCTAACCACAAAATAAAAAATTGCATGGAATAAATTTCAAACACTTATTACTTGCATCTGAAAAATCAGCATTAACAAAAATAAGAAAACATTCCCCCAAACTTAATATGAGTCATGAAAAACAAGTTCTCAAAGTAGCACCTCTAGTGGGGAAATATCAACTCTTAAAAATAGCTTGATGTAAATAACAAAGAATCCAAATAAATATCCAAGCAATAAAACTAACAAAAAAAAATCCTAGAAAACAATTACATATTTTTGTTGCACAGGTACAAGGACTGGCTTGGTGGGAAAAAGACACAAAATATAGCAAAAATTAAAATTCCCCATTTTCTGGGCAAATTCGCCCAGTGCGCGCCCGGGCGTGCAAAGCTGCGCGCCTTTCCAGGTCTATACCTGATGCTTTTTTTTTTCTTAAATTGCAGAAAATAAAAATAAAAAAAATAACCTACACTAATTTCCTAAGAACTACTAAACTAAGTGAATGCTACCTACACATTGGGTTACCTCCCAACTAGTACTTGTTTAACGTCATGAGCCTGACGGGTCACCTCCTTTCGGAGGCTAAGGGAACTGCATCTGATCATTGAGGGAATTTTCAGCACTTGAGTGCTGAACCAGATTTAGTGGGGTGAAACACCTCTCCATACATGGTGGTTTTTCAAAAATATCAATGATACTTTGCTCACGATTGACACGGAGAATAACCTCTCCCCTAGGAACATCTATTACTGCCCCAGCTGTGGCCCAAAATGGCCTTCCAAAAATCCGAGGAATATTTTCATCCTCATCAATATCAAGGACAATGAAGTCCATGGGCGGTATGAAATCATTAACCTTTACCGAAATATCTTCCACCACTCCATAAGGACGGAGGATGGACTTATCAGCTAATTGTAAAATTGCAGGGGTAGGTTTGATTTCACCTAAGTCTAGTGCATTACAAACAGATAAAGGCATTATATTCACACTAGCACCTAAGGCACAGAGGGCCTTACCAGAGTACTCCTTGCCAATGCTGACTGGAAGGTTGAAGCTTCCAGGATCCTTCATTTTCGGTGGCAGGTTGCACTTGATAATGTTACTGCATTTCTCCGCAATTGGAAACGTCTCTTCCGAGAGCATTCCCTTCTTTCTTGTCAGCACGTCTTTCATAAACTTTGCATACAAAGGCATTTGTGCAAGAGCCTCTGCGAATGGGATGTTTATGTTAATCTTTTTGATCATATCCAGAAACTTAGAGAATTGCCTCTGGTCCTCTTCTTTCTTCAACCTTTGAGGATAAGGCACCCTCAAAGGTATTGGAGAAGGCTTGGCTGATTCCCGGCTGTGAACCGCAGGTGGACCCTGCGTTTTTGATGCTCCTTTCTTGCCTTGCTCTTTCTCCACTTCTTGTTTCTTGTGTTCCTCTTCTTTCTTCTTTTCCGATGCAGTTGCATTACTCTTAGGAAATGGCACCTCATACGACTTGCCATTCCTAAGAGTCACTACCATGAGACTCTCCTTTGGATTGGTGACAGTGTCACTAGGAAATGTCCTTAGTGACCTCTCTGATAGCTGCTTTGCAAGTTGGCCCACTTGCACCTCCAGGTTCCGAATACTCGCTGCTTGATTGTCAAAGTTAGCTCTTTTCTCCTCCATGAATGTGGTCGTGTTGGTTGCTAACTTCTCCATTGCTGCTTCCCAAGTTGGTTTCTGAGGCTGTTGAGTCTTCATTGGTGGGTTGAGAGTTGGGCTGTTCCATGAGAAGTTCGGATGATTTCTGTAGGATGGGGTGTAGGTGTTGGAATACATGTTGTTTCTTTGGCCTCCACCGCCTACGAACTTTGCTTGCTCCTCAATGGTAGCCGGTGCCTTCCCCACATCTGGTGAGCAATCTCCATTTTAGTGATTTCCTCCGCAGAAATCACACACCAGAGTGCTGACTGCAGCCACTTGTGTCTGAGCCATCTTCTTCACCAACTCAGAAATTTGTTGTTGAAGCTCTTTGTTTTGCTGAATGATTGTCTGGACTTGACTTGAGCCCATGATTTGGGACCAATATATAGTGATTTGAGCATGATTTAGACTCCCTTTTACTATGTATTTGGCTTGTTTCTCTAGCAAATTTAGGACTTTTTAGTAGATTTTAATTATTTTTAGTAGTTTAGGGTCCTTTGAGCATTTTGATCCGTTTGTTAGTGTTTCAGGTACTTTTTGGAGCTTAAATGGATAAAATATTTATGGACCGGAAAAGAGGAAGAAAAGATCTTGCAAATGGAAAAAGAACGGAGTAAAACGGAGTCGGAGTAGGTCCCGCGCGCCTGAGGCGCAAGACCGGGTGCGCCTGAGGCGCGCCTGTGTGAAAAGAAATAATTATCAGACCTGCGCGCCTGGGGCGCGCGTATCTGTTGGAGGCCCAATTTGACCAGATTCTGAACAAAGTAGAAGAAGAGAAGTCTAATTTGGCTTCATATCTTAGATTTGGTCAGAAATTAGAAGATAAACATGGACCTTATCTACTAGATTTAATTAAGATTTATTTTAGGATTTGTTTTACTCTTTAAATAGAGGATTTGTAAATAGTTTTCAGTAGGTTTTGAGATCATAGAATTCAATTAGGATTAGAGAGAGAGGTTAGTAACATCTATTGAGAGCAAGGAGGCAAGGCACGAAGATTTGAGATCATCACTACAAGAGAGATCTGCGTGAGGATTGAAGGTCTCTTGGAGAGTTAACCTGTATTGTCTATGATATGAGGTTTTCTCTTTGCTTCTGTTTTCTTTATTTCTATATGTGTAACTAAAACCTCTTGTTAGGAACATGGTGTAAATTGTATGATGTAACTTATTTCAATTTATGATTTAGTATTTTTCTGTTTTTAATTCATGCGTTAATTGAGTTTTTATTACATACATAAACTCGCGCAATTTATGTTATGGATCTCTTAATTCGCAACGAGAGTTGGGATTTTGAATAGGCCTTTCAATTAACGGTATAATCAGTTTAGTTATAGAGATATGATTAAATGATTATATGACTTTGTAATTCCCTTGTGCTGAATTTGATATTTTCTGATATTGTAATTTGTTGAGAGATCAAGGATTAAGTATTTAGAAAATAAGGGTAATGTTAGAGAGATCTAACTATTGCTATTTGAGAGGAATTGTCTATGAATTAAAGGATAATTAAAGGAAAATATAAATTATAGTTGAATAAGTGAATCATACAATGAAACCAAGTTCCTAACCTTTTTCTATTGCTTTCTAATATCTTATCTCCTCAATCTTTTTATTTTATTTTATTTTAAATTCTCCTTCTCCTTCTGAAATTCAATAACAAGTTGCATTAATAATTACGAATTGGTGAAAAGTTATTAGAAACAATTTGCAATCCCCGAGTGGAACGATACTCACTTACTATTTGTATTACTTGTCGACCTAGTCCTCTTGCTAGACAATCAACAGCCCATATCATTGTTCTTCAGAATCACCTTGTCAGAAACTGCTTGACTGCTTTTGTAGGCCATTGTTTCAATTATCTCCTTTGCCTCTTCAACAGTCTTCTTGAGAAGGGAACCACCACCTGCTGCATCTATCATAATTTTGTGTGACATTCTCAGCCCGAAGTAGAATAACCAGATTTGCATCCAGTCTGGAATTGCATGTGTGGGGCACCTCTTCAACAACTGATTGTACCGATCCCAGGCTTCATGCAAATGTTCACCTTCCTCTTGCATGAAGGAATTGACATCTTGGCGCAGCTTGGCTTGCTTCCCTGCTAGAAAGAACTTGTCTATGAATTTTTTGACAAGCACATCCCAACTGGAAAGGCTTCCGGGCGGCTGATTCTTCATCCACTAATAAGCATGTTCCCTCAAAGAGAGAGGAAACATTCTCATCCTTATTGCCTCCTCTGACGCACCCTCGATCTTGAAGAAGTCAAGCATGTTTAGGAAGTTGGCTACATGCTCCGTTGGGTCTTGATTTGGTGCACCCGAGAATTGATCCTGCTTAATGATATGAATGTACTGGGGAACAATCTCGAATGATGCTGCAGTGATCTGTGGCCAAACAATGCTGGACATGCAAACATACGGGTCCACAACGGCATAGTCAGCTAGTGTCTTCCTAGGAGGGGGTGTGTTGCCTTGTGAAGCTCGTTCAGCCATCTTCCTTTCTTGTTCCTTCCTTTCTTTCTTTGCTTGCTTTTTCCTCCTCTTTGCACTCAACTCCACGTCAGGGTCAAAATGCAAATCCTCACGGTTTCCTGAAGAACGTAGAAGCATAAAAAAGGTTAAGCAGCACCCGTCAAGAAAACAAAAAAAAATAAGAAAAGGAAAAAAAATAAAAACAGAAAAATAATAATAAAAAATAAATTCTACTTAAAATTACTACAAAGTACCAAAAATAAATTAAATAAATTCTAGTCCCCGGCAACGGCGCCAAAAACTTGATCGGTCTCTAGCAAGTAAACTAGATCGCAAAGTAATATAGTCGATTCGATTAAGACCAGATATCGTTCCCACAGGGACCAAGAATTATTTATCTACTTCTACCTAAGAGTAATTATAAATAAAATCTATTAAATTCAGATTTAAATAATTAAATTAAGAGGATATTTTGCTTCTGGAAAATAAATAAAAACTACTAATCAATGGTGGAAAGGTGGTTAGGAACTAGTTTCATTAATTATTTCATTTATTTATTATGAATCAATGTTTTCCATTTAAATCAAGAACTAATTCATAAAATTAGCAATTCCTAGATTCCTCTATGAAATTACTATTTATTATTCAATTTGTTAAATCCTAATTCCTTAGAAATTTAATCTATTGAATAACCATGATTAAGAACAATGAATTATCAAAAGTTATATAAAAATCCAAAAGTATTCCTACAAGTTGAATCCTTATATTGTTTAATTGCATGGCCTATTTTAAATCCTAATTTTCCAATTCAGATCTAAAAATCCATAACATGAATTGATCAAGTTCATGCATAACAATAAAAACACAATTAAACACTTGATTTAAAAACTGAAAAACATTACTCCATATAAATAAACTACATAATCAAATCCACATGTTCCTAACACAAGAGGGTTTAGTTACACATCATAGAGAAGAAGAACAAATAAGAATTAAAGTAATTCATTCCTAAATTACCGCTAATCCTTGCTTTGAATCTTCAGCCTTCAATGAATTCCTCCTCCGAATGCTCTCCAGAGAATGCAATCTCCCTCAATAATTTCTCATTATCACTCTCTAATCTCTTCCTAAACTAATCCTAAAAACATAAATAAGTAGATAAAATCCCAATCTTATCAAAATCCTTCAAAACTGATCAGAAATTGGCCCAATTGGGCTTTCTCGCACTTCGCGCGCCTGGGCGTGCAGACCAGCACGCCTGGGCGTGCTATACCGCACCTGGGCGTGCTGAGTAACTTTCGACTCTGTTTCTCTCCGTTCTTGTGCCATTTTCAAGGTCTTCTTATGCTCTTTTCAGCTCCAATAATATTTTCTCCAATTAAAGCTCCGAAATACCTGAAACATACCCAAAACAGATCAAAACGTTCAAAGGATTCTAATAAACTAAAAATTCCTAAAACTAATATAAAATACCTATATTTACAAGAGAAACAAGCTAAAACCCAAGCAAAAGGAAGTGAAATTAAGCCTTAAAACATCATATATTAGACCTTCATCAAAATGATGTAATGGATGAACTATTGTATATTTTGCCATATTGGCACTCTGTTGATGTTAAAATGTATTATCACAGGTTTTTTAGGAAAACGACAATTTTGGAAAAAATCCATAAAACAAAGTAAACTCTGTCCGATTTTCCGGAGATTTTTATAAGTAACTAAGAATTTTTAAAGAAATTTTCAATTCACTAAAACTAATCAGGGTAATTAGAGTATTTATTAAGATAGGGTGTTACACATAGGATGAATATTAACTCAGGGACCAATTTGACATCAAAAAGAAACATAAGGGACCAATTTGAAACCAAAAAAACTTAAGGGACCAATTTGAAATTGAAAAATAAGGTAAGGGACCAAATGAGAAGTTTAGAAACCTAATAATAATTATAAGGATAATTTTTGAAAAAGTATACCAAATGTTATCATTTCTAATGTTACTAACTATATTAACTAACTTCCTTAATTCATGTGAAAGATCACCCCAAATGCTTTAGTTCATTTCACGTGTCGAAAAGTTGACTTTAGGCTACGACAATACTTTAAGTATACAACACGACAAAACATAATATATGTAAATTAGTAAGCCTAGAGCCAATTATTTCCATCCTGAAACAGGTTTAGTCTTGTATAGACTAAGTGTATATACTCTTACTCCTTGTCTAGTAGAAGTATGAACCTTCTCAGCTACTGGAAGTGTAAATACACTTTCGGTACCTAACAAATCAAAGGAAAATAAGGAGTAAGTCATTTTCTTATAGCATGATCAAATAGTAAAGGAAAAACAATAAAGTGAACAATCACATACAACACATAGATATTCATATCATGTATGATGTAACATCCCGCATTTTTCTCGTACGTGCGTAAACGATTTTTGACAAAAGAAACCTTGAAATTATGATTTTCAAAAAAAGTATTTTTCATAAGAAAGAAATGAAGTGTTGATTTCATGGATTTTTATAAACAAAATATTTTATGGAAGAAAAGTAAATGATTTTGTTGAGATGGAAAATGATTTGCTAAATTGTGATTTTTATTAAAGATGATTTTGTTAGAAATGAAATTTTTGGATCTGTTATCTTTAAAAAATTCGTAACTTTTAAACGGTAACTCGGAATTTTATGATTTTTATATGAAAACGATCGTTTTGAAACCTAGATTTTGAAAATGTAATTTTTAAAATTTTTTGGAGTGATTTATAAAAATTTATTTTCAGAATTAAAGAAATACGAATTTTAAGAAATTGTGTTTGTGATATTGTTTTGGCAAGAGTTTTTATGTGATGTGTGTTTGATTTAATGTGTGTGTAATGTGTGACACATAAAAATGGTTGTGTGCATGTGATTTCTTAGAATTAAATGCATTGTTGTGTGAATTAATAATTTTTAAGTAAATGTGATTAGAAATAAAAATGCAAAGCATGTGTGTATGTGTGTATGTATGCTACGGTGGTATGTATATATGTGTGTGTAATTATACGTGTGTGTGTGTGTATATGTGTGTATATCCGTGTATGTATGTGTATATAAGCCTAAGATCTTAGAAACTTGGGGAAGAGGAAACCAAATAGAACTAAGTTGTAACCATAAGCTAACTAAATAGAAAACCCTAACTAGAAGCCAATTACCCATTAGACCTAAGTGACCCCTAGTAACCTAATCTACCCCACCTTGTCTCCCCTTAACTTTGATAACATCCACCCATGCAAATATTTGTGAAGACCAAACCGCCCCTCCCTAGTGTACATGGACTGAATTTCTACAAGGGCCAAATGGGAAATCATGAGCTTGTCTATATATGTATGAAGCCTTAGTTCATTTTAATTTCACCACATTCATTTCCACCCTTCCAACACAAAACACTACTCTAAGGACTCATCAAACCCTTAGAGAGAAAAAGAAAATAAATAGAGAAAGAGAGAGGGAGAAGTAGTCGTGAGCCTTAGGAGGAAGAAGAAGGAGATCCACCTTAGATCAAGAGTAACCCTTTGAATATCTAAGTGTTAGGAGCTTGAAGAACCAACCTTCTTGGTAGGAGATTCGAAGAGCAAGAGCAAGAGCAAGAGCAAGAATGTAATAGTTTAGCTTTTTCCCTTTTTAGTTTGTAGATCCCTTTTATTTTCTTCTTGCATGTTTATTTTCATGACTTGTAAGATGAATTTGTATGATATTCTTTCTTGATCTTGGACTTTTGAGGACTAAAAGTAACTTGTAATATGTGTAACTCTATGTTTGTGGTTCGGTTGACATTTTCTTGATTAGATCAAAATGTTTTTATGACTCAAACTTAAAAGATCTAAAGTTTTGTTTAGGATTTTGTGAAGCTTAACATAAACCTTCCTTGCATGTATATTTTTCTTGTTCTAAATCATGATCTATGTGTGTTTATGTGATTATTTGACAAGTAAACTTATGATTTAAGTTTGATAAATGGTAAAATAAAATTCTTTGGCCTTGCATGTTGAATACTTTTCTAAAACCGTGATCTATGATGTTCTAAGAAAGGATTTGATAAATTAATGTGTGCTTTGAACTTGATTTGAGAACTTTAGTCTTGCATGTCAAATCTTCTTGTTTAAATGGTGATCTATGTGGTGTTTGTTTGATTTCTTTATGAACCAATATGTGATCTAAGCTTACTTGAAAATAAAGTTGAAATCTTTTACTTTACATGTTGATTTGATGATGACTTGTTGATTTGTATGCATATATGTTATGATCCATGTTTAATAAGCAAAAAGTGAAACATGCATGTTGATTTTAAGTGAAAAGATTATGTTTTTGTTTGATGCATGTCACGGTTTTGGAAGAGAAAATTTAAGGAACAAGTTTTAAAATAATTTTTGAAGTATGAACATGATTTAGCTTAAGTATTTGATTTTATGTATGCCATGTTTGTGAGAGGCCATTCGGCCATGCTTGATGAAAATGGATCTCATATTTTTATTATGTGAAAGTTAATGCATGTGCATGATAGGGTTAGATCTAATGATTCTAAGTGCATGCATGTTATCTTTAGAAGTTTAAAATATAATCTTGATTTTTATTTAAGAAAAAGTGATGAATTTGAGTTATTTGTGCATGTGGATATGGATGAGTGATGTGGTGTGATGTCTTGAAAAGTTGTTTTGAAAATCCTATATGTCTTGAATTGATTTTTGGAGATTTTTGTATATTGGAAATTGAACCAAAACCTTGCATGTTTGTATGTTGGTATTCGGCCATGAGAAATAGAAATAGGAAATTGTATTTGATCATTGTTTAGGTTGCATCTAGGATGAGACTAGCTTAATCTAAGAACTTAGAAGTACATGCATGAATCATTAAGAAAAATAAATATGAAGCTTTGAAGTGACTTGTAATTTAAATTGTTGTTTGATTTAAGTTAAGATAATAAATAAAGAGTGTTGAATTTTCCTTTGTAATGTTCTCGGTTTTAGTCCTAAAAAGAAAGAAAATGATTTCAATTGTTTTGTGCTTTTGTGTGTGCATTAATCTTTGTAAAATTTTACCTATGCGATTCGGTCAAGGTATGCTAGTATGGCTAGGAATGTTTGTCTATATGAAATGACCTTTGTGAATGACTATACTTTCATGTGCATGATGCTATGTGTGTGATTGGAATGATATGTTGTTTGTTTTTATCTTTTTCGGTTTTTTTGAAATAAAATAAATAAGTTGATTTAATTTTGTGTTAATAATTCAATGATCTTTAATGTAACTAGTATTGTGTGAAGTTGTGAATGTTTTGAAAAGTGGTGTGTTGTTTTGCTAATTGAATGTGTTTTGAAAGTCTATATTCGGATTTCCAAAGAATTGAAAAATGTTTTATTGATTTAAGAAACTTAATTTGATTTAATACGGTTTTGGCATTTTATTTTCTTGAGTGCTGAATTTTTGTTTAATGACTAAGAATAATGATTTTATAACACGAACATTTTAAAGAAAGTTTATATCCAGAGAAATGAATTCTGTTTTGATAAGAAAATCATTTTTAAAGTTTTCTTGAAAACATTTTTATCTTTGATTTGGATTTGAAAACTTTTGAGATGTGAACAATGGGTTTTCAAAAAGGAATGATTTCAAAGTATTTTCAAAACAAATTAATGAATTCGTTAAAAACGTTTCTAACGCACGGGGAAAAATGCTATAGTTCGAACGACAAACGCAAAGGAAACGAGGCAGAGTTAGCGGTCAGGAAATCTTGGAACGTTTCCGGAGGCCTACGTCATTTGAGGTGAGAGAGGGGTTTCCCTTAAGACGTCGTGGTATTTAGGTAACTTATTAAGATGTCCAATCATCTCAAAGATTGGACTCCAATCTCATTTAGCGTAGTGGTGTATGTGATAGCACTTGTTTGTTTGTTTGGCTATCCACCCGAACGGCTGAGATTGGTTTATTAATTATGATATCATGTTTTCTGGTTGGTTATGCTTGAGCTATTTATTTATTCTACTTTGCAAATAATCTATTGATTGGTTAAGTAATTATGATATTGCTTGAGAAACATTAGTGCGCTTAATAATGTGTTAATAAGAATTAATTTGAAAAAGTAAGGAAATATAATGTGTAACACCCCAATTCGGCAACTTGAAAACTTAAACTCAAAGTAGTGAAAATTAGGGCCATTTTTTTAAAAACAAGTGTTACACAATATGAGAACATTTTGAATTAATTTGACTTAGGTTGACTTTTCTCTGCTAGGGTTTTCCTTCTGCCACCCTGCTTGACTCGCGGTTGATCGCCGATCACCGCTGTTTGCCTTCATGGCAAAAAAGAAGGGTCGGCCACCTAAGTCCCCCTCTTCTAAACTCTCACCCACCACAAATACAATACCTAAAAACCTTGACCTAGAGACGCTAGATGAAGAAGACTTTGAAGATATTGATGACTTGAGCCCTAAGAAAGCAGTATCAATATTAAAGAAGCTGGATGAATTGAGAGCAAAAATCAAGGGAAAGGCGATTGTAGATGACAGTGCAGAGGCCTTGAAGAACAGGGAGGAGATAACGCATAAAGCTAATCCTGGACAAGCAGATCACAATGTCAATAAGGAGGAGCATAGAAGGGTTTCGGTATGGGATTCGTTCGACATCACCAAACTACGTAATGTTGGAGAGAAGCTTAACTTTGTGGAACCTATAATTAAGGAAGGGGTTGCTGTGGGAAAAATTGAGGCAGCAGATATAGAAAGTGAAGAGAAGTTTTGGCAACAAGCGATTGTGTGCTATGTGCTAGGAGCAAGGCCTCCCTACGCGGTTCTGAATGGCTATATAAGGAAAATTTGGGGACAACATGGGATAGATAAGGTCCTCATGAATGGAGATGGAACAATGGTAGTAAGGTTTAATTCCATGGAGGCTAGGAATGCTGTCCTAGAAATTGGAATCTTTCATTTTGATAAAAAGCCTCTAATTATTGCACCTTGGACAGGGAAACCAGTGTCTAAAAGCTTTCATGAAACGGTTCCGGTATGGATTCAATTACCAAACCTTAACCTTAAGTTTTGGGGTGCTACTGCTTTGAGTAAGATTGCAAGCCTTGTGGGAACACCTATTATGGTTGACAATGTTACTAAGGAAAGAAATAGAATTAACTATGCCAGAGTGCTAGTGGAGGTAAACCCCACAATCTTGCCAGATGAGGTGTTCTTTGAAGATGAAAAGGAGAACATTATAGCTCAAAAAATTGACTATGAGTGGATGCCAGTAATCTGTGCCACTTGCTCAATGTATGGCCATGACAGTAAGGTCTGCAGAAAGCAAACCAAGAAGGTGTGGGTTGAGAAAAGAAAGCCCTCAAGATAGGACACTGAGAAGCTTGATGATGCCCTAAAATTGAATAAACAGATTCAGGAAGGGAAGATTCCTGAGGAGAATTTACGGTCAGCTTCACAGGCAGTTATGCAAGTGTTGCAAGATCAATGTGAGGAAGAAGAGGCTATCTCTACTGTCAAAGAAACTCAATTAACAAGAGGGAATGATGATGAAGAGGTGCAAATTGTGAAGGATCAGAATGAAGGCCACTGGACTCCAGTGCAAACCAGAAGGAAAGCTCTGAGTAAGTTGAATAAGGGGGAAAGTTCAGCCCTCATTATTAATGGATAGTATAGGTGCTTGGAATACCAGGGGATTTAACCAACCCCTGAAACAAAAAGAGGTTAAAAGGTTGGTGAATAAATTTAAGTTAGGAGTTATGGCAATTCTAGAGAATAAGATCAGGGCTAGCTCATTTGATGTTATCAGGAATAAGATGTTTATGGACTGGGGGTCATTTATTAACTTAGATGACCACCCAGTGGGTAGAGTTTGGGTGGTGTGGAGAAAGGACATGTTTCATGTTGAGGTGCTTAGTCACTCTAGCCAATTTGTTCATTGTAAAATAGAGATTATTCATGAGAATATATTTTTCTATGCTACATTTGTCTATGCTCATAATGATGTAGAGAGAAGGGCTGAAATTGTGGAGTATGCTGCAGGAGATAGGAGAGGTCATGCAAGAGAAGTGGGTAGTGTTGGGAGACTTTAACTGCTGCCTGAATGTGCAAGAGAAATTAGGGGGTCATCAGCTGGATGTACAACAAACTGATGATTTTAGAGACTTTGTCTTTCACTGCCAATTAGAAGATATGAAGTATGGAGGTTGCTTTTATACTTGGGATAATAAACAAGAAGGGGAGGATAAGATCCTATGCAAGCTAGATAGGGTGTTGGTGAACTTAGAGTGGTGCAGAATGTGGCCTGACGCATACACAGAATTTCTTAACAGTGGCATTTCAGACCATAGTCCTATGATTATAAAATGGAACACTATTGTTAACTCTAGAAGGCACAGTTTCAAATTCTTAAATCATCTTACACTTGATTGTGAATTTATAAATACTATGAATCAGAATTGGGCCCAGGATGGTGAGGGTTGTGCTATGTTCAGACTTATGAGGAATTTGGACAGAATCAGACCTGGTATGATTGAGTTGAATAAGAGGAAGTATGGTGGCATTGACGCAAGAGAGCTGCAGGCTAGAGAAAAACTGGATGTTATTCAGGAAATGCTTCAGGGGGACCCTATGAACATCCATCTCCAGAAAGTTGAAAAAGAGGCCAGAGAGGAGCACTTTGAGGCTTATAAAGCTGCTGTGGGTTTTTTGAGGCAGAAGTCTAAACAAGATTGGTTGTGTGATGGGGACTTGAATACTAAATACTTCCACCAGGTTATTAAACAAAGAAGGTATAGAAACAGGATCCTAAGAATACAGGGTAGCAATGGTAGTGTGCTTACAAATCCAGAGCATATAGTGCAGGCCTTTGAAGAGTACTATAAGGATTTATTCTCAGATGTAAGCAGACCTTGGTGTATGACTAGTGAGGAAATCAATCAAGGGAAAGTTCTTAGCACAGAACAGCAGCTTAATTTGATTAAACCGTTTGAGGTTGATGAGATAAAACAATGCTTTGATCAAATGGGGAATGATAAGGCTCCTGGGCCTGATGGTTATGGGGCTGCTTTCTATAAGGCAGCATGGCCAGTGATTGGTGAGAATGTTGTTGAGGCAGTGCAAGATTTTTTCTATAATGGCAAGCTTCTTAAGGAAGCTAATCAGACCTTGCTTGTACTAATCCCTAAGAATGATTGCCCAAACCAAGTAAGTGATTTTCGTCCTATAGCCTGTTGTAATGTGATTTACAAGGCCATTGCTAAGCTTATTAGTAAAAGGCTTCAAGATTGTTTGCCTCAATTGATTCATGAGAATCAAGCAGCTTTTGTGAAGGATAGATCTATTCTCCATAATGTACTCATAACTCAAGATTTAATCAGACTCTACAGAAGGAAAAATGTTTCACCAAGGTGCTTGATGAAAATAGATCTAAGAAAGGCCTATGATAGTGTCAATTGGGAGTTCATTCAGAGAAGTATGGAGGCCTTAAGATTTCCTTAGAAGTTTATAAGGTGGGTTATGGTCTGTGTTAAATCTGTTTCATTCAGGTTGGTTATTAATGGTACTACTCACAGTAGATTTACTAGCTCAAGAGGGCTTAGACAGGGAGACCCCATGTCTCCCTTAATTTTTGTTATGGTGATGGAGATGTTAACAAGGAAGCTTCTGTATGCTGCTAAGGACAGAGAGTTCAAATTCCACCCCTTTTGCAAAAGAATAGGTTTGGTGAACTTAGCTTTTGCTGATGACCTAATGATTTTTTGTAAGGCTAATGAAAGTAGTGTGAGGATCCTGCATAGAGCCTTCTACGAGTTTGCTAAAAGTTCTGGTTTAAGTGCCAATCAGAGTAAATCTCAGATTTATGTTGCTGGAGTTAATGAGGAAGGTTGTCAAAGTTTGGTGAATTTAACAGGTTATAGGGCAGGCTCTTTTCCCTTTACTTATCTGGGGGTTTCCCTTACTGCAAAGAAGTGGAGTGTGGCTACGTGCAAAGTGTTGGTTGACAGAATAACTAAGAGGTTGAATATGTGGACTACTAGAAACCTTTCTTTTCAGGGGCGTGCTCAGCTAATTCAATCAGTTCTATTAACTATGCATGTCTATTGGGCCACTACGTTTATCATCCCCAAAGAGGTGATTAGGGGAATTGAGAAAGTGTGTAGAGGGTTTCATTGGGGTAAGGACCAAGCTGGGCGAGCTAAAGCGCAGGTGGCTTGGGATCTGGTGTGCAGGGATAAGAAGTATGGGGGTTTGGGATTTCAAAACATAAGTGTGTGGAACATAGCAGCTATTGGTAATCAAGCTTGGCAGATTTGGACAAACAAGATCTCTCTATGGCTTCGGTGGATTCAAGCTATCTACTTAAAGAGGGGATCATTTCTAACTATGCAAGCTACTCAATCAAGTAATTGGCATTGGAAGCAAATATTAAAAGCAAAGGACAAATTGGGTGCAAAATTTACAGAATTAACAGACAAACTTCAACATTATACAATCAAGGAGGGGTATGAGTACCTGATTGGAACGCAACAATCATTCCCTTTTCATAGACAGGTCTGGAATCCAGCGAGCATCGCAAAGCACAACTTCATTTTCTGGCTCCTTGTACACCGAAGGTTGAAGACGAAGGATAGGCTGTCATTTTTACAAATTTCACCTCTGTGTGAACTCTGTGAGGGTGTGGTGGAGACATGCAACCACTTGTTTTTCGAATGCAAGTGGAGCATGGAGCTGATTAAGATTGCTGGGAACTGGATAGGGGTTGATGTGTCAAGCTATCGGTTCCCTAATTGGCTAAGGTGGTTGAAGCATGGCTTCAGAAAAAAAGAGAGGAAGAAGATTGTAACGGCGGTGGTGGCAGCTTGCATCTATGGAGTCTGGGAGGAGAGGAACCGGCGGATTTTCAGACATTCTCGATTTCAACCAGCTCAGGTGTTCGTGATGATTCAGAATGAGTTAGCTCTGAAACTAGCTAGTGTTAGTTGCAATTGGGCTTGTAATAATGGCCCAAATAGAATTATTTTGGACAGAATAAGAGCTTTAGTTTAGGCCTGATCATTTTTTTGGTTATTTACTTTTTGGATTTTAGGAATAATTTAGAACCTAGAACCCTTCCTAGAAGGTGGCTAGGGACTAGATTATTGCCTCGTTGATGTATTCTTTCATTTGATCGTTGGTAATGCAATTTTTTCTTTACCAAAAAAATATGAGAACATTTCGGTTTTCAAAACATGATTACTTTTAAGACTCAGGTTCTCACATTGCATGACCCCTTCCAAGTTCCAAACCGAGATGTCACAAGACACCGCATTTTGAAACCGTTTTCAAATATCATTTAAAACAAAGCCCGTTTACTAGTTTCAAAACATCAGTAATGAATTAAAACTTTTGCCGGGGTATAGTTTGATAGAGCTAAGGTAACTAAGAACTTACAATGGAATACATCCCGCCAGGGGTATCACCTAGCTTCTAGTCATGCACACCAAAACTATCTCTTTATCTTCGCATCTTGGCAGCCCACACTCTCGGTCCACCAGCAGAGTTGTCGCCTCCAACCATCTCAGGAGTCTCACTCAGAGAGTCGTCGGTTACTTGCCTTTCCTGGCACTACGCCATCTACCGGTTGCAATATCAGCATTTGCCAATACGACAACACGATAGGAGGGAGTGAGTGTTCCGAACACTAATGGGTTGACCATACGGTCTCCGGGTCGATTGAATATAAAGATAGACAAATAATATAATAGAACAACATGGCATACAATCCCATCCTCAGCGACATATATAACATGTAAAACACCAAACATATATGAAACACATAGAGCAAAACATATCATAATGATCTAAACACATCAATATCATCATTCATCACATTCCCAGAATATTTCTCGTGAGCTTTCACAACTTTTCTCAGTCCTTCTTTCATCATGAGTTCCAAGCTTATCAACCATCTCGAGAATTATTTCTTATGTTAGTCTTATAAACTTTTGCTCGATACTTGATATCTTCATATACTTTTCTATGAAACATCTTTGTCTTTTAAGTCTTATTGTTCCGAGTAGCATCAATGATGAGGGGGAAACATCATTGAGCTCACACACGTCTACATCTCCTCGGTCAACCACCCAACCTAGTCGGAAGCAAACAGGAGTAAAAGACCTTTACCACATGGGCACGACAGCTGTCACACAAACAAATGGTCCCAGACCAGGAGGACTCTGCCTCAAATCATTTCATATCAATTCATTCATATATCAAGGCACGCTCTCAGCGGCAATCACAAATGCCCCGTTCCAGTCCCTCTCACTGTTCTAGATTTGCAATCAAGGGGGCGACAGTATATTTCTAGTCTGCAGTGCAGAACGTGCCACGGCATTAGACCCAGTCCCTACCACGTTAGTACGCCACATGTGGAGTTGTTCCGCCTAGAAATAAACTCTAGACTTCTTGACGTTTCACCGTCATCGTCCTCCCCTCATGCAATCTCCTCCTAAGTATCCGCAGATACCTATGGTTCCTTCCTCTCCACTACTTCGATACGACACTCATACCTCACCGCATTTGTAAATGTCTTTTAAAGTCTTTTTTAAAGTTTCACGTTTTAATTAGCGGCTTAATCCTAATAGTCGGCCCGTCCTTGGTGCATCCCTTCAACGAAGCCCGACCACTAAGCGCAATCTGTTCCCCCTAAATCTCAATGGCCTCATGCCTCAAATCACTTTCTCATATCTCAGCATCATTCTCATCAACTCATCAACACCTTTTCCTCGTCTTTCTCAAAATACCTTTTCGCAACACTTTTTCGAAAACATGATTTCACAAAACTTTTACTTCCCAAAACATTTTCAGAAACCTCATTTCGTAACTTCTTTCACAAAACTTTTTCAAAATAATGGTTCCAAAATCTTTCACAAAAATATTATTTTCACAAAAGCTTTTCAAAAATCTCTTTTCAAAACCTTTTTCAAAACAAATCACATTTTTGGATGAGTGCTAATGGAGGAGCAAGCTCAACTCAACACTAGGCTTCTTTCCAAAAACATGGACGAGGAATCACATCTCCACTCTAACCAAATCTCATTTTCGTAACCAAGTTCTCTTTCAAATCTCAACTCTTTTCACTCAAATATCAATTTTCTTTCTTTCATTCTTTATCTCTTTTGCATTCCATTCGCATCACGTTTATTCTCTTTCTCAATCATTCCAACAACCTTTTCTTTAACCTTACTTAGCGCTTGTCTTTCACTTAATTATTCTCATAACTCTTGTTCGCATCTCTCTTCTCTTTTCGGTCTTAGTTATTACTTTCACAACTTCATCATTATCGTTTCACTACTCAGACATAATCAAACAATCTCAAACAGGATAAAATATGCACAACTATTAAACATTTAGCATGTAAATGAAACAAGTAAACATTTAGCACACATACTATTCTGCCTAATTCGCAGTACATTCGCAATCCATCTATTTGGATTGCGGGCAACCGCGTTACGGGATCACAGCACTCTCACTCTCACTCTCACTCACCGCAATCCATCTATTTCCAAGGTTTCCCAGTCGATAGCCTTGCCACGTTTCCTTCGCGTTCGACACCCGAACTAGAACATTTTTCCCGTGCGTTAGAACGTTTTCGATTAATTCTTAATTTCATTTTGAAAACTCTTTGAAATAATTCCTTTCTTTAAAATACATTACCAATGTCCAAAGATTCCAAAACCAAATCAGATTTTAATAAAAAGGGTTTCAGGAAAACTTTGAAACAATTTAAAATAATTTTCTTATTAAAACAATTTCATCTCTCTTTTAATTTAAAAACACTCTGTTATTAAAAATCACTTTCCAGAACCATTAAACAGAATTCAAAACTCTAGAAAATAAAGTTTTAAAACCCAGTCAAATTGATTCATTTAATTTCTAAACTTCAAGGCATTATCAAACACTAATCAAAGAGGGTCACACAAAATCTCAAATTAATTTAAATTGTTTAAATCATACCCTTTAAATAAAACAAATAAACATTTTTCTTTGAAATTCAAACACATATTTTTCACAAACAGAGTTCACAAGCAGATTCAGAACAATTTCTATTCAGTACATTCAATTAGCACAAAAACAGTACATACAAGTCTCAAAGCATTTATAGCATTTACAAACTCATAAAAACCATCAATTAGATTTTAATCTTAATAAATGAACTTAATTATACTTAAGAAAATAATTTAACTTAGGCCTTGTGACTAATTCACTAGGGACCGAATTACTGTGGTTATTATTTTCTAATCTCTAATAAAATTTAAGACTTGAAATTATTGAACTATATCACAAAATTTACTTTCACATAATCAGATCAAACCAAAAAGAATTAAAAGAAACGCACATCACTTTCACACAGTACCTAGCATCATGCACCTAAAACATAGCCACAATCACAAATCATATCATGAAGAAAATTACTCAACCACATGTGTAACACCCTATAATTATTTACCCTTAATTCCCCTTATATCAAAAATATGGACTTAAAAATTCATTTTTATTACATTAAAATCAACCGTCAAACGGACGGAGTTTTGTTTGTTTTTCGGACTTTTCTAAATCTTCAACCTGATAAACACAATTATTTAGTAGCAACAGTAGCCAGCAGGGCTCAAATATAGAAATAGGTGCATCACATAGTTGCACCATGGGCTCAAGTGTAAAACATCAACAA
Organism: Crotalaria pallida; assembly: GCA_037953625.1. Classification (NCBI taxonomy): domain Eukaryota; kingdom Viridiplantae; phylum Streptophyta; class Magnoliopsida; order Fabales; family Fabaceae; genus Crotalaria; species Crotalaria pallida. Next base: position 86,556,800 of record CM075649.1, read on the forward strand.
CAGTGTGTTAGAGTTCCAGCAACAGTACAAAGCATGCAAAACAAGAGACCATATCCGCAACTATGCCCAAAAATAAATCATAAGCAATGCACAAAAGAAACTATCCTAAGCCTTACTCAAAAGATAATACGGAGGCTTAGGTCAAATCAAAAGTATCTAATCCCAACCCTACTCTCCCTGTGAGGGAGAGTACTCCTGCTCGGCCTGGTCATGTGTAAACTCTGTCTCGGTACCTGTGGAAATAGTAAGGAGTGAGTATTACACATAAAATGGGGAAGCAGTTTCCAATTATGACATAATGCTATACTAAGCCAAACACATTTAACAATTCGATAACAATATAATAAAACTCTGCATAACACAATTCATGGTCAACATATCCATTAGTTTTACAATTCAATTATTTCCACTTTGTTCTTACTCATCACTTTTATCAAGTCCTTTAGTCTATGCTTTTCCAATATAATCAAATCTCTTTTCATTTTGTCCCTGGTCACGACCTACTGCGTCCGTACTCATGCACGGTCACGTCTTACTGCGTCCAGGTATGTTTTTATTCTCCCCCGGTCACGACCTACTGCGTCCGCACCCATGCACGGTCACGTCTTACTGCGTCCGTGTGTGTTACTTTCATCTTAAATCCCCTGGTCACGACCTACTGCGTCCGCACTCATGTGCAGTCACGTCTTACTGCGTCCAGGTACATTTTTATTCTCCCCCGGTCACGACCTACAACGTCCGCACCCATGCACGGTCACGTCTTACTGCGTCCGGGTGTGTTACTTTCATCTTAATCCCCTGGTCACGACCTACTGCGTCCGCACTCATGTGCAGTCACGTCTTACTGCGTCCAGGTACATTTTTATTTTCCCCCGGTCACGACCTACAGCGTCCGCACCCATGCGCGGTCACGTCTTACTGCGTCCGGGTGTATTTACATTCCTTTCCTTGGTCACGACCTACAGCGTTCGCACTCATGTGCGATCACGTCTTACTGCGTCCAGGAACATTCTCATATTCATTTTCTATAATAACATCTCCTCTTATTCATATCAACCATTTCATTACTCTTTTCAACCACTTACACTTTATGACAAGTACATTACTCAACTCAATCACCACAGTTCACATTTACATTATCAACTCATCACAATCATATCTTATCGTTTAATTAGCACCAATCAACATATTATTTAATTCATCACCATTACATCTCATAATTTATTTAGCACAATTCAACTTTTTATCATTATCATCATCATTATCATTGATTCGTAAATACTATTTATCAACTACCCTTCCTATATGATTTCCATTCTTTGCCTTGGTTTCTAATCATACCATAGCTCACTCATTCAACAAAATAAGCACTTAAATTATAAACATCACCAAGTCACAAGTTTATCTACCAAATATTAAAATGAAACATATCATCATCTAATTATTTTCCCTAAGTCATAAACTCTACTTATTGACTACCCTATGGTATAACCACCTAGACTAACACATAACTCTTAGTACCCATTATATACATATTGTGAACTAAACCCCAGAGTAAGGTAATACTCACTATAACCCACTCCTTACCTCAAGCTCTTTGAATTAGAGGGAGAATTTGTGCTTGGAGCACACTTGAGAAGATGCCACAACTCAATAGAGAGGGAGGAACCTAAAATCCATAAAATAAAGAGACAAACATTAAGCTTTTACCCACAATATTGAGGGAAATTCGTGCCCCCCCCCCTTCATGGTTTCTCTATGTTGATGCCTAAAGCTCCATGAGAGGAAGAGAGAGAGAAATTCGAATTCTTAAGGAGAGAAAGAGAAGAACAACATCAACAACCACTTACTTGGAGCAACAAGGAAGGACTTGTGGATGGGCTTGGAGTGATCCTCTTGAGGATTGATTAATGAAAATGGAAGGTTTGGTGCCCTAAGAGAGAGAGGGATTCGAATATGGCAAGAAAGAGAAGAGAGAACGCTTTTAATTTTTATGCACAGACCCACTTTAATCGATTAATAATCGATTATGAAGATTCCAACATTCTGGACTTAATCGATTAAGCTTCAGCTTAATCGATTAAGTTGTAGAGTTTTCAGCACCCCGACTTTGAATGGCCATAACTTCTTCGTTACCCGTTGAATCTTCCTCAAATTTTAAGGCAAGCTTCCTTGCATATCCTACTTCACATCCAACGGTGGAATTTGTGTTTAGAGTTTTAAATCTTTTATTTTGAATTTCCTAATATAGGGTGTTTATAACACCAAAAACATTGCTTCTAATGCTCTTTTGTTCATCTTTCAACCTCCTTTTTGATGCAAATGCTTCTTGATTCCTTTATGGCATTCAAAGAACTCCTAATCCATCATTTTAAATTTTTTTTTTAGAATAATCCTTACTTCCAAATCTTATCGTTATTCTAAATATTATTTGAATTAAAATTCGGGATGTTACAATTCTCCCCCACTTATTAGAATTTCGTCCCCGAAATTCCGTTGATTTCCGTAATTGGAGAACCATCCCGTTGTTAAAGTTTCTGACTTCGGTTTTCACTTCCCTTCGGTCTTTATTCCCCACTCCGGGTGTGATTAGGGTCATGCCTATTTCAATTCTTGTCCTCGAATACAATGTATCATTTCTACCTAGACAGGATCGTCAGTTTTCTTATTATTAAAGTTCCATTTCCCATTCCTTGGATTGAAATCCTCCCCCACTTAGCATTGACATACTTGATTATGTTCATGCTAATGGGCATAATCATCCGTTGCCTAGGATAGAGTACACAGGTTCCTAATCGGTATTCATGGTTGAAAGGAGGGCACGTGGGTGACTATCTATCGGTAGGCATAGAACTATGCCAGGTTTCTACGACTTGGCAAATTCTCGCGTATACATTTGAGATGCTTGAAGCTTGTAGAGAGTGAAGATGAAAAGAAGAAACATGAAGCACTCAAGAGTGAGTCTCATGGTCTTTGCAAGACGACCCAGGGTGTACTGGATACATGTCAAGCAAGAAGACAATGGAGGTTATCCCCAAAGTGTGCATTCTCAGCAAAGAGCTGTCGAAGGATGTGTTTTTCTATGGATCTGTAGTTACTTGGTTAATCTTGGTCAACCGGGGTCTTATCAAACGAACAGAGTCCCAAAAGACTTGGATTATCACTTGCGGTGTTCCGGCAGAACATCTTGATGGAGATTCCTCTTGAGGGTCAAGGTCAAGGTCTAGCTGTTGTTTCTCAATTCGGTGTTATTTTTGGGAAGGTATTGCTTTACCTCAAGTTTAACTCTCATTCGATCCTCCGCGAAGCGTTTGGAATCATCTGTTTAGTAGTCCTAAGGCTTATGGTATGACTACTAGTTATTGTCGCTTGGGTAGGATCCGAATTTTGTTGTTAAGTCTCCCCCACTTAGTATCAACATACCTGAGTAAGTCGAAAACAGGGAGGACACTGGGTTGATTTCAAGAATTGACTAGCTGTATTCTTCACACCCACACATACGGCTAAGTCCGCATGCCAGTTAGAGGGGTGGCTCAATCATTTAGTTGGACGTTCTCGGTGGAACTATAGAATATGAATGTCTTGAATGGAGTTGGTTTGCGAATCACTGTTTACGAGTCTTAGTAATTATCCTATAGGATTAAAGTTAAATCGGGCTTTTAACCAAGATAGAATCCCTAGATGGTTTATTCGGATCTCAACTAGATGGTTGCAATAATATAGCATGCAAATAAACGCGAAGACCGAGGTGGTCAGTCCCAATCTCACATTTATCCACTGTACATGACTGCGTTATTGAATGATAGCGTTATCTTTTAATAGATGCAAGAGAAAGGATGACCAATCCTGACCCTACACTCTATTAGAGGACGACACTATCATAAGGCTTTTGGTTAGGCCTCTCGTTACGGTCTTATAACTAAGTAAGGTTTTTCCTACGTGTTCCTTTAGATGGTACTCATGATTGGACTAAAGATGAGTATTTGCTTAGGTTTCACAACTTCTAGAAACACAGGATTAGGAATTTAAAATTCCAAGAGAATTGATTTAGGATGTTCTACACTAAAACTTAATAGAGATGCAGATTGAAAGTACCTAAAAGGTTTATCTAAATTTTGAATTGTCTCGTACCTTTTGTTAGTTTGGCCCTGATCTCCTTAAGCAGCGGTATCGCAGATCTCAAGGGTGTAGACCAGGGAGCTGATATTGTCGGAATGTAAGGTTAAGACGTCCAGGACGAAGTCCTGTGTCATTGAGTAATCCTTCTGGAGCTGTGTCTGGTATGATCGCCAACACTCCATGAAAGATGTGACGAGACTCGCCACCGAATATTAGTACATCACCCGATCCCAAAATAATTCTTTCCGCTCTCCTTGGATCTCTCTGATCTCCATAGAGAAATTCAGCTGAGTCACCAATGCAGAACGATACTACCGGTATCCCTCTTTGCAAGCTTCCAACACTTTCATCACGGTCCTGATGAAGACCAAGCTTTCCATTCTCTTCATAGAAATTGACAATGCAGACATCAGGGGACATGGAAGGAAGTATGTCCTCCACTTCACTTACACCGCATTCCTTCTTCATCAAAGATTGTGCTTCTTGCATTGCTCCCATAACCAGCTGAATAAAATGATCAGGAATATTGGGTGGTTCGCTACCATCACTTACCCTTTTGTGTCCATATACTCGGGTTTGAGGATTCCAGTCTAAGCCGAGGCACATCATTTTCTGTCGGAGTCTGGCTCCACTTGTAAAGCCTGGTTGATAAAAACCTCCAGGGCCTAAGCCCATCTCACGACAGTTCTTTACTACGCCCACCTGTTCTTCATGAGTCAAGTGTTGCTTCAGGAGAACCATTCCCGGTCTCAAAATTATACTCTTCTTCTCACCAATTTGTATCCCCACGTGTTGCTCCTGGTTTCCCATAGTCGATCTAAGCTTACCCATTGCAGAAGTTTGTCCTTCTTGAAAACAGATGTCATACGACTTGGATTTCAAAGAATCAGCAGGGGAATTGATCTTACGATCAGTAGCCGAACTGCTAGCAGGAAAATGGGAGAGCTGATTCTCCATGATGCTACAATGTGGCAACAAAGGATTCTGTTGATGCGGACATGTATATAATTTAGTACATAACCATATAGGGTTTTATAACTATACACCTACGTAACTAATATAAAACTTGACACTATTTCCTGGCTACTCTCTTGGTGAGTAACCATTGGAGTTGTGAATCCACACTCCAAAGGCCGAGGGAAACTGCTCTGATACCATAAATGTAACACCCTATAATTATTTACCCTTAATTCCCCTTATATCAAAAATACGGACTTAAAAATTCATTTTTATTACATTAAAATCAACCATCAAACGGACGGAGTTTTGTTTGTTTTTCGGACTTTTCTAAATCTTCAACCTGATAAACACAATTATTTAGTAGCAACAGTAGCCAGCAGGGCTCAAATATAGAAATAGGTGCATCACATAGTTGCCCCATGGGCTCAAGTGTAAAACATCAACAACAGTGTGTCAGAGTGCCAGCAATAGTACAAAGCATGCAAAACAAGAGACCATATCCGCAACTATGCCCAAAAATAAATCATAAGCAATGCACAAAAGAAACTATCCTAAGCCTCACTCAAAAGATAATACGGAGGCTTAGGTCAAATCAAAAGTATCTAATCCCAACCCTACTCTCCCTGTGAGGGAGAGTACTCCTGCTCGGCCTGGTCATGTGTAAACTCTGCCTCGGTACCTGTGGAAATAGTAAGGAGTGAGTATTACACATAAAATGGGGAAGCAGTTTCCAATTATGACATAATGCTATACTAAGCCAAACACATTTAACAATTCGATAACAATATAATAAAACTCTGCATAACACAATTCATGGTCAACATATCCATTGGTTTTACAATTCAATTATTTCCACTTTGTTCTTACTCATCACTTTTATCAAGTCTTTTAGTCTATGCTTTTCCAATATAATCACATCTCTTTTCATTTTGTCCCTGGTCACGACCTACTGCGTCCGTACTCATGCACGGTCACGTCTTACTGCGTCCAGGTATGTTTTTATTCTCCCCCGGTCACGACCTACTGCGTCCGCACCCATGCACGGTCACGTCTTACTGCGTCCGGGTGTGTTACTTTCATCTTAAATCCCCTGGTCACGACCTACTGCGTCCGCACTCATGTGCAGTCACGTCTTACTGCGTCCAGGTACATTTTTATTCTCCCCCGGTAACGACCTACAGCGTCCGCACCCATGCGCGGTCACGTCTTACTGCGTCCGGGTGTATTTACATTCTTTTCCCTGGTCACGACCTACAGCGTTCGCACTCATGTGCGATCACGTCTTACTGCGTCCAGGAACATTCTCATATTCATTTTCTATAATAACATCTCCTCTTATTCATATCAACCATTTCATTACTCTTTTCAACCACTTACACTTTATGACAAGTACATTACTCAACTCAATCACCACAGTTCACATTTACATTATCAACTCATCACAATCATATCTTATCGTTTAATTAGCACCAATCAACATATTATTTAATTCATCACCATTACATCTCATAATTTATTTAGCACAATTAAACTTTTTATGATTATCATCATCATTATCATTGATTCATAAATACTATTTATCAACTACCCTTCCTATATGATTTTCATTCTTTGCCTTGGTTTCTAATCATACCATAGCTCACTCATTCAACAAAATAAGCACTTAAATTATAAACATCACCAAGTCACAAGTTTATCTACCAAATATTAAAATGAAACATATCATCATCTAATTATTTTCCCTAAGTCATAAACTCTACTTATTGACTACCCTATGGTATAACCACCTAGACTAACACATAACTCTTAGTACCCATTATATACATATTGTGAACTAAACCCCAGAGTAAGGTAATACTCACTATAACCCACTCCTTACCTCAAGCTCTTTGAATTAGAGGGAGAATTTGTGCTTGGAGCACACTTGAGAAGATGCCACAACTCAATAGAGAGGGAGGAACCTAAAATCCATAAAATAAAGAGACAAACATTAAGCTTTTACCCACAATATTGAGGGAAATTTGTGACCCCCCCCCCCTTTCATGGTTTCTCTATGTTGATGCCTAAAGCTCCATGAGAGGAAGAGAGAGAGAAATTCGAATTCTTAAGGAGAGAAAGAGAAGAACAACATCAACAACCACTTACTTGGAGCAAAAAGGAAGGACTTGTGGATGGGCTTGGAGTGATCCTCTTGAGGATTGATTAATGAAAATGGAAGGTTTGGCGCCTTAAGAGAGAGAGGGATTCGAATATGGAAAGAAAGAGAAGAGAGAACGCTTTTAATTTTTCTGCACAGACCCACTTTAATCGATTAATAATCGATTATGAAGAATCCAACATTCTGGACTTAATCGATTAAGCTGCAGATTAATCGATTAAGTTGCAGAGTTTTCAGCACCCCGACTTTGAATGGCCATAACTTCTTCGTTACCCGTTGGATCTTCCTCAAATTTTAAGGCAAGCTTCCTTGCATATCCTACTTCACATCCAACGGTGGAATTTGTGTTTAGAGTTGTAAATCTTTTATTTTGAATTTCCTAATATAGGGTGTTTATAACACCAAAAACATTGCTTCTAATGCTCTTTTGTTCATCTTTCAACCTCCTTTTTGATGCCAATGCTTCTTGATTCCTTTATGGCATTCAAAGAACTCCTAATCCATCATTTTAAATCTTTTTTTTTAGAATAATCCTTACTTCCAAATCTTATCGTTATTCTAAATATTATTTGAATTAAAATTCGGGATGTGACAACATGAACATGTATTAGCCGAATCTCACATATATAATTTTGCAAAGATTAAATGCACAAACAAAACATACAATCATGGAATCATTTTCTTTATTCTAAGGCTAAAACCGAGAGCATGCAGTAAGGAAAATCAACAATTTTAATTCATTTTCAAAGCTTTAAATCAAACAACAACTTAAATCACAATTCACTTCAAAGGTTCACATGCATTTCCCTTTTAAATTCAATTATTTTATGCATATACTTTTTAAGTCCTTAGATTAAAATAATTCCATCATGCATGTATCCTAAATAAGGGACAAACTTAGCTCCTTACCTATTCCTAGGATGACCGAACATCATCATTGAAAAGGACATGGTTCTCATTCATTTTCAACATACATGAATCATAAAAATCACATCAAATTTTGTAAAACAACACCTTACATTATTTATTCACATCAACCTTCACAAAATAAATCTCAAGTTCATCATTTTATCAAAACAAAAATAAAGATTTAATTTTATTTTCATGGAAGTAACATGCATGTTCATAAAATCACTAAATCTAGCATTAATATACACATGCATTAACTTCTTACAAAATAAAAAGCATGGATCTTAAATAAATCAATCATGGCCGAATGGCCCTTTTATAAAACAAGACATGCTTAACATCAAACACTAGATCTAAACATATTTATTCTTGAAAATAATTTTAAAAACTTTGTTTCTTTAATTATCTTCTTAAAACCGAGTCATATAAAAAGAGAACACAATCTTTTTACTTGAAAATTAACATGCAACTAAAGGTCTTAGCTTTTCATTTATCAAACAAATATAATCACATACACATTTAGATCAACAACATGCAAGGCTAGAAACTTTAACTTTTTTACAAATTAAGCTTAAATCATAAATCAAACAAAAATAACCACATGCATACACTTTTCACAAAATAAGAACATGGATTTCATTTTTAATCAAACCATGCTTGAAATCATTTTAAACCTTACTTCTTTCATTATTTCCTTAAAACCGAATCAAACACAAAATAAAAACATGATTTTTCTCTTAAAAATTAACATGTAAACCAAAGATCTAAACATTTTTCACACATCAAATAAAAATAATTACATGCACACACTTAAATCAAATAAGAACATCACTAAACTAACATGCAAGACTAGGAACTTAAACTTTTTCACAAATCAAGTTTAGATCATGAATTTCCTTGTCAAATAATCACAAACAAGCACATAAATCACGGTTTGAAACAAGAAAATTAAACATGCAAGAAAGATTCATTTTAGGTTTTCACAAAAATCTTAGTTTACTTTAGATCTTTAAGTTTTTAGTTAGAAAAACATTAGATCTAACAAGAAAGACCTTAACCGAATCATCAAGCATAAGTTTAACATATTACAAATTATTTAAGTCCTTAAAGTCCAAGATCAAAGATGAAAAACACATAAGATCATCTTTAAACTTATAAAAATCAACATGCAAAGAAGAAAGAAATGAAGATCTATAAACTAAAAAGGAAAACTAAACTATTACAAAATCTTCTTCTTGATCTTCGGTTCCTACCATGAAAAGGGGTTGGCACTAGCTTTAACAATCTTGATCTACAAGGAATGGGACTTGGTTAGGCTTGGATCTCCTTCTTCTTCTTCTTCTAAAGCTCACGACCACCTCCTCCTCTCTTTCTTTCTATTTCTTATCTTTTTCTCTCTAAGAGTGTAATGAGTCCCTTAGAGAGGTGTTTAGTGTTGGTGGAAATGAGAAATGAATGGGGTGAAAATGAACTAAGGCACTCCTTATTTATAGACCAATCCACGAATTCCCCCTTTGCCCTTAAGTCTTGGTTTGGTCACACACTAAAGGGAGGGGCGGTTTTGGCATCACAAAAAGATGCATGGGTGGTGTTTATCAAAACCAAGGGGGCACAAGGTAGCATAGCTAGTGTTTTAGGGGTCATCTAGGTTTAAGTACTAGTTAGAAAATTGTTAGGGTTTTGCACTTGGTTTGGTTTGATTCTAACTAATTTCCCTCATGGTTATGGCTTGACTTAATACTTAAGCTTCTAGGAAACTATACCCCTAACATACACACACACACGTACATACATACACACACATATATACATACACACCGAAGCATACACATATACACATACAATTTACATTTTATCTTCTTAATCTTATTTATTCAATTTCATCAATTCACACGACAAGGCAATTAATTCAAAAATCACACTCACACAACAATTCTCATGTACCATACAGCAAACACACAATACACACACATGAAATAAAACATACATCACATAAAGATTTCAAGCCAAATCAATAAATTCAATAACATTTCCAAAATTCGTGTCTCTTAATTCTGAAAATAAATTTTTGTAAAACCACCCATAAAAATCTGAAAATTCCATTTTTAAAATCTACGTTTCAAGACGATCGTTTTGATATAAAGATCATGAAAATCCGAGTTACGGTTAAAAAGTTACAAATTTTTCAAGTTAACAGACCCAAAACTCCATTTCAAACAAAAATCTCTTTTTAGAAAAATCACAATTTTGCAAGTCATTTTCATTTCAACAAAAATGATTCACTTCTCTTTTATAAAAACATTTTGTTTATAAAATTCCATGAAAATCAACTCTTTATTTCTTATTCTCGTAAAGCACTTTTCCAAAAATCTTTTATAAAACAGAACTTCGGGGTTTATTTTAACAAATTTCGTTCTCGCACGTACGGGAAAAATGCGGGGTGTTACATAATGGAAAAAATGAAAAGTAATAACAAAGGTTGTAATGGAATATCAAGAGAAAGATGTTGAAAGGAGATGTGATTTGAATGGAGATGTGATCCTTTGTTTTTGTTTTGAATGAGACTAGTGTTGAGTTGAGCTTGCTCCTCCATTAGCGCTCATCAAAAAATGTGGTTTTTGAAAAAGGTTTTTGAAAAATATTTTTGAAAAGCTTTTTGTTAAAAGATACATTTTTTTAAAAAAAAAGTTTTGTGAACCAATCTTTTTGAAAAGGGTTTTGTGAAAAGATATATTTTTGAGAAAAGTTTTTGGAACTAATCATTTTGATAAAATTTTTGAAATGATATTTTGAGAAACTCTTTTTGAAACGGTATTTTTAAGAAAGTCTTTTTGTGATAATATTTTTGAGAAAGTCTTTTCGAAATAATATTTTTAAGAAAGTTTTATGAAATGACCCCTTTTGAGAAAAAGTTTGTGAAAACAATATTTTTGTGAATGTTTGTGAAAATAGATTTTTGTGAAAGTTTTTGTGAAGTGAAAGTACATTTTTGTGAAAGTACATTTTTGAGAAAATTTACGAAATGATATTTTGAAAAAGTTTTGTGAAGTGAAAATTTTGTGAAAATTATATTTTCGAAAAAGTTTTGCGAAAAAGTATTTTTGGGAAAAAGAGGAAATGAGTTTTGAGAAAGTGGATGAGATGAGATGAGAAAGATTGTGAAATGAAAGGCTATGTGATGAATTGGGGAACAGATTGAACGATTAGTGGTCGGAACTCGTTGAAGGGATGCACTAAGGATGAGGCGACCGTTAGGATTAAGAAGTTAAATAAAACCTTAAAGCTTTTAAAACTTTAAAAGACTATCAAAAGACATGAATAACGCAGTGATGTATGAGTGTGTGTCGAAGTAGTGGAGAGGAAGGAACCATAAGTATCTGCGGATACTTAGGAGGAGATTGCATTAGGGGAGGACGATGAAGGTGAAACGTCAAGAAGTCTAGAGTACCTTTCTAGGCAGAACGGACTCCACATGTGGTATACGAACGTGGTAGGGACTGGGTTCAATGCCGTGGTAAGTTCTGCACTCGAGACTAGAATTGTACTGTCGCCCCCTAGATTGCAAATCTTGAACAGTGAGAGGGACTGGAGTGGGGCATTTGTGATTGCCATTGTGAGTGAGACAGTGTGCCTTGATTATGTATATGAATTGAATTGAATTGAATTGATTTGAGGCTGAGTCCTCCTGGTCTGGGACCAATTGTTGTGAGACAGCTGTCGTGCCCGCACGGTAAAGGTCCTGTACTCCTGTTTGCTTCCGACTAGGTTTGGATGGATGACCGAGGAGATTTAGACGTGAGAGCCGTTTTTCCTCAATGATGTTTGTTCCCCTCATCATTGAGTGAACTGAGATGATAAGACTTAATAAACTTAAAGATTCGAAAAAAGGAAAGTACAGTAATGATATTAAGTTTTGAACAAGACTTGAGAAGTGAGAATAAGATGGTGTTTATATGATGATGATTATGTTTGTTGATATGTTTTGTATGTTGTTATTGCTTTATCTTAATATTTGCCTATCGTAAATCCACATAGTCGACATTACATGTTTTGGGTAGCTCACTCTCTCGTACTTCTGCTTCGTATTGGGAAAAATTCTGTATGGTCTTTAGATGGAAAACATAATGAAGTTCCAGCTCATTCGGGAGATAGGAGAATCTCCATTGAAGGGAGACAATATAACTATGACTGGCCGTGTCATAGTCTATCTTGAGATGAAATGACGAAGAAAGGAAATCATGAAGAGACTGTTAGCTCGTGAGAAGGAGGAGAAGAAAGCACGACGCGTCCCCATGGAAGAGACTTCTGAGGAGATTGATGAGGATGACTATGCTTGCGACCAGAGAGCTTGATCTACCAGATTCAGAGTTCGATGGCGAGTATTAGAGTAGATGACTAGAGGTTAGGTAATTCCCCTTCAGAGTTTTGTAATCCATTGCAAGTTCTTAGTATCCTGGCTCTATCATGCTGTAACCCCAACTGAATTCATTTTCATTATCGATGTTTTGGAATTAAGTTGAATGGGCTGTTAATTTGAAAAGAAGTTTTGGAAAAACAAGTTTCAAGGTGCGGTGTCTTGTGACATCTCGGTTTGGAACTTGAAAGGTTTTATACAATGTGAGAACAGGAGTTTTAAAATGTAACTATGTTTTGAAAACCCAAATGTTCTCATCTTGTGTAATACTCGTTTAAAAAAAAAAAAAAAATTGGCCCAAATTTTCACTATATCTAGTTTAAGTAACAATGGTTTTCAAGTTGCCAAATCGGGGTGTTACACATGATACCACACAATCATATTCAAGCATTTTTATCTTGTAATGCATCTACATGTATGCATGCTCGTCTCACATGTCCATCCGATCTCTAGATTATATTCTATCTGAATTCAATCTCTGAATTCTATTATTTTGTATACAATTATTGGATTTCCTTTTATCATGTCATTCTCCATATCATGTCACACATTTCCTCATCGCTCCCTCACACTCATGGGAAAGACAGTCGGTAGTAAGTGTCTTGCAACCAAAGCTTGCCATAATACTTGGTCAATTTCTATCCAAGTACAACCCTTCTCAATTACGGCTCTAGCACAGACCACCCTCAACCGGCCCCTGAAATGACCAAATGGCCGATAGAATTTATCATGGTTGATGCAGAATGATTCGCCAACAAGGGTAGCTAATCCTGTAACACCCTGTTTTTCTTTTAAAGGAAAAACTGACATTTAAAAAAAAAGAAAATTTCAAACATATTTCTTTAGTACAAAAAATGTCCTTTTACAACTTTCGTAACACACGCGGGGTTTACACAATATAATACGTTTTCAAATATTATAATACAGTTCCTTTCTTTCCCTCGTTTTTTCACTGCGAACCTTGCTCCTTCAACTATCCAGGTTTTCCTAAAATATTAACCACACGGGAGTGAGTCATTTTATACTCATTTTATACACTCTAAGCAAAGGGATCGACAGGATCCTCAACAGAATCAAATTTAGTTCCCATTTAGCATTTTTCCACATATAAATATCAAATTCCACATTTTTCTCAAGAACAACATTTAGTAAGTCCAAACATTTCATCATATCAAATCTGTAACATCCCGAAATTTTATTCCAAGCTTAATTAGATTAAATCCGAGTTAGAACTAATGATAATCAGAAGAGTAAGCTGGGATTTAATGAAGTATTCATGGCTAAATTGTATAAAAGAGTTATGGGAAATGTCTTAGAGTTGGAAACCACCAAAATATGAAAATCCAGTAGGGAAATCGATTACCTTGGGGAGATAATCGATTACCAACTCTTTGTGAAAAGACCTAAAAATGAATTAAGTGAAGTAATCGATTACCTACATTCTATGAGGTGCCACATAACTAGAAATTCAAGGATGTACAGAATTACCAGGTGGGGTAATCGATTACCACTCGTACAATCATAAAAAAAAATAGAGCCATGAGAGCCACACAAGTTGAGGCTCCTTGAAGAAGCTTCTCTTCCCAACCACACAATCACGAAGCTTCTTGGAGAAGCTTTCCATACCAACCAAACATTCATTTCTCATGCAAACAAAAAGAAAATAAGACACAACAACAACAAACACTTCTCATTCTTCTTCATCATTCTTCTTTCTTGCTCAAGGAAGCTAAGAAGCACATCATCATCATCCTCTCATAAACCCTAGAATCCAAGCACACTCATCATTAAGAACATCATCCCCATCATCATCATCAAACCCTAATCAAGAATGCAAGGTCAAGCTCGATAGCACCATCATCACCCCCACACCACACGACCTCCACCCTCACCATCACAAGGAAACTTCATCTTCCCATCATCATCAACAACACACGCCACTCTCTCTCCTCCCTTCTCTCTTGGAGTTTCAAAGCACACCCCCTATGGAGGACCACACACACACACACACAAGCTTCCTTCATCTCAAGGCTAAGTAGAATCAAGCTCTCTCCTTCTCATTCTCCTTCCTAGGCAAGGGTTTCAATCATTGGCTAGTAGCTTTGCTAAGGGCTTAAGGAAGTTCATAAAAATCAGGTCTAAGGAGCTAGGGCACAAGAGGAAAGTGTTGGAAATCAAGCTTTCCCAACGATGTAAAGAGTTATGCTAGAAGGTGTTTAGAAGATGGTTTTGATGATTACAAACAACAAGTGCATACATGCTCATTCAAGCTCATTCAAGCTGTGCTTCATGATTATCAAGCAAATAGGTTTTTGTATACCTTTGCCCATAGGAAAAATTGTAAGGTAATGAATTTTTATTTCAAGTGTTATGGCCAAATGAGTTTTTCAGTTTAAGGAGAAGAAAAAGAGTTTTAAGTGAAAAATCAGTTTTAATCTTAGTTTCTGTGTAAATGCATGATGAAACAACTCTGGACAATTTTATTTAAGTTACGAAAATCTATTTTTACAAGTTCATGAGAGGATAATCGATTACCTTCTCAAAGTAATCGATTACTTTTGTTGCATCGTAGAAAAACCAGAGTGTGAATAATCGATTAGGTGAACTTGAATAATTCATTACTTTTTTAAAAAGAGTAATCGATTACCTAGATCATGTAATCGATTATCAATGTTGTATCATACATTTTCCTAAGGCAGAGTAATCGATTACTGCCTTGAAGTAATCGATTACATGATGTTGCATCATACAAAAATCAGAGTCTCTGTAATCGATTATTAGATAAGTGGTAATCGATTATATGAGTTGCATCATATACTAAACAGGAGTGAAGTAATCGATTACTTGCTATGATGTAATCGATTATTTGTTTTTCAAAAGAATTTCAAAGTTTCCATTTTTAAAGGGATAATCGATTATATTCCTGAAGTAATCGATTACCTGAAATTTCATTGAAAAACGTGTCAGAATCATTTTGATTTATTTCCAGATTTGTTTTTACCTGATTGATTCTGATTTATTTTCAAAATTCGAAATTGATTTTATTTTTGAAATATTTCCTTATTTGTTTTGAGAATTAAATCTTGGATTTATTTTCTAAATCTTTTTTATTTGGTTTTGATTTTAAAACTTATTTTATTTTATTTCTTAAATCTTTTTTATTTGATTTTTATTTCTAAATTAACTTTTTTTTTTCAAAATCATTTTACGGTCCTACATTCTTCTTTTGATGATCACACGTTTTCTCTTCTTCTTCTTCATCATCTTCAAGCTTTTCACGTTCATATCTTTTGAGAAGAAAACCTTTTGGCCATAGTACTTGTGATTTAATTTTAGCGCCATTAGAGCTTAATTGTTGTATCAGTGTTGCTTAGAACACACCATTGTTAGAGAGCCTTATATTGTTATATCCGCACTAGTAAGAGTGCACTATAGGTCTTGTACCAATCACTCATATTGTAACCGTTGTTGTAAAGGGGTGTGTTACCCTTAGAGACTAGGGAGTGAATCTCCAAGTTCGGACGTGTGGCGTTCGAGTTGTATAGGGTGAGGAACCCTTGTGTTTGGGTAGTGCTAGACAAACGGTGGCTCACCTAGTAGTTAGGCTATCTGGGGCATCTAGGAAGGGTCTTCCTAGTTGTTGTTGTTGAGGTCCCTAGCGAACGGAGGTTCCTAGTAGCGTGTGGGGCGCTCTGGTTGTAATTGGGGGACGCGAGACGTTCTTTGGTTATAATTGATAAAGGCTCAAGTGGGTCGCTTGGGGACTGGACGTAGGTCTTTCGCTGGAAAGGCTGAACCAATATAAAAATCTCCTGGTGCAAATCTCTCTTACCATTATCTCTTTATTTTTCGTTATTGTTGTTGCATGTGCGTTGTTGTTATTATCATCTCTCTTGCAACGTAACGATTATTTTCTTAATATATTAATTTAATTGTTTTAAATTAATTAGCGCGGTAACGGTTTTCGTTGTTAATAATTTAATTCGTATCTGCGCGTATTAGTTTTCATATTAGTATTATTATTATCAGCTTCCGCGTAATCGTTTTCATAGTTATAATAGTTTTCCGCTGCAAATCTCTTTAAATTTGTTGAAAACGATTTAATTCGAATATTTTCCAATGTTTTCGTAAACACCCAATCCCACCCCCCCGGGTGACTGTTGCCAATCCTAACAGAATGTCAAGGTTTCAAGATTCCCTTACCTCTCTCCACTTTTGAGGTAAGGAGTGGGTGTTACCCTAACCTTGGGAATAGTTTCTAATTTGTTCATAGTGATTACTGTAACAGCCCGATTTTCGTAACTCAAAAATAACCAACTTTTATTCACTTAAGTTGCAAAAATGAGACCAATTTTTTTTTTTGTAAAACATTGTTGAAGTGTTTGAACACATTATTGAAAAGTTATTGATGTTCTTCAACACTCTTTTTCGAAAACCGAGTTGTTACTAAAAATCTGTTTTCATAAAACTTTCGTTTTCATAAAAGAACTTGGTTTCAAATCATCTTGACAGTTTTCAAAAACTTTACATGAGTTACTTTGCAAAAGATGTCACTAATACAAAATACATTTTTCAGACCTGTTCCGAACCATTTTTTAGACTGGTTCCGAACCGGTCTTAAAGCCCCTGTTGCTAAAAATACATGTTAAATGAGACCAGTTATAAACCGGTCTTTTTTATATTAACGAGACTGGTTATTAACCGCTCTGATTTAAATTTTTGAAACAGTCTGAATAATTATTTTGAACCGGTCTGAATAATAATTTTGAACCGGTCTTAATTATTCTTTGAACCGATCTGAATAATAATTGTGAACCGGTCTGAATAATTCTTTGAACCGGTCTGAATAATTCTTTGAACCGGTCTAAATAATTCTTTGAACCGGTCTGAATAATAATATTGAACCGGTCTGAATTATAACTTTGAACCGATCTGAATAATACTTTTGAACCGGTCTGAATAATTCTTTGAATCGGTCTGAATAATAATATTGAACCGGTCTGAATTATAACTTTGAACCGGTCTGAATCATAATTTTGAACCGGTCTGAATAATTCTTTTAAATCATTACTTTAACTACAAATTCCGAATTAATTGTTGAACCGGTCTGAATTATTATTTTGAACTGATCTGAATTTGAATTATTTTTTGAACCGCTCTGAAATATTATTTTGAACTTATCTGGATTAATTTTTTAACCACTCTGAATTATTATTTTGATCGCACGCATCTTTGCAAGAATTAAGACATGCACCGTTATGAAACAAGAGGCAATTAACAGAAATGAAACATGCTTATATATATGCATATACTAATTAATTGTTTATAATATATGTACAGCCTTTATATAGTATTGTTGGAAGCTAAATCTTGAATTACCAGGTCATAATGTCAACAAAGTAGGCGCTTGATAATAATAATAATAATAATAATCCCATAATATATATCTAAATAAAGCTTGCATCGTTCACCAAAAAATAGTTAAAGCTTGCATCATCATTTTCCACATCACATGTGCACAGCGAAAGATAGTGATACCTGCATAAAAAAAAATAATGGATGACTGATGTAACAAATTAAATGCTTTGTCATACCAAATGACACTTAGAAATTATATGCTTTGTAACAAATTGTTCACTAGTACAACTTGAATAAGAAGTATGAAGTTAACATAGCCTATGAGTGTAGTAATCTTACATCATGATATCAAAATAAAAACAGAAAAAGCTTTATATTTTCATTGAAGTATATATCTCATGATATAAAATACCACTAGAGATTCTAAGAAAAATGAATATTTTTTTGCAACACAAAAAGGATATATGTACCTGAAGCGAAAAATTTCTTGTTACTGCTTGATAAAACTTTGCCTAACATCATGTTTGATTAGTAGTTGACATAAATGCAAGGAAGTCATCTTTGCAAAGTTGGGTTGCTAGCAACATTTAACAACTACTATATCAACCATTATCTTTTGCCTAACATTCTAAACCATAAAAATCAGACAATTGTGAAAATAAAAAGACCACCTTCAATAAAAGGTATCTTCCACTATGAGGTTGAAGAATACAGTCTAAATACTATGGCATATTGAAAATAAAAGGAATGCTATGTCCAGACCATCTAAGTCATATATACACGACATATTGATTATACTGTCATTCATGCAAACATGAGAGCTTAACTCTAATATTCTGCTGACCAAGAAATGATGAGTTCAATCATTTATTTAGAAAGCAAAATTTGGAAATGAAGTGAATTTTATGTGGTTCAGGACATACATATCAGAATGAAAAATTGTATATTGCTTGGCATACAAATTGGAAGATATGTGTGAGGATAAAATAGCAAAGAGAGGACAAAAAAATTGTTAATTAATTGAATTTGATATCACATTCTTCTCAGGGACATCATATTGTCCCAACTTATTTGGGAGGTATGAAAGAAAAGCCTGTTTGCAATTCATTCTCAGTTTAACAACTATTGATAACATAAATCAATTTATCTTTTCTCTCATTGGATAAAAAAAAATACAGTCAACCCAAAGGAACCAACTAAGCTCCTCTTTACTGCAGAATGTATGCAAGAACCAGTAATTTTGAGCATGGGTTCAACTTCAATATAAATAAAGAGGGAAAAAAAAGATAACCATTTTATTCTAAGGGGATGGTGGAATATTATCTCTAGTTTCAGACTTTCAATTCTAGCTGTACATGGACCCTGCAGACACAATTTAATACAAGATCTGAGCTAGACCTTTTTTTTATGACTTTTGCATTACTGCTAGGATAAATTAAAACATAAACAATAATGGTGATTTCAATTATGTGGCTGATACAAGAAATCAATCAGCTATAAGTTAACTATATTTTCAGTACTCACTTGGTGCAATCCGTGTTCTCCCAGCATCAATTGTCATATGGGTGGGTAGCTTCAGAGATTTAGCCCTTTCCTGAAATATTAAACACCAATCTTAATAAGAACAACAGAAACAGAAAGTACCACATGCTCCAATTATCCAGCTCACAACTCACAATAGTACTACCAGCTAATCAATTACTAACTACAAAATTCAAAAACCATGTCTAACATCAAAGAACATTCACATGCAACCAAATACTAAGAGTCATTGCTAGCAAGAAAGCAGATACTTAGGCATTAGCATCCTTCCACTAAAAGAAAAGAGTGAAAAGAGAGCCAAAAAGTTGCAAAAAGAGTTTGAGGAACCAACTATGAATAAACATGAGCAAGCATCAGATTGGTACCAGTGGAATTAATTGCAAAAGATCATGTACATATAAACTAGGCCAAAAACAGGGCATACAGAGTCAGAAACAGAAAGTTAAACTTGCCTTTGTAGTTGCAACTACTTATTGATAAAAAGTACAATTTCAAGTCACATAAGAGATTCATATAGACTAAATAAAATTTGTAAATCCAATTTTAGAAATTTATAAAATAATACCAAGGCAGAGAAAATACAATTATTAATTATTAATTAAAATCAAACAGTAACAACAAAAGGAAGAGAAAATAGAATGACTTTTCTTGGTGAACCATAATTCTGATAAAGTCATCAAGATTATATGATGGCTAATTCAGAATCTGTTAAACACTGTTACTATAAGTCTATAACTTGATCAGGTCCTTCATTTGCTCTAATTAAAGACATATTCTCTTATGCATGAAATTTAGAAGCTGCTGCAATAGTAATAGTAAAGTGTGCACTCTACACCCATCAATTAGAAACTAGTTCAGTTGATTAAGAAGCAAACCAATCCAATGAAAATCACAATCTAACTATTTAATACCTGGCTAATCAAATTAATATTGATTTTAATTGATTAAAGGGCTTCCAAAAGCAAATTAGTCGTTTAGAACAGAAAAACAAAAAATCTAACCACACAACTAAAATAATGGATTCAAACTCGGATTACCAACAACACCGCATCAAACCTCAAACTCTTAACACTTGTCTTCATTCAAACTGTGAATCAAATGAAAGTAATATTACTAAATAGAAGTATAAACCAGAATCATAGGAAACTCAAAATCATACTCAGACTCTAAACATCACATAGACAAAGACTAAAGAGACCGGAAACAAAATTGAAGCACAAACTTGAGATCCAAAATAGAAGTGCTAAAGTGTATACCTCTTTAACAGCAGGTTCTTCACTAGGAGGTGGACTTGATTTTACCGATAGTGGCACATTCCCTTGCACTGTTGATGGTGAAGGAACAACATCATGTGGTGGTGATAATACTATTGAGCTTGGGGATATAACAAGCCCTGAAAGAACATAAAGAATATCAAATACAGATACTAAAAGGGGCATTTAACAATTAGTAAGAGAAAAAAAACTAAGAAATTGAACACATTATGATTGATATTTGGATTTTGATATACCATCTGGATCTGATGGTAAGCTTGGTGCATTGCTTCCACCATATTCTCCATGATGGATAGGCCCGAGTGCTTCTACTGTATAGGAGGAATGACAGGAAGGAATGCTGATGATGGAGATATAATAGACCCTTCAAGAAGATATTATCAGTTGGAATGCCCAAAGTTCCATGGGAAAAAGGGAAGAAAAAATTCAATTTTTTTATCAACAAACTCAAAATTGTCAAATCAAACAGCAGATCAATGATGCAAGCATTGGACTCACGTCAGAAATAACCTCTCCAAAATTAAACATTTTGGAAGCTTGGTGTTTATTTCAGAAATCTTATTCTGGTTGATTTTGAAGTTTGTCTGGATAATCAAATTTGAAACAATTGTAAAAGATATCTATCTGTCTGTCCAATTGAGAACAAAATTCTGAAAGAATATTCTTCTACATCTATAAATTTCAAGACTGCAGGCCATCAAAATGTTAAAGGAACACACTAGCTTCCAACAATGGGTGACTATTGAGGGATGAGAAATCAATCCACAGGCAAAAAAGTATCCTCATTAAAAGAACCTCTATGTGTTAAAATGATTATGGGAATTAGTGAATTACAACCAAAAACCAGTACAATCTATAAGCAGTTATTTGCAATTTTGTACCCTTTACAGAGAAAAGTTCCACATATAAAGCAAGTATAAAACATACAAGGCAGGACTAGCTGAATTAACAAAATCAGTAAATCTCAGTCACCTACATTGTTCTAACTTCTAAGCAACCAATGTCCCTGGCACTAATCTTCTAACATCGTGTTAATCTCATAATAGCAAGAGTGGAGAGTGTGGTAAATCGTAATGGTTTCAAAACCCGGCAGCAGCTTACATTATCTTCAATAAATAGTATATACTAAATAAAATTAGAGTTTGTTAGCAATGCAAGTGGACAACAAATAGAAGATATTTGATGCTTCATTCATTAAGCCTTAGCTATAAACCTTATGTAATTTTTCCTCATACTAAGGTATGATTATTTAAACCAATAATTTTGGTTGTAAAATTGAGAATAATGTTTAGGCTCCCTGTGATAAAAATTACAGTAACAATGATGCTAGAGAAGAATTCTGAAGATACCTTTGGATCCTTGAACTGCCACAGCAAAACCAATGATGCAGAGGTTCACCAGCTGCAGCGTTAGAGCCAAAACCAACCTCATCCCATACCAATCTCCAAGACCAACAACCTACCTCCTCAGTGGTGATTCAGAAGAAAAATAGAGTAACAAATGACAGACTTTGAAGATGGTAACTTGAAGCAAGAACAAATGGAGACTAAGAGAAAGAAGTAGGCCCACATTCAGTGACACCAAAGCAATGAGAAGGCAGTTTTTGGAACAACCCAGACTTGTTTTTGGTGAAAAGGACAAGACCAGAAACATGTGTTTGTTGAGAGAGTTGAGAACATGTTATGGAGATGGCAGAGTTTGGAAATTTCCATGGGAGTGGTAAAAGTTTAACTAATTTTCAACTGAAGTTGGTAAAGTTAAGTTAAAAAAATCATACAAAGCTTAAAGAATAAAACATGCACATTCATAATAATCTAGACACACTTAAAGAAAAATATATACTAGTATGCCAACCAACCAACCTTAGATGTTGTGTACGGAATTCAATGTTATGCAATGCTTCATAAATAGTCTTTTCAATGTTATGCAATGTTGTTATATTTTGCAAAAAAAAAAATTGACAGTGAAAATATTAATAGAATAACCACTTTTTAGAATAAATAAATCACATTTGTATTGTGGCAACTGATTATAAACAAATACGAAAAAGTCTATCAAAGCAAGCTTCTACAATAAAATCTGTTCCATGCATGTTTTGAACCAAATAATTATCACTGAACCCAGTATGAACTTTTCTTCTACGATGTTCTCATATTAATGTTGTAGGAGTTGAGGGTCAATGATTTAGATAAGCTAGGATGAAGAAATAAATTAATAACTTCTACCAACTAGATTCATGAGAATATGAGCTTTACCTGTAATTAGAGGATGATGCCCTTCTTGTTGTTGTCCCCTCATTGCTAGTGGATTCCAACTCCGCTCCATTGAGAAGGGAAGGATTCCTCCGGGTCTCGTACCGGAACTTCTCTGCGTAGTTCCTATATCCTCGTACGGTGACTTGCCCCAGATGCGACTCCAGGTTAGCTCCACTGAGTAGATGTTCCGGATCGGGAATCACGATCTGGGAATAGCCGATCCATACCCAGCCGTATTGGGAACGCTTCCATCCTCGTCCATACTTGCTCCATGTGGTGACATCCAGGCGATACTCCATCTGCTCGTTGAGATATCAGCATCACCGATATGCCAACGAACAGGAGAGAGTAAGCGATCCGAACGACGTATCGTCGACAGTGTGGAATTACGATAGGCAAGATAGAAGGACCATACAAACATACCATACAGCATACAACCACACAACAATCAAGCATAATTTCAATATCACTATTATTAGTCTTACTGTCCTTATTATTATTATTATCCTTCAATTTCTTTCTAAATTTAATTTCACTTCTCTTAATTATTCTTTCTTTCTCAACTCAGAACTTTTCTATTCCAATCTTATCAATTCATCTCCTTACTTTACTTGGGAAATCATAAGATATCGTCGGGAAATTCATTCCGTTCTCGGCTATCACTCACGTCTACATCTCCTCGGTCATCCACCCAACCTAGTCGGAAGCAAACAGGAGTACAGGACCTTTACCGTGCGGGCACGACAGCTGTCTCACATACTATTGGTCCCAGACCAGGAGGACTCAGCCTCAAATCATATCATATCAGTTCATTTCATATAATCAAGGCACACTGTCTCAACTCACAGTGGCAAACAAGATGCCCCACTCCAGTCCCTCTCACTGTTCTAGATTTGCAATCTAGGGGGCGACAGTATGTTTCTAGTGGGCCCGCAGAACTCACCACGGCATTGGACCCAGTCCCTACCACGTTCGTACGCCACATGTGGAGTTCGTTCTGCCTAGAAACATACTCTAGACTTCTTGACGTTTCACCGTCATCGTCCTCCCCTAATGCAATCTCCTCCTAAGTATCCGCAGATACTTATGGTTCCTTCTTCTCCACTACTTCGCACTCTCATACCTCACCGCGGATGTCTTTTAAGTCTTTTATCTTTTAATTATCCTAAGGTCGGCCCATCCTTCATGCAACCCTTCAATGAGTCCCGACCACTAACTTGGCACAACCTTTCTCTCATCATTCTCACATGGCGCAGAGCTGGGATCACATCAACAAACTCGCATCTCATTTCTCAATCTTCCTCTCAAGATCTTATTTCATAATCTTTTCTCAAAACGACCTTTTCAAAAATATCATTTCACAAAACTTTTTCGAAAATATCATTTCACAGTATTTTCTCAAAATGCCATTTCAAAAACTTTCACAAAGTCTCTTTTCACAAAAATATTGTTTTCATAAACTTTTTCTAAAAATGTCATTTCATAGAATTTTCCCAAAAATATTATTTCAGAAAGACTCTCTTTAAATACCATTTCAAATACTTATCAAAAGATTGTTTCCCCCAAAAGTTTCCTCAAAAATGTATCTTTTCACAAAACTCTTTCAAAAAGGTTGTTTCCCAAAACTTTTCTTAAGACATATCTTTTCACAAAACTTTTAAAAGAAAATCTCTTTTCATAAGCCTTTTCAAAAAGAAATCTCCGTTCACAAATCTTTTCTCGAAAATCTCTTTTCACAAACCTTTTAAAAATCTCTTTTCAAAAATCTTTTTCAAAAACCTCTTTTCAAAAACCTTTTTCAAAATCACATTTTTGCTGAGCGCTAATGGAGGAGCAAGCTCAACTCAACACTAGTCTCAGTCTAAAACAAAAACAAAGGAGCCCAGCTCCGCTCAAATCAGATCATTCTTTCCCAGCTCTGGCTCATTCTCCACATTATCATTCATTCTTTCCCCACTCTCAATTCTTCATCTCTTTCTATTCCACCTTATATCTTTTCATCATTATTCCTTTCTCTTATATCTTTACTTTCCTTAACTTACTTATCTCATTTTCATTTTCTTATTCAAGACGTAACAGACGTCCATCAACATATTATTCAACAGCAATAAATATCATTAGGCAGAATAAAAGCAATAAACATAAACATGCTATCAATCATACAAACATCACACAACAACGATGTGGTCATTGTCACCTTCGTATAAGTGGCCACACAACACAAACAATTGCCACTATACTACTGACTCCGAACCACTTAGTTCCGATCTTTGAGATGATACGGAACGTCCTAATAAATCACCAAACTACCACGGTGTCTTAGGAAAGCTTCTCTCTCACCTGAGGTCCAGCAATTTAATGCGTACCGTCGCCTCGGATCCTTTGTGCTGCCGGCTGCCCCAGTCTGTAACAGCCCGATTATTATCAGTCTTATCATCATTATTCTTATCTTTCATTATCTTTTCAAACTTAATTTCTTTCCTCATATACATTCTTTCTTTCTCAATCCTGTTCCTTCTCATGCTCATGATTTCCTCTTACGCAATATCATCAGATACTCATATCGTTCTTGATTATCACTCACGTCTACTTGTCCTCGGTCATCCACCCAACCTAGTCGGAAGCAAATAGGAGTACAGGACCTTTACCGTGCGGGCACGACAGCTGTCACACATCAAATGGTCCCAGACCAGGAGGACTCAGCCTCAAATCATAATCATATCAATTCATATACATGGCACACTGTCTCACTACAGTGGCAAATAAGATGCCCCACTCCAGTCCATCTCACTGTTCTCGATTTGCAATCTAGGGGGCGACAGTATATTTCTAGTGGGCCCGCAGAACTTACCACGGCATTAGACCCAGTCCCCACCACGTTAGTGCGCCACATGTGGAGTTCGTTCTGCCTAGAAATATACTCTAGACTTCTTGACGTTTCACCGTCATCGTCCTCCCCTAATGCAATATCCTCCTAAGTATCCGCAGATACTTATGGTATCTTCCTCTCCACTACTTCGCACTCTCATACCTCACCGCATATGTCTTTTAAGTCTTTTATCTTTTTAAGTATCCTAAGGTCGGCCCATCCTTTGTGCAACCCTTCAATGAGTCCCGATCGCTAACTTTGCACAACTTTCTCTCATCATTTCTCACATAGCACAGAGCTGGGATCACATCAATGAATTCTCAACCAGAATCTCATTCACCAAATTCATTTCACCATTTCTCTTAACAATCCCATTCCGCAATTGTTTCTCAAAACCATCTTTTCACAAACTTTCTCAAATGCCATTTTATAAACTTTCACAAAAACTCATTTCATAAACCTTTTCATAAAATTCCCTTTTGTACATTTTCTCAAAAATCTAGTTTCACAACCGCTCACAAATCTCATTTCACAAAGTTTCTAAAATCTCCTT
Organism: Crotalaria pallida; assembly: GCA_037953625.1. Taxonomy (NCBI): domain Eukaryota; kingdom Viridiplantae; phylum Streptophyta; class Magnoliopsida; order Fabales; family Fabaceae; genus Crotalaria; species Crotalaria pallida. The sequence continues at coordinate 86,583,211 of CM075649.1, forward strand.
TCACAGCCTTCCACAGAACTTCGTTTCAAAAACTTCTTTGAAAATACTTTTTATAATATTTCTCAAAACCTCTGTTCAAAACATTTTCAAAAGAATTTCTTTTCACAAACCCTTTCTAAAAGTTTCCTTTTCCCATTTTCTACAAAATCTCTTTCAAAAATCTCTTCGAAAATTTCCTTTCTGTAACAGCCCGATTTTCGACAACCGAAATAATTGACTTTCATTTGTTAATGTTGTAAAAATGAGGCCAATTTTTTTTTTGAAAGCGTTATGAAGGTTCTCCATCCCTCTCCTTCGAAAACCGAGTTGTTACGTGAAATCACAACTCACTTACTTTATTTTCAGAAAACATGTTATCAAGAAAACGGTTTGTTTCAAATTGAATAAATTCATTCATTTCTTCAAAAGAACTTAAACATGTTCATAAAAGTATTCTCACGTTTCATAAAAGTCGGGCATGCTTCAGAATAATTGAAGTACAGCAATAGTTCATCACTTAGGTAATCCTAAAATAAGAACAACAACTTAATCTAACTCTATTATTGGCTCCCTCTTCCTATCAAAGATGATTGGTTCCAGCTTCTTCTTCTTCCTTGCGGGTGCCTTTGTTCCAGAGGATGATGCGACCGCGTTCATGGGCTCTCCTTCGGTGTTCGGTTTAAGTTCCACTCCGAATAGCTTCACTGAGTTCTCTTTCCCTTGAATCCGAGGCGGCGGTTCAGAGCCGTGACACATGTAGGATATGCTTCCCAAACAAGAACTAGGTGCAGATCCACCCAACTTATGTTCCGAGTCTTCGATCACCAACTGAGCACATCCCGACTATGCCCATCCTCGACGTATAGTTTTCCATCTGCGTCCCTTATGTGGCCAAGTAACGATCTCCAAACGACGATCCATCTGCCCGTTGGAATACCAGCGACACCGATGTACCAACGAACAGGAGAGAGTAAGCGATCCGGACGCGTAGCGTCGACGGTGTGGAATTACGGTAGGAGAAATAATAGGACACACACAACAATACACAACATACACACAAGCAAACATACTGTTATCATTATCCGCAATCCCTATTTATTTCATCTTATTACTATTACTTCATACTTCTCCTCTCTTGATCCTCATTCTTTTCACAAATCTCAATATCTTTTCCACATCGTCCATTCTCAATCTCTTATTCATTCTATGCACTTACTGGACTCTTACTCTCATAAGGCTACTTAGTGTTTTATTGAATTATAACCCTCGATGATCGGGTGAGTTAAAGGATCATCGAGGTACGCGTTTCTTTCGTAGTTAGCACTCACATCTCAAGTCTACATCTCCTCGGCCAACCATCCACCTAGTCGGAAGCAAACAGGAGTACAGGACCTTTACCACGCGGGCACGACAGCTGTCTCACACATAAATGGTCCCTGACCAGGAGGCCCAGCCTCAATAATATCAATTTATAATAATCATGGCACACTGCCTCGCAGTGGCAAAACACAATGTCCCGTTCCAGTCCCTCTCACTGTTCTCGATTTGCAATCTATGGGGCGACAGTATTGTTATAGTGCGCACGCAAAACTTACCACGGTATTAGACCCAGTCCCCACCACGTTAGTGCACCACTTATGGAGTTCGTTCTGCCTATAACAATACTCTAGACTTCTTGACGTTTCACCGTCATCGTCCTCCCCTAATGCAATCTCGTCCTAAGTATCCGCAGATACTTATCGTTCCTTCCTCTCCACTACTTCGGGTTAACTCTCATGACTCACCGCGTTCGCTGTTAATGTCTTTTAAAATCTTTTATCTTTTTAGTTAACCTAACAGTCGGCTCACCCTTCGTACATCCCTTCAATGAGTCCCGACCACTAACTTTGCACAATCTTTTTCTCATGGCACAGAGCTGGGATCACATCAACAAACTCACATTCCCTTTCATCAATCTTCCTTTTTACCATCCTTCTCAAAATCTCAATTTCACTATTCTTTAAAAACTTTATTTCTCGTCTTCTCCAAAAATACTCTCTCTAAGGTTTTCACAAAAATCAACTTTCACCAACACTCACAGAATATTGTTTCAAAAATAACTCCCCAAAATGTCATTCCCAAAACTTTATCAAAAGGGTTGATTCACAAAACTTTCCTCAAAATCATGTCCTCCCATAAACTTTTTCAAAAGAGATCATTTCATGAAATTTCCTTTGAAAACATTGTTTCACACTTCTTCAAAAATCTCCTTTCAAAAGAAAGTCTTCCCAGAATTCCATTTCAAAAACCTTTTTCAAAAATATTTCCTTTCACGACTCTTTATAACATTTCTTTTCACAAATCTTTTCAAAAATTCCTTTTTCAAAAACCCTTTTTGAAAATCACACTTCCTTTGCTGAGCGCTAATGGAGGAGCAAGCTCAACTCAACACGAGTACCCAGACTAAAACCAAAAACCAAGGAGCCCAGCTCCACTTACTTCATATCTCATTCCAACAATTAACATCACTCTCCCCAGCTCTGGCTCATTCTCATCATTACCAATTTCTCTCCAGTCAATTCTTATCTCTTTTTCCCCATCACTCTCTTATCTCTTTCATAATTCTTTTATTAATATACCATGACTTTCAATTCCTCACTCCCTCAACTCTTTCATTTAATCTTTGTTTCTTTATTCAGGACGTAATAGACGTCCATCAACCATTTACTTATCATAATCAATAGCGATAAACAATATCAATCATAAACAACTAAGAGCATGCTATCAACACACACAAAATCACACAATAACATTGTGGTTTTTGTCACCTTCGTATAAGTGACCACACAAAACAAACAATTGTCACTTATACTACTGACTCCAACCACGTAGTTCCGATCTTTGAGATGATACGGAACGTCCTAATAAATCACCTAGCTACCACGGTGTCTTAGGAAGGCTTCTCTCTCACCTGGTATCCTGCTATTGAATATGTGCTCTTCTCGAATCCTTGTGCTGCCATCTGCCCCAACCTCTTTCCTTTATCATTCCTCATACTAAATAAAACATTTTACGTCATTAACTTATTTGAGAAAATCTTTTCTTAGATTAATACTTGTCCTTTCTTTGTTGAGAAAACTTTGAGAATATAATCAAAATCAACTACCACTTGAAAACTTGGTTTTAGATTACACGAAAACATTTTTAAACATAGAAAGCACGTTCAAATGGTTCGGGACAGCAAAACAGTTTTGTAAAATAAAAACTCCGAAAACATTATAAAAACGTCTCTTACCTTAAATAGCTTTTTAGCTTAAAAATCAATACTTTAAAACTCATGTTCCATCATAGAACGATTTAGGACAGCCATGAACACAACAAGACATCCAAACAATTCACAACACATAACAACATACACCACTTAGTTTATTAAAAGCATTTAAACGATTTTGTTAAAGCAACCATGGAATTCATACTTAATTCATTTCCTCCGCATAAAGCACTTTGGCATACAAGGATTCACAAATCCATTTTCATATCAATATTTACTTTAAACAATTTATATTCTTCTCAAAACTTATCATGCACATTTTATTTCATGCAGTTAAACTTCCTAAACCTATTTAAACTACACAACCGAAGAAAGTAAAGGAAATAAATCAAACATCACCATTCAAATTACATGAATCAGTTCATTTTATTTTAGTCATTAAATTCCATTTCCTCTTTAATCCCAACCGAACACACCACACACACATAAACACATATTCATTCAAACACATACTCTTCCAGGCTTAGTTATTTTTTTATTTATCTCTTTTATTTCTAAGTAGAAATCGAATGGAAAACACATGTCTACAGCACAATTTCAAGCAATTCGTCCCAGCTTAATTTCCTTAAAATATACCCATTCCTTATAAATCATTTTATTGGAAAAGGAATCCTAGCCTAGCTAACATGAATAGGCCGAATATCATCATAACGAGATTATTTTCAAAAACTTGTTTTCTAATTTTCTTTATTAAAACCGTGAGCTTCACACAAGGAATTTAACAAATAAAATTTAATTTTTTTTCACCATAAAATTGAGAATCATGTCAAGGTCTTCATCCTTTAAGAGAAACACATGCATGCACCTATAAATTTCTAGGTGAGACAATTTTTTAACATGCATGTAAGAAAAGCATGACTTAGCATGGTTTCCTATTTCTCACTAGTCTTGACCGAATCATGACATGCAAGAAGGCAAGTCTCGTAATTTTATTTTCACATGCACATAGCTAACTTCCTAGATCATATCATGCAAGACTTAAAAGCATCACCTCATTTTCCAAACATCAACCGAATCTCCATCACACACACACAAACCTTGACTCAAATTCTTTTTGTACTAAAAATTACTTTTAAAGCTTGTTAGGCTAGTTTTCCTTTTAGAATTCGTGACATGCATGCAAGAGAATCAAGACTTCATTCTCAATTTAAATATACAAAATCCAAGCTTCATGTTTTCTTAAAATTAACCTTAGATCAGGACATGTAAAAAGGAAATCAAAGCAAAACATAAATTTAAACTCAAATCTTCATGCAACCATGATAAGTAAGCTAGAAATAACATAGAAGTAGCATGAAATCACTTAGATCAAATTAAAAACATCTAGACCTAAGTTTTCTAATCATGGCCGAACCCTTTAGCTCTTGATTTGATAATTTATAAGTTCATTAGTCCTAAAAATCCAAGATCAAGACATAAAAAGGACATGCAAGGGAAAATAAGAACTATAAGACCACAAAATCAACATGCATGTCAAAATCAAAACAATATATGAACTTAAAAATCAATTTCGAACAAAAAACCGTGATAAGGATCATTCACAAGTAAGAGATCAAAACTTTTTCACATCAACATTCAAGATCAAAGCATAAAATAACATGCAAGTCACTTAGATCTCAAGATCACTCGAAATAATTCATGCATCCAAAAAAATATTAAACAAAGTCCATTAAAGTCCTTTTCATCATGAAAATAACTTAATCAAAACTCATTCTACCTTAATCCCTAATCTTAAATCTTCAAATCTCCTCTTCTTCTCCTCTTGGTTGCCTCGGTCTCCCTCTTCTTCTTAGGGTTATTGGGTTTTCTTCTTGATTTTAGGAGAAGAAGATGGTTTGAAAAGGAATCAAAGAAGTTTGGGTTAAAGACTTTGGGGTTTTCGGCCTTCTTTCTCTCTTCTCCTTCCTCATGGTCTCACTCTTTTCCCTCTAAGTCTCTAAGAGCTTGATGGTGCCCTTGAGAGTAAAATGTGTTTGTGTTGGTATAGGAAAGAAAGTGAATGAAGGAAATGAAATATGGGTCAAAGGCAACACATACACGGTTTTGAGGGCAAGAACAAGGGGTGGAATTTTCCTATTTTAGCCTTGGTTCCATGTGTGTAAGGAGGGACAATTTGGGCCAACTCAATTGTTGCATGGGAGGGGGTCAAACCGTGGGACACATCGAGGGAGAAAAGTCCTCACTAGGTTCATGACTCATCTCTCCTAGTCTCTCCTAGTATTCATGACTCCCACCTCCTATTTTCTATTTAGTTTTTCAATTTCTTAATGCTTAAGAAATTCAAACCCATTTGGTTCTCTATTCCTCTCATGGCCGAATTACACATACTAGCATGCACACATATACTCATGCAATTCATTTTCATATTGATCACATAGCATATACTCATGCATACATATCCATCATACACCCACACACACACGTATTTCATGTATACATATACATTCATGCACCATACTCTACTCCTACACATATACACATTCAAGAACCACACATCACTCATACACATGTATGCATATATATTCACATGTATTCGTACATTATATCCTTTCAATAATTAAATTCCACAAAACCTAAGTGTATGCCAAAACCGTATATACACACAATCACCAAAATAGATCACAAACGTTTTTAAAAAATCATTAAGTGTATAGATTTTCTCAAAAATCAAATTTCTAAATGTGGACATTAGTTTAGAAAATCATTACTTTAAAATCATTCATTAGCTTTGAAAATGTGAATTTTAAGGAAATCATTTAAGAAAATACTCTTCCAAAACATTTTTCTTAAGAACAAGTTTCTTTAGTGTTTTAATTTAATATGAGGAATTTACGGGGTGTTACATTCTCCCCAACTTAAGAATTTCTCGTCCCCGAGAAATACATTGTGGATTGGGCAGCAGGGCGTCAACATTCTCATGTCACTCTGAGGTTACTTGTTAACTTCTCCCAGGTGGAGAGATTCCACTCGTACTGTCACTTGCGTGTCGAGTCGGGTTGAGTCCAACGGACTAACCGAAGAAGATGTCGCTCCCTCAGCCGGTCGTTGTCACAGAAAGTCCAACCATTGGTACAGACTTGAGGGGAACTCAAACAAACAAGCATTCACACATCTCCCAAAAGTATAGAATTTTCACCTAAAAATCCTTAAATATTCACTACTCTCTACAACTCGGATTCCTGTTACCTCACAACAACCTCTCCTTCCTTCAACTTTCTATCTAATTCTAGGGTTTTCATCAATTGTTCTTTTAGCTTAAAGGGATCCTATTACCATTTAGACTTACTTACTCCTCCTAACATCCTTACCTTTCTTCCTAAGCTCATCCGAAACATTAATCAAACTTAACACCTTGGTCATCTAAACTTCTAATTAGGGTATAGGGTAACTCTAATCCTCAAATTTTCTTCAAAGTTTCCTCTAAAAACCGATAACATATGCCTCTCTTCCTCCTTGTGGCTCCCCAACTTTGATTCAACTCATAACTATCTCACGGGAATCTTACGACTTCACCACTCAAACCTGAATTATTTGGGTGGATAGGGTACTTCCAGTTCCGCAATTCGGACTAAAGGGTTTTAAATGGAACCGGTAAGGCTACAACGTGATAGGGGTTCATAAAGAAAAAGCTCGGATCTTACAACAAGAACTGTTTTGTTGAAGCAATTCAACAAACACAGAAATTAAGAGACAACAACCTATATCCTCCGAGGTAATAACTATCCCCAGTCCTAAGTCTATCAATTACCATTGAAACCTCAGGGGTATTGGGTCTTAATCTCAGAATCTATTTATGGTCTACTCTTATAGGGTTAAAAGGTTTCTTAAACTAATACGGTCGGTGCTAAGCTACAAACTAATCCATATCCTAAGAGGCAAAAGCTTATCCTCCTATTCCTACTCGAATACCAGCAAACACACAGAGTCACGCAAGCAAAGCATGAAGCCCATGCTTAAGGCTACAAAGGATTACCATAAGCTCTGATACCATTCTGTAACAGCCGATTTTCGACAACCGAAATAATTGACTTTCATTTGTTATTGTTGTAAAAATGAGGCCAATTTTTTTTTGAAAGCGTTATGAAGGTTCTCCATCCCTCTCCTTCGAAAACCGAGTTGTTACGTGAAATCACAACTCACTTACTTTATTTTCAGAAAACATGTTATCATGAAAACGGTTTGTTTCAAATTGAATAACTTCATTCATTTCTTCAAAAGAACTTAAACATGTTCATAAAAGTATTCTCACGTTTCATAAAAATGTCGGGCATGCTTCAGAATAATTGAAGTACAACAATAGTTCATCACTTAGGTAATCCTAAAATAAGAACAACAACTTAATCTAACTCTATTATTGGTTCCCTCTTCCTATCAAAGATGATTGGTTCCAGCTTCTTCTTCTTCCTTGCGGGTGCCTTTGTTCCAGAGGATGATGCGACCGCGTTCTTGGGCTCTCCTTCGGTGTTAGGTTTAAGTTCCACTCCGAATAGCTTCACTGAGTTCTCTTTCCCTTGAATCCGAGGCGGCGGTTCGGAGCCGTGACACATGTAGGATATGCTTCCCAAACACGAACTAGGTGCAAATCCATCCAACTTATGTTCCGGGTCTTCGATCACCAACTGAGCACATCCCGACCATGCCCATCCTCGACGTATAGCTTTCCATCCGCGTCCCTTATGAGGCCAAGTAACGATCTCCAAACGACGATCCATCTGCCCGTTGGAATACCAGCGACACCGATGTACCAACGAACAGGAGAGAGTAAGCGATCCGGACGCGTAGCGTCGACGGTGTGGAATTACGGTAGGAGAAATAATAGGACACACACAACAATACACAGCATACACACCAGCAAACATACTGTTATCATTATCCGTAATCCCTATTTATTTCATCTTATTACTATTACTTCATACTTCTCCTCTCTTGATCCTCATTCTTTTCACAAATCTCAATATCTTTTCCACATCGTCCATTCTCAATCTCTTATTCATTCTATGCACTTACTGGACTCTTACTCTCATAAGGCTAGTTAGTGTTTTATTGAATTATAACCCTCGATGATCGGGGGAGTTAAAGGATCATCGAGGTACGCGTTTCTTTCGTAGTTAGCACTCACATCTCAAGTCTACATCTCCTCGGCCAACCATCCACCTAGTCGGAAGCAAACAGGAGTACAGGACCTTTACCACGTGGGCACGACAGCTGTCTCACACATAAATGGTCCCTGACCAGGAGGCCCAGCCTCAGTAATATCAATTTATAATAATCATGGCACACTGCCTCGCAGTGGCAAAACACAATGCCCCGTTCCAGTCCCTCTCACTGTTCTCGATTTGCAATCTATGGGGCGACAGTCTTGTTATAGTGCGCGCGCAGAACTTACCACGGTATTAGACCCAGTCCCCACCACGTTAGTGCACCACTTATGGAGTTCGTTCTGCCTATAACAATAATCTAGACTTCTTGACGTTTCACCGTCATCGTCCTCCCCTAATGCAATCTCATCCTAAGTATCCGCAGATACTTATCGTTCCTTCCTCTCCACTACTTCGGGTTAACTCTCATGACTCACCGCGTTCACTGTTAATGTCTTTTAAAATCTTTTATCTTTTTAGTTAACCTAACATTCGGCTCACCCTTCGTACATCCCTTCAATGAGTCCCGACCACTAACTTTACACAATCTTTTTCTCATGGCACAGAGTTGGGATCACATCAACAAACTCACATTCCTTTTCATCAATCTTCCTTTTTACCATCCTTCTCAAAATCTCAATTTCACTATTCTTTAAAAACTTTATTTCTCGTCTTCTCCAAAAATACTCTCTCCAAGGTTTTCACAAAAATCAACTTTCACCAACACTCACAGAATATTGTTTCAAAAATAACTCCCCAAAATGTCATTCCCAAAACTTTATCAAAAGGGTTGATTCACAAAACTTTCCTCAAAATCATGTCCTCCCATAAACTTTTTCAAAAGAGATCATTTCATGAAATTTCCTTTGAAAACATTGTTTCACACTTCTTCAAAAATCTCCTTTCAAAAGAAAGTCTTCCCAGAATTCCATTTCAAAAACCTTTTTCAAAAATATTTCCTTTCATGACTCTTTATAACATTTCTTTTCACAAATCTTTTCAAAAATTCCTTTTTCAAAAACCCTTTTTCAAAAACACACTTCCTTTGCTGAGCGCTAATGGAGGAGCAAGCTCAACTCAACACGAGTACCCAGACTAGAACCAAAAACCAAGGAGCCCAGCTCCACTTACTTCATATCTCATTCCAACAATTAACATCACCCCCCCCCCAGCTCTGGCTCATTCTCATCATTACCAATTTCTCTCCAGTCAATTCTTATCTCTTTTTCCCCATCACTCTCTTATCTCTTGCATCATTCTTTTATTAATATACCATGACTTTCAATTCCTCACTCCCTCAACTCTTTCATTTCATCTTTGTTTCTTTATTCAGGACGTAATAGACGTCCATCAACCATTTACTTATCATAATCAATAGCGATAAACAATATCAATCATAAACAACTAAGAGCATGCTATCAACACACACAAAATCACACAATAACATTGTGGTTTTTGTCACCTTCGTATAAGTGACCACACAAAACAAACAATTGTCACTTATACTACTGACTCCAACCACGTAGTTCCGATCTTTGAGATGATACGGAACGTCCTAATAAATCACCTAGCTACCACGGTGTCTTAGGAAGGCTTCTCTCTCACCTGGGGTCCCGCTATTGAATGTGTGCTCTTCTCGAATCCTTGTGTTGCCATCTGCCCCAACCTCTTTCCTTTATCATTCCTCATACTAAATAAAACATTTTACGTCATTAACTTATTTGAGAAAATCTTTTCTTAGATTAATACTTGTCTTTTCTTTGTTGAGAAAACTTTGAGAATATAATCAAAATCAACTACCACTTGAAAACTTGGTTTTAGATTACATGAAAACATTTTTAAACATAGAAAGCACCTTCAAATGGTTAGGGACAGCAAAACAGTTTTATAAAATAAAAACTCCGAAAACATTATAAAAACGTCCCTTACCTTAAATAGCTTTTTAGCTTAAAAATCAATACTTTAAAACTCATGTTCCATCATAGAACGATTTAGGACAGCCATGAACACAACACGACATCCAAACAATTCACAACATACACCACTTAGTTTATTAAAAGCATTTAAACGATTTTGTTAAAGCAACCATGGAATTCATACTTAATTCATTTCCTCCGCATAAAGCACTTTGGCATACAAGGATTCACAAATCCATTTTCATATCAATATTTACTTTAAACAATTTATATTCTTCTCAAAACTTATCATGCACATTTTATTTCATGCAGTTAAACTTCCTAAACCTATTTAAACTACACAACCGAAGAAAGTAAAGGAAATAAATCAAACATCACCATTCAAATTACATGAATCAGTTCATTTTATTTTAGTCATTAAATTCCATTTCCTCTTTAATCCCAACCGAACACACCACACACACATAAACACATATTCATTCAAACACATACTCTTCCAGGCTTAGTTAAATTTATTTATTTATCTCTTTTATTTCTTAGTAGAAATCGAATGGAAAACACATGTCTACAACACAATTTCAAGCAATTCGTCCCAGCTTAATTTCCTTAAAATATACCCATTCCTTATAAATCATTTTATTGGAAAAGGAATCCTAGCCTAGCTAACATGAATAGGCCGAATATCATCATAACGAGATTATTTTCAAAAACTTGTTTTCTAATTTTCTTTATTAAAACCGTGAGCTTCACACAAGGAATTTAACAAATAAAATTTAATTTTTTTTTCACCATAAAATTGAGAATAATGTCAAGGTCTTCATCCTTTAAGAGAAACACATGCATGCACCTATAAATTTCTAGGTGAGACAATTTTTAAACATGCATGTAAGAAAAGCATGACTTAGCATGGTTTCCTATTTCTCACTAGTCTTGACCGAATCATGACATGCAAGAAGGCAAGTCTCGTAATTTTATTTTCACATGCACATAGCTAACTTCCTAGATCATATCATGCAAGACTTAAAAGCATCACCTCATTTTCCAAACATCAACCGAATCTCCATCACACACACACAAACCTTGACTCAAATTCTTTTTGTACTAAAAATTACTTTTAAAGCTTGTTAGGCTAGTTTTCCTTTTAGAATTCGTGACATTCATGCAAGAGAATCAAGACTTCATTCTCAATTTAAATATACACTATCCAAGCTTCATGTTTTCTTAAAATTAACCTTAGATCAGGACATGTAAAAAGGAAATCAAAGCAAAACATAAATTTAAACTCAAATCATCATGCAACCATGATAAGTAAGCTAGAAATAACATAGAAGTAGCATGAAATCACTTAGATCAAATTAAAAACATCTAGACCTAAGTTTTCTAATCATGGCCGAATCCTTTAGCTCTTATTTGATAATTTATAAGTTCATTAGTCCTAAAAATCCAAGATCAAGACATAAAAAGGACATGCAAGGGAAAATAAGAACTATAAGACCACAAAATCAACATGCATGTGAAAATCAAAACAATATATGAACTTAAAACTCAATTTCGAACAAAAAACCGTGATAAGGATCATTCACAAGTAAGAGATCAAAACTTTTTCACATCAACATTCAAGATCAAAGCATAAAATAACATGCAAGTCACTTAGATCTCAAGATCATTCGAAATAATTCATGCATCCAAAAAAATATTAAACAAAGTCCATTAAAGTCCTTTACATCATGAAAATCACTTAATCAAAAATCATTCTACCGTAATCCCTAATCTTAAATCTTCAAATCTCCTCTTCTTCTCCTCTCGGTTGCCTCGGTCTCCCTCTTCTTCTTAGGGTTATTGGGTTTTCTTCTTGATTTTAGGAGAAGAAGATGGTTTGAAAAGGAATCAAAGAAGTTTGGGTTAAAGACTTTGGGGTTTTCGGCCTTCTTTCTCTCTTCTCCTTCCTCACGGTCTCACTCTTTTCCCTCTAAGTCTCTAAGAGCTTGATGGTGCCCTTGAGAGTAAAATGTGTTTGTGTTGGTATGGGAAAGAAAGTGAATGAAGGAAATGAAATATGGGTCAAAGGCAACACATACACGGTTTTGAGGGCAAGAACAAGGGGTGGAATTTTCCTATTTTAGCCTTGGTTCCATGTGTGTAAGGAGGGACAATTTGGGCCAACTCAATTGTTGCATGGGAGGGGGTCAAACCGTGGGACACATGGAGGGAGAAAAGTCCTCACTAGGTTCATGACTCATCTCTCCTAGTCTCTCCTAGTATTCATGACTCGCACCTCCTATTTTCTATTTAGTTTTTCAATTTCTTAATGCTTAAGAAATTCAAACCCATTTGGTTCTCTATTCCTCTCATGGCCGAATCACACATACTAGCATGCACACATATACTCATGCAATTCATTTTCATATTGATCACATAGCATAGACTCATGCATACATATCCATCATACACCCAATCACACACACGTATTTCTTGTATACATATACATTCATGCACCATACGCTACTCCTACACATATACACATTCAAGCACCACACATCACTCATACACATGTATGCATATATATTCACATGTATTCGTACATTATATCCTTTCAATAATTAAATTCCTCAAAACCTAAGTGTATGCCAAAGCCGTATATACACACAATCACCAAAATAGATCACAAACGTTTTTATAAAATCATTAAGTGTATAGATTTTCTCAAAAATCAAATTTCTAAATGTTGGACATTAGTTTAGAAAATCATTACTTTAAAATCATTCATTAGCTTTGAAAACGTGAATTTTAAGGAAATCATTTAAGAAAATACTCTTCCAAAACATTTTTCTTAAGAACAAGTTTCTTTAGTGTTTTAATTTAATATGAGGAATTTACGGGGTGTTACATTCTCCCCAACTTAAGAAATTCTCGTCCCCGAGAAATACATTGTGGATTGGGCAGCAGGGCGTCAACATTCTCATGTCACTCTGAGGTTACTTGTTAACTTCTCCCAGGTGGAGAGATTCCACTCGTACTGTCACTTGCGTGTCGAGTCGGGTTGAGTCCAACGGACTAACCGAAGAAGATGTCGCTCCCTCAGCCGGTCGTTGTCACAGAAAGTCCAACCATTGGTACAGACTTGAGGGGAACTCAAACAAACAAGCATTCACACATCTCCCAAAAGTATAGAATTTTCACCTAAAAATCCTTAAATATTCACTACTCTCTACAACTCGGATTCCTATTACCTCACAAAAACCTCTCCTTCCTTCAACTTTCTATCTAATTCTAGGGTTTTCATCAATTGTTCTTTTAGCTTAAAGGGATTCTATTACCATTTAGACTTACTTACTCCTCCTAACATCCTTACCTTTCTTCCTAAGCTCATCCGAAACATTAATCAAACTTAACACCTTGGTCATCTAAACTTCTACTTAGGGTATAGGGTAACTCTAATCCTCAAATTTTCTTCAAAGTTTCCTCTAAAAACCGATAACATATGCCTCTCTTCCTCCTTGTGGCTCCCCAACTTTGATTCAACTCATAACTATCTCACGGGAATCTTACGACCTCACCACTCAAACCTGAATTATTTGGGTGGATAGGGTACTTCCAGTTCCGCAATTCGGACTAAAGGGTTTTAAATGGAACCGGTAAGGCTACAACGTGATAGGGGTTCATAAAGAAAAAGCTCGGGTCTTACAACAAGAACTATTTTGTTGAAGCAATTCAACAAACACGGAAATTAAGAGACAACAACCTATATCCTCCGAGGTAATAACTATCCCCAGTCCTAAGTCTATCAATTACCATTGAAACCTCAGGGGTATTGGGTCTTAATCTCAGAATCTATTTATGGTCTACTCTTATAGGGTTATAAGGTTTCTTAAACTAATACGGTCGGTGCTAAGCTACAAACTAATCCATATCCTAAGAGGCAAAAGCTTATCCTCCTATTCCTACTCGAATACCAGCAAACACACAGAGTCACACAAGCAAAGCATGAAGCCCATGCTTAAGGCTACAAAGGATTACCATAAGCTCTGATACCATTCTGTAACAGCCCGATTTTCGACAACCGAAATAATTGACTTTCATTTGTTAATGTTGTAAAAATGAGGCCAATTTTTTTTTGAAAGCGTTATGAAGGTTCTCCATTGTAACACCCCATAAATTCCTCATATTAAACCAAAACACTACAGGAACTTGTTTTCAAGAAAACTGTTTTGGAAGAGTATTTTCTTAATTGATTCTCTTAGAATTCACGTTTTTGAGATAATGAATGATTTTAAAGTAATGATGTCCAACATTTAGAAATTTGATTTTTGAGAAAATTTATATACTTAATAAATTATTAAAATGTTTGTGATTTATTGAGTATGTATACACGGTTTGACATACATGAATATACTTCGGTTTTAAGGCATTCAATTATTACGATGTGTGTATATGCATAGAGTAATGTGTATATGTATATGTGTGCCATGTGAACATATATGTATTCTCCCTAAATTCATGTTGTAACCCCCTGACTGAATACCTCATATTTGTTTGAAAACCCTAAAAAGGATTCTTTGGATAAAGTATTTTAAGAGATGTGGTTCCAAAAAAGTATTTCTTGACTTAAATTTGTTTTGTGTTTTCAAGCGATTATGGATTTTTAAGCAACTGATTTTATTCGAGGCAAACCTTATGAAATTCGGATTTATGGCATTTTAAATTAAATTCTTTAAGCATTTTATATTTTGTAATTCCATGGAAATTATGACTTATGTGAAAAAGAAAAAGGAAAATGAAATTGTGCATGTGTGTGCATATGTGTCGCCGTGAGAAGGAGAGTGTGTAGTGCATGAATGAGTCATGCCTTGACTTCTTGAACCCTAGGCTAGTAATCCTTAGCACCTAGGTTTAGTTTAAATGTTAAGCATGGTTAGATGTTTGACCAACCAATAGGAAGTGGGATTAGCCCTAATTCTTCTCTATTTGTCTAAGGCTTGGCTTGAGCCATGCAAGCCTTGGTTTGGCCAATCCTACCCTTCACCCAACAACTCTTGACCGAGTGATCTTAAGGGCAAGAAGGGAAAATGTTGTGTGTTGATTTATAGCCCAAACCGTAGCACCATCAACCCCATTTGCTTCTCATTTCACTTATACAACCAAACACTTCTCCTAAGAGAGCATCCAACTCTTAGAAAGGAACTAGAGACACATAGAGAGAGAGGGAGAACCCGTGAGCACCCAAGGAGAAGAGGAAGAGGAAGATCAAGTCCTAAGCCTTAGATCCTTGAAGATTAAGTGAAGAGGTTGAAGATTCTTCTCATTCTCTAGCTTATTCGAAGATCCTAAGTTGTTCTAAGTGATTTTAATTTCTAAGTCTTGTAAAAGTTTTTGTTGTTGTTGTATGTCTAAGTTCCTAGCGGATCTATGTTTGTAAGAGTTTGTTAAGCCTTGATCTTGAGTTTCAAGAACTTTCCAAGTTGTAGAACCTAAACCCATGGACATTCCTATTCGGCCTTGTTTGGGAATTAGGTCATGATGATCTTTATTTCATTTTGAGTCCATGCATGTCGATTTGATGCTTAATGAAGTTGATCTAAATAATTTTCATGCTTTGATTTCAACTTTGATTTTTCTAAAGCTTTGATCTTTGATTTCCTTTTCAAAAGGTCTTGGATCTTTTGTGTTGATCTTGAAAAAGGTTTGATACTTGCTGTGATTTTTATGGTTTTAATCTTACAAAGCTTTGCATGTAGTTTTCTTGCTCAAAAAGTTTTGATCCCTTACTTGCAAATGATCTTTGTCACGGTTTTGATGAGGGTGTGTTTAGAATCCATAGATTGCTTGATCTCCTCATGCATGTTGATTTTGTGGCCTTATAATCCTTGCTGCTTTGCATGTTTTCCTTATGTTTTGATTTTGGGTTTTGGGACTAAATGAACTCATAAATCCCTAAATCAATAGCTAAAATGATTCGGCCATGAGTAAAAAAATTTAAGTCTTGATACTATTAACTTGATTCAAATACTTTCATGCTACTTTCATGTTTAGAAAATTAATTTCTAACTTACGGTTTAATTGAAGATTTGAGTCTATGTCTATGTTTTGTCTTGACCGTTTTGTGCATGTCTTGATCTATGTTTGGTTTTTGAGAAAACATGAAGCTTGCATTAGGCATGTCTAAAGTGAGAGTGAAAACCTTATTTCTCTTGTATATGTGCCACGGTTCTCAAGAGAAATTAAGCTTAATAAGCTTGATAATAATTTTGAGTTGAAACAAGATTTTGTATGTGTGAGTGATGATTGTAATTCAGTGGGTAAAATTTTTAAGGGTGAAATGATGCCTTAAGTTTTACATGATGTGAATTTAGATGCTTGCATGTGAAAATAAAACTATAAGACTTTGTTTTCTTGTATGTCATGATTCGGTCAAGAGCTAGGGGGAGTAAGAAATCATGCTTTTCTTACATGCATGTTGAAAATGGCCTCACCTAGAAATTGTAGGTGCATGCATAGGTTTTCTTAAAGGATTGATAGCCTTGACATAATACTTGATTTTATTATATTAAGAAATTAACTTTGGCTACTAAATTTTCTTATGCAACTCACGGTTCTTATAAAAGAAATAAGAAACTAAGACTTTCGAAAATGATCTTTGCATCTACGTGCATACATGATGCATATTTGATGTTGCCCTCTCATGATGCTACTCGGTCTATGCACTTTAGCTAAACTAATTGTTTTAATACAATGACTTAGAGGAAATAGGTGTATTTTAAGGAATTATGCTAAAACAAATTGTTTGAACTTATGTTGTGGACCTTTATTTTCTAACAGGTTCTTTTCTTAGAAATAAAGGAAACAAATAAATCTAAGTGATCATGGCAGGGTGTTGTGTTTAAATACCTATTGGAATGAATGTGTGGTGAGTAGTCGGTTAAGATTGAAAGAAAATGAAATGCTTTGAATGAATAAGCTGATTTATGTGGATTGTGATGTATGATTTCTTTTCTTTTAATTTATTCGGTTATGAGGTTTAATTTGTGGATTCTTGATTTACTTCCTTGCTTTTATTCGGCCACATAGTTTAAGTAGGTTTAGGGAGCTTAATTACTTAAATAAAATATGCATGGAAATGAGTATTGATGTGTTGGTTTGAAACCTGATTTTGTTCGGTTTATGAGTACTTGCATTCCTAAATGTTATTTGCACTTATATGTGGCATGATTTGCTTGAATGTCATGATGTATGCTTGGCTGTCCTAAATTGTTTTATGATGAAAACACGAATTTTCAATGTAGTAAGTTTAAGCTAAAAAGCTATTTAAAATAAAAGAATGTTTTTACAACAATTTTGGGAAGTTTTATTAAAGTAATTTTATAAACCGTTTTGCTGTCCCGGATTATTTGGACTTGTCTTTATACAATTAAGAATATTTTCATATGATTTAGAGTAAAGTTTTAAGTGGAAATTGATTTAAGAAAAAGTCGGATCGAAATTAGTTATATTTTCAAAGTTTTCCCAATAAAAGAGAAAGACAAGTATTAAACTAAGAAAAGATTTTTTTTCAAGTAAGCTAATAACGTAAAATGCTTTATTTAATATGAGGAATGATAAAGGAAAGAGGTTGGGGCAGATGGCAGCACAAGGTTCCAAGGAGAGCACACAATCAACAGCTGGACCTCAGGTGAGAGAGAAGCCTTCCCTAAGACACAGTGGTAGCTAGGTGATTTAGTAGGGCGTTCCGTATCATCTCAAAGATCGGAACTTGTGGTTAGCGTCAGTAGTATAAGTGACAATTGTTTGCTTTGTGTGGTCGCTTATACGAAGGTGACAAAAACCACAATTTTATTGTGTGATGTTGTGTGTTTATAGAATGCCTTGTATTGTTTACTGATTCATGTATCATGATGGTTATAATTATAATAAACGACTGTAGGATATGAGAGGAGAAAAACGAATTAAGAATAATGATAAGAAAATAAGAATGATGGAAGGATAAGAATGATTAGACAAAGAGATGAGAGTTGAGACCGAGAAAGGAAATTGACGACAATGTTGATAATGAGCCAGAGCTGGGGAGTGTGAGGTTGATTGTTGGGATAAGAAACGAACTGAGTTGAGCTGAGCTCCTCTGCTCTTGGTTTTAGTCTGGGAACTAGTGTTGAGCTGGGCTTGCTCCTCCACTAGTGCCCAGCACAAAATGTGTTTTGAAAAAGAGTTTTGAAAAAGGGAGTTTTCGACAAGATTGATGGAAAGAAATTTTTGAGTTGTGAAGATAATTTTTGAAAAAGGTTTGAAAAGGTTTTTGAAATGGGAGTTTTTGAAGAGGCTTGTGAAACAGTACTTTCCAAAAGAAGTTTTATGAAAGGATGATTTGGAACAACGTTTTTGAGTAAGTTTTACGAAATGCCCTCAGTGGAAATGATAATTTTTGTGAAAAGTGTGGAAAGAGTATTTTCGAAAGGTTTGAAAAAGGAAAATTTGAGAAAGGATAGTGTGATTGGAAAGTGAGTTTGAGAAATGAAGTGTGATTCGAATGATTGACCCCCAGCTCTGTGCCATGTGAATTTTGAGAAAGAGAAAGGTTGTGCAAAGTCAGTGGTCGGGCTCGCTGAAGGGATGCACTAAGGGTGAGCCGACCGTTAGGTTAATTAATAATTAAAAGATTTTAAAAGACATTGACAACGAACGTGGTGAGTTATGAGAGTTAACTCGAAGTAGTGGAGAGGAAGATACTATGGGTATCTGTGGATACTCAGGTGGGGATTGCAGGAGGGGAGGACGATGACGGTGAAACGTCAAGAAGTCTAGAGTGTTGTTGTAGACAGAACAAATTCCATAAGTGGTGCACTAACGTGGTGGGGACTGGGTCCAATACCGTGGTGAGTTCTGTGCGCGCACTACAACGACACTGTCGCCCCCTCGATGCAAATCTACAATAGTGGAGAGGGACTGGAACGGGGCAATGCGTTTTGATTATATGATATGTTTTGAGGCTGAGACCTCCTGGCTTGGAGCCATTTGTTGGACAGCTGTCATGCCCGCGTGGTAAAGGTCCTGTACTCCTGTTGGCTTCCGATTAGGCGGATGGATGGCCGAGGAGATGTAGGCTAGATATGCGAGTGCTAACTACGAAAGGAAACACGTACCTCGATGATCCTTTAACTCCCCTGATCATCGGCGGTTATAAATTAATAAATCATTATAAGAGAAGAGTTATATGAGTGAGAGTTGACAAGTGTGGAAAATGAGAAAGAGACTGTGAGTGGAATGGTGGAAAATAAATTAAGCCCCATGAGGGGGAGGAGAAATAGAAGAGAATAAAGAAGGAAACAATAATGGATAAGGATAAAGTAGATTAATAATGATGATAATATGTTTGTATAATGGTTTGTATGTATTGTGTGTTATTTGTGTGTGTCCTATTACTTTGCCTATCGTAATTCCACACCGTCGACGTTACGCGTCCGGATCGCTTACTCTCTCCTGCTCATTGGTACATCGGTGTTGCTGGTATTCCAAAGGGCAGATGGGTTGTCGTCTGGAGATCATTACTTGGCCTCATAAAGGACGCGGATGGAAGGCTATACGTCGAGGATGGGGATGGTCGGGATGTGCTCCGTTGGTGGTCAAAGACCCGGAGCATAAGCTGGGTGGATCTACACCTAGTTTGTGTCTGGGAAGTATGTCTTACATATGTCACAGCTCGGATCCGCAGCCTCGGAACCAAGAGAAGGACAACTCAGTGAAGCTATTCGGGGTAGAACTTAAACCAAGTTCCGAAGGAGAACCAATGAACGCGGCCGCATCATCCTCTGGTGCAAAGGCACCCGCAAGAAAGAAGAGGAAGCTGGAACCAATCATCTTTGATAGAAAGAGGGGACTAGTAATAGAGTTAGATTAAGTTGTTGTTCTTATTTTGCATCCAGGATTACCTAAGTAATGAACTATTGCTGTACTTCAATTACTCTAAAGCATGCCCGACCTTGAAGAAATGAATGAACACTCTTTCCCGAAATGTGTTTAACTTTCTTTGAGAAAATGAATGAAGTTGTTTAAGTGGAACTAAACTACTCTCTTAATAAAATGTTTTCGGAAAATGAAGGGAATGAGTTTGGTTCCAAGTAACAACTCGATTTTCGAAAGTGAAGGTTGAAGGCTGTTGATGCTTTTCAAATATGATTTCAAACCCTTCAACAATGTTCCATAAAAAAAATGGCCTCATTTTTAGCAACATCCATAAATAAAAGTACTTGTTTTGGTTTTCGAAAATCGGGCTGTTACATTCATCCCTCTCCTTCGAAAACCGAGTTGTTACGTGAAATCACAACTCACTTACTTTATTTTCAGAAAACATGTTATAAAGAAAACGATTTGTTTCAAATTGAATAACTTCATTCATTTCTTCAAAAGAACTTAAACATGTTCATAAAAGTATTCTCACGTTTCATAAAAGTTGGGCATGCTTCAGAATAATTGAAGTACAACAATAGTTCATCACTTAGGTAATCCTAAAATAAGAACAACAACTTAATCTAACTCTATTATTGGCTCCCTCTTCCTATCAAAGATGATTGGTTCCAGCTTCTTCTTCTTCCTTGCGGGTGCCTTTGTTCCAGAGGATGATGCGACCGCGTTCTTGGGCTCTCCTTCGGTGTTCGGTTTAAGTTTCACTCCGAATAGCTTCACTGAGTTCTCTTTCCCTTGAATCCGAGGCGGCGGTTCGGAGCCATGACACATGTAGGATATGCTTCCCAAACACGAACTAGGTGCAGATCCACCCAACTTATGTTCCGGGTCTTCGATCACCAACTGAGCACATCCCGACCATGCCCATCCTCGACGTATAGCTTTCCAAACGACGATCCATCTACCCGTTGGAATACCAGCGACACCGATGTACCAACGAACAGGAGAGAGTAAGCGATCCGGACGCGTAGCGTCGACGGTGTGGAATTACGGTAGGAGAAATAATAGGACACACACAACAATACACAGCATACACACAAGCAAACATACTGTTATCATTATCCGCAATCCCTATTTATTTCATCTTATTACTATTACTTCATACTTCTCCTCTCTTGATCCTCATTCTTTTCACAAATCTCAATATCTTTTCCACATCGTCCATTCTCAATCTCTTATTCATTCTATGCACTTACTGGACTCTTACTCTCATAAGGCTAGTTAGTGTTTTATTGAATTATAACCCTCGATGATCGGGGGAGTTAAAGGATCATCGAGGTACGCGTTTCTTTCATAGTTAGCACTCACATCTCAAGTCTACATCTCCTCGGCCAACCATCCACCTAGTCGGAAGCAAACAGGAGTACAGGACCTTTACCACGCGGGCACGACAGCTGTCTCACACATAAATGGTCCCTGACCAGGAGGCCCAGCCTCAATAATATCAATTTATAATAATCATGGCACACTGCCTCGCAGTGGCAAACCACAATGCCCCGTTCCAGTCCCTCTCACTGTTCTCGATTTGCAATCTATGGGGCGACAGTATTGTTATAGTGCGCGCGCAGAACTTACCACGGTATTAGACCCAGTCCCCACCACGTTAGTGCACCACTTATGGAGTTCGTTCTTCCTATAACAATACTATAGACTTCTTGACGTTTCACCGTCATCGTCCTCCCCTAATGCAATCTCGTCCTAAGTATCCGCAGATACTTATCGTTCCTTCCTCTCCACTACTTCGGGTTAACTCTCATGACTCACCGCGTTCGCTGTTAATGTCTTTTAAAATCTTTTATCTTTTTAGTTAACCTAACAGTCGGCTCACCCTTTGTACATCCCTTCAATGAGTCCCGACCACTAACTTTGCACAATCTTTTTCTCATGGCACAGAGTTGGGATCACATCAACAAACTCACATTCCCTTTCATCAATCTTCCTTTTTACCATCCTTCAAAAAATCTCAATTTCACTATTCTTTAAAAACTTTATTTCTCGTCTTCTCCAAAAATACTCTCTCCAAGGTTTTCACAAAAATCAACTTTCACCAACACTCACAGAATATTGTTTCAAAAATAACTCCCCAAAATGTCATTCCCCAAACTTTATCAAAAGGGTTGATTCACAAAACTTTCCTCAAAATCATGTCCTCCCATAAACTTTTTCAAAAGAGATCATTTAATGAAATTTCCTTTGAAAACATTGTTTCACACTTCTTCAAAAATCTCCTTTCAAAAGAAAGTCTTCCCAGAATTCCATTTCAAAAACCTTTTTCAAAAATATTTCCTTTCACGACTCTTTATAACATTTCTTTTCACAAATCTTTTCAAAAATTCCTTTTTCAAAAACCCTTTTTCAAAAACACACTTCCTTTGCTGGGCGCTAATGGAGGAGCAAGCTCAACTCAACACGAGTACCCAGACTAAAACCAAAAACCAAGGAGCCCAGCTCCACTTACTTCATATCTCATTCCAACATTTAACATCACTCTCCGCAGCTCTGGCTCATTCTCATCATTAACAATTTCTCTCCAGTCAATTCTTATCTCTTTTTCCCCATCACTCTCTTATCTCTTTCATCATTCTTTTATTAATATACCATGACTTTCAATTCCTCACTCCCTCAACTCTTTCATTTCATCTTTGTTTCTTTATTCAGGACGTAATAGACGTCCATCAACCATTTACTTATCATAGTCAATAGCGATAAACAATATCAATCATAAACAACTAAGAGCATGCTATCAACACACACAAAATCACACAATAACATTGTGGTTTTTGTCACCTTCGTATAAGTGACCACACAAAACAAACAATTGTCACTTATACTACTGACTCCAACCACGTAGTTCCGATCTTTGAGATGATACGGAACGTCCTAATAAATCACCTAGCTACCACGGTGTCTTAGGAAGGCTTCTCTCTCACCTGGGATCCCGCTATTGAATGTGTGCTCTTCTCGAATCCTTGTGCTGCCATCTGCCCCAACCTCTTTCCTTTATCATTCCTCATACTAAATAAAACATTTTACGTCATTAACTTATTTGAGAAAATCTTTTCTTAGATTAATACATGTCTTTTCTTTGTTGAGAAAACTTTGAGAATATAATCAAAATCAACTACCACTTGAAAACTTGGTTTTAGATTACACGAAAACATTTTTAAACATAGAAAGCACGTTCAAATGGTTCGGGACAGCAAAACAGTTTTGTAAAATAAAAACTCCGAAAACATTATAAAAACGTCCCTTACCTTAATTAGCTTTTTAGCTTAAAAATCAATACTTTAAAACTCATGTTCCATCATAGAACGATTTAGGACAGCCATGAACACAACAAGACATCCAAACAATTCACAACACATAACAACATACACCACTTAGTTTATTAAAAGCATTTAAACGATTTTGTTAAAGCAACCATGGAATTCATACTTAATTCATTTCCTCCGCATAAAGCACTTTGGCATACAAGGATTCACAAATCCATTTTCATATCAATATTTACTTTAAACAATTTATATTCTTCTCAAAACTTATCATGCACATTTTATTTCATGCAGTTAAACTTCCTAAACCTATTTAAACTACACAACCGAAGAAAGTAAAGGAAATAAATCAAACATCACCATTCAAATTACATGAATCAGTTCATTTTATTTTAGTCATTAAATTCCATTTCCTCTTTAATCCCAACCGAACACACCACACACACATAAACACATATTCATTCAAACACATATTCTTCCAGGCTTAGTTAAATTTATTTATTTATCTCTTTAATTTCTAAGTAGAAATCGAATGGAAAACACATGTCTACAGCACAATTTCAAGAAATTCGTCCCAGCTTAATTTCCTTAAAATATACCCATTCCTTATAAATCATTTTATTGGAAAAGGAATCCTAGCCTAGCTAACATGAATAGGCCGAATATCATCATAACAAGATTATTTTCAAAAACTTGTTTTCTAATTTTCTTTATTAAAACCGTGAGCTTCACACAAGGAATTTAACAAATAAAATTTAATTTCTTTTCACCATAAAATTGAGAATCATGTCAAGGTCTTCATCCTTTAAGAGAAACACATGCATGCACCTATAAATTTCTAGGTGAGACAATTTTTTAACATGCATGTAAGAAAAGCATGACTTAGCATGGTTTCTATTTCTCACTAGTCTTGACCGAATCATGACATGCAAGAAGGCAAGTCTCGTAATTTTATTTTCACATGCACATAGCTAACTTCCTAGATCATATCATGCAAGACTTAAAAGGATCACCTCATTTTCCAAACATCAACCGAATCTCCATCACACACACACACAAACCTTGACTCAAATTCTTTTTGTACTAAAAATTATTTTTAAAGCTTGTTAGGCTAGTTTTCCTTTTAGAATTCGTGACATGCATGCAAGATAATCAAGACTTCATTCTCAATTTAAATATACAAAATCCAAGCTTCATGTTTTCTTAAAATTAACCTTAGATCAGGACATGTAAAAAGGAAATCAAAGCAAAACATAAATTTACACTCAAATCATCATGCAACCGTGATAAGTAAGCTAGAAATAACATAGAAGTAGCATGAAATCACTTAGATCAAATTAAAAACATCTAGACCTAAGTTTTCTAATCATGGCCGAATCCTTTAGCTCTTAATTTGATAATTTATAAGTTCATTAGTCCTAAAAATCCAAGATCAAGACATAAAAAGGACATGCAAGGGAAAATAAGAACTATAAGACCACAAAATCAACATGCATGTGAAAATCAAAACAATATATGAACTTAAAACTCAATTTCGAACAAAAAACCGTGATAAGGATCATTCACAAGTAAGAGATCAAAACTTTTTCACATCAACATTCAAGATCAAAGCATAAAATAACATGCAAGTCACTTAGATCTCAAGATCACTCGAAATAATTCATGCATCCAAAAAAATATTAAACAAAGTCCATTAAAGTCCTTTACATCATGAAAATCACTTAATCAAAACTCATTCTACCTTAATCCCTAATCTTAAATCTTCAAATCTCCTCTTCTTCTCCTCTCGGTTGCCTCGGTCTCCCTCTTCTTCTTAGGGTTATTGGGTTTTCTTCTTGATTTTAGGAGAAGAAGATGGTTTGAAAAGGAATCAAAGAAGTTTGGGTTAAAGACTTTGGGGTTTTCGGCCTTCTTTCTCTCTTCTCCTTCCTCACGGTCTCACTCTTTTCCCTCTAAGTCTCTAAGAGCTTGATGGTGCCCTTGAGAGTAAAATGTGTTTGTGTTGGTATGGGAAAGAAAGTGAATGAAGGAAATGAAATATGGGTCAAAGGCAACACATACACGGTTTTGAGGGCAAGAACAAGGGGTGGAATTTTCCTATTTTAGCCTTGGTTCCATGTGTGTAAGGAGGGACAATTTGGGCCAACTCAATTGTTGCATGGGAGGGGGTCAAACCGTGGGACACATGGAGGGAGAAAAGTCCTCACTAGGTTCATGACTCATCTCTCCTAGTCTCTCCTAGTATTCATGACTCACACCTCCTATTTTCTATTTAGTTTTTCAATTTCTTAATGCTTAAGAAATTCAAACCCATTTGGTTCTCTATTCCTCTCATGGCCGAATCACACATACTAGCATGCACACATATACTCATGCAATTCATTTTCATATTGATCACATAGCATAGACTCATGCATACATATCTATCATACACCCACACACACACGTATTTCATGTTTACATATACATTCATGCACCATACGCTACTCCTACACATATACACATTCAAGCACCACACATCACTCATACACATGTATGCATATATATTCACATGTATTCGTACATTATATCCTTTCAATAATTAAATTCCTCAAAACCTAAGTGTATGCCAAAGCCGTATATACACACAATCACCAAAATAGATCACAAACGTTTTTATAAAATCATTAAGTGTATAGATTTTCTCAAAAATCAAATTTCTAAATGTTGGACATTAGTTTAGAAAATCATTACTTTAAAATCATTCATTAGCTTTGAAAACGTGAATTTTAAGGAAATCATTTAAGAAAATACTCTTCCAAAACATTTTTCTTAAGAACAAGTTTCTTTAGTGTTTTAATTTAATATGAGGAATTTACGGGGTGTTACACTTTCAAAAATCTTTTCGAAAATCTCTTTTCAAAAACCTTTTCAAAAACTGATTTTCGAAAACCTTTTCAAAATTACGTCTTTGCTGAGCGCTAATGGAGGAGCAAGCTCAACTCAACACTAGTCTCAGACTAAAACCAAAAACACAGGAGCCCAGCTCCGCTCAAATCACATCTTGTTCCAACAATCAACATTACTCTCCCCAGCTCTGGCTCGTTCTCAACATTACCATTCATTCTCTCCCCAATCTCAATTCTTTCTTTCTTTTCCAACACATACTTTGTTTCCAACCATTATTCCTTTCTCATTGTATCTTATAATTATTATTTTCTCATACTTATAACTTTACTTTGAATTTCATTCATTTCATTTCCTTATTCAGGACGTAACAGACGTCCATCAGCCATTCGCTCATTACAATCAGCAGTAATAAGTATCATCAAATATAATTAAATAAATAAATAAAAGCATGCACACAACATGACACAATAACATTGTGGTCTTTGTCATCTTCGTATAAGTGGCCACACAACACACACAATTGCCACTATACTACTGACTCCGAACCACTTAGTTCCGATCTTTGAGATGATACGGAACATCCTAATATATCACCTAACTACCATGGTGTCTTAGGAAAGCTTCTCTCTCACCTGAGGTCCAGCAATTTAATGCGTACCGTCTCCGTGGATCCTTTGTGTTGCCGGCTGCCCCAATCCCTCGTCTTTAAGATGATTCCTCGTACTAAATAAAATACGCTTAGGTTATTAACTCGTATTTAAGAAAATCTTTTTCATAATTTAGACACCTCTCATTCCTCGTCGGAAGGCTTAAAACATAATCGTCTTCTTTCAAACAACTTTAATATTTTCTAATACCTTAAGTACTTTCAAAAATCATTTTGAAAACATTTAGTAAGGTAATTTAAATTATTTATTTTAGTGGCTGGCCCGTTTTGGACAGCAAAGAATTATATTAAAATTCACTTGGATAAAACTCCAAAAACATCATAAAAACACTCTTTCGTTTAAAACAACTCCTTCATTCAAATTAACCTTTTAAAACTCAAGTCTTTATTACAAAACAACTTTGGACAGCCATAAACACAAATTAAAAATCTCAAACGGATTTATTTTAAAAAACCACTTAATTTAAAGACCAATCACACACTCAAATATTTTTCAAACACAAACTAACACACAACCACAATAACACTTAAGTAAGTTAAATCATATAAATCATCCATATTTCAAGCATGAAGAATAATCACATTAAATTTCCAAAGCATTCATAAATTCACATAATGCCATTCACATTTCATCTTCATATCTACCTTCTTTATTAAAAGAAAACCGAATTGAACATGTCAAGGCAAACCAAAAATTACTTGTTCAAACACTTTAAATCAACTTGATTATCTTGAAACATCATCATGCAAGTCCCTTTTAAATAATAAAATCACTTAGACATACACATAGTAATAAACCAAATTGAACCAAAGATGCAAACCAAACACATTTAATTTTCTTACTTTAAACAACTTAATTCTTTTCAAAATCGTTGGGTGAAATTATTTTCATGCAAACAAATTTCCTAAACTTACCTACATTATATAGCCGAATGAAGTCAAAGAAAACAAGTCAAGAATTACAAGTAAAACACATTAATCAATTTAGTTTATTCCAAGCACTTAAACCTTATTTTCTTTTCTTTCATAAAATAGAATCGTTTACCCCTTTCTTTCTCTTAAAACCGAGTGTAAGTATAAGTCTAAGAAAAATTTATTCAATGTTAGGGACATGAAATCATGAAGTCTTTCATTCCATTTTGTTCCAAAAACCGTGATCCCCTCTAACAATTTAAGCAAACTTTAATTCATTTTCCTCAACTGAAATCAATTTAGCAAACCAAATATAGTTTCCTTTATCTTTTTAATCGAAACCACATTGGAATAAAAATAGTTACAATGCAATTTCAAACAAATTAATTTAACATAAATTCACAAGACATTTTCATTACTTTTTGTGTCACTTAATGAAAAGAATCTAGCCTACTAAACCTAGCTAGGCCGAATCATCATCATCATGGCAAAACATGGTTTTGGTGCTCTTTTCAAACATGCAAACCCTAAAATCAACAAATCAAAACATGCACCTTTGAAACACATGGTTTTAGAAAATACCACTCCCTTTTTCTTCACAAAACCGTGACCTCCTAGTCACTTCAAACATGTTTTCATTTTTATTTTCCTTTGCATGTGCTTTTAAAAATCATTTGAAGTAAAAGAGAATCACATGCAAGAACCTTTTCATGAAAAACAATCATGATCTCTTGGTTTTCAAAGCTTGACCGAAAACCAATTAACAAAATCAAGAGGAAAAACTTAAATCTTTAACTTTCAAACACACATAGGCTTAGATCAAAGCAAAACCATTTTGAAAAAAGTTGTTTTCCTTTTTTTTCTCATCAAAACCGTAACATGCAAACCAAGAAACAAAACTTTTGAGTAAAAGAGTCAAATGCAAAACTTAAAGATAAAAGTTATGGAAAATCACGGCAAGAATCAAATCTTTTTCAAGATCAAACAATAGATCAAAGTCTTTTTGAAAAGAGAATCAAAGATCAAAGCTTAGAAAAATCCAAGTAAAAATCAAAGTATTTAAATCACTTAGATCATCTTTAACAAGAATTAAACCAACATGCATGAACTCAAAACAAAATAAAAATCATCACAACCTAATTTTCTAGACATGGCCGAATGGTAGAGTCCATGGGTTAAGGTTCTACAAGTTTGTTTGGTTCTTGAAACTCAAGATTAATGCTTAACAATTACATATAGACATAGATCTACAAGAAATTTAAACATGCAACAACAAATAACCTTACAAGGCTTGGAAAATGAAAAACTACTTATAACATCCTATGATTTTCAAAGAAAAGAGAAGATCTTCAACCACCTTCACTTGATCTTCAAGGAATCCTAAGGCTTTTGGGTTTGATCTTCCTCTTCTTCTCCTCTTGAACTCTCGGTCTCACTCTCTCTCTATCTCTCTCTCTAAGAGTTTAAGGAATACTCTTAGAAATTGTGTTTGGTTTAGAAATGAAGTGTGAAGGAAATGGATTGGAATGAGCTACGGTTATGGGCTTAAAAGGGCACACAAATATTCCCCTTCTTTCCCTTGAAATAATTCGGCCAAAGAGTGCTAGATGAAGGGCAAAATTGACCTCATGAAAGCTTGCATGGCTCAAGCCAAGCCATGAGACAAATGGAGTAGAATTAGGTTTAATCTTTCACCCTATTGGTTGGTCAAATTCTTAACTATGCTTTACACTAAACTAAACCTATGTGCTACTAGCCTACTTCCTTAGGGTGCAAGAAACTCAAAAATCTATCATGCATGTACACACATACACACACGGCCGAACACATGCATACACATACACTAAAAATCATTTTATTTTCTTTCTTATAAAATCATCATTTGCTAAAAATACCAAAATATCAAATACTCAATTAATTCTATTTAAAACTCAATTCAAACTCATAATGTTTTCTCACAAAATCATTTCCTTTAGAGTCACTTGTTGTCTTGAAAACGTGAAATAGAAAATTTATTTAAGAGAATATTCTTTCAAAAACACTTTCTCAAAAATAAATCTCTTTAGTATTTTAATTTAATACGAGGAATTTGCGGGGTGTTACATTCTCCCCAACTTAAAGATTTCTCGTCCCCGAGAAATAGGTTGTGGATTGCAAGGCACAAAATCCTCACGTTACTTTGATTTCCATAAGAACATTCTCTTTTCGCTTCGTGGTTGCATTCCCGTTTGCTGGTCTACTTTACCTTGTCGTGTTCCTCGTTTGTCGCTTCCAGGTAAATAAATCTCCTTCGCACATCAGCTTGTGTGTCGAGTCGGGTTAAGTCCAACGGACTAACCGAAGAAGATGTCGCTCCCTTAGTCGGTCATTGTTGCAGAAAGTCCAACCATAGGTACGGACTTAGGGAAAATCAAGCAAACAAACATTCATACGTCTCCAAAAGCAAGGATTTTGCCTAAGAATCCTTAAATAATCATTGTTCTCTACGACTCGGGTTCCTACTACCTCACAATAACTACTCCTTCCTTCAATTCTTCTTCTAATTCTAAGGTTTTCGTCTATCATTTTCTAGCTTAAGGGAAATCCCATTACCACTTAGACTTTATCTTTGATCATCTCATTTTCTAATTAGGGTATAAGGCAATCCTAATCCTCAAATTCTCCTCAAAATTCCTCTCATAATTGGTAACATACACCTCTTTTCTTCCTTGTAGCTCCCCAACTTTGATCAAACTTATTACTAGACTCACTATGGTCTTACACTCTTACTCAACTTCAATCATTTATCCAACCTTGATCATTCAAGCCTAAGCTATCTGGGTACTATGACACTTCCATCTCCACAAATCAAGCTATTGAATCTTGGAAAGGGTTGGTAAGGTTATGGTTCAATGGTAAGGTTCATGAAGAAAAGTGTTCAAATCCTAATAATACTAACTGTTTTGTTGAAGCAATTCAACAAACAGGGGTTCCAAGAGTAGCATCCTATTTTCTGACGACTCCTTGGACAAGAGTACGTCTAGATCAACGAACTGAGGTTTTTCTAACACTAATGAGACATCAAGGGTTAAGGGGTCTCAATCTATTCACCTTCTACTCGATCTACTTCCTTCCACATTATTGGGCCACCGGCTTCCTAACACAACCGACCCTAAACTACAAACAAAGTCTCATATACTATGAGAACTTAATCCTATGTTCCTATCCTTACACTAGCAAACACACAGAGTCACACAAACAAAGCATGTAAGCCCATGCTTAAGGCCACTAAGGATTACCATAAGCTCTGATACCATTTCTGTAACAGCCCGATTTTCGTAAACCAAATAATTTAACTTTTACTTATTAAAGTTACAAAAATGTGGCCAAAATTTTTTTTTTTTGTAAAACATTGTCGGAGTGTTTGAAAACATATTTGAAAGGTTCTTGGTGTTCTTCAACACTCTCTTTCGAAAATCGAGTTGTTACTAAAACTTATCCATTTAGGTTTTCCAAAACATTTGTCAAGGGAAAACGGTTTGGTTTCAACTCGAACAATTCTTATGTTACCTCAAAAGAACTTAAACATTTGTCACAAGGTTGTATTCATTCACATTGGTAAAAGTAGGGCATGCTCCAGAATGAGCTATGTTACATCAATAGTTCATCACTTAGGTAATCCTTAACATGAAACACTTACCATAATCTAAACTAACTACACTAATTCTTAAACTACCCTAGTGAAGGCAATCGGGTGGAGGTCCTCCTTCTTCTTGGGTCCTCTCTTCGCTTTCAAAGATGAAGCCGTCCATGTAGCTGTCTCCATATTTTCGTTGTGCTCCAACTTCACTCCTTCTTTGGTGGTAGACTTCCACTGTTTCTCATATTGCACCTTCTCCTTGTAGTTTCGATATCCTCGCACCGTGACTTGTCCCAAGCGCGGCCCCAAGTTAGCTCTGCTCAGTTGATTCTCCGGGTCGGGGATTATAATCTGAGTATGGTCGGTCCATACTCAGCCGCTTGGAGTACGCTTCCAACCTCTTCCATACTTACTCCACATAGTGATGTCCATGCAGTACTCCATCTGCCCGTTGAAATACTAGCAACACCGATATGCCAACGAACAGGAGAGAGTAAGCGTTCCAAAGGACGGATCGTCGACGGTGTGGGATTACGATAGGCAAGATAGAAGGACCATACAAACACATAATAAAACATACAAGAACACCACAATCAAGCATATTATCAACATTATTATCAGTCTTATCATCATTATTCTTATCTTTCATTATCTTTTCAAACTTAATTTCTTTCCTCATATACATTCTTTCTTTCTCAATCCTTTTCCTTCTCATGCTCATGATTTCCTCTTACGCAATATCATCAGATACTCATATCGTTCTCGATTATCACTCATGTCTACATCTCCTCGGTCATCCACCCAACCTAGTCGGAAGCAAACAGGAGTACGGGACCTTTACCGTGCGGGCACGACAGCTGTCACACATCAAATGGTCCCAGACCAGGAGGACTCAACCTCAAATCATAATCATATCAATTCATATACATGGCACACTGTCTCACTACAGTGGCAAATAAGATACCCCACTCCAGTCCTTCTCACTGTTCTCGATTTGCAATCTAGGGGGCGACAGTATATTTCTAGTGGGCCCGCAGAACTTACCACGGCATTAGACCCAGTCCCCACCACGTTAGTGCGCCACATGTGGAGTTCGTTCTGCCTAGAAATATACTCTAGACTTCTTGACGTTTCACCGTCATCGTCCTCCCCTAATGCAATATCCTCCTAAGTATCCGCAGATACTTATGGTATCTTCCTCTCCACTACTTCGCACTCTCATACCTCACCGCGTATGTCTTTTAAGTCTTTTATCTTTTTAATTATCCTAAGGTCGGCCCATCCTTCGTGCAACCCTTCAATGAGTCCCGACCGCTAACTTTGCACAACTTTCTCTCATCATTTCTCACATAGCACAGAGCTGGGATCACATCAATGAATTCTCAACCGGAATCTCATTCACCAAATACATTTCACCATTTCTCTTAACAATCCCATTCCGCAATCGTTTCTCAAAACCATTTTTTCACAAACTTTCTCAAATGCCATTTTATAAACTTTCACAAAAACTCATTTCATAAACCTTTTCATAAAATTCCCTTTTGTACATTTTCTCAAAAATCTAGTTTCACAACCGCTCACAAATCTCATTTCACAAAGTTTCTAAAATCTCCTTTCACAGCCTTCCACAGAACTTCTTTTCAAAAACTTCTTTGAAAATACTTTTTATAATATTTCTCAAAACCTCTGTTCAAAACATTTTCAAAAGACTTTCTTTTCACAAACCCTTTCTAAAAGTCTCCTTTTCCCATTTTGTACAAAATCTCTTTCAAAAATCTCTTCGAAAATTTCCTTTCAAAAATCTTTTCAAAAACTGCTTTTCGAAAACCTTTTCAAAATTACGTCTTTGCTGAGCGCTAATGGAGGAGCAAGCTCAACTCAACACTAGTCTCAGACTAAAACCAAAAACACAGGAGCCCAGCTCCGCTCAAATCACATCTTGTTCCAACAATCACCATTACTCTCCCCAGCTCTGGCTCGTTCTCAACATTACCATTCATTCTCTCCCCAATCTCAATTCTTTCTTTCTTTTCCAATACATACTTTGTTTCCAATCATTAGTCCTTTCTCATTGTATCTTATAATTATTATTTTCTCATACTTATAACTTTACTTTCAATTTCATTCATTTCATTTCCTTATTCAGGACGTAACAGACGTCCATCAGCCATTCGCTCATTACAATCAGCAGTAATAAGTTTCATCAGATATAATTAAATAAATAAATAAATAAAAGCATGCACACAACATCACACAATAACATTGTGGTCTTTGTCATCTTCGTATAAGTGGCCACACAACACACACAATTGCCACTATACTACTGACTCCGAACCACTTAGTTCCGATCTTTGAGATGATACGGAACGTCCTAATATATCACCTAACTACCACGGTGTCTTAGGAAAGCTTCTCTCTCACCTGAGGTCCAGCAATTTAATGCGTACCGTCTCCGTGGATCCTTTGTGTTGCCGGCTGCCCCAATCCCTCGTCTTTAAGATGATTCCTCGTACTAAATAAAATACGCTTAGGTTATTAACTCGTATTTAAGAAAATCTTTTTCATAATTTAGACACCTCTCATTCCTCGTCGGAAGGCTTAAAACATAATCGTCTTCTTTCAAACAACTTTAATATTTTCTAATACCTTAAGTACTTTCAAAAATCATTTTGAAAACATTTAGTAAGGTAATTTAAATTATTTATTTTAGTGGCTGGCCCGTTTTGGACAACAAAGAATTATATTAAAAATCACCTGGATAAAACTCCAAAAACATCGTAAAAACACTCTTTCGTTTAAAACAACTCCTTCATTCAAATTAACCTTTTAAAACTCAAGTCTTTATTACAAAACAACTTTTGACAGCGATAAACACAAATTAAAAATCTCAAACGGATTTATTTTAAAAAACCACTTAATTTAAAGACCAATCACACACTGAAATATTTTTCAAACACAAACTAACACACAACCACAATAACACTTAAGTTAAATCATATAAATCATCCATATTTCAAGCATGAAGAATAATCACATTAAATTTCCAAAGCATTTATAAATTCACATAATGCCATTCACATTTCATCTTCATATCTAACTTCTTTATTAAAAGAAAACCGAATTGAACATGTCAAGGCAAACCAAAAATTACTTGTTCAAACACTTTAAATCAACTTGATTATCTTGAAACATCATCATGCAAGTCCCTTTTAAATAATAAAATCACAAAGACATACACATAGTAATAAACCGAATTGAACCAAAGATGCAAACCAAACACATTTAATTTTCTTACTTTAAACAACTTAATTCTTTTCAAAATCGTTGGGTGAAATTATTTTCATGCAAACAAATTTCCTAAACTTACCTACATTATATAGCCGAATGAAGTCAAAGAAAACAAGTCAAGAATTACAAGTAAAACACATGAATCAATTTAGTTTATTCCAAGCACTGAAACCTTATTTTCTTTTCTTTCATAAAATAGAATCGTTTACCCCTTTTCTTTCTCTTAAAACCGAGTGTAAGTATAAGTCTAAGAAAAATTTATTCAATGTTAGGGACATGGAATCATGAAGTCTTTCATTCCATTTTGTTCCAAAAACCGTGAGACCCTCTAACAATTTAAGCAAACTTTAATTCATTTTCCTCAACTGAAATCAATTTATCAAACCAAATATAGTTTCCTTTATCTTTTTAATCGAAACCACATTGGAATAAAAATAGTTACAATGCAATTTCAAACAAATTAATTTAACATAAATTTACAAGACATTTTCATTACTTTTTGTGTCACTTCATGAAAAGAATCTAGCCTACTAAACCTAGCTAGGCCGAATCATCATCATCATGGAAAAACATGGTTTTGGTGCTCTTTTCAAACATGCAAACCCTAAAATCAACAAATCAAAACATGCACCTTTGAAACACATGGTTTTAGAAAATACCACTCCCTTTTTCTTCACAAAACCGTGACCTCCTAGTCACTTCAAACATGTTTTCATTTTTATTTTTCTTTGCATGTGCTTTTAAAAATCATTTGAAGTAAAAGAGAATCACATGCAAGAACCTTTTCATGAAAAACAATCATGATCTCTTGGTTTTCAAAGCTTGACCGAAAACCAATTAACAAAATCAAGAGGAAAAACTTAAATCTTTAACTTCCAAACACACATAGGCTTAGATCAAAGCAAAACCATTTTGAAAAAAGTTGTTTTCCTTTGTTTTCTCATCAAAACCGTAACATGCAAACCAAGAAACAAAACTTTTGAGTAAAAGAGTCACATGCAAAACTTCAAGATCAAAGTTATGGAAAATCACGGCAAGAATCAAATCTTTTTCAAGATCAAACAATAGATCAAAGTCTTTTTGAAAAGAGAATCAAAGATCAAAGCTTAGAAAAATCCAAGTAAAAATCAAAGTATTTAAATCACTTAGATTGTAACATCCCGTTATTTATAATATCTCTAACAAAATAATTAAATGATTTAATATGATGTTTTCAATATTTGAGTGTCGTAATAAATTTTTGATTTTCTCATTTTAATTGAAATATGTTTTCTTGTCAAAATAAGTATAAATTTGTTACCATACGTCTTCCAAAAATAAAGTAATACTTTTATTTAGTTTAATTAACATTTTGACAGGGAGCTCAAGTGGCAAGCCTTAGAGGCATTTTTATAAATAGTTTCTTCAAAAAAATATGTTTAACTTAATATTTTGGGTGTCCCTATAAATTTTCATAGTGTTCAGAAGCTGTTTTATTTTTAGCTTCTGGACTGCTTTAACATATTACCGGTTTAAGTTATATATAATAATCTTCTATTTCAAAATTTTAAGTATTATATATATTATCAAGTTTAATATCAAGATTGAGAAAATATATTTACTTTTGAATTTCGATAATTTTTCTTAAGCAATAGCTATCCGGAGGGACCGGTAACTTTACTATTTTCCAATCAATTTTGATTAATTTAAAATACAATATTGTTTTACCTAAACGTATTTTATTTTTAGTACCATCCAACTTTTAATTATAATCCAAAATACCTACACGCATTGACCCACAAATAAGAACAAAGCATAAAATAATATTTATAATTCCTAATCTACCCATCGTCCCACCTTTCACCCTTTACTATACTTATTATTATCATATTATATATATAGATAGAATCCAGCCGCATGGAATGAGGGAGAAAGAACAAATAGAGAGATGCAGAGAGAGGGATCAGACGCGAGAATCAGAGAAGATAGAGAGTGAATGGCTCTCTCATTTTCTTATTGTTCCCTGCTTCGTGACAACAAAATCGGTTTTGCTCTGCAATCTCAATCAAAGTCCAATAACACATTCACGCACTTGCTCCATTTCCGACCCATTCGGTGTTCCTCAAACTTCAACAACAACAAACCACCCTCAATCAGTCAACACCATCCGCTAGCCTTCTCTCTATTCTCTGTCACTATGACTAGGATTTTCAAGGTAAGGGAGTCTCTTTTCCACACATTGAGTTAGGGATAGTTGGGATATATAATAGGACTTGGGATAAGTAGTTAAATTGGGTTGTGGGTAGCAAAATAGCACCTGTTTAGAGTTGGTTTAGGGAGATGGAATGTATTTTTGGATTTTAATTGAATTATTTAATTTTAATTGATATAAATTTGCTGGAAACCCCTTATGTATGTTGTAAGTAGGAAGTGAAAAACCCTAGGGAGTTGACTTATATTTAAGCACTCTGAGACATACCTGAGTATGTCGATTTATTTGTGATATATGTTGTTTGTTGAAAATTGCTATTTTCTTCGAGTGTGTTAAAAGAGCATATTTATGAGTAAGTATTAGATATGAGGTAATAGATAATGCAAGCTAGTTGGTGGTAAAGAGAACTAGGGTTCATAAGGATATTGCATGGTTTAATTGATAGATGTTATTAAATGATGAATATGTTGATTGAGAATGCGTGAAGTTGAGTGACAGTCTTAGTTTATATATATGTGTTTATGTTTTATATTGGTGAATAGTGTTGGAGTTGTATAATGATGTTGAATGTTGGTGGATTGTGTGATGTTGGAAATTAAAATGCGCAAGTGTTTGAATGTAGATATTTGCTTCTTGATTGTGAATAACTAAAGTGAATTACAAACGTGACAAAGCTGCAGCTATGATTGATCATTGGGATACACCGACCCATTAGGTTCCCTGTTAGGTGACAAGTTACCCATTAGGCACAAGTTACCCAATCCAGGTGAAAGTTACCTATTAGGTCCCGTAAATGCCCCGTTAGGCGGGTGTACCCAATGGATCAATCATGTTGCACGATAATAAGAGTTTTGAAAAGAGAAAATGTGAATGTGATGGTAAAAGAGTTGAGATGTTGTTTTTAGTCCTAACGGGTGTCAACCGTGGCCTAATAGGTGGAAAGTTACCTGGATTGGGTGAAAGTCCTAGTGGGTGTGAAATGACCTAACAGGTGCGCTAATCCCTAATGATAAAGAAAAGGTGAAATGTTATGAAAGATGAAGAGATGTGTGTATGTTGTCCTCTGACCATGAGGAAACATGCGAGGTTTTATGTTGAGTGTGTTGTCCTCTGACCGTGAGGAGACACATACTAAATTGTTGATAATGGGAAATGGTAATGATTTTGGATACGAAAAAGTGAAGCATTTTGTTATTCATGACTTGGTTTGATTATGATGCTTAAGTTGCTATTATGTGCTTTTTACTATCTTATAATTCAATGTGTTGTGAAAAGGTCTCACCCTTATGTGGTTATCATTTTTTAGGTGAAAGTCAAGGAGCTTGAGGATCAGAGTGTCGCAGTGGACGAATTGGAAAGAAGGGAACTTTATGTTTGTGCATACTTGAATTATAAATGGATGCCCAATTTTACTTGTAAACTTGAATTGAAAAAAAAAGGAATTTTTAAGTACACTATTTTAATTATAAACTTTTACTCATTAATTTTTGCGAATAAATTAAGGGTGTTACATTTATGGTATCAGAGCAGTTCCTTCCTTTCCGACCTGAGGAAAAGTGGTCCCGATCTCGCAGCGAACACTCTCATCTCAAGCTTCTTTTCCAGAGGTGAGACTCTTTTAAGTGGAAATTTCAATGTTAAGTAATTGATGAATATGTTTGGTACTAAATGCAAATTTGTGATTGAATAATGTGCCTTGTATGTGTGGAATGGGTTTATGTTTGCAAATGGGAATACTAATAATTGACAATTAAGAATGAATGAAAAAGAAAGTGAATTCCCTGGAACCTAAGCGGATCCCTTAGGGATTCAAGGAATCGCATATTGTAAGTGTTACCCAATTGCAAACAGGAAACTTAAATGGTGCAA
This sequence comes from Crotalaria pallida, assembly GCA_037953625.1. Lineage (NCBI taxonomy): Eukaryota > Viridiplantae > Streptophyta > Magnoliopsida > Fabales > Fabaceae > Crotalaria > Crotalaria pallida. The sequence continues at coordinate 86,622,209 of CM075649.1, forward strand.
ATCGAGTTTTGTATGAGGATGAAAATTTTAAGTTTTGCGTTAATAAAAAAGATTGAAGTTTCTTACAAAGGAAATCCTGTTAATCAAAATGACGTACATAAACTTGAACTGGATGGCGAGGGCTACTACCACTGATGTAATGTAGTGTCAGAACTGGCCAATCCGATATTGCATTTATCGGGAGGTGAAGTCGTCGGAATCTAGGGGTTTGTGCACTATCATGAATTAGCGAATGATTTCTTATGTATCAAACTTTTATGTTAGTTATTTTGTTCTTCTTTGCTTGCTTCTGTACTGTGTATGCTTGATTATGTGTTTGTTGATGGGTTGGTGTCAAAGTAATTGAAAGGAGATTAGAAATGGATCTGCGTGGAATAAACAAATTCTGAATCTTGAATACTAATCCAATCGAGTGACTAAATTCATGTCGATTAGACTAGTATCTAAGAGAACCAAAAACAACGTTTAAATTAAAATATTGGTCGAATTTCATAGCTAATCCCAATTCAAGTAACTGTGATACCAATCGGGAAAACAAGAAAAACGAGTACTAATCGATCGGATTTGAACCGCCGAACTATAATAATTTAAATTGCAATCATAAAAGTTACTTTTTTCCACGTTGGGGAAGCGGTTCAGATTCAATCAAAAGGTCCTCAGATATATGTTTTCACAAGGAATGGCTTAGTGTTAAAGTAGTCGGAAAGAAAGTAGAAGTGGAATCATGAAAATTAAAATGATTTATTGACTTGATACTAATCTAATTGAGTGAGTTAGTTCACATCGACTAGATTAAGATCTATGAAAAAGAACAAAAACATTTGTATTAAATTTGTAGTTGATTCCACATGCTAATCTAATTCTGATGACTTTAATACTAAACGAAAGATAAGTATGGAGTTCCTATTGATTAGATTTGAACCTCGAGTATAACTATAAGATTTTCTAAAAGGAAAGAGGTTTCTTTAATTGAGAAAGGGGTTGGAATTCAATCTAAGGGTCCTCGCATCACTTCAGTTTAAATTGATGCCAATAGTTTTTCATATATAGAGTCTATGCTTATGTGGGGATGAGTTGAAACTTTTGAAAAAAAAAATGTTTTCAAACAAATTTGAAACTAAGAGCTTTTCGATTTCCACCCCATGTGGGAAAGTTCCAAACTATTCTTCACTAAGCATTGACTAAGAGTGTTTTTTTTGGGAATTGTAGTCAGGATAAAAACTGATTGCGTTTGTGTATGTTTGATTGATTTACATGTTTGATTGATTTACGTGTTTGATATTAATATAAAAAAAAATATGAATTTGGTATGATGCTTGTGAATAGAGGTTATGACTTATGTTTGTTTGACAATGTGAGTATTTAAAATGAATTTCAAAAGGTGCATCGAACCACGATCATTCCAAATGGATCATGAGATCGCACGTCAATTTTTTTTTTTTTGAAACAAAAAGGAAGGCAAGGATTCTTAAGTAAACGAGGAGTGAATTAACTCAATTGTTTTTTAACCAAGTCACACTTCGATTAAATAGGAACCCTTTATATACGACCCAGATCAGTTCGGAATGAAACTCAATTTTCAAACTTGAAGAAAAAGGGAATGAGATTGTTCTAACATTTGAAGGAGTACCAAACTCAATTTTCTAAGTCAAATGCATGTTCCCTTCTTCTTTGGGGTTGACCATTTTGAGTGATTTAACACTCCTTCATCTAGGTTCTTACGAAATTATATGGAGGTAGTTCTTTATGTTGATGTGCACGATTAAAAGTTTTATTGAAATTTCAAATGAAACTAATTGTTCCTTCATCAAGAGAGGAACTTAATTTCTAAAGAATTTTGTTCTTATAAATGCATAACTATTTTTTTAAAGGCTTCTCTGGTATGGGATCTTTTCACTGAATTTTAATTTCCATACCTATTGACTGTTTAAACCCAGTATTTTGATATGCGTATGTGTTTGTGGTTAGGTGTCTGTCGGGAAATTAGGGTTTTTGCATAAAATGAAAAACTAAGTTTTTGAGTTTAGAATATTTGTTTGATTTGGAAGATTTGATATATGCACTCTAAGGTTGACTCATCGCTTCATGTAACATTTCAAGCCAACTAGAGAAAGTTAGTGTTTTTTTTAACTGAAAAGAATTTAACGTGCTCTGATTGGTTTGACAATTTTACACAACCTTGGGCTGAGTTTGAGTGATGTCCCTTAAATTTTGAGATCAATTGGAGTTTGTCTACTATTTATAAGTGAATTTGACGTAGGTTCATCCCGATTACTACAAATCTTTTACAAATTAATCGTAGGGTTAAAAATGAACCTAATGAACTCTGATTGACTTGAAAATTTATTATATGTTCTCTTATGCACAGGGACACAATTTTCAAATTTTTCAAAACATTAGAGAATGGAATTGATGAAAGGTATTTTTGGTTGTAAATCATATAAGTCCTATCCCTGAGAAACCCTTTTTAATCGATTTTCAAAATATGTGTTGATCTATTATGAATGTGTATGTAGAGGTAATTGTTAGCTCCATTTTAGGCGAGGTAGATAAGGAATAGCTTAAAAGGAAGTAGGGTGGAGTCATGTTGTGTTTGAAATGTATGCTGAAGTGGAATGTTGTGTATATTTGAATAACATCTATGTGATTTATGTTTGTTTGATTGGTGTATGTGGTTGATTAGGGCCTAGATATAGGACTTAAGTGGTACACTTTGGAACTAGATTTTAACCAACCCAAGCAGGTATTAGTGTTTAGTGTGTAGTAGCATCCTTTCCTAACCTTTTGGGAGTCCTGTTGGTAGGACTCCAGAAATATCTAATCGAGGGAAGAGTAAACCCTAGTCGATCTATTAGAGCCTCCACCTCGATTCAGACCGAATCTGACCATAGTTGGTACTCTTCAATGAGTGCAAGAGTCTAGCGGCTTGTCATGATGAATGATATGCCAATTCCAAGTGGGGGAGTAGAACCAAGGTAAAGTAAGTTGCAAAGCTTAGAGACCCTTGTCCGGGATGGTTCTCCATTTAAGGATTTTAAACGGAATTACGGGGACGAAATTCCAATAAGTGGGGGAGAATTGTAACATCCCGTTATTTATAATATCTTTAGAAAAATAATTAAATGATTTAATATGATGTTTTCAATATTTGAGTGTCGTAATAAAATTTTGATTTTCTCATTTTAATTGAAATATGTTTTCTAGTCAAAATAAGTATAAATTTGTTACCATACGTCTTCCAAAAATAAAGTAGTACTTTTATTTAGTTTAATTAACATTTTGACAGGGAGCTCAAGTGGCAAGCCTTAGAGGCATTTTTATAAATAGTTTCTTCAGAAAAATATGTTTAACTTAATATTTTGAGCGTCCCTGTAAATTTTCATAGTGTTCAGAGGTTGTTTTATTTTTAGCTTCTGGACTGCTTTAATATATTACCGGTTTAAGTTATATATAATAATCTTCTATTTCAAAATTTTAAGTATTATATATATATTATCAAGTTTAATATCAAGATTGAGAAAATATATTTACTTTTGAATTTCGATAATTTTTCATACGCAATAGCTATCCGGAGGGACCGGTAACTTTACTATTTTTCAATCAATTTTGAGTAATTTAAAATACAATATTGTTTTACCTAAACGTATTTTATTTTTAGTATCATCCAACTTTTACTTATAATCCAAAATACCTACACGCATTGACCCACAAATAAGAACAAAGCATAAAATAATATTTATAATTCCTAATCTACCCATCGTCCCACCTTTCACCCTTTACTATACTTATTATTATCATATTATATATATAGATAGAATCCAGCCGCATGGAATGAGGGAGAAAGAACAAATAGAGAGATGCAGAGAGAGGGATCAGACGCGAGAATCAGAAAAGATAGAGAGCGAATGGCTCTCTCATTTTCTTATTGTTCCCTGCTTCATGACAACAAAATCGGTTTTGCTCTGCAATCTCAATCAAAGTCCAATAACACATTCACGCACTTGCTCCATTTCCGACCCATTCGGTGTTCCTCAAACTTCAACAACAACAAACCACCCTCAATCAGTCAACACCATCCGCTAGCCTTCTCTCTATTCTCTGTCACTATGACTAGGATTTCCAAGGTAAAGGGAGTCTCTTTTCCACACATTGAGTTAGGGATAGTTGGGGTATATAATAGGACTTGGGATAAGTAGTTAAATTGGGTTGTGGGTAGCAAAATAGCACCTGTTTAGAGTTGGTTTAGGGAGATGGAATGTATTTTTGGATTTTAATTGAATTATTTAATTTTAATTGATATAAATTTGCTGGAAACCCCTTATGTATGTTGTAAGTAGGAAGTGAAAAACCCTAGGAAGTTGACTTATATTTAAGCACTCTGAGACATACCTGAGTATGTCGATTTATTTGTGATATATGTTGTTTGTTGAAAATTGCTATTTTCTTCGAGTGTGTTAAAAGAGCATATTTATGAGTAAGTATTAGATATGAGGTAATAGATAATGCAAGCTAGTTGGTGGTAAAGAGAACTAGGGTTCATAAGGATATTGCATGGTTTAATTGATAGATGTTATTAAATGATGAATATGTTGATTGAGAATGCGTGAAGTTGAGTGATAGTATTAGTTTATATATATATATATATATATGTGTGTGTGTTTATGTTTTATATTGGTGAATAGTGTTGGAGTTGTATAATGATGTTGAATGTTGGTGGATTGTGTGATGTTGGAAATTAAAATGCGCAAGTGTTTGAATGTAGATATTTGCTTCTTGATTGTGAATAACTAAAGTGAATTACAAACGTGACAAAGCTGCAGCTATGATTGATCATTGGGATACACCGATCCATTAGGTGCCCTGTTAGGTGACAAGTTACCTATTAGGCACAAGTTACCCAATCCAGGTGAAAGTTACCTATTAGGTCCCGTAAATGCCCCGTTAGGCGGGTGTACCCAATGGATCAATCATGCTGCACGATAATAAGAGTTTTGAAAAGAGAAAATGTGAATGTGATGGTAAAAGAGTTGAGATGTTGTTTTTAGTGCTAACGGGTGTCAACCGTGGCCTAATAGGTGGAAAGTTACCTGGATTGGGTGAAAGTCCTAGTGGGTGTGAAATGACCTAACAGGTGCGCTAATCCCTAATGGTAAAGAAAAGGTGAAATGTTATGAAAGATGAACAGATGTGTGTATGTTGTCCTCTGACCGTGAGGAAACATGCGAGGTTTTATGTTGAGTGTGTTGTCCTCTGACCGTGAGGAGACACATACTAAATTGTTTTTTTTTTTGGCAAAGAAAATAATTGCATTACCAACGAGCAAATAATACACATCACGGCAATAATCTAACCCCTAGCCACCTTCTAGGAAGGGTTCTAAGGGCTAGAAAATCCCAAACAAGAGAAAATGAAAATAAAACTGAACTTTAAATGGCAGCCCTTATTCAACCTAACAAAAATCTATTCGGCCCACTATCCTTGGCCCAATTGCTATGCACAAGCTTAATTCCTAACTCAGCCTGTAGAAGACGAAGAACCAGGTGAGGATGAAGCTGTTGCTGTCTGAAAATTCGACGGTTCCTCTCTGACCAAACGCTGTAAGCACATGCAGCCACCACCGCCGTAACCAACTGCCTCCTCCATTTATCCTTAAAGCCATACCTTAGCCATCTCAACCATTTCTGAAATTTAAAATGCACCACTTCCACCTCAACCCAATTAGCAGCCAAATCAAGGAGCTGCTTACTCCAAGCACACTCAAAAAATAAGTGCCGACACGATTCTGCTACTCCATTACATAGCTCGCACAAAGGGGACACCTGAAGGAACTGCAGATTATCCTTAGTCCTCAATTTTTCATGCACCAGCAACCAAACAGTAAACTGGTGCTTAGCTACAGTCAAGGGGTTCCAGATTACACGATGCAAAGGAAAATGAGGCTGAGCTCCCATGAGGTATCTGTATCCATCTTTAATTTCATATTCTTGATGATTAGCTTCCATTTGATTTAATTTTGGCATGAGTTTATCACGCACCTTTAATTTTGGCATGAGTTTATCACACAGCTTTAATGGGAAATGGTAATGATTTTGGAAACGAAAAAGTGAAGCATTTTGTTATTCATGACTTGGTTTGATTATGATGCTTAAGTTGCTATTATGTGCTTTTTACTATCTTATAATTCAATGTGTTGTGAAAAGGTCTCACCCTTATGTGGTTATCATTTTTTAGGTGAAAGTCAAGGAGCTTGAGGATCAGAGTGTCGCAGTGGACGAATTGGAAAGAAGGGAACTTTATGTTTGTGCATAATTGAATTATAAATGGATGCCCAATTTTACTTGTAAACTTGAGTTGAAAAAAAAAGGAATTTTTAAGTACACTATTTTAATTATAAACTTTTACTCACTAATTTTTGCGAATAAATTAAGGGTGTTACATAGATCATCTTTAACAAGCATCAAACCAACATGCATGAACTCAAAACAAAATAAAAATCATCACAACCTAATTTTCTAGATATGGCCGAATGGTAGAGTCCATGGGTTAAGGTTCTACAAGTTTGTTTGGTTCTTGAAACTCAAGATTAATGCTTAACAATTACATATAGACATAGATCTACAAGAAATTTAAACATACAACAACAAATAACCTTACAAGGCTTGGAAAATGAAAAACTACTTATAACATCCTATGATTTTCAAAGAAAAGAGAAGATCTTCAACCACCTTCACTTGATCTTCAAGGAATCCTAAGTCTTTTGGGTTTGATCTTCCTCTTCTTCTCCTCTTGAACTCTCGGTCTCACTCTCTCTCTATCTCTCTCTCTAAGAGTTTAAGGAGAACTCTTAGAAATTGTGTTTGGTTTAGAAATGAAGTGTGAAGGAAATGGATTGGAATGAGCTACGGTTATGGGCTTAAAAGGGCACACAAATATTCCCCTTCTTGCCCTTGAAATAATTCGGCCAAAGAGTGCTAGATGAACGGCAAAATTGACCTCATGAAAGCTTGCATGGCTCAAGCCAAGCCATGAGACAAATGGAGTAGAATTAGGCTTAATCTTTCACCCTATTGGTTGGTCAAATTCTTAACTATGCTTTACACTAAACTAAACCTATGTGCTACTAGCCTACTTCCTTAGGGTGCAAGAAAGTCAAAAATCTATCATGCATGTACACACATACACACACGGTCGAACACATGCACACACATACACTAAAAATCATTTTATTTTCTTTCTTATAAAATCATCATTTTCTAAAAATACCAAAATATCAAATACTCAATTAATTCTATTTAAAACTCAATTCAAACTCATAATGTTTTCTCACAAAATCATTTCCTTTAGAGTCACTTGTTGTCTTGAAAACGTGAAATAGAAAATTTATTTAAGAAAATATTCTTTCAAAAACACTTTCTCAAAAATAAATCTCTTTAGTATTTTAATTTAATACGAGGAATTTGCGGGGTGTTACACAGTCCCTCGTCTTTCAAATTCCTCGTACTAAATAAAATACGCTTATGTTATTAACTTGTATTATGAAATTCTTTTTCAAACTTAGACACCTCTCATTCCTCGTCGGAAAACTTAAAACATAACCATTTTCTTTCAAACAACTCGGATGTTTATAACACCTTAAGTACTTTCAAAAATCATTTGAAAACATTATGAAAAGTTATTTAAACCATTTAGTTTGGGTGCTGGTCCGTTTTGGACAGCACCTTAAACACGTTTGAAAATACCGAAAAATGCACCGTTTTTGCTTTCTTAAATTAATTATTACTTGAAAACTTTACTTTAAATGTCTTGAAAACATTTTTAAAATTTTGAAACAAGTCCAAACAATTCTGGACAGCAAAGAATTATATTAAAAATCACTTTGATAAAACTCCGAAAACATCCTAAAAACACTCTTTGTTTTAAATGACTCTTTTGTTCAAAATTAACACTTTAAAACTCAAGTTTTTACCACAAAAAAACTTTGGGCAGCCATAAACATAATTTTAAAGTCTCAAATAAATCGAATCAATTTAAATTAAAATCAATTACATACTCAAGTATTTTTCAAGCATCAACTAGTACACAAAATAATAACAAACATCACTTTCACAATCAAACACTCACTCACTTATTCAACACATAGCTATTTTTCAAAACCATTTCATGTTCATAAAACAAAACACTTAGACATTCACATAATCATAAGGATGTAAACCAAACACAATGATTCAATTCTTTTCACAAATCACTATATGAATTTATTTTAATGCAATTAAATTTCCTAGACTTGTTTACACTATATGGCCGAATGACATCAAAGGGAACAATTCAAAGATCACAAATTTAAAACACATAAATCAACTTGATTTATCTTAGCACTTAAATTTTCACTTTCTTTTTCATGTAACAAAATTATTTATGCTTCCTTTCCCTCTCAACCGAATATACCTACTCACACATATATTCATTTTAACACAATACTCTTCTAAAATCATCTAATTCAATTATTCCCTTTATTTTTAATTCAAAACCAAATAGAAATTAAACATCCACAACACAATTTCAAACAATTTATTTTAACATAATTTCACAAAACATACTCATTGTTTTTATGTCACTTCATTGAAAAAGGATCCTAGTCTATTTCCCATGCCTAGGCCGAATCTAATTTGACAAAAACAAGGTTTTTAGTTTACCTTTCAACATGCAACATCAAAAATCATGAATCAAACCATGCACCCTTTTCACACACAAACAACTTTAAAATATCATTTCCTTAAATCAAGTTTTTATTTTAATTATGCTTTTCTTGAAAATCTTTGAATCATAAAGAAATCAACATGCAAGATCACAAAACATGAATCAAGTTAAAAATTATTTTCCAAAAACTCATTTCTTTTGTTTCTTTGTAAAACCGTGAGGTCCATTAAGAAAATAAAATCCTTTCCTTCAAAAACCACATGCATGCACCTTGATCTTGTAGATCAAATCATGAAATCAAATATTGTAGCACAAATGAAAGATGAAAATCACTTTGAATAATAAAGGACCCAAAACCTTGATGAACATTTAAAGAAATCAAGTCTTTTATTCAAAACAATATGCATACCAACACAAGATCAAAACGTTTATTTATAAATTACATGCAAAGTTCAAAACCCAAGTCTTTTCATGAGCAAGTTAAAGATCAAGTTAAATTCAAACACTTTCAACCACTCAAATCAATGAAATTAACATGCAACCACTTAAATCAAATCAAAAGCATCTAAGCCTACACTTTTGGTTATGGCCGAATTGAAGAGCTCTTAATTTAGGGTTCCATGAGTTCATTTATAAAAATTTAGGATTAGGGCATAAACAAGACATGCATGTACTCAAATCATCAAGATCATCATTAGCTAACATGCAACATCACGATCTCAACTTTATTGTTAAGAAAGTTTAGATCATCCATTTACTCATCAATTAAACTCATAAACACTTTACAAATCATGGTTTTAAGTAAGAAAATTAAACATGCAAGGGAGCTTTGATTTAGATTCACAAAATCTCAACAAATCTTTAGATCTAGAAGATTTAACTTGAAAAGCTTATAGGTCTTTAAGATTTAGGTTTAAAAACTTTAAGATCTTTAAGGAAGACCTTAAACGAGTTATGAAGTCCGGTAGTTAGACGTTTACAAGTTTCTTTGAGTCTTTGGAGTTCATGATCAAACATAAATAGAACATGCAAATGAAGAAAAGAAAGGAAAATTACAAGATCAAAAAGAAAAAAAAATCTAAACTATTACAATTTTCTTTATGCTCATTCGAAGTACCCACCAAATCAAGGTCTTCTAACTCCTATAGGCTTGGATCTTCAAGGAAAACTCTAGGTTTTGGTTTTGATCTTCTCTTATTCTTCTCTTCTCACTCACGGCCACTCTCTTTTCTTTGGGTGTTGAGAGCTTGATTTTTGCTCTCAACAAGTGTGTGTTTAGAAGGTGAAAGGAAATGAAAGAAATGAAGAGTGGAAATGAAGGAATGAAGGGGCCAACACTTCACCCATTTGACCATATATATAAGCCAAGGCAAGACATGAGATTTTTCCTCTTTTGTCCTCAAGGACATTCAGCCATAGTGTGCAAATGGAAGGGCAATTTTGGCAACTCAATAAGTTGCATGGGTGGTGTTTATCAATTCTAAGGGGACAATAAGGAGTGATTTAAGGGACTAGGTTTCTTTAGGTTTAGTTACATTTTGGCTAATAGTTAGGATTTAGTTACTAACTTAGTTACTCCATGGTTCTAACTTAGTCCTATTTGGTTTCTTGCTTAACAAATAAAAATTCTAGGTTTGCCCCATGTACACATACACACGTAATTCACACATGCACATACATACATTCATGCATTATCATCTTCTTTTATTAATTTAACCCCATATGATCGCAAACACATATACACATAATAACACCACACATACATACACACGAAACACTCATGCACACACATACATAGAAAATAAATCTTTTTCATCATAAAATGATTCATACGAAAATCACAAATATTTTATAAAAATATCAAACACATAGACTCTTTCCAAAAACTCAATTTTTAAACTTTTGACATTATTTCAGGAAATCATTTCTTTAAAGTCACTCTTTACCTTGAAAACGTTAATTAGGAAATTTATTTAAGAAAATATTCGCTCAAAAACATTTTTCTCAAAAATTAAATCTCTTTAGTATTTTAAATTAATACGAGGAATTTGCGGGGTGTTACAATTACTAAGGACGGGTGGTTAGTTTATGATAGTGAACCTTAGGGTAGTTGATATAGACAATGACTAGAGAATAAAAATGAAGGAAATGAACCCATATTGTTATTTGTGGATATGTGTGTGTGATATTTGTCAATGCTTAAATGATAAAGTGAAATATGTGTATATTGTGACTAGGTGTGTATATGTGATATTGATATATTTGTTTGAATGATGAAATGAGATATAAGATTGCTTGAATAGAGTGCATGATTAATAAGAAATGAAATGGACAAATAAGGGTTAAGAGTGATGATTGTGTGATAAATGGATATTCGAATGATGAATTTGTCTGATGAATAAACATACAAACCAAAGAGAGAACGATAAGTTAAAGTAAAGGAAAATGCAGCTGAATTGATCATTGGGGACACTGATACACTAGGTGCCCTGCTAGGTGCCAAACGCCCCATTAGGTCCAAACACCCTGTTAGGCGTCGGTGTACCCAATGGATCAATTCACTGCTAAATAAAAGACATGTAAATGTGAAATAAAACTAAAGAGAAGGAAATCGAATATGAAGAGAATAAGATAAGAATGAATGAAGTAATAAGGATAGACCTAACGGGTGATGCCTAATGGGTGCCAAAGTTCCTGATGGGTGCTAAATCCTAATGGGTGCCCAAACACCCTAGCAGGTGCAATCAAATCCTAGTGGTGCAGTTGGTTTGTGTGAGCCTGGTCAAGTAAGTCGTGCGGCCGGGTGCAGTAAGTTGCGTGTGTGGTTGAGTGCAATAGGTCGCGATCGGACCGTGTGCCATGATTGTGTAAATCACACGAGATGTGCATCTGTAAGACACACACGGGATGTACGCAACAATGGACTCACACAAGACCCTAATAATGAGATTAGTTTGAGTGTGTACCTAGTCAAGTTAGTCATGCAGCAGGGTGCAGTAAGTTGCGCGTGTGGTTGCGTGCAATAAGTCGTGATCAGACCGTATTCCATGATTAAATAAGTCACACAAGATGTGCAACTGTAAGTCAAGGTTTCAAGATTCCCTTACCTCTCTCCACTTTTAAGGTAAGGAGTGGGTGTTACTCTAACCTAGGGAATAGTTTCTAATTTGTTCATAGTGAAAACTAAGGATGGGTGGTTAGTTTATGATACTGATCTCATTAGACAATGACTAGAGAATAAAAACAAAGGAAATGAACCCATATTGTTATTTGTCGATATGTGTGTGTGATATTTGTCATGAATGCTTGAATGATAAAGTGAAATATGTGTATATTGTGACTGTGTGTATCTGTGATATTGATATATGTATTCGAATGATGAAATGAGATATAGGATTGCTTGAATAGAGTGCATGATTAATAAGAAATGAAATGGACTAATAAGGGTTAAGAGTGATGATTGTGTGATAAATGGAATTCGAATGATGAATGTGTCTGATGAATAATCATACAAACCAAAGAGAGAACGATAAGTTAAAGTAAAGGAAAATGCAACTGAATTGATCATTGGGGGCACTGATACACTAGGTGCCATGCTAGGTGCCAAACGCCCCATGATGTACCTAGTGGATCAATTCGCTGCTAAATAAAAGACATGTAATTGTGAAATAGAACTAAAGAGAAGGAAATTGAATATGAAGATAATAAGATAAGAATGAATGAAGTAATAAGAATAGACCTAACAGGTGATGCCTAATGGGTGCCAAAGTTCCTGATGGGTGCTAAATCCTAATGGGTGCCCAAACGCCCTAGCAGGTGCAATCAAATCCTAGTGGTGCAGTTGGTTTGTGTGAGCCTGGTCAAGTAAGCTATGCGGCCGGGTGCAGTAAGTCGCGCGTGTGGTTGCTTGCAATAGGTTGCGATCGAACTGTGTGCCATGATTGTGTAAGTCACACAAGATGTGCATCTGTAAGACGCACACGGGATGTGCGCAATAATGGACTCACACAAGACCCTAATAATGAGATCGGTTTGAGTGTGTACCTGGTCAAGTAAGTCGTGTGGCCGGGTGCAGTATGTCGCGCGTGTGGTTGCGTGCAATAAGTGACGATCAGACCGTATGCCATGATTGTGTAAGTCAAACAAGATGTGCAACTGTAAGACGCACACGGGATGTGCGCAATGATGGACACACCATACCCTAAAAGATATGGAAATTTGAATAAAAGAAAGGGAAGAATAAGAAAGAACAAAAGAGAAGAAAGACATTATGAAAATAATTGATTGAATGAAACAAGAAAAGGAAAGGAAAGGAAATCTAAGGGATTGTTTATGATTGTATGAGCTTGACTTGATTGTGATGTGATAGTTTGTACTATTTGATATATTGTGTATGACTTAGTATGTTATTATGTCTCATTAGAAACTGCTTTTCTAAGTTAAGTGTAATGCTTACTCCTTACTAGTTTTATATAGGTACTGTGTAACATCCCAAAATTTATGTGATATAATTTTATTATTGTAGTTATTTTTTTAATATTAAATTACTAAAGATCTTAGACCTTTATATTATATTATAACAATAATAAAATAAGAATATAGATTTTATGGTACTACATTGTTAAAATAAGGGTACTTAATAGAATTATTATTATTTTTATTATTATTATTATCAGCATCATCTTTATTATTATTATTATTATAATAAGATAATATAAGATATTATTTTGTTTAATTTATTCTATTTTATCTCTATCATTATTAGATTTTGATAATAATTGTGATTAAAAGGATAAGTTAGAGCAATTAATTTAAAATAAATAAAAAGTTGAGATAAAATAGGTTAGTTTCGTTCTCCTAAAAAAAATAAAACCTAACCTCCATTAGAAGAACCAAAAAGGGAAAAATGTAACACACTATCTTAATTAATACTCTAATTACCCCGATTTGACTCAGTGACTTAAAAATTTCTTTTTAGAACTCTTAGTTAATTATATTACTTAGGAAAATATCCTTATAATCGGACGAAGTTTACTTTGTTTTATGGACTTTTCCAAAATATACTTTTCCTATTTATCCTGCATTTAAACTTTCATATAATCAACAGTAGGCCAGCAGGGCGAAAATATACATCATAGTTCATTCATTACATCATTTCCAAAAATACGAACCAGCTTTTGGAGTTACTTGCTCCCAAAAGATAAAGTAGGCATATACAACATAATTTCTCAAAATAAACCCAAGACCAATGCATGGTCACCCAGCTAACTAATTACACTCCACGATGTGGAGTGTACTCCTGCTCAGCCATGACTCATGTAAGCTCTTTCTCTACCTATAATAAAAATAGCAAGAAGGGTAGCATTACACAGAACATAGGAAATAACTTCTAAGAAGTCATAGTAATAAACTAAGCCTAACATTACTATTAACACACAATAAACATAGACATTCATACACTCAATCACGTTTACTTCACTTTTAACTCTTTTACTTTTCTTTTCTTATGCTTACTTTTCTTATTTAAGTTTTCAACATTTAATTCTCTTTACTTTTTCTCTTATTCTTACATTCTTTTCATTCTTAGTTCTCTTTTCATTTCATCTAATTCTTTCCTTTATTCTCTTTCTTTTTTCATTACCTTAATCATCCCCAGAGTCCAATACACCGTCCGGCTTGCGCTTCGACAGAGTCCAACAGACCGTCTGTCGAATTTCGTTCTTTTATTAATTATCCCCAGAGTCCTATTAATCCCCAGAGTCCAACAGACCGTCTGGGTTGCGCTCCGACAGAGTCCAACAGACTGTCTACCGATATATTCCTCTTTTGTTAATTATCCCCAGAGTCCAACAGACCGTCTGGGTTGTGGTTTATTATCCCCGGAGTCCAACAGACCGTCCGGGTTGCGCTATTAATCCCCGGAGTCCAACAGACCGTCCGGGTTGCGCTTCGACAGAGTGCAACAGACCGTCTGCCGATCTCATTCTTTCTCTTCTCTTTAAGTCTGTTCTTTCTTTACTCATTAAGTCTCCTTCTTTCCTTTCTTATGAAATCTTTTCTTACTTATTCTTGTTCTCATTTTTAATTCATAGTTAACTTTCTTTCTTTCTTACTTATCTTTTTCTCTTCTTTAGTTTCTATTAATTATTCTCTTCTCTTTTTATCCTTTCATTAGTAGCTTATATTCATATTCATACATTCATTCATCACAAATACAAGCATCCCAATCCCCCTTAATTCATGATTCTTATTAACTATACATACCTTAGATTCATTTCTCATCCCATCCCCTCAAACACTTCACACATATAGTCATCAACATACAAGTGGTCTCATTTTCTTCATTTTCTTACTTGACATATTATTAACATTTTCTACCTACACATAAGTTTACCTAGTGGGTTCATTTCCTTCATTCTCAAGCTTTATTTATTGTCTATATCAACTACCCTATTGTTTATTATCCTAACTAATATTTTCTACTCTTAGCCACCACTGTAAACAACCTAGAAATTAAGTCCAAAATAAGGGTAAGGCTACCTTCTTACCTCAATGAAGGTAAAGAGATGGAACCTTAAAGCCCTAGCTTGATTCCTTGTTCTTGTGACTCCTTAGAGCTTAGATACCTTAACCCTAGCTTGCCACCATGGAGGTTAGAGAGAGAAGACCCCAAGCTAGATGGTAGTGGTGATGATGTCGTGGGGGTGGTGATGATGAGTGGGTGATGGAGCTCTTAAAGCTTAGTGATGGGGGTGGGTGTGGCGTGTGGTTGGTGATGAGGGTAGGGATGATGGTGTTCTTGCTCCTCTGTCCTTGATTTAGGGCTTAGGGTTTGATACTCTTGATGTTGAGGGATGATATGAATGATGTGTTAATCTTGATACTTGATGATGGAAGTGGAGATGGTGGTGATCTTGGGTCTTGGAGCTTAATGATGGTGTGGAGCTCTTGAGAGAGAAAGCTTGATTGTGATGGGGAAAGAGAGGGAGAGAGCTTGGGATATGGTGGTGATGATGGGGGTGGGGGGTAAGAAGCTTTCATGATGGTGGAAAAGCTTGGTGAAGATGGCTATGGAGGTTGAGCTTGCTTTGGAAGCTTTGTTTTTAACTTAGAGGGGAAGAATGGGGCATTTCGTGTGCCCTTCGCCCTTTATTTTTTTCCATTCGGATGCGTGTTAATCGATTAACCAACTGGTTAATCGACTAACCAATGTATTTTATTTTTACAAGCTATCAGGTCACGTGTTAATCGATTAAACGGCTCAGTCCACCATTCCTTTGCACTTCAAAGTGCCATAACTTCTTCGTTAACCGTCGGATCTTGCTCAAATTTGAAAGCAAGCTTCCTTACATACTAATCTTCACATCCAACGGTGGAATTAATGTTTAGAGTTGTAAATATTTTGTTTATAATTTCCTAACATAGGGTGTTTATAACACTAAAATCTCTGTTTCCTACACTTGTGCTTTCATCTTTCAAACTCTTATTCTTTGTCAATACCTCCTAACTCCTTCATGGCACTCAAAGGGATCCTAATCCATCACCTTAACTCTTCTTTAGCAAAATTATCATTTTTATAATCCTATTATTATTCTAATTATTCTTGGAATTAAAATGCGGGATGTTACAAAAAACGTACGTACAAGAGGAAGAAGAAAGAGAAAAAGAGAGAATCTTCATTAAGGTTACACTATAACCCAATCAAACCTCCATAAATAATAGTGACAATGGATAAATTATTTTATTTAAATTTACCATGTACCATACTCTATATATTATGTTGTTGTTCTTATTTCGATGATCGGTAATTTTCATTTAATATATATATATATATATATATATATATATATGCGCGTGCGAGAATCATGTTACTATGCAGGATTTTGTTCATGCGGTAATTTCATTTCAATTATATATATATATATATGATATGTGTTATGCGGCAAATTTAGGATTAGTGGCAAATATATAATATATACTATTTTTTTGGTGTACATATAATATATACTATTACAATTTTAAGTGCTACGTATTAATAAATATTATGTGTGCTATACATACAAGTACAGTACTCACTTTTATTTTAATTTTTATTAGATAAAAGTTATAATTGTATATTGACGTTGAGACTTTAGGACTTAATGTATTTATTGTTGAGGGTATATATTGTTGAGAGAATTCTTTTGAATCCATTGTTTGATCACGCACACCAACCATATGATATTTAGAAGACTGACTCGGACGCGAGTGTAAGTCATCCAAACCCGGGGCGCCGAGCGATGTGTAGGCACCTCCAGCAGGCGTGCTGTGTACAAGATAAAAAAAATTAAAGTTAATGGTTGGAGTTCGAGGCCAAAAGGCCAGATGCAATTAGTTAATGTGTTGAATAGTCATGCATTGATTGTATTAGATGTTCATATTTTTATTCATGTGATAATAGTATGATACTAGTCATGAGTTATAATAGATGATATTATATGTGTATTAAATGTTATTTCCTTCATTATTTTTTTATGGAGATTTTTCGTACATGTGACGTCTGACAACATCATAGTTAAAAAATACTTTTAAGTTAAATAGTGTTACTGAGATTTTTATCTCACTACTCGGGTTTTGATGTTGTCAGATTGAGATTTTGGGAAGGAAGATGTTTAAGGAAGAAGAATGGACCTCACAAGATTATAAAATTAGTTTTCTTGTAAAAATTGTTTTTAAGGAGTCTATATTAAGTTTTAGAGAACTGTTGACATTGTTATGCCCTTCTAGTTCAGTGCCCAATAGCATTATAAAATAAGTAAAATTTTCAATGTAATTTTATTTTACAGTTATTTTTCGTAAGGAGATGTGTGTTTTTTTTAATCAGACATTTTATTATTATTATTATTGAATCTTGTACTTGGTAAGCTTCCGTGGATTGTGTATTTTGTTATTAAAATTAAGGTGTTACATACTGAGCCCGAGCTTGCACAGATTCCCGCAGAGCAGGTGTACTCTCCCTTCCTAGGCCTCTTTTGATATGATTATGTAGTTGCACGATGTTATGTAAATTGTAAATATATTATTTTGTGTCGACTCAGGACCACTCCTTCAGGGGAAGGAGTTATTTTGGGAAAACAACTATTCCAAGGATTGATTAATATTTGCTGCTAAACCTCTGATGTTGGTATAACTGTTTTATGCATAGTGCATTATGACACACAAGGTTATGTCTTGCCTTATTGGATTTTCTGGAAGATATGAATACTTTGTTTATAACAGGTTCAGGAAAAACTAAAATTTTGGAATGTCCCTAAAACAAAGGAAACTCCGTTAGTTTTCACGGAGATTTTTAAAAGCAAAGGGGTTTTCAAAAGAAATTTTAAAGTTTACTAACTCCTAATGGATAATTTAAGGGTACTAGTAAAGTAGGGTGTTACAAAATCAAATCCAGCAAAGGCATATAATTACTCCTAAGTTCATAAAACACAAAGAAAGCCAAAAACACGTAATTCATCGTTACACGCGTACTAGCAGGACCTATATCGAATCCATATCAATCCAACTCATAACAACACGAAAATTTCTAGAATCACATTAAATGTAACCAAGGACAACATATTAAACTTCTAGGTCAAACGGGCAAGTGCAAGTTCTGTTTTCAAATTTATCCGAATACCCGAAAACGCCGTTGAGCAAAACAGAATTATTAAAAATAGTAAACCAATTCCTTTTTTCACGAAAATTTGTACAACCACTATAAATACAAGTAGGAATAACATATTAAAATTTCAAGTCTATCGGAGTAGGGCAAGTCCGGGAACTATACCTTCTTGCGAGTCGTAGAAACATATTTTCCTTAAACTTCATAAATTAAGCTCTATTTTGTAAAAATAGCAAACCAAGTCATAAAATAATGAAACTTTCCAGAATACATTAAAATATAATTAAAAAGACTATGTCAATTTTTCAAAGCCAACGGAGCATCGGAAGTTACTTTTACTAAAACCTCCTACAAGCATTTTTTATGAAAAGTCTCAATTTCAACATTTAGTAACTATTTCTTATCTATACTTAAACATACATAAAACACACTTAGGCACACTTAGACATATTTAAAACACTCATTAAGGTATGAATATCAGTTATGACAAGTGCTAAGTTAATAAATCATACATAGGAACTTTCTACTACACATATCAACACTTATACCTGTAAAACCCCTAATTCACTACACCAAAATTAAGGATCAACAACACCAATTTTGACTTTTCAACAACGAATTTCGGGCGTTGTCAAAGCCGTCGTTGTTAAAAGAACGACAACGCAAATAAACAGCGTTGTTGAAACGAAAGCATTGACAGCACCGTCTTGATATGACGTTGTTGAAACAAAGGTATTGACAACACCGTCTCTAAATAGCGCGGTTGAAAGTAAGGCATTGACAACACCGTTTTCACAAGGCACTGTTGAAACTAAATCATGGACAACATTGTTTTAAAACAGTGTTGTTGAAACTAAAGCATTGACAACATCATTTTAAAACGGCGTTGTCTTATATTCATATTGCTAGATTTTTTTTATTATTAGTTGCAGTTATAACCGTGGCTAAGTAAAAAAAATAAATTTAAAAAATATATATATAACCACAGATTAATCTGTACGTGGCTAAATCAACACCAATTTTTTATAATATTTTTTCCACTGGTTGTGAAACTTTCTAAAAAATAATAAACAATTAGACATAAATAAATAACTATAAAGAAAAAAAATTAAGATCTACATAATAATTTTTTTTAGAATAAAAATTTCATTACAAATAGAGTAAATAAGTACACGACATACTTTCCACAAACAAAATCAAAAACTACCTTAGTCTACATCAATTTCAAATTTTTGCTAAGAAAGTACATAGCATATGAGCTTTCTTAATCCCTCTTACAATAAAAGTTCCAACACTACATAGCATGTGAGCTTTCTTCCATGCTTAGCTAAAACGAGACAACATCATCATAAAAAACCATAATCCCCCACTTTATAAAGCAAACTTTCAGTTCCAGTTCTGCAATTGGTATTGCCTGCAGGTTTGTTTAAAAGAAGTTATACAATATAACCACATACTTTTATTGTCTTCATATGCTAAAGTTTGTCTAGACAGTAAAAAAATTATGCAACAATCCTTAAATGAAAAGCATAAGAGCATGCTATAAATATTAAAATTCAAGAAATAATAATACCATGAAGTGTAAAAAAAGGTATTCTCTTTCTTAATCTTTGAAATATACTCTTCAATTTTCTCTATATAATT
This sequence comes from Crotalaria pallida, assembly GCA_037953625.1. Classification (NCBI taxonomy): domain Eukaryota; kingdom Viridiplantae; phylum Streptophyta; class Magnoliopsida; order Fabales; family Fabaceae; genus Crotalaria; species Crotalaria pallida. The sequence goes on from CM075649.1 coordinate 86,642,190, forward strand.
ATAAAATCAACATAAGTTCAAAACTTCAACCAAATCCAGAGTCACTATTTTTTTTTTTGGTTCCACGCAATTGGATAGAAGAATACACACTTTATGCTGACGTTAGATAAGGACTCCTCAGTTAGAGATATAACAAAATGGGTTCAAGGAAATTGGAAGAGAAGACTTTTGTGGATGAGAGAATTATAGAAACACATTTAAGATTCAAGTAAGGCACAATCTTATATTTAGAGTAATGCTACAATTCACCTACAATCTTATATTGAGAAAGATTAACTAAAATATCAAAATTTAATAAAAGCAAAACTGCTTCCTGTCATTTACCAGTGAATGTTGATCACTGATATACATACAATATTTATTTTATGGGCTCTCCGATGACTGAACATATTTATTGAGTTTAATTGGAAAAGGTTCCAATGTAAGAGGAGACTTTAGAAAACTTACCTTGCCTAGGCATTAACGAAGATCCAAAACCAAACTGACCAAGTGATTTTCTTTGCACGCCCCCTGAAATTAACCACAATACACACACAACATATGTCAATTACTCATTCAATACAACAAACAAACAAACAAAAGGGTGCCACAAATTAAGATTATTAAACATATAAAGAAGAATATAAAGAATTGTTGCATGGCCCGACTCTCGTGACTAATGGTCTTAGACACATTCAAATCATTAATCATCAATATACATACTACTCTTAATGGTTATGGCTGGTCCAGGATATGCCTAAATCTTTGATCTTGAATATAAACTCATTAATATTAGTATTGACTGCATGTTTTCTAAATCAATTAAGCTGTCCAGCCATAATGCAATTATTCTTTGTTGTGACTCTGGTTATGGCAAGTGGAAACAAGCCATACTAACTTATGAAGATCACTAGGACTTGACAAGGTCTCTGCAATTCATCCTGATAGGTAAGGAACTTACTCACAAAATTATAGACAAAACTTGTGTACTAATAAAGAGTGCAAAGCTGGAGTTCCTAAAGAGTACAAATTAGCACCAATTTAGATTTCCTAATGGTTCAAGGCTACCACACTAACTTACTAACATTTTCCTTCCATTCTAGATTTAAGGTGCTTATGACCAAACACTAACTTACCAACATTGACTACTTTGAAAAAATTATACTCAATTGAGCAAAACAACATTTTGCATATAAGAAGCCATACACAAGCAATGCAGCAAACAGCGTGCATTCATAATTCATTTCCCGCCAAGTCGTTTAAGCAGGATAAGATGAGAAAATGCACAATCAACTCACTAACAAAATCATCAAAAATGAAAGTGGTAACTTAAATCATTAAACTGCAGAGTCAATGTCATTAAACTATAAAACTTCGCCTGCATAATTTATAAGGAATATATATAGCTCCATGGGCAAGGCAAAAAGTGGAGATTGAAGAGCATCATCTAAAAGATTCAACTATAGCACAGGGGAAGTTTAAAGTTTTTCGAATTACGTATGAACAACTATATAAAAATAGTAGCCACTTCAGTTAAGTTTGAGAGTGCAGATGAGGTTACCAATGAAAATATATCTCCAATTAGACCCAAGGTAAATGATAATCTGTCTTCCTTTCACTCATCTCAATTCTTGGCAGAAATAAATATCGCATTCATTATTATTATTCAGCCAAGGAACTTGGTTTCTTCTAAATTAGCAAAGGGGTTACCCAAATCCTACTTCATGAGCCTATGTTATTATAATAGTCGCAGTCCTAATGATAAAAGTAAAGGTATTGTTTTCCAATTTCATGTGGTTAGAATACTAACACAACAGTATAGCCAGACAGGGTCATAAGAACCAGATAATGTGATTAATCAATAATAAATGGCAAGCATCCACATGAAGCACTGACATTAAATAAACCAGATGTAGGTTGTCTAAATTAGTAATTGGGCAAACAAGGATGACAACATAAGCTAAGGAAGAAGTAGACAACCTGAGCTTGTGAAGGACCGTTGAAAGAGTAGGTAAACTCCTATTTATATGACAACCTTCTTTCAATCTCACCCCAGCAGATGATACCGAAGATGCACGCTCGCTCCGTGCCAAATCAGCAAAATTCTGCATAGAAACAAAACAAATTTAATAAGTGATGATAAAAATTATAAAGTTTGTTAATGGGCTGAACAGTGGGTGTGGGTGTGTGGGTTGGGGTGGGGTGGGGTGGGGTGGGGTGGGGCTTAAAAATAGAAACATACCACACTAGCTACTAAGGTAGCAGAGTTTCTTTTGCCCAAGAATTCCCTAGTAGAACTTTCTATAGTCTTAAAGGTTGCATGTCCATTAATAGAAGTTCATCAGTAAAATATATAAAGCTCAATATTTATAAATTGGAAGAAACAAACCAATCTGATAATTTGGGGAGATCTCGACTCCTTTCATTGAGGTTTTTCTCTGCTATCTGTCTCTGTGCTACAAGAATAAAGCAAGCAATGAATATAAAGACCAACCAATATAATGAAAGAAAAATATGCAAATTCGTTTACCTTCACAAAAAGATAGGAGCTCTTCCAAATGCTCCCAGTTCCTTAGGGTCTCCTATGTAAGTCTTTCTAAAATGGGTCCACTATGATGATAAGAAACAGTTATGAAAACAACTGCTAATTATGCAATATTTTTGAAACATTTTTAGAAGAAAAAACAGAAATAGAAATAAAAGTAAAAATAATTAGGAATTCCAATTAGATAAACCCTAATTTCAACACAAGCATGATTGAAGGAGTACCAAATAAAATAACAAAATAGGATTTGAGATGAGGAATTAAAAACGAAAATAGAGTAAGAACAAACCCGGAGCTGCGGCGGAAGGAGCAGAACCAGAAGTGGTTGAGCGGTCGAGCGTCGCAATGGTGAGCGGCCGTGAACGCATCCATGACTGAGATGAACCAAAAGTGGGTGTTGTCGTGAGCGCAGCGTGAGCAGCAGAAGAGGGAGTGATGGGTCACGAGCTGAGGAAGAGAGAAGGTCGTTAGCTTTTGGATTGCCTTATCGCAACAGTGAGAGAGTAAAGTTAGCAAAGTGACTTGAGAGTTTTTTACTTGAGAGAGTGAAGTGATATTGGTTTTGTAATTGTTGGTTAGTTAGAAGTTTTTTAATTCAGTCAATAAATTATTGGTTTTGTTCGGCGAACAAAAATTAAAAAAAGTTTATGCCTTTTAACACAAGGAGTTTGTATCTTTTAAAAACAAGTTTTTAGAAAATTAGTTTAAGTAGTTTTCAATAAACTAAACTACCTTTCAATAATTCATATGCCAATTATACTATAAAAAATTTCAAAATTATTAACCAATCATGATGACAATTTAATTATTAATTAATTATTAATTATAATTAAATAATTTTGTTATAATTAATAACTTTTAACTATTTCAAAAACTAGTTTTGCCGAATAGCACTATTTAAAACAGTCAGCTAAACAGCTATAAGCTCTCAGCCACAAGCTCACAGCTCTTAACTAGCTTAAGAACTACAAATTACAAGCTCACAGTCATAAACTAGTTTTTCCGAACATATCCTTAGAATTATTTTTTTTACTATTTTTTGCGGTCACAAAATCAGTCACGAAGATCCCTCTAAAACTATGAAAATTTCTCGCATCTCCGTTTCACTAACAAATTCGGTCACAAAATGGCCAAACGAATTTGACTAATATAAAAAAAAAAATTTAGTGATCGCATTAGTTCCGCCAATTTTTGTGACTGAATATTTGGGTCGCTAATGCAGTAAAAAAAATTTGGACATTACTTTCATACAACCAATTTTTGGATGGTTGCACAACAACCTCTTGATGAATCACCGATTGCTTGATACATCATGCAATGAATACATATCATTGTCATATCAAACAATAAGATTAAATTGAACTCTTCCTAGAAGGTGTCTTCTCAAGTGAATATGACCTTTTTTTATGTGTATCATTTTGTTTGTTGGTAATAAATTTATTTTTTTACCAAAAAAATAAGATTAAATTGAAATAACCAAACTTTGATATTGGGTCAAATTATAAGAATTCAATATTTGATTGATATAAAGCTGAAGTGGATATAAGATTAATTCACTAGCTAGATGAGTTGTCAAATAATCAATAATTTATCAAGGGTTGTTGTATAACCATCCCGAATTTGGTTGCATGACAGAAATCTTTAACAAAAATATACAATCCAAATTTTTAAAATAGTTAATTGGTCACTAAATTGATCACTATTTGTGACTGTTTTCATTTCGGTCACTAAAAATGCTCACTAAAATACAAATTTTTTGTAGTGGACGGAGTAGACGAAGCGAGCAACGGTTGAGTGGTTAGGAGAGTTTGAGCGCACTTAGGAGAGGGAAGAGAGAAAGACGTAAGGTTTAGTGAGGAAGATTGAAAGACAACACCTATTTAGGTTTCATTTGAGTTGTTTTTTTTTAATTTAGTAAAAATTGCATTTTAATTGTTTAAACAATTATAAAAAAATATGGTAGGCGCGGGAGCTAGGGAAAACAACGACAGCGCCAAACAATGACAACGCCATTTTAAAATAGCATTTTGGAAATGAAGCAAAAACAAAAGACAACGCATTATGAAGATGACATTGTCGTATTTGAAAAAAAAAGACAACACCGTTTAAAAAAGGGGTTGTCTTATATTGAAGACGAGAATAGCGTTGTCATTGTAGATTAAAAACAACACTAAATAAACGAGACGTTGTTAATAATTCCTTCTGAATTTTTCACAGCTCTTTTTACAAGAGTGTTGTTGAATGAGCGTTGTTGATATGCGATTCTGGTGTAGTGATTTTCATATCCTCGTCAAACAGGGAAAATTTCTCTAAACATCAAAAATTGTATTTTCATCAAGTTGAATATCAAACTAAGACATTAATGCATTCATATTAAAAGTCCTCAACTAATTTCATCAAACACTTAGGCTACACATGCTCATTTAAGCCAACAAGCCTCAAAACAACAATTAATCATTATTCTCTCAAGCATTTCATCAAACACTTGGGCTACACATACATATTCTATCTATCATGACATGAATAACGCAATGTCCAAATACATCATTTCAACATATTCAAACATGATATCAAAACGCATTGCTCAAATAAATAATGAAGCATGAATTTATCATTTTCATAAACATGTGAGCATCAAATATATCATATAAGCTATCATCATCATAAGCATAAAATAACATATATTCAATAAAATAAACATTATGCATATTCAACATCCTACATATTATTTTATAAAAATAGAAACATTATAATAGACATTTAATTTCACTTAAAACACTAATTCATTTCTTCAAATTCTATCAAAAACCCAATTAATTCCTAAGCTTAAAAATGTATGTAGAGATGCCTCACTCCTTACCTTAAAGAGAAGAAGAGGCTTGATTGGAGCTCTAAAACCCACAAAGCTTTGTTTCCCCTCCTATTGGTTTAGCTTTCTTTTAGTGTCTCCTAGCTTCAATCCCTTTCTCCTAGAACACATGAAGAGAACCCACTTTGCTTTGAGGAGAGAGGGAATGAAAGATTGGAGTTGTGGTTGTGAGAAATACGTGATGGAGATGGATTTTTTTATGAATGATTATGAAGTTTTGAGAGGGATATTGTTGATTTTTGTGGTGATAAAGCAGAACTTGGGTGATGGTGGGAGGTGGGGAGAAATGGAGGCTAGGTTTCCCAAGAGGTGTGGCGATGAAGTGGGGATGACTCCCCTAGGTTTCCCTTCCACAAAACTTAGCACTCACAAGGATTTTGAGCTTGGGTGCATGGAAAGGGCCCAAAGGGGCTGCTGATGCGTTTTCTGGTGCACCGGTGCGTACTGCTAGGCGCTAGTGCGCGCGCGGGTGCACCGGTGTGCCTCGGGCGCCCAGATTAGCCAGTTTTCGCCTTTTCGACCTGTTTTAAAGACCCACGACCCTTCTAAACACCAAACCAAATCAACCACACTTAGAAACACGTTTTCAAACATTCACACAACCTTTTCACGACACGCAACACAAAAATCATCGAAACACGAAACATACACACAAAGACAAATGAAACTCTAAACTACTCAAACCCTCATACTTCTTGGCCCCTAATCGGCTCACGACTAAAAGGCAGGCTTCCCAAGCCTACAAGGTTTCTTACTAACCCAAGGAACCCTTCAGATGACTATAACTCTCTATCCATGCAACACTTAAACTCTACACACATCATACATAACCATGCAAATACTTTCATATTCTATTCTCGTTAAAGGAAGCATAAAAGGCATCAACATCATATAAGTTCATTGTCCAAAGAGTCATGCATCAAATTCACACATATATTAAAATAAACAAATATATGAAAGCATATAAAAGCATGTAAAATCATATAAAGCACAACACATAGGAAACACAACAAGCAGATAAAAATCCGAGATGTTACAGATCCTGTCACTCTAGGGCCTCAATTCTACCCACAAACTATTCACGCAATTGTTCGACAAAACACAACCTAGTCACTATAGTATTCTCGTTATATCCCGGCTCCATCACTTAATCCTTTCCCATTTAATCACCATCCACCTTAATACCATGTATGATGCATGAATTGATTATATTCTTAGTTGAGTCTTGGATTATAGATGAAATTTTTTATGATATTTCTAAACCTCCTGCATCATTTTAGTATGCTATTTTTATTGATTCATCTATAATAAAGTCCAATATTTAGGCCTTCATCATTATATCCATCTTAATTCTTCATTTCAGAATCATGGGAACTAAAGAAAGTAATTGCAATTTGATTGGGCTAATCATATTTAACTAATCAACAATGTTTTTGTGTTTTTCCTGCTTGAATAATTTATTACTAATATAGTTAATCGGTTAATCTGCATGAAAAACCTAATTAGTTTGCATATTTTGGCTATGATAACCGGTTATCCCTATCATTCTATATTCATTTTTGAATACGATAACCGGTTATCCGTCCAGGGCAATCGGTTATCCTTGTTAATTTTAACCCAAATGATGCCTTCTATTGTGTTAACCAATTAGATTTCAAGGCAATTGGTTAACCTATCAGAAATATGTATATGTCAGTTTCCTCAACAAAGTTTAATCAATTTCAATTCCCATGTTTTTGTTATAGTATCATATCCCATATGTGCACAATTTTAAGACATGAGACATGTTTCATAACATAATTCACAAAGTGGTTTAAATCCATACCAATCCATTGCCCCTACATACAATCCAAACCAAATTTAAGTACATCACCACATCAATACATAATTAATTAATCACTTCGTCACATGTGATTCAATATACTTCAGCAACCATTCTTATGTTGATAACCAATTGATTAAACATAGCTCAACTTGTTTAGAAATCAAACTATTACTTATTGTAATGTTTACATAAACAATAACTTTAAATTGCTCAAAGTCTCATGGATTATATTGACTAGCAACTCAATTAATCCTATGGGCTTAATCAATTAAGTTTCCCTTCATGTTTATGGAAAGGTTCATACTACTTTGAGATTTCCTAATACTATCCTAGAAATAAGATTAACTTCACCCATATCTTAGTACAAGAGGAAGCTTTTGAACTTAGCTTTGATCTTTCCACTCACTCTACCAGCAGCTCCTTAACTTCTCTCAATAATTCCTAAGCTCCTTGCAACTCAAACACTTAATTACAAGACTATTGGAAGCTGGGTTTGTGTTATGGGATAGTTTTGAGAGTATTGAGGTACATGGAGGTTGGTTGGAATTCTTGAAGGTTAATTGTGCATCAACACAACTACCTAGGGCTTCATATAGGCATTGGAATTACCACTGAGAGGAAATTACCTATAAATTTCCTCCACAACCACTGATTTTCTAGAGAATTATGTGAGGATAATTTGTTATAACATATGCTAATTGGTTATCGAAGGTATATTTTGCCTAAATTTCACTACAATAACTAGTACGAGTTAATAGTCACATAGGTCCCCGAAAGATACCTGTGGAATCAGTTAGGTCCCTGAAAGATTAGTGGAATCTCTTAAACCCCCCAAAGATCAATTTGGCATCACATTAGTCCCCCAATGAGGGACCTAACGGAATCATATGTGACACATTAAATGCTTTTTTGGCCCAAACGTTGTTGGAAACCAACAAGAGGCCTAACAATCGAGTAGAGTGGGGGTGAATAGGAGATTGAAAGTGATATGGCAATTTTTCGATTTCTTGAAAATAGTTTGAATTGTTGTTCCCGGTTTTAAATAAAATTCAAGCTCTATCCGAGCATACACGGTTAATTGGTTAACCAAATAGATAAACAGAAAGGTTAATTGATTAACCGAGTTGCCGAGCAAACAATGTTAATTTATTAACCAGATGAATAAACTAGTTAATCGGTTAACATAGATGCTTCAAGGCTAAGCTTTCCGAACAACACTCAAAAACCGAGCTATCACAGAGTAAATTAACAGCTTGATGCTTAAGAAAGCGGATAACCAGTCAAGCAAGCCGAGCAATAAGAAAGCAGTAAAGAAATAAAACTTAACACCACAGATTTATCCTGGTTCACTCTCACCCTGAGAGCTAGTCCAGTCCCCTCTAAAAACCTTTTAGAGAGCTTTCACTAAAAATCGATTTTCTGGGTTACAAAAGGATTTACAAGATACTACCCCTCTAAACCTATCCAGTCAAGCGAGTATACCAAGCTCGTGACAAACTACCCACGACAAATCGATGACCAAAGAACCTCTTTGGAACCTTTTCAACACAGAAAAGCTTTCTCGATCAGTGATCAGCTTTTCACTCCAGCAAATACAACGAACAAGATTTATGAATGAGGATGGCTCCAATTCGAAACACTCTTCGAATGAGTATGAAGATGTGAAGTTCAAGAGTGAGTCGATTTTGTGAAGGGGTATCACAGAAAAGAAAATATGTTGAACTTAGAGTTTGGATTTGAAAGATTAAACTCTCTATGTTCTTGTGAAAATTCAAATGATCTTTTTCTTTTCTGTGAGTTTGATTCTGCTCTGTTTTTGAAAGAGAATGAAAAAATTGTGGTTTCCAGAAAATTGTTCAAAGAAAAGCTCTGTTTTTTTGTTTCCGTTGAAGACCCCTTTTATAAGCTCTTCTGATTTTTCAGAAAAAGAGAGAGTTGTACGGAAAAGCAATGGGGATTTCAACGGCTATATTTTGACAGCAGAGCAGTGATGGTGACCCTTCACCAACCTTTGATTTTAACTCATTTTGAATTTCAAACTTGTTACTATGTTGGAGTTAAAATCCTAGAACTTCTACCCAGACTCAACGGTGATAAAAGGTACGGCACAGCTGTGCAGAGTCTGAAGGTTGAAAAAGATGTGTTGTTGAAGAGTGAACAGAGACAGTCGAGCTTGAGCTTCGTTCGAGCCTGGTCTGAGATTGATGTTGCCGAGCCTTGACCTTTGTTCGAGCTTGGTCTGAGATTTGTGTTGCCGAGCCTTGAGCTTTCCTTGGCAACCAGACTTGAAACTTGAAGTAACAGATCCAAGCTTTGTTCTTTAGTCAGGGTGCGTGTTCAATCCGAGCTAATTTGATCTTTCTTATGCTGTGGCTTAGTTCAATATTCAGAGCCTTCTGAGCGTGTTCCGAGCTGATCAATATCTGAGCGTACTGTCTTGAAGTGAAGAGCCGAGCTTTCAAACTTGGATGAACTTTCGCCGTGATCAAGACCCAAGCTCAATCCGAGCTAAAACTTCAGAAGCAGATATCCGAGCTTCTTCCTTTGGCGGAATGCATGCGCAGAACTAAGTCTGACGCTTTTGACATTGACCCCACGCCGAGCTCTAATTTACTTGACATTATCAACATCATTGATTCTGCCGAGCGTATATATTTGACATCATCAAAATCTCTTTGATTCTACAATCTCCCCCTTTTTGATGATGACAAATATTCTCTTGAAAGTTTGTTGCTTTTTGTGTTCTTCCTTCGACTGTATGCTTATAAACTGATTGGACTCAGCACTGATCGGAATTTGCTCGAAAATGTACCACTTGATGTTGCTATGAAAATGCTCAGATCAGAATGTGTACTACATCTCGAAATGATCCACTTGTAGTACTTGTTGCTCAATAATGCTACCAATTGATGCTACCACTTGTTGAAATCATTTGTTGAATAAAAGTTTGAGAATTTGTGGAGCCGCTCGTTAAGTACTCCCCTTGAGTTTATGCTCGTACACCTTTCTCCCAATTTATGCTCGCTCGCACATATCTCTCTCCATTGAATATCTGCAACAATCAAAAACATTAGCACACCTTTCTCCCCCTTTTGGCATGATCAAAAAGGAGCCAAAGATTAAGCACAATTGCCAAAAGAGAAATAGGTTGCTTGATACCATTTGATGGTAACAAGGCTTGAATTATTAAAAACTTTTCTCCCGAAGAATTTAAAAAAAATCGAGGAAGAAAATTTTCATCGTTCTCCCCCTTTATCAGTGAAAGCATGCTTCTCAACAGAGAAGATAAATGAAAAAGAAGAGAATGACGAATATTAAAATATGAAAGTTCAAATAAAAGCATAAACCAACACCTTTCTCCCCCTTTTAAGGAAAATGAAAGCATGCGTGTCAAAAAGAGAAGATAATTTAAAGGAGAGGAAGAGGAGTTGAAGGATGTGAAATTTCAAGAAATTAAACAAATACACAATTGAATGAAACAATCGAGATTATGAAGGTGATCAATTTTATGATATACTGAAAAACCAAGCTCATGCCGAGCACAAGCTGAACTCATCCATGATGCCGAGCTTACGTCGAGCACACACTGGATTCATCCAGAATGTCGAGCTCACGCCGAATTTTATAAAGAGTTTCCCTCGGCAAAGGTTTTGTAAACACGTCAGCTAATTGATTTTCAGTACAAACAAATTCAATGACACAGTCACCTTTTTGGACATGATCTCGTAGAAAGTGATGCCTAATTTCAATGTGTTTAGTTCGAGAGTGATACACTGGATTCTTAGTCAGGTTGATTGCACTTGTATTGTCACATTTGATAGGAATGTGATCTAAAATTAAGCCAAAATCTGATAACTGTTGTTTCATCCAAAGAATTTGAGCACAACAATTACCAACGGCAATGTATTCGACTTTGGCTGTTGACAAGGCAACACAAGCTTGCTTTTTAGAAAACCAGGACACAAGGGCACTGCCGAGCAAGTGGCAAGTTCCACTTGTGCTTTTTCGGTCAAGCTTGCACCCAGAAAAATCGGAATCCGAATACCCAACCAAACTAAGATTGGCATCCCTAGGATACCATAGACCAGTGTTCACAGTTCCTTTTAAATATTTAAAATTCTTTTAACCGCCGAAAGATGAGATTCTTTGGGATTAGCTTGAAAACGAGCACATAAACAAACACTGAACATAATATCAGGCCGAGATGCAGTCAAATATAGAAGACTTCCTATCATGCCTCTATATTTGCTTACATCCACAGCTTTACCTGACTCATCTTTACCAAGATAGCTCGAAGTGCTCATGGAGTGGCATGTTGGAAACCAACAAGCGGGCTAAGCAAATACTAGAGGGGGGGTGAATAGTATTTTGAAGCACTAATACCAAATATTTCGATTGATAATTGAAGAATGGAGCTAAGACTGAATTTTTTGGAATCAGACACAAAAGACTCGAGTCTTTTGTGAAATACTCGAGTTTTTAAGTGATGAATAACTCGAGTCTTTTCTGAAATACTCGAGTTTTTCCTATCAGATAGCAGAAAAACCAGAAACGAAAATTCAGCAATTTAACTCAAATCAATTCAATAATAAACAGGAACTTATCCAACAGAATAGCAAGCAATCTAAATAACTTTTAAACACAAAGATTCCTTGAACTTGCTACCTAATTGTATAAATCCTAATTGATTGAAATGACTTAAGTCTATTGAGCTAGAAAGTAGATTAAAAGCAATAAACCAACACTCAAGCAATTTTATCCTGGTTCACTCCAACAATGAGCTACATCCAGTCCTCCTAATCACTTAGGAGTTTCTACTAATAATCAAATTGTTAGAAATTACAAAGGATTGCTTGAGAATGGCCTCACTCAACCTAACCCTTTCAAGAGTGTACCAAACTCTTGATTTCTACCCCAATTTGATTCCGGTGATTGAAGAACTCTTCACAAAGCTTCCTTGAACTCCCTTCAAGAAACTCCACCGGGCTAGGAACCTCCTAGTCTTGTGCTTGAGAACCTCTCAAGACTTCCAACACCCTAAGCCACTTAGGGTTTGCTTGGAAACAATCCAAGACTTTGAATAATCAAGCTTTTTGGTATGTGTATTACTAATCTCACAATGGATTAGCACAAATAAGCACAGCTCAATGTAAGAATTGAGGCCTAAAACTCAACTTGGAATAAAATGACAATATGAGTGAGAAGTTGAGCTTTTTGGGAATTAACACTTGAGAAGAGGAAATTAAGAAAGCTTGAATCAATATGATCTTGTTGTCTTGTTTGTTCTTGCACAAATTCAAAGAGAAATTTTACAATAAGGTTCTGAATTGCTCTCTTGGGTTGGATGAGACTCAAATGCCCTCAATTGGGTTTTTGAGTTTCTCCAACGTTCATTTTTGCTGACTGGACAAAAATACTCGAGTCTTTTGGTAAAAACTCGAGTCTTTTTGGTCGGTCACGAGTAAATTGGTGCACGAACAAGACTAACGGTCATAATTGCTGACCTGGCACAAATACTCGAGTTTTTCTACAAATACTCGAGTGTATACTCGAGTCTTTTTCAAAATACTCGAGTATTTTGATCAGATATGGGAAAAATTATTTTTCAATTTTATTTTTCCTCTCAAGTATTAATTTTTGGTCAATCTCAACTTAATAAACATATAAAAATTTATTCCTAGAAGAGACTAACTATTTCTACCCACTCTCAACCACTCTCAACATAAATTAGAAATTTACAATTAATATTTGATTGAGAATGATTGGGCACTTGTCTTCTCTTCTTGACTTCTTGTTGATGTTGATGTTGCAATATCTTCAAGGCATGATTTGTTAATTATTTTGTCATCATCAAAACATAATCCACATAATTAGGAGCATTGAATTCACAATCTCCCCCTTTTTGGTGATGACAAAATAATTAACACTTGATCCATTTGTTAAGCTTGATCCACTTGGAGATGCAACTCCCCCTCACTATATGATACTTTTCACCTATCTAAAAATTCAGCTTGAGCAAGATGTTATGACAATTTAATTTTAGCACCAAGCCTATGGTATTAGAGAATTTAACAATTATCAGAGTATATACCATAATTAGAGATTTTAGGTGCAACAATATCAAGACAAGACAAGTGTAATATCTCTCCCCCTTTTTGTCATACGCCAAAAAGATGTAACAATTTAGAAAAAGATCAAGGGAGGAGAGGTGCATAATCGGAAAACCCCATAACCAACTATGCAAAAAAAAATAGACTTAATAATAAATATAAAGAGCTCCCCCTGAAGCTTTGCACAAACATCATAATGAAAACCAAATTCATTAACATAAAAACATCATAAAAGGTCCAAATCAAAGGTGCAATAATAAACCCAAAGTCTCAAAACACCAAGTTCTCAAAATACAGAAAATGTAACAAAGACCAATATGATAAAAACAGAATGAAAACTAAGAGAGACTGCAAAGGTCAACATCATCAAAACATCGAAGGAGCTGGATCATCTGGAGGAGGATAAAATCGAGAGAAGAGTTTAGAGGATGAAAAACTAGTAAGATTTGACAAAACTTTGAGGAAAATCTGAGTTTTGAGGAGAGAGATATGAGAAAACCGAGAGAGAAGAGGGTCGCAAAAAACTTGAGTCTGAGAGTATATATAAATAGTTCAAAATACTTGAATATATTCATAAATACTAGAGTTGTTCTTTAGGATATACTCGAGTTTTTGAAAATATATTCGAGTCGGTCGTGACTCAGCCCAGATTTCCCCAGAAAAGTCGAGTAAAAATTGAAAAAAAAAAACTCGAGTTTGGTTCGAAAGTTCAAATTTCAGGAAAACGCAAAATACTCGAGTTTTTGGAAAATACTCGAGTTTGGTCCGAAAGTTCAAAAATTGGGGGTTTCGAAAGACTCGAGTGTTTTGAAAAACATTCGAGTATTTTAATAAAGACTCGAGTGTTTTGAGAAACACTCGAGTATTTTTATCAGACCCTGATTAAAAACTTTTTCAATTTAAAACTGATTTAATTTTGAATTAAAATACTCGAGTGTTTTTGGAAAAACTCGAGTATTTTGACAGAACAGAAAGTAAAAATACAGTTTTAAAAGACCAAACACAAATGCTTCACTACCAACTTGGAATACAGTACAGAATCACACACAATTAACACATACAATTTCAAATATCATCAAGAACAATTTAACTAAGAATCAATAACACATTTGAGTAAGACTAATATGGTGATTTTCCAAAAATGACACACAATGCAATTAGCCTATATTAGCTTCATCTAAAATACCAAGTTCTCTCCTAATATGATAAAAGGTGTCCCTTGGTAGAGGTTTTGTAAAAATGTCGGCTAATTGATTTGTGGTACTAACAAATTCAATTGTGCAATCACCCTTTTGTACATGATCTCTTAAAAAATGATGTCTTATTTCAATGTGTTTAGTTCTTGAGTGATACACCGGATTCTTAGTCAAATTGATTGCACTCGTGTTATCGCATCTAATCGGAATATTTTCAAGTTTCAAACCAAAATCCGATAATTGTTGTTTCATCCATAACAGTTGAGCACAACAACTACCGGCTGCGATATATTCCGCTTCGGCGGTAGAAAGAGCGACACAAGCTTGCTTTTTAGAAAACCATGACACCAATGAACTTCCCAAGAAATGGCAAGTACCACTGGTGCTTTTGCGATCAAGCTTGCATCCCGCGAAGTCGGAATCCGAGTAACCAACTAAACTAAGATTGGCATCAGCAGGATACCATAAACCAGTGTTAATTGTTCCTTTTAGATACTTAAATATATGTTTAACTGCGGATAGGTGAGATTCTTTAGGATTAGCTTGAAATCTAGCACACATGCATACACTAAACATAATATCCGGTCTAGATGCAGTGAGATATAGGAGACTACCTATCATACCCCTATACTTACTAACATCAACCGGTGTACCTTGTTCATCCTTGTCTAGGTAGCATGATGTGCTCATTGGAGTGTAGGCTTCCTTGCACTTGTCCAATCCGAATTTCTCAAGGAGCTCTTTGCAATATTTCCCTTGATGCACAAATATCCCCTCCTTGACTTGCTTTATTTGTAAGCCTAGGAAGAACTTGAGTTCTCCCATCATTGACATTTCAAATTCCTTTTTCATCAAATTTGAAAACTTTCTACAAAGAGACACGTTAGTAGCACCGAAAATGATATCATCAACATAGATTTGTACTAACAAAATGTCATCCTTGGTTTTATAAATAAATAGTGTATTATCAACCTTCCCTCTTTGAAACTTGTTTTCTAATAGAAAGGAACTCAATCGATCATACCAAGCTCTAGGAGCTTGTTTCAATCCATAGAGTGCCTTTTTCAATTTATAAACATGGTTTGGAAATTCACTATTTTCAAAACCAGGGGGTTGTTTGACATACACTTCTTCATTTATAAACCCATTCAAGAAAGCACTTTTAACATCCATTTGATATAAAGTGAATTTCATGATTGAAGCATAAGCAAGTAAAATTCGGATTGCTTCAAGACGTGCAACCGGAGCAAAGGTCTCATCATAATCGATACCTTCCTCTTGGTTGTACCCTTGAGCTACTAGTCTAGCTTTGTTTCTTATAATCAACCCGGATTCATCAAGTTTGTTTCTATAAATCCATTTAGTACCAATTATGGTATGATCATCGGGTTTAGGGACTAGATCCCAAACTTCATTTCTTTCAAATTGGTTTAATTCTTCTTGCATAGCAAGAACCCAATGATCATCCTCAATGGCCTTTTTAATTGAATCGGGTTCAATTTGAGAAACAAATGAGACATAGTGGCAAATGTTTTGAATAGACCTACGAGTAAGTACTCCCTTTGACATATCTCCTATGACTTTGTCTATAGGATGAGCCTTGACCGATTTCCAAGTTGGAGGAAGTTCTTCCCTTACTTCTCCTTCATCAACTTTTGAATTCTGTCTCTCTTTTTCTTCTTTTGAAAAGACAATGCCATCTTCACTAGCATCACATAAAACACTATCTTCTTTTGAAGACTCATTAAAAACCACATGAATTGATTCCTCAATAGTTAAAGTTCTTTTATTGAAAATTCTATAAGCTTTACTATGAGAAGAATAGCCTAAAAATATGCCTTCATCGGATTTGGAATCAAACTTGCCAAGGTGTTCTTTTCCATTATTTAAAACAAAAACTTGGCATCCGAAGACATGAAAATGAGATATATTTGGCTTTCTTCCCTTGTAAAGTTCATAGGGGGTTTTATCCAAAGAGGGCCTTATCAAAATACGATTTAAAACATAACAAGCCGTATTGACGGCATCGGCCCAAAAATATTGAGGTACTTGAGAATCATTTAACATGGTTCTAGCAAGTTCCTCTAGCACCCTATTTTTCCGCTCTACCACTCCGTTTTGTTCCGGAGTCCTTGGTGCGGAGAATTGGTGCTCAATACCATTTTTAGCACAAAATCTATCAAATTTGTGGTTTTCGAATTCACCACCATGATCGGTTCGAATAATAATTACTTTTTGATTTACTTGGTTTTGCAAAAGTTTGACATGATGTTTAAAAGATTTGTAGGTCTCACTCTTAGTAGTTAAAAATAAAGTCCAAGTAAACCTAGAGAAGTCATCAACAATCACCAATGCATAATAGTTGCCACCAAAGCTTTTTACTTGTGATGGTCCAAACAAGTCCATATGAAGCATTTCTAATGGCCTTGATGTGGACATCACCATTTTTGATCCAAAGGTGTTTTTAGTTTGTTTACATTTCTTGCAAGGAGAACAAAAACCTTCAATAGAAAAATTTAGCTTTGGTAAACCAACTACTAGATCTTTAGATTGTATTTTCTTCAATTGGTTTACATTAATATGAGCGGTCCTACGATGCCATAACCAAGTGTCATTTTCTTTGCTCACTAAACAAGTAGAGACCAAAGAAGTGACTTTGTTCAAATCAACTAAGTAAGTATTATTTGACCTTATACCAACAAATTTGATTGATTCATCTTTGTCACTTTTAATGAGGCAATGGGTAGAGGTAAAAACTACATGATTACCAACATCACATAATTGGCTTATGCTCAAGAGATTATGTTCTAATCCTTGAACATAGAGCACATTATCAATAATCAAGTTTGAAGAGTTTCCGATTTTACCAATACCAAGGATTTTGCCTTTGTTGTTGTCCCCATAAGTGACATAACCCTTTTCCTTTGGAGTAAGCTCAATGAAGTGCCGCTTATCTCCCGTCATGTGCTTCGAACATCCACTATCAAGATACCACAATTGTTTTCCCGTTTGAAGGCACACCTACAATATGAAATCACTTGTTCACTTTGGGTACCCAAACAATGTTGGGTCCCTTAGGGTTAGTGTTGGGACTTTCTCCCTTCTTAATCCACATATAAGTGCCCTTTTTTATTTCAAACTTCTTAATGTGGCACTCAATGTTGATATGTCCAACTTTTCCACAATAAGTACAAGTTGGTCTCTTTGATGAATTTTTCTTAGAAAATGTTCCAACCACCTTGTACTTTTTGTCCTTTTTATGAACATATCCTAAACCGGTTTTGTTGTGATTATGTCTTTGAGAGTTCAACAACCGGTTGAGGTTTCTATCACTATGTGAGATTGTGAGTTTGTTTTTCAACTCTTTCACTTCTTTTTCAAGATCATCACATCTCTCACATGAAGTGATAATTTCCTCATGATTTGCACAATCACTTTGATGACTAGAATTAATAAGTTCCAAGGATTCATTTTGAAGTTTCAACTCATTTATAGATTTTTGCAATTCATCAATTTCATGTTGAAACTCCAAAATTTTCTTTCCTTTTTCCTTATTAATTTTAGCAAGCCTTTTAAATTGAATTAACATTTCATTGTAGGCTTTTTGCAAATCATCATATGAAATGGAGTTTGAAGAGGAACAAGAAGAACTAGAGGTTACCTCATCATCACTTTCACTCATGCCATGATTAGCTCTTGATGAGGACTCATGATTGTTCTTGGCCATGAGACAAAGGTTTGCATTTTCATCACCGGAACTACTTGAAGATGATTCATTGCTCTTCTCCGGTGCATCCCAAACAATGTATGCACGCTTCCCTTTGGTATCTTGGGTCTTCTTGTCATTCTTCTTCAAGAATGTGGCACATTCCATTCTTATGTGACCAACCCCTCCACATTCATGACACTTAACTCCATCATTGGTACTCTTTTCTCTTTGTTTGGAGTCTTTGGTTCTCTTGAAATTGGATGAAGATCCACCTTTCTTCCCTTTGAAAAATCTGTTGAATCTTTTCACAAACATCCCAAATTCTTCTTGATTTGGTTCACCATCGGAATCTCCACTTGTAGAGCATTCTTCAACTTCTTTTGTAGCTTTGGTTGAAGCTTTGAGTGCTATGCTCTTTTTCTTTTTGTCCGATTCCTCATGCATCCCAAGTCTTGTAAGCTCCATCTCATGCTCTTGGAGTTTGCCAAACAAAGTGGCTAAGTCCATGCTATTTATGTCTCTTGATTCCTTGATGGCGGTTACCTTGGGTTGCCAACTCCTATCAAGACATCTTAGAATTTTGTTAGTAGTTTCACCATTGCGAAATACTTTTCCCAAGGAAATCAAATGATTAACAATGTGAGAGAATCGCTTTTGCAAGTCACTAATGGATTCATTTGGCAACATGTGGAACAATTCATATTCGTGAGTTAGAGAATTCAATCTTGCATCTCTAACCTCACTTGTTCCCTCATGTGTGACTTGCAAAGTATCCCACATTTCTTTTGCCGATTTACATTGGGAAACTCTATAAAATTCATTATGGGATAGAGCCGAAAAGATGATGTTTTTAGCTTTTAAATCAAATGAAACTTTTCTCTTTTCATCATCATTCCAACTACTCCTTGGAATTTCAACAATTTCATCATTTATTTTCTTTTTGGGAATGAAAGGACCATTTTCAATTGCATCCCAAATATCCATATCAATTGCTTCAATAAAAACTTTCATGCGAGTTTTCCAATAAACATATCCTTCACCATTAAATAGTGGAGGACGGTTTATTGAAGCTCCTTCTCCACCAAAGTTATTGCTAGAGCCCATTTAGTTTCCAAAAGGATCTTTTTCGAAAAAGTTGTTACACTCGATCTTTCGACCGAGCTCTGATACCACTTGTTGGAAACCAACAAGCGGGCTAAGCAAATACTAGAGGGGGGGGGGGGTGAATAGTATTTTGAAGCACTAATACCAAATATTTCGATTGATAATTGAAGAATGGAGCTAAGACTGAATTTTCTGGAATCAGACACAAAAGACTCGAGTCTTTTGTGAAATACTCGAGTTTTTAAGTGATGAACAACTCGAGTCTTTTCTGAAATACTCGAGTTTGTCCTATCAGATAGCAGAAAAACCAGAAACGAAAATTCAGCAATTTAACTCAAATCAATTCAATAATAAACAGGAACTTATCCAACAGAATAGCAAGCAATCTAAATAACTTTTAAACACAAAGATTCCTTGAACTTGCTACCTAATTGTATAAATCCTAATTGATTGAAATGACTTAAGTCTATTGAGCTAGAAAGTAGATTAAAAGCAATAAACCAACACTCAAGCAATTTTATCCTGGTTCACTCCAACAATGAGCTACATCCAGTCCTCCTAATCACTTAGGAGTTTCTACTAATAATCAAATTGTTAGAAATTACAAAGGATTGCTTGAGAATGGCCTCACTCAACCTAACCCTTTCAAGAGTGTACCAAACTCTTGATTTCTACCCCAATTTGATTCCGGTGATTGAAGAACTCTTCACAAAGCTTCCTTGAACTCCCTTCAAGAAACTCCACCGGGCTAGGAACCTCCTAGTCTTGTGCTTGAGAACCTCTCAAGACTTCCAACACCCTAAGCCACTTAGGGTTTGCTTGGGAACAATCCAAGACTTTGAATAATCAAGCTTTTTGGTATGTGTATTACTAATCTCACAATGGATTAGCACAAATAAGCACAGCTCAATGTAAGAATTGAGGCCTAAAACTCAACTTGGAATAAAATGACAATATGAGTGAGAAGTTGAGCTTTTTGGGAATTAACACTTGAGAAGAGGAAATTAAGAAAGCTTGAATCAATATGATCTTGTTGTCTTGTTTGTTCTTGCACAAATTCAAAGAGAAATTTTACAATAAGGTTCTGAATTGCTCTCTTGGGTTGGATGAGACTCAAATGCCCTCAATTGGGTTTTTGAGTTTCTCCAACGTTCATTTTTGCTAACTGGACAAAAATACTCGAGTCTTTTGGTAAAAACTCGAGTCTTTTTGGTCGGTCACGAGTGAATTGGTGCACGAACAAGACTAACGGTCATAATTGCTGACCTGGCACAAATACTCGAGTTTTTCTACAAATACTCGAGTGTATACTCGAGTCTTTTTCAAAATACTCGAGTATTTTGATCAGATATGGGAAAAATTATTTTTCAATTTTATTTTTCCTCTCAAGTATTAATTTTTGGTCAATCTCAACTTAATAAACATATAAAAATTTATTCCTAGAAGAGACTAACTATTTCTACCCACTCTCAACCACTCTCAACATAAATTAGAAATTTACAATTAATATTTGATTGAGAATGATTGGGCACTTGTCTTCTTTTCTTGACTTCTTGTTGATGTTGATGTTGCAATATCTTCAAGGCATGATTTGTTAATTATTTTGTCATCATCAAAACATAATCCACATAATTAGGAGCATTGAATTCACATGGCAGCTTCTTTGCAATTTTCTAAGCCGAATTTCTTGAGGAGTTCCTTGCAATATTTTCCTTGATGCAATATTTGGGACTAAGTTTATCAAAAAGTAGACGTTTCACATAAACATCACAACCCCAAATCCTGAGAAAAGACATACTAGGACGCCTCCCAGTCCATATCTCATATGGTGTCTTTTCAACCGCTTTCGATGGGGATCGGTTAAGTGTAAAAGCAGCTGTAAGTAGAGCATGTCCCCAAAAAGAGATTGGAAGGTCCGATTGACTCACCATACACCTAACCATGTTCAACAAGGTTCGGTTTCTCCTTTCTGAAACACCATTCCACTGGGGCGTTCCAGGAGGAGTGAGTTGAGATACTATACCACACTCTTTTTGATAGTCATCGAACTCTTGGCTAAGGTATTCACCACCTCGATCAGATCGAAGGGATTTAATACTTTTGCCAAGTTGATTTTGTACTTCATTCTTGAATTCCTTGAACTTTTCAAAGGTTTCATGTTTGTATTTCATCAGATATACATACCCATATCTACTAAAATCATTAGTAAATGTGACGAAGTACGAGTAACCTCCTCTAGCATTTGAACTCATAGGCCCACATACATCTGTATGTATGAGTCCCAAAAGTTCATTAGCCCGTTCACTGCTGCCAGTAAATGGGCCCTTTGTCATCTTGCCCAACAAACAAGACTCTCATGTCTCATAAGATTCAAAATCAAATAAGTCTAAGAATCCATCTTTATGAAGCTTAGAAATGTGTTTCTCATTTATATGGCCCAAACGACAATGCCAAAGAAAAGTTTGGTTTGTATCATTTGATTTAAACCTTTTAGCATTAATGTTATAGACTGGATGATCAAGATCTAACAAATAAAGACCATTTATTAATTGTGCACTGCCAAAAAACATCTCATTCAAATAAATGGAACAACATTTGTTCCTTATTGAAAACGAAAAACCTACTTTGTCTAAACATGAAACTGAAATAATATTCCTACGAATAGCAGGTACACAATAAACATCCTCTAGTTCTAAAACTAGTCCACTAGGTAATGTTAAACTACAAGTTCCAACAGCAATGGCGGCAACTCTTGCTCCATTTCCAACTCGCAGTTCGACTTCACCTTTAGCTAATCTTCTACTCCTTTTTAAATCCTGCACATTAACACAAATGTGAGATCCGCATCCAGTATCTAATACCCATGATGTTGAGGCAGAAAAATTAACTTCTATAACAAAAATACCTGAAGAAGAGACTCCGCTTTTCTTCATTTCTTTCTCTTTAAGGTAATCTGGGAAATTCCTCTTCCAATGTCCCTCCTTGTTACAATGGAAGCAATTTCCCTCCTTAGCCACCCCACCTTTAGGCTTAAGAGCCTTAGCTACTCTAGCTTTTGTAACATCCTACAATTTTTATACTTTAAGAAAATACTTTAATTTAATATTAATTTACTAAAATATTCGGGGTTTATAAAAATTTTGACTTAGAATTTCCTTTATAAATTGGACTTTCCCGAATAAAATAAACCTGTCAGTCCAGAACAGTTTTCAATTCGAGTAAAATAAAATTTCAATTCAAAATTAAATGTACATATAAATGTTCAATATAAAAAACACTTAAACAAAATAAAATCCTTAATTACAAATATATATTTACAGAATCTATTTATTACAATATAACCTATGAATGGTTGCTCAACCTCGTGACCCTTGGGTCACTTATACCAATATACTCTCTACTATGAGTATACCGTTCTCGGCCTTGATCCTTTCGTGCCTGTCTCCTTGGTGTACCTAATATGTCCACTGTAAGGGTGAGTACTTTGAAATCTAGATCAAAGAAAACGCTTAAAAACAGTAATAAATCATAAAGAGGTATATTCAAACACAAACAATAACAATTATACAATTCACCATTCAATTAACAAGTAAGGCACAATGACACTATTCAGTTTATGACTTCCACATATAAGGGTATAATACTTTTATATAATACTACAATGCACAATCACATGGTTATGCCTTGCTATCGTCACACTTAGGTGGATTAATTCTCGAATCCAACATTGCACACTTTATTTCATTTTAAACACTTTTACACTTTTGTATTGGATTCGACGAATTAAAACACCTTCATAATGCATTCACACTTTCCCTTTCACTTGCACACTTTTCACTTTACTTTTAACACTTTTACACTTTTAACGATTGGGTACATTGTGCTTCACATTCTCCCCGCAGGAGGGTTCCTCACACAATGTACCTATACACTTTTAACACTTTAACTTTTAACACTTTCACACTATTGGGTACATTGTGCTTCACATTCTCCCCGCAGGAGGGTTCCTCACACAATGTACCTATACACTTTCCCTTTACCATATCAATAATAACACAACCACCTCACAACCCTCCCTCCACTCTGGGGAAAAACCGACCAGGAGTAAGCATTTCTCAACCTCTAGTTGGGTGCTTCACCTCCACTTAGGAAGGTCCCTCGCTCACCCGCTTGCACAACACTTCACCTCCACTTAGGAAGGTTCCTCATGCGATTTGGGTTGATTTGTCCAAATCGGGCTTTAGCAGAAATCACCCTCGACTGGCCCAAAGAAACCAAAGTAAATAGAATTATTATGGTTTGCATAGAACCAACCCCCAATACGGGAAGCAAACCCGTATCCTTTGCAGGATCAAAGTTCTCCATAATAATCCCTAACATTTACTCTTGTCCTCATCAATCGCGAAGCGACGTGTGTTTTTCCCCGACACCTAACGTCCACCTTTTCACCATGCATGATCCAATATTCTACGTGCTTCTCAATTGAATTTAAGATCCTCTTGGTTCTTTAGAAAAATGTCATTTAATTGGTTTAAACTCAATTGAGAAATACTTGACCCTATTTAATGCATAACTATATGAATGTCATTTACAATTTACTTATATACACTTTAATAATATTAACACAAACAATATCAATCAACAATCAGTCGACATACTCAGGTATGTCTCAGGGACCGTAATTTAAATCATCTTCCTAGGGTTCTTCATTTCCTACTTAACAATTTCTAAATATCAATTTATATAACATATATACATAAATAACATATCCCTAACACTTAGAGTTTCTAACTATACTATACCCTCCTACCCATCAACCTAACCAACCAATAATATACCCAATTATAACTCTATTACTATTAATAAACCCTTCCTCTAATACTAGACCAAAGTACACCCCTTACCTCTTGAAGGGAAGAGGAGAACTCGAAGGTTTTGTGGGAGCTCCACACCAAGCTCCAACCCATGCACCAAGACTCCTAATCCTTGTCCTTTAGCATCTCCTAAGACCAATTGAATGGTTGGGAGACTCAATTTGATGGATTGGGATTGTTAGGGTTTAGAGAGGGGAATTTGGGGATTTGAGTGTGAGAGAGAGAAATTGGTGTTTTGGTTGACGGGAAATGATAGGGAGTTGATGGGAAGTGATTATAGGTTGATGGATTAGAGTTATTTGATGTTAGTTTGGTGATTGAGAAGGATTGGGGAGGAGAAGAGAAGAAGAACTCGAAGAAGAGGAAGAGAGAAATGAGTTCAACACCCCAAACTCGTGTTTTTAAGCTGATCTGACGATGGTTACTCGATTAGCCACTTTGGTTAATCGAGTAACCCATGTAAATTTGGCTTAGAACAGCCTTCCTTACTCGATTAGCAGATGCTGTTAATCGATTAATTCGTGAGCATCATTCGGCCTTACTCGATTAATCACATGCTTACTCGATTAATTCGTGAGCATCATTCGGCCTTACTCGATTAACTCAAGTGTTAATCGAGTAACTTAAGTGCACCCTACGGCCATTACTCCATTAACTCCAGTGTTACTCGAGTAACCAGTTCAGCCCACTTAAACCCTTGAACTTCAAAGTACCGTAACGTTTTCGTTAACCGTCGGATCTTGCTCAAATTTTGAGGCAAGCTTCCTAACACACTTATCTTAATATCCAACGGTGGAATTTGGGTTTAGAGCTATGGATCTATTATTCTTAATTTCCTAAAGTCCTATACTCTTAATCCTTTAATAACATTTCTAAACCACAATCTTAACCTAACACATTCCTTTCTCTTCACTCTAAACCTATTCTAACTTATTTCTACTTCACACAAACCCATTCTTAGCTAAATACTACACTCTAAACACTTAAGCACGCACTAATTCTAATACTAATTAACGTTTCTAACCGAAATCGAAACCTAAGAATGCTACGACACTTAGGGCAATTCTATTCACTAAGGCACTTAAACACTTAGTAAATTTGGGGATGTTACAATTCTCCCCCACTTATATGAATTTTTTCCCCGAAATTCGGCTCACTTCAAAGGAAAGCGAAGATATGGATCTATATGCTCGGTTGAATGGGAGGTCTTAACCTACTTCAGAATGGACACAATCTTTGGGGAATCCGCTCCCCCACTTAGGATACGACCCCGGTTGGGTTTCTATTACTATATCTACTTGATTGCTATTGAGACGTTGACCATAAAGTCCCACTTAGTTCCTTAAGGTTCAAAACATGAAGCTCGAAGCCTATGGGCAATACCTGACAACACAGACCTACTTAGCCCTATATCCAACACTACCTAACACTATTCAATAAAACCTAGACATTCAAACTTTCACAACACATATTCATATACAATCCAGATAAAGATAATATTATGATATATATATATATATGTGTATAAAGATTTTCATTTTTAAAATCAAATACAATTTAAGTAAGAGAAACATCATTTGAATTTCATCAAAGAGTTCATTTCTTAAAAGAAAAGCAAAACATGGATTCAACACAAGATCAAGTAAAACAATCCATACACACCCAAAAAGGAGTTTTGCATTGAGGAGGAGAAAAGGGTTTGAAAAGTTTTGCAAATAGTGAGACTCCCTTAGGATCACAGGGAATTATGATCGGCGTATGGATGAAAATAAAGTTTTGAAAGGAAATAGTTCAATGCATCGGGTTTCCAAAATAAGCGTGAGTTTTTTTATAGAGAAACTTAAGTGATTGAATACTATATATATGTATCCATAGAAAGTGGGAAATATGTTTAAGACATGTGATGGAAAATGCATTTCAATCATAGGTATAGAAAATAAGTTGTTGTTTTCCATTACAAGTTTGTCACCTGTAAGGTTTTCTCTAAAAAGGTTACTTTGAAAAATATAGGCATACTAGGAAAACAGAATTTCAAAATTACCATGTGGGGAAACACAAGGCAAATAAACTTTGAAAAATTCATTTGGTAATTAATTAATAGAAGTTAATATAGTATTCTTTTAAAATCGTTTTCAATAGAAGGTAGAAGATAGTCTTAGTCAAAAAATCGATTTAAAATAATACATACATTTATATATAGTACTTAAAAGAATTTAAAATTTGGGGATTACTCAAATCATAAGAAAAGGTTCATGAAAACGTTTGGACTTAACATATAGTCCTAATAAGATTAAAATCGTAAATACACATATATAAAAGTCCAACGTTCGAAAATATTTGAAAACCGCTTCCTATATGCACATGTATATGCCTACACAACTATGCCCAAACTCTAGGACTCACTAAGATTGAACCTAGCTTCTACCGCTCGGTTAATGAATGAAAACTATTGGGCTTTACACTCAGCCTAAGAGAACTCTACAATGCAAGACTTCAACTCATACTACACTCACTAATCTTCCTAAGGTTTAAGGTTTCCTAATTGGTTCCTTAGGTTTAAGATCGCACAACTAAGACTCGCTCTTAAATCCTAGTTAAGACTTCCTTCTTACTAACTAGACCTTGGTGCTACGACATTTTATAATGGATGCTAAGACTAGGACTTGAACATTCACAAACTACATTCTACGGAAGAGTTAATGATGGTTTGAAAATAGTTGGCACTTCCGGAATACAGTTTGTTCAATAACACAACGAATTCCTTGGAGTTCTATATGAACTTGAAGGAATAATGGATAACATCCATTACTATGGTTTGGCTCTAGACTAGACTTTAACTCTAGGGTGGCTACATTACCTTTAACTTACCTTACTACCTTCAATTCACATTTTCCACTTCCACATTACAATGGAAATAATTAAGTACCAATTTCGGCGTAAAGGTTTGGTACTTGGTGATAAAAGAGTTTTCAAGAGTTTGCATTTTCTTTAAAATGAAGAAAACATTCTATACCTTTGTAAATTCGTTTCATTTAAAACTTAAACAAAATTGTCGTTTAGGAAAAGACATGTCAAGCACTTACGAGTTCAAATCGTTCATATAAGTTTTCAAAAATCATTTCACAACCATTTGAAATTGACTCTGAAGCTTGAGGATTCCTTTGTCAAAGAAAATAAGAATCCTCTATAATCGTCAAACTCAAATAAAAGGAACGGATTTACGGTCAAAAATTTAATGTCATTCACTTTTCCAAATTCTAGTGAATGACTTTCCTTTTATTTTAGTTTGTAGGTTCGAATTGACTTATGTCGCTTTCATTGAATTCCCATCAATTGATAATTGGTGTAACTTAAGAGTAAATTACACTATCATTCAATTAGTTAGGAATTCTCATTGTAAATAAAATTTTCTAAAAAACCAGTGTTACGACCTTCAATCAATTATCAGAGTTTGAATCAATTCCATTCTTTGAAAAATATCAAAACATTACTGTACTTGACATTCGTTTCAAATCATAGTATTAATACTTTTCAAAATTAAAGTCTTGGAAAAATCTATTGCAAAACACTTTCATACCTTAAAAATTCAGAGTACATTTATCACCAAAACATAATGTGGAAATGTAGAAGGCAATTAGGTTCTACTAAGACTACACTTAGTAATCACAGTTAAAGGCAGCTACAATGGGTTAACACCTATTCACTTCCGCTGCGCACTCTGATGAAGAATGCTCGAAGTGTATAAACTAGATGACCTCTAATACTGATCCTATTCTTAAACTTAGAAAATAAATCCAACAATTATTTGGTTGGGTTCAAGGACTTTAACAATGTCATCTTCCGATGAATACAAAATGCGAGGGATCCGTCTCGATTCTATATAGCATTGGAGACAAAATTGTTTTCGTGCTACTTGAGTTCCAATCAAATAAAGAATGACTCATCTTCGATTCAAAAGAAAGGCTTTGAAATTTCGTCTTAAAGCGAAATCTCAATTCCTTGTCATATTTAAAATAGACACAATTGATTCAAAACTAAGAGTCAGTCCTTCCCGTTGGGGTAGCAATTTCATGCTCTGTCCCGTTGGTGAGTTTTCCTTTCCCTTAGTCTCTACTCTCTGTCCATCTCTAAATACAACAAAGTTATACTTTGAAAAATATTTGGTTAGCCCACTTTAAATTGAAGATATACTCCTATGAATACTAAACTATGACTCACCCTACTAGACTATATGTATTCCTGTTTACGATGCATGCATGCAAGAAACACTAGAGTGCACTACTTATTCAACTACCTATTAGTTACTCTCATGTGGAGTAACTCATTGGGAGTAGGAAAATCCATACTCCGGGCCGAGGATTGCAACCATTGCTCTGATACCAACTGTAACATCCTACAATTTTTATACTTTAAGAAAATACTTTAATTTGATATTAATTTACTAAAATATTCGGGGTTTATAAAAATTTTGACTTAGAATTTCCTTTATAAATTGGACTTTCCCGAATAAAATAAACCTGTCAGTCCAGAACAGTTTTCAATTCGAGTAAAATAAAACTTTCAATTCAAAATAAAATGTACATATAAATGTTCAATATACAAAACACTTAAACAAAATAAAATCCTTAATTACAAATATATATTTACAGAATCTATTTATTACAATATAACCTATGAATGGTTGCTCAACCTCGTGACCCTTGGGTCACTTATACCAATATACTCTCTACTATGAGTATATCGTTCTCGGCCTTGATCCTTTCGTGCCTGTCTCCTTGGTTTACCTAATATGTCCACTGTAAGGGTGAGTACTTTGAAATCTAGATCAAAGAAAACGCTTAAAAACAGTAATAAATCATAAAGAGGTATATTCAAACACAAACAATAACAATTATACAATTCCCCATTCAATTAACAAGTAAGGCACAATGACAGTATTCAGTTTATCACTTCCACATATAAGGGTATAATACTTTTATATAATACTACAATGCACAATCACATGGTTATGCCTTGCTATCGTCACACTTAGGTGGATTAATTCTCGAATCCAACATTGCACACTTTATTTCATTTTAAACACTTTTACACTTTTGTATTGGATTCGACGAATTAAAACACCTTCATAATGCATTCACACTTTCCCTTTCACTTGCACACTTTTCACTTTACTTTTAACACTTTTACACTTTTAACGATTGGGTACATTGTGCTTCACATTCTCCCCGCAGGAGGGTTCCTCACACAATGTACCTATACACTTTTAACACTTTAACTTTTAACACTTTCACACTATTGGGTACATTGTGCTTCACATTCTCCCCGCAGGAGGGTTCCTCACACAATGTACCTATACACTTTCCCTTTAGCATATCAATAATAACACAACCACCTCACAACCCTCCCTCCACTATGGGGAAAAACCGACCAGGAGTAAGCATTTCTCAACCTCTAGTTGGGTGCTTCACCTCCACTTAGGAAGGTCCCTCGCTCACCCGCTTGCACAACACTTCACCTCCACTTAGGAAGGTTCCTCATGCGATTTGGGTTGATTTGTCCAAATCGGGCTTTAGCAGAAATCACCCTCGACTGGCCCAAAGAAACCAAAGTAAATAGAATTATTATGGTTTGCATAGAACCAACCCCCAATACGGGAAGCAAACCGTATCCTTTGCAGGATCAAAGTTCTCCATAATAATCCCTAACATTTACTCTTGTCCTCATCAATCGCGAAGCGACGTGTGTTTTTCCCCGACACCTAACGTCCACCTTTTCACCATGCATGATCCAATATTCTACGTGTTTCTCAATTGAATTTAAGATCCTCTTGGTTCTTTAGAAAAATGTCATTTAATTGGTTTAAACTCAATTGAGAAATACTTGACCCTATTTAATGCATAACTATATGAATGTCATTTAAAATTTACTTATATACACTTTAATAATATTAACACAAACAATATCAATCAACAATCAGTCGACATACTCAGGTATGTCTCAGGGACCGTAATTTAAATCATCTTCCTAGGGTTCTTCACTTCCTACTTAACAATTTCTAAAAAT
This sequence comes from Crotalaria pallida, assembly GCA_037953625.1. NCBI lineage: Eukaryota > Viridiplantae > Streptophyta > Magnoliopsida > Fabales > Fabaceae > Crotalaria > Crotalaria pallida. The sequence goes on from CM075649.1 coordinate 86,672,464, forward strand.
CAATTTATATAACATATATACATAAATAACATATCCCTAACACTTAGAGTTTCTAACTATACTATACCCTCCTACCCATCAACCTAACCAACCAATAATATACCCAATTATAACTCTATTACTATTAATAAACCCTTCCTCTAATACTAGACCAAAGTACACCCCTTACCTCTTGAAGGGAAGAGGAGAACTCGAAGGTTTTGTGGGAGCTCCACACCAAGCTCCAACCCATGCACCAAGACTCCTAATCCTTGTCCTTTAGCATCTCCTAAGACCAATTGAATGGTTGGGAGACTCAATTTGATGGATTGGGATTGTTAGGGTTTAGAGAGGGGAATTTGGGGATTTGAGTGTGAGAGAGAGAAATTGGTGTTTTGGTTGACGGGAAATGATAGGGAGTTGATGGGAAGTGATTATAGGTTGATGGATTAGAGTTATTTGATGTTAGTTTGGTGATTGAGAAGGATTGGGGAGGAGAAGAGAAGAAGAACTCGAAGAAGAGGAAGAGAGAAATGAGTTCAACACCCCAAACTCGTGTTTTTAAGCTGATCTGACGATGGTTACTCGATTAGCCACTTTGGTTAATCGAGTAACCCATGTAAATTTGGCTTAGAACAGCCTTCCTTACTCGATTAGCAGATGCTGTTAATCGATTAATTCGTGAGCATCATTCGGCCTTACTCGATTAATCGCATGCTTACTCGATTGATTCGTGAGCATCATTCGGCCTTACTCGATTAATTCAAGTGTTAATCGAGTAACTTAAGTGCACCCTACGGCCATTACTCGATTAACTCCAGTGTTACTCGAGTAACCAGTTCAGCCCACTTAAACCCTTGAACTTCAAAGTACCGTAACTTTTTCGTTAACCGTCGGATCTTGCTCAAATTTTGAGGCAAGCTTCCTAACACACTTATCTTAATATCCAACGGTGGAATTTGGGTTTAGAGCTATGGATCTATTATTCTTAATTTCCTAAAGTCCTATACTCTTAATCCTTTAATAACATTTCTAAACCACAATCTTAACCTAACACATTCCTTTCTCTTCACTCTAAACCTATTCTAACTTATTTCTACTTCACACAAACCCATTCTTAGCTAAATACTACACTCTAAACACTTAAGCACGCACTAATTCTAATACTAATTAACGTTTCTAACCGAAATCGAAACCTAAGAATGCTACGACACTTAGGGCAATTCTATTCACTAAGGCACTTAAACACTTAGTAAATTTGGGGATGTTACAGCTTTGCCCTTATCCTTAGGTTTTTGTGCTTTCCCTTTGGCCTTAACTTTGCCCTTTCCATTTTGAACCAACAATACAATTTTTCCCTTGTTGATATCATGCTCAGCAGTTTTCAACTTCCCTAACAATTCAGTTAGAGTGCTGTCAATGTTGTTCATGTTGTAATTCATGACAAACTGACTAAAGATCTGTGGTAAGGAATGCAGAACTAAGTCAACGACCAACTCTTGACCTAGTAGAAAACCCATCCTCTCAATGTTCTCAATATAACCAATCATCTTGATTACATGATGACTAACTGGGCTTCCCTCTGTCATCTTACAAGTGAAAAGGGACCTTGTGACCTCAAAACGCTCATGTCTTGCTTGCCCTTGATAGAGATCCTTAAGGTGTACGATCATATCATATGCACTCATGTTCTCATGAACCTTCTGAAGGTCAGGGGTCATAGTGACAAGCATGAGAGTTGCAACTTCTAAGGTATCATCTTGATGTCTACGGAAAGCATTCCGCTCAGCAGCCGGTGCATTAGCGGGGGGTGCTTTAGGGAGCGGTTGCTCTAGCACATACATCCTTTTCTCATTCCTAAGGACAATCCTTAGGGTTCGATACCAGTCCAGGAAATTAATTCCCGTCAGCTTGTCCTTCTCAAGGACTGATCGCAGTGATAAGTTATTTGAATTGTTTGAAGCCATGGTGATCTAACAAAAAAATAAAAGCAGAATTAAAATCATGTTTATTAAATATTTAATAAGGACTTTTATTAAATATTACTCCCACTATTTTCCTCAAATCAATAATCCTCAATATTGACTCGGAAAATCTCAGCGTAAGATTTTCTAGTGGGACCAAGATCCATATTTCATCTTATTATGAGTCAAACTTTAGCTGATCTCCCATAATTTGATTATTTAGGTAGGGAACCCTTTCCCAATCACATCTCATGTGACTCTTGGATCAATTGGGTGAATAACATTTATTCAAAATTAACTTATTAATTTATACCCAATTCTTTTGCCTATAGATCTTCAATCCTATTGAACCGTCCATTTAAGCTAGACCCAATGGTTGACATAACGAATATTACATTTATTCCTTCGCGTCTGACCAATGTAGATAAACGTACTCTACTTTAGCAGACCCACATTCAAAATGACATCAATCAAGACGAGTGTCAAGCATTGGAAGACATGTAACTTAATATTTCAGTTTAAGGGGTTTTATATTTAAGTGATCTCACCTATTTTATCTTACATTAACATACATTATAATGATAACATGCATCGCATACATACTATAATCATAAATTACGTGATATGGTCATGGCCTAGAAAAACTAATTCACCCAAGCCAATGAGTGAATTAATACAAAGATCCTAAATGCATAGCTTCTTCTCCAAGAGCATTTCTTGAATGGATGCACCGGTCCTTCTCCGAGAGCCTTCCTTAAATCTCCTTTCCTTTTTCATCTTCAAGTCTTTCGCAATTTTTAATAAAAATATTACAAATAGAAACCTCGTTCATGAGGGGATTTAGATGAGAAAAGAAATACATATTGAATATAGAGAGAGGCACGACACGCAGGCCGTATTTAAAATAAAACATACACAAGGCGCGAAACAATCTAAGAGACCATGACCATTCACCATACAACAAACAACATATTAAATAAAATACATTATTATTTTATTAAAATTATGTTTGTTATGAATTATAAAAAAAAATTATATTTTATCAACTCTTAATAAAAAATAACGTATCAACTCTTGAAAAAAAAAAAAACTGCCAACGGATAACTTGATTAATAACAAATTGATATACACGGCACAAGACAATTGATATTCACGTGACAAAAGAATGATTTTGGTTAATAATGTGGACAAAGGGTAACTGATTCCCTTTAGCATCTCTGTGATTCATGCGGATCATAACTGATACATGCTTAACCAAAAAAATCATGCTTTCCAATTCGGATTCAAGCTTTCCCTTTAACAATTGATCTTAACTGATTCATGCGGCCAAAGTCAAATTCCAATTCGTCATGCCGCGGCACAATTCTTACTCATGCGGCGCAAACACATCAACATATGTTTTTTTTATTTTATTTTTAATTTTTGATTAAACCAAACACATCATAATCATATTAAAACATGTTTAATCAAAAATAATCAAATCATGGTTTCACAAGTGGCTCTGATACCACTGTTAGGAAATAGGATGCGACAAACGCAGCGGAAAAAAAAATATATATCCTATTTCCATCCAGGATCCATGTGAAAGACATGATTTGAGATAGGGAATAAAATTACCTTTTGCAGGGAAGAGGAGACCAACGAATCTTATCACAAACGCTTCGTCAATCACGAACACATCAATGTGTTGTGCCTCTATTGGTATCCACACGAACAAATTCCCAATTAGAGTCACGTCTCTCTTCTCAATGCTAGTAGAGAAGAGAGAGTCTGTGTATCACTCACTCTCTGATATGACGGCTAGGGTTACCGTTCTGTGTCTCACACATCTATTTCCCCTAAAGCTAATAATATTATATTTATAATATTATGAGACCAACTGGTTGGGTGTTTTAGGAGATAAATTCGAATTCTATCTTATATGTAGAAGATAAAATCAAATTTATATCTTATACATAAAGATAAAACGAATCATATCTTAATCATATCAGAAAGATTTAATTTTATAAAAATACAACTATTGTATTTTTATCAAATGTAATATCTCCAATTTTATCTGCTCTTAGTGTGTGACCCTATAGGTTCCTGTAACGTTGGCAGTAATGTTAAAATCACATTTTAATTTTTACAAGCAATGAGCGGTATCTAGCAACACATCATTGCTACCCAAGTGACAGGAATGTCTGTGATTTGACTAAACCTTTTACTGTGACCAATGAACATGTGTAATTTTAATCCCTTTGTCCAAATATCATAGTTACACTCATGGCATGGAACGTGTCACCCATGAATAGTGTAACCTATGGTTTCTTGATCCCTGAGTAGACGCGTCTAAACAAGTCTCGTCAATATCTCATATTGACTGTCTTGAGTATGGCCATACATTTCACCATCTCACTCAATCAAGGGGCCCAGAGATATAATTCCTATTGATAAGGAAAGACAAATCCCATCTATGCCACTCACATCCCTCTACATGATTTGTCATATACCCGACTACAACCGTTATGATCACCTGGTTAAAGATGACGTTTGATTGCGTGAAAGCATATAATTCCTCATGTTGGGAACCGTAGCGACTTCAGGTCGAAGGACCATGTACACCATTGTCACTATGAGAATCGCTTATGACACTCACTTAATAACCCATGTAGCATTCTCATGGCGGGTCAATCCAGTACACAATTGTCCCAATGTGTACTAACGTGAAGACTTGATATCCCATATCCATGACCGGTGAGATACAGTCATCAGTCTGCCACGTACTAGTCTCGATGTATTATAGTTGTCCTTATTAACTATAATACTCGACTAGGGAATCTTTAAGGATAATTATCAATCAATAAGATCTCACTATCAAGTCATGTACTTGATATTCTTATGACATTGAACTTATAATCCTAAGGACTTTATTACATCTATTTTAATTAAACAATTAAAGCATAAATATAATAAATGAAATGCCTCATTATTATTAATAGTAATAATCCATAAACATGAAATAAGTACAAGTAAAAGAGAAAATACGATTGCCACTAGGGCACTCTCCAACATTCTCCACTACAAGGAAGAGGAAGAAATGAAGCTTTCAGTTGTGGGTGCCATGGAGGAAGGATCACCACCTTGGGATATTCTCTATGGAACTTAGTGTTAGATCCAGTGAGAAGGTTTTGAAAATGACAAAGGTTTTGAACAAGTTAGATCCAACGAGAAGGTTTTGATAATGACAAAGGTTTTGAACAAGCTACAAATGTTATTGATCAAGCTCAAGTATGGAGAAGTTCATCAAACAACAACAAACAACAAATGATGAAGAGAGAGCAAGCTCATGAAGATTCAATTTGTATTTAATTGTAATATCTTTAGCTTGAGTCTTTTATTTTTAATGAGTTTGGGTAGAGTCATTAGTGGGTAGTGAATCTCTATCAAGTGCATGGTTATATTACATTTTGAGTATTCACTTAAACTAAAATCAATAGGTGGCTTAAAGGTTTGAAAGGAAAGGTTTAGATTTGAGAAAACAAGTTTTTAATTGACTTTAGCAGTGGCTAATCGATTAAGAGGAGTGGTTAATCGATTAACATGTTTTTAACAGTGCTTAATCGATTAACATGATTAGTTAATCGATTAACACCTGCAGCGCTGGTTTTTAAAATACGTTTATCACTTTTCAAAATCAGTTTTTAATGTTCATAATTTTTGGGTATTCTATATAAAACCTTTTCCTAATCATTGTGATTAACTACAATCATTTTCATATCAATTTTACATAGATCAAAGCCACACTATTCTCTCTCACTTTCATAGATCAAAGCTTTCAACTTTTACATTCTTTGATCAAGAATCTTTGAATCTCTCATGTTGATATTTTCATAGTTCTTGAAAGAGACTCATAGGATTGTTATTGTTTTCATTTGAGTTGTAATCATTGCAAAGAAGGCAAGCTATCTACAACAAAGGAAGACATGGTGGTTGTTCATCAAGCAAAGAAGTCTTGGAAGTCTTGTTGTGTTAACAAGCAATTGGAAGCCTTGGTGTGAGGTATCATCAAGCATTTGGAAGACTTGTTGTGGGGATATCAACAAGCAAGGGAAGAGGTTAGATTAGAGGTTCAATAGGGTTGCAAGACAAGAGTGTGGTATCTCTTGGAGGCTATCAAGAAGGGAGTCTTGAGAGGCATTTACTTGTAATTTGAGAACTCTAATTCCTTAGGAGTAATATGTCAGATTAGTCCCTGATTTTGTAAGCATTGGCCAAATTAGTCCCTGACTTTATCGAAATAGCAATTTAGTCCCTGAGATTTCATTTTAATTCACATACGTCCCTATCTTTATCTCATTTTAAAGCAAATACATCCATGCGATAGTGACGGCGGGGACTAACTTGATCGACGTTCTCCTATCTCAGGGACTAAATTGCTATTTCGATAAAGTCAGGGACTAACTTGACCGACGCTTACAAAGTCAGGGACTAATATGACATATTACTCAATTCCTTAGTGAAGAATCTCTCTTGGTTGAAGATGGGACTGGATGTAGCTCACGGTGGTTGTGAGTGAACCAGGATAAATCACTGTGCAGTATCTCTATTCCCTTAACTCTTTACATTCTTGTCATTTCATATGTTCTTGGTTGAAAACCTAGAAAAGATTGATTTTTCATAATTGTATGAATTAGCTTTTAATTGTGCAAATTAATTTGGGAAAATCATTTTCATAACCTAGGTAATCAATAAGAATATTGGTGTTAATTATTTCCGCTTAATCTCTGATCATATGTGTTAATTGATTGATTTTTGTATTCGATTGAAAAGTGATTTTTCAGTTTTAACAGTGATTAATCGATTAACTGAAGTATTAATCGATTAACCATTTGAAGCCTTTCAGGTGTTAATCGATTAGTTGCAAACTTAATCGGTTAGGACTTCAGATTTTGTAAAAATCATCCGTTTTAATTGTTTCGATTAGTTTCTTTCGAAAATCTTTCAAAGTTTCTCTAACACCTATTCAACCCCCCTTATAGGTGTTCTCCTAGTGTCACTTAGTTATTTCATCCACCGATTGTAGTTTTTACAATTGGTATCAGAGCTCGGTCGAAAGACACGAGCATAGAGCTGTTTCGTAAAGATCCTTGAGGAAGCTACAATGGGTTCTACGAATCCCTTTGGTGGTGAAGGTGCTTCGATAATTCGCCCTCCTATGTTTGGTGGAGAGGGTTATGTTTATTGGAAAGTTAGAATGAGAATTTTTATAGAAGCCATAGACATGAACATTTGGGAAGCCGTTGAGAATGGTCCTCATATTCCCTCAACTCAAGTAGAAGGTGTATCTCAACTTACCCCCAAAGATAAGTGGACCGATGATGATAAAAATAAAATTCAATATGATTTAAAAGCTAAGAATATCATCACCTCCGCTCTATCTTATGATGAGTTCTTTAGAGTCTCTCAATGTCGTAATGCCAAAGAAATGTGGGACACCTTGCAAGTCACACATGAAGGCACTAGTGAAGTTAGGCGTGCTAGATTAAATCATGGTGACTCTCTAATTAAAATAAGGAATGTTAATCTTATTCTAGTGATTGTATAGCTTCCCCCTTACCTCTAGGTCGTGTTTGAATGAAATCTCCACAGAGAAAAGCAGCCAAAAGCTCTAACCACTTCAGACCCGAACATGCATGACAGTTTCAGCAGGGGTTCAAAACCACATTAATTGACATTCGAATCATGCACAAAAATTGGGGGAAATGGTTAGATTATGTTCTCTGCAACATGAACTAGAGATAGGGACAAGTTTGAGGTTAAGAGGGTGCTTATGCTTACCGTAATCTAGCTCCAAAGTCAGCTCCAAGCTTCAAGAACTGCACTTTGACAGAAAAGAGCCCTCAGTTTGCAAGTTCACTACTCCACGCACACTCAACCTCAACTGACGATTCTTGCGTCTTTGTAAAGCTCGAGATGTGAGCTTTACAATGGTGTATAGCTCTCAGATCAACACTCAGAATCGAACAAGAACAGAGGCAACGAAATCAAGAACCCTAACTTCGTTTTCAGATCAAACTTAGAAAAATGAGGCAAATTCTATCAACAATCAAGCTTATATAAACGAGTTGGTTGATCATGCAGGTCGATACGATACAGGGAACACGTCGCTGAGTGGATTTCATGTCAGCTCATGGGATATTCGAGTTGATTACTCATCAAATACACTAACTCGTGCATTTCTCTCCAGAACACTCGAGTCTTTTCAGAAAGACTCGAGTCTTTTAGCCAATTTTTTATTAAATAATATTTTATTTATTTTCCCTCCAAAACCTTTCTAATATTACCTCTAGGTCCTAAAACAAGGACTATTATGCAATAACCTTATAATAATAATAATGAATTATTTTACATGCATTCTCACTTATCAAATGCTCACACCAAAACCCATAATTAATCGAAAATTAAATTAAAAGAAATTAATTATGAATAAACTTTATAATTAAATTTTCATTAATCAGGGACTAAAAATTTGGGGTGCTACAATTGGTACCTTAGAATATTTTCATAAAGTTAGATCTTATAAAGGGACACAAAACATGTGTATTGTTGACAGTAATACTCTTTCAATTGCTATTTCTAGTGACACAAATTCCTTTTTTGAAATGTGTTTATACCTATTTCCAATTTACTTTTGGTTGGACAATCATTTGATAACAATTGCAATCTGAAATTTTTTAGGATAAAACATATGGGTTTTTCTTTGTCCTTTGATTGTTCAGTATGTAAGCTTTCTAAAAGTAAAATCCTTCCTTTACCTTCTATTGGACATCATGCTAAAAGATGTTTTGATATTATTCATAGTGACGTTCGAGGAGTATCGCTTGCCATATCTCACTGCTTCAAGGCTCGATTGCTTGCTCTGGGTAACAAACTAGAATATGGTGTCCATTTGCTCTTATGGCTAAATAATGACCACAATGAGAAGTGTCCTTGCCATTGGCGCTTCTCAAGGGTGGCCTCTCCACCAAACAGATGTAAAAAATGGTTTTGTTTATGGTGATATCTGGTAGAAGATATTTTTATGAAACCTCTTCCAAGCTTATTTTCATATTCTGAAGCATTCTATATATGGTCGTTGAGACTAATCATGTGGGAGGTCCGCGGCTGTCTCTCCCAACTATGTGTTTTTACTAGGAATCGAACACGGGATTACTAACACCCGTATGGCCGTGTTAACTGGAAGTTGAAATCGACAAAAGGACAAGAATGTCGGATGCATAAGTGACGTCGACGGAAGTGTACTTAAACAATCCGTTTAAAAGTGACTTCGAAGGAGGTGAACGTGCATTCTCGACAAGGGGTCGAATTCGACAAAGCAGGGTGGTGTCGACAACATAAGTGATGTCGAAGGAGGTGTACTTAAGTCTTTTGACTTAAAAGTGACTTTGAAGGACGTGTACGTGTGTCGACAAAAAGAGGAAGACGGAAGGAAAGGCTCGTGTCGAAGGGATAATGGCGTGAGAAAAAAGGAAGTCAGAGTAGTCATGTCAGCATTGGAAACGGAAAAGTAATTATACCAGCATTTAATGTTTTCCATGGCTATAAATTCTCCACTCTAGAAACTTTCAAAGCCATGAGGGAATATGGAAAAAGCAATGGTTCAACTTCGTGAATTCTGGAAAGAAGAAAAAAGATTCGAAACCCAGATGATCTGAGTTCACGAAGGATCGAACATGTGGGATTAAGGGATTCGGGAGTTGGAGACAAAATGGGAAAATCCTTACTCCGAATACCCTCCTTGTCCTCATGAATGGTGAAAGACCGAACATGTGGGATTACATAGGGATCACCTCTTGTGTTTCAAACTGGTGTAAAAAGCCCGAATTGGAGGGTACATTTAGTTTGATACATAAGCCTCGGTGGAACCTTTGTAATCCTCCATGGCCCAAAGTTTGTACCTTCTTGGGGTCGGATTTTGGGTGTATTTCCATTTAAAGAAAGAAAGGAAAGTCCTCTAATGGTGTTCTACCAAGAGAGATCGGCGACAGGTCCTTTGGTTGATCGGTGATAAAACACCGTTAAATCAGAGAACATGTTACCGATATAGATAGAATACATTAGAGGCCAACAATAGGTCGAAAGTCTATATCGATAGATGACCTTTTTGTCGAAAGGAGCTTGATGTCGATGGGCATCCCAGAACCAAAAGGCAGGAGTACGACAATCTGAAAACTTCAGACAACAAAGAGACTTAGACAAGAGTTTAAGTTGTTTGATTTCAGTCGAAGAAGAGTGCTTGCCGAAAGGGTCCCAGTGAAGATGTCATCAGAAGGCTCAACAGAGTATCCATGAAGCCCAAACCACAACGTGGGCAGTTACATCGTTGGGGATAACGTAGTGGGTAGTTATTTTAGATCGTGGCTGCTGCGGTTGTGCAGAACGTGCCAAAAAATTAGCAGTAGCTTAGTGGATTCTTTAGGCTATAAATAGGAAGTCTTTAGGTTGTAATCGGAGTTGGTTGCTCAGGTTGACACATTGGCCAAAATCCTACACATCTCACTGGAGCAGATTGACGGAGAAACGCCTTTGTAAAAAGCCTCAACCATCCCTTTTATCATTCAATGCAATTTACTGTCATTCTAATTTACAATTCCAGCACTTCACCTTCCTGCAAATTTAAATTTCTGCATTTTACTTTCTGCAACTTTTAAATCGCTTTCCGTTTACATTTCCCGCGTCGCGTTCTTGGCGTCGATTTATTTGCCTGTCAATTTTACCGTTTTTCCCGCACTTTACTGTCCAACCCAAATACAAAAACAACCAAAAAATACGGTCAAGTTCCTTTACAAGATTACCACATAACCTGTCATTACCCACACCCCACGCACTTTCTCAGTTCAGCAGACGTCGGATGAAAACCCCCCCAAACAAAATTGGCACGCCCGGTGGGACAGGTCCAGAGTAACTTGTATCCAATTGTATGCGTTTGAGAAGTGGCACAACTCTGCCATTTTCTTCTTCAATGGCTAACTCAAGCCAAAGTGGCCAACAAGCCACTGTTATTTCAAAAATTGAGACAGTTACTATTTCAGTTGGTGCTCCTCAAGCACCTAGAGGAAGCAATTCTGTCGTGGAATCAACCATCGTAATGGCAATTCAACGGCCAAATAATGGCTACTTTTGGTAGTAACTCGACGAATGGAGGACAAGTTCCTCCATATGGTTTGCCACTTGGATTCGTTCCAGGGCCGACCATGATTTGGCCTTTGAATAGTTCTGTTGGAAGTATTAATGCGACTACAGGAGCCACTAACATGGCTTTATCGCGTTCTGCTACGGATATAGCTGGTACAAGCAATACTTCAAGGTATATGCCAATTAACCCTATCACCCATATCCGACAACAGATTGAAGAGGCTAATGTCCAATTGGTTGACCAATTAACGGCTCAGTTGAGTTCGGTGATTAATCCGGCAATGTTAGTGACAAATGAAACTTGTGGAAAGATAGCTCAATATATGAAGAGATTAAATCAAGTTTTAGGCGTCGAGGAAAACGAGCACAACGAGTCCGTCACAACTCCACATGGAGATAGAGCATTACAAAGGCCGATTTTGGTGCAAGGGTACCCTGACGGCCAAGATGTGCGACATGTTATTCGAGTTTCATCACCACAACAAGATAGTAGAGTGACGACTTCGTGGGATAATGTTCGTACTAACCCACCTTTCAGTGCAGGTAACCTGATGACTGAAAATCCACAAGCGTTTTTCATCCTGGTGTCGAAGTGCCACAATACGTGCAGAATCCGGCGCAAGTAGCATTTATGCAAAGAGGAAAGGATCTTCAAGCAGCTCTAGCCAGACAAGACTTGGCAAGACACTTGCTCCGACAAGGAAGGGAAGCACGGATCGAACCAGATGATGTGAACCGTGTGGTCGAACAAGCATTGAGCAGGATAGGTTTTAACATTAGCTTGGCTAACCAGCCAGGTTTCAATTCACCTTTTCCAGAATGGGTACAACATGCTGAAATTCCAAGAGGAACAAAGGTGCCCAAGTTGTCGAAGTTTGCAGGAGAGTTGGGAGAATCTACTATCGAACATGTTGCACGATATACCATCGAATTGGGTGACTTGGCCGCTGATGAAGCAATCAAGATGTGGCTATTCCCCAGTTCTTTGACAAAAAAATGCATTTTCATGGTTCTCAACATTGAGATCCAATTAGATTCATGCATGGGCCCAGTTAGAAAGGTCCTTCCATGAGCAGTTCTATAGAGGCGAATTAAAGGTTGTCTTGATGGATCTGTTAAGTGTGAAGAGATTCACCGGGGAGCCCATTGATGATTATTTGTCTCGTTTTAGGCATATGAGGAGTAGATGTTTTACTCCGATCCCTGAACCTGAAGTGGTTAAAATGGCTGTGGAAAGCTTAGAGTACCACATTAGGAAAAAGTTGGTTACACAACTTTTGCTAGATTTAGCTCAGTTAGCCGCATGTGTACGGCAGATTGAGAATCTAATGGAAGAAAAGGTTAGAGGAAAGGATTCCAAAGTTCTCAAGAGGGAACGAATCCATTACATTGATTCTCAGCTTCCCGACGGGGAAGTATTCGACGTTGGCTCAGAGGTTGACATAAAAGATTTAGGAGAAGGAAAACCCTATACATGTCATGCCTTGGGACCGTCGAAACCCGCCCCTAATGAAAATCTGTATAAGAAAACATACAATTTTGACATTTCTCGGACTGAACAAGTCTTTGATGTGTTATTAAAGGATAAGTAGATTAAGTTACCTGAAGGTCATAAATTGTTGAAAAAAGATGAACTGAAAGGAAGAAAATATTGCAAGTATCATAACAATTTCACTCATAATACAAATGATTGCTTTGCTTTCAGGGATTTGATTCGGCAAGGAATTGACAAAGGGAGATTAAAATTCTCGGAGAAGGAAATGAAGATTGACACTGATCCATTTCAGAAAGAAGTTAACGAGGTTGAGACGCATGGTGTGTTTTCCATCAGCATGGTGACTCTGGCTCATGATTCTGAAGTTTTTCCAAAACTGGCGAGTCGTTTGAACAGTTTTATGATAGAAAGCAATATGAGGATCTTTGAATTTGCCCTAGATGTCAGGTGATATATGACGAAACAGCCGCATCAAAAAGAGAAAGGGAGATAAAAAAAGGAAGACTTAAGGAGAAACCTGAGAGTCAAAAGGGCTCAAGAAGGGAGGCACATCCGACAAGAGTTGTCCTGAGAGGCCCGTCGGCCTTTCCTAAGTTGGAGAGTATATGGAAGATGCCCTTCAAGGTCACCTTTGCGTGATCAGGTTACTCGAAGAGGATAAAAGCATCAATCAAGCTCAACACCTAGTTCTATCTATGAAGGTCTAACGAGAACCCAGAAAAGGAGATTTCAACGTTTCCGTAAGCAGGAGGCTGAAGAAGTCAACATCAAAGAGCTTCCCATGAATAACAAAGGATGACTTGTTGCAACATCGAAGCCGACTACAGCTAAAAGTCGACAAAGTTGCAAGCAAAAGAGGAAATGGGTTAGGAAAGACGAAGGCTCCAATCAGGTGGACAGGTCGTATGATGCAGATTCCGATGACAGTTTAGACATCATTATGACCGACCGGAACATGGTGTATGCGCAGAGTAAGAAAATCACTAGCCTTTCAATCAACAATGTAGGATTACCTTTTGACATGCAAGGAGTGCATCAGGTCGAAGAGGAGGAAGGTGATATTGACGGGTCGGATGACACGTATTTGAGTGACAAAATACCCGACTTACCTGAATGTCTTTTTCTACTTGACAAGGTTCATTTGGAAATGGACATTAGCAACATTGCACAATTTGAACCTCTGGAGGAGAGTAAGAGAGAACATTTGAGGCCTTTACACATTAAGGCCATTGTTGACGGAAAACCTCTGAACAGGGTTTTGGTGGGTGGAGGTGCAGCCGTCAATATTCTACCATGGAATGTGTTCAAAAGAATGGGGAAACTAGATGCCGATTTGATACCAACAAATGTCGTTGTGGTTGGCTTTACGGGGAAGATTGCTCAGTCTCACGGAGTCACAATGTTGAAGATCGAAGTAGGATCAGTGATAAGGGACACTTTATTTGTGGTCGTTCCTACCAAAGCCAGTTACAATCTCTTGCTTGGAAGAGATTGGATACACACAGTGGGGGCCGTTCCTTCTACGACCCATCAGAAAATAATTTTGTGGAGTCAGGAGAACAAGGTGGAAGTCATAGCAGCGGATGACAGTCCTTGTTACATGCAGCAAATGCATGTGGATTTCAAAGTCTATAACCCAAGTATCAAACCGATCCGACTTGATGCCGATAAATTCCAGAAGTCCATAGTGGATAAGTGTTTGGTGGAAAACTATGGAATTTCGTTGGTGGAAGTTGAAGAGGTCATCGAGAAGCGGCCCTCAACCAGTAATAATGGTTGATAAACAATTAGAGAGACTGTCGGCCTACGTGGCCGGCAGAATGCAATGCACCATTCAATCAGGTGCATTCCAGGATTGTATTGTTGATAATAGTCCTTTGGGATTTGAAAAAGGATGGACTGAGGAAGAATCAAAGTTTATCAGTGAAGATCCTAGGGAGGAAGTGAACTTGGGAACGATTGAAAAGCCGAAACCTATTTACGTAAGTTCGTTGCTGAAGGAAGAATTCAGAGAGAAGCTCATCAACCTCATAAGAGAAAACAAAGATTTCTTTGCATGGGAATATGAAGACATGCTTGGTCTCGACAGAGATTTGGTTGAACATAGGCTGACTTTACGGCCTAATCACAAACCAATTAAACAAGTTGTTCGACGCTTTGCACCTGACGTGGTTCTCATAATTAAAGAAGAAATCGAGAGGTTGCTGAAAGCAAAATTTATAAGAACGACGAGGTATGTCGAATGGATGGCAAATATTGTCCTAGACGTCAAGAAGAATGGAAAGATGCGACTTTGTGTCAATTTCAGGGATCTAAATTCTACCACATCAAAAGACGAATATCCTATGCCGATGGCAGACATGTTGGTGGACTCAACGTCTTGCCATGAGGTAATGAGTTTGTTAGATGCTTTTTCAGGTTATAATCAGATCTTCATCACTGAAGGCGACGTATCGAAGACTGTGTTCAGATGCCCTGGAGCTATTGGAACCTTTGAATGGGTGATGATGCTGTTTGGGCTCAAGAATGCAGGAGCCACATACCAGAGAGAAATGAACCTGATTTTCCATTATATGATTGTCATGTTCTTGGAAGTATACATTGATGATGTAGTGATCAAGTCAAAGACTCAAGAGGAGCATTTAGAAAGCCTGAAAAAGGCATTCGACAGAATGAGGAAACATAACTTGAAGATGAATCCCATCAAAGGCACTTTTGGAGTCACAGCTGGTCAATTTTTGGGATTTCTCGTCCACAGAAATGGCATTGAAGTCGACAAGAACAAAGCCAAAGCAATCTTATAAGCATCACCTCAACGACTAAGAAAGAAGTGCAGTCGTTCCTTGGCAAAGTGAATTATTTAAGAAGATTCATATCAAATTTGTCGGGAAGAACTAGAGCCTTTTTGCCTCTTGTAAGGCTGAAACAAGGTGAAGAATTCAATTGGGGGCCAGACCAACAAGCAGCATTCCACGAGTTGAAGCGGTACTTGACGACACCACCAGTCATGATGCCGCCTCGACCCGGGTTCCCGTTGAAGTTGTACATATCAGCCTCTAATTACACCATAGGAAGCATGTTAGCTCAAAAAATGAGAATGGTGTTGAAAGAGCTGTATTTTATTTAAGTAGAGTGTTGAATGATGCCGAAACACGATATAATGCTATAGAGAAATTGTGCTTGGCACTCTACTTTTCTTGTACAAAACTTAAGCATTATATGAAAAGCTTTCATGTTTTGGTTTTATCGAAGTCTGATGTTATAAAATACATGCTATCCAAGCCAATTATCCTTGGCAGGATTGGCAAATAGACTCTACCATTGACAGAGTTTTGACTCCAATATGTTCCATTAAAATCTGTCAAAGGCCAAGCAGTGGCCGACTTTCTGGCGAATCATCCATGTTTAGACGTGGCATTATATGTCGGTTACATCGGCCTAAGGCCTTGGACTATGTATTTCGACGGATCGTCACACAAAAGGGGGGTAGGAGTGGGAATTTTGCTTTTGTCCCCTGACGGGATTCCTACTGAATTCATGTTCGGTTTTAAATATCAATGTTCTAATAACGAAGCAGAGTATGAGGCCATCATAGTTGGCCTTGAAATTATGATTTTCCTTAAGGCCAAAAACATGGCTATCAATGGGGATTCTCAGCTAGTTATTAAATAGTTGGTTAACGAGTACAAATGTTTGAGCCCAAGCTTGGCCAAATATTGTATCATGACACAAAAAATGATGTGCCAATTCGATGATGTGTTAGTCGAACATATATATCAATATCACAATCAAAAGGCCAATCACTTGGCCCAAGTTGAATCCAAGTAATGTGTGTCGAGAAAAGTATTGGACAACTTGATTCAGATCAAAGAGTTACTATATCCCCCTCACGAAAGAGAAGTAATGGTGAATGCGTTGGAATCAACTGGCGATTGAGAAAACCTATAGCTGACTATTTGACGAATCCATCCTCCAACGCTGAACGGAGTTTGAAGTTGAAAGCCATCAAATTCACTATGTTGGGTGGAGACTTGTACCACAAGTCAGTTGACGGAAACCTAGAAGTATTCCTTGACAAAGAAGACGCTTTTGTGGCCTTAGTAGAAGTGCATGAAGGAATATGTGGAGCACATCAAGCTGGAGAAAAGATGAAATGGTTGTTCCGAAGGCAAAGTGTTTTTTGGCCTACTTTAGTGTTGGATTGCATGAACTTTGCAAAATAGTGTGAAGAATGCCAAAAACATGGCTATATCCAGAACGTTCCGTCAAGTGAGTTACACTCAATTATTAAACCTTGGCCTTTCAGAGGATGGGCACTCGACGTTATTGGGGAGATTGTCCCCAATTCCTCAAAAGGGCATACAATGATCTTAGTGGGTGTGGATTATTTTACCAAGTGGTTAGAAGCTGTACCTTTGGTGAAGGTTGAGCAAGACCAGGTTATTGATTTCATTGAAGACCATATTGTGTGTCGATTTGGGATTCCTGAAACTATAACTACTGACCAAGCTTCTATTTTCCTGGGAATTAAGTTGAAGGGATATTTACTGTGACAACCCGCAAATTCCTCGTCTGTTTTAAATGAATTTTTGAAATATATTTTATCAATAATAGATGTATGGATGTGAAAATGAGTGTTTTCATGGATTTATAGCCAAAGATTTCATTATTTGAGATTTCTTTAAGAATTGGAATTCTTCGTAAACTCTAATAGATGGACTAACTTTGAAAGTTCGTATCTTTTTAACCGTAACTCCGAATTTTATGATCTTTATATGAAAAGGATCGTGTTTAAATGTAGAATTTGAAAATGTGACTTTTATAATTTTATGGATGGGTTTACGAAAATTTATTTCCTGAGTGCATTGTAAACGAATTTTGAATATTTAAATGAGTAAAAATAGTTAAAGGCCTCAAATGAACTTTTCCTTTTGAGGATTTCTTTTATATATGAAAGTATGATTTTTGAAAATGAAATGAGGGCTATATTTATAGCCAAGTAGTGCAGTTAATTTTTATATTTAAAGTGTGTATTTTGATGTTATTCACTATAGTTAATGATTGTCATGTTATAAAGGGAAAATTATTTTATGTGATCTTATAAAGTGAGTTTGAAATAAAATGAGTATTTGATGTGGTGTGTATGTGAATATTTGTGTGATGTGTGAATTCCTTGCATTCCATTATTTTCCATTAAGGTGGCATAGCATTCCAGTATTTGCATGATGTGTGTGTGATTAGAAAAAGGGAAATTAAGATTTGTGTATAAGTGTGTATAGGTGGCAGGCATGCATGAAGAGAGAGTAGGAAGATTTATTTTCTTCTAGGTTAAGAAAATTGAAAAAAAAATCTAAGCCATGGAAAATAAATTAGGAGATATGATGTAGGAAATAAAATGGTGAGTGATTAGACCTAAAGCCTTAAATTACTCCTCATTGTCCCCTTGATAAAATCCACCCATGCAACTTATTGAAGTGCCAAAATTGCCCCTCCTGTTGATTTTCCAGCAAGTGTACTGGGTCAACGAGTAATATAGTCTATGGAAGACCGAATATCGTCCCACAGGGAGTTGTGTTTTTAGTATATTTTCACCTTAATGTAATTATAAATAAATCCTATAACTAAAAAGTTGTTTAAATTAAAATTCAGATTTGAAACTATTAATTAACTAAACTAATTAATTGCTGAAATTAAATAAAACTTGAGAACTATGGGAGAAAATGGTTAGGAACGTTGGTTGCATTGTAGGTTTCACTTATTCAATTATAATTTAGATTTTCCTTTAATTCATGGACAATTCCTCTCAAATAGCAATAATTAGATCTCTCTAACATTACCCTTTACTCTCTAAATGCTTAATCCTTGATCTCTCAACAAATTACAGCATTGGAAAATAAGATATTCAGCACAAGGGAATTACCAAATCATACAATCATTCAATTATATCTCTATATTTTGAACTGATTATACCGTTAATTGCAAGGCCTATTCAAAATTCCTAACTTTCATTAAGAATTAAGAGATCCAAAACATAAAGTGATCAATTTTACGTATGCAATAAAAACACAATTAACGCATGAATTAAAAACGGGAAAACACTAAATCATAAATTGGAATAAGCTACGCCATACAAATTCACCGTGTTCCTAACACGAGGGTTTTAGTTACACATAGAAATAAGAAGAATGAAAGACATATTAGGGAAATTCATAGATAAATTACCCCAAATTCTTCAATCTCCACTTGCTCCAAAGTACTGTAATCTCCCTCTTCAATTCTAATTTCTGTTTTCTCTTCTAGTTGGCTGCTTAACCTAATTCTAAATCACTAATTTATATTTACAAAATAACACTAAGTAGAATCCCAATCAATTTCTAAAGTTTTGGCCCAATTGGGCCTATTCTGATGCACGCGCGCCCCAGGCGCACGCGGTCTTGCGCCCCAGGCGCGCGAGTCTGCTGATTCCTCTTTTCTTCAGTAGGCGCGCCCCAGGCGCACCCGTCCACGCGCCACAGGCGCGCGGGACATGTTCCGGCTCCGTTTCTCTCCGTTCTTTTTCCTACTTCAAGGTCTTTACGTGCTCTTTCCAATTCCATAATTAATTTTTGCATTTGAGATCCAAAATCACCTGAAACAATGAACAAACGATCAAAAAGTTCAAGGGAAACTACAACTACTAAAATTCCTAAAAGCTAATAAAAAGATCCTAAGTTTGCTATGAAAACAAGCCAAATCAAAGTAAAAGAGGGTGAAATGAAGTCCAAAAGATATATATATCAGACCCAAATCACTCCCCCAAACTTAGCATTTTGCATGTCCCTGGCAAAAGTAAAATAAAATCCTAAATAAAAGACAAACTCCCTAAATCAACATGTATACAGCTCATCAAAGACTACGACTTATGACTCCAACACATATTATCACAAACTATTCACACAATCACAAACTAGTTAGAGTAACAAACCCAATCAGAACTCAGGACTAGTGAATACTCTCAACCTCTCACATGTTCCTCTCAAAAGTGTATAAGGGTAATATTTCAATTAAGCACACAAGTTCATCAATGATAAAGTGCTACCATATTCTTGACCATAGACCAACATCTCCACTGAAATTATTGTTAGGTTTGTTGATAGGATTGGCAACCGTCACCCAAGAGGGGGGGGGGGTGAATTGGGTGTTTATGAAAACATTGGAAAATATTCGCTTTAAAACGTTTTCAACAAACTTAAAGAGATTTTGCAGCGGAAAACAATATAATGTTGAAAATCGATTGCGCTTAAGCAAATAATATTAATACTATTATGAAAACTAATATGCGCGGATATGAATTTAAAATAAGAACAACAAAAATCGTTACCGCGCTTATTATTTTAAATTCTCTTAAAATAGATTATTATGAAAATAGATGTTATGATGTGCAACAAATAAATATAACAGCGGAAAATAAAGAGATGAGGGATAGAAGAGATTGCACCAGAGATTTTATCCTGGTTCGGCAAACCCGGCCTACTCCAGTCCCCAAGCGACCCGCTTGAGCTTTTCACTAAACCAAGACGCCACGCGTCCCCAAGTACAACCAGAGCGCCCCGCAAGCTACTAGGAACCTCCTTTCGCCAGGGACCTCAACAACAACCAAATAGCCTAACTACTAGGTGCCCCACCGTTCGTCTAGCACTACCCAATACAGAAGGGTTCCTCACCCTACACACACGAACGCAGCACGTCCGCACTAGGAGATTCACTCCCTAGTCACTAAGGGTCGCACACCCCTTTACAACACTGGTTACGAATATGAATGATTTGGTACAACCACTATGATGCACTCTTGATAGTGCGGATACAACAATAAACGGCCTCTAACAAAAGTGTGTTCTAGATAACACTGATACAACAATATAAGCTCTATAGCAATGAAGTTAAATCACAAGTGTATAGGCCAAAGTAAAGTTTTTCTTCTCAAAATATATGAACGATAAAACCAGAGAATTGAGAAGGAGAAGAAGATGAAGAAGAACGTGAAAAGGTTTTCCAACAAAGTTGTCAGGAGCGTTCTCAGAATAAAACTTGATTCAAAATATTTTTATAAAAACAACAATTAACACATGTTTAAAATCAAAAACCAAATCATAAAGGTTTAAGACATAAAACTAAAGATTTGAAAATATTTGAAATTCAAATTTTGAATTTGAAAAAAAGAATCAGGATCAAATCAAAACTGATTTTGGAAATAAATCAAATTTAAAATAAGAATGAAATCAAATCCGGAAATATTCAAAATTGATTTTCTGAAATCAAATAAATAAAATAATATTTTTGAAATCAAAACTATATCAAAATTGATTTTCAGAAACAAATAAAATAGATTTAAGGAATAAAATAAAAGATTTGAAATAAGTTTTAAAATCAAAACTAAATCAAAATGATTTACGAAATAAAATAAATATTTGATTCTTAAAACCAAAAAGGAAATAATTCAAATTTAAAATCATTTTCGAATTTTATAAAATAAATCAGAATCTTTTATATAAAAACAAATCAGGAAATATTCAAAATGATTCTGACACGTTTTTCAATAAAACATGAAGTAATCGATTACTTTCTGAAGGTAATCGATTATTCCTTCAAAAATAGAAATTCTTAAATTCATTTGAAAAACCAGTAATCGATTATCACATGCATGTAATCGATTACTTCACTTCTGTTTAGTATATGAAGCAACTGATATAATCGATTATCACTGGTCAAATAATTGATTACACAGCCTCTGGAAAATATATGATGCAACTCCAGTAATCGATTATCTATGCCAAGTAATCGATTACTTTCATACAAAAAGTAATGGATTAACCAGGTTCAAATACTCGATTACACACTCTCTGGATTTTCTATGATGCAACATAAATAATCGATTATCTTGAAAGAGTAATCGATTATCTCTGTCAAAACTTGTCTTAACAGATTTTCACAACTTAGAGAAATCCAGCTAGAGGTTGCCAAGATATATTTTCACAGTGAATCAATTAAGACATTAAAAATACATTTTTAGAAAAACTCTTTTCGCAATTAAAACATTTTTCATAAAAAGTTCTTTTCTTCTGCTTAACATGAAAAACTAATTTTGGCCATTAGACACTTGTAATAAAAATTCATTACCTTACAAATTTCCTATGGCCAGGCTATACTAAACTTGAACATGAAGCTTGAGCCTTGACCTTAGCCTTGAAACTTGATGCTTGAACTTGATGCTTGAAACTTTGAATCTTGTTTGTAACCATCAAAACATTATCTTCTAGAATCCTTCTAGCATTAATCTTTACGTCCTTTGGGGCAAGCTTGACTTCCAACACTCCCCCTTTTTGATGATGACAAACCCTTTTCTGAGTTTCCGCATCACAAGCGTTAAGCAGCAAGTATTACACAATATAGTCCAATAATATCATAGGAAATTTAAATACAAATAGAGAATATAGAGAATAATTGATTAAGCCATGAAATAGTTTCTCTTCATTCTCATAACCTCCCCCTGCATATATGGTTAGTATGCACATGAAGCTCAGAATTCTTCTCCCCCTTTTGTCAACATCAAAAAGGTGGTGAGAAGACTTTAGCAGGATTAGGGTTCTTCTCCCCCATTGTACTATACTCCCCCTGAAACACTGAATAGATACATTAATAATAACAAGGGAGTAAATACACATAAACACATAGTCAATTTCTCCCCCTATTTGACATCATCAAAAGTAAGTATGGGATACAAAAGAATTTCTTCCCAATACAAAATAAGAAGCAGCATGATGTCAAAATGGGATGAAGAAGGAAAACATGTTTTAATGCAAGTATTCAAATAATATTTTTCTCCCCCTTTCTAAAAGGTTTTTCAAAAATAAGCATAACATGAAGGGAGATGAAAAATGCATAAAAAAAACATGAAAATGCTCACTATCATCAAAACTTTAAAATCCTTATATGCCATGACAATAATAACATATAATTCATGATAGCACATATTGTCATATAAGGCATATATCACATAAACAAGTTTCACATGATGAATAAAATAATAAAGGGACAGTGATACTTATCGATGGTGATGCTTTCCCATTTAATAGGGACAATTAGCTTTGGAGTTCCTTCCAATTTGAGATTCAACATTCAATATTTGAAGGAATTTCCCCTTGTAATGTGTTCCACTTCTTCCATTCCAAGAGATCATGTTTATAATGCAGTATCACTTTCAATTTCTTGAAAATTTCCAAGTCCTCTCTTAAATTTACAACGTTGATCATAAAATTCTTTGTGTAGTCGTTGTTATAGGTGGAATGATAATTTGATACCTTGGACTTGTTGATCAAAGAGGCGTTTGTCCTTACCCATTGCTTCTTGCTTAAGGTCCTAGACCATTTGATTTCACTTTTAGACACGTGATGAGAAGCTTTGGTTGGGAGCATCTTCCTCCTTTGACCATTCCATCTATTTCTTGTCCTCTTAGGTACACCCTTTAAGACTTTATTTTGACCACTTAGTTCTTCCTTTTGTTTGGATTCCTGCACATTTAAAACACTTGAAGAACACTTTGGTACCCATTTCATCTTGGGTCCTTTGGGGTTAGTCTTAGGTTCCTTAGGAGCCTTTGGAACCCATTGCAAATTATTTCTCAAGTTAAAATTTTTGCGATATAAACATAAATGAGAAATATGTCCTAAACTGTTGGAAACCAACAAGCAGGCTTAGCAATTACTAAAGGGGGGTGAATAGTAATATGGAAGCAACAGTGACTAATTTTCGGTGCAATTAAAAGATAATTGATCAAAAGCTTGTTTTTCCTGAAACTGGGCAATTTACTCGAGTGAAATGAAGAACACTCGAGTGAAATTCTACGAAATACTCGAGTGAATTGTAAAACACTCGAGTGTTTTATGCAGAACAGAAAGGAGCAGTTTCAGAGAAATTTAGCAAAATGATTCAATGTCTTAAAGTCTGATCCAGGGCAGATATAAATCAAAGTAGAGGGCAATTAAACTAAGTTAAAACAAGTTGAAAACAAGTTAATTGCAACCAATTGCTACTAGAATTATAAAAGCCCCTTTCTAGAGAACTTAGGGTTTGGTTTTACTTGAAAACTAAGAAAGCTATAAAAGAGAGACAACACCAATTTTATCTTGGTTCACACTCAATATAGAGTGCTAATCCAGTCCCCCTAATCAACTTAGGAGTTTCTACTAGTAATCAAATTGTTAGAAATTACAAGGATAAATTGAGATTCCTCACTCAATCCTAACCCTTTTCAAGAGTGTACCAAACTCTTGAAATTTCTACCCCAACTTGATTTGGTGATGAAGAGTCCCTTCTTCTTAAGCTCCTTGGAACCTCCAAGAGCCCACCAAGCTAAGAATCCTCTTAGTCTTTGTGCTTGAGAACCTCCCAAGGCTTGAGAACTTGGATACCTCACCAAGATTTTCTAAACAAGCTAAAGTGTTTGAGTGTTTGAGAATTTTACAACAAATAATTCTCTTACAAATGAAGCACACTCTCTTAACTCACTAAGATAAATAATAAAGATGAATGCTTGGTTGAGTTTAGAGAGAGAAAATGATTTTAACACTTGAGAGAGAGAGAATCATTGATAGAATTTAAGCTTGTTGTTATGGATAATGGCCACTATTCAGAATATAAGTAAGGGGACAAAAGGGAAGGAAAAACCAAGTTATTCTTCCTTTTTGTCCTCTTCTAACATTTAAAAAATTTGCTGTCAGACCTAAATCACTCGAGTCTTTTTGGAAACACTCGAGTGTTTTTGGTCCACTCTGATAGTATTTCCTTTTTACTTTATCCAACGGCTATATTACTGAAAATTCATAAATCACTCGAGTGAATTGAGAATCACTCGAGTGAATTGGTCAATGTTGAAAAAATTAAGTTTTCTAACATTGTTTTCAATTCTCTTCTCAAGTCTGATTGGTTTTAATCTCAACCTTTCATGCATGAATATTATTTGACCTTATGTGAGAATAAAAACCTAAACTACCCACTCTCATAAATAAAATACATTAAGAATAAATGAGAATGAATAATTAAACTAAGCACTTGATCTTCTTTATTGTTGGGCTTGCATTCTTCAAATTAAGTCCATAATTTAATTACATTGTCATCATCAAAATTAATCCACCTTAATCGGAGATTTGGAATGATAATTTGATACCTTGGACTTGTTGATCAAAGAGGCGTTTGTCCTTACCCATTGCTTCTTGCTTAAGGTCCTAGACCATTTGATTTCACTTTTAGACACGTGATGAGAAGCTTTGGTTGGGAGCATCTTCCTCCTTTGACCATTCCATCTATTTCTTGTCCTCTTAGGTACACCCTTTAAGACTTTCTTTTGACCACTTAGTTCTTCCTTTTGTTTGGATTCTTGCACATTTAAAACACTAGAAGAACACTTTGGTACCCATTTCATCTTGGGTCCTTTGGGGTTAGTCTTAGGTTCCTTAGGAGCCTTTGGAACCCATTGCAAATTATTTCTCAAGTTAAAATTTTTGCGATATAAACATAAATGAGATATATGTCCTAAACAACCACAATAATTGCAAATAATGGGTTTGGATGTAGATTTGACTTTTTCAAAAAGATTTTCATGAAACTTGGAATTTTTGGCTTCACATTGAAAACCATTATTGTCAACTACTTTACTTTATTTTTGGATATCCACGTTATTTTTAATTTCATCAAGTAAAGAATTTGAACAATTAGATTTTTCAATGTTACTACATTCAAAAAGTGCATCCTCAACTTGTTTTTCAATATCAATGCAATTTTCAAAAATAGTTGAGTAGCTATTTTCTAAAAATATCTCTTTATCAAAAATATCTCCATTTTTCAAAATATCAATTTCATTTTCAATCAAGGAGAGTTTTTGTAAAGAGTCCAAGTTTCTATTTTCTAAAAATATCAAATCGTCATTCAAATCATTATATGTATATTGCAGAAATTTAGAACATAGACTATTTTGAATTACCTCATGTTCCTCATGGGCCAAGTGTTCGGATGTTTCATTTTCATCTTCAATTGATTCCTCATCCGAAGAGCTTGATTCCTCCATTGAGTCCATGAAGCTTTCAAATAATCCTTCTAGTTCATCGTCATCGTACATTGAACTACTCCCCACGCTTTCAATATCATCATATTCTTCGTCCAGGGAGTTTGATATCTCATGCTCAATATCATTTTCTTCTTTCTCCTTCTTTTTCCTGTGGACACTAACACTTTCAGGAAGATCATTAGTAGCATAGTGTGTATTCAAAGTGTCCCACATATTCTTCGCGTTCAAACAATTTTCAATAATAGCATATGCATCAACATTCAAAGAATTTTTCAAAATATGCATTGCTTGAAAATTCAAGGAAAAAGATTTTTTGTCAAAATCATTTAAAACATGTTTTTGATCAAAACCATTAAGAACAACATGCCATAAACGAAAACTAATAGATTGTAAAAATATTTTCATTCTAGCACTCCAATAATGAAAATTATTTCCATCAAAAAATGGTGCATCATCGAATGTAAAACCCTCCATATTAAAACAAATAAAATATCCCAACGCTGCCAAACTACAACGGATCTTTAACTCAGGCTGTTAGGCCTTTACCAGAGCACGAAGCTCTGATACCAATTGTTAGGTTTGTTGATAGGATTGGCAGCCGTCACCCAAGAGGGGGGGTGAATTGGGTGTTTATGAAAATATTGGAAAATATTCGCTTTAAAACGTTTTCAACAAACTTAAAGAGATTTTGCAGCGGAAAACAATATAATGTTGAAAATGATTGCGCTTAAGAGAATAATATTAATACTATTATGAAAACTAATATGCGCGGATATGAATTTAAAATAAGAACAACGAAAATCGTTACCGCGCTTATTATTTTAAATTCTCTTAAAATAGATTATTATGAAAATAGATGTTATGATGCGCAACAAATAAATATAACAGCGGAAAATAAAGAGATGAGGGATATAAGAGATTGCACCAGAGATTTTATCCTGGTTCGGCAAACCCGGCCTACTCCAGTCCCCAAGCGACCCGCTTGAGCTTTTCACTAAACCAAGACGCCACGCATCCCCAAGTACAACCAGAGCGCCCCGCAAGCTACTAGGAACCTCCTTTCGCCAGGGACCTCAACAACAACCAAATAGCCTAACTACTAGGTGCCCCACTGTTCGTCTAGCACTACCCAATACAGAAGGGTTCCTCACCCTACACACACGAACGCAGCACGTCCGCACTAGGAGATTCACTCCCTAGTCACTAAGGGTCACACACCCCTTTACAACACTGGTTACTAATATGAATGATTTGGTACAACCACTATGATGCACTCATGATAGTGAGGATACAACAATAAACGGCCTCTAACAAAAGTGTGTTCTAGATAACACTGATACAACAATATAAGCTCTATAGCAATGACGTTAAATCACAAGTGTATAGGCCAAAGTAAAGTTTTTCTTCTCAAAAGATATGAACGATAAAACCAGAGAATTGAGAAGGAGAAGAAGAAGAAGAAGAACGTGAAAAGGTTTTCCAACAAAGTTGTCAGGAGCGTTCTCAGAATAAAACTTGATTCAAAATCTTTTTATAAAAACAACAATTAACACATGTTTAAAATCAAAAACCAAATCATAAAGATTTAAGACATAAAACTAAAGATTTGAAAATATTTGAAATTCAAATTTTGAATTTGAAAAAAGAATCAGAATCAAATCAAAACTGATTTTGGAAATAAATCAAATTTAAAATAAGAATGAAATCAAATCCGGAAATATTCAAAATTGATTTTCTGAAATCAAATAAATAAAATAATATTTTTGAAATCAAAATAAAATCAAATAGATTTAAAGAATAAAATAAAATAGAATAAAATCAATTTTGAAATCAGAAACAAATAAAATACATTTAAGGAATAAAATAAAAGATTTGAAATAAGTTTTAAAATCAAAACTAAATCAAAATGATTTACGAAATAAAATAAATATTTGATTCTTAAAACCAAAAAGGAAATAATTCAAATTTAAAATCATTTTCGAATTTTATAAAATAAATCAGAATCTTTTATATAAAAACAAATCAGGAAATAATCAAAATGATTCTGACACGTTTTTCAATAAAACATGAAGTAATCGATTACTTTCTGAAGGTAATCGATTATTCCTTCAAAAATAGAAATTCTTAAATTCATTTGAAAAACCAGTAATCGATTATCACATGCATGTAATCGATTACTTCATTTCTGTTTAGTATATGATGCAACTGATATAATCGATTATCACTGGTCAAATAATCGATTACACAGCCTCTGGAAAATATATGATGCAACTCCAGTAATCGATTATCTATGCCAAGTAATCGATTACTTTCATACAAAAAGTAATGGATTATCCAGGTTCAAATACTCGATTACACACTCTCTGGATTTTCTATGATGCAACATAAATAATCGATTATCTTGAAAGAGTAATCGATTATCTCTGTCAAAACTTGTCTTAACAGATTTTCACAACTTAGAGAAATCCAGCTAGAGGTTGCCAAGATATATTTTCACAGTGAATCAATTAAGACATTAAAAATACGTTTTTAGAAAAACTCTTTTCGCAATTAAAACATTTTTCATAAAAAGTTCTTTTCTTCTCCTTAACATGAAAAACTAATTTTGGCCATTAGACACTTGTAATAAAAATTCATTACATTACAAATTTTCTATGGCCAGGCTATACTGAACTTGAACATGAAGCTTGAGCCTTGACTTTAGCCTTGAAACTTGATGCTTGAACTTGATGCTTGAAACTTTGAATCTTGTTTGTAATCATCAAAACATTATCTTCTAGAATCCTTCTAGCATTACTCTTTACGTCCTTTGGGGCAAGCTTGACTTCCAACACTCCCCCGTTTTGATGATGACAAACCCTTTTCTGAGTTTCTGCATCACAAGCGTTAAGCAGCAAGTATAACACAATATAGTCCAATAATATCATAGGAAATTTAAATACAAATAGAGAATATAGAGAATAATTGATTAAGCCATGAAATAGTTTCTCTTCATTCTCATAACCCCCCCTGCATATATGGTTAGTATGCACATGAAGCTCAGAATTCTTCTCCCCCTTTTGTCAACATCAAAAAGGTGGTGAGAAGACTTTAGCAGGATTAGGGTTCTTCTCCCCCATTGTACTATACTCCCCCTAAACACTGAATAGATACATTAATAATAACAAGGGAGTAAATACACATAGACACTTAGTCAATTTCTCCCCCTATTTGACATCATCAAAAGTAAGTATGGGATACAAAAGAATTTCTTCCCAATACACAATAAGAAGCAGCATGATGTCAAAATGGGATGAAGAAGCAAAACATGTTTTAATGCAAGTATTCAAATAATATTTTTCTCCCCCTTTCTAAAAGGTTTTTCAAAAATAAGCATAACATGAAGGGAGATGAAAAATGCATAAAATAAACATGAAAATGCTCACTATCATCAAAACTTTAAAATCCTTATATTCCATGACAATAATAACATATAATTCATGATAGCACATATTGTCATATAAGGCATATATCACATAAACAAGTTTCACATGATGAATAAAATAATAAAGGGACAGTGATACTTATCGATGGTGATGCTTTCCCATTTAATAGGGACAATTAGCTTTGGAGTTCCTTCCAACTTGAGATTCAACATTCAATATTTGAAGGAATTTCCCCTTGTAATGTGTTGTGAAACACTCCTTGTATATCATCTTACTTTATAAGAAAAGTAATAAGTTTGTGATTACTTGGACTTGTTGTTGTTGGACAAAGATCTAAAAATAAGAATTTATCCCTTACCTTGAAAATTTATTTTCACAAACACTTGATTGATAATGAAGGTGACTTAGTAAAATCAGAGTTTGCGGAAACATAGTAAAATCAGCATATTATACTCCCAAGATATATCAAGTGTAACAAGTCCATTAATACCAATTAAGTATTATTATGAAACTGAATTGCTCTTATGTTACCTCTTTCCAAAATATGTATCATATAAATTCTATTAAAAATAGAAATGTTATAGAGCTGGTCACTGGTCCTTTGTCCAAACATTCTTCTGGTCGGATCCTCGATATCTGCACAACGGGTTTCCAACCCACATTTTCTATATTCTGCATGCACCTAAAGGACATCTCCCTCCACTGACTCTTGTGCAAGCTAGATGCACGATCAATACCTAATAAGGGCATGGGGGTTAGCTATACATATTCGCATAATCAAATGAGAATAAAACTAACATCCACAAGTTAACATGTAGCAAATCATGATGCATAACCATATGAGCACACCCGGTTAATCATAACAATTCTTTCAATGCAGGTGGCATGATGCATGATTTCCTTCCACAACTGAGGCCTCTAAAAGTCCATCTTGGACGTCCATCCAATACACCGTTGTGTTCCCGGAACACCGACATTCGTTCCCAGAATGTAATGCCGAACCATACTTGGATAATACGCATCACTCCCAGAGTGTGCACCACGTTCCCAGAACGTGTAGCAAACCATACTTGGATAAATAAGCACCACTCCCAGAGTGTGGACCACGTTCCCAGAACGCATAAAAACCAGGTCCCGGACACTGGCCACATATCTATAATGTGTCATCAAGTAGGTTGCATATCAATGTATGTGTTCCCAGAACACTAACATACGTTCCCAGAACGTATAAAACCAGGTCCCAGACACTGGCCACATATCTATAATGTGTCATCAAGTAGGTTATAATTTGGTACTCCCGGAGTACCCTCCTCATATTCCCAGAATATGATAAATGTTTCTACCAACCAAACTCCCATTCTATATGAATGCACAATCATCAAGGTTGGTTTTATCTTTTATTCCATTATTATACCAACGTGTTCCCAGAACACTAACATACGTTCCCAGAACGTATCGCAACCCATACTTGAAATATAATCAAGCACCACTCCCAGAGTGTGCATCACGTTCCCAGAACGTGTCCAAGAAACCATGTCCCAGACAATGGCCACATTCCCAGAATGTGTCATCAAGTTGGTTGCATCAGTTTAGTACTCCTAGAGTACAGGGTCGTGTACCCCGAATATCACAAACAATCCTTGCCAACCTATTTCATCACCTCTCTCTATGCATGCATCGCATACATAATTACTAAGGTTGGTCTTTCCATTAATTGCTGTGATTTAGAAATATTCCAATTTCTCTTTTGAACGATTTATTTTAGGTATAGTCTTTGACACAAAATTCTCTTTTGAATTATCTCAAGACATGCTCTTAAACTTAGATTGGGTAAAACAAAGTCAATGGTATTCGAAAACTTAACTTTTTATTTTTCAGATTCAGGTACTAACCGGTTAC
Organism: Crotalaria pallida; assembly: GCA_037953625.1. Lineage (NCBI taxonomy): Eukaryota > Viridiplantae > Streptophyta > Magnoliopsida > Fabales > Fabaceae > Crotalaria > Crotalaria pallida. The sequence continues at coordinate 86,703,502 of CM075649.1, forward strand.
AGTTCCAGGCTAACCGGTTAGAATTACAGACCTGAACTGTTTACCATTGTAATTCAGAAAACCCTTTTTCTTAAATTCCCTACCCAATCCATAAACCAGTTTAACAATGTTTATACCTCAAAACCACTGTTTACATCATTCAAAAGTCTAAATCACATTTCATTGTCCAATGAGCATAAATTCCTCTTGAAACTATCTCATTACCTTAAGGTATTAACTCTTTAACTGCAATCTGAACTATAACAGTGAAATCAACTTATTTTTAGATTGTTTTCCATGAAATTAAGGCCTAGATTTGAGTAGGATTTATAAGACCACATTGCTGATTTTGTAAACTTATTTCTTTTGCATTTTAACAGGGTCTAACCGGTTACGAATATCGAGTAACCGGTTAGATGATGCAGTCTGACACTAAAAACATGAGTTTTAACAAACCATTCTCTTCACTACTCAAATCTAACCAAATTTCAACCTTTAACAGAGTACATATACCTTAAATAAATATGTTTAAACACAGAAACATATCTATCTTGCATGCATTCAATTTGGATACACAAATTGCACATAATTGCACATATTTCACAACTTAATGCATCAATTCACATAATATCCAAGTAAGTCATGAAATCAACATCAACATAGCTTGCATGCATTCAGATAACATTGCTCAAAACATCAATTGAGCTCAAATTGGCCTCCAAGCCATTTAACCATTTCAACTTATGCCCTTTGAGTCTCTTGGTGACTCATCCTATATTCTACCACAATTTATTCTCATTCTAGAAAATAGTAAGCTTCCCCCTTACCTTAGGTTCGTGCTTGATGAATCTAATCACTGGAATTTGCCAAATCTCCCCAGAATCCACAATCTCCATTTTCAGTCCCCAACAGGTTTGACAGGGTCCAAAAACCAGAAGATTTGACATAGCAATTGGCCAAAGAAATTGGGGAAACCAATGAGGACTCAATATAGGTAACATGCACTAGAGAATCAAAGAGATTTGATACCAAAAGGGTTCGTGTGCTTACCAAAATCGAGCCTCAAAGTCAGCTCCAGAAACCAGAAGCTGAGGTTTGGCAACACCAACACCCTTACTTTGCAAGCTTCGTTCTCTTGATTCAGGGACTCTCAACTCACAAACTTTATATCAATACAAAGCCCTTGATGTGAGCTTTGTAACCGTGTATCACTCATGTTCTAACTCTCAGAAACGAAAGAGAATTGCAAGAAACGATTCTGAAACCCTAGAACAAAGCTTCCCCCTAATTTCAGAGCAGCAACAACCCAATTCTTCAGAATTGACGGTTTTTATAGAAGAATCAAGCTTGCATGCACCTTGACGCGTGTTTTCCACTGGATTAGGGCTGTATTCGTGGCGAATTCTGGATTAATTGGGTGATTACTCATCAAAATCCACTAACCCAGTTTCTGAGTTCATCGTGTAACCGGTTACACAGCCCTTCTAATCGGTTACATACTGATAAAATTCAAAAATTAATAATTTAATTACTCTTTCTTCAAAAACCTTTTTAATATTGCAATTAGGTCCCAACCCAAGGGCTAATTTACAATATTCACATTTTTGTACAAAATAACCATATAAAAATATATCTCATATTTTTATATAAATACACATAATGTACAAAAACTAAAACCTTCAAAACTAATATAAATCAATTATAAAACAATTGTTATAATTAATTTCTTGGTTATTTGGGAGACGAAAATTAGTGGTGTTACACTACTCCCCCACTTAAAAGGAATTTCATCCCCGAAATTCATCTTCTGAAATTTCTCACTTTTCCAAAATGTTTTTATACTATAAACTTCATCTTGTTCCCAAAAATTCGTTCTTTAGGGTCCTCCCCCACTTAAAAGAGTTCCGATATAATCCTTGTACTTTGAAACATTTCAAATAATACCCTTCAGGAAAAACTTTCCAAACTAAACCACAAGGATTTTTTATATAAAATTCTTATGTGAATGAATTTCTTTTAAAAGAAATACTCTTTTGAATAATACACTTCACATAAATATTTTTCAAACAAAACACTTTCTAATAAACTTTTTCGAAAAACTTTTCGGGCTGCGCACTCTGATCTCTCGAGCACGATCAAAGAAACATTTTGTATGACTTCATTTCTTAATAGTTTGAGACATTAGGGTGATCAGTCCCAATATTGAAACCATTAATAACAAAATCATCCCTTTCAGATATAATCTTTCGCAAGAAAGATCATACGACAGGTCTTTAAGTTAGATGAACTTAAAGATAGGGTAATTATCACTATCAGACTTAGTTAGATAGTCAGGTTCTAGAGACATTTCCATTGGGGAGACAAAGATTTGTCCTATCCCGGTGGTTGTTAATCTCTCTAGCCATAACTGATCTTTCTATTTCTGTAGTGTCCACAGATATTATCACATCCAACTGTGATAAGGGTTTTGATCACAGAAAAATTGAAGTTGAAGTTACAGGATACTGATATTCTCAAATGATTAGATTAACGTAATCGAAAAACATTTGACTACGTTAACTCCGATCAAAGGAAGAGATAGGCTTGGGTTGTCTACGTTAGGATCACACTCAACTCTCATCTCAGTCGGTGAATTCTTCTTGTGCTGGATTCGTCCATTTCTTTATCACCTTTTCCTTCAAGACAATTCGGTGAGTAATATTCCAGCTTCCTACAATCGGAATTGGCTATTCCCTTAGGTACATCACATTTAAACCCAAAGTGGTGTGCCTCCCAGTTTTCACCTTGAGATGGACAAATGTCCCCTTCACTATTTCCTCCTTAGCCACTTTTCTCCAATCAAGGATTCCTTAACCTTGATGTTTCTATGGTTGATATTCTCCCATTTACTTTTCCTCTTTCTCCAATTGGGCCTTTATTTCATCAATCTTTCCCTTATTCTGAATTCTGATACATCTCGCATGAAATTCATGTACTTTCCCGTAGTCCTCATACAGGCTTACCAACATCGAGAAATTCCTTATTCCTTGATAGTTGATGGCTAACTTGGGTTCGAACATAATCTATTCTTGAAATTCATGCCTTTGGATTTCTCATCTAGGTTGCACCAGAAAACACTTCCTAAATCCCTTACTTCCATAATATATTTTCTAATATCCATAATCCCTGACTTTGATTTCAAAGATTGAATCTCATTCGTTTCTTCATAGAAATCCAACTCCTCATTTCCTGGTTGAAATTCACAAATTCGATTCAAGAATTCGTTGGTGCTTTACAACATTTCCAATCTAACGCTAGATGATTCTTCTTGCGTTACCAGACTTAGGTCTCTGAACTCCTCGATCAGAATAACCTCCTTAACCATCATTGAGCTCACAAGAATAGCCTATCAGCTCAAATCGTCTGCAACTACGTTTGCTATGCCAAGATGGAGCTCAAAGCCATAATCTTTAAGAAACTCCATCCATCGCCTTTATCTTACATTCAACTCTTCCTCTTCTTATTGTCATTCATACTTTTGAACTCCAAACTTGTTCATGAATCACAACCTTCTTATCTTAATGCTTATCGTCTCTTTTGCATCGTCCAGTTAAATCCTCTACCTTCTCCAATTGGAGTAGCTCCTTAATTTCAACTCTCGATTAGTCCATAAATATTATGATTCAATCCTCTTAAATCAATTTCAATGATGAATCAAGGCATTAAGTTATTTTACCACATTAAATCCTTTCCTTAAACTTTTACTTAGGTAATTGACATTGAGTTTGGATTGGAGGAAGATGTCTACTGATACCAAAAGTTCCTTCACAAAGGACTTAAATTTTTATTTTAAACTTTCAATTTCTAACCGGTTACAAGAAACTCTAACCGGTTATGAAGTATAGTTTTAGAAATAAAACCAAAGAATTCCAAAATCAGTTTCTTTACATCATCCAATCCAACTCAAAATAGGATTTAATCATAATCTAATACCTTGATTCCAACTGAATTCATCACTGAAACGATTTAAATCATAATATACTCATCTTTTTCCATAATTCCTCTTGGACTAATCATATTATATTGGGGTATAATCCATCACTACCCCACCATAATTAAACAACATCCAATCATTTCATACAATCAGTTTATCTTTCCAAGTCAACTTGGTCAAGAGCCATGCGATCTTAGAAAATCCTTAAATACTCCGGCGATAGTACCCAGCCAGCCCTAAGAACTTCTTTACTTTAAAGATCACATGTCCTGCGAACGTAACTTCGCTCAACCAAAACTCATCTTTGGTGAGCTTAGCACACAACTACTCCTCTTGCAGGATTCTCAACACCATCCTGAGATGTTTCTCGTGCTCCTCCGGATTCTCAGGATAAACCACAAACGTATCCAAATATAATCTAAAGGTCCCGTTCTTATAATCCATAAAAGAACAGGTGCCTTAGTCAATCCGAACGGCATTATCTTCTACTCCTAATGTCCGTATTGAGATTAAAATGCAGTCTCAATTGTATCCCTGCCTCGAATCCTGATTTGGGATTAATTCAACCGCCAATCCATCTCAGAAAACACTTAGACTCTTTTAACCTGGTCCAACCAATTCTTTTAACAACTTCTCTACGTGTTTCTCTCATTTGACCATTCCCGATGATACCACATAGTAAGGGTAGTAGAGAGAGAATCAGCTTCAAGAATTAACTTGATTCCAAACTCTATCTCTTTGCTCAAGGGTGAACCTAACATCCTTTCTTGAAACCCAGATTTCTTTAACCCCCTATTTCCTTCACTGCTGCCCAGAAGCAGACACATGGGTCCATTGGATTCCAGATTCGAAACTTGGGAATTCCAATACAGGGTTGTTCTATCGTCATTAATCATGATAATTTGATCCTTCGATTCCCAAACCGTGCTTAAGATCAAATGAAATCATGACACAGGTAGATAGAAAAAGTCTAATACCTTAATAGAACGATTCATACATACCTTGGAAACCACTACAAGAAGATTTGTAGTATTCTCTGCTTTGAGATAGCCGATTGGATAAGGCATAGAGCAAATTTGATCACTACCCTTATCCGAAAGGAACAAAAGAAAGAATAGCTTTAGAGTTTAACAAACTCAACAAAGTTGATCTTTAAGAAGATCACTGCCCTACACTCGGTCTGAAAAGTTGATTGACTTTAACACGAGTGAGGGTAAACACTCCTACTCAGAGTCGAGGACTCAACTACAACTCCTTAAAATTTCCTCATCACTGGTTCTATGAAAACATAATAAACCAACACTGTGGTTTTGAGTTTTCAACATATCTAAAGAGAAGAATACGACTATCATACTTCTATTTAGACTTCATAGAACACTTCTTAATAGCAGAATAAACTACTTATCTAGAGCCATTTCCCATAACCTTAGCTCTAGTTTGGAAGTATATGAAAGCATACTTCCCAAGAAACATTGCACATATCGATGACCAGCGTATTGGACCACACACCCAAGGACCAAGAGTCAGGACCATTGCTCTGATACCATAAAAGTGAAACACTCCTTGTATATCATCTTACTTTATAAGAAAAGTAATAAGTTTGTGATTACTTGGACTTGTTGTTGTTGGACAAAGATCTGAAAATAAGAATTTATCCCTTACCTTAAAAATTTATTTTCACAAACACTTGATTGATAATGAAGGTGACTTAGTAAAATCAGAGTTTGCGGAAACATAGTAAAATCAGCATATTATACTCCCAAGATATATCAAGTGTAACAAGTCCATTAATACCAATTAAGTATTATTATGAAACTGAATTCCTCTTATGATACCTCTTTCCAAAATATGTATCATATAAATTCTATTAAAAATAGAAATGTTATAGAGCTGGTCACTGGTCCTTTGTCCAAACATTCTTCTGGTCGGATCCTCGATATCTGCACAACGGGTTTCCAACCCACATTTTCTATATTCTGCATGCACCTAAAGGACATCTCCCTCCACTGACTCTTGTGCAAGCTAGATGCACGATCAATACCTAATAAGGGCATGGGGGTTAGCTATACATATTCGCATAATCAAATGAGAATAAAACTAACATCCACAAGTTAACATGTAGCAAATCATGATGCATAACCATATGAGCACACCCGGTTAATCATAACAATTCTTTCAATGCAGGTGGCATGATGCATGATTTCCTTCCACAACTGAGGCCTCTAAAAGTCCATCTTGGACGTCCATCCAATACACCGTTGTGTTCCCGGAACACCAACATTCGTTCCCAGAACGTAATGCCGAACCATACTTGGATAATACGCATCACTCCTAGAGTGTGCACCACGTTCCTAGAACGTGTAGCAAACCATACTTGGATAAATAAGCACCACTCCCAGAGTGTGCACCACGTTCGCAGAACGCATAAAAACCAGTAGGTTGCATATCAATGTGTTCCTAGAACACTAACATACGTTCCCAGAACGCATAAAAACCAGTAGGTGGCATGACTCATCCTATATTCTACCACAATTTATTCTCATTCTAGCAAATAGTAAGCTTCCCCCTTACCTTAGGTTCGTGCTTGATGAATCTAATCACTGGAATTTGCCAAATCTCCCCAAAATCCACAATCTCCATTTTCAGTCCCCAACAGGTTTGACAGGGTCCAAAAACCAGAAGATTTGACATAGCAATTGGCCAAAGAAATTGGGGAAACCAATTAGGACTCAATATAGGTAACATGCACTAGAGAATCAAAGAGATTTGAGACCAAAAGGGTTCGTGTGCTTACCAAAATCGAGCCTCAAAGTCAGCTCTAGAAACCAGAAGCTGAGGTTTGGCAGCACCAACACCCTTACTTTGCAAGCTTCGTTCTCTTGATTCAGGGACTCTCAACTCACAAACTTTATATCAATACAAAGCCCTTGATGTGAGCTTTGTAACCGTGTATCACTCATGTTCTAACTCTCAGAAACGAAAGAGAATTGCAAGAAACGATTCTGAAACCCTAGAACAGAGCTTCCCCCTAATTTCAGAGGAGCAACAACCCAATTCTTCAGAATTGAGGGTTTTTATAGAAGAATCAAGCTTGCATGCACCTTGACGCGTGTTTTCCACTGGATTAGGGCTGTATTCGTGGCGAATTCTGGATTAATTGGGTGATTACTCATCAAAATCCACTAACCCAGTTTCTGAGTTCATCGTGTAACCGTTTACACAGCCCTTCTAACCGGTTACATACTGATAAAATTCAAAAATTAATAATTTAATTACTCTTTCTTCAAAAACCTTTTTAATATTGCAATTAGGTCCCAACCCAAGGGCTAATTTACAATATTCACATTTTTGTACAAAATAACCATATAAAAATATATCTCATATTTTTATATAAAAAGACATAATGTACAAAAACTAAAACCTTCAAAACTAATATTAATCAATTATAAAATAATTATTATAATTAATTTCTTGGTTATTTGGGAGACGAAAATTAGGGGTGTTACATGTTGCACTTCTTCCATTCCAAGAGATCATGTTTATAATGCAGTATCACTTTCAATTTCTTGAAAATTTCCAAGTCCTCTCTTAAATTTACAACGTTGATCATAAAATTCTTTGTGTAGTCGTTGTTATAGGTGGAATGATAATTTGATACCTTGGACTTGTTGATCAAAGAGGCGTTTGTCCTTACCCATTGCTTCTTGCTTAAGGTCCTAGACCATTTGATTTCACTTTTAGACACGTGATGAGAAGCTTTGGTTGGGAGCATCTTCCTCCTTTGACCATTCCATCTATTTCTTGTCCTCTTAGGTACACCCTTTAAGACTTTCTTTTGACCACTTAGTTCTTCCTTTTGTTTGGATTCCTGCACATTTAAAACACTGGAAGAACACTTTGGTACCCATTTCATCTTGGGTCCTTTGGGGTTAGTCTTAGGTTCCTTAGGAGCCTTTGGAACCCATTGCAAATTATTTCTCAAGTTAAAATTTTTGCGATATAAACATAAATGAGAAATATGTCCTAAACTGTTGGAAACCAACAAGCGGGCTTAGCAATTACTAGAGGGGGCGTGAATAGTAATATGGAAGCAACAGTGACTAATTTTCGGTGCAATTAAAAGATAATTGATCAAAAGCTTGTTTTTCTGAAACTGGGCAATTTACTCGAGTGAAATGAAGAACACTCGAGTGAAATTCTACGAAATACTCGAGTGAATTGTAAAACACTCGAGTGTTTTATGTAGAACAGAAAGGAGCAGTTTCAGAGAAATTTAGCAAAATGATTCAATGTCTTAAAGACTGATCCAAGGCAGATATAAATCAAAGTAGAGGGCAATTAAACTAAGTTAAAACAAGTTGAAAACAAGTTAATTGCAACCAATTGCTACTAGAATTATAAAATCCCCTTTCTAGAGAACTTAGGGTTTGGTTTTACTTGAAAACTAAGAAAGCTATAAAAGAGAGACAACACCAATTTTATCCTGGTTCACACTCAATATAGAGTGCTAATCCAGTCCCCCTAATCAACTTAGGAGTTTCTACTAGTAATCAAATTGTTAGAAATTACAAGCATAAATTGAGATTCCTCACTCAATCCTTACCCTTTTCAAGAGTGTACCAAACTCTTGAAATTTCTACCCCAACTTGATTTGGTGATGAAGAGTCCCTTCTTCTTAAGCTCCTTGGAACCTCCAAGAGCCCACCAAGCTAAGAATCCTCTTAGTCTTTGTGCTTGAGAACCTCCCAAGGCTTGAGAACTTGGATACCTCACCAAGTACTTGGATACCTCACCAAGATTTTCTAAACAAGCTAAAGTGTTTGAGTGTTTGAGAATTTTACAACAAATAATTCTCTTACAAATGAAGCACACTCTCTTAACTCACTAAGACAAATAATAAAGATGAATGCTTGGTTGAGTTTAGAGAGAGAAAATGATTTTAACACTTGAGAGAGAGAGAATCAATGCTAAAATTTAAGCTTGTTGTTATGGATAATGGCCACTATTCAGAATATAAGTAAGGGGACAAAAGGGAAGGAAAAACCAAGTTATTCTTCCTTTTTGTCCTCTTCTAACGTTTAAAAAATTTGCTGTCAGACCTAAATCACTCGAGTCTTTTTGGAAACACTCGAGTGTTTTTGGTCCACTCTGATAGTATTGCCTTTTTACTTTATCCAACGGCTATATTACTGAAAATTCATAAATCACTCGAGTGAATTGAGAATCACTCGAGTGAATTGGTCAATGTTGAAAAAATTAAGTTTTCTAACATTGTTTTCAATTCTCTTCTCAAGTCTGATTGGTTTTAATCTCAACCTTTCATGCATGAATATTATTTGACCTTATGTGAGAATAAAAACCTAAACTACCCACTCTCATAAATAAAATACATTAAGAATAAATGAGAATGAATAATTAAACTAAGCACTTGATCTTCTTTATTGTTGGGCTTGCATTCTTCAAATTAAGTCCATAATTTAATTACATTGTCATCATCAAAATTAATCCACCTTAATCGGAGATTTGGAATGATAATTTGATACCTTGGACTTGTTGATCAAAGAGGTGTTTGTCCTTACCCATTGCTTCTTGCTTAAGGTGCTAGACCATTTGATTTCACTTTTAGACACGTGATGAGAAGCTTTGGTTGGGAGCATCTTCCTCCTTTGACCATTCCATCTATTTCTTGTCCTCTTAGGTACACCCTTTAAGACTTTCTTTTGACCACTTAGTTCTTCCTTTTGTTTGGATTCCTGCACATTTAAAACACTGGAAGAACACTTTGGTACCCATTTCATCTTGGGTCCTTCGGGGTTAGTCTTGGGTTCCTTAGGAGCCTTTGGAACCCATTGCAAATTATTTCTCAAGTTAAAATTTTTGCGATATAAACAAATGAGAAATATGTCCTAAACAACCACAATAATTGCAAATAATGGGTTTGGATGTAGATTTGACTTTTTCAAAAAGATTTTCATGAAACTTGGAATTTTTGGCTTCACATTGAAAACCATTATTGTCAACTACTTTACTTGATTTTTGGATATCCACGTTATTTTTAATTTCATCAAGTAAAGAATTTGAACAATTAGATTTTTCAATGTTACTACATTCAAAAAGTGCATCCTCAACTTGTTTTTCAATATCAAAGCAATTTTCATAAATAGTTGAGGAGCTATTTTCTAAAAATATCTCTTTATCAAAAATATCTCCATTTTTCAAAATATCAATTTCATTTTCAATCAAGGAGAGTTTTTGTAAAGAGTCCAAGTTTCTATTTTCTAAAGATATCAAATCGTCATTCAAATCATTATATGTATATTGCAGAAATTTAGAACATAGACTATTTTGAATTACCTCATGTTCCTCATGGGCCAAGTGTTCGGATGTTTCATTTTCATCTTCAATTGATTCCTCATCCGAAGAGCTTGATTCCTCCATTGAGTCCATGAAGCTTTCAAATAATCCTTCTAGTTCATCGTCATCGTACATTGAACTACTCCCCACGCTTTCAATATCATCATATTCTTCGTCCAGGGAGTTTGATATCTCATGCTCAATATCATTTTCTTCTTTCTCCTTCTTTTTCCTGTGGACACTAACACTTTCATGAAGATCATTAGTAGCATAGTGTGTATTCAAAGTGTCCCACATATTCTTCGCATTCAAACAATTTTCAATAATAGCATATGCATCAACATTCAAAGAATTTTTCAAAACATGCATTGCTTGAAAATTCAAGGAAAAAGATTTTTTGTCAAAATCATTTAAAACATGTTTTTGATCAAAACCATTAAGAACAACATGCCATAAACGAAAACTAATAGATTGTAAAAATATTTTCATTCTAGCACTCCAATAATGAAAATTATTTCCATCAAAAAATGGTGCATCATCGAATGTAAAACGCTCCATATTAAAACAAATAAAATATCCCAACGCTGCCAAACTACAACGGATCTTTAACTCAGGCTGTTAGGCCTTTACCAGAGCACGAAGCTCTGATACCAATTGTTAGGTTTGTTGATAGGATTGGCAGCCGTCACCCAAGAGGGGGGGTGAATTGGGTGTTTATGAAAACATTGGAAAATATTCGCTTTAAAACGTTTTCAACAAACTTAAAGAGATTTTGCAGCAGAAAACAATATAATGTTGAAAATCGATTGCGCTTAAGTGAATAATATTAATACTCTTATGAAAACTAATATGCGCAGATATGAATTTAAAATAAGAACAACGAAAATCGTTACCGCGCTTATTATTTTAAATTCTCTTAAAATAGATTATTATGAAAATAGATGTTATGATGCGCAACAAATAAATATAACAACGGAAAATAAAGAGATGACGTATAGAAGAGATTGCACCAGAGATTTTATCCTGGTTCGGCAAACCCGGCCTACTCCAGTCCCCAAGCGACCCGCTTGAGCTTTTCACTAAACCAAGACGCCACGCATCCCCAAGTACAACCAGAACGCCCCGCAAGCTACTAGGAACCTCCTTTCGCCAGGGACCTCAACAACAACCAGATAGCCTAACTACTAGGTGCCCCACCGTTCGTCTAGCACCACCCAATACAGAAGGGTTCCTCACCCTACACACACGAGCGCAGCACGTCCGCACTAAGAGATTCACTCCCTAGTCACTAAGGGTCACACACCCCTTTACAACACTGGTTACGAATATGAATGATTTGGTACAACCACTATGATGCACTCTTGATAGTGAGGATACAACAATAAACGGCCTCTAACAAAAGTGTGTTCTAGATAACACTGATACAACAATATAAGCTCTATAGCAATGACGTTAAATCACAAGTGTATAGGCCAAAGTAAAGTTTTTCTTCTCAAAAGATATGAACGATAAAACCAGAGAATTGAGAAGGAGAAGAAGAAGAAGAAGAACGTGAAAAGGTTTTCCAACAAAGTTGTCAGGAGCGTTCTCAGAATAAAACTTGATTCAAAATCTTTTTATAAAAACAACAATTAACACATGTTTAAAATCAAAAACCAAATCATAAAGATTTAAGACATAAAACTAAAGATTTGAAAATATTTGAAATTCAAATTTTGAATTTGAAAAAAGAATCAGAATCAAATCAAAACTGATTTTGGAAATAAATCAAATTTAAAATAAGAATGAAATCAAATCCGGAAATATTCAAAATTGATTTTCTGAAATCAAATAAATAAAATAATATTTTTGAAATCAAAATAAAATCAAATAGATTTAAAGAATAAAATAAAATAGAATAAAATCAATTTTGAAATCAGAAACAAATAAAATAGATTTAAGGAATAAAATAAAAGATTTGAAATAAGTTTTAAAATCAAAACTAAATCAAAATGATTTACGAAATAAAATAAATATTTGATTCTTAAAACCAAAAAGGAAATAATTCAAATTTAAAATCATTTTCGAATTTTATAAAATAAATCAGAATCTTTTATATAAAAACAAATCAGGAAATAATAAAAATTATTCTGACACGTTTTTCAATAAAACATGAAGTAATCGATTACTTTCTGAAGGTAATCGATTATTCCTTCAAAAATAGAAATTCTTAAATTCATTTGAAAAACCAGTAATCGATTATCACATGCATGTAATCGATTACTTCACTTCTGTTTAGTATATGATGCAACTGATATAATCGATTATCACTGGTCAAATAATCGATTACACAGCCTCTGGAAAATATATGATGCAACTCCAGTAGTCGATTATCTATGCCAAGTAATCGATTACTTTCATACAAAAAGTAATGGATTAGCCAGGTTCAAATACTCGATTACACACTCTCTGGATTTTCTATGATGCAACATAAATAATCGATTATCTTGAAAGAGTAATCAATTATCTCTATCAAAACTTGTCTTAACAGATTTTCACAACTTAGAGAAATCCAGCTAGAGGTTGCCAAGATATATTTTCACAGTGAATCAATTAAGACATTAAAAATACGTTTTTAGAAAAACTCTTTTCGCAATTAAAACATTTTTCATAAAAAGTTCTTTTCTTCTCCTTAACATGAAAAACTAATTTTGGCCATTAGACACTTGCAATAAAAATTCATTACCTTACAAATTTCCTATGGCCAGGCTATACTAAACTTAAACATGAAGCTTGAGCCTTGACTTTAGCCTTGAAACTTGATGCTTGAACTTGATGCTTGAAACTTTGAATCTTGTTTGTAATCATCAAAACATTATCTTCTAGAATCCTTCTAGCATTACTCTTTACGTCCTTTGGGGCAAGCTTGACTTCCAACAATTATCAATTGCACACAAAAATCAAAAGGTCTTAATATTGGTTGTAATGGGGCCTGGCTGAAGTGTTAGGTAGGATATAAGAAAGAAGGAATAATGAACTAAGGGCTAAATGCAAAAACAAACAAATTCCCCTAGAAATCATGAATGAGCACTAAGTATATTTCAATAAGCACAACTCAATCACAACTTTATTCTTCTCACTTTTCAATTTTATTCTTCTACTCTCTTCCTTTTCTCTTTCATTCTTTTTCAATTTTTTTTTCATTGGAAGAGAAGTAGGCACATAACACTTTACTTTTTTTTTCTTTCTTTTCTTTTGCATCACATTCCACTTAATTGCTCATCCAAAATTTCTAAGGTACTCACAAAGAACAATGCAATCAATGCAGGGTACCAAAGAAAAATCATATATCATTATACGGCTCAAAGTGGGCAACTAAGGGAAGAATTTAATGCAACAATCTGAAGGCCTCAAAAACACACCTAAGTGCCTTAATCATTTTCATGCATGCAATCAATCATCAATTTTGAAATGGTCACAGGTCAAGTTCTAGAGCATAATTATCAAAGAGAACACACTCATGAAAGAATAGGGGTCTCACAATCAGAATATTTCAATAAAATTCATACCCCTCAATATAAGGCTCAAAACCTCACTGGGCTAAAGTCAGTTCACTAATCACAAGTTCTGAAAGCATTTGTAAAAATAACCAGTTCACAAGTATATTTACAGCTCAATCAAATAGAGTCAAAAGTCAATGAGTCTAAGTCCTAAACTAAGTATGTACATGTATCAAAAGAGAAAAAGTCCTAAATCTAGAATAATTACCTACTTTCACTAGAGACACAAACTCAACACCAAATATGGGGAAACAATTCAAATCTGAAAAATCAATTTTTATTTTGTATACTCCCCCAAACTTAGAGGTTGGCTTGTCCTCAAGCAAACTACTCTACCTAAAAACTACAAAATAAAAATTAAAAACTTATACTAAAAAAAACTAACCAAAAATGACAAGGATAAAGATTAAGAATACTACCTATCACATCCACATAAATAGCACTAAACACAAATGAGATGTTGCTCCCCCAAACTTAATACCTGCAATGGTTAGCACTAGTGCAACAAAGCACCACTAATGGTAGGGGACAACATTCACACCTGCACAAAACTCAGCAATACAGATGCAACAGGATAATAATCGAAATAAATATCCATGCATTAAAAATAAATTAAATCCTAGAAAATGCAAAACATGTTTTTAGTATCACAAGTACAGAGCGGGGGCAAGGAAAATACAGCAGATATAGCAAATAAGAACATCCTCCAAACTAATCCTCATCCATCCCCCTAGCATCAGGCTCAGGCGCATCCACCGGATAATCCAACAAACTCCTCTCATAGTCAGAATAAGGGCGCAGCTCCACAGAGTAACCATGATCAGCACTTCAGGCTCTCAGAATATCATCCCGGACCTCGTTCCTGTGTAACTGGACACGTTGGAAGTCAGCCTGCTGCCGTAAATACTGCCCCTGCAGTGCCTGCTCCCTCATCATAGACTGCATCATAACCCTCAGGTCCTCCACACCATCCGACGACTGTGCCGGTCGGCGAGAAGATCCTACTCTATCCTGGACTGGTGGCTGGGGGTCAAGAATAATCGGTGGGTGTCTATCCTCTCTAGCTGTCTTAATAGCAAGTAGAACATAGTTATCCCAGACAGCTTTAGTTAACATGGTGGCTCTCTTAATCTCAGTCATCTCATCACTCCCAAGCACTACCCCCACAGCAGCACACAATTGGTGTATCACCCAAGGGAATCCCACATATCCCTTATCACTCAAAGCAAAGCGGTGCAACTGATCAGAAATAAGCGACGCCGCATCAACAACAACACAGGACTTAAGGGCATACACTAATCGGCAAATGGCTGGGGAAATCTCAGTGTCATGGGAATGAGGGTACAAGTTGTGCATAATAAATCGAACCCAAAATCGGGCAGCTCCCTGCATATTCCTCTGAGACACATGTTTTGGCCTTTCATTAATGTTAAAATTCCAAGTTTTTCCAGCCAAAAACAAGTGTTTCTGAAGCATATCTAGAGGATACATACCCTCATCCTCATAGCTATCAGTGTTGAACAAAGCGGGGGCCATATTAGGCGAGTAGCCAGGAAGGCGTAGGACACGTGCTATAGTAGCAACATCATAAGGCACTTCCTTGCCCCTCACATAAGCAACCCTCCTATGCTCAACTGTACCATGCAACTGCTCCTCCTTCTTCTCTAATTGAGCACGCCACCAAGCATGCGAATAAAACTCCCACACCAACTTCTGACTCAAGTACTTAGGTGGACCCCTAACCCATGGCTCCCATTTGTTTACCTTAATAACCTCCATCACCTCCTCCACACCTCTAAGTCCCACCACTGGCTGACCGGAAACAGCCTCATCAAGGACCATACCCAATTCCGGATGCACCTTCCTCTTAACCATCTTCCCATCATAAAACTCGGAGACTTTCGGATGCTCAAAAGTCATCCCAGCCTCTCCACTACTCTCCACCATAGGCCTTTTTCCTCTTCTCAACATGTTTAAATGCAAAAACTCATATGGGCAATATATCAAACACCTAGTAGGCAGCAAAAGACTTTCACGATTTTAAAGAGAGAGCTCAATCCTAACTTCCAAATCCAAATAAATCAGACCAGAGAAGGATAGAGAAGAGATTCTTACCTTAAAACAATGAAACATTCTTGCTCCTTTGCCCGTTTTAATGAAAACCGAATTGAGAAGAAAAGAGAGGAGAATGGGGTTTTTGAAAAATTTGATGAAAAGGGAGAGAGATTGATGATGGAAATGATAATTAATGGAAGAATAAGTGAGTAATATGATGAAATTTGGGTGGATTTGATGGAATTATTGAATTGGGGGTAAAATTGGGGTTAGGGTTCTAAGTTATTTGAATTGGGGATAAAAGGAAATGGGGGGAAATGGGCTGACTCCCCCCAGGCGCACGGTCATAAGACCAGCAGTGCTCGCGCGCCCCAGGCGCGTTGGGCCATGCGCCCCAGGCGCGCCTGGTCTGTACATGGATTTTTTTTAATAAAATAAAAAAAATGCAGACACAATAAAAATAAAACTACCTAAACTATCCTAAACTAAAAAAAATATCTATCCTAAAGGACCTATCCTAACGGAAAATTACTTAAAATTGGGTTGCCTCCCAAAAAGCGCTTGTTTAATGTCACGAGCCTGACGCAACGCCCCTAGAAGGGGCTTAAGGGCAATCGGTTTCAGAAGGATGGACAAGCTCTAAATCATTAATTTGTTCATTAGAGCTTGAACCACAATTTATTTGGGGGAAGCAATCCGCCGTGCATGGTGGTTTTTCAAAAATGTTTATCACTGCTTGCTCACCATTAACACGGAGAATAACTTCTCCTCTAGGAACATCTATGATTACCCCTGCTGTGGCCAAGAAAGGCCTTCCAAAAATTAGAGGAATGTTATCATCCTCTTCTATGTCAAGCACCATAAAGTCAAGGGGTAATATAAAATCTTTCACTTTCACCAAGATATCTTCCACCACTCCATAAGGATGGAGGGCGGTGTTATCAGCTAGTTGTAATAGAATCGGGGTCGGCTTAATCTCTCTTATCCCTAACTTATTAAAAAGTGACAAAGGCATGATATTAACACTGGCACCAAGGTCACAGAGGGCCTTACCTATATAATCCTTGCCGATGCTTATAGGTAGATTGAAGCTTCCCGGATCCTTCAACTTCGGTGGCAGATTGGATTTTATGATTCTGCTACACTTCTCAGCAATTGGAAATGTCTCTCCAGTGAGCATCCCCTTCTTCTTGGTCAGAAGATCTTTCATAAACCTCGCATACAGAGGCATTTGTTCAAGAGCCTCCGCAAACGGGATATTAATCTGGATCGTTCTGATCATATCCAGAAATTTATGAAAGTGCCTCCTATCTTCATCTTTCTTCAATCTTTGAGGAAAAGGCACCCTCAGAGGCAAAGAAACTGGCCTTGGCTGAACTGGTATGTGATCCGCAGGTGGACCCTGCGTACTCGATGCTCCCAACTCTCCTTCCTTCTTCTTTGATGTTGCATCACCCTTAGGCTCCTTCTCTTTGCTTGAATCTTCATTGGTGGCACTCCCCTTGGAAGTTGGTTCATCATATGTTGTGCCACTTCGGAGTGTCACCTTCATGCACATCTCCTTGGGATTAGCTATAGTGTCACTAGGAAAGTTCCCACTGACCTCTCAGAGATTTGTTTAGCAAGCTGACCCACTTGTACCTCCAAATTTCGAATGCTAGCACCCTGATTGGCAAATTGGGCTCTAGTCTCCTCAATGAAAGATTGGGTGGAGTTGGTCAATTTATCAAGTGCTACCTCCCAGGAAGGCTTCTGCTGCTGTTGTGGCTGATTCAATGCTGGGTTGTGCCACGAGAAATTTGGGTGATTGCGATATGATGGATTGTAAGTGTTGGAGTACATGTTGTTTCTATTTCCTCCACCACCCACATACTTTGCTTGTTCTTCAATAGTCGCTGCTTTTCCCATCTCATTGGCATAGTCCCCATTCCGATGGTTCCCATTACAAAAGTCACAAACTAATGTGCTACCCACTGCTCCCAACTGATTCTGCCCCATCTGCTTCACTAATGCTGTGATCTGATCATGCATCTCCTTATTCTGCTAAATGAGAGTCTGCATCTGGGTAGTGCTCAGTTCTGGATTCTTCAAGATAGTCTTGTCAGCAAGGGCTTGACTACTGTTGTAGGCCATAGTCTCAATTATTTCTTTTGCCTCTTCCACAGTCTTCTTAATCAAGGACCCTCCAGCTGTTGCATCAATCATGAATTTGTTTGTGCTCCTCAACCCATCATAGAATAGTCGGATCTGCATCCAATCTGGTATAGCATGTGTCGGGCACTTCTTCAACAGCTGGTTATATCTCTCTCATGCATCATGCAACAACTCCCCCTCTGCTTGAACAAAAGAGTTAACATCTTGGCGGAGCTTGGCTTGCTTTCCAGCTGGGAGAAACTGAGCCATGAATTTTTTGACCAGAATGTCCCAACTGGAAAGGCTTCCAGGAGGCTGATTCCTCATCCAAGTAAAGGCCTTGTCCCTCAGAGATAGAGGAAACAAATGCATACGAATCGCCTCATCTGATGCACCTTCTATCTTGAAAAAGTCCAGCATCTGAAGGAAATTGGCTATGTGCTCAGTAGGATCTTGATTAGGTGCACCTGAGAATTGATCCTGTTTGATGAGATGAATGTATTGAGGATCAATCTCAAATGCAGCTGCTGAAATTGCTGGCCGGACTACATTGGATGTGCAGACATCTGGATCCATTGTGGTATAATCAGCCAAAGTCTTCCTTGTGGGTTGGGGTGTTGCACCAGAACCACCAGAACCATATGATTCAGCCATCTGTCTTGCTTGCTTTTCTTGCTTTTTCAACCGTTTCACACTAAGCTCCAATTCAGGATCAAGTTGCACAAGGCCTCGATTACCTACAGAGCGCAAAAGCATAAAAACGGTTAAGCAGCACCTGTTAAATTAAACTAATTAAAAACAGAAAAATAAAATTAAAAATAGAATTTACTAATAACTACACTAAGTACCAAAAATAAACTAAAGAAAACTGATCCCCGGCAACGGCGCCAAAAACTTGTTGATTTTCCAGCAAGTGTACTGGGTCAACGAGTAATATAGTCTATGGAAGACCGAATATCGTCCCACAGGGAGTTGTGTTTTTAGTATATTTTCACCTTAATGTAATTATAAATTAATCCTATAACTAAAAAGTTGTTTAAATTAAAATTCAGAATTGAAACTATTAATTAACTAAACTAATTAATTGCTGAAATTAAATAAAACTTGAGAACTATGGGAGAAAATGGTTAGGAACGTTGGTTGCATTGTAGGTTTCACTTATTCAATTATAATTTAGATTTTCCTTTAATTCATGGACAATTCCTCTCAAATAGAAATAATTAGATCTCTCTAACATTACCCTTTACTCTCTAAATGCTTAATCCTTGATCTCTCAACAAATTACAGCATTGGAAAATAAGATATTCAGCACAAGGGAATTACCAAATCATACAATCATTCAATTATATCTCTATATTTTGAACTGATTATACCGTTAATTGCAAGGCCTATTCAAAATTCCTAACTTTCATTAAGAATTAAGAGATCCAAAACATAAAGTGATCAGTTTTACGTATGCAATAAAAACACAATTAACGCATGAATTAAAAATGGGAAAACACTAAATCATAAATTGAAATAAGCTACGCCATACAAATCCACCGTGTTCCTAACACGAGGGTTTTAGTTACACATAGAAATAAGAAGAATGAAAGACATATTAGGGAAATTCATAGATAAATTACCCCAAATTCTTCAATCTCCACTTGCTCCAAAGTACTGTAATCTCCCTCTTCAATTCTAATTTCTGTTTTCTCTTCTAGTTGGCTGCTTAACCTAATTCTAAATCACTAATTTATATTTACAAAATAACACTAAGTAGAATCCCAATCAATTTCTGAAGTTTTGGCCCAATTGGGCCTGTTCTGATGCACGCGCGCGCCAGGCGCACGCGGTCTTGCGCCCCAGGTGCGCGAGTCTGCTGATTCCTCTTTTCTTCAGTAGGCGCGCCCCAGGTGCACCCGTCCATGCGCCCCAGGCGCGCGGGACATGTTCCGGCTCCGTTTCTCTCTGTTCTTTTTCCTACTTCAAGGTCTTTACGTGCTCTTTCCAATTCCATAATTAATTTTTGCATTTGAGCTCCAAAATCACCTGAAACAATGAACAAACGATCAAAAAGTTCAAGGGAAACTACAACTACTAAAATTCCTAAAAACTAATAAAAAGATCCTAAGTTTGCTATGAAAACAAGCCAAATCAAAGTAAAAGAGGGTGAAATGAAGTCCAAAAGATATATATATCAGACCCAAATCACCTCCCTTTGACACATAGAACCGAATTCATCAAGGGCAAAAGGATAAGCTCACGGTTTGCCTATATAAACCTTGGCCCTTAGTTCATTTCACTCATTTTCCTTTCATTTCCCTTCATTTCCAAACAAATTCATTCTAAGAGTCCATTAAGCTCTTAGAAAAAGAAAGAGAGAGAGAGAGAGAGAGAAAAAAAAAGAGAGGCCGAGAGTGAGAGAAGAAAGAAGAAGAAGGAGTTCAAGCCTTGATCATGGAGTTTCCTTGAAGAGCCAAGAGCTTAGAAGCTAGAAGACCTTGATCATGGTGGGTGTTTTGAAGATCCTAGAAGAGTTTAGAGTAGTTTTGGATTTCTAAGCTTTGTAATCCTCTTTTCTTTTGCATGTTTAATTTTATGGCTTTGTAATCTTATTTTCTTTCTTGCATGTGTTGGTTATGCCTTGATCTTGAAACTTCACAAGTAAAAATTGATTTTTGATGACTAAATAGTCTAGACAACTCACGGTTTTGATGATGATGATTTGATCGTTTTAATTCATGCATGTCAATTTTGTACTCATATTTGTAAAAGTATAAACTTGATCCAAGTATTTTTGAAAATAAAGTCTTGACCTTTGATTGCATGAGGACTTTAAAACAAAAAGCTAACATTTTTAGCACATGCATGTTGATTTTATGTTTGAAAAGTTGATTCATGTGCTTGCATGTCATGATCTTGACTTGATCTATGAAAAGCTTGATCTTGAGTCTTGCATGTTGTTTTTGAGTAAAAAGAACTTGATCTATGCCTTATGATCCTTGCATGTTTTATTTGAGTGAAAAGGTTGGACTTTTCTTGATGATCTCCACGGTTTTTAAGGAAGCAAGTTTTGAAAATGATTTTTAACTTAACAAGGACTTGATCTAAGTAATTTGATCTTGCATGTTGGATTTTTGACAAAAGAAGGCCTTTTTATTTGAGCCAAGTTCGGCCTAGACTAGAGGATGTGGAGTTTGTGCTTTTTAATTTGAAATGACTTATTGCATGTTGATCTTGAGACTTGATTAGTTGATTTTGGTACATGCATGTGATTAAATGATGATTTGAGGCTAGATCTAAGCTTTGTTAGTAATAAAGAAACTTGGACCTTACATGTCATGTTCTAATAAAAAGATTTAATTTTCTTTGATGCATGTCACGGTTTTGAAGAGAAATTAGGGTAACAAGCTTTTAAAAACGATTTTTAGTATAAAAAGAGTTTGATTTAGTATTTATTTTCCTACTCAATTCGGTTTGGTTAAAAGATAAAGGAACCTATACTTGATTCTCATTTTATGTTTATGTATGTTAAAGATCTAAGGGTGTATGTGTTTGTTTTGATGTGATCTTGGAGTTTAAGCTACATGCATGTTAATATTTGTTAAATCTAAGGACTTTAGATGCATGCATGAAATTATTAAGGCATAAAAGATAAGGCTTTAGTGTGATAATTGATTTAATTCAAGTGAAGAAAATAAATTAAAGTTTGATAATTTTTCAAGTTAAGCTCACGGTTTTGACATAATAAGGAAGAAATAATTTCATGATTTTATGTCTTTGATGTTAAACAAATCTTTGCCTTGATTTATGCTCATATTCGGCCATAGCATGGTTAAATAGGATAGGACTTTATTTTGTTATGTTAGTTGATGTTTGAAAAGTATATGATTTATATGACTTGATTTATCAAAGTGTTGTTGTTGGTTGTGTGCTAGTTGATGTTTGGAAAAATGTTTGTATACGTAATTAGTTTTGAAATTAATTGATTTTAAGATAATTCGATTTGATTTATTTGAGATTGTTGGATTGTGCTTGATGGCTGTCCTAGTTTTATTTTTAGTATTGAAGCTTGAATTTTTAAAGTAACAAAGTGTTGGTTTTGTATTACGGAACGTTTGGAAAGCAAAAATACTTTTACGTTGTTTTCGTATTTTATAAAAGCGAATCTGCAAGACAATTCTTTGCTACCCAGAACTGTTTGGACTTGTTTCTTAGTTTTAAAAATGTGTTCAAGTGATTTGAAGCATGGTTTTCAAGTGGTATTTAATTTGGAAAAAAGTCGGGTTAAAAACGGTGAATTTTTCGGTGTTTTTGGACATGATTTAGGTGCTGTCCAAGACGGACCAGCAACCAAATTAATTGGTTCAAATTACTTTATTTGATGTTTTCAAATGGTTTTAAAGTACTTAAAGTAATAGAAAGTATTAGAATCGTTTTGAGAAAACATTTATGTTTTAAGTCTTCCGACGAGGAACGAAATGTGTATTGAGTTAAGAAAAGATTTTCTTATACAAGTTAATAACAAAAACGTGCTTTGTCTAATACGAGGAATGGTAAAGACGGGGGATTGGAGCAGCCGGCAGCGATAAGGATCCGCGGAGATCGTGTGCATATAATATCTAGGGCTTGAGGTGAGAGAGAAGCTTTCCTAAGACACCGTGGTATTTAGGTGATTTATTAGGACGTTCCAGATCATCTCAAAGATCGGAACTTAGTGGTTCGGAGTCAGTAGTATAGTGGCAATTGTTTGTGTTGTGTGGCCACTTATACGAAGGAGACAAAGACCGCATGTTGTTATGTGATGAATTTATATGTTGATGATGTGAAATAGCATGCTTATGTTTATTTGTTTAATTATGCATGATGATATATGAATTGTTGAATAATAAGAGTAGCATGTTGATGGACGTCTGTTACGTCTTGAAAATGAGGTAATGTGAATAAGTTTGTGAAAGTAAAAGTCACAAAGAGAAAGATATAATACTCCGTTTGGCCTAAGTCCTTATGGAATAAGACAGTCTTGATAAGACATTAAGAAAAGAAATAATGAAAAGAGATATGAGTTGAGCTTTAGAAAGATTTAAGATGTCATGAAAGTTAAGAGAATGTGAAAAGAGATGACATGATGTGAATGAAAGTATCGTAATGACGTCGAGCCAGAGCTGAGGAAAGCAGTGTTGTTGTTGTTGATTGAAATGAGATGTTGAGATGATTGTGAAATGAGATGTTGAGATGATGGTGAAATGAGATGTTGAGATAATTGTGAAATGAGATGATTGTGAAATGAGGTGTTGAAATGATTGTGAAATGAGACGATTGTGAAATGAGATGTTGAGATATGTTGTTATTTTGAGAAAGATTATGAAATGAGATTTTGAAAAAAGTTTATGAAACGCGGTTTTGAAAAAGTTTATGAAATGAGATTTTGAAAAAAGTTTATGAAACGCGATTTTGAAAAAGTTTATGAAATGAGATTTTGGAAAAGTTTATGAAACGAGATTTTGAGAAAGTTTATGAAATGAGATTTTGAAAAAGTTTATGGAACGAGATTTTGAGGAAGTTTATGAAATGAGATTTTGAGAAAGTTTATGACATGAGGTGTTGAGAAAGGTTATGAAATGAGATGCAAGTATGTTGATGTGATCCCAGCTCTGTGCTCTGTTGAGAAAAGTAATGTTGAAAGATAGTGGTCGGGACTCGTTGAAGGGATGCACTAAGGATGAGCCGACCTTAGGGTAATAACTAAAACTCTTTAAAAGACATTGACGAATGCGAATGCGGTGAGTCATGAGTGTGATATCGAAGTAGTGGAGAGGAAGATACCCCGAATATCAGGGATATTCGGGTTGTGAATGCAATAGGGTAGGCTAGGGCGGTAAAACGTCATGATGCCTTGAGTATTATTCTGGGAGGAACGAATTCCATATGTGGTAACCAAACGTGGTGGGGACTGGGTCCTAAGCCGTGGTAAGTTCTGCACCCGGAACTAGAATAGTACTATCACCCCTATGGCAATTCAGGAACAGTGAGAGGGACTGGAACGGGGCTCTTTGATTTTGCCACTGTACCCGATTTTTCTACAGTGTGCCTTGATAATATATGAATTGATTTGATTTGAGATTGTACCCGATTCTCTACAGTTCTCCTGGCTTGGAGCCATTTGATTTGTTGAGACAGCTGTCAAGCCCGCGTGGTAAAGGTCCTGTACTCCTGTTTGCTTCCGACTAGGTTGGGTGGATGACCGAGGAGATGTAGATGTGTGTGCTAACTGCGAAAGAAACGAGTACCTCGATGATGTTTTAATTCCCCAATCATCGATGGTTGTGATCTGATAAGACTTGATAAGAAAAGTTTAAGAGTTATGAAAAGACTTGTAATTATAAGAGTGATATCTTATGAAAGATCGATGATGAGAAACGAACTGAGAATGAAAGTGTGAAAAGTGAATGGAATCATATGGAAATGGAAATGCATATGAGAAAGGAATGGAGGAAGAAAGAATGTTCATATTGAAAAAGTAATAATATGTTTGGCAAGATAAAGAATGATGGTAATGATGATGATAATGATGATGACGATATAATTGAATGTTGTGTTGAATTTTGTGTTGCATTGTTATGTTGTATATATGTTATGTTGTATGCTTGTATGGTCTTGATATCTTGCCTATCGTAAACCCACACCGTCGATGATGCGTCGTTCGGAATGCTTACTCTCTCCTGTTCGTTGGCATATCGGTGCTGCTGGTATCTCAACGGGCAGATGGAGCATCGTATGGAGATTACTACATGGCGTCAGCAACGTAGATAGCCTCACCCTCCGGTATGAAGAAAATGTCAGGAAAGAAAAGGAAGCTGCGGCCGGTTGTCTTCATTTGGAAGAATCAATAGTAGTGTGTCTAGTTAAGATGGCCTCCATTCTTTTATAGCCTAAGTCTGTTGTTAGTATTTGAGTCGAGGATTACCAGAGCAATGAACCAGTTATGTAATTCAGCTAAGTTGTTAATTTTGTCTTGTTGAGTAATTCCACTTTGGAAGATTGGGCAATGTAATCTTTTGGAAACCGTCGTAGATATTTTTGATACAATACAATGGATCATGATTCTTTTTGAATCAAGTCACTTTATGGAGATGAATATTTTATGTAAAGGAATGTTTTAGTAACAACTCGGTTTTCAGTAAAAGATGTTAAGTGAACCAATGACATTTCAATAATGTGTTTTCAAAAAAAAAATTTGGCCTCATTTTTGGTAACTTAATAAATAAAAGTTTGATATTTTGAGTTACGAAAATCGGGCTGTTACATTTAGCATCAAGAAGAATTAAGTTGCGAACTTCGACACCTTACTAAGCTCAAGCAAATGGTCAGGCCGAAGCAGCCAACAAGTGGATTATTAATATCATTAAAAAGCATATCAAAGGGAAACCACGAAATTGGCATGAGGTATTGACACCAGCATTGTGGGCCATTCAAAATTCCCCAAATGAGGCCACACGCACAACACCTTACAAGTTGACATATGGCCACGAGGCCATGTTACCAGTCAAAGTGAATTTGGAGTCAGTACGATTTCAGAGGCAAAATGAAATGCCTGTGAATGATTATTGGAACGCCATGTTCGACGATTTGAATGAGTTGCATGATGAAAGAATTTTGGCATTAGAAAATATTGTACGAAAAAGAAAAGATTGCAAGATATTATGATGCCAAAGTTAAATTCAAGTCATTTTTACCGGGTGAACTAGTATGGAAAGTGATCTTGCCAATCGACAAACGATCTAACGAATACGGAAAATGGTCGCCTAAGTGGGAAGGACCATTTCAAGTATTAAGGGCCTTTTCAGGCAACGCATACGAGTTAGTTGAAGTCGATTCGGGGAAAAAGATTAAAGCAATCAACGGCAAGTACTTGAAAAAGTACAAGCTGACAATGACAGAAGTAAACATGCAACGAAAATTGAAGTTGCAATCCATACAGTAAGAGTCAAAAGTACAGAAGGGAAGTATTACAAATATCAAAAGTTCATCCAAATAAATTGCCAAAGGAACGCCATTCTTTGGCGAATGCATCTCTCCGTCGGAGTCCAGCCTTGTAACCTTGCAGATTCGCAGAAAGTGCTTCTGCGACCTTCTGATAAGGGGAAACTAAGGCAGTGGCTTTGTTGGTCAACTCCTATCGGGCAGTCTTGGCTGCATCAATAGATTGGCCCAACTCCGTTTGCTCCTGTTCCAATCAGGCCAATTCATTCCTCAGCTCTTGGATCCTGATTTCATTCTCCTTCACTTGTCGAAGCTTATGGTCAACCTTAGAAGACCAGTCATTGTTTTCTCGTTCCGGATCAGTAAATTCTGTTTCCAATTCATGCCGATTTGTCTTAGCATCCTCATAAACCTTGATAGCTTGTAGGATTTTCGGACTTTCAGTAGTCCAATTATTGACAAATCGCTGCAAATTGGTCAGCTTGGGTTCAATATCGTCAGGAACAGGCTGTTGCGGGAGAGAATTGACGGTGGAAGACAAGAGTTCAGCCGTTGAAGAATCGGCCAACAATTGGTCAAAAGGCAGACAACAGATGTTCTTCAAAGTGGACAAGGCTTGATCCAAAGCAGATGTGTTGTCTCTTGAGGGAGAATCCACGGCTTCATCAACGAAACGTGTTTTGGCCATGAGTTCCTAGAGAGTGGAGAAAGCATTTGGACTGGACTGTAAATGCAACAAGGAAAGCATTATTTTGTCGAAGACAAAGTGACTGAGGAATCAACAACAACAATCCTTTAGAAGTCTTCGATTTCCCACTCCTTGTAATCTTTTATATTTATGTTTGAGTGTGGGTGGTAGACTTAGGTTTTTACTCAAGCGATTATGAATTAGTTAGCACGAATACTAGCTGAGCTAAATAATTGAAAAAGCTTAGAAAGGGAATAGGATTTTTGAAAGATAAATTTTTATATTGTTTTAAGAAAGTAGCAGTGACTACTCGAGTAGCTTGTGCACTACTCGAGTAGCCTGCTAAACAGAAAAATTGCTTTATCACTGTTTACTCAAACTACTCGATTAGCCTGTCAACTACTCGATTAGTTTCTCAACTAATCGATTATTTGCCCAACTAATTGATTAGTCTGACAAACAGAGAAATCACAAATTCTCTGCCTGCTCAAACTACTCGAGTAGTGCTCCAACTACTCGAGTAGTACGAGTCAGATCAATCAGTAATCATGCTTCATATATGACTGTTGAAGAGGCAATCAAGGGAGAATCTTTCCTAATTGGTTTCTCAAGCTCCTCCCTGATTCTTGTGATTTCAAAAATATATATTGTTTACCTCTTCAACAGGATTATCTGATCCTTTTTGAGCGAAAAACGTTTTCAAACATTGCACAAAGAACAGTTGATTCAATCCCTTTCTAAGACCTAATCTCAAATTAGTATTCAAGATTTCTTATTCATTGTCAATTGAGATTGTTTGGAGCCACTTCTCTGTTATTTTAATTCTCCATTAAAGAAAGGAAGGATCTCTTGAAGGTTTCAAGGAGTCCTGCAATTGGAAGCGTTGAAGAGGTTCTTCAACCGTCAAGATCAACAAAAATTGGGGTAGACTTCATGAGTTTGGTACACTCTTTAAAGGGATAGGTGTGATAGAGTGAGGTTCACTTGTATCTCCTATTGTAACCAATTTTTAACTGATTTTGAGTAAAACTCTCCCTAAGGTTTAGGGGGGACTGGACGTAGCTCTCAAGTGGGTGAGAGTGAACCAGTATAATAATTCTTTGTGTTCCCTTTTATCGCTTTCATTTATTTCTGCATATTTAATCTCTCCATCTGAACCTTAAGTTAGCAAATTATTTCACTTCTGTTCGTGGCGTTCTTGCCCGTAAAACCTGTTTTCTGAAAATTTGTTTTCTGCCTAAAACTGGTTGTACTACTCGAGTAGTCTCTGAACTAATCGAGTAGTTTATCAATTTTTGGACAGAAACATAATTCTTTTTTAAATCAGTAAGCGTGTTATTTGTTAATATCAATTATATCTGAAAAATTAATATCGTTACTTCAATTTACTATTCACCCCCCTCTAGTAAACTGTTAGGCCGCTTATTGGTTTCCAACATGGACATCTGAGTCAAAGGAGTTATGGTGTTGGTTGAAGGATTACAAGAAGGAGGTATCACGATGGGAGGAACAGCAGCAACAGAGGTAGATGTAGAAGGAAGTTGTAGACTTCCGTCAAAGCCTTCAAGTTGGAGAGAGTTGTTGGGAATCTGAGGAACAATAAAACAGGAATTAGGTTAGGCCACTTAAATGTTGCACAAAGGGTGAAAAAGTAAATTCCAAGTTACCTCAAGTGGATAAGTGCATGCAGCAGTGGTATCCGGTCCCACGACCGCAACAAGAGAATCCACAACTTGAGTGTTGGTAGGATCATGACGCGTGGTTTTAGCAGGTTCCTGGTTAGAATTCTGAGCAGTGGCTTCATCCAAAGCCGTTGAAGATGTGTCGTCAATACATCTTTGCATCGACTCTTCGATGGTTTAGAGTCTAGTAGCCAAATGCTCTGATGAAACCATAGCATGAGATGGCTCAGTTCCGACATCAGAAATGAAGTCATCTACGATCACATTACGACGTGTGGAACGCCTTTGTGATTTGGGTCTAACATATGATGTTTTAGAGCTTAATATGACTTCCTTTTGCTTAGTTTTGGCTTGTTTCTTAAGTGTTTTAGGTAGATTTTGTTTAGTTTTTAATTAGTTTAGGAAATTTTATTCCCTTGAACGTTTTGATCCATTTTGGGTATGTTTCAGGTACTTTTGGGAGCTAAATTGGATAAAATAACATTGGAACTAAAAAGAGCATAAAAGGACCTTGAAAATGTCACAAGAACGGAGAAAAACGGAGTCACATCAGGTGTCACACGCCCAGGCGCGCTAACAGCGGAGAAAAATTGTCATCAGAGTTTGCGCGCCCAGGCGCGGGGTCTAGCACGCCCAGGCGCGCTCGCATCGCTGAATTTTCACGACATCAGACCTGGCGCGCCCAGGCGTGGAGCCTGGCGCGCCCAGGCGCGCGTTACCCGGTCCAGGCCCAAATTGACTTAATATCCTGATTTTTGAGGGGATTTGCTTAGTTTTTTGGTTATTAATTAGGATTTAGATTAGAGAGGGAGATTACACACGAATTTACAGAGAGAAATTGCATTGAGAAGAGCATTGGAGATCAACAACGGAGGGATCCGGTTGAAGGTTAAAGAAATTCAGATTGTCTATGATCATGGGTTCTTCTTCTATTCCTTGTTTTTCAGTTTTAAGTATGTGTAACTAAACCCTTTGTTAGGAATTTGATGGATTTGCATGGACCATGATTAGTTTATGAAATTATGAATTGATGTTTTCCCTTTTATTCAATTGTTTGATTGAGTTTTAATTACAAATCATAGAATTGGCCACTTTATGTTTTGTTTTGGGTTTCTAGTTCGTCAATTAAAAATTAGGATTAGAATAGACCTTGCAATCAAACATTATAATCATCCAAATTGTAGATTCTTTTTGGGATTATATAACTAATTAATTTCAGAGATCTTAATTAATGACTAATTGGTTGGTAATTTCTTAAGGAATTAAGGGGTTCCAATTGAATAGGAAACACAATTATTAAAGGGATTTGGTAATTGTTACTGCTGGAATGTTGTTGAATAAATTAGGAAAACAGAAATTCATAATTAATAAACTAGGTCCTGCAATGAAATCATATTCCTAACGCCTTTTCCCATCTTAATTTCACTTAATTAATTCAGATTTAGTTTTATTTTTAAATCAGTATTTAGTTGTTCTCAATCAATTCACATTCTTAATTTAATTATATTTTTCAGATTTCATTAATAGTTAGGAATAAGGTAGAAATTATTGAACACAATTTACAATCCCTGTGGGACGATATCTGGTCTTAACCGACTATATTACTATTCGATCTAGTATACTTGCTAGATAGTGAACAAGTTTTTGGCGCCATTGCCGGGGATTTAAATTCATTTTCAATAATTTTTGGTACTTACTTTTAGTTATTTAGTGAAATTTGTTTTAGGAGTTTTATTTTAGCAGGTGCTACTAACTCTTGTTATGAGTTGCTCGTCTGCAGGTAGTGAATCTAACCTCCAGTTGAGTGCGAAGAAGAGGAGGAAGCAAGCACAAAAGGAGAGAAAGAAATTGGCTAAGAGGATGGCTGAAGAAGGGGATGTCAAGCCCAAGACTCTTGCGGATTATGCAACTATCAGCCTGGATGCATGTGCAACTAGCATTGTGTATCCAGCCATCACAGCACCGCAATTCAAAATTGATCCGGGGTACATACACTTAATCAAGCAAGATCAATTCAACGACAATCCACAAGAGGATCCAACGGAGCACATCTCGCACTTCCTTTCTATGTTGGGGTTCTTCAAGATTGAAGGCACCTCTGAAGAAGCCATTCGCATGAGGCTATTTCCTTTGTCTCTGAAGGATAAAGCTAAGCGCTGGCTCCAAGACCAGCCACCGGGGAGTTTGACTTCGTGGGATATACTTGCCCGCAAATTTTTGGACAAGTATATTCCATCAGCCACACAAGCTAAGCTGCGGAAGAACATCACTTCATTTGTGCAACAAGATGAGGAGACATTAGGCAAGGCTTGGGGAAGGTTCAATAAGATGCTGAAGAAGTGCCTGACTCATTCAATGCCAGAATGGTTACAAATCAGAGTATTCTATGATGGTTTGATGAAGCCTGACAAAGATCTAGTAGATGTAGCAACTGGTGGATCTCTCACAAAGAAAACAGTTGAGGAAGCCAGAGGGATTCTAGCAGCAATGGCAAGCAACAGTAGTCAGGAGGCCCCAGAGATAATGACCCCGCCAGATGATGTAGATTCTTCACAATTCCATACTATCATTGAGCAGAATCAGGAAATGCAGCAACAGATAGCTGTGTTAACTCAGCATATGGTTCAAGTTCAAATGGTGCAACCTACTACTAAGCTCTTCAGAGGTGATACTGCACTTTCAGTGCAACAACTGAGACATATCATTCATGTTCTGAGCGTTCACGCAGTCCTTCACCAAGTCCCCCACAGAGTCCTCAACCAGTGAAACGATCTTGGGAGTCAACATTAGAGAAGATGGCACAACCTACAACTCTATTTGTGGATGAAGTTTGAGCTAATTTCAGTTCTCAAGGAGAAAGCATTCACAACTTGGAGAAGAGAATAGAGCACATTACTCAGAGTTTGTCACAGTTGCATCCGGGCCACTTTCTTGACACAAGCACTAATTGTCAGGCCATTACTCTTCGAAGTGGCAGAGCTTATGATGAGCCAGTGAAGAGGAGTGATGACAAGGTAGTTGGTAAGGATCAGCAGCAAGTTCAGAATTCAGAGGAAGAGACCCCAGTAGTGAAACAGCCTGAGCCTACAGAAAAGAGTCCAGAAACTACTTCAGAGAAGCCACAAAATCAACCAGATCTCTCACGGGTTACATATCCTCAGAGGTTGAAGAAGGAAGAAAATCAGAGGCAGTTTGCAAGATTCATGGAAGTGTTCAAGAAACTTCAGATAAACATCCCGTTTGCTGAAGCTCTTGAGCAGATGCTTACATATGCAACGTTCATGAAGGAGTTGCTGACTAATAAGAGGAGGTTGAGAGACAATGAGACAGTGATGTTGACTGAGGAGTGCAGTGCCATCCTTCAGAAGAAGCACCCACAAAAACTGAAAGATCCGGGCAGCTTCACCATTCCATGCAACATTGGTGGGATGGATGTTGGGAAGGCACTATGTGATCTGGGAGCTGTAACACCCTCACAAATATTTAGTTAAATTTGGTTTTTATAAAAATGGTAACTGAAAATTTCTTTTTAAATTAAAATACTTAAGAATATTTTTCCGGAAAAACGGACAGAGTTTCCTCTGTTTTACGGACTTTCCCAAATTTTCCAATTTTGTACCTGCTTAACCTATTCAGTCCAGCAAACTTTTAAAACATAAAACGATATAAATATTATCTAGAAACAGATCCTAATGCCCCGAATATCACAAATAGGGGCGTACAACTAATACATATTTTTAATTTGCAGAATAGTAGTTTTTAAAATATCTAAAACTGCAATCCACTCGTAAATAATAAACAGATACTCCACGTAGTGGAGGTTCAACCTGCTCGGCCAAAAACTGTGTAAGCTCCAATCTCAAAACCTGAAAAATGGTTGTAAGGGTGAGCTTTACACATGAAGTAGAAAGTAGTTCCTAACTAAACATAATGACCTACTAAGTCAAACACACTTAGCACGTAACACATATTTTCAATCATCAAACCAAGCATGCATCACACACAAACAATAGTTCCCTTAGCCCTTCTTAAACCCATATCCTTTGCTCTTTTATCTTTCTCATGCACTGTTGATTCTCTTTTCTCTCACTCACATCATATTATCTTTCAATTTTCTCTTTGTTTCTTTCTTTTATATTTTTATTGTTTTCTTCTCTTTCTTCCTTGTATTCTTTCTTTATTTCATTCTTTCTTTCTTTTTAATCTTTCTTTACTTCTTTCTTTTTATTAATTTGGCTACAGGGTCTCATGACCAGGCCCACCGACCTAACCTGCACCAAACATTTCCTTTATCATCTATCCACAGGGTCTAACAACCAGATTCATATGACCTAACCTATGTCACAGGGTCTCACGACCAGATCTTTCGACCTAACCTGCGCCATAGGGTCTCACGACCAGATCATACTATCTAACCTGCGTTGGCCACAGGGTCTTACGACCAGATCCCACGATCTAACCTGTGTTGGCCCATTCTTTTATTAATTCTTTTATCAATTGGCCACAGGGTCTTACGACCAGGTCCTCCCGACCTAACCTATGACAAGTATCCTTTTACTATTTTCATTCTCATTCTGTTTATATTATTTAGTTATTCTTTTCATTTATTATCGTTTCACTTCTTTAGTTTTCTTTATAATTATCCTTTTCTCTCTTGACTTTCATTATTAACTTGTTATCTCATTCGTCCTTCAACACACATTATACACGCATACACAACAATTTCCACACTTTATATTTTCAATTCCCTAAGTTTATGCCATGACATTTTTAACTTTTTCTATTCCTTAATTCTCATTCTAATTTACATCTCATACATACTTACTTTCTTTTATTTATTATCCAATTACTCAGTTCATTATACGATACACATTTAGCACACAAACATCACAATTCAGCCAGACATACAGAACAATAATCATTTATAATCACTCACAATTAATAACATAACCAGAGTTCCTGTTCTTCAAATAAACATACATGATAACATATAACACTTAGCCTGCATATTCAATTACCAACATCAATTTATAGTTCATTTCATTTACTTTCTTACTTTATATTTAATTTAAATTAATTACCGAATGATCAGTTATAAGCACACCCACATATTCTTAGCAAGTATTATATACTAATTAGAAAATACTCTCTAAAGCAAGGTAAAGAACCCCTTACCTCAGGGTCCTATTAGAACCTGGCTTACGGCTCGGTGAGGCGATGTCGCTGCGGTTTACTTCGAACTAGCCCAAATCCACCAGCGGCAATTACGGCTTACACAACCGGCGTCGGTCTGACTCCTCGACTATGTTGGTGATGGCGGTTTGAATTGAACCCGCAACCGTGACCGATGACGATAACGGCATCGGCTCGGTTTGAATCCTCCTTGGTTAAAGACACCGCAAAAACCAAAGGCGGCGTTGGTGGCTTTGGTTCGCACGGACCACGGAAGGAGAGTGGCTGAACAACAGGGAATAGCGGCGGCGGCGGCGTGGGGCTGGTTGCGGCTGGGAGGAGAGGAGGAACACAGCGGCGATTCTTCTCAGCTAGGGAGGAGATGGTGATGCGCGACTGGATGGAGAGGGAACGCTCGAGAGAGAGCACGGGAGAGACAGAGAGAGACGCTGGAACGGCGACGGCTGGCCCAGCAGTGGAGGCGGCGGCTTCGCGATCTGCAGAGGGAGGGAGTTGCGATTCGCGACCTAGTGAGAGAGAGGGAAAGCGCGAGGTGGAGAAGAGAGAACGGGATAGGTGGTGTGGCTGCTGCAGGGCGGCACCGGCGGGCTTGGGGCAGTGGAGGCCGGAACTGGGAGGAAGGAAGGTTAGTGTAGTGGACCTGTAGTAAACCGAGCGAATAACCGACCGTATCCTCATTACTCTAGTTAATATGACACTGAAGCAGGGCTTTCGGTCGGAAACATACACCGAGTAAACTGGGAACCTAACGAGAAGTTACATGCCAATGAGATTAACCCCGAGCACAGGATTCTCATCCTTATCCTTATCACTAACAGTCTCATCGCGCTTAACTGCTTCCCCTGGATTCCCACGACTCTTGGTAAGATAAAAACCGTATTGGATGAAGTCTATCGCTTACAGGATTAACGGATATGATCTTATCATATCCTCTACGAATCCTATTTGAGCTCTTCCTCTTCAGAAGCCTTATCAGAACGGCCCATGGCATACAGGTAATCCCCTATAAGAACCACCATGCTATAGGGGCTAAGGTACGTCTTCTCATCCCTAAGTTGACACCAGCACACACGTTGTTGACTAGGGAGAACCTGATTATCCCAACTGGATATTCAGAAATCCTATAAAGTCCTACATTAATATCTTGATTGAGATCATTCTTCAAGGCTCTTCCATAGCTTTAAGGTTGATCTTGGTTAAGGACACGACATTGGCGCCGTCTGTGGGAAACTGAATAACAAATCATTCCCACCACCACCATGGTCACTACCAGAAGTCAAGTTGGTGACCTCCGTGAACGCATCGCTCGCACCCGCGGCAGGCCCAGAAACGCTAATAATAATGAACCGCAGCCCCACTCAGCAGGCGATCTGCGTGACGTCCTCAACCACAATCGTGGGAATAATGGGCAACCACCACAAAGGTCTCAATCTGGGCCAGGGAGTAACCCACAGCCTCCAAACCATTCACAAAGCCAACCGCCACATAACTGAAGTCAGAATCATAGCGGTGGTCATGCTCTACACCCCCAAACGCCACTATCCTCCCATCCAAGGGCTGGGAGCAATCCCCAACCCCTTCAGGTATTACGTGCCATGCCACCTCCACCACCACCTCCACCTACACCACCACCTTCTACCCATGGTGACTCCAGTAGTACAGCTCCTACTACACGAAATACTTCTAGAACCACCGGAACCCGAGTACACCATGGGCGAAACACCCAACGCACTCACCTTAACCCACACAACCCCGATCATATAAGTACAACTCGTAGAACCAGACTGAATCCAAGTAGATCTGCCCCAGAACATTCTCGTCATAGTGTAACACCCTAATGAATACTACCCTTATTTCCCAAGTATTAAAAATGTGTACTTAAAAATTCCTTTTTAACTTATGAAAATCAACCGTCAAACGGACGGAGTTTCGTTTGTTTTTCGGACTTTCCAAAATCTTCAACCTGATAAACACATTCATGAAAATCAACAGGAGCCAACAGGGCTCAAATGTAAATATATAAGCACAGCATAGTTGCCCCTTGGGCTCAAGTATAAAACGTCAGAGTGTCAGAGTGCCAGCAAAGTACTAAGTGTAAAATTCAAGAGGCCATAACAACAACTATGCCCAAAAGAATCATAAACCCTGCCCAAAAGAAACTATCCCGAACCCCACCCAAAAGAATCATATAAAGCTCATATACAACCAATATACGGGGGCTGGAGCCAAAAATAAAATATATCAATCCCCATAACCCTACTCTCCCTGTGAGGGAGAGCACTCCTGCTCGGCCGGGGGCTGTGCTAACTCAATCTCCGTACCTGAAAGATAGTAAGGGAGTGAGTGTTGCACATGAAATAAAATTTCAGTTTCCATATAATCATAATAAATCCACTAGGCCAAACACAAATAGTAAAGTAATGACATATAACATTTACAAGTCTATTCACAATCAATCTCGTTCCACCTTTTTTTATTTTTATTACCATGACTTCATAATTACCTTTTCTTTAACACGCCCATAACCAATATTAATGTTCATTACCGTTTACTTTATCCCTTTTCATATTCATTTTCATTGTCTTTATCCATTTTCATATTCAATTCCATTGCCTTAATCCATTTTATTTTCCACTTTCCTTTATTCCTTTTTCCATTATGCGTAACCCCAAATTAGAGATCTACGCTTTCCATTGGGTGTAACCTCAAATCAGAGATCTACACCTTACCATCGTGTGTAACCCCAAAACAGAGATCTACACACGGTGTATGCAACCACAAACAGTGATCTGCATACCCTTTCCCTTTTTCCTTTTTAATTGTACACCACTAGGATTTTGGTTACCCGCTAGGTAATTGGCACACCTGTCTAGGGACTTGAAACACCTGCCCAGGACTTTACACCCATCCAGACCATAACCTGTAGGACTATGTACATTTTTACCATTCCATTATTTACTCAAATTATTGGTGTGGAAAATTGATCCTGTGGGTCACCCGGCGCCTACAGGGCGATTTGGCCTAATGGGTAATTGGCCTGGCAGGTAATTGGCCCTAACAGGTAATTGGAACACCTAGCCGGGTACCTAGTGTTCCGGGCCCCACTGATCAGTTTCCACTTTAGTTACCTTTACCATTTTCAGTTAATCATAAATCCAGTCCATTAATTATAAACCATAGCCACAATTTCCACCAATATTCACAAATACGCATAATTATAATACATTCCAAATCATCACACATATACTCATAAATAAACATTTATCATCCATCATCATATACATTTCCAAATACTCACATTTAGGGTCACATTCCACAAATAGTATTTATGATCATTTTCCCTTATTATCACAATCCAATTTATCCGTTCACAATTCATATAATCATTTCACAATTAATCAATACTCCTTTAGTACTCAAAATTAGTTCCACATATTTTCAAATAAGCATGACACCCTTAAATAATCAAGCATATCCTAACATTCAGTTCCTTTCAAATTGCACATCATAATTACCCTTTTCAAATAAGCACAAATAAATACTTTGTTATTAACAATTATAACCATAACCCATTCCAATTCAATGAACACATAAATACACACTATCCATGTTATCATTTTTCATCTCCAACCAATAATCCTAATTTAGCCATGACCAAACATACATGTAGTGCACAATAATTATTTCATCAATTGTTCAACATAATTTCACATTCAAAGTTCACATTACTTTCCCCTTTCTAATTATGATTCCTAGGTTCATTTCGATTATATTCACCATTCCCTTAATTACTATCCAAGATCCTACCCTTAAATTTCATAAACACATAACTCCTAGAAAATCACTATAACCATAGGGATACCCAATCTTAGATCAACCAATGCTCACTATAATCCACCCCCTTACCTTAAATCAAGAGAGATGGGGGAAACCTTCCAAGCCCTAGATCCTAAGCTCCTTAACTCAAGAGCCCCAAGGATTGAGTGAAAGGGAGAGATTCTTGACCTCCATGAAACAATAGAGCACAAGTGAGTAATAATTTTGTCACCCCATGACACCAAATTCGTATGCCATGGGAGAGAGGAGGGAGAAATTCGTGTGCCCTAGAGAGGGAGAGAGAGAGAGTGAAAACTTACCAATGGAGATGGATGAGGATGGGGAATGGGTCTTGAGCTTGAGGGAGAAGAGGAATGAGCTTTGCCTTGGTGGGGAGAGGTGGAGGTTCGAATGGAAGAGGAGGAGAAGAGAGGGAAGGGTGGTTTTTGTTGATGATGGTGGAAGAGTGAAGAGAATGGAGGTGGGAGGGAGTTTATGAGAGAGATGAGGCACTTTGGACGGCTAGGATTAAAAGGCCATAAAAAGATTCCCTTCGAACGGCCCAGATCGCAGCTGATACTGCATTTTTCGCTTGAGCGAAATTTATTCGCTTAAGCGAATCCAGTTCAGTAAGTTGGGGTTTTCGATCGTGCCATTTTCGCTTAAGCGAAAGCATTTTCGCTTAAGCGAAATTCTCAATTTGGGGATTTAGGGTTTGCACAAATCAGTTTCGCTTGAGCGAAACCCATTCGCTTAAGCGAATAACGTTTTGGTTGCTACTGAGTTGGTTTCGCTTGAGCGAAACCCATTCGCTTAAGCGAATAACGTTTTGGTTGCTACTGAGTTGGTTTCGCTTAAGCGAAATATTTTCGCTTAAGCGAAAGGGTCAGGTACTGCTGATTTCATTTTCTATTTTCCTTCTATTTTCTTCCTTACTTCAAATGGCTGTAACTTCTTTGTTCACCGTTGGATCTTGCTCAAATTTTGAGACGAGCTTTCTAAAAATATAAACTTCATATCCAACGGTGGAATTCGCGTTTAGAGTTGTAAATCTTTTATTCCTAATTTTTCCTTATATTGTATGACACTTTATCATTTAACCCTCGTTTAAGGTTTGATTAAATCTCCACTTAATCTTTCCTTCACCCTCATATTCTAAGTCTATTAATATAGAACTTAAACTTAGGAATTAAATCGAGGATGTTACAATTCTCTCCCAATTACCAGAATTTTGTCCTCGAAATTCAACTGTCCTAAAACAACTGAGGATAAGACTCCTTCATCTTGCTCTCCAGCTCCCAAGTAGCCTCTTCTACGTTGTTTCTGTTCCAAATCACCTTCACCAATGGAATCTCCTTGCCCCGGAGTTGCTTAATCTGCCTGTCTTCAATTCTGATCGGGAGGATTTCAAAAGTAAGATTCTCCTTCAAGGGCAAATCATTCGCTGCTACCACATGGGAGGGATCATGAATGTATTTCCTTAACTGGGAAACATGAAATACACCATGAAGCCTAGACAAATGTGGAGGCAAAGCAATCCTGTATGCCAAAGGTCCAACTCTCTCTAGAATCTCATAAGGCCCAACAAACCTCGGAGTCAGCTTCTTTGACTTAATTGCCCGACCAATGCCAGTGGTAGGGGACACCCTAAGAAATACATGATCACCCACATCGAACTCTAGGGGTCTCCTACGCTTATCTGCATAGCTCTTCTGCCTGTCTTGAGAAGTCTTCATCTTATCCTTAATCATCGCGATTTTCTCTGTTGTTTCTTGCACCAACTCTGGCCCAGTCAACAAGTTCTCCCCGATCTGGAACCAACAAAGAGGCGTTCTGCACTTTCTACCATATAGTGCCTCAAAAGGTGCCATGCCGATACTAGAGTGAAAGCTGTTGTTGTAAGTAAATTCCATCAATGGTAACAACTGCTCCCAACTACCAGCCTGCTCTAGAACACAAGCCCTCAACAGATCCTCCAAAGTCTGAATAGTACGCTCAGACTGCCCATCAGTTTGAGGATGATAGGCGGTACTAAACTTCAACTTAGTACCCAAGGCCTCCTGAAGACTCTGCCAAAATCTGGATAGAAACCGGGGATCCCGATCGGACACAATACTAGAAGGCACACCATGAAGCTTCACTATGTCCCGAATATACAACTGTGTCAGCTTCTCTAATGTATACTTCTTATTGATCGGAATAAAGTGAGCACATTTTGTCAAACGATCTACCACAACCCATACACCATCACAACCTGCTGCAGTCCTAGGTAGACCTGACACAAAATCCATGGCTATGCTATCCCATTTCCATTCAGGGACATCCAGTGATCGCAACGGACCACCTGGCTTTTGATGCTCAATCTTCACCTTCTGACAAGTCAAACAGTGAGGCACATGGTCGGCCACATCAGTCTTCAAACCTGGCCACCAATAGATCCTCTTCAAGTCCTGATACATTTTTGTTGTACCGGGATGGAAACTCATTTTTGTTTGGTGAGCTCCCCACAATATGTCTCTTCGAATCTGGAAGTCCATTGGAACACATATTCTACCTCTGAACCGGATGATTCCATCTGGACCCTTGATGAAATCAGGTTCCTCTTTACTTGCTGCTCCTTCAAACAACTTTTGGAGCTCTTCATCATCTGCTTGCCTTTCCTTCATCAAATCCATGAGCTCACTAGTGACCTGCAACATTTCCAGAACAATACTCTTCTCTTTCACCAGCATGTTCAAGTTAAGATCACTAAACTCCTGGATTAGTTGCATCTCTTTCACCATCAAGTTGCTAACATGAAGAGTTTTGCGACTCAATGCATCGGCTACCACATTAGCTTTACCCGGATGGTATTGAAGATGAAAGTCATAATCTTTCAAGAACTCCATCCATCTCCTCTGTCTCATATTCAGCTCCTTCTGATCGAAGAGATAACGGAGACTCTTGTGGTCACTGAACACCTCAAACTTTGTGCCATACAGGTAATGTCTCCAGATTTTCAGGGCAAACACCACAGCTGCTAACTCCAAGTCATGAGTCGGATAATTCTGCTCATGCTGTCGCAGCTGCCTGGATGCATAGGCCACAACTTTGCCTTGCTGCATAAGCACACAACCCAAACCTTGTTTTGAAGCATCACAATACACATCGAAGGATTGGGTTGGTTCCGGCAAAGTCAGAACCGGTGAACTCGTCAATCTCTTCTTCAGCTCCAAAAAACTGCTCTCACACTGCTGTGACCACTGATAAGGGACATCTTTCCTGGTTAGCCTTGTCAACGGAAGAGCCAGTTTGGAGAAACCTTCAATGAATCTCCGATAGTATCCTGCTAATCCCAGAAAGCTTCTAATTTCTGTGACTGTTGTGGGCCTCTCCCACTTTAACACCGCTTCCACCTTGGAGGGATCCACAGCAACTCCCTGTGCAGAAATCACATGTCCCAGAAAGTGGACCTCATCCAACCAAAAGCTACATTTAGAGAGCTTGGCATACAACTGCTTCTCTTTGAGAACCTGCAGAACAATTCTCAAATGCTGCTCATGTTCACCCGGACTCTTAGAATAAATCAGGATGTCATCAATAAACACAATGACAAAAGAATCCAAGTATGGCATGAAGATCCTATTCATGTAATCCATGAATATAGCAGGAGCGTTGGTCAATTCGAAAGGCATCACCACATACTCAAAGTTCCCATAACGCGTCCTGAAAGCAGTTTTTGGAATGTCCTCTTCACGGATACGGATTTGATGGTATCCCGATCGGAGGTCAATCTTAGAGAACACTGATGCACCCCTCAACTGATCCAACAAATCGTCAATGCGGGGGAGCGGATACTTGTTCTTTACTGTCACTGCATTCAGCTGTCTATAATCTGTGCACATCCGAAGGCTACCATCCTTCTTCTTGACAAAGAGGATAGGAGCACCCCAGGGTGACACACTTGGCCTGATAAGTCCCTTTGCTAGTAGCTCCTCCAACTGCTTCTTCAATTCCTCCAATTCTGGAGGCGCCATTCTGTAGGGTGCAATAGAAATTGGACCTGTACCAGGCTTCAGATCAATACTAAACTCCACTTCTCTTCTTGGAGGCAATCCGGGAATCTCCGTAGAAAAGACTTCCGGAAACTCATGAACCACAGGAATTTGACTCACATCAGAAACTTCATCAACTTCCATGGTAGATAGAGCGGCATCACTAAAGATAACTGCTTTCTTACAACAGTCAATTAAGACATTATGCTGAGTCATCCAATCCATACCCAGAATAATGTCTAACTTGGTTAGAGGCAAACAAATGAGATTAATTCTGAATTCCCGCTCCAAAACTCGGAGTGGGCAATCCAAACACATTTGAGAAGTGACTACTGAAGAATTTGTGGGGGTAGAAACTGATAACTTATACGGCATGTCTACCGTGGACAACCCTAGTCTCTTCATGCAATCAATAGAAATGAAGGAATGAGATGCACCACAATCAAACAAAACACCACAGGACAAGTTGTTCACAAAACAAGTACCTCGAATCAGCTCATCCTCCTCAGTCACCTCTTCTCCATCCAGTGTATACACTTTGCCCTTCTGCAACGGCTGACTGCCACCTGCTTTCTGCACCCGGATATCATTAACTTCCTTCTTCATTGTGTTTTTGGGACAGTTGTTTGCAAAGTGTCCAGGCTGACCACATAAAAAGCAAAGCCCCTCATTCCTAGTATGATCCCAGCATACACCCCTGTACGGCTTCCCACAATGTGTACAAGTAGGAACAGGACCAAGTGTCACTGCAGATTGCCCTGCTCCTCTAGGGGCTGAAGGTCTAGAATTAGAATAAGGACCAGATCTCTGTATCGGACCCCTGCCCCTAATAGGACCAGACAATTTCTGTGATGCCCTGCTTCACTCCTCTGCTTGTTCCTGCTTGAGAGAATCTTCATAAGCACTGGTCATATTCACTAGTTGAGAGAGATTAGAGATTCCTTGATAGACAAACACAGTCTTGATCTTGGGATGGAGACCAGCTTCAAACTTGATGCATTTAGTGCGTTCATCCACATCTCGGTAGCTGCCCGAATAGCGAATGAGGTCCTCGAATTGAGCTGCATACTCTCCAACACTGAGGTTCCCTTGTTTCAGCTCAAGGAAAGCCACTTGCTTCTCCCTCCTTACATTTTCCGGGAAGTACTTTCCCAGAAAACGGACCTTAAATAGATCCCATGAAATGAGCTCATGAGCTGCTTCCAAACCTCTCCTCTGTTGGTCCCACCAATGTTCCACCTCACCCATCAGCACATACTCCACCAGTCGCATATACTGATCACCCGGTGGCTGCAGTGAGCGAAACACCTTCTCCATCTCCTGGAGCCATCTTTGAGCTCCATCGGGATTATAACCCCCTTCAAACTTCGGTGGATCGCTTTTTCTAAAGCGGCCCATCCAATCAATCTCCACTGGTGGTGGTGGAGGAGGCAATGTTCTGAGCTTGATTCTGCTGCAGGTTTGCAAGATTATCAGCCTGTTGTTGCTGAACTTGGGCTTGGTTTTGCTGCAACTGAACCAAAGTTTCAAGTATTGCAGCAATTCTGTCATTGTCAGCCCGTCTCCCTGCCATACTGTGGAATCATGGAGGGACAATCAGTTAATGTTAGCACAATTAAATAATATTACTAATATATTATAACTTTCCTTGGACACTAAACTAAGTACCTGGGTTACTCGCTCGGTGAGTAACCATAGGAGTAGTGAGTTCATACTCCAAAGGCCGAGGGAAACTGCTCTGGTACCATAAATGTAACACCCTAATGAATACTACCCTTAATTCCCAAGTATTAAAAATGTGTACTTAAAAATTCCTTTTTAACTTATGAAAATCAACCGTCAAACGGACGGAGTTTCGTTTGTTTTTCGGACTTTCCAAAATCTTCAACCTGATAAACACATTCATGAAA
Source organism: Crotalaria pallida (assembly GCA_037953625.1). NCBI lineage: Eukaryota > Viridiplantae > Streptophyta > Magnoliopsida > Fabales > Fabaceae > Crotalaria > Crotalaria pallida. The sequence continues at coordinate 86,746,823 of CM075649.1, forward strand.
ATCAACAGGAGCCAGCAGGGCTCAAATGTAAATATATAAGCACAGCATAGTTTCCCCTTGGGCTCAAGTATAAAACATCAGAGTGTCAGAGTGCCAGCAAAGTACTAAGTGTAAAATTCAAGAGGCCATAACAACAACTATGCCCAAAAGAATCATAAACCCTGCCCAAAAGAAACTATCCTGAACCCCACCCAAAAGAATCATATAAAGCTCATATACAACCAATATACGGGGGCTGGAGCCAAAAATAAAATATATCAATCCCCATAACCCTACTCTCCCTGTGAGGGAGAGCACTCCTGCTCGGCCGGGGGCTGTGCTAACTCAATCTCCGTACCTGAAAGATAGTAAGGGAGTGAGCAATGCACATGAAATAAAATTTCAGTTTCCATATAATCATAATAAATCCACTAGGCCAAACACAAATAGTAAAGTAATGACATATAACATTTACAAGTCTATTCACAATCAATCTCGTTCCACCTTTTTTTATTTTTATTACCATGACTTCATAATTACCTTTTCTTTAACACGCCCATAACCAATATTAATGTTCATTACCGTTTACTTTATCCCTTTTCATATTCATTTTCATTGTCTTTATCCATTTTCATATTCAATTCCATTGCCTTAATCCATTTTCTTTTCCACTTTCCTTTATTCCTTTTTCCATTATGCGTAACCCCAAATCAGAGATCTACGCTTTCCATTGGGTGTAACCTCAAATCAGAGATCTACACCTTACCATCGTGTGTAACCCCAAAACAGAGATCTACACACGGTGTATGCAACCACAAACAGTGATCTGCATACCCTTTCCCTTTTTCCTTTTTAATTGTACACCACTAGGATTTTGGTTACTCGCTAGGTAATTGGCACACCTGTCTAGGGACTTGAAACACCTGCCCAGGACTTTACACCCATCCAGACCATAACCTGTAGGACTATGTACATTTTTACCATTCCATTATTTACTCAAATTATTGGTGTGGAAAATTGATCCTGTGGGTCACCCGGCGCCTACAGGGCGATTTGGCCTGATGGGTAATTGACCTGGCAGGTAATTGGCCCTAACAGGTAATTGGAACACCTAGCCGGGTACCTAGTGTTCCGGGCCCCACTGATCAGTTTCCACTTTAGTTACCTTTACCATTTTCAGTTAATCATAAATCCAGTCCATTAATTATAAACCATAGCCACAATTTCCACCAATATTCACAAATACGCATAATTATAATACATTCCAAATCATCACACATATACTCATAAATAAACATTTATCATCCATCATCATATACATTTCCAAATACTCACATTTAGGGTCACATTCCACAAATAGTATTTATGATCATTTTCCCTTATTATCACAATCCAATTTATCCGTTCACAATTCATATAATCATTTCACAATTAATCAATACTCCTTTAGTACTCAAAATTAGTTCCACATATTTTCAAATAAGCATGACACCCTTAAATAATCAATCATATCCTAACATTCAGTTCCTTTCAAATTGCACATCATAATTACCCTTTTCAAATAAGCACAAATAAATACTTTGTTATTAACAATTATAACCATAACCCATTCCAATTCAATGAACACATAAATACACACTATCCATGTTATCATTTTTCATCTCCAACCAATAATCCTAATTTAGCCATGACCAAACATACATGTAGTGCACAATAATTATTTCATCAATTGTTCAACATAATTTCACATTCAAAGTTCACATTACTTTCCCCTTTCTAATTATGATTCCTAGGTTCATTTCGATTATATTCACCATTCCCTTAATTACTATCCAAGATCCTACCCTTAAATTTCATAAACACATAACTCCTAGAAAATCACTATAACCATAGGGATACCCAATCTTAGATCAACCAATGCTCACTATAATCCACCCCCTTACCTTAAATCAAGAGAGATGGGGGAAACCTTCCAAGCCCTAGATCCTAAGCTCCTTAACTCAAGAGCCCCAAGGATTGAGTGAAAGGGAGAGATTCTTGACCTCCATGAAACAATAGAGCACAAGTGAGTAATAATTTTGTCACCCCATGACACCAAATTCGTATGCCATGGGAGAGAGGAGGGAGAAATTCGTGTGCCCTAGAGAGGGAGAGAGAGAGAGTGAAAACTTACCAATGGAGATGGATGAGGATGGGGAATGGGTCTTGAGCTTGAGGGAGAAGAGGAATGAGCTTTGCCTTGGTGGGGAGAGGTGGAGGTTCAAATGGAAGAGGAGGAGAAGAGAGGGAAGGGTGGTTTTTGTTGATGATGGTGGAAGAGTGAAGAGAATGGAGGTGGGAGGGAGTTTATGAGAGAGATGAGGCACTTTGGACGGCAAGGATTAAAAGGCCATAAAAAGATTCCCTTCGAACGGCCCAGATCGCAGCTGATACTGCATTTTTCGCTTGAGCGAAATTTATTCGCTTAAGCGAATCCAGTTCAGTAAGTTGGGGTTTTCGATCGTGCCATTTTCGCTTAAGCGAAAGCATTTTCGCTTAAGCGAAATTCTCAATTTGGGGATTTAGGGTTTGCACAAATCAGTTTCGCTTGAGCGAAACCCATTCGCTTAAGCGAATAACGTTTTGGTTGCTACTGAGTTGGTTTCGCTTGAGCGAAACCCATTCGCTTAAGCGAAAGGGTCAGGTACTGCTGATTTCATTTTCTATTTTCCTTCTATTTTCTTCCTTACTTCAAATGGCTGTAACTTCTTTGTTCACCGTTGGATCTTGCTCAAATTTTGAGACGAGCTTTCTAAAAATATAAACTTCATATCCAACGGTGGAATTCTCGTTTAGAGTTGTAAATCTTTTATTCCTAATTTTTCCTTATATTGTATGACACTTTATCATTTAACCCTCGTTTAAGGTTTGATTAAATCTCCACTTAATCTTTCCTTCACCCTCATATTCTAAGTCTATTAATATAGAACATAAACTTAGGAATTAAATCGAGGATGTTACACATAGCCATTCCATTAGCAGATCATATGCAACTACAGCTTCCGCCAGAGCGAGGGAAATAGAGATGATTAATATTCTTAATAGGCAAACCACGTTAATCGAGCAACAAGGACGTGCTATTGCCGACCTTCAACAACAGGCTATGGCAAGGATCTCTCAAAACCAACCAACCATGGACCCCCAACCAACACCAATAATTCAGCTTCCGCCACCGAATTCCCATGTTAACCCCACCACAAATGAAGATCAGAGTGATTTTCACCCTGGTCATCCTTTCACCCCACATATCATGGCGTTTCAAACCCCTCAAGGCTATTTGGGCCCTACTAATGTCCCACATTATAACGGCCTAACCGACCCGGTGGACCATATTGTCTCTTTCGAAGGGGCAATGAACTATTATAGCGGAGGGGATGAAATGAAGTGCCGGGCCTTTTCCATGACCCTCGAACCATCAATATTACGCTGGTACTCATCTCTCCCTCGGAATTCTGTTAATTCATGGGAGGAGATGAAAAGAGTATTTTTAAATAGATACACGGCTAGTTGTATTCAGCCTAGGTCGGACCACACTTTAGCAGCGGTAACCCAAAAGCAAGATGAATCCTTAAAAGATTACCTTTCACGGTTCCATACAGAGGCAAGTTCAGTCCCTCACTTGGCACCTGGTGTGGCGGTATTACTGTTCACTCAAGGTCTACAACCCGGAGATTTTAGAAAATCCCTGATTGGCAAACCTCCGAAGGATATGGCCAAGCTAAGGCAACGATCGAATAAATTCATCAATCTGGAAGAATTCCACAAAGGGCAGAAAATAAGAGAGGAAAGGCAGCGTGCCGACCCACAGGGTCAAAATAAGCAAAAACGTGACGAACGTTTTGGTGGCAGACAGGAAAGGAACGATCGAGATCGACGACTTCCTCCCCGGAATAAGTTTCAGGATTACACGCCTCTTACTGTTCCGAGGAGTCAGATTTTAAGAGAAACTATGCAAACCGACTTACGCTCGGCTCAAAGACCTCCGTCTTTGAGAAAAGGCGCACAACGTGATAGGTCGAAATATTGTGACTTCCACAAAGGTTATGGCCACACTACTGACGAATGCATATGGCTACGTGATTTGATTGAGGAAATGATCAGAGAGGGCAAGCTACAGCAGTACATCAGGGACGCAGCCGGCCGAAGGAACAGGAACAGATCTCAATCTCCAGTAAAACCTAAACGCCAGAGAAGCAGGTCGCCAGACGATCGGAATAGCGGGAAACAGAGAACCGACCCTACCCCGGTTCCCGAGTCCAACACCAATAAAAATGATTTCCTGGTTAACACTATTGCGGGAGGTTTTACCGGAGGAGGGGAGAAGAAAGCCGATAGGAAAAAGTACATCAACCAGATCTTGGCAGTCAGTCAAAAACCGATCGCCAAGAGATCAACAAAAAATATTCCCATTATTTTTGACGAGGAGGATTTGGATGGAATACTCCCAGGCCATAATGATCCCATGGTAATAACTGCTCTGATCGGAAATTATGAGGTAAAACAGGTTTTTATTGATCAAGGTAGTTCGGCGGATATGATGTTTTTCCCGTTGTTCGAAGCTTTGAGGCTCAGGGAATGTAATCTCACTCCCTTTGAAGGTGAACTGATCGGTTTTACTGGAGACACTGTTGAGCCAAAAGGTTACATTCAGCTCCCTGTAACCCTTGGGCAACAGCCTTCAACTAGGACCGAGATTGTGAAGTTTTTGGTTGTGGATTGTCCGGCAGCCTACAATGCAATTCTTGGAAGAACTTCTCTGCAGGCTTTTGGAGCGGTTGTGTCAACAGTTCATTTGGCCATGAAGTTCGTCGGAACTGATGACAGAGTAGTAACGGTGAAGGCCGAACAAGACGCAGCAAGAAAATGTTATAATGCTAGCCTAGGAAAAGTGAAGAGCAAGGATCCGAACAATCTGGAAAGAGTTTCTTTGGGTAAGGGAAATGTGAATTTGGCGGATTTGGATATGCGGGACCAATCCGACAGAAATAGACCGACCCCAAAGGGACAGTGGGAGTTCTTGACGCTATCTGACGACCCTCTCAGACAAGTGAAAATTGGTGCTGATTTGCCCACGGGCGTTAAAGAAGAATTGGCCGCTCTATTAATTGCAAATAAGGATTTGTTCGCTTGGACGTCAGCTGATATGCCTGGAATCGACCCCAATTTTATTTATCATAAGTTGAGCATCGTACCAGGGTCGAAACCAGTGGCGCAACGCAAAAGGAAAGTTAGCGCGGAAAAAGCCATGGCAATAGAAGAAAAGGTTGCTGAACTACTCCGAGCAGGCTTCATTCGGGAAATTGACTACACAGATTGGTTGGCAAACACCGTCTTAGTCAAAAAAACCCAATGGAAAATGGAGAATGTGTGTTGATTACACAGACTTGAACAAAGTCTGTCCTAAAGATCAATACCCACTCCCTGTTATTGACAAACTCGTCGACAGTTCAGCTGGTTACAAACTCTTATCGTTTATGGATTCTTACTCTGGTTACAACCAGATTCCAATGTTCCCAGCCGACCAGGACAAAACTGCATTTATCACTGACAGGGCCACTTACTGTTACAACGTTATGCCATTTGGGTTGAAGAATGCGGGAGCTACTTATCAAAGGATGATGAACAAAATTTTTCAGGGTATGATCGGTTCAAATATGGAGGTATACATAGATGACATCATCGCCAAAAGTAGACAACAAGAGAATCATGCCAAAGACCTCACAGCAATACTCGATCGGGTAAGGAAATATTCCATGAGGTTGAATCCCGAGAAGTGTGTATTTGGGGTTTCGGCCGGTTCTTTTCTTGGATTTATGTTAACCGAGAGAGGAATTGAGGCTAATCCTGATAAATGTAAAGCAATCCGTGATATGAGGAGCCCGGCAAATTTGAAAGAAGTTCAGCAACTCACGGGTCGAGTGGAAGCACTCTCTAGGTTCCTGTCCCAAGTCGCTCGAAAAGCCTTGCCATGGTACCAACTCCTCAGGAAAAATAAGGATTTCCTGTGGGATGAACACTGTGAACAAGCTTTTATTCAATTAAAAGAATATCTTTCAAGCCCACCCGTCCTCCACAGTCCTCTTCCTGGGGAGAACCTCATCCTATACATGTCAGTGGCCGAGACAACAGTCAGTTCAGTTCTGGTACGAGATGATTCAGGCACTGAGGCTCCGATCTATTATGTTAGCCGAGCACTTCAAGGATCAGAGTTGAGGTATCAGAGGCTTGAGAAACTTGCGTATTGTTTGGTCACATCAGCTCGGAGATTGAGACAGTACTTTCAGGCACATAAAATATTGGTGAGAACCGCTCAACCTATTAGACAGATTCTTCATAAACCCGACCTAGCTGGCAGAATGGTTTCATGGTCTATCGAACTTTCCGAATTCGACATTACCTATGAACCAAGAAAAGCAATGAAGTCACAAGTACTAGCGGATTTCGTTTCCGAATTTACGGATGGTCCTTCTAACAGCTCTCATAGTCTTTGATCAGTCTACGTGGATGGATCAAGTAATAGGAAAGGCGCGGGGGCTGGAGTAATCATCGAAAACCCCGAGGGACTATCCATGGAGTACTCACTAAAATTTGAGTTCCAGACGTCAAATAATCAAGCAGAATACGAGGCAGTTCTGGCAGGCCTCAAGATGGTGCGTGAGTTTGGAGCGGAACAAGTGTCGGTTTTCAGCGATTCACAACTGGTAGTTTCTCAAATCAAGGGCCAGTACTCGGCAAAGGAGCCCATTCTGCAGAAATATCTGGAAGAGGTAAAGCGAATCATCTCCAACTTTTCTGAGTTTAATATTTCCCATGTTCCGAGAGATTCAAACTCCCGAGCGGATATTCTGTCCAAGTTAGCAAGTACAAAAGGGTCGGAAAACAACAAAACTCTGATACAAGAAACTGTTCCCCAACCTAGTGTCATTTTGGCGGTCTCAATGTCTCAGTCATGGATGGACCCAATTCTCACTTACTTGCAACATGGGTTTGTCCCTCAAGATCAGTTCGAAGCTCGGAAGTTGGTGAAAAAGGTTGCCCAATACACAGTTTTAAACGGAGTCTTATACAAAAGAGGTTTTGGATCCCCCATGCTCAGATGTGTCAATCCATCCCAAGCTGAGGAAATCCTGGAGGAGATTCATGGTGGCATTTGCAGCCATCACATGGGAGGGAAGTCCTTGGCGAAAAAAATAATCAGAGCAGGCTATTTTTGGCCTACACTGCAGAAAGACGCTATGGAACATGTCAAGAAATGTACTCAATGCCAATTTCACAGTGACGTTAATCAAAAGCCTGCTGAAGAGTTACACTCTCTCGGCGCGCCTTGGCCTTTTTATCAATGGGGCATGGACATCATAGGAAAGTTTCCCACTGCTCCAGGCCAACTCAAATTTGCAGTAGTGGCAATTGATTACTTCACCAAATGGATCGAGGCAATGCCGTTAGCAACAATTTCAACTGCTCGAATCCAATCCTTCTTTGTCAAAGAGGTAATTTCTCGGTTTGGGGTACCACACGCCATAGTCACAGACAACGGATCTCAGTTTGCAGCATCTCACTTCCAACAATTAGCAGCCGACTTAAATATTACTCACTATTTTAGTTCTGTTGAACACCCACAAACAAATGGGTTAGCCGAGGCGGCCAATAGAACCATCTTAGATGGGATCAAAAAGAAGCTCGGAAATGCTGCTGGCACTTGGGCAGATAAACTTCCGAGCGTCCTGTGGTCACACAGGACTACAGTACATTCGACCACAGGAGAAACCCCTTTTCGTTTGACATACGGCTGCGACGCAGTCATCCCGATCGAAAAGCATATCCCCACCTTCAGGACACTTGAGCGTCCCTTAGAAACAAACGACCATTTGATCAGTGAAGAGCTGGTGTTGTTAGAAGAAGTCCGGAAAAATGTCGCAGCCCATGAAAGAAAAATGAAGGAACGGCAGGCTCGGGAATACAACAAAAAGGTCCGCCCAAGGAATTTCGAAGTGGGTGACTTAGTCCTCCGCCGAGCAGATATTGGCAAAGGAAATGCGGGAGTCGGAAAGCTGAAACCAAACTGGGAAGGTCCATACCGAGTGAAGGCTAAATCTAGATCTGGAGCATACAAGTTGGAGACTCTCTCGGGCACGGAAATTGGTAACACATGGAACGTGTCCAAACTCAAAGCTTATTACAGTTAAACTTCTATTTTGTTTTCACAATCTAGGATAGTTTGTTTATCATCAATTAGGGTAGTTCATTTCTTAAGTTTGAATAAAACGAAGGGTAACAACCTTCTCAGCTTAGAAACGTTTGTTAGAAATCGAGATGTTAGGGATTTGTTAGTCGATGAATAACTTCATTTTTGTATTCGCGTATCAATAAATGCATCAGTTTTTGAAAAGTCTTTTGTTTGAACATTGTGATGTGACACGCTACTCATTTGGAACGACTAGCCACCGAGCCAAATCGAGACACAACTCTTTACAAGAGTTCAGCAACGTACACATAGAACGCCCGAATCTAGGAAACTACTTTCCTTGCTTCGCGGTCCGAGGGTCCCGCTTTGGCTAAAGTCGGCGATCCAAGTTCTACTCACAATGAATTATGCAATTTAAATACCGAAGCGTAACGAACGAAATAGCTATGATATCATTATCATAAGGTGCAAAATAAGCTAACTTGTCCAAAACAGTGCTCAATACGAGCGAAAACAAACGGACATAGCTTGTTCAGCAAAAATAAATGCAAGATAAAGAAAATTGTTCAGTAATGCAAGGAAAGCATCAAGTTAAAATGCTCGGAATACATTGAGCAAACAACAGAGTGATAGAACAGCAATGGGATGGAACATCATTCTTCAACATCGGATAAAGCAACTTGAGAATCATCAAAATCTGGTGCCTCGGTCAACTCCTCAAGAGGATTAGAAAGATCCTCAGCTTGAAGATCCACCTCCGTCTTGGAAGCAATGTCAATCAATTTCCCATTTTGAACGGTATGATATGGATGAGCCCCAACCACCCTAAATTCCAATTCAGGGTTCAAAAATTGAATTTGCTGAATGGCCGAAACAAAGGCGTCATCAACCGCTTTGCTCCAATTGTAAAAGTTGGTTTCTGCCTTATTTTTATGAGTAAGGGCTTTCTCCTTCCACTTTTGAGCAATGACGACAGACTTCTCAACCTCAGACTTTGATTCATTCAGCTTCTGTTGAAACATTCGAGCCTCTTTCTTCATGTTTTCCTCAACCTCTTTCTTCTTAACCTCAGCAGTCTTCAGTAAAACCTTCAAAGAATCTCTTTCTTTGACCAACTCCCCCTTATCAGCCTTCAGGTTTTCCAGCTCGTTTTTCACTCGGATCAGCTCATCCGAGAGACTGGCTTCTTGAGCAGCCGAAAGATCCCGAGCTTCCCTTTGTTTGTCGTTATAGCCAGTGAAAAGACCATCAGGATTTTTGGCCAAGAAATAAGCAAGGTTGGCCCCCCCTGAGGAGATACTTAGCAAGTGTCATGTTGCAACGTGACCACTCGTCAGTATTCAGTGTTCCAAAACGAGTGCAATCCGATTCGGGGCAGATGTACCTCCCAAATCTTTCATCAAATTGCACATCCCATATGGATGTGTCAGGAGGATTCTCGGCAGAAGTTGGAGCAGCAGCTTGGTCGGGCACTTGGTCCCTCAGTCCTTGGGTTTACGTCTTCGGTTACTTTTTCCTTTCCTTTGTCCACTCGTCGGCGTCGCTGAAGGGGTTGATGAGGAGAAGTTGATTGAGCTTGACCACCAGGGGCTATAGAAACAGTAGAAGCGACAGCAACTGTATCGGCGGCTGGCCGAGGAGAAGCCCTGGCAGCCGAGGCAGAAGGAGTTGGGCTAGAAGTAATCAAGCTTGGAGTACTCAGATTTGAGGATCCAAAAGTGGCGGGAGTTTTTCTCTTCTTACCACCTTGACCTTCAACCAGAGCTGCCAGGCGAGCCGCCATGTTTTCTGCAAACAAAACATATAGACGTTAGAGCCGATGAAACCACAAATTCAAAGAAAAACAAAACCAATAGATATAAGAGCCGATCAAACCACAAAATTGAAAAGCAAAATAAATACACTATACCAAGCTCCGTTTTAACTTCAGAAGAAGGGATGTTCACAATATCCCTCGTCTCTATCATCCCATTCTTCTGCAAGTAAATTTCAACCGACCGACAAACCTCCTTTTCAAATTCAGCAAGTTCCTTCCAGTTAGAAGAGTAGGAAGCGATTGATCGATTAAAGAAACTGGCGCTCCATTGAAGAGGAAACAACGGAAGTGGCCGTCTTTCCCCAGGTCGGGTAAACCAGCAGACCCCAGTACCATTAAAGTTATACTTAAAGAAAAAAGGTTTGAATCCCTTCCAGGACTCAGAGTATTTGGTAAATAAAGCATATCCTCTGCGAGACTTCAAAGAAACCCAGGGTTTCTTAGCCGAACCTTTCTCAAATGAATTACACTGTGGAGCAAAAAGATAGAAAAAGATACGAAGATTACAAGCCCAATTCATGGCTGAGCAAACCTGTTCGAAAACCTTCACGAACGCCCATGCGTTCGGATGCAGCTGAGTAGGGGCCACCCTTAGGAAATTCAGAACCCCCATCTCAAAATCAGTAAAAGGCAGCCTTATACCAAGCCGAGTGATCACCTCTTCGTAAAAATAAAAGCCTGTACTACCCTCAGGAATCTTGGTGCAGACTCTCTCATTCTCACTCACCGGAGTAATGGAGTACAAATTCCCTGTGTTATCTCCTAGACATGGCAAAATTATGGCTCGTGTTTTGTCTAGTGATTGATGTGTCTTAAGATCTGATTGAGTGCCAAGAACCTCTCGGTCCACCCAGTCGTATTCAGCTGAATCTGGTGGAAGAGGGTACAAGTCGGGATTAGTATCACACTTTCTCTTCATACCTGAGGAAAAGGGGACACACTTGGAGTCAGAACCACAAAAACTTGATCAAATACTTACGGTCGTTTTGGGAACACCTCCCTTTTTGGGCAGAATTTCCCAAAACCGATTGAGATGTCTAATACCTCTATGAAGCCTCCTTAACCTCCTTTGTTCTACCGTTTCGGCGATCCTATACTGAATCACACCTTGCCTGAACTCCCTCAAAGTCCGAGGGAAATGCATGGCTATCGGTTTAACACAAACTTCGGGGTTCCCTCCCTTATGTGTTCTTGGCACATCAGAGTTTACAGATTCCTCACTCATGACAAACGGCGCTCCAGTACCAACCCTAAGAAGTTAAGTGTAGAAAAGCGTAAAGCAAACCTAAGAAATTCTACAGCGATCACTCAATAGACGGTAAAGCGGATAAAGAAGTTTGAGGGGCAAGTGAGGTATCATAGCAACAACAACAAAACGATTTAGGGCTTTCACTGAACTCATAAAGTAAACCCCACAATCCAGAAAAGCCAAAAATAGCACCCTAAAAACCCAGAAAGAATGACATCCTCAAGACCCAGAAAAAATAACACTCGCAAAACCAAGAAAACCCAAAAAACCCAGAAATGTGTAAAGTTTTTCAAAACCAGAAAATTAAGTAAACCCAGGAAAATACAAAGGCGATAACACGCCTTACACGAAAATCAGAGTAAGGAAAAACAGCAATAAAGCATAAAAAGCAAAATCCAGAGGAGTGCAGTAAAGAAGTAATAACGATCGCATGCAAGAACAAGGAATAGCAAAAATAGAAATACTTTGAAAGAGAAGGTTCAGTTACCTGGTGATAGTAAAGGGTCAGGAAGAACAGCGAAGATTGAGATATGAAAGGCTAAAAGAAGTGCAGAAGAAACGTCAATCAAGACTCTGGCAAGAAGCGGTGCAAGGAAGAAGATTTTGTGCAGTTTCGTTTCTGGTTTCCAATTTCTCAGGAGAACGTACGATGAAGAAAGAGAAGAAATGAGTAAGTGAGAAACCGCCCTTTGATTTTCCTTTAACTTCCCTCCACTATCTCAAAAAGTTTGGGCTTTAGATGAAAAAAGCCCATTTGGCGCTTGAAAAGCTAGTACGTGGCACCTCTGATGGGTTTGAAATCATAATGGTACGATTCCCGATAAAATTAAAGACACGTGTACACTCAGGAAAAAATGGAAGGTCACTCCAAGGTCAATCAAGCGACAGCCTTGATCGAATCACAGTAAGGCTCGGATTTCCTCCTCAAATCATTGAAGAATTCAGTCGAAAAACAATTCGTTCGTCTCATAAGCTCGGCAGGACTCGAATCATCCAACCGAGCTTGGGGGGCTTATGTAGTGGACCTGTAGTAAACCGAGCGAATAACCGACCGTATCCTCATTACTCTAGTTAATATGACACTGAAGCAGGGCTTTCGGTCGGAAACATACACCGAGTAAACTGGGAACCTAACGAGAAGTTACATGCCAATGAGATTAACCCCGAGCACAGGATTCTCATCCTTATCCTTATCACTAACAGTCTCATCGCGCTTAACTGCTTCCCCTGGATTCCCACGACTCTTGGTAAGATAAAAACCGTATTGGATGAAGTCTATCGCTTACAAGATTAACGGATATGATCTTATCATATCCTCTACGAATCCTATTTGAGCTCTTCCTCTTCAGAAGCCTTATCAGAACGGCCCATGGCATACAGGTAATCCCCTATAAGAACCACCATGCTATAGGGGCTAAGGTACGTCTTCTCATCCCTAAGTTGACACCAGCACACACGTTGTTGACTAGGGAGAACCTGATTATCCCAACTGGATATTCAGAAATCCTATAAAGTCCTACATTAATATCTTGATTGAGATCATTCTTCAAGGCTCTTCCATAGCTTTAAGGTTGATCTTGGTTAAGGACACGACAGTTAGGGCCGGCGGCCCTTTGTTTAGAGAAGAAGGAGTTGGGGGGGGGGGGGGGTTTGATCGAACCCCCAACCTCTTTTATTATTTATTATTTTTTTTTCTTTTTTTTTATTATTACATTATCATTATTATTATTATTAGGATTATTACTATTATTATTATTATATTTTTTTTCTTTTTCTTTTTATTTATTATTATTATTATTTTTTTATTTATTATTACTTGTGTTAGTATGATTTAAAACACTAATACTATTTTTCTTTATTTGTTTATTGTAAATCTCACAAAATACTAATAATAAAATGTAAGCATTTAGTAAGTACTTATATGAAATTATAAAGTTAAAAATCTTAAAATCCTTAAAACAAGTTCAACATTTAAAATGTCAAAATATAATAAAGTATAGAAAGTATGCTTTTCAAATAGTATAATTATTTTTAATATTTTAATTGAACTAATTACTTAGCCATATCAATAATCAATTAGTTAGTGCTATTTTTCTTTTTATTACTCTTATTATGTTTGGAATTAAAAATGGGGATGTTACAATTCTCCCCCACTTACAAGAATTTCGTCCCCGAAATTCGGATTACTTCGTAACGCGGAGAACCATCCAGCTAATGGGGTTCCTGCCGATTCTATTTTCTCGCTTCCGATGTGTTTAGGTCCATTCTTCTTAGTATTGTCATGTCTGTCTTCGGACACTATGTATCTCCTCTATCGCGACAAGATTCACCATTTCCTTATTATGAAAGTTCCATCTCCCATTCTTTGGGTTGAAATCCTCCCCCATTAAACTTTAAGATGGTAGTTGCCAATAATTCTAGTAGCTACCGACTTTAAGATGGTAGTCTCGTAGCACGTCACTATTAAACTTTTTTCTCAAATAACAAATTACATTAACATAATATAATGGAAATTATGGTGCCATTTAACAAATGTCACCTAGTTGCACAATTTGCAAAATAACTCTCAATCGGCTAAAAATACAATATCACAACTTTCAACTATCTTCAAAACTATACTCTTCAAATATCACAATTATAGGTTGGTTTTTCATAATTATATGCTTCAAATCTCACAATTATAAGTTGGCTTTTCCAAACACAGCTAGTGAAGGCTATTATACTGATTTCTCTTTATTTCATACACAACTTAAGCAAGTCTAACTATATAACTCTTAAAAAAATCAATCAAATAAACCTCACAAATTAACCCATGTATGTTTGAAAACATTTATTTTTATTTTAACTTAGAATATTAGTAATTCATATATAGATCATATAAACCATATGTAATAGTTGTTTCTGTAAAATCAAATCTCTGATTAAGGTGGATTAATTGTGATGATGACAATGTAATTAAATTATGGACTTAATTTGAAGAATGCAAGCCCAACAATAAAGAAGATCAAGTATTTAGTTTAATTATTCATTCTCATTTATTCTTATTGTATTTTATTTTATTTATGAGAGTGGGTAGTTTAGGTTTTTATTCTCACATAAGGCCAAATAATGATCATGCATGAAAGGTTGAGATTAAAACCAATTAGACTTGAGAAGAGAATTGAAAACAATGTTAGAAAAACTTAATTTTTCCAACATTGAGCAATTCACTCGAGTGATTCTCAATTCACTCGAGTGATTTATGAATTTTCAGTAATATAGTCGTTGGATAAAGTAAAAAGGCAACACTATCAGAGTTGACTAAAACACTCGAGTGTTTTCAAAAAGACTCGAGTGATTTAGGCCTGTCAGCAAATTTTTTAAACGTTAGAAGAGGACAAAAAGGGAGAATAACTTGGTTTTTGCTTCCTTTTTGTCCCCTTACTCATATTTTGAAGAGTGGCCATTATCCAAGTAGAACAAGCTTACACTCTTTCATTGATTCTCTCTCTCTCAAGTGTTAAAATCATTTTCTCTCTCTAAACTCAACCAAGCATTCATCTTTATTATTTGTCTTAGTAAGTTAAGAGAGTGTGCTTCATTTGTAAGAGAATTATTTGTTGTAAAATTCTCAAACACTCAAACACTTTAGCTTGTTTAGAAAATCTTGGTGAGGTATCCAAGTACTTGGTGAGGTATCCAAGTTCTCAAGCCTTGGGAGGTTCTCAAGCACAAAGACTAAGAGGATTCTTAGCTTGGTGGGCTCTTGGAGGTTCCAAGGAGCTTAAGAAGAAGGGACTCTTCATCACCAAATCAAGTTGGGGTAGAAATTCCAAGAGTTTGGTACACTCTTGAAAAGGGTTAGGATTGAGTGAGGAATCTCAATTTATCCTTGTAATTTCTAACAATTTGATCACTAGTAGAAACTCCTAAGTTGATTAGGGGGACTGGATTAGCACTCTAGATTGAGTGTGAACCAGGATAAAATTGGTGTTGTCTCTCTCTTTTATAGCTTTCTTAGTTTTCAAGTAAAACCAAAACCCTAAGTTCTCTAGAAAGGGGCTTTTATAATTCTAGTAGCAATTGGTTGCAATTAACTTGTTTTCAACTTGTTTTAACTTAGTTTAATTGCCCTCTACTTTGATTTATATCTGCCCTGGATTAGTCTTTAAGAAATTGAATCATTTTGCTAAATTTCTCTGAAACTGCTCCTTTCTGTTCTGCATAAAACACTCGAGTATTTCGTAGCATTTCACTCGAGTGTTCTTCATTTCACTCGAGTGTTCTTCATTTTCACTCGAGTAAATTGCCCAGTTTCAGAAAAACAAACTTTTGATCGATTATCTTTTAATTGCACCGAAAATTAGTCATTGTTGCTTCCATATTACTATTCACCCCCCTCTAGTAATTGCTAAGCCCGCTTGTTGGTTTCCAATAGTTTCCTGGGTTGCATGAGTACGGGTACGGTACCGGTACCCGGTACGGGTACGGATACGGGGTACGACAATTTCTAAAAAACTAGGGTACGGGTACGTTTATATATATATAATTTATTTTATTAATATAATTATATTTATATTTTAAAAAATGGAAAAAATAAAATCAGTAAGGTAAAAATAAGTTAAAATTAATAATAAACACTTAAAAATTATTTTGATGTAAAAAAGAAAATATTAAGTTCAAATTAATAATAAACACTTAAAAACTAAAGATTTTCCAAATAGAGTTAGCTTACTAGTTACTAACAACATTACCATATTTAAAGAACAAGCTTACTCAATCAGTCAATTAAAGATGTAGCAAATCAGTATTATACTGAAAAAATAAACTGAAAAAATAATTGTATGATACTATGAAAAAAAAAGAACAAGCTTACGAAATCAGTATGATACTATGAAAAAAACTGAAAAATTACAAGATGCAGCAAATCTCATTAGATGCTGCAAATGAAATCATAACTTTCCAAGATGCAACAAATCTCATTAGAAAAATAAGTAATAGAGTAGAAGTATTTTATCTCTGTAACATGAGTATGACAGGTTCGAGCAGTACGGCGACAGCAGCGAGTAGCACGGCGACGGGTTCGAGCAACATGGCAACGGCAACGAGCGAGCAACGAGCAGCACGGCGAGCGAACGACAGCTGACAGTAGAGATAGAGAGAGGAGGCAGAGAGGGTGCCTTGAGAGATAGAGAGGAGGCAGAGAGGGTGCTTTGAGAGATAGAGAGGAGACAGAGAGGGTTTGCTTCAAAACTCAACCTAGGATAAGATTAAGATGTCTAAGGCTGGGAATTAAAAAAAAAGAAATAATAAATAAAATTTTTCAATTTTAGTGGTGTTGTGTCGTAACCAATTGGTGGGTACCGTACCCACCCTGTACCCCGGCGTACCCAAATATGTACCCAAGTTTTTTTTTTCTTTTTTTTGTTCGGGTACGTACCCACGTATCCAGTACGTACCCAGGCATACCCAAGGCGTATCCGTACCCAAAAAGTACCCGGTACGTGTACGCTTCCTAAAATGGTATACCCATGCTACCCATGCTGCAGAGGTTGTTTCATTATTCAACGTGCACTTTAACATACATTTTGTCTTTCAATCATGCTACTCCTCTTATCCCACCGTTGCTCATAATATTATGTAGGATGTTGTTAGAAAGCATATTTTAGACCTAAGATGCCAAACAAAACAGTTTGATGATAATTTAATTTTGAATGAAACAAATAGAAATTCTCTCACAAGTTACCTATAAAAATGTCAGTTTTTTTTTAAAGGGGGATGGGAGAGAAAGTTTGAACTCGAGCTTGCTAGCTCTTATGTCCTATAGCTCTATCAGTTGAACGCAAGTTGAACTTGTAGAAACAAATGAAGCCATTTCAAAACTACAAGTTGTCACATTAGGAATGCAATTTTCCCAATTTCTTTCAAACTCAAAACTACAAGTTGTCAGATTAGGAATGCAATTTTCCCAATTTCTCTTTCAAACTCAATCACCTCGCTGGATAACACTACCACCTATCCCATTGCAGGCTATGACAATATCAGCTTGTTCCATTGCTACCACTAATGTCATCATGCAGATAACCACATATTTGGTATTCTACCAGGAAAATTTAGTCCTAAAATAGTCATACATGATAGCCAGTCGAACTTTACATGAAGTTGCTCACCTAGGAACCAACTATGTTTCATGGGTGTACTCAAGAATTTTTCAGAGAATTGTTGTACGTTGCATATGAAAACAAAGCAAGCAATAACTGAATTATAATCGATTTGAATTCAGTTTGTCTCAAAACTAATTACATTTCTCCATATTCTAGCACGTAATAGTGGAGACTGAAGCTTGCACAACATTACAGCTGGCATTGCAGCCAGAAGGTGGAAATATGAAGTGGGAAAGGAGAAAATCTTTGGGGCCTCGTTGCAGAAAAACCAAAATGGCCAGAGAAAGTTAGGGGAATGGGAAAATTATTCCTTTATGACATGTGTAACCTACTGCGAGGAATCTACGTGTACATAAAAACTAGCCGCCACTATCAGATAGCATAAAACAAGCATTAGTCCTTTGAAGTAGTTAGCAGTTCCTTCCTGCAAATGCATAATAAATATATCATAATGTCAGACTTTTCAAGTTACCGTGCGTCATAGTTGACATGTTTTACAGTTTTATGCTCCTAATACCATACAATGTTGGACTAAATTTATTTTTGATTATTTCAACTTTGAATACAAACCTGTAACATTAAGGCAACAACTATAACAGTTAGAAATAGTGCTGCAGTCTCAAAAAGTTGAAAGTTTAAGTCCATAGGAATCCCAATAATCCAGGCAATAACCACACAAAATGGTATCTGCATAATGAAAAGAAAAATATGAAGGAAGCAAATAAGTCAGAATATAAAAAAGGTAACTAAAGCTGAAAAATTATACAGCAATACACATTCATAGAAAACTGGTATAGCAAGACACAAAATATGGAGACGACAGATGAGAAAAATATAACTTTTGTCATCAGTTCCTTATAGAGAACTGAGTGAAAGAATATCGTAATTATGCTATTTATTTACTTCAATTCTACTATTTTTTTTACAAGTTAAACCTAGTGAATTTTGCTTTTTCATTCAGACATCATGCCAATCTTTCAGCACATTCTACTCCACCAAAAATATGTACTATTAAAATTCTACGTCAGGGATACCACCTAAATACATGCAGGCTTACATACATATAGCACACATGCAGATACGCATAACATGAACTTGCACGAAAAGTGAAATTAGAGAAAGCATTGGCCAAATACTAAACCAAAATAATTCAAGATAGCAATTCAATCTCATCAAACATAATATAATACTTACCAGAAACATGGATATCTGTGTGGATGACCCTATTGCTACTCCCAAGGAAATGTCCTATACAATGAATAAAAGTTATTAGTGTATATATCTATAAAAAAAATTTAAAAGAGTTCAAGAACTGCTTTAAGCTCACTAGTTTATCCTTCATCGCAAACATGATAGCGCTGCCATGTTCTGCCGCATTTCCCACCAATGGAAGCAATATGACACTAATAAAAGCAACGGGAATTTTCCAGGAAGTAGATGCTCCCTGTAAAACAGTTGATAAAAAATGAAAGATTTATATCCAAAAAAAAAAAAAAACGTCTAAAGTTTTAACAAGAATACTACCGAAATTCAAATAAACAAGCATTCAGTGATATCTTTGACAAGGCATATTTCTTGTAAGAAGAACATAATCGCATTTCATTTAAGCAAAAGCATAGCAACAACTTAAAATGACCTCATATGGCTAAACATAAAGACACAGATCCAGGAAGAAGATAAACCACTTAGATGGATTAAGGACAAAATCAAGATTAACTAGTGAACAGAAATAACTTAAGTCCATAAACATCTCATCAACAAATAATGACTAAGCATCTAATGGTAACAAATGTGGACCATCCTCATTCTCATTGTTAATGATGAAACAAAAACTCGGGGCTTGCCAAGCCAGTATTAGCAAACTTATATAAACATATAAAAATGGTATACTATGTAGTGAAGATATTATCAGTCATTTAGTTAAACTCTCGAGTATTTGAATTCCTCTACCTTCAAACAATATAATTTGAAAAGTCTACTTCTTGGTAGAAAGAAAACGGTTAGATACAATTTCGAACAGCTGACTGCTACTTTGCTTCACACTTTTAAGTTTGAAAGCTTTCATCATATTAGTTATAGAGGAAACAGTGAACATTATTTACCTCTATAGCGCCAACCAAATATTCGGACAAGATTGATATCCAAGCAGTCAAAACTGAAAGCCAGATTACTGATTCCCATTTAGAAATATCTGCCGACTCATCATTGATTGAGATGTTTCCACTTTGAACCTCGTCCTGAATTGACACCAGGTTACCACAACTTGGTGAGAGAACATGTATTGTCAATCATGTACAGGAAATACCGAAAGATAATAAAATTGAACAGAAAAATCGATGAAGCCTTACCTTATCCCAATACTGAACATCAATTAAAACTCATACCAGAAATTTATTATTGAGTTGCAAAAGAGTGAATCATCCAGCTATATTTGTTCACTCTTAAGCAATAATCAATTACTCTGCTTAAAAATAAGGGGAAAAACTTCTCCAGCTAGTGACTCATCCACCTAAATTTGTTCACTCCTACAGCTAATGCCCAGGGCAAGCGTGATAAACTAAGTACTTATATTTCTACAACTTTTTCTCTTGCATCTACTTGTTTTTCTTTCTTTCTCTTTCTTCCTATCTGTACCGTTCCAATATTGATGAAACACCACGATGTGTTTGGTGGTTGTTGCAGCTGGCGAGGGTGACCCCGGTCATACATATCCCTAGTAAAAAGGGAATCAAGCCACACGTAGTTCTTAAGAGTAGGGTTTAGAGAATATACCTTAGCCCCTATAGCATGGTGGTAGTTATAGGGGAAGTTGTTGTGTACATGTGGGCCTGTATGGGCCTGTTAGGAAGAATTGTTTGTGTAGGACTAGGAAAGGTACCGTTTAGATAGCCTTTCTAGAACCTGTAACAGATAAACACAGTAGTTATCCCTTGTGTCTCAAGCTGTACGGAATTATAGGAGGAAATCTAGGGCAATGCGACTGTAGCTGTAGCTGGTAAGATACGGCTGTTGGTAGCCTGTCCATAGCTGTAGTCCAGTGGCTCGTAAAACGTTGAAGAGTTCCTAGCTCGGTTATTGGGAAATGACCATGCGTTGGTCGGCAAGTATCAAACGATGAGTCTGGGTTGTCGCTGTTCGGCGTACGGTCGGTTAAGATGGGGTAGGTCGGACCGAGGATAGGTCCACTACACTATCACATCAAACAATTGATCATTTCTCTCTCTTCTCTTCCTATCTCTCTCTCCACTACACCTCCTACACCTAAAAATACAAGGCATAGGAGTAACATTTTCCTTTTCATAACATTTTCACAAAAAAATATGAAGCAATCTTAAAGGTCAATACAGAGCGCACTCCCTAAACTGAGCAGAAATGCCAGACATATATTGGAACATAACAAACATAGCATGTCATACAAAAGGAAGTCAAAGACAAATGACACGATAAACGAGAATCAGAAAGGAAATCATATGATGTTATGCTGTATTATATGTTTATGCAATCTCTATCCTCATATATTAGACTTGCATTATCTCAGTCTAGAAGTTACTCTTAAAAGATATAAAATCATGCCTCGCAGAAAATTAAGATTCACATGATTTTGCTGTCTGTCACCAGCAGTTCATGTGTTGTAAGTTACTATTCAGAAGTCATAACAAAATTATGATTACTGAAGAGCAAGCCAATCAATTGTATCACATGACATACCAAAAAGCATAAAGAATCTTGACACAGCTGATATACGAAAATCAATATGCACAAATATAACTAAGAATCAAAAGTCAGACAAGATACTACACTGCAAACCTCATTCACAGAAGCATAAAGACTTCTTTGACTTTTTAGCTGGAAAAATAGGTAAGCAGCATAGGCCACAAGCATGACACAGCTGCTGAATCTTGAAAGCACCAACTCTGACTTCCCAAAATGAACCTCAGAGTGTGTGTAATGAAGAACAGCAGGAAAAAGTAATCCCATGACTGCCATCAGCAACAATCCTGAGTTCACAGTAGCAGCTGCCTGCATGCTAATTTGAATCAGCTAAAGGTTATACAAAACAAGAATCAGGAACATAATCAAAGAGGCAGAAACTAATGTGTCTACCTTGTTAAACACTTGTTCCTTCTTATGAAAAACAATCCCACCACTTAAGAATGCACACCCAAGTACCAGCAACATATTTGACAAAATTGAGCCCAACAAAGAAAGCTGGACAACTCGTGTCATTCCACTTTTCAATGCATATAATGAGATTATCAATTCTGTTGCATTACCAAATGTAGCATTTAAGAGACCCCCAACTGCAAGATACAGTAGAATAAAATGAGAAATAAACAACCTGAAGATGAACCACTTAGAATCTTTTAAATAACACATGCAAAAATTAAATTAAATCAATATTCCATCACAAGCATGAATGTCATTTCGTCCTGCTCATAGTAGCCATTGTCGGCATCTTCTATATGTGAAAAGCGTAAAGGTCCTCTTCATAGTTGCTATACATTGTAACTAATAGAGATAGCACTTCTAGTAGTTTAGGTCTTTGCCCCAGGTACAGCCCGCTCTCTTTCCTTCCCCTCTGGCCTGGGACAGTTCCAATCACAAGATCAGTTTAAGGCTTGAAGCTCAAGATCAGCCTTCATTCCCTTGTCGATATTGCAAATGGAACAGATGTGGCACCAGGTGTTCAAAAGGGAAGAGGGACAGTGGACTTGAACATCAAGCTCTAGGTTGATCTTGTCTAGGGTTTTGAGTTAATTTGAAATGGAGCTTTAATTTGGATGTCATGATGTTTCTCTGTTTATGTGTGTAATGGGTAGAGGACTTTGCATTTTCAATGCAGCCTAACTGGCTATGGATTTCTAAGGAGAATGAGGATGGTTCTGGCCATGTTGATGTTAGGAGCAGTGGCGGCGGTGCTAGGTTACGCAAATGTCAATTGTATGAGAAGGCTACCTTTTAAAGGCTGAAAAATAAAATAAAATTATTACATTTAAGTATTAAATTGTCAAAAGTTTCAAGGGTGGCCGAGGCCTCCCTTCTCACCAATGATGGGCCGCCTTTGTCAGAGAGGTTTCTCTTTGGTGCTCAAACAGGCCAGTGGGGAAGAAGGAGACAAGAGTGGACCACGACTGAATGAGAGGCCCAGTACATTAAAATCCACAAACTTGTAGAAGGGCTATCTCTCTATAAATAGAAAGTTAGAAACCCATAGCAGCTATGAAGAGAAGTTTACGAATAAAATATCTACGATGGCTGCAATGGGCAACGACAAATCTGATGTCACAACAATCTGAGACTGAAGTGAGTAAACTGGAATTAATATTTTCAAATGAAATATAGCACGTAAAATCAGTGATAATTGAATTTAACAGAGACTTCTCCAAATAATCAGTTACCAAGACAAATATACATGACATCTGCCTAAACTGCTATAAAAAGAACAAATAACATATTACATTACATTCAATATATGTTTATTTCAGCATCTGTTTTAGGTGGCTGATTTAAAAGGATAGATTTGAAATAATGCTATTTATGGGATAATATTATTACGTTACCAGTATCTCCAGTGTAAAATGCCAATTGCCTATATTATAAGACAAAGAAAAAAAGTAACATTAGAAACCAAATAAAGTGAAAATATTTTAAGAAAAACTTAATATAGAATACATGTAACATTACTCTGTGGCATAACCTAATCGCTCTGCTAGAGGCATTATACCCAATAAACTCATAGCGAAGACCCAACCCTGCAGCCCACCTTAACAAATCAGTTCAAGAGGTTTTAACGGAAAATACAGGAATGTTAAGAATTGTATGAACTACAACTCACATGATGATCAGTCAACTTCTCTACAAGAATTGCAAGAGGCCCAAAAGGCATAAGCAAGTTGAGCCTGTTAGAGAAAACTACAAGTCGTATGCTCTTGAAAATAATACCCACCAACATTTCATTATGAGTGGCCTGCAATTCTCTGGAATGTGATCCGTGTACATCTGCCAGAGTAGATTCTGGCGACTGGTGAAAAGTTATATCAGGGCCAAAGGGAACTTCGTCCTCAGGCTTGTGCATTCCTCTTCCATTTGGAGAGTGCATCTGTGACAGACAATGGACATCCACAAATTTTCAGATGACTCATTCACAGACTCCTGCATTCTACCACTATGTTTACATGACAAGAATTTCCAACAACACGTTAATTTGGCAACTGACTTTTACTTGTGGAGAGGAGATTCTCTACATCTCAGTGTCCATTTCGCTCAACTGATAGTCATCATTTTTTAAACAAAATACAATTCAATATTTTAACATACAGGTAAATTATTTAAGGACTGAGATATTGTCCATTCCCTAAAGAAGTGCAAACGATCTGGACTCTACTTTTACACCATTTTCAAAATGCTTGGTAGGAAACATTTAACTCATATAGTCATACAAGAATATAAGATATAAAGAGGCTAACTTTTTTTTTTTTATCAGCAAAAAATAAGCAGTTTTTATAAGAGAAATGTTGGCTTGTGAATTATAGTAAAAGGACTTCCATGTCAAATGCAATAATGTTTAATTATCATTTTAGCCTCTTTTTCCTCACCCTAAAGGCCAAGAAAAGGCTAAAATGATAATCAAACATTAATGCATTTGACATTTAGGTCCTTTTACTATACTAATTCACAAACCATCATTTCTCTTATATAAAAACAATGCATATTTCCCACACAGTTGATAAGCATTGCCGCATGAGTTGTGCAACTGCCATATAGAAAATGCATTAATCAAGGTCTTACAAGGTTTAATAAAACAGAACATTCACAAATGCCCACAAACTTTGGAAAATCCCAAACACATAATTAAAATAAAATTAAAAAACCCCAATTTTTTTTAAAGTTCCCAAAAATGTAATCCCTTCCATCCATAATATAAGATCTTTTCAAAGAAATTCAAATCCAGTAGGAAAGTTGGTTAATTTTTTCAATGATATAAAAAATATGAATATTTGATATGTTTTTTCAAAACTTTATTGAAATTCTATTAATTGTTGAGTAAACAAAAAAAATACTGTAATTAATTGCCGTTAAAAATTGGAATGAAATCTTATATACAGCATCAACCTAAAATCTTCCAAAGGGTAAGGAGTGAGGGAGTATAGAAAAAAAATAATAATTACAGAGGCATCAACAGAATGGTAAAAAGAACAGACCTTGCCAGTCAAAGACAAGTCATCTAAGGATCCGGATGCACTGCAATGCAGAGACTGAATATTAGGAGGAAAATAATATCTATGTTAAAAATTATAACTTAAAAAAGAAAAGGACACTAAATTTTAAAATAGAAGGTTAGGGACAAATATGTACTGACATCAGATTTGGTTTCACTTCAACTCTAGTCTCCATTCTTGCTTTTAGATCAGATGGGTACTAATTAACAAAAACGCTGAAAATTTGTGAACTTCATTATTATATTTGCTTTTTTTGGGGTGAGAGAAGTTAACGGGTGAAGGAAAATATTGTGGTTATGTTTCGGTTTGTAGTGGGTTCGGTTCGTTAAAGCATTATTAGAAGGAAGGAGGGTTGATCTTCTCATGGAGTATGCACCCGTTTTTGTACTTTATTCTACGGTTACTGTATTTGCCCAAGCAAATATTTTTTTATGCCCCGTGCAAAATTATTTAGGGCAATGTAACTGCACTGCTTGCAGTTTATTCCAAGCTCGGTTGTTGTTACCGCATGTTTTGATTTTTCGAAGGAGAAAAATTTGAGGCTTTTTTATGAAATTAGTCCCTATAAATATTGGTTGTTCTGAAATGAGTCCTCAAACTTTATTTTTTTTCGTTTTGGTCCCCAAACATTATTTACGTTTCGAAGTTGGTCCCTGTAAATATTGTTCATTCTGAAATGAGTCCCTAAACATTTTTTGTTTTTTTCGTTTTGGTCCCCAAATCGATAACGTAAAAAGTGTTTGGGGACCAAAACGAAAAAAAATAAAGTTTAGGGACTCATTTCAGAACGACCAATATTTACAGGGACCAATTTCATAAAAAAAAACAAAATTTGATGTCATTGTCAGGAATGGAGGTTTCACACACTTTTTTTTTTTTAAAGTAGTATGTCATATTGGTCCATGATTTGTAGGTAATGTGATCAATTTAGTTTTTGAGATTTTCAAAATTTTAAATAGATATCTAAGATATCAGTCATATTATTTCTTGACGTTAATGACCATCAGTAGCCCTTAACATGAACTAACGAAATGGCCAAAACGATATCTTTTTCGCAAAAAAAATGAACAAAAACCGTTAAGTATCCATCAAATTAATCCCTAAGATTGTTGAAACTTGTCAAATTTGTTTCTAACTTTATGAACCATTAACGTTAGTGACTATTATGATTGATGTTTTCCTATTTTAGAGACTAATTTGGAATTTTGATAATCTTAGTGACTAATTTGACTGGTGTACACAAAGTCAAGACCAATATGACGTATTACTCATTTTTTTCTTAAATACATTTTTCTTCCAAAGTTAATGACTTTTGGTTTTAATTTTTTTTTAAATCCTTAAATGATCTAAATTTTGTTTTCACTCTTTAGTGATGAAGTTTGTAACAACCTAGAGTTATAACCATTATTTTATTTCCGAAAATACTGACGATTTTTTTTAAGATAACAAGTATAAGTCATTACTAATCTACTTTTGCCAAAAACACATACACACCACATGTCTAAAAATAATATACATCATATTACATTATCATTTCAAAACATTTTAAGTTTTATAACAACAATAGCAGCAGTAGCAACAACGAACTTAAAACAAACTCTGAGCTATTATACTATATTACATTATATTACAAAAAAAACATATAATAATTTAGAGCGTGGTTCCAACTCCATAAAAGCTAAAAACATAAAGGGTCAAGGGTTCTCTAGGAATACTGTCATGCGCTCTCCACCAAGCTAAGTCATTCTCGACTTGGTCGTTAGTGCCCCACTGGCTACCAATCGAATTTTCTAAAGGACCCTCCTCAGCCACTGGGCTCTCCCCTTCCATCGGGTCCTCTTCCTCTTTGGGGTCTTTCTTCTCGTCCTCGCCTTCAGCAGCCTGTGCCGGACTACTTGGCACATACTCTAGGGTCGCAAACCTGACCCTACGAGACGTGCCAGGACGAGAAGGGACCTCACACTCAATCCTCTTATTATTGGGAGGAGGAATCGCTGAGAGTGAACACGTGCGATTACGTCCGGGTGGTGGTGGAGGAGATCTATGACGATAGGTGAAAGCAGGTGGAACGTGCATGACATATACCATGGGAAACCTTGCCCTGCGAGGACGCATCCGGGAAAGTGTT
Source organism: Crotalaria pallida (assembly GCA_037953625.1). Lineage (NCBI taxonomy): Eukaryota > Viridiplantae > Streptophyta > Magnoliopsida > Fabales > Fabaceae > Crotalaria > Crotalaria pallida. The sequence goes on from CM075649.1 coordinate 86,773,582, forward strand.
TTAGGATGATGGAAAGTAACTTCCACGTCACCCGTAATAATTCCCAGGGGTCACAAAGACGAATTACAGTCAGACCTAACCTCTGCACATTCTCAATCAGATTCTCTGAACCATTTGTATCTTTCCCAACATCCTATCTCACCAACCGCAACACTATGTACGTATGCAAATAATTCTCTTTATTATTCCATAATCATCATTTTTATCCCTTTGTTCGATTCACCATCATATTCATCGTTCTCAAGTCCCAAATAATTGAATATATTCTTCACATAATCATTATCAAGCTTGGGTAAAGATAAGCATACTCAAATTTTGGTAAATTACATTATGGTCCAAAGGATAATCAATTGTCAACTGGTGATAATCGATTATTGCATTAAAATTCAAAATTCATGGTCTCAGATGCGGACGATAATCGATTGTTTTAACTTGATAATCAATTATCGTGTAGAAATCAGAACTGAAAAATGAAGTTTTGAAATACCAATATTTCATACACTTTTCTTTAACCAATTCCAACACTTAACAGAAACTTTGCATCTTATAATAGACATGTTAACATATTCAATTCATCAAATAATCACAAGACATCAATCAATTTCCAAATAACTCATATTATGCGTAAATCACAACTCAACATATAAAACTTATTCCCATTGCAAATTAATCTTAGTTCAGTGTTCTTTTAGCTCATATTCATCAATTAAAACTTGCTCAAATAAAGCTTTGAGCTTTAACTGACCTCGAAGTCAGTTTCCCGTTTCAAGTTTCATTGTTTTGTTTTTGCCCATGAACTCCAAAGAGCTCCTACATTTTTAGCCATTCGATTACTATTCTAGCGATTTGGATAACTTCTCCCTTACCAATACAAGGTGTAAGAATGAACTCAAGACTGGAAAGAGGGGTTTGATATGAATTTTCACAACCACAAGTTCAGCTACAGCACTCTGTTACAACTTCAACAGACTAACTTCATCAGGGATTTTCACCAAGAATATGTCAAGGAAATTCGTAAACAAAGGTTAGAACATAAACTAGGATATGTAAACTCAAGATTAAAACAAGTCTTAGGCTCTGAGATAGCATGAGCTTACCAAACAACACTAATAAAGTTGGCTACGCGAAACTAGTTCTCTGGTTTTCAGATTCAAGACCTCAACTTCACAGGCTTAGGACTTTCACTGTGGTTGATCAAACGAGTGATTTCAGTCTCTATACCAAGATGGGATATAGAGCTTCAAGTGTGTATAAGTTTCGTGGGTGGGAACGACTTAGGGAGGGAGAACGAAAGGGAGTAAGAGTACACCAGAAAACTGAGTTAAAATGGTTGAAGGGATAAGATTTTTTTCAAATGAGGGAAATCCCTTCAACCCCCAATGCTTAAACACGTCCCCCTCCCTCTGTCATACGAGTTGACAAGCAGGAGGTGGCACAAGGTGGAGACTCGCAATTGCAGCAGACTCGCAATAATCGATTGTCAGGGTTTGGCAATCGATTGTCCAGTCAAAATTTTAAATATTCCAAATATTATATTTTATTCATTTCCCTCTAAAATGATTTAAATACCAGTTTAATTACGAAATTAGTTAAAAATCATTAAAAATACCAGAAATCATTTTAATTCACATTCCTTATTTATTTACATATTTCAAAATAATATTTTACCTAGTACTTATATTTATAAATTCGAAGATAATTCTTGTGGGTGTTACAATTCTCCCCCACTTTTAGGAATTTCTTCCTCAAAATTCACATAGAATCAAACACATGAGGGTACTCAACCCACATTTGACTCTCCAATTCCCACGTCACATCAGAGACTCCGCCTCGCTCCCAATTCACCTTGACCAATGAGATGTCCTTTCCTCACAACCTCTTGGTTCTTCGATCTTCAATTCCGATTGGGCTAGCTTCGATCGTTAAATTCTCCCTTAACGGTATCATATCTGGTTGAAGTTTAATGACTGAGGTTGGGTCATGCACATATTTACAGAGTTGAGAGACATGAATGACATTATGCAAGTTGGACAAGAATAAGGTAAGGTTATTTGGTAGGAAACAAGGCCGACTCTTTTCAGAATTAGGTAGGGGCCGATGAATTTTGGTGACAACTTTTTGGGCTTCATCACACGACCAACGCTAGTTGTCGGAACAACTCTGAGGAAAACATGATCTCCTTCTTGAAATTCCGACTTGGTCCTTCTTCGATCATCGTAACTCTTCTGTCGACTTTGAGAAGCCTTCATCTTCTCTTGGTTTACTCTGATTCTTTCGGTTGTCTCTTAGACTATATCGGGGCCAATGATTGAATTCATCCCCACTTGGAACCAGCATAGTGGGTTTCTGCACTTTCTTCCATACAATGCCTCGAATGGTGCCATTACGCTGCTTGCATGGTAGCTGTTGTTGTAGGTAAATTCCACTAAAGGTAGTAACTGTTCCCAGCTTTCTTAATACTCCAAAGCGCAGGCTCTTAGTAGATCCTCAAGCAATTAATTGGTCCTCTCAGATTGTCCACCCGTCTGAGGGTAATAGGCGAAACTCATCCTCAACCTTGATCCCACAGCATAATGCAAACTCTGTCAAAATCTGGAAATGAACCGGGGATCACAGTCTGACGCTATACTGGAAGGAACTCTGTGAAGTCTAACAATCTCCTTGATATAAAGTTAAGTGAGCTTTTCCAATGAATCACACATATTGATTGGAATGAAGTGATCCGATTTCGTCAATCGATCCACTATAACCCACACTGTTTCATATCCACCTTGAGTCTTTGGAAATCCAGACACAAAATCCATGGATATACTGTCCCACTTCCACTTTGGGACATCCAAAGATTACAACTCCCCTCCGGGCCGCTTATGCTCTATTTTTGCCTTTTGACAAATGAGGCAATATGGCACATAAGTCGCAACATCTTTCTTCAAACCAGGCCACCAGAACTTCTTCTTCAAGTCTTGATACATTTTGTTAGATCCTAGATGCAAACTCATCTTACTCTTGTGGGATTCGTCCATAATTACTTTCCTCAACTCCAAATTGGCTGGAATGCAAATTCTATTCTTGAATATCAAGATTTCATCCGCTCCAAGCTAAAAGCCCAGTTCTTTGCCTTCCGAGTTCAACCTTTGCTTTTCTTGCAATTCCATATCTTCAATCTACATCTCCCGAATTTAAGTCAGAAACTCATTGGAAATTTGCAACATTCCCAACATGATACTCTTCTGACCAAACTTCTTTGCCAGGTTCAGATCTCGAAACTTCTCGATCAGATCTGCCTCCTTCAACATCATCGCACTCAAGTGCAAGGTTTTCCTACTCAAAGCATCGGCTACCACATTGGCCTTTCCAGGGTGGTAGTGTAGCTCGAAGTAATAATCCTTGATGAATTCCATCCATTTACGCTGCCTCATATTCAGCTCTTTCTGATCAAACAGGTACTTCAGGCTCTTGTAATCGCTAAATACTTGGAATGTAGCACCATACAGATAATGCCTCCATAACTTTAAATCAATGACAATGGCAACGAGGTCCAGATCATGTGTTGGGTAGTTCTCCTCATGAATCTTCGATTGTCTTGATGCACATGCCACAACTTTTCCTTCCTGCGTCAAAACACATCTCAACCCTTGTCTGGAAGCATCACAGAAAACATCGAAATTCTTTTGTGAATCGGGTAGAATTAACACCGGGAAAGATGTCAATTTACCCTTCAAGTGTAACACCCTCACAAATATTTAGTTAATTTAAGATTTATAAAAAATATGGACTTGAAAATTTCTTTTTAAATTAAAATACTTAGGAATATTTTTCCGGAAAACGGGCGAGTTTCCTCTGTTTATCGGACTTCCCAAAATTTCTTGTTGTACCTGTTCAGCCAGAATAGTTTTCAGACATAAACCATAAAACTAAAACAGTCATTTGAAAATCCTAGTGCCCTATTAATTCCAGATCAGGGCCGGTATCTATTACACATTTTAATTTTCAAAAATATTAGTTTCCACATAATTAAATCTACAATCTACTCATAATAACGACCACTCCACGTGGTGGAGTGGTAATCCTGCTCGGCCACGACTTGTGCAAGCTCCTTCTGTACCTGCAAAATGTAGCAAGAAGGGTAGCATTACACAGGACTTAGAAAGATAAATTCTAAAAGGAATAGCAATAAACTAAGCCTACGTTACTATTAACATAGAATGTATTTAAATATTCATACCTGTAATTTTCATTTTTATTTCTCTATTTACTTCCTCCTATTTCTTTTCGTTCTTAATTCTCGTTCATTCTCTCACATTCATTCACTTGTTTCCATTCTTTTCCTTTTAATTATTTGACTTAGAGCCGGTTACCATTATTTCCTTAATTTCTTTTAGTGATGACAGTGGCTTCCGCCCGCCTGCCATCGATACCATTCCTTTCTTTTATTTCTTTTAGTGATGACAGTGGCTTCCGCCCGCCTGCCATCGATACCATTCCTTTCTTTTCAGTGATGACAGTGACTTCCGCCCGCCTGTCATCGAATCCTTTCTTTCCTTTTATTTCTTTTAGTGATGACAGTGACTACCGCCCGCCTGTCATCGAATCCATTCTTTTCTTTTAATTCTTTTAGTGATGACAGTGACTTCCATCCGCCTGCCATCGAATCCATATTTTCTTTTATTCCTTTTAGTGATGACAGTGACTTTCGCCCGCCTGCCATCGAAACCATTCTTTTAGTGATGTCAGTGACTTTCGCCCGCCTGACATCGAAACCATTTCTTCTTATTTCTTTTAGTGATGACAGTGACTTTCGCACGCCTGCCATCGTGTCCATTATCTCTTTTAGTGATGGCACTGACTATCGCCCGCCTACCATCGTGTCCATTATCCCTTTTATTTTTCTATTACTTCCTTTACTTTTCTTTTACTATGATAGTGCCATCTTTCCTTTCTCTTTTTCTTTATCTTTTTAGATTTTACATATTTCTCTTTACTAATTATTCTCATTTTTAATTAACTCTACTTGGTTTGGTCATGTACAATATATTTAAATACTCGTTACTAGATTCTTGGTTTTCTCCAGTTCTCTTTCCTCTCTTTTTTTTCTTCTTATCTTCCTTTTTCTTTTTCTTCTTCTATTTATTAATTACTCTAACTTATATTCAACTCTACTTAACTTTTGTATAGTCGTAATATTTTGGTTTCCATTTCTAATCCGTAGTTATTTCTATAATTCCTCTATCTCATTCTAATATTTACTTATTTTCCCTATAATCCTACTCCATTCTATTTAACTACCATATTAACTTAATTCACTTCCCCCATTTTATTACGCTACTCTTTTTAATTCCCATAACTACATCATCCCTCATTGTTTTATTATCTTTTCAGTAAATTCTTTTACCGGTTGCTCTCTTATATTTGAAATTTAGTTTATTATTTCGCTTCTATTTCATTAATTCCCAACACCTTTAACTAAATCCCCCTTCGTACATACTTATTGTTTTCATAGTTTAACTCCTTTTTTACCTCTCTTTTAGTTTAACCCTTCTATTCTTTATTCTTTTGCTTTCCCGTTTTCGTTGGTTTTCCTTAACTAGTTCCCCTTGGTTTTATTTTATGATTTTCTACATTTTCATTTTATACTAACAATTTTAATATCCTAGATACACTCATTCATTCCGGACCTTATTCTACGTACATACATTCTATTCCCTAAGGTGTGGTTTTCATTAACAATTTTAATAACTTCATTTATATCAGCAGGGACTACCCTAAGGTTCATTAACATACTTTTTAATTACCCTATTCTTAGCTACCACTATAGCATCCTATAATTTATTCTCTAAGTAAAGGTAACGCAACCCGTCTTACCTCAGGGTTCTATTAGAACCAATTTGAAGGCGTGCAGCGAGCTCCCGATTCGGCAACGGTCCATTCGATCCTGATCCAAGCATCCGCACCGACCCGATTCGGTTGAACCCAACCAGCAGCAACAACAACCCCAGTTCAGCAAAAACCCACATCTGCTTCGACCCGGTTCGATAACGGCGTCGGTTTGACTCTAAAGCTCCATGAGTCTCCGGTTTAGGGCACAACAAGGTGGTTTAGGCCCGGTTCACAGCAACCCGGTCAAACTCAGATCCAAGCGGCGGCACCACCATCCGTGGCGGCACACAGAGCACGGAAAGGGTGGCAGTTTTTCAGCTGGAATGGAAGAGGGAGGAGTGGCGGCGGGGAAGAGGGCTACGGTGTCGGGAGAGACGCAATTTGAAAGGTGGAGGCTGTTGGGCTATTTGTGGCAGAGGAAAGAGGAAGAAGGGTCGGTGGTGGTGAGCTTCTGGTCTCGGTGGCGGCGGTTTATTCTTGGCTAGGAGGGAGTCGCGATTCGCGACTTGATGAGGAGGGAGAGGGGAACAGCAATGGTGGCTGATCGGTGCCGGTGGCGTTGCGATCCGTGGTTGTTTGGTGGTGGTCAGCCGCGACAAGGCCAAGAGAGAGAGAGCGATCGTGAGGGAGAGAAGGGAGAGAGAAAATCGAGGCCCAAGAGAGAGAAAACGAGCGGCGGCCATGGCTTCGTGGGTGGCGGCAACGAGAACGACCGGCGGAGGGAGAAGGAGCACGAGAGAGAGAGAGAGCTTGAGAGGGGGTTAGGGCCGGCGGTAGAATAAGAGTGGGGTTTTCCCCCTTCACACCACACACACTTGCACGTTATCTTCTTCTTTTTTTTTTAAATATACTTTTGTTTATTTATTTAGTAATTATAGTACATAGAAATCAATTTTTATTTTTAAGAATATCTAAAAATAGAATTCAGTCATCAAATCAATCAAGTAAATATATTTTTAAGAATGTCCTAGAGTCAAATATTTAAAAATGCTAAACATAACTCATTGTTGAATATATAAAAGTTAAGTAAAGTATTTAAAACGTTTAGCATTATTTTAATATGATAATTTTTTTCTTTAAAAGAATTAACTTTGAATATAATTAAATACTCTTTCGTAATTAACATAATGTATTTTTATGTAATACCCAACAACTAAATGATTGATTTCAAGAAACAAATATTTAATTCATTAAAATATATAATTATACTAGGGATTAAAATTAGGGATGTTACATCAAGTTCTTGAAACTTGATTCACACTTCTCATTCCAAACGAAAGGTTGCTCTTTACGAGTTAATCGTGTTAGAGGAAGAACAATCTTTGAGAAGCCTTCTATAAATCTTCTGTAATATCTGGCTAATCCCAGAAAACTTCGAAATTTAGTAACTAACTTGGGCCTTTCCCAATTAAGCATTGATTCTACTTTAGTGGGGTCGGCTGCGATGCCTTCTTTAGTAATTATATGCCCAAGGAAATTCACTTCCTCCAACCAGAATTCACACTTGGATAACCTAGCATATAATTTCTTCGCCTTCAGGATCGCTAACACAATCCTAAGGTGAGTGGCATGCTCCTCCGAATTCTTAGAATAGATGAGAATTTCATCGATTAACACCACTACAAAAAAAATCTAGATAAGGCCGGAAAATCCTATTCATGTAGTCAATATCGCTAAAGCATTGGTCAATCCGAAAAGCATCACTACATACTCGTAGTGACCGTATCGGGACCTAAACGCAGTCTTTGGGATATCTTCTTCTTTAACACGAATTTGATGGTACCCCGATCTCAAATCAATCTTGGAAAACACTGCAGCTCCACGGACTAGATCCATCAGATCGTCAATCCTCGGCAATTGGATACTTATTTTTCACCATTACCTTGTTCAATTGCCGAAAATCCACACACATTCTCATACTCCCATCCTTTTTCTCTACAAACAAGACGGGCGCACCCCTTGGGAAAACACTTGGCCTGACGAATTGCTTTTCCAGCAGATCTTCTATTTGCTTCTTCAGCTAAGCTAGCTTCAAAGGTGCCATCCGATAAGGCATAATTGATGTGGGACCGACTCCAGGGAATAGGTCGATGCTGAACTCCACTTCTCGATGTAGTGGCAGACCGGGCACTTCATCGAGAAAGACTTCTGAGAATTCACAAACTACCAGAATGCTATCTATTTTCGCTTCTTCTTCCATAGTGGTTGAGAGCAAACACAAGTAGCCTTCTGGTTGAAACTCTATTAATTGTGGAGTAAACGAAAAAAAAAGTAATTAATTGTCGTTAAAAATTGAAATGAAATCTTATATACAGCACCAACATAAAATCTTCCAAAGGGTAAGGAGTGAGGGAGTATAAAAAAAAACTAGTTTTAATCCCGTGCATTGCACGGGTGTAATATTTATTCAGGGGTAGTTAATTACGAACTTTAAGTATAATATTTCTTGAATTAAATCAGTACGAATTTATTTCTAAACCTAAAATAATTTATTGATAACTCGGCTCTCCCTCTTTCATGCTTTAATAACTCCTTTCTCACTTTCACCTTTTTTATATATAGTAAATTCCCAATTATCGGGTATATTAAAAGTATAAAGTAAATAATATATATTGGTTTCCATTTCTTTCATATGTAGTGTGTAACACTCTCACTTTTATTTATTAATTTAGGATTTTATAAAAATGGTAATTGAAAATTTCTTTTTAAATTAAAATACTTAAAAATATGTTTCCGGAAAAACGGACAGAGTTTCCTCTGTTTTTCGGACTTCCCAAAAATTTTCTTCTTAAAACCTGTCAGTCCAGAAATATTTAAAAAGATAAACCACAACAATTTAACAGTCATAACAGATCCTAACGCCCAATTAGTACAAGTTTCAAGGCGACGACTATTTCATATTATAAATTACAAAAACAATCGTCCACTCATAATATTCAATAAACATTCCACGTAGTGGAATGCAAATCCTGCTCGGCCATATTCCATGTAAGCTCCACTTCAATACCTGCAAAAATATAGCAAGAAGGGTAGCATTACACAGAACTTAAAAAGATAAATCCTAAAAGAAACATAGCAATAAACTAAGCCTACCCTGTTATTAGTATCTGTTACTCATAAATGTCCATATAATTAATTTTCTTTTAGTTATCCACTTATTCTCACTTTCTTTTAACTTTTAATTCTCTTAACACTTTTCCACATTTTATTCCACTTTTAACCCGACATTCATTTATATATATCATTTCCCTTTTCATTCTTTCGTTTCCATTCTTTCTCTTTTACGTTGTCTTTTCTCTTTCTTTTACATTTATCAATTGGCCACAGGGTCGCCACGACCATCCTGCGACGATTATAATTTACAGTTATTAAGCCACAGGGTCACCACGACCATCCTGCGACGATTATCATTTATTTTTATTAGGCCACAGGGTCACCACGACCATCCTGCGACAATTATCATTTATATTTATTAGGCCACAGGGTCACCACGACCATCCTGCGACGATTATAATTTATATTTATTAGGCCACAGGGTCACCACGACCATCCTGCGACAATTATCATTTATATTTATTAAGCCACAGGGTCACCACGACCATCCTGCGACAATTATCATTTATATTTATTAAGCCACAGGGTCACCACGACCATCCTGCGACAATTATCATTTATATATATTAAGCCACAGGGTCACCACAACCATCTTGTGCCGATTATCTTTTATATTTATTAGGCCACAGGGTCACCACGACCATCCTGCGCCGATTAACATTTAATTTCTTTCTCATTATTAATTCGTCTTAGTCTTTTCTCTTTACTCTTAGTTTCCTTAGCTCTCTTTAATTCTTTTAATTTCTTAACCCTTCTTTTATCTTCTTATATTTAAATGTTTCTCATTTTTAACTAGTTCGGCTTAACTACGCCATATACGTTATATTTTAATTTCTCGTTTCCTAGCTTTTATTTAATTCCCTGTACTCTTTCTTTTCTTTTTCTTCTTCTCTTCCTTTTCCTTTTTCCTTATTCTTTTTATTAATTATTCTAGTTTACATCTAACTCCACTTAGCTTTGATATAGTCGTTATATCTTAAACTCTCATTTAAATTCTTAGTTATCCCATTAATCCCTTTGTCTCACACTTTTATTTACTTATTATTCCTATTTCATTGCTTTACTTTATTTAGATACCCTTCTTAACTTAGCTTAGTTTCCATATCTTATTACAACATTTTATTTAATTTCCCTAACAACTCACTCTCTCTTTGCTTTAGTATCTTTTTTATTAATTTCTTTTACCGGTTATCTATTTTCTTTTACATCTAATTCACCATTTTGTTTCTATTCCCATATTCGACTCCACACGTATTCCTGATTCCACATTCTAATCCCTCTTTTCTCCCCTTTAAATCTTCACTTAATATTTTACTTATTATTATTCAGCTTATTAGTTCTACTCTTTATACCTATTACATTTGCCCTTTTTATTCTGTTACTCCCAAGTTTAGTTGGTTTTTCCTTAACTAATTTCCCTTGGTTTTATTTTATGTTTTTCTACACTTTCATTTTATATTAACTCTCTTAGTATCCTATCACATTCATTCTCTCTGGAACTCTTTCTATGTACATCCAATTTATTCCATTGTCAATTTAAGTAAATCATTTATATTTGCAGGGACTACCCTAAGGTTCATTAATTTTATTACTCTATTCCTAGCCATCACTATAGCATCCTAGAATTTACTTCTCAAGTAGAGGTAATACGACCCTTCTTACCTCGGGCTTTCTTTTTTTTTTTTAAAAGAACCTGGGTTGTGGCTCGGTGTCGATGACGACGTCGGTGTTGCTCCTCGTTAGCGAGAACGATAGCAGCTGGATCAAGGCAAAAGCTTCGAGTCTCGGGGTACCCGATACAAACCCGGTGTGATCACGGTCGGTAACGAGGCCGGTGAGACCCGTGGAGAGAGAAATCAAAGCCCTAAATGAGAGAGAAAGGGCTCATAAGAGGGTGAGGGATAAATTAAAGGAAGGAGATGAAAAATAACACATGAGGGAGGAGAAAAACTTTCATGGGTGAAGGATTTAGGGTGGGTTTGTGGGTATTTGTGGGTTTGTTGATGGAGATTAGATGAGAGAAAGAGAATGGGTCATGGAGGTGAGAGAGAAAGGGAGAGCTTCATGGAGGAAGGAAAGAAGGAAGGAGAAAGTAAGATGGAGGGAGTGAGTTGCCATGGGGGAAGGATTTGGGGGTTCCATGGAGGTTGGAGGAGTTTTGGGGGAGGAGGAAGAAGGTTGGTGCGGAGGAAATGGGGTGAGGGGCGGCTGGTGCGTGTTTTTAAGGCTGGTTGGTGCGCAGATCTGGGCGCTGGCGCTTGGGCGCGGCGCCGGCGCTTGAGAGCGAGGGACGCGCATCTGATGCGCGATTTGGTGCATCGCGCGCGCCTGGGCGAGAAACCTACTGAACTGGTGCGTGAGTATGCACCCTGGTGCGCCTGGGCGTGCACTGGTGCGCCTGGGCGTGCACCAGTGATTTCCGACTTCGATTCGCCATAACTTCTTCGTTAACCGTTGGATCTTGCTCAAATTTTGAGACAAGCTTCCTAAAATCCTAAACTTCACATCCAACGGTGGAATTTAATTTCTTAGCATCCTATAATAAATTCCAAATTTTCTCGTGCCGGCTAATTTCTAATACTTAAAACGCCGATTTAACTCCCGATTTCGCTTAGATAATTTTTCCCCTTGCTGCCGATGTATCCTACACAACCCCTAATGCTTATAATTATTACTCACCTTGCTCCCAAAATTCTTTAAGCAATTAATCTACCCATTCCTTACACTTTAAACTTATTAGTTCACTAATTATGCTTGAAATTAAATTAGGGATGTTACATAGTGATCCTTGTAGTACTTTCTTCATTATTTTTTGAATTTTATTTGATGTTATTTACTTAACACTTTGTAGAAGGCACCTAGGTTTCATGCTATCATAGTCCGTCAAATGTCATGCTTCAACCACATTCTACTTAGTATCGTCAGCCATATCATTACACAATATTTTATCAACCAGTGCATGCATTATTATTGGGGGAAAAAATAGACACAGATATTAACATGATTTGAAACTTTTGAACGTAATGAAAAAATATATTCAATTTTATCCTAACTATATAATAGTACTCAATGTCTACTATAAGGCAATGTTGTAGATTGAATAACCAATACTTTTCCTTCTCAACAACAACTTCACAAAGAGCTGCAATACAAATAACCCTTGTGTAAGAATCAGCCATAGTCTGTTAGATTCATACTTTAATTTTCATTAATTGAATGGTTTTCTCCACGACATCTATAAGTATGCATAAACATCATCTTTTGTGGTATTTAGGAGGTAAATATGAATTGACAAATAGTAAACATCAATATGACTAAGAAAAGGAAGAATAAAGACATACACATTTATGGACTGTAGAAATTACATACATTATACTTGGACAACATGAAAGAGTTACATAAATAGAATCCTAAAATTATGGAAAACCTCAAGAACTCTTGGAAGCTTCAGTTCCCTTGGTCCCTTAACTTCTGAGTGATTGATTTTCTCTTCCATAACACTACATTCTTCAATAGTTTTGATTGATTTTTGGCAAAACTACTAGATTGGTCCTATAAGTTATATTTTGGTTGCGATTTCGTCCTTTAACTTTTTTTCATTTCAAATAAGTCCTGAAGTTGTTGTCGTGTAACAAATAAGTCCTTTCCGTTAGTTTTTTCTATTAAGTGACACGTGTCACTCAACCAATGGTGCCACGTATTAAAAAAATGATTTAATGCTTTTTTTAAATTTTCTTACGGTGACACGTGTCGCTTAATGAAAAAAATTAACGGAAAGGACTTATTTGTTACGCTTCAACAACTTCAGGACTTATTTGAAACGAAAAAAAGTTAAGGGACGAAATCGCAATTAAAAATAACTTAAGGGACCAATCCAGTAGTTTTCCCTTGATTTTTCCATGGCACTGCATGGTTCTACTTCCTTTGGAGATATTTGTTTCTATACCTTGCATTCCCCATAAAATTTATGATTTTCTAGTGGAGTTTCTAGAGGTGCTTCTTCCTCCATAAAAGATTCGAAAGAATTATTTCAGATACTTTGGGTGTTCTTTTCATTCTCTTAGACATTATTGCTTCGTAAAACAATTTTTTTTATTATTAACAAAATAGTGTTGTGTCCTTTTCAGCAAAATTTTTTTTAATTAATAATGGAGATACCAGGGATACCTCTTAAAAAGCAATACAAAATTAACTTGATAATTGTAAGCCAGAAGGAATACAACATCAGTGTCATTCCTCAAACACAAAATCTAACTAACCATTCCAAAATGCAATAATAAACTAAAGTTAAATATTATGTTCACATAAACCAAACAAATGAGGTGTTACATATATAAAAGTATAATAACAGAGAAAGAATAATGAGTTTAGCTGACAAAATCTAAAGTTTAAACTGTATAAACCTTAGATATTTAACTGATAAGCAAATAACTATTATGTAGAGATACTTTGAAGGCCTATATTATGTTTTCACTGTTGAAATGAGGCTTGATCTATCATTTTTCACGACAGTAATGATGGGACCGATGCTTCGTGCAAAAGGGAAGCGTCTTACTAGGCAGGGAAATGATAAAGATGCTCTTGAAGTGCTTAACATGGGAGAGGTGTAACACCCTAATTAATTGCCCTTAAATACCCATAATAAAATAGTGATTTTAAATTTTTCTGGTTAATACCATTTTAACTTATGAAAATCTCTGTCAAAACGGACAGAGTTTACGTTGTAATATGAACATTTCCAGAATTGAGTTTCTTCCTGTAAACCTGTTAATTTAATAATTCATGTGAAATCAGAAAGCCATCAGGGCCAAACCATATGTTAAAGCATTTATATCAGAGTTTCAGTGCGGCGGAAAATTAAAAACTGATACAAGTTTTAGCAGTTATTTAAATTCCATAACATTCTCCAAAATTACTCCCTTCCCACAAGGACTGGTCCTGACTATACCCCAAAATGATGTTTTTTCAGTACATACACCTAATCATCATCATATACAAAAAATCGCAAAAGTAGTCAGGACGGGATCCACGACTCAACTAATATGAGTTACTCTCCCTGTGAGGGAGAGCGAACTTGCTCGGCCGGGGGCTGTGCTAGCTCAATCGCAGTACCTGTGGAAATAGTAAGGAGTGAGCATTACACATAAAATGGGAAAAGCAGTTTCCAATATGACATAATAACCGACTAAGTCACACACAATTACCACATAGTTCAATCAATTTCACAACAGCCAAATTCATACCAACATGCATCAATATTCCGATTCCATTATTTTTCCTAAGTAATAGTTCATTTTACTTATCCGACTAATCCACCTATGCTCTTATTCCCTTTTCTTTTTTACCCATTAATTACCTAACTCTTTAATTCATTTTACATACCCTGTTGTTCTATTATTACTAATACATTTCTAATACAATCCCAAATTATCTTGTCATATCCTTCTACCAACCTTCCTATCTTATTTTTCTTGTATCTATTTCCATTTTCATTCCTCGTTCCTTTCTTCATATCCTTTTCATTTCATTTATTTTCCGATTCCCATTTACGATGTATGTCACCTCAGGTCAAAGGCCCACATACATCCCCAATTTACGAAGTATGTCACCTCAGGTCAAAGGCCAACATACTCACCCTATACACACATGATAAGTATGTCACCTCAGGTCAAAGGCCCACATACTTACCCTATTCACAAAGTATGTCACCTCAGGTCAAAGGCCAACATACTCACTCTATACACACATGATAAGTATGTCACCTCATGTCAAAGGCCAACATACTCACTCTATACACACATGATAAGTATGTCACCTCAGGTCAAAGGCCCACATACTTACCATATTTACAAAGTATGTCACCTCAGGTCAAAGGACAACATACTCACCACTTCCAAACATTCATGACAAATAACAAATATCAATATACAATAGTAAACACACCATTCCTAATAATCTCATATAAACCATCTAGTAAATAAACACAATTACAATTCACAACATTTAAACACTTAGAGCAGCAATTGAACAGTTCAAAATAATTATCAAGAATATACCAAATATATATATCAATTAGCAACAACTCAGATAAGCACCTAAAATATCCTACACATTTACACTTAACACTTATTCTCAAGTAGCACCTATAATAATATTTAGTAGCAAGGTCATGCATTTAGCTAGTTCCATTTATTGTTTTGTCTAATCAAATTATATTTCCTATTCCCATCATAGAGTTACACTAAGTTTGTTTCTAATATTACCATTATTTTCTTACTTAGGTTTCCTAATCCTTATACTAACACCTAACCCTTAGCAAGCATTATATACATACTGTAAACTATTCCCCAGAGTATGGTAATACTCACTAATACCCACTCCTTACCTCAACACTTAGAGATAAGGCGGTTACACTTGCTTTAAGCTTGAGAGCCTTGCCACCAATTGAGTTATGACCCAAGAGAAAAGTGAGGAACCTAATATAATAGCCATAACAAGAAGAGTTAGCATTTATGCCATAGCTTCTTGACAAAACTCAAGAAAATGAGAAGCTTCCATGGCCTAGAGTTGAAAACCACCATGGAAGACAAGAGAGAGAAAGCTTCAAGCTATGGAGGAGAGAGAAAGTGAACCATGAAGCAAAAGAGGTAAAAATAGTTAGAGATGATGGGGGAAATCCATGTAACATGAAGGAAATGAGGAGGAAAGCTTGAATCTCACTTACTTTGATCTTGAAATGGTGGAAATCAAGAGTGAGTGTTGAAGCTCTTGAACCCTAACTCATACCCATAGCTTGAGAGAGAACAATAGGAGAGATTGATGGAAGAGATGATGTTTGTGAGTGATGAGGATTGGTTTTTAATGGTTTATCATGGATGTATTTGATGATTTGAGGTGGGATTTAGAGAGAGAAAGAGGAGGGTTTCGAGCCCTAGAGAGAGAGAGAGCAAAGGGGAATGAATGGGGAAGAAGGCCCTCATTCACGTTTTATTCTTTTTTTTTTCTGATGCAGTACGCACTACTCGAGTAGTCAGTGGACTACTCGAGTAGTCCAAATTTTATGGACTTTCTGTTTGCTCAAACTACTCGAGTAGTCCATTAATTCAGGCACTACTCGAGTAGTCTGGATTGTCTCCTTTTTCTTGGCATTTCAAAATGCCATAACTTCTTCGTTACTCGTCGGATCTTGCTCAAATTTTAAAGCAAGCTTCCTCACCTATTCTACTTCACATCCAACGGTGGAATTTAAGTTTTGAGTTGTAAATCTTTTATTTTGAATTTCCTAAGGTTCTATGTTTTTAACCCTAGTTCTACACGTATTTTTGGCTAGATTCTAACTTATATCTCCATTTCTTCTACCCTAGGACCATCCCAACATGGATTATACTTGGAATTAAATTTGGGATGTTACAATTCTCCCCCACTTATTGGAATTTCGTCCCCGAAATTCCGTTAGGTTTCGTAAATGGCGAACCATCCCATTTTTGACCATGGTATTTTCTTCTCGGTTTTACTCCCCCACTTAGCGTCTGCATATTCCTAGAGTTCTTACACTCAATAGGGATCAGAGTTTAATGGTTCAACTTGGTTGGTTTGAATTTCGCAGATAAGTGTCAATGGCATCTACCATTAATAGGTGTAGAGATCAAGGTGATCAATCTCAATCTTACTTCTACCAATAGCAATGTCATTGCCAGAATCTTAGATAATATTATTACTTAACAGGTGTAAGAATCAGAGTGATCAATTCCAACCTTACATTCTATTAAGCAGCAACACTACCATAAGGTTTTGGTTTCTGGATATCAGAATTTTTCAACTTAGGGATTTCTTCTAAGACATATCACTATTTCTCTGAAGAGGCTATATCAGATTCGTGGAGAGGAGTATGTGAAATTTCTTAAGGTAGTTCTAGCCTAAGACATTTACTATCTCATCATATAACTATCCAAAGAAAATAGAGCACACGACAATAGAGCTAACAGTACGTTACTTGGGTTTGCTAAACAAAGCTTACTTGGGATCACGTCGGCTAGATCGACCTCGTCGCCATCTATAGTGTATAGCTTCCCCTTCATAGCTGGTTGGCTCCCACTTGCCCGCTGTGCCTTTGTGGTATTCACTTCTTGTTTCAATGTGTTCTTGGGACAGTTGCTGGCAAAGTGACCGGGTTGTCCGCATAGATAGCAATTTCCTTCACGTTTGCTCAGAGTCCAACACACCCCTCGGTGCAGCCGTCCACAATGCTGACAAGTCGGAATAGGACCAAAAGTAGTCGCAGCTGGTCCCGTTGCTACAAGAGTCACAGGTTTAGGGTTTGGATAGGGACTTGATCTTTGCATTGGCTCTTTGCCTCGGATGGGTCCTGCCGACTTTTGAACTGCTTTGGGCCGATCTTCATCCGCCTTCCTCTTGAGTCCTTTCTCATACGTGATTGTCATGTTGATGAGCTGAGAGAGGTCGGCGACGTTCTGATATTCGAATGCAAGCCGGATATTTGCTCGGAGACCGGACTCGAATTTAATGCACTTTGCTCGTTCGTCGGCGTCTCTGTAGCCGTTGGAGTAACGAATCAGATCTTCAAATTGGGCCGCGTACTCCCCGACACTTAGAGTTCCTTGTTCAAGCTTGAGGAATAGCAATTCCTTTTCCCTTCTCACGTCTTCCGGAAAATACTTCCCAAGAAAACGGACCTTGAAAAGATCCCAAGTGACTGCCTGACCAGCCGCCTCCAAACCTCTTCTTTGCTGATCCCACCAATGTTCGGCTTCTCCTTTCAGCATGTACTCGGCTAACCGAACTTTCTGCTCGACTGGTGGTTGCAAGGAACGAAGAATCTTCTCCACTTCCTGGAGCCATCCCTGGGCTCCATCCGGATTACATCCTCCTTCGAACCTCGGCGGTTCGCATTTCCTGAATCGAGCCATCCAATCAATCCCAACTGGAGGTGGTGGTGGAGGATGCAGGGCTGCTGCAGCAGCTGCTGCGGCCGCCGCAATGTTTTGGGCTTGATTTTGTTGCATCTGTGCAAGTTGCTCAGCTTGGTTCTGCTGCATTTGAACCAGACTTTCCAAGATAGCAGCAATTCGATCATTATCGACCCGTCTCCCAGCCATACTGTTTGGTCATGGAGGGAAGATCCAGTTAATGATAGGACAGTTAAACAAATTTTTAATCATAATAAAATTTCATCTAGACATTAGACTATTTACATAAAACTTAACTCTAACACTAAGCTATGTACTTCGGTTACTCGCTCGGTGAGTAACCATAGGAGTAGTGAGTTCATATTCCATTGGCCGAGGGAAACTGCTCTGATACCAAAATGTAACACCCTAATTAATTACCCTTAAATACCCATAATAAAATATTGATTTTAAATTTTTCTGGTTAATACCATTTTAACTTATGAAAATCTCTGTCAAAACGGACATAGTTTACTTTGTAATATGAACATTTCAAGAATTGTGTTTCTTCCTGTAAACCTGTTAATTTAATAATTCATGTGAAATCAGAAAGCCATCAGGGCCAAACCATATGTTAAAGCATTTATATCAGAGTTTCAGTGCGGCGGAAAATTAAAAATTGATACAAGTTTTAGCAGTTATTTAAATTCCATAACATTCTCCAAAATTACTCCCTTCCCACAAGGACTGGTCCTGACTATACCCCAAAATGATGTTTTTTCAGTACATACACCTAATCATCATCATATACAAAAAATCGCAAAAGTAGTCAGGACGGGACCCACGACTCAACTAATATGACTTACTCTCCCTGTGAGGGAGAGCCAACCTGCTCGGCCGGGGGCTGTACTAGCTCAATCGTAGTACCTGTGGAAATAGTAAGGAGTGAGCATTACAAATAAAATGGGAAAAGCAGTTTCCATTATGACATAATAACCGACTAAGTCACACACAATTACCACATAGTTCAATCAATTTCACAACAGCCACATTCATACCAACATGCATCAATATTTCGATTCCATTATTTTTCCTAAGTAATAGTTCATTTTACTTATCCGACTAATCCACCTATGCTCTTATTCCCTTTTCTTTTTTACCCATTAATTACCTAACTCTTTAATTCATTTTACATACCCTGTTGTTCTATTATTACTAATACATTTCTAATACAATCCCAAACTATCTTGTCATATCCTTCTACCAACCTTCATATCTTATTTTTCTTGTATCTATTTCCATTTTCATTCCTCGTTCCTTTCTTCCTATCCTTTTCATTTCATTTATTTTCCGATTCCCATTTACGATGTATGTCACCTCAGGTCAAAGGCCCACACACATCCCCAATTTACGAAGTATGTCACCTCAGGTCAAAGGCCAACATACTCAGCCTATACACACATGATAAGTATGTCACCTCAGGTCAAAGGCCCACATACTTACCCTATTCACAAAGTATTTCACCTCAGGTCAAAGGCCAACATACTCACTCTATACACACATGATAAGTATGTCACCTCAGGTCAAAGGCCCACATACTTACCATATTTACAAAGTATGTCACCTCAGGTCAAAGGCCAACATACTCACCACTTCCAAACATTCATGACAAATAACTAATATCAATATACAATAGCAAACACACCATTCCTAATAATCTCATATAAACCATCTAGTAAATAAACACAATTACAATTCACAACATTTAAACACTTAGAGCAGCAATTGAACAGTTCAAAATAATTATCAAGAATATACCAAATATATATATCAATTAGCAACAACTCAGATAAGCACCTAAAATATCCTACACATTTACACTTAACACTTATTCTCAAGTAGCACCTATAATAATATTTAGTAGCAAGGTCATGCATTTAGCTAGTTCCATTTATTGTTTTGTCTAATCAAATTATATTTCCTATTCCCATCATAGAGTTACACTAAGTTTGTTTCTAATATTACCATTATTTTCTTACTTAGGTTTCCTAATCCTTATACTAACACCTAACCCTTAGCAAGCATTATATACATACTGTAAACTATTCCTCAGAGTATGGTAATACTCACTAATACCCACTCCTTACCTCAACACTTAGAGATAAGGCGGTTACACTTGCTTTAAGCTTGAGAGCCTTGCCACCAATTGAGTTATGACCCAAGAGAAAAGTGAGGAACCTAATATAATAGCCATAACAAGAAGAGTTAGCATTTATGCCATAGCTTCTTGACAAAACTCAAGAAAATGAGAAGCTTCCATGGCCTAGAGTTGAAAACCACCATGGAAGACAAGAGAGAGAAAGCTTCAAGCTATGGAGGAGAGAGAAAGTGAACCATGAAGCGAAAGAGGTAAAAATAGTTAGAGATGATGGGGGAAATTCGTGTAACATGAAGGAAATGAGGAGGAAAGCTTGAATCTCACTTACTTTGATCTTGAAATGGTGGAAATCAAGAGTGAGTGTTGAAGCTCTTGAACCCTAACTCATACCCATAGCTTGAGAGAGAACAATAGGAGAGATTGATGGAAGAGATGATGTTTGTGAGTGATGGGGATTGGTTTTTAATGGTTTATCATGGATGTATTTGATGATTTGAGGTGGGATTTAGAGAGAGAAAGAGGAGGGTTTCGAGCCCTAGAGAGAGAGAGAGCAAAGGGGAATGAATGGGGAAGAAGGCCCTCATTCACGTTTTATTCTTTTTTTTTTTCTGATGCAGTACGCACTACTCGAGTAGTCAGTGGACTACTCGAGTAGTCCAAATTTTCTGGACTTTCTGTTTGCTCAAACTACTCGAGTAGTCAGTGGACTACTCGATTAATTCAGGCACTACTCGAGTAATTCAGGCACTACTCGAGTAGTCTGGATTGTCTCCTTTTTCTTGGCATTTCAAAATGCCATAACTTCTTCGTTACCCGTCGGATCTTGCTCAAATTTTAAAGCAAGCTTCCTCACCTATTCTACTTCACATCCAACGGTGGAATTTAAGTTTTGAGTTGTAAATCTTTAATTTTGAATTTCCTAAGGTTCTATGTTTTTAACCCTAGTTCTACACGTATTTTTGGCTAGATTCTAACTTATATCTCCATTTCTTCTACCCTAGGACCATCCCAACATGGATTATACTTGGAATTAAATTTGGGATGTTACAAGAGGTCAATTCCTAATGAATTTCCCTATTTTGATTAGAGCTATGGTTTGCTGCAAATATATTTTTCAAATAGTCTTGAAGCAGAATAATGCTATTATGAATGACACTTAATAGCATTGTCTGATATGTTACATGCCTTTAGTAGGATATATACTCCGAGGAGTTTCCACCCTGTTTAACTTGAAAGTTTTGAGCAGAATGTTTGCTTCTTTTATGTTACTGTGACTAATAATTCATGAAACTTCAAGCTTCAAACATGGACTCCTCTCTTTCTTAGTTTAGATTTATTTCTATCTGGAAAAGATTAAACTCTAGAATTAAATTATATTTTCTTCTTTTTTTTGTACAATTAATTTGAGAATTCAAGACCTTATTCCTTTGCAGGAGGTGTAACAGCCCAGTCCAACCGCCGAGTAGATATTGTCCGCTTTGGACATCCCTCACCCTCACGGCTTTAAAACGTGTCCACTGGGGTAAAGTATTCACACCCTTATAAGGCACGCTTCTTTCGCCTTACCAGCCGATGTGGGACTTCACAATCCACCCCCCCAAGGGAGCCCAGCATCCCCGCTGGCACACCGACCCGACACCGGCTCTGATACCAAATGTAACAGCCCAGTCCAACCGCCGAGTAGATATTGTCCGCTTTGGGCATCCCTCACCCTCACGGCTTTAAAACGCGTTCACTAGGGTTTGGGTTTATTTTTAAGTGCTACTTTTGGTTATGGGTCGAATTAGTGTTTAAAAGTTAGGATTTCACATTTTGGTATCAGAGCAGTTTCCCTCGGCCTTGGAGTGTGGGCTCACTACTACAGAGGTTACTCACCGGTGTTTATAGTTAAGTGTTTAAGTTAATTAGTAGGATGCACATGTAACTTTTCATTTGTTCAGATGCTAATTGGCTTTCCCTCTATGACTAAGCAGTATGGCTGGGAGACGTGCTGAGAATGACAGGATGGCTGCCATCCTGGAAAATCTTATTCAGATGCAGCAGAATCAAGCTGCGAATATGGCTCAGATGCAGCATAACCAGGCTCAGATGCAGCAGAATCAGGCTGAGCATATAGCAGCAGCAACAGCAGCACTAAATCCACCACCCGCCCTTGTCGAAATTGATTAGATGGCATGCTTCAAGAAGAGCGAGCCGCCTCGGTTCGAAGGAGGCTACAACCCAGATGGAGCTCAAAGATGGCTTCAAGAAATTGAGAACATCGTCCGATCTCTACAACCGCTTACCAATCACAGGGTTCGATTAGCTAAGTATGTATTGACCAGTGAGACTGAACACTGGTGGGAGCAGCAACGAAGGGGCTTGGAGGCGGAGAATCAAGAGATTACATGAGATCTATTCAAGATCCACTTTCTTGGGAAGTATTTTCACGAGGATGTGAGAAGGGAGAAGGAACTATCTTTCCTCCAGTTGGTACAAGGAAGCAGGAGTGTTGGAGATTATTCGGCACAATTTGAGGACCTGATCCGCTATTCTGGCAGCTACCGGGATGCCGACGAGCGCACTAAATGCATTAAGTTTGAGTCTGGCAAGCACTTATGAGAAGGGACTCAAGCGGAAATCAGATGGAAAGCGGAGCAGGGAAGCGCATAAATACGTTGGCCCCATCAGGGGCAAGGGTACAATGTAGAGATTAGGCCCTTACCCTCCTCCTAGAGCACCAGCTCCTGTGGCTACAGGATAGATGGTGACCCCTTCGGGCCCTATATCACCATGTTCTATTTGTGGAAGGCTCCATCGTGGTAATTGATGGGCCAGGGAGCAACGTAGGAGAGAAGGTCTTTGTTTCTTTTGCGGAAAGCTGGGACATATTGCTTCCACTTGTCCCAAGAACACACTCAAGCAGGAGGGGAATGGAACTCAGGCACAACAGGCCGGTGAAAGTCAGCCCGTCCAAAGGGGCAAGGTTTATACTATGGACGGGGAAGTGGTAGAGTTATCTGACGAGCTCATCAGAGGTACATGTTCTATTAATGATATATCTTTTGGTGCGCTTTTTGATTGCGGTGCTTCCCATTCTTTTATCTCTCATAGTTGCATGAAGAAGCTAGGGCTATCATCTGTTGAGATGCCATTTCAATTATCTGTTTATACTCTAACTAGCTCTTTTGTTATTACATCTCAAATGTGTCTTAATTGCCCTCTTCGGTTACCGGAGCGGGACTTCACAATGGATCTTATTTGTCTTTCCTTAACAAATTTGGATATTATCTTGGCATGGATTGGATGTCTACCCATCATGCCATGATTGATTGCAAGAAGAAATCTATTGTCTTTAATTCTCTTTCCCTTGCTGCCATGGAAATTGATGAAGAGGCTGATGTGAGCAAAATGCCGGTGGCCAGAGAATTACCAGAAGTCTTTCCTAAAGAGATTCCGGGACTACCGCCTCACAGATAAGTTGAATTTAGTATTGATTTGGTTCCTGAAGCAGGACCAATTTCCATAGCTCCTTACAGGATGGCAACTACTGAATTAGCGGAATTAAAGAAGCAGCTGGAAGAGTTACTGGCGAAGGAGTTTATTCGGCCTAGTGTATCTCCATGGGGAGCTCCGGTTCTTTTTGTCAAGAAGAAGGACGGAATTTCCCGGATGTGCATAGACTACAGGCAGCTCAATGCGAGGACAGTAAAAAATAAGTATCCTTTTCCTCGCATCAATGACTTACTATATCAGTTGAGAGGTGCTGCAGTTTTCTCAAAATTTGATCTTCGATTCGGATATCACCAGATTCGCATCAGGGAGCAGAACATTCCTAAGACTGCATTCAGGACTCACTATGGGCACTATGAACATGTTGTGATGTCTTTCGGCCTAACTAATGCACCAGCCGTATTCATGGATTTCATGAACAGGACCTTTCAACCTTACTTGGATTGTTTTGTGATAGTGTTCATTGATGACATTCTGATCTATTCAAAGAATCCGAGTGAGCACGAAGAACATTTAAGGATTGTGTTGCAGGTATTGAAGGAAAAACAACTTTACGCCAAGTTACCGAAATGCAGCTTTTGGCTTGATGAAGTGCATTTCTTGGGTCATTTTATTTCTAAAGAGGGTGTTGTTGTAGATCCCTCTAAGGTGGAAGCAATGTTAAAGTGGGAGAGACCCACAACGGTAACCGAAGTGAGAAGTTTCCTTGGCATGATAGGTTACTATAGGAGATTCATTGAAGGATTCTCCAAGTTAGCTCTCCCGCTAACTAAGTTAACCAGAAAAGATGTGCCTTATCAATGGTCGCCCCAGTGCGAGCAAATTTTTCAGGAATTGAAAAAGAGGTTGACCAGCTCTCCAGTTCTGATATTGCCAGATCCTGACCAGTCCTTCGATGTTTATTTTGATGCCTCCAAACAAGGGCTAGGTTGTGTATTGATGCAGCAAGGTAAAGCAGTTGCATATGCATCCAGGCAACTCAAACAACATGAGCAGAACTACTCGACCCACGATTTGGAGTTAGCAGCTGTAGTTTTTGCTCTAAAAATCTGGAGACACTATTTACATGACATGGCACTCGATTCGAGGTCTTCAGTGATCATAAGAGTCTTAAATATCTCTTTGATAAGAAAGAACTGAATATGCGGTAAAGGAGGTGGATGAAATTTCTAAAAGATTATGATTTCAATCTCCAATACCATCCTGGCAAGGCGAATGTGGTAGCAGATGCCTTGAGCCGAAAGTCCTTGCATATTAGTAACTTAATGGTGAAAGAAATGCAATTGATGTAGGAATTTAGTAATCTCAATCTAGGGGTGCAGGTAAAAGATAAAAGCATTGTCCTAGAAATGTTGCAGGTTACTAATGAATTTGTAGGTTTGATCAAAGTAAGACAGGCTGACTATCCAGAACTTCAGAAACAGCTAGAAAGGGCAGTTGAAGATGATGAGCCCGATTTCAAAAAGGGTTCAGATGGAATCATCAGGGTTCAGAGGCAGAGTGTGCATTTCCATGGACTTTGAAGTAAGGAGAATTGTTCTTGAGGAAGCTCACAAAACTAAATTGAGTCTTCACCCGCGTACCACAAAGATGTATCAGGATTTGAAGAGATTATTCTGGTGGCCAAAGTTGAAGATCGACATTGCAGATTATGTTTCCAGATGTTTGGTCTGTCAGAAAACAAAGATTGAGCATCATAAACCAGGAGGCTTGTTGCGATACCTTGAAATCCCCGAGTGGAAATGGGATAGCATTGCCATGGACTTCGTTTCAGGCCTACCAAGAACCACCTCAGGGTTTGATGCTATCTGGGTTGTTGTGGACCAACCAACCAAGTGTTCTCACTTCATTCCGATAAATATGAAGTACAGTTTAGAGAAGCTGACTCAGTTGTATATCAGGGATATGGTGAAGTTGCATGGTGTTCCTACTAGCATAGCGTCAGACCGTGATCCGAGGTTCTTATCGCGATTCTGGCAGAGTCTACAGCAGGCTTTGGGTACTAAGTTGAAATTTAGTTCAGCCTATCACCCGCAGACAGATGGGCAGTCCGAGCATACTATTCAATCCTTGGAGGATCTGTTGAGGACTTGTGTACTTGAGCAGTCAGGTAGTTGGGAGCAGCTTTTATCGTTGATTGAATTCACGTACAATAACAGCTTCCATTCTAGTATCGGGATGGCACCGTTTGAGGCACTCTATGGCAGGAAATGTAGGATGCCTCTCTGTTGGTTTCAGATCGGTGAGAATTTGTTGATTGGCACAGATATTGTTCAGGAGACCACAAAGAATATCACCATGATTAGGGACAAGATGAAAGCTTCACAAGACCATTAGAAGAGTTATGCTGATAAGCGTAGGAGGCCCTTAGATTTTGATGCAGGAGATCATGTTTTCTTGAGGGTATCCCCTACCACAGGTATCGGACGAGCAATAAAGTCCAAGAAGCTGACGCCGAGATTCATTGGACCTTATCAGATTCTGGAGAAAGTCAAGCCAGTATCCTAGAGAATCGCTTTGCCTCCACATCTTTCCAATCTACATGATGTATTTCATGTCTCTCAACTTCGGAAGTATATCTATGACCCCTCACATGTAATAGCACAAGATGAATTGCCACTAAGGGAGAATCTAACTTTCGAGGTTCAGCCTATCAGAATTGAGGACCGACGGATTAAGCAACTAAGAGGCAAGGGGATAACCACTGGTGAAGGTTATCTGGAGCAGGAACAATGTGGAAGAGGCTACATGGGAGCTAGAGGACAAGATGAATGAGTCTCACCCAAAGCTGTTCATCCCGAGCTAAATTTCGGGGACAAAATTATGGTAAGTAGGAGAGGATTGTAACATCCTTAATTTAATTCCAAGTATAATTAATATGATAATGAGCTTAGGGTGAAGAGAACGACAACATTAAGTTAAAACTAGTGGTGTAATAGAGCCGTTTTGGAGTTAAAGGCATAGAACTTTAGGAAATTAGAAATAAAAGATCTACAGCTTAAAACGTAAATTCCACAATTGGATATTAAGGTTAGTATGCAGGGAAGCTTGCTTTCAAATTTCAGCAAGATCCGACGGGTAACGAAGAAGTTATGGCGCTTTGAAGTGCAAAGAAATGGTGGACTGAATTGGTTAATTGATGAGAGTCTGATATATAGTGTTTTTGAGCATTAATTAACTACCTTTCACTATGGATTTGGCTTGTTTCTTGAGTAAATGTTAGGATTTTATTATGTTTTTAGGTAAGTTAGGTAATTTAGAATCTTTGAACGTATTGATCCGTTTTGGGTTTAATTTCAGGAACTTGGAGCTTTATTATGTTGATTTATGTTTTGGAATGGAAATAAGCTTTGAAGACCTGAAGATTGGAGCTAGAATGGAGAGAAATGATGTTCTTAAATGTGACCCACGTTTGGGGTTTAAATGTCAAGAGCTGGGGTGCAAAAAGTCAGAATGTATTGAAGAAAAACTCAGCCAATTCAGCAAGAGTCACGCCCAGGCGCGTGGAAGGCTGCGCCTAGGTGTGACAGAGACGTAGAAGATGATAAGGCATGATTTTGGTCTCACGCCTAGGCGTGGGTATGCTGCGTCTAGGCGTGTGTGCCTTCGTGAACCTGCGAGTTGGGCCTATCTATTTCACTTTTGAGGATTCTGATAGATTTCTGACAGATTTATCTTTTAGATTTATTCTAGATTAATTATTCTAGATTTATTTAAGATTTATCTTTAAGATTTATTTATAGATAGATTTATTTAGAGATTTATTTTAGGATTAGCTTTGTCTATATATACTAGGATTTAGCATTAGGTTTGGGGAGAATTCAGATACATTAGAGAGATTAGGAATAGAATTAGGATTAGAGAAGAGAGGTTAGAAACATATCATTGAGAGCAAGGAGACAAGGTAAGGATTGAAGATCAACAATGGAGGGATCCACTTGAAGATTGAAGACCTCTTGGGGTAAATTCATTATTGTCTATGATTATGAGTTCTTCCCTTAATTCTTGTATTTCTTCTCCCATTATGTGTAACTAAACCTCTTGTTAGGAATATGGTGAATTTGTATGGATCCTAAATAGTTTATGAATTTATGAATTGATGTTTTTCCTTTTAAATCAATTGTTGTAAAAACTACAATCGGTGGGTGAATTAACTAAACAACACTAGGATAACACCTAGAAGGGGGGGTTGAATAGGTGTTAAAGAAACCTTGAAAGATTTTCGAATGAAACAAATCGAAACAATTAAAACGAATGAATTTCACAAAAGCAACACAGATTAATCGATTAGACCTGTAGTTAATCGATTAACATCTGACAGCCTTCAGATGCTTAATCGATTAATGATGATGTTAATCGAAACAAAATAAAAGATTTACATCTCTAAACACAAATTCCACCGTTGGATATCGAGGTTAGTATGTAAGGAAGCTTGCTTTCAAATTTGAGCATGACCCAACGGGTAAGGAAGGAGATATGGCACTTTGAAGTGCAGGGGAATGAAGAACTAAGCTGCTTAATCGATTAGCCATGGGGTTAATCGATTAAGACCTGATAGCTTGTTGTTAAAATAAAATACACTGGTTAATCGATTAACCATATTCTTAATCAATTAACACGCATCAGAATGGAAAAAAATAAAAGGGAATCAAGCCCTTATTTCATCCCAAATATGTTCCTTTCTCCTCCTTCCTCCAAGAACTCTCATTCCATGACCAAGAGACCTAAGGATCTCAAGCATTTGTGGCCAATAATCATCATCCCATCATCACTACCTTCATTCCCACCATTAACATACAGGCTTTCTCTCTCTTTGGGTGTCTCTCTCCATGGCTATCTCTCTCTTTTAGCTCCGCCAACTCTAACAAGCTCAAGGTAAGTGGGAGGAAGTGTCCTTCTTTCCTTCCCTCTTTTTACACGAACCCATTATCATCATCACTAATCCTTTCCATTTCTTTGGTTTAAATAAAGTGTTAATGTCTCTCTTTCTCTACGTTTTCTTTCTCTTTCAAGAGAAGGAAGAGGACCCATCTACACTCCCTTATTTTGCTCCTAGCTGCTCTCGCCCACTCCCAGTTCTAATTTTGAAGCTTTAAGGCTAGGGTTTGGTACTCCCTTCTCTCTCTTTGTTGGTTAAGGTAAGAGGGTCGTATTACCTCTATTTAGGACGTAATTTCTAGGTTGTATATAGTGATAGCTAGGAATAAAAAAAAGATTAGTTATGAGAATAAACAATAGGGTAGTTAAGGTTGACAATATGTTAATAATGAAAATAAAGAATAAGACCCACTAGGTGAAGCATGAATTAGTGTGTAGGTAGAAATGATAATAATGAATGCTTGAATGAATGGTGGGAATAACTTAGAGCTAGGAGAATAAAGATAATTAGTGAAACGAAATTATAAGAAACAATGAATAAAAGTAAGTGTTGGGAATTGATTTAGACTAGTTGGATGACCTTAGGTAGTAAGAATAGATTATAATAAGTAAGGAATAAAAGGAAATGATTGCAACTGTGTGTGTAGTGAATGTATGAATCGCTTGATGACCCTCAATGGGATAAAATGAAAATGATGGTGAGATACTAAGGAAAGTAATGAGTGAAGTGAACAAATAATAGAGATTAAGGAAGAGCTAAGAAATTAAAAGAACTAAAGAGAACTAAGGAATTAAAAGTGAAGAGAAAGGACTAAGACGAGTTGATGATGAGAAAGAAAATAACAGACTGGCATAGGTTGGTTATGGTGACCCTGTGGCCTAATAAATATAAAAGATAACCGGCATAGGTTGGTTGTGGTGACCCCGTGGCCTAATAAAGATAAAAGATAACCGACACAGGTTGGTTGTGGTGACCCTGTGGCCTAATAAAGATAAAAGATAACCGACACAGGTTGATTGTGGTGACCCTGTGGCCTAATAAAGATAAAAGATAACCGGCACAGGTTGGTTGTGGTGACCTTCTTGCCTAATAAAGATGAAATATAAATGGCACAGGTTGGTTGTGGTGACCCTGTGGCCTAATAAAGATGAAAACTAATGAAGATAAAGGATAATTGGCACTGGTTGGTTGTGGTGACCAAATGGCCCAACATGGATAAAAGATGACCGACGCAGGTTGGTTATGGTGACCCTGTGGCCAAATGATAAAAATGAAATGAAAAAGAAAAGAAAGAGAATAAAGCAAAGAAAGAGAATAAAGGAAAGAATGAGATAAAAAGAAAAGTGGTTTAAGAATGAAAAGAATGTAAGCATAAGAGAGAAAGTAAAGAGAAATAAAGGTAGGAACCCGAATAAGCACAGTTAAGTATAAGAAACTAAGAGTGTATGAGTTAAAAAGAGAAATGAATGAGATTGAATATATGAATGATTATATTTATTGTGTGTCAATAATAATGTAGGCTTAGTTTATTACTATGTCTTCTTAGAGGTTATTTCCTAAGTTCTGTGTAATGCTAACCTTCATGCTATTTTTATTACAGGTACAGAAGGAGCTTACACGAGTCACAACCGAGTAGGATCACACTTTACCACGTGGAGTGTAGTGTTGTCAAGAGCGGACCATAAATTATAATATAGATGTTATTTTAGAAGTTTAAAATATGTATTAGTGTATGCCCTGAAATTTGTATTATTTGGGCATTAAGAATTATCCTGGTGGTATTATATTTATGTTTTCTGCTTTAGAATTTCCTCTGGTCTGAGCAGGTACAAACAGGAAATTTTGGGAAAGCCCAAAAAACAGAAGAAACTATGCCGGATTTTCGTGAGAACTTTTTATAAGTAATTAAGTTGATAAAATAAATTTTCAAGTACCAATTTTATTAAATCTTAAAATTAACTAATTAAAAGTGAGGATGTTACAATTTGGTATCAGAGCAGTTTCCCTCGGCCTTTGGAGTGTGGACTCACAACTCCGGTGGTTACTCACCAAGCAAGTAACCAATTTGTATAGTCAAGTGTCTAAGTTAGACAAATGAGATTCCTATGTAATTAGTTGCTTGTACAAGTATTAACTTGTATTTTCATCAGGACTTGGTCAGTATGTCGTGGTGGCGTGCGCATGCGGACGCGGATCGTATGGCAGCCATCCTCGAGAACCTGGCTCAGGTGAATCGGAATCAGGCGGAGTCTATGGCTCAGATGCAGCAGAATCAGGCCGAGAATATAGCAGCAGTCGCAGCAGCAGCAACAACACTGAATCCACCACCAGCTCCTGTTGAGATTGATTGGCTGGCACAATTCCGAAAGAATGGACCATCCAAGTTTGAAGGGGGGTACAATCCTGATGGAGCTCAGCGATGGCTCAAAGAGATTGAAAAGATCCTACGCACCATGGCGCCACCTACTAAACAAACTGTAACATCCTAGAAATTAATAATAAAATAATAGTTATAAAATAATATATATAAACATTTATTTAAGGGTAGGATTAAGCCGTAGAGGTTTTATAAGGTTAGAAGGGTAGTAAGAGGCTTAGGCCGAGCTGGCGTGTAGATGAAGGCCGAGCTGAATGAGAACGAAACTCGAGGTCATGTCAGAACCTCGGACCGATCCCCGCCGAGCTAAATGAAAGCGAATGAAAGATCTAGTGTCAGTTCGGATTAGCCGACCTCAACGTACCTCACATCATTATCCGAGAAGGAGGCTCAGGCTAATGATGTTCATCTATCCCGAGCCGACGTCTCCTTGCCGACGTCTCCTTGCCGACGTCTCTGTGCATCTCCGTGATAGCTCATGTTGAGCTATTGGTCCCTTGGTTTTCGTACCATCCGTACGGTACTATCCTTCACTTTATGTCATTGTCATTGCTTTATGTCACTATCATTACTTTATGTCCCTTTCAAGTCACTATTCATGGCTTCCTTTGGAAGCCAATGAATCCTAGCCACATGTTTTGACTTCTCATGGAAGCCTTCAATGAGGACCACACAAATATCCTCCCTAAAATAATAAAAGTGGAACCAATCCACAACACACAACATTTTGCATTCTCTCTCTTTCTCCCCTTCGTCTCTCTCTCTTTCTATTTGGAAATCCAGCAACCAAAACCCCAACATACTTCCTCTTTCCCTCTCTTCTCATGAGCTCTCTTCCACCCAACTGGAGACCTCCTTTCCGCCGTCTTCCCTTCCGTTCTGGAGCCCCTGGACCGCTGTGGAGTTCGTGTGTGGCTGGTGGAGCTTGTGTGCAGCTTGGAGGAACTCGTGGCAGCTTGGAGAAAAGGAGTCAAGGGTGTGAATTTCAAGAGATCAAGCATCAAGGAAACCATTCTCAAACTGTCAACTCTTATCTCTCACGGTTTGAGGTATGGAGTGAGTGTTACCTCTACATGAGTTTGGGTTTCTAGGGTGTTCATAAAGGGTACTAAGAGTGGGTGTAGATTAGGGAATGGATATAGGTTAATGATAGAAAGAAGAGGTAAAAAGGGTAAAGGAACTAATGAATGAACTAGAAACATGAGATTGAAGTAGGAAGGAATATTGGTTTATGCTATATGTTGGTATTTACATGATGGATTTGTTGAATGCTTTTATTCTTATTGTTGTTGTTGTATAGGTGTTTATGAACTTTGTTGTATAAATGTTTATGAGCTTTGATATTTGTTATTTATATCTGTGGCCGAGCTGGGCCGAGCTGGGAGAGGTTGCGAATGGGTTGAGAAAATGGTAAATATGGATAATAGGGGAGATAGAGTAATAAGTCAGATAATGAGAAAGGTTAAGGGAAAAGGGGAATGGTTAAAGGGTTGAGCCGAGAGAGGCCGAGCCAAATAAATGGTTAGAAAGACTAAGAGGTTGAGCCGAGATAGGCCGAACTAAAATGGTTAAAAGGATAAGAGGAATAAAAGAGAAATGGTTGTGTGATCGGGTCATAGCAGACGCGTACCGGGTGCGTGCATTGATCGCGTCAGACGCATACTGGGTATGTGCAGCTGTAAGACGGGTACTGGGTACTCGCAGTTATGATTCACACAAGGTTCCGAGCACGGAATCGGTGGGATGTGTTCCTGGTCATAGCAGACGCGTACTGGGTGTGTGCATTGATCGGGTAAGTCGCCGAGATGCGCCGCTGTAAGACGAGTACTGGGTGCTCGCAGTTATGGATACTCCTTACTCCATAGAATGATCGGCGGAAGTGCTCCTGGTCATAGAAGACGCGTACTGGGTGCGTGCATTGATCGCGTCAGACGCATACCGGGTATGTGCAGCTGTAAGACGGGTACTGGGTACTCGCAGTTATGGACACTCCGATATCCGACTTTAAATGGTGTAAGACATGCATACAACACTGGGTGTATGCATCCGAGAAGAGTAAAAGATTGTAAGATATGTAAAAGTGGAATAATGAGTAATGAATCTGAGATAGAGATGGTAATCCGAGGTAAGAGAATAGTGGCCGAGAAACCTAGTGTAAGAATTAAGGAAAGGGTATAAGGGGAATTACTGAGATGAACCGAGGTATAACTAATAGGCAGTGGGTAAACTGGTTAATGATGTGAGCCGAGCTAAGTGTGATTGTATGCATGTGAGCCGAGCTAGTTGAGATTTTACAACGTGATCCGAGCTAAGTGATGATGTATGCATGTGATACATGATTTGATTACTTGCTATTTATATGCTAATTGACTACTTGTGTTTGGCTTGGTAGTTTGGTATGGCATTTTAGAAACTGCTTATTTAAGTTCTGTGTAATGCTCACCTCCTTACCATTTTTCAGGTACTGAGCCCGAGCAGATGCAGTCCCCAGCCGAGCAGGTTCACTCTCCCTCACAGGGAGAGTAAGTCATTTAGAGTCGGATAGCTGATGGGGTCTCGGCCAGCTGGGCCGAGCTAAAACATTGATTTTTATTTTGAATGACCGAACTGAATGTACTTAAACTTATACTTTATGTATTTGATGTATTTAAGTCTTCCGCTTTATTAACTCTGATGTATTTTGGGTATTAATGGAAGGAACAATTATTTTGGTAATTTATTATATTCGTTTCCTTTAAAAGAAATTTTAAATCCTAATTTTGGGGTATTTAAGGGTAATTATTGTTTAGGGTGTTACGCAAACCGTGTTGCTAGCATAGTATATGCTAACGGATGAAGCAGAGTATTGGTGGGAACGAGTGCGAAGAAGCTTGGAGATGACCAATCAGACAATTACCTGGGATGTGTTCAAGGCCCATTTTCTGGGAAAGTACTTTCCAGAAGATGTCCGTAGAGAAAAGGAGATTGCCTTCCTGACACTGACTCAGGGGAACATGAGTGTTGGGGAGTATGCAACATGCTTTGAAGATCTCATTCGTTATGCCGGAGGCTATCGGGATGCAGACGAGAGGAGCAAGTGCATCAAGTTTGAGTCAGGACTTCGTCCGGAGATTAGGCTTGCTCTTGAGTACCGGAACATAGCGGACTTGACTCAGCTGGTGAATATGGCCAACACTTATGAAGGAGGACTGAGAAGGGTAACGGCTGAGAAAAGAAACAGGAATATGCAGGATAAAGGAGGTTCTAGCAGGGACAAGGGACCGACTCAGGAATTAGATCCATATACCGACATTGACACTAGAGCAGTAGTGCCAAAAGAGGCGGCCCCGAATGTGAGTGCTCCGAGAACTAGGCCACCATGTCCACATTGTGGAGGATTCCATACTCGTACATGTTGGATGCTTAAGCAACGCAGGAAGGAAGGTCTCTGTTTCCAATGCGGGCAACCCGGGCACCGTGCTGCAGACTGTCCTAGGAGCACACAGAACGAGGAATGAACTCATCCGAGGTACTTTTAGCGTTGATAATTTACCCAATGTTTACTTAGAATGTTTTTGCATAAGACATACATATTTAATTTAGCTTAGAAGAAATCAGTAAGTGTTAGTACATTAGTTAAAGTTCCACCAAACTCAGTGATGGTATTGCCACTGGTAGAAGGTAAGGTTAGAGCTGATCACTCTAATTCTTACATCTGCTAGGGGACGATAACATCAATGAACATGACGATGATGTCGCTATTGATAGATGTGAGATCAGGACTGATCACCTCGATCTTCGCAACTATTAGTGGTCGATACCATTGACAGTTTCCAACCAAAATCAGGACTGACAGATAGAAGCCTTAAGCTAATGCATCCATTTACTAATAGTGTAGCCGCGTATAGAACTCGCGAGAGAACCGAGCCGAGAAAACCTCGTAGTAACCATCTTTAGTCCTCATGGAAAGCCAAACTAAAAGCCCAAAACTCATCAAGAACTCTATCAAGAATCCAGAGCGGTTATTCGCGAGAAAAGCGAAACTAGATGAGTTAGTAGGGTAACCACGCTGAGACCGACCCAAGTAAACTATTGATCCGTGCTCACCATTAGGAACTAGAACTCACATGTGAACAAGTAATAGAGTTCGCAAACCCTTGGAAATTCGGTCCAACCCTTCGACCACCAACCAGTAACCAACTCAACACGGCCCTCGATCACGAGAGTAATGTAAACCTTTTTCTTCTTAGTCTTCTTAATTCTGGATCAACCTTGATGCAACAATTTCAATCCTTACCGAATGTGTTCTTGCTTCAACCAACCAAGGTTGGTGAAATCTTGTTTTCTCTCTTTGTTTATCATGTTGGAAACCAACAAGAGGCCTAACAATCGAGTAGAGGGGGGTGAATAGGAGATTGAAAGTGATATGGTAATTTTTCGATTTCTTGAAGATAGTTTGAATTGTTGTTCTCGGTTTTAAATGAAATTCAAGCTTTATCCGAGCAGACACGGTTAATTGATTAACCAAACAGATAAACAGAAAGGTTAATTGATTAACCGAGCTACCGAGCAAACTATGTTGATTTATTAACCAGATGAATAAATTGGTTAACTGGTTAACATAGATGCTTCAAGACTAAGCTTTCCGAGCAACACTCAAAAACCGAGCCATCACAGAGTGAATTAAAAGCTTGATACTTAAGTCAGCGGATAACCAGTCAAGCAAGCCGAGCAAGGAGAAAGCAGTAAAGAAATAAAACTTAACACCACAGATTTATCCTGGTTCACTCTCACCCAGAGAGCTAGTCCAGTCCCCTCTAAAAACCTTTTAGAGAGTTTTCACTAAAAGTCGATTTTCTGGGTTACAAAAGGATTTACAAGAGCCACCCCTCTAGACCTATCCAGTCAACCGAGTTTACCAAACTCGTGACAACCTACCCACGACAAATCGATGACCAAAGAACCTCTTTGGAACCTTTTCACCACTGAAAAGCTTTCTCGATCAGAGAACAACTTTCCACTCCAGCAAATACAATGAACAAGATTTATGAATGAGAATGGCTCTAATTCGAAACACTCTTCGAATGAGTATGACAGTATGAAGTTCAAAAGTGAGTCTATTTTTGTGAAGGGTATCACAGAGAAGAACTGAGTAGAACTTAGAGTTAGGATTTGAAAGTTTTGAATCTCTAAGTTCTTACGAAAATCAAATGTTCTTCTCCTCTGTGATGGTTTAATTTCTGCTCTGTTTTTCTAATGTAAAAATGAAGGTTCAGAGAAAAATTGGTTGTGAAAGATCTTATTCTTCTTTTTTATCTGTTACCGTTGAAGACCCCTTTTATAAGCTCTTCTGATTTTCCAGAAAAAGAGAGAGCTGTACGGAAAAGCAATGGGGATTTCAACGGCTATATTTTGACAGCAGAGCAGTGATAGTGACCCTTCACCAACCTTTGATTTTAACTCATTTTGAATTTCAAACTTGTTACTATGTTGGAGTTAAAATCCTAGAACTTCTACCCAGACTCAACGGTAATAAAAGGTACGGCACAGCTGAGCAGAGTCTGAAGGTTGAAGAAGATGTGCTGTTGAAGAGTGAACAGAGACAGTCGAGCTTGAGCTTCGTTCGAGCCTGGTCTGAGATTGGTGTTGCCGAGCCTTGAGCTTTGTTCGAGCTTGGTCTGAGATTTGTGTTGCCGAGCCTTGAGATTTCCTCGGCAACCAGACTTGAAACTAACAGATCCACACTTTGCTCTTTGCTCAGGGTGCGTGTTCAATCCGAGCTAATTTGATCTTTCTTATGCTGTGGCTTAGTTCAATATTCAAAGCCTTCTGAGCGTGTTCCGAGCTGATCAATATCCGAGCGTACTGTCTTGAAGTGAAGAGCTGAGCTTTCAAACTTGGATGAACTTTTGCCGTGATCAAGAGCCAAGCTCAATCCGAGCTGAAGCTTCAGTAGCAGATATCCGAGCTTCTGCCTTTGACGGAATGCATGCACAGAACTAAGTCTGATGCTTTTGATATTGATCCCACGTCGAGCTCTAATTTACCTGACATTATCAACATCATTGATTCTGCCGAGCGTATATATTTGACATCATCAAAAACTCTTGATTCTACAATCTCCCCCTTTTTGATGATGACAAATATTCTCTTGAAAGTTTGTTGCTTTTTGTGTTCTTCCTTCGACTGTATGCTCATAAACTGATTGGACTCAGCACTTATCGAAATTTGCTCGAAAATGTACCACTTCTTGTTGCTATGAAAATGCTCAGATCAGAATGTGTACTATATGTCGAAATGATCCACTTGTAGTACTTGTTGCTCAATAATGCTACCACTTGTTGAAATCATTTGATGAATAAAAGTTTGAGAATTTGTGGAGCCGCTCGTTAAGTACTCCCCCTGAGTTTATGCTCGTACACCTTTCTCCCAATTTATGCTCGCTCGCACATATCTCTCTCCATTGAATATCTGCAACAATCAAAAACAACAACACACCTACTCTCCCCCTTTTGGCATGATAAAAAAGGAGCCAAATATTAAGCACAATTGCCAAAAGAGAAATAAGTTGCTTGATACCATTTGATGGTAACAAGGCTTGAGTCATTAAATACTTTTCTCCCCTAGAAGAAATTAAAAAAATGATCGTGGAAGAAAATTTTCATCATTCTCCCCCTTTAACAGTGAAAACATGCTTCTCAACAGAGAAGATAAATGAAAAAGAAGAGAATGACGAATATTAAAATATGAAAGTTCAAATAAAAACATAAACCAACACCTTTCTCCCAATTTTAAGGAAAATGAAAGCATGCGTTTCGAAAAGAGAAGATAATTTAAAGGAGAGGAAGAGGAGTTGGAGGATGTGAAATTTCAGGAAGTTAAACAAATACACAATTGAATGAAACAATCGAGATTATGAAGGTGATCAAGTTCATGATATACTGAAAGACCAAGCTCATGCCAAGCACATGCTGAAATCATCCATGATGCCGAGCTTACGTCGAGCACACACTGGATTCATCCAGAATGCCGAGCTCACGCCGAATTTTATAAAGAGTTTCCCTCGGCAAAGGTTTTGTAAACACGTCGGCTAATTGATTTTCAGTACTAACAAATTCAATGACACAATCACCTTTTTGAACATGATCTCGTAGAAAGTGATGCCTAATTTCAATGTGTTTTGTTCGAGAGTGATACACTGGATTCTTAGTTAAGTTGATTGCACTTGTATTGTCACACTTGATAGGAATGTGATTTAAAATTAAGCCAAAATTTGATAACTGTTGTTTCATCCAAAGAATTTGGGCACAACAATTACCAGCGGCAATGTATTCAGCTTCAGCTGTTGACAGGGCAACACAAGCTTGCTTTTTAGAAAACCACGACACAAGGGAACTGTCGAGCAAGTGACAAGTTCCACTTGTGCTTTTTCGGTCAAGCTTGCACCCAGCAAAATCTGAGTCCGAATACCCAACCAAACTAAGATTGGCATCCCTAGGATACCATAGACCAGTGTTCACAGTTCCTTTTAAATATTTAAAAATTCTTTTAACCGCCGAAAGATGAGACTCTTTGGGATTAGCTTGAAAACGAGCACATAAACAAACACTGAACATAATATCAGGCCGAGACGCAGTTAAATATAGAAGGCTTCCTATCATGCCTCTATATTTGCTTACATCTATGGCTTTACCTGACTCATCCTTGCCGAGATAGCTGGAGGTGCTCATGGGAGTGGCAGTTTCTTTGCAATTTTCTAAGCCAAATTTCTTGAGGAGAGCCTTGCAATATTTTCCTTGATGCACAAACGTTCCTCCCTCAACTTCCTTTATTTGGAGCCCGAGGAAGAATGTGAGTTCTCCCATCATCGACATCTCGAATTCACCTTGCATTGATTCAGAGAACTTCTTGCAAAGAGACATGTTAGTAGCACCGAAAATTATATCATCAACATAAACTTGTACTAACAATATGTCCTTTTTGGATTTATAAATGAATAGAGTTGTGTCAACCTTCCCTCTCTTAAACCCTTGTTCAAGTAAAAATGAGCTCAACCGATCATACCAAGCTCTCGGAGCTTGTTTCAAACAGTAAAGAGCCTTTTTGAGTTTATATACATGGTTTGGATATTCAAAATTTTCAAAGCCAGGAGGTTGTTTTACATACACTTCTTCATTTATAAAGCCATTTAAGAAAACACTCTTTACATCCATTTGATAAAGGGTGAAATTCATAATAGATGCAAAAGCAAGCAAAATTCGGATTGCTTCAAGCCTAGTAACTGGAGCGAAGGTTTCATCATAATCGATACCTTCCTCTTGGTTGTAGCCTTGAGCAACTAATCTTGCTTTGTTTCTTATAATTAAGCCTAATTCATCTGTTTTATTTCTGAAAATCCATTTCAAGCCAATTATCGTATGATCATCGGGCCGAGGAACCAATACCCATATATCATTTCTGATGAATTGATTCAGTTCCTCTTGCATGGCAATCGCCCAATGTTCATCATCAATTGCTTGATCAATCGACTTAGGTTCAATTTGAGAAACAAAGGAAGCGAAATTGCAAAAGTTCTGAATAGAACGACGAGTTAAAACTCCCTTATTCAAGTCGCCGAGCACATTCTCTATCGGATGGTCCTTGACTCTTTTCCAGGCTGGACTGAGCTCATACTGCTCTGCTCGTCTTGGAATGAGTTCGGACTGACTATTTTGAAGTTGGCTCGGACTGAGTTCGATTTGATCCTTGTTTGTTTGGCTCGGAACAAGCTCGTCCTTCTGATCTTTGACTTCAGCAGCTTCATCCTTTTGAGCTTTTTCAGTTGTTGTGCTCGGATCGAGTTCAGCCATATGATGATCCTCTCTATCTGCACAACTAACATTGTCTCTCCGAGGAGACTCATCAAATACCACACGCACGGACTCTTCCACAGTGGAGGTCCTTTTGTTAAAAACTCTAAATGCTTTACTATGAGTAGAATAACCCAAAAATATTCCTTCATCGGCTTTAGAATCAAATTTACCGAGATGCTCTTTTCCATTATTTAAAATGAAGACTTTGCAACCAAATGCATGGAAATGGGAAATTTTTGGTTTTCTACCCTTGTAAAGTTCATATGTAGTTTTCTTTAAAATTGGTCTGATGAGGATGCGGTTCATTACATAGCAAGCTGTGTTTACCGCATCGGCCCAGAAATAATGTGGCAAATTATATTCATTAAGCATGGTTCGGGCTAGCTCTTCAAGAACTCGGGTTTTCTGTTCCACAACTCCGTTTTGTTCAGGAGTCCGAGGAGCAGAAAACTGATGTTCTATCCCGAGCTTGGAACAAAACTTGTCAAATTTGTAGTTCTCGAACTCACCACCATGGTCTGTTCGGATTACAACTACTTTTTGGTTAGCTTGGTTCTGGAGTTGCTTGACAAGCTCTTTAAAATTGTCAAAAGTATCACTTTTTGATTTTAAAAATAAAGTCCATGTAAATCTGGAGAAGTCATCTACAATTACTAAAGCATAGAGATTGCCACCAAAGCTTTTTACTTGTGATGGTCCAAACAAATCCATGTGTAACATTTCCAGGGGTCGAGTTGTTGAGACCATCAACTTAGATGAAAAGTCATTTTTCTTTTTGGTTGGTTTGCACTTCTTGCACGACGAGCAAACCCCCTCAATATTAAAATTCAGCTTTGGTAAACCAATCACTAAATCTTTTGATTGTAGTTTCTTTAACTGATTTACGTGTATATGAGCTGTCCTTCTATGCCATAACCATGTATCACTTTCTTTGCTAACCATGCAAGTGGTTACCAAAGAGGTGATTTCATTCAAATCAACCAAATAAGTGTTGTTATATCGGTTTCCAACAAATTTGACAGAGTTGTCCTCGTCACTTTTAATAATGCAATGGGTAGAGGTAAAAACAACATGGTTACCAATATCACAGAGTTGACTTATGCTTAAAAGATTATGTTCTAGCCCTTTTACAAGCAAAACATTATTGATAACCAAGTTGGCAGAATTACTGACTTTACCTTCACCCAATATTTTACCTCGGTTGTTATCACCATAAGTGACGTAGCCCTTGTCTGAATGTGAAAGTTCAGTGATTAGATTTTTGTCCCCCGTCATGTGCTTCGAGCAGCCACTATCAAGGTACCATCTGCTCTCTTTCGCTCGGAAGCACACCTGCATCACAAAACTATTACATCTTTGATTCGGGTACCCAAATTGTCTTGGGTCCCTGGGGGTTAGCAGTTGGATCTTTCCTTTTAACTACCCAAACAAACTTGCCCTTGGCCACACCATGACGTCGGATTTTACATTCATTGGGTGTATGACCATGAAGACCACAGTAGGAGCAGCTCGTCTTTTTCAAGTTATTAAAATTTGAAACATAGCCGAGTTTTCTTACTGATTTCTTCTTGGTCGGTGTGTAGCCAAGTCCCATTTTGTTTGAATAGTTTCTTTGTTTGGCTAAAAGCCGATCAAACAAGCCATCACTCTTGTTGACAATTGCACTTTTAAATTTTAGCTCAGGAATTTCTTTTTCATATTTAGTGCAGCAGTCAAGATTTTCATTTTTCAGTTGAGTGATAGTGTTTTCTAATGACTTGTTTCTGCTTTTCAAAGTTTCAATCGATTTTTCCAATTCAAGAACTTGCTCTTTATAGTTTGAAAGATTTTGTTTCATCTTAATGAAATTTTTAGCAAGTTTCTTGAATTCGGTTTGCATTTCAAGATAGGCAGAATACAATTCATCAGTATCATTAAATTCTGATACAGAGTCAGAATCAGAAGTGGAGGTTACCTCAGTGCTTGTATGTTTGGATACTGTTCGGCTTGTTGAGGTTTCCTCGCTGTGTTTGCCCATTAAACATTTTATGTTTGATCTTTGTTCTGATGCATCTAGTGCCGAGCTCGATGAGACTTCTTGATCGGCAAATCTGAGAACCGAGCATGGTTCTTCATCTTCACACTCCGAGCACGAGTCATATACAGGAAGATCTTGCTCAGAACAAGTTTGGCTTGGGCTTCTAAACACAGTTTCCCTTCCCATTAAGCACAGAATTGCTTTCTCTTCTTCATCGGTAGAGCTGGAGCTTGAGCTGTTGTCGTTGTTGGGTGCATCCCATACAATGTAAGCTCTCTTCTTCTTGTGGTCTTTGTTCTTCTTTGTTTCTTCACCACCTTGCTTTTGCACTCTTGGACAGTATGCTCTGATGTGACCAGCTTCACCACATTCATGGCATCTAACTCGGTCTTTTGAACTTGAGCCTTTGTGGTGAGTGCTTCTGGTATCTCTTGCTCTGTTTGTGAAGTTCTTTTTGCCTTTAAAAAATTTGCTGAACTTCCTGACCATGAGACCAAAGTCTTCCTCATCTATGTCCGAGCTGGACTCATCTTCGGAGGATTCTTTGGTTGCCTTTATAGCAGCTTTGAGGGAAATTCCCTTCTTCTTCTTATCAGATTCTTCATGCTCTTGCAGCTTGCCGAACAAAGTGGCTATACTCATTGTGTCCAAGTCTTTAGCTTCCATGATGGCAGTGACCTTCGGCTGCCATTCTCTGCTAAGACATCTAAGCACTTTGTTAGTTATCTCGACATTTTGAAAGATTTTGCCGAGAGCATTAAGATGGTTTATGATATGAGTAAACCGTTTCTGCAAATCATTTATATTTTCATTTGGCAGCATTCGGAATAACTCATATTCATGCATCAGAGTATTTAATCTAGCTCGTCTGACCTCACTTGTCCCTTCATGAGTAAGTTGTAGAATGTCCCACATTTCTTTTGCAGACTTGCAGCTTGACACTCTAAAAAACTCATCATAGCACAAAGCTGAGGTGATGATGTTTTTGGCTTTTAAATCAAAGGATACTTTTCGTTTATCATCATCATCCCAACTTTCCCATGGGATTTCTACAACTTCTTCATTAATTTTTCTTTTGGGGACAAATGGCCCGTTTTCAATAGATTTCCAAATTTCCATATCTATAGCTTCAATGAAAATTTTCATTCGAGCTTTCCAATAAGCATAACCCTCATCATTGAATAGTGGTGGTCTATTTATGGAAGAGCCTTCACCTCCGAAGGGATTGTTAGCAGCCATTTGGTTTCCTCAAGGATCTTTTTCGAAAAAGTTTTTACACTCGATCTTTCGACCGAGCTCTGATACCACTTGTTGGAAACCAACAAGAGGCCTAACAATCGAGTAGAGGGGGGGTGAATAGGAGATTGAAAGTGATATGGTAATTTTTCGATTTCTTGAAGATAGTTTGAATTGTTGTTCTCGGTTTTAAACGAAATTCAAGCTTTATCCGAGCAGACACGGTTAATTGATTAACCAAACAGATAAACAGAAAGGTTAATTGATTAACCGAGCTGCCGAGCAAACTATGTTGATTTATTAACCAGATGAATAAACTGGTTAACCGGTTAACATAGATGCTTCAAGACTAAGCTTTCCGAGCAACACTCAAAAACCGAGCTATCATAGAGTGAATTAAAAGCTTGATGCTTAAGTCAGCGGATAACCAGTCAAGCAAGCCGAGCAAGGAGAAAGCAGTAAAGAAATAAAACTTAACACCACAGTTTTATCCTGGTTCACTCTCACCCTGAGAGCTAGTCCAGTCCCCTCTAAAAACCTTTTAGAGAGCTTTCACTAAAAATCGATTTTCTGGGTTACAAAAGGATTTACAAGAGCCACCCCTCTAGACCTATTCAGTCAACCGAGTTTACTAAACTCGTGACAACCTACCCACGACAAATCGATGACCAAAGAACCTCTTTGGAACCTTTTCACCACTGAAAAGCTTTCTCGATCAGAGAACAACTTTCCACTCCAGCAAATACAATGAACAAGATTTATGAATGAGAATGGCTCTAATTCGAAAC
This sequence comes from Crotalaria pallida, assembly GCA_037953625.1. Taxonomy (NCBI): domain Eukaryota; kingdom Viridiplantae; phylum Streptophyta; class Magnoliopsida; order Fabales; family Fabaceae; genus Crotalaria; species Crotalaria pallida. The sequence continues at coordinate 86,817,257 of CM075649.1, forward strand.
ACTCTTCGAATGAGTATGACAGTATGAAGTTCAAAAGTGAGTCGATTTTTGTGAAGGGTATCACAGAGAAGAACTGAGTAGAACTTAGAGTTAGGATTTGAATGTTTTGAATCTCTAAGTTCTTACGAAAATCAAATGTTCTTCTCCTCTGTGATGGTTTAATTTCTGCTCTGTTTTTCGAATGTAAAAATGAAGGTTCAGAGAAAAATTGGTTGTGAAAGATCTTATTCTTCTTTTTTATCTGTTACCGTTGAAGACCCCTTTTATAAGCTCTTCTGATTTTCCAGAAAAAGAGAGAGTTGTACGGAAAAGCAATGGGGATTTCAACCGCTTTATTTTGACAGCAGAGCAGTGATAGTGACCCTTCACCAACCTTTGATTTTAACTCATTTTGAATTTCAAACTTGTTACTATGTTGGAGTTAAAATCCTAGAACTTCTACCCAGACTCAACGGTAATAAAAGGTACGGCACAGCTGAGCAGAGTCTGAAGGTTGAAGAAGATGTGTTGTTGAAGAGTGAACAGAGACAGTCGAGCTTGAGCTTCGTTCGAGCCTGGTCTGAGATTGGTGTTGCCGAGCCTTGAGCTTTGTTCGAGCTTGGTCTGAGATTTGTGTTGCCGAGCCTTGAGCTTTCCTCGGCAACCAGACTTGAAACTAACAGATCCACACTTTGTTCTTTGCTCAGGGTGCGTGTTCAATCCGAGCTAATTTGATCTTTCTTATGCTGTGGCTTAGTTCAATATTCAAAGCCTTCTGAGCGTGTTCCGAGCTAATCAATATCCGAGCGTACTGTCTTGAAGTGAAGAGCTGAGCTTTCAAACTTGGATGAACTTTTGCCGTGATCAAGAGCCAAGCTCAATCCAAGCTGAAGCTTCAGAAGCAGATATCCGAGCTTCTGCCTTTGGCGGAATGCATGCACAGAACTAAGTCAGACACTTTTGATATTGATCCCACGTTGAGCTCTAATTTACCTGACATTATCAACATCATTGATTCTACCGAGCGTATATATTTGACATCATCAAAAACTCTTGATTCTACATATCATTTGTGAATATCAAATGTTCATGGAATTCTAGTTTTGTTTACTCAATTATGTTTCTCTTTGATTAGGAATGTTATAACCATAATTTGTTGCATTCTACGAGAAACCCTCGAATTGCATGATCTTAGACTATTTTTCTTAAAGCAAGAGCACAAATCCCTCGTGGAATTCCAAAGAGTACGTTTCCTTTCGTTGTTAGATTCTTATACTCCTCATTGGAAATCGTATGAAGGACGATTAGAAGCTTACACATTCAATTCCCTGCCCCTGGCATTGACATAGCCAGGAATGTAGATACCAAGTGGGGGAGAACTTAGTGACCAAACCATGATCTTGTCTAGGTGACAAACGGAAACGAGAAGAATAGCCGGACGAGAACAAGAAGTCGAATGGGTTCGGGAGTATCTGTGAGACCCACAATTTTACCCAATTTATTTGTGAATTTATATTTGAATTTAAAATGTTATATTTGATTTTTGATAAATTATGATACCTGGATTTAATTAAAATCGTATGTTTTATATATATGCACGTGATATATATTATATATATATGCATACAAATGTTTTCTATAATGTATTTAAATTATATTCTTAAGATGAAAATATCTTAAGGTATAGTATTGATTTAAATGAGCTTACAAAATAAAATGCTTTTTGAAGGGTTAAGGTGTTCTATCTTCAGAAATTCATATCTTTTTAACCGTAAGTCGGAAAATTACAAATGATATGCCAAAACGATCGTGTTGAAATATAGATTTTGAAAATGTAAAGTTTTTATTTTTATTTTAAAGTCTTCATAATTTTATCACTGCTACAGTACTGAACGAATTTTTGAGTTTTAAGTTTGAAAATGTGATTTTAATGCATTTAATGACTCTTTGACCCAAAAATATTTTTATGTGCATAGAAAATGTATTTTAAAAATCCATGATTGGCTGCACCGTCCAAATAAAATATAATTTTCTTATTTTTAAATTATAAATTAATTTGAAAGCTTATGAAGTGCATTTTTGGAGGAAATGATCTTAGAACTTCAAAAATTCATAACTTTCAAACCGTAAGTCCAAAAATTATAAATTTTATATGAAAACGACCGTATTTGAATGTAGTTTGTAAAAATATAAGAATTGTAATTTTATGAGGTATCCTTCGAAAATTTTTCTCTGCTGCAGAAACTGTATGATTTTATATGTTTTATGCTTGGAAAAATTGTTTTAAAGCCTAGAATTAATTATTGGATTTCAAAGTATTTTATTTGTATGTTCAGATATTTATTTGAAAGCTTATTGGCTGCACAGTCCAGATTATTTTATTTTTCTATTTATTTTTGAATTTTAAAGTACAAAGCTTTAATTTGATTGGATAAAAGAAAGGTGGATTCAAAGTGAGTAAATGAAAATTTTGTCTTCCCATGTTGACTAGTATGTGCCGTCCAAATAGATGAGGATGAGAGGGGATATTTTCTGAAAATGTACCTAGAAGGATCTTAGAATTTAAAGCTTATAGGAGTTGGAAAAATCCCATTAATGCATGTGTATTTTCCTAGACTTGGTTGAAGCAAAAAAATTGAAATTCTTTGACCCATTTTTATGAAAAGAGAGGCGTGTACTTCAGCCATTTTTGGGGAGAAATTCACTTCCTACTTCACCTATAAATAGAGCCTAAGACCCCTCATTCTTTTACACACAATAATCAATCATTTTGAGAGAAAAAAATTTGAGAAAGACTTTGAGAAAGAGAGAGTGGGGCGTGGCACATTGTGATGGGAAGGGAAAAATTTTCATATTCACTTTGAAGCTCTTCTTTGCTAAGGAGAAGAGGTAATCCTACAACCTTAGTATTTGTTTTAATTTTTAAGTTCTTAATTCTTTATTCTTTTGGTTTAGCAAATAAAAAGACTTCTTCTATTCTTCTCTGATTATGAAATGGTGAAACCAAAATCTTTAATTTATTCTCTGATAATTTTGATTTGTTAATGTGAATTTGGTTAAAGGTCAGATGAATAAGGATTAAAAAGGGACAAAACAAAAATTGTTTAAAGATATATTGATCTCCCCTTTTTAAAGCCTTTGATGACCAAACTATTGATAAGGAAATAAGTAAATGATATTCTGAAATTGTAATTGATAAAAAGCTTATCTGTTTTAAGAATTTTGATTTTCATTTGTACTGAATTGTTGTTTTGATTTTTCTTTGATTGTCAGTATGAAAACATGATTAACAAGCAAATGATGAACAAAAAAATTATAAAATTGTGATGAGTATGTGTTTTGGCCGTGAGGCCTATATTGTTTTTTAAAGTGATCATAGCAAATTATATATGTCCTTTTGTTTAGTAATGATGTGTATCTGATGATATCTGATGTGGTTCAAAATGATTAATTGGATTTGTGATTATGTGACTATATGAATTGATAAGCTATACTGTTAAGTACTGTACAAAAAGTGCTTATTTTCTATTTAACTTGATGTTTTATGTAATTTTTTGAAAGGTATGGAATTATATGAATAAGATATATATGTGTTTATAAATTGATATTACTTTTCTATTTTACTATTGATGGCCGAAATTTATTGGTAGGAAAGAGTAATTTTTGCTAAATTCCTAAGTGCTTAAATGGTTATATGATGCCTCTGTATGTGTACTGATGTGTATACATGAAATAAACTATGTATTTGATAGAAAAATAATTTATATAAAAAATAAATTTTGTTCTGAAAAATAATATCTTATTTAAACAATGAGTCCCAAATGATAATTTTTGTATGTGTTTGCAATGCTTAAACTTGTTTATAATTGTATCTGAATGTTAGAACATGTTTGTCTCAATTTTTAGAAGTGATGCAACAAAATTTTTGTGGCTGTCCAGCAAGCAAAACTATTTTATTATACTCATATTTAATCATATGTTTATAATGGAAATTGCAAGGAAATTTTAGGAAAAAGTGGCATGTACCATTTGTGAGAAAAATGATTTTTGAGACTTGTAGTATATGCTGTCCAAAAGTATAGATTGGTTGCATCAACAATAGAAATTGATCTGGAATGAATTAGTATGTGAATTTTATGTTAGGATCTTTAGTATAAGTATATAGAGTTTAAAAGAAATTATGGAAGTGATTGTGTGAATGTATGCTTAAATGTTCTAATGGTTTAGTAATTTGTTTGATTTGATGAAATATGTGATTTTATGTGTTAAGAATTTAGATGCCTGAATGTACTGATGTGTAAAGTATAATTTTTCTATTCTGTTTAGAACTTGTAATTAAAGTTGCATCAACTTTAGAAAAATATATTTTTAGCTTGAATGCATGAGTTATGTTTTATATGAATTAGGTGTGTTTGTAATGTGGTTAGGTGATTTTTATTTACTGCTTAATTTGGTTTTAAGGTTGCATCAAAGCAAATGATTTTAAATCTTGTTGTATGATTTATCTGTAAATGGTAGTTGTTATAAGGTATTTGGACATGAGTTTTTGAGTAAGTAATGCTTTGGAATTTATTTTTGAAAAGTGATAATTAAGTTCTAAAAGTTATATTATTTTTAGAAAAGGTTTTCATGATTTAAAAAGCTAAAAGAAAAAGTGATTTTTCTAGTGCAGTAATCTGTTTTTATTTTCAAAGAGGTTTTAAGCTACTGATACTGTTTGTATTTTTAAAAGATACTAAGTGTTTTCGATTTGTAAAATGTTCTTTTAATAATTTGTTTAAATTGATTTGTTATTTTGCTTATGTGTATCAAATTGTTAAAGGATCTCGTTTGGAATCACGTGACGCAAATTCTATTCAAGAGGACCCTAATTTCTTAGCTTCACATCAAGGTGAGAGAGAAACCTTCTTAAGACATAGTGGCATGTAGGGTAATGTTAGGATGTTCTGTATCATCTCAAAGGTCGGAACTAGGGATCTATCGGGTGAGTAGTAGAATGGCAATTGTGTGTGTGTTCCGCCGTTCATACGAAAACAACGATCCCTCGAATATAATTGTATGTGTTGTATATTCTGTTTTATTATGCCGAATCGATTATAATATTAAATTGTTAATGATAACATGTCTGGCGTATATGTTATATAAACCTGTTATTGGAAAATAATTGATTCATATGATGATATGTTGGAGAATTTTTGGGGATTGATTAAAAGGCTTTATGGTTTAAGGAATTGGTATGGAATCGTTACGAAATTTTATGAAAGTTTATAATGTTATCCCCTGATCGCACTGTCATGGTGACATGCTTGATCGTTAAGTTTTGCCGGCCACGTGAATGGAACGCCGTGGTTGTGAGCTCGGTTTGGAATTCGCTGTGATTTGGAAGCGCCTGTGATAGGTTAATCCCTTAGAGGTCGAAGACCCGTTAGAAGTGTGGCTTAGAATGGGTCGACCACAATTAGGAATGTTCAACTTAGTAAAAACCTTCGATGACCTAAAAGACTTAGGAACCCCTTTTCTAAACCTTGTGTTGAGAGTGAAGTAGTGGAGAGGAAAGATACCATATGCTTGGAGGTTGGTGTCTCTTCAAGTGGTGATTGTGATAGGGGAGGGCAAGGACGGTGAACGTCAAGAAGCCTTGAGCGCTTCTCTAGGCGGGACAAATGCTACAATGACCAAAGTTAGTGTCGTGGCAAGGACTGCATGCGCAACTAGAGAGAGTGTTGTCGCCCCCTTGAGCAAATCATAGATGGTGAGAGGGAACCCGAACGAGGCTAGAAGCTCTGCTTATTTTGGACTCCTTTTTGGAAAATGTATTTGTAATTTTGCTGACCGCAAGGAAGTTGGTTTCAGCCTGTTCTTTTGCGACTTCGATGCCAGCGTGGTTAGGGTTCCTGTGCGTCCCATCTGCTTTCCGAACTAGGATATGGTTGGACTGGTGGAGGAGATGTAACGTGTGTGCTATCCGTCCCTTGAACCTCGGTAACTGTACCCCCTTTTGATTTACCGATGGTTGTGACGTTGAAACTTAGAACCTAAAGATAATTAAATATAACGGTTATGGTTTTTAAGAGGCGTACCTTTTTTGGGAAAGGATTTATGGTAATTAACTGAAGTTATTTATATGGTAATGGTAATAATGATGTATATATTGTATGGTCTTAATATTCCCCTATGGTAAGCCCATGCCTCGACGATAATATCGTTCGGAAGTGCTTACTCTCTCTATTTCCTTTTCCTGTGGATATTGGGGGACAATGTTCACAGATGACAGATCAAGTAGAAGTTCGAGTAGTGGTTGCTCAAGTTGCAAGAGGATCGTGAGATGGTTCCCATAGGAGGTGGAAGCAGAAGCGGTAACCGAGGAATCTCTCAGACACTTGTGGCGGAGGATAGCAATGAAGACTAGTAATCTAGGATAGTATAGTAGTCTTTGTTTTGTACCCTATCTTAAGGTGATTAGGACATGATTACTCTATCCCGATGTAACCCCTGTTGTAATAAAGGATTATTTTGAAAGAAATAAAAGAAGTTCTTTTGGTTACGTATCAAGTTCAAAAAGTAATTAAATGTTTCCGCAAGTTAACCATCGAATAAATATGGCGTTAAGAAAATAAGTTTTTGGAAGTGTGTTGGTAACATCTCTTTTGGGAAAAAAGAATTTTATGTTGCAAATATTTTGAAAACCAAGTAACTCAAATAGTATTATGAAAACCTTTTTGTAAAAGAAATAAAATGGACGGATTTTGGTAAATGTTATAAAAAAAAATGGCGCAAACTTTTAGTGAAAATTCTAAGTTCCAAATTGGGGTGTTACAGTATCCCAAGTGCAAGAATGAAACCGAAGGGACGTAAAGACCATAGTCGGAAGCCTCGTCAAGGGGTGGCTCTCCAATTATGGAACCGAATGGAATTTCGGGGACGAAATTCGAATAAGTGGGGGAGAATTGTAACATCCCAAATTTTAATCCCAAGAATAAACAAAATAATGAGAGGATTGGATGAATGATAATTATGTTCAAGAGTAGTGTTCACTCTCTAGCAAGTATACTAGATCGGATAGTGATATAGTCAATAAGACCAGATATCGTCCCTCAGGGATTGCAAATTGTTCAATTAATTCTCACCAAAGAGTAGTTAAAAGCAAAATCTATAGGTTTCTACTAATTAATCAAGATTGGATTAAAATAAAAATAGAAAATAAATTAAAAACTGTAGGGTCTGCCGACCATATAAGGACACAAGTCCTACCAAAAGGATTTTCTAAGAGCACTTCCCTCGGATTTTTAAACATGAACGTCCCTCGCTCGGACTCATGGATTCCGAGCATACCAAAGGACAAGGCTCAGACTTGATGGGGCCGAGCCTTATAATCGTTCCTCAACCCATCGTGCTCGGGACTCTGGGACCGAGATATATCGTCGGCTTGTGGATAGACTCAGTCTTATCAAGGCTTATCCCTTCCGCAGATCTCTCCTGGATACTCGTAAACAGCCTAGATATGAGATCTTTAGCTGATCCTAACCAGATTCTTAGATCATAATCTTCCGACATTATCTCAACAGAATCCTGGCTCAGCACCGCACTGATACAGGGCCCAAGCGGCCCATATCAGCCTTCCCAAAACCCTATAAATGGCTCATTACAGCTAGGGTTTCAGGTACGTACTCTCATCCCTAAGTTGACACTCCGCACACACGTTGACTGGGGAGATCCTGCTTTTCCCAACTGGAACTGCAGAAACACCATAAAGTCACACATTAATACTCGATCCTCTCTAGGGCTCTTGGTTTCCATAATCTTGAGAACTTAGAGGGTTAAGGACATCTAGTGTTCCAGGACACTACATTGGCGTCGTCTGTGGGAACGAATAACCAGTATTCCCACTTCCACCGTACTCATGGCAAATGACAACGATAACCAAGGACAAGGGGATCTCCGCCGTCGCCTTCGTGGGAGGCCACCTAAGAATGCAGGAAACGTTAGGGACAGAATTGCCCCCGGAAGACCTACTGGAGGCAATCGGGCTAACACTCCACCCGTTCCTCCGGTGGATCAGACGGTTCCTCCAGTTCAGGCTAATGTTCCTCCAGTTCCTCCGGTGGTTCAAGCCACTGTTCCTCCCCTCGTGGAAGGCGGCGGAAGGCGATCCAATCCCCGCACTGTTCCAGATGGCCATGTTTCAGATTGGGATGATACTGCGGACTCTGGACCACATCAGTCTCGGAGGGACCCTGCTGGATCACGAACGGGTGAAGGTCGGTGAGCTGAGCGTTCCGCTCATCATGATCACTCTCGAGCCATAAGATCCAACAGGGAAATACCTCACTTGACTAGGGGTCGTTTTGGAACGCTTCAGGGTGGACAACGTTCTGAAACGGAGGGTAGATCTTATATGACTACTTCCTCGGCTCGAAGGAGAGAAGAGACAATCATGTAAATCTTGAGAACTCAGACTTCCCTGATTGAGAAACAGAACCAAGCTATCGCCACTCTACAGCAGCAGAGCATGGCAAGAATAGCCGAGCAAATCCCTCACATGGCTCTCGGCAACCCGAACAACCTTCCTCAACCCCCACCCCTTAACCCGAACGTGGTTCCTGAGCATGTTGCTTGAGAGCCCCATCCTGGACATCCTTTCACGGTTGAGATTATGGCATTTCAGACCCCACAGACTTATGTGGGCCATCAGAATATCCCTCGGTACACTGGGACAACTGATCCGATGGACCACATTGCAGCCTACGAGTCTTCCATGATGTTTTATGGAGGAGGGGATTTCATGAAGTGCTGAGCTTTCTCAATGACCCTGGGCTCAGCACCTTTGAGGTGGTTCAACTCCCTACCTGCTAATTCAATTCATTCTTGGGCTGAGCTTAGGAGAGCATTCTTGAATCGATACACGGCCAGTATGTCACAGCCGAAGTCGGATCATTCGTTAGCTGGAGTTGCACAGAGACCTGACGAGTCTCTACGCGACTACCTAGCTCGGTATCAACAGGAGGCCAGCGGCATATCAGGACTGCAATCTGGAGTATCTGTTCTGTTGCTAACTCAAGGGTTGCAGGATGGAGATTTCAAGGATTGTTTAATTGGGGAACCACCAAAGGATATGGCCGAGCTAAGGGAAAGATCCAGGAAGTTTGTCAATCTGGAGGAATTCCACAGAATCAGTACTGCGGCACGGGGTAGGGAGGAACGACATGAGCAACGACCTCGCCAAAACGATCCTCGTCAAAGTGATCGTTTTCGAGATAGGGGGAGGAAGGACAAGAGAGAAAGAGGAGAAAAACTGCCTCCAAAAGGCAAGTATGATGAATATACCCAGTTTACAGTCCCAGGGAGTCAAATCCTTCGTGAGACTATGCATACCGAGATGCGTAACATCACTCGGCCTCCTGCTTTGAGAAAAACTGCTCAGAAGGATAAGACAAAGTATTGCGATCATCATGGCGGATGGGGGCATTGTAACGTTCCTTTATTATACTACTTTATTTAAAAGGATTTCTCTGTTATTGTTTATTTTAAAATAGAATATATGGACTTGCTCGAGAAGAGATATAATAAAGGATCTCTTTTATAAAGCTCTTGTGAAATAACTTGGTATTCATTTGGGGTTATTAAAAATCTTCCCAGAAAATTTATGAAATCATTTTCTTCTTTTTTTTTTTATTTAAAGTGAAATACCGTAATTATCAGAGTAAGCGGAAAATAGAGACCTTGACTTGATAATTCACATGTACAACTATTTATAGAAAGAAAATAGATATATATATATCATCCATAAAAAGAGTCAACATACATCCAAGTCAAGTCGAGATAGCAGGTTTGTACAAAATACAAGTCCATAATATAAAACTAAAAGATAGGACCACGTCACTGAGATCTCCCAAAAACATGTACAATATATATAGAGCAAAAGATGAAATCCCAAAAGTGGTCCAGTGATCCTCCTCCATAGCATGATCTCCGGAGTCTCCAGCAGCTGCTCCACCCGTCCCACATCCTAATCATCTATACTATGCATCACCTGGTGGATCCCCAACTCCCCACTGGCTTCCAGTGGAGTGCTCGACTGGCTCGTCCTCATCCTCACCCTCCTCAGGATCCTCCTCTACCTCCTCCGACTGAGTGGGTACCCTCCCACTGGGCACTGGGTCCGCTGAAGGTGTCCCATGAACCGGACTCATCGGACTAGGTATAGGAGTCTCTTCTCGAATCACTCAAGAAGCAGAGGGATGAGATCTAGTAGCAGCTCGAAAACGGAAAGAGTGAAAGCGACGAGCAGGTCGAGTCGGGGGTGGTCCATGATAAGTATAGAAAGGGGGTACATGCAAAGTATAGATAATAGGGATGCGAAACCTACGAGGACGGACACGAGCCAAAGGGTTGGGGTGATATAGAGTCACCTCCACCTCACCCTCGAACGTGGCTCTGTGGTCCGCGTAGTACCACACTCCACTAGGGAGCGGGCGCAACTTGATGCAAGCTAGATAGCGTGCCATCACCTAACATGGGCAATAAGGGGTAAGCACATAATCCACATAATCGAATAAAAATAAATAAAGCATGTAACAATTGCCAGTTACAAACATCCAATGCAAATGCAGATGTAAATGAACATGTGTATTCCATTTATAATAATTCCATTAATTATGAGTAATGATGCATGTCTCCCAATTCCATTGTCCATTGAACGTTCATTCTAATAATTCGCATACATGACCAACATGTATTGTGGAACTGCTCGGATAGTGTGCACACAACGTCACCAAGACGTAACAGCATTCCCAAATGCTGCCCACATTACCAAAATGTGTCATCGAGCCAGTCACCACCGAATTATCCTCAACCTTTCACCATGCATGTATGCACATAAAATTATACACTAAGATTAACCAATAATCTTATTATGTGATTATACACTAAGATTAACCAATAATCTTATTATGTGCATCCAATATTTTCCCTCAGTGAGTTAAACTGTTGTTAATACTTTCCCAATCCTTTTATTTGAACATGATACTTTTTCTCACAAGCATAATTGATCTTAATCGACATTCCATCAGGTATGTTAACAAAAAAGATGTTGTTTTTCTGTCTCTGGTCCCAAAATACTCGAGTAGATTCTCCTAGACTCGAGTGTTCCTCAGTTTTCCCAAAATACTCGAGTGTTTCTCATGGCACTCGAGTGTTCTTTGTTTCCAGAACTTGATTTTTAGAAATTCATCCATATACTCGAGTGCTCTTTATAAGACTCGAGTGTTCTTTTATTTTCCAGAAATACACTTAAAAATCACCAGGATACTCGAGTGTTCTTCATGAATACTTGAGTGTTCTTGAGTTTTCCAGAAAATCAATTTTCCCAAAACAGGCAAAATACTCGAGTATTACCCATAATACTCGAGTGTTTGCAGACAGACAACACTGAAATTTGAGTTTTAGCATACCAATTTCGATTATAGTCCATTCCAGTCCAAACCAAAGATCAATATAGCTTACATTAAACATTTTAAACATGTTCCAATACAGAATTAACAACATCTAACACTGAATCACAGATTATCAACAATATTGCATAAAATGCATTTTTCCACAACTTGGCATACCAAATTCAATTCTACACATAATAATCGCATTTCCAGCTTTGGTACACCTTGCATGTGACCAAATAAACATGTCCAAATCAACATTTAACCCAGAAAAGGCCTCCAAGCCTCAAACCTATTCCGAATATGCCCATAGAGTCATTTATTGACTCCCATCCTAATTTCACATAATTTAAACTTATTCTAGTGAATTAGAAGCTTCACCCTTACCTCTAATTCGTGAATCAACACTGAGTTTGCAGAGAGATTGGCTGGAAATATGAATCCTCAAAAATCCTTGCATGCAGCCATAGTTTGAGCAGAGTACCAAAACCAGAGAATTTCACATGAAAAATTGGTTTAAAAATTGGGGAAAATGATTAGGATTTATTCTCTGCAACTTAAACTAGAGGTATAAACGAATTTGAGGGTCATAGGGTTCAGGAGCTTACCACAATCCAAGTTGAAAGTGAGCTCCAGACTTCAGCTTCCAACTTTGGTAGCAAAAACACCCTTACTTTCCAACTTCGATTCTCCTTCCACACAGACACTCAGCTCACAACCTTTGTATCTTTGTAAAGCTCGTGATGTGAGCTTTACAATGGTGTATCACTCTCAAATCCACTCTCAAACACGATCGAGTAATCAACGTTCGAAATCAGGAACCCTAACTCTATGTTTTCAGAGCAAAGCCAACCAAATCCTCCACCCTCATCAACCAAGCGCTTAAATAGACGTTGCTTATGATCATGCAGCTCGCCACGACATCCATCATCGTGTACTAAGGGTGTTTTCGTGTCAAACCAGGAGAATCATCGTGTGTTGACTCATCAACCGCACTCACGAGTTCTCCACTGACTCGAATACTCGAGTATTTCTAGAAATACTCGAGTGTTTTTGGTCAAATTTCAAAAATATTTATTTTAATGCCCTTCCCTCCAAAGTCTTCCTAATATTGCTTTTAGGTCCTCATTCAGGGACTAATATGTAAAAATCTCATTTTCACATATTATTCTCTTGCTAAAATATTTTTCTATTTTCGCAAATACCAATACTAACTCATAATCATCCTAATTGATTTATGAAATATAATTATGATTAAGAAAATAATTATAAAATAATCTTCCATAAATCATAATTGTATTACATCGGGAAACAAAATTTGGAGGTGTTACACTACTCCCCCACTTAACAGGAATTTCGTCCCCGAAATTCAGCTTACAAAAAATAACTCGGGATAATCCTTGCGCATTCGATCCTCTAATTCCCAAGTTGACTCGAATACATTCCCACTTTGCCACATAACTTTGACCAACGGAATCTCCTTTCCTCTAAGCTGTTTGGTCCTCCTATCTTCCACTTTTACTGGGCCAGCTTTAAAGGTTAGGTTTTCTCATAAGGTTAAGTCATCTGGACGAATCTGAAGGATCGAGTTTGGATCATGCACAAAATTTTTCAATTGAGAGACATGAAAAACATTGTGCAGGTTGGCTAAAGATGGCGGGAGAGCTATTTGATAGGCTACAGGTCCTACTCGCTTAAGGATTTGGTAAGGACCTATAAACTTAGGTGACAGCTTCTGGGGTTTCAATGCTCTACTCACACCCTTTAGCGGCACAATCCTGAGAAATACATGATCACCTTCTGTGAACTCTAAAGGTCTTCTTCTTCGATATGAATAACTCTACTGACGACTAACCGCAGTCCTAATCATTTCTTGAATCATTCGGATCTTTTCGGTCGTCTGTTGTACCACATCTGGACCAAGATGTAAATTCTCCCCCACTTGGAACCAACATAGCGGGGTTTGGCATTTTCTCCCATACAATGCCTCGAACGGTGCCATACCAATACTTGTATGGTATCCGTTGTTGTATGTGAATTCTGCGAGTGGTAATATCTGATCCCAACTTCCTCTTTCTTCCAACACACAAGCTCGCAAAATATCCTCCAAAGTTTGAATGGTCCTTTCGGTTTGTCCATCGGTCTGAGGGTGATAGGCTGAACTCATCTTAAGCTTTGTCCCCAGAGCTTGATGCAAACTTGACCAGAATCTCGGATCACGATCCGAAATAATACTGGATGGTACTCCATGCAATCGTACCACTTCCCGAATATAAATTTGGGTAAGTTTCTCCAAAGAGTAGTGCATATTCACCGGAATGAAATGCGCCGATTTAGTAAGACGGTCCACAATTACCCAGATTGCGTCATGGTTTGCAACTGTCCTTGGCAATCCAGTCACAAAATCCATGGAGATACTATCCCACTTCCATCGTGGAATATCTAGGGGCTGCAATATTCCTCCAGGTTTCTGATGTTCCACTTTAACCTTTTGGCAGATTAAACACGATGCTACATAGTCCGCTACATCCTTCTTAAGACCAGGCCACCAGAACATGCTTTTTAAATCCTGGTACATCTTTGTCGATCCAGGGTGCATGCTCATCTGACTCTTATGTGCCTCATCCAAAATCATCCTCCTAATCTCCGAGTTCTTCGGTATGCAAATTCTCGTTTTAAAACGAAGAATTCCATCCGACCCTTCTGAAAAATCTGTCTCTTTTCCTTCTTCCATTAACTTCCTCTTCTCTAGCAATTTCGGATCTTCACGTTGCAATTCTTGAATTCGAGCCAAGAATTCGCTAGAAATTTGCAACATACCCAACGTAATCTGACCTGGTTCCACTTGCATCACCGGGCTTAGATCCCGAAACTCTTCAATCAAAGCCGCTTCCTTGATCATCATGGAACTCGCATAAATTGCTTTACGGCTCAAAGCGTCCGCTACAACATTGGCCTTACCAGGATGGTAATGAAGCTCAAAGTCGTAGTCTTTCAAAAATTCCATCCATCGACGCTGTCTCATATTTAACTCCTTCTGGTCAAATAAGTACTTCAAACTCTTATGGTCACTAAACACCCGAAACGTAGTGCCATAGAGATAATGCCTCCATATCTTCAGTGCAAAGACTATTGCAGCAAGTTCCAAATCATGGGTGGGGTAGTTTACCTCGTGAACTTTCAGTTGACGAGATGCATACGCCACAACCTTCCTTTCTTGCATTAGGACACTCCCAAGTCCTTGTCCCGATGCATCACAGTACACTTCGTACTCCTTGTGAGGGTCAGGTAAGATTAACACTGGTGAGGATGTTAACCTTTCCTTAAGCATCAGAAAACTCCTTTCGCACTTATCATCCCATATGAATGGTTGATCCTTCCTAGTCAGCTTGGTGAGGGGTAATGCAATCTTCGAAAATCCCTCAATAAATCTTCTATAATATCCGGCCAACCCTAGGAAACTTCTGACTTCCGTGACTGTCTTTGGTTGAACCCACTGCAAAACTGATTCCACCTTGGCTGGGTCAACAGCTATGCCACCTTACGAGATCACGTGTCCCAAGAACTGAACTTCTTTTAACCAAAACTCACACTTAGAGATTTTGGCGTAGAGCTGCTTCTCCTTCAAAATCTTCAACGCTACTCGGAGGTGTTCAGCATGTTCCTCCGGACTCTTAGAATATATCAGGATGTCATCAATGAAAACTACCACGAATGAATCCAGATACGGTCTAAAAATCCGATTCATGTAGTCCATGAAAATGGCTGGTGCATTTGTTAATCCGAATGGCATTACAACATATTCATAATGTCCGTATCGAGATCGAAATGCAGTCTTAGGGATATCTTCCTCCTTGATTCTGATATGGTGATACCCAGATCTCAGATCGATCTTAGAAAACACCACAGCTCCTCTCACTTGATCCATGAGATCATCTATCCTTGGCAAAGGATACTTGTTCTTTATGGTCACCTTATTCAACTGTCTATAATCCACGCACATCCTAAGGCTTCCATCTTTCTTCTTGACAAACAACACCGGAGCACCCCATGGGGATACACTTGGCCTAATAAGTTGTTTTTGCAACAACTCCTCAATCTGATTCTTTAATTCGACCATCTCAGGTGGTGCCATTCTGTAAGGAGCAATAGAAATGGGACCAGTTCCTGGAATCAGCTCGATTCCAAACTCAATCTCCCTCTTGGGTGGTAATCCCGGCATTTCTTCAGAAAAAACTTCCGGAAATTCCCGAACAATCGGAATCTCTTCCACAGACCTTTCTCCTTTCTCCGGCTCAATAGCAGAGACCAAGCAGAGATACTCCTCCGAGATCGAATCCTTGAGTAAAAGCGTCTTCTTAGCACAATCAATAACCACATGATTTCTAGCCATCCAATCCATGCCCAAAATTACATCCAATTGGGACAAAGGAAGGCAGATCAAATCTAAATAAGAGACTCGGTCTACTACCCTGATTTTACAATTAGGACACACCTTTGAAGCGATTACAGGAGGGTTAGTAGGGGTCTCTACCCTAAGACAATAGGGTGATTCAGACACAGGCAATTTCAAACGATTCACACATTCAAATGAAACAAATGAATGAGTGGCTCCTGAATCGAATAAAATTCTACAAGGTTGATCATTGAGCAGATAAGTACCTTGCATGAGTCCCGGAGCTTGGTTTGCCTCAGCACCACTAAGGGTGAAAACTCGACCTTGAGTCATTGGCTTGTCCATAGATCCTCTTGGAGTGTTCTTGGGTGGTTCCTTACAATCGCGAGAAAAATGACCAGGTTTCCCGCAGTTAAAACACCCATTGTGAGACCAACAGAATTTTCCAAAGTGATGACGCCTGCACTTCTCACAATAAGGAGCATTATTGTAAGAGGTATTTCGATCATCAGACATCTTGCCCTTCCCCTTATTCTTATGAAAATAAGGGCCTTTGTTACGGTGGTCATGCCCCTTCCGCTTCTGCGGACCATACCCCAGATGTTCCTTCTTTCCTTCTACAATCTGAACTGTCTCCGCCTTTTTATCATCCTCATACATCCTACACATATCTACCAGCATAGGGAAACTTTGAATCTTTTGATAACTGAACACCGACTTCAATTCGGGTCTCAGTCCTCCCTCAAACTTGATACATTTACTCCTCTCGTCTGGATTCATCTGATAGTAAGGGGAGTATTTCATTAGTTCTTCAAATTTCGCAGCATATTCACCTACACTCATGCTGCCTTGTCTAAGCTGTAGAAAGTCAACCTCTTTCTTCCTCCTTAAATCTTCAGGAAAATATTTCTTGAGAAATTCTCCCATGAATACTTCCCAAGTTACCTCTCTTCCTTCATGAGCAAGTAACTGGGCACTATGATTCCACCAATGTTCTGCTTCTCCCTCCAGCATGAACACAACATAAGCTATCCTCTGGGCGTCGGAGCATTCTAAAGTTCTAAAGATCTTGTCCATCTCCAAGATCCACTTGTTAGCTTCTTCTAGTTTAAACCCACCAGCAAACTTCGAGGGATTGCAACTCCTGAAATCCGACAAAGTTTTGGCTTCTGCAGCTATCGCACCTGCTGGAGGTGGATTAACGGGCTGAGGTTGATGTTGCTGATGTTGATTCTGCTGCAAATTCTCTAACACTGTAGCCATCCTTTGCAGCAGATCGTTCGTATGATTTCTATATCGCGATGCCATAGTGAGCCTGCACTATGGACCTATGTCGTTAATGATCTATCTAGACTTTGAAATCTATTTAGTTCTATTCTAAACTATCACTAATAGAACTAAGCCATATGAAATAAATCAAATAGCTAAGAAAACTTTACCCAGCTGTAGCAACTTCTGGCAGATTATGCTTGAGAGGATCAAGAATCAGGACCATTATGCTCTGATACCATAAAAGTGTAACGTTCGTTTATTATACTACTTTATTTAAAAGGATTTCTCTGTTATTGTTTATTTTAAAATAGAATATATGGACTTGCTCGAGAAGAGATATAATAAAGGATCTCTTTTATAAAGCTCTTGTGAAATAACTTGGTATTCGTTTGTGGTTATTAAAAATCTTCCCAGAAAACTTATGAAATCATTTTCTTCTTTTTTTTTATTTAAAGTGAAATACCGTAATTATCAGAGTAAGCGGAAAATAGAGACCTTGACTTGATAATTCACATGTACAACTATTTATAGAAAGAAAATAGATATATATATATCATCCATAAAAAGAGTCAACATACATCCAAGTCAAGTCGAGATAGCAGGATTGTACAAAATACAAGTCCATAATATAAAACTAAAAGATAGGACCACGTCACTGAGATCTCCCAAAAATATGTACAATATATATAGAGCAAAAGATGAAATCCCAAAAGTGGTCCAGTGATCCTCCTCCATAGCATGATCTCCGGAGTCTCCAGCAGCTGCTCCACCCGTCCCACATCATAATCATCTATACTATGCATCACCTGGTGGATCCCCAACTCCCCACTGGCTTCCAGTGGAGTGCTCGACTGGCTCATCCTCATCCTCACCCTCCTCAGGATCCTCCTCTACCTCCTCCGACTGAGTGGGTACCCTCCCATTGGGCACTGGGTCCGCTGAAGGTGTCCCATGAACCGGACTCATCGGACTAGGTATAGGAGTCTCTTCTCGAATCACTCGAGAAGTAGAGGGATGAGATCTAGTAGCAGCTCGAAAACGGAAAGAGTGAAAGCGACGAGCAGGTCGAGTCGGGGGTGGTCCATGATAAGTATAGAAAGGGGGTACATGCAAAGTATAGATAATAGGGATACGAAACCTACGAGGACGGACACGAGCCAAAGGGTTGGGGTGATATAGAGTCACCTCCACCTCACCCTCGAATGTGGCTCTGTGGTCCGCGTAGTACCACACTCCACTAGGGAGCGGGCGCAACTCGATGCAAGCTAGATAGCGTGCCATCACCTAACATGGGCAATAATGGGTAAGCACATAATCCACATAATCGAATAAGAATAAATAAAGCATGTAACAATTGCTAGTTACAAACATCCAATGCAAATGCAGATGTAAATGAACATGTGTATTCCATTTATAATAATTCCATTAATTATGAGTAATGATGCATGTCTCCCAATTCCATTGTCCATTGAACGTTCATTCTAATAATTCGCATACATGACCAACATGTATTGTGGAACTGCTCGGATAGTGTGCACACAACGTCACCAAGACGTAACAGCATTCCCAAATGCTGCCCACATTACCAAAATGTGTCATCGAGCCAGTCACCACCGAATTATCCCCAACCCTTCACCATGCATGTATGCACATAAAATTATACACTAAGATTAACCAATAATCTTATTATGTGATTATACACTAAGATTAACCAATAATCTTATTATGTGCATCCAATATTTTCCCTCAGTAAGTTAAACTGTTGTTAATACTTTCCCAATCCTTTTATTTGAACATGATACTTTTTCTCACAAGCATAATTGATCTTAATCGACATTCCAGCAGGTATGTTAACAAAAAAGATGTTGTTTTTCTGTCTCTGGTCCCAAAATACTCGAGTAGATTCTCCTAGACTCGAGTGTTCCTCAGTTTTCCCAAAATACTCGAGTGTTTCTCATGGCACTCGAGTGTTCTTTGTTTCCAGAACTTGATTTTTAGAAATTCATCCATATACTCGAGTGCTCTTTATAAGACTCGAGTGTTCTTTTATTTTCCAGAAATACACTTAAAAATCACCAGGATACTCGAGTGTTCTTCATGAATACTCGAGTGTTCTTGAGTTTTCTAGAAAATCAATTTTCCCAAAACAGGCAAAATACTCGAGTATTACCCATAATACTCGAGTGTTTGCAGACAGACAACACTGAAATTTGAGTTTTAACATACCAATTTCAATTATAGTCCATTCCAGTCCAAACCAAAGATCAATATAGCTTACATTACACATTTTAAACATGTTCCAATACAGAATTAACAACATCTAACACTGAATCACAGATTATCAACAATATTGCATAAAATGCATTTTTCCACAACTTGGCATACCAAATTCAATTCTACACATAATAATCGCATTTCCAGCTTTGGTACACCTTGCATGTGACCAAATAAACATGTCCAAATCAACATTTAACCCAGAAAAGGCCTCCAAGCCTCAGACCTATTCCAACTATGCCCATAGAGTCATTTATTGACTCCCATCCTAATTTCACATAATTTAAACTTATTCTAGTGAATTAGAAGCTTCACCCTTACCTCTAATTCGTGAATCAACACTGAGTTTGCAGAGAGATTGGCTGGAAATATGAATCCTCAAAAATCCTTGCATGCAGCCGTAGTTTGAGCAGAGTACCAAAACCAGAGAATTTCACATGAAAAATTGGTTTAAAAATTGGGGAAAATGATTAGGATTTATTCTCTGCAACTTATACTAGAGGTATAAACGAATTTGAGGGTCATAGGGTTCAGGAGCTTACCACAATCCAAGTTGAAAGTGAGCTCCAGACTTCAGCTTCCAACTTTGGCAGCAAAAACACCCTTACTTTCCAACTTCGATTCTCCTTCCACACAGACACTCAGCTCGCAATCTTTGTATCTTTGTAAAGCTCGTGATGTGAGCTTTACAATGGTGTATCACTCTCAAATCCACTCTCAAACACGATCGAGTAATCAACGTTCGAAATCAGGAACCCTAACTCTATGTTTTCAGAGCAAAGCCAACCAAATCCTCCACCCTCATCAACCAAGCGCTTAAATAGACGTTGCTTATGATCATGCAGCTCGCCACGACATCCATCATCGTGTACTAAGGGTGTTTTCGTGTCAAACCAGGAGAATCATCGTGTGTTAACTCATCAACCGCACTCACGAGTTCTCCACTGACTCGAATACTCGAGTAGAAATACTCGAGTGTTTTTGGTCAAATTTCAAAAATATTTATTTTAATGCCCTTCCCTCCAAAGTCTTCCTAATATTGCTTTTAGGTCCTCATTCAGGGACTAATATGTAAAAATCTCATTTTCACATATTATTCTCTTGCTAAAATATTTTTCTATTTTCGCAAATACCAATACTAACTCATAATCATCCTAATTGATTTATGAAATATAATTATGATTAAGAAAATAATTATAAAGTAATCTTCCATAAATCATAATTGTATTACATCGGGAAACAAAATTTGGAGGTGTTACAGGCATACCACCGATCAGTGTACCCAGCTGAAAGATCTGATTGAGGAAATGGTAAGGGATGATAAACTTCAACAATATATCGGTGAAGCGTTGCGGAAGCGTGCGAAGAGAGGAAGCCATTCCCCGCCTAGATCCGAACAGAAACAAAAAAACAGAAGTCCTTCACCACCTACAGGGGGAGCCTCCATCCTACTGTCCGGCAGGATAAGGGTCGAGAGACTTTCCTGATCAATACCATTGTTGGAGGATTTGCAGGTGGAGGGGAAAGAAAAGGAGATCGAAAGAAGTATGTCGGGCAGGTCCTTTCGGTGGCTAGCTGACCAATCCAGAAGCCCAAAAAGAAGAATATTGTCATCAGCTTCAGTGACGAGGATTTTGCTGATATTATTCAGGACCACAATGATCCAATGGTAGTTACAGCCAGGCTCGGTAATTACAAAGTGAAAAGGATTCTCGTTGATCAGGGGAGTTCAGCAGACATTATGTTCTTGGATCTGTTCGAGGCCTTGAAGTTGAAAAGATCTAACCTAACTCCGTTTGAGGGGAGTTTGATTGGCTTTACGGGTCATTCCATTGTTCCCTTAGGCCACATTCATCTACCAGTGACCATGGGGGAGCAACCGTTTGCTCGAACCGAGATGATAAAGTGGCTAGTGGTCCAAGCACCGTCGGCATACAACGCCATCCTCGGCCGTACTGCACTCCAATCATTTGGTGCCGTAGTATCAACCGTTCACCTAGCTATGAAGTTTCCAGAGTCTGATGACCAGGTGGTAACGGTACTTTCTGAACAAGAATTGGCTCGGAAATGTTACAATATCAGCTTGGGCAAACTGAAGCTGGATGATGATGAGAAGATTATGCTAGAAGTTCTCAACAAGGGAAGTGTTAATCTGGCAAATCTTGACGTAAGGGAGGAGGATGAAACTAGGCCAATTCCCCAGGGGGACTTCAAGAAGATAATTCTGGGGACCGATCGACCCCGTAGCGTCAAAATTGGTGTTGGCCTTGCTGAGGAAGTTGAAAGAGAACTAACAGAGTTACTGGTAGAAAACAAAGACTTGTTTGCCTGGACGTCGGCAGACATGCCATGAATCGATCCGAACTTCATCTGCCACAAGTTGAGTGTGTATCCTGGTGCCAAGCCGGTGTGTCAGAAGAAAAGACGGGTCGGAACTGAGAAGGCTCAAGCAACAGAAGAAAAGGTAGCCGAGCTTCTTGAGGCAGGATTTATCAGGGAAGTGGTATATATTGATTGGTTGGCTAATCCCGTGCTGGTCAAAAAGTCCAATGGAAAATGGAGAATGTGCGTGGATTACACAAACTTGAACAAAGTTTTCCCCAAGGATCAATATCCACTTCCCTGCATAGACAAACTTGTAGATAACTCGGCAGGGTATCAAAGGCCATCCTTCATGGATGCTTATTCGGGGTACAATCAGATCCCTATGTATCCCCCGGATCAGGTGAAGACTTCGTTCGTCACGGAAAATGCTACATATTGTTACAATGTCATGCCGTTCGAACTTAAGAACGCTGGGGCAACGTACCAACGAATGATGAACAAGGTGTTCGGCCCACTGATTGGGCCCAGAATGGAGGTATACATTGACGATATGATTGCAAAGAGCTTGAAGGAAGAAGATCATGCTAAGGATTTAAAGGTCATCTTGGGCAGAATTCGAGAGTTTGATATGAGGTTGAATCCGAAAAAGTGCACGTTTGGGGTCCCTGCTGGTTCATTCCTCGGATTCATGC
The DNA here is from genome assembly GCA_037953625.1 of Crotalaria pallida. Taxonomy (NCBI): domain Eukaryota; kingdom Viridiplantae; phylum Streptophyta; class Magnoliopsida; order Fabales; family Fabaceae; genus Crotalaria; species Crotalaria pallida. The sequence continues at coordinate 86,839,627 of CM075649.1, forward strand.
TCACCGAACGAGGGATCGAGGCAAATCCAGAGAAGTGTCGAGCCATCCTCGAGATGAAGAGTTCATCCGATATCAAGGGAGTACAACAATTGGCAGGTCGGGTTGCGGCTCTTTCTAGATTTTTATCTCAGTCAGCTCGGAAGGCTCTACCATGGTACCAACTGCTACGGAAGGAGAAGGAAAAGACGTTCGAGTGGAATGAGGCATGCGAAAAGGCCTTCACTGACCTTAAGCAATACTTGGCATCCCCTCTGATCTTGTCTAGCCCTATAAATGGAGAAATTCTTTTCCTTTACTTATCAGTGGGTGACTCAGTGGTCAGTTCGGTTTTGGTTCAGGAAGAGTCAGGCAAGGAATCCCCGATTTATTTCGTCAGCCGAGCACTACAGGGACCAGAGCTGAGGTATCAGAAGGTAGAAAAGTTGGCATTCTGTTGGTTATCATGGCCAGAAGATTGCGTCAATACTTCCAGAGCCACCACATCAAGGTCAGAACGGCTCAGCCGATCCGTCAGATACTCCAAAAACCAGACTTGGCAGGCAGAATGGTGACTTGGGCCATTGAACTTTCCGAGTTAGACATCACTTTCGAACCAAGGAAGGCAATGAAGTCCCAGGTCTTAGCTGATTTTCTCACCGAGTTTACTGAGCCATTGACGAGCTCAAACTTGGACTGGAACATTTATGTCGATGGGTCGAGTAACAAGCTCGGGGCAGGTGCTGGAATATTCTTGGAGAATTCCGAAGGAATTACTTTGGAATATTCTTTGAAGTTCGGATTTCCGACTTCGAATAATCAGGCTGAGTATGAAGCTATAATGGCTGGTCTGAGGATGGAGAAAGAAGTAGGGGCCCGAGAAGTGAAGATTTTCAGCGATTCTCAATTGGTGGTATCGCAAGTGAAAGGTGATTATCAAGACAAGGAACCCATCCTCCAAAAATATTTGGAGAAGGTGAAATTCCTATCCTCAGAGTTTGCCAAGGTTGAATTCTGTCACATCCCAAGAGAAAGCAATGGCCGAGCGGACATTCTTTCCAAACTGGCTTCAACAAAGGGTCCTGGAAATAACAAGACGTTGATCCAAGAAATGGTGCATGGACCTAGCGTTGTCCTCTCCGTTTTGGTGGATCCAAGTTGGACTTCTCCGATCATAAGCTACATGGAACAAGGAATTTTGCCGACGGATCCAATCGAGGCCAAAAAACTTGTCAGAAAGGCATCCCAATTTGCCATGATCGATGGAAGTCTGTTTCGCCGAGGGGTCAGCGGCCCCATGCTGAGGTGCTTAGACCCCGCCGAAGCAAAGCAGGCACTGGAAGAAGTCCATGGAGGTATCGGAAGCCATCATGTTGGGGGAAAATCACTGGCAAGAAAGATTCTAAGGGCAGGATACTATTGGCCGACCCTTCAGCAAGATGCGATCAATCATGTGAAGAGGTGTGAAAAGAGTCAATTCCACAGTGATGTATATCAGAAGCCAGCCGAGGAACTCCACTCACTTTCATCTCCCTATCCCTTCTATCAATGGGGAATGGATTTGATTGGCCAGTTCCCCACCGCGCGAGGACAGCTAAAATGGGTGATAGTGGCAATTGATTACTTTACCAAATGGGTTGAAGCCGAGCCTCTAGCAACTATTTCCTCTGCAAAGGTTAAAAAGTTCTTTGAGAGACAGGTTGTAGCTCGGTTTGGAGTGCCACAAGTTCTGGTGACTGATAACGGAACACAATTTGCAGCAAAGGCATTCCAGGACATAGTCAACGCTTTAAATATTGAACACTATTTTTCCTCGGTCGAGCATCCTCAGACCAATGGACAGGTGGAATCTGTGAACCGATCTATCATCCAGGGGATTAAGAAGAGGCTCGTTGGTGCAAAAGGAAATTGGCTGGAAAACTTGCATGAAGTACTATGGTCGTATCACACCACCGTTCAGACTTCGACAGGAGAAACTCCTTATCGGCTTACGTACGGTTGCGACGCAGTCATCCCGATAGAAAGAATCATCCCTTCCTTCCGAGCCACACAACAACCAAACCCCCTCAACAACACATTACTGTGTGAGGACCTCGTTCTATCGGAAGAAGTCAGAGATCTAGCCGCTGAGCGGGAAAAACATGCCAAGCTTATGCAAGCAAAAGGGTATAATCGCTCGGTAGTACCCAGAGAGTTCGAGGTAGGTGACCTCGTCCTAAGAAGAGCTGATATTGGACTCAAAAACGCTAAAGATGGGAAACTGGCTCAAAACTGGGAAGGGCCATACAGAATAGCTTCCAAAACGGGAACAGGAGCCTACAAGCTCGAAACTCTCTCGGGTGCCCTCATCAACAACACATGGAACGTGGCAAAGCTCAGAGCATATTTCAGTTAGAGTTTTTTATCTCGTTTCAATTCTATTTTCGATTGTTTCTATTATTACCTTTGTTCTGTTAAGACTGTTTATTTTTGATGATGGTGTACGCTCGGTGGAACTCCGAGCCCATTGTATTTACTGCTTCGAATAAATAAAAGTTCTGTTATTGAATTCTTTGTATTTACGTACTTTTCCTCATAATCGACTAGCCACCGTTTATGACGCGAACGATTATAAACAGCTCATACAAGAGCTTATAACTCGTCAAGTACCTTAAAAAGATTCCCGATTCAAACATGATTTGTTTTAAAAATCATTTATACATCGCGGATAGAGGAACCCACCTCGGCTAAAGTGCTGGAGTTCCGAGGTCTTAACACTTAAATTCTGAACAAAAGGAACAGAAAGAAGTATAAAATAAAGGCGGATATTATAAATATTCAAAACCAGTTACAGCAAAGAGATTCGGACCCATCTATTGGGGCAGATACAAAAGTAAAAAGGCAAAAAGAAAAAGCTACTCTATGTCAGACAGTACTACGCTGTCAGGGTCGAACTTTTCTTTTTCTTCCTCATCACCTTCGGCATCCTCTCCCTCGGCTTCTTCCTCCTCTGAATCCTCGACGAAGTGGTCAGGTAGATCATTGCTGCTCATGTCAATTGGAACCCCATTCTCGCCCATAATCTGACCATTCTTGGCTGAAAAGTTGGGGTCAGCGCCCTTTGTCACGAGACCGGGGTTCAGGATGCGGAGTTGCTCGGCTGTATTAAGGAAAGAATCTTCAACTGCGTGATCCCAGTTGTACAGATTCTCCTGGGCTGCCTTCTTATGCTTAAGAGCTTTCGCTCTCATCTTGTCCAGGGAAGTTCTGAGACCAGCAGCTTCATCTTTGGCATACTCGAGTTGCTCTCGAGCCACAGCAGCATCCTCCTCAGCCTTTTTCAGGACTTCCTCGGATCGTCTCATCTTTTCCTCGGCTTCTTGAAGAGCTCGTTCGGCCGTCCCCTTATTAGCCTCGGCTTTAGCCTTGGCACCTTCAGCATCTTCAGCATTCTTTTTAAGTTTGTCATTCTCGGCTACCAGTGCTTGAAGTTTTTTCTCAAATCCTTCCACTTGAAGCTGCAAGTAATCCTCCCGAGCATCAACTTCTGATCTTTTCTTCTTCTCCTCAGGGGCCACTCCAGCATAAATATCGTCACCACGCTGACCGAGGTAACGAAGAATGCTTGCACCCCTCAGAAGACTTCTCGACAAAGCCGAACAATTATTTTCCCAGGTACCTGGGGTCCAAGCACCTATCACTTCAGAATCTTCGGGAGGAAAGACAGTTGCAGCAAGGGCATCCGAAATCCTCTTAGACCACACCGTTTTGGCAACAGCGTCATCCATACCCTCGGCAACTTGAACCCCCTTGTGAGTCTTACTCATGTTGAACCAGTCGCCAGCCAATCCTTTCCCTTTTTTCACCCGAGGTCTCTTGGAGGGACGCTCAGGAGTACCCTTAGTACTTGGTTGCGCTTCTATGGGGACTGTTTGTTCAATACTCTCGGTGGCCTGAGGTACCTCGGCAGGGATAGCATGAGGAGCAACAAGGGGACTAGTTGTTGGAGTTGGCCCGGAGGTTTGGCTTTTAGCCGAGGATCCCGAACCTCCCTTTGCAGCAGCCAGCTGAGTCATCCTGGCCGAAGCAGCTGCGCTCTTCTTGGCCTTAGGGCCTTCTTCCCCATTTTTTCTGCAACAAGACAGAAGTTGTTATACCGAGCAAAAAATATATATATATATATATATATATATATATATATATATATATAATTATACCCAGTTCGGCCTTCACTTCGGCCCGTGTCCTCTTGAACAAAATTTGCTTCGTGTCTATTTGACCCTTCTCTCGGAGATATTCCGAAACTCGGTCACATAATCGTCTCTCGGCCTTCGTTAACTCAGTTTTGTAATCAAATTGATATAAGGAGGCCCCTCGGTTATAGATACCGTTTGACCAGCTCAAAGGGAACCGAGGTACAACCTTAATTTCCCCTTCTGCCTCAACTTGTTCCATAAACCAGCAAACTTCGGCTCTAGTGTATTCGTATTGGAAGAAGAGCGGTTTGAAGGACTTCCAAGAATCGGTTACTTTTGCAAAGAGGGCGTGCTCCCTCCGAGCTTTTAAGGACACCCAAAGCCCCTTTGAGTCGCCAAACTTATTTACTTGGGGGGCATACAACCAGAAGAAAGATAGTAATGTTGCTACTAAACCTTCGGCGTCGCAGAACTGTTGAAACGCCCTTACAAAGGCCCAACCACTTGGATGTAACTGGCTCAGGGCTATGTTTAAGTGCTTCAGGACTTCTATATCGAGGGTGGAAAAGGGCATGCAGATTCCGACCTTTGTCGCTATTTCCTCGTAAAAATAAAACAGCTGTCGGTTTTCCGGTACTTGGAGGCATATCCGGTCGTCTATGCCCGCGTGTCTTAGTACGAACTCCGAGGCATTCCCATCTTCTCTCGGAGGTGTTAGAAGTGGACGAAGATGGTTCAAGCTGTTAGTCGTTAGCAATGAGGGCCTTGTTCCAAGAACTTCCAAATCGAAGACAGCATCATACTGCGCGTGGTTCGGAGGTAAGGGATATTCTTCAGGATAAGTTTCACATCTGCGCTCCACCATATCTGGGGAAAAAGTGAAAGGCTCGGCATTAGTATTTTTAATAGCAGATGTTTTAATTCTAAAACTAAGGCCGAGCCTAGAACCTTTTCCCCCCTCCCTCCTAGAATCTCCAGAAGACTCTTGCCCCCTTGTAAAGTGCTCGGGACTAGTCCTAACCTGGGCTCGACGTTCGGCAAACCTATAAGCCAACAGCCACCTATTCTCCTCTACAGGATTTGAAGGATATTCTACGGTTAACGGTTTTGCCTCAGGTGACTCGTTGGATCCATGGCCAAAGAGGGGGGGGGGGTAGAAGGGCCTACTGCATCATTAATGTCAGAATTCCCAGAATTCCCAGAATCCCCAGAATACCCAGAAGAATTTGAATCGCTGTCACTGGATGGTTCCTCACCTAATCTCCTACAGAGTTCACGGTATATTTCCTTCCAATCTCTCCAACTACTCATTATTAGGAAACCTAAACCATCCAACTACTTACCCAGAACAATTAAATACCCCCAAATTTCTGCAAAACCCGCAAAACGCAAACCCTCTTAAAAAATAGAAAAACCAGAATTAGGAATGAGTTATTCGCTTTGGAAGAAGAAGTTACCTGCTGTGTTTTCGGTTGCTGATTCCTGGAAGAAGTTGGTGGCAACTGATGATCGTAGAAGAACGGAGGAGAATGGAGAAAATGAGTAAGGAGAAGCGGAGGATTAATGGGAAGAAATGTGAAAATGTATGGAGCAACAAAAGAAAAGGTTCTGATTTCTGAGAGTTAGAAGTGAGGGAGTGATGGAAGGGAGAATGAAAATAAAGGATTCGAAGAACCCTTAATCCCTAAAAACCTTTCGGTTCTCCTCCATGATGGACGTATGGGCCGAAAGCCCATTAACCCACTCAACCACTCACGGCGTGAGACGTGGCAGTTACCAACGGCGCTTTTTCGAATTTCAAAATTCGAAATGATTTGGCACAACTTCCCAAGGCGCGCCGTACCTAGAGAACCTAAAATGTAACCTCGAGCAGGCTACCTAGATACAGCTGTCGCACGCTCCCAAACTAGGACATCCGAAAGGTTCAACCCTAAATGCTTATTACCTCGTCACAGACTTTTCAAAGTCTTACGAGCTGGGGGGCTTGTAGGGTCTGCCGACCATATAAGGACACAAGTCCTACCAAAAGGATTTTCTAAGAGCACTTCCCTCGGATTTTTAAACATGAACGTCCCTCGCTCGGACTCATGGATTCCGAGCATACCAAAGGACAAGGCTCGGACTTGATGGGGCCGAGCCTTATAATCGTTCCTCAACCCATCGTGCTCGGGACTCTGGGACCGAGATATATCGTCGGCTTGTGGATAGACTCAGTCTTATCAAGGCTTATCCCTTCCGTAGATCTCTCCTGGATACTCGTAAACAGCCTAGATATGAGATCTTTAGCTGATCCTAACCAGATTCTTAGATCATAATCTTCCGACATTATCTCAACAGAATCCTGGCTCAGCACCGCACTGATACAGGGCCCAAACGGCCCATATCAGCCTTCCCAAAACCCTATAAACGGCTCATTATAGCTAGGGTTTCAGGTACGTACTCTCATCCCTAAGTTGACACTTCGCACACACGTTGACTGGGGAGATCCTGCTTTTCCCAACTGGAACTGCAGAAACACCATAAAGTCACACATTAATACTTGATCCTCTCTAGGGCTCTTGGTTTCCATAATCTTGAGAACTTAGAGGGTTAAGGACATCTAGTGTTCCAGGACACTACAAAAACAGAAAATAAATAGAAGTAGTGAGCAATTTGAGAAAGATGTTAGGAACATGGTTTCATTGTAGGCGTTTTTAATTTATCATGAATCTTTGTTTTTCCCTAAATCATGAACAAATTCCTAAATTGGTAACTATTAGATCCCTCTTGTATAATTACCGTTTCTTATTCAATTCGATAATACTTAATTCCTTAAGAGATTAAACTATTGAATAATCTTAATTAAGAACAGGGAATTAATCATGTTATATAATTACCCAATTGTATCCCTACTTGTTGAATTACTATATTGTTTGAAGGCATGACCTATTCTAATTCCTAATCTCTCAATTGAAGTATTAGAGATCCAAAACAAGACATAAATTGGCCAGATTTATGAATTGGAAATAAAACGCAATCAAACACTTGATTTAGAAACGGAAAACCATTAATTCATAAAATCAATAAACTAATCCATACAAATTCACCAATTCCTAACACAAGGGTTTTAGATACACATCATGAAAATAAGAACAAAAGCAATAGAAGAATGCATGATTACCATGAAAAAGCCTTGGATCTTCCAATCCTTGATCTTCTCCTCTTTTAAAACTCTCTAAAATTATGTAATCTCCCTCTCTCTCTCTCTAAATACTGCGAATGGCTGCCTAACCTAATTCTAAAACGTATATTTAAAAGATAAAACTAATCCTAATTGAATTGGAGTAAAACTGATCAGGAAAAACTGATCAGGAAGTGGCCCAATTGGACTTTCTCGTATCTAACAGCAACTTCGGCACTGATTTTGACCCCACAGATGGACGAATTTGAGCAAGGCTATGTCTGGAAAAGATCCTTAGCTTTAAAATGATACGAAGATCGCCTCATTTGGATAAGCGTAGCTCAAGTTATGGTCAAAATACCGAACAACGTCACTTTCACGCACTATGCGCGCCTGGGCGCCCAGAGCCTCACGCCTGGGCGTGCCAGGTCTGATGCTGGTGCATTTTCTCCCTGCAGACACGCCTGGGCGTGGGGGGCTCCACGCCTGGGCGTGTGGGACTCATTCCGGCTCCGTTTTGCTTCGTTCTTGCGCCATTTTCAAGGTCTTTTCATCCTCTTTCATGCTCCATATTTATTTTCTTCATTTAAGCTCCGAAAGTACCTAAAACAAACCCAAAATGGATCAAAACGTTCAAAGGATTCTAAATTACCTAACTTCCTATAAACTATACAACAAATCCTAAATTTACAAGAGAAACAAGCCAAATCCATAGTAAAAAGGAGTCTAAATCATACCAGAAACATCATATATTAGACCCAAATCAAGTAGTTAAGGTGATGGGTCAGGATGTTTTTAGGGCTATGAAGTAGTTTGATAGCTTTAGCAAAGAATAAGACGTTGAATGATGGGAAGACGAATGTTAGAACCAGCGTTTTTGGTGTTTTAAGTACACCATATTAGGAAATTCAAAATAAAGGATTTACATCTCTAAACACAAATTCCACCGTTGGATATCGAGGTTAGTATGTAAGGAAGCTTGCTTTCAATTTTGAGCATGATCCGACGGGTAACAAAGGAGATATGGCACTTTGAAGTGCAGGGGAATGAAGAACTAAGCTGCTGGGTTAATCGATTAAGACCTGATAGCTTGTAAAAATAAAATACACTGGTTAATCGATTAACACACATCAAAATGGAAAAAAATAAAAGGGAATCAAACCCCCATTTCATCCGAAATTCGTTCCTTTCTCCTCCTTCCTCCAAGAACTCTTATTCCATGACCAAGAGACCTTAGGGTCTCAAGCATTTGTGGCCAATAATCATCATCCCATTATCTCTACCTTCATTCCCACCATTAACATACAAGCTTTCTCTCTCTTTGGGTGTCTCTCTCCATGGTTATCTCTCTCTTTTAGCTCCGCCATCTCTAACAAGCTCAAGGTAAGTGGGAGGAAGTTTCCTTCAATTCTTTCCTTCCCTCTTTTTACACGAACCCATTATCATCATCACTAATCCTTGCTATTTCTTTGGTTTAAATAAAGTGTTAATGTCTCTCTTTCTCTAGGTTTTCTTTCTCTTTCAAGAGAAGGAAGAGGACCCATGTACACTCCCTTATTTTGCTCCTAGTCGCTCTCGCCCTCTTCCGGTTCTAAATTTGAAGCTTTAAGGCTAGGGTTTGGTACCCACTTCTCTCTCTCTTTGTTGGTAAAGGTAAGAGGGTCGTATTACCTCTATTTAGGACGTAATTTCTAGGTTGTATATAGTGATAGCTAGGAATAAAAAAAAGATTACTTATGAGAATAAAAAATATGGTAGTTGAGTTGACAATATGTTAATAATGAAAATAAAGAATAAGACCCACTAGGTGAAGCATGAATTAGTGTGTAGGTATAATTGATAATAATGAATGCTTGAATGAATGGTGGGAATAACTTAGTGCTAGGAGAATAAACATAATTAGTGAAACGAAATTATAATAAAGAATGAATAAAAGTAAGTGTTGGGAATTGATTTAGACTAATTGGATGATGTTAGGTAGTAAGAATAGATTTTAATAAGTAAGGAATAAAAGGAAATGATTGCAACTGTGTGTAATGAATGTATGAATCGCTTGATGACCCTCAATGGCATAAAATGAAAGTGATGGTAAGATACTATGGAGAGGAATGAGTGAAGTGAATAAATAATAGAGATTAAGGAAGAGCTAAGAAATTAAAAGAACTAAAGAGAACTAAGGAATTAAAAGTGAAGAGAAAAGACTAAGACGAGTTAATGATGAGAAAGAAAATAACAGACCGACACAGTTTGGTTGTGGTGACCCTGTGGTCTAATAAAGATAAAAGATAACCGGCACAGGTTGGTTGTGGTGACCCTGTGGCCTAATAAAGATAAAAGATAACCGACACAGGTTGGTTGTGGTGACCCTGTGGCCTAATAAAGATAAAAGATAAACGACACAGGTTGGTTGTCGTGACCTTGTGGCCTAATAAAGATAAAAGCTAATAAAGATAAAGGATAATTGGCATAGGTTGGTTGTGGTGACCCTGTGGCCCAACAAAGATAAAAGATGACCGGCGCAGGTTGGTTGTGGTGACCCTGTGGCCAAATGGTAAAAACAAAATGAAAAAGAAAAGAAAGAGAATAAAGAAAAGAAAGAGAATGAAGTAAAGAAAGAGACTAAAGGAAAGAATGAGATAAAAAGAAAAGTGGTTTAAGAATGAGAAGAATGTAAGCATAAGAGAGAAAGTAAAGATAAATAAAGGTAGGAACCCGAATAAGCAAAGTTAAGTATAAGAAACTAAGAGTGTATGAGTTTTAAAGAGAAATGAATGAGATTGAATGTATAAATGATTATATTTATTGTGTGTCAATAATGATGTAGAATTAGTTTATTACTATGTCTTCTTAGAGGTTATTTCCTAAGTTCTGTGTAATGCTACCCTTCTTGCTATTTTTATTACAGGTACAGATGGAGCTTACACGAGTCACAACCGAGCAGGATCACACTCCAGCACGTGGAGTGTAGTATTATCATGAGCAGACCATAAATTATAATATAAATGTTATTTTGGAAGTTTAAAATATGTATTAGTGTATGCCCTGAAATTAGTATTATTTGGGCATTAGGAATTATCCTGGTGGTTTATATTTATGTTTTCTGCTTTAGAATTTCCTCTGGTATGAGCAGGTACAAACAGGAAATTTTGGGAAAGTCCGAAAAATAGAGGAAACTCTGCCAGATTTTCGTGAGAACATTTTATAAGTAATTAAGTTGATAAAAGAAATTTTCAAGTACCAATTTTATTAAATCTTAAAATTATCTAATTAAAAGTGAGGATGTTACATTAGGAAACTTAAAAACTGATTTTGAGAAGTGAAAAACTGTTTTAAAACACATAACTGCTCTTGCTAATCGATTAACAAATACACTTAATCGATTAAGCACTGTTGAATTTATGTTAATCGATTAGCACTTCCAGTTAATCGATTAACCACTGTAAAAATCAATTAAAAACTTGTTTTCTCAAAATTAAACCTTTTCTTTCATACCTTTAAGCCACCTATTCATTTAGGTTAAGTGAAATGCTCAAATTATAATATGATCATCCACTTGATAGAGATTCACTACCCTCTAAAAAATCTACCCAAACTCTAAGACTCAAAATAAAGATATTACAATATATACAAATTGAATCTAATGAGTTTGCTCTCCATCATTGTTGCTTGTTGTTCTTTGGTGTGCTTTTCCAAGACTTGAGCTTGTTCAAAACATTTGTCGTTATCAAAACCATGCACTTGCATAATAGATCTCACAATCTCCACATGCACATGCACACTAGATCTAACAGTCTCCCCTTTTTGATGATGACAAACATGTTTTGAAAAGAACAACATGTCAATTGCTGGTAGATAAAATCACAGTGAGGTTGATTTCTTGGCAGACAAGAAATCTGTCTTATGAAGGGAGGTTGCAGCTTATCAATTCAGTTTTGCTCTCTTTACATGTGTATTGGGCAAATGTATTCATTATTCCTAAAACAGTGATCAAGCAAATTGAAAAGAAGTGTAGGGATTTTCTCTGGGGTCTAAGCCAATCTGGTAGACCTAAGGCAGTTGTAGCATGGGACTTGGTTTGCAAACCTGAAAGGTTTGGTGGTCTGGGCCTCCAAAATGTGCAAAAATGGAATCTAGCAGCTATTGGGAAGCAAGTTTGGGAATTGGCTAGGAAGAAGGATCACTTATGGATTAAGTGGGTGGATTCTGTATATTTGAAACACACTGATCTTTGGAACTATCAACCTTCAAACTCAAGCTGGCATTGGAAGCAATTGTTAAAGTGCAGAGACAAAATGAGCGAATGGTACACAAATGGCATCTGGACTGGTACTGCAGTTAGCATTTATTCAGTGAAGAAGGGATACAGGCTGTTGCTTGGAATCCAAGAAACCTTTCCTTTCAACAAATTGGTCTGGAATTCTGTTTCCATACCTAAACACTGTTTTATTTTGTGGTTGGCCATCAAAGACAGGTTGAGAACAAAGGATTTTATTGCTGTTTTCAGTCAAATACAGCCTAACTGCTCTTTATTTAATTTGGCAATCGAAACAAGGGATCACTTGTTCTTCAATTGCAGCTGGAGCAGAGATTTACTAGAGTTGGTTTGCAATTGGTGCTGCATAGACAACTTCCACTATAGGTTTGATGGATGGTGCAAATGGCTAAAGTTCAGCTTTACTCACAAGAAGCACAGAAAAGTAGTGTATAGTGCAATGGCAGCCACCCTATACCATACTTAGATGGAAAGAAACCGTCGAATATTCAAGCATTCATCATTGAGACCTAGCCAAGTTTTTGTTTTACTGAGGAAGGAATTGGCTCTTAGAGTAGTTTTATGTTTCCCTGATTATAGATTATGGATGAGTAGTACTTTAGCTAATAGATTTGAATTAGAACTTTGAGATTTTACATGTAATCCTAGGTGCAATCTATCAACCCTACATAGTAGGTGGGGTAGTTTGTACTTAGTTTGGATTGTGGTTGTATTTTGATTTGTTTGGTTAATGAAATTTTTCGTTTACCCAAAAAAAAACATGTTTTGAAGTTGTTGATTGTTGAAACATTTGATCACTTGGTGAAATTCTCGCTCCCCCTCAATAAATGCATTTGACATTTGAAATCCAATTGAGTTAAGCTTGATTCTCCCCTATCTTCAACAACTTTGCTCCTCCTATATAAAAAGGACAAAACAACCTTTTCTCCCCCTTTTGACATTATCAAAAAGTAATATAACAATGAAATCTTAAGCCAAAATATGAGAAATTAATAATCCTTTCTTAAAAACATTGATACCAATTAATCAATGAAATATACTTTGAAATGTGATACCAATTGTAAAGAAATTTCACAATAACAATAATAGCATGATAAGCACATAATAAACACACAATGATACCAATTGTAGAAAAATGTATCATGACAACACTTGTGAATTTTCAACACTAAATGTAAATATCAATTGTAAATACTTATTACCAGTTGTGAAAATCCACTTGATACCAAATTGTGAGCTTTGTAGAAATAATACCAATTGTAGGACATTTTCTTTGATACTTGAAGATGCAAATAATGAATAATATTTGTAGACCTTTTTCTCTTCAATTTTTCCTACAAAATAATCATGCTTTGATTTTTGGTATCCAAATAGTCTTGAATCCATTTTTGTTAGTTAAGGGATTTACACCCTTCTTAACCCCAACAAAATTTCCTTTAGGTATACCATGCACTTTAATATAACACACATTTGAAGTATGTCCATGAGTGCCACAATAGAAACATGTTGGTGCATTTGAAAAACCAATCTTAGAAAAATCAACAACATTTCTATGAGACTTACTCTTAGCATTAGTATAACCCAAACCAAACTTGTTTGAATTTTCTCTTTGAAAATTTAATAATGTGCGCAATTTGATATCACCACTTGTGAAACTTGCAAGCTTATTTTTCAAAATAGCATTTTCATCCTTAAGCAACTTGCAATTCTCACAATCAACCACATCATTTAATCTACTAGCACAATCACAAGAAGAACTAGCATATATGAGATCAAGAGTTTCATTTTGAAGATTAAGCTCATCAACTTGTTTTTGAAGTTCTAAAATCTCTTGTTGATGTTTCAAAATGAGCTTTTTCCTTTCTATATTTTTCAAAGCTAGTTTCTTAAGTTCTTCATGCATTTCTTCATAAGCATTATATAAAATTTCATATTTGGAATAAATTTCAAATTTAGTATCACTTACATCGCTTTCCTCGGTTTGTTCATTTGATTCATTACTTGAACAATAGGGAGCCTAAAAAGGTAGTTTTCCTAATTCATGGAATTAACACTTTCATGAATGAGAAAAGAAATAATTTGTCTTAGATGATGCATGGAGTAAGGAATGCACCTTTTGACCCTGGTGGTATTGAGCTTATTTTTAAAAATTCCTTACTCCACCATCATCCAAGGTTTGCCCCATGGGATGTGGGAATAACTTGTTATTGTTGCATCACATAGGATTTAACCCATAGGATTTGGGATCCTGGTGGATTCTTTGTAGTTTTGTAGTAGTGTAGGTTTTTAATTTCTAGTTAGTTAGTTAGTTAAATAATAAGTTTGAGCTTTCTATATGTAACTACTAATGAGGTGCTTCTAGCACTATTTTTAGTTGTTCATATGACACAGGTGAATGAGTTTGGGGGAGTTTCCTCCATGATGCATCAAGAGAGAATGCTGTGCTACAAAGGGAAGTCTCTAACTCCTTGCTTTTGTTTTTAATTTTTATTTTGTAGTTTAGGTTAGATTTTTTTGCTTGAGGACAAGCCAACCTCTAAGTTTGGGGGAGTGTACAAAATAAAAATTAAAATCTTTCAGACTTCAATTATTCTCCCATATTTGGTGTTGGTTTGTGTCTTGGGTAGAAGTAGATGATTATTCTAGGTGTTGGACTATTTTTCTGATTATATATGTAAATACTTGATTTCGGATGATGACTCATTGATTGTATAACACTATTTTGGATTGAGTAGTAGTTTTTGTTGAGAACTAGTTATTTTGATAAATTGTTTTGGAACAAGTTATTAGTGAACTGACTGTTTAGCCTATGAGTTTTTGAGTCTATACACTTGACAGGGGTCTGTGACTTATATTGATTTTATCTTGTGATTGAGACCCCTATTTCTTTCATGAGTGTGTTCACTTTGACTTTGAGTTCTAGAACTTGACCAGTGACCATTTTGAGATTGATAATTGTTTGCATGCATTAAGATGATTAAGGCACTTAGGATTGTGTTTTTTCTGGCCTTCAACAGATTTTTGATAAACATTATCCCTTAGTGGCCCACTTTGAGCCTATTGATATATGATTTCTTTGGTACCCTTTTCATAAATGTTACATATTTTTGGTATCCTTTGAAATGTGAATGGTGCAAGTAGGAATATGTTGATTCAGAAAGTGTTAAGCTGAATATATTAATTGTGATCTCTATTTCTCTTCCAAAAGAAAAAATATAATGAAAAAGAGAAGAGAATAGAGAGAATGGGAATGAAAAAGAATGAAGGAGAATTAAATATTGGAGTTGATATTTGTTATATAAAACCAATGCTCCATTCATATGTTAAAGGGATGTTGTTTGATTTCATATTTTTAGCCCTTTGTTTTATCCTTTATTTCTTTTATCTCACCATACACTTTTAGCCATGGCCTCATTACAACCAAATTAAGACCTTTTGATTTTTGCATGTATTCAATAATTTCAGTGGAGATTTGGGTCTATGGTCAAGCATATGGTAACACATTGTCATTGGATGAACTTGAGTGAATTGTTATTGTAACACCCCTAATTTTCGTCTCCCAAATAACAAAGAAATTAGTTATAAAAGTTATTTTATAATTGATTTATATTAGTTTTGAAAGTTTTAGTTTTTGTACATTTTGTATTTTTATATATAAAAATATGAGATATATTTTTATATGGTTATTTTGTACAAAAATATGAGTATTGCAATTTAATCCTTGGGTTGGGACCTAATTGCAATATTAGAAAGGTTTTGAAGAAAGAGCAATTAAAATATTAAATTTTGGCATTTTATCAGTATCTAACCGGTTAGAAGGGCTCTGTAACTGGTTAGACGATGAACCCAGAAACTGGGTTAGTGGATTTTGATGAGTAATCGCCCAATTAATCAAGAAATTGCCACGAATCCCACTCAAATCACGCTGGGGAACGCGTGTCGCCATGCATGTTGCTTGAATTTGTAACACCCAACTTTTACTTAAAAATATTATTCAAAAGGTTTAAAGATTAAAATGGGAAACTTAAAATTTCTTTTCATAACTCAAGTTTACACATGAAATTGGGTATTTCAATTACAATAAGAGTAGCGCAACATAAAATTTTCCTTATTTCCATAACTTCTGCTGCGACACTCTCTGATCCTCAAGCTCCTCTTCATTCACCTAAAATGTTAACCACATAAGGGTGAGACCTTTTCACAATACAGTGAATTATAAGATAGTAAAGAGCACATACTAGCAACTTAAGCCTCATAATCAAATCAAGCCATGAGTAACAAAATGCTTCACATTACATTTTCCAAAATCATTTTCATTTCCCATTATTTTATCTTGGTCTCACATTGCCGTAGCTTAAGTGAGCACCAAGCTGCAACCTTATAATTTGCCCGTGACCTCACATTGTCGTAGCTTAAGTGAGCACCGAGACGCGTACTTATATTTAGTCCTTAAATTTACAATTTACTTAAATCATCATTGATCTTTATTCTTTTAGTTTGTACCACTAGGAATTTGGTTGCTCCTGCTAGGGCGTTTGTACACCCATTAGGGACTTTATTCACCCATCAGGACTATCACCCACTAGGCCTCACCCGTTAGGACTAATACATATAATCTTTACTCATACTCATTAAATTCCTTAGCATATTAAATTTACATACTTTAGTCCTTTTCACATTTTCCAGTCTTTTAGTTCTCGTTGAATTGATCATTTGGAGACATTGACTCCTAACGGGGCATTTACACCTAGTGGGGCGTTTTTGCCTGATGGGGCGTTTGGCCCTAATGGGGCGTTTGTACACCTAGCATGAACACCTAGTGTCCCAATGTCCCAATGATCAATTCAACCGTCCTTAACAACACAAACACATTCACCACAATGCACACATTTCAAATAGCCATTTATGACAGGTAACAATCATTCACATTCAAGCATTCACGTCATTCCAAATTTTCACATCACATAGCAACAATTAATTCAACATCATTCATTTAGTCTTTTACATCAATTAGCAGATATTCACATCATTAATACTCCAACACTATTTGCCAATATAGATCATAAACACACACATATATATAAATATATTCCAAACTACGACTAAAACCCACTTTTCAAGCATCCTAAATAACCATATTCATCATCAATTAAATAATTATCATTAATCCATGAGATATCCTTATGACTACTAATCCTCTTACCACTCACTAGCTTGCATGATTGACTGACTCATATTTAATTACTTATTCTTAAATATACCCCTTTATCCATTAGTCATTTCACCAACTCATAGCCAACATTATTAATTAACCTCATTAGTTAACACTTAGCCATTTATATACTCATTTTACACACATTGCAAACATAACAACAATCAACAAACAACATACATTCACAGAATCAATCGACATACTCAGGTATGTCTCAGCATGCTTAAATATAAGTCAACTCCCTAGGGTTCTTCACTTCCTACATTTACAACATACATAAGGGGATTGTTAGCAATTTTATGACAATTAAATTATATTATTAAATTAATTCAAATTACATTCATTCTTCTTAAACCAATTTATAACTGGTGCTATTTTGCTACCCACAACCCAATTTAACTACTTAGCCCAAATCCTATTATATACCCCAACTATCCCTAACTCAAAGTGTGGAAAAGAGACTCCCCTTACCTCAATCAAGAAGAGATAAGAGAAAACCTTCCAAAGCCCTAGCTCCTAGCACCTCAACCAAGAGCTCCAATGGAAAGAGAGGGAGAAGAGTGATCTTGACTTTCTTGGTCACAACAAAATGAAAATGATGATGAGATTGGGGCAATCCATGAGATGGAATCCAAAATCCAACTAGAGAGGGAGAAAAAGGGGAAATTCGTGTGACCCATGAGGAAGAAAGAGATGGAACTTACCAAGTGAGCTTGATGATGATGATCTATGGTTAATGAGCTTGATGAAGAAGAAGAACACAACTTTCTAATGGTGGGATGGAGAAGAAAGTCGTGTGAGAGAAGAGAGGAGAAGATGAGTTGATGATGGAGAGAGAGAGAGAGTGTGAGAATGAGGGAGAGTGGTGCTTTTATTTAATTAGAAGGGGAGGAAACATGTGGCCAGAAATTAAAGAGGGAAGGGAAAGATTCCCTTCTTGTGGCTGGAAAGCCTCCTACGCACACCCCCTTTTTACATTTTTTTTTGTACAGACCTAGTAGTAATCGATTACTGGACCCTAAGTAATCGATTACCCTTCAATGCAACATTTCTTAGTATCTCTGACAGAGGGAAAATAATCGATTAAGTCACCTGAAGTAATCGATTACTTCACCAAAATAATCGATTAATTCTATGAGTTAATCGATTATCAATGCTGCAACATTTAAGTGTTTTCACCAGAGGGCTAGTAATCGATTAACCCCTACAGAGTAATCGATTACTCTAGTGAAAACTCCTATTTGGCCAATTCTAACTCTAAGATACTACACTCAACTCCTACCCATGATTTTCATATGGTTTTTATCATAGATTCTAGCTTAGGTTTTCCTAATTAACTTGGAATTAAATTTTGGGATGTTACAATTCTCCCCCACTTATTGGAATTTCGTCCCCGAAATTCCGCTTAAAATCCATAATTGGAGAACCATCCCGAAAAAGGGTTTCTAAACTACACTTCCTACTTCACTTGGTTCTACTCCCCCACTTGGAATTGGCATACCATTCAACATGAATGTGCCACCAGACCCTTGCACTCATTGAAGAGCACCAACTACGATTTGATTCGGTCTGACTCGAGGTGAAGGCTCTATCAGATTTTGCTAAGGTTCACACTTCTATCGATTAACTACTTCAGGAGTCCATCTAGCAAGACTCTCAAAGGATCTTGGCTTCACAAAGAAGTTGGGAATAATTTCTAAGATCAACCTGGTTCCTTTCGAAATTCTACTTCGAAGGTTTGGAAAGGGTTCTATTCTGCCCTACACACTAATACCCGCTTAGGCTGACTTTAATCTAGCTCCAAAACCTACCACTTATATCCTATTCCTAGACTCCAGAACAATAACATTCAACAATCAAAGAAACACAAATCGCATAGATATCATTCAAATATACATAACATTCCACTTCAGCATACATTCCAAACACGACATGACTCCATCCTACTTCCTTCAAGGCTAATCCTCGTCTAACTTAGGACTAAGACTTACCTCCAAAAATACATTCATCACAGTCATCACATGTTTGAAAATCGTTTAAAAAGGGATTCGGGATTAGGACTTACATGATTTGCAACCAAAAATGCATTTTATAAATTCAATTTCCCAATGCTTTTGAAGAATTGGAAGATATCGTCCCTGAACATAATAGAGCATTATGGCAAATCTTCAAGTCAATTTAGAGTTCATTAGATTCACTTTTGGCCCTATGACCACTTTGTAAAAGATTTGTAATGGTCGGGGTGAACCTATGTCAAATCCATTTAAAATAGCAAACAACTCCAATTGGCTTCAAAATTTGATGGGACATCACCTATTCTTAGCCCAAGGTTGTGTAAAATGTTCAAACCGATTAGAGCATATTAAATTCATTTTGTTTAAATACGATAACTTGCTCCAATTGGCTTGAAGTGTTTCATACAACAATAATTCAACCTTAGGGTGTTTATATCAATTCTTCCAAGTCAAACAAATAGCTTAAACCCAAAAACACTTTACTACAAATACATACGTCTTTTAAAACCTTTGGTTCGAAAAATCACTAAGTATGGGGATTCAAAAGTTAAGGAAAGGATCCCATACAAGTAGAACATTTAGAAAATAATAACACATTTATAAAAACAAAATTCTTTTGCAAATTAGGTTCCTCTCTTAATGAGAAACATTTAATTTCATTTGAAAATTCTCTAAAACTTTTAATTATGCACCTTACCATGATGAGCTACCTTCATCTAATTTCATAAGATCCTAGATGAAGGAGTGACAAATCACTCAAAATGAATAAACTCAAAGAAAGAAGGAATGTGCCTCGGACTTGGAAAAATTTAATTTTAATTCATCTTCAAGAGTTAAAACAATTACATTCCCTTTTTACTTCAAGTTTAAAAATTGAGTTTTCATTCCGAATTGATTTGAGTCGCATAAGAAGGGTTCCTATTTGATCGATGTGTGACATGGTTACAAACAATTATGTTGATTCACTACTCGATCACTTAGAAATCCTTGCTTTTCTTTCTAGTTCTCGAAAAGTTGTTGTGCGACCTCACGATCCATTTAGAATGATTGTGGTTCGGTGCAAACTTTTGAAATTCATTTTAAACACTCACAAGCATCAAATACAAATTTTCACTTTACACAAAGACATACCAAGCACACATATCAATCGAGCATACACAAACAAAATTCAATTTCATCAAGATCAACATTTTCAAAACAACACTTTTAGCCAATGCTTAGTAGGAAGTAATTTTGGGATTTCACACATAAAGAGGGCAATTGAAAAGTTATTAATCCCAAATCATTTTGAAAACATTTTTTGAAAGTTTAGGTTCACTTCCCCATAAACATAGACTTTTTCCTATATACCAATGCACTACCAATGATGTAATCAAAAATGAGGTAAGAACTTCTATGTTGAATTTTAACCCCATTATTGATTAAATAAACTTCTTTTCGTTACAAAATTTTATTATGGTAACTCGGGGTTCAAGTTCAATCATTAGAAGCTTCAACTTAACTTTCGTTTAATATTAAAGTCACCAGAATCAAATTAGTGGTGGAATCAACTGCGAGTTCAACATAAATGTTTTTATTGTTTTTATGAATTCTAATCTAACCGGTGCAACCATGTCACTCGAATAGATCAGAATCGAGGTAGTAAATCATTTTCATTCTCATGCTTCCACTTCTAACTTTCTGTCCGCTTACTTTAACACTACACAATTCCACATATAAGCACATTTCGAGAACCTTTGATTGAATTCAAATCACTTCTCAATTTGGGCAAAAAGTTTGTTTTATTTTTAACTCAAATTAATATGATTCAGTGTTTTAAATCCGATCGATTAGTTCTCGATGCCTATTTTCATTTGATGCTACAATCACTTGAAGCAAGTTTAGTTACAGAACCGCTTATTAATTTGGTATAAACATTCTTTTTCGTTCTCTTAAATACCAATCGAATCAACGTGACTTTAATCACTTGGTTGGATTAGTATTCGAGATTCACAATTTATTTATTTCATGCGGTTCCATTTCTAATCTCGGTTCAATTACTTTGACACCAAATCACTCAACAAACATACATTAAAATCACAGACAAAGCACTTAGCAAAACAAACATACATAAAAGGTTTAACACATAAGTTTTATACACAGGAGACCCATTACTAATTCACGATGATGCACAAACTCCTAGATTCCGATGACATCACCTCCCAATAAATGCAACATCGGATTGGCCAGTTCCGACACTACATTCCATCAGTGGTAATAGCCCTCGCTCTCCAGCTTAAGTTTATGCACTCCGTTATTAATTAGTAAGATTTCCTTTGTAAGAAACTTTAGCCTTTAATTAACTTAAAACATGGAATTTGCATCCCTTAAACATGAATCAATTTGCACCTTTGAAGTTTTCCGCTTACAAACGTGCCACACTTATAGGATGTAATTCTTTGAATCCCTAAGGGATCCTACTTAGGTTCCCAAAGAATCACATTCTATTCTCCTTTACTATCAAATATTTGCAACAATCACCAAACATTAAAATTTTCACTTAAAAGGGTCTCACCTCTTGAGAAGAAGCTTGAGATGAGAGTGTTCGCAGCGAGATCGGGACCACTTTCCCTCAGGTCGGAAAGGAAGGAACTGCTCTGATACCATAAATGTAACACCCAACTTTTACTTAAAAATATTATTCAAAAGGTTTAAAGATTAAAATGGGAAACTTAAAATTTCTTTTCATAACTCAAGTTTACACATGAAATTGGGTATTTCAATTACAATAAGAGTAGCGCAACATAAAATTTTCCTTATTTCCATAACTTCTGCTGCGACACTCTCTGATCCTCAAGCTCCTCTTCATTCACCTAAAATGTTAACCACATAAGGGTGAGACCTTTTCACAACATAGTGAATTATAAGATAGTAAAGAGCACATACTAGCAACTTAAGCCTCATAATCAAATCAAGCCATGAGTAACAAAATGCTTCAAATTACATTTTCCAAAATCATTTTCATTTCCCATTATTTTATCTTGGTCTCACATTGTCGTAGCTTAAGTGAGCACCAAGCTGCAACCTTATAATTTGCCTGTGACCTCACATTGCCGTAGCTTAAGTAAGAACCGAGACGCGTACTTATATTTAGTCCTTAAATTTACAATTTACTTAAATCATCATTGATCTTTATTCTTTTAGTTTGTACCACTAGGAATTTGGTTGCTCTTGCTAGGGCGTTTGTACACCCATTAGGGACTTTATTCACCCATCAGGACTATCACCCACTAGGCCTCACCCGTTAGGACTAATACATATAATCTTTACTCATACTCATTAAATTCCTTAGCATATTCAATTTACATACTTTAGTCCTTTTCACATTTTCTAGTCTTTTAGTTCTCGTTGAATTGATCATTTGGAGACATTGACTCCTAACGGGGCATTTACACCTAGTGGGGCGTTTTTGCCTGATGGGGCGTTTGGCCCTAATGGGGCGTTTGTACACCTAGCAGGAACACCTAGTGTCCCAATGTCCCAATGATCAATTCAACCGTCCTTAACAACACAAACACATTCACCACAATGCACACATTTCAAATAGACATTTATGATAGGTAACAATCATTCACATTCAAGCATTCACGTCATTCCAAATTTTCACATCACATAGCAACAATTAATTCAAGATCATTCATTTAGTCTTATACATCAATTAGCAGATATTCACATCATTAATACTCCAACACTATTCGCCAATATAGATCATAAACACACACACACATATATATAAATATATTCCAAACTACGACTAAAACCCACTTTTCAAGCATCCTAAATAACCATATTCATCATCAATTAAATAATTATCATTAATCCATGAGATATCCTTATGACTACTAATCCTCTTACCACTCACTAGCTTGCATGATTGACTGACTAATATTTAATTACTTATTCTTAAATATACCCCTTTATCCATTAGTCATTTCACCAACTCATAGCCAACATTATTAATTAACCTCATTAGTTAACACTTAGCCATTTATATACTCATTTTACACACATTGCAAACATAACAACAATCAACAAACAACATACATTCACAGAATCAATCGACATACTCAGGTATGTCTCAGCATGCTTAAATATAAGTCAACTCCCTAGGGTTCTTCACTTCCTACATTTACAACATACATAAGGGGATTGTTAGCAATTTTATGACAATTAAATTATATTATTAAATTAATTCAAATTACATTCATTCTTCTTAAACCAATTTATAACTGGTGCTATTTTGCTACCCACAACCCAATTTAACTACTTAGCCCAAATCCTATTATATACCCCAACTATCCCTAACTCAAAGTGTGGAAAAGAGACTCCCCTTACCTCAATCAAGAAGAGATAAGAGAAAACCTTCCAAAGCCCTAGCTCCTAGCACCTCAACCAAGAGCTCCAATGGAAAGAGAGGGAGAAGAGTGATGTTGACTTTCTTGGTCACAACAAAATGAAAATGATGATGATATTGGGGCAATCCATGAGATGGAATCCAAAATCCAACTAGAGAGGGAGAAAAAGGGGAAATTCGTGTGACCCATGAGGAAGAAAGAGATGGAACTTACCAAGTGAGCTTGATGATGATGATCTATGGTTAATGAGCTTGATGAAGAAGAAGAACACAACTTTCTAATGGTGGGATGGAGAAGAAAGTCGTGTGAGAGAAGAGAGGAGAAGATGAGTTGATGATGGAGAGAGAGAGAGAGTATGAGAATGAGGGAGAGTGGTGATTTTATTTAATTAGAAGGGGAGGACACATGTGGCCAGAAATTAAAGAGGGAAGGGAAAGATTCCCTTCTTGTGGCTGGAAAGCCTCCTACGCACACCCCCTTTTTACATTTTGTTTTGTACAGACCTAGTAGTAATCGATTACTGGACCCTAAGTAATCGATTACCCTTCAATGCAACATTTCTTAGTATCTCTGACAGAGGGCAAATAATCGATTAAGTCACCTGAAGTAATCGATTACATCACCAAAATAATCGATTAATTCTATGAGTTAATCGATTATCAATGCTGCAACATTTAAGTGTTTTCACCAGAGGGCTTGTAACATCCCGAATTTTAATTCTAATAATAATTAGAATAATAATAAGATTTGGAAATAAGAATTATTCAAAAAGGGATTTAAAATGATGGATTAGGAATTCTTTGAGTGCCATGAAGGAGTTAAGGAGCATTGGCATCGAAAAGCAAATTTAAAGAAGACCAAACGAGTGTTAAAAATCGATTTTTCGGTGTTATAAACACCCGACGTTAGGAAATTCAAAATAAAAGATTTAAGACTCCAAACACAATTTCCACCGTTGGATATGAAGATATGATTTTTAGAAAGTTACTCGTCAAATTTGAGCAAGATCCAACGGTGAACGAGGAAGTTATGGCTATTTGAAGTTGGGAGAAAATAGCTGAAAAATAGAAAAGCAAACTAGCAGTACCTGATCATTATACTCGAGTATTTTGTGAAATACTCGAGTATTTACAGAAACACTTGAGTATTTTTCGGTCTGCAACATTAAAAACGCGTTTTGGGGGTCGAAACCCCCATTCCAACCCCACTTTCTCTCTCCACCCGATCTCCCTCCCTCCTCCGACTCCGACCGCCACCATCACCGCCACCCAACACCGCCATCCACCTCGGTCTCTCTCTCCCTCCTCCATAGATCTTCTCTTTCTCTCCTTCCCTCACAATCTCTCTCTCCCTCTCTCTTTCCTTTATCTCTCTCTCCTTCCGGCTAGCCACCACCACCACGCCTTTCCGGCCAGCCACCACCACCACGACCCCCACCACCCTCATAAGTCCTTTTCTCTCTTTCCCCCTTTGGGCTTGCTCTCTCTCTCCCTCATACCCTCTCTCTCTCACCGTGAGCTCTCTCTCTCTCTCCACGGACGTCACCGGCGCCGTTACCAATCCGTGATCGTGCCGGGCTCGTGTCGGGAATATCAAAGCTCAAAGCCCTTGCCTCGGTTCAGTCACAATCGTTCCCGCTAACGAGGAGCAACACCGACGCCGTCATCGTCGCCGAGCTAAAATCCAGGTTCTATTTAAAAAGCCCGAGGTAAGAGGGTTCACGTTACCTTTGCTTAAGAAGTAAATTCTAGGATTATATAGTGGTAGCTAGGAATAGAGTAATTAAAAGTATGTTAATGAACCTTAGGGTACCCCGTTGATAGATAAAGTAAATAAAATTGTGACGAGAAACCACACCCTAGGGAATAAAATGTATGAGCGTAGAATAAGGCCCGGAACGAATGAGCGTAATTAGAATATTAAAATAGTCAGGATAAAACAAGAACGTGAGCAATCATAAAAATAAAACCATAGGGGAAGAAAAAGGGCAAGAGGGTAAATGAAATAGGCAAAGAGAGAGTAGAATTAATAAATTAAAAGATAATAAGTATATTGGTACCCAAAGAGTAAAGTGAGATAAAGGAGGGATTAGTAATGGAAATAATAAAAATGTACAGGACCGATTAGAGCAATAGGCGCAAAATAATGAATTAGATTTAAAATAAAATAGGAAAACGATAAGCGGGTTTACGAAAAGATAAGAAAACTAAGAGAGAGTACATTATGAGGGAAGTTGGAGTGAAATAATTGAAAAGTTAGATTAAGAGAATAGAGCA
The DNA here is from genome assembly GCA_037953625.1 of Crotalaria pallida. NCBI lineage: Eukaryota > Viridiplantae > Streptophyta > Magnoliopsida > Fabales > Fabaceae > Crotalaria > Crotalaria pallida. The sequence goes on from CM075649.1 coordinate 86,865,108, forward strand.
ATTAAAACTAATATAGTTAATGAAATAGGAACAATGAATTGGGTAATTGATTGAGATAAGGAAACTGAGAAATAACTAAGAATTAGTAACAAGAATTAGAATATACTATATTTGACCGTATTGATTAGAGTTGGATAAAATCGGGGGAAACTAACGAAGAGAAAAAGAGTAAAGTAGAAAATGTAGAAAATGTGATAAGTCATAAAAGAAAATAAAGATTAAAAGAATTACTTAAATTATAAGAAAAAGAAAAGGAAGAGAAGAAGAAAAAAGAAAAGAAAGAAGGATATTGAAAATAGTGAAAGATAAACAATGTGATAACAAGTCCCTAAGAAAAGAAATGAGACAAAAGAGAAAAAATACAGTAAATTAGGAAAAGAGAAAAGATATATGACTAAGAGAAAGAAAAGAGAAAGAGAAAGAAAAGAGAAAGAGAAAGAAAAGAGAAATAAAAAGAAAGAGAAAGAATGTAACACCCCTAATTTTCGTCTCCCGAATAATAAGAAATTAATAATAAAAAGTTTTATTATTAATTTATAGAATTTTCCAAGATTATGTTTTGTATTTAATTAGCCTAAAATATAAAAATAAGTTGAAATATTTTTATATGGCAAATAAATGCAAAATATAAGAATATTGCATGTTAGTCCCTGAGTGAGGGCTAAAAAGCAATATTGAAAAGGTTCTTGGAGGGAAAGATTTAAAAATAATAATTTTTAAATTTTGAACTGAGCTAATCGGTTAGTAATGCCCTGTAACCGGTTAGACGATGAACCCAGAAACTGGTTTAGTGGATTTTGATGAGTAATCACTTGATTAACTCCGTAATCGCCACGATTGCTGCCTGAGATTAGTGGCAACACACGCGTCGCCCTGCATGCAAGTGTAATTTGCCTATAAATTGAGGGATTTCTGAAGATTGGGGGTTGATTCTTCTTGGTTTGGTGTTGAGAAGCGGAATTAGGGTTCTTATTTTGTGGGAGCAAATTCTCCTTCATCTCTGAGTTTTGTTGAACGAGTGATACACATTCACAAAGCTCACATCAAGGGCTTTGTGTTGACATAGAGTTTGTGAGTTGAAAGTCTTTGTGTGAGGAGAAATCACCATTTGAAGTTGAGGTTGGGAAAACTGAGCTCAGAATTTTCTGATTCGGGAAGCTGTATTGTAGCCTTGATTTTGATCAGCTCAGGTAACCTCTAGGTCTCAAATCTTTTTCATTCGTTAGTGCATGTTGCCTAGAACAATTTCTAATCATTTTTCCCAATATTCTTGGTCAATTTCTATGTCAAACCTTCTGGTCTTTGGACCCTGTTGATAAAAATCGTGGCTGGGAGCAGAACTATGGATTTGTGGAAATCTGTGGTTTGATCTTCAAACTCAGTGGTAATACTCATCAAAATCGACATAGAGGTATGGAAGAAGTTTATAATATACTAGATTTAGACTAAAATCGAATGATTTAGGATTTGAGTTCACAAAACTCAAAAGGGCATTATGTGCAATATGGCACAGAGGCTTGGAGGCCAAAATCCTGCTCATTGTGGTTTTGAGAAACTTTAATTTGATGCATGCAAAGTATGTTGATGCTTAATTCTGAGTTTAAGTGCTTAATCTGAGTTTTGTTGTATTAAATTGTGTTTATGTGAATTTTCATGCAATTTGATACCATAAACTTGATGCATGCAATATGAATGTGTTTCTGAGTGTAAACATGTTTATTTTAAGGCATATGAACTTTGTGCATATTGAGTTTGGGTTAGATTTGAGAAAGGAAGAAAATGAGTTGTTAAAACTCTTGTTTTAATGGACTGACTGCATAATCTAACCGGTTACACGATATTCGTAACCAGTTAGACACTGCAGATTTTTCAAAGAAAATTAGTTTATTAATCAGTCCTGAAATCTTAATGGTTTCTGCTCAAATCTAAGCTTTAATTTCAGTATACATGGTCTGAATATGAGTTGTTATAATGCCAAGGTTCAGACTTGAAAGATTAAAGCTAATGCCTTAAGTTAATGAAATAATTTCAAGAGGAAATTATGTTCATTGGAGAATGAAATGTGATTTGGACTTTTGAATGATGCAAACAATGGCTTTTGAAGTATAAAACAATGTTAAAGGTGTTTTGGATTGGGTAGAGAATTCAAGAAAAAGGGTTTTTCTGAATTGCAATGGTAAACAGTTCAGGTCTGTAATTCTAACCGGTTAGCCTGAAACTGTAACCGGTTAGTACCTGAATCTGAAAAATAAAAAGTTAAGTTTTTAAATACCATTGAAGTTGTATTACTCAATCTAAGTTTAAAAAGGCATGTTTTGAGAAAAATTCAAAGGGGAATTTTATGCCAAAGGTTATACCTCAAATAAATCATTCAAAAGGAGAAATTGGGATATTTCTAAATCACATTAATTAATTCAAAGATAAAACCAACCCTAATATTTGTGCATCCATATAGACTGGAAGTTTGGTTGGTAGGAACGTTATCATATTCTGGGAATATGAGGAGGGTACTCCGGGAGTACCAAATTATAACCTACTTGATGACACATTATAGATATGTGGCCAGTGTCCGGGACCTGGTTTTTTATGCTTTCTGGGAACGTATGCGTTCTGGGAACGTGGTGCACACTCCGGGAGTGATGCTTTTTATCCAAGTATGGTTCGGCATTACGTTCTGGGAACGAATGTCGGTGGTCCGGGAACACAAGGGTGTATTGGATGGACGTCCAAGATGGACATTAAGAGGCCTCAGTTGTGGATAGAAAATCATACATCATGCCACTTGCATTATAAGAGTTATAATGTTGAAAAATTGGTGTGCTCATATGTATTTGCATTATGATCTGTCCATGATATACTTGTGATTGTAATTTTAGTCTTTATCAATTATGTATATGTGTATACTTACTCCCTGTGCCCTGTTTAGGTGATGGCCAGATACCTAGCCTGCATCGAGATACGCCCTATCCCTAGCGGTATATGGACGTATGAGGAGCACCGTGCCACTTTTGAGGGGGAGGTTGAGATCACTCTCTACCACCCTAACCCTCTGGTGCGTCTGCGACCTCGTCGATTTAGGATCCCATTAGTCTATACTATGCATGTTCCACCTTTTTACACATATAGAGGACCACCCCCGGCTCGACCTATGCGTCGTTTTCATAGTTTCCGTTTTAGAGCTGCCACTCGTTCCCATCCTTCTTCCCATAGAGTTGTCACCGAGGAGACTCCTTCTCCTGGTCCGACTGATTATGATAGGACTGCTTCTGCAGATCCTAGACCCAGTGGTGGGGTCTCTACACAGTCGGGCGAGGTCGAGGAGGACCCTGTGGAGGATGAGAGCGAGGAGGAGGTGCATGTTGAGCCGACTGTTTCTGCTAGAGGTGGACCCGCTGGTTCATAGGAGCCTGCATAGCATAGGTGTTTTGGATCCTAGATCCTAGGGATAGAGCGGTGGAGGATCCGAGGAGCTGCTGAGGACACTGAAGACCTACTCTGAGACTTCTATTTTGAGACCATGTGTTTAGTGTATATATTTTTGAGAGGTCTTAGAGTGAGGTTTTATTTCATACAGCTGGGTTGTATATGTTTTTATAAACTCTTGCTATCTCGACTGATGATACTTGCTGCTACTGTACTTATGGGGTTTCATATTATGCTTTTGACTTATATATATATATATATATATGTGTGATGTTTAATTTCCTCAGCAGAGCCCCAAAAGTATTATTTTTACTTCCGCGAACTCTGATTTTTATTTACAAGGGATTCAGCGATAAATTTATATTTCCTATGTTATGTGTTCAGATTCCACTCGAGAAGCAAGTGATATGTTTTCAAAAATAACTATTAATAATGTTTTCTATGACCCAGGAAATGTTATCTCGAGAGTCTTTTCGAACTTAATATCGTGCTGAGCCGAATTCAAAAGAATTTATGACCAAGCAAGTACAAGTTTTAAAAAGGAAAAATTTTCTAGTCCTGATTTTTGATAGCAAGAAATAAACTATTTGGAAATATTAATTATTTTCAAGTTAAAAAGAGAGCGTCACAACCTTTGGTGGTATCAGAGCATTGGTCCTGTTCCTCATGGCCCCGAAGATGCAGCTAAGTATGATATTCAATGTTGATTGAATATGATTTGAGTAAGTTAGTGGTAGTATTTATGTTTTTAAAGACCTTTTTAGTAACCCAAAGCCCATAGTGCAGGTCTTTCTATGGCAACCCGAAATAGAAATGTTACTAATGAGATCTTAGAACGAATCACGACCGTGCTGGAAGGCATGCAGCAGCAGCAGAGGCATCAATCATCTCAAAGGAGAACTGGTGACCCATCTGCTGGCAACATGGCGAATCATGATGCTAAGACTTTGTCGGAGTTCAGGAAGTGCAATCCGCCAAGGTTTGAGGGAGGATATAGACCTGATGAGGCAAACAAGTGGTTGTACGAGATCAATAAGATCTTCCGAACTCTGGAGTGTTCTGACGAACAGAAAGTGACCTATGCAGTTTACATGCTTCATGGGGAAGATGAAAACTGGTGGGATCACACGGTCCAATTGCTGAATTTTGAAAGGAGGGCAATCAACTTGGGAGTATTTATGGAGAAATTTCTTAATAAATATTTTCCAGAAGATTTGCGGAGAAAGAAGGAAGTGGAATTCATGCAATTGAAGCAGGGGGATATGAGTGTAGGGGAGTATGCGGCCAGATTCGAGGAATTGATGAAGTACTCTCCCTATTACTTGAATAACCCTGATGAAAGGAGTAAGTGTGTGAAGTTTGAAGGTGGACTAAGACCGGAGCTGAAGTCTATCTTCAGTTATCAAAGGATTCAGAGTTTCCCTGCACTGGTGGACATGTGCAGAATGTATGAGGATGATAAGAAGGCGGAGCTGATAGGAAGTCAAGTAAAAGGGGTTGGACAGAACTATGGACCCCAGAGAAAGAAGAAGTTTGACCATCGGAATAATGGTCCATATTCTAAGAACAAGGGAAAGGGCAAGGCAGTGATGGATAACCGGAACAAGCCTCATGATAATGCTCCTTATTGCGAGAAGTGCAAGCGTTATCATCATGGTCAGTTTTGCTGGTCCACAGGAGGATGTTTTAAGTGTGGGAAGCAAGGTCACTTTGCCCGCGAATGCAAGGAATCTGCAAAGGGATCTGCTGGAAAGCCCGTGGTACAAGGACGAGTATTTACCCTGAGTGGTAGTGAAGCAACCCAAACCCCGAATCTCGTGCAAGGTAATTTTCTGCTCAATAATCAACCTTGCAAAATCATGTTTGATTCTGGAGCTACACATTCTTTTGTTTCCCCTGAATGTGTGAGTAGGCTGAATCTTATTGTTTCTGATTCACCCTGCTATCTTAGTATAGACACCCGTACGGGTATACCGATCTACACCGCTAAAGTCTGTTTAGGGTGTGATGTAGAAATTCTGGGTCATTCATCCCAGGTAGATTTGGTTTGTCTTCCTAAATTACAATTGGATGTGATCTTGGGAATGGATTGGTTGATGAAGAACCAAGTGATCATCAATTGTGAGGAAAAGACGATTCAATATAGGACCCTTGAGCCGGAGGGTTATATGTGTTTATTCTCGACCTCTGGAGAAGAAGAGTCGATGCCGATCGAAGAAATTCTAGTGGTGAGGAAATTTCCGGAAGTATTTCCTAAAGAGATACCAGGATTACCTCCGAAGGGAGAGATAGAGTTTGGGATCGACTTAATCCCTGGAGCTGGTCCCATCTCTATTGCTCCTTATAGGATGGCACCACCAGAAATGGCAGAGATGAAGAAGCAAATCGAGGAGCTGTTGCAGAAACAAATGATCAGGCCAAGCGTTTCGCCTTGGGGAGCTCCATTATTGTTCGTAAAGAAGAAATATGGAAGTATGAGAATGTGCGTGGATTATAGGTAGCTGAATAAGGTCACTATTAAGAATAAGTATCCTTTGCCAAGGATTGATGACCTTATGGGCCAAGTGAGGGGAGCTGCAGTATTCTCCAAGATTGATCTGAGATCGGGTTATCATCAGAGCAGGATAAAGGAGGAGGATATACCCAAGACTGCATTTCGATCGCGATACGGTCATTATGAGTATGTTGTGATGCCGTTCGGATTGACAAATGCACCTGCTATTTTCATGGATTATATGAACCGGATCTTTAGACCATATTTGGATTTGTTTGTGGTGGTATTCATTGACGATATTTTGGTCTATTCTAAAAATCCGGAAGAGCATGAAGAGCATCTCAGGATTGTGTTAAAGGTCCTGAAGGAGAAGCAACTATATGCCAAACTTACGAAGTGTGAGTTTTGGTTGAATGAAGTGAAGTTTCTGGGGCATGTGATCTCTAATGAAGGAATTGCGGTGGATCCAGCGAAAGTAAATTCAGTGCTAAGTTGGGAACAGCCTAAGATGGTGACGGAAGTGAGAAGTTTCTTAGGGCTGGCTGGATACTATCGTCGATTCATAGAAGGATTTTCTAAGATTGCATTGCCTTTGACTAAGTTGACTCGGAAGGATCAACCGTTCGTATGGGACGATCGGTGCGAAGTTAGTTTCCGTGAGTTTAAGGAAAGGTTAACATCGTCTCTTGTGTTAATCTTACCCGATCCTCACAAGAGTTTTGAAGTTTATTGTGATGCATCTAAGCAAGGACTGGGTTGTGTATTGATGCAAGAAGGAAGAGTGGTGGCGTATGCATCGAGACAATTGAAGAATCATGAAGTGAATTACCCGACGCACGATTTGGAGTTGGCTGCGATCGTGTTTGTCTTAAAGATATGGAGACATCATCTCTATGGCACTACATTCCAAGTATTTAGTGACCATAAGAGTTTGAAATATCTGTTCGACCAGAAAGAGTTGAACATGAGGCGAAGGAGATGGATGGAGTTTTTGAAAGATTATGACTTTAAACTCCATTTTCATCCGGGTAAAGCGATTGTGGTTGCAAATGCTTTGAGTCGGAAAGCAATCCACATAAGCGCAATGATGGTTAAAGAGGCAGCGTTGATTGAAGAATTCAGAGATTTGAGCTTGATGACACAAGTGGAATCATCAAGTATCAAGTTGGGAACGTTGCAGATCACCAACGAGTTCTTGGGAAGAATTCGGGAGTTGCAACGAACAGATGAAGAATTGATGGAAAAGATGAGACTAGGTTCGGAAGGAAAGGAACCTGATTTCAAGTTTGGGCAGGATGAAATCCTTCGTTTCCGGACAAGGATTTGTGTACCAAGAGATCAAGAAGTTAGGAGACTGATTCTTGATGAAGCCCATAAGAGTCGGATGAGTATGCATCCTGGATCAACCAAAATGTATCAGGACTTGAAGAGGATATTTTGGTGGTCAGGATTGAAGAGAGATGTGGCAGAATATGTGGCGGCGTGCTTGATTTTCCAGAAAGCGAAGGTAGAACATCAGAAACCGGGAGGACAGTTGCAACCTCTGAGGATTCCAAGTGGAAGTGGGATAGCATCTCAATGGACTTTGTGTCTGGTTTGCCGAGGACCGCAGCAAACCATGATGCAATCTGGGTGATTGTGGATAGATTAACAAAGTCGGCGCATTTTATTTCGATAAATATGCGTTATTCTTTGAACAAGCTTACCCAGATCTATATCAAGGAGGTAGTTCGTCTTCACGGAGTGCCTTCGAGCATTGTGTCAGACCGAGACCCGAGATTTTCGTCGCAATTCTGGAGAAGTTTGCATGATGCTATGGGAACAAGGTTGAAATTGAGTTCTGCGTATCATCCACAGACGGATGGCCAGACGGAGAGAACAATTCAATCTTTGGAAGATGTATTGCGAGCGTGTGCACTTGAAGAACAAGGAAGCTGGGATCAAGTGCTACCTCTTGCATAGTTCACATACAACAATAGCTACCATGCGAGCATTGGAATGGCACCGTTCGAGGCGTTGTATGGAAGAAAGTGTCAAACCCCGCTATGTTGGTTCCAAGTGGGGGAGAACTTGATGGTTGGACCGGAAATGATACAGCAGACATCTGAGAAGATCAAGATGGTTCAGGCAAAGATGAAAACGGCTCAGAGGCGGCAAAAGAGTTATGCGGATAAGAGGCGAAAACCATTAGAGTTTTCTGAGGGCGATCATGTGTTTCTTCAGGTAGTTCCGATGAAAGGAATTAGTAGAGCTTTGAGAACCCGAAAGCTTTCGCCTAAGTGTATAGGTCCATATCAGATTCTTAAGAGAGTTGGTCCGGTTGCTTATCAATTGGCTTTACCACCCTCTCTATCCAACTTGCATAACGTCTTTCACGTTTCGCAATTGAAAAAGTATGTTCATGATCCATCTGTTATTCTGAAACTCCAACCTGATGACCTAACTCTGAAAGAAAACCTGACCTTTGAGACCAGACCGGTTCGGATAGAAGATCGTGAAGTCAAGCGGCTCAGAGGAAAGGAAATACCTTTGGTCAAGGTGATTTGGGAGAATGCTGACGTATCTGAAGCTACATGGGAATTAGAGGAGAAGATGCGTCAAGAGTATCCGGAATTGTTTTTGTAATCTAGAATTTCGGGGACGAAATTCCTTTTAAGTGGGGGAGTAGTGTAACACCCCTAATTTTCGTCTCCCGAATAATAGGAAATTAATAATAAAAAGTTTTATTATTCATTTATAGAATTTTCCAAGATTATGTTTTGTATTTAATTAGCCTAAAATATAAAAATAAGTTGAAATATTTTTATATGGCAAATAAATGCAAAATATAAGAATATTGCATGTTAGTCCCTGAGTGAGGGCTTAAAAGAAATATTGAAAAGGTTCTTGAAGGGAAAGATTTAAAAATAATAATTTTTAATTTTGAACTGAGCTAACCGGTTAGTAATGCCCTGTAACCGGTTAGACGATGAATCCAGAAACTGGTTTAGTGGATTTTGATGAGTAATCACTTGATTAACTCCGTAATCGCCACGATTGCTGCCTGAGATTAGTGGCAACACACGCGTCGCCCTGCATGCAAGTGTAATTTGCCTATAAATTGAGGGATTTCTGAAGATTGGGGGTTGATTCTTCTTGGTTTGGTGTTGAGAAGCGGAATTAGGGTTCTTATTTTGTAGGAGCAAATTCTCCTTCATATCTGAGTTTTGTTGAACGAGTGATACACATTCACAAAGCTCACATCAAGGGCTTTGTGTTGACATAGAGTTTGTGAGCTGAGAGTCTTTGTGTGAGGAGAAATCACCATTTGAAGTTGAGGTTGGGAAAACTGAGCTCAGAATTTTCTGATTCGGGAAGCTGTATTGTAGCCTTGATTTTGATCAACTCAGGTAACCTCTAGGTCTCAAATCTTTTTCATTCGTTAGTGCATGTTGCCTAGAACAATTTCTAATCGTTTTCCCCAATATTCTTGGCCAATTTCTATGTCAAACCTTCTGGTCTTTGGACCCTGTTGATAAAAATCGTGACTGGGAGCAGAACTGTGGATTTGTGGAAATCTGTGGTTTGATCTTCAAACTCAGTGGTAATACTCATCAAAATCGACTTAGAGGTATGGAAGAAGTTTATACTATACTAGATTTAGACTAAAATCGAATGATTTAGGATTTGAGTTCACAAAACTCAAAAGGGCATTATGTGCAATATGGCACAGAGGCTTGGAGGCCAAAATCTTGCTCATTGTGGTTTTGAGAAACTTTAATTTGATGCATGCAAAGTATGTTGATGCTTAATTCTGAGTTTAAGTGCTTAATCTAAGTTTTGTTGTATTAAATTGTGTTTATGTGAATTTTCATGCAATTTGATACCATAAACTTGATGCATGCAATATGAATGTGTTTCTGAGTGTAAACATGTTTATTTTAAGGCATATGAACTTTGTGCATATTGAGTTTGGGTTAGATTTGAGAAAGGAAGAAAATGAGTTGTTAAAACTCTTGTTTTAATGGACTGACTGCATAATCTAACCGGTTACACGATATTCGTAACCAGTTAGACACTGCAGATTTTTCAAAGAAAATTAGTTTATTAATCAGTCCTGAAATCTTAATGGTTTCTGCTCAAATCTAAGCTTTAATTTCAGTATACATGGTCTGAATATGAGTTGTTATAATGCCAAGGTTCAGACTTGAAAGATTAAAGCTAATGCCTTAAGTTAATGAAATAATTTCAAGAGGAAATTATGTTCATTGGAGAATGAAATGTGATTTGGACTTTTGAATGATGCAAACAATGGCTTTTGAGGTATAAAACAATGTTAAAGGTGTTTTGGATTGGGTAGAGAATTCAAGAAAAAGGGTTTTTCTGAATTGCAATGGTAAACAGTTCAGGTCTGTAATTCTAACCGGTTAGCCTGAAACTGTAACCGGTTAGTACCTGAATCTGAAAAATAAAAAGTTAAGTTTTTAAATACCATTGAAGTTGTATTACTCAATCTAAGTTTAAAAAGGCATGTTTTGAGAAAAATTCAAAGGGGAATTTTATGCCAAAGGTTATGTTGGAAACCAGCAAGCGGCTCAATATAGTCTAGAGGGGGGGTGAATAGAATATTGAAGCCTTATTATAGATTTTTCGTCCACCTAAGAGAATGGTTTTATGAAAAATAAGTTTTCTAAAAATTCAGTTCAGATTACTCGAGTAACTCAAGTCTTCACTCGAGTAATACGCAAGCAAAAATAATTTCACTCGAGTATTCAGCAAATCACTCGAGTATTACGAAATCTATTTTTTAAATCACTCGAGTAACAGAAAACCTACTCGAGTATTGTTCATAAACTGAAAGCAGATTACTCGAGTGACAAGAACTTTACTCGAGTAAACTGGGTAAAATTCAATTAAAAAACTGAGTTTTCAATGGAGTTCTTCAAGAATAACAATGCTATGATGATTCAACAAATTATGAATGATTAATATGAACAATTTCAAGTAATATTAACATGCAATTTTAGATCAATTGAGTAGAATTAAGAAACCCCCAATTCTAACCTAAAAAATGCAATTGTTAATGAATTAATGAAATACAAGGAATGAAAATAAAAGAGACACAAGGATTTATCCTGGTTCACTTTCACCCACTTGAAAGCTACTCCAGTCCCCTCTTAAATCAAGAGAGATTCTTCACTAGAAATCTCCAAATGTAGATTTTACAATGTTTTAAGGTGCAACTAGATTCTTAGTTCTCCTATCTTAAAACCCAACTCAAAGTGTGTACCAAACACTTTGATCTAATCTACCCCTTTTGAGAATTCTAGATTTCCTTGCTAATTGATTGAAGATGCTTCCAACCAATCCTCTTTTCTTGCTTTGATTTGATCCTCAAAGTCTTCCTTGTGAGATTCTTCACTTGTGTTGAAACTTCAATAATGCAATCACAAATTGCAAATCTTCAACAACCACTAAGAACAAAAATATGATCTCAAGAATATTTGAACAATGATAGAAAATAGAGTGAAGAAGAAAAATTTCTTGTTGAATCTTGATAGCTCTTGAAAGATGTAAATTAGCTCTTGGATTGCTTTTGAAAAGTGTATTAGAAAATTGTAAGAATGAAAGTATATATTTATGAAAGAGAAAATTAAGTCCTTTTAAAATTTTCCCAACACTGATTGAATTACTCGAGTAAACCAAACAACGTCACTCGAGTGAAACATGTCAGATTAAGTTACTCGAGTGATGTGTAAACCATTACTCGATTAACCTGTCATGACATAAATTACTCGAGTGATCCAGTACTTATTACTCGAGTAAACTGATCAGAATCTGAATAAAAACAAAGTTTTTCTAAAATGATTTTCACAAGCTATTTAATCAAGATTTAAAGTATCTTCACTCTTAATCAAACATTATTTAAATATTCTTAAAATCACCTAAGCTACCCACACCAATGAGATGCATTGCATAAAATAAAGATTACATTGAAATAGAATTAATAAAAATCCTAATTCTAATCTTCATGTGGTGTAGCTTGCTTGTTGCCAATGTTGTTGCTTGGAGAGAGATTGTTAGCATCAAAACATGAGAATCCTACAAACTCCCCCTTTTTGATGATGACAAACCTCCTTTCAAATTAAGCACTAAGTTTTAACATACTCCCCCTAAATGTAAAACATCTAGGAAAAATATAATAAAAACTAAACCTACAAGAACAACATCAACAAAAAATATTCTCCCCCTTTTGGCATCATTAAAAAGATAAAATTTTTGAGAAAAATCCTTTGCCAAAAGTTGAAGGTAAGTAGTTCACAATGGTATATAAAATATATAACAATAAAGACAATACCAAAATAAACCACAATAGTGCCACAACGAATATAAACACACAACGAATATAGCACCATAATCCAATAATAGCAGAGTATCACACTAAGCAGCAAATCATAGTGTAAAGCAAAAAGACATCAACCAAACTAGACCATACACAAGGTCCTAAAAAAAATATAGTAGCAACAGAGTCAGAAACATGAGACAGAAAAATAACCAGAAATATGCAAATGAAACATGCAACAGAAAGCAACAAGAGAGAGAAAAAGTCGTGAAAATGATGCAGATTTCAACAGTTCAGCTTTTAAAATCACGTAAGTTACTCGAGTAATGTTCATACGTCACTCGAGTGATTCGAGCAGTACTCGAGTGAAAAAGAATGTTACTCGAGTATGCCGAAAGAAAAAAAAATTACTCGAGTGATGGATGAACTTAATCGAGTGATACGAAAGTCATTTTAAAATTAATCGAGTGACAGACAGAATTACTCGAGTAATACGAAAGAGATTTTAAAATTACTCGAGTGAAAAAATCTGTTACTCGAGTGAACTATCCAGATTTTTAAAAATTTCAATTTTTCATGCAAAAACATTTTTCATGCACAAACACAGAGAAACACTTAGCATTTTGCAAGAAACACACATACAAATAAAGCAATTAGCATATTATAGAACACATACACACATGACTACATATCAAAAAGTTAAGAAACACTTTAATAAGATACAACAACTCAAAATACAAATCACATTGAAATAGGCTTGAAGGTGATTTCAAAAAGCATCAAATACAATTAGCTAATAGTTGATTCATCAAAAATACCAAGTTCTCTTCGAATCTTATAGAATGTGTCCCTTGGTAATGGTTTTGTAAAAATATCAGCTAATTGATCTGAAGTTTGAACAAACTCAATAACACAATCACCTTTTTGAACATGATCTCTCAAAAAGTGATGCCTAATTTCAATATGCTTTGTCCTTGAGTGTAATACTGGATTTTTAGTCAAATTAATTGCCGAAGTGTTATCACACTTTATAGGGATTTTTGTCAAATTTAAACCAAAGTCAGATAATTGTTGCTTCATCCATAAAATTTGAGCACAACAACTACCTGCAGCTATGTATTCGGCCTCGGCGGTTGATAAAGCTACACAATTTTGCTTTTTGGAAAACCACGATACAAGTGAACTACCAATTAAATGGCATGTTCCGCTTGTACTTTTTCGCTCAACTTTACAACCGGCAAAGTCAGAGTCCGAATAACCTATAACTTTTAGAAAAGCATCCCTAGGATAATAAAGTCCAGTATTTGTTGTACCCTTTAAGTATTTCATTATTCTTTTGACAGCAGTTAGATGCGACTCTTTCGGTTTTGCTTGAAAACGTGCACACATACATACACTAAACATGATGTCAGGCCTAGATGCAGTTAAGTATAACAAACTACCAATAATACCACGATACTTCGTTACCTCTACCGCTTTTCCAGCCTCATCTTGATCTAGGTAGCATGCAACGCTCATTGGTGTAGAAGCGGATTTGCACGAATCCATTCCAAAACGTTTGATAAGCTCTCTACAATATTTACTTTGATGAATATAAATGCCATCATTAAGCTGCTTTATTTGAAGGCCAAGAAAGAATGTAAGCTCTCCCATCATTGACATCTCGAATTCACTTTGCATCAATTCTGAAAACTTTTTACACAAGTTATCGTTAGTAGCACCAAATATAATATCGTCAACATATATTTGAACCAATAAAATATCCTTACCGGAACGTTCAATAAAAAGAGTAGTGTCAACAGTGCCTCGTTTAAAACCTTTTTGTAATAAAAAATTGCTTAGTCGATCGTACCAAGCTCTAGGAGCTTGTTTCAAACCGTACAAAGCCTTTTTCAGTTTGAAAACGTAGTCCGGATGCTCAAAACTCTCGAATCCGGGAGGTTGTGACACATAAACTTCCTCTTGAATGTATCCGTTAAGAAAGGCGCTCTTAACATCCATTTGAAACAATTTAAAATTCATAATTGAAGCAAAAGCGAGAAGAATACGAATAGCTTCTAGTCTAGCAACGGGAGCATATGTCTCATCGTAATCAATTCCTTCTTCTTGACTATAACCTTGTGCTACCAACCTAGCTTTATTCCTAACAATAATACCCGATTCATCTAACTTATTCCTATAGATCCACCGAGTACCAATTACAGGACGATCATCGGGTTTTGGCACAAGCTCCCAAACTTGGTTTCTTTCAAATTGATTTAATTCTTCTTGCATGGCCATAATCCAATGATCATCTTGAAGAGCCTCTTTGATATTCTTAGGTTCTATTTGAGATACAAAGGCAACATAATAACAAAAATTATTTAAAGTGCGTCGGGTTACCACTCCCTTCGCAATGTCACCTAAGATATTAGAAATCGGATGATTTTTGTTGGACTTCCAAGCTATTGGTAATTGAGGTTGAATCTCTTGTGCTAAGTCTTTATCTTGTGCTTGCACCTCTCTATCTTCATTTTGATTCTCTTCCATTTGTTGTGGTGTTGAATTCTCATGATCCAAAAATGTACCTATATTATCATCATCACAAGAAACAACACAATCTTCTTTCGAAGATTCATCAAATACAACATGCACGGATTCCTCAACGATTAATGTTCTTATATTGTAGACTCTATATGCTTTGCTATGAGTTGAATAACCTATGAATATGCCTTCGTCGGCTTTGGAGTCAAACTTGCCGACCGGTTCCTTTCCGTTATTTAAAACAAACACCTTACACCCAAAAACATGAAAATGTGAAATATTTGGCTTTCGCCCTTTTAAAAGTTCATAAGGTGTTTTATTTAAATGCGGATGAATAAGAACCCTATTAAGCACATAACAAGCAGTGTTTACTGCATCAGCCCAAAAATATTTAGGAACATTTGATTCTATCAACATAGTACGAGCAAGTTCCACTAACATTCTATTTTTCCTTTCTACAACTCCGTTTTGCTCCGGAGTCCTAGGGGCCGAAAATTGATGATCAATACCAAACTTATCACAAAACGCATCAATCCTAGTGTTTTCAAACTCACCTCCGTGATCACTTCTAATAGACACAATTTTCAAACTTAGTTGATTTTGGATGAGTTTGGCAAACTTTTTAAAACATTTATAAACTTCACTTTTTGCGGATAAGAATAAAGTCCATGTGAATCTAGTAAAATCGTCTACTAAAACAAATCCATAGTAATTGCCACCTAAACTTTTAATTTGTGAAGGGCCAAACAAATCCATATGGATTAGCTCCAAAGGCTTTGTTGTGCTTATCACATTTTTAGGTTTAAAAGAACTTTTAACTTGCTTGCACTTTTGACAAGAGTCACAAATGCCATCAAGCTTAAAATTTAGTTTAGGCAAACCAATTACTAAATCTTTTCGCAAAAGTTTGTTTAATTGATTCACATTCACATGAGCAATTCGTCTATGCCAAAGACGAATTTCATCAACAAAAGATTTGAAACATTTTGAAAATAGTGAAGTTATCTCATCCAAATCAATTAAGTAAGTGTTATTAGAGCGACGACCAACAAACTTAACACTATCATCTATAGAAGACTTAATGAAGCATAATTCCGGAGTAAAAGTTACATAATTGCTCATATCGCATAGTTGGCTTATACTAAGCAAGTTGTGTTCTAAGCCTTCTACGTATAGGACATTTTCTATGACAAGGTTAGATACAGTACCGATCTTCCCAACTCCTAGAATTTTGCCCTTGTTGTTGTCGCCGTATGTCACAAATCCACCACTTTTCGGAGTAAGTTCCATGAAGTGCGTTTTGTCTCCCGTCATGTGTCTCGAACAACCACTATCCAAGTACCATTTTCGCTCTTTTGTTCGAAGACACACCTACAAGAAAGATATCATTTGGTTGACTTAGGTACCCAAGTGGTTTTGGGTCCTTTGTTGTTAGCATGAGGAGAAGTCCCCTTAACAATCCAAATATATTCTCCGCTTGGTATACCAAATTTCTTTATATTACATTTATTTGTGGTATGCCCAAAGATTCCACAATAATGGCAAGTTGGGTTTTTAGAAATCTTATTCTTTGAAAATCCACCAACTTTGCGATAATTGCGTTTCTTAGGTTTGGTATAGCCAAGACCGGATCTATTGCTATTGTTCCTTTGAGTTGAAAGCAAATGATCTAAAGAAGTATCTCCTTTCATGAGCCTTGCAAGTCGATCATTCAAATTAAAAGCTTCTTTTTCCAAAGACTTGCAATTTTCACAAGATGGAGTCTCATTTGATTTCAATTCACAATTGCATGTAGAGTTTGCATAAATGAGTTCAAGAGTTTCATTTTGAAGCTTAAGTTCTTCTAAATCTTTTTGAAGTTCAATTATCTTTTCATGTTGCTTCATTATGAAATTCTTTCTTTCAACATTTATTTTAGCAAGTTTCTTCAACTCTTTATGCATCTCTACATACACATTGTACAATTCATTGAATGAAGGAGAATTAGAACTTGAGCTAGCATCGGAAAGATAATCTACCTCATTGACGTTCTCACTTGATTTAATGCTCGAAGATTCCTCTTCATCAAGCTTTGTCATTAAACATAGATTTGCAAGTTCTTCATCATCCGACGAGCTAGATGTTGATTGACTCTCTACTTCATCCCATACTATGTAAGCCCTTTTTCCTTTAGATGAGTTGAACTTTGAGTTGTCACCTTCCGACTTCTTAGAATTAGTTGGACAATTCGATCGATAGTGACCAAGCTTTCCACACCCATGACACTTGATGTGATCCTTGTTAGTCTTATTTCTTGGTTGTGAGTCCTTAGAATCTCTTTGTCTATTTCTATTAAAGTTCCCCTTTTTCTTAAGGAACCTACCAAGCTTTTTAACTAGCAAGCCAAGGGTCTCATCATCTATATCGGAGTCCGAGTCATCCACTTGAAAGTTTTCCTCTTGTGCCTTAAGGGATTTTGAAGTTGATTTAAGAGCAATCCCCTTTTTCTTTCTATCGGCATCTTCATTCATGGATAACCGTCCAAGCTCCATTTCATGCTCTTGAAGCTTTCCGAATAGAGTTGCTAAGTCAATTTGATCCACGTCTCTAGCTTCCATAATGGCCGTCACCTTAGGTTGCCATTCCCTGCTAAGACATCTCAAAATCTTATTAACAACTTCACCATTAGTTATAACTTTTCCAAGTGCAAAAAGATGATTAATGATATGAGTGAACCGCTTTTGCATGTCACCTATATTTTCATTAGGTAACATACGAAAGAGTTCATATTCATGCATGAGTGTATTTAGCCTAGCCCTTCTAACCTCCGAAGTGCCCTCATGTGTGACTTGTAATGTGTCCCACATTTGTTTAGCATCAACACATTGAGATACTCGAAAGAACTCATCATAAGAAAGAGCGGACGTGATGATATTTTTAGCTTTTAAATCAAATGCAACTTTCTTCTTATCATCATTGTCCCAACTCGATTGAGGTTTAATCGAAACAACATCATTTACTTTCGTTTGAGGAACAAAAGGTCCATTCTCTATGGCATTCCAAATTTCCATATCTATGGCTTGAATAAAAATTTTCATGCGGACCTTCCAATAAGCGTAACCCTCACCACTGAATAGTGGAGGACGATTAATGGAAGTTCCTTCACCACCAAAAGAATTTGAAATTGAGCCCATTGTTTCCAAGTAAAAAAGATCTTTTCGAAAAAGCTTTTTAAGGCTCGGATTTTTCGTCCAAGCTCTGATACCACTTGTTGGAAACCAGCAAGCGGCTCAATATAGTCTAGAGGGGGGGTGAATAGAATATTGAAGCCTTATTATAGATTTTTCGTCCACCTAAGAGAATGGTTTTATGAAAAATAAGTTTTCTAAAAATTCAGTTCAGATTACTCGAGTAACTCAAGTCTTCACTCGAGTAATACGCAAGCAAAAATAATTTCACTCGAGTATTCAGCAAATCACTCGAGTATTACGAAATCTATTTTTTAAATCACTCGAGTAACAGAAAACCTACTCGAGTATTGTTCATAAACTGAAAGCAGATTACTCGAGTGACAAGAACTTTACTCGAGTAAACTGGGTAAAATTCAATTAAAAACTGAGTTTTCAATGGAGTTCTTCAAGAATAACAATGCTATGATGATTCAACAAATTATGAATGATTAATATGAACAATTTCAAGTAATATTAACATGCAATTTTAGATCAATTGAGTAGAATTAAGAAACCCCCAATTCTAACCTAAAAAATGCAATTGTTAATGAATTAATGAAATACAAGGAATGAAAATAAAAGAGACACAAGGATTTATCCTGGTTCACTTTCACCCACTTGAAAGCTACTCCAGTCCCCTCTTAAATCAAGAGAGATTCTTCACTAGAAATCTTCAAATGTAGATTTTACAATGTTTTAAGATGCAACTAGATTCTTAGTTCTCCTATCTTAAAACCCAACTCAAAGTGTGTACCAAACACTTTGATCTAATCTACCCCTTTTGAGAATTCTAGATTTCCTTGCTAATTGATTGAAGATGCTTCCAACCAATCCTCTTTTCTTGCTTTGATTTGATCCTCAAAGTCTTCCTTGTGAGATTCTTCACTTGTGTTGAATCTTCAATAATGCAATCACAAATTGCAAATCTTCAACAACCACTAAGAACAAAAATATGATCTCAAGAATATTTGAACAATGATAGAAAATAGAGTGAAGAAGAAAAATTTCTTGTTGAATCTTGATAGCTCTTGAAAGATGTAAATTAGCTCTTGGATTGCTTTTGAAAAGTGTATTAGAAAATTGTAAGAATGAAAGTATATATTTATGAAAGAGAAAATTAAGTCCTTTTAAAATTTTCCCAACACTGATTGAATTACTCGAGTAAACCAAACAACGTCACTCGAGTGAAACATGTCAGATTAAGTTACTCGAGTGATGTGTAAACCATTACTCGATTAACCTGTCATGACATAAATTACTCGAGTGATCCAGTACTTATTACTCGAGTAAACTGATCAGAATCTGAATAAAAACAAAGTTTTTCTAAAATGATTTTCACAAGCTATTTAATCAAGATTTAAAGTATCTTCACTCTTAATCAAACATTATTTAAATATTCTTAAAATCACCTAAGCTACCCACACCAATGAGATGCATTGCATAAAATAAAGATTACATTGAAATAGAATTAATAAAAATCCTAATTCTAATCTTCATGTGGTGTAGCTTGCTTGTTGCCAATGTTGTTGCTTGGAGAGAGATTGTTAGCATCAAAACATGAGAATCCTACAGGTTATACCTCAAATAAATCATTCAAAAGGAGAAATTGGGATATTTCTAAATCACATTAATTAATTCAAAGATAAAACCAACCCTAATATTTGTGCATCCATATAGACTGGAAGTCTAGTTGGTAGGAACATTATCATATTCTGGGAATATGAGGAGGGTACTCCGGGAGTACCAAATTATAACCTACTTGATGACACATTATAGATATGTGGCCAGTGTCCGGGACCTGGTTTTTTATGCGCTCTGGGAACGTATGCGTTCTGGGAACGTGGTGCACACTGTAACATCCCGAATTTTTATTCTAATAATAATTAGAATAATAGTAAGATTTGGAAGTGAGGATTATCATAGAAGGGATTTAAAATGATGGATTAGGAGTACTTTGAGTGCCATATAGGAGTCTAGGAGCATTGGCATCGAAAAGCAAATTTAAAGAAGACCCAAACGAGTGTTAAAAATCGATTTTTCGGTGTTATAAACACCCGACGTTAGGAAATTCAAAATAAAAGATTTAGGACTCAAAACACAATTCCCACCGTTGGATATGAAGGTATGATTTTTAGGAAGTTACTCGTCAAATTTGAGCAAGATCCGACGGTGAACGAAGAAGTTATCTCGAATTGAAGCAGAAAGAAAATAGGAGGAAAATAGGAAAATGAATAAATGGGGTACTGGGCAAAACACTGGAGTCTTTTGGAAAAGACTCGAGTGTTTTGGAAAAGACTGGAGTCTTTTGGAAAAGACTGGAGTGTTTTGTGCAGACAGCCTTAAAAACGTGTTGTTGGGGCTGAAACCCCATTTTAACCCCTCACTCTCTCTCTAGCCTTTCTCCCTCCTCCGTCCAGCACCACCCAACACCTCCCGCCACCACCGGAGCTCATGGCCGCCACCCCACCTCCTTGTCCTTCCTTCTTCCCATAGATCCTCTCTTTCCCTCTCCTCCCTCTGGATCTCTTTCTCTCTCTTCCCTCCTCCCTTCCTCCGGCCACTGCTGCTGCCACCACCACCACCGAGAGCCACCCACCTCCAGCCGTCACTGCCACGAACCACCACCGCCTCTCTCTCCCTGCCATAGCCCATCTCCTCCTCCTCAGATCACCCTTTCCTTCCTCTCTCTTGAGAGCAACAACGGCGCCGTTACCGACTCGTGACCGTGCCGGGCTCGTGTCGGGTGCGCCAAAGCTTGGAGCTCTTGCCTAGGTTCAGCCGGGATTATTCTCACCACCGGCGTCGATCCCCGTCGACCCGTTCATCGCCCGGATCGCTAAAGCTTCACGGATCGCCGCTCCCTATTCGGAGTTGAGGTTCTCTCTTTTTACCTTCGTCACCCGAGGTAAGGGGTTTCATTACCAGTCCTTAAGGGGTGTATTTCTGGGTAGTTATATCTATCGCTAGGATCGGGGGAAATGTTAATTGCTAACGAACCTTAGGGTAACCTGCTAATAATGAAGAAAGATAGATGGAGTAAATAGGGGGAAACCAATAGTGATGAATAAAAAGGTAAGTATCAAAATAACTAATTAATTACATTGGTAGGGTGTGGTAAAAGAATAGAAATGGTGAATTGGGAAATAAATTTAGAAATGAACCAATGAGAGAAATTATAGAAATAATTAAGAGTTAGAAAAGGGAATTAAAATATAACGACTATACTAACGCTAAGTGGAATTGGATGTAAACTTGAATAATTAGTAAAAGGAAAAAGGAAAAGGAAGAGAAGAAGAAAAAGAAGAGAAAGGGAATAGGGAAGTAATTAAAATAAATTAAAAGAATTAAGAGAATTAAGGGACTAAAAGTAAAAGGGAAAGGACTAAAACGAGTTAGTAGTGAGAACTAAATGTTAAATGGCACAGGTGGTTGTATTGACCCTGTGGCCAAATAAAAAGGGTAAATGTCGCAGGTGGTTGTATTGACCCTGTGGCACGGCGCAGGTGGTTGTATTGACCCTGTGGCCTAATAGAATGGTAAATGTCGCAGGTGGTTGTATTGACCCTGTGGCACGGCGCAGGTGGTTGTATTGACCCTGTGGCCTAATAGAATGGTAAATGTCGCAGGTGGTTGTATTGACCCTGTGGCACGGCGCAGGTGGTTGTATTGACCCTGTGGCCTAATAGAATGGTAAATGTCGCAGGTGGTTGTATTGACCCTGTGGCACGGCGCAGGTGGTTGTATTGACCCTGTGGCCTAATAAAATGGTACTCGTCACAGGTGGTTGTATTGACCCTGTGGCACGGCGCAGGTGGTTGTATTGACCCTGTGGCCAAGTAATAAAAAGGTAAGGGAAGTTTATGTAGATCTCTGTTTGAGGTTACATAAACGAGATGGGTGTATACAGATCACTGTTTGTGGTTGTATACACGTATGCAGATCACTGTTTGTGGTTGCATACACAGCGTTTGCAGATCACTGTTTGTGGTTGCAAACCCGGTGTGTAGATCTCTGTTTGGGGTTACACACAATAATAAGGGAAAAAGGAAACAAAAATGGAATTAAAGGGAAGGAATAATGAACAAAATAATGGAAAGGATTTAGGAAAAATAAAAAGGGTTAATGGAAATGGATAAGGTCGTATTATGTATATGTATATATATATATATTAATGGAAAAGGGCAATGAGAATGGTAATAGATAGGAAAAATAAATAATAGAATGGACATTGGAATAGGAAATAAGAAGGTAAACAATGGAATTGATATAGGAACTAGAGGAAATAAATAAGGAGAATAATTATGGAAATGCTAACCATAAATGAATAATGGAAAACGGATAAAGGATGGAAATAAGAGGATGGGAAAGAAAGAAAAAGAAATAGGTTAGTTGGAAAGAGAGTGAAGAGAGAAATTAGGGTGATTAGGAAAAAGGAGTAAAAAGGTTAGAGTGAAAATAAAGAAGAACATGAATTAAGTAGTATAGCATAGGCTTGAATGGTCTTGGTGTGCTGTATATATCTGCTTAGAAATCTCTCTTTTAAGTTCTGTGTGATGCTTCCCCTGTGTGGTTAATATTTTTCAGGTACACAAGTGGAGCTTACACCAGTGCTGGCCGAGCAGGATTTTAAGTTCCACTACGTGGAATGTATTTTACATATTTTGAGTGGATAATTATTTAATGTAATTTATAATATGAATTAGTAACTTGCCCTGAAACTTGTACAAATTGGGCATTAGGATTTGTTATGACTTTTAATCTGTTGTTGTTTATGTTTTTTTTAACAATTCTGGACTGACAAGTTTTTCGAAGAAAATTTTTGGGAAGTCCGGAAAACAGAGGAAACTCTGCCGGATTTTCGTAAAACCTTTTAAAGGAATTTAGGTGTTAAAAAGAAATTTTCAAACTCCGATTTTTATTAAAACCTAAAAATTACTAATAAAAGTGAGAGTGTTACATTTTGGTATCAGAGCAGTTTTTCCTCTGCCTTTGGAGTGTGGACTCACATCTCCGATGGTTACTCACCAAGCGAGTAACTGATTCGTTTAGTAAGAGTCTAAGTCTAGGAATAGGATATTTAGGTTAGTGATTAAGTATTCAATCTATAACTGGCTGTTCCCTTCATGACCAAACAGTATGGCTGGGCGACGTGCCGAAAATGAGCGGATGGCTGCTATATTGGAGAACCTGATTCAAATGAATCAGAATCAGGCCCGAATGCAACAGAACCAAGCCGAAAACATCGCAGCAGCCACAGCCGCAGCAGCAGCAGCATTGAATCAACCACCTATTCTTGTCGAAATTGACTGGATGGCTAGATTTAGGAAATGCGAACCGCCTAGGTTCGAAGGAGGGTATAATCCTGATGGAGCTCAGCGATGGCTCAAGGAAATTGAGAAGATCCTTCGCACCATGGCGCCACCTGCTGAACAAACTGTGCTGTTAGCGCAGTATATGTTGACTGATGAAGCAGAGTATTGGTGGGAACGAGTGCGAAGAGAATTGGAGGCAGCCAATCAGGATATCACTTTTGATCTGTTTAAGGCTCACTTCTTGGGAAAGTATTTTCTTGAGGATGTTCATAGGGAAAAGGAGATCGCTTTTATGCAGCTGGAGCAGGGAAGTATGAATGTCGGTGAGTATGCGGCACAATTTGAAGATCTGATTCGCTATTCTGGCAGTTATCGGGACGCAGACGAACACACCAAGTGTATTAAATTTGAAACAGGTCTCAATGCCAGAATTCGGACTATCTTTGTGCACCAGGGTATAGCTAACCTCTCTCAGCTGGTGAATATGACTAGCGCTTATGAGAAGAGTTTGAATCAGCAGGAAGCAGAGGAAAGGAGCAAGAATATACCGAATGAAGTAGGTCTCAACAAGGGTAAGGGACTGGCTCAAGGATCAGGTCCGTACGCTGTTAACCGCACTAGAGCAGTAGTGCTAGAGGATGCGGGTCAGAGTGCGACCGCTCCAAGGACCAGACCACCATGTCCACATTGTGGAGGATCCCATACTCGTATGTGTTGGATGCTGGAGCAGCGTAGAAAGGAAGGTCTCTGTTTCCAATGCGACCAACCCGGACACCGTGCTGCAAACTGTCCTATGGGCACATAGAACGAGGAATAAACTTATCCAAGGTACTTTTCATGTTAATGTTGCATCAATTGATTACTTTAGCGTCTTTGCCTAGAGTAAGTGTGAGTAGTGTAATCTAGAAGGAGTTGATAAGTGTTAAAACCTTAGTTAGAAATTCCACCAAGCTCAATGGTGATAGTGTCGTCCTCTAATAGAGTGTAAGGTCAGGATTGGTCATCCTTTCTCTTGCACCTGTTAAAAGATAAAGCTATCATTCAATAACGCAGTGATGTACAGTTGATAAATGTGAGATTGGGACTGACCACCTCGGTCTTCGCGTTTATTGACATGTTATATTATTGCAATCATCTAAGGGAGATCCGAACAAACCATTTAGTAATTCTATCTCTGTCGAAAGCCCGATTGAACTCTAATCCTACAGGATCTTTCCTAAGGCTCAAGAGCAGTGATTCACAAACCAACCCCATTCAAGACACTTTTATTCTATATTTCACCGAGAACATTCAACTCAGTAATTGAACCACCCTTCTAAACCGTATGAGAACTTAGCCGTATGCGTAGGTATGAAGAGCCTAGCTAATCAATTCTTGGAGTCAACCCAGTTTCCTCCCTGCCTTCGACCTACTCGGGTATGTTGATAATAAGTGGGGGAGACGTGACGACTCAATTCGGATCCTATCCGAGCGACAATAACTCGTAATCATACCGTGAGTCATAGGACTACTAAACAGATAATTCCAAACACTTCGAGGAGAATCGAATGAGGGTTAAACTAGAGACAAAACAAGACCTTCCCAAAATGACACCGAATTAAAAAATAACGACTAGACCTTAACATTGACCCTCAAGTGTAATCAATCTTTAGGAATTCCTATATCGAATTGAAATTTCTAAACGAACGGGAAGAAAGTAGCATCGAAGTAGAATGCAAACACGGTGAAGATTGATTTTAAGGGTGACTTTGCTAGATAAAAGTGAAGTGACAAAGTGGAACCTCAATCAAGACGTTACGTTGGAACACCGCAAGTAATAATCTCAGTCTTTTGGGACCCTGTGCATTTGATAGGACCCCGGTTGACCGAGACCAATCAATTAACAGCAAATCCATGGAAAACGCATCCTTCGACGACTCTCTGCTGAAAATGCACACCTTGGGGATAATCTCCATTGTCTTCTTCTTTGACATGTATCCAGTCCATCCCGGGCCATCTTGCAAAGACCATGAGACACATTCTTGAGTGCTTCATGTTTCTTCGTTTCATCTTCACTCTCTTCAAGTTCCAAGCATCTCAGACGTATGTGCGAGAAATTCGCCAAGTCACAGAAACCCGACATAGTTCTATGCCTACCGATAGATAACCACCTACGTGTCCTCTTTTCAGCCTTAGATACCGGTCGGGAACCTGTGTACTCTACTCTGAGCAACGAATGAGCATACCCCCTAGCATGGATATAATCAAGTATGTCAATGCTAAGTGGGGGAGGATTTCAATTCAAGGAATGAGAGATGGAACTTTAATACTAAGAAGACGACGATACTATGCAGATAGAGATAGTACGTAGTGCTAGAAGACAGACGTCGAAATGGGCATGACCCTAACCATATATGGAGCGGAAAGTAAAAACCGAAGGAAAGTGAAAACCCTGGTCAGAAGCTTATTAATGAGATGGTTCTCCCTTTGAAGGAATTGAACGGAATTTCGGGGACGAAATTCTAATAAGTGGGGGAGAAATGTAACATCCCGAATTTTTATTCTAATAATAATTAGAATAATAGTAAGATTTGGAAGTGAGGATTATCATAGAAGGGATTTAAAATGATGGATTAGGAGTACTTTGAGTGCCATATAGGAGTCTAGGAGCATTGGCATCGAAAAGCGAATTTAAAGAAGACCCAAACGAGTGTTAAAAATCGATTTTTCGGTGTTATAAACACCCGACGTTAGGAAATTCAAAATAAAAGATTTAGGACTCAAAACACAATTCCCACCGTTGGATATGAAGGTATGATTTTTAGGAAGTTACTCGTCAAATTTGAGCAAGATCCGACGGTGAACGAAGAAGTTATCTCGAATTGAAGCAGGAAGAAAATAGGAGGAAAACAGGAAAATGAATAAATGGGGTACTGGGCAAAACACTGGAGTCTTTTGGAAAAGACTCGAGTGTTTTGGAAAAGACTGGAGTCTTTTGGAAAAGACTGGAGTGTTTTGTGCAGACAGCCTTAAAAACGTGTTGTTGGGGCTGAAACCCCATTTCAACCCCTCACTCTCTCTCTAGCCTTTCTCCCTCCTCCGTCCAGCACCACCCAACACCTCCCGCCACCACCGGAGCTCATGGCCGCCACCCCACCTCCTTGTCCTTCCTTCTTCCCATAGATCCTCTCTTTCCCTCTCCTCCCTCTGGATCTCTTTCTCTCTCTTCCCTCCTCCCTTCCTCCGGCCACTGCTTCTGCCACCACCACCACCGAGAGCCACCCACCTCCGGCCGCCACTGCCACGAACCACCACCGCCTCTCTCTCCCTGCCATAGCCCCTCTCCTCCTCCTCAGATCACCCTTTCCTTCCTCTCTCTTGAGAGCAACACCGGCGCCGTTACCGACTCGTGACCGTGCCGGGCTCGTGTCGGGTGCGCCAAAGCTTGGAGCTCTTGCCTAGGTTCAGCCGGGATTATTCTCACCACCGGCGTCGATCCCCGTCGACCCGTTCATCGCCCGGATCGCTAAAGCTTCACGGATCGCCGCTCCCTATTCGGAGTTGAGGTTCTCTCTTTTTACCTTCGTCACCCGAGGTAAGGGGTTTCATTACCAGTCCTTAAGGGGTGTATTTCTGGGTAGTTATATCTATCGCTAGGATCGGGGGAAATGTTAATTGCTAACGAACCTTAGGGTAACTTGCTAATAATGAAGAAAGATAGATGGAGTAAATAGGGGGAAACCAATAGTGATGAATAAAAAGGTAACTATCAGAATAACTAATTAATTACATTGGTAGGGTGTGGTAAAAGAATAGAAATGGTGAATTGGGAAATAAATTTAGAAATGAACCAATGAGAGAAATTATAGAAATAATTAAGAGTTAGAAAAGGGAATTAAAATATAACGACTATACTAACGCTAAGTGGAATTGGATGTAAACTTGAATAATTAGTAAAAGGAAAAAGGAAAAGGAAGAGAAGAAGAAAAAGAAGAGAAAGGGAATAGGGAAGTAATTAAAAGAAATTAAAAGAATTAAGAGAATTAAGGGACTAAAAGTAAAAGGGAAAGGACTAAAACGAGTTAGTAGTGAGAACTAAATGTTAAATGGCACAGGTGGTTGTATTGACGCTGTGGCCAAATAAAAAGGGTAAATGTCGCAGGTGGTTGTATTGACCCTGTGGCACGGCGCAGGTGGTTGTATTGACCCTGTGGCCTAATAGAATGGTAAATGTCGCAGGTGGTTGTATTGACCCTGTGGCACGGCGCAGGTGGTTGTATTGACCCTGTGGCCTAATAAAATGGTACTCGTCACAGGTGGTTGTATTGACCCTGTGGCACGGCGCAGGTGGTTGTATTGACCCTGTGGCCAAGTAATAAAAAGGTAAGGGAAGTTTATGTAGATCTCTGTTTGAGGTTACATAAACGAGATGGGTGTATACAGATCACTGTTTGTGGTTGTATACACGTATGCAGATCACTGTTTGTGGTTGCATACACAGCGTTTGAAGATCACTGTTTGTGGTTGCAAACCCGGTGTGTAGATCTCTGTTTGGGGTTACACACAATAATAAGGGAAAAAGGAAATAAAAATGGAATTAAAGGGAAGGAATAATGAACAAAATAATGGAAAGGATTTAGGAAAAATAAAAAGGGTTAATGGAAATGCATAAGGTCGTATTATGTATATGTATATATATATATTAATGGAAAAGGGCAATGAGAATGGTAATAGATAGGAAAAATAAATAATAGAATGGACATTGGAATAGGAAATAAGAATGTAAACAATGGAATTGATATAGGAACTAGAGGAAATAAATAAGGAGAATAATTATGGAAATGCTAACCATAAATGAATAATGGAAAACGGATAAAGGATGGAAATAAGAGGATGGGAAAGAAAGAAAAAGAAATAGGTTAGTTGGAAAGAGAGTGAAGAGAGAAATTAGGGTGATTAGGAAAAGGGGGTAAAAAGGTTAGAGTGAAAATAAAGAAGAACATGAATTAAGTAGTATAGCATAGGCTTGAATGGTCTTGGTGTGCTGTATATATCTGCTTAGAAATCTCTCTTTTAAGTTCTGTGTGATGCTTCCCCTGTGTGGTTAATATTTTTCAGGTACACAAGTGGAGCTTACACCAGTGCTGGCCGAGCAGGATTTTAAGTTCCACTACGTGGAATGTATTTTACATATTTTGAGTGGATAATTATTTAATGTAATTTATAATATGAATTAGTAACTTGCCCTGAAACTTGTACAAATTGGGCATTAGGA
The DNA here is from genome assembly GCA_037953625.1 of Crotalaria pallida. Classification (NCBI taxonomy): domain Eukaryota; kingdom Viridiplantae; phylum Streptophyta; class Magnoliopsida; order Fabales; family Fabaceae; genus Crotalaria; species Crotalaria pallida. The sequence continues at coordinate 86,893,645 of CM075649.1, forward strand.
TTTGTTATGACTTTTAATCTGTTGTTGTTTATGTTTTTTTTAACAATTCTGGACTGACAGGTTTTTCGAAGAAAATTTTTGGGAAGTCCGGAAAACAGAGGAAACTCTGCCGGATTTTCGTAAAACCTTTTAAAGGAATTTAGGTGTTAAAAAGAAATTTACTCCGATTTTTATTAAAACCTAAAAATTACTAATAAAAGTGAGAGTGTTACACACACTCCGGGAGCGATGCTTTTTATCCAGGTATGGTTCGGCATTACGTTCTGGGAACGAATGTCGGTGTTTCGGGAACACAAGGGTGTATTGGATGGACGTCCAAGATGGACATTAAGAGGCCTCAGTTGTGGATAGAAAATCATACATCATGCCACTTGCATTATAAGAGTTATAATGTTGAAAAATTGGTGTGCTCATATGTATTTGCATTATGATCTGTCCATGATATACTTGTTATTGTAATTTTAGTCTTTATCAATTATGTATATGTGTATACTTACTCCCTGTGCCCTGTTTAGGTGATGGCCAGATACCTAGCCTGCATCGAGATACGCCCTATCCCTAGCGGTATATGGACGTATGAGGAGCACCGTGCCACTTTTGAGGGGGAGGTTGAGATCACTCTCTACCACCCTAACCCTCTGGTGCGTGTGCGACCTCGTCGATTTAGGATCCCATTAGTCTATACTATGCATGTTCCACCTTTTTACACATATAGAGGACCACCCCCGGCTCGACCTATGCGTCGTTTTCATAGTTTCCGTTTTAGAGCTGCCACTCGTTCCCATCCTTCTTCCCATAGAGTTGTCACCGAGGAGACTCCTTCTCCTGGTCCGACTGATTATGATAGGACTGCTTCTGCAGATCCTAGACCCAGTGGTGGGGTCTCTACACAGTCGGGCGAGGTCGAGGAGGACCCTGTGGAGGATGAGAGCGAGGAGGAGGTGCATGTTGAGCCGACTGTTTCTGCTAGAGGTGGACCCGCTGGTTCATAGGAGCCTGCATAGCATAGGTGTTTTGGATCCTAGATCCTAGGGATAGAGCGGTGGAGGATCCGAGGAGCTGCTGAGGACACTGAAGACCTGCTCTGAGACTTCTATTTTGAGACCATGTGTTTAGTGTATATATTTTTGAGAGGTCTTAGAGTGAGGTTTTATTTCATACAGCTGGGTTGTATATGTTTTTATAAACTCTTTCTATCTCGACTGATGATACTTGCTGCTACTGTACTTTTGGGGTTTCATATTATGCTTTTGACTTATATATATATATATATATATATATATGATGTTTAATTTCCTCAGCAGAGCCCCAAAAGTATTATTTTTACTTCCGCGAACTCTGATTTTTATTTACAAGGGATTCGGCGATAAATTTATATTTCCTATGTTATGTGTTCAGATTCCACTCGAGAAGCAAGTGATATATTTTCAATAATAACTATTAATAATGTTTTCTATGACCCAGGAAATGCTATCTCGAGAGTCTTTTCGAACTTAATATCGTGCTGAGACGAATTCAAAAGAATTTATGACCAAGCAAGTACAAGTTTTAAAAAGGAAAAATTTTCTAGTCCTGATTTTTGATAGCAAGAAATAAACTATTTGGAAATATTAATTATTTTCAAGTTAAAAAGAGAGCGTCACAAAGAAAGGAAAGAAAAATGGAAGTCCGATGCGAGCCTGTGAAGGCGTATCGGCGTCGATGCAAGCCTGAGAAGGCGTGTCGATTAAAAGGAAAAAGGAAAGTCCGATGCGAGCCTAGGAAGGCGTATCGGCATCGATGCGAGCCTGGTAAGGCGTGTCGATTAAAAAGATAATAAAGGAAAGGAAAGAAAATGGAAGTTCGGTGCGAGCCTAGGAAGGCGTATCGGCGTCGATGCGAGCCTAGGAAGGCGTGTCGATTAAAAAGATTAAAAAGGAGAATAAAAGTCTGGTGCGAGCCTAGGAAGGCGTATCGGCATCGATGCGAGCCTGGTAAGGCGTGTCGATTAAAAAGAAAAGAAAAGACGATTAAAAAGAAAATAAAAGTCCGGTGCGAGCCTAGGAAGGCGTATCGGCATCGATGCGAGCCTGGTAAGGCGTATCGATTAAAAAGGAAAAAGAAAGGAAAATGAATAATGAGTAAGGGAACTCCTAGCGCTCAGTACCGTACGGCTGGCTGGGGCTGGACTACCTAATGAAAATGGAAAAAGAATAAAAGAATGGAAAAGGAAGAATGAAAAGAGAATCAATAATTAAAAGAATGTGAGAATAAGTAAAGAACTAAAAGAGATTAATTATATGAATAATTATGAATAAAGTATATTAATAATTATGTAGGCTTAGTTATTTGCTATGACTTCTTTTAGAATTTATCTTTTTAAGTTATGTGTAATGCTACCCTTCTTGATATGATTTTACAGGTACGGGAGCGGAGTTTACACTGTTGCGGGCCGAACTGGGAACCCTCCACTACGTGCAGTGAATTTGTGATACCCCGAGTGGATTTTTATTTTGTATAAACTGTTATTTTGTAATTTATAATATGTGTAGTTATATGCCCTGAGACTGGTACTAATTGGGCTTTAGGATCTGATCTGGTTTTTAAACTGTTATGTTTATGATTTTAAATAATTCAGGACTAACAGGTTTTAAGAAGAGAATTTTTGGGATGTCCGAAAAACAGAGGAAACTCTGCCGGATTTTCGTAAAACTTTTCAAAAGAAATCAAAAATTAAAAAGAATTTTCAAACTCTGATTTTATTAAAAACTAAAATTAACTATTAAAAGTGAGGATGTTACATTTATGGTATCAGAGCAGTTTCCCTCGGCCTTGGAGTGTGAAATCACCACTCCTATGGTTTACTCACCAAGCGAGTGACCAAAGTTGTTGTCGAATGCAGCCATAGCTAGTCAGTATATTTACATACCTATGATATCGGACTTAATTAATTCTAGGAATATCCGACTATTCGTGTCTTAACTTGTTTCTATTACTAAACTCTAGTATTATGGGAGACACATCTAGTAATAGAGCTAAGGTTGTGTCAATCCTAAGGGACTTAGTTCAGATGGACTTCAGTCAAATAGAGGCGATTGGCATTTCATGTGCTATACCACTATGCCCATGATGTGGGAGACCTCATTGGGGTATATGCTGGTTCCTGGCTCAACTCAAAGAGGAGGAATGTATCTTATGGTTGAAAAGGACGAAGGGAATCCAGACGAGAAGTGTAGAGGCATATTATGTCCCTAAGGTAAGAAATTACATCAGAACCTCAAGTCTCCGTCCCGATTCAGTTATATAAGACAAACTCGTCCAATTCAGTTTAGAAGGAAAAGACGAGCGCTAGTATTCTAGTTAGAGACCCACCAATCACATTGATAATATTGTCACCAATGGAGAGTAAGGTTAGAACTGATCACTCTAACTTTTACATCTATTAGGGGATAATGTTATCGACAGACCCGACAGTGATATTGCTCTTAATAGAGGTGAGATTGGGATTAGCTACCCCAGTCTTTGCGTTTACTAACAGATGATATCATTGCAATTTCCAATTTAATTAGAACAACCAACATAGGAAATTCCAACCCCGTAGGACCAAATCGAACTCCCGCTCCTTAGGAACTTGTTAGAATTCATAAACATCTATTAGTTAGACATATCAATTCCTGACAACACCTTCAATTGCTTCCATTTAACTCAGCTCGGTAGAAACGCCGACCCACTTTTTCACTTGGTGCAAGAGCTCGGAGAGATGTAAGTATGTGCGATTTCCATACCTTAGAAAATTTACTACATATTTGATAGCACGGACAAGTAGTCAACATGATCTTAAATCTTGCCGTGCTAACTAATCGAAAAGGTAGACAAACCAACCCTTGCAATGGGAGCGAACCTAACGCCAGAACTTAGGAGATGAAAGCCTTAAGATATTACCCTCGCCTAAGGTAAGCACCATTAGACATAGAACCCCAATAGGACCTCGCGAACTCTATAGTGGTCACCTGAGACCCTTTGAAAACCAAACTAGATATTCAGAAACTCAAAACTCCCTAAGTATCTATTCAGACTCTTAAAAGTTGCCAGAGAAGCCGACAGATATTCATCCACAGCCATTCATATTAAGACCAATCAAGTCGATCATTAATTTGTAGAAAATGCGTTTTCAATGATTCTTCATTGAAGTTGCAATCTTTAGAATAGTCTCTGTTGTCTTCTTGCTGGACATGTACTCGGCCATGTTATTACCCGGCGATACCTGTGCGTGCATGACACTTTCATGCCGACAATCCACTCGTATTCGTCAATTATAATGTATCCAACAGAAGAACAACGACATGGCCTTATCTCACAATTTCTCAACCTTGTCGCCTAAAACATCCTTGGTCACCTTGTGGAGACCATTAAACCCTCCTTGCATAATCTTCACTCTCTTCAAGCTTCAGATACTTCGTGAAAAGATTTGGATACACTCTGGAGCATTCGTCAAGACTACAGGAACTTAACCTAACTCGATATTCACCAACCATTAGTAAAACCCCGTGTCATTTCCAATCTCAAAATAATATATTTGGGAATCGGAACGACCAACTTTTGATAGCGACCGAACCTACTCCCTCGGCATTTATATAACTATGTCGATGCTAAGTGGGGGAGGATTTCAATCCAAGGAATGGAAGATGAAACTTTAACAACAAGAAAATTATGGATCCTATCCGAGTAACCAGGTGGAATACAAAACGGTAACGAAGAGTGAGGAAGATTGTAATGAGCCGGACTCAATGTCCGACGATCATACCATAACCCGTAGAGCTAATGAATAACTCATCCCAAACACTCCGCATTAACTGTCGAAGAGGTTCGCGGAGATTAGAACGAGAATTAAACTAAGAATCAATCAATACCTTCTCGGACCATCAGACAATTGGGAAATAAATTTAGACCCTGACCTCGACCCTTAAGTGAAATCGATCCATAGGAACCCCGTACCCAATTGAAATCGTTAAACAAACAAAAAGGGATGTATCACCGGAGTAAAATACAAATATAGCTAAGGTGGATTCGAAGGGCGACCTCACTAGACTCACTTAAAGGAGTAAGAAGGAAAAAGTAAAGAGTGGAGTCGCGAATTGGAGTCTCACTTAAGAGGTTATGTCGAAGCACCGCAAATATTTGTCTCAGTCTCTTAAAGATTATGTGTATTACGTGGATTTCTGAGTGACTGAGATAAACCATACCTGAGGCGAATAATTATACCGCAGAACCCTTAACATAGAACTTCCTCAAAGGGAAGATTGGAACCGAAGGAATTAAAATGACATGGGTGTAAACTATTTCAAGGGATACTCCTCCAAATTAAGGGACAACTGGAATTTCGGGGACGAAATTCTAATAAGTGGGGGAGAAATGTAACATCCCAAATTTAATTCTAATAATAATTAGAATAATAATAAGATTTGGAAATAGAATTATTCAAAAAGGGATTTAAAATGATGGATTAGGAATTCTTTGAGTGCCATGAAGGAGTTAAGGAGCATTGGCATCGAAAAGCAAATTTAAAGAAGACCAAACGAGTGTTAAAAATCGATTTTTCGGTGTTATAAACACCCGACGTTAGGAAATTCAAAATAAAAGATTTAAGACTCCAAACACAATTTTCACCGTTGGATATGACGATATGATTTTTAGAAAGTTACTCGTCAAATTTGAGCATGATCCAACGGTGAACGAAGAAGTTATGGCTATTTGAAGTTGGGAGAAAATAGCTGAAAAATAGAAAAGCAATCTAGCAGTACCTGATCATTATACTCGAGTATTTTGTGCAATACTCGAGTATTTTGGGGCAAAACACTCGAGTGTTTATAGAAACACTCGAGTATTTTCGGTCTGCAACATTAAAAACGCGTTTTGGGGGTCGAAACCCCCATTCCAAACCCACTTTCTCTCTTCACCCGATCTCCCTCCGTCCTCCGACTCCGACCGCCACCATCACCGCCGCCCAACACCTCCATCCACCTCGGTCTCTCTCTCCCTCCTCCATAGATCTTCTCTTTCTCTCCTTCCCTCACAATCTCTCTCTCCCTCTCTCTTTCCTTTATCTCTCTCTCCTTCCGGCCAGCCACCACCACCACGCCCTTCCGGCCAGCCAACACCACCACGACCCCCATCACCCTCATAAGTCCTTTGCTCTCTTTCCCCCTTTGGCCTTGCTCTCTCTCTCCCTCATACCCTCTCTCTCTCACCGTGAGCTCTCTCTCTCTCTCCACGGACGTCACCGGCGCCGTTACCGATCCGTGATCGTGCCGGGCTCGTGTCGGGAATCTCAAAGCTCAAAGCCCTTGCCTCGGTTCAGTCACAATCGTTCCCGCTAACGAGGAGCAACACCGACGCCGTCATCGTCGCCGAACTAAAATCCAGGTTCTATTTAAAAAGCCCGAGGTAAGAGGGTTCGCGTTACCTTTGCTTAAGAAGTAAATTCTAGGATTATATAGTGGTAGCTAGGAATAGAGTAATTAAAAGTATGTTAATGAACCTTAGGGTACCCCGTTGATAGATAAAGTAAATAAAATTGTGATGAGAAACCACACCCTAGGGAATAAAATGTATGAGCGTAGAATAAGGCCCGGAACGAATGAGCGTAATTAGAATATTAAAATAGTCAGGATAAAACAAGAACGTGAGCAATCATAAAAATAAAACCATAGGGGAAGAAAAAGGGCAAGAGGGTAAATAAAATAGGCAAAGAGAGAGTAGAATTAATAAATTAAAAGATAATAAGTATATTGGTACCCAAAGAGTAAAGTGAGATAAAGGAGGGATTAGTAATGGAAATAATAAAAATGTACAGGAACGATTAGAGCAATAGGCGCAAAATAATGAATTAGATTTAAAAGAAATTGGAAAACGATAAGCGGGTTTACGAAAAGATAAGAAAACTAAGAGAGAGTACATTATGAGGGATGTTGGAGTGAAATAATTGAAAAGTTAGATTAAGAGAATAGAGCAATTAAAACTAATATAGTTAATGAAATAGGAACAATGAATTGGGTAATTGATTGAGATAACGAAACTGAGAAATAACTAAGAATTAGTAACAAGAATTAGAATATACTATATTTGACCGTATTGATTAGAGTTGGATAAAATCGGGGAAAACTAACGAAGAGAAAAAGAGTAAAGTAGAAAATGTAGAAAATGTGATAAGTCATAAAAGAAAATAAAGATTAAAAGAATTACTTAAATTATAAGAAAAAGAAAAGGAAGAGAAGAAGAAAAAAGAAAAGAAAGAAGGATATTGAAAATAGTGAAAGATAAACAATGTGATAACAAGTCCCTAAGAAAAGAAATGAGAGAAAAGAGAAAAAATACAGTAAATTAGAAAAAGAGAAAAGATATATGACTAAGAGAAAGAAAAGAGAAAGAGAAAGAAAAGAGAAAGAGAAAGAAAAGAGAAAGAGAAAGAAAAAGAGAAAGAGAAAGAAAAAGAGAAAGAAAAAGAAAGAAAAAGAAAGAGAAAGAAAGGAAAGAAAAATGGAAGTCCGATGCGAGCCTGTGAAGGCGTATCGGCGTCGATGCGAGCCTGAGAAGGCGTGTTGATTAAAAGGAAAAAGGAAAGTCCGATGCGAGCCTAGGAAGGCGTATCGGCATCGATGCGAGCCTGGTAAGGCGTGTCGATTAAAAAGATAATAAAGGAAAGGAAAGAAAATGGAAGTCCGGTGCGAGCCTAGGAAGGCGTATCGGCGTCAATGCGAGCCTAGGAAGGCGTGTCGATTAAAAAGATTAAAAAGGAGAATAAAAGTCCGGTGCGAGCCTAGGAAGGCGTATCGGCATCGATGCGAGCCTGGTAAGGCGTGTCGATTAAAAAGAAAAGAAAAGACGATTAAAAAGAAAATAAAAGTCCGGTGCGAGCCTAGGAAGGCGTATCGGCATCGATGCGAGCCTGGTAAGGCGTATCGATTAAAAAGGAAAATGAATAATGAGTAAGGGAACTCCTAGCGCTCAGTACCGTACGGCTGGCTGGGGCTGGACTACCTAATGAAAATGGAAAAAGAATAAAAGAATGGAAAAGGAAGAATGAAAAGAGAATCAATAATTAAAAGAATGTGAGAATAAGTAAAGAACTAAAAGAGATTAATTATATGAATAATTATGAATAAAGTATATTAATAATTATGTAGGCTTAGTTATTTTCTATGTCTTCTTTTAGAATTTATCTTTTTAAGTTCTGTGTAATGCTACACTTCTTGATATCATTTTACAGGTACGGGAGCGGAGTTTACACTGTTGCGGGCCGAACTGGGAACCCTCCACTACATGGAGTGAATTTGTGATACCCCGAGTGGATTTTTATTTTGTATAAACAGTTATTTTGTAATTTATAATATGTGTAGTTATATGCCCTGAGACTTGTACTAATTGGGCTTTAGGATCTGATCTCGTTTTTAAACTGTTATGTTTATGTTTTTAAATAATTCTGGACTGACAGGTTTTAAGAAGAGAATTTTTGGGAAGTCCGAAAAACAGAGGAAACTCTGCCGGATTTTCGTAAAACTTTTCAAAAGAAATCAAAAATTAAAAAGAATTTTCAAACTCTGATTTTATTAAAAACTAAAATTAACTATTAAAAGTGAGGATGTTACAGGGCTAGTAATCGATTAACCCCTACAGAGTAATCGATTACTCTAGTGAAAACTCCTATTTGGCCAATTCTAACTCTAAGACACTACACTCAACTCCTACCCATGATTTTCATATGGTTTTTATCATAGATTCTAGCTTAGGTTTTCCTAATTAACTTGGAATTAAATTTTGGGATGTTACAGAATTCATCTATATAAGGCAAAGATCAGATCACAAATGAGGGTTTTTGTTGAAGTGTTGATGATAAGCTCTGTTTTAGGGTTCCATAGTTTTTCTCTTCGATTCTCAGTCTTTGTTGAGAGTTAGAAAACAAGTGATACACTGTTACAAAGATCACATCATGGGCTTTGTATTGATATAAAGTTTGTGAGTTAAGAGTGTTGGAGCAAGGAGAAATCAATCTGAGAAGGTTGGAGTTAGAGTATGTCAACACTGCTTTTTCAGTTCTGGGAAGCTAAGTTTGAGTTCAGTTTTGGTAAGTATAGGTAATCTCTTGATATAAAACCATGTTGGTTCTTTGGTATAAGTTGTATAGAACCCAAACTAATGGTTTTCCCTAATTCCTTTGGCTTTTTCATGTGTCAACTATTCTGGTTTTTGGACCCTGTTGGAAGTGTCATGACTCAAACCAGAGTTTCTGGAAATCATGGTTTTCCTCCAAGATCTGTGAATACTCTCATCAAACACGATCTAGAGGTAAGGGGGAAGCTTACTATTTGCTAGAGTGAGGATAAACATATTTGGTAAATAGGATGAGTCACCAAGAGACTCTAAGGGCATAGCTTGAATTAGTTTTATGGCTTGGAGGCCAACTTTAGCTCATTTTTGATTTTTTTGAGCAATTATTGTAACAGCCCGATTTTCGAAAACCAAAACAACTAACTTTTATTTAGTAATGTTGCAAAAATGAGGCCAAATTTTTTGGGAAATTTTTTTTTTGTAAAACATGTTTGAAGGGTTTGAATCATTCTGGAAGAGTTCTCAATATCCTTCAACCTTCTCTTTCGAAAACCGAGTTGTTACTTGAAACCACAACTCACTTACCTTGATTTTCGAAAACGTTTGATTAAGAAAACAGTTTGATTTAAACTTAAGTAACTTCATTCATTTCTTCAAAAGAACTTAAACATGTTTCATAAAAGTGTCCTCACATTCCATAAAAGTTGGGCATGCTTCAAATTAATTGAAGTACAACAATAGTTCATTACTTAGGTAATCCTGGATACAAAATACAAACAACAACTTATTTTAATTCTACTACTGGCTCTCTCTTCCAATCAAAGATGGTTGGTTCCAACTTTCTTTTCTTCTTTGTTGGTGTCTTGGTTCCGGAGGTTGATGCGATTCCACTTGTTGTATCCATTTCAGAATTCGGTTTAAGCTCCACTCCGAATAGCTTCACCGGGTTCTCCTTCTTTGTATCCCGAGATGGTGGTTCAAAATTATGTCCCACAAAGGATACGCTTCCTAAACACGAACTCGTTGTCTTTCCTCCCAGCTTATGCTCTAGGTCTGCGATCACCAACTGAACATGTCCAGTCCATACCCATCCGTAACACGTAGCTTTCCATCCATTCCCTTCACGAAGCCACGTAGAGATTTCCAAGCGTCGATCCATCTGCCCGTTGGGATATCGGCGACACCAATGCACCAACGAACAGGAGAGAGTAAGCGATCCGGACGGCGTAGCGTCGAAGATGTGGAATTACGGTAGGCAAGATAATAGGACACACAAAAACAACACACAGTGCACATACAAAACAACATGCAAACACAATATCATTATTAACAATCCTCATCATTCTATCTTGTCTTTCATTTGTTATTATCTCCTTCTTAATTCTCCACTTTGATTTCTAATCATTCTCAGGGGACTTAATCTCTTTCCCACATTTCCATTCTCAATCTCTTTCTCATTCTTCACACTACTCACACTCTTGTTTCTTGACAATTATAAATCTTTTCTTATCATGTCTTATCGAGTTATAACCATCGATGATCGGGGGTGTTACAACGTCATCGAGGTACGCGTTCCTTTCGTTGTTAGCACTCATGTTTCAAGTCTACATCTCCTCGGTCATCCATCCACCTAGTCGGAAGCAAACAGGAGTACAGGACCTTTACCACGCGGGCCCGACAGCTGTCTCACAACAAATGGTCCCAGACCAGGAGGCCCAGCCTCAATAATATCAATTCATAATAATCATGGCACACTGCCTCGCAGTGGCAAATCACAATGCCCCGTTCCAGTCTCTCTCACTGTTCTCGATTTGCAATCTAGGGGGCGACAGTATTGTTCTAGTGCGCGCGCAGAACATACCACGGTATTGGACCCAGTCCCCACCACGTTAGTTCTAGTGCGCGCGCAGAACATACCACTTATGGAGTTCGTTCTGCCTACAACAATACTCTAGACTTCTTGACGTTTCACCGTCATCGTCCTCCCCTAATGCAATCTCCTCCTAAGTATCCGCAGATACCTATGGTTCCTTCCTCTCCACTACTTCGGGTTACTCTCATACCTCACCGCGTTCGTTGTTAATGTCTTTTAAAGTCTTTTATCTTTTAATTAACCTAATGATCGGCTCACCCTTCGTACATCCCTTCAGTGAGTCCCGACCTCTAACTTTGCACAATTCTTTCTCAAATCAAAATCACGCATAGCACAGAGCTGGGATTATCTCAATTGATTCACATCTTTCTCTCTCAAATCTTCCTTTTTACCATCCTTCTCAAAATCTTTGATTTCACCGCTTTCCAAGAACCTCATTTCTCAAACTCTCTTATCAACACTCTTTCCAAAAACCTTTTCAAAACTTTATTTTCACCAACATTCACAAAAATATTATTTTCGTAGACTTTTCTCAAAAAGATCCTTTCGTAAAACTTTCTCAAAAACTCCAGTCCAGAAATATCCTTTCATAAAACTTTTCAAAAAGATCGCTTCATAGAAAGAATCCTTTGAAAATATTGTTTCACAAGCTACTTCAAAAATCCTTTTTCAAAAACCTTTTCAAAACTTGGTTTCAGAAACTCTTTTCCGAAAATGTTTCTCTATCCAACTCTTTATAAAAATTCCTTTTTCAAAAATCTTTTCGAAAATTCCCTGAGGTCCAGCAATGAAGTGCGTACCGTCTCTTCAAATCCTTGTGCTGCCAACTGCCCCAACCTCTTTTCTATACCATTCCTCATATTACATAAAACACTTTACATTATTAACTTATAAGAGAGAATCTCTTCTTAGTTTAATACTTGTCTTTTCTTTTGTTGGGAAAAACTTTGAAAATATATAACCAAAATCAATTATTACTTGAAAACTTAGCTTTAAATCATATGAAAACATTTTTGAACATGAAAAGCACGTCCGAGTAATAATGGACAGCAAACATAGTCTTACAAAATCATTATATTAAGACTCTAAAAATATTGTAAAAACACTTTTACTTGAAATAGATTTTCAACTTAAAATTATCAATTTACAAACCCATGTTTTTATCATATAACAATTTTGGACAGCCATGAACACAATTTAAAAATCTTAAGTAAATCAAATCAATTTTCTTAAAGTCAATTGAATACACAACCACAATATAATTCTAAACAAATCACACCACTTACAATTAACAAACAACACTTAGGCACACACCAAATTGAGTCAAGTTTCAAACCAACATATTTATAAATATCCATGCACATTTTCTTTTATGCAATTAAACTTCCTAAATCTATTTAAATCACTTAACCAAATAAAAGCAAAGAAAATAAATCAAACATCACAATTCAAATTGCATGAATCAATTTAGTTCATTTTAAGCATTAAAATTTCATTTTCTTTTAACCCTAACCGAATACACATAAACACACACTCACACATATATGCATTCAAATACTACACTCTTCTAAGATTAACTTAATTTATTTATTTTCTTCATCTTTTAATAAAGAACCGGTTAGAAAATAAATGTCCACAACACAAGTTTGTTTTAACACCATTTCTTAAAATATACTTATTCCTTTTAAAGCATTTCATTGAAAAGGAAAGATCCTAGGTTAGCTAACATGAGTAGGCCGAATATCATCATGGTATGCACAAAGAACATAAATCAAAGCAAAGATCATTCTCCAAAATTTTTTTTTCTTATTTTCTTTATGAAAACCGTAAGTTTCACAAGAATTTTAACAAGCAAAAATTTAATTTCTTGACACAATAAAATCAAAATCATGTCAAGGTCTTTATCCCTTTTAGAAAGGCACATGCATGTAAACAAAATGATGATCTAGTATGATTTCCTATTTCCTTTAGCCTTGACCGAATAATGACATGCAAGAAGGCAAAGCCTCACAATTTCCTTTTCACATGCAAACACCTAAATCCATAGATCATATCATGCAAGACTCAAAGCATCATCTTATTTTCAAGCTATCAACCGAATTATCATCATCACATACACACACAACATCTTGATTCAAATTAAAATTATTTTCAAAGTTTGCTAAGCTTAATTTCCTTTGAAAACCGTGACATGCATACAAGAAATCAAGACTTCACACTCAATTTAGACATACGAAATTCAAGCTTCATGTTTCCTTAAAAATTAACCATAGATCAAGACATGCAAAAAGAAAATCAAAGCAAAAACATGAACTTAAACTCAGACCTTCAAACAAACCGTAATGAATAAGCTAGAAATATCATAGAAGTAGCATGAAATCACTTAGATCAAATTAAAAACATCTAGACCTAAGTTTTCTAATCATGGTCGAACCATTTTAGCTCTTGATTTGGTGATTTATAAGTTCATTCATTCATAAAAATCCAAAATCAAAGCATAAAGAGTACATGCAAAGAAAGATAAGGATTATAAGGCCACAAAATCAACATGCATGAGGAAATCAAAGCAATCTATGGACTCTAAACACATCCTCTACAAAAACCGTGATGAAGAACATTTACAAGTAAGAAATCAAGATCTTTCAACATCAACATTCAAGATCAAAACATAAAAATAACATGCATGACACTTATATCTCAAGATCACATAAAAATAATTACATGCATCACAAAAATTAAACAAAGTCCAAAATAAAGTCCTTTACAATACAAAATCATTCAATCAACTCCCTCTACCTTAATTCCTAACTTAAGTCTTCAAATCTTCTCTTCTCTTCCTCTAGGTCTGCTACGGCCTCTTCTCTTCTTCTAGGGTTGATGGGTTTTCTCCTTGATCTTTAAGGAAGAAAGTGGTTAAGGAAGAAATCAAAGAAGTTTGGGTTGAGGCTTTTGAGTTTTCACTCTTCTTCCTCTCTTCCCTTTTCTCGGGTTCTCTCTTTCTCTCTAGGGGTTTCAAGAGTTTGATGCACTCTTGAAACTAAGTGTGTTGGTATGAAGAATGAAATGAAGAAAGAAATGATCCAAACATACACTCACTCACACGGTTTTACATAGGCCAAAAGGGCATGAGAATTTCCAATTTAGTCCTCGGTCTAGAGCTTTGGTCCATGGGCAATTTGGTCTAACTTAATTGTTGCATGGGAGGGGTCAAGTCATGTGGGAGACAAGGTGAGAAAAAGTCTTCACTAGGTTCATGACTCACCTCTCCTATTCTCTTCATACTTTCTATTTGAATTTCCTTTTCTTAATACTTAAGGAAATTGCACCCTATTTGGTTCTTCTAGTCCTTTATGGCCGAACCACACATGCACATACACACATAGATTCATTTTATTTTCATGTTCACTCATAGCATGAGTTCATGTGATAATGCATACATGTTCATCACACACACACACGTATTACACATTTATCCATTCATTCATGCATCATACATTACTCATACACATATATTCACATACATTTACACATGCATCATATTCTTTTTCAATAATTAGATCCTGATATATCCCAAGCATACTTATACATACTAAGACCGAATATAAACACACCTAATCAAATAGAGACTCACACAAATATCTCAAGTACTTTCACAAGAATATCAAGCATATAGATTTTAAAGATAAACTCAATTTCTAAAGGTTGAATATTATTTCAGAAAATCATTCCTTTAAAATCCTTTATTATTTTGAAAATGTATATTTAAGAAAATTATTTAAGAAAATACTCTTTCAAAACACTTTGCTAAAAAAAATAATTTCTTTAGTGCTTTAAATTAATATGAGGAATTTACGGGGTGTTACATTCTCCCCAACATAAAGATTTCTCGTCCCCGAGAATTACATTGTGGATTGGGTAGCAGGGCACCAACATTCTCATGTCATTCTGATGTTCCTTGTTCATTGCTTTTAGATGAAGAAGTCTCCTTCGCACATCCGCTCGCGTGTCGAATCAGGTTGAGTCCAACGGACTAACCGAAGAAGATGTCGCTCCTTTAGCTGGTCGTTGTCACGGAAAGTCCAACCATAGGTACGGACATGAGGGGAATTCAAACAAGCAAGCATTCACACATCTCCAAAGTATAGGATTTTACCTAAAAATCCTTAAATATTCACTATTCACTACGACTCGGGTCCCTACTACCTTACCCTTTCTTCAACTCTCCTTTTAATTCTAGGGTTTTCATTTGTCATTCCTTTAGCTTAAAGGGATTCTATTGCTACTTAGGCTTACTAACTTCCACAGACAAATCTCCTCTTCCTCCTTGGATCCATCCTAGACATTAATCAAACTCAGCTCCTTGATCAATTTACACTCCTAGTTAGGGTACAGGGTGATTCTAATCCTCTAATTTCTCCCAAAATTCCTCTAAAGACCGGTAACATACACCTCTTCTCCTCCTTGTGGCTCCCCAACTTTGATTTAACTTATAACTACCTCACGGTGATCGTACGACTTCACTTAGCTTAATACTTAAGGAAATTGCACCCTATTTGGTTCTTCTAGTCCTTTATGGCCGAACCACACATGCACATACACACATAGATTCATTTTATTTTCATGTTCACTCATAGCATGAGTTCATGTGATAATGCATACATGTTCATCACACACACACGTATTACACATTTATCCATTCATTCATGTGTACTTTAAGGTATTAAACTTTGGTTAATGATGAAAATAGGCTAGATTTGAGTACAATTGAAATTGGTGCCGAAAAATCAGTTTTAGTATGCTGTGCTGCATAATTTAACCGGTTAGAGCCTGTCTGTAACCGGTTAGAACCTGACAAAAATGAAAATATACAATTCTGGTTTTGTTATGTAATTCTCACCATTTTTTTAATTGATACTTAAGGTCTATTATCACTGTTATTACCCAGTGATTGTTGGATATGGATTCCAAACTTGATAATTGGTTTATACCTTAAAGTGAATGACAAATTAATTTGAACATTGTGAAGTTATATGCAATTTGATGCTCATAATGTTAATGGATGCAAGATGAATGTGTTTCAGTGGGTAAACATGTTAATATTAAGGTATTGTCACTCTGAGTATGGTTGAAATCGGTTAGATTTGAGTATTGGAAAGAATGGTATGCAAAACCTCACTTTTCAGTGTATTTTCTGCATAATCTAACCGGTTAGTCTGAGGCTGTAACCGGTTAGATACTGTCAGTTTTCAAAAGAAAAAGGTTTCTGAAATTGGCTAAGTGTTCATACCATTTATACTCAAGTTTAAGCTAGAATTTCATATAAAAACCAATCTAAAACTATGTGATTGAGCACTGTTGGGTTTAGATTGGAGGTGATGAGTTAATACCTTAATATTAAATATTAATTTCAAGAGGAAATTATGCATAAATGAAATTGGATTATGACTTAGATCTTTTGAATAATAATATGTGTTGAACATGATGTATTCTGTTATGCTAAGACTTTGTTATTGGATTGAGTAGAGAATTCAAGAAAAGATTCTTTGAAAATCAGTGGTTTTAAGTTCAGATCTGTAATTCTAACCGGTTAGGTTATGATGTAACCGGTTAGTACCTGAGACTTAAAAATAAAAGTTAAGTTTTTGAGTAAGGATTGTTAATACCAATGATTATATTCTTTCAATCCAGCATATGTTTAACTTAAATTCAAGGGTGACTTTTATGAGTAAAGTTATACCTCAAGATACCATTCAGAAGTTGTGTTTTCTAAGTCATAATAATGGAATTAATGGAAAGACCAACCTTAATAATTATGTGTGCATTCATGCATGGTGAAAGGTGATGAAATAGGTTGGCAAGGATCGTTTGTCATGTTCTGGGAACATGAGGAGGGTACTCTGGAAGTACCAAGTTGATGCAATCTACTTGATTACACATTCTGGGAATGTGGCCAGTGTCTGGGACATGGTTTCTTTGGTGCGTTCTGGGAACGTGATGCACACTCTGGGAGTGGTTCTTTGTTTATATTCCAAGTATGGTTTGCTATACGTTCTGGGAACATATGTTAATGTTCTAGGAACATGAGAAGGGTACTCTGGGAGTACCAAATTGATGCAACCTACTTGATGACACATTCTAGGAATGTGGCCAGTGTCTGGGACATGGTTGTATTTGATACGTTCAGGGAACGTGATGCACACTCTGGGAGTGGTGCTTTCTTTATATTCCAAGTATGGTTGCTATACGTTCTGGGAACGTATGTTAGTGTTCTGGGAACACATTGGTGAGATGGATGTCCGAGATTGATTAGTATTGGAGGCCTCAGGATGTGAGATAGAAGCATGCATCATGCCACCTGCATTGAAAGACTTATTATGATTAACCGGGTGTGCTCATATGGTTATGCATTCTGATTTGCTACATGATTACTTGTGTATGTTAGTTTTATTGTCATTTGATTATGCGAATATGTATAGCTAACAGGAGTACAAGACCTTTACCACGCGGGCACGACAGCTGTCTCAACAATCAATTGGCTCCAAGCCAGGAGAACTGTAGAAAACTCGGGTACAGTCTCAGATCAATTCATGTTATATCAAATCATATAATATCAAGGCACACTGTAGAAAACTCGGGTACAGTGGCAAATCAAGATGCCCCGTTCCAGTCCCTCTCACTGTTCCTGAAATGCCATAGGGGTGACAGTACTATTCTAGTTCCGGGTGCAGAACTTACCACGGCATTAGGACCCAGTCCCCACCACGTCTGGTTACCACATATGGAATTCATTCCGCCCAGAATAGTACTCAAGGCATCATGACGTTTTACCGCCTTAGCCTACCCAATTGCATTCATAACCTGAATATCCCTGATATCCGGGGTACCTTCCTCTCCACTACTTCGACATCACACTCATAGCTCACCGCGTTCGCATTCGTTAATGTCTTTTAAAGTCTTTTATCTTTTTAATTAACCTAATGGTCGGCCCATCCTTAGTGCATCCCTTCAACGAGTCCCGGCCACTACTTATCACAATACTTTTCTTGTCTTTCTCAACTTAGCACAGAGCTGGGATCGCATCAATCGACTTGTACCATGTCTCATAAACTTTTCTCAACTTCTCATATCATCAATTTCATCAAACCTCATTTCACAATTTTCTCAAAATCTGATTTCATAAACTTTCTTGAAATATCTTTTCGCAAACTTTCTCAAAATATCTTTTCACAAACTTTTATAAAATATTGTTTCATAAACCTTCACAAAATGTCACTTCAGAAACTTTCTCGAAAATATCGTCTCATAAACTTTCAAAAAATATCAATTTCATAAACTTTCATAAAAATATCGTTTCATAAAACTTTCTCAAAAATATCGTTTTGTAAACTTTCTCAAAAATATCATTTCGCAAATTTTTTTTCTTCTAAAAATCACGTTTCATAAACTTCCTCAAAAATCTCATTTTGTAAACCTTCTCAAAAATTTCATTTCACAAACTTTTCTTAAAATAACCTTTCACAACTTTCTCAAAAATCTCGATTCTCAAACTTTCACAAAATCTTGTTTCACAAGCTTTTCTAAAAAATACATTTGATAAGCTTTCTCAAAAATCCCTTTTCATAAACCTTTTGGAAATCTTATTTCACTGAGCACTAATGGAGGAGCAAGCTGAACTCAACACCAGTCTCATTCCAACAACATCAACGAAGAAGCCAAGCTCCACTCAGATAACATCTCGTTCCAATAACCAACATCACTCTCCCCAGCTCTGGCTCGTCCTCATTATTATTATCAAATCTTTCCCCAATCTCAACCCTTTATCTCTATTCTAATCAATTTCATATCTTTTGTCATTATTCCTTTCTCTTTGTGTCTTTACTTTCACAACTTAATCATTTCATTTTCATTTTCAGGACGTAACAGACGTCCATCAACATATTATTAATATTAATCAACAATTTAAATATCATCATGCATAATTAAATAAATAAACATAAACATGCTATTTCACATCATCAGCATACAAATTCATCACACAACAACAATGTGGTCTTTGTCTCCTTCGTATAAGTGGCCACACAACACAAACAATTGCCACTATTCTACTGACTCCGAACCACTAGGTTCCGATCTTTGAGATGATACGGAATGTCCTAATAAATCACCTAAATACCACAGTGTCTTAGGAAAGCTTCTCTCTCACCTCAGGTCCAGGGATTTAAATGTGCTCGATCTCCTCGGATCCTCGTCGCTGTCAGCTGCCCCAATCCCTCGTCTTTAACATTCCTCGTATTAAATAAAACACGTTTATGTTACTAACTTGTATTAAGAAAATCTTTCTTAGCTCAAAACACTTTTCGTTCCTCGTCGGAAAACTTAAAACAGAATCGATTTCTCAAAACAACTCTAATATTTTCTAGTACCTCAAGTACTTCAAATTCATTTGAAATCATCTAGTAAAATAAATTAAACCGCTTGATTTGGTTGCTGGTCCGTCTTGGACAGCACCTTAATCACTTTCGAAAACACCGAAAAATTCACCGTTTTTAATCCGGCTTTTTCTCAAATCAATTACCACTTGAACACTATACTTTAAATCACTTGAACACATTTTTTTTAAAGTTAAGGAACAACTTTAGGCAATTCTGGGAAGCAAGGATTTGCTTCAAAAAAATCACTTTAATAAAAATCCGAAAACATCGTAGAAGTACTTTTTTGTTTCAAATAAGTCTTTTGTTCAAACTAACACTTTATAATTCAAACTCTTGTCATAAAACAAACCTTGGACAGCCATCAAATACAATCCAACAATCCACCTAAATCAAATCCAATTCTCTTGAAATCAATAAATTTTAAAACCAATTAAGTACTCAAATATTTTTCCAAAACACACTCAATTAACTTAACACACAACAACAAACAACACTTGATAAGTTAAATCATACAAATCATCCACTTTTCAAATATCAATTAGCATGAAGAATAGTCACATTGAATTTATAAAAGAAAAACACTTAGACATACATATACTCACGAACCGAATTAAACCAAAGATATAAACCAAGCATATTTGTTTTTCTTACTTTAAACAACTTAATTCCTTTCAAAAATCACTATATAAATTTATTTTCATGCAACTAAATCTCCTAATCTTATTTACACTACATGGCCGAATATAAACATAAGCCCAAGCAAAGATTCATTCAATATTAAGGACATAAAATCATAAAGTCATTCATCCCTTTTTAATTCCAAAAACCGTGAGCTTCACTTGAAAAAGTTTACAAACTTTAATTTATTTTCTTTAAACTTAAATCAACTTATTACATCAAGCATCCCACCAAAGTCTTATTTTTCAAATCATCATGCAAGATAAAATCAATTCAACCCCTTTATCTTTTTAACCAAGATCGAATAGAAAATAATTAATCACAACACAATTTTTTTTAAATGATTTAACTTAGCCTTAACTCATAAAACATACTCATTACTTTTATGTCACTTCATGAAAAAGAATCCTAACCTAAAACACATGCATAGGCCGAATCTCATCATGATTAAACAAAGTTTTTAAGTTCATTTTTCAACATGAAAACTTCAAGATTCTCAAACCAAGTCATGTACTTTCTTACACAAAATTTGAAAATATCATTTCACCTTTAAAGCATAAAACCTTGAGATCATCACTACTTCAAACCATGTTTTCATTTTAATTTTTCTTACATATTCTTTAAAAATTCTTGAATCAAGAAGAAATTAACATGTATGTGTTTAGATCTTGTAGATCAAGTAATAAAATCAATCACAGTAGTACAAATCAAAGATCAAAATCGTTTCAGGTAAAAAGAGGCCAAAACCGTGACATGCATTTGAAGAAAGACCAAATCTTTTTGCTCAAAACAACATGCATGTATTAAAGATCAAAACTTTTTCATAGATCAACACAAGATCAAAGCTTTTTATTTACAAATCACATGCAAAGCTCAAGAACCAAACTTTGTCATAAACAAGTTAAAGATCAAGACAAAAATCAAAGCTTATCAAGATTAAGTTAAAATCAAAACCTTCCAACCACTCAAATCAACTTTTCTAAGCATAAGATTAACATGCAATGACCTAGATCACATTAAAAAGCATCATGACTTAATCTTTAGTCATGGCCGAATCATAGAGTTCATGATCTAGTGTTTTATAAGTTCATTTACTCTTAAAAATTCAAGATCAAGGTATAAGTAACACATGCATGTACATAAAACACCAAGATCATCATCAAACCACATGCAAAGCCAAAGATCTCAACTTTATCATCAAGAAAGCTTAGATCATATATTTACTCATCAAATAATCTCATGAACACTTCACAAATCACGGTTTTAAGTAAGAAAATTTAACATGCAAAGAGGATGATTTCAAACTTCACAAAAATCTCAACAGCTCTTTAGATCTTTAAGATTTTAGTTTAAAAGCATCAAGATCTATCATGAAAAACCTTAACCGAATCATAAAGTCCATGGTTTAGTTTATTACAAATTCCTTTTAGTTTCAAAGTCCATGATCATGCACAACAACACATGCATTCATCATCAAGACCATGAAAAACCAACATGCAAAGAAAGAAAAGAAGGTAAATCACAAGATCAAAGGAAAACTTAAACGATCACAACTTCCTCTTGACCTTCGAACCACCCACCTAAGGAAGAGTTGATCCTCTAGCTTCTAAGTTCTTAGATCTTCAAGGAAAGTCTTAGGTTTAGGCTTGATCTCCTCTTCTTCTTGCTCTTCTCACTCACGGCCCCCTCTCTCTCTCTCTCTAAGAGTTTTGGTTTGCTCTTAGAGTTAATGTGTTTGGAAGGAAATGAAAAATGAAGGAGATGAAATGAATGGAAATGAACTAATGGCTAGGCTATATATAAGCAACTCGTGGACTCCCCTTTTTGTCCTTGGCTTGGTTTCGGTTTGCACACAAATGGGAGGGGCAATTTTGGCACTTCAATAAATTGCATGGGTGGATTTTATCAAAGGGACAATGAGGAGGGATTTAAGGCTTTAGGTCACTTCATGCCTAATTTAGTCTACTACTTAAGTTTTTCTATCACTTAATTTCCTTTTGGTTCTAATCTACCTCATATGCTTCTTATCTTAAAAATTTAAATCCTAAACTTACATATATGCACACATATACACGTAGCACACAAATATGCATACACACATTATCTTTTTATTTCTTAATCATATTTACTTTAGAACAGTATAATCACCAATTCTCATAATAATACAAATATCTTTAAGGAATTGTATTAACACAATTATTTTTATGCATCATACATCAAACACACATCAAACCAACACATATACTCATACATGCATAGGAAACAAAACTCTTCCTCATAAAATAACTCTTGTTTAGAAATCACAATTTCTTTAAAGTATAATAATATTAAACACACAATCATTCCCAAGATTCAATTTCTAAAGCTCATAATATCATTTCATGAAAACCATTCCCTTAAAAAAATCATTTACCACTTTGAAATCATGAAATGAGAAATTCATTTAAGAAAATATTCTTTAAAAACACTTTCTCAAAAATAAATCTCTTTGGTACTTAAAACGATACAAGGAATTTGCGGGTCGTCACATTCTCCCCAACTTAGGGATTTCTCGTCCCCGAGAAATACGTTGCGGATTGGGCAGCAAGACACAAAATTCTCACATTACGGTGAGGTCCATGAGAACATTCTCATTCTCGCTTCATGATCGTATTCCCTTTTGCTGACATCATTTGCTTTACTGTGCTCCTTGTTCTGTTGCTTTCAGACTAAGAAGCCTCACAGGCTCTACCACTTGCGTGTTGAATCGGGTCAAGTCCAACGGACTAGCCGAAGAGGATATCGCTCCTTTAACCGATCATCGTTACAGAGAGTCCAACTGTAGGTACAAACATAGGGAAAATCAAGCAAACATAAATTCACACATCTCCAAGAGTACTAGGTTTCACCTAAAATCCTTAGATACTCACTACTTTCTATAACTTTTGATTCCTACTAACTCACAAACAATCACTCCTTCCTTTAATTCTCCTTCTAACCCTAAGGCTTCCATCCGTCATTTCTCCGACTTAAGGGGGATTCTATCGTAACTTTGGTCTTACTTCCTCAAAACAACCTCACTTTTCTCATTAGATTCATCCTAAATATCAATCATGCCTATTACTTCCATCGTCTAAACCTCTAGTTAGGGTATAAGGCAATCCTAGTCATCAAATTTTCTTCATAATTCCCTCTAATAACCGGTAACCTACACCTCCTTTTCTTCCTTGTAGCTCCCCAACTTTGATCAAACTTACAACTAAATCCACCGTGGTCTTATACTCCTATTCAATTTTAACCATCGATTCATCCATGATCATTCAAGCCTAAGCTATCGGGATAACTACGACACTTCCAACTCCACAAATCAGGTTAATGAATCTTGGAAAGGATCGGTAAGGCTATGGTTTGATAGTAAGGCTTATGAAGAAAAGTCCGAATTTCAACAATATTGACTGTCTTTGTTGAAGCAATTCAACAAACACGGGAATCCAGGGACAACATCCTATATCCTTAAAGGTAATAACTATACTTGTACCAAAGGTGCGTTAAGGTCAACAACTTAGGTCTATTAAGCAAGGATATAACATCAACGGGGTCTTAACCTTAGAATCTATTCGTTTTCTATTTGGTCTTCTTCCTTTCACACTATTGAACCAACAGGTTCCTTAGACTAACACAGTAGGCACTAAACCACAAACAGTGTAACAGCCCGATTTCCATACACCAAAAATAATTAACTTTTACTTATTGAAGTTGCAAAAATGAGGCTAGATTTTTTTTTTGTAAAACATTTATTTCAATAGAAGAACCTGGTTCAAGTTCATCTTGACAATCTTTCCAAAATCTTCACATGAATTACTTAACATGAAATGTATCCCATCATTTACTTTGAAAAACTTGGCTTAATTACATAAACGGTTCAAGACTTGGTAATCCTTAACACAACACTCACTAACACCTAATCTATTTACACTATCCCTAAACTTTCCTATTGGAACAAACGGATGTAGCTCCTTGTCCTTCTTGCATCCTCTTCTTTCCCTTGAAGACGATGCCGCTTGTGTGGTGGTTCCCTCATTATGGTGGGACCTTTGTGCCACCCTCTCAACCACAATAGGACTTCTCTGCTGCTCGTACCGGACCTTCTCCTCATAACTTTGAAAACCTCGTACGTTGACTTGCCCTAAGTGTGGCTCCAGATTAGCTCCGCTCAGATGATGCTCCGGATCCGGAATCACGATCTCCGTGTAACCGGTCCACGCCCATCTGCTTGGAGTATGTTTCCAACCTCTCCCGTACTTGTTCCACATGGCGATATCCATGCAATACTCCATCTGCCCGTTGAAATACCAGCAGCACCGATATGCCAACGAACAGGAGAGAGTAAGCATTCCGAACGACGAATCGTCGACGGTGTGGGTTTACGATAGGCAAGATAATAGGACCACACAAACATACAATACAAAATGCAAACACATAACACTTCAAGCACATCTTTAACATTATCAATATTATCATTATTATTATTCTCATATCCTTTTCAACTTATCCTTATTTCTCATGAATCTTCTTGCCTTCTCATATTCATTCCCTTTTCATAATCATATTTTTCTTTTTATTCTATCTTATCAATTTACACTCTTTTATGATGGGGGAAAGCTTTCGGATATCATCAAAGTATCCGTTTCGTTCTCGACTATCACTCTCGTCTACATCTCCTCGGTCATCCACCCAACCTAGTCGGAAGCAAACAGGAGTACAGGACCTTTACCACGCGGGCACGACAGCTGTCACAACACATAATGGTCCCAGACCAGGAGGATCTCGTCCTCAAATCATATCAATAATATCAAGGAACACTGTCCACGCAGTGGCAAACATAATGCCCCGTTCCAGTCCCTCTCACTGTTCTCGATTTGCAATCTAGGGGGCGACAGTATGTTTCTAGTGGGCCCGCAGAACTTGCCACGACATTAGACCCAGTCCCCACCACGTTAGTGCGCCACCTGTGGAGTTCGTTCTGCCCAGAAACATACTCTAGACTTCTTGACGTTTCACCGTCATCGTCCTCCCCTAATGCAATCTCGTCCTAAGTATCCGTAGATACTTATCGTTCCTTCCTCTCCACTACTTCGCACTCTCATACCTCACCGCGCATGTCTTTTAAAGTCTTTTAATCTTTTTAATTTAATCCTAAGGTCGGCCCATCCTTCGTGCAACCCTTCAATGAGTCCCGACTACTAACTTTGCACAATCTTTTTCTTACATAGCACAGAGCTGAGATCACATTACAAATTCCAATCTCAATTCTCAAACTGTCTCATCATACTCCATTTATCACCATCATTTCATTCCAACATCTCTTTTCAAACAATCTTTTCACACTTTTCTCAAAACACCATTTCATAAACTTTCGCAAATCTCTTTGATAAACTTTTTCCAAAATCCCTCTTTTCAAACCTCTTTCCAAAAATTTCCTTTCACAAACATTTCTCAAAATTTTCTTTCTAGTTCTTCACAAAAATCTCTTTTCACAAACCCTTTTAAAAAATTTTCTTCAAAAACCTTTTTCGAAAACCGCTTTTCAAAAACCTTTTTCAAACTTCACATCATTGCTGGGCGCTAATGGAGGAGTAAGCTCAACTCAACACTAGTCCTAGACTAAAACCAAAAACCAAGGAGCCCAGCTCCACTCAATTCGCACCCCATTCCAACAATCAACATCGCTCTTCCCAGCTCTGGCTCGTTCTCAATTCCAACACTCGTTCTTTCCCCCAGTCTCAAATCTTTTATTTCATTCTATTTTCTCTCATATCTTCCATCATTATTTCTTTTATTTTCATTTTCTCATTCAGGACGTAACAGACGTCCATCGGGGTATTACTTACTTTAATCAACAGTAACCAACATCATTAAACATAACGAAAGCAATAAACATATCATACTACCAATGACACAAACATCACAAAACAATGGTGTGGTCTTCGTCATCTTCGTATAAGTGGCCACACAATCAAACAATTGCCACTTATACTACTGACTCTAAGTGTAACACCCCAATTTGGAAAACTCGAAATAAACACTCATCAAATACTGATTAATTCTTTTTAGGAAAAATAGGGTGAATATTTTTTTTTTTGAAAGCAAACAAGAATAAAAATCGACTGTCAAGCTTTCCAAAACAAGGTATTACTTTTTAAAATCCCTTTCTCTCAAAACGCTTGCGAAATTTTCTAAAAACAGTTTGATATGGATGACATCACAAAACAGAGACTTTTCGTATAGGAAAATATTTGACTTGCTTGAAATAGTTATCTGTCTGATTAAGACAGTCATTCAGAAAACAGTTTTAAAAACAGGTCTTAAAGATTCTTTTAAAAGTGGTCACCATAGATCAGCGGTGCCATTCTTACTTAACATTCACCTTACCAAGACATTACAAAAGAAAAGGGGTACACTTGATATACATATCATGCAAGGGTCCATCGGGAACCTAGTTATAATCTATTAAGCAGCGTCTCCTTCTCGATCCACAACATAAGTCTTTAAAAGCAACCTCCGTCAGCCTTCAGGTAGCCCTCTCGTCAGCGTATCACGATCAGTACGTCCTCCTTCCAGGAGAAGCATCACCAGCTCCACCATCTTTTCGAACCGAAGATTTATAGTCACATGTGCACAAGAAGTTGAGAGAGTAAGTTATCCGAATGGAATTACTCCCATCGACTTCTTGGAATTACACTAGCGACGCATACCAGAACATAACAAACAATACCAACAGCACAAGCAGATAATTATGCAAAATGCATGAGAATGCAATGCAATCGTCGCATTAACTAACTCTTTATCTTTCACTTAAGGGAATCCTTTTAATTAGTCATCTTGCATGGTTGAATCTCTCAGCATGCGTATTATCGATCACTAAGTCTTTTCCTTGAGGGAATCGTTTAATCCATTCATCTTACAGAGTCGATTCCCTTTGATAGCTCGTCTCGCAGAGTCAGAGTCTCTTTATCCTCGTATCACGAGTCCACAATATCGTAATTCAGGCCTTATGGTTTTGGATTCAGGTCTACATCTCCTCGTATTCCATCCACCTAGTCGGAAGCAATCAGAAGTACAGGATCTCTACCCACACTGGCTCCTGGAGACAACACCCAAAATATAGTATAATATAAAATGCCCGGGAAAAAGTGTCATGACAAGGGTTGTCTACCTCCACCGTGTTCAAGTATCCCTCTTCTGATCCTGATTTAGTCAAGGGGGTGTCAGTCATCTGTCTAGTGATCATGCAGTACTTCAGCTACGACACCAGACTACCTACCCAATCTCGGATGGTCAACCCAGGTCACTGTAGCTTTTTCCCGCCTAGACAGACTCCTCTTAGTCTTCTTGACGAGTCACCGTCATTGCCTTCCCCTATCCTAATCATCAAGTGATTACCACGTAGGTAAACACTGTATCTTCCTCTCCACTACTTCGGGTAAGGGTTTTAAGTCGTGGGATTGTACTCGTTTGTCCTAACGTCGACCCATCCTAAGTCATCTCCGTCATATAGCTCCGACCATATGCGGAATGCTTCTGTGGGACTCGACCACTATATCTGACAGGCTCCGACCCATCCTGAATCATTCTCGGCATATGGCTCCGACCATATGCAGGATATCCACAATCTCTCTGACGGGCTACGACCCATTCAGAATCACCATCGACATATAGCTACAACTATAGTCGAAATTTCAATCATCATTCTGACGGGCTACGACCCACTCAGAATCATTATCGGCATATGGGTCCGACCATATGCGGGATATCCGTCAATCATTAATAGATAGGCTCCGACCTATCTCAACTCGCTCTCAACATATGGCTACGACCATATGGAGGCTATCTCAACATATGGCTACGACCATATGGAAATCATCTCAACACATGGCTACGACCATGTGGAAACACTCTCAACACATGGCTACAACCATGTAGATATACTTTCAGTAAGTGGCTACGACCACATAGATACATTCTTTAAAGAATTCAGCATCCGTTGTATCCACACTTGAAGACCTCATCGTTGTCACAACATCAGCTTGATTCACACATTCGGCGCATCTGCATCATCCGGTACCATCACGCGTTCCACCCCTTGGAGTTTCGCTCGAGTCGTTGGGGGATTTCTTATAGTTTTCTAATGTCTTGACTATTCTTATCTTATATCGCGGGATGATGCATTATGCTCATGCAATGACAATATAACAACAATATATCTCAGCATAAACAAATTTATCAATCGATCAATACCATGTAATGGTATAGGTCTGAGTCTTCGTATACCTCGATACAGACAATCACACAATTTATCGGGTATACTACTAGCTACGTTAGACCTTTACTCCGACTTTGAGAGAGTACGGAGTATCCTAGCATACTCACTAGACACCAAAGCGTCTTAGGATAACTTCTCTCTCACCTGGATTCGCAGTTACCGAATCTACAAGTTCCGAGCGATCCGCTTCCTTTCTTGTCTGCCCGACTCAAACTTCTTTCAAGTCCCATAAGATAGACATGTGAGTATTAAAACTTTATTTAATTATCATTCTTAAAATTATTCTCAAGACAACTTAAGAAAATTCAAACATCGTCTTTATCAAAACATTGCTCGAACTCGTCCAAAATCAAACGCTAACTCTTATACTTTAAAATCATGAGAAAATAATCAATTAAATTAATTTAAATCAAAGGTTTCTTTTCTGGTCCTTCTTGGACAGCATTGAAATCAATTCCAAAAACACCGAAAAATTGCACTTTTGAAACCAACTTTGTCTTAGGTCAAATACCCATAAAAACATAACTTTAAAACACCTTGAAAACACTTTTAAAACACTTTTGAATAAGAAACATAGTCCATAAAATTTTGGACAGCATCATGTCCTAAGTTTTAAATTCATTTTCCATTGTTTAAAACCAATTCAACACCTAGATAAATCAAGCATCTTGAAAACAATCAAATGAACACTTAAATCAAGAATTTATCAAGTTCAAACACTTAGAACTACATGTGGGCAGCATAGTACTTAAACAAACAAATCAAACAACATTCATTCATTCCAAACATTTCACAATCACAAGCCATCAAGTTACACATAAACATGTTCACGTACTAGTTCATGCATAAACCTCAATCAAATAAGGTAATCACACTTGAGAACACATACACAACCGAATCATGCATCACATAAGCATTCAAACATAATTTCATTTAACTTCTACTTAATTAATTTCCATCTTAACAAAACTTCATCTTATCACATTTTAACATATCCAAACCGTATGCACCTTTAGCTTTTCAAAAATCATTTTCTCAAGGAATAACTTCACAAATCAACACAAAATCTCATGGCATGATCACATATACACACTCAAGGAAATTAAACTCCAAACTTAAGGTCCAAGCCGTGACCTTGACCGAGTTTTCTCAAAAATATTTTCAAACATTCAAAACTTCTAAAGCAACTCCAAATCTAGCAACAATTCCACATGATTCATCAAGCAAATGAAAACACAACCCTAGCATGCACTTCCTTCATAAAAACGTGGGCATGCCTAGGTTCTTAAACAATTTAGATCTCACTTTTAACACATAAAATCAACTCATAGTTCATGGAAATCACATATTCATCACTTAAACTCAACAAAATTCTAATCCTTTCTATTAGGCATGCAAAACCGTGACCAACACAAAGGAAATTATCAAGAGAACTCAATCATCAAACATGTCATGATTTAGGCATGGATCTAGACATGCATGCAACCAAGAACACTATATCTTTGGGAGATCCTTCATGAAGATTCAAACCAAGTTCTTTTCAAAACCCTTTTAAGAAATCAAGGAAGAAAACTCAAGATCAAGAGAGAAAACACTATCTTAACAAAACTTTTAGAATTATGTTTAGAAAATAACAAGCATGTGAAGGAAATCACTAGATCTAATCATAGAACAAGCTTGCATCAACTCTTTTTCAAACAAAATCAAGCTTTAGAAGAAGATCATGAAAAACGAAGAAGAATCAAAGAAAAAGGTTTAAAACTTTTAAGATCACAAAACAAGGTTCTTACTTAATCAAAAGTCTTAAAGATTCAAGTCCAAATCTTAGGTTTTTCCTCTCTTTCCTCACGGCTCACTCACACTCTCTATGGTCCATGGTTTTCTCCTTTTCTTCTTCACTATCTTGGCTTGATCTTGCTTAAGTTATGAGGTGTTCAAAGTTTGGTTCCCATTCTCTCAAGGTTCAGCCACTCTCTCTCCCTTTTACTAAGAGTTTGATTTTTCTCTTAGTGCTATGTGTTTGGCTTTTGGAAAAGAAATGGAAGAAAGTGTGTGTTGGTGTTGATGTGGTTTGAGAGAAAGGATGAAGATGGAAGAATGTAGAATGAAGGAATGAAAATGAACTCTCTCCCTCTCTCCACACTGTTTGGCCCCTTTCTTTTATGTTTCTCCACTTTTCTCATTTGCCATCAAGGGCTTGCATGGGTGGGTTCCTTGCAAATGCTTGGGGACTAAGTCACAAAACATGGAGGCCAAGTTTTGCTCCTAGGCCCCTCACGGCCTCCTTCCTCTTTCCTTCCTTTTTCTTCACTTTTTCCACCCTTAAGTCATGCTTAGGTCATCTTGATGATGTCACTAGTTTGACTATAAGGCATGCCACATGGTAACCATGCAAATGAGCTTGGTGGCTAAGCTAGGCACATGACCATTCGGCCATAGGGGTTTTAAGATAGGTTAGATTAGCTAATTAGGTTTAAGACACTAATTAGGGTTCTAATCATGATTAGGGTAGGATTAGGTTAATTAATCTAGGTTTAGTCCACTAATCCTTAGTGATTAGGGCTTAATCAAGGATTAAGGTGCTAATCAAAAACTTAATCATAGGTTTAAGGAAAGTTAATTTCAGATTAGCTCACTAACCAAAAAGGATTTAGGGTTTAAGAGAGTGATTAAGCACTCAATCAAGGATTAAGAGCTCGATTAGGGTTTAATCAACGATTAGGGCATCAATTAGGGTTTCCAGAGGTGATTGGACTTTGATTCTTTGAACTTAGAGAATAATTTTTCCATGAAATCATATAAATGAATAAAACAAGGTCTCAACCAAAACCTTAAACACTCATGCACACAAAGCCACAACACAAGCAAATCAAATTTCAAAACATAAGGGTTCATTATGAAATCGAAACTCTTTTAAATCGATTCTTTAATTAATTAGGTTAAAATAATTTTTTGATTAGGGACTTGTAGAAGTAAGTCAAATGGGCAGATGTTACACTAACCACTTAGTTCCGATCTTTGAGATGATAGGGAACATCCTAATAAATCACCTAACTACCACGGTGTCTTAGGAAAGCTTCTCTCTCACCTGAGGTCCAGCTATTTAATGCGTACCATCTTCGCGTATCCCTTGTGCTGCCTGCTGCCCCAATCCCTCGTCTTTAAGATTATTCCTCGTACTAAATAAAATACGCTTACGTTATTAACTTATATTATGAAAACCTTTTTCATAACCTAGACACCTCTCATTCTCGTCAAGACTTAAAACATAACCGTTTTCTTTCAAACAACTCGGATATTTATAACGCCTTAAGTACTTTCAAAGATCATTTGAACTTATTTTCAAAGTTAAGAAACCATTTTAAATAATTCTTTAATTCAAAATTAACACTTCACCAAGCATGTAACCAATTAAATCAACATCAACGCAAGTATGCAGCTTCACAAATAGTTCATGACACAAACACTTAGGCATACATAAATTCACAACCACATTGGACCAAGGATTTAAATCAAGCACAATCATTTCATTTACTTTAAACAACTCCATTCCTTTCAAAAATCATCATGTGCATTTTATTTCATGCAATTAAACTCCCTAAATTCATTTACTCTATATAGCCGAATGACATCAAAGGAAACAATTCAAAGATTACAAATTTAAAACACATAAATCAACTTAGTTTGTTTCACGCACTTAGGTTCTATTTTCTTTTTCATGCAACAAATTTATTTACTCTTTCTTTTATTCTTACCAGAATACACAAAACTTTTCCAAAACCATTTAATTCGTTTGTCCCCTTTTCTTTAATTAAAACCGAATATAAATTAAAGGTTCACACACAATTTCAAACATATTAATTTAACCATAGTTCACAAATCATAATCATTATTTTCATGCCACTTCATTGAGAAAACATCCTAGGCCATCTTAGGTGTATAGGCCGAACCCTAATTCAACAAAACAAGGTCCTTGGCTTACTTTTCAACATGCAAAAACACAAAATTCTTAAATCAAAGGAAATTAATATGTATGTGCCCTTTTTCATGGAGACAAAAACATGACTCCCCCTAACTCTAGACCTAGACCGAATGCACCATCATCATGAATCGAGGTTTTATTTTCAAATCTTTATCATGCATGCATCCAGAACATATATTTGGGTGAAGATCATTTTCCAAAAACTTGTTCCCTTTATTTTCTTGTAAAACCGTGTGGTCCATGAGGAAAAGAAAATACTTTCATTCAAAAACCACATGCATGCACCTAGATTCTGGAGATCAAATCATGAAATCAAATATAATGGTGCAAATCGAAGATAAAATTAGTTTGAGTGAGGGAGAAGTTAAAACCGTGATGATCTTTGAAGAAAATCAAGTCTTTGGTTTGAAAACACATATATGGTTTCAAAAGTACAACTTTTCATGAATCAAAACAAAATCAAAGCATTTTCAAGATCAAGACAAAGGTTTAAAGCTTTTAAAGGTCAAAACCCAAAAATCAAAGCTTTATCAAAACCAAGTCAAAATCAAACACTTCCTCATCTTAAATTTAACTTTTCTAAACATGAGACTTACATGCAACCATTTAGATCAAATAAAAAGCATCAAGACTTAATCCTTGGGTCATGGCCGAATTTCCTAATTTAAGATCTAGCATTCTTATCAATTCATTTGTTCTTAAAAATTCAAGATCAAGGTTCTTTTAACACATGCATGAATTCAAAGCATCACAATCATCATTAAATCAACATGCATACTAAAGATCTCAACGTGATTACCAACCAAGTTTAGATCACAAATTTATTCATCAAACAAACTCTTAAACACATCTTAGTTCACTGTTTTTAAGCAAGAAACTAAACATTCAAAGAAATCCACTTCATTCTTCACAAAATCTCATCAAACCTTTAGATTTAGGATATTTAGTTTGAAAAGCTTTAGGATCCCTTATGAAAAGCTTTAAACGAGTTAGGAAATCCGTTGATTAGACGTTTATAAGTCCTTTTAAGCTTTGAGGAGTTTACATGCAAAGGGATACATTTTTAAATTTTACAAAAGTCTCAAAAATTTTTAGATCTTTAAGATTTGTGTTGAAAAACCTTAAGATCTTTCATGAAAACCTTAAACGAGTTATGAGAACCGGTAGTTAGACGTTTACAAGCTTCTTCAAGCTTTAGAAATTCATGATCCAATATAAAATAAGACATGCAAGGGAAGAAAAGAAAAGAAAATTACAAATCAAAAGAAAATCAAGATTATTACAACTTCTCCTTGTTTATTCGAAATACGCACCAAAAACTAGGTTGATCTCCTAGCTTCTAAGATCTTGGGTCTTCAAGGAATGCTCTAGGGTTTTAGGCTTGGTTTCTCCTCTTCTCTCTTCTTCCTCCCCACGGCCAATCTCTCTCTCTCTCTCTCTCGGTGTGGGTGGGTGTGTGTGTTGAGAGCTTTGGTTTTTGCTCTCAACTAAGTGTGTTTGAGAAGGTGAAAGAAATAAAGAAGAGAAAGATGGAGTAAAGAATGGAATGGCCAATTCTTCTCACTCATTCGGCCATATATAGACAAGGACCAAAGCATTAGACTTTCCCCCTTTTACCCTTGACTCAATTCGGCCACAAGCTTCTAGAGGGAGGGGCAATTTCGGTTCTCCATAAGTTTGCATGGGTGGAGATTAGTATTTGCTCAAGGAGACAACATAGGGAACACTAGGGCTTAGGGGTCACTTAGGGGGTAAGACTTTTGACTCTCCATTAGAGCTTCCACTATTTAGTTAGGACTTGGTTTGAACTTGGTTAGGCTTAGTTACTTCGGTTGGCACTTAAGGAAATCTCTAAGCTTCTACTCACACCTTCGTGCACACACGACACTCACATACTCTTACACCTACACATATCAATCTTACCCATTCATGCACATACACGACACACATATCATATTAACACACACACTCATGTATATTTTATCATATTCATTTACTAATTAAATCCTAGATATTCCTACATATGGAAACCGTACATACATTTTCATGCACACACACATATTACTCACACGTATGCACACATGCATATTCATGCATTGTATTTTTATTTCTTAATTATTTTTCATTCTAAACATATAATTACAAGTTTACATGATCATTCAAACATATCATGGAATCATATTCACACAATCATACATCAAACACATATCGACCTACACATGTATTTAGAAAACAAGTCTCTTTCTCATAAAAATACTTTTGTTTATAAACCATTATTTTCATTGAGTCATAAAATGTTTAACACACAATTATTTCTCAAATCTCCATTTTAAGATTATAACTTCATCTCATGAAAAATCATTTCCTTTAGAGTTACTTATTACTTTGAAATCATGAATTAAGAAAATTGTTTAGGAAAAGACTCATTTCAAAACACTTTCTCAAAATAGATCTTTTTAGTATTTTAAATTAATACGAGGAATTTGCGGGGTATTACAAACAGAGTCTCATATCCTAGAAAGACAAGAACTTGATCTTATACTCCTATCCTTACGCTAACAAACACACAGAGTCACACAAACAAAGCATGTAAGCCCATGCTTAAGGCCACTAAGGATTACCATAAGCTCTGATACCATTCTGTAACAGCCCGATTTTCGTAACTCAAAAATAACCAACTTTTTATTTATTAAAGTTGTAAAAATGAGGCCAAATTTTTTTTTTTTGAAAACATTATTGAAGTGTTATTGATGCACATAGCATCCTTTACCGAAAACCGAGTTGCTACTAAAACACTTCTTTACATAAAGCTTTAATCTTCACAAAGTGACTTGTTTCAAAAGCATCATGACGGTTCCCAAAAGATTACATTATTTGATTTTCCAAAGCAAAGTACTCCACAATACAGAATTTAAACTTAGCTGAATTACATAAATGGTTCTTTGCTCGGTAATCCTTGACTCAAACATTGACCACAACTTAACTATAAAAAGACTAAGATCATCTTAAATAAACACACTACTTTCAATTCCTCCTAATGAAGACCACTGGATGCGGCTTCCTTTTCTTCTCTGACTTTTTCTTCGCACCGGAGGATAATGCTATCTCTGTTGCTGACTCCGCTTCGGAACTTGGCTTCAGCTCTACACCAAACAGTTTCACGGATTCCTCTTTAGCTTCATCTTGTGGCGGTGGTTCATTACTGTTGTATCCCAGAATAGAGACGCTTCCCAAGCACGCTCCCGTTGTCGATCCACTCAGCTTGTGTTCCGGATCCGCGATCACCATCTGCGTACATCCCGTCCACACCCATCCATAGCGTGTGGGTTTCCAACCACTTCCTTGACAAGGCCATGTAGTAATCTCCAAACGATGCTCCATCTGCTCGTTGAGATACCAGCAACACCGATATGCCAACGAACAGGAGAGAGTAAGCGATCCGAACGACGCATCGTCGATTGTGTGGGATTACAGTAGGCGAGATATAAAGACAATACAAACACAGCAAAGCAACATACACACAACACAACATTCAAGCATATCATTATTATTATCATTATCCTTATCATTATTCCTTATCTTACCAAACTTATTATCATTTCTCAATCATAAACATCCTTTCTTTCTCAATCACTTTCTCAGTCTCACTTAGAAGTCTTTCACTTTCATCCTCAATTCATTTCTTGTCATCAACATTCCAGGGGACTTTGTTTCGTAATATTATAAATCGTTTTATTACTTTTAAACTTTTCTTATCAAGTCTTATCGAATCACAACCATCGATGATTGGGGAATTTCTGAAGTATCATCGAGGTACTCATTTCATTCTCGGTTAGCACTCACGTCTACATCTCCTCAGTCATCCACCCAACCTAGTCGGAAGCTAACAGGAGTACAAGACCTTTACCACGCGGGCACGACAATTGTCTCAACAATCAATTGGCTCCAAGCAAGGAGAACTGTAGAAAACTCGGGTACAGTCTCAGATCAATTCATGTTATATCAAATCATATAATATCAAGCCACACTGTAGAAAACTCGGGTACAGTGGCAAATCAAGATGCCCCGTTCCAGTCCCTCTCACTGTTCCTGAAATGCCATAGGGGTGACAGTATTATTCTAGTTCCGGGTGCAGAACTTACCACGGCATTAGGACCCAGTCCCCACCACGTCTGGTTACCACATATGGAATTCGTTCCGCCCAGAATAGTACTCAAGGCATCATGACGTTTTACCGCCTTAGCCTACCCTATTGCATTCACAACCCGAATATTCCTGATATCCGGGGTACCTTCCTCTCCACTACTTCGACATCACACTCATAGCTCACCGCGTTCGCATTCGTTAATGTCTTTTAATGTCTTTTATCTTTTTAATTAACCTAATGGTCGGCCCATCCTTAGTGCATCCCTTCAACGAGTCCTGACCACTACTTATCACAATACTTTTCTTGTCTTTCTCAACTTAACACAGAGCTGGGATCACATCAATCGACTTGTACCATGTCTCATAAACTTTTCTCAACTTCTCATATCATCAATTTCATCAAACCTCATTTCACAATTTTCTCAAAATCTGATTTCATAAACTTTCTTGAAATATCTTTTCACAAACTTTCTCAAAATATTATTTCACAAACTTTCATAAAATATTGTTTCATAAACCTTCACAAAATGTCACTTCAGAAACTTTCTCAAAAATATCGTCTCATAATCTTTCACAAAATATCAATTTCATAAACTTTCATAAAAATATCGTTTCATAAAACTTTCTCAAAAATATCGTTTTGTAAACTTTCACAAAAATATCATTTCGCAAATTTTTTTTTTCTAAAAATCACGTTTCATAAACTTCCTCAAAAATCTCATTTTGTAAACCTTCTCAAAAATTTCATTTCACAAACTTTTCTTAAAATAACCTTTCACAACTTTCTCAAAAATATCGATTCTCAAACTTTCACAAAATCTTGTTTTGGAAGCTTTTCTAAAAAATACATTTGATAAGCTTTCTCAAAAATCTCTTTTCATAAACCTTTTGGAAATCTTATTTCACTAAGCACTAATGGAGGAGCAAGCTCAACTCAACACCAGTCTCATTCCAACAACATCAACGAAGAAGCCAAGCTCCACTCAGATCACATCTCGTTCCAATAACCAACATCACTCTCCCCAGCTCTGGCTCGTCCTCATTATTATTATCAAATCTTTCCCCAATCTCAACCGTTTATCTCTATTCCAATCAATTTCATATCTTTCGTCATTATTCCTCTATCTTTTTGTCTTTACTTTCACAACTTAATCATTTCATTTTCATTTTCAGGACGTAACAGACGTCCATCAATATATTATTAATATTAATCAACAATTTAAATATCATCATGCATAATTAAATAAATAAACATAAACATGCTATTTCACATCATGAGCATACAAATTCATCACACAACAACAATGTGGTCTTTGTCTCCTTCGTATAAGTGGCCACAAAACACAAACAATTGCCACTATACTACTGACTCCGAACCACTAGGTTCCGATCTTTGAGATGATACGTAACGTCCTAATAAATCACCTAAATACCACGGTGTCTTAGGAAAGCTTCTCTCTCACCTCAGGTCCAGCAATTTAAATGTACTCGATCTCCTCGGATCCTCGTCGCCGTCAGCTGCCCCAATCCCTCGTCTTTAACATTCCTGGTATTAAATAAAACACGTTTATGTTACTAACTTGTATTAAGAAAATCTTTCTTAGTTCAAAACACTTTTCGTTACTCATCGGAAAACTTAAAACATAATCGATTTCTCAAAACAACTCTAATATTTTCTAGTACCTTAAGTACTTCAAATTCATTTGAAATCATCTATTAAAATAAATTAAACCGCTTGATTTGGTTGCTGGTCCGTCTTGGACAGCACCTTAATCACTTTCGAAAACACCGAAAAATTCACCGTTTTTAATCCGACTTTTTCTCAAATCAATTACCACTTGAAAACTATACTTTAAATCACTTGAACACATTTTTTTTAAAGTTAAAGAACAACTTTAGACAATTCTGGGCAGCAAGGAATTGCTTCAAAAAAATCACTTTAATAAAAATCCGAAAACATCGTAGAAGTACTTTTTTTGTTTCAAATAAGTCTTTAGTTCAAACTAACACTTTATAATTCAAACTCTTGTCATAAAATAAACCTTGGACAGCCATCAAATACAATCCAACAATCCACTTAAATCAAATCAAATTCTCTTGAAATCAATAAATTTTAAAACCAATTAAGTACTCAAATATTTTTCCAAAACACACTCAATTAACTTAACACACAACAACAAACAACACTTGATAAGTTAAATCATACAAATCATCCACTTTTCAAATATCAGTTAGCATGAAGAATAATCACATTGAATTAATAAAACAAAAACACTTAGACATACATATACTCACGAACCGAATTAAACCAAAGATATAAACCAAGCATATTTGTTTTTCTTACTTTAAACAACTTAATTCCTTTCAAAAATCACTATATAAATTTATTTTCATGCAACTAAATCTCCTAATCTTATTTACACTACATGGCCGAATATAAACATAAGCCCAAGCAAAGATTCATTCAATATTAAGGACATAAAATCATAAAGTCATTCATCCCTTTTTAATTCCAAAAACCGTGAGCTTCACTTGAAAAAGTTTACAAATTTAATTTATTTTCTTTAACTTAAATCAACTTATTACATCAAGCATCCCACCAAAGTCTTATTTTTCAAATCATCATGCAAGATAAAATCAATTCAACCCCTTTATCTTTTTAACCAAGACCGAATAGGAAATAATTAATCACAACACAATTTTTTTTAAATGATTTAACTTAGCCTTAACTCATAAAACATACTCATTACTTTTATGTCACTTCATGAAAAAGAATCCTAACCTAAATCACATGCATAGGCCGAATCTCATCATGATTAAACAAAGTTTTTGGGTTCATTTTTCAACATGCAAACTTCAAGATTCTCAAACCAAGTCATGTACTTTCTTACACAAAATTTAAAAATATCATTTCACCTTTAAAGCATAAAACCGTGACATCATCACTACTTCAAACCAAGTTTTCATTTTAATTTTTCTTACATAATCTTTAAAATTCTTGAATCAAGAAGAAATTAACATGTATGTGTTTAGATCTTGTAGATCAAGTCATAAAATCAATCACAATAGTACAAATCAAAGATCAAAATCGTTTTAGGTAAAAAGAGGCCAAAACCGTGACATGCATTTGAAGAAAGACTAAATCTTTTTGCTCAAAACAACATGCATGTATTAAAGATCAAAACTTTTTCATAGATCAACACAAGATCAAAGCTTTTTATTTACAAATCACATGCAAAGCTCAAGAACCAAACTTTGTCATGAACAAGTTAAAGATCAAGACAAAAATCAAAGCTTAATGGAAATCCATAGTTATAGAAGATAGTAAGTATATAAGGGTTTTAGGTTAAACCCAGTACTTTTGGAGATGTTTGAACTCATGTTTGCTTAATATTCCTTGGGTTTGTACCCAAGGTTGTGCTTTCCGTAACGACGACCAGTTAAAGGAGCAATATTCCCTTCGGTTAGTCCGATGGACTTGACCCGATTCGACACGCAAGCGGTAGTGCTTGAGAAGTTTCTTCGTCTAAAAGCAACAAACGAGGAACATGGCAAAATGAATTATGCCAGCAAAGGAGATACGACCCTGAAGTGAGAACGAGAGTGATTTCGTGGAAATCGTCAGGATGCGAAAATTCTATGTCCTGCTGCCCAATCCGCAACGTATTTCTCGGGGACGAGAAATCTTTAAGTTGGGGAGAATGTAACACCCCACAAAATCCTCGTATTTGTTTTAAGCAATAAAGAGATTTATTTTGAGAAAAGTATTTTTGAAAGAATATTTTCTTAAATGAATTTCTTATTTTATGATTTTAAGTGGTGAATGATTTTTAAAGAAATGATTTTCATAAGAGAATATTGTGAGTTTTAAAGTTGAATTTTTAAGAAATGATTATGTGTTTGATATTTTTGTGTTTTAAGGAAATTGTGATTTTTATGCATGAGTGGTTTTATGAGAAGAAAATTTATTTTCTATGTATATGCATGTATATGAATGTACGGTATTGCTATGTGTGTATGCCTAAGGTTATATAGAAATTAAATTAGTGGAAGAATATGATAATGCATGTATGTGTGAATGTGCATGTTAACGTGTGTAT
Organism: Crotalaria pallida; assembly: GCA_037953625.1. NCBI lineage: Eukaryota > Viridiplantae > Streptophyta > Magnoliopsida > Fabales > Fabaceae > Crotalaria > Crotalaria pallida. The sequence continues at coordinate 86,934,242 of CM075649.1, forward strand.
GCATGTGTATGTGTATGTATGCTACATGTATGTGTATGCATGTATGAATACTAGGATTTTATTTTTATTTGACAAGAAGCTTATGGGATGGATTAGGACCAAAGGAAATTAATTAGTAAAATTAAGTAGGCATGAAATGACCTAAAGCCATGAATTACTCATCTTTGTCCCCTTTGATAAACACCACCCATGCAACAAATTGGAGTGCCAAAATTGTCCCTCCCTTTAACCCACATGACCGAATTTCCTAAGCGTAAAAGAGGAAGTCCACGGATTTCCTATACAAGGCTTTGGCCTTAGTTCACTTCCCTTCATTCTACATCCATTTCCTTATTTCTTTTCTTCTTTCCATTTTCAAACCAAACACGTTCTAAGAGGCTCATAGAGAGAGAGACTAAGAAAAAGAGAGAGAGAGAGAGGGAGAAGAAGGGTGTTGGCCGTGAGGAAGAAAGGAAGAAGAAGAGGAGATCAAACCTAAACCTAGAGCTTTCCCTTGAAGATCCAAGAACTTAGAGCTAGAAGACTTTGATTTGGTGGGTGATTCGAAGAACCCTAGAAGTTTAGAGTAGCTTTTATTTTTCTAAGCCTTTTTGATCTTCATTTCTTCTTGCATGTCTAGTTTTATGGTTGATCTATGGTTACATGTAATGTTTAAGCTTTAATCTTGAATTTCAAGAGTCAAATGAACTTGTAATAAACTAAACTAAGGACTTTATGATTCAGTTAAGGTTTTCCATGATAGATCTTGATGTTTTTCAAACTAAATCCTAAAGATCTAAAAAGTTGTTTAATATTTTGTGAAGTTTAAGATAAATCTCTTTGCATGTCAAATTTTCTTGCTTAAACAGTGAACCATGATGTTTCTATGGAATGATTTGATGATTAAATGTATGATCTAAGCTTGGTTGATAATAAAGTTAAGATCTTTGGTGTTGCATGTTGATTTGATGATGACTTTGATGATTTGAATACATGCATGTGTTATTTATACCTTGATCTTGAATTTTTAAGAGTAAATGAACTTATAAAGCACTAAACCATGAGTTTTACAATTCGGCCATGCCTAAAGTTTAGGTCTTGATGCTTTTCAATTTGATCTAAGTCCTTGCATGTAAATCGTATGATTAGAAAAAATTGATTTGAGTTGTTGAAATGTTTGATTTTTATTTGGTTTTGATAAAGCTTTGATTTTTGGGTTTTGATCTTTAAAAAGCTTTAATCTTTGCCTTGATCTTAAAAAAAAAAAAGAGGTTTTGACCTTGAGTCATATATGTGGTTTTCAAACAAAAAGCTTTAATCTTGAACATTGCATGTGATCTTCAAACAAAAAGATTTGATCTTTCTTCCATGCATGTCACGGTTTTGGTCTTTTTCTACTTAAAGTGATTTTGATCCTTGATTTGTACTATGGTGATTGATTTTATGACTTGATCTACAAGATTTAAGAACAAGCATGTTGATTTATATTTGATTCAAGGATTTCTAAAATACATGTGAGAAAATTAAAATAAAAACTTGGTTTGTGTGGTGATCATGATTCGGTTTTGTACTTCAAAGAGGAAATGATATTTTTTTTTAGAATTTTTTGTGAGAAGTGCATGATTTAAAACCCATGAATCTTAAACTTTGTATGTTGAAAAATGAACCCAAGAATCTTGTTTTTGTCATAATGAAATTCGGCCTATACATAGGAATTAGACTAGGCTTCTTTTTCATGAAGTGACATAAAAGAAATGAGTATGTTTGTGGGATTATGTTAAGTTAAAATTATTTGAGATAATGTTGTGATTATTATTTTTCTATTCGGTTTTGGGTTAAAGATAAAGGAAACAAATGAACTAAATTGATTTGGAAAAGTTTTGTGTTTAAATGCATATATATATATATGTATTTGGCCAAAAGCAAAATGAAGAGTAAATGATTTTGTTGCATGAAAAAGAAAATGGAGTTTAAGTGCTTGAAATAATTAAATTGATTTATGTGTTTTATTTTAATTCTTGACTCGCTTTCTTTGATTCCATTCGGCCATGTAGTAAACACAAGTCTAGGAGATTTAGTTTCATAAAAATAATTTCACATAATGATTTTTGAGAGGAATTAAGTTGTTTAAAGTAAAAGGAAAACAAAAATGCATGGTTTATATCTTGGGTTAATTCGGTTTATGAACACATGTATGTCTAAGTGTTTTTGTTTTATATGGTTTTGAAAAGTAGTTATGTGTTGAATAAGTGATTAAATGTTTGATGGTGAAAGTGTTGTTTGTGGAGTGTTAAGTTAATTGAATGATGTTTGAAAAATATTTGAGTGCGTAATTGGTTTTGAAATTAATTGATTTTAAAATAAATCCATTTGATTTATTTGAGATTTTTGGATTGTATTTAGTGGCTGTCCAAGATTTGTTTTATGACGAAAACTTGAATTTTAAAGTGATTGTTTCAAGCTAAAGAATTGTTTAAAACGAAAAGTACTTTTACGGTGTTTTCGAGTTTTATTAAAGTGATTTTGTGAAGCAATCCTTTGTTGTCTCGAAATATTTAAAGTTGTTTCTTAAATATAAAAATGTGTTCATACAATTTAAAGTATAGTTTTCAAGTGTTATTTGATTTGAGAAAAAGCCAAATTAAAAACGGTGCATTTTTTTCGGTTTTTTCGAACGCGGTTAAAGTGCTGTCCAAGACGGACCAGCAACTAAATCAAATAATTTAAATTATGTTTTCAAATGGTTTTGAGTACTTAAAGTACTAGAAAAATGTTAGAGTTGTTTTAAGAAAACAATTATGTTTTTAAGTCTTCAGACGAAGAGAGGAACGAGTATTGAAGTTAAGAAAAGATTTTCTTGTACAAGTTAATAACTTAAACGTATTTTGTTAATACGAGGAATGGTTTAGACGAGGGATTGGGGCAGCCGGCAGCAAAAAGGATCCGAGGAGACTGTACGCGTTTACTTGCTGGACCTCAGGTGAGAGAGAAGCTTTCCTAAGACATCGTGGTATTTAGGTGACATATTAGGACGTTCCGTATCATCTCAAAGATCGGAACTTAGTGGTTCGGAGTCAGTAGTATAGTGGAAATTGTTTGTGTTGTGTGGCCACTTATACGAAGATGAGAAAGACCACATTGTGTTTTGTGATGATTGTGTGTTGATAATGTGAAGTAGCATGCTTCTATGTATTTATTTAGTTATGCATGATGACATTCAATATTGTTGATTAATGTTAATAACATGCTGATGGACGTCTGTTACGTCCTGAAAATAAAAATGAAATCATTAAGTTGTGAAAGTAAAGATACAAAGAGAAAGTGATAATGATAAGAGATACGAATTGAGAAAGAGATAAAGAGCTGAGATTAGGGAAAGAGTTGATGAAAATGATGAGATTAAGCCAGAGCTGGGAAGAGTAATGTTGAAACGGGATGTGATCTGAGTGGAGCTTGGCTCCTTTGTTGTTGATTGTTGAACTGAGACTTGTGTTGAGTTGAGCTTGCTCCTCCACTAGTACTCACTGAAACAATATTTTTTCGAAAAGTTTTTGAAATGAGATTTTTGAAAAAAGTTTACGAACTGAGATTTTTGAGAAAGTTTGTGAAATGGTATTTTGAAAAAGACTACGAAAGGAGATTTTGTGAAAAGCTTGTGAAATGAGATTTTTAACGATTTTGTAAAAAGAGGTTTTCAGAAATTTTGTGAAATGAAATTTTTAGAAAGCGATGAAAGAAAATTTTTAGAAAGCTTGTGAAATAAGATTTTAAGAAAAGTTTATGAAAGGAGATTTTTGAGAAAACTTATAAAATGTATTTTGAACAAAGTTTTTGAAAGATAATTTTGGGAAAGTTTATGAAACGAGATTTTCAGAAAACTTATAAAATGTATTTTGAGGAAAGTATGTGAAGCAAGATTTTTGAGGAAATTTATGAGAAGAGATTTTTGAGAAAGTTTATGAAAGATTATTTTGAGGAAAGATTGTGAAATGAATTTGTAAAATGGGATTTTGCGAAATGTGTAACACCCCAATTCGGCAACTTGAAAACCACGGTTACTTAAATTAAATATAGTGAAAATTAGGGCCATTTTTTTTAAACAAGTGTAACACGACATGAGAACACTTAGACTTTTCAAAACATAGTTACAATAAAAAAAAACTCTTGTTCTCACATAGCATAACACCTTTCAAGTTCCAAACCGAGATGTCACAAGACACCGCACTTTGAAACCCGCTTTCAAAAACATTATTTAAAACGTAGCCCGTTTACTTATTTTCCAAAACATCCATGTTGAATAAAACTTTTGCCGGGGTACAGTATGATAGAGCTAGGTAACTAAGAACTTACATTGGGATACATTCTGCCAGGGGAAAACACCTAGCTTCTAGTCATACTCCCTAAGACTTGTCGTCTACTCCGGATCTTAGCAGCCCAAGTTCTCGGTCCACCAGCAGCGTTGTCGTCATCAACCATATCAGTAGTCTCTTCCAGAGAGTCGTCTTGCACTTACTTCTCCTTGCAGGGACACAGGTGGATCGCTACACGCTATGCCATCTACCAGTTGCAATATCAGCAATTGCCGATACGACAACATGGTAGGAGAGAGTCAGTGCTCCGAACACTAACGGGTTGACCATGCGGTCTCAGGGTAGATTGAATATAAAGGATAGACAGATAATATAATAAAACAACATAACTAAAACATCATGGCATACAATCATATCAACATATATAACATGTAATACACATACCACATATAACAAAACATAAAACACATCAATATCATCATTCAAAACCAAATATTTCATTCATGTTCTTTTAATCACATTCTCAGTCTCTTTCTCGTGCGCTTTCACAACTTTTCTCAATTCTTCTCTCTTCATGAGTTCCAAGCTAATCAATCATCTCGAGAATTCTTTCGCGTTCTTTTCTTATAAATCTTATTTGATATTTGATATCCTTTGTACTTTTCTTTTGATTATTTTTGTCTTTTAAGTTTTAACATTCCGGTTCACTCAATGATGGGGGGAACATCATCATTGAGGAAGTCACACACGTCTACATCTCCTCGTTCAGCCACCCAACCTAGTCGGAAGCAAACAGGAGTACATGACCTTTACCACGCGGGCACGACAGCTGTCTCACAATCAAATGATCCCAGACCAGGAGGACTAGAGCCTCAAATCAATTCAATCATATCATTCATTCATATCATATAATCAGGCACGCTCTCAGCGGCAATCACAAATACCCCGTTCCAGTCCCTCTCACTGTTCTAGACTTGCATTCAAGGGGGTGACAATATAATTCTAGTATGCAGTGCGGAACTTACCACGACATTGGACCAAGTCCCTACCACGTTAGTACGCCACATGTGGAGTCGGTTCTGCCTAGAAATATACTCTAGACTTCTTGACGATTCACCGTCATTGTCCTCCCCTCATGCAATCTCAACCTGAGTATCCACAGATACCCATAGTATCTTCCTCTCCACTACTTCGATACGACACTCATACCTCACCGCGTTTGTAAATGTCTTTTAATGTTTTAACGTTTTAATTAGCGGCTTAATCCTACTAGTCGGTTCATCCTTGGTGCATCCCTTCAATGAAACCCGACCACTAATCGCAATCCGTTCCCCCTACATCTCAACGGCAATCGTGCCTCAAATCACTTTCTCATGCGTCTCAGCATTATTCACATCAGTTCATGCTCATCAGCGCTCCTCGGCATCTTTCTCAGCAGCATCATCAGCATCCTTCTCCGTAGCTATTGCTTAGAGCACCATCAGCATCGCTCTCCTTAGTTGTTCCTCAGCAGCAAGATCAGCAGCATTATCGTCACCACGCTTCCGCTCGCCTTATCGGATAGTTCTCGTCACCATCTGAAGCGTCATCTTTTTGTTCTCTTTCTTTCATTAATTCTCTTTCACAGAGTTTCGCATAATTTCTCTTTAATCTTAACTTTAATTATTCTCATATCTCCTATTCGTATCTCTTTTCTCTTTTCAGTATTATCTCATTACTTTCGCGGTTTCATTATTATCGGTTCACCATTCACACATAATCAAACATTTCCAAAACAGAATAAAGTACGCTGAACAAATAAACATTTAGCAAGTAAATAAAACATGTAAACATTTAGCACACATATCTATATTGCCTAAGTCGCAGTACATTCACAATCCATCTATTCGGATTGCGAGCAACCACGTTACGGGATCACAGCACTCTCACTCACCTGGATGACGACACATCCGAAAACTTTTCCAAGATTTCCCAGTCTATAGCCTTGCCACGTTTTCCTCGCGTCCGACACCCGAACTAGAACATTTTTCCCCGCGCGTTTGAACGTTTTCGATGAATTCTTAATTCCGTTTTAAAATACGTTGAAATAGTTCCTCTTTTGAAAACACATTGCCAATATCCAAAAAGGTTTTAAAATCCAATTCAATTAAAAAGGTTTCCAAGAAAACTTTGAAACAAATTACAAAATTTATCTTAATTTAAAACACTTTGGTTAAAGAAAATCATTTTCCTGAATCATTAAACAAAATTCAAAACTCCAGAAAATAAAGTTTTAAAACCATATCAAGTTGATTAAATTTCCAAAATTCACACATTGTAACACCCTAATATTTTTACCCTTAATTCCCCTTTGGTAAAATACAGACTTAAAAATTTCTTTTTAATTATATTAAAATCAACCGTCAAACGGACGAAGTTTTGTTTGTTTTTCGGGCTAAATCCAAAATTTGACCTGTGATAAACAATTTCAAATAAACAACTGATAGCCAGCAGGGCTTCAGATTATATTTCTAAATCAAAAATCAAGGCCCCATGGGCTCCAATAATATCAGTATGCAAAATTAAATCAGAGTATTAGCGGAAATACAAATCTTGAGCATTAAAACCAAAAGTTATAGCTCTAGCAGAACAAAACATCCTAAGCCTCATTTCGAAATATGCATATTAAGTTTACATCAAAATAATATCAGAGGCTTAGGTCCATAATATATACTAAACCCCTAACACCCTACTCTCCCTGTAAGGGAAAGTACTCCTGCTCGGCCGGGGGCTGCGCCAGCTCAATCTCCGAACCTGAAACTGTAAGGGAGTGAGCATTGCACATGAAATAGAAAGTAGTTTCTAACTAGACATAACAACCCACTAGGTCAAGCACAAATAGCATTTAAACATATATTCACATATTGCACACCATACACATTTCATCAATTCCATATCCATTATTCATTTTTCCATCCATTTCCATTATTCAACTCAACATCCATTTTTCCTTATTCATTCCCATTATGTGTCCCTCAAGTCAGAGGTCAACACCCATTTATTAGAATCCATTTCGTGTCCCTCAGGTCAGAGGTCAACACTTCAATCCCTTAATTCACGGTGTGTCTCTCAGGTCAGAGGTCAACACACCTATACACATTTTATCCGGTGTCCCTCAGGTCAGAGGTCAACACCCAATTCATTAATTAATCCGGTGTCCCTCAGGTCAGAGGTCAACACCCATTCCTTTTAATTCATATCGTGTCCCTCAGGTCAGAGGTCAACACTCCATAACATTCATTCAATCTTGTGTCCCTCAGGTCAGAGGTCAACACTTCCCTTTAATCCATTTTGTGCCCCTCATATCAGAGGTCGGCATACTCACCATTTTCCATTAATCGTCACCTCAAGTCTGAGGCCAACGCACTTATTCCATTTTCATATTCATTACCTCACATCAGAGGCCATACATGCCTTAATATCATCACATAAACAGTTATATCATATTTAAATTCCACATTACACATTCAACACCTAATCATTCTCGTCATAAACAGTTATAACACATACATTTACTCAATATTTGGCACCTCAACTCAGAGGCTATAAATTATTCACTCCCTTGGTCCACCCATTATATCACATTTGATCACAAAAAGCCACAAGTCAATACATAATCATTCATACCATGCCTTTATTCATTTCCTTTCTCAACCATCAATCTCATGCACATTGTGTTCCATTTTATTCCCAAACATTTACATTGCCCTTCATTTTTAATTTACATATATCACCCTTCACTTTCAGTTACACATAATTAATTATTTCTTTTTCCCATATTCCCAATTCAATTCATAAGACATTACCTCGGTATACTATTATTAATACTTAACATTTATCCTCATTTAACATTTAATTACAACCACACACTTTCATCACATATAGTAATTTTCATTCCCCTTTTTTTTTCCTATATCATTTTATTCCACAGCCCCTACATATATTTGTTACCGTAAGAAATTACCCTTTAGTCCACAACCTTGCAAATAGAATCAATAATCACAAAATTCATTTATGACAACTTCATTATCCCAATAACCAATTCCTCATGCAATTCCATTTAATTCCTATTCAAGCTCCATTTATCAAATAATTCATTGGCATATTATTGGGTTTCTTTTTACTAATCTTAACATCCAATCATCATGCATATTTAATTAATTCAAATTTCATATTTAATAACCTAGGGAACTATAATCTAATTTTCTCCCCTAACACATAACCCTAACAAGTATTATATACTAACTAGAACCTATTCCCTAGAACAAGGCAAGCTCACTATATCCACTCCCTTACCTCAAACCAAGAGAAATGGGGAAAAATCCTCCAAGCTTTAGTTCCTAAGCTCCAAATCCAAAAGCTCCAAGGATTGAGTGAAAGAGAGAGATTCTTGACCTCCATGAAACAATAGAGCACAAGTGAGTCCTAATTTTGCTACATATTGCCACAAAATTCGTATGCCATGGAAGGGAAGGGAGAGAAATTCGTATGGCCCTAGTGAGAGAGAGAGAGTGCAATGAAACTTACCAATGGAGATGGATGAGGATGAATAATGGTTCTTGAGCTTGAGGGAGGAAAGAAATGAGATTGGCCTTGGTGGGGAGAGGAGGGGGATTCGAATGGGAGGGAGGAGAGGAGGAGGGAAGTGTTTTTGTTGTTGATGGTGGTGGAATGATGAAGAATGAAGGTGGAGGTGAGTTTATGAGAGAGAGAAGGCGTCTGAACGCCTGGGATTAAAAGGGGTTGGGGAAGATGCCAATCGGACGGTCCAGATCGCGCCTAATATTAGCTGATTCGGCCATTTTCGCTTGAGCGAAATTTATTCGCTTAAGCGAATCCAGTTCAGTAAGTTGGGGTTTTCGATCGTGCCATTTTCGCTTAAGCGAAATTCTCAATTTGGGGATTTAGGGTTTGTACGAGCCGTTTTCGCTTAAGCGACAGCATTTCGCTTAAGCTGTCGCTTAAGCGAATCAAACACTCGCTTGGGCGAGCCTATTTCGCTTGAGCGAAAACAACTCAGTAACTCAGGGTCTGATGAATCACGGTTTCGCTTAAGCGAAATCCGTTCGCTTAAGCGAACAACACGTAGGTTGCTACTGGGTCAGTTTCGCTTAAGCGAAATATTTTCGCTTAAGCGAAATGATCAGGTACTGCTGATTCACTTTTCTATTTTCCTTCTATTTTCTCCAAACTTAAAACAACCATAACTTTTTCGTTCACCGTCGGATCTTGCTCAAATTTGAGGAGCAACTTCCTAAAAATCATATCTTCATATCCAACGGTGGAAATTTTGTTTTGAGTCCTAAATCTTTTATTTTGATTTTCTAACCTACGTTATGTTTTAACACCGAATTATCTATTTTTCTGGCCTGTTCAAAATTCCAATTTAATGCTCCTTTCTTTCCTAACTCATTATTAATATTATTAATCTTTTCTAATGCTTGTGCACTTATTTTAATACCTATTTATGGCTTTATTTATATTATCCCTGTTATCCCAGATTATTATTAATTCATTTGTATCTGGGTTTAAAATTTGGGATGTTACACACATCATCAAACACTGATCAAAGAATGTCATAAAATTTCAAATCAATTTAAGCTTCTAAAAAAAAGACATGCATGAGTTTTAAAATCATTAGATCTATCCTTAAAATAAACATGAATTCAACCTTTTTACAAACAAAAAGCATGGATTTCATTTTTTATTGGACATGGCCGAATGGTCCTCTAAGAAAATAAAATATGCACATAATCAAACACTTAATTAAATCATGCTTGTACTTGAAAAAAAATCATTTTAAATCATACTCCTTTAATTATTTTCTTTAAAACCGACTTAAACATAAAACAAAAACATGTTCTTTTCTTTTGGAAATAACATGCATGTACTTTAAATCATTAGATCTAGTCATAAAACGAACATGCACCAACTTTTTCACAAAACAAAAGCATAATTTCCATTTTCATCAAACATGGCCGAATGGCCTCACAAAACAAAACGTGCACAACTCAAACGCTAGATCAAATAATGTTTATACTTGAAAATCCATTTAAAACTTTGTTTCTTTAATTTTCTTCTTAAAACCGAATCACACCCACAAAAAGGAAAACTTGATCTTTCATTAAAATTAACATGCAAACCAAAAACCTTAACTTTTTCATTTATCAAACAAAGATAATTACATGAATACATTTAGATTAACTAAGATAAATCACAAAATTAACATGCAAGACTAAAGACATAAATCTTTTTACAAGTCAAGTTTAGATCATGGATTTTCTTATCAAATAATCACAAGCACACACTTAGATCACGGTTTGAAACAAGAAAATTAAACATGCAAAGAGATTTATTTTAGGTTTCCCAAAAATCTTAGTTTTATTTAGGTAATTAAGAGTTTAGTTAGAAAAATAGTAGATCTATCAAAGAAATCCTCAACCGAAACATCAAAAATAAAGTCACACATATTACAATTTGATTTGAGTCCTTAAAGTCCAAGATCAAAGAAGAGCAACACATAAAATCACCTCTCAAGTTGTAAAAACAAACATGCAAAGAATAAAAGAAGGTAGATCTACAAACTAAAAAGAAAAATCTTTACTATTACAAGTCTTCCTTTTAATCTTCAAGTCCTACCATGAAAGAGTTGGTCTTCTAGTCTTCCTAGTGTTTGGATCTACAAGGATCAAGGCTTGATCTACTTGAAATCTCTTCCTTCTTCCTCTCTATGCTCTCGGCCACCTCTCTCTCTTTTTCTATATTTTCTTTTCTTTCTCTAAGAGTAAAATGAGTCTCTTAGGAGTGTATTTGTGTTGGTGGGAGAAGTGAAATGAATGGGGTGAATGAGCTAAGGTTTCAAGTACTTATAGGCAATCACACTCTTCCTTCCTTGCCCATAATGCTTGGTTCGGCCACACACAAGGGAAGGGGGTAGTTTTGGGCTTCCAATTATTTGCATGGGTGCATTTTATCAAATACAAGGGAGACAAGGTTGAATAGGCTAGGCTTTTTAGGGGTCATTCTAGGCTTAACTAGTTAGTATTTAGTTAGGATTTTGGTTACTTGGTTACTAGTTTAGTTTGATTACTAATTTGGTTGGTTTCTAATTTCTTAGTCTACAAGCTTCTAGTCCTAGCTCACACACACACACACACGTATATACACATATACACACATACATACACGTATAGCATACACATATATACATACATGTCTCCTATTTTTCTTTTTATTTCCTTAATCATATTTACTTAAACATCCTAATTATTAATTCATACAATAATGCAATCATGTAATAAGGAATCACACTTACACAATTAATTTCATGCATCACACAGTACACACATATCAAACCAAACACTTATCTCATAAAAATTTCAAGCCAAATTAATAGATTCATTTTCTTCAAGATATAAATCTCAAATTCGTATTTTACAAACTCTGAAAATAAATTTTTGTAAAACCACCCAGAAAAATCCGAAATTCACATTTTATAAAATCTACATTTCAAGACGATCGTTTTGATATAAAGATCATGAAAATCCGAGTTACGGCTAAAAAGTTACAAATTTTCAAAGATAACAACTCAAAAACTTCATTTAAAAAAAAAATCACTTTTTAGGAAAATCATAATTCATTTCTTAAAAATCTAATCAACAAAATCATTCACTTCTCTTTTATGAAAACATTTTCTTTATAAAAATCATTGAAAATCAATACTTTATTTCTTATTCGCGTAAAATACTTTTCCGAAAATCTTTTATAAAACAGAATTTCAGGGTTTATTTTAACAAATTTCGTTCTCGCACGTACGGGAAAAATGCGGGGTGTTACAAAATGTATGAAAAGAGATTTTGAGAAAGATTTCGAAATGAGATTGTTAAGAGAAATTTTTGAAATGAGACGGTGAAATGAGATAGTTGAGGAAAATTGAAAATGTTGAGAAAGTTTAAGAAATGAGATACGAGTTTATCGAGGTGATCCCAGCTCTGTGCTATGTCGAGTAAAGATGAGAAAAAGATTGTGCAGAATTAGTGGTCGGGACTCATTGAAGAGATGCACGAAGGATGAGCCGACCTTAGGTTAAATTAAAAAGATAAAAGACTTTAAAAGACACTAACGCGGTGAGATATGAGAGTGCGAAGTAGTGGAGAGGAAGGTACCCCGGATATCAGGGATATTCGGGTTGTGAATGCAATGGGGTAGGCTAGGGCGGTAAAACGCCATGATGCCTTGAGTACTATTCTGGGCGGAACGAAGTCCTTAAGTGGTAACCAGATGTGGTGGGGATTGGGTCCTAATGTCGTGGTAAGTTCTGCACCCGGAACCGGAATAGTGCTGTCACCCCTATGGCATTTCGAGAACAGTGAGAGGGACTGGAACGGGGCATCTTTATTGCCATTGTACCCGAGTTTTCTACAGTGAGCCTTAATTATATGAAATGAATTGATATGATATAAATGGATTTGAAATTGTACTCGAGTTTTCTACAGTTCTCCTGGCTTGGAGCCAATTGATGTTGAGACAGCTGTCGTGCCCACGTGGTAAAGGTCCTGTACTCCTGTTAGCTTCCGACTAGGCTGGGTGGATGACCGAGGAGATGTAGACGTGTGTGTCGATAGCAACGAAACGAGTACCTCGATGATATTATAAATTTTCCCCCAATCATCGATGGTTGTAAATCAATAAGACATGACAAGAAAAGTCTAAGAGTGATAAAAAGGTTTATGATGATGAGAAGTGAAATTTTATGGATGAATGAAGTTGAGTAAGGAATTGAGAAATAAGGAATGATTATGATGAGGATTGATAACAAGCTTGGCAGGATAATAATAATGATGATAAAGACAATGAAAGATAGTGATGACAATAATAATGATATGATTGATTGTTGTATTGCGTGTATGTTGTGTGTTGTATGCTTGTATGGTCTTGATATCTCGCCTACTGTAATCCCACACCGTCGACGATGCGTCGTTCGGATCGCTTACTCTCTCCTGTTCATTGGCATATTGGTACTGCTGGTATCTCAAGGGGCAGATGGAGCATTGTCTGGAGATCACCACATGGCGCCGTCAGGGAAGTGGTTGGAAGCCTACTCCCTATGGATGGGTATGGACTGGTTACACCCAGTTAGTAATTTCAGATCCGGAGCACAGACTGAGTGGAGCTAATTTGGAGCCGCATTTGGGACAAGTCACGTTGCGAGGATACAATAACCACGAAGAGAAGGTGCGGAACGAGACTCAGGAAGACTCCACCACTCCAGGTGGAATGAGGAATGGGGATTGACCAACGACGAGGAGGCGACGACAATGAAGGCATCATCTTCGGGGACAAAGAAAGGACGCAAAAAGAAAGGGAAACTTCATCCGGTTGTTTTTAGTAGAAAGCTTTAAGAGTAGTATGATTAGTTTAAGTTTGTTGTGTGTATTTTGAGTCAAGGATTACCAAGAAATGTGCCACTTATGTAATCAAGCTAAGCTTTTACATTCCGTATGGGGGTCTACTTTATTTTTGGAAAATCAAACAATGTAATCTTTTGGAACAGTCACAAATGTTTTTGATATAATGAAATAGGATGTCCTTGGAATCAAGACATTTTAAGAAAGATGAAAGTTTATGAAAGGAACTGTTTTAGTAACAACTCGGTTTTCAGCAAAAGAATTTTTAAATACACCAATGACTTCTCAAATACGTTTCAAAAAAAAAATATTTGGCCTCATTTTTGGTAACTTTAACAAATTGATCGAGGCCGTACCCGATCAAAATAAAAGGGGTTTATTCTGTAGTACTAGGAAGGTGATCCTAGGTCGTTTCCCAGCGAATATCGGTCTAGGCCAAGTATCAAACACGTAGTGTGCAGTAAAATGGGGGGGGGGGGGGGTTTGTGTGTGACAAATGTGAAGAACAAAACATAAACAAAATATAAAAACTAAGAAAATCAGAAACAAAAGCGGGCAAACCCCTTTGGCCACGTACACTACTCAATCCTAGCTCACTAAAGATCGATTCCTCTCCTCTCCTCTGTCCAACTCGTGAGACCTAAATACTAAGCGAAAATTCAGTTGTCACCCCAAAACCCGAACTTCTAATTAAGCATCAGAAACCAAAGCATGTGATTTTTATGACTTAGCATAAATTAAGCATTCACACTCATGGATTATCGCTAATAAATAGAACTAAGCGAACCATAAATAGAGATAAACCACGAAAACAGTAGAGAGAAATTGAAATAGCATTAAGAACAAGAGCTCATGAGTAAGTGATACAATACCATAGGGATTAACCCTTGAAGTTAGCCTTCCCTGGTCATCAATCAAGAAAAACGTGTAGAAAGGGGGAAGAACAAAACCCTAGCAGCCACCAAATGCTATGGAGAGCCAAGAGAGAAGTTCTAACCTAGAGAGAGAGAGTGAGAAATCTGAAATGGGAGTGTGGTCTAATGTTTACACGAATTTCCCTTCTTAAGGCACAAAATGGGCCTAAAACATGGGCCCAAATCCTAAGAAACACTATTCTGAAAATTACAACTAAAAAGGGACCTAAATGCAAATTACAATCTTCACTTCAATACTTCAATCTTCATTTCCAAAATTCCCATAGTGTCCTTGTGCCACAAATGACCTGAAAATAGAAATAGAATTAATTAGGCTAAATAATCCCAAATTAAACAATATTCAGAATATTAGTCCAATAAACTCTAAATCACAAAATCAAGCTAAACAATGTCAAATGGGCAACAAGTATCAATAATAAGAGTAAAATAATGCAAGGAATAATGGGAAATAAAATGCTCATCAAATACCCCCACACTTATCCTTTTGCACTCCTGGGCAAAACCAAAAGATAGGACTATGAAGATCAATATGCACCAAAGTGAATCATGCAACAAGATGACTACAACTAAGAAATGCAAACCTAAGAGATTACATACTTCACAATGAATTCTAGGAAATGCAAAGAAATGGGCAAACTCAAGCACACAAAACGGTTAAGGATCAAAGAGTCAAAGCATCCGTGAACATCATCCAATTACTTCAAGTATGCAAAGAAACCAATGACATCAAGAGGATAGTTACAAATATGATAGAAACTCACAAGGATCACTCAAAAGTGTTTACACTCAAGTGTTTGGGGTTAATCATTATTTACACTCAAGGCACATCATGAAAAACAAACACAACCATAAGCTTGACAAGCCTCTAACGTCAACTATCAACACACATGCACAAAATGATCAAAAGGTCTTTTAAGGGTTGTAATGGGGCCAAGGACAAGGTAGGATAAAAATATGGGAATGTAGCTAAAACCAAGGGTATAGAGGAGCAATGGGGAATAAGTAAAAAGTAAGCAAAATCCACCACAAAATCAACAACCACTAATTCCAATCCTCTTTGCCCAACAACCTTTTATTCACTTTTTTTTCTTTTTCTTTCTTTTTATTTTTTTATTTTTTTTGTATTTTTGTCTTCTATTTTTTTTTTGTTTTTGAGATATATACAAAAAGAAAAGAAGAAACAACACAAATGGCATGAAGATGAAGCCATAACTACAACAACCAAAGAGGCGAAACCAAGAACTCAACCAATTGAAGCATAGAGCACACTTCTTACCTAATACCCATTCCCAAAACAATTCCAAAGCTCCAAAATTCCCTAAGGTTAGTGTCGTGTCCTTCACCAAGATCAACCTTAAAGCTATGGAAGAGCTTTGAAGAATGATCTCAGCCAAGATGTTAATGTAGGAATCTTTAGGATTTCTGAATATCCAGTTGGGATAATCAGGATCTCCCTAGTCAACAATGTGTGTGCTAGTGTCAACATAGGGATGAGAAGTCATACCTTAGCCCCTATAGCCTGGTGGTTCTTATAGGGGATTACCTGTGTACTGTGGGCCGTCTTGATAAGGCTTCTAAAGAGGAAGAATTCAACTAGGATTTGTATAGGATACGATAAGATAATATCCATAAACCCTGTAAGTGATAAACTCTATCCAATGCTGTTTTATCTAACCAAGAGTCATGGGAATCTAGGAGTAGTTACGGCTAGATAAGGCTCTAAACGATAAGGATCAGATTGAGAATCCTGTGCTCGGCGGTAACCTCATCAGTGCGTACCCTACACATAACAACCCAGTTTGCTCGGTGTAAGTGTCCGACCGTTTACCCTGTTGTAGTATCATACCAATCGTAGCAATGAGGCTTCGGTCGGTCAACGCTCGGTTTACTACAAGTCCACTACATAAGCCCCCCAAGCTTGGTTGGGTGATTTGAGCCCTGCCGAGCTTCTGAGACGAACGGATCTTTTTCTGACTGAACTTTTGATGATTGAAAGAGAGGTCCGAGCATTTTTGCACCTTGATCAAGGCTGTCGTTTGATTGACCCCAGAGTGACCTTCCGCTTCTCCCTGTGCTTACACGTGTCCTTAACTTTATTGGAAAATGTAACGTTATGATTTCAAATCCATCAGAGGTGCCACGTACTCCATTTTCAACGCTAAACGAGCTTTTTCCGCCTTAGGCCCAAACCTTTTGAGATAGTGGAGGGAAGTTTTAGAAAGAATATCAAAGGGCGGTTTTCTCACTTACTCATTTCTTCAAGCATTTTTCGAACTCTCTTTCTTCTTGTTTCTTCATTTCTCTGAAACCTTTGACAAACAAAGCCAGAAACTTCCAAGGACGTTCTTGTTGCTTCGTTTCTCTTCAGCATTCCGAGTGCACTTCCCGGTGTTGACTTGATACTTCTTGGCTAGCAGGTACCGTACTCTTTCTTCTTCTGATTAATTTTCTTTTCTGAATGTTGTCTTGCATGTTCTTCTTTCAGTGATGTTTTGCATGTGATTGCTTTTGCTTTCTTACCGTGCTCATGTAGGATTTTGTTTTTCATGTATTTTTATCGGCCCTTTTTCTTTGATTTTCTGAAAAGATCGTTCATGGGTTTTTCATTTTTGGGTTTACTCATTTTTCAGGGTTTATTGAGTTTGTCCACTTTTCTGGGTCTTGTGGGTGCTATTTGTTTTTCTGGGTTTTGCGAGATTGTTCTGGGGTTTGTTTTCTGGGGTTTGTTTTCTGGGTTTAGTGAAAACCCCAAGTCCTTGCTGTTGCTGGTGTTGCTTGCTGGTGTTGCTGTGATCCCCCACTTGCTCTTCGCAATTCTTTATTTGCTTTACCACCTATTGAGTGATCGTTGTAGTATTTCTTAGGCTTGCTTTATACTTTTCTGCATTTAACTTCTTAGGGTTTGTATTGGAGCGTCATTTACCATGAGTGAGGAATCCGTAAACTCTGATGTGCCAAGAACATATAAAGAAGGGAAACCAGAAATTTGTGTTAAACCAATATCCGTGCATTTCCCTCAGACTTTGAGAGAGTTCAGGCAGGGTGTGATTCACTATAGGATCGCCGAGAGAGTAGAACAGCGGAAGTTAAGGAGGCAGCATAGAGGTATTAGACATTTCACCTGGTTTGGGGAAATTCTGCCCAGAAAGGGAGGTGTTTCCTAACCGATCGTAAGTATTTGATCAGACATAATCAAGTTTTTGTAGTTCTGACTCCAAATGTGCCCCCTTTTCCTCAGGTATGAAGAGGAAGTGTGTTACTAATCCTGACCTCTACCCACTTCCGACAGATTGGGCTGAGTATGATTGGGTGGATCGAGAGGTTCTTGGTACGCAATCTGAGCATACAACACAACGATCACTCGATCAAACTCGAGCCATAGTTTTGCCATGTCCAGGAGACGATACTGGGAATTTGTATTCCATTACTCCAGTGAGTGAGAATGAGAGAGTTTGTACAAAAATTCCGGGGTAGTAGTACATCTTTCTACTTTTATGAAGAAGTAATTACTCGGCTTGGGATAAGAATGCCTTTTACCGATTTTGAAATGGGCGTTCTGAATTTCTTAAGAGTGGCTCCTTCTCAACTTCATGCAAATGGTTGGGCGTTTGTGAAAGCATTTGAACAAGTCTGCTCGGCAATGAGTTGGAGTTGCAACCTTAATATCTTTTTCCACATTTTTGCTCCTCTGTGTAATTCCTTCGAGAAAGGTTCAGCAAAGAAACCCTGGGTTTCTCTGAAATCTCGTAGGGGATATGCTCTTTAACCGATCGATTTCTTCATACTCATCAGACTGGAAAGAACTTGCTGAGAATGAAAAGGATGTGTGTCGGGAGGTTGAAAGGTATTTGCATAAAGTTGGCATGATAGAGACGAGGGATATTGTGAACATCCCCTCTTCGGACGTTAAGACCGAGCTTGGTATAGTGCTTTATCTTTGCTTTTATATTTGTAATTTGATCAGCTCTAATGTCTCTTTGTTTCCTTTGCAGAAAAAATGGCTTATCGTAGGGCAGCTCTTGTTCAAGGCGGCAAGAAGAAGAAACAACTGCTACTTCCGGATCTTCGAGTCTTAGCACTCCAAGCCTGAGTGTTTCCACCCCTACTCCTTCTGCTTCGGCTCCTGAGGCTTCTCCTCACCAAGCCACAAACGTGGTTGTTGTTGCTTCTACTATTTCAGTGGCCCCCAGTGGTCAAGTTCAAGCTACTTCTCCTCTCCAACCTTTATTACGTCGCCGACGGCTAGATAAAGGGAAAGAGAAAGTTCCGGAGGGTGCCAACCCAAGAGCTGAGGGACCAAGTGTCTGAACTACTGCTACTCCTACTGATGTTGCTCCAACTTCTGCTGCGATCCCTCGGGAAACATCCATATGGGATCAACAGTTTGATGAGAGGTTTGGGAATTATATCTTATCTGAGGCTGACTGTTCTAAGTTTGGAAATTTGAGTGCTGAAGAATGGTCTCGTTGCTGAGGAAACCGCAATTGGTGGTTGGAGAGACTAAGGAACCCTAGGAATACACCTAGAAGGGGGGGTTGAATAGGTGTACAAGATACCTTGAAAGATTTTCGAACGAAACAAATCGAAACAATTAAAACAAATGATTTTTGCAAATTCTACAGCACTTAATCGATTAACCTGAAATTTAATCGATTAACCTGCAATTTAATCGAGTACCAACCGATTAAACCTGAAAGTTCAAAAGTCCTTAATCGATTAAACGAACACTTAATCGATTAAATCTATCAGAAACTGAAAAATCACTTTTCAATCGAATACGAAAATCAATCAATTCACATGCAAGATCAGAGATACAACGGAAATGATTAACACCTATATTCTTATTGATTAACCAAGTTATAAAAATGATTTTCCCTTTATCAATTTGAACAATTAAAGATTCAATTCAATCAATTATGAAAATCAATCTTTCTAGGTTTTCAACCAAGAACGCAATCAAATGACTTGAATATAAAGAGTAAGGGTTTAGAGATACGACACAGTGATTTATCCTGGTTCACTTTCATCCGCTTGAAAGCTACATCCAGTCCCCTCTTCAACCAAGAGAGATTCTTCACTATGAGGAATTAGAGTTCTCAAATTACAAGTGATTGCCTCACAAGACTTCCTTCTTGCTAGCCTACAAGAGATAATCGACACTCTTGCCTTGTAATCCTATTGATCTTCTCTCTAATCTAACATCTACCCCTTGTTGATAATCGACACAACAAGTCTTCAATTGCTTGATGATAATCCACACATCAAGGCTTCTCCTTGCTTGATTCACAACCAAGACTTCTTCTTCTTCAATGAACGTTGCTTGATGATAATAGACACACCAAGACTTCTTGTTTGTTGTAGTGGCTTGCCTTCTTGCAAAGATTACAACACAATAGAAAACACAAAACAATCCTATGAATCTCAATCAAGAGTTATGACAATTCACCATAAGAGATTCAAAGGTTCTTGATCAAAGAATATGAAAATATGAGAACTTTGATCTTTAGAAAATGAGAGAGAATAGAGTGGCTTGATTCTTTGTAAAACTTGTATGAAATGATTCTTATTTATCACAAATAATAGGAAAAGGTTTATATAGAATACCCAAAAGTTGTAGCACTTGAAAACTGATTTTGAGAAGTGAAAAACGTATTTTAAAAATCAGTTCAGCAGTACTTAATCGATTAAGTTGCAGACTACTCGAGTAGTACTCGATTAAGTTAGTCACTTAATCGATTAAGTTGGTACTGCACATGTTCAAAACTTGTTTTCTCAAAATCCAACCTTTCCTTTAAAACCTTTAAGCCACCTATTGATTCTAGGTTAAGTGAAAACTCAAATTATGATTAAATCATGACTTATGAATGAGATTCACTACCCCCTAAAGAAACTACCCAAATGAAAACCTATGAAGATTGAGAGGCAAAAGATAAAAGAAATACAAATACACTCAAACTTAGGTCTTCATGAGCTTGCTTTCTCTCTTCTTCATTTGATGTTTGTTGTTGCTTGTTGAGCTTGAAACTTGATCAACACTTGTAGCTTGTTCAAAAAACACTTTGTCATTATCAAAACATTCATCATGTTCATCATGGAACTAACAATCTCCCCCTTTTTGAAAATGACAACCCATGTTTTGAAATCGCTTGAAGTTGTTGATGCTTGAAACATTTGATGACTTCCCTCAATCAATGCTTTAACACTTGAATCCAATTGAGATAGAAACTTGATTCTCCCCCTATCTTCAACAACTTAGCTCAACCTACATAAAAACAACAAAACAACCTTTCTCCAAATATAATATCATATTTCTCCCATGTTTCAAAACATACCATTTCTCCCCCTTTGAGAAATGTTTCATTCAATTCAAAACATCATATTTCTCCCCCTTTGGCATTATCAAAAAGTAATATATACCAATTGAAATATAACATCTAAGCCAAGGTAAGAAATCAATGATCATTTCTTTACAACATTGATACCAATTGAACAAATACAATAGAGATATACTTTGAAATGTGATATCAATTGGTAAGAGAATATAACAATGAAATATAATACCAATTTAGAACTAAAAAGATCATAATATCACTTAACAAAGAAGATATCAATGTAAAGAAATATAACACCAAAGCATCATACTTTAATAAGATTTCAATTATATGATCATCATGCTTTAATCAACTCAATGATACCAATTGAATTAACTAAACATTTAGAAAAGTAATATCAATTGAGAAGATACCAATTGAGATAATATATCAATATCAAATATTACCACTTTGTAGGACATTCACTTGAGATGCAAGTGTGATACCAATTGAAGATGTGAATATAGACATTCATAGTTGAGACCAATTGAGAGCATGTGTCATTCATTTGCATCTTCAATCAAACCTACAAAACAATCAAGCTTTGCTTTTTGGTATCCAAATGGTTTTGGATCCATTTTTTTTAGTGTAGGGACTTTCACCCTTTTTCATCCAAACAAAATCTCCTTTAGGTATACCATGCACTTTAACATAACACACATTTGAAGTATGTCCATGAGTACCACAATAGAAACATGTTGGAGGATTTGAAAAATCAACTTTAGAAAAATCAACAACATTTCTATGAGATTTACTCTTAGCATTAGTATAACCCAAACCAAACTTGTTTGAATTTTCTCTTTGAAAATTTAACAATGTGCGCAATCTAATATCACAAATGGTGAAACTTGCAAGCTTATTTTTCAAAATAGCATTTTCATCCTTGAGCAACTTGCAACTCTCACAATCAACCACAATATTCACTCTACTAGCACAATCACAAGAAGAACTAGCATAGATAAGATCAAGAGTTTCATTTTCAAGATTAAGCTCATCAACTTGTTTTTGAAGATCTAAAATCTCTTTTTGATGTTTCAAAATGAGCTTCTTTCTTTCAATGTTTTTAAAAGCTAGTTTTTCAAGTTGTTCATACATTTCTTCATAAGCATTATGTAACAATTCATATTTAGAAGAAATTTCGGATTTAGATTCACTTACATTGCTATCCTCGCTTTGATAACTTGATTCATCATTTGAACTTTGTTCTTCATCATCTACTAGAGTTATCAAGTTGAGTCAAGCGGCTTCTTCATTATCCAATGAACTACTTGATGTGCTTTTCTTGTCATCTTCGTCACTATCCCAAACTATGTATGCTCTTTTAGATTTAGAATTTTTCTTGTCTTTCTCCTTTTTCTTGAGATATCTAGAGCATGAATACATGAGATGTCCGGGTTTTCCACATTCATGGCAAACTACACCTTCTTTTGAAGTTTTGGTCTTATAGTGTGGGGAATCCTTCTCTTTACTTTTGTCCTTGTTCAACCTTCCTTTTCTCCTTAGAAACTTGTCAAACTCTTTTAACAAAAGTTTCATGTCTTTTTTATCAACATCGGAATCGGAATCTTCACTATCATCATCATCAGAACTATCTTTCTTTTTATATGCACTTTTGACTCTAAGAGCAAGTCCTTTCCTTGATTTGTTCTTATCCGACTCTTCATTGATACTTAATCGTCCAAGCTCCATTTCATGTTCTTGAAGCTTTCCAAAAAGTGTTGCTAGATCCATAGCATCCAAATTTTTAGATTCAACAATAGCCGTTACTTTTGGTTGCCAATTCCTGTCTAAACATCTCAACACTTTGTTAGAAAGTTCACCTTGTAGAAAAGTTTTACCAAGAGCAAGTAAATGATTTATAATATGAGTAAAACGCTTTTGCATATCATTAATAGATTCATTTGGAAGCATAGTAAATAACTCATATTCACGCATCAAAGCATTCAATCTAGCTCTCCTAACCTCACTAGTTCCTTCATGAGTCACTTGTAAAGTGTCCCACATTTCCTTAGCACTAGAACATTGAGAAACTCTAAAGAACTCGTCATAGGATAAAGCGGAGGTAATGATATTCTTTGCTTTATAATCATATTGTACTTTCTTTCTATCATCATCCTTCCACTTATCCTCGGGGATCAATTGTTCTACACCTTCAACTAAACTAGAGGGGGTATGAGGACCTTTTTCAACTACTTTCCAAATTTCACTATCTATGGCTTGGATAAAGATTTTCATTCTAACTTTCCAATATGCATAGCCTTCTCCGGTAAACAATGGAGGACGACTTATTGAAGCACCTTCACCACCAAAGGGATTCATGAAACCCATTGCGATTTTCTTAAAGGATCTTTACGAAAAAGCTCTTATGCTCGTGTCTTTCGACCGAGCTCTGATACCAATTGAGGAAACCGCAATTGGTGGTTGGAGAGACTAAGGAACCCTAGGAATACACCTAGAAGGGGGGGTTGAATAGGTGTACAAGATACCTTGAAAGATTTTCGAACGAAACAAATCGAAACAATTAAAACAAATGATTTTTGCAAATTCTACAGCACTTAATCGATTAACCTGAAATTTAATCGATTAACCTGCAATTTAATCGAGTACCAATCGATTAAACCTGAAAGTTCAAGAGTCCTTAATCGATTAAACGAACACTTAATCAATTAAATCTATCAGAAACTGAAAAATCACTTTTCAATCGAATACGAAAATCAATCAATTCACATGCAAGATCAGAGATACAACGGAAATGATTAACACCTATATTCTTATTGATTAACCTAGTTATAAAAATGATTTTCCCTTTATCAATTTGAACAATTAAAGATTCAATTCAATCAATTATGAAAATCAATCTTTCTAGGTTTTCAACCAAGAACGCAATCAAATGACTTGAATATAAAGAGTAAGGGTTTAGAGATACGACACAGTGATTTATCCTGGTTCACTTTCATCCGCTTGAAAGCTACATCCAGTCCCCTCTTCAACCAAGAGAGATTCTTCACTATGAGGAATTAGAGTTCTCAAATTACAAGTGATTGCCTCACAAGATTTCCTTCTTGCTAGCCTACAAGAGATAACCGACACTCTTGCCTTGTAATCCTATTGATCTTCTCTCTAATCTAACCTCTACCCCTTGTTGATAATCGACACAAAAAGTCTTCAATTGCTTGATGATAATCCACACATCAAGGCTTCTCCTTGCTTGATTCACAACCAAGACTTCTTCTTCTTCAATGAACGTTGCTTGATGATAATCGACACACCAAGACTTCTTGTTTGTTGTAGTGGCTTGCCTTCTTGCAAAGATTACAACACAATAGAAAACACAAAACAATCCTATGAATCTCAATCAAGAGTTATGACAATTCACCATAAGAGATTCAAAGGTTCTTGATCAAAGAATATGAAAATATGAGAACTTTGACCTTTAGAAAATGAGAGAGAATAGAGTGGCTTGATTCTTTGTAAAACTTGTATGAAATGATTCTTATTTATCACAAATAATAGGAAAAGGTTTATATAGAATACCCAAAAGTTGTAGCACTTGAAAACTGATTTTGAGAAGTGAAAAACGTATTTTAAAAATCAGTTCAGCAGTACTTAATCGATTAAGTTGCAGACTACTCGAGTAGTACTCGATTAAGTTAGTCACTTAATCGATTAAGTTGGTACTGCACATGTTCAAAACTTGTTTTCTCAAAATCCAACCTTTCCTTTAAAACCTTTAAGCCACCTATTGATTCTAGGTTAAGTGAAAACTCAAATTATGATTAAATCATGACTTATGAATGAGATTCACTACCCTCTAAAGAAACTACCCAAATGAAAACCTATGAAGCTTGAGAGGCAAAAGATAAAAGAAATACAAATACACTCAAACTTAGGTCTTCATGTGCTTGCTTTCTCTCTTCTTCATTTGATGTTTATTGTTGCTTGTTGAGCTTGAAACTTGATCAACACTTGTAGCTTGTTCAAAAAACACTTTGTCATTATCAAAACATTCATCATGTTCATCATGGAACTAAAAATCTCCCCCTTTTTGAAAATGACAACCCATGTTTTGAAATCGCTTGAAGTTGTTGATGCTTGAAACATTTGATGACTTCCCTCAATCATTGCTTTAACACTTGAATCCAATTGAGATAGAAACTTGATTCTCCCCCTATCTTCAACAACTTAGCTCAACCTACATAAAAACAACAAAACAACCTTTCTCCAAATATAATATCATATTTCTCCCATGTTTCAAAACATACCATTTCTCCCCCTTTGAGAAATGTTTCATTCAATTCAAAACATCATATTTCTCCCCCTTTGGCATTATCAATAAGTAATATATACCAATTGAAATATAACATCTAAGCCAAGGTAAGAAATCAATGATCATTTCTTTACAACATTGATACCAATTGAACAAATACAATAGAGATATACTTTGAAATGTGATATCAATTGGTAAGAGAATATAACAATGAAATATAATACCAATTTAGAACTAAAAAGATCATAATATCACTTAACAAAGAAGATATCAATGTAAAGAAATATAACACCAAAGCATCATACTTTAATAAGATTTCAATTATATGATCATCATGCTTTAATCAACTCAATGATACCAATTGAATTAACTAAACATTTAGAAAAGTAATATCAATTGAGAAGATACCAATTGAGATAATATATCAATATCAAATATTACCACTTTGTAGGACATTCACTTGAGATGCAAGTGTGATACCAATTGAAGATGTGAATATAGACATTCATAGTTGAGACCAATTGAGAGCATGTGTCATTCATTTGCATCTTCAATCAAACCTACAAAACAATCAAGCTTTGCTTTTTGGTATCCAAATGGTTTTGGATCCATTTTTTTTAGTGTAGGGACTTTCACCCTTTTTCATCCAAACAAAATCTCCTTTAGGTATACCATGCACTTTAACATAACACACATTTGAAGTATGTCCATGAGTACCACAATAGAAACATGTTGGAGGATTTGAAAAATCAACTTTAGAAAAATCAACAACATTTCTATGAGATTTACTCTTAGCATTAGTATAACCCAAACCAAACTTGTTTGAATTTTCTCTTTGAAAATTTAACAATGTGCGCAATCTAATATCACAAATGGTGAAACTTGCAAGCTTATTTTTCAAAATAGCATTTTCATCCTTGAGCAACTTGCAACTCTCACAATCAACCACAATATTCACTCTACTAGCACAATCACAAGAAGAACTAGCATAGATAAGATCAAGAGTTTCATTTTCAAGATTAAGCTCATCAACTTGTTTTTGAAGATCTAAAATCTCTTTTTGATGTTTCAAAATGAGCTTCTTTCTTTCAATGTTTTTCAAAGCTAGTTTTTCAAGTTGTTCATACATTTCTTCATAAGCATTATGTAACAATTCATATTTAGAAGAAATTTCGGATTTAGATTCACTTACATTGCTATCCTCGCTTTGATAACTTGATTCATCATTTGAACTTTGTTCTTCATCATCTACTAGAGTTATCAAGTTGAGACAAGCGACTTCTTCATTATCCAATGAACTACTTGATGTGCTTTTCTTGTCATCTTCATCACTATCCCAAACTATGTATGCTCTTTTAGATTTAGAATTTTTCTTGTCTTTCTCCTTTTTCTTGAGATATCTAGAGCATGAATACATGAGATGTCCGGGTTTTCCACATTCATGGCAAACTACACCTTCTTTTGAAGTTTTGGTCTTATAGTGTGGGGAATCCTTCTCTTTACTTTTGTCCTTGTTCAACCTTCCTTTTCTCCTTAGAAACTTGTCAAACTCTTTTAACAAAAGTTTCATGTCTTTTTTATCAACATCGGAATCGGAATCTTCACTATCATCATCATCAGAACTATCTTTCTTTTTATATGCACTTTTGACTCTAAGAGCAAGTCCTTTCCTTGATTTGTTCTTATCCGACTCTTCATTGATACTTAATCGTCCAAGCTCCATTTCATGTTCTTGAAGCTTTCCAAAAAGTGTTGCTAGATCCATAGCATCCAAATTTTTAGATTCAACAATAGCCGTTACTTTTGGTTGCCAATTCCTGTCTAAACATCTCAACACTTTGTTAGAAAGTTCACCTTGTAGAAAAGTTTTACCAAGAGCAAGTAAATGATTTATAATATGAGTAAAACGCTTTTGCATATCATTAATAGATTCATTTGGAAGCATAGTAAATAACTCATATTCACGCATCAAAGCATTCAATCTAGCTCTCCTAACCTCACTAGTTCCTTCATGAGTCACTTGTAAAGTGTCCCACATTTCCTTAGCACTAGAACATTGAGAAACTCTAAAGAACTCGTCATAGGATAAAGCGGAGGTAATGATATTCTTTGCTTTATAATCATATTGTACTTTCTTTCTATCATCATCCTTCCACTTATCCTCGGGGATCAATTGTTCTACACCTTCAACTAAACTAGAGGGGGTATGAGGACCTTTTTCAACTACTTTCCAAATTTCACTATCTATGGCTTGGATAAAGATTTTCATTCTAACTTTCCAATATGCATAGCCTTCTCCGGTAAACAATGGAGGACGACTTATTGAAGCACCTTCACCACCAAAGGGATTCATGAAACCCATTGCGATTTTCTTAAAGGATCTTTACGAAAAAGCTCTTATGCTCGTGTCTTTCGACCGAGCTCTGATACCAATTGAGGAAACCGCAATTGGTGGTTGGAGAGACTAAGGAACCCTAGGAATACACCTAGAAGGGGGGGTTGAATAGGTGTACAAGATACCTTGAAAGATTTTCGAACGAAACAAATCGAAACAATTAAAACAAATGATTTTTGCAAATTCTACAGCACTTAATCGATTAACCTGAAATTTAATCGATTAACCTGCAATTTAATCGAGTACCAATCGATTAAACCTGAAAGTTCAAGAGTCCTTAATCGATTAAACGAACACTTAATCAATTAAATCTATCAGAAACTGAAAAATCACTTTTCAATCGAATACGAAAATCAATCAATTCACATGCAAGATCAGAGATACAACGGAAATGATTAACACCTATATTATTATTGATAACCTAGTTATAAAAATGATTTTCCCTTTATCAATTTGAACAATTAAAGATTCAATTCAATCAATTATGAAAATCAATCTTTCTAGGTTTTCAACCAAGAACGCAATCAAATGACTTGAATATAAAGAGTAAGGGTTTAGAGATACGACACAGTGATTTATCCTGGTTCACTTTCATCCGCTTGAAAGCTACATCCAGTCCCCTCTTTTCCTATCGGATCTCTTTTCTCCTCCCCCCGCAAAACCTCTCGCTATGGTGTTGATTCTAAGGTTTTGCGGGGATTGGTCTGTGGTTACTTCTACCATGGCTACTCTCTGTAGATCGGATGGTTGCTGATTGGTGTTATGGTTGGTTTCTCTGGTTGGAGGTCGGATGTTTCTGTCCGGAGAGGGGGTCCTTCTTCGAGCATGTCGGTTGAGTGCCTCCCTGACATACTGTTGTAATTTCCCATCTCTTATCAGTTGCTCGATGACATCCCTTAGCCAGGTGCACTCGTCTGTAGTATGCCCGTATCCCCCATGATACGAGCAAAACATGGAACGGTCTTGGCGCTGACTTCTTTTTAAGGGGGGAGGTCTCTCTACCATTCGAAGGTCGGTTTGCATTGTTTCTTGCAGTATCTGACTTCTTGGGACCGTGAGAGGAGTGTACTGCTCGAATTTTGCTCGGGGAACGCCGAACCTTCTGTCCCCTCTGGGTCCTCTTCTTTGTTCCTCCCTTCTGTCATCTCTTCTTGGTTTTCCCTGAGAGGAAGGTTCCCCTCGCTCACCTCTTTCTCTGTTCTTCTGCCATTTGCTGAATTCCTCCAAATTTATGAATTTGGTGGAACGATGTCTTAACTCCGCCATATCCCTCGGCGGTTTTCCCACTAGTGAGTTTTTGAAGTCTCCATTCCGAAGTCCCTGAGTGAAAAGGAAGACTGCGAAGCTCGGTTCAAGGTTTGGAACATATCCTGCCTCTGAATGGAAACGGGATAGATACTCTCTCAAGGGTTCTTCGGGTTGTTGCATGACACCTGCTAGTGCGTGGTCGGACTTTGGCTGGACGCCGCTAGCAGTGTATCTGTTCAGGAAAACTCTCTTCATTTCTGCCCACGAGTTAACAGAGTTCCTAGGCAGGGCTGAGTACCACCTCAAAACGGGTGGTTGCAGAGTCATAGAAAAGGCTCGACACTTCATTAGGTCTCCTCCATCATAAAAGTTCATAGCACCTTCAAAAGATAAAATGTGTTCCAAGGGGTCGGTTAACCCGTTATACTTCGCCACACTGGTGGGGCCGAGGAATGCAGAGGGTGTCTCATAAGCCATGATTCGCGGAGTAAAGGGGTGGCCAGGGTGAGCGCTGTCGTCGGTCTCATAACTGGCTGCAAGGGCTGGATTTATTGGAGGTGGTGGAGGAAGGGCAATGGGGCCTTGAGGATCCTGGGTTGGTATGGTTACCGGGGTTGTTTCTACTGCCCATGCAGCAACCGCCTGCATGTGGATCTGCTAGAGCTCTGCTATGGCCCTTCCCTGCTGCTCCAACATTTGGGCTTGTTGTTTAATTATTTCTTCAAGCTGGGTTTCCCTTCGGCCTTGGGAGTGTCCCCTTTCTTCTCCGGAGACACGGGCATCGATGGAGCGGCCGGAGCCGTGGTTTGGTACACGATTGGGGGGGTTGGGTTTTGTTTGTCTATAGTGAACGGGGTATGGACCATTGTGAGTTCGGGCTGGTACTGAGTGGTGGCTGCGGGATGGGATTTCAAGTCTTACCGATGGCATGCTTTGGTGGGGAGGATTTCTTCCTTCCAGATCTCTTCCATTGTCAGCACTGCCTTCTTCCAGTCTCTGGCGGTTCCTTCCGGCCTGGTGGTTTGCGCCGCGCGAGCTATTTGCGGCATTTCCACATGGGTTTACCATTTTTGAGTGGGGATAACAGTTTATCAGATTCCCACAGACGGCGCCAATGTCGTGTCTAGGACACCGTGTATCAGATATACCCCTAGCTCAAAGGTATAGAGAGACCCAAGAACTAGTGGATGGACTGATGTTAGTATATGATTGCTTAGGTATGCTAGAGGTCCAGTTGGGACAACTAGGGTTTCCCTAATCACAGTGTGTGCAAATGTGCAATTAGGGAGAGAGAGAACGTACCAGAGCCCCTTGCTGGAGACAGCTATTTATAGGGGTGGCATTGTACCTTGTGGGCCTGTACGGAGGTCTAGCAAGGCTGCTAACGTGTCCCATTTAGGATAAGGGATAAGTCATTCATCCTTATCCTGTAGTGGAGAATCTTATCCCTGTTGGCAAGTTAGGCTCACGCGCCCCTAGCTCGGACTCCTTGGGGGGTAAGCCCCATGTGGTCGGTCCTGAGGCGCCAGGATGGGTCCTAGGACAAGCGCTCGGCTTGGGTAGGCGTGACCTATCAGATAGGATAATCTGGTCGGCCGAGTATGCTAAGGGTAGACCGAGGGTCGGTCTACCACAGCGTGTATGCTGTGTGTTGTATGCTTGTATGGTCTTGATATCTCGCCTACTCTAATCCCACACCGTCGACGATGCGTCGTTTGGATCGCTTACTCTCTCCTGTTCGTTGGCATATTGGTACTGCTGGTATCTCAACGGGCAGATGGAGCATTGTCTGGAGATCACCACATGGCGCCATCAGGGAAGTGGTTGGAAGCCTACTCCTTATGGATGGGTATGGACTGGTTACACCCAGTTAGTAATTTCAGATCCGGAGCACAGACTGAGTGGAGCTAATTTGGAGCCGCATTTGGGACAAGTCACGTTGCGAGGATACAATAGCCACGAAGAGAAGGTGCGGAACGAGACTCGGGAAGACTCCACCACTCCAGGTGGAATGAGGAATGGGGATTGACCAATGACGAGGAGGCGGCGACAATGAAGGCATCATCTTCGGGGACAAAGAAAGGACGCAAAAAGAAAGGGAAACTTCATCCGGTTGTTTTTAGTAGAAAGCTTTAAGAGTAGTATGATTAGTTTAAGTTTGTTGTGTGTATTTTGAATCAAGGATTACCAAGCAATGTGCCACTTATGTAATCAAGCTAAGCTTTTACATTCCGTATGGGGGTTTACTTTATTTTTGAAAAATCAAACAATGTAATCTTTTGGAACAGTCACAAATGTTTTTGATATAATGAAATAGGATGTCCTTGGAATCAAGACATTTTAAGAAAGATGATAGTTTATGAAAGGAACTGTTTTAGTAACAACTCGATTTTCAGCAAAAGAATTTTTAAATACACCAATGACTTCTCAAATACGTTTCAAAAAAAAAATTGGCCTCATTTTTGGTAACTTTAACAAATAAAAGTTAATTATTTTGGATTACGAAAATCGGGCTGTTACACTTAGAGTTAATGTGTTTGGAAGGAAATGAAAAATGAAGGAGATGAAATGAATGGAAATGAAGGGAAATGAACTAATGGCTAGGCTATATATAAGCAACTCGTGGACTCCCTTTTTTGTCCTTGGCTTGGTTTCGGTTTGCACACAAATGGGAGGGGCAATTTTGGCACTTCAATAAATTGCATGGGTGGATTTTATCAAAGGGACAATGAGGAGGGATTTAAGGGTTTAGGTCACTTCATGCCTAATTTAGTCTACTACTTAAGTTTTTCTATCACTTAATTTCCTTTTGGTTCTAATCTACCTCATATGCTTCTTATCTTAAAAATTGAAATCCTAAACTTACATATATGCACACATATACACGTATCACACACATATGCATACACACATTATCTTTTTATTTCTTAATCATATTTACTTTAGAACAATATAATCACCAATTCTCATAATAATACAAATATCTTTAAGGAATCGTATTAACACAATTATTTTTATGCATCATACATCAAACACACATCAAACCAACACATATACTCATACATGCATAGGAAACAAATCTCTTCCTCATAAAATAACTCTTGTTTAGAAATCACAATTTCTTTAAAGTATAAAAATATTAAACACACAATCATTCCCAAGATTCAATTTCTAAAGCTCATAATATCATTTCATGAAAACCATTCCCTTAAAAAAAATCATTTACCACTTTGAAATCATGAAATGAGAAATTCATTTAAGAAAATATTCTTTTAAAAACACTTTCTCAAAAATAAATCTCTTTGGTACTTAAAACGATACGAGGAATTTGCGGGTCGTCACATATTATGTTTCCGCAAACTCTGATTTTATTAGTCAAATTCATTATTAATCAAATTTTTGTAAAAGGAATTTTCAAATGAAGGGAAAATTTTTATTTTCAGATCTTTTTCCAACAATGACAAGTCCAAGTAATCATAAACTTATTACTTTTCTTATAAAGTAAGATGATAGACAAGGAGTGTTACACTTATAACCTTTGATACACACGAGAGATACACACAGTGAGGTTGAGAGTGTTCACTAGTTCCTGGTTCTTTGATAGATTGTGGTTTTAACCAGTTGTCGATTTAATTTATTGCTTGTGAAGAAAAGTGTATGAGTCATGAGTCTGGAGTCTTAGATTAGGTGTTTGCATATTAATTTAGAAATAGGTCCCGTGTTTTAGAGTTTTTATTTTACTTTATCCTGGGACATGCAAAATTGTAAGTTTGGGGGAGGAATTGGCCCCACATGAGACTTTAATTCCTCAATTGAAGTTTAATTTAGAAATAGGTCCTGTGTTTTAGAATTTTTATTTTATTTTTGCCTGGGACATGCAAAATACTAAGTTTGGGGGAGTGATTTGGATCCAATATATGATGTTTTGAGCATGAATTAGACTCCCTTTTACTATGGATTTGGCTTGTTTCACAAGAATCGCTACAAAACCATGGCCGAGAAACACTACAAAAACCGATTACCTCGGCAGGAAAATTTGAGAAAACTTAATTTTAATTGAATTTTCCTCCAACAAGCCTTCTAATAATCAAACATTGAGCTTATCATTTATTTAACACATAATTATAATAATTACAATATTATAATTATTCGGAAGACGAAATTAGAGGTGTTACACTACTCCCCCGCTTAAAAGGAATTTCGTCCCCGAAATTCTATTTTACAAAAACAGTTCGGGATAATCCCTATGCATTTGGTTTTCTAGTTCCCAAGTTGCTTCAAACACATCTCCGCTCTGCCATACAACTTTAACTAACGTAATCTCTTTCCCTCTCAGCTGTTTTATCCATCTATCCTCAATCCGGACGGGTCCTACTTTAAAGGTTAAATTCTCTTGCAAAGCTAAATCGTCAGGAAAAATTTGAAGAACTGTGGTTGGATTAAGCACATACTTTTTCAGTTGAGAAACATGAAAAACATGCTGCAAATTTTCCATGGATGGTGGTAGGGCTATCTGGTAAGCTACAGGTCCAACTCGTTTGAGGATTTGGTATGGACCAATGAACTTAGGTGAAAGCTTTCGAGGTTTTATGGCTCTACTCACTCCTCTCATAGGCACAATCCTAAGAAACACATGGTCGCCCTCCACAAGTCCAAAGGTATTCTTCTTTGATCCGCATAACTTTTTTGATGCCTTTGTGCTATCTTCATCTTCTCCTGAATCATCTGAATCTTTTCGGTGGTTTGCTGTACAATCTCTGGACCAAAATGCAGGTTCTCCCCCACTTGAAACCAACATAGCGGGGTTTGACACTTTCTTCCATATAAAGCTTCGAATGGTGCCATACCAATACTTGTATGATAATTGTTGTTATAAGAGAATTCAGCGAGTGGTAACATTTGATCCCAACTTCCTTGTTCCTCAAGCACACAAGCCCTTAAAATGTCCTCCAAGGACTGAATGGTTCTTTCTCTCTGTCCATCGGTCTGAGGATGATACGCCGAACTCATCTTTAATCTTGTTCCCAAATCTCGACGTAGACTGTTCAAAAATCTAGACGTAAATCTCGGATCTCGATCAGAAATGATGTTTGAAGGTACTCCGTGCAACCGAATTACCTCCTTAATGTATAACTGAGTTTCTCTAAGGAGTAACGCATATTCACGGGAATGAAATGCACTGCCTTTGTTAACCGATCAACAATCACCCAAATCGCATCATGATTCGCCATTGTTCTTGGTAATCCAATCACAAAATCCAT
This sequence comes from Crotalaria pallida, assembly GCA_037953625.1. NCBI lineage: Eukaryota > Viridiplantae > Streptophyta > Magnoliopsida > Fabales > Fabaceae > Crotalaria > Crotalaria pallida. The sequence goes on from CM075649.1 coordinate 86,968,454, forward strand.
AGAGATACTATCCCACTTCCATTGTGGAATGTCCATAGATTGCAACTTCCCTCCGGGCTTTTGATGTTCTGCCTTAACCTTTTGACATACAAAACACGACGCCACATACTCTACCACATCCCTTTTTAAACCCGGCGAACAAAACATCTTTTTCAAGTCTCGATACATCTTAGTCGATCCAGGATGGAGACTCATTTGGCTCTTATGCGCTTCATCCAAGATCAGCCTTCTCACTTCTAAATCTCTTGGTATGCAGATTCTTGTTTTGAAACGAAGAATCCCATCTGTTCCCATGCAAAAATCAGGTTTTCTTCCTTTTGTCATCAGTCTCCTTTTCTTTATCAATTCCTCATCTCCTTGTTGCAACTCTCGAATTCGAGTCATGAATTCATTTGAGATTTGCAACATTCCCATCTTGATACTTGCAGGTTCCACTTGCATTATTAAGCTGAAATCTCAGAATTCTTCAATCAAGGAAGCTTCCTTCATCATCATTAAGCTTACATGAATCGCCTTTCGACTCAAGGCGTCTACTACAATATTAGCCTTACCAGGATAGTATCGAAGTTCAAAATCATAATCTTTTAAAAGCTCCATCCACCGACGTTATCTCATATTTAACTCCTTTTGATCAAACAAATACTTCAAACTCTTATGGTCACTAAACACTCTGAACGTAGTGCCATAGAGATGATGCCTCCAAATCTTTAAAGCAAAAACTATTGCAGCAAGTTCCAGATCATGAGTGGGATAATTCACCTCATGAGTCTTCAATTGACGAGATGCATATGCCACAAATTTTCCTTCTTGCATTAATACACTGTCGAGCCCTTGCTTCGAAGCATCACAATACACCTCATACTCCTTGTGAGGATCTGGTAGGATTAACACAGGTGATGATGTTAATCTCTCCTTCAACTCCTGGAAACTCCTTTCACACCTCTCATCAAAAATGAAAGGCTGATCCTTTCGAGTTAACTTCGGGAGGCAGGACGATTCTAGAGAATCCTTCGATGAATCTCCGATAATAGCCAGCCAGTCCTAAGAAACTTCGAATCTCAGTAACTGACTTAGGCTGATCCCATTATAGAACTGAATCTGCTTTAGCTGGGTCTACTGCTATACCTCCTTCTGATAACACATGACCCAAAAATTTAACTTCCTTTATCCAAAACTCACACTTGGAGAGTTTGGCATAAAGCTGCTTCTCCTTTAAAATCTTCAATACAATCTGGAGATGTTCAACATGCTCTTCCATATTTTTAGAATATATCAGCATATCATCAATAAATACCACCACAAATGAATCCAGATATGGTCAGAATATCCAGTTCATGTAATCCATGAAAATAGCTGGCGTATTCGTCAATCCGAATGACATTACTACATACTCATAATGTCCATATCTTGATCAAAATGCGGTCTTGGGAATATCTTCTTCTTTAATCATGATTTGGTGATATCATGACTTCAGATCAATCTTTGAGAACACAGAAGCTCCTTGGACTTGATCTATAAGATCATCAATCCTTGTTAAAGGATATTTGTTCTTAATACTGAATTTGTTTAATTGCCCATAGTCTACACACATCCTTAGGCTTTCGTCCTTCTTCTTAACAAATAAAACTGGGGCACCCCACGGGGATACACTTGGCCTTATGAGTTGCTTCTGTAATAACGCCTCTATCTGCTTTTTCAACTCAACCATTTCCGGTGGTGTCATTCTATAAGGAGCAATAGAAATGGGACCAAATCCCGGAATCAGTTCAATCCCAACTCAATTCCCTATTTGGTGGCAATCCTCATCTCTTTAGAAAATACTTCAGGAAAATCTCGAACAACAGGAATCTCCTCAACAGAATTCTCCTCCTCTTCGGTTCCAATGGTGGAGAATAGACATATATACTTTTCAGGAATAGGGTTTTTATACAGGATTGTCTTTTTGTCGCAATTGATGATCACTTGGTTGCTAATCATCCAATCAATTCCCAAGATCATATCTAGTTGTGATAAGGGTAGACAAATCATATCTACTCGAGAAATTCGATCTAATACCTTAACCCTACAGTTAAGGCACACCTTTGAAGCAAGCACATGAGGATTGGTTGGGGTTTCTACCCTAAGGCAATAGGGTGAATCAGACACAGACAACTTTAAGCGATTTACACATTCAAAAGAAATGAATGAATGAGTAGCTCCTGAATCAAACAAAATCTTACAAGGTTGGTCATTGAGCAGGTAATTACTTTGCATGAGTTCAGGAGTTTGACTTGCCTCAACACCACTGAGAGTGAACACCCTCCCTTGAACCATTGGCTTACTAGTGGGTCCTCTCGGATTGTTCTTGGGTTGTTCCATGCAATCACTGGAGAAATGGTCTAGCTTTCCACAATTGAAGCATACACTTGAGTTCCAAAAAAACTTCCCAAAATGAGAACGCCTACACTTCTCACAGTAAGGAGCATCATTGCGACCATCTTGCCTTTTCCTTTGTTCCAGTGGGAAGAAGGACCTTTGTGATGATAGTCATGTCCCTTCTGCCTTTGCAGTCCATATCCCTTTTGATCCTTCTTTCCTTCCAAAACATGTAGAACCTCAACCTTCTTGTCATCCTCATACATCCTACACATGTCCACCAGGGTACGAAAATTCTGGATTCTTTGGTAATTGAAGACCGATTTTAGCTCCGGCCTTAGTCCTCCTTCAAACTTGATGCATTTACTCCTTTCATCAGGGTTGTGCATGTAGTATGGGAATACCTCATCAGCTCCTCAAACTATGCAGTGTATTCTCCCACACTCATGTCTCCTTGTTTCAGTTGTAGGAATTCCACTTCCTTCTTCCTTCATAGATCCTATGGAAAATACTTATTTAGAAACCTCTCCATAAACACAGCCCAGGTCACCGCCCTTCCTTCCAAGGCTAGGATTTGAGCAGTGCGGCCCCACCAATGTTCAGCCTCTCGTTCCAGCATGTAGATAGCATAGGCTACCTTCTGAGCATCAGTGCAATCCAGGGTTCTAAATATCGTATCCATTCCCATAATCCACTTATTAGCCTCCTCAGGCTTAAACCCTCCTTCAAACTTTACAGGATTGCAACTTCGAAAACCAGCTAGAGTTCTTGCCTCAGCAGCTGCGACATTAACTTGCAGCTGGTTGACTTGTTGTTGATGATGCTGCTGCATATTCTCTAATACAGCGGTAATTCTTTCCAACATAGCATCGGTATGGGTTCGGGCTCTCGACGCCATAGTAGACCTGCACTATGGACTTGGATTACACGCTAGGTCTATAGGGAATTACTCACATCACTATCTAGCTTAGGTCATGCACACAACACTATTTACATATATATACTCATATATTTACCCCTATTTATAACATGCCTTAAAGAGTGGCATAAAGACACTCAATATACGAAAATACTCTGCATAGAGTTGACCTTCAGGCTGGAGGATGCTTCCGAGGATCATAAATTAGGACCATTTGCTCTGATACCACAAATTGTCACACACTCCACGTTCTTATATACAAATAAGATTAGTAAAACAGTTTTATTATATGGACTTGGTTTTAAAATAAATCTAGTTCGGATTTCTCAAAAAATTGGATCTTGATAATACTAGATCATAAAATTCCCATCAAGATTGAGTTAACGTTTGTTTTACCTAGAAAATATTTTGAGAGATTAAGCAAGTCATTAAAAGGCCACGTTAACTCGATCTTTGTAAAAAGATTAGTTTTCTTTCGATCCAAATCAGAGTAAACGGTAATTGGAACTAACAGTACTCTTGAATCGTTAGACTCATAAAAGCATACATATTTATATACTTATATTTACATATGGGAAGTAGCTCAAGAGTACAAGATAAAAGTTTCATAAAAGATAAGTTCCGGCTATAGGCCGAGTAAAAGTGCATAAGTAAGAAAAGTAGACCATCAGTACAAACCCTCTCTCACACTATATACAAAATATAATGCAAATCAAAATAAAGAGAGTTTTAGAGATAGTCCGGTGATCCTCCACAAAAGCCAAAAAGTCCTCCTCCATCAAACCTTCAGATCCAAGCTCTAGCAGTAGCAAAAACATGTCTCTCGTCCCCATCCACTACCTCATGCATTATCCGGTGGATCCCCAACTCCCCACTGGCTGCCAGTCGAATGCTTGGCAGGGTCCTCCTCGGCCTCATCCGACCCCTCCTCGGGATCCTCCACTTTCTCGTCCGATTGGGTCAATGCCTCTCCACCGGGCACTGGGTCGACCAGGGGAGACCCATGTATAGGACTAATCGAACGAGGGAAAGGAGTATCCTCTCTAACAACACGAGAGGCAGCGGGATGAGATCGGGTGGCAGCTCAAAATCGAAAACTATGAAAGCACCGAGCAAGTCTCTGTGGGGGTGGTCCGTGATAAGTGTAAAAAGGGGGAACGTGCATGGTGTAGACGATTGAGACTCGAAACCTACGAGGATTGAAACAAACCAGAGGATGAGGGTGATAAATTGTCACCTCGACCTCCACCTCATACGTGGCTCGATGGTCCTCGTAGTACCACACTCCATTAGGGAGTGGGTGCAACTTGATGCAGACCAGGTAATACGCCATCATCTACGAGGGCACGAGGGTAAGCAAATACAATTTACATAATCAAATAAGAGTAACAGGAATTTAAACATTTACATCACCATCCGACATACAACATGCTTATGAAAATGATCAACCCAATTTCATAATTACATTATTTAATTATGGTGGCATGATTCATTCTTTCTATCTCTCAATCCCTGAGAATCTCCAGCTATCACTCAAGCTGACGTCCATCCCTGACAACCCGTATATGTTCTCATAACGTATAGAGAACATGCTCGGAATAATCAATAATGCCACTACCAAAGTGTGCGTCTCGTCACCAAGACGTAGCAACATTTCACAATACTGCCCACATTACCAAAATGTGTCATCAAGCAAGTCGCGCGACATTGCTTGTCTCATCACCAAGACGGAGAACCCACGTTCCAGCAACCAATACCGGCCATATTACCAAAATATGGCAACAAGCGAGTCGCAGTCCAAATTTGGTACTCCCAGAGTACCCTCCTCATGTTCCACTGATGAGCATTTTATTTCCCATTATTCCTTGCATTATTTTACTCTTATTATTGATACTTGTTGCCCATTTGACATTGTTTAGCTTGATTTTGTGATTTAGAGTTTATTGGACTAATATTCTGAATATTGTTTAATTTGGGATTATTTAGCCTAATTAATTCTATTTCTATTTTCAGGTCATTTGTGGCACAAGGACACTATGGGCATTTTGGAAATGAAGATTGAATTATTGAAGTGAAGATTGTAATTTGCATTTAGGTCCCTTTTTAGTTGTAATTTTCAGAATAGTGTTTCTTAGGATTTGGGCCCATGTTTTAGGCCCATTTTGTGTCTTAAGAAGGGAAATTCGTGTAAACATTAGACACACTCCCATTTCAGATTTCTCACTCTCTCTCTAGGTTAGAACTTCTCTCTTGGCTCTCCATAGCAATTGGTGGCTGCTAGGGTTTTGTTCTTCCCCCTTTCTACACGTTTTTCTTGATTTATGACCATGGAAGGCTAACTTCAAGGGTTAATCCCTTTGGTATTGTATCAGTTACTCATGAGCTCTTGTTCTTAATGCTATTTCAATTTCTCTCTACTATTTTCGTGGTTTATCTCTATTTATGGTTCGCTTAGTTCTATTTATTAGCGATAATCCATGAGTGTCAATGCTTAATTTATGCTAACTCGTAAAAATCCCATGCTTTGGTTTCTGATGCTTAATTAGAAGCTAGGGTTTTGGGGTGAGAACTGAATTTTCGCTTAGTATTTAGGTCTCACGAGTTGGACAGAGGGGAGGAGAGGAATCGATCTTTAGTGAGCTAGGATTGAGTAGTGTGCATAGCCAAAGGGGTTTGCCCGCTTTTGATTCTGATTTTGTTAGTTTTAATATTCTGTTTATGTTTTGTTCTTCACAATTGTTACACACAAAACCCCCACCCATTTTACTGCACACTACGTGTTTGATACTTGGCCTAGACCGATATTCGTTGGGAAACGACCTAGGATCACCTTCCTAGTACTACAGAATTAAACCCCTTTTATTTTGATCGGGTACGGCCTCGATCAAAATTTGGCGCCGTTGCCGGGGATTATCGGTTCTTGCCAAAGATCATACAGTAGTTAGTTAGATTAGTTAGGGTAGTTAGTGTGTGAATAAGCATTCTGATAACTGATTGAAAGTTGCCCTGTTTGCTGTTCTGCATAACTATTGCTATTTTAGTGATTCTGTGAGTGCCATTCAACATAGCTGCGGGTGGAATTTTTGCACGAAAATTGGTATCCACACTTGTTTCATGATATATTAGTATGTTGATGCATCACAGACACTCAGATAGGCACTGGTTGTGAGTTCCAGAAAAATTTTCCAAGTTTCAGCAGCACTTACTATAAATAGGCGTAACTTTTGACCAGTAACTCGGAATTTGACGAATTTTATATCAAATCGAAGGGAATTTTCTGAATAATCTGATTTTTACGACTTTGTAATAATACTCCTTCGTTTGGATCAAGAAAGTTCCTGTTTACTATTTCTTTTTTATTTTACAAGTTCTATTTTCTTAGTTTTTGGTCACTGTTTTAATTATTTGACTTGGTTCCCTTTTGAATTTTGTCCTCAAACTTTCTGTGATATGTTTTCATGATTTTAGGGTGCTGAAAAAAATAAATAAAAAATTTTAAAAAAATAAAAAATTTTGTTGCCGATTTTGGTCATGCGTATCTGTTACAGTATGCTATGGTTGATGCTGTTCTGTTCAGTACATGACTAGGGGCAACCCAAGTTATTTGCATCCTTACAACCCTGAAATTGATAGAACTTATCACAAATTCGTTAGACAAAATAGGAATCAGTCATTAGATAGTGAGTCAGAGTCATCTTATAGTCCTAATTCTGATTCTGTTTCTGTTTCTTCTATTCCTTCTGCTTCTGTTCAATCTGATTTTGTACATTGTGATAACATGGCTCAACCCCCAACAAGGGAAAGGACACTTAGGGAGCTGGCTGCACCTGACTTCACTATTGAAGACTCGTGTATCCGGTATCCTAATGAGGATGTTCCTTTTGAGCTTAGAACAGGACTAATCCATTTGTTGCCCAAGTTTCATGGTCTTGCAGGTGAGGATCCTCATAGGCATCTCAAGAAATTCCACATAGTGTGCACCACAATGAAACCTCATGATGTGCAAGAGGATCATGTCTGTCTCAGAACATTCCCACATTCTTTAGAGGGTTTGGCCTAGGATTGGTAATCTGACTTGGCCCCTGGTTCCATCACAAGCTGGGATGACTTGAAGAGGGCATTTCTGGAAAAATTCTTCCCTGCAAATAGGACCACTGCAATCAGAAAGGAAATATCTGGTATTAGGCAACAACATGGAGAGAGTCTCTATGAATATTGGGAGAGATTCAAGAGGTTGTGTGCTTCCTGCCCCCACCATCAGATCGCAGAGCAGCTGCTTATTCAATATTTCTATGAAGGTCTCAACTTTATGAAGAGGAACATGGTAGATGCTGCAAGTGGTGGTACATTGGGAGATATGACACCCTTACAAGCCAGGAGCAAAATTGAGAATATGGCTTCCAACTGTCAGCAATTCCATGCAAGAAGCAACAATGATGCAATAGTTGTGAGGGATGTAAATGATGTTGGTGCAGACTCGGGCAAGGTTGAGAAGCTTGAGCAGAAAATTGATTCTCTTACAACATTGGTCACACAATTGGCTGTCAATCAGAAAAAGATGGTACTTCCTGCTAGAGTGTGTGGCATATGCACATCCATTGAGCACCCCACAGATGCATGCCCTTCCCTTCAGCAGCAACAACCGATGACCAGTGGTGACCAACCCGAGGCCTATGCAGCAAACATATACAACAATAGAGGCCCACAACAGCACAATCATGACCTCTCTTCCAATAGATACAACCCTGGATGAAGGAACCATCCTAACCTGAAGTGGTCTGATCAACAACAGCAACCTTCTCCTAATGTTCCATTTCAGAACACCGCTGGACCGAGTAGACCACCATATGTACCTCCTCCAATCCAACAGCAAAGGCAACAACAATAGCAGCAAGTGGTTCATCCTGCACCATCAGCCCCTCCATCCAACCAACCTACCTTGGAGGAGTTGGTGAGGCAAATGACCATGCAGAATCTCCAATTTCAACAAGAAACTAGAGCATCCATTCAGAGACAAGAGGCATCCATTCAGACTTTGACAAATCAGATGGGTCAAATGGCAACTTCTCTCAACAACTTGCAATCTGAAAATTCTGACAAGTTGCCTTCCCAAACAGTGATCAACCCTCAGAATCAGAATGTGAGTGCCATCAACCTGAGGTCAGGAAAGCAGATTGTCACACCCACACCACAACCTCACCTCAACAATGATGCTCTAGCTTCCTCTAAAGGGAAGAGCCAAGTGGTAGATGAAGGCGAGCAAGCTAGCACCAAAGAGAATCATCCAACTCAACCTTCCTCGACTTCAACCACAAGCCCTGCTGTTGTCCTGCAACCTCCTCCCGTTCCTCTTCCATTCCCACCAAGAGTGCCTCAAAACAAAAGGGTGGAAGAAGTGGACAAGGACATTCTTGACACATTCAGGAAGGTGGAAGTCAACATACCCCTTCTTGATGCAATAAAACAGATTCCAAGGTATGAGAAGTTCCTTAAGGAGTTGTGCACTCATAAGAGAAGACTCATGGGCAATGAGAGGATAAGCATGGGAAGGAATGTCTCCGCTCTCATAGGTAAACCTATCCCTCACATTCCTGAAAAATGTAAGGATCCTGGAACTTTCTCTATACCTTGCATCATAGGTAATGTTAAGTTTGAAAATGCTATGCTAGATTTAGGAGCATCCATAAATGTCATGCCTATGTCTGTTTTTAAGTCTCTTTCTCTTGGACCTCTTCAACCTACTGGTGTGGTGATTCAATTGGCAAATAGAAGTACTGCCCACCCCGCAGGTTTGATAGAGGATGTCTTGGTTCAGGTTGAAGAGTTGATCTTCCCTGTTGATTTTTACATACTTGATATGGAAGATGACTCCCCCCGTAATGCTGTTCCTATTATTTTGGGGAGGCCATTTTTGAAAACAGCCCGAACCAAGATAGATGTGCATTCAGGTTCACTTTCCATGGAGTTTGATGGCAGTGTGATCCGATTTGACATTTTCCATGCTATGAAACATTTTCCTGAGGATCACTCTGTTTTCCATGTGGACTTGCTTGATGATTTGATAGATGAGCATATGCTTGACTTTTTGCATCATGATTTTGAATTGCCATCTTTCACTGATTCATTCACTTGTCCATCATGCACTAACTCTGGATGGTGCACCGCATGCACTGAAATAGCTCAGTTTCTAGACTATGCCACTGTATCTGATGATTCATATGTTATAGATTCAGATTATGCTAACCCTAACCCCATATCTGTTATGCATGAGTCTGATTCACTTGTTCAGGTGCAGGCAACAGAATCCATTTCTGCTGTCCCTTTAGTTCCATCTATTATGCAGGCACCCTCATTGGACCTGAAGCCCCTCCCTCCTCATCTCAAATATGCTTACTTGGAGGATGAGCAGAAACTCCCAGTGATCATCTCTACCTCACTTTCTGTTGATCAAGAGGAGAAACTGCTGGATGTGATAAGAAAGAACAAGAGGGCAATTGGATGGACTTTAGCGGATATTCCTGGAATTAGCCCCTCCATGTGCGTGCACTGCATTTTGTTAGAGGATGGGGCTAAACCAGTGAGACAACCCCAAAGGCGGTTGAACCCCCAGATTCTTGATGTGGTTAAGAAAGAGGTCACCAAGCTGCTTCAAGCGGGTATCATCTACCCAATTTCAGATAGCACTTGGGTGAGCCTGGTGCAAGTTGTTCCCAAGAAGTCTGGTGTCACAGTTCTCAAAAATGAGAAGGATGAGCTGATTCCCACTAGAGTGCAGAACAGTTGGAGAGTCTGCATTGATTACAGAAAGCTCAACCAGGCGACTCGCAAGGATCATTTCCCTCTCCCCTTCATTGATCAGATGTTGGAGCGCCTGGCAGGTAAATCTCATTATTTCTTCTTAGATGGTTTCTCTGGTTATTTTCAAAATTTGCATTGCACCAAAGGACCAACATAAGACCACATTTACTTGTCCTTTTGGCACATTTTCATATAGGAAGATGCCTTTTGGCCTATGTAATGCTCCTGCCACATTTCAAAGATGTATGATGAGTATTTTTGCTGACTTGCTCGAGCATTGCATAGAGGTCTTCATGGATGATTTTAGTGTTTATGGCTCCTCATTTGATGCATGTCTTGATAATTTGACTAAGGTGCTTAATAGGTGCATTGAGACTAACCTTGTCTTGAATTTTGAAAAATGCCACTTCATGGTAGAACAAGGCATAGTCTTAGGGCACATTGTTTTGCACAAGGGCATAGAAGTTGACCCTGCTAAGCTGCATGTAATATCAGATTTGCCTTACCCCTCTTGCGTGCGAGAGGTGCATTCTTTTCTTGGTCATGCAGGTTTCCATCGCAGGTTTATTCAGAACTTTAGCAACATTGCCATTCCTCTTTCCAACTGCTTCAAAAGGATGCCCCATGGGAATTTGGAGACCAATGCAAGAGGGCATTTGATGAATTGAAGAAAGCACCGACCACCACCCCCATCATCCAACCACCTGATTGGACCCTCCCATTTGAGCTCATGACTGATGCTTCAAATTATGCTTTGGGAGCAGTTCTCTCCCAAAGGGTTGGTAAGCTGTCGCATGTGATTTATTATGCTTCTATGACTTTAGATGCAACACAGGTTAATTACACAACAACTGAAAAAGAACTTTTGGCTATTGTTTTTGCACTTGACAAGTTTAGATCATATTTGCTTGGTTCTAAGGTTGTAGTGTACACTGATCATGCTGCTCTGAAGTATCTTTTGAAAAAGACAGATTCCAAACCTAGGTTGATTAGGTGGATGTTGCTCCTTCATGAGTTTGATCTTGAGATTCAGGATCGAAGTGGTGCGCATAACCTTGTCGCAGACCACTTGAGCAGAATAGAGAGAGAGGATGATGCATTTCCTATCCGGGATGACTTCCCGGATGAGCAGCTTTTATCTTTACATGTTTCCCATCCCCCTCCCCAAACTCCTTGGTTTGCAGACATTGTTAATTATCTGGTTGCTTCTGTTTTTCCTGCCTTGGCATCCAAAGCTCAAAGAGACAAATTAAAGAGCGATGCCAAGTATTATGTATGGGATGACCCCTATTTGTGGCATTTTTGCAGCGATCAGGTCATTCGCAGGTGCATTCCAGATCATGAGATCCAACCGGTTCTCCAGTTTTGCCATGCTTCACCAGTGGGAGGCCACCTTGGGACTCAAAGGACAGCACGGAAGGTGCTGGATTCTGGATTCTATTGGCCTACCATCTTCAAGGATGCAAGCAACATCTGCAGCTCATGTGAGTAATGTCAAAGAGCAGGAGGTGCCCTATCTTGGAGGCAATAGATGCCGCAACAACCTATGTTGTTTTGTGAGGTGTTTGACGTCTGGGTATAGATTTCATGGGCTCCTTTCCTGTTTCTTTTGGTTTTTATTATATCTTACTTGCTGTGGATTATGTATCCAAATGGGTGGAAGCTAAGGCCACCAGGACTAATGATGCTCAGGTTGTTGTAGATTTTGTCAGGTCTAATATCCTTTGCAGGTTTGGCATACCTAGAGCCATAGTCAGTGATCAAGGCACACACTTCTGCAATAGATCCATGCAAGCTTTGCTCAAGAAGTATGGGGTTGTGCACAAAGTTTCTAAACCCTATCACCCCCAAATCAATGGGCAAGCTGAGATTTCAAATAGGGAGATCAAGCGGATTTTGGAGAAGATGGTGAAGCCTAATAGAAAGGATTGGAGCACACGATTGGAGGATGCTCTATGGGCCCATCGGACCGCTTACAAGGCACCCGTAGGGATGTCACCCTATCGGGTTGTCTTTGGTAAGGCGTGCCACCTGCCTGTGAAGATAGAGCACCGTGCATATTGGGCTGTGAAGCAATGTAACTTAGCTCTTGATCAAGCGGGTGAGGAGAGGAAGCTGCAGTTGAGTGAGCTAGATGAGATCCATTTGGAGGCCTATCAGAACTCCAAGTTCTACAAAGAGAAGACCAAGAAGCTTCATGATAACTCAATTTCCAGAAAGGAGTTCTTGGTTGGTCAAAAAGTTTTGCTCTACAACTCTAGGCTTGGACTCATGAGTTGAAAGCTCCGCTCTAAGTGGATTGGACCGTTTGTAGTCACCCAGGTGTTTCCTTATGGCACTGTGGAGATCAAGAGTGAGTCCACGAACAAGAGCTTCAAAGTCAATGGCCACCGACTCAAGCCTTTCCTAACCACCCCTTCTTTGGATGATGCACCTGTGGAGGAGGCCTCATTGGTCGACCCCACTTTTGACCCACCATGACTTAGGGAGTCTTCTTTTCTCCTTCCTTACTCTTTTTATTACACTTGTCTATATCTGTCTGATTCTGCTATTTGTGTTCCATTGAGGACAATGTGTGATTTAAGTGTGGGGGGGGGAGAGTAGTTTAGGTTGCATATTTTTGCTTTGATTTTTTAGGTTTTGCTTAGTTTTGGGCATTTTCTTGCATGTTTTTGCTTCATTTTAGTAGAGTTTTGGTATCTTGTGTCTGAATTCATGCATTTCTGTGTGCAAAGTTGCTTTTGATAATTAAGAGGTAGTAACACTGTGATAGAATTGTCCCTTTTGTGAGGATTTGAGCCTTAATTGTGGGTGGATTGCTATTTATGCCACCTAATTTTCTTCATGGGTGATTGCACTCTGGATTACTTGCACTCTAGAACTTGACTTGACTCTTGTTGATACTTGATTGCTCATGCACATTTTGAAATGATTTAGGCATTTTCTTTCTTGAATAAGCTACTAGCCATATGAGCCTACCTTGAATGAATGTATCCTCTGTTAGCCCCTTTGAGCCTTTTTATCCCTTTCCTTGTTCTTTAGCTCATTACAATCCTATGACTGAAAAACCATGATTGTCCTAACCTTAGGGAATTTTGGAGCTTTGGAATTGTTTTGGGAATGGGTATTAGGTAAGAAGTGTGCTCTATACTTCAATTGGTTGAATTCTTGGTTTTGCCTCTTTGGTTGTTGTAGTTATGGCTTCATCTTCATGCCATTTGTGTTGTTTCTTCTTTTCTTTTTGTATATCTCCCAAAAACAAAAAAAATAGAAGACAAAAATACAAAAAAAATGCAAAAATAAAAAGAAAGAAAAAGAAAAAGAAAAGTGAATAAAAGGTTGTTGGGCAAAGAGGATTGGAATTAGTGGTTGTGGATTTTGGGGTGGATCTTGCTTACTTTTTACTTATTCCCCATTGCTCCTCTATTCCCTTGGTTTTAGCTACATTCCCATATTTTTATCCTACCTTGTCCTTGGCCCCATTACAACCCTTAAAAGACCTTTTGATCATTTTGTGCATGTGTGTTGATAGTTGATGTTAGAGGCTTGTCAAGCTTATGGTTGTGTTTGTTTTTCATGATGTGCCTTGAGTGTAAATAATGATTAACCCCAAACACTTGAGTTTAAACACTTTTGAGTGATCCTTGTGAGTTTCTATCATCTTTGTGACTATCGTCTTGATGTCATTGGTTTCTTTGCATACTTGAAGTAATTGGATGATGTTCACGGATGATTTGACTCTTTGATCCTTAACCATTTTGTGTGCTTGAGTTTGCCCATTTCTTTGCATTTCCTAGAATTCATTGTGAAGTATGTAATCTCTTAGGTTTGCATTTCTTAGTTGTAGTCATCTTGTTGCATGATTCACTTTGGTGCATATTGATCTTCATAGTCCTATCTTTTGGTTTTGCCCAGGAGTGCAAAAGGATAAGTGTGGGGGTATTTGATGAGCATTTTATTTCCCATTATTCCTTGCATTATTTTACTCTTATTATTGATACTTGTTGCCCATTTGACATTGTTTAGCTTGATTTTGTGATTTAGAGTTTATTGGACTAATATTCTGAATATTGTTTAATTTGGGATTATTTAGCCTAATTAATTCTATTTCTATTTTCAGGTCATTTGTGGCACAAGGACACTATGGGCATTTTGGAAATGAAGATTGAAGTATTGAAGTGAAGATTGTAATTTGCATTTAGGTCCCTTTTTAGTTGTAATTTTCAGAATCGTGTTTCTTAGGATTTGGGCCCATGTTGTAACACCCCTAATTTTCGTCTTCCGGATAATGCGAGATTTAATCATAAAGTTTGATATTGAGCTCTTTTAAATTTATATTTTAATTTAATTCTATAGTGATATTTAAAATCGGGGTAAAGATGATTGTTGGTAAGAAAATAATCAAAATATATAGGTATTGCATTTTAGTCCCTAAGCCAGGACCTAAGTGTAATATTAAAATAGACTTATAGGAAAAGAATTATTAAATTAATAATTTTCTGAAATTCATCAATAGGTAACCGGTTAGAAGACCTTGTAACCGGTTACACGATGAACTCAGGAAACCCAGATAGTGGAATTTGATGAGTAATCCACCCAATTAACCATGAATTGCCACGAAACTCACTCGTTTTCCAGTGAGGGGATACGTGTCGAGCTGCATGCTCATCAATTTCTCTATAAATAGGCGAATTGTGAGGCCAATTGAGGGTTTTGCTGATGGAGTGTTAGTGTGAAACTGAATTAGGGTTTCTAAATTTCTCTGTCAATTTCTCTTTGATCTTTGAGAGTCAGACTAAGTGAGATACACTATGTTAAAGCTGAGTCTTCCAGCTTTATATTGAGGTATGGAGAGTGACTTGAGAGTGAGTATTGCATAAGTTATTAGCCTTGAAAGATTGAGGAAGGAGCCTGTCCAGAATCAGAAATCATTTCGTGAGGCTCTCTTTAGGGCATGATCCTGGTAAGTACATACGCTCTCTAAGCCTCAAACTTGTTTCCAAAGCTAGGGCATATTACCTAATTTGAATTCTGATAGTTTTCCCCAATTTCTTTGGTCCAAGGATATGACCAATCTTCTGGTCTTTAAACCTGGTTGAGAGAAATCGTGACTGAAACAGAGCATAGGAATTGGGAGGAAATAGTGAATTCTCTTCAAGTTCCTGTGTTGATCTTCATAAAAATCAACCATAAGGTAAGGGAGAAGCTTTCTTTTGCTAGAATGAGAATGGATTTCATGGAATAATAGGTGGAGTCACCATGAGACTCACAAAGGGCATAGTGTATAATAATTAAAGGCTTGGAGGCCACTGAATAAGCTAATTTTGCTTATAACAGTTCTAAGAGTTTCATGCAAATGATATAGAGGCATTAAATCTGAGATTTACATGTATGGAAATGAATTGTGTGTTGGCACTTGCTGTCATTTGTGTTTACATGTAGTTATGTACAAAAGTTAATGCCCTGCATGACATGTATGATAGATTTAATGAGCTTATGTGGCTGAACAGAAATTATTCAAGGCATATGAGTTCCTATGACGATTGGAATGAGTTAGATTTGAGCATTGAAAGGAAATATTTGCAAAATCCTATTTTCAGTACACAGACAGTCTAATCTAATCGGTTAGACGATTTTTTGTAACCGGTTAGACGCTGTGTAATTTCAAAGAAAAATGTATTATTAAAATTGGTGAAAATCTCCTGTTGTCCTTACTCAAATCTAACCCTAACTTCAATAAATACCAATCCAAAAAGTAAGTGATAAGTCACTGTTGGTTTTGGATGAAGAAAGAAGAATCAACTCCTTGAAGTGTTATGTTAACTTAAAAGTTATGTGTTATTAATAACAAATTGTGGATTTAGGCCTGTGAATGATAAACACAATAGGTTTGAGGTACAAGGCCATGGTAAAAGCTGTCTGTGAATTGAGTAGAAAGCTCAAGAGAAAGGGGTTTCTTGAATTTCCATGGTAAAACAGTTTCATATGTGTGACTCTAACCGGTTAGTCTGGGACTGTAACCGGTTAGTATCTGAAGTTGCAAAAATGAAAATTTAGTATTTAAAAGGAGGAGTGATTACCATGGGCTAAGACTACTCTGTAGTGTCCTAGAACACAATGTCCTTAACCCTCTAAGTGCTCAAGATTATGGAACCAGGAGCCCAAGAGAGGATCAAGTGTTAATATGTGACTTTATGGTGTTTCTGCAGTTCTAGTTGGGAAAAGCAGGCTCTCCCTAGTCAACAAGTGTGTGCAGAGTGTCAACTTAGGGATGAGAGTACGTACCTGAAACCCTAGCTGTTATGAGCTACTTATAGGGTTTAGACGAAGCTGATATGGGCCGTATGGGCCTGATATCAGAATTGAGCTGAGGCAGGATTCTGTGAGATAATATCGGAGGTTTATTCTCTTAGAATCAGATTAGGATCAGCTCAAGATCTCATGTCTAGGCTGTTAGCGAGAATCTAGCAGAGATATGCGGAAGGGATAAGAAGCCTGAATGAGACTAAGTCTATCCTCAATCCGATGATAAGTCTCGGCCCTAGAGTCCCGAGCCGGATGGGTTGTGGACCCGAGTATAAGGCTCGGCCCCATCAAGTCCGAGCCTGGTCCTTCAAGAAGCTCGGTGTCCATGAGTCCGAGCGAGGGACACTTAAGCTTGCTAAGCCAAGGGAAGTACCTTTAGAGAATCCCCTTATATAAGACTTAATCCTTATACGGTCGGCAGACCCTACAAGCCCCCCAGCTCGTAAGACTTTATAAAGTCTGTGACGAGGTAGCATGTGTTTAGGGTTGAACCTTCTGGATGTTTGTCAGACGCGTGGCAACTGTTCGAGGTGACGTTTTGGGTTCTCTAGGTACGGCGCGTTCTCTTGTAAGTTGTGCCAAATCATTGAAATTTTTGAAATTTGAAAAAGTACCTGTCAAAGGCGCCACGTCTCGCCCAGCGAGTGGTTGCATGGGTCGATGGGCTTTCGGCCCAATTACGTCATATGGAGGGAAACTGTACAGTTTCCTTCATTAGTTCAAAAATCAACCTCTCACTATCCTTATTCATTTCTTACTCCCGAATCTTCTCAGTGAATCCCATTATTCTCTTTCTCAAATCTCCTTCCCACAATCTTTGCCTTCGAATCGGGAACCTTCTCTCATCATCCTCTCTAGCAACTGAAGGCAGGTAAATTCCTCTACTCTTCCTATTTCATTTCTACGATTTCGTATTTTTGCAAAGGGGGTTCTGGGTTTTGTAGGGATTTTGGAGAGGGGGTTTCTGGGTTGCGAAGGGATTTCTGGGTTGCGTTTCTGGATTTTTTTTTGGGCAGGTAGTGTTTAGGATTCCTTATCTTTAAACGATGAGAGGATGGAGAGGTTTGAGGAAAGTTTATCACGAACTCTGCAGGAGATTAGGAGAAGAACCTTCTAGTGATAGTGATTTGGGGACTTCAAGTTCTTCTGAGTTTTCTGGGAATGAGGGAGATTTTGAAATTGATGATTCTATACCGACTTCTACTCCCCCCATAAATCAGGGATTCACTGAGTTAAAACCGTTAATTGTAGAATACCCCTCGAATTCCGCAGATGAGAATAAGTGGTTGGTAGCTTATAGATTTGCAGAGCGTCGAGCCCAGGTTAGGCTTAGCCCCAACCATGGTACCGGGGAAGAAGAACCTATGAGAGATCCAGCAAGAGAAGGGGGGAAAAGTCCAAGGCTCGATCTTAAATTTAAAATGAAAACTCGTGCTGTAAAAAATCCTAACACCGAGCCTTTTGATTTTTCCCCAGATATGGTGGAACGCAGGTGCGTGACAAATCCTGAAGAGTACCCGTTGCCGCCGAATCACGCGCAGTACAGTGCCATTTTTGATCGGGAGGTGTTGGGGACAACACCTTCCTTGCTGACAGAAAACAGTCTTACCCACCTTCGACCAGTTCTAACTCCTCCGAGCGCTGACGGAAACGCCTCGGAATACGTACTGAGACCTTTGGGCATTGACGATCGGATATGCCTTCAAGTGCCAGAGAATTCTCGGTTATTTTACTTTTATGAAGAAGTAACCACCAAAATTGGCATTCGCATGCCTTTTTCCACTTTTGAAATCGAAGTCCAGAACCACTTAGGCATTGCTCCGAGCCAACTTCATCCGAGCGGATGGGCTTTCCTCCGAGCCTTCCAGCAATTTTGTGATGTTGAGGGGTTGACGGCGACTTTGCGATCCTTCTTTTGGTTGTACGCACCCCAAATGAAAAAATTTGGTGATTCAAAGGGACTTTGGGTATCGCTAAAGGCTCGGAGGGAGCATGCCCTGTTCGCCAAGGTAACTGATTCATGGAAATCCTTCAAGCCTCTCTTCTTCCAGTATGAGTATACGGGGATTGGGGAATGTTGGTTCATGGAACAAGTTGTTGTTGATGGGGAGGATAAGATTGTGCCTCGATTCCCTCTGAGTTGGACGATTGATATTTATACCCGAGGGCCTGCTCTATATCAATTTAATTATAAGACCGAGCTCACGAAAGCCGAACGGCGATTATGCGATGAGGCTTGGAAGTATCTTCAAGCCCATGGGCAAATAGATACTAAGCGAATCTTATTGAAAGGAACACGGGATGAAGTCAAAGCCGAGCTGGGTATTACTATTTTTTTTTTGTGTGCTAACCCATTTTTCTTGTAGAAGCAATGGGAAAGAAGGCAACCAAGGCCAAGAAGAGTGAAGCTCGGGAAGCTAGAGTATCATAACTAGCTGCGATCAAAGAAAGTGCATCTGGGTCGCCAAGCATGGGCCAGTCTTTTCAGCTGACGTCTCCTAAAAATCCAGCCGCCATCCCCAAAGTGCCTCCGACCGTTAAGGTCACCGGTGTTGAACAAGTGGTTAAGGGGGATCGCGTCATTGACGTTGTGAACGTCGAAGAGCAGGTTCAAACAGCCCCTCAATGCACACCCGAGCCCCCCCACAAGAAGCCTCGGCTGGACAAAGGGAAGGGCCTTGCTGAGGACTGGTTAAATTTGAGCAAGTCCAAGAAAGGGATAGAAATCCCCGAGGGTAAAGACGATGCCGCTGCCAAGACGGTGTGGGGTAAGAAGATGTCCGATTCCCTCATTGCCTCTGTCTTCCCTCCCGAGGATGCTGAGGTGATTGAGGCCTGGACCCCTGGGACCTGGGAAAACAACTGTAAATCCCTGGTGAGGAGTTTTTTGAGAGGTGCGAGCATTCTTCACCACCTCGGTCACCACGCTGATGACGCTCATATTGGACTGGCAGCCGAGGAAAAGAAGAGAAGAAGTGAGGCAGACGAGCGAGAGGATTATCTGGAACTTCAGGTCCAAGGCCTTAACAGGAAAGTTCAAACGCTCGCTGCTGAAAATGAACAACTTCAAAAGGAAGCACAAGATTCCGAGGGGGCAAAAAATCGGGCCGAGGAAGCACTTCAGGGGGTTCAGAAAAAGGCTGAGGAGGATGCCGCTGCTCTTCAGGTAGCTATTGAGAAAGCTCGGAAAGCCGAGCAAGCTACCGCCTTGGCACAGGAGCAGCACGAGTATGCAAAGGATGAGATACTCGGGCTTTGAGCTTCCCTGGAGAAGATGAAGGCAAAAGCTCTAAAACATAAGAGGGCAGCCAAGGAGAATTTGTTCAATTGGGACCATGTAATTGAAGATTCTTTCTACAACACTGCCGAGCAACTCCGCGTTCTGAATCCTGGGCTCGTGACCAAGGGTGCTGACCCTAATTTTGCTGTGAAAAAAGGTCGAATTGTCGGCCCAAGTGGGGTTCCCATAGATCTGAACAACGCCGACCTTCCTGACCATTTGGCCGAAGATTCCGAGGGGGAAGGAGCCGAGGATGCTGAAGGTGAAGAGGAAGAAGAGGACACATTCAATGCTGACAGCATTGTATTGTCCGATTTAGAATAGTTTGATTATTCTGCTACCTTTTTTGTAATTGCCCCAGTAGATGGGTTTAAACTTATATTGCTGTGTCGTTTGGAATATTTTATAATATCCGTAATCCTGTTATGCTTCTTTTTATGCTCTTTGTTAAGAATTCAAGTGTTAAGACCTCGGAACTCCAGCACTTTAGCCGAGGTGGGTTCCTCTATCCGCAATATAA
The DNA here is from genome assembly GCA_037953625.1 of Crotalaria pallida. NCBI lineage: Eukaryota > Viridiplantae > Streptophyta > Magnoliopsida > Fabales > Fabaceae > Crotalaria > Crotalaria pallida. Next base: position 86,988,632 of record CM075649.1, read on the forward strand.
AATGATTTGAAGAAATCATGATCTAATCGGGAATCTTATTAAAAGTACTTGACGAGTTATAAGCTCTTGTTAGAGCTGTTTATAATCGTTCGCGTCATAATCGGTGGCTAATCGGTTACGAGGAAAAGTACGTAATACAATGAATTCAATAACGAACTTTTATTCATTTGAAGCAAATTACAATGGGCTCGGAGTTGCACCGAGCGTACTCCATTATCAAAAAGGAATTCAAAAAGCAAAATGTAATAAAGCAACTAAAACTATTGAAAACGAAATGAAAAACTAACTGTAATAAGCTCGAAGTTTCGCCACGTTCCATGTGTTGTTGATGAGGGCGCCCGAGAGGGTTTCGAGCTTGTAGGCTCCTGTTCTTGTCTTGGAGGCAACTCGGTATGGTCCTTCCCAGCTTTGGGCCAATTTTCCGTCCTTTGCATTTTTGAGACCAATATCAGCTCTCCTCAATACAAGGTCGCCTACCTCGAACTCCCTGGCTACAACCGAGCGATTATACCCTTTTGCTTGCATAATCTTAGCATGATTTTCTCGCTCGGCGGCTAAGTCCCTGACCTCTTCCGATAAAACAAGATCCTCACACAGTAAAGTGTTGTTTAGAGGATTTGGCTGTTGCATGGCTCGGAATGAAGGGATGATTTTTTCAATGGGAATGACTGCATCACAACCATAGGTGAGTCGATAAGGTGTTTCACCTGTTGAAGTTTGTATGGTGGTGCGGTACGACCAAAGCACTTCATGCAGGTTTTTCACCCAATTCCCTTTTGCTCCTTCCAATCTTCTCTTGATCCCCTGAATGATTGATCGGTTCACTGATTCTACCTGGCCGTTAGTTTGAGGGTGCTCGACTGAAGAGAAGTAGTGTTTAATATCCAAAGCACTGACCAAATCCTGGAACGCCTTTGCTGCAAACTGGGTTCCATTGTCGGTCACCAATACCTGTGGCACTCCGAACCGAGCTACGACTTGTCTTTCAAAGAACTTCTGCACCTTGGCTGAGGAGATGGTCGCCAAAGGCTCGGCCTCGACCCACTTTGTGAAATAGTCTATGGCTACAATCACCCACTTTAGCTGTCCTGGTGCAGTGGGGAATTGTCCAATCAAATCCATTCCCCATTGATAAAAGGGATAAGGAGATGAAAGAGAATGGAGCTCCTCGGCTGGTTTTTGATAAACATCACTATGAAATTGGCATTTATCACACCTTTTCACGTGATTGATCGCATCTTGTTGAAGGGTAGGCCAGTAGTATCCTGCCCTTAGAACCTTTTTTGCCAGTGACTTCCCTCCAACATGGTGACTTCCTATACCTCCATGAACCTCTTCTAGAGTCAGCTTTGCTTCGGCAGGGTCAAGACATCTGAGCATTGGACCGCTGACCCCTCGGCGAAAAAGGATTCCATCAACTAGTGCAAACTGAGATGCTTTTCTGACAAGTTTCCTGGCTTCCACCGAGTCGGTTGGCAAAATCCCTTGTTCCAAATAACCTGCAATTGGAGTGATCCAGCTTGGATCCACTAAAATGGAGAGGACAATGCTAGGTCCATGCACCATTTCTTGAATCAGAGTTTTGTTGTTTTCATAATTTTTTGTTGATGCGAGTTTGGAAAGAATATCCGCTCGGCTATTACTTTCCCTCAGAATGTGGCAGATTTCGACCTTCATAAATTCGAAGGATAGGAACTTTACCTTTTCCAAGTATTTTTGAAGGATGGGTTCCTTAGCCTGATACTCGCCCTTGACCTGTGAAACCACCAACTGAGAATCACTGAAAATTTTCACCTCTCGGGCCCCCACCTCTTTCGCCATCCTCAATCCTGCCAAAACGGCTTCATACTCCTCTTGATTGTTCGACATTGAAAATCCGAACTTCAAAGAGTACTCGAGGGTGACTCCCTCGGAGTTCTCCAAAATTATTCCTGCCCCCGCTCCAAGTTTGTTACTTGATCCATCCACATAAATGTTCCAATCCGAGTTTGAGCTCGTCAATGGCTCAGTAAACTCGGTGAGGAAATCAGCCAAATCTTGAGACTTCATCGCCTTTCTTGGTTCGAAAGTGATTTCAAACTCGGAAAGCTCAATAGCCCAGGTTACCATCCTTCCAACCAAATCAGGTTTCTGCAATATTTGACGGATCGGCTGGGCTGTTCTGACCGTGATATGGTGGCTCTGGAAATACTGGCGTAGTCGTCTGGCAGTAATAATCAAGCAGAAAGCTAATTTCTCCACTTTTTGATATCTCAACTCTGGTCCCTGGAGAGCTCGGCTAACAAAATACATGGGCAACTCTTTACCAGATTCCTCCCGAACCAAAACCGAACTGATCACCGAGTCTCCTACTGATAAGTACAAGAAAAGAGTTTCACCATTGTTCGGACTAGACAAAATTGGAGGTGATGCCAAATAATGCTTAAGGACAGTAAAGGCCTTTTCGCATGCTTCATCCCACTCAAATGCCTTTTCCTTCTCCTTCCTCAACAGCTTGTACCAGGGAAGGGCCTTCCTGGCTGATTGAGATAGAAACCTTGAGAGAGCTGCAACCCGACCCGTCAGTTGCTGTACACCCTTGATATCCGACGGACTCTTCATCTCCAGAATAGCTCGACACTTTTCTAGATTTGCCTCGATTCCGCGTTCTGTAAGCATGAATTCGAGGAAGGACCCTGCCGGAACTCCGAATGTGCATTTTTCCGGGTTCAATCTCATATCAAATTGCCCGATCCTTCCTAAGATTTCCTTCAAATCTTTAGCATGATCTTCCTCATTTAAGATCTTTGCAATCATATCGTCTATATAAACCTCCATCCTCGGCCCAATCAGAGGACCAAACACCTTGTTCATCATCCGTTGGTAAGTTGCCCCAGCGTTCTTCAACCCGAACGGCATCACATTGTAACAATATGTGGCGTTTTCTGTGATAAATGAGGTCTTTACCTGATCCGGGGGGTACATTGGGATCTGATTGTACCCCGAGTAAGCATCCATAAATGATAGCCTTTGATAACCTGCCGAGCTATCCACCAGTTTATCAATGCAAGGAAGTGGGTACTGGTCTTTGGGGCAAACCTTGTTCAAATCTGTGTAGTCCACGCACATCCTCCATTTCCTATTGGATTTCTTGACTAGCACGGGATTGGCCAACCAATCAGTGTACACTACCTCTCTGATAAATCCAGCTTCCAATAGCTCGGCTACCTTCTCATCAGTCGCCTGTGCCTTCTCGATTCCGACGCCAGGATACACACTTAACTTGTGGCAGATGAAGTTAGGATCGATTCCCGGCATGTCTGCCGAAGTCCAGGCAAACAAGTCCTTGTTTTTCACTAGTAATTCAGTAAGCTCCTTTTCTAGTTTCTCAAACAGGCCAACTCCGATCTTGACGCAACGAGATGGCTCGGGGCCTAGGATTACCTTTTTGAAGTCCCCCTGAGGGGTCGGTCTAGTTTCATCCTCCTCTCTTACGTCAAGATCAGCCAAGTTGACACTTCCTTTGTTCAATGGTTCCTGCATAATTTTCTCATCATCCAGCTTTAGCTTCCCCAAACTGATGTTGTAGCACTTCCGAGCCAACTCCTGTTCGGACCGTACTGTTACTACCTTGTCATCCGACCCCGGGAATTTCATGGCCAAGTGTACCGTTGAAACAACGGCGCCGAAGGACTGGAGTGCCGTTCGGCCAAAGATAGCATTATACGCCGAGGGAGCCTGGACAACTAACCACTTCACCATTTCAGTCCGAGCAGAAGGTGGTTCCCCCATGGTCACTGGGAGATGGATATGGCCTAAAGGAACAATTGAATGTCCCATGAAGCCGATCAAGCTTCCCTCGAACGGGGTGAGATCAGACCTTTTCAACTTCAATTATTCAAACAAATCCAAAAACATGATATCCGCCAAACTCCCTTGATCGACGAGAATCCTTCTTACTTCATAGTTGTCAATCCTTGCCGTGACGACCATTGGGTCATTGTGGTCCTGTAGGATGTCTTCAAAATCCTCATCGCTAAAACTGATGACCACATTTTTCTTTCTGGGTTTTTGTATCGGTCGGCTCGCCACCGAGAGAACTTGTCCCACATACTTCTTGCGATCGCACTTCTTTTCCCCACCACCGGCAAATCCTCCAGCAATGGTGCCAATGAGGAAATCGTTGTCTTTCTCGGATTGCTGGATAGGGGCTCCGCCCGCTGGTGGTGAAGGGCTTTTATTCCTCTTCTGTTCAGTTTTGGGAGGCGAGGGGCTTTTCCTTCTGGAACGCTTGCGTAACGCTTCTCCAATATAGTGTTGAAGCTTACCATCCCTTACCATCTCTTCGATCAAATCCTTCAGTTGGATACATTGGTCGGTGGTATGCCCCCATCCGCCATGATGATCGCAATACTTTGTCCTATCCTTTTGGGCCGCCTTTCTCAAGGCTGGTGGCCGAGTGATGTTACGCATCTCTGTATGCATAGTCTCACGAAGGATTTGACTCCTCGGGACTGTTAACTGGGTATATTCATCATACTTGCCTTTGGGAGGCAGTTTTTATCCTCTCTCTTGTTCTCTCTTGTCTTTCCTTCCCTTATCTCGAAAACGATCATTCTGACGAGCCTCGTTTTGGCGAGGACGTTGCTCATGTCGTCCTTCGGCACTCCTTGCTGTAGTGCTAATCCTTCGGAACTCCTCTAGATTAACATATTTCTTGGATCTTTCTCTCAGTTCCGCCATGTTACTAGGTGGTTCCCCGATCAGACAATCCTTGAAATCTCCATCTTGCAGTCCTTGGGTAAGCAGAAGAACGGATACCCCCGACTGCAAACCAGATATGCTACTGGCCTCTTGCTGATACTGAGCCAGATAGTCGCCTAAAGACTCGCCAGGTCTTTGTGCAACTCCAGCTAATGAATGGTCTGATTTGGGCTGTGACATGCTGGCTGTATATCGATTCAGGAAAACTCTTCTAAGCTCAGCCCAAGAACTAATGGAGTTAGCTGGTAGGGAGTTGAACCATCTCAACGGCACCGGGCCTAACGTCATTGAGAAAGCTCGGCATTTCATTTCATCCTCTCCTCCATAAAACATCATGGAAGACTCGTAAGATGCAACGTGATCCATCGGATCGGTCGTCCCATTGTACCGGGAGACATTCTGATGGCCCATATAAGTTTGTGGAGTCCGAAATGCCATAATTGCTGCTGTAAAGGGGTGTCCAGGATGGGGTTCTGTAACTGCTGGTTCGGGAGTCACATTCGAATTGAGGGGTGGAGGTGGGGGAAGGTTAATTGGGTTGCCGAGAGCCACGCGAGGGCCTTGCTCGGCAAGTCTAGCCATGCTTTGCTGCTGTAGAGTAGCAATAGTCTGGTTTTGCTTTTCATTTAATGAAGTTTGGGTTCTCAATATTTCCATAATTGACTCCTCTCTCCTCCTGGCCGAAGAGGTTGTCATGTAGGATCTTCCTTGAGATTCGGAACGTTCGCCACCCTGAAGCGTTCCAAAGCGGCCTCTAGTAAAGTGTGGTACTCCCCTATCAGATCGCTCGGCTCGGGAGTTATCGCGAGCATGACGTTCGACTCGTCGCTCCTCCCCAGTTCGCGATCCAGCAGGGGCCCTCCTAGATTGATGTGGCCCAGAATCCGCTGTGTCACGCCATTCCGACACATGACCATCAGAAACGCGACGCGGCTGAGATTGTCGTTCGTGGCCTTCAACAACCGGAGGGACGGTGGCTGGCGCTTGGACCTCCGGAACAACTGGATCAGCAGGCTGGACAACTGGAGGATCTTCGGGATTTTCAACCTGGTTATCCTCAGGGGGTCCTCCAGGGGCAAGTCTGTCCCTTACGTTCCTTCCACCAACTTTCCTTGGTCCAGCGTTCTTAGGTTGCCTTCCCCTAAGGCGACGGCGGAGGTCTCCTTGGTTGTTGTCATTATCGTTTGCCATTAGTGCGGTGAGTGGTGGGAATACTGATTATTCGTTTCCCACAGACGGCGCCAATGTAGTGTCCTAGAACACTATGTCCTTAACCCTCTAAGTGCTCAAGATTATGGAACCAGGAGCCCAAGAGAGGATCAAGTGTTAATATGTGACTTTATGGTGTTTCTGCAGTTCCAGTTGGGAAAAGCAGGGTCTCCCTAGCCAACAAGTGTGTGCAGAGTGTCAACTTAGGGATGAGAGTACGTACCTGAAACCCTAGCTGTTATGAGCTATTTATAGGGTTTGGAGGAAGCTGATATGGGCCGTATGGGCCTGGTATCAGAATTGAGCTGAGGCAGGATTCTGTGAGAAAATATCGGAGGTTTATTCTCTTAGAATCAGATTAGGATCAGCTCAAGATCTCATGTCTAGGCTGTTAGCGAGAATCTAGGAGAGATATGCGGAAGGGATAAGAAGCCTGAATGAGACTAAGTCTATCCTCAAACCGATGATAAGTCTCGGCCCTAGAGTCCCGAGCCGGATGGGTTGTGGACCCGAGTATAAGGCTCGGCCCCATCAAGTCCGAGCCTGGTCCTTCAATAAGCTCGGTGTCCATGAGTCCGAGCGAGGGACACTTAAGCTTGTTAAGCTGAGGGAAGTACCTTTAGAGAATCCCCTTATATAAGACTTAATCCTTATACGGTCGGCAGACCCTACATACTCAATTCAAGATCCTTGGCATAATTGAAACTAATTTAAGTGTATTTCATCATGCCAAGGTTAGTACCTCAAATCAATCATTCTAAGGGAATTACGAGACGTACCTAAATCACAGTGAATTAATCGAAGATAAAAATCGCTCTTGAATGTGGTGCATTCATTCATAGAGGAATGGAGAATAGGTTGGCAAGGAATAATTCTCATATTCTGGGAATATGAGAAGGGTACTCTGGGAGTACTGAAATTGAAACCGACTTGATGACACATTATAGATATGTGGCCAGTGTCCGGGACCTGGTTTAATACATTCTGGGAACGTGATGCACACTCTGAGAGTTGTGTTTGTTTTCCAAGTACGGTTTGCCATTCGTTCTGGGAACGTTTGGTGGTGTTCTGGGAACACCGGGATATCAATTGCCAAATATCCGATATCGTTGAGGCCTCGGTTGTGGATGGAACCATGCATCATGTCACTTGCATTTCAAGATTGAGAATATTAAAAAAAGGCATGCTCATATGTACTTGCATTTTGTGTGATACTTGAATATTTGTGATTGTTAGTACTAGCTCTCTTAAGTCGACCTCATTTGATTATGCGAACGGAAATGCTTACTCCCGTGCCCTTGTAGGTTAGGAATCAACACTGTGACCTTCTCATTGATGAGTAAGGGTAAGAGACCCATAAAGAGCATTGGAGAACAGAAGGAAAAGAGATTTGCGAGGATGCGCACAGGAGTCGGAAATCAAATGTAACAAACGATGGAACCAAGATCTCAGATCAGCTCTAAGACTTTTCTGTGATAGTATTTAAGTTATATTTTGGAAATGAAAAACCAAGATAACATTTTAAGCTCTTTGGTACAATCATTTTATTTTAGTACAAAGATACCCGTTAAAACTCTTTTTATGAGTTATATAATTCTATGAGCTGATTTCGATATTTTACCACCAACTCTGAAGTTATCATGCACTCTATGTTTTAGAAACTCGTGTTTTCTATAGATTATGGGAGAAGTTTCCAAATCTATGTTGAACCAGATTTAGTGTTGAATTTTCAGCCAAGAGTTCATAAAATAAAATGTTTAGAATAAAATCTTTCGAGCAGCAGTTTGAACTCGTTTCGAAATGTATTCAAATATTCTATTTTATGAAGTTTATTGAAAGAGCGTTACACATGTTTTAGGCCCATTTTGTGTCTTAAGAAGGGAAATTCGTGTAAACATTAGACACACTCCCATTTCAGATTTCTCACTCTCTCTCTAGGTTAGAACTTCTCTCTTGGCTCTCCATAGCAATTGGTGGCTGCTATGGTTTTGTTCTTCCCCCTTTCTACACGTTTTTCTTGATTTATGACCATGGAAGGCTAACTTCAAGGGTTAATCCCTTTGGTATTGTATCACTTACTCATGAGCTCTTGTTCTTAATGCTATTTCAATTTCTCTCTACTGTTTTCGTGGTTTATCTCTATTTATGGTTCGCTTAGTTCTATTTATTAGCGATAATCCATGAGTGTCAATGCTTAATTTATGCTAACTCGTAAAAATTCCATGCTTTGGTTTCTGATGCTTAATTAGAAGCTAGGGTTTTGGGGTGAGAACTGAATTTGCGCTTAGTATTTAGGTCTCACGAGTTGGACAGAGGAGAGGAGAGGAATCGATCTTTAGTGAGCTAGGATTGAGTAGTGTGCATAGCCAAAGGGGTTTGCCCGCTTTTGTTTCTGATTTTGTTAGTTTTAATATTCTGTTTATGTTTTGTTCTTCACAATTGTTACACACAAACCCCCCCCCCCCCCCATTTCACTGCACACTACGTGTTTGATACTTGGCCTAGACCGATATTCGTTGGGAAACGACCTAGGATCACCTTCCTAGTACTACAGAATTAAACCCCTTTTATTTTGATTGGGTACAGCCTCGATCATCCACGAACATGAAAACCGATCTTAACACCATTCCACCATGCATGAATGCACAAAATTTCGCTTTAATTATGCTTTGGCCGTTATCTTATTATGCTCGATCACTTAACTAATCAGCTCAGATTCATTTCGTTCGAACACTGGCCTGATCAGCTCATATTAATTTATTCGACCACCGATCCGATCAGCCCGGATTCATTATATTCAATACGCCGACCTGATCAGCTCGGATTATTTATTCTACCACTGGTCTGATCAGCTCTGATTATTTTGTTCGGCCACTGTTCTGATAAGCTCGGGTTCATTTCATTCGGTCCACCGATCTGATTAGTTCGGGTTATTTGTTCAACCACTGATCTGATGAGCTCAAATTATTTTGTTCGGCCACCGCTCTGATCAGCTCGGGTTCATTTCATTCGGTCCACCGATCTGATCAGTTCGGATTATTTGTTCAACCACTGATCTGTTCAGCTCAGATTATTTTGTTCGGCCACCGCTCTAATCAGCTTGGGTTCATTTCATTCAGTCCACCGATCTGATCAATTCGGATTATTTGTTCAACCACTGATCTGATCAGCTTAGATTATTTTGGTTGGCCACCGGTCTGGTTAGCTCGGTTTCATTTCAATTTACATCTTACAGAATACAGGCCATTATCATATATGCATGAGAATCATATACAGCACAATTCAAAGTACCAAATTCGTTTATATAAACATTTGGCATGTAAACAGTTTTCATCCAACACACATGCAACATTCAGAGTTACTCAAAGTATAATACAATCTCGGAGAGGCCTCCATGCCCCGATTCTATTTTCAATCTATGCCCTCAGAGTCTCATGGCGACTCTCTAATTAAAACCAAACATGCTAGTCTTATTCTAGTGAATGTACAGCTTCCCTCTTACCTCAAAGTCGGGTTTCCAACATAAATTGCAGAGAAATGAGCTAGAACACCGAAATCCACTAAATCCTCTACGTGCAGTACCGTGTTGCATAGAGTGCAAAAACCAGGGAATTGACATGCAAAACCGAATCAAAAGTTAAGGACAAGAGTCAAATTAAATTCCCTGCAACATGTACTAGAGGTAGAGATAGATTTGAGAATAAGAGACTTCTTGTGCGTACCAAAATCAAACTTCAAACTTAGTTCCTGAAATCGATTCTTCAATTTTGTGCGAAACTTAGTACTGAGTTTGACAACTTTGATTTTCTTCCATACTCACTCTCAATCCTCACTCCTGGTATCTTTGCAAAGCTGGAAATATGAGCTTTACAACCGTGTATGATTTAGGTGTTTTAGTTCAGAATCAAGGGAAAACGGGAAGCGAGAATTTAAGAACTATAACCAAAGGGAAAAGCTTCAAAACTTGATCAAAATGAGTTCCTGTTGGTAACAACAAGGTTTATATAGAAGAATTGAATACCCATGCATGATGACACGCGTTTAGGGACGTGTTAATGGGGAAATTACGTGTCAAATTCCTGGATTAACCAGATGATTAGTCATCAAACGCACTAACCATGGCCGAGAAACACTACAAAAACCGATTACCTCGGCAGGAAAATTTGAAAAAACTCAATTTTAATTGAATTTTCCTCCAACAAGCCTTCTAATAATCAAACATTGAACTTATCATTTATTTAACACATAATTATAATAATTACAATATTATAATTATTCGGAAGACGAAATTAGGGGTGTTACATGCGTCTTCTATGACCAGGAGCACGTCCTAACCGATTCCGTTACTCGGAATCTTGTGTGAGTCATAACTGTGCACACCCCCGCGTACGTGATGTGCGTCTTACAGCTGCACAGGAACTCATCAACTGTGTCTTATGCGATCAATGCACACGTCCAACGTGCGTCTTCTATGTCCTGTCTCACACAACCATTATTCTTTACTTATTCTTTTACTTACATACATTCACTCTTGAATTCTCTCGGTTCATTTCCCTGTTTACCATTTCACTCAACTTCTTGTTATAATTTATGTTCTTTAGTTATTGTTCCTTATTTAATCTTTTCCCTAGCATTTCTACCCCCGTTAACCAATTCGGCCACGCATGGTCGGCACACATGCTAATCGAACAGTAGTATACATGAATAAACAGTTATCACATTTTACAAACATTTATGCAGCAACATAATTCAAACATACACATATTTCACTTTTACTTTACTGGGTTATTTTACTAATCTTTGTTTACCAATAATACTCTATATCCATTATCCTACGGTTCAATATCCTAATCTAACACCCATTCTTAGTACTCACTATGTGCACACTAGAAACTCAAACCTAAGCTAAGGTAACACCTACTCCTTACCTCAAAATTGTGACAGATAAGGAAGTACTGTGAGTTTGAGCCTTGTTCTTCGTGTTCGAACTTCTTAACCCGTAGTACCTTGAACCCTTGGTGTTGCCTTAACGGACCCTAGAAACGCCGAGGAAAACTTGAAGCTTAAGAGGAAGTGGAGGGAAAGATCCTTATTTCTTAGAAATGGTGTAGGTTTAGTGAAAGTAGAGGGGGAGAGTGTAGTTTGTGAGCAAAGGTGGTGAGAATGGTATTTTTCACTGGAACCCTAAAGAGAGATGGAGTAAACGAAGGAGAGGTGTATTACGTATGTTAGTGTGTTGGTCTTGGCCTTGATTTTATTTCTCTTTTGAAATAAATGTGTGATCTTGGTGAGAAGCTTCTTTGAGAAGTTTTAGGAATATGTGGCTATGATTCATTGGCTTCTAGAGGAAGCCACCAATAGTGACTTCAAAAGGACAACAGTGATTTGACAGTAACAGACAGCGATTGAAAGAGACGTTTTGTACGTCTGGTGCGATAACGATGCACAAGTTGCTTGTTCGAGCGTAGGCGCTTGGCTCTAGCTTGACATGATAGGATCTCGGTATTCGGGATCTGGGGAGCACCCGCTCGGAATAAGAGAGTAAGGTGAAGTGCTCGGCGCGAGGAGTCGAGATATCTTGGCGTTGATGCAAGTTTGGCTTGGTCTCTCGCTAGTTGGCCGGTTGGGGCTGAACCTATAGTCGGTTAATACAAGGTGACTCGATGTGGTCAGCTATACGTGGTTAAGACAAGTGCGTGTAATTGTCCATCGCAGATCGTCTCGATATGCTCGGCTAAGATGGTATTTGGTCGGAAGGAGGTCTACTCAATTATACTTGAACTCTCTTACTCTTTGTTAAGGTTCTCCTATTCTGACATGATTTTCTCTTAATAAGTCTCAACCTATTTCTATGATTTCCATTATTTACAATCAGAATTATTCTAATTAAATTGGATATTAAATTTAGGATGTTACAATTATTTTTTGGCAAAGGCTGTTGTGTAGGGCACTTGTAATGCCATCTATCAGTTAACTAAGTACTCATTAGGCTACTATTACTTATTATTATGTAGGTTACTTGGGGGTTTTTGTGGTCTCATTATGAAAGCTAGCATTGTCACTATATGAATGACCTCTTTTGTAAGATATGGTTATCGCCAAAAACTTGCATCTTCAATGGTTGCATTAACCTAATATCCATTAAAGTAATATCCTTTTATGGGCATGCACCAATAATTTAAGGTCCCTGTAATTCAATGTTATTTCATTTATGGTTAAATAAATGTAATTAAAAATTAACGGCTCTGTAATTCCATATTAAAGGTCGACCAAATTTTAACTAAATGTAACATTTTAATATAATAAAAATGGGATAGAATAATTTATACAAATAAATTAAAAAAGGGTATACAGTGCATTTAATTTCTATTGATTGAAAAAAACGAATTTAAAAGTGGAATGGCCATTAAGATAGGTAAAACGTAATACCCATTAGTTCTGTAACAAGTCCATTGTGGAGTACATTGTTAGATCCAGTGAGAATGTTTTGATAATGACAAAGGTTTTGAACAAAGCTACAAGTGTTTTTGATCAAGCTCAAGTTGTGTGAAGCTCGCCAAAGTTCAACAAACAACAAATGATGAAGAGAGAGCAAGCTCATGAAGACTTAATTTGTGTTATATTGTAATATCTTCAGTTTCAGTCTTTTATTTTAATGAGTTTGGGTAGAGTCATTAGAGGGTAGTGAATCTCTATCAAGTGCATGATTATATTATAATTTGAGTATTCCCTTAACCTAAAATCAATAGGTGGCTTAAAGGTTTGAAAGGAAAGGTTTAGTTTTGAGAAAACAAGTTTTTAATTGAATTTAGCAGTGGCTAATCGATTAATGGGTTAGGTTAATCGATTAACACACATGTTACAGTGGTTAATCGATTAAGCCATGTGTTAATCGATTAACACCTATAAAACTGGTTTTTTAAAATACGTTTTTTTACTTCTCAAAATCAGTTTTTAATGCTCCTAACTTTTGGGTATTCTATATAAACCTTTTCCTAATCATTGTGATTAACCAACATCATTTTCATATCAATTTTACATAGATCAAAGCCACACTATTCTCTCACTTTCATAGATCAAAGCTTTCAACTTTTACATTCTTTGATCAAGAATCTTTGAATCTCTTATGTTGATATTTTCATAGCTATTGAAAGAGATTTATAGGATTGTTATTGTTTTCAATTTGGTTGTAATCATTGCAAGGAGGAAAACATTCTACAACACAAGGAAGCCTTGGTGGTTGTTCATCAAGCAAAAGAAGTCTTGGAAGTCTTGTTGTGTTAACAAGCAATTGGAAGTCTTGGTGTGAGGCATCATCAAGCAAATTGGAAGACTTGTTGTGGGGATATCAACAAGCAAGGGAAGAGGTTAGATTAGATTCAATAGGGTTTCAAGACAAGAGTGTGGTATCTCTTGGAGGCTATCAAGAAGGGAGTCTTGACAGGCATTTGCTTGTAATTTGAGAACTCTAATTCCTCATAGTGAAGAATCTCTCTTGGTTGAAGAGGGGACTTGATGTAGCTCACGGTGGTTGTGAGTGAACCAGGATAAATCTCTGTGCAGTATCTCTATTCACTTATCTTTACATTCTTGTCATTTCAATATTATTCTTGGTTGAAAACCTAGAAAAGATTGATTTTTCATAAGTGATTGAATTGAATCTTAATTGTGCAAATTGATTTTGGGAAAATCATTTTCATAACCAAGGTAATCAATAAGAATATTGGTGTTAATCAATTCCGCTTAATCTCTGATCATATGTGTTAATTGATTGATTTTTGTATTCGATTGAAAAGTGATTTTTCAGTTTTAACAGTGATTAATCGATTAACTGGATGTGTTAATCGATTAACCAAAAGCAAACTTTCAGGCACTACTCGATTAACTAAAGTATTAATCGATTAATCATTTGAAGCCTTTCAGGTGTTAATCGATTAGTTGCAGACTTAATCGATTAAGGGCTTAAGTTTTTGTAAAAATCATTTGTTTTAATTGTTTCAATTCGTTTCTTTCGAAAATCTTTGAAGGTTTCTCTAACACCTATTCAACCCCCCCTTCTAGGTGTTCTCCTAATGTTTCTTAGTTAATTCATCCACCCATTGTAGTTCTTACAATTGGTATCAGAGCTCGGTCGAAAGACACGAGCATAGAGCTTTTCCGTAAAGATCCTTGAGGAAACTACAATGGGTTCTACGAATCCCTTTGGTGGTGAAGGTACTTCAATTATTCGCCCTCCTATGTTTGGTGGAGAGGGTTATGCTTATTGGAAAGTTAGAATGAGAATTTTTATAGAAGCCATAGACATGAACATTTGGGAAGCCATTGAGAATAGTCCTCATATTCCCTCAACTCAAGTAGAAGGTGTATCTCAACTTACCCCCAAAGATAAGTGGACCGATGATAATAAAAAGAAAATTCAATATGATTTAAAAGCTAAGAATATCATCACCTCCGCTCTATCTTATGATGAGTTCTTTAGAGTCACCCAATGTCATAATGCCAAAGAAATGTGGGACACCTTGCAAGTCACACATGAAGGCACTAGTGAAGTTAGACGTGCTAGATTAAATTCTTTGATGCATGAATATGAATTGTTTCGTATGTTGCCTAATGAATCTATATGTTTTATGCAAAAACGTTTTACTCATATTATTAATCATCTCATTGCTCTTGGAAAAACTTTCATGAATTGTGAACTTGTTAACAAAGTTTTAAGATGTCTAAGTAGGGAATGGCAACCTAAGGTTACCGCAATTGTTGAATCAAAGGACTTGGACACCATGGACTTAGCTACACTTTTCGGAAAGCTTCAAGAACATGAAATGGAGCTTGGACGTTTGCATATGCATGAAGAGTCGGATAAGAACAAAGAAAGAAAAGGAATTGCTCTCAAAGCCAAAAGTTCATATAAAAAGGAAGAGAGTTCCGATAATGATGATAATGAAGATTCCGATTTGGACATTGATGAAGAGGAGAAGAAACTTCTACTAAGAAAGTTTAACAAGCTTCTAAAGAGAAAAGGAAGGTTGAACAAAGACAAAAGTAAAGAGAAGAATCCCCAACACTACATGACCAAGACAACAAGTACTCATGCTCATGCTCTAATTATCTCAAGAAGAAGGAGAAAGAAAATAAAAATTCAAAGCATAAGAAGGCATACATTGTTTGGGATGATGAAGAAGAAAATAAAAGCACTTCAAGTAGTTCTTAGGATGATGAAGAAGTCGCTACTCTCAACTTGATAGCTCTAGTTGATGAAGAAGAAAGTTCAAGTGATGAATCATGTGAACAAAGCGAGGATAGCGATGTAAGTGAAACTAAATACGAAATTTCTTCCAAATATGAAATTTTATATAATGCTTATGAAGAAATGCATGAACAATTTAAGAAACTAGCTTTGAAAAACATTTAAAGGAAGAAGCTCATTTTGAAACATCAACAAGAGATTTTAGAACTTCAAAAACAAGTTGATGAGCTTAATCTTCAAAATGAAACTCTTGATCTCATATATGCTAGTTCTTCTTGTGATTGTGCTAGTCAATTGAATATTGTGGTTGATTATGAGAATTGCAAGTTGCTTAAAGATGAAAATGTTATTTTGAAAAATAAGTTTGCAAGTTTCACAAGTGGTGATATTAGATTGTGCATATTGTTAAATTTTCAAAGAGAAAATTCAAACAAGTTTGGTTTGGGTTATACTAATGCTAAGAGTAAGTCTCATAGAAATGTTTTTGATTTTTCTAAAGTTGATTTTTCAAATGCACCAACATGTTTCTATTGTGGCACTCATGGACATACTACAAATGTGTGTTATATTAAAGTGCATGGTATACCTAAAGGAAATTTTGTTTGGGTTAAGAAGGGTGAAAATCCCTTAACTAACAAAAATGGATCCAAGAACATTTGGATACCAAAAAAGCAAAGCATGATTGTTTTGTAGGTATGATTGAAGAGCAAAAGGGCTTACAAGTATTACTCATTCATTTGCTTCTTCAAGTATCAAGAGAAAGTCCTACAAATTGGTAAAAATGATATTATTGGATATTTACAATTGGTTCTATTTCTACAAAGTTCAATTGGTATCATTGAGTGATCATTATATGATTATCATGCTATTGTTGTTATTGTTAATATTTCTTTACAATTGATATCTTACTTTGTTAAGTGATATGATGACTTTTTAGTTACAATTGTTATCATATTTCATTGTCATATTTCTTTCCAATTGTTGTCACATTTCAAAGTATAGTTCTTTAGTTTTACATTTGGTATCATTGATTAATTGGTATCAATGTTGTGAAGAAATGAATGTTATAATTTCTCTATTTTGGCTTAGAATTTTATATTACAATTGGTAGATATTACTTTTTGATAATGCCAAAAGGGGGAGAAAGGGTTGTTTTGTTGTTTCTAAATAGGTTGAGCAAAGTTGTTGAAGATAGGGGGAGAATCAAGCTTAACTCAAATGTATTTCAAATGTCAAAAGCATTAAAGCATTTATTGAGGGGGAGCAAGAGTCTCACCAAGTGATCAAATGATTCAAGCATCAACAACTTCGAATAACTTCAAAACGTGTTTGTCATTTTCAAAAAGGGGGAGATTGTTAGATCCAGTGAGAATGTTTTGATAATGACAAAGGTTTTGAACAAAGCTACAAGTGTTTTTGATCAAGCTCAAGTTGTGTGATGCTCACCAAAGTTCAACAAACAACAAATGATGAAGAGAGAGAAAGCTCATGAAGACTTAATTTGTGTTATATAGTAATATCTTCAGTTTGAGTCTTTTATTTTAATGAGTTTGGGTAGAGTCATTAGAGGGTAGTGAATCTCTATCAAGTGCATGATTATATTAATGATATGTCATGATGCTTCCACACAATCTCTCAAATCCTGAAATTCTCCAACTAATGCTCTCATGCATGACCATCCAAACAACCCGTATACGTGCCTCGGACGTATAGTGAACCTGCTCGGAATTATAATCCATATCGACACTACCAAAGGGTACGTCGCGTCATCAAGACGTAACAGCATCGGCAAAGCAGTATAATTTAAGGGTGATTTCCAGGACCTTCAACGAAGGTGACTTGGTGTTAAGAAGGGCTGACGTACATGGTAATGAGCCAGCACATGGGAAGTTGGCAGCCAATTGGGAAGGGCCATATCGAGTCCGATCAAAAACTGGAAAGGGAGCGTACATTCTGGAAACACTTACTGGCAGAGGCATCAAGAATCCGTGGAATGCAGCTAAGCTTCACATCTATTATAGTTGAATTTTGTTCTTTGTTTAAGCTTTCTTAGAGTTGTTTGTTTTCCAAGAAGGTCTTACAGACCATTGTCATATGTCTAATTTATTTCTGTTTTAAAAAGAGGGTCACCCATAGACCTCTATTTGGTTTAAGTTATGATTGTATTTGGCTTTCTATTTTATTAATGAGAATTATGAAAATTCCATAAGTTACAGCATTAAGTGTAATAGCCTAATGAGATGGTTTGCTCAAAATAATTGCCTTCATTCAAATACAAGAGTCAGGAATCCGGTATCAGGAAACCGATATCAGGAATTTCCAAAAAAAAAAACTCCGGTATCAAGATTTCGGTATCAGGAATTCGGTATTAGAATCCGGTATCAGGAATCTTATACTTAATAACAAAATATATATTTTGAAGAGCATTCGGAATTCGGTATCCGAATAGACAATTCGGTATCAGGAATCTTATACTTGGTAATAAAATTTATCTTCTTAAAAACATGAAGCTGGAAAGACTTAAGTGAAAATCCTAGTATCCAATACTTGATACACCACTTCTCTGATTAGCCACCAGATAAGAAGTGAAATGGGTAAGTGTTCACTCTCTAGCAAGTATACTAGATCGCAAAGTAATATAGTCTAGGAAGACCAGATATCGTTCCACTCGGGGATTGCAAATTGTTCAATTAATTTCCACCAAAGAGTAATTGAGATTGATTTGAAATAAAAATAGAAAATAAATTAAAAACAGAAAATAAATAGAAGTTGTTAGCAATTTGAGAATGATGTTAGGAACATGGTTTCATTGTAGGCGTTGTTTATTTATCATGAATCTCTGTTTTTCCCTAAATCATGAACAAATTCCTAAATTGGTAACTATTAGATCCCTCTTGTATAATTACCGTTTCTTATTCAATTCGATAATCCTTAATTCCTTAAGAGATTAAACCATTGAATAATCTTAATTAAGAACAGAGAATTAATCATGTTATATAATTACCCAATTGTATCCCTACTTGTTGAATAACTATATTGTTTGAAGGCATGACCTATTCTAATTCCTAATCTCTCAATGGAAGAATTAGAAATCCAAAGCATAGATTAATTACTTCTATGCATAACAGTAAAAACACCATCAAACACATGATTTAGAACATGAAAAACATCAATTCATGAAATCAATAAACTAATCCATACAAATTCACCAATTCCTAACAAAAGGTTTTAGTTACATATCATGAAAATAAGAACAAGAGAAATAGAAGAATGCATGATTACCATGGAAAAGCCTAGGATCTTCCAATCCTTGATCTTCTCCTCTTCTAAAACTCGCTAAAATTATATAATCTCCCTCTCTCTCTCTACAATGATTGTTAATGGCTCCTAACCTAATTCTAAAACGTATATTTAAAAGATAAAACTAATCCTAATTGAATTGGAGCAAAACTGATCCGGAAGTGGCCCAATTGGGCTTTCTCGTATCTGATAGCAACTTCGGTCCTGATTTTGACCCCAAAGATGAACGAATTTGAGCAATGCTATTTCTGGCACAGTTGTAGATCATTTCCTGAGCTTTAAAATGATACCAAGATCTCCTTATTTGGATAAGCGTAGCTCAAGTTATGGTCAAAATACCGAACATCGTCACTTTCACGCGGTATGCGCGCCTGGGCGCCCAGGCGTGCCAGGTCTGTACTGGGTGCATTTTCTCACTGCATGCGCGCCTGGGCGTGGGGGACTCATTCCGGCTCCGTTTTGCTTCGTTCTTGCACCATTTTCAAGGTCTTTTCATCCCCTTTCATGCTCCATATTTATTTTCTTCATTTAAGCTCCGAAAGTACCTGAAACATACCGAAAACGGCTCAAAACGTTCAAAGGATTCTAAATTACCTAACTTTCTAAAAACTATACAAAAAGTCCTAAATTTACAAGAGAAACAAGCCAAATCCATAGTAAAAGGGAGTCAAATTAAGCTCTAAAACATCATATGTTAGACCCAAATCACACCCCCAAACATAGCATTTTGCATGTCCCAGGCAAAAGTAAAATAAAAAATTCTAAAACAAAAGACTACCATCCAAATCAAAATGTACAGCACCTAATTTAAGACTTCGACTCATCAACACAGCCACATAATTATACAAGCTATTCACATATCAAAACATGGTTAAAGAAACAAAACCAATCAGAACTCAGAACTAGTGAACACTCTCAACCTCTCAGTGTATATCTCTCATGTGCATCAAGGGTATTAACAATTCGCTCAACTTCATACAATAGTTAAATGTTACCATAAGCTTGACCATAGACCCAAATCTCCACTGAAATTATTGAAAACATGCACAAATCAAAAGGTCTTTATTTTGGTTGTAATGAGGCCATGGCTAAAAGTGTTAGGTATGATAAAAGAAAGAAAGGATAAAACTAAGGGTTAAAATGCAAAAACAAATTTCCCTCTAAAAATTATGAATGAGCAATGAATACTACATAAACACAACTCAACTCACAATCAATTTCATACTTCTTTTCTTTTTTCACTATTTTTCCTTCTATTCTCTCCCTTTACACATTTATTATTTTTTTTTCAATTTCTTTTTTTTACTTGGAAGAAAAATAGAGCTCATAACACTTTTCACCAATTACTTTCACTTTTTCTTATTATTCCTCTCAATTGCTCATTCAAAAATTTCCAAGGTACTCACAAAAATATTTCAATAGATGCATGGTACCAAAGAAAAATCATAATATCATTAGGCTCAAAATGGGAAACTAAGGGAACATTATCAATACATAACAGTTGAAGGCAACAAAAACACATCCTAAGTGCCTTAATCATTTTAATGCATGTAATCAATTATCAATCTCAAAATGGTCACAGGTCAAGTTCTAGAACACAAAACTAAAGTGAACACACTCATGAAAGAATAGGGGTCTCAAATCAAAATATTTCAACAAATCACATACCCCATCAAAAGGCTCAAAATCTCACTAAGCTAAAGTCAGTTCACTAATCTTAAGTTCTGAAAAACTTTGTCAAAATAACCAAATTTCAAAAATATTTACAGCTCAACAAATAAGTAAAATGAATCAATGAGTCTAATCCTAAACTAAGTATATACACCTATCATCAGAAAAATAATCCTAAATCTAGAATAATTACAAAACCTCTACCTAAGACACAAACCAACACTACAAATGGGAGAACAATTCAAATCTGAAAAATGTAATTTTTATTTTGTCCACTCCCCCAAACTTAGAGGTTGGCTTGTTCTCAAGCAAACTAAACTAAAACATACCTATCTAAAAAATAAAAAATTGCATGGAATAAATTTGGAACATTTATTACTTGCATTTTAAAAATCAGCATTAACAAAAATGAGAAAACATTCCCCCAAACTTAATATGAGTCATGAAAAACAAGTGCCCACAAATAGCACCTCTAATGGGGAAAATATTAACTTATATTTGTTACAAAATATATATCTTGATGCAAATAACAATTAATCCAAATAAATAACCAAGCAATAAAACTAAAAAAAATCCTAGAAAGCAATTACATATTTTTGTTGCACAGGTACAGGGACTGGCTGTGATGGGGAAAAGAGCATAAAATATATCAACGAATAACAATCCCCAAACTTTTGGGCATTTTCGCCCAGTGTGCGCCCAGGCGTGCAGAGTTGCGCGCCCAGGCGCGCCAGGTCTGTACCTGATGCGTTTTTTTTTAAATAAAATAAAATAAAAAAAATAACCTACACTAATTTCCTAAAAACTACTAAACTAAGGGAATGCTACCTAAACATTGGGTTACCTCCCAACTAGTGCTTGTTTAACGTCACGAGCCTGACGGGTCACCTCCTTTCAAAGGTTAGGGTGGTTTCCAAGATCCCTTCAAGGGTGGCACCTTGCTTTTCAACTTCATTCCAACACTCTCTCCATTCGAGTGCTGAATGCACATGAGAGGAGAAAAGTTCTCCGTTGTGATTGGTGGTTTTTAAAAAAATTCAATTATAGTTTGGTCACCATTCACTCGAAGAATTACTTCTCCCCTAGGCACATCAATCATTGCCCCTGTTGTGGCCAAGAATGGCCTTCCAAAAATTAGAGGAATATTTTCATCCTCTTCTATATTTAAAACCATGAAATCTAAGGGCAGGATAAAATCTTTCACCTTAACCAGAATATCTTCCACCACTCCATATAGGCGGAGGGTGGTTCTATCAGTTAACTAACGTACTGCCGGGGTAGGCTTAATCTCTCCTAAGTTCAATGCTTCACAAATAGACAATGGCATAATATTAACACTAGCTCCTAAGTCACATACAGCCTTACCTGAGTACTCCTTGCCTATGCTAATTGGAAGAGTGAAGCTATCTGGGTCCTTCAGCTTTGGTGGAAGGTTGGATTTGATGATGTTGCTGCACTTCTTTGCTATCAGGAAGTTCTCATCAGTGAGCATCCTTTTCTTCTTTGTCAGCAACTCCTTCATGAATCTCGCGTACATAGGCATTTGTGAGAGTGCCTCTGCAAGCGGGATGTTGATCTCCACCTTCCGTAGCATCTCAAAGAACTTGGAGAATTGCTTATGGTCATCCTCTTTCTTCAACCTCTGAGGATAAGGAATCCTCGGAGGTAGTGGTGCTAGTGTGTGTGTGCCTTTCTCTTTCTCCTGATTCGCAGGTGGATCCTGCGTCTGTTGCCTTGCATTTGAGCCTCTTCCACTTGGTTGCTTTGGCCCCTCATCCTTCTTCTCATGCTCAGTTGCATCACCCTTCTGCTATGGCTCCTCATACGAGTTTCCACTTCGAAGGGTGACCTCCATGCATCGCTCCTTGTAGTTGGTTGCAATCTCTGATATGTGATTGTTTATTTTGAGTCAATTGCACCTCCAAGTTGCGAATGCTGACTTCTTGATTGGCGAAATTCGCCCTGGCTTCTTCCATGAATGTATTGGTCGTGGCAGCCATTGCTTAAAGTGCTTTCTCCCAACCTTTCTTCTGTGGCTGTGATGGATTCGGTGTTGAGCTGGACCATGAGGTGTGAGACTGATTTGTTGGCCTTGGATTGCAGATGTTGGGGTACGTATTTTTTTTAGGTACTCCATCACCCACAAACTTGGCCTGTTCCTCAATGGTTGCTGGACCCTTACTGACTTCAAATACACAATCACCATTCCGGTGACTTCCTCCACAAAAGTCGCACTTCAGAGTGCTTGTTGCAGCTGACATAGTGATTTGGCTTATCTGCTTCGTCAATGCAGCCATCTGCTGCTGCATTTGCTTGTTCTGCTCGATTAAGATTTTGACTTGACTTGAATCCAGATGATTGCTCTTCAGGACGCTCTGCTCCACCTGGGTCCTCACTACAACAGAAATGCTAAAAGATCCCGGTTCCGCATGCATATTGATCCCGGTTCCGAACTGGGATTGTATCCCCTGGTATAACAAGTCTGATACTTGTGATCCCAGGTGTTTTAGAAAACACGAAACCGGGATCAATAAAAAACAAGGAACCGGGATCAATAGTATATATGATCACTATTGATTTTTAATAATGAACCGGGATCTTTAATATATATGATCACTGTTGAGTTTTTTAAAACGAACCGGAATCTTTAGTATGTATGATCACTGCTGAGTTTTTTAAAATGAACCGGGATCTTTAGTGAAAATATATATATTTTTTTAAAATTTATAATATATGCTATATCCATATATTTAAATAAATTGTCAACATTTTTTTTGCAACAAATAAATGTCATAATTATATGCATTAGAAACGTAAATGCCAATACACATTTAAGATAGATAACTCCCAAACCAAAACAAATGGCTCTATACATACAAAAGGCTAAACAAGCTCGATCATATAGATGCTACATAGTCACATTCAAAAATATATATGATGCCCTAAATTCAAAACTAAGCTAAGGTAACTCGTCAAGAACATATGCTGCCCATTCATCCTTGACATCATTCAGCAATTCATCGGAATAGTAGGTGTACTGGCAATCTTCAAAATACTATACAATTTAATAGAAAATGGAATTAGAATTGTGTTGATATATTTTCTTCCGAGACAATAGACAAGTAAATATAATTTAAACTAATAAATAAGACAGACAAGAGTACAAGACCACAAAGAGAGAAGTCAAGGATGCCTATATGATAAAATTAAATACTACTCTATGATAAGATTAAATACTGGAAAGAATTTTGATAGAAAAATATTGAAATATCCTGAAAAATTAAACATATGATTGTCTAGTGTCTTTAATTCAGTACCTTTTGTTGGCAAATCTCCACTTTTCGATATCCAAGGCATCCATACCAACATATAAGAAGATGAAAATCTCGGAGATTAAAGACAAAATTGCAAAAGTATGCCTATACATATAGTAGATAAACAACATAAGAAAGATTATAAAATCACTAATTTATCAGCATTTGCGAAAAGTAAATGAAATGCATAATAGCTTTTATGATACCTGCTTGTGATTTTAGAATTTTCAGTGACATTATGCCAGGTGTAGTGGGACATGACAATCCCACAGAAGAACACAGTAAGGATCCCACTTAAATCAAGAAGCTGGAAGAAGTTACCAACATTTAGTTAAAATATGAAACTGTATGATAAATTGATAATAAATAAATCTATGATTTAAAGAAGCATTCACGGGAGATTTAGCTTTAGAAACCTTACTTCAGAAAACATACATCAGGATCATAAGAGCAATTTCTCTGTCAGTGGAATGCCTGATACCAACCATAAGAAACTAGGTTCAGTTTCCCTTCAGGGAACAAAAAGGATATTATGCCAGACCCAATATCACAACTCTATTAATTACATACATGTCATTTATCTTCATTTGAGACGAATCCATAAATTTATTTGTTAGTTATGACTATAAAATTCACTAATTATCATATCAAATCAAATCATTAAAAAAAGAAAAAAGAAAGAAACTCCTCCCATCGAAATATTTATAACATCAATCAAGAAGCCCTCACTTGGAGTTCTATATATCGCTAATGAATAAGGCACAAAAAAGTATAGTTACTAGACCAGAACATTGAAGAAATAACTTGGAAAAGGGAGAGATAGAGAGATCTAAGCTCCAAGTACCTGCCAAAATACAACTTCTTTATAAGGTAAGAGCTAAACAAGCCAGCCTGAAAAACAGAAACAAGAGATATAGTGAATAAGGATGATTAAAATTGCAAAAGTCTGGCAAAAGAAGTTGCAGAAGATCACATGCTTGCATGTATCATTAATCACAGTTTATCACACTGCTCTCACTATTAGTCAATCACACTCACCCCTAAGTCGTCTTCATGTATTATCCATTAAAAAAGCTAGAGTGTGCTCCAATTAAAGGGTTTGATAGAAAAATGAAAAGTGACTATCTATTATTGATAGAAGCTGAAAGCTTATATACATCCTGATCACAGTTGGAATTAAACTTAATTGGATATAACTTATATCCAAGGGAAACTAACTAACAAACAGAATAATAAGAAGAGCCAAAACCATCAATGTAAGGCAAGAATGGGTTCAGTTACTAACTTTAGGAGCAAGGAAATCAATAGGGAGTGGAATAAGATTAAAGTAATATAGATAACAGGATTTGAATTAGTTTAAATTATTTGAATTAGATAATAGGATTTCTAATGGAAAAACCAATAACATTAGACAATATTGTTTAATTACCACAATTGATAGTTAAAAACACATATACCTTCTTCTGGTTAGCAGTACCAACACCTCCATCAGTAGCATAAAAAAACAGAGTCATTTATAATTGAAATAATTACCTTTTAGCTTTCTCAATGCTTTTAGCAATGAGATCAAAGTCCATGTCAAAGAAACCAATCAGTAATGTATAGAACAATAGGTCCATCTTCTGGCCAGCTGCAACAGGCTTGCTTTCTGTCACCTTGAGATGTTCAAAGGCTTCCTCCTGGCTCATAAGGGACAGCGTAGTAAATGTTACAACTTAAGTGAGAGCAACTTCTGTATACACCAAAGAGAAAAATGTTACAACTTAAGCCTAAGAGCAACAGTTAAGACAAAAATACATTGAACAACATGAAGCCTACTATTAATTTTATAGGAACCCAGCCCTAGCTATCCATGTTCTGCCTCAAGAATGTATCTTTAACTAAATTCTCATTACTGCAATAGACAAGTTGTGATATGTACACAGTCAACTTTTAAACCATTTAAAGTTAAGCTAACAACAATAAAAAAATATTGACTGATCAATGTAAGAGCAGTACCTAAAATAGTAGTCAATTTGGTTGACTATCTTAGTATGCAATTGAGGGTCTGGAGCTGTAAAGAAGAGTGGTGGCATTGGAGGCATAAAAGGAACATCTCTTCGTGAATCTGGGGGTGGAGGCGGACCAGTGACAAATACCACTGCAGGTGCTAGTTCTGAAAATGGATACAGACATCAGAGCACACGCATATCCTGAAAGAAATATTCTTGAATCATAATACAAATAAAGCATACCAGGGATCTCACTTAAGTTGCTCTCACTTAAGTTGACAGCGTAGTATCCTCCTTGAGTTGTATTTTCCCTTTTTGGTCTCTTCAATAATATTTCCTTTTTCTATCCGAAACAAAGGGTCAATCTGAGAACCACTGACTACCCAATAATACCATCACTAAGAGTAAGAGCGGTACCTAAACAACTGAAAGAAAAAACATTTGTTTAATACACATAAACCCATGGATGGGCTCTACTTCATGTATTGAACCTTCAAGGAGATATACTGGTATAACCAATGTAGTTGAAGGTGGATCCCATTTCCAAATGGCATAGCAGCAAAGAAGCTCCTGCCACAAAACCTTCATTGTGCGGAGCCTTCAGTTTGGCAGCACTATGGCATACTCCCTGGGTGTGATGGACACCAGATAACAATGCCGTAGTGTCTAGCG
This sequence comes from Crotalaria pallida, assembly GCA_037953625.1. Lineage (NCBI taxonomy): Eukaryota > Viridiplantae > Streptophyta > Magnoliopsida > Fabales > Fabaceae > Crotalaria > Crotalaria pallida. The sequence continues at coordinate 87,014,779 of CM075649.1, forward strand.
GAGTGAATGAGGGAGATTTAATTATAGTTCCAGTTACTAACGAAATGGAGAGGATCTGGAAACACCATTTATAAGATTGTAGTTTGTTTGGAAAAGACAAAAAACCCTTAAAAGGATATCACTCTCCTTTCTTGTTCATTTTTACTCAATCATTCAATAAATCCAGTTCTTGTGTTAATAATTGTAACATTATCAAAAAGAAAAGGAGAAACCGCAAGACAAATTACCATACATCGCCCTAATGCATCGGATTTCCCAGTCAAATTATCGCTCACCACACTCAACTTTTTCTCCGATTAAACGCAAAACAAGCACCGAAAAGCGTAAACAGGGAAACAATCTCAATTATTCCAGATTAAATCGAAACAAACACAGAAGCAAAAACAATAAATAAATAAATAAAATAAACTAACTTCTCATCAAGCTTCTTATGTTCATCGTCCAATTTAGCGCGCATGGAGTCCAAAAGCGCAGGATCCGAATCCAACACCGAACAAGCAATTAGGGTTTCATACAAAGGCAGCATATCTAAAACCCAAAAAATAAATAAATAAATAATAATAGTGAATTGGAGAATAAAGAGAAAGCGATGAAGGAGTTAATTAGTGAGTGTGAGTTAGTTACCATCTTGTTTGATGAAGGTGAAGACTTCGTCTTTGAGTTGAACCTTCTCGATGTCATTACCAATACCTCTGCAAAGTCACATCTCACTCTTTAGATCCAACACCAGCGACACGAGGAAGCGGAGACGAGCCTCGTCCATGGAGGAGGCGACGAGAACCAGAAGGATAGGGGGGACGCTGGCTTCGTGTCATGGCGGCGGGCGAGTTACGTGTTTGGGCTCCATCTTGGATTTGCGATTTGAGAGAGAACGAGAGAGAAAGTGTGTTGCGGTTTCTGTGAAGAAGAAGAGGTCTGTGTTGAGGGTTAGGCCATTGATCCCGGTTCCGTTTTTTCTTATTAATTCCGGTTGAAGTAAAACAGTGGGATAAATAAGGTTCGTGTGATTTTTAACTTTTAAAACAAAAAATTATTTATGTTTTAATATTGATCCCGGTTCCGTGTTTTTTCTAACCGGGATCAATAGATTCCTGGTATTTTTAATCATATTTAACCCGGTTTCTTTTGCAAATGGAATTAATACTCAGCTATTTTTTACCCTTTTTGTAGTAGTCCCTTGACCTCTTCAACAGTCTTCTTCATTAACGATCCACCAGTTGCTGCATCAACCATACTCTGATTGAATCGGTTGAGCCCATTATAAAACAGTTGAATTTGCTACCAGTCTTGCATATATATTGGGCATCTCCTCAGTAGTTGGTTGTAACGCTGCCAAGCTTCATGCAACGGCTCGTTGTCCTCTTTCATGAACGAATGAGCATCCTGCCTCAGCTTCGCTTGCTTCCCAGCTGGAAGAAACTTATCCATGAATTTGGAGACAAGTACTTTCCACCTGGACAAACTCCCTGGTGCCTGGTTGTTCACCCAAGTTAGCGCCTCGCCCCTTAGTGAGAGAGAGGTAACATCCTCATTCTGATGGCCTCGTCCGTAGCACCCTCGATCTTGAAGAAGTCGAGCATGCCCAGGAAGTTGGCGATATGGTCCCTGGGGTCTTGATTCGGCGCACCACTGAACTGATCCTTCATGATGAGGTGGATATATTGTGGATCAATTGTGATTGCAGTTGCAGTGATGGCTGGCCAGACTATGCTGGAAGCAAAGAGGTCCAGGTCCACTGTTCTATACTCCGCCAAAGTCATCCTGGGAGGAGGAGGCGGAGAGGATCCGTGAGATCCTCCTCCTCCAGCCATCTTCAATGTTGGTCTTTCCCCTCTTCTAGTGCTGAATTTTTCTCCTCTTTGCACTTAAATTAATAAAAAATCCTGCACAAAACAAAAACAAGAGAAAAATTACGCAGCACCTGTTGAGACAAGAAACTAACTAAAAATAATAAATTTCACCTAAAACTACTACTAAGTACCGAAAATTAATTGAGACGAATTTCAATCCCCGGCAACGGCGCCAAAAACTTGTTCACTCTCTAGCAAGTATACTAGATCGCAAAGTAATATAGTCTAGGAAGACCAGATATCGTTCCACTCGGGGATTGCAAATTGTTCAATTAATTTCCACCAAAGAGTAGTTAAAAGTAAAATCTATAGGTTTCAGAAAAACTATCATTTATTAAACCTGATTTGAAGGATGGTATCTCTATTGGTAAAATTGAGCCTTCTGATGTGGAAAAAGAGGTTGAATTTTGGCAGAATGCTATTGTTTGCTATGTTCTAGGTGCTAAACCGCCTTACTCTGTGTTAAGTGGATTCATCAAAAAGGCTTGGGGACAATATGGAATTGACAAAATTTTAATGAATAATGATGGCACTATTGTAGTCAGATTTAATTCATTGGAGTCCAGAAATACTGTTCTTGAGATAGGGGTGTTTCATTTTGATAAAAAGCCTATAATTCTTGCACCTTGGACTGGCAGACCTATGGCTAAGGGCCAATTGGACAGAGTGCCAATCTGGATCCAGTTTCCTAATCTAAGTCTAAGGTTTTGGGGGGCTGCAGCTTTGAGTAAGATTGCAAGTCTAGTAGGGCTGCCAATTATGGTTGATAAAGTTACTCAAGACAGAAACATGATCAACTTTGCAAGGGTGTTGATTGAGGTGGACCCTGCCACTTTGCCTGATGATATTTTTTTTTAGGATGATAAAGGGAATATTATCACACAGAAAGTCTCATATGAATGGAAGCCAGTGTTGTGTGGTAATTGTTCTATGTATGGCCATGATAGCAAGATGTGTAGGAAGAATGTGAAGAATCAATGGGTGGAGAAGAAGAAGCCTACTAGAGAGGATATTGAAGATCTAGACTCTAGATTGAAATTAAAGAAGGCCTTAGAGGAAGATCTAATTCCTCAGGAAAACAGAGAAGCAGCCATGGACCAAGTGATAGACTGGAGCAAAGGAGATGATCATGTTATGGTGTTGTCTGATTTGAACCAGCAGGATCATGGAGCTAGTAATCAGGGTCAGACAAGTATTAAGGTTGGCAACTTCAATGATGAGAACAGAAGAGATGAGAAGGATAATCAAGGGTGGACTCTTGTGAAAACTAGGAGTAGAACTACTTCTAAGGATAATTTTAAAAAGGGAGAGGCTTCTCCCCTTTTGCCCCATGGATAAAATTGCTGCATGGAATATTAGAGGGCTTAATCATCCCTCTAAACAAAAGGAGGTTAGGAGTTTTTATTTAAAGAATAAAGTAGGTTTGTTAGGTGTGTTGGAGAATAAAGTGAGGACCAACTCTATAGCCATGGTTATGCAGAATATGGCTCCTGGTTGGGGCTACTTTTCTGATGATGACATTTATTGTGTGGGTAGGATTTTGGTGATGTGGAAGAAGGATATATTTGATGTAAGGATTATGGCAAGATCAGGCCAGTACACTCATTGCTTGGTGACTTACAAGGGTGATAATTCTAGATTCTATGTATCTTTCATTTATGCTTCTAATGATTCTAATGAAAGGAAGGAGTTATGGAATTTCCTTAAAGGGGTAAGCTCCTTTGTGGATTTGCCTTGGCTGTTAATTGGAGATTTTAATTTTATGGCTGATCCTAGTGAAAAGGATGGTGGTGTGCCTCTAGAGGTAGTGCATTGTGAGGATTTGAGAGATTGTTTGCAGTCTTGCATGCTTAAGGATATGAAATACAAAGGTAGTTACTAAACTTTGTGTAATAATCAAGATGGAGGGGCTAGGATCCATTGCAAATTGGACAGAGCAGTTGTGAATCAAATCTGGATTGATAAATGGCAATTTTCAGAAACTGATTTCTTGTTTCCTGGAGTATCATATCATTCTCCTATTTTAGTGGAATGGGGTCAGCAGAGTGAGAAGGCTAGATCAGGATTCAAGTACTACAATATGTGGTCTACTCATCCTGATTTTTTGTCTATTATGAAATCAGGCTGGTCTATCTTAGTGGAGGGTTATTCAATGTTCCAGGTTTCTCAGAAGCTCAAGCACCTAAGAAGAGTTTTATCTGATTTGAACAAAAGATGTTATGCTGATATTGTGGTTAAGGAGGCAGTATTAAAAGAGAAGTTACTTGCAGCTCAGGCCCTATTGTTGATTAATCCTAATGATCCTATTCTTCAAGCTGATGAAATGAGTCTATTTACTCAACATAGGCAATCCAGTATTGATGCTAATAGTTTCTTAAAACAGAAAGCTAAAATAGATTGGCTGCAAGAGGGTGATCAGAACTCTAAGTTTTTTCATCAAGCTATTAAGCAAAGGATTTACAGGAACATAATTCTCTCTATTAAGGATGCTCATGGTGGTACTGTTTCAGGTCAGCAGCAAATTTTAGATATCTTTGTGGATTATTACAAGTGTCTTTTTGCTAGGAAGCCTGGATACGTTTGGCATGATGATATTGCTAATCAGGGAAGGTGTTTGACTCTTGTGCAGCAGATTCAGTGCATTAAACCTCTTACTAATGATGAAATTAAGAATGCTTTCTTTTCTATGAATGATGATAGTGCCCCTGGTCCTGATGGATATGGGGCTGGGTTCTTCAAGGCTGCTTGGGAGGTAGTGGGTTTAGACTGTTTAGAGGCAGTTAAAGAGTTCTTTCTTTCTGGGAGAATGTTGAAAGCTATTAATTCTACTACCTTAGTTATGGTGCCTAAAACCGAGTGCCCTAATTCAGTTACTGACTACAGGCCTATTGCATGTTGTAATGTAATCTACAAATGTATATCTAAATTGCTCTGTTCTAGATTGAGATTGATTCTTCCTAGTATCATTCAGGACAACCAAGCTGCCTTTGTGCAAAATAGGAGTATTGTTCACAACATTCTAATTACTCAGGAACTGCTTAGGCTCTATGGAAGACGCAATGTATCTCCTAGATGCTTAATGAAGATAGACATTCGAAAGGCCTATGACACTTTGAACTGGAATTTTATTGAGGACATGTTCAGAGCTTTTAAGTTCCCAGAAAAATTCACTAATTGGGTGATGGTGTGCATTTCAACTGCTTCATTTCAAGTCAGTATCAATGGTAGTGTTTCTGAGAAGTTTCAGGGTTCTCGTGGCATTAGACAGGGGGATCCTATTTCTCCTCTAATTTTTGTCATGGCTATGGAAGTTCTAACTAGAGGTCTACAGAAGGCAGCAATGCATACTAACTTCAGGTTTCATCCTATGTGTAAGGATAGCAGACTCATCAGCTTGGCTTTTGCTGATGACCTTATGCTATTTTGTAAAGGTCATCCAACAAGTGTGAGGATTATTTGTGATGGTCTAAAGGCTTTCTCTCAGAGTTCGGGTCTTTATGCTAATGAGGAGAAGTCTAAGTTATTTATGGCTGGCTTAAATGAGGTTAGGCAGGCTGAGCTCATAGCTATCACGGGATTTTCTAAAGGGTCCTTTCCCTTCAGATATCTAGGTATGCCTATTTCAGCAAAAAAATGGTGACTGGGCTGATCCAACAACATTCATGAAGGATGACTGGACTGATCCAACAACATGCGACCAACATTCTCACTCAGGTTTTCCTCCAACACTGAGGAAGTGAAACCAGAAGATCCCTGACCAGCATCAAAGTGAGATCTAGTGGGAGAACCGGATTGGAAAGGTTCTTCATTTTTCCTCTTTCGGGTAGCACCTTCAGGACTGTCAAGGACTACGGCAGCCAGAGGGGGACGGTTGGCACTTGTCTTGCTACGTTTGGGAGGCTTCCTTGGGGCATTCCCGGTAGCGGCAGCAAGAGTGGCAAGGTCTTGAGGGCTCACCATTTTTTCTGCATAAAAATAGTACAAAAGCATTAATAATTCCAAAGGCTACGAAAACAAGTAAATAATATACGTCAGGTATGCTACCGAATACGGAACGCAGGGAATCCGGTTCCGCATCCACTATCTTCCTGGTACTGATGTACCCAAAATGTTCATACCAGGAAAAGAAAAATGCTATGGTCGACCGCTCGGTATCAGTAAGAACGTTATTGGGGGTAAGGAAAGAACGGGCTGGAATCTGTGAGTTTTTATCAGACCAAAAGAGAGTGAAGTATGGATTTCCTCCATGGTCAAAGAAGAAAGGCCAAGAATGTGGGGCTCCTACTATCTTGAAGTATTCATTTTTGAATCCTTTCCATGTCTCCGAGTAGGTTTCAAAAACTTTCCAGTTAAGGCGCGACTTCAATGTAACCCAGGACCATTTCCCCTTGACTTTACTTGAGGCAAACGGTCCAAAGGTGAAAAATACTGGGAGAGTACAGGCTAAATTGAAATGATTGCAGAAAAGTTGAAAGGCCCTCAAATAACACCAGCCATTAGGATGGAGTTGTGTTGGAGCAAGTTCTAAGTGCCTAAGGACCGTACATTCGAAGTCAGTAAAAGGGATTCGAACTCCACAAGTCTCAAAGAGAACCACATACATAAAGAAGAAATTTTCAAGAGGGCTTCCTACATAGCAAATTCGGTTTTGAGAAGAGGGAGCCTCTAAGGCATAAAAGTTTGGAGTAAGTCCTGGTGCCACAAGGTCAGCATTGTTATGGTATTCCTGTAATAATTGGACATCTACAAATATGGGGGGCTTGCCTAAGGCATCAAGATCTACACTTTCATAGCCAGTAATGTCAGTGGGAAGGATGAATTCCTCAAGGTTTGTTTCAGATCTCTTTTTCCCCATGATGGATTCCTGAGAGGAAGTGTGGAATGAAAATTTAGGAGGAATGTTGGAAACTTCACTGAACATATCCTTGGTGATCCATTTCTTCACTAGTTCGCCTAAAGCTTCCTTTTCATGTTCGGAAAAAGAAGAGTTTTGAAGGCCACTGGGTTGGCTAGAATAATTCCCAAGGTCAGTAGAAAAGGGCTTTGACGAATTGGAAGAAGAAGAGCATGAGAGCTTGTTGGAAGGAAATGAGTTCATGATAAAACGAAAAATAGAAGTTAAGAAGTTGTATACCTGAAAGAGATGAAGATACTGGAAGAAGGAAGAATACAAAAAGGGAGGAGAAAATCTTTTTAGTAATGCAGAAGATGTGCAAGTGGGTTTTTCACTGAAAGGCTTTCCTGTATTTATAGGAGGAATTCGGTTTTCAGAAGGAGCATGATGAGAAGAGTTGGTAATAAATGAATGCTATCTCAAAGGTCATACTGGTTGATAGTCAAAAGTCATGACAGTTGGGAAGTGATAAGTCATGATGGTTGCAGTGATAAGTCATGATGGTTGTAGTGAAAAGCCATGATGGTTGCAGTAAAGAGTCACCCCTTCTCATCTTCCCAAAGAAACTAAAGATCAGTTACTGCATCCTTTCAGAAACCAAACTGGGAAATCCGAATTCGTCATTTGCTTGGGTACAGTAAAGATGGGAGCTCGGATTCCAATAAATTTCTAGGAGCAGGTGCTTCCCTAGGGAACAGGAAAAAAGGATGCCATGGGGAAGTCTAATTAGTGTCAGATTGGGACAGACCTATGAATAAGAATCTCTGTCTTGAACACTTAGTCCTTGGGAGCTGTGAAGTCTTGGAAAGGTACAAAGTTCAATGTTTTGAATTCAAATTTAGATATGCAAATTCAGAGTCACGATATTAGGATGCTGGAATCACCAACTCGGGAAATGGAAGCAGGCACAGTTATAGGGAAGTAGGGATTCTTTTCCTTGGAGACTGAGCCCTCGAGACTTTGGGATTTAAGAGCAATTGATGAAGTCACTGTTAAAACCATCATCTCGAAGTCGGTAATTCGGTTTGATAAATGCATCTGGATTGAATTGATGAAGTCACTGGAAACTCATGGCTCATATTCATAAACCATGACTTGGGGGGCTACTGTTATGGACCACCTAAACGGACCCGGTATGCCGGATTCTGATACCGGTATGAGGCCATAAGAGGCCCAATGAAGCCGGATTCTAATACCGGTATGAGGTCCTAAAAGGCCCACTGAAGTCGGATTCAGATACCGGTATGAGGCCTTAGAGGCCCAACGATACTAGTACCGGATACCGGTATCAGGTGGTGGATATTAGACACCATTCTTCATACCGTTATACCGGTGGGAATCCACCAAGTCAGCCACACGTGTTAGGGAATCCGAGGAATTCCGTTATCCTCATAAGCATAGGATTCTACTCAACTTAATACCCGCCATTATGTCTGAACCGTTTAGAGGGAACCTCACCCGCCACATGAAAGCGGCAATCAACACCATTTATGCTGGTATGCATATATAATACCTGGTAAGGCAAGTAGGTATGATCCATCTCATCTCACACAAACACACACACCACCCCAAAGTAGAACGACAAGAGCGTGGGTATCTTGGTGTTCAAGGTGCTCACTTCACGTCTGATATCAAAAGTGGGATTGCCGAATTCTTAGCCAGATTGTCTAAGACCAGTAATCCTACGACGGCATAGGTAGTGAATCTCATCAAAGGATTTTTGAAAGTTAATAACTTGAGTTTTCACAAAATCAAACAATTTTTCAAATTGATGCATGAGTTTTAAAGTGTTTTTAAATTAGTTTTAAAATGCATTAATATGTGGCTTAAAGTGTTAAATAAAGTTTGAATAAATGTTATAGTGGATACCATATTTTTCCAAGTGCTTATGTGTTAAATATCTAACTAATATGTTACAAGCTGATCGAGGCCGTACCCGATACAAATAAAAACAGTTTAAGTATAGTACTAGGAAGTGACTCCTAGGTCGTCTCCCAAGGAATATCTTATCAAGCAAAAGGTCGAACACATAGTATGCATAGAAAACAGGGGGGGGTTTTTTTATATTGAATATTGAATAATTGAAATCAAAACAGAATTAAATTAAAACGAAGAAACAGATAAGGAAAAGCGGATAAACCCCTTTGGCTCGCGTTCACAACTCTATCATCGGTCACAAAAGATCAATTTCTTTTCTCTTCACTGTCCAACTCGTGAGAATTAAATACTAAGCGAAAATTCAATTCTCACCCCAAAACCCAAAACTCTAATTAAGCATTAAAAGCCAAAGCATGGAGTTTTTACGAGTTTGCATAAATTAAGCATTCATACACATGGATTATCTCTATAGAATGGAACTAAGCGAACCATAACATATCAATAAGCATGAAAACAGTGAATAAAAACGAAATAGCATTAAGATCAAAACCTCAAGAGTATGTGATACATTACCAAAGGGATTTAACCTAAGAGTTTAGCCTTCCATGAAGAAAAATACCAAAAACGTGTAGAAAGGGAAGAGAGAGAAACCCTAGCAGCCTCCACAAGCTTGGAGAGCAAAACTAAGCCTTCTCTATGAGAGAGAATGTAAAAAACGTGAATGGAAGCTCTCTCAGGGTTTACACGAATTTGGCTTTTTAAATCACAAAACGGGCCTAAATCATGGGCCCAAATCCTAAGGAAAGCTTATCTCTAAATTAAATCTAAAAAAATCTTATAGATAAAATCTAAATCTTAAAAGATATAACTAAATCTCAACTAATCCTAAAGATAGATTACAATCTTCACTTCATCATATATCTTCTCTTCCAAAATTAAATCTTCATTCCCAAAATGTCCAAAAAACCCTTGTGCCAAATATGACCTGAAAATAGAAATAGAATTAATTAGGCTAAATAATCCCAAATTAAACAATATTCAGAATATTAGTCCAATAAACTCTAAATCACTAAATCAAGCTAAACAATGTCAAATAGGCAACAAGTATCAATAATAGGAGTAAAATAATGCAAGGAATAATGGGAAATAAAATGCTCATCAAATACCCCCACACTTATCCTTTTGAACTCCTGGGCAAAACTAAGAATTAGGACTGAGAAGATCAATATGCACCAAAGTGAATCATGCAACAAGATTACTACAACTAATGAATGCAAACCTAAGAGATTACATACTTCACAATGAATTCTAGGAAATGCAAAGAAATGGGCAAAATCGAGCACACGAAGAAAATAAGGACCAAAGAATCAAGGCATTCATGAACATCATCCAATTATTTCAAATATGCAAAGAAAACCAATGACATCAAGAGGGTAGTCACAAAGATGGTAGAAACTCACAAGGATCACTCAATAGTGTTTACACTCAAGTGTTTAAGGTTAATCAGTGTTTACACTCAAGGCACATCTTGAAAAACAAACACAACCATAGGCTTGACAAGCCTCTAACATCAACAATCAACACACATGCACATTAAGATCAAAAGGTCTTTTCAGGGTTGTAATGGGGCCAAGGACAAGGTAGGATAAAAATATGGGAAATGTAGCTAAAACCCAGGGAATAGAGGAGCAATGGGGAACAAGTAAAAAAAATAAGCACAATCCACCCCAGAATGAAATGATAAACATAACAACAACCTCTAATTCCAATCCTCTATGCCTCAATCAACCTTTTATTCCATTTTTTTTTTCTTTTTTTTTTTCTTCTTCTTCTTCTTCTTTTTTTTTTTAATTGCATTACATTGCAGAACTTCATGAACGAAAGAAAAGAAGAAACAACAAAAATGGCATAATGAGATAAAGCCATAATTACATAACCGACCATAGAGGCAAAACCCAGAACTCACAAGAGATGAAGAACAAAGCACCCTCGCTTACTTAATACCCATTCCCAAAACAATTCCAAAGCTCCAACATTCCCTAAAGTTAGGACAATCATGGTTTTTCAGTCATAGGCTTGTAATGAGCTAAAGAACAAAGAAAAGGGATATAAAGGCTCAAAGGGGCTATCAAAGGATAAATTCATTCAAGGTAGGCTCATATGGCTAGTGGCTTATTCAAGAAAAATCAATGCCTAAATCATTTCAAAATGTGCATGGGAATATCAAGTATCAACAAGAGTCAAGTCAAGTTCTAGAGTGCAAGTAATCCAGAGTGCAATCACACATGAAAGAAAAATTAGGTGGCATATATAGCAATCCACCCACAATTAAGGCTCAAATCCTCACAAAAGGGACAATTCTATCACAGTGTTACCACCTCTTAATTATCAAAAGCAACTTTACACACAGAAATGCATGAATTCAGACACAAGATACCAAGACTCTACTAAAATGAAGCATAAACATGCAAGAAAGTGCCCAAAACTTAGCAAAACCTAAAAAATCAAAGAAAAAATATGCAACCTAAACTACTCTCCCCCCCACACTTAAATCACACATTGTCCTCAATGGAAAACAAATAGCAGAATCAGACAGATATAGACAAGTGGAATAAAAGTAGTAAAGAAGGAGAAAAGAAGACTCCCGAAATCATGGTGGGTCAAAAATGGGGTCGACCAATGAGGCCTCCTCCACAGGTGCATCATCCAAAGTAGGAGAGGTTAGGAAAGGCTTGAGTCGGTGGCCATTGACTTTGAAGCTCTTGTCAGTGGACTCACTCTTGATCTCCACAGTGCCATAAGGAAACACCTGGGTGACTACAAACGGTCCAATCCATTTAGAGCGGAGCTTTCCACTCATGAGTCCAAGCCTAGAGTTGTAGAGCAACACTTTTTGACCAACCAAGAACTCCTTTCTGCAAATTGAGCTATCATGCAGCTTCTTGGTCTTCTCTTTGTAGAACTTGGAATTCTCATAGGCCTCCAAACGGATCTCATCTAGCTCACTCAACTGCAGCTTCCTCTCCTCACCCGCTTGATCAAGAGCTAAGTTGCATTGCTTCACAGCCCAATATGCACGGTGCTCTATCTCCACAGGCAGGTGGCATGCCTTACCAAAGACAACCCGATAGGGTGACATCCCTATGGGTGCCTTGTAAGCAGTCCGATGGGCCCATAGAGCATCCTCCAATCGTGTGCTCCAATCCTTTCTATTAGGCTTCACCATCTTCTCCAAAATCCGCTTGATCTCTCTATTTGAAATCTCAGCTTGCCCATTGGTTTGGGGGTGATATGGTGTAGAAACTTTGTGCACGACCCCATACTTCTTGAGCAAAGCTTGCATGGATCTATTGCAGAAGTGTGTGCCTTGATCACTGACTATGGCTCTAGGTATGCCAAACCTGCAAAGGATATTAGTCCTGACAAAATCTACAACAACCTGAGCATCATTAGTCCTGGTGGCCTTAGCTTCCACCCATTTGGATACATAATCCATAGCAAGTAAGATATAATAAAAACCAAAAGAAACAGGAAAGGGGCCCATGAAATCTATACCCCAGACATCAAACACCTCACAGAACAACATAGGTTGTTGCGGCATCTGTTGCCTCCAAGATAGGGTGCCTCCTGCCCTTTGACATTGCTCACATAAGCTGCAGATTTTGCTTGCATCCTTGAAAATGGTAGGCCAATAAAATCCAGAATCCAGCACCTTTCGTGCTGTCCTTTGAGTGCCAAGGTGGCCTCCAACTGGTGAAGCATGGCAAAATTGGAGAACCGATTGGATCTCCTGGTCTGGAATGTACCTGTGAATGACCTGATAACTGCAAAAACGCCACAAATAGGGGTCATCCCATACATAATACTTGGCATCGCTCTTCAATTTGTCTCTTTGAGCTTTGGATGCCAAGGGTGGAAAAACAGATGCAACTATATAATTTACAATATCAGCAAACCAAGGAATAAGGGGAGGGGGATGTGAAACATGCAAAACTAAAAGCTGCTCATCCGGGAAGTCATCCCGGATAGGAAATGCATCCTCCTCTCTCTCTATTCTACTCAAGTGGTCTGCGACAAGGTTATGTGCACCACTCCGATCCTGAATCTCAAGATCAAACTCCTGGTGGAGCAACATCCATCTAATCAACCTAGGTTTGGAATCTGTCTTTTTCAAAAGATACTTCAGAGCAGCATGATCAGTATACACCACAACCTTAGAACCTAATAGATATGATCTAAACTTATCAAGTGCAAAGACAATGGCTAACAGCTCTTTTTCAGTTGTGGTGTAATTAACTTGTGCTGAATCTAAAGTCCTAGATGCATAATAAATCACATGAGACATCTTACCAACCCTTTGGGAGAGAACTGCTCCCAAAGCATAATTCGAAGCATCAGTCATGAGCTCAAATGGGAGGGTCCAATCAGGTGGTTGGATGATGGGAGTGGTGGTGAGTGCTCTCTTTAACTCATCAAATGCTTTCTTGCATTGGTCTCCAAACTCAAATGCGGTATCCTTTTGAAGCAAGTTGGATAGTGGAAGGGCTATCTTGCTAAAGTTCTGAATAAACCTGCGATAGAAACCTGCATGGCCAAGAAAAGAACGCACCTCTCGCACGCAAGAGGGGTAAGGCAAATGTGATATTACATGCAGCTTAGCAGGGTCAACCTCTATGCCCTTATGCGAAATAATGTGCCCTAAGACTATGCCTTGTTCTACCATAAAATGACATTTTTCAAAATTCAAGACAAGGTTAGTCTCAATGCACCTATTAAGCACCTTAGACAAACTATCAAGACATGCATCAAAAGAGAAACCATATACACTAAAATCATCCATGAAGACCTCTATGCAATGCTCAAGTAAGTCATTAAAAATACTCATCATACATCTTTGAAAAGTGCCAGGAGCATTGCATAGGCCAAAAGGCATCTTCCTATAAGCAAATGTACCAAAAGGACAGGTAAATGTAGTCTTATGTTGGTCCTCTGGTGCAATACAGATTTGGAAATAACCAGACAAACCATCTAAGAAGCAATAGTGAGATTTACCTGCCAGGCACTCCAACATCTGATCAATGAAGGGAAGAGGAAAGTGATCCTTGCGGGTCGCCTGGTTGAGCTTCCTATAATCAATGCAGACTCTCCAACTGTTCTGCACTCTAGTGGGAATCAGCTCATCCTTCTCATTTTTGACAACTGTCACCCCAGACTTCTTGGGAACTACTTGAACCGGGCTTACCCAAGTGCTATCTGAAATGGGGTAGATAATGCCAGCTTGCAGCAGCTTGGTGACCTCTTTCTTCACCACATCAAGAATCTGGGGGTTCAACCGTCTCTGGGGTTGTCTCACTGGTTTAGCCCCATCCTCCAATAAAATCCGATGCATGCACATGGAGGGGCTAATACCAGGTATGTCTGCCAAAGTCCATCCTATTGCCTTTTTGTTTGCTCTAATCACATCCAGCAGTTGCTTCTCTTGATCAACAGAAAGGGAGGTAGAGATGATCACTGGAAGTTTCTGCTCAGCCTCCAAGTAAGCATATTTGAGATGAGGAAGAAGGGGCTTCAGGTCCAATAAAGGTGCCTGCATCATAGATGGAACTAAAGGAGCAGCAGAATTGGATTCTGCCGCCTGCACCTGAACAAGTGAATTAGACTCATGCAAAACAGAAATGGGGTTAGCATGATCTGAATCTATATCATATGAATCAACAGATGCAGTAGCAGAATTTAAAAACTGGTCAATTTCAATGCATGCAGTGCACATTTCGGAATCAGAACATGCAGAACAAGTAAATGAGCTAGTGAAAGATGGCAAATCATAATCATGCAAAAAGTCTAGAACATGCTCATCAATCAGATCATCAATCAAGTCAACATGAAAAACAGAGTGGTCATCAGAAAAATGTTTCATAGCATCAAAAATATTGAATCGAACCACACTGTCATCAAATTCCATGGAAAGTGTACCTGCATGCACATCTATCTTGGTTCGGGCTGTTTTCAAAAATGGTCTCCCTAATATGATAGGGACAGCACTACGAGAGGTGTCCTCTTCCATATCAAGAATATAAAAATCAGCAAGAAAGATAAGCTCTTCAACCCGAACCAGGACATCCTCTATCAAACCTACGGGGTAGGCAGTAGATCTATTTGCCAAGTGAATAACCACACCCGTAGGTTGAAGGGGTCCAAGTGAAAGAGACTTGAAAATAGACATAGGCATAACATTAATAGATGCTTCTAAATCTAGCAAAGCATTCTCAAATTTAGTATTACCTATGATACAAGGCACAGAGAAAGTTACAGGATCCTTACACTTTTCAGGAATATGAGGGACGGGTTTACCTATAAGAGCAGAGACATTTCTTCCCATGTTGATCCTCTCATTGCCCTTGAGCTTCCATTTGTGTGTGCATAGATCCTTCAAGAACTTTGCATACCTTGGAATTTGCTTGATTGCATCAAGAAGGGGTATGTTGACTTCCACCTTCCTGAATGTGTCAAGTATCTCTTTGTCAATCTCTTCCATTTTCTTGCTTTGAGTCACCCCCTTGGTGGGAAAGGAAGAGGAATGGGGGGTGGTTGTTGGGCAGCAGCAGGTGTTGTGCTTGTGGAAGGTTGAGCTGGATGGGATTTTCTGGTACTTGTGTGCTCACTCTCCTCGACCATTTGGCTCTTCTTGTTGGTTGAAACTAGATCATCTTTGTTGAGGTCAGATTCTGGTGTGGGTGTGACAATTTGCTTCCCTGACCTTAGACTAATGGCATTCACATTCTGGTTTGGATTAATCACTGTTTGGGATGGCAACTTGTTAGAATTCTGAGATTGCATAGTGTTGATTGCTGTTGCCATCTGTCCCATCTGATTGGTCAAAGATTGAATGGAGGCCTCTTGTCTTTGAATGGATGCTCTAGTTTCCTGTTGGAATTGGAGATTTTGCATGGTCATCTGTTTCATCAGCTCTTCCAATGAAGGCTGCTGCTCAGTACTAGGAGCTGGTGGTGCAGAATTAGCCTGTTGTTGTCTCTGTTGCTGGACTGGAGGAGGTACATATGGTGGTCTAGAATTGTTCTGAAATTGAACCTGTGAAGGTTGCTGCTGATCAGACCATCTCAGGTTGGGATGGTTCCTCCAACCAGGGTTGTATCTGTTGGTAGAGAGATCAAAGTTCTGTGGCTGCTGGTTTCTACTGTTGAAGATGTTGGCGGCATATGCCTCAGGTTGGTCAGCACCAGTCGTGGGCTGCTGCACAGAAGGACATGCATCTGTGGGGTGCTCAGCGGATGTGCATATGCCACATAATCTAGCAGGCAGGGACAACTTCTTCTGGTTGATGGCCAATTGAGTGACCAAAGTTGTAAGTGAATCTATCTTCTGTTCAAGCTTCTCAACCTTACCAGAACTTGTGCCAACATCATTCACTCCTCTCACTATGATTGCATCGCTGTTGCCCCTTGCATGGAATTGTTGACAATTGGAAGCCATCTTCTCAATCTTAACTCTGGCTTCTAAAGGTGTCATGTCTCCTAGGGCACCACCACTTGCAACATCAAGCATGTTTCTCTCCATGAGGTTGAGACCTTCATAGAAATATTGAATAAGCAGCTGCTCTGAGATCTGATGGTGGGGGCAGCTCGCACACAATCTCTTGAATCTCTCCCAATACTCATAGAGACTTTCTCCACTTTGTTGCCTGATGCCTGATATTTCCTTTCGGATTGCTGTTGTTCTGCATGCAGGGAAGAATTTCTCCAAAAATGCCCTCTTCAGGTCATCCCAGACTGTGATAGAACCAGGGGCCAGATCGTACAACCAATCCTTGGCTAGCCCCTCTAGGGAGTGTGGGAATGCCTTAAGACAAACATGATCCTCTTGCACATCATGTGGTTTCATAGTAGCACAGACAATATGGAACTGCTTGAGAAGTTTATGAGGATCCTCACCTGCAAGACCATTAAACTTGGGCAACAAATGAATTAGTCCAGACCTTAGCTCATACGGGTCATCGGGATACTGGATGCACAAATCTTCAATAGTGAAATCAGGTGCAGCCAGCTCCCTCAATGCCCTCTCACGTGGTGGAGGTTGAGCCATATTTTCAGAATAATCAGAATAAGAATCAGAATTTATAGGAATAGAAGAAAAAGAAGCAGACTCACTATGTAAAGACTCAATAGACTCACTACCTATGGACTGGTTCCTATTTTGTCTAACTAGTCTGTGATAAGTTCTATCAATTTCAGGGTTATATGGATGCAAGTAGCTTGGGTTGCCCCTAGTCATGTACTGAACAGAACACCATGAAGCATAGCAAACTGTCACTAATATACATGACCAAAATAGGCAACAAAAGTTTTTATTTTTTTAAAATTTTTTCTTTATTTTTTTCAGCACCCTAAAATCATGAAAACATACCACAAAAAGTTTGAGGACAAAATTCAAAAGGGAACCAAGTCAAACAATTAAATCAGAGACCAAAAACTAAGAAAATAAAACTTGTAAAATAAAAAAGAAATAGTAAAACGGCTTTTTCAGGATCCAGACGAAGGAGTTTTTTGACGAATTGAGAAAAATCAGATTATTCAGAAAATTCCCTTCGATTTGATATAAAATTCGTCAAATTCCGAGTTACGGGTCAAAAGTTGCGACGATTTGAAGAAAGTGCTGCTAAAACTTGGAAAATTTTTCTGGAACTCACAACCAGTGATGATCTGAGTGATCATGGTGCCTCGAAACCTTTTTATATGATAAAAGTAGTGTGGATATAAATTTTCGTGCAAAAATTCCACCCACAACTATGTGAACTAGCAACCACAGAATCAATCAAATACACTAATTGCAACAAAATAGCAAAACAGCAAACAGTGCAACTTCAACCGGTTATCAGAATTGACTACTAGACCCTAAATCAGACACGACACACTATAATAACTATACTAACTACGACACTAACTAACTACTAATGACCTTTGGCAAGAACCGATATTCCCCGGCAACGGTGCCAAATTTGATCGAGGCCGTACCCGATACAAATAAAAACAGTTTAAGTATAGTACTAGGAAGTGACTCCTAGGTCGTCTCCCAAGGAATATCTTATCAAGCAAAAGGTCGAACACATAGTATGCATAGAAAACAGGGGGGGTTTTTTTATATTGAATATTGAATAATTGAAATCAAAACAGAATTAAATTAAAACGAAGAAACAGATAAGGAAAAGCGGATAAACCCCTTTGGCTCGCGTTCACAACTCTATCATCGGTCACAAAAGATCAATTTCTTTCCTCTTCACTGTCCAACTCGTGAGAATTAAATACTAAGCAAAAATTCAATTCTCACCCCAAAACCCAAACCTCTAATTAAGCATTAAAAGCCAAAGCATGGAGTTTTTACGAGTTTGCATAAATTAAGCATTCATACACATGGATTATCTCTATAGAATGGAACTAAGCGAACCATAACATATCAATAAGCATGAAAACAGTGAATAAAAACGAAATAGCATTAAGATCAAAACCTCAAGAGTATGTGATACATTACCAAAGGGATTTAACCTAAGAGTTTAGCCTTCCATGAAGAAAAATACCAAAAACGTGTAGAAAGGGAAGAGAGAGAAACCCTAGCAGCCTCCACAAGCTTGGAGAGCAAAACTAAGCCTTCTCTATGGGAGAGAATGTAAAAAACGTGAATGGAAGCTCTCTCAGGGTTTACATGAATTTGGCTTTTTAAATCACAAAACGGGCCTAAATCATGGGCCCAAATCCTAAGGAAAGCTTATCTCTAAATTAAATCTAAAAAAATCTTATAGATAAAATCTAAATCTTAAAAGATATAACTAAATCTCAACTAATCCTAAAGATAGATTACAATCTTCACTTCATCATATATCTTCTCTTCCAAAATTAAATCTTCATTCCCAAAATGTCCAAAAAACCCTTGTGCCAAATATGACCTGAAAATAGAAATAGAATTAATTAGGCTAAATAATCCCAAATTAAACAATATTCAGAATATTAGTCCAATAAACTCTAAATCACTAAATCAAGCTAAACAATGTCAAATAGGCAACAAGTATCAATAATAGGAGTAAAATAATGCAAGGAATAATGGGAAATAAAATGCTCATCACAAGCTAACCGGTTAGATTATGCAGTAACCAGTTAGACACTGTTATGACAGTTAGAAAAATCAGTTTTATGTTTTATAAAACAAATGGGTATTCAATATAACTCATTCATTCATCTTGTAAACGTACAACAATAGTTTTAACACAAGTTTTACATACACAAACTGTAACACCTAAACTTAATTCATCTAACTTTAATGCAATTTGAGAAAATCTAAGAAATTTTTTTTGCAAGGGTTCGTTTATAAATCGGACTTTCCCCAAATTAAAATAGAAACCCTGTTAAAAACCAGAACATTTATATTTATACATTCATATCAATACATATGCTCACAAGCATTAAGTAGCATCATCATGATACCACCATTTGGTTTATAAAGTCCAAAAGGGTTGTAAGAGTATACATACACTCCAAAATAGGTTGTGGTTTGTAAAGTGTACATCAAAAGAATGGATGTTAAACAACGTCACAACCATTTTATAATATATAGATACTTACATCAAAAAGAGTAAAGTCCAGTGTATGCATCAAAAGAGTAAGCTATAGTGTGTGCAACTAGTTTGACATATGATAATGCAGCTACACTCCATCAGGAGGAGTGTAATGATCCTCGGCGGAGGGAACAGTAGGTAGATCCTCGTCATGTGTACCTAAAATGTGAACATGTAAGGGTGAGTAATTTGAATTTAGATTAAAGAAAACATTTAAGAATAGTAACAGAGAATAAATAAGCATATTCCAAACATTATACAATTTAGAAAGTAAGACATAATGGCATCATTCAATATTAGAATAAGGCATACTAATAATATAATCCTTTAATGTACAAGCACATGGTTATGCTATGCAGCGTCCCACTTTGTTAATTTAATTCTTGAATCCGATATTATACATTTCATTTCATTGTTTTTACTTTAACACTTGAATCGGATTCAATGAATTAAACCACATATACAATTTATTCACTTTTTATCTTCCTTTCACTTTTCACTAGCATTTCCTTTTACACTTTAATACTTTTCTTTCATTCTTTACATTTTAACATCCTCACATACACCCTCCACTCTGGGGAAAAACCGACAAGGAGTAAGCATTTCTCAACCTATAGTTGGGTACTTCACCTTTACTTAGGAAGGTCCCTCGCTACCTGCTTGCACAGTACTTCACCCCTTTAGGGTTCGTCATACAATTTGGTTTGATTTGTCCAAATTGGCTTTAGCAGAGATCACCCTCGACAGGCCAAAATGAGCCAAAGTAATAGAATCACTATGGTTCGCATAGAACCAATCCCCAACACGGGAATCAAACCCATGTCCTTTGCAGGATCAAAGTTCTCCATAGTAATCCCAATAATTTACTTTTGCCCTCATCAATCGAAATGACGTATGTTTTTCCCCTACTCCTAACGTCCACCTTTACACCATGAATGATGCAACGTGCAAGTGCTTCTCAATTGCGTTTAATCCCTTTTTGTACTTTTGAAATCTCATTGGTTTGGGTTCGAACTTAATTGAAAAGTACTTGACCCTAGTTTATCCCTAACTAATAAGAATTTAACTTTATAATTTATGAGCATACCAAACACACACAATTCTATTATTTGACAATATTCATAAAATTAACATAATTTCCAAGCATTAAACTTAAGCTTTACAAGCATAACCTATAATTTCTTAGGGTTCCCTAATTAATCTATGCCCTCCTAGTTTTAAACTTAACATAACATCTAAATATACCCAATTATATCTCTATCACTATAATTAAACCCCTTACCTTGAGGAGGAAAAAGGAGAACTTGAGAACTCTTAGAAGCAAACACCACAAAACTCTCAACCACGCTTCTTAGCCCTTTGTTCCTTGATTTCTTATGATCCTTAAGCTCCCTTGATGACTAGAAGGCCCTATGTGATGGACTACACAAATTGGGGCTTGAGGGTAGAATTGAGGTTTTATGAGAGAGAGAGAGAGAGTAATATGAGATTTGAGAGAGGAAAATACATAAAGGAGTGACGTGTAACATCCCAAATTTTAACCCCAAGTATAATTAGAATAACAGCGAGATTTAAATAATAGTAATAATAATAATAATAAGGTTAAAGGAGTGTTAAAATGGATCTTTTAACCTTAGAAACGTAAAATAATTGAAAATTAAGAATAAAGTAATTAAATGATTTAATATGATGTTTTCAAGATTTGATTGTCGTATTAAAATTTTGATTTTATCATTTTAATTGAAATATGTTTTCTAGTCAAAATAAGTATAAATTTGTTATCATAAGTTTTTCAAAAATAAAAGAGTACTTTTATTTAGTTTAATTAATAGTTTGACAGGGAGCTCATGTGGCAAGCCTTAGAGGCATTTTTATAAATAGTTTCTTCATAAAAATATGTTTAACTTAATATTTTGAGTGTCCCTGTAAATTTTCATAGTGTTCAGAGGCTGTTTTATTTTTAGCTTCTGGATTGGTTTAATATATTATCGGTTAAAGTTATATATAATAATCTTCTACTTCAAAATTGTAAATATTATATATTATCAAGTTTAATATCAAGATTTAGAAAATATATTTATTTTTGAATTTCGATAATTTTTCTTATGCAATAGCTATCCGGAAGGGCCGGTAACTTTATTATTTTTCAATCAGTTTTGAGTAATTCAAAATATAATATTGTTTTACCTAAACGTGTTTTATTTTTAGTATTGTTCTGTCGTAGGATCACAGTACTTAGACAATTCGGTCTAAGAATCCAGCAATCCCACTCTTGATGTCAGACGTGAAATGTGCACCTTGAACACCAAGATACACACTCTCTTGTCGTTTTCTGATTTGGGGGGTGGTGTGTGTGCTTGTGTGAGTTGAGTCAGTTCATACCTGTCATCTTACCAGATAATATAGGCTCATACCAGTGATACTGAATTGATGGCCGCTTTCATGTGGCGGGTAAGATTCTCCTCAACGGTTCTGACATGATGGCTGGTATTAAAACGATAGGAATCCTATGCTGGTGTGGATAGTGAGATTCTCCAGGTATCCCAGCGCACGTGTCCGAATTCGTATCGTTATAACGGAATGAAGACTGTTTGAGTCCACATCCGTATCAAGCCTCCAAGATCCGCTCAGGATACCGTTTCATGCCTAATTCTGGTTCAGGTGGCGCGAACCAAGCCATTCCGGTATCCGGATTCGGCTTATTGGGCCATTCTTAGTCCCAATGCCGAGTCCGGTTTGTTGGGCCAATCCGGCCTCAATCCGGCGGTTTTGTATGCGGATCCGATCCAGTGGACTTCTCAATCTCAATCCTGAATCCGGCCTTGCATCCGGTCTCAATGGGCCTTCTTATCCCGAATCCGGAATTGGGCTTAACGGGCCTCTTAGGCTTCAATCCTGTATTCAGATTCGGCATGCCGGTCCCGTCTACCTGGTCCATAACAGTAGCCCCCCAAGTCATGGTTCATGCGATGTGCCATGAGTTTTTGAGCAGCTTTCAACAATCCAAATTTGGATTCACAATGTAGATGGTATTGCCGGATTCCAGGTTACCGAGTTCCTTCTTCCGGATTTGGACATGCCGGATTGAGCGAACCGGACCGCTGGTTTCATCAACGTACTCTTCCTTCATGAGTTCTCCGGGATTCCGAACTCCGGATTCCTAATTCCTGATTCTCCTACCTGTGATGTCCCTAATCCTTCAAGTTGATGAATTCAGCTTTTGAACATGTACTATCCAATTCAAATTTTGAATTTGGCTTTACCCAGGCTTTCACGTCTCCCTAGGATTGGATTTCCAAGGCATAAGCTTCACTTTCCCAGGCTTATCTGACACAAGTCAGTACTCTAAACAATGCTATTAATTCTTGTATTTTGTTTAAGCTACCAGCCTTTCTCCAGAATTTGTTGGAATCCAAACCATGTTGGAAACCGAATTATTCTTTACACAATATCTAATTCTATCAGAAATCCGGATTCCCCTCTCCCCTGGGTTTCTGAAAAGGTGTAATGATTTGTTCTTCAACTTCTTGGAAAGATGAAAAGGTATGATGCTTTATGGCAGTCATGACCTTTCACTTCAACTGGCTTGTCTTTTCACTTCATGCATTATGACTTCTTACTTCCAACTGTCATGTCTTCTGAGTAATGACTTGCACTGTGTGCTCATTTAATGTATCCTCTCACTTACCTCCTCAAGAAACCGAATTTGCACTATAAATGGAGAGGAGTTCTTAATGCCAAAATTCACTTCTCCATTCTACTTCTGCTGCATACGAATTCTTCCTTCTCTGCTACCAAACTTTCACTTCTTCCTTTCCTTTCATCTCCAGGTACATAATTTCTTATCCTTTACTTCTTCCTTTCAATCATGGAGCCACTTCCTCCCAACAAACCCCTATGCTCTTCTTCTTCTAATTCGTCAAAGCCATTTTTTATCAAGCCCAGCACTTCGGCTAGTCAACCTAGTGGCCTTCAAAACTCTCCTTTTTCTGAACAAGAAAAGGAAGCTTTAGACGAATTAGGAAAGAAATGGATCATTAGGGATATGTTTAGTGAAGTCTCCAGCGCTCCTTCTAAGTCTTCTTTCTACGCTTCCTCTCAGGAATCCGAAATGGGAAAGAAGAGGTCTGAAACAAACCCGGAGGAGTTCATCCTTCCTGCTGTAATTACTGGTTATGAGGATGTAGACCTTGATGCTTTAGGTAGACCCTCCATCTTTGTAGATGTCCAACGTCTGCAAAATTACCACAACAAAGCTGATCTTGCCAGGCCAGGGATTGCCCCCAACTTTTATGCCTTAGAAGCCCCTTCTTCTCAAAACCGAATTTTCTCTGTTGGTAGCCCTCTTGAAAATTTCTTCTTCATGTATGTGGTTCTGTTTGAGACTTGTGGAGTCCGAATCCCTTTCACTGACTTCGAATGTAGGGTTCTTAGTCATTTAGAGCTTGCACCAACACAACTCCATCCTAACGGTTGGTGTTATTTGAGGGCTTTCCAACTCTTTTGCAACCATTTCAATCTGGCTTGCACTCTTCCTGTGTTCTTCACCTTCTTTGGACCATTTGCTTCAAGTAAAGTTAAAGGCAAGTGGTCTTGGGTTACCTTGAAATCCCGTCTCAACTGGAAGGTTTTTGAAACCTACTCTGATACATGGAAGGGATTTAAGAGTGAATACTTCAAGATAGTAGGAGCCCCACATGCTTGGCCTTTCTTCTTTGACCATGGGGGGAATCCATATTTCCCTCTCTTCTGGTCTGATAAAAACTCGAAGATTGCAGCCCGTTTCTTCCTTACCCCGAACAACGTCCTTACTGAAGTAGAGCGACCAACCACAGCTTTTTTCTTTGCCTGGTATGAACGGCTTGGGTACATCAATACCAGGAAGATAATTGACACGGATCCGGATTCCTTGCGTTCGAAATTCGGTAGGATTCCTAATGTATTCCTCTTTACTTTCCTTGTAACTTTTAGAATTATTAATGCTCTCATATTTTTTTTATGCAGAAAAAATGGCGAGCACCCAAGATTTGGCTGCCCTTGCTGCTGCAATTGGAAATGCACCAAGGAGACCCCCGAAGCGCAGCAAAACCGGTGTTAGCCGTCCTCCACCAGCTACAATCATTCTGGATAGCCCCGAAGGTATTGCCCGAAAGAGGAAGGAACAAGAGGCTTTTCACTCCGGCTCTCCCACTCAATCGCAATTTGATGCCGGACAGGGGTCTTCTGGTTTTACCTCCTCGGTGTGGGAGGAAAACTTGAGTGAACATTTTGGGTGTATGATGGTCACAGACTCTGATTCTCGCCGCTTCCAAGGAATGACTCGTCGTGAATTTGTCAACTTGATGAAGTCCCTAAAGAAGCAACAACTCCGCGCTGCCTCCACACTCCAGTTCTTAGAGGATAATGCTGAGAAGGTTCTGTTTGTCGGTCAAGAGGCCGTGGACCTGGCTGCTTATGTCCAAAAGGAAGCGGAAATGGCTGAACAGATTGCTTCCCAAGCTGCCGAATTGAGGAGGACCAAGCAAGCTCTTTCCCAAGCTGAGGAAGACTACGCGAAGAAAATGAATGACAAGCTGAAAGAAGTAAATGATGCTAACGATGCTGCTTTGAAGACGCTGAGGGACGCCCTCAATCAGGCCGAACAGCAAAGGGATGAGGCTGAGCAGAAAAGGGATATTTACAAGGAGAAATGGATTGGATCAGTCCAATCCTCTTTTATGAACACAGTAGAACATGCTAACTTCCTGAACAGCGACTTCTCTTCTCGGGGCATGCACTTTCTGCACAAGGTTGAAGATGGGGTACTTTACAAGTACCTTCAGGATGGAAGTAGAGTGCCTGTCAATTTGGCTGATGAAGACTGCCCTGATCCTCTAGTCCCTATGGATGACGAAGAATCCGAAGAAGAAGATGCTGGAGGACATGAGGATGATGGTGACGCTGCCGTTTAGAGATGCTGCTTGTTTAGCGTTCTAGTTTAATTTTCAAGTTTCCTGTTGCATTGTTGTTTCTGCATTTTGTTTTTTCCCTTTCTGAATTCTGCTTTGAACTTTCCATTAGTTGTATTCATTTCTAATTTCCCGCACTTTTTAATTAATGAACTTAGTTTAATCTTCGTGTTATATTTCCTTTGCGTATCCACTTTTTTACTGATCTATGGAAGCCTATTCTAGTCAGCGAATGGTTTTCCATTTACCTTATCAGTTTGAAACTAACAGGGATCATCATATGTACGTGGGTGGTGCTCACTTTCAGACAGAGCATCTACTTTCCCATTTCACTTCCTATCTGATGGCTAGTCAAATAGGTGGTGTAACTATAACTGGATACTTAGGAATTTTTCAAGTAACTAAATTCTTCTAAGTGTAAAACTTCGGATGCCGAATGCTTGTTGGGGATTCCGAAATCAGATTGTTGGTTCTTATTCTGACAAAAACACTAAGTATTCTAACAGATAAGAACTCATTGTGCAGAATTCGGACAAGCAGAATTCGGACTGCTCAATTCAGATCCTGATACCGGACGGATAACGGATTCATTGTGTAGAATTCGAGTTACATTGTTCAATTCGGATCCTGATACCGGATAACGGATTCATTGTGTAGAATGCAAGTTACTTTGATCGCTTTTTTTTTTTTTTGGGAATTCTGATACCTCATACCAGATACGTATTTGCGTAAACCATCTCTTGGGGTATTATACTCAATTTCTGTATCTTATGGAACTTCATAATTCTCATTAATATAACAGAAAACTAAAATTGAACATAATTACAAACCAAATGCTACGTCTTAAATCAAACAGAGGTCTATGAATGACCTTTCATTCAAACAGAAATAAACCAGAAAGAAACTAGACATACGACAATGGTCTTAGGACCTTCTTGGAATTCAAACAACAGAAAACAGAATTTAACTATAATAGATGCGAAGCTTAGCTGCATTCCATGGATTCTTGATGCCTCTACCAGTCAGTGTTTCCAGGAAGTATGCTCCCTTTCCAGTTTTTGATCGGACTCGATACGGTCCTTCCCAATTAGCCGCCAACTTCCTATGCGCAGGTTCAGTACCATGTACGTCAGCTCTTCTCAGCACCAAATCACCTTCATTAAAAGTTCTGGGAATCACTTAAGAATTGTATTGCTTGGCAGACTGCTGCTGGATTGTTGCCATGCGAACAGTTGCCATTTCCCTTGATTCTTGCAAGAAGTCCAAATTCTCCCTAATGAGCCTTATGTTAATTTCTGGATTGAAGTACCTTGATCTTATATTAGCGGACCCAACCTCCAGCGGAATCATCGCCTCACTTCCGTATGTGAGTTTGAATGGTGTCTCGCCAGTGGTGGAATGAGGAGTGGTTCTGTAGGACCAGAGAATTGTGTCTATATGATCCACCCACTTTCCTTTGCTATCCTCCAACTTTCTCTTCAATCCTCTTAGAATGCATCTGTTAGCAGCCTCGGCCTGTCCGTTGGTTTGCGGATGCTCCACTGAAGATAAACGCTGCTTAATACCTAATTTTTGAAGGAACTCTTTGAAGGCTTTGCTTGTAAACTGAGTGCCATTATTTGTAATCAACACGGCTGGAACCCCAAACCGGGATATGACCTGGTTGTTGAGAAACTTTATTATTTGAGTATATGTGGTGACAGCGACTGCTTTAGATTCGGTCCACTTTGTAAAATAGTCCACCGCCACCACCAGATGAGTCACCTGACCTGCTGCTTGCGGAAATGGTCCTAACAAATCCATTCCCCATTGAAAGAATGGCCATGGAGCTGATATGGAATGGAGTTCTTCTGGTGGTGCCAAGTGGACATCAGCATGTTTCTGACAGCGATCGCACCTTTTCACGTGCTTCATGGCATCCAACTGAATGCTGGGCCAATAGAATCCTGCCCTCAATATCTTCCTCGCCAGACTCCTTCCTCCAAGGTGGTGGCTGCATCGCCCCTCGTGCACTTCCTTCAGAGCCAATTCAGCCTCTCTCTTAGTCAGACATCTGAGAAGAGGGGAAGAAAATCCTCTCCGATAGAGTAAACCATCCTGGATAATAAAATGCGGAGCCATCTTCTTTATTTTTCTTGCGGCATCGTCCTCACTCGGAAGGATCCCGTGCGCCAGGAATGTTAGGATTGGGGAAGCCCATGACTCTTCATCCTCCACTGCCAATGTTGCACTGGGGTGAGAGATTGCTTGCTGAATCACGGACCTGTGACTTCCTGGTTTCTTGGTGCTGGCTAGCTTTCTTAGAACATCTGCTCTAGAATTTTGATCCCTTGGGATGTGTTGAAAGTCTACACTGTCAAACCCTCCTGCCAGTTCCTTACATCTGGTAAGATACTTCTGAAGTAAAGGCTCCTTGGCTTGGAAGTTCCCTTTAATCTGCGAAATCACCAACTGTGAATCGCTGTAGAGTATGATTGCACGCGCTCCTAAATCCTTGGCCATCATCATCCCTGCCAGGCAGGCTTCATATTCAGCTTGGTTGTTGGAAGTAGGAAAATCAAACCTCAGTGAGTATTCCACTGACACCCCTTGAGCATTCTCCAGTATCACGCCAGCACCTCCACCTGTTTGATTAGATGAGCCGTCAACAAATAAGGTCCAGACTTCTGAGTCCTTCTTTGGTGCTAATTCTACCACAAAGTCTGCCAACACTTGAGATTTGATTGCTGTTCTGGTTTCATAGGTAATCCCGTATTCGGACAATTCCACCGACCAAGCGATCATGCGACCTGCCAGGTCTGGTTTTTGAAAGACTTGCCGGATAGGCTGATCGGTTCTAACAATGATTGGATGGCTCTGAAAATATTGTCTGAGGCGCCACGCTGTAACCACCAATGCAAATGCCATCTTCTCAATCTTTTGGTACCTTTTCTCAGCATCTTGTAATACCTTACTCACAAAATACACCGGTTTCTGACCATCAGCCAAGTCTCTGACCAGAACAGCACTGACTGCCTCATCATTTACGGCCAG
This sequence comes from Crotalaria pallida, assembly GCA_037953625.1. Taxonomy (NCBI): domain Eukaryota; kingdom Viridiplantae; phylum Streptophyta; class Magnoliopsida; order Fabales; family Fabaceae; genus Crotalaria; species Crotalaria pallida. The sequence goes on from CM075649.1 coordinate 87,043,003, forward strand.
ATACAAGTAGAGGATTTCACCTGGTTCAGGTTTACTCAGGATCGGGGGATTGGAGAGGTAGTGCTTAAAGTCCTGAAAGGCCGCTTTGCATTCCTCCGTCCACTTGAACTCTTGGTCCTTTTTGAGCAGTTGGAATAATGGAAGGGATTTGTATGCCGACTTCGACAGGAATCTCGTCAATGCTGCTATGTGACCTGTCAGTTGCTGCACTTCCTTCACGAAATTTGGGCTCCTCATCTGCGTGATTGCATCACACTTTTCAGGGTTAGCCTCTATTCCTCTGCTAGTAAGCATGAAACCTAAAAACTTTCCTGCTGTGACACCAAAAGCGCACTTCAGCGGATTTAAACGCATATTGTGCAAACGTACCTTATTAAGAATCGCTTGCAAGTCCTGCTCATGATTCCTTATTTCTGTCGATTTCACTATCATGTCATCTACATAGACTTCCAACGTAGGTCCAATCAGCTCTCCAAAGACCTTGTCCATCATCCTCTGGTAGGTTGCACCTGCATTTTTAAGACCGAACGACATTACTGTATAACAGTATGCAGCTTTGTCAGTCATGAAAGCGGTTTTCTCCTGATCATCACCAAACATAGGAATCTGGTTATAACCGGAATAGGCATCCATAAAAGAAAGTAACTGGTAACCAGCAGAATTGCCAACTAATTTGTCAATATTAGGGAGAGGATAGGTGTCTTTTGGACACGCTTTGTTTAAATTTGTGTAGTCTACACACATACGCCATTTGCCATTGGATTTTTTGACTAAAACAACATTAGAAAGCCAAGTAGTATAGGGGACTTCCCTGATGAAACCAGCTTGCAAGAGCTCTTCCACATTCGCAGCGATCACCTTCTGTCTTTCAGCGCCCATCTTCCTTCTTCTTTGTGAGACTGGCCTAAACTTGGGATCAACTGATAGGCGGTGACAAATGAAGTCTGGATCTATTCCCGACATATCTGCTGCGGTCCACGCGAACAATTCCTTATTCTTCTTCAAGAGCTCCACCAATCTGACCTTTTCTTCTGGTTCTAAGTCTTTCCCCACCTGTGTCCATTGTTCTGGCTTACTTCCAATTTGAACTTTTTCTAACTCCCCCTCTGGCTTAGGTCGCTCTTCTTTGATGTCGTCTCTCATGTTCAAATCCACCATCATGACCCCTGAGGTTGACGCTGTTCCCTTAGCCCGCTTTGCCTGCACCTGTTTCTTAGCGTTTTCTTTGGTTGTGTAACACCCCAAAATTTTAATCTCCGATTAATGAAATGTTAATTATAAATTAATTATAATTAATAATCTTCATATTAATCCTTGATTAAAATCTGTATTTATGAAGATAGAAAATGTGTGTGAAGTTATTTAATAAATAAAATTATACATGATTTAAGTATTTTGCATATTAGTCCCTGGGTTGGGACCTAGAGGTAATTACAGGAAAGATTTTGGAGGGAAAGTCAATAAAATAATTATTTTTCAAAAATTGGGAAAAATACTCGAGTATTTTCTGAAAAACTCGAGTATTCTGAGCAGAGTTGCTCAACGTTAGTGCGTTTTGATGAGTCAACACCGAGTTACCATCGCCTTGACACGAAAACACCCTCCACAACACGTCCCCATCTGCGTGGCGAGCTGCATGAATAGCCTAGCCAAGTATTTAAACCTCTGGTTGATGCATCAACACCCCATTTTGCCAATTTCTTGTGGAATTCGAGTATTAGGGTTCTGAATTCGTTTCCTCTGATTCTTCCTCTGTGATCTGTTTAACCTCACAAACTATACACGAATACAAAGCTCACATCACGAGCTTTGTATAGACACCAAAATCGTGAGGATTGAGTGAGTGTGTTGGAGGATTCAAGGAGTTGAAGTGAAGCTGTTCTTGGCCAAGTTTGTGTCTAGAGCTTACTTTGATCTTGATTTCTGGTAAGCTCATGAATCTCTGAGTCTCAAATTCTATTTCCTTAGTTAGATTATGTTGCATAGAGTCTAGAAAACCTAATTTCCCTAATTCTATTCTCTGTTTCATGTGTGAACCAATTCCACTTTGGTGTTGCACTCAAAACTGCTCTGCATGTTGGGTTAAAGTGCTTTTGGTGCTGTGGAGCTCTTCTTTGGGGGAATTCTTGTTTGATTCACGTCTGAGAGGTAAGGGGAAGTAATTATATTCACTAGATAGAGATTAAATTCCATTAATTGTGTTAGAGAGCCACCAAGAGGCTCTAAGGGCTTAGTTTGAATAGGAACTTTGGTTTGGAGACCAATCCATGCTCCATGACTGTGATGAGCAAGTTCTATATCATGCATGCAAGCTTAAATGTACTTTGTTTCATGAATATTGTTCTTATTTTGCAATTTGAAGTGTTGAGTTGCTAAATTGTATATTTAATGCATAATGGATTGAATCTTTGTCAAATTTGTTATTTTATATGAAATGAGTATGTTAACATGTTCAATATGTGGTATATGAACTATTGTGATCACTGTTTTGGGTTAAAAATGTTTAGAAATTGAAATGGTATGTAAAAACCAAGTTTCACTTTGTTTAGTCTGCAGATACTCGAGTATTTGTCTTAAGACTCCAGTATTTCGTGGTGCACCAGAGTGAAAATTGGCGCACCAACTTGGGAATCAGATGGAACACTCGAGTTATGTATGAACTACTCGAGTATTCTGGGAAATGGAATACTCGTGTATCTCATGAATTACTCGAGTACATTTATGAAGACCTGAAACCCTAAATCTCTGAAAAGACATGAACAACTCGAGTATAATTATGGACAACTCGAGTATTATCTGGAAAATGATTAACTACTCGAGTATTTTGGGAAAAACTCGAGTATTTTTAGTCAGATACTTAAAAATACCATTTTCAATTCTAAGTCATTTTGTAACTCTTAGAGGACAATAAACCAAGTGATCCTGGACTTAGAGGGAATTGATTGACGTTATGATGTTTTCATTTGAATGATGATACGTTGCTCGGGAGGCACGTAATGTATTAATAAAAGGATAAAACATCAATCAATCTCTTTAAAGTAAAGTAATGCATTCATTCTGGAGTTTGGATGGTAGGACGTATATCATGTTTTTGGTAAACATGTGGAGGGCCTCTGGGAGTGCCAATACGCTTGCTTGATGACACGTCGTTGACGTGGTCGGCTGAGTGGATGCCGATATGGTTATACCGTTTGGATGACGGTCCGTTTGGATGACGGGATATGCTCGGGTGGCATGGATACCAAGCTTGTCGTGTACATTCGAGGTGAATGTACGAATTGTTGTATACCTAGGAATACAACGCACTGTTGAGTGCTGGGTTGTCAGGGATGGACGTCAGAGAGTGACATAGTATCATGGAGAAAGGTTTGAGAGCTAAAGTCATGCATCATGCCACTCATTTAAATTAATAAGGATAAATGAAATAAGTGTGAGCATCCTATGTGCATTCACTAACTGCTAAGTGTTATATGTGATTGTTGTTATTTAATGCATGTTTACATATTTATATTTCACAATTTATTCTCTATTGATTATGTGTATAGAATTGCTTACCCCTATGCCCTTGTAGGTGATGTCTCGTTACATTGCTTGCATCGAGATCCGGCCACTTCCTAGTGGCACATGGATCTATGAGGACCATCGCGCGGTGTTCGAGGGAGAGGTAGAGATTACCTTCTACCACCCAAACCCGCTGGTACGATTCCGTCCTCGTAGATTTAGGATTCCCATCATATACACTATGCATGTACCCCCGTTTTACACTTATCATGGACCACCTCCCACGCGACCAGCTCGCTCTTACCTTAGTTTTCGTTTTCGACCTACCCGCTCTCACCCTTTTACTTCGAGAGTCATCCGCGAGGAGACTCCCCCTTCTGATCCGAGGAGCCTAGTCAGGATTTCACCATCACCTGACCCGGTACCTAGTGGCAGGGTACACTCTCCCTCGGATGAGATCGAGGAGGATCCGGTGGAGGACGAGAGTGGGAGCGAGCCTGTCGTACATTCTACTGGGAGTGATTGGAGGGACAATGATCCCTAGGTATATGCATATGGTGTATGATGTGAGTCGGTGGATCCGATGTGTGGAGGCTGTGGAGGAGACTTGCTGCTGCTGCTGTGTTGATGATGATGCTACTACCTTACTACTTATGTTTCTTTGAGACTGCTGCTATCACTACTACTGCATCTGATGAGGCCAGATCTACGTGACCACCCTTGGAGGTTATGTTTTGATTATGTACATATATTGTAGATATACTTTTGAGGTACTCTAGGGCTTTGATCATATCACTATGTAGATCAGATTATGGACTTGTATTTTGAGATCTTGGAGACATGATGATGAGACTATGTATCTATGACTTTAACTATATATAAAACCTATGTTTATATTACTAGTGACTGCATAGTCTGATAATTTCCGCTTACTCTGATTTAATCCCTTTAAGAGCTCGGCTATAAACATTATTTGATGGTATCAGATTTACCAAACAAAGCAAGGGTAACTTTAATGACTTGTATGATACAAATACATATCAAAAGAGCGAATGTTACCCTATTTGTGAAAAGGTTTTAGAGATCGCCGAACTCGATACAAATGTTTTGAAATGGTTTAAAGTTTATTCTTCAAGAATTCCAAATGACGATTTGTGCACCCGCTTAAAAAGAAAATTTTATTTTCCATATTTTCTTAACACTCACAAGTCCATATATTATCCAAGATGAAACTATAATTACTATATTATATTTGGGTAATTCGGGAGGGTGTCACACTGAGTGGTATCAGAGCAAAAGTCAGATCCTGTAGTAGTGGAAGTAGTTCAGAAAGGTAGCCATCAACATCAAGCAGATATCTCCAGGGCATGCACATTATTTTGAATGTTATTATTTTGCTGGTTGAGCTTTAGATACCTTTGATTTGGTTTGTATCTTGTCTCATTTGAGTACAAGACACAATTGATTGTAGATTTAAGCGTTTAAAATATAACTCTAGTATAGGTGGTGTTATGAAAGTTTCTTTAGTTCAACATATGTGACCATAAGCCCATAGCGCAGGTCTAATATGGCAACTAGAAACCAAAATCACACCAACGCGATGTTAGAAAGGATCACCACGGTGCTGGAAGCCATGCAGCGACAATCTCAACAACCATCTCAACCGGTCAACCCGTCCCATCAGTGTAATGTGGGTAGCGCTGAGGCGAAGACTTTGGCTGATTTTAGAAGCTGTAACCCGCCAAAGTTTGAAGGAGGATTTAAACCGGAAGAGGCCAACAAGTGGATTCACACCATGGACAAGATCTTGAGAACGTTGGAGTGTTCTGATGTTCAAAAGGTGGCGTATGCAACCTACATGTTAGAGGAGGAAGCTGAGAACTGGTGGAATCACACGATGCAGCTTCTGCAATATGAAGGAAGAGAGGTAAGTTGGGGGAGTATTCATGGAGAAGTTTCTCCAAAAGTATTTCCCTGAGAACTTGAGAAGGAAGAAGGAGGTGGAGTTCTTGCAGCTGAAGCAGGGAAACATGAGTGTGGGTGAGTACGCAGCTAAGTTTGAGGAGCTAATGAAGTACTCTCCATACTATCAGAACAATCCAGATGAGAGGAGTAAATGCATTAAGTTTGAAGGAGGCTTGAGGCCAAAGTTGAAGTCGATTTTCAGCTATCAGAGGATTCAAAGTTTTCCTGCATTGGTGGATATGTGTATGATGTATAAAGATGATACAAAGGCTGAGGAGGTGCAAGTCTTGGACAAGAAGGATAATCAGAGCTATGGACCTCAGAGGCGTAAAGGTTCCAACAACCGAGGCAAAGGTCCATATGATCGCCGAGGGAAAGGTAAAGGAAAAGCTGGTGGTTCTGATAGAAGGGACTATCGGAGCAAGGCTCCATTCTGTGACAAGTGCAAGCGCAATCACTATGGCCGTGTGTGTTGGGGGACAAGTGGTTGCTTTAATTGTGGAAAATCGGGGCATTTTGCAAGAGATTGCAAAGAACCGGCCAAAGTCAACTCCAGAGAAACTGCAGATAGACCGGTGACTCAAGGAAGGGTCTTCACCCTTAGCGGTGTGGAAGCGAATCGATCTTCTGATCTGGTGCAAGGTAAATACTTGCTTAATGGTCAGTTTTGCCATGTTTTGTTTGACTCCGGTGCAACGCATTCATTTGTTTCGTATGAATGTGTAAACCGATTAGGCTTGATGATGTCTGAAATGCCTTATGTTTTGCAAGTAGAAACCCCTGCTAATGCTCCTGTTACAGTTTCTAGAGCCTGTCTTAACTGTTGTATAGAAGTGTTAGGACAAACCTCTAAAGTATATTTGATCTGCTTACCCTTAGCACAATTGGATGTGATTTTGGGAATGGACTGGTTAAGTCAAAACCAAGTGATCATTAATTGTGATAGAAGACTCGTGACCTATAGAAACCCAAAACCCTCTGGTTACATATGTCTGTGCAACACTGAGGTAGGAGAGAGTGGTCCGAGGATGGAAGAGATCCCTCTTGTCAGAGATTTTCCGGAAGTTTTTGCTGATGAAATTCCTGGTTTGCCACCAAGAAGGGAAATTGAATTTGGTATCGATCTAGTTCCGGGAGTTGGTCCCATTTCTATCGCTCCCTATAGAATGGCACCACCGGAAATGGCAGAGATGAAGAAGCAGATTGAAGAGTTACTGCAGAAACAGATGATTCGACCAAGCGTCTCACCTTGGGGTGCTCCTGTCTTATTCGTCAAGAAGAAAGATGGTAGCATGAGGATGTGCATCGACTACCGGCAGCTGAATAAGGTCACCATCAAGAACAAGTATCCATTGCCTGAGGAAACCGCAATTGGTGGTTGGAGAGACAAAGGAACCCTAGGAATACACCTAGAAGGGGGGTTTGAATAGGTGTTGAAGCTACCTTGAAAGATTTTCGAATGAAACAAGTCGAAACAATCAAAACAACAGATTTTTGCAAATTTTCACTAACTTAATCGATTAATCTGCAACAACTTAATCGATTATGTCTGAGAGATCAAAATTACTTACTCGATTAAGCAAGTCGTGTACTCGAGTATTACTTGTAGAAACCAGAAAAATCAAGTTTTCATTCGCATACGAAAATCAATCAATTCACACGAAAGATCAGAGATTCAACGGAAATGATTAACACCTATATTCTTATTGATTAACCTAGTTATGAAAATTATTTTCCCTTTATCAATTTGAACAATTAAAGATTCAATTCAATCAATTATGAAAATCAATATTTCTAGGTTTTCAACCAAGAACGCAATTAAATGACTTGAATATAAAGAGTAAGGGTTTAGAGATACGACACAGTGATTTATCCTGGTTCACTTTCACCCTCTTGAAAGCTACATCCAGTCCCCTCTTCAACCAAGAGAGATTCTTCACTATGAGGAATTAGAGTTCTCAAATTACAAGTGATTGCCTCACAAGACTCCCTTCTTGCTAGCCTACAAGAGATAACCGACATCCTTGCCTTGTAATCCTATTGATCTTCTCTCTAATCTAACCTCTACCCCTTATTGATAATCGACACAACAAGTCTTCAATTGCTTGATGATAATCCACACATCAAGGCTTCTCCTTGCTTGATTCACAACCAAGACTTCTTCTTCTTCTTCAATAAGAATGCACTTGCTTGATGATAAAATCGACACACCAAGGCTTCTTGTTTGTTGTAGTGGCTTGCCTTCTTGCAAATATTACAACACAATAGAAAACACAAAACAATCCTATGAATCTCAATCAAGAGTTATGACAATTCACCATAAGAGATTCAAAGGTTCTTGATCAAAGAATATGAAAATATGAGAACTTTGATCTTTAGAAAATGAGAGAGAATAGAGTGGCTTGATTCTTTGTAAAACTTGTATGAAATGATTCTAATTTATCACAAATAATAGGAAAAGGTTTATATAGAATACCCAAAATTTGTAGCACTTGAAAACTAATTTTGAGAAGTGAAAAACGTATTTTAAAAATCAGTTCAGCAGTACTTAATCGATTAAGTTGCAGACTACTCGAGTAGTACTCGATTAAGTTAGTCACTTAATCGATTAAGTTGGTACTGCACATGTTCAAAACTTGTTTTCTCAAAATCCAACCTTTCCTTTAAAACCTTTAAGCCACCTATTGATTCTAGGTTAAGTGAAAACTCAAATTATAATTAAATCATGACTTATGAATGAGATTCACTACCCTCTATAATAATCTACCCAAATAAAAAACCTATGAAGCTTGAGAGGCAAAAGATAAAAGAAATACAAATACACTCAAACTTAGGTCTTCATGAGCTTGCTTTCTCTCTTCTTCATTTGATTTTTATTGTTGCTTGTTGAGCTTGAAATTTCCTTTAAAACCTTTAAGCCACCTATTGATTCTAGGTTAAGTGAAAACTAAAATTATGATTAAATCATGACTTATGAATGAGATTCACTACCCTCTATAATAATCTACCCAAATAAAAAACCTATGAAGCTTGAGAGGCAAAAGATAAAAGAAATACAAATACACTCAAACTTAGGTCTTCATGAGCTTGCTTTCTCTCTTCTTCATTTGATGTTTGTTGTTGCTTGTTGAGCTTGAAATTTGATCAACACTTGTAGCTTGATCAAAAACACTTTGTCATTATCAAAACATTCATCATGTTCATCATGGAACTAACAATCTCCCCCTTTTTGAAAATGACAACCCATGTTTTGAAATCGCTTGACGTTGTTGATGCTTGAAACATTTGATCACTTAAGAAGACTCTTTCTCCCCCTCAATCAATGCTTTAACACTTGAATCCAATTGAGATAGAAGCTTGATTCTCCCCCTATCTTAAACAACTTTGCTCAACCTACATAAAAACAACAAAACAACCTTTCTCCAAATATAATATCATATTTCTCCCATGTTTCAAAACATACCATTTCTCCCCCGTTGAGAAACATTCCTTTCAATTCAAAACATCATATTCAATTCAAAACATCATATTTCTCCCCCTTTGGCATTATCATAAAGTAATATATACCAATTGAAATATAACATCTAAGCCAAGGTAAGAAATCAATGATCATTTCTTCACAACATTGATACCAATTGAACAAATACAATAGAGATATACTTTGAAATGTGATATCAATTGGTAAGAGAATATAACAATGAAATATAATACCATTTGAGAACTAAAAAGATCATAATATCACTTAACAAAGAAGATATCAATGTAAAGAAATATAACACCAAAGCATCATACTTTAATAAGATTTCAATTATATGATCATCATTCTTTAATCAACTCAATGATACCAATTGAATTAACTAAACATTTAGAAAAGTAATATCAATTGAGAAGATACCAATTGAGATAATATATCAATATCAAATATTACCACTTTGTAGGACATTCACTTGAGATGCAAGTGTGATACCAATTGAAGATGTGAATATAGACATTCATAGTTGAGACCAATTGAGAGCATGTGTCATTCATTTGCATCTTCAATCAAACCTACAAAACAATCATGCTTTGCTTTTTGGTATCCAAATGGTTTTGGATCCATTTTTGTTAGTGTAGGGACTTTCACCCTTTTTCATCCAAACAAAATTTCCTTTAGGTATACCATGCACTTTAACATAACACACATTTGAAGTATGTCCATGAGTACCACAATAGAAACATGTTGGAGGATTTGAAAAATCAACTTTAGAAAAATCAACAACATTTCTATGAGATTTACTCTTAGCATTAGTATAACCCAAACCAAACTTGTTTGAATTTTCTCTTTGAAAATTTAACAATGTGCGCAATTTAATATCACAAATGGTGAAACTTGCAAGCTTATTTTTCAAAATAGCATTTTCATCCTTGAGAAACTTGCAACTCTCACAATCAACCACAACATTCAATCTACTAGCACAATCACAAGAAGAACTAGCATAGATAAGATCAAGAGTTTCATTTTCAAGATTAAGCTCATCAACTTGTTTTTGAAGATCTAAAATCTCTTTTTGATGTTTCAAAATGAGCTTCTTTCTTTCAATGTTTTTCAAAGCTAGTTTTTCAAGTTGTTCATACATTTCTTCATAAGCATTGTATAACAATTCATATTTAGAAGAAATTTCGGATTTAGTATGACTTACATCGCTATCCTCGCTTTGATAACTTGATTCATCATTTGAACTTTGTTCTTCATCATCTACTAGAGTTATCAAGTTGAGACAAGCGGCTTCTTCATTATCCAATGAACTACTTGATGTGCTTTTCTTGTCATCTTCATCACTATCCCAAACTATGCATGCTCTTTTAGATTTAGAATTCTTCTTGTCTTTCTCCTTCTTCTTGAGATACCTAGAGCATGAATACTTGAGATGTCCGGGCTTTCCACATTCATGGAAAACTACACCTTCTTTTGATGTCTTGGTCTTGTAGTGTGGGGAATCCTTCTCTTTACTTTTATCCTTGTTCAACCTTCCTTTTCTCCTTAGAAACTTGACAAACTCTTTTAACAAAAGTTTCATGTCTTTTTCATCAACATCGGAATCGGAATCTTCACTATCATCATCATCGGAACTATCTTTCTTTTTATATGCACTTTTGACTCTAAGAGAAAGTCCTTTCCTTGATTTGTTCTTATCCGACTCTTCATTGATACTTAATCGTCCAAGCTCCATTTCATGTTCTTGAAGCTTTCCGAAAAGTGTTGCTAGATCCATAGCATCCAAATTTTTAGATTCAACAATAGCCGTTACTTTTGGTTGCCAATTCCTGTCTAAACATCTCAACACTTTGTTAGAAAGTTCACCTTGAAGAAAAGTTTTACCAAGAGCAAGTAAATGATTTATAATGTGAGTAAAACGCTTTGGCATATCATTAATAGATTCATTTGGAAGCATAGTAAATAACTCATATTCACGCATCAAAGCATTCAATCTAGCTCTCCTAACCTCACTAGTTCCTTCATGAGTCACTTGTAAAGTGTCCCACATTTCTTTGGCACTAGAACATTGAGAAACTCTAAAGAACTCGTCATAGGATAAAGCGGATGTGATGATATTCTTTGCTTTATAATCATATTGAACTTTCTTTCTATCATCATCTTTCCACTTATCCTCGGGGATCAATTGTTCTACACCTTCAACTAAACTAGAGGGGATATGAGGACCTTTTTCAACTACTTTCCAAATTTCACTATCTATGGCTTGGATAAAGATTTTCATTCTAACTTTCCAATATGCATAGCCTTCTCCGGTATACAATGGAGGAGGACTTATTGAATAACCTTCACCACCAAAGGGTACGAATCCCATTGCCATTGCGGTTACTTAACTAGGATCTTTACGAAAAAGCTCTTATGCTCGTGTCTTTCGACCGAGCTCTGATACCAATTGAGGAAACCGCAATTGGTGGTTGGAGAGACAAAGGAACCCTAGGAATACACCTAGAAGGGGGGGTTGAATAGGTGTTGAAGCTACCTTGAAAGATTTTCGAATGAAACAAATCGAAACAATCAAAACAACAGATTTTTGCAAATTTTCACTAACTTAATCGATTAATATGAAACTTAATCGATTAAGTCTGAGAGATCAAAATTACTTACTCGATTAAGCAAGTCGTGTACTCGAGTATTACTTGCAGAAACCAGAAAAATCAAGTTTTCATTCGCATACGAAAATCAATCAATTCACACGAAAGATCAGAGATTCAACGGAAATGATTAACACCTATATTCTTATTGATTAACCTAGTTATGAAAATGATTTTCCCTTTATCAATTTGAACAATTAAAGATTCAATTCAATCAATTATGAAAATCAATCTTTCTAGGTTTTCAACCAAGAACGCAATTAAATGACTTGAATATAAAGAGTAAGGGTTTAGAGATACGACACAGTGATTTATCCTGGTTCACTTTCACCCTCTTGAAAGCTACATCCAGTCCCCTCTTCAACCAAGAGAGATTCTTCACTATGAGGAATTAGAGTTCTCAAATTACAAGTGATTGCCTCACAAGACTCCCTTCTTGCTAGCCTACAAGAGATAACCGACACCCTTGCCTTGTAATCTTATTGATCTTCTCTCTAATCTAACCTCTACCCCTTGTTGATAATCGACACAACAAGTCTTCAATTGCTTGATGATAATCCACACATCAAGGCTTCTCCTTGCTTGATTCACAACCAAGACTTCTTCTTCTTCTTCAATAAGAATGCACTTGCTTGATGATAAAATCGACACACCAAGGCTTCTTGTTTGTTGTAGTGGCTTGCCTTCTTGCAAAGATTACAACACAATAGAAAACACAAAACAATCCTATGAATCTCAATCAAGAGTTATGACAATTCACCATAAGAGATTCAAAGGTTCTTGATCAAAGAATATGAAAATATGAGAACTTTGATCTTTAGAAAATGAGAGAGAATAGAGTGGCTTGATTCTTTGTAAAACTTGTATGAAATGATTCTAATTTATCACATATAATAGGAAAAGGTTTATATAGAATACCCAAAAGTTGTAGCACTTGAAAACTAATTTTGAGAAGTGAAAAACGTATTTTAAAAATCAGTTCAGCAGTACTTAATCGATTAAGTTGCAGACTACTCGAGTAGTACTCGATTAAGTTAGTCACTTAATCGATTAAGTTGGTACTGCACGTGTTCAAAACTTGTTTTCTCAAAATCCAACCTTTCCTTTAAAACCTTTAAGCCACCTATTGATTCTAGGTTAAGTGAAAACTCAAATTATGATTAAATCATGACTTATGAATGAGATTCACTACCCTCTATAATAATCTACCCAAATAAAAAACCTATGAAGCTTGAGAGGCAAAAGATAAAAGAAATACAAATACACTCAAACTTAGGTCTTCATGAGCTTGCTTTCTCTCTTCTTCATTTGATGTTTGTTGTTGCTTGTTGAGCTTGAAATTTGATCAACACTTGTAGCTTGTTCAAAAACACTTTGTCATTATCAAAACATTCATCATGTTCATCATGGAACTGCATTTCCGAGGATAGATGACCTTATGGATCAAGTTCGTGGAGCTTCGGTATTTTCCAAGATCGATTTGAGGTCAGGATACCATCAAATCAGGATTAGAGAGGAGGATATCTCTAAGACTGCATTTCGATCTCGATACGGACATTATGAGTATGCCGTAATGCCGTTCGGACCAGATATCTTCATGGACTACATGAATCGAATCTTTAGACCTTATCTAGATTCGTTCGTGGTTGTGTTCATTGATGATATTCTCATTTACTCTAAGAGCCCGGAGGAGCATGCCGAACACTTGAGGATAGTGTTGAGCATTCTAAAGGAGAAGCAATTGTACGCCAAACTTACAAAGTGTGAGTTCTGGCTGAAGGAGGTTAAGTTCTTGGGGCATGTGATTTCGGACAAGGGAATAGCCGTTGATCCGACGAAGGTAAGTTCGGTTTTGCAATGGGAGCAACCAAAGTCGGTCACGGAGGTCAGAAGTTTTCTTGGTTTGGCGGGATATTATAGAAGGTTCATCGAAGGTTTCTCGATGATTGCATTGCCTCTGACGAAGTTGACTAGGAAAGATCAACCATTTCTGTGGGATGAGAAATGTGAAAGGAGTTTTCAAGAGTTGAAGGAAAGGTTAACATCGTCTCTTGTATTGGTGCTGCCCGATACACAGAAGAGTTTCGATGTGTATTGCGACGCGTCGAAACAAGGTCTTGGGTGTGTTTTGATGCAAGAGGGGCAAGTTGTCGCCTACGCCTTGAGACAGCTAAAAGTTCATGAGATGAACTATCCAACTCACGATCTGGAGTTGGCAGCTGTGGTGTTTGCCTTAAAGATTTGGAGGCACTATCTCTATGGCACTACGTTCCGGGTGTTCAGTAACCATAAGAGTTTAAAGTACCACTTTGATCAAAAGGAGTTGAATATGAGGCAGCGTCGATGGATGGAGTTTTTGAAGGATTATGAGTTTGAGCTCCATTATCATCCTGGGAAGGCAAACGTTGTGGCGGACGCATTGAGTAGAAAGGCAATGCACATCAGTGCGATGATGGTCAGAGAAGCTGCACTGATAGAGGAATTTCGAGATTTGAGTTTGACAATGCAAGTAGAGCCGACGAGCATCAAGATGGGGATGCTGCAGATTGCTAATGAGTTTCTGCGAAAGATTCGAGAATTACAACTCAAGGATGGGAAACTCATGGAAAAGAGGAAGTTGATGCAAGAAGGTAAGGAATTGGAATTCCAAGAAGGGAAGGATGGAATCTTGCGTTTTAGAACAAGGATTTGTGTCCCTGATGATTTGGAAGTAAGGAGAATGGTTCTGGATGAAGCACATAAGAGCAAGATGAGTATGCATCCAGGAGCTACTAAAATGTACCAGGACTTAAAGAAGCTATTTTGGTGGCCTAGTTTGAAGAGGGACGTAGCTGAATATGTGGCATGTTGTTTGGTATGTCAAAAGGCCAAGGTGGAACATCAAAGGCCAGGAGGAGAGTTACTCTCTTTGGAAATTCCGGTATGGAAGTGGGATTGCATCTCGATGGATTTCGTGTCGGGATTGCCAAGGACATCTACTGGTCATGATGCAATCTGGGTGATCGTGGATCGTTTGACTAAGTCAGCGCATTTCATTCCCGTGAATATGCGCTACTCATTGGAAAAGCTCACTCAGTTGTACATCCAGGAAGTTGTTCGTCTGCACGGAGTACCATCAAGCATTGTGTCTGATCGCGATCCGAGGTTTACATCAAAGTTTTGGGAAGATCTGCATAGAGCCTTGGGTTCAAGATTGAAACTGAGTTCTGCATACCATCCTCAGACTGATGGCCAAACGGAGAGGACTATTCAGTCATTGGAGGATATTCTACGAGCCTGTGCTTTGGAAGGGCAAGAGAATTGGGAGCAGATGTTGCCACTCGTGGAGTTCACTTACAAGAACAGCTACGACACGAGTATTGGAATGGCACCATTTGAAGCTTTGTATGGGAGAAAGTGTCAGACGCCGTTATGTTGGTTTCAAGTGGGGGAGAGCTCTCTGATTGGACCAGATATTGTGCAAGAGACCACGGAGCAGATCAAGATGATACAAGAGAAGATGAGGGCAACTCAGAGTAGGCAGAAAAGCTATGCTGATAGAAGAAGAAAACCCTTAGAGTTTGATGAAGGAGACCATGTGTTCATTAGAATCGTACCAACCAAAGGTGTTAGTAGAGCCTTGAAAACCCAGAAACTATCACCTAAGTTTATTGGTCCCTATCAAATTCTCAAAAGAATCGGCCCAGTAGCCTATCAATTAGCTTTGCCTCCGTCATTAGCTAACCTCCATAATGTATTCCATGTGTCTCAATTGAAGAAATATGTCCATGACCCCACCATTGTTCTTAGCATCCAACCTGATGACTTAGAAATTCATAAGAACCTAACCTTCAAAGCTGTGCCAGTTCGTATTGAAGATCGAAGAATCAAGCAGCTTAGAGGAAAGGACATTAGTTTGGTCAAAGTCGTCTGGGTTTGTGGAGATGTGATAGAGGCATCTTGGGAATTAGAGAATAGGATGCGGCAGGATTATCCTGATTTGTTTGTATGAGTTGAATTTCGGGGACGAAATTCCTTGTAAGTGGGGGAGTAGTGTAACACCCCAAAATTTTAATCTCCGATTAATGAAATGTTAATTATAAATTAATTATAATTAATAATCTTCATATTAATCCTTGATTAAAATCTGTATTTATGAAGATAGAAAATGTGTGTGAAGTTATTTAATAAATAAAATTATACATGATTTAAGTATTTTGCATATTAGTCCCTGGGTTGGGATCTAGAGGTAATTATAGGAAAGATTTTGGAGGGAAAGTCAATAAAATAATTATTTTTCAAAAATTGGGAAAAATACTCGAGTATTTTCTGAAAAACTCGAGTATTCTGGGCAGAGTTGCTCAACGTTAGTGCGTTTTGATGAGTCAACACCGAGTTACCATCGCCTTGACACGCAAACACCCTCCACAACACGTCCCCATCTGCGTGGCGAGCTGCATGAATAGCCTAGCCAAGTATTTAAACCTCTGGTTGATGCATCAACACCCCATTTTGCCAATTTCTTGTGGAATTCGAGTATTAGGGTTTTGAATTCGTTTCCTCTGATTCTTCCTCTGTGATCTGTTTCAACTCACAAACTATACACGAATACAAAGCTCACATCACGAGCTTTGTATAGACACCAAAATCGTGAGGATTGAGTGAGTGTGTTGGAGGATTCAAGGAGTTGAAGTGAAGCTGTTCTTGGCCAAGTTTGTGTCTGGAGCTTACTTTGATCTTGATTTCTGGTAAGCTCATGAATCTCTGAGTCTCAAATTCGATTTCCTTAGTTAGATTATGTTGCATAGAGTCTAGAAAACCTAATTTCCCTAATTCTATTCTCTGTTTCATGTGTGAACCAATTCCACTTTGGTGTTGCACTCAAAACTGCTCTGCATGTTGGGTTAAAGTGCTTTTGGTGCTGTGGAGCTCTTCTTTGGGGGAATTCTTGTTTGATTCACGTCTGAGAGGTAAGGGGAAGTAACTATATTCACTAGATAGAGATTAAATTCCATTAATTGTGTTAGAGAGCCACCAAGAGGCTCTAAGGGCTTAGTTTGAATAGGAACTTTGGTTTGGAGACCAATCCATGCTCCATGACTGTGATGAGCAAGTTCTATATCATGCATGCAAGCTTAAATGAACTTTGTTTCATGAATATTGTGCTTATTTTGCAATTTGAAGTGTTGAGTTGCTAAATTGTATATTTAATGCATAATGGATTGAATCTCTGTCAAATTTGTTATTTGATATGAAATGAGTATGTTAACATGTTCAATATGTGGTATATGAACTATTGTGATCACTGTTTTGGGTTAAAAATGTTTAGAAATTGAAATGGTATGTAAAAACCAAGTTTCACTTTGTTCAGTCTGCAGATACTCGAGTATTTGTCTTAAGACTCCAGTATTTCGTGGTGCACCAGAGTGAAAATTGGCGCACCAACTTGGGAATCAGATGGAACACTCGAGTTATGTATGAACTACTCGAGTATTCTGGGAAATGGAATACTCGAGTATCTCATGAATTACTCGAGTACATTTATGAAGACCTGAAACCCTAAATCTCTGAAAAGACATGAACAACTCGAGTATAATTATGGACAACTCGAGTATTATCTGGAAAATGATTAACTACTCGAGTATTTTGGGAAAAACTCGAGTATTTTTAGTCAGATACTTAAAAATACCATTTTCAATTCTAAGTCATTTTGTAACTCTTAGAGGACAATAAACCAAGTGATCCTGGACTTAGAGGGAATTGATTGACGTTATGATGTTTTCATTTGAATGATGATACGTTCCTCGGGAGGCACGTAATGTATTAATAAAAGGATAAAACATCAATCAATCTCTTTTAAGTAAAGTAATGCATTCATTCTGGAGTTTGGATGGTAGGACGTATATCATGTTTTTGGTAAACATGTGGAGGGCCTCTGGGAGTGCCAATACGCTTGCTTGATGACACGTCGTTGACGTGGTCGGCTGAGTGGATGCCGATATGGTTATACCGTTTGGATGACGGTCCGTTTGGATGACGGGATATGCTCGGGTGGCATGGATACCAAGCTTGTCGTGTACATTCTAGGTGAATGTACGAATTGTTGTATACCTAGGAATACAACGCACTGTTGAGTGCTGGGTTGTCAGGGATGGACGTCAGAGAGTGACATAGTATGATGGAGAAAGGTTTGAGAGCTAAAGTCATGCATCATGCCACTCATTTAAATTAATAAGGATAAATGAAATAAGTGTGAGCATCCTATGTGCATTCACTAACTGCTAAGTGTTATATGTGATTGTTGTTATTTAATGCATGTTTACATATTTATATTGCACAATTTATTCTCTATTGATTATGTGTATAGAATTGCTTACCCCTATGCCCTTGTAGGTGATGTCTCATTACATTGCTTGCATCGAGATCCGGCCACTTCCTAGTGGCACATGGATCTATGAGGACCATCGCGCGGTGTTCGAGGGAGAGGTAGAGATTACCTTCTACCACCCAAACCCGTTGGTACAATTCCGTCCTCGTAGATTTAGGATTCCCATCATATACACTATGCATGTACCCCCGTTTTACACTTATCATGGACCACCTCCCACGCGACCAGCTCACTCTTACCATAGTTTTCGTTTTCGACCTACCCGCTCTCACCCTTTTACTTCGAGAGTCTTCCGCGAGGAGACTCCCCCTTCTGATCCGAGGAGCCCGGTCAGGATTTCACCATCACCTGACCCGGTACCTAGTGGCAGGGTACACTCTCCCTCGGATGAGATCGAGGAGGATCCGGTGGAGGACGAGATTGGGAGCGAGCTTGTCGTACATTCTACTGGGAGTGATTGGAGGGACAATGATCCCTAGGTATATGCATATGGTGTATGATGTGAATCGGTGGATCCGATGTGTGGAGGCTGTGGAGGAGACTTGCTGCTGCTGCTGTGTTGATGATGATGCTACTACCTTACTACTTATGTTTCTTTGAGACTGCTGCTATCACTACTGAGGAAACCGCAATTGGTGGTTGGAGAAACAAAGGAAACCTAGGAATACACCTAGAAGGGGGGGTTGAATAGGTGTTGAAGCTACCTTGAAAGATTTTCGAACGAAACAAATCGAAACAATCAAAACAAATGATTTTTGCAAATTTTACAGAACTTAATAGATTAACCTGAAATTTAATCGATTAACCTGCAATTTAATCAAGTATTAATCGATTAAACCTGAAAGTTCAAAAGTCCTTAATCGATTAAACGAACACTTAATCGATTAAATCTATCAGAAACTGAAAAATCATTTTTTCAATCGAATACGAAAATCAATCAATTCACATGCAAGATCAGAGATACAACGGAAATGATTAACACCTATATTCTTATTGATTAACCTAGTTATGAAAATGATTTTCCCTTTATCAATTTGAACAATTAAAGATTCAATTCAATCAATTATGAAAATCAATCTTTCTAAGTTTTCAACCAAGAACACAATCAAATGACTTGAATATAAAGAGTAAGGGTTTAGAGATACGACACAGTGATTTATCCTGGTTCACTTTCATCCGCTTGAAAGCTACATCCAGTCCCCTCTTCAACCAAGAGAGATTCTTCACTATGAGGAATTAGAGTTCTCAAATTACAAGTGATTGCCTCACAAGACTCCCTTCTTGCTAGCTTACAAGAGATAACCGACACTCTTGCCTTGTAATCCTATTGATCTTCTCTCTAATCTAACCTCTACCCCTTGTTGATAATCGACACAACAAGTCTTCAATTGCTTGATGATAAACCACACACCAAGGCTTCACTTGCTTGATTCACAACCAAGACTTCTTCTTCTTCTTCAATAAGAATGCACTTGCTTGATGATAAAATCGACACACCAAGGCTTCTTGTTTGTTGTAGTGGCTTGCCTTCTTGCAAAGATTACAACACAATAGAAAACACAAAACAATCCTATGAATCTCAATCAAGAGTTATGACAATTCACCTTAAGATATTCAAAGGTTCTTGATCAAAGAATATGAAAATATGAGAACTTTGATCTTTAGAAAATGAGAGAGAATAGAGTGGCTTGATTCTTTGTAAAACTTGTATGAAATGATTCTAATTAATCACAAATAATAGGAAAAGGTTTATATAGAATACCCAAAAGTTGTAGCACTTGAAAACTAATTTTGAGAAGTGAAAAACGTATTTTAAAAATCAGTTCAGCAGTACTTAATCGATTAAGTTGCAGACTACTCGAGTAGTACTCGATTAAGTTAGTCACTTAATCGATTAAGTTGGTACTGCACATGTTCAAAACTTGTTTTCTCAAAATCCAACCTTTCCTTTAAAACCTTTAAGCCACCTATTGATTCTAGGTTAAGTGAAAACTCAAATTATGATTAAATCATGACTTATGAATGAGATTTACTACCCTCTAAACAAACTACCCAAATGAAAACCTATGAAGCTTGAGAGGCAAAAGATAAAAGAAATACAAATACACTCAAACTTAGGTCTTCATGAGCTTGCTTTCTCTCTTCTTCATTTGATGTTTGTTGTTGCTTGTTGAGCTTGAAACTTGATCAACAGTTGTAGCTTGTTCAAAAAACACTTTGTCATTATCAAAACATTCATCATGTTCATCATGGAACTAACAACTACTACTGCTTCTGATGAGGCCAGATCTACGTGACCACCCTTGGAGTTTATGTTTTGATTATGTACATATATTGTAGATATACTTTTGAGGTACTCTAGGGCTTTGGTCATATCACTATGTAGATCAGATTATGGACTTGTATTTTGAGATCTTGGAGACATGATGATGAGACTATGTATCTATGACTTTAACTATATATAAAACCTATGTTTATATTACTAGTGACTGCATAGTCTGATAATTTCCGCTTACTCTGATTTAATCCCTTTAAGAGCTCGGCTATAAACATTATTTGATGGTATCAGATTTACCAAACAAAGCAAGGGTAACTTTAATGACTTGTATGATACAAATACATATCAAAAGAGCGAATGTTACCCTATTTGTGAAAAGGTTTTAGAGATCGCCGAACTCGATACAAATGTTTTGAAATGGTTTAAAGTTTATTCTTCAAGAATTCCAAATGACGATTTGTGCACCCGCTTAAAAAGAAAATTTTATTTTCCACATTTTGTTAACACTCACAAGTCCATATATTATCCAAGATGAAACTATAATTACTATATTATATTTGGGTAATTCGGGAGGGTGTCACAGGTTGCTTTCAGACTGGCAATGTAACAAGTTTTAGCTTGCGTCTGGTCTTCCCGGATGGTAACGACTGATCCCTTCTCGTCCGGGAACTTCATCGCCATGTGCAAGGGGGAGGCGATCGCCTGAAAAGCTTTCAAAGTGGGCCGTCCCAAAATTGCATTATAGGCGGAGGGGCAATCCACCACCAGAAAACGCAACTTTTCCGTTCGACACTGAGGGGGCATGCCTAAAGTCAGTCTGATATCAATGTATCCTCTGGGCCTAATAGTGTCTCCTGTGAATCCAATCAGTTCCTTTTGACAGGGGTGCAGGTCTTCTAACTTCAATTTCAGACGGTCAAATAATTATGTGAACATGATGTCTGAGGAGCTTCCCTGGTCCACCATCATGCGGCAAACTCGAAACCTGTCAATGATCCCGGTTACTACCAGCGGGTCATTGTGGTTGGGGATCACTCCTTCCAAATCGGCTTCGGTGAATGTGATCGGAGGGTGTACTTTCTTATGCCAGTTTGACACGGCCACCACTATTGTAGCCAGCCTCAACTGCTTTCTCTGGGATTTTATGGATTCCCCTTCCACTGTCAGACCACCTGCGATAGTGCCAATTAATTCCAGGTCCTCATTACCACTTTTACCTGCATCCTCCTTCTTTTCTGGAGGGTTTCTGGATGCTGCACGCCTAGGAGTTCTGCTTCTCCTTGGTGACGTCCGAGATCTCCTTCTAGGCGGGCTTCCCGTCCTTCTTCTGACAGGACTCCTGACCCTTCTTGTGGGGGTGCGCTCATTGGGACCTCCTCTGAAGGATCGGATATAACGATTCAGCTTTCCTCTTCTTATCAAGGTTTCTACTGCATCCTTGAGTTGGACACATTCATCTTCAGTGTGTCCATAACTGCCATGCCAGCTACACCTCTTGTTCTGATTCTCCTTCGTTGGAGGCCTCCTCAACGGGGGTGGGCGATCGACTTTCCATCAGTTCTGCATTCATAATCTCACGCAGAATTTGTGATCTAGCAGTGTTTAAAGGGGTATAATGGTTGTAGTGTCCTAGACACAATGTCCAGAGTATATCCCTAGCTCAAGGGTATGGAAGACCTAAGAGCTAGAAAATGGTCTAATGTTACTGTGTGATTTTGTTGGTATGCTAGCTATCTAGTGGGGATAACTAGGGTTTCCCTAATCACGAGTGTGTGCTAGTGTATGATTAGGGAGAGAGAACGTACCTGAGCCCCTAGCTAGAGACAGCTATTTATAGGGGGAGCGGTGTTGTACCCTATGGGCCTGTACGGAGGTCCAGTAGGGCTGACGTGTCCCTTTATAGGATAAGGGATGAGTCATCCATCCTTATCCTGTTAGCGGTTAGTCTTATCTGGTTAGCGAGCTAGGCTCACGCGCCCTTAGCTTGGACTCTTAAAGGGAAGAGGTCCCTGTGCTCGGTTCAGAGTCGCTAAGGTGGGTCCTATGGCATGCGCTCGGCCCAAAGATGTGTGACCTGGCAGAATGAGTATTCTGGTCGGCCAATGAGTATTATGGTCGGCCAATGAGTATTCTGGTCTACCACATAAGCCCCCTAGCTCGGTAAGACTTCTTGAGTCTTGAGCCGAGCATGTTTTAGGGTAGTCCGAGGGTTGGTCTACCACATAAGCCCCCTAGCTCGGTAAGACTTCTTGAGTCTTGAGCCGAGCTAAGCGTTCTTCGTAGGTGACTTTCAAGGTGCCGAGGGATATGCTCGGTAGGGGATGATGAGTTCTGGACAGCTCACCCTGCCTCGCTGTCCCATTGACTGACTGAAAGGACGTTTGGATGTCCTTCTCCTGACACGTGCTGCCTTGTGTCAGAGGGGTCATGATGGTGCATGCTGCCTTTTGGGTTTTCGAAATGTTTCTTTCCACTAATTGCACGCCACGTGGCTTCTCCGTGGCTCGATGCAGGCTTTTGGGCTTTTGCAATTAGGCCCAAATTTTCAAACGTGGGGGGAAGTTACCTCTTGAACTTCAATTACTCCTCTTTCTTTCCTTTTCCATACTTTCCTCTCAAAACTTGGACTTCTGAAATTCCTCCTCTTTCTGCAATTCGTCTCCTTGGCCTTTTGGATTACAATTTTCTACTCCATCGTTCTTCTGCCAGTTTGTCTTTGAAGCTTTTTGGCTTCTGTCTTGATTCTTCAGTTCGCTCGTGCCAGTTTTCGTCCTCAATTCTCAGGTATTTTGCTTTTTGGTTTTGGTTTTGCTTCTGTTCTCTTTTCCTTTTTCTACTGAACTGTTGTTTTCTTAGGTTCTGGGTTTTTGGTTTTTGGTTTCTGAGTTTGCTAATTTTCTGGGTAAGTTAGATTTCATTATGAGTATCAATTGGTGTCAGTATGAGGAGTGGTCTAGGATTCTGGGTTTGAGTGATCTTGAGGATTCTTCCTCTTCATCTTCTTCTTCTTCCGATCTGGAGGTGCTGGACTCCTTACCCTCACCTTTCCGCCATTGCATGGCAGATCCGATGGCGGAGGTACCATTATCAGTAGATTATCCTCGGAATTCCGAGGAGGAGGAAAGTAGGAAACTACTGTATCATGCGGCGGAAGAGCGGGCCCAAGTATCCCGCCGCCCTTCGAACCGTTCCTGGGAGAAACCCTTCTGGGGAAAAGCTGTTAGGGTTAGGGGAAGGTGTAGTAGGCTCAGCTATAGGACTAATAAACCTAGGGTTAGGATATTTAAGAATTTTGATTTTATAGACTCTGACGCCGAGTATTCCCTTTCCCCAGGTATGGTTCGACGGTGCGTCTCACATCCTCACGAGTTTCCTGTGCCTCCGAACTCTGGAGATTATGACTGGGTTGACTTGGAGGTGCTCGGTACCCCATCGGCTTTAGTCAACAGCAATCTAAGTCATATCCGAGCCCACATACTCCCCTGCCCCACGGATGAAGCAGGGACGTCTTATGCAATTAACCCACCTGCAGCCAACAACCGAGTATGTACGGCGATCGCCGCGGATCGCAAAGAGTTTTTCAGGTACGAAGAAGTTATTATTCGGCTGGGGGTGAAGATGCCCTTTTCTGACATAGAAATAAAGCTGTTGCGTCGGTTGCGCTTGGCTCCTACCCAACTACACCCTAGTGGTTGGGCCTTCATTCGGGCCTTTCAAAAGTTTTGTGAAGCTCAAAAGTTGACTTGCTCGCTCCGAGCATTTCTATGGTTGTACATACCGCAAGTGAACGTCTTTGAGAAGGGGTCGTACAAGAGACTGTGGGTGTCGTTGAAAGCGCGCAACGGACATGCCCTTTTTTATAAATTCACAGATTCATGGAAGACTTTCAAGCCTTTATACTTTAAGTATTAGTTCGTCGAAAATGGGGACTGTTGGTTTATGGAGGGTGATCAACCTCGGTTTCCCCTGTCTTGGTCGCCTGATTTTTTTAACCGTAATCCCAAACTTTACCAGTATCAGTATGAAACCGAGCTGTCGGTAGCCGAGAGGATCACCTGTGATACCTTCTTTTCCTACCTTAGGCGGAATGGTCCAGTAGATATCAGGAACATCATTATTTTTCCTCAAGAGCTTATAAAAGCCGAGCTTGGTACGAATATGTATTTTTTTTCACACTTGGATTTTTGGTTTTGCAGAAAAAATGGCTAAGGAAAACAAGGCTGTTGCTCGCATGAAGGAGCTTGCAAAAGCAAAGGCAGCTGCAGGGTCGGTTGGTTCTCGGAGCGGGGACGTTTCTTCGGAAGCCACTCGCTCGGTGACCGTTGCCGAGGCTTGTCCCTCTGAGGTTGAAGTGATGCAAGACGTCCAACCTTCATCGGCTAAAGGGGTGGAAATTGCTACTGGGGTTCCTTTGGTTCAGGTTGTGGGGGAAGAGGAGGATGGGGAGGATCGGGTGCCCCTTGCCAAAAGGGCTAAATTGGATAAAGGCAAAGGCAAGGTTGTGGAGGTGGTGAAGACGAAGGTTGCCGACCTTCAAAGGACCAATCTATGGTTTGATATGTCTGACCCAGACGAGGAGAGTGTTTGGGCTAAGAAGCTGAAGGAGAAGTTCTTCGGTTTGGTTTATACGCCAAATGATGAAAAAAGGCTGTCGGATCAGACGGCAAGCACCTTAAGGTGCCATTGTGATCTCTTGGGCAGAAACATGCTGAGGGCTGCCAGTTATATGTTTCACCTAAGCAAAAATGCTGAAGATATCAGTGCCACCCTCTCGGCAGCTGAGAAGGAGAAAAGGAAAGCTGCTGCTGCTGAAACTAAAAATCTGCTAAGTCAAATTAAGCAAAGTGAGGCAAATCTTCAAGCTCTAACAGAAGCAAATGCCGATCTTCAAAAAAGATTTGATGCTTCTGAGAGAGCTTGGGAGACTGCTCAAAAGGCCCTGGAGGATACGGCGGGAAAGGATGCTGAGAAAGGAAGGTTGCTGCAAGCGGCCCAAGCAAAATTGACTGATGCTAGGCAAAGGCTTACCGAGCTTGAAGGTGTTGAGGGTCGTTTGACGAGCTCAGAGGTGGAGGTGAATAGGTTGCAAGGGGAACTGGCAAAGGCTCAGGGGGAACTGACCAAAATTCGTCGGAAGGCCTTAAAGCATAAAGTGCTGGCTCACAAGAACCATTTCAACTGGGATCATTCTGCTGTTGATTCTTTTGTGAGTGTTGTGAAACAGCTATTGTTCATGAACCCTGGGATCCGAGTGGTTGGGGCTAGTCCATACTATGGGGTTGATGGTAATCGGATGGTTGATTATTCCCATGATGACACTGAAGTGGATTTGTCAGCACCCAACCTGCCGAACCCCCTTGACTTGGAGCAAGACGACGAAGAAGATTTTGATGGGTCGTCCATTGCTTTGTCCGAGTACGAGGATTAGCTCCTTTGAGATGTATTTTGCTGTGTTATTTTGTAATTTGATCTTGTTTTGAATTTCTTTCAAGTATGAAATGGTCGGCTAGACCTAAACATTTCTTTTTGTAATATTGTGCTGTAAGAAGCGAATCTCATTCTGTTTTTCATGTATTTTATCTCGTTATAAACTGTTGTTTAGATTTCGAATCTCTGACCTTTGGCCAAGGTGGGATCCTCGGTCCTCGGCTTGTGAAAACTGTATCGAGTTTTTGGTCGGGCATCTATTAAAGTACTTGCGACTGTTAGTTTATATGTCCTTGTTAGAAGGTCATGTATAAACACCCAAGTTCGCCTCGGTGGCGAGCCGAGGGGAAATGGTTAGTACGTTGACAGTAAGAAGATACGAGAGATAATTGAAACAAAAAACTTCATTAAATTTACTTGATCCTTTTGTAAACAGGAGTCAAATACAAAAAGGGATAACTAAGATCATGTTTAAGATAAATGACAATAATTTTAAATGACAGAATTTTGAATGACAGAATTTTAAATGACAAAATTTCAAATGACAGAATTGTAGCTTTGCAGAAAGTGCTGTGATTCCCACTTAGCTATAGTAGGGCTTAAGCTTGGTAGCATTCCAGGAGTTGTTCAACTGTTGATTGGTTAGTGTTTCTAGTCTGTAGGCCCCCGAGCCGGTCTTCGAGATGACTCGGTAGGGACCTTCCCAGTTCCTTGCCAACTTCCCTTCTCTTGAATTTTTCAGACCAATATCAGCTCGCCTAAGGACCAGGTCTCCCACAGCAAAGCTCCTCGGAACCACCCATTTGTTATATTCTCGGGACTGCCTTTCTTTAGCTTTTTTCTCTCGGTCCGAGGCTAGAGATTGGATTTTCTAGCTGAGGGTTAGCTCTTCCTTTAGCAAATCTTCGTTTACCTCTATTGGTCGCTCAGATATACGAAAGGTAGGGATCCGAGTTTCAATAGGTAGCAAGGCCTCACAACCGTAGGTAAGTCGGAATGGGGTTTCTCCTGTTGAGGTATGTATGGTCGTTCTGATTGACCATAATACCTCGGGAAGGAGGTTAGCCCATGAACCCTCGGCATCCAACAATTTCTTCTTCAAACCATCAATGATGGTTTTATTCGCAGCTTCAGCCTGCCGGTTGGTTTGTGGGTGCTCGACTGATGAGAAGTGGTGGGTGATATGGAAGTGGTCGACAAGTTCCTGGAAAACCTTAGCAGTGAATTGAGTACCATTGTCGGTGACCAGGGTGTGTGGGACGCCGAAACGAGTGATGATTTGTCTGAGAGAGAACTTCTGAATCTTGGCGGAGGAGATTGTAGCCAATGCCTCGGCCTCAATCCACTTTGTGAAATAATCAACAGCAACTACTACAAACTTCATTTGTCCTGGAGCTGTTTTGAATTTCCCAATGATGTCCATACCCCACTGATAGAAGGGCCATGGTGCGATCATTGAGTGAAGCTCCGTCGGGGGACGTTGGAACACCTTTCCGTGAAGCTGACAGGACTCGCATTTTTTAACATGTTCCGAGGCGTCGCTGAAAAGTGTAGGCCAATAGTAGCCCGCTCGGAGCACTTTGCGAGCCAATGCTTTTGCACCTACATGGTGGCTCGAGATTCCCTCATGAACCTCGGCTAGTACCAGATCAGCTTCCGCTCGGTCCAGACAACTTAGCATTGGATAGTCCATTCCCCGTTTGTACAAAATGTCGCCGACCATGGTGTATTGAGCCGCTTGCCTGACTATCTTCTTTCCTTGAGAGGGGTCGGTTGGTAGGATTTGGAATTGGAGATACTGCTTGATGGGGTCCATCCAGCTGGTGGTCAAAGATATAGCTAAGATAACACTCGGCTGATGGACAGTTTCTTGGACTAGGGTTTTGTTGTTCTCTTCCCTTTAGGACTTGCGAGCTTTGACAGGATATCTGCTCGGCTGTTAGAAGACCTAGGGATGTGGGTGATAGAGAACTGGGGGAAGAGACCTGTGAGGGTTTTGACTTGTTCTAGATATTTCTGGAGGATTGGTTCTTTGGCTTGGAACTCACCTTTAACTTGGGATACTACTAGCTGGGAATCACTGAAAACTTCTATTTCTGACGCCCCCATTTGATGTGCCATTCGCAAGCCGGCTAACACCGCCTCGTACTCTGCTTGGTTGTTCGAGGTGGGGAAGTCGAACTTGAGGGAATACTCCACACAAATGTCTGCTGCATTTTCAAGGATTATCCCTGCTCCTGCCCCCTTATTGTGGCTGGAGCCATCAACATAAATCTTCCATGGTTGGGAGAGGTTGGAATAAGTAGAATCTGATAGCTCTGAAACAAAATCTGCCAAAATTTGGGACTTGAGAGTTTTCCTTGGCTCGTAGGTGATGTCGAACTCTGATAGTTCCACAGACCAAGAGACCATCCTTCCTGCCAAGTCAGGTCGGTGGAGAACTTGCCTGATCGGCTGAGTTGTTCTGAGTACTATGGGGTGGTTCTGAAAGTACTGCCGGAGCCTCCTAGCAGCAACTACCAAAGCAAAGGCGATCTTTTCAATCTTGGAATATCTTATCTCAGGCCCTTGGAGGGCCTTGCTGACAAAGTAGATGGGACGCTCGGTTCCTGAGTCGTCTTTGACCAAGACCGAGCTAACAGATGTTTCACTCACGGACAAGTACAAAAACAGAGTTTCCCCTTCCCGAGGACTGGTGAGGACGGGAGGGGCCGAGAGGTATTGCTTGAGTTCTGCAAACGCTTGTTCGCAAGAGTCATTCCAATGAAAATTCTTGTTTTTTCTGAGCAGTTGGTACCATGGTAAAGCTTTCTTGGCTACTTGAGGGAGAAATCTGGAGAGAGTGCCATCCGACCAGTTAGCCTCTAAACTTCTTTGACATTAGATGGGCTGTGCATGTTCGAAATAGCTTGACATTTTTCTGGGTTGGCCTCGATACCCCTCTCCGTGAGCATGAAACCTAAGAAGGCCCCGACTGGGACCCCGAAGGTGCACTTATCGGGGTTCAGGCGCATGTTGAATTTTCTGATTCTGTCCAAAATAGCTGCGAGGTCCCGAGGATGGTCCTCCTTCTTCTTGCTCTTGGCTATCATATCATCAATGTACACCTCGAGAGTAGGTCCGATCAAACCCGAGAAGACCTTGTTCATCATACGCTGGTAGGTTGCGCCTGCGTTTTTCAATCCGAAAGGCATTACCGTGTAGCAGTAAGTTGCCCTTTCAGTGATGAAGGCCGTTTTCTCCTGATCAGGAGGATACATCGGGATCTGATTGTATCCCGAGTATGCATCCATAAAAGAGAGGAGTTGATAGCCAGATGAGTTGTCCACTAGTTTATTGATGATGGGGAGGGGGTACTGGTCCTTTGGGAACGCTTTGTTCAAATCGGTATAGTCGACGCACATGCGCCACTTCCCATTTGATATTTTGACCAGAACGGTGTTGGAGAGCCACTCCGAGTAGCTAACCTCCCTGATGAACCCGGCGGAAAGGAGCTCGGATACCTTCTCCTCTATCACTGCAGCCTTTTCGGTGCCAACCTTTCTCTTCTTTCGGGCGACTGGCTTGGCGGTCGGATGAACGCTGAGCCGATGACATATCAAGTTCGGATCCATCCCCGGCATGTCTGCCGAGGTCCAAGCGAAAAGATCTTTATTCTTCTTTAAAAGCTCGAGCATTTCTACTCGTATTTCTTCTGGAAGGTTGGTTCCTAGTTTCACTTTTCTGTCTGGTAGCTTCTCATCCAACACAATGAACTCCCACTCTCCTTGAGGGGTCGGTCTTGAATCATCCAAATCGGACCTGAAATCTAGGTCCGTCAAGAGTACACTTCCTTTGTTCAAACTTAACTTTGGCTGAATTTCTTCTGGAATCTTGATTTTTGCCAAACTGGCGTTGTAGCACATTCGAGCCTTCTCCTGATCGGCTCGGATGGTAACTACAGTTCTGTCGGAGCCTTCAAACTTCATAGCCAGATGGACCGTTGAGACGATCGTGCCAAAGGCCTGCAAGCATGTCCTGCCTAGGATGGCGTTATATGCCGATGGGCAATCGATGACGAGGAACTTGATGATCTCGGTTCTCGCCGAGGGTGGTTCCCAAGGGTCACTGGCAGTTGGATGTGTCCTTTGGGAACCACTGCATCTCCAGTAAAGCTGATCAGCTTCCCCTCGAAAGGGGTCAGGTCTGAGGTTTTTAACTTTAGTGCTTCAAAAAGGTTCAGGAACATGATATCTGCCGAGCTACCCTGATCGACAAATATCCTGGCAACCTCATAGTTGCCGATCAATGCAGTGATGACCATAGGGTCGTTATGACCCGGGATCACCCCTTCAAGATCATCATCAGAAAAGAAAATGGGAATACTTTTTGTAGCTCTCTTTCGGATTGGATGGTTGTGGACGACAAGCACTTGATTGATGTATTTTTTTCTGTCGGATCGTTTTTCTCCTCCTCCCGCAAAACCTCCAGCAATGGTGTTGATTCGCAGGTTTTGTGGGGATTGATCCGTCGTGGCCACTTCTACCATGGCCACTCTCTGCTGGTTGGGTGGTTGTTGTTGGCTGATGTTTTGATCGGCCTACCTGGTTAAGGATCGGCCATTCCTGTCTGGGGATGGAGTTCTTCTCCGAGCATGTCGGTTGAGTGCTTCCCTGACATACTGCTGTAACTTGCCGTCCCTGATCAACTGCTCGATCACATCCTTGAGCCAAGTTCATTCATCTGTGGTGTGCCCATACCCACCATGATACGAGCAAAATTTGGAGCGATCCTGGCGTTGACTTCTCTTCAAGGGGGGTGGTCTTTCTATTGCTCGGAGGTCAGTCTGCATTGTCTCCTGCAGAATTTGGCTTCTTGGAACTGTGAGAGGGGTGTATTGCTCGAATTTCCCTCGGGGAGGTCCAAATCTCCTATCCCCTCGGGGTCCTCTCCTTTGATCCTCTCTTCGGTCATCCCTCCTGTCATCTCTTCTCTCGTCTTTTCTTGGTTTTCCCTGGGAGGACGGCTCTCCTCGCTCGCCTCTGTCTCTGTTCGTTTGCCATTTGCTGAATTCTTCTAAGTTTATGAACTTAGTAGAACGATGTCTCAGCTCCGCCATATCCCTCGGCGGTTTGCCCACTAGCGAGTTTTTGAAATCTCCGTTCCGGAGACCCTGAGTGAAGAGAAAAACTGCAAAGCTTGGTTCCAAGTTAGGAACGGTCCCTGCCTCCGAATGGAAGCGTGAAAGATATTCTCGCAAAGGCTCTTCAGGTTGCTGCATAACGTCTACTAGTGCGTGGTCGGACTTCGGCTGGACGCAACTAGCAGTGTATCGGTTCAGAAAAACTTTCTTCATTTCTGCCCAGGAGTTGACAGAGTTCCTGGGCAAAGCTGAGTACCATCTTAAGACGGGTGGTTGCAGAGTCATGGAAAAAGCTCTACATTTCATCAGGTCTCCTCCGTCGTAAAAGTTCATAGCTCCTTCAAGCCATTGGACAAATAGAGAAGAATTAGGGCTAAGCTTGCTTCCTATTGGTTGGTCAAACTATTAACCATGCTTAACACTTAAACTAAACCTAGGTGCATTAGTCCACTAGCCTAGGGTGCAAAGAAGTCAACAAATTGCATGATACATGCCACTCATACACACCACACGGCGACACCTACACACACATGCACCATTATTCATTTTTGTTTTCTTTTTCACAAAACCACATTTCCTTTAAAATTCAAAATACCAAATGTTAAATACTTAAATACTTTAATCAAAATTCAATTCCAAACTCAATCCAAAAATGCAAAAATCCGAACTCATAAAGTTTGTCTCAAAATAAAATCATTTGCTTAAAAATCCAAAATCATTTGAAAACACAAAATAAACTTAATTCAAGAAATACTTTTGAAATCACACCTTTTAAAATACTTTATTCAAATAATCTTTTTAGGGTTTTCAAACGAATATGAGGTATTCAGGCGGGGTGTTACATTCTCCCCAACTTAGAGATTTCTCATCCCCGAGAAATACAGTACCTGAATCAAACAGGTGCGGAAAATAACTTCTCATCTTGCTCTCAAGCTCCCATGTCGCATCCTCCCCATTATTCCGACTCCATACTACCTTAACTAAGGGAATATCCTTCCCTCTCAACCTCTTAACACTACTACCATCTATCCTTAGAGGTAAGGTTTCAAATGTGAGATTCTCTTTTAGTTGTACCGAATCGGGTTCAATGATGTGTGAGGGATCATGAACATATTTTCTCAATCGGGATACATGAAAGACATTGTGCAAGTTTGAAAGAAAAGGAGGTAAGGCAATTTGATAGGCTAAGGGTCCTATTCGTTTGAGAATTGGGTAAGGTCCAATAAAACGAGGTGTAAGTTTTCGGGTTTTGAGCATTCTACCAATTCCAGTAGTTGGCACTACCTTCATGAAGACAAAGTCTCCTTCGTTGAATTCTAGCGGACTTCTTCTCTTGTCCTGGTAACTCTTTTGTCTACTTTGAGCAGTCCTCATCCTGTCTTGAATTAACCTCACCTTTTCAATCGTCTGCTGAACTACGTCTGGCCCCATTATCAAATGCTCAGCAGTCTCGAACCAACAGAATGGCGTTCTGCACTTCCTACCATACAGAGCTTCATACGGTGCCATTTCGATGCTTGAATGAAAACTGTTGTTGTAAGTAAACTCAATTAGATGCAGAAAAGAATCCCAATCACCACTACTCTCAGTCACGCAGGCTCTCAACAAATCCTCCAATGTTTGGATAGTTCGCTCTGACTGTCCATCCGTCTAAGGGTGATACGCGGAACTTAAATCCAACTTCGTCCCGACTGCTGTTTGCAAACTGACCCAAAATTTCGAAGTAAATCGTGGATCTCTGTCCGATACTATACTTGAGGGTACTCCATGTAATTTTACTACTTCCTTCAAATATAGCTCAGCCAGTCTATCAATTGAGTACTTCATGTTGACAGGAATAAATCGCGCCGTCTTCGTCAGTCTGTCCACTATTACCCAAACAGCATCATGACCTCGTCGAGTCTTGGGAAAACCAGAGACAAAATCCATAGTGATGCAGTCCCATTTCCACACTGGTACTTCCAACGGTCTTAACTCACCACCAGGCTTCTTATGTTCTACCTTCGCCTTTTGACACGTCAAACATCGTGATACATACTCCGCTACTTCCCTTTTCATTCCAGGCCACCAGAAAATCTTCTTAAGATCGTGATACATCTTTTGCGAACCAGGGTGTAAACTCAATTTACTCTTGTGAGCTTCCTCCAAAATCATTCCCTTTATCTCTGAATCATTCGGCACACAGATTCGGTTCCTATACTTCAGAATTCCATCACTTCCAATCTTAAACTCTACTTCTTTCCCTTTGTCCGAAAGCTCCTTCTTAGCTTGAAGTTCCTCGTCCTTCGGTTGGAGTTCCTTTATCCGTTCCATGAATCCACTTAAAATAGTTAGTTGACCCAATATCATACTCCTTGGTCCTAACTCCATTCCCAAATTCAGGTCTCGAAATTCTTCAATCAACTTCATCTCCTTGATCATTAGTGCAGAAACATGCAATGATTTCCTACTCAAAGCATCAGCAACTACATTCGCCTTTCCAGGATGATATTGCAGCTCAATCTCATAGTCCTTTAAGAATTCCATCCACCTTCTCTGACGCATATTCAGCTCCTTTTGCTCGAACAGGTACTTTAAACTCTTGTGATCACTAAAGACTTCGACTCTCACACCGTACAAGTAGTGTCTCCAAATCTTCAAAGCAAACACCACTGCTGCCAGCTCCAAATCATGGGTTGGGTAATTGATCTCATGAGTCTTCAGTTGCCGTGAAGCATAAGCCACCACTTTCCGCTCTTGCATCAATACGCATCCTAAACCTTGCTTCGAAGCGTCACAATACACACTGAAAGACTTTGTTGTGTCCGGTAAGACTAACACTGGTGCGGTTGTCAATCTCCTCTTCAGTTCTTGAAAATTCTCTTCGCACTTCGTCGACCATTCGAATTGTTGACCTTTCCTTGTCAGCTTCGTCAAAGGTAAAGACAAACGAGAGAATCCTTCGATAAATCGACGATAATACCCAGCTAATCCTAGAAAACTACGAATTTCTGTCACAGACGTCGGTGTCTTCCACTCCAACACAACATTTACTTTCGCAGGGTCCACTCAGATTCCATCCTTCGAGATCACGTGCCCCAAGAAATGCACTGAGTCTAACCAGAAATCGCACATCGACAACTTGGCATACAGCTGCTTGTCCTTTAGTGTTGTCAAGACTACTCTCAAATGCTCAGCATGTTCCTCCTTAGACTTGGAATAAATCAAAATATCATCGATAAAAACGACAACAAATGAATCCAAGTAAGGGTGAAATATTTTATTCATGTAGTCCATGAATATTGCAGGAGCATTTGTTACACCAAAAGGCATAACCAGATACTCGTAATGACCATAACGAGTTCTGAAAGCAGTCTTGGGAATATCTTCCTCCTTTACTCTTATCTGATGATACCCCGGTCTGAGGTCGATCTTAGAAAATACAATCGCTCCCTTTAATTGATCCAACAAATTGTCGATTCTGGGTAGAGGGTACTTGTTTTTGATTGTTACCTTGTTCAATTGCCGATAATCCGTGCACAAACGCATACTACCATCCTTCTTCCGGAAACACTTCGGGAAAATCCCGAACTACGGGTAACTCATGCAGTTCCTTGTCCTTCTTGACATCCAGTGAGGCCAAAAACATATAAGCTACCGCGCCGTCCTTCAATGAAGTTCGAATTTGTTTGGCAGATAAATGCTCAAGGTCATCGGGTTTAGGCAAAGAAGATTGGGTTTCACTAAAGACTAACGACTTTTCGGAACAGTTCAGAAGAACATGATTCCTAGTAAGCCAGTCCATTCCTAATATAATGTCTATTTGAGAAAGGGGTAGTTGAATCAAATCAACAAGATAGGTATTACCTTCTATCTCTAAGGGACAATTGGGACAATAAGTCAACACTATCACGGGTTTGTCAGTAGGGGTAGAAACAATTAAGTTGTAAGGTAAAACATCTACTTTCAAATTTAATCTACTCACCACATCATGAGAAATAAAAGAATGAGTTGCACCCGAATCATACAATAATAATAAAGAATTCTTATAGATGAGACATTCACCTTGGATAAGATTAGCAGCATTTGCAGCTTCAATTCCACTCATCATGAACACTCTTCCTGGCGTATTAGGACGATTAGCATTCCCCGAATTAGCCGATCGCTTAGGCTCCCGACAATCTCTCGCAATGTGACCAGGCTTATCACAGTTGAAACAATTCACACTCCTTAATGGACATATCGGACCAAAATGATTCCGACCACACTTGTTGCAACGAGGAGGTACACTCCCTGATCTAGCTCCACCGAAATTGCTGCGATCACCACGATCCTTGCGATTCCCTCCAGAATTGCTGCCCCCACGGGTTCCACCGCGATTACTATTGCCTCCGAAGCCTCCACCTTGTCCACTTCCTCCAAAACGCAAGTCTCTCCTTCCACCAGAATATGGGTGCGGAGCCCTATAGCTTCCACCAGTGTCTCTGTGAAAAGGAAAATTACGAACCGGTCCATGGGATGAAGAAGGGTTCTCAGCCGTTCCCCTCGCTTTCAGACCTCCTTCGTACATACGACAGCGGTTCACCAAACTAGAAAAATCATCTATCTCTAAATGAGAAAAAAGCTAACTTAATCTCTGGCTTAAGACCATCCCTAAACTTAGCACACTTAGATCGCTCGTTCTCTCCTCCAACATACTGAGGTACATACTTAACTAACTCCTCAAATTTCGAAGCATACTCATCGATCGACAAATTCCCTTGAGTAAGCCTCAGAAATTCCATCTCCTTCTCAGTCCTCAAATACAACGGGAAATACTTCTCAAGAAATTTCTGCTTAAAAGCTTCCCAGGTCATTGCTTCTCCCAGATTTACCATCACCTGCTTAGTAACTCGCCACCATGCTGCAGCCTCCCTTGTTAACATGTACCCAGCATAAGCCAACTTCTGCTCATCATTACATTGAACCATACCCCCGAAAATACGCTATAGGTCATCAATCCAGTCTACGGCCGCATCTGGAGCAAAGCCTCTCCCGTAAATTCCTTCGGATTTCGACGACAAAACTCATCCAATCCCTTATAACCTTGGGCTTCCAGATTTTGAGCTTGCTGCTGAGTGTTGAAATTTTGCTGCGCCTGACGATGCAACGCTTGGAGATTATCGTTGACTCCCGTCATCATGGCTGCCATCCGAGTCATGAAATCTGCCGCATCCGAGTGATCAGCATCCTCTCCTGGGTTTCGCGAACTTGATCCGGAAGGTCTTCCACGCATACGACTCATCTTAAAATAAACCAGATAGATATTCAACACACAATAACACGGAATCCTAGATTCTAGACACATAGAGTACACAGAGTAGACACGCAAGACTGGGCTTAAGGCCATTGAGGATTAAACTTGCTCTAATACCAACTCTGTAACAGCCCGATTTTCACTTCCCAAAAATTAACTGCATTATGATTACTTTCTTGCAAAAATGAGGCCATTTTTTTTAAAAAAAAAATATAAGTATAAGTTCGTTAATACGTAATCCACCCTTTTGAAAATCGAGTTGTCACTTTCGAAACTCCCCACTCAACATCATTATTGAAAAATAAAATTGTTTTCATTTTAAATAAAAAGCATGAGCCAAAGTACTGGAGTCACACTCCAAAGGTTTCCAAAAGTAGGCCATCATTACAAAGAACTTACAAACCAAAATAAAAGATAACTGATTACATCATTAGTTCATTACAAGATAATCCTCGACTGAAACTCGGATCCTAGACACGAGACATCCTGTAGACACAGATTGCAAGACGTCACTCATCAGCAGAACTAGCTTCCGTCTCCATATCCTCGCTTTCATCAGACTCCGCTGCATGATCGGATTCGCTAGCACTCTGCTCTTCCATTGGTTCAGGAACCACTGCTGCCAAGGGCGCAGGATCACCGTCCATCTCATGGTGTTCCCGTGGTCCACCGTCTTGATAATCTCGCAGAGTGACTTTCCCAACATGCACGTCCATGCCTGCTCCATGCAGAATGTGCCTCGGATCATCGATCTCCAGACGAGTATCTCCTCTCCAGATCCATCCATCAGGTACCACCTCCCATGCACCTCCCTGAAGAGGCCACATGTGGATTACTACATGATACGCCATCTACCCGTTGCAATACCGGCAAATGCCAATACGACAACCAGGTAGGAGAGAGTCAGCGCACCATACGTAACAGGTTGACCGCAAGGTCGCAGAATAGACACGATAGAAAGATGCACAGTACCAAGGACACTCGAAGAATATATATATACACAGAACAGGACACAAGAACCAGAATACATCGAGCACTTGAAGGATAAAACGCTTTTCCCGAATCAACTCAATATCATAAATAAAGGTATTCAAGATATAAAATAAACCACACATAAAAGCAATACTCGCCAACTATTACCACAATATATCACAACTGAACATCATCATACTTGGCCCATCTCTTCAAATATTCGGCATTTCTTTATTCTTTTGTTATTAAGTTTTATCATACTTAACTCACTCAATGAGGTAGGGGAAATCACCATCACTGAGGAACGCGCACTCTACATCTCCTCGGTCTCCATCCACCTAGTCGGAAGCCAACAGGAGTACAGTACCTTTACCACGCGGGCACGACAACTGTCTCAACACAGATGGTCCCAGACCAGGAGGATCTCGTCCTCAAAACATATAATCAAGGCTCACTGTCCACGCAGTGGCAAAACACATTGCCCCGTTCCAGTCCCTCTCAACTGTTGTAGACTTGCAATCAAGGGGGTGACAGTATCATTTCTAGTTAGCTATGCGGTCCTTACCACGGCATTAGAGCCAGTCCCCACCACGTTAGTGCGCCACTTATGGGATTCGTCCCGCCTAGAAATGTACTCAAGGCTTCTTGACGAGTCACCGTCATTGCCCTCCCCTCATGCAATCTCCACCTGAGTATCCGCAGATACCCATAGTATCTTCCTCTCCACTACTTCACACTCTCATATCTCACCGCGAATATTAATGTCTTTTAATGTCTTTTAATATTCTTAAAGTCTTTTAGAACCTTAAAGTCTTTTAGTTAACCTATAGTCAGCTTGCCCTTAGTCCATCCCTTCGACAAGACCCGACCACTAAAGCATCTTTTCCCCACTTTCACAAATTCATTCACATTCCAAGCCCCTCGGGCAAACATCTCACCTGATCACTTTCTCATAAATTCACATTGCTCTTTGCACTATCACTTCCAGCACAACATATTCTCTAACACGATCTCAGCTTCACAAGCACCATGTCCTTTTCCATTTCATCACATTTCTCATATCGCATCACATACCATTCCTTCACTCATCCTCATACGTTTACTCTTTCCTTACCATTCGTGAATCACTTAAACTTATCAAACGGGAAAATCACCATCTCATCACAGAGTAATAAGGAAATGACTTAAGATAATAAATAACGTGCACAAGAACATAAGGTAAATAAACATTACATAAACACATTGAGCCACCATCCGACAACAATGTTACGGGCTCACCGCAATCTCACTCTGTAACATCCCTGAATTTTAGGTCCCAAATAATTCGTGCTTTAATGTTTTGCTTTAGTTTGATGTGTTAGAGTTTAATCTTGTTTAGATAGCTAATCGTGATTAGGGCAAGCTTAAACCTAATTTATTAGGATTAGACTCGTTGGTTTTGAGTTTATTTGGTTTAGTTAGCTAATAGTCTAGTTATGAGTTAGATTAGCTTGGTTAATGTAGGGCTTAAGGGTTAAGTGGACTAGATTAAGCCTAAGTGAACCAAATGGGCCTTGTGAGTGATGTTGGGCCATGAGTGTGTGTTGGGCCTTGTGTGAGCTTGTGTAGGCCGTGTAGAATGTGTGTGTGTGTGCAACCTTGAAGTGAATTTGTGTGTTGCATGAAGAAAGTGAGGTGTCAAGCTTATATTTCATGCATGTGGTCAAAGTAATAGGTGTCAACACCATGTTTTATTTCCTTGCATGAAGAGTTGAGGTGTCCACACCAAAACTCACCCTTATGCCACCTTACCTCTTCACCTTTGACCATAAGTTTTATAAAAGTGACCTTGTGTTGATGGGCATCATTTTGTTTTCCTTTTCTTCATGCCATCTTCACCACTTTCTTCTTCTTCTTCTTTTCCAAGAAGCTCACGGCCACCTCCCTAAACATCACCATCCAACCATTTTCTTCCATTAAAACCAAGAAATCCTTACATACTCTAAGCCTAGATCATGAATACACAACATGCATAAGTGATTGAAGCTTAGAAGTTCAAATTCAACCCTTCCTTTCTCTTGAGGACCTCACGGCCTCACCCCCACCAACACCCTTAATCAACCTAAACACTTACCAAACACAAGGAACCTTGGCAAATTCATACCCTAGATCATGTATATGCCCCTTGTTTGAAGTTGTGTTGAAGAAATTTCAAACAATCAAACTCCAAACCCAAATAGACCTCACGGCCAAACCTTGATCAAGGCATTAGGATCTTTAGCTTGGAAGATCAAGTGGAGTCTTAGAAGTTTAGAAGCTTGGAAGTCAAATTTCAAGTGTCCAAGGAGGGAGTGTTGCTCACGGTTTTGGTGAGAAAGAGGGCCAAAGGTTCTAAGTTTTCTTAGTTTGTCTTCAAGAGGTAAGAGAGAAGCTTACACAATTTCTAGAATAAGTTTTAAGCTTAGAAATTTAGGGTGAGTCACCATGAGACTCAAGGGCACTAGTTAGATTCGGTTTTGGGCTTGGAGGCCGAGTTTGATGAGTTTTGATATGTGATTGTTTAATGTTTCTATGCTGAATTATGGATATGTTATGTGTTGTTGAGTAATTCCATAGATTATGTGGTTCATGGAATGTTTAGACATTAAATGTTTGATGCTGAATTTTATGACCATGTTTAGTATTGATGAATGATTGCTTTTGTGAATACCATATGTCTATGCTGAATTTTATGAACATACTTGTGTTGATGAGAAACCGAATGGATAAAGTTGTTAATTGAATGCCTAGATCCTTGAATGAACTAGGCTTAAGCGTTAACTAAAGTAATTGAGCCAATTAGGCCTTAATTGACATTTAGATAAGGTAATTAGGGTGTTGATCAACTCGGTTTTTAGTTTCTAGGCCTTGGTTAGGGAGTTAACTCAATAACTAAGAATGGTTTAGCTAACTAAGTGTTAATCAAACCTAGTTTTAGACAACTAAGTAGCACTTAGACCAAATTAAGTCTCCCTCAACCGTGATTAGTCAACTAATCCAAGATTAGTTAGACTTAATTCTTGATTAGTAACCTTAAACCATGATTAGTCAACTAATCTAAGATTAGTTTGACTTAATCCTTGATTAGTAACCTTAACCCTGATTAGTCAACTAATCCAAGATTAGTTAGACTTAATCCTTGATTAGTCAACTAATCCATGATTAGTTGGACTTAACCCTGGATTAGTAAACTTAATTCCCTGATTAGTCAACTAATCCACGATTAGTTGGACCTAATCCATGATTAGTCGGATTTAATCCGAGATTAGTCAATTAAACTGGACCTAATTCATGATTAGTGAGATCTAGTTCATGATTAGTGAGACTAAACTCCTGATTAGTGAGATTTAGTCCAAGATTAGTGCACTTAGTCCATGATTAGTCAACTGAAGTCAGTTAAACCTAGTCTTAAGTGATTAGGACTCACTTAACCGAAGTCTTAAGTAGTTAAGACTTGCTTATCCCAAGTTTTAGTCACTTGAGGTGACATAGGTCAAGAAATGATGAGACCTTGACCGAACACTCAGACATAGACGTAATATAGAACTAGTACGAATCTGCTATGTCATCTGTATGCTTAGATACTTATGGATACATGTTGGATGCCTATGGCTATGTATGTATCCATGCTGGACTGATGTCAACTGATTATGACATAGTTGGACTAATAATAAACCTGGAACTTGAACATGTGCATGATAACCTAGGACTGCAAGAGTTGCATTGATACATACATGACATGAGCTAGGTTATCAGACCAGTCCCAATCTGAGGAACACCTACGCAGGTGGAAACACCGTAAGGCGTGCCTTTCCTACGCCGGTGAACCTGTGAACTGTTTTTGTAACTGAACTTGATATTTTATGAAAGCCTGCACAGGGTTCACCGTAATTCGTGCCGTTTACGCTGGTGGAAACACCGTAAGTCGTGCCGTTTACGCTGGTGGAAACACTGTAAGTCGTGTCTTTTACGCTGGTGGAAACACCGTAAGCCGTGCCACGTCTGGGACGCACCGTTCCTCAGATCTGGACCCGGTGGACATAGAGGCCTCAGAGTCAGAGTTGGAGAACATGTACATGCATCATGCCACTTATCTCGAAGATAATAATTAAACTGGTGTTTGCTCATATGTACATGCATTATTGCACTGGTGATTTCTGCTGTTTATCTAATTGTGAATGTTAGGGCTTAGGCTAATTCGATAATGCGACTGTGTTAGGCTTACTCTCCTGCCCTTGTAGGTGATGGCCAGATGCTTGCCTTGTATCGAGATCCGCCCGCTCCTTGATGGTTTTTGGGAGTATCGGGATCACCGGGCTGTTTTGAGGGTGAAGTAGAGATCACTCTCTACCATCCCAATCCCGTAGTTCGCTTTCGTCCTCGTAGGTTTCGTGGGACGAAACCGGTGATCTCTGACTATGGAATAGCTGCAGTGGACCAGCGACCAGCTCTAATGATACCCTTTTCTTTTTGAGTTTTACCTTTTGTAAATTTTGCTTTTGGTGAGGTATTGTCAGAGTGTTTTATTTCCAATGGACTTGTAACTATTTTGTGTCAGACCTTTTATGACCTATTATCTACAACTATGGTTCACTTTACGCATTTTGTGACATCCCGAAAATTAATATTTAATAATATAATTTTAGTATATAAATATCTATTTAAGGATAGGATTAAGCCTTAGAAATTGTACAAGGTTAGAAGGGTAGTATGAGCATAGGCCGACCTAGGATGTGAGATTAAGGCCTCGGCCCGATCTCGGCCGAGCTACATAAGATTGTGTGCTTATGAACCGAGCTGAAAGGGAAACCAACGTGAAACCCATTGTCCAGTCTGGATTAGCCGATCTCAGAGTCCTGTCCGAGAGGGAAGCTTGGACTACTGCTGTTCCTACAAACCGAGCCAACGTATCCTAGCCGACGTACCCGAGCCAACACGTCCTAGCTCCTCCGTGCCAGTTCATGTGGAGCTGTTAACCCTTTGGTTTTCGTACCGTCCGTACGGTACTGTCCTTCACTTTATGTCATTATCACTGCTTTATGTCCTTTTCAAAGTACTGTTCATGGCTTCCTCAAGAAGCCAATGAATCCTGTCCACATATTCAAGCTTCCTCAAGAAGCCTCCAATGAGAGCCACACAAATATCTTTCACATTTGAATAAAAGAAAATCCCAACACATAACCCATAAAACTTCTCACTTTTATTCTTCTCTTTTCCCTACGTCTCTCTCTCTTTCTCTCAAAGTCCAGAAGCCCTAACACTTCTTTCTCCCTCCCTTGCCACGGATATTCTCCCCCCTCCAACAACCAAACCTCAACCGGAGACCCTCCTTCTCTCCGTCCCCGTTTTAATCTGGAGTCCCTCGGCCGCCGTGAAGTTTGCGTGTAGCGTGGCGTGGTGGTGGCAGCAAGGAGGAAAAGGATTCAAAGGTGTGAAGCTCCAAGATCAAGCATCAAGAAAACCATTCTCAAACTCTCAACTCTTATCTCACACGGTTTGAGGTAAGGAGTGAGTGTTACCTTTGCTTGAGTTTGGGTTTCTAGGGTGTTCATAAAGGGTACTAAGAGTGGGTATTAGATTAGGGAATGGACATAGGTTAATGTTAGAAGAGAAATGGTAAAAAGGGAAAAAGGGGAATTAATGAATGAACTAGAAACATGGATTTTAGGTGAAAATGGAATATCACTTTTGACTACATGCTATATTCCATATGCTGTATTTTATATGATTGATTGACTAAATGTTTTGTGCATACGGTTGTTGTGGTATAAGTGTTTATGAGCTTTGATATTTGGTATTTGTAACTGTGGCCGAGCCGAGAGAGGGTGAGAATGGAGAATGAGAAAAATGGTAACCAGGGTGGATCGAAAAGACAAACTAATAAGTTACATAATGAGTTAGGTAGACGAGATAGATAATAGGAATAATGGAAATCGGAAATGGGTGAAGGATTGAGCCGAGATAGATGCAAAGAGGAATGAATTAAAGAGGTAAACTGAGGTGGGCCGAACTAAAAGTAATGGTTAATAAGATAAAGGGAATTAAAGAGAAATGGTTGTGTGGTCGGGTCATAGCAGACGCGTACCAGGTGCGTGCATTGATCGCGTAAGCCGAGCATTGTGGTGCTCGCAGCTGTAAGACGAGCATGGTGGTTCTCGCAGTTATGACACACAAGGTTCCGAGAACGGAATCGGTACGAAGTGTTCCT
Source organism: Crotalaria pallida (assembly GCA_037953625.1). Lineage (NCBI taxonomy): Eukaryota > Viridiplantae > Streptophyta > Magnoliopsida > Fabales > Fabaceae > Crotalaria > Crotalaria pallida. The sequence goes on from CM075649.1 coordinate 87,086,259, forward strand.
GGTCATAGCAGACACGTACTGGGTGCGTGCATTGATCGCGTAAGCCGAGCGTTGTGGTGCTCGCAGCTGTAAGACGAGTATTGTGGTACTCGCAGTTATGGACACTCCTTACTCCATAGAATGATCGGCGGTAGTGTTCCTGGTCATAGCAGACGCGTACTGGGTGCGTGCATTGATAGCGTAAGCCGAGCATTGTGGTGCTCGCAGCTGTAAGACGGGTATTGTGGTACTCGCAGTTATGGACACTCCAATATCCGACTTAAATGGTGTAAGACATGCACTGGGTGTATGCATCCGAGAAGAGTAAAAGATTTTAAGCTATGTGAGTGGAATAATGAGTAATGGTAATCCGAGGTAAGAGAATGTAAACCGAGGTATAGCTAGTATTGAGTTAACTGGTTTATGATGTGAGCCGAGCCAGACGAGGATGTGGGTATGCGAACCGAGCTAAATGTTGATATATGCATGAGATATATGGGTTTGATTACTTGTGATTTATTTGCTATTTGACTACTTGTGTTTGCCTTGGTATTTCGGTATGTCATCTTAGAAACTGCTTACTTAAGTTCTGTGTAATGCTCACCTCCTTACCATTTTTCAGGTACTGAGCCCGAACAGACGCAGTCCCCGACCGAGCAAGATCACTCTCCCTCTCAGGGAGAGTAAGTTATTTAGAGTCAGATAGGTGGATGGGTCTCGGCCAGTTGGGCCGAGCTAAAACACTGATTGTATTTTGAATGACCGAACTGAATGTACCTAAACTTATACTTTATGTATTTGATGCATTTAAGTCTTCCGCTTTATTAACTCTGATGTTTTTGTTATTAATGAAAGGAAATATTATTTTGGCAAATATCATATCCATCTTAAAAGAAATTTTAAATCCTAATTTTGGGGTAATTAAGGGTAATTATTTCATAGGGTGTTACATTTTTGGTATAAGAGCAGTTTCTCCTCGGCCTATTGGAGTTGCGAAAGACTCTAGTGGTTACTCACCAAGAGAGTGACAAATAAGTAATGTCTAGAAGTCTAAGTTAGACAATAGAGCTCATATATATATATGTTTATATATATATATATACATTTACTTGATTAATCGGAAGTTAATTGGCTTTCTCTCCATGACCAAACAGCATGGCTGGGAGACGAGCTGATAACGACCGAATTGCCACTGTGTTGGAAACCCTGGTTCAACTACAGCAGAACCAAGCGCAGGCTCAGCAAAATCAGGCTGAGAACCTCGCTCAAAACATCGTCGCAGCCACAGCATCTGCAGCTGTAGCCCTTCAGCCCCAACCTCCGGCTCCGGTCGAGATAGACTGGATGAGCCGATTTCGGAAGAACGAACCACCTCGGTTCGAAGGGGGTTACAACCCCGATGGAGCTCAGAGATGGCTCCAGGACATTGAGAAGATCTTCCGATCCCTACAACCGCCCTATGAGTACAGAGTGAGGTTGGCCGAGTTTGTGCTGGTTAATGAAGCCGAGCACTGGTGGGAGCAACAGAGCCGAGGACTGGAAACGGCTAATGAGGCCATCACTTGGGACTTATTCCGAGCTCGCTTCCTCAGAAAGTACTTTCCCGAGGATGTAAGGAGAGAGAAGGAGCTCGCTTTTCTCAAGCTGGAACAGAGAAACTTGAGCGTTGGGGAGTATGCCGCTCAGTTCGAGGATTTGATCCGTTATTCGGGAAGCTACCGAGATGCTGATGTGCGTACCAAGTGCATCAAGTTTGTGTCTGGTCTCCGTGACGACATTCGGCTCGCATTCGAATATCAGAACGTGGCCAATCTCTCGCAACTGGTGAACATGGCTAGCACCTATGAGAAAGGGCTTAAGAGAAAAGCTGATGGAAAGAGGAGCAAGTCGGCACAGAAAGGAGTGGGTCCGATCAGAGGAAAAGGAGCTGTCCAGAGATCTGCCCCATATGTGAATCCGAACTCCAAAATGTCAACAGCTCCGAGGAGTGGTGGTCAAATGGTGGCTGTTCCTGACCCATATCCGATATGCCAACATTGTGGAAGGCAGCACCGGGGGGAATGCTGGAATCTGGATCCGAGCAAAACCAGAGGATCCTGTTTCCGATGTGGCAAGCCTGGCCATTTTGCAGCTCGGTGTACCGAGAATATTGTGAAGGAAGAGGTCAATGTGACCAAGGCTCATCAGACTGGTATTAACCGACCTATGCAGAGAGGCAAAGTTTACACTATGGATGGAGAAAAAGTGACTGATGCTGACGAACTGATCCGAGGTACTTGCCAAGTAAACAGTATTCCTTGTGCCGTACTATTTGACTGTGGAGCCACACATTCTTTCATTTCCCTTGACTGTATGAATGGACTAAAACTATTCCCAGTAGAAATGCCTTACAAACTATCCATTTCTACCCCAACCAATTCTTCTGTAATTACTTCTAAAATGTGTCTAGAGTGTCCTATCCAAGTATTAGGCAAAGAATTTAAAGTCAATTTGATTTGTCTACCCTTAACCAAGCTGGATATTATCCTTGGCATGGACTGGATGTCTCAACACCATGTCTTACTGTTGGAAACCAACAAGCGGGCTTAGCAATTACTAGAGGGGGGGTGAATAGTAATATGGAAGCAACAGTGACTAATTTTCGGTGCAATTAAAAGATAATTGATCAAAAGCTTGTTTTTCTGAAACTGGGCAATTTATTCGAGTAAATTTAAAAACACTCGCGTGTTTTTCAGAAAACCTGAAAAACACGCGTGAAAATGAAGAACACTCGAGTGAAATGCTACGAAATACACGAGTGAATTGAAAAACACTCGAGTGTTTTATGCAGAATAGAAAGGAGCAGTTTCAGAGAAATTTAGCAAAATGATTCAATTTCTTAAAGACTAATCCAGGGCAGATATAAATCAAAGTAGAGGGCAATTAAACTAAGTTAAAACAAGTTGAAAACAAGTTAATTGCAACCAATTGCTACTAGAATTATAAAAGCCCCTTTCTAGAGAACTTAGGGTTTGGTTTTACTTGAAAACTAAGAAAGCTATAAAAGAGAGAGACAACACCAATTTTATCCTGGTTCACACTCAATATAGAGTGCTAATCCAGTCCCCCTAATCAACTTAGGAGTTTCTACTAGTAATCAAATTGTTAGAAATTACAAGGATAAATTGAGATTCCTCACTCAATCCTAACCCTTTTCAAGAGTGTACCAAACTCTTGAAATTTCTACCCCAACTTGATTTGGTGATGAAGAGTCCCTTCTTCTTAAGCTCCTTGGAACCTCCAAGATCCCACCAAGCTAAGAATCCTCTTAGTCTTTGTTCTTGATAACCTCTCAAGGCTTGAGAACTTGGATACCTCACCAAGTACTTGGATACCTCACCAAGATTTTCTAAACAAGCTAAAGTGTTTGAGTGTTTGAGAATTTTACAACAAATAATTCTCTTACAAATGAAGCACACTCTCTTAACTCACTAAGACAAATAATAAAGATGAATGCTTGGTTGAGTTTAGAGAGAGAAAATGATTTTAACACTTGAGAGAGAGAGAATCAATGAAAGAGTGTAAGCTTTTTCCCTTGGATAATGGCCACTATTCAGAATATAAGTGAGGGGACAAAAGGGAAGCAAAAACCAAGTTATTCTCCCTTTTTGTCCTCTTCTAACTTTAAAAAATTTGTTGACAGACCTAAATCACTCGAGTCTTTTTTAAAACACTCGAGTGTTTTAGTCAACTCTGATAGTGTTGCCTTTTTACTTTATCCAACGGCTATATTACTGAAAATTCATAAATCACTCGAGTGAATTGAGAATCACTCGAGTGAATTGCTCAATGTTGGAAAAATTAAGTTTTTCTAACATTGTTTTCAATTCTCTTCTCAAGTCTGATTGGTTTTAATCTCAACCTTTCATGCATGAATATCATTTGACCTTATGTGAGAATAAAAACCTAAACTATAACATCCCAAATTTTAAGCTTAAGTGCAAGTCAATTAATAATAGTTAGAGATAATTGAGATAATAATAATAAAACCATAAATATGTATTAAAATAAGTGTTCAAGCATTAGAAAAGATAAATAATAGTAATATTGGGTTAGGAAAAGAATGGAGCATTAAATTGAAGTTAGAAACAGGCCAGAAAAATAGATAATTCGGTATTAAAACATAACGTAGGTTAGAAAATCAAAATAAACGATTTAGGACTAAAAACAAAATTTCCACCGTTGGATATGAAAATAAGGATTTCAGGAAGCTTGCTTCCAAATTTGAGCAAGATCCAACGGGTAACGAAGAAGTTGTCTCGATTTGAAGCAGGAAGAAAATAGGAGGAAAATAGGAAAATGAATAAATAGGGTACTGGGCAAAATACTCGAGTCTTTTGGAAAAGACTCGAGTGTTCTGGTTAATTGGAAAAGGACGCACTCAGGCACTACTCGAGTGTTTGTGAAAAGACTCGAGTGTTTTACAGTGAACTCTCAGGTATACTCGAGTCTTTTGGAACAGACTCGAGTATTTTTAAAGGAAACACTCGAGTCTTTAGGAAAACACTCGAGTGTTTTGTGCAGACAGTCTTAAAAACGTGTTTCAGCCAACAATCTCATTCATAACCCTACTTCACTCTCTCTCCTAGGTCACGAACAAGCTCCCATTCTCTCTCTAGATTTCACCTCAAATCACCATTCCAATCCACAAATAAGCATTGAGAATCAATCCCCAACACATTTAAACACTTAATCCCCCTTCAATCTCTCAAGTTCTTCCTCTCTCAATTCATGGGTATGAGTTAGGGCCAACACCCATTCTTGGTTCTCATCTCTCAAGTTCAAGGTAAGTGGAATACAAGCTCTATTTCTCCTTTCCTTCATAGATTTCGAATTCCCCTCCCCAATCTCTAACTAATTTTCCTTTCTTTGGTTTCTAGCTCATTCTCTCTCTCTCCCATAGCTTTGGAGCTCTCTCTCTCTCTACAAGGGTGAGGTAAGGGAGTGGTTATAGTGAGCATTGGTTTGTTCTAGGGAATAGGTTCAAATTAGTTCATAAGAGCTTGCTAGGATTTGTATGTTATTTTGGTGTTATTAAATTCCTAGGATTATGAAGGAATAGAGTAGTTTGATTTAATTAAAGAAATAAAAAGTAAACTTTGAGAATGCATAGAAATTGGTATGTGTTGATGCTAAATGTGCTTGATGATAAATGTTTGCCATGTAGGTGTATACTTGATGATGTGGGTTCTTGAATGCAACATGAAATTATGTGTATGCTTGGAAATCCTGTTTTTATGTTTATGATTTGATTTGATATCGTCAATGATTAAGTAGTTGGTGATAAAGACTTGAATTTAAATAAATGAAATTATAAAAATGATATAAGTTGCAGCTATGATTGATCCTTGGGATACACCGACCCATTAGGTGCCCTGTTAGGTGACAAGTTACCCATTAGGCACAAGTTACCCAATCCAGGTGAAAGTTAACTATTAGGTTCCGTAAATGCCTCGTTAGGCGGGTGTATCCAATGGATCAATCATGCTGCACAATAATAAAAGTTTTGAAAATAGAAAATGTGAATGTGATGGTAAAAGAGTTGAGATGTTGTTTTTAGTCCTAATGGGTGTCAACCGTGGCCTAATAGGTGTCAAGTTACCTGGATTGGGTGAAAGTCCTAGTGGGTGTGAAATGCCTAACAGGTGCGCTAATCCCTAATGGTAAAGAAAAGATAAAATGATTTAAAAGATGATAAGATGTGTGTATGTTGTCCTCTGACCGTGAGGATACATACGATGTTATTTGGGTATGTTAGCCTCTGATTGTGAGGTGACATACGGTGTATGATTTTGAAAAAGGGTACAACTTATGGTTATGAGTTGAAAACGGATTATATGAGTAAGTGAAGGTAATGGACATGGAAGTAAAAAGATGAAAAGTGAAACAAAATAATAAGTAATGAGAAATATAAATGAAATCTGAAATGGATTGCCAAATTGTAAATGCATGATAATTGCCTGTGAATAAATTGTGCTATATGATCTAATTGGTAATTGTGTCTGACTTAGTGGGTAATTATGTCTAATGAGAAACTACTTTCCTATTTCATGTGCAATGCTCACTCCCTTACTATCCTTTACAGGTACAGATATTGGGATTGCACTATTACTGGCCGAGCAGGATTGCACTCCACACCGTGGAGTGTAATTTAGTTTAGAGTGTATTATGGTCATTTTATTATACTTAATCTATTTTGGGTTTTTGAAATAATATAATCACTGTAAGCCCGAGTTTGTTATATGTCGTTGTTAGGGCTGGTAAAGTTAATTATTATATTTAGAAGTTGAAATGTTTTTCTGGATTGTACTGGTTTGACAGGTGAAAATTTTAAATTTTTGGGAAGTCCGATAAACAGAGGAAACTCTGTCGGATTTTCATTAAGTTTTAAAACGAAATTTTCAAGTCCTAAGTAAAAATCAACTTAATTATTAGTAATTAAACTATATAATTGTGAGGGTGTTACATAAACTACCCACTCTCATAAATAAAATAAAATACAATAAGAATAAATGAGAATGAATAATTAAACTAAACACTTTATCTTCTTTATTGTTGGGCTTGCATTCTTCAAATTAAGTCCATAATTTAATTACATTGTCATCATCAAAATTAATCCACCTTAATCAGAGATTTGATTTTACAATCTCCCCCTTTTTGATGATGACAAAATAATTAAACCTCTAGCACTTGAGAGATCCCCCTCAATCTAGGAACCTTTTTAACCTGTACAATCCAGAAAATGCCAAGCACAACGTAATACAATAATAATCATAATCAAGTGCTCATTGGTATCAGAGCAAGAGCATATATCATCAGAGTGTAAGTAAGAAAGGGGAAAAAATAAAAAATATGCTCTTTGCTCTTTAATCTCCTTTCTCCCCCTTTTTGTCATGATCAAAAATATAACATTTTGGAAACAAAGGTGGAGAATGAAGGATACCAATAAGAAAACTTTCCCTTAAGAGTAAATAAGAATCAAAATATGACTATGAAGCGATAAAAAAAACTTTAAAGAACATGAAAACCATGAAGAAAACATGATTAATGCATAATATCATAAATCCATCATTCCACACACACCATCCATAGACCATGAAACATGAGTTTTAAACAAAGTACACCCAACTCCAAAAACAACAAAATACTCAAAAGTTTCAACATAGCTAAAAATAAAGTCATAAAGCATAAAATCTAGTGAAAAACTAGAAGAAATTTTGAGAAATTGGGGTTTTGGGGAGATAGGGTTTTGGAAAGGGAATGATGAATTCGATGCTCAAAAACTTGAATTTGATGTGAAATAGGAGTAGAAATGAGTTTAGAAGATGAAATAGAGTTGAAATATGACTGATAACTGAGTTTAGAAAATCGCAGCAGCATCAGACTATAACTGATGAATTCACTCGAGTGAATTTTAAAACACTGGCGAGTTTTTCAGAAAACCTGAAAAACACTCGCGTGAAAACGAATTCACTCGCGTGTTGGCCGAAAGATGGATTTTCAGAAATCTGTAGTTCACTCGAGTGAAATGGGATTCACTCGAGTGTTGGCCAAAAATACTCGAGTCTTTTAAAAAAAAACTCGCGTGTTTTCCATCAGACATGCTCAAAAACTTTTTCAATTAAAACTGATTTAATTTTGAATTAAAATCACTCGAGTGATTTTATAAACACTCGAGTGTTTTTATCAGTTATGCTGAAAATCACAGTTTTAAAACATAAAACACAAAATTAAACACATTTAATGTAACCAATAGATAGGAGACATGATCACACACAATTAAAGACACAAATTTATAACATCTTCAAGGTAATTTCAAACAAGTATCACCACACACTAAAGTTAGACACACTTGGTGATTTTCAAATGGCACAAATCAATTAGTTTATACTTGACTGCTCTGAAATACCAAGTTCCCTTCTTATATGATAGAAGGTATCCCTTGGCAAAGGTTTTGTAAAAGTGTCTGCTAATTGATTTGTGGTACTTACAAATTCAATTGTGCAATCACCATTTTGAACATGATCCCTTAGGAAATGATGTCTAATTTCAATGTGTTTAGTCCTTGAGTGATATACCGGATTCTTAGTTAGATTGATGGCACTCGTGTTATCACATTTTAATGGAACACTTTCTAATTTTAAACCAAAATCTGATAATTGTTGTTTCATCCATAAGAGTTGAGCACAACAACTACCGGCGGCGATATATTCCGCTTCGGCGGTGGATTGAGCACCACAAACTTGCTTTTTATAAAACCATGACACTAATGAACTTCCCAATAAATGGCAAGTACCACTAGTGCTTTTGCGATCAAGCTTGCATCCCCCAAAATCGAAATCCGAATAGCCAACTAAACTAAGACTAGCATCCCTAGGATACCATAATCCGGTGTTAATTGTCCCTTTAAGATATTTAAAAATATGTTTAACTGCGGATAGGTGTGATTCTTTAGGATTTGCTTGAAAACGGGCACACATGCATACACTAAACATAATATCCGGTCTAGATGCGGTAAGATATAGAAGACTACCTATCATGCCTCTATATTTACTTACATCAACCGGTTTACCTATGTCATCCTTGTCTAGGTAGCATGTTGTGCTCATGGGAGTGTATGCTTCTTTGCATTTGTCCATTCCGAATTTTCCAAGGAGCTCCATGCAATATTTTCCTTGATGCACAAAAATCCCCTCCTTGACTTGCTTGATTTGAAGTCCTAGGAAGAACTTGAGCTCCCCCATCATGGACATTTCAAATTCCTTTTTCATCAAATTAGAGAACTTTCTACACAAGGACATGTTAGTGGCACCAAAGATAATATCATCTACATATATTTGAACTAACAAAATGTCCTCTTTGGTTTTATAGATGAATAGTGTATTATCAACCTTTCCCCTTTGAAAGCCATTTTCTAATAGAAAGGTACTTAATCGATCATACCAAGCTCCAGGAGCTTGTTTTAATCCATAAAGTGCCTTTTTCAACTTGTAAACATGGTTTGGAAACTCATGACTTTCAAAACCGGGTGGTTGCTTAAAATACACTTCTTCATTTATGAAACCATTCAAGAAAGCACTCTTGACATCCATTTGATAAAGAGTAAAATTCATGATTGATGCAAAGGCAAGCAAGATTCGGATTGCCTCAAGACGTGCAACCGGAGCAAAGGTCTCATCATAATCAACACCTTCCTCTTGGTTGTACCCTTGGGCAACAAGTCTCTCTTTGTTTCTTATAATCAAACCGGATTCATCAAGTTTATTTCTATAAATCCATTTTAAACCAATTATGGTATGATCATCGGGTATAGGCACTAATTCCCAAACATCATTTCTAATAAATTGATTTAGTTCTTCTTGCATGGCCATAACCCAATGTTCATCCATAATTGCTTCCTTAATTGAATTTGGTTCGATTTGAGAAACAAAGGAAACAAAATGACAAATGTTTTGAATTGACCTACGAGTTAATACTCCCTTTGAAAGATCTCCTATGACATTGTCAATAGGGTGAGCTTTCACCGTTTTCCAAGCCGGATCAAGTTCATCTTTGACTTCTCCTTCATCCTTTAATTTTTCCATCTCTTTGTCAACATTTGAAATCTCAAGTCCATCATCACTACCCTCACATAAAACACTATCTTCTTTCGAAGACTCATTAAAAACAATGTGAATAGATTCTTCAATAGTCATAGTTCGTTTATTATAAACTCTAAAAGCTTTTCTATGAGAAGAGTAACCCAAAAATATTCCCTCATCCGATTTAGAATCAAGTTTTCCAAGTTGATCTTTTCCATTGTTTAAAATGTACACTTTGCATCCAAAAACATGGAAATGGGATATATTGGGTTTTCTACCTTTGTAAAGGTCATAGGGGGTTTTCTTTATCATGGGCCTAATTAAAATTCTATTCATTACATAACAAGCCGTATTAACGGCATCGGCCCAAAAGTATTGAGGTACTTGAGAATCATTTAACATGGTTCTAGCAAGTTCCTCTAGCACCCTATTTTTCCTCTCAACAACTCCATTTTGTTGTGGAGTTCTAGGTGCCGAATATTGGTGCTCAATTCCATGCTTATCACAAAATCTATCAAATTTATAGTTTTCAAATTCACCTCCATGGTCGGTTCGAATTATAATCACTTTTTGGTTTACTTGGTTTTGTGCAAGCTTAATATGGCGTTTAAAATACTTGTAGGCCTCACTCTTAGCATTTAAAAATAATGTCCATGTAAATCTTGAAAAATCATCAACAATCACCAAGGCATAGTAGTTGCCACCAAAGCTTTTTACTTGAGAAGGTCCAAACAAGTCCATATGAAGCATTTCCAATGGTCTTGTTGTGGACACATCATTTTTGGAACCAAAATGATTTTTAGTTTGTTTGCACTTCTTGCAAGGAGTGCAATCACCTTTAATTTGAAAATTGAGCTTTGGTAAACCAACTACTAAGTCTTTGGATTGAAGTTTCTTAAGTTGATTTACATTAATGTGAGCGGTCCTACGATGCCATAACCAAGTATCACTTTCTTTGCTAATTAAACATTTTGAAACTAAAGAAGTGATATTATTCAATTCAACCATGTAAGTGTTGTTAGACCTTTTTCCAACAAATTTGATAGATTCATCTTTGTCACTTTTTATGAGACAATGAGTAGAGGTAAATAATACATGGTTACCAATATCACATAATTGACTAATGCTCAAAATATTATGTTCTAATCCTTGAACATAAAGTACATTATCAATAACTAAGTTGGAAGAATTACCAATTTTACCTATACCAAGTATTTTGCCTTTGTTGTTGTCCCCATATGTGACATATCCCTTTTCCTTAGGAGTAAGCTCAATGAAGTGTCGCTTATCTCCCGTCATGTGCCTAGAACATCCACTATCAAGTATCCAAAGTTGCTTTCCGGTTCTAAGGCACACCTAAAAAACACAATCACTTGCTCATTTTGGGTACCCAAATCATGTTGGGTCCCTTTTTGTTAGTCTTGGATGATTCTTCCTTCTTAATCCAAACATAAGTACCATTTTGAATTCCAAAATTTTTGATATGGCACTTATTGTTTGTATGTCCAAATTTTACACAATAAAAGCAAGTTGGTTTCTTTGTAAAATCAATTTTTGAGAATGAACCAACCTCTTTATTTTTCTTTTTCTTGTGGACATATCCTAGACCGGTTTTGTTTGAATTGTGTCTAAGAGAACCAATTAACCGATCTAGGTTTCTATCACTTTTGTTAAAAGTGTTGAGTTTGATTTTCAAATCATTAACTTCATTTTCAAGCACACAACACTTTTCACAATGAGTGATGGTATATGATTGATTTGCAATCTCACAAACATGACTAGAGTTAGCAAGTTCCAAGGATGCATTTTGGAGTTTCAAATCATTAATAGATTTTTCTAATTCATTGATTTCCTTTTGATACTCCAAAAGCTTCTTTCCTTTTTCCTTGTTAACTTTAGCAAGTCTTTCAAATTGTGTTAGCATCTCATTATATTCATTTAGCAAATCATCATAAGAAATAGTATGAGAGGAGGTGTAAGAATAGTTAGATGATACCTCATCCTCACTCTCATTGTCATTTCTTTCACTACTTGAGGAGGCTTCATTGTCATTCTTGGACATGAGGCATAGCTTGGCTTCCTCATTATCCGAACTACTTGAGGATGACTTGGAATCCTTTTCCGGTTCATCCCAAACAATGTAAGCTCTCTTTCCCTTCCCATCATGGGCCTTCTTCTCATTCTTTCTCAAGTGGGTGGGATATTCCATTTTTATGTGTCCTACCACACCACACTCATGACATTTCACGCTCTCACTTGAGCTCTTATTTCTTTGCTTGTTATCCTTGGATCTTTTGTCTTGAGGTCTCTTGTCCTTAGAGAATGATGAACTACCCTTTTTGCCTTTGAGGAATTTGTTGAACCTCTTGGCAAATAAACCAATCTCTTCCTCATTTAGAGCATGATCGGAGCTTTCACTTGAAGATTCATCTTCATCCTCTTTTGACATTTTGGTTGAGGCTTTTAGAGAGATGCTCTTCTTTTTCTTGTCCGAGTCTTCATTTAAGTGAAGTCTTGATAGTTCCATCTCATGTTCTTGGAGCTTTCCAAACAAGGTGGTCAAGTCCATAGATTTTACATCCTTAGCTTCCTTGATGGCGGTCACCTTAAGTTTCCATCTCCTATCAAGACATCTCAAGACTTTGTTAGTAGTTTCACCATCTCTAAATTCCTTTCCTAAGCCAATCAATTGGTTAACGATATGTGTGAACCTTGTTTGCATATCATTGATAGATTCATTAGGGAACATATGAAAGAGCTCATATTCATGAGTTAAAGCATTTAATCTTGAGTCTCTAACTTCACTAGTTCCCTCATGAGTGATTTGCAAGGTATCCCACATTTCTTTAGCCGATTGACATTGTGAAATCCTATGAAATTCATTTTTGGACAAAGCGGAGAAGATGATATTTTTAGCTTTTAAATCATATGAAACTTTCTTTTTATCATCTTCATTCCAACTTGTCCTAGGAATAACAATGGCTTCACCATTAATCACTCTTCTAGGAATATAAGGACCTTTTTCAATTGCATCCCAAATATCGGTGTCTATTGCTTCTACAAACACTCTCATCCTAACCTTCCAATAAGAATAATCTTCACCATTGAAGAATGGAGGTCGGTTAAGAGACATAGACCCTTCTTGTTGATTGCTAGAGCCCATTTGTTTTCAAAAGGATCTTTTTCGAAAAAGCTTTTACGCTCGATCTTTCGACCGAGCTCTGGTACAACTTGTTGGAAACCAACAAGCGGGCTTAGCAATTACTAGAGGGGGGGTGAATAGTAATATGGAAGCAACAGTGACTAATTTTCGGTGCAATTAAAAGATATTTGATCAAAAGCTTGTTTTTCTGAAACTGGGCAATTTACTCGAGTGAATTTAAAAACACTCACGTGTTTTTCAGAAAACCTGAAAAACACTCGCGTGAAAATGAAGAACACTCGAGTGAAATGCTACGAAATACTCGAGTGAATTGAAAACCACTCGAGTGTTTTATGCAGAACAGAAAGGAGCAGTTTCAGAGAAATTTAGCAAAATGATTCAATTTCTTAAAGACTAATCCAGGGCAGATATAAATCAAAGTAGAGGGCAATTAAACTAAGTTAAAACAAGTTAATTGCAACCAATTGCTACTAGAATTATAAAAGCCCCTTTCTAGAGAACTTAGGGTTTGGTTTTACTTGAAAACTAAGAAAGCTATAAAAGAGAGAGACAACACCAATTTTATCCTGGTTCACACTCAATATAGAGTGCTAATCCAGTCCCCCCTAATCAACTTAGGAGTTTCTACTAGTAATCAAATTGTTAGAAATTACAAGGATAAATTGAGATTCCTCACTCAATCCTAACCCTTTTCAAGAGTGTACGAAACTCTTGAAATTTCTACCCCAACTTGATTTGGTGATGAAGAGTCCCTTCTTCTTAAGCTCCTTGGAACCTCCAAGAGCCCACCAAGCTAAGAATCCTCTTAGTCTTTGTGCTTGAGAACCTCCCAAGGCTTGAGAACTTGGATACCTCACCAAGATTTTCTAAACAAGCTAAAGTGTTTGAGTGTTTGAGAATTTTACAACAAATAATTCTCTTACAAATGAAGCACACTCTCTTAACTCACTAAGACAAATAATAAAGATGAATGCTTGGTTGAGTTTAGAGAGAGAAAATGATTTTAACACTTGAGAGAGAGAATCAATGAAAGAGTGTAAGCTTGTTCCCTTGGATAATGGCCACTATTCAGAATATAAGTGAGGGGACAAAAGGGAAGCAAAAACCAAGTTATTCTCCTTTTTTGTCCTCTTCTAACGTTTAAAAAATTTGCTGACAGACCTAAATCACTCGAGTCTTTTTGAAAACACTCGAGTGTTTTAGTCAACTCTGATAGTGTTGCCTTTTTACTTTATCCAACGGCTATATTACTGAAAATTCATAAATCACTTGAGTGAATTGAGAATCACTCGAGTAAATTGCTCAATGTTGGAAAAATTAAGTTTTTCTAACATTGTTTTCAATTCTCTTCTCAAGTCTGATTGGTTTTAATCTCAACCTTTCATGCATGAATATCATTTGACCTTATGTGAGAATAAAAACCTAAACTACCCACTCTCATAAATAAAATAAAATACAATAAGAATAAATGAGAATGAATAATTAAACTAAACACTTGATCTTCTTTATTGTTGGGATTGCATTCTTCAAATTAAGTCCATAATTTAATTACATTGTCATCATCAAAATTAATCCACCTTAATCAGAGATTTGATTTTACACTTACTCGATTGCCGAGAAAAGACCGTAATCTTTAGTGGCCCTTCTGTTGCGAAGTTAGAGACAACAAAGGAACCGACCTTAGACCAAATCCCCGTGGTCGGAGAATTCCCTGAGGTTTTCTCGGACGAAATGGCTGGCTTACCGCCGAATAGGGAAGTAGAGTTCAGTATAGACCTCCTTCCGGGAACTGGCCCGATCTCAATTGCTCCGTACAGAATGGCGCCTCTAGAGCTAGAAGAGCTTAAGAAATAGCTGGAAGAACTTTTGGCCAAAAAGCTAATCCGACCAAGCGTATCGCCGTGGGGAGCCCCAATCCTGTTTGTGAAAAAGAAAGATGGTAGTCTCAGAATGTGCACTGACTATAGGAAGCTCAACGCGGTAACGGTGAAGAATAAATATCCCCTCCCTCGGATTGATGACTTATTGGACCAACTCAAGGGAGCGTCGGTGTTTTCAAAGATAGATCTCCGATCTGGATATCACCAAATCCGAGTCCGAGAAGAAGACATTCCGAAGACAGCCTTCCGATCAAGGTATGGGCATTTTGAGTACGTGGTTATGCCCTTTGGACTTACCAACGCCCTAGCTATCTTCATGGACTACATGAATAGAATCTTCCGACCTTACCTGGACTCGTTTGTGATAGTCTTCATTGGCGATATCCTCATCTACTCCCAAAATCCGAGTGAACACGAGCAGCATCTGAGAATGGTGTTACAAGTTTTGAAGGATAAGAATCTCTACGCTAAGCTCTCTAAGTGCAGCTTTTGGCTCAACGAGGTTCATTTCCTCGGACATGTGATATCCGAGCAAGGTGTAGCAGTTGATCCCTCCAAGGTGGAAGCGGTACTTAAGTGGGAGAGACCCAACTCGGTCACTGAGATCAGGAGTTTCCTCGGTCTTGCGGGGTACTACAGAAGATTCATTGAAGGATTCTCTAAACTGGCGCTACCGTTGACCTCATTAACTAGAAAGGATGCCCCATACCAATGGTTCGAGGTGTGTGAACAGAGCTTTCAAGAGCTAAAGAAAAGGTTGACGAGCTCGCCCGTGTTGATTTTACCCGATCCGACCAAAACCTTTGACGTATTTTGTGACGCCTCAAAGCAGGGCCTTGGCTGTGTGCTGATGCAACAAGGAAAAGTGGTGGCGTATGCCTCTCGGCAACTTCGGTAACACGAGCAGAACTACCCTACGCATGATCTCGAACTGGCAGCCGTGGTGTTTGCCCTTAAGATTTGGAGACACTACCTGTATGGCACGAAATTCGAGGTGTTCAGTGACCACAAGAGTCTTGGCTATCTGTTCGACCAGAAAGAACTCAACATGAGACAGCGCAGATGGGTGGAGTTTTTGAAAGATTATGACTTCAGCTTGCACTATCACCCTGGAAAGGCCAACGTGGTGGCCGACGCACTGAGCAGGAAGAGTCTTCATTTGAGCAACATGATGGTCCGAGAGATGCAGTTAATGCAGGAGTTCAGTGACCTTAACCTAGGCGTACAGAAAAAGGAAAACAGTGTGGTACTGGAAACGCTGCAAGTAACCAATGATTTCGTGGGTTTCATTAAGGAAAGGCAGGCCGCCGACCTAGAGCTCCAAAAGCTATTAGAAAGAGCCGGAGACAAGGATGAACCTGACTTCACTAAAGGACCTGATGGTCTTGTGCGATTTCGAGGCCGAGTTTGCATCCCCATGGACTTTGAAGTCCGAAGAGAGTTAATTGAAAAAGCCCACAAGACGAAGATGAGTCTTCATCCAGGTGCCACAAAGATGTACCAAGATTTGAAGAGGTTATTTTGGTGGCCGAAGTTGAAGACCGACGTGGCCGATTATGTGTCTCGGTGCTTGACATGTCAGAAAGCCAAGATCGAGCATCAGAAACCAGGAAGATTACTCAAATCCTTGGAGATTCCAAAATGGAAGTGGGATAGCATTTCGATGGACTTTGTATCAGGTCTACCAAAGACGAGATCAGGGCAGGAAGCCATTTGGGTTGTGGTGGACCGACTTACAAAGTGTGCTCATTTCCTGCCGATCAGCATGAAGTACAGCCTGGAGAAGCTGACGCAACTGTACATAAAGGACATTGTTCGACTTCATGGTGTTCCGAGCAGCACAGTGTCGGACCGTGATCCTCGTTTCATGTCTCGATTCTGGCAGAGTCTGCAAGAAGCCATGGGTACAAAGTTGAGGTTTAGCACTGCTTATCATCCCCAAACTGACGGACAATCGGAGCGCACCATTCAGACTCTTGAGGACTTTCTGAGAACATGTGTGCTCGAACAGTCGGAAAGCTGGGAAACACTATTGTCGTTGGTCGAATTCACCTACAACAACAGCTTCCATTCAAGTATCGGAATGTCTCCTTTCGAAGCCTTGTATGGTCGGAAATGCCGAACGCCGCTATGCTGGTTCCAGATAGGTGAAAACTTGTTGATTGGTCCCGACATTGTTCAGGAGACAACTGAGAAGATCCGAATGATACAAGGGAAGATGAAAGCCGCTCAGGACCGACAAAAGAGCTATGCCGACAAGAGAAGGAAACCCTTGAACTTCATCGAGGGAGATCATGTATTTCTTTGGGTATCCCCTATAACAGGTATCGGCCGAGCTATCAAATCAAAGAAGTTGACCCCTAGGTTTGTCGGACTGTACCAGATATCGGAGAAGGTCGGACCAGTAGCGTACAAAATCGCTCTACCTCCGCACTTGTCTAAGCTCCACGATGTGTTCCATGTCTCGCAACTTAGGAGATACATTCACGATCCCTCGCATGTGATAGCAGTGGACGAACTGCCGCTAAGAGACAATCTGACCTTCGAAGTCCTACCAGTCCGAGTTGAAGATAGACAAGTCAGACGACTCAAAGGAAAGGAAATCCCCTTGGTCAAGGTAGTATGGAATCGAAATGGTGTGGAGGAAGCTACTTGGGAACTCGAGGAGAGGATGAAGCAGTCATATCCGCAACTGTTCAATGCTGACTAAATTTCGAGGACGAAATTCCTGTAAGTGGGAGAGGAATGTAACATCCCGAAACTTAATATTAAATAATATAATTTTAGTATATAAATATCTATTTAAGGATAGGATTAAGCCTTAGAAATTGTACAAGGTTAGAAGAGTAGTATGAGCATAGGCCGACCTAGGATGTGAGATTAAGGCCTCGGCCCGATCTCGGCCGAGCTAGATAAGATTGTGTGCTTATGAACCGATCTGAAAGGGAACCCAACGTGAAACCCATTGTCCAGTCTGGATTAGCCGATCTCAGAGTCCTGTCCGAGAGGGAAGCTCGGACTACTGCTGTTCCTACAAACCGAGCCAACGTATCCTAGCCGACGTACTCGAGCCAACATGTCCTAGCTCCTTCGTGCCAGTTCATGTGGAGCTGTTAACCCTTTGGTTTTCGTACCGTCCGTACGGTACTGTCCTTCACTTTATGTCATTATCACTGCTTTATGTCCTTTTCAATGTACTGTTCATGGCTTCCTCAAGAAGCCAATGAATCCTGTCCACATATTCAAGCTTCCTCAAGAAGCCTCCAATGAGAGCCACACAAATATCTTCCACATTTGAATAAAAGAAAATCCCAACACATAACCCATAACACTTCTCACTTTTATTCTTCTCTTTTCCCTACGTCTCTCTCTCTTTCTCTCAAAGTCCAGTAGCCCTAACACTTCTTTCTCCCTCCCTTCCCACGGATATTCCCCCCCTCCAGCAACCAAACCTCAACCGGAGACCCTCCTTCTCTCCGTCCCCGTTTTAATCTGGAGTCCCTAGGCCGCCGTGAAGTTCGTGTGTAGCGTGGCGTGGTGGTGGCAGCAAGGAGGAAAAGGATTCAAAGGTGTGAAGCTCCAAGATCAAGCATCAAGAAAACCATTCTCAAACTCTCAACTCATATCTCACACGGTTTGAGGTAAGGAGTGAGTGTTACCTTTGCTTGAGTTTGGGTTTCTAGGGTGTTAATAAAGGGTACTAAGAGTGGGTATTAGATTAGGGAATGGACATAGGTTAATGTTAGAAGAGAAATGGTAAAAAGGGAAAAAGGGGAATTAATGAATGAACTAGAAACATGGATTTTAGGTGAAAATGGAATATCACTTTTGACTACATGCTATATTCCATATGCTGTATTTTATATGATGGATTGACTAAATGTTTTGTGCATACGGTTGTTGTGGTATAAGTGTTTATGAGCTTTGATATTTGGTATTTGTATCTGTGGCCGAGCCGAGAGAGGGTGAGAATGGAGAAAGAGAAAAATGGTAACCAGGGTGGATCGAAAAGACAAACTAATAAGTTACTTAATGAGTTAGGTAGACGAGATAGATAATAGGAATAATGGAAATCGGAAATGGGTGAAGGGTTGAGCCGAGATAGATGCAAAGAGGAATGAATTAAAGAGGTGAACTGAGGTGGGCCGAACTAAAAGTAATGGTTAATAAGATAAAGGGAATTAAAGAGAAATGGTTGTGTGGTCGGGTCATAGCAGACGCGTACCGGGTGCGTGCATTGATCGCGTAAGCCGAGCATTGTGGTGCTCGCAGCTGTAAGACGAGCATGGTGGTGCTCGCAGTTATGACACACAAGGTTCCGAGAACGGAATCGGTACGAAGTGTTCCTGGTCATAGCAGACGCGTACTGGGTGCGTGAATTGATCGCGTAAGCCGAGCGTTGTGGTGCTCGCAGCTGTAAGACGAGTATTGTGGTACTCGCAGTTATGGACACTCCTTACTCCATAGAATGATCGGCGGTAGTGTTCCTGGTCATAGTAGACGCATACTGGGTGCGTGTATTGATCGCGTAAGCCGAGCATTGTGGTGCTCGCAGCTGTAAGACGGGTATTGTGGTACTCGCAGTTATGGACACTCCAATATCCGACTTAAATGGTGTAAGACATGCACTGGGTGTATGCATCCGAGAAGAGTAAAAGATTGTAAGCTATGTGAGTGGAATAATGAGTAATGGTAATCCGAGGTAAGAGAATGTAAACCGAGGTATAGCTAGTATTGAGTTAACTGGTTTATGATGTGAGCCGAGCCAGACGAGGATGTGGGTATGCGAACCGAGCTAAATGTTGATATATGCATGAGATATATGGGTTTGATTACTTGTGATTTATTTGCTATTTGACTACTTGTGTTTGGCTTGGTAGTTCGGTATGTCATCTTAGAAATTGCTTACTTAAGTTCTGTGTAATGCTCACCTCCTTACCATTTTTCAGGTACTGAGCCCGAACAGACGCAGTCCCCGGCCGAGCAGGATCACTCTCCCTCTCAGGGAGAGTAAGTTATTTAGAGTCAGATAGGTGGATGGGTCTCGGCCAGTTGGGCCGAGCTAGAACATTGTTTTGTATTGGGTCTCGGCCAGTTGGGCCGAGCTAAAACACTAATTGTATTTTGAATGACCGAACTGAATGTACCTAAACTTATACTTTATGTATTTGATGCATTTAAGTCTTCCACTTTATTAACTCTGATGTTTTTGTTATTAATGAAAGGAAATATTATTTTGGCAAATATCATATCCATCTTAAAAGAAATTTTAAATCCTAATTTTGGGGTAATTAAGGGTAATTATTTCATAGGGTGTTACACATTTCAATATTCCGCTTGCTTTTAATAAGTTTTGAAATTCGGCATTCATCCGTTTCTTTAAGAACTCGCAATTGAGGGACTAAAGGTTTCATTTATGAAAATATTATTTATTGCGAAAACCCCTCGACTGCTTTTCAACTTCTTTTAACCTTCCGGATTTCAACTCTCTGATTTTACTTTCCAATCAAGTGTTTCAAAAAGAAAAATTTTTCCACCCTGATTTGTGAAAACCTTACAAGTCCAAATTCAATCAAACCTTTTCGGATAAATGAGAGCGTTACACCTTTTTGTGGTATCAGAGCTGAAGGTCCTGCACCTGGTCCATAGTTGGTTCTATCTAGATTAAGATAGTTGTAGGATTAGGATAGTCGTAGGACTTCAGTTCCCTTAGGTCTATTGTGATACTTAGCCTTTAGTGCAGGTTCACAATGGCAGCTAGGAATCAATGTAACTTAGCTGACGTTTTAGATAGGATCACTACGGTGATCGAGAACATGCAACAACAAGCTAACCAACCACCCCCAGACCAAGCGGAACAAGTCGAGTTCCGTAGTCTGTCCGAATTCTGAAACTGTAACCCTCCTAGGTTTGAGGGAGGTTTCAAACCCGATGAGGCTAACAAGTGGATAAGCGAACTGGACAAAATCTTCCAAACCTTAGGATGTACGGAGGCTTAGCGGGTGACCTACGCCACGTACATGTTGTTTGGGGAAGCTGAAAACTGGTGGAAGCACGCTGTTCAACTCTTGGCTCACGAAGGTCGGGAAGTCACATGGCAAGTGTTCACGGAAAAGTTTCTGGATAAGTACTTTACCGAGGATCTGAGGCGGAAGAAGGAGGTAGAGTTTCTGCAACTGCAGCTAGGCGACTGTAACACCCCGATTTGGAAAACTCGAAACAACATTATAAAATACTAATTAATTTTGTTCATGAAAAATAGGGTTTCCCATGCAAGGTATTACTTTTTAAAAATCCTTTTTCTCAAAAACATTTGCAGAAGTTTCTGAAAACAGTTTGATATTAAAAACTCACTTTGAATAAAAGAGTAAAACATTTGTTTACGTGGAAAACACGTTTGATTTGTTGAAAACAGTTTATCTGTCGGGTCACGACAGTCCTTCAAAAATAGCTTAGAAAATAGACCATAAGAGTTCTTACCAAAAGTGGCCACCATAGAACATCGGTGCTATTCTTACATAAACATATGTCTTAACAAAGCATTTCAAAAAGATAAGGGGTACACTTGATACATATCAGCAAGGGTCCATTGGGATCCTAGTTATAACTACTAAGCAGCATCCCCTTCTCGATCCGGAACGTAAGTTCCTGAAAAGCAGTCTCCGTCGTCCAGCAGTAGCCTTCTCGTCAGCGCATCACGATCAGTAAGTCCTTCTTCCAGGAGAGGCGTCACCAGCTCCACCATCTTTTCGAACCGAAGATTTATAGTCACATGTGTACAAGAAGTTGAGAGAGTAAGTTACCCGAATGAATTACTCCCATCGACTTCTTGGATTTACACTAGCGACATATATACCAGAACATACAGACAGTACAAACAAACAATATAGCAAATAATTATGCAAGGTGTATGAGGATGCAATGCAATCGTCGCATTTTCTAACGCTTATTCTTTATCTTAAGGGAATTATCTTAACTAGATCATCTCGCGAGGTCGAAGTCTCTCGAACAGTTATCTCGCAAAGTCGAAGTCTATTTGTCCACATATCTCGAGTCCATAACATCGGAAAATTCAGCTTTATGGTCTTTAGGTTTCGGGTCTACATCTCCTCGGAATCCATCCACCTAGTTCGGAAGCAATCAGGAGTACAGGATCTCTAACCACACCGGCTTTTACAGGATGGCAAAGTGAATGCATTCATAAAATAATGGCCCGGGAAATAAATAAAATAACCTCATCCGGCCGTGTTCGAGCATCCCTCTCACTGATCAAGATTTAGTCAAGGGGGTGTCAGTCGTCTTGTCTAGTGATCATGTGGTACTTCGTCCACACCACTGAGTGACCAGCTCCGACTGGTTCAGCCAGGGCCCCTATGGTTTTTCCCACCTAGACAGACTTCTCAAGGCTTCTTGACGAATCACCGTCATTGCCGTCCCCTATCCTAATCATCCAGCTGAACACCACAAGGGTAATCCAGATGTATCTTCCTCTCCACTACTTCGGGTTAGGGTTTAAGTTCGTAAGATTATACTTGCTCGTTCTAACGTCGACCCATCCTAAGACATCTCCGCCATACAGCTCCGACTATATGCGGAATGCTTCTGTGGGACTCGACCACTGTGTCTGACGGGCTCCGACCCATCCTGAATCATTCTCGGCATACGGCTCCGACCAGTATGCAGGATATCCACAATCTCTCCGACGAGCTACAACCCATTCAGAGTCAACCTCGCCATATAGCTACGACTATATGCGGAATATCAAACATCATTCTGACGGGCTACGACCCACTCAAAATCACCATCGGCATATGGCTCCGACCACATGCGGGATATCCATTACTCATCGATAGATAGGCTCCGACCTATCTCAAAACATTCATACTCAACATATGGCTACGACCATATGGAGGCTATCTCAACACATGGCTACAACCACGTGAAACTATCATCACAGAACTCATAACGTTCTCGTCCAAAGCGTCGTCGTCATCATCATAGTGTCAGCTCGACCCACGAACTTGGCGCATCAGCATCATCCGGTTCATCGCGCGTTCCATCCCTTAGAGTTTCACTCTCGTCGTCGGGGAATCTCTTATAGTTTTCTAGTGTCTTTTCTATTCTCTACGTATAACGCGGGATGATGCATTATGCTCATGCAATGACAATATAACAACAATACATCTCAACATAAACAAATATATCAATCAATACCATGTAATGGTGTAGGTCTGAGTCTTCATATACCGCGATACAAACAATCACACAATTTATCGGGTACACTACTAGCTACGATAGACCTTTACTCCGACTTTGAGAGAGTACGGAGTGTCCTAGAACACTCACTAGACACCAAAGCGTCTTAGGATAACTTCTCTCTCACCTGGATTCGCAGTTACCGAATCTACAAGTTCCGAACGATTTGCTTCCTTCCTCGTCTGCCCGACTTCAACTGCTTTCAAGTCCCAGAAGATAGATATATGAGTATTAAAACTTCATTTAATATTTTCCTTAAAATCATTCTCAAGGTAACTTAAGAAAAATCCAAACATCGTCTTCATTTAAAATCAAAACATTAACTCTTTCACTCAGACTTGTCCAAAATCAAACACTAACTCTCATACTTTAAAAATCATGATAAAATAATCAATTAAATAATTTTAATTAAAAGTTTCTTTGCTGGTCCCTCTTGGACAGCATTGAAATCAATTCCAAAAACACCGAAAAATGGCACTTTCAAGACCAACTTTATCTTAGATCAAATACCCATGGAAACTCAACTTTAAAACGCTTTGAAAATACTTTTAAATAGGAAATGTGACTTAGAAAATTCTGGACAGCACCATGTCCTAAGTTTTAAATTCATTTTCCATTGTTTAAAGCCAAATTCAAAAGCACAAACAACCAAGAATCATGAAAACAATCAAATAGACACTTTGATCGATAATTCATCAAGTTCAAACACTTAAAACCAATTGTGGACAGCATAGTATTCAAATAGAATAAATCAAACAATCATTCATTTATTTCAAACATTTCACAACCACAAGCCATAAATTACACATAAACATGTTCACAAACTTATTCATACATATAGCCCAATCAAATGAGGAAATCTAACACTTAAGCATACACAAATCAAATCATGCATCACACATACACTTAGTCACATTCTCATTGATCTTTCACTTAGTTAATTTCATCTTAGCAAAACTTCATCTTATCATTCTTAAGTATATCAAAACCGTATGCATCATGGGTTGTTTAGAAAATCATTTCTTCAAGGATCAACTTCACAAATCAACACATAATTTCATGTCATGAACACTTACACACTCAAGAGAATTTAACTCAAAGGTTAAGGTCTAAACCGTGACCTTAACTAGGTTTTCCTCAAAAACATTTTCAAGAATTCAAGACACAAAACAACTCCAAGTTCAATCAACAATTTCACATAATTCATTAAGGAAGTAAAACATAATCCTAGCATATATTTCTTGCATGAACCCGTGAGCATCACATAGGTCTTTAGACAATTTTCATTTCACTTTTTAACACCTAAAGTATCTCAAAGTTCATGGGAATCACATACACATAACCAAAATACAACATTAAAACCTCTAACCTAAAAATCAAGTACAAACCGTGACCAACACATCAAGATCACAACCATCACATAAATGTTATTCACTTAAAGCATCATTACATCTCAAGGTCACATCATGTAAAGGATCAATCAAAAGAAAATCAAGTCTTCACACATAACAATCATCGAACCGTGGCCATCATGAAGAGGATCATCAAGAAGGATTCAATCATTCCAAAAGTTTTTATATCACAACTCAAACATCAAATTCATCATAGATCAAACATAGATCTTGACATGCATGGAATCAAAAACATTAGATCTTTGGAAAATCTTTTATGAAACTTAAAATCAAGTCCTCTTCCAAAACATTTTTGAGAAATCAAAGAGAAAACTCAAGATCATGAAGAAAAACATTTTCTTAATAAAACTTTTAGAATCAAGCTTAGAAAAATAACATGCATCAATACTTTTTCAAACAAAACCAAAGTCTTTAGAAGGAAAGCATGAAAATGAAAAAGAATCAAAGAAAAGGTTTAAAACTTTTTAGATCATGAATTAAAACTCTTACTTAAGAAAAAACTTTAAATAATTCAAGTCCAATTCTTTGGTTTCTCTCCTTTCCTCATGGTTCATGTACTCTTTCTAAGGTCCATGGTTTTCTCCTTCTCTTCTTCACTATCTTGGTCTTGATTTCACTTGGATTGTGAAGTGTTTGGGTTGGTTCTTCCTCTCTTACAATTCGGCCACTCTCTTTCTTTCTCTCTCACCAAGAGTTTGATGATTCTATTGGTGTTATGTGTTTGGTTTAGGAAAAGAAATGAAGGAATAGAAACAAGAGATGTGGGTGTGTTGATCACTCCCTCACGGTTTATTAGTGTGTGTGTTGGTGTTGTTGAGAGAAAAAGGAATTGGTGATGAATGAAGAATGAAGAACAACGCACACTCTCCCTCTCACGGTTTTTGGTCCCTTTCTTTTATTCTTCTCACTTTTTCCTAATTGCCATCAAGGGCTTGCATGGGTGGCTTCCTTGCAATTGCTTAGGGACTAAGTCACAAAACTTGGAGGCCAAGTTTTGCCTTAAGGCCCCTCACGGCCTCTCCCTTGTTTCTTCCTTTCCTTCACTTTTCTTCCTTTCTAGGTCATGCTTAAGTCATGGAGATGATGTCATGGTGTTGACTAAAAGGCATGCCACTTGGTAACCATGCAAATAAGCTTAGTGGCTAGGCTATGCTTGTGAGCATTCGGCCATAGGGTGCTTAGGGTAGATTAGATTAGCTAATTAGGTTTAAGGCACTAATTATGGTTCTAATCATGATTAGGGTAGGATTAGGTTAATTAATCTAGGTTTAGTCCACTAATCCTTAGTGATTAGGGCTTAATCAAGGATTAAGGTACTAATCAAAAACTTAGTCTTGGGTTTAAGGAAAACTAATTTTGGATTAGCTTACTAACCAAATTGGTTTAGGGTTGAAGAGAGTGATTAAGCACTTAATCAAAGCTTAAGAGCTTGATTAGGGTTTTATCCACGATTAGGGCATCAATTAGGGTTTCTAGAGGCAATTGGACCTTGATTCTTTGAAGCTTAGAGAAAATAATTTTCCATGAAATCATATGAATCGATAAAACAAAATCTTAATTAAAACCTTAAACAATCAAGCACACAAAGTCACACACACAAGCAAATTTAAATTTCAAAACATAAGAACACATCATGAAATCAGAACTCATTTAAATCAATCCTTTAATTAATTAGGTTAAAACAATTTTCTTGATTAGGGACTTGTAGAAGTGAGTCAAAAGGCAGATGTTACAGCGACATGAGTGTGGGCGAATACACGACTAAGTTCGAGGAGTTGCTTAAGTATTCTCCTTACTTTCAGCAACACCCTGATGAACGAAGCAAGTGCATCAAGTTCGAGAATGGGACTCAAAGGACAGCACGAAAGGTGCTGGATTCTGGATTTTATTGGCCTACCATCTTAAAGGATGCAAGCAACATCTGCAGCTCATGTGAGCTGTAACACCCCTAATTTTCGTCTCCCAAATAACCAAGAAATTAATTATAACAATTATTTTATAATTGATTTATATTGGTTTTGAAGGTTTTAGTTTTTGTACATTATGCGTTTTTATATAAAAAAAATATGAGATATATTTTTATATGGTTATTTTGTACAAAAATGTGAATATTGTAATTTAGTCCTTGGGTTGGGACCTAATTGCAATATTAAAAAGGTTTTTGATGAAAGAGTAATTAAATTATTAATTTTTGAATTTTATCAGTATGTAACCGGTTAGAAGGGCTCTGTAACCGGTTACACGATGAACACAGAAACTGGGATTAGTGCGTTTGATGAGTAATCACGCATTTTAACCCAGAAATTGCCACGAATCAACCCTAATCTTAGTGGAGATCAACGTGTCGACTTGCATGACACTCAAATCCCTCTATAAATAACTTTCCTTGCTCTGATTAAAGTCCATTTTTGCTCCTGAGATGTTGAAGCTTTGTTTTAGGGTTTTTGATTCGTCTGGTGCGATTCTCCTTCGTTTTTGAGAGTTAGAACATGAGTGATACACTGTTACAAAGCTCACATCAAGGGCTTTGTATTGATATAAAATTTGTGAGCTGAGAGTCCCTGAATCAAGAGAACGAAGCTTGCAAAGTAAGGGTGTTGGTGCTGTCAAACCTCAGCTTCTGGTTTCTGGAGCTGACTTTGAAGCTTGATTTTGGTAAGCACACAAACCCTTGTGATTTCAAATCTGTTCCTACCTCTAGTGCATGTTGCAGAGAACTCAATTTGACCATTTTCCCCAATTCTTAATTTGGTTTTGCATGTCAAATTCCCTGGCTTTGGTACCCTATCCAACTCTATCAGCATGGAGTGGATTCAATGGGAATTTGTGTTGGAGCCTTTCTCTCTGCAAAGTTTTGGATCAAGCATGATTTAGAGGTAAGGGGGAAGCTTACTATTTGCTAGAATGAGGAAAAACATGTTGGTAAATAGGATGAGTCACCAAGAGACTCTAAGGGCATAGTTGGAATTAGTTTTATGGCTTGGAGGCCAATTTAAGCTCATTTCTGTTTTTGAGCAATCATAATATGATGCACGCAAGCTGTTGTGATGACAATTTCATGACTTAATTGGATATTATGTGAATTGATGCATTAAGTTGTGAAATATGTGCAATTATGTGCAATTTGAGTATCCGTATTGAATGCATGCAATGTAGATATGTTTCTGTGGTTGAACACACTAGTATTAAGGTATGTGAACTCTATTTATGAATGAAATAGGTTAAATTTGAGTATGGTAGAAAATGGTATGAAAAACCTCATTTTTCAGTGTATTTCTGCCTAATCTAACCGGTTAGTCGAAATCTGTAACCGGTTAGAGACTGTCAATTTTCAAAGAAAATGAATTTCTGAAATTGGCTAAATGTCCATACCATTTGTACTCAAGTTTAAGCTAAAATTTCATACTAATACCAATCTATAACTATGTGGTGGGGCATTGATTGGTTTAGATTGGAGGAGATGAGTTAATACCTTAATACCAAATGATAATTTCAAGAGGAAATTATGCACAAATGAAATTGGAGTATGACTTAGATCTTTTGAATGATATTATGTGTTGAACTTGAGGTATTCTGATATGCTAAGGCCTGGTGATTGGATTGAGTAGAATATTCAAGAAAAGATTCTTTGAAAATCAGTGGTTTTATAATCAGGTCTGTAATTCTAACCGGTTAGGTGATGATGTAACCGGTTAGTACCTGAAACTTAAAAATAAAAGTTAAGTTTTTGAAAAAGGGTTGTTAATACCAATGATTATATTCTCTCAATCCAGGTCTATGAGCATATGTTAAATTTAAATTCAAAGGTGAATTTTATGAGTAAAGCCATACCTCAAGATATCATTCAGAAGTTGTGTTCTTCTAAGTCATAATAATGGAATTAATGGGAACATGACCCTGTACTCTAGGAGTACCAAACTGATGCAACCTACTTGATGACACATTCCGGGAATGTGGTCATTGTCTGGGACATGGTTTCTTGGAGACGTTCTGGGAACGTGATGCACACTCTGGGAGTGGTGCTTAATTACATTCCAAGTATGGTTTGCGATACGTTTTGGGAACATATGAATGTGTTCTGGGAACACATTAATATAATAATCGGATTAAAGATAAAAACCAACCTTGATGATTGTGCATCCATATAGATTGGAAGTTTGGTTGGTAGGAACGTTTATCATATTCTGGGAATATGAGGAGGGTACTCCGGGAGTACCGAATTGTAACCTACTTGATGACACATTATAGATATGTGGCCAGTGTCTGGGACCTGGTTATATACGTTCTGGGAACGTATGATAGTGTTCTGGGAACACATTGATAAGCAACCTACTGGATGACACATTATAGATATGTGGCCAGTGTCCGGGACCTGGTTTTTATACGTTCTAGGAACGTATGCGTTCTGGGAACATGATACACACTCTGGGAGTGATGCTTATTTATCCAAGTAAGGTTTGCTACACGTTCTGGGAACGTGATGCACACTCTGGGAGTGAATGCTTATCATCCAAGTATGGTTTGGCATTACGTTCTGGGAACGAATGTCAGTGTTTCGGGAACACAACGGTGTATCGGATGGACGTCCAAGATGGACTTTTAGAGGCCTCAGTTGTGGAAGGAAATCATGCATCATGCCACCTGCATTGAAAGAATTGTTATGATTAACCGGGTGTGCTCATATGATTATGCATCATGATTTGCTACATGTTAACTTGTGGATGTTAGTTTTATTCTCATTTGATTATGCGAATATGTATAGCTAACCCCCATGCCCTTATTAGGTGTTGATCGTGCATCTAGCTTGCACAAGAATCAGTAAGGGGAAGACATCCCTTAGGTGCATGCAGAGTATAGAAAGTGTGGATTGGAAACCCGTTGTGCAGATATCGAGGATCCGACCAGAAGGATGTTTGGACAAAGGACCAGTGACCAGCTCTATAACATTTCTATTTTTAATAGAACTTATATGATACATATTTTGGAAAAAGGTATCATAAGAGGAATTCGGTTTCATAATTATACTTATTTGGTATTAATGGACTTGTTACACTTGATATATTTTTGGGGGTACAATATGATGATTTTACTATGTTTCCGCAAACTCTGATTTTGTTAGTCAACCTCATTATTAATCAAGTGTTTGTGAAAAAGAATTTTCAAGGGAAGGGAAAATTATTATTTTCAGATCTTTTTCCAACGATAACAAGTCCATGTTTTCATAAACTTCTTACTTTTCTTATAAAGTATGATGACATAAAATGAGTGTTACATGAGCAATGTCAAAGAGCATGAGGCGCCCTATCTTGGAGGCAACAGATGCCGCAACAACCTATGTTGTTCTGTGAGGTGTTTGATGTCTGGGGTATAGATTTCATGGGCCCCTTTCCTGTTTGTTTTGGTTTTTATTATATCTTACTTGCTGTGGATTATGTATACAAATGGGTGGAAGCTAAGGCCACCAGGACTAATGATGCTCAAGTTGTTGTAGATTTTGTCAAGTCTAATATCCTTTGCAGGTTTGGCATACCTAGAGCCATAGTCAGTGATCAAGGCACATACTTCTGCAATAGATCCATGGAAGCTTTGCTCAAGAAGTATAGGGTTGTGCACAAAGATTCTACACCCTATCACCCCCAAACCAATGGGCAAGCTGAGATTTCAAACAGAGAGATCAAGCGGATTTTGGAGAAGATGGTGAAGCCTAATAGAAAGTATTGGAGCACATGATTGGAGGATGCTCTGTGGGCCCATCGGACCGCTTACAAGGCACACATAGGGATGTCACCTTATCGGGTTGTCTTTGGTAAGGCATGCCCCCTGCCTGTGGAGATAGAGCGCCGTGCATATTGGGCTGTGAAGCAATGTAACTTAGCTCTTGATGAAGCGGGTGGGGAGAGGAAGTTGCAGTTGAGTGAGCTAGATGAGATCTGTTTGGAGGCCTATGAGAACTCCAAGTTCTACAAAGAGAAGACCAAGAAGCTTCATGATAGCTCAATTTCCAGAAAGGAGTTCTTGGTTGGTCAAAAAGTGTTGCTCTACAACTCTAGGCTTGGACTCATGAGTGGAAAAGCTCCACTCTAAGTGGATTGGACTGTTTGTAGTCACCCAGGTGTTTCCTTATGACACTGTGGAGATCAAGAGTGAGTCCATAGACAAGAGCTTCAAAGTCAATGGCCACCGACCCAAGCCTTTCCTAACCTCTCCTACTTTGGATGATGCACCTGTGGAGGAAGCCTCTTTGGTCGAACCCACCTTTGACCCACCATGACTTAGGGAGTTTTCTTTTCTCCTTCTTTACTACTTTTATTACACTTGTCTATATCTGTCTGATTCTGCTATTTGTGTTCCATTGAGGACAATGTGTGATTTAAGTGTGGGGGGGAGAGTAGTTTAGGTTGCATATTTTTGCTTTGATTTTTTTAGGTTTTGCTAAGTTTTGGGCATTTTCTTGCATGTTTTTGCTTCATTTTAGTAGAGTCTTGGTATCTTGTGTCTGAATTCATGCATTTCTGTGTGTAAAGTTACTTTTGATAATTAAGAGGTGTAACACTGTGATAGAATTGTCCCTTTTGTGAGGATTTGAGCCTTAATTGTGGGTGGATTGCTATATATGCCACCTAATTTTCTTTCATGTGTGATTGCACTCTGGATTACTTGCACTCTAGAACTTGACTTGACTCTTGTTGATACTTGATATTCCCATGCACATTTTGAAATGATTTAGGCATTGTTTTTCTTGAATAAGCCACTAGCCATATGAGCCTACCTTGAATGAATTTATCCTTTGATAGCCCCTTTGAGCCTTTTTATCCCTTTTCATTGTTCTTTTAGCTCATTACAAGACTATGACTGAAAAACCATGATTGTCCTAACATTAGGGAATTTGGGAGCTTTGGAATTGTTTTGGGAATGGGTATTAAGTAAGTGAGGGTGCTTTGTTCTTCATCTCTTGTGAGTTCTTGGTTTTGCCTCTATGGTTGGTGTTGTAATTATGGCTTTATCTCATTATGCCATTTTTGTTTTTTTCTTCTCTTTCGTTCATGAAGTTCTCCAATGCAAAAAAAATATATATATATATAGAAAAAAAAAGAAAAAAAAATAAATAGAAAAAAAAAGAGAGAATAAAAGGTTGATTGAGGCACAGAGGATTGGAATTAGAGGTTGTTGTTATGTTTATCATTTCATTCTGGGGTGGATTGTTCTTACTTTTTACTTATTCCCCATTGCTCCTCTATTCCCTTGGTTTTAGCTACATTTCCCATATTTTACCCCACCTTGTCCTTGGCCCCATTACAACCGTGAAAAGACCTTTTGATCTTAATGTGCATGTGTGTTGATTGTTGATGTTAGAGGCTTGTCAAGCTTATGGTTGTGTTTGTTATTCATGATGTGCCTTGAGTGTAAACACTAATTAACCCTAAACACTTGAGTGTAAACACTTTTGAGTGATCCTTGTGAGTTTTTATCATCTTTGTGACTACCCTCTTGATGTCATTGGTTTTCTTTGCATATTTGAAATAATTGGATGATGTTCATGGATGCCTTGATTCTTTGGTCCTTATTCTTTTCGTGTGCTCGATTTTGCCCATTTCTTTGCATTTCCTAGCATTCATTGTGAAGTATGTAATCTCTTAGGTTTTGCATTTTCTTAGTTTTTAGTATTTTTCCTTACATGATTCACTTTGGTGCATATTAGTCTTCTTAGTCCTATTTCTTAGTTTTGCCCAGGAGTGCAAAAGGATAAGTGTGGGGGTATTTGATGAGCATTATATTTCCCATTATTCATAGCCTTATTTTGCTCTCATTGATGATTTTTGGTGCCTACTTGACATTGTTTAGAATGATTTAGTATTTTAGACTTTATTAGACTATTATTCCGGATTTTAATTAATTTGGATTATTTAGCCTAATTTAATCTATTATTATTTTCAGGTCATATTTGGCACAAGGGCTTTTTGGACACTTTGGGAGTGAAGATTTAAATTTGGAAGAGAAGATATATGATGAAGTGAAGATTGTAATCTATCTTTAGGATTATTTGAGATTTAGTTTATATCTTTTAAGATTTAATTTAGAGATTAACTTTCCTTAGGATTTGGCCCATGATTTAGGCCCGTTTTGTGATTTAAAAAGCCAAATTCGTGTAGACCTAGAAGCCATCTATCTATTCCACGTTTTTCCCAATCTCTCTCTTAGAGAAGGCTTAGTTTTGCTCTCCAAGCTTGTGGTGGCTGCTAGGGTTTCTCTCTCTTCCTTTTCTACACGTTTTTGACTTATTTCAACATGGAAGGCTAAACT
The DNA here is from genome assembly GCA_037953625.1 of Crotalaria pallida. Lineage (NCBI taxonomy): Eukaryota > Viridiplantae > Streptophyta > Magnoliopsida > Fabales > Fabaceae > Crotalaria > Crotalaria pallida. The sequence goes on from CM075649.1 coordinate 87,118,870, forward strand.
CTTAGGTTAAATCCCTTTGGTAATGTATCACATACTCTTGAGGTTTTGTTCTTAATGCTATTTCATTTTTATTCACTGTTTTCATGCTTATTGATATGTTATGGTTCGCTTAGTTCCATTCTATATAGATAATCCATGTGTATGAATGCTTAATTTATGAAAACTCGTAAATCACCATGCTTTCGCTTTTAATGCTTAATTAGAGGTTAGGGTTTTGGGGTGAGAATTGAATTTTCGCTTAGTATTTAGTTCTCACGAGTTGGACAGTGAAGAGGTAAGAAATTGATCTTTTGTGACCGATGATAGAGTTGTGAACGCGAGCCAAAGGGGTTTATCCGATTTTCCTTATCTGTTACTTCGTTTTTATTTAATTTTGTTTTCAATCTAGATTTCAACATTCAATACAAAACCCCCCCTGTTTTCTATGCATACTATGTGTTCGACCTTTTGCTTGATAAGATATTCCTTGGGAGACGACCTAGGAGTCACTTCCTAGTACTATATTTAAACTGTTTTTATTTGTATCGGGTACAGCCTCGATCACCTAGATTTTCCCGGATAGCCTAACTACTAGGTGCCCCACCGTTCGTCTAGACACTACCCAATACACAAGGGTCCCTCACCCTAAACAACAGGAACGTGCCACACGTTCAACTAGGAGATTCACTCCCTAATCACTAAGGGTCACACACCCCTTTACAACCACGGTTATGAATATGGTGATTGGGTACAACAACTATGGTACACTCTTAATAGTGCGGATACAACAATATAAGGTCTAACAATACTGTGTTCTAAATAACACGGATACAACAATTAAGTTCTATAGCAATGAAGATTAAATCACAAGAGATAAGGCCAAAATAGTTTTTCTTCTCAAAAGAATATGAACGTGAAAAGCTTGAAGAAGAAGAAGAGAGAAAGAGCGTGACGATCAGATGATTAGTTTAGAATTGTAGGAGTGCTCTTCTTAAAAAGTAAAATCTGATTTTGAAAATAATAAGTAAAAGAAATATTTTTGAAATCAAAAACAAATCAAATTGATTTAAAGAATAAAATAAAAGATTTGAAACTTAAATCAAAAAGGAATATTTTCAAAAATAAAATCATTTTCGAATTTTGAAAATAAATCAGAATCAATAAGATAAAAACAAATCTAGAAATAAATCAAAATGACTCTGACACGATTTTCAATAAAACTTACGATAATCGATTACTTCAGGGAAGGTAATCGATTATCCCCTTTAAAATGGAAACTTTGAAATCTTTTTGAAAAACCAGTAATTGATTACATCAACCATATAATCGATTACTTCACTCCTGTTTAATATACAATGCAACTCATATAACCGATTACCACTGATCTAATAATCGATTACTAAGTCTCTGAAATTTGTGAAATGCAACATCATGTAATTGATTACTCAGGACAATAATCGATTACTTTGCCTATGAAAAATGTATGATGCAACAATGATAATCGATTACTTGATCTAGGTAATCGATTACTCTCATTCAAAAAGTAATGGATTAGCCAAGTTCACACAAACGATTACACACTCTAGATTTTCTATGATGCAACAAAAGTAATCGATTACTTTGAGAAGGTAATAGATTATCCTCTCTTGCACTTATAAAAAATAGATTTTCATAACTTAGATAAAATTATCCAGAGTTGTTTCATCATGCACTTCCACAGAAACTAAGTTAAAAACTGATTTTCACTAAAAACTCTTTTTCTTCTCCTTTATTTGAAAAACTCATTTGGCCATTGCACACTTGTAATAAAACTTCATTACCTTAAAAATTTCCTATGGGCAAGGCTTATACAAAACTTTGAACTTGAAAGCTTGAGCCTTGAACTGCTTGAGACTTGATGCTTGAAACTTGGAATGAGTTGTTATCATCAAAACTATCTTCTTCTATAAATCTTCTAGCATTGACTCTTTACGTCCTTTAGGGCAAGCTTGATTTCCAACACTCCCCCTTTTTGGTTATGACAAACCTTTTCTGAGTTTCTGCATCACAGTCGTTAAGCAAGAAAGTATAGCATAATATAATTCAATAGTAACATAGGAAATTTCAAATGTCAGGGAATAATAATAAAACATGATAAACTTTTCATAATCGCCCCCTGCATAGATGGTTAGTATGAATAATATAATCCATGAAGCTCAGAATTTGTAACATCCCCAATTTCCGATGTTCGTTTAGAATAGTTATTAGAGGCAGTTAGTAGGTGTTTTAGTGTTTGGAGTGTAGAGTTTAGCCAAGAGTAGAATTGTATGAGGTAGAGCTAGCTTAGAATGGGTTTGAATAGTATAGGAATCAGGTTTTAAATAATAATCCAACCCTATATGAGTATAGGAACCGTAGGAAGTGAAATAGGGTTAGAAAGCCACTAAAATAGGATTTTGCCTCAAGTAATCGATTACCTTGATGGGTTTAATCGATTACTTGCTCTCAGGTAAAATCACACAAGTTGTTGCAGCAAAGTAATCGATTACTTGGGTGAGTTAATCGATTACCTTGTTAATTTCAGTGAAGTAATCGATTATTTGAAGGGTTTAATCGATTACTTGGCCTCAGTATTTTGTACTAGGATTGTTGCATTGAAGAAGTAATCGATTACTTAAAGGAAGTAATCGATTACCTCCTATTAAATCTGATTAAAAACGCGTTTCCTCTCATTTTTCCTCATTTTCACTCTCTCTCCTCACTCACGATCTTCCTCTCTCTCTCTAACCTCCATGGTTTCTTCTTCTCTTTTCATGGCAAATCTCCACAATAACACGACAAATCACCAAATTAAAACCATGAATCATCCCCAAATCTCATCCTAATGATTTCCCCTCACTCAAAACTCATGGTTTCTCCTTCTTCCTCATGAAACCCAAATCACCCCAAAACCCTAGGTTGGGTAATCAACCACATAGAGTCTTCTAATCATGCAAAGGAGTTTAGAAAGGGTACAAGAGCAAGGAATAAGAGCCATAGGAGCATGGATTGGAGCTTGGCATGGAGCTTCATCAAAAACCCCAATTTCCTCTTTCTCTCTCTTCTAGGTAAGGGGGTTACTTTGGTTTTAATTAGGGAAGGGATTTAATGATAGTAATAGGGTTATACCTAGATGTATTTTGATATGTGTATGGGTGATTTGTATGCTTTGGATGTTGTGTGTGAAATATATGTTATGAACTTAGGGTTTGATGTTAGTAAGTGATTGTTTTAATTGTTATTGAAGGAAATGAATGAATAAGTGTTATTGTCATGGTTATTGATATTGTTATGATTGTTATTGGACTAAAGGAATGAATAACTGTTATTATGAATGAAATTAATATTGTCAAAATTGAAAAGTAAATGTAAAATTGATGATGTTGGTACTTGAATGGTTATGAATTGGAATGATTGAATGTTAGTAGTCATTTAAAGATAGTATATATATATATATAAATGGTAATTATTATATATTGTTATGGCCTATTGCTCTAAGTTAGAGAGCCCAACCAAATTGGTATAATTGTAAAGAGGATTGACTATTGTAAACACCATAAAATGAACTAGAAACACGTTCATTCAAGGAGTAAGGTGGATCTTAGGTGTAACGGGGAAAACTTACATTTCTATTCGTGAAGGCAAAAGTAACTAGATTGTGCCTTTAAAACAATCGCTGAGAATTGTTATGGAAAACTTTGATCTTTCAAAGGGCCGGGTTCGCAACCCGTGTCGGGGATTGGTTTTATGCAAACCATAATAATTCTGCAGTTACTTTGGCTTTTCGTGGCCAGTGAGGGTGATTTCTGCTAGAGCCAATTTGGGCGAATCAATCCAAATTGTACGTTGTACACTACCCTAGAGGAGTGTGACGTATTGTGCAAGCGGATGAGCGATATTCCTAGAGGATATGAAGCATCCAAACAGGGGTTGGGAAATGTTTACTCCTGGTCGGTTTTCCCCAGAGTGGAGGGTGTAGTGGGGTGAGGAAATTGTTATTGTTATTGGAAATGGAGAAGTGCATTCATTGTTATAAACGAGTTTAATTCGCTAAATCCAATGAAAGTGTTAAAGTGTTATAGTGAATACAGTGAAAAGTTATAGTGTTACACTGGATTCAGGGATTAAATCACAGTGGTATAAAATTACATGCATTGTTCATATGTTTGAGCATAAAAGCATCGCAAAGTATTGTTATGGTTATTGTTATTGTTTAAGGAAATGTGAATAGTGTGAATTGGCTAAGTGATAAGATATAGGATTGTTATTGTTGAATAGGATAATACGATTATGATGAAAGATGTTTGGGTATGTCTAGTTATGTTTTATTACTGTCGTTTTAAGTGTTTTCCTTGATTATTATTCAAAGTTCTCACCCTTACAGTGGACATATTAGGTACACATTGGAGAAAGGCACACAATGAGGTCAAGGCCGAAAAAGGTATACTCCTGTAAAGAGTATATTGGTATTGGTGACCTTATGGTCCCGATTATAGTGCAACCATTCATAGGTTCTATTTTGTAATGAATAGATTTTTATAAATGTTGTATTTTAATTGATAATGATGTTTTACTCATACGTATTTTATGAATGTATAAGTCCTAATTGATCATTGGGGCAAGATGGAGGTAATTTATAGTATTGTATATTTTCAACGGAAAGTTATATTTCTATTTGATTGAAAAACTGTTCTGGGCTGACAGGTTTAATCCTATTCGGGGAAAAGTCCAATTCATAAAGGAAACTCCGTCGAAATTTTTATAAACCCCGAACGTTTTCTTATTAAACGTTAATTTTAAGTAATAGTTTTAGTAATAGAAAGTAGGATGTTACATTTTTGGTATCAGAGCAATGGTTGCAATCCTCGGCCGTGGAGTATGGATTTTCCTACTCCCAAAGAGTTACTCCACATGAGAGTAACCAATAGGTAGTTGATTAAGTAGTGCACATTAGTGTTCATGCATGCATTATTAGTGTTAATAGGTATAGCTTAGTCGGGTGAGTCATAGTTTAGTAATAATAGAAGTATATCTTCAATTTGAAATGGGCTAACTAAATTTTTCAAAGTATAACTTTGTTGTATTTAGAAATGGACAGAAAGTAGAGACTAAGGGAAAGGAAAACTCCCAACGAGACAGAGCATGAAACTGCTACCCCACCGAGAAGGACTAACTCTTAGTTTTGAATTAATCTCCTCTATTTCAAATATAACAAGGGATTGAGATTTCGCTTTAAGACGAAATCTCAAGGCCTTCTTTTGAATCGAAGATGAGTCATTTCCTTATTTGCTTGGAATTCAAGTAGCACGGAAACAATTTTATCTTCAATGCAATATAGAATCGAGAAGGATCCCTCGTATTTTGTATTTATTGATAGATGACATCGTTAAGTCCTTGAATCTAACCAAATAAGTGTCGGATTTATTTTCTAAGTTTAAGAATAGGATCGGTACTAGAAGTTGTCTAGTTTTATACGCTTCGAGCATTCTTTATCAGAGTGCGCAGCGGAAGTGAATAGGAGTTAATCATTTGTAATTGCCTTTAACTGTGATTACTAAGTGTCGTCTTAGTAAAACCTAATTGCCTTCTACATTTCCACATCATATTTTGGTGATACATATACTCTGATTTTTAAGGTATGAAAATGCTTTTGCAAAAAAAAATAATAATAATAATAATTTTCTGAGATTCTATTTTCGAAAGGTATTAGTATTACGATTTACAATGAATGTCAAATACACTGATATTTTTTTATAATTTTTCAAAGTACAGAATTGATTCAAACTCTGATAATTGATTTGATGTCGCAACACTAATTTTCAAGAAAGTTCTACTCACATTGCGGATTCCTAACTAATTGAATGATAGTGTAGTTTACTCTTAAATTACACTGATTATCAATTGATAGGAACTCAATGAAAGCGACATGAGTCAATTTAAAACAATATTTGAACTTCAAAGCTAAAATAAAAGGAAGGACATTCACTACAATTTTCAAAGGTGAATGACACTAAACTTTTAATTGAAGAATCTATTCCTTTTAGTTGGGTTTGATGATCATAAAGGATTCTTATTTTCCTTGTTAAAGGAATCCTCAAAGCTTTTGGATCGGTTCCAAATTAACGTAAACGATTTTGGAAGCTTTGTATTCATAATTTGAAATTTGTAAGTGCTTGACATTTCTTTTACTAAACGATAATTTTGTTAAAGTTTAAACGAAAATGATTTACAAAAGTACTAGGTGTTTTCCTTATTTCAAGGAAGATAAAAATTCTTGAAAATTCTTTTATCACCAAGTACCAAACCTTTTTCACAGAAGTTGGTACTTCATTGTTTTCTACTGTAATGTGGAAGTGGGAAAATGTGGAGTGAAGGTAGCAAGGTGAGTTAAAGGTAATGCAACTATCATAGAGTTAAAGCCTAGTTTAGAACCTAAACCAAAGTAATGGATGTTGGGTCTTTCCTTCAAGTTCATATAGAACTCCAAGGAATTTGTTGTATTTATTGAACAAACTGTATTCCGGAAGTGCAAATCATTTTCAAACCATTATTACCTCTTTCCAGGAATGTAGTTTGTAAATGTTAAAGTTCTAGTTTTAAACATTCACTATAAAAGTCGTAGCACCAAGGTCTAGTTGGTAATAGAGGAAAGTCTCAACTAGGATTTAAGGGCAAGTCTTAGTTGTGCGATCTTTGAGCTTAAGGAATCAATTAGGAAACCCTAAGCCTATGAGAGAATTCTAAGAATAGGTTTAGTTGAGGTCATAGATAGTGGATTTTAATTCCAGATCGAGTGTAGAATCCAAATAGTTTTTCATTCATAGATTGGGCGGTAGAAGCTAGGTCCGATTTGATTGAGTCCTAGAGTTTCAGGTATAGGTGTGTAGGCATATAGATGTGCATATAGGAAGCGAGTTTTAAATGTTTTCAAACGATTGAATTTTTATATATCTGTATTTAAAAATTTTAAATGTATTATGATTATGTGCTAAGTCCAACTATCTTCATAAACCCTTTTACTTGTAATTTTGGGTAGTTTCCAAATTTCAAATCTTTTCAAGTACCATAGGTACTATTTCAAATTGAGTTTTACTAAGATTATTTTCTGTCTCCTATTGAAAGTGATTTCAAAAGAGTCTTATATTAATTTTTCTTAACTAAGTATCGAATCAAATTTTTCCAAGATAATTAACTGGTGTTTCTTACATTGTAATTTCTAATTCCCATTTTCCTATGATAGCTATATTTTTCAAAGTTAATTGTCTTATGTTTTTCTACATGTTAATTATGAATTTCCATTTTTTTATTTTATTATTATGTTTACCGGTTTCAAGTTAACCTTTATTTTGAGAAAACCTTACAAGTGCTCAACATGTAATTTTGATACATTTGATTTTAGTTGAACGATAACTTGTTTTCACATACATATGATTAAAGTGTACATAGCTACATAATATTTTCAGCCCAATTTTATTAACTTTTATTAGAGTGATTTCTGAAGACTAATCCATATGTTTATTTTCCCCAAAACCCTTATATTTCCAATCATATTATTATTCAATGTACTTTCAAATTTAGATTTTCATATTGTGTCCTTTTATATTTGACACTCGGAATGTTTGGATAATCCAAATCTTCCTTCCTACATATTAAATAAACTTGGTTGACGATCTATGGTATCTTCTTTCTCAAGCTTCAACCATATTTTCTAATTGTACTATGTACTGATAAGGGCTATATAACCCTTTAAGATTCTCATTGTTTATCTGCAATTCATTTTGAAACCCTATGCATGTAACTGTTTTCTTTCAAAACCTTGTGTGTGTCCATGCACCATTCGCACTTTCCTTCGATTCAACGGGAGTCTTGCTATTGACAGATCTTTCAAACCTTTTTATTCAAATGCAAAACTCCTTTGGTGTGTGTGGAACGTTTTACTTGTTTGTGTAGAGTTGACGCTCTACTCTTCTTTTATAAAATGTATTCTTTAATAAAATTCAATTGATGTTTCTTGTATTTCAATTATGTTCAATCTCAAAATGAAAATTTTAACTTAGTACAATATCTTAATCTTTTGCTTGTGTCCTGATTTTCTTTCGATTGTGATTGAATTTAAATTGTTGCATTATTTGTTCTTGAGTGCTTTCGTGTTGTTTGTGAGTGTAGGACTCTTTAGTTTGTGTTGATAGGTAATGCCCATAGACTTCGAGCTTTATGTTTTGAACCTTAAGGAATTTAGTGAGACTTTTTGGTGAAAGTCTCATTAGCAAGCAAGTAGATATAGTAAGAGAAAACCTAACCGAAGTTTTATCCTAAGTGGGGGAGTGAATCCCCAAGGTTGTGATTATCCTTAAATAAGTTAAGACCTTCCCTATGGCGGAGCACATAGCTCAATGTCTTCTTATTTTATAGAAGTGGGCAGAATTTCGGGGACGAAATTCATATAAGTGGGGGAGAATTGTAACATCCCCAATTTCCGATGTTCATTTAGAATAGTTATTAGAGGCAGTTAGTAGGTGTTTTAGTGTTTGGAGTGTAGAGTTTAGCTAAGAGTAGAATTGTATGAAGTAGAGCTAGCTTAGAATAAGTTTGAATAGTATAGGAATCAGGTTTTAAGTAATAATCCAACCCTATATGAGTATAGGAACCGTAGGAAGTGAAATAGGGTTAGAAAGCCACTAAAATAGGATTTTGCCTCAAGTAATCGATTACCTTGATGGGTTTAATCGATTACTTGCTCTCAGGTAAAATCACACAAGTTGTTGCAGCAAAGTAATCGATTACTTGGGTGAGTTAATCGATTACCTTGTTAATTTCAGTGAAGTAATCGATTATTTGAAGGGTTTAATCGATTACTTGGCCTCAGGATTTTGTACTAGGATTGTTGCATTGAAGAAGTAATCGATTACTTAAAGGAAGTAATCGATTACCTCCTGTTAAATCTGATTAAAAATGCGTGTCCTCTCATTTTTCCTCATTTTCACTCTCTCTCCTCACTCACGATCTTCCTCTCTCTCTCTAACCTCCATGGTTTCTTCTTCTCTTTTCATGGCAAATCTCCACAATAACACGACAAATCACCAAATTAAAACCGTGAATCATCCCCAAATCTCATCCTAATGATTTCCCCTCACTCAAAACTCATGGTTTCTCCTTCTTCCTCATGAAACCCAAATCACCCCAAAACCCTAGGTTGGGTAATCAACCACATAGAGTCTTCTAATCATGCAAAGGAGTTTAGAAAGGGTACAAGAGCAAGGAATAAGAGCCATAGGAGCATGGATTGGAGCTTGGCATGGAGCTTCATCAAAAACCCCAATTTCCTCTTTCTCTCTCTTCTAGGTAAGGGGGTTACTTTGGTTTTAATTAGGGAAGGGATTTAATGATAGTAATAGGGTTATACCTAGATGTATTTTGATATGTGTATGGGTGATTTGTATGCTTTGGATGTTGTGTGTGAAATATATGTTATGAACTTAGGGTTTGATGTTAGTAAGTGATTGTTTTAATTGTTATTGAAGGAAATGAATGAATAAGTGTTATTGTCATGATTATTGATATTGCTCTGATTGTTATTGGACTAAAGTAATGAATAACTGTTATTGTTAATGAAATTAATATTGTCAAAATTGAAAAGTAAATGTAAAATTGATGATGTTGGTACTTGAATGGTTATGAATTGGAATGATTGAATGTTAGTAGTCATTTAAAGATAGTATATATATATATACATGGTAATTATTATATATTGTTATGGCCTATTGCTCTAAATTAGAGAGCCCAAACAAATTGGTATAATTGTAAAGAGGATTGACTATTGTAAACACCATAAAATGAACTAGAAACACGTGCATTCAAGGAGTAAGGTGGACCTTAGGTGTAACGGGGAAAACTTACGTTTCTATTCGTGAAGGCAAAAGTAACTAGATTGTGCCATTAAAACAATCGCTGAGAATTGTTATGGAAAACTTTGATCTTCCAAAGGGCCGGGTTCGCAACCCGTGTCGGGGATTGGTTTTATGCAAACCATAATAATTCTGTCAGTTACTTTGGCTTTTCGTGGCTATTGAGGGTGATTTCTGCTAGAGCCAATTTGGGAGAATCAATCCAAATTGTACGTTGTACACTACCCTAGAGGAGTGTGACGTATTGTGCAAGCGGATGAGCGATATTCCTAGAGGATATGAAGCATCCAAATAGGGGTTGGGAAATGCTTACTCCTGTTCGGTTTTCCCCAGAGTGGAGGGTGTAGTGGGGTGAGGAAATTGTTATTGTTATTGGAAATGGAGAAGTGCATTCATTGTTATAAACGAGTTTAATTCGCTAAATCCAATGAAAGTGTTAAAGTGTTATAGTGAATACAGTGAAAAGTTATAGTGTTACATTGGATTCAGGGATTAAATCACAGTGGTATAAAGTTACATGCAGTGTTCATATGTTTGAGCATAAAAGCATCGCAAAGTATTGTTATGGTTATTGTTATTGTTTAAGGAAATGTGAATAGTGTGAATTGGCTAAGTGATAAGATATAGGATTGTTATTGTTGAATAGGATAATACGATTATGTTGAAAGATGTTTGGGTATGTCTAGTTATGTTTTATTACTGTCGTTTTAAGTGTTTTCCTTGATTATTATTCAAAGTTCTCATCCTTACAATGGACATATTAGGTACACATTGGATAAAGGCACACAATGAGGTCAAGGCCGAAAAAGGTATACTCCTGTAAAGAGTATATTGGTATTGGTGACCTTATGGTCCCGATTATAGTGCAACCATTCATAGGTTCTATTTTGTAATGAATAGATTTTTATAAATGTTGTATTTTAATTGATAATGATGTTTTACTCATACGTATTTTATGAATGTATAAGTCCTAATTGATCATTGGGGCAAGATGGAAGTATTTTATAGTATTGTATATTTTCAGCGGAAAGTTATATTTCTATTTGATTGAAAAACTGTTTTGGGCTGACAGGTTTAATCCTATTCGGGGAAAAGTCCAATTCATAAAGGAAACTCCGTTGAAATTTTTATAAACCCCAAACGTTTTCTTATTAAACGTTAATTTTGAGTAATAGCTTTAGTAATAGAAAGTAGGATGTTACAGAATTCGTTTCCCCCTTTTGTCAACATCAAAAATGGTGGGAAGACTTTAGCAAGATTAGAGTTCTTCTCCCCCTTTGTGTTATACTCCCCCTGAAACACTGAATAGTTACATTAATAATAACAAGGGAGTAAATACACATAGATAATTTTTCTCCCCCTATTTGACATCAGCAAAAGTAAGTATGGGATACAAAAGAATTTCTTCCCAATACACAATAAAAAGCCGCATGATGTCAAAATGGGATGAAGAAGCAAAACATGTTTTCAATGCACATATTCAAATAATATTTTTCTCTCCCTTTCTAAACGATTTTTCCAAAATAAGCTTAACATGAAGGGAGATGAAAATAATGCATAATAAAAACATGTAAATGCTCACAATCATCAAAACTTTAAAATCCTATATGGCATGACAATAATAAAATATTCAATGCAATTTAGCACAAAATGTCATGTAGCATATATCAAGAGTACAAATATCACAAGATAAAAATAAGATAGTGATACTTATCGAGATGACGCTTTCCATGTATGTAGCATAATCCATTTGTGGAGTTTCTTCCATTCATAGAGTATCATTACGTATTTTGAAGTGAACTCCACTTGGATCAAAGATTCTTCATTTCTTTTTCCTATTCTATTCCATCTCAATGCATCATCTTGATATTGCTGTATCACCTTCAAGTGCTTGAATATAGCTAATTTCTCTTTTCATTTGAATCTAATCAGCATAAATTATGAGAGAACATTGCATGGTTGATACTTATAGCAATACCTGCAAGACTAATTAGCAATGTTTCTCTTGGTATCCAACATAATTGGATCCTTATGAATTAGTAACACATGTATGTATGTAACATCCCCGATTTTACCAAATTGCTAGGTGCTTTAATTAATAGCATTTTGATAAGAGTAGTGTTGTTTCCAAGCCTTGAGTATGTCTAGAATGTGTTTAGAATGAAGGAATTAGTAAGATTAGGTTTGATGAAGTAGAACTAGTATAGAAATGGGTTTTTGAAGAGTTAATGATGACCTAAAGAGCATAGGATCTTAGAAAATTAGGAATTAAATATCCATAGCTCCAAACCCAAATTCCTCCGTTGGATGTGAAGACGAGTGTCTTAGGACGCTTATCTCAAAATTTGAGCAAGATCCGACGGTTAACGAAGAAATTAGGGCGATTCGAAGTACAAGGGGTTTAGTGGGCTGAACAGGTTAATCGATTAACCTATGAGTTAATCGATTAAGTTTTTGGCAATGTTCAGCCACTAATCGAGTAGAGTGAGGATTAATCGATTAAGTTTTGAGACACCTTCTGGCCTTAATCGATTAATGGAAGTGTTAATCGATTAGCCATGTACAACTTATAGGAATCAATCGATTAACCAAGGAGGTTAATCGATTAACCCCTGTTATATCAGCCAAAAATCACGTGAATTGGGGCATTTGTTTCATTGCCTTCTCTTTCCTCTTCTCACGACTCTCTTCCCTCCATCTACCCTAGGATTATCAAATCCTCAAATCAACTTAAAGTCTCACCAAATTAGCACCACAAATCACTCATCCGTCAATCCCTAATGAATTTCCCTCTCTCAAAATCTCAATTTCTTCTCTTTTCACAAAATCCCCAAATCCCCACACAAACCCTAACTTCTCCAATCCTTCTCATAGAGTGAGGCAATCTTCAAGGGAGCTTAGGAAAGTGTTTGAGGAGAATGGAATTGGAGTTTAGAAGCTAGCTTGGAGCTTGGTGTGGATGCCTCAAGCTTTCCCCAATTTCTCCTCTTCTCTCTCCAAAAGGTAAGGGGGAGTACTTTGGTTTTAATTAGGGGAAGGATTTAATGATAGTAATAGGTTATACCTAGATGTATTTTATGTGTATGTTTGATTTATATGATTGATATTGTTATGATTGAATATGAAAATATATGTTATGAACTTAGGGTTTGATATTAGTAATTGATTGTTTTAATTGTTATTGAATGAAATGAATGAATAAATGTTATTGTCATGGTTATTGTTATTGTTATGCATGATTGTTATTGTTTATGTATAAAGTATGGCCAAATCTTAAGTTAGAGAACCCAACCAAATTGATATAAAGTATTAAAGGTTTCATTATCGAAAACAACATAAAATAAACTAGAAACACGTGCATTATGGAGTAAGGTGGACCTTAGGTGTACGGGGAAAAACACACGTCGTTTATCGATTGATGAGGGCAAGAGTGAATTATGGGATTATCTTGGGGAACTTTGATCCTGCAAAGGATACGGGTTTGCTTCCCGTGTTGGGGGTTGGTTCCACGCAAACCGGGGTAATTCCATCACTTTGGCTCGTTTTGGCCAGCGAGGGTGATTTCTGCTAAAGCCCGATTTGGACAAATCAACCCAAATCGCATGAGGGACCTTCCTAAGTGGAGGTGAAGTGTTGCGCAAGCGGATATGAGGGACCTTCCTAAGTAGGAGGTGAAGTATCCAACTATATCATTTTTATAATTTCATTTATTTAAATTCAAAACAATTATCACACTTAGAATCATTGGCAACATTACTTGCATTATCACATAAAAATAAAATCCACATATATTCCAAATAACTCACAAATTAGATCAATTACTCACATAAACAGATATTCACCAATTCAATCAACATTTAATATAAAGAGCATTTAGCATTAATACATACCAATTTCTATGCATTCTCAAAGTTTACTTTTTATTTCTTTAATTAAATCAAACTACTCTATTCCTTCATAATCCTAGGGATTTAATAACACCAAAATAACATATAAATCCTAGCAAGCTCTTATGAACTAATTTGAACCTATTCCCTAGAACAAACCAATGCTCACTATAACCACTCCCTTACCTCACCCTTGTAGAGAGAGAGAGAGCTCCAAAACTATGGGAGAGAGAGAGAATGAGCTAGAAACCAAAGAAAGGAAAATTAGTTAGAGATTGGGGAGGGGAACTCGAAATCTATGAAGGAAAGGAGGAATAGAGCTTGTATTCCACTTACCTTGAGCTTGAGAGATGAGAACCAAGAATGGGTGTTGGCCCTAACTCATACCCATGAATTGAGAGAGGAAGAACTTGAGAGATTGAAGGGAGATTAAGTGTTTAAATGTGTTGGGATTGATTCTCAATGCTTATTTGTGGATTGAAATGGTGATTTGAGTTGAAATCTAGAGAGAGAATGGGGAGCTGTTCGTGACCTAGAGAGAGAGTGAAGTTGAGTTATGAATGAGATTGTTGGCTGAAACACGTTTTTAAGACTGTCTGCACAAAACACTCAAGTGTTTTCCAAAAGACTCGAGTGTTGCCTTTAAAAATACTCGAGTCTTTTCCAAAAGACTCGAGTATACCTGAGAGTTCAAATTTCCCTGATTCTAAATTTGTAAAACACTCGAGTCTTTTCACAAAGACTCGAGTAGTGCCTGAAAGAGTCATTTTCCAACTAGCCAGAACACTCGAGTCTTTTCCAAAAGACTCGAGTATTTTGCCCAGTACCCCATTTATTCATTTTCCTATTTTCCTCCTATTTTCTTCCTGCTTCAATTGGAGATAACTTCTTCGTTACCCGTTGGATCTTGCTCAAATTTGGAAGCAAGCTTCCTGAAATCCTTATTTTAATATCCAACGGTGGAAAGTTTGTTTTGAGTCCTAAATCTTTTATTTTGATTTTCTAACCTATGTTATGTTTTAATACTGAATTATCTATTTTTCTGGCCTGTTTCTAACTTCAATTTAATGCTCCTTTCTTTTCCTAACCCAATATTACAATTATTTATATTTTCTAATGCTTGAACACTTATTTTAATACATATTTATGGTTTTATTATTATTATCTCAATTATCTCTAACTATTATTAATTGACTTGCACTTAGGTTTAAAATTTGGGATGTTACAATATATATATATATATATATATATGGTATAAAGGAATAGTAAGATGTCAAGGTCTAGAAATAGTATATTTGAATAGGATAAATGTGAGTATATGTGTATGGATATATCTAGTTATGTCTTATTACTGTTATTTTAAGTGTTTTCCTTGATTATTTCTCAAATTACTCACCCCTTAAGTTGACCATTTTAGGTACAATTGGAGAAAGACATTCACTGCTTCCGTGCCGAGAAAATACACTCTCCCACAATGAGAGTGTATGAGTTGGTGAGACCTTGGTGGTCTCATTAGTATTGATATTGCAATCATTGTTAGGATAATGTAATGTAAAACATTTTCATTTAATAATGTGGTTTTAAGTGTAAACTTTTTATTATAAGTTAAATATACTTCTATTTTGTAAAAAGGACTTTATAGAAATATCCGTTTTGAGTACATGTGTTAATGGTTGTGAAGGATATAAAAATATCCTGTCCTAAATTGTTTCTAAGTTACAACCACTTACCATGAAATTATAATTTTGCAATTGTTATAAATTGTTCTGGACTGACAGGTGAAAAATTAACTCGGGGGAAAGTCCATATTTTAGAGTAAACTCCGCCAAAATTTTTATAAAACCCTAAGTATTTTAATATTTAATCCTATAAAAAGTAATATATTTTAAAGTATAAAAATTGAGGATGTTACAGATGGTACCAGAGCAATGGTTGCAATTCTCGGCCGTGGAGTATGGATTTCCTACTCCCAAAGGGTTACTCCACATGAGAGTAACTAACCAAAAGTTAGTTTAGTAGCTTATTTTCATAGTTTATGCATGCATACCTAGTTAAAGTTAGTATAGTTTAGTAGTATTAATAGAATAGTGCTAGTGATAGTTTAGTAATCTTCAATTCAAAGTGGACTAAGTAGAATTTTCAATTGTAACTTTGTTGTACTTTGAAGCGGACCGAAAGTAGGGACTAAGGGAAGTAAAACTCCCAACGGGATAGAGCATGAAATTGCTACCCCAACGGGATGGACTAAACCTTAGTTTTGAATTAAGTAAGTCAACTTCGGATATGACGAAGAATTGAAATTTTTACATAAAAGGAAATTTCAAAGTCTTCTTTTGAATGGAGGATGAGTCTTTTCTTTATTATTTGATTGGAATCCAGGTTGTACGAAAATGGTTTTATTTCTAATGCAATGTAGAATCGAGAAGGGCCCCTCGAGGTTTATGTAACACCCCAAATTTTTTAATTTCTGATTAATGAAGATTAATTATAAAGGTTTATTTGTAATTAATTATTTTTAAAATCCTTGATTATGAAGTAATTTATTATGCATAAAAATATTAGATAATTTCTAATATGTGAAGATAATGTTTTTGCTCATTAGTCCCTGTTTTAGGACTTAAAAATAATAATAGAAAGATTTTGGATGAAAAGGGAATAAAAATATTTATTTTTATTATTTTGGCAAAAAGACTCGAGTGTTTCTGAAAAGACTTGAGTAATTTGCACAGTGAGGAACGAGTTAGTGCGTTTTGGTGAGTCACCATTAACGATTCTCGTGTGTTGACACGAGATCGCCTTCCTCAACACATCTTTGGCTTCGTGTCGGCCTGCATGAGACGTTGATCCACCTATTTAAGCTTTGGTTGATGAATCAACCAAGCATTTTTGCCAAATCGTGAAGAATCCGAGTGTTAGGGTTCCTGAGTTTCCTTCTTCGATTCTCTTTGGTCCTTAAGAGTTAATACACAAATTATACACCAATACGAAGCTCACATCTAGAGCTTTGTATAGACACCAAAATTGTGAGCTGAGAGTTTGAGTGTTGGAAGAATCGAAGCTCGAAAGTGGGGGTTGTTTGCTGTCAACTGGTTCTGGGAGCTCACTTTGATCCTCGATTGCGGTAAGCTCGTGAACCCTCTTGATCTCAAATTGGTTTTAATCTCTCATGCATGTTGCAGAGAGTAGATTCTAACCTTTTGCCCCAATTTTTGTGCACGATTACTCACTCAAACGATTTGGTCTTTGGACTCTGCTCACAATGGTTCTGCTCTTGGTGGTGGAAGTGGTGTGTGCTAGATTGGTGGCTGCTGCTGTTCTTGAGTGTTTTGGAGTGTGTCTAAGTGTTGTCCAAGGTATGGGAGAAGTCATTCATATTGCTAGGATTATAGATTGTGAATTTAGAATTGTTGTGCTATGTGAATTGGACCAAGACATGCTTGCTGGACTTGGAGGTTCAGACAATCACTTGGTCATTTGATTTATAACATGGATAATGTCTGAAATGAATTAATGAAATTAAGTTATGGGGACTTATGAGTTTGGTTGAGTTATAATTGGCAAATGTGATAAATCATGACCTTGATGTGGTATGCTTATGGTAAGCCATCAATGGACATTGAATAAGTTTGGAGTAAGTTCTAAATACTGCATTTGTGCTGTACAAACTCAGTTTCTATGTTAATTGTGGGTAAATGTGATATTGTTATGTTGAGTTGCATAATATGTGGTTTTATGTATAAATAGGAGCATGATAGGGTCCTCTGTGAATTGTTGTGATCTCTGTGTGGAGACAAGTCCTAAATATGTAAATAAAGTTCATTTGATCATTATATGGAGTTAGAATTGCTCAGAGTTGAATTTGGCCTATCAAGTTGTTGAAAATGTGATTTAATGCATAATCGGTGCTCAAATTCAATTCTGTGTAATTTGTGGAGTTCTAAGTGTTTGAACATACTTGTTATATGTTATATGAACTTTATTGATCATTGGAATGGACTGGAAATGAGTATAAATGAAAATGGTATGTCAAAACTAAGGTTTCAGTGTTTCCTGCTGTGAAACACTCGAGTAATAGACAGGATACTCGAGTAAAAAGTTTGTAAAACAATGTAAATGGAGCAAGAACACTCGAGTATTGTGTCTGGTACTCGAGTATCGAGCATGACCTAAGAATATGTTAAGGCAAACCACTCGAGTCATTCAAGGTCACTCGAGTATTCTGGAAATCATGATGAACACTCGAGTAACCTATGAACTACTCGAGTAATTTAATGAACTTTAAACCCAAATCCTCAGAAAGTCATGAACACTCGAGTAATCTGGAGAAATTGATGAATACTCGAGTGTACTGAATTTTACTCAAGTAATTTACCCAGAACCTGAAAGATACTATTTCCAATTCTGACTCATTTGGTTAAGGAATTAATAACAATAATCCAAGGGATCTAAACTTTAAGGGAATTGATTAATATGAATATACCTACTGTGATGTCCTAGACGGTGAGGTTCCCCAAGGGTAAGGGAAGAAGACCTTCAGAGGAGCCTCTGTCTAGGGTTTCTGTGTGATGTTTGGTGGGAGTCCTCAAATGGCTAAGGGAGAAAGCCAAGAAGCAACCCTAATCACTGGTGTGTGAAGGTGGCAATTAGGGTTAGAGGACGTACCTGAGCCCCATGTAGTACGGAGCTACTTATAGGGGGAGCTGGTTGCCCTAATGGGATTGCTTAAGGCCCAAGTAGGGCCAGCCTGTACTGAGCTCTGAGTGGATGAGTTGTCCTTGTGGATAAGGTGAGACACGTCATCCGGTCCTTCGTATTGGACTCTGAGGGAGGTGTCGGACTTGGGGAGGTGTCGGACTCTGAGAGGTGTCGGACAAGGATATCAGACCTAGGTAAGAGCGTGAGGTCGGCCCGTGTCTGGTGTCTGTTCGGCCGTTGAGCTTTGAGCTCGGCCAAGCGTAGAGAGGGCTTCCTGAAGGGTCCTTAGGTCTTTAGCGAGGGCTTCATGGAGCTCGGCTAGGCCGAGTCCACCACATAAGCCCCCCAGCTCGGTCAAGGCTATTTGAGCCTTGCTCCGAGGTCTTGGTTCAGGTCTTTTCCCCAAGTCCACCACATAAGCCCCCCAGCTCGGTCAAGGCCATTTGAGCCTTGTTCCGAGGTTCTAGGCAATTCGGCCGTAGAGCTGTCAAGAGCTGGATCCAGCTGTCCTTGATGTCCTTTCATTATGACGGAGCAGGTTTGAAAACTGTCCTTTCTCCTGCCCCGCCGTGACGCTTGCTTTTTCCTGATCTGACACGTGTCAGAAATCGTACCTAACTAAGCGTCGCCATTACTGCGACGTTGCTTCAAGATCCGTGATTACAGCTACTCTGTGCCTCTGCGCCACGTGTCTTATTGCATGTGGCCTCCTGCTGGGTTGGGCCTTTTGGACCAGGCCCATATTTCGAAAGTGGGGGAAAACGGCGGTTTCTCTTCCCCCTCTTTCACAAAACTGCTTCTCTTTTCTCTCTCTACCACTCCATCTTCCTTTGGCGTTGTTCTCCTTTCTCTCTCTATCAGAAACTTTTCCTTTTCCCATGAAATCGCAGATTCAAACTCCTTCTCTGCCATTTCCATAGTCAAACTCTCCTCTGCTCTTCACTGTCTTCCCCTTCATCAGCGGGTCTTTTAAGCTTCATGTTCCCTCGACTTCAAACTCCCAAGGTACTGGTTGTTTTCACACTACTTCTTCTTTGCGTCTCTTCTTCTCTTACTGTTTTGTGGTTTATATGGGAGGGGTTTAATATTTTTCGCGTTTCTTGTTCTCCATTTTCATGGGTATGGTGTGGTTTTCCTTTACAACTTTGTGGTTTGGGGCTTTAATTTAGGGGAGTAATGTTGTGGTTTGGAGTGTTTCTGGGTTTGGGCGTTTTTAGGATCTTGGAGGGCTTTTGATTCATGTTTTTTGTTTATTTTTAAGAAAACCAAAGGAGTAGGTTGGGTTCAGTATGAGTAGGGATTGGTTTAGAAAATGGGCTGGGGTAGTCTCCCTGTCATCGAGCAGTAGTGAGGAGGAGGACGGCTCCTCCTCCTCGTCCTGCTCCTCCACAGAGGTAGACGAGGCGTTCCATCGCTAGAGGGAGTATAGGCGGAAATATGAGAGACGAGTTCTGGAGGTCGATCCCGTTGAGGTCGTCTATCCTCGGAATTGGGAAGAGAAAAGAGAGTGGATACGGCAATATGCTTGGGCTGAGTTTGCTGATGGTAGAGAACGTGCCGACTTTCAGAGGATGGATAGGGAGAGGATGTACGATCGGGGGGTACCTGTGGTAGTGGGGAGATGCTCGCCACTCGGAACAACTTCGAGGGGATTTTCTGGGGGGTTATTCTTTGTGACCCGTAAGACTAACACCGAGCTCCCCAGTTCTTCCACAGGTATCATGCCGCCCAGGAAGTGCATCAGCCGTCCCGAGCTTTACCCTACACCTACTGATGCCAATCAGTACCAATGGGTCGATGTGGAGCCCAAGGGAGTCCAATCCAGCTTAAACTCTGAGGATAAACTAGCTAGAGTGAGGGGAGCCGTGCTACCTTGCTCGGGGGATGCTGCTGGGACCTCGTACCAAATTCTCCCCTGTTCGGAAAACGACCGAATTCGTTCTCGGACAGATGCCAACTCCTTCTTCTTTTATGCTGATTTGATACACAATCTTGGTGTAACCCTGCCATTTACCGATCTGGAAATGAGGGTGTTAAACGAGCTCGGATTAGCGCCTTCGTAGCTTCACCCCAACACTTGGTCATTCTTGCGGGCATTTCAAAAATATTGCGGGGCCAAGGGGTTGGTTTGTACAGTTCGTCTTTTCCTATGGATGTACAACCCGTTCGTCAGCAATATAGACGGGGTGACTGGTCGTCTTTGGGTGTCGGCTAAGGCCCGGGATCACTGTGGTTTGTTCGGCATGTTCTCCGAATCTTGGAAACATTTTAAACCAAGATTTTTTAAATACAAGTACGTTGGAACGGGGCTACCTTGGTTTCGGTTCGAGACGGGACCGAAGTTCCCTTTGGAGTGGACCCCCGAGTTCTTTAATCGTCATACCAGCACGCCGCAAAGGTGGTCGAGCGTAACCCTGGATGCCGACGAGGCCGTAACAGCCCACCATTTCCAGACCGAGTATCGTGCTCGGAAATTCCAGCTTGACATTGGAGTTTTCATGCAGTGTCCTGACAACGAAGTCTTGACAAAAATTGGTAGTTACTTTTTCTCTTTATCCTTTTGTGTTTGCAGAAGAACATTGGTCGGACATGTCGTCCAAGGCGCTGAAGGCTGCGCTAGATGCACGCAAGAGGAAGAGACCCGAAAACCCTTCCAATGAAGCGGTGGCTGCCGAAGTCTCCACTGAGACGACCTCAACCGAATCCGCTCCTCTTCACCCAACTCCGCCTGCAGTGATCATAGCCCTACCTCCTCCTCAATCTCCGAGTCCAAGCACAGAGGTAATCCTTGCTGCAGGTACTCTGCCCTCGGAAGCTGATGCTCTTCCGAGGCCACCGACCACCCTCGCCAAAACTTCGGTCAAAGACGCTCTCATCAAGATGTCGGGAGCTGAGTGGAAAAAGAAGGCTGAGGATATGGCTTGTCAACTGAAAAGGGCCACAACCATGTTTACTGTGCTGGCCGAAGTCGCTGACGATGTGGCTGATGGAGTGTCACCGGCCAAGAAAAAAGCTCGGTCTGCTATGGCTACCGAGGTGGAGGAGCTGAAGAGTGGCAAAAACGCTGCTGAGCAAAAACTGGCCGAGTTGGAAGGGAAGCACCGCAAACAGACAGAGTAGCTTCTAAAAAATCATGAGGAAGCTTTGGCCCAAGCGAGAGCGGATACTAGGGAGGCTGGTCGGCAGGAAGGCCTTGCTGAGGTGGAGAAGGTTAGGACTTTGCTGAAGAGAAGGGCTGCTCAAGCTCTTAAATATAAGGTAGCCGCATCTGAGTCGGACTTCAATCATGAGAGGGTGGCGAGCAAAATTTTTACCAGTGCAGTAGAGCAAATTCTTCACCTGAACCAAGGGCTCCGAATTCGGTATGTCGGCGCCTCTGCCGGGTTCGGGGTGGAGGATGGGAAGATGGTCGATTATGACAAGGATGGGGTCGAGGTTGACATGGACCAGCCCGAGGAGAACCTTCCCAACCCCTTGGTGGAGAAGCCAGATGAAGAGTTCGACCCGAGCTCGGTTGTCCTTTCCGATGTTGAAGATGAAGCAGCATAAGTCCCTTATGCTGGGCAGCTTGCGATTTGTCTATGTTTTTTGTAACATGTTTGACAATGTTGGATTGTATTTTGCTTTGCTTATTGTGTACAACATTTTATTTTTATGCAAGTTCTTTCTAGTTTTAACTTGTTGCATGTTATATTTATGCAAGTTTTTATTCTAACTTGTTGCATACGTACTATGTCCGAGGTCGTAGTTATGCAAGCCTTTTCTTTAAATTGTTGCACGAACGCGAGTTTTACTTTACCAATTCGTTGCATGTTTATTCGTTCGACCTCGGATCCGAATTGCGATCACTTAGGTGGCCACCCAGAAAACTTATAAAAGGATGCAAGTGTTTGAGACTTGTCGCATATTGTAACTTTTATGCAAGTTTTTGTTTTAACTTGTTGCATATACACTGTGTCTGAGGTCGTCTCTAAGCAAGATTTGCATAAATGCGAGTTTTTATTGACTCGTTGCATGTTTATTCGTTTTGAGACCTGGGGTCTGAACTGCGATCAGTTAGATAACTTGGCTTAAAAATACAATTGTTTGATACTTGTTTTTTAGATAACCAAGTAAAACTACTTTTGAGAATACAAGTCCTTTACCAACTTGTTGTATTCAGACCTGATCGGACCTAAAAAACTTGTGCCCAAGACATTGGTGTTTAAAATCTAGTATAACTAACTCGGATAAACTCGGACGAATCAGTGAGTGCAGTAATCTTATAAGTTTTCCTCTGAATACAGGTACTGTATATAAGTGCATACGGTTGGGATCTCGGATCCACCCACCTTAGCCGAGGTGGGTGTCCTCGTCCCCGATGTGAAAGAGGTTGCTGAGTGAAGCTATGTGGAAACATTTCACAGCAAACTGTTCTTTATCGGGTGTCCCATGTACACTGTGCATATGAGCCGATCTCCTTTACAAGACGTTGGCTGTGCATAGCGCCATGCAACATTTAGGTGGCTAGTGCTAAATGAGAAGCTAGTACGTACGTATATAAAACTGTGGCACTTGAGTAAGGGGCAAGTTTGTACTTTTTCATTAATTATAAGTGTGAGTACATTGCCTTTCATGGAATTAAAAAGGTGAATATATCACAATGGAGCAGAATTTAAAGGAAGCAAAATTTAAAATGAGCTTGAATTTGAACTTTTAGATGAGGATGCTGGTGACTACCGATGATATCTGAGGTAAACCTATTTGAAACAGGTTCTCAGTGTTGTAAAGTCTTGGGAATCCTTGAGCTCGATTCTTTCGGGAATTTCCTAGAGTATGTTTCCGGAACGCCTCTGTTGGGACTTCCCGATTTCGAGCTCATTTCCCGCTTTTCCGGTAGTTAAGACCGATGTCTGCTCCTCGGGGCGCGAGGTGATCAGGCTCGGACAACCCGGGTTGCGCTGTTTTGTTGTCTTGGTCGGCTAGCTCTTCCTTTGCTATCTTCCTCTGAACAGGAGCAGCTTCTCGGATTTCTTCTCCCGATATTGGATTTTCTTCGGCCTTGTGATGGTCACCCGAGGTGAACCGATAGGAGAGGACGGGGAGATTATTTGCAATGTTGCAAAGTGGGAGCTTTTTCATCTTGAGACACCAGAGCTCGGGAATTTGAAAAGCTCGGCTTAAGGAATGGGCAGGGAGTTTACTTCGGCTCTCAATTCGGAGCGATACCGAACGGAGGGAAGGGTTATTAACAGTTAGAGAAATGAGAAAATTCTCCCCCTGTGGGGGGTTGGAGAGGACTGGAAAAGAAAGGAGATTTCCTTTAAATGCATCTTGGATTTCTTGGGGAAGGTTGGCATCTATGTTAACATCTTTGCTTGGGGCAGAGGGGAAGGGGGGGATTGCCAACCATTCTTCTTGAGGAAAGGTCCTAAGGATGTCTCGTTTGAACTGAACCTCGGCCAATAGAACTCTCCCCTTGGTCAATGTCGGATCAGTGAACTCTTTCTGCTTCTTTTTTACCTCCCGTAGGCTCGCATTGTAGCAGAGTCGGGCTCTCACCTGGTCAGCTTTGACCGTGACAACCTTGTCGTCGGATCCGACAAATTTCATTGCTAAGTGTACTATTGAAACCACTGCCCCAAAAGCTTGTAGGCAGGTTCGTCCCAGTATCACATTGTATGGGGATTCAGAGTCAACCACTAAAAATTTGATGATCTCCGTTCGGGCCGAAGGCTGGTTGCCTAAGGTCACCGGGAGGTGAATGGCTCCCAGGGGGCGGATTGCCTCACCCGTGAAGCTAATGAGATTGCCTTCGAACTGTACGAGGTCGACTGACCTCAGCTTCAGCGCTTGAAATGTATGAAGTAAAAGAATGTCGGTCGAGCTTCCTTGGTCGATGAAAACTCGGGCGACTTCGAAATTGCCGATCAACGCCGTTATCACCATTGGATCATTGTGATCCGGGATGACGTCTTCCATGTCTTGGTCAGAAAAAATGATAGGGATGTTTCTAGATGGTTTTTTGCCAACGGGTTTGTGGTGGACAGCGAGAACTTGGTTGACGTACCTTTTCCTCTCTGCCCTCTTTTCTCCGCCACCGGCAAAACCTCCCGAGATAGTTTCAACTCGGAAGTTTTCCGGTGACTTGTCCAGATCTTGTACCACGGCCATGTTTACTCGCTGTGGTTCTTCTTCCTTCTTTTCTGGGGACGGGTCGGCTTTGGCTTTTCCTTTATCGTTGTCTGGGCTGTGAGACCTTCTTCTGCCTCGTCTTTCCACCGCTTCGCGCACATACTGCTGCAATTTGCCCCTTCTCACCATATCCTCAATAACATCCCGAAGCCAGGTGCACTGATCGGTATGGTGGCCGTACCCGTCGTGGAAGTTGCAATATTTGGATTTGTCCCTGATATTGTTTTGATTTCTGAGAAAAGGGGGCCGAGGTACACTCCTGAGTTCGGTCTGCATGCTCTCTCTCCAGACTTGAGACCTCGGGACCGTCAGGGGGGTGTAAGAATCATACTTAGTGATGTACGGACGTCGGCGGTCCTCTTGTTGGCCGACGTGAGAGCGACCTCGGTCACCCTGGTCTGCTTTTCCTCCTCTATCATCCCTGTTACCGCGAGGACGACCTAGGGGGAGGGTACTTTGTGAAGCGGCTTGAACGTTTTCCATCCTACTTGACTGTCCTTTGTTGAATTCTTCGAGGTTGATGTATTTATTAGATCTCTGCCTCAGCTCGGCCATATCTCTCGGCGGCTTCCCGATCAAAGAGTCTTTAAATCCTCCCTCGGCCAGGCCTTGAGTGAGGAGGAGGACGGCCACCTCGGGAGATAGATTGGGGACTGAGCTGGATTCGCTGTGAAACCTGTGCAGGTATGCACGTAAGGATTCTTCTGGTTTTTGCGTCACTATTGCTAGCGTGTGGTCTGACCTGGGTTGCACACAGCTAGCAGTGTACCTGTTAAGAAAGACTCACTTCATTTCTGCCCAGTTGTTGATAGAATTCTTGGGTAGTGTTGAGTTCCATCGGAGGATTGGGGCCTGGAGGGTCATAGAGAAAGCTCGACACTTGAGCCGATCTCCTCCACCATGAAAGTTCACAGCTCCCTCATAAGAAAGGACATGCTCCTGAGGGTCTATGAGGCCATTGTATCTGGGAATGTTGCTGGGTCCGAGGTACCCAAGTGGTGGTTCATAAGCCATGACGGCTGGTGTAAAAGGATGCCCAGGGTGGGAATCATCCGAATCAGGTTGTTGCTGGTCAGCGGGTGGTGTAAGTTGTGTGATGGTTGTGTGTGGTGTTGCAAAGGTTTGTAGAGTTAACGGAGGTTGTGGTGGAAGAGGTTGTGGTGGGGGGAACTCATTTGGGGCCGGAGCTTGAACAACAGCTCGTTCAGCCAAACGCTGCATAGCAACTTGTTGGAGATCTGCGATAGCTTTACCTTCCTGTTCTACAATTCTCATCTGCTGTCTCATCAAGGATAAGAGATCTGCATCTCGAGAGAGCGTAGACTGTCGTGAGTGGGAACGGTGTGTTGTGATGACAGAGTGGGCACGTTCGCCGCGGTGGCGGTGCTGTTCAGCGTTGGTTTCTCCGAGCTCAGAGCGTAACTGCACGCGCCGACCTCCGCCGTGATGCTGCGTTGGATTTGTAGTGTCTCCGGTGTGGATGGTGTATGGTCCACTGTGGGTATGGGTGAATTCTGGTGGTGGCGTGGGAGGTGGAGGTGGCGGTGGGGGAGGGGGTGGGGGAGGAGGTGGAGGAGGAGGTGGCGGTGGTGGTGGTGGGGACCTTGCTGCCCTCTTGGCTTCATGGTGCAAGCGTAGGTCCTCAGCGGACGACACCCTCCTTGGGTGCCCCCTCCTCCTCCTCTGAACTGGTTGTGTCTCAGACGTGGTAGAATTTCTGGGAATGAAGTTTATCTTTCCCCACAGACGGCGCCAATGTGATGTCCTAGACGGTGAGGTTCCCCAAGGGTAAGGGAAGAAGACCTTTAGAGGAGCCTCTGTCTAGGGTTTCTGTGTGATGTTTGGTGGGAGTCCTCAAATGGCTAAGGGAGAAAGCCAAGAAGCAACCCTAATCACTTGTGTGTGAAGGTGGCAATTAGGGTTAGAGGACGTACCTGAGCCCCATGTAGTACGGAGCTACTTATTGGGGGGAGCTGGTTGCCGTAATGGGCTTGCTTGAGGCCCAAGTAGGGCCAGCCTGTACTGAGCTATGAGTGGATGAGCTGTCCTTGTGGATAAGGTGAGACACGTCATCCGGTCCTTGGTATCGGACTCTGAGGGAGGTGTCGGACTTGGGGAGGTGTCGGACTCTGAGAGGTGTCGGACAAGGATATCAGACCTAGGTAGGAGCGTGAGGTCGGCCCGTGTCTGGTGTCTGTTCGGCCGTTGAGCTTTGAGCTCGGCCAAGCGTACAGAGGGCTTCCTGAAGGGTCCTTAGGTCTTTGGCGAGGGCTTCATGGAGCTCGGCTAGGCCGAGTCCACCACACAATTTTAGTTTTTTCTAAATTTTGTTCTGATTTCTTAAAATGTAAGCCTTAATGTGATTGGTCAATTTTGAGGTGAATTCAAAATGGACCAATGGAAATTTTTCTCCCTATTTTTGTTGAATGCACCGTCCAAAAAAATAGTAGGAGGGAGAGAGGAGAATTTTCTGAAAATTGTGGGGAATCATTCTTAAGTTAAGAAGCCATAGAAATTATACAAAGTACATTAATGCATGTGTGTGTTTCAAAGTGGGAATTGAAAATTGCCGACTCACTTTGGCTAAGGGGGGACGAATTAGTGATCTGATGGGAGGGGAAATTGGACTCCTCTTCACCTATAAATAGACCATCACACCTCTCACAACTTCACACACAATACTTGTTATTATTCTTAGAAAAAATTTTATTCCAAGAGAAGGAAGAGAGGAAGGTGGCGAGTGGCATAGGGGAAGAGGAGGAAAATTTTCTCACCTTTGGGGAAGTCTTTTAGCTTTAGGAGGAGAGGTAATTCTAAGTCCTTATTTTAATTTAATTCATTTATGCTTTTACTGATATTAAAATCCCTAATTCTTTTTATAACAGTAAGAACAAAAAGTTTTTACGTCTTATTTTTATATTAGAATAAACCATGTATTTGTTGATGGTATTTTGTTTTGTGGTCAAATGAATAAAGGTTTAGAGGAAAGGGACAAATTAAATTGTTTAAAGAGAATAATCTCCCCTTTTCTTTGGCCTTGAGATGACCTAATTTTGTAGCACAAAAAGGAAAATTTATATTCTGAAATTTTGTGTTCTTACAATATAGACATTTATATTTTGTATCTGATTGAAGTATTTTAGTTCTCTTTGTTTTGATTCAAAATGGAAACTAAAATTGATTCTGAAAATTTTGTGTTACTGAGATCTGATGTAGCATTAAAAGAAAAGAAAAAAAATTTAGTCTTTTGCTTTTTTTAATTGATTGGTCATGATATGTATATAAAGTGGTAGTTGTTATTATTATGTTATGTGATGATTATTTGATCTCTGATGTTGCTGTAGTGAAATGAAAATAGTTTTATAAAAACAATTGAAATTCTGGATTCTATGGTGTTAACAGTGAAGTATGAATGATTTCTGATTAAAAGTTACACATGAGTTATATTATTTGATTTAGTAAATTTAGGAATAAGTAAGTAAATTTTATTTTGTGATTGTGTAAATATCTGACTATGTGATTAGTAGAGATTGTAAACTAGTTACTGTACAAAAGTAAATTTTCTTAAAAGTGATTATCCTGTGTCAAATTGATTATTTTGAGTATATGAAATTATGTGCCTAAAGTGTACATGTGTGTTTGAAAAATTTAAAAAGTACTCTTTTATATATGAGGTTGGCCGAAATTTTTTTTAAGGGAAAAACAAAAATGCTTGATTATTTTAATTTATTTTGTTTTGATGTGAATAAACAATTATCGGTAAGTATTAGGTATTCTGATAAAAATATATTTAGAGCTAGAAATTTTCTTAATGCTGAAAAATATTATTTTCATAAGGTACAAGGCTTCAAATAATAATTTTTATAGGTGTGTACTATGCTTGACTGTTTATATTTAATTGCAGTATGTACAGTAATGTTAGAGTCTGTTAGTTTTTTTTTTAAAGTGATGCAACTGGACTTAAGGTGTCTGTCCAGCAAACCAATATGCTTTATTTTAATCATGTTTAATCATTTTATTATAGTAAGTTTTGTAAAGTGGCATGTGTTTTTGGTAAACTGATTAGGAGAAAAAAATTGATTTGTAGAAGTTCTGTATGTGCTGTCCAAGATTGTAAAACAATTGCATCAAGGATTAAAATCATTTTGAAATAATTGGTAATGTGTGCTTTATGATAGAATCTTTATTATAAGTATTTAAAATTATTAGGATGTATAAAAGTGATTTTGTGAATGTACTGATGCTTGAAGCGAATTTTCTGTAATCTGTTTGTAGTCGGTAGGTTAAACTAATTAATGGTAGAAAAAGTATTTTTGAACTTTGAATGCTTGAGTTTATTTTCTTATTTAGTTATATATGCTTATAACATGATTTTGCAAAGTTTGTTTACTGCTTGGTCTGATTAAAAAGTTGCATCAAAAGAAAAATACTTTAAAGTCATGCTGTATGAGTGGTCTGAACATGGTAGTTGTTATAAGGTACTTAGGAGTAAGATTTTTAGTAAAGGAAAAATTTGGATTTATTCTTGAGGTGTTATAACTATGTTTTAAAAGTTATATTTCGATTGGAAAAGTTTTTCATGATTTAAAAGCTAAAAAGAAAAAGTGATTTCCTGATACTGTAGTCTGTATTTGATTTTCAAAAAGGTTTTGAGTTTTAAAGGAGTGATTTATTTTCTAAGAGTTTATGTATTTTCAAAACATCAAGGATTTTTAAAAAATGAATTGCCCAAAAGTTATAGTGATTTTAAGTTGTTATGGATATTTATAGAGCTATTTTTGTAAATGTGGTTTGATTAAAGGTTTGCAAACGGAAAACGATAGCGCTACTGTGAATCGAGCAGATCTAAATTCTTTCACATCATACCAAGGTGAGAGAGTATCAACCTTTAGACATAATGGCACCATGTAATCATTAGGATGATTTCGACCATCTCAAAAGTCGGAATCCGAGTTACGTGTCAAGACATGAGACGACAATTGATTGTGAATGTTTAGTCGTCCTTCGTGCGTTAGTAACTCTATTTGTATGATGTTGTTATGACTATATTTTGTTATGCTATTATGAAAAATAATTATGAGATGTTGTTCAATTGAATCTGGAAATGATAATAGTTATGTTGTAAATATTCCAATGAAATTATGCAATTGTGAGATGTTGATTATATAAGTGATGAAAGATTATTGGCTAAGAGTTTATGATCATGGAAATATTGAAAGGAGCAAGACCTTGTATTTTGATATTGTTTAAGAGAACCTGTAAAAGATCAATGTTATGACAATACGATGATAATGCTTGTGTACAGTGATGGTGCATCGTGGCACTTAACTTGTAATCTTTTCCCTTAAGTGACTAATCACGTGAATAATTGTGCCGCGATTCTGTCTTGTGGATTCCACTGTACAATGGGGAGTTGGTTGCTGTTACCCTTAGAGGTCGAGGCCCGTTAGAAGTGCGGCTTAGAATGGGTCGACCAACCTAGGATTAATAAAAGACTTAAAAGATTTAAAATACTCTAAGTTTAAAATCCTTTCTAACTACGTTGAGAGTGAAGTAGTGGAGAGGAAAGATACCGTATACTAGGAGGTCGTGCATCCCTCCAAGTGGTGATTGTGATAGGGGAGGGATTTGACGGTGACTCGTCAAGAAGCCTATGAGCGCTTCCCTAGGCGGAACGATGCTGCAATGGTCAAGGTCACCTGCTGGGCGTTGATCGTAGTAAGTACAGCAACGCGAACTAGGGATAGAGCTGTCGCCTCCTTGAACAAATCCTAGATGGTGTAGAGGGAATCCGAATGGGACTAGAAGCCATTGTTTTTGAAATGATGAATTGTTATTGTATTTTGTTTGCTGGCCAACTTGTGTGGTTTCAGCTGGTACGTACCCTTTGGCTTTGAGGTCAGCATGGTTAGGATTCCTGTGCATCCCATCTGCTTTCTGAACTAGGGTGTGGTTGGATATTGAAGGAGGAGATGTATCGAGTGTGCTAACTTTCCCTACCTCAATGATTTCTCTCCCTAAATCATTGATGGTCATGAAAGACGTAATGAAAAACCTTATAAGTGGAACTCTTGAATAATGTTATGAAGTGGTAATAATAGATGGAATAATTGCGTGACATGAATGTTATGTTTATGTTAGTCCTAATGCGACCCAGGGAATAAGCCCATGCCGTCGACGTCTTGATCGTCTGGTCGCTAACTCTCTCTATTTTTCTGTTATGCTCTTGTGTTATCTATGAAATTATTAGATGGTGGACCGGGTAATTCAAGTGGAGATGTCTCCTTTAATGGGGGGACAATGGCATAGAACTGCAAACGGATGGATCTGGGAGGGACCAACAAGACTCATTATTACCGATCGAGATCATGTATTACGAGGAATAGCTACGGACCGTGAGGAAGTGCGATATCGTCTGAGGGATCTTATGCCGGGTGGACCTCATGGTTTTCATAATGCTCCACCTGCTGATCACAATGTTGATGAGGAGGAGGATCTAGAAGAGGAGGAAGACCCAGAAGAGGAAGAAGACCCAGAAGAAGAAGAAGATCCGGAGAAGGACCCTGATGAGGATGTGCACGATGACGAGTAGCTTAGTTCTAGTAGTATTGATCTCTGTTTGTTTTAATGTCTTGGATAACGGACCCTCTGATTATCTCTATGTACACCCTATGGGGAGATTTATGTTATTTCGCTTTTATTCTGGATAATGGCCGTTGGGCCGAAACTCTTTTTATTATGATGGTTAATTTTGAAATCAATATAATGATGTTTTATTCCGCATTTTCGATTAGTATGTTTTGTGAATGGAAATACGTCGTGGCACTTCATTTTGGAAAATAGAACTAAGTTATGGAACAAACCTTTTCAAGAAACTAAGTCGTTTATGTAATACAATTTTTGAAAAGATAAGTTGAGAAAATATTTTTGAAAACTAAGTTCATGTGCAAACTTACCTTTAAATTATATCTTGTAATAAAGGTTTAAAAAAAATGGCGCAAATTTTTAGTGAAAATTCTATTTCCAAATTGGGGTGTTACATTCACCAAAAGAACTTGATTTTCAAAAAGCATGGCGATTCATTGCATTGGATTAAAAGTGTTCACAACATTTTCTAAAAGATTACATTGCTTAATATTTCCAAAATGAAGGTACTTCCACAATATAGAATTAAAATCGGCTAGAGTACATAAATGGTCCTTTGCTTGGTAGTCCTTCACTCACAACACAACAACCACCTAAACTAAACACACTACTTGCGCTTCCTTCTGAAGAAGACAACCGGTTGCGGCTTCCTTCTCTTTTCTGCTGATGTCCTCGTACCAGAGGGCGATGCTACCTCGGTTGCTGATTCTCCTTCGGGACTTGGCCTGAGTTCTACACCGAACAGCTTTACAGATTTCTCATTAGTTGCATCCCGTGGCGGTGGTTCATTACTGTCGTATCCCAGCATCAAGACACTTCCTAAACACGAACCCAGTGTTGTCCTGCTCAACTTGTGTTCTGGATCCGCAATCACCATTTGAGTATATCCCATCCACGTCCATCCATAACGAGTGGGTTTCCAGCCGCTCCCCGACGACGCCATGTGGTAATCTCCAAACAATGCTCCATCTGCCCGTTGAGATACCAGCGATACCGATATGCCAACGAACAGGAGAGAGTAAGCGATCCGAACGACGAATCGTCGACGGTGTGGGATTACAATAGGCGAGATACCAAGACCATACAAGCATACAACACACATACACACAACACGACAATCAAGCATATCATCATGATTACTATTATTATCATTACCATCATCATCGTCATCCATTATCCTTATCATTATTATCATCATTCCTCAATATAATCATTCCTTAATTTTCAATCCTCTTCTCAAATTCATCATTTCATAAGATTTCACTTCCCATCCTCATAAACTTTCTGGTCACTCTTAAACTTTCCTTATCATGTCTTATCGTTTTACAAGCATCGATGATTGGGGAAAAATTTATAATATCATCGAGGTACTCATTTCATTACCATCAACACACACGTCTACATCTCCTCGGTCATCCACCCAGCCTAGTCGGAAGCTAACAGGAGTACAGGACCTTTACCACGCGGGCACGACAGCTGTCTCAATCATCAATTGGCTCCAAGCCAGGAGAACTGTAGAAAACTCGGGTACAGTCTCAAATCAATTTATGTCATATCAATTCATTTCATATAATCAAGGCTCACTGTAGAAAACTCGGGTACAGTGGCGATCAAGATGCCCCGTTCCAGTCCCTCTCACTGTTCTCGAAATGCCATAGGGGTGACAGCACTATTCCGGTTCCGGGTGCAGAACTTACCGCGGCATTAGGACCCAGTCCCCACCACGTCTGGTTACCACATATGGAATTCGTTCCGCCCAGAATAGTACTCAAGGCCTCATGACGTTTTACCGCCCTAGCCTACCCTATTGCATTCACAACCCGAATATCCCTGATATCCGGGGTACCTTCCTCTCCACTACTTCGCACTCTCATACCTCACCGCTTAGTGTCTTTTAATGTCTTTTATCTTTTTAATTAACCTAAGGTCGGCCCATCCTTCGTGCATCCCTTCAATGAGTACCGACCACTAACTTTGCACAATCTTTTCTCATCAGAGCACAGAGCTGGGTTCACATCAACACACTTGCATCTTATTTCACAACTTGTCTCAACAATCTCATTTCATCATCTTTCTCAAAATCTCAAATCATAAACTTTTTCTTAAAATCTCAAATCATAAACTTTCACAAAATCTTATCTCATAATCTTTCTCAAATCTTGTTCCATAAACTTTCTCAAAATCACCTTTTGTAATTTCCTCAAAAGTCTCGTTTCGCAAAACTTTCTCAAAGTATCTTTTCACAGACTTTTCAAAAATTCTTACTTCACAAACCTTCTAAAATTTTTCTTTCATCACTTTCCAAAAATCTCATTTCACAAAATTTCTGAAAATCTCTTTTTACAAAAATCGTTAAAAATCTCAGTTCATAAACCTTTCTTGAAAACTCACTTCATAGACTTTTACAAAAATCTCTTTTCACAAATTTACTAAAATCTCGTTTCAAAAACACTTTTCAAAAATTCTCATTTTCAAAAAACTTTTCAAAAACCTTATTTCACAAACTTTTAAAACAACATTTCACAAACTTTTTCGAAAATCTCAGTTCGTAAAACTTTTCAAAAATCCCATTTCTGTGAGCACTAGTGGAGGAGCAAGCTCAACTCAACACAAGCCTCATTCCAACAACATCCTCAAAGGAGCCCAGCTCCACTCAAATCACATCTCATTTCAGTTATCAACATCACATCACTTTCCCAGCTCTGGCTCGTCTTCATCATTATCATCCATTCTTTCCCCAATCTCAACTTTTTATCTCTTTTCTAATCAATCTCATTTCCAATCGTCATTCCTTTCTCTTTGTGTCTTTACTTTCAATTTCAGTTCATAACCTTTACCACTTATTTATTTCATTTTATTTTCAGGACGTGACAGACGTCCATCAGCATGTTACTCATATGAATCAACAATATTAAGTATCATTATGCATAATTAAATAAATAAATAAAAGCATGCTATTTCACATCACACAATCATCACACAACAACAATGTGGTCTTTGTCACCTTCGTATAAGTGGCCACACAACACAAAAAATTGCCACTATACTACTGACTCCGAACCACTAAGTTCCGATCTTTGAGATTATACGAAACGTCCTAATATGTCACCTAAATACCAAGGTGTCTTAGGAAAGCTTCTCTCTCACCTGAGGTCCAGCAATTAAACGTACTCGATCTTCGCGGATCCTTGTCGCTGCCAGCTGCCCCAATCCCTCGTCTATACCGTTCCTCGTATTAAATAAAACACGTTTACGTTATTAACTTGTATAAGAAAACCGTTTCTTAACTCAATCCACATTCCGTTCCTCCTCGGAAGACTTAAAAACATAATTGTTTTCTCAAAACGATTCCATCTTTTTCTGGTACTCTAAGTACCTCAAAACCATTTGAAAACATTTAATAAAATAATTTAAACCAATTTATTTGGTTGCTGGTCCATCTTGGACAGCCCCTTAATCACGTTCGAAAACACCGAAAAATGCACCGTTTTTAATCCGGATTTTTCTCAAATTAATTACCACTTGAAAACTATACTTTAAATCACTTGAACACATTTTTAAAGTTAAGAAACAACTTTAAATAATTCTGGACAGCAAAGAAATACTTCACAAAATCACTTTAATAAAAAATCCGAAAACATCGTAAAAACACTTTTGTCTCAAATAACTCTTTAGTTTAAAATCAACACTTTAAAACTTAAGCGTTTATCTTAAAACAAATCTTGGACGGCCATAAAGACGATCTAAAAATCTCAAACAAATCGAAATGGTTTATCTTAAAATCAATTTATTTCAAAACCAATTACGCACTCAATATTTTTCAAACATCAACTAGCACACAACCACCACAACACTTAGATGAATTAAGTCATATAAGCAATTAACTAATCCTTTAATTTAAATTTAAATCAAACATTCATTTTCACATAAACTCTTTCACAATCAAACACTTATTAACTTAGGCAACACATAATTACTTTTCAAAACAATTTTATTTAAATGAAACTAAAACATTTACTCCTTCTTTCCCTTAAGGCCGAATATAAGTATAAGTCTAAGCAAGGATTTATTCAATATTAAGGACATGGAATCATGAAGTCATTCATTCCATTTTGTTCCAAAAACCGTGAGCCCTTCTTAAAATTAAACAATCTTTAATTCATTTTCTCAACTTAAATTAATTTATCAAATCAAATATAGTTTCCTTTATCTTTTTAACCAAAACCGAATTGAAAGAAAAATAGTCACAATACAATTTCAAACAAATTAATTTAATATAAGTTCACAAGACATACTCATTACTTTTTGTGTCGTTTCATGAAAAAGAAGCCTAGTCTAGTGAGCATGCATTGGCCGAATTTCATCATAGTCATGACAAGGTTTTTGGTTCATTTTTCAACATGCATAACACAAGATTCTTAAACCTAATCATTTTCTCTTTACGAAATAATTCTAGAAAAATTAAGATTTAACTTCAAACCTCTCACATGCAAGAACACAAGACATGAATCAAATTAAGAATCATTTCCAAAAACTTGTTTTCCTTAGTTTTCTTGCAAAACCGTGATGATCACTAAGAAAGATCAAGTCATTTTACTCAAAAATAACATGCATGCACCTAGGTCTTGTAGATCAAGTCATAAAATCAATCACCATAGTAAAAATCAAAGATAAAAACCATTTTAATTAAAAAGGGGCCAAAATCGTTATGAATATTGAAGAAAAATTAAGTCTTTTTGTTCCAAAATGATATGCATGTCTTCAAGATCATAACTTTTTCATAGATCAAAACAAGATCAAAGCTTTTTAAAGATCATGACCAAGAATCAAAGCTCCACCAAGATCAAATCAAAAATCAAACATTTCAACAACTCAAATCAAGGTTTCTAAACATAAAGTTAACATGCAATTACTTGAATCAAATTAAAAAGCATCAAGACCTAAACTTTTTGTCATGGCCGAAACATATAACTCATAATCTAATGTTTTACAAGTTCATTTACTCTTAACAATTTAAGATCAATGTCTAATCAACACATGCATGAGGAGATCAAGGCAAATAAATAAATTTAAGCACAAACCTTAAGCAAAACCGTGACAAGAAGGATTAAAGTTAAAGATCAAAACTTTTTAACACAAAAATTCAAGATCAAAGCTTAAGAATAACATGCATGTCATTTAGACTTCAAGATCTCTTAAAAATAAACACATGCATCACAAACCTTGAGTTCAAACAAAGTTCATTTGGAAGTCCTTTACAATACAACATGAAATACACTTAAAACTCTCAAAAACTTAGACAACTACCTTAGATCTAAGCTTAACTTCAACTTCAAGATTTCTCTCTCTCCTCTTCTCCTAGGTTTTAGTTTCGGCCTCTTCTTCTTTTGGTTGGGAGGGTGATTTTCTTCTTAGTCTTTGAAGAAGGAAGTGATGGAGAAATGAAAATCAAAGGTGAAAGGTGGAAGGACTTTGAATCTTCACTCTTCTTTCTCTTTTTCTCTCATGGTCTTACCCTCTCTCTCTATATCTCAAGAGCTTTGTGTTGCTCTTGGGACTATGTGTGTTGGTGGAAGGAAGAAATGAAGGAAGTGAATGGAAAATGAAGGAAAAGAGTGGAAATGAACTAAGGCTCAAGGCTTATATAGGTGTAACACCCTCACAATTATTTAGTTAAATTAGGATTTTATAAAAATAGGTACTTGAAAATTTCTTTTTAAATTAAAATACTTAAGAATATTTTTCCAGAAAAATGGACAGAGTTTCCTCTGTTTTACGGACTTTCCCAAAATTTCCAATTTTGTACCTGCTTAACCTGTTCAGTCCAGCAAACTTTAAAACATAAAACGTTTAAATTTTATCCAGAAACAGATCCTAATGCCCTGAATATCTCAAATAGGGCATACAACTAATACATATCTTTATATTACAAAATAGTAGTTTTTAACATATCTAAAACTGCAGTCCTCTCGTAAATAATAAACAGATACTCCACGTAGTGGAGGTTCAACCTGCTCGGCCAGAAACTGTGTAAGCTCCAATCTCAAAACCTGAAAAATGGTTGTAAGGGTGAGCTTTACACATGAAGTAGAAAGTAGTTCCTAACTAAACATAATGACCTACTAAGTCAAACACATTTAACACGTAACACATATTTTCAATCATCAAGCCAAGCATGCATCACACACAAACAAGAGTTCTCTTAACCACTCTTAAACCCATATCCTTCGCTCTTTTATCTTATTCATGTACTGTTGATTCTCTTTTCTCTCAGTCACATCCTATTATCTTTCAATATTGCATTCATTCATTATTTTTTCCTTTTATATTTTTCTCGTTTACTTCTCTTTCTTTCTTTTTAATCTTTCTTTACTTCTTTCTTTTTAT
The DNA here is from genome assembly GCA_037953625.1 of Crotalaria pallida. NCBI lineage: Eukaryota > Viridiplantae > Streptophyta > Magnoliopsida > Fabales > Fabaceae > Crotalaria > Crotalaria pallida. The sequence goes on from CM075649.1 coordinate 87,156,560, forward strand.
TAATTTGGCTACAGGGTCTCATGACCAGGCCCACCGACCTAACCTGCACCAAATATTTCCTTTATCATCTATCCACAGGGTCTAACAACCAGATTCATATGACCTAACCTATGTCACAGGGTCTCACGACCAGATCTTTCGACCTAACCTGCGCCATAGGGTCTCACGACCAGATCATACTATCTAACCTGCGTTGGCCACAGGGTCTTACGACCAGATCCCACGATCTAACCTGCGTTGGCCCATTCTTTTATTAATTCTTTTATCAATTGGCCACAGGGTCTCACGACCAGGTCCTCCCGACCTAACCTGTGACAAGTATCCTTTTACTATTTTCATTCTCATTCTGCTTATTTTATTTAGTTATTCTTTTCATTTATTATCGTTTCACTTCTTTAATTTTCTTTATAATTATCCTTTTCTCTCTTGACTTTCATTATTAACTTGTTATTTCATTCGTTATTCAACATACATTTATCATACAAGCATACACGACAATTTTCACACTTTACATTTTCAATTCCCTAAGTTTATGCCATGACATTTTTAACACTCTTTATTCCTTAGTTCTCATTCTAGTTTTTACATCTCATACATATATACTTTCTTTTATTTATTATTTTACATCCCATACATACATACTTTCTTTTATTTATTATTCAATTCATTACGTGATACACATTTAGGACACAAACATCACGATTCAGCCAGACATACAGAACAATAATCATTTATAATCATTCACAATTAACAACCAGAGTTCATGTTCTTCCAATAAACATACATGATAACATATAGCACTTAGCCTGCATACTCAAATCCAAGTATCAATTTATAGTTCATTTTATTTACTTTCTTACTTTATATTTAATTTAAATTAATTACCGAATAATCAGTTATAAGCATACCCACATATTCTTAGCAAGTATTATATACTAATTAGAAAATACTCCCTAAAGCAAGGTAAAGAACCCCTTACCTCGATGGATGAAAATAAAGGGTTAACCTCACAATCCGGGCTTGTCGACGAGAAGGAGCGGCGATCCGTGAAGCTTTAGTGACCCGGGATGATGAACGGGTCCGTGGCGGTCAACGTCGATGGATGGCGGTGTGTCGGCGGTCGATATCGGCGAATGACGGTGAAGATCGGCGGAGAGAGAGACACGAATTGTAAGGGAGAGAGAGGGCTAGGGGCGGTGGTTGCTTGCTCGTGGTGGTTCGGTGGTTCTTTGGTTAGAGAAAATAAACAAATTAAAAGCTAAGGGAGAAACTAGTGGAGTGGGCTACTATGAACTGGCTTTAGATTTGAGAAGCAAAGTTCCCTTCTCCTTCCTTTCTCTGTGCTGCGTGCTGCGCTGCTGCTTCCTTCTTCCCTCTATCTCAAGCGATTTCTTTTTCTTTCATTTTTTGTTTCATTTCTATTCACGGGGTGGGGGGTACTTGGGCTTTCATCCGTTTTCTTTTTCTTTCATTTTTGTTTCATCTCTGTTCACGGGGTGGGGGGTACTTGGGCTTTGGGTAGTTAGTATATATACTTATATTATAGTTACGGTGGGTGGTAGTAGATCATTAGGAAATTATATATTTTTTTTTTATATTTTGTGCTTATTTGTGGGTCAATGTGTGTAAGTATTTTGGATTATAATCAAAAGTTTGATGATCCCAAAAATAAAATATATTTAAGTACTACAATATTATATTTTTAATTACTCAAAATAATTAAAAATTAATAAGGTTACCGGTCCATACATATGGCTATTGCGAAAGAAAAAGTATCGAAATTCAAAAGTAAATATATTTTCTCAATTCTGATGTTAAACTTGATAAAATATAATATTTATAATTTTGAAATAGAAGATCATTGTATATAATTTATACCGATAATATATTAAAACCGGTCCAGAAGCTAAAAATAAAACAAAATACGAACGCTATGAAGATTTACAGAGGACGCTCAAAATATTAAATTAAACATATCTTTTTAAAGAAACTATTTATAAAAATGCCTTTAGGATTTGTCATTTGAACTCCCTGTCAAAATATTAATTAAACTAAATAAAAGTACTCTTTTATTTTAGGAAAAAAAACGCATGATAACAAATCTACACTTATTTTTGACTAGAAAACATATTTCAATTATAATGACGAAATCAAAATTTTATTATGACACTCAAATCTTGAAAACATCATATTAAATCATTTTATTACTTTATTATTAATTTTCTATTATTATACGTTTCTAACACTAAAAGATCCCTTTTCAACACTCATTTAGCCTTGTTATTATTATTATTACTATTATTTTAATCACGCTATTATTCTAATTACACTTGGGATTAAAATTTGGGATGTTACATTTCTCCCCCACTTATAAAAATTTCGTCCCCGAAATTCGGGTTACTTCGTAACGCGAAGTACCATCCAGCTAATGGGGTTCCTGTCGGTTCTATTTCCCCGCTTCCGATGTGTTTAGGTCCATTCTTCTTAGTATTGCCATGTCTTTCCTCGGACACTACGTATCTCCTCTATCGCGACAAGATTCACCATTTCCTTATTATTAAAGTTTCATCTCCCATTCCTTTGGTTGAAATCCTCCCTCACTAGCATCAACTTACCTGCTTATTCCGATGACAGGAAGCAGAAAATCGGACGTGTCAGCTCCTGATTGCCTTTCATACGACTCTTAATAAAGAATGCAAGAATCTAACAACAACAGAAAATATAATCTTTGGAATTCACGAGGAATTTGCGACTTCGTTTTAAGGAAATAGCACAAGATTATGCGATCCAAAGACTTTTCGCAGAACGTAGCAGCTTATGGCTAGAAATTTCCCGGAATCTGATCGAATAATTAAGACTGGAACTCCAGGAATGATGGATATTTTAAGATAAGAAACAGGGAGAAGATCGTAAATTCGCAATGTTTAGTAGATTGGAGCGCGAAATCTTTGATCTGTGATCAAAAATCGCTACTTCGAGGTCATGTCAAACCAAGAAGAATGAGGAGGAAGGGATCTACTTGCACAAATTGGGGTACTAATTAAGGCTTTCAGATTTACTATTAAATTCTTAAACGATTTCCGATGGTCAAAGGTTGGAGGTTGGCAAGTATTCTTGACGTTTGAACATTCTATTAAACACTATTTTAGACCAATGACACTCAAGACATACCTTGGGTGTATGTCAGCAATCCCTTACAACCTTCTTCACATTAGACCTTAAGGAAAGCTTGAATGAATTTGATACAGAACAAGAAAGCTAATGAAATTTGACATTTTTATCACCTTAAGACTTGCACTTCTTTCGAAATTGAGAGTCGTGATGGGTTGACGAGTTTGAGAAGGTTGTGGTGTCTGACCGCGTATGGTTTTCTCCATACTATATGGTGATTGGCGGGTCCAAGAGGGTCGCCATCAGGACAAGAATCGGGTAGATACAAGCATTGGAGACGATAACATGATTAGATACATGTCAAGCTAGAAGATGAAGAAGATCATCCTAAAGAATGCAAAAGGCATTTCCTCTGGACTAATGGTTGAATTCGTCCATATTCCGGCACTTGTGAGTACCAACTTCGATTATTAGGGAAAGGTTCTTTCGGCTAAGCATTCAGATTTAATCAGCTAGGGGTAACAGATTCCGAATATAGTTTCTTACTCCCCCACTTGGCATTAACATACCGCGTTACATAAATGCCTAGGAGTAGACTTAATCGATAATAATAATCGGGTACGGGAGTTCTCGACCATTGTTCGCGATCGGAAGTTACGAGGGGTTGACTACCTATAGGCGATCTAATTGAGTTTGTAATAAGTTTCTATGGGTTTTTTTTTTTCGATTCTCACGGGGTGACTACAATTTACCACTCTACCCCTAACATATACGAGCTTAATGTCTCTACATTTCGCTTTAATCTCAGGTTCCTTCCCTAATCCTATGCAAAGAGTTTGGAAGGACTCTACTTGGGTTAATTCTATCCCGCTTAGAAAATCTATCGCTCTTAAGAATTATTAAGTTTATTAGTTCGATTTTATTCAGAACGTGTCAATGACATCGATCCCTTTTAAATTATACTAAGCGTAGACATTTTAAATAAACCATTGGTACATTATTAACATAAAAAGTACCTTGGACCAGTTTATTCGCTCCTTCTAGCCTTTCGTGCGTTAACCGAGACCGTCTCCTTTCTCCTGGGTGTTCATAGGACATTTTGCAGCACGGTGTCCAGATTGTCCACAATGGAAACAAAGACCTTCCCGCCTATGCTGCCTAAACATCCAACACTTACGGTTATGGAACTTTCCACAATGTGGACATGGTGGCCTAGTTCTCGGGGCATCCATATTCAGGTTTGCAGCTTCTGGAGCCATGGTTTCGACGCCAATGATAGTGTATGGATCTGATTCCTGGGCCAGTTCCTTGCCTTTGTCGGAACCTTCTGACCCATGTATTATCTTGTTCCGATCTGCATCCGCCTTCCTCTTGAGCCCTTTCTCATAAGTGCTCGCCACATTGACCAGATGAGAGAGATCTGAAATATTCTGGTATTCGAAAGCAAGTCGAATATCCTCCCGGAGACCAGATTCAAACTTTATGCATTTAGCTCGCTCATTTGCATCTTTGTAACCACTGGAGTATCGAATCAAATTCTCGAATTGTGCCGCATATTCACCGACACTCAGACTCCCTTGTTCCAGCTTAAGAAACAGTAGATCCTTTTCCCTTCTAACATCCTCAGGAAAATACTTCCCAAGGAAGCGAGTCTTAAATAGATCCCAAGTGATCATCTGATTGGCTGCTTCTAAACTCCTTCTATGATCTTCCCACCAATGTTATGCTTCTCCACTGAGCATGTAAGTTGCCAAGGGGACTTTCTGCTCAACGGGTGGCGACATTGTGCGGAAAATCTTCTCCAATTCTTGAAGCCATCCCTGAGCTCCATCCGGATTATAACCTCCTTCGAATCTAGGCGGTCCGTTTTTCCTAAACCGTACTAACCAATCAATTTCGGCTAGGGCTGGACGTGCCTAGGCATATTGATTTACTGCTGCTACCGCTGCTGCAGCTGCATTTGCAGCAGCAGTAACTGCTTCCGCCCGATTCTGGTTTTGCTGAACTAAATTTTCCAGAATCTGGGCAATCCTGTCATTATCAGCACGCCTCCGTGCCATGAGGTCTGATTCTGAAAATAAGGCAAGTTTAGGCACATATATATACATATATATATATATATATATAGGAATGGGTGCTTACTCAACTAAGCATACTTACCTATATACATCTATATTTATCCATCTAATTAGTTAACATAAGACTTGACTCTATCTACTGGTTACTCGCTTGCTGAGTAAACCACAGGAGTTATGAGTTCAAACTCCAAAGGCCGAGGAAAAACTGCTCTGATACCATAATGTAACACCCTCACAATTATTTAGTTAAATTAGGATTTTATAAAAATAGGTACTTGAAAATTTCTTTTTAAATTAAAATACTTAAGAATATTTTTCCAGAAAAACGGACAGAGTTTCCTCTGTTTTACGGACTTTCCCAAAATTTCCAATTTTGTACCTGCTTAACCTGTTCATTCCAGCAAACTTTAAAACATAAAACGTTTAAATTTTATCCAGAAACAGATCCTAATGCCCTGAATATCTCAAATAGGGCATACAACTAATACATATCTTTATATTACAAAATAGTAGTTTTTAACATATCTAAAACTGCAGTCCTCTCGTAAATAATAAACAGATACTCCACGTAGTGGAGGTTCAACCTGCTCGGCCAGAAACTGTGTAAGCTCCAATCTCAAAACCTGAAAAATGGTTGTAAGGGTGAGCTTTACACATGAAGTAGAAAGTAGTTCCTAACTAAACATAATGACCTACTAAGTCAAACACATTTAACACGTAACACATATTTTCAATCATCAAGCCAAGCATGCATCACACACAAACAAGAGTTCTCTTAACCACTCTTAAACCCATATCCTTCGCTCTTTTATCTTATTCATGTACTGTTGATTCTCTTTTCTCTCAGTCACATCCTATTATCTTTCAATATTGCATTCATTCATTATTTCTTCCTTTTATATTTTTCTCGTTTACTTCTCTTTCTTTCTTTTTAATCTTTCTTTACTTCTTTCTTTTTATTAATTTGGCTACAGGGTCTCATGACCAGGCCCACCGACCTAACCTGCACCAAATATTTCCTTTATCATCTATCCACAGGGTCTAACAACCAGATTCATATGACCTAACCTATGTCACAGGGTCTCACGACCAGATCTTTCGACCTAACCTGCGCCATAGGGTCTCACGACTAGATCATACTATCTAACCTGCGTTGGCCACAGGGTCTTACGACCAGATCCCACGATCTAACCTGCGTTGGCCCATTCTTTTATTAATTCTTTTATCAATTGGCCACAGGGTCTCACGACCAGGTCCTCCCGACCTAACCTGTGACAAGTATCCTTTTACTATTTTCATTCTCATTCTGCTTATTTTATTTAGTTATTCTTTTCATTTATTATCGTTTCACTTCTTTAATTTTCTTTATAATTATCCTTTTCTCTCTTGACTTTCATTATTAACTTGTTATTTCATTCGTTATTCAACATACATTTATCATACAAGCATACACGACAATTTTCACACTTTACATTTTCAATTCCCTAAGTTTATGCCATGACATTTTTAACACTCTTTATTCCTTAGTTCTCATTCTAGTTTTTACATCTCATACATATATACTTTCTTTTATTTATTATTTTACATCCCATACATACATACATACTTTCTTTTATTTATTATTCAATTCATTACGTGATACACATTTAGGACACAAACATCACGATTCAGCCAGACATACAGAACAATAATCATTTATAATCATTCACAATTAACAACCAGAGTTCATGTTCTTCCAATAAACATACATGATAACATATAGCACTTAGCCTGCATACTCAAATCCAAGTATCAATTTATAGTTCATTTTATTTACTTTCTTACTTTATATTTAATTTAAATTAATTACCGAATAATCAGTTATAAGCATACCCACATATTCTTAGCAAGTATTATATACTAATTAGAAAATACTCCCTAAAGCAAGGTAAAGAACCCCTTACCTCGATGGATGAAAATAAAGGGTTAACCTCACAATCCGGGCTTGTCGACGAGAAGGAGCGGCGATCCGTGAAGCTTTAGTGACCCGGGATGATGAACGGGTCCGTGGCGGTCAACGTCGATGGATGGTGGTGTGTCGGCGGTCGATATCGGCGAATGACGGTGAAGATCGGCGGAGAGAGAGACACGAATTGTAAGGGAGAGAGAGGGCTAGGGGCGGTGGTTGCTTGCTCGTGGTGGTTCGGTGGTTCTTTGGTTAGAGAAAATAAACAAATTAAAAGCTAAGGGAGAAACTAGTGGAGTGGGCTACTATGAACTGGCTTTAGATTTGAGAAGCAAAGTTCCCTTCTCCTTCCTTTCTCTGTGCTGCGTGCTGCGCTGCTGCTTCCTTCTTCCCTCTATCTCAAGCGATTTCTTTTTCTTTCATTTTTTGTTTCATTTCTATTCACGGGGTGGGGGGTACTTGGGCTTTCATCCGTTTTCTTTTTCTTTCATTTTTGTTTCATCTCTGTTCACGGGGTGGGGGGTACTTGGGCTTTGGGTAGTTAGTATATATACTTATATTATAGTTACGGTGGGTGGTAGTAGATCATTAGGAAATTATATATTTTTTTTTATATTTTGTGCTTATTTGTGGGTCAATGTGTGTAAGTATTTTGGATTATAATCAAAAGTTTGATGATCCCAAAAATAAAATATATTTAAGTACTACAATATTATATTTTTAATTACTCAAAATAATTAAAAATTAATAAGGTTACCGGTCCATACATATGGCTATTGCGAAAGAAAAAGTATCGAAATTCAAAAGTAAATATATTTTCTCAATTCTGATGTTAAACTTGATAAAATATAATATTTATAATTTTGAAATAGAAGATCATTGTATATAATTTATACCGATAATATATTAAAACCGGTCCAGAAGCTAAAAATAAAACAAAATCCGAACGCTATGAAGATTTACAGAGGACGCTCAAAATATTAAATTAAACATATCTTTTTAAAGAAACTATTTATAAAAATGCCTTTAGGATTTGTCATTTGAACTCCCTGTCAAAATATTAATTAAACTAAATAAAAGTACTCTTTTATTTTAGGAAAAAAAACGCATGATAACAAATCTACACTTATTTTTGACTAGAAAACATATTTCAATTATAATGACGAAATCAAAATTTTATTATGACACTCAAATCTTGAAAACATCATATTAAATCATTTTATTACTTTATTATTAATTTTCTATTATTATACGTTTCTAACACTAAAAGATCCCTTTTCAACACTCATTTAGCCTTGTTATTATTATTATTACTATTATTTTAATCACGCTATTATTCTAATTACACTTGGGATTAAAATTTGGGATGTTACATTTCTCCCCCACTTATAAAAATTTCGTCCCCGAAATTCGGGTTACTTCGTAACGCGAAGTACCATCCAGCTAATGGGGTTCCTGTCGGTTCTATTTCCCCGCTTCCGATGTGTTTAGGTCCATTCTTCTTAGTATTGCCATGTCTTTCCTCGGACACTACGTATCTCCTCTATCGCGACAAGATTCACCATTTCCTTATTATTAAAGTTTCATCTCCCATTCCTTTGGTTGAAATCCTCCCTCACTAGCATCAACTTACCTGCTTATTCCGATGACAGGAAGCAGAAAATCGGACGTGTCAGCTCCTGATTGCCTTTCATACGACTCTTAATAAAGAATGCAAGAATCTAACAACAACAGAAAATATAATCTTTGGAATTCACGAGGAATTTGCGACTTCGTTTTAAGGAAATAGCACAAGATTATGCGATCCAAAGACTTTTCGCAGAACGTAGCAGCTTATGGCTAGAAATTTCCCGGAATCTGATCGAATAATTAAGACTGGAACTCCAGGAACGATGGATATTTTAAGATAAGAAACAGGGAGAAGATCGTAAATTCGCAATGTTTAGTAGATTGGAGCGCGAAATCTTTGATCTGTGATCAAAAATCGCTACTTCGAGGTCATGTCAAACCAAGAAGAATGAGGAGGAAGGGATCTACTTGCACAAATTGGGGTACTAATTAAGGCTTTCAGATTTACTATTAAATTCTTAAACGATTTCCGATGGTCAAAGGTTGGAGGTTGGCAAGTATTCTTGACGTTTGAACATTCTATTAAACACTATTTTAGACCAATGACACTCAAGACATACCTTGGGTGTATGTCAGCAATCCCTTACAACCTTCTTCACATTAGACCTTAAGGAAAGCTTGAATGAATTTGATACAGAACAAGAAAGCTAATGAAATTTGACATTTTTATCACCTTAAGACTTGCACTTCTTTCGAAATTGAGAGTCGTGATGGGTTGACGAGTTTGAGAAGGTTGTGGTGTCTGACCGCGTATGGTTTTCTCCATACTATATGGTGATTGGCGGGTCCAAGAGGGTCGCCATCAGGACAAGAATCGGGTAGATACAAGCATTGGAGACGATAACATGATTAGATACATGTCAAGCTAGAAGATGAAGAAGATCATCCTAAAGAATGCAAAAGGCATTTCCTCTGGACTAATGGTTGAATTCGTCCATATTCCGGCACTTGTGAGTACCAACTTCGATTATTAGGGAAAGGTTCTTTCGGCTAAGCATTCAGATTTAATCAGCTAGGGGTAACAGATTCCGAATATAGTTTCTTACTCCCCCACTTGGCATTAACATACCGCGTTACATCAATGCCTAGGAGTAGACTTAATCGATAATAATAATCGGGTACGGGAGTTCTCGACCATTGTTCGCGATCGGAAGTTACGAGGGGTTGACTACCTATAGGCGATCTAATTGAGTTTGTAATAAGTTTCTATGGGTTTTTTTTTTCGATTCTCACGGGGTGACTACAATTTACCACTCTACCCCTAACATATACGAGCTTAATGTCTCTACATTTCGCTTTAATCTCAGGTTCCTTCCCTAATCCTATGCAAAGAGTTTGGAAGGACTCTACTTGGGTTAATTCTATCCCGCTTAGAAAATCTATCGCTCTTAAGAATTATTAAGTTTATTAGTTCGATTTTATTCAGAATGTGTCAATGACATCGATCCCTTTTAAATTATACTAAGCGTAGACATTTTAAATAAACCATTGGTACATTATTAACATAAAAAGTACCTTGGACCAGTTTATTCGCTCCTTCTAGCCTTTCGTGCGTTAACCGAGACCGTCTCCTTTCTCCTGGGTGTTCATAGGACATTTTGCAGCACGGTGTCCAGATTGTCCACAATGGAAACAAAGACCTTCCCGCCTATGCTGCCTAAACATCCAACACTTACGGTTATGGAACTTTCCACAATGTGGACATGGTGGCCTAGTTCTCGGGGCATCCATATTCAGGTTTGCAGCTTCTGGAGCCATGGTTTCGACGCCAATGATAGTGTATGGATCTGATTCCTGGGCCAGTTCCTTGCCTTTGTCGGAACCTTCTGACCCATGTATTATCTTGTTCCGATCTGCATCCGCCTTCCTCTTGAGCCCTTTCTCATAAGTGCTCGCCACATTGACCAGATGAGAGAGATCTGAAATATTCTGGTATTCGAAAGCAAGTCGAATATCCTCCCGGAGACCAGATTCAAACTTTATGCATTTAGCTCGCTCATTTGCATCTTTGTAACCACTGGAGTATCGAATCAAATTCTCGAATTGTGCCGCATATTCACCGACACTCAGACTCCCTTGTTCCAGCTTAAGAAACAGTAGATCCTTTTCCCTTCTAACATCCTCAGGAAAATACTTCCCAAGGAAGCGAGTCTTAAATAGATCCCAAGTGATCATCTGATTGGCTGCTTCTAAACTCCTTCTATGATCTTCCCACCAATGTTATGCTTCTCCACTGAGCATGTAAGTTGCCAAGGGGACTTTCTGCTCAACGGGTGGCGACATTGTGCGGAAAATCTTCTCCAATTCTTGAAGCCATCCCTGAGCTCCATCCGGATTATAACCTCCTTCGAATCTAGGCGGTCCGTTTTTCCTAAACCGTACTAACCAATCAATTTCGGCTAGGGCTGGACGTGCCTAGGCATATTGATTTACTGCTGCTACCGCTGCTGCAGCTGCATTTGCAGCAGCAGTAACTGCTTCCGCCCGATTCTGGTTTTGCTGAACTAAATTTTCCAGAATCTGGGCAATCCTGTCATTATCAGCACGCCTCCGTGCCATGAGGTCTGATTCTGAAAATAAGGCAAGTTTAGGCACATATATATACATATATATATATATATATATATAGGAATGGGTGCTTACTCAACTAAGCATACTTACCTATATACATCTATATTTATCCATCTAATTAGTTAACATAAGACTTGACTCTATCTACTGGTTACTCGCTTGCTGAGTAAACTACAGGAGTTATGAGTTCAAACTCCAAAGGCCGAGGAAAAACTGCTCTGATACCATAATGTAACACCCTCACAATTATTTAGTTAAATTAGGATTTTATAAAAATAGGTACTTGAAAATTTCTTTTTAAATTAAAATACTTAAGAATATTTTTCCAGAAAAACGGACAGAGTTTCCTCTGTTTTACGGACTTTCCCAAAATTTCCAATTTTGTACCTGCTTAACCTGTTCAGTCCAGCAAACTTTAAAACATAAAACGTTTAAATTTTATCCAGAAACAGATCCTAATGCCCTGAATATCTCAAATAGGGCATACAACTAATACATATCTTTATATTACAAAATAGTAGTTTTTAACATATCTAAAACTGCAGTCCTCTCGTAAATAATAAACAGATACTCCACGTAGTGGAGGTTCAACCTGCTCGGCCAGAAACTGTGTAAGCTCCAATCTCAAAACCTGAAAAATGGTTGTAAGGGTGAGCTTTACACATGAAGTAGAAAGTAGTTCCTAACTAAACATAATGACCTACTAAGTCAAACACATTTAACACGTAACACATATTTTCAATCATCAAGCCAAGCATGCATCACACACAAACAAGAGTTCTCTTAACCACTCTTAAACCCATATCCTTCGCTCTTTTATCTTATTCATGTACTGTTGATTCTCTTTTCTCTCAGTCACATCCTATTATCTTTCAATATTGCATTCATTCATTATTTCTTCCTTTTATATTTTTCTCGTTTACTTCTCTTTCTTTCTTTTTAATCTTTCTTTACTTCTTTCTTTTTATTAATTTGGCTACAGGGTCTCATGACCAGGCCCACCGACCTAACCTGCACCAAATATTTCCTTTATCATCTATCCACAGGGTCTAACAACCAGATTCATATGACCTAACCTATGTCACAGGGTCTCACGACCAGATCTTTCGACCTAACCTGCGCCATAGGGTCTCACGACCAGATCATACTATCTAACCTGCGTTGGCCACAGGGTCTTACGACCAGATCCCACGATCTAACCTGCGTTGGCCCATTCTTTTATTAATTCTTTTATCAATTGGCCACAGGGTCTCACGACCAGGTCCTCCCGACCTAACCTGTGACAAGTATCCTTTTACTATTTTCATTCTCATTCTGCTTATTTTATTTAGTTATTCTTTTCATTTATTATCGTTTCACTTCTTTAATTTTCTTTATAATTATCCTTTTCTCTCTTGACTTTCATTATTAACTTGTTATTTCATTCGTTATTCAACATACATTTATCATACAAGCATACACGACAATTTTCACACTTTACATTTTCAATTCCCTAAGTTTATGCCATGACATTTTTAACACTCTTTATTCCTTAGTTCTCATTCTAGTTTTTACATCTCATACATATATACTTTCTTTTATTTATTATTTTACATCCCATACATACATACATACTTTCTTTTATTTATTATTCAATTCATTACGTGATACACATTTAGGACACAAACATCACGATTCAGCCAGACATACAGAACAATAATCATTTATAATCATTCACAATTAACAACCAGAGTTCATGTTCTTCCAATAAACATACATGATAACATATAGCACTTAGCCTGCATACTCAAATCCAAGTATCAATTTATAGTTCATTTTATTTACTTTCTTACTTTATATTTAATTTAAATTAATTACCGAATAATCAGTTATAAGCATACCCACATATTCTTAGCAAGTATTATATACTAATTAGAAAATACTCCCTAAAGCAAGGTAAAGAACCCCTTACCTCGATGGATGAAAATAAAGGGTTAACCTCACAATCCGGGCTTGTCGACGAGAAGGAGCGGCGATCCGTGAAGCTTTAGTGACCCGGGATGATGAACGGGTCCGTGGCGGTCAACGTCGATGGATGGTGGTGTGTCGGCGGTCGATATCGGCGAATGACGGTGAAGATCGGCGGAGAGAGAGACACGAATTGTAAGGGAGAGAGAGGGCTAGGGGCGGTGGTTGCTTGCTCGTGGTGGTTCGGTGGTTCTTTGGTTAGAGAAAATAAACAAATTAAAAGCTAAGGGAGAAACTAGTGGAGTGGGCTACTATGAACTGGCTTTAGATTTGAGAAGCAAAGTTCCCTTCTCCTTCCTTTCTCTGTGCTGCGTGCTGCGCTGCTGCTTCCTTCTTCCCTCTATCTCAAGCGATTTCTTTTTCTTTCATTTTTTGTTTCATTTCTATTCACGGGGTGGGGGGTACTTGGGCTTTCATCCGTTTTCTTTTTCTTTCATTTTTGTTTCATCTCTGTTCACGGGGTGGGGGGTACTTGGGCTTTGGGTAGTTAGTATATATACTTATATTATAGTTACGGTGGGTGGTAGTAGATCATTAGGAAATTATATATTTTTTTTTTATATTTTGTGCTTATTTGTGGGTCAATGTGTGTAAGTATTTTGGATTATAATCAAAAGTTTGATGATCCCAAAAATAAAATATATTTAAGTACTACAATATTATATTTTTAATTACTCAAAATAATTAAAAATTAATAAGGTTACCGGTCCATACATATGGCTATTGCGAAAGAAAAAGTATCGAAATTCAAAAGTAAATATATTTTCTCAATTCTGATGTTAAACTTGATAAAATATAATATTTATAATTTTGAAATAGAAGATCATTGTATATAATTTATACCGATAATATATTAAAACCGGTCCAGAAGCTAAAAATAAAACAAAATCCGAACGCTATGAAGATTTACAGAGGACGCTCAAAATATTAAATTAAACATATCTTTTTAAAGAAACTATTTATAAAAATGTCTTTAGGATTTGTCATTTGAACTCCCTGTCAAAATATTAATTAAACTAAATAAAAGTACTCTTTTATTTTAGGAAAAAAAACGCATGATAACAAATCTACACTTATTTTTGACTAGAAAACATATTTCAATTATAATGACGAAATCAAAATTTTATTATGACACTCAAATCTTGAAAACATCATATTAAATCATTTTATTACTTTATTATTAATTTTCTATTATTATACGTTTCTAACACTAAAAGATCCATTTTCAACACTCATTTAGCCTTGTTATTATTATTATTACTATTATTTTAATCACGCTATTATTCTAATTACACTTGGGATTAAAATTTGGGATGTTACAATAGGCAACTCATGTAATTCCCTTCTTGCCCTTAAATTCGGTCATGAGGTGTGTGTGTGTGGGAGGGGCAATTTTGGTAACTCTAAAATACCTACTTGGGGGCCGAGTTTCTATTTTCATTTCTTTATATTATATTTCCCTTTAACTTGGTCATTAAGTAATGGCTCTTATGCAATTTCATCCTAGGTAAATACTTACACATACATACCATACATACACGAAATACACATATACACACATACATGCATCATCATATTCTTCCATTAATTTAATTCCCATGTAATCCTAAGCATACAGACATGGCAAGTCCGTATATACATATACATGCACACACATAGAAAATAAATTTTCTTCTTATAAAACCATTCATGCATAAAAATCACAATTTCCTTAAAACACACAAATATCAAATACATAATCATTCCTTAAAAATTCAACTTTAAAACTCATAGTATTTTCTCATGAAAATCATTTCTTTTAAAAATCATTCACCACTTAAAATCATAAAATAAGAAATTCCTTCAAGAAGACACTCTTTCAAAAACACTTTCTCAGAAATAAATCTTTTTAGTACTTAAAACAATACGAGGAATTTGCGGGGTGTTACATTCTCCCCAACTTAAAGATTTCTCATCCCCGAGAAATACGTTATGGATTGGGCAGCAGAGCACAAAATTCTTGCATTACGGCGATGTCCATAAAAACACTCTCGTTCTCACTCTGTGGTCGTATCTCTTTTGCTGGCACAATTCATTTTGCCATGCTCCTCATGTGATGTATTCGGATGCAGAAGTTCCACTCGTACGATCACTTGCGTGTCGAATCGGGTTAAGTCCAACGAACTAACTGAAGGGGATACCGTCTCTTTACTAATTGTCGTTACGGAGAGCACAAACTTGGGTACAAACCCAGGGAATACTAAGCAAACATAAATTCAAACATCTCCAAAAGTACTGGGTTTAACCTAAAACCCTTAGATATTCACTATTCTCTACAACTTGGGTTCTCACTAATTCACAATAATCACTCCTTCCTTTAATCTTCGTTCTAGCTCTAAGGTTTTCATCCATCATTTTTCCAACTTAAGGGGAGTTCTATGACAACTTTGGTTCTACTTCCTCACAATAACCTCACTTTTTCCCTACATTTATTCTAAACGTCAATCAAACCTATCACTTTCTCCGTCTAAACCTCTGATTATGGTGTATGGCAATCCTAATCCTCAAAAGTTCCTCAAAATTTCCTCTAATAACTAGCATCATATACTTCTTTTCTTCCTTGTAGCTCCCCAACTTTGATCAAACTTACGACTAAATTCACTATTTCATTCTATTCTTAATCAACTTCAACCACTAATCCATCCGTAATCATTCAAGCCTAAACTATCTGAGTAACTATGAAATCTTCAACTCCACAAATCAAGCTAATGGATCTTTGGAAAAGATCGGTAAAACTACGGTTTGATAGTAAGGCTTATGAAGAAAAGGTTCGAATTTATACAATACTGACTGTCTTTGTTGAAGCAATCCAACAAACACGGGAATCCAGGGATGACATCCTATATCCTTAAAGGTAATGACTATCCTTGTACTAAAGGTGTATTAATGTCAACGACTTAGGTCCATCAAGCAAGGACATAACATCAATGGGGTCTTAACCTTAGAATCTATTCGCTCTCTACTCTGCCTACTTCTTTCAAACCACATAACCAACAGGTTCCGTAGACTAACATGGTAGGCACTAAACCACAAACAGAGTCTCTTATCCTAGAAAGACGAAAACTTAATCTTATACCCCTATCCTTACACTAGCAAACACACAGAGTCACACAAACAAAGCATGTAAGCCCATGCTTAAGGCCACTAAGGATTACCATTGCTCTGATACCATTCTGTAACAGCCCGATTTTCGTAACCCAAAATAATTAACTTTTCATTTATTAAAGTTGCAAAAATGAGGCCAATTTTTTTTTATAAAACATTATTGAAGTGTCAATGGTACGTGTACCACTCTTTACTGAAAATCAAGTTGTTACTAAAACATTTATTCTCATAAAACTTTCATGTTCACCAAAAGAACTTGATTTTCAAAAAGCATGGTGATTCATTGCATTGGATTAAAAGTGTTCACAACAGTTTCCAAAAGATTACATTGCTTAATCTTTCCAAAACGAAGGTACTTCCACAATATAGAATTAAAATCGGCTAGATTACATAAATGGTCCTTTGCTTGGTAATCCTTCACTCACAACACAACAACCACCTAAACTAAACACACTACTTGCGCTTCCTTCTGAAGAAGACAACCGGTTGCGGCTTCCTTCTCTTTTCTGCTGATGTCCTCGTACCGGAGGGCGATGCTACCTCGGTTGCTGATTCTCCTTCGGGACTTGGCCTGACTTCTACACCGAACAGCTTTACAGATTTCTCTTTAGCTTCATCCCGTGGCAGTGGTTCATTATTGTCGTATTCCAGCATCGAGACACTTCCTAAACACGAACCCAATGTTGTCCTGCTCAAATTGTGTTCTGGATCCGCAATCACCATTTGAGTATATCCCTTCTACGTCCATCCATAACGAGTGGGTTTCCAGCCGCTCCCCGACGACGCCATGTGGTAATCTCCAAACAATGCTCCATCTGCCCGTTGAGATACCAGCGATACCGATATGCCAACGAACAGGAACGAGTAAGCTATCCGAATGACGAATCGTCGACGGTGTGGGATTACAATAGGCGAGATACCAAGACCATACAAGCATACAACACACACATACACACAACACGACAATCAAGCATATCATCATGATTACTATTATTATCATTACCATCATCATCTTCATCCATTATCCTTATCATTATTATCATCATTCCTCAATATAATCATTCCTTAATTCTCAATCCTCTTCTCAAATTCATCATTTCATAAGATTTCACTTCCCATCCTAACAAACTTTCTGGTCACTCTTAAACTTTCCTTATCATGTCTTATCGTTTTACAACCATCGATGATTGGGGAAAAATTTATAATATCATTGAGGTACTCGTTTCATTACCATCGACACACACGTCTACATCTCCTCGGTCATCCACCCAGCCTATTCGGAAGCTAACAGGAGTACAGGACCTTTACCATGCAGGCACGACAGCTGTCTCAATCATCAATTGGCTCCAAGCCTGGAGAACTGTAGAAAACTCGGGTACAGTCTCAAATCAATTTATATCATATCAATTCATTTCATATAATCAAGGCTCACTATAGAAAACTCGGGTACAGTGGCAATCAAGATGCCCCGTTCCAGTCCCTCTCACTGTTCTCGAAATGCCATAGGGGTGACAACACTATTCCGATTTCGGGTGCAGAACTTACCACGGCATTAGGACCTAGTCCCCACCACGTCTGGTTACCACATATGGAATTCGTTCTGCCCAGAATAGTACTCAAGGCCTCATGACGTTTTACCGCCCTAGCCTACCCTATTGCATTCACAACCCGAATATCCCTGATATCCGGGTTACCTTCCTCTCCACTACTTCGCACTCTCATACCTCACCGCTTAGTGTCTTTTAATGTCTTTTATCTTTTTAATTAACCTAAGGTCGGCCCATCCTTCGGCCCATCCTTCGTGCATCCCTTCAATGAGTCCCGAGCACTAACTTTTCACAATCTTTTCTCATCAGAGCACAGAGCTGGGTTCACATCATCACACTTGCATCTTATTTCACAACTTGTCTCAACAATCTCATTTCATCATCTTTCTCAAAATCTCAAATCATAAACTTTCACAAAATCTTATCTCATAATCTTTCTCAATTCTTGTTCCATAAACATTCTCAAAATCACCTTTTGTAATTTCCTCAAAAGTCTCGTTTCGCAAAACTTTCTCAAAGTATCTTTTCACAAAGTTTTCAAAAATTCTTACTTCACAAACATTCTAAAAATTTTCTTTCATCACTTTCCAAAAATCTCATTTCACAAAATTTATGAAAATCTCTTTTTACAAAAATCGTTAAAAAACTCAGTTCATAAACCTTTCTTGAAAACTCACTTCATAGACTTTTACAAAAATCTCTTTTCACAAATTTACTAAAATCTCGTTTCAAAAACTCTTTTCAAAAATTCTCATTTTCAAAAAACTTTTCAAAAACCTTATTTCACAAACTTTTAAAACAACATTTCACAAACTTTTTCGAAAATCTCAGTTCGTAAAACTTTTCAAAAATCCCATTTCTGTGAGCACTAGTGGAGGAGCAAGCTCAACTCAACACAAGCCTCATTCCAACAACATCCTCAAAGGAGCCCAGCTCCACTCAAATCACATCTCATTTCAGTAATGAACATCACTTCACTTTCCCAGCTCTGGCTCATCTTCATCATTATCATCCATTCTTTCCCCAATCTCAACTTTTTATCTCTTTTCTAATCAATCTTATTTCCAATCGTCATTCCTTTATATTTGTGTCTTTACTTTCAATTTCAGTTCATAACCTTTACCACTTATTTATTTCATTTTATTTTCAGGACGTGACAGACGTCCATCAGCATGTTACTCATATGAATCAACAATATTAAGTATCATTATGCATAATTAAATAAATAAATAAAAGCATGCTATTTAACATCACATAATCATCACACAACAACAATGTGGTCTTTGTCACCTTCGTATAAGTGGCCACACAACACAAACAATTGCCACTATACTACTGACTCCGAACCACTAAGTTCCGATCTTTGAGATGATACGGAACGTCCTAATATGTCACCTAAATACCACGGTGTCTTAGGAAAGCTTCTCTCTCACCTGAGGTCCAGCAATTAAACGTACTCGATCTTCGCGGATCCTTGTCGCTGCCAGATGCCCCAATCCCTCGTCTATACCGTTCCTCGTATTAAATAAAACACGTTTACGTTATTAACTTGTATAAGAAAACCTTTTCTTAGCTCAATCCACATTTCGTTCCTCGTCGGAAGACTTAAAAACATAATTGTTTTCTCAAAACGATTCCATCTTTTACTGGTACTCTAAGTACCTCAAAACCATTTGAAAACATTTAATAAAATAATTTAAACCAATTTATTTGGTTGCTGGTCCATCTTGGACAGCCCCTTAATCACGTTCGAAAACACCGAAAAATGCACCGTTTTTAATCCGGCTTTTTCTCAAATTAATTACCACTTGAAAACTATACTTTAAATCACTTGAACACATTTTTAAAGTTAAGAAACAACTTTAAATAATTCTGGACAGAAAAGAAATACTTCACAAAATCACTTTAATAAAAAAATCCGAAAACATCGTAAAAACACTTTTGTCTCAAATAACTCTTTAGTTTAAAATCAACACTTTAAAACTCAAGCGTTTATCTTAAAACAAATCTAGGACGGCCATAAACACGATCTAAAAATCTCAAACAAATCGAATGGGTTTATCTTAAAATCAGTTTATTTCAAAACCAGTTACGCACTCAATATTTTTCAAACATCAACTAGCACACAACCACCACAACACTTAGATGAATTAAGTCATATAAGCAATTAACTAATCCTTTAATTTAAATTTAAATCCAACATTCATTTTCACATAAACTCTTTTACAATCAAACACTTATTAACTTAGGCAACACATAATTACTTTTCAAAACAATTTTATTTAAATGAAACAAAATCATTTACTCCTTCTTTCCCTTAAGGCCGAATATAAGTATAAGTCTAAGCGAAGATTTATTCAATATTAAGGACATGGAATCATGAAGTCATTCATTCCATTTTGTTCCAAAAACCGTGAGCCCTTCTTAAAATTAAACAATCTTTAATTCATTTTCTCAACTTAAATTAATTTATCAAATCAAATATAGTTTCCTTTATCTTTTTAACCAAAACCGAATTGAAAGAAAAATAGTCACAATACAATTTCAAACAAATTAATTTAACATAAGTTCACAAGACATACTCATTACTTTTTGTGTCGTTTCTTGAAAAAGAAGCCTAGTCTAGTGAGCATGCATTGGCCGAATTTCATCATGGTCATGACAAGGTTTTTGGTTCATTTTTCAACATGCATAACACAAGATTCTTAAACCTAATCATTTACTCTTTACAAAATAATTCTATAAAAATATCACTTCCTTTTTAAAGCTCAAAACCGAAATCATCATCATAACTTCAAACCAAGTTTTCATTTTAGTGTTCTTACAAGAAATCTTTGAATCAAAAAAAGATCCACATGCATGTGTCTTTTATGAGAATCAAAACATAATTTCTTGGTTTCTAAGCCTAGACCGAACACTTCACCACCAAAAATTAAGATTTAACTTCAAACCTCTCACATGCAAGAACACAAGACATGAATCAAATTAAGAATCATTTCCAAAAACTTGTTTTCATTAGTTTTCTTGCAAAACCATGATGATCACTAAGAAAGATCAAGTCATTTTACTCAAAAATAACATGCATGCACCTAGGTCTTGTAGATCAAGTCATAAAATCAATCACCATAGTAAAAATCAAAGATAAAAATCATTTTGAGTAAAAAGGGGCCAAAACCATGATGAATATTGAAGAAAAATTAAGTCTTTTTGTTCCAAAATGATATGTATGTCTTCAAGATCATAACTTTTTCATAGATCAAAACAAGATCAAAGCTTTTTAAAGATCAAGACCAAGAATCAAAGCTCCACCAAGATCAAATCAAAAATCAAACATTTCAACAACTCAAATCAAGGTTTCTAAACATAAAGTTAACATGCAATTACTTGAATCAAATTAAAAAATATCAAGACCTAAACTTTTTGTCATGACCGAAACATATAACTCATAATCTAATGTTTTACAAGTTCATTTACTCTTAACAATTTAAGATCAATGTCTAATCAACACATGCATGAGGTGATCAAGGCAAATAAATAAATTTAAGCACAAACCTTAAGCAAAACCGTGACAAGAAGGATTAAAGTTAAAGATCTAAACTTTTTAACACAAATATTCAAGACCAAAGCTTAAGAATAACATGCATGTCATTTGTAACACCCCTAATTTTCGTCTCCCAAATAACCGAGAAATTAATTATAACAATTAATTTATAATTGATTTATATTAGTTTTAAAGGTTTTAGTTTTTGTACATTATGTGTTTTTATGTATAAAAATATAGGATGGTTATTTTGTACAAAAATGTGAATATTGTAATTTAGTCCTTGGGTTGGGACCTAATTGCAATATTAAAAGAGTTTTTGAAGAAAGAGTAATTAAATTATTAATTTTTGAATTTTATCAGCATGTAACTGGTTAGAAGGGCTGTGTAACCGGTTACACGATGAACTCAGAAATTGGGATTAGTGCGTTTGATGAGTAATCACCCAATTAACCTAGAAATTGCCACAATTTCTTCCTTCCTTGAGTGGAGATAGACATGTCGCCTTGCATGTTACTCCAATTCGTCTATAAAAGGCTGGATTGCTGAAGGATTTGGGGTTGATTCTCTGAATTTAGGGTTGAAGCTCTGTTTAGGGTTTGTAAGTTCGTCTCTGAAATTCTCCTTCGTTTCTGAGAGTTAGAACATGAGTGATACACTGTTACAAAGCTCACATCAAGGGCTTTGTATTGATATAAAGATTGTGAGTTGAGAGTCCCTGAATCAAGAGAACGAAGCTTGCAAAGTAAGGGTGTTGGTGCTGTCAAACCTCAGCTTCTGGTTTCTGGAGCTGACTTTGAAGCTCGATTTTGGTAAGCACACGAACCCTTTTGGTTTCAAATCTATTCCTACCTCTAGTGCATGTTGCAGAGAACTCAATTTGACTATTTTCCCCAATTCTTAATTGGGTTTTGCATGTCAATTTCCCTGGTTTTGGTACCCTGTCCAACTCTATCTGCATATAGTGGATTTAATGGAGATCTATGTTGGAGCCTTTCTCTCTGCAATGTTTTGGATCCAGCACGAACCTAAGGTAAGGGGGAAGCTTACTATTTGCTAAAATGAGAATAAATTGTGGTAGAATATAGGATGAGTCACCAAGAGACTCAAAGGGCATAAGCTAAAATGGTTAAATGGCTTGGAGGCCAATTTGAGCTCAATTGTTGTTTTGAGCAATGTTATCTGGATGCATGCAAGCTATGTTGATGTTGATTTCATGACTTAATTGGATATTATATGTATTGATGCACTAAGTTGTGAAATATGTGCAATTATGTGCAATGTGAGTATCTAAATTGAATGCATGCAATATAGATAGGTTTTTTGTGGTTGAGCACACTAGTATTAAGGTATGTGAACTCTATTTATGAATGAAATTGGCTAAATTTGAGTATGGTAAGAAAATGGTATACAAAACCTCACTTTTCAGTGTATTTTCTGCCTAATCTAACCGGTTAGTCGAAATCTGTAACCGGTTAGAGACTGTCAATTTTCAAAGAAATTGAATTTCTGAAATTAGCTAAATGTCCATACCATTTGTACTCATGTTTAAGCTAAAATTTCATACAAAGACCAATCTAAAACTATGTGTTGAGCATTGATTGGTTTAGATTGGAGGAGATGAGTTAATACCTTAATATCAAATGATAATTTCAAGAGGAAATTATGCATAAATGAAATTGGATTATGACTTAGATCTTTTGAATGATATTATGTGTTGAACTTGAGGTATTCTTTTGTGCTAAGACCTTGTTATTGGATTGAGTAGAGAATTCAAGAAAAGATTCATTGAAAATCAATGGTTTTATATCCAGGTCTGTAATTCTAACCGGTTAGGTGTTAATGTAACCGGTTAGTACCTGAAACTTAAAAATAAAAGTTAAGTTTTTGAATAAGGATTACCAATGATTACATTCTCTCAATCCAGGTCTATGAGCATAGGTGAATTTTATGAGTAAAGCCATACCTCAAGATATCATTCAAAAGTTGTGTTTTCTAAGTCGTAATAATGGAATTAATGGAAAGACCAACCTTAGTAATTATGTATGCAATGCATGCATAGAGAAAGGTGATGAAATAGGTTGGCAAGGATTGTTTGTGATGTTCGGGGTACACGACCCTGTACTCTAGGAGTACTAAACTGATGCAACCTACTTGATGACACATTCTGGGAATGTGGCCATTGTCTGGGACATGGTTTCTTGGACACGTTCTGGGAACGTGATGCACACTCTGGGAGTGGTGCTTGATTTTATTCCAAGTATGGTTTGCGATACGTTCTGGGAACGTATGTGAGTGTTCTGGGAACACATTGGTATAATAATAGAATTAAAGATAAAAACCAACCTTAATGATTGTGCATTCATGCATATAGAATGGAAGATGGGTTGGTAGGAACGTTTATCATATTCTGGGAATATGAGGAGGGTACTCTGGGAGTACCAAATTATAACCTACTTGATGACACATTATAGATATGTGGCCAGTGTCTGGGACCTGGTTTTATACGTTCTGGGAACGTATGTTAGTGTTCTGGGAACACATTGATATGCAACCTACTTGATGACACATTATAGATATGTGGCCAGTGTCCGGGACCTGGTTTTTATGCGTTCTGGGAACGTATGCGTTCTGGGAACGTGATGCACACTCTGGGAGTGATGCTTATTATTCCAAGTATGGTTTGCTACACGTTCTGGGAACGTGGTGCACACTCTGGGAGTGATGCTATTTATCCAAGTATGGTTCGGCATTACGTTCTGAGAACGAATGTCGGTGTTCCAGGAACACAAGGATGTATTGGATGGATGTCCAAGATGGACTTTGTTAGAGGCCTCAGTTGTGGAAGGAAATCATGCATCATGCCACCTGCATTGAAAGAATTATGATTAACCGGGTGTGCTCATATGATTATGCATCATGGTTTGCTACATGTTGACTTGTGGATGTTAGATTTATTATCATTTGATTATGCGAATATGTATAGCTAACCCCCATGCCCTTATTAGGTGTTGATCGTGCATCTAGCTTGTACAAGAATCAGTAAGGGGAGATGTCCCTTAGGTGCATGCAGAATGTAGAGAGTGTGGGTTGGGAATCCGTTGTGTAGATATCGAGGATCCGACCAGAAGGATGTTTGGACACAGGACCAATGACCAGCTCTATAACATTTCAATTTTTAATAGAATTTATATGATACATATTTTGGAAAGAGGTATCATAAGAGGAATTCAGTTTCATAATAATACTTAATTGGTATTAATGGACTTGTTACACTTGATATATTTTGGGAGTATAATATGCTGATTTTACTATGTTTCCGCAAACTCTGATTTTACTAAGTCACCTTCATTATCAATCAAGTGTTTGTGAAAATAAATTTTTAAGGGAAGGGATAAACTCTTATTTTCAGATCTTTTTCCAACAACAACAAGTCCAAATAATCACAAACTTATTACTTTTCTTATAAAGTAAGATGATATACAAGGAGTGTTACATCATTTAGACTTCAAGATCTCTTAAAAATAAACACATGCATCACCAACCTTGATTTCAAACAAAGTTCATCTTAAAGTCCTTTACAATACAACATGAAATACACTTAAAACTCTCAAAAACTTAGACAACTACCTTAGATCTAAGCTTAACTTCCACTTCAAGATTTCTCTCTCTCCTCTTCTCCTAGGTTTTAGTTTCGGCCTCTTCTTCTTTTGGTTGGGAGGGTGATTTTCTTCTTAGTCTTTGAAGAAGGAAGTGATGGAGAAATGAAAATCAAACGTGAAAGGTGGAAGGACTTTGAATCTTCACTCTTCTTTCTCTTTTTCTCTCACGGCCTTACCCTCACTCTCTCTCTCTATATCTCAAGAGCTTTGTGTTGCTCTTGGGACTAAGTGTGTTGGTGGAAAGAAGAAATGAAGGAAGTGAATGGAAAATGAAGGAAAAGAGTGGAAATGAAATAAGGCTCATGGCTTATATAGGCAACTCATGTAATTCCCTTCTTGCCCTTAAATTCGGTCATGAGGTGTGTGTGTGTGGGAGGGGCAATTTTGGTAACTCTAAAATACCAACTTGGGGGCCAAGTTTCTATTTTCATTTCTTTTTATTATATTTCCCTTTAAGTTGGTCATTAAGTAATGGCTCTTATGCAATTTCATCCTAGGTAAATACTTACACATACATACCATACATACACGAAATACACATATGCACACATACATGCATCATCATATTCTTCCATTAATTTAATTCCCATGTAATCCTAAGCATACACACATGGCAAGTCCGTATATACATATACATGCATACACATAGAAAATAAATTTTCTTCTTATAAAACCATTCATGCATAAAAATCACAATTTCCTTAAAACACAAAAATATCAAATACATAATCATTCCTTAAAAATTCAACTTTAAAACTCATAGTATTTTCTCATGAAAATCATTTCTTTTAAAAATCATTCACCACTTAAAATCATAAAATAAGAAATTCCTTCAAGAAGACACTCTTTCAAAAACACTTTCTCAGAAATAAATCTTTTTATTACTTAAAACAATACGAGGAATTTGCGGGTTGTTACATTTCGTACCATGAACTGTAGTGCTCGTCAGAAGGTGACTTTTGCTACGTATGTTCTGGTTGACGAAGCCGAGGATTGGTGGAACTATTCGGTTCAACTTTTGGCTGCAGAAGGAAGAGAAGTGACTTGGAATATCTTCGAAAGGTACTTCCCTGAAGATGTAATGAGGAAGAAGGAGATTGAGTTTCTTCAGCTACAGCTAGGGGATATGATGATTGGAGAATATGCTGCAAAGTTTGAAGAACTGAGCAAGTATTCTCCCTACTATCATTATAATCCTGATGAGCGTATGAAGTGCATCAAGTTTGAAAACGATTGAGACCTGAGCTAAAATCTGTTTTCGGATATCAAGATATTCAGAATTTTGCAACCTTGGTCAACAAGTGCAAAGTTTATGAAGCGGATAGAAAGGTTGAAGAAGAGCACCTGCAGACGAAGAGGAATCTGAAGAATCAGCAAGGAGTACGTCCCTGGCGTCATAAAGGACGAAACAACCAGGATAGAAAGAATCCTTACCCTGTTGGAAAAGGAAAAGCTGATACTGCAAGCAAAGGTGCAAGTCCACCACAATGCATCAAGTGCAAGAGGTATCATCGTGGACAATGCTAGAGTGAGAAGCCACCTACCTGTTTTGAGTGTGGAAAGCAAGGCCACATCTCTCGCTATTGTCCTGAAGCAATTAAGAAGGCAAGTCAAGGCGAAGCTGGAGGCAAGCAGATGGAACAAGCTAAGGTCTATACCATGTCTGGTGCTGAAGTGGATCAATTTGAAGAGCTTGTTCAAGGTAACTATTTTCTAAATGGTATGCCTTGTAAGATTTTGTTTGACTATGGTGCAACGCATTTTTTTGTTTCATACAAGTGTGTTAATCGTCTAAAGCTTATAGTTTCAGATATGCCTATAATTTGAAAGTGTCAACCCCGACTAACTCTCCAGTTATCTCTTCGAGAGTTTGTCTAAATTGTCAAGTTACGGTATTAGACCGAACGAATCTAGTTAATTTGATTTGTTTGCCTCTATCGCAATTGGATGTGATACTGGGAATGGACTGGATGTCCGCTAACCATGTAACCATCGATTGCCATAGAAAATCCCTAATCTTTCAAGACTCAGAATACTTGTTAAGTCAACCAGAAGGTTATCTATATTTTCTTTCTGATGTTGTTGATGAGGAAGTAAAGATAGATAACATCCTAGTCGTTTGTGAGTTTTCGGAAGTGTTTCCTAAAGAGGTGCCCGGATTGCCACCAAAGCAGGAAGTGGAGTTTAGCATCAAATTGGTTTCTGGAGCTGGTCCCATTTCGATTGCACCTTATCGTAATCAACACCTCAAAGGGGTCAAGAACAGAGAAAACCCTCAACCAAGAAGAGCGTCAACCCAGAAAAAGAAAACCAAAAGACACCCCAAAACCAAAATCCTAAAAAACAAAAGTGAAACAAAAAAGAAGAAAGAGACAGTGAAGCAGAAAAGAAGAAGGGTCAAGAATGCAGTACTTGCTACGAAATTGGACACGGATGAACTAGTTTTGTTAGTGAGGCACGAGGAAGCTGCAGCAAAAAGTGCAACAGTAGAGAAGAGAGTATTTGATAAATGAAGGAGAGGATGAGGGTAGAATGAGAAAGTAGAGAGAGAACTAGTAGAAGGAAACTGAAACGGTTATAAGATTTGAAGGTGGAGGAAAAGAGAAAAAAGGTGGAATGGAAGAGTTTAAATAAGGAAACTTTCCCTCTATTTTCAAACAAATGGGGCTGGCCTAAAAACTCAACCCAACAGAAACACCAACCAAAAGCAGAGACGTATCAAAAACCTAACAGGCTGGCACACCTCGAGCGGTGTGTAACATCCCAAATTTTATTAATAGTTAAATAATAATAAGAAATTAAAAATAAAATATTGACAACTCAAAATGTGAATTCCACCGTTGGATATGAAGATAAGGATTTTACGAATCTTGCTTTCAAATTTGAGCAAGATCCGACGGTTAACGAAGAAGTTATGGAAGTTTGAAGGGGAAAGAAAATGAATATATGAGAACTGGGCAAAAGACTAGAGTCTTTCAAGAAAAACTCGAGTATTTTGGATAAAAAGGTTAGAGTCTTTCCAAAAAGACTCGAGTCTTTTCATCAGATCAGCGAAAAAAAACTCGAAAACGACCCATTTTCCTCATAATTTCCTTTTCCCCATGCTCGAATCTCTTTCCTTCTCATACCCTAATATCTTTCAATCAACAAATCAACACAACAATCAACCAATTATCATCATATATCAACTCTCCATCAAATCCCCACCAATTTCCACCCCAATAACATCAATTCCTCTTCAAATCCTCCAAAAAACCCCAATTCCACCAAAACCCTAACTTCCCAAATTTGATGTGATCTTGTCCTAGGATTAAGAAAGAAGACTTACGGGAGGTTAAGGAGTAAGGAATTGATAACTTAGGGACTTAAAGCAAAGGCTAGAAGGTGGTGCTATCAAATTTCCCTTTTGTTGCATAATTTCAAAGAAGGTAAAGAGGGGGTACTTTGGTTTAAATTAGAGTAAGGATTTGATGATAATAGTATGTGTATAATTAGGTGCATATAAATGAATTGATAAATTGTAGGATTGTTTGATAAATGTCATGATGTATTGCCTTAAATTGTACTCTTTATATGCATAGGTTATATGTTTTATGTCTTGATCTAGTTGTTAGCTAGTTGAATCAATATCATTGATATTTAAATGATTGAATTATGCATTGACTAATGTTTAGTAACCTAGGACACTTAATTACTAATAGTTATGCATAAATCAGGATAAAGCCCTTCTTAATGGAATTGGACCTAAACTAATGAAATTTTATAAAGTATAAGAGGTCTCAATTCAATTAAGAAGAGCCTATGAACTTACATCATGCATGAAGTAAAGGTGGACGTTAGGAGTAGGGAAAAACATACGTTTCTATTCGTGAGTGCAAAAGTAACTAGATTGTGTTATTGAAACGATCACTGAGAATCGTTATGGAAAACTTTGATCTTACAAAGTGTCGGGTTGCACCCCATGTCGGGGATTGGTTTTATGCAAACCATAACGATTCTGTCATTTACTTTGGCTTCTTTTGGCCAGTCGAGGGTGATTCCTGCTATAGCCAATTTGGACAAATTAAACTAAATTGTATGAAGAACGATTCTTGAAGTACTATGCAAGCAAAGGTTGAGGAATACTTACTTTTGGTCGTTTTTTCCCCAGAGTGGAGGGTGATGTGAGGAAAATGCTAAAGTGTGATGTCAAGAAAAGAAATGAAAAGTGAAAGACAAAGAAAAGGAGAAAAGAGCATGCATATGCATTATGTGGTTTAATCTATTGAATCCATTGAAAAGAATAAAGGAAAGGAAACGAAATGAAATGAAAACATATATGATTTGGGTCCAATATATGATGTTTTGAGTATGATTTAGACTCCCTTTTACTATATATTTGGCTTGTTTCTCTTGTAAATTTAGGATTTTTAGTATATTTCTTAGGAAGTTAGGTAATTTAGAATCCTTTGAACGTTTTGATCCGTTTTGGGTTTGTTTCAGGTACTTTCGGAGCTTAAATGAAGAAAATAAATATGGAGCATGAAAGAGGATGAAAAGACCTTGAAAATGGCGCAAGAACGGAGCGAAACGGAGCCGGAGCAGCTGACGCACGCCCAAGCGCACAGACCCGCATGCCCAGGCATACGCACCACGAGAATTGCACCATTTTACAGACATGGCACGCCCAGGCGTGAGGCCCTGGGCGCTCAGGCGCGGAAAATGCGAGAAAGTGACACTGTTCGCTATTTTGATCTTAACTTGAGCGACGTTAATCCAAATGAGGCGATCTAGGTATCATTTTAAAGCAAAGGAAAAGATCTACAGCTTTCCTTGAAATAGCCTTGCTCAAATTCGTCCATCTTTGGGGTTAAAATCAGTGCCGAATTTTCTATCAAACACAAATACAGGATTCTAGAAGGATTTTAATGATAAATTCTATTTGTAAATAAAATTCTTAAATATTAGTTTATTCTAATAGGATCTTATCATATTCAGATTTAGGATTAGTTTTATTCAGATAAAAATCTTATCACATTAGATTGAAAATTAGGTTAGTTTTTATCTATATAATAAGAGGATATGAAACTAGGTGAGGCAGCTTTTAGAGAGGGAGATTACATAATTTTAGAGAGTTTTAGAAGAGGAGAAGATCAAGGATTGGAAGATCCAAAGCTTTTCCATGGTAATCATGTATTCTTCTATTGCTTTTGTTCTTATTTTCTCAATGTGTAACTAAAACCCTCGTGTTAGGAATTGGTGAATTTGTATGGATTAGTTTATTGATTTCATGAATTGATGGTTTTCCGTTTCTAAATCAAGTGTTTGATTGTATTTTCACTGTCATGCATAGAAGTAGCTAATCTATGTTTTGGATCTCTAATTCTTCAATTGGGAGATTAGGAATTAGAATAGGCCTTCAATCAAACAATATAATTATTCAACTTGTAGGGATACTTTTGGGTAGTTATATAACTTGTTATAAATTTCACTGTTCTTAATAATGGTTATTCAATGGTTTAAATTACTTAAGGGATTAAGTGTTATCAAATTGAATAATAAACAGTAATTGTATAAGAGGAATCTAGTAATTGCTACCTTAGGAATTCGTTCTTGATTTAGGGGAAAATAGAGATTCATGATAAATAAACAATGCCTACAATGAAACCATGTTCCTAACATCTTTCTCAAATTGCTCACAACTTCCATTTAATTTCTGTTTTTAATTTATTTTCTGTTTTTAATTTATTTCAAATCAATCTTAATTAATTAGTTAGAAACCAATAGATTTCGCTTTTAACTACTCTTTGGTGAGAATTAATTGAACAATTTGCAATCCCTGAGGGACGATATCTGGTATTATTGACTATATTACTTGTCGATCCGGTATACTTGCCGGTAGTCCAACAAGTTTTTGGCACCGCTGTCGGGGATTGAAATTCGTTTCAATTAGTTTTCGGTACTTAGTAGTATTTTAGGTGAAATTTATTTTTTTTAGTTAGTTTCTTGTCTCAACAGGAGCTGCGTAATTTTTCTTTTATTTTCTTTTTGTGCAGGAATTTTTGTTAATTTAAGTGCAAAGAGGAAAAAAATTCAGTACTAGAAAAGGGGAAAGAACAACTTTGAAGATGGCTGGAGGAGGAGGATCTCACGGATCCTCTCCGCCTCCTCCTCCCAGGAAGACCTTGGTGGAATATGCAACTGTGGACCCGGACTTCCTTGCTTCCAGCATAGTCCAGCCAGCCATCACTGCAACTGCATTCACGATCGATCGACAGTACATACATCTCATCATGCAGGATCAGTTCAGTGGTGCGCCACATCAAGACCCAGGGACCATATCGCCAACATCCTGGGCATGCTCGAATTCTTCAAGATCGAGGGTGCCACGAAGGAGGCCATCAGAATAAGGATGTTCCCTCTCTCATTGAGGGGCGAGGTGCTAACGTGGGTGAACAATCAAGCACCAGGGAGTCTTTCCAGTTGGAAAATACTTGTCTCCAAATTCATGGATAAGTTTCTTACAATTGGGATGCAAGCAAAGTTGAGGCAAGGTGTTCACTCATTCATGCAAGCGGACAACGAGCCGTTGCATGAAGCTTGGCAGCGTTGCAACCGGCTACTGAGGAAGTTCCCAACATATATGCAAGACTGGCAGCAGATTCAAACGTTCTATAATGGGCTCAATCAATTCAGTCAAAGTATGATTGATGAAGCAGCTGATGGATCGCTGATGAAGAAGACTGTTGAAGAGGCCAAGGAAGTTATTGCAAACATGGCATTCAGCAGCAGCCAAGGACTAGGACCTAGGTGGAGCAAAGAGTCTTGAAGAGTTATGATTTGGACTCTAGTCAAGCCCAGATCTTAATCGAGCAGAACAAGCAAAGGCAGCAGCATATTGCTGCATTGACGAAGCATATGAGCCAGATCACTATGTCATCTGCATCGAGCACTCTAAAGTGCGACTTTTGTGGGGAGGTCACCGGAATGGTGATTGTGCTTTTGAAGTCAGTAAGGGTCCAGCCACCATTGAAGAGCAAGCCAAGTTTGTGGGTGGTGGAGTACCTAAAAATAACATGTACTCCAATATCCACAATCCGGGGCAAATCAGTCAGTCTCACACCTCATGGTCCAACTCAGCACCCAATCCATCGCCGCCACAAAAGCAGGGCTGAGAGAAGGAACTTGAAGCAATGGCTACCACAACTAATATTTTCATGGCAGAAGCCAGGGCGAATTTCGCCAATTAGGAAGTCAGCATTCGCAACTTGGAGGTGCAAGTGGCTCAAATAAACAATCGGATATCAGAGATCACAACCAACACCAAGGAGAGATGCATGGCGGTCACCCTTCAAAGTGGCAAGTCGTATGAGGAGCCATAGAAGAAAGGTGATGCAAATGAGCCTGAGAAGAAGGATGAGGGGCCAAAGCAACCAAGTGGAGGAGGCTCAACCGCAATGCAATAGACCCAGGATCCACCTGCGGATCAAGAGAAAGAGAAAGGCACACCCAAACCAGCACCACTACCTCTGAGGATTCCTTATCCTCAGAGGTTGAAGAAAGAGGAAGACCAAAAGCAATTCAGCAAATTTTTGGAGATGCTGCGGAAGGTGCAGATCAACATCCCGTTTGCAGAGGCACTCTCATAAATGCCTCTGTATGCAAGATTCATGAAGGAGTTGCTGACAAAGAAGAAGCGGATGCTCACTGATGAGACATTCCCGATAGTAGAGAAGTGCAGCAGCATCATCAAATCCAACCATCCACCAAAGATGAAGGATCCAGGTAGCTTCACCATTTCAGTTAGCATAGGCAAGGAGTACTCAGGTAAGGCTTTCTGTGACTTAGGAGCTAGTGTTAATATTTTGCCTTTGTCTGTGTGTGAAGCATTAAACATAGGCGAGGTTAAGCCTACCCCGGCATTACTTCAGTTAGCTGATAGAACCACCCTCCGCCCATATGGAGTGGTGGAAGATATTCTGGTAAAGGTGAAAGATTTTATCTTGCCCTTAGATTTCATGGTCTTAGATATAGAAGAGGATGAAAATATTCCTCTAATTTTTGGAAGGCCATTCTTGGCCATAGCAGGGGCAGTGATTGATGTGCCTAGGGGAGAGGTAATTCTTCGAGTGAATGGTGAGCAAACTACAATTTGTTGGAAGTCAAGCTAGTTGGAAGACATGCTTCAAATTCTCTATGGACTTCAAGCTTAATTCAAGATAGTGTTTTGATGATAACAAGCCAACTCAAGTTCAAGCTCACAAGTGCAAGTGTCATTCAAGATTGAAGACTCAAGCAAGGCATAGATTATTAGAAACCTTCTCCTTAGATCAATTGTAAGGTAATGAAGTTTTTATTTCTTTACGAGTTACAAAAGCCAATAAGATTTTCATTTTAGGAGAGAAGAAGAAAAACGTGTTTTTGCATGAAAAAGTGTTTTCTGCATTTAACCTTAGTGAAAATAATTGATGTTACAAAACTCTATATATTTGTATGTTTGCAAGAGAGAGTAATCGATTATCTTCTCAAGTAATCGATTAACTTTGTTGCATCATAGAAAAATCAGAGAGGTTGTAATCGATTAATTGAATTTTGTTAATCAGTTACTTTCTTATGGAAGTAATCGATTACATAGGTCAAGTAATCGATTATAATTGTTGCATCATATATTTTCAGAGGCTTAGTAATCTATTACAAGCTCTGTAGTAATCGATTACATGATGTTGCATCATATGCATATCAAAGGCTCAGTAATCAATTAACTTACTAGTGTAATCGATTATAATGAGTTGCATCATACATTGAACAAGAGTGGTGTAATCGATTAACTATTCTTGGTATAATCGATTACATGGTTTTCAAATGAATTTAAGAATTTCTATTTTTGAAGGAATAATCGATTACCTTCAGAAAGTAATCGATTACTTCATGTTTTATTGAAAAACGTGTCAGAATCATTTTGATTATTTCCTGATTTGTTTTTATATAAAAGATTCTGATTTATTTTATAAAAATTCGAAAATGTTTTCTAAATTTGAATTATTTCCTTTTTGGTTTTAAGAATCAAATCTTTACTTTATTTCGTAAATCATTTTGATTTAGTTTTGATTTTAAAACTTATTTCAAATCTTATTTTATTTTATTTTGATTTTGTTTTACTTATTCAAAATCATTTTTGATTCTAAAAGGTTTTCTTTTTAAAATAAAAATCACTCCAACATTGAGGCTATTCATTCATTCATTCATTCATTCGATCAGATCATTCATTCATTCCTTCAGCATGTTTCTCTCATCTTCTTCTTCAAAAGTCTTCTGCTTTTCACGTTCATATTTTTGAAGAACAAAAATCCTTTTTGGCTGAGTGACTTCTAGAGAAACAACTACTTCATTATCATAGTACTTGATTGTTGTATCTGTGTTGTTGAAGAACACATCAAACTATTGTAATCACTCTCATTGTATCTGTTCTAAACCTTAGTGGATAGGGAGAGAATCCCTTAGTGGACGTTTGATACGTCGTAGGGCGAGGAACCCTGCTGTGTGATTGAGGCCCCTAGCGAACGGAGGTTCCTAGTAGTGTGCGGGGTGCTCTTGGTTGTAATAGGGTGCCGCTCTATTGCTTGGTATAAGAACTCTCAGGCGGGTCGCTTGGGGACTGGACTAGGCCTTTCGACGGGAAGGCTGAACCAGTATAAAATTCACTGGTGCAAGCTTTTCTATCCCTATCTCTTTTAATTTCCGCATATTTCAATTTTTACGTTTCCGCGCTACTCGTTTATTATTATCTATCGTTTTCGCGATCCGTTTCAAACGCTTAATCTCTCCATCTAAAATCAATTTTTTAATTTGTAACGGTTTTTACAATACATTAATAAAACTCGATTCACCCCCCCCCCCTCTCGAGATTTTTACAACATTGAGGCTATTAACCGACCTCCCATGTTTGATGGGGTAGGGTACGCGTATTGGAAAGCTCGTATGAAAACTTTTATTCAAGGAGTAGGATTAAAAGTTTGGTATGCAGTCATAAATGGTCCCTATGTTCCTACCTATGTGGTTAATGGTAACACCGTCGAAAAGCCTATGGCTGAGTGGACGGAGGAGGAGGAACGTAGAGTCCAGTACGATCTGAAAGCGAAAAATATTATAACATCTGCTTTGAGCCATGATGAGTTTTTCAGGATATCAACATGCGAGACAGCACAACAGATGTGGGATACGCTGGAAGTCACGCATGAAGGTACGACTGAAGTAAAGAGATCGAGAATCAACACGCTGACTGGTGAATATGAATTATTCAGAATGAAAGATGGAGAATCGATTCAAGAGATCCAAAAACGCTTCACAATGATTGTAAATCAACTGACGACATTGGGGAAGAAATTCACCAATGAGGATCTCATCAACAAAGTCCTAAGGTGCTTGGGAATAGAATGGCAACCCAAAGTGACGGCGATTGCTGAATCAAGAAATCTTTCAACTATGACGCTGGCAACTCTCATTGGGAAGTTACAAGAACACGAAAGTGAATTAAAAAGATTGGCCCAACAATAAGAAGAAAACAAGAAGGTCAAAAGTCTGGCATTCAAGGCTGAAGCACCAGCAACAGAAAGTGACTCGAACAAAGAATTATTAAATGATGAACATATGGGTCTATTGGTCAAAAAGTTCGGGAAATTTCTGAGGAAGAAGAATTTCAACAGAAGAGACAACAAGAAGAGTGGAAGCTCAACTATTACATGTCATGAGTGTGGCAAGCCTGGTCACATCAGAGCAGATTGCTACCAACTGAAAAAGAAAGAGAATTCAGAAAAAGGCTCTTCGAATTCAAAGAAGGGGAAGCAAGCATACTTGGCATGGCTGGACAATGAATGAAGTTCGGATGAAGATTCAGACGAACAAGAGGAGACCGCCAACATTTGCTTAATGGCTCACGGAGATGATGTAACCACTGAACTAAATTTTTCTTATGATGAATTACAAGAGGCATTTGAAGAATTGCATGAGGAATCGATGAGGTTATCCTTATTGTTTTCTCTAGAAAAGAAAAATTCAGCTTCTCTTTTAGAAAATAATAAAAACCTTATTAAAGAAAATGAATTTTTGAAAATCAAAATAAGGAGCTGAATTTGACTTTGAAAAATTCTTCAAACACCTTGAGTAATGACATTAAATTTAAAGCTAGTTTTTCTTCTTGTAAATTCTGCAAGGACTTGGTTAAAGAAGTTGAGGATCTAAAAGAAACCCTTGCTAAATTTACAAAAGGTAGAAATACTTTAAATTTGATGCTAGGGAGACAAAAATGTTTCTTCAATAGAGCGGGATTAGGATATCAACCCGGTAGGCATCAAAAGAAATTAAGTACCATTTTTGTCCCTGCTAGTAATCATAAGAAACCTTTAATTATTTGTCATATTTGTGGTAAGAAGGGTCATGGTGCACATGAATGCATACACCGAAAAGTGAAGTTCGTTAAACCGAACAATGAAACTAGAAGGTGGCATGATTTAAACTATGGCTATACTAATGCTCAAGGACCCAAAAAGATATGGGTACCTAAAAAGAAACCTTGAACTCTTTGCTTGTAGGTTACTCCGGAAGAAAGGAAGTCGTGGTGGTACTTGGACAGCGGATGCTCAAAACATATGACTGGAGATAAATCTAAATTTTCGCATCTCGTGCCAAAGGACCAAGGACATGTGACTTTCGGAGATAACAATCAAGGAAAGATTCTCGGAGTCGGAAAAATTGGTACACCTCTTAACCCTTGTATTGAAAATGTCTTACATGTTGAGGGTGAGGAAACCGCAATTGGTGGTTGAAACAACTAAGGAACCCTAGGAGAACACCTAGAAGGGGGGGTTGAATAGGTGTAAAAGAAACCTTGAAAGATTTTCGAATGAAATGAATCGAAACAATTAAAACGAATGATTTTTGCAAATTCTACAGCATTTAATCGATTAACAAAATCCTTTAATCGATTAACCTGCATTTTAATCGATTAAGATCAGAAAACACAAAAAGCCTTAATCGATTAATAATCGATTATGACAGTTAAAAACTGAAAAATCACTTTTCAATCGAATACGAAAATCAATCAATCAACACGTA
The DNA here is from genome assembly GCA_037953625.1 of Crotalaria pallida. Lineage (NCBI taxonomy): Eukaryota > Viridiplantae > Streptophyta > Magnoliopsida > Fabales > Fabaceae > Crotalaria > Crotalaria pallida. Next base: position 87,193,885 of record CM075649.1, read on the forward strand.
AGATCAGAGATTCAGCGGAAACAATTAACACCTATATTCTTATTGATTACCTAGGTTATGAAAATGATTTTCCCCAACTTAATTTGAACAATTAAGATTCAATTCAATCAATTATGAAAATCAATCTTTCTCTAGGTTTTCAACCAAGAACACAATGAATAACAAGAATGTAAAGAGTAAGGGTTTAGAGATACGGCACAGTGATTTATCCTGGTTCACTTTCATCCACTTGAAAGCTACATCCAGTCCCCTCTTCAACCAAGAGAGATTCTTCACTATGAGGAATTAGAGTTCTCAAATTACAAGTAAATACCTCTCAAGACTCCCTTCTTGATAGCCTACAAAGGATACACCACACCCTTGCCTTGTAATCCTATTGATCTTCTCTCTAATCTAACCTCTACCCCTTGTTGATAATCCACACAACAAGTCTTCACGTTGCTCGTTGATACCTCACAACAAGACTTCACTTTGCTTGATTCACAACTAAGAATTCTTCTTCACTTTGAATGAACTTTGCTTGATGATAATCGACACACCAAGTCTTCTTGTTTGTTGTAGATGGCTTGCCTCTTGCAAAGATTACAACACAATAGAAAACAAAATGACACTCCTATGAATCTCTTCCAATAGTTATGACAATATCAATATGAAAGATTCAAAGATTTTTGATCAAAGAATGTGAAAATAGAAAGCTTTGATCTATGAAATTGAGAGAGAATAGAGTGGCTTGATTCTTTGTAAAATTGATGTAAAAATGATTCTAGATAATCACAATAATTGGGAAAAGGTTTATGTAGAATCTCCAAAAGTTATGAGACTTGAAAACTGATTTTGAGAAGTGAAAAACGTATTTTAAAAATCAGATCTGCAGTGTTTAATCGATTAGATATATGCATAATCGATTAGTAATCGATTAGACTTTATTTTAATCGATTAAACCCTGTTAAAATCAATTAAAAACTTGTTTTCTCAAAACTAAACCTTTCCTTTCAAACCTTTAAGCCACCTATTGATTTTAGGTTAAGTGAAAACTCAAATTATGATTTAATCATGACCTTTGATAGAGATTCACTACCCTCTATAGGACTCTACCCAAACTCATCAAATAAAAAGACTTAATCTAGAGAGGCAAAAGATATTACAATTATACTCAAACTAGATCTTCATAAGTCTTCATGAGCTTGTTCTCTCTTCTTCCTTTGATGTTTGTTGTTGCTTGTTAAGCTTGAACTTGATCAACACCTTTGTAGCTTGTTCAAAACCTTTTGTCATTATCAAAACATTCTCAATGGAACTTACAGAGGGCCTAAAACACAATCTGTTAAGTATTAGTCAATTGTGTGATAAGGGCAATAGGGTTATTTTTTATTCTGGTAGATGTATTTTCGAGGGTAAAATTGATAATCTTATTAAGCTAATTGCTCGCAGGATAAACAATGTTTATGTTATTGATTTTAATTCAATACCCTCAAATGATGCGAAATGTTTATTATCTAAAGAGGATGAATCGTGGCTATGGCATCGTAGAATAGGTCACATCCACATGGCTCATTTAAATAAAATTTCTTTTAAAAACTTAGTAGTTGGTCTGCCAAAGCAAAATTTTTCTATTTCTGAAAAATGTGATCCTTGTTCAAAATCAAAACTCACAAGGGCATCTTTTCCTTCTAAAAACCTTGTTTCATCTCAAAGGCCCTTGGAACTTTTACATATGGATCTTTTTGGACCGTGTCAAACAAAAAGCTTTGGTGGCAACTATTATTGTTTAGTTGTGGTGGATGACTATTCTAGGTATACATGGATGATTTTTATTACTCATAAAAATGACGCATTTCATGAATTTAAAAAGCTAGCCAAGATTATTCAAAACCAATTGCATTTGAGCATTGCATCCATTAAAACTGATCATGGTAGAGAATTTGAAAATCATCTTTTTGAAAAAATTTGCGAAAAACATGGAATTAAGCATTATTTTTCAGCTCCAAGAACTCCTGAGCAAAACGGAGTTGTGGAGAGGAAAAATAGTTCATTAAAAGAGCTTTCTAGAACAATGCTAAATGACATGAATTTTCCTGCATATTTTTGGGCCAATGCAGTGAGTACAGCTTGTTATGTTATGAACCGTGTTTTAATAAGGCCTATTTTAAAGAAAACCCCCTATGAGCTGTACAAGGGGAGAAAACCGAATATTTCCCATTTTCGTGTTTTTGGATGTAAATGTTATGTGCATAATAATGGTAGAGATAATCTAGGAAGTTTTGAGGCTAGAGCTGATGAGGGCATATTCCTTGGATATTCTGTTTCGAGCAAAGCATATAGGATTTGCAATAAATCTCGTAATACTATTGAAGAATCTATTCATGTATCATTTGACGAATCCGATTCCAGAAAGTTGGGAAAGGTATCTGTTAATGACATTTCAGGTATTCTTGGTGATTTATTCATTGATGAGGATGAGGAGCCAAATGCTAAAGAAAAGGAGAATTCCGAAAGCAAGGAAAAATCAGTTGAATCAGTTGAGGAGAAAAATCAAGAACAATCCATGGAGCTCAACGCTGATTTGCCTAAGGAATGGAGAAATTCGAGGCATCATCCCATTGATCAAATCATAGGGGACATCTCAAAAGGTGTAAGTACTCGCAATTCTATTAGCAATCTATGTAACTACTTCGCATTTGTTTCTCAAGTAGAGCCAAACAATATTTCTAAGGCTATGCTTGATGAGCATTGGCTTTTGGCAATGCAAGAGGAATTAAACCAGTTCGAAAGAAATCGGGTGTGGGAACTTGTTCCTAGGCCTGAGTCTCATCCGATTATTGGAACTAAGTGGATTTATAAAAATAAACTCGATGAGGCTGGTTTAATTGTTCGAAACAAATCTAGGTTAGTTGCACAAGGTTACAACCAGGAAGAGGGGATAGATTATGAGGAAACATTTGCCCCTGTTGCTAGGTTGGAAGCCATTAGACTGCTGTTAGCTTTTGCATGCATTCTAGATTTTAAATTATATCAAATGGACGTAAAGAGTGCCTTTCTTAATGGTTTTATAAATGAAGAAGTTTTTGTGTGTCAACCTCCTGGCTTTGAAAATTATGAACACCCGGATTATGTTTATAAACTGAAAAAGGCTTTGTACGGACTCAAACAAGCTCCTAGAGCATGGTATGACCGTCTTAGCAAATTTTTATTAGAAAATAATTTTGAAAGAGGGAAGGTTGATAACACACTTTTTATTAAAAAGAAAGGAAAGGACATTCTTTTAGTTCAAATTTATGTTGATGATATTATTTTCGGTGCTACTAATGAAACCCTTTGCAAGGATTTTTCGAGTATGATGCAGGAAGAGTTCGAAATGTCTATGATGGACGAGCTGAACTTTTTCTTGGGATTGCAAATAAAGCAAGCAAAGGATGGGATTTTCATTAGCCAAACAAAGTACTGCAAGGAGCTATTGAAGCGATTTGGCATGGATAAGGCCAAGGCAGTAGCAACACCTATAAGCACTTCTTGCTATTTGGACAAAGATGAAGGAGGTAAATCCGTAGAAATCACTAAATATCGAGGTATAATCGGATCCCTTCTCTATATAACGGCAAGTAGGCTGGATATAATATTTAGTGTGTGTCTTTGTGCCGTTTTCAGTCGAATCCAAAAGAAACGCACATGATTGCTTCCAAGCGTATAATGAAATATTTGTCTGGCACAACTGACATGGGTTTATGGTACCCCAAAGGTTCTTCATGTAATCTTGTTGGGTATTCTGATTCTGACTTTGCTGGCTGCAAAGTAGATATAAAAAGCACTAGCGGCACTTGTCATCTTCTTGGCAATTCATTGGTTTCATGGGCTAGCAAGAAACAGTCTAGTGTGGCCCTATCTACAGCTGAGGCTGAATATGTCGCCGCGGGTAGTTGTTGTGCGCAAATCTTATGGTTAAAACAGCAACTCCTAGACTTCGGTGTAAGTCTAGATCACATTCCCATAAAATGTGATAATACCAGTGCTATTAGTATTACCAAAAACCCAGTGCAACATTCTCGCACTAAGCATATAGAGATTCGACACCATTTTATTCGTGATCATATTCAAAAGGGTGATTGCATTATTGAGTATGTTGATACTTCGCGGCAGTTGGCTGATATCTTTACGAAACCGCTTCCAAAAGAAAATTTCTTTTTCATTCGTAGAGAAATTGGTTTAACTTCTGCCTCTCATCTCTTTTGAGTATGTGACTATGTTTATCTCTCTTGTTATTATTGATGCATCTTCTTAGTGTTTCAGGGGGAGATAGCACAGCTTTTTGATGATTACAAAAGGGGGAGAGATATTCTGATATTGTGATTGATTCATACAGGGGGAGAGATACTCTGAAAGATGCAAATATCGTTCGAAGTGATATATTTTATGCATCTATACAGGGGGAGATAATATGATTAATTATATTTCCTGTGATTATTGTTCTAAGGAAGGTTACTGTTATTATAGATATATGTTTTTTGCTTGTATAACACTTGTGATGCACATAATAAAGAGCATATCAGAATGGTTGTTTGTCATCATCAAAAAGGGGGAGTGTTGGAAGTCAAGCTAGTTGGAAGACATGCTTCAAACTCTCTATGAACTTCAAGCTTAATTCAAGATAGTGTTTTGATGATAACAAGCCAACTCAAGTTCAAGCTCACAAGTGCAAGTGTCATTCAAGATTGAAGACTCAAGCAAGGCATAGATTATTAGAAACCTTCTCCTTAGATCAATTGTAATGTAATGAAGTTTTTATTTCTTTACGAGTTACAAAAGCCAATAAGATTTTCATTTTAGGAGAGAAGAAGAAAAACGTGTTTTTGCATGAAAAAGTGTTTTCTGCATTTAACCTTAGTGAAAATAATTGATGTTACAAAACTCCGTATATTTCTATGTTTGCAAGAGAGAGTAATCGATTATCTTCTCAAGTAATCGATTAACTTTGTTGCATCATAGAAAAATCAGAGAGGTTGTAATCGATTAATTGAATTTTGTTAATCAGTTACTTTCTTATGGAAGTAATCGATTACATAGGTCAAGTAATCGATTATAATTGTTGCATCATATATTTTTCCGAGGCTTAGTAATCGATTACAAGCTAAAGAAGAGAAATGCAATCACACTCCATCAGGGGAAGTGTGAGTGTCCTCGGTAGAGAGAACAGCGGGAAGCTCCTCGTCATGTGTACCTAAAATGTTAACCACAAAGAGGTAAGTAATTTGAATTTAAATCAAAGAAAGCACTCAATAACAATAATAAGGTATAAAGAGAATACATTCACACACAAGTTAGCAATTACACCTTTACATCATAAAGTATAAACCCACATATAAATAATAATAAAATATTTCTAAACAATCATATGCGGATGCAATGGCAATGTAATGCAACGTCGCTCATTTAGATTTAATCCTTGAATCCAATGTTATATTGTTGGACTATCGGCAAGTATACCGAATCGACAAGTAATATAATCAATAATACCAGATATCGTCCCTCGGGGATTGCAAATTGTTCAATTAATTCTCACCAAAGAGTAGTTAAAAGCGAAATCTATTGGTTTCTAACTAACTAATTAAGATTAATTTGAAATAAATTAAAAACAAACTGTAACACCCCGATTTGGCAACTTGAACCACAATTAATTTAAATGAAATATAGTGAAAATTTGGGCCATTTTTTTTTTTTATAAAAACAAGTGTTACATAAACATGAGAACGTTTAGTTTCGAAACTCGGTTATAATTAAAAGCCCGTGTTCTCATGTTCATAAAAATCTTTCAAGTTCCAAACCGAGATGTCACAAGACACCGCAACTTGAAACTCGTTCACCAAAACATCATTTAAACATAATAGCCCATTTAACTTGGTTCAAAACATCAGTACTGAAAATAAACTTAATTCGGGGTACAGCATGATAGAGCTATGATACTAAGAACTTGAAGTGGGGTACATTACTCAGGGGGAATTACCTATTCTCTAATCATATATACCATAACTTGCCACCTAATACTGAGCCTTGGTAGATCCAGCTCTCACTCGTCCTCATCATCTGTCGGGAGGTCCTCGGGGCTCGGGCACCAATCCTCGTCGCTGAGACACTCCTCCGTGTCGGCCTCGGACCAAGTGTCGAGATCATCATCATCTGCCACCTCAATGGTCTCTTCCATGGAGTCGTCTGATGCTCTGTCTGCCTCCCTCTCACGGGCCAGGAACCTCTCCGTGATCTCTGCCCTCCTCCGCTTTATCTCTATGAAGAACATCACATAGGCGGACATAGTAATATTGTCTCCTCTCAACGGAGATGCTCCTATCTCCTGAATAAGCTGATATCTTGCAATATTGTCCATTTAAAGATTCGTACAAGTTTATGCAATACAAAGCAGAAATGCGAGAGAGTGAGCTACCCAAAACGGCAATGTCGACTATGTGGGATTACGATAGGTAAATATTAAGACAAGCAACAAATACTAAACAAATCAAAACAACAACATGATCATTATCATCATATAATTAAACATAAACACATATTCGATCTTTCATAATAACATTTTAAATACCTTTTCTTAAAACTTACACCATTCTTATTAATCCTTTCCTCAATCCTTCTTTCCAAACTCATCGAATGTTTCAGGGCTCTCATATCATGCCTGACTCATAAATCTTATTCATCACTTTACATTCTTACTGTACTTTTCTTTTTAATATCTTAATCCTTTAAGTTTTATCGTTCCGGTTAGCATCAATGATGTGGGGAATTCATCATTGCGCTCACACACACGTCTACATCTCCTCGGTCAACCACCCAACCTAGTCGGAAGCAAACAGGAGTACAGGACCTTTACCACGCGGGCACGACAGCTGTCTCAACAATTGGCTCCAAGCCAGGAGAACTGTAGAAATCTTGGGTACAGTCTCAAATCAGTTCAATTCATATCATTTCATATATTATCAAGGCTCACTGTAGAAAACTCGGGTACAGTGGCAAATCATAGATGCCCCGTTCCAGTCCCTCTCACTGCTCAAGATTTGCAATCTAGGGAGCGACAGTACTATTCTAGTCTCGAATGCAGAACTTACCACGGCTTTGGACCCAGTCCTTACCACGTTCGTATACCACATATGGAATTCGTTCTGCCTAGAAAGTACTCTAGACTTCTTGACGTTTCACCGTCATTGTCCTCCCCTAATGCAATCTCCACCTGAATATCCGCAGATACTCATGGTACCTTCCTCTCCACTACTTCGATATCACTCTCATACCTCACCGCATTCGTTAGTGTCTTTTAAAGTCTTTTAAAGTTTTAGAGTTTTAATTAACGGCTTAATCCTAATGGTCGGCTCATCCTTGGTGCATCCCTTCAACGAGTCCCGACCGCTAATCGCTTAATCCGTTCCCCAAAGAATCACCTATGCCAATCACTTAAATCATTCCAGCATCTTGAATCACATCTCTTTATCATAAATCTCATCAGTATTATTCTCATCAGCACTGTTTCTCAGCATCATCACCATCTTTCTCATTAATCTTAGCTTCATAGCATCATCCGTGTCCTTCCTCGTCAGTGTTGCTCAGCAGCATCGTCAGCATTCTTCCTCGTCAACTATTGCTCAGCAGCATCGTCCGCGTCCTTCTTCGTCAGCATGGCTCAGCAGCATCATCGGCATTCTCTTCGATTCCAACTCATGTTCCTTTTCCAATCATCATCTATTTCCTTCACATTTTCATTCACATCACAACTTGCCTCTCTTTTCCCAACCATTCTCATAATTCTTATCCGCCCTTCTTTTCCTTTTTATCTTAATTCATTACTCCCACAGTTTCGTTACTAACGTTCATGATTCAGGTATAATCAAACAATTTCCAACAATATCACAATTATCGAACAAGTAATTACATCATGTAGCTTACGAAGAAAATCAAACAGCTCATGCATAATCATAATATCATGTTACCTCAACAAAGACATATCAACAATTAAACCGATCTCAATCGTTCGTGTGGATAGCCAAGCAAACAAACAATTGCTATCCCACTACCTCGCTAAATGAGATCGGGGTCCAATCTTTGAGATGATTGGACGCCTTAATATGTTACCTAAATACCACGGCGTCTTAAGGGAAAGCCCCTCTCTCACCTCAATGACGAAACTTTCTAAAGCTCTCCAAGATTTCCCGGTCGTTAGCCTCGCCTCGTTTCCTTCGCGTCCGTTGCTCGAACTAAGACATTTTTCCCGTGCATTAGAAACGATTTCAATAAATTCATTAATTCGTTTATGAAAACACTTTGAAACAAATCCTTTTTGAAAACACATTGCCAATATCCAAAGCTTTTAAATTCAACTCAAATCCATAATTAAAAAAGTTTCGAGAAAACTTGAAATAATTCGAAAATACTTTCTTTATAAAAATAGACTCCATTTTATTCGTAAAAATTCAATTTAAAATATTCATGTTATAAAAATCGTTATCCTTAAACATCCAACAGAATACAAAAATTCAAAAGAGTAAAATCACATCAAACTGAGTTATTGAAATTCCATAACTTTGCAACATTATCAAACACTGATTAGAGGATGTCATTTAAAAATTCCAAAGCAGTTTAAATTGCTTGAACTATACTTTCAAATCAAACATCTCTTAATTCTTTTGAAATCCAAATATAGGTTTTTCACCAAAAATTTTAATAAACAAATTTCAAAAATAAATCTAATTCAAATCTAGATTTTCCAAAACACACTCTCTTAGAACAAAGCAACACATTAAATTTCCAAAACATTCACCACTCACATAATGCAAGACATTTTTAAACTCATTCAAAATTATTAATTAAATTATAATCTTAATACACTAACTCTTAATTAATTTTAACAAAACCGAATTACCTATGATCAACACTTCCGAATTACCAATAAATTCTAAACCTTGAAATCATAAAATTAACATCATGAAAATCTCTTTTTAAGTAACTCAATCAATTTATTTATTTTCATTCCTAAAAACCGAAAGGAAAAAGGAACTTAACACATCATTTTTATCAAATATATAATAGCATACACATAGAATATAGTCATTATCAAAAGTCATTTCATGGAGAAAATTTTCTAACCATCTAAACATGCATTGGCCGAATCATATAAGTAAAATCTTGCAAAGATATGATACACAATCAAAGACATAAATAATGAAATTACTCTATTTCTTTCAAGACTAAAACCGTGAGCATCAAAAGGAAAATTTAACAATTTTAATTTCATTTTCTTAACTTAAATCAAAACAACAATCAAAGCCACAAATCATTTCAAAGTTTCATTTTTATTTTCTTTTAAATTTAATTATTTCATGCATGCACTTCTATGTTCTTAGATCAAGCTAGTATTAGTATACATGCAACCTAAATGATGATCAAACACAATTTCCTATCCTCCTACCTCATGGCCGAATATCATCATGAATAAGACAAGAATTTTGGTTAACTTTTCAATATGCAAAAGGCACATAATCAAATCAAGGCATATAGATTTTCAAGGCAAATCTTTTAAAGCATCACACCACCTCATTCATTCACATCAACATGCATAAACCATTATCATCATAAGATTTCCCTTAAATATTTCCATTAAACTCAAACTCATAGCTTTTTCTTAAATAAAATTAAGATTATACTTTGGACTTCTAAAAAAATAACATGCATAAACTCAAAATCATTAAATCCATCCATAATAAATACATGTATCAACTTTTCATAAAATAAAAAGCATAAAATCCCATTTTATCACTCATGGCCGAATGGCCTTCACACAAACATGACATACACAAGATAAATCCTTAGATTAAATCATGTTCAATGTTAAAAATCATTTTAAAGTTTGTTACTCTACTTATTTCATTAAGACCGTGACAAGCATAGAAGAAAAACTTAATCTTTTCACTTGAAATTTAACATGCAAGCCTCAAGGTCCTAACTTTTTGATTATTAATCATGGATTATTACACATATATATAAAAATCAACCAAGATCATCATAAAATTAACATGCAAGGTCAAAGATCCCAACTTTATTCTCAAATAAGTCTAGATCATATAATTATTTATCAAATAATCATATAAATACACATAGATCACGATTTAAGCAAGAAAGATTAACATGCAAGACTAAAGATCTTCACTTTATTATTAATCAAGCTTAGATCATGAATTTATTGGTCAAATCCTTTCATAAAAACTTTATAAATCACGGTTTAAGCAAGAAAATCCAACATGCAAAGAAATTTATTTTAAGTCTTCACAAAAATTTCAATACTTTAGATCTTTAAGAGTTTGTTTAGAAATCATCAAGATCCATCAAGAAGACTATAACCGAAACATAAAGTCCATGATTTCACATATTACAAACCATTTTAAGTCTTAAAAGTCCATGGTCAAGTTTAAACAACACTTGCACTCATCTTTCACACCATAAAAATAAACATGCAAGGAGAAAGAAAAAGAAAAATTACAAAACCATAAGAAAAACCTAACTAACATGGTCTTCTTCTTGATCTTCAAATCACCTACCAAGAAGAAGTTGATCTATTAACTCCTAACACTCTTGATCTTCAAGGAAAGTCTATGATCAAGCTCTAAATCTCTTTCTTCTTCCTTCTTCCTCCCACGGCCACACTCTCTCTCTCTCTCTCACTCTCTTTTTCTTTCTAAGGGTTTGATGAGCCCTTAGAATGTGTTTGGGTGCAAATGAGGAAATGGAAATGGAGTGAATGAAAATGAACTAAGGCTATTGGTATTTATAGGCAACCGAATTAGTCCCTCTTTGCCCTTGGGTTTTTGGTTCGGTCCAAGCATAATGGGAGGGGTAATTTTTGGCTTTCTAAAAATTTGCATGAAAAGGGTTAAATCAAGGGGACATGGTGAGTAGATTAGGGCACTAGGTCTCATCATGCAAGATTGACTCTACCACCTCAAATCCTTTTTCTACCCATTTGATCTACTTGTTGGGTTCTAACTCATCCTATAATTTCCGTGTCCTAAAAATCAAAATCCTAAACCCATACATACACACACAAAACCGTAGCGCGCACACACACACATACACACACATCTTATATTTTTATTTTCTAATCACACTTATTTAAGACATTATAATCATTAATTCATACAATCATGCAAATATTTTCAAGAATTACATTCACACAATCACTCTCAAGTATAAGTTATCACACACATATCAACCAAACACATACCACATAGCACATTTATACCATGACAATAGATTTTATTTTCTACAAAAACACATTTTTCGTTATAAAGGAAATTTAAACCCTTTTAAGATAAAATAATTATCTACATAGAATACACATAATTAAAATCTCCAAATGATTTTTAAAATCAAGCCTTTCATACATAAAAAAAATTTCCAAAAGACAAATTCATTTGAAGCTTCTAGCCGCTTTCAAAAATCAATATTTCTTAAAATTCGTCCTCCACAAATTTAGAAAATAAATTTTTATAGATCAATCCAGAAAATTCCAAAAATTACATTTTTAAATTCTTCGTTTCAAGACGATCGTTTTCATATAAAGATCATAAAATTTCGAGTTACGGTCGAAAAGATACGAATTTTCAAAGTTAACAAATTCAAGAGAAAATTTATTCCAAATAGAAATCATCCTTTTATAAAATCACAAATCATCAAATCATTCCAAACTCAATAAAATCATTCATTTCTTATCCATAAAACACTTTGTTTATAAAATTCCATAAAAATCAACACTTTATTTATCACACACGTAAAATCCTCATCAGAAAATCCTTTTTAAAACAAAATCTCAAGGTTTCTTTTGACAAAATTCGTTTACGCACATATGGGAAAAATACGGGATGTTACACAAAAAATAAATTAAAAACAGAAATTAAATGGAAGTTGTGAGCAATTTGAGAAAGATGTTAGGAACATGGTTTCATTGTAGGCGTTGTTTATTTATCATGAATCTCTATTTTCCCTAAATCAAGAACAAATTCCTAAGGTAGCAATTACTAGATTCCTCTTATACTATTACTGTTTATTATTCAATTTGATAACACTTAATCCCTTAAGTAATTAAACCATTGGATAACCATTATTAAGAACAGTGAAATTTTAACAAGTTATATAATTACCCAAAAGTATCCCTACAAGTTGAATAATTATATTGTTTGATTGAAGGCCTATTCTAATTCCTAATCTCCCAATTGAAGAATTAGAGATCCAAAACATAGATTAGCTACTTCTATGCATGACAGTGAAAATACAATCAAACACTTGACTTAGAAACGGAAAAACATCAATTCATAAAATCAATAAAATAATCCATACAAATTCACCAATTCCTAACACGAGGGTTTTAGTTACACATTGAGAAAATAAGAACAAAAGCAATAGAAGAATACATGATTACCATGGAAAAGCTTTGGATCTTCCAATCCTTGATCTTCTCTTCTAAAACTCTCTAAAATTATGTAATCTCCCTCTCTAAAAGCTACCTCACCTAGTTTCTAATCCTCTTATTATATAGATAAAAAGTAACCAAATTTTCAATCTAATGTGATAAGATTTTTATCTGAATAAAACTAATCCTAAATCTGAATATGATAAGATCCTATTAGAATAAACTAATCTCTAAGAATTTTATTTACAAATAGAATTTATCATTAAAATCCTTCTAGAATCCCGTATTTGTGTCTGACAGCAACTTCGGCACTGATTTTGACCCCAAAAATGAACGAATTTGAGCAAGGCGATTTCTGGCAAAGTTGTCGATCTTTTCCTTAGCTTTAAAATAATACCTAGATCGCCTCATTTGGATTAGCGTAGCTCACGTTATGATCAAAACAACGAACATTGTCACTTTCTCGCATTTTGCGCGCCTGGGCGTGCCAGGTCTGTAAAATGGTGCAATTCTCGTGGTGCGTGCGCCTGGGTGTGCGGGTCTGTGCGCCTGGGCTTGCGTCACCTGCTCCGGCTCTGTTTCGCTCCGTTCTTGCGCCATTTTCAAGGTCTTTTCATCCTCTTTCGTGCTCCATATTTATTTTCTTCATTTAAGCTCCGAAAGTACCTGAAACAAACCCAAAACGGATCAAAACGTTGAAAGGATTCTAAATTACCTAACTTCCTAAAACCTATACAAAAAATCCTAAATTTACAAGAGAAACAAGTCAAATACATAGTAAAAGGGAGTCTAAATCATGCTCAAAACATCATATATTGGACTCAAATCACTCCCCCAAACTTAGTATTTTGCATGTTCCAGGAAAAATTAAAATAAAAACTCTAGAACACAAGACTACCTCCTAAATCAAAATGTACAAACCTAATCTAGGACCTCGACTCACACACTCAGGCACTTATTCTCACAAGCAATTCATATAATTGAAATTTGGTTAGAGAAACAAACCCCAAAAGAAATAAGGACTACTGAACACTCTCAACCTCACAGTGTATATCTCTCATGTGTATCAAGGGTTATATATATATACAATTCATTCAAGTTCATGCAATGACAATGTGTTACCATATGCTTGACCATAGACCTAAATCTCCACTGAAATTATTGAAAACATGCACAAATCAAAAGGTCTTTAATTGGGTTGTAATGAGGCCATGGCTAAAAGTGTCAGGTGGGATAGAAGAAAGAAGGGGTAAAACAAAGGCTAACTCGCAAAAATATTTACAAAAGCAAGTTTCTCTCAAAAACCAGGAATGAGCAATGAATACAATAAAGACTCACACTCACATCAGGAACATTTTATTCTTCCTTTCTTTTTCAATTTTTTCCTTCTATTCTCTTCCTTTACATTTATTATTTATTTTTTTTCTTTCTTTCACACGGAAGAGAAATAGAACTAATACACTTTTCACCAATTACTTTCACTTTTCTTGAGTCATTCTCTCAATTGCTCATTCAAAATTCTCAAGGTACTCACAAAAATAATACAATAGATGCAGGGTACCAAAGAAAAATCATAATATCTCATAAGGCTAAACATAGGCAACTAAGGGAATATATAATCAATCAAATCATCTGAAGGCCACAAAAACACATCCTAAGTGCCTTAATCATCTTAATCCATGCAATCAATTATCAATCTCAAAATGGTCACAGGTCAAGTTCTAGAACACAAAATCAAAGAGAACGCACTCATGAAAGAAATAGGGGTTTCAAATCAAAATAATTCAATAAATCATACCCCTTCAGTGTTTAGGCTCAAATAACTCACTAGGCTAAAGGTCAATTCACTAATCACAAATTCTCAAAAATTTTGTCAAAATAACCAGATCTCAAAAATATTTACAGCTCAATCAATTAATATCCAAAATCAATGAGTCTAATCCTAAACTAAGTATTTACACCTATCATCAGAAAAACAGTCCTAAGTTTAGAATAATTACATACTCATATCCAAGTACACAAACCAACACCAAAATTGGGAGAAAAATTCAGATCTGAAAAATTAATTTTTATTTTGTCCATTCCCCCAAACTTAGAGGTTGGCTTTTCCTCAAGCAAACTAATCTAAACTAACACTACAAAATAAAAATTAAAACTACCTAGAAAAACAGGACATTATTTTTGCGAAGTACCAGGTCCGGGGTGACATATTGGGAACTAATGGGAGCAAATGGGATAACACCCCCAAACTTGAATGTTAAACCCCCCTGCCACGCCTGGGCGTGAAGTGCACCACGCCTGGGCACGGCTGGACTTGTACCTCTTTTTTTTTAATAAAAATAAAAACAAAACTATCTAATAACTAATTACCTAAAAAAAATAAAACCTAAGGGAAATTACCTAACAATGGGTTGCCTCCCAACTAGCGCTTGTTTAACGTCATCACGAGCCTGACGGGACACCTCTTTTCAGAGGTTAGGGTGGTTGCCAAGATCCCTTCAAGAGTGGCACCTTGCTATTCAGCCTCTTCTCAACACTCACTCCATTGGAGTGCTGAATGCACATGAGAGGAGCGAAATTCTCAGCGGTGAATGGTGGTTTTTCAAAAATTTTAATTGTAGTTTGCTCACCATTCACTCGAAGAATTACCTCTCCCCTAGGCACATCAATCACTGCCCCTGCTATGGCCAAGAATGGCCTTCCAAAAATTAGAGGAATATTTTTATCCTCTTCTTTATCTAAGACCATGAAATCTAAGGGCAAGATAAAATCTTTCACCTTTACCAGAATATCTTCCACCACTCCATATGGGCGGAGGGTGGTTCTATCAGCTAACTGAAGTAATGCCGGGGTAGGCTTAACCTCGTCTATGTTTAATGCTTCACACACAGACAAAGGCATAATATTAACACTAGCTCCTAAGTCACAGAAAGCCTTACCTGAGTACTCCTTGCCTATGCTAACTGAAATGGTGAAGCTACCTGGATCCTTCAGCTTTGGTGGAAGGTTGGATTTGATGATGCTGCTGCACTTCTCTGCTATCGGGAATGTCTCATCAGTGAGCATCTGCTTCTTCTTTGTCAGCAACTCCTTCATGAATCTTGCATACAGAGGCATTTGTGAGAGTGCCTCTGCAAATGGGATGTTGATCTGCACCTTCCGTAGCATCTCCAAAAATTTGCTGAATTGCTTTTGGTCTTCCTCTTTCTTCAACCTCTGAGGATAAGGGATCCTCGGAGGTAGTGGTGTTGGTTTAGGTGTGCCTTTCTCTTTCTCTTGATCCGCAGGTGGATCCTGTGTCTGTTGCATTGCGGTTGAGCCTCCTCCACTTGGTTGCTTTGGCCCCTCATCCTTCTTCTCAGGCTCAGTTGCATCACCTTTCTTCTGTGGCTCCTCATACGACTTGCCACTTCGAAGGGTGACCGCTATGCATCTGTCCTTGGTGTTGGTTGTGATCTCTGATATCCAATTGTTTATTTGAGCCACTTTTACCTCCAAGTTGCAAATGTTGACTTCCTGATTGGCGAATTTCGCCCTGGCTTCTGCCATGAAAATATTAGTTGTGGTAGCCATTGCTTCAAGTTCCTTCTCCCAGCCCTGCTTTTGTGGCGGCGATGGATTGGGTGCTGAGTTGGACCATGAGGTGTGAGACTGACTGATTTGCCCCGAATTGTGGATATTGGAGTACATGTTATTTTTAGGTAATCCACCACCCACAAACTTGGCTTGCTCCTCAATCGTGGCTGGACCCTTACTGACTTCAAAAGCACAATCACCATTCCGGTGACCTCCCCACAAAAGTCGCACTTTAGAGTGCTCGATGCAGCTGACATAGTGATCTGGCTCATATGCTTCGTCAATTCAGCAATATGCTGCTGCCTTTGCTTGTTCTGCTCGATTAAGATCTGGGCTTGACTAGAGTCCAAATCATAACTCTTTAAGATGCTTTGCTCCACCTAGGTCCGTAGTCCTTGGCTGATGCTGAATGCCATGTTTGCAATAACTTCCTTGGCCTCTTCAACAGTCTTCTTCATCAGCGATCCATCAGCTGCTGCATCAATCATACTTTGACTGAATTGGTTGAGCCCATTATAGAACGTTTGAATCTGCTGCCAGTCTTGCATATATGTTGGGAACTTCCTCAGTAGCCGGTTGCAACGCTGCCAAGCTTCATGCAACGGCTCGTTGTCCGCTTGCATGAATGAGTGAACATCTTGCCTCCACTTTGCTTGCATCCCAGTTGGAAGAAACTTTGTAACACCCCGATTTGGCAACTTGAAAACACATTTCATTTCCTCAGAAAATTGCAGTAAAATATGGGCCAAATTTTTTTTTTTAAATACGTGGCAATGTTGAGTAGCATGAGTATGAGAACCATTAAGTTTTCAAAACTCTTTCGTAATTAAAAAAAATAGTGTTCTCTCACACATGCTAAGTTTCAAGTTCCAAACCGAAGTGTCACACGACACCGCACTTTGCAACTTGGTTCTTCTCAACTGAATTATCATGGCCCATTTCTTTTTCAAAAGAGAAATCAGTGGTGCCCAACTTAAATATAACACTCATTAAAATAAGTTCGGGGATTACATCAGGATACCACAACTGGCTAGCTAAGTGAATACAAGGAAATATAATACTTCGACGAAGGTAAAGAAACTACCAACAGGCTCACTAAGCTGAAGACGATGGATCCACGGGAGGTGCCTCGCTCGGGTCGATTTCAATCATGTCCGCATCTAGAAATTCCTCATCAATGTCCTCCTCTGGGTCTTCCTCGGGTTCACTTTCTTCCATGGCCTCGAATGCCTCGTCCGGGAGATCGTTCAAAGCTTCGTCCATTTCCTCCAGTTCTTCAGCTTCCGGGTCAATCCGTGCTGGCAAAGGCATCGGATGCCCACCATGATAGTCCGCCGGTCCACCGGTCTGTAGATCCGAAAGCACAAAGCGACAGGTACGTGTATCGGGTGCCGTTCCTCGAAGGGTATGGTTGGGGTCGAAAATGCGAACCTTCGTGACTCCACGCCACTCCCAACCTCGATAGTTCACTTCCCATCTACCTTCGTCTCGGATGTCGAACGTAAACTTAACCGGATCCATGAACTAAAGGTTGACAACACAGGGATAGATACATAGACACAGACAGAAGAATTTGAGAGAGTAAGTATTACCAGACATGTGATGCCAACAGTGTGGAATTACAGTAGGTAAAATATTAATGACACATAAGACAGCAAACAAACGATATATAAAACAATAACATACAAACACTTACTCTACTCAATTACTTTCCTTTCTCAATAACTCATGTCTATCCTCAGCACATTCCATAATCGCTTCTGCTGCGCAACTCTGATTCCATCACCACACAAGCTCGTTTACCTCCATGCTTTCACTCAAGGATGATTCTCAAACACACTTATATATATATGCATATATTTCTTTCTTTTCTTATTTAAGTTTTATGAATTCACATCCATCAATGATGAGGGGGTTTTAAGCATCATTGAGGAAAACGCTCTCAAGTTAGCACACACGTCTACATCTCCTCGGTCATCCATCCAACCTAGTCGAAAGCAAACAGGAGTACAGGACCTTTACCGTGCGGGCACGACAGCTGTCTCACAACAAATGGTCCCAGACCAGGAGGACTACAGCCTCAAATCAAATTATATCAACTCATAAATATTCATGGCACATACTGTCTCACAGTGGCAATCAAGATGCCCCACTCCAGTCCCTCTCACTGTTCTAGATTTGCAATCTAGGGGGCGACAGTACTAATTCTAGTTTGCAAAGCAGAACTCACCACGACATTGGACCTAGTCCCTACCACGTTCGTACGCCACATGTGGAATTCGTTCTGCCTAGAAAAGTACTCTAGACTTCTTGACGTTTCACCGTCATCGTCCTCCCCTAATGCAATCTCCACCTGAGTATCCGCAGATACCCATTGTATCTTGTAACGCCCCGCATTTTTCCCGTACGTGCGAGAACGAATCAAAACCTGAGATTCTATTTCGTAAGGAATTTTCAGAAAAATGTTTTTCATAAGAAAGAAATAAAGTATGATTTTCATGGATTTTTATAAACCAAATGTTTCTATAAATGAGAGGTGAATAATTTTTTTTGTTTGATTTATAAGAATTGAGTGGTGATTTTATTAAAAAGTGATTTTGTTTAAAATAAAGTTTTTGGATTTGCTAACTTTGAAAATTTATATCTTTTTAACTGTAACTCGGAATTTTATGATCTTTATATCAAAACGACCATCTTGAAACATAGATTTTAAAAATATAACTTTTGGAATTTTCTGGGTTGTTTTATAAAAAGTTATTTTCAGAACTAAGAAATACGAATTTTGGAAATTTCATCTTTAAGACAATGAATTTATTGATTTGGTTTGAAATTTTTATGTGGTATGTGCTTGATTTAATATATGTGTGTTTGATTGTGTGAAGGTGATTGTTAGAATCAATTGCTTTGTTATAGGAATAGACAATTATAAGTGAATATTAGTAAGAAATAAAATTTGAAATGCATGTATATGCTATGTGTATGGTACGGTTGTGTGCATGAGTATGTATGTGTATGTATGTGTGTATGTTATATGATGTATGTGTGTGCCGTGTGTTTTGAGTGGAAACATGATATACTAAAGTGTTAGGTGCATGATCAAATATGTGCATTATTCCATGATTTCATGCTGTGTGTTTATTATGATAACATGAAGAAAAATTATATGTGTATGTGTTCATGAGATTGTTCGGCCATTTAGAACCAAAGAACGAAGTAGGATGCAATTTTCTTATGCATTAAGAAACTAAGAATTTAAATAGAAATTAAGTAGAAAACTAGGGGTGTGACTCATGAGGCCTAGGAAGACATGTGTGTGTGCATGAGGGTGCCACGGTTGGTGTATGCATGTAGGTATGTGTGTGCTATATGTGTATACGTGTGTGTGTATGCATGTGTGTGCATAAACTCAAGATTCTAGGAACTTAGGGAGTAAGAAACCAAGCCAACTAAGTGGTAACCATAAGCTAACTAAATGGAAAACCCTAACTAGCTTTAAACCTAGATGACCCCTAAAGTCCTAGCCTATTCCATTTTGTCCCCTTGACTTTACTAACCTCCACCCATGAAAAATTGTGAGGACTAAACCGCCCTCCTTGGTTGCACATGGACCGAATTTTACAAGGCCAAAGTAGGAATTTGTGAACTTGCCTATAAATATTTTAAGCCATAGTTCATTACCTCTTCACCCATTTCATTTCTTCACTCCACCCTAAACACTACTATAAGAGACTCCACGAACTCTTAGAGAAAGAAAAGAAAAGAAGTAGAAAAGAGAGAGAAAGAGAAGAGGCCGAGACATAGGAAGGAGAAGGAGGGATATAGGAGCTTGATCAACCTTTCACCCTTGAAGATCTAAGTGCTAGGAGAATTAGAAGACCAAACTTCTTCATGGTAGGATTTGAAGATCAAGAAAGAAGAGTTGTAATAGTGTAGTTTTTCCTTTTGTTTGTAGATCTATTTCATTTTCTTCTTTGCATGTTCATTTTTATAAGTTTAAAGATGATTTTATGTGTTTTCATCTTTGATCATGGACTCTAAGGACTCGAATTAATTTGTAATATGTAATTTTGATGCTTGATGTTTCGGTTGGGATTTCTCTTTGATAGATCTAATGTTTTCTTAACTAAAATTTTAAAGATCTAAAGAAAAGAAAAACTAAGATTTTTATGAAAACTAAAATAGATCTCCTTGCATGTTTACCTTTCTTTCTCTAAACCGTGATTTGTGTGTGTGTATGGGATTATTGGATAAGAAAATCCATGATCTATGTTTGTTTATTTATAAATTGAAATTGTTTGCCTTAAACCATGATGCACGATGTGTTTTCATAAATATTTTATGAATGAAGAATATGATCTAAACTTAAATTATAAAAAGGTTTAAGTCCTTAAGTCTTGCATGTTGGTTTGTTGACGATTCTCGTGATGTAAGTGTGTGCATGTCATGATCCTTGTTTGATTTATGAAAAATTCAAGTTTCTAGCTTTACATGTTATTTTTCAAAAAGAAAAGATCACGTTTTTGTTTTATGCTTAATTCGGTTTTAAGGAAAATAATTAAAGAAGTAAGATCTAAAATGATTTCAAGCATGGTTTGATTAAATGTTTGATTAACAATGAAATCCATGTTTTTATCTTGTGAAAAATGTATGCCTGTAGTTATTTTTGTTTGATTTGTGAAAAAGCTAAGATCTTAAGTTTGCATGTTAATTTTTAATGAAAAATCATGTTTTCCTTTTGGTGTATGTGTTTCGGTTTTTAAGAAAATAATTAAAGTAACAAGTTTTGAAATGATTTTTCAAGTACAAGCATGATTTAAGCAAGTGTTTGATTGTGTGCATATTTTATTTTTAGGACCATTCGGCCATGTCCAGTAAATAATAAAATCTATGCTTTTTATTTTATAAAAAGTTCATGCATGTCTATTTCATGACTAGATCTAATAATTTTAAGAACATGCAAGTAATTTCATAAAGATAAAATTAAATCTTTATTTTGGTTGAAAAAGAATCATGAACTTGAATTTGTTTGTGTTATGTGAGGTGGTGTGTTGTTTTGAAAAATAGTTTTGAACTCCTACATGATTACTTTGACTTTTGGTGATTCATGAATGTTGGAAAATAAATGAAAGTCTTGTTGGTGCATCATGATGACATACGGCCATCATAGGGAAAATAGGAAGCTAGGCTTGTCCCTCATTTAGGTTGCATAGATGATGAATCTATTTTAATATGAGAACCGTAAAAGTGTATGCATGCTATGACTAAGTTTTTGCATGAGAACCCTTGGAATGATTTATAATTTAATCAATGATTTTGAATGATTGGAAAATATAATTTGTGTGGTGTGTGCCTGTGAATGCTTTGAAACTTGTATGTACTGCCTTTGTGATAATGAAATTGTTTAGGACTCTGTTTGTGAACTTTGTCTGTGAAAAATTTATATTTGGATTTCAATGAATCAACTCGGTATGGTTTTAAAACTTTATTTTTGAATTTTGTTTAAAGATTCAGGAAATGATTTTTTCTTTAACTTAAGAGTTCTAAACCAAGAAGAATGGGTTGTTTAATAAAAAGATTATTTTAATTGTTTTCTTGGAAACCTTTTTATGAGGAATTTAAATTTGGATTTGAAATCTTTTTGAATATTAGCAATGTATTTTCAAGAAAAGAATTGCCTTAATGAGTTTTCAAAACGAAAATTAATAATCCACGTAAAACGTTCTAACGCACGGGAAAAATGTTCTAGTACGGGTGACGGACGCGAAGGGAATGACGCAAAGCTAGCAACGGGAAGCCTTGGAAAGCTCTCGGAGGTTTCGTCATCGAGGTGAGAGAGAAGCTCCCCTTAAGACGCCGTGGTATTAGGCAACATATTAAGGCGTCCAATCATCTCAAAGATTGGACCCGGTCTCACTAGGCGATGTAGAGGGATAGTAAGTCTGTTTAGTTGTTTGTTTGTTGAGTGTTGGGCTATCCCTACGAGTCGCTGAGATCGAAGTGTTGTCTATAGTTAATATGTTTATATGATGTTTTGTTTTTGTTAATTATGCATGAGTTGCTGATTTAGTTTAGTATGTGAAATGATTTAATTATTTGTTAGAAGATGTTTGATTACACCCTAAAGCATGAAATGATGGTGATGAAATATAACTGAAAAAGGAAAAGAAACGCGAATAAGAATGTTGAAAATGAATTAGAGAGATGAATCGTAGCGCATATGGAATGCAAAAGAGATAAAGTATTGAGCGGAGGAAAATTAATAATTTAGTTTGAGAAAGAACGGAGATGAAAAGATAATGTTCGAGATAACGACAAGAAACACCCGATGAGGCGAGCGGAAGCGTGGGATGATGATGCTGCTGATGGTGCTACTAAGGAACAACTGAGGTGCCAGAGGCTGATGATGATGCTGTTGAGCCATGACGATGAGCGAGATGCTGATGATGCTGATGGGAATAATGTTGATGAGATGAAAGAGAAAGTGATATGAGGCAAGATGCCATTGAAAATTTAGGGGGAACGAATTGCGATTAGTGGTCGGGCTTCATTGAAGGGATGCACCAAGGACGAGCCGACTGTTAGGATTAAGCAGCTAATAAAAACCCTAAAGAAAAATTAAAAGACTTTAAAAGATATTTATAAAAGCGGTGAGGCATGAGTGTCGTATCGAAGTAGTGGAGAGGAAGATACTATGGGTATCTGCGGATACTCAGGTGGGGATTGCAGGAGGGGAGGGCAAGGACGGTGAAACGTCAAGAAGCCTAGAGTATATTTCTAGGCGGAACGAACTCCACATGTGGCGTACTAACGTGGTAGGGACTGGGTCTAATGCTGTGGCAAGTTCCGCATCGCGAACTAGAAATTATACTGTCACCCCCTCGATGCAAGTCTAGAACAGTGAGAGGGACTGGAACGGGGCATTTGAGATTGCCGCTAAGAGCGTGCCTTGATATGAATTGATATGATATGAATTGAAATGATTTGAGGACGAGATCCTCCTGGTCTGGGACCATTTATTGTTGAGACAGCTGTTGTGCCCGCGTGGTAAAGGTCCTGTACTCCTGTTTGCTTCCGACTAGGCTGGGTGGATGATCGAGGAGATGTAGACGTGTGTGACTTCCTCAACGATGATGTTCCCCCCATCATTGAGTAAACCGGAACGCTAAAAACTTAAGAGACAAGGAGAGTTCAAAAGAAAAGTACATCAAAGATATTAAGAATCAAATGAGATTTATGACCATGTATAAGAAAGGATTTTTGGAACGTATGATGAGTTTGGAAAAGTATGATAGAAGAAAGAGTGGATAAGAGTTATGAAAGTTGATAAGAAGGATTTAAGAAGGCTATCATAAGATGTTGAGTTTGTTTTGGTGTGAATGTCTTGTTGATGATTATACTTTGCTATTGCTGTTTGTTTTTCCTTAGTATTTGCCTATTGTAATTCCACATAGTCGACATAACTGTTTGGGTAGCTTACTCTCTCCTCTTCTCCTGTACTTCTGCTCCTCTTTCTTCTCCGGAAAATCTGTACGATCATTAGATGCACAATAGAGTGAGGTTCCAGATCCAGCTTGTTCGGGAGGTGGTACATCTCCATTGAAAGGAGACGACTCGTGGAGAAACCTTTGAGGCAGCAAATGAGGGCGACGCCAGTGCAGATGGAGGGCTTCGTCTATCAAGATCAGGAGTTAGACGACAAGAGTTAGTGTGTCTGACTAGAAGCTAGGTGATCCCTTTGGCGGAGGGTAATCCATTGTAAGTTCTTAGTTGCCTAGCTCTATCATACTGTACCCCGGCAAATGATTTATTTAACATTGATGTTTTGGAAACAAGTAAATGGGCAATGTTTTAAATGATGTTTTGAAAACGGGTTTTCAAAGTGCGATGTCTTGTGACATCTCGGTTTGGAACTTGAAAGAGTGTGTGCAACATGAGAACATGAGTTGTAAATGCATCTATGTTTTGAAAATTTAAATGTTCTCATTTTGTGCAACACTGGTTTTGCTTATAAAAAATGGCCCTAATTTTCACTATATTTAATTTATGTAACGTAAGTTTTCAAGTTGCCGAATCGGGGTGTTACATATTTTCCCCTCCACTACTTCGGGTTAACTCTCATACCTCACCGCGTTCGCTGTTAATGTCTTTTAAAGGCTTTTATCTTTTTACTTAACCTAATGGTCGGCTCATCCTTTGTGCATCCCTTCAACGAGTCCCGACCTCTAGTGTTCTCAAGAAATCTCTTCTCTCAACTTAGCACAGAGCGGGGTTTTCCGTAACAAGTCCACATCTCAGTCCTCCTTCCTTACAAATTTCTCAAAATAGTTTTTCATTATTCCTTCAAAATCATGTTTCAAAACTCTTTTCAAAATAAGATTTCACAGAGGTTTTCAAAAATAATGTTTCACCAGAATCTTTTCCAACAATACTGTTTTTAAAAAAAATCCTTTTCCAAAAATAAATTTTTCACAAATCCTTTTTCAAAAATAAAGTTTTCACAAATCCTTTTTCAAAAATAAAGTTTCCAAAAATCCCTTTCAAAAATAAGGTTTTATAAACTCTTTTCAAACATAACGTGTCATCAACTCTTTTCGGAATAAAAATTTTCTCAAATCCTTTTCAAAAATAAAATTTCACAAATCATTTCCATAACTATGTTTTCACAAACTCTTTTCAAAAATTAATGTTTCATAAATCTTTTTCGAAAATAAGATCTCACGTACTCTTTTCAAAAATAATGTTTCGTAACCTTTTTCAAAAATATCTTTTTGTAAAACTTTTTCAAAAAACATCATTTCATGGTTTCCTTAACAACCTCAACATTCTATCTCCTCATAGCTCGACTTCAGAAAGCATTCATATCATCAATGTTCCCCAAGCTCTGGCTCAACTCATTGCTTTCATCACTTAGTCTTTTCCCCGACAATGTCTTATATCTTTTTCTTACTTAATCTCACATAACTTTTATATTCTTATTATTCCTTATTATTCGCAGCACTATTATAATCCACAACAGATCAGATCTTATCAGGCATATCATAAATAAACAGATAAATAACATACTAACATTCAGACACAATCAAATAAACTCAGTACCTAACCTTACCGACTTAGGACCACTAAGTTTCGACTTTTGAGATGGTCGAAACACTTAATATGTTACCTAAATACCACAGTGTTTTGGGGAAACTTCTCTCTCACCTCGACTGACGATAATTCCCACGATACGCTCCTTGGTTCCCAACGTAATGCTCGTAACTGCTTCCCGATTGTGACTGGAACTCAAATAATTCTCTCTTATTAAAAATCGTTCTTATAAAAATTATTTCGCAAACAAAACATCATCGCCAAAACTTCTTATTTGAAAATCACTTTGGTTTTAATTCATAATCAAGTAAAAACATGTGTTTGAAAACATCAATAATTCCTTGGCTCTTTAAAAGGCCACATTTATCTTAAGGTTTTCTTATAAAAAAAATCATTTAGAACCAAGAAAATCTTTTCAAAACAATACTCTTCAAATCATTTTACTCACTTTATTTTCTTTAAAACTGAATTAAAATAAAATAATACAAGAATTAAATTATTAAACACTTAAATCATTCAAACACACACATAAACAAATATAATATCACAAACCATTCATCATCCATGCACATGAATCAAAAATCAAACACATACACCTAATTTCTATGCATGGCCGAATCTACATCCTATATGAGGCAAAGTTTATATTTAAATCTAATGATTGCTAACACATGCACATATGACAATTATATCATCCTACTTTTAAACATCACAATCTGAATAATGATTAAGGAAAAGAATACATTCACTTAAAATAATGCTAGCATGCATCAAATCAACATACAAAGAGAAATCAATTTATTTCTTTTATTTTTTTATATCAAAACCGAATAGAACATAAGGAAAATTACTCAATACAACCATTTGTTAAATCAACTTCATTTATACAAAGCTAATTCAAACAATATCACATAAGAAAATAAAATGGCTTAAGATTTGTTCCTAAACCGAATGCGATCTTGAGAAATTTACTTTTAAGTTTGAAATCAAAAGATTTAAGTCTCATAGGTCTAGAATTCCCTAAACCTAACAATAAAACACACATGCAAAATAAAATGAACTATCTTAAACATTTACAAGCATAAAACCGTGAGCTTCACACAAAGAATTTAGCAAACAAAATTTAATTTCTTAACACAATAAAGTCAAGAATTATGTCAAAGTCTTTATCCTCTAAAAAGATTTCATGCATGCACCAAAAATCTCTAGATGGGACAATTTCAACATGCATGCAACTAAGATGATGATCTATAGCATGGTTTTCTCTTCTCCCTAGGTTTGGCCGAATGACTACATGCATAAAAGCAAGATCTCTAAACTCTATTTTCACATGCAAAGATCAAAACTCAAGATTAAATCATGCAAAACTTTTAAAATAACATTTTCCTTCTTAAAACACCAACTGAATCATCATCATACACACAAAACCTTAATTCAAATTCTTTTTACACTAAAAATTATTTTCAAAGTTTGATAGTCTTATTTTCCTTTGAAAACCGTGACATGCATACAAGGAAAAATCAAGACTTGCACTCAAAACAAACACACAAACTCAAACTTCATGTTTTTTTTCAAGGATCAATTATAGATCATAACATGCAAAAGAAGATCAAACCAAAAACATAAACTTAAACACAAAACCTAAACAAAACCGTGAAGAACAAGTTAAAGATTAAGACTTCCAAGTACAAACATTCAAGATCAAGTCATAGAATTAACATGCAAAGCACTTAAACTTCAAGATCATAAGAAAATAAACACATTGATCGAGGCCGTACCCGATCAAAATAAAAGGTGTTTATTCTGTAGTACTAGGAAGGTGATCCTAGGTCGTTTCCCAGCGAATATCGGTCTAGGCAAAGTATCAAACACGTAGTGTGCAGTAAAATGGGGGGGTTTTTGTGTGTGACAAATGTGAAGAACAAAACATAAACAGAATATAAAAACTAAGAAAATCAGAAACAAAAGCGGGCAAACCCCTTTGGCTACGTACACTACTCAATCCTAGCTCACTAAAGATCGATTCCTCTCCTCTCCTCTGTCCAACTCGTGATAACCAAATACTAAGCGAAAATTCAGTTATCACTCCAAACCCTAACTTCTAATTAAGCATCAGAAACCAGAATTGGAGTTTTTACGAGTTAATACAAATTAAGCATTTATATTCATGTATTATCTCTACGAAATGGAATTAAGCAAACCACTACACATCGAAAAACATGAAAACAGAGAAGAGAAAATGAAATTGCATTAATAACAAGAGCTCAAGAGTAGATAATACAATACCAAAGGGATTAACCCTTGAAGTCTAGCCTTCCATGGCCATAAATGAAGAAAAACGAGTAGAAATGGGGAAGAACAAAACCCTAGCAGCCACCACCACTTGGGAGAGCCAAGAGAGAAGTTCTAACCTAGAGAGAGAGTGAGAAATCTGAAATGGGAGTGTGTCTTGGGGGCTACACGAATTTCCCCTCTTTAGTCAAGAAAATGGGCCTAAAACATGGGCCCAAGTCCTAAGAAACACTATTCTAAAAATTACAATTAAAAAGGGACCTAAATGCAAATTACAATCTTCACTTCAATGCTTCAATCTTCATTTCCAAACATCCCAAAGTGTCCTTGTGCCAAATATTACCTGAAAATAGAAATAGAATTAATTAGGCTAAATAATCCTAAATTAAACAATATTCGGAATATTAGTCCAATAAACTCAAAATCACTAAATCAAGCTAATCAATGTCAAATGGGCAACAAGTATCAATAATAGGAGTAAAATAATGCAAGGAATAATGGGAAATAAAATGCTCATCAAATACCCCCACACTTATCCTTTTGCACTCCTGGGCAAAACCAAAAGATAGGACTATGAAGATCAATATGCACCAAAGTGAATCATGCAACAAGATGACTACAACTAAGAAATGCTAACCTAAGAGATTACATACTTCACAATGAATTCTAGGAAATGCAAAGAAATGGGCAAACTCAAGCACACAAAATGGTTAAGGATCAAAGAGTCAAAGCATCCGCGAACATCATCCAATTACTTCAAGTATGCAAAGAAACCAATGACATCAAGAGGATAGTCACAAAGATGATAGAAACTCACAAGGATCACTCAAAAGTGTTTACACTCAAGTGTTTGGGGTTAATCATTATTTACACTCAAGGCACATCATGAAAAACAAACACAACCATAAGCTTGACAAGCCTCTAACATCAACCATCAACACACATGCACAAAATGATCAAAAGGTCTTTTAAGGGTTGTAATGGGGCCAAGGACAAGGTAGGATAAAAATATGGGAATGTAGCTAAAACCAAGGGAATAGAGGAGCAATGGGGAATAAGTAAAAAGTAAGCAAAATCCACCCCAAAATCAACAACCACTAATTCCAATCCTCTTTGCCTCAACAACCTTTTATTCACTTTTTTTTCTTTTTATTTTTGATTTTTTTTATTTTTTTTTGTATTTTTGTCTTCTATTTTTTTTTTTGTTTTTGAGAGATATACAAAAAGAAAAGAAGAAACAACACAAATTGCATGAAGATGAAGCCATAACTATAACAACCAATGAGGCAAAACCAAGAACTCAACCAATTAAAGCATAAAGCATACTTCTTACCTAATACCCATTCCCAAAACAATTCCAAAGCTCCAAAATTCCCTAAGGTTAGGACAATCATGGTTTTTCAGTCATAGGCTTGTAATGAGCTAAAGAACAAGGAAAGGGATAAAAAGGTTCAAAGGGGCTAGCAAAGGATACATTCATTCAAGGTAGGCTCATATGGCTAGTAGCTTATTCAAGAAAGAAAGTGCCTAAATCATTTCAAAATGTGCATGAGCAATCAAGTATCAACAAGAGTCAAGTCAAGTTCTAGAGTGCAAGTAATCCAGAGTGCAATCACACATGACAGAAAATTAGGTGGCATATATAGCAATCCACCCACAATTAAGGCTCAAATCCTCACAAAAGGGACAATTCTATCACAGTGTTACCACCTCTTAATTATCAAAAGCAACTTTACACACAGAAATGCATGAATTCAGACACGAGATACCAAAACTCTACTAAAATGAAGCAAAAAACATGCAAGAAAATGCCCAAAACTAAGCAAAACCTAAAAAAAATCAAAGCAAAATATGCAACCTAAACTACTCTCCCCCCACACTTAAATCACACATTGTCCTCAATGGAACACAAATAGCAGAATCAGACAGATATAGACAAGTGTAATAAAAAGAGTAAGGAAGGAGAAAAGGAGACTCCCTAAGTCATGGTTGTTCAAAAGTGGGGTCGACCAATGAGGCCTCCTCCACAGGTGCATCATCCAAAGAAGGGGTGGTTAGGAAAGGCTTGAGTCGGTGGCCATTGACTTTGAAGCTCTTGTTCGTGGACTCACTCTTGATCTCCACAGTGCCATAAGGAAACACCTGGGTGACTACAAACGGTCCAATCCATTTAGAGCGGAGCTTTCCACTCATGAGTCCAAGCCTAGAGTTGTAGAGCAAAACTTTTTGACCAACCAAGAACTCCTTTCTGGAAATGGAGTTATCATGAAGCTTCTTGGTCTTCTCTTTGTAGAATTTGGAGTTCTCATAGGCCTCCAAGCGGATCTCATCTAGCTCACTCAACTGCAGCTTCCTCTCCTCACCCGCTTGATCAAGAGCTAAGTTACATTGCTTCACAGCCCAATATGCACGGTGCTCTATCTCCACAGGCAGGTGGCACGCCTTACCAAAGACAACCCGATAGGGTGGCATCCCTATGGGTGCCTTGTAAGCGGTCCGATGGGCCCACAGAGCATCCTCCAATCGTGTGCTCCAATCCTTTCTATTAGGCTTCACCATCTTCTCCAAAATCCGCTTGATCTCTCTGTTTGAAATCTCAGCTTGCCCGTTGGTTTGGGGGTGATAGGGTGTAGAAACTTTGTGCACAACCCCATACTTCTTGAGCAAAGCTTGCATGGATCTATTGCAGAAGTGTGTGCCTTGGTCACTGACTATGGCTCTAGGTATGCCAAACCTGCAAAGGATATTAGACCTGACAAAATCTACAACAACCTGAGCATCATTAGTCCTGGTGGCCTTAGCTTCCACCCATTTGGATACGTAATCCACAGCAAGTAAGATATAATAAAAACCAAAAGAAACAGGAAAGGGGCCCATGAAATCTATACCCCAGACGTCAAACACCTCACAAAACAACATAGGTTGTTGCGGCATCTGTTGCCTCCTAGATAGGGCGCCTCCTGCTCTTTGACACTGCTCACACGAGCTGCAGATGTTGCTCGCATCCTTGAAAATGGTAGGCCAATAAAATCCAGAATCCAGCACCTTTCGTGCTGTCCTTTGAGTACCAAGGTGGCCTCCCACTGGTGAAGCATGGCAAAATTGGAGAACCGATTGGATCTCCTGGTCTGGAATGCACCTGCGAATGACCTGATCACTGCAAAAACGCCATAAATAGGGGTCATCCCATACATAATGCTTGGCATCGCTCTTTAATTTGTCTCTTTGAGCTTTGGATGCCAAGGCAGGAAAAACAGAAGCAACCAGATAATTAACAATGTCTGCAAACCAAGGAGTTTGGGGAAGGGGATGGGAAACATGTAAAGATAAAAGCTACTCATCCGGGAAGTCATCCCGGATAGGAAATGCATCCTCCTCTCTCTCTATCCTGCTCAAGTGGTCTGCGACAAGGTTATGCGCACCACTCCGATCCTGAATCTCAAGATCAAACTCCTGGAGGAGCAACATCCACCTAATCAACCTAGGTTTGGAATCTGTCTTTTTCAAAAGATACTTCAGAGCAGCATGATCAGTGTACACTACAACCTTAGAACCAAGCAAATATGATCTAAACTTGTCAAGTGCAAAAACAATAGCCAAAAGTTCTTTTTCAGTTGTTGTGTAATTAACCTGTGCTGCATCTAAAGTCCTAGAAGCATAATAAATCACATGCGACAGCTTACCAACCCTTTGGGAGAGAACTGCTCCCAAAGCATAATTTGAAGCATCAGTCATGAGCTCAAATGGGAGGGTCCAATCAGGTGGTTGGATGATGGGAGTGGTGGTCAGTGCTTTCTTCAATTCATCAAATGCCCTCTTGCATTGGTCTCCAAATTCCCATGGGGCATCCTTTTGAAGCAACTTGGAAAGAGGAAGGGCAATGTTGCTAAAGTTCTGAATAAACCTGCGATAGAAACCTGCATGACCAAGAAAAGAACGCACCTCTCGCACGCAAGAGGGGTAAGGCAAATGTGATATTACATGCAGCTTAGCAGGGTCAACTTCTATGCCCTTGTGCGAAACAATGTGCCCTAAGACTATGCCTTGTTCTACCATGAAGTGGCATTTTTCAAAATTCAAGACAAGGTTAGTCTCAATGCACCTGTTAAACACCTTAGTCAAATTATCAAGACATGCATCAAATGAGGAGCCATAAACACTAAAATCATCCATGAAGACCTCTATGCAATGCTCGAGCAAGTCAGCGAAAATACTCATCATACATCTTTGAAATGTGGCAGGAGCATTGCATAGGCCAAAAGGCATCTTTCTATATGCAAATGTGCCAAAAGGACAGGTAAATGTGGTCTTATGTTGGTCCTCTGGTGCAATGCAAATTTGAAAATAACCAGAGAATCCATCTAAGAAGCAATAATGAGATTTACCTGCCAGGCGCTCCAACATCTGATCAATGAAGGGGAGAGGGAAATGATCCTTGCGAGTCGCCTGGTTGAGCTTTCTGTAATCAATGCAGACTCTCCAACTGTTCTGCACTCTAGTGGGAATCAGCTCATCCTTCTCATTTTTTACAACTGTGACACCAGACTTCTTGGGGACAACTTGCACCGGGCTCACCCAAGTGCTATCTGAAATTGGGTAGATGATACTCGCTTGGAGCAGCTTGGTGACCTCTTTCTTAACCACATCAAGAATCTGTGGGTTCAATCGTCTTTGGGGTTGTCTCACTGGTTTAGCCCCATCCTCCAACAAAATGCGGTGCATGCACATGGAGGGGCTAATTCCAGGAATATCCGCTAAAGTCCATCCAATTGCCCTCTTGTTCTTTCTTATCACATCCAACAGTTTCTCCTCTTGATCAACAGAAAGTGAGGTAGAGATGATCACTGGGAGTTTCTGCTCATCCTCCAAGTAAGCATATTTGAGATGACGAGGGAGGGGCTTCAGGTCCAATGAGGGTGCCTGCATAATAGATGGAACTAAAGGGACAGCAGAAATGGATTCTGCTGCCTGCACCTGAACAAGTTGAGGAAACCGCAATTGGTGGTTGGAGAGACTTAGGAACCCTAGGAAAACACCTAGAAGGGGGGGTTGAATAGGTGTTGAAGCTACCTTGAAAGATTTTCGAACGAAACAAATCGAAACAATCAAAACAAATGATTTTTGCAAATTCTACAGTACTTAATCGATTAAGCAAGTCGTGTACTCGAGTAGTACTCGATTAAGCTTGAACTTAATCGATTAAATATGACAGAAAACAGAAAAATCAATTTTCATTCGAATACGAAAATCAATCAATTCACATGCAAGATCAGAGATTCAGCGGAAATGATTAACACCTATATTCTTATTGATTAACCTAGTTATGAAAATGATTTTCCCTTTATCAATTTGAACAATTAAAGATTCAATTCAATCAATTATGAAAATCAATCTTTCTAGGTTTTCAACCAAGAACGCAATCAAATGACTTGAATATAAAGAGTAAAGGTTTAGAGATACGACACAGTGATTTATCCTGGTTCACTTTCATCCACTTGAAAGCTACATCCAGTCCCCTCTTCAACCAAGAGAGATTCTTCACTATGAGGAATTAGAGTTCTCAAATTACAAGTGATTGCCTCACAAGACTCCCTTCTTGCTAGCTTACAAGAGATAACCGACACCCTTGCCTTGTAATCCTATTGATCTTTTCTCTAATCTAACCTCTACCCCTTGTTGATAATCGACACAACAAGTCTTCAATTGCTTGATGATAAACCACACACCAAGGCTTCACTTGCTTGATTCACAACCAAGACTTCTTCTTCTTCTTCAATAAGAATGCACTTGCTTGATGATAAAATCGACACACCAAGGCTTCTTGTTTGTTGTAGTGGCTTGCCTTCTTGCAAAGATTACAACACAATAGAATACACAAAACAATCCTATGAATCTCAATCAAGAGTTATGACAATTCACCATAAGAGATTCAAAGGTTCTTGATCAAAGAATATAAAAATAGAAAAGCTTTGATCTTTAAAATTGAGAGAGAATAGAGTGGCTTGATTCTTTGTAAAACTTGTATGAAATGATTCTAATTAATCACAAATAATAGGAAAAGGTTTATATAGAATACCCAAAAGTTGTAGCACTTGAAAACTGATTTTGAGAAGTGAAAAACGTATTTTAAAAATCAGTTCAGCAGTACTTAATCGATTAAGCAAGTCGTGTACTCGAGTAGTACTCGATTAAGTTAATCACTTAATCGATTAAGTTGATACTGCACATGTTCAAAACTTGTTTTCTCAAAAACCAACCTTTCCTTTAAAACCTTTAAGCCACGTATTGATTCTAGGTTAAGTGAAAACTCAAATTATGATTAAATCATGACTTATGAATGAGATTCACTACCCTCTATAATAATCTACCCAAATAAAAAACCTATGAAGCTTGAGAGGCAAAAGATAAAAGAAATACAAATACACTCAAACTTAGGTCTTCATGAGCTTGCTTTCTCTCTTCTTCATTTGATGTTTGTTGTTGCTTGTTGAGCTTGAAACTTGATCAACACATGTAGCTTGTTCAAAAACACTTTGTCATTATCAAAACATTCATCATGTTCATCATGGAACTAACAATCTCCCCCTTTTTGAAAATGACAACCCATGTTTTGAAATCGCTTGAAGTTGTTTTGAAATCGCTTGAAGTTGTTGATGCTTGAAACATTTGATCACTTGAGAAGACTCTTTCTCCCCCTCAATCAATGCTTTAACACTTGAATCCAATTGAGATAGAAGCTTGATTCTCCCCCTATCTTCAACAACTTAGCTCAACCTACATAAAAACAACAAAACAACCTTTCTCCAAATATAATATCATATTTCTCCCATGTTTTGAAACATACCATTTCTCCCCATTTGAGAAACATAAACATTTCATTCAATTCAAAATTTCATTCAATTCAAAACATCATATTTCTCCCCCTTTGGCATTATCAAAAAGTAATATATACCAATTGAAATATAACATCTAAGCCAAGGTAATAAATCAATGATCATTTCTTCACAACATTGATACCAATTGAACAAATACAATAGAGCTTTACTTTGAAATGTGATATCAATTGGTAAGAGAATATAACAATGAAATATAATACCAATTGAGAACTAAAAAGATCATAATATCACTTAACAAAGAAGATATCAATGTAAAAAAGAATCAATAATCACAAAAGCATGATAATCAACTAATAATCTCTCAATGATACAAATTGAATTAACTAAACATTTAGAAAAGTAATATCAATTGAGAAGATATCAATTAAGATAATATATCAATATCAAATATTACCACTTTGTAGGACATTCACTTGAGATGCAAGTGTGATACCAATTGAAGATGTGAATATAGACATTCATAGTTGAGACCAATTG
Organism: Crotalaria pallida; assembly: GCA_037953625.1. NCBI lineage: Eukaryota > Viridiplantae > Streptophyta > Magnoliopsida > Fabales > Fabaceae > Crotalaria > Crotalaria pallida. Next base: position 87,228,661 of record CM075649.1, read on the forward strand.
AGAACATGTGTCATTCATTTGCATCTTCAATCAAACCTACAAAACAATCATGCTTTGCTTTTTGGTATCCAAATGGTTTTGGATCCATTTTTGTTAGTGTAGGGACTTTCACCCTTTTTCATCCAAACAAAATTTCCTTTAGATATACCATGCACTTTAGCATAACACACATTTGAAGTATGTCCATGAGTACCACAATAGAAACATGTTGGAGGATTTGAAAAATCAACTTTAGAAAAATCAACAACATTTCTATGAGATTTACTCTTAGCATTAGTATAACCCAAACCAAACTTGTTTGAATTTTCTCTTTGAAAATTTAACAATGTGCGCAATCTAATATCACAAATGGTGAAACTTGCAAGCTTATTTTTCAAAATAGCATTTTCATCCTTGAGCAACTTGCAATTCTCACAATCAACCACAATATTCAATCTACTAGCACAATCACAAGAAGAACTAGCATATATAAGATCAAGAGTTTCATTTTCAAGATTAAGCTCATCAACTTGTTTTTGAAGTTCTAAAATCTCTTTTTGATGTTTCAAAATGAGCTTCTTTCTTTCAATGTTTTTCAAAGCTAGTTCTTCAAGTTGTTCATACATTTCTTCATAAGCATTATGTAACAATTCATATTTAGAAGAAATTTCGGATTTAGATTCACTTACATTGCTATCCTCGCTTTGATAACTTGATTCATCATTTGAACTTTGTTCTTCATCATCTACTAGAGTTATCAAGTTGAGACAAGCAACTTCTTCATCATCCGAAGAACTATTTGATGTGCTTTTCTTGTTTTCTTCATCACTATCCCAAACTATGTATGCTCTTTTAGATTTAGAATTTTTCTTGTCTTTCTCCTTCTTCTTGAGATATCTAGAGCATGAGTACTTGAGATGACCGGGTTTTCCACATTCATGGCAAACTATACCTTCTTTTGATGTCTTGGTCTTGTAGTGTGGGGAATCCTTCTCTTTACTTTTGTCCTTGTTCAACCTTCCTTTTCTCCTTAGAAACTTGTCAAACTCTTTTAACAAAAGTTTCATATCTTTTTCATCAACATCGGAATCGGAATCTTCACTATCATCATCATCGGAACTATCTTTCTTTTTATATGATCTATTGACTTTAAGAGCAAGTCCCTTTCTTTCTTTGTTTTTATCCGACTCTTCATTGATACTTAATCGTCCAAGCTCCATTTCATGTTCTTGAAGCTTTCCGAAGAGTGTTGCTAGATCCATAGCATCCAAATTCTTAGATTCAACAATAGCCGTTACTTTTGGTTGCCAATTCCTGTCTAAACATCTCAACACTTTGTTAGAAAGTTCACCTTGAAGAAAAGTTTTACCAAGAGCAAGTAAATGATTTATAATGTGAGTAAAACGCTTTTGCATATCATTAATAGATTCATTTGGAAGCATATGAAACAATTTATAATCACGCATTAAAGCATTCAATCTAGCTCTCCTAACCTCACTAGTTCCTTCATGAGTCACTTGTAAAGTGTCCCACATTTCTTTAGCACTAGAACATTGAGAAACTCTAAAGAACTCGTCATAGGATAAAGCGGATGTGATGATATTCTTTGCTTTATAATCATATTGTACTTTCTTTCTATCATCATCTTTCCACTTATCCTCGGGGATCAATTGTTCTACACCTTCAACTAAACTAGAGGGGATATGAGGACCTTTTTCAACTACTTTCCAAATTTCACTATCTATGGCTTGGATAAAGATTTTCATTCTAACTTTCCAATATGCATAGCCTTCTCCGGCAAACAATGGAGGACGACTTATTGAAGCACCTTCACCACCAAAGGAATTCGTATAACCCATTGCGATTTTCTTAAAGGATCTTTACGAAAAAGCTCTTATGCTCGTGTCTTTCGACCGAGCTCTGATACCAATTGAGGAAACCGCAATTGGTGGTTGGAGAGACTTAGGAACCCTAGGAAAACACCTAGAAGGGGGGGTTGAATAGGTGTTGAAGCTACCTTGAAAGATTTTCGAACGAAACAAATCGAAACAATCAAAACAAATGATTTTTGCAAATTCTACAGTACTTAATCGATTAAGCAAGTCGTGTACTCGAGTAGTACTCGATTAAGCTTGAACTTAATCGATTAAATATGACAGAAAACAGAAAAATCAATTTTCATTCGAATACGAAAATCAATCAATTCACATGCAAGATCAGAGATTCAGCGGAAATGATTAACACCTATATTCTTATTGATTAACCTAGTTATGAAAATGATTTTCCCTTTATCAATTTGAACAATTAAAGATTCAATTCAATCAATTATGAAAATCAATCTTTCTAGGTTTTCAACCAAGAACGCAATCAAATGACTTGAATATAAAGAGTAAAGGTTTAGAGATACGACACAGTGATTTATCCTGGTTCACTTTCATCCACTTGAAAGCTACATCCAGTCCCCTCTTCAACCAAGAGAGATTCTTCACTATGAGGAATTAGAGTTCTCAAATTACAAGTGATTGCCTCACAAGACTCCCTTCTTGCTAGCTTACAAGAGATAACCGACACCCTTGCCTTGTAATCCTATTGATCTTTTCTCTAATCTAACCTCTACCCCTTGTTGATAATCGACACAACAAGTCTTCAATTGCTTGATGATAAACCACACACCAAGGCTTCACTTGCTTGATTCACAACCAAGACTTCTTCTTCTTCTTCAATAAGAATGCACTTGCTTGATGATAAAATCGACACACCAAGGCTTCTTGTTTGTTGTAGTGGCTTGCCTTCTTGCAAAGATTACAACACAATAGAATACACAAAACAATCCTATGAATCTCAATCAAGAGTTATGACAATTCACCATAAGAGATTCAAAGGTTCTTGATCAAAGAATATAAAAATAGAAAAGCTTTGATCTTTAAAATTGAGAGAGAATAGAGTGGCTTGATTCTTTGTAAAACTTGTATGAAATGATTCTAATTAATCACAAATAATAGGAAAAGGTTTATATAGAATACCCAAAAGTTGTAGCACTTGAAAACTGATTTTGAGAAGTGAAAAACGTATTTTAAAAATCAGTTCAGCAGTACTTAATCGATTAAGCAAGTCGTGTACTCGAGTAGTACTCGATTAAGTTAATCACTTAATCGATTAAGTTGATACTGCACATGTTCAAAACTTGTTTTCTCAAAAACCAACCTTTCCTTTAAAACCTTTAAGCCACGTATTGATTCTAGGTTAAGTGAAAACTCAAATTATGATTAAATCATGACTTATGAATGAGATTCACTACCCTCTATAATAATCTACCCAAATAAAAAACCTATGAAGCTTGAGAGGCAAAAGATAAAAGAAATACAAATACACTCAAACTTAGGTCTTCATGAGCTTGCTTTCTCTCTTCTTCATTTGATGTTTGTTGTTGCTTGTTGAGCTTGAAACTTGATCAACACATGTAGCTTGTTCAAAAACACTTTGTCATTATCAAAACATTCATCATGTTCATCATGGAACTAACACAAGTAAATCAGACTCATGCATAACAGATATGGGGTTAGGGTTAGCATAATCTGAATCTATAACATATGAATCATCAGATGCAGTAGCAGAGTCTAAAAACTGGGCTATTTCAGTGCATGCGGTGCACCATCCAGAGTTAGTGCATGATGGACAAGTAAATGAATCAGTGAAAGATGGCAATTCAAAATCATGATGCAAAAAGTCAAGCATATGCTCATCTATCAAATCATCAAGCAAGTCCACATGGAAAACAGAGTGATCCTCAGGAAAATGTTTCATAGCATGGAAAATGTCAAATCGGATCACACTGCCATCAAACTCCATGGAAAGTGAACCTGAATGCACATCTATCTTGGTTCGGGCTGTTTTCAAAAATGGCCTCCCCAAAATAATAGGAACAGCATTACGGGGAGAGTCATCTTCCATATCAAGTATGTAAAAATCAGCAGGGAAGATCAACTCTTCAACCCGAACCAAGACATCCTCTATCAAACCTGCGGGGTGGGCAGTACTTCTATTTGCCAATTGAATCACTACACCCGTAGGTTGAAGAGGTCCAAGAGAAAGAGACTTAAAAACAGACATAGGCATGACATTTATGGATGCTCCTAAATCTAGCATAGCATTTTCAAACTTAACATTGCCTATGATGCAAGGTATAGAGAAAGTTCCAGGATCCTTACATTTTTCAGGAATGTGAGGGATAGGTTTACCTATGAGAGCGGAGACATTCCTTCCCATGCTTATCCTCTCATTGCCCTTGAGTCTTCTCTTATGAGTGCACAACTCCTTAAGGAACTTCGCATACCTTGGAATCTGTTTTATTGCATCAAGAAGGGGTATGTTGACTTCCACCTTCCTGAATGTGTCAAGAATGTCCTTGTCCACCTCTTCCACCCTTTTGTTTTGAGGCACTCTTGGTGGGAATGGAAGAGGAACAGGAGGAGGTTGTAGGACAACAGCAGGGTTTGTGGTTGAAGTTGAGGAGGGTTGAGTTGGATGATTCTTTTTGGTGCTAGCATGCTCACCTTCATCTACCACTTGGCTCTTCCCTTTAGAGGAAGCTAGAGCATCATTGTTGAGGTTAGGTTGTGGTGTGGGTGTGACAATCTGCTTTCCCGACCTCAGGTTGATGGCACTCACATTCTGATTCTGAGGGTTGATCACAGTTTGGGATGGCAACTTGTCAGAATTTTGAGATTGCAAGTTGTTGAGAGAAGTTGCCATTTGACCCATCTGATTTGTCAAAGTCTGAATGGATGCCTCTTGTCTCTGAATGGATGCTCTAGTCTCTTGTTGGAATTGGAGGTTTTGCATGGTCATTTGCCTCACCAACTCCTCCAAGGTAGGTTGGTTGGATGGAGGGGCTGATGGTGAAGGATGAACCACTTGCTGCTGTTGTTGCCTTTGCTGTTGGATTGGAGGAGGTACATATGGTGGTCTGCTCGGTCCAGCGGTGTTCTGAAATGGAACATTAGGAGGAGGTTGTTGTTGATCAGACCACTTCAGATTGGGATGGTTCCTCCATCCAGGGTTGTATCTATTGGAAGAGAGGTCATGATTGTGTTGTTGTGGACCTCTATTGTTGTATATGTTTGCTGCATAGGCCTCGGGTTGGTCACCACTGGTCATCGGCTGTTGCTGCTGAAGGGAAGGGCATGCATCTGTGGGGTGCTCAATGGATGTGCATATGCCACACACTCTAGAAGGAAGTATCATCTTTTTCTGATTGACAGCCAATTGTGTGACCAATGTTGTGAGAGAATCAATTTTCTGCTCAAGCTTCTCAACCTTGCCCGAGTCTGCACCAACATCATTTACATCCCTCACAACTATTGCATCACTGTTGCTTCTTGCATGGAATTGTTGACAGTTGGAAGCCATCTTCTCAATTTTGCTCCTGGCTTGTAAGGGTGTCATATCTCCCAATGTACCACCACTTGCAGCATCTACCATGTTTCTTTCCATGAAGTTGAGACCTTCATAAAAGTACTGGATGAGAAGCTGCTCTGAGATCTGATGGTGAGGGCAGGAAGCACACAACCTCTTGAATCTCTCCCAATAATCATAGAGACTCTCTCCATGTTGTTGCCTGATACCAGAAATTTCCTTTCTGATTGCAGTGGTCCTATTTGCAGGGAAGAATTTTTCCAGAAATGCCCTCTTCAAGTCATCCCAGCTTGTGATGGAACCAGGGGCCAAGTCAGATAACCAATCTTGTGCTAGACCCTCTAAGGAATGTGGAAATGCTCTGAGACAGACATGATCCTCTTGCACATCATGTGGTTTCATTGTGGTGCACACTATATGGAATTTCTTGAGATGCTTATGAGGATCCTCACCTGCAAGACCATGAAACTTGGGCAACAAATGGATTAGTCCTGTTCTAAGCTCAAAAGGAACATCCTCATCAGGATACCGGATACACGAGTCTTCAATAGTGAAGTCAGGTGCAGCCAGCTCCCTAAGTGTCCTTTCCCTTGGTGGGGGTTGAGCCATGTTATCACAATGTATAGAATTAGATTGAATAAAAGTAGAAGGAATAGAAGAAATAGAAACAGAATCAGAATTAGATGGACTATAAGATGACTCTGACTCACTACCTAATGACTGATTCCTATTTTGTCTAACTAATCTGTGATAAGTTCTATCAATTTCAGGGTTGTAAGGATGCAAATAACTTGGTTTGCCCCTAGTCATGTACTGAACAGAACAGCATCAACCATAGCATACTGTAACAGATATGCATGAGCAAAATCGGCAACAAATTTTTTATTTTTTTAAAATTTTTTTTTAATTTTTTTAAGCACCCTAAAATCATGAAAACATATCACAGAAAGTTTGAGGACAAAATTCAAAAGGGAACCAAGTCAAAGAATTAAAACAGGGACCAAAAACTAAGAAAATAAAACTTGTAAAATAAAAAAGAAATAGTAAACGAAGGATTTTTGGGGTCAATATTTTCTCTAATTCCGCCGTTGAATTTTTCCCTTCGATTTGATATATAATTCGTCCAATTCCGACAACCTGATCAAAAGTTATGCCTATTTATAGTAAGTGCTGCTAAAACATGGAAAATTTTTCTGGAACTCACAACCAGTGCATATCTGAGTGTCTGTGATGCATCAACACACTAATATATGATGAAACAAGTGTGGATACCAATTTTCGTGCAAAAATTCCACCCGCAGCTATGTTGAATGGCACTCACAGAATCACTAGAATAGCATCAGTTGTGCAGAACAGCAAATCAGCAAACAGGGCAACTTTCAATCAGTTATCAGAATGCTTATTCACACACTAACTACACTAACTAATCTAATTAACTACTGTATGATCTTTGGCAAGAACCTATAATCCCCGGCAACGGCGCCAAATTTTGATCGAGGCCGTACCCGATCAAAATAAAAGGTGTTTATTCTGTAGTACTAGGAAGGTGATCCTAGGTCGTTTCCCAGCGAATATCGGTCTAGGCAAAGTATCAAACACGTAGTGTGCAGTAAAATGGGGGGGTTTTTGTGTGTGACAAATGTGAAGAACAAAACATAAACAGAATATAAAAACTAAGAAAATCAGAAACAAAAGCGGGCAAACCCCTTTGGCTACGTACACTACTCAATCCTAGCTCACTAAAGATCGATTCCTCTCCTCTCCTCTGTCCAACTCGTGATAACCAAATACTAAGCGAAAATTCAGTTATCACTCCAAACCCTAACTTCTAATTAAGCATCAGAAACCAGAATTGGAGTTTTTACGAGTTAATACAAATTAAGCATTTATATTCATGTATTATCTCTACGAAATGGAATTAAGCAAACCACTACACATCGAAAAACATGAAAACAGAGAAGAGAAAATGAAATTGCATTAATAACAAGAGCTCAAGAGTAGATAATACAATACCAAAGGGATTAACCCTTGAAGTCTAGCCTTCCATGGCCATAAATGAAGAAAAACGAGTAGAAATGGGGAAGAACAAAACCCTAGCAGCCACCACCACTTGGGAGAGCCAAGAGAGAAGTTCTAACCTAGAGAGAGAGTGAGAAATCTGAAATGGGAGTGTGTCTTGGGGGCTACACGAATTTCCCCTCTTTAGTCATGAAAATGGGCCTAAAACATGGGCCCAAGTCCTAAGAAACACTATTCTAAAAATTACAATTAAAAAGGGACCTAAATGCAAATTACAATCTTCACTTCAATGCTTCAATCTTCATTTCCAAACATCCCAAAGTGTCCTTGTGCCAAATATTACCTGAAAATAGAAATAGAATTAATTAGGCTAAATAATCCCAAATTAAACAATATTCGGAATATTAGTCCAATAAACTCAAAATCACTAAATCAAGCTAATCAATGTCAAATGGGCAACAAGTATCAATAATAGGAGTAAAATAATGCAAGGAATAATGGGAAATAAAATACTCATCACACATGCATCCAAGAAAATTAAACTTAAACAATGTCCATGATAAAGTCCTTTACAAAACAAAAATATTACATCCAAATTTCCTTAAACAACTACCTTGAATCAAAAGTCTAACTTAAATCTTCAAATCCTTCTCTTCTCCTCCTAGGGTTTGCTTCGGCCTCCTCTTTTCTAGGGTTGATGGGTGGTTTTCTTCTTTAATCCTTGAAGAAAATGTGGTTGAGAAGAAAATCAAAGAAGTTTGGGTCAAGAACTTAGAGTTTTCACTCTTCTTTTCTCTCTTCTCCCTCACGGCCAAGCTCTCTTTTCTCTCTAAGTCTCAAGAGTTTGATGTACTCTTGGAACTAAGTGTTTGGGAAATATGAAGGAAGTGAAAATGAATTAGCCAACACACACTCACTCACACGGCTTTAAGGGCAATACAAGGGTGGGTAATTTTCCTCTTTTAGCCTCGGTTTAGGGTGTGGGTTCAAGGGCAATTCGGTCCACTTCAAAGTTTGCATGAAAAGGGTCTTGTCAATGGAGAGACAAGGTTGAAGAAAGTCCTTACTAGGCATCATGAGTCACACAATCTAGTCTCCTCCTATTTTCTATTTAATTCCTAATTTCTTAATGCATAAGAAAATTGCATCCTACTTGGTTCCTTGGTTCTAAATGGCCGAACCACATACATAAGCACACATACACATATAATTTATTTCATTTCATGTTATCATGATAAACACATAGCATGGAATCATGGAATAAGGCACCTATTTGATCATGCATATAACACTTTAGGATCTCATGTTTCCTACTCAAAACATACGGCACACATATACATACATCATACATACATTCACATTCACACAATTCATGCATTCATCCATTTAAATTTCCTAATTAAATTGCATATATAATTCCTTGCATACAAAACACATATTCAAAAATTCAAAAATTCAAAAATTCCGAAAATACAAACTTTTAAGAAAATCAATCTACCTTATCAATTTAATTACAAAACAAGCTTAACTTAGTTTTGTGAAACCATATTTTCACATAAATCAAAGACTTTCAAAAGAGATCATTTATTAAAATCTCAAATCATTTTGATAAAGAGAAAATTCATTTCTTTAAGAAAAATTATAGCTTAGCTTTCATGAAATCAAACTTCATAAAAAAATCATTTACTTAAACACTTTGACTGAAAAATCTTTCTTAAATTCTGAAAAATTCATTTTAAATAAAATCTCATTAATTTATTTGAGTCCAGAAAATGCGGGATGTTACAAACTTTTCCATGAATTTGGAGACAAGTATTTTCCAGCTGGAAAGACTCCCTGGTGCTTGATTGTTCACCCTCGTTAGCGCCTCGCCCCTCAATGAGAGATGGAACATCCTTATTCTGATGGCCTCCTCCATGGCACCCTCGATCTTGAAGAATTCGAGCATGCCCAGGAAGTTGGCGATATGGTCCCTGGGGTCTTGATGCGGCGCACCACTGATCTGATCCTGCATGATTAGATGTATGTACTGTGGATCGATCGTGAATGCAGTTGCAGTGATGGTAGGACGGACTATGCTGGAAGCAAGGATGTCCGGGTCCACGGTTTCAAATTCCGCCAAGGTCTTCTTGGGAGGAGGAGGCGGAGAGGATTCATAAGATCCTCCTCCTCCAGCCATCGTCAAAGTTGTTCTTTCCCCTCTTCTAGTGCTGAATTTTTTTCCTCTTTGCACTTAAATTAACAAAAATTCTTACACAAAAAGAAAATAAAAGAAAAATTACGCAGCTCCTGTTGAGACAAGAAACTAACTAAAAAAAATTTCACCTAAACTACTACTAAGTACAGAAAACTAATTGAAACGAATTTCAATCCCCGGCAGCGGCGCCAAAAACTTGTTGGACTACCGGCAAGTATACCAGATCGACAAGTAATATAGTCAACAAGACCAGATAACGTCCCTCAGGGATTGCAAATTGTTCAATTAATTCTCACCAAAGAGTAGTTAAAAGCGAAATCTATTTGTTTCTAACTAATTAATTAAGATTGATTTGAAATAAATTAAAAACAGAAAATAAATTAAAAACAGAAATTAAATGGCAGTTGTGAGAAATTTGAGAAAGTTGTTAGGAACATGGTTTCATTGTAGGCGTTGTTTATTTATCATGAATCTCTATTTTTCCCTAAATCAAGAACAAATTCATAAGGTAGCAATTACTAGATTCATCTTATACAATTACTGTTTATTATTCAATTTGATAACACTTAATCCCTTAAGAAATTAAACCATTGAATAACCATTATTAAGAATAGTGGAATTTATAACAAGTTATATAATTACCCAAAAGTATCCCTACAAGTTGAATAATTATATTGTTTGATTGAAGGCCTATTCTAATTCCTAATCTCCCAATTGAAGAATTAGAGATCCAAAACATAGATTAGCTACTTCTATGCATGACAGTGAAAATACAATCAAACACTTGATTTAGAAACAGAAAAACATCAATTCATGATATCAATAAACTAATCCATACAAATTCACCAATTCCTAACACGAGGGTTTTAGTTACACATAGAGAAAATAAGAACAAAAGCAATAGAAGAATACATGATTACCATGGAAAAGCTTTGGATCTTCCAATCCTTGATCTTCTCCTCTTCTAAAACTCTCTAAAATTATGTAATCTCCTTCTCTAAAAGTTGCCTCACCTAGTTTCTAATCCTCTTATTATATAGATAAAAACTAACCTAATTTTCAATCTAATGTGATAAGATTTTTATCGGAATAAAACTAATCCTAAATCTGAATATGATAAGATCCGATTAGAATAAACTAATATCTAAGAATTTTATTTAGAAATAGAATTTATAATTAAAATCCTTCTAGAATCCCGTATTTGTGTCTGACAGAAACTTCGGCACTGATTTTGGCCCCAAAGATGGACGAATTTGAGCAAGGCTATTTCAAGCAAAGTTGTAGATCTTTTCCTTAGCTTTATAATGATACCTAGATCGTCTCATTTGGATTAGCGTCGCTCACGTTATGATCAAAACAGCGAACAGTGTCACTTTCTCGCATTTTGCGCGCCTGGGCGCCCAGCGCCTCACGCTTGGTCGTGCCAGGTCTGTAAAATGGTGCAATTCTTGTGGTGCGCAAGCTTTGGCATCAGGCTCCGTTTCGCTCCGTTCTTGCGCCATTTTCAAGGTCTTTTCATCCTCTTTCAAGCTCCATATTTATTTTCTTCATTTAAACTCCGAAAGTACCTGAAACAAACCCAAAACGGATCAAAACGTTCAAAGGATTCTAAATTACCTAACTTCCTAAGAACTATACTAAAAATCCTAAATTTACAAGAGAAACAGCCAAATACATAGTAAAAGGGAGTCTAAATCATGCTCAAAACATCATATATTGGACCCAAATCACTCCCCCAAACTTAGTATTTTGCATGTTCCAGGCAAAATTAAAAATGTAGTGTCTAGGACACTGTGTTCCAGATGTATCCTTAGGTCAAAGGTATTGAGAGACCAGTGAGGTAGAGAGTAGTCTGATGTTAGTATATGATTTCTTAGGTATGCTAGGTGTCCAGTTGGGACAGCTAGGGTTTCCCTAATCACTGGTGTGTGCAAATGTGCAATTAGGGAGAGAGAGAACGTACCAGAGCCCCTTGCTGGAGACAGCTATTTATAGGGGTGGCATTGTACCTTGTGGGCCCGTACGGAGGTCCAGCAAGGCTGCTGACGTGTCTCATTTAGGATAAGGGATGAGTCATTCATCCTTATCCTGTATTCGGAGATCTTATCCCTGTTGGCAAGTTAGGCTCACGCGCCCCTAGCTCGGACTCTTTAGGGGGTAAGGCCCATACGGTCGGCTCTAGGTCGCTAGGGTGGGTCCTAGTACAAGCGCTCGGCTTGGATAGGCATGACCTGTCAGATAGAGAAATCTGGTCGGCCGAGTACTTAGAGGGTAGTCCGAGGGTCGGTCTACCGCATAAGCCCCCTAGCTCGGTAAGACTTTTTGAGTCTTGAGCCGAGCTGAGAGTTTTCCGATATCGTTGGTTCGAGGAGTCGAGTATCGTGGTCGAACTGAGGCAATGTCCTTGAAGTGACCCGTTGTGCTTAGCTGTCCCTTCGTCTATTCGAAAGGACGTTTGGGTGTCCTTTTAATGACACGTTCTGTTTGTGTCAGAGGTGTCATCATTATGCATGCTGCCTTTTGGGTTTTTTAAATGTTTCCTTCCACAGATTGCGCGCCACGTGTCCTTTTTCGTGGCTCAATGTAGGTTTTGGGCCCTTCGCAAACAGGCCCAATTGCTTAAAACGTGGGGGGAAGTTTCTTTTTGAACTTCAACTGCCCCTTCCATTTCCTCTTATTCACATTCCTCCAAACCTTGGCTTCTGATATTCTTCTCCTTCCTGCGATTTTCCTCCTTGGCTTCTGGATTTCAGATATTTCTCCATCGCGTTTTCACTACCATTCTCTCTAGAAGCTTTTTGGCTTCCGTCTTGCTACTTCAGTTCAGTTCGTGCCAGTTTTCAAGTTTCAGGTACTTTGATCCCTTCCTGCTGTACTGCTTTCTCTAAGTTCTAAGGTTCTGGTTTTCTAGTTTTCATTGGGTTTAGCATTTCTTTCTGGGTTCTTTACTTAATCATGGATAATGAATGGTATGAAAAGTGGTCTAAAATTTTGGGGTTGAGTGACATTGAGGATTCTTCCTCTTCTTCTTCATCTTTGTCCTCTTCTGATTTGGAGATCTTGGATTTTCTCCCTTCCCCTTTCCGCCATCGCATGGCGGATCCTACGGTGGAGACACCGTTATCGGTGGATTATCCCCAAAATTCCATAGATGAGGAAAGTAGAAAGTCAGCTTATCGTGCGGCGGAGGAGCGGGCGCAAGTAGAGTTTCGCACCTCAAAGCGCTCCGCCGCGAATCGTCCCTGGGAGAGGCCTTTTTGGGGGAAAGCCGTAAAGGTTAGGGGGAGGTGTAGTAGGCTCGGCTATAGGACCAACCGACCTAGGGTTAGGGTTTCTGTAGATTATGATTTTATAGATTCTGATGTCGAGTCTTCCCTTTCCCTAGGTATGGTTCGTCGATGCGTTACACATCCTCATGAATTTCCTGTAACTCCGAACTCTGAAGCCTATGATTGGGTTGATTTGGAGGTGCTCGGTACACCGTCGGCTTTAGTTGGCAGCAATCTGGGCCATATCTGAGCTAACATACTCCCGTGCCCCACAGATGAAGCTGGGACGTCTTACACCATTAGTGCTCCTTCGGCTAACGACCGAGTGTGCACAACAATTGGAGGGAACCGTAGGGAGTTTTTCATGTACGAGGAGGTCGTGATAAGACTGGGCATTAAGATGCCCTTTTCCGATCTGGAGATGGCTCTGTTGCGTCGGCTGCGCTTGGCTCCCACCCAACTACATCCTAGCGGTTGGGCGTTTGTTCGTGCATTTCAAAAATTTTGCACGGCCCGAAGACTGACATGCTCGCTCCGAGCATTCCTATGGCTGTACATACCGCAAATAAATATTTTCGAGAAGGGGTCAACCAAAAGACTGTGGGTATCACTGAAGGCACGTAATGAGTATGCTCTCTTTGCCAAGTTCACCGATTCGTGGAAAACTTTTAAGCCGTTATTTTTCAAGTATCAATTTGTCGGAGAGGGAGAATGTTGATTTATGGAGGGCGGTGAGCCTCGGTTCCCTTTATCATGGACACCTGACTTCTTCAACAGACACCCAAAGCTTTATCAATACCATTATGACAAAGAATTGACGAGCGATGAGAGGCATACCTGTGATACCTTCTTCTACTACCTTAAAACCAATGGTCAAGTCGATATTAGGAACATCATTATTTTTCCCCAAGAGCTTGTGAAAGCCGAGCTTGGTATATGCTTTTTTTTTAACATTTGTACTTTTGTTTTGCTGTTTTGCAGTTAAGATGGCTAGGGAAAATAAGGCTGCTGCTCGTATGAGGGAGCTCGCTAAATCGAGGGCGGTCGGCTCTTCGAGTGGAGCTATTTCCTCGGAAGCTACTCGATCAGTTACGGTGGCCGAGGCATCACCTTCTGAGATTGAAGTGATGCAAGATGTCCGACCACCGTCTGTTCGTGTGGTGGAGGTAGCTACTGGGATCCCCGTTGTTCAAGTGGAGGAGGAGGAGCAGGAGGACCGAGTGCCTTTGTCCAAAAGAGCTAAAATAGACAAGGGTAAAGGCAAAGTTGTTGAGTTGCTGAAACCACTTCAAAGAAGTAATTTGTGGTTTGACGTTTCGGACCCCGAGGAGGAGACCGTTTGGGCTCAGAAGCTGAAGGAGAAATTTGTTGATTTGGTTTACACTTCCAATGATGAGAAGAGATTGTCGGACCAGACCGCTAATACTTTGAAATGTCACTGTGATTTATTGGGCAAAAATATGCTAAGGGCTGCGAGCTACATGTTCCACCTTAGTAAGCATGTCGAGGATATCAGCGCAACTCTTTCGGCAACTGAGAAGGAGAAGAGGAGAGATGCAGCCACTCGAGCACAAAGTTTGCTAACTCAAATTAAGGAGAATGAAGCAAATATCCATGCTCTGACAGAGGCCAATGCCGAGCTTCAAAAAAGACTTGAAGCATCTAAGAGAGCTCGGGAGACTGCTCAAAAGGCTTTAGAGGATGCTGCTGGAAGGGATGCTGAGAAAGGGAGGCTGTTGCAAACTTCCCAAGAGAAGCTGGCTGAAGCTCGGCAGAAAGCTACCGAGCTAGAGGGTATTCAGGGTCGGTTAGCAAATTCTGAAAATGAGGTGGGTCGATTGCAGGGGGAACTGGTGAAGGCTCGTCGGAAAGCTTTGAAACATAAGGTTGTGGCCAAGCGGAATCACTTCAACTGGGACCATGCAGTTAATGATTCTTTTGTCAATGCTGTTAAACAATTGTCCCTTATGAATCCGGGAATCTGAGTTGTTGGGGCAAGTCCAAACTTTGGAGTTGATGGTGATTGTAACACTCTCACTTATATTAGTTTTATTAAGTTTTATTGAAAAGTGGACTCGAAAATTTCGACGAAAATCCGGCAGAATTTCCTCTGTTTTTCGGACTTTCTCAAAATTTTCTTCTAAAAACCTGTCAGTCCAGAATTGTTTAAAAACATAAACAACGACAGTTTAAAAGTCATAACAAATCCTACTGCCCAATTAGTACAAGTTTCAGGGCAAGTTACTAATTCATATTATAAATTACAATAAATAATTATCCACTCAAAATATGTAAAATATATTCCACGTAGTGGAACTTAAAATCCTGCTCGGCCAGCACTGGTGTATGCTCCACTTGGGTACCTGAAAAATATTAACCACACAGGGGAAGCATCACACAGAACTTAAAAGAGAGATTTCTAAGCAGATATATACGACACACCAAGACCATTCAAGCCTATGCTATACTAGTTAATTCATGTTCTTCTTTTCCTTTTACTTCCTAACTGTTTCCCAATTCTTTTTCTTTTTAATTGTTTCCTTTTAAAAAATTCCTAACCTCTAATTATTCTTGTCCCTCATTACTTTCTCTCTATCCTTTTTACCCCTTTTTCCTAATCACCCTATTTTCTCTATTCACTCTCTTTCCAACTAACCTATTACTTTTTCTTCCTTTCCCATCCTCTTATTTTCAACCTTTATCCGTTTTCCATTATTCGTTTATGTTTAGCATTTCCGTAATTATTCTCCTTATCTATTTCCTTTAATTCCAATATCAATTTCATTGTTCACCCTCTTATTTCATTTCTCAATGTCCACTCTATTATCCATTTTTCCTTTTCATTACCCTTTTCCATTTCCTTTTCCATTTTTCCTTTTTAATTATTTTCCCCGTTTCCAAATAAATCCCGTTATGTCCCCTTACCTCTTTCCTTATTTTTACGGTGTATGTATGTCTCCACCAAATCGAAGGCCTACATACATACACCAATCACGATGTATGTCTCCACCAAATCGAAGGCCTACATACATCGTGTTTCCATTACCTTTACCTTGTCCAATTTTATTCCCTTACCTTTTTCCTTATTTTTACGGTGTATGTATGTCTCCACCAAATCGAAGGCCTACATACATACACCAATCACGATGTATGTCTCCACCAAATCGAAGGCCTACATACATCGCGTTTCCATTACCTTTACCTTGTCCAATTTTATTCCGTTACCTTTTTCCTTATTTTTACGGTGTATGTATGTCTCCACCAAATCGAAGGCCTACATACATACACCAATCATGATGTATGTCTCCACCAAATCGAAGGCCTACATACATCACGTTTCCATTACCTTTACCTTGTCTAATTTTATTCCCCGTTTCCCTTATTTATTTCCTTTTATTTACGGTGTATGTATGTCTCCACCAAATCGAAGGCCTACATACATACACCAATCACGATGTATGTCTCCACCAAATCGAAGGCCTACATACATCGCTTTTCCTTCACCGTTTACCTTATTTTATCCATTGTCCTTTCCTTTTTCCTTTTTATTTAGGGTGTATGTATGTCTCCACCAAATCGAAGGCCTACATACATACACCATCGACGATGTATGTCTCCACCAAATCGAAGGCCTACATACATCGCCCCAGTTTCGTTGTATTGTCTCCCCCAAATCGAAGGCCTACAATACAACCCCAATTTTTCGATGTATCGTCTCCCCCAAATCGAAGGCCTACGATACATCACCATATTTATCCAGTATTAGTTATCCATATTATATGTCATTAATTTACCAACCAATTCCGTTTAACTTTTGCCTAAACATTTCAAGCACCAGCCTCATCATATATATATATATATATATAACCAAATAGCCATATACATTATAGTTTAATTCTCGTCACTAACTCTTAATTAATTCCATTTCCCTTTCTTATTTTTCCGTTTATTTTGTCGCTAATTGCTTCGACTCTACTTTAACTAAATTTTCTTCCCTGATTATCTTCCTTATTACATATCCTATTATTATATTATTACTCCTATTCTACTCAGCGGTCTCACTAAATTCTCTTTACTCTCATTTGTTCATTTCTAAATTTATTTCCCTATTCACCATTTCTATTCTTTTGCCACACCCTACCAATCTAACTGATTAGTTATTCTGTTACCTACCTTTTTACTCATCACTATTTGTTTCCCCTATTTACTCCATCTATCTTTCTTCATTATTAGCGGGTTACCCTAAGGTTCATTAGCAATCAACATTTCCCCCGGTCCTAGCGATAGATATAACTACCCAGAAATACACCCCTTAAGGACTGGTAATGAAACCCCTTACCTCAATCGATGACAGTGAGAGGGGTAACCTTAGCCTGACGCTTTACTCCCCGGCTTACGCTCTAGCTCGGCTCTAATTTGATCCTAAGCTTCCACAATCTTCGATTCTAAACACGGCGGGGACAATCGATCTCGATCACGGTGACGGTGTTGCTCCTCGTTGTTTGCGAACGATCGCGGCCGGATCGAGGCCCAAGCTTCAAGCCTCGGAGTACCCAACACAAGCCCGGTGCGAATCACGATCGGTATCGACATCGGCGAGATCCGGTGAGGAGAGAGAAAGCCCTAGAGGAGAGAGAAACATCAAGGGAGGAGGAAGAGAGAAAGGGTACTCAATCAATAGGGAAAGGGAGAGGAATGAGAGCTCATAATGGTGGTGGTGGGTGGTGGTTCGTGGTGGTGGCCACGGTGGGGTATGGTGGTGGAAGGAAAGGGGGTTTCCAAGGAGAGAGAGAAAGGGCCACGAGAGAGAGATCAAGAGGGGAAGGGAGAGAGGAAAACACTCATGGTGGCTCTTGGGGTGCTCCGGTGGCGGTGGTGGGCGGTGGTGGGCGGTGGTGGGCGTTGGGACTGAATTGGGGTGAGGGAGGAAGAAGTTGGTGTGGAGGAAAAATGGGGAAGGGGGGGGGCTGGCGCGTCCATTTATGGACCTGGTGCGGATCTGTATCGCGCCGCGCACCTGGGCGCGGTTTATGTGCGCCTGAGCGCAGGGCACGCACCAGGCTGGTGCTGGTGCGGGGTGCGTGCGTCTGGTGCGGGGATAGGGATCTCTGGCGCGCCATTTTCTGGTTGGTGCGCGAACTGGGCATCAGGGGCACGCCTGGGCGTAGGTGTGGCGCGCCTGAGCGCTGGAGCCCCTAAGTTGGTGCATCTGATGCACCCTGGTGCGCCTGGGCGTGCACCGGTACGCCTGGGCGTGCACCGGTGCGCCTGGGCGTGCACCAGTAGTTTCAGACTTCGATTCGCCATAACTTCTTCGTTAACCGTCGGATCGAGCCCAAATTTTTAGGCAAGCTTCTTAACCCCCTAAGCTTCACATCCAACGGTGGAATTTTATTTCTTAGCATCCTGTAATAAATTTCTAATTTTCTCTTTTCGGTCGATTTCTAGCATCTAAGACGCCGATTTAACCCCCGATTTCGCTTATATAATTTTGCTCGAAGCCATAATTGCTTTCTATACAACCCCTAGTACTCAAAATGACTGCTCACCTTGCTCACAAAATTCGTTAAGCAATTAATCTACCCATTCTTTCCACTTTAATTCCATTAATTCATTAATTATTACATGGAATTAAATTAGGGATGTTACAGTGATCGTATCATTGACTATGCGCATGAGGACAGGGAGGTGGACTTATCAATGCCGAATCTCCCCAACCCCTTGGACTTGGAAAATGAAGATGAAGCTGATTTTGATGGGTCAACCATTACACTTTCCGAGGATGAAGATTAGATCTTTTTATGTATTTCTCTTTGCTACTATTGTGTTTTTATTTTTCGTTGTTTGATGAAGTACTGAACACTGTAATATGATCGGTTTGATCAGAAATCGGTTTTTGATTTTTGTTGTTTATGAAGTATCCTCCTTATCTTTGCATAATCTTCGTTTTTGTTGTTTATCTTGTTATGAACTGTTATCGAGATCTCGGATCTCCTACCTTTGGCCAAGGTGGGATCCTCGATCCTCGGCGTGTGGAAACTGTATAAGTTTTTGGCCGGGCATCTCTAAAAGCACTTTGTTATTGTTAGTTTATAAGTCCTAGTTGAAAGGGCATGTATAAACGCCTAAGTTCGACTCGGTGGCGAGCCGAGAAGAAATGGCTAGTGCGTTAACAGTGAAAAGATAAAAAGATGTGAAACTGAAAGGAAATTTCCATTAGATTCTTTTGATCTGTTGGTAAACAGCAGAAGTCAAATACAACATAAACATAAAGACGCTAAAATAAATGACATGAAATTTAAACAACAGAATTTTAAAATCAGGGTTGACACTTTGCAGGAGTTGTTGTGGGATTCCAATTAGCTATAGTAGGGATTGAGCTTGGTGGCATTCCAGGAGTTGTTCAATTGCTGCTTTGTTAGTGTCTCCAATCTGTATGCCCCAGACCCTGTTTTTGAGACGACCCTGTAAGGGCCTTCCCAATTTCTGGCCAATTTTCCTTCTTTTGAATTTTTCAAACCGATGTCAGCTCGTCTGAGGACCAGATCTCCAACAGCGAAGCTTCTTGGAACCACCCATTTGTTGTATTCTCGGGACTGTCTTTCTTTTGCCTTTCTCTCTCGGTCAGCCGCGAGGGATCGGATCTCATCGCTGAGAGTTAACTCTTCCTTTAACAAACCATCATTCACCTCAACTGGACGTTCAGATACTCGGAAGGTGGGAATCCGAGTTTCAATAGGTAGCACAGCCTCACACCCGTAGGTTAGTCGAAATAGGGTTTCTCCTGTCGAGGTGTGTATGGTCGTTCGGATTGACCATAGTACCTCTGGAAAGAGGTCAGCCCATGACCCCTCGGCTTCCAACAATCTTTTCTTCATCCCATCAATGATAATTTTATTCACTACTTCAGCCTGTCCATTCGTCTGCGGATGCTCGACCGATGAAAAATGGTGGGTGATGTGAAAGTGGTCGACCAACTCTTGGAGAACCTTGGCAGTGAATTGTGTTCCATTATCGGTTACGAGAGTGTGTGGGACGCCGAAGCCAGAGATGACTTGTCTGAGGAAGAATTTTTGGATTTTGGCTGAAGAGATTGTGGCCAAAGCCTCGGCTTCGACCCATTTTTTGAAGTAATCAACTACGACTACAACGAACTTTAATTGTCCCGGAGCTGTTTTGAATTTCCCGATGATGTCCATGCCCCACTGATAGAAGGGCCATGGTGCGATCATTGAGTGAAGCTCCGTCGGGGGTCGTTGGAAGACCTTTCCGTGGAATTGACAGGACTTACACCTTTTGACATGTTCTGAAGCATCGCTTAGAAGGGTGGGCCAGTAATAGCCTGCTCGGAGTACTTTGCGGGCTAGAGCTTTTGCACCTACGTGATGGCTCGAGATTCCTTCATGAACCTCGGGCAACACTAGATCAGCTTCAGCAGGGTCTAGACACTTCAGCATAGGGGAGTCCATTCCCCGTTTATACAAGGTGTCACCGATCATGGCATACTGGGCAGCTTGCTTAGCTATCTTCTTTCCTTGAGAAGGGTCGGTCGGCAAAACTTGGTATTTAAGATATTGCTTGATGGGGTCCATCCAGTCGGTGGTTAAAGATATTGCCAGAACCACGCTCGGCTGATGGACAGTTTCTTGAACTAGACTCTTGTTGTTTTCAGGGCCTTTGGTGCTGGCGAGCTTAGATAAGATGTCAGCTCGCCCATTGGAGGCTCTCGGGATATGAGTGATGGAAAATTGTGAAAAAAGGTCTGAAAGGGTTTTGACTTGTTCCAGGTATTTTTGGAAAATTGGTTCCTTAGCCTGAAACTCCCCGTTGACCTGGGAAACAACTAACTGTGAGTCACTGAAAACTTCGATTTCCGAAGCCCCCATTTGATGGGCCATCCGCAAACCTGCCAACACCGCCTCATATTACGCCTGATTGTTTGAGGTGGGGAATTCAAACTTGAGAGAATATTCTACACTGAGGCCCTCGGCATTTTCAAGAATTATACCGGCCCCAGCCCCCCCTTACTGTGGCTGGAACCATCAACATAAATCTTCCAAAGTTGGACCTTGTTGGGATGGTCCGAGTATGATAGTTCTGAAATAAAATCCGCTAAAATTTGGGACTTGAGAGTTCTCCTCGGCTCGTAGGTTACATCGAACTCTGACAGCTCGACGGACCATGAGACCATTCTTCCAGCTAAGTCAGGTCGGTGAAGTACCTGTCTTATCGGCTGAGTTGTTCTGATCACAATGGGGTGGTTCTGAAAGTACTGTCGGAGTCTCCTGGCAGTAACTATCAAAGCAAAGGCAAGTTTCTCTATCTTGGAGTATCTTATTTCAGGTCCTTGGAGGGCCTTACTGACGAAGTAGATAGGCTGCTCGGTCCCCGAGTCATCCCTGACCAGGGCCGAGCTAACAGATGTTTCACCAATAGACAGATACAGAAACAGGGTTTCCCCTTCCCGAGGACTTGTGAGGATAGGGGGGCTGAGAGGTATTCCTTAAGTTCAGCAAACGCTTGTTCGCAAGAGTCATTCCAATGGAAATTTTTGTTTTTCTGAGTAGTTGGTACCATGGGAGTGCTCTCTTGGCTGCTTGAGGGAGGAATCTTGAGAGGCTGCCATCCGACCAGTTAACCTCTGAACTTCTTTCACATTAGATGGACTACGCATACTCAAGATAGCCTGGCATTTCTCTGGGTTGGCCTCAATGCCTCTCTCCGTAAGCATGAAACATAAAAAAGCCCCGGCCGGAACCCCGAAAGTGCACTTGTCGGGGTTGAGGCGCATGTTGTACATTCTGATTCTATCCAAGATGGTTGCTAGATCATGGGCATGGTCTTCCTTCCTTTTGCGCTTGGCTATCATATCATCTATGTATACCTCGAGGGTAGGACCAATCAAACCCGAGAAGACCTTGTTCATCATCCGCTGGTAAGTTGCGCCAGCGTTTTTCAATCCGAAAGGCATGACTTTGTAACAGTAGGTGGCCTTTTCGGTGATGAAGGCCATTTTCTCATGATCAGGAGGGTACTTCGGGATATAGTTGTACCCTGAATATGCATCCATAAAAGAGAGGAGTTGGTACCCAGAAGAGTTGTCCACAAGCTTGTCAATGATAGGGAGGGGATACTGATCTTTCGGGCAGGCTTTGTTTAAGTCGGTGTAGTCGACGCACATGCGCCACTTCTCGTTTGATTTTTTGACTAGTACTGTGTTTGAGAGCCAGTCCAAGTAATTGACCTCCCTAATGAATTCGGCCGAGAGGAGCTCGGCCACCTTCTCCTCAATGATTGCAGCTTTCTCTGTTCCCACTCTTCTCTTTTTCTGGGCGACCGGCTTGGCAGTCGGGTTGACGCTGAGGCGATGACATATGAAGTTTGGGTCGATCCCCGGCATATCCGCCGAGGTCCATGCAAACAGGTCTTTGTTTTTCTTCAAAAGTTCGAGCATTTCTGCTCGTATACTTTCTGACAGGTTGGTTCCTAGCCTTACTTTCCTGCTCGGAATTTCTTCATCCAAAACAATAAACTCCCACTCACCCTGGGGGGTGGGTCTAGTGTCATCCAGCTCGGACCTGACATCTAGGTCCGCCAAGAGTACATTTCCTCTGTTCAAACTTAACTTGGGTTGGGTCTCCTCGGGGCTTTTGAGTTTCGCTAGACTAGCGTTGTAGCATAGTCTGGCTTTTTCTTGTTCGGCTCTGATGGCGACAACAGTCCCGTCAGATCCTTCAAATTTCATGGTCAGATGAATGGTTGAGACGACCGCCCCGAAGGCTTGCAAGCATGTTTTTCCGAGGATGGCATTATAAGCTGATGGGCAGTCGACGACCAGAAACTTGATGATCTCGGTTCTTGCCGAGGGGTGATTCCCGAGTGTCACGGGAAGTTGAATGTGTCCTTTGGGGACCACCGAGTCCCCTGTAAAGCTGATCAACTTCCCCTCAAAAGGGGTCAAGTCAGAGGTTTCTAACTTCAGAGCTTCAAAAAGATTTAGGAACATGATATCTGCCGAACTCCCTTGGTCGACAAATATCCTGGCAACCTCATAGTTGCCTATCAGAGCAGTAATGACCATCGGGTCGTTGTGACCCGGGATGATTCCTTCAAGATCCTCATCCGAGAAATAGATGAGGACACTCTTTGTAGTTCTTTTGCGGATTGGATGGTCATGGACGGCAAGCACTTGGTTGATGTATTTTTTTCTATCAGATCTGTTTTCTCCTCCTCCCGCAAAGCCTCCAGCTATGGTATTGACTCTGAGGTTCTGCGGGGAATGGTCTGTGGCTACTTCTACCATAGCAATTCTTTGTGGGTTGGTCGGTTGTTGCTGACTGGCGTGGTGGTCGGTTTGTCTAGTTGAGGGTCGGGCATTTCTGTCCGGGGATGGGGTTCTTCTTTGAGCATGTCGGTTGAGTGCCTCCCTGACATACTGTTGTAACTTGCCATCTCTTATCAATTGTTCAATCACATCTCTTAGCCAGGTGCACTCGTCCGTAGTATGCCCGTAACCTCCGTGGTACGAGCAGAACTTGGAACGATCCTGGCGCTGACTTCTTTTCAAGGGGGGAGGTCTTTCAATCATCCGAAGGTCGGTCTGCATTGTTTCTTGCAGGATCTGACTTCTTGGGACCGTGAGAGGGGTATACTCGTCGAACTTGGGTCGGATGACGCCAAACCTCCTATCACCCCTGGTTCCTCTTCCTCTATCCTCCCTCCTGTCATCTCTTCTCGGCTTTCCTTGAGATGAATTCTCACCTCTCTCGCCTTTTTCTCTGTGTTTCTGCCATTTGCTGAATTCTTCCAAATTTATGAACTTGGTAGATCGGTGGCTCAATTCTGCCATATCCCTCGGAGGCTTTCCCATTAGGGAATTCTTGAAGTCTTCGTTCCGAAGTCCCTGTGTGAAGAGAAAGACTGAGAAGCTTGGTTCGAGATTTGGAACAGATCCTGCCTCCGAGTGGAAGCGAGAGAGGTATTCTCTCAAGGGTTCTTCTGGGAGTTGCATAACTCCTGCTAATGCGTGGTCGGACTTCGGCTGGACGCAGCTAGCAGTATATCTGTTGAGAAAAACTCTCTTCATTTCTGCCCAGGAGTTAACAGAGTTCCTGGGCAGGGCCGAGTACCACCTCAAAATGGGTGGTTGCAGAGTCATTGAAAAGGCTCGGCACTTCATTAGGTCTCCTCCATCATAAAAGTTCATAGCACCTTCAAAAGATAAAGTGTGTTCCAAGGGGTCAGTTAACCCGTTATACTTCGCCACACTGGTGGGGCCGAGGAATGCAGAGGGTGTCTCATAAGCCATGATTCGTGGAGTAAAGGGGTGGCCAGGGTGAGCGCTGTCGTCGGTCTCATAACTGGCTGCAAGGGCCGGATCTATTGGAGGAGGGGGGGAAGGGCAATGGGGCCTTGAGGATCCTGGGCTGGTATGGTTACTGGGGCTGTTTCTACTGCCCGTGCAGCAACCGCCTGCATGTGGATCTGCTGGAGTTCTACTATGGCCCTTCCCTGCTGCTCCAACATTTGGGCTTGTTGTTTAATTATTTCTTCAAGCTGGGTTTCTCTTCGGCCTTGGGAGTGTCCCCTTTCTTCCCCGGAGACACGGGTATCGATGGATCGGCCGGAGCCGTGGTTTGGTACACGATTGGGGGGGTTGGGGTTTGTTTGTCTAGAGTGAACGGTGTATGGACCACTGTGAGTTCGGGCTGGTACTGAGTGGTGGCTGCGGGATGGGATTTCAAGTCTTACCGATGGCATGCTTTGGTGGGGAGGATTTCTTCCTTCCAGATCTCTTCCATTGTCAGCACTGCCTTCTTCCAGTCTCTGGCGGTTTCTTCCGGCCTGGTGGTTTGCACCGCGCGAGCTGTTTGCGGCGTTTCCACGTGGGTTTACCATTTTTGAGTGGGGATAACAGTTTATCAGATTCCCACAGACGGTGCCAATGTAGTGTCTAGGACACTGTGTTCCAGATGTATCCCTAGCTCAAAGGTATTGAGAGACCAGTGAGGTAGAGAGTAGTCTGATGTTAGTATATGATTTCTTAGGTATGCTAGGTGTCCAGTTGGGACAGCTAGGGTTTCCCTAATCACTGGTGTGTGCAAATGTGCAATTAGGGAGAGAGAGAACGTACCAGAGCCCCTTGCTGGAGACAGCTATTTATAGGGGTGGCATTGTACCTTGTGGGCCCGTACGGAGGTCCAGCAAGGCTGCTAAGGTGTCCCATTTAGGATAAGGGATGAATCATTCATCCTTATCCTGTATTCGGAGATCTTATCCCTGTTGGCAAGTTAGGCTCACGCGCCCCTAGCTCGGACTCTTTAGGGGGTAAGGCCCATACGGTCGGCTCTAGGTCGGTAGGGTGGGTCCTAGTACAAGCGCTCGGCTTGGATAGGCATGACCTGTTAGATAGAGAAATCTGGTCGGCCGAGTACTTAGAGGGTAGGCCGAGGGTCGGTCTACCACATAAATTTAGGACTTTTTGTATAGTTTTTAGAAAGTTACGTAATTTAGAATCCTTTGAACGTTTTGATCCGTTTTGGGTTTGTTTCAGGTACTTTCGGAGCTTAAATGAAGAAATAAATATGGAGCATGAAAGAGGATGAAAAGACCTTGAAAATGGCGCAAGAACGAAGCGAAACGGAGCTGGAATCAGTGCCACACGCCCAGGCGTGGAGCTCCCCACGCCCAGGCATGTCTGCAGCGAGAAAATGCACCCATCAGATGCCTGGAACGCCCAGGCGCGCAAAATGCGAGAAAGTGACATTGTTCGCTTTTTTGACCATAACTTGAGATACGCTTATCCAAATGAGGCCATCTGGGTATCATTTTAAAGCTAAGGAAATGATCTACAACTTTTCCAGAAATAGCCTTGCTCAAATTCGTCCAACTTTGGGGTCAAAATCAGTGCCGAAGTTTCTGTCAGATACAAGAAAGGCCAATTGGGCCACTTCCTGATCAGTTTTGCTCCAATTCAATTAAGATTAGTTTTATCTTTTAAATATACGTTTTAGAATTAGATCAGCAGTCATTAGAGAGAGGGAGGGAGATTACATAATTTTAGAGAGTTTTAGAAGAGGAGAAGATCAAGGATTGGAAGATCCAAGGCTTTTTCATGGTAATCATGTATTCCTCTACTGCTTTTGTTCTTATTTTCATGATGTGTAACTAAACCCTTGTGTTAGGAATTGGTGAATTTGTATGGATTAGTTTATTGATTTTATGAATTGATGTTTTTCCGTTTCTAAATCATGTGTTTGATTGCGTTTTATTTCCAATTCATAAATCTGGCCAATTTATGTCTTGTTTTGGATCTCTAATTCTTCAATTGAGAGATTAGGAATTAGAATAGGTCATGCCTTCAAACAATATAGTTATTCAACAAGTAGGGATACAATTGGGTAATTATATAACATGATTAATTCGCTGTTCTTAATTAAGATTATTCAATAGTTTAATCTCTTAAAGAATTAAGGATTATCTAATTGAATAAGAAACGGTAATTATACAAGAGGGATCTAATAGTTACCAATTTAGGAATTTGTTCATGATTTAGGGAAAAATAGAGATTCATGATAAATAAACAAAGCCTACAATGAAACCATGTTCCTAACATCTTTCTCAAATCGCTCAACACTTCTATTTAATTTCTGTTTTTAATTTATGTTCTATTTTTATTTTAATCCAATCTTGATTAATTAGTTAGAAACCTATAGATTTTAATTTTAACTACACTTTGGTGAGAATTAATTGAACAATTTGCAATCCCTGAGGGACGATATTTGGTCTTATTGACTATATTACTATCTGATCTAGTATACTTGCTAGAGAGTGAACAGTCCACATTGTGGTAAGTCTCATAAGGGCACTTGCTGGAGAATCCTATATCCAGGCCAACCAGATCCTTATGCCATCTGCAGGCAGTTTGGACATCGTGCCGCAAATTGTCCAAACCAAGTTCCAAGGAAAGATGGGAATATGGTTCAGACAGGAGGAGCTGGAGGCGGGCCTACTGCTTATGGCAGAGTCTACACCCTTAGTGGTGCAGAGTCAGAGAATGTTGTGGAGCTCATCAAAGGTATTTGCTATCTTAATGAAATACCCTGCAAAGTATTGTTTGATTGTGGGGCAACTCATTCCTTTATATCTTTAGACTGTGTGCAAAGATTAAAACTACCTACTATAGAAATTCCCTATAAACTCATAGTCTCAACCCCAACAAACCCTCCAATCTCTACCTCAAAATTGTGTCCTAATTGCAACTTAAAAGTCCTAGATCACATTTTCCACATCAACCTCATATGTCTACCTTTAACCCAGCTAGACATCATCTTAGGAATGGATTGGATGTCGGATAACCACATTATAATAGATTGCCACAAAAAGACAATTATCTTTAACCAACCTAAAGAGCAAAACCTATGACTAGCTACCATGGAAACCAAAAAAGAAACCTCTATCCATCAAATCCCCATAGTGACTGAGTTCCCAGAGGTATTTCCTTATGAAGTCCCTGGTTTACCGCCAGTGCGAGAAGTGGAATTTGGCATTGATTTGGTGCCAAGAACTGGACCAATTTCTTTAGCCCCTCATCGGATGGCTCCAGTTGAGTTAGTGGAATTGAAGAAACAGTTGGAGGATATGCTAGAAAAGAAGTTCATAAGGCCGAGTGTCTCACCCTGGAGTGCTACAGTTCTCTTTGTTAAAAAGAAGGATGGAAGCCTCAGATTATGTGTAGACTACAGGCAGCTGAATAAGGTGACAATCAAGAACAAATATCCTCTCTCACGCATTGATGATTTGATGGACCAGTTGCGTGGTGCGGCGGTGTTTTCCAAGATTGATCTTCGATCTGGTTACCACCAAATCAGAGTTAAAGAAGAGGATATTTCGAAGACTGCTTTTAGATCACGGTATGGCCATTATGAATATGTGGTGATGTCGTTTGGTCTAACCAATGCTCCCACAGTTTTTATGGACTATATGAACAGGATTTTCCGACCTTACATGGATTCCTTTGTATTAGTCTTTATTGACGATATTCTTATATACTCAAAGAACTCCAAGGAGCATCAAGAACATCTCATAATAGTCCTACAGACTCTTAAGGAAAAGAAGTTATATGCCAAGTTCGCTAAGTGTGAATTCTGGCTTGAGAAAGTCAATTTCTTAGGCCATGTAATCACCAAGGAAGGCATTGCAGTAGATCCTGTAAAAGTTGAAGCCGTGTTGAAATGGGAACTGTAACACATCATAGTTTTATACAAAATAACAACTTAAACTAATATGTAATTAAAATTAGAAACTTAAATTTTTATTTTCACCGATTAATTTTACAAATAAAATTGGGTATTTCAATTATAATATGAGTAGCGCAACATTAGAATTTCAATCTTTCTAATCCTTCCGCTGTGACACTCTGATCCTCAAGCTCCTTGACATTCACCTAAAATGATAACCACTAAGGGTGAGACCTTTTCACAACACATTGAATTATAAAATAGTAAAGAGCACATACTAGCAACTTAAGCATCATAATCAAACCAAGTCATAAATAACAAAATGCTTCACTTTTTCATTTCCAAAATCATTTTCATTTCCCATTATAAACCATATAACGTGTGTCTCCTCACGGTCAGAGAACAACACACCCAACATAACACTGCATGTCTCCTCACAGTCAGAGGACAACATACCAAACATCACATCGCATGTCTCCTCACGGTCAGAGGACAACATACCCACTTTTCTTTTAGTTTGTACCACTAGGAATTGGTTGCTCCTGCTAGGGCATTTGTACACCCATTAGGGACTTTTACACCCATCAGGACTATCACCCACTAGGCCTCACCGTTAGGACTAATACATATAATCTTATACTCATACTTATCACATTTTTTAGCATATTTAATTTACATACTTTAGTCTTTTTCACATTTTCCATTCTTTTAGTTTTCGTTGAATTGATCATTTGGGTACATTGACTCCTAACGGGGCATTTTCACCTAATGGGGCATTTTAGCCTGATGGGGCATTTGGCCCTAATGGGGCATTTGTACACCTAGCAGGAACACCTAATGTCCCAATGTCCCAATGATCAATTCAACCGTCGTTAACAACACAAACACATTCACCGTATAGCACACAATTCAATTAGCCATTTATGACTGATAACAATCATCCACATTCATGCATTCACATCATTCTCAATTTCCACATTACATAACAACAATAATTAACATCAATCAAGTTCCAATATTATTCGTCAATGCAATTAATAAACACATATATTCCAAACTAAGACTAAAACCTCACTTCAAGCATTCTAACTAAACACTTTCATAATTAAGTAACAATTATCATTACCCATAAAATGTCCTTCTGACCACTAATCCTCTTTCCTACCTATTAGGTTGCATTATTTATCATCTCATATTTAATACTTAATCATAAAAATACTCGTTTCACATACATAATGAACATAGCCACCCAACAGACAACAGATATCACAAGTAAATCGACATACTCAGGTATGTCTCAGAGTGCTGTAAAATAAGTCCACTCCCTAGGGTTCTTCACTTCCTACTTTTAACAACATACTTGAGGGGTTTTTTTAGCAAATTAATGTCAATTAAATTAAATAATTAAATTAAATCAAAATACATTCAGTCTCCCTAAACCAACTCTAAACAGGTGCTATTTTGCTACCCACAACCCAATTCAACTAATTAACCCAAGTCCTATTATATACCCCAACTATCCCTAACTCAAAGTGTGGAAAAGAGACTCCCCTTACCTTAGAGAAGGAGGGAGCCCACACAAAGCTCCAGGGACCTTGAATCTACTCCGGATCTACCTTGATTCCCATTCTCTTGACCGATCTCCACT
The DNA here is from genome assembly GCA_037953625.1 of Crotalaria pallida. Lineage (NCBI taxonomy): Eukaryota > Viridiplantae > Streptophyta > Magnoliopsida > Fabales > Fabaceae > Crotalaria > Crotalaria pallida. The sequence goes on from CM075649.1 coordinate 87,258,427, forward strand.
CCGTTCTTCAAGATTGGAGGAGAGAGAAAGAAGCCCTAGGAGAGAGAAAGAGCTTCATGAAGAAAGAAAGGGCCACCAAGGGAGGAAATGAAGGCAAAGACATGAGGAAGGAGGTGGATCTCATGGGTGAAGGTTTGAAAGGGTGGATTTGGGTGATTGTTGGTGGTTGATGATGGTTTGTGAAAAAGAGGGAGAGAGAGGCGTATGAGAGGGAGAAGGGATAAAAGGAGTTAAGCTTGAAGATGGTGGAGCCTTGATGCATAAAAGAGGAAGGAACTCAATGGAGATTATGGGGAAGAGGATTTGAAGCCCTTAGCCTCCATGGAAGCTCCAAATCGCAAAGAGGAGGGAGAAAAGAGAAGAGAAAGGCGTGAAGCAAGAGAGAGAGGGAGAAGGGTCGAATGGATAAGGGGAAGGGAAATGGGTGGCTGAAATAGGGAGATAAGAGGTGGAAATTACGTTTTTGCCCCTTACTTTATTTTTATTTTATGCATCAGACCTGAAGTAATCGATTACTTGCCCAAAGTAATCGATTACTTTGCCAAAATTAATCGATTACTTCCTCCAATTAATCGATTATTTTTGCAGCATCATACAATCACCAGAGCATTGGTAATCGATTACTTTGTCTCCAAGTAATCGATTACCACTTGAAATAATCGATTATCTCCTTAAGAGTAATCGATTACAATTGCTGCAACATCAAAGAGATTCTACCAGAGAGCTTGTAATCGATTACTTACCCACAAAGTAATCGATTACTCTGCCCAGAACTCCTATTTTGACAAATTCTAACTCTAAGACCTTACTCTTAACTCCTACCCATGATTTCCTATGGTTTTCCTCATAAATTCTAACTTAGGTCTTCCTAATTAAACTTGGAATTAAAATTTGGGATGTTACAGGAACGGCCTTCAAGTGTGGCAGAGATCAGGAGTTTTCTTGGATTAGCGGGCTATTATAGGAGATTTATTAAAGATTTTTCCAAGATAGCTTTGCCTTTGACCAAGTTAACAAGGAAGGAGACACCTTTTGAATGGACTTCAAGTTGTGAGCAGATTTTCTTGGAACTCAAGGATAAGTTGACCACGTCTCCTGTTCTTGTTCTTCCTTATCCAAAGAAGAACTTTGATGTGTATTGTGATGCATCAAGGCAGGGTCTAGGAGCTTTTCTCATGCAAGAAGGGAGATTGATTGCCTATGCATTCAGGCAATTGAGGTCGCATGAAGAGAACTATCCTACCCATGATTTGGAACTTGTAGCTATTGTCTTTGCTCTCAAAATATGGAGGCATTATCTCTATGGAACGAGATTCGAAGTGTACAGTGACCATAAAAGCCTCAAGTATTTGTTTGACCAGAAAGAGTTAAACATGAGGCAATGGAGATGGATGGAGTTCCTTAAGGATTATGATTTCAGTTTGCAATACCATCCAGGAAAGGCTAATATTGTAGCTGATGCACTTAGCCGCAAAATCCTACATATTACCAACATGATGATCAAGGAATTGGAATTGATTGAGGAATTCAACAACCTCAATCTTGGAATCCAATTCAAGAAAGAGATCATAAGTATTGGAATGTTGCAAATAACCAATACTTTCTTAGATGCAATCCGACAAATGCAGCTCGTAGATGTTGATGTGTGTGTAACATACATATTATTTCCTTATTAGTTTGTATTTATTTTAATAAATAATCATGCATTTTATCATAATTTAGCATGCATTTAATTCATATTTCACTTGGAAAGGTATCTTGTGCTTTTATTGTGTAGATTGCTTATTTTGAGGCTGGAGCATTGGAAAATAAAGAAATAAATCAAAGAAGATATGTTAAGAGATATTGTGAGCAGAAATCTAGAAAAAGATAGAGATAGAGGCATGTGAGAGGAAGGAGATTGCTCATGGATTTATTTTGCTATTTGGGCCCAACACTTGGAGGAAGGAAAATCTATAAAAGGAGGAAGATAGAAACCCTGAAATAGAACATTAGTCATAACATGTAGTAGTAGAATTTTAGTAGTAGTAGTAGTAGGATTAGAATTAGAATAAGGATTATTTTCTCTATCATAGGCAGAAACAAATTAGAAAATAAGGATTCAAGGTTGCACAACTCTCTCCATGAAGAACTAGAAGGCGTTTGAAGACGGAAGAAATTCCTCATCTTTCATCTTTTGGTTATTTCTACCTTTTATTCCTTTATTCTTATTTTTTGATTTGTATTATGTATATGATTGAGTAGTTTTCCGTTTCTAAGGATTAGGATTAGCCCATGGAGGCATTGACTTGATGTTTTGATATTTTATCTCTTATTAATATTTATTTATTTTAGATTTAATTATGGTGTTCTTAATGCTTGTGATTGTGTCGGATCCCACTATTGCATGATCTCAGATAGTAAGGGAAGAACCGAAAGGTGAACCTCAGTATTAGAAAATACATAATTAAACTTAAGGTTTTAGATCACGAAAGTAGTTCTAATCCTTGAGAGGATTCAATGAATTATCACAGATCTTAATGGATTTAATGTACCCTAATTACCACGAAAGTAGGAATTAGGCCTCATTAGGTACGGTGCTAAGATTCTGAAAGGAACTAGTATTCTACATTAGGATAATTCACCTTCAAAGTAAATCAAATTTAATAAGAGATATATCTTTAATTGATTGTCAATGTTGATATGTGGTGAAACTAATCCTTAGAAGATTTAATTCTTATCTTATCTCATATCTTTAGATATATTTTATTTTATTTTATTTTATATCTCAATCCAATCTTTTATTTTATTTTTCATATCTCTAATAGATTCGTTTAGCTAATCTATACTTGTAATTAGTTGGTAATTAACAAACAAAATCCCTGTGGAGACGATACTCTTTTTATACTACTACTTGACATAACCCGTGCGCTTGCGGGGCGTATCAGATGTCGAAATGCAAGAAAGGAAAAGAGAAGCTGCAAGTAAGAATGAACCTGATTTCCATGAAGGAACAGATGGAGTTCTAAGGTTCAGAAACAAAATCTGTGTTCCTTCTAATCCAGAGTTGAAAGAAGCAATTCTGGAAGAGGCACACAAGAGCAAGTTAAGCTTGCATCCAGGTACGACTAAAATGTATAAAGATTTGAAGAAGCTTTTCTGGTGGCCCGGAATTAAGCGGGATGTAGCAGGTTATGTTGCAAGATGCCTGACCTGCCAAAAATCCAAAGTTGAACACCAGAAACCAGGAGGTATGTTGCATCCTTTAGAGATTCCAGTTTGGAAATGGGATAGCATAGCCATGGACTTTGTTTCAGGCTTGCCAAGAACCACCACTGGATATGATGCAGTATGGGTGATAGTGGACAGATTGACCAAGTCTCCTCACTTCATTCCCATAAATATGAGATATTCAATGGAGAAGTTGGCCCAATTGTATATAAAGGAAATAATCAGGTTGCATGGAGTGCCTTCCAATATCATTTTAGATTGTGATTCAAGGTTCCTTTCGCGATTCTGGCAAAGTCCTCAGCAAGCCTTAGGGACTCAATTGAAACTCAGATCAGCCTATCATCCTCAAACTGATGGACAATCTTAGCATACCATTCAATCCTTGGAAGACTTGCTTAGGACTTGCACATTGAAACATCAAAGGAGTTGGGAGGAGTTATTGCCTTTGGTAGAGTTTACTTACAATAACTCTTACCATTCAAGCATTGGAATGGCTCCTTATGAAGCTCTTTATGGAAGAAGCTGTTGGACTCCCCTATGTTGGTTCCAAGTGGGGGAGAGTCAGTTAGTTGGTCCCGATGCTGTCCAGGAGACAACAGAAAGAGTTAAGATGATTCAGGAAAGAATGAAAGCAGCTCAGGAGCGACAGAAAAGCTATGCGGACAAGCGGAGGAAACCCTTGGAATTTGCTGAAGGTGAGCATGTATTCCTGAAGGTTGTCCCAACCACAGGAGTTGGAAGGGTATTAAAGCCTAGAAAGCTCACTTCCAGATTCATAGGGCCATATCAGATTTTGCAAAGGGTTGGAACCATGGCATATAGAATTACTCTTCCTCCTCAATTGTCCAATCTTCATGATGTATTTCATGTGTCCCAACTTCGGAAATATGTGTATGATCCTTCACATATCATTCCCGAAGAAGGGGTCCCTTTGAGAGAGAACCTAACATTTGAGATGCAACCAATCAGAATCGAAGACAGAAGGATTAAACAGCTTCATGGCAAAGAGATTCCATTGGTCAAGGTGATTTGGAATCGCAACAACATTGAGGAAGCCACTTGGGAGTTGGAGGACAAATTCAAAGCATCTCACCCCCATCTCTTTGAAGCAAGGTGAATTTCAAGGACGAAATTCCGGTAAGTGGGGGAGAATTGTAATATCCCAAATTTTATTAATAGTTAAATAATAATAAGAAATTAAAAATAAAAGATTGATAACTCAAAACGTGAATTCCACCGTTGGATATGAAGATAAGGATTTTAGGAAGCTTGCTTTCAAATTTGAGCAAGATCCGACGGTTAACAAAGAAGTTATGAAAGTTTGAAGGCGAAAGAAAATGAATATATGAGAACTGGGCAAAAGACTAGAGTCTTTCAAGAAAGACTCGAGTATTTTGGATAAAAAGACTAGAGTCTTTCCAAAAAGACTAGAGTCTTTTCATCAGATCAGCGAAAATAAAAACTGACCCATTTTCCTCATAATTTCCTTTCCCCCATGCTCGAATCTCTTTCCTTCTCATACCCTAATATCTTTCAATCAACAAATCAACACAAAAATCAACCAAATCATCATCATATATCAACTCTCCATCAAATCCCCACCAATTTCCACCCCAATAACATCAATTCCTCTTCAAATCCTCCAAAAAACCCCAATTCCACCAAAACCCTAACTTCCCAAATTTGATGTGCTCTTGTCATATGATTAAGAAAGAAGAATTAAGGGAGGTTAAGGAGAAAGGAATTGATAACTTAGGGACTTAAAGCAAAGGCTAGAAGGTGGTGCTATCAAATTTCCCTTTTGTTGCATAATTTCAAAGAAGGTAAAGAGGGGGTACTTTGGTTTAAATTAGAGTAAGGATTTTATGATAATAGTATGTGTATAATTAGGTGCATATAAATGAATTGATAGATTGTAGGATTATTTGATAAATGTCATGATGTATTGCCTTAAATTGTACTCTTTATATGCATAAGTTATATGTTTTATGTCTTGATCTAGTTGTTAGCTAGTTGAATGAATATCTTTGATATTTAAATGATTGAATTATGCATTGACTAATGTTTAGTAACCTAGGACACTTAATTACTAATAGTTAATGCATAAATTAGGATAAAGCCCTTCTTAATGGAATTGGACCTAAACTAATGAAATTTTATAAAGTATAAGAGGTCTCAATTCAATTAAGAAGAGCCTATGAAATTACATCATGCATGAAGTAAAGGTGGACATTAGGAGTAGGGGAAAAACATACATTTCTATTCGTGAGGGAAAAAGTAACTAGATTGTGTTATTGAAACGATCGTTGAGAATCGTTATGGAAAACTTTGATCTTCCAAAGGGCCAGGTTGCACCCCGTGTCTGGGATTGGTTTTATGCAAACCATAATGATTCTGTCAGTTACTTTGGCTTCTTTTGGCCAATCGAGGGTGATTCCTGCTATAGCCAATTTGGACAAATCAAACCAAATTGTACGAAGAACGATTCGTGAAGTACTATGCAAGCAAAGGTTGAGGAATACTTACTTTTGGTCGGTTTTTCCCCGGAGTGGAGGGTGATGTGAGGAAAATGCTAAAGTGTGATGTAAAGAAAATAAATGAAAAGTGAAAGTCAAAGAAAAGGAGAAAAGAGCATGCATATGCATTATGTGGTTTAATCTATTGAATCCAACAAAAAGAATAAAGGAAAGGAAATATAAAGATATAACATTGGATTCAAGGATTAAATCTAAATGAGCGACGTTGCATTACATTCCCATTGCATCCTCATATGATTGTTTAGAAATATTTTATTATTATTTATATGTGGGTTTATACTTTATGATGTAAAGGTGTAATTGCTAACTTGTGTGTGAATGCATTCTCTTTATACCTTATTATTGTTATTGAGTGCTTTCTTTGATTTAAATTCAAATTACTTACCTCTTTGTGGTTAACATTTTAGGTACACATGATGAGGAGCTTCCCGCTGTTCTCTCTGCCGAGGACACTCACACTTCCCCTGATGGAGTGTGATTGCATTTCTCATCTTTAGCTCAACCATGCATACTATACTTTTCCTTTTGATGTAAAATAACAAAGTTTATGAAAAAGATGAAAAGGTTGTGAATGATATCTTAATATCCTTTCTTTTGATAAACTTTACTTATTCACAACCTATTTTGGTATGTTGTAAACTCTATATGGACTTTGACTTAAAACTGGTTGTAATGATGTTATACTTAAATGTTTGTAAATATATATATGTTTATCTTTGAATTGTTCTGGATTCTGGACAGGTTCTATTTTCAAATTGGGGAAAGTCCATTTTACAAACAAACCCTTGCGAAAATTTTACTTAAATGTTACTATTTTCACTAAAATAAAAATGAATTAAGATTAGGTGTTACACGGTGCAGCAATGTTGACAGAACATTGGGATAGAGACGAAAGAGCACGTGTCATTAATGGGAAAAGCAAACGTCACTTTGGGTAGGTGAAAGGACAGGCGCCCAGTCTGTCCATTCAATTGAAAGGACAACACGGTTAAGGACATGTACGACTAAAACTCCTTGGACACATGGGGCTAGCATCTCACCTCGGCTCAAGACTCGAACAGTCTTGCCGAGCTTGGGGGGCTTATGTGGTGGACCTCGCCTCGGGCCGAGATCCTTACTCACGTGATCAACACACGCACTCAAGGCCGAGCACGTCACATTGATATGCCTCCAGATACCTGGCCGAGACCAACCCTTAGGGACCGACCAGATCACCAGGAGCTGGCCGAGAACGTCCCACACCTCACCTACAAATGTCCCAACTGACTTACCAGTACATGATCAGGATAAGGTGACTCAGCGTTTTATCCCAACACAGCTCACACCCAGGCTAGCCCTAATGGGCCTCCCTTGGCCCATAAGACTCACAGCCACCCCTATAAGTAGTATTGTGCTACAAGGGGCTCAGATACGTCTTCTTACCCTAATTGCAAGCTCACACACTTTGTGATTAGGGCAACCCCTGGTATCCCTACTGGCTATTAGGAGAACCTCAAAGATCCTACGGTAACCCTAGATTGTGGCCTCCATTGAGTCATTCCCTGGTTTCAGTGGTCCTCCACCGTCTAGGACATCACAAAAACCTTTTTTGAGAACTGATGTAATCCCCAAGTTGAACAGGGAAAATTTATGTTATTTTGGTTAAGTACTTTTGATGAATAATGACCTACATGGTTGAAACAATGTTATTATCTTTTGAAGTAATGCAATGAATGAATATTAATTATGCAAATTACAATTGTAGTATTTTTGGAATGGTGATGTAACGTGACACTTCTTTTTGGAAAAGAATTTTTAAGTACAAGTAAATGAATCAAACTATTTTCAAGATTTAATCAAACTCAATGATGAAAACCCTTTTTGTAAAATGACTTTGAGAAGTAAAATGAATTATTTAAAAAAATTACGCAAATTTTTACGAAAATTCTAAGTCCAAATTGGGGTGTTACACCCCTCTAGTTTGGAAAATGACACTCACCTCCCCTCCTTAGTAATCAACATTGCATTTACACCCCTTCTTGTAATAAATGGTCAGTTTATCAACGAAAACGTTATGCTTAGGATTGAAAAAGACTTTTATACCCTCAAGGGGTATTTCCTACAAATTTCAAGTGTACTTTGTGCATTTTTTCTTTATAGTAATATCAAAAAAACTTTACAAGAAAATGTATGACCAACCAAGTTACTAATACATGCCAATCTGAGACAACCAAAAATTGTGCCAAGTAGTGGGATTTAGAACGTATATAGACTAAGGAATTATTTGTGGGGCTAACATGTTTATTATAGCCAATATTTTTTTAACGCTTTCATGGTGAATCATAGGCTATAGTGGATATAAGCTCATTATAGATATAATAGATTTTAATTTTGTCATTGTTCCTATAATATTTGGATATGGATATAATAGATTCAATCTTTATATAGAGTTTTTATACCAATAATGATGATAGGTCTTCTGCATTATTCAAAAATTATTTGGATAAAATTTGTATACAAGAATGTCTTTTTTGTAAAAAAATATATATATATATTTTTTATCATAAAAAATTATTATATTTTCTTATAAAAAATAATTTTATCAAATTATTATTGTAAATAAAAAATGAATGAAATACACTTGAAATTTATGTGAGGCGCCCATTGAGGGCATAAAAGTTGATTTGGGTCTAATATAAGATGTTTTGAGCATTAATTTCACCTCCTTTTACTATGGATTTGGCTTGTTTCTCTTGTAAATATAGGTTGTTTTTGTTAGTTTTAGGATTTTGTTATTAGTTTAGAATCCTATGAATGTTTTGATCCGTTTTGGGTATGTTTCAGGTAATTTTGGAGCTTAATTGAAAAAAATAATTATGGAGTTGAAAAGAGGACGAAAGGACCTTGAAAATGGCGCAAGAACGGAGCGAAACAAAGTCAAGAAGTCAGTTGCACACCTGGGCGCATCCGGCGCGCTAACAGCGGACCAACCAGCATCAGATGCCTGGCGCGCCCAGGTGCACGCACACCGGGGGAGGCCGAATTGGGCCTGTTTTGCTGATTTTCTGAGGGGTTTGATTAGGATTTTGTTTTAGCTTTTAAATATAGGTATTAGAACTAGGTTAGGCAGCTTTTAGAGAGGGAGATTACATTATTTTAGAGAGTTTTAGAAGAGGAGAAGATCAAGGATTGGAAGATCCAAGACTTTTCCATGGTAATCATGTATTCTTCTACTGCTTTTGTTCTTATTTTCTCAATGTGTAACTAAAACCCTCGTGTTAGGAAATGGTTAATTTGTATGGATTAGTTTATTGATTTCATGAATTGATGTTTTTCTGTTTCTAAATCAAGTGTTTGATTTTATTTTTACTATTATGCATGAAAGTCGCTAATCTATGTTTTGGATCTCTAATTCTTCAATTAAGAGATTAGGAATTAGAATAGGCCTTTAATCAAACAATATAATTATTCAACTCGTAGGAATACTTTTGGGTAATTATATAACTTGTTATAAATTCCACTGTTCTTAATTAATGGTTATTTGATGGTTTAATTACTTAAGTGATTAAGTGTTATCAAATTGAATAATAAACAGTAATTGCAAGAGGAATCTAGTAGTTACTACCTTAGGAATTTGTTCTTGATTTAGGAAAAAACAGAGATTCATGATAAATAAACGACACCATACAATGAACCCATGTTCCTAACATCTTTCTCAAATTGCTCACAACTTCTATTTAATTTCTGTTTTTAATTTATTTTCTGTTTTTATTTCAATTCAATTTTAATTAGTTAGTTAGAAATCTATAGATTTTACTTTTAACTACTCTTTGGTGAAAATTAATTGAACAATTTGCGACCCCTAAGGGACGATATCTGGTCTTAACCGACTATATTACTTGTCGATCTGGTATACTTGCCGGTGACCCAACAAGTTTTAGGCGTCGTTATCGGGGATTGAAATTGGTTTCAATTAGTTTTCGGTACTTAGTAGTAGTTTTAGGTGAAATTTATTTTTTTTAAGTGTTCTTGTCTCGACAGGTGCTGCGTAATCTTTTTGTTGTTTTTGTGCTCTGCAGGTAACACTATCTACTTGAGTGCAAAGAGGAAGAAGAAACTAGCACAAGATGGTTGGAGGAGGAGGATCTCACGGATCCTCTCTGCCTCCTCCTCCCCGGAAGACTTTGGACCCGGACTTCCTTGCTTCCAGCATAGTCCGGCCAGACATCACTACAACTGCATTCGCGATTGATCCATAGTACATCCACCTCATCATGCAGGATCAGTTCAGTGGTGCGCCGCATCAAGACCCCACGGACCATATCGCCAACTTTCTGGACATGCTCGAATTCTTCAAGATCGAGGGTGCTACGGACGAGGCCATCAGAATGAGGATGTTCCCTCTCTCGCTTAGGGGCGAGGCGCTAACGTGGGTGAACAACCAAGCACCAGGGAGTCTTTCTAGCTAGAAAATACTTGTCGCCACTTTGTTTTCAACTGTTCCCACCTCCTGGGCGAGACAAGCGACCTTCACGCGTCGAGCCTCCAGCTGGGAAGCAAGCAAAGCTGAGGCAGGATGTTCGTTCATTCATGCAAGAGGATGACGAGCCGTTGCATGAAGCTTGGCAGCGCTACAACCAGCTACTGAGGAAGTGCCCAACATATATGCAAGACTGGCAGCAGATTCAATTGTTCTATAATGGGCTCAACCGATTCAATCAAAGCATGATTGATGCAGCAGCTGGTGGATCGCTGATGAAGAAGATTGTTTAAGAGGCCAAGGAAGTTATTGCAAACATGGCATTCAGCAGCGGCCAGGGACTACTGACCCAGGTGGAGCAAAGCGTCCTAAAGAGTTATGATCTGGATTCTAGTCAAGCCAAGATCTTAATTGAGCATAACAAGCAGATGCAGTAGCAGATTGCTGCATTGATGAGGCAGATGAGCCAGATCAGTTTGTCAGTTGCATCTACTACTCTGAGGTGTGACTTTTGTGGGGGAGGTCACCGGAATGGTGATTATGCTTTCGAAGTCAGAGGGGTCCAGCCACCAATGAGAAGCAAGCTAATTTTGTGGGTGGTGGAGTACCTAAAAATAACATGTACTCCAATATCCACAATCCGGAGCAAATCAGTCAGTCTCACACCTCACGGTACAGCCCAGCACCCAATCCATCGCTGCCAAAAAAGCAGGGCTGGGAGAAGGCACTTGAAGCAATGGCTACCACACCCAATACCTTCATGGCAGAAGCCAGGGCGAATTTCGCCAATCAGCAAGTCAGCATTCGCAACTTACAGGTGCAAGTGGCTCAAATAAACAATCAGATATCAGAGATCGCAACCAACTCCAAGGAGCGATGCATGGCAGTCACCCTCCGAAGTGGCAAGTCATATGAGGAGCCACTGAAGAAGGATGATGCAACTAAGGTTGAGAAGAATGAAGAGGAGCAAAAGCAACCAAGTGGAGAAGGCTCAACTGCAATGCAACAGACGCAGGATCCACCTGCGAATCTCGAGAAAAAGCAAGGCACACCTAAACCAGCATCACTACCTCCAAGGATTCCTTATCCTCAGAGGTTGAAGAAAGAGGACGACCAGAAGCAATTCACCAAATTCTTGGAGATGCTACGGAAGGTGCAAATCAACATCCCATTTGCAGAGGCTCTTGCACAAATGCCTCTGTACGCGAGATTAATGAAGGAGTTGCTGACAAAGAAGAAGCGGATGCTCACTAACGAGATGTTCCCGATAGTAGAGAAGTGCAACAGCATCATCAAATCCAACCTTCCATCAAAGCTGAAGGATCCAGGTAGCTTCACCATCTCAGTTAGCATAGGCAAGGATACTCAGGTAAGGCTCTCTGTGACTTAGGAGCTAGCGTAAACATTATGCCATTGTCTGTGTGTGAAGCATTGAACTTAGGAGAGGTTAAGCCTACCCCGGCATTACTTCAGTTAGCTGATAGAACCACCCTCTACCCATATGGAGTGGTGGAAGATATTCTGGTAAAGGTGAAAGATTTTATCCTGCCCTTAGATTTCATGATCTTAGATGTAGAAGAGGATGAAAATATTCCTCTAATTTTTGGAAGGCCATTCTTGGCCACAGCAGGGGCGATGTGCCTAGGGGAGAGGTAATTCTTCGAGTGAATGGTGAGCAAACTACAATTAAAATTTTTGAAAAACCACCAATCACCGCGGAGAATTTCGCTCCTCTCATGTGCATTCAACACTCGAATGGAGAGAGTGTTGGAAAGAAGTGGAAAAACAAGGTGCCACCCTTGAAAGGATCTTGGCAACCACCCTAACCTCTGAAAAGAGGTGACCCGTTAGGCTCGTGACATTAAACAAGCGCTTGTTGGGAGGCAACCCAATGTTAAGTAGCTCCCTTAGATTTTATTTTTTTTATGGTAGTTTAGTTTTAGGTAGGTTTATTTTATATAAAAAAATGAAGTCACAGGTCAAGTCACGCCTAGACGTGGATAGGGTGCAGAATCTAAGTTTGGGGGTGTGATCCCATTTGCTCCCATTAGTTCCCAATATGTCACCCTAGACCAGGTACTTCGCAAAAATATTGTCTTGTTTTTCTAGGTAGTTTTTAATTTTTATTTTGTAGTTTTAGGTTAGATTAATTTGCTTGAGGACAAGCCAACCTCTAAGTTTGGGGAAGTGGACAAAATAAAAAATTTTCAGATCTGAATTTATCTTCCATATTTGGTGTTGGTTTGTGTCCTTGGTAGGAGTAGGTAATTATTCTACACTTAGGACTGCTTTTTTCTGATGATAGGTGTAAATACTTAGTTTAGGATTAGACCCATTGACTTTTGATACTGATTTGATTGAGCTGTAAATATTTTTGAAATCTGGTTATTTTGACAAACTTTTTAAGAAGTTGTGATTAGTGAACTGACCTTTAGCCTAGTGAGTTTCTTTTAGCCTATACACTTAAGGGGTATGTGAATTATTGAATTATTTTTGATTTGAAACCCAAATTTCTTTCATGAGTGTTGTTCACTTTGATTTTGTGTTCTAGAATTTGACCTGTGACCATTTTGAAATTGATAATTGTTTGCATCCACTAAGATGATTAAGGCACTTAGGATGTGTGTTTTTGTGGCCTTCAATTGTTTTGTATTAATAATGTTCCATTAGTTGCCCATTTTGAGCCTTATGAGATATTATGATTTTTCTTTGGTACCATGCATCTATTGAAATATTTTTGTGAGTACCTTGGAAATTTTTAATGAGCAATTGAGAGGAATGACGAAAGAAAAAGTGAAAGTAATTTGTGAAAATGTTATGAGTTCTATTTCTCTTCCAAGTGAAAAGAGAAATTGAAAAAGAAATAAATGTGTAAAGGAAGAGAGTAGAAGAAAAAAAGTGAAAAGAAAAGAAGAATAAAATAATTGTGAGTGAGTGTGAGTCCTCTTTTGTATTCATTGCTCATTCATGATTTTTTATGGAAATTTGTTTTTGAAATTTAGCCCTTAGTTTTATCCCTTCTTTCTTTTATCCCATCTTACACTTTTAGCCATGGCCTCATTACAACCAAATTTAAGACCTTTTGATTTTTTTGTGCATTCAATAATTTCAGTGGAGATTTGGGTCTATGGTCAAGCTTATGGTAACACATTGTCACTGTATGAACATGAGTGAATTGTATATATATAAACCTTGATACACATGAGAGATACACACTGAGAGGTTGAGAGTGTTCACTAGTCCTGAGTTCTTGTGGAGTTTGTTTCTCTAACTGGGTTTCAATTGAATGAATTGCTTGTGACAATATGTGTCTGAGTCTGTGAGTCAAAGTCCTAGATTAGGTGTGTACATTTTGATTTAGAGGGTAGTCTTGTGTTTTAGAATTTTTATTTTACTTTCATGGGACATGCAAAATGCTAAGTTTGGGGAAGTGATTTGGGTCTAATATATGATGTTTTGAGCATTAATTTCACCTCCTTTTACTATGGATTTAGCTTGTTTCTCTTGTAAATATAGGTTGTTTTCGTTAGTTTTAGGATTTTGTTGTTAGTTTAGAATCCTTTGAACGTTTTGATCCGTTTTGGGTATGTTTCAGGTACTTTTGGAGCTTAATTGAAGAAAATAATTATGGAGTTGAAAAGAGGACGAAAGGACCTTGAAAATGGCGCAAGAACGGAGCGAAACGAAGTCAGGAAGTCAATTGCATGCCCAGGCGCACAGGCCGGTGCGCCCAGGTGCGCTAGCAGCGGACCAACCAGCATCAGATGCCTGGCGCGCCTACGCGTGAGGCCTGGCGCGCCCACGCGCGCTCACACCGGGGGAGGCCGAATTGGGTCTGTTTTGCTGATTTTCTGAGGGGTTTGATTAGGATTTCATTTTAGCTTTTAAAATTAGGTTAGGCATCTTTTAGAGAGGGAGATTACATAATTTTATAGAGTTTCAAAAGAGGAGAAGATCAAGGATTGGAAGATCCAAGGCTTTTCCATGGTAATCATGTATTCTTCTACTGCTTTTGTTCTTATTTTCTCAATGTGTAACTAAAACCCTCGTGTTAGGAATTGGTGAATTTGTATGGATTAGTTTATTGATTTCATGAATTGATGTTTTTCCGTTTCTAAATCAAGTGTTTGATTGTATTTTTACTGTTATGCATGGAAGTAGCTAATCTATGTTTTGGATCTCTAATTCTTCAATTGAGAGATTAGGAATTAGAATAGGCCTTTAATCAAACAATATAATTATTCAACTCGTAGTAATACTTTTGGGTAATTATATAACTCGTTATAAATTCCACTGTTCTTAATTAATGGTTATTTGATGGTTTAATTACTTAAGAGATTAATTGTTATCAAATTGAATAATAAACATTAATTGCAAGAGGAATCTAGTAGTTACTACCTTAGGAATTTGTTCTTGATTTAGGGAAAAACAGAGATTCATGATAAATAAACGACATCATACAATTAACCCATGTTCCTAACATCTTTCTCAAATTGCTCACAACTTCTATTTAATTTCTGTTTTTAATTTATTTTCTGTTTTTATTTCAATTCAATCTTAATTAATTAATTAGAAACCTATAGATTTTACTTTTAACTACTCTTTGGTGAAAATTAATTGAACAATTTGCAATCCCTGAGGGACGATATCTGCTCTTAACCGACTATATTACTTGTCAATCTGATATACTTGCCGGTGACCCAACAAAAGTCTTTTTCTATTCTAAGCATCAGATTTCCGTTGAAAAATTAACCATTTATTACGAGAGGGGTGTAAATGCAATGTTGATTACGAATGAGGGGAGGTAAGTGTCATTTTTCAAACTAGATGGGGTGTATGTGTCATTATTGCAAATCCTAGGGGAGGTGAGTGCAATTTCCCCAAAAAATAATTTTACCAAAATAATCTACAGCTTTTATAAGGGAGATGTTAAATTTTGATTATTTTTTCAAGAATATAATCTAAAATGATAATCAGACAAATAAACACACTAGATTATGATTATTTTTGAAAAATAAGCTAAAAACACAATTTTAAGCAAAAACAAACTTCCAATATTACAAGAAATTAAAAAGAAAATTTCATTTTTGGAGACAAAATTTTATGGTTTAGAGACAAATTTTTATACATTTGGAGACGTAAAACGGTCACTTATTAGAGACAGATTTGGACATCAAAATATTTTGCGACAAATGATGATTTGGAAACCAAATTGATTCCGTGTTTCTCGCTTCAAAGACAAAATTTCTCTTATTTTGAGACAAAATATTTTAGTAGTGTGGATTTAGCCTAGTTCATGGCTTCGTGCTCTAAATTCACCCAAAACCAAAATAACACGTTGAACTGCTTTAATTAGTTAGAAAGTAGAATGTGTGTTCATTTTTACCCTTTTATTTTTTAGTTTTTATTTCAGTGCGGAAGTCGTAGATATGGGTTGTTGATTTTTGTTATGAAAAAATGATTGAGTGTAGACTTCTTTGTATATTGATTTATCAAGACTCGTTTGTTTTTTTTTAATAGTTTTTCAAGATATCCACCCGCGCAACTATGTGACTAATCTTTTGGATATTGTTGGGCTTTTTCAGGGATAGTCTCTCAGCGATGTCTCTTACATTCGCAAGAGCCAAGAATCAAACCCCCAAACATTTACTTAAATAACAACAAATCTCTTACCATTAATGCTAAGGGCAGGGGCAATAGGGTCGCCCGCCCTGGGCCCAAGATTTTAGGGGGCCCAAAAAAATATTTTTTTACTCCATATATGCTTGAGTATACTTCTTTTTTTCAGAAAAAAAAAATAAAAAATGTGCAGTACTTGTTGAAAGTTGAGAGTCAGATCCGTTGCAAGCTAGTTAATGTGATAGTGTCTCTTCATTCTCCAAAGCTTCTGAATTTTTCTCCACCACCATCGTTCCCAACTTCCCATTAAATACTTTTCATTCTCCAAATTTCCAATAATGTTTCACTCAATCCTCGCTCTTACTCACTTTCTTTTCTCTTTTGTTCTTCACTTCTTTGCATCGCTGCTGTTGGGCGTTGGCTACTGCACGGCTGCACCGGCCGCCGGCGTCGCCCCTTTCGTTGGCCGCTGCTGTCACCCACCGGCTCACCTGTCACCGCCGCCCCCTTGGCCGGTTGGCCCCTTGCTGGTCGGCGATCTGTACTGCTGTGTGTTGTACTGCTGAGTGCTGTCTCATACTCTCATTCTCAATCTCTGGACTCTGGTTCTGGTTCGTAGTTTATTATTTTTTTTATTATTTTTTTATTATTCTGGTTCTCAATCTCTGGTTATTACTTATTTAATTATTTTACCATAAATCAAAAAGAAAAATCACTTGCAGCAATGAAAGAAAAAATAGACATTACATCAATTAACCACTCCCAAATTTGTCAATTAAACACTTGTAGCAATAAAAATTTGAAGCTTTGTTGTAATACTATATGTTTTCTATTGCAGAATGCAAATCAGCAAATGCCTAACATTCTTGAACCGTGTTGGAGCCATTGATTTGTTTTGTTTGGTTGCCTTCATCTCCTCAATCTCCAGGTGTTATTATTCTTGTTATACATTATTTGATTTGTGTTTGTGTAGTTCTGTGTTGTGTAGTTCTATCCTTGTTTTACAAAACATGTTGCCTAAAAAACATTTGTCAGGGAGTGAAAAGAGAAAGAAAAGAAAACTAGCAGACCAATTGGTAGAATCACAAAGAGGAGCTCTTGATAGATTTGTCAAGAAAGTAAGCTCTTCTAATAGTTATGAGATATTGGATGTGGGTAATCTTGAACAATCCAGTGAAATTTTAAGTGAGGTAAATCCTATCGTTGAGGAGTCTAGCAATCCGAATGAAAACAATGATGTACCAATTGCATCTAATTTTGAAAATTCAAGAGTTGATGAACATCAAATTCCTTTCATCAATATTTATGATCCTAGAAATTGGGATAATCTTGACAATAAAATGAGGGATATTTTAGTTGAAAAAGGGCCTATAAGAGAATCAGATCTTGTGTTTCCTAAAGATAATACCGGTAGGCATTTTTCATATGCTTCTTACTCTAGAAAGTTGAGTAATGGTGAGACTAGTGAAAGACAATGGTTAGTTTACTCACCACATTTGGATAAAGTGTTTTGTTTTTGTTGTAAGTTATTCAAAACTAATAATAGTAAAAGTTCCTTAGCAACTAATGGATTAAGTGATTGGAAACATCTCAGTGAGAGGCTCAACTCTCATGAGAATAGTGTTGAGCATATGAGTAACATGAAGAGTTGGAATGAATTGAGAGTGAGATTAGGAAAAAATGAAACAATTGATAAAGATTTGCAAAAAATAATTACAAAGGAGAAAGAACGTTGGAGGCAAGTTTTATCAAGAATTGTTTCAGTTGTGAAATGTCTTGCTAAAAATAATCTCGCTTTTCGAGGATCCAATGAAAAACTTTACCAAGATAGCAATGGTAATTTTTTGTCAATGATTGAGATGATTGCTGAATTTGATGTGATAATGCAAGAACATATTAGGCGCATTCAAAATCATGAAATTCACCATCATTATCTTGGTCATAAAATTCAAAATGAATTAATTTCTCTTTTGGCTGATAGTGTTAAAAGTTCTATTTTAAAGATCATTAAAGAGGCAAAATATTTTTCTATAATTCTTGATTGTACCCCGGATGTAAGCCATCAAGAGCAAATGACTCTATTAATACGATGCGTAAATATGTCAAGTAACAAAGTAAAAATAGAGGAATTCTTTCTAGAGTTCTTGAAGGTGGATGATACATCTGGTTTAGGACTTTTTAATGAAATGCTGAATGCATTAAAATCCTTTGATCTTAATGTTGATGATTTGAGGGGTCAAGGTTATGACAATGGTTCTAATATGAAAGGAAAACACCAGGGAGTTCAAAAGAGGTTGCTTGATTTAAATCCTAGAGCTTTATATATGCCATGTGCTTGTCATAGTCTTAATCTTACTCTATGTGATATGGCAAATTCTTGTGTTAAGGCTATTTCATTTTTTGGTATTGTGCAACGATTATATACATTGTTTTCAAGTTCTACTAAAAGATGGAATGTTTTACTTGCTAAAGTGCCTGGCTTGACTTTGAAAGCTTTGTCTAATACTCGTTGGGAGAGTCGAATAAAAAGTGTAGAAGCCATTAGATTTCAAGCTCCTCTAATAAGGTCTGCTTTGGTTGAATTAAAAGAAGTATGTGATGATCCCAAATCAAAGAGTGAAGTGGATAGTTTGATAGGTTTCCTTGAGAGTTTTGAGTTTTTGCTTGGTATGGTTATTTGGTATGACATTTTATTCAATATTAATATTGTGAGTAAGAAGTTGCAATCAAAGTCTATGTGGATAGATGTTACCACAAAACAATTGGAAAATATGACATTATATTTTCAAAAGTATAGAGAAGATGGTTTTGAATCTTGCATGGCAATTGCCAAAAAACTTTCAGCTGATATGGGCATAGAGCCTATTTTTCCTACAAAACGCCATGTTTATAGGAAAAAGCAATTTGATGAAAATGAGTACAACGAAGAACAACGATCAGCTGAATTGTCCTTTAAAGTTGATTACTTTTTAGTTGTGGTTGATATGGCAATTAGTTCTTTGGAAAGTAGATTTGAGCAATTAAAGATATTTGAAAATATTTTTGGATTCTTGTTTAATTCAGAAACCTTGAAGTCCTTAGAAGATAGTGAATTAAGAGAATGTTGCAATACTTTGGTGACTACTTTTTCTCATAACGATTTGTCTGATTTTGAACCGGAGTATCTTTTTCAAGAATTGCGTATCTTGCAACTACATTTGCCAAATGAGTCAAAATCTGCTATTGAAATGTTTGAGTTTGTTAAAGTATCTTTTGATTGCATGCCTAATGTTTTAATTGCCTATCGTATCATGTTTACTTTACCTGTGACTGTAGCATCAGCTGAAAGAAGTTTTTCAAAGTTAAAATTGTTGAAAACCTATTTGAGGTCAACGATATCACAAGACAGATTAAATGGTTTAGCCATGTTAAGTATTGAGAATGATTTCCTAGAAAATATTGATATGGATACTATTATTTCTGATTTTGCATCCAGGAATGCTCGAAGGAGTTGCTTTGTATGATCATTACTTTTTACGATGAAGGCGAAGCTCCAAGATTCAACAAAAAGTTCATACAGTAATCGCTACTTTTTGCTACATGTAAGTTAATATTCTAAAATTATAAGTCGATATTTTTGGTTCGAACTTTGTTTTTAAATATTTATATTGATTAAGGAGCCCATTTATTATTTTGCCCTAGGGCCCATGAAAGGTCAGGACCGGGCCTGAATGTGTTATAAGTGGTTTTATGTTGAGATTTTGAGGATAAACTAATTTATGTTAACCAACTTTTAAGATTCCCTTTATAAAAGACGTGGTACCTCAAAAAGCTTCTGGAAGGTGGGGACCGGTGTCCATGAAGTATGACTGTATGACTATGGATCACAAAACTACAGTATGCCGTTGACACCACTAAATCAATTAAGTCCTTCCTCCACAAATACATACGCCAGGATAATACAAAAATATAATGGTCACTCATCAAATATCAGGTTGGATTGTAGTGATATGATTTATGTTGACAAGTATTTCATAATTTTTTTTTTTTTTTTTTACATGGGAGGTCTGGGACTAGAACCCATGATCTGGGAAGGGGGAAATCCTAAGTGTCTCTGCAGCCACCAACTGGGCTGTCTTACGCGGACTTCATAATTTTATTATGAACTCTTTCTGAGTATCTTTTTTTAAAAAAAAAAAAAAAAAAAATATCTACTAAGATCTAACTATCTAAGTGTGGTGGGGTGCAGATTCCAATTCCAAAGCTGAAAAGAACCCGAGAAAGAAAACGACATTCACCAAAGCGTGGAATGATCTGGCACCTCTTTGGATTTGCCTTAAATACTCTATCGACAACTTCCCCTTGCTTGCTCCAGCTCACAGAAACAATATTATTTTTGCTCCTTAAATAGAACATTATTGAACATATTTTCTATGAAAAATAATACTTCTACATTTCATTTTGAGGTGAAAAAAATTGTAAGAAAAATAGGGATAAGAAGAAAAGAGAAAATTGATTGATAATTTGTTGTGAAATTAAGAAACAATTAAAAAATAATATATAAATAAAAGTGTAAAGAAAAATATAAGAATATTATTATTGTTTTTGATTTAGCACGGTGGGCATCCTTATTACTCTCTCTTTCAGAAAGTTTTGGTTTTTAGTTTTTTTTTCTTGTTTCACAAATTTTGGCCTTTTACATTTTCAATACACAAACATATTTTTTTTTTAATTTTAACCTTTCATTCAATCATTTCTCTTACTCATCATTAATTCTACTTTTATCATCTCTCATCTCTAAATCACTATACATTAATTAATGGACACACTTATTAATAAAAATTAAATACTACTACAATTTTCAACAAAGATTAAATAAGGGTATTTTGGACATATTATACATAACACCTACAATAATTAACACTTTCTTAATCTGTGTGCTCAGTCCTAAAAGGCCAAACTTTCTGAAACGGAGGGAGTATTATTTGGATAAATATTATATATACTTGATACTCCCTCATTATGCTGATACGCTTGTTTGTTAATTTTTTTTTTGCCCGTATTCCTTACGGAACCACCGGTATCACCCAGAACACCCTTAATACTTGGGAGCCTTTGAGATTAATCCGGAGCGAGTTGCGTAGCTGACTCTCCCAGCGGGATGTTTTTAGTGAGAATTGAACCCAGAACTACTAGCACCCGTGTCTCATTCCCAATATTTCAGTCGGGACCTTACACCAATTGAATCAAGCCTCGTTGGTTGTTCGTCAATTATTTAAGTAAAGCAATTCCAACACAATTCTAAAAAAAGAAAAAGGTAGGTCTAACAATCAAAATCAAACTTAAAATTTATAGAAATTCTAATAAAGTTAGGAAAAATATATAAACATAAAGAAAATAGTATGCGTAAGTTTGTGTCTTCTTTTTATTTTCATTTTTTTAAATATAAAAGATATGATGAAAAATAATAGGAAGTTTTTACTGGTTCATGAATAATGATCCAAGAAAAAAAATTCCGTCTTGTTGCTCCACATGCTTTGCTTTGTATTTTTCTTTTTGTCGATCTTCCCTTGATTGTGAAATTCTGACGCTTTGATGGAGCTGTGAAAGAGACACGGTACGTAACTGGGTCCTTCATACAAGTATTAGGATCACGTGCTAGAACTTCTAGAAGCATTTGTTGATTAATGAATGTGAATATGCTAATTAATACTCCCTCTTGTACCATATTTCCTCCTGTCCTATATATAGGATATACTTAATTGTATTTTTCGGATTAAGGAAAGTGGTTAGTTTTGTGAATTTTATGAGAATATATTGTAACATTACAATTTTATCCCCCTCCACTTTACTTGGAAAGTTCACATTCATTAATGAATAAAAAAAAATTGTTAGTCAAAACATTTAATAAGGGCAAAAAAGAGAAAAACAATTAATGATGCATAAGAAATATAAAGTGTCCTATATATAAGACCAAAGATTTCTTCTAGAAGGAGCTCTATATATAGGATTAGAGGGAGTATCACTTCTTGAAATTTTATAAAAATATTTTGAGAAAATAGATGGTTCACCGACTTTTACAACGTCAGTGCATTATCTACCATTCATGTGTTTATGGTCGTTGACTCTCACATAAAAAGTAATACAATTGAATGATGAATGATGAACGGATGATGAAAAAATATTACACCGTTAATGCACACTTATTAATCTCAAGTATTTTAACATTATAGTTTTATTTTCTTAATTTACATAAAAAATTTTACAAATATATTATTTTATATTAATAAACAAATGATAATGCAAATAAAACAGAAAAATAATAAATAAATCATATAAAATACAAAATGTAACAAAGTGACATAAACAAGTACGAAGAATTTTTTAAAAGGTCACTTATATACAGGACATGAGGTATTGTATCTTTGTGCCTGGTAAGTACCTTTTCTATTTCATATATTGTATTTTAAGATTATACACAAAGAATAAGAAATGGTTAAGCGATATAACATTTTACAATATTTTGACTCTATTATCCTCATGTAACTATTATTGAAAAAAAAGAATAAAATTGAGGTGAAAAAGTTGTTGTGATAAATAAAGTTCTAATTGAAAAAAAAAATAGTACTTTTTTTTTAAGTGAAAAAAAATAGTACTTATTACATATTGAGTTTTGTAAAAAAATAAATATATATATATATGAAATAGGGAATATTTTTTAAGATTGTAATGTTTTACTAAAAAAATGTATTTAATGTGATCTTATATTAAATTAAGGTTATTTTTTTTTACCTATAAATTTTGTCACCAACGTGGGTTGGGACGAGTGGTAAGCGGCTCGATCTCGCTTAAGCAAGGTCTCGAGTTCGAGTCCTTGTGAATGCAGAAAATTCATGTTGGGAGACTCACCTGCCATAGCCAGGCACGCGACCCGGGTCGGATCCGGATGTACCTAGGTAGTACTTAGGGAACCGGGTGGGCAACCAAAAAAAAAAAAAAAAACCTATAAATTTTGTCATCCGCTAATATCTTCTTGAAAAAATAATGATATTTATAACTTAATTATTACTAAAATTTACAAGTTGAAGATAAAAGTAAAGAAATAAAAATGGTTTTAAATGATGGCAAAGAAACACTTATTTAAAAACAATTTTTTCTGAAGAAAAACATAAAATGAAATGAATGTAGTATCTATAAAGTTAATTTAAAAAGTGACATTACCGAGTAAAAAAAGTTAATTTGGGCGTCAAGATAAAAGTTAATTTATAAAGTTAATTTGGAAACTTTTGAGTGATCCATGATTGAGCCAATATACATAATTAGAAGCTGTCATAAAATTTCATTATCATGTATGATATAAATAATGGGTGTCACGTCATGGGTTCTAGTCCCAGATCTCCCATGTAAACCAAAAAATAAATAAATAATGGGTGTCAAATGGTTATGTTAATTAGGCATAAAAAATATATGTAGCCCCTAAATTATAGCCTGCACTACAAGAAATATACCTGTTTTCTGACGGATTTTTTCCGACGGACTTTAAGCCATCAGTGTTTTTTGTGTTTATTGGCGGAAATTGCTGTCGGAAAACACGTTTCCGACGGATTTGTGATTGTTCGCGTTTTCCGACGGAAAGCATTTTTTTATTCTTTTCTGACGGATTTTCCGACGGAAATCATTTTTGATTCTTTTCCGACGGATTTTCTGACGGAAAGTATTTTCACTCTTTTCTGACCGATTTTCTGACAGATTTTCCGACAGATATTATTTGCCCCTTTTCCAACGGAACAAATCTGTCGGGAAAAATAATTTAAAAATATAACTCTTCTTGTTTCCAACGGAATTTCCGACGAAATGTATTTTATTTTCCAACGGATCTTTTGCAGTAAAAAATAATTATAACTAATTAAAGATTATAATTAATATTATTTATTTTAAAACAAAACTTATATTAATATTATTTTCAAAAAACAAAAAATAATTAATATTATTTTCCAAAATATTTTATATATGCTTTCTGTCTTCTGATGAATATGTTCGTCAGAAACCGTTATTGTTTATTTTAGTTTAATTTTGGTTCTTGCAAATAATGAGTGTCATATAAGGGCATTCTTTAAGCAATCAATAAAAAACAATATGCAATTGGAAAAGTAACATACACATAAAACCTATCAATTTATTTAAAATAACATTTTTCAATAACATTTTAGGGTTTAGGTTTTAGGGTTTAGGGTTTACTTTTTTTTGGTATATTAAAGAGTGTTCTATGGATACTTATTATTGGTATTTTTCTTTATTTTTTAATTCTCTCTCCGATTTTTATTATAAGTCATCACTTTTATCAATTGCCACATCCTTTAAAAAGTTAGTTATTATGGTTTGTGGTATTGAATTGCTAATGTAAATATTTGATACACCATCCAAAAAAAAAGGTACTATCTCTTAATTAAAAATTTATACTCAAAAGGATCGGAGAATATACATTTACAAAATTATCCCTATAATTATTATTAGGAATTTAAAAGTGTTGAATAAATAGATGACACATTTATGGAAAAGAAATAATTAATGGCATTGGAAATTGGAAATAAAAGGGTCTTGCTAACAAGTGTCTTTAGAGCACTTATTAAGGTTATTACATATAGAAAAAAATTGAAGTCCACATTTATTACTCTTTTGAAAACATAAAAAATCACATTTTCTTACAATAACTTTTATTTACAATAGGTTTCTTAACAAGTTCACTTAGGACACTTGTTAGCATTTTTCTTAAATTTATATTAAGAATAAAAAGTAGTGTTCAATATAAAGGTTTTAGGGGGTGACCCAATACAAAATAATAAAAGTAGTCTTCAATATAATGACTTTAGGGGCTGACCCAATACAAAAAGATAGAAAATAAAAACTATTGAACACTTTTCACCATGGGAACTAAAGAGATAAGATATTAAAAAAAAATAAAGAGATCAGATTAAAAAAAAAACCTAAGGATTGAAACAAGCTAAGGGTTTCTCTCAGTCCTTTGGGAGTTGAAACAAGCACGGTAAGGGTTTCTCTCAGTCGATCAACCTTCTTCTTCGTGTGTTCTTCTTCTTTATCTAGGTAACCTTCTTCTTCCTTCGTTCTCTATTTCCTTCTTTCTTTTTTTTCCCTTCGTTCCCTATTTCTTTCTTCCTTCGATAGGCTATTTAATTTAGAAAGATATGTAAATTGGGATATGTAAATTGAGATTACCGAAGAAGGGATTAGGTTCTCTATTGCTATGTTTCTTTCTTAAAATGTGCTTTAGGGTTAGGGATGAAAATAGGCAAGTCGACCTATTAGGGCCCTGACCGAAATTCAACGCCTTTAACAAATTGGAATCAGTTTTGGTTCCGAGTTATTTCCATGGCAATTGTAGAAACTCAGCACAAGTATGTGGCCATCTAACAGGAGATGGTAGTATGTAAATTGAAAATAAGTTTGATATGCCTGGGATTCCACAACAAACTTAACTGCTTTTATTTGGTGTTGTCTGTGATAAACTTTGTGAACTCTGAGTCTTACTTGATATGTGCTTCTTGGTATAGATACAAGAGGGTGGAAGAAAAGCAATGTGATTCAAAAGCTAGCTTTGCGATGCATAATGTTTAGAAATTTTAGATTTTAGATTCATGAGCCTCCAAGATATTGATTCATGAGCCTCCAAGATATTCACTAAAACAAATTGCATCTGTTAATTATTAGTATTAAAATTGCTGGTTACAACTAGATTTTCAACCCAAACCAAAAGCAATGCTTGGATTATGATATATGCCAGAAACATAGCAGTAATATATTATCCTATCCTAACAAATCAGTCTACAAATCATGCTACCCACACATGAAGGCATACCTGCCTCATCAATGATTGCTTTACAAGGGGCACATGTCACCTTTATATTTCTTAGGAGGATATATCATTTCTCCAAGCACCAATACTAAAAATTCAGGAATAGAGGAATGCCATATAAAAGTAACCATGCTCAAATTGGTAGCAACTAGCTACAACTTACTGGAGCATTGAACTAGGATTTTGTCAAGATTCACAAAACCAATTGCGAAAAGCATCCACTATTGAATTCTGAAATGGAATATCAGGGAAATGATAGTCAAAACTTAGATCCATATCAGAAGGTTAATCTTCAATTCATTGTGTTAATTATTTTTCTTTTTATTTATTATTTTTGTTTTTTTTAATTATTTTTATTTGTCCACAGCTTGTTTACACCGCGGAATGTCGGGGCACTAGCATTTTGTGTTTGACAATATCACTATTGTAGATTCTCACCGAGGACTTGCATTCCAAATCCGTGATGGAGGTAACTTGTTTCTTCTTTCTTAGTATTGCATCAAAAAATAGTATTTCTTAAAAATGTTTTATAGCTACTGAGTTTTATAGAGCTTGATTAACATGAGTAAATTGGCTAACTAACTATATATACAAATACTTAGCAACATGGGGTAAACTAATTTTTTACTAAAATAAGACAATTAATTTAAAAGTTGTTGTGAATTAGCAACATGGGGTAAACTAATTTTTTTTTTGTACAGATGGGGAAAACCAAAACAGCAAAAAGACTAAGGCCTTGAAATCATTGTGCTAAATATGTCACTTTCATATCTACTGCATTCCTTTTGCATATCCACTTACCATAATCAATGATGGGTTTGGTATAGTGCCCCTCCCTGGCTTATGTATGAATTTCTTTTGTTGCCAATATCATGGAAGAAGGACAGGAACAAAAATGGTGTTATTGGCCAGCATCAATGGTTGTGGTTTCCTTTGGTGGATGATCATGCTGTGTTCATTAGAAATAAGAAAACTTTCTTTTTGCTGATTACGTAGATGCACATGTAGACATGTTATTGGCCAACATCAGTGGTTGTGGTATACATTGGTGGATGATGTGTTCATTAGAAATGGTTCTTAACTTGCCCCCCCTCCCAATTTTTTTTTACTTGTTTGTTGTTATGCTATTTGAGAGCTATGCTTTAAAAAAGTTATCTTGTTGAAAGGTTGACTTAACCTCTGTTAATGAGATCATTCTTTTGGCCATAATTAGCAGTTTCTATTTGTGTTTCTTCTCATTTTATGAAAATGGAATATTAAATTGGAAGCATTCCATATACCCAGCATCTGAAAGTAGAGTAAAATGTTATGCTTAATATAGATAGTAGGTTTTATTTTTTTATTTCAAGACATAATTTCCTGATATGGTTTTTCTTTCTGACACTGCGTTAGACACATGGACATAAGGAGGGTAGCATGGGGAACACTGAGTATGTTCATGCTAACGGGATGCAGCATAACAAAATGCCAATGGCCCGTCAGCCACTTAGAGAAAGTGGAGAGACAGGTGAGGTTTTCAGTTGGAGAATATATATGAAAGGAGGCAATTTAGTGAGTGAGGATTTGGGAGGAAGGTCGAGACATTTAGTATCTTGTATATCTTTTTCGGTTTGAGTCTTCCATTTCTGCTGTAATGGCTTTTGGGGTTTTGGTTTCTTACTGAGATCAATAACTGGAGGAGTTTCTTTGAGGTTATTCAGTAAAATCAGACTGATCAGTTTCAGTTTCCTACCACTTTGGCATTCCTAATGAAGATAACATGGCTTAGTGCTTCAGTTGTCTTTAATTAATATGAACCTCTCTTTTCCACATGCCAAGCATGATCTGCACTAGAAATATTGTGAATGCTGATAGCCATGAATGCATGTCAAGGTTTATTATAGCCCAGGGATAATTTCCTAGTGTGTTTTAAGTTTTTAACGGTTTTTAACGGTTTTCCTCTACTTTATTGAAATCATTGCAACAAAATTACACCAATATGATGTGAGTCAGACATATGATTCCTAATTACTATGCAGTCTTTTTGACTTTTGGTACATAGGAAAAGTTTTTCTGCTTAGTATGATATACTGGTCTTACTTAGGTCCAAATTGTTTTATATCGACTTTCTTTTTCCATTTTGAATGATAATTCCTAATTGTGATTAGTTTCCTTCATCATTTTCTTGGATTTTGGAGAATGGCTTTTGTGCTTCTTCTCCGTCCTGTATCCCAATTGTCAATGCCTCCCCCTAGTGTATTGCAGAATGTAAATAGCTACATATCAGTTCTAAGCATATTATGACTAGTTGCTCTTAATTTTATTTAAGCAATTGGGCTGAATAAAGTATGTTTCCTATTTCATATGCAGGGTCTATCTGGAAGGCTCCGGTATCATTTCGATCTGGGATATTCTGGTAGAGATGTTCTATAGATCATGCAGAGAGGGTGAATGAAGTTGTGAATTATATATGGATTTATTAGTTTTTTTAAATTATGAAACTTTAGTTGATATTATTAATATGTAATTATTGCATTTTTATTTTTCGGTTTGATATGAAAATTCTAGCATTTGAAATAAATAATATAGAATGATTTGTAATTATTTAAAAATATAGAATGATTTATTTTACAAAAAAAAATTATTAATAAAAAAACCTTTCTGACGAATTTTCATTTTTTGGAAGATTCCCACAGTTGACATTTCCGACGGATTTTTCCGTCGGTAAGTAAAATAAAAATATTATTTTGGTTTCTCTATAAAAATATTACCGACGGATAATTTCGTCAGAAAATTCAATATAATTTTTGTTCTGTTTTTCGACAGATTTTACCGTCGGAAAATATTTTTTTTCGACGGATTTTCCGACGGAAATTTCCGTCAGTATTTGCGACGATGCATTTTTCCGTCGGAAAGTTTTCCAACGCCCTTTTTTATGACTGATTGGTGGCCGTCGGAAAATCCGTTGGAAAGTAATCATTTCCGACGGATTTGGGTTATTTTCCGACGGATTTTTCCGTCGGTAATAGGCTTATTTCTTGTAGTGCTGTGACTGTGAGGGATGATTTTATCATAACCTTTATATTCACTAAGTTTCTTTTCAAAAGAGATAATTATATCAATTTTCGAAAATTCATGATAATTAAAATTTATTGGATGTAAAATATGTCTCATATGCATATAATTTAGAGGCATGAAATAAAAGATCAAGGATAGTGTTACTGTAACACCCTGGTTTTCTTAACTCATATGCATATATATGAATGAATATGTGTAAATTTAATGTATAAGTTTGATTTTTAAATGCATGTGTGGATGCTCTAGTATTTTCCGTTGGATAAAAATGCCTGAAGAAGTATGTGAAAAAGTGCATGAGGTAGCAGAGAGCTTTAGCATGCAGAGAGCCTTTCTTTTGGTCGTATGTCGGGTGAGGTTCGGGAGGTTCTAAGCTTTGGGGAAGCATAGCGCTTTGTTTGATGCAGTGTATGAATTTCGTGTGTTAATAAATTTTGTGTTTTATGTTATGAAGATATGATTGTGATGCTTAGAATGTTTTCTAATGATGAGTGTGTTTGTTTTGGTGTTAAGTAGGGTTTAGAACCTTTAGATCGGGTTAAAAATGTGAAAATCAACGTTTCGGGGTGAACCGGGGCACCCAGGCACAGGGTTATTGCTCCCAGGCACACCGTGGTGTATGACACCCTTCTTTCTATAATTGAAAATAGAGAATATTTCCAAAAATAATTTATATCGCTTTATAAAGAGAAATATCTCGTATAAAATTTTTTCTTTAGTTTAATTAATATTTCTCGAAAACACTTGGACTTGTGTTTAAACATTAAACTTTATCGTTTGAGAATTTATTGAATTCAGCGCAATAACTTCATATCATACCAAGTCGTAGAAATTCCTCAAGGCAACATTTTTCCTTACTATAGATAAAAAAATCATAAGCATGTAGTATTACAAACTTGTTGTCTTGCAAGGTTGAATATTATTAAATCGTAACACTTGCCGAATTCACTTTTAATAAAAATCAGAGTGCACGGAATAAAATAGTACTTAAAGATCAGTTGTGATATAAACATGACATATACATATAATATGAAAAGATCTCAAGTACACATCATAGTCATCAAAAGTGATACAAGTCTCAAGTACATAGTCCATAAACTGAAAATATGAAAAGACCTCAGCTCTCGTACATCTCAAAACTATATACAATATATCATATATCAAAAATAGATGTCCAAGAACAGGTCGATTGGTCCTCCAAGCATCTGACAGGGTCCACTACAGCTACATCACGGTCCAGGATCCGTACTACATATACTATGCCTATACCTAGGAACCACTCGGTCCTCCACGAGGCCTAGTAGCTGGCTCGACTAGTACCTCCTCCTCGCTCTCCCCCTCCTCAGGTCCTCCTCGATCTCGTCCGACGGGGTAGATGCCCTACCACTGGGCCTTGGATCTGCAGCTGGTGCAGTCCTATCAGTACCTGTCGGACCAGGTGAAGGAGCATCCTCAGTAAAAACTCTAGATGCAACGAGGTGAGAACAAGTGGCTGCTCGAAAACGAAAACTGTGAAACCTACGTACTGGTCGAGCTGGTGGTGGTCCTCTATAAGTATAGAACGGGGGTACGTGCATAGTATAAATAATTGGGATCCTAAACCTACGAGGGTGCACACGAGCAAGGGGGTTAGGGTGATAGAGAGTAATCTCCACCCCACCCTCAAAAGTAGCTCGGTGCTCCTCAAATGTCCATCTACCACTAGGGATGGGTCTGATCTCGATGCAAGCTAGGTATATGGCCATCACCTAATAAGGGCACAGGGGTAAGCATATACATACACATAATCAAATAAGAATAACTAGAATTAAACATTCACATATAATCAAGTTATCAGTCAACGTGTATATGCATATGATCAAGCCCTATTCATGTATAATTAATTCCCTTAATTATAGTGGCATGATGCATGTCATCTCTCAATTCCTGAGATTCTCCATCTAAACATTCTCACAGACGTCCATCCTTAACATCAGTGTATTCCCAAAATACTTTAATACGTTCCCAGAACGTATGGCGTACTTAGCTCAGAAGTGATACATAACGTCACCCACCGGTGAACGTCACGTCGCGAAGACGTAATAATCACTTTATGATACTTAACACCGCTTCTCTTGCATGTGTCACGTCGCGAAGACGTAATAATCATATCAATAGTATATCCACATACTGGCTACATCGTCAACCTTAATGTGTCATCGAGCTAGCAGCAACATTTGACACTCTCAGAGGCCCTCCTCATGTTCCTCGAACATGACAAACAATAACTTATCATCATTCACCATGCATGAGTGCACATAATATTTTCATTAATATTAGCCATTAGTCTCATTATTTGCATCACGCAAACATTGTGGCAAGAGACAATATTAGACCCATCAAGCATGGCATAATTAATAATAAAAATTATCGAATAAAGGATTATATCATTCCCTTTAGGTTTAAATAAAAGTGGTTAGGTTGAAAATGATATTTTTAAGCAATTTCAGTCTTGATACTCGAGTATTGGTACAGATACTCGAGTAGTTCGTTGTGTTCTAAAAAAAATTTGTATAAGGTAACCTAGAATACTCGAGTATTTCCTCGAATACTCGAGTAGTTCATCGGCCCAGAATACTCGAGTAATTCATCAGTTACTCGAGTATTAAACTAAACTCTGAAAATTTTGCATCATACAGTACTCGAGTATTTGCTGAAATACTCGAGTATTTCTGACAGCAGATACACTCCAATTTGGGTTTTAACATACCATTTTCGAATTTAACCAATTTTAACTTAAACCAATGATCAACAGAGCTTTATTTATGCATATTAAACATGTCTCAACACTGAAAACATGCCAATTAACAGAGAATCCAAATCTCACATCAATTATGCATAAAACATGAAATTCAACAACTTCAAGTATCAAACTCAAATATACTCATTTTTAACTAGATTTCAGCATCAATTAAGTTCACATGCAACAAATCAAACTTGTTCCAACAAGTCTTATGGTTCAGTTTGGCCTCAAAGCCAAAATTCTATTTCAAACTAAGCCCTTTAGAGTCTCAAGTTGACTCCCTACACAAAACACAACCATCACTCTTATTCTAGTGAATGTAAATCTTCCCCCTTACCTCTAAGTCGTGAAGGAACAGAAATTTGACAAGAAAAAGATCTGAAACTTCAAGTTCCACAAACTGATCACTGAAACAGAGCAGTTTCAGCAGAATACCGAAATCGAATTGGTTGACATATGAAACAACAATAAAAATTGGGGAAAATAGTTTCTTTAAACTCTCTGCAACACATACTGACAAAAGAAACAAGTTTGAGGTGGAATGATTGCTTGAGCTTACCAGAATCGAGCTCTAAAGTAAGCTCTAGAAAACTAAACTAAGGTTTGACAGCTTCAACACCTTAACTTGGCAAGCTTCGTTCTTGTTCCACACTCAATCTCAACTCACAAACTCTATGTCTTTGCAAAGCTCAAGATGTAAGCTTTGAAATGGTGTATAGCACTCGAGTTAACTCACAGAAACGAAGAAGAACGAAGGCAACGAAATTATGAACCCTAACTTCCCAATTTCTTCAGAATTTCAGCAAAATGGGTACTTAATTCTACAATGGTGGCTTATATAGGCAATTGGAAACACCATGCATCGCGACACGACATCCCCATGCAATGCCAAGGTGGTTTATGTGTCAATTTCTAGGTAATTGGGTGTAATCAAGCGTTGAGTCATCAAACGCATTCAACACTGAGTTTTTTGCACTATAATCGATTATCAAGTCGTGGGAATCGATTATTATGATAGAAATTTTCAAAAATTCATATTTTTATTAACTTCCCTCCAATAACCTTTTCAATGTAGGTCTTACCCCAATGATTGAATTGCAATATTTGTATTTTTGTACAAATTTCTCAATAAAAATATATCTCATATTCTTATATCTCATAAGGCACATAATGTACAAAAATAAAAATTTCGAATAAACTTAAATTAATTATAAAATAACGATTATAATTAATTTTACTTATTATTCGGGAGATGAAAATTAGGGGTGTTACATGCTGCACCAGATCAGTAGCATCATCGCTCAGGTGTCGAGCTGGTGCGCTCAAGCGCGCTGGCGCATATGATGCGCTCGTCCAAGGGCGATTTGTGTCCCGGCGCGCGCTAAGCCATAAAGACGCACACCAGCACCCCAAACACGCACCATCGCGCACCAACACCCCCCAACACACCTCCAAACTCCCAAATACTCATTCCTAATCACCTCCCAACAAATCCTAAGCCTCATTTCCATGAATCCCACTCAAATTTACTAACTCCACACTCTTCTCCTCCCTTTCTCTCTCCTCAAATCTCTTCAACTCATCCTCTCTCTCTCTCTTCAAACCTCAAAGTCAAGTGGAGATCTCTCAATGGAGTTGGAACCCAAGGAGATCAAGGGTAGATTCAAAGGTTTTGGAGCTTCAATCATGTCCCCTCCCCCTCTAAGGTAAGGAGGAGTCAATTCCTACTATTTAAGCTTAGGGATTGTTAGGGTTTGTAGTGGAATTGGGGAAAATGAATAACCTAGGGTTTGGGATTGAAATTAATTCTTAATTTAAGTTGGATTATGGTTAATAAAAGATAAAATGAATAAATTTATGTTATTGTTCAAAGTATGACCAAAACCCCTTTATTTTCCATGAACACAAAGGAAAGAGGGTACTTTAGGGAAGTTAGCCCATTGTTAGAACTGTTTCCCTTAGACCCTTGGAGTGGGTAAAAATGATCTATTAATATCTTACTCCCTGTGCTTATTGTTTATTAGAACTGATGCTAGTTATGTGTTTCTAAGCTATTATTCAGAAATTTATTGAATTATTAACATGTTAGGATTGAGACATATTTGATTATGTTGACTAGAAATTATTGTGATGGTGTAGTTGTTTGTGAAATGGTTAGGACTGAAACATACCTGATCATGTTGACTAGAAAGGGCTGTAATTGTGTTGGGTGTTATGATGAATTGAATGAATGAAATTTAATAGTTTCGAAGGGTGATTGTTATGGTGCTAATTTAAATGAATGAATAAAAGGGATTGGATGCTTGCGAATGAGTTGACATTTGAAATTAAATCAAAATTTATAAAGTACCCTATGATAAAAAGAACACTTGGTTTGATGTTTGGCCGACGTTGAAATTTTGATTGTGCATGTTGGGAATTGATTATTGTGGAACACAATGTATGGTAATGATAATGAATAATGTTAACTTCTTGATTTGAAGCTTGGACATGAGATGAATGAGGAAAATATGATGAGCATGAATATGCTATGTTATGAAAGAGTGTGTTACTCATGCTATTATTGAATTGATGAATTGAATGTAACGATTGAATCGTGCAATTTAATACAAAATTGGAATATGGCAAATGCGATGAATTTCACGATTAGTGCTTGACCGTAAGAAGGACATTGAGATGGAGTTAGTGTTGGCCCAAGGGACTGAATTTTAGAGTTGTACTTTACCACTAACTTAACCGGTTAATTCAATTTTAATAGCCGGTTAAGATTAGCGTAAAGTACACATAATAATTAGGTTATAACTCTGAATATTTTACCGACTAACTCCTTCCCAATGGCCTTGGTCTTAAACATGAGTTATATAAAGAACCCATGTTCTCGATTGGATTTAGAAATGACAAAGGAAAAGGGTATAATACGGGTATACGAAGGAGAACGCCTTAGTAGCGAAAGGAAAAACGAAAGGTATGCAATGGGCATACGATAGGAAATGCCCACAAGGCAAAATCTGATTCAAGTCCAATCGAGAATTAAGGGCAATGTGTCATAGCACAAGATTGAAAAGTGTAACATTTGCCCATATTGCCAATGCTTATTCTTTTTAGCATGATTGCACACAAGTATACAGTAAAGGATAAAATATCCTATTTGAGTATGTGCATGACATATGTAATTTCTATGGACGCTTTGATTTCTATTATGGATCCTTTTGATCCTTTTGCTTAAATTGTTTGAAAATGTCTCACTCCTTGTGGTTTAACATTTTAGGAAAAACTTGGACATTCGGAAGATCAGAGTGTCACAGCGGAGGATGCGTGAGAAGGAATTGTTCCTTAATTTAAAGTACTACTGTATTTTGTAAACCCCGATAATTTTATGAAATTTTTAAACGATAATTTTGTTCCTTCTGGCCTAGGGAAATGGTCCCGACTCCGCTGGGAATACTCTTATCCCATGTTTATCTTTCATATAATGAGTTATGCATGTAAAATATTTGTGATGAATTGTTAAGTTTAAGGAAGCCAAGAGGCATTAGCACCGATAGAAATAGAAATTGCTAGCCAATACCAAGGGAATTAAAAGAAATAAAGTGTATGCCACCAGAAATAAATTATCAAAGGGGTATTGTTTGTAAGAGACAGGGATGTGAAAATGGTTTGGAGGATGAAAAATATTGTGAATGTTGAATGGTGTATGACACTTCTACTAGGGTCATTGGAAAAGAAATTGATGCCAAATGATAAAATTAACTTTTTCAAGTGATATTTTTGTGCTAACTCAATCGGTTAGCCGATTTTATTAACCGGTTGAGGTTTGCACGGAATGAGCTATTGTTTTTCCAAGAATATGTATAAGTTCCATATATCGGTTTCCTTTCCAAAGGCTTTGGTACCAAACGAAACACTTGGAGTGTCGGATATTCTCAATGGGACTTGAACACGAAAAGTGTCCACCATGGACTATTATGAAAATTAATAAAGACTTGAAATGTGATTCAAGTTCACTTGAGGATATGACACACCATACACCACAACATTGTGTGTCAGGTAACCATTAGGGTCAATGAAAAGGAAAATTTTCCTGAAGGGTATAAATAAACCCCTCAAGTTTTATTTTGGTGCAAACTGTAAGTTATGCACATGTGATTTAGGTCCAATATATAGTGATTTGAGCATGATTTAGACTCCCTTTTACTATGTATTTGGCTTGTTTCTCTAGCAAATTTAGGACTTTTTAGTAGATTTTAATTATTTTTAGTAGTTTAGGGTCCTTTGAGCGTTTTGATCCGTTTGTTAGTGTTTCAGGTACTTTTTGGAGCTTAAATGGAGAAAATAATTATGGACCTGAAAACAGGACGAAAATATCTTGCAAATGAAAAAAGAACGGAGCGAAACGGAGTCGGAGTAGGTCCCGCGCGCCTGAGGCGCGGGGACGGGTGCGCCTGGGGCGCGCCTGTGTGGAAAAGAGACGGTTATCAGACCTGCACGCCTGGGGCGTGAGGTCGCGTGCGCCTGGGGCGCGCGTGCATGTTGGAGGCCCAATTTGATCAGATTCTGATCAAAGTAGAAGAAGAGAAGTCTAATTTGGCTTCATATCTTAGATTTGGTCAGAAATTAGAAGATAAACATGGACCTTATCTACTAGATTTAATTAAGATTTATTTTAGGATTTTTTTTACTCTTTAAATAGAGGATTTGTAAATAGTTTTTAGTAGGTTTTGAGATCATAGAATTCAATTAGGATTAGAGAGAGAGGTTAGTAACATCTATTGAGAGCAAGGAGGCAAGACACGAAGATTGGAGATCATCACTACAAGAGAGATCTGCGTAAGGATTGAAGGTCTCTTGGAGAGTTAACCTGTATATTCTATGATATGAGGTTTTCTCTTTGCTTCTGTTTTCTTTATTTCTATATGTGTAACTAAAACCTCTTGTTAGGAACATGGTGTAAATTGTATGATGTAACTTATTTCAATTTATGATTTAGTATTTTGCTGTTTTTAATTCATGCGTTAATTGAGTTTTTATTACATACATAAACCCGCGCAATTTATGTTATGGATCTCTTAATTCGCAACGAGAGTTGGGATTTTGAATAGGCCTTGCAATTAACGGTATAATCAGTTTAGTTATAGAGATATGATTAAATGATTATATGACTTTGTAATTCCCTTGTGCTGAATTTGATATTTTCTGATATTGTAATTTGTTGAGAGATCAAGGATTAAGTATTTAGAAAATAAGGGTAATGTTAGAGATATCTAACTATTGCTATTTGAGAGGAATTGTCTATGAATTAAAGGATAATTAAAGGATAATATAAATCATAGTTGAATAAGTGAATCATACAACGAAACCAAGTTCCTAACCTTTTTCTATTGTTTTCTATACATCTTATCTCCTCAATCTTTTTATTTATTTTATTATTTAAATTCTCCTTCTTCTTCTAAAAATCAATAACAAGTAGCCTTAATAATTACGAATTGGTGAAAAGTTATTAGAAACAATTTGCAATTCCCGAGTGGAACGATACTCACTTACTATCTGTATTACTTGTCGACCTAGTCCTCTTGCTAGACATTCAACAAGTTTTTGGCGCCGTTGCCGAGGATTGAAATTCGATTCTAATTTCTTTTCGGTACTTTTTGTAATTATTTGTGTAATTTGGACTTCCTCATGTATAACTATAGTTATAACAATAATTCAGATTTTGATAGATTTAGTTTGTATTCTTCTCCCCCATATTATTATGCACAAAACACTAGTTGTAGTGAAAGCCCATTGGAAAAAGTTGCATATGAATGTATTCAAAGCGGCAGAATTTTACTTGAACAACTCAAAAATATGCAATTTCCATTGGAGCCTCACCCTCCAAAGAAAGCCCCATGGGAAATAGCTATAGAGAAATTGGCTCAAAACACCAAGGATTTTATTAAAGAGAGTAGAGAAAATTTTCAAACTCATGTTGAGCCAATCCCTTCCCCTATAGAGCAAATCCCTAGGGAAGTTGTGGTAATGGATATGACTAATAATCAATTCCCTATGGAGGAGGAGAAAGTTGAAAAAATTGAAAAAGAAATTGTGCATGATAAGTTTGAGGAGGAGGATAAAAATACAAAATTAGAAGGTTTGAAAATTGTAGGAAAAGTTGACCCACCCTTGCATGATGAAATTGTTGTTATAGAAAATGTTATTAAATCTAATTCATGTTTGGGTGATTCAAAATTTTTCTATTATATTCAACCTTTGTGCTTTCATGAGAAAAATCTAAATCAATCTAAAGTTTTGTTAGGCAATAGGAAGCATGAGAAAGTGATCTTCCTGACTAATGGAGTTAACAACTTCATGATGAATGATGGAAGAAAAGAAAATTTTTCTAGGGTGGTGTATGGATTAAGGAACATGCCCTTTGACCCTGGTGGGTTTGAACTTAATTTTGAAATTTCCTTAATCCACCATCATCCTTATCAAAGGTCTTTCCTATGGGATGTGGGAGTAACACATTATTGTTGCATCACATTGGATTTGACCCATAGAATTTGGGATCCTGGTGGATTCCTTGGATTTGACCCATAGAATTTGGGATCCGCGGTCGCGCGCCTCAGGCGCGCCGGGCTGTGAAAGCCCTGTTTGGGGGAATTTCACTCCTTCTTGGGGTGCAAAAGTTCAGTTTTGGGGTCAAATTCTGATTCTACCATTTTATCTCTTAGGATTAGTTTTATCTTATATCTTAGGATTAGATTTATTTTTTTATCTTATTTTTTTTAGCAACAGATATTTTTTATCTTATCTTTTAGGATTAGATTAGTTTTATATCTTTTAGGAATTTGTTATATCTTTTTAGGAATTTGTTTTATCTTTTTAGGATTAGATTTCTCTTTTTAGGATGATTTTTTTTAGAATAGATTTTTTATTTTTTATTTTTTATTTATTTTCGTTTTTTTTTATTTTCTATTTTTTAGGGACAAATTTTTTTTAGGATTAGATTTGTATTTTTAGGATTTGGACCCCATTAGCCCCAATTTTTTTTCAATATTGCACCCCAGGACCCGTACCTCACCAAAAATATTGTCCCGCTTTCTTAGGTAATTTTAATTTTTATTTTGTAGTGTAGGCTAGATTAGTTTGCTTGAGGACAAGCCAACATCTAAGTTTGGGGGAGTATATACAAAATAAAAATTTTTCAGATCTGAATTTTTTCTCCCATATTAGTATTGGTTTGTGTCCCTAGCAAGAGTAGGTAATTTTTCTAACCTTAGGACTTTTTCTCTAATGATGCATGTATATACTTAGTTTAGGACTGAAACTCATTGACTTTTGACTCTATTTGATTGAGCTGTAAATATGATTGTGAACGGGTTATTTCGACAAATGCTTTCAGAACTTGTGATTAGTGAACTGACTTTAGCCCTGTGAGTTTTTGAGCCTATTGAGGGGAATAAATTTTATTGAAATATTCTGATATTGAGACCCCTATTCTTTCATGAGTGTGTTCACTTTTGGTATTGTTGTTCTAGAACTTGACCTGTGACCATTTCAAAATTGATAATTGATTGCATGCATTAAGTGTGTTTTTGTGGCCTTCAGATGTTTTGCATTGATAATTTTCCCTTAGTTGCCTATTTTGAGCCTTATGAGACATTATGATTTTTCTTTGGTACCTTGCATTTATTGCATATTCTTTGTTAGTACCTTGGGAATTTTGAATGAGCAATTGAGAGGAATATAGAAAGAAAAAGTGAAAGTAATTGGTGAAAAGTGTATGAGTTCTATTTCTCTTCCAAAGAAGAAAAAAAAGAGAATTAAAAAAATAACAAATGTAAAGGAAGAGAATAGAAGAGAAAAAAATTGAAAAAGAAAGGAAGAATAAAATGTTCCTGATGTGAGTGTGAGTCTTTATTGTATTCATTGCTCATTCATGGTTTTTGAGGGAAACTTGCTTTTGTAAATATTTTTGTGAGTTAGCCTTTGTTTTATCCCTTCTTTCTTTTATCCCACCTGACACTTTTAGCCATGGCCTCATTACAACCAAAATTAAAGACCTTTTGATTTTTGCATGTATTCAATAATTTCAGTGGCGATTTTGGTCTATGGTCAAGCCTATGGTAACACATTATCATTGTTGAACTTGAGTGAATTGAGAATATTACCCTTATACACTTGAGAGAGATACACTGAGAGGTTGAGAGTGTTCACTAGTCCTGAGTACTGATTGGGATTGTTACGTTAACTAGTTTGCAATTGTGTAAATAGTTTGTGATAATATGTGTTGGAGTCATGAGTCCTAGTCTTATATGAGTTGTATATATGTTGATTTAGGGAGTTTGTCTTTTGTTTAGAATTTTATTTTACTTTTGCCTGGGACATGCAAAATGCTAAGTTTGGGGGACTGATTTAGGTCCAATATATAGTGATTTGAGCATGATTTAGACTCCCTTTTACTATGTATTTGGCTTGTTTCTCTAGCAAATTTAGGACTTTTTAGTAGATTTTAATTATTTTTAGTAGTTTAGGGTCCTTTGAGCGTTTTGATCCATTTGTTAGTGTTTCAGGTACTT
Source organism: Crotalaria pallida (assembly GCA_037953625.1). Classification (NCBI taxonomy): domain Eukaryota; kingdom Viridiplantae; phylum Streptophyta; class Magnoliopsida; order Fabales; family Fabaceae; genus Crotalaria; species Crotalaria pallida. Next base: position 87,298,496 of record CM075649.1, read on the forward strand.
TTTGGAGCTTAAATGGAGAAAATAATTATAGACCTGAAAAGAGGACGAAAAGATCTTGCAAATGGAAAAAGAACGGAGCGAAACGGAGTCGGAGTAGGTCCCGCGCGCCTGAGGCGCGGGGACTGTAACATCCCAAATTTAATTCCAAGTATAATCTATGTTGGGATGGTCTTAGGGTAGAAGAAATGGAGATATAAGTTAGAATTTAGCCAAAAATACATGTAGAACTAGGTTTAAAACATAGAACCTTAGGAAATTTAAAATAAAAGATTGTCAACTCTAAACACAAATTCCACCGTTGGATGTGAAGATTAGTATGTAGGGAAGCTTGCTTTAAAATTTGAGGAAGATCCAACGGGTAACGAAGAAGTTATGGCCTTTCAAAGTCTGGATACTGCAAAATTGTGCAGCTTAATCGCCTCTTAATCGCCTCTTAATCGATTAAGCTGCAATTTAATCGATTAAGAGCTGCTGCTGATGAAAAAAATAAAAGCAAAACACACGCTCTTTCTTTCCCAAATTCGTTTCTCTCTTCCTCTCTCCCCTAGGGTTCCATTCTCCATCATCAAATCCACCAGAACAACTGGGATTTCTTCATTCCATCAACAAATCTCTCCCGTCTTCACTTCAAGTAAGTGTTTAATGCCATGGATTTCCTCTTTTCTCTCTCTAAATTCGTTTTCCCTTTCTCTCTCTTGTCTTCCATGGTGGTTTTCAACTCTAGGCCATGGAAGCTTCACATTTTCTTGAGTTTTGGAAAGAGGCTATGGCATAAATGCTAACTCTTCTTGTTATGGCAATTATATTAGGTTCCTCTCTCTTCCTTTGGATTCTAACTCAATTGGTGGCAAGGCTTTCAAGTTTGGAGCAAGCAAAATCACCTTATCTCCAAGTGTTTGAGGTAAGGGGGTGGGTTTTGCCTTGTTCTAGGGAGTGGGTTCTAGTTAGTATATAATGCTTGTTAGGGTTATGTGTTAGGGGAGAAAATTAGATTATAAAACCCTAGGTAATAAAATTCTACCTAATTAAATATGTATGATGTTGGAAGTAAAGACTAGGAAAAAGGGAACCCCATGATATGAAAATGAATTATTTGACAATTGAAACTTGGATAGTGATTACAAAGAAGTGCAAGAGGAATTGGGTAATATGATAGTGAAGTTGACATAAATGAATTCTATGATTATTGATGTTAATTGTAAAGCCTTGTATTAAATGATAATTGAATGCTATTGCAAATATGTGTAGGTGTTATGGAATAAATTAATATAGGAAGAAACTGGAACGGAAATGATTATATGTGGTGTAAAAGTAAAATTATGACAAGATGATAATATGTACGTTTTGTTGAAATATATTTGTAAACTAATTGCTAAATGTGCATAAAGGTGGAAATGGGAAACAAATAATTAAATGTAAAATAAAATGTGAAATGATGATGTTAATTATGTGACGAAATGTTTAAAATGAGTATGTGATGTATGGATAAGGTTGACCACCAAGTGGTAAGATGACTAATAATTATGAGTATAAGGCATGACCAATGAGCATTAGAAAATGTGATTAATGGTACTGTGTATGCTTAGTTAATAACATAATGGCTATTTGTGAAAGATTTGATGATGGGTACGGGAATTGAATGTGGATATCGTATGAATGAGAAAATGTATGTGTTATAATGGTTTGTGTAAGAAGATGAAAGTATGATTTGGCCTCTGATGTGAGGAAATGTGTAATGAATGGTTGATAATGAAAATGATGTTTTAGTATAACCTATGTGGTGGTATGACGTACCTTCGTATGTGGAGGTGAAGTACCACCAAGCCAAATTGTATGAGGTACCTTCCGGTGTGGAGGTGAAGTACAATGGTATGAGGTACCTTCCGGTGTGGAGGTGAAGTACCCATAGGCCAAGTGTATGAGGTACCTTCCTGCGTGGAGGTGAAGTACGTTAGTGTGTTGACCTCTGACCTGAGGGACACGAAATGAATTAAAATGAATGTGTGTTGACCTCTGACCTGAGGGACACAGAATGAATTAAAATGATTGAGTGTTGACCTCTGGCCTGAGGGACACAAGATTAAATGAATGTTAAAGGGTGTTGACCTCTGACTTGAGGGACACCGGATGAATTAAAATGAAAGTGCGTGTTGACCTCTGACCTGAGGGGCACGAAAGGAAATAAAATGAATGGGTGTTGACCTCTGACCTGAGGGACACCAAATGAATCAAAGTGAATGGGTGTTGACCTCTGATCTGAGGGACACCGGATGAAATGTGTATTGGTGTGTTGACCTCTGACCTGAGAGACACACCGTGAATTAAGAAATTGGAGTGTTGACCTCTGACTTGAGGGACACATAATTTAAATAAGGAAAAGTATGAGGGCCTCTGTTTTGAGGTGATAAATGTGATGAATGAAAATTGGTACATTGGCCTCTGATTTGAGGTGATGTACCGAAATAAAGTAAGTATGTGAAAAGAATAAAAAGTAAAGGAAATGGATGTTGAAATGAATAATGAAAATGGATGTTGAAATGAATAATGAAAATGGATGTTGAAATGAATAATGAAAATGGAAATTTGGAATGAATAATGAGTATGGAAATAATGAAATGAGTATGGTGTGCAATATGTGAATATATGCTTATTTGCTAGTTGTGTTTGACCTAGCGGGTTGTTATGTCTAGTTAGAGACTGCTTTCTATTTCATGTGCAATGCTCACTCCCTTAACATTTTTCAGGTATGGAGATTGAGTTGGCACAGCCCCCGGCCGAGCAGGAGTACTTTCCCTTACAGGGAGAGTAGGGTTATTAGGGGATTTAGAGGATATTATGAACCTAAGCCTCCTACACTATTTTGATGTAAAATTTGTTATAAATATTTTAAGTGAGGCTTAGGATGTTTTGTTTTGAGAAAATTATATGTTTTGGTTTTTAATACTCAAACTTAGTATTTTCCGCTGAAACTCTGAATAGTTGTTACCTCTGATATGTTTGGAGCCCACTGGGCCTTGATATGATTTAGAAATATAATCTGAAGCCCTGCTGGCTATTGGTTGTTTATTTGAAATTTTTTATCACAGGTTGAATTTTGGATTAGTCCGAAAAACAAACAAAACTCCGTCCGTTTGACGGGTGATTTTTTATTAAATTAAAATGAAATTTCAAATTCATATTTTTAATAGCGGGGTTTTAAGGGTAGAAATCCTAGGTGTTACATTTATGGTATCAGAGCAGTTTCTCCTCGGCCTTGGAGTTATACAAACTCCAAATGATTACTCACCTAGCGAATAATTGATGCTCATAGTAATAGTCTAGGATTATAATAGGATAATTATAGTACTATGTATTTACTTAGTATTTGAGTCTTATTGGTCTGTTCACTCTGGCTAAGCAGCTGATATGGTCGCAGGTAACTAACGATTGGCAAGTCCATACGAAGTGCTTTTAAATTCGAAGTTGTGAAGTTAGTTTGCTCTTTTGTTAGCTAAATATTGAACTAGTAATGTTTTAGGATAGAAGTGTTTAAAACACTTTGGATTTGCCTTTCCAAATACAATCCTGTTCTTATAGAGAACGTATGAAAAACCTTATAAGGAATTCTTAAGTTTGAGAATTCTTGTATCAAGTGACCAATATTTTGTTGTGATGTTGTTATTTGATGTAATGTAAGGTTAGAATTGATCACTCTAATCCTTGCATTTGTTAAATGATGACATTACTGATAGAACCCGACAGTGATGTGTTGTTGGTAGACGTGAGGATGGGATTGATCACCTCAATTCTTGCATCTATCAATAAATGCTATCATTGTAACCTTTAAAGTGAAATTAGACAACCAAAGTAGTAACTTCCAAAGAAAATAATTCTTGTAAGTGAAACCAACCTAACCCAGAAAAACGTTCGTTCAAAAGCTTCATATAGAGTTAGAGAGTAGATAGAAAATAGTTCTAAAGAAAGGAAGTCTTGGTATATGCTACTTGTTCCAAAGTAGTATAGCTAATTAAGTGCTAATCCCTTGGATGAGTTAAGACAACTCTCCAGAAGTTATTCTTAACCATCATATCAACTAAACCGATCTTGAGCAATTTGACATTTGCTTCGAATCTTTTCCCGGTTCTTAGATAACCATTCATAAGAATAGCCGGTTGTGCCAAATTTGTAAAATCCCTGCGTTAAGACCAAACAATCTTGATAATTGACCCAGCCAACGGCAAGTTGACGTACCCTTCACCTTTGGTAGTTGGGTAAATCTTGGAACTAATGTGGACTTCTTCCTTCCTATTCTTTTTAATCGATTCATGGAAGAAGTTGATTGTGGAGCATTTAGTAGGAATTGTGTCTACTCTAACCAACTAAGCAATTGGGGAAGCTCTTAACCTTTTAGGGTGCTTCTTGTTCATGAATGCCTGTGTTTTTGAAAAGCTTTAAAATCCTATCGGTGCTAGTCAAATCCTTGTGAGAGACAAACTTTAAGGCGTTATACTCTATACGAATCTTCGTATGCCATGATTTCAGGACACCTCTTCAAGAAAAGATTCTAGAACTATGCCGGACTGCTACGCATTTCGAGTTTTCTACATCTAGTTCTTACAACTCCTGCCCCAGAGTTAATTGTAATACGATCGGAATTGAATTCAAATCCATTCCATATCCTTTAGCATAGCGGTAATTGGATATGTCGATGCCAAGTGGGGGAGCACATCCTACCCTAATTTAAATTCGGTCTAGGTAAGGGCAAATCGAAAGACTGGCGGAAGAAACCGAAGGGAAGTAAAGATAAGAGTCACAAGCCCTACCATTGGGATGGTCCTTCATTTACTAAACTTAACGGAATTTCGGGGACGAAATTCCAATAAGTGGGGGAGGATTGTAACATCCCAAATTTAATTCCAAGTATAATCTATGTTGGGATGGTCTTAGGGTAGAAGAAATGGAGATATAAGTTAGAATTTAGCCAAAAATACATGTAAAACTAGGTTTAAAACATAGAACCTTAGGAAATTTAAAATAAAAGATTGGCAACTCTAAACACAAATTCCACCGTTGGATGTGAAGATTAGTATGTAGGGAAGCTTGCTTTAAAATTTGAGGAAGATCCAACGGGTAACAAAGAAGTTATGGCCTTTCAAAGTCTGGATACTACAAAATTGTGCAGCTTAATCGCCTCTGAATCGATTAAGTTGCAATTTAATCGATTAAGAGCTGCTGCTGATGAAAAAAATAAAAGCAAAACACACGCTCTTTCTTTCCCAAATTCGTTTCTCTCTTCCTCTCTCCCCTAGGGTTCCATTCTCCATCATCAAATCCACCAGAACAACTGGGATTTCTTCACTCCATTAACAAATCTCTCCCTTCTTCACTTCAAGTAAGTGTTTAATGCCATGGATTTCCTCTTTTCTCTCTCTAAATTCGTTTTCCCTTTCTCTCTCTTGTCTTCCATGGTGGTTTTCAACTCTAGGCCATGGAAGCTTCACATTTTCTTGAGTTTTGGCAAGAGGCTATGGCATAAATGCTAACTCTTCTTGTTATGGCAATTATATTAGGTTCCTCTCTCTTCCTTTGGATTCTAACTCAATTGGTGGCAAGGCTTTCAAGCTTGGAGCAAGCAAAATCACCTTATCTCCAAGTGTTTGAGGTAAGGGGGTGGGTTTTGCCTTGTTCTAGGGAGTGGGTTCTAGTTAGTATATAATGCTTGTTAGGGTTATGTGTTAGGGGAGAAAATTAGATTATAAAACCCTAGGTTATTGAATATAAAATTCTACCTAATTAAATATGTATGATGTTGGAAGTAAAGACTAGGAAAAAGGGAACCCCATGATATGAAAATGAATTATTTGACAATTGAAACTTGGATAGTGATTACAAAGAAGTGCAAGAGGAATTGGGTAATATGATAGTGAAGTTGACATAAATGAATTCTATGATTATTGATGTTAATTGTAAAGCCTTGTGTTAAATGATAATTGATTGCTATTGCAAATATGTGTAGGTGTTATGGAATAAATTAATATAGGAAGAAACTTGAACGGAAATGATTATATGTGGTGTAAAAGTAAAATTATGACAAGATGATAATATGTATGTTTTGGTGGAATATATTTGTACACTAATTGCTAAATGTGCATAAAGGTGGAAATGGGAAACAAATAATTAAATGTAAAATAAAATGTGAAATGATGTTGTTAATTATGTGACGAAATGTTTAAAATGAGTATGTGATGTATGGATAAGGTTGACCACCAAGTGGTAAGATGACTAATAATTATGAGTATAAGGCATGACCAATGAGCATGAGAAAATGTGATTAATGGTACTGTGTATGCATAGTTAATAACATAATGGCTATTGGGGAAAGATTTGATGATGGGTACGGGAATTGAATGTGGATATCGTATGAATGAGCAAATGTATGTGTTATAATGGTTTGTGTAAGAAGATGAAAGTATGATTTGGCCTCTGATGTGAGGAAATATGTAATGAATGGTTGATAATGAAAATGATGTTTTAGTATAACCTATGTGGTGGTATGAGGTACCTTCCTATGTGGAGGTGAAGTACCACCAAGCCAAATTGTATGAGGTACCTTCCGGTGTGGAGGTGAAGTACAATGGTATGAGGTACCTTCCGGTGTGGAGGTGAAGTACCCATAGGCCAAGTGTATGAAGTACCTTCCTGCATGGAGGTGAAGTACGATAGTGTGTTGACCTCTGACCTGAGGGACACGAAATGAATTAAAATGAATGTGTGTTGACCTCTGACCTGAGGGACACAGAATGAATTAAAGTGATTGAGTGTTGACCTCTGGCCTGAGGGACACAAGATGAAATGAATGTTAAAGGGTGTTGACCTCTGACCTGAGGGACACCGGATGAATTAAAATGAAAGTGTGTGTTGACCTCTGACCTGAGGGGCACGAAAGGAAATAAAATGAATGGGTGTTGACCTCTGACCTGAGGGACACCAAATGAATCAAAGTGAATGGGTGTTGACCTCTGACCTGAGGGACACCGGATGAAATGTGTATTGGTGTGTTGACCTCTGACCTGAGAGACACACCATGAATTAAGAAATTGGAGTGTTGACCTCTGACTTGAGGGACACATAATTTAAATAAGGAAAAGTATGAGGGCCTCTGTTTTGAGGTGATAAATGTGATGAATGAAAATTGGTACATTGGCCTCTGATTTGAGGTGATGTACCGAAATAAAGTAAGTATGTGAAAAGAATAAAAAGTAAAGGAAATGGATGTTGAAATGAATAATGAAAATGGATGTTGAAATGAATAATGAAAATGGAAATTTGGAATGAATAATGAGTATGGAAATAATGAAATGAGTATGGTGTGCAATATGTGAATATATGCTTATTTGCTAGTTGTGTTTGACCTAGCGGGTTGTTATGTCTAGTTAGAGACTGCTTTCTATTTCATGTGCAATGCTCACTCCCTTAACATTTTTCAGGTATGGAGATTGAGTTGGCACAGCCCCCGGCCGAGCAGGAGTACTTTCCCTTACAGGGAGAGTAGGGTTATTAGGGGATTTAGAGGATATTATGAACCCAAGCCTCCTACACTATTTTGATGTAAAATTTGTTATAAATATTTTAAGTGAGGCTTAGGATGTTTTGTTTTGAGAAAATTATATGTTTTGGTTTTTAACACTCAAACTTAGTATTTTCCGCTGAAACTCTGAATAGTTGTTACCTCTGATATGTTTGGAGCCCACTGGGCCTTGATATGATTTAGAAATATAATCTGAAGCCCTGCTGGCTATTGGTTGTTTATTTGAAATTGTTTATCACAGGTTGAATTTTGATTAGTCCGAAAAACAAACAAAACTCCGTCCGTTTGACGGGTGATTTTTTATTAAATTAAAATGAAATTTCAAATTCATATTTTTAATCGCGGGGTTTTAAGGGTAGAAATCCTAGGTGTTACAGGGACGGGTGCGCCTGAGGCGCGCCTGTGTGGAAAAGGGACGGTTATCAGACCTGCGCACCTGGGGCGCGAGGTCGCGTTCGCCTGGGGCGTGCGTGCATGTTGGAGGCCCAATTTGATCAGATTCTGAACAAAGTAGAAGAAGAGAAGTCTAATTTGGCTTCATATCTTAGATTTGGTCAGAAATTAGAAGATAAACATGGACCTTATCTACTAGATTTAATTAAGATTTATTTTAGGATTTGTTTTACTCTTTAAATAGAGGATTTGTAAATAGTTTTTAGTAGGTTTTGAGATCATAGAATTCAATTAGGATTAGAGAGAGAGAGGTTAGTAACATCTATTGAGAGCAAGGAGGCAAGGCACGAAGATTGGAGATCATCACTACAAGAGAGATCTGCGTATGGATTGAAGGTCTCTTGGAGAGTTAACCTGTATTGTCTATGATATGAGGTTTTCTCTTTGCTTCTGTTTTCTTTATTTCTATATGTGTAACTAAAACCTCTTGTTAGGAACATGGTGTAAATTGTATGATGTAACTTATTTCAATTTATGATTTAGTATTTTGCTGTTTTTAATTCATGCGTTAATTGAGTTTTTATTACATACATAAACCCGCGCAATTTATGTTATGGATCTCTTAATTCGCAACGAGAGTTGGGATTTTGAATAGGCCTTGCAATTAACGGTATAATCAGTTTAGTTATAGAGATATGATTAAATGATTATATGACTTTGTAATTCCCTTGTGCTGAATTTGATATTTTCTGATATTGTAATTTGTTGAGAGATCAAGGATTAAGTATTTAGAAAATAAGGGCAATGTTAGAGAGATCTAACTATTGCTATTTGAGAGGAATTGTCTGTAACATCCTGGTTTTTCGTATTATAAATTTTGAGTCTTTATTGAATTACGTAATTGATTCTTTTAAATAATAATTATAGTGTTGGACATTTTCATAAAATATCCTATAATAATTACGGAAGTATATTTTATTTTTAGATTATAAAATAAAGTAACTTAAAGTGGTTACCCTATTTGAAAAATACACTTTCTATTTCTTATTTTTATTCTTATTTTGGATATATTCCATATTGAAATATTTCATGTTTGATGTTTATAAGTTTCTTATGATTTTCTTTTAATATTGAGGTATAAGATTGATTATTGGTATTTCTTTGTTTTAAAAAAAAAACAAAACAACAACAACGTGTGCTGTGCAAGAAAAAGGGAAACCCTATTTCCCTTACTTTGGATATCAGCCGGCCCTAATTTGTGAGCAGCCGCCAACACCCTTCTTCTTCGTTGCATTCCCTTTCTCTCTCGCCACCTTCCTCCCTCTCGTCTCTCTCTTCATTGCCCTCTCGGCCGCCACCCTTGTTCTTGTTGCCACCGCCAACACACGTACTCCATCATCGCCTCCATCTCTCTCTCGCGCGCCCGTGTATGCCTTCAACCCAGTCGCGATTCGCGACTCACTGCCCTTGGGGTAACGATCCAGCTACAGCCGTGACCAGAAACTCGCCGTCGCCGTCTCCTCCTTACGCTAGAGACAACCACGAACCAGCGCCGCTGCCTTGCGTGTTCTCCCTCCTCTAGTTGCGTCGCTGCTGCTGTTGCTGGAGAAGGAGGATTCGCGAGCCATGGATCTCCCTTCGCTGCTCGTGCTCGTCTCCGCTGCCATGGAGGACGCCGCCGCCGCCACCGTGGGGAGAGCTGCATCCTTCTTTTGCTGGTGGCCATGGATGTAGGGGTCACGAGTTTGGTAAACCGACGCCGATACCGTCGTTACCGTGACCAGTCCCTCTGTGGTGCTTTGAACCGGATCGGGGCTGAACCGAACCGAAGCGACCTTCAAAATCACATTTGAGGGTATATCTCTAATACCTTTTTAATTACTCTATGTTGTGTTTTAATTTTTCATACTAATGCTAATTTTAGTGTTATCGGTAACAATTACAAAGTGTTAAATGGTTTTAGAATGTTATTTTGGAAGAACAAATGATATTGTAGTTTAATATTGATTTTTTTTATATACTGTTATGTATATATATATATAATGATTTTAAGTGGTTACTTTGATTTGGAATAATATCGGATTAAACGTTATGTCAAATGAATTGTTTTAAAGAGTATTTTAGTTAAACGTGTTAGGTTCCTAAGTAAGTGAGTTGTAGTTTAGCTTGGTGGACTTGTCCCTAGGCTGAGCAATACACCAGTTAATTAGGAACCTGATATAAACGGCATAACGTTTAAGAGTGTTATGAATGAAATTTTCAAGTCCTAATTTTAAAAATCAACTTAATTATTGTAATTAATCTATTTTAATTTAAGAGTGTTACATTTATGGTATCAAAGCAGTTTCCCTCGGCCTATGGAGTGTGGACTCACATCTCCTGTGCTTACTCACCAAGCGAGTAACTTATAGTTAGTAGCAGTTTATTCTAGTATGTGTTTGTGTATTGCTAGAGTCATAATAGGAATGGTTGTGCATTTGCATTTCCTTAAATTTTCTGCATTTGGCCCATTGCACTAATTGATATTTTGTAAGTGCTAATGATGATGTGTGCATTTGCTGGACTTGATTGAGTTATATTTTGATTGAAATATTTGGTCCTAGACTAGTGTTAGAGTTGAGGCATAAGAAGGGCTTAGCTGGACTCCGATTTTGAGCACACCCATAACAATTTCTTGCTTGGATGCATTCCACCATTTCATGAATAAATAGGATAGGAGTTTGTTTAATGAAAATAAAATTATGTTGTGATTATTATGATTCATGCTAAGTGTTTGATTTGACTTGATAGGTGTCTAAATGCTTAGTGTTTGACTTGATGTGTTGTTTTTAATAAATTGATTTGAGATTTACCAAGCAAAACCCGAAATCTTGTGAAAATGAATGTTTCATATTTAGAATTGGACGAATGACGAGATTAAAGAAATGAAGTACCCCAACGGGCTAGAGCACTAAGTTGCTATCCCACCGGGAGGAATTAATCTTTAGTCTTGAACCAAGTGAGTCACTTCTAAATGTGACAACACAACTCAAGACTTCGGTACTTTTGAAACTGAGAGTTGCCTAACCAAAAACTTAGGCGACATGAGAATAATTTTGTATCACTAATGTATGTATATTTGAGACTGATCACCTCAAATGTAAATACCTATTGGTAGATATAATCATTCCACCTTTAAGTTCCGGAAAAAAAAAATTATTTTGAAAGTTTTGTGAAAGTCTAAGGGAAATGAACCATGTGTTTGTGTACTAGGTAATATCATGATATCTGAAGGTTGCATGTGATTTGAAAACCATTGGCTTTTTATTTGAATTTTTGGGTTTTAAAGTGTTTGTTGGGAAATTGAGGTTTTTCATATAAAGTTAAATTCATTTTCGGGCTCAGGATGCTCAAAATGTCATGGAAAAATTTTATGTGAGCATCCCAAGTTCGAATCCATGTTGTGTGTAAAAGTTCAAGCTGTTTGGAGCAAGTTAGTATCTTAAACAAATGCTTTTTCACAATCAGACCCGACAATTCCGGTGTCTCCGACACTGCGAATGCAAGGGAAAAATCGAGTCTAACGTTCTCCGATCGGTTTGAAAATTTTACAAAACCTTTGGCTAAGTATATCTGATGTCCCTGTAAATTTTGAGGTCATTTGGAATTTGTTTACTATTTTAAATAAATATAATTTAGGTTCAGCCCCCGATGAAATGGTGTTTTTGACAAAGTGGTCACAGGGTTAAAACTGAACCTAACGAACTCCGATCGACCTGAAAATTTACCACGTTGTTCTTTTATATGTAGGGACACTACCTGTAAATCTTCATAGTGTTGGGAATTGAATTGGTGTTTTTCAAAAGTGCATCTTTAATTCAGCCATGTAATTTTTCCGGTTTTTGGGCTTTTGGGCAAATAATGGAAATCATACCTCCCGAACTCATTTTGAACTAATTTTCGGATATGTTTCCTTTGAATACCTGCATGTGAATTATGCCAAATTTCAAATAAAAGTGAATTTATATGATATGATTTCGTTATATGTCTTGAATGTGCTATGTGTATGCTAGTTTGGTTGTTTAGTAATAGCGAATCCTATGCTTAGATAATCGTTCTTTTCAGCCGAACATGTTTTTATGAATCTTCATACGTGATCCCTTCCTCCAATGAGGGTCTCCTTGAATGGTTCATTTTTCTTACTCTAAGAAACTCTTCATAAAGCATATTATATAATTTACGAAAGCCTAATTTGTACATATGTTTTTCTTTTTCCAAAACACTTGTGTAAGTTTTGCTTTGAGGAAGTGTCAGATATTTGATTTTATTGAATATAATTTTATTTGATTATGGACTTTGAAGATTCGTTGTTTTTACGTCCTCGAATCTACTATCTTGTTTCCAATCCACTTGAAAGAACATGTTGTTAAGATGACAATTCGCTCTATTTGACAATGATTTACCTCTAACACTCCTGTATAGTTAGCTCTTCTTGCTTTTGGATTTCTTTTTGCTTCAGTCTCTATGATCTTAATTTTTCTGAATTGCTATTTTAGAGTTTATGTAAAATGCAAGCTGGATTTGTTGACTTCTTGATTTTAATGAACTTGTCCCCTGATTTTGCATGACTGCATGCATATGTGTTTAAAAATGATGAATCTTGGATTTTGAGCCATTGGTTATGTCTTTTGAACGAAAATTGTTAAATAAGTTTCAACCAATAGCTTTTCTTGCTTAACATATTTCTCATGAATTTTTTTTATATTAGTATTTGCCAATGCCAACCTACTATCTTAGTTTTTAATTTATTACAGGAAGTTTCCCATAACTTTTATGTAAGGAAAAATGTTTTTGAACGCTAGCTTGACGAATTTTTGATTCTTTTCAGGTTTCAGTTTTCTCCTTGTATTTAAACTGACATTCATTTAAGTTAATGCCACTCTATTGGTTGAGTCATAATTACTAATTCCTATTTTTTTTTTTGGGATCTTAAATCTTGCATAGATTTTATTTCATGTTTTATTTCTAAAAAAAAATGCCACTCTGTTGAATGTGTAAGTGAATTGTGTTTTTCTTACAAAAATAGTTCTCAATAAGATATTCAGATATTGTATCATTTTAGGTGCTGAACTTGTTATCCGAATTTAAACCATATGCTTAATACTGATTTGGTTTAGACCAGTTGGGTTTTTAAAGCTCCTACTTTGCATTATATTTTATGTTGCCTCCTTGAGATTTGAATTTGTTTTACACTTATGACAAAGAGTCAACATATCCTCCCAATAGCTATCACGTGCTAAATGTTAAAATTCTTTTTCAGTTTTGAGAATTTAAATGATTTGTTTGGAGCTTACTCAACTGTAGTTGCTATTTGGTACATCAAGCGATGATTTCATTATTGGGCATTGTTATGAAAGATGATTTCCTCTTTTATTGAATTTGAGAATCTTTTTACTTAACTAGTTATCGAAATTCTTTTGCTACAGTTACGTTGTATTACCACTATGGTTTTATTTCTCTTGTTAAATAAATGATTTTTGAAGACTCTTGTACTATTTGTAGTGTTGGTTTTAATCGTGTTTATCTAAGTTGATTGGAATGATAATTAAGGATTCTCAAATCCTAATCTAATGATTTTCACTAATCAAATTTCGAGGACGAAATTTCTTTTTGGGGGGAAGGATTGTAACATCCTGATTTTTCGTATTATAAATTTTGAGTCTTTATTGAATTACGTAATTGATTCTTTTAAATAATAATTATAGTGTTGGACATTTTCATAAAATATCCTATAATAATTACGGAAGTATATTTTATTTTTAGATTATAAAATAAAGTAACTTAAAGTGGTTACCCTATTTGAAAAATACACTTTCTATTTCTTATTTTTATTCTTATTTTGGATATATTCCATATTGAAATATTTCATGTTTGATGTTTATAAGTTTCTTATGATTTTATTTTAATATTTAGGTATAAGATTGATTATTGGTATTTCTTTGTTTAAAAAAAAAACAAAACAACAACAACGTGTGCTGTGCAAGAAAAAGGGAAACCCTATTTCCCTTACTTTGGATATCAGCCGGCCCTAATTTGTGAGCAGCCGCCAACACCCTTCTTCTTCGTTGCATTCCCTTTCTCTCTTGCCACCTTCCTCCCTCTCGTCTCTCTCTTCATTGCCCTCTCGGCCGCCACCCTTGTTCTTGTTGCCACCGCCAACACACGTACTCCATCATCGCCTCCATCTCTCTCTCTCGCGCGTGTATGCCTTCAACCCAGTCGCGATTCGCGACTCACTGCCCTTGGGGTCGCGATCCAGCTACAGCCGTGACCAGAAACTCGCCGTCGCCGTCTCCTCCTTACGCTAGAGACAACCACGAACCAGCGCCGCTGCCTTGCGTGTTCTCCCTCCTCTAGTTGCGCCACTGCTGCTGTTGCTGGAGAAGGAGGATTCGCGAGCCATGGATCTCCCTTCGCCGCTCGTGCTCGTCTCCGCTGCCATGGAGGGCGCCGCCGCCGCCACCGTGGGGAGAGCTGCATCCTTCTTTTGCTGGTGGCCATGGATGCAGGGGTCACGAGTTTGGTAAACCGACGTCGATACCGTCGTTACCGTGACCAGTCCCTCTGTGGTGCTTTGAACCGGATCGGGGCTGAACCGAACCGAAGCGACCTTCAAAATCACATTTGAGGGTATATCTCTAATACCTTTTTAATTACTCTATGTTGTGTTTTAATTTTTCATACTAATGCTAATTTTAGTGTTATCGGTAACAATTACAAAGTGTTAAATGGTTTTAGAATGTTATTTTGGAAGAACAAATGATATTGTAGTTTAATATTGATTTTTTTATATATTGTTATGTATATTTATATATATATAATGATTTTAAGTGGCTACTTTGATTTGGAATAATATCGGATTAAACGTTATGTCAAATGAATTGTTTTAAAGAGTATTTTAGTTAAACGTGTTAGGTTCCTAAGTAAGTGAGCTGTAGTTTAGCTTGGTGGACTTGTCCCTAGGCTGAGCAATACACTAGTTAATTAGGAACCTGATATAAACTGCATAACGTTAATTCGAATTGAAACCTTGAACGTTAATTCCAAGTTGAAAGGAAGTGTAATTACCCTTAATGTTGGAAACGTGAGTTATACTTATTTCGAATCGGAAATACTTCCTTTTAGTTTGGAATTAATAGTGTCAAGCAATATAGCTTTGATTTTGTGACTTGAAGCTAAAACTACTGAATTTTGATGTATTTTTGATAAATATGTTAGTCTTGAAAGTTAATGTATTTTCAACAAGAAGCTACACTATTTTATTGAAGGGACAATGGTTCTAATTTCATTTGACTATGATTTATGAATTTTAATTAAATGTTTTCAAAAATTAACTTGTTTCGGTTTTCACTTAAAGTCCCTTTTTCGTAAAACGCATTATACCGATTACTATTTATTTTTATATGATCGGTTAGACGACGAAGGAGCTTTAGGATCAGCGCAAGTGAAAGCACTGAACCGCGTTATGTTTGGGCAGCACTATATGAAAGGGAACAGGTCTATGGAAACGCAAGGTAAGGAGTGGGTTATAGTGAGTATTACCATACTCTGGGGTTTAGTTGACGATATGCATATAATGGGTACTAAGTGTTAACTGTTTAGTTAGTATATTGCTACATAGGATAGTTATTAAAATAGAACTTATGACATAGAGAAAATATTTAGATGATGATATGCTTCATTTTGATATTTGGTGTTGTTTATAATTTTAAGTGTTCAGGTTGCCAAATGTTTGAGCTATGATTTTATTTTAAAAACCAAGGCAAAGAATGGAAATTAAGTATGAATTAAATGATAATGGAAAGTGCAGTTGAATTAAGAATTGGTGCATTGGTAGACTAGGTGCCCCTGCCGGGTGTACCAAATTCCCAAGGGCCAAGTGCTCACCAGGCTAAATTCCCATTAGGTCTAAATGCCCTGTTAGGCATCAATGCACCAAGACTTAATTCACTGCCAAAACGAATGAAATGAAATGCGTTGTGAATGTGAAAAAGAGAATGAATTTAAATAACAGAATGTATATTGAAATGTGGAAATTATTTGATAGCATAGCTTAACAGGGTGAAGCCTTTTCGGTGAGAAAGTCCTGGTTGAGCGAGAGACCCTTGGGTGTGCCAAATGCCTGGCAGGAGCGTTAAATTCCTAGTGATGCAAACCGGTTGTAACCGGGAGTGTTGTACAGACGTGGTAAGACGTGATCGCGCATTGGGTGCGAACGCAGTAAAGTCGTGACTGGGACACACTGAACGAGAAATGTGGATATAAAGTGTGAAATGAGAATAATGGACTTTATGAAAATAATGGATAAGAATGAAGATGTAAAAATTGATTTGAAAAACCAATGGATACTTTGATAATGAATTGTGATATGTTGAGTTTTATTATATTGTTATCGAATTGTTAAATGTGTTTGGCTTGGTATAGCATTATGTCATAACTGGAAACTTTTTCCCCATTTTATGTGTAATGCTCACTCCTTACTATTTCCACAGGTACTGAGGTTTGAGCTTGCAATACTATTGGCCGAGCAGGACTACACTCCACCCCGTGGAGTGTTTTAAAATTAATTAGAAGGGAGAGTTGTTTATTATGTTAAAATTTAGTCTTCTTTTAGTTTGTTATATTTCATTCGTGCAAGCCCTGAATATGTTTTATTTGATTAGCAGGGCATGAAAAATTAAACTAGTATGTGTATAAATATTTTCTAAACTGTACTGGTTGACAGGTTTATAAATGTTATTTTTGGGAAAGTCCGATAAACAGAAGAGACTCTGTCGGATTTTCGTTAAGTTATAAATGAAATTTTCAAGTCCTAATTTTCAAAATCAACTTAATTATTGTAATTAATCTATTTTAATTTAAGAGTGTTACATTGTCTATGAATTAAAGGATAATTACAGGAAAATATAAATCATAGTTGAATAAGTGAATCATACAACGAAACCAAGTTCCTAACCTTTTTCTATTGCTTTCTATACATCTTATCTCCTCAATCTTTTTATTTATTTTATTATTTAAATTCTCCTTCTTCTTCTAAAAATCAATAACAAGTTGCATTAATAATTACGAATTGGTGAAAAGTTATTAGAAACAATTTGCAATCCCCGAGTGGAACAATACTCACTTACTATCTGTATTACTTGTCGACCTAGTCCTCTTGCTAGACATTCAACAACATGCAACAATTCTGCTACAAAGACACCGGTTCAGTTTCAACATACTAACTTTGTAGGGGATTTTCGTCAAGCATTTGTCATGAAAAAAAAATAAAACTTGGTTAGAACATAAACTAGGATGTGCTAGCTAGAGATTAAAACAAATTTTGGGTCCTGGGTTGCCCTGAGCTTACCACAAGACACTGAAGAACATAGGCACACAAATCAAATTTTTCGGTTTTCAGGTTCAACACCCTCACTTCGTCAGGGATTTTCACCAATGATTTGCCATAAAATATCAAGGAACAGGGTTAGAATATAAACTAGGATATTCGAACTAAGAGTACAAACGAGTTTGAGACCAAAAGACACCATGAGCTTACCAGGAATCATTGATGAACATGGGTGCTTGAATCAGATTTATGGTTTTTCTGATCCGAGGAGGTAACTTTGCAGGCTTAGAAATTTCTCTGTTGCTAACCAAACTGAGTGGCTTCGGTCTCTATATCAAGAAGGGATATAGAGCGTCAAAAGTGTATAGGTTTTGTGGCTTGGAACGACTTAGAGAAGGGGAACGAAGAGAGCAAAATTTACACTAGAAAGCTGGAGCGTTTGAGTTCAGCAGAGGGGTTTTTGATCAACATGGGGAGGTTCCTTCACAATGAAGGCTTAAAGCTCGTCCCCCTACTCTGCCTTGATGTGTTGGCAAGTAGGAGGCGGCTCAAGGAGAGGAAAAACGCGTGAAACCCCTTGTCAAATCACTCAAAACCGCCTTATTTTATCAGTTGCACACTCGCGATAATCGATTATAGGGATCTGTTAGTCAAAAATTTGCCCAAATTGGAAATTTTGACAGGATAATCGATTATTGGATCTGTTAATCGATTATCTTGGCTTTGTATAACCACACACAAATCTCACCGTTGGATATGAAGATAAGAGGGTTGAGAAGCTTGTCTCCAAATTTCAGCAAGATCCAACGGTTAACGAATGAGATATGACACGATCTTTAAGTGATATTTTTACTAAAAGTCACTTTTGATAATTATTTACATATATATTTTTATAGAAAATTAACCACACATGTAAATATTTATATTTTTATATTTTATAAAAATTGGGGATGTTACACCATTTTGACAACTCTACCAACCACCGGATCCTCAATTGCCACTACCACTGTCACCACTCGGACCATTATCACCACCATAGTGATTACCCTAATCACCACCTTTACCCCAACCACCACTACCCTCTAATGACCAGCACCATCATATGATAATCACCACCATCGATACCACAACCATTTTCATGATCACCACCACCACATCCTCACCCTGTACTACCAACTCTCCCTTTATCAACACCAAAAAAGTACCAGCATCACTACTCATACCACCTCTGCTAACACCAAGAGTCCAAGACCACAACCGCCATTCTAGTCACCATCCCTTAATGAGCACCACCATCACCACCACTATAACCACCGTCATCGATCGCAACCACTCTAACAACAACCACCACCTCTAACTAACGACGACGACAACCACATAGAAGTTGACATTAAATAGTGATGGTAATAGAAAATGCATAACATCGTAGCAAACTCTAAAACTAAAATTTATTAGCTTGGAAATAATTTTGAAAACTGAAAATATGAAAAATTGAAAACAACATTATAAAACTATGTTTTGGTTTTAAAAAATTATAAAACTCAATCACCCCAAACGAGGCTAATTTTTTTACTACATGTGCTGAAACATGTTTAGATACAAGTGAACTACTCCTTCCAGTTTTATTTTTAAATTATTTTGTATTTATTAGGAAATATTTACTGATTTTTTCTTTTAACTGCCCTTTATTCATTAATGTAAAATAGTACTTTCTTAATTCCTAAGTTATTCTTTTTTTTTTTAAAAAAAAAAAGAAAATTCCTAAGTTATTCTCACTTTAGAAAAATGAATTTATTGCTAAATAATTGTCACTTTAGAAAGTCATGACAACATTAATTATTATTTTTACAACTCTACCCTCATTTTATTAATAAGAGATATAATAAGCGGAGAAAAATGATCAATTACTATAGGGATAAAGGGTAAAAGTGATAAAACATGCATTGATTTATTACAAAAACACGCATTAAATATATTTCTTAATTCACGCGATATAACATTAGCTATTTTGGAATTGATGGAGCGCATTTGTGAAATTTCCACTAAAAATTACTTCATCCGTCTCAAAAAGTTAGTAAATTTTTGAAAATTCAACAAAAATAAGGGAACATGCTTTTAATGCATTGTCTCCCAAATCAACCAATTACCAAAACAAGTATTTAATGCATGCTTCCTTAATTAACCAATCATAGAACATACAATACAATTGCAACTTTTTTTATTCATTGTTTTAATTTTAATTTGGGACAAATTTTTTTTAATGTTTTTTATTAACTTTATGGGAGAGAGGGAGTAAGAGGATAAATGTATAATGTTAATTTTTTTTAAATTTTCAAGAAATATAATTATTCTCTTTAAATTTTGTAATTTAGTTAAATATAACTTAATATAATAATTTAGTTAAATATGACTTAATATAATAAAAAGGTTGTGTTAACGAGTGACGGGGTATTCTTTAAAGAATACGAAAAGTGTAATTTATTGTTAAAAAACTAAATCCAACATTTCTCGATATGCAAAATATGTCATTTCTCTGTACCAAACTACAGATGGTACGTAAAAATTTAGATGAGTTGGGCTCCGGGGGTTCACCAGGATCAGGACAGGCTTTCGGGTTCAAAAAACGTTTACAGAGATACTTACATATTCGAACCCGTGAACTCTTTCAACCGTGGATTCAATACTTACAATTTGAGCCAACAGTTGTTGGCTTCGTGAACAATATTCTAAGCGCATTTATTAACATTTCGCTAATAAATACTCCTTTCGCTTTATATGTAGTGTGTTTTAAGGTTATACACGTGTTTTAAGAAATGGTTAAATGATGTAACAATTTATTGTATTTTGACCATAATGTCCCTATATAATCATTATTGAAAAAAGAGAAAGGTATTGGAAGTGAAAAAGAGAGTATAATAAATAGGGGTGGTTTGGAAAAATAGCATTAATCATATATTGAGTTTATAAAACAACAAGACTTATGAAACATAGTACAAATAACAAAACAACATTACATATGAAATGGAAGGAGTAAAAATAGAAAGAGCCAATTCCCAAGCTATGTGAGCCCCATGAAGTATTTTTCTTCTAGAAAGCCATTCCCATACAAATACAATGTGAGCCCCACACTTGCACCATTAAGGCATTAATTAATTAACAAAAAGAAAACCAGTCTTCTAGAAGCCCTTCCCAAAGCCCACGGTATCAGCCACGTCACAAACCGCCAAATTTTCTCCTATATTTTCTTTAACTGACCCCGCACACAAGTATACACTCATCCCTCGTGGCAAACGAAATGACCATTATAACCCTATATCTCACATCACTTTCTCTTTACATTTGACCCTTATATATACCCCCTCAGCTTTCTTCGCTCATTGCAGAGAATTGCAAGAAACTGTTCCAATAATTCCCATTCCTATTTTACCCCTCGTCGGTAAAACCACTTCTCAACACTTCTCCGATGCCCACATCCCTCACCCTCCCCGCGCTCCCCGCCGTCTCCGGCGGGTTTCTCCGGCGACTAAACTCCGAACGCATCAGCTCTCGCCAGATCCCGATCAACGCGTCAGCGTCTACAGCCGAAGCAAGGCCGGCGGTTGTGGAGTCACGGCGGCCGGCGGCGAGCCTCTACGAGGTGCTGCGGTTGGAGAAGAACGCGTCGCCGACGGAGATCAAGTCGGCGTACCGGAGCCTGGCGAAGCTCTATCACCCAGACGCGGCGGTGCAACGGCGGCCGGAGCATAATGGCGACTGCGAGGACTTCATCGAGATCAGAAACGCGTACGAGACGCTGTCGGATCCGTCGGCCAGAGCGGTATACGATTTATCATTGATGGCGGCGCTTGGCGGAAGGAACCGCCGGTTTGCGAGATCATTGAGCATGAATTATAGTTCCGGGTTTAACCCGACCCGAAGATGGGAAACGGATCAATGTTGGTAGAGTCATGCTTCGGCGATTTACAAAAATAAAATTAAAAAAAAAATGGTTCTGCGTTAGGTGACTTGAGAAAAGCAAAAAAGAACTGGAAAAACTGAAGGTGGGTTAAGATTTAGACATTAGGATTTACAGTAGAGAAAGGTCAGGTAGCAAAAAAATAAAAAATTGTAAATTTATTGTTTTTTCTTTCAAGCTGAATATAATTTTCTTTTCCTCCTTGAAAGTGAAGAAGTATATTTGTTGCTTAGTTGCTTATTTTACTTTAAAAAAAAAAAAGCAATTATTAAATTGATTTAAAATAATTTTTTTATATCTCTAATTTTTTTCCTTTATTTTATATTGTTTTTATCTATTATTTACACTCGCCTAAAAAAAACTACCCCTAAATAATCATAGGACAATTTTTTTTTTTTTTTTTAAACTCAATCATAGAACAATTCTAATTGTCACATGAGTCGTCAATCATATTTTTTTTTTAAAAAAAATGACAAAATAGATGATAGATAGTGTCGTGTTCCAATATTGATGAAACACCACGATGTGTTTGATGGGTTGTTGTAGTTGGCAAGGGTGACCTCGGTCCTACGTATCCCTAGTGAAAAGGGAATCAAACCGCACATAGTTCTTTAGAATAAGGTTGATAGAACATACCTTAGCCCCTATAGCATGGTGATACTTATAGGGAAGTTGTTGTGTGCATGTGGCCCTGTATGGGCTTGTTAGCTCGATGTGTTTGTGTAGGATTAGGAAAGGTACCATTCAGATAGCCTTTCTAAAACCTGTAGTAGATAAACACAGTAGTTATCCCTTGTGTTTAGAGCTGTACGGAATTGTAGGAGGAAATCTAGGGCAATGGGACTATAGTTGTTAGGATAAGGCTATCGGTAGCCTGTTCATAGTTGTAGTTCAGTGGCTTGTAAAACGTCGAAGAGTTCTTAGCTCGGTTATAGGGAAATGACCATGTGTTGGTCAGCAAGTACTGAACGATGGGTCTAGGTAGTCGTTGTTCGGTGTACGGTCGGTCAAGATGGGGGTAGGCCGGACCGAGGTCCGGTCCATGACATAAGCCCCCCAAACTCGGGAAGAGTCGTAGAGACTCTGTGCCGAGTTTAGAGCCTTTTTGTGTTGGGTCGATCAGACGTCCTTTTCTGAGTGTTGGTGGTGACGTAGAAGATTATTCGCGGCCAAGACCTTTTACTCGGAAGAGTATCGCTGATGTTTGATAGCGTTCTTTGTGCTCGGATAATGACAGGGAAACCTGATAGGAGATTCTTCATAATTAGCAAAGGATTCCGAGCAGGGGAAATCAACAAAATATTCTTCATACCCGGAACGAGAGACTCTAGTGGGGAACACAGTGCGAGGTTTCCACAATCGTCTTATGAATTCGAGGAGAGAAGGGTAGTGCGTGGTTCCCGACATTCTTAATGTATGAGATACCAAAAGGGGGGACGCTGTCGAAGGTCCGCGCGCAGTTGGCACATGTATTCAAAGCGGAGAACTGTACACAAGCTTCTCTGCGCTCGGAACACAAGCGCAAAGAGGGAAACTCGACACGGGGGTCCTCGCCAATGTCAATAGGTTCCGAATAGAGTAACATGTTATTGTTTTTGCTATGCTCGAAAAACAATTTGCCCATTGATGAGAATCTTGAAATGGGTTATTCAGCTGCTTGGGCCATATACCTCGCATATGTGCACAGAAAAAATAATTTAGCGGTTGTCGTCCAAGTTTATAACAACAATAATAAATGATGAATGACATGTAATAACATTAATTAGCGAAAGTGTAATTGATTTTTGCTGTTAACTAATAGTCATGCGAGTCAATAAAATATTTGTGCAATTATTAAAAATTAGAAAGAGTAGTTCCCCTGATTAAGAAGTAGGTTGCAGTTATTGGGCCATTGACATGTTGAGGCCCGTTTCCTCTTGTAGTGGCGGAATGGGCCAGCTGGCCCATTAGGGCTTCCTGCAGCAACTGCTGCTGTTACACGCGAAAGTAGGTGCTGCTATGTGCAGCGGCGATGACGGCAAGCGCGGGGCAGCGAGGGGCACGCCACGGGGGAGGCAAGCAGCGGCGGTGCCAGCCAAGGAAGTCGCGCTGCTCTGCTCTGTCCACGAGGTGGCGGTGATGGTGGAAGTAGACACGACGGCGGGACCGGAGAGCTGCGGGAGTCGAAATTTATCCCCCACAGACGACGCCAATGTCGTGTTCCAATATTGATGAAACACCACGATGTGTTTGATGGGTTGTTGTAGCTGGCGAGGGTGACCCCGGTCCTACGTATCCCTAGTGAAAAGGGAATCAAGCCACACGTAGTTCTTGAAAATAGAGTTGAGAGAACATACCTTAGCCCATATAGCATGGTGATACTTATAGGGGAAGTTGTTGTGTGCATGTGGGCATGTATGGGTCTGTTAGCTCGATGTGTTTGTGTAGGACTAGGAAAGGTACCGTTCAAATAGCCTTGTGTTTCCAACTAAGCTAGGGTTACCCACAACACACCGTCGTGTCTACTTCCACCATCGTGTCTACCCACAAGACACCTAACAGGTAAGGTATGTTCTCTCATCCCTACTCTCAAGAACTACGTGTGGCTTGATTCCATTTCCACTGGGGATACGTAGGACCGGGGTCACCCTCGCCAGCTGCAACAACCCCAAACACACATCGTGGTGTCTCCCTAACAATGGAGCATCTCATTGGCGCCGTATGTGGGAAACGAATAAATCATCAACCCCACCAAAACCTACCATGGCTGATGCGGCAGAAAACCAAGCCCCACATAGAGGAAGGGGACGCCCTCGTAGGGTGGAGGCAGTTCAACAACAACTGGATGATTTGCGCCACCATCTTCAGGCGAACAGGGCAGCACAACCACAACCAACACCGATCCCTGCACCACCACCACCACCGCCCCCAACACACACCCATAGTGGTTCTTACACCGTGGTGTCAGGAGAATCATCACACCAAAACAGGAAGGAAAGCTGAAATCCTCATAATCAAGAGCGCGATCGACGTACCTCCGCGCACTCTCTCCATGCAGAGAATACCTCACAACAGCATCGCCTCCACATAGAGCACGGGCACTCCGTCGGCCCCTCTCACCGATCTCATTACACGAACACGTCACCACAATGTCGTGACGATGAGATCCTGGCCATGATGCGGCAACAAATGAGAATTATGGAACGTCAGGGCCAAGCTATTGCTGATCTACAACACAGGACCATGGAGCGGGAGGCCGAACGAGCACCGGCAATGGCTCCGGCCCGAAACGGTCCTCCTCAACAATGTCGAAACTTAGAACCCCGAAGAGTCGAAACGGACTCTCTTCCACCACCTCCCCCATTAAACCCCGACCAGGAACTCGAGTAGGAGCACCCTGGACACCCCTTCACTCCATACATCATGGCTTATGAAACCCCTCAGGGATAACTCGGACCAAGCAATATTCTGAGGTACAATGGTCTCACTGATCCGAATGATCATATACTCTCTTATGAAGGAGCCATGAACTTTTATGGGGGTGGAGATAGGATGAAGTGTAGGGCAATTTCTATGAATCTCCAAGCACCGGTTCTACGATGGTATTCTTCACTCCCGCGGAACTCTGTCAACTCATGGGCCGAGTTGAAGAGGGTTTTTCTCAATAGATACACCGCCAGTTGCGTTCAGCCAAAATCGGACCACACTCTGGAAACGGTGACACAAAAGCCCGATGAAACCCTTAGAGACTACCTTAATCGGTTCCATCACGAGTCGAGTTCTATCGCAAACCTCGAACCCGGTGTAGTTGTCCTACTCTTTACTCAAGGGCTGGCCCCCGGTGATTTCCGTAAAGCTCTTACCGGGAAACCACCTCGGGATATGGCTGAGTTACGACAACTATCAAACAAGTTTATTAATCTGGAGGAATTCAACAAAGGCCAGTCTAGCAAACTGACTCGTAATCAAGGCGATCCCGTACAGGAGGACCGCCGAACTCCTCGGGGTCGCCCGCGGAAGGACGAATGAGAGGGACGACGTCCACCACCCCACCCCTGCCCCACAGATTTAATTCTTATACATCGCTGAATGCGTCGAGATCACAAATTTGGAGAGAGACCATGCAGACGGAGCTTAGGCATGTCAGCAGGTCCCCATACCTAAGAAACCAAAAAAATGTGAACAGAAACAAGTACTGTGACATTCATGAAGGGTATGGGCACAATACAGATCAGTGTACTTGGCTCCGAGATGTTATTGAAGAAATGATTCGTGAAGGTAAGCTTCAGCGGTACATAAGGGAAGCAATCGAGAAAAGGCTGCGGAGAAGGTCTCCAAGTCCTGACAGGGGGAAGAGAAGGAGGGACTCTACTCCTGAGAAGATAGCGGAAAATCAACAACAGGTGAATCTCGTCGCTGACGACGTGTTGGACAAGTCACCGAAGAATCTCAGGATTCAGACTATCTCGGGAGGTTTCGTAGGGGGCGGTGAGCACAGGTCCGAAAGAAAGAGGTATGTCAATCAGGTCTTAGCTATCAACCACCATCCCATACATAAAAGACCATCTTGGAACATCCCCATCTGCTTAACGGATCAGGATATGGAAGGGGTCATTCCTGAACACAATGACCCGATGGTGATTTCGGCCAGGATTGGAAACTTCGATATCGCCAGAGTTTTCGTAGATCAAGGAAGTTCGGCTTACATCCTTTTTCTGCATGCTTTTTCAAAGATGAGATTACGGAAGGAGGATTTGGAACAGTTTGAGGGTAATCTGATCAGATTTACGGGTGATGCGATACGGCCTCTAGGCGTCATCAAACTGCCGATGACCCTGGGAGGTCAGCCTGCTGCGAGAACGAAGATTATTAAATTCTTGGTTGTGGATTGCCCCTCGGCCTACAATGCCATTCTGGGGAGGACCTGCCTCCAGGCTTTCGGGGCAGTGGTATCTATTGTTCACCTGGCCATGAAGTTTGTGGGCTCAGATGACACGGTAATCACGGTGAAGGCCGAACAGGGGGAAGCTCATATGTGCTATAACGCTAGTCTCGAAAAGGTGAAAAAGGATAAAGAAGAAAAGATTCCTAAAATGCCCATGGCCAAAGGAGGGGTCCTCCTGGCCGAACTGGACGTCAGAGCCGAGCAAGATGACTTCAGGCCACAGCCTCACGGGAGGTGTAACAACCTATTTTATTTTACCTATTTTGAAAATATGGATTTGAAAATTTCTTTTTTAATTAAAATACTTATTATAATTTTTCTGGAAAATTGGACAGAGTTTCCTCTGTTTTATGGACATTCCCAAAAATTATCTTTGACCTGTAACCTGTTCAAATCAGTTTCAACAACAACCAGACATCTAGGATAAATATACATATGTAATTTAATTCTTCTCCCAATATCCTGGGATAAAATACTTAGATTTTCGAGGAACCAAATAAAGAGCCCGGGCCACCAAATATACAACTGAGATTTAAAATACAGTAAATCATAAATTCTAAAAAAATACTTAATACACATAGACGTGGCCCGGTTAAACTCTAGCTAAGAGAGAATAACTCACACTTCCCGTGGGGAAGTGTGCTCCTGCTCGGCCCGAATATCAACTATGCTCCTGACCTGTACCTGCACCTGTGGTGGGTGTAAGGGTGAGAATTGCACTAACTGATAAAGCATAGAACATAACCCAAGTCAAGCACATTTAGAAAATAATCAAATATTACGAATATAAACACACCCAATCACCTATTCACTATAGACACAACCATCTCCAATTCTTTGTACCTTTCCTTTATCTACTTTCCTATCCTCCTTCCTTTTCTCTCCTTTCCTATTCTACCTATTCTATTCATTTTCCTCGCACATCCTTTACTCCCTTGTCTTTCTCTTATTTCTTTACATTTCTCTTGATCTTTTGTTATTTTCCTTTATCTTTTATTACTTTCCTTTATCTTTTATTTCTTTCCTTTACCATTTATTGCTTTCCTTTATCTTTTATTTCTTTCCTTTACCATTTATTGCTTTCCTTTATCTTTTATGGTGTCGTGGGGCTCCCGCCACTGCGTTCCCCGTCCGCCGAGGATACGTCTTACCGATGCGTACGGATCCCCAAAGGCCGCACGTCTTACTCAACCCATGCATGCGGGTTCCAACTACCACACGTCTTCTAGGGTCCAATACCCACTGACACCGTTTTCTATCATAGGCCACAGGGTCACCACAACCCACATGTGCCGTTTACCTTTTATTTTTTTATTAGGCCACAGGGTCACCATGACCAACCTGTGCCAGTCGCCACCACTGGTCGCAGAGTCACCACAACCCATCTGCGTCAGGACACAGGGTCCCCACAACCCACCTGTGTCAGCCACAGGGTCACCACAACCCACCTGTGACGGTGTGCTCTACTTGGCCGCAGGGTCACCACAACCACCTGCGCCAGCCACAGGGTCACCACAACCAACCTGTGACAGTGTCTTTTAATTGGCCGCAGGGTCACCACAACCACCTGCGCCAGCCACAGGGTCACCACAACCAACCTGTGTTGAGCCACATGGTCTTATGACCAACCTGCGCTCGAATTCTCTTTTATTAAACCACAGGGTCTTATGACCAACCTGTGACGTTTCTTGTCTTTCCTTCTTTACCCTTTTTAATTCAATTACATTTTAATGGTTCATTTTATTCTAATTCTCTCATCGTACTCTCTTTAATTTATTTCTTTCTTTCCTTCTAAATCACTTTATTTCTAAAAATAGAATTCTCACTAGATTTCCTCAATTCTCACTCCTTTGCTAATATTAATACTAACTCTAAACCAAACTCACATCCCCATCAATTCATGCATCAACTTTCACATATCAACATTTAAAACATAATTATTAACATTTAAACATTTAATCAACAATTAGTGTAACATCCCGAAAATTTATATTTAATAATATAATTTTAGTGTATAAATATCTATTTAGGGATAGGATTAAGCCTTAGAAATTGTACAAGGTTAGAAGGGTAGAACGAGCATAAGCCGACCTAGGATGTGAGATTAAGGCCTCGGCCCGATCCCGGCCGAGCTAGATAAGATTGTGTGCATATGAACCGAGCTGAAAGGGAACCCAACGAGAAACCCATTGTCCAGTCTGGATTATCCGACCTCAGCGCAACTCATAGCGTTATCCGAAAGGTAAGCTCGGACTGCTGATGTTCCTACAAACCGAGCCAACATATCCTGGCGGACGTATTCGAGCTGACACTGCCTAGCTCCTCCGTGCCAGCTCATGTTGAGCTGTAGCCCTTTGGGAACCGTACCATCCGTACACTGTCCTTATCTTTCACTTTATGTCTGTATCATTACTTTATGTCCCTTTCAATGTACTATTCATGGCTTCCTCAAGAAGCCAATGAATCTTGGCCATATATTCTAAGCTTCCTCAAGAAGCTAATAAATCCTAGCCACACAAATATTTTCCCTAAATGAATAAAAGAAATCCCAAACACCCCATAACACACTTTGCATTTCTCATTCTCTTCCTCCTTCATCTCTCTCCCTCATTCTATTCTCTGAAAGTCCAACGACAACAACTCCACCTACCTTCCCTCTTCTCATTCAAACATATTTCCTCCTCACTCACATATTCTTCCTCTTCTCTTTCAAGATCCACCAACCGGAGACCCTCCTTCTCTCCGTCCCCATGCTGTTCCGGCGTCCCTGTTCCGGCGTTCCCTGGATCCTCTCCGTTCTCTTCCGTTTCGGGTGTCCCTGGGGCAGCCGGTGTTGAGTGTGCAGCTGGGAGGAACTCGTGGAAGCTTAGAGAAAAGGACTCAAGGGTGTGAAGCTCACAAGGTCAAGGTCAAGGAAAACCATTCTCAAGATCTCAACTCTTATCTCTCACGGTTTGAGGTAAGGAGTGAGTGTTACCTCTACTTGAGTTTGGGTTTCTAGGGTGTTCATAAAGGGTACTAAGAGTGGGTGGTAGGTTAGGAAACGAATCTAGGGTAATATGAGGAAAGAAAGGTAAAAAGGGTAAAGGAAACTAATGAATGACTAGAAACAAGGATGTTAGGTGAACACGGATATTGTTATATGCTATATGCTGGTATTTACATAATAGATTGGCTGAATGCTTTATTCTTATTGTTGTTGATGTATAAGTGATTATGAACTTGGTGTATAAATGTTTATGAGCTTTGATATTTATGATTTATGTCTGAACCGAGCTGATTGACGATGGGAATGGGTATGAGAAAATGGTAGGGATGGAAAGTAGGGGATAGAGTAATACGGCAGAGACTGAACAAGGTTAATGGAAAGAGGGACTGGTTATTAGGTTTAGCCGAGAGAGGCCGAGCTAAGTAGATAATCAAATTAATGTAAAGGGGAATAAATTCAAGTTTCGAGCCGAGAGAGGCCGAGCTAAATAATGGTTGAAAGGACAAGAGGAATAAAAGAAAAATGGCTGTGTGATCGGGTCATAGAAGACGCGTACTGGGTGCGTGCCTTGATCGCGTCAGACGCATACTGAGTATGTGCAGCTGTAAGACGAGTACTGGGTGCTCGCAGTTATGATTCACACAGGATTCCGAGAACGGAATCGGTGGGAAGTGGTCCTGGTCATAGCAGACGCGTACTGGGTGCGTGCATTGATCGCGTAAGTCGCCGAGATGCGCCGCTGTAAGACGGGTACTGGGTGCTCGCAGTTATGGTCTCTCCTTAACCCCATAGAATGATCGGCGGTAGTGCTCCTGGTCATAGAAGACGCGTACTGGGTGCGTGCATTGATCGCGTCAGACGCATACTGGGTATGCGCAGCTGTAAGACGGGTACTGGGTACTCGCAGTTATGGACACTCCAATATCCGACTTAAATGGTGTAAGACATGCACTGGGTGTATGCATCCGAGAAGAGTAAAAGATTGTAAATTATGTGAAAGTGAAATATTGAGTAATGAACCCGAGATAGAGATGGTAATCCGAGACATGAGAGGATAAACCGAGGAATAGCTAGCAATGAGTTAACTGGTTTATGATGTGAGCCGAGCTAAACGAGGATGTGGATATGCGAACCAAGCTAAATGTTGATATATGCATGAGATATATGGGTTTGATTACTTGTGATTTATTTGCTATTTGACTACTTGTGTTTGGCTTGGTAGTTCGGTATGTCATTCTAGAAACTACTTATTTAAGTTCTGTGTAATGCTCACCTCCTTACCATTTTTCAGGTACTGAGCCCGAGCAGACGCAGTCCCCGGCCGAGCAGGATCACTCTCCCTCTCAGGGAGAGTAAGTTATTTAGAGTCCGATAGGTGGATGGGTCTCGGCCGGTTGGGCCGAGCTAAAACACTGATTGTATTTTGAACGACCGAACTGAATGTATTTAAACTTATACTTTATGTATTTGATGCATTTAAGTCTTCCGCTTTATTAGCTCTGATGTCTTTGTTATTAATGAAAGGGAATATTATTTTAGAAAATATCATATCCATCTTAAAAGAAATTTTAAATCCTAATTTTGGGGTAATTAAGGGTAATTATTTCATAGGGTGTTACATTTTTGGTATCAGAGAAGTTTCTCCTCGGCCTATTGGAGTTGCAAAGGACTCCAGTGTTTACTCACCAAGAGAGTGACAAATAAGTAAAGTCTAGGAGTCTAAGTTAGACAATAGAACTTATAGATATACATGTCTAAATATATATTTGCTGGATTATTCGGAAGTTAATTGGCTTCCTCTCCATGACCAAGCAGCATGGCTGGGAGACGAGTTGATAACGACCGAATTGCTGCTGTGTTGGAAACCCTGGTTCAGCTACAGCAGAACCAAGCGCAGGCTCAGCAGAATCAGGCCGAGAACCTCGCTCAAAACATCGCCGCAGCCGCAGCTACAGCCCTTCAGCCTCAACCTCCGGCTCCGGTCGAGATAGACTGGATGAGCCGATTTCGGAAGAACGAACCACCTCAGTTCGAAGGAGGATATAACCCAAATGGAGCTCAGAGATGGCTCCAGGATATTGAGAAGATCTTCCGATCTCTGCAACCTCCCTATGAGTACAGGGTGAGGTTGGCCAAGTTTGTGCTGGTTAATGAAGCCGAGCACTGGTGGGATCAACAGAGCCGAGGACTGGAAGCGGCTAATGAGGTCATCACTTGGGATTTGTTCCGAGCCCGCTTCCTCGGAAAGTACTTTCCCGAGGATGTAAGGAGGGAGAAGGAGCTCGCTTTTCTCAAGCTGGAACAGAGGAACTTGAGCGTTGGGGAGTATGCCGCTCATTTCGAAGATTTGATCCGTTATTCAGGAAGCTACCAAGATGCCGATGAGCGTACCAAGTGCATCAAGTTTGAGTCTGGTCTCCGTGACGATATTCGGCTCGCATTCGAATATCAGAACGTGGCCAATCTCTCGCAACTGGTGAACATGGCTAGTACCTATGAGAAAGGACTTAAGAGGAAAGCTGATGGAAAGAGGAGCAGGTCGGCACAGAAAGCAGTGGGTCCGATTAGGGGAAAAGGAGCCGTTCAGAGATCTGCTCCCTATGTGACTCCGAGCGCAAGAATGTCAACAGCCCCGAGGAGTGGTGGTCAGATGGTGGCTGTTCCTGGCCCGTATCCGATATGCCAACATTGTGGAAGGCAACACCGGGGAGAATGCTGGAGTCTGAACCCGAGCGCCAGAGGATCCTGTTTCCGATGTGGCAAGCCTGGCCATTTTGCAGCTCGGTGTACCGAGAATATTGTGAAGCAAGAGGTCAATGTGACCAAGGCTCAACAGACCGGTGTCAACCGACCAATGCAGAGGGGCAAGGTTTATACCCTGGATGGTGAAGAGGTGACTGATGCTGACGAACTGATCCGAGGTACCTGTCAAGTAAACAGTATTCCATGTGCCGTGCTATTTGACTGTGGAGCCACACATTCTTTCATTTCCCTTGATTGTATGAATAGGCTAAAACTGTCCCCAGTAGAAATGCCTTACAAACTATCCATTTCTACCCCAACCAATTCTTCTGTAATCACTTCTAAAATGTGTCTAGAGTGTCCTATCCAAGTATTAGGCAAAGAATTTAAAGTCAATTTGATTTGTCTACCCTTAACCAAGCTAGATATTATCCTTGGCATGGACTGGATGTCTCAACACCATGTCTTACTCGATTGCCGAGAAAAGACCGTAATTTTTCAGTGGCCCTTCTGTTGCAAAGATAGAGGCAATAGAGGAACCGACCTTAGACCAAATCCCTGTCGTCGGAGAATTCCCCGAGGTTTTCTCGGACGAAATGCCTGGCTTACTGCCGAATAGAGAAGTAGAGTTCAGTATAGACCTCCTTCCGGGAACTGGTCCGATCTCAATTGCTCCATACAGAATGGCGCCCCTCGAGTTAGAAGAGCTTAAGAAACAGCTGGAAGAACTTTTGGCCAAAAAGCTAATCCGACCAAGCGTATCGCCGTGGGGAGCCCCAATCCTGTTTGTGAAAAAGAAAGATGGTAGTCTCAGAATGTGCACTGACTATAGGAAGCTCAACGCGGTAACGGTGAAGAACAAATATCCCCTCCCTCAGATTGATGATTTGTTGGACCAACTCAAGGGAGCGTCGGTGTTTTCGAAGATAGATCTTCGATCTGGATATCACCAAATCCGAGTCCGAGAAGAAGACATTCCGAAGACAGCCTTCCGATCAAGGTATGGGCATTTTGAGTACGTGGTTATGCCCTTTGGACTTACCAACGCCCCAGCTATCTTCATGGACTACATGAATAGAATCTTCCGACCTTACCTGGACTCGTTTGTGATAGTCTTCATTGACGATATCCTCATCTACTCCCAAAATCCGAGTGAGCACGAGCAGCATCTGAGAACGGTGTTGCAGGTTTTGAAGGATAAAAACCTTTATGCTAAGCTCTCTAAGTGCAGCTTTTGGCTCAGCGAGGTTCATTTCCTCGGACATGTGATATCCGAGCAAGGTGTAGCAGTTGATCCCTCCAAGGTGGAAGTGGTACTTAAGTGGGAGAGACCCAACACGGTCACTGAGATCAGGAGTTTCCTCGGTCTTCCAGGGTATTACAGAAGATTCATTGAAGGATTCTCTAAACTGGCGCTATCATTGACCTCGTAAACTAGAAAGGATACCCTATACCAATGGTCCGAGGTGTGTGAACAGAGCTTTCAAGAGCTAAAGAAAAGGTTGACGAGCTCGCCCGTGTTGATTTTACCCGATCCGACCAAAACCTTTGACGTATTTTGTGACGCCTCAAAGCAGGGCCTTGGCTGTGTGCTGATGCAACAAGGAAAAGTGGTGGCGTATGCCTCTCGGCAACTTCGGCAACACGAGCAGAACTACCCTACGCATGATCTCGAATTGGAAGCAGTAGTGTTCGCCCTTAAGATCTGGAGACATTACCTGTATGGCACGAAGTTTGAAGTGTTCAGTGACCACAAGAGTCTCGGCTACCTATTCGACCAGAAGGAGTTAAATATGAGGCAGCGCAGATGGGTAGAATTCTTGAAGGACTATGATTTCAACTTGCACTATCATCCTGGAAAGGCCAACGTGGTGGCCGACGCATTGAGCAGGAAGAGTCTTCATTTGAGCAACATGATGGTCCGAGAGATGCAGTTAATGCAGGAGTTCAGTGACCTTAACCTAGGCATACAGAAAAAGGAAAATAGTGTGGTACTGGAAATGCTGAAAGTAACCAATGATTTCGTGGGTTTCATTAAGGGAAGGCAAGCCGCCGACCTAGAGCTCCAAAAGCTATTAGAAAGAGCCAAAGACAAGGATGAACCTGATTTCACTAAAGGATCTGATGGTCTTGTGCGATTTCGAGGCCGAGTTTGCATCCCCATGGACTTTGAAGTCCGAAGAGAGTTAATGGAAGAAGCCCACAAGATGAAGATGAGTCTTCATCCGGGTGCCACAAAGATGTACCAAGATTTGAAGAGGTTATTTTGGTGGCCGAAGTTGAAGACCGACGTGGCCGATTATGTGTCTCGGTGCTTGACATGTCAGAAAGCCAAGATCGAGCATCAGAAACCAGGAGGATTACTCAAATCCTTGGAGATTCCACAATGGAAGTGGGATAGCATTTCAATGGACTTTGTATCAGGTCTACCAAAGACGAGATCAGGGCAGGAAGCCATTTGGGTTGTGGTGGACCGACTTACAAAGTGTGCTCATTTCCTGCCGATCAGCATGAAGTACAGCCTGGAGAAGCTGACGCAATTGTACATAAAGGACATTGTTCGACTCCATGGTGTTCCGAGCAGCATAGTGTCGGACCGTGATCCTCGCTTCTTATCTCAATTCTGGCAGAGTCTGCAAGAAGCCATGGGTACAAAGTTGAGATTTAGCACTGCTTATCATCCCCAAACCGATGGACAATCCGAGCGCACCATTCAGACTCTTGAGGACTTGCTGAGAACATGTGTGCTTGAACAGTCGGAAAGCTGGGAAACACTATTGCCATTGGTCGAATTCACCTACAACAACAGCTTCCATTCAAGTATCGGAATGACTCCTTTCGAAGCCTTGTATGGTCGGAAATGCCGAACGCCGCTATGCTGGTTCCAGATAGGCGAAAACTTGTTGATTGGTCCCGACATTGTTCAGGAGACAACTGAGAAGATCCGAATGATACAAGGGAAGATGAAAGCCGCTCAGGACCGACAGAAGAGCTATGCTGACAAGAGAAGGAAACCCTTGAACTTCATCGAGGGGGATCATGTATTCCTTCGGGTGTCCCCTGTAACTGGGATTGGCCGAGCTATCAAATCTAGGAAGTTGACCCCTAGGTTCGTCGGACCGTACCAGATATCAGAGAAAGTCGGACCAGTAGCTTACAGAATTGCTCTACCCCCGCACTTGTCCAAGATCCACGATGTGTTCCATGTATCGCAACTTAGGAGGTACATTCATGACCCCTCGCATGTGATAGCAGTGGATGAGCTGCCGCTAAAAGACAACCTGACTTTCGAGGTTCTACCGGTCCGAGTTAATAATATAATTTAATCAACAATTAGTGTAACATCCCGAAAATTTATATTTAATAATATAATTTTAGTGTATAAATATCTATTTAGGGATAGGATTAAGCCTTAGAAATTGTACAAGGTTAGAAGGATAGAACGAGCATAAGCCGACCTAGGATGTGAGATTAAGGCCTCGGCCCGATCCCGGCCGAGCTAGATAAGATTGTGTGCATATGAACCGAGCTGAAAGGGAACCCAACGAGAAACCCATTGTCCAGTCTGGATTATCCGACCTCAGCGCAACTCATAGCGTTATCCGAAAGGTAAGCTCGGACTGCTGATGTTCCTACAAACCGAGCCAACATATCCTGGCGGACGTATTCGAGCTGACACTGCCTAGCTCCTCCGTGCCAGCTCATGTTGAGCTGTAGCCCTTTGGGAACCGTACCATCCGTACACTGTCCTTATCTTTCACTTTATGTCTCTATCATTACTTTATGTCCCTTTCAATGTACTATTCATGGCTTCCTCAAGAAGCCAATGAATCTTGGCCATATATTCTAAGCTTCCTCAAGAAGCTAATAAATCCTAGCCACACAAATATTTTCCCTAAATGAATAAAAGAAAGCCCAAACACCCCATAACACACTTTGCATTTCTCATTCTCTTCCTCCTTCATCTCTCTCCCTCATTTTATTCTCTGAAAGTCCAACGACAACAACTCCACCTACCTTCCCTCTTCTCATTCAAACATATTTCCTCCTCACTCACATATTCTTCCTCTTCTCTTTCAAGATCCACCAACCGGAGACCCTCCTTCTCTCCATCCCCATGCTGTTCCGGCGTCCCTGTTCCGACGTTCCCTGGATCCTCTCCGTTCTCTTCCGTTTCGGGCGTCCCTGGGGCAGCCGGTGTTGAGTGTGCAGCTGGGAGGAACTCGTGGAAGCTTATAGAAAAGGACTCAAGGGTGTGAAGCTCACAAGGTCAAGGTCAAGGAAAACCATTCTCAAGATCTCAACTCTTATCTCTCACGGTTTGAGGTAAGGAGTGAGTGTTACCTCTACTTGAGTTTAGGTTTCTAGGGTGTTCATAAAGGGTACAAAGAGTGGGTGGTAGATTAGGAAACGGATCTAGGGTAATATGAGGAAAGAAAGGTAAAAAGGGTAAAGGAAACTAATGAATGACTAGAAACAAGGATGTTAGGTGAACACGGACTATTGTTATATGCTATATGCTGGTATTTACATAATAGATTGGCTGAATGCTTTATTCTTATTGTTGTTGATGTATAAGTGATTATGAACTTGGTGTATAAATGTTTATGAGCTTTGATATTTATGATTTATGTCTGAACCGAGCTGATTGACGATGGGAATGGGTATGAGAAAATGGTAGGGATGGAAAGTAGGGATAGAGTAATACGGCAGAGACTGAACAAGGTTAATGGAAAGAGGGACTGGTTATTAGGTTTAGCCGAGAGAGGCCGAGCTAAGTAGATAATCATATTAATGTAAAGGGGAATAAATTCAAGTGTCGAGCCGAGAGAGGCCGAGCTAAATAATGGTTGAAAGGACAAGAGGAATAAAAGAGAAATGGCTGTGTGATCGGGTCATAGAAGACGCGTACTGGGTGCGTGCCTTGATCGCGTCAGACGCATACTGGGTATATGCAGCTGTAAGACGGGTACTGGGTGCTCGCAGTTATGATTCACACAGGATTCTGAGAACGGAATCGGTGGGAAGTGGTCCTGGTCATAGCAGACGCGTACTGGGTGCGTGCATTGATCGCGTAAGTCGCCGAGATGCGCCGCTGTAAGACGGGTACTGGGTGCTCGCAGTTATGGACTCTCCTTAACCCCATAGAATGATCGGCGGTAGTGCTCCTGGTCATAGAAGACGCGTACTGGGTGCGTGCATTGATCGCGTCAGACGCATACTGGGTATGTGCAGCTGTAAGACGGGTACTGGGTACTTGCAGTTATGGACACTCCAATATCCGACTTAAATGGTGTAAGACATGCACTGGGTGTATGCATCCGAGAAGAGTAAAAGATTGTAAATTATGTGAAAGTGAAATATTGAGTAATGAACCCGAGATAGAGATGGTAATCCGAGACACGAGAGGATAAACCGAGGAATAGCTAGCAATGAGTTAACTGGTTTATGATGTGAGCCGAGCTAGACGAGGATGTGGATATGCGAACCAAGCTAAATGTTGATATATGCATGAGATATATGGGTTTGATTACTTGTGATTTATTTGCTATTTGACTACTTGTGTTTGGCTTGGTAGTTCGGTATATCATTCTAGAAACTGCTTATTTAAGTTCTGTGTAATGCTCACCTCCTTACCATTTTTCAGGTACTGAGCCCGAGCAGACGCAGTCCCCGGCCGAGCAGGATTACTCTCCCTCTCAGGGAGAGTAAGTTATTTAGAGTCCGATAGGTGGATGGGTCTCGGCCGGTTGGGCCGAGCTAAAACACTGATTGTATTTTGAACGACCGAACTGAATGTATTTAAACTTATACTTTATGTATTTGATGCATTTAAGTCTTCCGCTTTATTAGCTCAGATGTCTTTGTTATTAATGAAAGGGAATATTATTTTAGCAAATATCATATCCATCTTAAAAGAAATTTTAAATCCTAATTTTGGGGTAATTAAGGGTAATTATTTCATAGGGTGTTACAATTAGCATTTAACATTTTCAGTTAGCAATTAACTCATATAAGCATGCCAAATCATGAAATTAAATTCTAAGTTCCCTAATCACACATAATCAGATAATCTCAGGCATGACTACACAGTACCAGTTACACAACCACCGTGCGGCAATAAACCCCTTACCTTAAAATAAATAAGATAGAGTGAACCTTAACCGGGTTAGGAGTCCTAATGCAGGAGGGTTGTCGATTGAGTCCAATGTCCACAATGGTTAGTTGGAGAGATGCCCAAAATCCACCAACACACGAAATAGAATAGCTTTATGAGCTCCCCTCCAATCCCATGTGGTTCGGAGTTTTTAAGGGTATGGAGACCCCAAGTGGCTCTTGAAATATGGAGGCAAGGAACAATAACAATAATAATAATAAGTAATGGTAACTTAGAAGGAAATAGGAGGAATGGATTAAAAGAAAAAGGGACTTGATCCACTTACCCCAAAACTTGAAGGAGAGAGATGGAGAAGAGTTGATGATGATGATGGTGCTTATTGGAAGAAGGAAGGAGTGCCTAATGGTCTTGGAGCTTCAAGCTTCCACCATGGCCTTCAATGGAGGTTGGGAGGGAGAGGGATGAAGCCCTAGCTCCATGGAAGAGGAAGGAGATGAGTGAGAAGAGATGGGGTTCGAGTATGAGTGAAGGAGGGAGTGTTTGGGGTGTTTAATGGGGTTTTGGGGTGGGAAATGGCGAAAATGCCCTTAAAAACGCGTTCCCAGTGTTGCAGATCGCAGAATTTTCGCTTAAGCGAAGCATTTTCGCTTAAGCGAAATGCTTCCAGTGATGCCATGTTACCTATTTCACTTAAGCGAAATCTATTCGCTTAAGCGAGCCCTTGAGGTGTTGATTCTGTGACATTTTCGCTTAAGCGAAATCCTCAGGCACTGCTACTTCATTTTTCTATTTTTCATCTATTTTCTCCCAACTTCAAATAGCCATAACTTCTTCGTTCACCGTCGGATCTTGCTCAAATTTGACGAGAAACTTCCTAAAAATCATACCTTCATATCCAACGGTGGAAATTTTGTTTTGAATCCTAAATCTTTTATTTTGATTTTCTACCCTAAGTTATGTTTTAACACCGAATTATCTATTTTTCTGGCCTGTTCCTAATTTCAATTTAATGCTCCATTCTTTTCCTAAACAAATATTATTATTATTTATCTTTCCTAATGCTTGAACACTTATTTTAATACCTATTTATGGTTTTATTATTATTATCTCAATTATCTCGAACGGTTATTAATTTATTTGCACTTAGGTTTTAAAATTTGGGATGTTACATTTCTCCCCTACTTATTTGAATTTTGTCCCCGAAATTCCATCGAGTAATCTAGGGAGATAACAAACCCTTGAGAACTAATGTACCGCAACCTCGCATCTCTTCGTCATTTACTCCCCTACTCGGACTTCGTCCAAGAGACTTAATTGCCACAACCCCTGTTCATTTCCTAGAATGTTCACTCCGACATTCAACTTGACTTCATCCTAATCCTATTTCTTTGTCGCTTCAGCTTACTCGCTTCCTAGCTCCGCTTCGTTTCGAAAGAAGCTAAAATCGGTTTCTACTTGGGAATAGGGGTCAAGGTCTAATTCTACTTCTCAGTTCTGGGTTTGTTCGGATTTATCCTAGCTTGTTCGAGGTTGATTCTCCGCCAGTTCCTAGTGACCTTCTTATTGGTTTACGTAAGGTTTTCAAGAATAACGGTCTTGGACAACCATTGATGAGGATAACATTGTTAAAAGTTGGGTTGATGCCCAACATGATGTCATCATCAATTTGAGAGATATTGGTGGCCTGTGCACGTTTGTTATACCTTTTCAAAGAATGGGGAGAGTTAACAGCGGATGATCGACATCTCACCCGTTTTCGGTCTTGATGTTTCTATGGGTACACTAAGGTAGTTTACGTCCTAGTTCTGCTCGGCTGTCGTTCTCATTCTTTACCATCACTCGGATGGGTTTTGGGTAGGACTATAAGGTTCTCCCCTACTTAGTATCAACATACCTACGTAGGTCGATACCAAGGGGTAGCGGAACAAATGTTAAGAATTAGTGGTTCTACTATTCGATTAGGTGACGGGTTCGGACAACAAGATTGGATGAACCACTTGTTGGGTTTTCTAAGATATGGCGGTTCCACGCACTTACATCTCTCTATGCTCCTATACTAGGGAGGATTGTCATGGGTAGATTTGTCGCACGATTGCTTGTAACGAATTTCCATAAGACTTCTAGTGAGCTTGAACTCGATTTGACCTTCTTCATGTCGGAATTCCTATGCCAATGGTTCTAATCAGATTTGAGAGATTGCAATGATATGTCTGCCAGTAAATGCAAGGACTGGGGTAGCTAGTCTCAATCCTTCATCTAGTAACAACACATCATCGCGTTCTTCAAGATTTGCAATGCTGTCGTCTGTCAATAAACGCGAAAACTGGGGTAGCTAATCCCAATCTCACCTCTATCAACAGCACATCAGTGCATGCCCTTGTATGATAGTATTGTCTTTCAACGGATGTAAGAGAAGGTTAACTAATCCCGATCTTACACTCTATCAAATGACAACACCACACTGGATTGGGTGTTTATTAAAGCTTTAACTTCATGGGTAATTTTCTATAGTGTTTCACGGTTATTTAGGCGAAAGAATGGGAAGGATGTTCCCGGTATGTCTCTTAGTACCCCATTGTGAATTGGTCGGAATATAATTATATGGAAATACTCTAGGAGGTCTTACTACTTGAAAGAGAGGAGAAGTTTAGAATTTAGGAAACAATCCTAATTGAAAGTAATTCTAGGCTCTCCATGAGTTGATTCCTTAACAAAGTGTTACTTTTGAATTTCCTATGCCATATCTCAGCTCTTGCATTAAGAGAAAAGGGTGAGTTGATGATTTTACTTAACTGGTCCGGGTGGAAGTACTTAATAAAGTTGCCCTAAACAGGATGGTAACCAACTGTTCACGGTTCTTGGGAAGGTTCTTAATGGACTGAAAGTTAGATTTGGCTTTGATTAAACTAGAATTCCTATGTGGGTTGTTCTGATTTCAACTAAAAGATTGCAATAATATAGCATGTCAATAAACGCGAATATCGGGGTGGTCAGTCCCAATCTCACATCTATCAACAGTACATCATCGTTGCAGATAATGATAATATTATCCTTTATCAGGCGTAAGAGTAAGAATGACCAATCCTACCCTTACATTCCATTAAAAGATAACATTATTACAAGGTCTTTTCGGTTAACTTTCTCAATGAGATCTTACAACTGATTGGGATTTCCTATAATTTTTCATGATTTCCTACGAATTTGGATTGAGCCTATATGTGTATATACATACTCCCTAAGTTTCACAGTTCCTCTTAGTGAGAGGTCCGAAATTTGGATTCTAAGAAAGATGAGTTTAGCAAGGTCCTCCTTAAAGGATTAGCAGAGATGGAGACTTGAGGTTCTAAAATAATTCCTCATATTAGTAGCAGAAGGTGCCTCTAATCATTCCGCTCAAGTCCTTCCGAACAAATTCTCTTCTTTCTTGGGGTAGTTTGAAGTTATGTGGCCCGACTACTCGCACTTAAAGCAACAAGCTTCCTACTTAAAATGGTTCAGGAACCAGTCTATACCACGGTGGGGTTTCCCTCACTATGGCATAGTGGTGTAACACGTGAAGCGATCTCGTTCTGTTTGGGACCCCCGATTAATTGTCGTGTCTCCTTTCGTCATCGCTCGTCTCTAGTGCCAGTCCCATTTTATAGGTGATTAACACCTTCGCCAATCGAGACGAGTTTGACTCACCTTGACTTTCCCAAGGTAACCTGATTCCAAGTCGCAGTCCCGCTTGCATTCGAGGCACTTCGCCTTCCAATCTACTCCTCTGTAACTTATAGTCCACCGAATCAAGTCTTCAAATGTTTCCGATTTAGGAAGGCAATTTCCATCTTCCTACCCCCAGCAAAACGATTGATCTCAGTCGAAGCGGGGTGTCGTCACTAGGTGCGTTGGTCATAGTACTAAGATTCTGTAATAGAAATAAATTATGGCACGAACGGTTGATAACTATAGAATTGGCTAAGTCTACCTATATATATATATATATAAACATACTAACCTAATATAACCAGACTTGACACTACTTTTCGGTTACTCTCTTGGTGAGATAACCATTGGAGTAACTCGCAACTCCGTGGCCGAGGACAACTGCTCTGATACCATAAGTGTAACAACCTATTTTATTTTACCTATTTTGAAAATATGGATTTGAAAATTTCTTTTTTAATTAAAATACTTATTATAATTTTTCCGGAAAATTGGACAGAGTTTCCTCTGTTTTATGGACATTCCCAAAAATTATCTTTGACCTGTAACCTGTTCAAATCAGTTTCAACAACAACCAGACATCTAGGATAAATATACATATGTAATTTAATTCTTCTCCCAATATCCTGGGATAAAATACTTAGATTTTCGAGGAACCAAATAAAGAGCCCGGGCCACCAAATATACAACTGAGATTTAAAATACAGTAAATCATAAATTCTAAAAAAAATACTTAATACACATAGACGTGGCCCGGTTAAACTCTAGCTAAGAGAGAATAACTCACACTTCCCGTGGGGAAGTGTGCTCCTGCTCGGCCCGAATATCAACTATGCTCCTGACCTGTACCTGCACCTGTGGTGGGTGTAAGGGTGAGAATTGCACTAACTGATAAAGCATAGAACATAACCCAAGTCAAGCACATTTAGCAAATAATCAAATATTACGAATATAAACACACCCAATCACCTATTCACTATAGACACAACCATCTCCAATTCTTTGTACCTTTCCTTTATCTACTTTCCTATCCTCCTTCCTTTTCTCTCCTTTCCTATTCTACCTATTCTATTCATTTTCCTCGCACTTCCTTTACTCCCTTGTCTTTCTCTTATTTCTTTACATTTCTCTTGATCTTTTGTTATTTTCCTTTATCTTTTATTACTTTCCTTTATCTTTTATTTCTTTCCTTTACCATTTATTGCTTTCCTTTATCTTTTATGGTGTCGTGGGGCTCCCACCACTGTGTAACACCCTAAATAATTACCCTTAAATACCCATAATAAAATAGTGAATTTAAATTTTCTGATTAATACCATTTTAACTTATGAAAATCTCTGTCAAAACGGACAGAGTTTGCTTTGTAATACGGACATTTCAAAAATGAGTTCTTTTCCTGTAAACCTGTTAATTTAATCATTCAAGAGAAATC
This sequence comes from Crotalaria pallida, assembly GCA_037953625.1. Classification (NCBI taxonomy): domain Eukaryota; kingdom Viridiplantae; phylum Streptophyta; class Magnoliopsida; order Fabales; family Fabaceae; genus Crotalaria; species Crotalaria pallida. The sequence continues at coordinate 87,341,688 of CM075649.1, forward strand.
AGAAAGCCATCAGGGCCAAACCATATATTAAAGCATTTATATCAGAGTTTTAGTGCAGCGGAAAATTATAAACTAATACAAGTTTTAGCAGTTATTTAAATTCCATAAAATTCTCCAAAATTACTCCCTTCCCACAAGGAGTGGTCCTGACTATACCCCAAAATGATGTTTTTCAGTACATACACCTAATCATCATCATATACAAAAATCCCAAAAGTAGTCAGGACGAAACACACGACTCAACTAATATGACTTACTCTCCCTGTGAGGGAGAGCGAACCTGCTCGGCCGGGGGCTGTGCTAGCTCAATCGCAGTACCTGTGGAAATAGTAAGGAGTGAGCATTACACATAAAATGGGAAAAGCAGTTTCCAATATGACATAATAACCGACTAAGTCACACACAATTACCACATAGTTCAATCAATTTCACAACAGCCACATTCATACCAACATGCATCAGTATTCTGATTCCATTATTTTTCCTAAGTTATAGTTCACTTTACCTATCCGATTAATCCACCTATGCTCCTATTTCCTTTTCCTTTTACCCATTAATTACCTAACTCTTTAATTCGTTTTACATACCCTGTTGTCCTATTATTACTAGTACATTTCTAATACAATCCCAAATTATCTTGTTATATTCTTCTACCAACCTTCCTATCTTATGTTTCTTGTATTTTTTTCCATTTTCATTCTTCATTCCTTTCTTCCTACCCTTTTCGTGTCCTTTATTTTCCAATTCCCATTTACGATGTATGTCACCTCAGGTCAAAGGCCCACATACATCCCCAGTTTACAAAGTATGTCACCTCAGGTCAAAGGCCAACATACTCACCTTATACACACATGATAAGTATGTCACCTCAGCTCAAAGGCCCACATACTTACCATATTCACAAAGTATGTCACCTCAGGTCAAAGGCCAACATACTCACTCTATACACACATGATAAGTATGTCACCTCAGGTCAAAGGCCCACATACTTACCATATTTACAAAGTATGTCACCTCAGGTCAAAGGCCAACATACTCACCACTTCCAAACAATCATAATAAGCAACAAATATCAATATACAATAGTAAGCACACCATTCCTAATAATCTCATATAAACCATCTAGTAAATAAACACCATTACAATTCACAACACTTAAACAATTAGAGCAGCAAATGAACAGTTCACAATAATTATCAAGAATACACCAAATATATATAACAATTAGCAACAACTCAGATAAGCACCTAAGATATCCTACGCATTAGCACTTAACAATTATTCTCAAGTAACACCTATAATAACATATAGTAGCAAGATCATGCATTTAGCTAGTTCAATTTATTGGTTTGCCTAATCAAATTATATTTCCTATTCCTCATCATAGCGTTACACTAAGTTCGTTTCTAATATTACCATTATTTTCTAACTTAGGTTTCATATTCCTTATACTAACACCTAACTCTTAGCAGGCATTATATACATACTATAAACTATTCCCCAGAGTATGGTAATACTCACTAATACCCACTCCTTACCTCAACTCTTAGAGATAAGGCGGTTACACTTGCTTTAAGCTTGAGAGTCTTGCCACCAATTGAGTTATGACCCGAGAGAAAAGTGAGGAACCTAATATAATAGCCATAACAAGAAGAGTTAGCATTTATGCCATAGCCTCTTGTCAAAACTCAAGAAAATGGGAAGCTTCCATGGCCTAGAGTTGAAAACCACCATGGAAGACAAGAGAGAGAAAGGGAAAACGAGTTTGGAGAGAGAAAAGAGGAAATCCATGGCATTAAACACTTACTTGAAGTGAAGAAGGAAGGGATTTGTTGATGGAATGAAGAAATCCCACTTGCTCTTGGTTGATTTGATGATAGAGAATGGAACCCTAGGGGAGAGAGGAATAGAGAAACGAATTTGGGAAAGAAAGAGTGTGTTTTGCTTTTATTTTTTTCAGCAGCAGCACGATTTAATCGGTTAAATTGAAGCTTAATCGATTAAGAGGCGATTAAGCTGCACAATTTTGCAGTATCCAAACTTTGAAAGGCCATAACTTCTTCGTTACCCGTTGGATCTTCCTCAAATTTTAAAGCAAGCTTCCCCACATACTAATCTTCACATCCAACGGTGGAATTTGTGTTTAGAGTTGTAAATCTTTTATTTTGAATTTCCTAAGGTTCTATGTTTTTAACCCTAGTTCTACATGTATTTTTGGCTAGATTCTAACTTATATCTCCATTTCTTCTACCCTAAGACCATCCCAACATAGATTATACTTGGAATTAAATTTGGGATGTTACAATTCTCCCCCACTTATTGGAATTTCGTCCCCGAAATTCCGTTAGGTTCCGTAAATGGAGAACCATCCCATTTTTGACCCGGGTATTTTCTTCTCGGTTCTACTCCCCCACTTAGCGTCTGCATATTCCTAGAGTTCTTGCACTCAATAGGGAACAGAGTTTAATGGTTCAACTTGGTTGGTTTGAATTTCGCAGATAAGTGTCAATGACATCTACCATTAATAGGTGTAGAGATCAAGGTGATCAATCTCAATCTGACCTCTACCAATAGCAATGTCATTGCCAGAATCTTAGATAATATTATTACTTAACAGGTGTAAGAATCAGAGTGATCAATTCCAACCTTACATTCTATTAAGCAGCAACACTACCATAAGGTTTTGGTTTTTGGACATCAGAATTTTTCAACTTAGGGATTTCTTCTAAGACATATCACAATTTCTCTAAAGAGGCTATATCAGATTCGTGGAGATGAGTATGTGAAATTTCCTAAGGTAGTTCTAGCCTAAGGCATTTACTATCTCATCATATAACTATCCAAGGAAAATAGAGCACACGATAATCGGGCTAACAGTACGTTACTTGGGTTTGCTAAACAAAACTTACTTGCGATCACATCGGCTAGGTCGACCTCGTCGCCATCTATAGTGTATAGCTCCCCCTTCATAGCTGGTTGGCTCCCACTTGCCCGCTGCACCTTTGTGGTATTCACTTCTTGTTTCAATGTGTTCTTGGGACAGTTGGTAGCAAAGTGACCGGGCTGTCCGCATAGATAGCAATTTCCTTCACGTTTGCTCAGAGTCCAACACACTCCTCGGTGCAGCCGTCCACAATGCTGACAATTCGGAATAGGACCAAAAGTAGTCGCAGCTGGTCCCGTTGCTACAGGAGTCATAGGTTAAGGGTTTGGATAGGGACTAGATCTTTGCATTGGCTCTTTGCTTCGGATGGGTCCTGCCGACTTTTGAACTACTTTGGTCCGATCCTCATCCGCCTTCCTCTTGAGTCCTTTCTCATACGTGCTTGTCATGTTGATGAGCTGAGAGAGGTCGGTGACGTTCTGATATTCGAATGCAAGCCGGATATCTGCTCGGAGACCGGACTCGAATTTAATGCACTTTGCTCGCTCGTCGGCGTCTCTGTAGCCGCTGGAGTAACGGATCAGATCTTCAAATTGTGCCGCGTACTCCCCGACACTCAGAGTTCCCTGTTCAAGCTTGAGGAATAGCAATTCCTTTTACCTTCTCACGTCTTCCGGAAAATACTTCCCAAGAAAACGGACCTTGAAAAGATCCCAAGTGATTGCCTGACCAGCCGCCTCCAAACCTCTTCTTTGCTGATCCCACCAATGTTCGGCTTCTCCTTTCAGCATGTACTCGACTAACCGAACTTTCTGCTCGACTGGTGGTTGCAAGGAACGAAGAATCTTCTCCACTTCCTGGAGCCATCCCTGGGCTCCATCCGGATTACATCCTCCTTCGAACCTCGGCGGTTCGCATTTCCTGAATCGAGCCATCCAGTCAATCCCAACTGGATGGGGTGGTGGAGGATGCAGGGCTGCTGCAGCAGCTGCTGCGGCCGCCGCAATGTTTTGGGCTTGATTTTGTTGCATCTGTGCAAGTTGCTCAGCCTGGTTCTGCTGCATTTGAACCAGATTTTCCAAGATAGCAGCAATTCGATCATTAAGAGGCGATTAAGAGGCGATTAAGCTGCACAATTTTGCAGTATCCAAACTTTGAAAGGCCATAACTTCTTCGTTACCCATTGGATCTTCCTCAAATTTTAAAGCAAGCTTCCCCACATACTAATCTTCACATCCAACGGTGGAATTTGTGTTTAGAGCTGCAAAATCTTTTATTTTGAATTTCCTAAGGTTCTATGTTTTTAACCCTAGTTCTACATGTATTTTTGGCTAGATTCTAACTTATATCTCCATTTCTTCTACCCTAAGACCATCCCAACATAGATTATACTTGGAATTAAATTTGGGATGTTACACACTGCGTTCCCCGTCCGCCGAGGATATGTCTTACCGATACGTACGGATCCCCAAAGGCCGCACGTCTTACTCAACCCATGCGTGCGGGTTCCAACTACCACACGTCTTCTAGGGTCCAGTACCCACTGACACCGTTTTCTATCATAGGCCACAGGGTCACCACTGTTGGAAACCAGCAAGCGGCTCAATATAGTCTAGAGGGGGGGGGGGTGAATAGAATATTGAAGCCTTATTATAGATTTTTCGTCCACCTAAGAGAATGGTTTTATGAAAATAAATTTTCTTAAAAATTCAAATCAGATTACTCGAGTAACTCAAGTCTTCACTCGAGTAATACACAAGCAAAAATAATTTCACTCGAGTATTCAGCAAATCACTCGAGTATTACGAAATCTATTTTTAAATCACTCGAGTAACAGAAAACCTACTCGAGTATTGTTCAAAAACTGAAAGCAGATTACTCGAGTGACAAGAACTTTACTCGAGTAAACTGGGTAAAATTCAATTAAAAACTGAGTTTTCAATGGAGTTCTTCAAGAATAACAATGCTATGATGATTCAACAAATTATGAATGATTAATATGAACAATTTCAAGTAATATTAACATGCAATTTTAGATCAATTGAGTAGAATTAAGAAACCCCCAATTCTAACCTAAAAAATGCAATTGTTAATGAATTAATGAAATACAAGGAATGAAAATAAAAGAGACACAAGGATTTATCCTGGTTCACTTTCACCCACTTGAAAGCTACTCCAGTCCCCTCTTAAATCAAGAGAGATTCTTCACTAGAAATCTTCAAATGTAGATTTTACAATGTTTTAAGATGCAACTAGATTCTTAGTTCTCCTATCTTAAAACCCAACTCAAAGTGTGTACCAAACACTTTGATCTAATCTACCCCTTTTGAGAATTCTAGATTTCCTTGCTAATTGATTGAAGATGCTTCCAACCAATCCTCTTTTCTTGCTTTGATTTGATCCTCAAAGTCTTCCTTGTGAGATTCTTCACTTGTGTTGAAACTTCAATGATGCAATCACAAATTGCAAATCTTCAACAACCACTAAGAACAAAAATATGATCTCAAGAATATTTGAACAATGATAGAAAATAGAGTGAAGAAGAAAAATTTCTTGTTGAATCTTGATAGCTCTTGGATTGCTTTTGAAAAGTGTATTAGAAAATTGTAAGAATGAAAGTATATATTTATGAAAGAGAAAATTAAGTCCTTTTAAAATTTTCCCAACACTGATTGAATTACTCGAGTAAACCAAACAACGTCACTCGAGTGAAACATGTCAGATTAAGTTACTCGAGTGATGTGTAAACCATTACTCGATTAACCTGTCATGACATAAATTACTCGAGTGATCCAGTACTTATTACTCGAGTAAACTGATCAGAATCTGAATAAAAACAAAGTTTTTCTAAAATGATTTTCACAAGCTATTTAATCAAGATTTAAAGTATCTTCACTCTTAATCAAACATTATTTAAATATTCTTAAAATCACCTAAGCTACCCACACCAATGAGATGCATTGCATAAAATAAAGATTACATTGAAATAGAATTAATAAAAATCCTAATTCTAATCTTCATGTGGTGTAGCTTGCTTGTTGCCAATGTTGTTGCTTGGAGAGAGATTGTTAGCATCAAAACATGAGAATCCTACAAACTCCCCCTTTTTGATGATGACAAACCTCCTTTCAAATTAAGCACTAAGTTTTAACATACTCCCCCTAAATGTAAAACATCTAGGAAAAATATAATAAAACTAAACCTACAAGAACAACATCAACAAAAAAATATTCTCCCCCTTTTGGCATCATTAAAAAGATAAAATTTTTGAGAAAAATCCTTTGCCAAAAGTTGAAGGTAAGTAGTTCACAATGGTATATAAAATATATAACAATAAAGACAATACCAAAATAAACCACAATAGTGCCACAACGAATATAAACAACGAATATAAACGCACAACGAATATAGCACCATAATATCAGAGTATCACACTATGCAGCAAATCATAGCAGATAAGCAAAACGAAACTAACCAAACGAGACCATACGCAAGGTCTGAAAAAAAAAAAACATAGTAGCAACAGAGTCAGAAACATGAGACATAAAAATAACCAGAAATATGCAAATGAAACATGCAACAGAAAGCAACAAGAGAGAGAAAAAGTCGTGAAAATGATGCAGATTTCAACAGTTCAGCTTTTAAAATCACGTAAGTTACTCGAGTAATGTTCATACGTCACTCGAGTGATTCGAGCAGTACTCGAGTGAAAAAGAATGTTACTTGAGTATGCCGAAAGATAAAAAAAAATTACTCGAGTGATGGATGAACTTAATCGAGTGATACGAAAGTCATTTTAAAATTAATCGAGTGACAGACAGAATTACTCGAGTAATACGAAAGAGATTTTAAAATTACTCGAGTGAAAAAAAAATCTGTTACTCGAGTGAACTGTCCAGATTTTTTAAAAAATTTCAATTTTTCATGCAAAAACATTTTTCATGCACAAACACAGAGAAACACTTAGCATTTTGCAAGAAACACACATACAAATAAAGCAATTAGCATATTATAGAACACATACACACATGACTACATATCAAAAAGTTAAGAAACACTTTAATAAGATACAACAACTCAAAATACAAATCACATTGAAATAGGCTTGAAGGTGATTTCAAAAAGCATCAAATACAATTAGCTAATAGTTGATTCATCAAAAATACCAAGTTCTCTTCGAATCTTATAGAATGTGTCCCTTGGTAATGGTTTTGTAAAAATATCAGCTAATTGATCTGAAGTTTGAACAAACTCAATAACACAATCACCTTTTTGAACATGATCTCTCAAAAAGTGATGCCTAATTTCAATATGCTTTGTCCTTGAGTGTAATACTGGATTTTTAGTCAAATTAATTGCCGAAGTGTTATCACACTTTATAGGGATTTTTGTCAAATTTAAACCAAAGTCAGATAATTGTTGCTTCATCCATAAAATTTGAGCACAACAACTACCTGCAGCTATGTATTCGGCCTCGGCGGTTGATAAAGCTACACAATTTTGTTTTTTTGGAAAACCACGATACAAGTGAACTACCAATTAAATGGCATGTTCCGCTTGTACTTTTTCGCTCAACTTTACAACCGGCAAAGTCAGAGTCCGAATAACCTATAACTTTTAGAAAAGCATCCCTAGGATAATAAAGTCCAGTATTTGTTGTACCCTTTAAGTATTTCATTATTCTTTTGACAGCAGTTAGATGCGACTCTTTCGGTTTTGCTTGAAAACGTGCACACATACATACACTAAACATGATGTCAGGCCTAGATGCAGTTAAGTATAACAAACTACCAATAATACCACGATACTTCGTTACCTCTACCGCTTTTCCAGCCTCATCTTGATCTAGGTAGCATGCAACGCTCATTGGTGTAGAAGCGGATTTGCACGAATCCATTCCAAAACGTTTGATAAGCTCTCTACAATATTTACTTTGATGAATATAAATGCCATCATTAAGCTGCTTTATTTGAAGGCCAAGAAAGAATGTAAGCTCTCCCATCATTGACATCTCGAATTCACTTTGCATCAATTCTGAAAACTTTTTACACAAGTTATCGTTAGTAGCACCAAATATAATATCGTCAACATATATTTGAACCAATAAAATATCCTTACCGGAACGTTCAATAAAAAGAGTAGTGTCAACAGTGCCTCATTTAAAACCTTTTTGTAATAAAAAAATTGCTTAGTCGGTCGTACCAAGCTCTAGGAGCTTGTTTCAAACCGTACAAAGCCTTTTTCAGTTTGAAAACGTAGTCCGGATGCTCAAAATTCTCGAATCCGGGAGGTTGTGACACATAAACTTCCTCTTGAATGTATCCGTTAAGAAAGGCGCTCTTAACATCCATTTGAAACAATTTAAAATTCATAATTGAAGCAAAAGCGAGAAGAATACGAATAGCTTCTAGTCTAGCAACGGGAGCATATGTCTCATCGTAATCGATTCCTTCTTCTTGACTATAACCTTGTGCTACCAACCTAGCTTTATTCCTAACAAAAATACCCGATTCATCTAACTTATTCCTATAGACCCACCGAGTACCAATTTCAGGACGATCATCGGGTTTTGGCACAAGCTCCCAAACTTGGTTTCTTTCAAATTGATTTAATTCTTCTTGCATGGCCATAATCCAATGATCATCTTGAAGAGCCTCTTTGATATTCTTAGGTTCTATTTGAGATACAAAGGCAACATAATAACAAAAATTATTTAAAGTGCGTCGGGTTACCACTCCCTTCGCAATGTCACCTAAGATATTAGAAATCGGATGATTTTTGTTGGACTTCCAAGCTATTGGTAATTGAGGTTGAATCTCTTGTGCTAAGTCTTTATCTTGTGCTTGCACCTCTCTATCTTCATTTTGATTCTCTTCCATTTGTTGTGGTGTTGAATTCTCATGATCCAAAAATGTACCTATATTATCATCACAAGAAACAACACAATCTCCTTTCGAAGATTCATCAAATACAACATGCACGGATTCCTCAACGGTTAATGTTCTTTTATTGTAGACTCTATATGCTTTGCTATGAGTTGAATAACCTATGAATATGCCTTCGTCGGCTTTAGAGTCAAACTTGCCGACCGGTTCCTTTCCGTTATTTAAAACAAACACCTTACACCCAAAAACATGAAAATGTGAAATATTTGGTTTTCGCCCTTTTAAAAGTTCATAAGGTGTTTTAATTAAATGCGGACGAATAAGAACCCTATTAAGCACATAGCAAGCGGTGTTTACCGCATCGGCCCAAAAATATTTAGGAACATTTGATTCTTTCAACATAGTACGAGCAAGTTCCACTAACATTCTATTTTTCCTTTCTACAACTCCGTTTTGCTCCGGAGTCCTAGGGGCCGAAAATTGATGATCAATACCAAACTTATCACAAAACGCATCAATCCTAGTGTTTTCAAACTCACCTCCGTGGTCACTTCTAATAGACACAATTTTAAAACTTAGTTGATTTTGGATGAGTTTTTCAAATTTTTTTAAAACATTTATAAACTTCACTTTTTGCGGATAAAAATAAAGTCCATGTGAATCTAGTAAAATCATCTACTAAAACAAATCCATAGTAATTGCCACCTAAACTTTTAATTTGTGAAGGTCCAAACAAATCCATATGGATTAACTCCAAAGGCTTTGTTGTGCTTATCACATTTTTAGGTTTAAAAGAACTTTTAACTTGCTTGCACTTTTGACAAGAGTCACAAATGCCATCAAGCTTAAAGTTTAGTTTAGGCAAACCAATCACTAAATCTTTTCGTAAAAGTTTGTTTAATTGATTCACATTCACATGAGCAATTCGTCTATGCCAAAGACGAATTTCATCATCAAAAGATTTGAAACATTTTGAAAATAGTGAAGTTATCTCATCCAAATCAATTAAGTAAGTGTTATTAGAGCGACGACCAACAAACTTAACACTATCATCTATAGAAGACTTAATGAAGCATAATTCCGGAGTAAAAGTTACATAATTGCCCATATCGCATAGTTGGATTATACTAAGCAAGTTGTGTTCTAAGCCTTCTACGTATAGGACATTTTCTATGACAAGGTTAGATACATTACCGATCTTCCCAACTCCTAGAATTTTGCCCTTGTTGTTGTCGCCGTATGTCACAAATCCACCACTTTTCGGAGTAAGTTCCATGAAGTGCGTTTTGTCTCCCGTCATGTGTCTCGAACAACCACTATCCAAGTACCATTTTCGCTCTTTTGTTCGAAGACACACCTACAAGAAAGATATCATTTGGTTGACTTAGGTACCAAAGTGGTTTTGGGTCCTTTGTTGTTAGCATGAGGAGAAGTCCCCTTAACAATCCAAATATATTCTCCGCTTGGTATACCAAATTTCTTTATATTACATTTATTCGTGGTATGCCCAAAGATTCCACAATAATGGCAAGTTGGGTTTTTAGAAATCTTATTCTTTGAAAATCCACCAACTTTGCGATAATTGCGTTTCTTAGGTTTGGTATAGCCAAGACCGGATCTATTGCTATTGTTCCTTTGAGTTGAAAGCAAATGATCTAAAGAAGTATCTCCTTTCATGAGCCTTGCAAGTCGATCATTCAAATTAAAAACTTCTTTTTCCAAAGACTTGCAATTTTCACAAGATGGAGTCTCATTTGATTTCAATTCACAATTGCATGTAGAGTTTGCATAAATGAGTTCAAGAGTTTCATTTTGAAGCTTAAGTTCTTCTAAATCTTTTTGAAGTTCAATTATCTTTTCATGTTGCTTCATTATGAAATTCTTTCTTTCAACATTTATTTTAGCAAGTTTCTTCAACTCTTTATGCATCTCTACATACACATTGTACAATTCATTGAATGAAGGAGAATTAGAACTTGAGCTAGCATCGGAAAGATAATCTACCTCATTGACGTTCTCACTTGATTTAATGCTCGAAGATTCCTCTTCATCAAGCTTTGTCATTAAACATAGATTTGCAAGTTCTTCATCATCCGACGAGCTAGATGTTGATTGACTCTCTACTTCATCCCATACTATGTAAGCCCTTTTTCCTTTAGATGAGTTGAACTTTGAGTTGTCACCTTCCGACTTCTTAGAATTAGTTGGACAATTCGATCGATAGTGACCAAGCTTTCCACACCCATGACACTTGATGTGATCCTTGTTAGTCTTATTTCTTGGTTGTGAGTCCTTAGAATCTCTTTGTCTATTTCTATTAAAGTTCCCCTTTTTCTTAAGGAACCTACCAAGCTTTTTAACTAGCAAGCCAAGGGTCTCATCATCTATATCGGAGTCCGAGTCATCCACTTGAAAGTTTTCCTCTTGTGCCTTAAGGGATTTTGAAGTTGATTTAAGAGCAATCCCCTTTTTCTTTCTATCGGCATCTTCATTCATGGATAACCGTCCAAGCTCCATTTCATGCTCTTGAAGCTTTCCGAATAGAGTTGCTAAGTCAATTTGATCCACGTCTCTAGCTTCCATAATGGCCGTCACCTTAGGTTGCCATTCCCTGCTAAGACATCTCAAAATCTTATTAACAACTTCACCATTAGTTATAACTTTTCCAAGTGCAGAAAGATGATTAATGATATGAGTGAACCGCTTTTGCATGTCACCTATATTTTCATTAGGTAACATACGAAAGAGTTCATATTCATGCATGAGTGTATTTAGCCTAGCCCTTCTAACCTCCGAAGTGCCCTCATGTGTGACTTGTAATGTGTCCCACATTTGTTTAGCATCAACACATTGAGATACTCGAAAGAACTCATCATAAGAAAGAGCGGACGTGATGATATTTTTAGCTTTTAAATCAAATGCAACTTTCTTCTTATCATCATTGTCCCAACTCGATTGAGGTTTAATCGAAACAACATCATTCACTTTCGTTTGAGGAACAAAAGGTCCATTCTCTATGGCGTTCCAAATTTCCATATCTATGGCTTGAATAAAAATTTTCATGCGGACCTTCCAATAAGCGTAACCCTCACCACTGAATAGTGGAGGACGATTAATGGAAGTTCCTTCACCACCAAAAGGATTTGAAATTGAGCCCATTGTTTCCAAGTAAAAAAGATCTTTTCGAAAAAGCTTTTTAAGGCTCGGATTTTTCGTCCAAGCTCTGATACCACTTGTTGGAAACCAGCAAGCGGCTCAATATAGTCTAGAGGGGGGGTGAATAGAATATTGAAGCCTTATTATAGATTTTTCGTCCACCTAAGAGAATGGTTTTATGAAAATAAATTTTCTTAAAAATTCAAATCAGATTACTCGAGTAACTCAAGTCTTCACTCGAGTAATACGCAAGCAAAAATAATTTCACTCGAGTATTCAGCAAATCACTCGAGTATTACGAAATCTATTTTTAAATCACTCGAGTAACAGAAAACCTACTCGAGTATTGTTCAAAAACTGAAAGCAGATTACTCGAGTGACAAGAACTTTACTCGAGTAAACTGGGTAAAATTCAATTAAAAACTGAGTTTTCAATGGAGTTCTTCAAGAATAACAATGCTATGATGATTCAACAAATTATGAATGATTAATATGAACAATTTCAAGTAATATTAACATGCAATTTTAGATCAATTGAGTAGAATTAAGAAACCCCCAATTCTAACCTAAAAAATGCAATTGTTAATGAATTAATGAAATACAAGGAATGAAAATAAAAGAGACACAAGGATTTATCCTGGTTCACTTTCACCCACTTGAAAGCTACTCCAGTCCCCTCTTAAATCAAGAGAGATTCTTCACTAGAAATCTTCAAATGTAGATTTTACAATGTTTTAAGATGCAACTAGATTCTTAGTTCTCCTATCTTAAAACCCAACTCAAAGTGTGTACCAAACACTTTGATCTAATCTACCCCTTTTGAGAATTCTAGATTTCCTTGCTAATTGATTGAAGATGCTTCCAACCAATCCTCTTTTCTTGCTTTGATTTGATCCTCAAAGTCTTCCTTGTGAGATTCTTCACTTGTGTTGAAACTTCAATGATGCAATCACAAATTGCAAATCTTCAACAACCACTAAGAACAAAAATATGATCTCAAGAATATTTGAACAATGATAGAAAATAGAGTGAAGAAGAAAAATTTCTTGTTGAATCTTGATAGCTCTTGAAAGATGTAAAATAGCTCTTGGATTGCTTTTGAAAAGTGTATTAGAAAATTGTAAGAATGAAAGTATATATTTATGAAAGAGAAAATTAAGTCCTTTTAAAATTTTCCCAACACTGATTGAATTACTCGAGTAAACCAAACAACGTCACTCGAGTGAAACATGTCAGATTAAGTTACTCGAGTGATGTGTAAACCATTACTCGATTAACCTGTCATGACATAAATTACTCGAGTGATCCAGTACTTATTACTCGAGTAAACTGATCAGAATCTGAATAAAAACAAAGTTTTTCTAAAATGATTTTCACAAGCTATTTAATCAAGATTTAAAGTATCTTCACTCTTAATCAAACAATATTTAAATATTCTTAAAATCACCTAAGCTACCCACACCAATGAGATGCATTGCATAAAATAAAGATTACATTGAAATAGAATTAATAAAAATCCTAATTCTAATCTTCATGTGGTGTAGCTTGCTTGTTGCCAATGTTGTTGCTTGGAGAGAGATTGTTAGCATCAAAACATGAGAATCCTACAAACACAACCCACATGTGTCGTTTACCTTTTATTTTTTTATTAGGCCACAGGGTCACCACGACCAACCTGTGCCAGTCGCCACCACTGGTCGTAGAGTCACCACAACCCATTTGTTTAACATCCCAAATTTAGTTCTTAGTGTAAATTACGTTTTGATAGTCCTAGGATGGAAGTAATTATGATATAAGTTAGAAATTAGCTAATTTGACATGCAAACCCAAGTTTAAAACATAGGATTTTGGAGAAATAGAATAACAAAATTGGTAGCTTAGAACACAATTCCCACCGTTGGATATGAAGGTATGATTTTTAGGAAGTTACTCGTCAAATTTGAGCAAGATCCGACGGCGAACGAAGAAGTTATCTCAAATGGAAGCCGGAAGAAAATAGAAGGAAAATAGGAAAATGAATAAATGGGGTACTGGGCAAAACACTCGAGTCTTTTGGAAAAGACTCGAGTGTTCTGGTCAGTTGGAAAATGGGGCACTCAGGCACTACTCGAGTCTTTTGGAAAAGACTCGAGTGTTTTGTAAAAGACTGGAGTCTTTTGGAAAAGACTGGAGTGTTTTTAAAGAAAACACTCGAGTGTTTTTGAAAACACTCGAGTGTTTTGTGCAGACAGCCTCAAAAACGTGTTTCAGCCAACCCTCTTCTTCATAACCCAACTCCACTCTCTCTCCTAGGTCACGAACATCTCCTCATTCTCTCTCTAGATTTCACCTCAAATCACCATCTCAATCCATAAATAAGCATTGAGAATCAATCCCCAACACATTTAAACACTTAATCTCCCTTCAATCTCTCAAGTTCCTCCTCTCCTCCCTCCCATTCGAATCCCCCTTCTTTCTCACCAAGATAGGGCTTTGTTTTCATCTTCCTCAAGCTCAACACTCATCTATCATCATCCTCCCTTCCATTGGTAAGTTTCAATACTCTCTCTCTCTCTCTAGGGCCATAAGAATTTCTCCCTCTTCCCTCACATGGCATACGAATTTCATGTTATGATTTAGCATAAATTTTGACTCATTTGTGCTCTATTGTGTCATGGAGGTCAAGAGTCTCTCTCTTTCACTCAATCCTTGGAGCTCTTGATTAAGGAGCTTAGGAGCTAGGGCTTGGAAGGTTTCCCCCATCTCTCTTGATTTAAGGTAAGGGGGTGGATTATAGTGAGCATTGGGTGATCTAAGATTGGGTATCCCTATGGTTATAGTGATTTTTCTAGGAGTTATGTGTTTAGGGTATTTAATGGTAGAACCTTGGATAGTAATTTAGGGAATGGTGAATATAATAGAAATGAACTTAGAAATCATAACTATAAAGGGGAAAGTAACGTGAGCTTTGAATGTGAATTGATGTTGGATAATTGATACAATAAGTGTTTCACAATACATTTATGATTTACTTGGTCATGGTCCAATTATGATTATTGAATGAAATGATAAAGTGCGATATGAATATTGTGTATTTTGTGTGTTATGTGGAACTAAGTTTGAGTACTAAAAAGGTATTAATTAATTGTGAAATGACTATATGAATTGTAAATGGATAAATTGGATTGTGATAATAAGGGAAAATGATCATAAATGTTATTTGTGGAATGTGACCCTAAATGTGAGAAGTTGGAAATGTATATGATGATGGATGATAAATGTTTATTTATGAGTATATGTGTGATGATTTGGAATGGTTTATATTTATGCATATTGTGAATTTTATTGGAATTGTGTTGATGGTTATAATTAATGGACTGGCCTGTTGATTGATTAATAATGGTAAAAGTAATTAAAGTGGAAATTGATCAGTGGGGCCCGGAACACTAGGTACCCGGCTAGGTGTTCCAATTACCTGTTAGGGCCAATTACCTGCCAGGCCAATTACCCATCAGGCCAAACAGCCCTGTAGGCACCGGGTGACCCACAGGATCAATTTTCCACACCAATAATTTGATTAAGTAATGAAATGGTAAAAATGTACATAGTCTTACAGGTTATGGTCTGGATGGGTGTAAAGTCCTGGGCAGGTGTTTCAAGTCCCTAGACAGGTGTGCCAATTACCTAGCGGGTAACCAAATTCCTAGTGGTGTACAATTAAAAAGGAAAAAGGAAAGGGTATGCAGATCACTATTTGTGGTTGCATACACCGTGTGTAGATCTCTGTTTTGGGGTTACACACGATGGTAAGGTGTAGATCTCTGATTTGAGGTTACACCCAATGGAAAGCGTAGATCTCTGATTTGGGGTTACGCATAAAGGAGAAAGGAAATACAGAAAAATGGAAAAGATAATGGATATAGTCAGAAAATGGAAAAGATAATGGACAATGGTAACGGAATCAAAAACGGAAAGGGAATTGAATTAGTGAAAATGTTAAGGGAAAATGGAAAATGGATAAAGACAATGGAAATGAATAGGAAAAAGGGATAAAGTAAATGGTAATGAACATTAACATTGATTATGGGCATGTTAAAGAAAGGGGTAATTATGGAATCATGATAAAGAGAAAATAGAAAGGAGTGGAAAGAGGTTGATTGTGAATAGACTTGTAAATGCTATATGTCATTACTTTACTATTTGTGTTTGGCCTAGTGGATTTATTATGATTATATGGAAGCTGCAATTTTATTTCATGTGCAATGCTCACTCCCTTACTATCATTACAGGTACAGAGATTGAGCTAGCACAGCCCCCGGCCGAGCAGGAGTGCTCTCCCTCACAGGGAGAGTAGGGTTATGGGGATTTGATACTTTTATTTTGATTTCAGCCTCCGTATATTTGGATGTATATGAGCTATATATGTTTTCTTTTGGGTGAGGCTAGGATAGTTTCTTTTGTGCAGGGTTTATGATTCTTTTGATGCATAGTTGTTGTTATGGTCTCTTGATTCACACTTACTACTTTGCTGGCACTCTGACACACTATGTTTTAAACTTGAGCCCAAGGGGCAACTATGCGATGCTTATATATTTTTATTTGAGCCCTGCTGGCTCCTGTTAATTTCATATAAATGTGTTTATCAGGTTGAAGATTTTGGGAAGTCCGAAAAACAGACAAAACTCCGTCCGTTTGACGGTTGATTTTAATATAATAAAAATGAATTTTTAAGTACTCATTTTTAATACTTGGGTTTTAAGGGTAGAATTTATTAGGGTGTTACATTTATGGTATCAGAGCAGTTTCCCTCGGCCTTTGGAGTATAAACTCATTACTCCTATGGTTACTCACCGAGCGAGTAACCCAAGTACATAGTTTAGTGTCTAAGTAAAGTTGTAGGATATTAATAGTTGTATTTAGTTGTTTCATAATTAACCGGTTTTCCTTCCATGACTCAACAGTATGGCAGGGAGACGGGCGGGCAATGACAGAATTGCTGCAATACTTGAAACTCTGGTCCAATTGCAGCAGAACCAAGCCCAAGTTCAACAACAACAGGCTGATAATCTTGCAAATCTGCAGCAGAATCAAGCTCAGAACATTGCTGCAGTTGCAGCAGCTGCTGCAGCCGCACTTCAGCCTCCTCCACCACCACCAGTGGAGATTGATTGGATGGGCCGCTTTAGAAAAAGCGATCCACCGAAGTTTGAGGGGGGTTATAATCCCGATGGAGCTCAAAGATGGCTCCAGGAGATGGAGAAGGTGTTTCGCTCACTACAGCCACCGGGTGATCAGTATATGCGACTGGTGGAGTATGTGCTGATGGGTGAGGCAGAACATTGGTGGGACCAACAGAGGAGAGGTTTGGAAGCAGCTCATGAGCTCATTTCATGGGATCTTTTTAAGGTCCGTTTTCTGGGAAAGTACTTCCCGGAAAATGTAAGGAGGGAGAAGGAAGTGGCTTTCCTTGAGCTGAAACAAGGGAACCTCAGTGTTGGAGAGTATGCAGCTCAATTCGAGGACCTCATTCGCTATTCGGGCAGCTACCGAGATGCGGATGAACGCACTAAATGCATCAATTTTGAAGCTGGTCTCCATCCCAAGATCAAGACTGTGTTTGTCTATCAAGGAATCTCTAATCTCTCTCAACTAGTGAATATGACCAGTGCTTATGAAGATTCTCTCAAGCAGGAACAGGCAGAGGAGCGAAGCAGGGCATCACAGAAATTGTCTGGTCCTATTAGGGGCAGGGGTCCAATACAGAGATCTGGTCCTTATTCTAATTCTAGACCTTCAGCCCCTAGAGGAGCAGGGCAATCTGCAGCGACACTTGGTCCTGTTCCTACTTGTACACATTGTGGGAAGCCGCACAGGGGTGTATGCTGGGCTCATACTAGGAATGAGGGGCTTTGCTTTTTATGTGGTCAGCCTGGACACTTTGCAAACAACTGTCCTAAAAGCACAATGAAGAAGGAAGTTAATGATATCCAGGTGCAGAAAGTAGGTGGCAGTCAGCCGTTGCAGAAGGGCAAAGTGTATACACTGGATGGAGAAGAGGTGACTGAGGAAGATGAGCTGATCCGAGGTACTTGTTTTGTGAACAACTTGTCCTGTGGTGTTTTGTTTGATTGTGGTGCATCTCATTCCTTCATTTCTATTGATTGCATGAAGAGACTAGGGTTGTCCACGGTAGACATGCCGTATAAGTTATCAGTTTCTACCCCCACAAATTCTTCAGTAGTCACTTCTCAAATGTGTTTGGATTGCCCACTCCGAGTTTTGGAGCGGGAATTCAGAATTAATCTCATTTGTTTGCCTCTAACCAAGTTAGACATTATTCTGGGTATGGATTGGATGACTCAGCATAATGTCTTAATTGACTGTTGTAAGAAAGCAGTTATCTTTAGTGATGCCACTCTATCTACCATGGAAGTTGATGAAGTTTCTGATGTGAGTCAAATTCCTGTGGTTCGTGAGTTTCCGGAAGTCTTTTCTATGGAGATTCCCGGATTTCCTCCAAGAAGAGAAGTGGAGTTTAGTATTGATCTGAAGCCTGGTATAGGTCCAATTTCTATTGCACCCTACAGAATGGCGCCTCCGGAATTGGAGGAATTGAAGAAGCAGTTGGAGGAGCTACTAGCAAAGGGACTTATCAGGCCAAGTGTGTCACCCTGGGGTGCTCCTATCCTCTTTGTCAAGAAGAAGGATGGTAGCCTTCGGATGTGCACAGATTATAGACAGTTGAATGCCGTGACAGTAAAGAACAAGTATCCGCTCCCTCGCATTGACGATTTGTTGGATCAGTTGAGGGGTGCATCAGTGTTCTCTAAGATTGACCTCCGATCGGGATACCATCAAATCCGTATCCGTGAAGAGGACATTCCAAATACTGCTTTCAGGACGCGTTATGGGCACTTTGAGTATGTGGTGATGCCTTTCGGATTGACCAACGCTCCTGCTATATTCATGGATTACATGAATAGGATCTTCATGCCATACTTGGATTCTTTTGTCATTGTGTTTATTGATGACATCCTGATTTATTCTAAGAGTCCGGGTGAACATGAGCAGCATTTGAGAATTGTTCTACAGGTTCTCAAAGAGAAGCAGTTGTATGCCAAGCTGTCTAAATGTAGCTTTTGGTTGGATGAGGTCCACTTTCTGGGACATGTGATTTCTGCACAGGGAGTTGCTGTGGATCCCTCCAAGGTGGAAGCGGTGTTAAAGTGGGAGAGGCCCACAACAGTTACAGAAATCAGAAGCTTTTTGGGATTGGCAGGTTACTATCGAAGATTCATCGAAGGTTTCTCCAAACTGGCTCTCCCATTGACAAAGTTAACCAGGAACGGTGTCCCTTATCAATGGTCACAGCAGTGTGAGAATAGTTTCTTGGAGCTGAAGAAGAGATTGACGAGCTCACCGGTTCTGACATTGCCGGAATCAACCCAACCCTTTGATGTGTATTGTGATGCTTCAAAGCAAGGTTTGGGTTGTGTACTTATGCAGCAAGGTAAAGTTGTGGCCTATGCATCTAGACAGTTGCGGTAGCATGAGCAGAATTATCCGACTCATGACTTGGAGTTAGCCGCTGTGGTGTTTGCCCTGAAAATCTGGAGACATTACTTGTATGGCACAAAGTTCGAAGTGTTCAGTGACCACAAGAGTCTCCGTTATCTCTTCGATCAAAAAGAGTTGAATATGAGACAGAGGAGATGGATGGAGTTCCTGAAAGACTATGACTTTCATCTTCAATACCATCCGGGTAAAGCTAATGTGGTAGCCGATGCATTGAGTCGCAAAACTCTTTATATTAGCAACTTGATGGTGAAGGAGATGCAACTAATCCAGGAGTTTAGTGATCTTAACTTGAACATGCTGGTGAAAGAGAAGAGTATTGTTCTGGAAATGTTGCAGGCCACTAGCGAGCTCATGGATTTGATAAAGGAAAGGCAAGCAGATGATGAAGAGCTCCAAAAGTTGTTCGAAGGAGCAGCAAGTAAAGAGGAACCTGATTTCATCAAGGGTCCAGATGGAATCATCCGGTTCAGAGGTAGAATATGTGTTCCAATGGACTTCCAGATTCGAAGAGACATATTGTGGGAAGCTCACCAAACAAAAATGAGTTTCCATCCCGGTACAACAAAAATGTATCAGGATTTGAAGAGGATCTATTGGTGGCCAGGGTTGAAGACTGATGTGGCCGACCATGTGTCTCACTGTTTGACTTGTCAGAAGGTGAAGATTGAGCATCAAAAGCCAGGTGGTCCGTTGCGATCACTGGATGTCCCTGAATGGAAATGGGATAGCATAGCCATGGATTTTGTGACAGGTCTACCTAGGACTGCAGCAGGTTGTGATGGTGTATGGGTTGTGGTAGACCGTTTGACAAAATGTGCTCACTTTATTCCGATCAATAAGAAGTATACATTAGAGAAACTGACACAGTTGTATATTCGGGACATAGTGAAGCTTCATGGTGTGCCTTCTAGTATTGTGTCCGATCGGGATCCCCGGTTTCTATCCAGATTTTGGCAGAGTCTTCAGGAGGCCTTGGGTACTAAGTTGAAGTTTAGTACCGCCTATCATCCTCAAACTGATGGGCAGTCTGAGCGTACTATTCAGACTTTGGAGGATCTGTTGAGGGCTTGTGTTCTAGAGCAGGCTGGTAGTTGGGAGCAGTTGTTACCATTGATGGAATTTACTTACAACAACAGCTTTCACTCTAGTATCGGCATGGCACCTTTTGAGGCACTATATGGTAGAAAGTGCAGAACGCCTCTTTGTTGGTTCCAGATCGGGGAGAACTTGTTGACTGGGCCAGAGTTGGTGCAAGAAACAACAGAGAAAATCGCGATGATTAAGGATAAGATGAAGACTTCTCAAGACTGGCAGAAGAGCTATGCAGATAAGCGTAGGAGAACCCTAGAGTTTGATGTGGGTGATCATGTGTTTCTTAGGGTATCCCCTACCACTAGCATTGGTCGGGCAATTAAGTCAAAGAAGCTGACTCCGAGGTTTGTTGGGCCTTATGAGATTCTAGAGAGAGTTGGACCTTTGGCGTACAGGATTGCTTTGCCTCCACATTTGTCTAGGCTTCATGGTGTATTTCATGTTTCCCAGTTAAGGAAATACATTCATGATCCCTTCCATGTGGTAGCAGCGGACGATTTGCCCTTGAAGGAGAATCTTACTTTTGAAATCCTCCCGATCAGAATTGAAGACAGGCAGATTAAGCAACTCCGGGGCAAGGAGATTCCATTGGTGAAGGTGATTTGGAACAGAAACAACGTAGAAGAGGCTACTTGGGAGCTGGAGAGCAAGATGAAGGAGTCTTATCCTCAGCTGTTCCAGGACAGCTGAATTTCGAGGACGAAATTCTTGTAAGTGGGAGAGGATTGTAACATCCCAAATTTAGTTCTTAGTGTAAATTACGTTTTGATAGTCCTAGGATGGAAGTAATTATGATATAAGTTAGAAATTAGCTAATTTGACATGCAAACCCAAGTTTAAAACATAGGATTTTGGAGAAATAGAATAACAAAATTGGTAGCTTAGAACACAATTCCCACCGTTGGATATGAAGGTATGATTTTTAGGAAGTTACTCGTCAAATTTGAGCAAGATCCGACGGCGAACGAAGAAGTTATCTCGAATGGAAGCCGGAAGAAAATAGAAGGAAAATAGGAAAATGAATAAATGGGGTACTGGGCAAAACACTCGAGTCTTTTGGAAAAGACTCGAGTGTTCTGGTCAGTTGGAAAATGGGGCACTCAGGCACTACTCGAGTCTTTTGGAAAAGACTCGAGTGTTTTGTAAAAGACTGGAGTCTTTTGGAAAAGACTGGAGTGTTTTTAAAGAAAAAACTCGAGTGTTTTTGAAAACACTCGAGTGTTTTTGAAAACACTCGAGTGTTTTGTGCAGACAGCCTCAAAAACGTGTTTCAGCCAACCCTCTTCTTCATAACCCAACTCCACTCTCTCTCCTAGGTCACGAACATCTCCTCATTCTCTCTCTAGATTTCACCTCAAATCACCATCTCAATCCATAAATAAGCATTGAGAATCAATCCCCAACACATTTAAACACTTAATCTCCCTTCAATCTCTCAAGTTCCTCCTCTCCTCCCTCCCATTCGAATCCCCCTTCTTTCTCACCAAGATAGGGCTTTGTTTTCATCTTCCTCAAGCTCAACACTCATCTATCATCATCCTCCCTTCCATTGGTAAGTTTCAATACTCTCTCTCTCTCTCTAGGGCCATAAGAATTTCTCCCTCTTCCCTCACATGGCATACGAATTTCATGTTATGATTTAGCATAAATTTTGACTCATTTGTGCTCTATTGTGTCATGGAGGTCAAGAGTCTCTCTCTTTCACTCAATCCTTGGAGCTCTTGATTAAGGAGCTTAGGAGCTAGGGCTTGGAAGGTTTCCCCCATCTCTCTTGATTTAAGGTAAGGGGGTGGATTATAGTGAGCATTGGGTGATCTAAGATTGGGTATCCCTATGGTTATAGTGATTTTTCTAGGAGTTATGTGTTTAGGGTATTTAATGGTAGAACCTTGGATAGTAATTTAGGGAATGGTGAATATAATAGAAATGAACTTAGAAATCATAACTATAAAGGGGAAAGTAACGTGAGCTTTGAATGTGAATTGATGTTGGATAATTGATACAATAAGTGTTTCACAATACATTTATGATTTACTTGGTCATGGTCCAATTATGATTATTGAATGAAATGATAAAGTGCGATATGAATATTGTGTATTTTGTGTGTTATGCGGAACTAAGTTTGAGTACTAAAAAGGTATTAATTAATTGTGAAATGACTATATGAATTGTAAATGGATAAATTGGATTGTGATAATAAGGGAAAATGATCATAAATGTTATTTGTGGAATGTGACCCTAAATGTGAGAAGTTGGAAATGTATATGATGATGGATGATAAATGTTTATTTATGAGTATATGTGTGATGATTTAGAATGGTTTATATTTATGCATATTGTGAATATTATTGGAATTGTGTTGATGGTTATAATTAATGGACTGGCCTGTTGATTGATTAATAATGGTAAAAGTAATTAAAGTGGAAATTGATCAGTGGGGCCCGAAACACTAGGTACCCGGCTAGGTGTTCCAATTACCTGTTAGGGCCAATTACCTGCCAGGCCAATTACCCATCAGGCCAAACCGCCCTGTAGGCGCCGGGTGACCCACAGGATCAATTTTCCACACCAATAATTTGATTAAATAATGAAATGGTAAAAATGTACATAGTCCTACAGGTTATGGTCTGGATGGGTGTAAAGTCCTGGGCAGGTGTTTCAAGTCCCTAGACAGGTGTGCCAATTACCTAGCGGGTAACCAAATTCCTAGTGGTGTACAATTAAAAAGGAAAAAGGGAAAGGGTATGCAGATCACTGTTTGTGGTTGCATACACCGTGTGTAGATCTCTGTTTTGGGGTTACACACGATGGTAAGGTGTAGATCTCTGATTTGAGGTTACACCCAATGGAAAGCGTAGATCTCTGATTTGGGGTTACGCATAAAGGAAAAAGGAAATACAGAAAAATGGAAAAGATAATGGATATAGTCAGAAAATGGAAAAGATAATGGACAATGGTAACGGAATCAAAAACGGAAAGGGAATTGAATTAGTGAAAATGTTAAGGGAAAATGGAAAATGGATAAAGACAATGGAAATGAATAGGAAAAAGGGATAAAGTAAATGGTAATGAACATTAACATTGATTATGGGCATGTTAAAGAAAGGGGTAATTATGGAATCATGATAAAGAGAAAATAGAAAGGAGTGGAAAGAGGTTGATTGTGAATAGACTTGTAAATGCTATATGTCATTACTTTACTATTTGTGTTTGGCCTAGTGGATTTATTATGATTATATGGAAACTGCAATTTTATTTCATGTGCAATGCTCACTCCCTTACTATCATTACAGGTACAGAGATTGAGCTAGCACAGCCCCCGGCCGAGCAGGAGTGCTCTCCCTCACAGGGAGAGTAGGGTTATGGGGATTTGATACTTTTATTTTGATTTCAGCCTCCGTATATTTGGATGTATATGAGCTATATATGTTTTCTTTTGGGTGAGGCTAGGATAGTTTCTTTTGTGCAGGGTTTATGATTCTTTTGATGCATAGTTGTTGTTATGGTCTCTTGATTCACACTTACTACTTTGCTGGCACTCTGACACACTATGTTTTACACTTGAGCCCAAGGGGCAACTATGCGATGCTTATATATTTTTATTTGAGCCCTGCTGGCTCCTGTTAATTTCATATAAATGTGTTTATCAGGTTGAAGATTTTGGGAAGTCCGAAAAACAGACAAAACACCGTCCGTTTGACGGTTGATTTTAATATAATAAAAATGAATTTTTAAGTACTCATTTTTAATACTTGGGTTTTAAGGGTAGAATTTATTAGGGTGTTACAATCTGCGCCAGGACACAGGGTCCCCACAACCCACCTGTGTCAGCCACAGGGTCACCACAACCCACCTGTGACGGTGTGCTCTACTTGGCCGCAGGGTCACCACAACCACCTGCGCCAGCCACAGGGTCACCACAACCAACCTGTGTTGAGCCACAGGGTCTTATGACCAACCTGCGCTCGAATTCTCTTTTATTAAACCACAGGGTCTTATGACCAACCTGTGACGTTTCCTGTCTTTCCTTCTTTACCCTTTTTAATTCAATTACATTTTAATGGTTCATTTTATGCTAATTCTCTCATCGTACTCTCTTTAATTTATTTCTTTTCTTTCCTTCTAAATCACTTTATTTCTAAAAATAGAATTCTCACTAGATTTCCTCAATTCTCACTCCTATGCTAATATTAATACTAACTCTAAACCAAACTCACATCCCCATCAATTCATGCATCAACTTTCACATATCAACATTTAAAACATACTTATTAACATTTAAACATTTAATCAACAATTAGCAGTTAACATTTTCAGTTAGCAATTAACTCATATAAGCATGCCAAATCATGAAATTAAATTCTAAAAGTTCCCTAATCACACATAATCAGATAATCTCAGGCATGACTACACAGTACCAGTTACACAACCACCGTGCGGCAATAAACCCCTTACCTTAAAATAAATAAGATAGAGTGAACCTTAACCGGGTTAGGAGTCCTAATGCAGGAGGGTTGTCGATTGAGTCCAATGTCCACAATGGTTAGTTGGAGAGATGCCCAAAATCCACCAACACACGAAATAGAGTAGCTTTATGAGCTCCCCTCCAATCCCATGTGGTTCGGAGTTTTTAAGGGTATGGAGACCCCAAGTGGCTCTTGAAATATGGAGGCAAGGAACAATAACAATAATAATAATAAGTAATGGTAATACCAGTACCCAAGCCATAGGAGGAAATAGGAGGAATGGATTAAAAGAAAAAGGGACTTGATCCACTTACCCCAAAACTTGAAGGAGAGAGATGGAGAAGAGTTGATGATGATGATGGTGCTTATTGGAAGAAGGAAGGAGTGCCTAATGGTCTTGGAGCTACAAGCTTCCACCATGGCTTTCAATGGAGGTTGGGAGGGAGAGGGATGGAGCCCTAGCTCCATGGAAGAGGAAGGAGATGAGTGAGAAAAGATGGGGTTCGAGTATGAGTGAAGGAGGGAGTGTTTGGGGTGTTTAATGGGGTTTTGGGATGGGAAATGGCGAAAATGCCCTTAAAAACGCGTTCCCAGTGTTGCAGATCGCAGAATTTTCGCTTAAGCGAAGCATTTTCGCTTAAGCGAAATGCTTCCAGTGATGCCATGTTACCTATTTCGCTTAAGCGAAATCTATTCGCTTAAGCGAGCCCTTGAGGTGTTGATTCTGTGACATTTTCGCTTAAGCGAAATCCTCAGGCACTGCTACTTCATTTTTCTATTTTTCAGCTATTTTCTCCCAACTTCAAATAGCCATAACTTCTTCGTTCACCGTCGGATCTTGCTCAAATTTGACGAGAAACTTCCTAAAAATCATACCTTCATATCCAACGGTGGAAATTTTTTTTGAATCCTAAATCTTTTATTTTGATTTTCTACCCTAAGTTATGTTTTAACACCGAATTATCTATTTTTCTGGCCTGTTCCTAATTTCAATTTAATGCTCCATTCTTTTCCTAACCAAATATTATTATTATTTATCTTTACTAATGCTTGAACACTTATTTTAATACCTATTTATGGTTTTATTATTATTATCTCAATTATCTCGAACGGTTATTAATTTATTTGCACTTAGGTTTTAAAATTTGGGATGTTACATGTGGGAGTCCGTGCCCATGGATCCAACAGATGCCTTGAAAACGGTCAAGATCGGTTCCGACCTCTCACCTTCGATCCGGGCCGAGGTCATCCAACTGCTCCAACGCAACAAGGATCTGTTCGCTTGGACTCCGGCGGACATGCCTGGGATTGACCCGAACTTCATCTGTCACAGGCTCAGTGTCGATCCCAAGGCCAAACCGGTGGCGTAGAAATAGCGAAGAGTTGGAGCTGAGAAGTCCAGAGCGATCCAATATAAGGTCTCCGAGTTATTGGAAGCTGGTTTTATCAGGGAGGTTTTCTATTCCGAATGGTTGTCTAACACTGTGCTAGTGAAGAAGTTGAACGGTAAGTGGCGAATGTGTGTTGATTACACCGACCTAAATAAGTCTTGCCCCAAGGACCAGTATCCATTGCCGATTATCTACCAGCTGGTTGACAATTTGGCAGGGTACCAATTTTTCTCTTTTATGGATGCATACTCGGGTTATAATCAGATACCGATGTATCCCCCAAACCAGGAAAAAACAGCCTTTATTATCGAAAGGGCGACATACTGCTACACAGTCATGCCTTTCGGTTTAAAGAACGCTGGTGTGACTTATCAGAGAATGATGAACAGGGTTTTTGAGGGGATCATTGGTCCGGTTATGGAAGTCTATATTGATGATATGATAGTGAAAAGCAGGTGTAAAGAGAGTCATGTTCGGGATCTCAAAATGATTTTGGCTCGAGTAAGGATGCACAACATGAGGCTGAATCCAGAGAAATGCACTTTCGGGGTCCCTGCGGAGCTTTTCTTGGATTCATGTTGACTGAGCGCGGAATCGAGGCCAACCCTGAAAAGTGTAGGGCCGTTCTCGACATGAAGAGCCCGAAAGACATCAAAGAGGTCCAACAGTTAACAGGTCGTTTGGCTGCACTCTCTCGATTCCTCCCTTAGGCTGCAAGAAAGGCCCTCCCTTGGTACCAACTGTTAAAGAAAAACACTGAATTTATTTGGGATGAAAAGTGTGAAGTTGCTTTCTCATCCTTGAAGGAATACCTGGCTTTCCCCCCGGTGTTATCTAGTCCTCAAGCGGGGGAGAAACTGTTCTTGTATCTCTCGGTAGGAGAATTGGCCATCAGCTCGGCACTGGTTAGGGAGGAGTCCAAACTCGAGCTCCCGATCTATTTCATAAGCCGAGCTTTGCAAGGCCCCAAGCTCAAGTACTCGAAAATCGAGAAGTGCGCATTCTGTTTGATTCTGGCTGCTAGACGACTTCGGCAGTATTTCCAGGGTCACCCAATTGAAGTGAGAACTGCTGAGCCTATCAGGCAAATTTTCAAAAACCCGATATGGCTGGGAGGATGATGGCCTGGTCGGTGGAGCTTTCCGAGTTTGAGATCTCCTTCGAGCCAAGGAGGGCAATTAAGTCTCAGGCTTTGGCTGATTTTGTTTTCGATTTTACCGAGCCTGTCGGAAGCTTGAACTCAACTTCTTGGGTGATATATGTGGATGGCTCTAGTAACAAGAAAGGGGCAGGAGCAGGTGTAATTCTGGAAAACTCGGAGGGTGTCAGCATTGAGTATTCTCTCAAATTCGAATTCACCACTTCGAATAACCAGGCAGAGTATGAAGCCGTGGTCACAAGCCTCCGAATGGCAAAGGAACTAGGAGCAGAAGAGATCCAGATTTTCAGTGATTCACAGTTGGTCGTTTCGCAGATTTCAGGGCAGTACCAGGCAAAGGAACCTATCCTCCAGAAATATTTGGAAAAGGTAAAAGATTTGGCCTTAGGCTTTTCACGGTTCTCGATCTCTCACATCCCAAGGTGTTCTAATGAAAGGGCTGATATCCTTTCGAAATTGGCGAGCACGAAAGGAGCTGGGAACAACAAGAGTGTCATTCAGGAGGAGATCTCGGGGCCTAGCATCATTTTGGCCATCTCACTTTTGCCTGACTGGATGACTCCCATCAAGTCCTTTTTGCAACACGGCATCACTCCGATAGACCAACTGCAAGCTAAAAAGCTCGTCAAGAAAACAGCTCATTATGTGATGATCGGAAGCATATTGTACAGAAGAGGCACTGCTTCACCACTGCTGCGCTGTTTGACCCCAGACGAGGCCGAAACGGTTTTAAACGAAGTCCATGGTGGCATCGCTAGCCACCACATGGGTGGGAAGTCCTTGGCAAGGAAGATACTCAGAGCTGGATACTATTGGCCAATTTTGATGGCCGACTCCATTGATCACGTCCGCCGATGCACCCAATGTCAGCACTACAGTGACCTATTTCACAGGCCCAGGAAGAACTGCACTCGTTAGCCTCACCATGGCCCTTCTACCAATGGGGCATGGACATCATTGGTAAACTTCCGAGAGCACCTGGACAGCTCATATACGTAGTGGTTGCTGTGGACTATTTT
Source organism: Crotalaria pallida (assembly GCA_037953625.1). NCBI lineage: Eukaryota > Viridiplantae > Streptophyta > Magnoliopsida > Fabales > Fabaceae > Crotalaria > Crotalaria pallida. The sequence goes on from CM075649.1 coordinate 87,370,297, forward strand.
ACTAAATGGATAGAGGCTGAAGCCTTGGCCACAATCTCTTCAGCAAGAATCCAAAATTTCTTCCTCAAAAATGTTGTGGCCCGCTTCGGGGTTCCCCACTCGATTATCACTGATAATGGGACCCAGTTCACAGCGGATACCTTCCAGGCCTTAGCCGAGGACCTCCACATTTCTCATCATTTTTCCTCAGTCGAACACCCGCAAACAAATGGGCAGGTCGAGTCCTCTAATAAAGCTATTATAACAGGACTAAAGAAAAGGTTGCTGGAAGCAAAGGGGGCGTGGGCCGAGTTACTTCCTGAGATCCTCTGGTCGCTGAGAACGACCATACAGGCCTCGACAGGAGAGACTCCGTTCAGACTCACGTACGGATGCGATGCCGTGATCCCTATCGAGCGCAGAATTCCGACTTTCCGTATGCTGGGGAGACTAGAAGAAACAAACGACATGTTGTTGAAGGAAGAGCAGATACTAAGCGAAGAGATCCGAGACAAAGCTTCCGACAGAGAAAGGAAGGCGAAAGAGCGCCAAGCCAAGCAGTACAACAAGGCAGTAAGTCCAAGATCTTTCGAAGTCGGCGACCTCGTCCTGCGCAGAGCTGACATTGGCTTGAAGAATGCCCGAGAGGGAAAGTTTGCGCGGAATTGGGAAGGACCATACAGGGTTGCATCCAAGACAGGCTCGAGAGCCTATAAATTGGAAACCCTCGGTGGAGCCGAGCTCAATAACAGTTGGAATGCGAGAAAGCTCAGGACTTACTTCAGTTAACCAAGCAGCAGTTCAGCAAGATTCGTCTTCACTTCTCATTTTTATTTTCATTTTCTTCATGTCTCGTTTATCATCATGTTTGGAACTTCTAGTTTTGACTTACAATTATTTCTTTTCTTCCAATAAATAATTCTACATACAAATGTACTAACGATATTTTTTCAGAATAACTAGTACAATTTGTTGTTTCAGTTTTGAAGGGCATTTATATCTTAAACATGCGTCATGTACATGCCTTTCCATTTTAGACTAGCCACCTAAATGGGACTATGCGATTTATATACAACACCTCTTTTCAGAGGAAAGCTTATAAATTTTCCTAAGCTACAGGGAGCACCCAACTCTACAGGCCCACCCTTCGGGAGCCTAGCACAGTTGGGGGTCGAGGTCCACACCTTGGCTCAGGTGGTTGGACCGAGTTCTCCCATCGCATTAGACAGATAAACTCCACGAAAGACGAAAAGTAAATATGACAAGCGTCATTTCAACTCGTTTCAACTCGTCACGGAAGATAAACAGGATATGCAACAAGGGATAAGTAATAAAAACCTTGCATAAGTTGAAATTAAGCGTAACAGAAAGTTATATGTGTTCACCAACAAAAAGACAAAGTTATATATGTTAACCAACAAAATGACAAACTTAACACAAAAAACATTAGAAGCTGCCCAGCATAAGGGACTTACGCTTAATCTTCAATATCAGAAAGAACAATCAAACTCGGTTTCCTCCTTCTCAGCCAAGGGGTCAGGAAGATCATCATGAGAAAGATCCACGTCAGCGTAACCGTTAAAGCAATCCACCAACTTTCAATCACTGACCCCAAATTCAGGGCTGGCGCCGACGAATTGAAGCCGATAGTCCTTGTTCAGCAACAGCATCTGCTCAACCGCATTTGTAAAGAGCAGATCAGCCGACTTCTCTAGATCGAAGCCTGCCTTTGCGGCAGCAGTTTTATGCTTCAGAGCTTGAAAAGCCCTTTTCTTTAACATGCTCCTGACTTTCTCCACCTCGGCCTCGCCATCCGCCTTCGCCTTGGCCAAGGCCTCCTCTTGGGATTTGCTCAGCTCCTCCACTTGACGCTTCGCCTCGGCCAGCTCCTTCTTTGTCGTGTCCGCTTCTTCCCGAGCTTTGGCAAGGTCCTTTTCCAAGTCGGACAATCGGCCCAAATTTGTCCTCACCCTTAAAGAGAAGCCAGCCTCCGCATCCTCCGAATAGCCCGCAATAGTGGACAAGAGACTCGCCGAACGGTGAAGGTGCTCGGCCAAGTCTTCTGCCGTCTTTTTCCAGTCGGCGGCAGTCATCTTGCCCAAATTCATGACTTCGATTGAGGAGATGGGCCGAGGTGGAACTGACTCAGAGGAAACCCTGACTTCTTCGGTACTAGGAGGATTGACGAGCTGAACCTTGGGCTCGTCCGTGGACGCTTCAGTTCCCGGACTCGGAAGGACGATCATGTTCGGGGTAGATGGAGGAGGAGTGGTTTCAGAGGCTTCAGACCTTTTCCTTTTCCTCAAGGCCGCAGCCATCAACATGTTCGCCGCTTTGTTTGACATGTCCTCCTCGGTCGTTTCGGTATCCTCGGAAGTCGTGACACAAACGGAAGTTAATTTTGGTTTAACCCTTCGCCTTTGTTCCTCGAGCTCGGCGGTGTCGGCAGCTTCTATCTCCCTCCAGTAATTCCCTGAAACAACCACATAGGTACTATGAGAATCGCAAAAAAAAAAAGATGTACACATATTATTTTCAAAAAAGTTTACCAATTTCAGAGGCTACCAACTCTTCGGCACAGGTGATTATACGTCGAATATCAAGTTGAACAAGTTTCTTTGCTTGAAACTCGTCAAAGAAATGTTTTGTAGTTAAACTCTCGTCTGGCATAAGAGGACCCGAGGTCCAGTTCCGAGGTGTGGCATGCTGGTTGAAAAATTCCTCGGTCCAACAAAGTGGAAATCTCGGACCATCCTCGGTTCGAAACCACGGCCGACCAGTTCCAACGTACTCATTCTTGAAAAACTTAGGCTTGAAATTTTTCCAAGATTTTGAGAATTTGGCGAAAAAGCCGTAGTAGGATCGACTCTTCACCGAGACCTAGAGTTTGCCGGATTTACCGGCTTTCTTCACGGTAACGTGAGGGTTGAAAAGCCAAAAGACTTTAACTGTACACATCAAAGCCTTTGCTCGGCAATATCGTTGAAACACTCTCAGGAAGGCCCAAGAGTTGGGATGCAATTGAGTGGGCGCTAGGCCCAAAATGTTCAAAACCCGAGTTTCCATCTCGGTAAAAGGCAATCGGATGCCGAGGGTAATTATCATGTCTTCTTATACGTAGAATGTGTTCTCATCGGTAACCGAGCACACTCTGTCATCCGCAGAGCAATGAGTCACCCTATACAAGTTCCCGGCCTCATCCCCGGGGCAGGGCAACAAAAACTGTCTGACCGAGCTGACGCTTTCCTCGGTCCGCATCTTCGATCGAGTCCCTAACACCTCGCGATCCACCCATGGGTAGAGGTGAGCATCTGGCGGTGCTGGGTATGATTCGGGGTTTGCCACCACTTTCCGAGGAGCCATGACACCTGAAGAAGAAGAAGAGGGGAGCTCGACATTAAATTTACGGGTAATAAAAATTAACCCTGCCTTAAAACCCCGAGCCGTGGTGCCAAGTGGTGAGCACCTCCCCCCCTTCTAACCTCAGTCCTTCTCCCCAAAATATTTTTTGTTCTTTACTCCTCACCATTCTCTCATAATCTGCCTTATCCTCGGTGGCCCTACTCTCGGCCTCCTCATACATCCTAATGCCCTCTCTCCTATCCACCATTTCTATTGGGTAATAGGCATCAACAGGAATTACATCCTCCATTACTGCCTCGTATTTTCTCAAGTAAATACAACGAGGCCGGGGATAAGGGAGAATTTCAACAAAGTCAGAAGAAGAATGGGAAGAAGAAGAACCACTATCACTCTCATCCTCGCTACTGGTGCTAAGGTTAACTATCCCACACCATTTCTTATACCATTCACTACTCATGACTGATTACAACGCAAAAAAGAAACCCCAACCAGGACACAGAAAATGTCAAAGAGAACGAAAAGTAGAAGGCAAAAACCAGAACGCACAAAAATGTACCTTGATCGAGGCCGTACCCGATCAAAATAAAAGGTGTTTATTCTGTAGTACTAGGAAGGTGATCCTAGGTCGTTTCCCAGCGAATATCGGTCTAGGCAAAGTATCAAACACGTAGTGTGCAGTAAAATGGGGGGGTTTTTGTGTGTGACAAATGTGAAGAACAAAACACAAACAGAATATAAAAACTAAGAAAATCAGAAACAAAAGCGGGCAAACCCCTTTGGTTACGTACACTACTCAATCCTAGCTCACTAAAGATCGATTCCTCTCCTCTCCTCTGTCCAACTCGTGATAACCAAATACTAAGCGAAAATTCAGTTATCACTCCAAACCCTAACTTCTAATTAAGCATCAGAAACCAGAATTGGAGTTTTTACGAGTTAATACAAATTAAGCATTTATATTCATGTATTATCTCTACGAAATGGAATTAATCAAACCACTACACATCGATAAACATGAAAACAGAGAAGAGAAAACGAAATTGCATTAATAACAAGAGCTCAAGAGTAGATAATACAATACCAAAGGGATTAACCCTTGAAGTCTAGCCTTCCATGGCCATAAATGAAGAAAAACGAGTAGAAATGGGGAAGAACAAAACCCTAGCAGCCACCACCACTTGGGAGAGCCAAGAGAGAAGTTCTAACCTAGAGAGAGAGTGAGAAATCTGAAATGAAAGTGTGTTCAAGGGGGTTACACGAATTTCCCCTCTTAAGACACAAAATGGGCCTAAAACATGGGCCCAAATCCTAAGAAACACTATTCTGAACATTACAATTAAAAAGGGACCTAAATGCAAATTACAATCTTCACTTCAATACTTCAATCTTCATTTCCAAACTTCCCAAAGTGTCCTTGTGCCAAATATTACCTGAAAATAGAAATAGAATTAATTAGGCTAAATAATTCCAAATTAAACAATATTCGGAATATTAGTCCAATAAACTCTAAATCAATAAATCAAGCTAATCAATGTCAAATGGGCAACAAGTATCAATAATAGGAGTAAAATAATGCAAGGAATAATGGGAAATAAAATGCTCATCAAATACCCCCACACTTATCCTTTTGCACTCCTGGGCAAAACCAAAAGATAGGACTATGAAGATCAATATGCACCAAAGTGAATCATGCAACAAGATGACTACAACTAAGAAATGCTAACCTAAGAGATTACATACTTCACAATGAATTCTAGGAAATGCAAAGAAATGGGCAAACTCAAGCACACAAAATGGTTAAGGATCAAAGAGTCAAAGCATCCGCGAACATCATCCAATTACTTCAAGTATGCAAAGAAACCAATGACATCAAGAGGATAGTCACAAAGATGATAGAAACTCACAAGGATCACTCAAAAGTGTTTACACTCAAGTGTTTGGGGTTAATCATTATTTACACTCAAGGCACATCATGAAAAACAAACACAACCATAAGCTTGACAAGCCTCTAACATCAACCATCAACACACATGCACAAAATGATCAAAAGGTCTTTTAAGGGTTGTAATGGGGCCAAGGACAAGGTAGGATAAAAATATGGGAATGTAGCTAAAACCAAGGGAATAGAGCAGCAATGGGGAATAAGTAAAAAGTAAGCAAAATCCACCCCAAAATCAACTACCACTAATTCCAATCCTCTTTGCCTCAACAACCTTTTATTCACTTTTTTTTTTCTCTTCTTTTTTTTTTCTTTTTATTTTTGCATTTTTTTTTTGTATTTTTGTCTTCTATTTTTTTTGTTTTTGAGAGATATACAAAAAGAAAAGAAGAAACAACACAAATGGCATGAAGATGAAGCCATAACTATAACAACCAATGAGGCAAAACCAAGAACTCAACCAATTAAAGCATAAAGCACACTTCTTACCTAATACCCATTCCCAAAACAATTCCAAAGCTCCAAAATTCCCTAAGGTTAGGACAATCATGGTTTTTCAGTCATAGGCTTGTAATGAGCTAAAGAACAAGGAAAGGGATAAAAAGGCTCAAAGGGGCTAGCAAAGGATACATTCATTCAAGGTAGGCTCATATGGCTAGTAGCTTATTCAAGAAAGAAAGTGCCTAAATCATTTCAAAATGTGCATGAGCAATCAAGTATCAACAAGAGTCAAGTCAAGTTCTAGAGTGCAAGTAATCCAGAGTGCAATCACACATGAAAGAAAATTAGGTGGCATATATAGCAATCCACCCACAATTAAGGCTCAAATCCTCACAAAAGGGACAATTCTATCACAGTGTTACCACCTCTTAATTATCAAAAGCAACTTTACACATAGAAATGCATGAATTCAGACACAAGATACCAAAACTCTACTAAAATGAAGCAAAAACATGCAAGAAAATGCCCAAAACTAAGCAAAACCTAAAAAAAAAAATCAAAGCAAAATATGCAACCTAAACTACTCTCCCCCCACACTTAAATCACACATTGTCCTTAATGGAACACAAATAGCAGAATCAGACAGATATAGACAAGTGTAATAAAAAGAGTAAGGAAGGAGAAAAGGAGACTCCCTAAGTCATGGTTGTTCAAAAGTGGGGTCGACCAATGAGGTCTCCTCCACAGGTGCATCATCCAAAGAAGGGGTGGTTAGGAAAGGCTTGAGTCGGTGGCCATTGACTTTGAAGCTCTTGTTCGTGGACTCACTCTTGATCTCCACAGTGCCATAAGGAAACACTTGGATGACTACAAACGGTCCAATCCATTTAGAGCGGAGCTTTCCACTCATGAGTCCAAGCCTAGAGTTGTAGAGCAAAACTTTTTGACCAACCAAGAACTCCTTTCTGGAAATGGAGTTATCATGAAGCTTCTTGGTCTTCTCTTTTTAGAATTTGGAGTTCTCATAGGCCTCCAAGCGGATCTCATCTAGCTCACTCAACTGCAGCTTCCTCTCCTCACCCGCTTGATCAAGAGCTAAGTTACATTGCTTCACAGCCCAATATGCACGGTGCTCTATCTCCACAGGCAGGTGGCACGCCTTACCAAAGACAACCCGATAGGGTGACATCCCTATGGGTGCCTTGTAAGCGGTCCGATGGGCCCACAGAGCATCCTCCAATCGTGTGCTCCAATCCTTTCTATTAGGCTTCACCATCTTCTCCAAAATCCGCTTGATCTCTCTATTTGAAATCTCCGCTTGCCCGTTGGTTTGGGGGTGATAGGGTGTAGAGACTTTGTGCACAACCCCATACTTCTTGAGCAAAGCTTGCATGGATCTATTGCAGAAGTGTGTGCCTTGGTCACTGACTATGGCTCTAGGTATGCCAAACCTGCAAAGGATATTAGACCTGACAAAATCTACAACAACCTGAGCATCATTAGTCCTGGTGGCCTTAGCTTCCACCCATTTGGATACGTAATCCACAGCAAGTAAGATATAATAAAAACCAAAAGAAACAGGAAAGGGGCCCATGAAATCTATACCCCAGACGTCAAACACATCACAAAACAACATAGGTTGTTGCGACATCTGTTGCCTCCAAGATAGGGCGCCTCCTGCTCTTTGACACTGCTCACACGAGCTGCAGATGTTGCTCGCATCCTTGAAAATGGTAGGCCAATAAAATCCAGAATCCAGCACCTTTCGTGCTGTCCTTTGAGTACCAAGGTGGCCTCCCACTGGTGAAGTATGGCAAAATTGGAGAACCGATTGGATCTCCTGGTCTGGAATGCACCTGCGAATGACCTGATCACTGCAAAAACGCCATAAATAGGGGTCATCCCATACATAATGCTTGGCATCGCTCTTTAATTTGTCTCTTTGAGCTTTGGATGCCAAGGCAGGAAAAACAGAAGCAACGAGATAATTAACAATGCCTGCAAACCAAGGAGTTTGGGGAAGGGGATGGGAAACATGTAAAGATAAAAGCTGCTCATCCGGGAAGTCATCCCGGATAGGAAATGCATCCTCCTCTCTCTCTATCCTGCTCAAGTGGTCTGCGACAAGGTTATGCGCACCACTCCGATCCTGAATCTCAAGATCAAACTCCTAGAGGAGCAACATCCACCTAATCAACCTAGGTTTGGAATCTGTCTTTTTCAAAAGATATTTCAGAGCAGCATGATCAGTGTACACTACAACCTTAGAACCAAGCAAATATGATCTAAACTTGTCAAGTGCAAAAACAATAGCCAAAAGTTCTTTTTCAGTTGTTGTGTAATTAACCTGTGCTGCATCTAAAGTCCTAGAAGCATAATAAATCACATGCGATAGCTTACCAACCCTTTGGGAGAGAACTGCTCCCAAAGCATAATTTGAAGCATCAGTCATGAGCTCAAATGGGAGGGTCCAATCAGGTGGTTGGATGATGGGAGTGGTGGTCAGTGCTTTCTTCAATTCATCAAATGCCCTCTTGCATTGGTCTCCAAATTCCCATGGGGCATCCTTTTGAAGCAACTTGGAAAGAGGAAGGGCAATGTTGCTAAAGTTCTGAATAAACCTGCGATAGAAACCTGCATGACCAAGAAAAGAACGCACCTCTCGCACGCAAGAGGGGTAAGGCAAATGTGATATTACATGCAGCTTAGCAGGGTCAACTTCTATGCCCTTGTGCGAAACAATGTGCCCTAAGACTATGCCTTGTTCTACCATGAAGTGGCATTTTTCAAAATTCAAGACAAGGTTAGTCTCAATGCACCTGTTAAGCACCTTAGTCAAATTATCAAGACATGCATCAAATGAGGAGCCATAAACACTAAAATCATCCATGAAGACCTCTATGCAATGCTCGAGCAAGTCAGCGAAAATACTCATCATACATCTTTGAAATGTGGCAGGAGCATTGCATAGGCCAAAAGGCATCTTTCTATATGCAAATGTGCCAAAAGGACAGGTAAATGTGGTCTTATGTTGGTCCTCTGGTGCAATGCAAATTTGAAAATAACCAGAGAATCCATCTAAGAAGCAATAATGAGATTTACCTGCCAGGCGCTCCAACATCTGATCAATGAAGGGGAGAGGGAAATGATCCTTGCGAGTCGCCTGGTTGAGCTTTCTGTAATCAATGCAGACTCTCCAACTGTTCTGCACTCTAGTGGGAATCAGCTCATCCTTCTCATTTTTGACAACTGTGACACCAGACTTCTTGGGGACAACTTGCACCGGGCTCACCCAAGTGCTATCTGAAATTGGGTAGATGATACCCGCTTGGAGCAGCTTGGTGACCTCTTTCTTAACCACATCAAGAATCTGGGGGTTCAATCGTCTTTGGGGTTGTCTCACTGATTTAGCCCCATCCTCCAACAAAATGCGGTGCATGCACATGGAGGGGCTAATTCCAGGAATATCCGCTAAAGTCCATCCAATTGCCCTCTTGTTCTTTCTTATCACATCCAGCAGTTTCTCCTCTTGATCAACAGAAAGTGAGGTAGAGATGATCACTGGGAGTTTCTGCTCATCCTCCAAGTAAGCATATTTGAGATGAGGAGGGAGGGGCTTCAGGTCCAATGAGGGTGCCTGCATAATAGATGGAACTAAAGGGACAGCAGAAATGGATTCTGCTGCCTGCACCTGAACAAGTGAATCAAACTCATGCATAACAGATATGGGGTTAGGGTTAGCATAATCTGAATCTATAACATATGAATCATCAGATGCAGCGGCAGAGTCTAGAAACTGAGCTATTTCAGTGCATGCGGTGCACCATCCAGAGTTAGTGCATGATTGACAAGTAAATGAATCAGTGAAAGATGGCAATTCAAAATCATGATGCAAAAAGTCAAGCATATGCTCATCTATCAAATCATCAAGCAAGTCCACATGGAAAACAGAGTGATCCTCAGGAAAATGTTTCATAGCATGGAAAATGTCAAATCGGATCACACTGCCATCAAACTCCATGGAAAGTGAACCTGAATGCACATCTATCTTGGTTCGGGCTGTTTTCAAAAATGGCCTCCCCAAAATAATAGGAACAGCATTACGGGGAGAGTCATCTTCCATATCAAGTATGTAAAAATCAGCAGGGAAGATCAACTCTTCAACCCGAACCAAGACATCCTCTATCAAACCTGCGGGGTGGGCAGTACTTCTATTTGCTAATTGAATCACCACACCCGTAGGTTGAAGAGGTCCAAGAGAAAGAGACTTAAAAACAGACATAGGCATGACATTTATGGATGCTCCTAAATCTAGCATAGCATTTTCAAACTTAACATTGCCTATGATGCAAGGTATAGAGAAAGTTCCAGGATCCTTACATTTTTCAGGAATGTGAGGGATAGGTTTACCTATGAGAGCGGAGACATTCCTTCCCATGCTTATCCTCTCATTGCCCTTGAGTCTTCTCTTATGAGTGCACAACTCCTTAAGGAACTTCGCATACCTTGGAATCTGTTTTATTGCATCAAGAAGGGGTATGTTGACTTCCACCTTCCTGAATGTGTCAAGAATGTCCTTGTCCACCTCTTCCACCCTTTTGTTTTGAGGCACTCTTGGTGGGAATGGAAGAGGAACAGGAGGAGGTTGTAGGACAACAGCAGGGCTTGTGGTTGAAGTTGAGGAGGGTTGAGTTGGATGATTCTCTTTGGTGCTAGCATGCTCACCTTCATCTACCACTTGGCTCTTCCCTTTAGAGGAAGCTAGAGCATCATTGTTGAGGTGAGGTTGTGGTGTGGGTGTGACAATCTGCTTTCCCGACCTCAGGTTGATGGCACTCACATTCTGATTCTGAGGGTTGATCACAGTTTGGGATGGCAACTTGTCAGAATTTTGAGATTGCAAGTTGTTGAGAGAAGTTGCCATTTGACCCATCTGATTTGTCAAAGTCTGAATGGATGCCTCTTGTCTCTGAATGGATGCTCTAGTCTCTTGTTGAAATTGGAGGTTTTGCATGGTCATTTGCCTCACCAACTCCTCCAAGGTAGGTTGGTTGGATGGAGGGGCTGATGGTGCAGGATGAACCACTTGCTGCTGTTGTTGTTGCCTTTGCTACTGGATTGGAGGAGGTACATATGGTGGTCTACTCGGTCCAGCGGTGTTCTGAAATGGAACATTAGGAGGAGGTTGTTGTTGTTGATCAGACCACTTCAGATTGGGATGGTTCCTCCATCCAGGGTTGTATCTATTGGAAGAGAGGTCATGATTATGTTTTTGTGGGCCTCTATTGTTGTATATGTTTGCTGCATAGGCCTCGGGTTGGTCACCACTTGTCATCGGCTGTTGCTACTGAAGGGAAGGGCATGCATCTGTGGGGTGCTCAATGAATGTGCATATGCCACACACTCTAGCAGGAAGTATCATCTTTTTCTGATTGACAGCCAATTGTGTGACCAATGTTGTGAGAGAATCAATTTTCTGCTCAAGCTTCTCAACCTTGCTCGAGTCTGCACCAACATCATTTACATCCCTCACAACTATTGCATCACTGTTGCTTCTTGCATGGAATTGTTGACAGTTGGAAGCCATCTTCTCAATTTTGCTCCTGGCTTGTAAGGGTGTCATATCTCCCAATGTACCACCACTTGCAGCATCTACCATGTTTCTTTCCATGAAGTTGAGACCTTCATAAAAGTACTGGATGAGAAGCTGCTCTGAGATCTGATGGTGAGGGCAGGAAGCACACAACCTCTTGAATCTCTCCCAATAATCGTAGAGACTCTCTCCATGTTGTTGCCTGATACCAGAGATTTCCTTTCTGATTGCAGTGGTCCTATTTGCAGGGAAGAATTTTTCCAGAAATGCCCTCTTCAAGTCATCCCAGCTTGTGATGGAACCAGGGGCCAAGTCAGATAACCAATCTTGTGCTAGACCCTCTAAGGAATGTGGAATTGCTCTGAGACAGACATGATCCTCTTGCACATCATGTGGTTTCATTGTGGTGCACACTATATGGAATTTCTTGAGATGCTTATGAGGATCCTCACCTGCAAGACCATGAAACTTGGGCAACAAATGGATTAGTCCTGTTCTAAGCTCAAAAGGAACATCCTCATCAGGATACCGGATACACGAGTCTTCAAAAGTGAAGTCAGGTGCAGCCAGCTCCCTAAGTGTCCTTTCCCTTGGTGGGGGTTGAGCCATGTTATCACAATGTATAGAATCAGATTGAATAAAAGTAGAAGGAATAGAAGAAATAGAAACAGAATCAGAATTAGATGGACTATAAGATGACTCTGACTCACTACCTAATGACTGATTCCTATTTTGTCTAACTAATCTGTGATAAGTTCTATCAATTTCAGGGTTGTAAGGATGCAAATAACTTGGGTTGCCCCTAGTCATGTACTGAACAGAACAGCATCAACCATAGCATACTGTAACAGATATGCATGACCAAAATCGGCAACAAAATTTATTATTTTTTAAAATTTTTTTCTTTATTTTTTTCAGCACCCTAAAATCATGAAAACATATCACAGAAAGTTTGAGGACAAAATTCAAAAGGGAACCAAGTCAAACAAATAAGTTACAAACAAAAAATAAGAAAAATAAACTTGTAAAATAAAAAAGAAATAGTAAACAACCGAATTTTTGGGGCCTTCCCATTATCGAAATTTCGATTTCACCGAGACCTAGAGTTTGCCGGATTTGCCGGCTTTCTTCACGGTAACGTGAGGGTTGAAAAGCCAAAAGACTTTAACTGTACACATCAAAGCCTTTGCTCGGCAATATCGTTGAAACACTCTCAGGAAGGCCCAAGAGTTGGGATGCAATTGAGTGGGCGTTAGGCCCAAAATGTTCAAAACCCGAGTTTCCATCTCGGTAAAAGGCAATCGGATGCCGAGGGTAATTATCATGTCTTCTTATACGTAGAATGTGTTCTCATCGGTAACCGAGCACACTCTGTCATCCGCAGAGCAATGAGTCACCCTATACAAGTTCCCGGCCTCATCCCCGGGGCAGGGCAACAAAAACTGTCTGACCGAGCTGACGCTTTCCTCGGTCCGCATCTTCGATCGAGTCCCTAACACCTCGCGATCCACCCATGGGTAGAGGTGAGCATCTGGCGGTGCTGGGTATGATTCGGGGTTTGCCACCACTTTCCGAGGAGCCATGACACCTGAAGAAGAAGAAGAGGGGAGCTCGACATTAAATTTACGGGTAATAAAAATTAACCCCCGCTTATAACCCCGAGCCGTGGTGCCAAGTGGTGAGCACCTCCCCCCCTTCTAACCTCAGTCCTTCTCCCCAAAATCTTTTTTGTTCTTTACTCCTCACCATTCTCTCATAATCTGCCTTATCCTCGGTGGCCCTACTCTCGGCCTCCTCATACATCCTAATGCCCTCTCTCCTATCCACCATTTCTATTGGGTAATAGGCATCAATAGGAATTACATCCTCCATTACTGCCTCGTATTTTCTCAAGTAAATACAACGAGGCCGGGGATAAGGGATAATTTCAACAGAGTCAGAAGAAGAATGGGAAGAAGAAGAACCACTATCACTCTCATCCTCGCTACTGGTGCTAAGGTTAACTATCCCACACCATTTCTTATACCATTCACTACTCATGACTGATTACAACGCAAAAAAGAAACCCCAACCAGGACACAGAAAATGTCAAAGAGAACGAAAAGTAGAAGGCAAAAACCAGAACGCACAAAAATGTACCTTGATCGAGGCCGTACCCGATCAAAATAAAAGGTGTTTATTCTGTAGTACTAGGAAGGTGATCCTAGGTCGTTTCCCAGCGAATATCGGTCTAGGCAAAGTATCAAACACGTAGTGTGCAGTAAAATGGGGGGGTTTTTGTGTGTGACAAATGTGAAGAACAAAACACAAACAGAATATAAAAACTAAGAAAATCAGAAACAAAAGCGGGCAAACCCCTTTGGTTACGTACACTACTCAATCCTAGCTCACTAAAGATCGATTCCTCTCATCTCCTCTGTCCAACTCGTGATAACCAAATACTAAGCGAAAATTCAGTTATCACTCCAAACCCTAACTTCTAATTAAGCATCAGAAACCAGAATTGGAGTTTTTACGAGTTAATACAAATTAAGCATTTATATTCATGTATTATCTCTACGAAATGGAATTAAGCAAACCACTACACATCGATAAACATGAAAACAGAGAAGAGAAAACGAAATTGCATTAATAACAAGAGCTCAAGAGTAGATAATACAATACCAAAGGGATTAACCCTTGAAGTCTAGCCTTCCATGGCCATAAATGAAGAAAAACGAGTAGAAATGGGGAAGAACAAAACCCTAGCAGCCACCACCACTTGGGAGAGCCAAGAGAGAAGTTCTAACCTAGAGAGAGAGTGAGAAATCTAAAATGAAAGTGTGTTCAAGGGGATTACACGAATTTCCCCTCTTAAGACACAAAATGGGCCTAAAACATGGGCCCAAATCCTAAGAAACACTATTCTGAACATTACAATTAAAAAGGGACCTAAATGCAAATTACAATCTTCACTTCAATACTTCAATCTTCATTTCCAAACTTCCCAAAGTGTCCTTGTGCCAAATATTACCTGAAAATAGAAATAGAATTAATTAGGCTAAATAATTCCAAATTAAACAATATTCGGAATATTAGTCCAATAAACTCTAAATCAATAAATCAAGCTAATCAATGTCAAATGGGCAACAAGTATCAATAATAGGAGTAAAATAATGCAAGGAATAATGGGAAATAAAATGCTCATCATACCTGTAATAGAAGAGTAGGCAGAGGAGAAACTTGCAGTGATAAAGGAAGGGAAGAACAGTGAAACAAATAACAACACCAACAAGAGTAAGCCAGTGAAAAACTCACATGCAAGGGGCAAAAAGGAACTGGAGAAGAGAGAGAGCAGAAGAAGGATGAAGCGTTATGGGAGGAAGTGGAACATTTTAGAGGAATTGGAAATGTTGGGGGAAGTTAAAGTGTTTGGGAGAATGCGAAAAGGAAACGGAAAAAAGGAAGAGAGAGAAGGGGGCACGTTTAAATAGAGCAGACTTGTAACACCCCAAATTTTTAATCCCTGATTAATGAAAATTTATTTATAAAGTTTATTTATAATTAATTACTTTTATGTTAATCCTTGATTAAAAAGTTATTTATTATACATGTGTTTGATAAAAGAAAATATGTAGAAAAGACTAGATAGTTATTAATATGTGAAAATAAGATTTTTACATGCGAGTCCTTGTTTTAGGACATAAAAATAATAATAGAAAAGATTTTGGAGGGAAATAAATAAAAATAACTATTTTTCAAATTTTGGCTGAAAGACTCGAGCCTTTCTGAAAAGACTCGAGTGTTATGCACAGTGTTGCACGAGTTAGTGCGTTTGGTGAGTCATCCACTCGAATACCTCACGAGTTGACACGTTAGCGACTCAGTAACACGTCCTATGACTCGTGGCGCCTTGCATGAGCCCTTCCCCATTCGTTATTGACCCTTATGGAAGAAGAATCAACCAATTCTTCAATTCTTATACATTAGAAACAAGCCTGAAACTTAGTTTAGGGTTCTAAACTTTGAGCTGTCAATTCGTCTTCGTCCTTGAGTCTCCTAGAACAAATCATACACCGTTTCGAAGCTCACATTCAGAGCTTTGAAAAGCATTAAAAATCGTGAGCTAAGGTTGAGTGTGTGAGGAGTAGTGAGTGCTGCAAGATAGAGCTTCAAATCTGCCAAAAACCAGAATTATGTTTGGAGCTGCCAACTTCGTGCCTTCGATTCTCTCTTATCTTTGAGAGTTAGCTCATTAGTGTTATACCATTTGAAAGCTCTTTCTTCGAGCTTCAATTTGATACCAAATTCGTGTGGTGAGAGTCTCTGGTTGAGAAGTTATGGGCCTGCGAAGTTGAGTGCTTGAATCTGCTAAAACCAGATTTCGGATTCGGAGAGCTGACTTTGAGCTTCGATTTTGGTAAGCTCAAGCTTTCTCTTAGTTTGAAACTTGTTGGTTTTCAAAGTTAGTGTTGCATAGATGAGTTATTAACCTTTTTCCCCAATTTGTTTGTCCATTTCATGCTCCAATTCCTCTGGTTCTTGCACACTATCAAAGTGGTTTTGTTTTGAAGAGGAGCAATGGTGCATGGTGTTCCCTTGAAAATCTCTGCTCAAGTTTTGTTCAATCATGACCCTAAGGTATGGGGGAAGCTTACCATTTGCTAGAATAAGGATGAAATGCATTAGAAAGTAGGGAGAGTCACCATAAGACTCTAAGGGCATAGATTGAAATAGGAATATGGCTTGGAGGCCCCTTTGTGAATTTTGAGTAAGTTTAATATGTTGCATTTGTGCTGTACAAACACTATTTTCATGCTATATGTGAGTAAATTTGATAATGCTATGTTGAGTTGCATAATATGTGGATTTTAGGCATAAATGAAAGCATGATTTGATTTACTGTGAATTGATGTGATCTCTATGTTGAGACAAGTTTCAAATATGTAAACAAAGTTCTTTGGATCATTGGTTTAAGTTAGAATCGGTTGGAATTGAAAATGGTATGTTAAAACCAAGTTGTAGTGTATCTACTGTCAAAAATACTCGAGTATTTGGTAAAATACTCGAGTATTGTCTAATGCAAGTTTCCTAGATGATCATGAAATACTCGAGTATTTCGTGAAATACTCGAGTATTTTGGGCTGTAAAGTACTCAAGTATTTTGTGAAATACTCAAGTATTTTGGGCTGTAAAATACTCAAGTATTTTGTAAAATACTCAAGTATTCTGGACAGTAAACTACTCAAGTATTTTGTGAAATACTCGAGTATTCTGGGCAGTTTGGTACACAGTTTCATGAAATTGATGAACTACTCGAGTATTGAAGCTACCACTCGAGTCTTTTTACTATAATGTTGAGAAAATACCATTTTTAATCTAATCACTCTTATTTAAACCTAATGAACACTTAAAGGGAATGACGTGATATTTTGTTTAATTAACTTTGTCATCATGCTGATCATGGAAGGTGAAATACTTCATGGATATATTAATTGCATTGTTGAATTTATTGCATGATGCACATAATGAGATTAAAGAATAACCTTGAATGGAATGTTGGTGTGCATTCATGCATGGTGATGTGGTAGTATCATATCATTTGGTCATGTTCGAGGAACATGAGGAGGGTACTCTGGGAGTACCAATTTGGTTACGACTTGCCTGTAGTCACATTTTGGTAATGTGGCCAACATTGGTTGCTGCGAACGTTGGGTATTCGTCTTGATGACGAGATGTGCACATCGATATTGAATTGGTATTATGGACCACGTTCCAGGCATAGTCGTGTGGGCTTGCTCGATGACACATTTTGGTAATGTGGGCAGCATAGGAGATGTTGTTACGTCTTGGTGATGTGACGTACCCTTTGGTAGTGTCGATATGTATTATAATTCCGAGCAGGTTCACTATACGTCCAAGGCACGTATACGGGTTGTTTGGATGGTCATGCATGAGAGCATTAGTTGGAGAATCTCTGGATTTGAGAGATTGTGTGCAAGCATCATGACATATCATTAATGAGTTTGATTATCAAGTAAATTGGCTTGCTCATAAGTTGTGCATATCACTTGACTATTTGGTACATGTGTATATGCATTGAGATCATGATGAATTGCTTACTTGTGGATGTTAGGACTTTGTTCTCATTTGATTATGTGAATGAGTATAGCTTACCTCCCTGCCCTTATTAGGTGTTGGCCAGGTACCTAGATCTTATAAAGATCAGTGAACATGGATGACCCTTAGGTTCTTGAAGTACATAGTCATCATGGGATAGAGACTCCTTGTACAACTCTTGAAGATCCGACCAAAAGGATGATTGGACGAAGGACCATTGACTAGCTCTAGACGTCTCTAACTTTTGATAAAAACCATATCTTTATGATTTGAGAGATGTATCAGAGTAAAACTTAGTTTTCATTTTTTTATTATAAATGTGGTACTCATAGAGTTTTACACCTGATTTTAAGATCAATGACATACTTCATAATTTATAAACTTCAAAAATATAAATGAACTACTTTAATATATTCCGCTGACTCTGATTTTATCATATGAGTTCAGTACGAAGGAAGTATTATTAAAGTTGATTTCCTGAGATAACCTTATTTTTAAGTTATTCTCGAAAACTATTTTGTGCTACTAGAGTTATCTCAAAATGATTTTTTAAAATGTTTAGCAAATAATTATTCCTTCCACCGAATTCAGTTCCAAATACACGACTTAAACTTGAAGTACCACATTTAAAGAAATTTTCATATTCGGATTTTTCCAACATAGTCCGAAATAATTGAAATTCTTTTTATCAAACGATGGTCGTTACAAGACTTCCCTCTCATTTTAAGTTAATGGGCCTAGCCCAAAACCCTCAGCCCCTAATGGAGCCAATCACAACCAGTGGCGTGTCATAAGATAGACAGGCTGGCACATCTGGAGCAGGGCAACATTAATGGCTGAACGTTGGCATAAGAGGAGGCTGACACGTGTTAAAAAACAGGAAAGCAAGCGTCATCCTGAGCAGGCGAAAAGACAGGCATCAAATTTGCTTAGTCAAACGAAATGACAACACGGGATAAGAACCCAGCTGTCAAACACTCTGACATATCTTCCACCTCCGAACTCGTTGTAAGACTTGCATAGTCTTACAGAGCTGGGGGGCTTATGTGGTGGACTAAACCTCTGGCCGAGATCACAGGGCACAAGACCCTATCCGGCCGAGATCGTATTACGCCCGTACCTCTACTGTCAGGCCGAGATCGGTGCCTCTTAGACAAACAGGCACAACCGAGACGGGTCGAGCTCGCTCCCCAACTCGGCCTCCATATCACACACTCAAGCCGATAAGGACAGGATAACGACCAGCCAACTCATCCGGCCATATCCTCCTACGGCTCATAACAGGCTGGTCTGGTTGGGCCTCAGCTTATCTGGCCCATTAGGGCATCCAGCCACCCCTATAAGTAGTACAGCGCTACATGGGGCTCAGGTACGTCTTCTAACCCTAAGTTCACACTGTACACACTTTGTGATTAGGGCAACCCAGGTAATCCTACTAAATACCTGTGAGAACTCATCGAATCACTCATAAACCCTAGATTGAGCAACCCCACTAGGTGTAACATCCTGAAAATTAATATTAAATAATATAATTTTAGTATATAAATATTTATTTAAGGATAGGATTAAGCCTTAGGAATTGTACAAGGTTAGAAGGGTAGTATGAGCATAGGCCGACCTAGGATGTAAGTATAGGACCTCGGTCCGATCCCGGCCGAGCTAGATGAGATTGTGCGCATATGAACCGAGCTAAATAAGGTCAACCGTGAAACCTGTTGTCAAGCTCGGATTAGCCGACCTCAGCGCACATCACAGTATCATCCGAGAAGGAGGCTCGGACTACTGCTGTTCCTACAAACCGAGCCGACGTATCCTAGCCGACGTACCCGAGCCGACACGTCCTAGCTCCTCCATGCCAGCTCATGTGGAGCTGTTGACCCCTTTGGTTTTCGTACCGTCCGTACGGTACTATCCTTCACTTTATGTCATTGTCATTCACTTTATGTCACTATCATTGCTTTATGTCCCATTCAATGTACTATTCATGGCTTCCTTTGGAAGCCAATGAATCCTGTCCACACATTCTAGCTTCCCCACGAAGCCTCCAATGAGGACCACACAAATGTTTCCCTCAAATGAATAAAAGAACATCCAAATACACCCCCTAACACACTTTGCATTCTCACTCTTATTCTCTCCCCTTCGTCTCTCTCATTTGCTCCCTCATTCTCTTCTTTGAAGTCCAACAACATCAAAACCTAAACATACTTCCTTTTTCCCTCTCTTCTCACGAGCTCTCCCTTCCACCAACTGGAGAACCCTCCTTCCCGCCGTCTTCTCTTCCGTCCCGGACGTCCCTGGACCGTTGCGGAGCTAGTGTGCAGCTTGGAGGAACTCGTGGCAGCTTGGAGGAAAGGTTTCAAGGGGTGTTACGCTCAAGAGGTCAAGGTCAAGGAAAGCCATTCTCAAGCTCTCAACTCTTATCTCTCACGGTTTGAGGTAAGGAGTGAGTGTTACCTCTACTTGAGTTTGGGTTTCTAGGGTGTTCATAAAGGGTACTAAGAGTGGGTGTAGATTAGGGAATAGATATAGGTTAATGATAGAAAGAAGAGGTAAAAAGGGTAAAGGGAACTAATGAATGAATTAGAAACATGAGATTGAAGTAGGGAAGAATATTGGTTTATGCTATATGTTGGTATTTACATGATGGATTGGTTGAATGCTTTTATTCTTATTGTTGTTGTTGTATAGGTGTTTATGAACTTTGTTGTATAAATGTTTATGAGCTTTGATATTTGTTATTTATATCTGTGGCCGAGCTGGGCCGAGCCGGGAGAGGTTGCGAATGGGTTGAGAAAATGGTAAATATGGATAGTAGGGGAGATAGAGTAATAAGTCTAATAATGAGAAAAGATAATGGAATAAGGGAATGGTTAAAGGGTTGAGCCGAGAGAGGCCGAGCTAAGTAAATGGTTAAAAAGACTAAGAGGTTGAGCCGAGATAGACCGAACTAAAATGGTTAAAAGGATAAGAGGAATAAAAGAGAAATGGTTGTGTGATCGGGTCATAGCAAACGCGTACCGGGTGCGTGCATTGATCGCGTCAGACGCATACTGGGTATGTGCAGCTGTAAGACGGGTACTGGGTACTCGCAGTTATGATTCGCACAAGGTTCCGAGCACGGAATCGGTGGGATGTGTTCCTGGTCATAGCAGACGCGTACTGGGTGCGTGCATTGATCGTTTAAGTCGCCGAGATGCGCCGCTGTAAGACGAGTACTGGGTGCTCGCAGTTATGGACACTCCTTACTCCATAGAATGATAGGCGGAAGTGCTCCTGGTCATAGAAGACGCGTACTGGGTGCGTGCATTGATCGCGTCAGACGCATACCGGGTATGTGCAGCTTTAAAACGGGTACTGGGTACTCGCAGTTATGGACACTCCGATATCCGACCTTAAATGGTGTAAGACATGCACTGGGTGTATGCATCCGAGAAGAGTAAAAGATTGTAAGCTATGTAAAAGTGGAATAATGAGTAATGAATCCGAGATAGAGATGGTAATCCGAGGTAAGAGAGTAGTGACCGAGATACCAAGGTATAGTTAATAGGCAATGGATAAGCTGAGTAACGAGGTGAGCCGAGCTAATTGATGTTGTACGATGTGAACCGAGCTAAATGGTGATGTATGCATGTAGTTTGATTACTTGTTATTTATATGCTATTTGGCTACTTGTGTTTGGCTTGGTAGTTCGGTATGTCATTTTAGAAACTGCTTATTTAAGTTATGTGTAATGCTCACCTCCTTACCATTTTTCAGGTACTGAGCCCGAGCAGACGCAGTCCCCGGCCGAGCAGGTTCACTCTCCCTCACAGGGAGAGTAAGTCATTTAGAGTCGGATAGCTGATGGGGTCTCGGCCAGTTGGGCCGAGCTAAAACAATGTTTTGTATTTTTGATTTGCCGAACTGAATGTACTTAAACTTATACTTTATGTATTTGATGTATTTAAGTCTTCCGCTTTATTAACTCTGATGTATTTTGGTACTAATGGAAGGAACAACTATTTTTGTAATTTAATATATTCGTTTCCTTTAATAGAAATTTTAAATCCTAATTTTGGGTTATTTAAGGGTAATTATTACATAGGGCATTACACTAGGTCTTCCCTGTGACCATAGTGACTGCTCCGGTCTAGAACACTTCATTGGCGCCGTCTATGGGGACGATAAACTTCGATCCCCATCCACACTCAAACAAAAAACCAGAAAAATAACAAGATTGATTTCACATTCACGGTGTGCTTCACAGTGCCATTAACAGTGACGTGCACCTCTCCACCGCCGTCGAGATCGGTAGATCAAGGAAGGAAGAAGGAGAAGCCACGACCAGGAGCAGATCTGTTTTTGAATCCAGGTTCACGATGCTTCGTCGGTACCGTTCGCAGTATCGTTCACGTCGCTGGGGTTTGCGACGGTCTCGTTATTACCTTGTGATGTTGCAGCATCTCCGCGATGCTTTTCACACGCGACCCCATAGTGGCGCTACAAGCTCACGGTGGCGAACAAGGCACACAAAGTTCGATCCCGACCCGAACGTCTTCCGCCACGGATTCCCGTTGCAGGTCGCATCTGCTCTTCGTTGACATTAACGACACCGTTGCAGTGCTTCTCTCCATCGACGTACCTTCGAACAAGAGGAAAAGCGCGACGCCGTGGGAAGCCTGTGAGCATCCCTTTTCCACTCCCACACGCTCCCCACCTCTGACTGGCTGGAATCAATAGTGCTGCCACACCTTCGTTCTCCATAAAAGAAGGCACAGAGGTTCAAGGAGGAAGTCACGATCGATGCCACGGTGCTGTAGCTCATGGCAACTCTGCTAGCAACGTCTGGCGACACAAGTCCAGGAGGTACAGGATCTCCGCCGTCACCAGTGTAGGCCGCACCACCCGTGGTGATTTTTGGTGTCGATTACAACCGCCGCTGCTGCAACATAGCGACATCAACGCGCAACAGCACACATGGTGCATTAGGGTTTCAGTCCTAGTGGGCCTTTGGCCTTTGGCCCAAAATAACAAATAAAAAAAAGAACAAACGTGGACGACAACAACAACTCGTTCCTAAAAGCAGGGAAGTAACATTTTTATTCAATTGCCAATATCACTTATTAGCGCATGATTAATTTGATTACATGTCATTTATTAATTGCTAATAATTATCTTTATTGTTATAAATAGTCAATTCAAACGACGATAATTAATTATTATTTTCTGTCCGCACGTGCAAGGTACATAGCCCGAGCTGCTGAAAAACCCACTTCTAGATTCTCATCAATGGGCAAATTGTTTTCCGAGTATAGCGAACACAATAACATGTTACTCTATTCGGAATCTATTGATGATGGTGAGGACCCCCGTGCCGAGTTTCCCTTTTTGCGCTTGTGTTCCGAGCATAAAGAAGCCTGTGTACGGTTCCCCGCTTCGGATACATGTGCCAACTACGCGCGGACCTTCGACAGCGTCCCCCCTTTTGGTATCTCATACATTCAGCGTAAACAGCCTATGTACGGTTCCCCGCTTCGAATACATGTGCCAACCGCGCGCGGACCTTTGATAGCGTTCCCCCTTTTGGTATCTCATACATTCAGAATGTCGGGAACCACGCACCACCCTTCTCTCCTCGGATTCATAAGACGATTGTGGAAACCTTGCACTGTGTTCCCCACTAGAGTCTCTCGTTCCGGGTATGAAGAATATTTTGTTGATTTCCTCTGCTCGGAATCGTTTGCTAATTATGAAGAATCTCCTATCGGGTTTCCCTGTCATTATCCGAGCACAAAGAATGCTATCAACCATCAACGATACTCTTCCAAGTAAAAGATCTTGGCCGCAGATAATCTTCTACGTCACCACCAACATCGACCCAACACAAAAAGGCTCTAAACTCGGCACGGAGTCTCTACGACTCCTCCCGAGCTGGGGGGCTTATGTCGTGGACCAAACCTCGGTCCGACCTATCC
Organism: Crotalaria pallida; assembly: GCA_037953625.1. Taxonomy (NCBI): domain Eukaryota; kingdom Viridiplantae; phylum Streptophyta; class Magnoliopsida; order Fabales; family Fabaceae; genus Crotalaria; species Crotalaria pallida. The sequence goes on from CM075649.1 coordinate 87,393,668, forward strand.
CATCTTAACCGACCGTACGCCGAACTCTTCGACATTTTACGGGCCACTGGATTACAGCTATGAACAGGCTACCAACAGCATTATCTTACTAGCTATAGTCCCATCGCCCTAGTTTTTCCCCTATAATCGGTCGGTTATCTTCTCGGCCAATCCTTCAACTCGGAAAGGCTCAAATCACCTCACCGAGCTTGGGGGGCTTATGTGATGGACTAGACTTAAGAGCCTACCAATAGGCCCAGCCCAACTAAGCTAGGGTTACCCACAACACACCTAACAGGTAATCCCCTATAAGAACCACCATGCTATAGGGGCTAAGGTATGTTCTCTCATCCCTACTCTCAAGAACTACGTGTGGCTTGATTCCCTTTTCACTGGGGATATGTAGGACCGGGGTCACCCTCGTCAGCTGCAACAACCCCAAACACTCATCGTGGTGTCTCCCTAACAATAGAAAATCACACAATTTATTAGAAAATCAATCTTTTCTAGGTTTTCAATCAAGAACAATATGAAATAACAAAAACTAAAGAGTTAAAGGAAGAGAAGCTTGCTCAGAGATTTATACTGGTTCACTCTCAACCACCGAGAGCTACTTCCAGTCCCCTCTATCACAATAGAGTGTTTCTTCAATAAGGAATTAGAATTCTCAAATTAAAAGCAAATGCCTCTCAAGATACCCCACTTGATAGCCTCCAAGAGATACCCCACTCTTGTCTTGCAACCCTCTTGAACTTCTAATCTAACCTCTCTTCTTGCTTGATGATAACCCCACACCAAGGCTTACACTTGCTTGTTGATTCCTCACAACAAGACTTCCAATTGCTTGTTAACACAACAAGACTTCCAAATCAATTTGCTTGATGAACAACCACCAAGACTTCTTCTTTGTTGTAGATAAGCTTGCCTTCTTGAAAAGATTACAACTCTAAGAAAACACAATTACCTATTGAATCTCCTTAAAGATCTATGAACAATTAGAAATTGAGATTCAAGAGTTTCTTGATCAAAGAATATGAAAATAAGAACTTTGATCTTTGTAAAAGTAAGAGAGAATGTTGAGAGAATAGTGTGGCTTTGATCTTTCTAAAATGATGTCAAAAAAGAAGTTAGTTAATCACAATGATTAGGAAAAGGTTTATATAGAATACCCAAAAGTTTGGAAAACATTAAAACTGATTTTGAGAAGTGAAAAACTATTTTAAAAAGCTATTATGCACGTGTTAATCGATTATCAGCTCAGGTTAATCGGTTAACCCCTGTTTAATTCTTATTAATCGATTAAACCTTCCTGTTAATCGATTAATCACTTATGCAAAAATCTGTTAATCAATTATTGCTTTCCTTAATCGATTAAAGGCTGTAAAAACACTTCTAAAAACTTGTTTTCTCAAAATTAAACCTTTTCTTTAAAACGTTTGAGCCACCTATTAATTTAGGTTAAGTGAAATACTCAAATTATAATATGATCATGCACTTTATAGAGATTCACTACCCTCTAATAACTCTACCCAAAACTCATCAAACTCTAAGACTCAAAATAAAGATATTTCAAACAATACACATATTGAATCTAATGAGCTTGCTCTCTCTTCATCATTGTTGCTTGTTGTTCTTTTGTGAGCTTCTCCAAGACTTGAGCTTGTTCAAAACATTTGTCATTATCAAAACCATGCACTTGCATAATAGATCTCACAATCTCCACATGAACATGCACACTAGATCTAATAACAAGTACCGATCGATGGGTCTAGGTAGTCGTTGTTTGGCGTACGGTCGGTCAAGATGGGGGTAGGTCGGACCGAGGTCCGGTCCACGACATAAGCCCCCCAGCTCGGGAAGAGTCGTAGAGACTCTGTGCCGAGTTTAGAGCCTTTTTGTGTTGGGTCGATCAAATGTCCTTTTCCGAGGGTTGGTGGTGACGTAGAAGATTATTTGCGGCCAAGACCTTTTACTCGGAAGAGTATCGCTGATGGTTGATAGCGTTCTTTGTGCTCGGATAATGACAGGGAAACCCGATAGGAGATTCTTCATAATTAGCAAACGATTCCGAGCAGGGGAAATCAACAAAATATTCTTCATACCCGGAATGAGAGACTCTAGTGGGGAACACAGTGCGAGGTTTCCACAATCGTCTTATGAATCTGAGGAGAGAAGGGTAGTGCGTGGTTCCCGACATTCTGAATGTATGAGATACCAAAAGGGGGGACGCTGTCGAAGGTCCGCGCGCAGTTAGCACATGTATTCGAAGTGGGGAATTGTACACAGGCTTCTCTACGCTCGGAACACAAGCGTAAAAGAGGGAAACTCGGCACGGGGGTCCTCGCCAATGTCAATAGGTTCCGAATAGATTAACATGTTATTGTGTTCGCTATGTTCGAAAAAAAATTTGCCCATTGATGAGAATCTCGAAATGGGTTATTCAGCTGCTCGGGCCATGTACCTCGCATATGTGCACGGAAAAAATAATTTAGCGGTTGTCGTCCAAGTTTATAACAACAATAATAAATGATGAATGACATGTAATGACATTAATTAGCGAAAGTGTAATTGATTTTTGCTGTTAACTAATAGTCATGCGAGTCAATAAAATATTTGTGCATTTATTAAAAATTAGAAAGAGTAGCTTCCTTGATTTAGAAGTAGGTTGCAGTTATTGGGCCATTGACATGTTGAGGCCCGTTTCCTCTTTTGGTGGCGGAATGGGCCAGCTGGCCCATTAGGGCTTCCTGCAGCAACTGCTGCTGTTACACGCGAGAGTGAGTGCTGCTACGTGCAGCGGCAGTGACGGCAAGCGCGGGGCACGCCACAGGGAAGGCAAGCAACGGCGGCGCCAACCAAGGAAGTCGCAACGCTGCTCTGCTTTGTCCATGAGGGTGGCGGTGATGGTGGAAGTAGACATAACGACGGGACCGGAGAGCTGTGGGAGCGCCACTTAAGCTTGAGATCGCGCCACTTAAGCTTGAGATCGCGCCAATAGTGGCTATTCAAGCCCGTGTTGAAAGAAGGAGAATCGAAGCAGGAAGTGGAAGTGGAAGCCCAGTGTCTCTTCATCCCTAGTCCGCGAATCCGTTCTCAGTGACGGGGTTTACCAGCGGCGTGTTAGAGTTGTGAGGGGAACTCTTCTCCGTCTTCAATGGAGGAAGATATTGTGCACATGTTCCAAAGCAGAGCCTTGCTGTGTTGAAGATCGATGGCACTGGAAGTCCGCACCTAGTGATGAGTTACGGCCGGTTTGCGCACGGTGGTAACCATGGTGCCTTTCGTCATCTTCTTCTTTGCCTTTGTCGCCCTGTATCTGGTGTGGCTTCCAACTCGCGGCGGTTCCCGGCACGAAAACTAAGAATGGCGCCATGATCCAACAGCAACGGCAGTACCGCCGCCGCTACGAGAACGTCCTCCTTGATTGAACACACCTTGCTGTTGATGTTGTTTTCTTTATTTTTCTTTATTATTATTTTGTTGTTTAATGTGGATGAGAATCGAAATTTATCGTCCCCACAGACTGTGATACCCTCGATATAATACTTAAAAATTAGAGTAATGAATAGACTATTACTCAGTTGGATATGGACTTATTTAGTATTAGAAAATACATGACTTAAATTTCCCTTTTCATTTTCTAAAGAAACGGGTGCACAAAACAAAATATGGAATTCTTAGAGATTAGATTTTGTATCATTTAAAAACACTATACTGAATTTGGCGTTTTCTAAGACAAGGAAATCATTTCACAGTCCAGATAGCATCTATTCTTAGAAATTGTATTTACATAGTAAAAACTTAAGTGATGCCATCCATTCTTTCGTTTTGCGGAATTGATACCATTTTCCAATATCGAAGCCGAACTCTTTAAAATATTTTTATCAGAGTAAGCAGAAATAGAAGGACTATGCACAAGTTGTAGTATAAACATAATGTATATATATAGGTCATAAGATACATAGTCCATGAGTCAAGTCTCCAAGATCCAATACAAGCCCATAACAAAATAAACCATAACCCTAGAGTTTTCATAAGTATATCTACAATATATATACATATCAAAATATAAAACTCCAGAGCTGGTCATAGAGAACAAGTAGCAGTAGTAGTAGTAGTAGTAGTAGAAGTCTCCTAGAAGCAACAGTAGTAGTCATCATCCAACATCAGCAGTAGCATCTCCTCCACAGCAGCCAACACACCGGATCCCTGATCCTCATCATCTACCCTATGCACATACCTAGGGATTATCATCCCTCCACTGACTCTCGGTAGAGTGAACGACAGGCTCGCCTCCGCTCTCGTCCTCCACAGGGTCCTCTTCTATCTCATCCGAAGGAGTGCGTACCCTTCCACTAGGTACAGGGTCTGGTGATGGCAAGACCCTAACAGGACTCCTCGGATCAGATAGGGGAGTCTCCTCTCGGACGACTCTAGAAGTGAAAGGGTGTGAGCGGGTAGGTCAGAATCGAAAACTGTGATATGAGCGAGCTGGTCGTGTGGGAGGTGGTCCATGGTAAGTGTAAAAGGGTGGTACATGCATAGTGTATATGATGGGGATCCTAAACCTACGAGGATGAAACCAAATCAACGGGTTGGGGTGATAGAAGGTAACCTCTACCTCACCCTTAAATACCGCTCGGTGATCCTCGTAGATCCATATGCCACTAGGAAGTGTCCAGATCTCGATGCAAGCGATGTAACGTGACATCACCTACAAGGGCACAGGGATAAGCAATTCTGTACACATAATAAATAGAGCATAAATAAATGTACAACATAAATATGAATGTATGCAACAATAAACAACAACCACATTTAGCATTTAGCAATTATTTTATGCAAATAGAATGCTCTTATTTATTTTCATTTATCAACTTTAAATTAGATGAGTGGCATGATGTATGAGTCTAGCTCTCAACCCTAACTCCATCAATCTATGTCACTCTCTAACGTCCATCCTTTACTTCATACCAGCACTCAACAGTGCGTTGTACTCCTAGGTGTACAACATTCGTACATTCACCAAGAATGTACACGACAAGCTTGGAAATGGTACATAACGTGCTCCTCGAGCAACGTCCCGTCGTCTTAACGGAATAACCATATCATCAGCATCTCACTTTCGTTGGCCACATCGTCAACCATAATGTGTCATCAAGCAAGTCGTCAGTTGGCACTCCCAGAGGCCCACCTCATGTTACCAAAACATGAAAAACGATCTAACACCCGACTCCAGGATGAATGCAATTTCTTAACTTAAAAGAATTGATTGGTATATCTCAATTAATAACATCTCACATTATTAATTCAATAGTTTCATACCATCATCAATCAATTACTTTTAAGTCTTAGATCACTTGGATTATTATCACTTAAATATTGACAAAATGATTCACAATTAAAAATGGCATTCTTAATTTTCTGAACATAAATACTCGAGTATTCTTCATAATACTCGAGTAGTTCTTCAGTCTTTCCAGATTACTCGAGTATTTCACAAGCTACTCGAGTCGTTCATGCTTTTCCAAAAAAGTCAGGTTTCAGGTCTTCTAAAGATACTCGAGTAGTTCATGAAATACTCGAGTCATTCATCAACCCAGAATACTCGAGTAGTTCATGCATTACTCGAGTGGTTCATCAGAAAACACTCTTGTTGCATCAGTCAATACTCGAGTCCTAGACCTGATACTCGAGTGTTGGTGCAAAGAGATGCACTGGTGCATCACGAAATACTCGAGTATCGAGTCATGTACTCGAGTCTTAACAGACAGTACAGACTGAAAATCTGGTTTTAACATACCATTTTCAATTCTAACCATTTCTAATCCAATCCAATGATCAACAGAGTTCATATATCATATATTAAACATGTTCAAGCACTTAGAACACATCAAATTACAGAATTAAAAGAGATTTACAAGATAATGCATAAAACTTATAAAATCCACAACTTAACATACCAATTTGCATAATACACAAAATACTCATGATTTTAAGTTCTAAATAGCTTGCATGCAACATATCAAACATGCTCAGAACAACTTTAGAGCACAAGTTGGTCTCCAAACCAATTTCCTTATTCAAACTAAGCCCTTAGAGCCTCTTGGTGGCTCTCTAATCAAATTCATGTAATGTAAACTCTATCTAGTGAATAGAAAGATTTCCCCTTACCTCTCAGACGTGTACCAACATAAAATTTTGAAAGAAAAGCTCCCCAACACATAAACCACTTCAAGCACCAACATGCAGAGCAGTTTGAGTGGAGCACCAAAATTGAATTCGTTGACACATGAAACAACAATAAGAATTGGGGAAATTAGTTTCCCTAGATTCTATGCAACATAAAATAACTAAAGAAACAAGTTTGAGACTCAGAGAGTGCATGAGCTTACCAAAATCAATGACCAAAGTAAGCTCCAGAAACTGTTGACAGCCCACAAGCCTCCACTTTCGAGCTCCAATTCTTCCAACACACAAACTCTCTACTCACGATTTTAGTGTCTATACAAAGCTCGAGATGTGAACTTTGTATTGTTGTATGATTTGTGACTTGAATCGAAACAGAGAGGGAGAATTGAACGATCGAACTCAGGAGCCCTAAAACATGCAACCTTCACGATTTTGACAAAATGCTTCTCAATTCGGTTTTAATCGGCTTATATAGGTTGATAGGAGACCCATTGAACTCGACACGATGACTATAGACGTGTTATAGAGGTGTTTTCGTGTCAACGGTGGGGAATCATTGGTGGTGACTCACCAAAACGCACTAACTCGTCCAACTCTGACCAGAATACTCGAGTCTTCTCAAAAATACTTGAGTATTTTGGTCAATTTTTGAAAAATATTTATTTTATTTTCTTTCCCTCCAAAACCTTTCCTATAATTACTTCTAGGTCCCAAAGCAGGGACTAATGTGCAAAATATCTTATTTATGCATAAATATAATTTCCAAATCACATTCACACATTTTCTGATAACATAAACATAGATTTTAATCAAGGATTAAAAATAGAAATAATTAATTATAATAAACTTTATAATTAACATTTCATTAATCATGGATTAAAATTTTGGGGTGTTACACAGACGGCGCCAATGTCGTGTTCCAATATTGATGAAACACCACGATGTGTTTGATGGGTTGTTGTAGCTGGCAAGGGTGACCCCGGTCCTACGTATACCTAGTGAAAAGGGAATCAAGTCACATGTAGTTCTTGAGAATAGGGTTGAGAGAACATACCTTAGCCCCTATAGCATGGTGATACTTATAGGGGAAGTTGTTGTGTGCATGTGGGCCTGTATGGGCCTGTTAGCTCGATGTGTTTGTGTAGGATTAGGAAAGGTAACGTTCAGATAGCCTTTCTAGAAGCTGTAGCAGATAAACACAGTAGTTATCCCTTGTGTTTAGAGCTGTACAAAATTGTAGGAGGAAATCTAGGGCAATGCGACTATAGCTGTTAGGATAAGGCTGTCGGTAGCCTGTTCATAGCTGTAGTCCAGTAGCCCGTAAAACATCGAAGAGTTCCTAGCTCGGTTATAGGGAAATGACCATGTGTTGGTCAGCAAGTACCGAACGATGGGTCTAGGTAGTCGTTGTTCGGTGTACGGTCGGTCAAGATGGGGGTAGGTCGGACCGAGGTCCAGTCCACGAGAGATAGTGTAAAGTTTATTTTTTTTTACATTATCAATGAATTATCCACCATTCATGTGCTTATGGTCGTTGACTTTAAGATAAAAGTAATACAAATGAATGGTGAATGATGAACTGATGATGTATAAAACTTTACGTCGTCAGTGCACTCATTAATCTCTAACAAAATTATGTATAGATATATAACACACACTCATTAATCTCTGACTAACAAAACTATGTATATATATATATATAACAGTTGATCTTTCAATCTCTAGATTAAATGTCATGCAAAATCAATGCAAGAATCATCGTCCCAATATTTTCAAAATTAGCATGTCATGTAAGTAGTGAACTGTGGTGATTTGTAGAAATAGAAAAAAAATAAGCTTATTTATGTCTTTAGTACCTGAAAGTTTAGCGTGTTTGATTTTAGTCCCAAAAGTTACATTGACTGGGACTGTCCTTAAATTTTCAAACATTTTGGTTTTGGTCCCCTCCGTTGGTAAAGATCTGTTATTTGTTTGTGTAGCTAGTGGAACATCACATTGGCAGTCCATGTGGTCTGAACTAACGCGAAATAGGTGATATAACATAGATGATACAGATCCACGGACACAAAATGGTCTGATACGCAAAATGGTGTTGTAAGCAAAATTTTGAGTTCATAGGCTTGAATCATGCATATGACAACACCTATTTGGCGCTACTTCACACCCCATGGCAGCTGGTGTGGATTGTCGCTAACCATGTAAGCAAATAACTGATTTTTTGGAACGAAGGGGACCAAAACCAAAATGGTTGAAAAATTAAGGACTGGTCCCGGTCAAAATAACTTCTAGGGAATAAAACCAAAATACGTTGAACTTTTAGGGACCAAAACCATAAATAAGCCAAAAAAATATTTTAGTTCAAAAAATATATGTGACAGTTTAAGTGTGTATTTGGATTAGTGACTATTCCGTATCAATAATATCACATGGATATCCGTAATTGACATCTAATCTAACATCTTGCATACTTCACACCAAACACAAATATGGAATTCTTGGAATGAGAGCTTATGTTTAAAAGAGACAAACAGAAGTTTGGACGTGTGACACAAAAAAAAGGAAGAGGGGAGAGACACTACCACAAGTTTCAAGCAAAGCATGCATCCAAATGGTCGAGCGGGTCATAGTCCCCTCATTTGGAAGATCTAAGTGTTCGGAGTGGTTATCAAAACCCAACACTTAAGATAGAGACAACAAATCGGGATGGTCGAGCGAGTGTCGTTCCCCGCATCCACGATATGGATAAAAGTCTAAGTGAACACAGGCCAAACACTTAGGCTCACGTGAATACCTGAAATGGTCGCACCTTGGGTATTTGCAAGGGTCAATCAAAGTCGGGCGTACTAAGGGCGAAAGAATTGTCAAAGCGTCACGAATAGACCAAATACGAGTGATGTAGCTACTGGGTCGCGCCCCGGCGCTCGTATAAGAAAGAGAAAAACTTCATCCAAAATTCAAATGAAAGATTTTAAATATGACCTCTAAAAAAAAAGCAAACTATATTTGTGTAATGTGTGTTTACAACATCATATGATCAATTAGCATAAGGCATAATAAGTATATTTGCTTCAATTGCATTTTCAATAATTTGCATAAAAAGTTTGAGCAGCCATGACCACATGATCAGCAGGATGCCCACTAGAAACAACAAGGCGTAAGGATAACTGACGAAACTATCTGCGACAAGGCAAAACAGGAGCAACGATGGCTATGCCCCCTTCGTGTTTTTTTGAGAGCAGGGGAAGACGCCTTCAAAGAAGAAGAGGATTTAGCATAACATTCAATCATGCATAACATTCATACATAGCATTCATTAATTCGCATCATTCATGCATACATGGCATTCATTCATTACATCATTCAAGCGTACTAAGACTTAAGAAGAGCATGGTCTTAAACGGATTTGGAATTGCCATGACACAATGCATACTAGATGATCTGTAAAGCGGAATAAAAACTATGGGCTTCCCCTTGAGGAGAAAACATCACTCATGGACCAATACAAAACAAAAGAGAATCATCAAGAAAGGGAAGTTCTCAACTTTTATTAAAAAATGACATTGAATTTGAGATAAATGCATTTTATTACTAACGGAATTTTATGCAGCATCAAAATAAAGATCATGGCCTTTAGAGATATTGTGCACTTGAGAAAGAATAGATTCTCCCTCAAGTGCAAGGGGGCTAATGTTTCGGACCGGTTTTTACCATAGGCCATAATCTATATTTAGCAATCTAATCTTGCAGGAAAGACAAGATAAGTATGATCACGACAAAGACTACAAGAGATATGGTGAGATACTTAGTGGACCCATACCGCCTTGGTGTAGGACGACACATCGGCGGTACCACTAAGTTGTGAACTTCATGGACTACGTGGCTTGGAAGGCTTTGGATGGAGGAAAGTGCATAGGGCATTCATGCCTTGACAAAGCGCCTTCACGATAGATAAGGGACGGGGACGCCTTGACTCCAATTGTAACACCCCAAAATTTTAATCCCGGATTAATAATTATTGATTATAAGATTTTATAATTAATTGATTATTAGTTTTAATCTAGTAATTTAATTTGGTACATTATGTGTATTTAAGCAAATAAATATATGCACTACAAGAATAAACCAAAATAGCGACGGAAAAATTCGTCGCCAATCTGTCGCAAATCCCTCGCAAAATCAAATTAGCGACTGAATTGTGACGGATTTGCGAGTGATGCCTCCATCGCGTCTCATTCATCGCTAATTAGCGAGCACATGTTTCCCTCGCAAATTCCTCGCTAAAATCACGCTTTGCGAGGGAAATTTCCCTCGCAAATCCCTCGCAAAAGTCGTTCAAGAAATTGGTCAAACTTATCACTTGGCCGTCGCTAATTAGCGACCAACAGTTCCTCACAAATCCCTCGCAATTGATCAAGCCGTCGCTAATTAGCGACCAATAGTTCCTCGTAAATCCCTCGCAATTGGTCAAGCCGTCGCTAATTAGCGACCAACAGTTCCTCGCAAATCCCTCGCAATTGATCAAGCCGTCGCTAATTAGCGACCAACAGTTCCTCGCAAAATCTCTCGCATATTTTCATCCCTCGCTAATTGGTGACGAAAAGGATTTTTGCGTCGCTAATATTTTTGTTAAAAAGTTTTTCCGACGGTTAAAACTGCCGCTAAGCCAAAAAATATGATACAAAGGACATTTTCTTTAGCTACAGTTAGAAGTTTTAGGCACAATTATAAATGTGGGTAATTAGAAAAGAAAAAGAAAAAAATATATATATTTAGCCACTTAAATTGTGACTAAATTAGATATTTTTATTTTTACATTATCACTAATTCGAAATAAAATAAACACAAAATATTGCATTTAATATTATCCAATTTCAATGAATCATTATTCAAATAATAATCAACCCATATATTAAAAGCAATTACTATAATAATACAACAAACTATAGAAAAAATACAAATAAAGTGATTAATTAAGTTTCCTATACATAAAAAAAATGCAAAAATTTCACACTAAGGGATAAGCATTTCTTTGTGAAGGCTACTCAGGGGCATCCTCAAAGATAGTACTACTTCAATATTGTGGAGGACCATCCTGAAAACACAGCAAAACAAAAATCAATAAATCAAATACATCATTTGCATAAACTGAAAAAAGGTTACACCACATGATAGCTTATTCCTCCATTATTTGGAATTACTCTAAATGATAGCTGCTACAATATATGACACATAAGAGGCTAACCAAGATTGGTAACAACTAAAACAGCGACTGGCATTGCCTTTATCCATATCAGCTTTTCAAGATTTCAATTAAGGTATTACAACACCCACATAACCATTACAATAAAAATGAATTATCATCTACAACCTTAGAATTAATACATGATTGCAGTCCAGTCATTACAGTTCCATAACAAAAAATGTAATTAACAACTAAAATTGATGAATTTATGCGAAATTGAAATAAAGTAAACATAAAAACAATAAAAGAAGACCTTTTGTGGACTGCTGCTGCTGTTTCCGTGGTTACCGCCGCTGTGCACCACCGCCGTTGCCGCTGTTTCTCTTCGTTTTAATATTCTCTCTCTAACCCGTCTCTCTCTCTCTCTCTCGCTCTCTCTCTCTCTCTCTATTTCTTCGTCTTATTCTTTGTCTCCGGTTCTTGCTCTTCTCTCCCTTTCTCGTCGTTCTTCTTCTTCTTCTTCTCTGTTTCGTATTTCTCTTTTTCCTTTTCGGTCTTTTCGTGTTTCTCTCTATCTGTGTATCTCTCTATTTTCGTATTTACTTGCCTCTGTCTTTCTCTGTCACTTCTTCTTTTATAGGCTTCCAAGAACTCATTGATAATAAATCTTTTCAATGAACTGAAGAAGGAAATAAATGCAATTCTTCCAAATCACTTTGAAGATGAGAATCACGCTGGAGGAGAAAGTAGTGATTTGGTGGCTAGGGTTACAGAGAAGAGAGTAGCAGCGCTTCTGCTGAAGACAGAGGAGAGGGATACCAAATTGGGCCAAAGAATAGGCCCAAACGCCCCCTTTTATTTTGGGTTTTTATTTTGCCACCCCAAGGTCTATGGATGTCACCCCATATGTATAAAATATATCTATTATGTCCTTTTTAAAAAAACAACTTTTAATACGGGTCGTAAGAGGTACTTACGACCTGAAGGTCGTAGCACTCCCTTACGACATTTTATAAAACTAAGTTTTAACACAGGTCGTAAACAGGTGTCACGACCTAAATTTTTTTCACTAGTCGTAAGCAAGTATTACGACTATAAAGTCGTAATACTCACGTACGACTGTATTAGAGAAATCACGAAATACACCTTTCCCCATTTATGGAAATTTTAATTCAAAGTGTTGAAATGCTGGCCCGTGGCCACTGCCACTAAATGCTGGTGACAATCTCATTCAAAATTGAAATACTCATTTATTCCTATTCTCATCCAAGAATAACCTCGTTGAATAATACAGATAAAACTTGTTTGGAACTAATCCTGTAAAAGTGTCCTTACTCCTTACTCATTACACTCATAGAAACAGAACTAGTCTGCTTTATCGTAACTCGTATATCAGTAAAGGATAGTAGTACAAGTTACCCCAGCAATAATCAACTGGTAATTATCAATCTTAATTTTAATCTTCTATCAATCATTAACACGTGTAGAAAACAAATAAAGGCATTATTTTTTTTCTTTACAGATTATAAATCTTATTAAAGCAATCATGGCATTGGCTTTGCACCAATCTCACCTTAGAACGAGTAAACAATAAAGCAATGCTATATGTGTGAGCCATTGCCTCAAAATTTGCAGGGGCATTTTCCGCAGATGTTGCCTGAACCCAGATAGAAGAAAGCAGGAGACTCACTTGGTGACTGCTTAACCGAAAAGAACTTAGCTCCTGAAAAGTTAAGGCATGTAATACTTGATAAGGAGTTATAGCAAAACGAATCTATGGTCCCCACTATAACTGAATCAATTCCTAATATAGTCGTACGTGAGTATTACGACTTTATAGTCGTAATACTTGCTTACGACTCGTGAAAAAAATTTAGGTCGTGACACCTGTTTACGACCCGTGTTAAAACTTAGTTTTATAAAATGTCGTAAGGGAGTGCTACGACCTTCAGGTTGTAAGTACCTCTTACGACCCGTATTAAAAGTTGTTTTTTTAAAAAGGACATAATAGGTATATTTTATACATATGGGGTGGCATCCATAGACCTTGGGGTGGCAAAATAAAATTTTTTTTGTTTTTTTATTATTGTTTTAAATATATAACTTCAAAATAAATCCCCAAAAAAAAACTTAATGCACATGAATTAAATATAATGGAAAACTTTTTTTATAAATTTTTTTTATATAAAACAAAATTAAAGTAAATAAATTATTCGTGAAAATAATTTTTGACCCCGAACAAAATTGGGTGTCAACAAATATTAAAGGGAAAAATAATAACGATAAATATAATAAAGTACTACCTGGACGAGGGCAGTAAAAACAATGAACATGGCACAACGATCAATGATCTGCATGAAGAATTCATGATGGATGGATGGATGGATAAGGTTAAAAACAATTTTAAAACAAAAATTAGATTTAGATTTTAGATGAATATTTTTTTAAAATATTTTTGTTGAGTATAATGTTTTTTTTTTCCAACAAATTGAGAATAATGATTTTACATACAGATAATGATTAAATAAATTTTCGTTTAAATTGTAATTTTGGTTGAAGATAATGATTATCTACCTACAAACACTCTGATGCGAGGAATGGTTCACACGACAAACGTGGTGCCTCAAAAAAGGATGTTTTTATATAAGTATGGTAGATAGTAGATAAGCTGCTCATCATGGTCTATGGCTCAACTCACTTAAAGCCCGATCCGGTTCGATTTAGCTCATTTAATAAAAATGTCACGTTTTAGTTTTTTGAAGAGTCTATATATCTAAATAAGTTGGGTCCAAATTTTATAAAAAGCCTATTAGGCTCATCCGGCCGATCTATTTAATTTTATAAACACTTGTATTTTATTAACGATCTAAATAAAAAAATTAATATGTATATATATATACACACACACACATCTCCCTCTTGTTATTAAAAAATGAGGGATTAAATTGAATTAATCAACAATTTAAAAAGGACCAAATTGAATTATGTATACATTTTTCAGGGATTAAATTGAAATAATTGTCAAGTTAAAAAGGACCAAAATGAATTATGTATGCATGTTTCAGGGACCAAAATGAATGACGGAAAAATTAACTCCGTTACTTAACATCAGTTGACGGAGGGACTAAAATGACGGATGTTGGACACTCTCAGGGACTAAACATGTATTTATGATCTCTGAGGGACTAAAATGACTGATGGTTACACTTTCAGGGACCAAAATGACTAATTACTCGATTTAATTTGGACAAACATATTATACTTATGATTTAGGGTGCAAATATATATATATATATATATATATATATATATATATATATATATCTATGTACACACACCTAGAAACAACAAATATTAAAAAAATAATATTTATTTCATTAAAATGTATACCTAGCGAGGAATTTGTGAGGAAAATATTTCATCGCAAACGATTTGATAGCATAAAGGAATTTGTGCCGACGGATTTGCGAGAGAAACATGCCCTCGCAAACTTTATCGTTTTGCAAATGTATTCATAGCGACGGCTTTGCGAGGAAACTATTCCCTCGCCAACAATTTTGAAGTTTAAAGGAATTCGTGGCGACCGGCTTGCGACGGAAACATGCCCTCGCAAACTACCTAGCGACGGATTTGCGAGGAAAATGTCCCTCGCCAAAATTGCTTAAAATAATCTCTAGCTAATTTGTCGCAATTCCGTCGCAAATGTTGTTTAAAGGAATTCGTAGCGACCGGCTTGCGACGGAAACATGCCCTCGCAAACTATCTAGCGACGGATTTGCGAGGAAAATGTCCCTCGCCAAAATTGCTTAAAATAATCTCTCGCTAATTTGTCGCAATTCCGTCGCAAATGTTGTTTAAAGGAATTCGTCGTGACCGGCTTGCGACGAAAACATGCCCTCGCAAACTACCTAGCGACGGATTTGCGAGGAAAATGTCCCTCGCCAAAATTGCTTAAAATAATCTCTCGCTAATTTGTCGCAATTCCGTTACAAATGTTGTTTAAAGGAATTCGTAGCGACCGGCTTGCGACGGAAACATGCCCTCGCAAACTATCTAGCGACGGATTTGCGAGGAAAATGTCCCTCGCCAAAATTGCTTAAAATAATCTCTCGCTAATTGGTCGCAATTCCGTCGCAAAATGATTATTGTTTTCAAGTTTTCGAACTTTCATCTCTTTGCGAGGGAATTCGCTTTTGCTCGCTAAACCCTCGCATGTCTCTCGCTAATTAGCGACTGATTAGCGACGGAAATTTTCCCTCGCTAAAATCCGTCGCTATTTTGGTGTTTTCTTGTAGTGATGATAGGTGTTTTGTCATAATGTTTTATGCCAAAATAAGTATTTTCAATTTAGTCCTTGATAAAGGACTAAAGTGCAATATTAAAAAGGTTTTTGGGCTAAAAAGAAATAAAATATAATTTTTGAGAATTTCAGAGCTGGTAATTGATTACCAGGAGTCGGTAATCGATTACCACGATGCAGCAAGGTCAGAGATGAGTGCGTTTGATGAATCATCCACCATGAAACCCGGAAATTGACACGATGCAGCTCCAAGACATGTCCTTGGACTCGTGTTGTGATGCATGAGAGCTTAATTGCTCTATATAAGCACCTAGGTTGATGGAATTGCCTCCATTTTTGCATGTTAGAGGTTCTGAAACACGAATTAGGGTTCCTGAGTTCGAGTCCAAAATTCTTCTTTGATCCTGAGAGTTAGGCTGAGAGTGATACACCATTGCAAAGCTTACATCTTGAGCTTTGCAAAGATACTAAGTTTGAGAGCAGAGAGTATGTGTACTAGGAGAACGAAGCTTGCCAAATTCGGTTTCCAATTCTGCAGAAAACTGAGAACTTATTCCTAGAGCTCACTTTGAAGCTCGATTCTTGTAAGCTCAAGCAACCATTCCACCTCAAACTTGTTTCTTTAGTTAGTATGTGTTGCAAAGAGTTTAGAGAAACTAATTTCCCTAATTTTCATTGTTGTTTCATATGCCAACCAATTCAATTTTGGTGCTCTGCTGAAACTGCTCTGTTTCAGTGTGGGGTTTGTGGAACTTGAAGTCTCAGATAGGGATGGCAATGGGTCTGGGTAATGGGGTACTCGGACCCGAACCCGTTCATAAATTACTGGACCCGGACCCACCAGGTCCCGTGCGGGTTGCATAATGGGTAGGCGGGTCTTCGGGTACCCATACGGGTTTTGCGGTGTAACAGCCCGATTTTCATAACCCAAAATAATTAGCTTTTCGTTTCTTAAAGTTGCAAAAATGAGGCCAATTTTTTTTTTTTGTAAAACAATGTTGAAGTGTACTTGGTGTGCTTGCAAAACCTTTTACGGAAAATCGAGTTGTTACTAAAACAGTTTCCTTCCTAAAACTTTCACCTTTACAAAGTGACTGGTTTAAAAAGGCATTATGACAGTTCCCAAAAGATTACATTGTTTGATTTTTCCAAAAATAAAGTAGACCACCATACAGAATGTAAAAGCTTAGCTTGATTACATAAGTGGCACATTTCTTGGTAATCCTTGATTCAAAACACTCACAATAAACTTAAACTAATCATACTACTCTTAAAGCTTTCTACTAAAAACAACCGGATGAAGTTTCCCTTTCTTTTTGCGTCCTTTCTTTGTCCCCGAAGATGATGCCTTCATTGTTGCCGCCTCCTCATCGTTGGTCAATCCCCATTCTCCTCCACCTGGAGTGGTGGAGTCTTCCTGAGTCTCGTTCCGCACCTTCTCTTCGTGGCTATCGTATCCTCGCAACATGACTTGTCCCAAATACGGCTCCAAATTAGCTCCACTCAGTCTATGCTCCGGATCTGAAATTACTAACTGGGTATAACCAGTCCATACCCATCCATAGGGAGTAGGCTTCCAACCACTTCCCTGACGGCGCCATGTGGTGATCTCCAGACAATGCTCCATCTGCCCGTTGAGATAGCAGCAGTACCAATATGCCAACGAACAGGAGAGAGTAAGCGATCCGAACAACGCATCGTCGACGGTGTGGGTTTACGATAGGCGAGATATCAAGACAATACAAACAAGGCAAGCAACATACATACAACATTGCATTCAAACATATCATTATTACCATTATCATTATCATTATCATCATTCATTATCTTTATCATCATTATTATTATCCTACCAAACTTGTTATCATTCCTCAACATAATTATTCCTGATTTCTCAACTCTTTTCTCAACTTCCTCATTCCATAAAATTTCACTACTCATCCTCATAAACCTTCTTGTCACTCTTAAACTTTCCTTATCATGTCTTATTGATTTACAACCATCGATGATTGGGGGAAAATTTATAATATCATCGAGGTACTCGTTTCGTTGCTATCGACACACGTCTACATCTCCTCGGTCATCCACCCAGCCTAGTCGGAAGCTAACAGGAGTACAGGACCTTTACCACGCGGACACGACAGCTGTCTCAACAATTGGCTCCAAGCCAGGAGAACTATAGAAAGCTCGGGTACAGTCTCAAATTAATTCATATCATTTCAATTCATATAATATCAAGGCACACTGTAGAAAACTCAGGTACAGTGGCAAATCAAGTTGCCCCGTTCCTGTCCCTCTCACTGTTCCTGAAATGCCATAGGGGTGACAGCACTATTCCAGTTCCGGGTGCAGAACTTGCCACGGCATTAGGACCCAGTCCCCACCACGTCTGGTTACCACATATGGAATTCGTTCCGCCCGGAATAGTACTCAAGGCATCATGACGTTTTACCGCCCTAGCCTACCCTATTGCATTCACAACCCGAATATCCCTGATATCCGGGGTACCTTCCTCTCCACTACTTCGATATCACACTCATAGCTCACCGCGTTAGTGTCTTTTAAAGTCTTTTATCTTTTTAATTAACCTAAGGTCGGCCCATCCTTCGTGCATCCCTTCAATGAGTCCCGACCACTAACTTTGCACAATCATTCTTTCATCTTTCTCAACATAGCACAAAGTTGGGATCACCTCGATAAACTCATATCTCATTTCACAGATTCATTTCACAATCTTTCTCAAAACAATCTCTCATAAGCTTTCTCAAAATCTCATTACTTAACTCTCTCAACATCTTGTTTCACTCACTTTCCTCAAAATACAATTTTATAAACTTTCTAAAAATCTCATATCATAACTTTAACAAAATCTTATTTCATGATTTTTCTCAAAATCATGTTCCATAACTTTTTCAAAAATCTCATTTCATAAAATCTCCTCAAGGTCTCATTTCACAACTTTCAAAAATCTTATTTCACAAACTTTCTAAAAAACACTTCTTTTCATAAATTGCTAAAAATCTCGTTTCACAAAATTTCTAAAAAAAAAACTCTTTTCATAAAACCGTTAAAAACTTCATTTTACAAACTTTTCTCGAAAACTCATTTCACAAACTTTTCCAAAACCTCTTTTCACAATTTTTCTTAAAATAGTATTTCACAAGTTTTCTAAAAATCTCATTTCACAAATCTTTCAAAAATCTCGTTTCAAAAACCTTTTTCAAAAATCTCTTTTCATACACCTTTTCAAAATCACTTTTCACAAACTCTTTCAAAAATCTTTCTTTTCACTGAGTACTCATGGAGGAGCAAGCTCAACTCAACACATGCCTCATTCCAACAACATCAACAAGGAGCCAAGCTCCACTCAGATCACATCTCATTTTGATAAACAACATCACTTTCCCAGCTCTGGCTTAACCTCATCTTTATCATTGAATCTTTCCCCAATCTCAACACTTTATCTCTTTTCCAATCAATCTCATATCCTTTATCATCATTCCTTTATCTTTGTGTCTTTTACTCTCACCAACTTATTTATTCCCTTTTTATTTTCAGGACGTAACAGACGTCCATCAACATATTATTCATATTGATTCACAATATAATTATCATCATGCATAATTAAATAAATCAACATACAAGCATGCTATTTCACACCATCAACACACAATGTGGTCTTTGTCACCTTCGTATAAGTGGCCACACAACACAAACAATTGCCACTATACTACTGACTTCGAACCACTAAGTTCCGATCTTTGAGATGATACGGAACGTCCTAATATGTCACCTAAATACCACAGTGTCTTAGGAAAGCTTCTCTCTCACCTGAGGTCCAGCAATTAAACGTACATGATCTCCGCGGATCCTTGTCGCTGCCAGCTGCCCCAATCCCTCGTCTTAACATTCCTCGCATTAAATAAAACACGTTTTTGTTATTAATTTGTATCGAGAAAATATTTCCTTAACTCAAACACAGTTCGTTCTTCTTCGGGAAACTTAAAACATAATTGTTTTCTCAAAACAATCCTAATATTTTCTAGTACTTCAAGTACTTCAAATCCATTTGAAAACATTTTATAAAATAATTTAAACCATTTAATTTGATTGCTGGCCCATCTTGGACAGCACCTTAATCGCATTTGAAAACACCAAAAAATTCACCGTTTTTAATCCAACTTTTTCTCAAATCAATCACCACTTGAAAACCATACTTTAAATCACTTGGACACATTTTTGAAACTAAGAAACAATTCTAAACGACTCTGGACAGCAAAGAATCACTTCATAAAAATCACTTTAATAAAAACCCGAAAACATCGTAAAAACACTTTTTGTTTTAAGGCATGCTTTGGTGCAAAACAAACACTTATTTACTTAATTATTTTCTAAACATTTTCATTTTCATATTTAACTACTTTATTAGAAAGAGACCGAATTGAATATGCCGAAGTAAATCAAAATTACAAGTTCACATACTTTAAATTAATTCAAATGGTTTCACTTTCCAAAGGATAAAATCACTTAATCATTTATACATTCACCACCAAATCAAATCAAAGAGATAAACTAGAAGTACAATTTTACATACTTCAAACAACCTAATCATGTTCAAACACTAGCATGCAAATTTATTTTCAAGGAATTAAATTTTATTCACTACAATCTCATGCATGGCCGAATGACCTTAAAGAGTAAATCAAGGCAAGGATTCATTCAAGACCAAAGACACCGCATCATGAAATTATTTACTCCTTTTTGATTCTAAAAACGGTGAGTTTACTTGGAAAGTTATCACACTTAAATTTATTTTCTTAACTTGTTTTTAAATCAAAACCACATCAAAGTCTCATTTTTCATACCAAAACCAAATGGAAAAATAAATAGTTACAACACAATTTCAAACAAATTAATTCAACATTAATCCTCAAGACATACTCATTACTTTTATGTCACTTCCTAAAAAAAAAGAACCTAGCCTAATAAACATGCATAGGCCGAATCCCATCATGACAAAAACATGGTTTTGGTTCACTTTTTCAACATGCAAACCTTAAAATTATCAAACCAAATCATGCACTTTCTTTCACATGGTTTTTGAAAATAGCATGTAACATCCCGAATTTTAATTCTAATAATAATTAGAATAATAGTAAGATTTGGAAGTAAGGATTATCCTAGAAGGGATTTAAAATTATGGATTAGGAGTTCTTTGAGTTCCATAGAGGAGTCAAGGAGCATTAGCATCGAAAAGCAAATTTAAAGAAGACCAAACGAGTGTTAAAAATCGATTTTTCGGTGTTATAAATACCCGACGTTAGTAAATTCAAAATAAAAGATTTAAGACTCCAAACACAATTCCCACCGTTGGATATGAAGGTATGATTTTTAGGAAGTTACTCGCCAAATTTGAGCAAGATCCGACGGTGAACGAAGAAGTTATGGAGGTTTGAAGTTCGGAAGAAAATGGAAAGAAAATAGAAAAATGAAACAGCAGTAGCTGCTCATTTCGCTTAAGCGAAAATATTTCGCTTAAGCGAAACAGCTTCAGTGGCAGCACGATTCGAGTTCGCTTAAGCGAACTGATTTCGCTTAAGCGAAATGCCCTCGACCTGAAACAATAAAGTCGGGTTTTGGGGGTTGAAACCCCCATTCCAACTCCACTTTCTCTCTCCACTCGACCTCCCTCCCTCCTCTGACTCCGACGGCCACCATCACTGCCGCCCAGAGCCACCACCACCACCATAGCCTTCTCTTCCTCTCTCTTTCCCTCTCCTCCACTCCATAGATCTCTCTCTCTTTCTCTCACTTGGCTCTCTCTCCTCCCCTCTCACCCTCCACCAACCGGCCGCCGCCATCTTCGGCCGCCACCGCCACTCCACCACGAGCCACCATCACTATTGTTAGTTCCATGATGAACATGATGAATGTTTTGATAATGACAAAGTGTTTTTGAACAAGCTACAAGTGTTGATTAAGTTTCAAGCTCAACAAGCAACAACAAACATCAAATGAAGAAGAGAGAAAGCAAGCTCATGAAGACCTAAGTTTGAGTGTATTTGTATTTCTTTTATCTTTTGCCTCTCAAGCTTCATAGGTTTTTTATTTGGGTAGATTATTATAGAGGGTAGTGAATCTCATTCATAAGTCATGATTTAATCATAATTTGAGTTTTCACTTAACCTAGAATCAATAGGTGGCTTAAAGGTTTTAAAGGAAAGGTTGGATTTTGAGAAAACAAGTTTTGAACATGTGCAGTACCAACTTAATCGATTAAGTGATTAACTTAATCGAGTACTACTCGAGTACACGACTTGCTTAATCGATTAAGTACTGCTGAACTGATTTTTTAAAATACGTTTTTCACTTCTCAAAATCAGTTTTCAAGTGCTACAACTTTTGGGTATTCTATATAAACCTTTTCCTATTATTTGTGATTAATTAGAATCATTTTCATACAAGTTTTACAAAGAATTAAGCCACTCTATTCTCTCTCAATTTCAAAGATCAAAGCTTTTCTATTTTTATATTCTTTGATCAAGAACCTTTGAATCTCTTATGGTGAATTGTCATAACTCTTGATTGAGATTCATAGGATTGTTTTGTGTTTTCTATTGTGTTGTAATCTTTGCAAGAAGGCAAGCCACTACAACAAACAAGAAGTCTTGGTGTGTCGATTTTATCATCAAGCAAGTGCATTCTTATTGAAGAAGAAGAAGAAGTCTTGGTTGTGAATCAAGCAAGTGAAGCCTTGGTGTGTGGTTTATCATCAAGCAATTGAAGACTTGTTGTGTCGATTATCAACAAGGGGTAGAGGTTAGATTAGAGAGAAGATCAATAGGATTACAAGGCAAGGGTGTCGGTTATCTCTTGTAAGCTAGCAAGAAGGAAGTCTTGTGAGGCAATCACTTGTAATTTGAGAACTCTAATTCCTCATAGTGAAGAATCTCTCTTGGTTGAAGAGGGGACTGGATGTAGCTTTCAAGTGGGTGAAAGTGAACCAGGATAAATCACTGTGTCGTATCTCTAAACCCTTACTCTTTATATTCAAGTCATTTGATTGCGTTCTTGGTTGAAAACCTAGAAAGATTGATTTTCATAATTGATTGAATTGAATCTTTAATTGTTCAAATTGATAAAGGGAAAATCATTTTCATAACTAGGTTAATCAATAAGAATATAGGTGTTAATCATTTCTGCTGAATCTCTGATCTTGCATGTGAATTGATTGATTTTCGTATTCGAATGAAAAATTGATTTTTCTGTTTTCTGTCATATTTAATCGATTAAGTTCAAGTTTAATCGAGTACTACTCGAGTAAATTGCAGGTTAATCGATTAAGTGCTGTAGAATTTGCAAAAATCATTTGTTTTGATTGTTTAGATTTGTTTCGTTCGAAAATCTTTCAAGGTAGCTTCAACACCTATTCAACCCCCCCTTCTAGGTGTTTTCCTAGGGTTCCTAAGTCTCTCCAACCATCAATTGCGGTTTCATCAATTGGTATCAGAGCTCGGTCGAAAGACACGAGCATAAGAGCTTTTTCGTAAAGATCCTTTAAGAAAATCGCAATGGGTTCCATGAATCCCTTTGGTGGTGAAGGTGCTTCAATAAATCGTCCTCCATTGTTTACCGGAGAAGGCTATGCATATTGGAAAGTTAGAATGAAAATCTTTATCCAAGCCATAGATAGTGAAATTTGGAAAGTAGTTGAAAAAGGTCCTCATATCCCCTCTAGTTTAGTTGAAGGTGTAGAACAATTGATCCCCGAGGATAAGTGGAAGGATGATGATAGAAAGAAAGTTCAATATGATTATAAAGCAAAGAATATCATCACATCCGCTTTATCCTATGACGAGTTTTTTAGAGTTTCTCAATGTTCTAGTGCTAAAGAAATGTGGGACACTTTACAAGTGACTCATGAAGGAACTAGTGAGGTTAGGAGAGCTAGATTGAATGCTTTGATGCGTGAATATGAGTTATTTACTATGCTTCCAAATGAATCTATAAATGATATGCAAAAGCGTTTTAATCACATTATAAATCATTTACTTGCTCTTGGTAAAACTTTTCTTCAAGGTGAACTTTCTAACAAAGTGTTGAGATGTTTAGACAGGAATTGGCAACCAAAAGTAACGGCTATTGTTGAATCTAAAAATTTGGATGCTATGGATCTAGCAACACTTTTCGGAAAGCTTCAAGAACATGAAATGGAGCTTGGACGATTAAGTATCAATGAAGAGTCGGATAAGAACAAATCAAGGAAAGGACTTGCTCTTAGAGTCAAAAGTGCATATAAAAAGAAAGATAGTTCCGATGATGATGATAGTGAAGATTCCGATTCCGATGTTGATGAAAAAGACATGAAACTTTTGTTAAAAGAGTTTGACAAGTTTCTAAGGAGAAAAGGAAGGTTGAACAAGGACAAAAGTAAAGAGAAGGATTCCCCACACTATAAGACCAAAACTTCAAAAGAAGGTGTAGTTTGCCATGAATGTGGAAAGCCCGGACATCTCAAGTATTCATGCTCTAAGTATCTCAAGAAGAAGGAGAAAGACAAGAAAAATTCTAAATCTAAAAGAGCATACATAGTTTGGGATAGTGATGAAGATAACAAGAAAAGCACATCGAGTAGTTCATCGGATGATGAAGAAGCCGCTTGTCTCAACTTGATAACTCTAGTAGATGATGAAGAACAAAGTTCAAATGATGAATCAAGTTATCAAAGCGAGGATAGCAATGTAAGTGAATCTAAATCCGAAATTTCTTCTAAATATGAATTGTTACATAATGCTTATGAAGAAATGTATGAACAACTTGAAAAACTAGCTTTGAAAAACATTGAAAGAAAGAAGCTCATTTTGAAACATCAAAAAGAGATTTTAGAACTTCAAAAACAAGTTGATGAGCTTAATCTTGAAAATGAAACTCTTGATCTTATATATGCTAGTTCTTCTTGTGATTGTGCTAGTAGATTGAATGTTGTGGTTGATTGTGAGAGTTGCAAGTTGCATGTCGCGACAGCTGGCGACTCCATTGGGGACAAGCCAAATAAGAGAGTCAGGTCTAAATGATTGGTTGTTTTTTAAAGGACCTGTTTTTATCCTAATTGGTTTGCCTTTAATTAATTGTTTATTGTACAAATTTGTTTAAATTTTTTTATATATATTAGTTTAATTATATAATTATTTCTTTTGGGTTTTTTTTTTGTAATGTAGGATTTATTTATTTGTTTTAAAGTTTGTATGTCACTGAAATAGGTTATTTTACACGAATTTTGGCACACACGGAAACCCTATACCCGGGTACTTTTATTTAAGCCATAAGTTTAGGGTTGTTTTTGCCCTACTTTGACTTACCAAGTGTATGGTCTCTTGTAGTGTGCAAAAGTATCACTCGGATTGGAAACCATTTCTTGTGAGCACGACCTTTGAGAGGTGCGTCCTACCTATTTTGGGAGGCGTAGCCAAGCTCTTGTAGATCGTTTGCGAGGTGGGTCCTCACCTTAAAGAGTGAGGGCTATCCGTTGGGGCTTTAGAAGTCTAGAGCCACAATGGAATACACTTTGTGTAACATTCTGTTTTGGAACTTGAATAAGTCTGTCATAATTCCCCTTCATTCACTATCAAAGATTAAGAGGTGTCAAAACCTATTTAACCTTCGAAAAAGGTGTGGGAATCGAGTGGATCGCAAAAAAAAATCATATATACTTTTTGAAGTTAACAAATTTGAGTGTTACACTTTAGTTATACCATAGAACAATGTCGTAAGACTATGGTCTATAGATATTTCAATCTCCCCAACTTGGATTCTTTATCCTAAGGGCATGCATTTCTCCTCATCATATTCATATTGCATCATTCATTAACATTTCATTAATCTCATGTTCTAAAATTTAAAAAAAAATTAATAAAAAAAAGGGTTTGGTCTCTGTTGCTCAAAGGCACCATTATCGAATTTGATTGCAAACCAGGATGATGGATACATATTATGTTAACTGCTCATATGACCAAATTTTCAACGTGTAGACTGCATAAAGGACTATAGTTCATATTCTTTGTTGTGTATATTTTTAATAAGCTTATATTATTGCATTGATCATTTGAACTTACCATCTCATATTCCGTTCCACATGATATAACCACAAAAAAAATCCAAAAAAAAATCCCCAATAAAATTAATTCATGCATTAATTTGAGATATTTGATTCAATAATTAAAATAAGGAGGTTGATGTAAGTGTGAAACCTGAAGTCGTGTGGACTCTCAAGAAGGTCATTCCAGTTATACAAGGCGTCATTCAATTCCCAAACACTATGGAGATATCCCTAGTCACCCCATTGAGCCTAGATATTTTGAAAGGAGATATATATATATTTTAACCAATAACATGTGTATGACCTGGGGCGGGTAGTTTTTCAAATAATTTTTGCCAATTATTCAAATATCAAAGATGATTACTTTTTCTTTCATAAATCCAAACACATTTCATCCATTGTTCACCCCGTTTTGGCTCCAACAGAAAATTTTCTTCTTAAAACCACAAAAATATTTTTACCCGAGCAATAATGAGAATCTAATACAAAGAAAGATATTTATGTGATCAAAGTGCAAGCCAATACCTCACGATTATCCCAAGTAAAGTAAGGTCAAATAACCGAAAGCAAAGGTACAAAAAGTAAAAAAGGTTTGCTGGGAATTCGTGATTTTTGTAAAGTTATGGGTAAAAGCCCAATAAAAATAGTCAGTGATAAATGTACTTGCAAAGATCTCACTAAGGAGTCACTACAATCCAAATAGAAGATTCTCATTAAAACTCAACATCAATTTGGGTCTTTATATCCATTCTTTCATAAGCCACATTATCACCCCACTGGCCACATTACAACCCTTCGAAAATCCTCTTGATAATTTGAATATTGAGCAAAATTTGTTTAAAAAAGGATCTGGAAGATAAAGGAGAAAGGAAAGGGTGGGAAACACAAAAATCTTTGAGCCTTATCCTTTTATCTCATAGCCCTATCCAAGCCATGTTACAAGCTTAAAAAGACCTCGTTGAAGATTGTTTTTCTTGAGGTACACACCTGAGCGAAGAAACACTTACTCCACTTAATCTTATGAAATTTTGACAAAAAATATCTCATCTTTAATGCATAAATTAATTTCCATTCATGTCCATCATCATTACACTACCACTCATAACCTAAACACAATTCATATTCAAATTATCATTGTATTAGTATAACTTTTTAAAGATGTATGCAAACGAGAAATGAATTGTCACTAAGAATAGAGCAGATGACCAAATTATTTTAAAAAATTCTAACACTGGGGCAGTTTTTTTGGAAAGTCCAGAGTAGATAATCTGGGGCAGTTTTTGGAAAGATTAAGATTGGTCCCTAATTCATGAGATGAAAGCAGCTGAGTCTAGGATAGTTTTGAATTGATTATACTGGGGTAGATTTTTGAATTTAACCCAATTAATATTTTACCTCCTAAAGATATTGACGCAGCAAAACCGGTGGTACACTGGGGCAGTATTTTTGAAAAAAGCTTCATTTACGCAACTCATTTTCAACCCATTATTCAAGCTGAGATCTTGTTCGCTAATGGTGCTCAAGAGCAAAAGTGGCAAAATAAGTGTCCATCGCATACATCTGTAACTATGTTGTTACAAATTGACATACATACATCAGGATAGCACCAAACATATCATCATTTGTAAATATCATAACATTGCATAGCATATCGTTGTAAATAGTATCACGTAGTATTGAATATACCATTTGTGAATAACATAGTATTAAAAGTTTTATAATATCACATCACATTAATCATAGCATCATATAAGATCGAATTAGCATCATCCATTATTTCAAACATGTCATCAAGATAGCATAACATTCAAGTAGCATAATCAAACATAGCATTTTTGTAAATAACATCATTGCAAAACATGTGACGGTCTAGACATTGGACCGCACATTCTTTCCCCTCGGTTGAACCCTATTTGAAATCATTATCTTCAAAATATGCATATAGCAATCATCATAATCTTCCTCGGCACGGCGTCAATCCGTGATATCAGTCTTTTTTCGGCACGGTGGTCAATCCGTGATATTAATCTTTTCTCGGCACGACGGGCAATTCGTGATATGTTACTCGGCACGACGGGCAATTCGTGATATCTTTCTTGGCACGGCGGTCAATCCGTGATATCCATCTTTTTTCGGCACGGCGGTCAATCCGTGATATCAGTCTTTTTTCGCCATGGCGGTCAATCTGTGATATCAATCTTTTCTCGGCACGACGGCCAATTCGTGATATCTTTCTCGGCACGACGGTCAATCCGTGATATCAGTTTTTTTCGGTACGACGGTCAATCCGTGATATCAATCTTTTCTCGGCATGACGGGCAATTCGTGATATCTTACTCGGCACGACTGGCAAGTCGTGATATCTTTCTCGGCATGACGGGCAATTCGTGATATGTTACTCGGCACGACAGGCAATTTGTGATATCTTTCTCGGCACGATGGGCAATTCGTGATATGATACTCGGCACGACGGGCAATTCGTGATATCTTTCTCGGCACGACCGATAATTCGTGATATTTTTCTTGGCACGACGGGCAATTCGTGATATGGTACTCAGCACGACGGACAATTCATGATATGTTACTCGGCACGACAGACAATTCGTGATATCTTTATCGGCACGACGATCAATCCGTGATATCTTTCTCGGCACGACGGGCAATTCGTGATATGGTACTCGGCACGACGGGCAATTCGTGATATCTTTCTCGGCACGGCGATCAATCCGTGATATCTTTCTCGGCACGACGAGCAATTCGTGATATGATATTCGACAAGACGGGCAAATCGTGATATGATACTCAGCACGGCGGACAATCCATGATATCTCCTCATCATTCGTTTAAGTGACGGATCCAAAGTCATCTATCTCCAACAAAATTGGTATCTATTTCTTTACCCATTCCTTACAATGATAACTTGCGAAACGCTTTGAATCACATGTTATCAAGTAAGCAATAGGTAAAGAGGGGCAGCTGTAGATACCCAATTTTGTCCCCCCCTAAACAAAAATAAATAAAAAATAATAAAAAATGTTTAAAAAAAATAAAAAATACAAATGAAAAAATACAAATATTTTGAAAAAAGTATATTTTGTAAAAAATAAAAAAAACGAAAATAAAAAAAAAACAAAAAAGATAAGATAAAAATGTGTTTTAGTAAAAGATTTGTGTTAATTTTTGTGAGGATAAAAATAAAAGAACTATTTTTTTTAAAAAGATTTGTTTTTTTTTTATAAAAGGATTATCATCAAATTTGTTTTTTATTTTAAAAAATTGGGAGTTTATCTTAAACAAATTTAAAAGATTTGATTAAGTAATAAACCAAGGAATATTTCACTGGGCTCTCAAAGCCTGTTGGAAAAACCCTATTTTTCTTAACCGAATTTTTCCTATAAATAAAGCTCTCCTCCTCACAATTTAAAAGACAGAATTTTACACACAATTTTACACACAATTTTTAAATACAATTTAGAGACACAATTATCTGTACACTCAGAAACAGTCTGCAGCGCCTCATTTTTTTCCTTCTCACACGGTTGCACTGTGCACAATTCCTAACACCATACATACGGCTTCTGCAATACTTCCTCCGTCCAGATTCAGTAATTCCTAACAACATAGGCTAGTGCAATACTTCCTCCGTCAGGTTCTTCATTCTACTTTTTCATTTTTTTTAATTTCTTTTTTATTAGTAAATAATTAAATAATAATAATAATAGTTTAAAATGTAATCATTTTTTATCTAAAATTGAATGTGTTTTGGTAAGCCAATTTTTTTCACCCAAATTTAACATAGTAGTGAGATCTCTTGGACTTCTTCTCTGCACAAAAATACATATATAAAATAATTTTCTTTAAAGTAATAATAAATTAAAAATGTAGATTTTTCTAGTTGTTGTTTTAAAATTTGTTGCATTTTGGTAAGTCGATTTTTCTCTCCCGAATTCAATGCAGAGATCTCTCGAACTTTCTCTCCCCACAAAAAAATATGTGCACATAAAAAATATTTTTTTAATATAAATAAATTATAAAAGTTAGAAGACAAAAAACATTTTTGAAAATAAAATTAAATAGATTTTATTAATTAATTATTAACAACATGCGTTTTGGAAATCCATCTTTCCTTGCCTAAATGCAAAGGTCTTGTGCATGTTCCTCTCCGTATCAAACTTTTTTTTCTAAAAAAAATAAAAACATTAAAAATTAATAAAGAACTACGTAGCCTTGATTCCTCATTTTATGAGGGTACGTAGGACCAAGGGTAACCTTGTTAGGCACAACATTAAAAAACAAATAATTTTTGACAAATCAATTAGCTAGTCAGGTCTTTTAATTAAAGTCAATCAAGGTACCCTTTTCGAACAGGCAAACGGGGTGCTAATACCTTCCCCAGCCTGTAACCGACTCCCGAACCCAAAATCTATCTAGTGCGAGACCAATTATCTATTTTAATTAATAATTAATTTTTCCGCGTTTTTGTAACAAAATGCGGTGGCAACTCCATATCGGGTCTATCGACCCCGTCGTAGGCAAAGCTCCCGCGACCCATGCCGCGACAATTTGTTTTGGTCCAAATTCAATTGAGAAAGACTTGGCCCTATTGATGCATAACTATATGAATGTCATTTACAATTTGTAATCATACACTTTACACTTGATAATAATAATCACAAAACAATATCAATTTCCAGACAATTGACATAAACATACACAATAACATATCAACAGAACCTAGGGTTTTCCAGCTACACTCTACCCTTCTACCCATTAACCTAATCAATCAATAAATACACTCAATTATAATTCTATTACTATAATTAAACCCTTTCTCTAATGCTAAACCCAAAGTACACCCCTTACCTCTTGAAGAGAAGAGGAGAAGGATGGGAATTTGAGGGAGCACCAACACCGACTCTAATCCAAGCTTCCTAAGTGCTTCCTCTCTTGATTCCTATGGCTCCTCAAGCTCCTTGAACCAATTTGAGACCCCAATTGATCAATTGCACAATTTGGGGGTTTAGGGTTAATTTGGGGGTTTTGCGAGAAAGAGGAAGAAATGGAGAATTGAAAGAGGGAACCACATGAGGGAGTGATAGGGAGATGATTTGGGGTGTTTAATTTGATTTTCTATGGTGGAAACTTGAAGAAATCAAAAGCCCTAAGTGAGAGGAGAAGAGGGAGTTCGAGTGAGGAGAGAGGAAATTTTCAGAAAATGAATTCAATCAACGCGTTCTTTGGTTGATATAGCAGTGGTTAATCGATTAACCACTTTGGTTAATCGATTAACCCTTGACGATTACAAAGGATTAATCGATTAGTCTTAACCTTAATTGATTAGTGCCAGAATGTGTCCAAAAATTTAATCGATTAAGCCACTCACTAATCGAGTAGTGGCTGAATGTTGCATAAAATCTAATCAATTAATGCTTCAGTTAATCGATTAACTCATTGAAAATTGCCTTTCTTTCATACTTCTAAGAGTCATAACTTTTTCGTTAACCGTCGGATCTTGCTCAAATTTGAAAGCAAGCTTCCTAATACGTCCAACTTCATATCCAATGGTGAAATTTGGGTTTAAAGCTATAGACCTTCTATTTCTAACTTTCTAAAGTCCTATGCTCTTAATCCTCAAATAACCTTTCTAAATCACAATCTTAACCTAACATATTCCTTTCTCTACACTCCAAACCTATTCTAACCTATTTCTATCTCATATAACCCCACTCTTAGCTAAATACTACACTCTAAACACTTAAGCTCATACTAATTCTAATACCAATTATCGTTTCTAAACGAAATCGACACTTAAGAATACTACGACACTCATCGAAATCCTACTCACTAATGCACCTAGCCACTTAGTAAATTTTGGGATGTTACAATTCTCCCCCACTTATAGGAATTTCGTCCCCGAAATTCGACTCACTTCAAAGAAAAAGGAGGATGTAGAGCTATATGCTCGATTGAAGGAGAGGTCTTAACCTAATTCAGGATAGACACAATCTTGGGGATTTACTCCCCCACTTGAGATGCAACTCCGGTTAGGTTTCTTTACTAGGCCTACTGGATTGCTATTGAGACTTTCACCAAAAAGTCCCACCTAGTTTCTTAAGGTTCCAAACGTAAAGTTCGAAGCCTAGGGGCAATACCTGTCAATACAGACCTACTTAGTCCTCTATCCAACACTACCTAACATTATTCAACAAAATCTAGGCATCCAAACTTTCACAACACATATCCATACACAATACAGACAAAGATAATCAAAACACAAAACATTTATCATTTAAGAAAAGTCAATGTCACAAAAATTAAAATTCAAACATAATTTAAAGGGAAAATCAAATACAGAAACAAAGCATCAAAGTATTATGGTATATAAATATTTTCATTTTAAAATCAAACATAAATCAAGTAAAAGAAACATCATTTGAATTTTTATCAAAGAATGCGTTCCTTAAAAGGAAAACAGAGCATCAACTCAACACAACTAAATAAAAGCAATCCATACACACCAAAAGGAGTTTTTCATTGAAGAGAAGAAAAAGGTTTGAAAAAATTGCAAATGGTAAGACTCCCTTAGGATCACAGGGAATTATAATTGGCATATGGATGAAAATAAGGTTTGAGAAGAAACAGTTAAGTGCATCGGGTTTCCTAAAATAAATGTAAACTTTCATTGAGAAACTTAAATAGTTGAATACTATATATATGTATCCATAGTAAAATTGGAAATATGTTTAAGGCATGTGATAGAAAACACATTTAAATTTCCGTATGAATTTGTTCATATATAAAAGAAAGGAATTGGAATGTCCAAACATTCCGAGTGTCGAATATAAAAAGAATACCTTATGAAAGTTAAGTTTGGAAAGCAACTTAGATGCGGATAGGGTTAAAACATAAAGGTGATTATGAAAAATAGACACCGGGGTTGGTAAAATAGATTGAAGATATTACATAACTATATATATTTACTTCAATCGGAAGTATATATAAAAATAAGTTGTCGTTTCCATTACAAGTTTGTCACTTGTAAGGTTTTCTCTATAAAAGGTTACTTTGAAAAATATAGATACACAAAGGAAAGATGAAAATTCTAAATTACCTATGTGAAGAAACACAAGGCAATTTAACTTTGAAAATCTGATTTGGTGATTAGTTAATAAAAACTAATATAATACTCTTTTGAAATCCCTTCAATAGGAGGTGGAAAATAGTCTTTATCAAAAATAAATTTGAAATGGTACACAAAGTACTTGAAAGTTTGAAAATTTTGGGAACTACCCGAAATCATAAGGAAAAGGTTCATGAAAACAATTGGACTTAACATATAGTCCTAATAAGTTCAAAAATCATAAATACACATATATAAAATTTCCATCATTCGAAAACATTTGAAAATTGCTTCCTATATGCACATCTATATGCCTACGCACCTATGCCTGAAACTCTAGGACTCCAATAAAGCGGACCTAGCTTCTACCGCCCAACCTATGAATGAAAAACTATTGAGGTTCTACACTCAATCTAAGAGAAACTCTACAACGCAAGACTTCAACTAATACTACGCTTACTATCTCTCCTAAGGTTTAAGGTTTCCTAATTGGTTCCATAGGCTTAAAGATCGCACAACTAAGACTTATCCTCAAATCCTAGTTGAGACTTCCCTATTAATAACTAGACTTTGGTGCTACGACTTTTATAATGGATGTTAAGACTAAAACTTTAACATTCACAAACTACATTCCATGGAAGAGTTATTAATGGTTTGAAAATGGTTTGCACTTCCGGAATACAGTTTGTTCAATAAATACAACGAATTCCTTGGAGTTCTATATGAACTTGAAGGAAGAAGGGATAACATCCATTACTATGGTTTGGGTTCTAGGCTAGACTTTAACTCTAAGCTAGCTGCATTACCTTTAACTTACCTTGTTACCTTCACCTCACATTTTCCCCTTCCACATTAAGGTAGAAACAATGAAGTACCAACTTTCGTGAAAAAGGTTTGGTACTTGGTGATAAAAGAATTCTCAAGAATTTGCACTTACTTTAAAATAAGGAAAACACTTTATACTTTTGTAAATTCTTTACATTTAAAACTTAAACAAAATGATTGTTTAAGAAAAGACATGTCAAGCACTATAGTTCAAATTATTCATATAAGTTTTCAAAATCATTTTACATCAATTTGGAACTGATTCATAAGTTTTGAGGATTCCTTTGACCAATAAAATAAGAATCCCCTATATTCGTCAAACCCAAATAAAAGGAACGGATTCTCCGGTCAAAAGTTTAATGTCATTCACTTTTCTAAATTCTAGTGAATGCCTTTCCTTTTATTTTAGTTTGGAAGTTCAAATTGACTTATGTCGCCTTCATTGAATTCCTATCAATTGATAGTTGATGTAACTTAAAATTAAATTACACTATCATTCAATTAGTTAGGAATTCACATTGCAAGCAAAACTTTCTTTGAAAATCAGTGTTGCGACATTCAATCAATTATCAGAGTTTGAATCAATTCCATACTTT
The DNA here is from genome assembly GCA_037953625.1 of Crotalaria pallida. Lineage (NCBI taxonomy): Eukaryota > Viridiplantae > Streptophyta > Magnoliopsida > Fabales > Fabaceae > Crotalaria > Crotalaria pallida. The sequence goes on from CM075649.1 coordinate 87,427,958, forward strand.
GAAAATATTCAAACATTACTGTACTTGACATTCATTTCAAATCGTAGTATTAATACTTTTCGAAAATAAAGTCTTAGAAAATTTGTTGCAAAACACTTTCATGCTTTAGAAATCGGAGTACATTTATCACCAAAGTATAATGTGGAATTGTAGAAGGCAATTAGGTCTTACTAAGACGACACTTAGTAATTATAGTTAAAGGTGATTACACTGGATTAACACCTATTCACTTCCGCTGCGCACTCTGATAAAGAATGCTCGAAGTGTATAAACTAGACGACCTCTAATACCGATCCTATTCATAGACTTTAAAAAAAAATAATTCCAACAATTATTTGGTTGGGTTCAAGGACTCAATTAACGATGTCATTCACCAATGAATACAAAATGCGAGGGATCTGTCTCGATTCTATATTGCACTGGAGATAAAATCGTTTCCGTGCTACTTGAGTTCCAATCAAATAAGAGATGACTCATCTTCGATTCAAAGAAGGCTTTGAGATTTCCTCTTAAAGCGAGAATCTCAATTTCTTATCGTATTTGAAATAGACATAACCCATTAAAAACTAAGAGTTAGTACTTCCCGTTGGGGTAGCAGTTTCATGCTCTGTCCCGTTGGGAGTTTTTCTTTCCCTTGGTCTCTACTTTCTGTCCATTTCTAAATACAACAAAGTTATACTTTGAAAAATTTAGTTAGCCCACTTTAAATTGAAGATATACTTCTATGATTACTAAACTACGACTCGCCCTACTAAACTATACTCATTCCCACTAATGATGCATTCATGAACACTAAAGTGCACAACTTAATTGACTATCTACTAGTTACTCTCATGTGGAGTAACTCTTTGGGAGTAGGAAAATCCATACTCCGGGCCGAGGATTGCAACCATTGCTCTGATACCATATTGTCACATCCTACTTTTTAAACTTTAAGAAAATACTTTTAAATAACATTTATTTAAGAAAATATTCGGGGTTTACAAAAATTTTGGCAGAGTTCCCTTTTAAAAATCGGACTTTTCCCCGAATAGAATTAAACTTGTCAGTCCAGAACAGTTTTCAATCAAATAAAATATAACTTTCAGTTCAAAATATACAAAACTATGACATACTTTAAAACTTATCCAAAAGTAAAGGATATACATATAATTCTTCAAATATAAAAAAATGCTTAAACAAAATAAAATCATTAATTACAATTAAATTTACAAAAATCTATGTATTACAAAATAGGACCTATGAATGGTTGCTCCAACTTCGTGACCCTTGGGTCAATTAAACCAATATACTCTCTACTATGAGTATACCTTTCTCGGCCTTGACCTTTTGTGCCTGAATCCTTGGTGTACCTAATATGTCCACTGTAAGGGTGAGTACTTTGAAATCTAGATCAAAGAAAACGTTAAAAAACAGTAATAAATCATAAAGAGACATATTCATGCACAACAATAACAATTAACAAGTACAACATCATAACATTATTCTATATACTAATTATACGTATATAGGGTATAATACTTTAATATAATGCATCAATGCGCAATCACATGGTTATGCTCTGCTAACGTCACACTTAGATGATTTAATTCTCGAATCCGATATTAAACATTTCATTTCATTTTAGTAACTTTAACACTTAATCGGATTCAATGAATTAAAATACCTATACAATGCATTCACACTTTCCCTTTTCACTTTAACACTTTTCACTTTAACTTTTAACACTTTTACAATTTGGGTACATTGTGCTTCACATTCTCCCCGAAGGAGGGTTCCTCACACAATGTACCTTTAACACTTTTCCCTTTTTCCAATAACAATAACATTCTCACATACACCCTCCACTATGGGGAAAAATCGACCAGGAGTAAGCATTTCTCAACCGAAGTACTTCACCCCTATAGGATTCGTCATACCGCACTTCACCCCTCTAGGGTTCGTCCTGCTTGCTTGCACAGTGCTTCACCCCTCTAGGGTTCGTCACACAATTTGGATTGATTCGCCCATATTGGCTTTAGCAGAAATCACCCTCGACTGGCCAAAACGAGCCAAAGTAATAGAATTATTGTGGTTTGCATAGAACCAACCCCCAACACGGGAAGCAAATCTGTGTCCTTTGCAGGATCAAAGTCCTCCACAATAATTCCAATATATACTCTTGCCCTCATCAATCGTAAAACGACGCGTGTTTTTCCCCTACTCATAACGTCCTCCTTTACTCCATGCATGATCCAATAATCTAAGTATTTCTCAATTGAATTCAAAACCCTTTTTGTCCTTTAGAAAACATCATTTGTTTTGGTCCAAATTCAATTGAGAAAGACTTGGCCCTATTGATGCATAACTATATGAATGTCATTTACAATTTGTAATCATACACTTTACACTTGATAATAATAATCACAAAACAATATCAATTTCCTGACAATTAACATAAACATACACAATAACATATCAACAGAACCTAGGGTTTTCCAGCTACACTCTACCCTTCTACCCATTAACCTAATCAATCAATAAATACACCTAATTATAACTCTATTACTATAATTAAACCCATTCTCTAATGCTAAACCCAAAGTACACCCCTTACCTCTTGAAGAGAAGAGGAGAAGGATGGGAATTTGAGGGAGCACCAACACCGACTCTAATCCAAGCTTCCTAAGTGCTTCCTCTCTTGATTCCTATGGCTCATCAAGCTCCTTGAACCAATTTGAGACCCCAATTGATCAATTGCACAATTTGGGGGTTTAGGGTTAATTTGGGGGTTTTGCGAGAAAGAGGAAGAAATGGAGAATTGAAAGAGGGAAACACATGAGGGAGTGATAGGGAGATGATTTGGGGTGTTTAATTTGATTTTCTATGGTGGAAACTTGAAGAAATCAAAAGACCTAAGTGAGAGGAGAAGAGGGAGTTTGAGTGAGGAGAGAGGAAATTTTAAGAAAATGAATTCAATCAACGTGTTCTTTGGCTGATATAGCAATGGTTAATTGATTAGCCACTTTGGTTAATCGATTAACCCTTGACAATTACAAAGGATTAATCGATTAGTCTTAACCTTAATCCATTAGTGCCAGAATGTGTCCAAAAATTTAATCGATTAAGCCACTCACTAATCGAGTAGTGGCTGAATGTTGCATAAAATCTAATCGATTAATGCTTCTGTTAATTGATTAACTCATTGAAAATTGCCTTTCTTTCATACTTCTAAGAGTCATAACTTTTTCGTTAACCGTCGGATCTTGCTCAAATTTGAAAGCAAGCTTCCTAATACGTCCAACATCATATCCAACGGTGAAATTTGGGTTTAAAGCTATAGACCTTGTATTTCTAACTTTCTAAAGTCCTATGCTCTTAATCCTCAAATAACCTTTCTAAATCACAATCTTAACCTAACATATTCCTTTCTCTACACTCCAAACCTATTCTAACCTATTTCTATCTCATATAACCCCACTCTTAGCTAAATACTACACTCTAAACACTTAAGCTCATACTAATTCTAATACCAATTATCGTTTCTAAACGAAATCTGTAACACCCTATCTTAATTAATACTCTAATTACCCCGATTGATTTAGTGACTTAAAAATTTATTTTTAAAACCATTTTAGCTTATTAAAACCTCTGTCAAATCTGACAGAGTTTCCTTTGTTTTATGGACATTCCAAAAATATGAGTTCTGCCTTGAAAACCTGTTTTAACATAGTATATAATCAGTAGTATGCCAGCAGGGCAAAATATATTACATTACATTCAAATACATTATTTCCAAAATAATAATTAAGTTCTAAAACAGTCTAATCCCCAAAAGACAATACTTAATTTATATACATCAAAAGCCAAAGATTTAATTCTCGGATCAACATAATATCACACCCCTTATATTCACACTCCACGTTTTGGAGTGTGCCCCTGCTCGGCCAAGGCTAGTGCATGCTCCACTTCGGTACCTGTAGAAAAAATAGCAAGAAGGGCAACATTACACAGAACTTAGAAATATAGCTTCTACGAAAGCATAGTAACAAACCAAGGACCTATCCTATACCCTAATACTCAAAACATATACTAATTCGCTTTCCTTTTATACAATTCAACCTTTCCTTATCTTTTCAAGTACATACTTTCCCTATGCCTGTCTAGTCTTTCCCTTCCTTTCCGTTCTTTCGTGCACCTTTCGGTGGGACTTATGACCACTTATTCTCACGCCACAATGGCGGGTCCTAATTACATTTACACACACCATATTGGCGGGTCCTAATTATATTTACGCACACCATATTGGCGGGTCCTAATTATATTTACGCATACCATATTGGCGGGTCCTAATTATATTTACGCACACCATATTAGCGGGTCCATAACATACTTAGTCACACTCCCTACAGGAGGGTCTATAATTCACACTCCGTTATAGAGGGTCCTATTATAAACACGCTCCGTTATGGAGGGTCCATTTATATACACACGCTCCGTTATGGAGGGTCCATTTATATACACGCTCCGTTATGGAGGCTCCATTTATATATATTCGCGCTCCACTTAGGGAGGGTCTTATGTAATTATGCCTATTCTCACTTCCATTTGGAAGGGTCCTTCCTATTCGTTAATATAGTCACACTCCCTTTGGGAGGGTCATTCGTACACAAACCATCATTCATATCATAAACTCACCTTTTCACATTCCTATATCCACACATAAATAGGTGGGTCTTTCCCCCATTAGCAATATAATTTCCCATTGTCCAATTATTACACTCATTACTAATCCGTTTATTATCTAATTTCGTTTCAATCTCATTATTCAACTCAAATCGTTATCAACCACAAACACCCTTTTCACTTAGCACACCCATCTCTATATTTTCCATATTTATTGCCCATCATTCTCCTAAAATAAAACAAGTCTATCATTAGCACTTTCCTTTTCTTTATTTTCCTCTTAACTATCCCTATATTGTCATATTCCATTTCTATCATAAATTTCCATATCTATTCCTTATGATTAGTCAACTTAATTGTTCTCATTACTCCCTAATTTAGTATCTACTTAACCAATCATTCCTTTTCTATCCATCATCATCATATATATATATATACTTGATCTCATACATTACACTAATCTTTCTTTCTATTCTCTAATAATTATTTCTTTTATTTTCATTATCAACTACCCTAAGGTTTTGTGCTCTACTCATCCTCTACCCCTAGCCATCACTATAACCAAAGAGAATTTATTCCCTAAGCTAAGGTAATACAACCTTCTTACCTCAAATAAAGGTGGAGAGAGAGAGAGAGAATGTTGATTCCCAAGCCTTAGTGTAGAGAGAGAAAGCTTCATAGCCATGGAGGAGAGAGAAAATGAGCCATGAAGCAAAAGCAGTGAAATTAGTTAAAGATTATGGGGGAAATTCGTGTACATGAAAGAAAATGAGAAGGAAAGCTTGAATCTCACATACCTTGAACTTGGAATGGTGGAAATTAAGAGTGGGTATGAAACTCCAAGGAAGAGAAAGGAGAGAGAGAGAAATGGCGTGAGAGAGAGAATAATAGGAGAGATTGATGAAGGAGATGATGTTTGTATGTGATGGGGATTGATTTTTAAGGGTTTATCATGGATGTTTTTGATGATTTGAGGTGGGAGTTAGAGAGAGTAAGGGGAAGAATTCGTGCCCTAGAGAGAGAAACAAAGGGGAAATGAATGGGGAAGAAGACCCAACGCGTTTTATTTATTTTTTTTTGTTCTGTCACGTACTAGCTGGTTAGTGGAATGACTAACCAGTTAGTCACTGATTCTTTTTATTTTCTTTTATATCTTTGCACTTGAAAGTGCCATAACTTCTTCGTTACCCGTCGGATCTTGCTCAAATTTGAAAGCAAGCTTCTACATAATTCCCACTTCACATCCAACGGTGGAATCTAACTTTAGAGTTGTAGATCTTTTATTTCTAATTTCCCAATTCAGCGAATATAAAACACCGAAAACGCCGCTTTTAACCCTCGTTTGGTCTTCTTTAAACTTCCTATCCGATGCCAACGCTTCCTAACTCCTTTATGGCACTCAAAGAAATCCTAATCCTTCACCCTAAATATTCTTGAACATAATTATCATTCTCCTAATTCCCTCATTATTCTAATTATTCTAGGAATTAAAATTCGGGATGTTACAATTCTCCCCCACTTACTGGAATTTCGTCCCCGAAATTCCGTTCAATTCCTTAAATGGAGAACCATCCCGTTGGCAACACTTGTGAACATAGTCCTTACTGTTGGAATACAAGTGGTATAGTATGAACACGTAAGAACACCTAGAAGGGGGGGGGGTTGAATAGGTGTTAAAACAACCTTGAACAATTTTCGCAAAGTACAAACAAAACATGGTTAAAACAGAATTTCTTTAACCAAATGTCATTGACTAACCGGTTACTAAGCTTACTAACCGGTTAGTATCTGAACCAGTTTTGAATATAATTGCAATTCAATCAAGAACTCAGAGTAAAACGCAGAAATACTTCAACCCAAGAATTAAAACAATTAAACAGATGTTTTAAAATGATTTTCCTAAATTAATTTGTACAATTACTAACTAATTGATTCAATTAATTTGAAAATCCCTTTTCTAGGTTTTTATGCAAGAACAATGAATAATGCAGAAATTAAAGAGATTAGGGAAGAGATACTGCACAAGAGATTTATCCTGGTTCACTCTCACCCACTTGAGAGCTACATCCAGTCCCCTCTTCAACAAAGAGAGATTTCTTCACTAGAATTAAAGATCCTTGATTACAAGCTAAGCCTCTCAAGATTCCTCACTTGTTAGCTACAAGGAGATACCTCACTCTTGTTATGCAACCCTCCTTGATCTTCTAATTCTACCCTCTTGCTATGTGAATCTCTATCCACTTAGACTTCTTCAATTTCTTGATTATTCCTCAACCAAGAAACCTTCACTTTGCTTGATTACACCTTAATCAAGACTTCCTTTTGCTTGATTGTTCCTCAATCAAGACTTCCTTGATCTTCAATTTGTTGTAGACTATTTTGCCTTGAATGCAATGATTACAACACCATAGAATTACAGAAAATCAGAACCTAATGAATCTCAATCAAATAACAATGAACAAGTTGATTATAAGATTCTTGTGTTTGTAGAAAAGATGATAACAAGATGTAAAAGAAAGCTTTTGATCTTTTCAATCTAAGAGAGAGTGTGTGGCTTGTTTCTCTGGATATAAAACGTATTTGAATGATTCTGTATTTTCATTAAGATGTAAGAATGGTTTATATAGATACCCATAAAGAATGAAAACATAAAACTGAATTTTTAACAAACTTAACAGTCACTAACCGGTTACTGGGTATGACTAACCGGTTAGTCACTGTAACTTTTGTTTATTAATTTAGCAAAAAATATTTTCAAAACTTTAACTATTAAAACCAATTCTTTCTAACCTTAATTAAAATATTTAGCCACTTATTGATGCATCCTAAAATATAATGAAAAACATTTTGAAAAATATGCATCAATCATATTTTAATTAATTGGTTTTATGAAACTCAAAATTAATTTGATCAAAATTAATTAATTGAGATTCACTACCCAAAACTAACTCTACCCAACAACCTAAGGACTCAAAGCAAAATATAAAATAACTCTATGAAACTTTGATTCCTTGCTTGCTTGTCTAGAGATTAGTTGATTCTCTCTTCTTGTAAAATTGGCTTTCTTCTTCTCTTTTTCTTTTCTTTGAAACTTTTATAGCTCTTGAAATTTGTTGCTTTTGTTCTTTGGGAGACTTGCTTTCACTTGACTTCATCACAATGTTTAGTCTTGCTTTCACTTGATTTCATCACAATGTTTTCCTCATCAAAACATAGCTTCATACACATGGACTCTTCACTTACTTCCATCACCCCCGCATGGCTACACTTCATTTTGTGGTTATCCCGATAAGATAATTCGAAGTTTCGTAAATAAGCTCTCCCCCACTTAGCATAGGCATACCCCTTCGTATCTGTATGCTCGCAAGTTCTTGTACACTGTAAGGAGTACAACTACGGTTTAGCTTGGTTGGTTTTAATGTGGTCATCGTACGTAACCGTCAAGATCGGTTTCGTTAGTTTTAATTCGTGATGATCTACACAAAATCCTAGGAAGATTCCCAATAGGTTGGCCACCAAAGTCTAATTTGGTCGTTCATTGAAACTAAAAGTGATTCTTATGGAGTCTTCCCCAAAGGTTCTACATTCGGTTATTCTACTCTTGACCGACAAGGTAGCCTAAGGCTCTCATCCTTTAAGCTTTGATTTGGTTTTACTATCCAATTCTGTGCCAAGAGTTCGGGGGGAACACTCTGCAGCTAGCTTCTTTTCTTCTAATTGGATCTATCTCGTCGAGGGATTCCTATGAAGTTTCACCTTCATTCCAAAGGATCTATGTTTGATTACACTACTATTGGTTGGTAATATAGCCGGAGGCTCTTATCCTCAAGCTTCATTGTGAGGTCTAGTACCCGATTCGATGTAAGGAATTTTTGGGAAGAACACCACTCAGGTTAGTGTCTATCCCACTAATGATATGTGTCTTTATAGAAATCCTATTGCAGTTAATTTCACACTTTATTAAGAAAGTTGCCATGATATCGCCCGTTAATAGATGTAAAGATCGAGGCGACCAACCCCAACCTTACGTCCATTAACAGCACATCATCGGCAATTTTGCTGATAGCATCATCATTTAACAGATGTAGGATCAGAGTGGTCAGTTCTAACCTTACATTCTATTAAACGACGACATTATCAATGAGTTTGGTTACTTTCTACATGGCATTCAAAGACTTAGTACTTTATTCTTTCTGATTTCTTCCTAATAAATGGGGTTGCATCTATGTGTTTTTCGTAAATCATACAGAGGTTAGGGGTCATGGCTCTAAGCAGCACATGATTTTCTAAGTTTTCACTAAAAGGTTCCTGATCATCAAAGATCTTCACCTAAGACTCTTAGGGCATTTCTAATTTGGAGCAATTCCATTTCCGTTCAAGTAATTAAGGGAAACATATAAGCGTGTGACTCAATAATTAAGCGTCATCTCACAGAGAGTATTAGGGACACAACTTTTACCTCAGTTTGGCTTTCCTGCATCCTCCATTTCCCTCCCTTCCGGAATGAGTAATTTTCCTCTCTGGATAGATCGTCCTGCACCTACTGGATGGACTCTAGTTGCATTCACCTCTTTCTTCATAGCATTCTTGGGACAATTAGCAGCATAGTGCCCGGGTTGTCCGCACACAAAACAACTAAAACTTCTTCTAGTTTGGTTCCGAAACCAGCACTCTCCACCATGCTGCTTTCCACAATGTGAGCATAATGGAGGAGCATCCACAGCAGTCTCACTCTTGCCCATAATTCTTGGGACTGCTGCTCTGTTGTGGGGAACAACATAAGGGCTTGATCTTTGAGTTGGCCCATCATTTCTGATTGGACCTCCTGCCTTCTGCCCACTCTTAACTTTCTCTTCCGCTAATTTTTGAGCTGCCTTGTCCCGCTCTTCTGCCATTTCCTGCTTGAGTGCATTCTCATAAGCACTTTCCATGTTCACCAATTGGGAAAGATTGGCGATGCCCTGATAGGTGAAAGCAGTCCTAATCTTGGCATGCAGACCAGACTCGAATTTGATACACTTGGTGCGCTCGCCTGCGTCCCTGTAGCTGCCTGAGTATCGGATGAGATCTTCAAATCGTGTCGCATATTCGCCAACACTCATGTTCCCCTGCTCCAACTTGAGGAAGGCCATTTCTTTCTCCCTTCGGACATCCTCTGTAAAATATTTCTCAAGGAAACGGATTTTGAAGAGATCCCAAGAAATAACTTCATTCGCTGCCTCCAAACTTCTTCTTTGTTGCTCCCACCAATGCTCCGCATCACCGGACAGAACATATTCCACCAACCTAACATAGTGATCGGCTGGTGGTTGCAGCGAGCGGAGAATCTTTTCCATCTCCTGGAGCCACTTCTGTGCACCGTCTGGATTGTACCCGCCTTCGAATCTTGGTGGGTCATTCTTTCTAAATCTCGCCATCCAGTCGATTTCAACCGGAGCTAGTGGTGGAGGTTGTAGAGCTGCTGCAGCTGCTGCGACTGCCGCTATGTTCTGGGCTTAATTCTCAACCTGGTTCTGCTGCAACTGAACCAGAGTTTCGAGGATTGCAGCAATTCGATCATTGTCAGCCCGTCTCCTAGCCATACTGTTTAGTCATGGAGGAAACAGCCCGTTAAAGACCGAATACTTAATCAATAATGTAATTATCCTATTCCCAGACTTAGATTCTTACTAAACGAATTAGTTACTCGCTTGGTGAGTAACCATTGGAGATGTGAGTCCACACTCCAAAGGCCGAGGGAAACTGCTCTGATACCAAAATGTAACACCCTATCTTAATTAATACTCTAATTACCCCGATTGATTTAGTGACTTAAAAATTTCTTTTTAAAACCATTTTAGCTTATAAAAACCTCTGTCAAATCGGACAGAGTTTCCTTTGTTTTATGGACATTCCAAAAATATGAGTTCTGCCTTGAAAACCTGTTTTAACATAGTATATAATCAGTAGTATGCCAGCAGGGCAAAATATATTACATTACATTAAAATAAATCATTTCCAAAATAATAATTAAGTTCTAAAACAGTCTAATCCCCAAAAGACAATACTTAATTTATATACATCAAAAGCCAAAGATTTAATTCTCGGATCAACATAATATCACACCCCTTATATTCACACTCCACGTTTTGGAGTGTGCCCCTGCTCGGCCACGGCTAGTGCATGCTCCACTTCGGTACCTGTAGAAAAAATGGCAAGAAGGGCAGCATTACACAGAACTTAGAAATATAGCTTCTACGAAAGCATAGTAACAAACCAAGGACCTATCCTATACCCTAATACCCAAAACATATACTAATTTGCTTTCCTTTTATACAATTCAGCCTTTCCTTATCTTTTCAATTACATACTTTCCCTACGCCTGTCTAGTCTTTCCCTTCCTTTCCGTTCTTTCGTGCACCTTTCAGTGAGACTTATTACCACTTATTCTCACGCCACAATGGCGGGTCCTAATTACATTTACACACACCATATTGGCGGGTCCTAATTATATTACGCACACCATATTGGCGGGTCCTAATTATATTTACGCACACCATATTGGCGAGTCCATAACATACTTAGTCACACTCCCTACGGGAGGGTCGCACACCATATTGGCGAGTCCATAACATACTTATTCACACTCCCTACGGGAGGGTCTATAATTCACACTCCGTTGTGGAGGGTCCTATTATATACACGCTCCGTTATGGAGGGTCCATTTATATACACGCTCCGTTATGGAGGGTCCATTTATATACACGCTCCGTTATGGAGGCTCCATTTATATATATTCGCGCTCCACTTAGGGAGGGTCTTATGTAATTATGCCTATTCTCACTTCCATTTGGAAGGGTCCTTCCTATTCGTTAATATAGTCACACTCCCTTTGGGAGGGTCATTCGTACACAAACCATCATTCATATCATAAACTCACCTTTTCACATTCCTATATCCACACCTAAATAGGTGGGTCTTTTCCCCATTAGCAATATAATTTCCCATTGTCCAATTATTACACTCATTACTAATCCGTTTATTATCTAATTTCCTTTTAATCTCATTATTCAACTCAAATCGTTATCAACAACAAACACCCTTTTCACTTAGCACACCCATCTCTATATTTTCCATATTTATTGCCCATCATTCTCCTAAATTAAAACAAGTCTATCATTAGCACTTTACTTTTCTTTATTTGCCTCTTAACTATCCCTATATTGTCATATTCCATTTCTATCATAAATTTCCATATCTATTCCTTATGATTAGTCAACTTAATTGTTCTCATTACTCCCTAATTTAGTATCTACTTAACCGATCATTCCTTTTCTATCCATCATCATATATATATATATATACTTGATCTCATACATTACACTAATCTTTCTTTATATTCTCTTATAATTATTTCATTTATTTTCATTATCAACTACCCTAAGGTTTTGTGCTCTACTCATCCTCTACCCCTAGCCATCACTATAACCAAAGAGAATCTATTCCCTAAGCTAAGGTAATACAACCTTCTTACCTCAAATAAAGGTGGAGAGAGAGAATGTTGATTCCCAAGCCTTAGTGTAGAGAGAGAAAGCTTCATAGCCATGGAGGAGAGAGAAAATGAGCCATGATGCAAAAGCAGTGAAATTAGTTAAAGATTATGGGGGAAATTCGTGTACATGAAAGAAAATGAGAAGGAAAGCTTGAATCTCACATACCTTGAACTTGGAATGGTGGAAATTAAGAGTGGGTATGAAACTCCAAGGAAGAGAGAGGAGAGAGAGAAATGGCGTGAGAGAGAATAATAGGAGAGATTGATGAAGGAGATGATGTTTGTATGTGATGGAGATTGATTTTTAAGGGTTTATCATGGATGTATTTGATGATTTGAGGTGGGATTTAGAGAGAGAAAGGGGAAGAATTCGTGCCCTAGAGAGAGAAACAAAGGGGAAATGAATGGGGAAGAAGACCCAACGCGTTTTATTTATTTTTTTCTGTTCTGTCACGTACTAACCGGTTAGTCACTGATTCTTTTTATTTTCTTTTATTTCTTTGCACTTCAAAGTGCCATAACTTCTTCGTTACCCGTCGGATCTTGCTCAAATTTGAAAGCAAGCTTCTAAATAATTCCCACTTCACATCCAACAGTGGAATCTAAGTTTAGAGTTGTAGATCTTTTATTTCTAATTTCCCAATTTAGCGAATTTAAAACACCGAAAACGCCGCTTTAAACCCTCGTTTGGTCTTCTTTAAACTTCCTATCCAATGCCAACGCTTCCTAACTACTTTATGTCACTCAAAGAATTCCTAATCTTCACCCTAAATATTCTTGAACATAATTCTCATTCTCCTAATTCCCTCATTATTCTAATTATTCTGGGAATTAAAATTCGGGATGTTAAAATTCTGGGAATTAAAGATAATCAAAACACAAAACATTTATCATTTAAGAAAAGTCAATGTCACAAAAATTAAAATTCAAACATAATTTAAAGGGAAAATCAAATACATAAAGAACGCATCAAAGTATTATGGTATATAAAGATTTTCATTTTAAAATCAAACATAAATCAAGTAAAAGAAACATCATTTGAATTTTTATCAAAGAATGCGTTCCTTAAAAGGAAAACAGAGCATCAACTCAACACAATTAAATAAAAGCAATCCATACACACCAAAAGGAGTTTTGCATTGAAGAGAAGAAAAAGGTTTGAAAAGTTTGCAAATGGTAAGACTCCCTTAGGATTACAGGGAATTATAATTGGCGTATGGATGAAAATAAGGTTTGAGAAGAAACAGTTAAGTGCATCGGGTTTCCTAAAATAAATGTAAACTTTCATTGAGAAACTTATATAGTTGAATACTATATATATGTATCCATAGTAAAATTGGAAATATGTTTAAGGCATGTGATAGAAAACACATTTAAATTTCTGTAGGAATTTGTTCATATATAAAAGAAAGGAATTGGAATGTCCAAACATTCCGAGTGTCGAATATAAAAAGAATACCTTATGAAAGTTAAGTTTGGAAAGCAACTTAGATTCAGATAGGGTTAAAACATAAAGGTGATTATGAAAAATAGACACAGGGGTTGGTAAAATAGATTGAAGATATTACATAACTATATATATATATATACTTCAATCGGATGTATATATAAAAATAAGTTGTCGTTTCCATTACAAGTTTGTCACTTGTAAGGTTTTCTCTAGAAAAGGTTACTTTGAAAAATATAGATACACAAAGGAAAGATGAGAATTCTAAATTACCTATGTGAAGAAACACAAGGCAATTTAACTTTGAAAATTTGATTTGGTGATTAGTTAATAAAAACTAATATAATACTCTTTTGAAATCCCTTCTTTAGGAGGTGGAAAATAGTCTTTATCAAAAATAAATTTGAAATGGTACACAAAGTACTTGAAAGTTTGAAAATTTTGGGAACTACCCGAAATCATAAGAAAAAGGTTCATGAAAACAATTGGACTTAACATATAGTCCTAATTGTCGTGTTCCAATATTGATGAAACACCACGATGTGTATGATGGGTTGTTGTAGCTGGCGAGGGTGACCCTGGTCCTACGTATCCCTAGTGAAAAGGGAATCAAGCCACACGTAGTTCTTGAGAGTAGGGATGAGAGAACATACCTTAGCCCCTATAGCATGGTGGTTCTTGTAGGGGATTACCTGATACGTGTGTTCTGTGGCTTTCTGGTGAGGCCCGTGAAGAGAAGTGTTTGATTTGGATCAGTGAAGGTCCTGATAAGGTTGCCTTCGTAAATCTCGTTTATGATGAATTCTTATCCTTATCATGTTATCAAACCAAGTAACGTGGGAATATTGGAGGAGTTGTTAAGCTAATTGAGACTGTTAGTGATAGCGATAGCGATAAGGATGAAGATCCTGTGCTTGAGCATAATCTCGTAAGCTTGTGACGTCCCCTAAGTGCCCATTGGCTCGGTAGAATGTGCCGACCGCATGCTGGTCTGTATGCCTTGTTCCAGCGTTCAGCTGGTCGAATCAAGATGATGACGGTCGGATATACTCTCGGTCTACTACATAATCCCCCCAAGCTCGGTAAGGTAATTTGAGCCTTGCCGAGTTGAAAGGTGAGCCGAGCATGCACTTGGGAAAAGACCAGTTTATGGTCGGTGCTCATAAACTTAGTGCTAACTAGTCGACATAAGATTGAACCGATCGGACTGGAGTCAGGTCCGATACATAAGCCCCCTAGCTCGGTAAGGCGATTTGAGCCTGTGCCGAGTTAATGGGTTAGCTGAGCAGTTAACTGACCGATGATAGGAGGAAAACTAGGGCGATGGGACTGTAGCTAGTCAGATAAGGCTGTTGGTAGCCTGTTCATAGCTGTAATCCAGTGGCCCGTAAAATGTCGAAGAGTTCGGCGTACGGTCGGTTAAGATGGGGGTAGGTCAGACCGGATTCCGGTCCACGACATAAGCCCCCCAGCTCGGGAAGAGTCATAGAGACTCTGTGCCGAGTTGAGAGCCCTTTTGGGTCGATCAGACGTTCTTTTCTGAGGCTTTGGTGGTGACGTAAATACAGTTTGCAGCTGAGGTCTTTTACTCGGAAGAGTATCGCGATTTGGAGATTCTTACACCTCTCTCATCGAGGTATGTTAAAATTAATATCATGAATTGGATCGTAACGTCTACGGGGGATGCTGTCGGAATGACTGCCTTGCCCGAGGTGCATTCCTCGATCATGCGACATATTTGGCCGATGGCCAAGTTATCGAGGTAGCAATCCCCGTTTTCACTTGTAGCCACGCCGATCTGGTCGGCCAACCGAGATCGTAGGCAAGCGCGTCGGGACGTGATCCGAAATGAGTGGATGTATTAAAGTAATACCTTGATGAGAGAGGCTTATACCAAATCTGACAGCGATGGGTGGGAAACGTTGTTACCTCCCTTATACGATAGGATATGATCTTGATCATCATATGGTGCCAGTATGTAGGTCAGCCTACATCGGCTATGCGCATACTATATCACATACCAGTCCCCCACTCGGTAGAGCCTGAAAAAGGCTTGTGCCGGGTCATAAAATCTATGAAGCTCTCGGGGCCACAGCAAGTGAAGAAAGGTTGGAGTATTCAGATCAACATTGTGCCCGCCTCCTTCACCTGAAAGAGGCCGTGATCGGGAAAGGTCGTTGAGGCTTGTGTCGATTGTATGATAATTGTGAGACACTAACTGTTGATGTTCGAGGCTTCCTCGAACTCGATCTAGGTCCGAAAGAATTCCTAAAGATATTGGTCGGCAGCAATGATTGTCAACACATGGCGAGCATGGAAGCTTTTTAGTTATAGTTCTTCCCAGATGACTTTAAGTATTTAGAGTACGTTGCTACTCCCGAGCAGCGGACGATGTGGCAGAGTGTGGCTACTCGAGAGGGAGTCCTCAGACCCCAGTTGGCTGAGATGTGCTCAATGTTGGAGAACAATGTTGTCGAGCTAGAGAAATAAGCCGATGTTGAAGCCGAGAAATTAAGCCGAGAGGGCGAAAAGTGAGATCATCTTCAACAAAGCCAAGAAAACAGTTTGAGAAAAAACCTTGTGGATAGAAAACAAGTAGCGCTGATTCTCTCGTCAATGCTGTTAATCAACTATAACTGCTGAACCCCTCGGAAATCGGAATAGTTGGGGCAGATCCATGTTATGAGGTCGTCGAAGGCAAGGTGATAGATTATTCAAATAATGAATCTGAAGTAGACCTCTACTCCCTTGCATAACAAATTCGAACCCGATAAATCCTGAGGAGGCTTGTGTCGAGTTCAGAAGTCCTGTGATACATAACAAAGTGTTTGGTCGATGCCTTATGAATCCGAGAGGAGATGGACGAAACCAGTCAAGCTCGTACGGATGCTGACTAATGAAACCGAGGGGAGATGACCGATGTGTGGTTCCTCGCCATCGCGAAAATAATTTTGGGAAGGAGGAAAGAAACAAAGTGTTTGTTGTGCTTGCAGAACATGTTGTCTGTTGGGAGAATCTCGAAGTGGCTTGCTTTTGGAGTTCTTTGAGCAGCTTGTGTGATCATACTTGTACCTTCTTTTTCTTTCATGGTGCTCAGAAACGATCCTATGAGCAATTCGACCTAAAGATCGAGGCCACCATAAACCATGGTGGTCCGTGCTTGGCCAACGAGAGGAGTTGAATGCCAAACTAATTTTGTGATGGCATAGGAAGAAGGGTCAACATGATGTTTCATTTGCTAGGAAGGATGTCGATCGAGCAATAATGTATTGAGAGTCATTGGGAAGGACGAGCAACCAAATGTGACGATTTGCATGCGCTGGCCCGATTAGATCGGATTCAATCTTGTTTAGGGAATTTCTGGATTCAGATCTGTGTGGAAGAAAACTATGACGAGTTTGAACGTTTGTGAGTTGTGAGAGAGGGTCTTCATTGTGTGGTTCCTTGGATCTGATGGATCCAAATTAGAAGGCGAAGCGAGGTCGGCCTGTGACCCTGATGTCGTGGCAGAAGGTGCGAGGATACTAGAGGCTTCAGTTGTGTTACTTGAAAAAGGAATCCGAGTGATGACTTTGAGGCCATGACCAGTAATAAATGGAAATAGTCACAGTAAGCATGTTCAACAGAGGAGATAGTGATGTCACCGTGAGATTTTGCCGAAATCATGTTTAAGATGATGTAATATTAGACGCCCAGAGTGACGTGCTGTATGATTAGACGCCAAGAATGACTTAGTTTGTATGACACCGATTAATTTGAGGATATCGTTAGCGATTGGAAGCTGAAAAAGAGGTCACAACCAGTCGGTTACTTCCCGGTGATTTGCTCGACCTTCGTAGTTGTGTTTATGGATGATGATGAGATCATGGTGTGATGACAACATGGACTCCTAGGACATGCTCGATAGTGTTGAGAATCATTTCGACAGTGGAAGCGTTGTTCGATAACTGCTTTGTGAGAATGATGGCAGGATTCTTTCGATCCTTCGTCCGAAACTCCGAGAGTGCCATTATCCCAAGTGTCCTCAAGCTGTATGGGAATATAGGAGTGGAGGTTGGACTGTTGGGACCGTAACTGGTTTAAATAGGGATGAGGATCCTATGCTCAGCCGTGATCCCGTAAGTCTCAATCCACTCGTGTCCCTAGCTCGGTAAGACATGGTTCCGACCAAATTCGTGGTTGGTGCTCACTGGTTCAATTCTGAACTGGTTGGCCTGAAGCAATATCGATCGGATTGAAGTCTGGTTCACTACATTTAAACCCAGACAGAGAATGTTGGGAGCACATCACCAGATTGTCGAGATTTCTCGGTCTTCCTCAATAAGAACATCCCTCGTTAAGGATTTAACGACTACCGGTTCCCCTTTTCGGTCCTCGTCCGTTTTTGGAGAGGAGCCACGAGAGACAAAATGTTATCTCCATAGCCCGGTGTTCAACCACAGGCGTAGGAGGCTAGTTGGAAACCGGTGGAAGAGTGGCGACAATCGTCTAACGACATTGAAGGGAGAAGGCTCTTCTCTGGTTCCTGATGCTTCGAATTTATGGTTATGAAAAAAGAGGGGTTGCCTGATGAGGGCCCGCCGCACTTGTCACATGCATCCACAATTGTGAATCGAACATGAGCCCTTTTTGTTCAGGACACGAGCTCGAAGATTAATCGTGAAGCTTTGGTGAAGTTTTGGCACGTGGGTCCTTGCCACCTCATCCTCGCCATCGTCAGCTGGATTCCGAACATGTCAAAGTGTTCCCAGTACTTGGAAAATCGTTTCCGGATTGACGAGGATCTGAAAATGAGTTGTTTAGAGAAATGGGTCATCCCACTTGTACCTCGCATGTGTATACGATATTAATAATTAGCAATCGTCGTTAGATTGATAGTTTATGGTGATTAAATAGCAATAATGACGATTATTGGTTGAGTTGATATATAATACACTAGTACAAAAAACACATTTTAGACCAGTTGATTCAGACCGGTTCCGTGCGGAACCAGTCTCTTAATGAACATTTGTTAAAACTAGACTGGTTACTTTGTATAACCAGTCTGAAAATATATTAAATAAGACTGGTTCCACAAGCAACCAGTCTCTTTTTTGGTCTTTTGTTAAAATCAGACTGGTTCCGTGCGAAACCAGTCTCATAGAGTAGTACAAAATCAGAGTGGTTCCGTGCTGAACCGGTCTGGAATTGATTTTCACTAGTACAAAATCAGAGTGGTTCCGTTCTGAACCAGTCTGGAATTGGCATTAGTTCAAATCAGACCAGTTCATTTAGACAACCAGTCTAAAAATAACCCTAAAAAAACCCACGCACGCACGCACCCTCCCTCTTCTTCTTCTCTCTTGTGTACCCCGCCGCCACCCACCATCAACAATAAACCACCATTACAGTTGCCCACCCCTTCCGTTTTCTCTCTTGGTCCCTCTTCTCCTTTCCCTCTCACTCGACCCAGCCCCCTTAATCTAGCGGTGCACAGGGACCCCGTTGCCGCCACCAAACCCAATCACCATAGCCGCAGTTCTCACTTGCGTGCCGTCACATGATTGAAGCTGGCGATTTTGTTCTATGCTGGCTGTCGTGAACCGCCACTTGTGGTGCTGCTGGTTGAAATCGGGTTGGACCAGTTCTAGCTTAACTAGGTCCAAACCGAACCGCCGCCTTTGGGGATTCTTCTATCATTGCTGTACTGCTTCGGTTGGGGCAACAAACAAGCCCCTGGATTGAATTGCAACGATGAAGATGACGAAGTGAGTCGAATCGGTTGGACCAGTTTTGCCTTGAACAATTGTCAATGATGAATTAGATTTAGGATCATATTTACCTGTTAAGACTTTATTATCATTTATGCAATAATTTTGATTATATACTTAGCTTGCTCATAAAATTCTCATGGTCTCAACACTGAAATGAAAGAAAACCAAAAATAGAAATCTATACTCGTTTTTGTCTTGATGTCCAGATTTGCAGGGAAATGTTATTTCTATATTCATGATAGAAAGTCAAGTCTTCTTCCATTGATTTGCAGGGAAAGGTTTGGGTCCTTTTTGTGCTGCTCTTGGGGTTACTATACTTTTGGTATTATATTGAGCTCATTTGTATTTGCATGATAGTCGCATAGGGAGTGAAAGGGTCGATGGGGTATATGCATTTTGGTTAAGTTTAATTCTATTGTGGCTCTTGATTTGCTATTAGATGTTGCATCTGCTTCATTCTTATTTCTTATTTTTCAGCCTTTTTTACTGTTGTTGTTTCTGTAACTGATATAAGGGGGCAGGGAAACTTGTTGCAAATGTTATATTGTATGAAGTTATGTTTAGGAAATAAGGAACTTGTGCTAGGTTTGGAAATTGTCGGCATACAAGATTAAATTCTTTTACTGCTAGATAAAACTATTTTATTAGTGGTTATGTTCTGTCTAGGAAAGAATGCGTTCTAAAATTTTCATTAACTGTTTTTGGTTTTCCTTTGTTAACTCACAAGATTGGAAGGCAAGACTAAAGGCACCTACTTATATCGCTTCCATAAGGTTGTAAATAACTTGTCGTTGGTGCTTAAAGTTGCAAAATTATTCCCTTGACTGTGTTCAGTCTCTTCAAGGACAAGTTGAGGTTAGTTTTAGATCCACTTCATTCATTGCCTTTCTCATAAGACATATTGTAACAAGGGTTTTTGGTAGCTTGTTTTCTAATTGCTAATTTCATATTATAACCAGGATTTTCTAGTCTCTTCACTTTAACTTAAGAGATGAACTCTTTTAGTTTGGAAAGCCCCGACTTCTGTTGCATTTAATACATTTCATATCATTTTTGGTGAGTAGAATTGGTTTTCCATTTACTATAATAATTGATACACTTCTTTTAATTGCTTTTCCTCTTTTGTTATATTGCAGAATGCATTTGAAATGTCAACATTCTTATGATCCCTGGTAAGAATCTAGCACTGTTTTCATATTGCAGCAGCTAATTCACACCATTCCTTGCTTCCATACCTCAAGGATTCAGAATATGAAAATATATAATGATCTTTGAATAAATTTCATATCATAATATAATTGCCTTATGAAAATATATAATGGACTAACCACGATATCTTTTAGTTTTGGTTGGAGTTAAGGACTTGGCCAATGATTTTCTTGTTACTGGTTTTACTTTAGTTGTAGCTGATGTTATTTTCCTTCTTCTTTTGCTTCTTTGAACCAGATATTTGGCGACATAATATTTAATTAATGTTCTTATTTTTGGTTTCAGTGGGAAATTAAAGAGGCTTCTTGTTTTATGAAGAACCAAACGTTAATTGTTGCTTGTCATTCGGGTATACATTAGTTGTTGTCAATGTCCTTTCCTTTTTTTCCTCGCTTGTTGGTTTTTATGTTTATTATTATTGAGAATGTTGTAAATGTCTGTAGGATAATTTTAGTCAATTATATTTCAATAATTTCATTTATATTTTTATGTATTATAGCGAGGTCCTCTTTTATTTCTCTGATTTGATTATCCTTAAATTTGAGACTCTTCTAAATGACTTTATAACATTCCTTGTATACCTTATACCTTAAATTGTTTTTCCGATCAGGAAATTGTTCTTATGGTTTGGATCTTGCAAAGCAGTTAGTGTTTATGCTTCAGAATGTTCTATGGAGTTGTGGGACTATCAGAATATCTTTCTCCAGAAGAACTCCCGAGAAGGTATAAAAGATTATATTACACAATTATTAGTAACCCTTTACCTTTTCATTCCATATGTTGGTTATGTATTAGTTTTGGGCTTTTGGCTTTTACCGTGAGCAAGCTGGTGGTTTGTCTTTTTAAATCTTGAAAGCTAATGTGACATGAATAAATGATGTAGTCATGTAGCCCATAGGAATGGAGGCCCCGGTTTAGCTACTAATTACTGGGAAAGCAGGTTTCTATTTTGCATTAATGCATTGCATAATAATAAAATATGTGGATGGACGTATTTGGTATTTGTGGAGAACTTCGCCGAATTGTAAAACATGATTTTTCATGATGTAAATTATTTGATGCTTGGAGTATTGTCATACTTGATGATTGCCTGTATATCTGGGATCCATTAATTTATTGTTTAAGTTATGCCATGATTTTGTCTTTGATTGCAGCTGACAAGGAGTCGGAAGTTTTGTATCGAAGGCAAAAAAGTACGGTTGGCATCCAAGAGAAACTAGCTGAATATTTGGTTTCTAAGTTCATTATTATGTTGCAGGAATGTTCTTCTGGGCTTTCTCATTTTGTGTATCTTATGTTAGTTTCACAGGGCATAGGAATGTATACATGGCCTTGATCAAACTTGTAGTAGATATACATACATATATATAACGTGGTTTTTATAATATAATTTTAGCATTTAGTTATTATTTATTAGTTTTATTATATTCATGTGTTTTTTTAATTGTGACTAGTTAAAAACAATAAACGAGACTGGTTAAAAATTTAATTGAGACCTGCTGAAAACATTTAACGAGACTGGTTTAGATTTTAATGGAGACTGGTTCAAAACACTCAATGAGACCGGTTCAAAATTTAAATGAGACCGGTTCAAAACACTCAATAAGACTGGTTAAAAATTTAATTGAGACCGGTTCAAATCACTCAATGAGACTGATTCAAAATTTAATTGAGACCGGTTCAAATCACTCAATGAGACTGGTTCAAAATACTCAATGAGACTGGTTATTTTTTAATTTTCAGACCAGTTCAAATCACTCAATCAGACTGGTTATTTTTTAATTTTCAGACCGGTTCAAATCACTTAATCAGACTGGTTCGTAGTTTAATTAAGACCGGTTCAAAATGCTCAATGAGACTGGTTCATATTTTAATAGAGACTGGTTATTTTTTAATTTTCAGACTGGTACGGAACCAGTCTCTTTAGTTGGGAACCAGACCGGTTCGGAACCAGTCTCATTTAAAGACATAGCAATAAGACCGCCACTTTTGAGACTGGTTCGGAACCAGTCTCAAATGGGGTGCAGAACCGGTCTCATTTGACCAATCTGTAGTAGTGATATCAGTATACAAGTTGTATGATTTAACAATATCACACGTAATAAACACAATAATGAGAATTATTGGGGATTTAAATACTCGTAAGTCACACAAGATTGTCAATAAAAGGATGTACGAAAATATACCATGCGTAGTAATAAGTAACATGAAAGAAAAATATGTCAGAGCAATTAAAGGTGTTGAACCAGATAAAAGCATTAATTTATGAATAATGACAATGTTCAATTAATGGGAACTACTTAGTGTTACTTAAAAGTTATGCACATCAAATATCATTATTCCATAATGACAGGACAGATAGACATTTAAGGATGTTCAACAGTAAGGAAGTTTGCGTCACATATCAACATGTATGAAAAATCATGAGTATAGAATAAATGATATATAATGGAATTAAAGGAATACATAAAAAGCATTAGGAGCATATATCATTGCATCAAGTAAATTAATATTAGCATGTGTGCGAAGTAATCACTTAAAATGCTAAGTAAACAGGAAAGTAATATAGGAACGAGAATTTCTTTCCTGATTCAGTGTGGTGAGGAATGTCGGGTTGAAGACTGTTAGATTGAAGTCTCCTGTCAATCCTTTCCAAGCGGGTTTTGTTGAGCGGTTGACCCAGAATGAAAGACTCTAGTAGGGAACATGGTGCAAGGTTTACGCAATCGTTTTATAAATCCGAGGAGAGAAGTGTAATGCGTGGTTCCCGATGTTCTGAATGTATGAGATACCAAAAGGGGATGCTGTCGAGGGTCCGCGCACAATTGGCACATGTATCCGACGCGGGGAACCGAGCACGAGGTTTTCTATACTCGGAGACGAGATCAAAGAAGGAAATTTGGCGGGGGGATCCTCGTCGTTATCACCATGTTCCGAATAGAGTGACATGATTGTATTCACGGAGCTCGGAAAATAATATGCCCATTGATGAAAATCTTGAAATGGGTGGTCCAGTAGCTTGGACCATGTACCTCGCATATGTGTACATAAAAAATAATTTTAGCAGTTGTCGTTCAAATTGACAATTTATAATAAGGTTATTGCAATAATGAAAATTAGTGGCAGGTGAATATAAAATATCATAATAGAAGTTAGTGTGATTTAAAAATATCGCACGTAATAAATAGGATAATGAAAATTATTGGAGAGTAAATGCTCGTAAATCCTGCACGATTGTCTACGAAAAGAAGCATGATATATCACGCGTTATAGAAATAATTATGATTATGTAAATAATCGTAAATAACATTTGATGACATTTATTGTGAAGAATATCATATCATTTATCAAGTGAATGAACGTAATTAAGTTGAGCAAATACATGTAGTGAAATAGTAGAGTCATAATATGAATAACGATATAGCAACATAAATGAAGAAAACAAAAAGACTACTTCCCTGGATTTGAGAAAGGCGTGAGTCTTATTTTGCTGATGGGGTGGCTCTTCACCCGATGCTTGAGGATTGAGGTGCTGATACTCTTTTTTTTCTGGTTTAGTTGGATTATATAGGAAAAAATTCCAAATGCTTAATCAAGGAACCTCTGTGTCGTAGTGGTGGCTTTGTTCCTTATGCGTCCAGAGGGTTCGGTGCTCAAATCCAAGTGGGAGCAAAATCCCATTACTTTTTTTCCTTTTTTTTTAATTTGAAATTGGGCCTGAACGGCCCGTTAGGGTTGAACCCTACTGCATGAGCAACGTTGTTGCAAGTTCACGCCGTCATCGACGTGCACCGGTGGTCCGCAAGTATGGCGCACTGCTCTCCACCGGGAATGACGGCGGCGAAAGATCCAGACATGACGATGAGCACGGCGAAAGGCACAGAGGGGCTTTGCAATGGTGAGATCGTCGGTGACCGTCACTGCTTCTTCTTCCTGGCGAGACCATCGCGGTGGCGGCGGCGGATTGAAGGCAATGGTGGCCTCGTTGTTTCCGCTGGAGGCAGAGGCGTTGCCAAGTGATCTCGACGATGACGAAGGTCGTAAAGCGGAGCAAGTCATGGTGGCTATGGTCTGTTGGCACAGCGGTGAATCACGAACCATGGAATCGTGAACCAACTAGGAATAAGATTAAGCAATAAGTCTCCTCAGATCCGCGAACCGTGGAACTCGCACCGGAGAAACGCAGCCACGGAGTCGCCGAGAGGTTGCGAGTGGTGCTACAAGGATCAGAGGAGTAACGGGCGGCGGCGGAGGAGTAACGCTGCCCAATGATGATCTTCTCTCTCTGAACTTGGTGGTGGAGATAACATGAAGTGCGTGGCGGTGCGTGGCTGTTGCTTCTCCTTCATCCTCCCTGGCTCGCGATCCCCTTCTCTGGTTTGTGACTGGCCCGTCATTGCGAAGGCGACGGTGGATATGAGAGGGAGAACGCAAGGTGGTTGGTGACGGCGGGGGTTCGTTGCTGCTCCTCCTTTCCTTGGTGCTACCGATCCCGACGGCGGTGGCGAGGTGGTAACCGTGACGGGGGTACTTCGCGCAAGCATAACGGCGAAAGAGGCTTCTTTTTTTTTTAAATGGTGGATGGGAATCGAAGTTTATCGATTCCCACAGACGGCGCCAATGTCGTGTTCCAATATTGATGAAACACCACGATGTGTATGATGGGTTGTTGTAGCTGGCGAGGGTGACCCCGGTCCTACGTATCCCCAGTGAAAAGGGAATCAAGCCACATGTAGTTCTTGAGAGTAGGGATGAGAGAACATACCTTAGCCCCTATAGCATGGTGGTTCTTATAGGGGATTACCTGATACGTGTGTTCTTGGGCTTTCTGGTGAGGCCCGTGAAGAGAAGTGTTTGATTTGGATTAGTGAAGGTCCTGATAAGGTTGCCTTCGTAAATCTCGTTTATGATGAATTCTTATCCTTATCATGTTATCAAACCAAGTGTAGTGGACTTATAGTAGACCGAGCGTCGACCGACCGAGAGCCTCATTACCCTTACTAGTATGATACTGATACAGGGCCAACGATCGGATACTTACACCGAGCAAACTAGGTTTCTACATGTAGGTCACGTACCGATGAGGTTAACACCGAGCACAGGACTTTCAATCTGATCCTTATCGTTTACAGCCTCATCAAACCGTAACTACTCCCAGATTCCCACGACTCTTGGTTAGATAAAACAGCATTGGATAAGGTCTATCACTTATAGGATTTATGGATATGATCTTATCATAACCTCTACAAATCCTACTTGAATTCTACCTCTACAAAAGGCTCATCAGAACGGCCCACAACACACAGGTAATCCCCTATAAGAACCACCATGCTATAGGGGCTAAGGTACGCCTTCTCATCCCTAAGTTGACACTAGCACACACATTGTTGACTAGGGAGAACCTGATTATCCCAACCGGATATTCAGAAATCCTAAAAAGTCCTATATTAACATCTTAGCTGGGATCATTCTTCAAGGCTCTTCCATAGCTTTAAGGTTGATCTTGGTTAAGGACACGACATTGGCGCCGTCTGTGGGGACTGAATAACATATCATTCCCACCACCACCATGGTTACCACCAGAAGTCAAGTTGGCGATCTCCGTGATCGCATCACCCGCACCCGTGGAAGGCCCAGAAACGCTAATAACAATGATCCGCAGCCTCAATCTGCGGGTGATCTGCATGATGTTCTCAACCATAATCGTGGAAATCACGCACCACCGCCACAAACATCTCATTCTGGGGCCGGAAATAACCCCCAAATACCAAACCATTCACAAAGCCAGCCACCCCCAAATCGTAGCCAAAGTCATAGCGGAAATCATGCTACCCAGTCCCAAATACCACGATCTTCTCATCCTAGGGCTGGGAGCAATCCCCAGCCCCTCCAAGTTTTACGAACCATACTGCCTCCACCACCACCACCCCCTCCTACACCGCCTCCCTCCACCCATGGTGATTCAAGTAGTACAACCCCAACCACCCGAAACACATCCAGAACCACTGGAACCCGAGCACATCATGGCCGAAATACACAACGTACCCCTCCTATCCCAACCAATCCCGACCACATAAGTTCAACACCTAGAACCAGATTGAATCCAGGAAGAACTGCTCCTGGAAATTCTCATCATAGCCATTCCATCGGCAGGTCCTATGCAACATCTGCATCTGCTCGGGCTCGGGAGCAAGAGATGATTAACATCCTAAACAGACAAACGACTCTAATTGAACAACAAGGTCGGGCTATTGCCGACCTTCAATAGCAAGCTATGGCAAGGATTGCACAGAGTCAACCGACCACCATACTACCCCAAAATACAATGCCTCAAACCATGGACCCACAACCACTCCCGGTAATGCAGCTCCCCCCACCACAAAATACCCATACTAACCCTACCATGAACCAGGATCAGGGTGAATTTCACCCTGGTCACCCCTTTACTCCATATATTATGGCATTCCAAACTCCTCAAGGTTACTTGGGCCCTTCTAATGTGAAACATTATAACGGCCTAACCGATCCAGTGGACCATATTGTCTCTTATGAGGGAGCGATGAATTATTACGGTGGAGGGGAGGAGATGAAATGCCGAGCCTTTTCCATGACCCTAGAACCGTCAGTGTTACGTTGGTACTCATCCCTCCCTCGGAACTCAATAAATTCTTGGGAGGAGATGAAAAGAGTGTTTTTAAACAGATACACGGCTAGTTGCAACCAGCCTAAATCCGACCACACCCTAGCAGCAGTCACCAAAAAACAAGATGAGTCATTGAAAGATTACCTTTCGCGATTCCATGCGGAAGCTAGCTCGGTTCCTCGATTAGAACCTGGTGTGGCAGTGCTATTGTTCACGCAGGGTTTACAGTCGGGGGATTTCAGAAAGTCCTTGATTGGAAAACCTCCAAAAGATATGGCCAAGCTAAGATAGAGGTCAAATAAGTTCATTAATTTGGAGGAATTCCATAAGGGGCAGAAAGTCAGAGAAGAAAGGCAACGAGCTGATCCTCAAGGTCAAAATAAACAAAAACGTGACGAACGTTTTGGTGGAAGACAAGATAGGAATGATCGAGACCGAAGGATTCCTCCGAGGAATAAATTTCAGGAATACACTCCTTTAACTGTTCCAAGGAGTCAAATCCTGAGGGAAACAATGCAGACCGACTTACGCTCTGCCCAAAGACCTCCGTCTTTAAGAAAGGGCGCACAGCGTGATAGGTCAAAGTATTGTGACTTCCATAAAGGTTATGGCCATACTACCGACGAGTGTATCTGGTTAAGGGATCTAATCGAAGAAATGATCAGAGATGGTAAACTACAACAATATATCATGGATGCAGCCGACCGAAGAGGCAGGAACAGATCTTAGTCGCCAGTAAAATCCAAACGCCAAAGAAGTAGGTCTCCAGACGATAGAAACACCGGGAGACAGAAAACTGATCCCACTCCAGCTACTGATACCAACCCTACTAAAAATGAATTCTTAGTTAACACTATTGCGGGAGGTTTTGCTGGAGGTGGAGAGAAGAAGGCCGACAGAAAGAAGTACATTAACCAAATTTTAGCAGTCAGCCAGAAGCCCATAGCCAAGAGATCAACAAAAAACGTTCCCATTATTTTTGATGACGGCGATTTGGATGGAATCCTTCCAGGACATAACGACCCCATGGTGATCACTGCCCTTATTGGTAATTACGAGGTGAAACGAGTCTTTATCGATCAAGGGAGCTCGGCGGACATCATGTTTTTCCCTCTGTTCAAAGCCCTTAAACTCAAGGAGTGCAATCTCACTCCCTTTGAAGGTGAATTAATTGGTTTCATGGGGGACACCATTGAGCCAAAGGGATACATCCAACTTCCCGTAACCCTCAGACAACAGCCTTCGGCCAGAACCGAGATAGTCAAATTTTTGGTGGTTGATTGTCCAGCGGCCTACAATGCCATTCTTGGGAGAACTTCTTTGCAAGCATTTGGGGCGGTAGTATCAACAGTTCACTTGGCTATGAAATTCGTCGGAACTGATGATAGAGTGGTAACTGTCAAAGCCGAGCAAGAAGCAGCGAGAAAATGTTACAACGCCAGTTTAGGAAAAGTTAAAAACAAGGATCCGAGCAATTTGGAAAGAGTCTCTTTGGGAAAGGGCAATATTAACCTAGCAGATTTTGATATGAGAGACCAATCCGACAGAAATAGACCGACCCCGAAGGGACAATGGGAATTCCTGACATTGACCAATGATCCCCTTAGGCAAGTAAAAATCGGTTCTGAACTACCCGCAAGTGTAAGAGAGGAGTTGACCACTCTGTTGATTTCAAATAAGATCTGTTCGCTTGGACCTCAGCTGATATGCCGGGAATCGACCCTAATTTCATTTGTCATAAGTTGAGTATCATTCCGGGTTCGAAACCGGTGGCACAACGCAAAAGGAAGGTCAGTGCTGAAAAGGCCGCTGCTATTGAAGAAAAAGTTGCTGAATTACTCCGAGCAGGCTTCATTCGGGAAATCGACTATACAAACTGGTTAGCTAACACCGTCTTGGTAAAAAAACCCAATGGAAAATGGAGGATGTGTGTCGACTACACAGACTTGAATAAAGTCTGTCCTAAAGACCAGTATCCACTCCCCGTTATTGACAAACTTGTCGACAGTTCAGCTGGCTACAAACTCTTGTCCTTTATGGATGCTTACTCTGGTTACAACCAGATTCCTATGTTTCCTGCCGATCAAGATAAAACCGCATTCATCACCGACAAGGCAACTTATTGTTACAATGTCATGCCTTTTGGGTTGAAGAATGCGGGTGCTACCTATCAGAGGATGATGAGCAAGGTTTTTCAAGGCATGATCGGCAGGAACATGGAAGTATATATTGATGATATTATTTCAAAGAGCAGACAGCAAGAAAACCATGCCCAGGACCTCACGACAATACTGGACCGAGTGAGAAAGTACTCCATGAGGTTGAATCCTGAAAAGTGTGTGTTCGGAATCCCAGCCGGTTCTTTCCTCGGTTTTATGTTAACCGAGAGAGGGATTGAAGCC
The DNA here is from genome assembly GCA_037953625.1 of Crotalaria pallida. Classification (NCBI taxonomy): domain Eukaryota; kingdom Viridiplantae; phylum Streptophyta; class Magnoliopsida; order Fabales; family Fabaceae; genus Crotalaria; species Crotalaria pallida. Next base: position 87,457,608 of record CM075649.1, read on the forward strand.
AATCCAGATAAATGCAAAGCAATCCTTGAAATGAGGAGCCCAGCTAATCTTAAAGAAGTTCAACAACTCACGGGCCGAGTGGCGGCACTCTCCAGATTTTTGTCCCAAGCTGCTCGGAAAGCCTTGCCATGGTACCAGCTCCTTAGGAAAAACAAAGAATTCTTTGGGACGAGAACTGTGAGCAAGCTTTTGTTCAATTAAAAGAGTATCTTTCCAGCCCACCAGTCCTCCACAGCCCACTTCCTGGTGAAAACCTTATTCTATACATGTCAGTGGCAGAAGCGGCGGTCAGTTCGGTTTTGGTAAGAGAGGATTCAGGTATTGAGGCCCCAGTGTATTTCGTTAGCCGAGTGCTTCAAGGACCAGAGTTGAGATATCAAAAGCTGGAGAAACTTGCGTACTGCTTGGTCACGTCGGCACATAGAATATTGGTAAGAACAGCTCAACCTCTCAGACAAGTTCTTCATAAACCCGACCTAGCAGGTAGGATGGTTTCATGGTCTGTCGAACTATCCGAATTCGACATTACCTATGAACCGAGGAAGGCGATGAAATCTCAATCTCTTGCCGACTTTGTCACCGAGTTCACAGATATCCCTTCGAACATCTCTCAAAATTTATGGTCAGTATATGTAGATGGATCGAGCAACAGGAAAGGAGCTAAGCCGGGGTCATCATTGAAAACCCCGAAGGATTGAGCATGGAATATTCATTGAAATTCAAGTTCCAAACTTCAAACAATCGAGCGGAGTACGAGGCAGTTCTTGCGGGCCTCAAGATGGTTCATGAGTTCGGAGCAGAGCGAGTGTCTGTTTTCAGTGACTCACAGTTAGTAGTTTCACAGATCAAGGGACAATACTCGGAAAAGGAGCCCATCTTACAAAAATATCTTGAAGAGGTAAAAAGAATCATCTCTAACTTTTCAGAGTTTGACATTTTCCACGTCCCGAGAGATTCCAATTCCCGAGCCGACATATTGTCCAAATTGGCAAGTACGAAGGGGTCGGAAAATAATAAAACTTTGATACAAGAAACGATTCCCCAACCGAGTGTCATTTTAACTATCTCATTATCTCAATATTGGATGGATCCTCTTCTTACCTATTTGCAACATGGTTTCGTCCCCCAAGATCAGACAGAGGCTCGGAAATTGGTTAAAAAGGCAGCTCGATACACAGTTCTGAATGGAGTTCTGTACAAAAGAGGGTTTGGTTCCCTCATGCTCAGATGTGTCAACCCATCCCAAGCTGAGGAGATACTTGAAGAGATTCATGGTGGAGTTTGCAGCCACCATATGGGTGGAAAATCCCTGGCTAGAAAAATAATCCGAGCAGGTTACTTTTGGCCCACATTGCAAAAGGACGCCATGGAACATGTAAAGAAATGTGCTCAATGCCAGTTTCACAGCGACATTTACCAAAGACCTGCTGAGGAGCTACATTCCCTCGGTGCCCCTTGGTCCTTTTATCAATGGGGCATGGACATCATCGGGAAGTTTCCCACCGTACCAGGGCAACTCAAATTTGCGGTAGTGGCTATTGACTACTTCACTAAGTGGATTGAGGTGGTACCGTTAGCAACAATCTCTACGGCCCGTATTCAATCTTTCTTTGTGAAGGAAATTATCTCTCGGTTCGGAGTACCTCATGCCATAGTTACTGATAATGGATCGCAGTTTGCAGCCTCTCACTTTCAACAACTAGCAGCCGACCTGGGAATCACTCACTATTTCAGTTCTGTTGAACACCCACAGACAAATGGGTTAGCCGAAGCTGCCAACAGAACCATCTTGGATGGAATTAAGAAGAAACTCGGTAATGCAGCCGGCACTTGGGCGGATAAACTTCCGAGCGTCTTATGGTCACACAGGACAACTGTACACTCGTCTACAGGAGAGACTCCTTTTCGTTTGACATACGGCTGTGACGCAGTCATTCCGATCGAAAAGCGAATCCCTACCTTTAGGACGCTTGAACGTCCTTCAGAAACTAATGACCATTTGCTCAGCGAAGAGCTCATTTTACTTGAGGAAATTCGAAAGAACGCCGCCGCTCATGAAAGAAAAGTGAAGGAACGACAAGCTCGGGAATACAACAAAAAGGTTCGTCCACGAAGTTTTGAAGTTGGAGATTTAGTCCTTCGCCGAGCAGATATCGGCAAAGGAAATGCTGGAGTTGGAAAATTGAAGCCAAAGTGGGAAGGCCCATACCGAGTGAAGGCTAAATCTGGATCTGGTGCTTACAAATTGGAAACTCTCTCGGGCATGGAAATAAATAACAGTTGGAATGTAGCCAAGCTCAGAGCTTATTATAGTTAAGCTCCTATTTTATTTTTCACTTTTTATGAATAGGATAGTCTATTGCTCAGAATTGTTTAGGTCGAATAAACGAAGGATAACACCCTTCTTAGATTAGTGACAAATTGTTAGGGATTAGTTAGAAAATGAGCAACTTCAATTGTTAGGGATCAGTTAGAAAATGAGCAACTTCATTTTGTATTCTCTTATCAATAAAAATGCATCAATTTCTTTGAAATTCTCTTTCGAACATTGTGAAAGGACATACGACTCATTTGGTTCGGCTAGCCACCGAGCTAAATCGAGATACAACTCTTTACGAGAGTTCAGCAACATATTCATAGAACGCCCGAACTCAGGAAATTACTTTCCTTATTTCGCGGTCCGAGGGTCCCGCTTCGGCTAAAGTCGGCGATCCAAGTTCTACTCACAATGAATTATACATACGATTGAAACGATCCCTTACCCAATAAATTACACGCTGATCGGGCGGAAATCAGCATTGCACTAAATATAAAGGGTCACGTGACAAACGAAACCCAAAAGTAACGGAAATAATCTACGCAACACAATTTGTACACAATGCAAATTGATTAAAATTTAGCAGGAGCAAAAGTAAATTGTTCATGGCAGTCAAGAAGTATGCTCGAATACAACGAGCAACAAGTTAAACGCTCAAGTACAACGAGCAACAAGTTAGAGCAAAAATTGTTCGAAATAGCCAAGTAAAGACGCTCGGTAACAGCGAGCAACAAAAAGTTAAACCCTACAGAAAAGCAACAAAAACTGATCACTACTCAATATCAGATAGAACAATGTTGGAATCATCGAAGTCAGGGGCTTCAGTTAATTCAACGAGAGGGTTAGGTAGATCCCCTGCTTGCAAATCAACTTCAGCCTTGGACTCAAGGTCAATCAGCTTCCCGTTATCAACAGTATGAAATGGATGAGCCCCCACTACCCTGAACTCGGTCTCAGGATTCAGAACTTGAATCTGCTTAATCGCCGAAACAAAAGAATCATCGACACTCTTACTCCAGTTGTAGAAGTTGGTTTCCGCCCTTTTCTTGTGACGAAGTGCCTTCTCCTTCAATTTCTGGGCAACAGCAGCAGACCTCTCAACCTCAGCCTTCAGCTCGTCCATCTTCTGCCGACTCTCCTGCAATTCCTTCTTCAGTGCTTCCTCGGTCTCTTTCTTTTTATCCTCAGCAACCTTTTGGGAAACCTTCAAAGAGTCCTTCTCCTTAATCAGTTCATTTTTTATACAGTTCAGCTCATCCGAGAGGCTGGCCTCTTGAGCAGCAGACAATTCACGAGCCTCCTTTTGCTTGGCATTATAACCAGAGAAAAGACCATCAGGTTGCTTGGCCAAAAAATATGCAAGGTTGGCACCCCGAAGCAGATATTTGGCAAGAGTCATGTTGCAACGAGACCATTGGTCAGTAGAAAGATTTCCGAAACGAGTACAGTCAGATTCAGAACAGAGGTATTTGCCAAACCTTTCATCAAATTGTTGGTCCCATATAGATGTTTCTGGTGGGGTCGCAGCAGATAAGGGAGCATTGACAGAAGAGGGAACAACAACAGCCTTAGCACTTGAACCCTCGACCCGCGGATTCGCCCCTTCGGACACTTTCTCTTTTCCTTTGTTAATCCGTCGGCGGCGAATTTGTGGTTGAGGGGGAGAAATGGCTTGGACTTGGCCGCTAGGGCCCAATGAAACCGTAGCGCCGACAGCCACCACGTTTGAAGTTGGCCGAGGGGATGCCTCGGTTGGAGAAGCAGTTGGAGCGGAGGTACTCAAGCTCGGGGTACTTAAGCTTGAAGACCCGGAAGCCGCGCTCGTTGCAGGGGTCTTCCTCTTCCTTCCCCCTTGAAGTAAAGCAGCCATCCGGGAAGCCATTTTTTTTTTGCGAAGAAAAAGAAAAACGAAGTAACATTAGAACAGATCAACTTAACAAATACAACAACCAAAAGAAAACAGTTTTACCAAGTTCTGCTTTAACATCCGATGAAGGGATGTTCACAATGTCCTTTGTTTCTATCATCCCATTAGATTTCATGTAACTCTCAACTGCTCGGCACACCTCCTTCTCATGTTCAGCCAGTTCTTTCCAATCTAATGAGTACGAGGCAATCGATCGGTTAAAAAAGCTAGCAGACCACTGGAGAGGAAACCGTGGAATTGGTCGGGTTTCACCAGGACAGGTGAACCAGCAAACTCCATTGCCGACAAAATTGTATTTGAAGAAAAAAGGTTTAAAACCCTTCCAAGATTCAAAATACTTGGTGAAAAGAGTATAGCCATTGCGGGACTTCAGAGAGACCCAAGGTCGTCTTACTGATCCTTTCTCAAAGGTGTTGCATTGAGGGGAAAATAGATAGAAAAAAATCGGAAGAGTGCAGGACCACTCCATGGCTGAACACACCTGCTGGAAACCCCTCACAAATGCCCAAGCATTGGGATGCAGCTTGGAAGGGGCCACTCTCAAAGTACTTAAAACACCTATTTCAAAATCGGTGAAGGGCATCCTAATCCCTAACCGAGTAACAACTTCTTCATAAAAATAAAAACCAGGACTACCCGCCGGAATTTGACTGCAGACCCGTTCATTCGAACCCACTGGACTAATGGAGTACAGGTTCCCAGTATTATCACCAGGACACGGCAGAATTATAGCCCGGGTTTGATCTAGTGAATTTTATGTTGAGAGCTCGGATTGAGTACCAAGAACCTCTCGGTCCACCCAATCATATTGATCTGCGTCCGACGGAAATGGATAAAGTTCAGGATTAGAGACACACTTCCTCTTCATACCTGAGGAAAATGGGGCACACTTGGAGTCAGAAGCAGAAAAACTTAACTATTTCAGATCAAATACTTACGGCTACGGTCGGTTGGAGAACACCTTCCTTTCAGGGCGTAATTTTCCCAAACCGACTGAAATGTCTAATACCTCTCTGTTGCTTCCTTAACCTCCTCTGTTCTACCCTCTCGGCAATCCTATAGTGAATCACACCCTGCCTGAACTCTTTCAAAGTCTGAGGAAAACGCATGGCTATCGGTTTAACCCAAATTTCTGGGTTTCCTCCTTTATGTGTTCTTGGAACATCAGAGTTTACAGATTCCTCACTCATGATAAACGCCGCTTCAGTACCAACCCTAAGAATTTAAGTGCAGCAAAACGTAAAAAAGACCTAAGAAACGCTACGACGATCACTCAATAAACATTAAAGGGGGATGAAGAACTTCGAAGGGCAAATGGGGTATACTATAATAGTGATTTGGAACAACAATGATTTGGGGTTTGTTCGAACCCTAGAAAAATCTTTTCAAAACTCAGGGAAGAAGAACCAATGAAGATGCATTAAAAAGAAAGTTCTCAGCACATAAACACAGCAGAAACGAACGCATGCAAAGAATCTAGAACAAGCAGAGAAGAAAGAGAAAATAATTGAAGAAAAGCAGAAATTCATTACCTGATATCAGTGAATAATCAAGAAATCGAAGAAGCGAAGACCACGAAGTGAGAAAAAGCACTCAATGTAGTGAGGAAAACTGGAATGACAACAAGAACGCCCTTGATAAAATCTGGCTTCGATGATCAAGGTTACAGAAAAGCGATGAACAGAGGTGAGAGAGTTTAAAAGGTTTCTGAAGTTTGTTAGAATGAATTGTGAAAAACCGCCCTTTGGAATTCGTCTTAAAAACTTCCCTCCATTATCTCAAAAGGATTGGGCCTGAGTCAGAAAAAGCCCATTAGTATTGAAAACTAAATATGTGGCACCTCCGGTAAGTTTGAAATCATAACGTTCCATTTCCCTGTAAAGTAAAGGACACGTGTAAACACAAGTAGAAGTGAAAGGTCACTTTGGGGTCAATCAAACGACAGCTCTGATAAAAGCACAAAAATGCTCGGGCACCTCTTTCAATCAGCAAAGTTCAGTTGGAAAACGGTTCGCTCGTCTCATTAACTCGGCAGGGCTCAAATCACCCAACCGAGCTTGGGGGGCTTATGTAGTGGACTTATAGTAGACCGAGCGTCGACCGACCGAGAGCCTCATTACCCTTATTAGTATGATACTGATACAGGGCCAACGATCGGATACTTACACCGAGCAAACTGGGTTTCTACATGTAGGTCACGTACCGATGAGGTTAACACCGAGCACAGGACTTTCAATCTGATCCTTATCGTTTACAGCCTCATCAAACCGTAACTACTCCTAGATTCCCACGAATCTTGGTTAGATAAAACAGCATTGGATAAGGTCTATCACTTACAGGATTTATGGATATGATCTTATCATAACCTCTACAAATCCTACTTGAATTCTACCTCTACAAAAGGCTCATCAGAACGGCCCACAACACACAGGTAATCCCCTATAAGAACCACCATGCTATAGGGGCTAAGGTACGTTTTCTCATCCCTAAGTTGACACTAGCACACACATTGTTGACTAGGGAGAACCTGATTATCCCAACTGGATATTCAGAAATCCTAAAAAGTCCTATATTAACATCTTAGCTGGGATCATTCTTCAAGGCTCTTCCATAGCTTTAAGGTTGATCTTGGTTAAGGACACGACACCAAGTAACATGGGAATATAGGAGGAGTTGTTAAGCTAATTGAGACTGTTAGTGATAGCGATAGCGATAAGGATGAAGATCCTGTGCTTGAGCATAATCTCGTAAGCTTGTAACGTCCCCTAAGTGCCCATTGGCTCGGTAGAATGCGCCGACCGCATGCTGGTCTGTATGCCTTGTTCCAGCGTTCAGCTGGTCGAATAAAGATGATGACGGTCGGATATACTCTCGGTCTACTACACTAATAAGTTCAAAAATCATAAATACACATATATATAAATTTCCATCGTTCGAAAACATTTGAAAATCGCTTCCTGTATGCACATCTATATGCCTACGCACCTATGCCTGAAACTCTAGGACTCCAATAAAGTGGACCTAGCTTCTACCACCCAACCTATGAATGAAAAACTATTGAGGTTCTACACTCAATCTAAGAGAAACTCTAAAACGCAAGACTTCGACTAATACTACGCTTACTATCTCTCCTAAGGTTTAAGGTTTCCTAATTGGTTCCTTAGGCTTAAAGATCGCACAACTAAGACTTATCCTCAAATCCTAGTTGAGACTTCCCTATTAATAACTAGACTTTGGTGCTACGACTTTTATAATGGATGTTAAGACTAAAACTTTAACATTCACAAACTACATTCCATGGAAGAGTTATTAATGGTTTGAAAATGGTTTGCACTTCCGGAATACAGTTTGTTCAATAAATACAACGAATTCCTTGGAGTTCTAAATGAACTTGAAGGAAGAAGGGATAACATCCATTACTATGGTTTGGGTTCTAGGCTAGAGTTTAACTCTATGCTAGCTGCATTGCCTTTAACTTACGTTGTTACCTTCGCCTCACATTTTCCCCTTCCACATTAAGGTAGAAACAATGAAGTACCAACTTTCGTGAAAAAGGTTTGGTACTTGGTGATAAAAGAATTCTCAAGAATTTGCACTTACTTTAAAATAAAGAAAACACTTTATACTTTTGTAAATTCTTTTCATTTAAAACTTAAACAAAATCATTGTTTAAGAAAAGACATGTCAAGCACTACAGTTCAAATTATTCATATAAGTTTTCAAAATCATTTTACATCCATTTGGAACTGATTCATAAGTTTTGAGGATTCCTTTGACCAAGAAAATAAGAATCCCCTATATTCGTCAAACCCAAATAAAAGGAACGGATTCTCCGGTCAAAAGTTTAATGTCATTCACTTTTCTAAATTCTAGTGAATGCCTTTCCTTTTATTTTAGTTTGGAAGTTCAAATTGACTTATGTCGCCTTCATTGAATTCCTATCAATTGATAGTTGATGTAACTTAAAAGTAAATTACACTATCATTCAATTAGTTAGGAATTCATGTAACACCCTTATAATTACTACCCTTAATTCCCAAGTATTAAAAATGTGTACTTAAAAATTCCTTTTTAATATAATAAAATCACCCGTCAAACGGACGGAGTTTTGCCTGTTTTTCGGACTTTTCCAAATTTTAACCTGTGAATAACATTATCAATATAAACAACCAACAGCCAACAGGGCTTCATCTCATGCACATATCATATAACAGCCCCATGGGCATAAAATATAATATCCTGTATCAGTTATCAAAATTTAAGCGGAAAATAAATACTAGGTGCAACTAGCATGATGCTCAACACATTGCTATGCCAAAAATAATATCCTAATCCCAATAATAACCCTACTGTCCCTGTGAGGGAGAGCACTCCTGCTCGGCCGGGGGCTGTGCTAACTCAATCTCTGTACCTGAAATATGGTAAGGGAGTGAGCATTGCACATGAAATAGAAAAGCAGTTTCTAGATAAACATAACAACTAACCAGGCCAAACACAATTATTAATTTAATTCACATAAGTACAATTTCATCGCAAGTATACCACATTTTCCAATTCCATCATTTTACAAGTGTCGATTCCCTTTTTAGTTAATTCCTTTCCACCCTTTGGTTCCCTTTTATTTATTTTCCCCATTTCCAAAGAAAATCCCTTTTTAATCCCTTACCTTTTCCTTATTTTTACGGTGTATATATGTCTCCACCAAATCGAAGGCCTACATACATACACCAATCACGATGTATGTCTCCACCAAATCGAAGGCCTACATACATCGCGTTTCCATTACCATTATCTTATTCAATTTTATTCCCCTATTTCCTTATTCATTTCCTTTTATTTTCGGTGTATGTATGTCTCCACCAAATCGAAGGCCTACATACATACACCAATCACGATGTATGTCTCCACCAAATCGAAGGCCTACATACATCGCGTTTCCATTACCATTACCTTATTCAATTTTATTCCCCTGTTTCCTTATTCATTTCCTTTTATTTTCGGTGTATGTATGTCTCCACCAAATCGAAGGCCTACATACATCGCGTTTCCATTACCATTACCTTATTCAATTTTATTCCCATGTTTCCTTATTCATTTCCTTTTATTTTCGGTGTATGTATGTCTCCACCAAATCGAAGGCCTACATACATACACCAATCACGATGTATGTCTCCACCAAATCGAAGGCCTACGTACATCGCGTTTCCATTACCGTTACCTTATTTTATCCAATGTCCTTTCCTTTTTCCTTTTTGTTTAGGGTGTATGTATGTCTCCACCAAATCGAAGGCCTACATAGATACACCACCGACGATGTATGTCTCCACCAAATCGAAGGCCTACATACATCGCCCCGTTTACGTTGTATTGTCTCCCCCAAATCGAAGGCCAACAATACAACCCCATTTTACGATGTATTGTCTCCCCCAAATCGAAGGCCTATAATACATCACCACCTTTATCCATTATTAGTTGTCCATATATATATATCATTATTTTGTCCACCAATTCCATTTAATGTTTACCAAATCATTCCAAACACAAGCACCATCATATTATAAACAAATAGCCACATTTCACATTTCACATAACAATTATAGTGCAAATAATAACGAATTTCACCTTTTCATATAATCATGCAACAACCACATTTTTTTTTCACTTGTCCGAATTATTGATTCAAAGTCCTAAATTAGGGGTTCATGTCATTTATTTTCCTCAATTAAAACCTAACCTCATTCTTTACTTCCTAGAGTTCCATAATTACCAGTTAAGCCTATTTTTAACATTTTCCTTAATTCCTAAATTGAGATTTCTAATTTTCTACCCTAACACATGAACTCCTAGCCAACCATTATATCTAAATACAAACCCTTTCCTAGAACAAGCCAATGCTCACTATATCCACCCCTTACCTTAACCTAAGAGAGGGAAAGTGGAAAAACCCAAGCTTTAGCTCCGAACGCTCCCAAAACAAAGAGCTCCCAAGCCAAGAGGATGGAGAGAGTGATGATACTCTTCCCTAAGCCATAGAAATGAGAACGATGAAAAGATTGTGACACAAAACAAGGGAAATTCGTGCTTCACCAAGAGGTGGGAAGAGAGAGAAAAAATCCAAATTAAAGAGAGAGAAATGAAATCAAGAACATGCATACTTACTTGGAGTGACAAAGAGGGACTTGATGGGGGGTTTTGGAGTGATTCCCTTGAAGCTTGATGGATTTGGGATGAGAGGTTTTGTGCCCTAGAGAGAGGAAATTCGTGCATTTTGGCAAGAACAACATGTGGATTCGCTTTTATTTTTTTCACAGCAACAGCCTTTAATCGATTAATAATTGATTAAGTTGCAGCTTAATCGATTAAGAGACGATTAAGCTGCACAATTTTGCAGCATCCAGACTTTGGAAGGCCATAACTTCTTCGTTACCTGTTGGATCTTCCTCAAATTTTAAATCAAGCTTCCTCACCTATCCTACTTTACATCCAACGGTGGAATTTGTGTTTAGAGTTGTAAATCTTTTATTTTGAATTTCCTAATATAGGGTGTTTATAACACCAAAAACATCGCTTCTAACGCTCTTTTGTTCATCTTTCAACCTCCCTTTTGATGCCAATGCTTCTTGATTCCTTTATGGCATTCAAAGAACTCCTAATCCATCATTTTACATCCTTTTTAGAATAGTCCTTACTTCCAAATCTTATCGTTATTCTAAATATTATTTGAATTAAAATTTGGGATGTTACATTTCTCCCCCACTTATTAGAATTTCGTCCCCGAAATTCCGTTGAATTCCGTAACTAGAGAACCATCCCATTGGTAAAGCTTCTGACTATGGTTTTCACTTTCCTACGATTTTTATTTCCCTCTCCAGGTGTGGTTAGGGTCATGCCTATTTCAATGCTTGTCCTTTAATACAATGTATCTCCTCTATCTGGACAGGATCGTCAGTTTTCTTTTTATTAAAGTTCCATCTCCCATTCCTTGGATTGAAATCCTCCCCCACTTAGCATTGACATACTTGGTTATATCCATGCTAGGGGGTATGCTCATTCGTTGCTCAGAATAGAGTACACAGGTTCCCAACCGGTATCCAAAGCTGAAAAGAGGTCATGTTGTTCAGTTTTCTATGACTTGGCGAATTCTCACCTATGCATCTGAGATGCTTGGAACTTGAAGAGAGTGAAGATGAAAATAAGAAACATGAAGCACTCAAGGATGAGTCTCATGGTCTTTTCACGATGACCCAAGATGGACTGGATACATGTCAAGCAAGAAGACAATGGAGATTATCCCCAAAGTGTGCATTTTCAGCAAAGAGCCGTCGAAGGATGCGTTTTCTATGGATCTGCGGCTGATTGATTGGTCTCGGTCAACCGGGGTCCTGTCAAATGCACAGAGTCCCAAAAGACTTAGATTATCACTTGCGGTGTTCCGACACAACATCTTAATTGAGATTCCATTTCGCGACTTCACCTTTATCCCGTTCACCTTTTATTCCTTCAAGTGAGTCTAGCAAAGTCACTCTTAAAATCAATCTTCACCATACTCGCATTCTACTTCGATGCTACTTCCCTCCCGTTCGTTTAATAATTTCAATTCGGTATAGGAATTCCTAAAGATCGATTTCACTTGAGGGCTAAGGTCAAGGTCTAGTTGTTATTTCTCAATTCGGTGTTATTTTTAGGAGGTCTTGTTTTATCCCTAGTTTAACTCTCATTCGATCCTCCGCGGAGCGTTAGGAATTATCTGTTTAGTAGTCCTATGGCTTATGGTATGATTACTAGTTATTGTCGCTCAGATAGGATCCGAATTGAGTCGTCAAGTGTCCCCCACTTAGTATCAACATACCTGAGTAAGTCGAAGGCAGGGAAGAAACTGGGTTGATTCCAAGACTTGATTAGCTAGGTTCTTAATTGGTTGGCGAGGTGGTACATGGGATTAAGTTGACTGCTAATCGGTATTATTGGTGTTGTTTTGAATTTTCTAGGATATAATGGCTCTTCATACTTACGTATACGACTAAGTTCTCATACAAGTTAGAGGGGTGGTTCGATCATTTAGTTGGATGTTCTCGGTGGAAATATAGAATAAGTGTGTTTTGAATGGGGTTGGTTTGCGAATTACTGTTTACGAGTCTTAGTAAAGATCCTATAGGATTAACGTTCAATCGGGCTTTCGACAGGGATAGAATTCCTAGATGGTTTATTCGGATTTCAAATAGATGATTGCAATAATATAGCGTGTCAATAAACGCGAAGACCGAGGTGGTCAGTCCCAATCTCACATTTATTAACTATACATCACTGTGTTATTGAATGATAGCATTATCTCTTAACAGATGCAAGAGAAAGGATGACCAATCCTGACCTTACACTCTATTAGAAAACGACACTATCACAAGGTTTTTGGTTAGGTCTCTTGTTACGGTCTTACGACTAAGTAAGGTTTTTCCTACATGTTCCTTTAGATGGTACTCAAGATTGGATTGAAGATGAGTCTTTCTTAGGTTTCACAACTTCTAGAAATACAGGATTAGGAATTTAAAATTCCAAGAGAATTGATTTGGGATGTTCTACGCTAAAACTTAATAGAGATGCAGATTGAAAGTACCTAAAAATGTTTATCTAAATTTTTAGAATCGTCTCGTACCTTTTGTTGATTTGGCCCTGATCTCCTTAAGTAGCTGTACCGCAGACCTTAAGGGTGTGGACCAGGAAACTGATATTGTCGGAATATAAGGTTGAGACGTCCAGGACGAAGTCCTGTGTCATCGAGCAATCCCTCGGGAGCTATGTCTGGTATGATTGCCGACACTCCATGAAAGATGTGACGAGACTCGCCACCGATTATTAATACATCACCCGACCCCAAGATAATTCTTTCTGCTCTCCTTGGATCTCTCTGGTCTTCATAGAGAAACTCAGCCGAGTCACCGATGCAGAATGAAACTTCTGGTATCCCTCTTTGCAGGCTTCCAACACTTTCGTCACGGTCCTGATGGAGACCAAGCTTTCCATTTTCTTCATAGAAGTTGACAATGCAGACATCAGGGGACATGGAAGGAAGTATGTCCTCCACTTCACTTACACCGCATTCCTTCTCCATCAAAGATTGTGCTTCTTGCATCGCTCCCATAACCAGCTGAATAAAATGATCAGGAATATTGGGTGGTTCGCTTCCATCAGTTACCCTTTTGTGTCCATATACTCGGGTTTGAGGATTCCAGTCTAAGCTGAGGCACATCATTTTCAGTCGGAGCCTGGCTCCACTTGTAAAGCCTGGTTGATAAAAACCTCCAAGGCCTAAGCCCATCTCCCGACAGTTCTTTAATACGCCCACCTATTCTTCATGAGTCAAGTGTTGCTTCAGGAGAACCATTCCCGGTCTCAAAACTATACTCTTCTTCTCAACAACTTGTATCCCCACGTGTTGCTCCTGGTTTCCCATAGTCGATCTAAGCTTACCCATTGCAGAAGTTTGTCCTTCTTGAAAACAGATGTCATACGGCTTGGATTTCAAAGAATCAGCAGGGGAATTGATCTTACGATCAGTAGCCGAACTGCTAGCAGGAGAATGGGAGAGCTGATTCTCCATGTTGCTACAATGTGGCAACAAAGGATTCTGTTGATGCGGACATGTATATAATTTAGTACATAACTACATAGGGTTTTATAACTATAAACCTAAGTAACTAATATAGAACTTGACACTATCTATTGGTTACTCGCTTGTTGAGTAAACCATAGGAGTTAAGAGTTTAAACTCCAAAGGCCGAGGAAAAACTGCTCTGATACCAAAATGTAACACCCTTATAATTACTACCCTTAATTCCCAAGTATTAAAAATGTGTACTTAAAAATTCCTTTTTAATATAATAAAATCACCCGTCAAACGGACGGAGTTTTGCCTGTTTTTCAGACTTTTCCAAATTTTAACCTGTGAATAACATTATCAATATAAACAACCAACAACCAACAGGGTTTCATCTCATGCACATATCATATAACAGCCCCATGGGCATAAAATATAATATCCTGTATCAGTTATCAAAATTTAAGCGGAAAATAAATACTAGGTGCAACTAGCATGATGCTCAACACATTGCTATGCCAAAAATAATATCCTAATCCCAACAATAACCCTACTCTCCCTGTGAGGGAGAGCACTCCTGCTCGGCCGGGGGCTGTGCTAACTCAATCTCTGTACCTGAAATATGGTAAGGGAGTGAGCATTGCACATGAAATAGAAAAGCAGTTTCTAGATAAACATAACAACTAACCAGGCCAAACACAATTAGCAATTTAATTCACATAAGTACAACTTCATCGCAAGTATACCACATTTTCCAATTCCATCATTTTACAAGTGTCGATTCCCTTTTTAGTTAATTCCTTTCCACCCTTTGGTTCCCTTTTATTTATTTTCCCCATTTCCAAAGAAAATCCCTTTTTAATCCCTTACCTTTTCCTTATTTTTACGGTGTATATATGTCTCCACCAAATCGAAGGCCTACATACATACACCAATCACGATGTATGTCTCCACCAAATCGAAGGCCTACAAACATCGCGTTTCCATTACCATTATCTTATTCAATTTAATTCCCCTGTTTCCTTATTCATTTCCTTTTATTTTCGGTGTATGTATGTCTCCACCAAATCGAAGGCCTACATACATACACCAATCACGATGTATGTCTCCACCAAATCGAAGGCCTACATACATCGCGTTTCCATTACCATTACCTTATTCAATTTTATTCCCCTGTTGCCTTATTCATTTCCTTTTATTTTCGGTGTATGTATGTCTCCACCAAATCGAAGGCCTACATACATACACCAATCACAATGTATGTCTCCACCAAATCGAAGGCCTACATACATCGCGTTTCCATTACCGTTACCTTATTTTATCCAATGTCCTTTCCTTTTTCCTTTTTGTTTAGGGTGTATGCATGTCTCCACCAAATCGAAGGCCTACATACATCGCCCCGTTTACGTTGTATTGTCTCCCCCAAATCGAAGGCCTACAATACAACCCCATTTTACGATGTATTGTCTCCCCCAAATCGAAGGTCTACAATACATCACCACCTTTATCCATTATTAGTTGTCCATATATATATATATATCATTATTTTGTCCACCAATTTCATTTAATGTTTACCAAATCATTCCAAACACAAGCACCATCATATTATAAACAAATAGCCACATTTCACATTTCACATAACAATTAGAGTGCAAATAATAACAAATTTCACCTTTTCATATAATCATGCAACAACCACATTTTTTTTTCACTTGTCCGAATTATTGATTCAAAGTCCTAAATTAGGGGTTCATGTCATTTATTTTCCTCAATTAAAACCTAACCTCATTCTTTACTTCCTAGAGTTCCATAATTACCAGTTAAGCCTATTTTTAACATTTTCCTTAATTCCTAAATTGAGATTTCTAATTTTCTACCCTAACACATAAACTCCTAGCCAACCATTATATCTAAATACAAACCCTTTCCTAGAACAAGCCAATGCTCACTATATCCACCCCCTTACCTTAACCCAAGAGAGGGAAAGTGGAAAAACCCAAGCTTTAGCTCCGAACGCTCCCAAAACAAAGAGCTCCCAAGCCAAGAGGATGGAGAGAGTGATGATACTCTTCCCTAAGCCATAGAAATGAGAACAATGAAAAGATTGTGACACAAAACAAGGGAAATTCGTGCTTCACCAAGAGGTGGGAAGAGAGAGAAAAAATCCAAATTAAAGAGAGAGAAATGAAATCAAGAACATGCATACTTACTTGGAGTGACAAAGAGGGACTTGATGGGGGGTTTTGGAGTGATTCCCTTGAAGCTTGATGGATTTGGGATGAGAGGTTTTGTGCCCTAGAGAGAGGAAATTCGTGCATTTTGGCAAGAACAACGTGTGGATTCGCTTTTATTTTTTTCACAGCAACAGCCTTTAATCGATTAATAATCGATTAAATTGCAGCTTAATCGATTAAGAGGCGATTAAGCTGCACAATTTTGCAGCATCCAGACTTTGGAAGGCCATAACTTCTTCGTTACCCGTTGGATCTTCCTCAAATTTTAAATCAAGCTTCCTCACCTATCCTACTTCACATCCAACGGTGGAATTTGTGTTTAGAGTTGTAAATCTTTTATTTTGAATTTCCTAATATAGGGTGTTCATAACACCAAAAACATCGCTTCTAACGCTCTTTTGTTCATTTTTCAACCTCCCTTTTGATGCCAATGCTTCTTGATTCCTTTATGGCATTCAAAGAACTCCTAATCCATCATTTTACATCCTTTTTAGAATAGTCCTTACTTCCAAATCTTATCGTTATTCTAAATATTATTTGAATTAAAATTTGGGATGTTACAATTCACATTGCGAGCAAAACTTTCTTTGAAAATCAGTGTTGCGACATTCAATCAATTATTAGAGTTTGAATCAATTCCATACTTTGAAAAATATTCAAACATTACTGTACTTGACATTCATTTCAAATCGTAGTATTAATACTTTTCGAAAATAAAGTCATAGAAAATTTGTTGCAAAACACTTTCATGCTTTAGAAATCGGAGTACATTTATCACCAAAGTATAATGTGGAATTGTAGAAGGCAATTAGGTCTTACTAAGACGACACTTAGTAATTATAGTTAAAGGTGATTACACTGGATTAACATCTATTCACTTCCGCTACGCACTCTGATAAAGAATGCTCGAAGTGTATAAACTAGACGACCTCTAATACCGATCCTATTCTTAGACTTTAAAAAAAATAATTCCAACAATTAATTGGTTGTGTTCAAGGACTCAACGATGTCATTCACCAATGAATACAAAATGCGAGGGATCCGTCTGATTCTCTATTGCACTGGAGATAAAATCGTTTCCGTGCTACTTGAGTTCCAATCAAATAAGAGATGAGTCATCTTCGATTCAAAGAAGGCTTTGAGATTTCCTCTTAAAGCGAGAATCTCAATTTCTTGTCGTATTTGAAATAGACATAACCCGTTCAAAACTAAGAGTTAGTACTTCCCGTTGGGGTAGCAGTTTCATGCTCTTTCCCGTTGGGAGTTTTCCTTTCCCTTGGTCTCTACTTTCTTACCATTTCTAAATACAACAAAGTTATACTTTGAAAAATTTAGTTAGCCCACTTTAAACTGAAGATATACTTCTATGATTACTATACTACGAATCACCCTACTAAACTATACTCATTCCCACTAATGATGCATGCATGAACACTAAAGTGCACAACTTAATTGACTATCTACTAGTTACTCTCATGTGGAGTAACTCTTTGGAAGTAAGAAAATCCATACTCCGGGCCGAGGAATGCAACCATTGCTCTGATACCATATTGTAACATCCTACTTTTTAAACTTTAAGAAAATACTTTTAAATAACATTTATTTAAGAAAATATTCGGGGTTTACAAAAATTGTGGCAGAGTTCCCTTTTAAAAATCGGACTTTTCCCCGAATAGAATTAAACCTGTCAGTCCAGAACAGTTTTCAATCAAATAAAATATAACTTTCAGTTCAAAATATACAAAACTATGACATACTTTAAAACTTAGCCAAAAGTAAAGGATATACATATAATTCTTCAAATATACAAAAATGCTTAAACAAAATAAAATCATTAATTACAATTAAATTTACAAAAATCTATGTATTACAAAATAGGACCTATGAATGGTTGCTCCAACTTCGTGACCCTTGGGTCACTTAAACCAATATACTCTCTACTATGAGTATACCTTTCTCGGCCTTGACCTTTTGTGCCTGAATCCTTGGTGTACCTAATATGTCCACTGTAAGGGTGAGTACTTTGAAATCTAGATCAAAGAAAACATTTAAAAACAGTAATAAATCATAAAGAGACATATTCATGCACAACAATAACAATTAACAAGTACAACATCATAACATTATTCTATATATTAATTATACGTATATAGGGTATAATACTAATATAATGCATCAATGCGCAATCACATGGTTATGCTCTGCTAACGTCACACTTAGATGATTTAATTCTCGAATCCGATATTAAACATTTCATTTCATTTTAGTAACTTTAACACTTAATCGGATTCAATGAATTAAAACACCTATACAATGCATTCACACTTTCCCTTTTCCCTTTACACTTTTCACTTTAACTTTTAACACTTTTACAATTTGGGTACACTGTGCTTCACATTCTCCCCGAAGGAGGGTTCCTCACACAATATACCTTTAACACTTTTCCCTTTTTCCAATAACAATAACATTCTCACATACACCCTCCACTCTGGGGAAAAACCGACCAGGAGTAAGCATTTCTCAACCGAAGTACTTCACCCCTATAGGGTTCGTCATACCGCACTTCACCCCTCTAGGGTTCGTCATGCTTGCTTGCACAGTGCTTCACCCCTCTAGCGTTCGTCACACAATTTGGATTGATTCGCCCAAATTGGCTTTAGCAGAAATCACCCTCGACTGGCCAAAACGAGCCAAAGTAATAGAACTATTGTGGTTTGCGTAGAACCAACCCCCAACACGGGAAGCAAATCCGTGTCCTTTGCAGGATCAAAGTCCTCCACAATAATTCCAATATATACTCTTGCCCTCATCTATCGTAAAACGATGTGTGTTTTTCCCCTACTCCTAATGTCCACCTTTACTCCATGCATGATCCAATAATCTAAGTATTTCTCAATTGAATTCAAAGCCCTTTTTGTCCTTTAGATAATATCATTTGTTTTGGTCCAAATTCAATTGAGAAAGACTTGGCCCTATTGATTCATAACTATATGAATGTCATTTACAATTTGTAATCATACACTTTACATTTTATTATAATAATCACAAAACAATATCAATTTCCAGACAATTAACATAAACATACACAATAACATATCAACAGAACCTAGGGTTTTCCAGCTACACTCTATCCTTCTACCCATTAACCTAATCAATCAATAAATACACCCAATTATAACTCTATTACTATAATTAAACCCATTCTCTAATGCTAAACCCAAAGTATACCCCTTACCTCTTGAAGAGAAGAGGAGAAGGATGGGAATTTGAGGGAGCACCAACACCGAATCTAATCCAAGCTTCCTAAGTGCTTCCTCTCTTGATTCCTATGGCTCCTCAAGCTCCTTGAACCAATTTGAGACCCCAATTGATTAATTGCACAATTTGGGGGTTTAGGGTTAATTTGGGGGTTTTGCGAGAAAGAGGAAGAAATGGAGAATTGAAAGAGGGAAACACATGAGGGAGTGATAGGGAGATGTTTTGGGGTGTTTAATTTGATTTTCTATGGTGGAAACTTGAAGAAATCAAAAGCCCTAAGTGAGAGGAGAAGAGGGAGTTCGAGTGAGGAGAGAGGAAATTTTCAGAAAATGAATTCAATCAACGTGTTCTTTGGCTGATATAGCAGTGGTTAATCGATTAACCACTTTGGTTAATCGATTAATCCTTGACAATTACAAAGGATTAATCGATTAGTCTTAACCTTAATCGATTAGTTCCAGAATGTGTCCAAAAATTTAATCGATTAAGCCACTCACTAATCGAGTAGTGGCTGAATGTTGCATAAAATCTAATCGATTAATGCTTCAGTTAATCGATTAACTCATTGAAAATTGCCTTTCTTTCATACTTCTAAGAGTCATAACTTTTTCGTTAACCGTCGGATCTTGCTCAAATTTGAAAGCAAGCTTCCTAATACGTCCAACTTCATATCCAACGGTGAAATTTGGGTTTAAAGCTATAGACCTTCTATTTCTAACTTTCTAAAGTCCTATGCTCTTAATCCTCAAATAACCTTTCTAAATCACAATCTTAACCTAACATATTCCTTTCTCTACACTCCAAACCTATTCTAACCTATTTCTATCTCATATAACCCCACTTTTAGCTAAATACTACACTCTAAACACTTAAGCTCATACTAATTCTAATACCAATTATCGTTTCTAAACGAAATCGACACTTAAGAATACTACGACACTCATCGAAATCCTACTCACTAATGCACCTAGCCACTTAGTAAATTTGGGGATGTTACACAAAGCATCTGCTACGACGTTGGCTTTTCCAGGGTGGTAATGTAATTCGAAATCATAATCCCTCAAGAATTCCATCCACCTACGTTGTCTCATATTCAGTTCTTTTTGGTCGAAGAGATACTTCAAACTTTTATGATCACTGAATACTTGAAAGGTATTACCATACAGGTAATGTCTCCAAATCTTTAGGGCAAAGACAATAGCAGCCAACTCCAAATCGTGAGTAGGGTAGTTTTCCTAATGCACTTTCAACTGACGCGATGCATAAGCAACAACTTTCCCTTCTTGCATCAAGACACAACCCAAACCTTGTCTAGACACATCACAATAAACATTGAAACCTTTCCGAGGATCGGGCAAATTTAACACTGGAGATGATGTTAACTTGTCCTTCAACGTCTGGAAACTAACTTCACACTTTTCATCCCAGACAAAAGGTTGCTCCTTCCGGGTTAATCGAGTTAACGAAAGAGCCAAATGGAAAAACCTTCAATGAACTTCCAATAATATCCGGCTAACCCAAGAAAATTTCTAACTTCAGTAACTGTCTTCGGCCTTTCCCATTGAAAAACTGTTTCAACTTTAGCTGGATCCACAACAACACCATCCTTTGAAATTACATGCCCCAAGAAATTGACTTTTTCAAGCCAAAATTCACACTTGGCCAGCTTGGCATATAACTTCTTCTTCAAAGTCTCCAAAACAATCTTTAAATGATTAGCGTGCTCCTTCGGATTCTTCGAATAGATGAGAATATCATCGATAAACACCACAACGAAGGAATCCAGATAGGGTCGGAACACTCTATTCATATAATCCATAAATATTGTTGGGGAGTTGGTCAAACCGAATGGCATCACCACATACTCGTAGTGACCATATCGTGACCGAAAAGCCGTCTTCGGAATATCTTCCTCCTTCACACGGATCTGATGATAACCTGATCTCAGATCAATCTTTGAAAATACTGACACTCCTTTGACTTGATCCATCAAGTCATCAATCCTAGGCAACGGGTACTTGTTCTTGATGGTGACTTTGTTCAGCTGCCTATAATCAATACACATCCCCATAGATCCATCTTCTTGACAAACAAAACTGGCGCTCCCCAAGGCGACTTACTTGGTCTGATGAACTGCTTCTCTAATAAATCTTCTACTTGCTTCTTCAACTCCGCCAACTCAGCTAGGGCCATACGATAAGGGGCGATAGAGATAGGACCAGTATCGGGAACTAAATCGATACTGAATTCTACCTCTCGATGCGGCGGCAAACCAGGTACTTCATCCGAAAATACCTCAGGAAAATCTCGAATAATCGGGATTTCCTCCAACTTTACATCGTCACTCTTCTCTTCTACCAACGAAGAAAAAATACAAACATAACCTTCAGGTCGCATGGCAGGAGACTCCACACCGGGGAACACAATCGTTCGCGCCTTGCATTCGATCACTACTTGATTGGACGCCATCCAATCCATGCCCAAGATAACATCGAGCTTGGACAGCGGCAAACAGACCAAGTCTACACGGAAAACCTGATCTCCTATGCTAACAGAACAACCAACACATGCTCTTGATGCAACAACAGGAGCATTCGCAGGGGTAGATACTCTAAGCTTAAACGGTGTCTCCGAAACAGGCAGACCTAAACGCTTGGCACATTCTTCAGAGATGAAAGAATGTGTCACTCCAGAATAAAAAAAAAGCGACAAGGCATGCCATTAAGAAGATGGTTACCTTGCACGAGATTATCCGCTTGTACCGCTTCTGATCCAGACATGGTAAAAACCTTTCAATTAATCCAGGGCTTGCTCCCTTGACCTTCATTGCTCGGGCGCTGGGGCTGACGGCAAAAATGAGCGAGGTGTCCAGTCCCCCCACAATTGAAGCATGTGGGTGGTTTGTCTCTCCAGCAATCCTTACCAGGATGGAAGTTCTGACACTTGTCGCATCTTGCGGCGGGTGCTGGTAGGCTAGCTTCTCCCGAGGGGGTTGCAGTTCCTTTGCCTTTGTGCAAGTAGGGACCTCCGCGATTCCTACGATCATGCTTGTGCTGATGACGATGCGGTCCGAGACTTCCTTGTCCAATATCTTTTCTGAAACTGTTCTTCTCGAAGATACGTCACACACTGATTAGAGTACGATAATGGCGAATCCTTTGCACGCTTACAGCAAGCTTAATATCCGACCTCAACCCATTCTCAAACCTTGTACACTTGGAATACTCATCAGGGTGATAGTGGAAATACGGAGAGTATTTCATCAACTCTTCAAACTTCTCAGCGTATTGATCAACGGTCATGCCTCCTTGCTTCAAATCGAGAAATTCCATCTCCTTTTGCAGTCTGACATCATCAGGGAAATACTTCTCTAGAAACTTCTCCGTGAAGACCTCCCAAGTAAGCTCCCTTTGATCATACTCCAGAAACTGACGTGTCTGCTCCCACCAAGTACCGGCTTCACCACTGAGAACGTATGCGGCAAACGTGACCTTCTGCACCTCGGTGAGGGTCATCCTTCGAAAGATATTATTCATCTCTGCTAACCAAAACTGAGCTCGCTCAGGGCAGCAACCGCCTGAGAAGCTAGGGGGTTTGCACTTGCGAAAGGAGTCTAGACCTTGAAACTCCGCTGGGGTTCCATTGCTCGGAGGGCGAGGTTGCTGCAAGTTCTCTAGAACCGCAGCCATACGGGTCAAAGCCTCCTCAATGTTAGCGTTGTTTCTTCCGGCCATTATATCCTACAGAATCCAAGGGAGAAACTTAGTTAGATTCTTTTGTTTCTATTAATCCAAAATACTATCATAATGCTACAATTTACAATGGTTAGTGTGTAAGGCCACACTCCAAGGCCGAGAGTTGAACCATTGCTCTGATACCACTAAATGTGACGACCCGACTTTCTATTCTTAATAAAATACTTATATTCGAAAATACGACCATTTTTTTTCTTTTCATTATAAGTCAAGTCATCATCATTTTCAAATCGTGCGGAAATAACTATAAACATCATGAAGGGTAAACATCGAACTTCATATTTCATTTCATAATTTCAAACAGAAGTACGTCCTTCATTACATCAAAACATAAAATTTGAAAACATTAAACTTAACTTAGATACTCTAGGTCATTACATCATATTACATATATTACAACAAAACTTATAACAACCTAGAGCAGCTGGTTCGAAACTCAAATATAATATGGCATAAGTAAGAGAAACTTGATGGGTTGCATTATCCACATTCCACTAACCTGAACTTCACTCAGTCGTTAGTTCCTCACTGACTCCCAGTTGAGTTTTCCATAGGATCACCATCCGCCACCTGGTCAGCATCCTCCATCGGGTCCTCATCCTCAATAGGGTCTTCCTCCTCCTCCTCCTCCTCCTCCAGTACCGAATCAGATGGCACATAAACTGGAGTCCGAGATCGGACTCTAGTGGAAGGACGAGGATGAGCAGGAACCTCCAAAATAATTCTTTCTTCGAAGGGTGATGGACTTGGTGGAAGGGTGCGTCTTGGAAAACATCTTGGTGGTGATGGTGGTGATGGTGGTGTTCCATGGAGAAACACAAAATTGGGTGGAATATGCATAATGTACACCATTGGGATTCTCGTACGACGTGGACACATCCGGGACCAAGGGTTTGGGTGACGGAAAGTAACTTCCATGTCCCCTTCGTACATGGCCCGATGCTCCTCGAAATTCCACTCCCCATTAGGGAGCGGCCTCATCTCCACGCACATCATATTTCGTGCCATGTCCTACAACAAGGGATTAGGAGTGAGTCATAGCTAAATACAATAACAAATAAGCATAACAGGGGCTAAAAATAACAATCACATATATCAACAAGTATAAGCAATAATGCAAACTCATATGCTCAAACTGATTTGGTTCGTTTAGTTTCCTTTAGTGTCATGATGCATGCCTACTCCTCATTCATGCTTCACGGTTCGGCATCCTTTCGGGAATTCATTCAAAACCTATGTTTCCATCGAACCGGAGCAGATTCACATTGCGGGCATAACGATTGATTGAGAGCTAGCCTTCATGACATCCTGTGTCGGTGGCTTTCTACGCCCTATCCTGAGCTAGTATCCCAAATCAAATCGGAGCAATTCCTTTCACCATGCATGATAATGTCACATAAAGCTTTATTTCAATCTTTCATTATTCTCATCAGCAATTTTGGCGATTCATCGCCAGATATCTCATCCTTCCATATTTTCGTTTTCTTTAACTTTTCTTTTAGCTGGTGCTGAAGCTTTCAAAAAAATCCATCAGCGGCCTAGCCACTTTGCGATGGTTTTAGAAATAGCATATAATTTAATTATTTAGTAATCCATCGGGGCATAGCCTCCTATTGATGGTTATTGCAACGACCCCATTGGGACTCCTATAGGAAAATATCAACCAAGTGAATAAAAACTTTCACTGGGACATCTATAGGATAAACATCGACCAAATGGGTGTACGCACTTCCGTTGGGACTCCTGTAGGAAAATGATCAACCAC
Source organism: Crotalaria pallida (assembly GCA_037953625.1). NCBI lineage: Eukaryota > Viridiplantae > Streptophyta > Magnoliopsida > Fabales > Fabaceae > Crotalaria > Crotalaria pallida. Next base: position 87,482,456 of record CM075649.1, read on the forward strand.
TGAATAAAATTTCAGTAGGACGCCTCCAGGATAATTATCAACCAACGGGATTAAGTTATGCCACTGGGTGAAATCCTCATAGTGGTCTTTAAAATTTAGCCATTAGGATATTAGACGAGTTAATTATTGAATATTTAAGAAAATAAGTGTTTTCTGAAAAATTGTTCAGAATACTCGAGTAGTTCATGAACTACTTGAGTATTTCATGCAAAAATACTCGAGTCCTTGAAGAAATACTCGAGTTGTTCTTAGCTTTTCAGAATACTCGAGTCTTTCTTAAAATACTCGAGTCTTTTTGCTGCGACAGCACCAATTTTTCTGCAATTTTAGCACCAATTCGATTTCCATGTTTGATTTTTCCATTCTTATGCAAAACAGAAGCTTATACACATGAAACAAACATGTTATAAAAATTAAACATAACTAAAACAACATAAAACATCATCAATTCACAGATTGCACAAAAACTTGAAATTTTCCATTTTAAACTGTGAAATTCATTTCCACTTGATTTTAATTTTGAAACACCTTACAGTGAGCTTTATTAAGTTCATTTAAACTTGTTTGAATATTAAAACCATGTGTTTCTGACCTCCAAGTCAGAATCCCAATTCAAGTTGTATCCCTCTTTGAACCTTTAATGGTTCCTACATTTTTAGCTTGAAATTACTCATTCTAGTATTTAGATAACTCCTCCCTTACCTTAGAGAAGCTAAAGAAAAGATTGATTGCAAAGAAAAGTGGCTGAATCAAGAATTTCGTTTCTGGACTTGTGCACAAACAGTTGCACTGGCTGACTTTGGCAATCAATTGCATCACGAATAAGACATGAAAAATGATGAAACAAGTTAGCTTAAGCAACTAGCAAGTGCCAACTTTTATTAGAAACAACTTTGGAATCAAAAGAGTTCCTAGATTTACCAAACAGATTCAAGAAAGATGGGTACTTGATGCTGAAAGTTGCTCTGTTTTTCGCAGCTTTAGAACCTCAACTTTGATTGCCTATAACTCGATCTACAAGAGGTTATTTTCAGTGATTTCGGTTTCTAATTCAAGATTGGAATTAGAACTTCAGTTTGTGTTTTGGTTTCAGAAGGAAAGGGTGAGAATTGAAGGAGAACGAATGGATCAAGGTTAGCACCTCAAAATAGAGGAAATTTGACAGAAATTCGGGTTTGATTGATTTAGATGAGTTTGGGGCTCCCCAATTCACTTATTTATAGCCAAAGGTTACCCTCCTTCGAAGTAAAGTCCAGCTTTGTGCTTGGAACCAAGGGAATTGCGTTTTGGTTCAAAGTTTGAATCAAAACCGACTTATACACACACAGCTACTGCACGAACTACTCGAGTATTCCAACCAAAAATTTAAATTTTCTAACTGCTAGTTACAATACTCGAGTCTTCCCCAAATACTCGAGTATTTTAACCAAATTTCAGAAAATTCATTATTTTATTCAATATAATAATATTATTCTTTTAAATATTTAATTTCTTTTATTTATTTAAAAATATAGGGTCTTACATTACACACTCTACTTAATATTAATCCCTACCATCATTAAACATTCGCAGACATCAAAGAAATTCTCTCGTTAAACACAAACATACTAAAATTTTATATATATATATAATGCATATATGTAAATATGGACGGGTCCGGATACGCGTGGCTTTGGATATCTCAGACCCGGACCCAGACCCGTTCAAAATGGGTATTCAGATGGGTCCATTCTTTGGACCCACGGGTCTCTTTTTTGGACCCAGACCCGGACCCGATGCGGGTATTACCCGCGGGTACCCACGGGTCCGGGTCCAATTGCCATCCCTAGTCTCAGAGCATTTCCTTGTCAAGTTTATGTTCCTTCACGATCTAGAGGTATGGGAGAAGTTTACTATTTGATAGAATGAGATTAAATTGCATTGGAAACTAGGATGAGCCACCATGAGGCTTTAAGGGCTTAGCTTTGAAATAGGATTTTGGTGTGGAGACCAAATTTTGCTCTCTCTGTGATTTGAGCAACTTATATTGTGTGCATGCAAAGTGTTTGATGCCTGAAATCATGAATTAATTGCATGAATTGAGATTTGACACCTTGAGTTGTTAAATGTTGTGCTTTATGCATAATTCATGGAAATGTTGAATTCTCTGAGAATTGATATGATTTCAGCGTTGGAGCATGTTTATATTATGTCATTTGATCTCTGTAGATGATGGGTTTGTGTTAGAATTGATTAGAATTAAAAATGGTATGTTAAAACCTAGTTTTTGTGCATCTGCTGATATAAATAATCGATTACCACGACCTAGTAATCGATTACTCATCTGTGTCTGCTACAGAATTGGAAAAGTACATGTGGTAATCGATTACCAATGTATGATAATCGATTACCAGCACTAAAAATTCAGCAAAATATCATTTTTAATTACTAATAATGCTAACCTATAATTATGTGGAAAATTTTCATAGAGATCACACTGAAATCTTACCTAAAATAATATTTGGTTATTATTTCTAAGTTGAAATGCATAATTGATGTGAGATTTGGATTCTCTGTTATTTGACATGTTTTCAATGTTGAGACATGTTTAATATGCATAAATGAAGTTCTGTTGATCATTGGTTTAAGTTAAAATTGGTTGGAATTGAAAATGATATGTTAAAACCCAATTTTTAGTGCATCTGTTGTCATGGTAATCGATTACCACGATGTGTTAATCGATTACCAGACCATGTCTGATGCAGAACATTGAAAATACACGTGGTAATCGATTACCAGAACTGATAATCAATTACTAAGGCTGAAAATGCTGAAAATGCCCTTTTTAAATTTAACCTCTTTTATTTAAACTTAATGACACCCAAAATGATTACTGTAACACTTTGCTCATGTGTTTAATATTAATCATGACATTGATGAAAGCTTAGGATATTAATTTACCATGTTTGGTGCATGATGCATAAAATGAAGTTAATGATTAGTCTTAAAGGAAAAGATTTAGGTGTACCCGTGCATGGTAAATAGTGATACGTTATCGTTTGTCATGTTCGAGGAACATGAGGAGGGTACTCTGGGAGTACCAAATGAATATGATAAGTTTGATGACACATTAAGGTTGACGATGTTGCCAGTATGTTGATATACTGTTGATGTGGTTGTTACGTCTTCGCGAACGTGACGCACACTTTGGGAGAGTGGCGTTATGTACCACGTTCCAAACTTGTTCGTTAAGACATGCTTAATGACACATTAAGATTGACGATGTGGACAGTATGTTGATATACTGTTTATGTGGTTATTACGTCTTCGCGACGTGACGTACACTCTGGGAGTGGCGTTATGTACCACGTTCCAAGCATGTTCGCTGCGACTTGCTTGATGAAACATTAAGGTTGACGATGTGGCCAAAATGTGGATATGCTTTTGATGTGGTTATTACGTATTCGCGACGTGATGCACGCATGAGGAGCGACGTTATGTATCAGAAAGTGGTTATTACATCTTCGCATAGTGACGTTCACCGGTGGGGTGACATTATGTATCACTTTTGAGAAAGTTTCGCCTTACGTTTTGAGAACGTATCTTTGTGCTCTGGGAGCACACGTACTGTGAAAGTACACCGGAGTTTTGGATGGACGTCTGAGAGCGACTAGTACTGGAAATCCCAGGAATTAAGTGATAGAAAGCATACGCCATGCCTCTTGCATTGAAAGAGGTTAGAAGAAAATGGCGTGTACTCATGTGTTGATGCATTTCTATCATGCCGGATGACTTAACTGTGAATTTTAGAGTTTTATTATCATTTGATAATGCGAATGTGTATAGTTTACCTCCCTGCCCTTATTAGGTAATGGCCAGCAGATATCTAGATTGCTTAGAAATCAGTGGAGGTGGATGACCCTCAGGCCCATGCAGTGCATAGGTAGCAATATTTAGGATCTCTTGATACTGCACTTGTAGACCCGACCGGACAGATGAATGGCCAAAGGACCAGTGACCAGCTTTGGAAAGTCTCTACTTTGTTAATACATACAATGTACATGTTTTGAGAGATGCATCAGAGAATGAATTGAGTTTCATATATTGATACAAATGTGATACTCATGGATTTATTGTACTCAATTACATGGACAAGTGTCCCATTTGATGTTTTGTAAACTTTAACTAAATAATATAATTATCATGCTATTTTACGCTAACTCTGATTTTTATTATTCGAGCTCGGTACGAAGAAAATATTAATGAAGCTAATCTCTTGAGATAACTTTATTTACTAATTAAGTTGTTCATCAAGAAAACATAAGTTTTCGAAAACTACTCCAAGCTATCATAGTTATCCAGGAAATTATTTTAAATACTTAACGAATAAATAATTCTTCTATCGAACTCAGTTTCTAGTTGAGTACCAAAACTAAAGAATTTCATAAAGGAAATTTTTAAATCTAGATTTTTTGACAATGTCAGGTTAAATGGCATCAAATTAATGAAATTCTTTTTAAGTAAAGTAATTAAACTATGGGAATTACATTTTGTGGTATCAGATCAATGGTCCTGACTCTTGGTCCTTGGGTGTGTGGTCCAATACACTGGTCATCAAGATTTGTGGAGTTTCCTATGAAGTATGTTCCTATTAGAATAAAGGTTTTATCTCTTGGCCTTGGAATGTGGCCTAGTATCTATCTGATAGTATTTAATGTAATCTAAGTTGAAGTATGATAGTAATGTATTTCTTTTTAGATCTATTTTAACCCTAAGTCCATAGTACTGGCTACTATGGCAATAAGGAATCAATGAGGATTGATTCCGAAAAACCCGTTGGTAAGTTAGTAACTCTGGGGAGGGTGTTTACCCTCGATGGTGTGGAAGCTAATCAATCCCAAGATCTAGTGCAAGGTAGTTATCTCCTTAATAATCCGCCTTGTAGAGTTTGTAACACTAAAGCTATCTATTCTTCGGTGAGGGCGTGAATCGAATGAATTTATTTGTGTTTGACTCACTTTGCTACCTCAAGGTAGAAACCCCTACAAGTTTTCTTGTAGTTGCTTCTAAGGTATGTCTGAGCTGTTCTATTGAGTTATAAGATCGTATCTCTGGAGTGAACCTAGTTTGTCTACCTTTGTCACAATCAAATATGATCTTGGGATGGACTGAATGTCTAAAAACCGAGTAACCATCAATTGTGATAAAGAGGCAATTTTGTATGAGAACCCGAGACTCAAGAGATATATGTGTTAGTTCTCGATAATAATGGAGAAAGGGAAAAAGGAAATTGAAGAGATCTTGGTTATGAGGAATCTACCGGGAATGATTTCCTAATGAGACCTCAGGTTTGCTATCGAATCGTGAAATCGAGTTTGGTATTGATTTGATTCTGGGAGTTGGCCTCATCTTTATAGCCCCTTATAGAATGGTATCATCGGAAATGGCCGAGTCTAAAGAATCAAGAGGAGGTGTCACTGCAAGAAGCAGTTAATCTGGTTAAGCGTGTCTTCGTGTGGGAAAGTCCAGTATTGTTTGATGAGAACAAGTGTCCTTTTCTAAGGAAAGATAACCTTATGGATTAAGCTCGTGGAGTCCCAATAATTTTTAAGAATGACTTATGTCCGGGATATCATCAAATCGAAATCTGGAAAGAAGACAAACCCAAGACAGCATTTCAATCATGGTGCGGACATTATGAGAAAGTAGTAATGCCGTTTGGATTGACTCATGCCTTGTTATCTTCATAAGTTACAGGAACAAAATTTTCAGATCTTATACGGATTTGTTTGTGCTAGTAGTCATTGATGATATCCTAACTTATTCGAAGAGTTTCAAAGAGCATATGAAACGTCTCGAGATCATACAGGTATCTTAAAGGAGAAGTGGCAATATGCTAAAATCATTTAAATGCAAATTTTGGTTGAAAGAAGTTGAGCTTTAAATCATGCGATCTCTACGGCAGAAACAACTATGGACCAAACAAAGAGGAATGTGATTCTGCAATAGGAATAACCTAAGAAGTCGCTGAAGTTAGAAGTTTCTTAGGACTGACTAGGTACTATGGTAGGTTCACAAGTGGACTTTCCAAAGTCAAATTACCTTTAAACAAGTTAACTCGGAAGGATTAGCCTTTCATAAGGAATGAGAAGTGCAAATAAAGTTTTCAGCATTGAAGGAAAGGCTAACTTCCCCTCCTGTGATAGGCATGCCTGATCCATGCAAATATATTGAAGTGTATTATCATGAATCAAGGCAAGGATTTGGAGGAGTGTAGACACAAGAAAGGAAAGTGGTTGTGTATGCATCAAAGTGATTGAAGATACACAAGGTGACTATTTGACGTGACTTAGAGATTACAATGATTGTGTTTGCCCTAAAGATCTGGATTCATCATCTCTATGGCACTACATTTCGGGTATTTAGTGACCATAAGAGTTTGAAGTAATTGATTCGACCAGAGAGAGAGTTGAACATAAGACAACGCCGATGGATGAAGTTTTGAAGGATTATGATTTTAAACTCTGTTACCATTCTGGTAAGGCGGATGTGGTGGCAGACGCATTAAATCGCAAGGTAATTTATGCGAACTCTCAATAGTGATTAAGGAAGCTGCTCAAAGTGAGGAATTTAGAAGCTTGAACTAGATGATGTAAGTAGACCAACGAGTATTAAGATGGGAATGTTGTGAATCACAAATGAATTCTTGATAAGGATTCGTGAATTGCAACAAAGAGTTAAAGGGTGGAAAAAAAATTAGAGATTGGCTTTTGAAGGGAAGAAACCCAATTTCTGTAAGGGAACAGATAAAATTCTTTGTTTCAAGACAAGGGTTGGCATTCCGAATGATCCGAAATTTGGAAATTAATTTTTGGAATTAAGCACACAAAAGACGGATGAGCAGTTTAATTATTCCTACTTCACAACATTCTAAGTGATCCTACTCCATTGCTTTAATTATTCCTAAACATAATTATATCATTTCTAAGCAGTTTATTATTCTAACTTAACTTAGAATAAATTTGAGGATGTTACACAACCTACATTAGAGCAAATAAAAATATGTACGAAGGGGTCGCGGCTGGTGTTTGAACACAAGAAAGGGTCACATAAATATTTCCAATAATAATAGGATTGCAACAATGATCAACTTTGAACCCACATCTTTTTGGATTAGCCCTCAATGTGCTTACTATTCATATCCATTAGATGGCATCACGATGCATGCTTTTTGTTGATGATATTATCCTATTTGGAGAATTGAGAGAGAAAATAATCAGCAAGCTAGACATATGAAGATAAGCTTTGAAAGCATATGTCTTTTGTTTAAATAGTAGCAATACATAGTTTGTAGAGTATGAATTTATGTAGGGTGGATGAGCTGAAGGAGTGTTTTGAGTGTAATATGTGATAAAATGATACCATTTAAAATTACAGAAAATCTTTACCAAATAGCTTTAAGACATGCAATTTTGCATATTACTAAGTGTTGAAAGACAAAATGCCAACAAGGAATAAACTCAATGTAGAGGTGATGAGAATGTTGTGTTGGCTGTGAACATATTAGACATGATCAAATTATAAATGAATACATTAGAGTAAAAGTTGTGGTAGCTTTAATAGCAGAAACGATTGTAGAATCCCATCTGAGGTAATTTGAGCTTGTATAAAAGATACCTATAAAAGCCCTAGTATGGAAACTAGATCAGATGAAAGGTGGACTAATTAGGGCCAGGAAAGATCATAAGTGCAACTATTAGGAACTTAAAGTTTAATGGTTTGAATGTAAATATGATATATGACAACACATTATGGCGACCTTTGATACAGATTGTTGTTGTAATTATTTGTAAACTTAAAAAATATAGTGTGACATATTGTTTGCCATGTCCACAATTACGAGAAGAATCTAACAACAAGGATAAAAACCAACAATTTTAAATACTGAAGGACTTTAATCAGTAAAAAAATGGGACAATTGCACTCACTCACACAAAACATCCCTTTATAGTTTTAGAATTGATAGTCACCTCCCCTGCTTGGCATTTAACATGACAATACAACTTTGCATGTAATAGATCATTAGTTTATTAACTAAAGTACTCTGCTAAGGATCGAAAATGACATTTATGCCCTCAAGAATTGTCTTTGTCATTAACACAAATATCAACCGTTATTGGTTCATTTTTAAAAATTTAACTATTTTTTTGCAAAAAATTAATTTTTTTTAAAATATAATGTAGTCAATTTTTAATAATTTTTTGAGAATACATTCTTGTATAAAAATTCTATCTACATTGATTTTAGGATAATGCAATATATCCAACATTATTGCCGGAGTACAAACTCTACCAATGATGGTGGGTATTTTGCATTAGTCTAAAATCAATGTGGATTTAATTTTTATACAATAATGTGTTCTCATAAAAAATATTAAAATATTATAATATTGTCTTTATAAAATAAATAAAATTTTTTGAAAAAATTTACCATATTATTTTTTGAGAAAAAATACACCAGATTCACTTGAAATTTGTGTCAGTGACAACAACACCCCTTAAGGACATAAATGTCGTTTTCGATAATAAGCAGATCATTGCATTTTAATGAGTAAACTAACAGATTATTACATGCAAGAGATATCAGCGTAACATTGAATGTTAAGTAAGAGAGGTGAATATCATTATTAAAACTAGATGAGCTGCTGTCATCGTCATGACAAACTTCAGGGATGGTGAACACAATTTGTCCTAAAAGAAATAGACTAAAACCAAAAGTAAGTGAACTTTCAAATACCAAGTTACTAAAGCTGGACTTCCATTTTTTTTTAAATGTATTTTTGCCTCTTTATTTGAATGTTCAATTTGGTTTTTTTATCTTTTTTCTAGCATTTATTGTAATCCTTTATTTTTCAAAAATACTTCATCCATCCTTATATATAAGATCATTTTGGAAGATTTCACGTCCATTAAGAAAGTTGATTAATTTAGTTAATTGTATTAGGAATGTGAATATTTAATATGTATTTTCAAAATTATTTCTATTAATAATATTGGGAATTTAAAAAGTGTTAAGTAATCAGGGGTGTTTGTGAAAAGAAGTAATTAATTGTCATTGAAAATTAGTGTATGATCTTATAAATAGAGACAAAATAAAAGTCTCAAAAAGATCATGTCTATATGGACGGATGTAGTATTCATTTTATCCTTCCGTCGTCACATTGATAGTCTATATGAAATATTATAAATTATTTGTGATGTCCGGAACCGCAATGTCCTTAAAGCTATTGGGAAGCCTTAAAGGTTTTAGGGTCCAGGGTTGATTTGTGATGTTTTATGGTTATCTGGATACCCAGTTGGGGTATTCAGGGTCTCCCTAATCACTGTGTGTGCAAGTGTAAAATTAGGGATAGGAGAGCGTACCTGAGCCCCTTGTTAGAGATAGCTATTTATAGGGGAGATGTGTTGGGTACCCTGTTTGGGCCTGTCCAAGGCCCAGTAGGGATGACGTGGCTTCTAGAGAATGAAGGGATGAGTCATTCATCCTTATCCTGTCCTAGAGCCTTATCCCTGGTTTATTAGGCACGTGGGGGGCACGCTCAAATCCTTGTGGATAAGGGAGGTGGACGGTCCGGGCCCCCCAGTAATGTACCGTGGTTCGGTGGTCGGCCCATGGATGTAGAGGTCGGCTGAGATCGTTATGAGTTGGTGGAGAACCCTTGGGACATAGGCCGAGGGTCAGTCCACCACATAAGCCCCCCAGGTCGGTAAGACTGATAAGTCTTGTGCCGAGCTATTTGTGTCCTGAGGTTGATTCGGGGTAAGGACTATATGGTTTGGTGAGTCCGATTGGCCTTTTGCCGAGATAACGAGTTGGATATGGGTGTGATCAAACTGGGAAAGTGGGGGTGTTGTCCTTTCGTCTGCTCCACTGTCCTTTCCTCTGTCTCAGGTGACGTTTCTACTCATGCGTGAAGCCACGTGTGTGGTGGTCCTTTAATGATGTCAAAAGTCGTTCCTTTTCTCGAGGCTTCTTTCCAACAATAATTTGCCACGTTTCCAGTTGTGCGTCTCGAGGTTGGGCCTGTTAGGCTTGCTGGCCCACTTTAATGGGATCGTGGGGGAAATGGAGGGAATTTTATTTAAACTCCCCTTCTCTTTTCTTCTTTTCCTTTTCGCGGTTTTCCCTGAAACTTTTCCCATTCCCTCATAAACCTTCCAAAACAAGGCCCCGTTTCATCTTCCTCTTCTGCTTCATCTTCTTTATTGTTATTTGCATCCATTTTCAACCTTCTTCCATCGTTTACAGGTATTGCGTTTCTTTCACTACTGGTTTTTACTCCTTCTCAGTTTGTTTTGGTTTTATTTTTTTTGTATGTGTAACTGCTTAGGATTCTAGGTATGTTTTTTTTTTCGGGCTTCCTGAGGATTAATAAGGTTCAGGAATGTTTGGATTGGGAAGTTCACGGATTTGTTAATGTGTAGGGGTTCGTGGGTTTATTATTTTTTGTGGCTTTTATGGTGATGGGTGAAGGGTTAGGGAAAAGGGGTTGGGAGAGATGAAAACGGTGGGTGGATACTCTGGGGTTGAGTGATGAGAGTGATTCTTCTTCCTCCTCCTCATCTCCTTCTTCCGGCATGGAGCTTTCCTCCTCACCGGAGGCATTTTTGTACCAGGGATTGGAGGAGCTAGTAGAAGAGGTTCCTCTAACGGTGGTTTATCCAGAAAATTTTGTGGAAAGGGTGGCTTGGGGTTTGTCTCACCGAGAGGCTGATCATAAGGCGCGTAGGGAAGCTGAGGATTGTTATACTCGGGTTGGGCCTTTCTGGGTTCCTGTAGGGGTGGGGAGGTGCTCTAGACTCGGCTATAGGGGGAGAGGTCGTAGGTCTTTATTCGTTAAAACTGCTCCCATAGGTACTAACGCCGAGTCTTCTTCCCTTTCCTCAGGTATGGTTGGCTGCTGTGTTACTCACCCCGAGGAGTTCCCTCTTCCACCAGATGCGGATGAGTATGATTGGATTGACCGGGATGTTCTTGGGTCTCGCTCGGCCCTCACCACTGAAAGTGTCGGGCGCTTGAGGGCGTTGCTTCTGCCTTGTCCAGGGGACAATACTCGTAGTGCTTATAGAATATCAATAGTAGGGGTCGATGAAAGAGTTTTCTCCAAAGTGGCCGAAGGGCAAAGATACTTTTATATGTATGTCAAGGTATTGACAACGCTCGGTATTACGATGCCCTTTTTCGAGATTGAGATTCAACTTGTGAACCGTTTAGGTATCACGCCGAGTTAGCTCCACCCTAATGGATGGGCTTTTATTCGTGCCTTCCAGAAATTTTGTGAAGCTGTGAATCTATCCTGCACAATCCGAGCTTTCCTCTGCATCTTTGTGCCACAAGCTATGGGTCTCACTAAAAGCCAAGGATAGGGCTCTTTTTACGAAGTTCTCGGATTCCTGGAAGAACTTCAAACCACAATTTTTCAAGTATAGTCATGTCGGTGACGGTGCTTGCTGGTTTTTTGAGAAAAATCTACCTCGGTTTCCGCTATCCTGGTCACCGATCTTTTATGATAGGAATGTTAACCGATATCAATTTAATTACATGACCGAGTTGAGTGATGCGGAAAGACGCACCTGTGATCGGTTTTCAGCCTACCTAGAGACTAACGGTCAGGTAGATATAAGGAAGATAGTGAAAGTCTCTGTGACGGAAGTTCGATAGGAGCTCGGTAATATAAATATACATGTGTTTTTTTTAACTCTTACTCCTCCTTTTGCAGCTGAGATGGCCCAAAAAAATGCTCGCCTTGCTGCACTGGCTGCTGCTCGTCGTTTAAAAGAACCTGTTGTACAAATTACAGCAGATTCTCCAAGTGCCCAAATTCGGCTCAGGCTTCAAGCGAGGCTACAGCTCAGAATGTCGTTTTGCCGCCCGTTGTTACAGTTGCCGAGGTACCTACAGCGGTTGCTCAGTCTCGGGCTATGGGAAGTGCTTCCACCCCCCTGCTCGTGCATGATGATGATGAAGAGGATCATACTCCTCTTGCGAAGAGACAGAGATTGGACAAAGGCAAAGGTCCATTGACTGAAGAGGATCCTCATCGCACTCCCTCACGAATCCAAGCGCAAACATTTGATCTGACTGTTCCTACTGTTTGGACTCGCCCTATCCCTGAGCAGATTCTTGGTTCAATCTTTACCGATCAGGATGATGCTCGGCTCCTTGCGCAACCGACAGAACTCCTTGAGGGTAATTTACGAGCATTAGGATGCTCCTCTCTCCGAGCTGCCAGCATGTTCTATTTTATGGCTCATCACACCCGAGAGTTTGGTCTGACAGCCAGAGAACGGGAGAGGAAGACTGCTGTTGCTCAGCAGATTCAGTCTTATAAAGATGCTAATGAAACCCTGATGGAGAGAAACAGCACTCTTTCCAAAGAGAAAGAACTACTTGAAAAGGATAAGAATGAGGAGCTCCAATCGAGGGATGATGCGGTTCGGGAGAAAGCTGAGGTGGTTCGGGAGAAGGCTGAGGTGGTTCGGGAGAGGGATGAAGTGGTGAAGGCCAGGGAGGCATTGGAGAAGAGTAAGGAGGAGACCGAGACACGACTGGCTGCTGCTGAGAAGTCCCTTGAGGATTCCGAGGGCAAGTTGGTCGAAGCCCGTCAGGAAGCTGAGAGGCTTCGGGTTCAGTTGGAAAAGATGAGGGCAAAAGCCCTTAACCATAAAATTGATTATGCTAAGAATTACTTCAATTGGGACCAAGCTGTTGATGATTCATTTCATAATGCATTGAGGCAGCTGAGGATTCTCAATCCCAACCTTCAAATTATCGGGTCTCATCCTTTATTCGGGGTGAAGAAAGGTCGGATTGTCGATTGCTCGAATGGTGAAGTTGATTTGGGTCTAACATATGATGTTTTAGAGCTTAATTTGACTCCCTTTTGCTTAGTTTTGGCTAGTTTCTTAGGTATTTTAGGTAGATTTTGTTTAGTTTTTAATTAGTTTAGGAAATTTTATTCCCATGAACGTTTTCATCCGTTTTAGGTATGTTTCAGGTACTTTTGGAGCTAAATTGGATAAAATAATATTGGAGCTAGAAAGAGCATAAGAGAACCTTGAAAATGACACAAGAACGGAGAAAAACGGAGCCGCATCAGATATCACATGCCCAGGCGTGCAGATTGGCATGCCCAGGCGCACATGCAGCGAGAGAAAATGGACAATCAGAGGTCGCGCGCCCAGGCGTGCTTGCATCGCTAATTATTGAGTCATCAGACCTGGCGCGCCCAGGCGTGGAGCCTAGAACGCCCAGGCGCGCGGTACCCGGGGGTTCAGGCCCAAGTTGACTTATTTTCCTGATTTCTGAGGGGATTTGCTTAGTTTTTAGGCTATTAATTAGGTTTTAGATTAGAGAGGGAGATTACACACGAATTTAGAGAGAGAAATTGCATTGAGAAGAGCATTGGAGATCAACAACGGAGGAATCCCGTTGAAGGTTGAAGAAATTCAGATTGTCTATGATCATGGGTTCTTCTCCTATTCCTTGTTTTTCAATTTTAAATATGTGTAACTAAACCCTTTGTTAGGAATTTGATGGATTTGCATGGATCATGATTAGTTTATGAAATTATGAATTGATGTTTTCCTCTTTATTCAATTGTTTGATTGAGTTTTAATCATAATTCATAGAATTGACAACTTTATGTTTTGTTCTAGTTTTCTAGTCCTTCAATTGAAAAATTAGGATTAGAATAGACCTTGCAATCAAACATTATAATCATCCAATTTGTAGGGATACTTTTGGGTATTATATAACTAATTAATTCCAGAGATCTTAATTAATGACTAGTTGGTTGGTAATTTCTTAAGGAATTAAGGGGTTCCAATTGAATAGGAAACACAATTATTAAAGGAATTTAGTAATTGTTACTGCTGGAATGTTGTTGAATAAATTAGGAAAACAGAGACTCATAATTAATAAATTAGGTCCTGCAATGAAATCAGATTCCTAACGCTTTTCCCATCTTAATTTCACTTCATTTAATTCAGATTTAGTTTTATTTTTAAATCAGTTTTTAGTTGTTCTAAATCAATTTGCATTCTCAATTTAAGTATATTTTTCAGATTTCACTAATAGTTATAAATAAGGTAGAAATTATGGAACACAATTTATAATCCCTGTGGGAACAATATCTGGTCTTCCAAGACTATATTACTTTGCGATCTAGTATACTTGCTAGAGAGTGAACAAGTTTTTGGCGCCGTTGCCGGGGATTTAAATTCGTTTTCAATAATTTTTGGTACTTATTATTAGTTATTAGTGGAATTTGCTTTAGTAGTTTTATCTTAGCAGGTGCTACTAACTCTTGTTATGAGCTGCTCGTCTGCAGGTAGTGAATCTAACCTCCAGTTGAGTGCGAAGAAGAGGAGGAAGCAAGCACAAAAGGAGAGAAAGAAATTGGCCAAGAGGATGGCTAAAGAAGGGGATGTCAAGCCGAAGACTCTTGCGGATTATGCAACTATTAGCCTGGATGCCTGTGCAACTAGGATTGTGTATCCAGCCATCACAGCACCGCAGTTCAAAATTGATCTGGGATACATTCACTTAATCAAGCAAGATCAATTCAGCGGTAATCCGCAAGAGGATCCAACAGAGCATATCTCGCACTTCCTCAGTATGTTGGGTTTATTCAAGATTGAAGGCGCCTCTGAAGAAGCCATTCGCATGAGGCTATTTCCTTTGTCTCTGAAGGATAAGGCGTAGCGCTGGCTCCAAGACCAGCCACCGGGGAGTTTGACTTCGTGGGATATACTTGCCCGCAAATTTTTGGACAAGTATATTCCATCAGCTACACAAGCTAAGCTGCAGAAGAACATTACTTCATTTGTGCAACAAGATGAGGAGACATTAGGCAAGGCTTGGGGGAGATTCAATAAGCTGCTGAAGAAGTGCCCGACTCATTCGATGCCAGAGTGGTTGCAAATCAGAGTCTTCTATGATGGGTTGAGGAAGCCTGACAAAGATATAGTAGATGTAGCAGCTGGTGGAGCTCTCACCAAGAAAACTGTTGAGGAAGCCAGAGTGATTCTAGCAGCAATGGCCAGCAACAGTAGTCAGGAGGCCCCAGAGATAATGACCGAACCAGATGATGTGGATTCTTCACAATTCCAGAGCATCATTGAGCAGAATCATGAAATGCAGCAACAGATAGCTGTGTTAACTAAGCATATGGGTCAAGTTCAGATGGTGCAACCTTCTCCTAAGCTCTTCAAAGGTGATACTGCACTTTCACTGACAACAACTGAGACATATCATTCAAATTCTGAGCATTCACGCAGTCCTTCACCAAGTCCTCCACAAAGTCCTCAACCAGTGAAACGATCTTGGGAGTTGGCACTAGAGAAGATGACACAGACTACAACTTTATTTGTGGATGAAGTTCGAGCTAATTTCAACTCTCAAGGAGAAAGCATTCGCAACTTGGAGAAGAGAGTAGAGCAAATCACTAAGAGTTTGTCACAGTTGCATCCGGGCCACTTTCCTGACACAAGCACTAATTGCCAGGCCATTACTTTCGAAGTGGCAAAGCTTATGATGAGCCACTGAAGAAGAGTGATGACATGGTAGTTGGTAAGAATCAGCAGCAAGTTCAGAATTCAGAGGAAGAGACCCCAGTTGTGCAACAGCCTGAGCCTACAGAAAAGAGTCCATAAACTACTTCAGAGAAGCCACAGAATCAACCAGATCTCTCACGGGTTCCGTATCCTCAGAGGTTGAAAAAGGAGGAGAATCAGAGGCAGTTTGCAAGATTCATGGAAGTGTTCAAGAAACTTCAGATAAACATCCCGTTTGCTGAAGCTCTTGAGCAGATGCCTACATATGCTAAGTTCATGAAGGAGTTGCTCACTAACAAGAGGAAGCTGAGAGACAATGAGACAGTGATGCTGACTGAAGAGTGTAGTGCCATCCTTCAGAAGAAACTCCCACAGAAACTGAAAGATCGAGGAAGCTTCACCATTCCATGCAACATTGGTGGGATGGATGTTGGGAAGGCGCTATGTGATTTGGGAGATAGCATCAACTTGATGCTACTTTCCCTTTTCAAGAGACTGGGCATTGGAGAGATCAAGCCTACAATGATCTCTCTTCAGCTTGCGGATCGCTCTATCAAGAGACCATATGGGAAAGTGGAAGATGTTCTTGTCAAGGTGGACAAGTTCATTTTCTCAGCAGATTTTGTGATTCTGGACATGGACGAAGACCAAGATATTCCATTACTCCTGGGAAGATCTTTTCTAGCAACCGGAAGAGCCTTGATTGATGTGCAAAACGGGTGAACTCATGCTCCGGGTTCATGATGAGAAGGTCACGTTCAATGTCTATGACTCTATGAAGCATTCCATGGGAGATGACCAGTGTCTGAGGCTGGATGTGATTGAGTCTATAGTAGACTCAGTCTTTGAAGAGATGTGCTATGATGATGATGCTGTGGAAGCAGCTTTAGTGACTGAGGGAGAGGAAGGAACGGAGTCTCATCAGATCAAATCCTTGCTGGATGGAGCTGCAGAGGTCAAAAATGATAGGAGGCCGGAAGATCTGAGGCTGGAAGAAAAGGAGGTCAGACCCAAACCTGAGCTGAAAGTGCTACCGCCGGGCCTAAGGTATGTGTTCCTTGATGACTCTGAATACTTTCCTATTATCATAAATAGTGCTTTAAATGAACTGGAAACTGAAAAACTATTAAGAGTTTTAAGGCATTATAAGTCTGCTATAGGATGGAATGTATCAGATCTGAAGGGAATTAGTCCCTCCTTTTGTATGCACAAGATTCTCTTGGAAGAGAATTTTAAACCTGTGATACAACCTCAGCGGATATTAAACCCCACTCTGCAAGAGGTTGTTAGAAAAGAAATAGTAAAATCGTTGGATGTTGGGATCATTTACCCCATCTCAGACAGCACTTGGGTCAGCCCAGTGCAAGTGGTTCCTAAGAAGGGTGGTGTCACAGTGATTAAAAATGAAAATAATGAATTGATACCAATCCGTACTGTTTCTGGGTGGAGAGTATGCATAGATTATAGGAGACTAAATAGTGCCACCCGTAAGGACCACTTTCCACTACCTTTTATGGACCAAATGTTAGAGAGGTTAGCCGGGCATGAATATTATTTTTTTTTAGATGGTTATTCCGGCTATAACCAGATTCCTGTGGATCCTAGAGACCAAGAAAAAACTGCTTTTACTTGTCCCTTTGGAGTTTTCGCATATCGGAGAATGCCTTTTGGTTTATGTAATGCACCTGCGACTTTTCAAAGGTGCATGTTATCTATTTTCTCCGATATGGTTGAAAAGTTCATTGAGGTTTTTTTGGATGACTTCTCAGTCTTTGGATCCTCATTTGAATCATGTTTAAATAAATTGGAACAGGTCCTAAAAAGGTGTCAGGAAACTAACCTTGTACTTAATTAGGAGAAATGTCAATTTATGGTTAAGGAAGGGATAGTTTTGGGGCACCTAATCTCATAGAGGGGTATTGAGGTAGATAGAGCTAAAATTGATGTAATTGCTAATTTACCTCCTCCTACAAATGTCAAAGGGGTTAGGAGTTTTCTAGGACATGCTGGTTTTTACCGGCGATTCATAAAAGATTTTTCAAAAATAGCCAAACCCCTTTGTAATTTGTTGGAAAAAGATGTGGAGTTTAATTTTGATAATGATTGCATGAGAGCTTTCCATGATTTGAGAAAGAGACTAGTATCTGCTCCTGTGGTAATTCCACCTGACTGGAATAAACCTTTTGAACTTATGTGTGATGCAAGTGATTTTGCCATAGGTGCAATACTAGGACAAAGAAAAGATAAGTCTTTCATGTAATTCATTATGCTAGTCGTGTGCTAAATGATGCTCAAATTAATTATACGACTACAGAAAAAGAGTTGTTAGTTGTGATATTTGCTATGGATAAGTTTCGTTCCTATTTGATAGGGTCGAAGGTTATAGTTTATACTGACCATGCAGCATTAACGCACCTTTTGGCTAAGCAAGATGCTAAGCCAAGACTGATTAGGTGGATCTTGTTACTACAAGAGTTCGATATAGAGATCAGGGATAAAAGGGGGGTTCAGAATGTTATTGCAGATCATTTGTCTATGTAACACCCAAACAAAAATATAGCTTAATTACAAATTATTAAGTTGATTTGAAATTAGGACTTGAAAATTTCGTTTTAAATCTTATTAAAAATCCGACAGAGTCTCCTCTGTTTATCGGACTTTCCCAAAAATAGCATTTTATAAACCTGTCAACCAGTACAGTCCAGAAAATATTTATAAACATACTAATTTGAATTCTGTGCCCTGGTAACCAAATAAAACATACTCAAGGCTTGCACGGATGAAATATAATAAAACTAAAAGAAACTCAATTATATTAAAATAAAACAACACTTTCTCTTCTAATTAGCTTACACTCCACGGGGTGGAGTGTACTCCTGCTCGGCCAATAATCGTGTAAGCTCAATCTCGGTACCTGAAAAATAGTAAGGAGGTGAGCATTACACATAAAATAGGAATAGCAGTTTCTGATATGATATAATACCCACTAAGTCAAACACATTTAATCCATTTAGTTCACATAAACACATAGTCATACCAGACAAGTTCCCATGCACCCCAAAACCATATTATCAGTTTTCTCATAATCATTCACTTAACATTAAGTTTCATAATAATTCTAACAATACCATACTTTCCTCTCTTTTAAATGTCTTAACTGCATTCTTTAAATTTTTGAGAAACTATCCTCTTCGCGTACTAACCGATTCGCGCACATCGCAGTCGGTCCCGGCTCGCGCACAATCGCAACCGGCCTCAGGAGGATTAGTTTCTATTCCCCTTTCGTGTACTAACCGATTTGCGCACATCACAGTCGGCCCCGGTTCGCGTACAATCGCAGCCGGCCGCAAGGGGTTATTATATATATTTATATTCTTTCAAATCAATCATTTTTTTTATTACATGTTTTAGGTGATTTTCCTCTTCGCATACTAACCGATTCGCGCACATTGCAGTCGGCCCCGGCTCGCGTACAATCGCAACCGGCCACAGGAGGATAATATTTAGTCCCTTTCGCGTACTAACCGACTCGCGTACATCGCAGTCGACCCCGGCTCGCGTACAATCGCAACCGGCCGCAAGAGAATAATATTTAATCTTTTTCGTGGACTATCCGATTCGTGCCACATCGCAGTCGGATTCCACACAAAATAATCTTCTTTCTTTATTAGGTACTTCACTCAATCATTTTATTTATTCGATTATTCTTTATCAGTTATCATTCTCTTTCCAAATCAATTATTTAGTAATTACTTCCACCTTTTCTAAGCATTTCAACAACAACCAATATATGCACACGTCCACAAGTATACACCTAATCTCATATATACACATATTTGCAAATGAGCGCATATTCACAAATAAACACATTTTCACAAATATACACATGTTCACAAATAAGAACTTATTCACAATTAAGCATATATTCACAACATCATCATTAATTAAACTCCTTCATTTCCATTTTCTAATATGTAATCATATTCATTACCCTGAACTAACACTCAACTCTTAGCAAATATTATATACATACTAGAAACTCATCCCTAAATTAGGGTAACACTCACTCCTTACCTTGCCTTTCCAAAGACATGCTCCTTTTCGTACCATAGAGACCAAAAGTATCCGAGTCCTTTACTTACGCGCGGCGACAGGTTCTAAAGCTCCTTCGTCGTTTAACCGGGCCATACAAATTAAATAAAAATCAATATCATGCGTTTTCCGAAGAAGAGACTTTAACTTGAAAACTGAAGCAAGTTAATTTCGAAAACTTTTAATTATTCATATATCAAAGTCAAATAGAAAGTTAGACTTGAAACCATTTCGTTCTCGATCAAATGGTACGCTTCTTTATTAAAAACACCTTAACTTTCAGAACTAAAATAATTTATCAAAACAAACCAAAATCACGTAACTTGATAATAACTCAAAAATCAAATGCTAATATTACTTGACACTATTAATTCCGAATTACAAGGAAATGCCTCGACCCAAAATAAGTCCAATTTACCTTTCTAAGGTTCAGGCAATCACACTTCCTTTTAATTCGACATTAAAGTTAAAGCCTATAACCCAAATTAATGTATGTCGAATATATCGGGTTCCTAATTAACTGGTGTATTGTTTAGTTCAAGGACAATTCAACCTCACTAAACAACAACTCAGTTACTTAGGGACCTAACACCTTTAATAAAATACTTCTAAAAATGATCATTCGGCATAACGTTTAATTCGACGTTATAACAAATCAAAGTAACCAATTAAAATCATTACAAATAACAGTATATTTAAAAATCAATACTAAATCACAATATCACTTATTTTTCCAAAATAATATATCACTTGATAATAATCACCAATAACATTAAAATTAGTATTAGTATTAAAATTAAAACACAACATAGAGTACTTAAAAAGGTATTAAGAGTTTACCCACAAATTCGGCTTTGGATCACACGGGGCAACCAACCGGGCTCAAAACGCAACGGAGGGGCGGGTCACAATAACGACGACGGTAACGACGTCGGTTTGGCTTGAAACCGTGACAAGAGCCAACAACCTAGGCTTAGACAGCTTCTCACCGTGGCAGCAGTGATGAGCACGAGCGGTGGCAGCAACAACTAACAACGGTGGTGGCGATTCGTTCTGCCCAAAAAGGGAGAACACGGACAAGGACCTCCCGGTCATGGATCAGCACACACGCACCGGAGAGAGACAGAGGTGGTGGCGGCGAAACCGCGACTGGAGGGAGAGGGAACGCGTGGTGGCTGCGCTGGTTCGTCAGCAGCGGCGGCGGTCGTGGGTGAGGCGGCAGCAGCGAGAGAGACCGTGACGGAGAGAGAAAAACGCGACAAAGGAGAGCTTAGAGAGAGAATCGCGAGAGAGAAGGAACTAGAATAGAAAACTAGTTTGGAAGGGGAGCCATGAAAGGTGAAAGCTAAGAGAATCCATGGCACTTGGGGAAGAATAAAAATTTGTGAAAATGACCCTGGAGGAAATTAGGGCCGGCGGTAGAAGAAGGGAAGGAGAGATGGGTTTTCCCTTTCCACCACACACACAGCACGTTTTCTTCTTCTTCTTTTTTTTAAATATACTTTTGTTTATTTATTTAGTAATTTAGTAATTATAGTAAATAGAAATCAATTTTATTTTTAAGAATATCTAAAAATAAAATTCAGTCATCAAATCAATTAAGTAAATATATTTTTAAGAATGTCCTAAAGTCAAATATTTTTAAATATATTTTTGCTTGTGGTTTAATAATATTTTTATTTTACCAAAAAAAAAAGAATGTCCTAAAGTCAAATATTAAAAACGCTAAACATAACTCATTGTTGAATATATAAAAGTTAAGTAAGGTATTTAAAACGTTTAGCATTATTTTAATATGATAATTTTTCTTTAAAAGAATTCACTTCAAATATAATTAGATACTCTTTCGTAATTAACATAATGTATTTTTTTGAAATATCCAACAACTAAATGATTGATTTCAAGAAACAAATATTTAATTCATTAAAACTTATAATTATACTAGGGATTAAAATTAGGGATGTTACAATCCTTCCCCCCAAAAAGAAATTTCGTCCTCGAAATTTGACTAAAGAAAACCGTAAGGTTAGGATCTAAGAATCCTTGATCATCATTTCAATAAACCTGGACAAACACAACCAAAAACAAGCACTACTTATAGCTCGAGGCTCTTCTAAAACCATTTATTTAACAGGAAAAATAAAACTTGGTAATGAAAATTTAACGGTAGCAAAAGAATTTCGTTGATTAGATAAGTAAAATGGTTCTCAAATTCAATCGAAGAGTGTGACACCCTCGTTTTATATCTTGATAATAATTAATATTTCCAAATATAGAATACTTGGTATCAAAAATTAGAATATAAAATTTTTCCTTTTTAATGTTTACTTGCTCAATTAGAAATCCCTTTTTCATTGACGAATAACTTGAATTCGGCTTAATATTATTTTAATTCCGAAAAGGCTCTCGAGACAATATCTTTTAAACATAATAAAACATATTCGTGGCCTTTATTAAAATTACATTCTTTGTCTCTTGAGTTTGATCGAGTGCATAGAATATAAACTTATTGTCGAATCCTTTTTGAATAAAAATCAGAGTGTGCGGAAGTAAAAGTAATACTTGTGGGGCACTGCTGAGGTAAATAAAAACATCATATGTATATATATCATGATAAAAAACCCCACCAATATCATCAGTAGCAAGTAGCAAAAGTCGAGATAGCGAGTTTTGATAAAACATATACAAACCAGCTGCATAAAATAAACCTCTGTAACATCCCAAATTTAATTCCAAGTATAATCTATGTTGGGATGGTCTTAGGGTAGAAGAAATGGAGATATAAGTTAGAATTTAGCCAAAAATACATGTAGAACTAGGTTTAAAACATAGAACTTTAGGAAATTCAAAATAAAAGATTTACAACTCTAAACGCAAATTCCACCGTTGGATGTGAAGATTAGTATGTAGGGAAGCTTGATTTAAAATTTGAGGAAGATCCAATGGGTAACGAAGAAGTTATGGCCTTTCAAAATCTGGATACTGCAAAATTGTGCAGCTTAATCGCCTCTTAATCGCCTCTTAATCGATTAAGCTGCAATTTAATCGATTAAACACTGCTGCTGAGGAAAAAAATAAAACGAAATCAACACTGTTTTCCCTCATTGTTCGACCTCTTCTTCTTCTTCTCCTCTAGGGCTTCATTCTTTTCCTTCAAATCATCAAGAAGCAAGGGTGATACTCCATTCCCATCATCAAACTTCCTTCCTCCTTGCTCCAAGTAAGTATTCAAGCCTTTAATTCCTTCCCTCTCTCTCTATAATTCGAGTTCTCTCTCTCCTCCCTCTCATGGAGGTTTTCAATTCTAAGCTTAGAACCTTCAAGTTTTCCATGGGGTTTAGTTTGAGCATCATGGAACGAGCAATAATCCTCCTTTT
This sequence comes from Crotalaria pallida, assembly GCA_037953625.1. Classification (NCBI taxonomy): domain Eukaryota; kingdom Viridiplantae; phylum Streptophyta; class Magnoliopsida; order Fabales; family Fabaceae; genus Crotalaria; species Crotalaria pallida. Next base: position 87,505,521 of record CM075649.1, read on the forward strand.
TGTGGCTTATTAATAGGTTCTATCACTCTCTTGTGGATTTTGAGCTCTTGGTGGGCAAACTCAAGCATAGGACACTTGGAATCTCCTTATCCTTAAGTGTTTGAGGTAAGGGAGTGGATATAGTGAGCTTTGCCTTGTTCTAGGGAGTAGGCTCTAGTTAGTATATAATGCTTGTTAGGGTTATGTGTTAGGGGAGAAAATTAGATTATAAAACCTTAGGTTATTGAATATAAAATCCTAATTAATTAAATATGCATGATGATTGGATGTTAAGACTAGGAAAAGGAAACCCAATAATATGACAATGAATTATTTGATAAATGAAACTTGGATAAGGATTAAATTGAAGTACATGAGGAATTGGGTAATATGATAGTGAAGTTGACATAAATGAATTTTAAGATTATTGATTTTAATGGTAAAGTCTTGTATTAAATGATAATTCACTGCTATTGCAAATATGTGTATGTGTTATGGAATAAATTAATATAGGAAGAAAAGGGAATGGAAACAATTATATGTGATGAATACGCGTATTTGTATCTAAATGCTAAATGAGTATAAATGATAAGTATTTTCAATTGTGAATAAAGCTCATGGCTTATGAATTGAACTTGTGAATATCGGAAATGAAAACAAATGATTTTGTGTAAACAAAAAATAGAAGGTGATTTTATTATGTGGTGATTAAGCAAATATGTAAGAAGGTGAAATATGTAATTTGAAATGAAGTGTGATATAAATGTTGGAATATGAAAGGGAATACTATCTGGTATGACTGTGATAACTGAGAAAGGAAATGAATAAGGTAATTACATGAATAACTAGTTGTGGAATGTGTGTTGTTGTGTTTAAATGTGTTATGATTGATTGAACAAGGAAGTGAATAATTCCTGGCCTCTGAATTGAGGTGCCGAATATTGTGAATGTAGTATATATGTTGGCCTCTGTTTTGAGGTGACGTTATTTAAATTGTGGTAAATTGTTTATAATGAGAATGATGATAATGTGTGTTGACCTCTGACCTGAGGGACACGAAATGAAATAAAGTGAATGAGTGTTGACCTCTGACCTGAGGGACACCGGATAAATTACAATGAAAGTGTGTGTTGACCTCTGACCTGAGGGACACGATATGAATTAGAATGAATGGGTGTTGACCTCTTATCTGAGGGACACCGTATTAAATAAAGAGTTGAGTGTTGACCTCTGACCTGAGGGACACCGGATGAAATGTGTATTGGTGTGTTGACCTCTGACCTGAGAGACACACCGTGAATTAAGAGATTGAAGTGTTGACCTCTGACCTGAGGGACACAAAATGAATTATAATGAATGGGTGTTGACCTCTGACCTGAGGGACACATAATTTAAATAAGGAAAAGAATGAGAGCCTCTGATTTGAGGTGATAAATGTGTTGCATGAAACTGTGCATTGGCCTCTGATTTGAGGTGATGTACTGAAATGAAATGAATATGTGAAATGAATAAAAAGAAAAGGAAATGAATGTTGATTGGATGTTGAAATGAATAAGGAAAATGGATGTTGAACTGAATAATGGAAATGGATGTTGAAATGAATAATGAATATGGAAATGATGAAATGAGTATGGTGTGCAATATGTGAATATATGCTTATTTGCTAATTGTGTTTGACCTAGTGGGTTGTTATGTCTAGTTAGAAACTGCTTTCTATTTCATGTGCAATGCTCACTCCCTTACATTTTCAGGTACGGAGATTGAGCTGACACAACCCCCGGCCGAGCAGGAGTACTTTCCCTCACAGGGAGAGTAGGGTGTTATGGGATTTAGATCATAGCATGGACCTAAGCCTCTTATATTATTTTGATGTAAATTGAATATGCATATTTTGAATGAGGCTTAGGATGTTTTATTTTGCTAAAGTTATAACTTTTGGTTTTAACACTCAAACTTAGTATTTTTCCGCTATTACTCTGATTAATTATGCACGTTGATATATTTGGAGCCCATGGGACCTTGTTATGATTTAGAAATATAATCTGAAGCCCTGCTGGCTATTAGTTGTTTATTTGAAATTGTTTATCACAGGTTAAATTTTGGATTAGTCCGAAAAACAAACAAAACTCCGTCCGTTTGACGGTTGATTTTAATGTAATAAAAATGAATTTTTGAGTCCGTATTTTAATATAAGGGGAATTAAGGGTAATTAATTATAGGGTGTTACATTATGGTATCAGAGCAGTTTCTCCTCGGCCATGGAGTTGTACAAACTCCAAATGATTACTCACCTAGCGAGTAATTGATGCTCATAGTAATAGTTTAAGATTACAATAGGATAATTATAGTACTATGTATACATTTAGTAGTTAAGTCTTACTGGTCTGTTCTCTCTGGCTAAGCAGTATGGCTAGAAGAAGGGCTGGTAACGATGGTCTTGCTGCTATTCTGGAGCATCTATCTCAGATGCAGCAGCAGCAGGGGGAACAGATGGCAGCTGCTGCAGCGGCAGCAGCTACAGCAGCAGCAGCAGCTTTGCAACCAGCTCCAGTTGAGATTGACTGGATGTCTCGTTTCCGAAAGAATGATCCGCCTCGCTTTGAAGGTGGAAATGACCCTGATGGAGCACAGAGGTGGATACAGGAGATAGAGAAGATTCTCCGCTCTCTTCAACCACCAATGGAGCAGTATGTTCGATTAGCTGAATTCATGCTGACCAATGAAGCAGAACACTGGTGGGATCAGCAGAGGAGAGGATTGGTGGCAGCTAATCCTGTAGTTCCTTGGGAGATATTCAAGGATCTATTCCTAGGGAAGTATTTCCCTGAAGATGTTAGGAGGGAGAAGGAGATTGCTTTTCTCCAATTGACTCAAGGTTCTATGTCAGTTAGGGACTATGCAGCTCGGTTTGAAGACCTCATCCGATTTTCTGATTATCGGTATGCAAGTGACCGGGGCAAGTGTGTTAAGTTTGAAGCTGGACTTAGGAGTGATCTCCGCCTCTCGTGTGAGTATCACAACATTGATAACTTTGCTCGCTTGGTCAACATGGCAAGCACCTATGAGAAGGGTCTCAAACGAAAGCTAGTTGACGAGAGATCTCGGGCAAACCAGAGAATCGGAGGTCAAAGTAAGGACAAGGGACTGATCCAGAAGTCAGGTCCATACTCTCATTCCGGGGTCACGTTTCCTAGGGAATCCGGACCAATAGTGAATGCTTATGGTCCAATACCAACTTGTCAGCACTGTGGCAGGATGCATAGGGGAGTGTGCTGGACTTTGGGTCGAAAGGAGGGGTTATGCTTTCACTGTGGACAACCCGGACATTTTGCTTCAAATTTTCCTAAGAACACAATGAAGAAGGAGATTAATGCTACTAAGGCACAAAAGGCCCGTGGTGGTCCATCATTGCAGAAGGGGAAGTTATTCACCGTCGAGGGTGACGAGGTGGACCCAGCTGATATGGTCGCAGGTAACTAACGGTTGCCAAATCTATGCGTAATGCTTCTAAGTTCGATTGTTGTGGAGTTAGTTTTCTCCTTAGTTAGTTAAATAGTGAGTTAGTAATGTCTTAGGGTAGAATTGTTTAAACACACGTTGGATATCTGCCTTTCCAAATACAATCCTGTTCTTATATAGAACGTAAGAAAGACCATATAAGGAATTCTTAAGTTTGAGAATTCTAGTACCAAGTGACCAATACTATGTTTTGATGTTGTTATTTGATGTAATGTAAGGTTAGAACTGATCACTCTAATCCTTGCATTTGTTAAATGATGACATTATTGACAGAACCCGATAGTGATGTGTTGTTGGTAGACGTGAGGATGAGATTGATCACCTCAATTCTTGCATCTATCAATAAATGCTATCATTGTAACCTTTAAAGTGAAAGTAGACAACCAAAGTAGTAACTTCCAAGGAAAATAATTCTTGCAAGTGAAACCAACCTAACCCAGAAAAACCTTCGTTCAAAAGCTTCATATAGAGTTAGAGAGTAGATAGAAAATAGTTCTAAAGAAAGGAAGTCTTGGTATATGCTACTTGTTCCGAAGTAGTATAGCTAAGTGATAATCCCTTGGATGAGTTAAGACAGCTCTCCAGAAGTTATTCTTAACCATCATATCAACTAAACCAATCTTGAAGCAATTTGACAGTTGCTTCGAATCTTTTCCCGATTCTTAGATAACCACTCATAAGAATAGCCGGTTGTGTCAAATTTGTAAATCCCTGCGTTAAGACCAAAAAATCTTGATAATTGACCCAGCCAACGGCAAGTTGACGTACCCTTCACCTTTGGTAGTTGGGTAAATCTTGGAACTAATGTGGACTTCTTCCTTCCTATTCTTTTTAATCGATTCATGGAAGAAGTTGATTGTGGAGCATTTAGTAGGAATTGTGTCTACTCTAACCAACTAAGCAATTGGGGAAGCTCTTAACCTTTTAGGGTGCTTCTTGTTCATGAATGCCTGTGTTTTTGAAAAGCTTTAAAATCCTATCGGTGCTAGTCAAATCCTTGTGAGAGACAAACTTTAAGGCGTTATACTCTATACGAATCTTCGTTTGCCATGATTTCAGGACACCTCTTCAAGAAAATATTCTAGAGCTATGCCGGACTGCTACGCATTTCGAGTTTTCTACATCTAGTTCTTACAACTCCTGTCCCAGAGTTAATTGTAATACGATCGAAATTGAATTCAAATCCGTTTCATATCCTCTAGCATAGCGGTATTTGGGTATGTCGATGCCAAGTGGGGGAGCACTTCCTACCCTAATTTAAATTCTGTCAAGGTAAGGGCAAATCGAAAGACCGACGGAAGAAACCAAAGGGAATTAAAGATAGGAATCACAAGTCCTATCACCGGGCTGATTCTCCATTTACTAAACTTAGCGGAATTTCGGGGACGAAATTCCAATAAGTGGGGGAGGATTGTAACATCCCAAATTTAATTCCAAGTATAATCTATGTTGGGATGGTCTTAGGGTAGAAGAAATGGAGATATAAGTTAGAATTTAGCCAAAAATACATGTAGAACTAGGTTTAAAACATAGAACTTTAGGAAATTCAAAATAAAAGATTTACAACTCTATACGCAAATTTCACCGTTGGATGTGAAGATTAGTATGTAGGGAAGCTTGATTTAAAATTTGAGGAAGATCCAACGGGTAACGAAGAAGTTATGGCCTTTCAAAATCTGGATACTGCAAAATTGTGCAGCTTAATCGCCTCTTAATCGCCTCTTAATCGATTAAACTGCAATTTAATCGATTAAACACTGCTGCTGAGGAAAAAAATAAAACGAAATCAACACTCTTTTCCCTCATTGTTCGACCTCTTCTTCTTCTTCTCCTCTAGGGCTTCATTCTTTTCCTTCAAATCATCAAGAAGCAAGGGTGATACTCCATTCCCATCATCAAACTTCCTTCCTCCTTGCTCCAAGTAAGTATTCAAGCCTTTAATTCCTTCCCTCTCTCTATAATTCGAGTTCTCTCTCTCCTCCCTCTCATGGAGGTTTTCAATTCTAAGCTTAGAACCTTCAAGTTTTCCATGGGGTTTAGTTTGAGCATCATGGAACGAGCAATAATCCTCCTTTTTGTGGCTTATTAATAGGTTCTATCACTCTCTTGTGGATTTTGAGCTCTTGATGGGAAAACTCAAGCATAGGACACTTGGAATCTCCTTATCCTTATGTGTTTGAGGTAAGGGAGTGGATATAGTGAGCTTTGCCTTGTTCTAGGGAGTAGGCTCTAGTTAGTATATAATGCTTGTTAGGGTTATGTGTTAGGGGAGAAAATTAGATTATAAAACCTTAGGTTATTGAATATAAAATCCTAATTAATTAAATATGCATGATGATTGGATGTTAAGACTAGGAAAAGGAAACCCAATAATATGACAATGAATTATTTGATAAATGAAACTTGGATAAGGATTAAATTGAAGTACATGAGGAATTGGGTAATATGATAGTGAAGTTGACATAAATGAATTCTAAGATTATTGATTTTAATGGTAAAGTCTTGTATTAAATGATAATTCACTGCTATTGCAAATATGTGTATGTGTTATGGAATAAATTAATATAGGAAGAAAAGGGAATGGAAACAATTATATGTGATGAATGCGCGTATTTGTATCTAAATGCTAAATGAGTATAAATGATAAGTATTTTCAATTGTGAATAAAGCTCATGGCTTATGAATTGAAATTGTGAATATCGGAAATGGAAACAAATGATTTTGTGTAAACAAAAAATAGAAGGTGATTTTATTATGTGGTGATTAAGCAAATCTGTAAGAAGGTGAAATATGTAATTTGAAATGAAGTGTGATATAAATGTTGGAATATGAAAGGGAATACTATCTGGTATGACTGTGATAACTAAGAAAGGAAATGAATAAGGTAATTACATGAATAACTAGTTGTGGAATGTGTGTTGTTGTGTTTAAATGTGTTATGATTGATTGAACAAGGAAGTGAATAATTCTTGGCCTCTGAATTGAGGTGCCGAATATTGTGAATGTAGTATATATGTTGGCCTCTGTTTTGAGGTGACGTTATTTAAATTGTGGTAAATTGTTTATAATGAGAATGATGATAATGTGTGTTGACCTCTGACCTGAGGGACACGAAATGAAATAAAGTGAATGAGTGTTGACCTCTGACCTGAGGGACACCGGATAAATTACAATGAAAGTGTGTGTTGACCTCTGACCTGAGGGACACGATATGAATTAGAATGAATGGGTGTTGACCTCTGATCTGAGGGACACCGGATTAAATAAAGAGTTGAGTGTTGACCTCTGACCTGAGGGACACCGGATGAAATGTGTATTGGTGTGTTGACCTCTGACCTGAGAGACACACCGTGAATTAAGAGATTGAAGTGTTGACCTCTGACCTGAGGGACACAAAATGAATTATAATGAATGGGTGTTGACCTCTGACCTGAGGGACACATAATTTAAATAAGGAAAAGAATGAGAGCCTCTGATTTGAGGTGATAAATGTGTTGCATGAAACTATGCATTGGCCTTTGATTTGAGGTGATGTACTGAAATGAAATGAGTATGTGAAATGAATAAAAAGAAAAGGAAATGAATATTGATTGGATGTTGAAATGAATAAGGAAAATGGATGTTGAACTGAATAATGGAAATGGATGTTGAAATGAATAATGAATATGGAAATGATGAAATGAGTATGGTGTGCAATATGTGAATATATGCTTATTTGTTAATTGTGTTTGACCTAGTGGGTTGTTATGTCTAGTTAGAAACTGCTTTCTATTTCATGTGCAATGCTCACTCCCTTACATTTTCAGGTACGGAGATTGAGCTGACACAACCCCCGGCCGAGCAGGAGTACTTTCCCTCACAGGGAGAGTAGGGTGTTATGGGATTTAGATCATAGCATGGACCTAAGCCTCTTATATTATTTTGATGTAAATTGAATATGCATATTTTGAATGAGGCTTAGGATGTTTTATTTTGCTAAAGTTATAACTTTTGGTTTTAACACTCAAACTTAGTATTTTTCCGCTATTACTCTGATTAATTATGCACGTTGATATATTTGGAGCCCATGGGACCTTGTTATGATTTAGAAATATAATCTGAAGCCCTGCTGGCTATTAGTTGTTTATTTGAAATTGTTTATCACAGGTTAAATTTTGGATTAGTCCGAAAAACAAACAAAACTCCGTCCGTTTGACGGTTGATTTTAATGTAATAAAAATGAATTTTTGAGTCCGTATTTTAATATAAGGGGAATTAAGGGTAATTAATTATAGGGTGTTACAACCTCACTCTGAGACCTCTCAAAATATATACAATATATCACAGTATCCAAAAATAGAAGTCCCAGAGCAGGTCATCCATGTCCTCAGCAGCTCCTCTGATCCTCCACAGCTCTATCCCTAGGACCTAGGATCCAAAACATCTATGCTATGCAGGCTCCTAGGAACCAGCGGGTCCACCTTTAGCAGAAACAGTAGACTCAACATGCACCTCCTCCTCGTCCTCATCCTCCACAGGGTCCTCCTCGACCTCGCCTGACTGTGCAGAGACCCCACCACTGGGTCTAGGATCTGCAGAAGCAGTCCTCTCAAAACCAGTCGGACCAGGAGAAGGAGTCTCCTCAGTGACAACTCTGTGGGAGGAAGGATGAGAACGAGTGGCAGCTCTAAAACGAAAAATATGGAATCGACGCACAGGTCGAGCCGGGGGTGGTCCTCTATATGTATAAAAAGACGGAACATGCATAGTATAGACTAAAGGAATCCTAAATCTACGAGGTCGCACCCGAAAGTGGCACGGTGCTCAAAAGTGGCACGGTGCTCCTCGTACGTCCATATACCACTAGGGATAGGGCGTATTTCGATGCAGGCTAGGTATCTGGCCATCACCTAAACAGGGCATAGGGAGTAAGTATACGCATATACATAATCAATAAAGACTAAAAAGTACAAACACAAGTATGTCATGGACACACAATAATGAAAGTACATATGAGCATACCAAATTTCAACATTATATCTCTTATAATGCAAGTGGCATGATGCATGATTTTCTATCCACAACTGAGGCCTCTAAAAGTCCATCTTGGACGTCCATCCAATACACCCTTGTGTTCCCGGAACACTGACATTCGTTCCCAGAACGTAATGCCAAACCATACTTGGATAATAAGCATCACTCCCAGAGCGTGCATCACGTTCCCAGAACGCATACGTTCCCAGAACGCATAAAAACCAGGTCCCGGACACTGGCCACATTCCCAGAATGTGTCATCAAGTAGGTTACAATTTGGTACTCCCGGAGTACCCTCCTCATATTCCCAGAATATGATAAACGTTCCTACCAACCAATCTTTCATTCTCTATGCATGAATGCACAATTATTAAGGTTGGTTTTATCTTTACTTTAATTACTGTGATTTAGAAATATTTCAATTTCTCTTTTAAATGATTAATTTAAGGTATAATCCTTGGCACAAAAATTCATTCTTGAATTAACTCAAAAGCATGCCATTAGGCTTAGATTGGGAACAACATAACCAATGGTATTCATTTTCACTTAAAAGACTAAATTTTTATTTTTCAGTTTCAGGTACTAACCGGTTACAGTCTCAGGCTAACCGGTTAGAATAACAGACCTGAACTGGTTTACCATTGAAATTCAGAAAACCCTTTTTTCTTGAATTCTTTACCCAATCCATAAACAAGTTCCAACATTGTTTTATACCTCAAATCCATTGTTTTCATCATTCAAAAGTCCAAATCACATTCCAATTCCAAATGAGCATAATTTCCTCTTGAAATTATCTCATTACACTAAGGTATTAACTCTCATTTTCAATCTGAACCATCCAATATTAATCAGCTTATTTTCAGACTGAATTCTAGTGAAATTAAAGTCTAGATTTGAGTCAAAATGATAAGAACACAGGACTGATTTCAGAAATTCATTTTCTTTGAAATTTTACAGTGACTAACCGGTTACAAATATCGAGTAACCAGTTAGATTATGCAGCCTGCACACTGAAACATGAGGTTTTACAAACCATTCTTTTCATTACTCAAATCTAACCAATTTCAACACTCAAAAGAGTTCACATACCTTAAAATAAACATGTTTAACCACAGAAACACATTTATCTTGCATGCATTAAGTTTAATGTATCAAATTGCATAAAAACCCATATAAACACAATTCACTACCACAAAACTTATAATAAACATTTAGATTAAGATTCAAGCATCATAATCACTTGCATGCATTAACACAAAGTTGCTCAAAACAGAATTGAGCTAGAATTTGGCCTCCAAGCCTTTTGGTCTCAAAAACATAATGCCCTTTTGAGTCTATGTTGACTCAAATCCTAAATCAATTGATTTTTAGTCTAAATCTAGTATAAGGTAAACTTCTCCCATACCTCAAAGTTGTGTTTGATGAAGATTAACACTGAAACTTGAAGAAAATCCACAATCTCCCCACAAATCCTATGTTCTGCTCTCAGCCACGATTTCCATCAACAGGGTTCAAAGACCAGAGAATTTGACATAGAAATTGACCAAAGAAATTGGGGAAAACAATTAGAACTCAACCTAGGTAATGTAACATCCCGAATTTTAATTCCCAAAATAATTAGAATAATGATAGGGTTAGGAGAATGATAATCATGCTAAATAAGAAAGTATGTAACAGCCCGATTTTCGTAAATAAAAAATGGATAACTTTTACTCATTAAAGTTGTAAAAATGAGGCAAAATTTTTTTTTTTAAAACATTGTTGAAGTGTATGAGGACATTGTTGAGAAATCGTTGTTATACTTCAACATCCTTTTTGGCTGGAAACCGAGTTGTTACGAACGCATTTATTTTAATAAAACTTTCACCATCATAAAAGACCGGTTTCCAAGTCATCATGATATTTCCAAAAGATTACATTGTTTTTATTTTCAAAATAAAGTAGACCTTAGTACCAAAGGTAAAACTCAGCCAGAATACATGAGTGGCACATTGCTTGGTAATCCTTGACTCAAAACATAACTCACAGGTTTAACCTAAATACGCTACTTTCGCTTCCTTCTAAGGAAGATCTCCGGATGAAGCTCTCCTTTCCTCTCGTACCCTTCCTTCGCTCCAGAAGATGAAGTCACCCTCGTGGCTGTTTTTCAGTTGTCACTCAGCTTTATCTTCATCTCAACTTTAGTGATGGTCTTCATGCGATACTCCGTCTACCCGTTGAGATATCAGCAACACTGATATGCCAACGAACAGGAGAGAGTAAGCGATCCGAACAACGAATCGTCGACGGTGTGGAATTGCGATAGGTAAAATAATAGGACCACACACAAATAGCATACAACACAGTACACACAAGATAACAAGTGGACATTTCATCATCATTATCACATTCCACATTTATTATATCTTATTATTATCATTTCCTTCATACTTCTCCACTCTTATTTCTAATCTCTTCCATAGAATTCAACGCCATTCCCACATTTCCATTCTCAATCTCTTCTCATTCCTCACATCCGTTGAATTCTTACTCTTAACAAATATAAATCTTTTCTTACAATGTGTTATCGAATTACAACCATCGATGATCAGGGGATATCAGGGATCATCGAGGTACGCGTTTCTTTCGTAGTTAGCACTCACATCTCAAGCCTACATCTCCTCGGCCATCCATCCACCTAGTCGGAAGCAAACAGGAGTACAGGACCTTTACCGTGCGGGCACGACAGCTGTCATAACACAAAATGGTCCCAGACCAGGAGGCTCAGCCTCAATATCAATTCACATAATAACATGGCACACTGCCTCGCAGTGGCAAACAAGATGCCCCACTCCAGTCCCTCTCACTGTTCTCGATTTGCAATCTAGGGGGCGACAGTATTGTTATAGTGCGCGCGCAGAACTTACCACGGCATTAGACCCAGTCCCCACCACGTTAGTGCACCACTTATGGAATTTGTTCTGCCTATAACAATACTCTAGACTTCTTGACGTTTCACCGTCATCGTCCTCCCCTAATGCAATCTCGTCCTAAGTATCCGCAGATACTTATCGTTCCTTCCTCTCCACTACTTCGGGTTAACTCTCATATCTCACCACGTTCGTTGTTAAAGTCTTTTAAAGTCTTTTATCTTTTTAATTAACCTATTGGTCGGCTCACCCTTCGTACATCCCTTCAGTGAGTCCCGACCGCTAACTTTGCACGATCTCTCTCTTTCTCAAAACTCACATAGCACAGAGCTGGGACCTCATCACAATCTCCATCTCGTTTCAACATCTTTTCTCAAACAATCTTTTCACAAATTCCTCAAATGCCTCATTTCACAAAATTTCTAAAATCTCTTTTCACAACCTTCCACAAAATTTCTTTTCAAAACTTCTTTGAAAATACTTTTTATAATATTTCTTAGAACCTCTGTTCAAAACATTTTCTAAATAATTTATTTTCACAACCTTTTCTAAAATTTTCTTTTCACCATTCTCTACAAAATCTCTTTTCACAAATCTTTTCAAAAATCTTTCTTCAACAACCTTTTTCAAAGGCCGCTTTTCAAAACCTTTTTCAAACTTCACACCATTGCTGGGCGCTAATGGAGGAGCAAGCTCAACTCAACACTAGTCCCAGACTAAAACCGAAAACAAAGGAGCCCAGCTCCACTAAAGTCACATCATCATCACTATTCCCAGCTCTGGCTCATCATCAACATCATTCTTTTCATTCTTTTCCCCCAATTTCAACTCCTTATCATTATTCCTTTCACATCGTGTCTTTACTTCAAATTTCATTACTTTCTCCACTTATTTCTTTTCGCTTCCATTTCTTATTCAGGACGTAACAGACGTCCATCAACCGTTTACGCATTATAATCAACAGCAAGGAACATCATCAAACATAATTAAATAAATAGATAAAAGCATGCTATCAGCACACAACATCACACAATAGCATTGTGGTCATTGTCACCTTCATATAAGTGGCCACACAATCAAATAATTGCCACTCATACTACTGACTCCGAACCACTAAGTTCCGATCTTTGAGATGATACGGAACATCCTAATATATCACCTAAACACCATGGTGTCTTAGGATAGCATCTCTCTCACCTGAGGTCCAGCTATTAAATGCGTACCGTCTCCGCGTATCCTTTGTGCTGCCCGCTGCCTCAATTCCTTGTCTTTAAGATTCCTCGTACTAAATAAAATATACTTATGTCATTTTCTTGCATTAAGAATCTTTTCTTGACTCGTAACTTTCTGTTCCTTATTACAAAACTGAAAACATTGTTGTTTTATTGGAACCATTCTCATTTTCTCTAGTACTATAAATCTTTTAAAACCATTTGGAAACATTTAATAAAATGGTTTGAATCAATTTATTTTGGTTGCTGGTCCATTCTGGACAGCACCTTAAACATGTTTCCAAAAACACCAAAAAATTAACCGTTTTCAATCCGGGATTTTCTAAAACCAAACTTTGAGTCTCATAAATTTATTTTTAGAAATCAAGAAACAACCTTAAATAAACTTGGACAACAAAGAAATGTTGTATAATAAAACCCGAAAACATCGTAAAACTCTTTTTAGTTTCAAATACTTTTTAGTTCATTATTAACACTTTAAAAACTCATGTTTTCGTTATAAAGCGACTTTAGAAAATCATAAACACAATCTCACAACTTCAAATAAATCAAATCAAATCAAATTCAAACCCAAGCACACACACGGTCCACAACACACTTGAGAGATCAAGTCACATAAACACTTAAACCATCACAACCCAAACATTCCATTTTCAAGTAAATATTTTTCATAATCAAACACTTGATTCAATCCTCCACACATAATTAGTTTCAATAACCATTTCATTTTTATTTCATGGAAAGGAATACTAACCTAATTATAATGCATTGACCGAAACACTTCACAATTCAAAGCAAGATTCATGCATTGTCAAACACATAATTCATGTAATTATTTTCTTCTTCTTTCTAATAAACCGTGAGCTACAACTTGGGAAAATAATCAAACTTTAATTTATATTTCTTAAAGCAAATCAAAAATCATACAAGGACATGAAGCACATGTCAAGTTCTCACAAAATAAAGAGGCATGAATCTTGATCCATACATGGTCGAATACATTATGCAATAAACCAACATTTAAATTAAATCATGTTCATGTAAGGAAAATTATTTTAAAGCTTGCCTCCCTAATTTCCTTCCAAAACCGAGGCATGCAATACAAGAAATCATAATCCTTTCATTTAAATTTAACATGCAAGAATGGATCCCAAGCTTTTTCTAGCAAATCGTACAAGAATCTTGCATTAACACAAACACTTTAATTTACTTTTCAAAGAACATAAAGGAATAACTTTTCAAGACTTGACATCAACATGCATGCACTTAGATCATGTAGATCAAGTCACAAAATTAAACATAAGGACACAAATAGGAAACAAAAATCATTTTGAGTTGAAAAGAGGTCAAAATCGAGGAATATTTTAAGAAATATAAAGGCTTTTATTCAAAGTCATTCACGAAACTCAAAACAAAGTCAAGGTCAACACAAAAATCAAAGATCAAACACGATTTAAAGATCAAGACATAAATCAAAGTTTTTCTTAAGATTGAATCAAAAATCAAGACATGCAAAGCTTAGAATCAAAACAAAACCAAAGATCAAAGCTTAGAAAAATCAAAGTAAAAATCAAAGCATTAAAACCACTTGAATCAATTTCAACAAACATCAAATGAACACGCATGAACTCTAAACAAAATAGAAATCATCACAACCTAATTTTCTAGACATGGCAGAATCATTTAATTTAGGTTCTAATGTTTTGTGAGTTCGTTTAGTCTTAAAATTCAAGGTCAAAGTTCTTTCAACACATGTATACACACATAGAACCAAGATCAATCATCAACTAACATGCAACATCAATGATCTCAACAAATCTTTAGATCTAGAGGATTTAACTTGGAAAACGTTTAGATCTTTAAGATTTTTGTTGGAAAAACTTTGAGATCTTTAATGAAAAACTTAATTGAGTTATGAAGTCCATTGATTAGAGATTTACAAGTTTTCTCATGAGTTCATGACCAAATACAAATAGATCATGCAAAGAAGGAAAAGAAAGGAACATTACAACATCAAAAGAAAATCTACACTATTACAACTTCTCATGCTTATTCGAACTACCCACAAAGGGAAAAGTTGTTCTCCTAGCTTCTATGTGCTTGGATCTTCAAGGGAAAACTCTAGGTTTCGGCTTGGACTCCTCTCCTTCTTCCTCTCTTCCTTACGGCCACTCTCCTATCTTTGTGTGTGTTGAGGGCTTGATTTTGCTCTCAAAAAGTGTGTTTGAAAGGAAATGAGAAACTAGGGAAATGAAGGGTGGAAACGTGGGGATGAAGTAGCCAATACTTTACCCACTTGGCTATACATAGGCAAAGGCAAAGGCATAAGACTTTCCCCCTTTAACCCTTGTAGAGGATTCGGTCATGAGGGAGGGTGAGGGGTAATTTTGGTTCTTCCCAAAATTGCATGGGTGGAGATTAGTATTCCTCAAGGAGACAAAGTGGGAGACATAAGGGCTTAGGGTTCATCCTAGGTTGTTGACTTTTAAGCTCTCCTTAGGGTTTCTTCCAACTAGTTTGGGTTTTGTTAGGAGTTTAGTGGGGATTTAGTTTGGGACTTAGTTACTTGCTTTCCTCACTAACTCACACACGGCACACACACATGCCTACACATGTTCACTTACATGCACACACACACACACACTTACACGATGCACTCTCACACATGCACATATACCTACTCATATGCACATACTCATTCACATACATACTCATGCACATACTAACCACACCTATTTTCATGTATACATCATTACATAATTTGCACTAACTAAATGCCTCATAACCCTAAGCATGCATACATAAGAACCGTACACACATGTGTATACCCACATAGAAAACAAATTATTCACGCATCAAAATTATATTGACACCAAAAATATCAAGCACATATATTTATAGAAAATAAATCACTTTTCATCAAATAATTTCTTATTGAAAATTTTACCATTCCTCAAAGCATAAAAATACTAAACACATAATTATTTCCAAAAACCATAACATTATTTCACGAAAATCATTTCTTTAAAATCATTTATCACTTTGAAAACGTAATTTAAGAAATTTATTTAAGAACCTACTTTTCCAAAACACTTTTCTCAAATAATTTTCTTTTAGTATTTTAAATTAATACGAGGAATTTGCAGGGTGTTACATTCTCCCCAACTTAAAGATTTCTCGTCCCCGAGAAATACATTGCGGATTGGGCAGCATGGCACAAAACTCGCTCATCATTGTGATCTCCATAAGAACGCTCTCCTTTCGCCTCGTGGTCGTATCCCCCTTTGCTAGTCTAATTCACTCTGTCGTGCTCCTTATTCGTCACTTTTTAGACGAAGAAGTCGCACTCACACAACCGTTCGTGTGTCAAATCGGGTTAAGTCCAACGGACTAACCGAAGAAGATGTCGCTTCCGTAGCTGATTGTCGTCACAAAAAGTCCAACCATAGGTACGGACTTAGGGAAAATCAAGCAAACAAAATTCAAACATCTCTAAAAGCATGGGGTTTCACCTAAAATCTTTAAATATTCACTATTCTCTACTATTTGGGTTCTTACTTAACTCACAAGAATCACTTCTTCCCTTGATTCCCTTTCTAGCTCTAGGACTTTCGTCTATCATCTCTCTTCCTAAAGGGGTCATCTTACAACTTCGGTTTACTCACCTCCTCGAATAAACCTCACTTTTCTCCTTAGATTCATCCTAAACATTGATCAAATCTATCACTTCCACCATCTAAACCTCGAATTATGGTGTAAGGTAATCTTAATCTTCAAATTTTCCTTGTAATTTTCTCTAATAACTGGTAACATACTCCTCTTTTCTTCCTTGTAGCTCCCCAACTTTGATCAAACTTATTACTAAATTCACCATGGTCTTACACTCTTACTCAACTTCAACCCTTTACCCAACCTTGATCATTCAAGCCTAACTATCTGGGTACGATGGCACTTCCAACTCCACAAATCAAGCTATTGAATCTTGGAAAGGGTTGGTAAGGTTAGGGTTCAATGGTAATGTTCATGAGGAAAAGGGCTCAAATTCTAGTATTACTAACCATTTTGTTGAAGCAGTTCAACAAACAGGGGTTCCAAGAGTAGCGTCCTATTTTCTCAAAGATACTGAAGATTCTTTGGATAAAGGTACGTCTAGGTCAATAGACTAAGATTTACCAAACCCTAATGAAATATCAAAGGTTAAGGGATCTCGATCGATTTACTTCTTACTTAGTCTTCGTCTCTCAAGCTACGGGATGAACAGGTCTCCTATGCTAGCTCGGCCGACATTAAGCCACACACAAAGTCTCACATCCTAGAAAGATGAAAGCCTAAACTTATGTTCCTATCCTTACACTAGCAAGCACACAGAGTCATACAAACAAAGCATGTAAGCCCATGCTTAAGGCCACTAAGGATTACCATAGCTCTGATACCATTTTGTAACAGCCCGATTTTCGTAAATCAAAAATGGATAACTTTTACTCATTAAAGTTGTAAAAATGAGGCAAAATTTTTTTTTTTAAAACATTGTTGAAGTGTATGAGGACGTTGTTGAGAAATCGTTGTTGTACTTCAACATCCTTTTTGGCTGGAAACCGAGTTGTTACGAACGCATTTATTTTAATAAAACTTTCACCATCATAAAAGACCGGTTTCCAAATCATCATGATATTTCCAAAAGATTACATTGTTTTGATTTTCAAAATAAAGTAGACCTTAGTACCAAAGGTAAAACTCAGCCAGAATACATGAGTGGCACATTGCTTGGTAATCCTTGACTCAAAACATAACTCACAAGTTTAACCTAAATACGCTACTGCTTCCTTCTAAGGAAGATCTCCGGATGAAGCTCTCCTTTCCTCTCGTACCCTTCCTTCGCTCCAGAAGATGAAGTCACCCTCGTGGCTGTTTTTCAGTTGTCACTCAGCTTTATCTTCATCTCAACTTTAGTGATGGTCTTCATGCGATACTCCGTCTGCCCGTTGAGATATCAGCAGCACCGATATGCCAACGAACAGGAGAGAGTAAGCGATCCGAACAACGAATCGTCGACGGTGTGGAATTGCGATAGGTAAAATAATAGGACCACACACAAATAGCATACAACACAGTACACACAAGATAACAAGTGGACATTTCATCATCATTATCACATTCCACATTTATTATATCTTATTATTATCATTTCCTTCATACTTCTCCACTCTTATTTCTAATCTCTTCCATAGAATTCAACGCCATTCCCACATTTCCATTCTCAATCTCTTCTCATTCCTCACATCCGTTGAATTCTTACTCTTACAAATATAAATCTTTTCTTACAATGTGTTATCGAATTACAACCATCGATGATCAGGGGATATCAGGGATCATCGAGGTACGCGTTTCTTTCATAGTTAGCACTCACATCTCAAGCCTACATCTCCTCGGCCATCCATCCACCTAGTCGGAAGCAAACAGGAGTACAGGACCTTTACCGTGCGGGCACGACAGCTGTCATAACACAAAATGGTCCCAGACCAGGAGGCTCAGCCTCAATATCAATTCACATAATAACATGGCACACTGCCTCGCAGTGGCAAACAAGATGCCCCACTCCAGTCCCTCTCACTGTTCTCGATTTGCAATCTAGGGGGCGACAGTATTGTTATAGTGCGCGCGCAGAACTTACCACGGTATTAGACCCAGTCCCCACCACGTTAGTGCACCACTTATGGAATTTGTTCTGCCTATAACAATACTCTAGACTTCTTGAGGTTTCACCGTCATCGTCCTCCCCTAATGCAATCTCGTCCTAAGTATCCGCAGATACTTATCGTTCCTTCCTCTCCACTACTTCGGGTTAACTCTCATATCTCACCACGTTCGTTGTTAAAGTCTTTTAAAGTCTTTTATCTTTTTAATTAACCTATTGGTCGGCTCACCCTTCGTACATCCCTTCAGTGAGTCCCGACCGCTAACTTTGCACGATCTCTCTCTTTCTCAAAACTCACATAGCACAGAGCTGGGACCTCATCACAATCTCAATCTCGTTTCAACATCTTTTCTCAAACAATCTTTTCACAAATTCCTCAAATGCCTCATTTCACAAAATTTCTAAAATCTCTTTTCACAGCCTTCCACAAAATTTCTTTTCAAAACTTCTTTGAAAATACTTTTTATAATATTTCTCAGAACCTCTGTTCAAAACATTTTCAAAAGAATTTCTTTTCACAACCTTTTCTAAAATTTTCTTTTCACCATTCTCTACAAAATCTCTTTTCACAAATCTTTTCAAAAATCTTTCTTCAACAACCTTTTTCAAAGACCGCTTTTCAAAACCTTTTTCAAACTTCACACCATTGCTGGGCGCTAATGGAGGAGCAAGCTCAACTCAACACTAGTCCCAGACTAAAACAGAAAACAAAGGAGCCCAGCTCCACTCAAGTCACATCATCATCACTATTCCCAGCTCTGGCTCATCATCAACATCATTCTTTTCATTCTTTTCCCCTAATTTCAACTCCTTATCATTATTCCTTTCTCATCGTGTCTTTACTTCAAATTTCATTACTTTCTCTACTTATTTCTTTTCGCTTACATTTCTTATTCAGGACGTAACAGACGTCCATCAACCGTTTACGCATTATAATCAACAGCAAGGAACATCATCAAACATAATTAAATAAATAGATAAAAGCATGCTATCAACACACAACATCACACAATAGCATTGTGGTCATTGTCACCTTCATATAAGTGGCCACACAATCAAACAATTGCCACTCATACTACTGACTCCGAACCACTAAGTTCCGATCTTTGAGATGATACGGAACGTCCTAATATATCACCTAAACACCACAGTGTATTAGGATAGCTTCTCTCTCACCTGAGTTCCAGCTATTAAATGCGTACCGTCTCCGCGTATCCTTTGTGCTGCCCGCTGCCTCAACCCCTTGTCTTTAAGATTCCTCGTACTAAATAAAATATACTTATGTCATTTTCTTGCATTAAGAATCTTTTCTTGACTCGTAACTTTCTGTTCCTTATTACAAAACTGAAAACATTGTTGTTTTATTGGAACCATTCTCATTTTCTCTAGTACTGTAAATCTTTTAAAACCATTTGGAAACATTTAATAAAATGGTTTGAATCAATTTATTTTGGTTGCTGGTCCATTCTGGACAGCACCTTAAACATGTTTCCAAAAACACCAAAAAATTAACCGTTTTCAATCCGGGATTTTCTAAAACCAAACTTTGAGTCTCATAAATTTATTTTTAGAAATCAAGAAACAACCTTAAATAAACTTGGACAGCAAAGAAATGTTGTATAATAAAACCCGAAAACATCGTAAAACTCTTTTTAGTTTCAAATACTTTTTAGTTCATTATTAACACTTTAAAAACTCATGTTTTCGTTATAAAGCGACTTTAGAAAATCATAAACACAATCTCACAACTTCAAATAAATCAAATCAAATTAAATTCAAACCCAAGCACACACACGGTCCACAACACACTTGAGAGATCAAGTCACATAAACACTTAAACCATCACAACCCAAACATTCCATTTTCAAGTAAATATTTTTCATAATCAAACACTTGATTCAATCCTCCACACATAATTAGTTTCAAAAACCATTTTATTTTTATTTCATGGAAAGGAATACTAACCTAATTATAATGCATTGACCGAAACACATCACAATTCAAAGCAAGGTTCATGCATTGTCAAACACATAATTCATGTAATTATTTTCTTCTTCTTTCTAATAAACCGTGAGCTACAACTTGGGAAAATAATCAAACTTTAATTTATCTTTCTTAAAGCAAATCAAAAATCATACAAGGACATGAAGCACATGTCAAGTTCTCACAAAATAAAGAGGCATGAATCTTGATCCATACATGGTCGAATACATTATGCAATAAACCAACATTTAAATTAAATCATGTTCATGTAAGGAAAATTATTTTAAAGCTTGCCTCCCTAATTTCCTTCCAAAACCGATGCATGCAATACAAGAAATCATAATCCTTTCATTTAAATTTAACATGCAAGAATGGATCCCAAGCTTTTTCTAGCAAATCGTACAAGAATCTTGCATTAACACAAACACTTTAATTTACTTTTCAAAGAACATAAAGGAATAACTTTTCAAGACTCGACATCAACATGCATGCACTTAGATCATGTAGATCAAGTCACAAAATTAAACATAAGGACACAAATAGGAAACAAAAATCATTTTGAGTTGAAAAGAGGTCAAAATCGAGGCATATTTTAAGAAATATAAAGGCTTTTATTCAAAGTCATTCACAAAACTCAAAACAAAGTCAAGGTCAACACAAAAATCAAAGATCAAACACGATTTAAAGATCAAGACATAAATCAAAGTTTTTCTTAAGATTGAATCAAAAATCAAGACATGCAAAGCTTAGAATCAAAACAAAACCAAAGATCAAAGCTTAGAAAAATCAAAGTAAAAATCAAAGCATTAAAACCACTTGAATCAATTTCAACAAACATCAAACGAACATGCATGAACTCTAAACAAAATAGAAATCATCACAACCTAATTTTCTAGACATGGCTGAATCATTTAATTTAGGTTCTAATGTTTTGTGAGTTCGTTTAGTCTTAAAATTCAAGGTCAAAGTTCTTTCAACACATGTATACACACATAGAACCAAGATCAATCATCAACTAACATGCAACATCAATGATCTCAACAAATCTTTAGATCTAGAGGATTTAACTTGGAAAACGTTTAGATCTTTAAGATTTTTGTTGGAAAAACTTTGAGATCTTTAATGAAAAACTTAATTGAGTTATGAAGTCCATTGATTAGAGATTTACAAGTTTTCTCATGAGTTCATGACCAAATACAAATAGATCATGCAAAGAAGGAAAAGAAAGGAACATTACAACATCAAAAGAAAATCTACACTATTACAACTTCTCATGCTTATTCGAACTACCCACAAAGGGAAAAGTTGTTCTCCTAGCTTCTATGTGCTTGGATCTTCAAGGGAAAACTCTAGGTTTCGGCTTGGACTCCTCTCCTTCTTCCTCTCTTCCTTACGGCCACTCTCCTATCTTTGTGTGTGTTGAGGGCTTGATTTTGCTCTCAAAAAGTGTGTTTGAAAGGAAATGAGAAACTAGGGAAATGAAGGGTGGAAACGTGGGGATGAAGTAGCCAATACTTTACCCACTTGGCTATACATAGGCAAAGGCAAAGGCATAAGACTTTCCCCCTTTAACCCTTGTAGAGGATTCGGTCATGAGGGAGGGTGAGGGGTAATTTTGGTTCTTCCCAAAATTGCATGGGTGGAGATTAGTATTCCTCAAGGAGACAAAGTGGGAGACATAAGGGCTTAGGGTTCATCCTAGGTTGTTGACTTTTAAGCTCTCCTTAGGGTTTCTTCCAACTAGTTTGGGTTTTGTTAGGAGTTTAGTGAGGATTTAGTTTGGGACTTAGTTACTTGCTTTCCTCACTAACTCACACACGGCACACACACATGCCTACACATGTTCACTTACATGCACACACACACACACACACTTACACGATGCACTCTCACACATGCACATATACCTACTCATATGCACATACTCATTCACATACATACTCATGCACATACTAACCACACCTATTTTCATGTATACATCATTACATAATTTGCACTAACTAAATGCCTCATAACCCTAAGCATGCATACATAAGAACCGTACACACATGTGTATACCCACATAGAAAACAAATTATTCACGCATCAAAATTATATTGACACCAAAAATATCAAGCACATATATTTATAGAAAATAAATCACTTTTCATCAAATAATTTCTTATTGAAAATTTTACCATTCCTCAAAGCATAAAAATACTAAACACATAATTATTTCCAAAAACCATAACATTATTTCACGAAAATCATTTCTTTAAAACCATTTATCACTTTGAAAACGTAATTTAAGAAATTTATTTAAGAACCTACTTTTCCAAAAACACTTTTCTCAAATAATTTTCTTTTAGTATTTTAAATTAATACGAGGAATTTGCGGGGTGTTACAAATTAGGTGATGGATTGGGATCCCGGAGAGTGCCATGAAGGAGTTAGGAAGCATTGGCATCGGAAAGGAGGTTGGAAGATGAACAAGAGAGCGTTAGAAGCAATGTTTTCGGTGTTATAAACATCCTATATTAGGAAATTCAAAATAAAAGATTTACATCTCTAAACACAAATTCCACCGTTGGATATCAAGGTTAGTATGTAAGGAAGCTTGCTTTCAAATTTGAGCAAAATCCGACGAGTAACGAAGAAGTTATGGCGCTTCAAAGTGCAAAGAAATGGTGGACTAAGCTGCTTAATCGATTAACCTGTTGGTTAATCGATTAAGACCTGAAAGCTTGTAAAAACAAAATACACTGGTTAATCGATTAAGTTAATCGATTAACACGCATCAGAATTGGAAAAAAATAAAAGGGAATCAAGCCCCATTTCATCCCAAACTCGATTTTCTTCCATCCTTCCTCCAAGAACACTCATTCCATGATCCTTAGAACTTAGGATCTCATGTTCTTGTGGCCAATAATCATCATCCCCATCTCATTCAAACACTCAATCCTTCCTTCAATCTCTCTCACGAGTTTCTCTCTCCTCCACCAAGAACAAGTGTTGTTCTTCCTCCTCTTCAAGGTTTAAGGGCTCCAACCTCAATCATCATCAAGACCCATCATCAATCTCACTTTCTCTCCCTCAAATACAAGGTAAATTCCATTTTTCCTCTCTTCCTCCTTAGTCACACGAATTTCACTCCCATTTTCCATGAAATTCGAACTCCATCTCATGTAATGTCACACTCTCATGTTCTTTTTCATTTTCATAGCTTTAAGGAAACCAAGCTCCCCCTTTCTTCCACTCACTTCACTTGGGAGCTTCTTGTTGGAGGCTTAAAAGGGACTAGGGCAAAGGCTAAGGCTAGAATTGGTAAAGGTTTCTCCACTCTATCCTTGGTTAAGGTAAGGGGAGTCTCTTTTCCACACCTTGAGTTAGGGATAGTTGGGGTGTATAATAGGATTTGGGTTAATTATTTAAATTGGGTTGTGGGTAGCAAAATAGCACCTGAATATAGTGGGTTTAGATATGTTGAATGTATTTTTGATTTAATTTAAATATTTACTTGATATAAATGTGGTAAAATCCCTTATGTATGTTACTAAATGTAGGAAGTGAAGAGCCCTAGGGAGTTGACTTATATTAAAGCACTCTGAGACATACCTGAGTATGTAAACTGATTTGTGATATATGTTGTTATTGAAAAATTATTAAGTTCACCTTGTGATAAAATGATAATACGGGTTAACAGGTGATGAAATGACTAATGAACAGGAGTATATTGTATGAATGCTTAAATGATAAGAGTATTATGATTGCCTAGTTTAGGATGAGTATGTTTATTGAAAATGCATAAAGTGATTCTAAGTGTTAATAAGTACTATGAGTGATTGTTTAGAAAAGTAAATGAGTCCCTGATTTTATGTTGGTGAATTTGTTGGAGTTTGTAATTGATGAATAATTATTTCGTTGTTTTGTGATGTTGGGAATTAAGGGTGTTATATATATATATATATATATATATATGCTTGAATGTGGAAAATTAGTACTTGTTAAAAATGGCTAAATAAATTGTGTGCACTATGATGGATATGCTTGTTTTGATATGTTTGATTGAGTAGAATATAAGACTAATGGAAAAGAATAATTTGTAAATGAATTAAAAGGAATGGATGGTTGAATTGATCATTGGGGACATTGGCACACTAGGTGCCCCTTCTAGGTGTATCAAACGCCCCATTAGGGCCAAACGCCCCATCAGGCTAAACGCCCCATTAGGTCCAAACGCCCCGTTAGGCGTCGATGTACCCAATTGATCAATTCAACGGTAATTAAAAGAAATGGAAAATGGGGAAAAGGATTAAGGTGTATGGAATTGAATATGTTAAGATAAGTGGTAAGATTAAGTAAAAGATTATATGTATTGTCCTAACGGGTGAAGCCTAATGGGTGACCAAAAGTCCTGATGGGTGTAAAAGTCCCTAATGGGTGTACAAACGCCCTAGCAGGAGCAACCAATTCCTGGTGGTACAAACTAAAAGAATAAGAGTAAAAGAAAAAATTGTTGGTATGTTGTCCTCTGACCGTGAGGAGACAGGTGATATTATGTTGGGTGTGTTGTTCTCTGACCGTGAGAAGACACACATTATATGATTTATTATGGAAATGAAAATGTTTTTGGAAAGGAGAACGAGAAGCATTTTTTTATTCATGGCTTGGTTCGATTATGATGCTTGAGTTTTTATTATGTGCCTTTTTACTATCTTATAATTCAATGTGTTGCGAAAAGGTCTCACCCTTAGTGGTTATCATTTAAGGTGAATGTCAAGGAGCTTGAGGATCAGAGTGTCGCAGTGGAATATTTGGAAAGAAGGAAATTATATGTTGCGCTACTCATATTGTAATTGAAATACCCAATTTCTTATGTAAATTTGATTTATGAAAAGAAAATTTTAAGTTCTCCATTTTAATTATCAAACCTTTTAAGTGATATTTTATATAAAATTTGGGGTGTTACAGGTAACATGCACTAAGAGATAGGAGTGATTTGAGACTTAAGAGTTATCTGTACTTACCAAAATCGAGCTTCAAAACAAGCTTCAGAAATCAGTTTCTCAGGTTTTGCAGAAATTGGAATTGAACTTGACAAGCTTCGTACTCCTTCCACACTCAACCTCAACTCTCAAACTTAGTATCTTTACAAAGCTCAAGATGTAAGATTTGCAACGGTGTATAGCTCTCAGCCTCACTCTCAAAGACAATGAAGAATTTCAGCAATGAATTCAGGAACCCTAAACAGAGCCTCCACACTCAATCTCAGCAAATTAACCCTAAATTCGTCAACAACACAGGCTTATATAGAGGGATTTCCTTGCCATGCACGCCGACGCGTGTTCTCCACTGAGTTTAGGCTGATTTCGTGGCGATTCCATGGATTAATCAAGTGATTACTCATCAAACGCACTAACCCAGTTTCTGGGTTCATCGTCTAACCGGTTACAGGGCATTACTAACCGGTTAGGTCAGTACAAAATTTAAAAATTAATACTTTTTAAATCTTTCCCTCCAAGAACCTTTTCAATATTACATTTAGGTCCTGAACCAAGGACTAAAATGCAATATCTATACTTTTGCATTTATTTGCCATATAAAAATATTTCCACTTATTTTTATATTTCAGGCTAATTAAATACAAAATATAAACTTGGAAAAATATATATAAATTAATAATAAAACTTTATTGTTAATTTCCTTATTATTCGGAAGACGAAAATTAGGGGAGTTACACTACTCCCCCACTTAAAAGGAATTTCGTCCCCGAAATTCTAGCTTACATAAACAACTCCGGATACTCTTGACGCATCTTCTCCTCTAATTCCCATGTAGCTTCAGACACGTCAGCATTTTCCCATATAACCTTAACTAAAGGTATCTCCTTTCTCCTAAGCTGCTTAACTTCACGATCTTCTATCCGGACCGGTCTGACTTCAAAGGTAAGGTTTTCCTTCAAAGCTAGATCATCGGGTTGGATTTTCAAAATAACTGATGGGTCATGCACATATTTCTTCAACTGGGAAACATGAAAGACGTTGTGCAAATTGGATAGAGAGGGTGGTAAAGTTAGTTGATAAGCAATGGGACCAACCCTTCTAAGGATTTGGTATGGACCTATACACTTAGGCAAAAGCTTTCGGGTTCTCAAGGCTCTACTGATCCCTTTCATCGGAACTATCCAAAGAAACACATGGTCGCCCTCCGAAAACTCTATGGGTTTCCTTATTTTGTCAGCATAACTCTTCTGCCGACTCTGAGCCGCTTTCATCTTTTCCTGAACCATTCTGATTTTCTCAGTTGTCTGCTGCACCATTTCCGGTCCAACCACTAAGTTCTCCCCCACTTGAAACCAACATAGCGGGGTTTGACATTTCCTTCCATACAAAGCCTCAAATGGTGTCATCCCAATGCTCGCATGATAGCTGTTGTTGTATGTGAATTCTGCAAGAGGTAACACTTGATCCCAACTTCCTTGTTCTTCGAATTCACAAGCTCTCAACACATCTTCCAAAGACTGAATAGTTATCTCCGTCTGACCATCCGTCTGTGGATGATATGCAGAACTCAATTTTAATCTTGTTCCCATAGCATCAAGCAGACTCTTCCAAAACTGCGAAGAAAATCTGGGATCTCGATCCGCACAATACTCGAAGGCACTCCGTGAAGACGAACTATCTCCTTAATGTAGATCTGGGTAACCTTATTCAAAGGATAGCGTATATTTATCGGAATAAAATGCGCCGACTTAGTCAACCTATCCACAATCACCCAGATTGCATCATGATTTGCTGATGTCCTCGGCAAACCAGACACAAAATCCATCGAGATACTATCCCACTTCCATTGAGGGATACTTAAAGGTTGTAGCTGTCCTCCCAGTTTCTGGTGTTCTACCTTAGCTTTTTGGCAAATCAAGCATGAAGCCACATATTCCGCAACATCCTTTTTCAAACCAGGCCACCAAAACATTTTCTTCAATCCTGATCCATTTTGGTTGGTCCAGGATGCATACTCATCCGACTCTTATGTGCTTCATCAAGAATCAGTCTTCTAACCTCCTGATCTCTTGGTATGCAAATCCTTGTTCTAAAACGAAGGATTCCATTTAACCCAATCTTGAAATCAGGTTCCTTCCCTTCTAAACCCAATCTCATCTTTTCAATTAGCTCCTCATCTACTTGTTGTAACTCCCGAATTCTTTCCAAAAACTCGTTTGTAATCTGCAACATTCCTAACTTGATACTTGATGGTTCCACTTGCGTCAACAAGCTCAAGTCTCTGAATTCCTCAATTAACGCTGCTTCCTTCACCATCATCGCACTTATGTGGATTGCTTTCCGACTCAAAGCATCCGCAACCACATTGGCTTTACCCGGATGGTAATGGAGTTTAAAGTCATAATCCTTCAAAAACTCCATCCACCTTCTTTGCCTCATGTTCAACTCTTTTTGGTCAAACAGATATTTCAAACTCTTATGGTCACTGAATACTTGGAAAGTAGTGCCATAGAGATGATGTCTCCATATCTTTAAGGCAAACACGATCGCAGCCAATTCCAAATCGTGTGTCGGGTAATTCACCTCATGATTCTTCAACTATCGTGATGCATAAGCCACTACTTTTCCTTCTTGCATCAATACACACCCCAGTCCTTGCTTAGATGCATCACAGTACACTTCAAAACTCTTATGAGGATCAGGTAAGATTAACACAGGAGACGATGTTAACCTTTCCTTCAACTCTCGGAAACTACTTTCACACATGTCGTCCCACACGAACGATTGATCTTGCCGAGTCAACTTGGTCAATGGCAATGCAATCTTGGAAAATCCTTCTATAAACCGACGATAGTATCCAGCCAGCCCTAAGAAACTTCTCACCTCAGTAACAGTCTTAGGTTGTTCCCAGCTTAGCACTGAACTTAACTTTGCTGGATCCACCGCAATTCCTTTCTTAGAGATTACATGCCCCAGAAACTTCACTTCATTCAACCAAAACTCACATTTCGTAAGTTTGGCGTATAACTGCTTCTCCTTCAGGACTTTTAACACTATCCTGAGATGTTCTTCATGCTCCTCCGGGCTCTTAGAATAGACCAGAATATCATCTATAAACACCACTACGAATAAATCCTGGTATGGTCTAAATATCCGGTTCATATAATCCATAAAAATGGCAGGTGCATTAGTCAATCCGAACGGCATCACAACATACTCATAATGACCGTATCGAGATCGAAATGCAGTCTTGGGTATATCTTCTTCCTTTATCCTGATCTGATGATAGCCCGATCTCAGATCAATCTTAGAAAATACTGCAGCTCCCCTAACTTGATCCATAAGGTCATCAATCCTTGGCAAAGGGTACTTATTCTTAATGGTGACCTTATTCAACTGTCTATAGTCCACACACATTCTCATACTCCCATCCTTCTTCTTTACAAACAGTAATGGAGCTCCCCAAGGCGAAACACTTGACCTGATCATCTGCTTCTGCAGCAATTCCTCTATCTGCTTTTTCATTTCTGCCATTTCCGGCGGTGCCATTCTATACGGAGCAATAGAGATGGGACCCGCTCCAAGAACCAAATCAATCCCAAACTCTATTTCTCGCTTCAGAGGTAATCCTGGTATCTCCTCAGGAAATACTTCCGGAAATTCCCTCACCACAGGAATCTCTTCTATCGGCATCGACTCTTCTTTCCCAATAGCAGAGAATAAACACATATAACCTTCAGGTTCAAGGGTTCTATATTGAATTGTCTTTTTCTCACAATTGATGATCACTTGGTTCTTCATCAACCAATCCATACCCAAGATCACATCTAATTGTAACTTAGGGAGACAAACCAAATCTACTTTAGAGACAGGATCCAAGATTTTAACATTGCACCCTAGACAAACCTTAGAGGTTAAGATAGGTATCCCAGTAGGGGTATCTATACTAAGATAGCAAGGCGAATCAGAAACAACAAGATTCGACCTACTCACACATTCAGGAGAAACAAAAGAATGTGTAGCTCCAGAATCAAACATCATCTTGCAAGGTTGATCATTAAGCAAAAAGTTACCTTGCACGAGATTCGGGGTTTGGGTTGCTTCATTACCACTCAGGGTAAACACTCTTCCTTGCACCACAGGCTTGCCAGCAGATCCTTTTGCATCACCTTTTGCAGACTCTCTGCAATCACGAGCAAAATGACCTTGCTTTCCACATTTGAAACATCCACCTGTGGACCAGCAGAATTGACCATGATGATAACGCCTACACTTCTCACAATAAGGAGCATTATCGCGAGACTTGCTCTTGTTATCCATCACAGCTTTACCCTTGCCCTTATTCTTCTGAGAATATGGACCATTATTCCGGTGATCGAATCTCCTCTTCCTCTGGGGTCCATAGTTCTGTCCAATCCCCTTTCCTTGACTTCCTATCAGCTCGGCCTTCTTGTCATCTTCATACATTCTGCACATATCCACAAGTGCAAGAAAACTCTGAATCCTCTGGTAACTGAAAATAGACTTCAGCTCCGGTCTCAGTCCACCTTCAAACTTAACACACTTACTCCTTTCATCCGGGTTATTCAAGTAGTAGGGAGAATATTTCATCAACTCCTCAAACCTGGCAGCATATTCTCCTACACTCATATCCCCCTCCTTCAATTGCATGAATTCTACCTCCTTCTTTCTCCTTAAATCCTCTGGTAAGTATTTATTAAGGAATTTCTCCATAAACACTCCCCAGTTGATTGCTCTCCTTTCAAAATTCAGCAATTGAACAGTGTGATCCCACTAGTTTTCAGCTTCCCCATGGAGCATGTAAACTGCATAAGTTACCTTCTGCTCATCAGAATAGTCCAAAGTTCTGAAAATCTTGTTGATCTCGTACAACCACTTATTTGCCTCATCAGGTTTGTATCCTCCTTCAAACCTTGGTGGATTACACTTTCTGAATTCCGACAGTCTTAGAATCATGGTTCACCACATTACCAGCATGTGGATTACCAGCTCGTCCCTGAGATGGCTACTGTTGCTGCTGCTATTGCATACCCTCCAGCACAGTCGTAATACGTTCTAACATTTCGTTCGTATAATTTCTATTTCTGGTTGCCATAGAAAGACCTGCACTATGGGCTTTGGGTCACTAAAAGGTCTTTAAAACATAAGCACTACTAGCTTACTCAACAATTCTACTCAAATATATTCAAATAACATTGAATACCATACTTAGCTGCATCATCGGGGCCATGAGGGACAGGACCAATGCTCTGATACCACCCAACGTGTGACACCCTCGTTTTATATCTTGAAAATAATTAATATTTCCAAATATAGAATACTTGCTATCAAAAATGGAGAATATAAAATTTTTCCTTTTTAATGTTTACTTGCTCAATTAGAAATTCCTTTTTCATTGACGAATAACTTGAATTCGGCTTAATATTATTTTAATTCCGAAAAGGCTCTCGAGACAATATCTTTTAAACATAATAAAACATCTTCGTGGCCTTTATTAAAATTACATTCTTTGTCTCTTGAGTTTGATCGAGTGCATAGAATATAAACTTATTGCCGAATCCTTTTTGAATAAAAATCAGAGTATGCGAAAGTAAAAGTAATACTTGTGGGGCACTGCTGAGGTAAATAAAAACATCATATGTATATATATCATGATAAAAAGACCCCACCAATATCATCAGTAGCAAGTAGCAAAAGTCGAGATAGCAAGTTTTGATAAAACATATACAAACCAGCTGCATAAAATAAACCTCACTCTAAGACCTCTCAAAATATATACAATATATCACAGTATCCAAAAATAGAAGTCCCAGAGCAGGTCATCCATGTCCTCAGTAGCTCCTCTGATCCTCCACAGCTCTATCCCTAGGACCTAGGATCCAAAACATCTATGATATGCAGGCTCCTAGGAACCAGCGGGTCCACCTCTAGCAGAAACAGTAGGCTCAACATGCACCTCCTCCTCGTCCTCATCCTCCACAGGGTCCTCCTCGACCTCGCCTGACTGTGCAGAGACCCCACCACTGGGTCTAGGATCTGCAGAAGCAGTCCTCTCAAAACCAGTCGGACAAGGAGAAGGAGTCTCCTCAGTGACAACTCTGTGGGAGGAAGGATGAGAACGAGTGGCAGCTCTAAAACGAAAACTATGGAATCGACGCACAGGTCGAGCCGGGGGTGGTCCTCTATATGTATAAAAAGGCGGAACATGCATAGTATAGACTAAAGGAATCCTAAATCTACGAGGTCGCACCTGAAAGTGGCACGGTGCTCAAAAGTGGCACGGTGCTCCTCGTACGTCCATATACAACTAGGGATAGGGCGTATTTCGATGCAGGCTAGGTATCTGGCCATCACCTAAACAGGGCATAGGGAGTAAGTATACGCATATACATAATCAATAAAGACTAAAAAGTACAAACACAAGTATGTCATGGACAGACAATAATGCAAGTACATATGAGCATACCAAATTTTAACATTATATCTCTTATAATGCAAGTGGCATGATGCATGATTTTCTATCCACAACTGAGGCCTCTAAAAGTCCATCTTGGATGTCCATCCAATACACCCTTGTGTTCCCGGAACACTGACATTCGTTCCCAGAACGTAATGCCAAACCATACTTGGATAATAAGCATCACTCCCAGAGCGTGCATCACGTTCCCAGAACGCATACGTTCCCAGAAAGCATAAAAACCAGGTCCCGGACACTGGCCACATTCCCAGAATGTGTCATCAAGTAGGTTACAATTTGGTACTCCCGGAGTACCCTCCTCATATTCCCAGAATATGATAAACGTTCCTACCAACCAATCTTCCATTCTCTATGCATGAATGCACAATTATTAAGGTTGGTTTTATCTTTACTTTAATTACTGTGATTTAGAAATATTTCAATTTCTCTTTTGAATGATTAATTTGAGGTATAATCCTTGGCACAAAAATTCATTCTTGAATTAACTCAAAAACATGCCATTAGGCTTAGATTGGGAACAACATAACCAATGGTATTCATTTTCACTTAAAAGACTTAATTTTTATTTTTCAGTTTCAGGTACTAACCGGTTACAGTCTCAGGCTAACCGGTTAGAATTACAGACCTAAACTGGTTTACCATTGAAATTCAGAAAACCCTTTTTCTTGAATTCTTTACCCAATCCATAAACAAGTTCCAACATTGTTTTATACCTCAAATCCATTGTTTTCATCATTCAAAAGTCCAAATCACATGCCAATTCCAAATGAGCATAATTTCCTCTTGAAATTATCTCATTACACTAAGGTATTAACTCTCATTTTCAATCTGAACCATCCAATATTAATCAGCTTATTTTCAGACTGAATTCCAGTGAAATTTAAGTCTAGATTTGAGTCAAAATGATAAGAACACAGGACTGATTTCAGAAATTCATTTTCTTTGAAATTTTACAGTGACTAACCGGTTACAAATAACGAGTAACCAGTTAGATTATGCAGCCTGCGCACTGAAACATGAGGTTTTACAAAGCATTCTTTTCATTACTCAAATCTAACCAATTTCAACACTCAAAAGAGTTCACATACCATAAAATAAACATGTTTAACCACAGAAACACATTTATCTTGCATGCATTAAGTTTAATGTATCAAATTTCATAAAAACCCATATAAACACAATTCAATACCACAAAACTTATAATAAACATTTAGATTAAGATTCAAGCATCATAATCACTTGCATGCATTAACACAAAGTTGCTCAAAACAGAATTGAGCTAGAATTTGGCCTCCAAGCCTTTTGGTCTTAAAAACATAATGCCCTTTTGAGTCTACGTTGACTCAAATCCTAAATCACTTGATTTTTAGTCTAAATCTAGTATAAGGTAAACTTCTCTGATACCTCAAAGTTGTGTTTGATGAAGATTAACACTGAAACTTGAAGAAAATCCACAATCTCCCCACAAATCCTATGTTCTGCTCTCAGCCACGATTACCATCAACAGGGTTCAAAGACCAGAGAATTTGACATAGAAATTGACCAAAGAAATTGGGGAAAACAATTAGAACTCAACCTAGGTAACATGCACTAAGAGATAGGAGTGATTTGAGACTGAAGAGTTATCTGTACTTACCAAAATCGAGCTTCAAAACAAGCTTCAGAAATCAGTTTCTCAAGTTTTGCAGAAATTGGAACTGAACTTGACAAGCTTCGTACTCCTTCCACACTCAACCTCAACTCTCAAACTTAGTATCTTTACAAAGCTCAAGATGTAAGCTTTGCAACGGTGTATAGCTCTCGGCCTCACTCTCAAAGACAATGAAGAATTTCAGCAACGAATTCAGGAACCCTAAACAGAGCCTCCACACTCAATCTCAGCAAATTAACCCTAAATTCGTCAACAACACAGGCTTATATAGAGGGATATCCTTGCCATGCACGCCGACGCGTGTTCTCCACTGAGTTTAGGCTGATTTCGTGGCGATTCCATGGATTAATCAAGTGATTACTCATCAAACGCACTAACCCAGTTTCTGGGTTCATCGTGTAACCGGTTACAGGGCATTACTAACCGGTTAGGTCATTAAAAAATTTAAAAATTAATATTTTTTAAATCTTTCCCTCCAAGAACCTTTTCAATATTACATTTAGGTCCTAAACCAAGGACTAAAATGCAATATCTATACTTTTGTATTTATTTTCCATATAAAAATATTTCCACTTATTTTTATATTTCAGGCTAATTAAATACAAAATATAAACTTCGAAAAATTTATATAAATTAATAATAAAACTTTATTATTAATTTCCTTATTATCCGGGAGACGAAAATTAGGGGCGTTACAAAGAGCAGAAACCATCTTTCATGACAATTGCAAAATCAAGAAGTCATCACTTGGTGAACAAAATAGCGACTATAGTTAAGTCGGTTCCAAACAAAATTCTCTAAGTTCTCAAAACTGAAAAATAATTTTAGCATTTAGCAGTTGATAGCTAACGGAAAGATATTTTAACTCTCTGTCATAATTGTAAAACAAATTCAAATCTCAAAGAGGCAACATAAAATATAGTGCAAAGTAAGAGCTTTGAAAATCCTATCGGTCTAAACAAAATCAGCATTATGCATGTGGTTTGAATTCGGATAATAAGTTCAGCACCTAAAATGATACCATTTCTGAAAATCTTACTGAGAAATATTTTTGGTAAGAAAAACACAATTCACTTGCACGTCCGAATGTGGTATTAATTTTGTAAAAGCTTGAAACAGGAAGAGTGTCACACCTCTTTTCTACAAGGATAAAGCATATAATAAAATCTATGTAGAAATTTAAATCCCAAAAAGATAAGAATTAGAAATCATGACTCAACCAATAGTGTGTCATTTTCTTAAATGTAAATCAGTTTAAATACAAGGAGAAAACTGAAACCTGAAAAGAATTGGAAATTCGTTAAGCTAGTGTTCAAAAACATTTTCCTTGGCAATATCGTTTTTGGGAAACTTCTTAGAATAAGCTAAGTAACATAATAGGTTGCATTGGCCAATACTAATAAAAAAGACTTATGAGTAAGGTGTTAAGCAGGAAAACTACTTGCTGACACTTATTTAACAATTTAAGTTCAGAATGATATAATCAATGGCACAAAATCAAAGATTCACCATTTTCAGATACATGTGCATGTAGTCATGTGAAATCATGGAACAAATTTATTTAAACTAAAAAGTCAACAAGTCTAGCTTGCATTTTACATAAACTCTAAAACAAAAATCCACGAGATTAAGATCTTAGAGACTAAATCAAAAAGGAATTCCAAAAGCAAGAGGAACTAACTATACAGAAGCGTAACGGATAAGTCATTGACAATTAGAGCAAATTATCATCTCAACAAACGTATTCTTCCAAGTGGATTGGAAGCAGGGTAGAAAATTTAGAGAACGTAAAAGCAACAGATCTTCAAAAGTCCATAATCGAATAAAATTGTATTCAATGAAATCAAATATCTGACACTTCATCAAAGCAAAAACATAAACAGATGTTTTAGAAAAAGAAAAGCATATGTATGAATTAGACTTTTGTAAAGCATATAATGTGCTTTATAAAAATTCTTTACGAAAGCAATATGAACTATTCAATGAGACCCTCATCTAAATAATAGATCACTTATGAAGATCCCAAAAAGAAACTTGTTCGGCTAAAAATGAAAATTATTCAAGCATTTAAGAGGAAATTCATCTAATTAAAATAAAAAACCAGTGATCAAAGCTAACAAAATATTTGAAATGATTTTTGGTTACTTCCGCTGCGCACTCTGATTTGAAGGTACTTAGGATTCTATAAAATTTAACTAGAACAGACTATTTTTCCCTAGATTCTCAAACATCACTCAACTCAAGGGATATTCTGGAACTCCGGGAGTTGATGATTTCACCTTCCAACAAATGTAGTCCTC
The DNA here is from genome assembly GCA_037953625.1 of Crotalaria pallida. Taxonomy (NCBI): domain Eukaryota; kingdom Viridiplantae; phylum Streptophyta; class Magnoliopsida; order Fabales; family Fabaceae; genus Crotalaria; species Crotalaria pallida. The sequence goes on from CM075649.1 coordinate 87,541,283, forward strand.
AAGATGGCCAGTCTCGATTATACATTAACTTGGTGGTAAAATCACTTCGTCCTTCCTAAGTTCAGAAATGAAATTCGAAAACATATATTGTTGCATTGTCACATTTAAAAATTGGCGTACTCACTTCGAAACCAAGGATAGTTCCTTCCCGTTGTGGTAGCAATTCCATGCTCTGGCCCGTTGGGGTTCTTTCACTTTCCTTAATCTCAGATTTCATCCATTTTCTAAATGCGACAATGTCCATTTTCCAAGAAATCGGGTTCATTTGGGCAAAAACTCGAGACACATAAACCAGAATTAATTTAAGATTCAATCAAACTCTATCTGCATCATTGCAAAACATTAATATAAGGCTAGCAACTTGTTACTCTATTCATCTAACTTAGATACTAAGCTATCTATCAGTTACTCGCTTGGTGAGTAATGCAACAAGAGTTGTGAGTCCACACTCCAAGGCCGAGGAGAAACTGCTCTGATACCATAAATGTAACACCCAAACAAAAATATAGCTTAATTACAAATAATTAAGTTGATTTGAAATTAGGACTTGAAAATTTCGTTTTAAATCTTAATAAAAATCCGATAGAGTCTCCTCTGTTTATCGGACTTTCCCAAAAATAGCATTTTATAAACCTGTCAACCAGTACAGTCCAGAAAATATTTATAAACATACTAATTTGAATTTCGTGCCCTGGTAACCAAATAAAACATACTCAAGGCTTGCACGGATGAAATATAATAAAACTAAAAGAAACTCAATTATATTAAAATAAAACAACACTTTCTCTTCTAATTAGCTTACAGTCCACGGGGTGGAGTGTACTCCTGCTCGGCCAATAATCGTGTAAGCTCAATCTCGGTACTTGAAAAATAGTAAGGAGGTGAGCATTACACATAAAATAGGAATAGCAGTTTCTGATATGATATAATACCCACTAAGTCAAACACATTTAATCCATTTAGTTCACATAAACACATAGTCATACCAGACAAGTTCCCATGCACCCCAAAACCATATTATCAGTTTTCTCATAATCATTCACTTAACATTAAGTTTCATAATAATTCTAACAATACCATACTTTCCTCTCTTTTAAATGTCTTAACTGCATTCTTTAATTTTTTGAGAAACTATCCTCTTCGCGTACTAACCGATTCGCGTACATCGCAATCGGCCCCGGCTCGCGCACAATCGCAACCGGACGCAGGAGGATTAGTTTCTATTCCCCTTTCGCGTACTAACCGATTTGCGCACATCGCAGTCGGCCCCGGTTCGCGTACAATCGCAGCCGGCCGCAAGGGGTTATTATATATATTTATATTCTTTCAAATCAATCATTTTTTTTATTACATGTTTTAGGTGATTTTCCTCTTCGCGTACTAACCGATTCGCGCACATCGCAGTCGGCCCCGGGTCGCGTACAATCGCATCCGGCCGCAAGGGATTAGTTTTTATTCTCTTTCGCGTACTAACGGACTCGCGTACATCGCAGTCGACCCCGGCTCGCGTACAATCACAACCGGCCACAAGAGAATAATATTTAATCTTTTTCGTGGACTATCCGATTCGCGCCACATCGTAGTCAGATTCCACACAAAATAATCTTCTTTCTTTATTAGGTACTTCACTCAATCATTTTATTTATTCGATTATCCCTTTATCAGTTATCATTCTCTTTCCAAATCAATTATTTAGTAATTACTTCCACATTTTCTAAGCATTTCAACAACAACCAATATATGCACACGTCCACAAGTATACACCTAATCTCATATATACACATATTTGCAAATGAGCGCATATTCACAAATAAACACATTTTCACAAATATACACATATTCACAAATAAGAACTTATTCACAATTAAGCATATATTCACAACATCATCATTAATTAAACTCCATCATTTCCATTTTCTAATATGTAATCATATTCATTACCCTGAACTAACACTCAACTCTTAGCAAATATTATATACATACTAGAAACTCATCCCTAAATTAGGGTAACACTCACTCCTTACCTTGCCTTTCCAAAGACATGCTCCTTTTCGTACGATAGAGACCAAAAGTATTCGAGTCCTTTACTTACGCGCGGCGACAGGTTCTAAAGCTCCTTCATCGTTTAACCGGGCCATACAAATTAAATAAAAATCAATATCATGTGTTTTCCGAAGAAGAGACTTTAACTTGAAAACTGAAGCAAGTTAATTTCGAAAACTTTTAATTATTCATAGATCAAAGTCAAATAGAAAGTTAGACTTGAAACCATTTCGTTCTCGATCAAATGGTACGCTTCTTTATTAAAAACACCTTAACTTTCAGAACTAATATAATTTATCAAAACAAACCAAAATCACGTAACTTGATAATAACTCAAAAATCAAATGCTAATATTACTTGACACTATTAATTCCGAATTACAAGGAAATGCCTCGACCCAAAATAAGTCCAATTTACCTTTCTAAGGTTCAGGCAATCACACTTCCTTTTAATTCCACATTAAAGTTAAAGCCTTTAACCCGAATTAATGTATGTCGAATATATCGGGTTCCTAATTACCTGGTGTATTGTTTAGTTCAAGGACAATTCAACCTCACTAAACAACAACTCAGTTACTTAGGGACCTAACACCTTTAATAAAATACTTCTAAAACTGATCATTCGGCATAACGTTTAATTCGACGTTATAACAAATCAAAGTAACCAATTAAAATCATTACAAATAACAGTATATTTAAAAATCAATACTAAATCACAATATCACTTATTTTTCCAAAATAATATATCACTTGATAATAATCACCAATAACATTAAAATTAGTATTAGTATTAAAATTAAAACACAACATAGAGTACTTAAAAAGGTATTAGGAGTTCACCCACAAATTCGGCTTTGGATCACACGGGGCAACCAACCGGGCTCAAAACGCAACGGAGGGGCAGGTCACAATAACGACGACGTTAACGACGTCGGTTTGGCTTGAAACCGTGACAAGAGCCAACAACCTAGGCTTAGACAGCTTCTCACCGTGGCAGCAGTGATGAGCACGAGCGGTGGCAGCAACAACTAACAACGGCGGTGGCGATTCGTTCTGCCCAAAAAGGGAGAACACGAACAAGGACCTCCCGGCCATGGATCAGCACACACGCACCGGAGAGAGACAAAGGTGGTGGCGGCGAAACCGCGACTGGAGGGAGAGGGAACGCGTGGTGGCTGTGTTCGTCAGCAGCGGCGGCGGTCGTGGGTGAGGCGGCAGCAGAGAGAGAGACCGTGGCGGAGAGAGAAAAACGCGACAAAGGAGAGCTTAGAGAGAGAGAGAGTCGCGAGAGAGAAGGAACTAGAAGAGAAAACTAGTTTGGAAGGGGAGCCATTAAAGGTGAAAGCTAAGAGAATCCATGGCACTTGGGGAAGAATAACAATTTGTGAAAATGACCCTGGAGGAAATTAGGGCCGGCGGTAGAAGAAGGGAAGGAGAGAAGGGTTTTCCCTTCCCACCACACACACTGCACGTTTTCTTCTTTTTTTTTTTAAATATACTTTTGTTTATTTCTTTAGTAATTTAGTAATTATGGTAAATAGAAATCAATTTTATTTTTAAGAGTATCTAAAAATAAAATTCAGTCATCAAATCAATTAAGTAAATATATTTTTAAGAATGTCCTAAAGTCAAATATTAAAAACGCTAAACATAACGCATTGTTGAATATATAAAAGTTAAGTAAGGTATTTAAAACGTTTAGCTTTATTTTAATATGATAATTTTTCTTTAAAAGAATTAACTTCAAATATAATTAGATACTCTTTCGTAATTAACATAATGTATTTTTTTGAAATATCCAACAACTAAATGATTGATTTCAATAAACAAATATTTAATTCATTAAACTTATAATTATACTAGGGATTAAAATTAGGGATGTTACAGTCTAGACTTCCTTTAGAGGGTAGTGATGGGAATGTAGAGGTACCCATTAAGGATGAATTCCCTGATGAGAAAGTTTTGGCTGTGTCTGTTGCGTAACCATGGTTTGCGGATATAGCTAACTTCCATGCAGCTAAGTTAATCCCAAAAGACTTGACATGGCAACAAAAGAAAAAAATTTTACATGATGTCAAGTTCTATGTTTGGGATGAACCTTTCCTGTTTAGAAGAAGGGTAGATGGAGTTCTTAGGAGGTGTGTTCCTAATGAGGAAATCCCTGATATTCTGTGGCACTGTCATGCTTCACATTATGCAGGACATTATAGTTTTGATAAAACGGCATCTAAGATTTTACAATGTGGCTATTATTGGCCTACCATAATTAAAGATGCTAGGAATTTTGTAATGCAGTGTGATAGATGCCAAAGAACAAGTAATATCTCCCGAAGGGATGAGATGCCTCTCCAAAGTATTTTGGAGGTGGAAATTTTTGATGTTTAGGGGATAGATTTTGTGGGTCCATTCCCACCCTCATTTGGTAACAAGTACATCTTGGTTGCAATGGACTATGTGTCCAAATGGGTGGAGGCGATTGCAAGCCCCACCAATGATGCTGCAGTGGTTGTTAACTTTGTTAAGAAGAACATTTTTAATAGATTTGGTGTGCCCAGGGTGCTTATTAGTGATAATGGCACCCACTTTTGCAATAGAGTGTTAGAGAAAGTTTTGGCCAAGTATGAGGTGCATCATAAAATATCTACTCCTTATCACCTCAAACTAGTGGCCAAGTAGAGGTTTCCAATCGAGAGCTTAAGAGGATTTTAGAGCAAATTGTAAATAGCTCACGAAAGGATTGGTCTAGGAAACTAGATGACGCTCTATGGGCATACAGAACAGCTTTTAAGAGCCCCTTGGGTATGTCACCCTACCAGGTGGTGTATGGGAAGAATTGCCATTTGCCTGTTGAGCTAGTTCATAAGGCTTATTGGGCAACCATATTTCTTAACATGGATATGCAACAAGCTGGTGAGAAAAGAATTTTACAAATGACTGAATTAGATGAGTTTAGGGAACAAGCATATAATTGGTCTAAAGCTTTAAAAGAAAAAATTAAGTATTACCATGATAAAAAAAATAATCCCTAAGAATTTTGAAAAAGGTCAGTTGGTTTTGTTGTATAACTCTAGGCTAAGGCTTTTCCCTGGAAAGCTTAAGTCTAGGTGGTCTGGTCCCTTTGTTGTTGAACAGGTGTTCCCTTATGGGGCAGTAGAGGTGAAAGATCCCAAGGATGGCCGGACTTTCAAAGTTAATGGCCAAAGACTGAAAATATATCTGGGAGGAGCGGTGGATAGATGCAAAACCACTACTAAGCTCCTTAACCCCTAGTTTCTCTGTGATTTTCCTGAGCCTCCAAAAAGAGGTGACCCGTCAGGCTCGTGACGTTAAACAAGCGCTTGTTGGGAGGCAACCCAATGCTTTGGTAAGTTTTCTTTTAATTTTTATTTTGTAGTGTAGGTTAGTTTAGTTAGCTTGAGGACAAGCCAACCTCTAAGTTTGGGGGAGTGGACAAAATAAAAAATTTTCAGATCTGAATTTTTCTCCCATTTTTGGTGTTGGTTTATGTCTAAGGTAGAGGTTTTGTAATTATTGTAGACTTAGGATTATTTTTCTAATGATAGGTGTATATACTTAGTTTAGGATTAGACTCATTGATTCATGTTAATTATTTGTTGAGTTGTAAATATTTTTGAAATCTGGTTATTTTGACAAAGTTTTTCAGAACTTGAGATTAGTGAACTGACTGTTTAGCCTGTGAGTTTTTGAGCCTATACACTTGAAGGGGTATGATTTTTTTGAATTATTTGATTTGAGACCCCTATTTCTTTCATGAGTGTGTTCTCTTTAGTTTTATGTTCTAGAACTTGACCGGTGACCATTTTGAGATTGATAATTGATTACATGCATGAAAATGATTAAGGCATTTAGGATAGTGTTTTTGTAGCCATCAGAGATTTTTGTTGGATTTGTTTTCCCTTAGTTGCCCATTTTGAGCTTGATATAAATATGATTTTTCTTTGGTACCTTGCATTGATTGTATATTGTTGTGAGTACCTTAGGAATTTTGCATGAGCAATTGAGAGAGAGACATTTCAAAAGTATGAAAATTGTGAAAGTGTTGATTGAGTTGTTAGAATTATTGATAGGATTGGCAGCCGTCACCCAAGAGGGAGGCGGTGAATTGGATGTTTACGAAAACATTGGAAAATATTCGCTTTAAAACGTTTTCAACAAACTTAAAGAGATTTTGCAGCGGAAAACAATATAATGTTGAAAAACGATTATGCAAGAGCGAATAATATTAATTAGGCTAAATTACTCATTTGGTCCCTTACCTTATTTTTCAATTTCAAATTGGTCCCTTACCTTTTTTTGGTTTCATATTGGTCCCTTATCTTTATTTTCATTGTCAATTCGGTCCCAGAATCACTGTTCATCCTACGTGTCAATATTATATTGTTCCACGTGGAGAGAGAAAGTGACACGTGTCCATAACATATTGGTCCACATAGGATGAACAGTGATTTTGGGACCAAATTGACAGCAAAAGGAAACATAAGGGACCAATATGAAACAAAAAAAAGGTAAGGGACCAATTTGAAATTGAAAAATAAGGTAAGGGACCAAATGAGTAATTTAGCCTAATAATTATATAAAAACTAATATGTGCAGATACGAATTAAAATAGGAACAACGAAAACGAATGATACCGCGCTAATTAATTTAAAATCCTTTAAATTAATTATTATGAAAATAATCGCTTTGATGCACAACAAATAAATATAACAACAGAAAATAAAGAGATAAGGGATAGAAGAGATTGCACCGGAGATTTTATCCTGGTTCGGCAAAGCAGCCTACTCCAGTCCCCAAGCGACCTGCTTGAGCTTTTCACTAATAATCCAAAGACGCCCCCGCGTCCCCGAATACAACCAGAGCGCCCCGCAAGCTACTAGGAACCTCCTTTTGCTAGGGACCTCAACAACAACCAGATAGCCTAACTACTAGGTGCCCCACCATTCGTCTAGCACTACCCACGGAGCAGGGTTCCTCACCCTACAAACACCACGAACGCAGCACGTCCGCACTAGGAGATTCACTCCCTAGTCACTAAGGGTTACACACCCCTTACAACACTGGTTATGGTATGAGATGGGTACAACAACTATGATGCACTCTTGATAGTGCTGATACAACAATATAAGGCCACTCTAACAAATATGTGTTCTAGATAACACAGATACAACAATATAGCACTAGGATAATGAAGTCAAATGAAAAACGTTACAAGGCCAACACAAGGTTTTTTTTTTTTGGTAAATAAAAAAATTTTATTAATACCAACTTGCAAAATTAATCACTTACAAAAAACCAATGGCACCTTCTAGGAAGGGTACATTGGTAAAAAAGTAACTCAACTAAAGACTAATAAAAGCAACTAAGTGAAATCCATTAGCCTTTGGACCACCACTCGATTCTGACATCCAGCACCATCACCCAGCTTGGAAGCTATCCTCATCGCAAGATCACGAAGCACCACTCTCCACCGTCTCTCTGGTTCCTGATGCTTCCCTTGGTAAACCCTACGGCACCGCTCCATCCAGACTTCATACACCGTCGCCGCCAGTAGAGCACACGCAATTTTCCGGTAAGTCTTCTCCTTGATTCCATAATTCACCCATTTCAACCATTTCGAGCTAGCACAGCTCATAAATGGAATACAAAGCCAATTTACAAGAAGAGTAAGCAGCTCCTTACTCCAATTGCAATTGAAGAACAAGTGATCACTTGATTCAGGGTGCAACTCACACAAAGGGCACATTATAGAACTTAGGTTTAAGAAACACTGCAATCGATCATAGGTATTCAGTCTATTATGAAGCATAAGCCACATAATAAAGCTGTGTTTAGGGATTGAGACCGAATTCCAAGCCACTCTGTAGAACTTGAATTTCTCAACATTCCCACAAAGGAATCTGTAACCTGATTCAATAGAGTAGTCCTTACTGCTCCATATACCATTAGCAACACCTGGAGCCAAGCAATTTCTGATTTTTAGGAGCTGCTTGTAGTGCCAACCTTGATCTTGACGAGGCTGAGCCTCCCAAATGGATTCATTCTTTAAGTAGATCTGATTGACCCATTTGACCCAAAGAATATCTTCCTTTTTAGAGATGCTCCAAATCTGCTTCCCAAGACCTGCTTGATTCCACAGAATAGTATTCTTGAACCCCAAACCTCCAAACCTCTTTTCTTTGCAAACAGTAGACCAACTAACATTTCCAGCTTGTTTATCACCCCATAAGAACTTCCTACAAATCTTCTCAACCCCCTTGAGGACTGCCTTAGGAATGATGAACACTGATGCCCAATAGATGTGCAAAGTTAGCAAAACAGAGTTAATAAGAACACATCTTGCTTGGTATGATAAGTGCCTTGTCCTCCAACTATTCAATCTAGCAGAAACTTTGTCAATGAGAACCTTGCAAGTAGCTATTGACCATTTCTTAGCTGATATAGGGAACCCCAGGTACCTAAATGGAAAAGAACCTTCCTAAAATCCAGTACATTCCAAAATCTCACTTTTAAAAGCCTCCTTCACTCCTGCCAAATAAATCTGAGACTTGTCATGATTAGCCTGAAGCCCAGAATTCTTAGAAAACTCCAGCATAGCATTCATTATGATTCTAACACTCTTAGGGTGACCTTTACAAAAAGTCATAAGATCATCAACAAAAATGAGATTAACAAGTTTCAATTCTCTACAAAGAGGGTGAAACCTGAACCCTTGCTCCTTAGTGGCAGCCAGTAATCTTCTAGAAAGCCCTTCCATAGCAATGACAAATAACAAAGGAGAAATAGGGTCTCCTTGTCTAATGCCACTGTGATTTCTAAACTGTTGAGAGTGCTTCCCATTGATCACAATATTAAAGGTCACTGTTGAGATACACACCATAACCCAGCTAACAAATTTACTAGGAAACCTTAAAGCCTCCAGCATGTCTCTAATAAATTTCCAGCTAAGAGAATCATAAGCCTTCATTAGATCAATTTTCAACAAGCACCTAGCTGAGACATTCTTTCTTCTATACAATCTCATAAGATCCTGCACAATAAGAACATTGTGTACTATACTCCTTCCCTTCACAAAAGCTGTTTGATTGCTATTGATTATCTTAGGCAACACCTCTCTGAGTCTTATGCATAACAATTTAGAAATACATTTGTAAAGAGAATTACAGCAGGCAATAGGTCTGTAATCTCTAGTTGTAGATGCATTCTCACATTTAGGAATCATAATTAAATCAGTAAAGTTCCAAGCTCTTAAAAGCTTACCAGTATTAAAGAATTCCTCAATGGCCAAACAACAGTCCTCACCAACCACTTCCCAGGCTGCTTTAAAAAATCCTGACCCAAAGCCATCAGGACCAGGTGACTTGTCCTTATCAATTGCCCACATGCACTGTCTAATCTCCTCCCTTGAAAAAGGCTTGATAAGAGCCAGTTGCTCCTCCACATTAAGCACTGGACCATTCTTAGTAACTGTATCCTCAAGAGACCACACCACTTCTTTCCTCCCAAACAATCTAGTGTAGTGATTAACAAACTCATGCATAATTCCTTGTTGATCCTGAATACATTGCCCATCAGCTGTAGTTATGTTAAGTATGTGATTCCTGTACTGTCTGGTTCTAATTTGCTTATGAAAGAAAGTCGTGTTCTGATCCCCCTCCTTAATCCATCTTTCCTTTGCTTTTTGTTGTAAGATAGAAATAGAATCCCTCAAAGCCTTCATGTATTTACCATATAGGACTTTCTCCTTCTGATGCAGCTCTGGATCCTGGGGCTTCAAAATTAGCTCAGATTGAATTAAATCTAGTTCCTGCCGTAGTACCTACTCCTGGTGAACTGAGTTAGAATACTCACGTGTATAAAGCTGCTTTAGAGGCAGCTTCAGGAGTTTGAGCTTCTTCAAAACTCTGTATTGAGCATAACCTTCAACCTTAATCCCCCAACTCTCCTTTACAATTGACAAAAAACTTTGATCCTGAGCACACACATTAAAAAATTTAAAACCCCCTTTTGGTCCACCCTTAACAGTAGAGTTCATTATCAAAGATGGAGTATGATCTGAGATACTGCTGTTAAGGAAGTAAGTAAACAAAGAAGGCCATAATTGCAACCAAGCCTCATTTACCAAATTCCTATCCAGCTTACTATAGATTCTATTCCCATCATGCTGCCTATTACACCAAGTAAAAAAATTTCCACAATATTTCATATCCTGAAGCCCACAATCCTGAATACAATCCCTAAAATCCTCCATAGCCTCCCAATCAACTTGATTACCACCCAACTTCTCAGTTGGATCCAAACAGCAATTAAAATCCCCTGAAATTAACCAAGGGCCAATCACTGAAGCATGAATCTCCCTAAGATCCTCCCATAACTCCTTCCTCACCAGATGATCATTAGAACCATAAACAAATGTAGCCATCCACTTAACTGAAGTAATTGGCATAGATATTAAGCAGTGCACCAATTGACTAGAACTTTTCAACACTGTTACCCTGAACATGTCAGGCTTCCAAACCACACAGATTCTCCCTACTGGGTGATGCTCAATATTTGAGACATAGTGCCAACCAGGAGCAAACCTTTCTATAGTAGTGCTTAGAGAATTAGCTCTAAGTTTATTTTCTAAAATAGCTAGTAAACCTACATTATTCAAAAAGCAAAGAGATTTAAGCTCTCTCTGCTTCTGAGGGTTATTGAACCCTCTAACATTCCAAGTTAGGATATTATCCATTGGCCTTAGAGGCCAAATCTTTAATCACCACCCCCTTATTCTCACCCTGCCTTCTTTGAGCTTTGCTTCTAGTTACAACTGGAACCCAAGGTTCAGCATTTTCAGAATCTGAATCAACAACCACATTTTCCACAAGAATACCCTTACCTTTATCTTGCACCTTAGCACTTGGGCCTTTAGGATCAGATGAGCTCCCTGGATCAATAGACTCTGCAACAAAAGATTGCTGACTATTCCCTCCATTAGCCTGATTGATAGCATCCTCCACACCCTTCTCATCTTTAGATCTTAAACAATCATCAATCTTCTCAATATCCTCCTTAGAAGGCCTATTCTTCTCCACCCACTTCTGAGTAACCTTACTCCTACACATCTTAGAATCATGACCATACTTTGAGCATGTAGCACAAAGAACTGGTTTCCATTCATAAGTCACCCTTTGATTCACCACATTACCCTTCTCATCTTCAAAGAAAATTTCCTCAGGAAGAGTATTAGGATTCACTTCAATTAAAATCCTTGCATAGTTAAGTTTGTTCCTCTCCTTAGTGACCTTATCCACCATTATTGGAGTACCAACCAAACTAGCAATCTTGCTCAAAGCTGATTGACTCCAAAATTTAGGACTCAGATTAGGCAATTGAATCCAAACAGGGAACCTGTCCAGATGGTCCTTCACTCCTGTCCTCCCAGTCCATGGTCCCAGTATAATTGGCTTTTTATCAAAGTGATAAATTCCAATTTCTAGGACCTCATTCCTTGCCTCCTTTGTATTAAATCTCACAACCATAGAGCCATCATTAGTCATTAGGATTTTGTCTATACCCAAATGACCCCAAACCTTCTTAATGTACCCACTGAAAACAGAGTACGGTGGTCTAGCTCCCAACACATAGCATACTATTGCATTCTGCCAGAAAGCCAATTCAGTCTCCACATCCTCCTCAACTATTTTAGTAATAGCCTGGCCTTCCTTAAGAACTGGTTCCACAAAATTCAACTTTTCCCCTGCATTCCTCAATTTTGAAATATCAAAATTCGCCCAGACCGAATGCAGTGGCCTATTCTCCTGAGTACTCTGTTTTTGCACTTCCTCTGATTGATTTATTTGATTTGCTAGCGATTCATGAATAACGTTTCCCTGTTTAACACCTTGATCTACAGGTATTTTACTCTGCACCCTCTGCCGCAGGAGATCAATGCTTTGTAAAAGTTTAGCAGCTTTCTTGGGGGTCAAGCTTTCTATGTCCTCAAGCGCCTCTTCATCCGAAAGGCTGAATTCCATCGAAGATGAACCTTCAGACCTTTTCTCTGCACTTGGAGGTTTCTTAGAAGAAGAAGAAGATGTAGGGGTTTTCGGGGGTTTTCCCTTCTTCCTAGCCATGACGGCTCACGGCGAGCACCGTGTAGGAAGAGAGAGAAGAGAGAAAACAAGGATTAGGGTTTTTTTTTTACCTCTAGCCTAGTTCCCCAACACAAGGTTTTTTTTTCTTAAAAAATATCTGAACGTGAAGAACAGAGAATAGGAGAAGAAGAGAAAAGAACGTGATTATCAGGAGATGTAGAAGTGTTGGAATGATTTTGAAAAACAAATAAATAGAGTTTGTTTTGAATCAAAATCAAATCAAAATATAAAATAAAAGATTTAAGAATTAAAACCAAAGATTTGAAAATATTTGAAATTTGAATTTTGAATTTGAAAATAGAATCAGAATCAAATCAAAAACGATTTTGGAAATAAAATAATTTAAGTTTTAAAATCAAAACCAAATAAAAAAGATTTAGAAAATAAAAAAAAGATTCAATTCTTAAAACCAAAAAAGGAAATAATTCAAATTTAAAATCATTTTCGAATTTTATAAAATAAATCAGAATCTTATATATAAAAACAAATCAGGAAATAATAGAAATGATTCTGACACGTTTTTCAATAAAACTTGAGGTAATCGATTACTTGAGGGAGGTAATCGATTATCCCTTTAAAAATAGAAACTTTGAAATTCATTTTAAAAACCAGTAATCGATTATCACATGCATGTAATCGATTACTTCACTTCTGTTTAATATATGATGCAACTCATATAATCGATTACCACTATTCTAATAATCGATTACTGAGCCTCTGGTTTGCATATGATGCAACATCATGTAATCGATTACTACATAGCATGTAATCGATTACTTTGTCTCAGGAAAATATATGATGCAACAATTTTAATCGATTACTTGAGCCAGGTAATCGATTACTCTCATAAGAAAGTAATGGATTAGCAAAGATCACTTAATCGATTATAAGCTCTCTGATTTTTCTATGATGCAACAAAGTTAATCGATTAACTTAGGCAAGTAATCGATTACTCCTTCTTGCATACATAAAAATACTCAGAGTTTTGTAACATCAGATATTTTCACCAAAACTAAGATATAAAAACTGATTTTCACAAAACTTCTTTTTCTTCTCCTTAATTATGAAAAATATATTTAGAAAAACTTATATTGGCCTTTTAACATAATATAAACCTTGACTTCATTACCTTACATGATGTCCTAAGGGAAAAGGCTAAAATCTTCATTTGCTTGAATCTTCAACTTCATTTGCTTGAGACTTCAACTTGAAGCTTGGACTTGAAGCATGAAGATCTTGTGATTGCACTTGATAAGAGCTTGAGAAGCTTGAGTTTGTTATCATCAAAACCATATAAAATATTTGCACTTGAAGTCCTTGGGAAAGCTTGACTTCCAACACTCCCCCTTTTTGATGATGACTAACCTGTATTCTGAATGATCTGCATCACAAGTGTTATACAAGCAAATGTATATATAATAAACACATCCTTATCCTTAGAACACAAAGAATACAACAAGGATACAAAAAAAGGATACTCTCCCCCTGTATAGATGCTATAGATGCATTAGATACAATAGATACATGCTTCGCATTCTTGCATCATTCAGAAATTCTTCTCCCCCTTTTGTCAACAGCAAAAAGTGGGTTAAGAGTTCTTCTCTTGTTGTTATGCTTGAACTTTTCTTCTCCCCCTTTTGTTATTCTTCAGATATGCTATGAAGCTCAGAATTCTTCTCCCCATGAGTAAGCTTGACTTCTCACATTTCTTTCCATGGGAGTTATCACATGATCCCTTTTGTTTTGTCGACGACATTTGGTTCTCTTCCCCTTTTGTCTTCATTAAGCTCATGTCTTTTGTAAAATATCTCTCCCCTTTTGATCAAATAAACCAAATGCTAAACTCCCCCTGAAACACTAGGTAGAAGCATTAATAATAACAAGGAGATTTGTTACATACTTTACTCCCCCTATTTTGACATCAGCATAAGGAGTTATGGGAAACACAAAAAAATTTTGTCCCAATACATAGTTAAAAAGACACATGATGTCAAGATAGAGTGAAGTAGCAAACATGTTTTCAAGAAAATTTGAAAAAAGATTTCTCCCCCTTTCTAAAAGAATGATTCAACCAAGCATATTATAAAGGGAGATCAAATGCATCAACAAAAAAACATGTGTATGCTCACTATATAAAGCATCATCAAAACTTTATGAGCCTATATGCCATGACAAAAAATATTTAATGCAATTCCATTCAGCAAACTTTGTCATCTAAGGCATATATCACATAAACAAGATGTATCACAAGAATGAAAAGTTTTAGGAGAGTGATACTTATCGAGATGATATTTTCCCAAGTAATAGAGATAGTAAGCTTTGGAGTTCCTCCCATTCGGATATTCAACATTTTGTGTCCATCATGTCGCATTTCTCTTGATTAAGTTCATGACCCTCTTTGGTATTCTTTCGATTAATCTCATAGTGCATGAATCCTATTGTGCTTGAAATATCACCTGCAATACTACTTAAGATAATACTTTTGGTATCCAAAGTCTTGGATCCTTAAGGATTAGTTGCATCTCTTCACTAATATCAGGGATATTATGAAGGTAAAATATGAATGAACAATTTTAAATATATGCACTAATCATAAAAGGAAATATCATCATGCTTATGTTATAAGTCCATGTCGTACCAAACATGTCCTTACAAATACAAGCATGTCCTCATATATCAATGCAATATCATTACATATAAAGCGTAATCATGTGATAGGAGATAACAACAAAAATTTTAACCTCACATGATGTAACACACTATATGTAACAGGTATCTAGGACTATACCAAAAATAATCATGTGCTAAAAAGAATTTTCAAAAGGTGTAAAGCACACATGATTTAATTCAACCAAGGAGTGATCATGATAAATAAATAAATATATATATATATACATATTTTAAAAAAATTTAGCACCCATGATCCACCTTAGTATGAACAAAAATTAGAATAGTCCAAGTATACCTTTGTATAGTCATTGATATAAGAAGAATAAGAGGTAGGTACCTTAGGTTTGTCGACCAAAGAAGTATTCGCCTTTACACATTGCTTCACTTTTTGATTTTTGACCATGTTGGTTCTTCCATATTCCTTGTGTGAAGCTTTGTTGTTGGTAGGCTTGATTCTCCTTTGACCGACCCATCTATTTCTTGACCTCTTAGGTGCCACCCTTGATAATTTCGCCTTTACTCTTCCACGTGGTTCATTCCATTGCTTCTTACTTGAGGTCCTTGACCTTATGGTTTCACCTTTTTGCACTTTAGAAGCTTTGGTTGTGAACATCTTTCTCTTTTGACCATATTGTTTGTTTTTGGACCATTTACCCATAACTTTCATAGACTTCCCCTTTCCTTGTCCAATTGGTTCTTCCTTTGGTTTAATTTCCTGCACATTCACAACACTAGAAGAACCTTTTGGTACCCATTTCATCTTGGGTCCTTTGGGGTTAGTCTTGGGTTCCTTGGGTAACTTTGGAACCCATTGCAAACTATTTCTCATGTTATAATTTTTTCGATAAAAGCACAAATGAGAAATATGTCCTAAACAACCACAATAATTGCAAATAATGGGTGTGGATGATGATATGACTTTTTCACAATTATTTTCATGAAACTTGGAATTTTTAACTTCACATTGGAAAATTTCATTGTCAAACACTTTGCTTGATTTTTGAATATCGACATCATTTTCACATTCAAGCAAGGAATTTGAACAAATGGATTTTTCAATGTTACTATATTCAAAGAGTGCATCCTCAACTCGTTTTTCAATATTAATGCAATTTTCAAAAATAGTTGAGGAGCTATTTTCTAAAAATATCTCTTTATCAAAAATATCTCTATTTTTCAAAATATCAATTTCATTTTCAATTAGAGATAATTTTTGTAAAGAGTCCAAGTTTTTATTTTTCAAAGATATCAAATCATCATTCAAATCATTATATGCAAATTGTAGAGATTTAGAACAAGGACTAATTGAAATTACCTCACGGTCCTCATGATCCAAGTAGTCGGATGTTTTAATTTCATCTGCCATTGATTCCGCATCCGAGTCACTTGATTCCTCCAGTGAGTCCATAAAGGTTTCAAAAATCCTCTCTAAGTCATCACAGTCGCTTGTTGAGTTACTCCCCACGCTTTCACTTTCATCATCAGAATCTTCATCTAGGGAGTTGGTCCTTTTACGTTCTATAGCAACTTCTCGATGTTCCTTCTCCTCTTTCCTGTGGACACTTACACTTTCAACAAGATCATTAGTAGCATAGTGTAAATGTAAAGTATCCCAAATATCCTTAGAATTTTCAAAATTATCAATAATAGCAAATGCATCATGGTTCAAAGCATTTTTCAAAATATGCATAGCTTGAAAATTCAAGGAAAAAGATTTTTCATCAAAACCATAAACAACAACATTCCATAAACGAATGCTGATAGATTGTAAAAATATTTTCATTCTAGCACTCCAATAGTAGAAATTATTTCCATCAAAAATTGGTGCATCATCGAATGTAAAACCCTCCATATTAAAACAAATAAAATATCTCAACGATGCCAATCTACAACGGATCTTTAACTCAGGCTGTTAGGCCTTTACCAGAGCACGAAGCTCCGATACCAATTGTTAGAATTATTGATAGGATTGGCAGCCGTCAACCAAGAGGGAGGGGGTGAATTGGGTGTTTACGAAAACATTGGAAAATATTCGCTTTAAAACGTTTTCAACAAACTTAAAGAGATTTTGCAACGGAAAACAATATAATGTTGAAAAACGATTATGCAAGAGCGAATAATATTAATAATTACATAAAAACTAATATGCGCGGATACGAATTAAAATAGGAACAACGAAAACGAATGATACCGCGCTAATTAATTTAAAATCCTTTAAATTAATTATTATGAAAATAATCGCTTTGATGCACAACAAATAAATATAACAACAGAAAATAAGGAGATAAGGGATAGAAGAGATTGCACCGGAGATTTTATCCTGGTTCGGCAAAGCAGCCTACTCCAGTCCCCAAGCGACCTGCTTGAGCTTTTCACTAATAATCCAAAGACGCCCCCGCGTCCCCGAATACAACCAGAGCGCCCCACAAGCCACTAGGAACCTCCTTTCGCTAGGGACCTCAACAACAACCAGATAGCATAACTACAAGGTGCCCCACCATTCGTCTAGCACTACCCGCACAGTAGGGTTCCTCACCCTACAAACACCACGAACGCAGCACGTCCGCACTAGGAGATTCACTCCCTAGTCACTAAGGGTTACACACCCCTTACAACACTGGTTATGGTATGAGATGGGTACAACAACTATGATGCACTCTTGATAGTGCTGATACAACAATATAAGGCCACTCTAACAAATATGTGTTCTAGATAACACAGATACAACAATATAGCACTAGGATAATGAAGTCAAATGAAAAATGTTACAAGGCCAACACAAGGTTTTGTTTTCTTAAAAAATATTTGAACGTGAAGAACAGAGAATAGGAGAAGAAGAGAAAAGAACGTGATTATTAGGAGATGTAGAAGTGTTGGAATGATTTTGAAAAGCAAATAAATAGAGTTTGTTTTGAATCAAAATCAAATCAAAATATAAAATAAAAGATTTAAGAATTAAAACCAAAGATTTGAAAATATTTGAAATTTGAATTTTGAATTTGAAAATAGAATCAGAATCAAATCAAAAACGATTTTGGAAATAAAATAATTTAAGTTTTAAAATCAAAACCAAATAAAAAAGATTTATAAAATAAAAAAAAGATTCGATTCTTAAAACGAAAAAAGGAAATAATTCAAATTTAAAATCATTTTCGAATTTTATAAAATAAATCAGAATCTTATATATAAAAACAAATCAGGAAATAATAGAAATGATTCTGACACGTTTTTCAATAAAACTTGAGGTAATCGATTACTTGAGGGAGGTAATCGATTATCCCTTTAAAAATAGAAACTTTGAAATTCATTTTAAAAACCAGTAATCGATTATCACATGCATGTAATCGATTACTTCACTTCTGTTTAATATATGATGCAACTCATATAATCGATTACCACTATTCTAATAATCGATTACTGAGCCTCTAGTTTGCATATGATGCAACATCATGTAATCGATTACTACAAAGCATGTAATCGATTACTTTGTCTCAGGAAAATATATGATGCAACAATTTTAATCGATTACTTGAGCCAGGTAATCGATTACTCTCATAAGAAAGTAATGGCTTAGCAAAGATCACTTAATCGATTACAAGCTCTCTGATTTTTCTATGATGCAACAAAGTTAATCGATTAACTTAGGCAAGTAATCGATTACTCCTTCTTGCATACATAAAAATACTCAGAGTTTTGTAACATCAGATATTTTCACCAAAACTAAGATATAAAAACTCATTTTCACAAAACTTCTTTTTCTTCTCCTTAATTATGAAAAAATATATTTAGAAAAACTTATATTGGCCTTTTAACATAATATAAACCTTGACTTCATTACCTTACATGATGTCCTAAGGGAAAAGGCTAAAATCTTCATTTGCTTGAATCTTCAACTTCATTTGCTTGAGACTTCAACTTGAAGCTTGGACTTGAAGCGTGAAGATCTTGTGATTGCACTTGATAAGAGCTTGAGAAGCTTGAGTTTGTTATCATCAAAACCATATAAAATATTTGCACTTGAAGTCCTTGGGAAAGCTTGACTTCCAACATGAGTTACTCTTCTTCCAAAAGAAAAAAATTTGAGAAAAGAAAAAGTGAAAATTGATGAATGATAAGAGAAAAGGATTTTGTTTGGAAGAAGTAGTAGAGTAAAAATTGAAAGAGAAGAAGTTTGAAATAGTTGTGATTTGAGTGTGAGTCCTCATAGTATTCATTGCTCATTCATAATTTTTAAGGGAAATTTGTTTTGCATTTTAGCCCTTAGTTTCATCCCTTCCTTCTTTTATCCTACCTGACACTTTTAGCCATGGCCACGTTACAACCAAATTAAAGACCTTTTGATTTGTGCATGTTTTCAATACTTTCAGTGGAGATTTGGGTCTATGGTCAAGCATATGGTAACACTTTACTATTGCATGAACTTGAGTGAATTGTTAATACCCTTGATACACATGAGAGAAATACACTGAGAGGTTGAGAGTGTTCACTAGTTCTGAGTTCTGATTGGTTTTGTTTCTTTAACCAGGTTTTGATATGTGGATAGCTTGTGTAAATATGTGGCTGTCTTGATGAGTCGAAGTCTTAGATTAGGTGTTTACATTTTGATTTGGATGGCAGTCTTTTGTTTTAGAATTTTTATTTTACTTTTGCCTAGGACATGCAAAATGCTAATTTTGGGGGAGTGATTTGGGTCTAACATAAGATGTTTTAGAGCTTAATTTGACTCCCTTTTGCTTAGTTTTGGTTTTTTTCTTAGGTATTTTAGGTAGATTTTGTTTAGTTTTTAATTAGTTTAGGAAATTTTATTCCCTTGAACGTTTTGATCCGTTTTGGGTATGTTTCAGGTACTTTTGGAGCTAAATTGGATAAAATAATATTGGAGCTGGAAAGAGCATAAGAGAACCTTGAAAATGACACAATAACGGAGAAAAACGGAGCCGCATCAGATATCACACGCCCAGGCGTACAGATTGGCACGCCCAGGTGCACATGCAGCGAAAGAAAATGGACCATCAAAGGTCGCACGCCCAGGCGTGCTTGCATCGCTAATTATTGAGTCATCAGACCTGGCGCGCCCAGGCGTGGAGCCTAGCCCGCCCAGGCGCGCGGTACCCGATTCAGGCCCAAGTTGACTTATTTTCCTGATTTCTGAGGGGATTTGCTTAGTTTTTAGGCTATTAATTAGGTTTTAGATTAGAGAGGGAGATTACACACGAATTTATAGAGAGAAATTGCATTGAGAAGAGCATAGGAGATCAACAACGGAGGAATCCGGTTGAAGGTTGAAGAAATTCATATTGTCTATGATCATGGGTTCTTCTCCTATTCCTTGTTTTTCAGTTTTAAATATGTGTGACTAAACCCTTTGTTAGGAGTTTGATGGATTTGCATGGATCATGATTAGTTTATGAAATTATGAATTGATGTTTTCCTTTTTATTCAATTGTTTGATTGAGTTTTAATCACAATTCATAGAATTGGCCACTTTATGTTTTGTTCTGGTTTTCTAGTTCTTCAATTGAAAAATTAGGATTAGAATAGACCTTGCAATCAAACATTATAATCATCCAATTTGTAGGGATACTTTTGGGGATTATATAACTAATTAATTCCAGAGATCTTAATTAATGACTAATTGGTTGGTAATTTCTTAAGGAATTAAGGGGTTTCAATTGAATAGGAAACACAATTATTAAAGGAATTTAGTAATTGTTACTGCTGGAATGTTGTTGAATAAATTATGAAAACAGAGATTCATAATTAATAAATTAGGTCCTGCAATGAAATCAGATTCCTAACGCTTTTCCCATCTTAATTTCACTTCATTTTATTCAGATTTAGTTTTATTTTTAAATCAGTTTTTAGTTGTTCTAAATCAATTTGCATTCTCAATTTAAGTATATTTTTCAGATTTCACTAATAGTTATAAATAAGGTAGAAATTATTGAACACAATTTATAATCCCTGTGGGAACGATATCTGGTCTTCCGAGACTATATTATTTTGCGATCTAGTATACTTGCTAGAGTGTGAACAATATGATCCCAGCATACAACAATATGATTACTTTCCAACAATATGATTAATTCATCATTTATTTATGTTCCTTGTAGTTCTTATTTTCATGATGTGTAACTAAAACCCTTGTGTTAGGAATTGGTGAATTTGTATGGATTAGTTTATTGATTTTATGAATTGATGTTTTTCCGTTTCTAAATCATGTGTTTGATTGCGTTTTATTTCCAATTCATAAATCTGGCAAATTTATGTCTTGTTTTGGATCTCTAATTCTTCAATTGAGAGATTAGGAACTAGAATAGGACATGCCTTCAAACAATATAGTTATTCAACAAGTAGGGATACAATTGGGTAATTATATAACATGATTAATTCCCTGTTCTTAATTAAGATTATTCAATAGTTTAATCTCTTAAGGAATTAAGGATTATCTAATTGAATATGAAACGGTAATTATACAAGAGGGATCTAATAGTTACCAATTTAAGAATTTATACATGATTTAGGGAAAAATAGAGATTCATGATAAATAAACAACGCCTACAATGAAACCATGTTCCTAACATCTTTCTCAAATCGCTCACAACTTCTATTTATTTTCTGTTTTTAATTTATTTTCTATTTTTATTTTAATTTAATCTTGATTAATTAGTAGAAACCTATAGATTTTGCTTTTAGCTACTCTTTGGTGGAAATTAATTGAACAATTTGCAATCCCTGTGGGAACGATATCTGGTCTTAACCGACTGTATTACTTTGCGATCTAGTATACTTGCTAGAGAGTGAACAAGTTTTTGGCGTCATTGTCGGGTATTGAAATTCGTTTCAATTAGTTTTCGGTACTTAGTAGTAGTTTTAGGTGAAATTTATTTTTTAGTTAGTTTTTTGTCTCAACAGGTGCTGCGTAATTTTTATTTTGTTTTTGTGTTGTGCAGGAATTTTTATCAATTTAAGTGCAAAGAGGAGAAAAATTCAGCACTATCTAGAAGAGGGGAAAGAACAACTTTGAAGATGGCTGGAGGAGGAGGATCTCACGGATCCTCTCCGCCTCCTCCTCCCAGGAAGACTTTGGCGGAATATGCAACCGTGGACCCGGACTTCCTTGCTTCTAGCATAGTCCGGCCAGCCATCACTGCAACTGCATTCGCAATTGATCCACAATACATCCAACTCATCATGCAGGATCAGTTCAGTGGTGCACCGAATCAAGACCCCAGGGACCATATCGCCAAGTTACTGGGCATGCTCGGCTTCTTCAAGATCGAGGGTGCTACGGACAAGGCCATCAGAATGAGGATGTTCCCTCTCTCACTGAGGGGCGAGGCGCTAACTTGGGTGAACAACCAGGCACCAGGGAGTTTGTCCAGATGGAAAGTACTTGTCTCCAAATTCATGGATAAGTTTCTTCCAGCTGGGATGCAAGTGAAGCAGAGGCAAGATGTTCACTCATTCATGCAAGAGGACAACGAGCCGTTGCATGAAGCTTGGCAGCGTTACAACCAGCTACTAAGGAAGTGCCCAACATTTATGCAAGATTGGCAGCAGATTCAATTGTTCTATAATGGGCTCAACCGATTCAATCAAAGCATGGTTGATGCAGCAGCTGGTGGATCGCTGATGAAGAAGACTGTTGAAGAGGCCAAGGAAGTTATTGCAACCATGGCATTCAGCAGCAGCCAAGGATTAAGGGCCCAGGTGGAGCAAAGTGTCTTGGAGAGTCATGATCTGGACTCTAGTCAAATCAAGATATTACTCGAGCAGAACAAGCAAATGCAGTAGCAGATGGCTGCATTGACGAAGCAGATAAGCCAGATCACTATGTCAACTGCATCGAGCACTCTAAAGTGCGACTTTTGTGGGGGAGGTCACCGGATTGGTGATTGTGCTTTTGAAGTCAGTAAGGGTCCAGCCACCATTGAGGAGCAGGCCAAGTTTGTAGGTGATGGAGTACCTAAAAATAACATGTACTCCAATATCCACAATCCGGGGCAAATCAGTCAGTCTCACACCTCAGGGTACAGCCCAGCACCCAATCCATCACCGCCACAAAAGCAAGGTTGGGAGAAAGCACTTGAAGCAATGGCTACCACAACCAATACATTCATGGCAGAAGCCAGGGCGAATTTCGCCAATCAGGAAGTCAGCGTTCGCAACTTGGAGGTGCAATTGGCTCAAATAAACAATCAGATATCAGAGATTGCAACCAACTACAAGGAACAATGCATGGCGGTCACCCTTCGAAGTGGCAAGTCGTATGAGGAGCCACAGAAGAAGGGTAATGCAACTGAGCTTGAGAAGAAGGATGAGGGGCCAAAGCAACAAAGTGGAAGAGACTCAAATGCAAGGCAACAAATGCAGGATCCACCTGCGGATCAAGAGAAAGAGCAAGGCACACCCAAACTAGCACCACTACCTCCGAGGATTCCTTATCCTCAGAGGTTGAAGAAAGAGGATGACCAGAAGCAATTCTCCAAGTCCTTGGAGATGCTACGGAAGGTGGAGATCAACATCCCGTTTGCATAGGCTCTCTCACAAATGCCTCTATACGCGAGATTCATGAAGGAGTTGCTGACAAAGAAGAAGCGGATGCTCACTGACGAGACGTTACCGATAGGAGAGAAGTGCAGCAGCATCATCAAATCCAACCTTCCACCAAAGCTGAAGGACACGGGTAGCTTCACTCTCCCGATTAGCATAGGCAAGGAGTACTCAAGTAAGGCTCTCTGTGACTTAGGAGCTAGTGTTAATATTATGTCATTGTCTATTTGTGAAGCATTAAACTTAGGAGAGATTAAGCCTACCCCGACATTACTTCAGTTAGCTGATAGAACCACCCTCCGCCCATATGGAGTGGTGGAAGATATTCTGGTTAAGGTGAAAGATTTTATCCTGCCCTTAGATTTCATGATCTTAGATGTATAAGAGGATAAAAATATTCCTCTAATTTTTGGACGGCCATTCTTGGCCACAGCAGGGGCAGTGATTGATGTGCCTAGGGGAGAAGTAATTCTTCGAGTGAATGGTGACCAAACTACAATTAAAATTTTTGAAAAACCACCAATCACCGCGGAGAACTTTGCTCCTCTCATGTGCATTCAGCATTCGAATGGAGAGAGTGTTGGAGAGAAGTTGAAAAACAAGGTGCCTCCCTTTAAGGGATCTTGGCAACCACCCTAACCTCTTAAAAGAGGTGACCCGTCGGGCTCGTGACGTTAAACAAGCGCTTGTTGGGAGGCAACCCAATGTTAGGTAATTTCCCTCAGGTTTTATTTTTTTTAGGTAGTTAGTTATTAGTTAGTTTTAGTTTTTATTTTTAATATAAAAACAAAAACTGATGTATAGGACCAGTCACACCGAGGCGTGGCACGCTTCACGCCCAGGCGTGGCAGGAGGGTGCAGTATTCAAGTTTGGGGGTATGACCCCATTTGCTCCCATTAGTTCCCTATATGTCACCCCAGACCTTGTACTTCGCAAAAATAATGTCCTGTTTTTTCTAGGAAGTTTTAACTTTTATTTTGTAGTTTTAGTTTAGTTTAGTTTGCTTGAGGACAAGCCAACCTCTAAGGTTGGGGGAGTGGACAAAATAAAAATTAAACTTTTCAGATCTGAATTGTTCTCCCATTTTTATTGTTGGTTTGTGTCTTTTGTAGGAATAGATGATTATTCTAGACTTAGGATTGTTTTTCTGATGATAGGTGTAAATACTTACTTTAGGATTAGACTCATTGATTTTTGATATTGATTTGATTCAGCTGTAAACATTTTTGAGATCTGGTTATTTTGACAAACTTTTTGAGAAGTTGTGATTAGTGAACTGACTTTAGCCTGTGAGATTTTGGGCCTAAACACTGATGGGGTATATGATTTATTGAATTATTCTGATTTGAGACCCCTATTTCTTTTATGAGTGTGTTCACTTTGATTTTGTGTTCTAGAACTTTACCGGTGACCATTTTGAAATTGCTAATTGTTTGCATGCATTAAGATGATTAAGGCACTTAGGATGTGTTTTTGTGGCCTTCAGATGATTTGAATTGATAAATATTCCCTTAGTTGCCCATTTTGAGCCTTATGAGATATTATGATTTTTCTTTGGTACCCTGCATTTACTGAAATATTCTTTGTTAGTACCTTGGAAATTTTGAATGAGCAATTGAGAGGAATGAATAAGAAAAGTGAAAGTAATTGGTGAAAAGTGTTATGAGTTCTATTTCTCTTCCAAGTAAAAAAAATTGAAAAAGAAATAAATGTGAAAGGAAGAGAATAGAAGAAAAAAATTGAAAAAGAAAAGAAGTATGAGATTGATTGTGAGTTGAGTTGTGTTTATGTAGTATTCACTGCTTGTAACATCCTCAATTTAATTTTAAGAGCATTATGGAATTATGTAAGTATTCAAGAAGATTATTAAGTGTAGAGGAAGGTTTTTGGTAGTAATTAAGCCTAGGTGTAGTTTAAGAGCCAAGGGAAAGGTTTAGAATTAGAAAACTAGCAAAAATGAGAAAATGCAAAGGGTAATCGATTATTATGAGAGTCAGTAATCGATTACAGAGCCTCAGGTTGAAGTACTAAAAATGTTGCATCAATGAGTAATCGATTACCATTGGAGGAGTAATCGATTACAGAGCCTCAGGTGGAAGTACTAGGAAATGTTGCATCAAAGGAGTAATCGATTACTCTATTGAAGTAATCGATTACTTATGGGGAAAAAATTTAAAAAAAAAAAATAAAGTGTCGTGGACCACATGTTCAGTGGCTTCCACGAGAAGCCACGCTTCACAGCCACAAAAGCCAAAAGCCATGCACCAGACACACAAACAACATAAAAGCAACAACAACACCAAAAAGCAACTAAAACCCCAACATCAACAAACCATTCTCTTTCGTCTCTCTCCCTCAAGCTCTCGTATCTCTCTCTCTCTCTTCTTTAGGGTTTGCTCTCTTCATCACCTTGGCACTTGATTTATAGCTAACCTCTACCAAGCATCATTATCAACACATTAAGGCAATGAAATGAGCTAGAAAACTTACCTTGGTTCCTCCATCCATTCGGTTCTTTTCTCTCTTCTCTCTCCTAGGTTTTTTCTTCAACACATAGTTATGGAGAATCAATACCCCTATGTGTAATAATCAAGAGCAAGACAAGGATAACTCTCTACCCAAGTACAACACACACAATAGGGCTGTTTATCACCATTGGATTCTAGCTCTCTTGAGGTGGCAAGCTAAGCTAAGGAGGTTCAAGGTCTCAAGGTTCTAGGCTAGGGCAAAGGAGAAAGTACTCTTATCTCACTACATTTGAGGTAAGGGGGTGGGTATTGGCTTGACATAGGATTGGGTGTCCATTTGGTTATAATAGTTTGTTAGGAGTTATTTGTGTAGGATAATTAATAATGAACCCTAAGGTAGTGAGCTATAAAAAATTTTGTGAATAGAAATAATAAATTATATAGTGTAGAAAATAATGCTTAAAATGTGCCTATGAGACTTAGTGTTGTTGTGCTATTTTAATTGTGGTATTTGCTATGTGACCCTAAATGTGAGTATTTGAATATGTGTATATGGATATAATTGTTGAGAGAATGAGTTATGAATTTTATTGTGCTATTTGATGTTGAAAAATTAGATTATTGCCTTGGAAAATATGAAATGTGAATATGAGACTAAAAGGAATTAAAAGGAGTGCAGTGTGGTTGATCCTTGGATGCACCGGCACACTAGGTGCCCTGCTAGGTGGTGAATTGCCTGCTAGGGCCTAATTGCCTGTCAGGCGAATTGCCCATTAGGTCCTAAATTCCCGTTAGGCGTCGGTGCGCCAAGGTATCAATACACTGCATAACCACCAGAAAAGATAATAAAATGTGAACTGGAATTGTGAAAAAGGAATATTGATGGAAATGTAATTAATTGCGTTGTCCTAACGGGTGATGCCTAATGGGTGTCTCAATCCTGACAAGTGTAAAGTCCCTAGCAGGTGGTGAATTGCCTAGCAGGTGCGCTAATTCCTAGTGGTGAAAAATAAAAAGAGAAAGAGAATTGAGGAATACTAAGACTCAAAAATTTAAACTATAAGACAAGTAGAAAACTCTATAATGACCTAATGGTTAATAAGAAAAGGCAAATACTAATAAATGCCCTTGACACACTTATTAAAAAATTAAAGATGGTAAAAACTTGTGAAAAAATGTGATTTTTTGTATTTTCGAAACATGAAAGAATATACAATTATGAATATTTTTCTATTGTTAGTATTCTTAACAAGTGCCCTTAAGACTAATTACCGCTTTTGAAATTATGGCTTGGTAACGAAGGGGGATGAGGAGCACAAAAATTGAGAACCACAACAAAAATAAACAATTTGGATACTGCACAAAATTTTGACACAAACTTCCTGTTCATGTAACTGATCCATAGAAAAATGACTACCAATTTAGACACTTTCAATGAAGCTGAGCTTTGTACAAAAAATTCTAATTATAAGTCCTAAAGGGAAAAAAATTTGCACATTTCTGGAAAGCGAGAAAAATCATTTACATGTCATAAGCATGGAGTTGATGACATGCAACAAAAGACGAACACTTGAGCGATCGGCTCCGGTCATTGTTGGCAAGCTACGTTGATGATTCAGTATCTGATAAACTTGCTCAAAGATGGGTCTCACATGCAATGCAATCATGGGGTCTGAGGGATTTATTGCAGCAGCCACTTCTGTCATCCAAGCCATCTTTCGGGTAGTGTCATTGCTAATGTCACAAGCCAACTGCTGCAGAAGTGAAAGCACTACTCCTTGGCTCAAAGGGAGAGGAGCCATTGACAAGAGTCCATGTAAATCAACCTGTTTAGCAGAAATGATATCAGTCTGTTAATGCTTAATATTTGTTAAAAGTTCAGATACAAGAACTCTACATGACCAACATAAGATGAGCACATCAGTTAATTCTTGGCTAAATAAGGTCCAATAATACCATGACATGACAAGATATTCTCGATAATCCATGAATTAACCAACCTATCCGATATACACACTTTATCATAAGATCCGTAACCCTATACACACAAATAAATACTCCCTCCATTCCATTTTAACTATAGTTCAAGGTTTTGCACATAGATTAAGAAGATCGTTAAATGCTTCAATTTTCAAGAGAACTATCATGTCATTTTACTGTAGTATCCCCACACCACATTAATGATCACCTATTTCACATGTTTGAGAATGGTAAAGGTAAGGATGAAGTACGAAAAAAATAATTGATGCACTCTTGAGTTCCTAAAGCGACCAATAATTTGTAACAAGTTAAAAGTACTTAAGCCATTAAGCGACACTTAAATTAGAATGGAGGGAGTAAATGTTTTGGAACAATGTAGGTTAAGCATAATCAACAGTACTCTAAAATCAAAGATGGTTCACAGATTCTGTTGACAACTCATGGCACCCCGAACATAAACATGGCCTGAATCACTGAGAATTAAATTCTAGTTGAACCACATGATTTGCATTGCAAACATAAAAATAACAACCAAGATTGTGACCTTTTAGTACAATTTCCCCTTCCTAAGCCATGCAGAGGGTTTAATAAAGGAAGCCTATTAACTACATGAGATTTTACACAAGCCACGACCTACAGTCTGTTTAATTGAAGTTATGTGAATAGGTTTATGGCATACCTGAGAACATAACCAAGAAACAATGGATACGTCACTTCTTTGTAGAGCTGCAGCGAAAGCCTCCTCATATTTCCGTTCAGATATCAGCCTTGATAGCTCCTGGGTGGGATCTAGAGGCACCTCAACCTGATGAATCACAAAATTGAAAAAGGGCAATTACTAACATGTACACTCAAATACGAATTTCAATTAACCAATCTACAAAACGGATCCACAAGTATTTAAGAAATTTATCCCACCTTTTCGTGAAGTAAAGGACCACTGTTCAGCTGCATGGTTAAAGGAGTTAATGTTCCTGAGTTTTGTCCTGCAGCAGCAAGGGCCAGAAGCTTTCTCTGGCCCTCGACCACCTCTCTGCTCAAGGTTTGAGTCACTGACGATGCTGAATTAATGGAATCCTGAAAATTGCATTAAGAGGAATACTGCATTGAGATACAAAATAGGGTGGCAAGCTAAATAACACAACCATGTCTAACAGATTTAGATTGACATCACTCAGAACCAATCAGTTCTAATAAGCAGTGAAAAACTTAAAAGGGATGTAACTTTAAGTATGAGCTAAGCAACTATGAATTTTTTATGAAGAATACTATCTACATGACATAAAAGCTTATAGAATTACAATGAAGAAACACTTGAAAGTATGCAAGCTTTCCCAAGTATGTTGATAGTGTATGACCGTAGCAACAAACTCATCAAGTGGCAGGCATACATACAGATACATAGGAGTTGCTATCACAATTCACAAAGCGATTAATATGAAAAAGGGGCTTAGAAAACAGATAAATATATTCTCATTCAAATTATCCAAATTAAACAAATTTAATAATAAATAAATATAAAAAGGTTAATCTCTTAGCAATTGCAAGCAGTTACCTTGCAATTACAAGTGAATCCAGACCTCTTTTGTTTAATATTTCTATCACTCTACCAACTATACCATACAGATAGAGAGAGAACTAGGGGAGCAATACACTTCCAAGCAGGACTGGATCCAAACAAATTCCCCCTTCCAATAAGGCCTGGACTTTGGCACATGGAATTGGGTACGGAATTAAACCTTGGAGTTGGAATTGGAACTCCCAGTTCCAATTATTGGAGTTCCAATTATTTTGGTTGGTGTGCACATTATAATTAGATTTCCAATTCTGAATACAATTCCATGGTAATGAAAAATAACTTTATACTATTTTCAATTGTTAGCCTATAATAGTATGTTGCGATTATTCTCAATGTTAACCAATTGCAGGGGAAATATTTTGACCACCATCATCGACAGTGTTGACAAATAAAAGCCATGGTGTCCACAGGCCATCATCATTGGCAGTGCCCTATGACCATTGTCATAAGTGGCATCTTCCAAACAGTACAACATCCACCGACCACCATAGTGAGAAACAACGTGTGTTCCAACTGTCGTCTCTGTCCACCCCACAACACATCGTGTCCGTCCACCGCTTCTGACCATTGTCGCCAGCAGCATCTACTGATCATAGTTGCCAACTGTGCTCTACCAAGATTCTTTATTTGCACCAAATATAAAAATTTGAATTCATGACCTTTTCCAATTGGACTGGAAATTAAAATTCTACGATCCAGTTCCAACATCCAAACAGACCATAAAAGTAACTTGAGAATTTTTAAATACAAATTCAAACAAAAAGCATCTGAATGGAAAGGGTCAACCCTATCCCACCTTGGAAAAAAATTGAATAGTTTAATATAAGAAAAAAAACAAAGTCCCCCAGCATTTTTTTATCAAGATAAATTTTAAAATCTGAAATAATTAATTATCCTCTTCTTTTTTCTCCTACCATTAATATATCTGTCTCACTTTTAATAAAATCATTAATAATTAATTAATTTATCCATATGTCAATAACAAAGTCTTAAATACCCTTGAACTTTGGTTTTATATAAGAAAGAGAATTAGGACAATCTTGTCCAAATGAAAGAAAGAAGATTTCTATAAAAGACCAGATGAACAAGCATACCCACCCTTAGAGTCATCGCCAATGAAGTGTGCCCAGATTCAACGCGTTGCTGCACTGCAGTTGAATGTTCAGCCATGCCTTTTTGAAATGTAGCATTTACTTGCTCAAACATGGCTTTGCAAGACATCTCAAATGCCGGAACCACTGATGTTTCAAAACTTGATTTGAGTGCATCCTACAGAAGAAATAAATTCACAGTAATTAACAAATTCTACCTCATGATGAAACACAAAAAGCACACTTCGAGAATGAATTAATTTCAGTTGCAACAAAATGAAAAGGCAAGTGACATACCTGAAGCACCTGTTTGCCGGTTGTCTGAAACTGAGCTTGGATTTGCCTTGCTAAAGTAGCTTCAAGTTTTGACGCAACTGATTTATCAAGTTGATTCACAGCCTTGTCACCCACTCCTCTCTGCTATTAAGTGCAAATTAAAACCCCGCAAAACATCTTTGATTTATTTTCTAATTTCTACTAGATAGATAATGTACAAACCTGGAATGAATCCACAATAGTGGAAGATATCATTTTCTCCACAGCAGGAGACATTGCACGGACTACAGCTGACCCAACTGATGCCATTTCCTTCTTCACTGCTTTCTCTAACATTGCTGGTAGATCCTTATTCACAAAGTTACTAATCAAACCTGTAATATTCTGGATACGGTCTCGTAACAACTTCTCAGTTTTAGCATTCTCCTCTTGAATTCGAGCCCACAAAGCATCAGTGTTGGCCTTTACAGCTTTTTCCATGCTTCTCCCTAGGGCTGCCTCAAGCCTTCTACCTTCTTTTGTAACCGGAACAGCAACCATCACTGTCATTTGCTTCTGCATCTCTTTTTGCATTGTCAACAACTGCCAAATAAGGAGACAACAAAATATCAATGAGTCAACTGCCCAAATACACAACTCAATTTTTAAATGTTACTTAACCAAGTTTTATTTATTTCTCCTATGATAAGAAAGTAAAAAATAAGTTGTGTAACATCTACAATCTACATGCCCCTTAAGGCCTTAATATAGGAGGGGGGAAGACTCATTTAAATGGGAATTTTCCAACATACATGTACTTCTAGAGACACTGCAGCTATAGATAGCTCCTTAAAAAAGAAATTACATATCCCTAGAAGCATTTAAAAGAAACTGTCCATTAAAACGCATACTAATATATTGAAATATAATGCAGTATTAGTATGCATGTGAAAAGGAAAACACTCTTGAACAATAACCTGATTAAGTGATTCTTGCATTGCTAAAATTTGAGGAGAAGCAATTTCAGCAGAAGGGAGGCTTGAATTTCCACTAGGTTCATTGGACGAATCAGTTGAATTGCACACACTTGGAGATGGAGAACATGGACCTGATGCTTGAGAATTTTTGCCCTTCTGTTTCTTCCCTTTGGTATTAGGGGCAGACGATGGTGGTACTGTAATGGATGTAGATGAGTCCGAAACCTTTTCATGGACATCTTTTGCCACTTGGAGTCCATCCTCACCAGAATTAGGAGGTTGGGCAAGCGATTCCCCTACAATAGAATCAACCTGTACAAGTTCCTCGGATATGTAAGTTTCCCCAGATGTTGCACAACATTCTCGGGCCATCTCAATACCGAGATCTGAAGCCTGAGAGCTAAAGAATTTTTCTTTACTACCAGAGACTTGGTTTTGTTGTGGCCCCAGTCGATCAAATTCATTGCTATGATTAGATCTGGCCTCACCCACCACTTTCACTTCAACTTCATTACAACCCGCATCAACCACATCCTGGATTTTTGCTTCCCCCTCACTCTTTCTATCAATTATATTAGTCTCAGAGGGAGAACCAGCTTTTATGATTTCAGATGGTGTGACTAGATGAGTTGGTTGCTTAAACATAACAGAAGGATTAAGAACATTAGAAATATCATCCTGTTTGACTTTCTTCTCATCAATCTTCGAATCATTATTCAATGGTGGTACATCAGATAAGTTCCTATGAATGGTATCCATTTGTCTGTCAACTGAATAATCATTACCAGGTTGTTCCCCAACATGATCACCCAAGTTAGACTGTGAATTCCTAAAATCAGAAATTTTCCTAGACAACCTTGGGCTCAAAGGAAGTGGTGGAGATGGAACACAAACAATATCAGCATCACTAATGGATGGAGCCAATGTAACAGGTTTAGCTTCAGTATTGGAACTGCTTATTTCAATAGAAGCAGATGGCTCGATATGGCCAGAACTAAAAGGGTATCTTGCCACAAGTGAACTCTCAGAGCTAGTTGCCTGTATCACTGTTTTGGGAGTAGAATTGGTTAGAGACATTTCAGATGTTCTACCTGCAGATGAGTCTAATGAGATGAATCCTTCAGCAGTAATTGCATCTCCAGAAACAATGGAATCCATCTTCTCTACTCCTATATTTTCCAATGGCGGAGGCAAACAAAGGGCTAAATCCAAAGCATAATTCTGAATAGCCTGTGTCTGAACACAATAAACCTGAATATGTTCACTACAAGGATCCCTTGTCCCAGTAAAACTCAGAATGGGCATGGTCACAGTAAACTCGGCCATATAATCCATGTGTGTTGATTCTGGAGTAGAACCATAATCTAAGTGCACAGCATAAATAGCATTCCTTTGAGCATTTGCAAGTAAAAGCAGCCCTACATGAGGCAATGCTGCAACTTGATTAAAAAATGCATCCCTAAGGCACGATTGAGCTGAACTCTTCAACTCCAACGTTTGGGTGCATTTCCATGATTCAGCGTCACTTGGGAGCAGCCAGCCTTCTTCACTTGCAGAGACCCAAAGCTTTACCTCCCGATTTTGCGGTCCCTACAAACATGTTGCATATAGGGTATAAACATGTAAAAAAGGATCAATGCCCTCATTACATTACACAGGAAAATTTAGTTCCAAGGAGGTCTATTTCATAATCCTAATGAACTATGTAAAGGCATCCAGTAAGTCTCTTTAAGCTTTAAAATGAAAAAAAATACTTGGGTTCCAGTGAATGAAATTTGTTATAACCACAAAAAGTTGCACTACACTGACTTTTGGGCAACACAATTCAGACAGAAGACCGGATTGAACATAAATAGAAAACTTAATGAATCCACTTACTGCTGTGATAAGGACAATATGATCAGGCCGGTGTGGAGCAGTAAAAAATGTAGCGGCAAAAACAGGATGTCCATCATGTGGTCTTAACACGGCAAGTGGTTGTGTCTTGCGATCTTCCCAAATTTTTATCTGTCGAATTTAATCGAAGCAAATATGGTTGAGTTATCTATTACAAAAATTAAAGAAATATAAATAAACTAAGCAGACATAGTTATGCGTAAAGATGGTACACTCAATCCAGACAATAACGGGAGGTGACTTTCTATCATATTTTTTTTACCAAGAGTTCCTATACGATCCTAATCTTCTAACCAAAACAACATCAGTCAAAATGATAGTGTCTGAGTTGGTATACAATAAATTGAAATTAAAATACTTTTATTGCTCCCTCATATTTGTTATCCATCCTTGTTGTCAATACTTTTCTGTAACTGTACATTATATTCTCTTTACATTCCTACCTATCATTTAAAGCACCTACATTTGTGTGTTAGTTTTGTAGTAAATAAATACTAGAGTAAAACACCAATTTGATCTTCTAAAGAAACGTGCCAACAAAGATGCCCCTCAAGAATGAAATGGCAACCAAGTGGAGTAGAGTAGAGTTAAGCCCCTTCAAAAATTTACAGTGCAACCATATAAGTCCATTGAAGGACCAATGCAGTGCCATTTTTAAACATTCGGGGACTTATTTGGTGACACTTTTCTATGGAGGACCAATTAGTCGTTTTGCTCTAAATGCTAATGTAGATTAAAAGAAAACCATTGATATTCATGGAACATTCATGCCACTGCATTATTTTTCTGATCAAAAAAATATGATAACAAATCTGAGCTTTGAACAAGTTAGTGGCATCAGCAACATGGCTATCTTAGAACCAACATGTCTATTTAACAGAAAGTAAGTATTGTACCAAGTTAGTGCCATCGGCAACATGTATTTTCATTCAAATTCATTGTCCAACTTCCATTTAACCAGCAAGGCTATCTTAGAACCACATCTTCCCATCATTTGACAAATGACAACAACATAAAGTTCCCTTATTGATTTCAATGAAAGAAAAAATCATATTACAAAAGAAAAGGACAACAGTACAACAGCAGTGGGAAAAATTTACTCCTAAACAAACCTGAAAAGAAAAGCGATCAAGAAAAACACACAAAAAAAAAAGTGAAGCTGACAGATCTATCTGTTCAAGTACAGTGGCAGGGATCCTGTTTGAGTCTTCAAACAGTAATCCAAACATGCTCAACTATGGTATTGATAACATATTGGAAGGAAACAGTAAGTATCAAATGCATTTCCGTGATATTAATCTACACAAATAAGTGACTAACCAAATGTAAAAGGAAACAATAGGATAAGGGTTTTGCTAAGGGGCGCAAGCACTTAACAACCCGAAAATTTTACATAGTGTTGCTATTTAACCATGGATGTTGTACTGATCTTAGGAACACCAATAAATAAAGTTTAATGCCTACTTTTGACAGAAATCACGTGGCTAGCGGTGCAAGTGCTAAGGTGCTCAAGCGCAGTTTAGCAAATGCATAAAATAAATAAATAATGCAAAAAGACAGGTGGATGTGATACAGGTTAATGATAAAACAGAATTTTTTAATTTTCCGATTCTGCACACTTGAATTTGCATTTAGTTTATTATAAGTTTATATCAAATGCAAATCTTATAATTAATGGTGAAACGCTAGGAATTTTGGTAGTGGATACTATTAAATTAATCATTAATTATTGATCGTGTTGATTTGTATACCTAGTGGTTATTTGGTAAATGCACATATTAGCTATTATTTTCTTTTTATCTCAAGACAAGTAGTCAATCACGCTAAGCGGTGATAGCAACGTCATGACACATTGTGGAATCAGGCTACTCCAATTGTTCCAACTTCCAACACACCGCATTTTCTATAGTAGGCGTTGCAGCTGGAAAAAGGCAAATCATGGCCTGAGACCCAGCTTTGATCAGGTGTGAAAACCTTGCTTTAGGCAAACATTTTTGCTTTTGCATCTGGGCACCTCTGTTTTGCATTTCCTACCTATTTTCACTCGCCCCTCCTCTGTTTTCCTTTTCCAGCGAAAATCCGGCATACCAAATACCAATTGTTCTCTATCCAGGTAATTATGTTATATCTCCCTCCCAAGGTAGTTAACGCGTAGATTTATGCTTGGCACGGGAATGGGGGGTAGGATCGTAGAAGCGGTGAAGCGTAGCTTCAACCAAAATGCAAAATTACATAATAAAAAAATACACATAAAAAAACGAGCAGGTCTTAGGAGCATGGTAGTCAAAGCGTAGAGTCTAGCTTGGAATGGGGAGGGGTGGTAGGATCGTTGAAGCGGCGAAGCGTTACATGAACCGAAGAGTCAACCTGATAGACCATTAAATGAAGGACCTATGCACAGTGAAGGCTTTAAGTCTTGGAAGGTTTATGTGAGAAGGAATAAAAAGAAACCTACTATGTGATTAGTTTTATTTGTATAAGTTATGAGTGGTAGTTTATGTAATATTAATAGGTAGGCAGTTATTAGAAGTTGGGGACAGTTATTGTGTAGGAAGATAAATGTGTAGGAATTGTGTAGAGAGGGTAGTCAGTTGGATATTTGGTAGTTTGTGAAGGAGAGTGCTCCTTGTTAGGGGGAAACCCTGTGTAGAATAATTGCATTATCAGATTTCACTTCTAATTAGATCTATTCTTAACAATTTGGTCCGACCTGCCGGATCCAAAAGGAGGAGATCTGTGAGACCAGCGAAATCAAGTATTAATCATGGCAAGAGTATCAGAAAGAGTCGATTTGTTGGAGGAGAAGATTGAAGGAATGGGGGAGAGATTGGCTGGCATTGAGGAGAAGGTGACTGGTTTAGAAATTAACTTAAAGGAGAGCATCTTATCCGAAATCAGAAAGATTATGGGAAAGAACGTGGAAGCAGAGGAGAGTTTCAACCAAAGGGAGAAAGGTGTCACTGAAAATGACAAGAATTCTGAAGATAATTCGGATGTGCTTAATAGGGCTTTAAATTCAGTTGAAATGCCCAATTTCAGTGGTTCTGATCCCATTGGGTGGGTAGCCAAGGCAGAGAAATTTTTTGAAATTCAAAACACTAGCCCGGAAGAAAAGGTGTCCTTGGCGTTTGTGTGCATGGATGGTTCTGCAGTGCATTGGTTCCGATGCCTAAAAAAAAGGATGCCTGACATGTCTTGGGACATTTTGAAGGAAGAACTGTTTAAGAGGTTTTCAAGTGGTGGTGCAGGGAATCCTTATGAGCAGTTAGCAGCCTTGAAGCAAACTGGTTGGGTAGCAGACTTTGTCGAACAGTTTGAGATGATGCTGGCACAGTTACCAAAGATACAAGAAGCCCTAGCCTTGGGATTTTTCATGAACGGATTGAATGATGTTATAAGGAGGAGGGTAAGAACACATGATCCCCAATCAGTACAAAAGGCAATTCAGTTAGCCCGTTTGGTTGAAGATGAATTGTATGGAGACAGCATGGGCTTTGCTGTTGATACGGGGCTAAAATCTTCAGTTTCAAATTCGGGTAGGTATGGATTTGCAGGAGCAGTTACCGATCGGTACAGGGGAGGCAATACTGGGTCAGGCCGAACCATTAATTCTGGGTTTAACTCTGGAAATTTGTCGCTGCCCAGAACAATAGAAGCACGTTCTGGACCTTCATCAGTTGGCAGAACAAATGGAAATGGTGTTGTTTCAGGTTCTGGTTCTAATGCTCCTATAGCATCATCTTCACAATTCAGAAATAAAGGTCCTAGACACTTACCATATCAAGAATTTGTAAGAAGAAGAGAAGAAGGTCGTTGTTTTCAATGTGGCCAACCATTTGGGCCTCTTCATCGCTGTCCAGAAAGAAAATTGAGGTTGTTGATACTAGGGGAGGATGAAGAAGGGTTGGAGGATGGTGAGTGTGAGGTGACTGAATTATTGGAGGAGAATATATGTACTGACCAGTCAGGGAGTGCCACGGAATGTAATCTGCTGAATTTACCATTTTTCTCACTCAATGGGTTTTCAAGACCAAAAACCATGAAGATGATAGGAGAAATAATGGGGAATTCTATCATGGTGATGGTGGACAGCGGAGCAAGCCATAATTTTATTTCAGAAAATACAGCACGTGAATTGGGTCTTTCAATTTCTGAAACTAGTACTTTTGTGGTGAAGCTGGGAGATGGGCATCAGATTTCTTCAACCGGATTATGTAGACAACTTGAGTTATGCATAAATGGAGTCACTATTGTAGCAGATTTTCATTTATTTTCTCTTGGAGCTGTGGATGTGATACTTGGAGTTGCATGGCTGGAGACTCTAGGTGATGTTAAAGTGAATTGGAGAACTTTATGCATGTCTTTTGAACAACATGGTCAAAAAATGCAATTGCAAGGAGACCCATCCTTATGTAAGTCTCAAATTTCACTCAAATCTTTATTTAAGGAAGTAGAAGTGGAGTTTATGGGTTTGCTATTATTTGAGAATTTGGAGGATGTCAAGCAAACAAATAGGCACTCATTTGTACAGCATGGTTCTGAGCAGTTAGTTACAAGTTGTCAAGAACTAGCAATGTTGAAATTGACAGGGTGTGAAGAGAAGCAAATGGCAAATTTGTTACAAGAGTTTGAACATGTGTTTCAAGTTCCTCAAGGTTTACCTCCTGACCGAGAAGGGAACCACGCGATTCCCTTAATTCCAGGCACTGGTCCAGTTAACGTGAGGCCTTATCGGTATGCTCATTGTCAAAAAAATGAAATTGAGTGTTTGGTGGAATAAATGTTACAAACTGGAATCATCAGACCCAGTACAAGCCCTTACTCCAGTCCAGTTTTATTGGTCAAGAAGAAAGACGGCAGTTGGAGATTTTGTGTGGACTATCGAGCACTCAATAAAGTTACAGTCCCTGACAAGTATCCCATACCAGTGATAGAGGAGTTATTAGATGAGTTATATGGTGCTAAATATTTTTCAAAAATAGATTTGAGATCAGGATACCATCAAATAAGGATGAAGATTGAGGATATTCCCAAGACGGCTTTTCGTACTCATCATGGGCATTACGAGTTTTTGGTCATGCCTTTCGGCTTGACTAATGCACCAGCCACATTTCAGGCAACCATGAATGCTGCTTTTAAACCATATTTGAGGAGGTTTGTTTTAGTTTTCTTTGATGACATTCTGATATATAGTAAGAATTGGCAAGATCACTTGTTGCATGTGAAGATTGTTTTGAATGTGTTGAAGAAACAAAAATTGTATGCCAACAAAAAGAAGTGCAGTTTTGGACAGACTTCTGTAGCATATCTTGGGCATGTTATTTCTTTTGGAGGGGTTGCAATGGACCATGAGAAGATAAAGAGTATTGTTCAGTGGCCACTTCCAAAGTCAGTGAAAGAGGTTAGGGGATTTCTGGGTCTGACAGGATATTACAGAAAATTTGTTCGGGATTATGGCAAATTGGCACGACCTCTTACTGATCTTCTAAAGAAGGGTAATTTTGTATGGACGGAAGAAGAAACCAATGCTTTCGAGATTTTGAAACACAAGATGGTAACCGCTCCAGTGTTGCAATTACCTGATTTTTCCAAGAATTTTGCTATAGAATGTGATGCTTCTGGATGTGGAATTGGTGCAGTATTGATGCAAGAACGCCGACCCATAGCCTATTTCAGTAAGGCTTTATCTGCTCAAACCTTACTTAAATCTACCTATGAAAAGGAGATGATGGCTTTAGTCTTGGCTATTCAACATTGGCATCCATATTTGTTGGGGAGACGTTTTGTGGTCTTTACCGATCAGAAAAGTTTGAGGCATTTGTTGGAGCAGAGGGTTACTACTCAGAATCAACAAGACTGGATAGCAAAGTTGTTGGGATACCAATTTGATATTATCTACAAGCCTGGGAAAGAAAACAGGGCTGCAGATGCATTGTCCAGATCCGTAGAAGATGCGGAATTGTTGGCCTTAACAAAACCAATTTGGTTGGATGCTGAAAAATTACAACAAGAAGTGAAGACTGATCCTAAATTGAGTAAGATTATTTCTTCCCTTCAAACTAATGGAAGTGCTCGGCCTGGTTATACCTTAGAGCAGGGGAGGTTATTTTACAAGGGAAGGCTTGTGGTTCCTTCAAATTCTGATTGGATTCCAACTTTATTAGTTGAGTTCCACTCCACTCCTATGGGTGGACATTCAGGTGCATACCGGACTTACAGGAAGTTAGCAGCAAATTTATATTGGCCTAATATGATGCAATCTGTAACTCAATATGTTGCTGCCTGCACTGTATGCCAGAGAAATAAATACCAAGCCTTGGTTCCTGCAGGTCTACTTCAGCCATTACCTATTCCCAAGGCGATTTGGGATGAGATTAGCATGGATTTTATCAATGGTCTACCACGATCAAAGGGATATGATGCTATATTTGTTGTTGTGGATCGTTTATCAAAGTATGGCCATTTTCTTTTGTTGAAACATCCTTTTTCTGCTCGTACTGTGGCTGAACTTTTTGCTAAGGAAGTTGTTAGATTGCATGGTGTTCCTAGTTCTATTGTGAGTGATCGTGATCCCACTTTCATTAGTAACTTTTGGCAGGAATTTTTTAAGCAACAAGGAACATCTTTGCGGATGAGTTCGGCATATCACCCGGAAACAGATGGGCAAACAGAGGTTTTGAATAGAGGTTTGGAGACTTACTTACGTTGTTTTGCATCTAAACAACCTAAACAGTGGGCTCATTGGATTCATTGGGCAGAGTATTGGTATAATACTACATTTCAAGGAGCTGCAGGTTCTACCCCTTTTGAGTTAGTTTATGGAAGAAAACCTCCAACCTTAGTCCGTTTCCTACCGGGTGAAACTCTAGTGGAGGCAGTTGCTATTGATCTATTAGACCGTGATGAGATTCTCAAGCAACTGACTTATAATCTTCAAAGAGCTCAAAACAAAATGTGCCATTACTCTAACAAACATCGCAGGGATGTTTCTTTTCAGGTGGGCGATTGGGTGTACTTAAAATTGAGACCACACCGCCAGCAGTCTGTGGCTAGAAGGGTTAGTCCTAAGCTTTCCGCAAGGTACTATGGTCCTTTTCAAGTATTGACTAACGTGGGAGCAGTGGCTTATAGATTGAAGTTACCAAACGATTCTAAGGTGCATCCTATTTTTCATGTATCTCTACTGAAGAAGGCTCTTGGAAGTCATTCTGTTCAACCGTCTTTGCCTGCAGAATTGGAGATTGATAGTCCAAATATAGAACCAGAGGAGGTGCTGCATACTAGAGAAATTTCTAGAAATGGCCAATCAATTACTCAAGTTTTAATCAAATGGGTTTCTCAGCCAGTTACTGAAGCTACATGGGAAGATGCAGAGCTGATTAAGGGTCAATTTCCGCACTTCAGCCTTGTGGACAAGGCTGCTTCAACCCCGGGGAGCATTGATAGACCATTAAAGGAAGGACCTATGCATAGTGAAGGCTTTAAGTCTTGGAAGGTTTATGTGAGAAGGAATAAAAAGAAACCTACTATGTGATTAGTTTTATTTGTATAAGTTATGAGTGGTAGTTTATGTAATATTAATAGGTAGGCAGTTATTAGAAGTTGGGGACAGTTATTGTGTAGGAAGATAAATGTGTAGGAATTGTGTAGAGAGGGTAGTCAGTTGGATATTTGGTAGTTTGTGAAGGAGAGTGCTCCTTGTTAGGGGGAAACCCTGTGTAGAATTATTGCATTATCAGATTTCACTTCTAATTAGATCTATTCCTAACACAACCAAAATACAATATTACATTTTATATATATATATATATATGTTAAGTCCCATAAACCATAATATCATCGGTCGCAAGTTTATAGGAAAAGACTAGAGCATAGGTCGAAGTTTGAGACAAAAGAGCAGGTTTAGAAAAGAGAGAGAAAGAGTAGAGGTGAAGTTATGTGAGAAAAACAAGGTTTAGAACATGGACTTGTCAAAGGTTTAATGTAAGAGAGCAGAGTGAGGAGGAAAAAACAGAGAAAGGAAGATAATAGTTTAAAGAAGAGAGCAGTTAAACTGATTAAAAGAAGAGAATATAACTGAGAGAAAGAGAGAGAGGGGTCCATGCCCATCGTGGCTGATGATGGGTGGGTGAATAGAGGTTAAAATATAAAGGTGGTAAAAATTAGGGTTTTGGTAAAATAATTAGGTAAAACATAAAACTAGGGTTATCACATTCTGGGCTGCAAAAAAAATAAAATAGGGTTAGAAGATTTTGGGCCACCTCCGGGTCCCGAACCGGGTCAAAAAACCAGGAAACATCATCTTCCCAGCGTGAAAACGTGCAGTGCTCCTGCGATTCTACGCGTCAGATCATCGCGCCACTGCACTTCGCCTCCTCATCGCTTTCCTGACCGCGCTGACTCGATTACGGTTATGAAACTTGTTGAATCGTGCGCTTCAATGAGTTGGAGCGTGCTTTAGACTACCATGCTCCCTCCTCAATGGTTTCGGTGTTCACAATTGTTCAAGTAGGTAATTTTTTTACCTATTTGTTTAAACATAATTATATTTTGATTCTTATATCCTTTCTGAAAAGTCAAGCAAGGTGGTCATGATCACTATTTGGATGTAGAATCCCATGATTCCTAAATTTCCCGAGGGCTAAATGATCTCAATCCCACCCAACATCTTGTTTGGGAGATCGAATTGGATAGTATTCTTAAATTGCAAATTCAGATAATCCCATCCCAAACCTCTTTTTGGCTATTTCTTCTTCGATATCCATGCTATTCTCCTTCAATCTAGTTTTCTTCCCATTCAGTGTAGGTTCTCCAATTGGGAGCTGAACGATCTCAAACCCACCTCACACCTTTGTGAGACCAGGTATCTATAATTTTTTAATTAAATATTTTGTATTAGTGAAATTGGATCTTATGATCCATGTTACAATCACAGGTTTTGCGTGTGTTAGTCCCTCTTCTGACCCTGGGTTAGATCAGGTAATGACTACCTACCTTGCTGTCGAGCACATTTCATTGGTAATTTGAATGGAATTTTATGGGGCATTGAAAATGTCTATATGTTCTAAGGAGTAAATTAGAAGGATTCTTGTGACACATTTCATTGGTAATTTGGATGAAATTTTATGAGGCACTGAAAATGTTTTTATGTTCCAAGTAAATTA
This sequence comes from Crotalaria pallida, assembly GCA_037953625.1. Lineage (NCBI taxonomy): Eukaryota > Viridiplantae > Streptophyta > Magnoliopsida > Fabales > Fabaceae > Crotalaria > Crotalaria pallida. Next base: position 87,584,119 of record CM075649.1, read on the forward strand.
GAAGGATTCTTGTGACACATTTCCCACCTCTATATGCATCTTTAATTTGGAGTACTTTTGGAGTTCTTGTGTATTATAAATTATTTTTATTTTTATTATCCCACCATCTTTGGTATAGTGGCCACTGCGCTACGCTACACCGCTATAGTGCTTTTGAGGCCAGCCGCTATGCACCCTCTATCCAGGTTTATGACTATGCCCAAGATTATGCACAGCACAAAGAATAATAGGTACAATTAAGAAGAGGATGCAAAAAAATTATAAATGCCCATATAAGATCACTGCAAATAAAATTCATCACCAATAAAATAACAAAGGGTGACAGTTAATGACAACGAGAAAATACAAACCGTTCCATCCTGTGAAGCAGATACCAAACGATTTCTCATCCATTGGCACATTGACAAATCAGTCACCTCTCCGTCATGTGTGCCTACAAGCTGAACCCCGTCAATGAGCTTGTCAACAGGACACCTCGGAGGATCCTCTACCACAAAGGCTTCACTGCTTCCAACTTTTGTGGTATCAATTCTGAGAACATGTTTTCCCATACCAACTATTAAAATCTCCTGTAGGAAAAGGTTGAATTAATATAACACGAATATGAGGAAAAAAGTTAAATAAATTGCTTCAAGCTTTTGGAACAGAGACTAATAAAACATCACAAGTTAGGGAAATACTTGTTTGTGGCAGTGCCAGCAAATTCGAGGATTTTCAACTTTCTCCTCTCCCAATATCTGAATGGCAATAACAATAGTGGCAGTAATTTGAGGCTTTCCTTCATCATCTGGACCTTCAGAGATCTTCCACACATAGACACGGCCATCCGCTCCAACACTGTAGAAAAAGCATGTTACCATAAACCATGGACAAGCAAATTGTGACATCAAAATATTTCAGCAATAAATACTACCTAGCCAACAGATGAACATCTTCGGCAAAGAAAGCCAAGTCGGTGACCCTCTGACAAGGAAAAAAAGAAAAAGATCAATTGAAGTACCAATTAGTTAGAGTTTAATGATTTTTCCATCAATAACATACACATCGCCATACAATTTGAAATAGGAAAATAATTAACGAGTTAAAAGGCAGCCAGCGAGGCAGCATAAGCATTAGTATTAGTATAAGAAATTTGCTACAGTGAACAAAACAAAATGCTGCCTTTAACCAAAAACTATTGGAAGCAAATTTCACAAAGGACCAAAGCAATGCTGGTGAGGAAATTCAATAGAGTTGTTCATGTTCTTGACATGGTTTAAATTGCAGTCCGCAAACACAACTAAGGTCCCATTGGCTGCATCTCCAACATCTGTCTGCAACTACAGTAAATGCAATGAATCCGCAATTTAATACCACGGTGCCAACTGTTGACATCCGCTACGGTTATCATCATTCATCATGATAACATGTTTGAACCAGGATCATGATTCAAACTTTAGATTAACCCCTTCCATATAGGAATACATTCGCAATATAACCCAAATTTGGTTAAAAATGAAACTTAAACTCGGGGGTAACAACATTAGAATATTTTATACAACAACAACAACAACAACAATATCAACAACTAAGCCTTTGTCCCATTAGGTGGGGTCGGCTACATGGATCAAACGACGCCATAAAGGCCTATCATAAATCATGTCTTTTGATAAGGCATTGATTGTCATATCCTTCTCAATTGTTTCGCCAGAATATTTTATACAAGGAAAATAAAATTTAATTTTGCTCAAAGAGTATGACAAGTCACATTCGATTATTTTCTATAATTAACTCATAAGTCAACAATAAATATTTTCTCAAATTCATCTCGCTTCAAGTTTAACCCTGAACACACCCTATTGCGCGCGCATATCAAGGCTTCAAGTCTGCAACCGCAACCACTGCCTCAATATTACTGTTTTAGTAGTTTCGTCCAGAAATGGCAACCACATTTCCAACGGCATTTTCTTGCGATTAACCGCAACTATAGTACACGTAACATAACCGCAGCACCAATGCAGCAATTTAAAATGATGATATCCATTGTTCTGATTACAAAACCAACAAATAGCACAAACAACGCAATAAGACTAAAAAAACAAAAGCATTACTAGAGTCTAGAGCTAAATATCAAACCAGAGTGTGTCCACGCAGCAACGATCTAACAGCAGTGTTTATATTCAGCACCCTGATATTCCCCTGTTTCAACCCATAGCAAATGTAAGACTTATTCACAGCAATCTGTCGTCCCAAGACGGGGTTAGGATCCGACCCATACTTCGTTATTGGCGCGACCTCAAGCTGAGGCTGCACCTCGCCAGGCAACCTAACGTCCACGTCATACACGACGTGGTCGCCAGTGAGGTGCCTTCCTCTAGGTACTTTACTGCTCTGCGCACGATTCAGAGCGGCGAATGCGGCGTTGGCAGCCGTCACCATGGCCAAGGGAGGGGCAAAATCGGAGAACGGGGGTGGGGCAGGTGCGGAGGCGGAAGAGGAGGGCTGGGGCGGGGCGCTGAGGAGGGCCATGAGGCGTGCGCCGGCGTTGGGGTTGGAAGGAGGGGGGATTGGTTGGGGCTGGAGAGGGGGAGTCGGGAAGGAAAGGGAGCGGTGCTGTTGCTGTTGTGGTTGTTGGTGAGGGTGGAGGGGGAGGTGGTGGTGGTGGTTGTAGGAGGAGGGGAGGAAGTGAGGGAGGTTGGGGTGGAAGGGGGCGGCGGAGAAGGAGGCGGCGGGGGGAGGGTAGGAGGAGGAGGAGGAAGGAGGGAATGGAGGGGGATTAGGGTTTGGGTGATTAGGGTTTGGGGGTGGAGGGTTGAAGAAGGAGTGCATGTCGAAAGGGGATTGGGGTGAAGGGGGTTGATTGGGGTTGCCAGGGGAAGACATCATCAGATTATTTTTAAGTGATTTGGTTATGAGAAGTTGGGAAGGGTTTCAATCTGATAATGAGTTTGGGAATGGAGGATTGAGAAGGAAATGCAGAGGGAAGGAAGGGAGTGAGATCTCAAGATCAAGAAACTTGAAACTTGGAACTTGGAAGAAGCGGCACAGCACAAGCGCACACATACAATATTGGGGTTCTGATTTTCCTCTAGCAATTTGTTGCGCTACTGGCTTCTCTCTTCTCCTTTTTTTTTTTTTAATAACTTTTAAGATTTTAATTCACAAATACTCATGTAAATGATTTTGTGAAGGGTTTTCATTTTCTTATCTTAAATATTAAGTTATGTTTGGATATCTGAGTGGAGTGTAATCAAATGCAGTAAAATAGATTGGATGAGATAAAAATGTCATCCCATTGTTTAGATATTTTTGATGGAATGATACAAAATTCCCACTCTATTGTTGGGAAAAGGATAGAATGATAATAAAAATAATAATTTTGTTATTTTCATATTACCCTTGTAATTTGACTAATTTTTATACAGTTGTTATCATATTTACGTCAGGAAACTCTCGAGTGATTTGCACGTAATACCATGGAGAAGAGACAAATAAAGATTTGTATCCAATAAAAAAATATTAAAGAAAACAATATGTTATCAAAGTAAATGATATATTGAAGTAAAATATTAAAGGTTTGTAGCTTAGGCGATACATGTTATCAAAATTGATATGTATGTCATGCCATAATGGTTGTGTTGTTATATCACCACTCCCATATATAGTGAGTAGTGTGCAGATAAACGATTCCATTGTCTTCGTAATATTTATCAAGTAATCCACAATTAGCACTTGGATGAGGAAACGAAGTGTTATGGACCGGTATCACGGACAAATAATAACCGGTATCACGGACCAACAAGCATCAATTCGGCATACCGGCAATTCGGCATCAATAGTCAATCAATACGTAACCGACATAACGGTTCGTCATTATGCTGCTAATTATGGCATTCATGGAGCCGTTACAAACCACCACCTTAATGACCCATCATGAGACATCATACCCTTCACCCTATAAATAGAGGTAATAGCCAAGGTATGAATGGACATTCTTAATTCTCTCATTTTACACGGCACACACACCACCCCAAAATATCCCGACTCGGTGACGGTGTTCTTTAACCGAGAATCTGTTATCATCATCGTACATCAACAAACCGACTTGCCGGTACATGTGGGATAACACCCCACAACAATGGCGACCACAGTGGGAGCGACAAACTAATTCCCACCACCGCATTATCGATTATTCGAAGTCTTTGGCAAAGATTGAAGATACAATTACAAAGCATGCAAAACGATTACATTAAAGCAAGGACACAAAAAAATACCCAACACAAGGATGGATAATGGGCACATGATGATTCACAAAGAGAAAGGAAATCAATGAGTCATATATTTCAGAACAGTCAAGAAAAAAAAAAAAGGTCACCACACGGAGCTTTTCAAGCTCTTCGGCGATGGTGCTAGAAGGAAGAGCAGCACCAGATCCAGAATCACAAAGGCAAAAAAGAAGACATCAACGGGCACCGTGTTTCAGAACCGAATGCCTACAACCACCAGTCCTGACATGATTCTTCAATCTTCATAACGTCATCCATGGTTTCCATGAGAGCAATTCTTAAACATGAGAATGGTGCACTATTTCTGAAAAATGAAGATAATGGGCCTTACGCCTATTATAAGGCCCATCATTATTTAATAAAGAAAAGGTTATATGGTCTATTAGCATTCAGCAGCAGCATGCGGCACAAACCCAGGGAAAAAACTAATCTTCTTTTAATATATAATAAATGCATGAATTCATATAATTGCATCTTAGCTATCGAATCAAATCATACACGTGCATCATTGATTCAATTCCTTCGTTACTAGACAAGTTAAATGCAATATTAACAACATTGTCTTCGTAACAATGCCAGGGAAGGAGTTCAATATATTTATTATACGTTACATTAGTTTATTCAATTACATAATTGCATAGATCAATATATCATTTAACTTGATTTTATACAAGATGCGATCATTTGATTATATTACAACAACTTATATTTTTGTTATTTAATGTCATTATGTGATAATTTTAACTTAATATTTTAGTTGTTATTTTATATTGAAAGGTACAAACATGATGCCTCAATTTTCTCAGGCTAGTCTAAAAAAGACTCCGGGATTCTTGTCAATGGACTATAAGCTTTTCAAGAGGAGAATAAAAAATATTCCCCATCACAATTATTCTAGCCCATGAGGCTTCCTTACTCTGATATTTTCTTCAATATTCAATATGCTTCCAAAAATGAGGAACACGTTGCTATATTCCCTTATCCGGACTCATTTCTTGACGATGAGGAACCTTGTGTCGAGTTTCCCTATTCGCTTTAGGGGTCAGAATGAGAAGAACTTCATGTTGAATTCCCCTTCCCGGACTCTTGCCAAGAGTGAGGAACCCTCAATTGGGCTTCCCCTTAGGTCTTGTATCCGGCAAGCAAGGAATCTTCATGCTAGATTTCTTCCTTCGAACTCACTAGACGACTTGAGAAACCTTGCACCGAGTTCCCCCTTCAAACTCTGGTTCCGGACATTGAGAATATTGTATTGTTTTCCCTCCTTTGAAATCAATTGAAATATTTGAAGAATTTATTCGGAGATAAGGATCCGTTTTATAGTCACAAAAAAAATTCAGCGCTCATACCGGTCTTTCCTATTCATACATCGACGCTCCTCCTTACGTCACAGCACCGAGCTGGGGGGCTACTGTTATGGACCGGTATCACGGGCAAATAATAACCAGTATCACGGACCTACAAGCATCAATTCGGCATACCGGCAATTCGGCATTAATAGTCAATCAATACGTAACCGACATAACGGTTCGACATTATGCTGCTAATGATGGCATTCATGGAGCCGTTACTTTTCGACCTTAATGCCCATTATGGCTTATTCATTACATAGTCACATATTCCTCCCTATAAATAAGGTAGTTTCCAAGGTATGAAACTAACTCGATCTCTCGTTGCTTTACATACGGCACACACACCACCCCAAAATATCCCGACTCGGTGACGGTGTTCTTTAATCGAGAATCCGTTATCATCGTCGTACATCAACAAACCGGCTTGCCGGTACATGTGAGATAACACCCCACAACTTTGGCGACCACAGTGGGAGCAGCAAATTAATTCCCACCACCGCATTATCAATTATTCGAAGTTTGTAGCAAGTATTAAGGTACAATTACAAAGCATGCAAAATGAATTACATCGAAAGAAAGACACAAAGGAATACCCAGCAAAAGGATGAGCAATATGCACATGATGATTCACAAATAGAAAGAAAGTCAATGAATCATATTTCAGAACCAACACAAATTAAAAAAAGAAAAAAAAGTAGTAGAAGAAGAACGCCCTCCACCGGTATGGCCGGAACACTTCTCCACAGAGGTGCTCATCGCAAGAATCACTGCCGCACTGCCGCACGCCTTAATCTACTGTTGGCTGCCTCAGATCCGCCATTCGCGGGTCACACCGGCGCCGTCAAGGTCGAGGTCAAGATGAGTACTCCAAAACCAGTCCATGACGGTCTCTCCACGTGCGTCTCCCCAAGTCACCGTCGTCAGTCTGTCGGTCAACCCCAGCGCCTCCTTCACGTCTTCCTTGCATCTCCTGTGACTCCCCAGAGAAATGCTGCACATTACAGAAGGAGGAGGTTGAGAGTCATTAATCAACATCAGCCCATTCAAAAAAAAAAAAAATGAGAGAAGAAATACAACATCAGTTATGCTAGCACAGGACTGGATCTATGAACCGGAGACATCCTCTCATGAACACCCATCACCGGTCAACCTCCGCCACCATCCCTTCTGCTGAATCTGCACTCATTTTCATCCACTGCCATGGAGGTTCTGCACCGAAGATGCTGAGAAGCTTCATAATGCTGACTATGAAAATGGGCCTCAAAGCCCAAAAGAAATTATTTGAAAAACAATAACGATTGATGGAACATGGGCCTCCACGGAACAAAGTATAGCAGCCCATCAAAACTCAAACAGGGGAAGTATTCTATTTACATTATTTAAACGTTAAAATCATATATATTATGCATGATTTACTTTATATGTCTACATCCAATTTGCTGGTGTATTGCCATTCATTTTATACTACTTGAATAATATATTTATTGATTCCTATCACTTAATAATTAATAGCAAAAGAAAATATAACTTTGCTACTCAATATCACTACGTGATAATTGTTATTTAATATTTTAATTATTATTTTTTATATATAAGGTACAAACATGATGCCACAATTTTCTCAGGCTAGTCTAAAAAGGACTCCGAGATTCTCGTCAACAAGCTATAAACTTTTCAAGAGGAGAATAAAAATATTCCCCATTACAATTATTCTAGCTCATGAGGTTTCCTTACTCTGATATTTTCTTCAATATTCAATATGCTTCCAAAGATGAGGAACATGTTGCTATATTCCCTTATCCGGACTCATTTGTTGACGGCGAGGAACCTTGTGTCAAGTTTCCCTATTCGCTTTAGGATTCAGAATGAGAAGAACTTCATGTTGAATTCCCCTTCCCGGACTCTTGCCAAGAGTGAGGAACCCTCAAATTGGGTTTCCCCCTTAGGTCTTGTATCCGGCAAGAAATGAATTTTCATGCTAGATTTCTTCCTTCGAACTCACTAGACGACTCGAGAAACCTTGCACCGAGTTCCCCCCTTCAAACTTTGGTTCCGGACATTGAGAATATTGTATTGTTTTCCCTCCTTTGAAATCAATTGAAAGATTTGAAGAATTTATTCGGAGTTAAGGATCCGTTATCCGTTTCACAGTCACAAAAAATGCAACGCTCATATCGGTCTTTCCTATTCATACCTCGGCGCTCCTCCTTACGTCGCAACACCGAGCTGGGGGGCTACTGTTATGGACCGGTATCACGGACAAATAATAACCGGTATCACGGACCAACAAGCATCAATTCGGCATACCGGCAATTTGGTATCAATAGTCAATCAATACGTAACTGACATAACGGTTCGTCATTATGCTGCTAATTATGGCATTCATGGAGCCGTTACAAACCGCCACCTTAATGACCCATCATGAGACATCATACCCTTCATCCTATAAATAGAGGTAATAGCCAAGGTATGAATGGACATTCTTAATTCTCTCATTTTACACGGCACACACACCACCCCAAAATATCCCGACTCGGTGACGGTGTTCTTTAACCGAGAATCCGTTATCATCGTCGTACATCAACAAACCGGTTTGCCGGTACATGTGGGATAACACCCCACAACACGAAGTAAGAAAAACACTATAAGAAGCAAGCCAAATATTCAAATACTATTCAAGTTATAATAAAATTGTAAGTTGATAATTATAAGAATTAAAAAAAAATAGGTTGTTCCTTCATGTTCCTCCAATATTGGGGAGGGGGAACAAAAAAATGGGGGTTTTGAGGCGGTGGGAAGGAGCTCATGGCAACTTATTTCATTCCACTCTATCTGAATTCAAACAATGGATTTTAGTTATGTTCCATACCACTTCATTTTCAAATTGGTAGTTTTATATTTTTGACATTAAGAAAAGGAATGAGTTAAACCAAAACCATCGTGCGTAAAATATTTGGAAGGAAGAACTTTGTCACTAATGGTTGTCTTACCCGATAAGATTATTTCATGCAAAAAATATTTATGACTAACAAAAATAAATTCAATTATGTGATTAAATAAAGTAATTAAAATTAAACAATTAGATTGCTATCAAAGCTGAACACAATTATTGGATAAGTTGATTCCTTAAGTATGGGTGTTCAATTCCTTTCAACTATCGTATACATAAACAATAATGGATTCCTTTTTTTCTTTTGTTATGTGCGATACAAACAAAACAGTCAAATATCACAATGTATAAGAAGCAAAATTTCCATGAAATAAGCCAGCAATAAAGAACCACAATTGGTTAGCAATTGTACATGCTTCAAGAGACCATCTTGATGGTTAGTTTCATGCTCAGGTAAATAATATACACATGCATTCCCCTCTTTAAGGGGTATGCTTGAGACAAGCGCACAATTGCGAGAAATCAACATCTTAATGTCACAGAAAATGCTAGAATAGTGGTGATAAGAACTAACTACCATCAACATTCATTGCAAAATAGTTGTGTTAAATATGAACTTGCAACTACAGAACCAAATGCATCGTTGATCATAATCGAAAGGTTATTCATGTTGGACATAGTAATAGAGATAGGCACTGCCTCATTGTCAAAAACTAGCATATATCCCTTGTTTTAGGAATCCACCACAAGGTAGCAAAGAAGATGGGAGAGTTTAAAGGAGTCCCAAGTTGTACCAAGCCCTCTCATCCATGGTGGTGTTGAAACCAACAAGCGGGCTTAGCAATTACTAGAGGGGGGTAGTAATCTGAATGCAACAGTGACTAATTTTTCGAATGCAATTGAATATAATTGATTTTGTGCAGATTTTCTGAAACAGAGCAAGAACACTCGAGTGTTTTTCAGACTACTCGAGTAAAATCACAAGAACACTCGAGTCTTCTGAAGAATACTCGAGTAAATCGTGCAGATAGCAGAAAACAGTTTCTGAATAAATTGCACTTTAATCAATACGAAATAAACCAGTCCAGAGCAGATTAATAAAAGAGTAGAAAGCAATTAAATAAAGCTATAACAACTTGAAAACAACCTAATTGCTGCGGAATTACTACTCTAATTAAAAAGCCCCTTTTGAGAAACTTAGGTTTGGTTTTTGCTTGAAATTAAAGAAAGCTATAAAAGAACAACACCACCAATTTTATACTGGTTCACTCTCTATTTAGAGAGCTAGTCCAGTCCCCCTAAGAACCTTAGGAGTGTCTACTAAAATCAAATTGTTAGAAATATTACAAAGGGTATTGAGATGTCTCACTCAACCTAACCCTTCCAAGAGTGTACCAAACTCTTGAATTTCTACCCCAATTTGAAGTTGGTGATGAAGACTCCTTCTTCTTCAAGCTCCTTGAAACCCTCAAGAGCTCCACCAAGCTAAGAACCTCTTAGACTTTGCTTGAGAACCTCTCAAGACTTGGATGAACCTAAGACCCACTTAGGTACACTTGGTTACCAACCAAGATTTTGGAACAAGAAGTGTATGTGTATGTGGAGAAATCCAACAAATGATTTCCACAACAATTAAGCACAATCTCTAACTCTTTGAACAAATGATAATGATGAATGACTAGATTGAGTTAGAGAATTTTCACTTGAGAGAGAGAATTAGCAAAATGAATATTTTTCCCAATAGACTTTAATGTTCTTGTTGGTTAGTTCATGGGCATTCAATTCTGATATATGGGAAATACAATGAGAGAGTGAAATCAACTCTTTCATTCCATTTTTGCCCTTTTCCAACGGTTAAAATTTTGCTGTCAGAACCAAAATACTCGAGTACTTTTGACACTACTCGAGTGTTTTGCCCATCTTTCAATAGAAATGCCCATGTATTGAACTAACGGTCAAATCTGTGAATTGAGGCTGAAATACTCGAGTCTTTTGGAAACTACTCGAGTCTTTTGATACTCGAGTAACTTTCAGATTACTCGAGTGATTTTTAGACTACTCGAGTCTTTTGCCCAGAGATGATAAAAATTAAGTTTTTCAAAGATTAATTTCAATTCTCTTCTCAAGGAATAATTTTATGTAACCCCAACCTTTTTCATGCATTAAAATTATTTATCCTAGGATGAGATTAATTCCTAAGCTACCCACTCTCAAATATAGAAATAAAATTACAATTAAAATACAATAGAGAATGACTAGCTAATGTGATGCACTTGATCTTCTTGACTTGGTGAGCTTGAATTCTTCCTTTAAATCCATGATCTAATTATATTGTCATCATCAAAATAAATCCACCTCATTGTAGACTTGATTCTACAATCTCCCCCTTTTTGATGATGACAAAATAATTATACCGTTCCATCACTTTTGAGAGCTCCCCCTCAATATAGGAACCTATAAACCTGTCAATCCAGAGAATTCCAAGCACAACATAATATCATAATAATCATAGTAAAGTGCATACTATATACTTGGTATCAGAGCAAGAGCATATATAATATCAGAGTAAAAAAAATTGCTTGCTCTTCTCATGCCTCTTTTCTCCCCCTTTTTGTCATAATCAAAAAGATATCTTTTGGAAACGGAGGAGACAAGAAGGATACCAATAGTGAAAACTCCCCCTAAAGATAAGCAATATACAAAATCATGACTATCGGAGAACATAAAGCATGTGTAAATCAAGAGAAATCAGAGCATAAAAGAGATCATAACATAAAATGGCATAAAAACGAAATCAGAGTCATGACAAGGTCAACATCATAAAAGCGAAGAAATACCCACGCAGGGGTTACCGAAATCAAACTATCTCCCAAGGAAAATGAAAACTAGAAATCCCGGAAATACATGACATAAAACAGAAAAGAACGAAAATAGTGAAAACAGAGTGCAATGTCCACAAAGCTAGAACATGTCCGGTGCAGGAGGGTCCTGCGGAGGAAAGAAGCGTCCGAAGGCAGTCATCATGTCGTCGAACCTAGCATTCATCTGAGCTGAATGCTGGTCCAACTGCGAGTAAAGCATAGCAGACTGAACTCCCATCTGTGACTCAAGGCGGCTAATGCTGTCCTGCTGCTCCGCCATCCGATGCTCAAAACTATCCATACGGCTGTCAAAGTGATCAAAGCGAGCATCGAAGTGAGTCTGATATGCCTGAAATGCAGGATTGCCGAAATCTATATGTTCAGTAGGATCATCCTCCTCAGCACCACCACCAGCAGCCTGGTCAAACCCAGCCTGCTCCTGAGCCAGCTGCTCAGCATCCACACCCTGCTGAGCTGCAGCACGCTCAGCGGCCTCCTGAGCCTCTAAGGCTGCCACCTCATCTAACCAGAGATACCTCCCCCCCATGCTTCCTCATCTTCATTTGCCGGAGTAGCCCATCATGGATCGCATGCAACTCCTCTGAAGGAGTAAAGGACTCCTCATCATCAGGAATAGGCACATTGAAGTGCAGGAGGAGTCTACAAACATGCATCGGGTAAGGCAAGTGTTGGGAGGCTTTGGAGCTCCCTGCCTTTACCATCCGTGACAAAACAATAGCAGCCCAATTCAGCAGGTTATCATTAAGAATAGCATCCATGATGCGAAGCTCTAATTGGATGGGTTTGGAGAAATTTTGAGAGGTTTGTGGCACAAGTTGGTGGGATACTATATGATGGAGGAGTCGGTTGGAGGTGGTCATATGAACAGCTTTCTTTTCGTGTCCGTCATAAACACGATCGGGGCGAAGCAAATTTCTATAAATATCATCAGTATTGGCAGTGAAGGTGTTCGTCCCCGTTCGAGTTATGCCGAAAACAACCTCTAAATCCCTAGGGCGAATAGCAAAATGGGTGCCCTCTACACTGGTTTCATACTTAGTGTCCTCTATCTGCTTAATGTTCGCATAAAATTGCCTAACTAGCCTAAGATAGATGGGACCATGAAATGAGATAAATTGCATAAGGTGCTGGTCTCTAAGTTTCTGAACAAAAGTAAAGCCATTACCCTCAAGAAACTCCTCTGTAGTCCAGCTTTGTACACCATAGCCATGAGTCACAAACAGAGCCTCCCTCCTAGCACATTCATTAGCAGAGAAGAAATCTTCTTCATCCTCGGAAGAAGATGAAGGAGGAGGAGTAGGCTCCCTCCTTTGCTTCCTTGGGCGCTTGGGACCACGAGAAGTAGACATATTGCACTAATTTAGAAGAAAATTTGAAGAATTTTGGAAAATTGGGAGTTAGGGTTTTGAAAGGGATTTTCGAATTTGAAGGTGAAATGTGGAGATTTGAAGTGAAATAAATGTAGAAACGTGATTGGAAGATGATTTGGAGTAGAAATATGTGAAAAATTTGAGTTGAAAATGAAGTTTTGATGAAGAGGGTTGAGAGAACTCGAGTGGGGAGGAAGAGGGTTCGTGAAAAATGAGTTTCAGGAACGCTACTGCTGCTATTAAACTGTTCGAATTACTCGAGTGTTTTTGAAAACTCTCGAGTGTTCTAAGGCCGATACTCGAGTCTTGGTGAAAATACTCGAGTAAAACGCCTAGCCTGACAGTTCCAAGCCTCAGGTCTGAGATTCACTCAAGTAAACTGTATTTTACTCGAGTGTTTTGGGGGTCCTGAAAGCATCAAGTTTGAGAAGGCCGAATCACTCGAGTGTGGTTTGAAGGACTCGAGTAAAATAGAGTTTTTACTCGAGTGAATTTTGAAATACTCGAGTGAAATCATCAGACATGCCCAAAAACTTTTTCTATTTTCAAATGATTTAATTTGGAATTAAAATACTCGAGTGAATTTATCAGACAGACAGATTTAACAGCATTTTGAACACATTTTCACAAATTCAGCATATTTAACATCAACACAAGTTTGGAATTCAAATCACTCACAATCAAAATCATATAATTCGCAATATCTCAAGGTTCAATTGATCATCAAGCAACAAAGCACATTTAATTAGACATATTTGGTGATTTCTCAATTAACGCACAAATCAATTAACTAATGCTTGACTCGTCTAAAATTCCAAGTTCTCTTCTTATATGATAGAAGGTATCTCTTGGCAATGGTTTTGTAAAAATGTCCGCTAATTGATTTGTGGTACTTACAAATTCAATTGTGAAATCACCCTTTTGAACATGATCCCTTAGGAAATGATGCCTAATTTCAATGTGTTTAGTCCTTGAGTGATACACCGGATTCTTAGTTAAGTTGATTGCACTCGTGTTATCGCATTTAATAGGAATATTTTCAAGTTTCAAACCAAAATCCACTAATTGTTGTTTCATCCATAATAGTTGAGCACAACAACTACCGGCGGCGATATATTCCGCTTCGGCGGTGGAAAGAGCAACACAAGCTTGCTTTTTAGAAAACCATGACACTAATGAACTTCCCAATAAATGGCAAGTACCACTAGTGCTTTTGCGATCAAGCTTGCATCCCGCAAAGTCGGAATCCGAATAACCAACTAAACTAAGACTAGTATCTCTAGGATACCATAATCCGGTGTCAATTGTTCCTTTAAGATATTTAAAAATATGTTTAACTGCGGATAGGTGTGATTCTTTAGGATTAGCTTGAAAACGGGCACACATGCATACACTAAACATAATATCCGGTCTAGATGCGGTAAGATATAGAAGACTACCTATCATGCCCCTATATTTACTAACATCAACCGGGTTACCTTGGTCATCCTTGTCTAGGTAGCATGATGTGCTCATGGGAGTATATGCTTCTTCGCATTTGTCCATTCCGAATTTTCCAAGGAGCTCCTTGCAATATTTCCCTTGATGTACAAAGATCCCCTCCTTGACTTGCTTGATTTGAAGTCCTAGGAAGAACTTGAGCTCCCCCATCATGGACATTTCAAATTCCCTTTTCATCAAATTTGAGAACTTTATACACAAGGACACGTTAGTAGCACCAAAGATAATATCATCTACATATATTTGCACTAACAAAATGTCCTCTTTGGTTTTATAGATGAATAGAGTATTATCAACCTTTCCTCTTTGAAAGTCATTTTCTAATAAGAAGGTACTTAACCGATCATACCAAGCTCTAGGAGCTTGTTTTAATCCATAAAGTGCCTTTTTCAATTTATAAACATGGTTTGGGAACTCATGACTTTCAAAACCGGGTGGTTGCTTAACATACACTTCTTCATTTATGAAACCATTCAAGAAAGCACTCTTGACATCCATTTGATAAAGAGTAAAATTCATAATTGATGCAAAAGCAAGCAAGATTCGGATTGCCTCAAGGCGTGCAACCGGAGCAAAGGTCTCATCATAATCAACACCTTCCTCTTGGTTGTACCCTTGGGCAACAAGTCTCGCCTTGTTTCTTATAATCAAACCGGATTCATCAAGTTTATTTCTATAAATCCATTTTAAACCAATTATGGTATGATCATCGGGTATAGGCACTAATTCCCAAACATCATTTCTTACAAATTGATTTAGTTCCTCTTGCATGGCCATAACCCAATGTTCATCCAAAATTGCTTCCTTAATAGAATTTGGTTCGATTTGAGAAACAAAGGAAACAAAATGACAAATATTTTGAATTGTCCTACGAGTTAATACTCCCTTTGAAAGGTCTCCTATGACATTGTCAATAGGGTGAGCTTTCACCGTTTTCCAAGCCGGATCAAGTTCATTTTTGACTTCTCCTTCATCCTTTAAAATCTCCTTCCCTTTTTCCTCTTTTGAAAACTCAAAACCTTCATCACAACCATCACTTAAAACACCATCTTCTTTCGAAGACTCATTAAAAACCACATGAATAGATTCTTCAATAGTCATAGTTCTTTTATTAAAAATTCTATATGCTTTACTATGTGAAGAATAACCCAAAAATATTCCCTCATCGGATTTGGAGTCAAATTTTCCAAGTTGATCTTTTCCATTGTTTAAAACATAAACTTTGCATCCAAAAACATGAAAATGGGATATATTTGGTTTTCTTCCTTTGTAAAGCTCATAGGGGGTTTTCTTGAGCATGGGCCTAATTAAGATTCTATTCATGACATAGCAAGCCGTATTAACGGCATCGGCCCAAAAATAATGAGGTACTTGTGAATCATTTAGCATGGTTCTAGCAAGTTCCTCTAGCACCCTATTTTTCCGCTCTACCACTCCATTTTGTTCCGGAGTTATTGGTGCGGAATATTGGTGCTCAATACCATGTTTATCAGAAAATCTATCAAATTTGTAGTTTTCAAATTCACCACCATGGTCGGTTCTAATAGTAATTACTTTTTGGTTTACTTGGTTTTGCACAAGTTTAACATGGCGTTTAAAAGATTTGTAGGTCTCACTCTTTGCACTTAAGAATAGAGTCCATGTAAATCCAGAAAAGTCATCAACAATCACCAAGCCGTAGTAGTTCCCACCAAAGCTTTTTACTTGAGAAGGTCCAAACAAGTCCATATGAAGCATTTCTAATGGTCTTGTTGTGGACACATCATTTTTAGAACCAAAATGATTTTTGGTGTGTTTGCACTTCTTACAAGGAGTGCAATCACCTTCAATTTTAAAATCTAGCTTTGGTAATCCAACTACTAAGTCTTTTGATTGTAGTTTCTTTAATTGATTTACATTAATGTGAGCGGTCCTACGGTGCCATAACCAAGTGTCACTCTCTTTGCTAACTAGACAAGTAGAAACCAAAGAGGTGATATTGTTCAATTCAACCAAGTAAGTATTATTAGACCTTTTTTCCAACAAATTTGATAGATTCATCTTTGTCACTTTTTATGAGACATTGGATAGAGGTAAATAATACATGGTTACCAATATCACATAGTTGACTAATTCTCAAAAGATTGTGTTCTAATCCTTGAATATAAAGTACATTATCAATAACCAAGTTGGAAGAATTACCGACTTTACCAATCCCAAGAATTTTGCCTTTGTTGTTGTCTCCATAAGTGACATATCCACCTTCTTGAGGAGTAAGCTCTATGAAATTCCGCTTATCTCCCGTCATGTGCCTTGAACATCCACTATCAAGATACCAATGTTTCTTTTCGGTTCTAAGGCACACCTAAAAAACAAAATCATTTGCTCATTTTGGGTACCCAAATTATGTTGGGTCCCTTTGGGTTAGCTTTTGATGTTGCTTCCTTCTCAATCCAAACATAAGTGCCCTTTTTAATTTCAAAGTTCTTTATAAGGCACCTATTGTTTGTATGTCCAAATTTTCCACAATAAAAGCATGTTGGTTTCTTTGTAAAATCAACTTTAGAAAATGAACCAACCACTTTATTGTTCCTTTTCTTATGGACATATCCTAAACCGGTTTTGTTTGAATTATGTCTTTGTGAACTAAGTAATCGATCTAGGTTCCTATCACTATTGGAGAGTGTGTTGAGTTTGTTCTTCAATTCCTTAACTTCATTTTCAAGTTCACCACACTTCTCACAATGAGTGATAGTTTCCTTAGGATTTGCACAATCACAAACATGACTAGAGTTAGCAAGTTCTAAGGATGCATTTTGGAGTTTCAAGTCATTCATATATTTTTCCAATTCATTTATTTCCTTTTGATACTCCAAAATTTTCTTTCCTTTTTCCTTGTTAACCTTAGCTAGTTTTTCAAATTGTGTTAACATTTCATTATACTCATTGAGCAAATCATCATAAGGAATAGAGGAAGAAGAAAAGCTAGAGCTTTGAGATGATACCTCATCCTCATTTTCAACATTGGCACTTGAGGCTTCATTGTTGCTTCTAGCCATGAGACAAAGATTTGCAACTTCCTCATCCGAGCTACTTGATGATGAGTTTGCATCCTTCTCCGGTGCATCCCACACAATGCAAGCTCTCTTGCCTTTGCCCTCTTGGGTCTTCTTTTCACTCTTTCTCAAGTATGTAGGACATTCCATCCTTATATGTCCAATGCCTCCACATTCATGACATTTTACTACATCACTTGAGGTCTTGTTCTTTGATTTGTACTCCTTGGGTCTCTTATCCCTTGATGATGAGCCACTCTTCTTACCCTTGAGGAATTTATTGAATCTTTTCGCAAATAATCCAATTTCCTCCTCATTGAGTGCATGATCGGTGTTCTCACTTGTAGAGTCATCTTCAACCTCTTTTAAAACTTTGGTTGAGGCCTTGAGAGAGATGTTCTTCTTCTTTTTATCCAACTCCTCATGTGAGCTAAGTCTTGATAGATCAATCTCATGTTCCTTGAGCTTCCCAAACAAGGTTGCCAAGTCCATAGTGTTCAAATCCTTGGACTCCTTGATGGCGGTGACCTTTGGTTGCCACTTTCTATCAAGACATCTCAAAATTTTGTGAGTAGTTTCACCATCACGAAATTGCTTTCCTAGAGAAATCAAATGACTAATGATATGTGAAAACCTCTTTTGTAAGTCATCAATAGATTCATTAGGGAACATGTGAAATAATTCATATTCATGTGTTAAAGAATTTAATCTAGCATTTCTTACTTCACTTGTTCCTTCATGTGTGACTTCCAAAGTTTCCCACATTTCCTTAGCCGATTTGCATTGAGAAACTCGATAAAATTCATCATGGGATAAAGCGGAGAAGATGATGTTTTTAGCTTTTAAATCAAAGGATACTTTCTTTTTATCATCATCACTCCAACTTTTCCTAGGAATTTCAACGACTTCCCCATTTATCATATGTCTAGGAATATATGGACCATCCTCTATTGCATCCCAAATATCGGTGTCTATTGCTTCAATAAAAACTCTCATCCGAACCTTCCAATAAGCATACCCTTCACCATTAAAGAATGGAGGGCGGTTTATTGAAGATGATCCTTCTTGATAATTGCTAGAGCCCATAGTTTCCAAAGGATCTTTTCGAAAAAGCTTTTACGCTCGATCTTTCGACCGAGCTCTGATACCACTTGTTGGAAACCAACAAGCGGGCTTAGCAATTACTAGAGGGGGGTGAATAGTAATCTGAATGCAACAGTGACTAATTTTTCGAATGCAATTGAATATAATTGATTTTGTGCAGATTTTCTGAAACAGAGCAAGAACACTCGAGTGTTTTTCAGACTACTCGAGTAAAATCACAAGAACACTCGAGTCTTCTGAAGAATACTCGAGTAAATCGTGCAGATAGCAGAAAACAGTTTCTGAATAAATTGCACTTTAATCAATACGAAATAAACCAGTCCAGAGCAGATTAATAAAAGAGTAGAAAGCAATTAAATAAAGCTATAACAACTTGAAAACAACCTAATTGCTGCGAAATTACTACTCTAATTAAAAAGCCCCTTTTGAGAAACTTAGGTTTGGTTTTTGCTTGAAATTAAAGAAAGCTATAAAAGAACAACACCACCAATTTTATACTGGTTCACTCTCTATTTAGAGAGCTAGTCCAGTCCCCCTAAGAACCTTAGGAGTGTCTACTAAAATCAAATTGTTAGAAATATTACAAAGGGTATTGAGATGCCTCACTCAACCTAACCCTTCCAAGAGTGTACCAAACTCTTGAATTTCTACCCCAATTTGAAGTTGGTGATGAAGACTCCTTCTTCTTCAAGCTCCTTGAAACCTTCAAGAGCTCCACCAAGCTAAGAACCTCTTAGACTTTGCTTGAGAACCTCTCAAGACTTGGATGAACCTAAGACCCACTTAGGTACACTTGGTTACCAACCAAGATTTTGGAACAAGAAGTGTATGTGTATGTGGAGAAATCCAACAAATGATTTCCACAACAATTAAGCACAATCTCTAACTCTTTGAACAAATGATAATGATGAATGACTAGATTGAGTTAGAGAATTTTCACTTGAGAGAGAGAATTAGCAAAATGAATATTTTTCCCAATAGACTTTAATGTTCTTGTTGGTTAGTTCATGGGCATTCAATTCTGATATATGGGAAATACAATGAGAGAGTGAAATCAACTCTTTCATTCCATTTTTGCCCTTTTCCAACGGTTAAAATTTTGCTGTCAGAACCAAAATACTCGAGTACTTTTGACACTACTCGAGTGTTTTGCCCATCTTTCAATAGAAATGCCCATGTATTGAACTAACGGTCAAATCTCTGAATTGAGGCTGAAATACTCGAGTCTTTTGGAAACTACTCGAGTCTTTTGATACTCGAGTAACTTTCAGATTACTCGAGTGTTTTTATACTCGAGTGATTTTTAGACTACTCGAGTCTTTTGCCCAGAGATGATAAAAATTAAGTTTTTCAAAGATTAATTTCAATTCTCTTCTCAAGGAATAATTTTATGTAACCCCAACCTTTTTCATGCATTAAAATTATTTATCCTAGGATGAGATTAATTCCTAAGCTACCCACTCTCAAATATAGAAATAAAATTACAATTAAAATACAATAGAGAATGACTAGCTAATGTGATGCACTTGATCTTCTTGACTTGGTGAGCTTGAATTCTTCCTTTAAATCCATGATCTAATTATATTGTCATCATCAAAATAAACCCACCTCATTGAAGACTTGATTCTACAGGTGGCACCAAAATCAGAAAAGTCATTTGATAGGCCCACAAACTTTCAAACCTTTGAAGCTTCTTGACATTCTCTAAGACAATGAAGAATTGTTTCCTTATTATCACTGTAGAGAACACATGCATCGCTAGTACTAAAACCTCTATGGTTTCTAGACACATTTGTAAGAACAAATGATCAATCAAATAAGATGCAGTTGTTCTATGGGATTTTAAATTTCCAAGTCTGATTCCAGCTACATAACAAATGATCGAGTCTACTATTCATAAGCCAACGATATTTTGAAAACATTGTATACTTAATAAAAAAAACATAAACTGAAGATAGAGAATTAATTATAAATTATTTCCAATAAAGGTTTAAGGTTGCAATACAAAGTAATACAATAATCCAAATCCGGGAATAACATTGATATGTAGTAAAAAAAACCATCACCATCTCCATCAGCGTCGCCACTATCATAACTGCTACCTAAAATGGCAATGGGAAAAAAAAAAGGACTTGTGAGATTCATTATCCCTTCAAGAGTTGGAGATTGAATTTTGAATTCCCTTCATTGTTTGAAATTCATTTTTCCTGTTATATTTAATTGGGATCGTTATAAAATAGGTAATTTTTATCTATTGTCTGGTTTTGGTTTTACACATTCGTCCATTTGATTTCTCCAAGATTATAATTGTTGCTCTTACAATGGTTGCCAAGATTAATGCTCTGAAAATGGCCATCCATCAAAAGGAAGCTTTAAGGATCAACGTTTGGATCATTCGTATGTGGAGAGTTCCCTAATTTCTTAATCCTGATCAACTTGGGTCATTGGAAATGGTTTAAGCTACTAAACTTGTAAGATTTGTTTTTCTTTTTAGTTTATCCTTTCATACAGTTGTTTGGATCATGTTTTATGATCCTGTATTCTTAATAATTCCAATGAACAAGTATAATGGTGAGCAACGAGTTACTTATACCAGTTTTCTAATGTACATGCAGGTTTTTGAAGTTGGCTATTGGGCATGAAACTACTAAGAATCAACACATTTATTGTAATCACCAGCTCGGATCCTTGCAACATCAAAAGTTGGAGAAATGAAGCTCTCCATCTTATTTTTAAAATTTAAAACGAAAAATATCAATTTCTATAATTTATTGATTGTCTTTACAAATATTAATATCAATAATTTTAGTTCATTAGCTACGAAAATATTATTGTTTTATTTCGTAAATGTATCAAAAACATTACCATTAATTAGGAAGGGAATTTTCAGTATTTGGCAGTATATTATCATAAGTTACACCTTTCGGTTGAGTAATTTTCTAAAGCAATGGACAAAATAAAAGGAAGTAACTTTCAGTCTAAAAAGGGAAATAATTTTCTTTAACATATTAAAATAACATTTTTTTTAGCCCTAAATGGAGTAATTTTCTTTAACAATATTAAAATTTTTTTACCCCAAATGGAGTTTTAAAAAATATTTTTTTGAATCTTTATTTTTCATGATATATATATATATATATATATATATATATATATATATATCTCAATGTGTTAAATAAATAAGTAATTTAAAAGTAAGTGAGATTTTAGGTTAAGAATTCACTTGGATAAATTACGAGTTTTAAAAATTTAAAACCGAAAATATCAAACAGCAAAACAAAAAAATTAAATGAAGATGAAAGGAGAATATTAAGTTTTGACAAGTGGCAACTTTTGATTATACTTTAAGTTGAGTTGATTTTTTTTGGTAAACAGGAAATTAAACAAAGCCAAAGAAGAACACCAAAGCTAAAGAAACTACAGACGCCTTAAAGTTCTTCCACTAGCATCCTCATTTAAAAGCTGCAAAATCCAATGAGGAGCCTCATCCAAGATCTGCATAGGTGTGGAAGTCAAACCACCTTCCTTAGCCAATGAATCAGCACAAAAGTTCCCCTCTCTCAAAACATGTCCTACCGTGGCAGTCCAGTCTCTAGCCAACATCTGTTTAATGTCCTGAATCACAACACCAAATGCATGGTACGGAGGAACAGTGGGCAAGTTAACTAATCTCACTGCCTCTGAAGAATCAGATTCGCAAAGCACAAGGTTGAAGCCCAAACTCCAAGCCAATTCAAGACCATGTTTAAGACCCAATAGCTCAGCCAACAAAATACTTGTAGAAGGAAAGGAACCCAAAAAGCCAACCACCCAAGCTCCATAAGAATCTCTAATGAGACCACCAAACCCCACAGAACTACTACCCTCCCTAAAGCTCCCATCCTCGTTGAGCTTCACCGCTGGAGCAGGAGGTCTAGACCAAGCAATCTCCCTCGGTTCACGTTGCAGGAAAGACTTCACACACCACTTCTTGAGCTCATCGACCATGATGTTGACGTTATAAGCAACCTTTTTAACATGCCAGTACTCCTGACTCAAAACCTCAAGGTTCCTCCAACGCCAGCTCCACCAAAGCACCGCAAGGAAAAGGTGAGAGTTATTAGTAGCTACAGCACTTCGAACCCACTCCCAAATAGGCATGTTATAGAAGTTGGAATCAGTAAAACCAAATTTAAGCCACAGCTCCTTACTTGTAATGCAGTCCCGCACACAGTGTACCGTTGTCTCCTCCTCATGACCGCATCTAGAGCAAAGTGGGGAAGAAGCCATATGCCTCCTATAACGGAAGTCATTGGTAGGAATGGCATTATGAAGAAGTAACCAAATTAGAAATTTGATCTTCTCATGGAAATTAAGTTTCCACACCCAAGACCAAGAAACCACCGTGGGAAGAGTACGAATTTGCTGAAGCCATTGATACCCACTAGATGCACTGTAAACACCATCCGTGCTATGGGACCAAGACCAAATATCCCTTTCCTGACCGAAACCCAGGACCCGAATACCATCAATCGCATTTCTAAGATCAGCTGGAACCATAGTATATAAAGAATTCCAATCCCAACGACCATCCCTCCAAACATCCTTAACTGCTTTGTCAGTGTCTGTAATGTGAACAAAGGGAACCTTCTCACAAAGGGGACCTTCTTTACACCACGTTCCGAACCAGAAAGAAGTATTGCCATCACCAAAACGGAACCCGAAACCATCAAGTAACCTGTTCTTAGCCTTAATAATGCTTTTCATGGTATAGGACATTTGCGGAGTGGTATCAGCCAGCAACACACACCTACCTCTTAAATACTTATGATCCATGACTTGCTTCCATAAACAATGTTGGTCTGAAGTTAGACGCCACACGAGCTTGCCCAGAAGGGAGACGTTAGCATCCCGTGTGTCTCTTACCCCTAAACCACCAAACTGCTTAGGAGTAGTTACAGTCCGCCAATTAACGAGATTAAGACTCCTAGTGGATCCTTCCCTTCCCCAGATGAAATTACGCGAGACTTTATCAACCTCATCACATATACTCTGCGGCACCCAAAGAGTCTGCATGGTATAGGTAGGAATTGAAGCAAGAACTGACTTGGCAAGACAAACCTTTCCCGCCTTATTCAACAAATTTCTTTTCCAGCTAGCTAGGCGAGTGTGGAGCTTGTCTAACAAAGGCAAGAAATGGCTTCTAGAAGCGCGCCCAGTAATCAACGGAAACCCCAAATAAATTCCGGGATCATGACAGAACCGAATTCCCGTGGCATTAGAAAAGTTATGAACAGTCCCTCTAGAAGCACAAGCCGAAGCAAATCCCTTGGATTTATCAAAATTAACCTTCATACCCGAGGCATCACAGAATTCATTGAGAACCTCCACAATCACCCGGTGTTGACTATTCTTAGCTTTATAAAATAAGAAAACATCATCAGCGAATAACAAATGCGAAATCAAAGGTCCCCCACGAGAAACACTAATAGGACGCCATCTCTTCTCATCCACCCGCAACTGGATAAGGGAGGACAATTTCTCCATACAAAACAGAAAGAGATACGGGGATAAAGGATCTCCCTGCCGTAAACCTCTAGAGGGACTGAAACTCTCCAGCCGCTCTCCATTCCACATGACTGAAAGGCGAGAAGAACGAACACAATGCATGATTAAAGATATGAAAATGGGAGGAAAACCAAAATCGTACAAAGTATTTTCCAGAAAATCCCAATTCACTCTATCATATGCTTTCTCCATATCAATCTTGAAGGCCACAGAACCCACAGCACTTCTAGATTTCTTCATATAATTAACAATTTCTTGAACCAGAATTGTGTTGTCCGCCGTCCCACGGCCCGGCACGAAGCTGCCTTGCAGGGGCCCAATGAGGTTATTCATGAAAGGTCTCAACCGGTTCACAATGACCTTTGTAACAATTTTAAACAAAATATTGCATAATCCAATTGGTCGAAAATTCTTGAACTCCGTAGGATGCTGAGTTTTGGGAATAAGGACCAACAGAGTTTGGCAAAGATGGTAGTCAATAGAACCCGAGGAGAAAGCCTGAGCCACAACTTTCCAAACATCCTTACCAACGAGGTCCCAATAATGTTTGAAGAAGAAAGGTTGGAAACCATCTGGGCCCGGAGCCTTATAAGACTTCATCCCCATAACAGCCAGACGCACCTCTTCCAAAGAAACCGGCGCCACGAGCTGGTCCTTCTCCACATCACTAAGCGTAGGAACAGCCACATATCTCAAAGCCCCCAGGGAAGCGTTGATTGGACTAGCAAAGAGATTGTGGTAGTATCTATTGGCTTCCTCCTTCAGTGTATGAACATCCGTGCACCAAGACCCATCATCAAGGAAAATACCATGAATTCTATTACGCTTCCGGCGAATGATAGTTTGGGTGTGGAAGAACTTGGTGTTGCGATCACCAAACTTCACCCAAGATTCCCTGTATTTCTGATACCACAACATCTCTTCCTGGGCCAGGATCTGATGATGTTCCTTAAGCAGTTCTTTCTCCATTAGAATAAGATCCTGAGTTCTCCTAACTTCCAGTTCACGTTGAATACCAGCGATACGAGCCTCCACCCTCCTCTTATTCTTAAAAATGTTTCCAAAGACCTCAGTATTAAAACGAATCGCATCCTCCCTAACCCTTTCCAACTTCGTGGAGATAGAACCAATACCCCCACTCCAAGCTCTACACATGACATTATGAAAATCATTATGAAAGGTCCAAGCCACTTGGAAGCGGAAAGGACGTCTCTCCCGAGGAGGAACCACCCCACTGCATCGAAGAAGGATAGGGGAATGGTCCGAAGCTAAACGGCAGATATTTTCAACATAAGCTTCGGGAAAGGAGTGGCGCCAATCGACATCAGCAATGGCTCTATCCAGCCTCTTCATAATGAGTCTGGAAATACCTTCTCTACGAACCCAAGTAAACTTAGACCCTAACGCTCCCAAATCAACCAGCCTACAAGCCTCCATCATAGAATGGAAATTATCAGCTCGGTTAACCAGAAAGTTCCCCCCACAGACTTCTGATGGAAGGAGAATTTCATTAAAATCTCCCAAGAGAAGCCAAGGAAGAATGATTGAAGCTCGGAGAGAGATAAGATGACTCCAGAGTAACTCTCTAGCAGAAGGGACCGGATTACCATAAATAGCACTAACAATCCAAGAGGCACCGTGCAGCGATACCTGCATAGTGATACACTGAGGAAAGATGTCAATGACATTGAGATTGAAGTCAGAGTTATCCCTACTCAACAACCAAATACCACCCGCATGGCCTTGAGATTCAACTATCGCACCAGCAGAATAGCCTAAAGACTTCCAGAACCTGCTAGCCTGGGCAAAACGAATATGACATTCCACCACGATAAAAATAGACGGCTGAAATTGTTGAACCAAATTCCTTGCCTGATGCCTACCCTTACTGTTAGCGGCGCCACGTATATTCCACGCAATGATTTTAAAGTCTTGGAACTCAATCATCATAACTAAACAAGAGAAAGTAACAAACAAACACCGTACTATTGACCAGAGTCTAGCACCATGTTAAACTGTGATGTGTCACCTTCCTCCAAGTTCATAGTTTCCCTCCCTTGACTCACCTGGCTCGTGAGAGCAATACTTTTCCCTTCCTTCATGTCGGGTGGTCGACCCTTAGTTCTGTTTCCCTTGTTACCTTGCAATCCAACACCATGCAGAAGGTTAGGGGATATCTTGATTTCAGTGCCAAGATCAAAGCCCTTCATGACATTCCCCTTAGCTTGCTCTGGTTCCTGTCCCGTGCCTTCTATATAAATTGGAGATTGGTCCAGACCTTCAACATTTTCAACCCGAGTTGACTCACTGAGTTGAACGTGCTGCTGTTCTAATGCATGCACGTTGACTTTGTCAACATTCCTCTCTCTCTCTCCTCATTCCCCTTTTTGGGAAAATCTCTGCGGGCCCTCTTCTTTTTATTATCTTGGCTTTTCCCACGTGGGTTATTATTGGCAAGGCTAGTTGTTGTTGGAGGGAAGAGCAATAAATCAGGACTTCCCAAACCCACCTTCTCTTTCATGAACGTACTGGAATGATTGGACTGTGTGACAGTACCCACACTAGCGCCGTTATTCTTGCCTTTTTCAAGATTACCGCCCACCTTTTTCCTCTCATTTCCACTTCTCTTTTTTCTCCTAACAATCAGCCACTCCCCATGTAACTGATCCTCCGAATCAACTTCTCCTTGATTGGCGGGACTGATAACACTCTCCTGATTTTTCTCCACCATCAAATCTCCTTTTTCCTTATTCGGAACCTCCGGCACTGTGACCTCCGTGTGTGAGCCACCGGCGTTTTAGGAATGCTGGTGCAGTTTCGGCCAATATGACCATAACAGCCACAAGAGGAGCAAATCAAGTGAAGTCCCTCGTATTCAACCTTATACCAATGGTCTCGGAACCAAACTTTACCCACCACCGGTATTGTCAAATCGATCTCAACACAAACACGTGCAAACTTCCCCCGATTCACATTCATCATTTGCATGTCAACTCTATTAGGTCTTCCCACGGCGGAAGCCAATCCCAGCAAAAAACTTTTATCATAGAACATCAAATTCAGCCCTGGGAAGCGGATCCACACCAATGCACGACTTATCTGCGTTGCCGGTGAAACGAAGTCTGGTTCCCAGCGTTGCACAGCTAAGCAATGATCAAAGATCATCCACGGACCTCCCACCATCACCTTCTCTCTGTCCGCCTCATTTTCAAACTTTACTACAAAGTAGCCATTACCCACATCCATGAGATCAAAACCACACGTGAGTTTCCACACACTTTTCAAACGATCACGCATGGTTAAGTATCCCAAGGTCTTCCCCAACAACTTCACTATCAACGCATCTCTCCATGGCAAGCACATTTTCTCAAACACCGAATCATCCAAATACACCTTCGGTTTTAATCTATTTCCCCCTTCCGGAACAATCTTCATAAGGTTAGCCTGAATGAGATCTATCTCTTCCATTCTTGATGGAGGAGACTTCCCGCCTAGCATCTTTTCCCTAAACGAGACCCCCTCCCGAACCACATAAGACGGAGAACCAGCAAACTCTCCTCCAACCTTATCCGGTGGATCACTCTTAGGTAGCTCTTCATGCGAAGCCCTAGCAGAGAACTCAAAATCCATTCGTTTTAAAATTTTTGATAATTAAACTTTTTGATAATTGATGGGTCTTAAGATGAGTTGATTTGAATTGGTTACTTTATTTTTTAAAGTTAATAATTTATCACTTAATTAACTTTTAGGTGTTTTGTGTTTTGCTTTTGGTAAAAGGACAAAGTTGGAATAAAATTCTATCCAACGCCTCTTATTATATCTTGTTGTTTTTCAATGTATCCTTTCTTGTGAATGAGAAGTTCATTTTCCAACAAATTTTGCTGCTTCCTTTTGTAATTGTTGGTTCTAAGCTATGCTATTTGTGTTGTTTTTTAAGCGGTGAATGCCTCAATTGAACCATTTTGGATTAATTTTCCAATAGAAGTAGTGCTCGGTTCCCTAATTTCTTCGTCCCATAGAAATTCTGTTATTTTCTTAGCATGCTTCTTGATCACTTCTTAATTTCTCCATTTTTAATACGATTAGAGGCATGGTTGATCAATTATGATCTTCAACTTCAAATTGTGAGATTGAGGGAAAAAGGTGAGGGTTTTCTAGCCCGTTAACGAGAAAGAAGGCAACGGACTATTGTGGCGAATCTAAATAGAGACAAGTGGCAAGATTAGGTCCTAAGAGAGGGTAAGATCAAAGGAGATGGAGATTTGGTACAAGGTCGAAGGAAACTAGGTTATGGTGGTACGAGAGCCAAGAGGAGATAGCGAAATGGAGATTGGGGGTTATACCATATCGTGATTTTAATGGCGACATATAAGTGGTGGCTCATCTGCTGTTATAAGACAAGACGAGGAGAGTGGTTGATCGGTGGTGAAGGTCGTGTGCGTCTGTTGCGTAGGTAAGTGGACGATTGTCGTGTTTGTATGCTTCATGCAGGATTTCTTAATTCATATGATTTTCAGTCCAGTTTTGGTAGGTGTTATACGAGTTAATTGAATTCTATGAAGGGAATATTGTTTTTTTTGTAGAAGAAAAAATTCTATTACCACTTGAAAAATTTAACATAAACTAAAGGCCATTTAAGAGTACCTTGCCACCTTCTATGAAGGGTTCAAAGACTCAAAAGTGCCTGAGAACTAATTTAACTCAGCATTAATTCTACTTACAAGGACCTTATTATTCCAACTAAAAAAAGGAAGGATAACAAAAATTAATTCTCATAGCTACTTCATGTTTAATCTTGGCCACAAGCTGAGAGATAGAAATCGAATGGTCTGCAAAAATCCGTTGGTTTCTTTCAGACCACGCATGGTAGATAACAGAAGCAAACAGAGCAAGGATGCAACGCCTCCTTGTCTTCTCACGGAAAGCACGAAGGATCCATCGACTCTAGCTCTGAAAACGATAAGGCCATGAATCCAAGCAGAACCAGGTACAGAGCTCTTCAAGGACAGCACGAGACCAAACACAATCAAAGAAGAGATGCTTATGAGTTTCATCCTCCAGACCACAGAGCGAGCAAGTGAGCTGAGGTAAATGCAATCGATCCTTCGTTTTCAGTCTTCTATGCACTGATAACCACACTATAAAGCGATGTTTTTGAACTGATACTTGATTCCAAACAAATCGGTGCCAAGGAACAGAAGGAAGAGGACCCAGCAAGTAAAGATAAGCACTGTTGATCGAGTACTAACCAGATTGAGTTAATGACCAATTATTGTTAACAAATCCTGCCCTTATTTTGTCTCGAATTTTGATTACTCTCTTCCAATGCCAACTATCACTAGGTTTAGAGATATAGTTCCAAAAATCAGTCTCTTTCAGATAGATAGAGCTTATCCACTTAATCCATAAGCATTCTGCATTGCTGCCTAAGTGCCAAATTTTCTTGCCCACAACTGCCAAATTCCATAGAATAGTATTCTTAAAATTTAAGCCCCCTTTAGACTTAGGTCTACAAACTGTGTCCCAGGCTACAGAAGCTGTATAGTGACCATGTTGATTCATTCCCAAAAGAAATGCCCTGCATTTTTTTTCCACATCTTTAAGCACAACTTTAGGAATAATGAAAATGCTTGCCCAATACACATGCAATGTTAATAGCACAAAATTGATTAAACAACACCTGGCCTGATAAGATAAATTCCTCGAACTCCAGTAATGGATTTTGCAACTGCCCTTGTTAACCAGGACTTGGCAAGTATTCTTAGACCATTTCCTGATTGAAATTGGCATGCCTAGATAACGAAAAGGAAAGCACCCTTTAGAAAAACCAGTTAAGCCTAGTAACTCAGCTTGCTTAACATCATTCAACCCAGCCATGAATAATTGAGACTTCTCAAGATTAGCATAAAGACCCGAGCTATCTAAAAAAGCCTGAAAACCATCACAAATAATCTTCACACTAGCTGGATGCCCCTTACAAAATAGCATTAGATCATCAGCAAAGGCTAACCTAATGAGCTTACTATCTTTGCAAAGAGGATGATATCTGAAGTTCCTGTGCTGAGCTGCCTTTTGTAAGCCTCTAGTTAGGACTTCCATAGTGTAACATCCCTCTTTTTATTATATGAGTGTAACTTAATTTTAAAAATATAGAGAAGTAGAAAATCAAGTTAGGAATGGACGAGGTGCACGGGTGATTCGGTGTTAAAACAAAATAAATAGGCTAGGAAAATAAAATAAAAGATTTAGGACTCAAAACACAATTCCCACCGTTGGATATGAAGATATGATTTTTAGGAAGTTGCTCGCCAAATTTAAGCAAGATCCAACGGTGAACGAAGAAGTTATAGTCGTTTGAAGTTAGGAGAAAAATCATTAGAAAATAGAAAATTGAAACAGCAGTGTTTGGCTGTTTCGCTTAAGCGAAAATCGCTCGCTTAAGCGAAAATCGATTAATTCCCTACTGTGAGCAATTCGCTTAAGCGAAACGCTCTCGCTTGAGCGAAAATGATTCGAGCCAATCCTGTGAACGATTCGCTTAAGCGAATAAATTTCGCTTAAGCGAAAAATCTGTTTTCTGCAACACAATTTCGCGATGTTGAAGGGGCAAATTTGGGTTTTCACCACCCAAACTCAATACCAGCCATATAATTCGAACCAACACCACAAAATACCCATTCCATCATTCTCCTTCTTCTCTCCATACGAAAATACTCTCCTCCAAGCTTAGGGTTTTAGGTTCTTGATTTAATCCCTCCTCCATTGAAGCTCATCTTCAAGAATCATCACCAAGCATCATCACCTCACTTGTTTCCCTCTTCTTCTCCATGGATTGAGACTTTGACTCAAGCTCTTTCATCACTCAATCTCACTTCTTCTTGGCTCTAAGGGATTGAGTAAGTAATTAACTCACTCCTTTCCCTTCTCCTTCATTGGTTGTTGCTTTTGTGTTTCTTTTCTAAGTCATAGTTGTTCCTCTTGTGTTCCAATAAATAGGGCATGGATTCATCCATCACTTGAGGTTCTCCATTTCTATGAGCTAGGGGGAGCACTTTCATCACTACACTTTTGATTCTTGCCAACTATTTTTACTACTTCAAGGATTATTGTGGGCTTTGAGCTTGGGAAGCATTCTTGGTCTTGGGGTTCAAACCCTTTAAGGTTTTTCTCTCTTTTATTCAAACCCCAAGGTAAGGGGATGTGCCGCCGTATGGTGGATTGTATAGCTAGCGGTGTGTGAGTGTGTTGAGAATATTTGGTTTGTTAGAAAATTAGGATAGGGATAGAAAATAGAATAATTAGGAAGTTTAGAATTTTCCCTCATTAAATGCTTAAATGAATTAAGTGTTGTTTGATTATGTTTGTGGCAATTAACTATTAATGTATGCTAAATGCTTGTATGAGTTATGTATGTAATTAGGAAGCGGGCTTTTACAAAGTTAGGGGATAAATGACACTTCGGGTAATTAAATAGGCAATTAGAAATAGGTATTAAACACTAGGGAAATTTTAGTATAATAGAAAATAAATTAGACATTAAAAGTGGAAGAACGAATAAGAAAAGAAAAGTAATTAAGATTAAAGATTTCCTGGTGTGCGAATACTAGCCCTAGAAGACGTGAGGAGGGGTGCTATAAGTCGGGTGCGCAACACCTGCAGTAAGTCGCAGGCCTACCAAAGCGTCGGGGTTGTGTAAGTCGTACGGTCCTTAGGGATGCGTACGCATCGGTAAGTCGTATCCTCTGAAAGATTGGGGAACGCAGTGGAGGGATTCGCATAACCATTTCCCCGGGTTGTGAGTACTAACCCTAGAAGACGTGCGGAGGGGCGTTGTAAGTCGGGTGCGCAACACCTGCAGTAATTCGCAAGCCGACCAATCGCAGGGGTTGTGTAAGTCGTACGGTCTTTAGGGATGCGTACGCCTCGGTAAGTCGTATCCTCTGAAAGATTGGGGAATGCAGTGGAGTAGCTCACAAACGCCGAAACGAAAAGAAAAGAGAAGAAATGAAAAGAAAAGAAAATGAAAAGTTAATGAAGAGAATAAGAAAAAGGGTTAAGTAATTAAGGAAATAATTTAAATATAATAGAAACTAACAATAATAAGGAAGTGGACATAGGAACTTATCCGGTGGGTGGTTAGCATTTATGGAGATGCATGTGTTTGTAGCATAGAGTATGAATTGTGATTTTTATTCATGTCCATATATGCTAATTGTAATTATTTGTGTTTGACTTGGCATATCTTATGCATTGCTAGTTAGTGCGGTACTCACCCTTACAAACATTACAGGTACCGATTTTGAGCACACTGAGCTGGAGGCCGAGTAGGACCCCACTCCCACTGAGGGAGTGTGATAGTCTTTATTAGTTCTTATGACAGGATTTCCGGGCCATATTTTGAGTCTCTTGTATGATATGTTGTAGAGGCTTGTATATATTCTTTTGTTGTATATATGTGCTGGTGGGATGGCCCGGGATCCGTTTACCCTTGGGTTGGGTTTTATTACTTCTATTTTGTGTTGTTGCATACTTGGTGTTACTTTATGCTGGCGATACTCTGATCTTATGACTGGATTGATGATGTGGTGACGATGCTCTAAGTCCCACAATGGATGGCCCTATGAGGCTTATGATGTTTATTTATATTTTCTGGATTTACCTTAACTGGTTCTGACAGGTGACAGGGAAACTAAATTTTGGGAATATTCGAAAAACAAATAGGACTCTGTCCGTTTTTCAAGAAAATTTTAAGTAACATTTTAAGAATTAAAAAGAAATTTTTAAGTTGTAAATTTTGAAATAAGGTAATTAGCTTAGGGTGTTACATTTATGGTATCAGAGCGTTTTTGTCCTCGGCCTCGGAGTATGGATCACTCCCACGGTTAACTCACCAAGAGAGTAACCTAAGAAGTTAAAGTTAAATTAGTGTTAATTATAATAATAGACCTACTTATACCTACATAAATATGTTTAGTAATAGTCTTCATTATTTCTTCACTCCATGCCTATTAGTGCCTAACTTGTCTCCTCTTCAGGTTGGTAGTATGGCAGGGCGACGGGCTGATAATGACCATCTTATTCAAATTCTGGAGAATCTGGTTCAACAAAATCAGAACCAGGCAGAAGTGGTTGCAGCAGCTGCAGCTGCAGCGGCTGCCGCAGCTATTAATCAACACCATCCTCCAGTTCCTGCTGATATTGACTGGCTTTCGAGATTTCGAAAGAACGACCCGCCGCGATTTGAAGGGGGTTGTAACCCCGATGGGGCGCAGAGGTGGTTACAAGAGATTGAGAAAATTCTGCGTTCCTTGCAACCACCGGCGGATCACCGAGTTCGTTTAGCTGAGTTTATGTTATCTGGTGAGGCCGAGCACTGGTGGGAGCAACAAAGGAGAGACTATGATGTTGTTAATCAAGAAGTCACTTGGGATCTCTTCAAGATCCGCTTTCTTGGCAAATATTTCCCGGAGGATGTTAGGAGGGAGAAAGAGCTGGCTTTTCTGAGATTAGTGCAGAACAATATGAGCGTGGGAGAGTATGCAGCTCAGTTTGAGGACTTAATTCGATATTCAGGCAGCTATCGTGACGCCGATGAGCGCACGAAATGTATTAAATTTGAATCTGGTTTGCGCACTGAGATCAAGCTTTCATTTGAGTATCAGAATATTTCTAATCTCTCTCAACTGGTTAATATGACTAGTACTTATGAAAAAGGTCTTAAGCAGAAGGCAACTGAGGATCGTATCAGGTTGACTCAGAGGACTGGTGGCCCGATTCGTGGCAGGGCTCCTGCTCAGAGACAATGTCCTTATCCCACTACTCGTGCAGCACCTCCCCGAGCTACTGGGCCAGGCCCTAATCCTACTGGTCCTATTCCTACTTGTCCTACATGCGGGGGAACTCATCGTGGACCTTGCTGGTTTAAGGAGCGGGATCGTTTATTGAGGGAAGGCCTATGTTTCTCATGTGGACAGCCTGGGCATTTTGTTTCAAATTGCCCTAAGAACACCATCAAGAAGGAGGGTAATGGAACACAGGGACAGCGTTCTAGAGGAGGCCAGCCCGTTCAAAGGGGAAAGGTCTATACTATGGATGGAGAGGAGGTGGACTTACCTGACGATCTCATCAGAGGTACTTGTTATGTTAATGATAAATCTTGCGGTGTTCTATTTGACTGCGGTGCTTCTCATTCTTTTATTTCTCATGCTTGCATGAAGAAATTGGGATTGACCTCCGTACAAATGCCCTTTATGTTATCTGTTGCTACTCCTGCCAATTCTCCTGTTGTCACATCTCAGATATGCATGAATTGTCCTCTTCGAGTCCTAGGGCGAGATTTCACTGTCAATCTTATATGTCTTCCCTTGACTCATCTGGATATCATTCTAGGCATGGATTGGATGTCACACCATCATGTCTTGATTGATTGTAAGAATAAGTCCGTGATCTTTGTTTCCCCATCTCTTGCTGCTATGGAGGTTGATGAGGTCTTGAGTATTAGCAAGATCCCAGTGGTCAAAGAATTCTCAGAAGTTTTTCCTGAAGATATTCCTGGACTACCCCCTCATAGGGAGGTTGAGTTCAATATTGATCTAGTTCCCGGTACGGGACCAATTTCTATTCCTCCATATCGGATGGCTATTCCAGAACTTGCAGAGTTGAAGAAGCAACTGGAAGAACTCTTGGCCAAGAAATTCATTCGGCCCAGTGTATCTCCTTGGGGTGCTCCTATTTTATTTGTTAAAAAGAAAGATGGGAGTCTCCGGATGTGCACTGATTATAGGCGACTCAATGCCGTTACAGTGAAAAACAAGTATCCCCTTCCGCGGATTGATGATCTAATAGATCAATTACGAGGAGCTGCCACCTTCTCAAAAATTGATCTTCGTTCAGGATACCATCAGATTCGCATTAAAGAGGAGGATATACCAAAGACTGCTTTCCGGACTCGCTATGGGCATTTTGAGCATGTGGTAATGCCCTTTGGTTTGACAAATGCACCTGCAGTGTTCATGGACTATATGAACAGAATCTTCCGGCCTTATTTAGACTCTTTTGTGATAGTGTTCATTGATGATATCTTAATTTATTCAAAGAGTACAAACGAGCACGAGGAGCATTTGAGGATTGTGCTTCGGATTTTAAAAGAGAAACAACTCTATGCCAAATTTGAAAAGTGCAGTTTTTGGCTTGATGAGGTTCACTTTTTGGGCCATGTAATCTCCGAACATGGGGTTGCTGTTGATCCATCTAAGGTGGATGCCGTGTTAAAGTGGGAGAGGCCTAAAACAGTGACTGAAGTGAGGAGTTTTCTTGGTCTAGCAGGTTATTATCGGAGATTCATTGAAGGATTCTCCAAGATAGCTCTTCCCTTGACTACTCTCACTCGGAAGGATGTGTCCTATGAATGGTCCCCTCAATGTGAACAGAGTTTTCAGAAGTTGAAGGAGAAATTGACTAGCTCTCCGGTCTTAATTCTACCTGATCCGCTCCAGCCATTTCAGGTGTATTGCGATGCTTCCAAGCAAGGGCTGGGTTGTGTATTAATGCAGCAGGGTAAGGTTATTGCCTATGCATCTAGACAACTTAGACCACATGAACAGAACTACCCTACACATGACTTAGAGCTTGCAGCAGTGGTTTTTGCTCTAAAAATCTGGAGACACTATCTCTATGGTACCACATTTGAGGTCTTTAGCGATCACAAGAGTCTCAAATATCTCTTTGATCAAAAGGAACTCAATATGCGGCAGAGACGGTGGATGGAATTTCTGAAAAACTATGATCTCCAACTTCAATATCATCCAGGCAAGGCGAATGTTGTGGCGGATGCTCTAAGTAGAAAGACCTTGCATGTCAGCAGCTTAATGGTGAAAGAGATGCAGCTGATGCAGGAATTCAGTAATCTCAATCTTGGAGTAAAAAGGAAGGAGAATAGTATTGTTCTTGAAATGCTACAGGTTACCAATGAGTCTCTTGAGTTAATTAGAGAAAGACAGGCGGATGATGGGGAACTCCAGCAACATTTGTTGAGGGTGGCTAATGATGCAAACCCTGACTTCATCAAAGGTTCAGATGGAATTATCAGATTCAGAAAAAGGATCTGTGTTCCTCTGGATTTTGAAGTTAGGAGGAATATTCTGGAAGAGGCACATAAAACTAAACTGAGTCTTCATCCGGGTACTACAAAAATGTATCAGGACTTGAAGAAGCTATTCTGGTGGCCGAAGTTGAAAATTGATGTGGCCGATTATGTTTCTCATTGCTTAGTGTGTCAGAAAGCAAAAATTGAACATCAGAAACCCGGTGGCCCCTTGCGATCTCTTGACATTCCCGAATGGAAGTGGGACAGTATTGCTATGGACTTTGTGTCCGGATTACCAAGGACTAGATCTGGTTGTGATGCCATTTGGGTCGTTGTTGACCGGTTGACGAAGTGTTCTCATTTCATCCCGATGAACATGAAGTACAAAATGGAGAAGTTGACAGAGTTGTACATTCGGGATATAGTGAGACTACATGGTATTCCAGCAAGCATAGTGTCAGATCGTGATCCCAGGTTTCTATCTGAATTCTGGCAGGGTCTTCAGAAGTCCCTAGGTACTAAATTGAGCTTTAGCACAACATACCATCCTCAGACCGATGGGCAGTCTGAACGCACTATTCAATCCTTGGAAGATTTGTTGAGGACTTGTGTGTTAGAGCAATCTGGCAGCTGGGAGCAACTTTTGCCATTGGTTGAATTCACTTATAATAACAGCTTTCATTCCAGCATCGGTATGGCACCGTTTGAGGCACTTTATGGCAGGAAGTGTCGGACCCCTTTATGCTGGTTTCAGATTGGTGAGAATCTGTTGACTGGTCCTGAGATTGTGCAGGAAACTACTGAGAAGATTACCCTGATCAGAAACAAAATGAAAGCTTCCCAGGATCGTCAGAAAAGTTATGCAGATCGACGAAGGAGGCCTCTAGAATTTAACGCAGGAGATCATGTTTTTCTAAGAGTGTCTCCTACAAAGGGGATTGGTAGAGCATTGAAACAAAAGAAGTTGTCACCGAGGTTCATTGGACCCTATCAGATTCTTGAGAGGATCGAAACCGTGGCATACAGGATTGCTCTACCTCCACATCTATCTAGATTACACAATGTTTTCCATGTCTCCCAACTCCGGAAATATGTGTATGATCCTTCTCATGTGATAGCTCCAGATGAGTTACCTTTGAAGGATAATCTCACTTTTGAAATTCAGCCTATCCGCATCGATGACCAACAGACCAAGAGGCTCAGAGGCAAGGAGATTTCTCTAGTCAAAGTTATATGGCATCGGGACAATGTGGAAGAGGCAACTTGGGAGATGGAAGATAAAATGAGAGAGTTACATCCACAATTGTTCTCTTCCGATGAATTTCGCGGACGAAATTCAGGTAAGTGGGAGAGAAATGTAACATCCCTCTTTTTATTATATGAGTGTAACTTAATTTTAAAAATATAGAGAAGTAGAAAATCAAGTTAGGAATGGACGAGGTGCACGGGTGATTCGGTGTTAAAACAAAATAAATAGGCTAGGAAAATAAAATAAAAGATTTAGGACTCAAAACACAATTCCCACCATTGGATATGAAGATATGATTTTTAGGAAGTTGCTCGCCAAATTTGAGCAAGATCCAACGGTGAACGAAGAAGTTATAGTCGTTTGAAGTTAGGAGAAAAATCATTAGAAAATAGAAAACTGAAACAGCAGTGTTTGGCTGTTTCGCTTAAGCGAAAATCGCTCGCTTAAGCGAAAATCGATTAATTCCCTACTGTGAGCGATTCGCTTAAGCGAAACGCTCTCGCTTGAGCGAAAATGATTCGAGCCAATCCTGTGAACGATTCGCTTAAGCGAATAAATTTCGCTTAAGCGAAAAATCTGTTTTCTGCAACACGATTTCGTGATGTTGAAGGGGCAAATTTGGGTTTTCACCACCCAAACTCAATACCAGCCATATAATTCGAACCAACACCACAAAATACCCATTCCATCATTCTCCTTCTTCTCTCCATACGAAAATACTCTCCTCCAAGCTTAGGGTTTTAGGTTCTTGATTTAATCCCTCCTCCATTGAAGCTCATCTTCAAGAATCATCACCAAGCATCATCACCTCACTTGTTTCCCTCTTCTTCTCCATGGATTGAGACTTTGACTCAAGCTCTTTCATCACTCAATCTCACTTCTTCTTGGCTCTAAGGGATTGAGTAAGTAATTAACGCACTCCTTTCCCTTCTCCTTCATTGGTTGTTGCTTTTGTGTTTCTTTTCTAAGTCATAGTTGTTCCTCTTGTGTTCCAATAAATAGGGCATGGATTCATCCATCACTTGAGGTTCTCCATTTCTATGAGCTAGGGGGAGCACTTTCATCACTACACTTTTGATTCTTGCCAACTATTTTTACTACTTCAAGGATTATTGTGGGCTTTGAGCTTGGGAAGCATTCTTGGTCTTGGGGTTCAAACCCTTTAAGGTTTTTCTCTCTTTTATTCAAACCCCAAGGTAAGGGGATGTGCCACCGTACGGTGGATTGTATAGCTAGCGGTGTGTGAGTGTGTTGAGAATATTTGGTTTGTTAGAAAATTAGGATAGGGATAGAAAATAGAATAATTAGGAAGTTTAGAATTTTCCCTCATTAAATGCTTAAATGAATTAAGTGTTGCTTGATTATGTTTGTGGCAATTAACTATTAATGTATGCTAAATGCTTGTATGAGTTATGTATGTAATTAGGAAGTGGGCTTTTACAAAGTTAGGGGATAAATGACACTTCGGGTAATTAAATAGGCAATTAGAAATAGGTATTAAACACTAGGGAAATTTTAGTATAATAGAAAATAAATTAGACATTAAAAGTGGAAGAACGAATAAGAAAAGAAAAGTAATTAAGATTAAAGATTTCCTGGTGTGCGAATACTAGCCCTAGAAGACGTGAGGAGGGGTGCTATAAGTCGGGTGCGCAACACCTGCAGTAAGTCGCAGGCCTACCAAAGCGCCGGGGTTGTGTAAGTCGTACGGTCCTTAGGGATGCGTACGCATCGGTAAGTCGTATCCTCTGAAAGATTGGGGAACGCAGTGGAGGGATTCGCATAACCATTTCCCCGGGTTGTGAGTACTAACCCTAGAAGACGTGCGGAGGGGCGTTGTAAGTCGGGTGCGCAACACCTGCAGTAATTCGCAAGCCGACCAATCGCAGGGGTTGTGTAAGTCGTACAGTCTTTAGGGATGCGTACGCCTCGGTAAGTCGTATCCTCTGAAAGATTGGGGAACGCAGTGGAGTAGCTCACAAACGCCGAAACGAAAAGAAAAGAGAAGAAATGAAAAGAAAAGAAAATGAAAAGTTAATGAAGAGAATAAGAAAAAGGGTTAAGTAATTAAGGAAATAATTTAAATATAATAGAAACTAACAATAATAAGGAAGTGGACATAGGAACTTATCCGGTGGGTGGTTAGCATTTATGGAGATGCATGTGTTTGTAGCATAGAGTATGAATTGTGATTTTTATTCATGTCCATATATGCTAATTGTAATTATTTGTGTTTGACTTGGCATATCTTATGCATTGCTAGTTAGTGCGGTACTCACCCTTACAAACATTACAGGTACCGAGTTTGAGCACACTGAGCTGGAGGCCGAGCAGGACCCCACTCCCACTGAGGGAGTGTGATAGTCTTTATTAGTTCTTATGACAGGATTTCCGGGCCATATTTTGAGTCTCTTGTATGATATGTTGTAGAGGCTTGTATATATTCTTTTGTTGTATATATGTGCTGGTGGGATGGCCCGGGATCCGTTTACCCTTGGGTTGGGTTTTATTACTTCTATTTTGTGTTGTTGCATACTTGGTGTTACTTTATGCTGACGATACTCTGATCTTATGACTGGATTGATGATGTGGTGACGATGCTCTAAGTCCCACAATGGATGGCCCTATGAGGCTTATGATGTTTATTTATATTTTCTGGATTTACCTTAACTGGTTCTGACAGGTGACAGGGAAACTAAATTTTGGGAATATTCGAAAAACAAATAGGACTCTGTCCGTTTTTCAAGAAAATTTTAAGTAACATTTTAAGAATTAAAAAGAAATTTTTAAGTAGTAAATTTTGAAATAAGGTAATTAGCTTAGGGTGTTACACATAGTCATTACAAAAATCAAAGGAGACACAAGATCTCCTTGTCTAATACCTCTAAAACCCTTAAATTGCCCAGAAGCTTGCCCATTGACACTAATATAAAAAGAAGCAGTAGAGATGCAGGTCATTATCCAGTTAGTGAACTTGTCAGGAAATCTAAAAGCCCTAAACATATCTTCAATAAACTTCCAGTCTAGAGTATCATAAGCCTTACGAATGTCAATCTTCATTGGGCACCTAGAAGAAACATGCCTACTGCCATAGAGCCTTAAAAGTTCCTGTGTGATTAATATATTATGCACAATGCTTCTATTTTGAACAAAAGCTGTCTGATTCTCTTGAATGATACTAGGTAAGATATCACTTAGCCTAGTACAAAGCAATTTTGAGATGCACTTATAAATCACATTACAGCAAGCAATAGGCCTATAATCTGTTACAACATTAGTACAGTCATTTTTAGGCACCAAGACCAAGTTAGTAGAGTTCACAACTTTCAGCATCGTCCCTGTGGCAAAAAAACTCCTTCACAGCCTGAATACGGTCAAAGCCCACAATTTCCCAAGCTGCCTTGAAAAAACCCAGCCCTATAGCCATCAGGACCAGGAGCACTGTCAATGTTGATTGAGAAAAAAACATTCCTGATGTCATCATCAGAGAAAGGCTTAATAACCTGCAGCTGCTGATCTGAATTCAGGCACATACCCTGCTCCACAATATCATCTTGCCACTGATATCTCAACTTTCTAGTGAAAAGTTTCTTGTAGTAGTCAACAAAGACTCCTGTAATCTCATTATGACCTATAAAAGTGCTACCATGCTCATCCTTTCTTCTTACTGTTAAGGTGTGTTATTGTTAGTGTTGGTGATGTCGGTGCATGGATTAATTTCTTTGAAGTTTTTGGTTATTATTGATTATTGGTTATTATTGATTATTGCTTATTAATTGATTGTTTAAATTGTTTATTTATAATTATGAATTTTGAATTTATTTTCAGGTTAAAGTAAAAGTATCACCTATGTACAAGGTAGAAAGAAAATTGGGAAAAGATGAATTTGGTCAGGTTTTTGTTGACTATCGCGAGCTGCAGACCCTAGAGCTGTGGAGGTAAGTTCATCTGATTGCTTCTTAGTTTTTGTGTGTGTTTAAGGAATTGGTGTAGTTTTGACTTCTAAGATTAATTTGGTTTGAGGTTGATTTCTACCTTGCATGTTTCAAGTGGCTCTTAAATTCAAACATAGAAACATTAAAGGATATAACTATGTTTCATCAATTTGCACTTTTTGCTATTAATAAGAATCACTTTTGATAATTGATACCTTTTTCATGAAAGGTCAAGAACAAAAGAAATAATTGTATATATTTCAATTTTTTTTTTGGATGAACTTTTTTAGAATTTATGATCTTCAATTTCAAAAGAAGACCTAAATAAGAATTACTCCCTCCGGTCCTTATTATAAGCCCCTTTTTGTGAGAGAGAAAGGGGGCTTATAACAAGGACCCGAGGAAGTATTATCTTTCTTGGACGCGAGATGTTATTTTTTTTTAATTTTTAACAGTAAACTCTTTTCTATTTTTTTATTGCAATTTCGAGGAATTAAAA
This sequence comes from Crotalaria pallida, assembly GCA_037953625.1. Lineage (NCBI taxonomy): Eukaryota > Viridiplantae > Streptophyta > Magnoliopsida > Fabales > Fabaceae > Crotalaria > Crotalaria pallida. The sequence goes on from CM075649.1 coordinate 87,625,832, forward strand.
AACAATATATATATATATATATATATATTTATTTGTGTTGTTATTGTTGAAGATTGTTATGATTTTTGTTTTAATTTTTTTTCTCTCATCTAAGATAGATATCAAATATTTTTTTTCTGTATTTATGTAACATTTTTGTTTTTTATTGGGTATTGCATTTTTTGTCCAGCTCTTTATCTTATGTAATCTATGAAAATAATATATAAATGAATAAATATTTTAATCTATCATTCATTATAAAAATTAAGATCCAAATAAGTGTAGTTACTGTTTTATAATTATTTAATAATATTAGTTTTTTGAAAATAAAAATCATAATAATATTAATTTTTCAACTAACAATCATATTGCAATATCAAAATTAAAAATACTATAAGATTTTTTCTAAAGATGAAAAAATATTAGTTTTTTAATTTTTGGATTTTATATTAATGCTTTTATATTTCTAAGCATTTTTAGATAGATTCCGTAATTGTGTTCATGTTGGGAATTAAAGATTAATTAAATAATTTACATGTTGTAGTTGTTTATATGGTTAAGTTCCAGAAAAATGGTATTCCTCATGCGCATATCTTTCTACTAGCTCTTACCCTGTGCAATGCACGGGTTGTTGATATTTTAGATTATTATTAAACAACAACCAAAATTAATTATATAAAAAAGTAGGAGTTCACGGAGCCCGCTTAACAGTTGTCGAAGGCTTCACTAAAATTATTGTGGAGGCGGACTCTCTTGTTGGAAACCAACAAGCGGCCTAACAATCTACTAGACTGGGGGTGAATAGTAGTTTGAAGCACTAGTACCGATTTTTCGGATTAATTGAAAGTTGTTAATTTATGCTTGCTGGTTTTATGAAAATTGCCGAGTTAATGCCGAGCAGATGCTGATAATCGATTGTCTAAGCCGACAATAGATTATCCGAGCTGCTACACACAGAAACCGGTTTTTGCAGCGTGAACTTAGCGAGCCCAAATCAACGAATAGAGGTTCGGTTTTGCCGACTAAAATGCTCGAAAATAATCAAACACAATAAAGAACAGATAATGCAGAAAGCTGTAAAGAAAGAGACACAGGAAATTTTATACTGGTTCACTCTCACCCACTTGAGAGCTACGTCCAGTCCCCCTTAAAACCTTTAAGGAGCTTTTACTCAAATCAATTTAAATGGTTACACAAGGATTTACAAGAGAATCTCTCTAAACCTATCCCTGTCACAGAGTGTACCAAACTCTTGACCACTACCCAATTAAATTGATGGCTGAAGAACCTCTTCAGCACTTTACACCACCGAAGTTTCTTGAAACCTTCAAGAACAACTTCGTTTCACCAGGTTACAAAGATGATAGAAAGAGGATGGCTCCAACTCGAAAACTCAAAAGAATATGATTTGAAAGTTTGTGTATCAGTTGAGTAATCGATTAAGAAAGGGATTTCACAAAGAAGATTGAACTTTGGATTCGAATGTGAAAGTTTTGTTTCTCTGTGTTCTATGAAAATTTTGGCGTTGTTGTTCTTATCTCTCTTGGTATGTCTATCTTGTTAAATTTCTGGAGTGCTTTTATACTGATCTCAGCACCCAACAAGAGGAAAGATATTTTGTGACACAACTGTCCTTGCAACGGATATTCCAAATATTATCCATTTTGCAATAACGTTCTTATCCACGAATGTCCTTTGCAAAGAATGATTCCAGAAGCTTCCAATTCTCAGCAACGTATAGTGACAGCTATTGTCCTTTCCAAATTTGATCCCTTTTTTTTTCAAATTTGAAATTCAGGTTTGGCGGCGCTGTGACAACTGAATGGTTGAAGACGAGGAACAGTTAACCGAGCTTGTCATTTGTTCGAGCTAGGGAACTTGATTTCTCATGCAGCAGAGAGCTAAGATAGAAGTGAGCTTGAACCGAGCTGAAGATCCGAGCTTCATGATGCTTGCACTGTTGTTGACCATGTGTGAACCGAGCTTGACCTTGACCTTTGACTTCCGAGCTGTGGCCGAGCTTTGCACTCTGACTTGAGTTTAATTCTGAACTTTGGCCGAGCATGTGCATTCTGGCTTGAGTGACCTTGAAGTCCGAGCTTTGGCCAAGCTTTTTATTGTATCTTGAGTTTGACTCTGAGCTGAGCTCTGGCCGTGCTTTACACACTAGCTGGAATACGAAGTTGAGATCCGAGCTCTAGCCGAGATTTATACTTGATCTTGAGTTGACCCTTGAAATTCGAGGTTTGGCCGAGCAATGCAAACTAGCTTGAGTATGAGCTTTACATCCGAGTAAAGGCTGAGCTGAACTGATGTGATGCCGAGCTTGAGTTGTGATATGATATGATGCCGAGCTTGACAACTTCACCGAGCTTGGAGACTTGAGAGATTAAACTTCTTGATGAACAATGTTGCCAAGCTTGACATAAGTTCGAGCTTTGACAATGTCACCGAGCTTCGGGACTTGAGTGAGTAATCTTCTTGATGAGAACTGTTGCCGAGCTTGATGACTTTGCACTTGACATCTGTTCTTGGCATCTGTTCGAGCTTTAAGCCGAGCTAGATGATTGTTTGCATTTTGCATCCTTGAGCCGAGCTTGACGAAAGTCCGAGCTTCTTCTCGGTTGACTGAGTCAACTACATTGGCTGAGCATCTTCGAGCTTCTGACTTGCTGCTGATTCAACTACATTTCTTCAAAGCAACTGCTGAGCATCTTCCAAACTGAGCTTTTGTTTGACCTTGATATCTTGGCTTGTGCTACATGATTAACTGAGCAAATTCAGAACGTCTTCCGAACTTGCACCTGAGCAACTGCCGAGCTTGAACTCGATACTTATGTCCGAGCATATTCCGAGCTTGAACCTGAACTGCTGACTTGCTACAGGTAGCCGAGCTGATCATCAAAGACCGAAACCCGATATTCTTCATATCATACGCTGAGTCATTTGACTTCATCAAAGCCTTGGCCGAGAACCGAGCTCTTTGACTTCATCAAAATCTCTTTGATTCAACATCTCTTAGTGCTATTCACTTTCTTCAAAATAGAATTCCTAAAAACCATCCACGTGCAGTGCTCGTGGAAGCATTTCGTACATGCTTGGGCAATTGCCAAGCTGTATTCTCTGATGCGTATCGCAAAGCTAATAGTGTGGTGGATACCCTTGCAAAGCATGATCATATTTTGAATGGAGGCATGAAGATTTATGAGTCTATTCCTGATTTTCTTTCTATTCATCTATTGGCAGATATGTCTACTACTAATTTCATAAGAGGATTGTAGTTTTGTTTGTGTTTTGGGTGTTTTTAGCCCCTCGTTTCATTTAAAAAAAAAATCAAATGCTACACTAAAAAAAATTAATCTAAATGATTTTGTTGATAAATTTTGTACCTCCTCATATGAATTAAATATGTAACACTTCTTATTTGAGATATTTCTTATTTATTTTATGGATAAATTGACATTTTTATATATGATTATCAACTTTATCATGATAAATCAAAATTAAATCAGAATTAAACATCTTGATCTTTTTTATTTGATGATTTTATGAGATATTTATTATATTTATGTGATGAATGAAGTAGTTTTTTTTGTGCAATTAATATTTTTAAATATGATCATAATTAAATATTTTTATCTTTTTCATCAATTATCTTTTCTCAAGTTAACAATAAAATTGAATCATAAAATTTTTTATCCTTATTGTTTTAATCACTTTGATTTCAATTTTTTTTTTTTTTTGCAAAGATGATGTTATCTATTAGTTAGCAATTTGATACTTGTTATTGGGGCTTAGAAATAGAAGGATATGCGCATGAGGAAGACCCTTTTTCCGTAACTCAACAATATAAACAACTGCACCATGAAAATTATTTAATTAACTTTTAATTCCAAACATAAACATTATTAAAGAATTCATCTGAAAATGCTTATAAATATAAAAACATTAATATAATATCCAATAATTAAAAAACTTTGTTTCCTCTTTAAAAAATCTTAAAATACTTTTAATTTCGATATGGCAATATGATTGTTAATTGGAAATTAATATTATTATGATTTTTATTTTTTAAAAAATAATATTATTAAATAATTATAAAACAGTAAGTTGATCTATTTGGATCTTAATCTTTATAATGAATCATAGATAAATTTTTTTATTCATTTATATAGTATCTTTATAGATTACATAAGATAAAAAGCTGGACAGAAAATGCAATACTCAATAAAAAAATGTTACATAAATACACAAAAACAATAAATAAACAAATTTTATAATCTATCTCGGATGAGAGACTGTAACACCCCTAATTTCGTCTTCCGAATAATTATATTGTTGTAATTATTATAATTATTTATTAAATAAATAAAAAGTTCAATGTTTGATGATTGATGTCTATTATGTATTTACAATATGTGAAAAAAATAATTTTGGTGATATTTGTAACACCCCGGTTTTTAAATGAAAAGATAAACAATAATTACTTGAGAATAAAATAGGGAAATGAAAATTTTCTTTTATAACTCAAGTTTAAACAAAGTGTCGGGCCCACAATCACAATATAGTCAAAATAAAGTTTAGAGTTCCCTTCCTTCGACTTGTTCGCTGCGCACTCTGATCTTCAAACTTCTTGCACAAGCACCTAAAATGATAACCACTAAGGGTGAGACTTTTTCACAACACAGTGAATTACGAGATAGTAAAAAGCACATAATAGAAACTCAAGCATAATAATTAAAACAAGCCATGAACTGACAAAATGCTTCACATACTCATATTAACAGTTTTCAACACCTATCTATATTCATTTTCCTTTCATAACCCATAACACTGTATGTCACCTCACGGTCAGAGGCCAACATACCCATACCAACATCGTATGTCTCCTCACGGTCAGAGGACAACATACCAACCTCTTCATCTTTCATATCATTTCATCTTTTCTTTACCATTAGGAATTAGCGCACCTGTTAGGTCATTTCTCACCCATTAGGAACAATTTTCACCCAATCCAGGTCATTTCCACCTATTAGGCCACGGTTGACACCCGTTAGGACTAAAAACATAGTTTTAACTCTTTTACATTCCTTTAGTATTTGTGCAGCATGATTGATCCATTGGGTACACCCGCCTAACAGGTCATTTACGGGGCCTAATAGGTCATTTTCACATGGATGGGTCATTTGGACCTAATGGGTAACTTGTCACCTAACAGGGCACCTAATGGGTCGGTGTGTCCCAAGGATCAAACATAGCTGCAACTTAGTCACTTTTATAATTCAATTTAGTTATTCACAATCAAGAAGCAATTATCTACATTCAAGCACTTATACACTATTCAACATCATTTTTCAACTCCAACACTATTCGCCAATGTAAATCATAGACTTATATATATATATATTCCAACTAAGACTAAAACCCAACTTTAAGCATCCTAAATAAACATGTTCATCATTAAATAAACAATTAACATTTAAGCCATGAATTATTCTTCTTATCACTAATCCTCTGTACCATCTATTAGCTTGCATTACTTATTATCTCATATTTAATACTTAGTCATAAAATACTCATTTCACACACATAAGGAACATAGCCACTCACAAAAGACACAGATATCACAAATCAATCGACATACTCAGGTATGTCTCAGAGTGCTTTTAAAAATAAGTCAACTCCCTAGGGTTCTTCACTTCCTACATTTACAACATACATAAGGGATTTTTAGCAATTTTATGTCAATTAAAATAAATAATTAAATTAAATCAAAAATACATTCAATCTCCCTAAACCAACTCTAAACAGGTGCTATTTTGCTACCCACAACCCAGTTCAACCATTAAACCCAAATCCTATTATACACCCTAACTATCCCTAACTCAAAGTGCGGAAAAGAGACTCCCCTTACCTCGAAGAGAGAGGAAGCTTGATTGAAGCTCCAAGGACCTTAGATCTACCCCCGATCTACTTGGATTCCCACACTTTTGAGAGATCTCCACCTGGATCTTGAGATTGGAGGAGAAAGAGAAAAGCCCTAGAAGAGAGAGAGCTTCAAAGAGAGAGAGAGACACCAAAGGAAGGAGATGAAGGAAAATATATGAGGGAGAAGGTGGATCTCCATGGAAGGAAAGGAAGGAACTTGCTCAAAGCTTACCCAAATCTTGCTTGAAGTGAGGAGAGAGAAAAACTCCATGGATGATGACTTAGAGACAGAAAGCTTGAGTGTTAATGGTGTTTATGGGGGTAATGATGATGGAAATGGTGAGGAAAAGATTGGATGATGAACCAAGACCTTGGATCATGAGCTATGGAACTTGGGGTTTTGATTTGGGAGCTTGGGGTTTCTTTGGGGAAGAAGGAATGGAGCAAATGAAGCTCCATTTGTCCTTTTATTTTTTCTCAGACTACACGTACTACTCGAGTAGTTAGTGCACTACTCGAGTAGTCCCCCATTTTCTTGACTTGCTGTTGGCATGGACTACTCGATTAGTTCTTGCACTACTCGAGTAATCCAACGGACTTCCCATTTTCTTGACATTTCAAAGTGCCATAACTTCTTCGTTATCCGTCGGATCTTGCCCAAATTTTGAGGCAAGCTTCCTAAGCCCCTTATCTTCACATCCAATGGTGGGAATTGGGTTTAGAGCTATGGATCTTATACTCCTAACTTCCTTAAGTCCTATGCTCTAATTCTCTAATAACACTTCTAAATTCCTAATATTAACCTAGCATACCCATCCCTCTTCACTCTAAGCCTATTACCACACTAACTATGCTTGGGAATAAATTTAGGGATGTTACAATTCTCCCCCACTTATTGGAATTTCGTCCTCGAAATTTCGCTTCAAAATCCTTATCAGGAGAACCATCCCGGAAAAAGGGTTTTTAAGCTACACCACTTACTTCACTTGGTTCTACTCCCCCACTTGGAATTGGCATACCATTCAACATGAGTACGCCACTAGACTCTTGCACTCATTGAAGAGCACCGACTATGGTTTAATGGGGTTAGTTCTGATGCGAAGATTCTAACATGTTTTCTAAGGTTCAATCTTCATGCAGCTAACTTCTCAAGAGTCCCACTAGAAAAACTCTCAAGGGTCTTGGGTTCTTAAAAACTCAGGTTTAACTTCCCAAGGAAGTCGGAAATGGTCTCTAAGGTTAACTGGGTCCCCTTCGGAATTCTATAACAGAGGTTGGAAATGGTACTAATACGCTCTAAACACTAATACCCGCTTGGGTCGATTACAATCTAACTCCAAACCTACCACTTAAATCCTATACCTAGGCCCAAATCAACCACATTCACCAACCAAACAAACATAAATCATATAATTCTCATACAAGGTTCAAACATTCACAACAACAATCCGCGACATCACACACTTCACACATAACCATAACTCAACCCTACTTCATCCTAAGCAAGTCCTAGTCTATCCTGCCTAACTTAGGACTAAAACTTACTTCTACACACACATTCACAACAATCATCACACATTTGAAAATCGGTTCAAAAGGGGGTTCGGGGAAAAGGACTTATATGGTTTGCAACCGAAAATACATTTTCATCGATTCAATTCTCTAATGTTATGAAAATTTGAAAATAGTGTCCCTGTACATAAAAGAACATCATGGTAAATTTTCAAGTCAATCAGAGTTCATTAGGTCCATTTTTGACCCTACGACCACTTTGTCAAAAATTTGCAATGGTCGGGGGTGAACCTACGTCAATTTCACTTAAAAAAAAGTAGACACACTCCAATTGGCCTCAAAATTTAATGGGACGACACCTAAACTCAGCCCAAGGTTGTGTAAAATTGTCAAACCGATTAGAGCACGTTAAATTCATTTCAGTTAAAACACTAGTTTGCTCCAGTTGGTTTGAAATGTTACATGAAACAAAGATTCAACCTTAAGGTGCTTAGGTCAAATTTTCCACGTCAACCAAATATCCTAAACCCAAAACTTAGTTTTCCACTTTATATAAAAACCCTGATTTCCCCAACCGTCATCTAACCACAAACACATGCATTTTAAAATCTTTGGTTTGAATAATCACTAGGTACGGGAATTTAAAATTTAGGAAAAAGATCCCATACTGGTGAAACACTTAGAAAACAGAGATGCATTTATAAAAACAAATTCTTTGGAAATCATGTTCCTCTCTTGATGAGGAAACGATTGGTTTAGTTTGAAAATTCAATAAAAAATTTCAGCATGGGTCAAATCATCTGGTCTTGTGACCCTGCTGAAAATGTTCTGCATGTCTGTGTCTGAAGTGGATTTTGGGGGAAGTGGAGTGCAAAAGCTTTTCTTTGCAGATTTTCTGTTCTAGCACGTCCTAAAGGTAAGAGAGAAGCTATACTTTCACTAGAATAAGAATGATTTAAAGTATTTTGTGCAATGAGTCACCATGAGACTCAAGGGCTTAGTTTTGAAATAGGATTATGACTTAGAGGCCATTCTGAATTCCTAGCTCATTTTGAACAAGTTATAATTTGTGCACGTGAGGTGTTGGAACCCTGAATTGATGTTTTAAATGCATAGAAATGAGATTGATATGTTGAGTTGTTGAAATTGCATTTTTATGCATAATTGATGATTGAATTATGTTCTTTGTGGATTGAGCCAATTATAGTGTTTGAACATGTCCATTTTATGTCAACTAAGTTCTGCTGATCAATGGTTTTGTTTAAAATTGGTTGAAATTGAAAATGGTATGTTAAAACTCAAGTTTTAGTGTATCTGCTGTCAGGATAATCGATTACCACGATGTGATAATCGATTACCAACTTGTGTTTGATGCAGTATTGAAAAATACACGTGGTAATCGATTACCACACTTTGATAATCGACAACCAGATTGGAAAATTGAATAAAATTACCATTTTTAATTTTAATCATCTTGATTTATAATTTAAATAAATTTTGGACATGAGAGACACTGAAAATTAAGGCTTGGAATAATGAATATTATTCATTATGAGAACTTATGTAAATAATTTCTTTTATGATTGCGTTGGATATCATGAAATTAATTAAAGACTAATCAATTAAAGATGAATCTTGGTGCATTCGTACATGGTGTATGGTTGTTAGATTCGTTTTTCATGTTCGAGGAACATGAGGAGGGTATTCTGGGAATACCAAATGTGATATCCTGCTTGATGACACATTATGAGGGATAATGTGGCCAGTGTGTGTGAACTGGTTATATGGTTATTACGTCTTCGCGGCGTGACACAAGCTCTGGAAGTAGTGTTATGTACCATAAGTGATTATTACGTCTTCGCGGCGTGATGTTCATCGAGGGATGGCGTTATGTATCATTTCCAAGCATGGATTGTGTACTCTGGGAGTACTTTGGGTGATCATGGCTGGACGTCCAAAAGTGTGATAGTTGGAGAATCTCAGGAATTTGAGAGTTAGTAATCATGCCACTATAATTAAAGAAGTTAATTATAATTGAAAATGGCTTGATCACTATGTATATGCATGATACCTGATTATTCTTATTTGATTTTGTGGACTGTATTGCTTACCCTTATGCCCTTTTTAGGTGATGGCTCGCTATCTAGCTTGCATCGAGTTGCGCCCACTCCCTAGTGGAGTGTGGTACTACGAGGACCACAAAGCCATCTTCGAGGGGGAGGTAGAGTTGACACTTTATCACCCGAACCCTCTGGCTCGTGTCCGTCCTCGTAGGTTCCGCATTCTGGTCATCTATACCCTACATGTGCCCCCTTTTTACACATATCATGGACCACCCCCGGCTCGACCAGCTCGACGTTTTCATAGTTTTTGTTTTAGAGCTGCTACCCGATCACATCCATCTGCTTCCCGAGTCATCCGTGAGGAGACTCTTACACCTGGCCCGACGAGTCCATTTCGTGGGACTCCATCTGATGACCGCGTGCCCAGTGGTCGGGCACCGACTCAGTCGGACGAGGTCGAGAAGTATCCTAAAGAGGCAGGGAGCGAGGATGAGCCAGTCGAGCACTCCACTGGTAGTCAGTGGGGAGTTGGGGATCCACCGGGCGATGCATGATATGGGTGACTGGGGTGAGGGACGGTGGAGCAGTTGCTGGAGACCAGGAGGAGGATCATAGCTACTTGGAGGATCATTAGACCATCTCTGAGATTTCTATATTTTGAGTTGTATTTACTTTGTATATAGTTTTGAGAGATTTCATAGAGTGGTCTTACCTTATAGTTTATGGACTTGCTATGGGTTTTACACTTGGACTACGCTGGATCTGGTTGATGACTATGTACCTTGATCTACTTTTTATGTTTTCTTATATATATATATATGCAAATATCATGTTTTGATGTACATTTGATCAAGGGTACTATTCCAAATATTTTCAAGCTTACTATGATTTTCGTAAGACTTATCATTTTAAGAAAATCATATCTTATGAGTTCGAGATAACGAGGCAATAATTATAAAAACATGCTTTTGTAATCAACAACCTGTTATCTCGAAGTACGTTTCTTTTCGTCACAGGTTAAGTAACTTGAATATGAATTATTTAACCAATTCCATTTGTAAATTTCTTTGGAGAAAATTTTATGAACCTTACTTTGGAATACATTTCAAGTCCATATAACTTCTACGAAACAATTCTTTACTCAACTTATTATAAAGTAAATAAGAAAGCGTTACAGAGACAAAAACAATGAAAACAAAAATCATAACAATCTTACTTAAAAAAAATAAAAAATCATAATAATATTCAACAACAACAACAACACAAAAATATATTTTTTTTTTGGAATTCCTCGAAATTGCAATAAAAAAATAGAAAATAGTTCACAATTAAGAAAACAAAAAATAACATCTCTCATCCAATAAATATAATACTTTTTATTTAGGTCTTCATCAACATATTCAACATATATTAAAGAGTTAATAGTCACATAGGTCCCCAAAAGATACCTGTGGAATCAGTTAGGTCCTTGAAAGATTAGTGGAATCTCTTAAACCCCCCAAAGATCATTTTGGAATCAGTTAGGTCCCTGAAAGATTTGTGGAATCTCTTAAACCCCCCAAAGATCAATTTGGCATCACATTAGTCCCCCCATGAGGGACCTAACGGAATCCTATGTGACAGATTAAATGCTTTGTTGGCCCAAACGTGACACCTTCTTAACATTTCAACATCGCATTGGGGCCGACAAAACATTTAACGTGCCACATAGAATTACATCATGTCCATCCTGACGAAATTTAATGGGGGGGACTAATGTGACGCCAAAATGATCTTTGAGGGATTTAAGAGATTCCACAAATCTTTCAGGGACCTAACTGATTCCACAGGTATCTTTCGGGGACCTATGTGACTATTAACTCTATATTAAAATAGGAGAAGTATGAGGGCAAAAAAGATTTCTCTCCTGTGATGTTGCCTTTTCCCTCCTAATGATGGTTTTTCCGTCCTAAACATGTGATTAATGAAGAGTACCTTATTGTTAATCTCAGCCGTCCATGAGATGTTTTTAAAATTAAATCTCAACCGTCCATGGTATTCACAATTTTCATTCTCTTTTCTCAACGCCTCTTCCTCTCCCCATAACACTAAATCATGTTTCTCTCTTACCAAAAGCATGACACGATACTTCCTATCTCTGTTACTCTTATTCATTCCACTCATGTTAATCACTCCACCCAAGTTGTACTTTAGATCACTTCTTCAATTCAAAATCCACCGATCGTCATCATATCAACCCGCTTTGTCCTTTCCTCAAAGATACGATTTGGGTATTTTCTATTTTTTTTCATTCACATCATCAACTGTAACCTACTGCGATTTTTTTTAATATATAAATGGTCATTTTGTTCTTGATAAGCATGTTTTTTGGATTTTTCCTAATGGGTTTTGCTACTATTATACCATATTTTGGATATATCCTGCATAGAAATTTTCTTTGTAATAAGAGTTTCAATTGTATAGAAGGGATGAATTGTGAATTTATGGGTAGAGGTATAAAGGCATGGTTCTTTCTAAGCCGTTGTTAGAGTATTCTGACCCGTGGAGTATTTTTCGCTGTTACTGACTTGAAAAACTGGTAGATACTTTCACTTGATGACCTGTGGAAGAATAAGTTGGAACAATTTTTTTTGGGAAGTAGGAATCATTTATTGATCATTACCTATTTGCTTGGTTCCTAGTGCTCTTCTTTAAACTGATACTACAATCTGTTTTAGAGCGTATATTGTAACATCCCCAATTTCCGATGTCCGTTTAGAATAGTTATTAGAGGCAAGTTAGCATGTGTTCAGGTGTTGGAGGATAGTATTGAGCCAAGAGTAGAGTTGCATGAGGTATAACTAGTTTAAAATGGGTTTAAATAGTATAGGAATCAGGTTTTGAGTAGTAATCCAACCCTAGATGAGTATAGGAGCCTTAGGAAGTGAAATAGGGGTAGAAAGCCATCTAAATAGGATTTTGCCTCAAGTAATCGATTATTTTGATGGCTTTAATCGATTACTTGCTCTCAGGTGAAATCACACAAGTGGTTGCAGCAAAGTAATCGATTAATTGGGTGAGTTAATCGATTACCTTGTTGATTTCAGTGAAGTAATCGATTATTTGAAGGGTTTAATCGATTACTTGGCCTTAGGATTTTGTACTAGAATGTTGCATCAAAGAGGTAATCGATTACCTCTGGGAAGTAATCGATTACTTCCAGTCAGATCTGATTAAAAACACGTTTTCCTCTCATTCTTCTTCATTGTTTCTCTCTCTCCTCTCACGATCTCTTCTCCTTCTCTCTCTAACCTCCATGGTTTCTTCTTCCCTTTTCATGGTAAATCCACCATAAATCACCAAATCAAAGCCATAAAACATCTCCAAACCACTTCCTAATGATTTCCCCTCTCTCAAATCACATGATTTCTCCCTCTTTCTCATGAAACCCAAATCACCCAAAAAACCCTAAGTGAGAGATTCATCTCTTGAAGCCTTCCAACCATGCAAGGAGTGTTAGAAAGTGCATGAGGACAAGGAATAGGAGTCATAGGAGCATGGATTGGAGCTTGGCATGGAGCTTCATCAAAACCCCCAATTCCTCTTTCTCTCTCCTCAAGGTAAGGGGTGTACTTTGGTCTAGTGTTAGAGAAAGGGTTTATTTATAGTAATAGAGTTTTAAATAGGTATATTTAGTTGATTGGTTAGGTTGATAGGTAAGAGGGTAGAGTTAGCTAAAAACCCTAAGTTAAATGATATGAATTTATGTATGTTATATTAACTGATCCTGTGAGTTGTTAAAATAGGAAGTGAAGAACTCTAGGGAGGTGACTTAAATTACAGTCTCTGAGACATACCTGAGTATGTCGACTGATTGCCTGATTGATTTATGATTGTTGATTGGTATGGTTTGTATTATTATTATTAAAGTGTATATAAGCAAATTGTAAATGACATTCATATAGTTATGCATTAAATAGGGCCAAGTATTTCTCAATTGAGTTTAAACCAATTAAATGACATTTTTCCAAAGAACAAAGAGGGTCTTAAATTTAATTGAGAAACACTTGAGATATTGGATCATGCATGGTGAAAAGGTGGACGTTAGGAGTAGGGGAAAAACATACGTCGTTTTAACGATTGATGAGGACAAGAGTAAATGTTAGGAATTACTATGGAGGACTTTGATCTTCCAAAGGACGTGGGTTCGCAACCCGTGTCGGGGATTGGTTCTACGCAAACCATAGTAATTCTATTTACTTTGGCTCCTTGTGGCCAGTGACAGTGATTTCTGCTAGAGCCAATCTGGGCGAATCAATCCAGATTGTACGTTGAACACTACCCTTGAGGAGTGTGACGTACTGTGCAAGCGGGTGAGCGGCATTCCTAGAGGATGTGAAGCACCCAATCAGAGGTTGAGAAATGCTTCCTCCTGGTCGGTTTTTCCCCAGAGTGGAGGGTGTATGTGAGGATGTATATTGTTATCGGAAAAGGGAAAAGTGAATTGTTATAGTACATTGTTAGGAAATGTTATTGTTATTGTTATTGATCAAAGTTAAAGTGAATTGTTATAGTACATTGTTAGGATGAAAGTGAAAGGGAAAGTGTGAATGCATTGTTATAGATGCTTTAATTCATTGAATACGATCAAAGTGTTAAAGTTAATGGAATGAAAGGAAATGTTCAATATCGGATTCAAGAGTTAAACGATCTAAGTGCGACGATTGGCATAACATAATCATGTGATTGTGCATCATAGTACTATAGTAAAGTACTATACTATAAGTATATATATAACTTATAAATTGATTACTGTTGCAATGTATTATTATTAATTGAAGTGTGAATTGCCTAACTGCTATTGTTGGGGTGTGAATATATCTATTTATGATTTATTACTGTTTTTAAATGTTTTCTTTGATCTAGATTTCAAAGTACTCACCCTTACAGTGGACATATTAGGTACACCAAGGAGACAGACACACGGGATATCAAGGCCGAGAAAGTGATACTCTCGTCGGAGAGTATATTGTTAGGGTGACCTCACGGTCCCATTTGTAGGGCAACCATTTATAGATTCACATTGTAATAAATAGATTTTTTGTAAATATAATTGTAATTAATGATTTTTATTCTGTTTAAGCATTTTTGTGAAATTGTAGATTTATATGTATATCCTTTATTTCGTTAAGTTTTGAAGTATGACATAGTATTATTTATTTTGAACTGAAAGTTACATTTTACTGGATTGAAAACTGTTCTGGACTGACAGGTTTAATTCTATTAGGGGAAAGTCCATTTTATAAAGGAAATTCTGTCAAAATTTTTATAAACCCCGAATATTTTCTCTAATAAATGTTAATTAAAAGTATTTTCCTAAAGTATAAAAATGTAGGATGTTACATTATGGTATCAGAGCAATGGTTGCAATCCTCGGCCCGGAGTATGGATTTTCCTACTCCCAAAGAGTTACTTCACATGAGAGTAACCAATAGGTAGTTGATTAAGTAGTGCACATTAGTGTTCATGCATGCATTATTAGTGTTAATGGGTATAACTTAGTCGGGTGAGTCATAGTTTAGTAGTCACAGGAGTGTATCTTCAATTTAAAGTGGGCTAACTAAATTTTTCGAAGTATAACCTTGTTGCATTTAGAAATAGACAGAAAGAAGAGACTAAGGGAAAGGAAAACTCCCAACGGGACAGAGCATGAAATTGCTACCCCACCGGGAAGGACTAACTCTTAGTTTTGAATCAATCGTGTTTATTTCAAATATGACAAGGGATTGAGGTTTCGCTTTAACACAAAATTTCAAAGCCTTCTTTTGAATCGAAGATGAGTCATCTTTTATTTGATTGGAACTCAAGTAGTACGAGAACAATTTTATCTCCGATGCAATATAGAATCGAGAAGGATCCCTCGCATCTTGTATTCGTTGGCAGATGACATCGTTGAGTCCTTGGATCTAATCAAATAATTGTTGGAATTCTTTTCTAAGTCTAATAATAGGATTGGTGTTAGAGGTCATTTAGTTTATTCGCTTCGAGCATTCTCTATCAGAGTGCGCAGCAGAAGTGAGTAGGAATTAACCCAACGTAATTGCCTTTAACTGTGATTACTAAGTGTCGTCTTAGTAAAACCTAATGGCCTTCTACATTTCCACATCATATTTTGGTGATAAATATACTCTGATTTTTAAGGTATGAAAATGCTTTTGCAACAAAAATTTTCTGAGAATCTATTTTCAAAAAGTATTAATACTATATTTGAAACGAATGTCAAGTACAGTAATGTTTTCATATTTTTCAAAGTATGGAATTGATTCACACTCTGATAATTGATTGAATGTCGTAACACTAAATTTTAAGAAAATCTCATTCACAATGTGAATTCCTAACTAATTGAATGATAGTGTAATTTATTTTTAAGTTACACCAATTCTCAATTGATAGGAATTCAATGAAGGCGACATAAGTCAATTTGAAATTTCAAACTAAAATGAGAGGAAAGGCATTCACTAGAATTTAAAGAGAGTGAATGACATTGAAACTTTTTAACCATAAGTCCGTTCCTTTTGTTTGAGTTTGATGACTACAGAGGATTCTTATTTTCTTTGTCAAAGGAATCCTCAAGCTTCAGAATCAATTTCAAATGAATGTGAAATGATTTTGAAAACTCAAATGAATAATTTGAGCTTGTAAGTGCTTGACATGTCTTTTCCTAAACAATAATTTTGTTGAAGTTTTAAATGAACAGAATTTACAAAAGTATAAAGTGTTTTTCCTTATTCTAAAGAAAATGCGAATTCCTGAAAATTCTTTTATCACCAAGTACCAAACCCTTTTTCACAGAAGTGGGTACTTTATTGTTTCTACTTAAATGTGGAAGTGGAAAGTGCGAAGTGAAGGTAGTGAGGTGAGTTAAAGGTAATGCGGCTACCCAAGAATCAAAGTCTAGTTTAGAATCCAAACCAGGGTAATGGATGTTATCCTTTATTCCTTCCAGTTCATATAGAACTCCAAGGAATTTGTTGTACTTATTGAACAAACTGTATTCAAAAAGTGCAAACTATTTTCAAACCGTCATTAACTCTTCCATGGAATGTAGTTTGTGAACGTCCAAGTTCTAGTCTCAACATCCATTATAAAAGTCGTAGCACCAAAGTCTAGATTGTAATAGGGAAGTCTCAACTAGGATTCTATGGCAAGTCGTAGTTGTGTGACCTTTAAGCCTAAGGAACCAATTAGGAACCCTTAAACCTTAGGAAGAATAGTGAGTGTAGTGCTAGTAAAGTCTTGCATAGGGGAGAATTTCTGTTGGATCGAGTGTAGAAACCCCATAGTTTTTCATTCATAGACCGAGCGGTAGAAGCTAGGTTCGATTCGTCGAGTCCTAGAGTTTAAGCATAGGTGTGTAGGCATATAGATTTGCATATAGGAAGCGGGTTTTAAAATGTTTTCGAACGTTGGACTTTTATATATGTGTATTTACGATTTTTAAACCTATTAGGACTATATGTTAAGTCCAAATGTTTTCCTGAACCTTTTCTTATGATTTTGGGGTAATCCCCAAATTTCAAATTCTTTCAAATACTATATACGTGCTATTTTAAAACGATTTTCAACTAAGATTTTTTACCTTCTATTGAGAGTGACTTTTAAAAGAGTCCTATATTAGTTTCTATTAACTAATAATCAAATCAAACTTTTCAAAATTAATTGCCCTGTGTTTCCTCACATGGTAATTTTGAATTTCCATTTTCCCTAGTGTAATTATATTTTTCAAAGTAACATTTCTATGGAAAACCTTACAAGTGATAAACTTGTAATGGCAATGACAATTTATTTTATACACATACGATTGAAGTGTATATAGTTATACAATATCTTTAATTTATTTTGTCAATCTCCATTAAATAAATTTTCAAAGAATAATCCCTGTGTTTATTTTTCCTAGTAACCCTTATGTTCCAATCCTATTTGTATTTAATGTACTTCTCAATTATAACCTTAGTAAAGTGTCCCTTGATCTATACTTGACACTCGGAATGTTTGGACATTCAAATTTCTTTCTTTTATATATATATATGAACTACTCCCTACGAAAATTTAAATGTGTTTCTATCGCATGCCTTAAATATATTTCCGATATTCTATGGATACATATATATATATAGTATTCAATCACTTAAGTTTATCTATGAATACTTACATTTGTTTTGGAAACCGATGCATTTAACTATTTCCTTCCAAAACCTTATTTTCATATGTACACCAATCATAATCACTTGTGATCCTAAGGGAGTCTTGCCAATTGCAACTTTTCCAAACCCTTTTCTTCTCTTCAATGCAAAGCTCCCTCTGATGTGTATGGATTGTTTTACTTCTTTGTGTTGAGTCGATATTCTGCTTTTCTTTTAAGGAATGCACTCTCTAATAAAATTTAAATGATCTCCTTTTACTTAAATTGTATTTGATTTTGATTTTTAAAATGAAAATCTTTATATATATATCATAATACCTTGATGCCTTGTTTCTGTATTTGATTTTCCCTTTAACTTATGTTTGAATTATAATTTTGTAACGTTGACTTTTCTTAAATGATGAATGTTTTGTATGTTGATCATCTTTATCTGTATTGTTTATGGATGTGTGTTATGAAAGTTTGGATGCCTAGATTTTTGCATAATGTTAGGCAGTGTTGGATATAGGATTAAGTAGGTCTGTTTTGGCAGGTTTTGCCCTAGGCTTTGAACTTTACGTCTAGAACCTTAAGAAACTGAGTGGGACTCTTTGGCGAAGGTCTCGATAGTAATCCAGTGATCCTAGCAAAGAAACCCAACCGGAGTGACATCCTAAGTGGGGAAGCGAACCCCCAGGGT
Source organism: Crotalaria pallida (assembly GCA_037953625.1). NCBI lineage: Eukaryota > Viridiplantae > Streptophyta > Magnoliopsida > Fabales > Fabaceae > Crotalaria > Crotalaria pallida. The sequence continues at coordinate 87,644,175 of CM075649.1, forward strand.
CGTATCTATCCTAAAGTAGGTTAGGACCTCTTGTTCAATCGAGCATATAGCTCTATATCCTCCTTTCCTTGAGGTAAGTCGAATTTCTGGGACGAAATTCATATAAGTGGGGGAGTATTGTAACATCCCCAATTTTCGATGTCCGTTTAGAATAGTTATTAGAGGCAAGTTAGCATGTGTTCAGGTGTTCGAGGGTAGTATTGAGCCAAGAGTAGAGTTGCATGAGGTATAACTAGTTTAAAATGGGTTTAAATAGTATAGGAATCAGGTTTTGAGTAGTAATCCAACCTTAAATGAGTATAGGAGCCTTAGGAAGTGAAATAGGGGTAGAAAGCCATCTAAATAGGATTTTGCCTCAAGTAATCGATTATTTTGATGGCTTTAATCGATTACTTGCTCTCAGGTGAAATCACACAAGTGGTTGCAGCAAAGTAATCGATTAATTGGGTGAGTTAATCGATTACCTTGTTGATTTCAGTGAAGTAATCGAATATTTGAAGGGTTTAATCGATTACTTGGCCTTAGGATTTTGTACTAGAATGTTGCATCAAAGAGGTAATCGATTACCTCTGGGAAGTAATCGATTACTTCCAGTCAGATCTGATTAAAAACACGTTTTCCTCTCATTCTTCTTCATTGTTTCTCTCTCCTCTCACGATCTCTTCTCCTTCTCTCTCTAACCTCCATGGTTTCTTCTTCCCTTTTCATGGTAAATCCACCATAAATCACCAAATCAAAGCCATAAAACATCTCCAAACCACTTCCTAATGATTTCCCCTCTCTCAAATCACATGATTTCTCCCTCTTTCTCATGAAACCCAAATCACCCAAAAAACCCTAAGTGAGAGATTCATCTCTTGAAGCCTTCCAACCATGCAAGGAGTGTTAGAAAGTGCATGAGGACAAGGAATAGGAGTCATAGGAGCATGGATTGGAGCTTGGCATGGTTTTTTATTCATTTTCAAAACAAAACCTGTTCGGCAAAATTTGAGCTGAAATGGTTTTTTATTCATTTTCAGAACAATTTCACCTCTATTTTCAAAACAACATATAATGGTTTCATAATTTAGTTTTGAGTTGCAAACTTATATCACCTATCATCTTTTGCACCATTTAACCACATCGCAAGATCACTACCACCTTAACCACCACCATCCCTCAATGACATCACCTCCACCTTCATGTTCAGCGCAACTATCACCTTTTAACACCATCACCACATCCTCACCCCCTCCCCCACCATCTCTCCTTCAACCAACACCACAAAAATTACTACTCTAAACTGCAACCACTATAACAACGACTAGCGCCTTCAACTAATAATAACAACAACGACATGAAAGTTGTTATTAAATTATTGTGGTAGTGTACAATATGATGGTGCATAATATTGTAGGTGCGCTATAAAAATTATAAATTTGAAATTAATTTTGAAAAATGAAAACCAAAAAAATTCGAAACCAACATTATAAAACTGGAAACTAGTTTTGGTTTTTTAAAATTTTAAAATTCAGAACTTAAAACCACCCCGAACGGGACCTAATTCTTTTGTTCTCAAAATTTGGTTTTTTCCTTATGCAGATAGATGAGACGGTTGCTTTGCTAGACATTTAAATGTCACTCTCATTGTTCCAAAGCTATATAAAACCTCTTTATGGAATGATCCATGAATTGCACACTATGTTTTTAGTTCTAAAAACATCGCCTTTTATGATTACCGTCTGAATTTCTAAATTTAAAATTTTAAATGCTCAAATTTTGTTCCCTTTATGCGACAGTGAGTTCTAAGACATATTTTATATGCATATTTTATAAGGATGTTTTCAATGTGTATCTTTCATGGACTAGATTTGTTAAAAAGAAAGGCATAAGGTTCCTTTGGATAGACAAGGCTTTCTGCAATGGTACAATATGGGAGAGTAAGGCAGCTTAGTGTTTTTATTTTAACATTGTTGATTGCCTTATTAGTCATGGACTAAGTTTTAGTTTATTGTTAGAATTCAATAATATGCTCTAAATTTATTTTCTTGCTTGATTGGAGTCCACACCTAAAACCTGAAGTTAATGCATATGCTTAATGACAAATATGCAAAGAATCGATTTGCTGAAAATATCATAAGCATTCGACGTTGTTGATTGAAACCCCTAGCAAACTCTGTTGGTGGGCCTTAATATTAGGCAACTCTTCGTCTCTATCTCTCTACTATTCTTTACTATGTGATGTTATAAATCATAGTTTCTTATGTAGGTAGTTGAGCGCATAAAAAAGTATTTTGATCTCTTGGGTGGTCCTGCCACCTCCATCCAGGTTTTTAAAGCCTTTCTGTATACATAATTTCAAGTACACAGATGGAAGTATGTGCTCTATTCCCAAAAATAATGCTAAAAAATGAAGCAACTTAATTTTACTTAATTTTTTTATAATAGCATCTTAAAAAGAAAAAACAGAATTAAACCAAAAGAAAGAAAAGAGAAAAGTTTCATCTTAGCATACTAGATTCTCACCTATAAAACAGAACAATTTTTGCAAAGCCATTTTTTACTGTCAAAATACAATTCAGCTCCAATATCTCTCATTAGTCAATGTGAAGTAATATTAACAAACATGTTGCAGCCAATTCTGTTGTAAAATCGAAGATATTTCATGCTGATATATGTTAGAACTCTCAGCCAGAACATTCTTCCATGATATGCATTAACCTGTTAGTTATTTCTTCTATCTATCTGATTGATTGCACTTATGGTTTTGCAAGCAGCTGTCCCTCGCATAATCTATTTCACTTTTATCGTGAAATTCTCAGTCATTTTTATAGGAACAACATAGATAACTCTGTGATCATGTTATATCTACACAGTTACTCTTTCTTTTTCCATTTCAGATTTTTCACAAAGGTATTCAAGTTTTGAATATTGATTTGAATATACTGCTATGACTAACTGCCAAGATTAACTGGTTTTGAATACTGATATGTTTATAATTCACATTGCTAAACTAGGCTGGCTTAGTTATGGTGCTAACCTCTATTAGGCTAATATTGTGTACTCACATCTTGCCACAACCAATAAGAATTATAAACAATATATTCATATTTTAATTATTTTTGTCTTATTTGTATTTGATTAATTATTTATCTTTCTTTTTCTTATTAGACAATCTAAGTGATGTACATGGTTCACTATCTCGCAATTTGGATTGTTATATGCATCCTCTTGGTTGGAAGGAAAAAGTAACAAAATCAAGAAATGTTACACATTCTTCTCACCATATTTTACTAATCATTAATAGAGTTTGGTTACCTCAAGAATATGGCTTGAATTTAGATAAATAAGCTTTATTCTTACAACTGATGTATGTCAATTAAATCTGTTAGAGGTTATTATGAGTTAAGGAGTTGGAGAATATGTTAATAAAGTATTCATATTCATGTATTGAAATCATTCTAAAAAGAATGTCACAAAGTTGGCTCTATTTGTGGTTAATTAGTTGTTACATTTTTTTTATAATCTCCTAGAACAAGAATTATGCTGATAAAGTTGAACAAAGTTGAACAAGAATAAATACCTAGAAAGAGGAATGAGAACAAAGTTGGAAGAAGCTAAAATCCTCCCCTCTTCTCCTTCGAGCTCTCGGCCTCCCCCTCTCTTTCTCTCCTCTTCTATTTTTTTCTAAGTGTAATGGCAAGAAGCAAAACAAGAATGTGTGGGTGGGGGGCTATTTATAATGGAATCATGAAGGGGGTTCAATAATTAAAAATTGGGGTCAAGGAAAAATGAGGAGGCTTCCCCACAAGCCATGCTCCCTCGCAGCCTCTTTAGTATTTTAGGGTAGGGTTTTCCATTTTATTTCATGAGCATGCTTGATAATTTCATAAATTTAGGTAGGTTTAGGTTTATGTAGGGTATTAATTAATTAGACAAAGAGATAGAGCAATTGCATGCATTGGCCGAATTTTGCACTATTGGATAGGGTAATTAATTGCATGTCTCCTGTAGGGAACACTAGGGTGGCTATACATTAATTAGGATAGGATGTGTTTAATTGGGTTACCCTAGGGTCTTGTGCACTCTAAATTTTATATCTAATAATTTGAAATTCAAAATACACGGAAGTATATTAAAACTGTACAGTACATCAACACGACAGAAAATAATATTTTTCTGATACAGTAAATTTCACTTTGAAAATCATAATTCAATTTACTAAAATAAAACATTATAATATTCCTCAAAATAATAAAAATTTCATGTGCAGAAAAATAAATCCCAAACAGTACCAAAATAAATTCTACATTTTAATAAGATCATTTTGACTGTAAATTCATCAAATTCGGATTTATAGATAAAAAGTTATGAATTTTCAAAGCTACGTAATCAAATAAATTAATAAATAATAAATCCTTCAAAACTCAATTCAAAATAAAATAATCCACCGTTATAAAAATAAATTCCAAATAATTATTTCCATTTGTAATTTAAATCAAATAACAAATTTATGCAAATTTGAAAATAACTGCCCAATCAGAAATTCTCAAAATTTACTTTATTAAAATGTTGAAAATTGCGGGTATTACAATACTTGCTAGAGAGTCTAACATAAATCTTTTATTTCTAATTTTTCCCCTAGATTTTATGTTTTTCGTTTCCAAAACCACACTTCTAATGCACTAACTTAGCTTATTTTTATCCTTCTCTTCACCCTAAGTTGTTTAACATATTAATTATACTTGGAATTAAATTTGAGGATGTTACAATCCTCTCCCACTTACCAGAATTTCGTCCTCGAAATTCAGTTGGCATCGAACAATTGTGGATGAGACTCCCTGATCTTGTCTTCCAATTCCCATATAGTCTCTTCCACATTGTTCCTGTTCCAAATTACCTTCACCAAAGAAATTCCCTTGCCTCTGAGCTGCTTCACCTGTCTATCTTCAATTCTGACCGGAAGAACTTCAAAAGTCAGATTTTCCTTCAACGGCAACTCATCAACTGTAACCACATGCGAAGGATCATGAATGTATTTCCTTAGTTGCGAAACATGGAAAACATCAAGAAGCTTTGACAAGTGCGGACGTAAGGCAATTCTGTAAGCAACTGGACCAACCATTTCCAAGATCTGATAAGGTCCAACAAACCTAGGAGTTAGCTTCTTTAACTTTATTGCTCGTCCAATACCAGTGGTAAGAGTTACCCTTATATGTATAACTCTTTTGACGATCCTCGGATGCTTTCATTCTATCTTTGATCATTCGGATCTTTTCAGTTGTATCTTGCACAATATCAGGACCAATCAGCAAGTTTTCTCCTATTTGAAACCAGCACAATGGTGTCCTACATTTCCGACCATAAAGTGCCTCAAAAGGAGCCATTCCGATACTGGAATCAAAATTGTTGTTATAAGTAAATTCCACCAATGGTAGGAGTGTTTCCCAGTTACCAGATTGTTCCGGCACACATGTCCGCAGCAAATCTTCCAGGGACTGAATAGTGCGCTCGGTTTGGCCATCTGTCTGGGGGTGGTATGTTGTACTGAACTTCAGCTTAGTACCCTATGCCTGCTGCAAACTCTGCCAAAATCTGGATAGATTTCGAGGATCACGGTCAGATACAATGTTGGACGGAACACCATGCAATCTGACTATGTCCCTAATGTACAGCTGTGTCAACTTCTCCAGGCTATACTTCATGTTCATCGGGATGAAATGGTCACACTTGGTTAACCTGTCAACAACTACCCAAATGGTTTCACATCTTGTAATGGTTCTTGGCAAACTAGATATGAAATCCATAGTCATGTTGTCCCATTTCCATTCAGGAATCTCCAGGGGCCTTAACAAACCACCTGGTTTCTGGTGTTCGATCTTGGCCTTCCGGCACACTAAGCATCGAGACACATAATCAGCTACATCCTTCTTCAACCCTGGCCACCAAAACAATCGCTTCAAGTCCTGATACATTTTGGTGGTACCTGGATGGAGACTTAGCTTAGTCTTGTGAGCTTCCTCTAGGACCAATCTTCTCACCTCAAAGTCCATCGGAATGCACACTCTGTTCCTGAATCGGATAATGCCATCTGAAGCTTTCTAAAAGTCAGGTTCCACACCTTCTGTCACCCTTTCTAACTGTTTCTGCAACTCCTCATCATTCGCTTGTCTCTCTTTAATAAGATCGACAAACTCATTTGTAACTTGCAATATTTCCAGGACTATGCTGTTCTCTTTCACCTGCATGCCTAGATTAAGGTTGCTGAATTCCTGTATCAATTGCGTCTCCTTCACCATCAGGTTGCTAACATGTAAAGTCTTTCAACTTAATGCATCGGCCACTACATTTGCTTTGCCGGATGATATTGGAGATTGAAATCATAATCTTTCAAGAACTCCATCCATCTCCTCTGTCTCATATTCAGCTCTTTCTAATCAAAGAGATATTTGAGACTCTTGTGATCACTGAAGACTTCGAACTTTGTGTCATACAAATAATGTCTCCATATTTTCAGAGCAAAGACAACTGCTGCCAACTCAAGATCATGAGTGGGGTAATTCTGTTCATGCTGCTAGAGTTGTCTGGATGCATAGGCTATCACTTTCCCTTGCTGCATCAGCACACAACCTAATCCTTGTTTCAAAGCGTCACAATAAACATCGAAAGATTAGGTCGTGTCCGACAAAGTCAGAACTGGAGATCTAGTCAATCTCTATTTCAACACTTGGAAACTCTGCTCGCATTGCTGCGACCACTCATAGGGTACATCTTTCCAAGTTAGCATAGTTAATGGAAGAGCTAATTTAGAAAACCCTTCAATAAATCTTCGATAATACCCTGTCATACCAAGGAAACTTCTAATCTCTGTCACTGTCTTGGGTCTCTCCCACTTTAACACTGCTTCCAACTTAGAAGAATCAACAGCAACACCCTTCTCAGAAATGACATGACCCAGAAAGTGAACTTTACTCAACTAGAAACTACATTTAGAAAGCTTAGCATAAAGCTGCTTGTCTTTGAGAACTTGCAACACTGTTCTCAAATGCTCTTCATGCTCACTTGGACTCTTTGAATAGATGAGAATGTCATCGATGAAAACTAGTACAAAAGAATCCAAATAAGACCTGAAGATTCTGTTCATGTAGTCCATGAATATTGCAGGAGCATTCGTTAAACCAAAAGGCATCACAACATACTCAAAATGCCCATATCGTGTCCTGAATGCAGTTTTAGGAATATCCTCTTCTTGGATACGAATTTGATGGTATCCCGATCAGAGGTCAATTTTTGAAAACACTGAGGCTCCCTTCAATTGATCTAGCAAATCATCAATGCGAGGGAGGAGATATTTATTTTTCACTGTCACAGCATTTAATTGCCTATAATCAATGCACACCCGGAGACTACCATCCTTCTTCTTAACAAAAAGAATCGGAGCTCCCCAAGGAGATACACTTGGCCTAATCAGCTTCTTGGCCAATAGCTCCTATATCTGCTTTTTCAACTCTTCAAGTTCAGGAGGTGCCATTCTGTATGGTGCGATAGAAATCGGACCTGTACCAGAGATAAGATCTATGTCAAACTCTACTTCCCTGTTTGGCGGTAATCCGGACATTTCTGCAGGAAAAACTTTCGGAAATTCGCAGACTACTGGAATCTGGCTAACATCTGATACTTCATTCACTTCTATGGCAGACAAGGAAGGATCACTAAAGATTACTGATTTGTGGTGACAATCAATTAGAACATGGTGCTGAGACATCCAGTCCATTCCCAGAATGATATCCAGTCTAGTTAACGGCAGACATATCAGATTCACTTTGAATTCCCGCTCCAATACTCGAAGTGGACAATCCAAACACATTTGTGATGTTACTATAGAAGAATTAGTAGGAGTAGAAACTGGTAATTTATAAGGCATTTCTATAGATGATAATCCTAACTTCTTCATGCAGTCGACAGAAATAAAAGAATGCGTAGCCCCACAGTTAAACAAAACACCACAAGGAATATCATGAACAAAACAAATACCTCGGATCAGTTCATCAGCATCAGTCACTTCCTCACCATCCAGTGTATACACTTTGCCCCTCTGGAGTGGTTGACTACCACTTGCTTTCTGCACCTTAGCCACGTTCACCTCTTTCTTCATTGTGCTCTTGGGATAGTAGGCTGCAAAATGACCAGGTTGACCGCACTGATAACAGATTGCTTCTCTTCTATTCAGATTCAGATTCCAACACACTCCCTTATGTAGCCTTCCACAATGTGGGCAAGTCGGAATAGGAGCAGGAGCACTCACTGCTTGGCCTGATTTAGGCTGAGAGTAAGGACCTGATCTCTGCACCGAACCTCTACCTCTAACAAGACCACCAGACTTTTGAGCTGCTCTGTTCAGTTCATTAGCTAATTTTCGCTTGAGGCCCTTCTCATATGTACTTGCCATATTCATTAACTGAGAAAGGTTTTCTATGTTGTGATATTCACAGGAAAGTCGAACATCATCACGAAGACCAGCCTCGAACTTAATGCACTTAGTGGCTCGTCTGCATCCCTGTAGCTGCCAGAATAGCGAATTAAATCCTCGAACTGGGTAGCATACTCATCAACAGTCATGTTTCCTTGAACCAACTGGAGGAATATAATCTCATTCTCCCTTCTGACATCCTCAGGAAAGTATTTCCCAAGAAAGCGGATCTTAAACAGATCCCATGTCACTGCCTGGTTGGTCGCCTCAAAGCCTCTCCTTTGCTACTCCCACCAGTGCTCAGCCTCACTGCCTAACATGTACTCTGCCAACCGGACCCGATGATCAACAGGTGGTAGAAGAGAACGGAGAATCTTCTCGATCTCCTGGAGCTAGGGGTGTAAGTGATCCGGTCCGAGACCGCAAGAATGCTCGGATCGGACCGGACCGAAAATTGCAGTCTGGTCCGGTCTCACGGTCCGGTCTGGTCCCAAAAAGTTCAGACCATACTTGAACGGTCCGGTCCACGGTCCCAGATATTCTTAGACCGCTGAGACTGGACCGGACCGATAGGGTTAATAATTTTAAAAAAAACCCTACAGATATCAAACAGTCTCAAACCCAGCAAATCTCAAACCCTCCCTCGTTCTCATCTTCTCAAAGACTCAAACCCAGCAAATCTTAGACTCTCCCTCACCCACAGCCACGAAACCCAGCAACCACCCTCCCTCCATTCTCATCTTCACCCTCCGCCTCCCACCGAGCTCAACCTCCCTCCGTTCACTCGATCGATCTCAGCAACCTCCCTCTGTTCCCTCCCAGCAACCACCCTCCCTCCGTTCTCGCTCATCTCTCGACGCACCGCACCGCATAGAGAGAAGCTGCTACTTCCTCCCCGGCAACCAACTAGCGTTCGCAGTCGCCGCCGCCAGCAACCAACCAGCGTTCGCAGCCGCCGCCGCCAGCCACCGCTCCACGACCATTGCAGCCACCACAACCAAGGTTAGCTATGGCCTATGGTTATTCTTCCTCTCTTCCTCCTCTATTCCCTATTACTGTTATTGATGTTTTTTTAGGGTTTTAATCTTGCTTCTGCTGCTATTGATGTTTTTTTAGGGTTTTAATCTTGCTTCTGCTGTTGTATTCTTGCTGTTCTTGTATGGTTTTTTCATTTTTTTCTTTATTATTTTGTTCCACAGGTATTTTATTTATTTTTTATTATTATGGTCTAAATAGACCGGACCGGACCGGACCGTTCATGAATGGTCCAGTCTGGTCCGGTCTTTACATATAGAAAACATCCAGACCAGACCGGACCACATTAATTTAAACGGTCCGGTCTCTAAAGTCCATGAAAGACCGGATCGGACCGGATTGTTACTCCCATACCTGGAGCCATTTCTGTGCTTCATCCGGATCATAACCTCCCTCAAATCGGGGAGGCTCGCTTTTCCTGAACCGCGCCATCCAATCTATCTCAATAGGAGCTGGGGGTGGACGTTGCACAGTCGCAGCTGCTGTTGTCGCTGCAGCTGCTTCTGCTGTTGCTGCAGCTGCTGCTATGTTCTCCCCCTGATTGTGATGTAATTGTGCAATGTTAGCAGCAATATTAGCAGCCTGCACCTGTTGCATCTGTGCCATACGTTCCAGAACAGCATTGATCCCATAATTACCAGCCTGTCTACCAACCATACTGTTTAGTAATGGAGAAGACAACCAGTTAATTACTAAAGTAATTAAACAGTTGCATAAGTATCCTATTGCTTAATTCTAGACTCTTAACCATAAACATCGATTACTCGCTTGGTGAGTAATCACAGGAGTAACTCATAACTCCAAGGCCGAGGAGAAACTGCTCTGATACCATAGATGTAACACCTTACATTAACTACCCTTAAATCCCCATTATTAAAAGTAGTGAAGTTAAAATTTCCTTTTTAACTTATTAAAATCTCCCGTCAAACGGACAGAGTTTCCTTTGTTTTTCGGACTTTCCAAAAATTATTTTCCTGTTCACCTGATAAACACGTTCATGTAAATAGTCAGGAGCCAACAGGGCTATATCAGCATATATCACAGATCAGTGCAACATCGTGCGCACCATTATAGCATCAGAATATAAACATCAGAGTAAAGCAGCAATATAAACAAGTTGCGGAAAAAGTATTTTCCCAAAATACTCCTTTCCCCAAAGGAGTTGTCTTGGGCCCACCGCAAAAAAATATTTACATATTTACACAAACGAAATAAACTACATCATCCCATCAAAAGGGCCCAGGACTTGTCACCCTGTCCAACTACCAAATAAACCCTACTCTCCCTTACTCTCCCTGCTCGGCCGATTACCTATGCTAGCTCAGGCTCAGCACCTGTGAAAAAAAGATAAGGAGTGAGCATTACACATAAAATAGGAATAGCAGTTTCTGATATGACATAATAACCGACCAAGCCAAACACAATTATCTCAATTAGTTCACACATTCACATACTCAAACCCTGCCAGGCTCACCTGCAAATCAAAACAGTTTTCTTTTCTTAGCGTTTCTATTTCTTTTCTCTTTCTACTAGTTACTTCTTTCTAATTCTCGCTTTCACTACAAGAAAAACACTTTATTGCAATGACAAAAGTCGTTGCTAAAAATCAAAAGTCGTTGCTAAAAATATTTTTTCTGGTAAAGCCGTTGCAAAAGGGTATAGCAACGACTTTCATCGTTGTTATAAAGAAAGGTTTTTAGCAACGACATGGGTCGTTGCATAAGAGATGTCGTTGCTAAACAAGGCCGGCAGAGCTATGTCCAGGTGATGTATTTTGCACTTTTGGCTTCTGCAACGATATTGTCGTTGCATTGCAACGACAATGTCGTTGCAAAACATATTTTGCTTTTGTAACAACAAAATTGTCGTTGCAATAGTCTTTTTTAATTTAAAAAAAATATATTTGACCAAAGAAATCTTTTTTATGCTTCAAATTCTGAAATATTTTTAATAGGGTTATACAACTAAATTTATAACATACATTTGATAAAAACTCATCCAAATTATTATAAGTTGTGTTTCTTACAACATACAACATATATAAGAACATACAAAATAAATCCAAAAAAAAAAAAGACATACAAAATAAAATACAAAATCTTGAATATCCTTTGTACTCTACTCCACCTCCTTAAGCAACACCAATTATCCATCATTGCTTGATTCTTTGTATGCTCGGGACCTGAAATTGATATGTCTTGTCAAAATTTTGTTCATTTTCCATGCACCCCGAAAGAACCATAATCCAATAACCAATCAAATTATGGTTAATATAAACATTGCAGAGAAAATTATAAAGCTCTAAATCTGACCATACTAAAACTTGCAATAAAACTGATAACAATTCCATGGCCAGGGTGCAAAGACTTGGACAACATACAAAACAAAGATTTAAAAATTCAAAGATCTAACTCTTAAAAAAAATTAAAGAACTTGAATCTTTCAATAAATCATTAAACCAAGGATAAGATCACTTACAAAAGGAGGAGTGAAATCTTCAATCAACTCTTGCTTGGCTGCAAAAACGAATTCAAAAATCAAATCAACCAAAATCAAAAAGGTAATAGATAAAATTAGGAAGAAAGCAAAATGGGAAAATTGGCAATATAATGTGATAAAGAAAACTCAGGAGCAAATACTAATCAAACTCATGACACATGTTGAACACACAAAGTCTTCCAAAATGTATAGCAAATTCTTTCAGATATTTTTTTGCAGATAGTCCAAGTTAAAAAACTTATGTCAAATTGCTATATAACATATCAACCACTAGATATAAAACTTGAAACCTGAGTCACCTAAACATAAGAAATTAATTGTCAAAATCATCAACGAATATTCTAACAAAAATATACATTGGCATATATTACAGAAGACTAAATCTGAAAAAAAAGAAAAATTACTATACAAAAGTACAAAACAAGAGCATGCTTTCTTATGAGAACATTGATCAGCAATGAGGATAACATAAAGTTTTAGTTCCATAAAAATCAGAAGACATAATTTGGTTGTTGGGGAGGGTCACAGTCCAAAAATTTGGACTAACAATAAGGTATTCTTACTCGTTTAGCAGATAATTAACAAAATGATTTGACCTTAGAAAATTTAATAAAAATAACAATGAGTAAAAGGAAGTGAGAGTATGAGAACGACATGCATGGAGTGAGAAGAGGCAAGTTAAGAAACCATGTTTTACCTTTTGCCTCATTGTTAAAAGGAATCACTCTGATTTGACTCTTCAAGTGGGATCGTGAAACTGCAGTGTCAATGTAATCCATAGGTTCAGACATTCTCCTCTCCACAAGTGCAGTAGCTTGGTCTATGTGGGGTTATGAGGAACAAAAATCAATTTTATGACTACGGTCTACAGACCTTCGATCATTAGAATGTAATCAGAAAAACTATAGGACTCCCTCTGGAAAGATCACATTCAAGAAATCCCAAATACAATTTTCAAAATATGTAATCATAAAACAATGTCTTCAAAAATACTGGGTGATTGAAGCAGTAAATACTAAAACTATAATAGGTAGGCAAAGATATGACCGGGGATATCAGTAACTAATTTTTCAATTCTTATTTTAAGGATACTTGCACAAGAAGTTGATAGCTTTTTCTTTTCTTTCCTAGCAGGTTTCCGATTCCCTGTGCTGCCATTAAGCTCCAAGCTAGAATCTTCAATAGCACACAAATTCCTGCAAATCCTCAATACCAATATAGAAATTACAAGAAAGGTTCAAGCAAGGCACTTGGCAAGAAGCAAACAAATGTTAGTCCAATAGCACACAAGTAGAAGAAAGAGGCAAACCTCACCAGCTGCAATGAATCAGTCATAGGCCTCTCACCGTAAACATGCATATCTGTGGTATAAAAAGTGTTAATCAACAGCTTACGAGTAATTCCGCCATTGATAGGAAATAAAAAAAAACAATAAACAGCTCCAAATCTTGCATTCTGCTCCTTGAATGTGCCTAGTAATATTTCCAATTTCATTTTCTAGCTTTAAGAATTCATGGAACCTGCAAAATTAACATAATAAGAGATAGCGGATGACATATTAGTCAACAGACCTTACTAATGTAGTAAAACAGGGATCAATTGTAACTTGCATTAGCACTGAAGGAAAAAAAACATTGATTTAACTATATAAGATGAAGGAAAAAAAACATAACAACAACTAAACCTGTTATTATCATATGAATGCACAAGTTCACTAAAAAAATTAAAAATAAAATAAAATCTTGTAACAAAACTAGTGTTGAACACAATATGTTCTCAATGTTGCATTTAACAACCTGGAAAATTAAGTTGTTATATATTGTGCATTGGACTGTATGTGCAGAACTAATTGATATGACAGTACGATCCTAAACTAGGAAAATCATATCAAATGATAGACTGCAAGAAAATATTCAAGATAACATACATCAACTTAACTTCTACTAGGAACAGAATATCAGAAACGAACAGATTTAAGCTACCTATCAGAAAGAAAACTCAAGCCATATTTCTTTGGCCACAGGTAATTGCTTAATGAATTCAACACATTGGCAAAAGGTATGCAAACAATCTGCACAAATGATTACCAGAGGATAACAAACAATGATCCTAGGACATATTTGTGCTGTCTAAGTTTGTCCAGTAAATATACCATCTTTTTTTCTGTCTAGTAGCAAAAGCAACCAATCTTGCTCGCTTTCTGTCCCTCAGGTCTTGGTAACTGACATTCTGTTGCCTTGCTGAAACAGTATTATCACTGAAACTAAAGCACAGCCAAAGAAATGAATTTACCAAATGCACAAACAGATCATGAACTTTTACCTTGTTCAAAATAATACAACATATCTAATACCAAAAAAAAAACAATAGGAGTTGCAAAAATTGCTAGTTCAGTCCAATCTATGTCGAAAAACTACACTCTGGATTGCGAAATCCAAAAAACCAAATGAGATCTGTCATAAAATAATAAGTGAGCCCCTAATAATATCAGTCATTAGATATTAGAAATTACATATGACATATATTCATCTTCTCTTACTTGTCATATGATAGAAGTATAATAAATGACCCTGCATACCAGCAAAAATAACTATAGAATTTGCAAAAAAAAAAAAAACAATGCCATTAATCCCTCAAAATTGTTGCAGCAACATCAAACCAACTCCAACCTAAACCAAGTGGCTAAATACCATAAGAGTCTACAAAAGGTTAAGATGGGCAGCAGGAAAAAGGATAGTTTAGAAAGCTCACAATAAGTGCCTTCATATACTGCACTTGAAATAAGTCAATAATGCTAGTCTGTGATGAAGAATGGATAGAAATTTATGCTACCAACTTCTACTTGAAGCACTTATTCATTTACTCTACTATCCTACTCAATATAGGTGTGATTGTGAGCCTCATTAATTCTTGTCAAGGTGGCAAAAGGAAAGAAAATTTAACAAACACAAACAACAATAACAATAACAGAAAAAACATGAATTCATATAATTTTTCTCACAACTCCATGGAGTACAGAACCAAAAAGTCATAGAATGAGAAGGTGATGACTTAAAAATCTGAGCTTTCAGATAATGAGGAGAGACAAGATGATGATCATACTGTCGAGATTTGGATAAGGAGGCTGAAAAAAGTGATGCATGATGCTGATAACTTGTTTGATGAGTTAATGTGTGAAATGAAAATCACCTATCTAAGATTCAAAAACTAATGTAGCTTCTACTGACCATTTAAAATGAAGAAGTACAAGGGAGTTAAAATGAGAAGCTGGGGTTTAGATGGAATGTCTTGATTTCACTAAGATTCAAAAACTATGTAACCCTAAAACACAAATTATGTAACCTAAAAACAACAATTGAAGGAAATCGAAATTATGTAACTCCTAAAATACCAATTATAAAACCCTAAAAATAGCAATTGAAGGAAATCGAAGGAGACAAGGAGGAGTCAAGTTGAGCTTACCTCTCCACAGGGACAAGGAGGAGTGTTTGAGGCAGGGAAGAAGAACGCTGCTGCTACTATTGCCGTCCACGCTGCTGCCATCGCCAACGATGATGCTGCCGTCAACGGGTTTTGGGGTGTGGTGGCTGCGATGGTTTTGGAGTTTTGGGGTGTTGGGTATTGCCTGAAGAAACATATGGCTTGTATTGCTTAGAACTTTGAAGGCTGAGAGTAAGTTTGAGGTTGTGTGATTGGTATGAACGGAGGTTGCGAGCGGTGGTTGGTCTCGAGCGATGGCGGGTTCGAATCGGAGGTCGCGATCGTGGTGTCTGGTACGGAGGTCGCGAGCGGTGGCTGGTACGGTGGTCGCGAGCGGTGACTGGTTCAAATCGGAGGGAAAGAGAGAGTGGTAGCGACGGGAGAGTGGTAGCGACGGGAGAGTGGTGTGGCCGGCCCTAATTTGAGAGGAATCTATGTTTCTCTCTCCCTATGACATATCTCCCTACTTAATGGCAATTCGATGGGTTTAGTTATAGGAGTACCTTTTTTTAATTATTTTTTTTTAAATAATTTAATCTTATTGGCAACGATAATGTCGTTGCAGAAAACATGCATTTTGCAACGACTTTTTAAGTCGTTGCAGAAAACATGTGTTTTGCAACGAGTTGCAAAACACATGTTTTCTGCAACGACATTTTTAAGTCATTGCAAAACACCGGTTTTCTGCAACGACATTTTTAAGTTGTTGCAAAACACCTGTTTTTAGCAACGACTTTTTTTAGTCGTTGCAAAAGGTCGTTGCAATAAATGGTTTTTTTTGTAGTGTTTATTCTCTCTTCCAGTCTTTTCTTTCTTTCGGTTATATCTTTCATATCCACTGAATTATTATGTGAATTCCTCTTCGCGTACTATCCGTGTAACACCCCAATTTGGACATAGAATTTTAGCAAAAATTTGCGCCACTTTTTTTTAATACAATACTTATTTTTCAACTTCTTAATCAAAAAGGATTTCCATTACCTTAGTTTAACTTTTGAAATAACTTAATTTGCAAAATATTCTTTCATATTGTTCTATTCCAAATTGAGACATTACAAAACACATTTCCAAAACAATATTATTTTTCTCTAATGGTTTTCTTGAAAAACATTTATTTATTGAAAGTTGCAGTAATATCATAGGTACAAGAATTATACTGAATAGGCATTTCATTAAAATGGTCATTACCTAAAAAGGCATGACATTGATTACAATGAAGATTCAGAACAAAAAGGTCTATGTCAATGCTAAAGAGTACATCAGTCCTATCAGAGCAGACTCAGTCTACTTAAATCTTATGACAAACATAAAACCCCTCATCATGACTACTCTCAACAGCAGGTGTCTCCTCTGGGTCGAACTCCCACTCTACTGGCCCTTCTTCTTGAACTTCCTCCTCCTCAGGTTCCCATATCTCAAAGTCTTCCTGAAGATCATCAAGCTCCCAAATAGCTCCCTCTTCATTCAATAACATCTCCATGTCCTGATCTTCTTCTAACACGTCCTCTTGAAACTCCTCTTGTATTTCTTCTTCCTGAATATCTTCTAATCCTTCCTCTGAAGCTATCTCCTCTTCACTATCAGACTCCTCATTTGGATCTTCTTCTTCATCGGAGATATCCTTGAAGTCCAGCTGTCTCAATGCCGGGTGAATCTCATGATAAGTGACGGGACCACCAACCACTTGGTCGTGAAGATACAACACACATGGGTTTACGTCTGTCATCCTCCCACTAACAACGAAGTCAGGGTCAATGATCTCAATTCTGGCTGATCTTTCCCATAACCATCCAGTCTGCTTAACTTTCCAATGCCCGAAGTCTTCCAAAAATGTCACCCCACTATTTGAAATATCTATCCAACACATAACTGGATCTGCCATCTGTGGACATTATTCCCAATGTCCACAGAGAAGGGGAAAACAGAGAGAGTAAGCGATCCGAATGATATAATCGTCGACGGCATGGACTTAGTCTAAGGGTCACATTAGGATACAACATGCATATACAACATAGATACACAGATTACATCATGCTTCGTCATAACAGTATATTCATTTCATAATGATACTCTTTACATCATTCTCATAATAGATTCAAATGTTTCATTAAAATATTTGGTAAGTTTTCTCCAT
Source organism: Crotalaria pallida (assembly GCA_037953625.1). Classification (NCBI taxonomy): domain Eukaryota; kingdom Viridiplantae; phylum Streptophyta; class Magnoliopsida; order Fabales; family Fabaceae; genus Crotalaria; species Crotalaria pallida. Next base: position 87,661,772 of record CM075649.1, read on the forward strand.
TTGCTTGTCTGGAATCATAACATAGCTGTCAATGATTTAGGGAGGGAAATCATTGCAGTGAAGGGTAAGTCAGCACACACGATACATCTCCTCCTCAATATCCAACCACAACCTAGTTCGGAAAGCCGATGGGACGCACAGGAATCCTAACCACACAGGCATCAAGTGTCAAAGGGTACGTACCAGCTGCAACCACGCTCTGTTGGCCAGCAAAAATAAAAGTGGAACACGCTCTGTTGGTCAATACGTAAGAAAATCAATGACCTTTAGCCTTGATTCAGATTCCCTCTCACCATCTCTGATTTGTTCAAGGGGGCGACAGCTCTATCCCTAGTTGTACGTGTAGTCCTTGCTACGATCAATGCCCAGCAGGTGACCTTGATCATTGTAACGTTGTCCCGCCTAGGGAAGCGCTCAAGGCTTCTTGACGTTTCACCGTCCTTGCTCTCTCCTATCGCAATCACCACTCGAAGGAATGCATCGACCTCTAAGTATTCGGTATCTTTCCTCTCCACTACTTCTCTCTCAACGCAGAGTTAGGAAAGGATTAAAGCTTTTGAGTCTTTTAAGCATTTTAAGTATTTTATTAACCTAGTCTGGTCGACCCATTCTAAGCCTCGCTTCTAACGGGCCTCGACCTCTAAGGGTAACAGCAAACACCTCCCTATGGTACAGTGGATTCCACAAAACTTGAAACCACGACACAGTCATCCACGTGGCCAGTCACTTAAAGGGGATATACAACAAAAGTTATTGTGCTACGTGCACCATCACTGTACACTAAACATCGCTTATCAAACTTTAACAGGGTTCACAAACTTCATTGCACTTTCTTTTCATAGGATAATTCCAATTACATCAAGTATCTTTCTGTAGTGTCCTTTACCAAGATCAACCTTAAAGCTATGGAAGAGCCTTCAAGAATGATCCCGGCTAAGATGTTAATGTAGGACTTTTTAGGATTTCTGAATATCCAGTTGGGATAATCAGGTTCTCCCTAGTCAACAATATGTGTGCTAGTGTCAACTTAGGGATGAGAAGACGTACCTTTGCCCCTATAGCATGGTGGTTCTTATAAGGGATTACCTGTGTGGGTTGTGCCGTCTTGATAAGCTTCCTGAAGAGTTAGAAGGCAAATAGGACTCGTTAAGGGTATGATAAGATCATATCCATAAATCCTCTAAATGATAAACATTATCCAAGGCGGTTTTATCTAGCCAAGAGTCGTGGGAATCTAGGAGTGGTTACGGCTTTGATGAGGCTGTAAACGATAAGGATCAGATTGAGAGTCCTGTGCTCGGTGTTAACCTCATCAGTACGTGACCTACATGTAGAAACCCAGTTTGCTCGGTATAAGGTCCGATCGTTGGCCCTGTATCAGTATCGCACTTAGTAGGAGTCATGAGGCTTTCGGTCGGTCGACGCTCGGTCTACTGCAAGTCCACTACATAAGCCCCCCAAGCTCGGTTGGGTGATTTGAGCCCTGCCGAGCTAATAAGACGAGCGAATTATCTTCCGACCAAGCTTTACTAGAACGAGATATGTAACCATCCGAGTAATTTTACTAGAGCTGACGTTTGATTGACCCAGACGCGACCCTTCACTTCTTCCTGTGCTTCCACGTGTCCTTTACTTCGTTGGGAAGAGGAACGTTATGATTTCAAACTCACCAGCGGTGCCACGTATTCAGTTTTCAATACTAATGGGCTTTTTCTGACTTAGGCCCAAACCTTTTGAGATAGTGGAGGGAAGTTTTAAGGCGGATTTCAAAGGGCGGTTTCACCATTCATTCTAAACATAACCTTTCAAATTCTCCTTCATCTTTGTTCATCATCTTCCTGAGTTTTTGGAACTCGAAGCCAGAGCTCCTCCAAGACATCCCTGCTACTACTTCGTTTATCTTCCCAGTGCATGTTTCTTGTTTCGTGGTCCTCGTTCTTCTCTAGTTTCTTGATCACTCATTGTTAGCCGGTAATGAAACTCTTCCTTTCTCTGACTAGTTTTTCTTTTTTCTCTTTCTTCTTTGCTGTCTTGCATGCTCTTTCTGTAACAACCCGATTTTCGTAAACCAAAATATTTACTTGAGGTTGCAAAAATTGAGGCCAGATTTTTTTTTGTAAACGCATTGTTGAAAAGTCATTGTTGCATTTAAAAGTCCTTTTGCTGAAATCCGAGTGTTACTAAAACATTTATTTTCGTAAAAGAATTATTTCCAAATCATCATGATATTTTCCAAGAGATTACATGGTTCGATTTTCCAAAAAGAGTAGACCTCAATACAGATGTAAGAACTTAGCTTTGAATACAAGAGTGGCACATTACTTGGTAATCCTTGACGCAAATCATGTCCTAAACTAAATTTACTGCTACTGCTTCCGCTGCGTTACTCTGATGAAGACCACCGGATGGAGATTCCCTTCTCTTGGCACCGTTCCTTTATCCACGAAAGTGAAGTCACCTCCGTTGTTACTTCCTTACTGTCGTTTAGGCTTCCGCTCCCATCCCTCTAGTGTGATGAACTCTTTACAATGCTCCATCTGCCCGTTGCGATATCAGCAGCATTGATAGAACAACGAACAGGAGGGAGTAAGCGATCCGAACGACGAATCGTCGACGGCGTGGGATTACAATAGGCAGTGTAAAAGGACACACAGATAACACACAACACATACAACACGCATGCAAACATTTTATCAATGTTATGATTTCATTTTATCCTTATCCATTGCCATTTCCTTTCTTATTCTCCACTTTTATCTCTCCTCCCACTCATGGGGCTTTATTTTCCACAAATCCCTTCGCAGTCTCTTCCTCATTTTCCATACTTTTATTCTCTCGCTCATATAATTCTTTTCTTATAATGTTTTATCGAGGTATAACCACCGATGATTAGGGGAGTTCAAGAATCATCGGGGTACGTCTTTCTTTCACAGTTAGCACTCACGTTTCAAGCCTACATCTCCTCGGTCATCCATCCAACCTAGTCGGAAGTCAACAGGAGTACAGGACCTTTACCACGCGGGCATGACAGCTGTCTCAACAATGGCTCCAATCCAAGAGGTCTCAGCCTCAAACATATCATATAATCAAAACACATTGCCCCGTTCCAGTCCCTCTCCATTGTTGTAGATTTGCATCGAGGGGGCGACAGTATGTTTCTAGTGGGCCCGCAGAACTTGCCACGGCATTGGACCCAGTCCCCACCACGTTAGTGCGCCACATGTGGAGTTCGTTCTGCCCAGAAACATACTCTAGACTTCTTGACGTTTCACCGTCATCGTCCTCCCCTCCTGCAATCCCCACCTGAGTATCCGTAGATACCGATAGTATCTTGCTCTCCACTACTTCGCACTCTCATACCTCACCGCGTGTGTCTTTTAAGTCTTTTATCTTTCAATTTATCCTAAGGTCGGCCCATCCTTCGTACATCCCTTCAATGAGACCCGACCGCTACTCGATGCAATTTCCACTCGTCAAATCTCACATAGCACAGAGCTGGGATCACATCACTATCTCGTATTTCATTGCACAATCTCATTCATCAATCCTTCCTCAAAACAACCTTACAAAAGTTTTCACCAATATCATGTCACAAATTTTTTTTCATAAAACCTTCCACAAAATTCCTTTCAAAATCTTTTCTCAAACAGTCCGCTCAATACCATCGCAAAACCTTTTTACATCCTCCTTTTCTAAACATTTTCATAAAATTCTCTTTTTGGAAATTCACGTTTTGGGTGAGTGTTAATGGAGGAGCAAGCTCAACTCAACACTAAGCTTCTTCCCAAAACGTGAACGGGGTATCACACCTCAAATTCACTTTCACATCTCTTCTCCCAGCTCTGGCTCGTTCTCAACATCATTATCTCATTCTTTCCCCAATTTCCACTCTCTCTTTCTCATTGTAGTTTTACTTTTGATCTCATTACTTCTTAACTCATTTCCATTTCTTATTCAGGACGTAACAAACGTCCATCAACAATTTACTCATCACAATTTACAGCAATAAGCGCTATCAATCACAGTTAAATAAAAGCATACTATTAACACACAAACATCAAACAACAACAATGTGGTTTTTGTCACATTCATATAAGTGGCCACACAATCAAACAATTGCCACTTATACTACTGACTCCAACCACTAAGTTCCGATCTTTGAGATGATACGGAACGTCCTAATAAATCACCTAAACACCACAATGTCTTAGGATAGCTTCTCTCTCACCTGAGACCCAGCTATTTAATGCGTACCGTCTCCTCGTATCCTTTTGTGCTGCCTGCTGCCCCATTCCCGCGTCTTTAAGATTATTCCTCGTACTAAATGGAAGACACTTATGTTATTAACTTGTACTAAGAAAATCTTTTTCCGTAACTTAGACACTTCTCATAACCGTTTTTAATCCGGCTTTTGCTTAAACCAATCATTATTTGAAAACTTTACTTTAAATCACTGGTACCCATTTAATCATTTAGAAGCATGTTCGAACTATTCTGGGCAGCCAAGAATCGTTTTGAAAAATCACTTTTAAACCAGCCCCGAAAATATTTTAAAATCACTTTTTCATTTTAAATAACTCTTTAATCCAAAACTCAAGTTTTTAGCATGAAACAAATCTTGGATAGCCACGAATACAATCCAACAAGCTTAACTAGATTAACCCAAACTTATCCGAAATCAATTTGTTTCAAATCAATTATGTATGCAATTATTTTCCAAACATTAACTATCACTCAAACAACAACAACAACACCTGAATGAATTAAGTCACATAAGCAATTACACAACTTACAATTAATTCATATCACCAAAACACTTAGGCATGCATAAATTCATAATCACATTGAACTAAAGATTGAAATCAAGCACGTTTATTTTTCTCAACTTAAATCCTTTTCAAAAATCATTATACAAAGTTGCTTTCATGCAACTAAATTTCCTAGACCCATTTACCATGCATGACCGAACCTAATCAAGGAAAATAAGTCAAAATTACAAATATAAAACACACAGATCATCTGGGTTTATTTAAAACGCTTAAATTCTACTTTCTTTTTCAAGTAACGAAATTATTTATTCTTTCTTTTATCCTTCTCCAAATACACAAGACTTTTTCTAAAACCATTTAATTCATTTACCCCCCTTTTTCCTTAGTTGAGACCGAATATAAATTAAAGGTTCACACATAATTTCAAACATATTAATTTAACCATAGTTCACAAAACATAATCATTATTTTCATGCCTCTTTATTGAGAAAGTATCCTAGGCCATTCTAGGTGTGGAGGCCGAACCCTAATCTTGACAAAACAAGGTCCTTGGCTTATTTTTCAACATGCAAAAACACTAAATTCTTAAATCAAAGTATATTAATATGCATGTGCCCTTTTTCTTTGAGACAAAACTTGATTTCCCTAACTCTAGACCTAGACCGAATGCACCACCATCATAAATTAAGGTTTTCATGCATGCACCTAGAACATAGATTTAGAGGAAGATTATTTTCCAAAAACTTGTTTCCTTTATTTTCTTTTTTAAGACCGTGAGGTCTATGAGGAAAAGAAAATCTTTTTATTCAAAAACTACATGCATGTACTTAAACCATGTAAATCAAGTCATGGAATTAAACATACGAACACAAATAGGAAACAAAAATAGAAAAGAACCAAAACCGAGACTTGCTTTAAGAAAATAAGAAGGCTTTTTGTCCAAAATCATTTACAAGCTCAAGACCAAAATAAAATCAAAGATTAAAACATACAAGGTTCAAAATCATCATCGTAAACCAACATGCATGACCAAGATCAGCACAAATTTAGATCAAACATGGATTTAACAAATAAATACACAAGCATCTCATTCCTCACGATTTTAGGCATTAAACTTCAATCATACAAAGGGATCTATACAAACTCTAGATCTAGAAGAAAAATCATCAAGATCTATCATGAAGAGTACTAACCAAATCATCAACACAAGCTACACATATTACAAATTAATTCAAGTCCTTACAAGTCCATAGTTAAGAAAGATCAACACAAAGAGTCATCTCTCAAAACACAAAATGAACATATAAAAGAAGAAATAAAATTTACAAGATCACAAAATAAAACTAGTCCTAATTCCTCTAAGGTATTCAGCTATACCAAGAAGAAAGGTCTTCTAAGTACTTGATCTTCAAGAAACTCCTAGGTTTTTGGACTTGATCTCCTTCTCCTTCTCCTATCAAGGCTCGCGGTTCTCTCTATTTTTCTTTCTAAGGTTGAGAGCTTGGTGTTGCTCTCAACCAAATGTGTATTTGGTCTTAGGAAAAGAAATGAAAGAAAGGTGGTGTTTGATGAGTGAATGAAGAGGAGTTCATTCACTCCCTCACGGTTTGGTGTTGTTGTTGTTGAGAGAAAGAAAGAAAGAAAGAAATGGTGAAGGTGAAATGAAGGGTGAAAAATCAGCTCTTTTTCACGGTTTGGTCCCTTTTTCTTTTAGTTCTACTTTTCCTATTTACCAAGAAGGGTTTGCATGGAGGGTTTTTTTTTTTTGCAATTTCCTTGGTCTTGGTCCCTCCTCCACGGCTCATTCCTCTTCCTTTCCTTTTCTCATTTTCTCCCCCTTTAAGTCATGCATAGGTCATCAAAGTGATGTCATAGTGTTGACTAAAAGCATGCCACTTGTTGCTCAAGGGAATGAGCTTGGTGGCCAAGCCATGCATCAAGGCATTCGGCCACATGGGGTTTAGGGTGATCTAGATTAGCTAATTAGGTTTAAGGCACTAATTAGGTTACTAATCGTGATTAGGGTAGGATTAGGATAATTAATCTAGATTTAATCCACTAATCCTTAATGATTAAGGCTTAATCAAGGATTAAGGCACTAATCAAAAACTTAATCCATAGTTAGCATGGGTGGAGTGAGGACTAATTCTAGATTAGCGGGCTAACCAAAAGGGTTCAGGTTTCAAGAGGGTAATTAAGTTCTTAATCAGGGATTAAGAGCTCGATTAAAGTTTAATCAACGATTAGGGCATCAATTAGGGTTTAATTAGGATTTTGGTTACATGGTCATTATTTAGGGAATTCTAGGTTTTCTCCTACCTACATACATATACGGTACACACACATATACATATCATTTACACACATACACATGCATACTAATCCGTACACACACATACATGCATATCCACATAAAAAAAACCAATTATTCATGCACCAAAATTATAATGACACCCAAAATATTGAGCATACATTTATAGAAAACAAGACACATTTTCATAAGACAATTTCTTATTGAAAATGGTTCATTACTTTACTAAAAGAATCTTAAACATATAATCATTTCCCAAAATCACTAAAAAAAATCCATAGCTTAATCTCACTAAAGATCATTCTTTTAAAATCATTTATCATTTTGAAGACGTGACTTAAGAAATTTATTTAAGAGAATTATTCTTTCAAAACATTTTCTTCGAAGTAAATTTCTTTAGTATTTTAATCTAGTACGAGGAATTTGCGGGGTGTTACACTTTCCTTTTTGCTGTCTTGCATGCGATTGCTTCTGGTATTTACTGTGTGTATGTGCTTAGAATTTTCTTTTTATGCATTACTCTGACCTCTCTTCACTGGTTCCTTGAATAGATTTTTCTAGGGTTTGAACAAATCCCAATTTTGTTGCTGTGATACCCCCACTGGCCCTTCGAAATTCTTTGTTCGCCTTTATCATTTACTGAGTGATCGCTGTAGCATTTCTTAGGTATGTTTTATGTTTTGCTGCACTTAACTTCTTAGGGTTGGTACTGAAGCGGCGTTTATCATGAGTGAGGAATCCGTAAACTCTGATGTTCCAAGAACACATAAAGGAGGAAACCCAGAAATTTGTGTTAAACCGATAGCCACGCATTTTCCTCAGACTTTGAAAGAGTTCAGGCAGGGTGTGATTCACTATAGGATTGCCGAGAGGGTAGAACAGAGGAGGTTAAGGAATCAACAGAGAGGTATTTAGACATTTCAATCGGTTTGGGAAATTTCTGCCCTGAAAGGGAGGTGTTCTCCAACCGATCGAAACCGTAAGTATTTGAACTAAAATAGTTAAGTTTTTCTGCTTCTGACTCCAAGTGTGCCCCCCTTTTCCTCAGGTATGAAGAGGAAGTGTGTCTCTAATCCCGAACTTTATCCATTTCAGTCAGACGCAGATCAATATGATTGGGTGGACCGAGAAGTTCTTGGTACTCAATCTGAGCTCTCAACAGAAAACTCATTAGATCAAACACGGGCTATAATTCTGCCGTGTCCTGGTGATAATGCTGGGAACCAATACTCTATTAGTCCTGTGGGTTTGAATGAACGAGTCTGCAGTCAAATTCCGGCGGGTAACCCGGGCTTTTATTTTTATGAAGAAGTCATTACTCGGCTAGGGGTTAGGATGCCTTTTACCGATTTTGAGATAGGTGTTTTGAACACTTTAAGAGTGGCCCCATCCCAGCTGCATCCCAATGCTTGGGAATTTGTGAGGGGTTTCCAGCAAGTGTGCACAGCCATGGAGTGGTCTTGCACTCTTCCAATTTTCTTCTACCTATTTGCTCCTCAATGCAACACTTTTGAGAAAGGATCGGCAAGACGACCCTGGGTCTCACTGAAATCCCGCAATGGCTATACCCTTTTCACCAAGTATTCTGAATCTTGGAAGGGTTTTAAACCTTTTTTCTTTAAATACAACTTTATTGGCAATGGAGTTTGCTGGTTCACCCGACCTGGTGAATCCCGACCAATTCCTCAGTTTCCTCTCCAGTGGACTGCGAGCTTCTTTAACCGATCGATAGCCTCATACTCTTCAGATTGGAAAGAACTGGCTGAACATGAGAAGGAGGTGTGTCGAGCAGTAGAAAGTTACATGAAATCTAATGGGAGGATAGAAACTAAGGATATTGTGAACATCCCATCATCGGATGTTAAAGCAGAACTTGGTAAAACTGTTTTCTTTTGATTGTTTGCATTTGCTAAGTTGATCCGTTCTAATTTTACTTTGTTTTTCTTTGTACTTTGCAGAAAAAATGGCTTCTCGGCTGGCTTCTTTGGTTCAAGGGGGAAAGAAAAGGAAGACCCAGGCAACGAGCACGGCATCCGGGTCTTCAAGCTTGAGTACCCCGAGCCTGAGTATCTCTACTCCAACTGCATCACCAGCCGAGGCATCCCCTCGGCCAACTTCAAACGTGGTAGCTGTCGGTGCTACGATTTCACTGGGCCCTAGCGGCCAAGTTCAAAACATTTCACCCCTTCAGCCTCAGCTTCGTCGCCGACGGATTGATAAAGGAAAAGAGATAGTGACCGAGGGGTCGAACCCTCGGGTTGAAGGTTCGTGTGCTAAGGCTGCTGCTGTTCCTCTTTCTGACAACGCTCCTTCTTCTGTTGCGACCCCTCTGGAAACATCTATATGGGACCAACAATTTGATGAAAGATTTGGTCAATACATCTATTTTGAGTCTGACTGCACTCGTTTTGGAACTCTTTCTTCTGATCAATGGTCTCGTTGTAACATGACTCTTGCCAAATATCTGCTGCGGGGTGCCAACCTTGCATATTTTTTGGCTAAGCAACCTGATGGACTTTTTGTTGGTTATAATGCCGAGCAGAGGGAGGCTCGCGAATTGTCTGCTGCTCAAAAAGCTAGCCTCTCAGATGAGCTGAATCGTGTAAAGAATGAGTTGGAAAACTTGAAAGCTGATAAAAATGAGCTGATTAAGGAGAGGGATGCTTTGAAGGTTTCCCAAAAGGTTGCTGAAGATAAGAAGAAGGAGGCCGAGGAAGCATTGAAGAAGGAATTAATGGAGAGCCGGCAGAGGATGGAAGAGCTGAGGGCAGAAGTTGAGAGGTCTGCTGTGGTTGCTCAAAAATTGAAGGAGAAAGCCCTTCTACACAAGAAAAAGGCAACAACCAACTTCTATAACTGGAGTAAAAGCGTCGATGATTCTTTTGTCTCAGCCATCAAGCAAATTCAGTTTTTGAACCCTGAGACTGAGTTCAGGGTGGTCGGAGCTCATCCACTTCATCTTCTCGAGAATGGAAAGCTAATTGATATCGAGACCAAGGCTGAAGTTGATCTACAAGGTGAGGATCTGCCAAATCCTCTTGTTGATCTGACCGAAGCCCCTGACTTCGATGATTCCAACGTTGTTCTGTCCGATATTGAGTAGTGATCATTTTTTGTTGCAATTCTGGTTTAATATTTCGTTGCTCGTTGTTACCGAGCGTCTTTTCTGAAAAATTTTTGCTTTAACTTGCAGCTCGTTGTAATCGAGCGTTAATCTTGTTGCTCTTTGTAATCGAGCATACTTCTTTATGACCATGAACAACTTTTTTGCTTCTGTTTAAATTTTAATCCGCTTGCCTTTATATCAATTGTGTTTGGGTTCCGTTTGTCACGTGACCCTTGATTTTACTGCTATTATCGATCAAACAGGCTAATTTAGGAATTGCGTTATTTGAATAAATTATTGTGAGTAGAACTCGGATCGCCGACTTTAGCCGAAGCGGGACCCTCGGACCGCGAAGCAAGGAAAGTAATTTCCTGAATTCGGGCGTTCTATGAATACGTTGTTAAACTCTCATAAAGAGTTGTATCTCGATTCCGCTCGGTGGCTAGCCGAACAAAATGAGGCGTATGTCACATCACAATGTTCATAAAAGAGATTGAAGGAAATTGCTACGTTTTATAAAACAATACAAAAACGATGTTGCTCGTTTGTCAACTAAATCCTAACAATTGTTTCTAAGCTAAGAAGGATGTTATCCTTCGATTATTCCGCCTAAACATTTTCGAGCAATAAACTAACCTATCTGTAAAAAGTGAAAAATAAAATAGGAGCTTAACTGTAATAAGCTCTGAGTTTGGCCACGTTCCAGCTGTTGTTGATTTCCATGCCTGAGAGAGTCTCCAATTTGTAAGCACCAGATCCGGATTTAGCTTTCACTCGGTATGGGCCTTCCCACTTTGGCTTCAATTTTCCAACTCCAGCATTTCCTTTGCCGATATCCGCTCGGCGAAGGACTAAATCCCCTACTTCAAAACTTCGCACACGAACCTTCTTGTTGTACTCCCGAGCTTGCCGCTCCTTCATTTTTCTTTCATGAGCGGCGACGTTCTTTCGAATTTCCTCGAGAAGAATGAGCTCTTCGCTGATCAGATGGTCGTTAGTTTCTAAAGGACGTTCAAGAGTCCTAAAGGTAGGGACTCGCTTTTCGATCGGAATGACTGCGTCACAGCCATATGTCAAACGAAAAGCAGTCTCTCCAGTAGATGAGTGTACAGTTGTCCTGTGTGACCATAAAACGCTCGGAAGTTTATCCGCCCAAGTTTCGGCTGCATTACCGAGTTTTTTCTTAATTCCATCCAAGATGGTTCTGTTGGCAGCTTCGGCTAACCCATTTGTTTGTGGATGTTCAACAGAACTGAAGTAGTGAGTGATTCCCAAGTCAGCTGCTAGTTGTTGAAAGTGAGAGGCTGCAAATTGTGATCCATTATCAGTAACTATGGCATGAGGCACCCCGAACCGAGAGATAATTTCCTTCACAAAGAAAGATTGAATACGGGCCGTGGAGATTGTTGCTAACGGGACCGCCTCAATCCACTTAGTGAAGTAGTCGACAGCCACTACCGCAAACTTGAGTTGCCCTGGTGCGGTGGGAAACTTCCCAATGATGTCCATACCCCATTGGTAAAAGGGCCAAGGGGCACCGAGGGAGTGTAACTCTTCAGCCGGTCTTTGGTAAATGTCGCTGTGGAATTGGCATTGAACACACTTCTTAACATGATCCATGGCGTCCATTTGCAGTGTAGGCCAAAAGTAACCCGCTCGGATTACCTTTCTCGCAAGGGATTTTCCACCCATATGGTGGCTGCAAATCCCGCCGTGAATCTCCTCCAGTATCTCCTCAGCTTGGGATGGGTTGACACATCTGAGCATGGGGGAGCCAAAGCCTCTTTTGTACAGAACTCCATTCAGAATTGTGTATTGAGCTGCTTTCTTAATAAATTTCCGAGCTTCTGCCTGATCTTGGGGGACGAACCCATGTTGCAAATAAGTAAGAATCGGATCCATCCATGATTGGGATAATGAGATAGCCAAAATGACACTTGGTCGCGGAATAGTTTCTTGTATCAATGTTTTATTATTTTCCGACCCCTTTGTACTTGCCAATTTAGATAAAATGTCGGCTCGGGAATTCGAATCCCTCGGGACATGGGAAATGTCAAATTCTGAAAAGTTTGAGATGATTCGCTTTACCTCTTCAAGATACTTTTGCAGGATAGGCTCCTTTGCCGAGTACTGACCCTTGATCTGAGAAACTACTAGTTGTGAATCGCTGAAAACTGATACTCGCTCTGCTCCGAACTCATGAACCATTTTGAGGCCTGCAAGAACTGCCTCGTATTCTGCTTGGTTGTTCGATGTTTGGAACTCGAATTTCAAAGAGTATTCCATGCATAATCCTTCGGGGTTTTCAATGATGACCCCTGCTCCTGCTCCTTTCTTATTGCTTGATCCGTCAACGTATACTGACCATAAGTTTTGAGAGACGTCCGAAGGGATATCTGTGAACTCAGTGACATAATCGGCAAGAGCTTGAGATTTCATCTCCTTCCTTGGTTCGTAGGCAATGTCGAATTCGGATAGTTCGACAGACCACGAAACCATCCTACCTGCTAAGTCGGGTTTATGAAGCACTTGTCTGAGAGGTTGGGCTGTTCTTACCAATATTCTATGTGCCTGAAAATACTGTCTCAATCTTCGAGCTGACACGACCAAACAATACGCGAGTTTTTCCAGTTTTTGATATCTCAGCTCTGGTCCTTGAAGCGCTCGGCTAACAAAATATACTGGGGCCTCAATACCTGACTCCTCTCTTACCAAAACCGAACTGACCGCCGTTTCTGCTACTGACATGTATAGAATGAGGTTTTCACTAGGAAGTGGGCTGTGGAGGACGGGCGGGCTGGAAAGATACTCCTTTAATTGATCAAAAGCTTGCTCACAGTGCTCGTCCCAAAGGAATTCTTTGTTTTTCCTAAGGAGCTGGTACCATGGCAAGGCTTTTTGAGCGGCTTAGACAAGAATCTGGAGAGTGCCGCCACTCGGCCCGTGAGTTGCTGAACTTCCTTAAGATTAGCTGGGCTCCTCATTTCAAGGATTGCTTTGCATTTATCTGGATTGGCTTCAATCCCTCTCTCGGTTAACATAAAACCGAGGAAAGAACCGGCTGGGACTCCACACACACATTTTTCCGGATTCAACCTCATGGAGTATTTTCTCACTCGGTCCAATATTGTCGCGAGGTCCTGGGCATGGTTTTCTTGCTGTCTGCTCTTTGCAATAATATCATCGATGTATACTTCCATGCTTGAACCGATCATTCCTTGAAAAACCTTGTTCATCATCCTCTGATAGGTGGCACCCGCATTCTTCAACCCAAAAGGCATGACATTATAACAATAAGTTGCCTTGTCGGTGATGAATGCGGTTTTATCTTGATCATCCGGAAACATAGGGATCTGGTTGTAACCAGAGTAAGCGTCCATAAAGGACAAGAGTTTGTAACCGGCTGAACTATCGACGAGTTTGTCAATAACGGGAAGAGGATACTGGTCTTTAGGACAGACTTTATTCAAGTCCGTGTAGTCGACACACATCCTCCATTTTCCATTGGGTTTTTTGACCAAGACGGTGTTATCTAACCAGTTTGTATAGTCAATTTCCCTAATGAAACCTGCTCGGAGTAATTCAGCAACCTTTTCTTCAATGGCAGCGGCCTTTTCCGCACTAACCTTCCTTTTGCGTTGTGCCACCGGTTTCGACCCCGGAATGATACTCAACTTATGGCAGATAAAATTTGGGTCGATTCCTGGCATATCCGCTGATGTCCATGCGAACAGATCTTTATTTGAAATCAACAGAGTGGTTAACTCCTCTCTTACGTTTGCGGGTAGTTCAGATCCGATTTTTATTTGCCTAAGGGGATCATTGGTCACTGTCAAGAATTCCCACTGTCCCTTCGGGGTTGGTTTATTTCTGTCGGATTGATCCCTCATATCCAGATCCGCAAAATTAACGTTGCCCTTTCCCAAAGAGACTTTTTCCAAATTGCTCAGATCCTTGTTTTTAACCTTCCCTAAACTGGCGTTGTAACACTTTCTTGCTGCTAAGGTGTGGTCGGATTTGGGCTGGATGCAACTAGCCGTGTATCTATTTAGAAACACTCTTTTCATCTCCTCCCAAGAATTAATTGAGTTCCGAGGGAGGGATGAGTACCATCGTAACACTGACGGCTCTAGGGTCATGGAAAAGGCTCGGCATTTCATCTCCTCCCCTCCTCCGTAGTAATTCATCGCTCCTTCATAAGAAACAATATGGTCCACTGGATCAGTGAGGCCGTTGTAGTGTGGTACATTAGTAGGGCCCAAGTAACCTTGAGGAGTTTGGAATGCCATAATATATGGAGTAAAGGGATGACCAGGGTGAAAATCACCCTGATCCTGGTTCATGGTAGGGTTAGCGTGGGTATTTTGTGGCGGGGGAAGCTGCATTACTGGGAGTGGTTGTGGGTCCATGGTTTGAGGTATTGTATTTTGGGGTAGTATGGTGGATGGTTGACTCTGCGCAATCCTTGCCATAGCTTGCTGTTGGAGGTCGGCAATAGCTCGTCCTTGTTGTTCAATTAAATTCGTTTGTCTGTTTAGGATGTTAATCATCTCTTGCTCCCGAGCACGAGCAGATGCAGATGTTCCATAGGACCTTCCGATGGAGTGGCTATGATGAGAGTTTCCAGGAGCAGTTCTTCCTGGATTCAATCTGGTTCTAGGGGTTGTACTTATGTGGTCGGGATTTGGTGGGACAGGAGGGGTATGTTGGGTATTTCGGCCATGATGCGCTCGAGTTCCAGTGGTCCTGGATGTGTTTCGAGTGGTTGGGGCTGTGCTGCTCGAATCACCATGGGTGGAGGGTGGTGGTGTTGGAGGGGGTGGTGGAGGCAGTATGGTTAGTAGAACTTGGAGCGGTTGGGGGTTGCTTCTAGTCCTAGGATGAGAAGATTGTGGTGTTTGGGAATGAGTAGCGTGATTATTACTACGATTAAAGCTGCGATGAGGGGGTGGATGATTTTGTGAATGGTTTGGTGGCTGAGAATTATTCGCTGCACCCGAATGGGAGGTTCGTGGCAGTTGTCCATTATCTGCACGATTATGGTTGAGAACATCGCGCAGATCACCAGCAGAATGGGGCTGTGGGTTGTTGTTATCAGCGTTTCTGGGCCTGCCACGGGTGCGGGTGATGCGGTCACGGAGGTCACCAACTTGACTTCTGGTGGTAACCATGGTGGTGGTGGGAATGATATGTTATTCAAGTCCCCACAGACGGTGCCAATGTAGTGTCCTTTACCAAGATCAACCTTAAAGCTATGGAAGAGCCTTCAAGAATGATCCCGGCTAAGATGTTAATGTAGGACTTTTTAGGATTTCTGAATATCCAGTTGGGATAATCAGGTTCTCCCTAGTCAACAATGTGTGTGCTAGTTTCAACTTAGGGATGAGAAGACGTACCTTTGCCCCTATAGCATGGTGGTTCTTATAGGGGATTACCTGTGTGGGTTGTGCCGTCTTGATAAGCTTCCTGAAGAGTTAGAAGGCAAATAGGACTCGTTAAGGGTATGATAAGATCATATCCATAAATCCTCTAAATGATAAACATTATCCAAGGCTGTTTTATCTAGCCAAGAGTCGTGGGAATCTAGGAGTGGTTACGGCTTTGATGAGGCTGTAAACGATAAGGATCAGATTGAGAGTCCTGTGCTCGGTGTTAACCTCATCAGTACGTGACCTACATGTAGAAACCCAGTTTGCTCGGTATAAGGTCCGATCGTTGGCCCTGTATCAGTATCGCACTTAGTAGGAGTCATGAGGCTTTCGGTCGGTCGACGCTCGGTCTACTGCAAGTCCACTACACTTTCCACAAGATCAATCATTCTCATATTTTCTGTTCATAGTAAAATTCTAAATATACCAGGTCCTTTTCATAGGAACAACCGTTCAAATATATCAAATAATCTTTCATAGAATAAACCATGATTTCATAAACACATCCAAGTACATTTGATACTTCATCACATGTTCTCTTATCATTTCCAAGACCATATTAAGCAAGATAACTTTAGATTATACAATATGTCATATCAAAATAAAATCAGACAAACAATATAAAGTTACTGTCGCAACGTAGAACGACTAAGCACACCACAATCAATTGTCGTCTCGTATCTTGACATATAACTTTGGATTCCGACTTTTGAGATGGTCGAAATCATCCTAATGTTACCTTAGTGTCATTATGTATTAAGATAGCTACTCTCTCACCTGGATTTAAAGCTAGAGACAACTGATTGTGATTACCCGAATTTGCTTCACTCAAACCTTAAACATTGATAATACAATTCAAAGGACCAATCAATTATACATTCACAAAACGATAACTTAAACCAATTGAATCCTTTTTCAAAATACATAGAAAAATCGTAGATCATAAAATAATATTAGTAACTTAAAACCTCTTTGAAAACCAAAAATGCATCAGTAAAATCACTTTTTCTTTTAGCTTTTTAAATCATGAAACCTTTTCCAAAATAATATATCTTTTAGAACTTTATTATCACCTCTCAAAAATATATTCCAAAACTTTAATTACTCAAAAACTCATCTCTAACTATCTTATAACAACTACCATTTGCAGATAAATTATACAACCATAGTTAAAATCATTTTAAAAATCATTTTCAAATACTACTACCATATTTTTAACTTAATAACTCAAAACATTTTCAAAACGATTCGAAAACTCATTTTAAACACGCCATAAACTTATCATGTAACTAAATATATAATACTTGGTCACTCATATTTTTATTTGCATAAAAATCATAACCAAAAACTTATATAACAACTACCATGTCATTACTAATATAAACAAACTAAACTACATTGCTCTAACTTGATGCAACATTTTTAAGGAATTGGGACAGCAACTAATATCCATTTAAAATCATTTTTATCGCATAAACAAGTAACCTAACACATAAACAAATATCCCTAATACTCATGCATTTTTCCAAGTCAAAAATAATTATTTGAGCTAATGCAACTTAATAGATTTTATGGACAGCATGCAATACAAGTACAAAAAGTCACTTTTTTCCTAGACTACTTATTCAAAAATTATGCTACTTTTTCCTACTTACAATACACAAGTCCTATTATCTAAATAACATTTAAAATCCACATAACAATGCAAAGATCAATTCTGGACAGCAAACTAAAACAGAGTTGCATCTATTCAAATTTACCCGAAAATGTCTCTTTTCAATTTATTACAAAGGATACATACACCAAGGTCTAAAAATAAAACCAAACTAAATGAAATAACATTTTTCCTTAATTAAACAATTCTGGACAGTAGCACAATTAATTTATAAAAATCATTTTGATACATTTATCTAACATAAATAAACACATAACACACTTAAGAAATTTTGTCAAACACTTAAACAATTCAAATAATTACTTTTTGGGCTTAAAAGTAGTTGCTGGACAGCAACTTCATATTAAAAAAAATTCATTTTTCTCATACATACAATCACACATACAATCTACAATTTACCACATAACACATAAGCAATTAAACCTTAAATAAATAAAAAACGAGAATTATCTTTAGTCTCTAAGTTTTATACCATCGGTAAATCGAAAAAGGGGTACCATTACCGAGGTTCAAGGTATGGATATCACACACGTTACATCTCCTCCACAAATCCAACCATATCCTAGTTCGGAAAGCAGATGGGACGCACAGGAACCTTAGCCACACTGGCATCGAAGTCGGTAAACGAAAAGGCTATACCATCGCCAGTGGTCAGTAAGATATAAAAATTCATGTGACCAACACCGGTGGTCAACAAGATTCATTTCATAAAAGTTTCCAGAAACCCAGCCCTTACCGAACTTCTAGCCCCGTTCAGGTTCCCTCTCACCATCTATGATTTGCTCAAGGGGGCGACAGCACTATCTCCAGTTGGCCTGCAGTCCTCGCTACGACGAAAGCCCAGACTCCTGCGTGAACCTTGTCATTGTAGTCCCGTCCCGCCTAGAGAAGTACTCGAGGCTTCTTGACGTTTCACCATCCTTGTCCTCCCCTATTGCAATCATCACTTGAAGAACTCCTATCTCCAAGCATACCTGAGTATCTGTAGATAAACAGGGTGTCTTTCCTCTCCACTACTTCACTCTCAACGCAAGGTTTAAAATAAAGGGTTCCTATGTCTTTTAAGTCTTTTAAATCATCGAAGGGTTTTACTAAGTTGAATATTCCTAATTGTGGTCGACCCATTCTAAGCCACACTTCTAACGGGTCTCGACCTCTAAGGGATTAACCTATCACAGGCGCTTCCACATCACAGCGAATTCCAAACCGAGCTCACAACCACGGCGTTCCATTCACGTGGCCGACAAAACTTAATGATCAAGCACGTCACCATGACAGTGCGATCAGGGGATAACATTATAAAGTTTCATAAATCTCCGTAACGATTCCATACCAATTTCTTAAACCATAAAGCCTTTTAATCATTCCCCAAAATTTTTCCAACATATCATCATATGAATCAATTTTCCAATAACAGGTTTATATAACATATACGCCAGACATGTTATCATTAACAATTTAATATTATAATCGATTCAACATCATAATTAAACAGAATATCCAACACATACAATTATATTTGAGGGATCGTTGTTTTCGTATGAACGGCAGAACACGCACACAATTGCCGTTTACTACTCACCCGATAGATCCCTAGTTCCGACCTTTGAGATGATGGAACGTCCTAACATTACCCTACATGCCACTATGTCTTAAGAAGGCTTCTCTCTCACATTGAGTTGAAGCTACAAAATTAGTCTCCTCTTGCTTTGAAGTCACGTCACCCCAAATCCGAACGAAAGCCTTTACCAAATAATATTTACAAAATAATTTCATAAATAACTACCCAATTACAATTAAGCAAACCACAAGCCACATATCCTTAACAACAATTTCCTTTATCACTTTAGAAATCAAGAAGACTTGAACCAAAACTTCCAATACTTAAAACAAATCATACTTTACAGAATCGAAACCTTTAAAACGTCAATGGAAATTTTTTAGAACTAATTATTAAATCAAAAGAGATTATTTCATACTTTTTATTAACTCTGAAAATCAATAACAACTACCGCTCAAGGATTAACATAAAACAAATAACTTAAACTTGATGCAACCTTTTCAATCATTTGGACAGCCCAGAAACACCTTCTTTAAAAATCCATTTTAACATTTACCAAAAACACCTAACACATCAACAATCATTCTAACATATAACTTTAAAAACATAATCATAACACCTTTGAAAATAAATCTAAATTTTTCTTTTACTAATAATCTTACTTCTTAGCACCTTATAACAACTACCATGTTCAGACTATTCATACAACATGACTTTAAGGTATTTTTCTTTTGATGCAAATCTTAATCAGATCAAGCAGTAAACAAGTTTTGCAAAAATCATGTTATAAGCATATATAATTAAATAAGAACGTAAACTCAAGCATTCAAAATCCAAAATACTTTCTCTATCATTAATTAGATTAAGTTACAGACCAAAATCAGATTACAGAAGATTCACTCTCAAACATCATTCACATAATTATTTTTACACAATAA
Source organism: Crotalaria pallida (assembly GCA_037953625.1). Taxonomy (NCBI): domain Eukaryota; kingdom Viridiplantae; phylum Streptophyta; class Magnoliopsida; order Fabales; family Fabaceae; genus Crotalaria; species Crotalaria pallida. Next base: position 87,681,561 of record CM075649.1, read on the forward strand.
CCTTTGCAGATATTCACACCAACTTAACAGTAATTAACCAAATATAACCTTTGAAAACATTAATTTCTCAAAGTCTTTGAAGTTTTGGAACCATGTAAATACTTAGAAAATAAATCATTTCTAAAATAAAAACTAACAAAACTTTAAAATTAAATATCAAATCAATATTTCTTTTCAAGAACCTCCCTAAATCATTCTTCACATTTTATACAAGTACAAACAATATTTCATTCAAACACATACACAACCTTACTTACATTTATTCTAAATTCACTTTTAAAAATTCATTTTCTAATCCTTAGCACTTATACTTCAAGATTAACATAAAATCTACATATCTAATCATTCAAAAACCAGTCATAACATAAATACCACACATTCCTCATTTTTGGACAGCATACATATACAAACTTAAAAATTCAATTTCTCTTAAACAGAACATCGAAAACACATGTCGATTCTTCCTAAATTCTTATTATAACTTCTACTATAATAAAATGACTAAATTCAAACAAAATAAAATAGTTGCATCTGCTGTACAGCCACAGAAAAGTTGCATCAATTCAAGAAGTTCAAGTAAACAATCCAAAACAATTATATACAATTATACACAATTCCTACTTATGCTACAAACTTTAAAAATACCAATATTTCAAATAAAATATTACTTTTCACTATTTAAAAATTTTGGACAGCAACTTAATTTTTTATACAATCAAAGTAATTAATCAAAAACACTTATTTTCTATCGAGGAGGATCCGGTGGAGGACGAGAGTGGGAGCGAGCCTGTCGTGCATTCTACTGGGAGTGATTGGAGGGACAATGATCCCTAGGTATATGCATATGGTATGTGATGAGGATCAGTGGGTCCGATATGTGGATGTTGTGGAGGAGACTTGCTGCTGCTGCTGTGTTGATGATGATGCTACTACCTTACTACTTATGTTTCTTTAAGACTGCTGCTATCACTACTACTGCATCTGATGAGGCCAGATCTACGTGACCACCCTTGGAGTTTATGTTTTGGTTATGTACATATATTGTAGATATACTTTTGGGGTACTCCAGGGCTTTGGTCATATCACTATGTAGATCAGATTATGGACTTGTATTTTGAGATCTTGGAGACATGATGATGAGACTATGTATCTATGACTTTAACTATATATAAAACCTATGTTTATATTACTAGTGACTGCATAGTCTGATAATTTCCGCTTACTCTGATTTAATCCCTTTAAGAGCTCGGCTATAAACATTATTTGATGGTATCGAATTTATTGAACAAAGCAAGGGTAACTTTAATTACTTGTATGATACAAATACATTTCAAAAGAGCGAATGTTAACCTATTTGTGAAAAGGTTTTAGAGATCGCCGAACTCGATACAAATGTTTTTGAAATGGTTTAAAGTTTATTCTCCAAGAATTCCAAATGACGATTTGTGCACCCGCTTTAAGAGAAAATTTTATTTTCCATATTTTCTTAACACTCACAAGTCCATATATTATCCAATATGAAAGCTTAATTACTATATTATATTTGGGTAATTCGCAAGGGTGTCACACTGAGTGGTATCAGAGCAGATCCTGTAGTAGTGGAAGTAGTTCAGAAAGGTAGTCATCAACATCAAGCAGGTATCTCCAGGGTATTTACACTATTTGAATGCTATTATTTTGGCTCGTTGAGCTTTAGATACCCTCGATTTGTTTGTATCTTGTCTCTTTTGAGTACAAGACACAATTGATTGTGGACTTAAAAAAAAAATTTTAAGATAGAACCTTAGTATGGGTGGTGTGATGAAAGTTTCTTTAGTGCAACATATGTGACCATAAGCCCATAGCGCAGGTCTAATATGGCAACTAGAAACCAGAATCACACCAACACGATGTTAGAAAGAATTGCCGAAGTGCTGGAAGTTATGCAACAACGGCAATCTCAGCAACCACTGCAATCGTTTAATCCGCCTCATCAGCGTAATATGGGTAGTACCGAGGCGAGGAGTTTGATGGATTTTAGGAGTTGTAATCCACCTAAATTTGAAGGAGGATTTAAACCTGAGGAGGCTAATAAGTGGATTTATACCATGGATAAAATCTTCAGAACGTTGGATTGCACGGAATCTCAGAAAGTGGCATATGCAGTCTATATGTTGAAGATGAGGCTGAGAACTGGTGGAATCATACAGTTCAGCTTTTGCGTTACGAAGGAAGGGAAGTGAGTTGGGATGTATTTATGGAGAAGTTTCTCAATAAATATTTCCCTGAGGATTTGAGGAGAAAGAAGGAAGTGGAGTTCTTGCAGCTGAAGCAAGGAGACATGAGTGTGGGTGAGTACGCAGCCAAGTTCGAGGAATTGATGAAATACTCTCCATATTATCAGAACAATCCAGATGAAAGGAGCAAGTGTATCAAGTTTGAAGGAGGCTTAAGACCCAAATTGAAGTCTATTTTCAGTTATCAAAGGATCCAAAGTTTTTCTACATTGGTGGACATGTGTAGGATGTATGAGGATGACAAGAAGGCAGAAAAATTGCAAGCATCAGAGAGGAAAGATAGTCAGGGTTACGGACCTCAAAGGCACAAAGGTTTCAATAATCGAGGCAAAGGTCCGTATGATCATCGGGAAAAAGGTAAAGAAAAGGTTGGGGATATTAATGGAAGAAACTCCCGAAGCGAGACTCCCTTCTGTGACAAGTGCAAACGTCGGCATCATGGTCGTTTTTGTTGGGGAACAAATAACTGCTTCAATTGTGGGAAACCGGGACACTTTGCGAAAGATTGCAAGGAACCGGCCAAGACTAATTCAAGAGGGGCAGCTGACAAGCCCGTGGTTCAAGGAAGGGTTTTCACCATTAGAGGTGTGGAAGCACGCCAATCCTCAAATCTTGTGCAAGGCAATCACTTGCTAAACGGTCAGCTCTGTAATGTGTTGTCTGATTTTAGTGCTACGCATTCACTTGTTCATTATGAATATGTGAATCATATGACTTTGCCTATATCTGAAGTATTCTATGCTTTTATGATAGAAACCCATACGAGCATTCCTGTAAGTTGTTTCTAAGACAAGTCTTAATGATTGTATGGAAGTGTTAGAATGAGCCTTTAGAAACGATTTGATCTGTCTACCTTTATCGTATTAAGACGCGATTTTGAGAGTGGGCTGATTAAGTGTTAGTATAGAACCATTAGTATACTCCCTTAAGCCAAGTACTTGCAATCAAGGTAATCTGGAAGGATTAGCATTTCATATGAAACAAGAATGCAACGAGGATTTTCAGTGATTGAAGGGGAAGACTGATAATCTTTCCTGCGTTGCTCTTACTCGATTCATGCGAAGATATGAAAGAATAGTTTCATGTATCAAGGCAAGAACCTGGAAAGGAATAGTCTGAAGGAAGGAAAGTAGGTGTGTATGCATCAAAGTGATCGAATACACACAGAGTAAGCTCTTATTACATGACTTGGAGTTTGCAAAGAGTATGTTCACTCTATGAGATTTGAAGGCGTAGTCCCTATGGCCCTGTGTCTTGAGAGTTTAGAAACCAAGGGAGTAGGAAGAAATTGAATTGGAGTTATCAGCAGTGGAGGGAATTTGGGAGCTTTGATTTTAAGCCCCAATACCTATCTAGTAAAGTAAAAGGTGGTGACAACTTTGGGTCAAGGAGTAGACTTTAAGGTAACTAAAGAGATTGTTCGAAGTAAGGAAGACGAAAAGAAATAAGAGATTGATTTATGGAAGAGAAGGAATCCAATTTCCATAGATGGATGGGAGACATCCTTCGCTTCATACCATAAAATTTACATTCCAAGTGATACGGGGATTAGGAGTGAAATTTGTGGTATTGTGCATACAAGAGATGGATGAATAGAAAGTTAGGTCACTTTTATGTTAAGTGGTGTAGCGAAGAACTGGCAGAAATCATATAGGACAAATGTTGAGACAAAGGATTGATACATCATTTGAGCAACAGTTGAAAAGCAGTCTTTGGGAACTGAAGAGATTTTTCAAGAGGCATGAGAAGGATTCAAGGAACTGAAATGCTAAACATTGAACGGGAAAGTAATAGTCTCAGAGAAGGCGTCGTCAAGTTCAAACGACTGAGGAAGTATGTTTCATAACGACCTGAACGAAAGGTTCAAATATGTGAAGTTAGAATGGATTGTGCCCGAACCTTAAGCAATCTATCAACTATCAGCGAATAAGGAGTTTCCCGATACTGGAAGAATGTGTGGAATTTATAGGTACGATGGAGAGGCGTAAGAAGTGGATAGAATGAATGTCCAAACCAGGTATGAAGGGGACCTGGGCAAAGGAAGTATTCAATTAGAAAAGTGGAAATGTAGTTAAGTGAATTAATCATGGGAGAATGACAATTTAACCAAACTTCGACCGTGGGGATTATCGAGTATGCTAATAAGAAGTAAAGGACTTGCCCATTTCTATGTGTAAAGTAAGAGATGCATCACTTTGGACTAAGTACTGGTATACCTATGAGGACATTCGGTTGGAGCTGTAAGAGACTAAGGTTTTAATGCGCCAGAGTCATCAAGGGTTAAGAGTTAGAGGGGAATGGTCATAAAGCGAGTTAAGTTCGAAAAGGTGATCAACCTGCTAGGATGCGAGTTAGATTTGAATATAGATAGTTTGAGTTATCCTTTCTCTGATCGGGATTAACGTAATCAATGTTTTCGATTGCGTTGGTTAAATCGTTATGTAATTGGAAAACCTGAGCAGGTCTGTGATTTGAATTTCTGTGATCAAAACCCTTATCACAGTTGGATGTGATAAATATCTTTGGGCGCCACAGAAAGAGAAAGATCAGTTAAGACTAGAGAGATTAATAACCACCGGGATATGACAAGTACTTGTCTCCCCAACGGAAACAACTCTAGCACTTGGCTATCTAGCTATATCTGATGGTGACAAGTATTCCATCTTTAAGTTCATCTAACTTAAAGATGTGTCGTATGACTTTTCCTGCGAGAAGTTATATCTGAAAAGAATGATTTTATTATTGATGGTTTGAATATTAGGACTGATCACCCTAATGTTTACAACTATTAAGGAATAAAGTCATATAAATGATTTGTTAATCGTGCTTGAGTGATCAGAGTGCGCAACGGGTCAAGTTTTTCCTCGAAAAGATCTTTGGAGAATGTTTTAATTGAAATATATATATATATATATATATATTTAAAAGGTATTATTTGAAAAAGTTTTAGCCAAAATATTTCATTTGAAGTAATCGTAAAATGTTATGAAATTGAAACGTGTTCTTCTCGAAAAAGTTTATGAGGGAAAGTTTTAATTTAAACTAGGTATTTGAAACATCTTGTCCGGGAAAAGGGCGATCAAAAGATTTTTATTTGGATTTAATTATGAAATAATTTTCGAGAAAGTTTAAGAAAACTCTTTTATGAGAAAAAGGATTGGTATATGCTTTTGAACACAAGGGTGTTATTCGAAAAAAAAAATTTATTTTAAGTGTTTAGTGGAACATTTTGAGACGGAAAAATTAAGGGAATATGAGAAATTCTTTTAAGTGGGGAAGGACTTTCCCTAAAGATGTTTTGAGAAACGATAAGATAATCTTTTATTTAAACTTGAGAACGTGAAATTTTGAAGAATGAATTTCGGAGACGAAATTCCTTTTAAGTGGGGAAGTAGTGTAACACCCCAAAAATTTCAATCCTGGATTAATGAAATATTAATTATAAAGTTTATTATGATTAATTATTTCTATTCTTGATCTTTAATTAAGATCTTTGTTTATATTGCTAGAATTTATTTTGGTGAGTAAATTTGTGCATAAAATAAATATTTTGCAAATTAGTCCCTGGAGGTAATTATAGGAAAGGTTTTGGAGGGAAAGTAAATAAAATAATTATTTTTCAAAAATTGGGCAAAATACTCGAGTATTTTCTGAAAAACTCGAGTATTCTGGACAGAGTTGCTCAACGTTAGTGCGTTTTGATGAGTCACCACCGAGTTACCGCCGTCTTGACACGAAAACACCCTCCATAACACGTCCCTGTATGCGTGTCGACGTGCATGGACATGTTCCTTGTCTATATAAACCAATTGGACTCAGATTGAGAGCCATTTGGTCAAATTGAAGAAGAGTTAGTGTGTTAGGGTTCTTGAATCGTTTCATTCGATTCTCCCTCGGTGTGCTGATCTGAGTGATAAATTATACACCAATACAAAGCTCACATCACGAGCTTTGTATAGACATAAAAATCGTGAGAATTGAGTGAGTGTGTTGGGAGAATTGGAGCTTGGAAGTGAAGCTGTTTCTGTCAAGTTCTGTTTCTGGAGCTTACTTTGGGTTTGATTTCTGGTAAGCTCACGAATCCTTGAGTCTCAAATTCGGTTTCCTTAGTTAGATGATGTTGCATAGAGTCTAGAAAACTTAATTTCCCCAATTTATTTCTCTGTTTCATGTACAAACCGATTCCACTTTGGTGTGGTACTCAAAATGCTCTGCATGTGGCATTTGAAGTTGGTCTGAGAATTGTGGAGCCTTTTTCTTGTCAATTCTTGTTTGGAAAACGTCTGAGAGGTAAGGGGAAGTAATTATATTCACTAGATAGAGTTTAAATTTCATTAATTGTGTTAGAGAGCCACCAAGAGGCTCTAAGGGCTTAGTTTGAATAGGAACTTTGGTTTGGAGACCAATACATGCTCTATGACTGTGATGAGCAAGTTCTATATCATGCATGCAAGCTTAAATGAACTTTGTTTCATGAATATTGTGCTTATTTTGCAATTTGAAGTGTTGAGTTGCCAAATTGTATATTTCATGCATAATGGATTGATTCTCTGTCAAATTTGTTATTTGATATGAAATGAGTATGTTAACATGTTCATTATGTGGTATATGAACTATTGTGATCACTGTTTTGGGTTAAAAATGTTTAGAAATTGAAATGGTATGTAAAGACCAAGTTTCACTCTGTTCTATCTGCAGATACTCGAGTATTTGGCTTAATACTCGAGTATTTCGTGGTGCACCAGAGTGAAAATTGGCGCACCAACTTGGGAATCAGATTGGACACTCGAGTAATGTATGAACTACTCGAGTATTCTGGGCAAGGGAATACTCGAGTATCTCATGAAATACTCGAGTATATTTATGAAAATCTGAAAACCTAAATCTTTGCAAAGATATGAACGACTCGAGTATAATCATGAACCACTCGAGTAGAATCTGGGAACTGATAAACAACTCGAGTATTTTGGGAAAAACTCGAGTATTTTTTAGTCAGACACTTAAAATACCATTTTCAATTCTAAGTCATTTTGTAACTATTAAAGGACAATAAACTAAGTGATCCTGGACTCAAAAGAAATTGATTGACGTTATGATGTTTCATTTGAATAATGATGATACGTTGCTCGGGAGGCACGTAGTGTATTAATAAAAGGACGAAACATCAATCAATCTCTTTTAAGTAAAGTTAATGCATTCATACTGGAGTTTGGATGGTAGGACGTATATCATGTTTTTGGTAAACATGTGGAGGGCCTCTGGGAGTGCTAATACGCTTGCTTGATGACACGTCGTTGACGTGGTCGGCTTAGTGGATGCCGATATGGTTATACCGTTTGGATGACGGACCGTTTGGATGACGGGACGATGCTCGGGTGGCACGTTATAACTATGCTCGGGTGGCATGGATTCCAAGCTTGTCGTGTACATTCTAGGTGAATGTACGAATTGTTGTATACCTAGGAATACAACGCACTGTGGAGTGCTGGGTTGTCAGGGATGGACGTCAGAGAGTGACATAGTATGATGGAGATAGGCTTGAGAGATAAAGCCATGCATCATGCCACTCATTTGAATTAAATGTGATAAATGAAATAAGTGTGAGCATCCTATGTGCATTCATTAACTGCTAAGTGTTATATGTGATTGTTGTTAATTGATGCATATTTACATATTCATATTGCACAATTTATTCTCTATTGGTTATGTGTATAGAATTGCTTACCCCTATGCCCTTGTAGGTGATGTCTCGTTACATTGCTTGCATCGAGATCCGGCCACTTCCTAGTGGCACATGGATCTATGAGGACCATCGCGCTGTGTTCGAGGGTGAGGTAGAGGTTACCTTCTACCACCTGAACCCGTTGATCCGATTCCGTCCTCGTAGATTTAGGATTCCCATCATGTACACTATGCATGTACCCCCGTTTTACACTTACCATGGACCACCTCCCACGCGACCAGCTCGCTCATACCATAGTTTTCGTTTTCGACCTACCCGCTCTCACCCTTTTACTTCGAGAGTCGTCCGCGAGGAGACTCCCCCTTCTAATCCGAGGAGCCCAGTCAGGGTTTCACCATCACCTGACCCGGTACCCAGTGGTAGGGTACACTCTCCCTCGGATGAGATCGAGGAGGATCCGGTGGAGGACGAGAGTGGGAACCAGCCTGTCGTGCATTCTACTGGGAGTGATTGGAAGGACGATGATCCCTAGGTATATGCATATGGTATGTGATGAGGATCAGTGGGTCCGATATGTGGATGTTGTGGAGGAGACTTGCTGCTGCTGCTGTGTTGATGATGATGCTACTACCTTACTACTTATGTTTCTTTGAGACTGTTGCTATCACTACTACTGCATCTGATGAGGCCAGATCTACGTGACCACCCTTGGAGTTTATGTTTTGGTTATGTACATATATTGTAGATATACTTTTGGGGTATTCCAGGGCTTTGGTCATATCACTATGTAGATCAGATTATGAACTTGTATTTTGAGATCTTGGAGACATGATGATGAGACTATGTATCTATGACTTTAACTATATATAAAACCTATGTTTATATTACTAGTGACTGCATAGTCTGATAATTTCCGCTTACTCTGATTTAATCCCTTTAAGAGCTCGGCTATAAACATTATTTGATGGTATCAGATTTATTGAACAAAGCAAGGGTAACTTTAATTACTTGTATGATACAAATACATTTCAAAAGAGCGAATGTTAACCTATTTGTGAAAAGGTTTTAGAGATCGCCGAACTCGATACAAATGTTTTTGAAATGGTTTAAAGTTTATTCTCCAAGAATTCCAAATGACGATTTGTGCACCCGCTTTAAGAGAAAATTTTATTTTCCATATTTTCTTAACACTCACAAGTCCATATATTATCCAATATGAAAGCTTAATTACTATATTATATTTGGGTAATTCACAAGGGTGTCACAACATCATTAATCCAAGTTGACAAAGTTGTATCAATTGTGATGTTAAACAAAATATCATTAAATAATTTTCAATCTAATTTCCTTCAATTGTTTATTAATTGCTGCTACAATCCATACAATTTGTATCTTAACTAACTTTTATTCTAAAGATGTAAAACATACATACATCACCTCAAAGCAATTAAACCAATCATAGTAACAATTTGTAAAGCCTTGACAATATCATTTATTGCTTGACAGTATTGTTATGCAACAAAGGCTGCACAACAATATGATAGCATGATCAATCTTCAAACCACCCATCGTAACATCAAGCTAGATGATTCTTTCAACCAAATCACTGCAGAATATTTCAAGTAATTTTTCATATTCAATATAGGTCTACTCATTATGAAGAGATCACTCTGAAGTCCAAGCATTTCAGTATCTACCTTACTGAACATAGTTCTTAAAACCTGATGAACACATTATTTCTCATTCAAAACATTTTCCTTTGTCACATCTACATAGTTAAAAATAAAGTTGGTAAATACATGGTAGTAACATAGATACACTTGAAAAAAGAACAGACAAAAGAATGCAGAGAAACACTTCTATCAATACTTAGATACACAGTAGAAGAAAAAGAGAAAGAATTGTTATACATACTATCAAACCATGTTTTAATTAATAAAATTTTAAGTCAACTTCTAATATTCTTATCCCAAAAAATTATATGCTAAGCACATCATTCTAATCCAAGAACCTAAGTTTAACTAACCTCTTCGAGTGATCAATATCATTATAATCCAAGAATCTAATTTGAAGCTGAGATTATTACCTTAAACAACATCGAAATGCACAAAGCTAAGCAAGAGAGTATAGTGTACATCAGCAGCAAATTGAATGACCTTGAACCGCAAGAATAGTCATTGTTTATTTTAGTGTGCACCATCTCACAGTACAATTGAAAAAAGAAATCACAATTGAAAATCAAATCACACAAAAAACAACCTACAGATAAAGATATTTAGAAATCATCATTCTTTTTCAACCTTTTGGAAGTCTCAACTCAAATAGGTGCATTTTTCATTATGTTCCTCCAATTGCTTGTCTATAGTTACTATCTTTTTTTCCTTCAAAAGCTCTAACTTAATGTACAATTTTTTTATGATCAAATGATAAATGACGTGTATTATATGAATTTAACCACGTTGGCACACTCCCTTATACGTACATTTGAATGAATTTAGATATTGTGATTATATTTGGTGTGATGTCCTAGACGGTGAGGTCCTCCAAGGGTAGGAGAAGACCTTCAAAGGAGCCTCTGTCTAGGGTTGATATGTGATGTTTGGTGAGAGTCCTCAAGTGGCTAAGGAAGAGAGCCAGGAAGTAACCCTAATCACTGGTGTGTGAGAGGGACAATTAGGGTCATAGGACGTACCTGAGCCCCATGTAGTACGGAGCTACTTATAGGGGGGAGCTGGTTGCCCTAATGGGCTTGCTTTAGGCCCAAGTAGGGCCAGCCTGTACTGAGCTATGAGTGGATGAGCTGTCCTTGTGGATAAGGTGATGAGCTGTCCTTGTGGATAAGATGGGAAGACGTCATCATGTCCTTGGTGTCGGACTTGGGAAGGTGTCGGACTTGGACGTCGGACCTGAGTTGGAGCACGAGGTCGGCCTGTATCTGGCGTCTGTTCGGCCGTTGAGCTTTGAGCTCGGCCAAGCGTTCAGAAGGCTTTCTGAAGGGTCCTTAGGTCTTGGGCAGTGGTTCTGAGGATCTCGGCTAGGCCGAGTCCACCACATAAGCCCCCCAGCTCGGTCAAGGCTATCTGAGCCTTGTTCCGAGGTCCTGGTTTAGGTCCTTTTCCCAAATCCACCACATAAGGGCCGAGTCCACCACATAAGCCCCCCAGCTCGGTCAAGGCTGTATGAGCCTTGCTCCGAGGTTCTAGGGAGTTCGGACGATGATCTGCCGAGAGCTGGATCCAGCTGTCTCTGAAATGTCCTTTCCTTGTGACGGAGCGGGTTTGACAGCTGTTTATTCACCCGTACCGAATTGACGTTTGCTTTTACGGGATCTGACACGTGTCAGAAATTGCGACCTACGAAGCGTCACCATCATTGTAACGTTGCTCGAGGTCCATTATTTCAGCTGCTACATGCCACGTGTCCCAGTTGATATGGCTGCACGCTGGGTTGGGCCTCTTGGGCCAAGCCCAAATTTTGAAAGTGGGGGGAAAACGGTTTCTCTCCCCCCTCTTTCTCAAAACCGCTGCTTTCTCTCTCTTTTCCACATATATTCTCTCTCTCAACCCTATTGCCTTCTCTCTCTCCCTCCACCGAAAACTGTTTCTCTTCCCCACGAAAACAACGATTTTGTTCTTCCATAGTTGAATTCCATTTCTCTTTTCTGCACTTCACTGCCTTCTTCTCTGTCAGCGGATCCTGCTTTGGTTTTTCAAGCTTCGTTCTCCTTCGATCTCCAACTCCTAAGGTACTGGTTGCTCTCTCCTTCCTTCTTCTTTGTTCTTTGCTTTTTCTTTTTCTTTTACTGCTTCACGATTTACACGGTGGGGGATTAGTATTTCTTGTTTTTTGTTTCTATTTCCATGGCGGTGGGGTTTTTTTCTTAGGTTTTGTGGTTTTGATTTTGGGGAATAATGTTGGGGTTTGGTTTGAGGTTTCTCTGGATTGGGCGTGTTTTGGGGTTTTTTTGGAGAGTTTTTGATTCATGTTTTTTTGTTTTTATTTCAGAAAACCAAAGGAGTAGATTGGGTTCAGTATGAGTAGGGAATGGTTTAGGAAGTGGGCTGGGGTAGTCTCCCTGTCATCTAGCAGCAGTGAGGAGGAGGACGGCTCTTCCTCCTCGTCCTGTTCCTCTACGGATGTAGACGAGGCGCTCCGTCGCCAAAGGGAGTATAGGCAGAAATACGAGAGGCGGGTTCTAGAGGTTGATCTCGTTGAGGTAATTTATCCTCGGAATTGGGAGAAGAGGGAGTGGATACGACAATACGCCTGGGCCGAGTTTGTTGACGGTAGGGAGCGTGCCGATTTTGAGAGGATGGAGAAGGAGGGAATGTACGAACGAGGGGTACCTGTGGTAGAGGGGAGATGCTCGCCCCTCAGAACGACTTCGAGGGGGTTCTCTGGGGGGTTATTTTTTGTAACCCGTAAGACTAATACCGAGCTCCCCTGTTCTTCCACAGGTACCATGCCTCTCAGGAAGTGCGTCAGTCGACCTGAACTTTACCCCGCGCCTTTCGATGCCGATCAATATGAGTGGGTTGACGTGGAGCCCAAAGGAGTCCAGTCCAGCCTTTGTTCCGAGGACAAGCTTGCCGAGGTAAGGAGGGCCGTGCTGCCTTGCCCAGGGGACGCCACCGGGACTTCTTACGAAGTACTCCCCTGTTCGGCAAATGACAGGATATGCAGCCGGACTGACAATAATTCCTTCTTCTTTTATGCCGATCTAATTCATAATCTCGACGTGACCCTCCCGTTCACCGACCTGGAAATGAGGGTCTTAAACGAGCTCGGACTAGCTCCTTCCCAACTTCATCCCAACACTTAGTCGTTTCTCCGAGCATTCCAAAAGTACTGCGGAGCCAGAAATTTGGTATGCACTGTTCGGCTGTTTTTGTGGATGTACAACCCGTTCGTCAGCAATAAGGACGGGGTCACTGGTCATCTTTGGGTGTCGGCTAAGACCCGAGCTCACTGTGGGCTGTTCGACATGTTCTCCGAATCTTGGAAACATTTTAAACCAAGATTTTTTAAATACAAGTACGTTGGGGCAGCGCTACCTTGGTTTCGGTCCGAGACGGGACCGAAGTTCCCTTTGGAGTGGACCCCCGAGTTCTTTAATCGCCATACTAGCACGCCGCAAAGGTGGTCGGGTGTAACCTTGGATGCCGACGAGTCCGTAACGGCCCACCATTTTCAGACCGAATATCGTGCTCGGAAATTCCAACTTGATGTTGGAGTTTTCATGAAGTGTCCTGACAGCGAAGTCTTGACGAAAATTGGTAGTTACTTTTGCTCTTACCCTTGTACATTTTCTTTCAATTCTCTTACTAATTATTTTTTTTTTTTTTTTGCAGAAGAACATTGGTCAGAGATGTCCTCCAGAGCACTGAAAGCTGCTTTAGAAGCTCGGAGGAAGAAGTCCGAGGTTCCTTCTGTTGATGCCGTGTCGTCCGAGGTTTCCACTGATACGCTCTCGGCCGACTCTGGTCCACTCCATCCTACCCCACCTGCCGTCATCATTGCCCCACCTCCTCTTGCCTCACCTAGTCCAAGTGCCGAGGTAGCCATTGTTGCGGATACACTGCCTTCAGGCACTGGAACTCAACCGAGGCTGCCGACTACCCTTGCCAAACCCTCACTGAAAGATACTCTTGTCAAGATGTCGGGTGCTGAGTGGAAGAAAAAAGCTGAAGAGATGGCTTGCCAATTGAAAAGGGTCACAACCATGTTTAACGTGCTGGCCGAAGTGGCTGATGATGTGGCAGATGGTGTTTCGCTTGCTAAGAAAAAGGCTCGTTCGGCTATGGCGGCCGAGGTGGAGGAACTGAAGAGTGGCAAGAGATCAGCCGAACAAAAGTTATCCGAGGCTGAGGAGGAGCACCGCCGACAAATGGAGGAGTTGCAAAAAAGACATGAAGAAGTTTTGGCCCAAGCCAAAGCAGATGCTAAGGAGGCTGGTCGGCAGGAGGGCCTTGCCGAGGTGGAAAAAGTTAGGACTTTACTGAAGAAGAGGGCTGCTCAAGCTCTCAAGCATAAGGTGGCAGCATCCGAGTCGGACTTCGACCTTGAAAGGGTGGCAAGCAAGGTTTTCACCAGTGCGGTTGAGCAGATTCTTCATATGAACCAAGGGCTCCGAATTCGGTATGTCGGCGCATCTGCCGGGTTCGGAGTGGAAGATGGAAAAATGGTTGATTATGACAGGGGAGGGGCCGAGGTTGACCTGGACCAGCCTGAAGAGAATCTGCCCAACCCTTTGGTCGAGAAAATGGATGAGGAGTTCAACCCGAGCTCGGTTGTCCTTTCTGATGTCGAGGATGAAGCAGCGTAAGTCCCTTATGCTGGGCAGCTTGTGATTTGTCAATGTTTTTTTTTGTAACATGTTTGATAACATGGGATTGTATTTCGCTTTGCTTATTGTGTACAACATTTTATTTATAAGCAAGTTCTTTCTAGTTCTTACTCTAACTTGTTGCATACGTACTGTGTCTGAGGTTGGAGTTATGCAAGTCTTTTCTTTAACTTGTTGCCCGAACGCGAGTTTTTCTTTACCAACTCGTTGCATGTGTATTCGTTCGACCTCGGATCCGAACTGCGATCAGTTAGGTGGTCATCAAAAAGGCTTTAAAAGAGAATGCAAGTGTTTGAGACTTGTCGCATATTGTAATTTTTATGCAAGTTTTTGTTTCAACTTGTTGCATATACACTGTGTCCGAGGTCGTCTCTAATCAAGCTTTGTGTAAATGCGAGTTTTCATTGACTCGTTGCATGCTTCATTCATTTTGAAACATGGGGTCTGAATTGGGACCAGTTAGATAACTTGGCTTAAAAATACAAGTGTTTTAAACTTGTTTTTTAGATAACCAAGTAAAACTACTTTTGAGAATACAAGTCTTTTACCAACTTGTTGTATTCAGACCTGATCGGACCTAAAAAACTTGTGCCCAGGACATTGATGTTTAAAATCTAGTATAACTAACTCGGATAAACTCGGATGACTCAGTAAGTGTAGTAATCTTATAAGTTTTCCTCTGAATAAAGGTACTGTATATAAGTGCATACGGTAGGGAACTCGGATCTACCCACCTTAGCCGAGGTGGGTGTCCTCGGCCCCGATGTAAAAGAGAGTGTTGAGTGAAGCTATGTGGAAACATTTCACAGCAGTCTGTTCTTTATCGGGTGTCCCTTGTACACTGTGCATATGAGCCGATCTTATCTAGAAGACGTTGGCTGTGCATAGCGCCATGCAACATTTAGGTGGCTAGTGCTAAATGAGAAGCTAATACGTACGTATATAAAACTGTGGCACTTGAGTATGAGAAAGTTTGTACTTTTCATTAATATTTGTCATGAGTACATTGCTTTTTGGAAGAGTGAATATCTCACAATGGGAATGTAAAAACATGAACAGAATTTAAAGGAAGCAAAATTTAAAATGATCTTGAATTTGAATTTTCCAGATGAGGATGCTGACGACTGCCAATGATATCTGAGGTAAACCTACTTGAAACAGGTTCTCAGTGTTGTAAAGTCTTGGGAATCCTTGAGCTCGGTAATTTCCCAGAGTATGTTTCCAGAACGCCTCTGTTGGGGCTTACCGATTTTGGACTCATTTCCCACTTTTCTGGCCGTTAAGACCGATGTCTGCTCCTCGGGGCGCGAGGTGATCAGACTCGGACAACCCGGGTTGCGCTGTTTTCTATCTTGGTCGGCTAGCTCTTCCATTACTATCTTCCTCTGACCAGGAGCAGCTTCTCGAATTTCTTCTGCCTTGAGATGGTCACCCGAGGTAATGTTGCAAAGTGGGAGCTTTTTCAGCTTGAGGCACCAGAGCTTGGGGATTTGAAAAGCTCGGCTAGAGAAATGGGCAAGAAGTTTACTTCGGCTCTCAATTCGGAGATGTACCGAACGGAGGGCAAGGTTATTGACAGTTAGATAAATGAGAAAATTCTCCCCCTGTGGGGGGTTGGAGAGGACTGAAAAAGAAAGGAGATTTCCTTTAACTGCATCTTGGACTTTTTGGGGAAGGTTGGCATTCATGGTAACATCTTTGCTTGGGGCAGAGGTGAAGGGGGGGATTACCACCCACTCTTCATGAGGAGAGGACCTATGAATATCTCGTTCAAACTGAACCTCGGCCAATAAGACTCTTCCCTTGGATAATGTCAGATCAGTGAACTCTTTCTGCTTCTTTTTTAACTCCCGTAGGCTCGCATTGTAGCAGAGCCGGGCTTTCACCTGGTCAGCTTTGACCGTAACAACCTTGTCGTCTGATCCGACGAATTTCATTGCCAAGTGTACTATCGAAACCACTGCCCCAAAAGCTTGTAGGCAGGTTCGTCCCAGTATTACATTATACGGGGATTCAGAGTCAACCACTAAAAATTTGATGATCTTCGTTCGGGTCGAAGGCTGGTTGCCTAGGGTCACCGGGAGATGAATGGCTCCCAGGGGGCGGATTGCCTCACCTGTGAAGCTGATGAGATTACCTTCGAATCCTACGAGGTCGGCAGACCTCAGCTTCAATGCTTGGAAAGTATGAAAAAAGAGAATGTCGGCCGAGCTTCCTTGGTCAACGAAGACTCGGGCGACCTCAAAATTGCCAATTAACACTGTTATCACCATAGGATCGTTGCGATCCGGGATGACGTCTTCCATATCTTGGTCGGAAAAAATAATAGGGATGTTTCTAGATGGTTTTTTGCTAACGGGTTTGTGATGGACAGCGAAAACTTGGTTGACGTACCTTTTCCTCTCTGCCCTCCTTTCTCCGCCACCGGCGAAACCTCCCGAGATAGTTTCAACTCGGAAGTTTTTCGGTGACTTGTCTAGATCTTGTACGACAACCATGTTTACTCGCTGTGGTTCTTCTTCCTTCTTCTCAGGGGACGGGTCGACTTTGGCTTTTCCCTTATCGTTATCTGGGCTGCGAGACCTTCTTCGGCCCCGTCTTTCCACCGCTTCGCGCACATACTGCTGCAGTTTTACCCTTCTCACCATATCCTCAATGACATCCCGCAGCCAAGTGCACTGATCGGTATGGTGGCCGTACCCGTCATGGAAGTTGCAATACTTGGATTTATCCCTGACATAGTTTTGATTTCTGAGAAAAGGGGGCCGAGGTACACTCCTGAGTTCGGTCTGCATGGTCTGTCTCCAGACTTGAGACCTCGGGACCGTCAGGGGGGTGTAAGAATCGTACTTAGTGATGTACGGACGTCGGCGGTCCTCTTGCTGGCTGACTTGAGAGCGACCTCGGTCACCCTGGTCCGCTCTTCCTCCTCTTTCATCCCTGTTGCCGCGAGGTCGACCTCTGGGCAGGGCATTCTGCGAGGTGGTTTGAGAGTTTTCCATCCTACTTGACTGTCCTTTGTTGAATTCTTCAAGATTGATGTATTTGTTTGATCTCTGTCTCAGCTCGGCCATGTCCCTTGGTGGCTTTCCAATAAGTGAATCTTTGAACCCTCCTTCGGCCAATCCTTGGGTCAAAAGGAGGACCGCCACCTCGGGAGATAGATTGGGGACTGAGCTGGATTCGCTGTGAAACCTGTGCAAGTACGCACGTAAGGATTCTTCCGGTTTCTGCGTCACTGTCGCTAGCGTGTGGTCCGACCTGGGTTGTACGTAGCTAGCAGTGTATCTGTTAAGGAAGACCCGCTTCATTTCTGCCCAGTTGTTGACAGAATTCTTGGAAAGTGTTGAGTACCATCGGAGGACTGGGGCCTGGAGGGTCATAGAGAAAGCTCGGCACTTGAGCCGATCTCCTCCCCCATGAAAGTTCACAGCTCCATCATAAGAAAGGACATGCTCCTGAAGGTCTGTGAGGCCATTGTATCTGGGAATATTGCTTGGCCCGAGGTACCCAGGTGGTGGTTCATAAGCCATGACGGCTGGTGTAAACGGATGCCTAGGGTGGGAATCATCCAAATCAGGTTGTTGCTGGTCAGGGGATGGTGTAAGTTGTGTGACGGTTGTGTGTGGTGTTGCAAAGGTTTGTGGAGTTAACGGAGGTTGTGGTGGAAGAGGTGGTAGAGGGGGTGGTGGGGGGAACTCATTTGGGGCCGGAGCTTGAACAACAGCTCGTTCAGCCAAACGTTGCATAGCAACTTGTTGGAGATCTGCAATAGCTTTACCATGCTGTTCTACGATTCTCATCTGCTGTCTCATCAAAGATAAGAGTTCAGCATCTCGAGAGAGCGTAGACTTTCGAGAGTGGGAACGGTGTGTCGTGCTGACAGAATGGGCACGTTCGCCGCGGTGGCGGTGCTGTTTAGTGTTGGTTTCTCCGAGCTCAGAGCGTAACTGTACGCGCCGACCTCTGCCATGAAGCTGGGTTGGATTTGTAGTGTCTCCGGTGTGGATGGTGTAAGGTCCACTGTGGGTATGGGTGAATTCTGGTGGTGGAGGTGGCGGGGGAGGAGGTGGGGGTGGTGGAGGGGGTCCTCGCTGCCCTGTTGGCTTCGAGATGCAGGCGCAGGTCCTCAGTTGACGGCACCCTCCTTGGATGCCCCCTCCTTCTCCTCTGGACTGGTTGTTCTTCAGACATTGTAGAATTTCTGGGAATGAAGTTTATCGTTTCCCACAGACGGCGCCAATGTGATGTCCTAGACGGTGAGGTCCTCCAAGGGTAGGAGAAGACCTTCAAAGGAGCCTCTGTCTAGGGTTGATATGTGATGTTTGGTGGGAGTCCTCAAGTGGCTAAGGAAGAGAGCCAGGAAGTAACCCTAATCACTGGTGTGTGAGAGGGACAATTAGGGTCATAGGACGTACCTGAGCCCCATGTAGTACGGAGCTACTTATAGGGGGGAGCTGGTTGCCCTAATGGGCTTGCTTTAGGCCCAAGTAGGGCCAGCCTGTACTGAGCTATGAGTGGATGAGCTGTCCTTGTGGATAAGGTGATGAGCTGTCCTTGTGGATAAGATGGGAAGACGTCATCATGTCCTTGGTGTCGAACTTGGGAAGGTGTCGGACTTGGACGTCGGACCAGAGTTGGAGCACGAGGTCGGCCTGTATCTGGCGTCTATTCGGCCGTTGAGCTTTGAGCTCGGCCAAGCGTTCAGAAGGCTTCCTGAAGGGTCCTTAGATCTTGGGCAGTGGTTCTGAGGATCTCGGCTAGGCCGAGTCCACCACATTTGGGCATGAACATATTTAGTAAAACAGGGCACTAATAGTCTAACATTGATGGAAAATAGATATAGATTGTATATCAATAAGCATGAAACATAGAAAAGTGAGTAAGTTTAAAAATAAGTTACAAAAAATTAATACACCGACAGTCAATTATAAAAGAGAAGTTTAAAAAGCTTGTCTTCCACCTGCACAATTCAAATTATAATGTAGTGAGTTTGAAAATAACTTACAAAAAATTAGTAAATTTGCATTTATCTTTGCATGCTTAACAAATTATGCACAAAAGTGAATATATCCGTAGACCTACTAACGACCATCACACTATTTGTGTACAAATCATTGCATTTTACCTTCTATATAATCACTTTGCACTATTTTAAGTCTTGCTTGTCAATACCATAAGCATGTACATCTTCCTTTGACATCTTGAATTATTCCCTTGAGTGATGTTCCCAATCCCTTGAATGCATTCTTCATACTGTTAAAATAGTCATCCAATAGTTGTGAGAATGCAAAATGAACGGAAAAAGAGTCCTTGCAATATTCTATTATGTCAGTCATCAAAAGGAAAGAAAAATGTGGAAACATATTGTAACTCCTTACTTGTGTAAAGGTTAAACAACAACAACTTAAGTGCCAAAACATAAAAAACAACAATAGTTAGTGTCAAATCTAACTAAAAGCATATTATAATTACAGCTTGTAACAAACCTATTACTATTGTCATTTAAAATAAATGATTTAAATGAACTCAAAACTAATAAGAGATTAGTTTTATGCCTTGGTCATTATCATTTCGTACCTGATCCATTCTCTCCAGAAAGATCATTTTATGACCTCCTCTAATTCCCATACTCAGTGTTATTGGCTCTTGATTCCCATACCTAAAAGACATCAAGGCCTAGAGAAAATATTGAAAACAAATCATTTAGAAGTTTATTTGAAATAATCATTAAGAAAACCAAATAACGAAAACAAATCTTAGTGTGACACCAAAATTGCTTTAAAATAATGAAACTACTTTCAATCAAAAGCAAGCAAAACATGAGTATGGGAATATGGGAATTATAGCATAAAGGTTAAAATTTTCGCTTTCTATAAATAGATCTGAGGTCTCACAAAAAAAGCAAATGATAATTAGAGCATAACTACTGTAGAATAAAAAGACAATGTTGTAAACTTATTTCAAACAAAAATGTTATCAAATAACTACCGTAGAACAAATAGCGGTGGAGAAAATTAATGAACGTGAAACCAAGACTATAATGCAAAAAAAGCTAACGGTTGAATGCAACCGACATACCTCCTCAGCTAACACTTCATTGTTTTTCATTGCACCAAGCCAAAAACCAGACACTCCTCTCTCTACACAGCAGAACAGTTATATCAGGTTATTGGGAAATTGCAAATTAATGGAAAAAGAACTCATGTGTAAATAGTACCTTCAGTATCAACTTTTGTTTCATTTGCTGCATCTTCAACTTCAGTAACACCATTAACTATTTCACAGTGATTCATCCATTCACAATAAAATTTAAGAATACATCAATTGTCTCAATGGTACTCAAAATCATGATTATTATAGATTATAAAATTAAGTGTAAGATTGCTGCAATAGAGATTTTGCAACAAATTCTACATATATAGCTTATAACATATGTAACTTGCTAACATCGCACTCTAAAAAGTTGTTGTTATACCTTAGTGTACAGTGGCTGATACAGTTTTTGGTATTTGGCCTCAAGAGTTGCTCTTTCCTCAAAAAACTTTGCCTCTATTTCATCATGCTGACCCTGTAACATTATCAAAATAATTCAGCCAATAAAGAGCAACCACGGAATAGTAACATGTAGCCTCCAAATAAAAAATAATAATAAAAAAATTTTCTTTCCTCAGTTCCATTATCTTTGACTCATATGCATAAAGATTTTTGTTAAGTTTTATTTTTTTTTTATTTTTATTAAAAATTCAAAAATAAAAAAAAAGGTGCTGGGTCGTTTTGCCCAAATCGGGTTACATGACCCGGTTCCCCCTTCTTTCCTTTTCACGCGTAGCAGCTTGCTTTCCCCTTTTCCCCAAATCAAGAAAACCTAGCCCCAATCTTCTCCCCAAATCTCGAATTAATTTTTATTTTTCAAGTCAATTCATTCTCCTTCCTTTTCCATTACGCGAACAATTCGCGATTTCTCATCATAGGCGTGTAAAATGTAAAATCCTTACTCACCTTTAAGTGGGAAATTCGCATTTTTTTCTTCTCCTCAATTTCTCTGCGCGAATCAAGGGAGTATCGCGTTCCTCTCCTTCTCAAATCTTCACCACATGCATTTGAAGGCCTATAAAAGGATCGCTACAACAACAAAAAAAGATAGACAATAGAGGCAGTGATATACAAAGCAGAGGAGAGAGAGTAATAGAGAGAGAAACCGAACAAATAGAGCGAGAGTGATAGAGCGAAAAGAACCGAAGACAGCAAAAAACGCAGCGGCAACAGCGTAGCAGCGTAGAACAAAGAGACCGAGAGGAAGGAGAAACCAAGGACCAAAGCGCACAGGAACCTCATCCATCTTCACTTTCGGACTATGAGCGAGGGTTGATTCTTGTGAAAAGTGAGGAAGAGAGAGGAAGAGGAACGGAACGAACAGGGAGGAGGTGAACCGATCAAAAACGAAGAAGGAAAGAGAGAGGAAGCTTCTTTGTGAAGCTTTGAAGAATGGACGGTTAAGATGCAATTTTAATCCAATTTGATAGACGGTTCAGATGTAAAATAAGAAAACACCTTACTGATGATGGACTTAGGAGGGAAAAACAGTATTAGAGGGAAAATGGGTGGTTTTAGGAGGGAAATCAAAATTGCCCTCAAACTACTCCTATTTTATATTATGTTGATAACATCAAGTTTGATTTAATTAAATAATTTAAGCTTGCTGGACAGCCATATCAACACAGGTTGCATTTATTCAAAAATCAATATTCTACAAGTTCTAACACATACACCTAAAGGCATATAATCTAAAGACTCAAAATAAACTCAACTTAGAAAAATAATCATGTTTTTCTTATTTACATCAAATCTGAACAGCAGCTTAAATTTCCAGAAAATAAATATTTTATTCATCTCAAAACTTATGTTTTCAGACTATAAATTATACTAAACACATATACACATAAACACATCACAAATACACATAAAAATACACCTTTAAATCACATACCTTTATTAAAATAAATTTTTTCAGAATTAAAATAAATTTTTCAGAATTATTTCTTTTCACTAAAAATCATTTATTCAACTGTTATTTCATGAAACTACATCAAAGAATTAAGATACAAACACCATATAATCACATAAACACTTAGGAAAATCAAAATAATACACCTATCATATCAACATCATCATTCGGCCATACCAAAAAAATATGAACAGTAACTGTAACACCTACAATTCTACCCTTAATTACCCATTAATAAATTCGTGAACTTAAAATTTTCGGTTTATATTTATGAAAATTCACCCATCAAACAGACGGAGTTTCGCTTGTTTTTCAAACTTTTCCAAACTTTACCAAAATTTCCTGCAACCTGTTTAGTACATAATCATATCATAATCAAGCCAACAGGGCTATCAGCATATTTCGCATAGCAGCATATAAGTATATCAGAGTAACAGCTATAAACAAGTTGGTGGAACTAGTTGGTTTCCCAAAAGAACTCCTTCTTCCTAAGGAGTTGTCATGGACCTCCAAAAGATACTATTTACATATATACATCAAAACAGAAATATCACATAATCACCCAGTCATGAGGTCCAGGACGTCATCACGTCCTCCTAAAATAAACCCCTACTCTCCCTGTAAGGGAGAGTAATCCTGCTCGGCCTGGTCAAGTGCACGCTCCGACTCAGTACCTGAAAAATGGTAAGGAGGTGAGCTTTACACATAAAGTAGGAATAGCAGTTTCTAAATATGACATAATACCCAACTAAGCCAAACACATTTAACACAAGAATACATATAATCACAAAAGCAAAGTATATCATGTTCACTTACAAGTAAGGCCATTTTTCATACATTTAACATTCTCATTTTATATCTCCTCTCATAGCTTAATTCTTTTTCAAGCATTTTCTTGCACCGCATAATTCTTTTATTCTTTTCATTCTTAGCAATTTTTCATA
Organism: Crotalaria pallida; assembly: GCA_037953625.1. Taxonomy (NCBI): domain Eukaryota; kingdom Viridiplantae; phylum Streptophyta; class Magnoliopsida; order Fabales; family Fabaceae; genus Crotalaria; species Crotalaria pallida. The sequence goes on from CM075649.1 coordinate 87,704,818, forward strand.
ACAACTTTCCCTCATGCATACTATCCGATTCGCGAACACATCGTAGTCGGACGCAAGAGGTTGAGTCGTACTCCTCTATCGCAGTATATCCGATTCGTGAACACATCACAGTCGGAACCCGATTCGCGAACACATCGTAGTCGGCTGCAAGGAGCACCAAGTAATTCCTCTATCGTAGTATATCCGATTCGTGAACACATCACAGTCGGAACCCGATTCGCGAACACATCGCAGTCGGCTACAAGGAATTACCCCTCAAATCTTTCGTGGACTATCCGATTCGCGAACACATCGTAGTCGGATTCCACACAAAATAACTCTTTATTCCTTAACGTGGACTATCCGATTCGCGAACATATCGTATTCGGATTCCACACAAAATAACATTTATTTTGTTGGTTACTTCCCTCTTTAATTTAGCTTATTATTATCACCTTTTCCTTATTAAGCATTGTCTGCTAATTATCCTCCACATTGATATAATCCAAAATAAACAAATATTTAGCCAAACAATACATGGAGCAGGAATACATATAGCATAGCAACAACAACATTCACATATAGGGCTACACTTTCATTTATTCTCCTTAGTTTTTAGGCTTATTTAATCAATTTATTAACTACCCTAAGGTACAAAAATACTAACTAACAACCAAATCTCAGCAGACACTATATACACACTAGAAACTTATCCCTAAGATAAGGTAAAACTCACTCCTTACCTCAAATTAATAAAAAGTAAGAAAAAACCTTAATTTGTGCTTTAGAATCCAGGGACTTTAAACCTCCTTAATCTTGCTTGCCACCTCAACAAAGCCAAAATCCAGTGTTGTTAGAGAACCCTATTGTGAGTGTTGTAGGAAGGGAAAGTGTTGCTATTCTTCTTCTTCTTGGTTAGAAGACATGGAGTGGTGAATTCTCCATGGTCAAAGGCAAAAAAAAAAATAAAGAGAGAGCAAGAGAGGGAGGCGTGAGGCTTTGAGGTTGATAAGAGTGATGCTTGTTGTGAGGGCTTGATCTATGAAATTAACGGGAATTATGATGCTGTAGCAGAGAAGTAGAAAGAATTGGTATTATATGTGTTGGTGCAAAAACAAAACACGTTCAGCATGAACACAAAAGTGGGTGATGGGGTTTTGGTGGCTTCTCTAAGAAGCCACCCATTTTGTGGCTGAGGTTGCCACACGCCAACTGCTGCTTCCTTTTTTTTTTCTTTTCTTTTTTTTTTCTTTTCTTTTCTTTTTTTTCCCTTTTCTTTTTTTTTTTGCCTTTACGAATGCCGTATTTCTTCGTTATCCGTCGGATCTTGCTCAAATTTTGAGACAAGCTTCCTAAGACCCTAAACTTAACATGCAACGGTGGAAGTTGTGTTTGAAGGCTTGGACAATTTATTTCAAATTTCCTAACTTAGAGCGTTCTTAAAATCAAACTTACTCCGAAATTCAACTTAGTTTGATAAAATTCCACATTCTAAATATCCTAAGGTAATTATCATAATACATTTACTTGGAAATTAAAATTGAGGATGTTACAGTAACCAAATTATTTTTCACATAATCAATCATTAAACCTTAAAATCAATTACAAAGTACAAAGAACAAAGAATAAATCATGCATATAAACATCAAACAATCACAAAAATTTTCTTTTTGAAACCATGTAGGTCTCACGGCAGCCTACCCAATAAAATAAATAATTTTTGCAATAATTTCCAAATACAATTTTGTTTATTCATCACATGATTATTTCCTTTAAGAATTCATTGTATTCTATTAAACATTCATCATTCAAAAATTCCAAAAATCACTTAAACATGTTCATATGACTTAAATTAAATTTTCACTTCCTTATTTTATCCTTATAAAATTCGGCCATCATGATAAAATAAAAGGGAAAACATTGTTTCTTTAAATTTCATTTTCAGTCCCTTTTAAATCCTTATTCACATGACTATAAACAAAATTTCACAAACACTTGAAATAATTTAAAACTTTCATCTTAAGGTTTATGAAATGGAAAAAGAAGTTTTTAGAACACAAAGTTGACTGTTTTATTTAAGAAAAATCCAAAAAGAAAAGCTTAAAACAATTTTAAAAGAAATGAATCAAAAGTGTATGAGAATACCTCTTTCCTTAGAAATGAAAATACTCCAATGATGAGAATACCTCTTTCCTCTCTTGTTTCTTAAGTTGAATTGTGTAAAATGCCAAAAGGATGAGAACTCTTTATAGAGGAAATAAAATTTGTCTTCACACCCCAAAAATACCTAGAGTTACACGGTTTTTAGGGCTGGGTAAAAAGGCAAATTTTTATTTCCCATGCTTGGCCATCAAGTTGAAATCATAGAAAACATAATTTCATTAAAGCTTTTCACAAAAACTATGCACTTTTGAATTTCAAATATTCTTCACATGTTAAAATTGAAAATCATTCCCTCCTGGTCAGATAGATAGGCGTGTACATCTTGGAGATGAAGGAAGAATTTGACTCTTTGATCCATTATTAAAATTGCCACTTAATCAACCAATCAAATAATATTCTAACAATTAAAAATTTCAAAAATAAAATAAAATAGCAGATCTGGACGGTGCATCCAATAGGAGTCCAGAAAATAAGCTTTTCATGCAAGTAAAAATATTTCTTGGTCAAAGAGTCCATTAATGACTCAAAAATGCATTCCCAAGTTTATTAATATCAAAAATCGAATTTTTACAGTAGCAGAAATAAAAATTCGAAAACTCCATAATAAAATCCAAAACTTTAAATTTTCATAATCTATATTTCAATAAGATCGTTTTCATATAAAATTTATAATTTTCGGACTTACGGTTTGAAAGTTATGAATTTTTGAAGTTCTAAAGTTATATCCTCCAAAATGCATTTCATAAGCTTTCAAACAAATTTTAAAATTAAACTTACAGAAATAAATTTTCATATGGACAGTGCAACCAATGAGGGATTTTTAAAATATTTTTTTCATTTACATAAAATATTTTTTGGTCAAAGAGTAATTAAATGACTTAAAAAGGTGTTTCCAAGCTTATTAATTATAAAAGTTCGAATTCTAGAGTGGAAAGAATAAAAATTCTAAATATCCATAATTAAATCCAAAAATTTATCTTTTCTTAATCTACATTTCAATACGATTGTTTTGACATAAAGTTTGTAATTTTTCGACTTACGGTTAAAAAGATATGAATTTCTGAAGATAGAACACCATAATCCTTCAAAAATCATTTCATATTCAAATATCATTAAAATAAAATACTATACCTTATTAAAAAATATTTTCATGCTAAGAATACAATTTAAATTCATTAAAGAAAATATATGTATCTATATATATCCCATGTGTGTGTGTATATATATATATATTCAGAAATATAAATAGGCACCTATCAAAATCATGTTAAATTAATTTTGCTCAAAATATATTTCAATTGACTTCTTAAAATAATTAAATAAAATATTTGGACATTTTATAATATAATAGAACATGTTCCTAAATATGTATATATATAGCTTATAATTCATGAACATATATATATATATATATATATATTACTTAAATCACATACTTAGTGTGATGTCCTAGACTGAGAGGACCTCAAGGTAAGGGAAAAAGACCTTAAGGAAACCTCTATCTAGGGTTTATCTGTGATGTTTGTGGGTTCCTCTGGTGGCAAGGTAGAAAGCCAAGAAGTAGCCCTAATCACTGGTGTGTGATGATGGCAATTAGGGTTAGAGGACATACCTGAGCCCCATGTAGTACGGAGCTACTTATAGGGGGGAGCTGGTTGCCCTAATGGGCTTGCTTGAAACCCAAGTAGGGCCAGCCTGTAATGAGCTATGAGTGGGTGAGCTGTCCTTGTGGATAAGATGTGTACGTCATCCTGTCCTTGGTATCGAAATCTCTGCGTGGTGTCGGACAAGGAAGTCGGACCTTAGTTGGAGCATGAGGTCGGCCCGTGTCTGGTGTCTGTTCGGCCGTTGAGCCTTGAGCTCGGCCAAGCACTCAGAGGGCTTCCTAAAGGGTGATCAGGCCCTGCGTGAGGGTTTCGGGGAGCTCGGCTAAGCTGAGTCCACCACATAAGCCCCCCATCTCGGTCAAGGCTATTTAGGCCTTGTTCCGAGGTCTTGGGTTAGGTCCTTTTTCCAAGTTTGCCACATAAGCCCCCCAGCTCGGTCAAGGCTATTCAAGCCTTGTTCCGAGGTCTCTGGGAGTTCGGAAGAGGAGTTGCCGAGAGCTGGATCTAGCTGTCTCTGATGTCCTTTCGCTTTGAAGGAGCAGATTTGAAAGTTGTCCTTTCACCTGCTCCGACGTGACGTTTGCTTTCTCCGTATCTGACACGTGTCAGAAACCACGTTAAACGAAGCGTTGCCATTATTGCAACGTTGCTCGAGGTTTGCCGTTCCACTCACCTTGCGCCACGCGTCCCTGAGTATGTGGTAGCACACTGGGCTGGGCTGTTGGGCCGAGCCCATATACCAGGAAAGAGGGAAAAACTGCCTATTTAAACCCCCCGCATCCCTCCATTTCCTCCTTTTGACTATCCCACTTCTTCATACTCCCAAACCGTCCCTCTCCTATACTGAAACCGTTCCTCTTCCTCTGCAACCTCCCCGTAACACGAATTCCATTCAGTCTCTCTACCTTCTTCCATACTCTTCTTCACGGTTCCACTTTTAAGGTACTACTTCTTACTCACTTCTTCTTCTTCTTCTTCATTTCTTTTCTCTCTTTTTATTGCTTTTTGGTTCGCATGGGGGGTCGATACTTTTTTCTTTTGTTTCTGTTTTTATGGAAATGGGGTGGTTTCCCCTGGTTATTTTGCGTTCTGTAGTCAAGGCTCTGGGTTTGAGGTATTGTAGATTTTGGTTTTAGGAGGTAGCCCTAGGGATTTGGCGCTCTTTGGTTTGGAGTGTTTAGGCCTTTTGAGAATTGTTGATTTTTGTTTTTGTTCTTATTTTTCAGAAACCCAAAGGAGTGGATTGGGGAAGTAGGAATATGAGTAGGAGTAGAGAGTGGTTTAGGAAATGGGTTGGGTTGGGTTGGTTTCCCTGTCAACCAGCAGCAGTGAGGAGGAGGACGGCTCATCCTCCTCGTCCTGCTCCTCGACGGAGGTAGACGAGACGCTTCTGCAGAATCAAAGAGATTTTGATGATGTCAAATATATACGCTCGGCAGAATCAATGATGTTGATAATGTCAAGTAAATTAGAGCTCGGCGTGGGGTCAATGTCAAAAGCGTCAGACTTAGTTCTGCGCATGCATTCCGCCAAAGGCAGAAGCTCGGATATCTGCTTCTGAAGTTTCAGCTCGGATTGAGCTTGACTCTTGATCACGGCGAAAGTTCATCCAAGTTTGAAAGTTCAGCTCTTCACTTCAAGACAGTACGCTCGGATATTGATCAGCTCGGAACACACTCAGAAGGCTCTGAATATTGAACTAAGCCACAACATAAGAAAGATCAAATTAGCTCGGATTGAACACGCACCCTGAGCAAAGAACAAAGCTTGGATCTGTTACTTCAAGTTTCAAGTCTGGGTGCCAAGGAAAGCTCAAGGCTCGGCAACGTAAATCTCAGACCAAGCTCGAACAAAGTTCAAGGCTCGGCAACATCAATCTCAGACCAGGCTCGAACGAAGCACAAGCTAGACTGTCTCTGTTCACTCTTCAACAACGCGTCATCTTCAACCTTCAGACTCTGCTCAGCTGTGCCGAATCTTTTATTACCGTTGAGTCTGGGTAGAAGTTCTAGGATTTTAACTCCAATGCAGTAACAAGTTTGAAATTCAAAAATGAGTTAAAATCAAAGGTTGGTGAAGGGTCACCATCACTGCTCTGCTGTCAAAATATAGCCGTTGAAATCCCCATTGCTTTTCCGTACAGCTCTCTCTCTTTCTGGAAAATCAGAAGAGCTTATAAAAGGGGTCTTCAACGGTAACAGGAACAACAAGCTTTTTCTTTGAACAATTTTCTGGAAACCACATTTTCATTCTCTTTCAAAAACAGAGCAGAATCAAACTCACAGAAAAGAAAAAGATCATTTGCATTTTCACAAGAACTTAGAGAGTTTAATCTTTCAAATCCAAACTCTAAGTTCAACATATTTTCTTTTTTGTGATTCCCCTTCACAAAATCGACTCACTCTTGAACTTCCCACTTTCATACTCATTCGAAGAGTGTTTCGAATTGGAGCCATTCTCTTTCATTAATCTTGTTTGTTGTATTTGCTGGAGTGAAAAGCTGGTCTCTGATCGAGAAAGCTTTTCGGTGTTGAAAAGGTTCCAAAGAGGTTCTTTGGTCATCGATTTGTCGTGGGTAGTTTGTCACGAGATTGGTATACTCATTTGACTGGATAGGTTTAGAGGGGTAGTCTCTCGTAAATCCTTTTGTAACCCAGAAAATCGATTTTTAGTGAAAGCTCTCTAAAAGGTTTTTAGAGGGGACTGGACTAGCTCTCGGGGTGAGAGTGAACCAGGATAAATTTGTGGTGTTAAGTTTTATTTCTTTACTGCTTTCTTATTGCTCGGCTTACTCGTCTGGTTATCCACTGGCTCAAGCATCAAGCTTTTAATTTACTCTGTGATAGCTCGGTTTTGAGTGTTGTTCGGAAATCTTAGCCTTGAAGCATCTATGTTAACTGATTAACCAGTTTATTCATTTGGTTAATAAATTAACATTGTTTGCTCGGCAGCTCGGTTAATCAATTAACCTTTCTGTTTATCTATTTGGTTAATCAATTAACCGTGTCTGCTCGGATAGAGCTTGAATTTTATTTAAAACCGGGAACAACAATTCAAACTATTTTCAAGAAATCGAAAAATTGCCATATCACTTTCAATCTCCTATTCACCCCCCTCTACTCGATTGTTAGGCCTCTTGTTGGTTTCCAACAAGTGGTATCAGAGCTCGGTCGAAAGATCGAGTGTAAAAACTTTTTCGAAAAGATCCTTGAGGAAACCAAATGGCTACTAACAATCCCTTCGAAGGTGAAGGCTCTTCCATAAACAGACCACCACTATTTAATGGTGAGGGTTATGCTTATTGGAAAGCTCGAATGAAAATTTTCATTGAAGCTATAGATATGGAAATTTGGAAATCTATTGAAAACGGGCCATTTGTCCCTAAAGGAAAAATTAATGAAGAAGTTGTAGAAATCCCATGGGAAAGCTGGGATGATGATGATAAAAGGAAAGTATCCTTCGATTTAAAAGCCAAAAATATCATCACCTCAGCTTTGTCCTATGATGAATTTTTTAGAGTGTCAAGTTGCAAATCTGCAAAAGAAATGTGGGACATTCTTCAACTTACTCATGAAGGGACAAGTGAAGTCAGGCGAGCTAGATTAAATACTCTGATGCATGAATATGAGTTATTCCGAATGCTGCCAAATGAAAATATAAATGATTTGCAGAAACGGTTTACTCATATCTTAAACCATCTTAATGCTCTCGGTAAAACTTTTCAAAATGCCGAGATAACTAACAAAGTGCTTAGATGTCTTAGTAGAGAATGGCAGCCAAAAGTCACTGCCATCATGGAAGCTAAGGACTTGGACACAATGAGCATAGCCACTTTGTTCGGCAAGCTTCAAGAGCATGAGATGGAGCTCGGCCGACTGACCATGCATGAAGAGTCTGATAAGAAGAAGAAGGGAATCTCCCTCAAAGCTTCTATTAAGGCTACCAAAGAATCCTCGGAGGATGAGTCCAACTCGAACATGGATGAGGAAGACTTTGGTCTGATGGTCAGGAAGTTCAGCAATTTTTTCAAAGGCAAAAAGAACTTCAGAAACCGAGCAAGAGATGCCAAGAACACTCACCACAAAGGTTCAAGTTCAAAAGACCGAGTTAGATGTCATGAATGTGGTGAAGCTGGTCACATCAGAGCATACTGTCCAAGAGTGCAAAAGCAAGGTGGTGAAGAAATAAAGAAGAACAAAGACCATAAGAAGAAGAGAGCTTACATAGTATGGGATGCACCCAACAACGACAACAGCTCAAGCTCCAGCTCTTCCGATGAAGAAGAGAAAGCAATTTTGTGCTTAATAGGAAGGGAAACTGTGTTTAGAAGCCCAAGCCAAACTTGTTCTGAGCAACATCTTCCTGTATATGACTCGTGCTCGGAGTGTGAAGATGAAGAACCATGCTCGGTTCTCAGATTTGCCGATCAAGAAGTCTCATCGAGCTCGACACTAGATGCATCAGAACAAAGATCTAACATCAAATGTTTAATGGGCAAACACAGGGAGGAAACCTCAACAAGCCGAACAGTATCCAAACATACAAGCACTGAGGTAACCTCCACTTCTGATTCTGACTCTGAATCTGAATTTAATGACACTGATGAATTGTATTCTGCGTATCTTGAAATGCAAACCGAATTCAAGAAACTTGCTAAAAATTTCATTAAGATGAAACAAAATCTTTCAAACTATAAAGAGCAAGTTCTTGAATTGGAAAAATCAATTGAAACTTTGAAAAGCAGAAACAAGTCATTAGAAAACACTATTACTCAACTGAATAGTGAAAATCTTGACTGCTGCACTAGATATGAAAAAGAAATTTCTGAGCTAAAATTTAAAAGTGCAACTGTCAACAAGAGTGATGGCTTGTTTGATCGGCTTTTAGCCGAACAAAGAAACTATTCAAACAAAAATGGACTTGGATACATTAAGACCAAGAAAACAGTAAGGAACCTCGGCAAGGTCTCAAACTTTAATAATTTGAAAAAGCCGAGCTGATCCTACTGTAGTCTTCATGGTCATACACCCAATGAATGCAAAATCCGACGTTATGGTGTAGCCAAGGGCAATTTTGTTTGGATAGTTAAAAGGAAAGATCCAACTGCTAACCCCCAGGGACCCAAGATAACTTGGGTACCCGAATCAAAGAAGTAATATTTTTGTGATGCAGGTGTGCTTCCGAGCAAAGGAGAGCAGATGGTACCTTGATAGTGGCTGCTCGAAGCACATGACGGGGGACAAAAATTTATTCACTGAACTTTCACATTCAGATAAGGGCTACGTCACTTATGGTGATAACAACCGAGGTAAAATATTGGGTGAAGGTAAAGTCAGTAATTCTGCCAACTTGGTTATCAATAATGTTTTACTTGTAAAAGGGCTAGAACATAATCTTTTAAGCATAAGTCAACTCTGTGATATTGGTAACCATGTTGTTTTTACCTCTACCCATTGCATTATTAAAAGTGACGAGGACAACTCTGTCAAATTTGTTGGAAAACGATATAACAACACTTACTTGGTTGATTTGAATGAAATCACCTCTTTGATAACCACTTGCATGGTTAGCAAAGAAAGTGATACATGGTTATGGCATAGAAGGACAACTCATATACATGTAAATCAGTTAAAGAAACTACAATCAAAAGACTTAGTGATTGGTTTACCAAAGCTGAATTTTAATATTGAGGGGGTTTGCTCGTCTTGCAAGAAGTGCAAACCAACCAAAAAGAAAAATTATTTTTCATCTAAGTTGATGGTCTCAACAACTTGACCCTTGGAAATGTTACACATGGATTTGTTTGGACCATCACAAGTGAAAAGCTTTGGTGGCAATCTCTATGCCTTAGTAATTGTAGATGACTTTTCCAGATTTACATGGACATTATTTTTAAAATCAAAAAGTGACACTTTTGAAAATTTTAAAGAGCTTGTCAAACAACTCCAGAACCGAGCTAACCAAAAAGTAGTTGTAATCCGAACAGACCATGGTGGTGAGTTCGAGAACTACAAATTTGACAAGTTTTGTTCCAAGCTCGGCATAGAACATCAGTTTTCTGCTCCTCGGACTCCCGAACAAAACGGAGTTGTGGAACGGAAAAACCGAGTTCTTGAAAAGCTAGCCCGAACCATGCTTAATGAATACAATTTGCCACATTATTTCTGGGCCGATGCGGTAAACACAGCTTGCTATGTAATGAACCGCATCCTCATCCGACCAATTTTAAAGAAAACTCCATATGAACTTTACAAGGGTAGAAAACCAAAAATTTCTCATTTCCATGCATTTGGTTGCAAAGTCTTCATTTTAAATAATGGAAAAGAGCATCTCGGCAAATTTGATTCTAAAGCCGATGAAGGAATATTTTTGGGTTATTCTACTCATAGTAAAGCATTTAGAGTTTTTAACAAAAGGACCTCCACTGTGGAAGAGTCCGTACATGTGGTATTTGATGAGTCTCCTCGGAGAGACATTGTTAGTTGTGCAGATAGAGAGGATCAAACTATGGCAGAACACGATCCGAGCACAACAAATGAAAGAGCTCAAAAGGATGAAACTGCTGAAGATAGAAATCAGAGGGACGAGCTTGTTTCGAGCAGAACAATCAAGGAACAAACTGAACTCAATCCGAGCCAAACTCACAATGATCAGTCCAAACTCATTCCAAGTCAAGAAGAGCATCTCGAGCTGAATCCATCTTGGAAGAGAGTAAAGGACCATCCGATAGAAAATGTGCTGGGCGACATGTCTAAGGGAGTTCTAACTCATCGGTCTATTCAGAATTTTTGCAATTTCGCTTCCTTTGTTTCTCAAATTGAACCTAATTCTGTTGATCAAGCCATTGAAGATGAACATTGGGCAATTGCCATGCAAGAGGAACTGAATCAATTCATCAGAAATGATGTCTGGGAATTGGTTCCTCGGCCCAATGATCATACGATAATCGGCTTGAAATGGATTTTCAGAAACAAAACAGATGAATTAGGCTTAATTATAAGAAACAAAGCTAGATTAGTTGTTCAAGGCTACAACCAAGAGGAAGGTATCGATTATGATGAGACCTTTGCTCCAGTTGCTAGACTTGAAGCGATCCGAATTTTGCTTGCTTTCGCATCTATTATGAATTTCACCCTATACCAAATGGATGTAAAGAGTGCCTTCTTAAATGGTTTTATAAATGAAGAAGTTTATGTAAAACAACCTCCTGGTTTTGAAAACTTTGAATATCCAAACCATGTTTATAAACTGAAAAAGGCTCTTTACGGTTTGAAACAAGCTCCAAGAGCTTGGTATGATCGTTTGAGCTCATTTCTACTTGATCAAGGGTTTGAAAGAGGAAAGGTTGACACAACTCTATTCATTTATAAATCCAAAAAGGACATATTGTTAGTACAAGTTTATGTTGATGATATAATTTTCGGTGCTACTAACATGTCTCTTTGCAAGAAGTTCTCTGAATTAATGCAAGGTGAATTCGAGATGTCGATGATGGGAGAACTCACATTCTCCCTTGGGCTGCAAGTAAAGCAAGTTGAGGGAGGAACCTTTGTGCATCAAGGAAAATATTTCAAGGAAATCCTCAAGAAGTTCGGCTTAGAAAATTGCAAAGAAGCTGCCACTCCCATGAGCACTTCGAGCTATCTTGGCAAAGATGAGTCAGGTAAAGCTGTGGATGTAAGCAAATATAGAGGCATGATAGGAAGTCTTCTATATTTGACTGCATCTCGGCCTGATATTATGTTCAGTGTTTGTTTATGTGCTCGTTTTCAAGCTAATCCCAAAGAATCTCATCTTTCGGTGGTTAAAAGAATTTTTAAATATTTAAAAGGAACTGTGAACACTGGTCTATGGTATCCTAGGGATGCCAATCTTAGTTTGGTTGGGTATTCGGACTCAGATTTTGCTAGGTGCAAGCTTGACCGAAAAAGCACAAGTGGAACTTGCCACTTGCTCGGCAGTGCCCTTGTGTCATGGTTTTCTAAAAAGCAAGCTTGTGTCGCCTTGTCAACAGCCGAAGCCGAATACATTGCCGCTGGTAATTGTTGTGCTCAAATCCTTTGGATGAAACAACAGTTATAAGATTTTGGCTTAATTTTAGATCACATTCCTATCAAATGTGATAATACAAGTGCAATCAACCTGACTAAGAATCCAGTGTATCACTCTCAAACAAAACACATTGAAATTAGGCATCACTTTCTACGAGATCATGTTCAAAAAGGTCACTGTGTCATTGAATTTGTTAGTACTGAAAATCAATTAGCCGACGTGTTTACAAAACCTTTGCCAAGGGAAACTCTTTATAAAATTCAGCGTGAGCTCGGCATTCTGGATGAATCCAGTGTGTGCTCGACGTAAGCTCGGCATCATGGATGAGTTCAGCATGTGCTAGGCATGAGCTTGGTTTTTCAGTATATCATAAAGTTGATCACCTTCATAATCTCGATTGTTTCATTCAATTGTGTATTTGTTTAATTTCCTGAAATTTCACATCCTCCAACTCCTCTTCCTCTCCTTTAAAATTATTTTCTCTTTTCGAGACGCATGCTTTCATTTTCCTTAAAAAGGGGGAGAAAGGTGTTGGTTTCGTTTGTATTTGAACTTTCATATTTTAATATTCGTCATTCTCTTCTCTTTCATTTCACTTCTCTGTTGAGAAGCATGCTTTCACTGTTAAAGGGGGAGAACGATGAAAATTTTCTTCCAAGATTTTTTTAAAATTCTTCAGGGGGAGAAAAGTTTTTTTAATGATTTAAGCCTTGTTACCATCAAATGGTATCAAGCAACTTATTTCTCTTTTGGCAATTGTGCTTAATCTTTGGCTCCTTTTTGATCATGCCAAAAGGGGGAGAGAGGTGTGTTGTTGTTTTTGATTGTTGCAGATATTCAATGGAGATATGTGCGAATGGAGAGAGATATGTGCGAGCGAGCATCAATTGGGAGAAAGGTGTACGATCATAAACTCAGGGGGAGTACTTAACGAGCGGCTCCACAAATTCTCAAACTTTTATTCAACAAATGATTTCAACAAGTGGTACCATTATTGAGCAACAAGTACTACAAGTGGATCATTTCGACATGTAGTACACATTCTGATCTGAGCATTTTCATAGCAACAACAAGTGGTACATTTTCGAGCAAATTCCGATCAGTGCTGAGTCCAATCAGTTTATGAGCATACAGTCGAAGGAAGAACACAAAAAGCAACAAACTTTCAAGAGAACATTTGTCATCATCAAAAAGGGGGAGATTGTAGAATCAAAGAGATTTTGATGATGTCAAATATATACGCTCGGCAGAATCAATGATGTTGATAATGTCAAGTAAATTAGAGCTCGGCGTGGGGTCAATGTCAAAAGCGTCAGACTTAGTTCTGCGCATGCATTCCGCCAAAGGCAGAAGCTCGGATATCTGCTTCTGAAGTTTCAGCTCGGATTGAGCTTGGCTCTTGATCACGGCGAAAGTTCATCCAAGTTTGAAAGCTCAGCTCTTCACTTCAAGACAGTACGCTCGGATATTGATCAGCTCGGAACACGCTCAGAAGGCTCTGAATATTGAACTAAGACACAGCATAAGAAAGATCAAATTAGCTCGGATTGAACACGCACCCTGAGCAAAGAACAAAGCTTGGATCTGTTACTTCAAGTTTCAAGTCTGGGTGCCAAGGAAAGCTCAAGGCTCGGCAACGTAAATCTCAGACCAAGCTCGAACAAAGTTCAAGGCTCGGCAACATCAATCTCAGACCAGGCTCGAACGAAGCACAAGCTAGACTGTCTCTGTTCACTCTTCAACAACGCATCATCTTCAACCTTCAGACTCTGCTCAGCTGTGCCGAATCTTTTATTACCGTTGAGTCTGGGTAGAAGTTCTAGGATTTTAACACCAATGTAGTAACAAGTTTGAAATTCAAAAATGAGTTAAAATCAAAGGTTGGTGAAGGGTCACCATCACTGCTCTGCTGTCAAAATATAGCCGTTGAAATCCCCATTGCTTTTCCGTACAGCTCTCTCTCTTTCTGGAAAATCAGAAGAGCTTATAAAAAGGGTCTTCAACGGTAACAGGAACAACAAGCTTTTTCTTTGAACAATTTTCTGGAAACCACATTTTCATTCTCTTTCAAAATCAGAGCAGAATCAAACTCACAGAAAAGAAAAAGATCATTTGCATTTTCACAAGAACTTAGAGAGTTTAATCTTTCAAATCCAAACTCTAAGTTCAACATATTTTCTTTTCTGTGATTCCCCTTCACAAAATCGACTCACTCTTGAACTTCCCACTTTCATACTCATTCGAAGAGTGTTTCGAATTGGAGCCATTCTCTTTCATTAATCTTTGTTGTATTTGCTTGAGTGAAAAGCTGGTCTCTGATCGAGAAAGCTTTTCGGTGTTGAAAAGGTTCCAAAGAGGTTCTTTGGTCATCGATTTGTCGTGGGTAGTTTGTCACGAGATTGGTATACTCGTTTGATTGGATAGGTTTAGAGGGGTAGTCTCTTGTAAATTCTTTTGTAACCCAGAAAATCGATTTTTAGTGAAAGCTCTCTAAAAGGTTTTTAGAGGGGACTGGACTAGCTCTCGGGGTGAGAGTGAACCAGGATAAATTTGTGGTGTTAAGTTTTATTTCTTTACTGCTTTCTTATTGCTCGGCTTACTCGTCTGGTTATCCACTGGCTCAAGCATCAAGCTTTTAATTTACTCTGTGATAGATCGGTTTTGAGTGTTGTTCGGAAATCTTAGCCTTGAAGCATCTATGTTAACTGATTAACCAGTTTATTCATCTGGTTAATAAATTAACATTGTTTGCTCGGCAGCTCGGTTAATCAATTAACCTTTCTGTTTATCTATTTGGTTAATCAATTAACCGTGTCTGCTCGGATAGAGCTTGAATTTTATTTAAAACCGGGAACAACAATTCAAACTATTTTCAAGAAATCGAAAAATTGCCATATCACTTTCAATCTCCTATTCACCCCCCTCTACTCGATTGTTAGGCCTCTTGTTGGTTTCCAACAGCTTCGTCGTCGGAAGGAGTATAGGCAGAAGTATGAGAAGCGAATATTGGAGGTCGATCCCATTGAGGTCATCTACCCTCGGGATTGGAAAGAGCAGAGAGAGTGGGTAAAACAGTATGCCTGGGCCGAGTTCGTCGATGGTAGGGAGCGTTGCGATTTTGACATGATGGAGAGAGAGAGACTGTTTGAGCGAGGGGTTCCTGTGCAAGAGGGGAGATGCTCGCCCCTCGGAACAACTTCGAGGGGATTTTCTGGGGGGTTATTTTTCGTAACCCGTAGGACTAACGCCAATCTCCCCTGTTCTTCCACAGGTAACATGCCACCCCGGAAGTGCATCAGCCGACCCGAGCTCTACCCCACACCTCCTGATGCTGCTCACTACCAGTGGGTTGATGTTGAGCCCAAGGGAGTTCGGTCCAGCTTAGATTCCGAGGACAAGCTCGCGGACATGAAGAGGGCTGTGCTGCCATGCTCTGGAGATACTGCTGGAAATTCTTATGAGGTTTTGCCTTGCTCCGTGAACGATAGGATATGCTCGCGGACCGATGAAAACTCCTTTTTCTTCTACGCCGACCTGATACAGAACCTCGGCGTGACCCTCCCTTTCACTGATTTGGAGATGAGGGTTTTAAATGAACTCGGACTGGCTCCTTCCCAACTACACCCCAACACTTGGTCATTTCTTCGAGCCTTCCAAAAATATTGTGGAGCCAAAGGATTGGTGTGTACAGTTCGGCTTTTCTTATGGCTGTACAACCCATTCGTGAGTAACAAAGATGGGGTAACTGGTCGGCTTTGGGTGTCGACCAAGGCCTGAGGTCATTTCGGGCTCTTCGGCATGTTTACTGACTCTTGGAAACATTTCAAGTCAAGGTTTTTTAAATATAAATATGTGGGCACGGGGCGACCTTGGTTTCGGGCCGAGACGGGACCGAAGTTCCCCTTGGAATGGACCTAGGAGTTCTTCACTCGCCACGTCGGCACGCCGCAGAGATGGTCGGGAGCAACACTTGATGCCGATGAGGTTGTAACGGCCAACCACTTCCAGTCCGAGTACCGGGCCAGGAAATTCCAGCTCGACATCGGAGTGTTTATGAAGTGTCCTGATAATGAAGTCGTTGCAAAGATTGGTAGTTAACTTTACTCTTGCACTTGTATATTTTTTTCTTTCAACTTTCTGAATGATTTTCTTTATTCTTTTGTTTTCAGACAACTACTGGTCGGACATGTCGTCAAAGGCACTCAAAGCTGCGATGGAGGCCCGAAAGAGGAAGAGGACGGATAGCCCTTCCAATGAAACCGCGTCTACCGAGGTCTCTACCGACATGACCTCCATAGACTCGGCTCCTCGACCGCGTCCTACTCCTCCTGGAGTGATTCTTACCCCTCCTTCTCCTCGGTCCCCGAGTCTTATCACCGAGGTGGTAACTGCTGCTGATCCCCCCCTTCATCGTCAGGTACGAGGAAGGGAACCGATATTCTCCCAAGGCCGCCGACCACCACTGTCAAACCCTCGGTCAAGGACACTTTGATCAAGATGTCCGGGGTGGAATGGAAGAGAATGGCCGAAGAGCTTGCCTGCCAACTGAAGCGTTCGACCACTATGTTCAATGTGTTGGTGGAGGTGGCGGATGATGTAGCGGAGGGTGTGTCGCCTGCTAAGAAGAAGGGCAGAGCCGAGTTGGCGGCTGAGGTGGCCGACTTGAGGAGTAAACAAACTTCGGCCGACCGGAAACTGGCCGAATTGAAGGAGAAGCACCATCAGCAAATGGAGGAGCTTCTCAAAAACCATGAGGAAGCGCTGGCCCAAGTCAAAGAAGATGCTCGAAAGGTGGAGGAGGCTGCTAAAGAAGCAGGTCGGCAGGAGGGCCTTGCCGAGGTTGAGAGAGTCCGTTCTATGCTGAAGAAAAGGGCTGCTCAAGCACTGAAACATAAGATAGTTGCGCCAGAGGCAACCTTCGATTTTGAGAAGGGAGGAAGCAAGATCTTTGCCAGTGCTTTTGAGCATATTCAATTCTTGAACAAGGAGATCCGACTTCGGGTTATCGGCGCCAGTGTTGGGTTTGGGGTCGAAGATGGGAAGATGGTGGATTTTGAAAAAGACGGAGCCGAGGTGGATCTCGATCAACCTGAAGAGAACCTTCCCAACACCTTGGAAGAGAAACCCGAGGAGGAATTCGATCCGACCAAGGTCCAGCTTTCCTATGTTGAAGATGACGCAGCGTAAGCCCCTTATGCTGGGCGGCTTGTATTTTGTTAATGTTTTTGTACAAAATGTTTGACAGCATTGGAACTGCTTTATTTTGCTGTCTTTGTCTTTGTATAACATTTGCTTTTGTTTAATGCAAGTTATATTTTGTTCAACTTGTTGCATCATGTCATTTTTATGCAAGTCTTTCGTTCTATCTTGTTGCATATATACTGTATCCGAGATCGTTTTTTATGCAAGTTTTTTCTTTAACTTGTTGCACAATGCGATTTTATACTGTCAACTCGTTGCATGTTTGCTATTGATACCTCGGATCCGAATCACGACTAGTTGTCGGGTCTTCAAGGAAACTTATTCTGTTAAAAACGCAAGTCCTTAAGACTTGTTGCATTTTGTTTAGTTGCTTGTTGTGATCGGACTTAGTCGGACCTGAGCTGTGGTCGACTGTTAAGTAATCGAGTAAAATTGTTTTTAAGAATACAAGTCCTTTTTCTCTTGTTGTATTCGGATCTAGTCGGATCTGAAAAACACATGAGCAGGATAATTTTGTTGTCCTTCGTTATATCTCAAAATAAATAATTAGGTTGTGCTCGGATGACTCAGTAAGTGCAGTAATCTTATAAGTTTTCCTCTGAAAAAAGGTATTGTATATAAGTGCATACGGTAGGGATCTCAGATCCACCCATCATAGCCAAGGTGGGTGTCCTCGTCCCCGATGTGAAAGAGGTTGCTGAGTGAAGTTATGTGAGAACATTTCACAGCAAGCTGTACTTTATCGGGTGTCCCTTGTACACTGTGCATACGAGCCGATCTTATTTACAAGATGTTGACTGTTCATAGCGCCATGCAACATTTAGATGGCTAGTGCTAAATGAGAAGCTAGTACGTACGTATATAAAACTGTGGCACTTGAGTAAGGGCAAGTTTGTACTATTTCATTGATCACAAATATGAGTACATTGCCATTTAGGGAATTTAAAAGTGAGTATATAACAATGGAACAAGATGTGAATAAAGGAAGCAGATGTAAAGATTTTAACAGAAACTAAAATGAACTTAAACTTGAACTTGAGCTGAAGGTGCTGGTGATTGCTGATGACATCCGAGGTAATTCTAACTGAAATATGTTCTCAACTTCGCAACGTTCCAGGAATTCTTGATCTCGACTCCCTCGAGGGTTTCTAACTTGTATGCCCCAGAGTACGCTTTTGAAACGACTCTGTAGGGGCCTTCCCAATTCTGAGCAAACTTTCCATCCCTTCGATTTTTGAGCCCAATGTCTGCTCTTCGGAGTACGAGATCTCCGACCTCGAAGGACCTGGGTTGCACTAACTTGTTGTATTGCTTTGCTTGTCTTTCCTTTGCTTTCTTCTCTCTAACTGAAGCCGTTTCTCGGATCTCCTCGGCCAATACTAGGTCTTCTTTGATCAGATTCTCATTTTCTTCCTCGGGCCTGTCCCTCATTCGGAAGGTATGGATCCTTCGTTCGATGGGGATGACCGCGTCACAACCGTAAGTGAGTCTAAAAGGGGTCTCCCCTGTTGAGGTCTGTACTGTGGTCCTGATCGACCAAAGGACCTCAAGTAGCAGATCGGCCCACACTCCTTTAGCCTGTGTAATTCTCTTTTTGAGGTCATCAACAATAGCCCGATTAGCCGCTTCGGCTTGCCCATTAGTCTGGGGGTGCTCGACCGAGGAGAATCGATGAGAGATTCCTAGGTTTTCAGCCAATACTTGAAAGTTGTTGGCAGCAAACTGGCTACCATTGTCAGTAATCAGAGTGAGTGGAAGTCCGAAACGAGAGATGACTTGTTTTACAAAAAAATTTTGGATTCTTGCAGAAGTGATGGTTGCTAATGGTTCGGCCTCAATTCATTTAGTAAAGTAGTCTATTGCTACCACAATGAATCTTAGCTGACCTGGAGCTATTGGGAACTGCCCCACAATGTCCATTCCCCACATACTGAAAGGCCAAGGGGAAGCAAGAGAATGGAGTTCCTCAGCGGGTTTCTAGTACACATCACTAAAAAATTGGCACTGAGGACACTTTTTGACATGATCGATGGCGTCTGTTACCAAGGTCGGCCAAAAATAACCAGCCCTCAATACTTTCCTTGCTAAGGACTTGCCTCCCACATGGTGGCTCCCCATTCCTCCATGAACCTCGTTCAAGGTTTCTTGGGCTTCCTCGGAGGTGAGACATCGGAGGAGTGAGGAAGACATTCCTCTCTTGTAGAGGATTCCATCAACAATGACATACTCGGCCGCTTTTCTGGTCAGTTTCTTCGCTTCCTTCTGGTCGGCGAGGAGTATTCGATGCTCTAAATATGCCCTGATCGAATGCATCCAGTTCGGTGATACAGCAATAACCATTATTACACTAGGAGCCGAAATCTGTTCTTGAATGAGGCTTCTGTTATTCCCTGTTCCTTTTGTGCTCGCCAGCTTGGAAAGCACATCGGCACGGGAATTTGAACAACGGGGAATGTGGGTGATGGAGGATTTGGCAAAGTCCTGAGCCAGAGTCTTAACTTTATCAAGATATTTTTGTAGAATGGGCTCTTTCGCTTGGTAATCTCCGATGACTTGGGAAACCACCAACTGGGAGTCGCTTAGTATTTGAACTTCAACTGCGCCGAGCTCTTTAGCCATACGGAGGCCAGCAAGGACTGCTTCGTACTCAGCCTGATTATTCGAGGTTAAGAACTCGAATTTCAGGGAATATTCGATGCTGAGACCTTCCGCGTTCTCCAAGATCACCCCAGCTCCTGCTCCCTTCTGATTGCTTGAACCGTCAACATATATTACCCACGTGTCCGAGCTAGAGCTTTGGTGGGGCTCTGTGAACTCGGACACGAAATCTGCCAATGCTTGTGATTTAATTGTGTGAGACCCACAATTTTGCCCCCAATTTAATTTAAATTATAGTTAATTTTATGATAATTTATAGGACAATATTTTCTAGATATTTATTAAAATGAAAATTTTTATAGTGAACCATTGATTGTATTCTTGGATTGTATATTTAATTGTTTGAGCTATGTATGTAGAATATACATGTCTATATATATACGTGGAAAATATACATAAATATATATGATTATATGTGATACATTTGAAATATATTCTTGGTATGAAAATACTTTATAAGATTATTGAATGATATTTTATTTAGGATATGGAAGGATTTTTTTTTGAAGAAGTATATATATATAGTAATATAACTTCAAAAATTCATATCTTTTAAACTGTACGTCGAAAAATTACAAATAATATGTCAAAACGATCGTATCGAAATATAGATTATGAAAATGTAAAGTTTTGATTTTTATTTTGGAGTTTTCGAAGTTTTATCACTACTATAGTACTGAACGAATTTTTAAGTTTTAAGGGTAAAGGTGTGGTTTTAATGCATTTAATGACCTTTTGACTCAAGTGTATTTTATTTTGAAAACAAAAATACATTTCTGGAGTTTTCTATTGGACCACCGTCCAAATAAATATAATTTTCGTATTTTTTATTATTATAATTTATTTGAAAGCTTATGAAGTGCATTTTTGAAAGAAATGATCTTAGAACTTCAAAAATTCATAACTTTCAAACCGTAAGTCCAAAAATTATGAATTTTATATGAAAACGATCATATTGAAATGTAGTTTCTAAAAATATAAAAATTGTAATTTTATTTTGTTTACTCCAAAAATTTTACATCTGTAGCAATAAAAAACGAATTTATGTTTATAACATTAAAAGAAATTATTTTTGTGCCTATAATTATTTATATGAGCTAAAAATAAATTTTATTTTCAAAAAGTATATTTTTGGAAGCCTATGATAGGCTGCACCGTCCAGATTTAAATGTATTCTTTTATTTTTGAATTTTGAATAATTAGAGTTTTGTTTTGATTGGATGGAAGAGTGGCTAGTTAATATAAGCAAAAACAAAAAATGAAGTCATCCTATCCTAAATATGTGTGTGCCGTCCAGCCTAGGTAGAAGAGTGAGGTTAATATTCTTTGCACATGGTAAATTCATTTGAACTGGGAGTTACATAGTAATTGACCAAAATTAATGCATTTCACAAATAACCACATAGGAATTCAAAGCAATTGAACCCCCTTGAACCCTTGTGACTCACGCCCCTCTCTATCTTCAGTGGGTTAGTTGAATTTGATTTACTACCTCTTGCCTATAAATAGCCCATCTTTAGGTTGAGTTTCTCATTCATTCCACAAACTTGACACTTAGGAAAATTTGTGAAATAGTCTAGAAAAAAAAAAGAAGAAGAAAAAACGTGGGGAGCATCTAGGTGTGATGTCCTAGACGGTGAGGTCTTCCAAGGGTAGGAGAAGACCTTCAAAGGAGCCTCTGTCTAGGGTTGATATGTGATGTTTGGTGGGAGTCCTCCAGTGGCTAAGGAAGAGAGCCAGGAAGTAACCCTAATCACTGGTGTGTGAGAGTGACAATTAGGGTTAGAGGACGTACCTGAGCCCCATGTAGTATGGAGCTACTTATAGGGGGGAGCTGGTTGCCCTAATGGGCTTGCTTTAGGCCCAAGTAGGGCCAGCCTGTACTGAGCTATGAGTGGATGAGCTGTCCTTGTGGATAAGATGATGAGCTGTCCTTGTGGATAAGATGATGAGCTGTCCTTGTGGATAAGATGGGAGACGTCACCATGTCCTTGGTGTCGGACTTGGGAAGGTGTCGGACTGGGGAAGGTGTCAGACTTGAGTTGGAGCACGAGGTCGGCCCGTATCTGGCGTCTGTTCGGCCGTTGAGCATTGAGCTCGGCCAAGCGCTCAGAAGGCTTCCTGCAGGGTCCTTAGATCTTTGGCGAGGAGTTTGAGGACCTCGGCTAGGCCAAGTCCGCCACATAAGCCCCCCAGCTCGGTCAAGGCTGTCTGAGCCTTGTTCCGAGGTCCTGGTTTAGGTCCTTTTCCTAAATCCACCTCATAAGGGCCGAGTTCACCACATAAGCCCCCCAGCTCGGTCAAGGCTATCTGAGCCTTGTTCCGAGGTTCTGGGGAGTTCGGACGATAAGTCTGCCAAGAGCGGGATCCGGCTGTCTCTGACGTCCTCTCATTATGACAGAGCGGGTTTGACAGCTGTCTACTCGCCAGTACCGAAGTGACGTTTGCTTTTACCGGATCTGACACGTGTCAGAAATCGCGACCTACGAAGCGTCACCATCATTGTGACGTTGCTCGAGGTCCCTTATTTCCCCTGATGCGCGCCACGTGTCCTAGTATGTGTGGCTGCACGCTGGGTTGGGCCTTTTGGGCTAGGCCCAAATTTCAAATTTGAGGGGGAAAACGGTTTCTCTTCCCCCTCTATCCTAAAAAACCGCTTCTCCTTCTCTCTCTAACAGTCATTCTCTCTCTCTCAATACTATTGCCTTCTCTCCCTCTACTAGATACTCTCTCTTCGAAACCGCTCCCCTCTCCACTTGAAACCATTTGAACTCGCACCATTTCCAGGACTTCTTGTCAAATCTGCTCTGTAACTTCCTCTTTCTTCTCTTCAACATCAAGTTATTCCTTTTTTCTGCCACACTTTCTACTCTCCAAACTCTCGACAGTGAATCCTGTTTGATCTTGCAAGCTCTCTCCTCGAAGTTTATATTCATCAGGTATGCTTATTTTCCCTTTTCTTCATCTTCGACATTGCCTTTTCTTCTTTCTTTACTGCTTCATGGTTTACACGGTGGGGGGTTAGTATTCCTTGTTTTCTGTTTCTATTTTCGTGGCGGTGGGGTTTTTTCTTAGGTTTTGTGGTTTTGATTTTGGGGAATAATGCTGGGGTTTGAGGTTTTTCTGGATTTGGGTGTTTTGATTCTGGGGGTCATTCCTGGGGTTTTGGCCTTCTTTGGGTTAGGCGTGTTTTGAGATTTTTTGAGAGTTTTTGATTCATGTTTTTTGTTTATTTTTCAGAATACCAAAGGAGTAGATTGGGTTCAGTATGAGTAGGGAATGGTTTAGGAAATGGGCTGGGTTTAGCAATTCCTGAAGGAGGGAGGAATTGCTTTGTCACTTGAAGTTTTCTTAAGCTTAAGGAGTAGAGGTAACCCAAAATCACTTATTTATTTAATCTCCTTTTAAGTTGTTTTGTTCTTATTCTTGAGTGAAACCTCTAAATTCTTCTATAGCTAAGTTCTAAATTTTCCTTTTTATGTTAAAGTTTATTATTGAATATGTGATATTGTTCTTGAGTCATATGAATTAAGGATGAGAAAAGGGACACAAAAAGGGTGTTTAAAGGGATTTATCTCCCCTTTTCTTTAATTCTTAAGATGGCTAAAATTTTTAATGATTATAGTTAATTAATTTTCTGGGTTTATTTTATTTCTTAGACTATATGAATTATAGAGAATTTTGTATAATTAAATAAGTTTTTATTCTTTGTCTTTTAAATTGTTTTGTTCTTTGTATTAATGAATAATAATAAATAAGTAAATAACAATGGAAAAAAATTAATTTCTGGTATATGTATATATATATATATATATAGGCCGTGTCATATATTAGAAGAATTGAGGATTGATTTGTGTATTTTTGATATATGGATTGTATTGTTGTTTAATAAAATAAAAGGGAATGGAAATAAATAAAAGAATTAAAATGGATTTTTATTTTTATTTTCTGATTCTGGACCGTGTATAATTATATATATATATATAATTATATTATATGGTAATTGTTGTTATTTCATGTGTATTTGAGAATAAAAACAAATAAGTGTTTTCCTTAAAGTAAAATGAAATGAAAATGATTTGTGAAAAGGAACTAAAAATAATTTTTGAAAAAGAAAATAAATTCTGGAAATTCTTAATGTGTATGAGTTTGTATTTTATAGAAATTTTGTTTAATTGTTATTGTTTGATTGTATGTTGTTTCCTTTTTGTTTGGATGTAAGTGAAATAAGAACAATGAATAAAGATAATAAACAAAAATGAAATTTTCTGGAAAAATAAAAAATGATAAGTAGGCCGTGAGGCCTATGGTTTTTGTTAGAATAATTTTTGTAAATTATTTGTTATTTGATGTGTAATTTAATTGTAGTTTATGGTTTAAAAGAAATAGAAACAAATGGGTAGTTGTTATAAATCTTTAAGAACATGTATGTTTAAATGATTGTATGAGTATGTGGTTGATGTGTTTATAGATATTAGTTGTTGGAAAAAGTGAATTATTTTCTAAAAGAGATCTATTTTATATTTGTTTAATAATTTAAAACTCTTGTTTTTAGTATATAAAGTGATGTAATTATATTATATAGATGTTTTAAGAATTGAAAATGTTTTTCCTAATTTTCTAAGTGCTGGTCGAATTTTAGGAGAAAAGAAATTAAGTTAATTGAATTTTTCTAATTGATTTGATGATTGTTTTAGTATGTCTATGGAATGAATTACATGTTTTTATGGAAAAGATTAATTCTGAAAAATAAATTTTAATTCTGGAAATTTAATTTTTATTCTGGAAAATTAATTAGTCAAGACCCCAAATGATTATTTTTAAGGGTGTTAGTGATACTTAGTATGTATGTGCAAATATAATGTAGAAACAAATAGAAATGAGTATTTTTGATTGATTAAAGTAATTTAAATAAAAATATTAAGTTGCTGTCCAGAAATTAGAATGTATGAAAAAGTAATGTTTTATTAGAAATAATAGTGTTTTAAAGTTTTTGGCATAAGTAGGAATTGTGTATAATTGTTTTGGATTGTTTTACTTGAACTTCTTGAATTAATGCAACTTTTCAGTGGCTGTGCAGCAGATGCAATCATTTTATTTAGTTTAATTTTAGTCATTTTATTATAGTAGAAGTTGTAATAAGAATTTAGGAAAAAAACGGTATGTGTTTTCGACTCTCTGTTTAAGAGAAAATGAATTTTTAAGTTTGAGTATGCATGCTGTCCAAAAATGTGAAATGTGTGGCATTGATGTTATGACTTGTTCTTGAATGATTAAAAATGTAAATTTCATGCTAATCTTGTAGTATAAGTATTTAGGATTAAAAAGTAGATTTTTAAAAAGTAATTTTAGAATACGTATAAGAAAGGTTGTATATGTGTTTAAATGAAATGTTGTTTGTGCTTGTATAAAAATGTGAAGAATGATTTTTATTAAAGTAATTAGGCTACTGTCCATAATTCTTTTATAAAGTAAAAATATTATTTTATTTAGTTTAACCTTACTTTTAGACCTTAGTGTATGTATCCTTTAGTAATAAATTGAAAAAGATGCTTTTTAGGGTAATTTTGAATTAAAGCTACTCTATTTTTCCTTGCTGTCCAGAATTGTTTTGAATGTGAATATATAATACTTAAATGTCAAGTAGATAATAGGACTTGTATGTGATGTATAGGAAAAATTAGATTAATTTTTAGAGTTAAAGTTTAAGAGAAAAATGAGTTTAAAGTTTGTATGTGAGTACTGTACAACTTTGATAAATTGATTTAAGTAATTCTAAAAATGATTTTGAATTAATGTGCGTGTGTGTATATATTGGGGTATGAGTATCATGTTGATAATTTTACTGGTATAAAAGAGTTTGAATATTGATAAATGTTTTTCTATCTCTAAGTAATTTAGGTGTAACTGTAAGGACTAAAATAATTCATGTATGGCTTTTATAATGTTTGAATTGTCTTTTGAAGTATTATAAGAATTAGGACATCTATGTTAGTCAAAATGTAAAAATATGTTGGAGTGTTTGTTTATGTATAAGTGTGTGAAGGTGGTAGTTGTTATATAAGCATTATAGTGTGGTTTTCATGAAAATAAAAATGTATTCTTAAAGGTTTTCGAGTATTGGAGTGATTTGTAAATTATGCTTTGTAAAAAGAATTTCTTGATTTCTAAAAGGAATTGTTTTAAGTTATCTATTGCCTTAAAAAGGGTTTCTGTTTTAAAAAGGGATTTATGTTTTAAGGCACTTTGGTACTTCGGGTTTAGTCCTTACATTAGTGAATAGATAGTATAAGGTACTTGCTTGATATTGATTGTATGTCGTTCCTCGTTTAAGAAATAAAGGGAATTATAAGTGAACGAGCTGCTGGAGCTGTGAACGCAAAGGTTGAAAACAGAGTAAGCATGGATCCCAGGTGAGAGAGCAACCTTCCTAAGACATAATGACACTGAGGTAGCATTAGGGCATTCCGTGTCATCTCAAAGGTCGGAACTAGGAATCTATAGGTTGAGTAGTAAGACGGCAAATGTGTGTGTGTTCCGTCGTCCTTACGAAAAATACGATTCCTCAATATTATGTCTGTTAATAATTGATATATCATGTTGTATATTCTGAAGTTGTATATGGTATATTGCCTTAATGATTTTGGAAATGATAAAACGATTGTGATGAGATCATAAATATGTTGGGATTATTTTTGAAATAATAATTTATCCTAAGGAAGGATGCTCAATGTATATTGAATTGTTGTTCCTATGAAAAGAAATTATGAGAAATGATTCTTTGAATCTTGTGGAAATTTGATGATCGTTGTTAGTGTACAGCGATGGTGCAAGCGGCACAATGACTTTATTATATCCCCTTAAGTGACTGGCCACGTGAATGATTTTGCCGTGGTTTCATGTCTTGTGGAATCCACTGTACTGTAGGGAGGTGTTTGCTGTTACCCTTAGAGGTCGAGGCCCGTTAGAAGCGAGGCTTAGAATGGGTCGACCAAAACTTAGGATTAAGAAAATATATAAAAGACTTAAAAGACTTAAAAGACTTTAGGTCCAAATCCTTTCTAACTACGTTGAGAGAGAAGTAGTGGAGAGGAAAGATACCGTATACTTGGAGGTCGTGCATCCCTCCAAGTGGTGATTGTGATAGGGGAGGGCAATGACGGTGACTCGTCAAGAAACCTATGAGCGCTTCCCTAGGCGGGACGATGTTACAATGATCAAGGTCACCTGCTGGGCGTTGATCGTAGCGAGGACTGCACGTACAACTAGGGATAGAGCTGTCGCCCCCTTTAGCAAATCCTAGATGGTGTAGAGGGAATCTGAACAAGGCTAAAAGTCACTAATTTTCTTACGACGATCATGGCGGTTGGCCATATTGATGGTTCCAACATGGCAGATCTCGAGTTGTTTACTATGTTTTGTTTGCTGGCCAACATGCGTGGTTTCAGCTGGTACGTACCCTTTGACTTCGATGCCTGTGTGGTTAGGATTCCTGTGCGTCCCATCTGCTTTCCGAACTAGGTTGCGGTTGGATATTGAAGGAGGAGATGTATCGTGTGTGCTAATCTATCCTTACCTCAATGATTTCCCTCCCTAAATCATTGATGGTTGTGAAAAGACTTAGTGGAAAGTTATGAGTATGGAACACTTGAATAATGAGATTAAATTTTGATGATATGATAAGGATAACGTGGTAATGTTATGACTATGGTGAACACATGATACTATGAGGTGTTAATGGGATAATGTTATAATGTAAAGCTTATGCTTTGTTAAAGTTGTATGTGTGTAAGTTCTAATGTGATTCCTTGGATTAAGACCATGTCGTCGACGAACATTCCGTCCGGATCATTGACTCTCTCTCTCTTCTTTCCTTTCCCTGTGGACATTGGGGACAATGTTCACAGATGTCAGATCATGTAGCATTTCAAGTGATGGTTGCTTAAGTTGGAAGATGATCGTGAGATGAAGTATATTTATGAGGAGGATGCAAAAGCGGCATGTAACATCCCTAATTTTGGCTCTAGTATTATTATGATAATAATAGATTAGAATAATAATAAAAATAATCAAGTTCAAGAAATAACAAATTAAGGTCCACTTTAATATTACAAAAGTATCAAGAAACATTAGAATCTGATTTCTTTAACATTATAAATTATTAGTTTTATTGAATTAAATAATTGTTGTTGGAAATCAATTTGTAGGGTCTGCCGACCGTATAAAAATTACAGCCCTATATAAAGGATTTTCCAAGGACCTTTCCCTCGGTTTACTTAACACGAACGTCCCACGCTCGGACATGTTCATTCCGAGCATACGAAAAGACCAGGCTCGAACTTGATGGGACCGAGCCTCAACAACGGTCTTCACTCCATCGGCTCGGGATTCTACAACCGAGACATAACGTCGGCTGGTAGGTTGACTCAGTCTCACCAAGACTTCCTATCACTTCCAACCGTATTTCCTAGAATCTCGCAACAGCCTCTACATGGGATCGTGAGCTGATCCTATCCGGACTCTAAGGGAATAAATCTCCTATATTCCCTCACAGAATCCCGGTTCAGCTCACCTTGATACGAGGCCTATACGGCCCACATCAACTTCCTCCAAACCCTATAAATAGCTCACAATAGCTAGGGTTTCAGGTACGTACTCTCATCCCTAAGTTGACACTCTGCACACACTTGTTGACTGGGGAGATCCTGCCTTTCCCAACTGGAATTGCAGAAAAACCATAAGGTCATACATAGATACTTAACCTCCTGGTGAACTCCTGATTACCATAATCTTGAGGGCTCAGAGGGTTAAGGACATAAAGTGTTCAAGGACACTACATTGGCGCCGTCTGTGGGGAACGAATAACCAGTATTCCCACCGCTCACTGCACGAAATGGCAAACAACGACGATGACAACCAAGGAGGAGGTGATCTCCGCCGTCACCTTAGAGGAAGACCACCAAAGAACGCTGGACCTAGGAATGCTGCTGGCAGGAACGTTAGGGACAGACTGGCCCCCCCTGAGGGTAATCAGGTTGAGAACCCCCAAGTTCCTCCAGTGGTCCACCCTGTTGATCCGCCTATTCCTCAGGTCCAACCGCAAGCCGCCGTCATTCCGGCTATGGAGGGCCGTGAACGACGTTCTCAGCCACGTCATGTTTCTGATGGTCATGTGTCGGAATGGCGTGATACTGCGGATTCTGGACCACATCAGTCGAGAAGAGCCCCTGCTGGATCCCGAACTGGGGAGGAGCGACGAGCTGAACGTCATGTTCGAGAGATCTCCCGAAACGAGCGGTCTGGTAGAGAAATACCCTTGTTTAGGGGAGTACCGCAATTTGCTAGAGGACGCTTTGGAACACTTCAGGGTGGTGAACGTTCCGAGTCTCAGGGAAGATCTTACATGACGACCTCCTCGGCTAGGAGAAGAGAAGAGTCAATTATGGAAATTTTGAGGACTCAAACTTCATTAATCGAAAAGCAAAACCAAGCTATCGCGACTTTACAGCAGCAAAGCATGGCTAGGCTTGCCGAACAAGGCACTCGCATGGCCCTTGGCAACCCAAGTAACCTTCCCTTGCCTCCACCCTTTACTTCGAATGAGGCTGCCGAACCTGCTACTGCTGAAACGCATCCGGGACACCCGATCACAGCCGCAATCATGGCATTTCGGACTCCACAAGCTTTCATGGGCCATCAGAACGTCTCTCGCTATAATGGGACGACTGACCCGATGGATCACATTGCATCTTATGAGTCTTCCATGATGTTTTATGGAGGAGAAGATGAAATGAAATGCCGAGCTTTCTCAATGACGCTAGGCCCGGCGCCGCTGAGATGGTTCAATTCCTTACCGGCAAATTCCATCAGTTCTTGGGCTGAGCTTCGGAGGGTTTTCCTCAATCGATATACAGCAAGCATGTCACAGCCCAAGTCGGATCATTCTTTAGCTGGAGTCGCACAAAGACCTGGCGAGTCTTTACGTGACTACCTGGCTCGGTATCAACAAGAGGCCAGTTGCATATCTGGTTTACAGTCGGGGGTATCCGTTCTCCTACTTACTCAGGGATTGTTGGACGGAGATTTCAAAGATTGTTTGATCGGGGAACCACCTCATAACATGGCAGAACATAGAGAAAGATCCAGGAAAAATGTCAACCTAGAGGAGTTCCGAAGGATAAGCACTGCGGTAAGGGGTACTGAAGGACGACAGGAGCAACGGCCTCGCCAAAACGAGGCTCGTCAGAGTGATCGTTTTCGGGAAAGAGGAAGGAAAGACAAGAGGGAACAAGAAAGAGGTGATAAACTGCCTCCCAAAGGCAGGTACGAGGAATACACTCAATTAACGGTCCCGAGGAGTCAAATCCTTCGTGAGACCATGCATACTGAAATGCGCAATATTACTCGGCCACTAGCCTTAAGAAAGGCGGCCCAAAAGGATAAATCGAAGTATTGTGATCACCATGGTGGATGGGGGCATACCACCGACCAATGTATCCAACTGAAAGATTTAATTGAAGAGATGGTAAGGGATGGCAAGCTTCAGCATTACATCGGGGAAGCCTTGCGCAAGCGATCTAGAAGGAAAAGCCCCTCGCCTCCCAAAACCGAACAGAAGAAGAATAAAAGTCCTTCACCACCTGCAAGCAGAGCCTCAATACAACAATCCGAAAAAGC
Organism: Crotalaria pallida; assembly: GCA_037953625.1. Taxonomy (NCBI): domain Eukaryota; kingdom Viridiplantae; phylum Streptophyta; class Magnoliopsida; order Fabales; family Fabaceae; genus Crotalaria; species Crotalaria pallida. The sequence goes on from CM075649.1 coordinate 87,735,156, forward strand.
AAATGAATTTCTTATCGGTACTATTGCTGGAGGATTTGCTGGTGGTGGGGAAAAGAAGTGTGACCGCAAGAAATACGTGGGGCAAGTTCTTTCGGTGGCAAGCCGACCGATTCAGAAACTAAGAAAGAAGAACGTTGTAATCAGTTTTAGTGATGAAGACTTTGAAGACATCCTGCAAGACCATAATGATCCAATGGTCGTCACAGTTTGGATGGGCAACTATGAAGTAAGAAGAATTCTCGTTGATCAAGGGAGTTCGGCGGACATCATGTTCCTTGATCTGTTTGAGAAATTGAAGTTGAAAAGGTCGGATCTTACTCCATTTGAGGGAAGCTTGATTGGCTTCACGGGACACACGATCGTTCCATTAGGCCATATCCACCTCCCAATGACAATGGGTGAACCACCTTCCGCCCGAACGGAAATGGTAAAGTGGCTCGTTGTCCAAGCTCCCTCGGCCTATAACGCTATCTTCGGAAGAACAACACTCCAATCTTTCGATGCCGTCGTTTCGACAGTGCATTTGGCCATGAAGTTTCCGGGGTCGGATGACAAGGTAGTAACAGTACGGTCTGATCAGGAGTTGGCCCGAAAATGCTATAACATCAGTTTGGCAAAGCTGAAACTAGATGATGAGAAAATTATGAAGGAACCATTGAATAAAGGAAGCGTCAACTTGGCCGATCTTGACGTCAGAGAAGAGGATGAAACTCGACCAACTCCGCAAGGGAACTTTAAAAAAGTAACCCTCGGCCCCGAGCCATCTCACTACGTCAAGATAGGGGTTGGCCTGTCGGAAAGGCTAGAAGAAGAGCTTACTGAACTTCTAATTGAAAACAAGGATTTGTTTGCATGGACCTCAGCAGACATGCCGGGAATCGATCCTAACTTCATCTGCCACAAGTTGAGTGTATATCCTGGCGCCAAGCCAGTATGTCAGAAGAAGAGAAGGGTCGGAACTGAGAAAGCGCAAGCGACTGATGAGAAGGTAGCTGAGCTTTTAGAAGCTGGATTTATTAGAGAGGTGGTATACACTGATTGGTTGGCCAATCCTGTGCTAGTCAAGAAGTCCAACGAGAAATGGAGGATGTGCGTGGACTACACAGATCTCAACAAGATGTGCCCGAAGGATCAGTACCCACTACCATGCATCGATAAATTGGTGGATAGTTCGGCTGGCTACCAAAGGTTGTCCTTTATGGATGCTTACTCGGGATACAATCAGATCCCAATGTATCCCCCGGACCAGGTAAAAACCTCGTTTATCACAGAAAACGCTACTTATTGCTATAATGTTATGCCGTTCGGATTGAAGAACGCTGGGGCAACTTACCAGCGCATGATGCACAAGGTTTTTGGTTCTCTGATTGGGCCGAGGATGGAGGTTTATATAGACGATATGATTGCGAAAAGTTTAAAAGAGGAAGATCATGCAAAAGACTTAAAAGAAATCTTAGGAAGGGTGAGACAGTTTGATATGAGGCTGAACCCGGAAAAATGCACATTCGGAGTTTCGGCAGGATCATTCCTCGGGTTTATGCTTACAGAGCGTGGAATAGAGGCCAATCCGGACAAGTGCAGAGCCATTTTGGAGATGAAAAGTCCCTCGAAAGGTCGGGTCGCAACTCTTTCAAGGTTTCTGTCTCAGTCAGCTAGAAAGGCCCTTCCATGGTACAAGCTGCTGAGGAAAGAGAAGGAGAAGATGTTTGAATGGGATGAAGAATGTGAAAAGGCCTTTACTGACCTTAAACATTATTTGGCATCGCCTCCCATTTTGTCTAGTCCGAGCCATGGCGAAACTCTTTTCCTTTATTTGTCGGTTGGAGATTCTGTGGTAAGTTCGGTCTTGGTACGGGAGGAATCAGGTAAAGAGTCTCCGGTTTATTTTGTGAGTCGAGCTCTCCAGGGACCGGAAATCAGATATCAAAAAGTGGAGAAATTAGCCTTCTGTTTAGTAATAACTTCCAGGCGATTGCGCCAATATTTCCACAACCACCGCATCACGGTCAGAACGGCTCAACCGATCCGACAAATTTTGCAGAAACCTGATTTGGCGGGAAGGATGGTGACGTGGGCTATCGAGCTTTCTGAGTTTGAAATAACTTTCGAACCGAGAAAGGCGATGAAGTCTCAGGCTTTGGCTGATTTCCTTAACGAGTTCACTGAGCCATTGACGAGCTCAAACTCGGATTGGAACATCTATGTGGATGGATCGAGCAATAAGATGGGGGCAGGAGCAGGAATAATTCTGGAGAACTCCGAGGGAGTCACCCTTGAATACTCCTTGAAGTTCGGATTTTCAACATCCAACAATCAGGCGGAGTATGAAGCTGTTTTGGCAGGGTTGAGGATGGCAAAAGAAGTGGGAGCCCGAGAGGTGAAAATTATCAGCGACTCTCAATTGGTGGTATCACAGGTCAAGGGTGAATATCAGGCGAAGGAGCCAATCCTTCAAAAATACTTGGAAAAAGTAAGATTCTTATCATCCGAATTTGTGAAAGTCGAAATCTGTCACATACCGAGGGAAAGCAATAGCCGAGCGGATATTCTTTCCAAACTCGCCTCAACAAAAAACTCTGAAAACAATAAGAGTTTAATTCAGGAAATGGTGCATGGACCTAGCGTTGTCCTCTCCATATCACTGGATTCGAGCTGGATTAGCCCAATTGCAAGCTATTTGGAACAAGGGACCTTGCCGACCGACTTGGTGGAAGCTAGGAAACTTGTTAGGAAGGAATCTCAATTTGCACTGGTTGAGGGAGTACTCTTTCGCCGAGGGGTCAACGGTCCAATGCTCAGGTGTCTCGACCCCGCCAAAGCAAAGCTGGCACTAGAAGAAGTTCATGGAGGAATAGGCAGCCACCACATTGGAGGGAAGTCACTGGCTAGAAAAATCCTAAGGGCAGGGTACTACTGGCCTACCCTTCAACAAGATGCGATAGACCATGTGAAAAGGTGTGATAAATGCCAATTTCACAGTGACGTTTATCAGAAACCAGCCGAGGAACTTCATTCTCTTTCATCTCCCTATCCCTTTTACCAATGGAGAATGGATTTGATTGGGCAGTTCCCAACCGCACCAGGACAGTTGAAGTGGGTGATCGTGGCCATAGACTATTTTACAAAATGGGTTGAGGCCGAGCCTTTGGCAACCATATCCTCGGCAAAGGTGCAAAAGTTTTTTGAGAGGCAAGTTGTGGCTCGATTTGGGGTGCCACAGATATTGGTAACCGACAATGGAACCCAGTTTGCGGCAAGGGCGTTCCAAGATTTGGTCAGTGCTTTGGATATTAAACATTACTTCTCTTCGGTGGAACATCCTCAAACCAACAGCCAGGTGGAATCTGTAAACAGGTCCATCATTCAAGGGATCAAGAGAAGACTTGAAGGAGCAAAAGGGAATTGGGTGGAAAACTTGCATGAGGTGCTTTGGTCATATCGCACCACCGTCCAAACTTCAACAGGTGAAACGCCCTATCGGCTCACTTACGGTTGCGATGCAGTCATCCCCATTGAAAAAATTATCCCTTCTTTCCGAGCTATGCAGCAGCCGAATCCTCTAAACAACACTTTGCTGTGTGAGGATCTTGTTTTGTCGGAGGAGGTCAGGGATTTGGCTGCCGAGCGAGAAAAGCACGCTAAAAGGATGCAGGCGAAAGGATATAATCGCTCGGTTAACCCCAGAGAGTTCGAGGTAGGTGACCTTGTCTTGAGAAGGGCGGATATTGGTCTTAAGAATGCAAAGGACGGAAAACTGGCCCAAAGCTGGGAAGGACCATACCGAGTCACATTCAAAACCGGGACAGGAGCCTACAAACTTGAAACTCTCTCGGGAGCTCCTATCAACAACTCATGGAATGTGGCGAAGCTCAAAGGATATTACAGTTAGAATCTTTCTTTCGTTATAGTTTCATAGTTTCATTTATTCTTGTTAGAATTGTTAGTTTTATCCATTTTTGTTTAATGATGGTGTACGCTCGGTGGAACTCCGAGCCCATTGTACTTTCTGCTTCTGATTAATAAAAAGACTGTTACTGAATTCATTGTATTACGTACTTTTCCTCATATTCGATTAGCCACCGTGTATGACGCGAACGATTATAAACAGCTCAAACAAGAGCTTATAACTCGTCAAGTATTCTACTAAGACTCCCGATTCAAACATGGTTATTAAAATCATTTTACGTCGCGGATAGAGGAACCCACCTTGGCTAAAGCGCTGGAGTTCCGAGGTCTTGACACTTGAATTCTTAACACAAAGTATCAAAAGAAGCAAACAGTTGACTGCGAATACTATAAACGTTTATAATATTTCGAGCAAAGAAGCATAGAAAAAGTTCAAACCCACTACTGGGGCGGTTACAAAAACCCAATTCTGGGGCAAGAAAAAAAAACTATTCTACATCGGACAATACGATGCTGTCAACATTGAATGTGTCTTCTTCTTCTTCTTCACCTTCGACATCCTCGGTTCCTTCCCCTTCAGAATCTTCAGCCAAATGGTCCGGAAGGTCGGAGTTATTCAGATCTATGGGAACCCCACTCGGGCCGACAATTTGACCTTTTTTCACAGCAAAATTAGGATCAGCGCCCTTGGTCACAAGCCCAGGATTTAGAACACGGAGTTGCTCGGCAGTATTGTAGAAAGAATCTTCAATTGCATGGTCCCAATTGAACAGATTCTCCTTAGCTGCTTTTTTATGCTTGAGTGCTTTCGCGCTCATCTTCTCCAAGGAAGTTCGAAGCCTGAGTATCTCGTCTTTAGCATACTCATGTTGCTCCTGAGCCACTGCAGCAGCTTGCTCGGCAGAACGAGCTTTCTCCGTAGCCACCAGAAGAGCAGCAGCATCCTCCTCGGCCTTTTTCTGAATCTCTTCCGACCTCTTTATCTATGCCTCGGCAGCTTGAAGTGTTGTCTCGGCCCGAACTTTGGCCCCCTCCGAATCTTGTGCAACCTTTTGAAGCCTCTCATTTTCAGCCGCCATTTCTTGTATCCTTTTATTCAGACCTTGGACCTGAATTTCCAAGTAATCTTCCCGCTCGTTGGCTTCATATCTTTTCTTCTTTTCCTCGGGAGCTAATCCAGCATAAGCATCATCACCATGATGACCAAGGTGATGGAAAATGCTCGCGCCCCGTAAGAAGCTTTTCACCAACGCTTTACAATTATTTTCCCAAGTCCCAGGGGTCCAAGACTCGATTACCTCAGCATTTTCAGGAGGAAAGACGGTGGCAATGAATGAGTCGGACATCTTCCTACCCCACACCGTCTTGGCAGCTGCATCTTCTTTACCCTCGGGAATTTCAATCCCTTTGTTGGACTTGCTCAAATTGAACCAGTCTCCAGCGAGACCTTTTCCTTTATCTAGCCGAGTCCTCTTGAGGGGACACTCGGGAACGTCTTGGGGAGATGAATGAGCTTCTACTTCGATATTCACCGCATCTACAACGCGGCCCTTTCTGATCACCTGTTCAACACCAGTAACCCTGACAGTGGGGGTGGTATTGGGGATAACGGTCGGCCTTTCAGGATGGGTCGTCTCAGAAGATTGACCCTTAATTGGAGAACCGGACACAGACTCTTTGAGTGCTGCTAGCTGTGACACTCTAGCTGCACGAGCTTCACTCTTCTTGGCTTTGGTTGCTTTCTTCCCCATCGCTTCTGCAAGAAAAATGGATCAAATTAAAGGTAAAAAAATAAAAATAAAAATACCCAGCTCCGCCTTCACTTCGTCTCGCGTATCTTTCAGCAGAATTCGTTTTGAATCAATTTGACCATTTGCTTGAAGATACTCCCAAACGTGGTCGCATAATCGCCTTTCGGCTTTTGTTAAATCCGACTTATAGTCGAATTGATACAAGGAGGATCCTCGGTTATAAATGTTCGTCGTCCAACCCAACAGAAACCGAGGCATGACCTTCATCACTCCATCTTCTTCAACTTGTTCCATGAACCAACATACTTCGGCCCCAGTATACTCGTATTGGAAGAAGAGAGGTTTGAAAGATTTCCAAGAGTCTGTCACCTTGGCGAAAAGGGCATGTCCCCTCCGAGCCTTTAGGGACACCCAAAGACCCTTGGAATCACCAAACTTATTTACTTGGGGAGCATATAACCAAAAGAAGGACCGTAACGACGCGACAAAGTTTTCAACATCGCAGAATTGTTGAAAGGCTCGGACAAAAGCCCACCCACTTGGATGCAATTGGCTTGGGGCTATTCCTAAATGAGTGAGGACCTCGATCTCGAAGGTGGAGAAGGGCAAGCGGATACCGACTTTGGTTACTACTTCTTCATAGAAGTAAAAATATTGACGATTTTCCGGCACTTCGAAGCAAATCCGATCGTCGATTCCCAAAGGTCTTAATACGAAATCTGAGGTATTTCCGTCGGCTCTCGGAGGTGTCAATATCGGCCGGAGATGATTAAGACTATTTGTTGTCAGCAATGAAGGTCTCGTCCCCAGTACTTCCCGATCAAAGACAGCATCGTACTGCACATGATTAGGCCGTAGAGGATATTCTTCAGGGTTGGTTACACACCTGCGTTCCACCATTTCTAGGGAAAAAGAAAAAGGCTCGGCGTTAGGATTTTTTACAGCACGAGTTTTTACTTTAAATCTAATGCCGAGCCCCGAACTTTTTCCACCCATCTCAGATGGATTTCCTACAGGTTCTTTTTCCCCCATATCATGATTGGGGCTAAGTCTAACTTGGGCTCTACGCTCAGCAAATCTATAGGCTAATAACCACTTAGTCTCGTCGGCAGGATTCAATGGATGTTCTACTGTTAATGGTTTTAACTCGGAAGAACCAGAATTTCGGGGGGGAATAGTAGGGATAGGCGTGGAGCTTTCCGAACATGGACTTCTTTCGTTCCCAAAATCTTCAGAAACCCCAGGAAAGGATGAAGAACTTGATTCACTGTCACTAGATGGATTTTCTCCTAATCTCCTACAGAGTTCACGATAAACTTCCCTAAAACCTCTCCATCCTCTCATGATTCAAACAAATGAGGTATAAACCCCACTCACTTAAAAACAAAAGAAACCCAGAAACTCTACCCAGAAATCCCTGCAAAATCCCGAAACCAGAAAACCCGTTTACAAAGAAAAACTCACTCCAAAAGAAAAACAACCCCAAACGAATAAAGAAAACTGCAGGAATGGAAATAAGAGGAGTAGAAGGGGTTACCTGTGTGAAGTTGTTAAAACTGGAGAAGGATTTGGGGGATCTTGATTTGGGAACGGAGATAGCAAAGTGGAACTCGAAGAGAGAATAAGGGGATTCAGAGAAATTTTGGGAGTAGAGTGAGTAATGAGGCAGAGAAAGGGTAAGTTTTAGTTAAAAGAGAAAACTTTTCAGTTTCCCTCCGTCTTACCCATTTGAGCCAAAAGCCCATGGACGCATGCAACCAATCATAGGGAGAGACGTGGCAATTCTAAAAGGTACTTTTTCAAATTTCAAAAACGCAATGATTTGGCACAATTTACAAGGAAACGCGCCGTATCTCGAGAACCCAAAACGTCACCTCGAAGCGGTCGACACGATTACAATTGTCACGAGGCATGCGGGAAAGTTTATCCTAAGCACTCATTACCTCGTCACAGACTTTTCAAAGTCTTACGAGCTGGGGGGCTTGTAGGGTCTGCCGACCGTATAAAAATTACAGTCCTATATAAAGGATTTTCAAAGGACCTTTCCCTCGGTTTACTTAACACGAACGTCCTACGCTCGGACATGTTCATTCCGAGCATACGAAAAGACCAGGCTCGGACTTGATGGGACCAAGCCTCAACAACGGTCTTCACTCCATCGGCTCGGGATTCTAGAACCGAGACATAACGTCGGCTGGTAGGTTGACTCAGTCTCACCAAGACTTCCTATCACTTCCAACCGTATCTCCTAGAATCTCGCAACAGCCTCTACATGGGATCGTGAGCTGATCCTATCCGGACTCTAAGGGAATAAATCTCCTATATTCCCTCACAGAATCCCGGTTCAGCTCACCTTGATACGAGGCCCATACGGCCCACATCAACTTCCTCCAAACCCTATAAATAGCTCACAATAGCTAGGGTTTCAGGTACGTACTCTCATCCCTAAGTTGACACTCTGCACACACTTGTTGACTGGGGAGATCCTGCCTTTCCCAACTGGAATTGCAGAAAAACCATAAGGTCATACATAGATACTTAACCTCCTGGTGAACTCCTGATTACCATAATCCTGAGGGCTCAGAGGGTTAAGGACATAAAGTGTTCAAGGACACTACACAATTATTTAGTTGTTAGGTATTTTCATAAAAATACATTATGTTAAGTACGAAAGTATATTTAATTATATTTTAAAGTAAATTTTTTTGAAACAATTACCCTATTTGAAAAAAATAGACTTTCTATTATTTACTTTGATGTTTATAAAGTTATATTATTAAATAAATTTTTGTTATTTCCTGGTATCTAACTAATTTCTAACCTTATATGATGCTAAAGTTCTAGTATTAATATTTCTTTTGGGCCAATAAACAAACAAATAAAAGGGAGTCAAAGAAAAAAAAACAAAGAAGAAGAAACGTGTGAGTAGTGTGAAGGGGGGGTTGAAACCCTATTTCCCCTTCTTCCTCCATGTACAGTCGTCGCCCATTCCCCTCTCCTTCGTCTCTCTCTGGTTTCTCCCTCATTCTCGGCCGCTAACCACCATGACTACCTTCGTTCATCTCCCTCCCAGCCGCACACTCTCCTCTCTCATCACACCACGCTTCACTCTTTCTCCGCCCCGTTCCCACTCTCTCCCTGAAACCGCGTCACCGCCGCTACTTCTGCTAAGCTCGCGACTCCACCATCTCTGTCGTCGCCCTCCCCCAATTCGAGCCTTCGTCCCTCCTTCCTGTTCGCTGCTGGTTGCGAACGTGGTTGCTGCCACCGCCGCCCCTGTTGGTTGCTGCCACCGCCGTTCCTCGCGACCCACCCGCCATCACTGGTTTGCTCTCTTCTAGTTGCGAACCGGATCGAACCGCCACCCTTGCTGTGCTCTGTGTGCCGCCACGGATGGTGGTGCCGCCGCTTGGATTCGAGTTTGATCGAGTTGCTGTGAACCGGGCCTAAACCACCTTGTTGTGCCCTGAATCGGAGACTAATGGAGCTTTAGAGTCAAACCGACGCCGTAATCGAACTGGGTCGGATGTGGGTTTTTGCTGAACCGGGGTTTGTTGCTGCTGCTGGTTGGGTTCAACCGAATCGGGTCGGTGCGGATGCTTGGATCGGGATCGAATGGACCGTTGCCGAATCGGAGCTCGCTTCATGCCTTCAAATTGGTTCTAATGGAACCCTGAGGTAAGAGGGGACTCTTACCTGGCTTAGGGGATAAATTCTAGGATGTTGGTAGTGATGATTAAGTGTAGAAGAATACGTATATTAATGAGCCTTAGGGTAATTAGTAATAACCAAGGATAATAGTTTAGGGAAAAACAGAACCTCTCATTAATTAATTATAATTTTAAAGGCATGCTATGATTATTGGAAGTTAATGTTTGATGAATTATATGAGAATATGCAATTGTGAATATATGTGTTTATGATGATGTGTATGTGATATTGGTTATTAATGTGGAAGGAGAGTGAATATAAACTTAGAAATGATAGATTAATTATGAATTGAGTGAGTGTAAAAAGATAGTGAATGATCTGATAAAAGACTATTGAACTAAGACAACAAAATAATTGGGTATATGGGTGTGTTGGTGAGTGAAATCTAGGGTAGTTAATGTAGACCTAAAGTAAAGTATGAAAACAAATGAAAGGAAAACCTAAATGGATACTTGTGATTGAATTGATATGGTGATTACGATGTATGCTTAAATGACAGATATAAAATTCTTGGAATGTACCTATGCTTGAATGATAAATGGGATATGTGTTGCATCGTGTAATAATTAAGTGATAAAGGAAAGATTTTAAAGTATAATTATGGGCCTGGGGAAAATTTAAATATATGCGAACTTGAAATTGGTATGCTAAGTGTATGTTGTGTGAGTTGGTTAGATTTATTAAAATGTATTGATAATTAGTAGATCAAGTTGACATAAGGATTAATTTGAATGAAAGGGATTAATTTGAATGAAAGGGAGCGTGAGGTAGAATATGAAGGTATGTGATAATGATATGTGAAAAATGATTATGATAAGTATGGGCGGAGTGGACATCATTAGGAGTTGTTGGAAAATTAGAGAAATAGGGACGAAGCGATAAACTAAATTCATTTATAAAAAGGAAACAGGTAAAATATTGTAATAGGATATAAAGACTATGTTAAGTTAAAAGGAATAGTCAAATAAAGTGGAGTTAATGAAATGGAAATAATTAGTAAGTAATAGTGTGAAAAAGAGGAAATGAAGAAAATAACTAAAAATTAGTAACAAGAGTTAAAATATAAAGCACATGACCAAGTTAGGTAGAGTTAATTAAAGGTAAGAATAAATTAGTAAATAAAAATATTGAAATTAGTGGAAAATAAATAATGTGATAATAAGTCCCTAAGTAACGGAATGAGAGAAAAGAGAATAATACAGTAAACCAGAAAAAGAGGCTAAGAAAAAGAAAGAGAAATAAAGATAAAAAATAAAAATCCGATGCGGGCCTGAGAAGGCGTATCGGCATCGATGCGAGCCTGTGAAGGCGTGTCGATTTGAAAGGAAAATGGAAGTCCGATGCGGGCCTGAGAAGGCGTATCGGCATCGGTGTCGATTTGAAAGGAAAATGGAAGTCCGATGCGGGCCTGAGAAGGCGTATCGGCATCGGTGCGAGCCTGTGAAGGCATGTCGATTTGAAAGGAAAATGGAAGTCTGATGCAGGCCTGAGAAGGCGTATCGGCATCGATGCGAGCCTGTGAAGGCGTGTCGATTTGAAAGGAAAATGGAAGTCCGATGCGGGCCTGAGAAGGCGTATCGGCATCGATGCGAGCCTGTCAAGGCGTGTCGATTAAAAAGAATAAGAATGGAAAATGGATAAAGGATAAAGGATATGAAGTGTATGCAGATCACTGATTTGTGGTTGCATACACGGTGCGTAGATCTCTGATTTGAGGTTACGCATAGGGGAAAAAGAAATAAAGGGAAATGGAAAAGATAAAGGGTAATGGATAATGGTAACGGAATTAAAAATGGAAACGAAGTGAGATTAGTGAAAAGTTTAAGGGGAAATGGAAATGAAATCGGAAAAAGAAAAGAAGAATACGAGAATGAAGAAAAAGATAATAAGAGTTGAGTATTGAGAATTTAATGAAATGAGTGTTGTTGTGAATGTTATGATTGTTATAAGTTGGTTAGGCTTAGTTCATCACTATTTTATTGAGGGTTTATTTCTCCTAAGTTCTACGTAATTGCTACCCCTTTTGCAGTTATTTTTTTCAGGTACAGAAGCGAGGTTTACATCGTCACGGGCCGAGCAGGATTCACTCTACCACGTGGAGTGTATTTATAATAGCATGAGTGGACATAGATATCTATATTTTGATCAGTATTTTGGATTAACTACAATTTGCTAAGTAAGCCCTGGAACTTGTATTATTTTGTAAAACCGGGCTTTAGTTTTAAAATGGTTGTATAATTTATAAGTTTTCTTGTTTTAATTAATCTGGCTAAACAGGTACAAAATAGGAAATTTCGGTAAAGTCCGAAAAACAGAGGAAACTCTGTCCGTTTTTCCGGAAAAATATTCATAAGTATTTTAATTTAAAAAGAAATTTTCAAGTATCAATTTTCCTAAAACTCTAATTTAACTAAATAAATGTGAGGGTGTTACACGGCAAGCCGAGGAATCTTTCAGATACTTGTGATGGAGGATAGCAATGAAGAATAGTAGTCTAAGTTAGTAGATTCCTTATTTTGTATTCCATCTTTGGATAAGTAGGACATGATTACTCTATCCCGAATGTAACCCCTGTTGTAATAAATGATTCTTTGAAATGGAATAAAAGAAGTTTCTTTTGTTATATATCATGTTCATAAAGTAATTAAACTATTTTTCCGCAAGTTAACCATCGACTAAATATGACATTGAGAAAATGAGTTTTTGGAAATGTGTTGGATTGTAACATCTCTTTTTGGAAATAGAATTTTATGACGCAAGTACCAAAACATTTTTGTCAACCAAATGAATCAAATTGTATTTATGAAAACCTTTTCGTAAAATAATTAAACTGAATTGATAATGTTATAAAAAAAATGGCGCAAATTTTTAGTGAAATTTCTAAGTCCAAATTGGGGTGTTACATTTAGTGGTATCAGAGCGATGGTTGTCCTTAGTGGCCTTAATCATAGCCTTATATGCTTTCCTTGTGTGACTCTGGTTGTGTTTGTTGGTGTGTGGTTTTAGTTTTAGAGTAAACTAAGAGTTAGAGTTGATGGAGATGCATGAATGTTTTGCAAGTCTGGCTAGTCAAGGCAATAGAGGCAACAACGCAAACCCTGAATTTCAAAGAGGCCTAAGGTTAGGATTGCAGATAGCTTTCCGCATTTGGAGTTTCCTAAGTTTGGATCGGAAACAGGACAAGGCGACTCGTTGGTAGCAGAATTGAGTTCAAGTCAAGACATTACACTACTTCGTTTCGATTTTTGAAAAGAACCCAATCACCCTTTCGTATGATTATTGAACTTGATTTTCGCATTTTGGCAATGATTGACCCTTCAAACTAAAAAGACTTCCTGTTTATCAGAAAATACCCAGCCTAATGACCACATTTCCTTCAAATTATTCGACCAAATGCCAAATTTCAGTAAAATTCAAAGTTCTTTTCCCGAATTTTCGTGATTAAAACATAATCCTTCCATATAAAGTTATGAAGGAAGTAACACTTGTATGCATAGCACATGAATTTTAAATGGCTGAAGGGACAAAGAGATGGTACGGTTGTGTAAAAACTTAGGGATTTTAGGGAGTATTGGTTTAGAGTCGGTCCTAAGTGGTGCTAAGAAAGGAACTAGTGAGTAAAAAGTCGAGTAGTTAAAGAGTAATCATAGTCTTAAGGTGGACTTGGATATAAGGTGGTGTGATAAATAGTATAAGTTTGGTCAAAGTTGGGAGCAAAGGGGTAAGTAGAGTCTATGTTAGAAGAGCATAGTGACAAGTGCCCGTATAACGTAAGTAGTGTGGAAGTAAGTAGTAACTCAGCCGGTGATTATGGTTTTGATATGCATACAAGGAATTACTTCTGGATTGACACCAAATTCGAAAATAAACTGTCCTTAGCAAGTCCCTTACGTAAAGTACCAAAATCCCTTATAAATAATTCATACCCACTTACCTTTAATGCTTCTAATCTGGTCAAAGAAAATTTTTGAGACACAATGATTGTTTGTTGCCTACCCTTGAACTTGACTCAATTTAGCTCCCGCGCGGCGTTACGTCAAAGGCTGACCAGTAAAAGAGTAGTGATCAACGAAGACATCGAAGGAAGGATATATCCTCGAAAGAAGTAAATGACAAGTGAAGAGTCGTGAGAATATTTGAATAACCTTGTGTGTTTCCTTGCTTGTTCCTGTTTGTATTTCTCGGGGACGAGAAATCTTTAAGTTGGGGAGGATTGTGAGACCCACAATTTTGCCCCCAATTTAATTTAAATTATAGTTAATTTTATGATAATTTATAGGATAATATTTTCTAGATATTTATTAAAATGAAAATTTTTATAGTGAACCATTGATTGTATTCTTGGATTGTATATTTAATTGTTTGAGCTATGTATGTAGAATATACATGTCTATATATATACGTGGAAAATATACATAAATATATATGATTATATGTGATACATTTGAAATATATTCTTGGTATGAAAATACTTTATAAGATTATTGAATGATATTTTATTTAAGATATGAAAGGATTTTTTTTTGAAGAAGTATATATATATATAATAATATAACTTCAAAAATTCATATCTTTTAAACCGTACGTCGAAAAATTACAAATAATATGTCAAAACGATCGCATCGAAATATAGATTATGAAAATGTAAAGTTTTGATTTTTATTTTGGAGTTTTCGAAGTTTTATCACTACTACAGTACTGAACAAATTTTTAAGTTTTAAGGATAAAGGTGTGGTTTTAATGCATTTAATGACCTTTTGACTCAAGTGTATTTTATTTTGAAAACAAAAATACATTTCTGGAGTTTCCTATTGGACCACCGTCCAAATAAGTATAATTTTCGTATTTTTTATTATTATAATTTATTTGAAAGCTTATGAAGTGCATTTTGAAAGAAATGATCTTAGAACTTCAAAAATTCATAACTTTCAAACCGTAAGTCCAAAAATTATGAATTTTATATGAAAACGATCATATTGAAATGTAGTTTCTAAAAATATAAAAATTGTAATTTTATTTTGTGTACTCCAAAAATTTTACATCTGTAGCAATAAAAAACGAATTTATGTTTATAACATTAAAAGAAATTATTTTTGTGCCTATAATTATTTATATGAGCTAAAAATAAATTTTATTTTCAAAAAGTATATTTTTGGAAGCCTATGATAGGCTGCACCGTCCAGATTTAAAAGCAATTGAACCCCCTTGAACCCTTGTGACTCACGCTCCTCTCTATCTTCAGTAGGTTAGTTGAATTTGATTTACTACCTCTTGCCTATAAATAGCCCATCTTTAGGTTGAGTTTCTCATTCATTCCACAAACTTGACACTTAGGAAAATTTGTGAAATAGTCTAGAAAAAAAAAAGAAGAAGAAGAAAAAACGTGGGGAGCATCTAGGCAAGGAAGGAGGGAGGAATTGCTTTGTCACTTGAAGTTTTCTTAAGCTTAAGGAGTAGAGGTAACCCAAAATCACTTATTTATTTAATCTCTTTTTAAGTTGTTTTGTTCTTTATTCTTGAGTGAAACCTCTAAATTCTTCTATAGCTAAGTTCTAAATTTTCCTTTTTATGTTAAAGTTTATTATTGAACATGTGATATTGTTCTTGAGTCATATGAATTAAGGATGAGAAAAGGGACACAAAAAGGGTGTTTAAAGGGATTTATCTCCCCTTTTCTTTAATTCTTAAGATGGCTAAAATTTTTAATGATTATAGTTAATTAATTTTCTGGGTTTATTTTATTTCTTAGACTATATGAATTATAGAGAATTTTGTATAATTAAATAAGTTTTTATTCTTTGTCTTTTAAATTGTTTTGTTCTTTGTATTAAGGAATAATAATAAATAAGTAAATAACAATGGAAAAAAATTAATTTCTGGTATATGTATATATATATATAGGCCGTGTCATATATTAGAAGAATTGATGATTGATTTGTGTATTTTTGATATATGGATTGTATTGTTGTTTAATAAAATAAAAGGGAATGGAAATAAATAAAAGAATTAAAATGGATTTTTATTTTTATTTTCTGATTCTGGACCGTGTATAATTATATATATATATATATAATTATATTATATGGTAATTGTTGTTATTTCATGTGTATTTGAGAATAAAAACAAATAAGTGTTTTCCTTAAAGTAAAATGAAATGAAAATGATTTGTGAAAAGGAACTAAAAATAATTTTTGAAAAAGAAAATAAATTATGGAAATTCTTAATGTGTATGAGTTTGTATTTTATAGAAATTTTGTTTAATTGTTATTGTTTGATTGTATGTTATTTCCTTTTTGTTTGGATGTAAGTGAAATAAGAACAATGAATAAAGATAATAAACAAAAATGAAATTTTCTGGAAAAATAAAAAATGATAAGTATGTGACGCTCTCTTTTTGACTTGAAAATAATTAATATTTCCAAATAGTTTACTACTTGCTATCAAAATTAGGACTAGAAAATTTTTCCTTTTTAATATTATTACTTGCTCAATCAAAAACCTCTTTTCGACATAAACCGTTACATGAATTCGGCATAGTACTATCTTAAATTGAGAAAAACTCTCGAGAACGCATTTTCTTGATTATAAAAAACAATTACTAGTATTTATCAGTTGAATACACTAATTGCCTCTCGAGTGGGATTTGAATATATAAAATGTATACGTTTCGCCGAATTCTTTATAAACTGAAATCAGAGTTCGCGGAAGAAAAATAATACTGATGGGGCACTGCTGAGGAAAATAAACATCATATATATATATATATATATAGATCATACCATCAAATAAAACCCCATAAGTACAGTAGCAAGTGATAAAAAGTCGAGATAGCAAGTTTTGATAAGACATATACAAACCAGCTGCACTAAAATAAAAGCTCACTCTAAGACCTCTCAATATATACAATATATATATATAACAAAGTCCAAAAGCAGAAGTCCCAGAGCAAGTCCTCCATGTCCTCAGCAGCTCCTCAGATCCTCCACAGCTCTATCCCTAGGATCTAGGATCCAAAACACCTATGCTATGCAGGCTCCTATGAACCAGCGGGTCCACCTCTAGCAGAAACAGTCGGCTCAACATGCACCTCCTCCTCGCTCTCATCCTCCACAGGGTCCTCCTCGACCTCGCCCGACGGTGTAGAGACTCCACCACTGGGTCTAGGATCCGCAGAAGCAGTCCTATCATACTCAGTCGGACCAGGAGAAGGAGTCTCCTCAGTGACAACTCTATGGAATGAAGGATGGGAACGAGTGGCAGCTCTAAATCTAAAACTATGAAAACGACGCATAGGTCGAGCCGGGGGTGTCCTCTATAAGTATAAAAAGGTGGAACATGCATAGTATAGACTAATGGGATCCTAAATCGACGAGGTCGCACACGCACCAGAGGGTTAGGGTGGTAGAGAGTGATCTCAACCTCCCCCTCAAAAGTGGCACGGTGCTCCTCATACGTCCATATACCGCTAGGGATAGGGCGTATCTCGATGCAGGCTAGGTATCTGGCCATCACCTAAACAGGGCACAGGGAGTAAGTATACACATACATAATTGATAAAGACTAAAATTACAATCACAAATATATCATGGACAGATCATAATGCAAATACATATGAGCACACCAATTTTTCAACATTATAACTCTTATAATGCAGGTGGCATGATGTATGATTTTCTATCCACAACTGAGGCCTCTAAATGTCCATCTTGGACGTCCATCCAGTACACCCTTGTGTTCCCAGAACACCGACATTAGTTCCCAGAACATAATGTCGAACCATACTTGGATAAAAAGCATCACTCCCGGAGTGTGCACCACGTTCCTAGAACGCCACGTTCCCAGAACGCATAAAAACCAGGTCCCGGACACTGGCCACATATCTATAATGTGTCATCAAGTAGGTTATACATTGGTACTCCCGGAGTACCCTCCTCATATTCCCAGAATATGATAAACATTCCTACCAACCAGACTTCCAGTCTATATGTATGCAAAAACATCAGGGTTGGTTTTTATCTTTACATTAATTAATGTGATTTAGAAATATTCCAATTTCTACTTTTGAATGATTTATTTGAGGTATAACATTTGACATAAAAATTCCCCTTTGAATTTTTCTCAAAACATGCCTTTTTACTTAGATCGGGTAAAACAAAGTCAATGGTATTCAAAAACTTAACTTTTTATTTTTCAGATTCAGGTACTAACCGGTTACAGTTTCAGGCTAACCGGTTAGAATTACAGACCTGAACTGTTTACCATTGCAATTCAGAAAAACCCTTTTTCTTGAATTCTATACCCAATCCAAAACACATTTAACATTGTTTTATACCTCAAAAACCATTGTTTCAACATTCAAAAGTCCAAATCACATTTCCTTTTCCAATGAACATAATTTCCTCTTGAAATTATTTCATTAACTTAAGGCATTAAATTTGATCTTTCAAATCAGAACTTTGACAACTCAAGTTCAGATCATGTACAATGAAATTAAAGCTTAAATTTGAGCAGAAACCATTAAGATTTCAGGACTGTTTAATAAACTCATTTTCTTTGAAAATCTGCAGTGTCTAACCGGTTACGAAAATCGTGTAACCGGTTAGATTATGCAGTCAGACCATTTAAAACAAGAGTTTTAACAACTCAATTTCTTCCTTTCTCAAATCTAACCAAATTTCATTATGCACAAAGTTCATATGCTTTAAAATAAACATGTTTACACCCAGAAACACATCCATATTGCATGCATCAAGTTTATTGTATCAAATTGCATGAAAATTCACATAAACACAATTTAACACAACAAAACTTAGATTAAGCACTCAAACACAGAATTCAGCATTTATATAGCTTGCATGCATCAAATTAAAGTTGCTCAAAACCACAGTGAGCAAGTTTTTGGCCTCCAAGCCTTTGTGCTTAAAAACACATAATGCTCTTTTGAGTTTTGTGAACTCAAATCCTAAATCATTCCATTTTTAGTCTAAATCTAGTATTGTATAGACTTCTCCCATACCTCTAAGACGATCTTGATGAAGGTTATCACTGGATTTGAAAAAAAACCACAGATTCCCACAATTTCCCCAAGTCTGCTCTCAGATTCGGTTTCCAGCAATAGGGTCCAGAAACCACCAAATTTGACATAGAAATTGGCCAAAGAAATTAGGGAAAATGATCAGAATTCAAAGTAGGGTACATGCACTAGAGAATCAAAGAAGTTTGAGACTTAAAGGTCAACTAAGCTTACCAAAATCGAGTCTGGAAATCAGCTTCCAGAATCAGAATAGCACAGAGCTCAGACTCAATCTCCTGGCTTCCAAGCTTGATTCCTCTTTCCACACTCACTCTTAACTCACAAATTTGGTATCAACACGAAGCTTTGGATGTAAGCTTCGTGTTTGTGTATCACTCGTCTCTCAACACTCAAGAACGAAGGAGAAATCGTCCTCACAAAATCAGAACCCTAAATCAGCCCCTTCAACCAGAAATCAAGTGAATAAACCTAAATTCATCAGAAACTCCTCTATTTATAGACAATTTGAGGTAGCATGCAGGGCGACGCGAGTGTTGCCACTAATCCAAGGCTGTAATCGTGGCGATTACGGAGTAATTTGAGTGATTACTCATCAAAATCCACTAAACCTGTTTCTGAGTTCATCGTCTAACCGGTTACAGGGCATTACTAACCGGTTAGATCAGTTCAAAATTTAAAAATTATTATTTTTAAATCTTTCCCTCCAAGAACCATTCTAATATTGCCTTTGAGTCCTCATCCAGGGACCAAAATGCAATTTTCTTATATTTTGCATTTATTTGCCATATAAAAATATTTCCACTTATTTTTATATTTAAGGCTAATTAAATACAAAACATAAACTTGAAAAATACAATAAATTAATAATAAAACTTTTTATTATTAATTTCCTATTATTCGGGAGACGAAAATTAGGGGTGTTACACTACTCCCCCACTTAAAAGGAATTTCGTCCCCGAAATTCTAGATTACAAAAACAACTCCGGATACTCTTGACGCATCTTTTCCTCTAATTCCCATGTAGCTTCCGATACGTCAGCATTCTCCCAGATCACCTTGACCAAAGGTATTTCCTTTCCTCTGAGCCGCTTGACTTCACGATCCTCTATCCGAACCGGTCTGGTCTCAAAGGTCAGGTTTTCTTTCAGAGTTAGGTCATCAGGTTGGAGTTTTAGAAAAACGGATGGGTCATGAACATATTTCTTTAACTGCGAAACGTGAAAGGCGTTATGCAAGTTGGATAAAGAGGGTGGTAAGGCCAATTGATAAGCAACAGGACCAACTCTCTTAAGAATCTGATATGGACCTATACACTTAGGCGAAAGCTTTCGGGTTCTCAAGGCTCTACTAATTCCTTTCATCGGAACCACCCGAAGGAACACATGATCGCCCTCAGAAAACTCTAATGGTTTCCTCCTCTTATCCGCATAACTCTTCTGTCGACTCTGAGCCGCTTTCATCTTAGTCTGAACCATCTTGATCTTTTCAGATGTCTGCTGTATCATTTCTGGTCCAACCATTAGGTTCTCCCCCACTTGGAACCAACATAGAGGGGTCTGACACCTCCTTCCATACAACGCCTCGAACGACGCCATTCCAATGCTCGCATGGTAGCTATTGTTGTATGTGAACTCTGCAAGAGGTAACACTTGATCCCAGCTTCCTTGTTCTTCAAGTGCACACGCTCGCAACACATCTTCCAAAGATTGAATTGTTCTCACTGTCTGGCCATCCTTCTGTGGATGATACGCAGAACTCAATTTCAACCTTGTTCCCATAGCATCATGCAAACTTCTCCAGAATTGCGACGAAAATCTCGGGTCTCGGTCTGACACAATGCTCGAAGGTACTCCGTGAAGACGAACTATCTCCTTGATATAGATCTGGGTAAGCTTGCTCAAAGAATAGCGCATATTTATCGGAATAAAATGCGCCGACTTGGTTAACCTATCCACAACCACCCAGATTGCATCATGATTTGCTGCGGTCCTCGGCAAACCAGACACAAAGTCCATCGAGATGCTATCCCACTTCCACTGGGGAATTCTCAGAGGTTGCAACTGTCCTCCCGGTTTCTGATGTTCTACCTTCGCTTTTTGGCAAATCAAGCACGCCGCCACATATTCTGCCACATCCTTTTTTAATCCTGACCACCAAAATATCTTCTTCAAGTCCTGATACATTTTGGTTGATCCAGGATGCATACTCATCCGACTCTTATGGGCTTCATCAAGAATCAGTCTCCTAACTTCTTGATCTCTTGGTACACAAATCCTTGTCCTGAAACGAAGGATTCCATCCTGCCCAAACTTGAAATCAGGTTCCTTTCCTTCCAAACCTAGTCTCATCTTTTCCATCAATTCCTCATCTGTTCGTTGCAACTCCCGAATTCTTTCCAAGAACTCGTTGGTGATCTGCAACGTCCCCAACTTGATACTTGATAGTTCCACTTGTGTCATCAAGCTCAAATCTCTGAATTCTTCAATCAACGCTGCTTCCTTAACCATCATCGCACTGATGTGGATTGCTTTCCGGCTCAACGCGTCTGCAACCACATTCGCTTTACCCGGGTGATAATGGAGTTTAAAGTCATAATCCTTCAAAAACTCCATCCATCTCCTTTGCCTCATGTTCATCTCTTTCTGGTCGAACAGATATTTCAAACTCTTATGGTCACTAAATACTTGGAATATAGTGCCATAGAGATGATGTCTCCATATCTTTAAGACAAACAAGATCGCAGCCAACTCCAAATCGTGCGTCGGGTAATTCACCTCATGATTCTTCAATTGCCTCGATGCATACGCCACTACTCTTCCTTCTTGCATCAATACACAACCCAGTCCTTGCTTAGATGCATCACAGTAAACTTCAAAACTCTTGTGAGGATCAGGTAAGATTAACATAGGAGACGATGTTAACCTTTCCTTCAACTTATGGAAACTAACTTCGCACCGATCGTCCCACACGAACGGTTGATCCTTCTGAGTGAACTTAGTCAAAGGCAATGCAATCTTAGAAAATCCTTCTATGAATCGACGATAGTATCCAGCCAGTCCTAAGAAACTTCTCACCTCCGTCACCGTCTTAGGCTGTTCCCAACTCAGCACTGAACTTACTTTCGCTGGATCCACCGCAATTCCCTCTTTAGAGATCACATGCCCCAGAAACTTCACTTCATTCAACCAAAACTCACACTTCGTAAGTTTGGCATATAGTTGTTTCTCCCTCAGGACCTTCAACACAATCCTGAGATGCTCTTCATGCTCTTCCGGATTTTTAGAATAGACCAAAATATCGTCAATGAATACCACCAGAAACAAATCCAAATATGGTCTAAAGATCCGGTTCATATAATCCATGAAAATAGCAGGTGCATTTGTCAATCCGAACGGCATCACAACATACTCATAATGACCGTATCGCGATCGAAATGCAGTCTTGGGTATATCCTCCTCCTTTATCCTGATCTGATGATATCCCGATCTCAGATCAATCTTGGAGAATACTGCAGCTCCCCTCACTTGATCCATAAGGTCGTCAATCCTTGGCAAAGGATACTTATTCTTAATAGTGACCTTATTCAACTGCCTGTAATCCACGCACATCCTCATACTTCCATCTTTCTTCTTTACGAACAATAACGGAGCTCCCCAAGGCGAAACGCTTGGCCTGATCATTTGTTTCTGCAACAGCTCCTCGATTTGCTTCTTCATCTCTGCCATTTCTGGTGGTGCCATTCTATAAGGAGCAATAGAGATGGGACAAGCTCCAGGGACTAAGTTGATCCCAAACTCTATCTCTCGCTTTGGAGGTAATCCGGGTATCTCTTCAGGAAATACTTCCGGAAATTCCCTCACCACTGGAATCTCTTCGATCGGAATCGACTCTTCTTCCCCAGAAGCCGAGAATAAACACATATAGCCCTCCGGTTCAAGGGTCCTATATGGAATCGTCTTTTCCTCACAATTGATGATCACTTGGTTCTTCATCAACCAATCCATTCCCAAGATCACATCCAATTGTAACTTAGGAAGACAAACCAAGTCTACTTTGGATGAACGACCCAGAATTTCTACCTCACACCCTAAACAGACTTTAGCGGTGTAGATCGGTATACCCGTAGGGGTGTCTATACTAAGATAGCATGGTGAATCAGAAACAATAAGATTCATCCTACTTACACATTCAGGGGAAACAAAAGAATGTGTAGCTCCAGAATCAAACATGATTTTGCAAGGTTGATTATTGAGCAGAAAATTACCTTGCACGAGATTCGGGGTTTGGGTTGTTTCACTACCACTCAGAGCAAATACTCGTCCTTGAACCACAAACTTTCCAGCAGATCCCATTGCATCTCCCTTTGCAGATTCCTTGCATTCACGAGCAAAGTGACCTTGCTTCCCACACTTGAAACATCCTCGAGTGGACCAGCAAAACTGACCATGATGATAACGCTTGCACTTCTCACAATAAGGAGCATTATCGCGAGGCTTGTTCCAGTTATCCATCACTGCCTTGCCTTTCCCCTTGTTCTTAGAATATGGACCATTATTCCGATGGTCAAACTTCTTCTTCCTCTGTGGTCCATAGTTCTGTCCAACCCCCTTCACCTGACTTCCCATCAGCTCAGCCTTCTTATCATCTTCATACATTCTGCACATATCCACAAGTGCAGGGAAACTCTGAATCCTTTGATAACTAAAGATAGACTTCAGCTCCGGCCTTAGCCCACCTTCAAACTTCACACATTTACTTCTTTCATCAGGGTTATTTAAGTAATAGGGAGAGTACTTCATCAACTCCTCGAATTTGGCAGCATACTCTCCTACACTCATATCCCCCTGCTTCAATTGCATGAATTCCACTTCATTCTTCCTCCGCAAATCTTCTGGAAAGTACTTATTAAGAAACTTCTCCATAAATACTCCCCAGTTGATTGCCCTCCTTTCAAAATTCAGCTTCCCCAGGAAGCATGTAAACTGCATAGGTCACCTTCTGTTCATCAGAACACTCCAAAGTTCGGAAGATCTTATTGATCTCGTACAACCACTTGTTCGCCTCATCAGGTCTATATCCTCCCTCAAATCTTGGTGGATTGCACTTCCTGAACTCCGACAGAGTCTTAGCATCATGATTCGCCATGTTGCCAGTAGATGGATTACCAGCTCTCCCTTGAGATGATTGATGCCTCTGCTGCTGCTGCATGCCTTCCAGCACAGTCGTGATTCGTTCTAACATTTCATTAGTAACATTTCGATTTCGGGTTGCCATAGAAAGACCTGCACTATGGGCTTTGGGTTACTAAAAAGGTCTTTAAAACATAAATACTACCACTAACTTACTCAAACATATTCAATCAACATTGAATATCATACTTAGCTGCATCTTTAGGGCTATGAGGAACAGGACCAATGCTCTGATACCACCAAAGGGGTGTGACGCTCTCTTTTTGACTTGAAAATAATTAATATTTCCAAATAGTTTACTACTTGCTATCAAAATTAGGACTAGAAAATTTTTCCTTTTTAATATTATTACTTGCTCAATCAAAAACCTCTTTTCGACATAAACCGTTACATGAATTCGGCATAGTACTATCTTAAATTGAGAAAAACTCTCGAGAACGCATTTTCTTGATTATAAAAAAAAACATTACTAGTATTTATCAGTTGAATACACTAATTGCCTCTCGAGTGAGATTTGAATATATAAAATGTATACGTTTCGCCGAATTCTTTATAAACTGAAATCAGAGTTCGCGGAAGAAAAATAATACTTATGGGGCACTGCTGAGGAAAATAAACATCATATATATATAGATCATACCATCAAATAAAACCCCATCAGTACAGTAGCAAGTGATAAAAAGTCGAGATAGCAAGTTTTGATAAGACATATACAGACCAGTTGCACTAAAATAAAAGCTCACTCTAAGACCTCTCAATATATACAATATATATATATATAACAAAGTCCAAAAGCAGAAGTCCCAAAGCAAGTCCTCCATGTCCTCAGCAGCTCCTCAGATCCTCCACAGCTCTATCCCTAGGATCTAGGATCCAAAACACCTATGCTATGCAGGCTCCTATGAACCAACGGGTCCACCTCTAGCAGAAACAGTCGGCTCAACATGCACCTCCTCCTCGCTCTCATCCTCCACAGGGTCCTCCTCGACCTCGCCCGACGGTGTAGAGACCCCACCACTGGGTCTAGGATCCGCAGAAGCAGTCCTATCATACTCAGTCGGACCAGGAGAAGGAGTCTCCTCAGTGACAACTCTATGGGATGAAGGATGGGAACGAGTGGCAGCTCTAAATCTAAAACTATGAAAACGACGCATAGGTCGAGCCGGGGGTGGTCCTCTATAAGTATAAAAAGGTGGAACATGCATAGTATAGACTAATGGGATCCTAAATCGACGAGGTCGCACACGCACCAGAGGGTTAGGGTGGTAGAGAGTGATCTCAACCTCTCGCTCAAAAGTGGCACGGTGCTCCTCATACGTCCATATACCGCTAGGGATAGGGCGTATCTCGATGCA
Source organism: Crotalaria pallida (assembly GCA_037953625.1). Classification (NCBI taxonomy): domain Eukaryota; kingdom Viridiplantae; phylum Streptophyta; class Magnoliopsida; order Fabales; family Fabaceae; genus Crotalaria; species Crotalaria pallida. The sequence continues at coordinate 87,760,102 of CM075649.1, forward strand.
GGCTAGGTATCTGGCCATCACCTAAACAGGGCACAGGGAGTAAGTATACACATATACATAATTGATAAAGACTAAAATTACAATCACAAATATATCATGGACAGATCATAATGCAAATACATATGAGCACACCAATTTTTCAACATTATAACTCTTATAATGCAGGTGGCATGATGTATGATTTTCTATCCACAACTGAGGCCTCTAAATGTCCATCTTGGACGTCCATCCAGTACACCCTTGTGTTCCCAGAAAACCAACATTAGTTCCCAGAACATAATGCCGGACCATACTTGGATAAAAAGCATCACTCCCGGAGTGTGCACCACGTTCCGAGAACGCATAAAAACCAGGTCCCGGACACTGGCCACATATCTATAATGTGTCATCAAGTAGGTTATACTTTGGTACTCCCGGAGTACCCTCCTCATATTCCCAGAATATGATAAACGTTCCTACCAACCAGACTTCCAGTCTATATGTATGCAAAAACATCAGGGTTGGTTTTTATCTTTACATTAATTAATGTGATTTAGAAATATTCCAATTTCTACTTTTGAATGATTTATTTGAGGTATAACATTTGACATAAAAATTCCCCTTTGAATTTTTCTCAAAACATGCCTTTTTACTTAGATTGGGTAAAACAAAGTCAATGGTATTCAAAAACTTAACTTTTTATTTTTCAGATTCAGGTACTAACCGGTTACAGTTTCAGGCTAACCGGTTAGAATTACAGACCTGAACTGTTTACCATTGCAATTCAGAAAAACCCTTTTTCTTGAATTCTATACCCAATCCAAAACACATTTAACATTGTTTTATACCTCAAAAACCATTGTTTCAACATTCAAAAGTCCAAATCACATTTCCTTTTCCAATGAACATAATTTCCTCTTGAAATTATTTCATTAACTTAAGGCATTAAATTTGATCTTTCAAATCAGAACTTTGACAACTCAAGTTCAGATCATGTACAATGAAATTAAAGCTTAAATTTGAGCAGAAACCATTAAGATTTCAGGACTGTTTAATAAACTCATTTTCTTTGAAAATCTGCAGTGTCTAACCGGTTACGAAAATCGTGTAACCGGTTAGATTATGCAGTCAGACCATTTAAAACAAGAGTTTTAACAACTCAATTTCTTCCTTTCTCAAATCTAACCAAATTTCATTATGCACAAAGTTCATATGCCTTAAAATAAACATGTTTACACCCAGAAACACATCCATATTGCATGCATCAAGTTTATTGTATCAAATTGCATGAAAATTCACATAAACACAATTTAACACAACAAAACTTAGATTAAGCACTCAAACACAGAATTCAGCATTTATATAGCTTGCATGCATCAAATTAAAGTTGCTCAAAACCACAATGAGCAAGTTTTTGGCCTCCAAGCCTTTGTGCTTAAAAACACATAATGCCCTTTTGAGTTTTGTGAACTCAAATCCTAAATCATTCGATTTTTAGTCTAAATCTAGTATAGTACAGACTTCTCCCATACCTCTAAGACGATCTTGATGAAGGTTATCACTGGATTTGAAAAAAAACCACAGATTCCCACAATTTCCCCAAGTATGCTCTCATATTCGGTTTCCAGCAACAGGGTCCAGAAACCACCAAATTTGACATAGAAATTGGCCAAAGAAATTAGGGAAAATGATCAGAATTCAAAGTAGGGTACATGCACTAGAGAATCAAAGAATTTTGAGACTTAAAGGTCAACTAAGCTTACCAAAATCGAGTCTGGAAATCAACTTCCAGAATCAGAACAGCACAGAGCCCAGACTCAATCTCCTGGCTTCCAAGCTTGATTCCTCTTTCCACACTCACTCTTAACTCACAAATTTGGTATCAACACGAAGCTCTGGATGTAAGCTTCGTGTTTGTGTATCACTCGTCTCTCAACACTCAAGAACGAAGGAGAAATCGTCCTCACAAAATCAGAACCCTAAATCAGCCCCTTCAACCAGAAATCAAGTGAACAACCCTAAATTCATCAGAAACTCCTCTATTTATAGACAATTTGAGGTAGCATGCAGGGCGACGCGTGTGTTGCCACTAATCCAAGGCTGTAATCGTGGCGATTATAGAGTAATTTGAGTGATTACTCATCAAAATCCACTAAACCAGTTTCTGAGTTCATCGTCTAACCGGTTACAGGGCATTACTAACCGGTTAGATCAGTTCAAAATTTAAAAATTATTATTTTTAAATCTTTCCCTCCAAGAACCATTCTAATATTGCCTTTGAGTCCTCATCCAGGGACCAAAATGCAATTTTCTTATATTTTGCATTTATTTGCCAAATAAAAATATTTTCACTTATTTTTATATTTAAGGCTAATTAAATACAAAACATAAACTTGAAAAATACTATAAATTAATAATAAAACTTTTTATTATTAATTTCCTATTATTCGGGAGACGAAAATTTGGGGTGTTACAAAGTAGGCCGTGAGGCCTATGGTTTTTTTTAGAATAATTTTTGTAAATTATTTGTTATTTGATGTGTAATTTAATTGTAGTTTATGGTTTAAAAGAAATAGAAACAAATGGGTAGTTGTTATAAATCTTTAAGAACATGTATGTTTAAATGATTGTATGAGTATGTGGTTGATGTGTTTATAGATATTAGTTGTTGGAAAAAGTGAATTATTTTCTAAAAGAGATCTATTTTATATTTGTTTAATAATTTAAAACTCTTGTTTTTAGTATATAAAGTGATGTAATTATATTATATAGATGTTTTAAGAATTGAAAATGCTTTTCCTAATTTTCTAAGTGCTGGTCGAATTTTAGGAGAAAAGAAATTAAGTTAATTGAATTTTTCTAATTGATTTGATGATTGTTTTAGTATGTCTATGGAATGAATTACATGTTTTTATGGAAAAGATTAATTCTGAAAAATAAATTTTAATTCTGGAAATTTAATTTTTATTCTGGAAAATTAATTAGTCAAGACCCCAAATGATTATTTTTAAGGGTGTTAGTGATACTTAGTATGTATGTGCAAATATAATGTAGAAACAAATAGAAATGAGTATTTTTGATTGATTAAAGTAATTTAAATAAAAATATTAAGTTGCTGTCCAGAAATTAGAATGTATGAAAAAGTAATGTTTTATTAGAAATAATAGTGTTTTAAAGTCTTTGGCATAAGTAGGAATTGTGTATAATTGTTTTGGATTGTTTTACTTGAACTTCTTGAATTAATGCAACTTTTTCAGTGGCTGTACAGCAGATGCAATCATTTTATTTAGTTTAATTTTAGTCATTTTATTATAGTAGAAGTTGTAATAAGAATTTAGGAAAAAAAAACGGCATGTGTTTTCGACTCTCTGTTTAAGAGAAAATGAATTTTTAAGTTTGAGTATGCATGCTGTCCAAAAATGTGAAATGTGTGGCATTGATGTTATGACTTGTTCTTGAATGATTAAAAATGTAAATTTCATGCTAATCTTGTAGTATAATTATTTAGGATTAAAAAGTAGATTTTTAAAAAGTAATTTTAGAATACGTATAAGAAAGGTTGTATATGTGTTTAAATGAAATGTTGTTTGTGCTTGTATAAAAATGTGAAGAATGATTTTTATTAAAGTAATTAGGCTACTGTCCAGAATTGTTTTATAAAGTAAAAATATTATTTTATTTAGTTTAACCTTACTTTTAGACCTTAGTGTATGTATCCTTTAGTAATAAATTGAAAAAGATGCTTTTTAGGGTAATTTTGAATTAAAGCTACTCTATTTTTCCTTGCTGTCCAGAATTGTTTTGAATGTGAATATATAATACTTAAATGTCAAGTAGATAATAGGACTTGTATGTGATATATAGGAAAAAGTAGATTAATTTTTAGAGTTATAGTTTAAGAGAAAAATGAGTTTAAAGTTTGTATGTGAGTACTGTACAACTTTGATAAATTGATTTAAGTAATTCTAAAAATGATTTTGAATTAATGTGCGTGTGTGTATATATTGGGGTATGAGTATCATGTTGATAATTTTACTGGTATAAAAGAGTTTGTATATTGATAAATGCTTTTCTATCTCTAAGTAATTTAGGTGTAACTGTAAGGACTACAATAATTCATGTATGGCTTTTATAATGTTTGAATTGTCTTTTGAAGTATTATAAGAATTAGGACATCTATGTTAGTCAAAATGTAAAAATATGTTTCAGTGTTTGTTTATGTATAAGTGTGTGAAGGTGGTAGTTGTTATATAAGCATTATAGTGTTGTTTTCATGAAAATAAAAATGTATTCTTAAAGGTTTTCGAGTATTGGAGTGATTTGTAAATTATGCTTTGTAAAAAGAATTTCTTGATTTCTAAAAGGAATTGTTTTAAGTTATCTATTGCCTTAAAAAGGGTTTCTGTTTTAAAAAGGGATTTCTGTTTTAAGGCACTTTGGTACTTCGGGTTTAGTCCTTACATTAGTGAATAGATAGTATAAGGTACTTGCTTGATATTGATTGTATGTCGTTCCTCGTTTAAGAAATAAAGGGAATTATAAGTGAACGAGCTGCTGGAGCTGTGAACGCAAAGGTTGAAAACAGAGTAAGCATGGATCCCAGGTGAGAGAGCAACCTTCCTAAGACATAATGGCACTGAGGTAGCATTAGGGCGTTCCGTGTCATCTCAAAGGTCGGAACTAGGAATCTATAGGTTGAGTAGTAAGACGGCAAATGTGTGTGTGTTCCGCCGTCCTTACGAAAAATATGATTCCTCAATATTATGTCTGTTAATAATTGATATATCATGTTGTATATTCTGAAGTTGTATATGGTATATTGCCTTAATGATTTTGGAAATGATAAAACGATTGTGATGAGATCATAAATATGTTGGGATTATTTTTGAAATAATAATTTATCCTAAGGAAGGATGCTCAATGTATATTGAATTGATGTTCCTATGAAAAGAAATTATGAGAAATGATTCTTTGAATCTTGTGGAAATTTGATGATCGTTGTTAGTGTACAGTGATGGTGCAAGCGACCCAATGACTTTATTATATCCCCTTAAGTGACTGGCCACGTGAATGATTTTGCCGTGGTTTCATGTCTTGTGGAATCCACTGTACTGTAGGGAGGTGTTTGCTGTTACCCTTAGAGGTCGAGGCCCGTTAGAAGCGAGGCTTAGAATGGGTCGACCAAAACTTAGGATTAAGAAAAGATATAAAAGACTTAAAAGACTTTAGGTCCAAATCCTTTCTAACTACGTTGAGAGAGAAGTAGTGGAGAGGAAAGATACCGTATACTTGGAGGTCGTGCATCCCTCCAAGTGGTGATTGTGATAGGGGAGGGCAATGACGGTGACTCGTCAAGAAACCTATGAGCGCTTCCCTAGGCGGGACGATGTTACAATGATCAAGGTCAACTGCTGGGCGTTGATAGTAGCGAGGACTGCACGTACAACTAGGGATAGAGCTGTCGCCCCCTTGAGAAAATCCTAGATGGTGTAGAGGGAATCTGAACAAGGCTAAAAGTCACTGATTTTCTTACGACGATCATGGCGGTTGGCCATATTGATGGTTCCAACATGGCAGATCTCGAGTTGTTTACTATGTTTTGTTTGCTGGCCAACATGCGTGGTTTCAGCTGGTACATACCCTTTGACTTCAATGCCTGTGTGGTTAGGATTCCTGTACGTCCCATCTGCTATCCGAACTAGGTTGCGGTATGATATTGAAGGAGGAGATGTATCGTGTGTGCTAATCTACCCTTACCTCAATGATTTCCCTCCCTAAATCATTGATGGTTGTGAAAAGACTTAGTGGAAAGTTATGAGTATGGAACACTTGAATAATGAGATTAAATTTTGATGATATGATAAGGATAACGTGGTAATGTTATGACTATGGTGAACACATGATACTATGAGGTGTTAATGGGATAATGTTATAATGTAAAGCTTATGCTTTGTTAAAGTTGTATGTGTGTAAGTTCTAATGTGATTCCTTGGATTAAGACCATGCCGTCGACGAACATTCCGTCCGGATCGTTGACTCTCTCTCTTCTTTCCTTTCCCTGTGGACATTGGGGACAATGTTCACAGATGTCAGATCATGTAGCATTTCAAGTGATGGTTGCTTAAGTTGGAAGATGATCGTGAGATGAAGTATATTTATGAGGAGGATGCAAAAGCGGCAAGCCGAGGAATCTTTCAGATACTTGTGATGGAGGATAGCAATGAAGAATAGTAGTCTAAGTTAGTAGATTCCTTATTTTGTATTCCATCTTTGGATAAGTAGGACATGATTACTCTATCCCGAATGTAACCCCTGTTGTAATAAATGATTCTTTGAAATGGAATCAAAGAAGTTTCTTTTGTTATATATCATGTTCATAAAGTAATTAAACTATTTTTCCGCAAGTTAACCATCGACTAAATATGACATTGAGAAAATGAGTTTTTGGAAATGTGTTGGATTGTAACATCTCTTTTTGGAAATAGAATTTTATGACGCAAGTACCAAAACATTTTTGTCAACCAAATGAATCAAATTGTATTTATGAAAACCTTTTCGTAAAATAATTAAACTGAATTGATAATGTTATAAAAAAAATGGCACAAATTTTTAGTGAAATTTCTAAGTCCAAATTGGGGTGTTACAAATTGCCCTCCTCGGTTCGTAGGAGATATCGAACTCGGAAAGTTCGATTGCCCACGCCATCATTCTGCCGGCGAGGTCGGGCTTCTGAAGAACTTGCTTAATGGGCTGGGCGGTTCTTACGACAATGGGATGACTCTGGAAATATTGTCGTAGCCGCCGTGCAGCGAGGATCAAACAAAATGCGAATTTTTCAACCTTGGAATACTGGAGCTCGGGACCTTGTAGAGCTCGGCTTATGAAGTAAATGGGAAACTCATTTCTGCCCTCATCTCGGACCAACACCGAGCTGAGGGCTAAATCACCAACAGATAAATAAATGAAAAGACTCTCTCCCTGCAAAGGACTGTAGAGGACTGTGGGAGAAGCTAAATACTCTTTAAGTGCCAAGAAAGATGTTTCACAGTTTTGATCCCAATTGAAAGTTGTTCCTTTTTTCAAAAGTTGGTACCAGGGTAAAGCCTTTTTTGCGGCTTGAGGGAGAAACCTTGACAGTGCTGCCATTATGCATGTTAACTGTTGCACCCCTTTAAGATCGGCAGGACTCCTCATCTCTAAAATAGCCCGGCACTTGTCAGGGTTTGCTTCTATCCCCCTCTCGGATAGCATGAAGCCGAGGAAGGCGCCCGCAGGGACCCCGAAGGTGCACTTTTCTGGGTTCAGCCTCATACTGTGCGCCCTTACCCTTTCCAGCACCATGGTCAGATCTCGGACGCGGTCCTCCTTTTTCCTGCTCTTTGTAATCATGTCATCAATGTAAACCTCCATGGTGGTGCCAATGATACCATCAAAGACCTTGTTCATCATTCTTTGATAGGTTGCTCCTGCATTCTTAAGACCAAAAGGCATAACAGTATAGCAATATGTCGCCTTTCCAGTCGTGAATGTGGTTTTATCCTGGTTGGGAGGATACATCGGGATCTGATTGTATCCTGAGTAGGCATCTGTAAATGACAACAGTTGGTAGCCTGCCGAACTATCAACGAGCTGATCTATGATCGGCAGCGGGTACTGATCCTTGGGGCAGGCTTTATTGAGGTCGGTGTAATCCACACACATCCTCCAACTGTCGTTTGCCTTCCTTACCAAGACTGTGTTTGCCACCCACTCAGCATATGGCACCTCTCTGACGAATCCCGCTTCGAGTAACTCGGAGACCTTCTCCTGAATCCCTTTTGCTTTTTCTGCTCCAACTTTTCTTTTCTTTTGTGCTACTGGCTTTGCTTTCGGATCCACGCTGAGCTTATGACAGATGAAGTTAGGATCAATCCCCGGCATGTCGACCGAGGTCCAAGCAAACAAATCTCGGTTGGCCCTTAACAGGTTGATGATCTCGACTTGGATTTTCTGAGGGATGTCGGCTCCCACCTTAACAGTTTTGTTGGGATCAGAAGGATCAATGGGAATTGCCAACCACTCCCCCTGAGGGGAAGGCCTAAGATCATCCTATTCGGCCCGAACATCCAGCTCAGCTAATAAAACTCTTCCTTTGGCCAACGTCGGACCAGTCAGCTCTTCTTCTTGTTTCTTTTTTATTTCCCATAGACTCGCGTTGCAGCAGAGTCGGGCCCTTACCTGGTCGGCTTTGACAGTGACGACCTTATCATCTGAACCAACAAATTTCATAGCTAAATGCACCGTTGAAACGACCGCCCCAAAGACTTGCAGGCAAGTTCTTCCCAGTATCACATTATAGGGGGATTCTGAATTGACAACGAGAAACTTAATGATCTCCGTTCGGGCCGAAGGCTGCTTGCCTAAGGTCACCGGGAGGTGGATGGCTCCCAAGGGGCGAATCGCCTCTCCTGTGAAGCTAATAAGATTACCTTCAAATTCGACGAGGTCGGCTGACCTCAACTTTAGTGCTTGAAAGGTGTGGAGAAAAAGAATGTCGGCCGAGCTCCCCTAATCAATGAATACTCGGGCGACTTCAAAGTTACCAATCAACGCCGTGATCACCATTGGGTCATTGTGATCCGGGATGATGTTCTCCATGTCCTGATCGGAGAAAATAATGGGGATGTTCCGAGATGGTTTCTTACAGATGGGTTTATGATGAACAGCTAACACTTGATTGACATACCTCTTCCTTTCTGATCTTTTCTCACCACCACCTGCGAAACCTCCCGAAATGGTTTCGACTCTGAAATTTTCCGGTGACTTCTCCAAATCCTACACCACGACCATATTCACTCGTTGTGGCTCGTCGGTTTTCTTTTCTAGGGATGGGTCAGCTTTGGCTTTTCCTTTGTCTCTGTTCGGACTCCGAGACCGTCTTCGGCCTCTTCTTTCCACAGCTTCTCGTATGTACTGTTGCAACTTACCATGTCTCACCATGTCTTCGATAACGTCTCGAAGCCAGGTGCACTGGTCGGTATGGTGGCCATACCCATCATGGAAGTTGCAGTACTTAGATTTGTCTCTGATGCTATTTTGGTTTCTAAGGAAAGGCGGCCTGGGTACATGTCGGAGTTCAGTCTGCATGGTTTCCCTCCATACTTGCGACCTCGGAACTGTCAGTGGGGTATAATTATCATATTTGGTGACATAAGGACGTCGGCGGTCATCCTGCTGGCCAACATGAGGACGTCGCCGGTCACCTTGGTCTACCCTTCCACCTCTGTCGTCCCTGTTTCCTCGAGGGCGACCTCGAGGAAGGGCATTCTGTGAAGCGGCTTGGGCTTTCTCCATCCTGCTTGTTTGACCTTTGCTGAACTCCTCTAGGTTGATATACTTGTTGGATCTTTGTCTAAGCTCGGCCATATCTCTTGGTGGCCTACCTATTAGTGAGTCTTTGAACCCTCCCTCTGCAAGACCTTGAGTAAAAAGGAGGACGACCACCTCGGGAGATAAGTTGGGAACCGAGCTGGACTCGTTATGAAACCTATGTAGATAAGCACGTAGCGATTCGTCAGGTTTTTGTGTCACTGTTGCTAGTGTGTGGTCGGATCTTGGTTGCACACAGCTAGCAGTGTACCTATTGAGAAACGCGCGCTTCATCTCTGCCCAGTAGTTAATAGAATTCTTAGGTAATGTCGCATACCATCGGAGAACTGGAGCTTGGAGGGTCATGGAGAAAGCTCGGCATTTGAGCCTATCTCCACCGCCATAGAAGTTCATAGCTCCCTCGTAAGAGAGTACGTGCTCTTGAGGATCTGTCAAGCCATTATACCTAGGTATGTTGCTAGGTCCGAGGTATCCTGGTGGTGGTTCATAGGACATCACAGCTGTTGTGAAAGGGTGTCCAGGGTGAGAATCATCTAAGTCGGGTTGTTGATGGTCACGGAGAGGTGGTGTAGGTGTTAGTTGGGTGATGACGGTATGTGGTGTTGTTAACGTTTGTGGTGTTAACGGGGGTGGTGGTGGTGGTAAGTTTTGAGCTGGGGGTACCATAGTGCCCCGTTCAGCTGGAAATCCCAAAGGCTGTGGAAGTTCGTTTGGGGCTGGAGCTTGTATGACGGCTCGTTCAGCCAAACGCTGCATGGTAAGCTGCTGGAGATCTGCTATGGCTTGGCCTTGCTGCTCTATGATCCTCATTTGCTGTCTCATCATGGCCAAGACCTCTGCATCATGAGAGCGTGAAGATTGACGTGAGTGAGAATGATGTGTAGTACTGACGGAGTGAGCGCGTTCGCCGAGTTGGCGGTGCTGTTCTGTGTTGGTTTCCCCAAGTTGGGAGCGTAGCTGCACGCGCCGACCTCCTTCCTGGTGCTGAGTTGGATTTGAGGTATCTCCAGTGTGGACGGTGTAAGGTCCACTGTGGGTGTGGGTAAACTCAGGGGGTGGTGGGGGAGGTGGAGGTGGCGGTGGCGGAGGTGGAGGTTGGGGTGGGGGAGGAGGTGGGGGAGGAGGTGGTGGTGGTGGAGGGGGTGGTTGTGGGGACCTTGCTGCTCTATTGGCTTCAAGGTGGAGGCTCAGGTCCTCAGTTGTTGGCACCCTCCTTGGACGGCCCCTCCTCCTCCTTTGAACTGGTGGTACATCAGTCATGGTAGATTCTTTGGGTGGGATGAAGTTTTGCTCTCTCCCCACAGACGGCACCAATGTGATGTCCTAGACTGAGAGGACCTCAAGGTAAGGGAAGAAGACCTTAAGGAAACCTCTATCTAGGGTTTATCTGTGATGTTTGTGGGTGTCCTCTGGTGGCAAGGTAGAAAGCCAAGAAGTAGCCCTAATCACTGGTGTGTGAGGGTGGCAATTAGGGTTAGAGGACATACCTGAGCCCCATGTAGTACGGAGCTACTTATAGGAGGGAGCTGGTTGCCCTAATGAGCTTGCTTGAAACCCAAGTAGGGTCAGCCTGTAATGAGCTATGAGTGGGTGAGCTGTCCTTGTGGATAAGATGTGTACGTCATCTTGTCCTTGGTATCGGAATCTCTGCGGGGTGTCGGACAAGGAAGTCGGACCTTAGTTGGAGCATGAGGTCGGCTTCGGCCGTTGAGCCTTGAGCTCGGCCAAGCACTCAGAGGGCTTCCTAAAGGGTGATCAGCCCTGCGTGAGGGTTTCGGGGAGCTCGGCTAAGCCGAGTCCACCACACTTAGCACAAAATTAAATTAAATATATAAACAAAATTAATTTATTTTTCTAAATAACACAATTAAATCGGGCCTAAATTGGGGGTCTCACAATCCTCCCCAACTTAGAGATTTCTCGTCCCCGAGAAATACAGACAGAACCAACAATAGCTTGCCAAGTTTATAAATATATGCAATTTTCGACAACCATATCAATACCCTACGTGCTTCACACGAATTCTCTCGAGGCACTTCGTACTCTCTGATCCATACTCTTGATGTGACACCGTACGAGAGTTGAATTTGAGTTAAGCTCAAGAATCCAAAAATAGTACAAGTTTGGTAGGTATGGGTTTGATCAGAAAATAGTGTAACTCAACTGTTATTTATTTATTTATTTTTTTGGGTAAGGAAGGTTTGTCATTTCAAATTTTCGTATTTCTACGGTAGAGAAGAATCGATTTGTATGCACAACATTACCGCAATCATTTAATAATGGGACTACTTCATACCTTCATACTACCAAGGTTACATTCTGGTACTTGTTACTAATCAATATCCTGTGACACATGACTCCCCAACTTGGGTTGAACTTACACAATACTATCCATTGACTCATACCTATCCTAATTTTGTCTAGCACTCTACTCACCTCCCAATAAACCATCCTTCATTTCCCACCTTGGTTCTATCTTAGGAGTCGACTCACACTCTTACTTTCAAGGTTTTGAGCTGACATTTTGAATTAGGTTCTATTCTTGTCCCCACGACCTTCTATAATTCCGGTGTTATGCATACAAATGTCACTTCTTCCACACAGAGGGTTTGGTTTGGGTGACTAGATCGTATCTTCGTCACAAAATTTTGGTGATACAGAACTTGAATTCAAGGTTTTATCAAGGGTTTTGTGGGTCATATCTTCAAAGACTAAGATATTTCTGGTAAGAGGATATTTTTGAAGTTTTGGAGGGTATAATCATTGTTTTTAATGTAAAATCAAGCTCACAAGTTGACAAAATAGAAATGGGTCTTTCAAAAAGGTACCACAAGATAGGATGAAGTTCTTTCTTGAACTCAATTTGTTGTCCAACTCTGACAGCTTCCTCCAGTAGTTGATCCTTTCTTCTCAATCACGGATTTTCCAATACAGATTCAAGTACTCATATCCATTGAACTCCTAAAAGTATTCATCATTTATTATAGCATAAGAAGAATAAAAACAAAAAGTCTTCAATTCAACCAACAAAAAGCAGAGTTTAAACACTGAAAGACACAAACACAATCTAGTGGACAACTCCACTATGCATCAATCAAGCATTCAACACAACACAATAGACTGCTAGCGACACTTGTGGTGGACTCGGCCTAGCCGAAGTCCACGTAGTCCTCGCCCAGGACCTAAGGACCCCTCAGGAAGCCCTCTGTATGCTTGGCCGAGCTCGAAGCTCAACGGCCGAACAAACATCAGACACGGGCCGACCTCATGCTCCTATCAAGGTCCGACCTCCTTGTCCGACACCTCCCAGAATCCGACACCTCCCTGAGTCCGACACCACCCTGAGTCCGACACCACCCTGAATCCGACACCTCCCCCAGAATCCGATACCAAGGACAGGATGACGTGTCTCACCTTATCCACAAGGACAGCTCATCCACTCATAGCTCAGTACAGGCTGGCCCTACTTGGGCCTCAAGCAAGCCCATTAGGGCAACCAGCTCCCCCCTATAAGTAGCTCTGTACTACATGGGGCTCAGGTACGTCCTCTAACCCTAATTATCACCTTCACACACCAGTGATTAGGGTTACTTCTTGGCTTTCTCCTTAGCCACCTGAGGACTCCCACCAAACATCACAGATAAACCCCTAGGCGGAGGCTTCCCCAAGGTCTTCTTCCCTAACCTTTGGGGATCTCACAGTCTAGGACATCACATTGGCGCCGTCTGTGGGGAAAGAGAAACTTCATCCCCACCCAAAAGATTCTACCATGTCTGAGGTACAACCAGTCCAGAGGAGGAGGAGGGGGCGTCCAAGGAGGGTGCCCTCGATGGAGGACCTACGCTTGCACCTGGAAGCAAACAGAGCAGCAAGGTCCCCACAGCCACCCCCTCCACCACCTCTACCTCCTCCCCCTCCACCACCCCCGCCTCCACCGCCACCTCCACCGCCAGAGTTCACGCATACCCACAGTGGACCTTACACCGTCAACACTGGAGAAACTTCAAATCCAACACACCACCAGGACAAAGGAGAAGCAAGGGTTGATCCGTCTCCAGAAAAGAAAAAGGAAGAACCACAACGAGTGAATATGGTCGTGGTGCAAGATTTGGTAAAGTCACCGGAAAATTTTCGAGTTGAAACTATTTCGGGAGGTTTTGTCGGCGGCGGCGAGAAGAGGTCAAAAAGAAAAAGGTATGTCAACCAAGTTTTAGCTGTTCACCACAAACCTATCTGCAAGAAACCATCTCGGAACATCCCCATCATCTTTTCCGATCAGGACATGGAGGACATCATCCCGGATCACAATGACCCAATGGTGATCATGGCATTGATTGGTAATTTTGAAGTCGCCCGAGTTCTCATTGATCAGGGAAGCTCGGCCGATATTCTTTTTCTTCGCACTTTTCAAACACTGAAGTTGAGGCCATCCGACCTCGTCGATTTTGAAGGAAATCTTATCAGCTTCACGGGTGAGGCGATTCGCCCCCTAGGAGCCATCTACCTCCCGGTGACCTTAGGCAAGCAGCCTTCGGCCCGAACGGAGATCATCAAGTTTTTAGTCGTCGATTCCGAATCCCCCTAAATGTGATTCTGGGTAGAACTTGTCTCCAAGCCTTTGCGGCGGTGGTGTCCGACACTGTTTTGGTTAGGAAGGCAAACGACAGTTGGAGGATGTGTGTGGATTACACCGACCTCAACAAAGCCTGCCCCAAGGATCAGTATCCACTGCCGATTATTGACCAACTCTTCGATAGTTCGGCAGGATACCAGCTATTGTCGTTTACTGATGCCTACTCGGGATACAATCAGATCTCCATGTATCCCCCAGATCAAGATAAAACCACATTCACAGCTGGAAAGGCAACGTACTGCTACACTGTCATGCCTTTCGGTTTGAAGAATGCTGGTGCAACCTATCAAAGAATGATGAACAAGGTTTTTGATGGAATCATTGGTACCACCATGGAGGTCTATATTGATGACATGATTACAAAAAGCAAGAAAAAGGAGGACCATGCCCGAGATCTTACCATGGTTCTTGAAAGGGTAAGAGCGCATAAGATGAGACTGAATCCGGAAAAGTGCACCTTCGGAGTTCCCGCTGGTGCCTTCCTCGGCTTCATGTTGTCCGAGAGGGGAATTGAAGCAAACCCCGACAAGTGCCGAGCTATATTAGAAATGAAGAGCCCTGCCGATCTAAGAGGAGTGCAACAGTTAACAGGCAGGATGGCAGCACTGTCAAGGTTTCTCCCTCAGGCTGCGAAAAAGGCCTTACCCTGGTATCAACTGTTGAAAAAAGGTACAACTTTTCATTGGGACCAAAACTGCGAAACTTCTTTCCTGACACTTAAGGAATATCTCTCTTCTCCCCCAGTTCTCTCCAGCCCTCGGCAGGGGGAGAGTCTTTTCATTTACCTTTCTATTGGTGATTCCGCCCTCAGCTCGGTGTTGGTCCGAGATGAGGGCCGAACTGAGTTCCCTGTTTACTTCATAAGCCGAGCTCTGCAAGGTCCCGAGCTCCGGTATTCCAAGATTGAGAAATTTACATTTTGTCTGATCCTTGCTGCACGGCGGCTACGACAATATTTCCAGAGTCACCCCAATGTCGTAAGGACCGCCCAGCCCATTAAACAAGTTCTTCAGAAGCCCGACCTCGCTGGGAGAATGATGGCATGGGAAATCGAACTGTCCGAGTTCGATATTTCCTACGAACCGAGGAAGGCTATCAAATCGCAAGCATTGGCGGATTTTGTGTCCGAGTTCACAGAGCCCCACCAAAGCTCTAGCTCGGACACCTGGGTGATATATGTTGATGGCTCAAGCAATCAAAAGGGAGCAGGAGCTGGTGTTATTTTGGAAAATGCGGAAGGACTTAGCATCGAATATACCTATGGTTGTGATGCGGTCATCCCCATCGAACGAAGGATTCATACCTTCCGAATGAAGGACAGACCCGAGGAAGAAAATGGAAATTTGATCAAAGAAAAATTGATACTGGCCGAAGAGATCCGAGATGCCGCCTCTGCTCGGGAGAAAAAAGCTAAGGAAAGACAAGCCAAGCAGTACAATAAAACAGTGCAAACCAAGTCCTTTGAGGTCGGAGACCTCGTGCTCCGAAGAGCAGACATTGGTCTTAAAAACCGAAGAGATGGGAAATTTGCTCAGAACTGGGAAGGCCCCTACAGAGGCGTTTCAAAAACATACTCCGGGGCATACAAGCTAGAGACACTTGAAGGAGCCGAGCTCAAGAATTCCTGGAACGTTGCAAAACTGAGAACCTACTT
The DNA here is from genome assembly GCA_037953625.1 of Crotalaria pallida. Classification (NCBI taxonomy): domain Eukaryota; kingdom Viridiplantae; phylum Streptophyta; class Magnoliopsida; order Fabales; family Fabaceae; genus Crotalaria; species Crotalaria pallida. The sequence continues at coordinate 87,775,737 of CM075649.1, forward strand.
CAGTTAGGTTTACCTCGGATATCATCAGCAGTCACCAACACTTCCAGCTAAAGTTTAAGTTTAATTTTAGTTTCTGTTAATATCTTTACATCTGCTTCCTTTAGTCCATTGTGACATACTTTTTCAATTCCCTAAAAGGCAATGTACTTATGCTCATGATTAATGAAAAAGTACAAACTTGCCCCTTACTCAAGTGCCACAGTTTTATATACGTACGTACTAGCTTCTCATTTAGCACTAGCCACCTAAATGTTGCATGGCGCTATGAACAGTCAACATCTTGCAAATAAGATCGGCTCATATGCACAGTGTACAAGGGACACCCGATAAAGTACAGCTTGCTGTGAAATGTTTTCACATAGCTTCACTCAGCAACCTCTTTCACATCGGGGACGAGGGCACCCACCTCGGCTAAGGTGGGTAGATCCGAGATCCCTACCGTATGCACTTATATACAGTACCTTTTTTCAGAGGAAAACTTATAAGATTACTGCACTTACTGAGCCGTCCGAGCTTAGCTTCATTATTTATATTCAGGTCCGATCAAGTATTCTTATCACGACCTCTTCAGGCTCGATCAAGTCCGAGTACAACAAAACAGGTTTTTTCGATAACCTCCCAACTAATCGTAGTTCTGATCCGAGGTCCAATAAATAAACATGCAACGAGTTAAATAAACTCGCATTCGTGCAACAAGTCAAAGTAAAGGCTTGCATAAAAACGACCTCGGACACAGTATATATGCAACAAGTTGAAACAAAAACTTGCATAAAAATGACATCATGCAACAAGTTAAACAGCATAAAATAAACTCGCATTTGTGCAACAAGTCAAAGAAAAGGCCTCGGAACAAGGCTCAAATAACCTTGACCGAGCTGGGGGGCTTATGTGGTGGACTCGGCCTAGCCGAAGTCCACGTAGTCCTCGCCCAGGACCTAAGGACCCCTCAGGAAGCCCTCTGTATGCTTGGCCGAGCTCGAAGCTCAACGACCGAACAGACATCAGACACGGGCCGACCTCATGCTCCTATCAAGGTCTGACCTCCTTGTCCGACACCTCCAAGAGTCTGACACCTCCCTGAGTCCGACACCACCCTGAGTCCGACACCACCCTGAATCCGACACCTCCCCCAGAATCCGATACCAAGGACAGGATGACGTGTCTCACCTTATCCACAAGGACAATTCATCCACTCATAGCTCAGTACAGGCTAGCCCTACTTGGGCCTCAAGTAAGCCAATTAGGGCAACCAGATCCCCCCTATAAGTAGCTCCGTACTACATGGGGCTCAGGTACGTCCTCTAACCCTAATTATCACCCTCACACACCAGTGATTAGGGTTACTTCTTGGCTTCCTCCTTAGCCACCTGAGGACTCCCACCAAACATCACAGATAAACCCCTAGGCGGAGGCTTCCCCGAGGTCTTCTTCCCTAACCTTTGGGGATATCACAGTCTAGGACATCACAACACTAATGCCTTCATTCCCGACCAAAACAAACATTCTTCCATCCTTTTGCAGTAGCAGCATCCATTTCACGCTTTGGTTCCCAGCAATTCCTTGCAAGATGCCCTGGTTCGTCGCAGTTGAAACAATTTGGGTTGTTCCAAGGACAAGCTGATCCATAATGATTCCTCTTGCAATGATCACAAAATGGAATTTCTTCCCTTATACTTTTTATACCATTTTCATTCTTGCTAAGTCCATCCTTAAGATTCTTGTGGTTACCGTTTCCACCATTCTTACTAAAACCGTTGCGATTTCCATCATTGTCGTGCTGGAATGGATTGCTTCCAGAACCCTTAAGAATACATTCACCTTTTGCGGGTTTCCTTCTTTCTTCTCCATCTTGCTGATAAGAGTTGTGACACGTCTTGCTCCTTTAATCCAACCTCTTATTAAGCCATGATTTCCTCATATAGCTTCGGGTAGCTGGGTAGTTCACTGGTTTTGCCTTCACTTTGCCTGTCGGAGTCTGAGAATCATCCCGTCCTCTACCTGGTTTGATTTTTGGAACATTCCTGTGAGGAAGAACCAACTCCAATCCCAACCTTAGTCCTCTTATGAACTCAGGATGTGCATCGTTGTTGTTGTTGCTCTGATTAGTTGATCTTACGAAATGTCCACGCACCATCTTTTTTGCACACCTCTAACTCTTAGATCACTCTCATCATAACTTAAACGAATACAACCACACAATTAGACCGACACACCAGGGTCACACAAAGAAAGCATATAAGGCTATGCTTAAGGCCACTAAGGACAACCATTGCTCAAATTACCAAACAGAGTCACACAAGGAAAGCATATAAGGCTATGCTTAAGGCCACTAAGGACAACCATTGCTCAAATTACCAAACAGAGTCACACAAGGAAAGCATATAAGGCTATGCTTAAGGCCACTAAGGACAACCATTGCTCAAATTACCAAACAGAGTCACACAAGGAAAGCATATAAGGCTATGCTTAAGGCCACTAAGGACAACCATTGCTCTGATACCACTAAATGTAACATCCCAATTTGGACATAGAATTTTAGCAAAAATTTGATGCCATTTTTTTTAATACAATACTTATTTTCCAACTTCTTAGTCAAAAAGGATTTCCATTACCTTAGTTTAACTTTTGAAATAACTTAATTTGCAAAATATCCTTTCATATTGTTCTATTCCAAACTGAGACATTACAAAACACATTTCCAAAACAATATTATTTTTCTCTAATGGTTTTCTTGAAAAACATTTATTTATTAAAAGTTGCAGTAATATCATAGGTACAAGAATTATACTGAATAGGCATTTCATTAAAATGGTCATTACATAAAAAGGCATGACATTGATTACAATGAAGATTCAGAACAAAAAGGTCTATGTCAATGCTAAAGAGTTCATCAGTCCTATCAGAGCAGACTCAATCTACTTGAATCTTATGACAAACATAAAACCCCTCATCATGACTACTCTCAACAGCAGGTGCCTCCTCTGGGTCGAACTCCCACTCTACTGGCCCTTCTTCTTGAACTTCCTCCTCCTCAGGTTCCCATATCTCAAAGTCTTCCTGAAGATCATCAAGCTCCCAAATAGCTCCCTCTTCATCAATAACATCGCCATGTCCTGATCTTCTTCTAACACGTCCTCTTGAAACTCCTCTTGTATTTCTTCTTCCTGAATATCTTCTAATCCTTCCTCTGAAGCTATCTCCTCTTCACTACCAGACGCCGCATTTGGATCTTCTTCTTCATCGGAGATATCCTCGAAGTCCATCTGTCTCAATGCCGGGTGAATCTCATGATAAGTGACGGGACCACCAACCACTTGGTCGTGAAGATACAACACACATGGGTTTACGTCCGTCATCCTCCCACTAACAACGAAGTCAGGGTCAATGATCTCAATTCTGGCTGATCTTTCCCATAACCATCCAGTCTGCTTAACTTTCCAATGCCCGAAGTCTTCCAAAAACGTCACCCCACTACTTGAAATATCTATCCAACACATAACTGGATCTGCCATCTGTGGACATTATTCCCAATGTCCACAGAGAATGGGAAAACAGAGAGAGTAAGCGATCCGAACGATATAATCGTCGATGGCATGGACTTACTCTAAGGGTCACATTAGGATACAACATGCATATACAACATAGATACACAAATTACATCATGCTTCGTCATAACAGTATATTCATTTCATAATGATACTCTTTACATCATTCTCATAATAGATTCAAATGTTTCATTAAAATCTTTGGTAAGTTTTCTCCATTTGCTTGTCTGGAATCATAACATAGCTGTCAATGATTTAGGGAGGGAAATCATTGCAGCGAAGGGTAAGTCAGCACACACGATACATCTCCTCCTCAATATCCAACCACAACCTAGTTCGGAAAGCAGATGGGACGCATAGGAATCCTAACCACACAAGCATCAAGTGTCAAAGGGTACGTACCGGCTGCAACCACGCTCTGTTGGCCAGCAAAAATAAAAGTGGACCACGCTCTGTTGGTCAATACATAAGAAAATCGATGACCTTTAGCCTTGATTCAGATTCCCTCTCACCATCTCTGATTTGCTCAAGGGGGCGACAGCTCTATCCCTAGTTGTACATGCAGTCCTTGCTACGATCAATGCCCAGCAGGTGACCTTGATCATTGTAACGTTGTCCCGCCTAGGGAAGCGCTCAAGGCTTCTTGACGTTTCACCGTCCTTGCCCTCCCCTATCGCAATCACCACTCGAAGGAATGCATCGACCTCCAAGTATTCGGTATCTTTCCTCTCCACTACTTCTCTCTCAACGCAGAGTTAGGAAAGGATTAAAGCTTTTGAGTCTTTTAAGCATTTTAAGTCTTTTATTAACCTAGTTTGGTCGACCCATTCTAAGCCTCGCTTCTAACGGGCCTCGACCTCTAAGGGTAACGGCAAACACCTCCCTATAGTACAGTGGATTCCACAAGACTTGAAACCACGACACAGTCATCCACGTGGCCAGTCACTTAAAGGGGATATACAACAAAAGTTATTGTGCTACGTGCACCATCACTGTACACTAAACATCGCTTATCAAACTTTAACAGGGTTCACAAACTTCATTGCACTTTCTTTTCATAGGATAATTCCAATTACATCAAGTATCTTTCCACAAGATCAATCATTCTCATATTTTCTGTTCATAGTAAAATTCTAAATATACCAGGTCCTTTTCATAGGTACAACCGTTCAAATATATCAAATAATCTTTCATAGAATAAACCATGATTTCATAAACACATCCAAGTACATTTGATACTTCATCACATGTTCTCTTATCATTTCCAAGACCATATTAAGCAGGATAACTTTAGATTATACAATATGTCATATCAAAATAAAATCAGACAAACAATATAAAGTTACTGTCGCAACGTAGAACGACTAAGCACACCACAATCAATTGTCGTCTCGTATCTTGACATATAACTTTGGATTCCGACTTTTGAGATGGTCGAAATCATCCTAATGTTACCTTAGTGCCATTATGTCTTAAGATAGCTACTCTCTCACCTGGATTTGAAGCTAGAGACAACTGATTCTGATTACCCGAATTTGCTTCACTCGAACCTTAAACATTGATAATACAATTCAAAGGACCAATCAATTATACATTCACAAAACGATAACTTAAACCAATTGAATCCTTTTTCAAAATACATAGAAAAATCGTAGATCATAAAATAATATTAGTAACTTAAAACCTCTTTGAAAACCAAAAACAGATTACTGCATCAGTAAAATCACTTTTTCTTTTAGCTTTTTAAATCATGAAACCTTTTCCAAAATAATATATCTTTTAGAACTTTATTATCACCTCTCAAAAATATATTCCAAAACTTTAATTACTCAAAAACCCATCTCTAACTATCTTATAACAACTACCATTTGCAGATAAATTATAAAGCCAGAGTTAAAATCATTTTCAAATACTACTACCATATTTTTAACTTAATAACTCAAAACATTTTCAAAACGATTCGAAAACTCATTTTAAACACGCCATAAACTTAACATGTAACTAAATATATAATACTTGGTCACTCATATTTTTATTTGCATAAAAATCATAACCAAAAACTTATATAACAACTACCATGTCATTACTAATATAAACAAACTAAACTACATTACTCTAACTTGATGCAACATTTTTAAGGAATTGGGATAGCAACTAATATCCATTTAAAATCATTTTTATCGCATAAACAAGTAACCTAACACATAAACAAATATCCCTAATACTCATGCATTTTTCCAAGTCAAAAATAATTATTTGAGCTAATGCAACTTAATAGATTTTCTGGACAGCATGCAATACAAGTACAAAAAGTCACTTTTTTCCTAGACTACTTATTCAAAAATTATGCTACTTTTTCCTACTTACAATACACAAGTCCTATTATCTAAATAACATTTAAAATCCACATAACAATGCAAAGATCAATTCTGGACAGCAAACTAAAACAGAGTTGCATCTATTCAAATTTACCCGAAAATGCCTCTTTTCAATTTATTACAAAGGATACATACACCAAGGTCTAAAAATAAAACCAAACTAAATGAAATAACATTTTTCCTTAATTGAACAATTCTGGACAGTAGCACAATTAATTTATAAAAATCATTTTGATACATTTATCTAACATAAATAAACACATAACACACTTAAGAAATTTAGTCAAACACTTAAACAATTCAAATAATTACTTTTTGGGCTTAAAAGTAGTTGCTGGACAACAACTTCATATTAAAAAAATTCATTTTTCTCATACATACAATCACACATACAATCTACAATTTACCACATAACACATAAGCAATTAAACCTTAAAAATCACATACTTCATCAAATCAAAACAATTTCTAAACTTAATGAAATCAACTTAACAATTTTTTTGGACAGCATAAGTTTTAAATCCCAAAAATCACTTTTCTCTCAAACGGTTAATCTAAAAATTACGCCACTTTTTCCTATAGGTTAATTACAAGCTCTATTATAAAAATAACATCAAGTTTGATTTAATTAAATAATTTAAGCTTGCTGGACAGCCATATCAACACAGGTTGCATTTATTCAAAAATCAATATTCTACAAGTTCTAACACATACACCTAAAGGCATATAATCTAAAGACTCAAAATAAACTCAACTTAGAAAAATAATCATGTTTTTCTTATTTACATCAAATCTGAACAACAACTTAAATTTCCAGAAAATAAATATTTTATTCATCTCAAAACTTATATTTTCAAACTATAAATTATACTAAACACATATACACATAAACACATCACAAATACACATAAAAATACACCTTTAAATCACATACCTTTATTAAAATAAATTTTTCCAGAATTAAAATAAATTTTTCAGAATTATTTCTTTTCACTAAAAATCATTTATTCAACTATTATTTCATGAAACTACATCAAAGAATTAAGATACAAACACCATATAATCACATAAACACTTAGGAAAATCAAAATAATACACCTATCATATCAACAACATCATTCGGCCATACCAAAAAAATATGAACAGTAACAAAATTATTTTTCACATAATCAATCATTAAACCTTAAAATCAATTATAAAGTACAAAGAACAAAGAATAAATCATGCATATAAACATCAAACAATCAAAAAAAATTTCTTTGTGAAACCATGTAGGTCTCACGGAAGCCTACCCAATAAAATAAATAATTTTTGCAATAATTTCCAAATACAATTTTGTTTATTCATCACATGATTATTTCCTTTAAAAATTCATTGTATTCTATTAAACATTCATCATTCAAAAATTCCAAAAATCACTTAAACATGTTCATATGACTTAAATTAAATTTTCACTTCCTTATTTTATCCTTATAAAATTCGGCCATCATGAGAAAATAAAAGGGGAAACATTGTTTCTTTAAACTTCATTTGCAGTCCCTTTTAAATCCTTATTCACATGACTATAAACAAAATTTCACAAACACTTGAAATAATTTAAAACTTTCATCTTAAGGTTTATGAAATGGAAAAAGAAGGTTTAGAACACAAAGTTTACTGTTTTAAGAAAAATCCAAAAAAAAAAGCTTAAAACAATTTTAAAAGAAATGAATCAAAAGTGTATGAGAATACCTCTTCCCTAAGAAATGAAAATACTTCAATGATGTGCAAAATCTCCTCCTCCTCTGCTCCTAGATGACACGCCCTTCTCTCCATAGGGTTTTTCTTAATTTTTTTCCTCTCTTGTTTCTTAAGTTGAATTGTGTAAAATGCCAAAAGGATGAGAACTCTTTATATAGGAAATAAAATTTGTCTTCACACCCCAAAAATACCTAGAGTTACACGGTTTTTAGGGCTGGGTAAAAAGGCAAATTTTTATTTCCCATGCTTGGCCATCAAGTTGAACTCATAGAAAACATAATTTCATTAAAGCTTTTCACAAAAACTATGCACTTTTGAATTTCAAATATTCTTCACATGTTAAAATTGAAAATCATTCCCTCCTGGTCAGATAGATAGGCGTGTACATCTTGGAGATGAAGGAAGAATTTTGGCTCTTTGATCCATTATTAAAATTGTCACTTAATCAACCAATCAAATAATATTCTAACAATTAAAAATTTCAAAAATAAAATAAAATAGCAGGTCTGGATGGTGCATCCAATAGGAGTCCAAAAAATAAGTTTTTCATGCAAGTAAAAATATTTCTTGGTCAAAGAGTCCATTAATGACTCAAAAATGCATTCCCAAGTTTATTAATATCAAAAATCGAATTTTTACAGTAGCAGGAATAAAAATTCGAAAACTCCATAATAAAATCCAAAACTTTACATTTTCATAATCTATATTTCAATAAGATCGTTTTCATATAAAATTTATAATTTTCGGACTTACGGTTTGGAAGTTATGAATTTTTGAAGTTCTAAAGTTATATCCTCCAAAATGCATTTCATAAGCTTTCAAACAAATTTTAAAATTAAACTTACAGAAATAAATTTTCATATGGACGGTGCAACCAATGAAGGATTTTTAAAATATTTTTTTCATTTACATAAAATATCTTTTGGCCAAAGAGTAATTAAATGACTTAAAAAGGTGTTCCCAAGCTTATTAATTATAAAAATTCGAATACTACAGTGGCAAGAATAAAAATTCTAAATCTCCAGAATTAAATCCAAAACTTTATCTTTTCATAATCTACATTTCAATACGATTGTTTTGACATAAAGTTTGTAATTTTTCGACTTACGGTTAAAAAGATATGAATTTCTGAAGATAGAACACCATAATCCTTCAAAAATCATTTCATACTCAAATATCATTAAAATAAAATACTATACCTTATAAAAAAATATTTTCATGCTAAGAATACAATTTAAATTCATTAAATAAAATATATGTATCTATATATATCCCACGTGTGTGTGTATATATATATATATATATTCAGAAATATAAATAGGCACCTATCAAAATCATGTTAAATTAATTTTGCTCAAAATATATTTCAATTGACTTCTTAAAATAATTAAATAAAATATTTGGAAATTTTATAATATAATAGAACCTATTCCTAAATATGTATATATATATATATAGCTTATAATTCATGAACATATATATATTACTTAAATCACATACTTAGCACAAAATTAAATTAAATATATAAATAAAATTAATTTATTTTTTTAAATAACACAATTAAATTGAGCCTAAATTGGGGGTCTCACAATCCGATTCGCGACTTATCGCACTCGGTCGCAGGAGGATAGTGTACATTCCTTTTCGCATACTATCCGATTCGCGACTTATCGCACTCGGCCAATGGGGTTATCCGATTCGCGACTTATTTGCATGAGGAGGGATGGACAAAAAGGTTTTACATGCTATCGGTGAAACAAAGACATAGTGGAACCATGTAAGGCAGATGTTTGAAAGCAGAGGATTGACACATCACCTGGGAGTTGCTCAGTGAAAGAGGTTGAATTGTTGGAAGTTAAACAAGGAAGTGTGAACCTCGGAGAAGGCATTGTTAAGTTTGGAAGATTGAGGAAGTATGTTTCATAACAACCCTAAAGGAAGGTTCGAATACGAGAAGCCCAGAGTGGATTATGACCAAACCTCAAGTCATCAATCAACTATTAAGGAATAAGGAATTTCCTGATATTGGTAAGCATGTGTAGAACTCATAAGAAAAATAGAAAGGCACATGAAGTTTATAAGAAAAGTGCTTGAACCGGATACAAGAAGGATAGGAAAAAGGAAGTACTCAACTAGAAGAAGAGGAAAAGTGGATAGGTGATCTAATTATGGGAGAATGACCAGAATTTCATGCATAAGGAGTTAAGGAAACCTCAATTGCATGAAAACAACTAAAAAATCGATGGAAAGGAATCACTTATCCACCTTAATGTGGAAAGTGTGAGGTACCTAACTCTGGATCAAGACATGATGTATCCAAGGGGATAGTGAGTTCCATCTGCAAGAAATAGGAGTTGTATTCGCCGAAACTATTATTCCAAGGATAAAGGCAGGTGGAAGTGATCAGCAAGCGAATCAAGTTCGGAAGGGGGTTCAGTCTATTGGGCGTGAGTTAGACCGAGTTAAGGGTAATCAGAGTGATCTTTTCCCAATCTGAATTAACGAAGTCAAATTTATCGATTGCGTTGATTAAATCGTGTGACTATCTGAAAACCTAAGCAAGCCTTAGCTTAAATCTTCGTGATCAAAACCCTTATCACAGTTGGATGTGATAAATCCTTTGGACACTACAGAATAGAAAGTTCAGTTAAGACTAGAGAAATTAACAACCACCGGGATAGGACAAGTATTTGTCTCCCCAACGGAAATATCTCTAGAACTTGACTATCTGGCTAAGTCTGATAGTGCCAATAATGTTCCTTATCTTTGAGTTCATCTAACTTAAAGGTAAATCATATAATCTTTCTTGAGAAAGATTATATCTAAGAGGGATGATTTCATTACTGATAGTTTAAATATTAGGACTGATCACCCTAATGTTTATAACTGTTATGAAATGGGGTCATATGAATATTTCCTTACTCCTGCTTGAGTGATCAGAGTGCGCAAAGGGAAAAGTTTTCATTGAAAAATTTATTGCATAATGTTTTACTTTAGGAGTATGAAGTTGAAACGTGTTTTTTTTTTCAGAAAAAGTTTTTCCTCGAAAAATTTTATTAAGAAAAGTTTTAATTTGAGACCTGTACTGGAAACATCTTATCCGGGAAAGTTTAGTCAAAAGATTTCATTTGAAGGAAGTGCATGAAAATTTTTGAGGAAGTTTAAGAAAAACCCTTCTATAAGGATTTGTATATGTTTTGGAACGCAAAAGTTTTATTTGAGAAAAGTTTCATTTGAAAAATTTTATGTGACATTTTGGGGGCAGAGAGTTTAAAAGGAAAATATGTATATAAGAAAATTCCTTTTAAGTGGGGGAGAGTTCTCCCTAATTATGTTTTGAAAAATAATAACATCAAAACCATTTGTTATGAAAATGTGGAATTTTAAAAGAATGAATTTCGGGGACGAAATTCCTTTTAAGTGGGGGAGTAGTGTAACACCCCTAATTTCGTCTTCCGAATAAATATGTTAGTAAAATGGCTTTATAAATAAATAATAATTTCGTGTTTGATTTTTGGTTTGCATTATATGTATATCTGTATATATTATGTGAAAATATTTTATGATGAGGTTTTTCCATATAAAATATTATATTTTGCAATTAAGTCCTTGGGAAGGACCTAAAAGCAATAATGGATGGTCTTTTGGGGTTAAAATTAATTAAACAAAGTTTTTAGTGAAAACTGGGCAAAATACTCGAGTATTTTTGAGAATACTCGAGTATTCTGGTCAGTGTTGCACGAGTTAGTGCGTTTGGTGAGTCACCACCACCGAGTCACCGCCGTTTGACACGAAATCAGTCCTTCAACATGTCTAAGGCCTTCGTGTCGAGTTGCATGAGCTTGGTGGAGGCCTATTTAAGCCATGGTTGATGGATCAACCAACCCATTTGCCAATTTCGTGAAGGATTTTACATGTTAGGGTTCTTGAATTCAATTGTTCAATTCTCCTTCCTTGAGAGGAATTGAGTTGCAAACCATACACCATTTCGAAGCTCACATCCAGAGCTTCGAAAAGAGTCATAAATCGTGAGCCAAGAGTGAGTGTGGTGAGAATGATGAGCTCTGCAAGTTGGAGCTTCAAATCTGCCAAAAACCAGAATGTTGTTCAGACCCGTCACCTTCCTGTCTTCGATTCTCTCTCCTCATTGAGAGTTAGAATGTGACTGATATACCATTGGAAAGCTCTTTCGATGAGCTTCGATTTGATACCAAGTTTGTTAGATTTGAGTTCCTGGATGAAAAGTTATGGGCCTGCAAAGTTAGGGGTTGAAATCTGCCAAACCGGATTTCAGATTCGGAGAGCTGACTTTGAGCTCCAATTTTGGTAAGCTCAAGCTTTCTCTTGGTCTGAAACTTGTTGGATTTCAAAGTTAGTATGGCATAGATGTGTCATTAACCATTTTCCCCAATTTGTCTGTCCATTTCATGTTTCAATTTCTCTGGTTTATGCACTCTGTCAAAATGGTTCTATCTTGAGGAGGAAGCTATGGTGCATGGTGCTCTTGTGCAAATCTCTGCTCAAGTATTGTTCAATCATGACCCTAAGGTATGGGGGAAGCTTACCATTTGCTAGAATAAGAGTAAATTGCATTAGAAAGTAGGAGGAGTCACCATGAGACTCTAAGGGCATAGATTGAAATAGGAATATGGCTTGGAGGCCAATCTGAGGCATGCTACATGTTAAGGCAAGTTTATTTGGTTGTATGTGAGCTTACTCAATGCTGAAATTATGCCAAAAATGAGTAGAATTGAAATTGGTACTTTAAGTTGCATAATATGTGATTTTCATGCATAATTGATGAATGATTATGATTTGTTGTGAATTGATGTGATCTCTATGTTGAGACAAGTTTTAAATGTATAAACAAAGTTATGTTGATCATTGGTTTAAGTTAGAATTGGTTAGATTCGAAAATGGTATGTTAAAACCAAGTTGTAGTATTCTGCTGTCAAAAATACTCGAGTATTTTGTGAAATACTCGAGTATTATGGGCTGAAATACTCTAGTACTTTTGTGAAATACTCAAGTATTCTGAAACTGTAAACTACTCGAGTATTTTATGAAATACTCGAGTATTTTGGGCAGTCTGGTACACAATTTCATGAAATTAAAGAACTACTCGAGTATTGAAGCTACTACTCGAGTCATTTTGCTAAAATGTGGAGAAAACACCATTTTGAATCTAACCACTTCCCTTTAAACCGAATGACACTTAAAGGGAATAATGTGATACTTCCTTTAGTAAATCTCATCATCCCAAGCATGGAAATTGATATATCTCATTGATGAATTCATGACATATTGTATATGATGAGATTAATGAATTATCTTAACGGAATACTTGCATGCATTCATGCACCGTGAACGGTGATGAGTTATCGTTGTGTCATGTTTTTGGAACATGAGGAGGGCCTCTGGGAGTGCCAAATGTTACTACTTGCTCGATGACACATTGAGGTGGACAATGTGGGCAGTATATGGTATACTGTTGGTTTGATGGTTCAACGGTGTGTTGCACACAAGTGGTAAGGTTTACGTTTTGGCGACGTGACGTTCATCAGACATGGTGACGTTGTTTACCACCTCTGTTGTGTTACACAAGTGATAAGGTTTACGTCCTTAGGCGACGTGACGTTCATCAGATGTGGTGACGTTTTTTATCACACCCGTTGTTTGTTGAGAAGGGTGTGGTGCACACAAGTGATAAGGTTTACGTCCTTAGGCGACGTGACGTTCATCAGACATGGTGACGTTATTTATCACCTCTGTTGTGTATCACAAGTGATAAGGTTTACATCCTTAGGCGACGTGACGTTCATCAGATGTGGTGACGTTTTTTATCACACCCAGTGCATATTGAAAAGTGATAGGTTTACGTCCTTGGGCGACGTGACGTTCACCAGATAGTGTGACGTTTTTATCACTTCCGAGCAAGTATGCCATACGTTTGATAACGTATTATTTGTATTCTGGGAATACCATGGTGTTATGGAAGGACGTTCATCTGAGTGATTAGTTAAAGAATCTCAGGAATTGAGAGATAGGGAGCATGCATCATAGCACCTATTTGGAAAGAGAAATAAATGGAATGGCGGGTGCTCATGTTTATGCATTTCTATCATCATGGGTGCTTACTTGTGGATGTTAGGACTTTATTCTTATTTGATAATGCGAATGTATAAGCTTACCCTCTGCCCTTAATAGGTTTTGACCAGGTACCTAGACTACCTAGAGATTAAAGGAAATGGGATGACTCTTAAGTTCATAAAGTGCCAAGTCATCATGGGATAGAGACTCTTTTGTACAACTCTGAGGACTCAACCAGATGAACGAATGGATGAAGAACCAGTGACCAGCTCTGGAACGTCTCTGTTTTTGATAATGGAAACAATGTATATATTTTGAGAGATGTATCCAAGAGAAAACCTAGTTTTCATACCTTAATATAATTGTGGTACACATCAAATTTATATCCCTGATTTTATGAGTCAATGAACTATTTTAATATATTCCGTTCACTCTGATTTTATCGTTCGGCACGAAGGAAGTATTGTTAAAGTTGATTTTCTGGGATGACCTAATGACTAAGTTATTTTCGAAAGCTATTTGGTACTACAAAGGTTATCTCAAAAGAATTCTAAAATGTTCAGCAAATAATTACTCCTTCTACCAAATTTAGTTCCAATACATGGATTAAATTTGAGTACCACATTCAAGGAAAAATTTTCATACTCAGACTTTTCCAACAAATTTCAATAATTTATGAAATTCTTTTTAAGAAACGAGGGATGTTACAGCAACTACGAGCAAACGCGCGCCAACAAGAGTAACTCGCGCTTGGGCGCGCTTGTGCGCGCGTATCTGATTGGTTTTCCTTTATTTTTCTTGCCTTCAAAATACTATAACTTCTCCGTTACCCGTCGGATCTTGCTCAAATTTTAAAGCAAACTTTTCCATTTATCGAACTTCACATCAACGGTGGAATTTTCGTTCGGAGTCGTAAATCTTTTATTTCTAATTTTTCTCCCTAGATTTTATGTTTTTCGTTTCCAAAACCACACTTCTAATGCACTAACTTAGCTTATTTTTATCCTTATTTTCACTTTAAGTTGTTTAACATATTAATAATAATTTTTAATTTAAAATATTTAATATAAAAAAATTAAAATATCAACAATTCGTGTATTTCACAAATAAGAGTTACTCTTGAAATATAAATTTACCAAAAGGCAAAAGCAAAAGAAGAAATAAAGAGGAAAAAAAAGCACAAACAAACAAACGTACAAAACAAGTCACGCTTGAGAGGGATTAACCGAGCTTGGTAAGTCTCCCAACAGTCTTAACTCTTATATATACACATAACCTTTACCTTTTTGTTTGCGTGTACATCGTCGCAAATCTAGAGAGACAAAGAACAGAGTTTGAAGAAGATGAAGATCACTGTCATGACTGCTGACGAACAAATAATTACGTTGGATGTGGATCCCCACGAATCTGTAACAATCAAATACCCTTCTTTTCTCTTTTATCTTCCTCTTTCTATTTTTCATATCACTCTTTCTCATTCCTTTTCCCCCTTTTTTTTTGGTTATTGTTATTGTAGGTGGAAAATGTAAAAGCGTTGCTCGAGGTTGAGGTGAGTTCATCATTACCCATCTTTTCTTTTTCCCTAAAAATATGATTTTTCTGCCAAAAATTTTAACTTTTTCAATTTTCTATGTCTAATGTTGTTGAGGATATTTAGGGAAAAATAAATTTCATTAGGAATTCTGGGCCATGATATATACTATATATTAATTTATTTTTTTTTTTGCATTGATGATGATATTATTGGTGGTGGATTCATGCTTTTTTTTTCTTTTCAATTTGAGATGACAAGTGTGGTGTGCATGAGATGTTAAATCTATATGGTTTTAGTTAGTGTGTATTAAATTGCTTATGTGATTGTATTTGTTAATTCTTACTGTGTTTGTTTGATGCTAAACTTGTGCTTTTGAGAAGACAAGTGTGCCTCTTCAGCAACAGCAGCTTCTGTATAATGGGAATGAGGTGAGGAATTCTGACAAGTTAAGTGCCCTTGGAGTTAAGGATGATGATTTGTTAATGCTGACCGCTGGTGGTGGTGCTGGTGGTGGTGCTGCTTCTATGTATGTGTTCCATTTATCTTATTTTGCACTGTTAAATGGACTAATACTGGGATGTTTTCTTTGTGAAATAACTTAAACTGGTTGCTACTTTGTATGTGGAAACTGTAAAGTATGTGCATAAATAAGAAAATCAGCTGATACTTGTGTAAATAAGGTAGTGGAAGATGTTTAGTTGGTAACACTTGAAAATAGATTTACTATATATATTTTTTTGGTTCAGACATTGTTTCTATAGTTTGATCTGTTTCTCTCATTTGCTCACCACCCATGTAAATCAAATTTGAACTTGTGAAGATAGTAAAAGTATAAACAGAGAAGCCTTTGCATGTACTGTGTAATTGACATATGATTCTTGACTGTTGATTTTAGTCTTTGTACCTATTCTACATTAATTTTTGGAGATGTTTATTTTCGTTGAGATAGAAAATTCAATAACTTGCTATGCTTTTTGCAATAAATTTAAATTATTTCAGTGGATCTACCGATGACTTGCGTGTAAATGCTGATGGATCTGCAGCAAATCCTGGTGCTTTCCAGCAGCGCATTAGACGTGACTCTGATTTGATGGGGCGTCTCTTTCAGGTATATTAATGTAGTAATTTCTGTTCACCAAGAACGAAAAAGTTTAGTAATTTTCTTTAACAATATTCTATATGAGAAACTTATGCTTAATAAATTTATGGGAACATGTTCCTTTGCTACTGATTAGTGGTTTGGATGTAAATGTAATTCAGTTTCAAATTATTTGATATATTTTGGACACTTTTTATCACTTTCTATGCTTTCTTGTTTTTTGGTTCTTTCTCTTGTTATTGGCTATCTTATGACCATCTTTATAATGAAACCTACAGAATGATCCGGAGTTGGCACAATCTATTCTAGGGAATGATCTTAATAGATTGCAGGAAATTTTACGAATTCGTCATCGCCAAAGATCTGAATTTCAGCGTCAGAAAGAAGAAGAACTTGTAAGTAGGCTGTATTGGTAATGAATTTTTCTTTACATTACTCAAGAGATTGAGTTGTGCTGTATCATTATAAGCTGCTTTACTTCGAATCCTTTGGAGTTCTTTACTCTTTTTCCCTTGTGCTTTACCATGGTTCCATTAGTATATTTTGTTCCTGAATTTGCTTTCTCATCATGTTTTTTTCTAGGCTCTTCTATATGCTGATCCTTTTGATGTTGAAGCACAAAAGAAGATTGAAGCAGCCATTCGCCAGGTCAGTTTATCTACGTTTCTGTTAGAGATAAATCAATTTATGAACCTCCACTTAAGTATTTGGTATGTTTCTTGTGACATGAATTTGCACCATGCTTCCATCCACAGTAAAAGCATGAGTTGGTGTGTTGTGGATAGAATTATTCTTGGACCTTCACCTACAACTTAAGCTTTATGCTGCAGAATTGTTTTTTGACAGTTTCATTGTTCAGCATAATAACATTCGATAAAAGTTACTATTTACAACTGAAAGAGGTGTTTTATGAGGACTTGTTCCCTTCAAAATTTCTGATACAGTCACTGATAAGACATCGATTCCATTATTGTTTGAGTTTTCCTAGGCCCCTGCTATGTCCGTTTTAATTATCAATTGTTATTCATTACTTTAAAATCCCTTTTTTCGTTCCTGCTTTTTTGAGATGTGATTTTGTCCTGTGTGATTATGTGTGTTTATGCTTGAGTACATAAAGCTTATGTGTGGCTCGACATGCTTATAAGCTAGCTGATAAGTTAACTGATTGAATTAGAATTGTTTGGTAAATTAGCTGATAAGGTAGTTGATATGTATAAAATATCATAAGCTCCTAGCTTATAAGCGCATAAACTACCTCAAGTAGCTTATAAGCTTGTGGCTTATTGAAATAAGCCCCTTTACTAAGCACCAATAGGTAGCTTATATTTGGTCTTACCTGGTGGGGTTACCAAACACGCTCTAATTTGTGATGATTCCAATGAATTCAAGAGCATATTGTAATCATGTCTGTGAGAGTTCTAAGTGGTTAAATAGTATTTATTAAAGTATTGATTTATCCCCCGAAATAAAATAAATTAAAGCTTTGTTCCGTTAATCTTTAGTAACCAGTTCATAGTTTGTTTGTGATAATTTCTTGGCTAAAAACTAGTATTGCCTTATCACATTAATTTGAGCAAAAAAAAAATTATTTCCAGTATGCAAATATTTAGCCATTACAAGTTTCTGTTTGATTACCTCATTACATGCAACCTGTTACTTGTTATCCTCAGTAGCCATTGTAAATATTTACCCCCTTCTTTCCTATCACGATATCACGTTTTTCTACTTGATCAACTATGAATGACAGCATTTCAACTATTTTTTCAGAAAGGAATTGATGAAAATTGGGAAGCTGCTCTGGAACATAATCCTGAAGGTTTTGCTAGAGTGGTATGTATGATTTTCAACTGTGATATTAAATGATAATAGCGTTTGGTGTTTTTCATAATAAATTCAAGCTTTTTATGTAATATTTCAGGTTATGTTGTATGTTGATATGGAGGTTAATGGTGTTCCACTGAAGGTAAGTGGCTTGTCCAAACAAGTGCATTCTTCTTTAAGCTGAGGGTTTCATAAGTAGACAGATTAAAGGCATTATATTTCCTTTAGCCCCTACCTTTCATTTATTACTTTCTGAAAAACTGTACATGAGTAGACTGGTCTTATCATTTTCAAGCTGTGAGGGATTACTAATACCTATTGGGGATTAAATTTGGTAGTTTATGCTATCAATTGCAGTTTTTTCGTGCCTATTTTAATAATGGGGATATGAAATGTAACATTCATTAATTGGATTGTGACTTTGTTTCAGGCATTTGTAGATAGTGGAGCCCAGTCAACCATTATATCGAAAAGCTGTGCTGAGCGTTTGGGGTATGAACTTCGATTTGACTGGAATTCACTTCAAAGACATCCACAATATTATGATATGATTAAATTATCATGTAGCACATTTGCATGCCCTTGAATTTACTATACTTTTACATAGCTAGACAGATGTGTAATTGAGGAAGTAAAGTTCATCTTATTCGCTTGGGTATTGTGTTCTATAAGTGAGTTAAACATTAAACAGGTAGTTCAGAGAACTAATAAAGAAAGCAGGCATGTAAGGAATATAATGTTTGGTCAAAACATTTGTCTAGATACTGCACCAGAGATTGAAACATTATTTTAGAGCCTCACATTTCTTAAGCTCGTGAATTATACAATAAGAATTACTACAGGTAGGTGCAAGGAAAGTTTGTGAATGAATTCGAAGATGATTGATTGGTGTAAGACTGTGCACATATACCCTCTTCAAACCCCACCAGGTGGGAGCCTCATGCACTGAATTTCTGCACTGAAGTTTCATCTCAAAACCATTATTAGTTTATGTCAGCCTTAAGGGTCTCTCCCTCTGATTGACTGGTTGTTGAATGAATAATTTTTTCATATTCGCTTTTCTTGAATTTCTTGATAATAAAGTTTCATAAGTTGCCATTTTTTAAAGTGTGTGAATTTTCTTAACTTTCATGTTATTTTTCAGATTGTTGAGGCTTTTAGATCAACGTTACAGAGGAGTAGCCCATGGAGTGGGCCAATCTGAAATATTGGGTCGAATACATGTAGCTCCAATCAAGGTAATGTTTTAACAGGCATAAGAGAATTTTATGTTGCTGTGCGGCCATGCAGCTTATTGCTTAATATTACAAACAACACCACCAAATACAATGGTCTCCAAGACTTGTTACTTACTCATTCAAATTCTACAAATATAATACTGAGAAGGATCTGTATTGTTTGTGATATTACATTTTATATTTGGTTCAATTATCTCCATCTGCCTCCCGTTATATATGACTGTTTTGTGCAATTTATTTTTATTTTTTTGCGTAAGGGTGAGATTGTTATGGTTTTAATTGGATAGGGAATTCTAGGAATTTCTATGAATTCGAAGAATTAGGGAAACAAGAAATAGGGGGAAAGAAAGGATCCCGAATTGTCTTATTGAGATAGAGAACCAGAGAATTACAAGTGAGTTTGCAAGAGAGGGAACTTTACAATTGATCATAACTTACTAACTCATTAAGGAAAGGCTACTTATTTCGCCATTACAAGTAGGGACTGATTGGGGAATTGAGGCTAGATGCTAGCTCTCATAACTGTCACTGGCAGTTATAACTAATTACAACATTGACAGTTCAGAAACTAGAATGATCCCTATCAGAGATGATTAAAGATATGAGTTGCAATTTATTAATGCTTTTTGTATGGATAGAGAATGGGTTATCTTTTAAGTGTAGAGGTCATGTTTGTATATGGCAGTTTTGATGACATCTCTCCTCAGATGTCACTGTCACTGCTGGTAAAATGTGCAGTCATTTATGGCCATGTTATTCCAATTTAATCAATTTGAGATTAATTTATTTTAATTTGCAGTATAAAATGACCGACCATTCTCTTGCTCCATATTTCTCGGTTTTTTCTGCTTCACTCCAACTTCTGTTGTGTGTATGTCTTTTGTTTCTGTAGATTGGGAATGTATTTTACCCATGCTCATTTTTAGTACTGGATTCTCCCAATATGGAGTTTCTCTTTGGGCTGGATATGCTCCGGAAGCACCAGGTACCCTCCTTGTTGCAATATTGGACATCATTGTTCAGATATTACGCTAAGATGCTTTTCTTATAAATGTTCCTCATGTATGCAGTGTATAATTGATTTAAAAGAAAATGTTTTGCGAGTTGGTGGAGGAGAAGTTTCTGTGCCATTTTTGCAAGGTTTGTTTTCTTATATGCGGATCCTGTTTTAGATTTTATATATTGTTAACCTTGTTGTCTGTCATGTTTCAGAGAAAGACATACCATCTCGGTTTCTAGATGAGGAAAAATATTCTAAGGAAGCTTCAAGCTCAGGTGGTCCGGTAAGTAAGCTTGTATTATAAACTTTACTTTTTAATTACTTAAGGCCGCTGTGTTGAAACTGTAACCCTTAAATTTACTTTTAGACATGGAATGCAGATGTAGTTGCTGTTCTTAATCTTTTAATGGTTTTGTAATAGATAAAGTTCATATGGGGGGAGCCTCGTCACTGGGCCAAAATACATTATCACTAACATAATAACATTCAAATTCAATATTATAGCTCAAATAGTTTTAAGCTTCTAACTCCCTGAAGTAACTACTCTGAGCATTTGAAAATCAATGCAAGTGATTCCCTAAATCAAATTACTATCACCATTTGGAAGATATTCCTCGTCGTTATTTTCACTTGGTTTAAAGATTCTTCTTCCTCCTCCCTCTCCAGTTTCAGTTTTCTCGTTGAAATGGAAGGTTTTAGGTTATCGTTTTTTAAATCTTGTTCATTGTCTGGTTAGGTTTTTTGGTTCACAGTTATTTGGGATTGACTACATAGGTTTCTACCTTATTATTTTAACCTCTATAAGTGGGATATTTTTGTTTTTTTGTCACCACTTCTCATTAGTGGCCGCGACAGCTGCCAATACTGGCCACGAAAGAGCCCGGGTTCCCATGAGGAAGGAGCAGTTAGGTGTTGGCACGCAAAATGGCGAACGCACGTGCATAGAATTGTGATAGTAAATACTGATGTGGAGTAGTTAAAAGCAAGATACATTTCCTTGCATGTATTTTTTCCTAATTTGATTTCAGATTGACTGTCTACTTGACTTTTGCTTTTGATTGTTATGGTGCTTTTGAGTAGTTCAAAACTTCAAATTGTGATTTTGTTTTAATGACTTTGTATTTCTTCAGGTTACATCTGGGGCCAACAATCCATCACAAGGAGGCCAGGCTTCTGGTTAGTACTTGAGTTTGGTTAAACTTGATAGGGGTGAAATCTTTTTTATTTTTTGGGCTAAAAATTTACACATTCATTTTTATTTGTTGTATTTTGTTGTTCATTTGGCTAGATATCCATTAAAACCCGGGGTGGATTTATTGGCACTCCAATTTGTCTATCTAGACTCCTCATCAACCCATCACAATTTTATAAGAATAAGAATCAAATCATGATTGGTTAGAGAACAATGTGAATGGGCAAATTGAAATGCCAATAGCCTTATCCTAAATCTCCAACCCTAAACAAGCTTTTGAAGTTTGACCTTTTATGGTGCCATAAATTTATCTTACTAATAATTACCTTATCTAGATAGCATTTTGATAGCCCTTTTTTAACACAATGTAAATGAGGCTGTAGTTCAAAATAAGTAAAATTCCTTTTGTGTCCCACGACAAAATTGCACATTTGATTAACTTATCAATAGAAACGTTAACAGCATTTTTTGTTTTAAATTTTTATTCATTTTCCAGGTGGAGTTTCTGGTGACAGGTCTAAGGTATGCTATCCGACAACTTTTCCATTTTTTTTACTTTGTCCTTTTTAGATCTTTACTTTATTGTCTGTGATTGTAGGCTTTCAACCCCTTGCAAAATGTAATATGCAGCACCTCAAAAACTTGATGAACAATAAAAGAGAAAAACATAATGAACTATGCTTATATATATTGGACATTTCTGGATTTCCGGGTCTTACTTTCTCAGATTTAATAAAAGTGAAAGCTAGTATTAAAAGATAGAATCCTTATTTATTTGTTAAACTTTGTTTGACTGTTAAAATCGTTTACTGTTTGCATTCGCGACAAGATTGAAACATGTTTGATGAGCTAATGTGGCAACCTTCTGCCTGAAAATGTGTTTTGTTTCTTGACGATCACTAATTTCGCTTTCGAGCTTCGCTGATGTAGTATTTCTTTATGGTTGTAGGATTCTGATTTTGAAGCCAAAGTTGCAAAGCTTGTTGAGTTGGGATTTGGAAGGGATGCTGTTGTACAAGCTCTTCAATTATTCAATGGCAATGAAGAGCAGGCAGCTGGCTTTTTGTTCGGTGGCTGAAGTCATCATTTCTTATGATTTTATATAACTTGAAAATAATTTTAACTTATAGCCAATTTCATTTCAAATTCTAAAAACGAAATTTTAGATTTGATGTCATTTATTGGGAATTGTTCATACTGTATTGTAAGAAATGTTTCTTTTTTTTTTTTTTAAATTGATAAACCAAATTGTTCGTACTAAATGCTTATCAAACCATGCAATCTTTGGAAGTTGAAGAACTAATTTAGAATATTCACAACCTAAACACCAAGTGTGGCTGAATTGTTAACATGATCAAATATCACTCACAATGTAGGAGAACAAGTTACACTGTCACTCACATGGGAAATGGATTCTCTGCAGCCACACTTGTGACTGCGTGTGACTGCATGAAATTCTAGCCTTTAAAAATATTTTTTTTATAATTAAATTTTAAAGAAAAAATTATGCATATATTTTCAATTCTTGGATGATTGACTGCATAAAAGATAAAGTTAAAGAATCAAGGTCCGTTCATGTGCTTGAGTTAGTTTGAATTGAATAGCTTATAATCTAACGTTTTTTGAGACAGCTCTTGAAAAATTTAGATTTCTCATAAATTAAGCTAGTCCTAACTTGGTGCATATGAATTTTGTTGTCATTAATTTGCAGACAATGCCAAAGGTGCCCAATGTTTTAAAAACCATGCAATCGGATAATAGTTCGCGGATCAATGTTGTGGTGGCGACAGTGGTAGTTATACAATAATGAATTAAACAATGATAGAGAAGATAATAAGAATAAATTATGTTGAGTTTTTACCAATTGAAAAAATAAAATAAAAATTGAAGCATGATTCAAAATTAATAACTGGTTTATGCAACTAATGAATTCGGCAACTAAGTGACGAACTGTCTCCAAGCTATTCAGGGTGCTTGCTTTTCAACTCCTTATCAATTTTTGTTTGTGATTTTATCCATACCTATACTCTTATTATTCACACCCGACACGAGTTATCCGACTGTGTAAAATTTGGTAAAAAAGTTTGAATGGCTGATCCGACAGTGTTCAAAAAATCAATGCCTTTTGATGCATATTTTGATGGATGACTAGTTTATTCATATTATTGTAGTTGGTGTAGAAAAACCAAAAAGGGTAAGAATAAGGGTCATAAAAATGAAATTCTTGGTATCCATGCTTTGTTCAGTCCTATCAGTATTAGCACTCCTGCTGTTTCATTAGAAATAGAATGTAATTCTCAACAGATGTAATTAATCTCATTCTAGCACATCAAGATTACACAGAGTATATCAAAACAGTTATAATTGGTTTGGTGTGAGGAACCTATTATGAACATTTTATTTTTCGGCTTAATTATGTCACAAGTCCCTGAAGTTTGGGGTACTTTTGCCAGATACCCTTATACTTTCAATGTCTGACTCACCGAAGTTACTTCTGGGTTTGTCATATACCCCTACTACCAATTCTGGTCAATTTTGCTGACATGTAACATCGGAATCGTGATCAGACGCAAGAGGTTGGTCATGTGGTGCCGCGTGATGTCACATTGGCAAAGACGACCTCTCTCTTCAATTCTTTTATAAAAATATTATGTTTTTTAGTTTTTTAAAGTTTGTTTTTTAGTTTTTTAAAGTTTGTGAAAAAAGGATCTTCGCCTACGGGGCACCAGGTGCTTAACCTCATACGTCTAATCACGATTCCGATGTTACATGTAAGCAAAATTGACCATAATCGCCCACGGAATCGTGATCAGACGCAAGAGGTTGGTCATGTGGTGCCGCGTGATGTCACATTGGCAAAGACGACCTCTCTCTTCAATTCTTTTATAAAAATATTATGTTTTTTAGTTTTTTAAAGTTTGTGAAAAAATGATCTTCGCCCACGGGGCACCAGGTGTTTAACCTCCTACGTCTGATCACGATTCCGATGTTACATGTCAGCAAAATTGACCAGAATTGGTAGTAGGGGTATATGACAAACCCAGAAATAAGTTCGAGGAGTCAGACATTGAAAAAAAAAAAAAGAATAAGGGTATCTGACAAAACTACTCCAAACTTAAGGGACTTATGACATAATTAAGCCTTATTTTTCCGGAGGTGAATACTTATTATGAAGATTTTACTTTAATATTCATGTGTTTAGGAGAGACTTAATTGAGTTCGTTCCTTTGGAATGAGAATCTTACCTCTTACACATTCCATGAAAATTCTGCTTCTGCAGGTTATACATACACGCTCGGGGTTACTGGAATAGCACAGGTAAGTCCTGAGGAAAGTAACTCAGGTTTTTATAATAAATGAAATATATATACCGCAATAGAAGAAGAAATAACCTTTGCATTATGCTATTTTGAATTGTGATTGCTTGTTTAATATTTGATTAGATTAGGTGATGATGAGAAGGCTGTACAAAATCTTTTTCCAGAGCATCCTTTACATTTAGAAAAAAAAAAAAAAACACAGATAATTTACCAATCAAACTTGAAATAACAGAACTCTGTCCAGACAACTGCAATTTATTTCACATCATAGAACATAATTTCTATATTCAAACAGAGAGTTGGGATACTTACTAGGGAATCTGCTGGCTTTGAAATTTCCTCCTCAATTTAGAAACTCCAACAACTACAGTTACATATATCATGTCATTCATGCTACCTATGAAATTGAAATAAGCATACCTCCAAGATCTGTTCACTACCAAGGAGCCTAAGAACACCCAAAATCCAGTGAAAAAGCCTAGACCCATGCCCATGCAGAATGAAGACATTTCCAACCACTCATTCTTGTTGTCTTCATGGTTGCCATGATCATGATCATGTTCATGTTCTCTGTCTCCTTCACTGTCACTGCATTGTTGTAGACTTGTAGTTCTTCAAATGACTCGTTTCTTAAGCATCTTCTATTTAGTGGATGGCCACAAAGGTGTGGATTGTCTGCATAGGAGCTATTGTCAAATGTGTCAAACTGATGCCCTACTGGAATTTTCCCAGACAATGTGTTGTATGATAAGTCCAAGACACCGAGGGATGATAGATTAGAGATGCTGGTGGGAATGGTGCAGGATAACTGATTCATTGACAAATCCAGAAACTCCAGTGATTGCAATTCACCAATATTGGACGGAATAGAACCCATCAGTTGGTTGTTTGACAAATTTAATCCCAACAAACTTGTGATCTTTGTAATTTCTCTTGGAATGTGCCATTCAATTCATTAGATGATAAGTCAAGGATACACGCATAATGATCTATGAAATCAAGATCCACGAACAATGTAAATAAATATTCACTTCCTTTCCAATGAAAGATATCTGGTATGAATCGTCGCAAGTTTGCATGTAATAACATCATACTTTG
The DNA here is from genome assembly GCA_037953625.1 of Crotalaria pallida. Lineage (NCBI taxonomy): Eukaryota > Viridiplantae > Streptophyta > Magnoliopsida > Fabales > Fabaceae > Crotalaria > Crotalaria pallida. Next base: position 87,801,792 of record CM075649.1, read on the forward strand.
TCGATAAGGATAATATGGATCATATGAATCCTTCTCCTCCAGAGCCATCACATCCATGAGACAAGGAGGAAACGGGCCATGTAAGCCATTCTCAGCCATATCCAATATTTTTAAAAGCTTCAATTGGCACAATTGTATGGGAATAATTCCTTCAAACACATTACGGCGAATCATCAGCACCTCCACATGCTGCAAGCTTTCACCAAGCCATGTTGGAATATTTCCTGATAACTGATTCCTTGATACATCAAATATATATAAGTTCACGCAGTTCTGCAATGATGCAGGAATTTGCCCATAAAGCTTATTGTCTCTTAGATTTAAAGAACTTAGCCGAACCAGATTACCAATGGAGTCAGGGATTGGGCCACTAAGGGAGTTGTTTGAAAGTTCTAGAATCACTAACATACCACCATTTGTCCAACAATCTGGGATGCTTCCTGATAAATAATTTGAGGACAAATCAAGATAATTGAGGGAGCTGTTGACACCTAGCATGTCACAAACACGAGATATAGGGCCGAAAAAGGTGTTTCCAGCTAGGTCCAGTGTCCCCAGAGACAGATTCAAATGAGGTAATGGACAATGAAAATTGTTATCTCTCAAAACAACTGTGTTGAGCTTCAAGCTCAATGAGAAATTAAACCCACAACCACTGAGAGAATTGTGAGAAAGATTCATGTACTCAACTCTGCTGGTTAGACTCCAAAACCAATCTGGCACCAAACCTGAGATATTAGTATTAGAAAGATCAATGTATGACAAGTTCTTCTGTGTTTGCAGCCAGTTTGGATACTGAGGTCCTAACTCAATGGACCTCAATCTAATTTTCTCAAGTTTGAGAGGAGGGCTAAAGTTTTTGCTCACATTCAATATCAATTGGTTCCCTGAAAAGTCCATCACCCTCAAGCTGCTGAAATTCCTTAAATGATAATCATCAATGATGCCCTCCAAGTTATTTTCAGCAACTTCCAACACAACCAACTCAGAGAATTGCAAAAGTTTTTCTTCTAGTCTCCCACTCAAATGATTCTTTGAAAGATGCAATTCCTTCAAAGATGAGTGTATGCCAACCTCCTTTTGACTTTGTGTTTGGCCTAATGAAGATGGAATTGGACCGCTAAGGTTATTATTTGAGAGATCAAGAACAGCAAGAGACTGTAGATTTTCAAATTTGTCTGGAATTGGACCATACAACTTAGTTGTGCTAAGATTAAGGCATCGAAGGGTAGGACCAATTTCAAACAACCACTGAGGTACCGTGGCATTAAAGGCATTGGAGGATAGGTCAAGAATTTTCAGAGAAGTGATGTTAACATGAGCTAGACGCAAAGGAAGTGGATGAAGTCCACAAGTAGATAAGCGCAACACCACAAGAGAAGAAAGTGTGTTAATTACATCAAACCAATTCTTTGCATTCCTAAGATCAACCTCACTCAAGTCAAGTTCTTGCAAGGAAGAAAGACCAGAGAGCCAGTTAAGGTTATTGACTGACAAAGAATACTTGCTGCAACTTAAATCAAGACACTTTAATTTTGAGAGATTACCAAGATGGTTGGGGATTGTTCCAGCAATGTTGGTGTCTGATAGATTAAGATATTCCAAATTATTCAGAGAACCAAGAAACTCAGGCATATTTCGCAAGAAAACATTACCACTAAGATCCAAAGAACTCAAGTATGGCAATTCAAGCAGAGATGAGCTTAACTCACCAAACAGTTTTTCTGAAGAACCTGGACAACGGATATCAATAGAAATAACATGGCTTGTGGTTTTGTTGCATCTAACACCTTTCCATTGGCAACAAAGCTGCTCACGCTGCCACGAAGATAAGCGATTTGAAGGGTCTTTTAGGCCTCCCCGGAACTTAAGAAGAGCATCTGCCTCACTATCTATGCACCGGGTATTGAATCCTCCATCACACTGCACATGTCCCTGGATTAAAAGGTATAGAACTACAAAATACTTCCCCAAAAGTTGAAGGAATTTGCAGTGTTCATTCATCTTGATTATGGTCGCTCTCAATCACATGTTTTCCATTTTGTTTCTGATTATTATTTATAGAATGAATGTAAAGTTGATGCAAAGTCTTTCTCCAACTCATGATTATTATTTACAAGTCTTCCAACGCCACTTTCCTTACTCTGTAGTTTATTCAAAGTCTTCTCTGAAATAAAAATCAATTTAAAGTTGATAGTATAGGAAAATGTTGGCAAAATTTGTTTGAAGATACGCTTGCATGTGCTGCCAAGCAATATCAAACATTGCTGCACTGTCCGAACACTTCTTACATGCAGGGACGTACCCAGGTTTTAGATCCACATGCTTATAACTCCTTCGTGTTTCATTTTTAAGCAAAAATAACTAACTTCACACCTATTAATTAAGTTAGTTGAGTACATTTAATTTTTTCAAATTCATAAAAAAAATAGTCTACTTTAGTAATTTTACACTGGGAATGAAACAAAAATTAAATGATTCAATCACTTTATAAAATATTTTAAGAATAATTATATTGGGAATAAAAAATTAGTTAATTTTTAGTTGTATTCAAGACATAGTGAAGTGTCGTTTTTTCTTGTAATTGAGACATGAAGGAGTATATATTAGACTGAGCACAGATTGACTAGAGTAGTTTTTACTTTTTAGTGCCTGGGTTCGATACCCTTTATCTTTAAAAAGTTGCAACATGAATGTTACTCTTATTTTACCATTAGAAATATAATATTTATTATATATTTGAAATCAAGTTTTGTTTCTCAATTCTAATTTTAAACTTTATCATCGTATAAATTTTTTTATGTGAATAAATTATTGTTGTAGTGTCTAAGACCTATTACTAGCTCAAAGATATAGGGAGACCTGAGAGCTAGGGTGTGATCCGATGTTACTGTGTGATTTCTTTGGTATTCTAGGTATCCAGTTGGGATAGCTAGGGTTTCCCTAATCACTGGTGTGTGCAAATGTGCAATTAGGGAGTGAGATAACGTACCTGAGCCCCTAGCTGGAGACAACTATTTATAGGGGTGGCATTGTACCTTATGGGCCTGTACGGAGGTCCAATAAGGCTGCTGACGTGGCCCTTTTAGGATAGGGGATGAGTCATTCATCCTTATCCTGTGTGGAAGGGCCTTATCCCTGCGGAAGGTGAGGTTCACGCGCCCGTAGCTCGGACTTCTCGGACTTTCGTGGGGTAAAATCCCTCTGGTCGATCCAAGTCGGGTAGGGTGAATGCTCTAAATAAATGCTCGGCCTGGGTAGGCGCTGCTCTTAGATCAACTTGTTCTGGTCGGCTAGCTATTGCTAGGGTAGGACCGAGGGTCGGTTCACCACATAAGCCCCCTAGCTCGGTAAGACTGTTTGAGTCTTGAGCCGAGCTGAGAGTCAATATTCTTGGGTTAATGGTCGAAGTGGTCCGAGGATTTCGATAGGGGTGAGGTAATGACCCTCCTGGGCACCCAATAATGCTTTCTGCATGCTCCGCTGTCCCTTCACCCGGATGAAGGGATGTTTGGGTATCTTCCAGCTGGCACGTGTCCTGTGTGTCAGTTATGTCATTATTGCGCATGCTGATTTTTGAGTTTTTCAAAATTCCTAACCTATGGCTGGATGCCACGTTTCCTTTTCGTGGATCAATATGGTATTGGGCTTTTATTGTCAGGCCCATTTACTCAAAAGAACATGGGGGGAAGTTCCTTTTTTGAACATAACTGGCCCTTCGTTTCCTTTTTTTCACTTCTTTCCAACTTCCTGCCTCCTGACTCCTTCCCTGCTCTCTGCATTTTTCCACTCCAGAACTCTTAATCCTCTTCCAGTCATATTTGGGTGATTTCCTCTCTGTTATCTTCTTCCTTTGGTGTTGTTGCACCTTCTTGCTGCGCCAATCGGTTCGTGCCAGTTTTCCTTCTACCACCCTTCTACCACAGGTATTTGACTCTGAAATTTCTGATTTTATCTCCTATCTTTCTTTTTCCGCTAGACTTTTCGTTTCTGGGTTCTAAGATTTGTCTGGTTTTCTGGTTTTTCTTTAAGCTTTCCTTGTTTTTTCTGGGTCTTTTCTGGGATTTTTCTGGGTTTCTTCTGGGTTTTTTAGAGTTACGGTTATGGGTAGCAAGTGGTCATGGTATGAGAAGTGGTCTAAGGTTTTGAATTTGAGTGATATTGATGATTCTTCTTCTTCATCGTCGTCTTCCTCTTCTGGAACGGAGGTTTTAAACCTCCCACCGTCCCCTTTCCGCCACCGTATGGCAGATCCTTCGGTGGAAACACCATTAGCCGTGGAATTTCCCCAAAATTCCACGGAGGAGAATAGTAGAAGGTTAGCGTATCAATTGGCGGAGGAACGAGCGCAAATAGCGTCACGATCCTCGAAGTGCCCCTGGGAGAAACCTTTCTGGGGAAAAGCCATAAAGGTCAGGGGAAGGTGTAGTCGGCTAGGCTATAGGGTGAATCGAACTAGGGTTAAGGTGTCTAGGGATGTTAATTTTATAGATTCTGACGCCGAGTCATGTTCCCTTTCCCCAGGTATGGTTCGTCGGTGCATCTCGCATCCTCATGAATATCCTGTACCGCCCAACGCTGAAGCTTATGACTGGGTTGATTTGGAAGTGCTCGGCACCAGATCGGATTTGGTTGCCAACAACCTCAGTCATATCCGAGCTCATGTGCTCCCTTGTCCAGGAGATGATGTTGGGACTTCCTATACTATTAGTGCTCCGTCAGTTAATGATCGGGTGTGTACCTTGATTGGGAACGAACGTAAATAATTCTTTATGTATGAGGATGTAGTAATAAGGTTAGGCATCAAGATGCCTTTTTCAGCGTTCGAAATTGCTCTGTTGCGGCGGCTGCGCCTAGCTCCCTCCCAACTACATCCCAGTGGTTGGGCTTTTGCCCGAGCGTTCCAGAGGTTTTGTGAGGCGCTAAGATTGTTTGCTCTATCCGAGCGTTTCTTTGGTTATATGTCCCCCAAATTAATGTTTTTGAAAAAGGGTCGATGAAGAGGGCGTGGGTGCCACTGAAGGCTCGCAATGACCATGCTCTTTTTGCCAAGTTCACTGATTCTTGGAAGACTTTTAAGCCGCTGTTTTTTAAGTATCAGTTTGTCGGCGAGGGGGTTTGCTGGTTTATGCAGGGTGATCAGCCTCGGTTTCCCCTGTCCTGGTCTCCCGAGTTCTTCAATAGGCACCCGAAACTGTATCAATATCATTATCATAAAGAGCTGTCGAATGCTGAGAGGCACACTTGTGATACTTTTTATAAGTATCTTAAATCGAACGGCCAGGTCGACATTAGGAATATTGTTATATTGACGAAAGAACTTGTGAAACCTGAACTTGGTAATGGCATTTTTTTAACCCTACACTTTTGCTCTTTTGCAGTCAGAATGTCTAAGATGAACAAAGCCGCTGCTCGTATGAGGGAACTTGCCAAAATTAAGCTGGATGAGGCAGTTGGATCTCCGAGCGTGGCTGCTTCCAGCGAGGCTACCCAATCTGTTACTGTTGCTACGACACCGCCTTCTGATGCTGAGGATGTGCAGGATATCCCGACACCTTCTGCTCGTGCCGACGATGTTGCTACTACGATTCCCCTTGTCAACGTTGATGAGGAAGAAGAGGAGGAAGACCAAGAACCTTTGGCTAAGAGGGCCAGGCTGGATAAGGGGAAAGGTAAAGCGGTTGACTTGCTGAAACCGTTGAAGTCATCCTCAGAAAAGAAGTATCTAAGGTTTGATATATCTGATCCTACCGAGGAGACTGTTTGGGCTCGGAAGTTGCAAGAAAAGTTTGTGAATTTGGTTTACACTCCTAATGACAAGAAGAGGCTCTTGAGCGAATCTGGCAATACTTTGAAGAATAATTGTCGTATTTTTGGCAAGGACATGCTGCGGGCGGCGAGCTATGCTTTCCACATTGCTGAAAATACTGAAGACATAAGCGCGGCTTTAGCGCCGGATGAGAAGGAAAAAAGGAGGGCTTCCGTCCTTCGGGAGGAAGTTTTGCTTAACCAAATTAAGGAGTATGAATCTGGTACTCAGGCGTTGACGGAGGCTAATTCCGAGCTTCAAAGGAACTTTACTGAATCCGAAAAGGTTCGAAAAATTGCTGAAAAGGCCCAAGAGACCGCTGAAAAGGCTAATGAGGAACTTAAAAAGGTCAAGGAAGATTGAGTCGGGATGAAGGCTGAGGCAGAGAGGTCGCTGCAGACTGCTCGAGAGGAGCTAGCTGAGGCTCGCCACCAAAATACTGAATTTGAAGGGGTGCAAGGTCGGTTGAATGAAGCCGAAAATACTATGACTCGATTGCAAGGTGATCTTGCTAGGATGCGTCGGAAGGCACTAAAGCACAAAGTTTTGGCTAAGAGGAATCAGTTCAATTGGGATCATGCGACAACTGATTCCTTTGTTAATGCTGTCCAACAGCTGAGTTTTATGAACCCCGGTATTCGGGTCATCGGAGCAAATCCGACCTTTGGGGTTGTGGATGGTCATGTTGTTGACTATGCCCGAGGGGACATAGAGGTGGATTTGTCAGCTTCCAACCTTCTGAATCCCTTGGACTTGGCCAATGAGGATGAAGCTGATTTTGATGGGTCAACAATTGTGCTCTCCGAAGATTAAGAGTAGATCCTTTTTCTTTTTGTTTCTTTACTTGTAATTTAATGACGAAGTTGATCCTTATGTAATTTGATCAGTATGTTATTGGTCAGAATGTCACTTTTGTTCAAGACTCGACTATTTTTAAGTTTGCGATTCATTATGCTCTTTCACTTTTAGCTTCATAACTCAAGTATAGCCGAGTTTTATCTTTTTCTTCATTATAAGCTGTTATCGAGATTTCAGATCTCCAACCTTTGGCCAAGGTGGGATCCTCGGTCCTCGGCTGTAAAAACTGTTAAGCCTTTTAGCGGACATCTCTTAAAGTACTTGTTATTTTAGTTTATAAGTCCCTGTTGGAAGGACATGTATAAACAACCCAGTTCGACTCGGTGGCGAGCCGAGAGGAAAGGGTTAGTACGTTAACAGAAAGAAAGAGTTTGAAACTGAAATGCTGCAAAAAAGTTCTTCATTGAGTTCCTTCAACTGTCTACAAGTAGTGAATGTAAGTACAGAAAGCATTGAAATGACTTAAACATAGAGATGTGAAAATAAATGACAACATAGTGGATAAAAGTGAAATAACGAAATTTTAAAACCAAGGTCGATGTTCTGCAAGGATGATTGTGGGATTCCAAGTGTTTTCAACTGTAATAGGGCTTGAGTTTTGTAGCATTCCAAGTGTTGTTTAACTGTTGCTTTGTTAGTGTCTCCAGTCTGTATGCTCCTGATCCAGTTTTTGAAGTGATTCTGTAAGGTCCTTCCCAGTTTCTGGCCAGCTTTCCTTCTCTAGCGTTTTTCAAACCAATGTTGGCTCGTCTGAGGACCAGGTCCCCGATTGTGAAACTCCTGGGGACCACCCATTTATTGTACTCTCGGGCTTGTCTTTCTTTTTCCCTCTTCTCTCTGGTTGCCGCAAGAGCTCGGATTTCATCACTGAAAGTTAGTTCTTATTTAATCAATCCATCATTCACTTCAACTGGGCGCTCTGTCACTCGGAATGTGGGAATCCGAGTTTCGATGAGTAATACGGCTTCACAACCGTAAGTGAGTCGGAACGGGGTTTCTCCTGTGGAGGTATGTATGGTCGTACGAATTGACCATAGGACCTCAGGAAGAATATCAGCCCACGACCCTTCTGTTTCTAGTAGCCTTTTCTTTATACCGTCAATGACAATCTTGTTCACTGCTTCTGCTTGCCCATTTGTCTGCGGATGCTCGACAGACGAGAAGTGGTGGGCAATGTGGAAATGGTCCACTAAGTCTTGAAAGATCTTGGCAGTGAACTGGGTGCCGTTGTCGGTTACCAGAGTATGTGGGACACCAAAACGAGCAATGACCTGTCTGAGAAAAAACTTTTGAATTTTGATTGAAGAGATTGTTGGCATAGCCTCGGCTTCGACCCATTTAGTGAAATAATCCGCTGCAACCACCACAAAGTTTAACTGTCCAGGGGCCATTTTGAACTTTCCAATGATGTCCATGCCCCATTGGTAAAAGGGTCATGGGGAGATCATCGAGTGAAGCTCCGTTGGTGGTCGTTGGTAGACCTTTCCATGAAGTTGGCAGGATTTGCATTTCTTAACGTGGTCCAAGGCATCCTTTTGAAGTGTGGGCCAGTAATAGCCCTTTCGGAGGATTTTGCGGGCTAAGGCTTTCCCTCCTACATGATGGCTTGAAATTCCTTCATGAACCTCGGCCAAAACGAGTTCTGCTTCCACTGGGTTCAGACATTTCAACATGGGGGAATCTATCCCCCTTCTGTACAAAGTGTCGCCGAGGATGGAATAATGGGCTGCTTGTCTGATTAGCTTTTTAGCCTCCAATGGATCTGCCGGCAAGATTTGATGCTTGAGATATTGTTTAATCGGGGCCATCCAGTCAGTAGTCAGGGAAACCGCGAGAACAACGCTCGACTCATGCACGGTTTCCTGTACTAAACTCTTGTTATTCTCGGCGCCCTTGGTGCTGGCAAGTTTGGAAAGGATGTCTACTCGTCCGTTGGAAGCTCTTGGAATATGGGTAATAGAAAAATTTGAAAAAAGATCAGAGAGTGCTTTGACCTGTTCCAGGTATTTCTGAAGAATTGGCTCCTTCGCCTGGAATTCTCCATTAACCTGGGAAACCACCAATTGTGAGTCGCTGAATATCTGAATTTCAGAGGCCCCCATCTGATGGGCCATACGCAAACCAGCTAACATCGCTTCATACTCTGCCTGGTTGTTGGAGGTGGGAAACTCGAACTTCAGAGAGTATTCAACGCTAAGTCCTTCAGCGTTCTCAAGAATTATACCGGCTCCAACCTCTTTACTGTGGCTGGAGCCGTCCACGTAAACCTTCCACAGTTGTGGCTTGTCGGTGTGTTGAGGGTCTGAGAGTTCTGAGATAAAATCTGCTAGAATTTGAGACTTGAGAGTTTTTCTTGGTTCAAAGGTTATGTCGAACTCCGACAGCTCGACTGACCAAGAAACCATTCTCCCAGCCAAATCAGGTCGGTGGAGCACCTGTCTTATTGGTTGGGTTGTCCTGACTGTGATGGGATGGCTCTGGAAATACTGCCTGAGTCTTCTCGCAGTAACTACTAGAGCAAAAGCAAGCTTTTAAATCTTCGAGTACCTTGTCTCAAGTCCCTGCAGGGCCTTGCTCAAAAAGTACACAGGTTGCTCGGTTCCCGAGTCATCTCTGACCAGGGCCGAGCTTATGGATGATTCACCTATTGACAGATACAAAAACAGAGTCTCCCCTTCCCGAGGGCTAGTGAGGACGGGAGGGGATGATAGATATTCCTTTAGTCCGACGAACGCCTGCTCACAAGATTCGTCCCAATGAAAATCTTTGTTCTTCCTAAGCAGCTTATACCACGGGAAGGCCTTCCTGGCCGCCTAGGGAGGAATCTAGAAAGAGCCGACATTCGACCTGTCAGTCTTTGGACCTCTTTCACATTGGAGGGACTATGTATTCTCAGAATTGCCTGGCATTTTTCTGGGGTTGCCTCGATGCCCCTCTTTGTAAGCATGAAACCCAAGAAAGCTCCTGCTGGTACTCCAAAAGTGCATTTTTCGGGGTTAAGCCGTATATTGTGTTCTCTAATTCTGGCCAAGACTGCAGCCAGATCATGAGGGTGGTCTTCTTTCTTTTTGCTTTTGGTTATCATGTCATCAATATATACTTCGAGGGTGGGACCAATCAGCCCGGAGAAGACCTTGTTCATCATTCGCTGATATGTTGCACCAACGGTTTTTAATCCGAAGGGCATTACTGTATAGCAGTATGTGGCCCTTTCGGTGATGAAGGCCGTTTTCTCCTGGTCAGGGGGTACATTGGGATCTGGTTGTACCCTAAATATGCGTCCATAAAGGAGAGGAGCTGATACCCTGATGAACTGTCCACCAATTTGTCAATAACAGGAAGGGGGTACTGATCTTTCGGACAAGCCTTGTTTAAGTCGGTGTAGTCGACGCACATGCGCCACTTGCCATTTGACTTTCTGCCCAGCACAGTGTTTGAAAGCCACTCATAATAGTTAATTCCCTGATAAATCCCACTGAAAGGAGCTCGGCCACCTTTTCTTCAATTACTGTGGCCTTCTCTGTTCCCACTCTTCTTTTCTTTTGAGCGACCGGTTTAGCGGTCGGATTAACACTGAGATGATGGCATATAAAATTTGGATCAATCCCCGGCATGTCCGCCGAGGTCCAAGCAAAAAGATCCTTGTTTCTTTTCAAAAGCTCGAGCATTTATGCTCTTGTGCTCTTCGAGAGGCTGTAACACCCCAAATTTTCATCCCCTGGTGTAATGAAAATTTTCATTATGAAAGGTTATTTCATAATTAGTTTTCTTTAATCATAATTATATATTTCATAATTAATTTAGATTAATTATGTGTTGGTATTGGTGCCTGTATGAGGTGGAAAAGTATTTTGATAAAATATAATATATAAAAATAAAGTTTTTACATATTAATCCCTGAATGAGGACCTAGAAGCAATATTAGGAAGGTCTTGGAGGGAGGGGTATTAAAATAAATATTTTTAAAAAATTGGCAAAAATACTCGAGTATTCCTGGAAACACTCGAGTAATCGAGTCAGTGGAGAACTCGTGAGTGCGTTTGATGAGTCAACACTCGACGATTCTCTTTCGTTGACACGAAAACACATCCAGGACACGTTAATGAGCTTCGTGGCGAGCTGCATGATCGCTGGGAATGGCTATTTAAGCTCTTGGTTGAGGAAGATGGACCATTTTGGTCGAATTATTATTGAGACATCAACTTAGGGTTTCCAATTTCGTGCTGTGATTACTAGAGCGTTGCTGAGAGTGAGATTGAGTGTGATACACCATTGTGAAGCTCACGTTTCGAGCTTCACAAAGACATAAGATTCGTGAGTTGAGGGGCTGTGTGGAAGGAGAATCAAGGATCGAAAGAGGAGGGATAGTTACTGCCAAACCCAGTTCCTGAGGTCTGGAGCCTACTTGGAGCTTGGATTTTGGTAAGTTTATGAGCCCTCTGAATTTCAAATTCGTTCCTACCTCTAGTCTATGCTGCAGAGAATAACTTCTAACTTCTTTCCCAAATTTTTACAACGATATTTGGTCAGTATGAATTTCTTAACAATGTTCTATGTCCCGGTGATGAAAATCAATTTAATTGATTTGCTCTACTTATTAGTAATTGATGTGTTATGATTAATTTCAGATGGTCCATTTCTGGTGCTTTGGATTGTCACAACACCTTTTTCAATAACCTTAAATTCCCATCTTTCTTTTATCTGCATTCCCCATCATATACCACTCTTAATCTTTGATTGAGGTTTTTATTTTATTTTTTATTGTTTATTCTGGTTATTTAATTAGGCATTACCTTTTCTTTCCACAGCCCACTCAAGCTTGGATGATCACTTGGCGCGTTGGTTTGGCTTGAATCAATCTAAGTATCAATGGGCTCTTGATGATTATTATGAGACTAAGGGAATGGTGAGCAATTTCATTTGATACTAATACTTGCTAGATTATTGTTTATTTGCTATCAGTTCTATTGCAAGTTTTAGTATGGTCAGGTTTAAAGCTTTAGAATTTTCTCAGCTATGTTTATATGTCTCTCTCTCTCTCTCAGCTATGTTTTAGTATGGTCAGGTTTAAACCATAACTTGAGTGGTTATTGGATTATGGTTCTTTTGGGGTGCATGGAAAATTAACAAAATTTTGACTGGACATCAATTTCAGGTGGTGAACATACAAAGAATCAAGCAATGATGGATAATTGGTGTTACTTGAGGAGGTGGAGTAGAGTACAAAAGATATTAGAGATTTTGTATTTTATTTTGTATGTTTTTTTTTGGATTTTTTTTGTATGTTCTTATGTTGTATCTTGTAAGAAACACAACTTATAATAATTGGATGAGTTTTTATCAAATGTATGTTATAAATTTAGTAGTTGTATAACCATATTAAAAATATTTCAGAATTTGAAGCATAAAATTTCTTTGGTCAAATATTTTTTTTAAACTAAAAAAGGCTATTGCAACGACAATTTTGTTGTTTCAAAAGTAAAATATGTTTTGCAACGACAATGTCGTTGCGGAAGTGGAAGGTGTTCTGTAACGACATTGTATTTGCAGAAGCCAAAGGTGTTTTGCAACGACAATGTCGTTGCAAAAGAGATCACCGTTACATAGCTCTGTCGGCCTTGTTTAGCAACGACATCTCTTATGCAACGATCTGGGTTCTGAAAACCGTTCTTTATAGCAGCGATGAAAGTCGTTGCTATACCCTTTTGCAACGGCTGTACCAGCAACGACCAAAGTCGTTGCAAAAAATATTTTTTGCAACGACTTTTGGTTTTTAGCAACGACTTTTGTCGTTGCAATAAAGGGTTTTTTATGTAGTGTCGGAGTTGGGGATCCACCGGGTGATGCATAGTATAGATGGTTAGGATGTGGGACATGTGGAGCAGCTGCTAGAGACTCTGGAGACTTATGCTATGGAGGGGGATCATCGGACCACGGCTGGGATTTCATATTTTGCTTTATATATATTGTACATATTTTTGAGAGATCTCAGTGAGGTGGTCTTCTTTTTTAGACTTTTATCATGGACTTGTATGTTATAAACTTCTGCTACCTCGACTTTGACCTTGATGTATGTTGGTACTTTTATGTTATATTATGATACGGATATATATATATATATATATATCTTTCTATAAATGACATGAAATGTAGATTATCAAATCAAGGTCACTATTTTCCGCTTACTCTGATAATCATGTTGTTTTACTCTATCAAGAAAGATATTAGCACTGAGTTGGGAAGTTTTAATAGTCATAAAAAAAACCCAACTTATGCTAAAACGTATTACTTTCATCAAATGTATGAAGAAAAGAATTTTCCTTACTTCTCTATTCACGCAAGTCCATATATTATATAAAATTACTAATAGAGAGACTATATTTTATAACCCAATAGAGAGGGTATGACAGAGGCTGGTGCCCAGTCTTATCCTTCTACCTGGGTTTTCCTCGTCCAATTCTATAAATTCTCAATCTCCTTGGGGGGTCGGCCTAGTGTCGTCCTGATCGGACCTCACATCCAGGTCTGTTAGTAGCACATTTCCTTTGCTCAGGCTCAGCCTAGGCTGTTGAATCTCCTCTTGGCTCTTGACTTTCGCCAGACTAGCGTTATAGCATAATCTGGCCTTGTCTTGCTCGGCTCTGATTGAGACGACCCTTCCATCAGAGCCCTCAAACTTCATGGACAAGTGAACGGTTGAAACGACCGCGCCAAAGGCTTGCAAACAGGTCCTGCCGAGCATAGCATTGTATGCCGACGGGCAATCAACTACCAAAAACTTAATAATTTCAGTTCTTGCAGAGGGTTGACTCCCCAGTGTTACTGGGAGTTGGATGTGTGCTTTGGGGACGACTGTGTCTCCTGTGAAGCTAATCAATTTCCCCTCAAAAGGGGTCAGATTAGCTGTCTTCAATTTCAGTGCTTCAAAGAGATTCAAAAACATGATGTCAGCAGAACTATCTTGGTCGACGAATATTCTTGCGACCTCATAATTGCCTACTAAGGCAGTTATCACCATCGGGTCATTGTGGCCCGGAATGATTCCTTCTAAATCTTCATCAGTGAAACAAATTGGGACACTTTTTGAAGCTCTTTTGCGAATCGGATGGTCCTGGATAGCTAATACTTGATTGATATACTTTTTTCTGTCTAATCTTCTTTCACCTCCCCTTGCAAATCCCCCAGCAATGGTGTTGATTCTGAGGTTTTAGGGGGATTGAATTGTGTAGCTATCTCTACCATAGCTACTCTTTGCTGGTTCGATGCTTGCTGCTGATTGGGATGATGATTGGTTTGTCTTGTTGGGGATGAGGTTTTTCTGCAAACATTTCTGTCCGGGGAAGGGGACCTCCTCCTAGTACGCCGATTGAGTGCCTCTCGGACGTACTGTTGCAACTTCCCATCTCTTATAAGCTTCTCAATAACGTATCTTAGCCATGTGCACTCGTCCGTGGTGTGGCCGTATCCCCCATGATACGAGCAAAACTTTGATCGGTCCTGACGCTGGCTTCTTTTCAGAGGAGGAGGCCTTTCGTCCATTCTTAGGTCAGTTTGCATGGTTTCCCGTAAAATATGACTTCTCGGAACTGTGAGGGGGGTGTATTCATCAAACTTGGCCCTAGGGATGACGAATCTCCTGTCTCCCCTAGGTCCTCTTCCCCGCTCGTCTCCTCTGTCATCTCTCCTCAGCCTTGCTTGAGAGGAGGGCTCCCCCCTGTCACCTTTTTCTCTTTGTCTCTGCCACTTGCTAAACTCTTCCAAATTGATAAATTTCGTGGAACGGTGTCTCAGTTCTGCCATGTCCCTCGGTGGCTTCCCCACTAGCGAGTTCTTAAAATCTCCATTGCGAAGTCCCTGGGTGAAAAGAAAGACTGCGAAACTTGGCTCGAGGTTTGGAACAGAGCCTGCCTCCGAGTGGAATCGAGCCAGATACTCTCAATGGCTCCTCCGGTAGTTGCATTACTCCTGCCAATGCATGGTCTGATTTTGGTTGTATGCAACTAGCTGTATACCTGTTAAGGAAAACCTTCTTCATTTCTGCCCAGAAATTAATGGAATTCCTAGGAAGGGCTGAGTACCACCTCAGTACCGGTGGTTGAAGAGTCATTGAGAAAGCTCGGCACTTCATCAAATCTCCCCCGTCGTAAAAATTCATGGCACCTTCAAAAGATAGGATGTGTTCCAGGGGGTCTGTTAAACCGTTGTACTTCGTAACGCTAGTGGGGCCAAGGAAAGCAGAAGGTGTTTCATAAGCCATGATGCGAGGGGTGAAGGGGTTACCTAGGTGAGTATTGCTTTCTGTTTCATAGGTGGCTGCTAGGGCGGGGTTTATGGGTGGTAGAGAGGGTAGGATAATTGGAGCCTGTAGATCATGAACTGGTCTGGTTGCTGGGGCAGTTTCCACTGTCCGTGCAGCAATCGTGTTCATGTGGATCTTCTGAAGGTCGGCTATAGCCTTCCCCTGTTGTTCCAACATTTGAGCTTGCTGCTTGATTATCTCTTCTAGTTGGGTTTCTCTTCGGCCCTGGGAGTGTTCCCTTTCTCCTGAAACACGGGCGTCGATGGATCGTCCAGATCCGTGGTTTTGTGGGTGGTTGGGTATATTGGGGTTTGCTTGCCTGGAATGGACAGTGTAGGGTCCGCTATGTGTTCGGGTGTGGTGGCTGCGAGCTGGGATCTCTAGTCGAAATGAAGGCATGCTGTGGGGGGGTGGATGAGGTGGGTTTCTTCCATTGGTATTACCTTCTAAGTCCCTTCCGTTGTCAGCGCTACCTTCCACTAATCTCTGACGATTTCTTCCGGTCTGGTGGTTTACACCACGAGAGTTGTTTCCGGTGTTGCCACGTGTGTGTACCATTTTGGGTGAGAATGACAGTTTATCGTTCCCACAGACGACGCCAATGTAGTGTCTAAGACCTATTACTAGCTCAAAGATATAGGGAGACCTGAGAGCTAGGGTGTGATCCGATGTTACTGTGTGATTTCTTTGGTATTCTAGGTATCCAGTTGGGATAGCTAGGGTTTCCCTAATCACTGGTGTGTGCAAATGTGAAATTAGGGAGTGAGAGAACGTACCTGAGCCCCTAGCTGGAGACAACTATTTATAGGGGTGGCATTGTACCTTATGGGCCTGTACAGAGGTCCAGTAAGGCTGCTGACGTGGCCCTTTTAGGATAGGGGATGAGCCATTCATCCTTATCCTGTGTGGAAGGGCCTTATCCCTGTGGAAGGTGAGGTTCACGCGCCCGTAGCTCGGACTTCTCGGACTTTCGAGGGGTAAAATCCCTCTGGTCGGTCCAAGTCGGGTAGGGTGAATGCTCCAAATAAATGCTCGGCCTGGGTAGGCGCTGCTCTTAGATCAACTTGTTCTGGTCGGCTAGCTATTGCTAGGGTAGGACCGAGGGTCGGTCCACCACAATTGTTAATTGTTTTTCTATTTTGAATTAAGAATTTAGGGTATACGTTATGAAACTTATATTTGTTAAGTCTATATTGAAAATTGATATAATTTATGCACATATATTTTATGAGAAAATGGGTAATGCATCAAATTCCACTATAGACTTATCCGATATAAGTTTTTTAACATGTGCTTTATGACATATATCATAAATCCCTTTTGAAATTTGTTGATATGAATATATGATATTCCCTCCGTTTCATATGTAGTGTGTTTTAAGGTTATACATGAGTTTTAAGAAATGGTTAAATGATATAAGGATTTGTTATATTTTGACTATAATGCCCCTATATAATCATTATTGAAGAAAGAGAAATGTATTGAAGGTGAAAAAGAGAGTGTAATAAATAAGGGTGCGTTTGAAAAAATAACATTAATTATGTATTGGGTTTATAAAAAAAACAAGATTTATAAAACATAGTACAAATGCTAAAACAACATTACATATGATATGGAGGAAATAATGTTATTATTATATGATTTTTGCATTTGGTCACTACTAGAAAGAAAGATATATTGCTTCCCATTCCTCAATCATTATGGACATCCACTCAGACTTCTACTTTTCCTGCCAGACCAGTAGTTTACAAATCAAAGTCTTTTGGTATTAAACCCCATTTTTTTTCGATGGGGTTCTATCGAAATATTTTTCGATAGTCCCGAGTCAGAAAAATGCATTTTTCAACTTTAAAAATGAATGTTTTAATAAAAAAGTATTCGAAAAAATGCACTTTCCGACTCAGGGGTATCGGAAAATATTCCGACAAAACTCCATCGAAAAAAAGGGTTTGGAGACTAAAAACGGGGTCTGGGAACTAAAACTCTTCCTACAAAGTAATTGTTGGGAACATGTAGCGCTCTCAAAATTTGTTCAGTAAAATCTACCATAAATTTTCATTCTATAAAACATACACTCCTCTTTATATTCGCTGAATAGAAATAAAAATTCACTGAATAGAAATAAAAATAAAAAAAGGCATTGCTTCCATACATTCTGATTAGTAAAAAGGGTTATGAAACGATTAATATGTTAAATTGATCTTTGACTTTGTGGGCACCGGTTAAATTAGTCCCTGATATTATCGAAATTTCAAATTAGTCCCCATGATAGAAACACGTTAGTATATTAGTCTCTAACGTTAAAGGTTCATAAATTTGACCGTTTTGGATAATCTCAGGGACTAATTTAACTGATACTCAACTGTTTTTATTTATTTTTTTCACCAAAACGATCGTTTTGGCCATTCCGTTAGTCCACATTAAGGACCATTGACGATCATTAACGTCAGGGACTAATATGACTGACGTGTTCCTATCTCAAGGACCAATTTGCAATTTCAAAAATCTCAGGAACTAAATTGGTTGATGTCTACAAAGTTAAAGACCAATCCGACATATTACTCGTTATAAAACCCTTCATAAGTTATCCAATAAAATTGTGACATAATCCATATGAAATAAAATGTCACATTAAACTTGTTTATTTAAAAAATTTAATTGCAATTGAGTCCTTAAGATCCTATTTTTAAAAAATGAACAATTAAATTAAAAATTCTCAAAAATAAAATAAAATTCCTTCTTATTTGATCGTCACTGTTGCAGGAGAACAACAAAGCAGGGGAAGAAAGAAGTGGTGCCAGCATGATGTTATTCTTATTTATTTTTCCATTACATAATTTAGATCTGGAAACAGCCTTACCAAAAGAGGTAAAAAAGCCAACAAATCACAACATATCACGCGCCATTGTTGATTTAGAGGCACCGTAGCTCCTGTAAAATTAATGGGTCTAGGGTTCAAACTTTGGCATTCTTATAATTTTATTTTTTTTTCCAGATTTGATGGTGGTGCTTAAGGGAAACAACCACCTATGTGGCAATTTCATTAGATAACTTATAAAGGGTTCCACAACCCTTTTAACCAGAGGGTACCAAAGGAAAACTCAATAAAAAATAGATTAAAAGCTTCCTGCATTTGAAGACAGTGAGACACTGCTACTGAAGATCAGAAGAAACAAGAAAAGTATTACTAAAGGTATGTTTATCAATCCTTGATGATGAGCCGGCACCTTACACGAATGCAAGGTAACTAATATTTCTGTCACAATTGGCATACATCCATAAATGACTCTGCTTCATGATAATGTATCAATGTTCACAAGCAAAACTTCACAGCCATGTTACATCTATAACTCTGTTTTGAAGTTTGAGAAATTGCTGAATTGAGACATTCAGAATTCAATAAAATGAAGCAACCACCTCTGGCACACAGCTCCGTCACAATAACTCAACATCCTCACACTTATCTCAATTATAAATTAAATAAAATTCTATGGAAACAAAAAAGTTCATACTATGCCACAAATTAAGAGATCAGAACCTTTCTGCCAATCTAGCGGTAACTGCTCTAAGTTTTGAGTATACCTTTCCTGCCGGAGATCCTAAGATTAGGCTGCAAAGAGAATCCCTGGCAATCTTAATGTTGGCAAAAGATCCCAAGATGTGAATTTTGGAGTCGGCAATCACGATTCTGGTCTTCGTTGCATTCTCAATTGCGAACTTTGTTTTACCACCTTTACCAGATAATCTTCCAATAGCACGGGACAAGTGATCACCTCGAAGTGTTTTAACATCCTTGATCTCAAATGACTCAACATATAGTTCATCCAATCGCAGAAGTGCAATGGCATCTATGACATCAAAACCCAGCATGAAGGCATGGACAAAATCAGCACATTTTTGAAGGTTACTGATATCAGGTGTATCTCGCCTTGTCTTCAGCTCAACTTTCCGAGCCTTCAAATTCATACGGATGTCGATTTTCATCTGCTCATAAACGGGGGTATAGATATCCATCCAAGCTTTCTTGAGAGGGGTGTAACGATGTGGTGGAACAGACACCTTACGGAACTGAACCTGACCATCAGACATCTCATGAGGTTTCAAAGGTGCAAACTCTGGCTTGGCTGGCAAAAGTTTGGGTTCAGATGTAACAGCTTCAACCTCCATCTGAGATGCTTCATTTGACTGCATTGCGAAACTGTTGCAACGGCAATCCAAAATAAGCAGACAGATTAAAAAATTATAAATATATTTGTTCATAGGCCAAATCTACTTCTTCAGTTCAATATAGCAGAAGTTCAGTAACAAGATTTAATGGCACACTAAACATATTCCTACAAGCATGTTGGTGATTACCAATACCAAATACAGAGAATTGAGCGAATACGAGTGCTATATTATATATCCTACCCGTGAAAGATATGGCACTGAGAAATTTAGTCCCTGACATTAAAAATGACACTTTTCAACTTTCCTTCCTCATCAACAAATAAATCATTATCATTACGCTAGTATATTAAACAATGCACTTCATCTCAATTTATAATTTCAGAAAAATTTGAATTTTTCAAGAGAATTCAGCAGACACCATTACTAGAATACTCTCACCACTCTCACCTGATACATGAAGCAAGGGAACAAAACTCATACTAAACCCTATTAATCCCCTCTATCTCTCAAAGTAGGTAGTGAAATTATCATTAACACAAAAAATTAAAATTAAAAACTATTACCCAGCAAAAAAATAAAAAAAATGAATTAAAATGTAGTTCTTTAATTTCAGATACCACCAAACAGAAAATGATATTGATGGACCCGTGTTTTTTTTTTAATTTTTTTTTTTGTTGAAACAGAGAGCAAAGGAAGCAAGAGAAAACAGAGAGAGAAGATGTGAGTTGTTAGTAAGGGGAAAGGGAGTACCTCGTGGGTGCAGCTCTGCAATGCGATGTTGAGAGGGTGAGAGGAGGAGAGCCGGATAAGAGAGTTCGATAGAGGAGGCACGCAGAGACTCGAGGAACGATTTATTATTATGTTAGGGTTTGATTTATGCAGAAAACCCGCATTTCCATTGTCTTATTTTTGTCATAAAAAGTGTTTACAGTAAAATAACATATTAAAAAATTGATTTTTATGACTGTTATTTATATGTTAAAAATTTTTATTTTTGTATAAATTGTAATTATTAACCGTATGCGTTTTTAGTTGTCATGTTCCAGAATATGAATCTATAAATTTCAATAAAATTATAGATGCATTATTATTTTGTTAAAAATGAAATATTATCGAATCTAAGAGAGTAAAAAAAAAAATAATGGGACCACAATTTAGTAAAATGACTCCGGTGCAATTCTTTAGTATTTGTCATTCGAAATTCTTATTTCTCATTGTTATTTTGTCATGACTCTCGTGCCTATCGATCTGCATTTTCATTATTGTGTTTTTGTCGTAAAAAAATTGTTTATAGTAAAATGATATATTACAAAATCGATAATTATGAATATCATCTTACCTATAGTTGAGTTTATGGATTATTATTATTGTAAAAAGGAAAAAAAATAGGCCCAATCAAATTAAGGGGGCTTCCTTAGCTTGAGTATCAATCCTTGATTTGCACTTCCTTATAAATATACACTTCTACCAATGTGGGGTTGGTCAAGTGGTAGCTCACTTGGTCCCTTAATCAACTGGTCTCGAGTTCGAGCCTTGGGTATGGAGCGACCTCCGCTGGGAGACCCCTACCGCTTAGTGCGAGCTCAGTTGGGTCGGACAGGATGAGTCGGATTCTGGATAAACTAGATTTGGGTACCGGTTAGTGTAAAAAAAAAATAATAATAAATATACACTCCTTATAAACAGGACACTATCATAGTAGTAAGATATGGGGGCTTTGTATTCATTTCATGTATTTGTTAAGACATGTGGCATAGCTTTCTTGCTATTAGAAATCCTTGCGAGAGATCTTGTAATTTTTGAAGTTCTAGTTGGTTTGTTTGAGTGAGCTAGTATCCATTGCTGTTCAAAAGGCAATTCTAGGCATCAACCATAACATTTTCTTCATAAAAAAGTACTTCATAAAAAAGTACAACTTAAAGAAGGTAAGTATTAGAATGAACCAACTTAAGGCTTAAGAATGATATGGAATGAAGAATGCACACTACTGGATAATTTCGTTGTATAAATTTTTTTTTTAACCGGATAAGGAAAAAATTCATTCCAAAATCACAAAAGCATAAGACATAATTCTGAGATTAAAGAACATAATACATACACGTACATGTGTTTACACCAACACTTAGGCAAGAAAAATAGAAACACATTACATAACACCTAGCCTACTTCAAGAACAAAACCCCTTACTTAAAAAAATCCTATTACTGGAGCAAAAATCAGAACCAGACATTTCACACCCTGTTTGCGTGATTTTTCGTCCGACGCCTGCCGAACTGACGGTTATGTGTGGGGTGTGGGTAACGACAGGTTAAATGGTAATCTTGTGAAAGGAACTTGACCGTATTTTTGGTATTTTTGGGTATTTGAACTCGAGCTGAGCGAAGGTAAATGCGAGTAAACGTAAAACCGGCACCAAGCACACGGTGCGGTAGAAAATTAAAAGTGCAGTAAAGTAAATGGCTTGGAATCGTAAAGGAAAGCGATTAAATTGTGCGGTGAAGTAAATTGCAGGTAATGGAAAGTGCATGAAAACGTAAAGATTGCATTGAAATTAAATGGGTGGAAGGCTGAGGTTCTTTACAATGGCGTTTCCCCGTTTGTCTGCTCTGGTGAGACGTTTAGGATTTTGGCCTGATTTGTTAACCTAGCAACCGACCCCGATTACAAACTAAGGACTTCCTATTTATAGGAATCCGAAAACTATTTACAAACCTACTCGCACGTTCTGCACAACCGCAGAACCCACGTTTTTGATAACTACCCACTACGCTATCCCCCACGATGTAACTGCCCACGTCGTGGTTTGGGCTTAGTGGATGCTTCTGTCAACTCGTGGTGACATCTTTGCTGAAAACCACTTCGACTGGCATCTTCCTTCGACTGCAACCTTTGAATCTTGTCTAAATCTCTTTGTTGCTCGAAGTATTGACGTTGTTGTGCTCCAGCCTCTTGGTTTTGAGATGTCGTCCGACATCGAGCTCCTTTCGACAGACGGGGCTATCGCTGAAATAAGCTTTCGACCCGCTGTCGGCCTTAGACGCATTCGATCGATATTGGTGACATGTAATTCAACTAAACACTGTTTCACCAGCATTCAATCAAAAAAAATGCCCCCGACACTTCTAATAGAATGCCGTCAAAGGACTTTTTTCCTTTAACTCTTTAATAGGAAAGGCAGTCTTGGTCGATCCTAGCAGGACACAAACCTTGACCTATGGGATTATAGAGACCTTTCCAATGGTTATTTATCAAGTTAATTGTTTCCTCCAATTCGGAGTCCTTAACATTAACCCGAAATACCGGAAGTGGAATCTATGTAATCCCACATGTTTATCCTTTCACTATTCAAGAGGATAAAGGTGGTATTCGGGGAAGACATCCCTTCATTTCCCTGTCCTCACCCGAATACCTTAATCCCACATGTTTATCCTTTGGTGCACTCGTTTTTATGTGGAATGTGAATCGCTTTTCCTCTTTCCAGAAATCATGAAGGCATTCTTTAATTTTCTCCATTGTAACTCATGGCTTTTCTTGGCAAAAACTGAGGATTTTATATCCACAAGTAGAATTAAATGCCTCCATAATCACTTTGCTGTTCCCAATGCTGATTAGACGTTTCTGTCTCCTCTTTTCTTGTGCCACCACTCTTTCGACACAGACCTCTTGTTTCCGCCTCTTCCTTTTGTCGACACACGTTCACGTCCGTTGAGATCACTTTTAAGTCATGCCACTTAAGTACACCTCCCTCGACATCACTTATGTTGTCGACACAATATCCTTTTGTCGAAATCTTCCCTGTGTCGAACTGTACGTACACCTCCTTCGAAGTCACTTTTAAACAAAAACGCTTAAGTACACTTCCGTCGACGTCACTTATACATCCGACATTCACAACCTTTTGTCGATTTCGATTTCCCGTTAACAGAGGCCCCCGAAGTTTTGGTGTGCGACGCGTCTTTTCGGAGGATACCAAAAGTTGTATCTTTTCGAAATGTCCTTTCATCATTAGGATTCTGAAACGGCGAGTTTATCTTTTTGAACTGACGCTTTCTATTGGACCATTGTGTTGGTCTTACACGTCTTTTCATTTCTTATTTAAACTTGATCGCTAATCATTATCTGCCTTTTTATCTTTTCTTGTTCACTACTGCATCCTCTCTTTCTGACTTGAAACCCTTTTTTTTTGCTTTTTTCAAAACCCTAACTTCAACATGGCAATCCAAGGCGTTCATGATCCCGAAATTGAATTGGAAGTCCCATACCACGAACGTAGTCTGATCATTTCAGCGACTTCCTTCATCCCTGCCGATGGTGTACCTGTTAATCCTTCTCCTGCTTTTCTGGGCCCTTTAATGACTGTAGCAGAGTCCCGTGACCCTGTTATGAGTGCCAACTTTCCACTCTCCCATCCTGATGTGCTTCGTCCCGTGGCTACGCTCGATCCCGTTTACACTTGCCACTTCGACAAAGAACATTCCCGTAGAGTTCTTAGGAATGTGAAGCCATTCCCCAAGTTTATCGAGTGGTATGATAGGCTTCGGCCTCACAAGAGGGAATCTTGGAAAAGGGCCGGTTTTGAAGACCTTCTCATTCTGACAACTTGCAATCTTCATTACGACGATGGACTCTTTGGAGCTGCATGCTATTTCTGGTGCCGTCGAACTAACTGCTTCCACTTCCGATACGGCATGATGACTCCTACCCTTTTTGATGTTGCTGCTTTGACTAGCCTACGTCCCGATGGAGAACTTTTGACTGTTGAAAGCAAACCCAATGACATTGTACAAATTAGTGATGGGTCTTTTGCTTTCAGCAATTACGTCGAGGCGCGCCTAGATGATTATAGGGATAGCCCAACTATTAGCAATGAGGAACATGTCGAGTTTCTCACAGTGTGGCTTAGTGATTTCGTCTTCTGCACCAAATCTCGACAGGTGAACAAATCTCTGGTGCCCTTAGCCACGATCCTGCATGAAGAAAGGCAAGTGGCTCTCAGCCAACTTCTCTTGGCGAAATTGTATTCGACAATAAGCCATGTTTCCGACATCATTCGACTTCACAAGAAACAAGTAACCAATGTCGGAGATCCTACTTGGCTTTTGCATCTGTGGCTGAATGCCATTCTGAAACGTCATATGATGCCAACCCACAATAGTGTCTGTTCTTTCCGGTTCAACTATGGCTGTTTGGCAGCGAATTATGAAGTTCCTGTGCTGTCGTCGTGTACCAACACCTTTCTTCATTTCATGAAGATTTTCGCCAACATTATCATGTCATCTGAAGACATCGACTTTTCTCCTTTTGTTGAAAGAGCTGTTGGCCCCCACTGGTTTCGTCTTCCTTATCCAGGTTCCAATGCTGCAGCGAGACAACTGAATGATGTCCTTTGGGGACATTACTTAAGTCAAAGGGTTTTATTTGGTGGTTTGCCCGACTCTACTGCCTATGAAGAAAAGGAAATTTTCCTTCATTATCCAAACTGTGTGTCGAGGCAATTTGGCCTTTGTCAAGGCTTGCCAGCCCCTATGCTCACATCGGTATCCCAAGAATTCCACCATGGTCAATTAATGGACTTCAAATCTTCTTGGAGAACCGTGTTGAATTGGTTTGTGTCGAAGAACCTTGCTTCTCTTAGCCGTTTCAATCTTGTCGGCTTTACCCCCTGCTTTTTGGCAAGTCCAAATTTTGTGCGTTGGTGGGAACTGTACTTCAACACATACCATGTGGCTTATGACATTATTGTCGACAGGATGAGTGCAAGGACTCCATCAGATATAGCATCCGACAAAACTGGTAAGAGTACTTAGTCATTTTTGTCTTTTATCCCTCTTCTCCTTTCGGCTTTCTCATTTGTTGTCTTCTTTGTAGTGGCCAAGACGAACCTTATTGACTATTCTGCGGAAATAAAGGCCAATGCCTCAAAGAAAAAAGGTGGTGACCCTTCATCGCCCAAGAAACAAAAGAATCGGCGCCACCACAATCCTGTTGATGATTTTGTCGGAGCCAAGAGAGCACACAAGGAACAAACTGATCGATCGTTGATCGACGCCGTACCCGATACAAATAAAAACAGTTTAAGTATAGTACTAGGAAGTGACTCCTAGGTCGTCTCCCAAGGAATATCTTATCAAGCAAAAGGTCGAACACATAGTATGCATAGAAAACACATAGTATGCATTGAATAATTGAAATCAAAACAGAATTAAATCAAAACGAAGAAACAGATAAGGAAAAGCGGATAAACCCCTTTGGCTCGCGTTCACAACTCTATCATCGGTCACAAAAGATCAATTTCTTCCCTCTTCACTGTCCAACTCGTGAGAATTAAATACTAAGCGAAAATTCAATTCTCACCCCAAAACCCAAACCTCTAATTAAGCATTAAAAGCCAAAGCATGGAGTTTTTACGAGTTTGCATAAATTAAGCATTCATACACATGGATTATCTCTATATAATGGAACTAAGCGAACCATAACATATCAATAAGCATGAAAACAGTGAATAAAAACGAAATAGCATTAAGAATAAAACCTCAAGAGTATGTGATACATTACCAAAGGGATTTAACCTAAGAGTTTAGCCTTCCATGAAGAAAAATACCAAAAACGTGTAGAAAGGGAAGAAAGAGAAACCCTAGCAGCCACCACAAGCTTGGAGAGCAAAACTAAGCTTTCTCTATGAGAGAGAATGTAAAAAACGTGAATGGAAGGTCCCCCAAGGGTTTACACGAATTTGGCTTTTAAGTCACAAAACGGGCCTAAATCATGGGCCCAAATCCTAAGGAAAGCTTAATCTCTAAATTAAATCTAAAAAATATCTTATAGATAAAATCTAAATCTTAAAAGATATAACTAAATCTCAACTAATCCTAAAGATAGATTACAATCTTCACTTCATCATATATCTTCTCTTCCAAAATTAAATCTTCACTCCCAAAATGTCCAAAAAACCCTTGTGCCAAATATGATCTGAAAATAGAAATAGAATTAATTAGGCTAAATAATCCCAAATTAAACAATATTCAGAATATTAGTCCAATAAACTCTAAATCACTAAATCAAGCTAAACAATGTTAAATAGGCAACAAGTATCAATAATAGGAGTAAAATAATGCAAGGAAAAATGGGAAATAAAATGCTCATCAAATACCCCCACACTTATCCTTTTGCACTCCTGGGCAAAACTAAGAATTAGGACTGAGAAGATCAATATGCACCAAAGTGAATCATGTAACAAGATTACTAAAACTAATGAATGCAAACCTAAGAGATTACATACTTCACAATGAATTCTAGGAAATGCAAAGAAATGGGCAAAATCGAGCACACGAAGAAAATAAGGACCAAAGAATCAAGGCATTCATGAACATTATCCAATTATTTCAAATATGCAAAGAAAACCAATGACATCAAGAGGGTAGTCACAAAGATGATAGAAACTCACAAGGATCACTCAATAGTGTTTACACTCAAGTGTTTAAGGTTAATCAGTGTTTACACTCAAGGCACATCATGAAAAACAAACACAACCATAAGCTTGACAAGCCTCTAACATCAACAATCAATACACATGCACATTAAGATCAAAAGGTCTTTTCAGGGTTGTAATGGGGCCAAGGATAAGGTAGGATAAAAATATGGGAAATGTAGCTAAAACCCAGGGAATAGAGGAGCAATGGGGAACAAGTAAAAAAAAAAAAAGCACAATCCACCCTCGCTTACTTAATACCCATTCCCAAAACAATTCCAAAGCTCCAACATTCCCTAAGGTTAGGACAATCATGGTTTTTCAGTCATAGGCTTGTAATGAGCTAAAGAACAAAGAAAAGGGATATAAAGGCTCAAAGGGGCTATCAAAGGATAAATTCATTCAAGGTAGGCTCATATGGCTAGTGGCTTATTCAAGAAAAACAATGCCTAAATCATTTCAAAATGTGCATGGGAATATCAAGTATCAACAAGAGTCAAGTCAAGTTCTAGAGTGCAAGTAATCCAGAGTGCAATCACACATGAAAGAAATATTAGGTGGCATATATAGCAATCCACCCACAATTAAGGCTCAAATCCTCACAAAAGGGACAATTCTATCACAGTGTTACCACCTCTTAATTATCAAAAGCAACTTTACACACAGAAATGCATGAATTCAGACACAAGATACCAAGAATCTACTAAAATGAAGCAAAAACATGCAAGAAAATGCCCAAAACTTAGCAAAACCTAAAAAATCAAAGCAAAAATATGCAACCTAAACTACTCTCCCCCCCACACTTAAATCACACATTGTCCTCAATGGAAAACAAATAGCAGAATCAGACAGATATAGACAAGTGGAATAAAAGTAGTAAAGAAGGAGAAAAGAAGACTCCCGAAATCATGGTGGGTCAAAAATGGGGTCGACCAATGAGGCCTCCTCCACAGGTGCATCATCCAAAGAAGGGGTAGTGAGGAAAGGCTTGAGTCGGTGACCATTGACTTTGAAGCTCTTGTCTGTGGACTCACTCTTGATCTCCACAGTGCCATAAGGAAACACCTGGGTGACTACAAACGGTCCAATCCATTTAGAGCGGAGCTTTCCACTCATGAGTCCAAGCCTAGAGTTGTAGAGCAACACTTTTTGACCAACCAAGAACTCCTTTCTGCAAATTGAGCTATCATGGAGCTTCTTGGTCTTCTCTTTGTAGAACTTGGAATTCTCATAGGCCTCCAAACGGATCTCATCTAGCTCACTCAACTGCAGCTTCCTCTCCTCACCCGCTTGATCAAGAGCTAAGTTGCATTGCTTCACAGCCCAATATGCATGGTGCTCTGATGGGAGAGTCCAGTCAGGTGGTTGGATGATGGGAGTGGTGGTGAGTGCTCTCTTTAGCTCATCAAATGCCTTCTTGCATTGGTCTCCAAACTCAAATGTGGTATCCTTTTGAAGCAAGTTAGATAGTGGAAGGGCTATCTTGCTAAAGTTCTGAATAAACCTTCGATAGAAACCTGCATGGCCAAGAAAAGAACGCACCTCTCGCACGCAAGAGGGGTAAGGCAAATGTGATATTACATGCAGCTTAGCAGGGTCAACCTCTATGCCCTTATGCGAAATAATGTGCCCTAAGACTATGCCTTGTTCTACCATAAAATGACATTTTTCAAAATTCAAGACAAGGTTAGTCTCAATGCACCTATTAAGCACCTTAGACAAACTATCAAGACATGCATCAAAAGAGGAACCATATACACTAAAATCATCCATGAAGACCTCTATGCAATGCTCAAGTAAGTCATTAAAAATACTCATCATACATCTTTGAAAAGTGCCAGGAGCATTGCATAGGCCAAAAGGCATCTTCCTATAAGCAAATGTACCAAAAGGATAGGTAAATGTAGTCTTATGTTGGTCCTCTGGTGCAATACAGATTTGGAAATAACCAGAGAAACCATCTAAGAAGCAATAGTGAGATTCACCTGCCAGGCGCTCCAACATCTGATCAATGAAGGGAAGAGGAAAGTGGTCCTTGCGGGTCGCCTGGTTGAGCTTCCTATAATCAATGCAGACTCTCCAACTGTTCTGCACTCTAGTGGGAATCAGCTCATCCTTCTCATTTTTGACAACTGTCACCCCAGACTTCTTGGGAACTACTTGAACC
This sequence comes from Crotalaria pallida, assembly GCA_037953625.1. Classification (NCBI taxonomy): domain Eukaryota; kingdom Viridiplantae; phylum Streptophyta; class Magnoliopsida; order Fabales; family Fabaceae; genus Crotalaria; species Crotalaria pallida. The sequence continues at coordinate 87,830,563 of CM075649.1, forward strand.
GGGCTTACCCAAGTGCTGTCTGAAATGGGGTAGATAATGCCAGCTTGTAGTAGCTTGGTGACCTCTTTCTTCACCACATCAAGAATCTGGGGGTTCAACCGTCTCTGGGGTTGTCTCACTGGTTTAGCCCCATCCTCCAATAAAATCCGATGCATGCACATGGAGGGGCTAATACCAGGTATGTCTGCCAAAGTCCATCCTACTGCCCTTTTGTTTGCTCTAATCACATCCAGCAGCTGCTTCTCTTGATCAACAGAAAGGGAGGTAGAGATGATCACTGGAAGTTTCTGCTCAGCCTCCAAGTAAGCATATTTGAGATGAGGAGGAAGGGGCTTCAGGTCCAATAAAGGTGCCTGCATCACAGATGGAACTAAAGGAGCAGCAGAATTGGATTCTGCCGCCTGCACCTGAACAAGTGAATTAGACTCATGCAAAACAGAAATGGGGTTAGCATGATCTGAATCTATATCATAAGAATCAACAGATGCAGTGGCAGAATTTAAAAACTGGTCAATTTCAATGCATGCAGTGCACATTTCGGAATCAGAACATGCAGAACAAGTAAATGAGCTAGTGAAAGATGGCAAATCATAACCATGCAAAAAGTCTAGAACATGCTCATCAATCAAGTCAACATGAAAAACAAAGTGGTCATCAGAAAAATGTTTCATAGCATCAAAAATATTGAATCGAACCACACTGTCATCAAATTCCATGGAAAGTGTACCTGCATGCACATCTATCTTGGTTCGGGCTGTTTTCAAAAATGGTCTCCCTAATATGATAGGGACAGCACTACGAGAGGTGTCCTCTTCCATATCAAGAATATAAAAATCAGTAGGAAAGATAAGCTCTTCAACCCGAACCAGGACATCCTCTATCAAACCTGCGGGGTAGGCAGTAGATCTATTTGCCAAGTGAATAACCACACCCGTAGGTTGAAGAGGTCCAAGTGAAAGAGACTTGAAAACAGACATAGGCATAACATTAATAGATGCTCCTAAATCTAGCAAAGCATTCTCAAATTTAGTATTACCTATGATACAAGGCACAGAGAAAGTTCCAGGATCCTTACACTTTTCAGGAATATGAGGGACGGGTTTACCTATAAGAGCAGAGACATTTCTTCCCATGTTGATCCTCTCATTGCCCTTGAGCTTCCGTTTGTGTGTGCATAGATCCTTCAAGAACTTTGCATACCTTGGAATCTGCTTGATTGCATCAAGAAGGGGTATGTTGACTTCCACCTTCCTGAATGTGTCAAGTATCTCTTTGTCAATCTCTTCCATTTTCTTGCTTTGAGTCACCCCCCTTGGTGGGAAAGGAAGAGGAATGGGGGGTGGTTGTTGGGCAGCAGCAGGTGTTGTGCTTGTGGAAGGCTGAGCTGGATGGGATTTTCTGGTACTTGTGTGCTCACTCTCCTCGACCATTTGGCTCTTCTTGTTGGTTGAAACTAGATCATCTTTTTTGAGGTCAGATTCTGGTGTGGGTGTGACAATCTGCTTCCCTGACCTTAGACTAATAGCATTCACATTCTGGTTTGGATCGATCACTGTTTGGGATGGCAACTTGTTAGAATTCTGAGATTGCATAGTGTTGATTGCTGTTGCCATCTGTCCCATCTGATTGGTCAAAGATTGAATGGAGGCCTCTTGTCTTTGAATGGATGCTCTACTTTCCTGTTGGAATTGGAGATTTTGCATGGTCATCTGTTTCATCAGCTCTTCCAATGAAGGCTGCTGCTCAGTACTAGGAGCTGGTGGTGCAGAATTAGCCTGTTGTTGTCTCTGTTGCTGGACTGGAGGAGGTACATATGGTGGTCTAGAATTGTTCTGAAATTGAACCTGTGAAGGTTGCTGCTGATCAGACCATCTCAGGTTGGGATGGTTCCTCCAACCAGGGTTGTATCTGTTGGTAGAGAGATCAAAGTTCTGTGGCTGCTGGTTTCTACTGTTGAAGATGTTGGCGGCATATGCCTCAGGTTGGTCAGCACCAGTCGTTGGTTGCTGCTGCACAGAAGGGCATGCATCTGTGGGGTGCTCAGCGGATGTGCATATGCCACATAATCTAGCAGGCAGGGACAACTTCTTCTGGTTGATGGCCAATTGAGTGACCAAAGTTGTAAGTGAATCTATCTTCTGTTCAAGCTTCTCAACCTTACCAGAACTTGTGCCAACATCATTCACTCCTCTCACTATGATTGCATCGCTGTTGCCCCTTGCATGGAATTGTTGACAATTGGAAGCCATCTTCTCAATCTTGACTCTGGCTTCTAAAGGTGTCATGTCTCCTAGGGCACCACCACTTGCAGCATCAAGCATGTTTCTCTCCATGAGGTTGAGTCCTTCATAGAAATATTGAATAAGCAACTGCTCTGAGATCTGATGGTGGGGGCAGCTCGCACACAGTCTCTTGAATCTCTCCCAATACTCGTAGAGACTTTCTCCACTTTGTTGCCTGATGCCTGATATATCCTTTCGGATTGCTGTTGTTCTGCATGCAGGGAAGAATTTCTCCAAAAATGCCCTCTTCAGGTCATCCCAGACTGTGATAGAACCAGGGGCCAGATCGTACAACCAATCCTTGGCTAGCCCCTCTAGGGAGTGTGGGAATGCCTTAAGACAAACATGATCCTCTTGCACATCATGTGGTTTCATAGTAGCACAGACAATATGAAACTGCTTGAGATGTTTATGAGGATCCTCACCTGCAAGACCATTAAACTTGGGCAACAAATGAATTAGTCCAGACCTTAGCTCATACGGGTCATCGGGATACTGGATGCACAAATCTTCAATAGTGAAATCAGGTGCAGCCAACTCCCTCAATGTCCTCTCACGTGGTGGAGGTTGAGCCATATTTTCAGAATAATCAGAATAAGAATCAGATTTTATAGGAATAGAAGAAAAAGAAGCAGACTCACTATGTAAAGACTCAATAGACTCACTACCTATGGACTGGTTCCTATTTTGTCTAACTAGTCTGTGATAAGTTCTATCAATTTCAGGGTTATATGGATGCAAGTAGCTTGGGTTGCCCCTAGTCATGTACTGAACAGAACATCATTAAGCATAGCAAACTGTCACTAATATACATGACCAAAATAGGCAACAAAATTTTTTATTTTTTAAAATTTTTTCCTTTATTTTTTTCAGCACCCTAAAATCATGAAAACATACCACAAAAAGTTTGAGGACAAAATTCAAAAGGGAACCAAGTCAAACAATTAAATCAGAGACCAAAAACTAAGAAAATAAAACTTGTAAAATAAAAAAGAAATAGTAAAACGGCTTTTTCAGGATCCAGACGAAGGAGTTTTTTGACGAAGTGAGAAAAATCATATTATTCATAAAATTCCCTTCGATTTGATATAAAATTCGTCAAATTCCGAGTTACGGGTTAAAAGTTACGACGATTTGAAGAAAGTGCTGCTAAAACTTGGAAAATTTTTCTGGAACTCACAACCAGTGATGATCTGAGTGATCGTGGTGCCTCGAAACCTTTTTATATGATAAAAGTAGTGTGGATATAAATTTTCTTGGAAAAATTCCACCCACAACTATGTGAACTAGCAATCACAGAATCAATCAAATACACTAATTGCAACAAAATAGCAAAACAGCAAACAGTGCAACTTCAACCGGTTATCAGAATTGACTACTAGACCCTAAATCAGACACGACACACTATAATAACTATACTAACTAAGACACTAACTAACTACTAATGACCTTTGGCAAGAACCGATATTCCCCGGCAACGGCGCCAAATTTGGTCGAGGCCGTACCCGATACAAATAAAAACAGTTTAAGTATAGTACTAGGAAGTGACTCCTAGGTCGTCTCCCAAGGAATATCTTATCAAGCAAAAGGTCGAACACATAGTATGCATAGAAAACAGGGGGGTTTTTTTTGTATTGAATATTGAATAATTGAAATCAAAACAGAATTAAATCAAAACGAAGAAACAGATAAGGAAAAGCGGATAAACCCCTTTGGCTCGCGTTCACAACTCTATCATCGGTCACAAAAGATCAATTTCTTCCCTCTTCACTGTCCAACTCGTGAGAATTAAATACTAAGCGAAAATTCAATTCTCACCCCAAAACCCAAACCTCTAATTAAGCATTAAAAGCCAAAGCATGGAGTTTTTACGAGTTTGCATAAATTAAGCATTCATACACATGGATTATCTCTATATAATGGAACTAAGCGAACCATAACATATCAATAAGCATGAAAACAGTGAATAAAAACGAAATAGCATTAAGAATAAAACCTCAAGAGTATGTGATACATTACCAAAGGGATTTAACCTAAGAGTTTAGCCTTCCATGAAGAAAAATACCAAAAACGTGTAGAAAGGAAAGAAAGAGAAACCCTAGCAGCCACCACAAGCTTGGAGAGCAAAACTAAGCCTTCTCTATGAGAGAGAATGTAAAAAACGTGAATGGAAGGTCCCCCAAGGGTTTACACGAATTTGGCTTTTAAATCACAAAACGGGCCTAAATCATGGGCCCAAATCCTAAGGAAAGCTTAATCTCTAAATTAAATCTAAAAAATATCTTATAGATAAAATCTAAATCTTAAAAGATATAACTAAATCTCAACTAATCCTAAAGATAGATTACAATCTTCACTTCATCATATATCTTCTCTTCCAAAATTAAATCTTCACTCCCAAAATGTCCAAAAAACCCTTGTGCCAAATATGACCTGAAAATAGAAATAGAATTAATTAGGCTAAATAATCCCAAATTAAACAATATTCAGAATATTAGTCCAATAAACTCTAAATCACTAAATCAAGCTAAACAATGTCAAATAGGCAACAAGTATCAGTAATAGGAGTAAAATAATGCAAGGAAAAATGGGAAATAAAATGCTCATCAACCGTCAAACAAGTCTCATGCCGATCGTGAAAGAACCGACAGTTCCCTGGTTCGTTCCCTTTCCAAAAAGCTTCAAGTATCTACCGCTTCATCTGCTCCTCCGATCCGTCCTTCTTCGCATCCTTCATCCAAAACTCCATCACAATCACGTCCAAAGGTCACAGGTGTCGTCATCAGAGAGTCGTCTCCCCATGTTACCACTCAAAGAACACATGGTGATGCGGCTGATCTGTTTGTTGACGTTTCCCATCACGACCCTCATGCTGGTGAATTCCTTCCAACTCCAACACTTAATCCATTCATGGAAGAGGATTTAGTCGAAGATACCAGCATCCAACTGCAAAGGCGTCCTGCTCGTCGATACGTGATTCTTGATGAGTTTTCTTCAGATGAACATCATGGCGACGTCGCATTTGATCAAACTGACCGGTTGCATTCTATTGAGGCTTCCATGCAACGGTGTCTTGATGACACTTCTTCTTCAGCCGCAGTTGAAGTTGTTGTTCAAGGCTCCAACCAAGTCGTTATCGACACTGAGCCTCTTGACATCGATTCTCACGTAGTGGAATCTCCTGTTGCTGTCGTGGACCCTGAGACCACGAATGCATGTGGCCCTTCCTTTGAGGTATTTGAAAATTTACTCATTAACCCTTTGTGCAGCATTAAAAGATCTTTACCAACCTTGTTTTATTTTCCTTCAGATCCCCAACGACTCAGCCCAAGTTGAAGGTTTTGACGGCAGCTTGTCAGTTCCTGCTTCATCTAATCTTGTTGCTGCCGCTCCTATTGAGATTCCTTCTTGCACGCCTCCAACTATTGCCATGGCTCCTTCGGTTCAGACTTCCTCTTCTACTGCTTTTGTTGCACTTCGAGAACTAATGGCCAAAGCACGATCTGTTGAGGCGGCCATGACTTCTCCTTTGAAAGAGGCGGAACCGGTTGCGGATCAGTTGATGGTGACTTTGAAGAACGTCTGTTGTCGGCCTTTTGATCAATTGCTGGATGATTCTTCTACTCTTGAGATCTTGTCCTCCACCATCGCTTCACTTTTGCAACACCCTACTTCGGCAGATGTAGAATCCAAATTGAACGGGTTGCAGCGATTTGTGAATAATTGGACTACTGAAAGTCCAAAGATTTTGAATGACATCAAAGTCTATGAAGATGTCAAAGCAAATCAAATCAAAATGGAGACCGAATTCATGGATTCAAAACGGGAGGACGCCGACTGTTCTTCCAAGGTTGATACCACACTTCGACAACTGGAAGAGAATGAAGCTAAAATTCGAGAACTGAAGGAAGAGTTAGCGCGTCGGGAACAAGATCAACTGGACCTGACCCAATACTTGGAATCTGTCAAAACTAACCGTCAAGAATTGGCTGCCAAAGTTGACGCTTTGGTGGCGCCTTATCAGCAGATCACAGATGCTTTGGGTACTTATCTTCAAGGATATAGGGCTGGAATCCGACGAAGAGATGCTTTCGCCACGGAATGGCGTTCCTTTGGAAATCTTTTTGGATGAATTTTTTTTTTTCCTTTGTTGTATTTGATTCTTGTATTTTGTTTCCTTTTGTATGGATTCCGCAATTCTTGAATTAATGCATTTTCACTTCTGTCATTGTCGGCTTATATTTTTTCAAATACTTGCCGTTAATTGCTTTAATCTTTTTTCCCGTTTTGACATCGACTAACTCGTATGCATTGCCCGAATAAGCCCTTAATACTTTAAATGGTCCTTCCCACTTTGGTGACCACTTGCCGTATTCATTCGAACGCTTGTCGATGGGTAAGATTACTTTCCATACTAATTCATCCGGTAAGAACGACTTAAATTTAACTTTGGCATCGTAATATCTAGAAATCTTTTCTTTCTGTCGCATGATATTTTCTAACGCCAACAGTCTTTCATCGTGCACCTCATTTAACTCGTCGAACATGGCATTTCAATAGTCATTCGTAGGCATTTCATGTTGCCTTTGAAATCTTATTGATTCCAAATTGATTTCGACTGGTAACATGGCCTCGTGGCCATATGTTAGCATATAGGGAGTCGTACCCGTTGCTTCATTTGGGGAATTCCGAATTGCCCACAACGCTGGAGTAAGTGCTTCGTGCCAATTTCGTGGTTTGCTCTTAATTTGTTTCTTGATGATGTTAATAATCCACTTGTTGGCTGCTTCCGCTTGTCCATTGGCCTGGGCATAGTAAGGTGTCGAAGTCAGTAACTTGATTCTTCTTGATGCCAAATAACCCTTCTATTTGCTTCCCAAGAAAATAGATGCTTGATCTGTAGTAATGGTCTCGGGAATTCCAAATCGACAAACGATATGGTCTTCAATAAAATCAATTACTTGCTCTTGTTCAACCTTCACCAAAGGTATAGCTTCTACCCATTTGGTAAAATAGTCGACACCCACCAATATTCTTGAATGGCCTTTAGAAGAATGAGGGACAATTTCTCCAATTACATCTAGTGCCCATCCTCTAAAAGGCCAAGGCTTGATAATCGAGTGCAATTCCCCTGCTGGGACGTTTTGAATGTAGCCATGTTTTTGGCATTCTTCACACAACTTCGCAAAATTCATGCAATCGGATATTAATGTAAGCCAAAAGACTCTTTGTCTCCTGAGTATCCATTTCATCTTTTCTCCTGCTTGGTGTGCTCCACATATTCCTTCATGGACTTCCGCCAAGGCTATGAAAGCGTCTTCCTTGTCGAGGCATACCTCCAAATTGCTGTCAACTGATTTGTGATACAAGTCACCTCCTAGTAACATGAACTTGGTCGCTTTCAATTTCAACTTTCGTTCGACATCGAGGGATGGATTCGCCAAATAATCTGCTATGGGTTTCCTCCAATCATCTTCGGATGCTAGTGCGTTCACCATTATTTCTCTCTCATGAGGGGGGTATAACAGTTCTTCGATCCGTGTCGCTTTATCCAAAGCCTTCTTTGATATACAGTATCTAGATGCAATTTGGGCCAAATGGTTGGCCTTTTGATTATGACACCTGTATATATGTTCGACTGAAACATCATCGAATTGGCGCATCATCTTTCGTGCCATATTACGATATTTGGCCAACTTTGGATTTAAACACTTGTATTCGTCAACCAATTGCTTAATAACTAATTGAGAATCTCCTTTGATAGCCACATTTTTGGCTTTTAAAAAGATTAATATTTCAAGGCCGATTAAAATAGCCTCGTACTCAGCTTCATTATTTGAACATTGATATTTAAGGTTGAACATAAATTCCGTAGGAATCCCTTCGGGGGATATGAGTAATATTCCAACTCCTGCCCCTTTCTTATGTGATGATCCATCAAAATACATCACCCAAGGCCTTAAGCCGGCAAAATTAACAGACAAAGCCATGTCTAAACACGGGTTATCTGCCAAAAAGTCGGCTACCACTTGGCCTTTGATGGCTTTTAATGGTACATATTGAAGTGAAAATTCAGTTAACGCTAATGTCCATTTACCAATCCTGCCATGTATGATTGGCTTGGATAGCATGTACTTAATAACGTCAGACTTCGACAAAACCAAAACATGAAAACTTTTCATATAATGTTTAAGCTTTGTACAAGAGAAATAGAGTGCTAAACATAATTTTTCTATTGCACTATACCGTGTTTCGGCATGATTCAACACTCTACTCAAATAAAATACAGCCCTTTCTACACCATTTTCATTTTCTTGAGCTAACATACTTCCTATAGTGTAATCAGAGGCTGATATATACAATTTTAAAGGAAAACCTGACTGAGGCGGCATCATGACTGGTGGTGTTGATAAATATGTCTTCAAATCATTGAACGCTGCTTGTTGTTCCGGTCCCCATTTAAAATCTTCTTCCCGCTTCAACTTTACGAGAGGTGCAAAGGCTCTAGTTCTCCCCGACAGATTTGATATGAACCTTCTCAAATAATTCACCTTGCCATGGAATGACTGAACCTCTTTTTTATTGGTCGGAGGAGATGCTTCTACGATTGCTTTGGCCTTATTCTTGTCGACCTCAATGCCGTTTCTGTGGACGAGAAATCCCAAAAACTGACCAGCAGTGACTCCAAAGGTGCATTTGATTGGATTCATCCTCAGTTTGTGCTTCCTCATTCTAGCGAATGCCTTTTCCAGGCTCTCTAAATGCTCCTCTTGAGTATCTGACTTGATCACCACGTCATCGATGTATACCTCCAAGAACTTGCCAATCATATCGTGAAAAATCAGGTTCATTGCCCTTTGATACGTTGCTCCTGCATTCTTGAGTCCAAACGACATCATTACCCATTCAAAGGTTCCTATTGCTCCTGGACATCTGAACGCCGTTTTCGACACGTCTCCTTCAGCAATAAAAATCTGATTGTAACCTGAAAAAGCATCCAACAAACTCATTACCTTATGGCAAGATGCTGAATCCACTAGCATGTCAGCTATCGGCATTGGGTATTCATCTTTTGGTGTGGCACTATTTAGATCCCTGAAATCGACACATAGTCGCATTTTTCCGTTCTTCTTCACCACAGGGACTATATTTGCCATCCATTCGACATACCTTGCCATTCTGATGAACTTAGCTTTCAGCAGTCTTTCGATCTCATCTTTAATTTTGAGAACTACATCAGGTGCGAACCGTGTAACTGCTTGTTTGATTGGCTTGTGATCGGGCCGTAAAGTCAGCCTATGTTCAACTAACTCTCTGTCGAGTCCTGGCATGTCCTCGTACTCCCAAGCAAAGCAATCATGGTTCTTCTTAATGAGATCAATGAGTTTCTGTCGGAATTCCTCCTTTAACAACGCACTTACATAAATTGGTTTCGACTTTTCAGCCGTTCCCAAATTGACCTCATCTCTGGGATCCTCACTGATGAATCGAGCTTCCTCATATGTCCACCCTCTTTCGAATCCCAAAGGGCTATCGTCTACGATACAATCCTGGAATGCACCTGTCTGAATAGTGCATTGCATTCTGTCGGCCACGTAGGCTGACAGTCTTTCCAACTGTCGATCAACCATTGGTGCTGGTCGAAGGCCGCTGCTCAACGGCCTTGTCCATTTCGACAATTGCAATCCCATAGTTTTCCATTAAGAATTTATCTACTATGGGTTTCTGGAAGTTTTTCGCATCAAGTCGGATCGGCTTAATGCTGGGATTGTAAACTTTGAAGTCTACATGCATCTGTTGCATATAGCATGGGCTGTCATCCGTTGGAATCACCTCCACCTTATTTTCCTTATTCCACAGAACTAAACGGCCCCCACAGCATGGATCCAATCCCTTCCTAGCAGCAGATTGTAACTAGCCTTAGATGGGACTACCACAAACAAAGTATCTCTTACCACTGATCCCACCTCGACTTTCAGCATCGTCACACCATGTGATTGAGCAATTTTTCCAGTAAAACCAACCACAACTACGTTTGTCGGAATTAAGTCCGACTCCGCTTTTCCCATCCTTTTGAACACATTCCAAGGCAAAACATTAACGGCGGCCCCTCCATCTACCAATACTCGATTTAGGGGCTTCCCGTCAACAATGGCCTTAATATGTAAAGGCCTTAGGTGTTCTCTTTTACTCTCCTCCAATGGTTCAAATTGAGCAATGTGACCAATGTCGACCTCCAAATGAAGTTGATCTAAAAGGAAAAGACATTCGGGAAGGCCTGGTACTTCATCACTGAGATATGAATCGTCAGAATCATCACTCATATTCCCTTCTTCATGTGCATGGTCTCCAGGCATGTCGAAAGGCAAACCAACATTGTTAATTGAGAGACTTCCAATCTTCCTACTTTGAGCATCTATCATGTCTTGATCATTGACGATGATATCTAAGCTATCTTCAGAGTCCCCCTCATATGATTCGCTCATCTGATTCGATCCTCCGGACTTCCTTACCCATTTCTGCTTCAGTTTGCCTCCTTGTCGATTTTGAGCCGTTTTCGGCTTCATACTTGCAACGAGGCATCCTTAATCATTTGAGGGTAATTCGTCAATATCGACTCCTTCAGCCTCTGCCTTTCGGATTCTCTGAAGCCTCCTTTTCTGAGTACGTGTTAAACCTTGATAAATCGACCCAGATGTCGATTCTCACTGTGCCTTCCTCTGCATGACTCGATCGTATGCACCTGGCCTTGAAGGGTGTCCTCCATAAATCCTTCGACTAGACAAAGGTCTTCGAGCCTCTCGAGCCAATTCCCGTCGGATGTTTTCTCGTTCCTGGACCCTGGCTCGTATCTTCTTCCTCAAGTCTTCTCTTTTGGATCCTCTTCCTTTCTGTGTTGCAGTCTTTCGGTCATAGACCACTTGGCATCTTGGACAGATTTGAACGTTGCCGTTTCGCTTCCTCCTACAAAAATGTCGGAGTGATTCTCCGTCTTCAGGAAACACTTCGGCGTCATAAGCCAATGAAAGAGTGCTAACAGAAAATACTCCTTGAGCCTCGACTTCATTGACCTCCTTTTGGAAAGGATCAGTGTCGATCTTCATATCCTTTACTACGAACTTCAGTTTTCCCTTGTCAATTCCCTGCTGAATTAAGTCCCTGAAAGCAAAGCAATCATTGGTATCATGAGTGAAATTATTATGATATTTGCAATACTTTCTGCCTCTTAATTCTTCTTTTTTCAACAACTTATGACCTTCTGGCAATTTAATTTGTTTATCCTTTAACAACGAGTCGAAAACTTGTTCAGTTTTGGAAACGTCGAAAGTGTATGTTTTCTTATACAAATTTTCGCTAACGGGTTTAGACGGTCGTAAGGCAGAACATGAATAAGGTTTTTCATTTCCTAACTCTATCACGTTAACCTCTGAACCACCGTCGCAAGATTCCCCGTCAGAAGGTTGAGAATCGACGTAATGGATGCGTTCCCTTTTTGGAACTTTAAGATCTTTCCCTTTCGTTTTTTCGCTTCTTAGATTTTCAATCTGCCGAACGCAAGCGGCTAATTGTGCCAAATCTAAAAAATGTTGGGTAACTAATTTCTTACGGATATGATATTTTAAACCCGACACAGCCATCTTAACCACTTCCGGTTCAGGAATTGGAGTAAAACATCTACTTCTCATTTGCCTGAAGCGTGCCAAGTAGTCATCGATCGGCTCTCCAGTGAATCTTTTCACACTTAACAAATCCGTCAAGGCAACTCTCAATTCGCCTCTATAGAATTGTTCGTGAAAAACCCTTTCTAATTGGGTCCAAGCGTGAATAGAATTCAATCGCAAAGTTGAGAACCAAGAAAAAGCATTCCTTGTCAAAGAACAAGGAAATAGCCACATTCTGATAGCTTCATCAGCGGCCAAATCACCCAATTCAATAGTGTAACGAGTGATGTGTTCGACAGTAGATTCTCCCGCTTCACCGGCAAACTTCGACAGTTTTGGTATCTTTGTTCCTCTTGGGATTTCTGTTAACTGTACCCATTCTGGAAAGGGTGAATTGAAACTTGGCTGATTAGCCATGCCAACATTGAACCCAATCTGACTTAGTGCTTGTTCGACTATCCTGTTGACATCATCCGGTTCGACTCGCGTTTCTCTTCCCTGTCGAAGCAAGTGTCGAGCCAAATTTTGCCTCGCTAGTGCCGCCTGAAGGTCTTCCCCTCTCTGCATGAATGCGACTTGCGTCGGATTCTGAACAGGTTGAGGTGCTTCAATATTTGGGAGAAAAACTACTTGTTGATTTTCTGGCAACGCATTACCTGCACTAAAAGTTGGGTTAGTATGAACATGATCCCACGTCGTAGGGACTCTACTATCTTGTTGTGGTGACGACACTTGAGCAGTATGTCGCATTTCTTGGCCATTGGGGTATCCTTGTACCAAAATTGGCCTTGGTAGATTTCTATCTACGGGTGGAGTATTGACGACTCGCTATGCTCACCTAAGACTTGATTCAATCTTTTCATGTATTGTGCAATTTTCCCACAAGTCTCATTTGTCACCAACATTGCTGGGTTGATAATCGAACCCAACTGAGCCGTCAATTGATCAAACAGTTGCACATTAGCCTCTTCGATTTGTTGACAGATATGTGTAACGGGATTGATAGGCATGTATCTTGAACCGTTACTCGTACCAGCCACGTCTGTAGCAGAACGCATGAAAGCCATGTTAGTGGCCCCCGTTGTCGCATTTGTACTGCCTACTAAACTACTCAAAGGCCATGTCAATGTTGATCCTGGGACAAAACCAGGTGGCAAACCATAGGGAGGGACTTGACCCCCGCTATTGGAACTGCTACCAAAAGTAAATCCACTGGTGAGGTTTCCCCCATTTGGGCCATTATTTGGCCGTTGAATTGTGGTTACGACAATTGATTCCACGATGGAACCGCTACCTCCGGTCATTTGAGGAGCACTTGTCGAAACACTAGGCGTAATAATTTCTGAAATAACGGTGGTCTGTTGACCACCTTGACTTATAACAACCATTGACGATGAAGATGGCAAAGTTATTCCACTTCTCAAACGCATGCAAAAAAGCACAAGTTACTCTGAACCTGTCCCACTGGGCGTGCCAATTTTGTTTGCGTGATTTTCGTCCGACGCCTGCCGAACTGACGGTTATGTGTGGGGTGTGGGTAACGACAGGTTAAATGGTAATCTTGTGAAAGGAACTTGACCGTATTTTTGGTATTTTTGGGTATTTGAACTCGAGCTGAGCGAAGGTAAATGCGAGTAAACGTAAAACCGGCACCAAGCACACGGTGCGGTAGAAAATTAAAAGTGCAGTAAAGTAAATGGCTTGGAATCGTAAAGGAAAGCGATTAAATTGTGCGGTGAAGTAAATTGCAGGTAATGGAAAGTGCATGAAAACGTAAAGATTGCATTGAAATTAAATGGGTGGAAGGCTGAGGTTCTTTACAATGGCGTTTCTCCGTTTGTCTTCTCTAGTGAGACGTTTAGGATTTTGGCCTGATGTGTTAACCTAGCAACCGACCCCGATTACAAACTAAGGACTTCCTATTTATAGGAATCCGAAAACTATTTACAAACCTACTCGCACGTTCTGCACAACCACAGAACCCACGTTTTTGATAACTACCCACTACGCTATCCCCCACGATGTAACTGCCCACGTCGTGGTTTGGGCTTAGTGGATGCTTCTGTCAACTCGTGGTGACATCTTTGCTGAAAACCGCTTCGACTGGCATCTTCCTTCGACTGCAACCTTTGACTCTTGTCTAAATCTCTTTGTTGCTCGAAGTATTGACGTTGTTGTGCTCCAGCCTCTTGGTTTTGAGATGTCGTCCGACATCGAGCTCCTTTCGACAGACGGGGCTATCGCTGAAATAAGCTTTCGACCCGCTGTCGGCCTTAGACGCATTCGATCGATATTGGTGACATGTAATTCAACTAAACACTGTTTCACCAGCATTCAATCAAAAAACATGCCCCCGACACTTCTAATAGAATGTCGTCAAAGGACTTTTTTCCTTTAACTCTTTAATAGGAAAGGCAGTCTTGGTCGATCCTAGCAGGACACAAACCTTGACCTATGGGATTATAGAGACCTTTCCAATGGTTATTTATCAAGTTAATTGTTTCCTCCAATTCGGAGTCCTTAACATTAACCCGAAATACCGGAAGTGGAATCTATGTAATCCCACATGTTTATCCTTTCACTATTCAAGAGGATAAAGGCGGTATTCGGGGAAGACATCCCTTCATTTCCCTGTCCTCACCCGAATACCTTAATCCCACATGTTTATCCTTTGGTGCACTCGTTTTTATGTGGAATGTGAATCGCTTTTCCTCTTTCTAGAAATCATGAAGGCATTCTTTAATTTTTTCCATTGTAACTCATGGCTTTTCTTGGCAAAAACTGAGAATTTTATAGCCACAAGTAGCATTAAATGCCTCCATAATCACTTTGCCGTTCCCAATGCTGATTAGACGTTTCTGTCTCCTCTTTTCTTGTGCCACCACTCTTTCGACACAGACCTCTTGTTTCCGCCTCTTCCTTTTGTCGACACACGTTCACGTCCGTTGAGATCACTTTTAAGTCATGCCACTTAAGTACACCTCCCTCGACATCACTTATGTTGTCGACACAATATCCTTTTGTCGAAATCTTCCCTGTGTCGAACTGTACGTACACCTCCTTCGAAGTCACTTTTAAACAAAAACGCTTAAGTACACTTCCGTCGACGTCACTTATACATCCGACATTCACAACCTTTTGTCGATTTCGATTTCCCGTTAACACACCCCCAAAGACAGTATGGATTTTGCCACTGATATATTAGAACATGACGAGGTAGATCTGCATAAATGAACAGCAGCATATACCAGTAAAAGCAAAATCATTTTGCATTTAATCTTCCTTTTTCTTCGCAACCACCCTCAAGCTCCAATAAATAGAATCATCACTTGTATAAGGCTTGTACAGATCAACCTCCTCATGTTCTGGTGCTGCAGGTTCATACGTAGATTCTTCCGCCTCAAGCCTTACCAAAACAGAATACCAGGAACAGAATAAAAAACCATGCTCTATTTTTTATTATCAATCACCTCCATTATTGATTCTTCCACATGCCCAATGTATAAAAAATTGTTTCATAAGATAATGCAGATAATTTAACACGATATAGTTATGGTTGCATATAATGTGAAGATAAGAAACTCCTATAATGTAGATAATTGCAGATAATGCAGAATAACTCAACTTGGATTTTATAAATATAGAAACCATAGGGAACTGCATTGTGAACCATAAAGAAACTCTTAATAATAATCTATATAGTTATTTGCATTGAACGTGAATCATATGCTTGAAACATAATGTGAACCATAATTCAACCATAATTTAAAGACATTATATGGTTCACATGATAAGACAGTTGGTATGTAATTACATTAATATTTCATCAAAGATAATTAAACTCGAAATCTTGAAACATAAGATCGAAGAAAGTTCTACTCAATCCATGAAGTGAACAGAGGGCTGCAACAGGAACAACAAATGGAGGCATTGTAAGTTAATAAAGATAACCTTTTAAAAGAAAGACAACGTCATGATAACATAATGACCTCAAGTAAAAGTAAGCATAAAGACCGACTATATATCAACCTGCTGAAAGTAAAATCTATCAAGGCAACATCCTGGCCTTGAATCCCAATCTCTAAATTGGTTTTAACCAATCTTGATAGCCTAATAAAGTGATAAAGCGATTTAGAAAAATCAAATAAATATTTATCACACAACTTCGATAGCCTAAAAGGAACAATCCCTATGGATGGAGTGCCTTATTCTCTTTAAATTGGTTTTAGCCAACATCGATAGTCTAAAAGGAACAATCCTAATGATAGAGAGCCTTATTTAGAGAGTGATGATGTCTTTCCACATAGTAAGTCAAAGCCAATAACTAACTCTTAGATATACCTGAGAATGCAAAACTCTTTGAAAGAATGACTTATCTACATCCAATGATTCGAAGTAAACCTCCACCATATGAGTTGGTTCAAGACCAATTTTCTTTCGTAATTTCTGAATTATGTTAACAACATGTAGGGAGACAAACCATTTCAAATGTAGGCATATATTTACCACAACATGTGTTCAGCCATGGTCAGCTATACGTTGCTCTTTCAAGAGGTATTTCTCAAGCAAACACAAAGATTTTAATAAAAGAAGGTACAATTGAAGGGGAAGAAGGAGTATACACACGAAATGTTGTATTCAAAGATGTTTTGTTATCTCGCATACAACAATTATGAAGGTTATACTTTTTCTTCAAATTACCACATCATATATGAACTATATTTCAAATTTACAGCATTCAATATTTCCATCTTTATCAATTAAAATAATTAATATATATTGCTCTTTTTTCCAGATATGAAGACATCGAATGGATGGATGGAGTGAATGCACATACAACTGTTTAGCTATCTTTTTCCATTCTTATTTCATTGCATCTACATTGCACTTTGTTTTTATTTTCTTATGTTTCTACACTATTTTATTTGATGAACTACTTTTTTTTTATGTATGTCTCATACCAAATAACTATGTAGTTCAATGATGCATAACTTATAAACTTCAGGTTCTAAGTTAATTTATTTTTTACATTCAACAACTCATACACCATTGTTAATATATACACTAATGTAACAAACAGCTCATACTATAATAAAAAGTTACTAGCGTTGATATGTCTTCCCCATAGACAAACATATTAACATGATAATTGTGACGTTAATCGAGGTCCACGCTTTTGGCTGTTGCGCGCCACGTGTGTCGGTTCTTATGGCTCCTCACTGGGTTGGGCCTTCTGGGCCAAGCCCAATATTCAAAAAGAGAGGGAGGACAGTTACTCTTCCCTGTACTTTGACTAGCAAACTGTCTCTGTTGCATTTCCTATTGAACGGTTGGTTTACCTTCTCACTATACCCACGTTTCTTCTTCCCTGCGAATACGTTTCCGAGGCAAGGTTTGGTTTCAGCGAGACTTCCGTGACTTGTTCTTCCCTTCCTTCGACATACTCATCTCTTTTCTGCGATATACACAAGGTATTCTTCTTGCTTCTTCTTTCCTCATTCCTGAGTTTTGGTTTCTGCATTTGCGTGATTATTTGGGTGGGTTTTTTGTGGGTTTATCTGTGTAGCAATGGGTTAGTCATGCTTTTAAGGGGACGGTCTTTCCCGTGGGCACACTGAATTTTCTGGGGAATCTTTGGTTTAAAAGGTATTTGGGGTATGGTGGGTAGTGCTAGGGGCGTTTGAGTAAGCGCTGGTTTGGGTGGGAGCCAGAGGAGTATTTTCGTTGTTCTCCTATAGTAGCAAGGAAGAGGACGACCCCTCTGGTTTTTTTTTTTTTTTTTTTTTTTTGGGAACCAGGAGCAGTTCCTATTGAGGCTGTTCGGGGAGGGGCGCGGGGTAACTGTGGATTGGGGTTTTTTGTGGGGTTATTTTTCATGACCCATAGAACTGACATTCGAGCTCCCCTGTTTTTCCCCAGGTACGATGCCTCCTCGGAAATGTGCCAGTCGTCCCGACTTGTACCCAGCTCCTACTGACGCCTCCCACTATCACTGGGTGGACGTTGAGCCGAAGGGGATCCGGTCTCAACTGGATTGCGATGGCTTACTCTTCAACGTGAAGAGGGCGATATTGCCCTGATCCCAAGATCCTAGCAGGACTTCTTATGAAGTTTTGCCCTGTTCGGCCGACGACCGAATCTGCTCTCGAACCGACCCCAACTCTTTCTTCTTCTACGCCGACCTGATACATAAGCTTGGCATAACTCTTCCGTTTACGGAGTTTGAGATGGGCGTTCTGAACGAGCTGGGGGTGGCCCCTTCGCAACTGCATCCGAACACTTGGTCCTTCCTCCGGGCCTTCCAGAGGTACTGCGGGGCAAAGGGGCTGACATGTACCATTAAGCTCTTCCTTTGGATATACAACCCCTTCGTTGGAAACAAAGAGGGGGTGACTGGTCGGTTGTGGGTGTCCACCAAGGCTCGAGCTCGCTATGGGCTTCTCGCATTATTCGCCGAGTCTTGGAAACATTTTAAACACAGGTTCTTCAAATATAAATATGTCGGTAACGGGCGACCTTGGTTCCGAGATGAGGCGGGGCCAAAATTTCCTTTGCAGTGGACCCAAGAGTTTTTTAATCGACATCGAGACACACCCCAACAATGGTCGGGAGTGACTCTTGACGCTGCCGAGGCGGAGGTAGCTTTGCATTTTCGTACTGAATACCTTAGTCGAAAATCCCAGCTCGACGTTGGGGTATTCATGACTTGTGCGGATGACGTGGTTTTAACTGAGATCGGTAATATTTCTTGATGTCTTGTCTTTGTCAAGTCCTTTCCATTTATTTAATGTGCTTCTTTTTCTTTTCGCAGAGAAATATTGGTCCACCATGTCCGCAAGGGCTTTGAAAGCATCCTTGGAGGCCCGCAAGCGGAAGAGGGGAGAAAATGTTTCCCGAGCAGCCACTGAACCTGCTGCTCGGCCGACACTGCCCGACTCTACTCATCCGACCTTCAGTTTTCTCGCCCAATCGCCGGCGACGAGCGCGGAGGTCGATAGTGCCGCTGATGCTCCACCCCGGCCGCCTGTTGTCAAGAGGTCGGTCAAAGAAGCTGTTGTTAATCTTTCGGGGTATGAGCTGAAGATGATGACCGAGGGGTTAGCATTTCATCTGAAGAGGGCTACCAATCTCTTTAGCGTTCTATCCGAGTATGGAGATGAAGTAGCTGTAGGGATATCGGCCGATCAAAAAAGGAGTCGTGCCGAAATCCAAACTGAGGTGGTCGAGCTAAGGACCAGTACCAGGGTCGCTGAGCAAAATTTGGCCGATCTGGAGGAAAAACACCGTCAACAGGTGGAGGAGCTTCTCAAGGATCACAAAGCTCGGTTTACGCAAGCAAGGGTTGAGGTGAAAGAAGATGGTCGAAAGGAAGGCTTGGCCGAGATGGGGCAAGTGGAGGCGAAGCTTGAGAAAAGGGTTGCTCAAGCTCTGAAGCATAAGGTAGCGGCGCATGAAGCTGATTTTAGTTTTGAGAAATTTGGTAACAAGATTTTTGCCGGAGCTGTGGAGCAACTTTTGCATTTAAATCCGGGCTTGAGGATCCGAGTTATTGGTGCCTCCGCTGGGTTCGGGGTTGAAGATGGGAAGCTGGTCGACTATGACAAGGACGGTGTGGAAGTCGATCTGAACCAACCCGAGGCGGATTTGCCGAACCCGTTGGAAGAGAAAACTGACGAGGAGTTTGATCCGAGTTCAGTTATACTGTCCGATGTGGAGGATGAGTTAGCGTAAGCCCCTTATGCTGGGCGGCTAATATTTTGTGCAAATACTATGTTTTGTGTACAACAGCTTTTCATAGTGTGAACTTTGTTTGGATCATACTTGTAGCACATTATAAATTTCAATGCAAGTTTTGTATTTAACTTCTTGCATGCTTTATTTATTTTAAGCCTAAGGTTTAACTTGAAACCCTGTAAGGTACTATGAAATTTTGAAAATGTAAGTTGAATGTGAATTAAGAAGGAATGAGTTTTAACTTGAATATCTCAGTAAGTGCAGTAGGCTTATAAGTGTTCTCTGAAAAGAGGCACTGTATATAAGGGAATACGGTGGGGAACACGGATTACCCGTCTTGGCCGAGGTGGGTATCCTCAGCCCCGATGTAGAAGAGGTTGCTGAGTGAAGAGATGTGAAAAACATTTCACTGCAAGCTGTACATCATCGGGTATCCCTTGTACATTGTGCATACAAGCCGGTCTCTTTTAGGAGATGTAAGCTGTTCGTAGCGCCATGCAACATTTAGGTGGCTAATGCTAAATGAGAAGCTAGTACGTACGTATGTAAGACTGTGGCACTTGAGAGAAAAAAAAGTTCTTTTCATTACTTAAAGGATCAGTACATCATTCCTTGCAAACAATGGTAATCTACCGAGGTGAGACTAACTGTAATATATCTTTAGTTTCGCGACGTTCCACGAGTTCTTAAGTTCGGAGCCTTCAAGAGTTTCTAGTCGGTACGCCCCAGAGTTTGTTTTTGAGATTACTCTGTAGGGGCCCTCCCAGTTTTGGGCGAACTTCCCGTCTCTTCGGTTCTTGAGGCCAATATCGGCCCTTCGGAGTACCAGATCTCCTACCTCGAACGACCTGGGCCGAACTTCTTTGTTGTGTTGCCTGGCTTGCCTTTCTTTTGCTTTCTTTTCTCGAACCGATGCCGCTTCTCGGACTTCTTCGGCCAGGATTAGATTTTCTTTGATCAAACTTTCGTTTTGCCCTGTGGGTCTCTCCCTCATCCTGAAGGTATGGATTCTTCGTTCAATGGGGATGACCGCGTCACAGCCATAGGTTAATCTGAACGGGGTTTCACCTGTAGAGGTCTGGACCGTGGTTCTGATTGACCAAAGGACCTCCGGTAAGAGCTCGGCCCATAATCCCTTAGCTTCCAAAATCCTCCTTTTTAGTCCGTCCACGATAACTTTGTTGGCGGCTTCAGCTTGTCCGTTGGTTTGGGGATGTTCAACTGAGGAAAAATGGTGGGAAATACCGAGGTTTTCTGCCAATATCTGGAAATTGTTGGCTGCAAACTGACTGCCATTATCGGTGATTAATGTTAGCGGGAGCCCGAAGCGAGAAACGACTTGCTTCATGAAGAATTTTTGGATTCTTGCCGATGTGATGGTGGCTAGTGGCTCAGCCTCGATCCACTTGGTAAAGTAGTCCACGGCTACCACTATGAACTTTAGTTGACCTGGCGCTGTTGGGAATGGTCCCACGATGTCCATTCCCCACATGCTGAAGGGCCAAGGTGATGCCAGGGAATGCAGCTCCTCAGACGGTTTCTGATGAATGTCACTGAAGAATTGGCATTTGGGACATCGGCGAACATGGTCAATAGAATCTGCCACTAAGGTCGGCCAAAAATATCCAGCCCTTAGTATTTTTCGTGCTAAGGATTTGCCTCCGACGTGGTGGCTCCCAAACCCCCCATGAACTTCGTCCAATGCCTCCTGGGCTTCGTCAAGAGTGAGACACCGCAGAAGAGGAGATGACATTCCTCTTCTGTAGAGGATCCCATCTATAACGACATACTCTGCCGCCTTCCGTCTTAAGGTTCTTGCTTCTTTCTGATCAGCCGGGACGATATTGTGTTCCAAAAACGACCTTATTGGGTCCATCCAGGTTGTTGAGATCGAGATGGCCATCACCACGCTTGGGTTTGAAATTTGCTCCTGAATTAGGCTTTTGTTGTTCCCTCCGCCCTTGGTGCTTGCCAACTTGGAAAGAACGTCGGCACGGGAATTGGAGCTTCGGGGGATATGGTTAATGGAGAATTTTTCAAATTCTAGAACCAGGGTTTTGACTTTATCTAGGTACTTTTGCCTGGTAGTCTCCGGTGATCTGGGACACCACCAACTGGGAATCGCTCAAAATTTGGACTTCGGATGCGCCGAGCTCCTTGGCCATGCGAATACCAGCGAGGACGGCTTCGTACTCTGCTTGGTTATTCGAGGCGAGGAAATTGAATTTTAGAGAATATTCAATGCTGATTCCCTCTGCATTTTCCAGAATTACTCCTGCGCCCGCTCCTTTCTGGTTGCTTGATCCGTCGACGTATATAACCCAATTGTCCGAGTTAGGGCTTGGATGGGGCTCTGTGAACTCGGACACAAAGTCTGCGAGCACTTGAGACTTGACCGCCTTTCTTGGTTCATAGGAAATATCAAACTCGGACAATTCTATCGCCCAAGCCATCATTCTCCCTGCGAGGTCCGGCTTCTGAAGGACTTGTTTTATAGGCTGGGCCGTTCTTACGACAATAGGATGGCTTTGAAAGTATTGCCGAAGACGCCGTGCAGCCAGGATAAGGCAAAACGCGAATTTTTCCACTTTAGTATAGCGGAGCTCGGGGCCTTGCAAAGCTCGGCTTATAAAGTAGATTGGCAACTCATTCTTACCCTCTTCTCGGATCAGCACCGAGCTAAGTGCCGAACTTCCTGCTGACAGGTAAATGAAGAGGGTTTCTCCTTGGGCGGGACTAGAGAGGATTGAGGGGGATGAAATATACTCTTTAAGTGTCAAGAAGGAGGCTTCACACTCCTGGTCCCAATTAAAAGCTGCTCCTTTCTTTAGTAGCTGGTACCAAGGTAAGGCTTTTCTGGTAGCTTGGGGGAGGAATCTTGAAAGCGCGGCCATCCTTCCTGCTAGTTGTTGCACTCCTCTGAGGTCGGTGGGGCTTTTCATTTCCAAGATAGCTCGACATTTATCGGGGTTGGCCTCGATCCCCCTTTCTGATAACATAAAGCCGAGGAAGGCGCCTGCTGGAACGCCAAAGGTGCACTTTTCTGGGTTCAATCTCATATTGGGTGCTCTAACACGCTCTAGTACAGCAGCCAAGTCTTTGACATGGTCTTCTTTTTTTCTGCTCTTGGTAATCATATCGTCAATATACACCTCCATAATATCACCTTCGATGCCGTTGAAGACTTTGTTCATCATCCTTTGGTAGGTTGCTCCGGCATTCTTCAGTCCAAAGGGCATGACAGTGTAGCAGTAGGTCGCCTTTCCGGTTGTAAAAGTAGTTTTGTCCTGGTCTGAGGGGTACATGGGGATTTGGTTGTAACCTGAGTAAGCGTCCATGAAAGATAACAGTTGGTAGCCCGCCGAGTTGTCGACGAGCTGATCGATGATCGGCAGTGGGTATTGGTCTTTTGGGCATGCCTTGTTGAGGTCGGTATAATCTACGCACATTCTCCAGCTGCCGTTTGCTTTCTTCACCAGGACTTCTTTGATGAACCCTTCCTGCAATAGGTCGGAAACTTTCTCCTGGATGACTTTCGCCTTCTCCGTCCCTACTCGCCTCATTTTCTGAGCTACTGGTTTGGCTTTCGGGTCTACACTCAGCTTGTGGCAGATGAAATTCGGGTCAATTCCTGGCATGTCAACCGAGGTCCAAGCAAATAAGTCCGAGTTGGTTCGCAGTAGGTCTATTATTGCTTCTCGGATTTCTGGGGAGAGGTCGGATCCCACCTTGAGGGTTTTGCTAGGGTCGGAAGGGTTGATCGGGACAACCGACCAATTTCCTTGTGGGGAGGGTCTCAAGTCGTCTTGCTCTGCCCGGACGTCCAGGTCGGCTAACAAGATTCTTCCTTTAGCCAACATCGGTCCGACGAGCTCCTCATTCTTTTTCTCCTTTACTTTTCCTCGTAGACTTGCATTGTAACAAAGTCGAGCTCTGACCTGATCTGCCCTGATCGTGACGAGTGCGTCGTCTGAGCCGATGAATTTTAACGCTAGATGAACTGTTGAAAGTACTGCTCCGAAGGCTTGCAAACAGGTTCTTCCCAAGATAGCGTTGTAAGGGGAATCACAATTGACTACCAGGAATCTGACAATCTCCGTTCGGGTCGAAGGTTGTTCGCCTAGGGTTACCGGGAGGTGGATTGCTCCTACGGGACGGATCGCCTCGTTCGCGAATCCAAACAGCTTTCCTTTGAAGCTTCGGAGATCAGAGGTTTTCAACTTTAGCGCCTGGAAGGTTTGCATAAAGAGGATATCGGCTGAGCTGCCCTGGTCTACCAGGACCCGGGCGACCTTAAAGTTGGCGATCATGGCTGCAACCACCATTGGATCGTTGTGGTTAGGGACTATGCCTTCCAGGTCGTGATTAGAGAAACTAATGGGTACCTTTTGAGGTGGTCTCTTGTAGATCTGCTTGTGGCGAACGGCCAGGATTTGGTTGATGTACTTTTTCCTCTCCGCCTTGGTCTCACCACCACCGGCGAAACCTCCCGAGATATTACAAACTGGGAAGCTTGCGGTTGAATTAGGTGGGGGAGGCAAGGGGGGGGGATCTGGTGTCCTGTTGACAGCAAACTGTAGAGGCTGATCGGGGCTACGTTCCTCGCGGAACTCTTTCTTCTTTTTCTGGGTTGATGTGTGTTTAGTCATGGTAGGTACTGGTGGGAATGATTTTATCTGGTCCCCACAGACGGCGCCAATGTGATGTCCTAGGGCGAGGAGAACCTCTAAGGAGGGGAAATCTACCTTAGAGGGGACTCTGCCTAGGGTTTATGTGTGATGTTTGTTGGGAGTCCTCTAGTGGCCAAAGGGGAAGCCAAAGAGATACCCTAATCACTGGTGTGTGAGGGTGGCGATTAGGGTAAGAGGACGTATCTTTGCCCCATGTAGTACTGAGCTACTTATAGGGGGGAGCTGGTTGCCCTAATGGGCCAACTTGGGGCCCAAGTAGGGCCAGCCTGTAATGAGCTAGGAGTGGTGCGCTGTCCTTCCGGATAAGGATGGGGTGAGCTGTCCTTGCGGATAAGGCTGGGGGACGTCATCATGTCCTTGGTGTCGGAATCTTTGGGGTGATGTCGGACCTAGGAAGACGTACGGAGATCGGACCTGAGCAGAGGCATGAGGTCGGCCTGTATCTGGCGCTTGTTCGGTCGTTGAGCCCTGAGCTCGGCCAAGCGTTCAGTAGGTCCCTTGTTAGGTCCTTGAGCTTTTAGCGGGGTTTATGGGGAGCTCGACCTAGCCAGGTCCACCACAATAATAAAACATGTATAATTTTGTTGATATTGTTTAAATTAATATTCTTGACCACAACAAACAACAATGTCCATAGAACTAAATAAAAATTTACACGATAATGAACATCTTTTACACATAAAAGACAGTCATAAAAACCGATTTTTCAATATATCAATTTACTACAAACAACTCTTTACGACAAAAACACGAAAATAGGAATGCGGGACGACAGGCACGGGCGATACGCTAGTTTCTGAATTATGTTAACAACATGTAGGGAGACAAATACATAATAGCTTAATAGATTGAACTTATTTTAATCCTAGAAAATTCACATAACTAAAATTCAAAAATTAAAAAAAATTGAGAAGGAGAATAATGGAAGAAGGAGAATATAGTGATCCAAACCCAATCTTCTCCAAAATACAAAACCGAAAATAAAAGAAAAATTGAGAAATACTAAAAATGTAAGCTGATGAAGAAGAGGATCTAAAGGAGTAAGATTAGAATAAAGAAATACAAATGTAAGATGATATATGATGATATGCTTCGATGCATTAGAATAAATTTCTATGTAACAAATCAGGTAATGGTTAATTGTATTAACACTGGCCAATTACTCGCTGGAGATGAGGTCCTTCTTCAACACTGACAAATGCTTGTCGTCGTTGGCTTCCTCCTCCGCAGCCCTACCCAAGGCCATTAATTCCGGCGAAGTACTGCCTCCGTCGTGGCGGAGAGCCACCGCTAGTCCATGGCGCTAGAGATCACTTTGCGGATTGCTGGTGCGATTCCGTTAGTGGCTTCTAGTTTGGTTTATGTGTGTAACTATATATCGAAAACAAAAGAAGTTAAATGCAAGGTTTCATACCAGTGAGAAATAATATCATAATGAATAAAAAATAAAGAAACAAAGATGTAAGATGATGATGAAGAAGAACCTGAAGCAGTAGGCTCTTGGAGTAATGGTTGGAAATAAGAGGCAACTAAATGATTATAAGACCAGAAACTGCTGCTTTTTAAAACCATGCAGGTTGCTGAATTGTAAAATCAGAAACCGCTGGAGACCATTTAGAAATAGGCACGACAGTTTTTTTATCCTTGGCTTCTAAAACAAAATACTGTTTGTGTGAGAGAGGGAAAGAGGAATGAACGGTTAGTTTTCAAGAAATAGATAAGTAGTTTTTGCTGGGAGTTTCATGGCTTATCTTTTTTGTAAATGTGTGTATTTGCACTTTTAATTAGTTTTTTTTTTTGGTTTGCATCCTGGTATCCGGCCCACTGGGCCGACTAATCCAGTTTGAGGGGGGTCCCGGGGTTAAGGTTTTATTCCTCTCCCAACGTTGTTGCGGGGGATCGAACCGTGGTTCGCCCTACCAAGTGCAGCCCCTGGTACCACTGCACAAACAGCTCGTTGTTGCACTTTTAATTAGTTAATTTAGTTACACAACAGTTAAAAAGCACTGTTTTTTTTAAGATGGTATAGATTACAAAGATACTCCTTCCGGTTCCTATTATAAGAAAAATTAACCGAAATCACACGTATTAAGAAAAAGTTAGTTAAATTTATTTAATTTTATCAAAATCATAAAAAATATTGCTACTTTAAGAAAGTTTCATTGAGAATGAAACAAAAATTAAATGAGATCACTATTTTTCTAGAAACATTTTAGGAATGATTATATTGGGAATAAAAAGTTAGCTAACTTTTTCTTATATCAGAGACTAAAAAAGTATGTATGAATTTTCTTATATTAGAGATCTGAGGGAGTAGGTTATTATTATTATTATTATTACTAGCTCTTACCCCGTGCAATGCACGGGTTGTTGATATTTTAATTTTTTTATATGGAATATTTTACATTAAAGATTATTATTAACAACAAACAAAAATAACTATATAAAAAGGCAGAAGTTCAAACCAAACTGTATTCCTAAAAAAATCAATCTAGATGATCTTTTTGATAAATTTTGTACTTCCCCATATAAATCAAAAATAACATTTTTTATCTGAGATATTTTCTATTTATTTGATGAATAATTTTTTTATATGATTATCTACTTTATTGTGATAAATCAAAATTAAACATTTTGATAGTTTTTTGTTTGATGGTATTATGAGCATAATGAATGATAAACCAGAATGTCTCTTATTTATTTTGAGAAGGAAAGTTGAATCTTGGTGTTACAATAAAAAATTATTTATTTTCTTCAAGTTTATCTTACCGATTTTTCTATATTTC
Organism: Crotalaria pallida; assembly: GCA_037953625.1. NCBI lineage: Eukaryota > Viridiplantae > Streptophyta > Magnoliopsida > Fabales > Fabaceae > Crotalaria > Crotalaria pallida. Next base: position 87,857,718 of record CM075649.1, read on the forward strand.
CTTAAATTATGGAATTTGTATGCATTTTATCTTTGGTCACATGTTTGGTTACTTTCCTTAACAAATTTTATAGATTTAAGATATATTTATCCAAAATAAATACTATATTTATTTATTATCTATTAAATTTTAAATTGTAATATCTTTATTGGGGATAATGATTTAGAAAATTTGAATAATTTCGAATTGTAATATTTTGGTTAGAGATAATGATTATTTTCCAATAAAGATTTATCCAAAATGAATAACAAATTCAACTTATTTAATATGTGTCTATCTTAAATAAATTTATTGTCGTGTCCTTAATCGAAATCACCCTTGGAGCTATGGAAGAACTCCAGGAACGATCTCAATCAAGAGTTTAATATAGGACTTTATAAGATTTCTGTATATCCAGTTGGGATAAGCAGGTTCTCCCTAGTCAACAAAGTGTGTGCTAGTGTCAACTTAGGGATGAGAAGACGTACCTTAGCCCCTATAGCATGGTGGTTCTTATAGGGGATTGGTGTGTTGTGGGTCTTTCTGATAAGGCTTGTGAAGAAGAGGTATTCAAGTGGGATTGGTAAAGGTCCTGATAAGGTTGCCTTCATAAATCCCGTATATGAGGAATTCTTATCCTTATCATGTCATCTTAACCAAGATACGTGGGCATATAGGAGAAGTCGTTAAGCTAATAGAGACTGTTAGTAATAACGATAAGGATGAAGATCCTGTTATAATCTCGTAAGCTCATAACGTCCACAAAATGCCCATTGGCTCGGTGTTGCATGCCGACCGTAGACTGGTCAGTAGTGTGTCTTGTTCGAGTGTTCAACTGGTCGGACCAAGATGGTTTCGGTCGGACAGACTCTCGGTCCACTACATAAGCCCCCCAAGCTCGGTTGGGTGATTTGAGCCCTGCCGAGTTGAAGAGTGAAGCAAGCAAAGAACCGAGCATTCCTCCTTAACCGGGAAGGAATCCAACTTTTGACTAGAAATTTCTGACCCTTTATCTGTACAGAAGTGACGTTTGATTTTTTCCTTTAACCTCCACGTGTCCCTAATTGTGTTGGGATTTGAAACGTGATTATTATCTCTGGAACTGAAAAGTTTTCCAACTCACGCCGTTTATACAGCTGTCTTAGTTATGGGCTTTGTACTATATGGCCCAATCCATTTTCGTAGTTGAGGGAAGTTTGGAGAGAGGAAACAGTTAGATTTTTGTTTTTCTATTCTTTACACTCTATCCACCTTCATACAGTCCCCAAGCTTTCCAAGAACCTCTTGAATACCGTTTCTGAATTTTCCCAGAACTCTTAAACCCTTCATCTTCTCCGTCTTGCTTCTGAAACTTCGTTCTTCAAGGTTTTGTTCCCAGAGTACTGCCATTGTCCATCGCGCTTACAACTTTCGAACATTTCTACAAAATCACAGGTAATATTCGACTCTCTGTTGCTTTAGTGTTTGCATGTTTTCTTTACGCCTGGGTCTAAATTGATCACTGTTTAAGTCAATTTTTGTTTTAATTCCGCGATTACCGTTTATACTTCGAAAACGTTTCAGCTTCTATTGAAGAGTTATCACGATAAACTGCTAAGACTGTTCCTTTTCTGAGGGGAGGCTTCAATTTATGTTTCTGTTGAGCGATTTTTGCGTTAAAGTTTGCCTCTTTTCTGATAAAGGCTTCACCTTTCTTCTTGTTGATAAAAACGATTCTATCTTTTTTACTTCTGAGTGATTTCTTCGTTAAGGGTTACCGAGGGACGATGAGAGTTAAATGATTTCTTCGTTATGGGTTACCGAGTGATTTCTTCAGGAGAGAGATTAAATGAGTTCGTCAAGTTCTGAATCGCCTTTTCCAGGCGTGAAAGACGATGAGAGTGTCGGAGTTAAACCGATCGCTACGTATTACCCTAGAGATTTGGTGGAATCTCGGGAAGGGATCCTGTATTACAAAATTGCTGAACGAATAGAAAAATCGAGGTTAAGGAGGCAGCAGAGAGGTACCAACAAACTCAATTGGGGAATCCACCGAGGATTTCCGAGGGAGGGTCCTCCAATTGATAAGTTACATAAATAGTTTAACTTTTGGATTTTGTGTTGATACTGATCTGCGTATGCCTCCTTTTCCTCAGGTATGACTTGCAAAGTTATAACACATCTCGAGCTCTTTCCCTTGCCTCCAGATGTCGGTCAGTATGAATGGGTCGATCGCGAGGTCGTGGGCACCTGTTCTGAACTTTCAACTGCTGATTCCACCGAGCAAAGTAGGGCAATCCTGTTACCATGCCCAGGGGACGAGAGCGGGAACTCCTACGCCATTTCCCCTGTAGGGGTTAACGAGCGAATCTGCACCCGGATCCCACATGAAAACCTAGGTTTCTACTTTTATGAGGAAGTTGTCACAAGGCTCGGAGTAAGGATGCCTTTCAGCGAGTTTGAAATGGGAGTTCTGAGGAATCTTAGGGTTGCACCTTCACAATTGCATCCCAATGCCTGGGCTTTCGTTCGAGCCTTCCAACTAGTTTGCTCTGCTATGGAATGGCAATGCACACTTCCTGTTTTCTTCTATCTCTTCGCCCCTCAGGCGAACGCTTTTGAGAAAGGGTCAGCGAAAAGGCCATGGGTATCACTTAAGGCTCGGACATGCTATAGTCTTTTCACAAAATATTCTGAGTCATGGAAAACTTTCAAACCTTCTTATTTCAAGTATAGATACGTGGGGAATGAGGTTGGCTGGTTCATGAGACCTGGGGACGACCAGCCAGTACCACGCTTCCCTCTATTCTGGACCGACGCTTTTTTCCAACGTAGAATTAAGAGTTATAGCACAGAGGGGAAGGATCTGTTTGATTTCGAGAAAGACGTATGCCGAGCATATGAGGAGTACTTGTCAAAAAATGGAATGATTGAGACCAAAGAGATAGTTATCCTTCCGGAGAGTCAAGTTAAAGCCCAACTTGGTATGAGACTTAGTGTTTTCTGTTTACATTGTGTTAATGCCCTTAACTGATATCTGTTTCACTTTCAGGGATTATGGCCGACCGTATCGCAAGACTAGAAAAGGGAACCAAAAAGAGGAAGAACCCGTCGGTCAAGATCGCCTCAGAAGGATCAACTCCAAGCACTCCCACTCCGACTGATTCAGGGTCATCACTTGATGTCTCTCCCCGACCAGTGACCATCTTGACTGTCGTCCCCGTGACTACCGTTCAAATGCCGAGAGCCGAGGGGGTAGTTATAGGAGAAGCCTCGAATACTGAAGCGGTCTCTTCCCCAGAACAACCCCTCATGTAACACCCTCACAATTATTTAGTTAAATTAGGATTTTATAAAAATAGTACTTGAAAATTTATTTTTAAATTAAAATACTTAAGAATATTTTTCCAGAAAAACGGACAGAGTTTCCTCTGTTTTATGGACTTTCCCAAATTTTCCAATTTTATACCTGCTTAACCTGTTCAGTCCAACAAACTTTTAAAACATAAAACGTTTAAATATTATCCAGAAACAGATCCTAATGCCCCGAATATCAGAAATAGGGGCGTACAACTAATACATATTTTTAATTTACAAAATAGTAGTTTTTAACATATCTAAAACTGCAGTCCACTCGTAAATAATAAACAGATACTCCACGTAGTGGAGGTTCAACCTGCTCGGCCAGAAACTGTGTAAGCTCCAATCTCAAAACCTGAAAAATGGTTGTAAGGGTGAGCTTTACACATGAAGTAGAAAGTAGTTCCTGTGAGACCCACAATTTTATCCAATTTATTTGTGATCTTATAATTGAATTTAAGAAATTATATTTGATTTTGATGCCTGGATTTAATTAAAATCATGTGAATTATATATATATATATATATATATATATATATGTATGCGTGATATATGTATTATATTATATACATATATACCAATGTTTTCCCTAGCATATTTAAAATAAAATATTTTAAGGTAAAGTATTTGATATAAATGATCTTAGAAAATAAAATGCCTTTTGAAGGATTAAAGTATCCTATCTTCAGAAATCCATATCTTTTCAACCGTACGTCGAAAAATTACAAATGATATGTCAAAACGACCGTATCGAAACTTAGATTATGAAAATGTAAAGCTTTGATTTTTATTCTGAAGTTTTCGAAATTTTATCACCGCTACAGTACTGAACGAATTTTTGAGTTTTAAGTGTAAAGGTGTGACTTTAATGCATTTAATGATCTTTTGACTCAAGTGTATTTTATTTTGAAAACAAAAATACATTTCTGAAGTTTTATATTGGACTACCATCCAAATAAAATTTATTTTCGTATTTTTTTCTTATTATAAAATTTTTGAAAGCTTATGAAGTGCATTTTTGAAGGAAATGATCTTAGAGCTTCAAAAATTCATAACTTTCAAACCGTAAGTCCAAAAATTATAAACTTTATATGAAAACGATCGTATTGGAACGTAGTATCTGAATATGTAAAAATAGAATTTTTATTTTGACATTTACAAAAAAATTTATGTACAGTAGAGAAAACGAATTTTTGGTATTTCTAACTTAGAAAAAAAATTATTTTGGAGCATGAAATAAATTATTGAGCTATAAAATAATTTTATTTATACATTGAGATATTTATTTAAATGTCTACTGATTGCACAGTCCAAATATTAGTCTTTTCTAAATTTTCTTCTGAATTATCAAAAATGAAAGCCTTAATGTGATTGGTCAATTTTGTGGTGAATTCAAAATGAACCAATGGAAATTTTTCTCCTTATTTTATATACATGCACCGTCCAAAAAAATAGTAGGAGGGAGAGAGGAGAATTTTCTGAAATTTGTGGGGAATCATTCTTAAGTTAATAAGCCATAGGATTTATACAAAGTTCATTAATGCATGTGTGTGTTTCAAAGTGGGAAATTAAAAATGCTGACTCACTTTGGCTAGGGGGGGACGAATTTGTGGTCTGATGGGAGAGGAAAATTGGCTTCTCTTCACCTATAAATAGACCATCACACCTTTCACAATTTCACACACATTACTTGTTATGAGAAAAATTTTTATTCCAAGAGAAAAGAGAGAGGAGGGTGGTGAGTTGCATAGGGGAACAAAAAGTTTCTATTTCTTCTCTTTATGAACTATGTATTTGTGATAGTATTTTTTTTTATGGTCAAATGAATAAAGGTTTAAAGGAAAGGGACAAAAATGAATTGTTTAAAGAGGATAATCTCCCATTTTCTTTGGCCTTGAGATGACCTAATTTTGTAGCACAAAAGGAAAAATTATATTCTGAAATTTTTGTGTTGTTACAGACATTTATATTTTATAGAAATTTTGTATCTGTTTGAAGTATTTTAGTTCTTTTTGTTTTGATTCAAAATGGAAACTAAAATAGATTCTGGAAATTTTGTGTTATTGAGACCTAATGTAGCATTAAAAGAAAAGAAAAAAATTTTAGTCTTTTGCCTTGTTGTATTGATTGGTTGTGATATGTATATAAAGTGGTAGTTGTTATTATTATGTTATGTGACTGACTGGATGATTATTTGATCTCTGATGTTGTTATAGTGAAATGAAAATAGTTTTGTGCAAACAAATGAAATTCTGGATTTTTTATGTTAACAGTGAAGTATAAATGATTTTTTTTATTAGAAGATTACACATGGTTTATATTATTTGATTTGGTAAAATTAGGAGTAAGTAAGTAATTTTTATTTTGTGATTGTGTAAATGTCTGACTATGTGATTAGTAGAAATTGTAAACTAGTTACTGGACAAGAGTAAACTTTCTTAAAAATGATTATCTCTGTGTCAAATTGATTCTTTTGAGTATATGAAATTATGTGCCTAAAGTATATATGTGTGTTTGAAAAATTTAAAAAGTACTCTTTTATATATGAGGTTGGCCGAATTTATTGAAGAGGAAAAACAAAGATGTTTGATTATTTTTTTTTATTTGACCTTTCTGATGTTAATAAATGATTATCAGTGTGTATTATGTATTCTGAAAAAAAAAATATATTTAGATCTGGAAATTTTCTTAATGTTGAAAAGTATTATTTTCATAAGGTACAAGGTTTCAAATAATAAATTTTATAAGTGTGTACTTTGCTTGATTGTTTATATGTAATTACTGTATGTATAGGAATGTTAGTATCTGTTGGTTTAATCTTGAAGTGATGCAACTGGACTTAAGGTGTTTGTCCAGCAAACCAATATGCTTTATTTTAATCATGTTTAATCATTTTATTATAGTAGGATTTGTAAAAGAATTTTTAGGAAAAAGTGGCATGTGTTTTCGATGAACTGTTTAGGAGAAAATTGATTTTCGAGAAATTCTGTATGTGCTGTCCAAGATGTGGTAAAATAGTTGCATCAAGAATGAAAATCATTTTTGAGATAATTGGTAATGTATGCTTTATGATAAAATCTTTATTATAAGTATTTAAAAATTTATTAGGAAGTATAAAAGTGATTTTGTGAATGAACTGATGCTTAGAAGTGAATTTTCTGTAATCTATTTGTAGTCTGTAACTTAACCTAATTAATGATAGAGAAAGTATTTTGAACTTTGGATATTTGAATTTATTTTCTTCTTTAGTTATATATGCTTATAACATGATTTTGCGAAATTTGTTTACTGCTTGGTCTGATAAAAAAATTGCATCAAAAGAGGAATACTTTAAAGTCATGCTGTATGAGTGATCTGAACAATTTGTAATAAAGGAAAAATTTAGATTTATTCTTAAGATGTTATAACTATGTTTTAAAAGTTATATTGCGATTGGAAAAGTTTTTCATGATTTAGAAGCTAAAAAGAAAAAGTAATTTCCTGATACTGTAGTCTGTGCTTTATTTTCAAAAAGGCTTTGATTTTTAAAGGAGTAATTTATTTTCTAAGAGTTTTATGCATTTTCAAAACATCAAGGATTTTTAAGAAATGGATTTGTCCAAAAGTTATAGTAATTTTAATTCTAAGTTGATATAGATATTTATAAAGCTATTTTGTAAATGTGGTTGATTAAAGGTTTGCAATCGGAAAACGATAGCGCTACTGTGAATCAAGTGGATCTTAATTCTTTCACATCATACCAAGGTGAGAGAGTAGCAACCTTTAGACATAATGACACCATGTAATCATTAGGATGATTTCGACAATCTCAAAAGTCGGAATCCGAGTTACGTGTCAAAACACGAGACGACAATTGATTGTGAATGTTTAGTCGTCCTTCGTGCGATAGTAACTCTATTTGTATGATATTGTTATGACTATATTTTGTTATGCTACTATTGAAATAAGTATGAAATGTTGTTTAATTGAATTTGGAAATGATAATGATTTACTGAGATTGTGCAATTGTGATATATTGTTATATAAGTTATGAAAGATTATTGATTAAGAGTTTATGGATATATTGAAAGAAGCAAGACTTGTATTTTTGATATTGTTGTAAATCTGTTGTATCAACGCGAAGTTAATGATTGTGTACAGTGATGGTGCATCGTGGCACATTGACTTGTAATCTTTCCCCTTAAGTGACAAATCACGTGAATAACTGTGCCGTGGTTTTGTCTTGTGGATTCCACTGTACAATAGGGAGTTTGTTTGCTATTACCCTTAGAGGTCGAGGCCCGTTAGAAGCGAGGCTTAGAATGGGTCGACCAACTTAGGATAATAAAATACTTAAAAGATTTAAAATATTCTAAGTTTAAAATCCTTTCTAACTACGGTGAGAGAGAAGTAGTGGAGAGGAAAGATACCGTATACTTGGAGGTCGTGCATCCCTCCAAGTGGTGATTGTGATAGGGGAGGGCAATGACGGTGACTCGTAAAGAAGCTTATGAGCGCTTCCCTAGGCGGAACGATGCTGCAATGGTCAAGGTCACCTGCTGGGCGTTGATCGTAGTAAGTACGGCAACGCGAACTAGGGATAGAGCTTTCGTCCCCTTGAACAAATCCTAGATGGTGTAGAGGGAATCCGAATGGGACTAGAAGCCATTGTTTTTCTTTGTGAAATGATGAACTGTTATTGTATTTTGTTTGCTGGCCAACTTGCATGGTTTCAGCTGGTACGTACCCTTTGGCTTTGATGTCAGCATGGTTAGGATTCCTGTGCATCCCATCTGCTTTCCGAACTAGGATGTGGTTGGATATTGAAGGAGGAGATGTATCGAGTGTGCTAATTTCCCTTACCTCAATGATTTCTCTCCCTAAATCATTGATGGTCATGAAAGACTTAATGGAATATAGTTTTATAATAGATCTCTTGAATAATGTTATAAAGATGTTATAAGTTGTAATAATATAAGGAATGATTTTGTGGCCTGATGTTATGAAAGAATATTATGTTGTACCTTTGTGTTAGTCCTAATGCGACCCATGGAGTAAGCCCATGCCGTCGACGTCTTGATCGTCTGGTCGCTAACTCTCTCTATTTTTCTGTTATGCTCTTGTATTCATCCATGAAATTATTAGATGGTGGACCGGGTAATTCGAGTGGAGATGTCTCCTTTAATGGGGTGACATTGGCATAGAACTGCAAACGGATGGATCTGGGAGGGACCAACAAGACTCGTTATTACCGATCGAGATCACGTATTACGAGGAGTAGCTACGGACCGTGAGGAAGTGCGATATCGTATGAGGGATCTTATGCCGGGTGGACCTTATGCTTTTCATAATGCTCCACCTGCTAATCACAATGTTGATGAGGAGGAGGACCCAGAAGAGGAGGAAGACCCAGAAGAGGAAGAAGACCCAGAAGAAGGAGAAGATCCGGAGGAGGACCCTGACGAGGATGCGCATGATGGCGAGTAGCTTAGTTCTTAGTAGTATTGATCTTTGTTTGTTCTAAGTCTTGGATAACGGACCCTCTGATTTACTCTATGTACACCCTATGTTTATGTTATTTCGCTTTTATGTTGGATAATGGCCTTTGGGCCGAAACACTTTTGATTATGATGGTTATTTTGGAAATTAATATAATGATGTTATAATTCCGCATTTCAAACCGTTATATTTTGGTGAATGGAAATATGTCGTGGCACTTCATTTTGGAAAATAGGATTAGGATTAGGTACAAGTAATAAAACCTTTTCAAGAAACTAAGTTGTTTATGTAATACAATCTTTGAAAAGATAAGTTGAGAAAATATTTTTGAAAACTAAGTTCATATGTACACTTACCTTTAAATGATATCTTGTAATAAATGTTTATAAAAAAAAATGGCGCAAATTTTTAGTGAAAATTCTATTTCCAAATTGGGGTGTTACATTTGGTGGTATCAGAGCGATGATTGTCCTTAGTGGCCTTAAGCATAGCCTTATATGCTTTCATTGTGTGACTCTGTTTGGTAGTTATAGTGTAGTTACCCTTTCGGCTTGAGCATAGCCTAATATGCTTACCTTGTACGACCCTTTACTTGAGCTAAGACTCCAATCCTACGTATGTGACAGAAGCAAGATGGCACGTCGACAAGGGAATGAGGAACCAGCTGCTGTTTTGGCTCAAACAGTTGCGGTCTTAGCAGGAGTAAGGGACAACATGAACCTTATGCATCAGCAACTTTAGCAGAATCAGAATGTGCTGGTGGGCGAGGAATCAGAGGACTCGACGAGTTTTGTCGTAGGAATCCAAAGGAATTCGCTGGAGGATTCGCATCGGAAGAGGCAGAGGCCTGGATAGCAAGTTTGGAAAGGATATTCGGGGGAATGGTGCAGTGCAAAGATGAAAAAAAGGTTGCCTATGCTGGATACATGATGGTAGGAGAGGCGGCCGACTGGTGGCGTAATGAGAGGCAAGCGTTAGCTGGAGAAGCTGGAGGAATAACCTGGGATCGGTTCAAAGATAGGCTTTTGGTGAAGTATTTTCTGGAGCACCTGAAGACAGCCAAGGAATTGGAATTCCTGAGATTAGAGCAAGGTAGCATGAGTGTAGGGGAGTATGCTGCCAAATTCGAGAATCTGGTGAGGTTTATGCCTTACTATGGAGAAGCTGGAAATGATGTAACACCCCGATTTGGCAACTTGAAAACTTAAAGTAAACACCTTGAAAATTAGGGCCATTTTTTTAACACAAGTGTTGTACAAGATGAGAACATTCGGATTTTCAAAACATAGTTACGATTAAAACTCATGCTCTCATCTGCACAGTCCTTTTAAGTTCCAAACCGAGATGTTACGGGACACCGCGCTTTGAAACTCGTTTTCCAAAAAACGTGGCCCCGTTGCTTACTCTCAAAATATAAAACTCTTGCCGGGGTACAGTATAGCAGAGCTAGGCGACTAAGAACTTACAGTGAAGTACCATACTCTGAGGGGGATTCCCTAGCTTCTAGTCTTACACTCTAGCGCTCGTAGTCTAGCTCTGAACCTTGATGGATCCGCTCACGGTTCGCCGATAGGGTTGTCCTCGCCTACGGCTCCAACGATCTCTCCACCGAGTCGTCCCCTTTTCCACGGAGGTGTTTCTACTTCCGAACGAGCTGGATCTGGAACCTCAATTTCCTTTGCATCTAGTAGCCGTATAATATTTCCCCAAAAGGAAAGGCAGAAGTACAGAGGGAGAGAAGAACAGAAGAAGAGGAGAGAGTAAGCTACCCAGACAGTTATGTCGACTATGTGGAATTACAATAGGCAAATACTAAGGTAAAACAATTAACAACAGGCAAACAACAATATCATTAACACTTGCACACATGATTACCCAATCTTACATCCTTTATTATAAACTCCCACAATTCCTCTTAGTTTCTCTTTCTTTTCTTCATACTTCTCCAATCTCAACATACATTCCAAGAATCGCTTCTTATGGTTCTTATTTGATACTGGGTGTTTTATTGCATATCTCTTTAGAACAATATGAGTGCTTTTAAGTTTTATCATTTCGGATGGCATCAATGATGAGGGGGAGACATCATTGAGCTCACACACGTCTACATCTCCTCGGTACACCACCCAACCTAGTCGGAAGCAAACAGGAGTACAGGACCTTTACCACGCAGACACGACAGCTGTCACACAACAAATGGCCCCAGGCCAGGAGGTCTCAGCCTCAAATCATAATCATATCAATCATAACATAAATGCACGCTCTCAGCGGCAATCACAAATGTCCCGTTCCAGTCCCTCTCACTGTTCTCGAATTGCCATAGGGGGCGACAGTACTATTCTAGTTGGCCTGCAGAACTCACCACGGCATAAGACCGATCTGCCCGTACCACATGTGGAATTCGTTCCGCCTAGAATAGCACTCAAGGCTTTTTGACGTATCACCGTCCTTACCCTCCCCTATTGCAATCACAACCCGAATATCCGCAGATACTCCGGGGTATCTTCCTCTCCACTACTTCGATACGACACTCATGCCTCACCGCGTTTGTAAATGTCTTTTAGTCTTTTATAGAATTCAGGGTTTTAAGTAACGGCTTACTCCTATTAGTCGGCTCGTCCTTGGAGCATCCCTTCAACGAAACCCGAGCACTAAACGCAATCTATTCCCCCTAAAACAAAACGGCATCTAGCCTCACCGTAATTTCTCATCTCATACATTTCAGCATTATTCTCATCAGCTCATGCTCAACAGCATTCATCAGCATCATAGCTTAGCAGCATCATCAGTGTCTCTATACTCCATTGTTGCTCATTCGCACCATCAGCGTAGATCTCATTAGGTGTTACTCACAGCACGATCAACAGCATCATTGCCACGCTTCCGCTTGCCACGTCGAATGTTTCTCACCATCTCTTACTAATCACCTTTTTATCTCCGCTCTTTCTCAAACTTAATTATTAATTTCCTTTTATTCCATACTTTATCTCTTTTGCGTTCTGTTCACGTTAAGACTTTATCTCTTTTATAATTATCTTCAACATTCTTATTCACATTTCTTTCCTCTTTCAATCTTACCTTCTCAATATCATTCCATATTTCTGGGTAAAATCAAACATCTTTTATCGAATAATTAAACCGTGCACATACCAAACTAACTAACAACTCATGCATATTTGACAAAAACAAACATATTAACTATAGACAACACCTCGGTCTCAGCGACTTGTAGGGATAACCCAACACTTAACCCACAACAAACAAACAAATAAACACTCATTATCCCTCTTTATCGCCTAACGAGACCGGGTCCAACCTTTGAGATGATTGGACGCCTTAATATGTTACCTAAAACCACGGCGTCTTAAGGGGAGCTTCTCTCTCACCTGGATGGCGACACATCCGAAAAGCGTTCCAAGATTTCTCGTTGCTGACTCGGTTCCGTTCCCTTCGCGTCCGGCACCCGAACTAAACATTTTTCCCGTGCGTTAGAACGATTTAAGATAAAGTCTTTATTTCGTTTTAAAATACGTTAAAACAATTCCTTTCTTAAAACACATTGTTAACATTCGAAAAGGGTTTAAACCCAAATTAAAAAGGTTTTTCAAGAACACTTTAAAACAATGAAAATAATCTTTTTATTGAAACAAATCCATTTTCTTAGTTTGAAAACACTCTATTTATAAAGTCAATGTTTTTATACTTTAAAACAGAGGATTAAAAATCCAAGAAAATAAAAGTTTAAACCATTCATTGAAAATCTTTCAAGACACAAAACTTTAATATTCCAAATTAATTCGAGTTAAATCATTTCATTTTTTTTATAAAACAATTTTAATTTCTTTAGAATACACACATAGATCTTTCACAAATACAGTTAGAAATCAGTAAAACAAATTCCATTCAGTACATAGCAAACACACACGATTTTCCAAGCACACACATACAAATTCACACACTTCAATCATTTAAAACTAATCAATTAATTTTAATTTAAATAAATTAAATTAGTTTCTTAAGTATCCTAGCAAAACCGAATCATACATAGAGACTAAGAATCATTGAGTTAACATCGTAAAAATTCTTTTCACACAATCACATTAAATCATTCATTTTTATTCCTAAAACCGAAAGATAAGGGAAGGACACACACATCATTTTATCATACATACAGTATCACACACCCAAGACATACCCATAATCACAAATCATTTCATGAAAACAATTTTCTAAATACATGCACATGCATAGACCGAATCATGCATACATAATTTTTCAAGGATCAAATGCATAATCAAAATCGTAAAATCATGAAATCATTTTCCCTATTGTGGTCTAGAAACCGTGAGCATACAATTAGAGAAACTGTCAATTTTAATTCCTTTAAAACCTAAATTAAACCAACAATTAAAATCACAAAACATTTCAAAGATGTACACACATTTTCTTTTTAAAACCTAATCATGGCATGTAGACATTTTTAAAACTCTTGTATTCAATTAGTCTTACGATGCATGTACCCTAAATAGACAAGCCTAGCTCCCTAGTTTTCTCTAGGATGACCAAATCTCATGATGCAAGGAGGCATAGATCTTAAATAACCAAACATGGCCGAATGGCTTTTCACACAACATCAAACACTTGATCAATTCATGCAAATGAGAAATCACTTTAATTACTCAAAATCAAGCAATAACACACAAAGAGAATGAAAATCATTTAAGAAAGATGGGTTTCAAAACCGAATGGGACATAGAAATTGTTTCCACATTTTTAATCAAAGATTTAGACTTTTACATGCTTGAAATCTATAAATCCATCAATCAATCATACCTGCAAAATAAAATGAAATTGGCTTGATCCCTTAAAGGTCAAAAACCGTGAAGAAGAAATTATGCAATTTAAAGATCAAGTTTTCAAACACCAATACTCAAGATCACTACATACACACAACATGCAAGCCATTTAGTTTCACACACACCCATCACGGTTTAGAAAAAAAAAGGTAAACTTGCAAGAGATCTATTTTAATTTTCTCAAAAGCTTAAAAGATTTTTTTTTAGATCCTTAAGATTCACCTAGAAAAATTTTAGATCTAGCAAAGAAAGTCTTAATCAAACATCAATACAAGTTCAACATATTACAAATAGGTTTGAGTCCATAAAGTTCAAGATTAAGCAAGATCAACACATGAAATCTTCTTACAAACCTTAAAACAAAACATGCAAGGAGAAAAGAAAGATCTTCAACTAGAAATGAAAAATCTAGGTTATTACAATTTTCTTCCTTGATCTTCGGTTCCTACTATGATAAAGGGGTTCTTCTAGCTCTTGGTCTACAAGGATGTGGCTTGGTTAAGTTTAAGTCTCCTTCCTCCTTCTCCTCCATGTCTCACGACTCCTTCTCCTTCTATCCCTCTCTATTTCTTTTCTTTTCTTTCTCTAAGGGGTTGATGAATCCCTTAGAGATACGTTTGTGTGTTGGTGTGGAGGAATGGGAATGAAATGGGTGAATGATTTTAGGCTACTTCCTTATATAAGCAAATGCATCTTCTCCCTTATGCCCTTAGATACAAGTTTCGGTCATGAGTAAGGGAAAGGATAGATTTGGACTTCCAAATGTTTGCATGGCTATATGTCATCAAGGTCAAGGGGACAAAATGGAAGAGACTAGGAATCTAGGGGTCACTTAGGCTTAAGTGATAATTAGCAACTAGTTGGGGTTTGTCTCTTGATTTGGTTCTAGTTTAGTTGGATGGCTACTTAGTTTCCTATTTGGTTTCCACTTCCTTAACCTCTAAGCTTCTAGAATTTGACCCTAGCTTACACATATCACACACACACACACACACACACACGTGTAACACATATAACACAACACACACACACTTACATGCATACACTAAGGGTGGCATCTCCATATACACACAACACACCTCTACCGTAGCACATGCACACACATGCACCTATTTCACATTTTATTTTCCATTTCTATTTCTAATTCATGCAAGCCTTTCTTTAATCATGTTTTCTTATTCATCTTCATGCATCACATGTCAAACATACATACACACATGCTTATTTTATGTTATAACTATATTTACTTAAAATCATTAATTCACATAATAATGTAATTAAGGCACACTACTCATTCACACAACTACATTCACATAACACACAGTACACGCACAAATCAAATTAAGCACTTATCACATAAAAATCCCAATCCAAATTATTAAATTCAATTTCAACTCAAAATTCGTGTCTTACAATTCTGAAAATAACTTTTTATAAAACATCCCAGAAAATTCCAAAGATCATACTTTCAAAATCTACGTTTCGTTACGATCGATTTGATATAAAGTTTGTGAAAATCCGAGTTACGGTTCAAAAGATACAAATTTTGCAAGGATAACATTCCCAAAAGAAAATCATTTCCAAAAATCATCTTTCATTAAAATCACCATTTATCCAAGAATTTTCATTTCAACAGAATCCTTCATTTTTTTATTTATAAAAACGTTCTATTTATAGAAATCCATAAAATACTTTTTGAAAATTCCTTATAAAACCGAATTCCAGGGTTTATTTTTAACAAAATTCGTTCTCGCACGTACGGGAAAAATGTGGGGTGTTACATTCTCCCCAACTTAAAGATTTCTCGTCCTCGAGAAATGCCGTGTAGAGTCGGACTAGTCCATGGACGCGTAACTTCTTGAAGAAATTCCCTCCTGTCTGAATTGCAGCAGTCGTCGCACTTTCGAACACGTGCCGTCTTTTATCGTTCTTAGAAGCGGATTAGACGGATTACTTTCAAAAGTAATCTCTCGGGACATTTTCAACAACCAATAGGGTGGTTTACAAACAGCTTGGCTTCACTGACAACAAGGGGTTGAGGGTTCAAGATAAAAATAGTGTGCAAGGACAACAAGGTCACGATCAATTGGGGTCAAGATGCTACCGTACTCAGGGTTGAACGTTCATCCTTAGATCAAGCCTAGATGATTTCCTCCTCCTTAAAACTTCACATTTCTACCGCTCCCCAACTTAAATGATGCATACCTCTATACACCACCTAAGCCTTCATCTGACCAATCCGACAACGGAACTCTTGGTCACAATTCACCATCTGCTTGACCGGTATAGGATATCAGGGTTCAAATTTCTCATCAAAACTTTTGGAAAGAATGTATAGATGATTAAGAATCGAAAGAAGAAACTTCGGGTTCAGTAACAATCAAAGCTTTTTCAAAACGGAATCTAAGATTTTTAGAGGAGACTTTTTCAAACGTCATGCCAAGGCAATTCGGCATCACTTAAGGTTTATATAAGAAAAGCTTGATCAATCAAAAGGAGAGTTCCCATCACAAGACAAGGTCTCAAATAACTCAGAGGCTACCACCAACAAAGGGGTTCACAGCAAGGAAGGATTCAATGAAGAAAGATTTTATTCGTACGTCGACATCTTATGACAACACTGGTATTCGCTTCCCATCATTGCCGTGGACGAAACCGTCATGCTCCATGGAAACGTTCGCGCACTCTTAGCGTTCCTATTCTCGTCTATTGCCATCCTAATACTAACTCACACACGAAGACACACAGCAGAGTACGTAAGTCCATGTGTAAAGTTACTTAGTTCAACATAGCTCTGATACCATTTCTGTAACACCCCGATTTGGCAACTTGAAAACTTAAAGTAAACACCTTGAAAATTAGGGCCATTTTTTTTAACACAAGTGTTGTACAAGATGAGAACATTCGGATTTTCAAAACATAGTTACGATTAAAACTCATGCTCTCATTTGCACAGTCCTTTCAAGTTCCAAACCGAGATGTTACGGGACACCGCGCTTTGAAACTCGTTTTCCAAAAAACGTGGCCCCGTTGCTTACTCTCAAAATATAAAACTCTTGCCGGGGTACAGTATAGCAGAGCTAGGCGACTAAGAATTTACAGTGAAGTACCATACTCTGAGGGGGATTCCCTAGCTTCTAGTCTTACACTCTAGCGCTCGTAGTCTAGCTTTGAACCTTGATGGATCTGCTCACGGTTCGCCGATAGGGTTGTCCTCGCCTACGGCTCCAACGATCTCTCCACCGAGTCGTCCCCTTTTCCACGGAGGTGTTTCTACTTCCGAACGAGCTGGATCTGGAACCTCAATTTCCTTTGCATCTAGTAGCCGTATAATATTTCCCCAAAAGGAAAGGAAGAAGTACAGAGGGAGAGAAGAACAGAAGAAGAGGAGAGAGTAAGCTACCCAGACAGTTATGTCGACTATGTGGAATTACAATAGGCAAATACTAAGGTAAAACAATTAACAACAGGAAAACAACAATATCATTAACACTTGCACACATGATTACCCAATCTTACATCCTTTATTATAAACTCCCACAATTCCTCTTAGTTTCTCTTTCTTTTCTTCATACTTCTCCAATCTCAACATACATTCCAAGAATCGCTTCTTATGGTTCTTATTTGATACTGGGTGTTTTATTGCATATCTCTTTAGAACAATATGAGTGCTTTTAAGTTTTATCATTTCGGATGGCATCAATGATGAGGGGGAGACATCATTGAGCTCACACACGTCTACATCTCCTCGGTACACCACCCAACCTAGTCGGAAGCAAACAGGAGTACAGGACCTTTACCACGCGGACACGACAGCTGTCACACAACAAATGGCCCCAGGCCAGGAGGTCTCAGCCTCAAATCATAATCATATCAATCATAACATAAATGCACGCTCTCAGCAGCAATCACAAATGTCCCGTTCCAGTCCCTCTCACTGTTTTCGAATTGCCATAGGGGGCGACAGTACTATTCTAGTTGGCCTGCAGAACTCACCACGGCATAAGACCGATCTGCCCGTACCACATGTGGAATTCGTTCCGCCTAGAATAGCACTCAAGGCTTTTTGACGTATCACCGTCCTTACCCTCCCCTATTGCAATCACAACCCGAATATCCGCAGATACTCCGGGGTATCTTCCTCTCCACTACTTCGATACGACACTCATGCCTCACCGCGTTTGTAAATGTCTTTTAGTCTTTTATAGAATTCAGGGTTTTAAGTAACGGCTTACTCCTATTAGTCGGCTCGTCCTTGGCGCATCCCTTCAACGAAACCCGACCACTAAACACAATCTATTCCCCCTAAAACAAAACGGCATCTAGCCTCACCGTAATTTCTCATCTCATACATTTCAGCATTATTCTCATCAGCTCATGCTCAACAGCATTCATCAGCATCATAGCTTAGCAGCATCATCAGTGTCTCTATACTCCATTGTTGCTCATTCGCACCATCAGCGTAGATCTCATTAGGTGTTACTCACAGCACGATCAACAGCATCATTGCCACGCTTCCGCTTGCCACGTCGAATGTTTCTCACCATCTCTTACTAATCACCTTTTTATCTCCGCTCTTTCTCAAACTTAATTATTAATTTCCTTTTATTCCATACTTTATCTCTTTTGCGTTCTGTTCACGTTAAGACTTTATCTCTTTTCTAATTATCTTCAACATTCTTATTCGCATTTCTTTCCTCTTTCAATCTTACCTTCTCAATATCATTCCATATTTCTGGGTAAAATCAAACATCTTTTATCGAATAATTAAACCGTGCACATACCAAACTAACTAACAACTCATGCATATTTGACAAAAACAAACATATTAACTATAGACAACACCTCGGTCTCAGCGACTTGTAGGGATAACCCAACACTTAACCCACAACAAACAAACAAATAAACACTCATTATCCCTCTTTATCGCCTAACGAGACCGGGTCCAACCTTTGAGATGATTGGACGCCTTAATATGTTACCTAAGACCACGACGTCTTAAGGGGAGCTTCTCTCTCACCTGGATGGCGACACATCCGAAAAGCGTTCCAAGATTTCTCGTTGCTGACTCGGTTCCGTTCCCTTCGCGTCCGGCACCCGAACTAAACATTTTTCCCGTGCGTTAGAACGATTTACGATAAAGTCTTTATTTCGTTTTAAAATACGTTAAAACAATTCCTTTCTTAAAACACATTGTTAACATTCGGAAAGGGTTTAAACCCAAATTAAAAAGGTTTTTCAAGAACACTTTAAAACAATGAAAATAATCTTTTTATTGAAACAAATCCATTTTCTTAGTTTGAAAACACTCTATTTATAAAGTCAATGTTTTTATACTTTAAAACAGAGGATTAAAAATCCAAGAAAATAAAAGTTTAAACCATTCATTGAAAATCTTTCAAGACACAAAACTTTAAGATTCCAAATTAATTCGAGTTAAATCATTTCATTTTTTTTTATAAAACAATTTTAATTTCTTTAGAATACACACATAGATCTTTCACAAATACAGTTAGAAATCAGTAAAACAAATTCCATTCAGTACATAGCAAACACACACGATTTTCCAAGCACACACATACAAATTCACACACTTCAATCATTTAAAACCAATCAATTAATTTTAATTTAAATAAATTAAATTAGTTTCTTAAGTATCCTAGCAAAACCGAATCATACATAGAGACTAAGAATCATTGAGTTAACATCGTAAAAATTCTTTTCACACAATCACATTAAATCATTCATTTTTATTCCTAAAACCGAAAGATAAGGGAAGGGCACACACATCAATTTATCATACATACAGTATCACACACCCAAGACATACCCATAATCACAAATCATTTCATGAAAACAATTTTCTAAATACATGCACATGCATAGACCGAATCATGCATACATAATTTTTCAAGGATCAAATGCATAATCAAAATCGTAAAATCATGAAATCATTTTCCCTATTGTGGTCTAGAAACCGTGAGCATACAATTAGAGAAACTGTCAATTTTAATTCCTTTAAAACCTAAATTAAACCAACAATTAAAATCACAAAACATTTCAAAGATGTACACACATTTTCTTTTTAAAACCTAATCATGGCATGTAAACATTTTTAAAACTCTTGTATTCAATTAGTCTTACGATGCATGTACCCTAAAGAGACAAGCCTAGCTCCCTAGTTTTCTCTAGGATGACCAAATCTCATGATGCAAGGAGGCATAGATCTTAAATAACCAAACATGGCCGAATGGCTTTTCACACAACATCAAACACTTGATCAATTCATGCAAATGAGAAATCACTTTAATTACTCAAAATCAAGCAATAACACACAAAGAGAATGAAAATCATTTAAGAAAGATGGGTTTCAAAACCGAATGGGACATGGAAATTGTTTCCACATTTTTAATCAAAGATTTAGACTTTTACATGCTTGAAATCTATAAATCCATCAATCAATCATACCTGCAAAATAAAATGAAATTGGCTTGATCCCTTAAAGGTCAAAAACCGTGAAGAAGAAATTATGCAATTTAAAGATCAAGTTTTCAAACACCAATACTCAAGATCACTACATACACACAACATGCAAGCCATTTAGTTTCACACACACCCATCACGGTTTAGAAAAAAAAAGGTAAACTTGCAAGAGATCTATTTTAATTTTCTCAAAACCTTAAAAGATTTTTTTTTTAGATCCTTAAGATTCACCTAGAAAAATTTTAGATCTAGCAAAGAAAGTCTTAATCAAACATCAATACAAGTTCAACATATTACAAATAGGTTTGAGTCCATAAAGTTCAAGATTAAGCAAGATCAACACATGAAATCTTCTTACAAACCTTAAAACAAAACATGCAAGGAGAAAAGAAAGATCTTCAACTAGAAATGAAAAATCTAGGTTATTACAATTTTCTTCCTTGATCTTCGGTTCCTACTATGATAAAGGGGTTCTTCTAGCTCTTGGTCTACAAGGATGTGGCTTGGTTAAGTTTAAGTCTCCTTCCTCCTTCTCCTCCATGTCTCACGGCTCCTTCTCCTTCTATCCCTCTCTATTTCTTTTCTTTTCTTTCTCTAAGGGGTTGATGAATCCCTTAGAGATACGTTTGTGTGTTGGTGTGGAGGAATGGGAATGAAATGGGTGAATGATTTTAGGCTACTTCCTTATATAAGCAAATGCATCTTCTCCCTTATGCCCTTAGATACAAGTTTCAGTCATGAGTAAGGGAAATGATAGATTTGGACTTCCAAATGTTTGCATGGCTATATGTCATCAAGGTCAAGGGGACAAAATGGAAGAGACTAGGAATCTAGGGGTCACTTAGGCTTAAGTGATAATTAGCAACTAGTTGGGGTTTGTCTCTTGATTTGGTTCTAGTTTAGTTGGATGGCTACTTAGTTTCCTATTTGGTTTCCACTTCCTTAACCTCTAAGCTTCTAGAATTTGACCCTAGCTTACACATATTACACACACACACACACACGTGTAACACATATAACACAACACACACACACACTTACATGCATACACTAAGGGTGGCATCTCCATATACACACAACACACCTCTACCGTAGCACATGCACACACATGCACCTATTTCACATTTTATTTTCCATTTCTATTTCTAATTCATGCAAGCCTTTCTTTAATCATGTTTTCTTATTCATCTTCATGCATCACATGTCAAACATACATACACACATGCTTATTTTATGTTATAACTATATTTACTTAAAATCATTAATTCACATAATAATGTAATTAAGGCACACTACTCATTCACACAACTACATTCACGTAACACACAGTACACGCACAAATCAAATTAAGCACTTATCACATAAAAATCCCAAGCCAAATTATTAAATTCAATTTCAACTCAAAATTCGTGTCTTACAATTCTGAAAATAACTTTTTATAAAACATCCCAGAAAATTCCAAAGATCATACTTTCAAAATCTACGTTTCGTTACGATCGATTTGATATAAAGTTTGTGAAAATCCGAGTTACGGTTCAAAAGATACAAATTTTGCAAGGATAACATTCCCAAAAGAAAATCATTTCCAAAAATCATCTTTCATTAAAATCACCATTTATCCAAGAATTTTCATTTCAACAGAATCCTTCATTTTTTTATTTATAAAAACGTTCTATTTATAGAAATCCATAAAATACTTTCTGAAAATTCCTTATAAAACCGAATTCCAGGGTTTATTTTTAACAAAATTCGTTCTCGCACGTACGGGAAAAATGCGGGGTGTTACAAATGAGAGGTCGAAGTGTGCAAAGTTCTTGGATGGTTTAAAGCCGGAGATTAAGCAAGCCTTGGCACCTTTGGAGATAGCTGTGTTTACAACTTTGGTGAACAAAGGGAGTATCGCGGAAAGTGGTTTGAAGACAAGGAACTCGGCAGGAAAGTCAGCTGTGCAAGTCCCGAGTGGTGGTCCGATGAGACTCTCTCCTGGACATGGGAACCCGAACAGTGGAGCAAGGCATCATGGTCCTTATGGACAAGGAAGTGGACAAAGGGACAATCGGTCAAGGTTTCATGGTGGTTTTAACCACAGGAATCATCCTCGGAACAACAACAACAACAACCAGAATCGCAACAACAACAGGAACAACAATCGCAACAATCAATTCAGAGGGAACAACAACAACAATGGTGGAAATCGAGGAAACAATGGAAATACTGGTGGATCTCGTAACAATGGGAATGCTGCAGGAGGACAAGGGAATGCACCTCCATTTTGCAACGAGTGTAACAAGAATCATTTTGGACCAACCTGTCCTTGGAATAATCCCAACTGCTTCAATTGTAACAAACCAGGACACATATCAAGGAATTGCCCAGAACCCAAAAGAGAAGTCAACGCAGTAAATGTGGATAGACCCCGTGGACAAGGAAGAGTTTTCTCAATAAGCAGAGCAGAAGCTGCTAACAACGCTAATATGATCCAAGGTAAGTGTTTCATTCGTAAGATACCTTTGCATTTGTTGTACGATTCGGGTGCTACGCATTCGTTTATTGCTCATGATGTGGTTAATAGACTAAACTTACCAGTAAATGTTATGCCTTTTGATCTAATTGTGTCTACCCCAACTAGTGACCCAGTCATGGTGTCGACTTTTGTTTCTAAATGCCCTGTAGGAATAGAAAATAGAGAGTACCTAGTGGACTTAATTGTCTTACCCCTTATCCAACTTGACATAATTTTAGGCATGGATTGGTTAACTGCTAATCATGTTCTCCTAAATTGTGCCGAAAAGACTCTTATTTTCAATAACTTAAGACCTAGCGTACCCCAAATCTTAGAACCCGAGCACGTAACTGCCAATCAAATCAAAGCTTCATGCGAAGATGGAGCCATGATATACATGTTTCTCGCTTCTTTGGATGTCAATGAGGAGAAAAATATGGAGGAGTTACCTGTGTGACACCCTAAGTTTTATTATACGATTAAACAAAGATTTTATGAGTTTTCTTTGCTTAATTAATTTCTAACTCCATTATCAGAGTGGGGAAGCCTAAATTCATTATTAAAATAGTGGTCTAGAATTTTTCTTTTCCTAACTTTTACAAACAAAGGGGTACACATGTGGAATTACTTAATTACCCTTATTTAGAAAATATATTTAGTAGTATTTAGTTATAGAAAATTTTTAGGAAAAATCCGACAGAGTCTCCTCTGTTTATCGGATATTTTCCATATTTCTTGAAAACCTGCTACCTGCGTGAAAGTTAAAAATACATTTTCCAGTTCAGTTCCTTTTACTTATGTGCGGTGCTAGGGTGTTTCCCCAGCTCATTCTATAGCCCCGCACTCATTTAGTTTTGCAACATTACATAGGTATTATTTACAACAAAAATATGCACGGAACGTCCCCGTCATAGCGGAGGAAATCCGGCCCAAAGGTGCTCATACATTGCACCACAAAAATATACTAAGTCATAAGGAAAGTTTAAACTAAGTTTTTATATAAAATCTCAAAATAACTAAATCCAAAACTAGTAGAATAAAAGTATGAACCACTACTCTCCCTAGTTGGGAGAGTGATCCTGCTCGGCTGGGACCTCGGAATCTAACTCTGAACCTGAAAAATGGGCGTAAGGGGTGAGAAATCCACGAACCCAGAAATGTCATTTTAAAGAGGCATAAGAACAACTAAGGCATGCAACAATCAATTCATACACATACATAAATAATGCTTCATTGCATACCTTATTGGTTCGAAATTAAATCATATATATATATCAATGATAAACACTCTTGGTTTTTCTTCAACTTTAAACATGATTTTTACTTTCACAAGCTTTTAACTTTTGTATCTTAACTTTGCTTGCATTATGAATTCCATTAGGTATTCTTGCTGCACAATTGGTTAGGATGGTATCTTCACCCAATAGGACTTCTTCTCACTCAGGACTTCTTGACCCATAAGACCTTTCCCTCGTTAGGGCCTTTTCTTTATTTTCTTTTCTTCACTCTCTTTCATATATTCTCATTTATTCATATTTCATGATTATATTTGGTAATGCAGCTATTAATCATCGCGTAGGATCCACGTAACCTAACGAGCCTTTGATCTTATGGGGATTTTTCCTGAGCGAGCTTTGTACCTATTGGGGCTAATTCGGGCCTACTTTGCTAGTTGGACCCTGTCCTAACCGTGTGCACCTAATGGGTGTGGATCCCAAAACGCGATTAATAGCTGCAGACCTTCTTATTATTTTTTTTCCTTACTTTGCATTACCACTTTATTTCTTTCATTTCTCATACTCATAATTTGCAAAGTAACACTTCTCATTTCCAATTCATATAAACTTTTCAAAACATCTCATTTTTTTACTTGAAGGTACATAATTACATATTTACTAACATAAACAATTTCTTACTCCTTATTCTCATAAATTCCTTTTTCAACTTATTACTTACAATGTCCATAAATTCCTCAACTAATTGCAAGGTAAACAACTAATACAAAACAAACCACAAATACAACTAATAATCATGCTTATTTCATGTAGCAAATAGGGTCAAGCAATTTCATGAACAATAACATATATATTAAAGAGAGAAAATCATATTATCTAACCCTAAACTTAATCATAATTATACACACCCAAAATTCAACTCCCAAGCCCATGAATCAACCCCCTTACCTTGATTTTGAAGATTAAAGATAGAAAATACCAATTTGAGCTGAAACCTTCTTGCTGGATGAGAGAGAAAAACGTGGAGAGAGGGAGAGAGAGAGCTTCCAATCCTTGATCTTGAGAGATTGATAGAAGATTAAAGGTTTGTGGGTGATGGGGATTGATTTTTAGTGATTATTCATGGGTTTAAGTGATGATTTGAAGGTGAAATCATGGAGAGAAGGGAGAGAAGTTCGGCCCCTAGTAGAGAGAGAAAGCCATGGAAGAATGTGTGAAGAAGAAGGCCAAAACGCTGTTTTCTGGGCTGAAAAACTCGACTTAATCGATTAATACTCGATTAAAATGGCAGTTAATCGATTAATACTCGATTAACCACTGCTAATTGCCTTTTCTATTTTTCTTCTATTTTCATCGTGTTTTCAAATCACCATAACTTCTTCGTTAACCGTCGGATCTTGCTCAAATTTTAAAGCAAGGTTCCTAAAAATCCATACTCCATATCCAACGGTGGAAATCTTGATTGGAGTTGTAATTATTTAATTACAATTTTCCAAACTAGGGTTGTTGGAAAGGTGATTTAACTTAGCTAAAATTGCACTTTTTAACCCGATTCAATTCCGATTTCGATTCTCCCCTTTCTAACTCCTTTCTAACACCTCGCATACTCGTTGGATTAATTATCTTAATTTTTCTTAATTAACTCTAATATATTTTGATAACAATTAATTAAATAAATTAACTGGAAATTAAATTGAGGACGTTACAATCCTCTCCCACTTACCAGAATTTCGTCCCCGAAATTCACTAAGTGCTGAAAAGCTGTGGATAAGATTCCCTCATTTTGTCCTCTAGCTCCCACGTAGCTTCTTCAACATTATTGCGATGCCAGATAACCTTTACCAAAGGAATCTGTTTGCCTCGAAGTTGCTTAATCCGACGATCTTCAATCCGAATGGGATGGATTTCAAAAGTCAGATTTTCTTTCAAAGGTACATTATCCACATCGATTATATGCGAAGGGTCATGCACGTACTTCCGAAGTTGTGATACATGGAATACGTCATGCAACTTAGCTAGATGAGGAGGCAATGCAATTCGATACGCCAAAGGTCCAACCTTCTCAATTATCTGGTAGGGACCAATAAACCTGGGAGAGAGCTTCCGGTACTTGATTGCACGACCGATACCGGTGGTAGGACTTACCCTTAAGAACAGGTGATCACCACCATCGAATTCCAAGGGTCGTCTACGCCTATCCGCATAGCTCTTTTGGCGATCTTGTGATGCCTTCATTTTTTGCTGAATCATTTTGATCTTTTCTGTGGTTTCTTGTACAATATCTGGACCAAGAAGTAAATTTTCACCGATTTGAAACCAGCACAATGGAG
This sequence comes from Crotalaria pallida, assembly GCA_037953625.1. NCBI lineage: Eukaryota > Viridiplantae > Streptophyta > Magnoliopsida > Fabales > Fabaceae > Crotalaria > Crotalaria pallida. The sequence continues at coordinate 87,883,922 of CM075649.1, forward strand.
TCCGGCACTTTCTGCCATAGAGAGCTTCAAAAGGAGCCATCCCAATACTGGAATGGAAGCTGTTGTTATAAGTGAACTCAATTAGTGGAAAGAGACGTTCCCAACTACCCGATTGCTCAATAACACAAGTCCTTAGTAAATCCTCCAACGATTGAATGGTGCGCTCTGTTTGCCCATCAGTTTGGGGATGATATGCAGTGCTGAACTTGAGTTTTGTGCCCAAAGCCTGTTGAAGACTTTGCCAGAAACGAGAGAGGAATCTGGGATCACGGTCAGAGATGATACTTGAAGGAATTCCGTGTAGTCTCACAATATTTTGAATGTATAGTTGTGTCAACTTCTCCATACTATACTTCATATTCATCGGGATAAAGTGAGCACATTTGGTAAGCTGATCGACTACTACCCAGATAGCTTCATAGCCGGAAGGGGTCCTTGGAAGACTAGATACGAAATCCATAGAGATGCTATCCCATTTCCACTCGGGAATCTCCAAAGGCCTTAGCAAGCCTCCGGGCTTTTGATGTTCAATTTTGGCTTTTTGGCACACTAGGCAATGTGATACAAAATCTGCGATAGCTTTCTTCATTCCAGGCCACCAAAATAATCTTTTAACATCCTGATACATCTTGGTGGTACCTGCAGATGGTGGTTAGATAGGATATGCTATGGGATATTATTGGAATCGAGGGAATATTTGGTCAAGTCTTAGGGATTTGATAGGTTTTACCTGGGTGGAGACTTAACTTAATCTTATGTGCCTCGTGAAGAATATCCCTTTGAACTTCAAAATCTTTAGGAACACATACCCTTCCTCGAAATCGAATGATTCTGTCTGAACCCCGGATGAAATCGGGCTCTTCTCCGTCAGAGGCTCTTTCTAAGAGTTTTTGCAATTCTGGATCATCAGCCTGCCTTTCTTTGATCAAGTCGATGAATTCATTATGCACCTGCAGCATTTCCAGAATAATACTCTTTTCCTGCACCTGCACACCCAACATGAGATTACTAAACTCCTGCATCAATTGCATCTCCTTTATCATCATATTGCTAACATGAAGTGTCTTGCGGCTTAGAGCATCCGCCACTACATTTGCTTTGCCTGGATGATATTGGAGACTGAAGTCGTAATCTTTAAGAAATTCTATCCACCTCCTTTGTCTCATGTTCAGCTCCTTTTGGTCAAATAAATACTTAAGGCTCTTATGATCGCTGAACACCTCGAATCGAGTGCCGTACAAGTAGTGCCTCCAAATTTTCAATGCAAATACCACGGCTGCTAATTCGAGATCATGTGTAGGATAGTTCTGTTCATGTGGGCGAAGTTGACGAGAAGCATATGCAACGACTTTGCCTTGTTGCATCAGTACGCATCCTACCCCTTGTTTAGATGCATCACAATAAACATCGAAGGGTTGAGATGGGTCTGGCAAAGTTAGAACGGGTGAGCTAGTGAGTCACTTCTTTAATTCTTCAAAACTATGCTCACACTCCACTGTCCACTGATAGGGTACCTCTTTGCGAGTCAATTTGGTTAGCGGAAGTGCTAACTTAGAAAAACCCTCAATGAATCTTCTATAATAACCTGCCATGCCTAAAAAGCTTCTGATCTCTATGATTGTAGTGGGTCTCTCCCACTTGAGCACTACTTCTACCTTCGATGGGTCAACTGCCACTCCTTTTTCTGAAATGACATGACCCAGAAAGTACACCTCATTTAACCAGAAACTGCATTTGGCGAATTTAGCGTACAACTGTTTCTCCTTGAGGACCTACAACACCGTCCTCAAATGCTCAACATGCTCACTTGGAGTTTTGGAATAGATAAGAATATCGTCGATGAAGACAACGATGAAAGAATCCAGAAAAGGTCTGAAAATCCGATTCATGTAGTCCATGAAGATTGCTGGTGCATTAGTAAGGCCGAAGGGCATGACAACATACTCAAAATGCCCATAACGGGTGCGAAAAGCTGTTTTGGGGATGTCGACCTCTTTAACCCGGATCTGATGATAGCCTGATCGAAGATCGATCTTAGAGAATATGGATGCTCCCTTCAGTTGATCTAACAAATCGTCAATTCGGGGAAGTGGATACTTGTTCTTAATTGTTACCCCATTCAGCTGGCGGTAGTCAGTACACATTCTCAAATTGCCATCCTTCTTTTTAACGAATAGTACTGGGGCTCCCCACGGAGACACACTAGGCCGAATGAATTGTTTAGCAAATAACTCTTCGATGTGCTTCTTTAGTTCGGCCAATTCTGGAGGGGCCATCCGATACGGGGCAATTGATATTGGTCCTGCACCGGGAACCAAATCAATGCTAAATTCTACTTCTCTGTGTGGCGGTAAACCAGGAATATCATCCGGGAATACCTCCGGAAACTCCTGCACCACTGGAATCTTGTTAACATCCGGATCGGTTCTGATTTCTAGATTTGACAAGGTTGCATCAGGGAATAGAAGGCCTTGCTATGGCAATCAATAAGAACTTTATTCTTCGCCATCCAATCCATGCCGAGGATGATATCAAGCCCCTTGAGAGGTAAACAAATAAGATTCAAGTTGAATTCTCTCTCAAGTACTCGCAAAGAACAGTTTAGACATGCGAGGGACGTAGTCACTGCGGGGCTGGTAGGTGTCGACACCGAGAGCACATACGGCATCTCTACCGTAGACATTCCGATTCTCTTGACACATGATAATGAAATAAAGGAATGCGATGCACCACTATCAAACAATATTTTACAAGGGAGAGTATTTAAAGTACCAATACCTCGGATAAGTTCATCACCTTCCTCTACCTCCTTGCCATCCATAGTGTACACCTTACCCTTCTGGACGGGTTTCTTTCCCTTGGCGGGTTGCGCCCGAGTCACATTAACTTCCTGTTTCATATTCTTCTTTGGGCATTGATAATAGAAGTGACCAGGTTGACCACAAGTAAAACAAACCCTGGGTTTTGAGTCTTGATTTTTGAACCAGCACTCTCCAAGATGACGCTTTCCACAATGAGTGCATGTAGGATAGCTAGGAAAAGCAACTCCTGTGGGACTAGAATTGGACCGTGGAGGACCTCTGTTGGCACTAGCAGAATAGGGACCAGATTTATTCATAGGCGCTTTGCCCTTGATCGGGCCTCCAGATTTTTGCACATTTTTACCCCGATCAGTCCCTTGCATATTCTTCAAGCTCCTTTCATAAGCACTGGTCATATTAATCAGTTGAGCTAAGCTGGCAATATTCTGATATTCAAACAACACCTTGATCTCAGGGCGTAGGCCACTTTCAAATTTAATGCATTTTGCCCTCTCCTCAACATCTCTGTAACCAAGCGAGTAGCGCATCAACTCCCGGAACTTTGCAGCATATTCACCAATATTCATGTCACCTTGAACAAGATTCAGAAATTGCAGCTCTTTCTCTCTGCGTTCATTCTCCGGAAAATACTTGCCCAAAAAGTGAGTGCGGAAAAGTTCCCAAGTAATTTCCCGATTAGCCGCTTCAAGATCGCGACGATCCTGTTGCCACCAATATTGGGCCTCACTGATCAGCATAAATTCTGCAAGACGAACCCATTGGTCCTGTGGAGGCTGAAGAGAAGCAAAGATTTTCTCAATGTCCTGGAGCCAATCTTGGGCTCCATCTGGATTGTGTCCTCCATCAAACCTCAGAGGATCCTGTTTCTTGAACCTTGAAAGCCAATCAATAACAGGATGAGCAGGTTGAGGTGATTGCATAGCAACAACAGCAGCGGTAACAGCATTTGCAATATTCTGAGCCTGATTCTGGTTGGCTTGAACCAGATTCTCAAGAATAGCTGTAAGACGATCATTATCGTTTGGTCGACGAGCCATAGAGGGTATCTACCTTGATTGAAGATCACAATTTAAATTAATATGTTAGAAAGAATCTAACGAAGAAACTTAAAGAAAACTACATAAAATGTACTAAGAATAAACCTAAACATTGACAATTGGACAATTTCTCGCTTGATGAGAAATCAAGGAGTAATGAAACTCCAAAGCCGAGGACAAAACTGCTCTGATACCATGAATGTGACACCCTAAGTTTTATTATACGATTAAACAAAGATTTTATGAGTTTTCTTTGCTTAATTAATTTCTAACTCCATTATCAGAGTGGGGAAGCCTAAATTCATTATTAAAATAGTGGTCTAGAATTTTTCTTTTCCTAACTTTTACAAACAAAGGGGTACACATGTGGAATTACTTAATTACCCTTATTTAGAAAATATATTTAGTAGTATTTAGTTATAGAAAATTTTTAGGAAAAATCCGACAGAGTCTCCTCTGTTTATCGGATATTTTCCATATTTCTTGAAAACCTGCTACCTGCGTGAAAGTTAAAAATACATTTTCCAGTTCAGTTCCTTTTACTTATGTGCGGTGCTAGGGTGTTTCCCCAGCTCATTCTATAGCCCCGCACTCATTTAGTTTTGCAACATTACATAGGTATTATTTACAACAAAAATATGCACGGAACGTCCCCGTCATAGCGGAGGAAATCCGGCCCAAAGGTGCTCACACATTGCACCACAAAAATATACTAAGTCATAAGGAAAGTTTAAACTAAGTTTTTATATAAAATCTCAAAATAACTAAATCCAAAACTAGTAGAATAAAAGTATGAACCACTACTCTCCCTAGTTGGGAGAGTGATCCTGCTCGGCTGGGACCTCGGAATCTAACTCTGAACCTGAAAAATGGGCGTAAGGGGTGAGAAATCCACGAACCCAGAAATGTCATTTTAAAGAGGCATAAGAACAACTAAGGCATGCAACAATCAATTCATACACATACATAAATAATGCTTCATTGCATACCTTATTGGTTCGAAATTAAATCATATATATATATCAATGATAAACACTCTTGGTTTTTCTTCAACTTTAAACATGATTTTTACTTTCACAAGCTTTTAACTTTTGTATCTTAACTTTGCTTGCATTATGAATTCCATTAGGTATTCTTGCTGCACAATTGGTTAGGATGGTATCTTCACCCAATAGGACTTCTTCTCACTCAGGACTTCTTGACCCATAAGACCTTTCCCTCGTTAGGGCCTTTTCTTTATTTTCTTTTCTTCACTCTCTTTCATATATTCTCATTTATTCATATTTCATGATTATATTTGGTAATGCAGCTATTAATCATCGCGTAGGATCCACGTAACCTAACGAGCCTTTGATCTTATGGGGATTTTTCCTGAGCGAGCTTTGTACCTATTGGGGCTAATTCGGGCCTACTTTGCTAGTAGGACCCTGTCCTAACTGTGTGCACCTAATGGGTGTGGATCCCAAAACGCGATTAATAGCTGCAGACCTTCTTATTATTTTTTTCCTTACTTTGCATTACCACTTTATTTCTTTCATTTCTCATACTCATAATTTGCAAAGTAACACTTCTCATTTCCAATTCATATAAACTTTTCAAAACATCTCATTTTTTTACTTGAAGTTACATAATTACATATTTACTAACATAAACAATTTCTTACTCCTTATTCTCATAAATTCCTTTTTCAACTTATTACTTACAATGTCCATAAATTCCTCAACTAATTGCAAGGTAAACAACTAATACAAAACAAACCACTAATACAACTAATAATCATGCTTATTTCATGTAGCAAATAGGGTCAAGCAATTTCATGAACAATAACATATATATTAAAGAGAGAAAATCATATTATCTAACCCTAAACTTAATCATAATTATACACACCCAAAATTCAACTCCCAAGCCCATGAATCAACCCCCTTACCTTGATTTGGAAGATTAAAGATAGAAAATACCAATTTGAGCTAAAACCCTCTTGCTGGATGAGAGAGAAAAACGTGGAGAGAGGGAGAGAGAGAGCTTCCAATCCTTGATCTTGAGAGATTGATAGAAGATTAAAGGTTTGTGGGTGATGGGGATTGATTTTTAGTGATTATTCATGGGTTTAAGTGATGATTTGAAGGTGAAATCATGGAGAGAAGGGAGAGAAGTTCGGCCCCTAGTAGAGAGAGAAAGCCATGGAAGAATGTGTGAAGAAGAAGGCCAAAACGCTGTTTTCTGGGCTGAAAAACTCGACTTAATCGATTAATACTCGATTAAAATGGCAGTTAATCGATTAATACTCGATTAACCACTGCTAATTGCCTTTTCTATTTTTCTTCTATTTTCATCGTGTTTTCAAATCACCATAACTTCTTCGTTAACCGTCGGATCTTGCTCAAATTTTAAAGCAAGGTTCCTAAAAATCCATACTCCATATCCAACGGTGGAAATCTTGATTGGAGTTGTAATTATTTAATTACAATTTTCCAAACTAGGGTTGTTGGAAAGGTGATTTAACTTAGCTAAAATTGCACTTTTTAACCCGATTCAATTCCGATTTCGATTCTCCCCTTTCTAACTCCTTTCTAACACCTCGCATACTCGTTGGATTAATTATCTTAATTTTTCTTAATTAACTCTAATATATTTTGATAACAATTAATTAAATAAATTAACTGGAAATTAAATTGAGGACGTTACAACCTGTTGTCAATGTAACAGCCCGATTTTCGTAATTCAAAATAATTAACTTTTATGTATTAAAGTTACCCAAAATGAGGCCAAATTTTTTTTATAAAACATTTTGGAGTATCAACGTTAAGCGTACCACCCTTTACTGAAAATCGAGTTGTTACTAAAACATTTACTCTCATAAAACTTTCAAGTTTACAAAAGAACTTGTTTTCGAAAAGCAAGGTAATTTATTACAGTAGATCAAAAGTATTCACAACGGTTTTACAAAAGATTGCATTACTTCATCTTTCCAGAATGAGGATACTTTCATAGAATTTGAAATTGGCTTGGTTACATAAATGGTTCCTTGCTCGGTAATCCTTAACTCATGCATTATAACCTTAAACTAAATTCACCACTTTCGCTTCCGCTGCGCTACTCGGATGAAGACGCCCAGATGAAGCTCTCCATTCTTCTTGCACCCTTTCTTCGCTCCCGAGGATGAAATCATCTCTATTGCCACTTGGTGGTTGCCATTCCGTTCCATCTTCAACTCTTCTCAGGTGATGACCTTCAGACGATGCTTCGTCTGCCCGTTGAGATATCAGCAACCCCGATATGCCAACGAACAGGAGAGAGTAAGCGATCCGAATGACGCATCGTTGACGACGTGGGATTACAGTAGGCAAGATACTAGGACAATACAGATAGGACAAACAATATACATACAACATGACAATCAAACATAACATTATGATTATCATTATTCTTATCATTACTTTGTTATCTTTCCAACCTTGTTATCTTTTCTCAAACATAATATCTCAATTCAGTTCTTGACATCACCCTTTTAGGGAGCTTCACTTCATAATATCATCTATCATTTTGCTACTTTTAAACCTTTGTTTTCAAGTCTTCTCAAATCACAACCTTCGATGATTGGGGAAACTTAAAAGATCATCGAGGTACTTGTTTCGTTGCCATCGTCACACACGTCTACATCTCCTCGGTCATCCACCCAGTCCTAGTCGGAAGCGAACAGGAGTACAAGACCTTTACCACGCGGGCACGACAGCTGTCTCAACACAGATGGTCCCAGACCAGGAGGATCTCGTCCTCAAATCATATAATCAAGGTTCACTGCCTCGCAGTGGCAAAACACATTGCCCCGTTCCAGTCCCTCTCCACTGTTCTCGAAATGCCATAGGGGTGACAGCACTATTCTGGTCCCGGGTGCAGAACTTACCACGGTATTAGACCCAGTCCCCACCACGTTAGTGCACCTCATGTGGAGTTCGTTCTGCCCAGAATAGTACTCAAGGCAACGTGACGTTTTACCGCCCGAGACTACCCTATTGCATTCACAACCCGAATATCCCTGATATCCGGGGTACCTTCCTCTCCACTACTTCGCACTCTCATACCTCACCGCGTTAATGTCTTTTAATGTCTTTTATCTTTTGTTAACCTAAGGTCGGCCCATCCTTCGTACATCCCTTCAATGAGTCCCGACCACTAACTTTGCACAATCTTTTCTCATCAAAGCACAGAGCTGGGTTCACATCATCACACTTTCATCTCAACAATCTCATATCATCATCTTTCCAAAATCTCGAACCATAGACTTCCTCAGAGATCTCAATTTGCAAAATTTCCTCAAAGTATCATTTTACAAACTTCTCAAAAATACTAACTTCCCAAACCTTCTAAAAAGTTTCCCTTCATTACTTTCCAAAATCTCCTTTCACCAAATTTCAAAAAGCTTCTTTTCGCAAGCTTTCAAAAAAAATAGTAGTTCACAAATTCTCTAAAAATTTCATTTCGTAAAATCTTTCAAGAATCTTGTTTTTGAAAAACCTTTTCAAAAATTCTTGTTTCAAAAACCCTTTTTTTTTTTTCAGAAATCCCATTTTCAAAAACCTCTTAAAAATCTCTTTCCATAAACCTTTTCAAAGTCACTTTCCATGAACCTTTTTGTTTTAAAACTTTATTTCAAAAACTTTTCGAAAACTCATTGTTTCCATGAGTACTAATGGAGGAGCAAGCTCAACTCAACACCAGTCTCACTTCCACAATGTCACAAAGGAGCCTCGCTCCACTCACATCACATCTCATCCCAGTAACCAACTCCACCTCACTTTCCCCAGCTCTGGCTTAACCTCTTTCTCATCATCAAATCTGTCCCTAATCTCAACGCTTTATCTCTTTTCCCATAAATTTCATATCCTTTAATCTTATTTATTTCATTTCTGTTTTCAGGACGTAACAGACGTCCCTCAACGGGTTATTCACATTAATCATCATACATAACTAAGTAAATAAACATACAAACATACTAATTCACACAGTAATCACACAACAATAATGTGGTCTTTGTCACCTTCGTATAAGTGGCCACACAACACAAACAATTGCCACTTATACTACTGACTCCGAACCACCAAGTTCCGATCTTTGAGATGATACGGAACGTCCTAATACATCACCTAAACACCACAGTGTCTTAGGATAGCTTCTCTCTCACCTGAGGTCCAGCGATTAAGTGTGTGCGCTTTTCCTCGGATCCTTGTCTCTGCCAGTTGCCCCAATCCCTCATCTTTAAGATTCCTCGTACTAATAAAATAAGTTTGCGTCATTAACTTGTATTAAAAAAATATTTTCTTAACTTAAACACGTTTTGTTCCTCGTCGGGAAATTTAAAACATAATGGGTTTTCTCAAAACAGCTCCCATATTTTCTAGCACTTTAAGTATTTCAAAACCATTTGAAAACATTGTATAAAATAATTTAAACCATTTAAGTTGGTTGCTGGTCCGTCTTGGACAGCACCTTAATCACGTTCGAAAACACCGAAAAATTTACCGTTTTCAATCCGGTTTTTCTTAAATCCATTTTCACTTGAAAACCATACTTTAAATCATATACACACATTTTTAAATTTAAGAAACAACTTTAAATAATTCTTGGACAACAAGGAATTATTTTGTAAATCCACTTTAACAAAACCCGAAAACGTCGTAAAAACACTTTTGTTTCAAATAAGTCTTTTAGCTCAAAATTAACACTTTATAATTCAAACTTTATCAACAAAACAAGCCTTGGACAGTCAAAAACACAATCCAATAATCCCACACGAATTAAATCAAATTATCTTAAAGTCCATTAATTTTGGAATCAATTACATACTCAAATATTTTTCAAACATCAACTAGCACACAACTACAACAACACTTAGATGAATCAAAGCATACAAGCGATTAACCAATCATTTAATTTAGTTATAAATCAAACATTCATCATCTCATAATTATTTCACAACCAAACACTTATTCACTTATTCAACTTATTATCTCTTTCAAAATCACTATATATATATATTATTTATTTTCATGCAACTAATCCTCCTAGACTTATTAACACTACATAGCCGAATGGAATCAAAGAAAGCAAATCAAGAATTACAAACACATAAATCAATTTAATTTATTTCAAGCACTTAAACTCCATTTTCTTTTTCATAATTATAATTATTTACTCTTCCTTTTATACTTAAAACCGTGAGCTCCACTTGATGAAATTACTAAACTTTAATTTATCAACTTACTAATTCAAGCATCACACCAAAGTCTTATTTATTTAAATCAACATGCATGACTCAAGATTAAAACCTTTTTCAAAGATCAAGGCAAAAATCAAGCTTTTTAAAGATCAAAACCAAAAATCAAAGCTTCATCAAGATCAAATAAAAAAAAAATCAAACACTTCAACACTTCAAATCAATGTTTCTAATCATGCAACTACTTGGATTAAATTAAAAAGTATCAAGACCTAAACTTTTTGTCATGGCCGAATTGTAGAGTTCATGGTTTAGTGTTTTATAAGTTCACTCATTCTTAAAAATTCAAGATCAAAGTTCATTTAACACATGCATGTACCTCAAACATCAAGATCATCATCAAACAAATTTAAATCATACACTTAATCATCAAATCATTTCATAGATACATCATGATTCACGGCGTAAATAAGGAAATTTAGCATGCAAAGGGAGTTATCTTACACTTCACAAAATATTAAAGATTCTTTTAGATATTGAGGATTTAGTTTGGAAATTTTAAGATCTCTTATGAAAAACTATAAACGAGTTATGAAATCCGGTGGTTAGACGTTTACAAGCTCCTTCAAGCTTTAAGAAATTAACATGTAAAGAGATACAATTTATACTTCAAAAATCTCAAAACTTTTTAGATCTTTAAGGTTTATGTTGAAAAACTTTAAGATCTTTCGTGAAGATCTTGAACGAGTTATAGAATCCGTTAGTTAGACGTTTATAGATTCCTTTAAGCCTTAAAAGTTCATGATCAAACATAAAATAAGACATGCAAAAGAAGAAAAGAAAGGAATATTACAAAATCAAAAGAAAATCTACACTATTACAAGTTCTTCATGCTCCTTCAAATCACCCACCAAATCAAAGTCTTCTAGCTCTAAGTTCTTGGATCTTCAAGGGAGAGCTCTAGGTTTTGGTTTGATCTCCCCTCCTTCTTCTCTTCTTCCTCACGACCCTTTCCTTTTTCTCTTCAAGGTTGAGAGTTTGATGTTGCTCTCAACCAAGTGTGTATTTGTTCTTAGAAATGAAATGGGAATGAAGAGAAAGAGTGAAAATGAACTAAAGGGCCAACTATATATAGGCAATTCGTGAGATGACTCCTTTGCCCTTGGTCTTGGCTTGGTCATTCACAATTAAGGAGGGACGGTTTTGGGCTTCCAAAAATATGCATGGGTGGTGTTTAGCAAATTTAAGGGAACAAAGTAGAATAGGTTAGGTACTTGGGGGTCACTTTAGGCTTAACAACTAGTTGGCTAATAGTTAGGATTTTTTTTACTAACTAAGTTGGGTTCTAGTTTTAGCTTAGTCATCAAACAAGGCTCATAAGCCTACACATACACTCACTCATACAAGTGTCATCCATACACACACCACACCTATCTCACTCATGCATTCACCCACCAAAACCGTGGCACTCCCATAGGTAGACACATGTCCTACAAATTTTATCTCCTAATCATATTTTAATTACTAATGATGTAGTTATTACTTAAGAATTCATACTTATACCATCATTTACACACACACACAAGGCAATTAACTTCAAGAAATTACATTCATCAACACATTCACATATAGGCACACATTTATCCATCAATCACACACTTAATCAAACACACACATATTAACACCTTTTACCTTTAAATAATAAACTGTACTAATTGGTTAAAATTATAACCCTCATTTCATTTTCTAACATCATATTTTAATATATTAAAGATATTCCCAAAAGGAAAAATTTATTTGAAGTCCTTAACTATTTTTTACAAATTTATTCTCTCAAAATTCGTCCTTTAAATACCTCAAAAATAAATTTTTTGAAAACCAACCCAGAAAATTATAAAAGTTACAGTTTTGAAATCTACATTTTAATACGATCGTTTTCATATAAAGATCATAAAATTCGGAGTTACGGTTGAAAAGATATGGATTTTTAAAATTAACAAACCCAAAATATCATTTTGAACAAAAATCTTTCTTTGATAAAATCACAATTTCTTTAAAACACCAAAAATGTTCAACACATAATCATTTCTTCATAAATTATTCACCACTTGAAATCATTAATTAAGAAATTTACTTCAATAAAACACTCTTTCAAAAACTTTTTCTTCAAATAGATCTTTTATTTGTTTAAAACAGTACGAGGAATTTGCGGGGTGTTACATTCTCCCCAACTTAAAGATTTCTCGTCCCCGAGAAATACGTTACGGATTGGGCGACAGAGTACTAGAATACTCGCATTATGGTGAGATTCATAAGAACGTTCTCATTCTCGCTTCGTAGTCGAATTTCCTTTGCTGGCATAATTCACCTTGCAGCGCTCCTCGTTGGTTGCTTTCAGATGAAAAAGTTCCGCTCGTATTATTACCTATGCACCGTGTAACACCCCTCAATTTCCTCATATGGTTTTTAAATTATAAAAAGAATTATTTTTGAGAAAAGTATTTTTGAGAGAATAATTTCTTAAATGAATCTCTTAAATTACGTTTTCGAGGTGGTAAATGATTTCAAGGAATGATTTTCATAAAGGGAAGACATGAGTTTTGAAATTTATTTTGAAATAGTGAATTTCTTTTAGCAAGGGATTGTTTTACAAGAATGTGTTTTGTTGTGCTTGAATATTTTTGGGTGCAAATATAATTTCTATGCATGAGTAATTTTATTGTTTTCTAAAGGTGTATGTACGGTTTTTAAATGCATGGATGCTTAGGATTTAATTAGTGAAGGAATGTATATGTTAGAAGAATAGGTGTATACATGAATGCATGTGGATATATGTGGTATGTGTGTGTGGTGCCGTGTAAATGAGTGTGTTTATGCATGAAGGTGTGTATGTGTCGTGTAAGTGTGAGTGTGTGCATGAAAAATGAATATGTGTAAGTGTGTGAGAGTGCCGTGAGTGAGTGAGTGGAAGCTTATAATTTCCCTTAAGTAATGGGCAAGTAACTATGCCTAACTAAGTTCCTAACCAAGCCAATTTCCCAACTAAACCCTAACTAAAAGAAAGGAACCCTAAGGAGAACCAAAGAAGTCAAAAGCCTAGGATGAACCCTAAGCACTTATGTCTCCTATATTGTCCCCTTTGCAATTTGCTAACCTCCACCCATGCAATAATGTAGAAGGCCGAATTTACCCCTCCTTTCCAAAGCCTTGGCCGAATTTCTTAAAGGGCACAATAGGAAGCCATGAGATTTTATATAAGACTTGGCCTTAGCTTTGTTTCACCCATTCTTCATCTCATTTTCTTCATTTCTTTAATCCAACACCAACACCAAACACAAGTCTAAGAGCCCCTTAAACTCTTAGACATAGAATTAGAAATTAGAGAGAGAGAAGAAGGAGAAACCGTGAAGCTTAGAGAGGAGGAAGAAGAGGAGATCAAGCCCAAGACTTAGGAAACCTTGAAGATCAAAAGCTTAGAAGTGTTGGAGACCTTTTCTTCTTGGTATAACTCGAGGACTTAGAAGTCTTAGCCTTAGTTTTGATCTTGAAATTTTATTTTCTTTTCTTTTCTTGCATGTCTAATTTTATGCACATTTGTGTTGATTTATGGACTTTTAAAGACTTGAAATTAATTTGTAATAATTATAGTCATGTTTGTCGATTCGGTTGGTGATGTTTAGGTAAGATCTTGATGCTTATATGATTGATCTTGATGTTTTCCTTCTTGATCTAAAGTTTTGTTTGTGATCTATGTGAACTTGAAGTGGATCTTCTTGCATGTCTAATTTTTATGCTTAAAACCGTAGATCAATGAGTATTTATGTGTTTATTTGTTAAATAAATGTTTGATCTAAACTTGTTTGATGATTTTTGGTTTTGCATGTTGTTTGCAAATGATTTTCATGGCTTTGAATCTTTGTATGTTTCGGTTTTGAGTTGATCTTGGTAAAAGCTTTAATTTGTGCTTTGATCTTTGAATTTTGTGTAGATCTTGATTTTGTTTTGAGTTTTGTAAATAATTTTTGAATGAAAGTTTTTAAATTTCTTTGAGTGTGCCTCGGTTTTGACCTCTTTTCTATTTAAGATGATTTTTGCTTTCTCTTTGTGTTTTGTGTTCAATGTTGTGACTTGATCTAAGTGTATGCATGATAATCTTAAATGAAAAGAGTATATTTTCTTCTTATGCATGTCTCGGTTTTACCCTTTTCTTACTTAGAATGATTTTATCTTTGATTTGTGTTACTATGTTTGATTTTAAGACTTGATCTATATGATTGATATGCATGCATGTGGATCTTAAACTTTGAAAAGCTATTTTTATGATTCTTTTGAAAATAAATTTGAAAATGTCTAGAAGAGCCTAAGATCCATCCTTGCATGATAATTGTGAATGAAATAGTTATATTTTCTTTTGTGCAAGCCTCGGTTTTAGAAGAAAATTAGGGAGATAAGCTTTAAAACTATTTTATTTGCATGAACATGACTTGATTTTGTACATGTCACATTCGGCCATATTTAAATTAAAGACCATGCTTTTTATTTTGTGAGAACTTGATATGTGCTTTATGTTCTTGCATGATTTGGATTTGATTTAAGTTAAGAAAAATAAATTAAAGTCTAATGAATTTTCTAAATTAAGCTCACGGATTTTATTGAAAAGAAGAAGAAAATAATTGCATGACCTTGTGTGTTTGATGAGGCAAGAATCTTGCTTTGAGGTGTGTATAGTTTCGATCTATGCATGTTAAACTAATTGATTAAGAATAGGTTTTGTGCATAAGTTGAATTACGTGTATGCATTCGGTTTGGGAGTCTATGCATGTTAATTAGGAAAGAACTTAGGGATAATGCATGCATTTTGTGAAATAATTGATTAGGAATAAAGAGTTTGTATGTGTGTGTTCGGTTTATGAACTCAAGTATGCCTAAGTGTTTTTGTTTTATAAAAATGAATTGTTTTTGAAATATATTATGTGATTGAGTGTGTGAGAATGTGTTTATGATTTCACAAAACTTGAGTTTTCAAGAGAATTTGAAATAAAAAGAGTTTTTGAGTTGTTTTGGATTTTTATTTAATTGATTTCTTTGCTGCCCAAGTTTGTTTAAAATTGTTTTCTTGATTTCTAAATTGAGTTCATGAGACTCCAAGTTCGGTTTTCAAAAGGTGATGGATTTTAAGAAAACCCGGATTGAAACCGGTGAATTTTTCTGTGTTTTTGGAACGAGGTTTAGGTACTGTCCAAGACGGATCATCCACCTAACTATTTGATTTAAATTGTTTTATTTGATGTTTTCAAAATGATTTTTGGAATGATTACAGAACTAAGAAATGTCTAAGTTATTTTACGAAAACGAATATATTTTTCCAACGAGGAATGGAAAAGAATTTTCTTAAGGAAGGTTTTTAATGAAAATATGTTTTAATTAATTCGAGGAATGTTACAGACGAGGGATTAAGGCAATGGCAGCAAACAAGATCAGAGGAGACCGTGTTCACCAGATTGCTGGACCTCAGGTGAGAGAGTAGCTTTCCTAAGATACCGTGGTAGTAGGTGTCATATTAAGACGTTCCGTATCAGCTCAAAGATCGGAACTAAGTGGTTCTGCGTCAGTAGTATAGTAGCAATTGTGTGTTTTGTGTGGCCACTCATACGAATAAGACAAAGACCACATTGTTGTGTGTGAGGTTGTGTGCTGATGACGTGCTATTTATGTTTACTCATTTATGTATGTTAATGTTATAGATTGTTGATTATGCTATAATGCGAGATAATTGATAATAAAGATTAAAGAAATTAAAGTAAAAGACGCCAAGAGATGAGATAACCCTTAGTTGGCATAAGTCCTTGTGGAGCAAGGCCGCCTTATTTCGATAAGACATTGAGAATATAAACAATGATGAGAGGATTATGTTAATGGTTGAGTTAAGATAAGAGATGAGAGTTGAAAGGAGATTATGTTAACGGTGTGAGTAAGCCAGAGCGAGGAAAGAAAGTTGAGGTGATCATGAAAGTGCAATGTGATGGGGAGCGAGGTATGAATCTTTTGGTTTTGTTTCTTGGATTGAGACTGGTCTGAGTTGAGCTTGCTCCTCCACTAGCTCTCAAGAAGAGAAAGTTTTGGAAAAGCTTTTAAAGAGAAATTTTTGAAAAGGAGTTTTGAAAAGAGTTGTGAATTGAAATTTTTGGAAACAGGTTTTTGAAAAATGTATATTTGAAAGGGATTCCCAAAAATGAGATTTTGGAAAAGAATTCACAAAATTTACTTTAGAAGGGGTTCCCAAAATGAGAAAAATTTTCCAAGATAGATTTTCTGAAGGAGATTTTGAAAAGAGACTTTTTGAAGAAGACTTCGAAAAGAGATTTTTGAAATGAGGTTCGAAAGGAGATTTTTGAAATGATTTATGAAATGAAATTTTTGGAAAAGGATTTGTGAACTGAATTTTTGGAAGAGATTTATGAAATGGAAATGATTGGGGAAGGAGTTTGTGAAGTGAGGTGTTTTCGTTGAAAGTTTCTGAAGAGAGATTGTCATGAAAGGGTTGTTTGGAGGAAAGTTGTGATGAGATTCGAGTTGTGAATGTGATTCCGCTCTGTGCCAAGTTTGATGAACTGAAAAGTGATGCAAAGTTAGCGGTCAGGACTCATTGAAGGGATGTACGAAGGGTGAGCTGACCATTAGGTTAATTAACAAGATAAAAGCTTTTAAAAGACATTAACAACGAACGCGGTGAGGTATGAGAGTTAACCCGAAGTAGTGGAGAGGAAGGAACGATAGGTATCTGCGGATACTTAGGACGAGATTGCATTAGGGGAGGACGATGACGGTGAGACGTCAAGAAGTCTACAGTACTTTTCTAGGCGGGACAACTCCACAAGTGGCACACTAACGTGGTGGGGACTGGGTCTAATGCCGTGGCACGTCCTGCATGATCAACTAGAAATAGTACTGTCCCCCCCTAGATTGCAAATCGAGAACAGTGAGAGGAACTGGAGTGGGGCATTGTGTTTGCCGCTTAGAGCGTGCCATGTTATATATGATATTATTTGAGGCTGGGCCTCCTGGTCAGGGACCATTTTTGTGTGACAGCTGTCGTGCCCGCACGGTAAAGGTTCTGTACTCCTGTTTGCTTCCGACTAGGTGGATGGATGACCGAGGAGATGTAGACTTGAGACGTGAGTGCTAACTACGAACGGACGCGCACCTCGATGATTCTTTAGTTCCCCCTAATCATCGATGGTTATAACTAATAAGACTTGAAAGAAAAGTTTGAGATTTGTTGAGGATGAGAATGGAAAGTGTGAAAGAAAGTGAAAAGAAAAGATGTTTATATAAGAATGATAATAAGATAACAATAATGAAGATTTGTGATGTTATGTTTGAGTGCTGTGCATTGTTTGTATTGTGTGTGTTTTGTCTTGATATTCCGCCTGCGGTAAATCCACAACGTCGACGACTTGTCGTTCGGTTCGCTAACTCTCTCCTGCCCGTTGGTATATCGGTGCTTCTGGTACTCCAACGCGCAGATGGATTATCGTATGGAGATTACAACTTGGATGAAGCATGGATGCGGCTGGAGGCGCACCCCATCTGGCTGGGTATGGACTGGTGAGTCGCAGATCGTGATTCCGGACCCTGAGCATCGACTATGTGGAGCTGACTTAGGACCGCTGCTAGGACAAGTTTCTGTCCGAGGATATGGAGATTATGAGGAGAAGCTGCGTTGGGAAGCTCTGAGGAATCTTTCTGCACCGACAAGGATGCAGTGGGTGCCAAAGAATCGTGGACAAGTTGTAGCTGGGACAGCTTCATCTTCTGGCGTCAAGCAAGGACATAGGAAGGAGGATCATGAGCTGCACCCTATAGTTTTCATTAGGCAAAGTCGTAGGTAGGGTAATTAGTTAAGTAATGAATGTCCATGTTAAGGATTATCTAAGCAATGTAACACTCTTGTAACTATGCCCTACTTTTGTTTTGTGAACTGGCCGAACCTTTTGTTATCATGAACTATGAAATCTTTTTGGATGAATGTGGGAGTAGGTTTCACGTAACGACCCGGTTTTCATGTAGGGGCGGGAGCATGCACCCACATCGTTTTATAAAAAAAATGGCCTCATTTTTGACAACTTTTCGAATTAATACTGATTCTTTTCGGAGGGCGAAAATCGGGGCGTTACACACCGAGTCAGGCCAAGTCCATCGGACTAACCGGAAGGGATATCGTCTTTTGACTAATTGTCGTTATAAAGGTACAGACTTGGGTACAGACCCAGGGAATATTAAACAATCATAAATTCAAGCATCTCCAAAGGTACCGGGTTTAGCCTAAAACCCTGGAATATATCTCACCTTCCATAACTTTGGGTCCTCACTAACTCACAACAATTACTCCTTTTAATTCTACTTCTAACTCTAAGGCTTTCGTCCATTATTTCTCTGGCTTACGGGGAATTCTATTGCAACTTTGGTTCTACTTTCTTATAACAACCTCACTTTTCTCATTAGGTTCTTCCTAAATATCAATCATGCACCATACTTTCTTCGTCTAAACCTAGGGTTATGGTATAAGGCAATCCTAGTCCTCAATTTTCCTCAAATAATCAATAACGTACACCTCCCTTCCTCCTTGTAGCTCCCCAACTTTGATCAAGCTTATCACTAAGTTCACTATTTCGTTCTATTCTTAATCAACTCCGACCACTAATCCCTCATTAATAATTCAAGCCTAAACTATCTGGGTAACTATGACATTTTCAACTCTGCAAATCAAGCTAGTGAATCTTGGAAAAGATAGGTAAGGCTACGGTTTGGTAGTAAGGCTCAGAAAGAAAGAGACTCAGGTTTCAACTATGTTCTCTGTTTTGTTGAAGCAATTCAACAAACAAGGACTCCAAGAATAACATCCTACTCTCTCAAAGTTACCGACGACTCTTAGACAAGGGTACGTCAAAGTTAATAAACTGGTTTCTTTCAAAAAGGAAGGCAACAACAACGGTTAGGGGTCTCAATCCATTTACTTCCTAATTGATCTACTTTCCTCAACTACAGGATGAACAGGTTCCTTAGGCTAATACCGTAGACCTTAATCCGTAAACAGAGCCTCACATCCTAGAAAGACAAGTACTTAATCCTATGCTCCTATCCTTATGCTAGAAAACACACACAGAGTTACACAAACAAAGCATGTAAGCCCATGCTTAAGGCCACTAAGGATTACCACAGCTCTGATACCATTCTGTAACAGCCCGATTTTCGTAATTCAAAATAATTAACTTTTATGTATTAAAGTTACCCAAAATGAGGCCAAATTTTTTTTTATAAAACATTTTGGAGTATCAACGTTAAGCATACCACCCTTTACTGAAAATCGAGTTGTTACTAAAACATTTACTCTCATAAAACTTTCAAGTTTACAAAAGAACTTGTTTTCGAAAAGCAAGGTAATTTATTACAGTAGATCAAAAGTATTCACGACGGTTTTACAAAAGATTGCATTACTTCATCTTTCCAGAATGAGGATACTTTCATAGAATTTAAAATTGGCTTGGTTACATAAATGGTTCCTTGCTCGGTAATCCTTAACTCATGCATTATAACCTTAAACTAAATTCACCACTTTCGCTTCCGCTGCACTACTCAGATGAAGACGCCCGGATGAAGCTCTCCATTCTTCTTGCACCCTTTCTTCACTCCCGAGGATGAAATCATCTCTATTGCCACTTGGCGGTTGCCATTCCGTTCCATCTTCAACTCTTCTCAGGTGATGACCTTCAGACGATGCTTCGTCTGCCCGTTGAGATATCAGCAACCCCGATATGCCAACGAACAGGAGAGAGTAAGCGATCCGAACGACGCATCGTCGACGGCGTGGGATTACAGTAGGCAAGATACTAGGACAATACAGATAGGACAAACAATATACATACAACATGACAATCAAACATAACATTATGATTATCATTATTCTTATCATTACTTCGTTATCTTTCCAACCTTGTTATCTTTTCTCAAACATAATATCTCAATTCAGTTCTTGACATCACCCTTTTAGGGAGCTTCACTTCATAATATCATCTATCATTTTGTTACTTTTAAACCTTTGTTTTCAAGTCTTCTCAAATCACAACCTTCGATGATTGGGGAAACTTAAAAGATCATCGAGGTACTCGTTTCGTTGCCATCGTCACACACGTCTACATCTCCTCGGTCATCCACCCAGTCCTAGTCGGAAGCGAACAGGAGTACAGGACCTTTACCACGCGGGCACGACAGCTGTCTCAACACAGATGGTCCCAGACCAGGAGGATCTCGTCCTCAAATCATATAATCAAGGTTCACTGCCTCGCAGTGGCAAAACACATTGCCCCGTTCCAGTCCCTCTCCACTGTTCTCGAAATGCCATAGGGGTGACAGCACTATTCTGGTCCCGGGTGCAGAACTTACCACGGTATTAGACCCAGTCCCCACCACGTTAGTGCACCTCATGTGGAGTTCGTTCTGCCCAGAATAGTACTCAAGGCAACGTGACGTTTTACTGCCCGAGACTACCCTATTGCATTCACAACCCGAATATCCCTGATATCCGGGGTACCTTCCTCTCCACTACTTCGCACTCTCATACCTCACCGCGTTAATGTCTTTTAATGTCTTTTATCTTTTGTTAACCTAAGGTCGGCCCATCCTTCGTACATCCCTTCAATGAGTCCCGACCACTAACTTTGCACAATCTTTTCTCATCAGAGCACAGAGCTGGGTTCACATCATCACACTTTCATCTCAACAATCTCATATCATCATCTTTCCAAAATCTCGAACCATAGACTTCCTCAGAGATCTCAATTTGAAAAATTTCCTCAAAGTATCATTTTACAAACTTCTCAAAAATACTAACTTCCCAAACCTTCTAAAAAGTTTCCCTTCATTACTTTCCAAAATCTCCTTTCACCAAATTTCAAAAAGCTTCTTTTCGCAAGCTTTCAAAAAAATAGTAGTTCACAAATTCTCTAAAAATTTCATTTCGTAAAATCTTTCAAGAATCTTGTTTTTGAAAAACCTTTTCAAAAATTCTTGTTTCAAAAACCCTTTTTTTTTTTTTCAGAAATCCCATTTTCAAAAACCTCTTAAAAATCTCTTTCCATAAACCTTTTCAAAGTCACTTTCCATGAACCTTTTTGTTTTAAAACTTTATTTCAAAAACTTTTCGAAAACTCATTGTTTCCGTGAGTACTAATGGAGGAGCAAGCTCAACTCAACACCAGTCTCACTTCCACAATGTCACAAAGGAGCCTCGCTCCACTCACATCACATCTCATCCCAGTAACCAACTCCACCTCACTTTCCCCAGCTCTGGCTTAACCTCTTTCTCATCATCAAATCTGTCCCTAATCTCAACGCTTTATCTCTTTTCCCATAAATTTCATATCCTTTAATCTTATTTATTTCATTTCTGTTTTCAGGACGTAACAGACGTCCCTCAACGGGTTATTCACATTAATCATCATACATAACTAAGTAAATAAACATACAAACATACTAATTCACACAGTAATCACACAACAATAATGTGGCCTTTGTCACCTTCGTATAAGTGGCCACACAACACAAACAATTGCCACTTATACTACTGACTCCGAACCACCAAGTTCCGATCTTTGAGATGATACGGAACGTCCTAATACATCACCTAAACACCACAGTGTCTTAGGATAGCTTCTCTCTCACCTGAGGTCCAGCGATTAAGTGTGCGCGCTTTTCCTCGGATCCTTGTCTCTGCCAGTTGCCCCAATCCCTCATCTTTAAGATTCCTCGTACTAATAAAATAAGTTTGCGTCATTAACTTGTATTAAAAAAATATTTTCTTAACTTAAACACGTTTTGTTCCTCGTCGGGAAATTTAAAACATAATGGGTTTTCTCAAAACAGCTCCCATATTTTCTAGCACTTTAAGTATTTCAAAACCATTTGAAAACATTGTATAAAATAATTTAAACCATTTAAGTTGGTTGCTGGTCCGTCTTGGACAGCACCTTAATCACGTTCGAAAACACCGAAAAATTTACCGTTTTCAATCCGGTTTTTCTTAAATCCATTTTCACTTGAAAACCATACTTTAAATCATATACACACATTTTTAAATTTAAGAAACAACTTTAAATAATTCTTGGACAACAAGGAATTATTTTGTAAATCCACTTTAACAAAACCCGAAAACGTCGTAAAAACACTTTTGTTTCAAATAAGTCTTTTAGCTCAAAATTAACACTTTATAATTCAAACTTTATCAACAAAACAAACCTTGGACAGTCAAAAACACAATCCAATAATCCCACACGAATTAAATCAAATTATCTTAAAGTCCATTAATTTTGGAATCAATTACATACTCAAATATTTTTCAAACATCAACTAGCACACAACTACAACAACACTTAGATGAATCAAAGCATACAA
Organism: Crotalaria pallida; assembly: GCA_037953625.1. Taxonomy (NCBI): domain Eukaryota; kingdom Viridiplantae; phylum Streptophyta; class Magnoliopsida; order Fabales; family Fabaceae; genus Crotalaria; species Crotalaria pallida. The sequence goes on from CM075649.1 coordinate 87,906,448, forward strand.
GCGATTAACCAATCATTTAATTTAGTAATAAATCAAACATTCATCATCACATAATTCTTTCACAACCAAACACTTATTCACTTATTCAACTTATTATCTCTTTCAAAATCACTATATATATATTATTTATTTTCATGCAACTAATCGTCCTAGACTTATTAACACTACATAGCCGAATGGAATCAAAGAAAGCAAATCATGAATTACAAACACATAAATCAATTTAATTTATTTCAAGCACTTAAACTCCATTTTCTTTTTCATAATTATAATTATTTACTCTTCCTTTTATACTTAAAACCGTGAGCTTCACTTGATGAAATTACTAAACTTTAATTTATCAACTTACTAATTCAAGCATCACACCAAAGTCTTATTTATTTAAATCAACATGCATGACTCAAGATTAAAACCTTTTTCAAAGATCAAGGCAAAAATCAAGCTTTTTAAAGATCAAAACCAAAAATCAAAGCTTCATCAAGATCAAATAAAAAAAAATCAAACACTTCAACACTTCAAATCAATGTTTCTAATCATGCAACTACTTGGATTAAATTAAAAAGTATCAAGACCTAAACTTTTTGTCATGGCCGAATTGTAGAGTTCATGGTTTAGTGTTTTATAAGTTCACTCATTCTTAAAAATTCAAGATCAAAGTTCATTTAACACATGCATGTACCTCAAACATCAAGATCATCATCAAATCATTTCATAGAGACATCATGATTCACGGCGTAAATAAGGAAATTTAGCATGCAAAGGGAGTTATCTTACACTTCACAAAATATTAAAGATTCTTTTAGATCTTGAGGATTTAGTTTGGAAATTTTAAGATCTCTTATGAAAAATTTTAAACGAGTTATGAAATCCGGTGGTTAGACGTTTACAAGCTCCTTCAAGCTTTAAGAAATTAACATGTAAAGAGATACAATTTATACTTCAAAAATCTCAAAACTTTTTAGATCTTTAAGGTTTATGTTGAAAAACTTTAAGATCTTTCATGAAGATCTTGAACGAGTTATAGAATCCGTTAGTTAGACGTTTATAGATTCCTTTAAGCCTTAAAAGTTCATGATCAAACATAAAATAAGACATGCAAAAGAAGAAAAGAAAGGAATATTACAAAATCAAAAGAAAATCTACACTATTACAAGTTCTTCATGCTCCTTCAAATCACCCACCAAATCAAAGTCTTCCAGCTCTAAGTTCTTGGATCTTCAAGGGAGAGCTCTAGGTTTTGGTTTGATCTCCCCTCCTTCTTCTCTTCTTCTTCACGGCCCTTTCCTTTTTCTCTTCAAGGTTGAGAGTTTGATGTTGCTCTCAACCAAGTGTGTATTTGTTCTTAGAAATGAAATGGGAATGAAGAGAAAGAGTGAAAATGAACTAAAGGGCCAACTATATATAGGCAATTCGTGAGATGACTCCTTTGCCCTTGGTCTTGGCTTGGTCATTCACAATTAAGGAGGGACGGTTTTGGGCTTCCAAAAATATGCATGGGTGGTGTTTAGCAAATTTAAGGGAACAAAGTAGAATAGGTTAGGTACTTGGGGGTCACTTTAGGCTTAACAACTAGTTGGCTAATAGTTAGGATTTTTTTTACTAACTAAGTTGGGTTCTAGTTTTAGCTTAGTCATCAAACAAGGCTCATAAGCCTACACATACACTCACTCATACAAGTGTCATCCATACACACACCACACCTATCTCACTCATGCATTCACCCACCAAAACCGTGGCACTCCCATAGGTAGACACATGTCCTACAAATTTTATCTCCTAATCATATTTTAATTACTAATGATGTAGTTATTACTTAAGAATTCATACTTATACCCTCATTTACACACACACAAGGCAATTAACTTCAAGAAATTACATTCATCAACACATTCACATATAGGCACACATTTATCCATCAATCACACACTTAATCAAACACACACATATTAACACCTTTTACCTTTAAATAATAAACTGTACTAATTGGTTAAAATTATAACCCTCATTTCATTTTCTAACATCATATTTTAATATATTAAAGATATTCCCAAAAGGAAAAATTTATTTGAAGTCCTTAACTATTTTTACAAATTTATTCTCTCAAAATTCGTCCTTTAAATACCTCAAAAATAAATTTTTTGCAAACCAACCCAGAAAATTATAAAAGTTACAGTTTTGAAATCTACATTTTAATACGATCGTTTTCATATAAAGATCATAAATTCGGAGTTACGGTTGAAAAGATATGGATTTTTAAAGTTAACAAACCCAAAATATCATTTTGAACAAAAATCTTTCTTTGATAAAATCACAATTTCTTTAAAACACCAAAAATGTTCAACACATAATCATTTCTTCATAAATTATTCACCACTTGAAATCATTAATTAAGAAATTTACTTCAATAAAACACTCTTTCAAAAACATTTTCTTCAAATAGATCTTTTATTTGTTTAAAGCAGTACGAGGAATTTGCGGGGTGTTACAGTCAAAGATTTTCCTGAAGTGTTTCCTGAGGAAATCCCTGGATTACTGCCTGTACGGGAGGTGGAGTTCGGAATTGATTTGATCCCTGGAACAACACCGATTTCAAAATCACCCTATCGCATGGCACCGATGGAGTTAGTGGAGTTAAAGAAGCAACTGGAAGAATTATTGGAGAAACAATTCATTCGACCAAGTGTTTCACCGTGGGGAGCACCTGTTCTATTTGTTAAAAAGAAAGATGGGAGTATGAGGTTGTGCACCGATTACCGTCAGCTGAACAAAGTAACTATCAAGAATAGGTATCCATTGCCAAGAATTGACGATTTGATGTATCAATTAAGAGGAGCTACAGTATTTTCCAAGATCGACTTAAGATCAGGCTATCATCAAATCAGAGTGAAAGAAGAGGATATTCCCAAGACAGCCTTCAGAACGAGATATGGACATTACAAGTATCTGGTCATGCCTTTTGGAGTGACTAATGCGCCCGCAATATTCATGGATTACATGAATAGGATCTTTCACCCGTTTTTAGATTCTTTTGTCGTTGTATTTATTGACGACATTTTAATCTATTCACGAAACAAGGAGGAGCATGCAGAATATTTAGCGAAGGTGTTAGGCGTATTGAAGGAGCAAAAAAAATGTACCAAGATTTGAAGAAGATTTTCTGGTGGTCAGGAATGAAACGAGAAGTAGCAGAGTATGTGTCGAAATGTTTAGTATGTCAGAAAGCCAAGATAGAACACAAGAAACCTGGAGGAGAATTGCAACCGTTAACAGTACCTGTCTGGAAGTGGGATAGCATATTCCGATCAATATGAGGTATACCTTGGAGAAATTGGCTAATTTGTACATCAGAGAAGTAGTGAGGCTACATGGAGTACCGTCTACTATAGTGTCAGACAGAGACCCGCGTTTTGCTTCGAAATTTTGGGAAAGTCTACAAACTGCAATGGGAACTAGTCTAAGTATGAGTTCTGCTTATCACCCGCAAATGGATGGTCAGTCAAAACGAACGATTCAAACTTTGGAAGATTTACTAAGAGCATGCGTGTTAGAGGAAGCTGGAAGCTGGGATTCTTTCTTACCATTGATTGAGTTGACTTACAACAACAGTTTTCATTCAAGTATAGGGATGGCACCGTATGAAGCTCTGTATGGAAGGAAGTGCAGAACCCCTTTGTGATGGTTTGAGACCGGAGAGCATTTACAGTTAGGGCCAGAAATAGTGCAACAGACAACAGAAAAGATCAAGCTGATTCAAGAGAAGATGAGAACCGCGCAAAGCAGGCAGAAGAGCTATCATGACAAGAGAAGAACTCCGTTGGAATTTAAGGAAGGTGATCATGTATTCATGCGGGTAGTGCCTACTACCGGTATTGGCAGAGTGCTCAAAACCAGAAAACTAACCCCTAGATTCATAGGACCCTATCAAATCCAAAAGCGTGTAGGACCTTTAGCATACCAGATCGCCTTACCCCCTATGTTTTCAAACCTACACAATGTCTTCCACGTGTCTCAGTTAAGGAAGTATATTAGTGACCCATCCCACATTGTTGAGCCTGACTCGATACAACTCAAGGATAATCTTACGTATGAAACGTTGCCCTTGCGGATCGATGGCCACAGTGTTAAAAGGTTGAAAGGAAAAGAAATCCCTTTGGTCAAAGTAATATGGAGTCAAGATCATGGGGAAGATGCTACTTGGGAGCGTGAAAGTAGCATGAGGGAATCGTACCCTCACTTGTTTGAATTAGGTATGTATTTCTCGGGGACGAGAAATCTCTAAGTTGGGGAGGATTGTGAGACCCACAATTTTACCCAATTTATTTGTGACCTTATAATTGAATTTAAGAAATTATATTTGATTTTGATGTCTGGATTTAATTAAAATCATGTGAATTATATATATATATATGTATGCGTGATATATGTATTATATTATATACATATATAGCAATGTTTTCCCTAGCATATTTAAAATAAAATATTTTAAGGTAAAGTATTTGATTTAAATGATCTTAGAAAATAAAATGCCTTTTGAAGGATTAGAGTATCCTATCTTTAGAAATCCATATCTTTTCAACCGTACGTCGAAAAATTACAAATGATATGTCAAAACGACCGTATCGAAACGTAGATTATGAAAAAGTAAAGCTTTGATTTTTATTCTGAATTTTTCGAAATTTTATCACTGCTACAGTACTGAACGAATTTTTGAGTTTTAAGTGTAAAGGTGTGACTTTAATGCATTTAATGATCTTTTGACTCAAGTGTATTTTATTTTGAAAACAAAAATACATTTCTGAAGTTTCATATTGGACTACCATCCAAATAAAATTTATTTTCATATTTTTTTTCTTATTATAAAATTTTTGAACGCTTATGAAGTGCATTTTTGAAGGAAATGATCTTAGAGCTTCAAAAATTTATAACTTTCAAACCGTAAGTCCAAAAATTATAAACTTTATATGAAAACGATCGTATTGAAACGTAGTATCTGAATATGTAAAAAGAGAATTTTTATTTTGACATTTACAAAAAATTTCTGTACAGTAGAGAAAACGAATTTTTGGTATTTCTAACTTAGAAAAAAAATTATTTTGGAGCATGAAATAAATTATTGGGCTATAAAATAATTTTATTTATACATTGAGATATTTATTTAAATTTCTACTGATTTCAAAGTCCAAATATTAGTCTTTTCTAATTTTTTTTCTGAATTATCAAAAATGAAAGCCTTAATGTGATTGGTCAATTTTGTGGTGAATTCAAAATGAACCAATGAAAATTTTTCTCCTTATTTTATATACATGCACCGTCCAAAAAATAGTAGGAGGGAAAGAGGATAATTTTATGAAATTTGTGGGGAATCATTCTTAAGTTAATAAGCCATAGGATTTATACAAAGTTCATTAATGCATGTGTGTGTTTCAAAGTGGGAAATTAAAAATGCTGACTCACTTTAGCTAGGGGGGACGAATTTGTGGTCTGATGGGAGAGGAAAATTGGCTTCTCTTCACCTATAAATAGACCATCACACCTCTCACAATTTCACACACATTACTTGTTCTGAGAAAAATTTTTATTCCAAGAGAAAAGAGAGAGGAGGGTGGCGATTTGCATAGGGGAAGAGGAGGAAAATTTTCTCACCTTTGGGGAAGTCTTTCAGCTTTAGGAGGAGAGGTTATTCTAAGTCCTTATTTTAATTTAGTTCATTTCTTCTTTTACTGTTATTAGAATCCCTAATTCTTTTTATAATAGCAAGAACAAAAAGTTTCTATTTCTTCTCTTTATGAACTATGTATTTGTGATAGTATTTTGTTTTATGGTCAAATGAATAAAGGTTTAAAGGAAAGGGACAAAAATGAATTGTTTAAAGAGGATAATCTCCCCTTTTCTTTGGCCTTGAGATGACCTAATTTTGTAGCACAAAAGGAAAAATTATATTCTGAAATTTTTGTGTTGTGACATTTATATTTTATAGAAATTTTGTATCTGTTTGAAGTATTTTAGTTCTTTTTGTTTTGATTCAAAATGGAAACTAAAATAGATTCTGGAAATTTTGTGTTACTGAGACCTAATGTAGCATTAAAAGAAAAGAAAAAAAATTTAGTCTTTTGCCTTGTTGTATTGATTGGTTGTGATATGTATATAAAGTGGTAGTTGTTATTATTATGTTATGTGACTGACTAGATGATTATTTGATCTCTGATGTTGTTATAGTGAAATGAAAATAGTTTTGTGCAAACAAATGAAATTCTGGATTTTTTTTATGTTAACAGTGAAGTATAAATGATCTTTTTTGATTAGAAGATTACACATGGTTTATATTATTTGATTTGGTAAAATTAGGAGTAAGTAAGTAATTTTTATTTTGTGATTGTGTAAATGTCTGACTATGTGATTAGTAGAAATTGTAAACTAGTTACTGGACAAGAGTAAACTTTCTTAAAAATGATTATCTCTGTGTCAAATTGATTCTTTTGAGTATATGAAATTATGTGCCTAAAGTATATATGTGTGTTTGAAAAATTTAAAAAGTACTCTTTTATATATGAGGTTGGCCGAATTTATTGAAGAGGAAAAACAAAGATGTTTGGTTATTTTTTTTTATTTGACCTTTCTGGTGTGAATAAATGATTATCAGTGTGTATTATGTATTCTGAAAAAAAAATATATTTAGATCTGGAAATTTTCTTAATGTTGAAAAGTATTATTTTCATAAGGTACAAGGTTTCAAATAATAAATTTTATAGGTGTGTACTTTGCTTGATTGTTTATATGTAATTACTGTATGTATAGGAATGTTAGTATCTGTTCGTTTAATCTTGAAGTGATGCAACTGGACTTAAGGTGTTTGTCCAGCAAACCAATATGCTTTATTTTAATCATGTTTAATCATTTTATTATAGTAGGATTTGTAAAAGAATTTTTAGGAAAAAGTGGCATGTGTTTTCGATGAACTGTTTAGGAGAAAATTGATTTTCGAGAAATTCTGTATGTGTTGTCCAAGATGGTAAAATTGTTGCATCAAGAATGAAAATCATTTTTGAGATAATTGGTAATGTATGCTTTATGATAAAATCTTTATTATAAGTATTTAAAAATTTATTAGGAAGTATAAAAGTGATTTTGTGAATGAACTGATGCTTAGAAGTGAATTTTCTGTAATCAATTTGTAGTCTGTAACTTAACCTAATTAATGATAGAGAAAGTATTTTGAACTTTGGATGTTTGAGTTTATTTTCTTCTTTAGTTATATATGCTTATAACATGATTTTGCGAAATTTGTTTACTGCTTGGTCTAATAAAAAAATTGCATCAAAAGAGGAATACTTTAAAGTCATGCTGTATGAGTGATCTGAACATGGTAGTTGTTATAAGGTGTTTAGAAGCGAGATTTGTAATAAAGAAAAAATTTAGATTTATTCTTAAGATGTTATAACTATGTTTTAAAAGTTATATTGCGATTGGAAAAGTTTTTCATGATTTAGAAGCTAAAAAGAAAAAGTAATTTCCTGATACTGTAGTCTGTGCTTTATTTTCAAAAAGGCTTTGATTTTTAAAGGAGTAATTTATTTTCTAAGAGTTTTATGCATTTTCAAAACATCAAGGATTTTTAAGAAATGGATTTGTCCAAAAGTTATAGTAATTTTAATTCTAAGTTGATATAGATATTTATAAAGCTATTTTGTAAATGTGGTTGATTAAAGGTTTGCAATCGGAAAACGATAGTGCTACTGTGAATCAAGTGGATCTTAATTCTTTCACATCATACCAAGGTGAGACAGTAGCAACCTTTAGACATAATGGCACCATGTAATCATTAGGATGATTTCGACCATCTCAAAAGTCGGAATCCGAGTTACGTGTCAAAACACGAGACGACAATTGATTGTGAATGTTTAGTCGTCCTTCGTGCGATAGTAACTCTATTTGTATGATATTGTTATGACTATATTTTTTTATGCTACTATTGAAATAAGTATGAAATGTTGTTTAATTGAATTTGGAAATGATAATGATTTACTGAGATTGTGCAATTGTGATATATTGTTATATAAGTTATGAAAGATTATTGATTAAGAGTTTATGGATATATTGAAAGAAGCAAGACTTGTATTTTCGATATTGTTGTAAATCTGTTGTATCAACGCGAACTTAATGATTGTGTACAGTGATGGTGCATCGTGGCACATTGACTTGTAATCTTTCCCCTTAAGTGACAAATCACGTGAATAACTGTGCCGTGGTTTTGTCTTGTGGATTCCACTATGCAATAGGGAGTTTGTTTGCTGTTACCCTTAGAGGTCGAGGTCCGTTAGAAGCGAGGCTTAGAATGGGTCGACCAACTTAGGATAATAAAATACTTAAAAGATTTAAAATATTCTAAGTTTAAAATCCTTTCTAACTACGCTGAGAGAGAAGTAGTGGAGAGGAAAGATACCGTATACTTGGAGGTCGTGCATCCCTCCAAGTGGTGATTGTGATAGGGGAGTGCAATGACGGTGACTCGTCAAGAAGCTTATGAGCGCTTCCCTAGGCGGAACGATGCTGCAATGGTCAAGGTCAGCTGCTGGGCGTTGATCGTAATAAGTACTGCAACGCAAACTAGGGATAGAGCTATCGCCCCCTTGAACAAATCCTAGATGGTGTAGAGGGAATCCGAATGGGACTAGAAGCCATTGTTTTTCTTTGTGAAATGATGAACAGTTATTGTATTTTGTTTGCTGGCCAACTTGCGTGGTTTCAGCTGGTACGTACCCTTTGGCTTTGATGCAGCATGGTTAGGATTCTGTGCATCCCATCTGCTTTCCGAACTAGGATGTGGTTGGATATTGAAGGAGGAGATGTATCGAGTGTGCTAATTTCCCTTACCTCAATGATTTCTCTCCCTAAATCATTGATGGTCATGAAAGACTTAATGAAATAGTTTTATAATAGAGCTCTTGAATAATGTTATAAAGATGTTATAAGTTGTAATAATATAAGGAATGATTTTGTGGCCTGATGTTATGAAAGAATATTATGTTGTACCTTTGTGTTAGTCCTAATGCGACCCATGGAGTAAGCCCATGTCGTCGACGTCTTGATCGTCTGGTCGCTAACTCTCTCTATTTTTCTGTTATGCTCTTGTATTCATCCATGAAATTATTAGATGGTGGACCGGGTAATTCGAGTGGAGATGTCTCCTTTAATGGGGGGACATTGGCATAGAACTGCAAACGGATGGATCTGGGAGGGGCCAACAAGACTCGTTATTACCGATCGAGATCACGTATTACGAGGAGTAGCTACGAACCGTGAGGAAGTGCGATATCGTCTGAGGGATCTTATGCCGGGTGGACCTTATGCTTTTCATAATGCTCCACCCGCTAATCACAATGTTGATGAGGAGGAGGACCTAGAAGAGGAGGAAGACCCAGAAGAGGAAGAAGACCTAGAAGAAGGAGAAGATCCGGAGGAGGACCCTGACGAGGATGCGCATGATGGCGAGTAGCTTAGTTCTTAGTAGTATTGATCTCTGTTTGTTCTAAGTCTTGGATAACAGACCCTCTGATTTACTTTATGTACACCCTATGTTTATGCTATTTCGCTTTTATGTTGGATAATGGCCATTGGGCCGAAACACTTTTGATTATGATGGTTATTTTGGAAATTAATATAATGATGTTATAATTCCGCATTTCAAACCATTATATTTTGGTGAATGGAAATATGTCGTGGCACTTCATTTTGGAAAATAGGATTAGGTACAAGTAATAAAACCTTTTCAAGAAACTAAGTTGTTTATGTAATACAATCTTTGAAAAGATAAGTTGAGAAAATATTTTTGAAAACTAAGTTCATATGTACACTTACCTTTAAATGATATCTTGTAATAAATGTTTATAAAAAAAATGGCGCAAATTTTTAGTGAAAATTCTATTTCCAAATAGGGGTGTTACAGTTCCTAACTAAACATAATGACCTACTAAGTCAAACACACTTAGCACGTAACACATATTTTCAATCATCAAACCAAGCATGCATCACACACAAACAATAGTTCCCTTAGCCACTCTTAAACCCATATCCTTCACTCTTTTATCTTATTCATGTACTGTTGATTCTCTTTTCTCTCACTCACATCCTATTATCTTTTAATATTGCATTCATTCATTATTTCTTCCTTTTATATTTTTCTCGTTTAGTTCTCTTTCTTTCTTTTTAATCTTTCATTACTTATTTCTTTTTATTAATTTGGCTACAGGGTCTCACGACCAGGACCACCGACCTAACCTGCACCAAATATATCCTTTATCATCTATCCACAGGGTCTAACAACCAGATTCATATGACCTAACCTATGTCACAGGGTCTCACGACCAGATCTTTCGACCTAACCTGCGCCATAGGGTCTCACGACCAGATCATACTATCTAACCTGCGTTGGCCACAGGGTCTTACGACCAGATCCCACGATCTAACCTGCGTTGGCCCATTCTTTTATTAATTCTTTTATCAAGTGGCCACAGGGTCTTACGACCAGGTCCCTCCCGACCTAACCTGTGACAAGTATCCTTTTACTATTTTCATTCTCATTCTGTTTATTTTTTTAGTTATTCTTTTCATTTATTATCGTTTCACTTCTTTAATTTTCTTTATAATTATCCTTTTCTCTCTTGACTTTCATTATTAACTTGTTATCTCATTCGTCATTCAACACACATCATACAAGCATACACAATTTTCACACTTTAAATTTTCTATTCCCTAAGTTTATGCCATGACATTTTTAACTCTTTCTATTCCTTAATTCTCATTCTAGTTTACATCTCATACATACTTACTTTCCTTTATTTATTATCCAATTATTCAATTCATTATGCGATACCCATTTAGCACACAAACATCACAATTCAGCCAGACATACAGAACAATAATCATTTATAATCATTCACAATTAACAACCAGAGTTCATGTTCTTCAAATAAACATACATGATAGCATATAGCACTTAGCTTGCATATTTAATCACAAGTATCAATTTATAGTTCATTTTATTTACTTTCTTACTTTATGTTTAATTTAAATTAATTACCGAATAATCAGTTATAAGCACACCCACATATTCTTAGCAAGTATTATATACTAATTAGAAAATACTCTCTAAAGCAAGGTAAAGAACCCCTTACCTCAATTGACGAAATTAATAGAAATAACTTCAACTTCGGGGAGGGAGCAGCGATCCGTGAAGCTTCAGTGTCCCGAGGTGATGAACGGATCGACGACGATCAATGTCGGCGAGTGGCGGGAACGATCCTTGGCTGGACCAAGGCAAGAGCTTCGAGCTTCGGGCACCCGACACAAGCCCGGCACAGCCACGGGTGGCGATAACGGCTCCGGTGAGAATCGTGAGCCCTACAACAACAACAACAGCGGCTGCGAAACCAAGAACAAGAGAGGGAGAGGTGGCTTTGCAAGCCTCAGGTCATGGTGGTGGCTGGACCACGAGCGGCGGCTTGTTCCGGCATCAGGGAGTCACGAACCGTGGCGGTTGGTGGAGGCACAGGGAGGGGAGTACGAGCGGCCAGGAGAGAGAAAATACGAGGGAGAGAGAGACGACGGGAATGGGGGGCGGCGATCGGCTGCAGCATCAAGAGGGAGGGCACGTGCGCGGCTGGTTGCTGCAGCTTCACCCACAGCGGCGGCGCTCGTTGATGGTGAAGGAGGCGCGAGCGACTACTGCTAGTTGGTGGCAACGCGAAAACCCAAGGCAGAGAGAGAGACGTCGGAGAAGACAAGGGACAGAGGGAGGCAGCACTGGAACGGCAGCGGCTGGATCTGGGAGGAAGGAGGGAGTTGTGGCTTGTTGGTTGCCTTATTAGGGCCGGCTGTGGAGAAGAAAGGAGGGGGTTGTTCGAACCCCTTCCACTGTTTTTTTTTATTTATAATTATTATTACATTATCATTATTATTATTATTATTATTTTTCTTTTTCTTTTTCTTTATTATTATTATTATTAGTATTATTACTATTATTATTATTATTATTATTATTATTTTTATTTTTCTTTTTATTTATTAGTATTATTACTATTATTATTATTATTATTATTATTATTCTTTTTATTTTTATTTATTATTATTATTACTTGTGTTAGTATGATTTAAAACACTAATACCATTTGTAACACCCTATATAATAATTACCCTTAAACCCGAAAATTAGGATTTAAAATTTCTTTTCATTAATATAAAAACATCAGAGTTAATAAGCGGAAGACTTTAATTCGATTAAAGCATAAAAGTTCAATATCAGATACACCGAGTTCATATTTCAAAGTACAAGTTCAATAAAAGTTTAGCTCGGCCCAACTAGGCAATCCGAAGTCAAAAATACAAAAGAGTGTTTTAGCTCGGCCCAACTGGCCGAGACCCAACAAATTCTCCTACTCTAAATAACTTACTCTCCCTGTGAGGGAGAGTGATCCTGCTCAGCCGGGGAGTGCATCTGCTCGGGCTCAATACCTGAAAAATGGTAAGGAGGTGAGCATTACACAAAATTAAATAAGCAGTTTCTAACATGACATACCGAACTACCAAGCCAAACACAAGTAGTCAAATAACACATAAATCGCAAGTAGTCAAACCATATATCACATGCTTATATTATCATTTAGCTCGGCAAACTTCATACAACCTTAACTATACCTCGGCACAACCTACTGATTCCTCATCCACTCTTTCCTTAAATCTTAAGCTCGGCATCTCGGCCACTATCCTCTTACCTCGGTAAACCATCTCTCTAGCTCGGACTCATTACTCATTATTCCATTTCCACATAGTTTACAATCTTTTACTCTTCTCGGATGCATACACCCAGTGCATGTCTTACACCATTTAAAGTCGGATATCGGAGTGTCGTCCATAACTGCGAGTACCCAGTACCCATCTTACAACTGCACATACCCGGTATGCGTCTGACGCGATCAGTGCACGCACCCAGTACGCGTCTTCTATGACCAGGAGCACTACCGCCAATCATTCTATGGAGTAAGGAGTGTCCATAACTGCGAGCACCCAGTACTCGTCTTACAGCGGCGCATCTCGGCGACTTACGCGATCAATGCACGCACCCAGTACGTGTCTGCTATGACCAGGAACACATCCCACCGATTTCGTTCTCGGAACCCTGTGTGAATCATAACTGCGAGTACCCAGTACCCGTCTTACAGCTGCACATACCCAGTATGCGTCTGACGTGATCAATGCACGCACCCGGTACGCGTCTGCTATGACCCGATCACACAACCATTTCTCTTTAATTCCTCTTATCTTATTAACCATCTCTTTTAGTTTGGCCCACCTCGGCTCAACCCTTTAAATTTTTCCTCTTTACATTAACCTCATTATTTTCTTAGCTCGGCCTCTCTCGGCTCACCCTCTTAATCTTTCTAACCATCTATTCTGCTCGGCCTCTCTCGGCTCAACCTCTTAACCTTTCTCATTATCAGCCTCATCACTCTATCTCTCCTACTTCCCATATTTACCATTTTCTCATACCCATTCTCACCCTCTCTCAGTTCGGCCCAGCTCGGCCACAGATATAAATAACAAATATCAAAGCTCATAAACATTTATACATCAAGGTTCATAAACACCTATACAACAACAACTATAAGAATAAAAGCATTCAACCAATCCATCATGTAAATACCAACATATAGCATAAAATCATATTCTTCCCTACTTCAAACTCATGTTTCTAGTTCATTTATTAGTTCCCTTTACCCTTTTTACCTTTCTTTTCTCATATTATCCTATATCCATTCCCTAATCTACACCCACTCTTAGTACCCGTTATGAACACCCTAGAAACCCAAACTCAAGTAGAGGTAACACTCACTCCTTACCTCAAACCGTGTGAGATAAGAGTTGAGAGTTTGAGTGAGGCTTTCCTTGTTGCTTGACCTTGAGCTTAGTGCCCCTTTGAGTCCTTTTTCCTCCAAGCTGCACACCACTCCACCAAGCTACACACGAACTCCACGGCGGTCCAGGGACTCCAGAACGGAAGAGAGAAGATGGCAAAAGGAGGGTTCTCCGGTTGGGGAAGAGAGGGAGGAAGAAGGTGGGTTGGGACTTGCTGGAATTTTGAGAGAAAGGGAGAGAGAGACGTAGGGGAGAAAAAGAGTGAAAGTAAGAAGTGTTATGTTGTGTATGTTGACTCTCTTTTATTCGTTTGAGGGAAACATTTGTGTGGCTCTCATTGGAGGCTTCCATGAGAAGCTAGAATGTGTGGACAGGAATCATTGGCTTCCAAAGGAAGCCATGAATAGTACATTGAAAGGGACATAAAGCAATGACAATGACATAAAGTGACGGATAGTACATAGTACGGATGGCACGAATCCCAAAGGGCCAACAGCTCATCATGATCTGGCACGGAGGAGCTAGGACGTGTCGGCTAGGATACGTCGACTCGGATACCTCGGCTAGGATACGGAGGAATCGTAGTAGTTCGTGCTTCCTTCTTGGATGATACTATGATGTACGCTGAGGTCGGCTAATCCGAGCTGACAACAGGCTTCACGGTTGACCTTATTTAGCTTGGCCGGGATCGGGCCGAGACTCTGACATGACCTCGAGTCTTGTTCTCATTCAGCTCGGCCTTAATATACACGCCAGCTCGGCTTAGCTTCTTACTACCTTACTACCGTTATACAATTTCTAAGGCTTAATCCTACCCTTAAATAAATATATATTATTTTATAAATTTATTATTTTACTATTAATTTCTAGGATATTACATTCCTCTCCCACTTACAGGAATTTCATCCTCGAAATTTAGTCGGCGTTGAACAGTTGCGGATATGACTGCTTCATCTTCTCCTCGAGTTCCCAGATAGCTTCCTCCACGTCATTCCGATTCCAGACGACCTTGACCAAGGAGATTTCCTTCCCTCTGAGCCGTCTGACCTGTTTGTCCTCAACTCGGACCGGTAGGGCTTCGAAGGTCAGGTTGTTGTTTAGCGGCAGCTCGTCCACTGCTATCACATGTGAGAGGTCATGAATGTACCTCCTAAGTTGTGACACATGGAACACATCATGGAGTTTAGACAAGTGCGGAGGTAGAGCAATTCTGTAAGCTACTGGTCCGACCTTCTCCGATATCTGGTACGGTCCGACAAACCTAGGGGTTAACTTCCTTGATTTGATAGCTCGGCCAATACCCGTTACCGGGGATACTCGAAGGAATACATGATCTCCCTCGATGAAGTTCAAGGGTTTCCTTCTCTTGTCGGCGTAGCTCTTCTGTCGGTCCTGAGCTGCTTTCATCTTTCCTTGTATCATTCGGATCTTCTCGGTCGTCTCATGAACAATGTCAGGACCAATCAACAAGTTTTCTCCTATCTGAAACCAGCATAGCGGCATCCGACATTTCCGACCATACAATGCTTCGAAAGGAGCCATTCCGATACTTGAATGGAAACTGTTGTTATTGGTGAATTCGACCAATGGCAAAAGTGCTTCCCAGCTTTCCGACTTTTCAAGCACACATGTCCTCAGCAAGTCCTCAAGAGTCTGAATGGTGCGCTCAGATTGTCCATCGGTTTGGGGATGATAAGCCGTGCTAAATCTCAACTTTGTACCCATGGCTTGATGCAAACTCTACCAAAATCGTGATAAGAAGCGAGGATCACGGTCCGACACTATGCTGCTCGGAACACCGTGAAGCCGAACAATATCCTTTATGTACAGTTGCGTCAGCTTCTCAAGGCTGTACTTCATGCTGATCGGCAGGAAATGTGCACACTTTGTAAGTCGGTCCACCACAACCCAAATGGCTTCCTGCCCTGATCTCGTCCTTGGTAGACCCGAGACAAAGTCCATTGAAATGCTGTCCCACTTCCATTGTGGAATTTCCAAGGATTTGAGTAATCCTCCTGGTTTCTGATGCTCGATCTTGGCTTTCTGGCATGTCAAACACCGAGACACATAATCGTCCACATCGGTCTTCAACTTCGGCCACCAAAATAACCTCTTCAGATCCTGGTACATCTTTGTGGCTCCTTGGTGAAGACTCATCTTCGTCTTGTGAGCTTCTTCCATTAATTCTCTTCGGACTTCAAAGTCCATAGGAATGCAAACTCGGCCCCGAAACCGTATGAGACCATCAGGTCCTTTAGTGAAGTCGGGCTCATCCTTGTCTCCGGCTCTTTCTAGTAGCTTCTGGAGTTCTAGGTCGGCAGCCTGTCTTTCCTTGATAAATCCCACAAACTCATTCGTTACTTGCAGCATCTCCAGCACAACACTATTTTCCTTCTTCTGTTTGCCGAGGTTAAGATCGCTAAACTCCTGCATCAACTACATCTCTCGGACCATCATATTGCTCAGATGAAGACTCTTCCTGCTTAGTGCGTCGGCCACCACGTTGGCTTTTCCGGGATGGTAGTGTAGGTTGAAATCGTAATCTTTGAAAAATTCCACCCATCTGCGCTGTCTCATGTTCAGTTCCTTCTGGTCGAACAGATAGCCGAGGCTCTTGTGGTCGTTAAACACCTCGAACTTCGTACCATACAGGTAGTGCCTCCAAATCTTAAGGGAAAACACTACGGCTGCCAATTCGAGATCATGCGTGGGGTAATTATGTTCGTGTTGCCGAAGTTGCCTAGAGGCATAAGCCACCACTTTTCCTTGCTGCATTAACACACAGCCGAGACCCTACTTTGAGGCGTCACAAAACACATCAAAGGCTTTGGTCGGATCGGGCAAAATCAGCACGGGCGAGCTCGTCAATCTTTTCTTCAATTCTTGGAAGCTCTGTTCTCACACTTCGGACCCCTGGTAAGGTGCATCCTTCCTGGTTAACGAGGTCAAGGGTAGAGCCAGCTTAGAAAATCCTTCAATGAACCTCCTGTAATATCCTGCCAGACTGAGGAAACTCCTGATCTCGGTTACCGAGTTGGGTCTCTCCCACTTGAGCACAGCTTCCACCTTGGAGGGATCAACTGCTACACCTTGCTCGGATATCACATGTTCGAGGAAATGAACCTCTTTGAGCCAAAAACTACACTTAGAAATCTTGGCGTATTGCTCCTTGTCCTTCAAAACCTGCAATACTGTTCTCAAGTGTTGCTCATGTTCACTCGGACTTCTGGAGTAGATGAGGATGTCGTCGATGAAGACTATCACAAACGAGTCCAGATAAGGTCGAAAGATTCTATTCATGTAGTCCATAAAGATGGCAGGGGTGTTGGTAAGTCCGAAGGGCATAACCACATACTCAAAATGCCCATACCTCGTCCTGAAAGCTGTCTTCGGAATGTCTTCTTTTCGGACTCGGATCTGGTGGTATCTAGATCGGAGGTCTATCTTTGAGAATACCGACGCTCCTTCGAGTTGGTCCAATAAATCATCAATCCGAGGAAGGGGATATTTTTTCTTCACCGTTACTGCGTTGAGCTTCCGATAATCAGTGCACATCCTGAGACTACCATCTTTCTTTTTAACAAAGAAGATCGGAGCTCCCCAAGGTGATACGCTTGGTCGGATTAGCTTTTTGGCCAAAAGTTCTTCCAGCAGTTTCTTAAGTTCTTCTAGCTCGGGAGGTGCCATTCGGTACGGCGCGATAGAGATTGGGCCAGTTCTCGGAATAAGATCTATGCTGAACTCTACTTCTCTGCTCGGCGGTAAGCCAGGCATTTCGTCCGAGAAAACCTCTGGGAATTCTTCGACCACAGGAATTCGGTCTAAGGTCGGCTCCTCTGTCACTTCTAACTTTGCCACATAAGAGTCACTAAGGATTACAGTTTTCTCTCGACAATCGAGGAGGACATGGTGTTGGGACATCCAGTCCATTCCGAGGATAATATCTAGCTTAGTTAGGGGTAAACAAATTAGGTTAACCTTAAACTCTCGGCCTAACACTTGGATAGGACACTCTAAACACATCTGGGAGGTAATTACAGAAGAATTGGTTGGGGTAGAAATGAATAGTTTGTAAGGCATTTCTACAGGGGATATTCCTAGTTTGTTCATACAGTCCAGGGAAATGAAAGAATGTGTGGCTCCACAATCAAATAGCACAACACATGGAATACTGTTTACTTGACAAGTACCTCGGATCAGCTCGTCAGCATCGGTCACTTATTCACCATCCATAGTGTAAACTTTGCCCCTCTGCATTGGTCGGTTGACACCAGTCTGATGAGCCTTGGTCACATTGACCTCTTCTTTCACAATGTTCTCGGTACACCGAGCTGCAAAATGACTAGGCTTGCAACATCGGAAACAAGACCCTTTTGTTCTGTTCAGATCCAGACTCCGGCATTCTCCTCTGTGCTGCCTTCCGCAGTGTTGGCATATCGGATAGGGGCCAGGAACAACCACCATCTGACCACCGCTCCTTGGAGCTGTTGACATTCTGGAGCTCGGATTCACATAAGGAGCAGACCTCTGAACAGCTCCTTTCCCCCTGATTGGGCCCACTGTTTTCTGTGCCGACCTGCTTCGCTTTCCATCGGCTTTCCTCTTGAGCCCTTTCTCATAGGTGCTGGCCATGTTCACCAACTGCGAGAGATTGGCCACATTTTGATATTCGAAAGCAAGCCGAATATCATCACGGAGCCCAGACTCAAACTTGATGCACTTGGTACGCTCATCGGCATCTCGGTAGCTTCCAGAATAACGGATCAAGTCTTCGAACTGAGCGGCATACTCTCCGACACTCAAGTTCCTCTGTTCCAGCTTGAGAAAAGCGAGCTCCTTCTCTCTCCTGACATCTTCGGGAAAGTACTTGCCGAGGAATCGAGCTCGGAACAAGTCCCACGTAATGGCTTCATTAGCCGCTTCCAGCCCACGGCTCTGCTGCTCCCACCAATGCTCGGCTTCACTTGCCAGCACAAACTCGGCCAACCTCACCCTGTACTCATAGGGCGGTTGCAGAGATCGGAAAATCTTTTCAATGTCCTAGAGCCATCTCTGAGCTCCATCAGGGTTGTAACCCCCCTCAAACCGAGGTGGTTCATTCTTTCGAAATCGACTCATCTAGTCGATCTCGACCGGAGCCGGAGGTGGAGGCTGAAGGGCTGCAGCTGAAGGGCTGCAGCTGCAGCTGCTGCGGCTGCGGCGATGTTTTGAGCGAGGTTCTCAGCTTGATTTTGCTGAGCCTCCGCTTGGTTCTGCTGCAGTTGAACCAGAGATTCCAACACAACAGCAATTCGGTCGTTATCAGCTCGTCTCCCAGCCAAGCTGCTCGAACATGGAGAGAAAGCCAATTAACCACCGAATAATGAAACATATATATACATAAACATATACATCTATAAGCTCTATTGTCTAGCTTAGACTTCTAGACTTTACTTATTTGTCGCTCTCTTGGTGAGTAACCACTGGAGTCCTTTGCAACTCCAATAGGCCAAGGAGAAACTGCTCTGATACCAAAAATGTAACACCCTATATAATAATTACCCTTAAACCCGAAAATTAGGATTTAAAATTTCTTTTCATTAATATAAAAACATCAGAGTTAATAAGCGGAAGACTTTAATTCGATTAAAGCATAAAAGTTCAATATCAGATACACCGAGTTCATATTTCAAAGTACAAGTTCAATAAAAGTTTAGCTCGACCCAACTAGGCAATCCGAAGTCAAAAATACAAAAGAGTGTTTTAGCTCGGCCCAACTGGCCGAGACCCAACAAATTCTCCTACTCTAAATAACTTACTCTCCCTGTGAGGGAGAGTGATCCTGCTCGGTCGGGGACTGCATATGTAACACCCCGCATTTTTTGTGCATACAGAAACGAGTTCGCTGAAAATAAACGTTGAACCCTTGCTTTATAAAAAGGATTTTCTAAAGAAATGATTTCTTTATGAACTAAAATTTTTGTACTTTTGCATACATGAACTTCGGAATTGTGACCTTTTGAATTTCCTGAAACTATTTACAAAATTGTTTTGGACAATTTTGGGAGGACGAATTTTAAGAAAACATGAATTTTGAAAATAGGAGATTTCAATTGTCTTTTGGAAATTCTTTATTGTATAAAAGTGTGATTTTTAAAGGTCATATATATGTATATATATATACGTATATTGATCATATGTGTAAATGATTGTTTTAAATTGACATAGCCTAAGTTTTCTTTATAATAAAAATAATAGTATGTTTTTGTAAGAGACTTAAATGAACTACCATGACCTGAAATTGATTTATGCTATGTGCTCAATATGATATGTGGATATTTCTTGAAAATAAATATATATGTGTATATAATCTTTGAATTCATGATGCATTTTATAAGTAAAAGAATAGGAAATGAAAATGAGATGCATGATGTGTGTGCATGTGTATAATGCTACGGTCCTATATGAGTATGTGCATGAGATCCTTAAATTCATGATTTAATGCATTATATGAGGAAAAGAATGGAAAATAAAAATGAAACTTGCATGGAGTGTGTGTAGGTGTTGCTACGGTGATGAGGTGTGTGTGTGGTTGGGGTAGGTGTTGGATTTTAAAGGAAAGAGAACCCATGGCAAGCCTAGAACCCACCAAGTGTCCCATGCAATCTTGACTCTTACACCCTAAGCCTAATAACCCATTAGCACCTAGGTTTAATTAGTGTAAAGCTTAGTTAATGATTTGACCAACCAATAGGAAGCAAACTTAGTCCTAATCCTACTCCATTTGTTCAATGGCTTGGCTTGAGCCATGCAAGCCTTAATGTTGCCAATTCTACCCTTTTAGCAACACACATGGCCGAATCTTCTCAAGTGCAAGAAAGGAAATTGTTGGTTGCCTTTTATTGCCTAGAACCGTAGCACATCCATCCCATTTGCCTCACAACTCACTTCCAAAACTAAACACATTTTCTAAGAGAGATATCAAGCTCTTAGAAAGAAGTAGAAGCTTAGGAAGAGAAGGAGAAACCATGAGGAATACCAAGGAAGAAGAAGGAGATCTAAACCAAGTCCTTGAACCTTCTTTGAAGACTTAAAGCCTTCGAAGTGGAAGACTCAATTTTTCTTGGTAGGTTATTCGAAGATCAAGTGGGAAACTAAGAGATTTAGGACTTTCTTTGATTTGTAATTTTTCTTTCTCCTCTTTTTCATTGCATGTTTATTTTCATGGATTGAGAAGTAAGTGCAAGCATAGCCTAGACTTTTATGGACTTTTAAATTTGGTTTGTAAGTGAATGAACTCATGGACTCTCTCTATGTGATTCGGCTATGGCTCTTTTTGGAGGATCATGAGGATTTTCTAAACAAACCTCTCAAAGAACCTAAACCACTACTTGGGATTTTCCTAAAAAAAAAAGACTAAAATGGAAGCCTTGCATGTTGAACTTTTCTCCTTAAACCGTGATCCACAAAGTTTTTATGAAAGAATTGGGTGAGTAAATTATGATCAAGGTTTAATTATGAAAATTTGTGTCTTGCATGTTAAATTTTTGTACTCAATCCGTGACCCATGTGTGTATATGTGAGTGATTGACTAACAATTTCATGATCTAAGCCTTGTTGAGAGGAAAATATGGATTTTTAGTTTTGCATGTTGATTTGCAATGATCTTGGTTAATCTTTGTGTGTGCATGTCTTAATTCATGTCTTAGAAATAGAACCTTGAGTTTGCATATCAATTTTCAAGGTAAAGGAATTATGCCTCAAGGTTTAAAGGGAATAATTAAGGATGATGATCCTTAAAATGACTCTCTTTTTATACACTCAAATTGATTCAAAGAATGGTTTCATTCATGTTGCGTTGGTGTGAAGGCCATTCGGCCATGAGTGCAAAAATTGTGTTGATGCTTAAATTTTGGTGCATGTGTGGGTGTTTGAGGTAGAATTAGGAATTTGGAGTTCATGCATGCTAGACGAATAAGTTATAATTCAAATCCTTGTTTTAGGAAAAAAAAATTATAAGTTTGAATTGTAAGGAAAATCTAAGGAAAGTCTCATGATGATTCATGCATAATGTCATATGGTTGCTTCAATTACTTTTTGTGCATTGAAAAGTGAAATGAAGTTCTTTTATCATGCATAATAGCATCCGGTCTAGAGGTAGGAGAATAGGAAAAATGTGTTTGACTATCAATTAGGGTGCATGTGGACTAAGATTGGTTTTATTTAGGAGCATAAAGCTACATGCATAAGATGCTTGTGATCTTACTTGTTTCTTGAATTAAACTAAGAAAAATTAAATGGAATTTGTTGCATGATGCTCACGGTTTGGTCTTAAAATAAACGGGATAATTTCATTGTTTTATGATTTTGGTGTTTTGATATATTTTATAAGATTTTGTTTGAGTGGTTCGGTTAGTGCATGTTTTAGACGTTTAAAATGATTTTCCTTCTTAATAACTTATGAAAGTGACCTTATTCCATGTTTATATTCAATGCCATGATGTACCAATTTCTTTTGTTCTTTTCGATTAGGGGCTAGAAGTGAGTGAAATTGTTTGAATTAATTTTCATAATACTAATTCTATGGTTTGCAAGTTTAGAAATAATTACAAACTAGAACATGATTAATTCGGTCTTGCCATGATTCCATTAAAACATTAAGCTGAATTAATTGAATGTACCTGATTGAGTTTGTGTGTTAATCCTGTAAATTGATTAGCTATTCCCCTTAGCCTAAGAATGTGTTGCCGTGAGTGAGTGATAAATGTTCTTGAATGTGATGAATTGATTTGTGTAACCTTAGGATTTATCTTTTACTTCTTGTGTTTTGAAAAATATTTTAAGGAATGTATTTTTATAACAATGATGTTTTAAATTAAACTTTATAATAAAAGGAAATTAATTCTAAGTTATTTTTCAAACGCTTTTTCCCAAGAATTGTTTTAAGCATGAGATTTAAATTGAATTTTGAAAGGGCTTCAACCATGACCACATGTTTTCCAAAGAGAAATTGTTTTCAAAACAAATCAAAAGAATATATCGAAATCGTTTCTAACACACGGTAAATGTCTTAGTTCGAGCGACGGACGCGGGGATATAAAGCAAGGAGAGGCGATCAAAGGATTCGGGAGAGCACTAGGACGTCCATCATCAAGGTGAGAGAGGGGTTACCCTTAAGACGTCGTGGTAGTTAGGTAACATATTAAGGCGTCCAATCATCTCAAAGATTGGACATCCAATCTCAATTAGCGTAGTGGTGTATGTGATAGCGCATGTTTGATTGATTTAGCTATCCACCCGAACGACTGAGATTGGTTTATGATATGTTTCATAATTGATTATGTTGTGTCATTTAATTATTTATTTTGAGGAATGGTTTATTGTTATTTGAGAATATATGTTGGGAACCGTATGCGAAAGCAATAACGACTAAGTTTATAAAGAATTAATTAAAGAAAGAAAAGACGAACCCTATAGATGTGAAAGATGTGATTTAGTCGAGAAAGAGTATGAAATAGAGAAGGTGCTAAGATGGCTATGAAAACGTAAGCGAGCGTTAGCGTGGTGATCAGGTATGCAGCTAACAACGTTGCGAGATTGAGCCGACCATAAAATATGTGGACAATGCTGCTGGAATGCTGGTTCACAACTGATGGAGAGAATGACGATAATGTGCTGAGATCCGAGTTGATCTGAAATTGTGCTGCTCATGTTGATGATAGCAAATGTTGTTGCGATTTGAGATAGAGAAAGAGAATGCAATGATGCCGTGATGAGTCACGTGATAGTATGCGAACTTTAGGGGGAATTAGATGCGAACGATTAGCGATCGGGTTTCATTGAAGGGTTGTACTAAGGATGAACCGATCATTAGGATTAAGCCGTAATTCACCCTTAAAAGACTATTAAAAGACATTCACTAAAGCGGTGAGGTATGAGTGGCGTCTCGAAGTAGTGGAGAGGAAGGAACGATAGGTATCTGCGGATACCTAGGACGAGATTGCATTAGGGGAGGACAATGACGGTGACTCGTCAAGAAGTCTAGAGTATTGTTGTAGGCAGAACAAACTCCATAAGTGGTGCACTAACGTGGTGGGGACTGGGTCCAATACCGTGGTAAGTTCTGCGTGCACACTATGACAATATTGTCGCCCCCTAGATTGCAAATCGAGAACAGTGAGAGGGACTGGAACGGGGCAATGTGTTTGATTGTGATATCACATTTGTTTGAGGCTGAGACATCTTGGCTTGGAGCCATTTGTTTGGACAGCTGTCATGCCCGCGTGGTAAAGGTCCTGTACTCCTGTTTGCTTCCGATTAGGATGGGTGGTGAACCGAGGAGATGTAGACGTGTGTGTGTGCTCGATGATGTCTCCCCCTCATCATTGAGGCAAATCGAAAAGATAAAACTTAATTAACCAAGATATGTCAAGAATTTGTGTGCGATGATAATTCCAATCGTACAGTATTTATGATAACGATGACCTTAAGTGCCGGATAAATCATAGTGTGAAATTGGAAGTGAGTACTTTGGTGCCATGAAAGAATACGAATGAGATATGGAAGTAATTGTTATTATGAATGATGCATGACTCTAATGTTCGGATGGATATATTTTTATGTGTGATGTATTCTTAAATATCGTAGCATAATCCTACTCCATTGCTACATGTTTTTGTATTTATTTTGTCTTAATATTTTCCTAATATAATCCCACACAGTCGACATTGCCGTTTTGGGATACTCACTCTCTCTATTCTATTTGTTATGTCTTGTATTAATTGTATGGAACTTAGATGGATAACATCGTTCATTATCAAATATTGCGGGAGATTGGATCAACTCCCCGAAAAGGGAAGAGCAGTATCATTGACACCTATAAGACCGTTTATGTGGAGCTTCCACAAAGATTCACTGAGCTAGAAGAAGAGGAGAAGGCACTTGAGGAAGAGGAAGAAGGAGAAGATGGATCGGACGAACCTGAAGAAGACATTGCTGAGGAGAAAGAGGAGGACCCTGATCTCTGGTCAGATAGAGACGACCCCCGAGGAGTGTTATAGGGATGGGAGTTGGCATATTACACCCGAGGATCTGTTGGCCGAGGATGAGGAGTAGTATCGGAAGCTGGAGCAACTTAAGAAAGAGTTTGACTAGACATTTAGGTAATTTCCCTTGAGTATGTAATTCTGCTATGAGGTTCTTAGCAACTTTGTACGGTCCTGCTGTAACCCCAATAGGTGAACTCTGTGTTGATGATTTAAGAAGAAATCAAATGGGCACTTTTATTTAACGATTGTTTTAGAAAAAGAAGAGTTTCAAAGGGTGGTGTCACGTGACACTCCGGTTTGGAACTTGAAGAGAATGAAGCAATATGAGAACATGATCTGACACGTAACTGTGCCTTGTGTTCTCATCTTGTGTGTTTTAAAAAAAATGGCCCTAAATTTCACCAGAAACACCTATAGTTTTCAGGTTGCCAAATCGGGGTGTTACAGCATATGCTCGGGCTCAGTACCTGAAAAATGGTAAGGAGGTGAGCATTACACATAACTTAAATAAGCAGTTTCTAACATGACATACCGAACTACCAAGCCAAACACAAGTAGTCAAATAACACATAAATTGCAAGTAATCAAACCATATATCACATGCTTATATTATCATTTAGCTTGGCAAACTTCATACAACCTTAACTATACCTCGACACAACCTACTGATTCCTCATCCACTCTTTCCTTAAATCTTAAGCTCGGCATCTCGGCCACTATCCTCTTACCTCGGTAAACCATCTCTCTAGCTCGGACTCATTACTCATTATTCCATTTTCACATAGTTTACAATCTTTTACTCTTCTCGGATGCATACACCCAGTGCATGTCTTACACCATTTAAAGTCGGATATCAGAGTGTCGTCCATAACTACGAGTACCCAGTACCTGTCTTACAGCTGCACATACCCGGTATGCGTCTGACGCGATCAATGCACGCACCCAGTACGCGTCTTCTATGACCAGGAGCACTACCGCCAATCATTCTATGGAGTAAGGAGTGTCCATAACTGCAAGCACCCAGTACTCGTCTTACAGCGGCGCATCTCGGCAACTTACGTGATCAATGCACGCACCCAGTACGCGTCTGCTATGACCAGGAACACATCCCACCGATTCCGTTCTCGGAACCCTGTGTGAATCATAACTGCGAGTACCCAGTACCCGTCTTACAGCTGCACATACCCAGTATGCGTCTGACACGATCAATGCACGCACCCGGTACGCGTCTGCTATGACC
This sequence comes from Crotalaria pallida, assembly GCA_037953625.1. Lineage (NCBI taxonomy): Eukaryota > Viridiplantae > Streptophyta > Magnoliopsida > Fabales > Fabaceae > Crotalaria > Crotalaria pallida. The sequence continues at coordinate 87,932,623 of CM075649.1, forward strand.
CGATCACACAACCATTTCTCTTTAATTCCTCTTATCTTATTAACAATCTCTTTTAGTTCGGCCCACCTCGGCTCAACCCTTTAAATTTTTCATCTTTACATTAACGTCATTATTTTCTTAGCTCGGCCTCTCTCGGCTCACCCTCTTAATCTTTCTAACCATCTATTCAGCTCGGCCTCTCTCAGCTCAACCTCTTAACCTTTCTCATTATCAGCCTCATCACTCTATCTCTCCTACTTCCCATATTTACCATTTTCTCATACCCATTCTCACCCTCTCTCAGTTCGGCCCAGCTCGGCCACAGATATAAATAACAAATATCAAAGCTCATAAACATTTATACAACAAGGTTCATAAACACCTATACAACAACAACAATACGAATAAAAGCATTCAACCAATCCATCATGTAAATACCAACATATAGCATAAAATCATATTCTTCCCTACTTCAAACTCATGTTTCTAGTTCATTTATTAGTTCCCTTTACCCCTTTTACCTTTCTTTTCTCATATTATTCTATATCCATTCCCTAATCTACACCCACTCTTAGTACCCGTTATGAACACCCTAGAAACCCAAACTCAAGTAGAGGTAACACTCACTCCTTACCTCAAACCGTGTGAGATAAGAGTTGAGAGTTTGAGTGAGGCTTTCCTTGTTGCTTGACCTTGAGCTTAGTACCCTTTGAATCCTTTTTCCTCCAAGCTGCACACCACTCCACCAAGCTACACACGAACTCCACGGCGGTCCAGGGACTCCAGAATGGAAGAGAGAAGACGGCGGAAGGAGGGTTCTCCGGTTGGGGAAGAGAGGGAGGAAGAAGGTGGGTTGGGACTTGCTGGAATTTTGAGAGAAAGGGAGAGAGAGACGTAGGGGAGAAAAAGAGTGAAAGTGAGAAGTGTTATGTTGTGTATGTTGACTCTCTTTTATTCATTTGAGGGAAACATTTGTGTAGCTCTCATTGGAGGCTTCCTTGAGAAGCTAGAATGTGTGGACAGGATTCATTGGCTTCCAAAGGAAGCCATGAATAGTACATTGAAAGGGACATAAAGCAATGGCAAAGACATAAAGTGAGGGATAGTACATAGTACGGATGACACGAATCCCAAAGGGCCAACAACTCATCATGAGCTGGCACGGAGGAGCTAGGACGTGTCGGCTAGGATACGTCGACTCGGATACCTCGGCTAGGATACGGAGGAATCGTAGTAGTCCGTGCTTCCTTCTCAGATGATACTATGATGTACGCTGAGGCCGGCTAATCCGAGCTGACAACAGGTTTCACGGTTGACCTTATTTAGCTTGGCCGGGATCGGGCCGAGACTCTGACATGACCTCGAGTCTTGTTCTCATTCAGCTCGGCCTTAATCTACACGCCATCTCGGCTTAGCTTCTTACTACCTTACTACCCTTATACAATTTCTAAGGCTTAATCCTACCCTTAAGTAAATATATATTATTTTATAAATTTATTATTTTACTATTAATTTCTAGGATGTTACACCATTTTTCTTTATTTGTTTATTGTAAATCTCAAAAAAATACTAATAATAAAATGTAAGCATTTAGTAAGTACTTATATAAAATTATCAAGTTAAGAATCTTAAAATTCTTAAAACAGGTTCAACATATAAAATGTCAAAATATATTAAAGTATAGAAAGCATGGTTTTCAAATAGTATAATTATTTTTAACATTTTAATTGAACTAATCACTTAGCCATATCAATAATCGATTAGTCAGTGCTATTTTTCTTTTTATTACTCTTATTATTATTTGGAATTAAAAATGGGGATGTTACAATTTTCCCCCACTTACAAGAATTTCGTCCCCGAAATTCGGGTTACTTCGTAACGCGGAGAACCATCCAGCTAATGGGGTTCCTGTCGGTTCTATTTCCTCGCTTCCGATGTGTTTAGGTCTATTCTTCTTAGTATTGTCATGTCTGTCCTCGGACACTACGTATCTCCTCTATCGCGACAGGATTAACCATTCCCTTATTATTAAAGTTCCATCTTCCATTTTTTGGGTTGAAATCCTCCCCCACTTATCATCAACTTACCTGCTTACTCCGATGCCAGGAAGCAGGAAATCGAACGTGTCGGCTCCTGATTGCCTTTCATACGACTCTTAATAAAGAGTGCAAGAATCTAACAACAACAAAAAAATATAATCTTTGGGATTCACGAGGAATTTGCGACTTCGCTTTAAGGAAATAGCATAAGATTATGCGATTCAAAGACTTTTCGCAGAACGTAGCAGCTTATGGCTAGAAATTTCCCGGAACCGGATCGAATAAATAAGACTAGAACTCCATGAACGATGAATATTCTAGGATAAGAAACAAGGAGAAGATCATAGATTCACAATGTTTAGTAGATTGGAGCGAGAAATCTTTGATCCGTGATCAAAAATCGCTACTTGGAGGTCATGTCAAACCAAGAAGAATGAGGAGGAAGTGATCTACTTGCACGAATTGGGGTACTAATTAAGGCTTTCAGATTTACTATTAAATTCTTAAACGATTTCCGATGGTCAAAGGTTGGAGGTTGGCAAGTATTCTTGACGTTTGAACATTCTATTAAACACTATTTTAGACCAACGACACTCAAGACATACCTTGGGTGTATGTCAGCAATCCCTTACAACCTTCTTCGAGTCAAACCTTAAGGAAAGCTTGAATGAACTTGATACCGGACAAGAAAGCTAATGGAATTTGACATTTCTATCATCTTAAGACTTGCACTTCTTTCGAAATCGAGAGTCGTGATGGGTTGACGAGTCTGAGAAGGTTGTGGTGTCTGACTGCGTATGGTTTTCTCCATTTTGTATGGTGATTGGCGGGTCCAAGAGGGTCGCCATCAGGACAAGAATCGGGTAGATACAAGCATTGGAGACGATAACATGATTAGATACATGTCAAGCAAGAAGATGAAGAAGATCATCCTAAAGAATGCAAAAGGCATTTCCTCCGGACTAATGGTTGACTTCGTCCATACTCCGGCACTTGTGAGTACCAACTTCGATTATTAGGGAAAGGTTCTCTCGGCTAAGCGTCTAGATTTAATCAGCTAGGAGTAACGGATTCCGACTATGGTTCCTTACTCCCCCACTTGGCATTAACATACCGCGTTACATCAATGCCTAAGAGTAGGCTTAATCGATAATAATAATTGGGTACGGGAGTTCTTGACCATTGTTCGCGATCGGAAGTTACGAGGGGTTGACTACCTATAGGCGGTCTTTGAATTTGTAATAAGTCCCTATGGGTTTTTGTTCGATTCTCACGAGGTGATTACAATCTACCACTCTACCCTTAACATATATGGGCTTAATGCCTCTACATTTCGCTTTAATCTCAAGTTCCTTCCCTAATCCTGTGCAAAGAATTCGGAAGGAAATCTATTTGGGTTAATTCTATCCCGCTTAGAAAATCTATCGCTCTTAATAATTATTAAGTTGATTAGTTCAATGTTATTCAGAACGTGTCAATGACATCGATCCCTTTAAAATTATACCAAGCGTAGACATTTTAAAAAAACCATTGGTACATTATTAACATAAAAAGTACCTTGGACCAGTTTATTCGCTCCTTCTAGCCTTTCGTGCGTTAACCGAGACCGTCTCCTTTCTCCAGGGTGTTCATAGGACATTTTGCAGCACGGTGTCCAGATTGTCCACAATGGAAACAAAGACCTTCCCGCCTATGCTGCCGAAACATCCAACATTTACGGTTATGGAACTTTCCACGATGTGGACATGGTGGCCTAGTTCTCGGGGCATCCATATTCAGGTTTGCAGCTTCTGGAGCCACGGCTTCGGCGCCAATGTTAGTGTATGGATCTGATTCCTAGGCCAGTTCCTTGCCTCTGCTGGAACCTTCTGACCCATGAATTATTTTGTTCCGATCTGCATCCGCCTTCCTCTTGAGCCCTTTCTCATAAGTGCTCGCCACATTGACCAGATGAGAGAGATCTGAAATATTCTGGTATTCGAAAGCAAGTCGAATATCCTCCCGGAGACCAGATTCAAACTTTATGCATTTAGCTCGTTCATCTGCATCTTTGTAACCACTGGAGTATCGAATCAAATCCTCGAATTGTGTCGCATATTCACCGACACTCAGACTCCCCTGTTCCAGCTTAAGAAACAGTATATCCTTTTCCCTTCTAACATCCTCAGGAAAATACTTCCCAAGGAAGCGGGTCTTAAATAGATCCCAGGTGATCATCTGATTGGCTGCTTCTAAACTCCTTCTCTTATGCTCCCACCAATATTCTGCTTCTCCGCTGAGCATATAAGTTGCCAAGGGGGCTTTCTGCTCAACGGGTGGCGACATTGTGCGGAAAATCTTCTCCAATTCTTGAAGCCATCCCTGAGCTCCATTCGGATTATAACCTCCTTCGAATTTAGGCGGTCCGTTTTTCCTAAATCGTGCAAGCCAATCAATTTCAGCTAGAGCTGGACGTGCCTGGACATATTGATTTACTGCTGCTACCGCTGCTGCAGTTGCATTTGCAGCAGCAGTAACTGCTTCCGCCTGATTCTGGTTCTGCTGAACTAGATTTTCCAGAATCTGGGCAATCCTGTCATTATCAGCACGCCTCCGTGCCATGAGGTCTGATTCTGAAAATAAAACAAGTTTAGGCACATATATATACATATATATATATATATATATATATATATAGGAATGAGTGAATACTCAACTAAGCGTACTTACCTATATGCATCTATATTTATCTATCTAGTTAGTTAACATATGACTTGACTCTATCTATTGGTTACTCACTTGCTGAGTAAACCACAGGAGTTATGAGTTCAAACTCCAAAGGCCGAGGAAAAACTGCTCTGATACCATAATGTAACACCCTCACAATTATTTTGTTAAATTAGGATTTTATAAAAATAGTACTTGAAAATTTCTTTTTAAATTATAATACTTAAGAATATTTTTCCAGAAAAACGGACAGAGTTTCCTCTGTTTTACGGACTTTCCCAAATTTTCCAATTTTGTACCTGCTTAACCTGTTCAGTCCAGCAAACTTTTAAAACATAAAACGTTTAAATATTATCCAGAAACAGATCCTAATGCCCCGAATATCACAAATAGGGGCGTACAACTAATACATATTTTTAATTTACAAAATAGTAGTTTTTAACATATCTAAAACTGCAGTCCACTCGTAAATAATAAACAGATACTCCACGTAGTGGAGGTTCAACCTGCTCGGCCAGAAACTGTGTAAGCTCCAATCTCAAAACCTGAAAAATGGTTGTAAGGGTGAGCTTTACACATGAAGTAGAAAGTAGTTCCTAACTAAACATAATGACATACTAAGTCAAACACACTTAGCACGTAACACATATTTTCAATCATCAAACCAAGCATGCATCACACACAAACAATAGTTCCCTTAGCCACTCTTAAACCCATATCCTTCACTCTTTTATCTTATTCATGTACTGTTGATTCTCTTTTCTCTCACTCACATCCTATTATCTTTCAATATTGCATTCATTCATTATTTCTTCCTTTTATATTTTTATCGTTTACTTCTCTTTCTTTCTTTTTAATCTTTCTTTACTTCTTTCTTTTTATTAATTTGGCTACAGGGTCTCACGACCAGGCCCACCGACCTAACCTGCACCAAATATATCCTTTATCATCTATCCACAGGGTCTAACAACCAGATTCATATGACCTAACCTATGTCACAGGGTCTCACGACCAGATCTTTTGACCTAACCTGCGCCATAGGGTCTCACGACCAGATCATACTATCTAACCTGCGTTGGCCACAGGGTCTTACGACCAGATCCCACGATCTAACCTGTGTTGGCCCATTCTTTTATTAATTCTTTTATCAAGTGGCCACAGGATCTTACGACCAGGTCCTCCCGACCTAACCTGTGACAAGTATCCTTTTACTATTTTCATTCTCATTCTGTTTATTTTTTTTAGTTATTCTTTTCATTTATTATCGTTTCACTTCTTTAATTTTCTTTATAATTATCCTTTTCTCTCTTGACTTTCATTATTAACTTGTTATCTCATTCGTCATTCAACACACATTATACAAGCATACACAATTTTCACACTTTATATTTTCAATTCCCTAAGTTTATGCCATGACATTTTTAACTCTTTCTATTCCTTAATTCTCATTCTAGTTTACATCTCATACATACTTACTTTCCTTTATTTATTATCCAATTATTCAATTCATTATGCGATACCCATTTAGCACACAAACATCACAATTCAGCCAGACATACAGAACAATAATCATTTATAATCATTCACAATTAACAACCAGAGTTCATGTTCTTCAAATAAACATACATGATAGCATATAGCACTTAGCTTGCATATTTAATCACAAGTATCAATTTATAGTTCATTTTATTTACTTTCTTACTTTATGTTAAATTTAAATTAATTACCGAATAATCAGTTATAAGCACACCCACATATTCTTAGCAAGTATTATATACTAATTAGAAAATACTCTCTAAAGCAAGGTAAAGAACCCCATACCTCAATTGACGAAATTAATAGAAATAACTTCAACTCCGGGGAGGGAGCAGCGATCCGTGAAGCTTCAGTGTCCCGAGGTGATGAACGGATCGACGACGATCAATGTCGGCGAGTGGCGGGAACGATCCTTGGCTGGACCAAGGCAAGAGCTTCGAGCTTCGGGCACCCGACACAAGCCCGGCACAGCCACGGGTGGCGATAACGGTTCCGGTGAGAACCGTGAGCCCTACAACAACAACAACAGCGGCTGCGAAACCAAGAACAAGAGAGGGAGAGGCGGCTTTGCAAGCCTTAGGTCATGGTGGTGGCTGGACCACGAGCGGCAGCTTGTTCCGGCATCAGGGAGTCACGAACCGTGGCGGTTGGTGGAGGCACAGGGAGGGGAGTACGAGCGGCCAGGAGAGAGAAAATACGAGGGAGAGAGATGTGAAAAACTACAATCGGTGGGTGAAATAACTTGGAGACACTAGGAGAACACCTAGAAGGGGGGGTTGAATAGGTGTTAGAGAAACCTTGAAAAATTTTCGAAAGAAACAAATCGAAACGATTAAAAAAATGATTTTTACAAGATTTTCAGCCCTTAATCGATTAAAACAAGTTGCTAATCGATTAACCCTGGAAAAACAACAAGTTAATCGATTAATAAAACAAGTTAATCGATTAATACCGAAAGATTGATTTTGGTTAATCGATTAACACCTCCAGTTAATCGATTAATCACTGTTAAAACTGAAAAATCACTTTTCAATCAAATACGAAAATCAATCAATTAACACATATGATCAGAGTTAAAGCGGAATTGACTAACACCAATATTCTTATTGATTACCTAGGTTAGGAAAATGATTTTCCCCAAATCAATTTGCACAATTAAGATTCAATTCAATCAATTATGAAAATAAATCTTTTCTAGGTTTTCAACCAAGAACAATATTGAAATGACTTGAATGTAAAGAGTTAAGGGTTTAGAGATACGACACAGAGATTTATCCTGGTTCACTTTCATCCACTTGAAAGCTACATCCAGTCCCCTCTTCAACCAAGAGAGATTCTTCACTATGAGGAATTAGAGTTCTCAAATTACAAGCAAATGCCTCTCAAGACTCCCTTCTTGATAGCCTCCAAGAGATACCACACTCTTATCTTGCAACCCTATTGAATCTAATCTAACCTCTTCCCTTGCTTGTTGATATCCCCACACAAAGTCTTCCAATTTGCTTGTCTACCCAACAAGACTTCCACTTGCTTGATGATACCTCACACCAAGACTTCCAAATGCTTGTTAATACAACAAGACTTCCAAGATAACTTTGCTTGATGAACAACCACCAAGTCTTCCTTTGTTGTAGATAGCTTGCCTCCTTTGCAATGATTACAACTCAAATGAAAACAATAACAATCCTATGAATCTCTTTCAATAGCTATGAAAATATCAACATAAGAGACTCAAAGATTCTTGATCAAAGAATGTAAAAGTTGAAAGCTTTGATCTATGAAAGTGAGAGAGAATAGTGTGGCTTTGATCTTTGCAAAATTGATATGAAAATGTTCTAAGTTTGTAATAATGATTCACAAAGGTTAGGAAAAGATTTATATGAAATACCCAAAAGATAGGAAACTTAAAAACTAGTTTTGATAAGTGAAAAACGTATTTTAAAAACCAGTTTTACAGCTCTTAATCGATTAACACCTTGCTTAATCGATTAAGCATTGTTGAATATGTGTGTTAATCGATTAACCACTGTTCATATCAATTAAAAACTTGTTTTCTCAAAACTAAACCTTTCCTTTCAAACCTTTAAGCCACCTATTGATTTTAGGTTAAGTGAAAACTCAAATTATGATATAATCATGACCTTGATAGAGATTCACTACCCTCTAAAGACTCTACCCAAACTCATCAAAAATAAAAGACTTAAACTAAAGATATTACATTGAAATACAAATAAAGTCTTCATGAGCTTGCTCTCTCTTCATCAATGTTGAGTGTTGTTTGTTTGTTGATCTTCTTCAAAAACTTGAGCTTGATTAAACCATTTGTAGCTTGTTCAAAACCTTTGTCATTATAAAAACATTTTCACTGGATCTAACAATCTCCCCATTTTTGAAAATGACAAACCATGTTTTGAATTTGTTTGAAGTTGTTGATGCTTGTTGATGCTTGAACAATTTGATCACTTGGTGAGACTCTTTCTCCCCCTCAATAAATGCTTTCGACATTTGAATCCAATTGAGTAAGCTTGATTCTCCCCCTATGTTCAACAACTTTGCTCAACCTATATAAAAACAACAAAACAACCTCTTCTCCCCCTTTTGGCATTATCAAAATGTAATATATATCAATTGAAATATAAAATTCTAAGCCAAAATAAGAGATATTATCAATCATTTCTTCACAACATTGATACCAATTAATCAATGATACCAAATGTAAAACTTAATAACCATACTTTGAAATGTGACACCAATTGGAAAGAAATATGACAATGAAATATGATACCAATTGTAACTAAAGAGTTATCACATCACTTAACAAAGTAAGATATCAATTGTAAAGAAATATCACAATAATCACAATAGCATGATAAGCATCTAATGATCACACAATGATACCAATTATGAATTTTGTAGAAGTAATATCAATTGTCAAAGATTAATAGCAAGAATAGAATATACCAAATGTAAGTCCAATTGTGAATACTTGCTATCTCTTGTGAGAAATTCACTTGATACCAATTGTGAATATCCAACAATATCAATTGTGCCAACTTGTAGGACTTTCTTTTGAGATTTGAAGAAGCAAATAATGAATAACACTTGTAAGTCCTTTTGCTCTTCAATCATACCTACAAAACAATCATGCTTTCCCTTTTGGTATCCAAATAGTCTTGGATCCATTTTTGTTAGTTAAGGGACTCTCACCCTTCTTAACCTAAACAAACTTTCCTTTAGGTATACCATGCACTTTAATATAACACACATTTGAAGTATGTCCATGAGTACCACAATAGAAACATGTTGGTGCATTTGAAAAATCAACATTAGAAAAATCAACAATATTTCTATAAGACTTACTCTTAGAATTAGTATATCCCAAACCAAACTTGTTTGAATTTTCTTTTTGAAAATTTAACAATGTGCGCAATCTAATATCACCACTTGTGAAACTTGCAAGCTTATTTTTCAAAATAACATTTTCATCCTTAAGCAACTTGCAACTCTCACAATCAACCACAACATTCAATCTACTAGCACAATCACAAGAAGAACTAGCATAGATGAGATCAAGAGTTTCATTTTCAAGATTAAGCTCATCAACTTGTTTTTGAAGTTCTAAAATCTCTTGTTGATGTTTCAAAATGAGCTTCTTCCTTTCAATGTTTTTCAAAGCTAGTTTCTTGAGATGTTCATGCATTTCTTCATAAGCATTATATAAAATTTCATATTTAGAAGAAATTTCGGATTTAGTTTCACTTACATTGCTTTCGTCGCTTTGTTCACTTGATTCATCATTTGAACTTTCCTCTTCATCTACTAGAGCTATCAAGTTGAGACAAGCGGCTTCTCAATCATCCGAAGAACTACTTGATGTGCTTTTGTTTTCCTCTTCATCATCCTAAACGATGCATGCCTTCTTATGCTTTGAATTTTTTTTCTTTCTCCTTCTTCTTAAGATACTTAGAGCATGAGTACTTGAGATGACCGGGTTTTCCGCATTCATGGCAAACTATTCCTTCTTTTGTTGTCTTTGTCTTGTAGTGTGGGGGATTCTTCTCTTTACTATTGTCTTTGTTCAACCTTCCTTTTCTCCTTAGAAGCTTGCTAAAATTTCTTAGTAGAAGTTTCATCTCCTCTTCATCAATGTCCGAATCGGAATCTTCATTTTCATCACTATTGGAACTCTCTTCCTTTTTGTATGAACTTTTGGCTTTGAGAGCAATTCCTTTTCTTTCCTTGTACTTATCCGACTCTTCATGCATATGCAAACGCCCAAGCTCCATTTCATGTTCTTGAAGCTTTCCGAAAAGTGTAGCTAAGTCCATGGTGTCCAAGTCCTTTGATTCAACAATTGCGGTAACCTTAGGTTGTCATTCCCTACTTAGACATCTTAAAACTTTGTTAACAAGTTCACAATTCATGAAAGCTTTTCCAAGAGCAATGAGATGATTAATAATATGAGTAAAACGTTTTTGCATAATACATATAGATTCATTAGACAACATACGAAACAATTCATATTCATGCATCAAAGAATTTAATCTAGCACGCCTAACTTCACTAGTGCCTTCATGTGTGACTTGCAAGGTGTCCCACATTTCTTTGGCATTACGACATTGGGAGACTCTAAAGAACTCATCATAAGATAGAGCGGAGGTGATGATATTCTTAGCTTTTAAATCATATTGAATTTTCTTTTTATCATCATCGGTCCACTTATCTTTGGGGGTTAGATGAGGTACACCTTCTACTTGAGTTGAGGGAATATGAGGACCATTCTCAATGGCTTCCCAAATATTCATATCTATGGCTTCTACAAAAATTCTCATTCTAACTTTCCAATAAGCATAACCCTCTCCACCAAACATAGGAGGGCGGCTAATTGAAGCACCTTCACCACCAAAGGGATTCGTAGAACCCATTGTAGTTTCCTCAAGGATCTTTACGAAAAAGCTCTATGCTCGTGTCTTTCGACCGAGCTCTGATACCAATTGTGAAAAACTACAATCGGTGGGTGAAATAACTAGGAGACACTAGGAGAACACCTAGAAGGGGGGGTTGAATAGGTGTTAGAGAAACCTTGAAAGATTTTCGAAAGAAACAAATCGAAACGATTAAAACAAATGATTTTTACAAGATTTTCAGCCCTTAATCGATTAAAACAAGTTGCGAATCGATTAACCCTTGAAAAACAACAAGTTAATCGATTAATAAAACAGGTTAATCCATTAATACCGAAATATTGATTTTGGTTAATCGATTAACACCTCCAGTTAATCGATTAATCACTGTTAAAACTGAAAAATCACTTTTCAATCAAATACGAAAATCAATCAGTTAACACATATGATCAGAGATAAAGCAGAATTGATTAACACCAATATTCTTATTGATTACCTAGGTTATGAAAATGATTTTCCCCAAATCAATTTGCACAATTAAGATTCAATTCAATCAATTATGAAAATCAATCTTTTCTAGGTTTTCAACCAAGAACAATATTGAAATGACTTGAATGTAAAGAGTTAAGGGTTTAGAGATACGACACAGAGATTTATCCTGGTTCACTTTCATCCACTTGAAAGCTACATCTAGTCCCCTCTTCAACCAAGAGAGATTCTTCACTATGAGGAATTAGAGTTCTCAAATTACAAGCAAATGCCTCTCAAGACTCCCTTCTTGATAGCCTCCAAGAGATACCACACTCTTGTCTTGCAACCCTATTGAATCTAATCTAACCTCTTCCCTTGCTTGTTGATTTCCCCACAACAAGTCTTCCAATTTGCTTGTCTACCCAACAAGACTTCCACTTGCTTGATGATACCTCACACCAAGACTTCCAAATGCTTGTTAACACAACAAGACTTCCAATATAACTTTGCTTGATGAACAACCACCAAGTCTTCCTTTGTTGTAGATAGCTTGCCTCCTTTGCAATGATTACAACTCAAATGAAAACAATAACTGTAACATCCCGAATTTTTATTCTAATAATAATTAGAATAATAGTAAGATTTGGAAATGAGGATTATCATAGAAGGGATTTAAAATGATGGATTAGGAGTACTTTGAGTGCCATATAGGAGTCTAGGAGCATTGGCATCGAGAAGCAAATTTAAAGAAGACCCAAATGAGTGTTAAAAATCGATTTTTCGGTGTTATAAACACCCGACGTTAGGAAATTCGAAATAAAAGATTTAGGACTCAAAACACAAATTCCACCGTTGGATATGAAGGTATGATTTTTAGGAAGTTACTCGTCAAATTTGAGCAAGATCCGACGGTGAACGAAGAAGTTATCTCGAATTGAAGCAGGAAGAAAATAGGAGGAAAATAGGAAAATGAATAAATGGGGTACTGGGCAAAACACTGGAGTCTTTTGGAAAAGACTCGAGTGTTTTGGAAAAGACTGGAGTCTTTGTGAAAAGACTCGAGTGTTTTACAGATCCTGAATCAGGGAAAGGCAAAGCCCTCAGATTCACTCGAGTCTTTTAGAAAAGACTCGAGTATTTTTCATGAATTCACTCGAGTGATTGGGAAAAGACTCGAGTGTTTTTATCAGATCAGCAAAAAATAAAAACACGAGTTGGGGTCATTTTAACCCCAAAAATCACTTTCTCACTCTTCTTTTCTCCGGCTTCTCTCTAGGGTTTTCATCCCCAATCCTTCTCCAATGTTAAAATAGCACCAAATATTAACATCCCATAATCATTCCCCATCAAATCCCCATGATTTTCTATCAACAAAAACCCCAATTTCATTCTCAATCCCTCAAATCCCCAATTCCCAATTCAAAACCCTAAATCCTTCCAATCCCCATAATCACTCAAAGTTATCAAAAATTAGTGCCACAAATCAATTCCTCATGAATTTTCCCTCTCCAAAAACACATACTACTTCCTCTTTCTCATGAAATTCCAATTCCCTATCAAACCCCAATTTGTGTAATCGGTGGCATAGGGTCTTCTAATCATGCAAGGAAGCTTAAGAAGTGATTAAGGGCAAGGAATAGGAAGCTAAGAGGCATGGATTAGAGCTTGGTGAGGATGCTCCCTCAAAACCCCCATTTTGGTTCTTGCTCTTCAAAGAGGTAAGAAGGGTTGTTCACATTACCTTTACTTAGAGAGTAAATTCTAGGATGCTATAGTGGTAGTTGAGAATAGAAAAGATTAGTTAGAAATAATATACAATAGGGTAATTGCAATGGACAATAAACAAAGCTTAGGAATAAAGGAAATGAACTCATTAGATAAATTGCGAATATATGTAGTATATGATGATGTTTGTAATGTGTGAATTTAGTATGGAAATGTTAAATGAACGGATAATGAATGAGGAAACTATAGGGAAATAAAGGTAATAAATCGAGTAGGTGAATAAATAAAATAAACCCGACAAATTGTTTGTAATGCTATGTGTAAGTGAATTGTGTTGTTATGCTTGAATGCTTATATGTGAGGTAATGGGTCTTAAAAATGAACCTAGGACTTAGTAAGATTAGAGGTATCATAAGCCAATGAAAGAATCGGAATATTGGGTATGTGTGGGAAATTAATATAGATAGTTAAACAAGAATAGTAATCAATTAATTAATCGAAAAGATAAGGAAGGGGTAAAGGGTTTATATTGGGAAAATGATTGTGAATGTGCAAATGTTGTGAATGTTAGTTTTGTATGCTAACACCTTTAAGTGAAGATAAAGAAAATGATAACAAGTCACATGATAAGACATAAATGAAAATACAGATCAAAGATAAGATACAAACATAAACGAAATGCTATAATACAAATCATGTATATGTGTTATTTCTGAAATGGAAATGTAATGTAAAGTAAAAGAAAAGCAATAGGGTCTGCAGCTATTAATCGCGTATTGGGATCCACACCCATTAGGTGCACACGGTTAGGACAGGGTCCTACTAGCAAAGTAGGCCCGAATTAGCCCCAATAGGTACAAACCTCGCTCAGGAAAAATCCCCATAAGATCAAAGGCTCGTTAGGTTACGTGGATCCTACGCGACGATTAATAGCTGCAGCACCAAATATAAGCATGAATCATGAATAATTGAGAATATATGAAAGTGAGGGAAGAAAAGAAAATAAAGAAAAGGCCCTAACGAGAGAAAGGTCTTATGGGTCAAGAAGTCCTGAGTGAGAAGAAGTCCTATTGGGTGAAGATACCATCCTAACCAATGTGCAAGCAAGAATACCTAATGGAATTATTATTTTGCTAGTAAAGCAAAAGACAAGATAAAAGTCCGATGCGATCCTGACGAGGCGTATCGGCATTAAAAGAATTAGTCGGCGCTCAGTACCGTACGGCTGGCTGAGGTTGGACTACATAATGAATACTGTAAAATGAAATAAAGAATGGAATTAAAAGGAAGCAAGAACATGAATCTTCATGTATAAGTATGCTAATAAAAATGAAAGAAAGAAAGGAAAACCAAAGATTAAAAGAATTAGAAGAAATAAATTATATGCAAGCTTTATGAATAAATGTATATTAATGGAATGAAAAAAAAAATAAGTGAAGAAATGTATATTAAAAGAATGCAAAAATAAGAGAGAAATTAGAAGAACTTAATTATATATGAAAATTTATGAATAAGGAAGATTCAGAATAGTGTAGGCTTAGTTATTTGCTATGTCTTCTTTTAGAATTTATCTTCCTAAGTCCTGTGTAATGCTACCCTTCTTGCTATACTTTTACAGGTACAGAAGCGGAGTTTACATGGGTCATGGCCGAGCAGATTTATGTTCCACTACGTGGGATATATATATATATTGTTTTGAGTGGACTGTTATTTTGTAAAACTGAATATGTAATAGTTTTATGCCCTGAGACTAGTTCTAATCGGGCGTAGGATCATTTAAGTTGTTTGTAATATTTTTGTGTTTTATGTTTTTAAATAATTTTGGTTTGACAGGTTTAAAAGAAGAAAACTTTGGAAAGTCTGATAAACAGAGGAAACTCTGTCGGATTCTTCCTAAGGATTTTTACAAGTATTTAAGTTTTAAAAAAAGAAATTTTAAATCACCAATTTTTTTAAAACCTAAAAATTATTTAATTAAAGTGAGGACGTCACATTTATGGTATCAGAGCAGTTTTTCCTCGGCCTTGGAGTTTGGAATCACAACTCCTGTGGTTTACTCACCAAGCGAGTAACCGATATGTATAGTCATGTGTCTAAGTTAGGTGAATGGGATGCATATATATATATAGCTATCTATGCATATATGTGTTCAATTGCTATCTTAACCGGGATTAAGTAGTGACAAAGACGATAGGACGCTAGTTTAAGCTTAACTAATTCCCTCGATGGTGTTATCGTTTAAATAGAGTGTAAGGGTAGGATTGGTCGTCCTTACTCTTTCAACTATTAAATGATGCTATCATCAACAAACCCGATGATGTTGTTGCTATTGATACATGTGAGATTGAGACTGACCATCTCGATCTTCGCACTTGTCAACAGTCAATGTAATTGAAGACTTCGAAGTAGCACAAACTCCAACCAGGCATTCAATTTCCCCGAGAAGTATCTCTTTCAGAAGGAAGGGAATCAAGCTCACCCTAGAAACCATCTCCAGTTTTTCCGAAAAGCCAAGCCAGACACTGGTAGTCCGTGATCTGTTGGGAGTCTTCCCACTAAGATTTCTGAACGGTCGCCTGTGAGAAAAGCCAAAATCTTGTCAACCTTACAAAGTATCCACGCCGAGATCAACCAAGACTGAACCATTGAACCATGGTCTCTGGTAAAAGTAAGAACCCGACATTGGTGCGCTGTTGATAGACGTGAAGTTGGGATTGATCACCTCAACCTTTGCAACTATTAACAGATGATATCATTGCAATCTTCTTAATGAAGTTGAAACAATCAAAATAGGAACTCTCCAAGGAAATAGATCCCTTGAAAGCAAGGAAACCAACCGAATGGTGTTCTTTCCGAACTCTTTACATAGAACCAGAAAGTAGATCCCAAAGCGAAACTAGAAGAGAAGAGTCTTAAGCTATTTCATTAGTTTAGGAATGGCATAGCCGAATGCCTAATCTTTGGAAATATAACCAACCCTATAGGAATCACTTCTAAATTCCATGAAAAGCCAAATCAGATTCCGGGAGTTCAAGTTTTAACGGGAATCTTATCATGGTTTCTGAAAAGACACCGCGAGAAGGGGTAAACCTTAACGACTTAGTGGGTCTCCACATCAAGACCGACAAGGGTAAACTATTAATCTATACTCCTCATTCAGTATAAGAACCTGGATGCGTGCGAACACAAGCCTTCGCAAACCTTAGGAATTTAATCTAACCCGTCGATCAACAATAGGTTGTTAGCTCAACTTCAATCTCGAAAGTGATGAAACACTCAAGAGTGACACAAGGGAAAGGTGGACCACAACTTCAAGTGATACAAACCTTTTTGTTCAAGGACAATGGAGGACAAGTAGGGACCTCGAGGCTAATCTCATTAGCACTTTTAGTCCATACCAAATTCACAACGTATCTCCTTTAAGATCCAGTTTGGGATAAGCTGAAACCGGGTTGCTGGCATGCACTCAACGTGAGATTTAAATTTCGTAGATCTCTGATACTACCCAATAAAGCGTCTAAATTTCAAGAGTGCTGGTATACCTCAATCCATGGCCACCAAGTATCGTTCAAGACTTTATTTGTGTTTCCGTTGAACCATGGATAATGGTTTAATTTGTGCAAGTAAACCTCTGTCTTCTTGTTTTGACCTTCTTGGTTCCGAACCAATCTTGATGCAACAATTTCAATCCTAATTAAATGTGTCCTTGTTTCAACCAACTAAGGTTGGTGAACTCTTGAATCCTTCTCTTTGTTTTCATTGATAAATATCAAACGTTCATGTAGTTCTCGTCTTGACTACTCAATTCAGTCACCTCGTATGACGAATGCTGGACCCCTTTACCAGGTACCCTTACCGAGATCGATCAAGTCAACCATCGCTCTGTAGAAAACACAACTTTCGTTGATTTTCCAACGAAGATGCATTCTCTGGGATAAATCTCTATTATCTTCAGGGGCGACATGTAACCAGTCATGTTGCTACCCCACAATGTCGGTGTTGCACGATTCTTTTATGTTGGCCGCCGACCGATACTCGCTAGTCACCGAACATTATGGAAAAAGCCACGATACGATAAGATGCTAAAATTTCTACACTCTCATCACCTCTCACGTCTTTGGTCATATTGCAAAGCCCATTAAGCATTCCCTTGAATGCTTCTAGTTTCTTCTTTTCATCTTCACTCTCTTCGAGTTTCAGGTATCTAGTGATAGAACTCGGATGTGCATGCAGGAGTTTGCCAAATTTTAGGAATCTAGTATGACTCAATGCCACCACAAGTTGTCAAACCCCCCCTTCACTCCCACTTCCGAAGAACGCTTGGGAAATCCATACACTCCATGCTTAGTAGTGACCGAACCTACTCCTAACAATTATATAATCAAGTATGTCAATGCTAAGTGGGGGAGGATTTCAATCCAAACGATTGGGAGATGGAACTTTAATAATAAGAAAGCCGATGATCTGGTGCAGATGGAGATAATACGTGGTCTTAGAAGACAAGCATTGAAATAGGCATGAACCTAACCACACCTAGAGCGGGAAGTGAAGACCATAGTTAAAAGCTTTACCAATGGGATGATTCTCCATTTAAGGAATCGAGCGGAATTTCGGGGACGAAATTCTAATAAGTGGGGGAGAAATGTAACATCCCGAATTTTTATTCTAATAATAATTAGAATAATAGTAAGATTTGGAAGTGAGGATTATCATAGAAGGGATTTAAAATGATGGATTAGGAGTACTTTGAGTGCCATATAGGAGTCTAGGAGCATTGGCATCGAGAAGCAAATTTAAAGAAGACCCAAACGAGTGTTAAAAATCGATTTTTCGGTGTTATAAACACCCGACGTTAGGAAATTCAAAATAAAAGATTTAGGACTCAAAACAAAAATTCCACCGTTGGATATGAAGGTATGATTTTTAGGAAGTTACTCGTCAAATTTGAGCAAGATCCGACGGTGAACGAAGAAGTTATCTCGAATTGAAGCAGGAAGAAAATAGGAGGAAAATAGGAAAATGAATAAATGGGGTACTGGGCAAAACACTGGAGTCTTTTGGAAAAGACTCGAGTGTTTTGGAAAAGACTGGAGTCTTTGTGAAAAGACTCGAGTGTTTTACAGATCCTGAATCAGGGAAAGGCAAAGCCCTCAGATTCACTCGAGTCTTTTAGAAAAGACTCGAGTATTTTTCATGAATTCACTCGAGTGATTGGGAAAAGACTCGAGTGTTTTTATCAGATCAGCAAAAAATAAAAACACGAGTTGGGGTCATTTTAACCCCAAAAATCACTTTCTCACTCTTCGTTTCTCCGGCTTCTCTCTAGGGTTTTCATCCCCAATCCTTCTCCAATGTTAAAAAAGCACCAAATCAAATCAAATTAACATCCCATAATCATTCCCCATCAAATCCCCATGATTTTCTATCAACAAAAACCCCAATTTCATTCTCAATCCCTCAAATCCCCAATTCCCAATTCAAAACCCTAAATCCTTCCAATCCCCATAATCACTCAAAGTTATCAAAAATTAGTGCCACAAATCAATTCCTCATGAATTTTCCCTCTCCAAAAACACATATTACTTAGAGAGTAAATTCTAGGATGCTATAGTGGTAGCTGAGAATAGAAAAGATTAGTTAGAAATAATATACAATAGGGTAATTGCAATGGACAATAAACAAAGCTTAGGAATAAAGGAAATGAACTCATTAGATAAATTGCGAATATATGTAGTATATGATGATGTTTGTAATGTGTGAATTTAGTATGGAAATGTTAAATGAACGGATAATGAATGAGGAAACTATAGGGAAATAAAGGTAATAAATCGAGTAGGTGAATAAATAAAATAAACCCGCCAAATTGTTTGTAATGCTATGTGTAAGTGAATTGTGTTGTTATGCTTGAATGCTTATATGTGAGATAATGGGTCTTAAAAATGAACCTAGGACTTAGTAAGATTAGAGGTATCACAAGCCAATGAAAGAATCAGAATATTGGGTATGTGTGGGAAATTAATATAGATAGTTAAACAAGAATAGTAATCAATTAATTAATCGAAAAGATAAGGAAGGGGTAAAGGGTTTATATTGGGAAAATGATTGTGAATGTGCGAATGTTGTGAATGTTAGTTTTGTATGCTAACACCTTTAAGTGAAGATAAAGAAAATGATAACAAGTCACATGATAAGACATAAATGAAAATACAGATCAAAGATAAGATACAAACATAAACGAAATGTTATAATACAAATCATGTATATGTGTTATTTCTGAAATGGAAATGTAATGTAAAGTAAAAGAAAAGCAATAGGGTCTGCAGCTATTAATCGCGTATTGGGATCCACACCCATTAGGTGCACACGGTTAGGACAGGGTCCTACCAGCAAAGTAGGCCCGAATTAGCCCCAATAGGTACAAACCTCGCTCAGGAAAAATCCCCATAAGATCAAAGGCTCGTTAGGTTACGTGGATCCTACGCGACGATTAATAGCTGCAGCACCAAATATAAGCATGAATCATGAATAATTGAGAATATATGAAAGTGAGGGAAGAAAAGAAAATAAAGAAAAGGCCCTAACGAGGGAAAGGTCTTATGGGTCAAGAAGTCCTGAGTGAGAAGAAGTCCTATTGGGTGAAGATACCATCCTAACCAATGTGCAAGCAAGAATACCTAATGGAATTATTATTTTGCTAGTAAAGCAAAAGACAAGATAAAAGTCTGATGCGATCCTGACGAGGCGTATCGGCATTAAAAGAATTAGTCGGCGCTCAGTACCGTACGACTGGCTGAGGTTGGACTACATAATGAATACTGTAAAATGAAATAAAGAATGGAATTAAAATGAAGCAAGCACATGAATCTTCATGTATAAGTATGCTAATAAAAATGAAAGAAAGAAAGGAAAACCAAAGATTAAAAGAATTAGAAGAAATAAATTATATGCAAGCTTTATGAATAAATGTATATTAATGGAATGAAAAAAAAATAAGTGAAGAAATGTATATTAAAAGAATGCAAAAATAAGAGAGAAATTAGAAGAACTTAATTATATATGAAAATTTATGAATAAGGAAGATTCAGAATAGTGTAGGCTTAGTTATTTGCTATGTCTTCTTTTAGAATTTATCTTCCTAAGTCCTGTGTAATGCTACCCTTCTTGCTATACTTTTACAGGTACAGAAGAGGAGTTTACATGGGTCATGGCCGAGCAGATTTATGTTCCACTACGTGGGATATATATATATATATTGTTTTGAGTGGACTGTTATTTTGTAAAACTGAATATGTAATAGTTTTATGCTCTGAGACTAGTTCTAATCGGGCGTAGGATCATTTAAGTTGTTTGTAATATTTTTGTGTTTTATGTTTTTAAATAATTTTGGTTTGACAGGTTTAAAAGAAGAAAACTTTGGAAAGTCTGATAAACAGAGGAAACTCTGTCGGATTCTTCCTAAGGATTTTTACAAGTATTTAAGTTTTAAAAAAAGAAATTTTAAATCACCAATTTTTTTAAAACCTAAAAATTAATTAATTAAAGTGAGGACGTCACAATAACAATCCTATGAATCTCTTTCAATAGCTATGAAAATATCAACATAAGAGACTCAAAGATTCTTGATCAAAGAATGTAAAAGTTGAAAGCTTTGATCTATGAAAGTGAGAGAGAATAGTGTGGCTTTGATCTTTGCAAAATTGATATGAAAATGTTCTAAGTTTGTAATAATGATTCACAAAGGTTAGGAAAAGATTTATATGAAATACCCAAAAGATAGGAAACTTAAAAACTAGTTTTGAGAAGTGAAAAACGTATTTTAAAAACCAGTTTTACAGCTCTTAATCGATTAACACCTTGCTTAATCGATTAAGCACTGTTGAATATGTGTGTTAATCGATTAGCCTATGTCTTAATCGATTAACCACTGTTCAAATATATTAAAAACTTGTTTTCTCAAAACTAAACCTTTCCTTTCAAACCTTTAAGCCACCTATTGATTTTAGGTTAAGTGAAAACTCAAATTATGATATAATCATGACCTTGATAGAGATTCACTACCCTCTAAAGACTCTACCCAAACTCATCAAAAATAAAAGACTTAAACTAAAGATATTACATTGCAATACAAATAAAGTCTTCATGAGCTTGCTCTCTCTTCATCAATGTTGAGTGTTGTTTGTTTGTTGATCTTCTTCAAAAACTTGAGCTTGATTAAACCATTTGTAGCTTGTTCAAAACCTTTGTCATTATCAAAACATTCTCACTAGATCTAACAAGAGAGACGACGGGAATGGGGGGCGGCGATCGGCTGTAGCATCAAGAGGGAGGGCACGCGCGCGGCTGGTTGCTGCAGCTTCACCCACAGCGGCGGCGCTCGTTGGTGGAGAAGGAGGCGCGAGCGACTGCTGCTAGTTGGTGGCGACGCGAAAACCCAAGGCAGAGAGAGAGTGACGTCGGAGAAGGCAAGGGACGGAGGGAGGCAGCACTGGAATGACGGCGGTTGGATCTGGGAGGAAGGAGGGAGTTGTGGCTTGTTGGTTGCCTTATTAGGGCCGGCTGTGGAGAAGAAAGGAGGGGGTTGTTCGAACCCCTTCCACTGTTTTTTTTAATTTATAATTATTATTACATTATCATTATTATTCTTATTATTATTATTATTATTCTTATTATTTTTCTTTTTCTTTTTATTTATTATTATTATTATTACTATTATTATTATTATTTTTCTTTTTCTTTTTATTTATTAGTATTATTACTATTATTATTATTATTCTTTTTATTTTTATTTATTATTATTATTACTTGTGTTAGTATGATTTAAAACACTAATACCATTTTTTTTATTTGTTTATTGTAAATCTCAAAAAAATACTAATAATAAAATGTAAGCATTTAGTAAGTACTTATATAAAATTATCAAGTTAAGAATCTTAAAATTCTTAAAGCAAGTTCAACATATAAAATGTCAAAATATATTAAAGTATAGAAAGCATGGTTTTCAAATAGTATAATTATTTTTAACATTGTAATTGAACTAATCACTTAGCCATATCAATAATCGATTAGTCAGTGCTATTTTTCTTTTTATTACTCTTATTATTATTTGGAATTAAAAATGGGGATGTTACACCTCAGGCGCCGAAGATTAAATAAGGGCAAGGCTGTGATCGGTGAAGGCTCTAGAACTCAAACTATTGTGGAGGAGGAAGAAGCCGAAGACGCGCCTGGCTCTGTATGGGACCAAAAATTGGATGAAAAATTTCCAAATTTCGTGTGCACCGAGCAAGACCACACTATGTTTTCCGGGATGTCCGCTTCTGAGTGAGGTCAGCATATGCAGGCTTTGACCAAGTTCCTCTTGTGAGGAGCATGCATGACTCATTTTCTGTTTCAGCATCAAGAAGATGTGTTTGCAGGTGTCAATGCTGAGCAGAAAGAAGCAAGGGGTCTTGCTGCCGCGAAGGAAGCTAGTTTATCGGATGAGCTGCTTAGAGTTTGATCCGAACTAGAAAATCTTCGTGCGGATCACGGGAAAGTTGTGAAAGAGAGAGACAACTTGAAGAAGTCTGAAAGTACTGCCCGGATTGAGAGTGAGAAGTCGAAGAAGGCTCTGGAAGAGGCTCGGAAAGCACTGGAAGAGGGTTGGCAGCAGAACTCTCAGCTGGTTGAGAATGTTCAAAGGCTGACTGCCGAAGTTCAGAAACAAACTAGTCTTTCTGACAGGTTAAAGGAGTAAGCTCTCAAGCATAAAAGGCAGCTGCTACCAATCTCTTCGACTGTGAGAAAGGTGTCTACGACTCCTTCCTTTCTGCTGTTCGTCAGATTCAGTTTTTGAACCCCCAAGTAGATCTTAGAGTTGTTGGTGCCCATCCATTTCACACTGTCCGAGAGGGGAAGCTGATTGATTTAAGTGACCAGACCCAGGTGGATCTTGGGGCTGAAGATCTGCCCATCCATTGGTCGATATTGTGGAAGAGCCACCTTTTGATGATTCAACCGTGAACTTATCTGATAACGAGGCGTAAAAACCCTTATGCTGGGTAGCTTGATTTTTGATCAACTCTTGACTTTTTATCATATTTCTTGTGTATATTAGTACTTTGATGATTCTCTAAGCTCGTTGTATTCGAGTGTTTTTACTTGTGTTTTTATACTGCTTGTTATTTCTGATTGTTTGTTCGAACGTAAGCAAGTGTCATATTATAGTTCGAGTTTTCTTGCTCGGTGCTTCCGAACGTAAACCCTTAAGTGTATTTACATAATTTGTTAATAGAGATTGTGAGGAAGAACTCAGATCGCCGACTTTAGCCGAAGCGGTACCCTCGGACCACGATGTAAGGAAAGTACTTCCTGGGATCGGGTGTTCTTTTAGTATGCTGTTAAACTCTCGAAAGGAGCTGTATCTCGATTTTTCTCGGTGGCTAGCCAAACAAAATGATTCGTACGTGCATTCACAATATAATCAGAAAGACAAATCTGCGAATTTTTATTAATAAGAGTGTACAAAACTTGAACTGCTCAGGACTAAAAAACGTCCTAAAATTTTGAACTGTAAGCTATGAAGGGTGTTATCCTTCGTTATTCATTCCTAACTATTCTTGAGCAATACTTGAACTTCTCAGTACTAAAAAACGTCCTAAAATTTTGAACTGTAAGTTATGAAGGGTGTTATCCTTCGTTATTCATTCCTAACTATTCTTCAGCAATAATAGCTAAACTAAACTATTCTTGAAACAAAGAAAATTGAAAAAGAAAATGAGAGCTTAGCTGCAGTATGCTCGGAGCTTGGAAGCATTCCAACTGTTGTTGACTTCTTTACCCGAGAGAGTTTCCAACCTGTAGCCACCGGTTCCTGACTTGGTCTTCACCCTGTATGGTCCTTCCCATTTTGGGCTCAGTTTGCCCACACCAGAATTGCCTTTACCAATATCGGCTCGGCGTAGGACCAAATCACCAACTTCAAAGTTACGCGGTCGGACTTTCTTGTTGTACGTATTCCCGAGCCTGTCGTTCTTTCACCTTTCTTTCATGGGTTGCCGCGACTTCTCGTATTTCATCAGCTAGCATGAGTTCATCCTTGAGTAGAGTGTCGTTGATTTTAGAGGGATGCTCAAGTACCCTAAAGGTTGGGATCCTCTTTTCAATCGGAATGACTGTGTCACAACCGTATGTCAATTGAAAAGGAGTCTCCCCAGTTGAGGAATGTATCGTTGTCCTATGTGACCACAAAACACTTGGAAGTTTGTCTGCCCATGCACCAGCTGCGCTGCCAAGTTTCTTCTTTATGCCATCTAAAATCGTTTTGTTCGCTGCTTCGGCCTGTCCGTTGGTTTGCGGATGTTCTACAGATCTGAAGTAGTGAGTAATCCCGAGGTCGGCCGCAAGTTCTTGAAAGTGTGAAGCTGAGAATTGCGATCCATTGTCCGCGACTATGGAATGAGGCACTCCGAACTGATATACTACTTCTTTTATAAAGAAAGATTGAATCCGAGCCGTTGTAATTGTTGCCAAAGGCGCAGCTTCGATCCACTTAGTAAAGTAATCAATGGCTAGAACCGTGTATTTCAACTGTCCTGGTGCAGTGGGAAATTTTCCAATGATATCCATTCCCCACTGGTAAAAGGGCCAAGGAGCTCCGAGGGAATGTAACTCTTCGGCAGGCCGCTGGTAGATATCACTGTGGAACTGGCATTGAACACATTTTTTTACATGCTCCATGGCGTCATTTTGCAAGGTGGGCCAAAAGTAGCCTGCTCGAATTACTTTCTGGGCCAGGGACTTTCCACCCATATGATGACTGCAGATTCCACTATGAATCTCTTCTAGGATTTCCTCGGCTTGAGAGGGATTAATACATCTGAGCATAGGTGAACCAAAACCTCTCTTGTAAAGAATTCCATTAAGAACTGTGTACTGAGTTGACCGGCGGATCAACTTGCGAGCCTCTGTTTGGTCTTGCGGAACAAAGCCGTGCTGGAGGTAAGTTAATATTGGATCCATCCACGATTGGGACAAAGATACAGCAAGGATTACACTTGGGTTAGGAATAGTCTCTTGGATCAAGGTTTTATTGTTTTTCGACCCCTTCGTACTTGCAAGTTTAGAGAGGATATCTACCCGGGAGTTCGAATCCCTTGGAACGTGAGAAATGTCAAACTCAAAAAAAGGAGGAGGTTATTCGTTTCACTTACTCAAGATATTTTTGCAAAATGGGCTCTTTAGCCAAATACTATCCTTTAATTTGAGAGACAACTAATTGCGAATCACCGAAAACCGAGACCCGCGTTGCACCTAGCTCTTGAACCATCTTGAGGCCTACTAGAACTACTTCGTATTCCGCCTGATTATTTGAAGTTTGGAATTCGAACTTCAACGAGTACTCCATGCTAAGTCCCTCAGCATTTTCAATGATAACACCGGCACCAGCCCCTTTTCTGTTGCTTGACCCGTCCACGTATACTGACCATGAACCGGGAAGCGCATCCGAGGAAGACTCGGTAAATTCAGTAACGCAATGTGCCAGTACTTGGGACTTCATTGCCCTCCTAGGCTCATAGACAATATCAAGTTCAGATAACTCTACTGACCACGACACCATGCGGCCAGCAAGATCGGGCTTATGGAGAACCTGCCTAAGGGGATGAGCTGTTCTGACGATGACTCTATGGGCTTGGAAGTATTGCCTTAACCTTCGAACGGATATCACCAAACAGTAGGCGAGTTTTTCAAGCTTTTGGTAGCGGAGCTCAGGCCCTTGAAGTGCTCGACTGACAAAATAAACAAGAGCCTCAGCACCCAACTCTTCTTGCACTAACACTGAACTGACAGCTGCGTCGGCCACTGATAAGTAAAGAAACAGATCTTCGCCGACGAGTGGACTATTAAGGACAGGTGGGCTAGAGAGGTAATCTTTCAACTGAACAAAGGCTTGTTCACATTGGTCGTCCCAAAGGAAATCTTTTTTTTTCTTGAGGAGCTGATACCATGGCAGGGCTTTCCGAGCAGATTGAGATAAGAATCTGGAAAGTGCTGCCACTCGTCCAGTAAGCTGCTGGACCCCTCGGAGATTGGTCGGACTTTTCATCTCCAGAATCGCTTTGCACTTGTTCGGATTAGCTTCAATGCCTCTTTCGGTTAGCATGAAACCGAGAAAGGAACCCGTGGGGACTCCAAACACACATTTCTCGGGGTTCATCCTCATGTTGTAGTTTCTTACACGAGCCAATATTGCCTTGAGGTCCTGAGCGTGAGTTTCTTGCTGTTTACTTTTGGCAATTATGTCGTCGATGTAGACCTCCATAGTTGAGCCGATCATTCCCTGGAACACTTTGTTCATCATACGCTGGTAAGTGGCTCCAACATTCTTCAGTCCGAAAGGCATGACATTGTAACAATAGGTTGCCATGTTAGTGATGAAGGCAGTTTTGTCCTGGTCGGGAGGATACATGGGTATTTGGTTGTAGCCTGAATAGGCATCCATGAATGATAATAGCTTATAACCAGCCGAATTGTCGACGAGCTTGTCTATGAGGGGAAGTGGATATTGGTCTTTCGGACAGACTTTGTTCATGTCCGTGTAATCAACGCACATTCTCCACTTCCCGTTGGGCTTTCTGACTAAGACGGTGTTAGCTAACCAGTCTGTGTAGTCTATTTCCCGAATGAAACCTGCTCGGAGTAACTCAGTGATTTTCTCCTCAATAGCAACAGCCTTTTCAGCACTGACCTTTCTTTTACGCTGAGCTACTGGTTTGGCTCCTGGAAGAATGCTCAGCTTGTGACAGATGAAATTTGGATCAATGCCCGGCATATCAGCCGAGGTCCAAGCAAATAAATCCTTATTAGCGATCAAAAGAGCAGAAAGTTCATTTTTGATATCCAAAGGACGGTCCGAGCCAATCTTAATTTGCCTGAGAGGATCATGTTTCAATGTTAGTAGCTCCCACTATCCCTTTGGAGTCGGTTGAGTTTTATCGGATTCTGCATGAACGTCAAGATCTGCCAAGTTTACATTTCCTTTGCCGAGGGGGGCCCTATCCAAATGGCCCTGGTCTCTGCTCTTTATCTTGCGCAAACTTGCATTGTAGCACTTCCGGGCTGCTTCTTGCTTGACCTTAACTGTAACCACCTTTTCATCCGTCCCTACGAACTTCATCGCCAAATGGACGGTTGATACTACCATGCCAAATGCTTGTAAGAATGTTCTTCCAAGAATAGCGTTGTAGGCTGCGGGGCAATCAACCACCAGGAATTTAATTATCTCTGTTCGAGCTGACGACTGCTAGCCGAGGGTGACAGGAAGCTGAATGTAACCCCGAGGCTCGATAGTGTCCCCTGTGAATCCGATCAACTCTCCTTCAAATGGGGAAAGATTGCATTCCCTCAGTTTCAACGCCTTGAACAGTGAAAGAAACATAATATCAGCAGAACTTCCTTGATCAATAAAACACGCTTCACCTCATAGTTTCCGATAAGAGCTGTGATGACCATGGGATTGTTGTGTCCTGGGAGGATCCCGTCCAAATCTTCGTCGCTGAAAATGATCGGAACATTCTTGGCTGACCTCTTGGAGATGGGTTTATGACTGACGGCTAGTATCTGATTGATGTATCTCTTCCTGTCTGCTTTTTTCTCTCCACCTCCAACAAATCCTCCGGCAATAGTATTGACTAGGAACTCATTTGGGGATGGAATTGTTTCAGCAACTGGGGTAGGGTCCGTTTTTTTTTGCTTGAATTCTTGTCGTCTGGTGACCTGCTTCTTTGGCGCTTAGACCTATCGGGGGAGGGTGACCTATTCCTGCCTCTTCGTCCTGCCGCATCTCTAATGTATTGTTGTAACTTTCCATCTCTGATCATTTCTTCTATCAGATCCCGCAACCAAATGCATTCGTCAGTCGTGTGGCCATATCCTTTGTGAAAATCGCAATATTTGGACCTATCACGTTGTGAGCCCTTTCTCAAGGACGGGGGTCTTTGGGCCGAGCGTAAGTCGGTCTGCATCGTTTCCCGAAGGATCTGACTCCTAGGAACAGTTAAAGGAGTGTACTCCTGATATTTGTTCCTAGGGGGTGGCCTTCGGTCACGATCATTTCTGTTTAATCTCCCACCAAAAAGTTCGTCACGTTTTTGTTTATTCTGACTTTGAGGATCAGATTTTTGTCGATCATCTCTAAATTTCTGACCTTTATGGAACTCCTCTAAATTTATAAATTTATTTGATCGTTGTCTGAGCTCGGCCATGTCCTTGGGAGGCTTCCCAATTAACGATTTTCGGAAATCCCTCGGCTGCAAACCTTGAGTAAACAATAGCACAGCCACGCCCGGTTCGAGTTGTGGGACCGAACTAGCCTCCGTATGGAAGCGTGACAAATAATCCTTCAATGGTTCGTCCTGCTTTTGGGTAACTGCAGCCACTGTGTGATCAAATTTAGGTTGGATACAGCTGGTTGTGTACCTATTAAGGAAGACTCTTTTCATCTCTTCCCATGAGTTAACGGAATTCCGAGGGAGAGATAAGTACCAGCGTAACACCGATGGCTCAAGGGTCATAGAAAATGCTCGGCACTTCATCCGATCACCCCCTCCATAATAGTTCATTGCACCTTCATAAGAAACAATGTGATGAACTGGATCAGTTAGGCCGTTGTAATGTGGCACGTTGGATGGGCCTAAGTATCCTTGAGGGGTCTCAAATGCCATGA
Organism: Crotalaria pallida; assembly: GCA_037953625.1. Taxonomy (NCBI): domain Eukaryota; kingdom Viridiplantae; phylum Streptophyta; class Magnoliopsida; order Fabales; family Fabaceae; genus Crotalaria; species Crotalaria pallida. The sequence continues at coordinate 87,961,686 of CM075649.1, forward strand.
TGTATGGTGTAAAAGGATGTCCAGGGTGAAAATCACCCTGATTGTGGTCTGTAACTGGGTTGATGTCAAGGTGAGGGGGTGGGGGAAGTTGCATCACGGGCTCGGGCTGAGGGTCTAAAGGTTGAGTCACCAGGTTAGGGATTTGTTGGGTGGGAGGTTGATTCGGAGCCAATCTGGTCATTGTCTGCTGTTGGAGGTCAGCAATTGCTTGTCCTTGCTGCTGAATTAGTTTGTTGCTTCATTATATTGATCATCTTTTGCTCGCGAGGGCGAGCGGATGCAGAAGTTGCATACGTTCTGCTAGTAGAATGGGTTCGTCGGGAATCACTATGGGTTGGCCTACTAGGATTTATCCTAACACTGGGGGTTACACCTCTAGGATCCGGGTTGGGTTGTTCTTGTGGTGTTGGTGTTCGTTGGGTGTTTCTGCCATGATGTGCCCTGGTCCCCGTTGATCTGGCCGTATTACGAGTTGGTGGAGCGGAGCTGCTAGAATCTCCTCGGGTGGAAGGGGGTGGTGGGGGAGGTGGTGGAGGAAGTATATTCCGTAGGCTAGGGGGTGGCTGGGGATTCGTCCCAGTTCTCGGTTGAGATGAATGTGGTGGTTGAGAATTGGTGACGTGATTCTGACTTTGTGAGTTATGGGGAGGCTGGGGATTAATCCTTGTTCCAGAATGAGATGTTCGTGGTGGCTGCGAATTAGCCTCACAATTTTGATTCAGAAGATCACGAAGGTCACCGGTAGGCTGTGGCTGTTGATCATTGTTGCTAAAGTTTCTGGGTCTGCCGAGAGTTCGCACGATGCGATCGCGGAGATCTACTGCTTGGCTTCTGGTATGAACCATGGTGGAAGTGGGAATGATTTGTTATTTGTTCCCCATAGACGGCGCCAATGGCGTGTCCTTAATCGAAATCACCCTTGAAGCTATCGAAGAACTCCAGGAACGATCTCAATCAAGAGTTTAATATAGGACTTTATAGGATTTCTGTATATCCAGTTGGGATAAACATGTTTTCCCTAGTCAACAAAGTGTGTGCTAGTGTCAACTTAGGGATGAGAAGACGTACCTTAGCCCCTATAGCATGGTGGTTTTTATAGGGGATTACCTGTTAGGTGTGTTGTGGGCCTTTCTGATGAGGCTTGTGAAGAAGAAGTATTCAAGTGGGATTGGTAAAGGTCCTGATAAGGTTGCCTTCATAAATCCCGTATATGAGGAATTCTTATCCTTATCATGTCATCTTAACCAAGCTACGTGGGAATATAGGAGAAGTCGTTAAGCTAATAGAGACTGTTAGTGATAACGATAAGGATGAAGATCCTGTTATAATCTCGTAAGCTCATAACGTCCTCAAAATGCCCATTGGCTCGGTGTTGCATGCCGACCATAGACTGGTCAGTGTGTCTTGTTCCAGTGTTCAACTGGTCGGACCAAGATGGTTTCGGTCGGACAGATTCTCGGTCCACTACATTTATGATTTGAAAAACGTGAATAATTTATCTAATTTCAAATTGTAGTTTTAATTCTTTTGTACAAAAAATTTAAATAAAAATATTTACATCAAGTATAAAATCAAATCCTATTATTATATATTTATATATAATGATTTTTATCTATTCCAAAAAACAAAATATGTTATCGAAGGAATTAGAGTCTTCTGAAATTAAAACTTAGGCCCCTTGAGAAGTTCAGTCCCATATAACGTCTTCGAAATATTGAATTGAAATAAGTGATTAGAGAGGAACTTAAGAATCATATGATATAAATTAAGATAAGTGAGAAATATTAGAATTAGAGAGATTTAATGACAGAACAAAAAAGTGCCAAAATTGAAGATGAACATAGTAATTGGGAGGTTGTTGTTTACGTGAAGAAACATATTGAATTGAATTGAAGTAAACAATTATAGAGGGAGAGGAACTTAATAATTGTCGTTTCCTTAATCGAAACCAACCTTGAAGTTATGAAGGAACTTCAGGAACGATCTCAATCAAGATGTCAATGTAGGACTCTTTTAGGATTACTGTATATCCAGTTGGGATAAACAGGTTCTCCCTAGCCAACAACGTGTGTGCTAGTGTCAACTTAGGGATGAGAAGACGTACCTTAGCCCCTATAGCATGGTGGTTCTTATAGGGGATTACCTATGTGTCGTGGGCCGTTCTGATGAGGCTTCTGAAGAGGAAGAATTCAAATAGGATTCGTAAAGGTTCTGATAAGATCACCTCCGTAAATCCTGTAAGTGATAACTCTCTATCCAGTATCGTATTTATCTGACCAAGAGTCGTGGGAATCTAGGAGAAGCGGTTAAGCTTGATGAGACTGTAAGTGATAGAGATAAGGATGAGAATCCTGTGTTCAGGGATAATCTCATAAGCGTGTAACATCTCTATAAAACACACTTGCTCGGTGTGACGTTCCGACTGTAGGCTTTGCTTCAGCGTCTAACTGGTCGGACCAAGGTAATTTTGGTCGGGTGATGTTCGGTCTACAACAGGTCTACTACATAAGCCCCCCAAGCTCGGTTGGGTGATTTGAGCCCTGCCGAGTTGAAGAGACAAATAAGCTGTTGGCCGATCAAAGGCAGGTATCGTTGAGGAGAAGAAAGACATCCAGTTGTTTTAGCGCATTCGGCAGAGCTGTCCTTTCATAGTCATGGAAAAGACCTTTCAATGCTTCTTATGTCTCCACGTGTTCCTTCCATTATCGGGAAGTGAAACATTATGATTTCAAAACGCCAGATGTGCGTTTACAAGAGGAATGGGCTTTCACTGATTTGGCCGAAATCGTTAGATAGTGGAGGGAAACCTCTGAAAGAAAGGTTTGGGAGCGGTTTTCGAAATTCATTTGTTTCAAAATTAGAAATTTATCAACTCCTCAACTTCTTTTCTCTCTCACTCTTACCTTCGTGAAGAACCTTTTCTCTTAAGTTTGAGTAGCAGATTCATAGATCATCGAAGGGACATTTTCATCGATTTCGTTCTTTTTTACTCATATTAAGCATCTTCCAAGTTCATTGGCACTCGTATCATCTTCAACTTCTTGATCGCACACCATCAAACAGGTAACGAACACTTCCTTGAAACTCTTGTATCTTCTTTTTTCTTCCTTTTTGAAATACTGCATGCGTCTGTTCATGTCATCTGTTATGAGTACTGCGCTGAGATTTTCGTTGTTGTGTTCTGTTATTGGCCATGCATCCCCCTTTATTTGATTTTGAACAAAACCCAGGGTTTACTGTAACCTTGAACTGTTCGTCCAGGTATCCCAGTTTATTCAGAAATTCCTTGCCCTTCTCAGTCGTTTTTTGAGGGATCGCCGTAGTGTTTCTTAGGATTATTTTATTCTTTGTTGTTCCTAATTTCTTAGGGTTTGAACTGAAGCTGTGATAAACATGAGTGAGGATTCTTTAAACTCTGATATACCAAGAACACATGAGGAAGAAAACCCAGGAAGTTGCGTTAAACCAATTGCAATGTGTTTTCCTCAGAATTTGAAAGAGTTCAAAGAAGGTGTGATTCACTATAGGATCGCTGAGAGGGTAGAACAGAGGAGGTTAAGGAGGCAACGGAGAGGTATTCAGTGTTTCAATTCGTTTGGGGAAATTCTGCCCAGAAAAGGGGGGTGTTCCCCAACCGATAATATTCATAAATGTTTGATCAGAAATAACCAAGTTTTACTGTTTATGACTCCGCGTGTGCCTCCTTTTCCTCAGGTATGAAGAGAAAGTGCGTTACAAATCCTGAACTTTATCCACTTCCACCAGATTCTGCCCAGTACGATTGGGTTGACCGAGAAGTTGTGGGCACCCCATCCGAGCTTTCGACCGACGAATCTTTAGAGCAAACCCGAGCCATTATACTACCTTGCCCTGGTGATGATGCTGGAAACTTGTATTTAGTGAGTCCAGTGGGTCCTAACGAAAGAATTTGCACTCGTATCCTCGAGGGCAGCACTGGTTTTTATTTTTATGAAGAAGTGATTACCCGTCTAGGGATTAGGATGCCTTTCACCAGTTTTGAAATAGAAGTTTTAAATACACTAATGGTGGCCCCTTCTCAGTTGCACCCGAACTCATGGGCCTTTGTTAGAGGTTTTCAGCAAGTTTTCTCTGCCATGGACTGGTCTTGTACTATTCCAACTTTTTTCTATTTATTTGCTTCGTAAGCCAACGCCTTTGAAAAAGGGTCTCACAAACGACCTTGGGTTTCCCTAAAATCGCGAAACGGTTATGCTTTATTAACCAAGTATTCCGAGTCTTGGAAAACGTTCAAACCTTTTTATTTTAAATACAACTTTGTTGGAACGGGCGTTTGCTGGTTTACACGAGCTGGTGAGGAGCGGCCGGTTCCTCGATTCCCACTTCAATGGAGTTCAAGTTTTTTCAATCGGAGGATTGCTTCATATGGGTCGGAATGGAAAGAGCTTGCTGAACATGAGAAGGAAGTGTGTCGAGCGTTTGAGAGCTACTTGGTCACCAATGGGATGATTGAAACGAGGGACATAGTGAATATCCCTTCAGCAGATGTCAAGGCTCAGCTTGGTAAACTATTTTTCTTTGCTCTTATACTTGTAATTTTATTTAGATCTAATGGCACTCAGTTTCCTTTGCAGATAAGATGGCTTCTTGTATGGCTGCTCTGCTCCAAGGGGGTAAGAAAAGAAAAGGTGCTCCTTCAAGTGCGGCTTCAGGGTCGTCAATTATGAGCACTCCCAGTTTGATCACTCCGACTCCTACTGCCTCTCCGATCGAAGTGTCTCCTCGGCCTGCTTCAAACTTGGTTGTTGTTACAGCAACTACAGCTTCTTCGGCCTCAAGTGCTCAAGCACCCTCTCCCCCTCCTCAACTGACTCGGCGCTGAAGGCTCGACAAGGGGAAAGAGAAGGTTTCGGAAAGGGTAAGTGTCAGGGCCGAGGGGACAAGTACCAAGGCTGCTGCTGCTTCTACTCCTGCTCTGACTCCTCTAGTAATCTCGGTTTGGGATCGTGATTTGGATGAAAAGTTTCCCAAGTTTATCTACCCGGAATCTGGCTACTCTCGGTTTGCTAGTCTTAGTGCTGCTGAATGGTCTCGCTGCAATATGACTATGACAAAGTTTTTGCTCCGAAGTGGCAACTTAACCTATTATCTGTCCAAGCATTCAGAGGACTTGTTTAAAGGCCTAAACATTGAGCAGAAAGAGGCTCGTGAGATGCAAGCGGCTCAAGAAGCCAGTTTGTCAGATGAACTGGTTCGAGTGAAGAATGAGCTAGAGAATTTGAAGGCCGATAAAACCGAACTGATCAAGGAACGAGATTCTCCGAAAGTTTCTCAAAAGGCTGCGGAAGATAAGAAGAAAGAAGTTGAAGAAGCACTTAAAAAGGAGCTGCAGGAGAGCCGATAGAGGATTGAAGAGTTGGATTCTGAAGTGAATAAGTATGCTGCAACTGCTCAGAAATACAAGGAAAAAGCTCTTGTCTTTAAGAAAAAGGCAGCAACCAACTTCTATAACTGGGGTAAGGATGTTGATGACTCCTTTGTTTCTGCGATTAAACAGATCCAACTTCTGAATCCTGAAATTGAGTTTAGAGTGGTCGGAGCACACCCTTTCCATTGTGTAGAAGATGGGAAGTTGATTGATCTTGAAACCAAGGCTGAAGTTGATTTGCAGGCAGAGAATATTCCCAATCCTCTTGTAGAACTGACTGAGGGTCCTGAATTTGATGATAAAGATATTAGCTTGTCGGATGATGAGGCCTGAACTTGGTGGTTGTCTTGTATCTGTTTTTGTTTTTCTGTTTACTGGTAACATATGTGGGATTTCTTTTTGCTGCTCGTTGTATTCGAGCGTTTATACTTGTTTCTTTTGACCCAACTCTTTTACTATTTCGGAACTGACTTTTAATTAACTTGCTGTTTAGCAAATTGTATCACTGCCTGGTGTGTTTTTTGCTGCTTTTTGATTTCGTTCGTCACGTTATTGGTAGATTTTTCCAAGTGTAAACTCTTAGGAGTAATTTATCGTAAATTTTTAGGCGTAGAATCGCGTTATCCGCATGTATAGTTAATTGTGAGTAGAACTCCGATCGCCGACTTTAGCCGAAGCGGGACCCTCGGACCGCGAAATAAGGAAAGTAATTTCCTGAGTTCGGGCGTTCTATGAATACGTTGTTAAACTCTTGTAAAGAGCTGTACCTCGATTTCGCTCGGTGGCTAGCCGAACCAAATGAGTCGTATGTGGTTTCAAAATATAAACAGATAATAGAATTACCGGAAAAATGTTGTACTTTATTAATAAAGGAATACAAAGCTGAAAATGCTCATAACTAAGAAATGAAATTGCTCATACCCAATAAATTCCTAACAATTTAACTGTAATCTAAGAAGGGTGCTCCCTTCGTTATTCATCACCAACTAATTTGAGCAATCTATGAACTAAACTATTCTCAAACAAAGAAAATGAAATAGGAGCTTAGCTGTAATAAGCTCTGAGCTTGGCCACGTTCCAACTGTTATTGATATCCGTGCCTGAGAGAGTCTCCAACTTGTAAGCGCCAGTTCCAGATTTAGCCTTCACTCGGTATGGACCTTCCCATTTTGGCTTCAGCTTTCCAACGCCAGCATTTCCTTTACCAATATCCGCTCGGCGAAGGACCAAATCTCCAATTTCAAAACTTCGCGGTCGGACCTTCTTGTTGTATTCCCGCGCTTGTCGTTCCTTTACCTTTCTTTCATGAGCTGCAGCATTCTTTCGAATTTCCTCAAGTAATGTCAGTTCATCGCTGAACAAACTGTTGTTAGTTTCCGAGGGACGTTTAAGCATTCTAAATGTGGGGATTCTCTTTTCGATCGGAATGACTGCGTCGCAGTCGTATGTCAAACGAAAAGGGGTCTCACCAGTTGAGGAATGAACAGTTGTCCTGTGTGACCATAGAACGCTCGGAAGCTTATCAGCCCAAGCCATAGCTGCATTTCCAAGTTTCTTTTTTATACCATCTAAAATGGTTTTGTTGGCGGCTTCGGCTAACCCATTGGTTTGTGGGTGTTCGACGGAACTGAAGTAGTGAACGATGCCCAGGTCAGCCGCTAGTTCTTGAAAGTGAGAGGCTGCGAATTGTGACCCATTATCAGTGACTATAGAATGTGGAACTCCAAACCGAGAGATTATTTCCTTTACAAAGAAAGACTGAATTCGGGCTGCCGTAATTGTTTCTAATTGTGCCGCTTCAATCCACTTGGTAAAGTAATCAACTACTACGACCGCGAACTTCAATTGTCCAGGTGCAGTAGGAAACTTTTCGATGATGTCCATTCCCCATTGATAGAAGGGCCAAGGAGCTCCGAGAGAATGTATTTCTTTCGCAGGTCTTTGGTAAGTGTCACTATGAAACTGACATTGAACACACCTCTTGACATGTTCCATGGCATCTTTTTGCAGTGTGGGCCAGAAGTAACCTGCCCGGATTATTTTCCGAGCTAGAGATTTTCCGCCCATATGATGGCTACAGATTCCTCCGTGGATCTCCTCAAGGATTTCTTCAGCTTGATATGGATTGACGCATCTGAGCATGGGTGAGCCGAAACCTCTCTTATAAAGGACACCATTAAAAACCGTGTATTGAGCTGCTTTCCTAATCAACCTACGAGCCTCTGTCTGATCTTGGGGAACGAAACCGTGTTGCAGGTAGGTGAGTATCGGATCCATCCAGGATTGAGATAATGAAACTGCCAGAATGACGCTGGGTCTTGGGATGGTTTCTTGTATCAAAGTCTTGTTGTTTTCCGACCCATTCGTACTTGCCAATTTAGATAAAATATCTGCTCGGGAGTTTGAATCTCTCGGGACATGGGAGATGTCAAACTCTGAAAAATTGGAGACTATTCGCTTTACCTCTTCAAGATACTTCTGCAAGATGGGCTCCTTAGCCGAGTACTGCCCCTTAATCTGAGAGACCACTAATTGTGAATCGGTGAGTACTGACACTCGATTCGCTCCAAACTCATGAACCATTTTGAGGCCTGCAAGGACTACTTCGTATTCTGCCTGATTATTTGAAGTTTGGAATTCGAATTTTAATGAGTACTCCATGCAAAGTCCTTCGGGATTTTCAATAATGACGCCAACACCCGCTCCTTTCCTGTTACTCGAACCATCCACATAGACTGACCATAAGTCTTGAGGTGTATCCGAGGGAATCTCGGTGAATTCAGTAACAAAGCCAGCCAGTACTTGAGACTTCATTGCCTTCCTCGGTTCATAAACGATATCGAACTCAGACAGCTCTACTGACCATGAAACCATTCTGCCAGCTAGGTCGGGCTTGTGAAGGACCTGTCTAAGAGGTTGAGCTGTCCTAACCATGATTCGATGAGCTTGGAAGTACTGTCTTAATCTCTGCGCAGATATTACCAAACAGTATTTCGAGTTTCTCAAGTTTTTGGTACCGCAGCTCGGATCCTTGCAGTGCTCGGCTAACGAAATAAATGGGGGCCTCAACTCCTGAATCCTCTCGTACCAATACTGAACTGACTGCTGCGTCTGCCACCGACATATAGAGAATAAGGTGTTCCCCGGTAAGAGGGCTATGAAGGACTGGTGGGCTGAAGAGATAGTTCTTCAGCTGAACGAAAGCTTGTTCGCAGTGATCATCCCAAAGAAAGTTTTTATTTTTCCTAAGGAGTTGGTACCACGGTAAAGCTTTCCGAGCGGATTGAGATAGGAACCTGGAGAGGGCCGCTACTCGACCCGTGAGCTGTTGGACTTATCTTAGACTGGTTGGACTTCTCATCTCAATAATTTCTTTGCACTTATCTGGATTAGCTTCAATACCCCTTTCGGTTAGCATAAAACCGAGAAAGGATCCGGCTGGGACTCCAAACACGCACTTTTCAGGATTTAATCTCATGGAGTACTTTCTTACTCGGTCCAGTATTGTCTTGAGGTCTTGGGCATGTGTCTCTTGCTGTCTGCTTTTTGCAATAATGGCATCAATATAAACCTCCATATTTGAGCCGATCATCCCTTGAAATACCTTGTTCATCATTCGCTGATATGTAGCTCTCGCATTCTTCAGTCCAAAGGGCATGACATTGTAACAATATGTTGCTTTATCGGTGATGAATGTGGTTTTATCTTGGTCGGCGGGGAACATAGGTATCTGATTGTACCCGTAGTAAGCATCCATGAATGAGAGGAGTTTGTATCCGGCTGAATTGTCGATGAGCTTGTCAATGACGGGAAGTGGATATTGGTCTTTTGGACAGACTTTGTTCAAGTCCGTATAGTCCACACACATCCTCCATTTCCCGTTGGGCTTTTTGACCAAGACGGTGTTAGCTAAACAGTCTGTATAGTCAATCTCCCGAATGAAGCCAACTCGGAGTAGTTCGGCAACTTTTTCCTCAATAGCTACAGCCTTTTCTGCACTAACCTTTCTTTTACGTTGTGCCACTGGTTTTGCCCCTGGAAGAATGCTCAGCTTGTGGCAGATAAAGTTAGGGTCAATCCTCGGCATATCGGCCGAGGTCCATGCAAACAGATCCCTATTGGCTATCAGCAGAGCGGAAAGTTCATCTTTAACATTCACGGGGAGATTAGAACCAATTTTAACTTGCTTGATAGGATCATCATTCACTGTTAAGAACTCCCATTGTCCCTTCGGAGTCGGTCTATTTCTATCAGATTCATCGTGCACATCGAGGTCCGCCAAATTAATGTTACCTTTTCCGAGGGAAATTCTTTCTAAGCGGTCCTGGTCCATGTTCTTAACCTTACCCAGACTTGCATTGTAGCATTTTCGTGCTGCCTCCTGTTCGGCTTTGACTGTCACTACATTGTCATCTGTTCCGACGAACTTCATAGCCAAATGGACTGTTGAAACTACTGCGCCGAATGCCTGTAAGGAAGTTCTTCCGAGTATGGCGTTGTAGGCTGCTGGACAGTCAACTACCAAAAACTTGATTATCTCAGTTATGGCCGAAGGCTGTTGTCCGAGGGTAACAGGAAGTTGAATGTATCCCTTTGGCTCGATGGTGTCCCCCGTGAAGCCAATCAATTCTCCTTCAAATGGAGTGAGATTGCATTCCCTAAGTTTCAGTGCTTTGAACAAAGGGAGGAACATGATGTCCACCGAGATCCCCTGATCGATAAAGACGCGTTTTACTTCGTAATTACCAATAAGGGTTGTGATCACCATGGGATCATTATGACCTGGGAGGATCCCTTCCAAATATTCATCATTGAAAATGATGGGAACATTCTTCGTTGATCTTTACAGATGGGCTTTTGGCTTACGGCTAAGATTTGGTTGATGTATTTCTTTCTGTCGGCTTTTTTCTCTCCTCCCCCGGCAAACCCTCCGGCAATAGTGTTAACTAAAAACTCATTGTTCGTTGGATTTGTGTCAGTGGCCGATACGGGCTCGGTTCTCTGTTTCCCTGTATTCCTATCATCTGGTGATCTACTTCTTTGGCTTTTGGACTTTACTGGTGAATGGGAACTGTTCCTACCTCTTCGTCCCATCGCATCTCTGATATACTGTTGTAGCTTACCATCTCTGATCATTTCTTCAATTAGATCCCTCAACCAAATGCATTCATCAGTTTTATGTCCATAACCCTTGTGAAAGTCGCAATATTTTGACCTATCACGCTATGCGCCCTTTCTTAAAGACGGAGGTCTTTGGGCAGAGCGTAAGTCGGTCTGCATTGTTTCCCGAAGAATTTGGCTCCTAGGAGCAGTTAAAGGAGTGTACTCCTGATATTTATTCCTCGGAGGTGGTCTTCGGTCCCGATCGTTCATGTCCTGTCTACCACCAAAACGTTCGTCACGTTTTTGTTTATTTTGTCCTTGAGGGTCAGCTCGTTGTCGGTCGTCCCTGAATTTCTGCCCTTTGTGGAATTCCTCCAAGTTGATGAATTTATTAGACCTCTGTCTAAGCTCGGCCATATCTTTTGGAGGTTTCCCAATTAGCGATTTTCTGAAATCCCCAGGCTGCAACCCTTGTGTAAACAATAACACCGCCACACCTGGCTCCAACCCGGGAACAGAACTAGCCTCCGTATGGAAGCGTGACAAGTAGTCTTTCAATGGTTCATCTTGTTTTTGTGTTACTGCAGCCAGTGTGTGGTAGGATTTGGGCTGGATGCAGCTAGCTGTGTATCTGTTTAAAAGACTCGTTTCATCTCTTCCCATGAATTAATTGAATTTCGAGGGAGAGATGAGTACCACCGTAATACCGAGGGCTCAAGGGTCATGGAAAAAGCTCTGCATTTCATTCGATCGCCGCCTCCGTACATTGCCCCCTCGTAAGAGACTATGTGGTCAACTAGGTCGGTCAGCCCGTTGTAATGTGGTACGTTGGATGGGCCCAAGTATCCCTGAGGGGTTTCAAATTCCATGATATACGGGGTAAAAGGATGGCCAGGGTGAAAATCACCCTGATTGTGATTTGTGGCTGGGTTGGTGTGGAAATTTTGAGGTGGGGGAAGTTGCATTACGGGAAGAGGCTGAGGATCTATAGTCTGTGTCATTTGGTTATGAGGTTGTACGGTAACAGGTTGGCTTTGAGCAATCCTTGCCATTGCTTGTTGTTGAAGGTCGGCGATTGCTCGGCCTTGTTGCTCAATTAAAGCTGTTTGTCTGTTGAGTATGTTAATCATCTCTTGCTCACGAGCACGAGCCGATGCAGATGTTGCATAAGATCTACTAGTGGAATGGCTATGGCGGGAGTTACCGTGGATTGTTCTTCCTGGGTTTAACCTAGTTCTAGGGGTTACGCTTATATGGTCAGGGTTGGGTTGGACTGGTGGAGTTGGGGTTTGACGGGTATTTCTACCATTGTGGGCCTGGGTTCCAGTAGATCTGGCTGTGTTGCGAGTGGTTGGGGCTGTGCTGCTTGAATCGCCATGGGTGGAGGGGGTGGTGTTGGAGGAGGCGGAGGTGGTGGCGGAGGAAGTAAATTCCGCAAGGTTTGAAGTGGTAGGGGATTACTCCCGGCTCTATGGTGGGGAGATTGTGGTGGTTGAGAATGGGTGGAATGATTTCCGCTATGATTTTGGCTATGAATTGGAGGTGGTTGGCTCTGTGAATTATTTGGGGGTTGCGGGTTATTTCTTGGTTCAGAATGGGAGGTACGTGGTGGCTGCGAATTAGTCTCCCGATTTTGGTTAAGAATATCTCGCAAGTCACCAATAGATTCCGGTTGTTGATCATTATTATTAGCTTTTCTGGGTCTGCCGCGAGAACGGCCAATGCGATCACGGAGATCACCAACTTGGCTCCTTGTAGTGACCATGGTGGTGGTGGGAATGATATGTTATTCAGTCCCCACAGACGACGCCAATGTCGTGTCCTTAATCGAAACCAACCTTGAAGTTATGAAGGAACTTCGGGAACGATATCAATCAAGATGTCAATGTAGGACTCTTTTAGGATTACTGTATATCCAGTTGGGATAAATAGGTTCTCCCTAGTCAACAATGTGTGTGCTAGTGTCAACTTAGGGATGACAAGACGTACCTTAGCCCCTATAGCATGGTGGTTCTTATAGGGGATTACCTGTGTGTCGTGGGCCGTTCTGATGAGGCTTCTGAAGAGGAAGAATTCAAATAGGATTCGTAAAGGTTCTGATAAGATCACCTCCTTAAATCCTGTAAGTGATAACTCTCTATCCAGTATCGTATTTATCTGACCAAGAGTCGTGGGAATCTAGGAGAAGCGGTTAAGCTTGATGAGATTGTAAGTTATAGAGATAAGGATGAGAATCCTGTGTTCGGGGATAATCTCATAAGCGTGTAACATCTCTATAAAACCAACTTGCTCGGTGTGACGTTCCGACCATAGGCTTTTCTTCAGCGTCTAACTGGTCGGACCAAGGTAATTTTGGTCGGGTGACGTTCAGTCTACAACAGGTCTACTACAATCATTAAATAATATAAATTAAGATGAGCGAGAATTATAAGAATTAAAGAGATTTAATGTCGAAAAAAATGCAAAGATTGAGCATTGATATAATTAGGAGGTTGTTGTTTACCTTCATATTTTGCAATATTTTTCTTTGATAGTGCCACTCTGACTTTCCTCCATGACATTATCAAGCATTGCTTTGAAAACTGGAGAATGACTAACCTGATTCAATCAAAAATTTTAAAAACTCAATAAGTTACACAATAACATAGAGCAAATCTCGTAAAAGAAACTAAGTTAGACAATTTCTTCTGGGTTAAATTTACATACACTGTCTACAAAAAAAATTTGCATACAAACTGCATCAGATAACAAAAATATAAAGTATATGCATGATACATATTCAAGAAAGATAAGCATAGGAGTCAAACTATACATAGAATACTTTCAATGATTAGTTAAAGAAAAATAGAACGAAAAAAAAAAGAATAAGAATAAAGGTGAATGCAAAGATGGAAGATGAAAAAAGAAAAAATACTCATGTTATATATAATGATTTGGAAAACTTGTAAAATTGAGGATAAGGATTTCACATGCAAATAAGATAATAATTAAATATAATTTATTTAATTTCAAATTGTGATTTTGTTCGGAGATAATGATTATCTACCTACAAACGATCTAGAGAGAGGAAAACTTCAACAACAAATGTGGTGCCTCGAAAATTTCTCCGACAAATAAGGTGCCTCGGAAATTTCTCCAATGAACGTGGTGCCGCGAAAATTTCTTTGAAAAATGTGGTGCCTCGAATAGGCGTCTTTTTACATAAGGATAGTAGATTAGTTCTTACCCCGTGCAATATTAATACACGAGTTCTTGATATTTTAATTTTTTATATTAAATATTTTAAATTAAAGATTATTATTATTTACATTATAAAGTAAAGATTATTATTAAACAAAAACAAAAAATAATTATGCATTGGACCAAAAAAAATTATACAAAAATGCAGGGGTTCGAACCTTGTTGGTAAATTTTGTACTTCCACATATGAGTAAAAAATAACACTTTTTATCTGAGATATTCCTTATTTATTTGATGGATAAATTAATAATTCAATATATGATTATCAACTTTATTATGATAAATCAAAATTAAATCAGAATTAAACATTTGATTTTTTTTGTTTGATGATATTATGAGAATAATTAATGATAACCCATAATATTCCTTATTTCATTGGACATGTGTAACATCCCGAATTTTAACTCCTAGAATAATGATGGAATTAGGAAAATGATAGTTATGTGCCAGAATAATCAATGTGATGGATTAGGTTTCCTGTGAGTACCATAAAAGAGTTAAGAAGCATAGGCGTCGGATAGAAAATTTAAAGAAGACCAAATGGGTGTTAAAGATAGTGTTTTCGGTGTTAGAAACACCCTGTATTAGGAAATTAAAAATAAAAGATTTACAACTCAAGAAGTAAATTATACCGTTGGATATGAAGATTAGTGTGTGGAGAAGCTTGCTTTCAAATTTGAGTAAGATCCGACGGATGACGAAGAAGTTATGGCATTTTGAAGTGCCAAGAAAATGAAAGTCTGTTGGACTACTCGAGTAGTGCAAGCACTAATCGAGTAGTCCATGCTAACAGCAAGCCAGAAAAGTGAGAATTCCTGAACTACTCGAGTAGTGCATGGACTACTCGAGTAGTACGACTCAGCAGTGAAAGAAATAAAGTCGTGTGGAGCCTTCATTTGCTCCATTTCTTCTTCATTAAGCATACACACCAACTTCTCCATGAAGCTAGAGCTCCATAGCTAAACTTCCATGGTTTGATTCATCATCAAAGGCACCCCCATTTCCTTCAAGCTTCATCACCATCTCTCTCTTTCTCTCTTTGGTTTTCTCTCTCCTCCTCTCAAGCCAAGCTCTAGGTAAGTTTGATTTAAGTTTCCTTCCTCTCCTCCTTCAATTTACACGAATTTTCATCATCATCCCTAAGCATTGTCACCTCTATTGTGTTATGGTGGATTAGGGTTCATTTTCTCTCTCTCCTCCATAGCTTTGAAGCTTTCTCTCTCTACACTCAAGGCTTTGGAGTCAGACTCTCTTCCTCCCTCTCACTACACATTTGGTGACTATTTTATTGTGGTTCAAAAGAGTGAGGGTTTGGTATTTCCCTCCCCCTCTACAAGGTTGAGGTAAGGAGTGGGTATTACCCTAATTTAGGGATTGGTTTCTAGTATGTATATAATGCTTGCTAAGAGTTTTGATGTTAGTTTAGGATTTTGCACATTAGGGTAGTTGATGGAATTAATAACTAGAGCTTAGAAGTTAAAAAATAATGATAATTGTGAAATTAATTGTGATGATGTTATGTGATATAGGTATTTATTGTTGTGAAGTGATTAAATGTTAATCAAGAATAATAAATTGATTAGGGGCTTGGAAAGTGTAAATATAAAGAATTAGTGATTAATTTTTAAAAAATGAATAGGTGAAAGAAATTATAACAAGGGTTAGGGAAAGACGTAGTATAACGATAATGAACGAATGAGTGGGCATTGGAATGGAAAATAATAAAATTGAAGAGAGGATTAAGAATTAATGAAGATATACACCTTAGTAATGCGAGTTCGACTGCGATGTGACGCGAATCGACCAGGCGTGATAATAAAAAAAAATAACACTGTACGCTCCGGCTGGGATGTGGCGCGAATCGGATCGTGCGCTCCGACTGCGATGTTGCGCAAATCGGACCGTACGCTAAAATAAAAATAACCTTGTACGCTGTGACTGCGATGTGGCACGAATTGGATCGTGCGCTTCGATTGCGATGTGGCGCAAATCGGACCGTATGCTAAAATAAAAATAACCTTGTATGCTCCGACTGCGATGTGGCGCGAATCGGATCGTGCGCTCCGACTGCGATGTGGCGCGATGTAACACTCCTTGTATATCACTTTACTTTATAAGAAAAGTAATAAGTTTATGATTACTTGGACTTGTTATTGTTGGAAAAAGATCTAAAAATAAGAATTTTCCCTTCCCTTGAAAAGTCCTTTTCACAAATACTTGATTAATACTGAAGTTGACTAATAAAATCAGAGTTTGCGGAAACATAGTAAAATAATCATATTATACTCCCAAAATATATCAAGTGTAACAAGTCCACAGATACCAATTAAGTATTATTATGAAACTAAATTCCTCTCATGATACCTCTTTCCAAAATATGTATCACATAAATTCTATTAAAAATAGAATTGTTATAGAGCTGGTCACTGGTCCTTTGTCCAAACATCCATCTGGTCGGATCCTCGATATCTGCACAAGGGGTTCCAAACCCACACTTTCTACACTCTGCATGCACCTAAGGGACATCTCCCTTCACTGACTTTTGTGCAAGCTAGATATACGATCAACACCTAATAAGGGCATGGGGAGTAAGTATACATTTATACATAATCAATAAAGACTAAAATACAAACACAAGTATGTCATGGACAGACAATAATGCAAGTACATATGAGCACACCAATTTTCAACATTATATTTTCTTATAATGTAGGTGGCATGATGCATGATTTCTATCCACAACTGAGGCCTCCACTATAAGTCCATCTTGGACGTCCATCCATACACCAGTGTGTTCCCGGAACACTACCATACGTTCCCAGAACGATGGCAAACCATACATGGATATACAAGCATCACTCCCAGAGTGTGCATCACGTTCACAGAACGCACAGCAAACCATACTTGGAAAAATAAACATCACTCCCAGAGTGTGTATCACGTTCCCAGAACGCATAAAAACCATGTCCTAGACACTTGCCACATTCCCATAATGTGTCATCAAGTAGGTTTCACACCAATGTGTTCCCAGAACACATCAAAGAAACCAGGTCCCAGACACTGGCCACATTCCCAGAATGTGTCATCAAGTAGGTTACAAATTTGGTACTCCCAGAATACCCTCCTCATATTCCCAGAATATGATAAACGTTTCCTACTAACCTATCTTCCATTCTCTATGCATGAATGCATAATCAATAAGGTTGGTTTTTATCTTTAATTAATTATTGTGATTTAGAAATATCTCAATTTCTCTTTTGAATGACTAATTTGAGGTATAACCTTTGGCACCAATATTCATCCATGAATTTACTTAAAATCATGCCATTAAACATGGATTGGGAAATCTCAACGAATGGTATCAAACTTTTCATTAAAAGACTTAACTTTTATTTTTTCCAATTTCAGGTACTAACCGGTTACAGTCTCAGGCTAACCGGTTTGAATTACAGACCTGAACTGGTTAACCATTGCAATTCCAAAAACCCTTTTTATTGAATTCTCTACCCAATCCATAACAAGTGTTCAGCATTGTTTTATACCTCAAATTCCACTGATTTCATCATTCAAAGTCTAAATCACAATCCATTCCCAATGGAGCATAATTTCCTCTTGAAATTATCTCAAAACATTAAGGTAGTGACTCCTCAAATTCAATCTGAACCAAACAGTATGTATCAACATATTTTCAGATTGAGTTCAAGTGAAATTAAAGTATTGATTTGAGTAAAAATGGTAAGAACACAAAACCAATTTCAAAAATTCATTTTCTTTGAAATTTCACAGTATCTAACCGGTTACAAATATCGAATAACCGGTTAGATTATGCAGTCTGTACACTGAAAAATGAGGTTTTACATACCAATCTTTTTAATACTCAAATCTAACCAATTTCAACACTCAATAGAGTTCACATACCTTAATTTAAACATGTTCAACCACAGGAACATATTTCATTTGCATGCATTCAATTTAGAGTATTAAATTGCATAAAAACCCACATAAACACAATTTAATACCACACAATTCATGAAAATCACTTAGATCATGATTCAAGCATCAAAATTACTTGCATGCAACAAATCAAAACTGCTCAAAATAGAATTGAGCTATAAATTGGCCTCCAAGCCTTTTTGACCTTTACACATAATGCCCTTTTGAGTCCTTGTTGACTCAAATCCTAAATCACTTGATTTTAGTCTAAATCTAGTATAAGGTAAACTTCTCCCATACCTCAAAGTCGTGTTTGATGAGTATAATCACTGAGGTTTGAAAAGAATCCACAGACTCAATAGAAATCCTATGTTCTGCTCTCAGCCACGTTTCCCAGCAACAGGGTTCAAAGACCAGAGAATTTGACATAGAAATTGACCAAAGAAATTGGGGAAAACAATTAGAACTCAATCTAGGTAACATGCACTAAGAAATAGAAGTGGTTTGAGACTTAGAAGTTACCTGAACTGACCAAAATCAAGGCCTAAACCCAGCTTCCAGAAACAGAAGAAAACAGAGTTCAGCTTTCCAACTCCCACTTATAAGGTCGATTTCTCCTCACACAAGAACTCTCAGCTCACAAGTTTTATATCAATGAAAAGCCCTTGATTCAAGCTTTTCAGAAGTGTATCACTCGCTCTCTAACACTCATAAAAGACGAAGAATTTCAGCAACAAACTCAGGAACCCTAAACCGAGATTTCAGAGCTTCAAGGTGCAAAATGAAGCCAAAATCCATCAACACAAGCTAATTTATAGAACAATTTGTGTGCCATGCAAGGCAACACGCGTCTTCCACTAAATTAGAGCTGTTTTCGTGGCGATTCCATGGATTAATCAAGTGATTACTCATCAAAATCCACTAACCCAATTTCTGAGTTCATCGTGTAACCGGTTACAGAGCCCTTCTAACCGGTTACATACTGATAAAATTCAGAAATTAATAATTTAATTACTCTTTCTTCACAAACCTTTTTAATATTGCAATTAGGTCCCAACCCAAGGACTAAATTACAATATTCTCATTTTTGTTCAAAATAACCATATAAAAATATATCTCATATTTTTATATATAAAAACACATAATGTACAAAAACTAAAACCTTCAAAACTAATATAAATCAATTATAAAATAATTGTTATAATTTATTTCTCGGTTATTTGGGAGACGAAAATTAGGGGTGTTACACTACTCCCCCACTTAAAAGGAATTTCGTCCCCGAAATTCATCTTCTGAAATTTTTCATTTTTCCAAAATTTTCTTATACTAGAAAACTTCATCTAGCTCCCAAAAATTTGTTCTTTAGGGTCCTCCCCGACTTAAAAGAGTTTCGATATAGTTCTTTTATTTCGAAACATTTCTAATATAACTTTTCAATTTAAACAATGAAGATTCTTTACATAGAAACTCTTATGTGAAAGAATTTGTTTTTAAAAGAAATACTCTTTTGGGTAATACACTTCACATAAACATTCTTCAAATAAAACACTTTTCAATAAACCTTTTGGAAAAAAAACTTTTTGGGCTGCGCACTCTGATCTCTCGAGCACGATCAAAGAAACATTCGTATGACTTCGTTCCTAAACAGTCTGAGACATTAGGGTGATCAGTCCTAATATTCAAACCATTAATAACAAAATCATCCCTTTCAGATATAATCTTTCACAAGAAAGACCATACGACAGGTCTTTAAGTTAGATGAACTTAAAGATAGGGTAATTATCACTATCAGACTTAGTTAGATAGTCAAGTTCTAGAGACATTTCCGTTGGGGAGACAAAGATTTGTCCTATCCGGTGGTTGTTAATCTCTCTAGCCACAACTGATCTTTCTATTTATGTAGTGTCCGCAGATATTTATCACATCCAACTGTGATAAAGGTTTTGATCACAGAAAGATTGGAGTTGAACTTCCAACAGAATATTGATATTTTCAAACGATTAGATTAACGTAATCGAAAAACATTTGACTACGTTAACTCAGATCAAAGGAAGAGATAGACTTGGGTTGTGTACGTCAGGAGTAGACTCAACTCACATCTCAGCAGATGAATTCTTCTCGTGCTTGATTCGTCCATTCCTTTCTCACCTTTCCCTTGAGGACAATTCGGTGAATAATACTCCAGCTTCCTGCAATCGGAATTGACTATTCCCTTAGGTACATCACAACTAAACTCAAAGTGATGTGCCTCACATTTTTCACCTTGAGATGGACAAATGTTCCCTTCCCTATTTCCTCCTTAGTCACTTTTCTCCAGTCAAGGATTCCTTAACCTTGATATTTCCGTGGTTGATATTCTCCTATTTACTTTTCCCCTTTCTCCAGTTGGGCCTTTATTTCATCAATCATTCTCTTATTATGAACTCAGACATTTCTCGCATGAAATTCACGCTCTTTCCCATAGTCCTGATACATGCGTACCAACATCGAGAAATTCCTTATTCCTTGATAGTTGATAGCTGACTTGGGTTCGAACATAATCTATTCTTGAAGTTTATGCCTTTGGATTTCTCATCTAGGTTGTTCTAAACAATACTTCATAAATCCCTTGCCTCCATAATATATTTTCTAATATCCATAATCCCTGACTTTAATTTCAAAGATTAAATCTCATTCGTTTCTTTCAACTCCTCATTTTCTGGTTGAAATTCACGAATCCGATTCAAGAACTTGTTGGTCATTTGCAACATTACTAATCTAAGGCTAGATAGTTCCACTTGCATTTCCAGACTTTGGTCTCTGAACTCTTCGATCAGAATAGACTCCTTGACCCTCATTGAGCTCACAGGAATAGCCTTTCTGCTCAAATCGTCTGCAACTATGTTTGCTTTGCCAGGATGATAACAGAGCTCAAAGCCATAATCTTTAAGAAACTCCATCCATCACCTTTGTCTTATATTCTACTCTTCTTCTTCTTATTTTCATTCATATTTCTGAACTCCAAACTTGTTCATGAATCACAACCTTCTTATCTTAGTACCTATCGTCTCTTTTGCATCATTCATCTCAATTCTCTACCTCTCTAATTGGAGTAGCTCCTTAATTTTAACTTTTGATTAGTCCATAAGTATTATGATTCAATCCTCTTAAATCAACTTCAATGATGAATCAAGGCATTAAGTTATTTTACCACGTTAAATCCTTCCTTAAATTTTACTTAGGTTATTGACATTTAGTTTGGATTGGAGGAAGAGGTTTATTGATACCATAAGTTCCTTCACAAATGACTTAAATTTTTATTTTAAACTTTCAGCTTCTAACCAGTTACAAGAAACTCTAACCGGTTATGTAGTACAATTTTAGAAATAAAACCAAAGAATTTCAAAACCATTTTCATTCCATCATCCAATCCAACTCAAAATAGGATTTAATCATAATCTAATACCTTGATTCCAACTAAATTCATCACTGAAACGATTTAAATCATAATATACTCACATTTTTCCATAACTCCTCTTGGACTAATTATATTAGGGTATAATCCATCACTACCCCACTATAATTAAACAACATCCTATCATTCCATACAAACAGTTGATCTTTCCAAGTCAACTTGGTCAAAGGCCATGTGATCTCAAAAATATCCTTCAATAATCCGACGATAGTATCCAGCCAGACCTAAGAAACTTCTGACTTTAACCACAGTCTGAAGTTGTTCACATTACACCACTGACTTCACCTTCGCTGGATCCACCACAATTTCTTCTTTAAAGCTCACATGTAAATTCGCTCAACCAAAACTTATTTTCGGTGAGCGTAGCACACAACTACTCCTCTTGCAGGATTCTCAAAACAATCCTGAGATGTTTCTCATGTTTCTCTGGATTCTTAGAGTAAACCACAAACGAATCCAAATATAATCAAAAGGTCTCGTTCTTATAGTCCATAAAAGAACAGGCGCATTAGTCAATCTGAACGACATTATTTCCTACTCATAATGTCCGTATCGAGATCATAATGCAGTCTTAAGTGTATCCCTGTCCCGAATCCTAATTTGGGGTTAATCCAACCTCCAATCAATCTTAGAAAACACTTAGACTCCTTTAACCTGATCCAACCATAATCATTTTAGAAACTTCTCTACATGTTTCTTCCATCTGACCATTCCCGATGGTACCATATTATAAGAGTAGTAAAGATAGAATCAGCTTCAAGAATTAACTTGATTCCAAACTCTATCTCTTTACTCAAGGGTAAACCTGATATCATTTCTTGCAACCAAGATTTCTTTAACCCCCTTCTTCCTTTCCTTCACTACTTCCCAGAAACTGACATATGGATCCATTGGATTCCAGATTCGAAGCTTGGAAATCCCAAAACAGGGTTGTTCTATCATCATTAATCATGATCACTTGATCTCTCGGCTTCCAAACCGTGCTTAAGATCAGATGTAATCATGACACAGGTAGATAGACAAAGTCTAATACCTTAATAGAACAATTCAAACATACCATGGAAACAACTACAAGAGGATTTGTAGAAGTCTCTACTTTGAAATAGCATATTGGATAAGGCATAGAGCAACTTTGATCAATGCCCGTATCCATAAGGAACAAAAGAAAGGATAGCTTGAGATTTTAACAAACTCAACAAGGTTGATCTTTAAGGAGATGACTGCCCTGCACTCGGTCTGAAAAGTTAATTAACTTTAATACTGGTGAGGGTAAATACTCTTCTTCAGAGTCAAGGACTCAACTACAACTCCTTTAAGATTTCCTTATCATTGGTTCTATGAGAACGGAATAAACCAACACTATGGTTCTGGGTTTACATAATGTCTAAAGAGAAGCATGCAACTATCATACTTCTACTTAGACTACGTAGAACGCTTCTTATTAGCAGAATAAGCTACTTATCTAGAGCCATTACATATAACCTTAGCTCTAGTTTGGAAGTATATGAAAGCATACTTCCCAGGAAACATCGCAGATATCGATAACCAGCGTATTGGACCACACACCCAAGGACCAAGATTCAGGACCATTGCTCTGATACCATAAAAGTGTAACACTCCTTGTATATCACTTTACTTTATAAGAAAAGTAATAAGTTTATGATTACTTGGACTTGTTATTGTTGGAAAAAGATCTGAAAATAAGAATTTTCCCTTCCCTTGAAAATTCATTTTCACAAATACTTGATTAATACTGAAGTTGACTAATAAAATCAGAGTTTGCAGAAACATAGTAAAATAATCATATTATACTCCCAAAATATATCAAGTGTAACAAGTCCACGGATACCAATTAAGTATTATTATGAAACTAAATTCCTCTCATGATACCTCTTTCCAAAACATGTATCATATAAATTCTATTAAAAATAGAATTGTTATAGAGTTGGTCACTGGTCCTTTGTCCAAACATCCATCTGGTCGGATCCTCGATATCTGCACAAGGGGTTCCAAACCCACACTTTCTATACTCTGCATGCACCTAAGGGACATCTCCCTTAACTGACTTTTGTGCAAGCTTGATATACGATCAACACCTAATAAGGGCATGGGGAGTAAGTATACACTTATACATAATCAATAAAGATTAAAATACAAACACAAGTATGTCATGGACAAACAATAATGCAAGTACATATGAGCACACCAATTTTCAACATTATATCTCTTATAATGCAGGTGGCATGATGCATGATTTCTATCCACAACTGAGGCCTCCACTATAAGTCCATCTTGGACGTCCATCCAATACACCAGTGTGTTCTCGGAACACTACCATACGTTCCCAGAACGATGGCAAACCATACTTGGATATACAAGCATCACTCCCAGAGTGTGCATCATGTTCCCAGAACGCATAGCAAACCATACTTGGAAAAATAAACATCACTCCCAGAGTGTGTATCACGTTCCCAGAACGCATAAAAACCATGTCCCAATCACTGGCCACATTCCCAGAATGTGTCATCAAGTAGGTTGCACACCAATGTGTTCCCATAACACATCAAAGAAACCAGGTCCCAGACACTGGCCACATTCCCAGAATGTGTCATCAAGTAGGTTACAAATTTGGTACTCCCGGAATACCCTCCTCATATTCCCAGAATATGATAAACGTTTCCTACCAACCTATCTTCCATTCTCTATGCATGAATGCATAATGTAACATCCTCACTTTTAATAGTTAATTTTTGATTTCAATAAAATCAGAGTTTAAAAATTCTTTTTAGCGTTTGATTTCTTTTGAAAAGTTTTACGAAAATCCGGCAGAGTTTCCTCTGTTTTACGGACTTCCCAAAAATTTCCTTCTAAAAACCTGTCAGTCCAGAATTATTTAAAAACATAAACATAACAGATTAATAACCAGTTCAGATCCTAACGCCCGATCAGTACTAGTCTCAGGGCATATAACTACACATATTATAAATTACAAAAATAACATTATTTAATATAATAAAATCCACTCAGGGTATCACAATTTCACTCCACGTAATGGAGGGTTTCCAGTTCGGCCCGCAACAGTGTAAGCTCCGCTCCCGTACCTGTAAAATGATATCAAGAAGGGTAGCATTACACAGAACTTAAAAAGATAAATTCTAAAAGAAGACATAGCAAATAACTAAGCCTACTTAATTATTAATATATTTTATTCACAATTATTCATATAATTAATTTCTTTTAGTCCTTCCTTATTCTCACATTCTTTTAATTATTAATTCTCTTTTCATTCTTCCATTCCCATTCTCTTATCCATTTTCCTTTCCATTCTTTTTCCTTTTAATCGACGCGCCTTACCAGGCTCGCATCGATGCTGATACACCTTCTCAGGCTCGCACCGGACTATTACTTTCTTTTTAATCGTCTTTTCTTTTCTTTTTAATCGACACGCCTTACCAGGCTAGCATCGATGCCGATACGCCTTCTCAGGCTCGCATCGGACTTCCAGTTTTCCTTTTTAATCGACACGCCTTACAAGGCTCGCATCGATGCCGATACGCCTTCTCAGGCTCGCACCGGACTTTGGTCTCCTCTTTAATCGACACGCCTTACCAGGCTCGCATCGACGCCGATACGCCTTCTCAGGCTCGCATCGGACTTTTATTCTCTTTTCTTTTTTTTTTTATTCGACACGCCTTACCAGGCTCGCATCGACACTGATACGCCTTACCAGGCTCGCACCAGCTTTATTTTCTTTCTTTCTCTTTCTTTCTTTTTCTTTCTCTTTCTCTTTTTCCTTTTTCTTAATTATATGTCTTTTCTTCCTTCTCTTTTTCTTATAATTTAAGTAATTCTTTTATACTCATCTAAATCTTTTAGCCTTTATCCTCATTTATCACTTATCACATTTTCTATATTTTCTATTTCATTCTTTTTCTCTTTATTAGTTTCCCCCAATCTTATCCAACTCTAATCATTACGATCAAATATAGTATATTCTAGTTCCCGTTATTAATTCTTTGTTATTTCTCAGTTTCCCTATCTCAATCAATTACCCAATTCATTATTCCTATTTCATTAGCTATATTAGTTTTAATTGCTCTATTCTCTTAATCTAACTTTTCAGTTGTTTCACTCCAACTTCCCTCATAATGTACTCTCTCTTAGTTTTCTTATCTTTTCGTAAATTCGCTTATCGTTTTCCTTATTTTATATTAAATCTTAATTCATCATTTTATTTCTATTCTCTACTTTACTCCGCGTGCATTCCTTATTCCTTATTCTAGACTCTCTTTTACCCTTTTTGTTCCGTTACTTCCCCTATAGCTTTTACTTTATAATTTCCCACATTTTGTTCTATATTAACTATTTCCATATCCTAATTACGCTCATTCGTTCCGGGCATTATTCTACGCTCATTCCTTTTATTCCCTAAAGTGTGGTTTCTATTAACAATTTTATTTACTTCATTTATATCCACGAGGGTTACCCTAAGGTTCATTAACATACTTTTAATTACTCTATTCCTAGCTACCACTATATAATCCTAGAATTTACTTCTTAAGTAAAGGTAACGCGAACCCTCTTACCTCGGGCTTTTTAAATAGAACCTGGATTTAGTTCGGCGACGATGACGGCGTCGGTGTTGCTCCTCGTTAGCGGGGAACGACCGGGACTAAACCGAGGCAAGGCTTCTCCGAGGTTCCCGACACGAGCCCAGCACGATCACGAACCGGTAACGGCGCCGGGGAGATCCGTGAGCAGAGAGAGAAAGCTCGTGGATGAGGGAGAGGCTATGGTGGTTTGGTGATGGTGGTGGTCAGTGGTGGTGGTGGCGGCCTCAGTGGTGGCGGCGGCCGTGGGGACAAGGAAGTGGAGAGAGAAAGAGGGAGAGAGAGAGAGAGAGAGCTTGGCCAAAGGGAAAGAGAGAGGGAGAGAAGGGTCAATAGAAGGAAGAGAGTGGGATGGGGAGGCTCACCGTGGTGGTGGCCACAGCTCACGGCGGTGGCGGCCGGAGAGTAGGGCGGTGGGTGATGGAGAGGGAGAGGGAACCAATTGAGAGGGAGGAGAGAGAGAACTCAATGGAGGGAGAGAGAGACCAAGGTGGAGGGTGGTGTTGGGCGGTTTTGGGCGGCGGTGGAGGCCGTGGTGGAGGGAGGAAGAAGGGGAGTCGGCGGAGGTGAGAGAAACAGGGGAGGAGAGTGGGGAAGACGAGGGTTTCCCCCTCGATTTAAAGCTGACCCGACGATTTTCGCTTAAGCGAAATTCATTCGCTTAAGCGAATTGGCATCAACACTGTCACGAACGATTTTCGCTTAAGCGAAATCTGTTCGCTCAAGCGAACTCGACTTATGTTGCTACTGAAGCTGTTTCGCTTAAGCGAAATATTTTCGCTTAAGCGAAATGAGCAGGTACTTCTGTTTCATTTTTCCATTTTCCTTCTATTTTCTTCCAAACTTCAAACCTCCATACTTCTTCGTTCACCGTCGGATCTTGCTCAAATTTGACGAGCAACTTCCTAAAAATCATATCTTCATATCCAACGGTGGGAATTGTGTTTGGATTCTTAAATCTTTTATTTTAATTTTTCCCCTTATTATTATATTTATTATCGATTTATTTATTTTCTGGCCCGATCCTAACTTCGATTCAACGCTCCTTTCTTCTCTAATTCGCTTAGTATTATTATTATTTCCTTCTAATGCTAAATTTCTCATTTGGGATACCTATTTGTGGTTTATTATTTTCATTTTAATTATTCTAATTATTATTTATTTATCTATTTTCGGGTTTAAAATTCGGGATGTTACATTTCTCCCCCACTTATTTGAATTTCGTCCCCGAAATTCCAGTTGTCCCTTAACTTGGAGGAGTATCCCTTGACATAGTTTCCACCCATGTCATTTCAATTCCTTCGGTTTCAATCTTTCCTTTGAGGAAGTTCTAAGTAAGGGTTCTGCGGTATAATTATTCGCCTCATGTATGGTTTATCTCAGCCGCTCAGAAATCCGCGCAATACACAGAGTCTTACGAGACTGAGACAATTATTTGCCGTGCTCCGACATAACCTCTTAAGTGAGACTTCACTTCTCGACTCCGTTTATTCCCTGTTCGTTTCTTACTCATTCAAGTGAATCTAGTGAGGTCGCCCTTCAAATCCACTTTGGCTATATCTGCGTTATACTCCGGTGGTACTTTCCTTCCGTTCGTATAACGAGTTCAATTTGGTATAGGGGTTCCTACGGGTTATGGTTTGATCGTCGGACATTGAGTCCGGCTCGATGCAATCTTCTTTACGCTTCGTTACCGTTCTACGTTCCATCCAGTTACTCGGGTAGGATCCACAATTTTCTTATTGTTAAAGTTCCATCTTCCATTCCTTGGATTGAAATCCTCCCTCACTTAGCGTTGGCATACTTGATTATATCCATGCTTGGGGGTATGCTCCTTCGTTATTCAGAATTTCACACGTAAGCTTCTCGACCGGTGTCCAAGGTTAGAGGAGACACATGGAAGGTTATCCATCGGTAGACATAGAACTATGTTGGGTTTCTACGTCTTGGTGAATTCTCACTTCTGCATCTAAGATGCTTGAAGCTTGAAGAGAGTGAAGATTAAAAGAAGAAACACGAAGCACTCAAGGATGAGTTTCATAGTCGTCATACGACAACCCAGGATGTACTGGATACATGTCAAGCAAGAAGACAATGGAGATTATCCTTAAGTGTGCGTTTCCTATGGAACTACCGTCGATTTGATTTGGTTTTGAAAAAGGCACTTGGTGCAACGACTACAACTTGCTTCCCTTGAGGGAATCGTTTGGGAACTTAACTAGGTTCTTAAGTGAATTCTAATTCCTAATGGTGAGCATGATTTAGTCATTTACTTGGGTCAGTCTCGGGGTGGATATCATGCTAATTCATCTAGTTTTGACTTGTTCGCGAATAACCACATCGGATTCTGAATGAAATGTGTGATGAGTTTTGGGCTTTTAGTTTGACTTTTCATGAAGTCTAAGGACGTTCACTACAGGTTCGCTCGATTCGGTTCTCTCGCGAGTTCTATTCGCGGCTACACTACTAGTAAGTAGATGCACTGTCTTAAGACTCCTATTCGTCTGTTTTGATTTTTATTGGAGAGTGTCAATGATATCGACCACTAATAGTTGCGAAGATCGAGGTGATCAGTCCCAATCTCACATCTATTAATAGCAACATCATCGTCAAGTTTGTTGATGTTATCATCCCCTGGCGGATGTAAGAATCAGAGTGATCAGTTCTAACCTTACATTCTACCAGTGGCAATACCATCACTGTATTCGGTGCAACTTTAGTTAATGTATTATCATTCATTGATTTTCTTTTTAAGTTAATTCAAGTATTTATATGCTTTATGCGAAACATTTTTAAATAAGTATTTTAAATAAATATGTGGTATATAGTTAACACTAAAAGTACCTCGGGTAAGTTCATTCGCTCCCTTCACCTATACGTCTAAGACAATTGGTCCCCGTGTGTCCCGATTGTCCGCATATATAGCAGAGACCCTGTCTTCTGTGCTGCTTCAACATTAGGCAAAATTTCCGATGGGTTTTCCCACATAGTGGACATGGTGGCCTGTTTCTCGGGGCATTCACGTCTGGAGCTGTGTCCATTGGCACCATTGCCATAGCGTTGATGTCGGCTTGTGTATCGGATTCCTGAACCGGTACATTGCCTCTGCTAGAACCTTCAGCCCACTGTATCATCCTGTTCCTATCCTCAGATGTCCACTGCCCCAATCCCTTCTCATAAGTGCTAGCCATATTTACCAGTTGAGTTAAATTATCTACGTTCTGGTACTCAAAAGCCACCTTGAGTTCCGTGTGAAGTCCTGCTTCGAACTTGATGCACTTAGTTCTTCCATCAGCATGCCTATAGCTTCCAGAATACCGGATGAGATCTTCGAAGTGTGCGGCATATTCCCTAACACTCATACTTCCTTGTGTTAAGGTCAGAAATGCTAGTTCTTTCTCTCGGCGAACATCTTCTGGGAAGTACCTTCCGAGAAATTCCTCCTTAAAGAAGTCCCAAGTAATCTCCCGGTTGGAACTCTCCATGTCTCTTCGTACATGCTCCCACCAATATTCTGCTTCTCCAGTGAGCATGTATGCCGCCAAAAGGACTATCTGCTCTGCAGGCGGTGACATGGTGCGGAAAATCTTCTCCAATTCTTGGAGCCATCTCAGTGCTGCGTCAGGATTGTAGCCACCTTCAAACTTGGGCGGATCGTTCTGCCTGAACCTAGCTAGCCAATCGATACCAATTGGATCTGATGGTTGGTGGAGTGCGGTGGCTGCTGCTGC
Organism: Crotalaria pallida; assembly: GCA_037953625.1. Taxonomy (NCBI): domain Eukaryota; kingdom Viridiplantae; phylum Streptophyta; class Magnoliopsida; order Fabales; family Fabaceae; genus Crotalaria; species Crotalaria pallida. Next base: position 87,991,164 of record CM075649.1, read on the forward strand.
GGCGGCGGCTGCTACTGTTTCAGCCTGATTCTGATTCATTTGGACCAGATTCTCAAGTATCGCGGCCATCCTGTCATCCCGGTTACGTCTCCGAGGCATGGTGACTAAGTTCTGGGAAAAGAACACGTTATTCCACAATTGACTAAAAACTCTTATTTAAATATATCTATTTATCTATTCTAAGACTTGACATATAACTTGATTACTCGTTGGGTGAGTAATCAATAGGAGTTGTGAGTCCAAACTCCAAGGCCGAGGGAAACTGCTCTGATACCATAAATGTAACATCCTCACTTTTAATAGTTAATTTTTGATTTCAATAAAATCAGAGTTTAAAAATTCTTTTTAGCGTTTGATTTCTTTTGAAAAGTTTTACGAAAATCCGGCAGAGTTTCCTCTGTTTTACGGACTTCCAAAAATTTCCTTCTAAAAACCTGTCAGTCCAGAATTATTTAAAAACATAAACATAACAGATTAAAAACCAGTTCAGATCCTAACGCCCGATCAGTACTAGTCTCAGGGCATATAACTACACATATTATAAATTACAAAAATAACATTATTTAATATAATAAAATCCACTCAGGGTATCACAATTTCACTCCACGTAATGGAGGGTTTCCAGTTCGGCCCGCAACAGTGTAAGCTCCGCTCCCGTACCTGTAAAATGATATCAAGAAGGGTAGCATTACACAGAACTTAAAAAGATAAATTCTAAAAGAAGACATAGCAAATAACTAAGCCTACTTAATTATTTATATATTTTATTCACAATTATTCATATAATTAATTTCTATTAGTCCTTCCTTATTCTCACATTCTTTTAATTATTAATTCTCTTTTCATTCTTCCATTCCCATTCTCTTATCCATTTTCCTTTCCATTCCTTTTCCTTTTAATCGACGCGCCTTACCAGGCTCGCATCGATGCCGATACGCCTTCTCAGGCTCGCACCAGACTATTACTTTCTTTTTAATCGTCTTTTCTTTTCTTTTTAATCGACACGCCTTACCAGGCTCGCATCGATGCCGATACGCCTTCTCAGGCTCGCATCGGACTTCCAGTTTTCCTTTTTAATCGACACGCCTTACCAGGCTCGCATCGATGCCGATACGCCTTCTCAGGCTCGCACCGGACTTTGGTCTCCTCTTTAATCGACACGCCTTACCAGGCTCGCATCGACGCCGATACGCCTTCTCAGGCTAGCATCGGAATTTTATTCTCTTTTCTTTTTTTTTTATTCGACACGCCTTACCAGGCTTGCATCGACACTGATACGCCTTACCAGGCTCGCACCAGCTTTATTTTCTTTCTTTCTCTTTCTCTTTTTCCTTTTTCTTAATTATATGTCTTTTCTTCCTTCTCTTTTTCTTATAATTTAAGTAATTCTTTTATACTCATCTAAATCTTTTAGCCTTTATCCTCATTTATCACTTATCACATTTTCTATATTTTCTATTTCATTCTTTTTCTCTTTATTAGTTTCCCCCAATCTTATCCAACTCTAATCATTACGATCAAATATAGTATATTCTAGTTCCCATTATTAATTCTTTGTTATTTCTCAGTTTCCCTATCTCAATCAATTACCCAATTCATTATTCCTATTTCATTAGCTATATTAGTTTTAATTGCTTTATTCTCTTAATCTAACTTTTCAGTTGTTTCACTCCAACTTTCCTCATAATGTACTCTCTCTTAGTTTTCTTATCTTTTCGTAAATTCGCTTATCGTTTTCATTATTTTATATTAAATCTTAATTCATCATTTTATTTCTATTCTCTACTTTACTCCGCGTGCATTCCTTATTCCTTATTCTAGACTCTCTTTTACCCTTTTTGTTCCGTTACTTCCCCTATAGCTTTTACTTTATAATTTCCCACATTTTGTTCTATATTAACTATTTCCATATCCTAATTACGCTCATTCGTTCCGGGCATTATTCTACGCTCATTCCTTTTATTCCCTAAAGTGTGGTTTCTATTAACAATTTTATTTACTTCATTTATATCCACGAGGGTTACCCTAAGGTTCATTAACATACTTTTAATTACTCTATTCCTAGCTACCACTATATAATCCTAGAATTTACTTCTTAAGTAAAGGTAACGCGAACCCTCTTACCTCGGGCTTTTTAAATAGAACCTGGATTTAGTTCGGCGACGATGACGGCGTCGGTGTTGCTCCTCGTTAGCGGGGAACGACCGTGACTAAACCGAGGCAAGGCTTCTCCGAGGTTCCCGACACGAGCCCAGCACGATCACGAACCGGTAACGGCGCCGGGGAGATCCGTGAGCAGAGAGAGAAAGCTCGTGGATGAGGGAGAGGCTATGGTGGTTTGGTGATGGTGGTGGTCAGTGGTGGTGGTGGCGGCCTCAGTGGTGGCGGCGGCCGTGGGGACAAGGAAGTGGAGAGAGAAAGAGGGAGAGAGAGAGAGAGAGCTTGGCCAAAGGGAAAGAGAGAGGGAGAGAAGGGTCAATAGAAGGAAGAGAGTGGGATGGGGAGGCTCACCGTGGTGGTGGCCACAGCTCACGGCGGTGGTGGCCGGAGAGTAGGGCGGTGGGTGATGGAGAGGGAGAGGGAACCAATTGAGAGGGAGGAGAGAGAGAACTCAATGGAGGGAGAGAGAGACCTAGGTGGAGGGTGGTGTTGGGCGGTGTTGGGCGGCGGTGGAGGCCGTGGTGGAGGGAGGAAGAAGGGGAGTCGGCGGAGGTGAGAGAAACAGGGGAGGAGAGTGGGGAAGACGAGGGTTTCCCCCTCGATTTAAAGCTGACCCGACGATTTTCGCTTAAGCGAAATTCATTCGCTTAAGCGAATTGGCATCAACACTGTCACGAACGATTTTCGCTTAAGCGAAATCTGTTCGCTCAAGCGAACTCGACTAATGTTGCTACTGAAGTTGTTTCGCTTAAGCGAAATGAGCAGGTACTGCTGTTTCATTTTTCCATTTTCCTTCTATTTTCTTCCGAACTTCAAACCTCCATAACTTCTTCGTTCACCGTCGGATCTTGCTCAAATTTGACGAGCAACTTCCTAAAAATCATATCTTCATATCCAACGGTGGGAATTGTGTTTGGATTCTTAAATCTTTTATTTTAATTTTTCCCCTTATTATTATATTTATTATCGATTTATTTATTTTCTGGCCCGATCCTAACTTCGATTCAACGCTCCTTTCTTCTCTAATTCGCTTAGTATTATTATTATTTCCTTCTAATGCTAAATTTCTCATTTGGGATACCTATTTGTGGTTTATTATTTTCATTTTAATTATTCTAATTATTATTTATTTATCTATTTTTGGGTTTAAAATTCGGGATGTTACACATAATCAATAAGGTTGGTTTTTATCTTTAATTAATTATTGTGATTTAGAAATATCTCAATTTCTCTTTTGAATGACTAATTTGAGGTATAACCTTTGGCACCAAAATTCATCCATGAATTTACTTAAAAACATGCCATTAAACTTGGATTGGGAAATCTCAATCAATGGTATCAAACTTTTCATTAAAAGACTTAACTTTTATTTTTTCCAATTTCAGGTACTAACCGGTTACAGTCTCAGGCTAACCGGTTAGAATTACAGACCTGAATTGGTTAACCATTGCAATTCAGAAAACCCTTTTTCTTGAATTCTCTACCCAATCCATGACAAGTGTTCAGCATTGTTTTATACCTCAAATTCCACTGATTTCATCATTCAAAGTCTAAATCACAATCCATTCCCAATGGAGCATAATTTCCTCTTGAAATTATCTCAAAACATTAAGGTTGTAACTCCTCAAATTCAGTCTGAACCAAACTGTATGTATCAACATATTTTCAGATTGAGTTCAAGTGAAATTAAAGTATTGATTTGAGTAAAAATGGTAAGAACACAAAACCAATTTCAGGAATTCATTTTCTTTGAAATTTCACAGTATCTAACCGGTTACAAATATCGAATAACCGGTTAGATTATGCAGTCTGTACAATGAAAAATGAGGTTTTACATACCATTCTTTTTAATACTCAAATCTAACCAATTTCAACACTCAATAGAGTTCACATACCTTAATTTAAACATGTTCAACCACAGGAACATCTTTCATTTGCATGCATTCAATTTAGAGTATTAAATTGCATAAAAACCACATAAACACAATTTAATACCACACAATTCATGAAAAGCACTTAGATCCTGATTCAAGCATCAAAATTACTTGCATGCAACAAATCAAAACTGCTCAAAACAGAATTGAGCTATAAATTGGCCTCCAAGCCTTTTTGACCTTTTTGACCCTTTTGAGTCCTTGTTGACTCAAATCCTAAATCACTTGATTTTAGTCTAAATCTAGTATAAGGTAAACTTCTCCCATACCTCAAAGTCGCGTTTGATGAGTATAATCACTGAGGTTTGAAAAGAATCCACAGACTCCACAGAAATCCTATGTTCTGCTCTCAGCCACGTTTCCCAGCAACAAGGTTCAAAGACCAGAGAATTTGACAAAGATATTGACCAAAGAAATTGGGGAAAACAATTAGAACTCAATCTAGGTAACATGCACTAAGAAATAGAAGTGGTTTGAGATTTAGAAGTTACCTGAACTGACCAAAATCAAGGCCTAAACCCAGCTTCCAGAAACAGAAGAAAACAGAGTTCAGCTTTCCAACTCCCACTTCTAAGGTCGATTTCTCCTCACACAAGAACTCTCAGCTCACAAGTTTTATATCAATGAAAAGCCCTTGATTCAAGCTTTTCAGAAGTGTATCACTTGCTCTCTAAAACTCAGAGAAGACGAAGAATTTCAGCAACTAACTCAGGAACCCTAAACCGAGATTTCAGAGCTTCAAGGTGCAAAATGAAGCCAAAATCCATCAACACAAGCTAATTTATAGAACAATTCGTGTGCCATGCAAGGCGACACGCGTCTTCCACTAAATTAGAGCTGTTTTCGTGGCGATTCCATGGATTAATCAAGTGATTACTCATCAAAATTCACTAACCCAGTTTCTGAGTTCATCGTGTAACCGGTTACAGAGCCCTTCTAACCGGTTACATACTGATAAAATTCAAAAATTAATAATTTAATTACTCTTTCTTGACAAACCTTTTTAATATTGCAATTAGGTCCCAACCCAAGGACTAAATTACAATATTCACATTTTTGTACAAAATAACCATATAAAAATATATCTCATATTTTTATATATAAAAACACATAATGTACAAAAACTAAAACCTTCAAAACTAATATAAATCAATTATAAAATAATTGTTATAATTAATTTCTCGGTTATTTGGGAGACGAAAATTAGGGGTGTTACACGCGAATCGGATCGTACGCTAAAATAAAATTAACCTTGTACGCTCCGACTGCGATGTGGCGCGAATCGGACCAAACGCTCCGACTGCGATGTGGCGTGAATTGGATCGTACGCTCCAACTGCGATGTGGCGCGAATCGGACCGTACGCCAAAATAAATATACATCAACCTCGTACGTTCCGACTGCGATGTGGCGCGAATCGGATCATACGCAAAAAATGAATACACACATGAATTTAAAGGATGTAAAAGATGCGACCGAAAGAAAGAGAGATAATGAGAGAAACAGCAAATAAAGTAAAGGTTAAAAAGATATGATAAAATAGGGAAATGAGAGAAAGGGAACGAAAATATGAGAAGTAAGAGAGGAGGAATATTATGAGAATAAATAAAGTGTGTAAAGTGAATTGGATGAGAAAACTGATAACCTGTTTCTGATGTGCTTGTGAGCATGACATGAATGTTTAAGTGATTATGTGAACTATTTGGATTACGTGTGTTTGGTTTAGTCGGTTATTATGTCATATCAGAAACTGCTATTCCTACTTTATGTGTAATGCTCACCTCCTTACCATTTTTCCACAGGTACTGAGTCTGAGCTAGCACAGGTATCGGCCGAGTAGGAGTACTCTCTCTTTCAGGGAGAGTAGGGTTTATATAGTAGGAAATGGAAATGTCCTGGGCCCTTTTGATTGATGATGTGATCTATTTTTGATGTATATATGTAAATAGTTTTGGTGGGCCCAGGATAACTCCTTTGGGAAAAGGAGTCTTTTGGGGAAAATACAATTCCAAAACTTGTTTATATAACTGCTGCTTTACTCTAATGCTTTTATCCTGATGACGTGATATATGATGTTATGCCTTGCTGGCACTCTGGAAATTATAAAGACTGTTTATCAGGTTGAAGACAAAATCTAAATTTTTGGAAAGTTCGAAAAACAAAGGAAACTCCGTCCGTTTGACGGGAGAATTTTATAAGTTAAAAAGAAATTTTAATTTCACTATTTTCAATAAATGGGCATTAGAGGTTAGTTAATGTAAGGTGTTACAACATGCATTTATTGGAAGATAATGACGGCTTGTTTTTTAATATTATATTTATTTATGTATAGATCAATATTAAATTAATGTATTCATTATTTAGTTAATTGATAATTAGAATGTTTTTATATACCACTAACTCTTACCCGTGCAATGTATGAATTATTAATATTTAAATTTTTTATATTAAATAATTTAAAAGAAAAATTATTATTAAACAGAAATAAAAAAATTATACAAAAAGGTAGAGACTCAAATCAAACCCTACACTTACAATAATTTAAATGAGCTTGTTGAGAAATTTTGTACTTCCTTGTACAAATAAAAAATAACACTTTTTATCTTAGATCTTCCTTATTTATTTAATGGATAAATTAAGATTTTTTTATATGATTATCAACGTTATTATGATGAATCAAAAGTAAATCAGAATTAAATATTTTGATTTTTTTTGTTTGTTGGTATTATAAGCAAATTTAAGGATAAATTAGAATATCCACTATTTCACACGACATAAAGACGACATTAAAATTGTTATTTTTTACTATCTTGGTTAACAAATTGCATTTTATTAGGATTATAATCGCTGCTCTTTTTTATATTTAATATTTTATTTGTTTATGTATAGATGAACATTAAATTAATGTATTCCTTATTTATTTAGTTGATCAATGAATTAACACGTTTTGATATCATTCTTATGTTTATTATGATATTATGATTAATTAGAGTGAAATCAAGAATAAATTTTTTGATATTTTTTGTTTGATGGTATTATAAACGGATTTAAGGATAAATCAAAATATTTCCTATTTCATGAAACATGATAATCTAGCATTTTTTTAATATAATTATCACCTTTAATATAATTATTATTATGTCTTGAAATAATCCCTGAAAATTTTGTTTGCAAAACAATTTTGTAGAGTCTGCCGACCGTATAAAAACTACAGTCCAATATAAAGGATTTTCTAAGGACCTTTCCCTCGGTTTACTCAACACAAACGTCTCACGCTCGGACACGTTCATTTCGAGCATACGAAAAGACCAGGCTCGGACTTGATGGGACCGAGCCTCAATAACGGTCTTCACTCCATCGGCTCGGGATTCTAGAACCGAGACATAACGTCGGCTGATGGGTTGACTCAGTCTCACCAAGGCTTCCTATCTCTTCCGCATGTTTCTCCTAGAATCTCGCAACAGCCTCTACATGGGATCGTGAGCTGATCCTATCCGGATTCTAAGGGAATGAATCTCCTATATTTCCTCACAGAATCTCGATTCAGCTCACCTTGATACGAGGCCCATACGGCCCACATCAACTTCCTCCAGACCCTATAAATAGCTCACAACAGCTAGGGTTTCAGGTACATACTCTCATCCCTAAGTTGACACTCTGCACACACTTGTTGACTGGGGAAACCCTGCTTTTCCCAACTGGAACTGCAGAAAAACCATAAGGTCATACATAGATACTTGACCTTCTCTTGAACTCTTGATTACCATAATCTTGAGGGCTCAGAGGGTTAAGGACATATAGTGTTCAAGGACACTACATTGGCGCCGTCTGTGGGGAACTGAATAACCAGTATTCCCACCGCTCACTGCAGGAAATGGCAAACAACGACGATGATAACCAAGCAGGAGGTGATCTCCGCCGTCGTCTTAGAGGAAGACCACCAAAGAACGCCGGACCTAGGAATGCTGCTGGCAGGAATGTTAGGGACATACTTGCTCCCCCTGAGGGTAATCAGGTTGAGAACCCCCAAGTTCCTCCAGTTGTCCACCCTGCTGATCCGCCTGTTCCTCAGGTCCAACCGCAAGCCGCCGTCGTTCCGGCTGTGGAGGCCCATGAACGACGATCTCAGCCACGTCGTGTTTCTGATGGTCATGTGTCGGAATGGCGTGACACTACGGATTCTGGACCACACCAGTCTAGAAGGGCCCCTGCTGGATCCCGAACTGGGGAGGAGCGACGAGCTGAACGTCATGTTCGAGAAAACTCCCGAACCGAGCGGTCTGGTAGAGAAATACCCTTGTTTAGGGGAGTACCACAATTTACTAGAGGACGCTTCGAAACACTTCAGGGCGGTGAACGTTCCGAGTCTCAGGGAAGATCTTACATGACGACCTCTTCTGCTAGGAGAAGAGAGGAGTCAATTATGGAAATTCTGAGGACTCAAACTTCATTAATCGAAAAGCAAAACCAAGCTATCGCGACTTTACAGCAGCAAAGCATGGCTAGGCTTGCCGAACAAGGCACTCGCATGGCTCTTGGAAACCCAAGTAACCTTCCCTTGCCTCCACCCCTTACTTCGAATGAGGTTGCCGAACCTACTGCTGCTGAACCGCATCCGGGACACCCGTTCACAGCCGCAATCATGGCATTTCGGACTCCACAAGCTTTCATGGGCCATCAGAACGTCTCTCGCTATAATGGGACGACTGATCCGATGGATCACATTGCATCTTATGAGTCTTCCATGATGTTTTATGGAGGAGAAGATGAAATGAAATGCCGAGCTTTCTCAATGACGCTAGGCCCGGCGCCGCTGAGATGGTTCAACTCCCTACCGGCAAATTCCATCAGTTCCTGGGCCGAGCTTCGGAGGGTTTTCCTCAATCGATATACAGCGAGCATGTCACAGCCCAAATCGGATCATTCTTTAGCTGGAGTCGCACAAAGACCTGGCGAGTCTTTACGCGACTACCTGGCTCGGTATCAACAAGAGGCCAGTGGCATATCTGGTTTACAGTCGGGGGTATCCGTTCTCCTACTCACTCAGGGATTGTTGGACGGAGATTTCAAAGATTTTTTGATCGGGGAACCACCTCATAACATGGCAGAACTTAGAGAAAGGTCCAGGAAATATGTCAATCTAGAGGAGTTCCGAAGGATAAGCACTGCGGCAAGGGGTACTGAAGGACGACAGGAGCAACGGCCTCGCCAAAACGAGGCTCGTCAGAATGATCGTTTTCGGGAAAGAGGAAGGAAAGACAAGAGGGAACAAGAAAGAGGTGATAAACTGCCTCCCAAAGGCAAGTACGAGGAATACACTCAATTAACGGTCCCGAGGAGTCAAATCCTTCGTGAGACCATGCATACTGAAATGCGCATCATCACTCGGCCACCAGCCTTAAGAAAGGCGGCCCAAAAGGATAAATCGAAGTATTGCGATCACCATGGTGGATGGGGGCATACCACCGACCAATGTATCCAACTGAAAGATCTAATTGAAGAGATGGTAAGGGATGGCAAGCTTCAGCATTACATCGGGGAAGCCTTGCGCAAGCGTTCTAGAAGGAAGAGCCCCTCGCCTCCCAAAACCGAGCAGAAGAGGAATAAAAGTCCTTCACCACCTGCAAGCGGAGCCCCAATACAACAATCCGAGAAAGCAAATGACTTTCTTATCGGTACTATTGCTGGAAGATTTGCTGGTGGTGGGGAAAAGAAGTGTGACCGCAAGAAATACGTGGGGCAAGTTCTTTCGGTGGCAAGCCGACCGATTCAGAAACCGAGAAAGAAGAATGTTGTAATCAGTTTTGGTGATGAAGACTTTGAAGACATCCTGCAAGACCATAATGATCCAATGGTCATCACAGCTCGGATGGGCAACTATGAAGTAAGAAGAATTCTCGTCGATCAAGGGAGTTCGGCGGACATCATGTTCCTTGATCTGTTCGAGAAATTGAAGTTAAAAAGGTCGGATCTTACTCCATTCGAGGGAAGCTTGATTGGCTTCATGGGACACTCAATCGTTCCATTAGGCCATATCCACCTCCCAGTGACAATGGGTGAACCACCTTCTGCCCGAACCGAAATGGTAAAGTGGCTCGTTGTCCAGGCTCCCTCGGCCTATAACGCTATCTTCGGAAGAACAGCACTCCAATCTTTCGGTGCCGTCGTTTCGACAGTGCATTTGGCCATGAAGTTTCCGGGGTCGGATGACAAGGTAGTAACAGTACGGTCTGATCAGGAGTTGGCCCGAAAATGCTATAACATCAGTTTGGCAAAGCTGAAACTAGATGATGAGAAAATTATGAAGGAACCATTGAACAAAGGAAGCGTCAACTTGGCCGATCTTGACGTCAGAGAAGAGGATGAAACTCGACCAACTCCGCAAGGGGACTTTAAAAAAGTAATCCTCGGTCCCGAGCCATCTCACTACGTCAAGATCGGGGTTGGCCTGTCGGAGAAGCTAGAAAAAGAGCTTACTGAACTTCTAATTGAAAACAAGGATTTGTTTGCATGGACCTCAGCAGACATGCCGGGAATCGATCCTAACTTCATCTGCCACAAGTTGAGTGTATATCCTGGCGCCAAGCCAGTATGTCAGAAGAAGAGAAGGGTCGAAACCGAGAAAGCGCAAGCGACTGATGAGAAGGTAGCTGAGCTTTTAGAAGCTGGATTTATTAGAGAGGTGGTATACACTGATTGGTTGGCCAATCCTGTGCTAGTCAAGAAATCCAACGGGAAATGGAGGATGTGCGTGGACTACACAGATCTGAACAAGGTATGCCCGAAGGATCAGTACCCACTACCATGCATCGATAAATTGGTGGATAGTTCGGCTGGCTATCAAAGGTTGTCCTTTATGGATGCTTACTCGGGATACAATCAGATCCCATTGTATCCCCCGGACCAGGTAAAAACCTCGTTTATCATAGAAAACGCTACTTATTGCTATAATGTTATGCCGTTCGGATTGAAAAACGTTGGGGCAACTTACCAGCGCATGATGAACAAGGTTTTTGGTCCTCTGATTGGGCCGAGGATGGAGGTTTATATAGACGATATGATTGCGAAAAGTTTAAAAGAGGAAGATCATGCAAAAGACTTGAAAGAAATCTTAGGAAGGGTGAGACAGTTTGATATGAGGCTGAACCCGGAAAAATGCACATTCGGAGTTTCGGCAGGATCATTCCTCGGGTTTATGCTTACAGAGCGTGGAATAGAGGCAAATCTGGACAAGTGCAGAGCCATTTTGGAGATGAAAAGTACCTCGAACATCAAAGGGGTTCAGCAGCTAACAGGTCGGGTCGCAGCTCTTTCAAGGTTTCTATCTCAGTCAGCTAGAAAGGCCCTTCCATGGTACAAGCTGCTGAGGAAAGAGAAGGAGAAGATGTTTGAATGGGATGAAGAATGTGAAAAGGCCTTTACTGACCTTAAACATTATTTGGCATCACCTCCCATTTTGTCTAGTCCGAGCCATGGCGAAACTCTTTTCCTTTATTTGTCGGTTGGAGATTCTGTGGTTAGTTCGGTTTTGGTCCGTGAGGAATCAGGTAAAGAGTCTCCGATTTATTTTGTGAGTCGAGCTCTCCAGGGACCAGAAATCAGATATCAAAAAGTGGAGAAATTAGCCTTCTTCTTAGTAATAACTGCCAGGCGATTGCGCCAATATTTCCACAGCCACCGCATCACGGTCAGAACGGCTCAACCGATCCGACAAATATTGCAGAAACCTGATTTGGCTGGGAGGATGGTAACTTGGGCTATCGAGCTTTCTGAGTTTGAAATAACTTTCGAACCGAGAAAGGCGATGAAGTCTCAGGCCTTGGCTGATTTCCTTACCGAGTTCACTGAGCCATTGACGAGTTCAAACTCGGATTGGAACATCTATGTGGATGGATCGAGCAATAAGATGGGAGCAGGAGCAGGAATAATTCTGGAGAACTCCGAGGGAGTCACCCTTGAATACTCCTTGAAGTTCGGATTTTCAACATCCAACAATCAGGCGGAGTATGAAGCTGTTTTGGCAGGATTGAGGATGGCAAAAGAAGTGGGAGCCCGAGAGGTGAAAATTCTCAGCGACTCTCAATTGGTGGTTTCACAGGTCAAGGGTGAATATCAGGCGAAGGAGCCAATCCTTCAAAAATACTTGGAAAAAGTAAGATTCTTGTCATCTGAATTTGTGAAAGTCGAAATCTGTCACATACCGAGGGAAAGCAATAGCCGAGCGGATATTCTTTCCAAACTCGCCTCAACAAAAAACTCTGAAAACAACAAGAGTTTAATTCAGGAAATGGTGCATGGACCTAGCGTTGTCCTCTCCATATCACTAGATTCAAGCTGGATTAGCCCAATTGCAAGCTATTTGGAACAAGGGACCTTGCCGACCGACTTGGTGGAAGCTAGGAAACTTGTCAAGAAGGCATCTCAATTTGCACTGGCTGAGGGAGTACTCTTTCGCCGAGGGGTCAACGGTCCAATGCTCAGGTGTCTCGACCCCGCCGAAGCAAAGCTGGCACTAGAAGAAGTTCATGGAGGAATAGGCAGCCACCACATTGGAGGGAAGTCACTGGCTAGAAAAGTCCTAAGGGCAGGGTACTACTGGCCTACCCTTCAACAAGTTGCGATAAACCACGTGAAAAGGTGTGATAAATGCCAATTTCACAGTGATGTTTATCAAAAACCAGCCGAGGAACTTCATTCTCTTTCATCTCCCTATCCCTTTTACCAATGGGGAATGGATTTGATTGGGCAGTTCCCAACCGCACCAGGACAGTTGAAGTGGGTGATCGTGGCCATAGACTATTTTACAAAGTGGGTTGAGGCCGAGCCTTTGGCAACCATATCCTCAGCAAAGGTGCAAAAGTTTTTTGAAAGGCAAGTTGTGGCTCGATTTGGGGTGCCACAGATATTGGTGACCGACAACAGAACCCAGTTTGCAGCAAGGGCGTTCCAAGAATTGGTCAGTGCATTGGGGGTTAAACACTACTCCTCCTCGGTGGAACACCCTCAAACCAACGGTCAGGTGGAATCAGTGAACAGGTCCATCATTTAGGGAATCAAGAGGACACTCGAAGGAGCAAAAGGAAATTGGGTGGAAAACTTGCACGAGGTACTTTGGTCGTATCGTACCACCGTCCAAACTTCAACAGGAGAAACGCCCTATCGGCTCACTTATGGCTGCGACGCAGTCATCCCCATTGAGAAAATTATCCCTTCTTTCCGAGCTATGCAGGAGCCAAACCCCATAAACAACACTTTGCTCTGCGAGGATCTTGTTTTGTCGGAGGAGGTAAGAGATTTGGCCGCCGAACGAGAAAAGCACGCTAAAAGGATGCAGGCGAAGGAATATAATCGCTCGGTTAACCCCAGAGAGTTCGAGGTGGGTGACCTTGTCCTAAGAAGGGCCGATATTGGTCTTAAGAATGCTAAGGATGGAAAACTGGCCCAAAGCTGGGAAGGACCATACCGAGTCACCTTCAAAAGTGGGACGGGAGCCTATAAACTTGAAACTCTCTCGGGAGCTCCTATCAACAATTCATGGAATGCGGCGAAGCTCAAAGGATATTACAGTTAGAATCTTTCTTCCATAGTTTCATAATTTCATGCTTTATTTATTCTTTTTAGAATTGTTAGATTTGTTTATTACTGTTTAATGATGGTGTACGCTCGGTGGAACTCCGAGCCCATTGTACTTTCTGCTTCTGATTAATAAAAAGACTGTTATTGGATTCATTGTATTACGTACTTTTCCTCATATTCGATTAGCCACCGTGTATGACGCGAACGATTATAAACAGCTCAAACAAGAGCTTATAACTCGTCAAGTATTCTACTGAGACTCCCGATTCAAACATGGTTTATTAAAATCATTTTACATCGCGGATAGAGGAACCCACCTCGGCTAAAGCGCTGGAGTTCCGAGGTCTTGACACTTGAATTCTTAACACAAAGTATAAAAAGAAGCAAACAGTTGACTGCGAATACTATAAACGTTCATAATATTTCGAGCAAAGAAGCATAGAAAAAGTTCAAACCCACTACTGGGGCGGTTACAAAAACCCACTACTGGGGCGATCGCCACCAAAAAAAAAAAGATCAAACTATTCTAAATCGGACAATACAATGCTGTCAGCATTGAATGTGTCTTCTTCTTCTTCTTCACCTTCGGCATCCTCGGTTCCTTCCCCTTCAGAATCTTCGGACAAATGGTCAGGAAGGTCGGAGTTGTTCAGATCTATGGGAACTCCACTCGGGCCGACAATTTGACCTTTTTTCACAGCAAAATTAGGGTCAGCGCCCTTGGTCACGAGCCCGGGATTCAGAACACGGAGTTGCTCGGCAGTATTGTAGAAAGAATCTTCAATTGCATGGTCCCAATTGAACAGATTCTCCTTAGCTGCTTTCTTATGCTTGAGCGCTTTCGCGCTCATCTTCTCCAAGGAAGCTCGGAGCCTGAGTATCTCGTCCTTAGCATACTCATGTTGCTCCTGAGCCACTGCAGCAGCTTGCTCGGCCGTACGAACTTTCTCCGTAGCCACCAGAACAGAAGCAACATCCTCCGCAGCCTTTTTCTGGATTTCTTCCGACCTCTTTATCTGTGCCTCGGCAGCCTGAAGCGTTTTCTCAGCCCGAACTTTGGCCCCCTCTGAATCTTGTGCAGTCTTTTGAGGCCTCTCGTTTTCAACTGCCATTTCTTGTATCCTTTTATTCAGACCTTGGACCTGAATTTCCAAGTAATCTTCCCGCTCGTTGGCTTCATATCTTTTCTTCTTTTCCTCGGGAGCCAATCCAGCATAAGCGTCATCACCATGATGACCAAGGTGATGGAAAATGCTCGCACCCCGTAAGAAGCTTTTCACCAATGCTTTACAATTATTCCCAAGTCCCAGGGGTCCAAGACTCGATTACTTCAGCATTTTCGGGAGGGAAGACGGTGGCAATGAATGAGTCGGACATCTTCCTACCCCACACCGTCTTGGCATCTGCATCTTCCTTACCCTCGGGAATTTCAATCCCTTTGTTGGACTTGCTCAAATTGAACCAATCTCCAGCGAGACCTTTTCCTTTATCCAGCCGAGTCCTCTTGAGGGGGCGCTCGGGAACGTCTTGGGGAGACGAATGAGCTTCTACTTCAATGTTCACCGCGTCGACAACGCGGCCCTTTTTGATCACCTGATCCACACCAGTAACCCTTACAGTGGGGGTGGTATTGGGGATAACGGTCGGGCTTTCAGTATGGGTCGGCTCAGAAGATTGACCCTTGATTGGAGAGCCGAACGCAGACTCTTTGAGTGCTTCTAGCTGTGACACTCTAGCTGCCCGAGCTTCACTCTTCTTGGCTTTGGTTGCTTTCTTCCCCATTGCTTCTGCAAGAAAAATGGATTAACACGCCAGTAATGTAAAAAAAAATAAAATAAAATATTTTTGTAGTACCCAGCTCCGCCTTCACTTCGTCTCGCGTATCTTTCAGCAGAATTCGTTTGGAATCAATTTGACCATTTTCTTGAAGATATTCCCAAACGTGGTCGCATAATCGCCTTTCGGCTTTTGTTAAATCCGCCTTATAGTCGAATTGATACAAGGAGGACCCTCGGTTATAAATGTTAGTCGTCCAACCCAATGGAAACCGAGGCACGACCTTCATCACTCCATCTTCTTCAACCTGTTCCATGAACCAACATACTTCGGCCCCAGTATACTCGTATTGGAAGAAGAGAGGTTTGAAAGATTTCCAAGAGTCTGTCACCTTGGCGAAAAGGGCATGTCCCCTCCGAGCCTTTAGGGACACCCAAAGACCCTTGGAATCACCAAACTTATTTACTTGGGGAGCATATAACCAAAAGAAGGACTGTACCATCGCGACCAAGTTTTCAACATCGCAGAATTGTTGAAAGGCTCGGACGAAAGCCCACCCACTTGGATGCAATTGGCTTGGGGCTATTCCTAAACGAGTGAGGACTTCGACCTCGAAGGTGGAGAAGGGCAAGCAGATACCGACTTTAGTTACTACTTCTTCATAGAAGTAAAAATATTGACGATTTTTCGGCACTTCGAAGCAAATCCGATCGTCGATTCCCAAAGGTCTTAATACGAAATCTGAGGTATTTCCATCGGCTCTCGGAGGTGTCAATATCGGCCGGAGATGATTAAGACTATTTGTTGTTAACAATGAAGGTCTCGTCCCCAGTACTTCCCGATCAAAAACAGCATCGTACTGCGCATGATTAGGCGGCAGAGGATATTCTTCAGGATTGGTCACACACCTGCGTTCCACCATTTCTGGGGAAAAAGAAAAAGGCTCGGCGTTTAGGATTTTTTACAGCACGAGTTTTTACTTTAAATCTAATGCCGAGCCCCGAACTTTTTCCCCCCACCTGAGATGGATTTCCTACAGGTTCTTTATACTCCATATCATGATCGGGGCTAAATCTAACTTGGGCTCTACGCTCAGCGAATCTATAGGCTAATAACCACTTAGTCTCGTCGGCAGGATTCAACGGATGTTCTACTGTTAATGGTTTTAACTCGGAAGAACCCGAGTCGATGGGGGGAATAGTAGGGATAGGCGTAGAACTTTCCGAGCATGGATTCCTTTCGTTCCCAGAATCTTCAAAAAACCCAGAAAAGGATGAAGAACTTGATTCACTGTCACTAGATGGATTTTCTCCTAATCTCCTACAGAGCTCACGATAAACTTCCCTAAAACCTCTCCATCCCCTCATGATTCAAACAAATTGAGGTATAAACTCCTCTCACTTAAAAACAAAAGAAACCCAGAAACTCTACCCAGAAATCCCTGCAAAATCCTGAAACCAGAAAACCCGTTTACAAAGAAAAACTCACTCCAAAAGAAAAAAAAAACAAACAACCCCAAATGAATAAGGAAAACTGCAGGAATGGAATAAGAGGAGTAGAAGGGATTACCTGCGTGAAGTTGCTAAAACTGGTGAAGGATTGGAGGATCTCAATTTGGGAACGAAGGAAACAAAAGGGGAATCGGAGAGAGAATGAGAGGTTTTTGAGAAATTTTGGGAGTAGAGTGAGTGTTTGGAGGCAGAGAAAGGGTAAGTTTCAATTAGAGAGGAAACTTTTCAGTTTCCCTCCGCCTTAGCCATTTGGGCCAAAAGCCCATGGACGCATGCAACCAATCGTAGGGAGAGACGTGGCAGTTCCAAAAGGTACTTTTTCAAATTTCAAAAACACAATGATTTGGCACAACTTACAAGGAAACGCGCCGTATCTCGAGAACCCAAAACGTCACCTCGAAGCAGTCGGCACGATTACAGTTGTCACGAGGCATGCGGAAAGGTCTATCCTAAGCGCTCATTACCTCGTCACAGACTTTTCAAAGTCTTACGAGCTGGGGGGCTTGTAGGGTCTGCCGACCATATAAAAACTACAGTCCTATATAAAGGATTTTCTAAGGACCTTTCCCTCGGTTTACTTAACACAAACGTCCCATGCTCGGACACGTTCATTCCGAGCATACGAAAAGACCAAGCTCGGACTTGATGGGACCGAGCCTCAATAACGGTCTTCACTCCATCGGCTCGGGATTCTAGAACCGAGACATAACGTCGGCTGATAGGTTGACTCAGTCTCACCAAGGCTTCCTATCTCTTCCGCATGTTTATCCTAGAATCTCGCAACAGCCTCTACACGGGATCGTGAGCTGATCCTATCCGGATTCTAAGGGAATGAATCTCCTATATTTCCTCACAGAATCTCGGTTCAGCTCACCTTGATACGAGGCCCATACGGCCCACATCAACTTCCTCCAGACCCTATAAATAACTCACAATAGTTAGGGTTTCAGGTACGTACTCTCATCCCTAAGTTGACACTCTGCACACACTTGTTGACTGGGGAAACCCTGCTTTTCCCAACTGGAACTGCAGAAAAACCATAAGGTCATACATAGATACTTGACCTTCTCTTGAACTCCTGATTACCATAATCTTGAGGGCTCAGAGGGTTAAGGACATATAGTGTTCAAGGACACTACAAATTTGGTCCCTGAAAAGATTAAGTTAAATAGATTATTCAATTTTTCCAAATAATTATCCCCAACCAAGATAGTATAATATGAAATTAAATAGATTATTCAAATCTTCCAAACCATTATCCCCAATCAAAATATCATCTACAAGTGAAATTATTACCCGAAATCAAGATATTACAATTTGAAATTAATTACATTATTCAAGTTTTCCAAATCATGAACTTAAACCAACCCGAACTGTTTTCTTTAATGCTTCATCACATGATTGTTTTTTCTTTCCCCCAGCAGGCTCTTTTTCAATTTCTTGCAAAAAACCAAAGAAAATAGAAAGAATTGTGCTTTCTCTTGCATAAATTAAAATAAAAAAAGTATCTGCATTAATTTTGAAAAAATTACTCTATTTATAAAATATCGTCAATAATATTTAATTATTTTTTATAATATTTAAAAAATATATCAAATGTTCAATTTTTGAACATAGTACCAATGTTAAATAATTTTCTTGATATAGGTTAATTCTTCCAAAAAAAATTATATTAATTATTTAAAGGACTATTATTTTTATAATATTTAAAAAATATATCAAATGTTCAGTTTTTCAGCATAATACCAATATTAAATAATTTTATTGATATAGGTAAATTCTTCCAAAAGAAAATTAAATTAATTATCGAAAGGAGTATTATTTTTGCACTCCGTATATATCAAAATATGATAGCTTAATGATGTATTATTGTAGTATGTGAGCATGAAATTAAAATATAGATCAAGAAGAACAGTTGTATAGTTACTTACAGCAACCCTGTTGGAGTCGTACCATGGCAATGAGTCATCGAAGAAGAATTTCACAAAAGTATTTTACAAAACATTCATGCTCTAACGTGCTTAACCCGTATTTATTATTAATTATAAAAAAATTAATTATATGTAAATCAAATTATATATAATGATTTTCATATATTACAAAAAACAAAATTTATTTTAATATTGTAACACCCCAAATTTTTAATCCCTAATTAATGAAAGTCTAATTATAAAGCTTAATTATAATTAATTACTTTCATTTTAATTTTTGATTAATTATGTGTTTTGTGAATGCATTTGATGAATAAGAGTGCATGAAAAATAATTTGATAATTATTTTTTATGTAAAAATAGGAGTTTTTCATCTTAGTCCTTATTTTAGGACCTCGAAGTAATATTAGAAAGATTTTGGAGGGAAAGGAAATAAAATAATTATTTTTCAAAATATGGCCAAAATACTCGAGTCTTTTAGCCAATACTCGAGTATTCTGTACAGAGTTGCTCAACGTTAGTGCGTTTGATGAGTCAACTACTAATAATCCCAAACGTTGACACGAAACCGACTCCAGCAACACGTCCTAGCCTTCGTGCCGACCTGCATGTGCTATGGATTTAGCTATAAAAGCCATGGTTGATGAATCAACACCCCATTTTGTGAATTTCGTGAAGGAATATCATGTGTTAGGGATCCCGACTTCTCTCATTCGATTCTCCCTTATTCTTGAGAGTTAAGACACAAATTATACACCCTTGTGAAGCTCACATTCAGGGCTTCACAAAGACACCAAAATCATGAGTTAAGAGTGTGTGTGTGTGAGGAGAATCGTGTAATATCCCAATTTTTGTTCCCAAGTAAATAAAAGGAATATTTAAATAAAACTAATTATATGGAATTAGTTAGTTTTATTTATTAATTTTATTGTTATATTAAAAGAATTATCCAAGGAAAAATAAGAGAAAATAATTTGGGTTCTAAAAATAAGGATTTTTGCAGTTTAGTCCTTGGAAAGGACCTAAGAGGTAATATTGGAAAGATATTTGGAGGGAAAGTGAATAAAATAATAATTTTTGAAAATCTGAGTGCGTTACTCGAGTAGCACGATCAATTTACTCGAGTAACAGTGGTGCTGAAGCTAAAGATAGTGCGTTTGATGATTCAACAAGTTGAGTAATTCAATTATTTACACCTAGCACCGACTGGAGTTGATGGAAACACGTGTTGGTGTGCATGATAGCCATTCTTGGCTATAAATTCATGCTTTTGGGTTGAGGAAATCATAAGAAAATAAGAAAAAGAAGGGAAACTCTGCTGAATTTTAGTTTGAACACCCTCTGTTCTTCATCTTCATTTTTAATCCCCACCCATACACAGTTGATGAGCTTGATACCTTCTTCAAGCTTGTCACAAGACCTTTAATTTGAGACAAGAATCGTGTGTTTTGGTGGCTGAAGCAAGGAGAACGAATTGCTTGAAGTTGGACTCTTGAAACTGAAGTTGGGAAATTTCAGTGGTAAGGAGCTAAGTTGGAGGCTTCGATTTAGGTATGTAGAGGACTCCAAATCGTGCCATTTTGATTTCTATTTAGAGTTTGCAATGTCTAGTTTCCTTATTGACCAAATTTGCTCATTTTCATGCACGTTTGGTTTGTCAAATCATCACCCGAACTTGCTCTGCTGAACCTGTTTTGGAACCGAAAACAGAGGATTTGGAGTTGGTGGATTCTGTGAGCTTCTTTGCTGCCTTTGCATTCAAAAAGCTTCATTGAGGTAAGGGAGAAGCTTTACTAATGCTAGAATAGATTGAGGAATTGATTTGAATATTGGTTGAACCACCATGAGGTTCAAAGGGCACTAGGTTAGGGGACAATGGCTCGGAGGCCAATTTGATCTTAAAACTGAATTGGAACATGTTAGATTTTGATATCTAAAGCTAAATGAACCTTCAATTTGATCTGAAATTGGGTAATTAAGGAATTGGTATGTGAGGTTGTGTTTTAGGTCAAAATTGGGGGAAATTGTTATGATTCTGTGATTTTGGTGTTAATGCTTGAAATTGATGCTATGAACAAGTTTAATGTAATGTATTTAAGTTGGTTTGAAGCTTAACTTTAGTTAAAATTGGATTGGCATGAGTTTGACATATAAAAACCAGTTCAGCAGTGTTTTACTGCATAATTTACTCGAGTAATTCGAGCTGTCACTCGAGTAATGCGTGAAAATTCTGATTTATCTGATGAGTGCAAGAGGATTACTCGATTAATCTGAAGTATTAATCGAGTAACACCTTAAAACTTTGAATAATTTGAAATATATGCAGTACTACTCGAGTAATAGATCTGTTAATCGAGTAATGCGAAAGGTGCAAAAATATTACTCGAGTAATTCGAGCTGTCACTCGAGTAATGCGAAAGGTGCAAAAATATTACTCGAGTAATTCGAGCTGTCACTCGAGTAATGCGAAAGGTGCAAAAATATTACTCGAGTAATCTAATGCAATACTCGATTAATAGACTCTGTTAATCTATTAGTGACTGAATTGTTGTAAAAGGATCAGAATTTAATGAGGTGATTGATTAGCAAAGGGTTTGAATCAATTTAATTACTGAACTAGAAATTAATGGAAGTCAGTGTATGTTAAATAAAGTTTAATTATGCCAAGCCCCAGCTTCGAACAACTTAAATGACATTGAATAGTATGGGTAGTCAAAGCCATGCATAGCATCTGCATTATTTGGATTCCCACATGTGTGGAGACACGTCCGAGAGGCGTGGGCATATCCTTTCAGTTGAACTCGAGGGACCTGGGTGTCTGCTCCAAAGGGTTCACGGGGGAGTGTCGGTGACCGGGGTTGCACCTTCTGTTTCCGGAAATACACACGTGCGTGTGGGCATGTCATTTGGTGCCGGACTCGATGAGGCGTAGTCCTACGGGATACGTCGGCAACATTTCTAAGAGCTCTAGAGGTGTTGATTTATTTGCGGGCCGAGTTCGATGAGATACTCCGTATGGGTATCGGGCATGTTTATTTTAAGGTGCCACGGAAGCCTATTTGTTGTAGTTGGCCAACAATCATGCATTGATAAGATTAGATACATCATGACTGCATATGCTATTGATTTATAGTTAAGTCTTGATGTTGGTGTTTAACATGGATGATGAATTGTTAATTGTATGAGATACAGTATAAATTGATTAAAACTTTACCCTGTCTATTTTATTATGCGTTAGTATTTGCTGACTCCTTATGCCCTTGCAGGTGATGGCTCGTTACCTGACATACGTGGAGTTACGCCCGCTCCGTAGAGGAGTGTGGGACTACGAGGAGCACCGAGCGGTGTTCGAGGGTGAGGTTGACGTGATCTTTCGTCATCCTAACCCCCTGGCTCGAGTGCGACCTCGTAGGCTTCGCATCCCCATGATCTACATACTGCACATTCCACCAGCTTACACTTACCGTTTTGGTTCTCCACCCCCACATCATGGACGTCGTTTTTATAATCTACATGTCCGACGCCCAGCCACCCGTACACGTCCCTCTACTTCTGATGAGGCTACTGCTACGACCACTCCTCGTCCTGGTTCGGCCACCAGGGTACGCTTTGCACCCTCTCCGGAGCCAGTGCGTCGCGTTCCTACCCCTGTGGTGTCGGACGACGAGGAGGAGGAGGACCCCGTAGAGGACGTGGATGGGCCAGCGGCGGACAATCAGTGATGTGGTGTTTTTGTTTTGATAGTATGTGCAGTATGAGGACCATGTTAGGATGTGGTGTTAGCTTTTGGATGACCAGGGATCAGACATCAGCGTGGGTGGATCATGGCTAAGCTCTCGAAGACTCTTTTATTTTGATTTGTGTTATATTGTATATAGTTGAGAGGGTCTATGAGAGCTGTTATTTTATATCTGCTGGTCTGTATCCTTATATTTTGCTACCTCGACTTTTATCTCTGATACTTGGGTACCTGAGTTTATATATATATATGGGCTATGGTTGTATAGTTATTATGATCCTTAAAATTATTTCAATTACAACTACAGTAATCATTTTGAAAATCGTTTCCGCTGAAAGTACAAACAGGTACTCAACCGTTCATTTTTGAAAGAAATGTGTTTTCGAATCAAAGCTTTCGGATATGGAACTTGGTGTATAGAAAGAAAAGTTTTTCCATAAAGTTCCTATACGAATAACATTTATTATATATTCCAGCTTTCTTTATTTAATATAAATAAAGCTATATCTTGAGAATGTCTCATAATTTGTTAATATACATCGAGTGTCCACATTTGTTGGTATCAGAGCTGTGATCCTGCGAACTGATGCTGATCTGTGATCTCCAAAAGGTAATATTTGTTTTAGATGCTTGCTTTAGCGTCTATGTATAGTGAGTTTTAGAATTGGAAAGAGGTGTGTCATGCATACTTCTCGTTAGGATGTTAGCCTGATGTAGAATCTTCAGTGCAGGTTAAAGATGTCTACTAGAAACAATAATAATCATATGGCCGAGGCCATAGAGAGGTTGACTTATGTATTAGTGAATATGCGTCAGCAACAATCTAATCCGCCCCATCAGCCAATGCAAGCAGAGAACCAGGAGTCGAAGACTTTCTCGGAATTTCGACGCTTTAAACCTTCAAAGTTTGAAGGAGGTCACAAGCCTGAGGAAGCGAATCGTTGGATTCAGGAGTTGAACACGATCTTTCGCACTATGGAATGCACCGATGCTCAAAGAGTGAAGTTTGCAGTTTTCATGTTGTGTGGTGAAGCTGAGAATTGGTGGCATCACACCATACAACTTTTGAATTATGAAGGAAGGCTGATTACTTGGGATGTGTTTGTTGAGAAATTTCTCAATAAATACTTTCCTGAGGATCAAAGGAGAAAGAAGGAGTTGGAATTTATGCAATTGAAACAAGGAGACATGAGTGTAGGGGAATACGCAGCAAAGTTCGAGGAGCTTATCAAGTATTCTCCGTACTACCAACTCAACCCGGACGAGAGGTCCAAATGCATCAAGTTTGAGAATGGGCTCAAGCCGGAGATAAAGTCTGCTTTTGGATATCAGAAGGTGAGAAGTTTTCCTGCTTTAGTAGAGATGTGCCGAGTTTATGAAGATGATAAGGAAGAGGAAGAGGCACAAAGGAGGAGTCAATCAGGGACTGGACCCCTCAGGAAGAAAAATTTCAACAACCGGAGTAAGGGTCCTTATTATCATAAAGGAAAAGGGAAGGAAATGAATGGTGGTAAAGGTACTCCTCAAACAAGTAATCGTAAGTGCGAGAAGTGTAACCGTTTCCATTTCGGAACAAACTGTTATGCTGCTCAGCATGGCCTTTGTTTCAATTGTGGGAAGAAAGGGCACTATTCTCGTGAATGCAAGGAGCCGATAAAGAAAGAGGGAGTAAGCAGACCCGCTGTTGCTGGAAAAGTGTTTTCTTTGAGTGGAATGGAATTAACCCCATCATCTGGCCTAATCCAAGGTATCTATTTTCTTAATGCCCAACCCTGTGTTGTTATGTTTGATTCCGGAGCCACACACTCTTTCGTGTCTTATGAGTGTGTAAATCGCTTAAAGTTAGTAGTATCTGAGTCACCCTATCATCTAAAGCTTGAAACCCCCACCAACAACCCTTGTGTTGTTTCTAAGGTTTGCAAAGATTGTAAGATAATGGTCCTAAACCATATATCCTCAGTAGATTTGATCTGTTTACCCATGCTTAAGATAGATGTGATCCTAGGAATGGATTGGTTGCATCGAAATCAAGTTATCTTAGACTGTGAGGAAAAGACGATCCAGTTCCGAAACCATGAATCCTTAAGTTTTGAACCCCAAGGGTATGTTTGTCTATTCTCCTCAATTGTGGAAGAGAAGAAGGAAGTGGAGATTGAGGATATTCTGGTGGTTAGAGACTTTCCGGAAGTGTTTCCAGAAGAAATTCCAGGATTACCGCCAAAGCGTGAGATTGAGTTTGGAATCGATCTCGTACCTGGAACCGGACCTATCTCGATTGCTCCGTATAGGATGGCACCACCGGAGATGGCTGAGATGAAGAAACAAATTGAAGAATTGCTGCAGAAGCAAATGATAAGGCCGAGTGTTTCGCCCTGGGGAGCCCTGTTGTTGTTTGTTAAGAAGAAGGACGGTAGCATGAGAATGTGTGTGGACTATCGTCAGCTGAATAAGGTCACGATCAAGAACAAGTATCCTTTGCCAAGGATTGACGACCTTATGGATCAAGTTCGAGGAGCTTCAGTGTTTTCTAAGATCGATCTAAGGTCGGGATATCATCAAATTCGAATTCGGGATGAAGACATTCCGAAGACAGCTTTTCGATCAAGATATGGTCATTATGAGTATGTGGTTATGCCGTTTGGGCTAACGAATGCTCCTGCTATCTTCATGGATTATATGAACCGGATTTTCAGACCTTATTTGGATTCGTTCGTGGTGGTATTCATCGATGATATTCTTATCTATTCCAAGAGTCCTGAGGATCATGCTGAACATCTCAAGATTGTGTTGGGGATCTTGAAGGAGAAGCAGTTGTATGCCAAACTTGCTAAGTGTGAGTTTTGGTTGGACAAGGTGAACTTTTTGGGACATGTTATCACCAAGGAAGGCATTGCTGTAGATCCAGCTAAAGTTGGAGCTGTGCTGAAGTAGGAACAGCCAAAGACTGTGACCGAGGTCCGTAGTTTCTTGGGTTTAGCTGGATACTACCGGAGGTTTATTGAAGGTTTTTCGAAGATTGCCTTGCCATTGACTAAGTTGACTCGTAAAGATCAACCTTTCTTGTGGGATCATAAGTGTGAGGAAAGTTTTCAGTTGTTAAAGGAGAAGTTGACGTCCTCACCAGTGTTGGAGTTGCCTGACCCACATAGAAGCTTCGATGTTTATTGTGATGCTTCGAGGCAAGGACTTGGATGCGTTTTAATGCAAGATAGAAAAGTGGTAGCATACGCATCCAGGCAGTTGAAAGTGCATGAGGTCAACTATCCGACGCATGATTTAGAGCTTGCTGCTATTGTCTTCGCTCTGAAGATTTGGAGACACTACCTCTATGGCACTACCTTCAAGGTATTTAGTGACCATAAGAGTTTGAGGTACCTGTTTGACCAGAAAGAGTTGAATATGAGGCAAAGGCGTTGGATGGAGTTTATTAAGGATTATGATTTCGAGCTCCAATACCATCCCGGTAAAGCAAATGTAGTAGCTGATGCTTTAAGCCGGAAGACTCTTCATATGAGTTCAATGATGATCAAGGAATTTTCTCTAATCGAGATGTTTCGTGATCTAAGTATGACGATGCAAGTGGAAAGAGAATGCATTATGCTTGGTAAGTTGCAAATTACCAATGAATTCCTGATTCAAGTTTGGGAATCTCAGCAGATAGATGAAGAACTGCAAGAGAAGAGAAGGCTTATGTTGGAAGGGAAGGAACCAAACTTCCAGGTTGGAAGTGATGGAATTCTCCGATTCAAAGATCGGATTTGTATTCCAAAAGATCTAGAGATAAGAAGACTGATCCTAGACGAAGCGCATAAAAGTCGGATGAGTATTCATCCGGGATCAACCAAAATGTATCAAGATTTGAAGAAGCTGTTTTGGTGGTCTGGGTTAAAGAAAGATGTTGCTTCGTATGTTGCTTCTTGTCTGATTTGTCAGAAGGCGAAAGCTGAGTATAAGAAGCCAGGCGGTGAATTGCAACCCTTGGATATCCCTGTGTGGAAATGGGATAGCATATCAATGGATTTTGTGTCTGGATTACCAAGGACTATTGGAGGGCATGATGCAATTTGGGTAATTGTTGATAGATTGACCAAGTCGGCGCATTTCATTCCAGTTAATATGCGCTATCGCATGGATAAGTTTGCTGAATTGTACATCAAGGAAATCGTTCGTCTGCATGGTATACCTTCAAGTATTGTTTCGGATCGAGATCCGAGATTTACTTCGAAGTTTTGGAAGGGTTTGCAGCAGTCTCTGGGATCAAAGTTGAGAATGAGTTCTGCTTACCACCCCCAGACTGATGGTCAGTCGGAAAGGACTATCCAGTCTCTTGAGGATTTGCTAAGAGCATGTGTGTTAGAAAGTCAGGAAGGTTGGGATAAACTCTTGTATCTGATAGAGTTTACCTACAATAACAGTTATCACACCAGTATTAGAATGGCACCGTTCGAAGCTTTGTACGGAAGGAAGTGCCAAACTCCCCTATGTTGGTTCCAAGTGGGGGAGCAAACAATTATTGGACCTGAGCTTGTTCAGGAAACCTCTGAGAAGATTCAGATGATCAGAGAAAAGATGAAGACAACGCAAAGCCGACAGAAAAGTTATGCGGATAAAAGGAGAAGACCCTTGGAGTTTGGAGAGGGCGATCATGTTTTTATTCGCGTAAGACCGACAACTGGTGTTGGGAGAGCTTTGAAGACAAAGTAGTTGTCAGCAAGGTTTACTGGTCCTTATCAGATACTCAAGCGTATCGGGTCTGTAGCTTATCAGCTCGCTTTGCCTCCGTCTTTGTCCAATCTTCATGATGTGTTTCATGTTTCGCAATTGCGGAAGTTTGTGCCAGATCCCGATTCAGTAATTGAAGTTCAACCTGATGATGTGGCTTTGAGAGAGAATCTCACTCTTGAGACAATCCCTGTCAGAATTGAAGATCGAAGAATGAAGCAGTTGCGGGGAAAAGAAATTCCTTTAGTCAAAGTTATTTGGGAAAATGCTGATGTATCAGAAGCAACTTGGGAATTAGAAGATAAGATGAGAAAAGATTATCCTGAGTTGTTTTTGTAAGCGGAATTTCGAGGACGAAATTCTTGTAAGTGGGGGAGAAATGTAATATCCCAATTTTTGTTCCCAAGTAAATAAAAGGAATATTTAAATAAAACTAATTATATGGAATTAGTTAGTTTTATTTATTAATTTTATTGTTATATTAAAAGAATTATCCAAGGAAAAATAAGAGAAAATAATTTGGGTTCTAAAAATAAGGATTTTTGCAGTTTAGTCCTTGGAAAGGACCTAAGAGGTAATATTGGAAAGATATTTGGAGGGAAAGTGAATAAAATAATAATTTTTGAAAATCTGAGTGCGTTACTCGAGTAGCCCGATCAATTTACTCGAGTAACAGTGGTGCTGAAGCTGAAGATAGTGCGTTTGATGATTCAACAAGTTGAGTAATTCAATTATTTACACCTAGCACCGACTGGAGTTGATGGAAACACGTGTTGGTGTGCATGATAGCCATTCTTGGCTATAAATTCATGCTTTTGGGTTGAGGAAATCATAAGAAAATAAGAAAAAGAAGGGAAACTCTGCTGAATTTTAGTTTGAACACCCTCTGTTCTTCATCTTCGTTTTTAATCCCCACCCATACACAGTTGATGAGCTTGATACCTTCTTCAAGCTTGTCACAAGACCTTTAATTTGAGACAAGAATCGTGTGTTTTGGTGGCTGGAGCAAGGAGAACGAATTGCTTGAAGTTGGACTCTTGAAACTGAAGTTGGGAAATTTCAGTGGTAAGGAGCTAAGTTGGAGGCTTCGATTTAGGTATGTAGAGGACTCCAAATCGTGCCATTTTGATTTCTATTTAGAGTTTGCAATGTCTAGTTTCCTTATTGACCAAATTTGCTCATTTTCATGCACGTTTGGTTTGTCAAATCATCTCCCGAACTTGCTCTGCTGAACCTGTTTTGGAACCGAAAACAGAGCATTTGGAGTTGGTGGATTCTGTGAGCTTCTTTGCTGCCTTTGCATTCAAAAAGCTTCATTGAGGTAAGGGAGAAGCTTTACTAATGCTAGAATAGATTGAGGAATTGATTTGAATATTGGTTGAACCACCATGAGGTTCAAAGGGCACTAGGTTAGGGGACAATGGCTTGGAGGCCAATTTGATCTTAAAACTGAATTGGAACATGTTAGATTTTGATATCTAAAGCTAAATGAACCTTCAATTTGATCTGAAATTGGGTAATTAAGGAATTGGTATGTGAGGTTGTGTTTTAGGTCAAAATTGGGGGAAATTGTTATGATTCTGTGATTTTGGTGTTAATGCTTGAAATTGATGCTATGAACAAGTTTAATGTAATGTATTTAAGTTGGTTTGAAGCTTAACTTTGGTAAAAATTGGATTGGCATGAGTTCGACATATAAAAACCAGTTCAGCAGTGTTTTACTGCATAATTTACTCGAGTAATGCGTGAAAATTCTGATTTATCTGATGAGTGCAAGAGGATTACTCGATTAATCTGAAGTATTAATCGAGTAACACCTTAAAACTTTGAATAATTTGAAATATATGCAGTACTACTTGAGTAATAGATCTGTTAATCGAGTAATGCGAAAGGTGCAAAAATATTACTCGAGTAATTCGAGCTGTCACTCGAGTAATGCGAAAGGTGCAAAAATATTACTCGAGTAATTCGAGCTGTCACTCGAGTAATGCGAAAGGTGCAAAAATATTACTCGAGTAATCTAATTCAATACTCGATTAATAGACTCTGTTAATCTATTAGTGACTGAATTGTTGTAAAAGGATCAGAATTTAATGAGGTGATTGATTAGCAAAGGGTTTGAATCAATTTAATTACTGAACTAGAAATTAATGGAAGTCAGTGTATGTTAAATAAAGTTTAATTATGCCAAGCCCCAGCTTCGAACAACTTAAATGACATTGAATAGTATGGGTAGTCAAAGCCATGCATAGCATCTGCATTATTTGGATTCCCACATGTGTGGAGACACGTCCGAGAGGCGTGGGCATATCCTTTCGGTTGAACTCGAGGGACCTGGGTGTCTGCTCCAAAGGGTTCACGGGGGAGTGTCGGTGACCGGGGTTGCACCTTCTGTTTCCGGAAATACACACGTGCGTGTGGGCATGTCATTTGGTGCCGGACTCGATGAGGCGTAGTCCTACGGGATACGTCGGCAACATTTCTAAGAGCTCTAGAGGTGTTGATTTATTTGCGGACCGAGTTCGATGAGATACTCCGTATGGGTATCGGGCATGTTTATTTTAAGGTGCCACGGAAGCCTATTTGTTGTAATTGGCCAACAATCATGCATTGATAAGATTAGATACATCATGACTGCATATGCTATTGATTTATAGTTAAGTCTTGATGTTGGTGTTTAACATGGATGATGAATTGTTAATTGTATGAGATACAGTATTAATTGATTAAATCTTTACCCTGTCTATTTTATTATGCGTTAGTATTTGCTAACTCCTTATGCCCTTGCAGGTGATGGCTCGTTACCTGACATACGTGGAGTTACGCCCGCTCCGTAGAGGA
Source organism: Crotalaria pallida (assembly GCA_037953625.1). Lineage (NCBI taxonomy): Eukaryota > Viridiplantae > Streptophyta > Magnoliopsida > Fabales > Fabaceae > Crotalaria > Crotalaria pallida. The sequence continues at coordinate 88,021,353 of CM075649.1, forward strand.
GTGTGGGACTACGAGGAGCACCGAGCGGTGTTCGAGTGTGACGACCCAACTTTTATTCCAAAACTTAATATTCATTCCTAGAAAATTCGACCATTTTTTTTTTTTTTTAAAAAAACTAAAAGTCAGTCATCATCCATTATCGAGTCTTTGCGGAAATTATAATTATCATGAAAGAAACTATTCATATTATATTTCATAAAAAGGAAAGTACATTTCCATTACATTAAAACTATCACCACTAGGTTTAACTTAAGTACTCTAGGTCATTACATTATATTACATATCTTACAACAAAATTTATAATAACCTTGAGCAACTGGTTCGGAACTCAAAATATCAAATAGATAAGAGAAACCTGATGAGTAGCACTATCCACACTCCAACATCCCAACTCAACTCAATCATCAGTTCCTCACTGACTACCGGTTGAGTTGTCCATGAAATCATCATCAGCCACCGGGTCAGCATCCTCCACCGGATCCTCATCCTCTATCGGATCCTCCTCCTCCTCCTCCTCTTCATGTGCCGGTTCAGATGGCACATATACCGGAGTCCGAGATCGGGCTCTAGTGGAAGGACGAGAGGGAGCAGGAACCTCCAAAATAATTCTTTCTTCAGAGGGTGATGGACATGGTGGGAGGGTGCGTCTCGGAAAACGTCTTGGCGGCGGTGGTGTTCCATGCCGAAACACAAAATTGGGCGGAATGTGCATAATGTACATCATTGGGATTCTCGTCCTACGCGGACGCATTCGGGACCATGGGTTCGGGTGACGGAAAATAACTTCCACGTCTCCCTCATAGATGGCCCGATGATCCTCGAAGTTCCACTCTCCATTAGGGAGCGGCCTCATCTCCACGCAAAACATATTCCTGGCCATGACCTACAACAAGGGATTAGGAGTGAGTCATAGCTAAACACAATAACAAATGAGCATAACAGAGGCTAGAAATAACAAGCACAAGTTTCCAGATAGCAATAATAAATGCATATGTATATGCTCAAACTGTCTTTTATAATATTTCATTTAGTTTCGTGATGCATGCCTACTCTCCATTCATGCTACGCGGTTCGGCATCCGAGTATCTCAGGCTCGGGATATTCATAATCCTATGGTTCATCAAACCGGAGCGTATTCACAACCCAGGCGTCACGATTTGATTGGGAATTTGGCCATCATAACATTTTCATGTTACGGAATCCAAATCATCACAGCATCTTCGTGCTATGGCATCACAGCTATCTCAGGGCTGCGGAATACTTCTACCTATACCAGATTCCACAATCAAAATCGGAGCATCTCCATGCATGTCAATGTCACATAATTGTTCATTGTCTTTTTCTCTTTTAATTCATATCTTTGAATATCATGCCTCCAATATAGAGACCCAAAATTCATAATCCTTCTTGCTTATAACCATCTTTTCATTTTTGCATTAACTGGTGCTTGTGCTTTCCAAAAATTCCATCAGCGGCCCAGCCACTTTGTGATGGTTTTATACAATAGGAATTTAATTACGTTGTCATTAATTTGTGCAACGACCCCATCTAGGACTCCCAAAATATCAACCAAGTGGGTAAAAAAACTTCCACTGGGACGTGGGAATAAAATCAACCAAATGGGTGTACGCACCTCCATTGGGACATCCTGTCCGAATATGTCAACCACTGAATAAAATTCCAGTAGGACTCATCCAGGATAAAATCAACCAATGGGATTAAATCTATAGATATTAAGAGCAGAAATTAAAATTTAAGCATATAGGAGTTTAGACGAGTTAATCTTTAATTACTTCATAAAGAAGTAAAGATTTTCTGAAAATTATTTTAAATTACTCGAGTAGTTCTTCACATACTCGAGTGTTCATGTAAGATTACTCGAGTCCTTCAAGACATACTCGAGTGTTCTTCCCATTTTCCAGAATACTCGAGTCTTTCTTCAATTACTCGAGTGTTTTAGCAGCAGCAGCACCAGTTTCTGCACTTTATAATGCCAATTCGAGTTCAGAGCCTTTCCTTTCCACTTTTATGCAAAACAGTAACTTAGATACATAAAATAAACATGTTAGAACATGTAATCAATATTGAAACAACATCAAATGCAATAAATCACAAAATCAACATAAACTTAGCAAATAACCATTTCACATATGATTTTCATTTCCTTTTGTTTTTAACTTCGAAAATTGATCCAGTGAGCATCATTAGGTCCATTTAGACATGTTTGGTTTATAAAAACTTGGGTTTATGACCTCTATGTCATATTCCCAATTCAAACTTCACCCCTTGATGAACCATATGAGGTTCCTACATTTCCAGCTTGAAATAACTCATTCTAGTATTTAGATAACTCCTCCCTTACCTTAGAGAAGCTAATCAACAAGTAAAACGACAGAGAAATCGGTTGGATCAAAAATCCAAATTCTGGACTTGGTGAAAAAGAGTTGAACAGGCTGACTTTGGCCACAGATTTCACCACGGATTTGGCATGAAAAGAATGAAACAAGTTAGTTTCAGAAACTAGGATATACTAACTTTAATCAGAAACAAGTTTGACACGAAAAGAATCCATGAATTTACCAAACGATTTCAATGAAGATGAATACTTGAGACTGAATGTTACTCTGTTTTTCTCAGTTTTGAACCTCCAACTTTGTAGGCCTAGAACCTGATCTTCAGAAGGCTATTTGAAGTGATTTCAAGTTCTAATTCAAGAATGGAATCAGAACTTCAGTTTGTGTTTAGGTTTCAAGGAAGATGAGTGAGGATTGAGAGAGAACAAAGGGATCAAAGTGAACTCTGTAAAACAGGGAAATTTCTGGTCAAATTCGGGTTTTGGAACTTCAGAGGTGTTGATGCTTCACCCAAGCATCAATTTATAGTCTAAGAGTACTTCAACTCGAAGTAAGGTTCAGCTCTATGCTTGTCACGTCAAGAAACCGCGTTTTGGTGCGAAATTAATTATAAAACCAACTTATACATTTAGCCAGACTGCTCGATTTACTCGAGTCTTTTTCTTTCTACTCGAGTATATTTCAAAAACTCAAGAACACTCGAGTCTTTTCTGACATACTCGAGTCTTTTGACTCAAAATTCAAATTTTCAAACAGATAGTGATTATACTCGAGTACCCTCTACAATACTCGAGTAAAATATCTTAATTTCAGAAAAATCATTATTTTATTCAACACATTTATTTATTTTGTTTATAAAAATACAGGACCTTACATCCTCCCCCACTTACATAGAATTTCGTCCCCGAAATTCCGATTTACAAAAATAGATGTGGATATTCATCCCTCATCTTAGACTCTAATTCCCATGTGGAGTCAGACACTCCACCTTGCCCCGAGAGAACTCGTACTAACGGAATCTCTTTCCCTCGCAGCTTCTTAATCCTTCTATCCTCTATTCTCACGGGTCCAAGATCAAACGTGAGATTTTCTTTCAGCGGTATCAAATCTTGTTGCAATGGCACAATCGAAGATGGATCTTGGATAAATTTGCGAAGCTGAGAGACATGGAAAACATTGTGCAGGTTGGACAAAAATGGGGGTAGGGCGATCTGATACGCGACAGGGCCTACTCGTTTCAAAATCTGATAAGGGCCGATGAACTTAGGAGATAGCTTCCTTGGCTTCATTACCCTTCCAATTCCAGTCGTTGGCACAACCCGCAGGAATACATGATCTCCTTCTTGAAATTCGAGCTTGGATCTTCGTTGGTCGGCATAGCTCTTCTGGCGACTTTGAGCGATCTTCATCTTCTCTTGGATAGTCCTTACCTTTTCAGTCGTTTCTTGAACTAATTCAGGTCCGATGAGAGCCTTCTCCCCCACTTGGAACCAACATAGCGGGGTTCTACACTTCCTTCCATAGAGGGCTTCGTACGGGGCCATACCGATGCTTGCGTGATAACTATTATTGTAGGTGAATTCCACAAGCGGCAATAACCGATCCCACCCTTCTTGATATTCCAGAACACACGCTCGAAGCAGGTCTTCCAAGGATTGAATCGTCCTTTCCGATTGACCATCGGTTTGAGGGTGATAGGCGGAACTCATCCTCAACTGCGTTCCCAATGCCTGATGTAAACTCTGCCAGAACCGGGACACGAAACGGGGATCACGATCCGATACAATACTCGAGGGAATTCCGTGCAATCTAACAATCTCCTTAATGTACAATCTTGCAAGCTTCTCCAACGGATACTGCATGTTGATGGGAATGAAATGTGCAGACTTCGTTAAGCGATCAACCACAACCCAAATTGCATCAAAGCTTTCTCTTGTTCTTGGAAAACCACTTACGAAATCCATAGCTATTCCATCCCACTTCCATTCTGGTATGCTTAAAGGTTGTAGTTCTCCTCCAGGCTTCTTATGCTCGATCTTCGCCTTTTGGCAGACAAGGCAAGACGCTACGTAAGACGCAACATCCCTCTTTAGTCCGGGCCACCAAAACATCCTCTTCAGGTCTTGATACATCTTCGTTGATCCAGGATGCATACTCAGCCTGCTCTTGTGGGCTTCCTCTAATACAACTCTTCTTAATTCTTGATTTGCCGGGATGCAGATCCGATTCCGGAATCTCAAAATACCATCAGATCCTAATTGGAATTCCGGTTCCACTCCTTCCATTCCTAATCTTTTCTTCTCTAGAAGCTCCTCGTCCGCTTGTTGAAGGTTTCGAACTTGACCCTCAAACTCATGTGTGATTTGCAACATTCCTAACTTGACGCAGCTCGGCTTGAACTGAATTGCCAAATTCAAGTTGCGGAATTCTTCAATTAGCTGAGCTTCCTTTATCATCATCGTACTCGTGTGCAACATCTTCCTACTGAGAGCGTCGGCTACAACATTAGCTTTGCCGGGGTGGTAATGCAATTCGAAGTCATAATCCTTCAGGAATTCCATCCACCTACGTTGCCTCATATTCAGTTCCTTCTGGTCGAAGAGATACTTCAAACTTTTATGGTCGCTGAATACTTGGAACGTATTACCATACAGGTAATGTCTCCAAATCTTCAAAGCAAAGACAATGGCAGCCAATTCCAAGTCGTGAGTAGGATAGTTCCCTTCATGCACCTTCAGCTGACGAGATGCATAAGCAACAACTTTCCCTTCTTGCATCAAGACACAACCCAAACCTTGTCGAGATGCATCACAATAAACATCGAAGCTTTTCCTAGGATCAGGCAAAGTTAACACTGGAGATGATGTTAACTTGTCCTTCAACGTCTGGAAGCTAACTTCACACTTCTCATCCCAGACAAAAGGTTGCTCTTTCCGGGTCAAACGAGTCAACGGAAGAGCCAACTTGGAAAAACCTTCGATAAACTTCCGATAATATCCAGCTAACCCCAGAAAACTTCTTATTTCAGTAACCGTCTTTGGTCTTTCCCATTGCAAAACTGCTTCTACTTTGACTGGGTCCACAGCCACACCATCCTTTGAAATTATATGACCCAAGAAATTGACTTTTTCAAGCCAAAATTCACACTTGGCCAGCTTAGCATATAATTTCTTTTCCTTCAAGGTCTCCAAAATAATCTTCAAATGATTAGCGTGCTCTTTCGGATTCTTCGAATAGATGAGAATATCATCGATAAACACCACGACGAAGGAATCCAGGTAGGGTCGGAACACTCTATTCATGTAATCCATGAATATTGCTGGAGCGTTGGTCAACCCAAATGGCATCACTACATACTCGTAGTGTCCATAACGTGACCGAAAAGCAGTCTTCGGTATATCTTCCTCCTTAACTCTGATCTGATGATATCCTGACCTCAGATCAATCTTTGAAAATACCGATGCTCCACTCACTTGATCTATCAAATCGTCGATTCTTGGCAACGGATACTTGTTCTTGATGGTAACCTTGTTGAGTTGCCTATAATCAATGCACATCCTCATTGATCCATCCTTCTTCTTCACGAATAAAACCGGCGCTCCCCAAGGCGACACACTTGGTCTGATGAACTGCTTTTCTAACAAGTCCTCCACTTGCTTCTTTAATTCAGCTAATTCTGCTGGAGCCATACGATAAGGGGCGATAGAGATAGGGCCAGTACCGGGGACTAGGTCAATACTGAATTCTATCTCTCGATGCGGCGGCAAACCGGGCACTTCATCGGGAAACACTTCGGGAAACTCTCGAATAACCGGAATATCTTCGATCTTTGCTTCCTCTTTCTTTTCTTCAGCGATGGTTGAAAATAGGCACACATAACCTCCAGGTTGCTTGGCCGGCGACTTCTCACCAGGAAAGATGATCGTTCGAACCTTGCAGTCGATTACTACATGGTTGGATGCCATCCAATCCATGCCCAAAATGACATCGATATTGGACAACGGCAAACAAATCAGATTTATTCGAGAAATCTGATCTCTTATGCTAACCACACAACCGACACATGCTCTTGATGCAACAACATGAGCATTCGTGGGGGTAGACACACTCAGTTTAAACGGGGTCTCCGAGACAGACAAATTTAAACGCTTGACACATTCCTCCGAGATGAAGGAATGCGTTGCTCCGGAATCAAATAAAAAGCGACAAGGCATGCCATTGAGGAAATGGTTACCTTGCACAAGGTTGTCGGCCTGCTTTGCTTCCTCTCCAAACATCGTGAACACCTTTCCATTGACCCAAGGTTTGCTTCCTTGTCCTTGGTTGCTTTGACGCGGGGGTTGGCGGCACGCACGGGCGATGTGTCCGGTCCCTCCACAATTGAAACAGACTGGTGGCTTGTCCCTCCAGCATTCTTGACTAGGATGAGAGCGTCGACACTTGCTACAAATCTCTGCCGGAGCCGGAAGACTAACTGCTCCAGAAGGTTGTGCTCTTCCCTTTCCTTTGTGCCAATATGGGCCTCCACGATTTCCACGGTTATTCTTATGCTGATTGCGGTGGGGTCCATGGCTTCCTTGACTGACTTCCTTCTTGAAGTTGTTCTTCTCGAAAATGCGACATGCACTAATCAGGATTGGATAGTGACGAATCATTTGCACGCTTACAGCTAGTTTGATATCTGACCTTAGCCCATTTTCAAACCGGGTGCACTTCGAGTATTCGTCAGGATGATATTGGAAGTACGGGGAGTACTTCATCAGCTCCTCAAACTTTTCAGCATACTGGTCGACAGTCATGCTGCCTTGCTTCAAGTCTAAGAATTCCATCTCCTTTTGGATCCGAACATCATCCGGGAAATACCTCTCCAAGAATTTTTCCGTGAAGACTTCCCAAGAGAGCTCGCGATGATCATACTCCAAGAACTGGCGGGTCTGCTCCCACCAAGTTGCAGCTTCCCCATTCAGCATGTAGGCCGCGAACGTGACCTTCTGAACTTCCGTGAGAGTCAACGTTCGGAAAATCTTATTCATCTCAGCTAACCAAAACTGGGCTTGCTCAGGGCAACGACCACCCGAGAAGCCAGGGGGTTTACATCTACGGAAAGAATCTAGTCCTTGAAATTCAACAGGGGTTACATTGCTGGGAGGACGGGTTTGCTGCAAGTTTTCCAGGACCGCAGCCATACGGGTCAGAGCCTCAGCAATGTTAGCGTTATTACGTCCAGCCATCTATCCTACAGAATCCAAAAGGGAAAACTTAATTAGATTCTGCTATTCTATATCTCAAAATGCAAACATGATTCTAGAGTATGCAATGGTTAGTGTGTAAGGCCACACTCCAAGGCCGAGAGTTGAACCATTGCTCTGATACCACTAAATGTGACGACCCAACTTTTATTCCAAAACTTAATATTCATTCTTAGAAAATTCGACCATTTTTTTTTTTTTTTAAAAAACTAAAAGTCAGTCATCATCCATTATCGAGTCTTTGCGGAAATTATAATTATCATGAAAGAAACTATTCATATTATATTTCATAAAAAGGAAAGTACATTTCCATTACATTAAAACTATCACCACTAGGTTTAACTTAAGTACTCTAGGTCATTACATTATATTACATATCTTACAACAAAATTTATAATAACCTTGAGCAACTGGTTCGGAACTCAAAATATCAAATAGATAAGAGAAACCTGATGAGTAGCACTATCCACACTCCAACATCCCAACTCAACTCAATCATCAGTTCCCCACTGACTACCGGTTGAGTTGTCCATGAAATCATCATCAGCCACCGGGTCAGCATCCTCCACCGGATCCTCATCCTCTATCGGATCCTCCTCCTCCTCCTCCTCTTCATGTGCCGGTTCAGATGGCACATATACCGGAGTCCGAGATCGGGCTCTAGTGGAAGGACGAGAGGGAGCAGGAACCTCCAAAATAATTCTTTCTTCAGAGGGTGATGGACTTGGTGGGAGGGTGCGTCTCGGAAAACGTCTTGGCGGCGGTGGTGTTCCATGCCGAAACACAAAATTGGGCGGAATGTGCATAATGTACATCATTGGGATTCTCGTCCTACGCGGACGCATTCAGGACCATGGGTTCGGGTGACGGAAAATAACTTCCACGTCTCCCTCATAGATGGCCCGATGATCCTCGAAGTTCCACTCTCCATTAGGGAGCGGCCTCATCTCCACGCAAAACATATTCCTGGCCATGACCTACAACAAGGGATTAGGAGTGAGTCATAGCTAAACACAATAACAAATGAGCATAACAGAGGCTAGAAATAACAAGCACAAGTTTCCAGATAGCAATAATAAATGCATATGTATATGCTCAAACTGTCTTTTATAATATTTCATTTAGTTTCGTGATGCATGCCTACTCTCCATTCATGCTACGCGGTTCGGCATCCGAGTATCTCAGGCTCGGGATATTCATAATCCTATGGTTCATCAAACCGGAGCGTATTCACAACCCAGGCGTCACGATTTGATTGGGAATTTGGCCATCATAACATTTTCATGTTACGGAATCCAAATCATCACAGCATCTTCGTGCTATGGCATCACAGCTATCTCAGGGCTGCGGAATACTTCTACCTATACCAGATTCCACAATCAAAATCGGAGCATCTCCATGCATGTCAATGTCACATAATTGTTCATTGTCTTTTTCTCTTTTAATTCATATCTTTGAATATCATGCCTCCAATATAGAGACCCAAAATTCATAATCCTTCTTGCTTATAACCATCTTTTCATTTTTGCATTAACTGGTGCTTGTGCTTTCCAAAAATTCCATCAGCGGCCCAGCCACTTTGTGATGGTTTTATACAATAGGAATTTAATTACGTTGTCATTAATTTGTGCAACGACCCCATCTAGGACTCCCAAAATATCAACCAAGTGGGTAAAAAAACTTCCACTGGGACGTGGGAATAAAATCAACCAAATGGGTGTACGCACCTCCATTGGGACATCCTGTCCGAATATGTCAACCACTGAATAAAATTCCAGTAGGACTCATCCAGGATAAAATCAACCAATGGGATTAAATCTATAGATATTAAGAGCAGAAATTAAAATTTAAGCATATAGGAGTTTAGACGAGTTAATCTTTAATTACTTCATAAAGAAGTAAAGATTTTCTGAAAATTATTTTAAATTACTCGAGTAGTTCTTCACATACTCGAGTGTTCATGTAAGATTACTCGAGTCCTTCAAGACATACTCGAGTGTTCTTCCCATTTTCCAGAATACTCGAGTCTTTCTTCAATTACTCGAGTGTTTTAGCAGCAGCAGCACCAGTTTCTGCACTTTATAATGCCAATTCGAGTTCAGAGCCTTTCCTTTCCACTTTTATGCAAAACAGTAACTTAGATACATAAAATAAACATGTTAGAACATGTAATCAATATTGAAACAACATCAAATGCAATAAATCACAAAATCAACATAAACTTAGCAAATAACCATTTCACATATGATTTTCATTTCCTTTTGTTTTTAACTTCGAAAATTGATCCAGTGAGCATCATTAGGTCCATTTAGACATGTTTGGTTTATAAAAACTTGGGTTTATGACCTCTATGTCATATTCCCAATTCAAACTTCACCCCTTGATGAACCATATGAGGTTCCTACATTTCCAGCTTGAAATAACTCATTCTAGTATTTAGATAACTCCTCCCTTACCTTAGAGAAGCTAATCAACAAGTAAAACGACAGAGAAATCGGTTGGATCAAAAATCCAAATTCTGGACTTGGTGAAAAAGAGTTGAACAGGCTGACTTTGGCCACAGATTTCACCACGGATTTGGCATGAAAAGAATGAAACAAGTTAGTTTCAGAAACTAGGATATACTAACTTTAATCAGAAACAAGTTTGACACGAAAAGAATCCATGAATTTACCAAACGATTTCAATGAAGATGAATACTTAAGACTGAATGTTACTCTGTTTTTCTCAGTTTTGAACCTCCAACTTTGTAGGCCTAGAACCTGATCTTCAGAAGGCTATTTGAAGTGATTTCGAGTTCTAATTCAAGAATGGAATCAGAACTTCAGTTTGTGTTTAGGTTTCAAGGAAGATGAGTGAGGATTGAGAGAGAACAAAGGGATCAAAGTGAACTCTGTAAAACAGGGAAATTTCTGGTCAAATTCGGGTTTTGGAACTTCAGAGGTGTTGATGCTTCACCCAAGCATCAATTTATAGTCTAAGAGTACTTCAACTCGAAGTAAGGTTCAGCTCTATGCTTGTCACGTCAAGAAACCGCGTTTTGGTGCGAAATTAATTATAAAACCAACTTATACATTTAGCCAGACTGCTCGATTTACTCGAGTCTTTTTCTTTCTACTCGAGTATATTTCAAAAACTCAAGAACACTCGAGTCTTTTCTGACATACTCGAGTCTTTTGACTCAAAATTCAAATTTTCAAACAGATAGTGATTATACTCGAGTACCCTCTACAATACTCGAGTAAAATATCTTAATTTCAGAAAAATCATTATTTTATTCAACACATTTATTTATTTTGTTTATAAAAATACAGGACCTTACATCGAGGGTGAGGTTGACGTGATCTTTCGTCATCCTAACCCCCTGGCTCGAGTGCGACCTCGTAGGCTTCGCATCCCCATGATCTACATACTGCACATTTCACCAGCTTACACTTACCGTTTTGGTTCTCCACCCCCACATCATGGACGTCGTTTTTATAATCTACATGTCCGACGCCCAGCCACCCGTACACGTCCCTCTACTTCTGATGAGGCTACTGCTACGACCACTCCTCGTCCTGGTTCGGCCACCAGGGTACGCTTTGCACCCTCTCCGGAGCCAGTGCGTCGCGTTGCTACCCCTGTGGTGTCGGACGAGGAGGAGGAGGAGGACCCCGTAGAGGACGTGGATGGGCCAGCGGCGGACAATCAGTGATGTGGTGTTTTTGTTTTGATAGTATGTGCAGTATGGGGACCATGTTAGGATGTGGTGTTAGCTTTTGGATGACCAGGGATCAGACATCAGCGTGGGTGGATCATGGCTCAGCTCTCGAAGACTCTTTTATTTTGATTTGTGTTATATTGTATATAGTTGAGAGGGTCTATGAGAGCTGTTATTTTATATCTGCTGGTCTGTATCCTTATATTTTGCTACCTCGACTTTTATCTCTGATACTTGGGTACCTGAGTTTTTATATATATATGGGCTATGGTTGTATAGTTATTATGATCCTTAAAATTATTTCAATTACAACTGCAGTAATCATTTTGAAAATCGTTTCCGCTGAAAGTACAAACAGGTACTCAACCGTTCATTTTTGAAAGAAATGTGTTTTCGAATCAAAGCTTTCGGATATGGAACTTGGTGTATAGAAAGAAAAAGTTTTTCCATAAAGTTCCTATACGAATAACATTTATTATATATTCCAGCTTTCTTTATTTAATATAAATAAAGCTATATCTTGAGAATGTCTCATAATTTGTTAATATACATCGAGTGTCCACAAATCGAGCCTCGAAAGTCAGTCCTTCAATTTTGCAGAAAACAGAATCTGAGGTCTGGAGCTCACTTTAATCTTCGATTTTGGTAAGCTCTTGCAACCATTATGTCTCAAATTCGTTTTATTCTCTTATGCATGTTGTAGAGAATAGAATATAACCATTTTCCCTAATTCTTATGCATGATTTGTTGATTAAAATTCATGGTTTTGAACCTCTGCTCAAAACTATTTGCATGTGCTACTCTTTAAGGGTTTGGGAGTTCTAGAGAAAATCTTTCCAAAGTCTCCGTTGATTCACGTAGCCTACTTCGAGTACTTCACCCTCTCAAGGGTCCCTCGTACGCTTCTTCTATTCGAGTACTTCACCCTCCGCAAGGGTCCCTCGTACACATATCCTACTCCAAGTACTTCACCCTCTCAAGGGTCCCTCGTTCGTGCTTTCTATCTGAGTACTTCACCCTCCGGAAGGGTCCCTTGTACACATATCCTACTCCGAGTACTTCACCCTCTCAAGGGTCCCTCGTACGCTCTTTCTAATCTGAGTACTTCACCCTCTGCAAGGGTACCTCGTACACATTTTCTATATGGGTACTTCACCCTCCACAAGGGTACCTCGTACAATACCATTATTATATTCCTTAGCTTTACCTAGTGTTTTACATTTTCTTTCTTATTCTTTATCATATTTTCTGAGTTTCTATTTCTTTTAATTATTCTTACTCTATTATTTATCCTTATTTCCCTTTATTCTCGTTATGAGTGTTCAACCTCTATGTTCTTAGTCACTTTCTCATTTATTATCTATTTATTCGTTCGTTCCTTTTCTATCTATACACATATTCCCTTACTTCTATAAAGCTACAAACATATTCCTTCTCTTTTTACATAATACTCATTTTCAATATTCATATCAACTACCCTAATGTTTTATACTCTACTTATTCCTCTACCCCTAGCCATCGCTATAACAAAAGAGAAACTACATCCTAAGCCAAGGTAACACCACCTTCTTACCTGAACAATATCACGTTCGCGTCAGCGCCTTATTCGAGGGTCAGGGACAACAATGGATCTAAACAAGGACACACGTTAAAACTAATTATAACATTAAAAGCATATATTTATATATCTGTAAATATAATCAACTAAATTCATTTTTGTCAAAATAATAAATATATATCATTATACAATAAAAATATATCACTTTTTTTCCAAAACATCTCTTTATTTGAAAATATAGGGATAATAAAAATATTGATGGATCGTCGAATAAATTATATGGATGGATAGAGGGAGTTGAGAAGGTTATTCACCTAAGAAAGATTTGAGATTGAACGATTGGATCTTGAATTATTGGACTGGGAAGATGAAAAATCCCTAAATTCTTTCATTCTCTCTCGACTCTGTTGTTCTCACTTTCTTTCTCTCTTTTGTGTCTTTCTCTCTCTTTCTTTTGTTTTCATTCTTTTTGTTTCTCCCTCTCGCTCTCATGCTTTCTATTTCTTTCTTTTCCTTGTTTTCCACGGTGGGGTGGGGCTTAGGGTAGTTGTAGGGAAATTATATATATATTTTAATGATTTGCTCTCATTTGTGGGTCAATGTGTGTAAGTATTTTGGATTATAATTAAAAGTTTGATGATCCTAAAAATAAAATATATTTAAGTACAACAATATTGTATTTTTAATTACTCAAAACTGATTAAGAAAGATAAAGTTACCGGTCCTTAAAAATACCTATTGCGTTAGAAAAATATAACAATTCAAATGTAAATATATTTTCTCAATCCTGATATCAATCTTGATAAAATATAATATTCGTAATTTTGAAATAATAAGTCATTAAATATAACTTATATCGGTAATAATATATTAAAACCAGTATGGGAGCTAAAAATAAAACAGTTTCAAAACGCCATGAAAACTTACAGGAATGTTTAAAATATTAAATTAAACATATCTTTTCAAAGAAACAATTTATGGAAATGCCTCTGAGGCCTGTCACTTGAGCTCCCTGTCAAAATGTTAATTAAACTAAATAAAAATACTCTTTTATTTTTTGTAAAAGAGTATGATAACAAATTTATACCTATTTTGACTAGAAAACATATTTCAATTATAATGATGAAATCAAAAATTTATTACGACACTCAAATCTTGAAAACATCATATTAAATCATTTAATTATTTTACTAAAGGTATTAGAAATAACGGGGTGTTACACATGAAAAATAATTTGATAATTATTTTTATGTAAAAATAGGAGTTTTGCATGTTAGTCCTTATTTTAGGACCTAGAAGTAATATTAGAAAGATTTTGGAGGGAAAGGAAATAAAATAATTATTTTTCAAAATTTGGCCAAAATGCTCGAGTCTTTTAGCCAATACTCGAGTATTCTGTACAGAGTTGCTCAACGTTATTGCGTTTGATGAGTCAACCACCAATAATCCCAAACGTTGACACGAGACCGACTCCAGCAACACGTCCTAGCCTTCGTGCCGACCTGCATGTGCTATGGATTTAGCTATAAAAGCCATGGTTGATGAATCAACACCCCATTTTGTCAATTTCGTGAAGGAATATCATGTGTTAGGGTTCCCGACTTCTCTCATTCGATTCTCCCTTGTTCTTGAGAGTTAAGACACAAATTATACACCATTGTGAAGCTCACATTCAGGGCTTCACAAAGACACCAAAATCGTGAGTTAAGAGTGTGTGTGTGTTAGAAGAATCGAGCCTCGAAAGTCAGCCCTTCAATTTTGCAGAAAACAGAATGTGAGGTCTGGAGCTCACTTTGATCTTCGATTTTGGTAAGCTCTTGCAACCATTAATTCTCAAATTTCTTTTATTCTCTCATGCATATTGCAAAGAATAGAATCTAACTATTTTCCCTAATTCTTATGCATGATTTGTTGATCAAAATTCCTGGTTTTGAACCTCTGCTCAAAACTGTCTGCATGTGCTACTCTTTAAGGGTTTGGGTGTTCTAGAGAAAATCTTTCCAAAGTCTCTGTTGATTCATGTAACATCCAAAATTTTAATCCCAAGTATGATTATAATAAAAATAACAATAAAGTTTAGGAATAACAAATTAAGGTCCATTTTAGTATTGCAAAGGTGTAAGGAAATATTGGAATTTGATTTCTTTAACGTTATAAACTTTAAGTTTTATTGAATTAAATAATTGTTTCTTGAAATCAATCATTTAGGTATTGGGTATTTTCATAAAATACATTATGTTAATTACGAAAATAAATTCAGTTATATTTTAAAGCAACTTCATTTGAAACAATTACCCTATTTGAAAACTATGCTTTCTATTCTTTATTTTGATTTTAACATATTCGATATTAAATTATGATTAATACATCCAAACTTTTAACCCTATGGTTTTCATATATGTATTTATTTGATAACCAAACTCTATTGTAGGTGTTTTCTTGAATCAAAAATAAATAAATAAATAAAATGTGTGTTAGTATTAAAAAAAAAAGATGTGTGTGTGCTGTGCAAGGGGAAATGGGGTTTCCCTTCTTCTCTTCGTGGGGTTCTTCCACCACCCCTGTTCTCTATCCCTCGGTTCCCTTTCTCGAGTTCTCTCTCTCTTTTCCATGTCCTCCTTGCCGTGCTTCAAAGCCGCCTCGCCAAGCTCCATCATCGCCGCCGCAAATAGCGAATCGCGAGTCCTCCCTCTTTCTCGACTCGCGCCGCCGTATGGGAAGCACGAAGCACCAACCATCGCGATCTCCCTCTCTAGCGCTGCAAATTGCGTTTCCTCTTGCGTCTGTAAGGCCGCCGCGGGTTGTCGCCGACTCGCCGCCGCCACCTCTTTCCTTTCTCCGGTACGCGTCATGCCACTGCTCGCTGTTGCTCGCCTCTGCTGCCAAGAAGGACGCCACCGGGACCGAATAACCACCATTACCGTCCCCCTTTCCCATCACCACTGACCATCACGACTCGCGACTCCCTCTAGCCAGAACGAACCGTCGTTGCCGTTATCGTCACCGACGCCAGTTGTGAATGTCGTGGCTCCCGTGAAGGATTTGGTACTGATGTTGTGGTTTGGGTTGAATCGGTTCTGAAATGAACCAATCTTCCCTTTGTTGCTTCAAAACCATATTTGAGGGTAAATCTCTAATACCATTTAATTACTCTATATTGTGTTTTAATAATAATACTAATTATAATAGTATTGGTAATAATTATAAAGTGTATAAATGTTTTGAAATGTTATTGTTGTTTAAGAAAATAAATGGTATTTGGATTAAGTATTAGGTTTTAATTTTACTATTTGTACTATTATTGATTATTGATAATGATTTTGATTAGTTACTCTGATTTGTATAATACCGAGTTGACCATTATGTCGAACGATGAGTTTTAAAAGTGTTTTGTTAAATGTGTTGGGTTCCTAAGTAATCAAGCTGTAGTTTAGTTGGGTTGTTGTCCCTAAACTAAACAATACACCGATTAATTAGAAACCTGCTGTATTCAGCATACATTAATTCAGGTTAATACTTTGGGCTTTAAATTCAAATTGAAAGGGAGTGTAGTTATTTGGGCTTAGAAAACATGATTTTAACTTATTATTGAACAAAGAATGCTCTCTTTCAATTTTGAATTTATAGAGTCAAGTATCATTAGTATTTGATTTTGTGATTCGATTAAAACTACTTGACTTTAATGAATTTTTGACGATTATATTGGTTTTGAAAGTTAATGTATTTTCGTCAAAAAGCTGTACTATTTTATTGAAGGGACAAAGGTTTTTTATTTCATTTGACTATGATTTATGAATTTTAAGTAAACGATTTCGAACTTAGCTTGCTTCGATTTTGAAGCTAAAGTTCCATTTTAGTAAAGCTTCAACGTGTTAACTTTAATATGATTTTGACACGTTTTCAAATTTGCTATTAGTTTACTAATTGATTTTTAATATTTGGTTTTGAGAACACCGAATGGTTCCTTATTAACATTTTGTTAGTTTATCTTACATATAATGGGAAGAATATATTTCATAACGTATGAATCAAACAACTAATCCAATAATGGTATTAATATAGTGTAAATAAAAAGGATTAAATGATTGTTGTTTGTCACGTGAGTAAGACTTTGTGCGTTAAATTGATTATATGATTTGTATGGTATGGTATGGTTAGACAATGAAGGAGCTTTAGGATCAGCGCAAGCGAAAGTAATGGACCATGATACGTGCGGGCATCGGTATATGAAAAGGAATATGTCTACGAAAAAGCTAAGGGTTAAAACGTCTAAAGGTAAGAGGGGGTATTACCTTGGCTTAGGGGGTGTATTTCTAGTAGATAATAGTAGTACCTAAGGATGTGTGATTTTATATGTTAATGAACCTTAGGGTAGTTATCAACGAAAAAAGAATAAGGACATAATTAAAAAGAGGAGATCACTTGATATGTATGCGTTTTATATTTGATGTTATGATGTGAACATGTTATATGATAAATTCTATGAAATGATGTATGTGTGGTTGTGTGGCTTAGTGCTTGTAATTAAATGCAAGATTATGGAATTAGGTGGAACTAGGAACGTCCCTTGGATTAAAAGTCGAGCTGTTCCTAATAGTAGAAAGCGAATAAAATGAGAATGTGTAAATAGAGTGTTAAGAGAGAATTAGAAAAGATGTACAAAGAAAGTGGAAGAATAAACTAAAATGTAATAAATGAACTAAAGTATATGGTATGTGGATGCCAGGCCAAGTAAGTACGCCCTGGTGGGGTGCATTGGTTGCGTAAGCCACACGATTTAATGGCATGCGCTGCGGTAAGACGCCCCTGTATGGGTGCGCAGTGGCGGGTCCGCAGTAACCGAAAAAGAAAGAACTAATGAATATGGTGTGCGAATGCCAGGCCGTGGACGCACAGTTGGGTGCAGTAAGACGCGCGCGGGTTGTGCACTGTAAATCGCGAGCGGTCTGTGTACAGTGGTTGTGTAAGTCGTACGACGTAAGGGCGTACACATCGGTAAGATGCCCTGGTGTGGGTGCGCAGTGTTGGGTTCGCAATACCCGATTGGTTTCGTGGATGCCAAGCCGTGTAAGACGCGCAACCGGGTGCAGTGAGACGCCCGCGGGACGGGTGCTATAAGTCACGAGCGGACTGTGTGCAGTGGTTGTGTAAGCCGTACGACGTAAGGGCGTACGCATCGGTAAGACGCCCCAGTGCGGGTGCGCAGTGGTGGGTTCACAATCCTGAGAAAGAGATTCGCAGTACCAGACAGGTTTCGTGGATGCCGGGCCGTGTAAGACGCACAGCCGGGGGCAGTAAGACGCCCGCGGGATGGGTGCTATAAGTCGTGAGCGGACTGTGTGCAGTGGTTGTGTAAGCCATACGACGTAAGGGCGTACACATCGGTAAGACGCCCCGGTGCGGGTGCGCAGTGATGGGTTCACAATCCTGAGAAAGAGAAAGAGAAAAGATGAGAAAGTATTAAAAGAGAAATAAAAAGAGAAAGAGAAAAGATGAGAAAGTATTAAAAGAGAAAGAGAAAAGATGAGAAAGTGTTAAAAGAGAAATAAAAAGAGAAAGAGGAAAAGATGAGAAAGTGTTAAAAGAGAAATAAAAAGAGAAAGAGGAAAAGATGAGAAAGTGTTAAAAGAGAAATAGAAAGAGAGAAATGATAAGATGAGAGAATGTTATAAGAGCCACAGAAAGAGAAAAATTGGAAAGGAAATAATATTAGTGTCATCGACAATTCTAAGCGAGAAACCTTGGAGGTGCTTGTGTTTGTAGCTAGAAGGAATGACTTGATGTTTATATAAATGTTATTACGTGTTTATATGCTAACTGTGCTTGACTTGGTTATTTACTATGTTTATTAGAATTCATTCGCTAAGTTATGTGTAATGCTCACCTCTTAACTGTTTTTATACAGGTACCGAGATTGAGCTTGCACTATTTTTGGCCGAGCAGGAGTAAACTCCACTCCGTGGAGTGTAAACTAGCCAGGAGAGAAAGTCTAGTAGTTTATTATAATTAAGTTATGTTTGTTTTATTATAATTCAATCGTGCAAGCTCTGAGGTTGGTTTTATTTTATTAAAAGGGCATGAAAGCTTAAAAGTATGTATTTGAATGTTTCATAGTTTTCTGGAGTGTACTGGACTGAACAGGTGAAAAGTATAAATTTTTGGGAAGTCTGAAAAACAGAGGAAACTCTGGCCGAATTTTCCGGTGAATTTTCATAAGAAGTTTAAGGTTTTAAAAAGAAATTTTTAAGTCGCTAATTTTAAAATAGGAAACAATAGTTAGGATGTTACAATTCACGTCCTAGAGGTAAGGGGAAAGCTTTATATACACTAGATTGAGTTTAAAGTATGTGAATTATCATAGAGAGTCACCATGAGACTCTAAGGGCTTAGTTGAATTAGGATTTTGGTTTGGAGACCAAAATGTGCTCTGTGAATGACTTGAGCAAGTTTTATATGATGCATGCAAACTGTTTAGAACCTAAAATCATGAGTTCATTGTGTATTTTGAGTTTTGGTACGTGGAGTTGTTGACTTTCATGATTTTATGCATAATCCATTGAATGTATGCAATCTTTGTAATTTGATGTGTTCTAAGTGTTTGAACATGTTTAATATATGATATGTCAACTCTGTTGATCATTAGTTTGGATTAAATTTGGTTAAAATCGAAAATGGTATGTTAAAATCCAATTTGGGTGTTTCTGCTGTCATGAAATACTCGAGTGTTTTAGCCAATACTCGAGTATTTCCTGAGGCAGAATCTCCAGAATTCAGTGTAATACACGAGTATTTGATGAAGTACTCGAGTGTTCTGGGTTGATGAACTACTCGAGTATTTTATGAACTACTCGAGTATTTTGATCTGTCTGATGCAGAATTTTTCGAAACTTGATGAACTACTCAAGTATTTTTGCAATTACTCGAGTATTATGATAGCAAAATGCCTAAAACACCATTTTCCAATTTAATCAATTTTTATTTAAACCTAATACCACTTAAATAAACATCATGGACTGAATATGTAACTGAAATATATCTGATTGGGTATTCTCTAATTTTTCCTGAATTTATTCATGGAACATGTTTTAATTACTTCGAGATAATGTTGGATATTATCAAGTAATTCAAATACCAATCAACGAATTTAACTGTGATGCATTCATGCATGGAGTCTAGATGATAGATCGATTATCACGGTTATTTTTATAACCTGAGGAGGGCCTCTGGGAGCGCCAAACACGTCCTGCTTGATGACACGTTTATGTGTGATAAAAACGTGGCTAGTAGGTGCATACTGATGATGTTGGAGCATGACGTCTGCTAGGTTTGCGGCGTTTAAATCACTACCAAGCTTGAGCGTAATACATTCCGAAGAATTGTATTGAATTGCAAAGGTACCGAGTACACAAAATTGTACACCGAAGTTAAAAGGATCGACGCCCATAAGGGGACATAGTTTCAATGGAAGCTAGGATTGATGATAGGACATTCACACATCATGTCACTCATAAATAATTAAATGTTATTTGATTGATAACCTGAGTGTGAGCATATTATGTGCATACTTACCTGTCATTGACTTGTATGTGTAATGACCTGTGTTTGATAACATGATTGGTTGATATCTGTCATGCACATATTAATTGTTAAACCTTTACTTTCTTTCGATTATGTGTATGTTTTGCTTATCCCCATGTCCTTGTAGGTGAGGTCTCGTTATCTCGCCTGTATCGAGATCCGCCCTCTCCCTAGTGGAGTGTGGGTCTATGGGGACCACCGAGCAGTGTATGAGGGTGAGGTGGAGTTGACCTTCTACCACCCTAATCCACTGGTTTGTGTTCGTCCTCGTAGATTTAGGATCCCATTTATCTATACTATACACGTACCACCCTTTTATACATATCATGGACCACCTTCTGCTCGACCTGCCCGTACATATCATCACTTTCGTTTTCGTTCTGTTTACCGCTCTCACCCTTTCACCTCACGAGTTGTCCGGGAGGATACTCCCACACCTGATCCGACGAGTCCATTCAGGGTTGCACCATCACCCGAACCAGTACCCAGTGGTAGGGTACCATCCCCGTCGGATGAGGTGGAGGAGGATCGTACCGAGGCAGGGAGCGAAGACGAGCCAATCGAGCACTCTACTGGTAGCCAGTGTAGGGATGATGACCCTTAGATACGTGCTAAGTATAGGTAGTGCGGGTCAGGGACCTGATCTGCAGTTGTTGTGGACTTTCTGGATGGATGGATGGATGCCTTGCTGGTGATTTTGGAATGCTACTGTTACTACTCCTGGATCAGCTCTGGAGCCTTGATTTTGGGATGTTTTATATTGTACATATTTTTGGGGAGCTCTAGTGTGTAGGTCCTTACTTTTTATATTTCTGTCTTATGGACTTGTACCTATGGACTCGGTTATCGTACTACTTGGACTATGTACCCTTTTTACCACACATATATATATATATATATGTATATATTATATTCATGCTTATCATTCATAGTCCAATGATTTTCCGCTTACTTTGATATTATTTAAAAAGGATTCGGTTATGCCATCGCGAAAGAATAATATCTTATGTTCTGAAATGATAAAAGATAGCTTCATATTAATTTTAATAAGAAAACTATGCAACGTTTTAATGTCAAATGAATGCTATCTCATTCTATATTTTCTAAGTTCCTAAGTTATAATTTATTAATGTCGAAGGACGCCGAATCCAATGTTTAATCAATGAATAAGTTGTTTTCCGAGATCCAAAGGATTTTGTGATTTGCACACCCGACCCATTAAAATTTCAAAGGAAAAGAAAAGAAAAATTTATTTCCTAAAAATTCTAATACTTTATAAAGTCCATAATAAATTCCGGGTAATATATCTGTATTTATTCCTTAAATACTCGAGGATTAAAAGAGGGTGTTGCACTTTGTGGTATCAGAGCATAAATGATCCTATGGCTGAAGAAGTAGTCCAAAAGGGCTAGTCATTCACATCAATCAAGTTACAACAATGTATGATTTATGTTATGTTTTATGTTTGATTTGTTTGTATCTTACTTTGAAAAGTAATAGATACAAATTGAATGGTCTGAAACTATTGGGTATAGTCTCAGTTTAGGTTAGATGATTGAGTGTCTCTTTTGTCAATTATATATGACCATAAGCCCATAGTGCAGGTCTAGTATGACGACTAGAAACCAAAGTCATACGAATGTGATGCTGGAAAGGATCACAACTGTTTTGGAAGGCATGCAACAACATCAGCATCAGCAACAACAACAACAAGCTAATCCACCTCACCAGTGCAATACTGGGACTGCTAAATCCAAAAGTCTTGCGGATTTTTCGCAGTTGCAATCCACCTAAGTTTGAAGGAGGATTTAAACCTGAAGAGGCTAATAAGTGGATTCATGAGATGGACAAAATTCTGAAGGCATTAGACTATACCGATGCTCAGAAGGTGACATATGCAGTCTATATGTTGGAAGGGGAGGCTGAGAATTGGTGGAACCATACTGCTCAGCTGTTGAGTTATGAAGGAAGAGAGGTCAACTGGGGAGTATTTATGAAGAAGTTTCTCAATAAGTACTTTCCATAGGACATGAGGAGAAAGAAGGAAGTTGAGTTTCTACAGTTGAAGCAAGGGGATATGAGTGTAGGAGAGTATGCAACAAAGTTTGAAGAGCTAATGTAGTACTCTCCCTACTATCAGTATAACCCAGATGAGAGGGGTAAGTGTAATAAGTTTGAAGGGGGTTTCAAGCCCAAGCTGAAGTCTGTGTTCAGTTATCAGAGAATCCAGAGTTTCCCTGCACTTGAGGATATGTGTAGGAAGCATGAAGATGGTAAGAAAGCAGAACAAGTTCAAGTGTCAGAGAGAAGGGATCATCATAACTATGGACCACAGAGGCGTAAGGGGTTTGATCGCAGAGGAAAGGGTCCATATTCTGGCAAGGATAAAGGCAAAGGAAAAGCTAAGGTTGATGATAGAGGCAAGTCTCACGGTAATGTTCCATACTGTGAGAAGTGCAAGCGTCATCATTATGGAAGAGTCTGTTGGGCAACAAGTGGTTGTTTCAATTGTGGGAAGCATGGTCATTTTGCTCGTTATTGCAAAGAACCGGCCAAGACCAATCCGAAGGAAATAGCTGATAAACCTGTTATTTTTGTTAGAGTTTTCACTCTTAGTGGTGTGGAAGCGAACCCATCCTCTGATCTCGTGCAATGTAATTACTTGCTCAATGGTTAGTCTTGTAACGTCCTGTTTGACTCTAGAGCTACACATTCATTTGTTTCCTATGAATGTGTGAATCGTTTAAAAATACCTGTGTCTGATTTACCTTATGTTCTTAAGGTAGAGACCCCTACAAATCTTCCTGTGATTGTCTCTGAGGTGTGTCTTAGTTGTCATGTGGAAGTATTAAACAGAATCACTAGTGTAGATCTGATATGTTTACCTTTGTCACAATTGGATGTGATCTTGGGGATGGACTGGATGAGTAAGAACAAAGTGATCATTGATTGTGATAAAAAGCTAGTGGCCTATAAGAATCCAAAACCTGTAGGGTATGTGTGTTTGTTTACCTCGAAGGCAGTAGTAGGAGAAGGAGATCAGTCGATCGAAGAAATTCCCGTGGTTAGGGATTTTCCAGAAGTGTTTGCTGACGAGATACCGGGTTTGCTGCCGAAGAGGGAGATTGAATTTGGAATAGATCTAGTTCTGAGTGCTGGTCCTATTTCTATCTCTCCTTATAGAATGGCACCACCGGAAATGGCAGAGCTAAAGATGCAAGTGGAAGAGCTTCTGCAGAAACAACTGATCAGACCAAGTGTGTCTCCGTGGGGAGCATCGGTTTTGTTTGTAAAGAAGAAGGATGGAAGTTTGAGGATGTGTGTCGACTATCGGCAGTTGAATAAGGTCACCATTAAGAACAAGTATCCTTTGCCAAGGATAGATGACCTTATGGACCAAGTTTGTAACATCCCGAAATTTTAATTCTTAGAATAATTAGAATAATAACAGGAGTAGAAGAATGATAATCATGCTAAAGAAGTGTTTAGGTGATGGATTAGGATTTCTTTGAGTTCCATAAAGGAGTTAGGAAGCATTGACATCGGATAGGAAATTTAAAGAAGACCAAACGAGGGTTAAAAACGGTGTTTTCGGTGTTAGAAACACCCTATATTAGGAAATTAGTAATAAAAGATTTACAACTCTAAACCCAAATTCCCCCGTTGGATGTGAAGATAAGTGTCTTAGGGAGCTAGCCTCCAAATTTGAGCAAGATCTGACAGTTAACGAAGAAGTTGTAGCGTTTTGAATGAGAGTGGTTCCATTAAGGCACGGGCCACGCCCGGGCGCACCGTGCCACTCCCCCAGGAGTGCCGGTGGGCGTTTCCAGACCCTGGCGCGCCCAGGAGCCACCCGCCATCCGCCCAGTCGCGCGGGTGTCGATGCTGGTGCGAAAATGCCTCTTAAAACCCCATCTCCTTCCCTTTCATCCACCACATTGCCCCCCACTCTTCTTTTCTTGGCTAGGGTTTGAAATCACCCATTCTCCACCACCAATCTAATTTCCCCACTCCATCATAAGAGCCAATCATCATCACCACCAACACCATGAAGCTTCCTTCCTCTTCCTTGTGGTGGTGATCCATAATCACCAAGCTCCAACACCATCTCTCTCTCTTGTTTCTCTCTCCCCTCATCTTCAACTAGTGCAAGGTGAGTGTGATCTACAATTTTACTCTCTTTCCCTTCTTGTGTATGTGATCCTTACCATCATCATCTCTAACTCTTGTTCTCCTTTGGTGTTATAAGGCATAGAGATCTTTCTATCTCTTAGGACTTTCTCTCTCTTTCAAGGAGAAGTGGTGAGCTCCTTCACCCCATATTACTGTTGCTTATTACCGCTCTTCGGCTTGCCCCCCGACCGCTCTCCATCATCACCGCTATCGATTCATCCGGTTTCAATTTATGAGCCATAAAGCTTGAGCTTGGTACTTTCTTTCCTTTTACTCAGTTGAGGTAAGGGGGTGGTATTACTGGTAGGACATGGGTTCTAGCTTGTGTATAATGATGATTATGAGGGATGGGTAGTGATAGTGATAAATCTTAGGATAATGTTTTGGATTAGGGCTAAGTGGTTAGAATTGGGATCAAGGAAATTATTGTGATGATTGTTTAATGTGTGTTGTTTGATGTTATGTAATTGTGTATGTATTAGTTATTTATATATGCTAAGGTGTAGTGTAAGGACGATAATGAACCCCTAGTTAAGCTAGGTTGTGAATAGGCTTGGTAGAAGACACTAATAATTCTCTAGGCAAGATGGATTTGTGATAGAATGATGTAAAAAAATAGAAGATGTAAATGTAATAAGATAATAGAGAGATAGTTAGGATTGTTGGGCTAGAGAACGACTAGTAAGCAAAATAGGGATACTTAAGAAACAAATAAAAGAAATAAGTAAGAGATAGATGAATTAATTAGAATAGGTGAATAGTTAAAGATATGCCTAAGTAGAATAGAAATAGGCCTTAGGGTAATAGAAAGGGAACACTAGGAGAATAGTGGGAACTTAGGAAGTTAACCAACTTTAATTAAATGTATAGATTAGTTGAGGTTAGAATCAAGGACTTGAATACCTTAGATCTAGACAGGACTAAATGAAGTGAGCTAAGACACGAGGGAAGATAGTAAAAGATAGACATAATTTAGGATTAGCTAAAAGAATTACATATAAATGAATGACTAAAATGAATTAGATTGAGCTAGGAATTAATAGAGATTAGAATAGAAAACGTAGGTAGGAAATAGGATTTAATGTACCAATAGGAAACACCTAAGAGGAATTTGAAAATGGTAATGAAAAGTAAGTTATGGATTAGTAGGTAATAAGTTACGAAGTAACGAGAGTATCAAGTAAGTAATTAACAATTAGAAATGAAGGAGAAGAAAGAATAGTTAAGGAGGTAAGATAAAAGGAAAGTAAGGATCAAAAGAGAATAGAGACTGGGTAGATATTGATAAAAGAGTTAAGAATAGTGCAAGAGAATAGAAAAGAGGAAACTATGAATTAGAGGGAAAGGAAATAATAAATAAGAGTAATAGGATAAATAAGTAATGAGATAAGAATAAGAGTAAAGAGATAGAAAAGACAGACACATCGCAGGTTGGTCAGTTGACCCTGTGATTTAAGATAGGACCCAGGTTGGTCGGTTGACCCTGGGGATAGAACAATAGAGACACGTTGCAGGTTGGTCAGTTGACCCTGTGACTAGGTTCATCGCAGGTTGGTCAGTTGACCCTGGGGATAGAACCATAGAGACACGTTGCAGAGAACATGGAAGCAATGCAGCAGGATATCTATGACTTGAGGCATCAGCATCGCGAACCCTTCACTCGTGGCCTATATCTTGTGGCACCTCACCCTGTCTTTACCTGATATTTTATCTATTGCGTTTTAACTTTATCATATTTATGCTTTATTCCTGATCTCCTAGTATTTGAGGTTTACATGACTGTGTCTGTTTCTGGTTTTGGATATTTTATTTGGTATTCCTTTTGATATTTTGGTTTGATGTCTCATGACAATAGTGCTATTATTCCTTTTGATATTATTATTGTGTTTCTGTCACGAGGTACCGTTATGTTTTTTTATGAGGTTATACCACCTTTTTGATGTTGTCAAAAGGGGGAGAGTATCTGTGGTATATGCAAAATAAGAATAGAACAGGTTACAGGATTCAGGGGGAGCAGCTATGATATCATAAGTTCAGGGGGAGCTTGAGTTAGCTCTTGAGCTTATGTCATGAGAGCTTGTGTTAGCTCATGTTTTGTGTGTTTAGCATGATAATGCTTATCTTTATGATTTGATATATTATTGTCTGTGTTCTAACATCTGTTTTGCAGAGAATGTTTGTCATCATAAAAAAGGGGGAGTGTTGAGAATCATGTTCCCCATGATGATATTTTAATGATGACACAACATGAATATATTTATGTTACAGGTACATGGATGATGTCTTGAAGATGTGCGTGCTCTTAGTATTAAACCTCTTAGGGTTAGAAGTTTTTTATGTAAAACAATAATTAGACTAAGGCACTCAAGTAATTTTATTAAGTTATGATGATGATTCTTTTTGATTTGAAAACTAGAAGAAGAATCTTTTTAAAACCTTTGCTCCCAGAAATTCTTTTTAGAAAACCTTTACGAAAACCTTTGTGAAAATCTTTGGTTACAAGATTTTTATGAAAATCTATTTTTGAGTTGAAGTAATCGATTACTCCTTGGAAATAATCGATTATCTTTTGCAACATTTGTAACCAGAGAGTAGGTAATGGATTACTTAGCTTCCTGTAAGGGATTACTCTCTTGGACTGGTTATCTAAGGGTAAGTAATCGATTACATGAAGATAATAATCGATTATATTTGATGTTGCATCCTTTCTTTGAAAATCAGTGAGTAGGTAATCGATTACCCAGACCAAAGTAATCGATTACTGATGCTGCAACTTTTTGAAAAACCTTACCAGAGAGCAGGTAATCGATTACCCTTTCCCAAGTAATCGATTACTCAAATTCAAATTTTGAAAAAGGTGCTGAAATTAATTTGATTCTGAAAATGATTTATTTCCTTAATTGGTTGATCACGTTTTTAATTTTAAGAGGATCTTCTTCTTCATTTTGAAACTCTCCTATTCTCTTCTCCATTATTCTTCAATTGTTTTCATCTTTTTGGTAAAATCTTTTCAGGAGAAAAATAATCATCATCATCATCATCTTCTTCTATTGTTTCTAAAAGACAAAAACCTTGAGTGTGCCTTAGTGCTAATCACTGTATAGGACTTTGATTGTTGTATTCGCTCTATTCTAGAGAGTATTATTGGTTGTTGCATCAAATTTCATTGTAATCCTTCTTTTGTAAGGGAAGTATAACCCTTAGATTTTAGGGAGTGTTATCCCTTAGTGTGAACGTGTGTCGCATTCATAGTGTAAGAAAACCCTTGTGTTTGGGTAGTGCTAGACGAACGGTGGGTCACCTAGTAGTTAGGCTATCTGGGAAATCTAGGAAGGGTCTTCCTAATTGTTTGTATCGAGGTCCCTAGCGAACGGAGGTTCCTTGTAGCGTGCGGGGCGCTCTGGTTGTAATTGGGGACGCGAGGCGTCTTTGGTTATTAGAAAAGCTCAAGCGGGTCGCTTGGGGACTGGATGTAGGCTGTTTTGCCGAACCATGATAAAATCTCCGGTGCACAATTTTCTATCCCTTAACTCTTTATGTTTCACAATTTTAATTTGTGTTAATCATATTTTCGCGAATAAAACTATTTTCATGTTTTAAATTACTTATGAATAGAGCATATAGCTCTATGTCTCTTCTAGTTCTTTGAACCTCGTTGAATTTCGGGGACGAAATTCCTTTAAGTAGGGGAGATTGTAACATCCCCGATTTTTCCAAATTATTAGGTGTTTTAGTTAATAGAATCTTGATAAGGGTAGCGTTGTTTCCAAGTCTTTGATCTTGTTTAGAACGTGTTTAAGAATGTAGGAATTAGCAAAGGGTAGGTTTGATGAAGTAGAATTAGTTTAGAAGTGAGTTTTAGAAGTGTAATTATAAGTTAATGAGCATAGACTCTTAGGGAATTAGGAATTTAATATCCATAGCTCCAAACCCAAATTCCACCGTTGGATGTGAAGATGAGTGTCTTAGGAAGCTTGTCTCAAAATTTGAGCAAGATCCGACGGTTGACGAAAAAGTTATAGCCATTCGAAGTACAGGGAATAAGTGGGCTGAACAGGTTAATCGATTAACCTGTTTGTTAATCGATTAATATTTTGGCAATGTTCAGCCACTAATCGATTAATGAGTAGTTTCATCGATTAAGTTTTTGGTCTCCTTCTGGCCTTAATCGACTAAGACCAAGTTAATCGAGTTATCCTTTGTAAATTAACAAGTGTTAATCGATTAACCATCGGGTTAATCGATTAACCCCTGTTATATCAGCCAAAAATCACGTGAATTGGGGCATTTGTTTCATTGCTTTCTCTCTCTTCTCTTTACCCCATTCCTTGAAAATCACCAAACCAACATGAAATCTCACCAAATTAACATCATAAATCATCTTCCCATCCCTTCCCAATCAATTTCCCTCTTTCAAATCCCTATTCCACCTCTTATTCTCAAAATCCCCAAATCCCCACATAAACCCTAACTCCTCCAATTCACCTTCTAGTGTTGTGCAATCAATCAAGGGAGCTTAGGAGGTGAGTAAGGGCATGGGATAGGAGACTTAGAGGCTAGCTTGGAGCTTGGTGGTGGATCTCCCACTTAAATCGGTTTCTCCTCTTCTCTTCAAGAGGTAAGGGGGGGGGGTACTTTGGTCTTAATTAGGGGAAGGGCTTAATAATAGTAATAGGGCTATAATTAGATGTATTTTATATGTGTATGTTTGATTTGTATGTCGATATTGTTAGGTTTGAAAACAAAAGTGTGTGTAATGGACTTAGGGTGTTTAGTAATTGATGATTAGATTGTTAATGAATTAAATGATTAAACGAATAATATGATTATAACTATTGTTGTGATATGCTATATATGTTTACTATGAGTGTATGTATGTTATGAACTTAGGATCCTGTTAGAAATAAATTGTTGTAATTGTTATGAAACGAAATGAATGAATGACATGATTGTGATCCTATTGTTGTTGAGTGTGATTGTCTATAAATATATATAAAGCATGGCCAAATCCTAAGTTAGAGACCCAACCAATTGGATATAATTATTAAAGGTTTAACTAATGAAAACCACATAAAATTAATTAGAAACACGTGCATTACGGAGTAAGGTGGACCTTAGGTGTACGGGGAAAAACACACGTCGTTTACGATTGATGAGGGCAAGAGTGAATCATGGGATTATTTTGGGGAACTTTGATCCTGCAAAGGACACGGGATCGCTTCCCGTGTTGGGGATTGGTTCCACGCAAACCGGGGTAATTCCATCACTTTGGCTCATTTTGGCCAGTGAGGGTGATTTCTGCTAGAGCCCGATTCGGGCAAATCAATCCGAATCGCATGAGGGACCTTCCTAAGTGGAGGTGAAGTGTTGTGCAAGCGGGTGAGCGAGGGACCTTCCTAAGTGGAGGTGAAGCACCCAACTATAGGTTGAGAAATGCTTACTCCTGGTCGGTTTTTCCCAAGAGTGGAGGGTGTATGTGAGGGTTGGAAATTGTTATTGCTATTGTAAATGGAGAAGTGAATTCATTATTGTGATGGGTTTAATTCACTGAATCCGATGATAGTATTCAAGTGTTTAAGTGAATTAAGCGTAAAAGTGCAGTGTACTTCGGATTCAGGAATTAAACCAAAGTGTGATATAGTGCACTTCCTACTCATATGATTGAGCATAAAAGCATGGTTATGTATTGTTATTGGATCAATGAAAAGTGTATGCAGAGTGTAAGGAATAGCTAAATGTCAAGGTAAACAGTTAATAGGGTGAATAGGGGAAAGGACAATGAATATGTATATCTGTGCGTGAGTATGTCTAGTTATATTCTATTACTGTTGTTTTAAGTGTTTTCCTTGATTATTTCTCAAATTAATCACCCCTTAAGTTGACCATTTTAGGTACCATTGGAGAAAGCTATTCACTACTTCCGAGCCGAGAGGATATACTCTCACATAAGGAGAGTATATTAATTGTGAGACTTTAGTGGTCTCATTTCATTGTAACCATTCTAGGGCATTGTAATGTAAATTAATTTCATTGACTAAAGCTGTATTAAATTTTGAATTACTTATCTTCATTTAAAGATATTTCTATTTTTTGTAAAAAGGACTTTATAAAAGCACTTGTTTTAATAAGAAGTGTTAAAGGTTGTGAAGGATATACAAATATCCTTTCCTTCATTACTTCAAAATAATTCACAACCTCTTGTAATTTAATTATCATTTTGTTAAGTTAATGAACTGTCCTGGATTGACAGGATAAAAATTAACTTGGGGGAAAGTCCATATTTTAGAGTAAACTCCGCCAAAATTTTTATAAAACCCCAAGCATTTTTATATTAAATACTATTAAAAGTAATATATTTTAAAGTATAAAAATTGAGGATGTTACAGATGGTATCAGAGCAATGGTTGCAATACTTGGCTATGGAGTATGGATTTCCTACTCCCAAAGGGTTACTCCACATGAGAGTAACTCACCAATAGTTAGTTTAGTAGCTTATTTTCATAGTTTATGCATGCATACCTAGTTAGAATTAGTATAGTTTAGTAGTGTTAATAGAATAGTACTAGTGATAGTGAGTAATCTTCAATTCAAAGTGGACTAAGTAGAATTTTCAATTGTAACTTGGTTGTATTTTGAAGTGGACCGAAAGTAGAGGCTAAGGGAAGTAAAACTCCCAACGGGATAGAGCATGAAATTGCTACCCCAACGGGATGGACTAAACCTTAGTTTTGAATTAAGTAAGTCAACTTCGAATATGACAAAGAATTGAAACTTTTACATA
Source organism: Crotalaria pallida (assembly GCA_037953625.1). Lineage (NCBI taxonomy): Eukaryota > Viridiplantae > Streptophyta > Magnoliopsida > Fabales > Fabaceae > Crotalaria > Crotalaria pallida. The sequence continues at coordinate 88,052,749 of CM075649.1, forward strand.
AAACAAAATTTCAAAGTCTTCTTTTGAATGGAAGATGAGTCAATTCTTTATTATTTGATTGGAATTCAGGTTGTGCAAAAATGGTTTTATTTCTAATGCGATGTCGAATCGAGAAGGGCCCCTCGATGCGTACATTTTATTAGAAGATAATACTATTGAGTCCTTGCAATCAAATGAAATGATTGTCGAATTTCTTTTCTATACATAGGAATAGGATAAGAATTAGGAATCATTGCATCATAGACACTCCGAGCATTCTTTATCAGAGTGCGCAACGGAAGTGAATAGGTGTCAACCCGGTGTACTTGCCTTTAACTTGGATGACTGAGTGTCGTCTTTAATAAGACTTGAGCACTTTCTACAATTCCACATTATGTTTGGTGATAAATACATTACTATATTGAAAAGTGTAAATGTGTTTTTGGCATCAAACTATTTTCAGACTCTATTTTGGAAAAGTATTAGTAGTATGAATTTTTAAACGAATGTCAAGCATACAGGTATTGTATTATTCTTTACGTTACGGAATTGATTCTAACTTTGATAATTGATCGAATGTCACAACACCGATTTTTTTTAAAACTTGTCCTGTTGACAAAAATGAGTTCCTAAGTAATGGGAGAATGGTGTAGTTTACTATTAGATTAAACCAATCGTCGATTAAACAGGAATTCGCCAAATGTGATATACGTCAATTTGAAACAAGATTTGAACTTCAAAGTTGAAATAAAAGGAAAGGCATTTATTAAGATTTGAAAATGCGGATAAAATCAAATTTCAACCGATACATACAATTCCTTTATTTAAGTTTGATGATCATAGAGGATCCATATTTTCTTTGTCAAAGGAGTCCTCCGAAACTTTGAATTAATTTGAAAACCAATGTGAAACGATTTCGAAAATCGCTATGAATACTTTTAAACTTTCGGGTTCTTGACATGTTTTCTATTATCAACTAATTTTGTTAAAAGTCCGAAATGAAATTGACTCATAAATTATAAAGAGTCTTTCCTCATTTTCGGAAAGAGATAATTTTTGGAAATTCTTTATCACCAAAGAGCAAACCTTTTCTCTATAAATTATAACTTATTGTTTTCTATTGCAATGTGGGAGTGTGAAATGCTAGTGACGATAACAAAGTGGGTCAAAGGCAATGTACCTCTCATAGAGTGAAATTCAAGTCTAGAATCACAATTAAGGTAATGGATGCTATACCATTTCCTTAAGTTCACACAGAACTCAAGGGAAATGTGTGATTATTATCGAACAAACTATATCCCGGAATCACAACCAATTCTAAATCAAAGTTAATTATTCCCTGGAATATAATTTGCTGGATATTGAAGTCCCAGTCCTAACATCCATTATAAGAGTTTTAGTACCAGAGTCTAGATTGTAATAAGAGAGTACAACTAGGATCCCAAGATAAGAAACAGTTAGGCGGAATCCTAACCCAAGAAACCAAATAGGAAACCCGAACCTCATGTGAGCGATAGACAAGCATAGGTTTAGTGAGGGTCTTAAGCTCGTAGAGCTTCCTTTAGATTGAGTGTAGAACTTCGATAGGGTGAGGTTTAGATTAAGTGTTAGAAGTTAAGTTCTTCTTAGATGAGTGTTAGAGTTTAAAACCTTAGGTATATAAGTATAGATAGATGAATATAGGAAGTAGTTTTTGCTTGTTATGGAGTTACTGATTTGTGTTTGTTTGAATTGTGTACATATATGTATAATTGGAATTTCAAACTTTCTAAGATTATGTATTAAACCAAGTTATTGTTGGAGCTATTTGTTTTGTATTTCTTCATTCTAGTTCCAACTCTGGCTGTTTTTATAAACTCTTTATACTATTTGATGTTTATTCAAGATAAAGAATGTTTTCCACCCACCATTGACGGTGAATTTGTAAAAAGTGCTAAACCATTCTTTATTTCAATTAAACATCAAATCAAGTTTCTCAAAGCGAATCGCCTCATGTCTATGGCATGACAATTTCTAACTTCAACTCTTTTTTTTTCCTATTGCAATTATACCTTGCAATGAAACCTTTCTTTAAAGAAAACACTTTGCAAATATCAAACTTATGACTTGATGAACTTAGTCCTTGTATAAAGGACAACTCTTTTTCTATACATATATGTTTGTAGAATTGAAACATATCTTTTCATATGACATTTTTAGTTAGATTATAAGTGTATATTAAGCCAACTATATTTTGAGTGATTTTCATAGGTATACACATTACTTACCTTTTCAAATTACAAGATACATAACCCGGCATCGAATGAAGGTCGGTCATCTTTTTCAAAACCCTTATCCGACTCAATTCAATGCAGGACTACTTTAGTAAGTATTGATTATTTTCATTTACTTTTGTTGAATTAATGTTTTCCTTTACCTTTCAAGAAATATACTTTCTGATACGACTTCAAAATAATACTTTTTGTATTTGGTTAAAGTCTAATTTTATATAAAAGTTTAAATGAATAATGTTTTAAGTTTTTGGAGTATGTTGGGCATTTCTCTCGTGGTCCTATTTGAACTATGTTGCGTCGTGTTAACTTCTTTTATTGTTAAATGCTTTATATTGTGCTCCTCTTTCGGTATGCTATTTATGCTTAATTCTTTAAAATGTTTCTTATGTTGATGTTTTACTTTTCTTTCGAAAAGCATACTCTTTTGTAAAATTTCAAAGCATGATGCTCTTTGTATTTGGTTTTAGTTAAACAAATAATATTTTTAAAATTTTTGATGTATGTTGTTATCTCTTTTAATTGTGTTTGACCTAGGTTTTATTCTGTTAATTCCTCTTACTGATAAATGCTATATGTTTGTTCCGTTTGAATATGTTATTTGTGATTATCTGCTTAAAATGTTTTCCTGATGCGAAGTTTATATGTTGTTGAATGATTATGTGCTTTAGGGAAGTTTAGGACTTTGTTTCTTTGGTTAGTTAGAACATATTGGTATTTCCTAAGATTGAACCCCACAAGGTCATAGAACTTCCTGTGAGAAATAGTCTTATTAGTAGTAGAGCAGGTATGTTAGCAAAACCCCACCTGAGTCATGTCCTAAGTGGGGGAGAGTGGCCCCGAAAGTCATAATCCCTTTTCATTGTCTAAGACAGGATTCATCTTATGAATAGAGCATATAGCTCTATGTTGTTGGAAAACTACACTCGGTGTGTGAAACAAATAGGAACACTAGGAGAACACCTAGAAGGGGGGGTTGAATAGGTGTTATAGAAACTTTGAAAGATTTTCGCAAGAAACAAATCTAAACGATTAAAACCAATGAAAATCAATCAATTAACAAAAATTATATGATCAGAGATTAAGCGGAAACAATCAACACCAATATTCTTATTGATTAACCTAGATTATAAAAATGATTTTCCCTTTATCAATTTTGCACAATAAAGATTCAATTCAATCAAATATAGAAAAATCACTTTTTCTAGGTTTTCAATCAAGAACACAATTAAAGACTTGAATTGTAAAGAGTAGAGAGTTTAGAGATACGACACAGTGATTTATCCTAGTTCACTTTCATCCACTTGAAAGCTACTCCAGTCCCCTCTTCAACCAAGAGAGATTCTTCACTATGAGGAATTAGAGTTTCTCAAATTACAAGTAAATGCCTCACAAGACTTCCTTCTTGCTAGCCTACAAGAGATACCACACCCTTGCCTTGTAACCCTATTGATATCTAATCTAACCTCTTCTCTTGCTTGCCGATACCCCACAACAAGACTTCCAATTGCTTGCTTCACTCACAAGACTTCCAAATGCTTGCTTCACTCACAAGACTTCCAAATGCTTGTTCTTCAACAAGGCTTCCAAGTGCTTGATGAAATGCCTCACCAAGGCTTCCAATGAAACTTTGCTTGATTCACAAAATCAAGTCTTCCTTTGTTGTAGATAGCTTGCCTTTTGCAATGATTACAACCCAAATGAAAAACAATAACAATCCTATGAATCTCTTTCAAAAGCTATGAAATATCAACATGAGAGATTCAAGGTTCTTGATCAAAGAATATGAAAATGAGAGCTTTGATCTTGAGAGAGTGAGAGAGAATAGTGTGGCTTTGATTCTTTGTAAAATTGTGTATCAAAATGATTCTAGTTGATAGAAATGATTAGGAAAAGGTTTATATAGAATACCCAAAAGTTAGAGCACTTAGAATGGCTTTTGAGAAGTGAAAAACGTATTTAAAAAACCATATCTGATCAAGTTACTCGAGTGAAATGAGTGTTACTCGAGTAAACCGAAAGCAAGATAATTTTCACTCGAGTGAGACCAAAAATACTCGAGTAAAGTGCAGATAATCGATTGTCAAAAGTTTGTTAATCGATTATCAGTTCAAAATACACTGTTAATCAATTATCAAAATCTGTTAATCGATTATTAACATTAAAAATCACTTAAAACTTGTTTTCTCAAAAACTAAACCTTTTCTTTCAAACCTTTAAGCCACCTATTGATTTTAGGCAAAGTTAATACTCAAAATATGATATAATCATGCAATCAAAAGAGATTCACTACCCTCTAATAAATTCTACCCAAACTCATAAACTAAAAGACTTGTGAGGCAAAAGATAAAACAATAAAACATAAACTACCAAACTAAGTCTTCATGAGTTGGCTCTCTCTTCATAACTTGATGTTTGTTGTTGCTTGTTGAGCTTGAACTTGATCAACACATTTGTAGCTTGTTCAAAACCTTTTGGCATTTATCAAAACATTCTTCATGGATCTTACAATCTCCCCCTTTTTGAAAATGACAAACATGTTTTGAAATCGTTTGAAGTTCATTGAAGTTGTTGATGCTTGAACCATTTGATCACTTGGTGAGACTCTTGCTCCCCCTCAATTAATGCTTTTGACATTTGAAATCCAATTGAGTAAGCTTGATTCTCCCCCTATCTTCAACAACTTTGCTCAACCTATATAAAAACAACAAAACAAACCTTTCTCCAAACATACCATTTAAAAAAAATATTTCTCCCCTTTGTTTCAAAATATCATATTTCTCCCCCTTTTGCATTATCAAAAAGAAATATATACCAATTGTAACTAAACAAATACCAATTGAAATAAGATCTAAGCCAAAATAGAAGAAATATAACCAAAGCATGATAATCATCTAATGATTAAAATTAATATCATTGAGTAATCAATATCAAACAAATTGTATACCAATAACATGATACCAATTGTAAAACAATTGTAAGAATTTGATACCAATAGTATTATCTCAATAGTATAAACAATATCACATTAAGAAATAATACCAATTGAGAGAACTATGAGCAATATCCAACAATATCAAATTGAAAATACCAATTGTATAATATCAAATGTTACCAATTTGTAGGATTTTCTTCTTGATACCAATTGAAGAAGATCAATAATGTCAATTGTATCAAATGTGTATAGACCTTCATTTTCTTCTTCAATCATACCTACAAAACAATCATGCTTTGCTTTTTGGTATCCAAATGGTTTTGGATCCATTTTTGTTAGTGTAGGGACTCTCACCCTTTTTCATCCAATCAAAATCTCCTTTAGGTATACCATGCACTTTAATATAACACACATTTGAAGTATGTCCATGAGTACCACAATAGAAACATGTTGGTGCATTTGAAAAATCAACTTTAGAAAAATCAACAACATTTCTATGAGATTTACTCTTAGCATTAGTATAACCCAAACCAAACTTGTTTGAATTTTCTCTTTGAAAATTTAACAATGTGCGCAATCTAATATCACCATTTGAGAAACTTGCAAGCTTATTTTTCAAAATAGCATTTTCATCCTTAAGCAACTTGCAATTCTCACAATCAACCACAATATTCAATCTACTAGCACAATCACAAGAAGAACTAGCATATATAAGATCAAGAGTTTCATTTTGAAGATTAAGCTCATCAACTTGTTTTTGAAGTTCTAAAATCTCTTGTTGATGTTTCAAAATGAGCTTCTTCCTTTCAATGTTTTTCAAAGCTAGTTTCTTAAATTGTTTATGCATTTCTTCATAAGCATTATATAACATTTCATAATTTGAATAAATTTCGGATTTAGTAAGACTTACATCGCTTTCGTCACTTTTCTCACTTGATTCATCATTTGAGCTTTCCTCTTCATGTACTTGAGCTATCAAGTTGAGACAAGCGTCATGTTCATCATCCGAAGAACTACTAGTTGTCCTTTTCTTGTCTTGTTCATCATCACTATTCCAAACTATGTATGCCCTTTTGTGTTTTGCATTTTTCTTCTCTTTCTCCTTCTTCTTGAGATACTTAGAGCATGAGTACTTGAGATGACCGGGCTTTCCACATTCATGGCAAACTACACCTTCTTTTGAAGTCTTGGTCTTGTAGTGTGGGGGATCCTTCTCTTTACTTTTGTCCTTGTTCAACCTTCCTTTTCTCCTTAGAATTTTATTGAACTTTCTTAGTAGAAGCTTCATCTCCTCTTCATCAATGTCCGAATCGGAATTTTCATTATCATCATCATCATCATCGGAACTCTCTTCCTTTTTATATGACCTTTGAGCTTTAAGAGCAATTCCTTTTCTCTCTTTGTACTTATCCGACTCTTCATGCATTTGCAAACGTCCAAGCTCCATTTCATGTTCTTGTAGCTTTCCGAAAAGTGTTGCTAAGTCCATGGTGTCCAAGTCCTTTGATTCAACTATTGCGGTAACCTTGGGTTGCCATTCCCTACTTAGACATCTTAAAACTTTGTTAACAAGTTCACAATTCACGAAAGTTTTACCAAGAGCAATGAGATGATTAACAATATGAGTAAAACGTTTTTGCATAAAACATATAGATTCATTAGGCAACATACGAAACAATTCATATTCATGCATCAAAGAATTTAATCTAGCATGCCTAACTTCACTAGTGCCTTCATGTGTGACTTGTAAGGTGTCCCACATATCTTTGGCATCTTTACATTGGGAGACTCTAAAGAACTCATCATAAGATAGAGCGGAGGTGATGATATTCTTTGCTTTTAAATCATATTGAATTTTCCTTTTATCATCATCGGTCCACTTATCTTTGGGAGTAAGTGTAAGCACACCTTCTACATCTTTTGAGGGAATATAAGGACCATTTTCTATGGCTTCCCAAATGTTCATATCTATGGCTTCTATAAAGATTCTCATCCTAATTTTCCAATAAGCATAACCCTCTCCACCAAACATAGGAGGGCGATTTATTGAAGCACCTTCACCACCAAAAGGATTCGTAGAACCCATTGTAGTTTCTCAAGGATCTTAACGAAAAAGCTCTATGCTCGTGTCTTTCGACCGAGCTCTGATACCAATTGTTGGAAAACTACACTCGGTGTGTGAAACAAATAGGAACACTAGGAGAACACCTAGAAGGGGGGGTTGAATAGGTGTTATAGAAACTTTGAAAGATTTTCGCAAGAAACAAATCTAAACGATTAAAACCAATGAAAATCAATCAATTAACAAAAATTATATGATCAGAGATTAAGCGGAAACAATCAACACCAATATTCTCATTGATTAACCTAGATTATAAAAATGATTTTCCCTTTATCAATTTTGCACAATAAAGATTCAATTCAATCAAATATAGAAAAATCACTTTTTCTAGGTTTTCAATCAAGAACACAATTAAAGACTTGAATTGTAAAGAGTAGAGAGTTTAGAGATACGACACAGTGATTTATCCTGGTTCACTTTCATCCACTTGAAAGCTACTCCAGTCCCCTCTTCAACCAAGAGAGATTCTTCACTATGAGGAATTAGAGTTTCTCAAATTACAAGTAAATGCCTCACAAGACTTCCTTCTTGCTAGCCTACAAGAGATACCACACCCTTGCCTTGTAACCCTATTGATATCTAATCTAACCTATTCTCTTGCTTGCCGATACCCCACAACAAGACTTCCAATTGCTTGCTTCACTCACAAGACTTCCAAATGCTTGCTTCACTCACAAGACTTCCAAATGCTTGTTCTTCAACAAGGCTTCCAAGTGCTTGATGAAATGCCTCACCAAGGCTTCCAATGAAACTTTGCTTGATTCACAAAATCAAGTCTTCCTTTGTTGTAGATAGCTTGCCTTTTGCAATGATTACAACCCAAATGAAAAACAATAACAATCCTATGAATCTCTTTCAAAAGCTATGAAATATCAACATGAGAGATTCAAGGTTCTTGATCAAAGAATATGAAAATGAGAGCTTTGATCTTGAGAGAGTAAGAGAGAATAGTGTGGCTTTGATTCTTTGTAAAATTGTGTATCAAAATGATTCTAGTTGATAGAAATGATTAGGAAAAGGTTTATATAGAATACCCAAAAGTTAGAGCACTTAGAATGGCTTTTGAGAAGTGAAAAACGTATTTAAAAAACCATATCTGATCAAGTTACTCGAGTGAAATGAGTGTTACTCGAGTAAACCGAAAGCAAGATAATTTTCACTCGAGTGAGACCAAAAATACTCGAGTAAAGTGCAGATAATCGATTATCAAAAGTTTGTTAATCGATTATCAGTTCAGAAGACACTGTTAATCAATTATCAAAATTTGTTAATCGATTATTAACATTAAAAATCACTTAAAACTTGTTTTCTCAAAAACTAAACCTTTTCTTTCAAACCTTTAAGCCACCTATTGATTTTAGGCAAAGTTAATACTCAAAATATGATATAATCATGCAATCAAAAGAGATTCACTACCCTCTAATAAATTCTACCCAAACTCATAAACTAAAAGACTTGTGAGGCAAAAGATAAAACAATAAAACATAAACTACCAAACTAAGTCTTCATGAGTTGGCTCTCTCTTCATAACTTGATGTTTGTTGTTGCTTGTTGAGCTTGAACTTGATCAACACATTTGTAGCTTGCTCAAAACCTTTTGGCATTTATCAAAACATTCTTCATGGATCTTACATATGTCTCTTCTAGTTCTTTGAACCTAGTTGAATTTCGGGGACGAAATTCCTTTAAGTAGGGGAGATTGTAACATCCCCGATTTTTCCAAATTATTAGGTGTTTTAGTTAATAGAATCTTGATAAGGGTAGCGTTGTTTCCAAGTCTTTGATCTTGTTTAGAATGTGTTTAGAATGTAGGAATTAGCAAAGGGTAGGTTTGATGAAGTAGAATTAGTTTAGAAGTGAGTTTTAGAAGTGTAATTATAAGTTAATGAGCATAGGATCTTAGGGAATTAGGAATTTAATATCCATAGCTCCAAACCCAAATTCCACCATTGGATGTGAAGATGAGTGTCTTAGGAAGCTTGTCTCAAAATTTGAGCAAGATCCGACGGTTGACGAAGAAGTTATAGCCATTCGAAGTACAAGGGAATAAGTGGGCTGAACAGGTTAATCGATTAACCTGTTTGTTAATCGATTAATATTTTGGCAATGTTCAGCCACTAATCGATTAATGAGTAGTTTCATCGATTAAGTTTTTGGTCACCTTCTGGCCTTAATCGATTAAGACCAAGTTAATCGAGTTATCCTTTGTAAATTAGCAAGTGTTAATCGATTAACCATCGGGTTAATCGATTAACCCCTGTTATATCAGCCAAAAATCACGTGAATTGGGGCATTTGTTTCATTGCTTTCTCTCTCTTCTCTCACGACTCCCTCTTCTTCTCTCTACCCCAATCCTTGCAAATCACCAAACCAACATGAAATCTCACCAAATTAACATCATAAATCATCTTCCCATCCCTTCCCAATCAATTTCCCTCTTTGAAATCCCTATTCCGCCTCTTATTCTCAAAATCCCCAAATCCCCACATAAACCGTAACTCCTCCAATTCACCTTCTAGTGTTGTGTAATCAATCAAGGGAGCTTAGGAGGTGTGTAAGGGCATGGGATAGGAGACTTAGAGGCTAGCTTGGAGCTTGGTGGTGGAGCTCCCACTTAAACCGGTTTCTCCTCTTCTCTTCAAGAGGTAAGGGGGGGGGTACTTTGTTCTTAATTAAGGGAAGGGCTTAATAATAGTAATAGGGCTATAATTAGATGTATTTTATATGTGTATGTTTGATTTGTATGTCGACATTGTTAGGTTTGAAAACAAAAGTGTGTGTAATGGACTTAGGGTCTTTAGTAATTGATGATTAGATTGTTAATGAATTAAATGATTAAACGAATAATATGATTATAACTATTGTTGTGATATGCTATATATGTTTACTATGAGTGTATGTATGTTATGAACTTAGGATCCTGTTAGAAATAAATTGTTGTAATTGTTATGAAACGAAATGAATGAATGACATGATTGTGATCCTATTGTTGTTGAGTGTGATTGTCTATAAATATATATAAAGCATGGCCAAATCCTAAGTTAGAGACCCAACCAATTGGATATAATTATTAAAGGTTTAACTAATGAAAACCACATAAAATTAATTAGAAACACGTGCATTACGGAGTAAGGTGGACCTTAGGTGTACGGGGAAAAACACACGTCGTTTACGATTGATGAGGGCAAGAGTGAATCAAGGGATTATCTTGGGGAACTTTGATCTTGAAAAGGACACGGGATCGCTTCCCGTGTTGGGGATTGGTTCCACGCAAACCGGGGTAATTCCATCACTTTGGCTCATTTTGGCCAGTGAGGGTGATTTCTGCTAGAGCCCGATTCGGGCAAATCAATCCGAATCGCATGAGGGACCTTCCTAAGTGGAGGTGAAGTGTTGTGCAAGCGGGTGAGCGAGGGACCTTCCTAAGTGGAGGTGAAGCACCCAACTATAGGTTGAGAAATACTTACTCCTGGTCGGTTTTTCCCCAGAGTGGAGGGTGTATGTGAGGGTTGGAAATTGTTATTGCTATAGTAAATGGAGAAGTGCATTCATTATTGTGATGGGTTTAATTCACTGAATCCGATGATAGTATTCAAGTGTTTAAGTGAATTAAGTGTAAAAGTGCAGTGTACTTCGGATTCAGGAATTAAACCAAAGTGTGATATAGTGCATTTCATACTCATATGATTTAGCATAAAAGCATGGTTATGTATTGTTATTGGATCAATGAAAAGTGTATGCAGAGTGTAAGGAATAGCTAAATGTCAAGGTAAACAATTAATATGGTGAATATGGGAAAGGACAATGAATATGTATATCTGTGCGTGGGTATGTCTAGTTATATTCTATTACTATTGTTTTAAGTGTTTTCCTTGATTATTTCTCAAATTACTCACCCCTTAAGTTGACCATTTTAGGTACCATTGGAGAAAGCTATTCACTACTTCCAAGCCGAGAGGATATACTCTCACATAAGGAGAGTATATTAATTGTGAGACTTTAGTGGTCTCATTTCATTGTAACCATTATAGGGTATTGTAATGTAAATTAATTTCATTGACTAAAGCTGTATTAAATTTTGAATTACTTATCTTCATTTAAAGATATTTCTATTTTTGTAAAAAGGACTTTATAAAAGCACTTGTTTTAATAAGAAGTGTTTAAGGTTGTGAAGGATATACAAATATCCTTTCCTTCATTACTTCAAGAAAGGAGTTGAATATGAGGCAACGCCGATGGATGGAGTTCTTGAAGGATTATGATTTTGAACTTCATTACCATCCTGGGAAGGCAAACATGGTGGCAAATGCATTGAGCCGGAAGGAAATGCATGCTAGTTGGATGATGGTCAAGGAAGCTACTTTGATTGAGGAGTTTAGAGACTTGAGCTTGACGATGGAAGTGGAGCCGTCAAGTATCAAGTTGGGAATGTTGTGAATCACCAATGAATTCTTGGAAAGAGTTCGGGAATTGCAACAAAAGGATAAAGAGCTTAAGGAGAAGAAAAGGTTGATGATGGAAGGAAAAGAATCGGAATTCCAAGAAGGAGGAGATAGAATTCTTCGTTTCAGAACGAGAATTTGCATACCCAATGATCCAGAAGTTAGAAGGATGATTCTGGATGAAGCACACAAGAGTAAGATAAGTATGCACCCTGGAGAAACAAAAATGTATCAAGAACTGAAGAAGTTATTTTAGTGGACTGGTCTTAAGAAGGATGTGGCAAAGTACGTGGCTTCTTGTTTGGTTTGTCAGAAAGCCAAGGTGGAACACCAGAATCTTGGAGGAGAATTACATCCCTTGGATATTCCACAATGGAAGGTTGATAGTATATCGATGGATTTTGTATCGGGTATGCAAGAACAGTCAATAACCTTGATGCGATTTGGGTGATTGTTGATCGGTTGACTAAGTCAGTGCATTTCATTCCGGTGAATATGCGTTATTCTTTGGAAAAGCTCACCCAGTTGTATGTCAAGGAAGTGGTATGTCTGCACGGAGTATCCTCAAGTATAGTTTCTTATCGTGCTATGGGGACTAGATTGAAGTTGAGTTCTGCATATCATCCCCAGACTGATGGTCAAACGGAGAGGACTATTCAGTCATTGGAAGACTGTTCACTGTTTAGCAAGTATACTAGATTGAAAAGTAATACAGTCGGTTAAGACCAGATATCGTTCCCACAGGGACTCAGAATTGTTTAATCTATTCTCACCTAAGAGTAATTTAGAGCAAAATCTATTAAAAGCTAAAATTCAGAATTAAATAAATTAATTAAAAAGATAAATTCTATTACTGAAAAATAAAACAAAATAAGGATAGCAATGGGAAAATTTGGTTAGGAACTCAGTTTCATTGTATGTTCATTCATTTATTATAGGCAAAACTACTAGACTGGTCCTGTAAGTTATTTTTTGGTTGCGATTTCGTCCCTTAACTTTTTTTCGTTTCCAATAAATCCGGATGTTTGTAACTTGTTTCAAATAAATCCTTTCATCCAATTTTGTCTTAACACCGTTAATGGGAGCCTTCTATGTGGCAACCATTGGTCTTACGTGGCTAAAACTCAACGTTACACCCCCAAAATGGTGTCATATGAGGCCAAAAGAGAAAACCAAAACAGTTAGAGATAGCCCAATAAGCTTTTATTTTGGCCTCATACGACATCGTTTAGGGGTGTAACGCTGAGTTTTAGCCACGTAGGAGACTTCCATTAACGGTGTTAAGACAAAATTGGACGGAAGGATTTATTTGAAACAAGTTACAAACTTCTGGATTTATTTGAAACGAAAAAAAGTTAAGGGACGAAATCGCAACCAAAAAATAACTTACAGGACCAATCTAGTAGTTTTGCCTTTATTATAAATCAATGTTTTTCATTCAAATCAAGAACAAATTCAGAAAATAGTAATTCCTAGATTCCTCTTATGAAATTATTGTTTATTATTCAACTTGATAAATCCTAATTCCTTAGAAATTTAAACCATTGAATAACCTTAATTAAGAACAGTGAATTATGAAAAGTTGCATAAGAATTCAATAGTATCCCTACTGATTGAATAGTTATACTGTTTAATTGCATAGCCTATTTCAAATCCTAATTTTCCAATTCAGATTTCGAAGATCCAAAACATAGATTAGCTACTTCCATGCATAATAATAAAAACCCAATTAAGCACAAGATTTAAAAACTGACAAACATTAATTCATAAAAATAAATTACAAATACAAATCCACCATGTTCCTAACACAAAGGGTTTAGTTACACATAATGAATAGAAAAAGGAAAACAATAACTATGGAATTCATTCTAAATTACCACAGAAAACTGCTTCAGATCTTCAATCTTCTTCGGATCCCTCCTTCGAATGCTCCCAAAAAGTGTGTAATCTCCCTTCTAAAAACTCTCTACTGACTCTAATGACTCTAATTGACTGCCTAACCTAATTCCAAAACCTAGAATATATACATAAAATACAAATCCTAATAGAAACCTCCAAAATTGCTCAGAAATTGGCCTAATTGGGCCTCCTCGAGTCACGCGCGCCTGGGCGTATGGGACTGCACGCCTGGGCTCGCGCCATCTAATAAGCAAGAATTTAGCATGGCAAGCATGCCTGGGCGTGGGCTCCATGCGTCTGGGCGTGCGAGACTTTTTCCGACTCTGTTTCTCTCCGTTCTTGTGTCATTTTCAAGGTCTTCTTATGCTCTTCTCAACTCCAATAATATTTTCTCCAAATAAAGCTCCAAAAGCACCCGAAACATACCCAAAACAGATCAAAACGTTGAAAGGACTCTATAATACTAAAAATTCCTAAAACTAATACAAATTACCTATATTTACAAGAGAAACAAGCCAAAACCATAGCAAAAGGAAGTGAAATTAAGCCCAAAAACATCATATATTAAACCCAAATCACTCCCCCAAACTTAGCATTTTGCATGTCCCAGGCAAAAGTAAAATAAAAATTCTAAAACAAAAGACTACCATCTAAATCAAAATGTACAACACCTAATCTAAGACTTCGACTCATCAATACAGCCACATATTTACACAAGCTATTCACATATTCAAAAACTGGTTAAAGAAACAAACCCAATCAGAACCCAAAACTAGTGAACACTCTCAACCTCTCAGTGTATATCTCTCATGTGTATCAAGGGTTATAACAATTCACTCAAGTTCATACAATAGCAAAGTGTTACCATAAGCTTGACCATAGACCAAAATCTCCACTGAAATTATTGAAAACATGCACAAATCAAAAGGTCTTTAATTGGGTTGTAATGAGGCCATGGCTAAAAGTGTCAGGTGGGATAAAAGAAAGAAGGGATATAACTAAGGGCTAAAATGTAAAAACAAATTTCCCTAAAAAATTATGAATGAGCAATGAATACTATGAGGACTCACACTCAACTCACAATCAATTTCATACTTCTTTTCTTTTCACTTTTTTCTCTCTACTCTCTTCCAAATTTGTCTTTATTTTTATTTATTTCATGGAAGAGAAGTAGATACACAACACGTTGCACCATTCATTCACTTTTCCTTATTATTCCTCTCAATTGCTCATTCAAAATTCCTAAGGTACTCACAACGAATTATGCAATTAATGCAGGGTACCAAAGAAAAATCATAGTTCATTAAGCTCATAATGGGCAACTATGAGAAATCTTAACAATGGAAATCAGTTGAAGGCCACAAAAACACATCCTAAGTGCCTTAATCATTTTAATGCATGCAAACAATTATCAATCTCAAAATGGTCACAGATCAAGTTCTAGAACACAAAATCAAAGTGAACAACACTCATGAAAGAAATAGGGGTCTCAAATCAAAATAATTCAATAAATCATACCCCATCATTAGGCTCAAAAAGTCACTAGGCTACAGTCAGTTCACTAATCTCAAGTTCTCAAAAAGTTTATCAAAATAACCAGATTTCAAAAATATTTACAGCTCAAACAAATTAGTAACATGAATCAATGAGTCTAATCCTAAACTAAGTATATACACCCATCATCAGAAAAATAATCCTAAGTCTAGAATAATTACAATACCTCTACCTAAGACACAAACCAACACCAAAAATGGGAGAGCAATTCAAGTCTGAAATTTTTTTATTTTGTCCACTCCCCCAAACTTAGAGGTTGGTTTGTCCTCAAGCAAACTAAACTAAACAAACCTAAACTACAAAATAAAAAATTACATAGATAAATTTCGGACACTTCCTTATCACATCTACACCAAATTCTCATCACTAACAAAAGTGAGAAGATGCTCCCCCAAACTTATTACCTGCAGGTCGTTAGAAACAAGTGCAAAAGAGCACCTCTCATGAGGAAAACATCAACTCGCACCTGTTGCACAAAATAAATATCCAGATGTAAATAACAAGTGAAACAAATAAAATCCATGTAATAAGACTAAAAACAAATCCTAGAAAGCAAATACATGTTTTTGGTGTAGCACAAGCACAAGTACAAGTCTGAATAGGGGAAGGGTTACAAAATATAGAAATGAAAATTAGAAATCCCCTATCTAATCCTCATCCTCCTCCTCAGGAGATGCATCCAGTAAGCTCTGATCCTCCTCTGTATATGGTGGTACATCATAGGGCATGCCCTGCGCTGCTCCAACACTGCTCAGGAATGTATCCCTAGCCTGGTTCCTACGCATCTCTTTACGCTAGAACTCAACTGCTCTGCTTTGTCTCCTAAGCAAGCGTTATAACATCCCAATGATCTCATCCATGCCGTCCGACTGCCTCGCCGGCTGGCTGGATGGTCCTGCCTCAGAATGGTGCTGCTGTGGTGGTGGTGGTGGAACGAACTGCTGCTGCTGTGGTGGCGGTCCCTCACCGGCCGTCTCTATGGCCCTAACAATATATGAGTCCCACGTAGCCTTGGACATCCTAGGAGTCCATCTAAGATCCCTCGCATCTGCTCGAAATCAACCCCAGCCACGATGCACAACCGTGTAATGACCCACGGAAAACCAACATACCCCCGTCTCCTTCCTGGAAAAGCGATGCATACGATCAGAAATGATAAATCAGAAATGACCCACGGAAAACCATCATACCCCCGTCTCCTTCCTGGCAAAGCGATGCATACTGATTGAATAGTTATACTGTTTAATTGCATGGCCTATTTCAAATCCTAATTTTCCAATTCAGATTTAGAAGATCCAAAACATAGATTAGCTACTTCCATGCATAACAATAAAAACCCAATTAAACACATGATTTAAAAACTGAAAAACATTAATTCATAAAAATAAATTACAAATACAAATCCACCATGTTCCTAACACAAAGGGTTTAGTTACACATAATTAAAGAAAGAAGGAAAACAATAACTATGGAATTCATTCCTAAATTACCACAGAAAACTGCTTCAAATCTTCAATCTTCTCCGGATCCCTCATTCGAATGCTCCCAAAAAGTGTGTAATCTCCATTCTAAAAAGTCTCTACTGACTCTAATGACTCTAATTGACTGCCTAACCTAATTCTTAAACCTTGAATATATACATAAAATAATAATCCTAATAGAATCCTACAAAATTGCTCAGAAATTGGCCTAATTGGGCCTCCTCGAGTCACGCGCGCCTGGGCGTATGGGACTGCACGCCCAGGCGCGCGCGCCATCTTATAAGCAAGAATTTAGCGTGGCAAGCACGCTTGGGCTATTATATTTTCAAGGTCTTCTTATGCTCTTCTCAGCTCCAATAATATTTTCTCCAAATAAAGCTCCAAAAACACCTGAAACATACCCAAAACGGATCAAAACGTTCAAAGGACTCTAATACTAAAAATCCCTAAAACTAATACAAATTACCTATATTTACAAGAGAAAAAAGCCAAAACCATAGCAAAAGGAAGTGAAATTAAGCCCAAAAACATCATATATTAGACCCAAATCAAAGACCATCTAAGAGCTTGTGTTCTGGAAGAGCACGGGAGCTGGGAGCAAATGTTGTCGCTCACAGAGTTTACCTATAATAATAGTTATCATACGAGTATTGGGATGACACCATTTGAAGCTTTGTATGGAAGAAAATGTCAGACCCCGCAATGCCGGTTCCAAGTGGGGGAGAATTCTCTTGTTGGTCCTGAAGTTGTGCAAGACACAACGGAAAAGATCAAGAAGATTCAAGAGAAGATGAGGGCAACTCAGAGCCGACAGAAGAGTTATGCTGACCAAAGGCGAAGACCGTTAGAGTTTTCAGAGGGAGAGCATGTCTTTATTAGATTAGTTCCAACCAAAGGTGTTAGTAGAGCCTTGAAAGCCCAGAAATTTTCTCCTAAGTTTATTGGTCCTTACCAAATTCTTAAGAGAGTAGGTCCTGTAGCATACCAAATAGCTTTACCCCCATCTTTGGCCAATATACACAATGTTTTCCATGTGTCGCAATTGAAGAAATATTTCCATGACCCAAACACTATTATCAAAATCTGCCCTGATGACCTAGATGTTTGTGAAAACCTAACCTTTAAAGTTGTGCCTATCCGGATTGAAGACCAAAGAATTAAGCAGCTCAGAGGAAAAGGAATTTCTTGTGTCAAGGTTGTTTGGATCAGTGGCGATGTGATTGAGACAACCTGGGAGTTAGAAGATAGGATGCGTCAGGATTATCCTGATTTGTTTGTGCAAGTTGAATTTCGGGGACGAAATTCCTTGTAAGTGGGGGAGTAGTGTAACACCCCAAAATTTTAATCCCTGATTAATGAAAGTTTAATTATAAAGCTCAATTATAATTAATTACTTTAATTTTAATCTTTGTTTAATTATGTGTTTTGTTAATGCATTTGATGAATAAGAGTGCTTGATGTAACACCCTCAAAATTAATTAGCCTAATTACTATTAATTGGGTTGAATTAAAATAGGACTTGAAAATTTCTTAATAAAATCCGACAGAGTTTCCTCTGTTTATCAACTTTCCCAAAATTTACATCTTATAAACCTGTCAGTCCAGAAAATAATAAAACATAAAACTTAAATTTAGATTATAGCTAGCTAACTTCTAAGGCCCAGATACAAAATAAATACAAGTTGTGGCTTCTAACATTTAACTATGCTAATTACACTCATTTGATTCTAGTTCTTTCATGATTAATCTACACTCCACGGAGTGGAGTGTACTCCTGCTCGGCCTGCAATAGTGTAAGCTCCTTCTGTACCTGTAATAAAAATAGCAAGAAGGGTAGCATTACAGAGCACTTAAAATAGATTCTAGAAGAGTATAGCAATAAACCAAGGTAATTCATTATAAGTCTTTGCCCCATTAATTTATTATCACTAGTTATGTTTGCACAAACCCTTATACCTAGTATTGGCAATTAGGGCCGATGCCCGTGGGCCCCGCCCGCCCGCCCGCATTTTTTTGCTGGTAGGGCATATATTTTAGGCCTTAATTTTAAAAAATGCCCGCATGCCCCGCCCGTTTTTTTGCGGGCAAAATAGGCGGGCTGCGGGCTGCCCGCGGGCGGATACTTAAAAAAAAAACTTTTTTTGCTGTGCTGGGACTCCTGTGACGAAAGAAAAAAAAAGAAAAAATCCTGTTTTACCCTTTAGGTCTTTAACCTAGCTAGTTGGCAGCCACAACACAAACATGAAGGAAACTGCAATTGGTGGTTGAAACAACTAAGGAACCCTAGTAGAACACCTAGAAGGGGGGGGGGGGGGTTGAATAGGTGTAAAAGAAACCTTGAAAGATTTTCAAACGAAACAAATCGAAACAATCAAAACGAATGATTTTTGCAAATTTGTCAGCACTTAATCGATTAATCTGAATTCTAATCGATTAACCTGCAATTTAATCGATTAAGGTCAGAAAACACAAATTCACTTAATCGATTATGAAAGTGCTTAATCGATTAAATCTATCAGAAACAGAAAAAATCACTTTTCAATCGCATACGAAAATCAATCAATCAACATGTAAGATCAGAGATTCAGCGGAAAGGATTAACACCTATATTCTTATTGATTACCTAGGTTATGAAAATGATTTTCCCCAAATTAATTTGAACAATAAAGATTCAATTCAATCAATTATGAAAATCAATCTTTTCTAGGTTTTCAAGCAAGAACACAATAAATTGACTTGAATGTAAAGAGTAAGAGTTTAGAGATACGACACAGTGATTTATCCTGGTTCACTTTCATCCACTTGAAAGCTACATCCAGTCCCCTCTTCAACCAAGAGAGATTCTTCACTATGAGGAATTAGAGTTCTCAAATTACAAGTAAATGCCTCACAAGACTCCCTTCTTGCTAGCCTACAAGAGATACTCCACACTCTTGCCTTGTAATCCTATTGATCTTCTCTCTAATCTAACCTCTACCCCTTGTTGATAATCCACACAACAAGTCTTCACTTGCTTGATGATAATCCACACACCAAGGCTTCACTTTGCTTGATTCACAACCAAGACTTCTTCTTCTTCAATGAACTTTGCTTGATGATAATCGACACATCAAGTCTTCTTGTTTGTTGTAGATGGCTTGCCTCTTGCAAAGATTACAACACAATAGAAAACAAAATGACACTCCTATGAATCTCTTTCAATAGTTATGACAATATCAATATGAAAGATTCAAGAGTTCTTGATCAAAGAATATGAAAATAGAAAGCTTTGATCTATGAAATTGAGAGAGAATAGAGTGGCTTGATTTCTTGTAAAACTTGTATGAAAAATGATTCTAGATATTCACAATAATTGGGAAAAGGTTTATGTCGAATACCCAAAAGTTAGAGCACTTAAAAGCTGATTTTGAGAAGTGAAAATCGTATTTTAAAAAACCAGATCTACAGTGTTTAATCGATTAGATCTTCACTTAATCGATTAGTAATCGATTAGATTTGTTCTTAATCGATTAATCCCTGTAGAAACTTGTTAGAAACTTGTTTTCTCAAAACTAAACCTTTCCTTTCAAACCTTTAAGCCACCTATTGATTTTAGGTAAAGTGAAAACTCAAATTATGATTTAATCATGACTATGATAGAGATTCACTACCCTCTATAGAACTCTAACCAAACTCATAAAATAAAAGACTAAGTCTAGAGAGGCAAATGATATTACATTAATAAAACACAAACTAGATCTTCAAGTCTTCATGAGTTGGCTCTCTCTTCTTCACTTGATGTTTGTTGTTGCTTGTTGAGCTTGAAACTTGATCAACACCTTAGTAGCTTGTTCAAAACCTTTTGTCATTATCAAAACATTCTCAATGGAACTTACAAAACAGTCTCACACGAACTCTCTCAGCCACCATCCACAAATAGCCACATGAACTCAGTCTCACTGCCTCACACACGAACTCAGTCTTTCTCTCACTCAGTCTCTCACTGCCTCACACGAACTCTCTCACTCACACAGTCTCTCTCTCGCGACTAGTCTCTTCTTCTGCTCTCTCTCAAGTTCTCCGTCTCTTTGTCACGGTCGCCGCATGTCAAAGCCGCCACGAGCCTTATCGGATATGCCACGAGCAGCGAGCTTCGACGATGAATCCAACCGGAACCGCAACGAACAGCAAACCAGATCCGCCACGAACTCAGTAGCGAATCGCGAATCTGAGATGGACTCTCAACCAGCCCGATCCGCCATGAACAGGAGGCTTCGACGACGACCACCACGAGGCCAGGACAGAGATGCCACGGTTATAGGTATTTCCTTTTTCTCCTCTAGTCGATTATTTGGGGTTATAGGTATTTAGGGTTTTGAATGGCTTTTGAAATTGTGGAATAAAGAGAAGAAAAATAACACTGTTAATGTTGCTATTGTGACTTGTGATTGTTAATTTTGTTGTGACTCTTGTGAGAAAACACTGTTAATA
Source organism: Crotalaria pallida (assembly GCA_037953625.1). Taxonomy (NCBI): domain Eukaryota; kingdom Viridiplantae; phylum Streptophyta; class Magnoliopsida; order Fabales; family Fabaceae; genus Crotalaria; species Crotalaria pallida. The sequence goes on from CM075649.1 coordinate 88,073,901, forward strand.
TTGCTATTGTAAGTCTGTGATTGTGTATTTTATTGGTGTGGCTGTTTTTTTTTAAATGTGTTTTATGCTATCTATTTAACTAGAGCATGATGTAGCTGAGGATAATATGGCTATTGAGGATGTGATTGAGAATGAGGATGTTGAGGAGGAGGAGAATGAGGATGTTGATGAAGCTAAACCTAAGGTAAAAAAGCCAAGAGCAACAAAAGCTAAATGTTGGGAGTATTTTACAATTGTATAAGATGTGGATAAAGCCAAAGGATATAAAAAGGTCAAATGTAATGGTTGCAATTCAACTTACCTAGATGGTGGTACTAAATATGGGACAAATTCTATGCGTCGTCACATGTTGGATTGTTCTAAAATTGAATCTAAAGATGTGGGTCAAATGTTGATGGATGGGCAAGCAAAACTAAATTCTCGAATGATAGATCAATTGGTATCACGTGAGATGTGTGCTTCAGCGATAATTGAGCACGATTTGCCGTTCAACTTTGCAGACTACAAAAAGATTAGAGTTTGGCTGAAATACTTGAATCCAGATTGGATTCCTGTTTCTAGAAATATTGCAAAGGCCAATGTGTTAAAAGTTTACATGCGTGAGAAGCAGAAGCTAAAGGAAACATTGGCTAACATTCCTAATAGGATATGCTTAACTTCTGATTTGTGGACAACTTTCACTACGGAGGGCTACATATGCTTGACGGCTCATTATGCTGACTCGAATTTGAAATTAAATAGCAAAATTCTCAAATTTTGTCATATGCCTCATCCCCATTCTGGTTTTGAAATTTGTGCAATGTTATTAGAGTTTTTAAAAGAGTGGAGTATAGAAAAAAAGTTTTTTTCTATAACTTTGGATAATGCAACATCTAATGACACATTGGTGACAGCATTGAAGCATAAACTTGATGATATGAATGGGTTGGTGGCTGGAGGAGATTTTTTTCATGTGCGTTGTTCTGCACACATTCTAAATCTGATAGTTCAATATGGCTTGAAAGTGGTTAGTGTTGACTCACTGGCAAGTATACCAGATCGTAGCAAGTAATAGAGCAGTAAGCTTGAGTATCATCCCACGAAGATTGCAAATTGTTTTCAATAATTTTTACCTTATTATAATTACTAGTGAAACTTGAAACTATTATTTGAATTAAAAGTTAAATTGAATAATTTAAATTAAAAACTGAACTAAAAATAAAAACTAAACACTAATTAAATGATTTGGAAATAAGATGGGAAAGATGTTAGGAATCCGATTTCATTGCAGGACCTAATTTACTAATTATGAATCTCTGTTTACCTATTAAATCAACAACATTCCAGCAGTAACAATTACTAAATTCCTCTAATAATTGTGTTTCATATTCAATTAAATCCCTTAATCCCTAAGAAATTACCAATCAATTAGTCATTAATTACGAATTTTGGAATTAAATAGTTATATAATCCCGAAAAGTATCCCTACAAATTGGATGATTATAATGCTTGATTGCAAGGTCTGTTCTAATCCTAATTCTCCAATTGAAAGACTAGAAAACTAGAACAAAACATAAAGTGGCCAATTCTATGAACTGTAATTAAAACACAATCAAACAATTGATTTAAAAGGAAAAAATCAATTCATAAATTCATACATTATTCATGTTCCATACAAATCTATCATGTTTCTAACAAGAGGGTTTTAGTTACACATATTAAATAATGAAGAACAAAGAGTAGAAGAAGAACCCATGATCATAGACAATCTGAATTACTCATTTAATCTTCAATCTTCAACCGGATTCCTCCGTTGTTGATCTCCAATCCTCTTCTCAATGCCAATTTTCTCTCTAAATTCGTGTGTAATCTCCCTCTGAACTCTAAAACTAATTAATAACCTAAAAACTAAGCAAATCCCCTCAGAAATCAGCAAAACAAGTCCAATTGGGCCTGCACCGGGTCACGCGCCCAGGCTCCACGCTTGGGCGTGCCAGGTCTGATGATACCAATTATCACTGCATGCGTGCCTGAGCGTGCTGGATTGCATGCCTGGGCGTGTGACACCTGATCTGACTCTGTTTCGCTCCGTTCTTGTGTCATTTTCAAGGTCCTATTATGCTCTTTCCAACTCCATAAATATTTTCTTCAATATAGCTCCAAAAGTACCTGAAACATACCCAAAATGGATCAAAAGGTTCAAGGGAAAAAAAATTACCTAACTTCCTAAAAACTATACAAAAAGTCCTAAATTTACAAGAGAAACAAGCCAAATACATAGTAAAAGGAAGTGAAATCAAGCCCAAAACCTCATATATTAGACCTAAATCACTCCCCCAAACTTAGTATTTTGCATGTCCCAAGCAAAAGTAAAATAAAAAATCTAGAACACAAGACTACCCTCTAAATCAAAATGTACACACCTAATTTAGGACTTCGACTCAAAAACTCAGATACTTATTTTCACAAGCAATTCATACAATTAAAACCTGGTTAGAGAAACAAACTCCAAAAGAACTATTGATCAGTGAACACTCTCAACCTCAAAGTGTATATCTCTCATGTGTATCAAGGTTTATATCAATTCACTAAAGTTCATCTAATGACAATGTGTTACCATAAGCTTGACCATAGACCCAAATCTCCACTGAAATTATTGAATGCACACAAAAATCAAAAGGTCTTTTATTTGGTTGTAATGAGGCCATGACTAAAAGTGTCAGGTGGAATAAAAGAAAGAAAGGATAAAACTAAGGGCTAAAATGCAAAAACAAATTTCCCTCTAAAATTATGAATTAGCAATGAATACTAAAGAGGACTCACACTCAACTCACAATCAATTTCAAACTTCTTTTCTTTTCACTTTTCTTTACTACGCTCTTCCAAATTTCACTTTTTTTTATTTAATTCTCTTTTTTTTCATGGAGGAGAAGTAGACTTACAACACTTTGTACCATTCATTCACTTTTTTAATCATTCCTCAATTGCTCATTCAAAATTCCTAAGGTACTAACAAAGAAATTTCAATAGATGCAGGGTACCAAAGAAAAATCATAATATCTCATAAGGCTCAAAATGGGCAACTAAGGGAACATTATCAATACAAAACAGTTGAAGGACTCAAAAACACATCCTAAGTGCCTTAATCATCTTAACTACAAGAAAATCCCTCTATTGCAACGACATTTTGCAACGACTTAAAAAAGTCGTTGCTAAAAACAAGTGTTTTGCAACGACTTAGAAAGTCGTTGCAAAACATGTGTTTTGCAACGACATTTTTTTAGTCGTTGCAAAACACATGTTTTTAGCAACGACTTTTTTAAGTTGTTGCAAAATGTCGTTGCAATAAAGTTTGACAAGTTTACACAACGACATATGTCGTTGCCAAAGAGATTAAATAATTAAATAAAAAAAAGGATATAATTAAACCTATGGAGAAAGAATGAATACTATCTATATAATTATACATACATAGAGATAGAGATAGAGATATGTCACCTGGAGAGAGAAAAAGAGAAACAGAGTTCCTCTCGAACTAGGACCGGCTAGGGTCGGCGACAAATCAACCCGTCGCCACCGCTGCTCTCACGTCGCCACCGCTATGGTTGTCCCTCTGAGCCTTTCTCCGTAAAGCCCACTCTCTCTTTCTCTCATCCTTTGTCCGCCTCTCTTCCTCGAATCATCACACCATGAGAAGGAGATTAGTCGCAACCGGTGCTCGTTCTCTCTGCGACCGCCGCCGCCGCTTTTCTGCTGTGCAACCACCATCGCCGCTTTTCTCTATGCGACCACCACCGCCAATGTAAACCCTAACAATCGGTACTATTACTATATTGCACTTTTGATGCTGATTCAAGCTTATTTGAATCTCTTCATTCTCTCTACTGCCAATACTTACTGTTTCGTGCGTTTTGGTTATTTAGATATTGGTTATCGTAATTGCAATTATTTATTTCTAATATATACTAGCATTTTGGGTTTTGTTATTTAAGGGAGCAAGTAAGGTTTATGCTAATTGTCTTCTCTGACGCACGACCTTGGGTTTCAAAGCGTCCCTGACGGAGTTGTGCTCTTCATCCTGAGATTCGCTTCTGATGCAAATCCTGGGTACTCTTCTATTTTCCTCTTTTCAAATCCCATCTTACTTTAAGTATTATCCTGTGTTTGAAACTCTTAATTACCTTGTGTTTCTCTTCAACTCATGAATGTTAATGCCCATGAGGATTCTGTTTAGTTTTAGAATGTCAATGCCATTTATCTTACTTTGGTATGCGTTTAAGGTGTTTGATAAAATGCCCAGGTGATGTTGAGTTGTTTCGATTGGTGGGAGATTCTTTTGTTTCACTATCAACTTTGGCAGTCATTAATGATTTGTTGCTTGAGGAGAATGATGGGATTATGGGCTATGTCATGTAGATTTGTTTAGGTCATGGTTGGGTTATGGTGATTATACTGTATAGCCAAATATATAATGGGGGTAGAGGATTAATTTCTAAACTTGAATTTGTGTGGGGTAAAGAATAAAATAAAATAAAAAAGACAGGAGAGCATGGTTGACCCGCTAGCCGATAGTCTACACTTTGTATTATTGTTATACTCATTTCGATTTTTTTAATGCTTTTGGAATACTTTTTTGAAACTATTGTTGGTATTCTAAGTTGTATTCATCATGTATTTTCTGTTATGATGTTAAACAGATGCTTTATCTTTATCTTCTTTTTTTTTAGATTGATATCTTTGTACCACAAATGCTTCTAATGATGAGGAGTTGTCAGGGCTTGTAAATTCTCAAATGATTTTTTTTATATCCAATCCCATTTTATGATTTGAGAATTATTCATCAATGTTGGGCAGCTTTAGATGTTTAGATGTCCATTTCAATTTTATTTAACTTGATTTAAGTTCACAGGGCTATTTTTCATTTGAGTGATTGTACTATGAAAGGAATTTGTTTATTTCAACTAAAATTGATTATAATAAACATCCACTGCACTTTAGATATTTTGGATATGAAAAAGTCAAACTGAAGCAAGAGTAGGAGGTAACTATAACAAATTTACTTGTCTTAAACTCTGGCCCTATTAATAGTTTTTTGATACTGATATCTTGACATTTGACTACAGGATGAACTTAAAGTAATGCAGGAAGCTATGTTGTGGAGAAGATCACAAGGTGAGTATCTGCAATATAAAGGGTTCCTGTTAAGTTTGTTTAGGTCGCTTTCCTGCATAACATGCTTAATATAAAGATGAGTATATGAACTTAGGTCACTTTTCTTGTGGTTTGATTATTCAATCACATCCAATTATTTCCCTTTCCTTTTCTTTATTCATGTTCCATCAGTTTCCTACAAATACTAGTCTTGGAATTGGAATTGGAATTCAATGCCCATTAACTGCTGTGAATATTCTTATGATCATCCTCATTGCAACACTTAATGATTTTATGGCTGTAATTTGTGGTGTGTTTACCATGTTTATATAAACATGGTCTATACTCCTCTATTGTTCTGAATTAATGGTACATTGAGTATTTTGTGAGTAATGATTTTGAAATAAATTTTGTTCTAGTTGGGAGGTAATGTACTCGCCTTTTGCTAATATCTATGCATAAGGACAAAGAATCTAAATTCTGAATTAAGGTAAGCATGGTGACTTTTTTACGTTTGCTTGAAGAAGTTGCAAGCACAAAAATCACTGATCTAGGATAAGAATTGAGTTGAGTTTGTCCTAAAGAAAAATTTTGGTCTAAAGTTTGAGTTAATTGTTTCGTTTTTTTTACAGCAAAATTTCCAGAATCAGTTCATGTGATACGTGCCAAGTTCCGATATGATGAGAATGGTCGAATGATATTGGAGGTAAAATATTTCAAGTTAAATCACCATTCTATCCAAAACCTGGGCTAATAATAATTAATTTCTGGATTGTGATGCTTTGCTTGCCATTGAGATATCCAATGCTAATGCTTTGCTTCCTTCTAACTTCTTACTGGACTTGTATGGCTCTTGCAAAAAGGTAACCTTTTAGCTTAATGAACAAAATATATTGCTTTTTCTAGTGTGAAACAATTGTCATATGTAAGAGATTATATAACAAGGTAACCTGAAGCTGTAACTAAAGTGATTTCAAGTATTCAATTGCCTCTTCTAACATTGATGCTTTGTCTGTCTGCACATTCAGCCCTCAGTTTATCGGTTATCACCACCATGATTGAATGTTATGAAAAGGAGAATCATTTAAAGCAAGAAAAGGGTGTGCTGATATATGAAAAAATTATCTTCTAATTATATGATTGTCTTACATAGATTTGAACAACGTATTACAAAATTAAATTCAAAAAAAAGGAGGTGAACCCAACTTTTATCTAGCTTTCAATTCAAAAGCCTTTCAACATAGTAGCGGAAGTTGTAAATTGTATAAAATAGTAGTTAAGCTATACCATATATTTAGTTATCACAAAAGGACAAGGTCATTATTTCACAATAAGAGAACAAAATGTTTACATTCAAAAACTAATTTAAAGATATATACTGCTCTGATCAATTTATTTTAAACACATATATACAAGAAACACTATTTCTAGGTTTAAGACTTGCTTGATTTTCTGTGTGTGTGTGTGGGGTAGGGGGGTTGATATTTTCAATTAGTATCTTATTAGTACTGTCTTGTTAACATCTATAGATCCAAGCTGAATCTGTATCCATGTATGGCATCTATCTTTTTCAGCAAGTTCTTCTACAAGTGTAGGATATGTATTATTACTAGTTTGTAAATTTTCCAAACTATGAAATTCAATTTTAATTGCCTATATAGTGTTAAACTATAGCCTCAATCTGTCAGCTTCTGTTCTTTTTCGTTTATATGTTCAATTTTCTTTTTTGTTTTTCCTATCAGATACCTACTGTGAAAGAAATTGTGACTGTCGCATGGAAAAACATATCTAACGTTAACATGCTTGGACAATTTCCTAAATCACTGTACCTCCTCCAATTTCCTAAATTTGTCCTTCCTCCAAGTCCAAGTCCTTCCCAGACTAACGGTAAGAACTCAAACAAAGATAAGATTGCTGACTTGCAAGCTTCATTTTATTGCTCTTTTGACATACAATTTCTTGTTTCCCATATATAACTTGGAAAAGATGGAACCTCTTTGTGAATAACTTGTACACGGAAGAATATGAATATGAATAGAGAAAGAGATCAAACATAATAAAGACTCATTAATCTAAAAACCAAATAATGGTTGGTGCAGAGACTTAACTCCATTTTTCATAGTACTTGGTTATGCTATTGTTTTTTAAGTGATTTTAGATTATTGTGAAAAATTTTCGATTTTAGTACTTGTTTCCTTGGTGCATGATTAAATTAATTTTAAATCCGCTAGAAAGTTTAAAATCATATTGCTAATTATCTATTTCTGTTACTGGTTTTTTCTATTGTTATTTGCTGATGCTATTCTGCTCTTTTAGCATAGCAGTACTATTTAGGTGCCCTGGCTAGTTTTCCAGGTGGTGGTGTTTTGTTTTTCAAGGTGCACTTGGTTTTTTTAAGTATACTTTTTACAGCGCTGATTGTTTGTAACTAATGAGTATCATAATATGTAAAGGTATCAAGATATTCATGTTGTAAATTACTTGAGGTGCACTGTTATTTTTGAGGTTGCTTGGTTATAACTCTCTCCTCCTCCTTCTTGACGTCTTGGGTTTAGGAGAAATAAGTTTTTTTTATTTTCTTGCATCGTTTGACTAATCTTAAGAACATTATTGATCAAAATGGAGCAAGCTATCTTAATGATTAGACTTTTGATGATTCAACTTCATGATTTAACTTTGCCTACTACTTTTTTTTCTAATAACTTTACGTTCTTGTTGTCCTTTCAATGGTTAGACTTTTGATGATTGATTACAAAAAAGGGAGTAATTTTTCTTTCCCTAGATCCTCCATATATCCAAGGTTTTGATTCCAAGGATCCCCTGTCCATACCTTATATAATGAAGAATATATATGAATTTTTTGCCAAGTCAATTTTTGGCATCTCCAACTTATAATGTTTGTCCTAACATTCCTTTTTAGCATTGTTGATGATCAATAAATCAGCTAGTCAGCTGTAAGTACTAGAGAATATAGTGCCACTGATTAGGCCATCTTTGAAAATTAAGTGTTGTTAAGGTTCTCTCACTGTATTATAGATTTATAGTGATCAGAGTTATGCCGAGTTAATTCACCTGCTATCTTAATGATTCATTCATATTCATTTCATCTGTGACATTTGTCTTTTTTCCACTCTTTTGATTAGTTTGGGTGATCATCATTGTTTGTTTTTTTTTTTGCCACTGACTGATGGTGATACGAGTCAATGTAACCTTTGTAGACATTTCATTGCGAGGACATTTGGTTGTTTATGACGATGAGAACCATAAAATTGGTTGGGAAAGAGCAGATTGTGGCATCCCAAGGAGATTGAGAAAGACTCACAATTTCTTAGCTGATAGGTTTAAATCCGCTGAGAAGATGTATATTTTGCTTATGTTAGAAATTTATGTCATCGGCTTTGAAGTGTTATTTTGGATTATTAGTTACTAAATAGATTTTTTATTTTTAATATTTTGGGCTGATGTAATATTGTGACTCAATAGAATGCTAAAGACATTCTCTATATTAGATTGTTGAGATTTGAGCTCATTATTTATGGGCAATTTAATAATATAAAATTTATTTATTATTTTTAATTATTATAATGATACTTCAGAATTTAAAATTCAAAATGGCTTTATAAGCTTAAAAGATTATTATTTTTTTAATATAAATAAAGGCTATTGCAACGACAATTTTGTCGTTTCAAAAATCAAAAGGGTTTTGCAACGACATTTGTCGTTGCCAATGATATTTCGTTACCTAAATGGGAATCCACGTCAGCAATAAAGTATCATTGGCAACGACATTTATCGTTGCCAATGATACTAAGCCATTGACAACGACATTTATCGTTGCCAAAAAGTAAGCCACGTCACCATGTTATTGCATTTTTGGCAAAGACAAAGTATTTGTAACGACAGATGTCGTTGCAAAACCGATGTGAATCGCAACAAAGGTTTGTCGTTGCGATAGTTATATTGTCGTTGCGATACTTTTTCGCTACGCCCTGACCCGCAACGAACGATGTCGTTGCGAAAAATGTTTTTTGCAACGACTTTTCATTTTTCGCAACGACTTTTGTCGTTGCAATTGGCCGACTTTTGTCGCATGCAAACAATTATCAATCTCAAAATGGTCACCGGTCAAGTTCTAGAACACAAAACCAATGTGAACACACTCATGAAAGAAATAGGGGTCTCACATCAAAATTAATTCAATAGATCATACCGCTCAGTGTTTAGGCCCAAAATCTCACTAGGCTAAAGTCAGTTCACTAATCACAAATTCTCAAAAACTTTGTCAAAATAACCAAATTTCAAAAATATTTACAGCTAAATCAATTAGTATCAAAAGTCAATGAGTCTAATCCTAAACTAGGTATTTACACCTATCATCAGAAAAACAGTCCTAAGCCTAGAATAATTACACACCTCTACCCAAGACACAAACCAACACCAAAAATGGGAGAACAATTCAAGTCTGAAAAGTCTGAAAATTTTTTATTTTGTCCACTCCCCCAAACTTAGAGGTTGGCTTGTCCTCAAGCAAACTAATCTAACCTAAAACTACAAAATAAAAATTAAAAATAAAGAGAAGGAAAAATTCAGCTCACTTCCTTATACACCTGCTGCACCGCTTATCACTAAACAAAGTGAGAAGACTCTCCCCCAAATCGAATACCTGCAAGTCATTAAAAACAAGTGCCAACTAGCACCTCTCATGGGGAAGATATCAACTCACACCTGCCTCAACACAAAATCTATACAAATGCAGTAGAGAGTGAACAGAACAAATTCCATGCAATAAAAATAAGAGAAAATTCTTACAAAGCTAAGGGAAATTACCTAACATTGGGTTGCCTCCCAACTAGCGCTTGTTTAACGTCATGAGCCTAACGGGTCACCTCCTTTCAGAGGCATGGGAGAAAGCACAGAAACTAAGGGTTAAGGAGTCGAGCAGTGGTTTTGCACCTATCCACCGCTCCTCCCAGGTATATCTTCAGCCTTTGGCCATTAACTCTGAAAGTCGAGCCATCCTTGGGATCTTTCACCTCTACTGCCCCATAAGGGAACACCTGCTCAACTATAAAGGGACCAGACCACCTAGACTTAAGCTTTCCAGGGAAAAGCCTAAACCTAAAGTTATACAACAAGACAAGTTGTCCTTTCTCAAAATTCTTAGGAACTATTTTATTATCGTGCCACAACTTAGTCTTTTCTTTTAAAGCTTTAGAATGGTTATATGCTTGCTCCCTGAACTCAGCAAGTTCAGTGAGTTGTGTAACACTCCTTGTATCATCTTACTTTATAAGAAAAGTAATAAGTTTATGAATACTTGGACTTGTTATCGTTGGAAAAAGATCTGAAAATAAGAATTTTCCCTTCCCTTGAAAATTCCTTTGCACAAACACTTGATTAATAATGAGGTTGACTAACAAAATCAGAGTTTTCGGAAACATAGTAAAGAAATCATATTATGCCCCCAAAATATATCCGGTGTAACAAGTCCATGGATACCAAACAAATATTATTATGAAACCAAACTCATCTTATGATACCTCTTTCAAAATGTGTATCATATAAATACTATTAAAAATAGAGATGTTATAGAGCTGGTCACTGGTCCTCTGTCCAAACATCCATCTGGCCGGATCCTCGATATCTGCATAACGGGTTCCCAACCCACACTTTCCACACTCTGCATGCACCTAAGGGACATCTCCCTTTACTGATTCTTGTGCGAGCTAGATGCATGATCAACACCTAATAAGGGCATGGGGGTTAGCTATACATATTCGCATAATCAAATGAGAATAACACTAACATCCACAAGTCAACATGTAGCAAATCATGATGCATATTAATATGAGCACACCCGGTTAATCATAATAATTCTTTCAATGAAGGTGGCATGATGCATGATTTTCATCCACAACTGAGGTCTCTAACAAAGTCCATCTTGGACGTCCATCCAATACACCGTTGTGTTCCCGGAACACTGACATTCGTTCCCAGAACGTAATGCCAAACCATACTTGGATAAATAAGCATCACTCCCAGAGTGTGCATCACGTTCCCAGAACGTGTAGCAAACCATACTTGGAATAATAAGCATCACTCCCAGAGTGTGCATCACGTTCCCAGAACGCATAAAAACCAGGTCCCGGACACTGGCCACATTCCCAGAATGTGTCATCAAGTAAGTTGCATATCAATGTGTTCCCAGAACACTAACATACGTTCCCAGAACGTATATAACCAGGTCCCAGACACTGGCCACATTCCAAGAATGTGTCATCAAGTAGGTTACAAATTTGGTACTCCCGGAGTACCCTCCTCATATTCCCAGAATATGATAATCGTTTCCTACCAACCCATCTTCCATTCTATATGCATGAATGCACCCTCATTAAGGTTGGTTTTTATCTTTAATTATATTATTATACCAACGTGTCCCCAGAACACTAACATACGTTCCCCGAACGTATCGCAAACCATACTTGGAATATAATCAAGCACCACTCCCAGAGTGTGCATCACGTTCCCAGAACGTGTCAAAGAAACCATGTCCCAGACAATGGCCACATTCCCAGAATGTGTCATCAAGTAGGTTGCATCAGTTTGGTACTCCTAAAGTACAAGGTCATGTTCCCTGAACATCACAAACAACCCTTGCCAACCTATTTCATTACTTTTCTCTATGCATGCATTGCATACTTAATTACTAAGGTTGGTCTTTTCATTAATTTCATTATTATGACTTAGAGAAACACAACTTCTGAATGATATCTTCAGGTATGACTTTACTCATAAAATTCACCTTTGAATTTCAGTTTAACATAAGCTCATAAACCTGGATTGAGAGAATATAATCATTGGTGTTAACAATCCTTACTCAAAAACTTAACTTTTATTTTTAAGTTCCAGGTACTTAACCGGTTACATCATCACCTAACCGGTTAGAATTAAAGACCTGAGTATAAAACCATTGGTTTTCAAAGAATCTTTTCTTGAATTCTCTACTCAATCCAATAACAAGGTCTTAGCATAACAAAATACCTCAATTTCAACGCATAATATCATTCAAAAGATCTAAGTCATAATCCAATTTCATTTATGCATAATTTCCTCTTGAAATTATCCTTTGATATTAAGGTATTAACTCATCACCTCCAATCTAAACCAAACAGTGCTCAATCACATAGTTTTAGATTGGCCTTTGTATGAAATTCTAGCTTAAACTTGAGTACCAATGGTATGGACACTTAGCCAATTTCAGAAATTCATTTTCTTTGAAAATTGTCAGTATTTAACCGGTTACAAATTTCGAATAACCGGTTAAATTATGCAGTCTGTACATTGAAAAATGAGGATTTGCATACCATTCTTTTCAATACTAAAATCTAACCAATTTCAACAATCAAAAGAGTTCACATACCTTAATATTAGTATGTTCAGCCACATAAACATATCTATCTTGCATGCATTCAATTTAGATATTCAAATTGCACATAATTGCACATATTTCAAACCTTAATGCATCAATTCAAATAATATCCAAATAAGTCATGAATCCAACATCAATATATCTTGCATGCATCTAGATAACATTGCTCATAACAACAATTGAGCTCAGATTGGCCTGCAAGCCACTTAACCATTTTAACTTATGCCCTTTGAGTCTCTTGGTGACTCATCCTATGTTCTACCACAATTTATTCTCATTCTAGCAAATAGTAAGCTTCCCCCTTACCTGTAAATTGTGCTTGATGAATGTAATCACCGATTCTTCAAGAAAATCGATTAAATCCCAAAAGCTCTGCCTCAGCCAGAACAGATTCAACAGAGTGATAAAACCAGCAAAATTGACACATGAAAAGGTCAAAGAAATTGGGGATAATGGTTAGGTTTTACTGTATGCAACATGCACTAAAGGATTGAACAAATTTGAGACTCAAAAAGTTCATGTGCTTACCCAAATCGAAGTCCAAAGCAAGCTCCAGGAACTCAGAATCAGTGTTGACAGCTTCAACACCCTTACTTTGCAAGCTTCGTTCTCTCAACTTAGGGACTCTCAACTCACGATTTTTATGTCAATACAAAGCCCTTGATGTGAGCTTTGTAACAGTGTATCACTCGCAATCTAACTCTCAAGAATGAAGGTGAATCGAAGAGACGAACTTGCAAACCCTAAACAGAGCGATTCTTCAACACTAAGGCAAAATCAAACTTGATTCAATCGTGATTGAGCTTTATATAGAACAAATTGGTGTTCATGCAGACTGACGCGTGTTTCCCACTTAGTTTGGAATGGATTCGTGGCGAATTTTGGATTAATCCAAGTGATTACTCATCAAACGCACTAATCCCAGTTCCTGAGTTCATCGTGTAACCGGTTACAGAGCCCTTCTAACCGGTTACATACTGATAAAATTCAAAATTAATAATTTAATTAATCTTTCTTCAAAAACATTTTTAATATTGCAATTAGGTCCCAACCCAAGGACTAAATTACAATATTCACATTTTTGTACAAAATAACCATATAAAAATATATCTCATATTTTTATATATAAAAACACATAATGTACAAAAACTAAAACCTTCAAAACTAATATAAATCAATTATAAAATAATTGTTATAATTAATTTCTTGGTTATTTGGGAGACGAAAATTAGGGGTGTTACAAGTTGCAACATTATTTTCTCCCCAGCTGGTTGCATATCCATATTAAGAAATCTGGTTGCCCAATAAGCCTTAAGAGCTAGCTCAACAGGCAAATGGCAATTTTTCCCAAACACCACCTGATAGGGTGGCATTCCCAAAGGGATCTTAAAAGCTGTCCTATAGGCTCACAAAGCATCATCTAGTTTTCGAGACCAATCCTTTCGAGAGCTATTAATAATTTTCTCTAGAATTCGCTTAAGCTCACGATTGGAAACCTCTACCTGGCCACTAGTTTGAGGATGATAAGGTGTAGAAATTTTATGGTGCACCTCATACTTGGCCAAAACCTTCTCTAAAACCTTATTGCAAAAGTGAGTGCCATTATCACTAATAAGCACCCTAGGCACCCCAAATCTGTTGAAAATATGTTTTCTAACAAAATTCACAACCACATTAGCATCATTGGTGGGGCTTGCAATTGCCTCTACCCACTTGGACACATAGTCCACTGCAACCAATATATAACTGTGACCAAATGAGGGCGGGAATGGACCCACAAAATCTATCCCCCAAACATCAAAGATTCCACCTCCAAAATACTTTGGAGAGGCACCTACTCCTTTCGAGAGATATTACCTATTCTCTGGCACCTGTCACATTGCATTACAAAATTTCTAGCATCTTTAATTATGGTTGGCCAATAATAGCCACTTTGCAAAATCTTAGACGCTGTTTTGTAAAAACTATAATGTCCAGCATAATATGAAGTATGACAATGCCACAGAATATCAGGTATTTCCTCATTAGAAACACACCTCCTAAGGACTCCATCTATCCCTCTTCTAAATAGGAAAGGTTCATCCCAAACATAGAACTTGACATTATGTAAATTTTTTTTCTTTTGTTGCCATGTCAATTCTTTTGGGACTACCTTAGCTGCATGAAAGTTAGCTATGTTCGCAAACCAAGGTTGTGCAGCGGATACTACTAAAAGTTTCTCATCGGGAAACTCATCCTTAATAGGCACTTCTACCTTCTCATCACTACCCTCTAAAGGAAGTCTAGACAAATGATCTGCTATAATGTTATGAACACCCTTTTTGTCCCTGATCTCTATAACGAACTCTTGTAGTAAAAAGATCCACCTTATCAGCCTTGGCTTAGCATCTTGCTTAGCCAAAAGGTGCCTTAAAGCTGCATGATCAGTATATATGATAACTTTCGACCATATTAAATAAGAACAAAACTTATCCATTGCAAAAATCACAGCTAATAATTCTTTTTCTGTAGTCGTATAATTAATTTGAGCATCATTTAGCACACGAGTAGCATAATAAATTACATGAAATATTTTCTCTTTTCGTTGTCCTAATACTGCACCTATGGCAAAATCACTTGCATCACACATAAGTTCAAAAGGTTTATTCCAATCAGGTGGAATCACCATAGGAGCATATACTAGTTTCTTTCTCAATTCATGAAAAGTAATCATGCAATCATTATCAAAATTAAATTCCACATCTTTCTCCAACAAATTACAAAGAGGTTTGGCTATTTTGGAAAAATCTTTTATGAACCTCCGGTAAAAATCGGCATGTCCCAGAAAACTCCTAACCCCTTTGACATTTGTAGGAGGAGGTAGATTCTCAATCACAGAAATTTTAGCTTTATCTACCTCAATACCCCTCTCTGAAATCAGGTGCCCCAAAACTATCCCTTCCTTAACCATAAATTGACATTTTTCCCAGTTAAGTACAAGGTTAGTTTCTTGGCACCTTCTCAAAACCTGTTCCGTATTATTTAGACATGATTCAAATGAGGATCCAAAGACTGAGAAGTCATCCATAAAAACGTCAACGAACTTTTCAACCATATCGGAGAAGATAGATAACATACAAATTTGAAAAGTCGCAGGTGCATTGCATAAGCCAAAAGACATCCTCTGATATGCGAAAACTCCAAAGGGACAAGTAAAAGCAGTTTTTTCTTGGTCTTTGGGATCCACAGGAATCTGGTTATAGTCGGAATAACCATCTAAAAAGCAATAATACTCATTCCCGGCTAACCTCTCTAACATCTTGTCCATAAACGGAAGTGGAAAGTGGTCCTTGTGGGTGGCACTATTTAATCTCCTATAGTCTATGCACACTCTCCACCCATTAACATTACGAGTTGGTATCAATTCATTATTATCATTTTTAATCACAGTGACACCACCCTTCTTAGGGACCACTTGCACTGGGCTAAGAGAATCTTATGTATGCAAAAAGAGGGACTATTTTGTGACACCCTCTCTTAATATCCAGTAATTAATATACTAATTATACTATTACTCGGATAAAATATGGACTTGTAAATATCTAGAAATCTTAGAAATAATATTTTTCTTTTAAGGTGGGTGCACAACCAAAACATGGAATTCTTGGAGAGAATAATTCATATCATTTTAAACATTGTGTTGAATTCAGCATTCTCTAAAACCTTTTCACAAACTGGATAGCATCAGTACTTTGAAATCGTATTTATATAATAGAAATTAAGTGATGCCATCCTTTCTTTCATTTTGCGGAACTGATACCATTCATTTCTATCATAGCCGAATTCTTTAAATAAGTTAAATCAGAGTAAGCGGAAACAGTGGAACTAAGCATGATTGTAATATAAACATAATGTATATATATATAAGTAGGTCATAACATACATAGTTCCATAGTCACATCTCCAAGATCCAACTACAAGTCCATAACGGATCTTGCAACACCCTATTTAAATTTACCCTTAAACTGAAAATTAGGACATAAAATTTTCTTTCTTAACACAGTTATGATAAGGGTCAAAATAGTAATTATTTCCATTAATATTGAATTGTCAGAGTTTTAGCAGAAGACTTCATTCATGCACGAGTAGGATAAGCAAAACAACTTGTTTACATTAGTCAATTATACAAGATACATAATCAGTGTTTTCGCTCCGCCAACTGGCCGAGGTCTAACTTAATTCTCCGACTCTAATGACTTACTCTCCCTGTGAGGGAGAGTGAACCTGCTCGGCCGGGGAACGCGTCTGCTCGGGCTCAGTACCTGAAAAATGGTAAGGAGGTGAGTATTACACAGAACTTAAGTAAGCAGTTTCTAATATGACATACCGAACTACCAAGCCAAACACAAATAGTCAATTAGCATATAAAATAGATAATCAGACAACATATTACATGCATACATCCTTCGTTTGCTCGCTCCATATCATTATCCAATATATCCCTTTACCTACCAATTTTTACCACTCTTATCCGACTAATTTCCCTTGTTCTCTTTTCTCAACTCCTACCCTTGACTTGCTCAGTCGATACTTTCCTTTTTCGGTATTCCCTTTTTCTCTCTCGGTCTCATTACTCATTATTCATCTTTTACATAGTTTACAATCTTTTACTCATCTCAGATGCATACACCCAGTGCATGTCTTACACCATTTAGGGTAGGATTCCGGAGTGTCCATAACTGCGAGTACCCAGTACCCGTCTTACAGCTGCGCATACCCAGTATGCGTCTGACGCAATCAATGCACGCACCCAGTACGCGTCTTCTATGACCAGGAGCACTACCGCCGATTCTTCTATGGAGTAAAGGAGTGTCCATAACTACGAGTACCCAGTACCCGTCTTACAGCTGGGCCTCTCGGCCTCTTACGCGATCAATGCACGCACCCAGTACGCGTCTTCTATGACCAGGAGCACATCCCACCGATTCCGTTCTCGGAACCTTGTGTGAGTCATAACTGTGAGTACCCAGTACCCGTCTTACAGCGGCACATACCCAGTATGCGTCTGACACGATCAATGCACGCACCCAGTACGCGTCTTCTATGACCCGATCACACAAGCATTTCTCTTTAATTACTCTTTTATCCTTTTAACCATTCTCTTACTTGGCCTCTCTCGGCTCAACCCCTTAGTTATTCCCGTTTCACTGGTTTCCCACATTATTTGATTCTTTAACCTATCTTTTCTTCCCTCAATCTCTAGTCACCTGTCTCATATCCCTTCTCAGCCTCTCGTGCTCGGCCACAGACAGTATTTAAAGGCGAAACATAAACAATGAATGTTACAACTCATTAAACGTTTGTACATCAACAACAATATAGATAAAACACCTAGCCAGTACACAATATGATTAAAAACACATGGAAAAAAAACAAATGTTCCATCTTGTCTCAAAATACATATTTATAGTTCATTTATTAGTTTTTTTCTTACCCTTTTTATCTTTTCTCCCTAATGTTATCCTACGTCTTCTCCCTAATCTAACACCCACTCTTAGCACCCGTTATGAGCACACTAGCAACTCAAACTCAAGTAGAGGTAACACTCACTCCTTACCTCAATCCGTGAGAGAAAGAAGTTTGAGAGCTTGTGTGTGGCTTCTTGATATTTGACCTCGTGAGCTTAGAACCTCTTGACCCTTTCCTCCTTGCTGCACACCCCAAACACCGAATGCTCCAGAAATGTTTGTTGAGGTGAAGAGATGAAGGAGAGCAGCCTCTAATTCGTGAGTATTTGATGGTGAAGAAAGGAGGGATTTTCGTGGGTGAGAAGAGAGTGTAGGTTGAACTGTGAGTGCTGGAACTTCAGAGAAAAAGGGGAAAACGAAAGAGAAAGAGAGTGGAAAATGTTGTTGTGTTGTTTGAGGGTTTTCTTTTATTCTTAATGTGGGAATTATTTGTGTGGCTCTCATTGGAGGCTTCTTAGAGAAGCTTTAAAATATGTGGACAGGATTTATTGGGTTCTAAAGGAAGCCATAAACAGTGACTTGACAAGGACATAAAGTGGTTGATAGAGATAGCCGTACGGATGGTACAAAAATCAACGAACTGGCAACTCATCGTGAGCTGTCACGGAGAAACAGGAGGACTTTGGCTTGACACGGAGAAGCAGTAGCGGTCTGAGTCTCCTCTCGGCCAATACTGCGAAGTTTCGCTGTGGTCGGTTAATCCGAGTTGACACCAGATCTCGCGTTCGTTTTTATCTTGCTAGGGAGGGATCGGTCCGAGGTTCGTCATTTACCTATCTAGTCGGCTCGTGCTTCCTGTTATCCTCACGACCCTTATGCAATCTCTACGACTCAATCTTATTCTTAAAAAATTTTGTAATTAAATCTATTATATTAAATATTAAATTTCGGGATGTTACATTCCTCTCCCACTTACAGGAATTTCGTCCTCGAAATTAAGTCGGCATTGAACAGCTGCGGATACGATAGCTTCATCTTCTCTTCGAGTTGCCAAGTAGCTTCTTCCACATTATTCCGATTCCAGTTAACCTTGACCAAGGAGATTTCCTTCCCTTTGAGCTGTCTGACCTGTTTATCCTCAATTCTGATTGGAAGAACCTCGAAGGTCAGATTGTCTCTTAGTGGTAACTCATCCACTGCTATCACATGCGAGGGGTCATGAATGTACTTTCTAAGCTGTGAAACGTGGAACACGTCATGGAGTTTAGTCAGGTGTGGAGGTAAAGCAATCCGGTAGGCTACTGGTCCGACTTTCTCCAATATCTGATACGGGCCGACAAACCGCGGGGTCAGTTTTCTTGATTTGATAGCTCGGCCAATTCCCGTTATAGGAGACACCCGCAGGAATACATGATCTCCTGTATTGAAGTCCAAGGGCTTTCTTCTTTTGTCGGCGTAGCTCTTTTGTCGGTCCTGGGCTGCTTTCATCTTTCCTTGTATCATTCGGATCTTCTCGGTTGTTTCATGCACAATGTCGGGACCAATTAATAAGTTTTCTCCTATCTGGAACCAGCACAACGGCGTTCGGCATTTCTGACCATACAACGCTTCGAAAGGAGCCATTCCGATGCTTGAATGGAAGCTGTTGTTGTAAGTAAATTCGACCAAAGGCAAAAGTGCCTCCCAACTTTCCGACTGCTCCAGAACACATGTCCTCAACAAGTCCTCAAGGGTCTAAATAGTGCACTCGGATTGTCCGTCGGTCTGGGGATGATAAGCTATGCTAAACTTCAACTTTGTACCATGGCATGCTGCAGACTCTGCCAAAATCGGGATAAGAAGCAAGGATCACGATCAGACACTATGCTGCTCGGAACACAGTGGAGTCTAACGATATCCTTTACGTACAGTTGTGTCAACTTCTCCAGGCTGTACTTCATGCTGATCGGCAGAAAATGGGCACACTTTGTCAGTCGGTCCACCACGACCCAGATGGCCCCATGACCTGACCTTGTTCTTGGTAAACCCGACACAAAATCCATCGAAATTTTGTCCCACTTCCATTGCGGAATCTCCAAAGATCTGAGTAATCCTCCCAGTTTTTTGTGCTCGATTTTGGCTTTCTGGCATGTTAAACACCGAGACACATAATCCACCATGTCGGTTTTCAAATTTGGCCACCAGAACAACTTCTTCAGATCCTGGTACATTTTTGTGGCTCCCGGGTGAAGACTCATCTTCATTTTATGAGCCTTTTCCATTATATCGCGTCGTACTTCAAAGTCCATGGGGATGCAGACTCGGTCCCGAAACCGTATGAGACCGTCGGATCCTTTAGTGAAGTCGGGCTCATCCTTGTCTCCTGCTCTTTCCAGTAATTTCTGGAGTTCTAGGTCGGTGGCCGGTCTTTCCTTAATAAAACCCACAAAATCGTTTGTTACTTGCAGCATTTCCAGTACGACACTGTTTTCCTTCTTCTGTATGCCGAGGTTAAGATCATTAAACTCTTGCATCAACTGCATCTCTCGGACCATCATATTGCTCAAATGAAGGCTCTTTATGCTCAGTGCGTCAGCCACCACGTTGGCCTTTCCGGGATGATAGTGCAAGCTGAAGTCGTAGTCTTTTAGGAATTCCACCCATCTACGCTACCTCATATTTTATTCCTTTTGGTCGAACAGATAGTCGAGACTCTTATGGTCACTGAACACTTCAAATTTCGTGCCATAGAGGTAGTGCCTCCAAATCTTAAGAGCAAACACCACAGCTGCCAATTCGAGATCATGGGTGGGGTAATTTTGTTCGTGTTGTAGAAGTTGTCTAGAGGCATAAGCCACCACCTTTCCTCGTTGCATCAGTACACAACCGAGACCCTGCTTCGAGGCGTCACAAAATACGTCAAACGCTTTAGTCGGATCTGGCAAGATCAATACTGGTGAACTCGTCAATCTTTTCTTCAGCTCTTGGAAGCTCTGTTCGCACTCTTCTGACCACTAGTAGGGCGCATCCTTTCTGGTTAACGAGGTCAATGGTAGAGCCAGTTTAGAGAACCCTTCAATGAACCTCCTATAATATCCCGCAAGACCGAGAAAACTCCTGATCTCAGTGACCGAGTTGGGTCTCTCCCACTTGAGCACGGCTTCCACCTTAGAGGGATCAACTGCAACACCGCGCTCGAATATTACATGACCGAGGAAGTGGACCTCCTTGAGCCAGAAACTACATTTAGAAAGCTTGGCGTAGAGTTCTTTGTTCTTCAAAATCTGCAATACCGTCCTCAAATGCTTCTCATGTTCACTCGGACTTCTGGAGTAGATGAGGATATCGTCGATGAAGACTATCACAAACAAGTCTAAATAGGGTCGAAAGATCCTATTCATGTAGTCCATAAAGATGGCAGGGGCGTTGGTAAGTCCGAGGGCATAACCACATACTCAAAATGCCCATATCTTGTCCTGAAAGCTGTCTTCGAAATGTCTTCTTCCCGGATACGGATCTAGTGATATCATGATCGGAGATCTATCTTCGAAAACACCGATGCTCCCTTAAGCTGATCTAGTAAGTCATCAATCCGAGGGAGGGGATACTTATTCTTCACCGTTACCACGTTGAGCTTCCTATAATCAGTGCACATTCTGAGGCTACCATCTTTCTTTTTAACGAAAAAGATTGGAGCTCCCCAATGTGACACGCTTGGTCTGATTAGCCTTTTGGCCAAGAGTTCCTCTAATTGCTTCTTAAGCTCTTCTAACTCGGGAGGTGCCATTCGGTATGGGGAAATTGAAATTGGGCCTGTTCCCGGAATGAGGTCTATATTGAACTCTACTTCTCTTCTCGGTGGTAAGCCGGGCATTTCGTCCGAGAAAACCTCTGGGAACTCTTCGACTACAGGAATTTGGTCTATGGTCGGTACCTCTGTTGCCTCTAACACAGAAACAAAAGAGTCACTAAAAATCACGGTCTTCTTTTGACAATCGAGCAGAACATGGTGTTGAGACATCCAGTCCATGCCGAGGAAAATGTCTAGTTTGGTTAGGGGCAAGCAAATTAAATTGACCTTAAATTCTCGACCTAATACCTAGATAGGACACTCTAAGCACATTTGGGAAGTGATTACAGAAGAATTGGTAGGGGTAGAAATGGATAATTTGTAAGGCATTTCTACTGGGGGTAATTTTAGCTTGTTCATACAATCAAGGGAAATAAAAGAATGTGTGGCTCCACAATCAAATAACACAACATAGGGAATGTTGTTTACTTGACAAGTACCTCGGATAAGCTCGTCGGCGTCAGTCACTTCTTCGCCGTCCATAGTATAAACTTTGCCTCTCTGCATCGGTCGGTTAGCACCAGTCTGTTGAGCCTTTGTCACATTGACCTCTTCTTTCACAATATTCTCGGTACACCGAGCTGCAAAATGACCAGGCTTGCCACAACGAAAACAGGATCCTCTTGCTCTGCTCGGATCTAGACTCCAGCATTCTCCCTTGTGCTGTTTTTCACAGTGTTGACATATCGGATAGGGGCCAAGGACAACCACCATCTGACCACCACTCCTTGGAACTGTCGGTATCCTAGAGCTCGGATTCAGATAGGGGGCAGATCTCTGAACGACTCCTTTCCCTCTAATAGGACCCGCTGCTTTCTGTGCCGACTTGTTTCGCTTTCCATCGGCCTTCCTCTTGAGCCCCTTCTCGTATGTGCTAGCCATATTCACTAACTGCGAGAGGTTGGCCACATTCTGATACTCAAATGCGAGTCGGATATCATCACGGAGACCAGACTCAAACTTGATGCATTTGGTACGTTCATCAGCATCTCGGTAACTCCCTGAGTAATGGATCAAATCTTCGAACTGAGCGGCGTATTCCCCGACACTTAAATTCCTCTGCTCCAGTTTGAGAAAAGCAAGCTCCTTCTCCCTCCTAACGTCCTCGGGAAAATACTTGCCGAGAAATAGCGTTCGAAACAATTCCCAAGTGATGGCTTGATTAGCCGCTTCCAGTCCTTGACTCTGTTGCTCCCACCAGTGCTCGGCTTCGCCAGCCAGCACAAATTCAGCTAACCTCACCCTGTACTCATAGGGCGGTTGCAGAGATCGAAAAATCTTTTCAACATCTTAGAGCCATCTCTGAGCTCCGTCCGGATTGTAACCCCCTTCGAACCGAGGCGGTTCGTTCTTCCTAAATCGGCTCATCCAGTCAATCTCGACCGGAGCCGGAGGTGGAGGTTGAAGGGCTGCAGCTGCAGCTGCTGCGGCTGCGGCTATGTTCTAAGC
The DNA here is from genome assembly GCA_037953625.1 of Crotalaria pallida. Classification (NCBI taxonomy): domain Eukaryota; kingdom Viridiplantae; phylum Streptophyta; class Magnoliopsida; order Fabales; family Fabaceae; genus Crotalaria; species Crotalaria pallida. The sequence goes on from CM075649.1 coordinate 88,097,185, forward strand.
GAGGTTCTCAACCTGGTTCTGCTGAGCCTGCGCTTGGTTCTGCTGCAGTTGAACCAGAGTTTCCAACACAGCAGCAATTCGATCATTATCAGCTCTTCTCCCAGCCATACTGCTTGGTCATGGAGAGAAAGCCAGTCAACCATCGAATAATTAAATAAATATATATACATCTATAAGCTCTATTGACTATCTTAGACACTAGACTTTACTTATTTGTTACTCCCTTGGTGAGTAACTACTGGAGTCCCTTGCAATCCAATAGGCCGATGAGAAACTGCTCTGATACCAAAAATGCAACACCCTATTTAAATTTACCCTTAAACTGAAAATTAGGACATAAAATTTTCTTTCTTAACACAGTTATGATAAGGGTCAAAATAGTAATTCTTTCCATTAATATTGAATTGTCAGAGTTTTAGCAGAAGACTTCATTCATGCACGAGTAGGATAAGCAAAACAACTTGTTTACATTAGTCAATTATACAAGATACATAATCAGTGTTTTCGCTCCGCCAACTGGCCGAGGTCTAACTTAATTCTCCGACTCTAATGACTTACTCTCCCTGTGAGGGAGAGTGAACCTGCTCGGCCGGGGAACGCGTCTGCTCGGGCTCAGTACCTGAAAAATGGTAAGGAGGTGAGTATTACACAGAACTTAAGTAAGCAGTTTCTAATATGACATACCGAACTACCAAGCCAAACACAAATAGTCAATTAGCATATAAAATAGATAATCAGACAACATATTACATGCATACATCCTTCGTTTGCTCGCTCCATATCATTATCCAATATATCCCTTTACCTACCAATTTTTACCACTCTTATCCGACTAATTTCCCTTGTTCTCTTTTCTCAACTCCTACCCTTGACTTGCTCAGTCGATACTTTCCTTTTTCGGTATTCCCTTTTTCTCTCTCGGTCTCATTACTCATTATTCATCTTTTACATAGTTTACAATCTTTTACTCATCTCAGATGCATACACCCAGTGCATGTCTTACACCATTTAGGGTAGGATTCCGGAGTGTCCATAACTGCGAGTACCCAGTACCCGTCTTACAGCTGCGCATACCCAGTATGCGTCTGACGCAATCAATGCACGCACCCAGTACGCGTCTTCTATGACCAGGAGCACTACCGCCGATTCTTCTATGGAGTAAAGGAGTGTCCATAACTACGAGTACCCAGTACCCGTCTTACAGCTGGGCCTCTCGGCCTCTTACGCGATCAATGCACGCACCCAGTACGCGTCTTCTATGACCAGGAGCACATCCCACCGATTCCGTTCTCGGAACCTTGTGTGAGTCATAACTGCGAGTACCCAGTACCCGTCTTACAGCGGCACATACCCAGTATGCGTCTGACGCGATCAATGCACGCACCCAGTACGCGTCTTCTATGACCCGATCACACAACCTCTCTTTAGTTACTCTTTTATCCTTTTAACCATTCTCTTACTTGGCCTCTCTCGGCTCAACCCCTTAGTTATTCCCGTTTCACTGGTTTCCCACATTATTTGATTCTTTAACCTATCTTTTCTTCCCTCAATCTCTAGTCACCTGTCTCATACCCCTTCTCAGCCTCTCGTGCTCGGCCACAGACAGTATTTAAAGGCGAAACATAAACAATGAATGTTACAACTCATTAAACGTTTGTACATCAACAACAATGAATGTTACAACTCATTAAACGTTTGTACATAAACCTTATGATTAAAAACACTTGGAAGAAAACAAATGTTCCATCTTGTCTCAAAATATATATTTCTAGTTCATTTATTAGTTTTTTTCATACCCTTTTTATCTTTTCTCCCTAATGTTATCCTACGTTTTCTCCCTAATCTAACACCCACTCTTAGCACCCGTTATGAACACACTAGCAACTCAAACTCAAGTAGAGGTAACACTCACTCCTTACCTTAATCCGTGAGAGAAAGAAGTTTGAGAGCTTGAGTGTGGCTTCTTGATATTTGACCTCGTGAGCTTAGAACCTCTTGACCCTTTCCTCCTTGTTGCACACCCCAAACACCGAATTCTCCAGAAACGTTTGTTGAGGTAAAGAGATGAAGGGGAGAAGCCTCTAATTCGTGAGTATTAGATGGTGAAGAAAGGAGGGATTTTCGTGGGTGAGAAGAGAGTGTAGGTTGAACTGTGAGTGCTGGAACTTCAGAGAAAAAGGGGAAAACGAAAGAGAAAGAGAGTGGAAAATGTTGTTGTGTTGTTTGAGGGTTTTCTTATATTCTTAATGTGGGAATTATTTGTGTGGCTCTCATTGGAGGCTTCTTAGAGAAGCTTTAAAATATGTGGACAGGATTTATTGGCTTCTAAAGGAAGCCATAAACAGTGACTTGACAAGGACATAAAGTGGTTGATAGAGATAGCCGTACGGATGGTACGAAAATCAAGGAACTGGCAACTCATCATGAGCTGTCACGGAGAAACAGGAGGACTTCGGCTTGACACGGAGAAGCAGTAGCGGTCCGAGTCTCCTCTCGGCCAATACTGCGAAGTTTCGCTATGGTCGGTTAATCCGAGTTGACACCAGATCTCGCGTTCGTTTTCATCTAGCTCGGCAGGGATCGATCCGAGGTTCGTCATTTACCTATCTAGTCGGCTCGTGCTTCCTGTTATCCTCACGACCCTTATGCAATCTCTACGACTCAGTCTTATTCTTAAACAATTTTGTACTTAAATCTATTATATTAAATATTAAATTTCGGGATGTTACAGATCTATATCAAAATATATCTATAACCCTAGAGCTCTCAAAAGTATATCTACAAAATATACATCTCAAAATATGAACTCTAGAAGTGGTCACACAGATCTGATAGCAGTAGTAGTAGTACTAGTAGTAGAAGTAGCAGTCTCCAGGTAGCAGAAATAGACATCATCATCAACAGCAGCAGCAGCAGTATCTCCTCCACAGCATCCCCACATAGGATCCCCTGATCCTCATCATGTACCATATGCACCCACCTAGGGATCATCGTCCCTCCACTGACTCCCGGTAGAATGAACGACAGACTCGCCTCCGCTCTCGTCCTCCACAGGATCCTCCTCGATCTCATCCGATGGAGAGAGTACCCTACCACTGGGTACAGGGTCAGGAGGTGGTGTGACCCTAGCAGGGCTCCTCGAATCAGAAGGGGGAGTCTCCTCGCGGACGACTCTTGAAGAAAAAGGGTGTGAGCGGGTAGGTCGAAAACGAAAGCTGTGATATGAGCGAGCTGGTCGTGTGGGAGGTGGTCCATGGTATGTGTAAAAAGGTGGTACGTGCATAGTGTATATGATGGGAATCCTAAACCTACGAGGACAAAATCGGGTCAACGGGTTCGGGTGGTAGAAGGTAACCTCTACCTCTCCCTCGAACACCGCGCGATGGTCCTCGTAGATCCATGTGCCACTAGGAAGTGGCCGGATCTCAATGCAAGCGATGTAACGTGACATCACCTACAAGGGCATAGGGGTAAGCAATTCTACACACATAATCAATAGAGCATAAATATATGTGCAATGTGAATGTATAGACATGCAATAATTAACAACAATCACATTTAGCATTTAGCAGTTATTGAATGCAAGTAGGATGCTCATACCTATTTCATTTATCAACATTATTTTAGATGAGTGGCATGATGTATGAACCTAGCTCTCAAGCCTATCTCCATCATTCTATGACACTCTCTGACGTCCATCCTTTACTTCGTCCAGCACTCAACAGTGCGTTGTACTCCTAGGTGTACAACATTCGTACATTCACGAAGAATGTACACGACAAGCTTGGAATACGTGCCACCCGAGCAACGTCCCGTCATCCAAACGGTATAACCATATCAGCATCTCACTATGCCGACCACGTCGTCAACCATAACGTGTCATCAAGCGAGCCGTCAGTTGGCACTCCCAGAGGCCCTCCTCATGTTACCAAAACATGATAAACGATCTATCATCCAAACTCCAGAATGAATGCATTCTTTTAACTTAAAGGAATTGATTGGTGTTTTTCTTTTTAATAATTCTCGACGTGCCACCCGAGCAACGTCTCGTCATCCAAACAAAAATTTCCATATTATCAATCAATTTCTTTTAAGTCTTAGATCACTTGGATTATTGTCATTTAAGTATTAAACAAATGATTCAGAATTAAAAATGGTATTTTTAATATTCTGGGTAAACTACTCGAGTGTTCTTCAATTATTTCCAGATTACTCGAGTAGTTCACAATTACTCGAGTTGTTCATGCCTTTATGAGGATTTGGGTTTTCAGCTTCATAAAAATACTCGAGTAATTCATGAGTACTCGAGTGTTCTTCATCAATTCCAGAACACTCGAATGACTCCTGCATTACTCGAGTGGTTTACCATAAAATGTCCCCATGCATCAGTTGATACTCGAGTTTTGGGCCTGGTACTCGAGTGTTTATAACAAAATACACACCATTTTAATACGAAATACTCGAGTATCAAGCCAAGTACTCGAGTCTTTTCTCACAGAACAGACTGGAAACTTGGTTTTAACATACCATTTTCAATTCTAACCATTTCTAATCCAATTCAATGATCAACAAAGTTCATATAACATATATTGAACATGTCTAAACACTCAAAACACATCAAATAACAGATTTGACAGGGAATCGCAAGATTATGCATAAAACATGAAAATTCACAACTTAACATACCAAATTGCAATATACTCAATAAACTTGTGAATTTATGTCCAAGACAGCTTGCATGCAACATATGGGACTTGCTCAACACAGTTTTAGAGCACAAGTTGGTCTCCAAACCAATTTCCCTATTCAATCTAAGCCCTTAGAGCCTCTTGGTGACTCTCTAATTAAATTCATGCAATTTAAACTCTATCTAGTGAATAGAAAGCTTTCCCCTTACCTCACTGACGTGATTCAACAAGAGATTTGCAAAAGAAAGCACCACAGCACCAAAAACCTCTTCAAGCATCACATGCAGGACAGTTTTGAGTGGAGTACCAAGATTGAATTGGTTGACATAGGAAACAAAGATAGAAATTGGGCAAATCAGTATTTTTACACTCTATGTAACATCTACTAACTATAGAAACCGAATTAAGACTCAGAGAACTCGTGAGCTTACCAAAATCAAGGATCCAAGTAAGCTCTAGAGAAAGGTTTGACAGTAACAGCTCCAACTTCCAAGCTTCAATTCTTCCTCCACACTCACTCTCAGCTCACGAATTTGGTGTCTATACAAAGCTCGATATGTGAGCTTTGTATTGGTGTATAATTTGTCAATCGAATCAACACACAGAGGGAGAATCGAAGGATCGAACTCAGAAACCCTAGAACATGCAAACCTTCAACAAATTGGCCAAATGCCTCACAATTCGGGTTTGATGGGCTTTTATAGACATAGGACGAGTTCATGCAAGTCGACACGACGGCCATGGACGTGGTTGGAGGGTGATTTCGTGTTAACAAAACAAAATCGTTGGTGGTGACTCACCAAACGCACTAACTCGTGCAACTCTGACCAGAATACTCGAGTAGTCAAGATAATACTCGAGTATTTTGCCCAGTTTTTGAAAAATAATTATTTTATTTAGTTTCCCTCCAAAACCTTTCCTATAATTACTTCTAGGTCCCAACCCAGGGACTTTATGCAAAAATATTTATTTCATGCATGATTATACTTGCAAAAATAAATTCACACATCCACCACTAATAAAATCACAGATTTTTAATCAAAGATTAAATTAGAAATAATTAATTATAATAAATTTTATAAATAACATTTCATTAATCAGGGATTAAAATTTTGGGGTGTTACACTACTCCCCCACTTACAAGGAATTTCGTCCCCGAAATTCAACTTATACAAACAATTCAGGATTATCCTGACGCATCTTATCCTCTAATTCCCAAGATGCTTCCATCACATCACCACAAATCCAAATAACTTTGACTAAACAAATATCCTTCCCTCTAAGCTGCTTGACTCTTCGATCTTCAATGCGAATAGGCATGGCTTCAAAGGTTAGGTTCTCATGGATTTCTAGGTCATCAGGTTGGATTCTAAGAAAAATGGTGGGATCATGGACATACCTCTTCAACTGAGACACATGAAACACATTATGAAGATTAGCTAATGACGGGGGTAGGGCTAATTGATAGGCTACTGAACCGACTCTTTTAAGAATCTAGTAGGGACCAATAAACTTAGGTGATAGTTTCTGGGTTTTTAAAGCTCTACTAACACCTTTGGTCGGTACTACTCTAATAAACACATGGTCACCTACAACAAATTCTAAGGGTTTCCTTCTCCTATCAGCATAGCTTTTCTGCCTACTCTGAGTCGTCTTCATCTTCTCTTGTATCATCTTAATCTTTTCCGTGGTCTCTTGCACAAAATCTGGTCCAACCAGAGAATTCTCCCCCACTTGAAACCAGCATAGCGGTGTTTGACACTTTCTCCCATACAGAGCTTCAAATGGTGCCATTCCAATGCTCGTATGATAACTATTGTTGTAAGTAAATTCCACGAGCGGCAACATTTGTTCCCAATTCCCTTGACCTTCCAAAACACAAGCTCTTAAGATGTCCTCCAGCGACTGAATAGTCCTCTCCGTATGACCTTCAGTCTGAGGATGATATGCAGAACTCAGCTTCAATCTTGAACCCAAAGCTCTATGCAGATCTTGCCAAAACTTCGATGTAAACCTCGGATCGCGATCTGACACTATACTTGATGGTACACCATGCAGACGAACAACTTCTTTGATATACAACTGAGTGAGCTTTTCCAAAGAGTAGCGCATATTAACGGGAATAAAATGCGCAGACTTTGTCAAGCGATCTACAATCACCCAGATTGCATCATGACCAGTAGCTGTCCTTGGCAACCCAGACACGAAATCCATTGAAATACTATCCCATTTCCATAACGGAATCTCTAGGGGAAGTAATTCTCCTCCTGGCCTTTGGTGTTCCACCTTTGCCTTCTGACACACCAAACAACACGCCACGTACCTAGCCACATCTTTCTTTAAGCCAGGCCACCAAAAGATCTTCAAATCCTGATACATTTTGGTAGCTCTCGGATGCATACTCATCTTGCTCTTATGCGCTTCATCCAGAATCATACTCTTTACTTCCGAATTATCAGGCACACAAATCCTTGTTCTAAAATGAAGGATTCCATCCTTTCCCTCTTGAAACTCTAACTCCTTGCCTTCTTCCATAAGCTTCCTCTTTTCCTTAAGCCCCTCATCTTCTTGTTGCAACTCACGAATCCTTTGCAAGAATTTATTAGCAATTTGCAGCATTCCCATCTTGATACTTGTCGGCTCCACTTGCATTGCCAAGTTCAGATCTCTGAATTCTTCTATCAGTGCAGCTTCTCTGACCATCATTGCACTGATATGCATTGCTTTTCGACTCAATGCATCAGCCACCACGTTTGCTTTCCCAGGATGGTAATGAAGTTCAAACTCATAATCTTTCAAGAACTCCATCCATCGGCGTTGCCTCATATTCAACTCTTTCTGGTCAAAGAGGTACTTTAAACTCTTATGGTCACTAAACACCCGGAACGTAGTGCCATAGAGATAGTGCCTCCAAATCTTTAGAGCGAAGACAACAGCTGCCAACTCTAGATCATGAGTTGGGTAGTTCATTTCATGAACTTTTAGCTGTCTCGAGGCATAAGCGACTACCTTCCCATCTTGCATCAAAACACTCCCAAGTCCTTGTCTCGATGCGTCACAATACACCTCGAAACTCTTCTGCGTAATAGGCAAAATCAGCATAGGGGATGATGTCAATCTTTCTTTCAGCTCTCGAAAACTCCTTTCACACTTCTCATCCCAGATAAAGGGTTGATCTTTCCGAGTTAACTTTGTTAAGGGTAGCGCAATCTTCGAGAAACCTTCTATAAATCTTCTGTAGTAACCAGCCAAACCAAGAAAGCTCCTCACCTCCGTGACCGACTTTGGTTGATCCCATTGTAAAACTGAGCTCACCTTTGCCGGGTCAACCGTTATTCCCTTGTTTGAAATCACATGCCCCAAAAACTTAACTTCCTCCAGCCAGAACTCACATTTTGTAAGTTTGGCATACAGCTGCTTCTCCTTCAGGATACTCAACACTATCCTCAAGTGTTCAGCATGCTCCTCCGGGCTCTTGGAATAAATAAGGATATCGTCAATGAACACAACCACGAATGAATCTAAAGAGGGTCTAAAGATTCGATTCATGTAGTCCATGAAAAAAGCTGGTGCATTAGTCAATCCGAACGGCATCACAACATATTCATAGTGTCCGTATCGGGATCGAAATGCGGTCTTAGAGATATCCTCTTCTTTGATCCTGATCTGATGGTACCCTGATCTCAGATCAATCTTGGAAAACACTGAGGCCCCACAAACTTGATCCGTAAGGTCATCTATCCTTGGTAAAGGATACTTGTTCTTGATTGTGACCTTTTTCAACTGCCGGCAGTCGATTCACATCCTCAAACTACCATCTTTCTTCTTGACGAACAAAATCGGAACACCCCAAGGTGACACACTAGGTCGGATCATCTGTTTCTGCAACAATTCCTCAATCTGCTTCTTCATCTCAGCCATTTCCGGTGGTGCCATTCTATAAGGAGCGATAGAAATGGGACCACCTCCCGGAACTAAATCAATTCCGAATTCAATCTCTCATTTCGGTGGCAAACCCGGTATCTCATTAGCGAATACCTCCGGAAAGTCTCTGACAACGGAGATCTCTTCAATCTTTGGGCCTTTCTCCTCCACTTCAGTGTTGAACAAGAACATGTAGCCAGAGGGTTTTGGGTTTCTATAGATCACTACTTTTCTATCACAATCGATGATCACTTGGTTTCGACTTAACCAGTCCATCCCCAAGATTACATCTAATTGCGATAAGGGTAAACAGATCAAATCTACCTTAGAGGTTTGTCCTAACACTTCTATACAACAGTTAAGACAAGCTCTAGAAACAACTACAGGAGCATTAGTAGGGGTTTCTACTTTCAGAGTGTATGATAATTCAGACATAGGTAGACTCAAACGATCTACACATTCATATGAAACAAATGAATGCGTTGCACCTGAATCAAACAACACATTACAAAGCTGACCATTTAGCAGGTAATTACCTTGCACCAGATCAGAACATCGGCTTGCCTCCACACCACTAAGGGTGAAAACCCTTCCTTGAACCACGGGCCTATCAGCTGCCCCTCTTGAATTGGCTTTGGCCGGCTCCTTGCAGTCCTTCGCAAAGTGTCCCGGTTTTCCACAGTTGAAACAACCACTTGTTCCCCAACAAAAACGTCCATAATGATGGCCCTACACTTGTCACAGAATGGAGCCTCGCTCCGAAAGTTCCTTCCATCATTACCTCCAACCTTCCCTTTGCCTTTCCCTCGGCGATCATACGGACCCTTGCCACGGTTGTTGAAACCCTTGCGCCTCTGAGGTCCATAATTCCGGCTATCTTTTCAATCTGTTGCTTGCAACCCTTCAGCTTTCTTGTCATCCTCGTACATCCTACACATGTCCACAAGTGCAGGGAAACTTTGAATCCGTTGATAACTGAAAATAGACTTCAGTTTAGGCCTTAAGCCCCCCTCAAACTTGATACACTTGCTCCTTTCATCAGGGTTGTTCTGGTAGTATGGAGAGTACTTCATCAACTCCTCAAACTTGGCCGCGTACTCACCCACACTCATGTCTCCTTGCTTTAGTTGTAAGAATTCCACCTCCTTCTTTCTCCTGAAGTCCTCAGGGAAGTATTTATTGAGAAACTTCTCCATAAACACACCCCAATTCACATCCCTTCCTTCATAGTGTAGGAGCTAAACCGTGTGATTCCACCAGTTCTCAGCTTCATCCTCTAGCATGTAGGTTGCATATGCTACTTTCTGAACTTCTGTGCAATCCAAAGTTCTCAAAATCTTGTCCATGGTGTGAATCCACTTATTGGCCTCCTCGGGTTTAAATCCTCCTTCAAACATGGGTGGATTACAACTCCTAAAATCCGCCAGACTCTTCGCCTCAGGATTACCCACATTGCAGTGGTGAGGTGGATTAACCGGTTGAGGTGGTTGCTGAGATTGATGTTGTTGCATGGACTCCAGCACCGCGGTAATCCTTTCTAACATCGTATTGGTGTGATTTTGGTTTCTAGTTGCCATAATAGACCTGCACTATGGACTTATGGTCACATATGTTGAACTAAAGAAACATTCATCACACCACCTATACTAAGGCGATAACCATAACTTCAAACAAAACATTCAATTGTGTCTTGTGCTCAAAAGAGACAAGATACAAGCATTCAAAACAATAAATATGCCCTGTGGATACCTGCTTGGTGTTGATGGCTACCTTTCTGGAACTACTTCCACTACTACAGGATCTGACTTTTGCTTTGATACCACTCAGTGTGACACCCTCTCTTAATATCCAGTAATTAATATGCTAGTTATACTATTACTCGGATAAAATATGGACTTGTAAATATCTAGAAATCTTAGAAATAATATTTTTCTTTTAAGGTGGGTGCACAACCAAAACATGGAATTCTTGGAGAGAATAATTCATATCATTTTAAACATTGTGTTGAATTCGGCATTCTCTAAAACCTTTTCACAAACTGGATAGCATCAGTACTTTGAAATCGTATTTATATAATAGAAATTAAGCGATGCCATCCTTTCTTTCGTTTTGCGGAACTGATACCATTCATTTCTATTGTAGCCGAATTCTTTAAATAAGTTTAATCAGAGTAAGCGGAAACAGTGGAACTAAGCATGATTGTAATATAAACATAATGTATATATATATATATAAGTAGGTCATAACATACATAGTTCCATAGTCACATCTCCAAGATCCAACTACAAGTCCATAACGGATCAATATCAAAATATATCTATAACCCTAGAGCTCTCAAAAGTATATCTACAAAATATACATCTCAAAATAAGAACTCTAGAGGTGGTCACACAGATCTGATAGCAGTAGTAGTAGTAGTAGTAGAAGTAGCAGTCTTCAGGTAGCAGAAATAGACATCATCATCAACAGCAGCAGCAGCAGTATCTCCTCCATAGCATCCCCACATCGGATCCCCTGATCCTCATCATGTACCATATGCACCCACCTAGGGATCATCGTCCCTCCACTGACTCCCGGTAGAATGAACGACAGGCTCGCCTCCGCTCTCGTCCTCCACAGGATCCTCCTCGATCTCATCCGATGGAGAGAGTACCCTACCACTGGGTACAGGGTCAGGAGGTGGTGTGACCCTAACAGGGCTCCTCGAATCAGAAGGGGGAGTCTCCTCGCGGACGACTCTTGAAGAAAAAGGGTGTGAGCGGGTAGGTCGAAAACGAAAGTTGTGATATGAGCGAGCTGGTCGTGTGGGAGGTGGTCCATGGTATGTGTAAAAAGGTGGTACGTGCATAGTGTATATGATGGGAATCCTAAACCTACAAGGACAAAATCGGGTCAACAGGTTCGGGTGGTAGAAGGTAACCTCTACCTCTCCCTCGAACACCGCGCGATGGTCCTCGTAGATCCATGTGCCACTAGGAAGTGGCCGGATCTCAATGCAAGCGATGTAACGTGACATCACCTACAAGGGCATAGGGGTAAGCAATTCTACACACATAATCAATAGAGCATAAATATATGTACAATGTGAATGTATAGACATGCAATAATTAACAACAATCACATTTAGCATTTAGCAGTTATTGAATGCAAATAGGATGCTCATACCTATTTCATTTATCGACATTATTTTAGATGAGTGGCATGATGTATGAACCTAGCTCTCAAGCCTATCTCCATCATTCTATGACACTCTTTGACGTCCATCCTTTACTTCGTCCAGCACTCAACAGTGCATTGTACTCCTAGGTGTACAACATTCGTACATTCACCAAGAATGTACACGACAAGCTTGGAATACGTGCCACCTGAGCAACGTCCCATCATCCAAACGGTATAACCATATCAGCATCTCACTATGCCGACCACGTCGTCAACCATAACGTGTCATCAAGCGAGCCGTCAGTTGGCACTCCCAGAGGCCCTCCTCATGTTACCAAAACATGATAAACGATCTATCATCCAAACTCCAGAATGAATGCATTCTTTTAACTTAAAGGAATTGATTGGTGTTTTTCTTTTTAATAATTCTCGACGTGCCACCCGAGCAACGTCTCGTCATCCAAACGAAAATTTCCATATCATCAATCAATTTCTTTTAAGTCTTAGATCACTTGGATTATTGTCATTTAAGTATTAAACAAATGATTCAGAATTAAAAATGGTATTTTTAATATTCTGGGTAAACTACTCGAGTGTTCTTCAGAATACTCGAGTGTTCTTCAATTATTTCCAGATTACTCGAGTAGTTCTCAATTACTCGAGTTGTTCATGCCTTTATGAGGATTTGGGTTTTCAACTTCATAAAAATACTCGAGTAATTCATGAGTACTCGAGTGCTCTTCATCAATTCCAGAACACTAGAATGACTCCTGCATTACTCGAGTGGTTTACCATAAAATGTCCCCATGCATCAGTTGATACTCGAGTTTTGGGCCTGGTGCTCGAGTGTTTATAACAAAATACACACCATTTTAATACGAAATACTCGAGTATCAAGCCAAGTACTCAAGTCTTTTATCACAGAACAGACTGGAAACTTGGTTTTAACATACCATTTTCAATTCTAACCATTTCTAATCCAATTCAATGATCAACAAAGTTCATATAACATATATTGAACATGTCTAAACACTCGAAACACATCCAATAACAGATTTGACAGGGAATCGCAAGATTATGCATAAAACATGAAAATTCACAACTTAACATACCAAATTGCAATATACTCAATAAACTTGTGAATTTATGTCCAAGACAGCTTGCATGCAACATATGGGACTTGCTCAACACAGTTTTAGAGCACAAGTTGGTCTCCAAACCAATTTCCCTGTTCAATCTAAGCCCTTAGAGCCTCTTGGTGGCTCTCTAATTAAATTCATGCAATTTAAACTCTAACTAGTGAATAGAAAGCTTTCCCCTTACCTCACTGACGTGATTCAACAAGAGATTTGCAAAAGAAAGCACCACAGCACCAAAAACCTCTTCAAGCATCACATGCAGGACAATTTTGAGTGCAGTACCAAGATTGAATTGGTTGCCATAGGAAACAAAGATAGAAATTGGGAAAATCAGTATTTTTACACTCTATGTAACATCTACTAACTATAGAAACCGAATTAAGACTCAGAGAACTCGTGAGCTTACCAAAATCAAGGATCCAAGTAAGCTCTAGAGAAAGGTTTGACAGTAACAGCTCCAACTTCCAAGCTTCAATTCTTCCTCCACACTCACTCTCAGCTCACGAATTTGGTGTCTATACAAAGCTCGATATGTGAGCTTTGTATTGGTGTATAATTTGTCAATCGAATCAACACACAGAGGGAGAATCGAAGGATCGAACTCAGAAACCCTAGAACATGCAAACCTTCAACAAATTGGCCAAATGCCTCACAATTCGGGTTTGATGGGCTTTTATAGACATAGGACGAGTTCATGCAAGTCGACACGACGGCCATGGACGTGGTTGGAGGGTGATTTCGTGTTAACAAAACGAAATCGTTGGTGGTGACTCACCAAACGCACTAACTCGTGCAACTCTGACCAGAATACTCGAGTAGTCAAGATAATACTCGAGTATTTTGCCCAGTTTTTGAAAAATAATTATTTTATTTACTTTCCCTCCAAAACCTTTCCTATAATTACTTCTAGGTCCCAACCCAGGGACTAATATGCAAAAATATTTATTTCATGCATGATTATACTTGCAAAAATAAATTCACACATCCACCACTAATAAAATCACAGATTTTTAATCAAAGATTAAATTAGAAATAATTAATTATAATAAATTTTATAATTAACATTTCATTAATCAGGGATTAAAATTTTGGGGTGTTACACTACTCCCCCACTTACAAGGAATTTTGTCCCCGAAATTCAACTTATACAAACAATTCAGGATAATCCTGACGCATCTTATCCTCTAATTCCCAAGATGCTTCCATCACATCACCACATATCCAAATAACTTTGACTAAACAAATATCCTTCCCTCTAAGCTGCTTGACTCTTCGATCTTCAATGCGAATAGGCATGGCTTCAAAGGTTAGGTTCTCATGGATTTCTAGGTCATCAGGTTGGATTCTAAGAAAAATGGTGGGATCATGGACATACCTCTTCCACTGAGACACATGAAACACATTATGAAGATTAGCTAATGACGGGGGTAGGGCTAATTGATAGGCTACTGAACCGACTCTTTTAAGAATCTGGTAGGGACCAATAAACTTAGGTGATAGTTTCTGGGTTTTTAAAGCTCTACTAACACCTTTGGTCGGTACTACTCTAATAAACACATGGTCACCTACAACAAATTCTAAGGGTTTCCTTCTCCTATCAGCATAGCTTTTCTGCCTACTCTGAGTCGTCTTCATCTTCTCTTGTATCATCTTAATCTTTTTCGTGGTCTCTTGCACAAAATCTGGTCCAACCAGAGAATTCTCCCCCACTTGAAACCAGCATAGCGGTGTCTGACACTTTCTCCCATACAGAGCTTCAAATGGTGCCATTCCAATGCTCGTATGATAACTATTGTTGTAAGTAAATTCCACGAGCGGCAACATTTGTTCCCAATTCCCTTGACCTTCCAAAACACAAGCTCTTAAGATGTCCTCCAGCGACTGAATAGTCCTCTCCGTCTGACCTTCAGTCTGAGGATGATATGCAGAACTCAGCTTCAATCTTGAACCCAAAGCTCTATGCAGATCTTGCCAAAACTTCGATGTAAACCTCGGATCGCGATCTGACACGATACTTGATGGTACACCATGCAGACGAACAACTTCTTTGATATACAACTGAGTGAGCTTTTCCAAAGAGTAGCGCATATTAACGGGAATAAAATGCGCAGACTTTGTCAAGCGATCTACAATCACCCAGATTGCATCATGACCAGTAGCTGTCCTTGGCAACCCAGACACGAAATCCATTGAAATACTATCCCATTTCCATAACGGAATCTCTAAGGGAAGTAATTCTCCTCTTGGCCTTTGGTGTTCCACCTTTGCCTTCTGACACACCAAACAACACGCCACGTACCTAGCCACATCTTTCTTTAAGCCAGGCCACCAAAAGATCTTCTTCAAATCCTGATACATTTTGGTAGCTCCCGGATGCATACTCATCTTGCTCTTATGCGCTTCATCCAGAATCATACTCTTTACTTCCGAATTATCAGGCACACAAATCCTTGTTCTAAAACGAAGGATTCCATCCTTTCCCTCTTGAAACTCTAAATCCTTGCCTTCTTCCATAAGCTTCCTCTTTTCCTTAAGCCCCTCATCTTCTTGTTGCAACTCACGAATCCTTTGCAAGAATTTATTAGCAATTTGCAGCGTTCCCATCTTGATACTTGTCGGCTCCACTTGCATTGCCAAGTTCAGATCTCTGAATTCTTCTATCAGTGCAGCTTCTCTGACCATCATTGCACTGATATGCATTGCTTTTCGACTCAATGCATCAGCCACCACGTTTGCTTTCCCAGGATGGTAATGAAGTTCAAACTCATAATCTTTCAAGAACTCCATCCATCGGCGTTGCCTCATATTCAACTCTTTCTGGTCAAAGAGGTACTTTAAACTCTTATGGTCACTAAACACCCGGAACGTAGTGCCATAGAGATAGTGCCTCCAAATCTTTAGAGCGAAGACAACAGCTGCCAACTCTAGATCATGAGTTGGGTAGTTCATTTCATGAACTTTTAGCTGTCTCGAGGCATAAGCGACTACCTTCCCATCTTGCATCAAAACACTCCCAAGTCCTTGTCTCGATGCGTCACAATACACCTCGAAACTCTTCTGCGTAATAGGCAAAATCAGCATAGGGGATGATGTCAATCTTTCTTTCAGCTCTCGAAAACTCCTTTCACACTTCTCATCCCAGATAAAGGGTTGATCTTTCCGAGTTAACTTTGTTAAGGGTAGCGCAATCTTCGAGAAACCTTCTATAAATCTTCTATAGTAACCAGCCAAACCAAGAAAGCTCCTCACCTCCGTGACCGACTTTGGTTGATCCCATTGTAAAACTGAGCTCACCTTTGCCGGGTCAACCGTTATTCCCTTGTTTGAAATCACATGCCCCAAAAACTTAACTTCCTCCAGCCAGAACTCACATTTTGTAAGTTTGGCATACAGCTGCTTCTCCTTCAGGATACTCAACACTATCCTCAAGTGTTCAGCATGCTCCTCCGGGCTCTTGGAATAAATAAGGATATCGTCAATGAACACAACCACGAATGAATCTAAAGAGGGTCTAAAGATTCGATTCATGTAGTCCATGAAAAAAGCTGGTGCATTAGTCAATCCGAACGGCATCACAACATATTCATAGTGTCCGTATCGGGATCGAAATGCGGTCTTAGAGATATCCTCTTCTTTGATCCTGATCTGATGGTACCCTGATCTCAGATCAATCTTGGAAAACACTGAGGCCCCACAAACTTGATCCGTAAGGTCATCTATCCTTGGTAAAGGATACTATCCTTGGTAAAGGATACTTGTTCTTGATTGTGACCTTTTTCAACTGCCGGCAGTCGATTCACATCCTCAAACTACCATCTTTCTTCTTGACGAACAAAACCGGAACACCCCAAGGTGACACACTAGGTCGGATCATCTGTTTCTGCAACAATTCCTCAATCTGCTTCTTCATCTCAGCCATTTCCGGTGGTGCCATTCTATAAGGAGCGATAGAAATGGGACCACCTCCCGGAACTAAATCAATTCCGAATTCAATCTCTCTTTTCGGTGGCAAACCCGGTATCTCATCAGCGAATACCTCCGGAAAGTCTCTGACAACGGAGATCTCTTCAATCTTTGGGCCTTTCTCCTCCACTTCAGTGTTGAACAAGAACATGTAGCCAGAGGGTTTTGGGTTTCTATAGATCACTACTTTTCTATCACAATCGATGATCACTTGGTTTCGACTTAACCAGTCCATCCCCAAGATTACATCTAATTGCGATAAGGGTAAACAGATCAAATCTACCTTAGAGGTTTGTCCTAACACTTCTATACAACAGTTAAGACAAGCTCTAGAAACAACTACAGGAGCATTAGTAGGGGTTTCTACTTTCAGAGTGTATGATAATTCAGACATAGGTAGACTCAAACGATCTACACATTCATATGAAACAAATGAATGCGTTGCCCCTGAATCAAACAACACATTACAAAGCTGACCATTTAGCAGGTAATTACCTTGCACCAGATCAGAACATCGGCTTGCCTCCACACCACTAAGGGTGAAAACCCTTCCTTGAACCACGGGCCTATCAGCTGCCCCTCTTGAATTGGCTTTGGCCGACTCCTTGCAGTCCTTCGCAAAGTGTCCCGGTTTTCCACAGTTGAAACAACCACTTGTTCCCCAACAAAAACGTCCATAATGATGGCCCTACACTTGTCACAGAATGGAGCCTCGCTCCGAAAGTTCCTTCCATCATTACCTCCAACCTTCCCTTTGCCTTTCCCCCGGCGATCATACGGACCCTTGCCACGGTTGTTGAAACCCTTGCGCCTCTGAGGTCCATAATTCCGGCTATCTTTTCAATCTGTTGCTTGCAACCCTTCAGCTTTCTTGTCATCCTCGTACATCCTACACATGTCCACAAGTGCAGGGAAACTTTGAATCCGTTGATAACTGAAAATAGACTTCAGTTTAGGCCTTAAGCCCCCCTCAAACTTGATACACTTGCTCCTTTCATCAGGGTTGTTCTGGTAGTATGGAGAGTACTTCATCAACTCCTCAAACTTGGCCGCGTACTCACCCACACTCATGTCTCCTTGCTTTAGTTGTAAGAATTCCACCTCCTTCTTTCTCCTGAAGTCCTCAGGGAAGTATTTATTGAGAAACTTCTCCATAAACACACCCCAATTCACATCCCTTCCTTCATAGTGTAGGAGCTGAACCGTGTGATTCCACCAGTTCTCAGCTTCATCCTCTAGCATGTAGGTTGCATATGCTACTTTCTGAACTTCTGTGCAATCCAAAGTTCTCAAAATCTTGTCCATGGTGTGAATCCACTTATTGGCCTCCTCGGGTTTAAATCCTCCTTCAAACATGGGTGGATTACAACTCCTAAAATCCGCCAGACTCTTCGCCTCAGGATTACCCACATTGCAGTGGTGAGGTGGATTAACCGGTTGAGGTGGTTGCTGAGATTGATGTTGTTGCATGGACTCCAGCACCGCGGTAATCCTTTCTAACATCGTATTGGTGTGATTTTGGTTTCTAGTTGCCATAATAGACCTGCACTATGGACTTATGGTCACATATGTTGAACTAAAGAAACATTCATCACACCACCTATACTAAGGCGATAACCATAACTTCAAACAAAACATTCAATTGTGTCTTGTGCTCAAAAGAGACAAGATACAAGCATTCAAAACAATAAATATGCCCTGTGGATACCTGCTTGGTGTTGATGGCTACCTTTCTGGAACTACTTCCACTACTACAGGATCTGACTTTTGCTTTGATACCACTCAGTGTGACACCCTCTCTTAATATCCAGTAATTAATATGCTAGTTATACTATTACTCGAATAAAATATGGACTTGTAAATATCTAGAAATCTTAGAAATAATATTTTTCTTTTAAGGTGGGTGCACAACCAAAACATGGAATTCTTGGAGAGAATAATTCATATCATTTTAAACATTGTGTTGAATTCGGCATTCTCTAAAACCTTTTCACAAACTGGATAGCATCAGTACTTTGAAATCGTATTTATATAATAGAAATTAAGCGATGCCATCCTTTCTTTCGTTTTGCGGAACTGATACCATTCATTTCTATTGTAGCCGAATTCTTTAAATAAGTTTAATCAGAGTAAGCGGAAACAGTGGAACTAAGCATGATTGTAATATAAACATAATGTATATATATATAAGTAGGTCATAACATACATAGTTCCATAGTCACATCTCCAAGATCCAACTACAAGTCCATAACGGATCTATATCAAAATATATCTATAACCCTAGAGCTCTCAAAAGTATATCTACAAAATATACATCTCAAAATAAGAACTCTAGAGGTGGTCACACAGATCTGATAGCAGTAGTAGTAGTAGTAGAAGTAGCAGTCTTCAGGTAGCAGAAATAGACATCATCATCAACAGCAGCAGCAGCAGTATCTCCTCCACAACATCCCCACATCGGATCCCCTGATCCTCATCATGTACCATATGCACCCACCTAGGGATCATCGTCCCTCCACTGACTCCCGGTAGAATGAACGACAGGCTCGCCTCCGCTCTCGTCCTCCACAGGATCCTCCTCGATCTCATCCGATGGAGAGAGTACCCTACCACTGGGTACAGGGTCAGGAGGTGGTGTGACCCTAACAGGGCTCCTCGAATCAGAAGGGGGAGTCTCCTCGCGGACGACTCTTGAAGAAAAATGGTGTGAGCGGGTAGGTCGAAAACGAAAGCTGTGATATGAGCGAGCTGGTCGTGTGGGAGGTGGTCCATGGTATGTGTAAAAAGGTGGTACGTGCATAGTGTATATGATGGGAATCCTAAACCTACAAGGACAAAATCGGGTCAACGGGTTCGGGTGGTAGAAGGTAACCTCTACCTCTCCCTCGAACACCGCGCGATGGTCCTCGTAGATCCATGTGCCACTAGGAAGTGGCCGGATCTCAATGCAAGCGATGTAACGTGACATCACCTACAAGGGCATAGGGGTAAGCAATTCTACACACATAATCAATAGAGCATAAATATATGTACAATGTGAATGTATAGACATGCAATAATTAACAACAATCACATTTAGCATTTAGCAGTTATTGAATGCAAATAGGATGCTCATACCTATTTCATTTATCGACATTATTTTAGATGAGTGGCATGATGTATGAACCTAGCTCTCAAGCCTATCTCCATCATTCTATGACACTCTTTGACATCCATCCTTTACTTCGTCCAGCACTCAACAGTGCATTGTACTCCTAGGTGTACAACATTCGTACATTCACCAAGAATGTACACGACAAGCTTGGAATACGTGCCACCTGAGCAACGTCCCATTGATGAGCATTTTATTTCCCATTATTCCTTGCATTATTTTACTCCTATTATTGATACTTGTTGCCCATTTGACATTGATTAGCTTGATTTAGTGATTTTGAGTTTATTGGACTAATATTCCGAATATTGTTTAATTTGGTATTATTTAGCCTAATTAATTCTATTTCTATTTTCAGGTAATATTTGGCACAAGGAAACTTTGGGATGTTTGGAAATGAAGATTGAAGCATTGAAGTGAAGATTGTAATTTGCATTTAGGTCCCTTTTTAATTGTAATTTTTAGAATAGTGTTTCTTAGGACTTGGGCCCATGTTTTAGGCCCATTTTCATGACTAAAGAGGGGAAATTCGTGTAACCTCCAAGGACACACTCCCATTTCAGATCTCTCACTCTCTCTCTAGGTTAGAACTTCTCTCTTGGCTCTCCCAAGTGGTGGTGGCTGCTAGGGTTTTGTTCTTCCCCATTTCTACTCGTTTTTCTTCATTTATGGCCATGGAAGGCTAGACTTCAAGGGTTAATCCCTTTGGTATTGTATTATCTACTCTTGAGCTCTTGTTATTAATGCAATTTCATTTTCTCTTCTCTGTTTTCATGTTTATCGATGTGTAGTGGTTTGCTTAATTCCATTTCGTAGAGATAATACATGAATATAAATGCTTAATTTGTATTAACTCGTAAAAACTCCAATTCTGGTTTCTGATGCTTAATTAGAAGTTAGGGTTTGAAGTGATAACTGAATTTTCGCTTAGTATTTGGTTATCACGAGTTGGACAGAGGAGAGGAGAGGAATCGATCTTTAGTGAGCTAGGATTGAGTAGTGTACGTAGCCAAAGGGGTTTGCCCGCTTTTGTTTCTGATTTTCTTAGTTTTTATATTCTGTTTATGTTTTGTTCTTCACATTTGTCACACACAAAACCCCCCCCCCCCATTTTACTGCACACTACGTGTTTGATACTTTGCCTAGACCGATATTCGCTGGGAAACGACCTAGGATCACCTTCCTAGTACTACAGAATAAACACCTTTTATTTTGATCGGGTACGGCCTCGATCAAAATTTGGCGCCGTTGCCGGGGATTATCGGTTCTTGCCAAAGATCATACAGTAGTTAATTAGATTAGTTAGTGTAGTTAGTGTGTGAATAAGCATTCTGATAACTGATTGAAAGTTGCCCTGTTTGCTGATTTGCTATTCTGCACAACTGATGCTATTCTAGTGATTCTGTGAGTGCCATTCAACATAGCTGCGGGTGGAATTTTTGCACGAAAATTGGTATCCACACTTGTTTCATCATATATTAGTGTGTTGATGCATCACAGACACTCAGATATGCACTGGTTGTGAGTTCCAGAAAAATTTTCCATGTTTTAGCAGCACTTACTATAAATAGGCATAACTTTTGATCAGGTTGTCGGAATTGGACGAATTATATATCAAATTGAAGGGAAAAATTTAATAAAGAGATAATTTCGCCAACGGCGGAATTAGAGAAAATATTGACCCCAAAATCCTTCGTTTACTATTTCTTTTTTATTTTACAAGTTTTATTTTCTTAGTTTTTGGTCCCTGTTTTAATTCTTTGACTTGGTTCCCTTTTGAATTTTGTCCTCAAACTTTCTGTGATATGTTTTCATGATTTTAGGGTGCTTAAAAAAATAAAAAAAAAAATTTTAAAAAAAAATAAAAAATTTGTTGCCGATTTTGGTCATGCATATCTGTTACAGTATGCTATGGTTGATGTTGTTCTGTTCAGTACATGACTAGGGGCAACCCAAGTTATTTGCATCCTTACAACCCTGAAATTGATAGAACTTATCACAGATTAGTTAGACAAAATAGGAATCAGTCATTAGGTAGTGAGTCAGAGTCATCTTATAGTCCATCTAATTCTGATTCTGTTTCTATTTCTTCTATTCCTTCTACTTTTATTCAATCTGATTCTATACATTGTGATAACATGGCTCAACCCCCACCAAGGGAAAGGACACTTAGGGAGCTGGCTGCACCTGACTTCACTATTGAAGACTCGTGTATCCGGTATCCTGATGAGGATGTTCCTTTTGAGCTTAGAACAGGACTAATCCATTTGTTGCCCAAGTTTCATGGTCTTGCAGGTGAGGATCCTCATAAGCATCTCAAGAAATTCCATATAGTGTGCACCACAATGAAACCACATGATGTGCAAGAGGATCATGTCTGTCTCAGAGCATTTCCACATTCCTTAGAGGGTCTAGCACAAGATTGGTTATCTGACTTGGCCCCTGGTTCCATCACAAGCTGGGATGACTTGAAGAGGGCATTTCTGGAAAAATTCTTCCCTGCAAATAGGACCACTGCAATCAGAAAGGAAATTTCTGGTATCAGGCAACAACATGGAGAGAGTCTCTATGATTATTGGGAGAGATTCAAGAGGTTGTGTGCTTCCTGCCCTCACCATCAGATCTCAGAGCAGCTTCTCATCCAGTACTTTTATGAAGGTCTCAACTTCATGGAAAGAAACATGGTAGATGCTGCAAGTGGTGGTACATTGGGAGATATGACACCCTTACAAGCCAGGAGCAAAATTGAGAAGATGGCTTCCAACTGTCAACAATTCCATGCAAGAAGCAACAGTGATGCAATAGTTGTGAGGGATGTAAATGATGTTGGTGCAGACTCGGGCAAGGTTGAGAAGCTTGAGCAGAAAATTGATTCTCTCACAACGTTGGTCACACAATTGGCTGTCAATCAGAAAAAGATGATACTTCCTGCTAGAGTGTGTGGCATATGCACATCCATTGAGCACCCCACAGATGCATGCCCTTCCCTTCAGCAGCAACAGCCGATGACCAGTGGTGACCAACCCGAGGCCTATGCAGCAAACATATACAACAATAGAGGTCCACAACAACACAATCATGACCTCTCTTCCAATAGATACAACCCTGAATGGAGGAACCATCCCAATCTGAAGTGGTCTGATCAACAACAACCTCCTCCTAATGTTCCATTTCAGAACACCGCTGGACCGAGCAGACCACCATATGTACCTCCTCCAATCCAACAGCAAAGGCAACAACAGCAGCAAGTGGTTCATCCTTCACCATCAGCCCCTCCATCCAACCAACCTACCTTGGAGGAGTTGGTGAGGCAAATGACCATGCAAAACCTCCAATTTCAACAAGAGACTAGAGCATCCATTCAGAGACAAGAGGCATCCATTCAGACTTTGACAAATCAGATGGGTCAAATGGCAACTTCTCTCAACAACTTGCAATCTCAAAATTCTGACAAGTTGCCATCCCAAACTGTGATCAACCCTCAGAATCAGAATGTGAGTGCCATCAACCTGAGGTCGGGAAAGCAGATTGTCACACCCACACCACAACCTCACCTCAACAATGATGCTCTAGCTTCCTCTAAAGGGAAGAGCCAAGTGGTAGATGAAGGTGAGCATGCTAGCACCAAAGAGAATCATCCAACTCAACCCTCCTCAACTTCAACCACAAGCCCTGTTGTTGTCCTACAACCTCCTCCTGTTCCTCTTCCATTCCCACCAAGAGTGCCTCAAAACAAAAGGGTGGAAGAGGTGGACAAGGACATTCTTGACACATTCAGGAAGGTGGAAGTCAACATACCCCTTCTTGATGCAATAAAACAGATTCCAAGGTATGCGAAGTTCCTTAAGGAGTTGTGCACTCATAAGAGAAGACTCAAGGGCAATGAGAGGATAAGCATGGGAAGGAATGTCTCCGCTCTCATAGGTAAACCTATCCCTCACATTCCTGAAAAATGTAAGGATCCTGGAACTTTCTCTATACCTTGCATCATAGGCAATGTTAAGTTTGAAAATGCTATGCTAGATTTAGGAGCATCCATAAATGTCATGCCTATGTCTGTTTTTAAGTCTCTTTCTCTTGGACCTCTTCAACCTACGGGTGTAGTGATTCAATTGGCAAATAGAAGTACTGCCCACCCCGCAGGTTTGATAGAGGATGTCTTGGTTCGGGTTGAAGAGTTGATCTTCCCTGCTGATTTTTACATACTTGATATGGAAGATGACTCTCCCCGTAATGTTGTTCCTATTATTTTGGGGAGGCCATTTTTGAAAACAGCCCGAACCAAGATAGATGTGCATTCAGGTTCACTTTCCATGGAGTTTGATGGCAGTGTGATCCGATTTGACATTTTCCATGCTATGAAACATTTTCCTGAGGATCACTCTGTTTTCCATGTGGACTTGCTTGATGATTTGATAGATGAGCATATGCTTGACATTTTGCATCATGATTTTGAATTGCCATCTTTCACTGATTCATTTACTTGTCCATCATGCACTAACTCTGGATGGTGCACCGCATGCACTGAAATAGCTCAGTTTCTAGACTCTGCCACTGCATCTGATGATTCATATGTTATAGATTCAGATTATGCCAACCCTATCCCCATATCTGTTATGCATGAGTCTGATTCACTTGTTCAGGTGCAGGCAGCAGAATCCATTTCTGTTGTCCCTTTAGTTCCATCTATTATGCAGGCACCCTCATTGGACCTGAAGCCCCTCCCTCCTCATCTCAAATATGCTTACTTGGAGGATGAGCAGAAACTCCCAGTGATCATCTCTACCTCACTTTCTGTTGATCAAGAGGAGAAACTGCTGGATGTGATAAGAAAGAACAAGAGGGCAATTGGATGGACTTTAGCGGATATTCCTGGAATTAGCCCCTCCATGTGCATGCACCGCATTTTGTTGGAGGATGGGACTAAACCAGTGAGACAACCCCAAAGACGATTGAACCCCCAGATTCTTGATGTGGTTAAGAAAGAAGTCACCAAGCTGCTCCAAGCGGGTATCATCTACCCAATTTCAGATAGCACTTGGGTGAGCCCGGTGCAAGTTGTCCCCAAGAAGTCTGGTGTCACAGTTGTCAAAAATGAGAAGGATGAGCTGATTCCCACTAGAGTGCAGAACAGTTGGAGAGTCTGCATTGATTACAGAAAGCTCAACCAGGCGACTCGCAAGGATCATTTCCCTCTCCCCTTCATTGATCAGATGTTGGAGCGCCTGGCAGGTAAATCTCATTATTGCTTCTTAGATGGATTCTCTGGTTATTTTCAAATTTGTATTGCACCAGAGGACCAACATAAGACCACATTTACCCGTCCTTTTGGAACATTTGCATATAGAAAGATGCCTTTTGGCCTATGCAATGCTCCTGCCACATTTCAAAGATGTATGATGAGTATTTTCGCTGACTTGCTCGAGCATTGCATAGAGGTCTTCATGGATGATTTTAGTGTTTATGGCTCCTCATTTGATGCATGTCTTGATAATTTGACTAAGGTGCTTAACAGGTGCATTGAGACTAACCTTGTCTTGAATTTTGAAAAATGCCACTTCATGGTAGAACAAGGCATAGTCTTAGGGCACATTGTTTCGCACAAGGGCATAGAAGTTGACCCTGCTAAGCTGCATGTAATATCACATTTGCCTTACCCCTCTTGCGTGCGAGAGGTGCGTTCTTTTCTTGGTCATGCAGGTTTCTATCGCAGGTTTATTCAGAACTTTAGCAACATTGCCCTTCCTCTTTCCAAGTTGCTTCAAAAGGATGCCCCATGGGAATTTGGAGACCAATGTAAGAGGGCATTTGATGAATTGAAGAAAGCACTGACCACCACTCCCATCATCCAACCACCTGATTGGACCCTCCCATTTGAGCTCATGACTGATGCTTCAAATTATGCTTTGGGAGCAGTTCTCTCCCAAAGGGTTGGTAAGCTGTCGCATGTGATTTATTATGCTTCTAGGACTTTAGATGCAGCACAGGTTAATTACACAACAACTGAAAAAGAACTTTTGGCTATTGTTTTTGCACTTGACAAGTTTAGATCATATTTGCTTGGTTCTAAGGTTGTAGTGTACACTGATCATGCTGCTCTGAAGTATCTTTTGAAAAAGACAGATTCCAAACCTAGGTTGATTAGGTGGATGTTGCTCCTCCAGGAGTTTGATCTTGAGATTCAGGATCGGAGTGGTGCGCATAACCTTGTCGCAGACCACTTGAGCAGGATAGAGAGAGAGGAGGATGCATTTCCTATCCGGGATGACTTCCCGGATGAGCAGCTTTTATCTTTACATGTTTCCCATCCCCTTCCCCAAACTCCTTGGTTTGCAGACATTGTTAATTATCTGGTTGCTTCTGTTTTTCCTGCCTTGGCATCCAAAGCTCAAAGAGACAAATTAAAGAGCGATGCCAAGCATTATGTATGGGATGACCCCTATTTATGGCATTTTTGCAGTGATCAGGTCATTCGCAGGTGCATTCCAGACCAGGAGATCCAATCGGTTCTCCAATTTTGCCATGCTTCACCAGTGGGAGGCCACCTTGGTACTCAAAGGACAGCACGAAAGGTGCTGGATTCTGGATTTTATTGGCCTACCATTTTCAACGATGCGAGCAACATCTGCAGCTCGTGTGAGCAGTGTCAAAGAGCAGGAGGCGCCCTATCTTGGAGGCAACAGATGCCGCAACAACCTATGTTGTTTTGTGAGGTGTTTGACGTCTGGGGTATAGATTTCATGGGCCCCTTTCCTATTTCTTTTGGTTTTTATTATATCTTACTTGCTGTGGATTACGTAACCAAATGGGTGGAAGCTAAGGCCACCAGGACTAATGATGCTCAGGTTGTTGTAGATTTTGTCAGGTCTAATATCCTTTGCAGGTTTGGCATACCTAGAGCCATAGTCAGTGACCAAGGCACACACTTCTGCAATAGATCCATGCAAGCTTTGCTCAAGAAGTATGGGGTTGTGCACAAAGTCTCTACACCCTATCACCCCCAAACCAACGGGCAAGCGGAGATTTCAAATAGAGAGATCAAGCGGATTTTGGAGAAGATGGTGAAGCCTAATAGAAAGGATTGGAGCACACGATTGGAGGATGCTCTGTGGGCCCATCGGACCGCTTACAAGGCACCCATAGGGATGTCACCCTATCGGGTTGTCTTTGGTAAGGCGTGCCACCTGCCTGTGGAGATAGAGCACCGTGCATATTGGGCTGTGAAGCAATGTAACTTAGCTCTTGATCAAGCGGGTGAGGAGAGGAAGCTGCAGTTGAGTGAGCTAGATGAGATCCGCTTGGAGGCCTATGAGAACTCCAAATTCTACAAAGAGAAGACCAAGAAGCTTCATGATAACTCCATTTCCAGAAAGGAGTTCTTGGTTGGTCAAAAAGTTTTGCTCTACAACTCTAGGCTTGGACTCATGAGTGGAAAGCTCCGCTCTAAATGGATTGGACCGTTTGTAGTCACCCAAGTGTTTCCTTATGGCACTGTGGAGATCAAGAGTGAGTCCACGAACAAGAGCTTCAAAGTCAATGGCCACCGACTCAAGCCTTTCCTAACCACCCCTTCTTTGGATGATGCACCTGTGGAGGAGGCCTCATTGGTCGACCCCACTTTTGAACAACCATGACTTAGGGAGTCTCCTTTTCTCCTTCCTTACTCTTTTTATTACACTTGTCTATATCTGTCTGATTCTGCTATTTGTGTTCCATTGAGGACAATGTGTGATTTAAGTGTGGGGGGAGAGTAGTTTAGGTTGCATATTTTGCTTTGATTTTTTTTTTAGGTTTTGCTTAGTTTTGGGCATTTTCTTGCATGTTTTTGCTTCATTTTAGTAGAGTTTTGGTATCTCGTGTCTGAATTCATGCATTTCTGTGTGTAAAGTTGCTTTTGATAATTAAGAGGTGGTAACACTGTGATAGAATTGTCCCTTTTGTGAGGATTTGAGCCTTAATTGTGGGTGGATTGCTATATATGCCACCTAATTTTCTGTCATGTGTGATTGCACTCTAGATTACTTGCACTCTAGAACTTGACTTGACTCTTGTTGATACTTGATTGCTCATGCACATTTTGAAATGATTTAGGCACTTTCTTTCTTGAATAAGCTACTAGCCATATGAGCCTACCTTGAATGAATGTATCCTTTGCTAGCCCCTTTGAGCCTTTTTATCCCTTTCCTTGTTCTTTAGCTCATTACAAGCCTATGACTGAAAAACCATGATTGTCCTAACCTTAGGGAATTTTGGAGCTTTGGAATTGTTTTGGGAATGGGTATTAGGTAAGAAGTATGCTTTATGCTTTAATTGGTTGAGTTCTTAGTTTTGCCTCATTGGTTGTTATAGTTATGGCTTCATCTTCATGCCATTTGTGTTGTTTCTTCTTTTCTTTTTGTATATCTCTCAAAAACAAAAAAAAAATAGAAGACAAAAATACAAAAAAATAAAAAAAAAATGCAAAAATAAAAAGAAAAAAAAAAGAAGAAAAAAAAAGAAAAAAAAAGTGAATAAAAGGTTGTTGAGGCAAAGAGGATTGGAATTAATGGTTGTTGATTTTGGGGTGGATTTTGCTTACTTTTTACTTATTCCCCATTGCTCCTCTATTCCCTTGGTTTTAGCTACATTCCCATATTTTTATCCTACCTTGTCCTTGGCCCCATTACAACCCTTAAAAGACCTTTTGATCATTTTGTGCATGTGTGTTGATGGTTGATGTTAGAGGCTTGTCAAGCTTATGGTTGTGTTTGTTTTTCATGATGTGCCTTGAGTGTAAATAATGATTAACCCCAAACACTTGAGTGTAAACACATTTGAGTGATCCTTGTGAGTTTCTATCATCTTTGTGACTATCCTCTTGATGTCATTGGTTTCTTTGCATACTTGAAGTAATTGGATGATGTTCGCGGATGCTTTGACTCTTTGATCCTTAACCATTTTGTGTGCTTGAGTTTGCCCATTTCTTTGCATTTCCTAGAATTCATTGTGAAGTATGTAATCTCTTAGGTTAGCATTTCTTAGTTGTAGTCATCTTGTTGCATGATTCACTTTGGTGCATATTGATCTTCATAGTCCTATCTTTTGGTTTTGCCCAGGAGTGCAAAAGGATAAGTGTGGGGGTATTTGATGAGCATTTTATTTCCCATTATTCCTTGCATTATTTTACTCCTATTATTGATACTTGTTTCCCATTTGACATTGATTAGCTTGATTTAGTGATTTTGAGTTTATTGGACTAATATTCCGAATATTGTTTAATTTGGGATTATTTAGCCTAATTAATTCTATTTCTATTTTCAGGTAATATTTGGCACAAGGACACTTTGGGATGTTTGGAAATGAAGATTGAAGCATTGAAGTGAAGATTGTAATTTGCATTTAGGTCCCTTTTTAATTGTAATTTTTAGAATAGTGTTTCTTAGGACTTGGGCCCATGTTTTAGGCCCATTTTCATGACTAAAGAGGGGAAATTCGTGTAACCTCCAAGGACACACTCCCATTTCAGATCTCTCACTCTCTCTCTAGGTTAGAACTTCTCTCTTGGCTCTCCCAAGTGGTGGTGGCTGCTAGGGTTTTGTTCTTCCCCATTTCTACTCGTTTTTCTTCATTTATGGCCATGGAAGGCTAGACTTCAAGGGTTAATCCCTTTGGTATTGTATTATCTACTCTTGAGCTCTTGTTATTAATGCAATTTCATTTTCTCTTCTCTGTTTTCATGTTTATCGATGTGTAGTGGTTTGCTTAATTCCATTTCGTAGAGATAATACATGAATATAAATGCTTAATTTGTATTAACTCGTAAAAACTCCAATTCTGGTTTCTGATGCTTAATTAGAAGTTAGGGTTTGAAGTGATAACTGAATTTTCGCTTAGTATTTGGTTATCACGAGTTGGACAGAGGAGAGGAGAGGAATCGATCTTTAGTGAGCTAGGATTGAGTAGTGTACGTAGCCAAAGGGGTTTGCCCGCTTTTGTTTCTGATTTTCTTAGTTTTTATATTCTGTTTATGTTTTGTTCTTCACATTTGTCACACACAAACCCCCCCCCCCCCATTTTACTGCACACTACGTGTTTGATACTTTGCCTAGACCGATATTCGCTGAGAAACGACCTAGGATCACCTTCCTAGTACTACAGAATAAACACCTTTTATTTTGATCGGGTACGGCCTCGATCACCCATCATCCAAACGGTATAACCATATCAGCATCTCACTATGCCGACCACATCGTCAACCATAACGTGTCATCAAGCGAGCCGTCAGTTGGCACTCCCAGAGGCCCTCCTCATGTTACCAAAACATGATAAACGATCTATCATCCAAACTCCAGAATGAATGCATTCTTTTAACTTAAAGGAATTGATTGGTGTTTTTCTTTTTAATAATTCTCGACGTGCCACCCGAGCAACGTCTCGTCATCCAAACGAAAATTTCCATATCATCAATCAATTTCTTTTAAGTCTTAGATCACTTGGATTATTGTCATTTAAGTATTAAACAAATGATTCAGAATTAAAAATGGTATTTTTAATATTCTGGGTAAACTACTCGAGTGTTCTTCAGAATACTCAAGTGTTCTTCAATTATTTCCAGATTACTCGAGTAGTTCTCAATTACTCGAGTTGTTCATGCCTTTATGAGGATTTGGGTTTTCAACTTCATAAAAATACTCGAGTAATTCATGAGTACTCGAGTGCTCTTCATCAATTCCAGAACACTAGAATGACTCCTGCATTACTCGAGTGGTTTACCATAAAATGTCCCCATGCATCAGTTGATACTCGAGTTTTGGGCCTGGTGCTCGAGTGTTTATAACAAAATACACACCATTTTAATACGAAATACTCGAGTATCAAGCCAAGTACTCAAGTCTTTTATCACAGAACAGACTGGAAACTTGGTTTTAACATACCATTTTCAATTCTAACCATTTCTAATCCAATTCAATGATCAACAAAGTTCATATAACATATATTGAACATGTCTAAACACTCGAAACACATCCAATAACAGATTTGACAGGGAATCGCAAGATTATGCATAAAACATGAAAATTCACAACTTAACATACCAAATTGCAATATACTCAATAAACTTGTGAATTTATGTCCAAGACAGCTTGCATGCAACATATGGGACTTGCTCAACACAGTTTTAGAGCACAAGTTGGTCTCCAAACCAATTTCCCTGTTCAATCTAAGCCCTTAGAGCCTCTTGGTGGCTCTCTAATTAAATTCATGCAATTTAAACTCTAACTAGTGAATAGAAAGCTTTCCCCTTACCTCACTGACGTGATTCAACAAGAGATTTGCAAAAGAAAGCACCACAGCACCAAAAACCTCTTCAAGCATCACATGCAGGACAGTTTTGAGTGGAGTACCAAGATTGAATTGGTTGCCATAGGAAACAAAGATAGAAATTGGGAAAATCAGTATTTTTACACTCTATGTAACATCTACTAACTATAGAAACCGAATTAAGACTCAGAGAACTCGTGAGCTTACCAAAATCAAGGATCCAAGTAAGCTCCAGAGAAAGGTTTGACAGTAACAGCTCCAACTTCCAAGCTTCAATTCTTCCTCCACACTCACTCTCAGCTCACGAATTTGGTGTCTATACAAAGCTCGATATGTGAGCTTTGTATTGGTGTATAATTTGTCAATCGAATCAACACACAGAGGGAGAATCGAAGGATCGAACTCAGAAACCCTAGAACATGCAAACCTTCAACAAATTGGCCAAATGCCTCACAATTCGGGTTTGATGGGCTTTTATAGACATAGGACGAGTTCATGCAAGTCGACACGACGGCCATGGACGTGGTTGGAGGGTGATTTCGTGTTAACAAAACGAAATCGTTGGTGGTGACTCACCAAACGCACTAACTCGTGCAACTCTGACCAGAATACTCGAGTAGTCAAGATAATACTCGAGTATTTTGCCCAGTTTTTGAAAAATAATTATTTTATTTACTTTCCCTCCAAAACCTTTCCTATAATTACTTCTAGGTCCCAACCCAGGGACTAATATGCAAAAATATTTATTTCATGCATGATTATACTTGCAAAAATAAATTCACACATCCACCACTAATAAAATCACAGATTTTTAATCAAAGATTAAATTAGAAATAATTAATTATAATAAATTTTATAATTAACATTTCATTAATCAGGGATTAAAATTTTGGGGTGTTACACTACTCCCCCACTTACAAGGAATTTTGTCCCCGAAATTCAACTTATACAAACAATTCAGGATAATCCTGACGCATCTTATCCTCTAATTCCCAAGATGCTTCCATCACATCACCACAAATCCAAATAACTTTGACTAAACAAATATCCTTCCCTCTAAGCTGCTTGACTCTTCGATCTTCAATGCGAATAGGCATGGCTTCAAAGGTTAGGTTCTCATGGATTTCTAGGTCATCAGGTTGGATTCTAAGAAAAATGGTGGGATCATGGACATACCTCTTCCACTGAGACACATGAAACACATTATGAAGATTTGCTAATGACGGGGGTAGGGCTAATTGATAGGCTACTGAACCGACTCTTTTAAGAATCTGGTAGGGACCAATAAACTTAGGTGATAGTTTCTGGGTTTTTAAAGCTCTACTAACACCCTTGGTCGGTACTACTCTAATAAACACATGGTCACCTACAACAAATTCTAAGGGTTTCCTTCTCCTATCAGCATAGCTTTTCTGCCTACTCTGAGTCGTCTTCATCTTCTCTTGTATCATCTTAATCTTTTTCGTGGTCTCTTGCACAAAATCTGGTCCAACCAGAGAATTCTCCCCCACTTGAAACCAGCATAGCGGTGTCTGACACTTTCTCCCATACAGAGCTTCAAATGGTGCCATTCCAATGCTCGTATGATAACTATTGTTGTAAGTAAATTCCACGAGCGGCAACATTTGTTCCCAATTCCCTTGACCTTCCAAAACACAAGCTCTTAAGATGTCCTCCAGCGACTGAATAGTCCTCTCCGTCTGACCTTCAGTCTGAGGATGATATGCAGAACTCAGCTTCAATCTTGAACCCAAAGCTCTATGCAGATCTTGCCAAAACTTCGATGTAAACCTCGGATCGCGATCTGACACGATACTTGATGGTACACCATGCAGACGAACAACTTCTTTGATATACAACTGAGTGAGCTTTTCCAAAGAGTAGCACATATTAACGGGAATAAAATGCGCAGACTTTGTCAAGCGATCTACAATCACCCAAATTGCATCATGACCAGTAGCTGTCCTTGGCAACCCAGACACGAAATCCATTGAAATACTATCCCATTTCCATAACGGAATCTCTAAGGGAAGTAATTCTCCTCTTGGCCTTTGGTGTTCCACCTTTGCCTTCTGACACACCAAACAACACGCCACGTACCTAGCCACATCTTTCTTTAAGCCAGGCCACCAAAAGATCTTCTTCAAATCCTGATACATTTTGGTAGCTCCCGGATGCATACTCATCTTGCTCTTATGCGCTTCATCCAGAATCATACTCTTTACTTCCGAATTATCAGGCACACAAATCCTTGTTCTAAAACGAAGGATTCCATCCTTTCCCTCTTGAAACTCTAACTCCTTGCCTTCTTCCATAAGCTTCCTCTTTTCCTTAAGCCCCTCATCTTCTTGTTGCAACTCACGAATCCTTTGCAAGAATTTATTAGCAATTTGCAGCGTTCCCATCTTGATACTTGTCGGCTCCACTTGCATTGCCAAGTTCAGATCTCTGAATTCTTCTATCAGTGCAGCTTCTCTGACCATCATTGCACTGATATGCATTGCTTTTCGACTCAATGCATCAGCCACCACGTTTGCTTTCCCAGGATGGTAATGAAGTTCAAACTCATAATCTTTCAAGAACTCCATCCATCGGCGTTGCCTCATATTCAACTCTTTCTGGTCAAAGAGGTACTTTAAACTCTTATGGTCACTAAACACCCGGAACGTAGTGCCATAGAGATAGTGCCTCCAAATCTTTAGAGCGAAGACAACAGCTGCCAACTCTAGATCATGAGTTGGGTAGTTCATTTCATGAACTTTTAGCTGTCTCGAGGCATAAGCGACTACCTTCCCATCTTGCATCAAAACACTCCCAAGTCCTTGTCTCGATGCGTCACAATACACCTCGAAACTCTTCTGCGTAATAGGCAAAATCAGCACAGGGGATGATGTCAATCTTTCTTTCAGCTCTCGAAAACTCCTTTCACACTTCTCATCCCAGATAAAGGGTTGATCTTTCCGAGTTAACTTTGTTAAGGGTAGCGCAATCTTCGAGAAACCTTCTATAAATCTTCTGTAGTAACCAGCCAAACCAAGAAAGCTCCTCACCTCCGTGACCGACTTTGGTTGATCCCATTGTAAAACTGAGCTCACCTTTGCCGGGTCAACCGTTATTCCCTTGTTTGAAATCACATGCCCCAAAAACTTAACTTCCTCCAGCCAGAACTCACATTTTGTAAGTTTGGCATACAGCTGCTTCTCCTTCAGGATACTCAACACTATCCTCAAGTGTTCAGCATGCTCCTCCGGGCTCTTGGAATAAATAAGGATATCGTCAATGAACACAACCACGAATGAATCTAAAGAGGGTCTAAAGATTCGATTCATGTAGTCCATGAAAAAAGCTGGTGCATTAGTCAATCCGAACGGCATCACAACATATTCATAGTGTCCGTATCGGGATCGAAATGCGGTCTTAGAGATATCCTCTTCTTTGATCCTGATCTGATGGTACCCTGATCTCAGATCAATCTTGGAAAACACTGAGGCCCCACAAACTTGATCCGTAAGGTCATCTATCCTTGGTAAAGGATACTTGTTCTTGATTGTGACCTTTTTCAACTGCCGGCAGTCGATTCACATCCTCAAACTACCATCTTTCTTCTTGACGAACAAAACCGGAACACCCCAAGGTGACACACTAGGTCGGATCATCTGTTTCTGCAACAATTCCTCAATCTGCTTCTTCATCTCAGCCATTTCCGGTGGTGCCATTCTATAAGGAGCGATAGAAATGGGACCACCTCCCGGAACTAAATCAATTCCGAATTCAATCTCTCTTTTCGGTGGCAAACCCGGTATCTCATCAGCGAATACCTCCGGAAAGTCTCTGACAACGGAGATCTCTTCAATCTTTGGGCCTTTCTCCTCCACTTCAGTGTTGAACAAGAACATGTAGCCAGAGGGTTTTGGGTTTCTATAGATCACTACTTTTCTATCACAATCGATGATCACTTGGTTTTGACTTAACCAGTCCATCCCCAAGATTACATCTAATTGCGATAAGGGTAAACAGATCAAATCTACCTTAGAGGTTTGTCCTAACACTTCTATACAACAGTTAAGACAAGCTCTAGAAACAACTACAGGAGCATTAGTAGGGGTTTCTACTTTCAGAGTGTATGATAATTCAGACATAGGTAGACTCAAACGATCTACACATTCATATGAAACAAATGAATGCGTTGCACCTGAATCAAACAACACATTACAAAGCTGACCATTTAGCAGGTAATTACCTTGCACCAGATCAGAACATCGGCTTGCCTCCACACCACTAAGGGTGAAAACCCTTCCTTGAACCATGGGCCTATCAGCTGCCCCTCTTGAATTGGCTTTGGCCGGCTCCTTGCAGTCCTTCGCAAAGTGTCCCGGTTTTCCACAGTTGAAACAACCACTTGTTCCCCAACAAAAACGTCCATAATGATGGCCCTACACTTGTCACAGAATGGAGCCTCGCTCCGAAAGTTCCTTCCATCATTACCTCCAACCTTCCCTTTGCCTTTCCCTCGGCGATCATACGGACCCTTGCCACGGTTGTTGAAACCCT
The DNA here is from genome assembly GCA_037953625.1 of Crotalaria pallida. NCBI lineage: Eukaryota > Viridiplantae > Streptophyta > Magnoliopsida > Fabales > Fabaceae > Crotalaria > Crotalaria pallida. Next base: position 88,133,058 of record CM075649.1, read on the forward strand.
TGCGCCTCTGAGGTCCATAATTCCGGCTATCTTTTCAATCTGTTGCTTGCAACCCTTCAGCTTTCTTGTCATCCTCGTACATCCTACACATGTCCACAAGTGCAGGGAAACTTTGAATCCGTTGATAACTGAAAATAGACTTCAGTTTAGGCCTTAAGCCCCCCTCAAACTTGATACACTTGCTCCTTTCATCAGGGTTGTTCTGGTAGTATGGAGAGTACTTCATCAACTCCTCAAACTTGGCCGCGTACTCACCCACACTCATGTCTCCTTGCTTTAGTTGTAAGAATTCCACCTCCTTCTTTCTCCTGAAGTCCTCAGGGAAGTATTTATTGAGAAACTTCTCCATAAACACACCCCAATTCACATCCCTTCCTTCATAGTGTAGGAGCTGAACCGTGTGATTCCACCAGTTCTCAGCTTCATCCTCTAGCATGTAGGTTGCATATGCTACTTTCTGAACTTCTGTGCAATCCAAAGTTCTCAAAATCTTGTCCATGGTGTGAATCCACTTATTGGCCTCCTCGGGTTTAAATCCTCCTTCAAACATGGGTGGATTACAACTCCTAAAATCCGCCAGACTCTTCGCCTCAGGATTACCCACATTGCAGTGGTGAGGTGGATTAACCGGTTGAGGTGGTTGCTGAGATTGATGTTGTTGCATGGACTCCAGCACCGCGGTAATCCTTTCTAACATCGTATTGGTGTGATTTTGGTTTCTAGTTGCCATAATAGACCTGCACTATGGACTTATGGTCACATATGTTGAACTAAAGAAACATTCATCACACCACCTATACTAAGGCGATAACCATAACTTCAAACAAAACATTCAATTGTGTCTTGTGCTCAAAAGAGACAAGATACAAGCATTCAAAACAATAAATATGCCCTGTGGATACCTGCTTGGTGTTGATGGCTACCTTTCTGGAACTACTTCCACTACTACAGGATCTGACTTTTGCTTTGATACCACTCAGTGTGACACCCTCTCTTAATATCCAGTAATTAATATGCTAGTTATACTATTACTCGGATAAAATATGGACTTGTAAATATCTAGAAATCTTAGAAATAATATTTTTCTTTTAAGGTGGGTGCACAACCAAAACATGGAATTCTTGGAGAGAATAATTCATATCATTTTAAACATTGTGTTGAATTCGGCATTCTCTAAAACCTTTTCACAAACTGGATAGCATCAGTACTTTGAAATCGTATTTATATAATAGAAATTAAGCGATGCCATCCTTTCTTTCGTTTTGCGGAACTGATACCATTCATTTCTATTGTAGCCGAATTCTTTAAATAAGTTTAATCAGAGTAAGCGGAAACAGTGGAACTAAGCATGATTGTAATATAAACATAATGTATATATATATAAGTAGGTCATAACATACATAGTTCCATAGTCACATCTCCAAGATCCAACTACAAGTCCATAACGGATCTATATCAAAATATATCTATAACCCTAGAGCTCTCAAAAGTATATCTACAAAATATACATCTCAAAATAAGAACTCTAGAGGTGGTCACACAGATCTGATAGCAGTAGTAGTAGTAGTAGTAGAAGTAGCAGTCTTCAGGTAGCAGAAATAGACATCATCATCAACAGCAGCAGCAGCAGTATCTCCTCCACAACATCCCCACATCGGATCCCCTGATCCTCATCATGTACCATATGCACCCACCTAGGGATCATCGTCCCTCCACTGACTCCCGGTAGAATGAACGACAGGCTCGCCTCCGCTCTCGTCCTCCACAGGATCCTCCTCGATCTCATCCGATGGAGAGAGTACCCTACCACTGGGTACAGGGTCAGGAGGTGGTGTGACCCTAACAGGGCTCCTCGAATCAGAAGGGGGAGTCTCCTCGCGGACGACTCTTGAAGAAAAAGGGTGTGAGCGGGTAGGTCGAAAACGAAAGCTGTGATATGAGCGAGCTGGTCGTGTGGGAGGTGGTCCATGGTATGTGTAAAAAGGTGGTACGTGCATAGTGTATATGATGGGAATCCTAAACCTACAAGGACAAAATCGGGTCAACGGGTTCGGGTGGTAGAAGGTAACCTCTACCTCTCCCTCGAACACCGCGCGATGGTCCTCGTAGATCCATGTGCCACTAGGAAGTGGCCGGATCTCAATGCAAGCGATGTAACGTGACATCACCTACAAGGGCATAGGGGTAAGCAATTCTACACACATAATCAATCGAGCATAAATATATGTACAATGTGAATGTATAGACATGCAATAATTAACAACAATCACATTTAGCATTTAGCAGTTATTGAATGCAAATAGGATGCTCATACCTATTTCATTTATCGACATTATTTTAGATGAGTGGCATGATGTATGAACCTAGCTCTCAAGCCTATCTCCATCATTCTATGACACTCTTTGACGTCCATCCTTTACTTCGTCCAGCACTCAACAGTGCATTGTACTCCTAGGTGTACAACATTCGTACATTCACCAAGAATGTACACGACAAGCTTGGAATACGTGCCACCTGAGCAACGTCCCATCATCCAAACGGTATAACCATATCAGCATCTCACTATGCCGACCACGTCGTCAACCATAACGTGTCATCAAGCGAGCCGTCAGTTGGCACTCCCAGAGGCCCTCCTCATGTTACCAAAACATGATAAACGATCTATCATCCAAACTCCAGAATGAATGCATTCTTTTAACTTAAAGGAATTGATTGGTGTTTTTCTTTTTAATAATTCTCGACGTGCCACCCGAGCAACGTCTCGTCATCCAAACGAAAATTTCCATATCATCAATCAATTTCTTTTAAGTCTTAGATCACTTGGATTATTGTCATTTAAGTATTAAACAAATGATTCAGAATTAAAAATGGTATTTTTAATATTCTGGGTAAACTACTCGAGTGTTCTTCAGAATACTCGAGTGTTCTTCAATTATTTCCAGATTACTCGAGTAGTTCTCAATTACTCGAGTTGTTCATGCCTTTATGAGGATTTGGGTTTTCAACTTCATAAAAATACTCGAGTAATTCATGAGTACTCGAGTGCTCTTCATCAATTCCAGAACACTAGAATGACTCCTGCATTACTCGAGTGGTTTACCATAAAATGTCCCCATGCATCAGTTGATACTCGAGTTTTGGGCCTGGTGCTCGAGTGTTTATAACAAAATACACACCATTTTAATACGAAATACTCGAGTATCAAGCCAAGTACTCAAGTCTTTTATCACAGAACAGACTGGAAACTTGGTTTTAACATACCATTTTCAATTCTAACCATTTCTAATCCAATTCAATGATCAACAAAGTTCATATAACATATATTGAACATGTCTAAACACTCGAAACACATCCAATAACAGATTTGACAGGGAATCGCAAGATTATGCATAAAACATGAAAATTCACAACTTAACATACCAAATTGCAATATACTCAATAAACTTGTGAATTTATGTCCAAGACAGCTTGCATGCAACATATGGGACTTGCTCAACACAGTTTTAGAGCACAAGTTGGTCTCCAAACCAATTTCCCTGTTCAATCTAAGCCCTTAGAGCCTCTTGGTGGCTCTCTAATTAAATTCATGCAATTTAAACTCTAACTAGTGAATAGAAAGCTTTCCCCTTACCTCACTGACGTGATTCAACAAGAGATTTGCAAAAGAAAGCACCACAGCACCAAAAACCTCTTCAAGCATCACATGCAGGACAGTTTTGAGTGGAGTACCAAGATTGAATTGGTTGCCATAGGAAACAAAGATAGAAATTGGGAAAATCAGTATTTTTACACTCTATGTAACATCTACTAACTATAGAAACCGAATTAAGACTCAGAGAACTCGTGAGCTTACCAAAATCAAGGATCCAAGTAAGCTCCAGAGAAAGGTTTGACAGTAACAGCTCCAACTTCCAAGCTTCAATTCTTCCTCCACACTCACTCTCAACTCACGAATTTGGTGTCTATACAAAGCTCGATATGTGAGCTTTGTATTGGTGTATAATTTGTCAATCGAATCAACACACAGAGGGAGAATCGAAGGATCGAACTCAGAAACCCTAGAACATGCAAACCTTCAACAAATTGGCCAAATGCCTCACAATTCGGGTTTGATGGGCTTTTATAGACATAGGACGAGTTCATGCAAGTCGACACGACGGCCATGGACGTGGTTGGAGGGTGATTTCGTGTTAACAAAACGAAATCGTTGGTGGTGACTCACCAAACGCACTAACTCGTGCAACTCTGACCAGAATACTCGAGTAGTCAAGATAATACTCGAGTATTTTGCCCAGTTTTTGAAAAATAATTATTTTATTTACTTTCCCTCCAAAACCTTTCCTATAATTACTTCTAGGTCCCAACCCAGGGACTAATATGCAAAAATATTTATTTCATGCATGATTATACTTGCAAAAATAAATTCACACATCCACCACTAATAAAATCACAGATTTTTAATCAAAGATTAAATTAGAAATAATTAATTATAATAAATTTTATAATTAACATTTCATTAATCAGGGATTAAAATTTTGGGGTGTTACACTACTCCCCCACTTACAAGGAATTTTGTCCCCGAAATTCAACTTATACAAACAATTCAGGATAATCCTGACGCATCTTATCCTCTAATTCCCAAGATGCTTCCATCACATCACCACAAATCCAAATAACTTTGACTAAACAAATATCCTTCCCTCTAAGCTGCTTGACTCTTCGATCTTCAATGCGAATAGGCATGGCTTCAAAGGTTAGGTTCTCATGGATTTCTAGGTCATCAGGTTGGATTCTAAGAAAAATGGTGGGATCATGGACATACCTCTTCCACTGAGACACATGAAACACATTATGAAGATTAGCTAATGACGGGGGTAGGGCTAATTGATAGGCTACTGAACCGACTCTTTTAAGAATCTGGTAGGGACCAATAAACTTAGGTGATAGTTTCTGGGTTTTTAAAGCTCTACTAACACCTTTGGTCGGTACTACTCTAATAAACACATGGTCACCTACAACAAATTCTAAGGGTTTCCTTCTCCTATCAGCATAGCTTTTCTGCCTACTCTGAGTCGTCTTCATCTTCTCTTGTATCATCTTAATCTTTTTCGTGGTCTCTTGCACAAAATCTGGTCCAACCAGAGAATTCTCCCCCACTTGAAACCAGCATAGCGGTGTCTGACACTTTCTCCCATACAGAGCTTCAAATGGTGCCATTCCAATGCTCGTATGATAACTATTGTTGTAAGTAAATTCCACGAGCGGAAACATTTGTTCCCAATTCCCTTGACCTTCCAAAACACAAGCTCTTAAGATGTCCTCCAGCGACTGAATAGTCCTCTCCGTCTGACCTTCAGTCTGAGGATGATATGCAGAACTCAGCTTCAATCTTGAACCCAAAGCTCTATGCAGATCTTGCCAAAACTTCGATGTAAACCTCGGATCGCGATCTGACACGATACTTGATGGTACACCATGCAGACGAACAACTTCTTTGATATACAACTGAGTGAGCTTTTCCAAAGAGTAGCGCATATTAACGGGAATAAAATGCGCAGACTTTGTCAAGCGATCTACAATCACCCAAATTGCATCATGACCAGTAGCTGTCCTTGGCAACCCAGACACGAAATCCATTGAAATACTATCCCATTTCCATAACGGAATCTCTAAGGGAAGTAATTCTCCTCTTGGCCTTTGGTGTTCCACCTTTGCCTTCTGACACACCAAACAACACGCCACGTACCTAGCCACATCTTTCTTTAAGCCAGGCCACCAAAAGATCTTCTTCAAATCCTGATACATTTTGGTAGCTCCCGGATGCATACTCATCTTGCTCTTATGCGCTTCATCCAGAATCATACTCTTTACTTCCGAATTATCAGGCACACAAATCCTTGTTCTAAAACGAAGGATTCCATCCTTTCCCTCTTGAAACTCTAACTCCTTGCCTTCTTCCATAAGCTTCCTCTTTTCCTTAAGCCCCTCATCTTCTTGTTGCAACTCACGAATCCTTTGCAAGAATTTATTAGCAATTTGCAGCGTTCCCATCTTGATACTTGTCGGCTCCACTTGCATTGCCAAGTTCAGATCTCTGAATTCTTCTATCAGTGCAGCTTCTCTGACCATCATTGCACTGATATGCATTGCTTTTCGACTCAATGCATCAGCCACCACGTTTGCTTTCCCAGGATGGTAATGAAGTTCAAACTCATAATCTTTCAAGAACTCCATCCATCGGCGTTGCCTCATATTCAACTCTTTCTGGTCAAAGAGGTACTTTAAACTCTTATGGTCACTAAACACCCGGAACGTAGTGCCATAGAGATAGTGCCTCCAAATCTTTAGAGCGAAGACAACAGCTGCCAACTCTAGATCATGAGTTGGGTAGTTCATTTCATGAACTTTTAGCTGTCTCGAGGCATAAGCGACTACCTTCCCATCTTGCATCAAAACACTCCCAAGTCCTTGTCTCGATGCGTCACAATACACCTCGAAACTCTTCTGCGTAATAGGCAAAATCAGCACAGGGGATGATGTCAATCTTTCTTTCAGCTCTCGAAAACTCCTTTCACACTTCTCATCCCAGATAAAGGGTTGATCTTTCCGAGTTAACTTTGTTAAGGGTAGCGCAATCTTCGAGAAACCTTCTATAAATCTTCTGTAGTAACCAGCCAAACCAAGAAAGCTCCTCACCTCCGTGACCGACTTTGGTTGATCCCATTGTAAAACTGAGCTCACCTTTGCCGGGTCAACCGTTATTCCCTTGTTTGAAATCACATGCCCCAAAAACTTAACTTCCTCCAGCCAGAACTCACATTTTGTAAGTTTGGCATACAGCTGCTTCTCCTTCAGGATACTCAACACTATCCTCAAGTGTTCAGCATGCTCCTCCGGGCTCTTGGAATAAATAAGGATATCGTCAATGAACACAACCACGAATGAATCTAAAGAGGGTCTAAAGATTCGATTCATGTAGTCCATGAAAAAAGCTGGTGCATTAGTCAATCCGAACGGCATCACAACATATTCATAGTGTCCGTATCGGGATCGAAATGCGGTCTTAGAGATATCCTCTTCTTTGATCCTGATCTGATGGTACCCTGATCTCAGATCAATCTTGGAAAACACTGAGGCCCCACAAACTTGATCTATAAGGTCATCTATCCTTGGTAAAGGATACTTGTTCTTGATAGTGACCTTTTTCAACTGCCGGCAGTCGATTCACATCCTCATACTACCATCTTTCTTCTTGACGAACAAAACCGGAACACGCCAAGGTGACACACTAGGTCGGATCATCTGTTTCTGCAACAATTCCTCAATCTGCTTCTTCATCTCAGCCATTTCCGGTGGTGCCATTCTATAAGGAGCGATAGAAATGGGACCACCTCCCGGAACGAAATCAATTCCGAATTCAATCTCTCTTTTCGGTGGCAAACCCGGTATCTCATCAGCGAATACCTCCGGAAAGTCTCTGACAACGGAGATCTCTTCAATCTTTGGGCCTTTCTCCTCCACTTCAGTGTTGAACAAGAACATGTAGCCAGAGGGTTTTGGGTTTCTATAGATCACTACTTTTCTATCACAATCGATGATCACTTGGTTTTGACTTAACCAGTCCATCCCCAAGATTACATCTAATTGCGATAAGGGTAAACAGATCAAATCTACCTTAGAGGTTTGTCCTAACACTTCTATACAACAGTTAAGACAAGCTCTAGAAACAACTACAGGAGCATTAGTAGGGGTTTCTACTTTCAGAGTGTATGATAATTCAGACATAGGTAGACTCAAACGATCTACACATTCATATGAAACAAATGAATGCGTTGCACCTGAATCAAACAACACATTACAAAGCTGACCATTTAGCAGGTAATTACCTTGCACCAGATCAGAACATCGGCTTGCCTCCACACCACTAAGGGTGAAAACCCTTCCTTGAACCATGGGCCTATCAGCTGCCCCTCTTGAATTGGCTTTGGCCGGCTCCTTGCAGTCCTTCGCAAAGTGTCCCGGTTTTCCACAGTTGAAACAACCACTTGTTCCCCAACAAAAACGTCCATAATGATGGCCCTACACTTGTCACAGAATGGAGCCTCGCTCCGAAAGTTCCTTCCATCATTACCTCCAACCTTCCCTTTGCCTTTCCCTCGGCGATCATACGGACCCTTGCCACGGTTGTTGAAACCCTTGTGCCTCTGAGGTCCATAATTCCGGCTATCTTTTCAATCTGTTGCTTGCAACCCTTCAGCTTTCTTGTCATCCTCGTACATCCTACACATGTCCACAAGTGCAGGGAAACTTTGAATCCGTTGATAACTGAAAATAGACTTCAGTTTAGGCCTTAAGCCCCCCTCAAACTTGATACACTTGCTCCTTTCATCAGGGTTGTTCTGGTAGTATGGAGAGTACTTCATCAACTCCTCAAACTTGGCCGCGTACTCACCCACACTCATGTCTCCTTGCTTTAGTTGTAAGAATTCCACCTCCTTCTTTCTCCTGAAGTCCTCAGGGAAGTATTTATTGAGAAACTTCTCCATAAACACACCCCAATTCACATCCCTTCCTTCATAGTGTAGGAGCTGAACCGTGTGATTCCACCAGTTCTCAGCTTCATCCTCTAGCATGTAGGTTGCATATGCTACTTTCTGAACTTCTGTGCAATCCAAAGTTCTCAAAATCTTGTCCATGGTGTGAATCCACTTATTGGCCTCCTCGGGTTTAAATCCTCCTTCAAACATGGGTGGATTACAACTCCTAAAATCCGCCAGACTCTTCGCCTCAGGATTACCCACATTGCAGTGGTGAGGTGGATTAACCGGTTGAGGTGGTTGCTGAGATTGATGTTGTTGCATGGACTCCAGCACCGCGGTAATCCTTTCTAACATCGTATTGGTGTGATTTTGGTTTCTAGTTGCCATAATAGACCTGCACTATGGACTTATGGTCACATATGTTGAACTAAAGAAACATTCATCACACCACCTATACTAAGGCGATAACCATAACTTCAAACAAAACATTCAATTGTGTCTTGTGCTCAAAAGAGACAAGATACAAGCATTCAAAACAATAAATATGCCCTGTGGATACCTGCTTGGTGTTGATGGCTACCTTTCTGGAACTACTTCCACTACTACAGGATCTGACTTTTGCTTTGATACCACTCAGTGTGACACCCTCTCTTAATATCCAGTAATTAATACGCTAATTATACTATTACTCGGATAAAATATGGACTTGTAAATATCTAGAAATCTTAGAAATAATATTTTTCTTTTAAGGTGGGTGCACAACCAAAACATGGAATTCTTGGAGAGAATAATTCATATCATTTTAAACATTGTGTTGAATTCGGCATTCTCTAAAACCTTTTCACAAACTGGATAGCATCAGTACTTTGAAATCGTATTTATATAATAGAAATTAAGCGATGCCATCCTTTCTTTCGTTTTGCGGAACTGATACCACTCATTTCTATCGTAGCCGAATTCTTTAAATAAGTTTAATCAGAGTAAGCGGAAACAGTGGAACTAAGCATGATTGTAATATAAACATAATGTATATATATATATAAGTAGGTCATAACATACATAGTTCCATAGTCACATCTCCAAGATCCAACTACAAGTCCATAACGGATCTATATCAAAATATATCTATAACCCTAGAGCTCTCAAAAGTATATCTACAAAATATACATCTCAAAATATGAACTCTAGAGGTGGTCACACAGATCTGATAGCAGTAGTAGTAGTAGTAGTAGTAGAAGTAGCAGTCTCCAGGTAGCAGAAATAGACATCATCATCAACAGCAGCAGCAGCAGTATCTCCTCCACAGCATCCCCACATCGGATCCCCTGATCCTCATCATGTACCATAAGCACCCACCTAGGGATCATCGTCCCTCCCCTGACTCCCGGTAGAATGAACGACAGGCTCGCCTCCGCTCTCGTCCTCCACAGGATCCTCCTCGATCTCATCCGATGGAGAGAGTACCCTACCACTGGGTACAGGGTCAGGAGGTGGTGTGACCCTAACAGGGCTCCTCGAATCAGAAGGGGGAGTCTCCTCGCGGACGACTCTTGAAGAAAAAGGGTGTGAGCGGGTAGGTCGAAAATGAAAGCTGTGATATGAGCGAGCTGGTCGTGTGGGAGGTGGTCCATGGTATGTGTAAAAAGGTGGTACGTGCATAGTGTATATGATGGGAATCCTAAACCTACGAGGACAAAATCGGGTCAACGGGTTCGGGTGGTAGAAGGTAACCTCTACCTCTCCCTCGAACACCGCGCGATGGTCCTCGTAGATCCATGTGCCACTAGGAAGTGGCCGGATCTCAATGCAAGCGATGTAACGTGACATCACCTACAAGGGCATAGGGGTAAGCAATTCTACACACATAATCAATAGAGCATAAATATATGTACAATGTGAATGTATAGACATGCAATAATTAACAACAATCACATTTAGCATTTAGCAGTTATTGAATGCAAGTAGGATGCTCATACCTATTTCATTTATCAACATTATTTTAGATGAGTGGCATGATGTATGAACCTAGCTCTCAAGCCTATCTCCATCATTCTATGACACTCTCTGACGTCCATCCTTTACTTCGTCCAGCACTCAACAGTGCATTGTACTCCTAGGTGTACAACATTCGTACATTCACCAAGAATGTACACGACAAGCTTAGAATACGTGCCACCTGAGCAACGTCCCATCATCCAAACGGTATAACCATATCAGCATCTCACTATGCCGACCACGTCGTCAACCATAACGTGTCATCAAGCGAGCCGTCAGTTGGCACTCCCAGAGGCCCTCCTCATGTTACCAAAACATGATAAACGATCTATCATCCAAACTCCAAAATGAATGCATTCTTTTAACTTAAAGGAATTGATTGGTGTTTTTCTCTTTAATAATTCTCGACGTGCCACCCGAGCAACGTCTCGTCATCCAAACGAAAATTTCCATATCGTCAATCAATTTCTTTTATGTCTTAGATCACTTGGATTATTGTCATTTAAGTATTAAACAAATGATTCAGAATTAAAAATGGTATTTTTAATATTCTGGGTAAACTACTCGAGTGTTCTTCAGAACACTCGAGTGTTCTTCAATTATTTCCAGATTACTCGAGTAGTTCTCAATTACTCGAGTTGTTCATGCCTTTATGAGGATTTGGGTTTTCAGCTTCATAAAAATACTCGAGTAATTCATGAGTACTCGAGTGTTCTTCATCAATTCCAGAACACTCGAATGACTCCTGCATTACTCGAGTGGTTTACCATAAAATGTCCCCATGCATCAGTTGATACTCGAGTTTTGGGCCTGGTACTCGAGTGTTTATAACAAAATACACACCATTTTAATACGAAATACTCGAGTATCAAGCCAAGTACTCAAGTCTTTTATCACAGAACAGACTGGAAACTTGGTTTTAACATACCATTTTCAATTCTAACCATTTCTAATCCAATTCAATGATCAACAAAGTTCATATAACATATATTGAACATGTCTAAACACTCAAAACACATCAAATAACATATTTGACAGGGAATCGCAAGATTATGCATAAAACATGAAAATTCACAACTTAACATACCAAATTGCAATATACTCAATAAACTTGTGAATTTATGTTCAAGACAGCTTGCATGCAACATATGGGACTTGCTCAACACAGTTTTAGAGCACAAGTTGGTCTCCAAACCAATTTCCCTATTCAATCTAAGCCCTTAGAGCCTCTTGGTGGCTCTCTAATTAAATTCATGCAATTTAAACTCTATCTAGTGAATAGAAAGCTTTCCCCTTACCTCACTGACGTGATTCAACAAGAGATTTGCAAAAGAAAGCACCACAGCACCAAAAACCTCTTCAAGCATCACATGCAGGACAGTTTTGAGTGGAGTACCAAGATTGAATTGGTTGACATAGGAAACAAAGATAGAAATTGGGAAAATCAGTATTTTTACACTCTATGTAACATCTACTAACTATAGAAACCGAATTAAGACTCAGAGAACTCGTGAGCTTACCAAAATCAAGGATCCAAGTAAGCTCCAGAGAAAGGTTTGACAGTAACAGCTCCAACTTCCAAGCTTCAATTCTTCCTCCACACTCACTCTCAGCTCATGAATTTGGTGTCTATACAAAGCTCGAGATGTGAGCTTTGTATTGGTGTATAATTTGTCACTCGAATCAACACACAGAGGGAGAATCGAAGGATCGAACTCAGAAACCCTAGAACATGCAAACCTTCAACAAATTGGCCAAATGCCTCACAATTCGGGTTTGATGGGCTTTTATAGACATAGGACGAGTTCATGCAAGTCGACACGACGGCCATGGACGTGGTTGGAGGGTGATTTCGTGTTAACAAAACGAAATCGTTGGTGGTGACTCACCAAACGCACTAACTCGTGCAACTCTGACCAGAATACTCGAGTAGTCAAGATAATACTCGAGTATTTTGCCCAGTTTTTGAAAAATAATTATTTTATTTACTTTCCCTCCAAAACCTTTCCTATAATTACTTCTAGGTCCCAACCCAGGGACTAATATGCAAAAATATTTATTTCATGCATGATTATACTTGCAAAAATAAATTCACACATCCACCACTAATAAAATCACAGATTTTTAATCAAAGATTAAATTAGAAATAATTAATTATAATAAATTTTATAATTAAGATTTCATTAATTAGGGATTAAAATTTTGGGGTGTTACACTACTCCCCCACTTACAAGGAATTTTGTCCCCGAAACTCAACTTATACAAACAATTCAGGATAATCCTGACGCATCTTATCCTCTAATTCCCAAGATGCTTCCATCACATCACCACAAATCCAAATAACTTTGACTAAACAAATATCCTTCCCTCTAAGCTGCTTGACTCTTCGATCTTCAATGCGAATAGGCATGGCTTCAAAGGTTAGGTTCTCATGGATTTCTAGGTCATCAGGTTGGATTCTAAGAACAATGGTGGGATCATGGACATACCTCTTCAACTGAGACACATGAAACACATTATGAAGATTAGCTAATGACGGGGGTAGGGCTAATTGATAGACTACTGAACCGACTCTTTTAAGAATCTGGTAGGGACCAATAAAATTAGGTGATAGTTTCTGGGTTTTTAAAGCTCTACTAACACCTTTGGTCGGTACTACTCTAATAAACACATGGTCACCTACAACAAATTCTAAGGGTTTCCTTCTCCTATCAGCATAGCTTTTCTGCCTACTCTGAGTCATCTTCATCTTCTCTTGTATCATCTTAATCTTTTCCATGGTCTCTTGCACAAAATCTGGTCCAACCAGAGAATTCTCCCCCACTTGAAACCAGCATAGCGGTGTCTGACACTGTCTCCCATACAGAGCTTCAAATGGTGCCATTCCAATGCTCGTATGATAACTATTGTTGTAAGTAAATTCCACGAGCGGCAACATTTGTTCCCAATTCCCTTGACCTTCCAAAACACAAGCTCTTAAGATGTCCTCCAGCGACTGAATAGTCCTCTCCGTCTGACCTTCAGTCTGAGGATGATATGCAGAACTCAGCTTCAATCTTGAACCCAAAGCTCTATGCAGATCTTACCAAAACTTCGATGTAAACCTCGGATCGCGATCTGACACGATACTTGATGGTACACCATGCAGACGAACAACTTCTTTGATATACAACTGAGTGAGCTTTTCCAAAGAGTAGCGCATATTAACGGGAATAAAATGCGCAGACTTTGTCAAGCGATCTACAATCACCCAGATTGCATCATGACCAGTAGCTGTCCTTGGCAACCCAGACACGAAATCCATTGAAATACTATCCCATTTCCATAACGGAATCTCTAAGGGAAGTAATTCTCCTCCTGGCCTTTGGTGTTCCACCTTTGCCTTCTGACACACCAAACAACACGCCACGTACCTAGCCACATCTTTCTTTAAGCCAGGCCACCAAAAGATCTTCTTCAAATCCTGATACATTTTGGTAGCTCCCGGATGCATACTCATCTTGCTCTTATGCGCTTCATCCAGAATCATACTCTTTACTTCCGAATTATCAGGCACACAAATCCTTGTTCTAAAACGAAGGATTCCATCCTTTCCCTCTTGAAACTCTAACTCCTTGCCTTCTTCCATAAGCTTCCTCTTTTCCTTAAGCCCCTCATCTTCTTGTTGCAACTCACGAATCATTTGCAAGAATTCATTAGCAATTTGCAGTGTTCCCATCTTGATACTTTTCGGCTCCACTTGCATTGCCAAGTTCAGATCTCTGAATTCTTCTATCAGTGCAGCTTCTCTTACCATCATTGCACTGATATGCATTGCTTTTCGACTCAATGCATCAGCCACCACGTTTGCTTTCCCAGGATGGTAATGAAGTTCAAACTCATAATTTTTCAAGAACTCCATCCATCGGCATTGCCTCATATTCAACTCTTTCTGGTCAAAGAGGTACTTTAAACTCTTATGGTCACTAAACACCCGGAACGTAGTGCCATAGAGATAGTGCCTCCAAATCTTTAGAGCGAAGACAACAGCTGCCAACTCTAGATCATGAGTTGGGTAGTTCATTTCATGAACTTTTAGCTGTCTCGAGGCATAAGCGACTACCTTCCCATCTTGCATCAAAACACTCCCAAGTCCTTGTTTCGATGCGTCACAATACACCTCGAAACTCTTCTGCGTAATAGGCAAAATCAACACAGGGGATGATGTCAATCTTTCTTTCAGCTCTCGAAAACTCCTTTCACACTTCTCATCCCAGATAAAGGGTTGATCTTTCCGAGTTAACTTTGTTAAGGGTAGCGCAATCTTCGAGAAACCTTCTATAAATCTTTCGTAGTAACCAGCCAAACCAAGAAAGCTCCTCACCTCCGTGACCGACTTTGGTTGTTCCCATTGTAAAACTGAGCTCACCTTTGCCAGGTCAACCGTTATTCCCTTGTTTGAAGTCACATGCCCCAAAAACTTAACTTCCTCCAGCCATAACTCACATTTTGTAAGTTTGGCATACAGCTGCTTCTCCTTCAGGATACTCAACACAATCCTCAAGTGTTCAGCATGCTCCTCCGGGCTCTTGGAATAAATAAGGATATCGTTAATGAACACAACCACGAATGAATCTAAAGAGGGTCTAAAGATTCGATTCATGTAGTCCATGAAAAAAGCTGGTGCATTAGTCAATCCGAACGGCATCACAACATATTAATAGTGCATTATAAAAGCCATGGACGTGGTTGGAGGGTGATTTCGCGTCAACAAAACGAAATCGTTGGTGGTGACTCACCAAACGCACTAACTCGTGCAACTCTGACCAGAATACTCGAGTAGTCAAGATAATACTCGAGTATTTTACCCAGTTTTTGAAAATTAATTATTTTATTTACTTTCCCTCCAAAACCTTTCCTATAATTACTTCTAGGTCCCAAACCAGGGACTAATATGCGAAAATATTTATTTCATGCATGATTATACTTGCAAAAATAAATTCACACATCCACCACTAATAAAATCACAGATTTTTAATCAAAGATTAAATTAGAAATAATTAATTATAATAAATTTTATAATTAACATTTCATTAATCAGGGATTAAAATTTTGGGGTGTTACATAATTCCCTTCAGATCTGATACATTCCAACCAATAGCAGATTTATAGTGCCTTAATACTCTTAGCAATTTTTCAGTTTCAATTTCTGTTAAGGCACTATTTATTATAATTGGAAAGTACTCAGCTTCATCAAGGAATACATACCTGAGGCCCGGTGGTAACACTTTAAGCTCCGGTTTGGATCTGGCCTCCTTTTCTTCCAGCCTCAGATCTTTTGGTTCCCTCCCTCCTTTGACTTCTGCAGCTCTGCCAAGAATGGCTTTTATAATGCGAGGCTCCGTTCCTTCAGCATCCTCAGTCACCAATGCTGCCTCCACTGAATCTTCAAAACACATCTCCTCCAACACAGAGTCTACAATGGACTCTATCACATCCAGCCTCAGGCACTGCTCATCTCCCATTGGGTGTTTCATAGACTCATAGACGTTGAATGTGACCTTCTCATCATGAACCCGGAGCATAAGTTCACCATTCTGCACATCTATCAAAGCTCTCCCGGTTGCTAGAAAAGGTCTTCCCAATAGTAGTGGAATGTCCTGGTCTTTATCCATATCCAATATCACAAAGTCTTCTAGGAAAATGAACTTGTCCACCTTGACAAGAACATCTTCCACCTTCCCATATGGCCTCTTGATAGAACGGTCTACTAACTGAAGGGAGATCATAGTAGGCTTAATCTCTCCAATGCCCAGTTTCTCGAAGATGGAAAGGGGCATCAAATTGATACTAGCCCCCAAATCACATAATGCCTTGCCAATATCCACTCCACCTATGTTGCATGGAATGGTGAAGATGCCCGGATCTTTGAGTTTCTGTGGGAGCTTCTTCTGAAGGATAGCACTGCACTCCTCAGTTAGTAGCACTGTTTCATTATCTCTCAGCTTTCTCTTGTTGGTGAGCAGTTCCTTCATGAATTTGGCATAGGTCAGCATCTGTTCAAGAGCTTCAACAAATGGAATGTTTATCTGAAGCTTCTTGAGCACTTCCATAAACCTTGAAAACTATCTCTGATTATCATCCTTCTTCAATCTCTGAGGATATGGTACCCGTGAAAGGTCTGGTGGGCTTTGTGGCTTCTCTGGAGGCGTGTCTAGGGTCTTCTCTTTAGGTTTAGGCTGTTGCACTTCAGGCTTCTCCTTCTCTGGACTCTCATTCTACCTCTGATTCTCCTCAACTACCACATCATCACTCTTCTTCTGTGGCTCATCATAGGATTTGCCACTTCGAAGAGTAATGGCTTGGCAATTGGTGCTAGTGTTAGGAAGGTAACCTAACTGCATCTCTGACAATCTCTGATTAATCTGACCCACCTGATTCTCAAGGTTGCGAATGCTGGCCCCTTAAGCATTGAAATTGGCTTGCACTTGATCCATAAACAAGGATGTAGTCTGGGCCATCTTCTCTATTGCCAACTCCCAAGTTTGTTTCTCTGGTGGAGGCCTGTGTGGCGGCCGTGGTGGAGGACTCAGTGAGCGGTCAGAGCATGAATGATATGACTCAGTAGAGGACAAGGCAAAGGCAGTCTCTCCTCCACAGAGTTTAGGAACAGGTTACACCAGCTGGGCTTGACTCATCTGCTTGGTTAGCACAGCTATCTGTTGCTTCATTTTGCTGATTTTGTTCGATGATGGTTTGGAATTGTGGAAGATCCAAATCATCTGACTGGGTTGTCCTTTCTGGCTCTTCCTGACTGTTGTTGCTTGCCATCATATCTAAAATTGCCCTGGCCTCTTCAACTATCTTCTTTAGTAATGATCCACCTGCTGCTATGTCGATCATATCCTTGTCTGACTTCCTCAACCCATCATAAAAGACTCTGATTTGCAACCACTCTGGCATGGAATGGGTTAGACACTTCTTCAACAGCTGTTTGAACCTCCCGCAAGCTTTGCATAATATCTCCCTGTCTTGCTGCTCAAACAAGTTGATGTTCTTCCTCAATCTGGCTTGCATAACCTATGGAAGATACTGGTCCAAAAATTTACGAACAAGTATATCCCACGAAGTTAGGCTCCCTGGTGGCTGGTTCTGAATCTAAGTCTTCGCTTTATCTCGCAAGGGTACCGGAAATAGCCTCATTCGGATGGCTTCTTCTGAGGCGCCTTCGATCTTGAAGAAACTCAGCATGCCAAGGAAATGTGAAACATGCTCCGTTGGATCCTCTTGCGGACTACCGCTGAATTGATCCTGCTTGATTAGATGAATGTAGCCCGGATCAATTTTGAACTGCGGCACAGTGATTGCAGGATACACAATGCTAGATGCACAGGCATCCATGCTAATGATCGCATAGTCTGCAAGATTCTTCGACTTAGCCACCTCTTCTTTAGCCATTCGTCTGGCCATTCTCTTTCTTCCTTCTGTGCTTGCTTCCACCTCTTCCTTGCACTCAACTGAAGGTTAGGTTCACTACCTGCATAAGACGAGCTCATAAAAAGAATCAGTAGCACCTGTTGAGATAAAACTACTCAAACAAATTTCACTAAATAACTACAAATAAGTGCCAAAAATTATTGAAATCAAATTTCAATCCCCAGCAACGGCGCCAAAAACTTGTTGACTCACTGGCAAGTATACCAGATCGTAGCAAGTAATAGAGCAGTAAGCTCGAGTATCGTCCCACGAAGATTGCAAATTGTTTTCAATAATTTTTACTTTATTATAATTACTAGTGCAACATGAAACTACTATTTGAATTAAAAGTTAAATTGAATAATTTAAATTAAAAACTGAACTAAAAATAAAAACTAAACACTAATTAAACGATTTGGAAATATGATGGGAAAGATGTTAGGAATCTGATTTCATTGCAGGACCTAATTTACTAATTATGAATCTCTGTTTACCTATTAAATCAACAACATTCCAGCAGTAACAATTACTAAATCCTCTAATAATTGTGTTTCCTATTCAATTGAATCCCTTAATCCCTTAAGAAATTACCAATCAATTAGTCATTAATTACGAATTTTGGAGTTAAATAGTTATATAATCCCCAAAAGTATCCCTACAAATTGGATGATTATAATGCTTGATTGCAAGGTTTGTTCTAATCCTAATTCTCCAATTGAAAGACTAGAAAACCAGAACAAAACATAAAGTGGCCAATTCTATGAATTGTAATTAAAACACAATCAAACAATTGATTTAAAAGGAAAACATCAATTCATAAATTCATAAATTATTCATGATCCATACAAATCCATCATATTCCTAACAAGAGAGGTTTAGTTACACATTTTAAATAATGAAAAACAAAGATTAGAAGAAGAACCCATGATCATAGACAATCCGAATTACTCCTTTAATCTTAAATCTTCAACCGGATTCCTCCGTTGTTGATCTCCAATCCTCTTCTCAATGCCAAATTTCTCTCTAAATTCGTGTGTAATCTCCCTCTGAACTCTAAAACTAATTAATAACCTAAAACTAAGCAAATCCCCTCAGAAATCAGCAAAACAAGTCCAATTGGGCCTGCACCGGGTCACGCGCGCCTGGGTGCGCCAGGGTCCACGCCTGGGCGCGCCAGGTCTGGTGATACCAATTATCGCTGCATGCGCGCCTCGGCGTGCTGGATTGCACGTCTGGGCGTGTGACACCTGATCTGACTCTGTTTCACTTCGTTCTTGTGTTATTTTCAAGGTCCTCTTATGCTCTTTCCAACTCCATAAATATTTTCTTCAATATAGATCCAAAAGTACCTGAAACATACCCAAAATGGATCAAAAGGTTCAAGGGAATAAAAATTACCTAACTTCCTAAAAACTATACAAAAAGTCCTAAATTTACAAGAGAAACAAGCCAAATACATAGTAAAAGGAAGTGAAATCAAGCCCAAAACATCATATATTAGACCCAAATCAGTTAGCGATGCCTTGTAGAAAATAAGAGATAGTGTGAAATATGTGAAAGGTTCAGAAATTAGAAAGAAGAATTTTAGAAAATGCATTGAGGAAACTGGTGGCATTGATTGTTCAGTGGACCTAAAACTTGATATGCCAATTAGGTGGAATTCAACATATATTTTGCTTATCACCGCTCTCAAATACAAGAGGGCATTTAATAATTTTCCCTTGTACGATTCTGCATATAAATATTGTCCATCTTCGCAAGAGTGGACAAGAGCAGAGAGAATTTGAGAATTCTTGCTTCCATTTTTTCAGACCACTGAGTTGATCTCTGGCACATCCTATCCTACTGCCAACTTGTATTTTATGCAAGTTTGGAAAATTCAACTTGGTATACTGAAAAGTTTAAATGATGATGACGAAGTCATAAGGGACATGGGTGTGAAGATGAAGGAAAACTTTGACAAATATTGGGATGAGTATAGTATTGTGCTTGCTATGGGAGCGGTTCTTGACCCGCGGATGAAACTGAAAATGTTAAGATGTTGCTACTTGGAGATTGATGTTTCTACTGTTGCTTATAAGGTACATCAAGTGGGCTCAAAGTTGTCTATGATATTGGACTTGTATAAAAGTGCAACCAGAAATTCTTCTAACTCCAATGGTCAACTTCATCTCTTACTCCAAGTGTGCCAACGGGATCAATCATTAGTAACAGAGGCATGTTTGATGTAAGATTATTTATATTTTGTTTTGTTCTTTGATAATTTGGTTGTTCTCCATTTTATCTTTTCTAAATTTGTTTATTTTGTTAAATATGATAGGAATTGGATGTCTTGAAGTGGTGGAAGGATAATGAGGCTCGTTATCCAAATTTATCATTGATGGCTCGTGACTTGCTAAGCATCCCCATTACTGCTGTTGCATCTGAATCTGCATTTAGTATTGGTGCACGTGTCCTAAGCAAGTATAGGAGTCACCTCTTGTCAACAAATGTCCAACCTTTGATTTGTACTCGTAATTGGTTACATGATTTTGGTGAAAATGGTAATTTACTTTTTTCAAACTATTAAACTAACTTGTGAATTATTTTGAATCATAGTTTATCGGGGCATTTGATTATTTTGTTTTGATGTAGATGACGAAGACATTGATATATGAAATCAAATGAAGAACCACAGTAATTGAGGAGTGAGGAATGGAGAACTGAAGAAGACCCTAAGAAATGAAGACTTATTATGAATTATACAACTTTTGTTTGGACTTATTATGATTTATGATTTATGAATTATGAACAATGAACATTTGTTTTGGTATCATGATGTGTATGAGTGATGCACTGATGTTTAATGTGAACAATGAAAAATGTAGCATTTGGGAAATATGTTCGAGTCTTGGGAAATATGAGTATGTACTGAATACTGATGTTTTGACAGGTTATTTGGGAAAATTGAGATTTTTATATTTTTTTTTACTTAAATGCGAGCCGCCCGCATGCCTACCTTGCCCGCATTTAGGGTGGGCAGGGCATGATTTTTAGGCCCTAAAAATTTATTAGGGCGGGCGGGCATGCCTACAAAATTTGCGGGCCAACTGCCGGCGCGGGCCAAGCCCGCCCGCCCTAATTGCCAATGTTACTTATACCTTATATTATCTCTAACTTCACACACTACTATCCATTCTTATCCCATATAGTAGGTTATCCATTCTCTTACTCTTATTCATTTACAATCTATATTTCTTCAACTTATCATCATACAAATCTCCAATTAATACCATATCTATCAACTTCTCTTATGCCTAAGTTATTAAATTATTCTAAACTATTTCCATTAAACTTAAGTCTCAATTTCTAACCTCAATTTGTACATTAGTTACTCAATTCACTTCCTAATTTCAATTACCACTTACAAATACATCATGTTCACTTTCTTAGCCCTAACTCATTTCTTATACCTATTGAACATCATAGTTATTATTCTTCCTATTTCGAGTACTTCACCCTACGCAAGGGTCCCTTGTACACACTGTCTATCTAAGTACATATTATTCACAACCTTTTCTTTTCCTGGTCCTAAGTCATTGATTACACTTGTTCGACCTCATTCATTTATTATTACTATTCATTCTATTTCCGGGTACTTCGCCCTCTCAAGGGTCCCTCGTACACGCTGTCTATCCGGGTACTTCACCCTCCGCAAGGGTCCCTCATACACACATCTTATTCCGAGTACTTCACCCTCTCAAGGGTCCCTCATACACGCATTCTAATCCGAGTACTTCACCCTCCGCAAGGGTCCCTCGTGCACATATCCTACTCCGAGTACTTCACCCTCTCAACGGTCCCTCGTACGCGCTTTCTATCCGAGTACTTCACCCTCCGCAAGGGTCCCTCGTACACATATCCTACTCCAAGTACTTCACCCTCTCAAGGGTCCCTCGCACGCGCTTTCTATCCGAGTACTTCACCCTCCGCAAGGGTCCCTCGTATACATATCCTACTCCGAGTGCTTCACCCTCTCAAGGGTCCCTCGTACGCGCATTCTAATCCGAGTACTTCACCCTCCGCAAGGGTACCTCGTACAATTCCATTGTTATCTTCCTTAGCTTTACCTAGTGTTTTACATTTTCTTTCTTATTCTTTATCGTATTTCCTGAGTTTTTATTTCTTTTAATTATTCTTACTCTATTATATATTCTTATTTCCCTTTATTCTCGTTATGAGTGTTCAACCTCTATGTTCTTAGTCACTTTCTAATTTATTATCTATTTATCTGTTCGTTCCTTTTCTATCTATACACATATCCACTTACTCCTATAAAGCTACAAACATATTCCTTCTCTTTTTACATAATATTCATTTTCAATATTCATATCAAATACCCTAATATTTTATACTCTACTTATTCCTCTACCCCTACCCATCACTATAACAAAAGAGAAACTACATCCTAAGCCAAGGTAACACCACCTTCTTACCTGAACAACATCATGTTCGCGTCAGCGCCTTATTCGAGGGTCAGGGACAACAATGGATCTAAACAGGGACACACGTTAAAACTAATTATAACATTAAAAGTATATATTTATATATCTGTAAATATAGTCAACTAAATCCATTTTTGTCAAAATACTAAATATATATCATTATACAATAAAAATATATCATTTTTTTTCCAAAACATCTCTTTATTTGAAAATATAGGAATAATAAAAATATTGATGGATCGTCGAATAAATTACATGGATGGATAGAGGGAGTTGAGAAAGTTATTTACCAAAGAAAGATTTGAGATTGAACGGTTGGATCTTGAATTATTGGATCGGGAAGATAAAAAATCCCTAAATTCTTTCATTCTCTCTCGATTCCGTTGTTCTCACTTTCTTTCTCTCTTTTGTGTCTTTCTCTCTCTTTCTTTCTTTTGTTTTCATTCTTTTTTTTTCTCCCACTCTCTCTCATGCTTTCTATTTCTTTCTTTTCCTTGTTTTCCACGATGGGGTGGGGCTTAGACTAGTTGTAGGGAAGTTATATATATTTTAATGATTTGCTTTGATTTGTGGGTCAATGTGTGTAGGTATTTTGAATTATAATTAAAAGTTTGATGATACTAAAAATAAAATATATTTAAGTACAACAATATTGTATTTTTAATTACTCAAAACGATTAAGAAAGATAAAGTTACCGGTCCTTAAAAATACCTATTGCGTTAGAAAAAGTATAACAATTCAAATGTAAATATATTTTCTCAATCCCGATATCAAACTTGATAAAATATAATATTCGTAATTTTGAAATAATAAGTCATTAAATATAACTTATACCGGTAATATATTAAAACCACTCTAGGAGCTAAAAATAAAACAGTCTCAAAACGCCATGAAAACTTACAGGAATGTTTAAAATATTAAATTAAACATATCTTTTCAAAGAAACAATTTATGAAAATGCCTCTAAGGCCTGTCACTTGAGCTCCCTGTCAAAATGTTAATTAAACTAAATAAAAATACTTTTTTATTTTTTGTGAAGCGTATGATAACAAATTTATACTTATTTTGACTAAAAAACATATTTCAATTATAATGATGAAATCAAAATTTTATTACGACACTCAAATCTTGAAAACATCATATTAAATCATTTAATCATTTTACTAAAGGTATTAGAAATAGCGGGATGTTACACATGAAAAATAATTTGATAATTATTTTTATGTAAAAATAGGAGTTTTGCATGTTAGTCCTTATTTTAGGACCTAGAAGTAATATTAGAAAGATTTTGGAGGGAAAGGAAATAATAAATATATTTCAAAATTTGGCCAAAATACTCGAGTCTTTTAGCCAATACTCGAGTATTCTGTACAGAGTTGCTCAACGTTTTTGCGTTTGATGAGTCAACCACCAATAATCCCAAACGTTGACACGAAACCGACTCCAGCAGCACGTCCTAGCCTTCGTGTCGACCTGCATGAGCTATGGATTTAGCTATAAAAGCCATGGTTGATGAATCAACACCCCATTTTGTCAATTTCGTGAAGGAATTCATGTGTTAGGGTTCCTGACTTCTCTCATTCAATTCTTCCTTGTTCTTGAGAGTTAAGACACAAATTATACACCATTGTGAAGTTCACATTCAGTGCTTCACAAAGACACCAAAATCGTGAGTTAAGAGTGTGTGTGTGTGTGTGTGTGTGTGTGTGTGAAGATTCGAGCCTCGAAAGTCAGCCCTTCAATTTTGTAGAAAACAGAATATGAGGTCCGGAGCTCACTTTGATCTTCGATTTTGGTAAGATCTTGCAACCATTAAGTTTCAAATTCATTTTATTCTCTCATGCATGTTGCAAAGAATAGAATCTAACCATTTTCCCTAATTCTTATGCATGATTTGTTGATTAAAATTCCTGGTTTTGAACCTCTGCTCAAAACTGTCTGCATGTACTACTCTTTAGGGTTTGGGAGTTCTAGAGCAAATCTTTCCAAAGTCTTTGTTGATTCACGTCCTAGAGGTAAGGGGAAAGCTTTATATACACTAGATTGAGTTTAAAGTATGTGAATTATAATAGAGAGACACCATGAGACTCTAAGGGCTTAGTTGAATTAGGATTTTGGTTTGGAGACCAAAATGTGCTCTGTGAATGACTTGAGCAAGTTTATATGATGCATGCAAACTGTTTAGAACCTAAAATCATGAGTTTATTGTGTATTTTGAGTTTTGGTATGTGGAGTTGTTGACTTTCATGATTTTATGCATAATCCATTGAATGTGCAATCTTTGTAATTTGATGTGGTCTAAGTGTTTGAACATGTTTAATATATGATATGTCAACTCTGTTGATCATTAGTTTGGATTAAATTTGGTTAAAATCGAAAATGGTATGTTAAAACCCAATTTTGGGTGTTTCTGCTGTCATGAAATACTCGAGTGTTTTAGCCAATACTCGAGTATTTCCTGATGCAGAATCTCTAGAATTCAGTGTAATACCCGAGTATTTGATGAAGTACTCGAGTGTTCTGGGTTAATGAACTACTTGAGTATTTTATGAACTACTCGAGTATTTTGATCTGTCTGATGCAGAATTTTTCGGAATTTGATGAACTACTCGAGTATTTTTGCAACTACTCGATTATTATGATAGAAAATGCCTAAAACACCATTTTCCAATTTAATCAATTTTTATTTAAACCTAATACCACTTAAATAAACATCATGGACTGAATATGTGACTGAAATATATCTGATTGGGTATTCTCTAATTTTTCCTGAATTTATTCATGGAACATGTTTTAATTACTTCGAGATAATGTTGGATATTATCAAATAATTCAAATACCAATCAACGAATTTAACTGTGATGCATTCATGCATGGAGTCTGGATGATAGAACGATTATCACAGTTATTTTTATAACCTGAGGATGGCCTCTGGGAGTGTCAAACACGTCCCGCATGATGACACGTTTATGTGTGATAAAAACGTGGTCAGTAGGTGGATACTGATGATGTGATTATTACGTTGGAGCGTGACGTCTGCTAGGTTTTCGTGGTTTTGAATCACTACCAAGCTTGAGCGTAGTACATTCCGGAGAATTGTATTGAATTGTACCCCGCAAAGGTACCGAGTACACAAAATTGTACACCGAAGTTAAAAGGATGGTCGCCCATAAGGGGACATAGCTTCAATGGAAGCTAGGATTTATGATAGGACATTCATACATCATGCCACTCATAAATAATTAAATGTTATTTGATTGATAACCTGAGTGTGAGCATATTATGTGCATACTTACCTCTCATTGACTTGTATGTGTAACGACCATGTTTGATAACATGATTGGTTGATATCTGCCATGCACATATTAATTGTTAAACCTTTACTCTCTTTCGATTATGTGTATGTTTTGCTTATCCCCATGCCCTTGTAGGTGATGTCTCGTTATCTCGCTTGCATCGAGATCTGCCCTCTCCCTAGTGGAGTGTGGATCTATGAGGACCACCGAGTAGTGTATGAGGGGGACATGGAGTTGACCATCTACCACCCTAATCCACTGGTTTGTGTTCGTCCTCGTAGATTTAGGATTCCTTTTATCTATACTATGCACGTACCACCCTTTTATACATATCATGGACCACCTCCGCTCGACCTGCCCGTACATATCATCACTTTCGTTTTCGTTCTATTTATCGCTCTCACCCTTTCACCTCACGAGTTGTCCGGGAGGATACTCCCACACCTGATCCGACGAGTCCAGTCGGGGTTGCACCATCACCCGACCCAGTACGCAGTGGTAGGGTACCATCCCCGGCGGAGGAGGATCCTGCCGAGGCAGGGAGTGGAGACGAGCCAGTCGAGCACTCTACTGGTAGCCAGTGGAGGGATGATGACCCTTAGATACGTGCTAGGTATAGGTAGTGTGGGTCAGGGACCCGATCTGCAACTGTTGTGGACTCTCTCGAATGGATGGATGGATGGATGCCTTGCTGGTGATTTTGGACTACTACTGTTACTACTCCTGGATCAGCTCTGGAGCCTTTATTTTGGGATGTTTATATTGTACATATTTTTGGGGAGCTCTAGAGTGTAGATCCTTACTTTTTATATTTCTGTCTTATGGACTTGTACTTATGGACTCGGTTATCGTACTACTTGTACTATGTACCATTTTTACCATATATATATGTATATATTATGTTCATGCTTATCATTCATAGTCCAATGATTTTTCGCTTACTCTGATATTATTTAAAAAGGATTCGATTATGCCATCGCGAAAGAATAATATCTTAAGTTCTGAAATGATAAGAGATAGGTTCACTATTAATTTTAATAACAAAACTATACTAAGTTTTAATGTCAATTGAATGCTATCTCATTTTCTATTTTCTAAGTTCCTAAGTTATAATTTATTAATGTCGAAGGACGCCGAATCCAATGTTTAATCAATGAATAAGTTATTTTTCGAGATCCAAAGGATTTTGTGATTTGCACACCCGACCCATTAGAATTTAAAGGGAAAAGAAAAGAAAAATTTATTTCCTAAAAATTCTAATACTTTATCAAGTCCATAATAAATTCCGGGTAATATATCTTTATTTATTCCTTAATTACTTGGGGATTAAAAGAGGGTGTTGCAGATATGTTACAATAAATAAAATAAACAAAATTAATTATAAAAAGAATTGCAACCGCCATAGATGCAGTCTTATGAAATAAAAACTAGGCCCCTCAAGAAAATGCAATATTCTTCAATCAAAGCTTCAACCCCTCGAAAAAAGTTATTAATTTATCAAAACGTAACAAACTGAGAATATAAAATAAAAAAAAAATTATAGGAGAATTTGTTAGATCCAGTGAGAAGGTTTTGATAATGAAAAAGGTTTTGAACAAGCTACAAATGTTTTGATCAAGCTCAAGGCATGAAGAATTCAACAAACAAACAACAATCAACAAATAATGAAGAGAGAGCAAGCTCATGAAGATTCATTTGTGTATTTTATTGTAATATCTTTAGTTTGAGTCTTTTAGTTTGATGAGTTTGGGTAGAGTCATTAGAGGGTAGTGAATCTCTATCAAGTCCATGATTATATTATAATTTGAGTATTCACTTAACCTAAAATCAATAGGTGGCTTAAAGGTTTGAAAGGAAAGGTTTAGTTTTGAGAAAACAAGTTTTTAGAACTGTTTTACAGTGGCTAATCGATTAATGGGTTGAGCTAATTGATTAACACAGATTTACAGTGGTTAATCGATTAACACCTGTAGAACTGGTTTTTAAAATACGTTTTTCACTTCTCAAAATCAGTTTTTAAGTTTCCTATCTTTTGGGTATTCTATATAAACCTTTTTCTAATCATTGTGATTATTGAACATCATTTTCATATCAATTTTACAAAGATCAAAGCCACACTATTCTCTCTCACTTTGTGATAAATCAAACCTTTCAATTTCATATTCTTTGATCAAGAATCTTTGAATCTCATGTGTTGATATTTTCATAGTTCTTGAAAGAGATTCATAGGATTGTTATTGTTTTCAATTTGGTTGTAATCATTGCAAGGAGGCAAACATTCTACAACAAAGGAAGACTTGGTGGTTGTTCATCAAGCAAATCGTCTTGGAAGTCTTGTTGTGTTAACAAGCAAAATGAAAGTCTTGTCGTGAGGAATCGACAAGCAAAGTGGAAGTCTTGTTGTGTTGACAAGCAATTGGAAGACTTGTTGTGGGGGTATCAACAAGAAAGGGAAGGTTAGATTAGATTTCAATAGGGTTGCAAGACAAGAGTGTGGTATCTCTTGGAGGCTATCAAGAAGGGAGTCTTGAGAGGCATTTGCTTGTAATTAGAGAACTCTAATTCCTTTATTGAAGAATCTCTCTTGGTTGAAGAGGGGACTGGATGTAGCTCACGGTGGTTGTGAGTGAACCAGGATAAATCTCTGTGCAGTATCTCTATTCCCTTAACTCTTTACATTCTTATCATTTCATATTGTTCTTGTTTGAAAACCTAGAAAAGATTGATTTTCATAATTGAATGAATTAAGCTTTTAATTGTGCAAATTGATTTAGGGAATATCATTTTCATAACCTAGGTAATCAATAAGAATATTGGTGTTAATCAATTCCGCTTTATCTCTGATCTTATGTGTTGATTGATTTTCGTTTTCGATTGAAAGGTGATTTTTCAGTTTTAACAGTGGTTAATCGATTAACACCACTGAAGGTGTTAATCGATTAAGCAAAAATCAGCTTTCGGGCACTAATCGATTAATTGGTCAGCTTAATCAATTAACTTGTGTTTTTCAAGGGTTAATCGATTAATCAACTTGTCTTAATCGATTAAGGGCTGAAACATTTTGTAAAAATCATTTGTTTTAATTGTTTTGATTTGTTTCTTTCAAAAATCTTTCAAAGTTTCTCTAATACCTATTCAACCCCCCCTCTAAGTGTTCTCCTAGGGTTTCTTAGTTATTTCACCCACCGATTGTAGTTTTTACAAAATTAAAAATAAGAACTTACCAATGCATTAAATCAGCATTCTCTTCTGCTGCAAACACACAACACAAATCAAATAGTATAAAATAATAAATAATAGGAATATAAAATAAGAAATAATAGGAGAAGAGAATTCTCAGAATTGAAGAGATCTAAAAGTGAAAAAAAATGTAGAGATTGAAGGTAAGATCCTATTATATATAGTGAATTTTTTAATAATTTTTAAAAAAAAAATACTTTTTTGAGGATAATGATTTCTTTTTTTTTTCAACAAACTGAGGATAATGATTCGCACACATGATATAGATAATGATTAAATAAATTTGAATAATATATTTAATTTCAAATTGTAATTTTGGTTGGAGATATCTACCTACAAACGCTCTGCTGCGAAAATGGATCTTTTTATATTAGTATAGTAGATAGATTACTCCATTATTTATACTAAATTTTCTGTTTGGTATTTGAAATTATATTTAACATTTACTTTGGTCCCACAATTTAAAAAAAAAAACTTTTAGTTATTTTAAAAACTAAAAACTTTATAGTCTTTTATTTTATAAATTGTTAATCACTTTAGTGACTTGATTATATCACTGTTCGCGTAAATAAACAACAAGTTGACGTGGCTCGTTTAATTTCCAAGAGGACGTTGTTTTGACTAACAAAAATACAAATAAAAATATTAAAAAATTAATGCAAAATAAAAATAAAAATAAAAAAACCTCAGTGACCACCCTTTCCTCTCCATCAACTCCTTCGTCGTCCTTTCTCTCACCCCCCCCCCCCCCCCTTCTCTCCCTCGTATCCATCGCCACCACCTCCACCTCACTTTACTCTCTCAAATTTGCACCACTTTCCAAACCCTAACTACCACTTCACATCAAATTGCATCAACACCCATAACTAGAACCTCCCTTAATCTCACGACCTCCTCCCTTCAGCCATGAAACCCCTTGATTTCATGTTTGTAACACCTCGATTTAGAACCTGAATTATTCCTTTATTTTAAATAACATAGAAAAATAAAAATTTTCTTTTCCATGGTGACATGGACATGGATCACTATTACAAAAATGTTTCAGTTTAACCATCCAACATGTCACATGTCACCTGTCAGGTTCCAAACCGAAATGTTACCAACACCGCGCTTTGGAACTCTCACTCTATTTTCACAAAACATGTTTCATTTAAATAAATATCAGTTCGTAAGTTTCTAAAAAAATAATTACGCATAAAAACGGGGGATACAGTGGCATTGACTGTATCAATCCAGTGCACATAAATGGGATACCAAAACAAAATAAAGATTACCATTAATGAGTAGAACTATCTTCAGCCACCGGTTCCGACTCATCTGCAGGTGACTCCCCAGGTACAATCCTTGACTCCACCTCTGCAGCACCATTCCCAATCCTTCGTCTGTATTTACCATTTTATACAAGCAGGGAAACATGGCAAGATAGAGAGAGTAAGCATTCCAGACATTGAGATGTCGACTATGTGGATTTATATCAGGCAATCAAAACAAATAGCATATAACACACAACAACTTAAAATTTATTTTACTTAAAGATTCATCTCCACATTCTCTCAGATATTTTCCAATCTTTCTCATTACAATTTTCACTTCCACTTTAATATCAGTAGCAACATCATCAACCTCTCTCTTTGCACAGGCACCTCTTTTCCAGTGACAACACATTATCCCACCTCTTTTCTTTCCCTGCTAAACTCTTCCTAATAGCTTACTCGTATCTTAATCATTTTACTCTTTCTTTTCTTAACACTATAATTTCCAACTCTAATATATTGTTTAACTTTTATTTAAATCTTATTGTAGCGCGTCCATCGATGATGGGGGATTTAGGATTTGTCATCGTGGATTTGGTTAGCACACTTACATCTCCTCCAATCCATCCGAACCTAAGCGGAAGCAAACGGGACGTACATGAACCTTAACCCACGCAGGTCGAACAGCCGAGAAATCAAACGTATATGTCAAGGCCACAACCGTACGGGCCGGCCATCATGACAATCAACACTTTAATCCCAAAACGTTCGACTGCCCGCCTCGTTCAGGTTCCCTCTCACCGTTTCAAATTTGATCAAGGGGGCGACAGTACTTTTGTAGTTCGCGGTGCAGAACACGCTACGATCCCCTGGGCCTTAAGTCCAGATCACTTATAGACTAGTTCTGCCTAGAAAAGCACTCTAGGTTACTTGACGTATCACCGTCATCACCCTCCCCTATCACAATCACACACCTGACTGTCTGCAGATTGTAACATCCCAAACTTAATTTATAGTGTAATCTATGTTGTAATGGTCTTAGGGTAGAAGAAATGAGGATATAAGTTAGAAACTTGGCCAAATGTGCATGTAATCTTAGGTTTAAAACATGGAAACTTAGGAAATTAGGATAACAAGATTAATAGCTCAAAACATAAATTCCACCGTAGAATGTGAAGTAGGATAGGTGAGAAAGCTTGCTTTAAAATTTGAGGAAGATCCAACGGGTAACAAAGAAGTTATGGCCTTTCAAAGTCTGGATACTGCAAAATTATGCAGCTTAATCGATTAACCTGTAGGTTAATCGATTAACGTCAGATTGGGTGAAAAATCTTAATCGATTAAGTAAGATCTTAATCGATTAAATCGAGCTGCTGAGGAAAAAAATAAAGTCACCCACACCTTAGTTCTTGCCAAGTTAGAATCCCCTCTCTCCTAGGGCACAAACTCATTCACTCTAATCAATCAATCCTCAAGAGAATCACACCAACTCCATCATCCAAGTCCTTCCTTGTTGCTCCAAGTAAGTGATTGTTGTTTGAGTTCTTCTCTTTCTCTCCCCTAGGATTCGAATTTCTCTCTCTCCCTCTTGCTCCCATGAAACTTCAATCATCAACCTAAGGAAATCTAGATTGGGTCATGAATTTCCCTCAAGTTCTTGGGCAAAGCTTAATAATTTGTCTCTTTATTCTATTGATTTTAGGTTCCTCCCTCTTCTTTGAGTTGTGGCTATTACTCAAGTGTGTTACAAGCACAAACTCTCTCTCTATCTCTAAGAACTTGAGGTAAGGAGGTTTGTGTTACCATATTCTAGGGGGTAGATTGTATTGTGTATATATTGGGTATCAAGGGGTATGTGTTAGTTAGGGTAAGGAACCCTAGGGTAGTTAATGTTATATTAAATGTGACTAAGTATAAAAAGTATGTTGAGTTGTTATGTTGTGCCTAAATGTGACTATGATGCTTGGTTATGTGGTTGTTATTTTGCTAAATTATGTTGAGCCCTAGAATTGATGAATGATAATAATATGATGTTTGGAATTGGTATAAATGACTCTTTGGAACTTTGAAAATATAATTATATATTTAAATTGATGAATCTATGAGAATGATTACAAGTGGAATAATTGAGAATGAAATTCAAAGACTTAAAGAACAAAGAGTGTGTGATTCCAGATCTTGTAAGACGTTGTCCGTAGGAGACTGTACGCATTGATCGCGTAAGACGCACTTGATGAGCTGCTGTAAGACGTTGTCCGAAGGAGACTGTACGCAGTTATGGACACACACACCATATATTAATTAAAGATATAATTGGATTGTGCCTGTCCAGATCTTGTAAGACGTTGTCCGTAGGAGACTGTACGCATAGATCGCGTAAAACGCACTTGATGCGCTGCTGTAAGACGTTGTCCAGAAGGAGACTGTACGCAATGATGGATGCACCTTCCGATTGTGGAATCCAGGTCTTGTAAGACGTTGTCCGTAGGAGACTATACGCATAGACCGCGTAAGACGCACTTGATGCACTGCTGTAACACGTTGTCCAAAGGAGATTGTACGCAATGATGGAAATCCACGTAATAATTTCTAAAAGTCTTTATAAAAATACAAAGAGTATGTGATAAAAAGAGGATTGAGAATTTATGCAAGAACGTGATTAGTATGAGATTCTGGACTAAATTACAAAAGTATGAAATGTGGAAATTAAGGATGTAATGAATTAAATTTATTATTGAAATGGAATTAATTTAAATGTTTGGGAATGATTTATTGGCTTATATGCACTACATGATTAATTGTGTTTGGTTTGGTGGTTCAGTATAGCATAATAGAAACTGCTTCCCTATTTTATTGTGTAATACTCACCTCCTTACCATTTTTTAGGTACTGAGTCGGAGTATACACCAGGACCGGCCGAGCAGGATTACTCTCCCTCACAGGGAAAGTAGGGTTGGGGGTGTGGATGCATTACTTTGACCTAAGCCTCCATATTATTTTGATGTATATGTGTTGTATATACTTTTTGAGTGAGGCTTAGGATAGTTTCATTTGGGGCATGGTTTATGATTCATTTTTGGGCATAGTGGTTGTTATGGCTTCTTGATTTACACACTTTGCATTTTTGCTGGCACTCTGAAAACTGTCTCTGATGTTTTACTTTGGAGCCCACAGGGCCACTATATGTTGTTTATATATTTATATTTGAGCCTTGCTGGCTACTGTTGATATTATATAAATGTGTTTATCAGGTTGAAGATTTAGAAAACTCCGAAAATCAAACGAAACTTCGTTCGTTTGACGGTTGATTTTCATAAATTAAAAAGGAATTTTTAAGCCCGTATTTTTATAAAAGGGAATTAAGGGTAATTAATTATAGGGTGTTACACAGATAGATAGGGAGAGCAGATGGCGGCTGCTACAGCAACAACAGCTACAGCAGATGGCAGCAGCTCTGCAACCAGCACCAGTTGAGGTTGACTGGATGGCTAGGTTCCGCAAGAATGATCCACCTCGTTTTGAGGGTGGAAATGACCCTGATGGAGCACAGAGATGGATTCAGGAGGTCGAGAAGATCCTCCGCTCTATTCAGCCACCCATGGAGCAGCATGTTCGACTGGCGGAATTCATGCTAACCAATGAGGCTGAGCATTGGTGGGATCATCAAAGGAGGGGATTGGTGGCAGCCAATCCGGTTGTTTCTTGGGAGGTATTCAAGGATCTCTTTTTCGGGAAGTATTTCCCCGAAGACGTGAGGAGGGAGAAGGAGATTGCATTTCTCCAACTGACTCAAGGCTCTATGTCAGTTGGGGATTATGCAGCTAGATTTGAAGATCTCATCTGATTCTCTTACTATCGGGATGCCAGTGAACACGGCAAATGCGTTAAGTTTGAGTCAGGACTCAGGACCGATATTCGCCTCTCTTGCGAGTATCACAATATTGACAATTTGGCCCGTTTGGTGAACATGGCGAGCACTTATGAGAAGGGTCTTAAGAGGAAAATGGCTGAGGATAAGAGCAAGACTGTACAGAGAAGTGGTGGTCCTATGAGGGGAAAGGGAGCGGTGCAGCGGCCAGGCCCCTATCCACAGCCTAGAGCAGGCCCTATAGGGGTTCATCTGGTCCTATTCTGCCTTGTCCTCATTGTGGCAAGCAACATAGAGGTGTATGCTGGAGTCTGAATCAGAATCAACCAAGTGTCACTTGTTTCAAATGCGGACAACCCGGTCATGTTGCAACTAACTGCCCAAAGAATGCAGTTAAGAAGGAAGCCAATGTGACTAGGGCGCAGAGGATTGGTGATGGCCGCCCACTTCAGAAGAGGAAGGTGTACACTCTTGATGGAGAAGAGGTGACTGAGGCTGATGAGCTGATTCGAGGTATTGGCCACATAAATGATATTGCATGTGGTATTCTCTCGCGAGTTAACTCGTAAACTCGTACGAGTTTACGATCCTACCCACAGAATCGAGTCAACTCGCATGCAAACTCGCTTCCCACTAAACTCGGGTAAACTCGGGTAAACTCGGGTAAACAGTAGTGGCCTTACAGATATTTGAATTTTATTGAGCTTTTACTTCTCGAAACAAAATTTTCACCGTTGGATGTCAAGATAAACGAGTTAGGAAGCGTATATAAAAATTTGAGCACGATCCAACGGTTAACAAAGAGGATACTGATCAATCTTTGAACGATATTTTCACTAAAATAATACTATAACCACTTTTTACTTAACTAACCACTTAAATCATAAAACCATCATATTTGGTTGTTGTTAAGTTGGTTTGCTAATATTATTTATTGGGTTCTTATATGCTATAGCAACATTTAAATATTTATGTGTATTTTTTAGAGTAAAAACTATGAAATAGAAGCTATGAAAGTTATCCATAGGTTAATTTTTAAATAAGTGGACTCGAGGTAACTCGTACTCGTACGAGTTTACGAGTCGAGTTCACGAGTCGAGTTCACGAGTCGAGTTTACCTTGGCCTCACGAGTTTACGTAAACTCGCGAGTTTGACAACCTTACTTATGCTTATTGCTAAATTTGAATTCCCATAGATAGAGAAGCTGTTATTTCCAATTCATACCCTCACCAAAGTCTCTGAGTAATTGGACTTTACAAAGTCTTTAATGATATACAAATCGATCCAAGAAAACAAAAAATCAACAGATATTACATTCTGTGAGGAGTTATTTATTATATCAATTGCTGTGTTAATCTTATATACATGCTTTCCAATATGATGATTTCCGTGTTCTCCTTGCTGCTTAGTATAACTTTCCACTTGACTTCTACACACATACCTGCACACATACAAAAAAGGCATTTTTGCTGGATATTTGCTGATGTGGATGACAGTGGTGATGAGGTCGACAAAGGACCCAATGCTGCAGAAGCTCTCAGAGCCCAGGTGAATGCAGAGGGAAGGGAAGAGCATACATCTTCTTCTAGCAGTAGCAATAGTGGAAGTAGTGAAAGCGGTAGTGGTAGTGGAAGCACCAGCAGCAGTGATAGCGAAGCTAGTGATGAAGACTCAGTTAACTCATTCTAAGATGTGTCTGTATATATCATATTTTATTTTGCTTTCCCAGCTTTTCTGGGGTGTGAAATTTAATTTGCTAGTTGGCAGTTAAGTTAGTTTACATTGTAGCAATGTGGGAAAATTTACCCTTGTTTGAGAGGAGTCCGATTTGGATTCTTCCCAGTTGTAAGACTTTGATAATAGAGTTTTGTTAGAGAAATGAAGATACAAAAATAATTTTAAATACAAGTATGTTCTAGAGGATGTTCTTGTGACAAGGAAACCTGGAATTTATGAACCATCACCATCATGAATTTCTGCACATGATTGTTTTTTTCCATTCATTTTCTAGAGGATGTTCTTGTAACAAGGAAACCTGGAATTTGCAATGTGGGGCCTAGAAAAATTGAGGTAGAAGCAGCCTTCGAGATTGATAGTAATTGAATTTGAGTGATTTTTTTTCCAGTACATGCGATTTTTTTTTGGTTTTCATTTTTTTCTCCGGTTTTGAGGTTTTTAATTGGTCCGGGTCGGTTTTGAACATCCCTACTAAAAAGTGTTAAATAAATAACTGTGTTTATGGAAAGATGTAATTAATGGTCATTAAAAATTGATAAAAATGTCAAAAGGGTCTTATATTTAATAACAGAGATAGTATAATTTAAATTAATTTTTAGATAAAATAT
The DNA here is from genome assembly GCA_037953625.1 of Crotalaria pallida. Taxonomy (NCBI): domain Eukaryota; kingdom Viridiplantae; phylum Streptophyta; class Magnoliopsida; order Fabales; family Fabaceae; genus Crotalaria; species Crotalaria pallida. Next base: position 88,169,536 of record CM075649.1, read on the forward strand.
AAATTATTAAATTATAGTAAAGTTAATTAGTTCTTACATAAAATTAACTAATTAAAAAATAAACTAATTTTTCATGAAATTTTTTTAAGAATATATATATATATATTTTAAAATTGTTAAATATAAATTAAATTATTGCTCTCGGTAAAGATGTAGGATGTCAATTACAAGGGTCTTATCCGAATTATAACTCTAGTTTTTTTATCTACACCCCTTTGATCAAAGATACATCAATAAAAGAAATTATTCGATTTGCACCGGCTAGGATCATGATAACCTAATTACTTGATTTGTATTCAGAGATCAAAAATACTTCAATAGAAAAAATTATTTGATTTACACTTGCAAATGTGATAATAACCCTAGTTGCTTGATTTGCATCCTTTAGGCAGTATATACTTCGATAGAATAAATTGTTTAATTTACACCTTAATCCTAGTTATTTGATTTGCACCCCTTAGGTCAGAGATACTTCAATACAATAAATTATTTGATTTACTACCACATATGTTATAATAACCTCATTTACTTGATAATTTGTATTCCTTATGTCAGAGACAATCAAATAGAAGAAAATTTTTGATTTAAAACCTCAAAGATGATGATAACCCTGGTTACTTCCCTAAGTCATAGACACTTCAATAAACTTTTGATTCATGTATGCCTCAAGAGTCATGATAACCCTAATTACTTGATTCACATCTCATAGGTCAACGATACTCCAACAGAAGAAAATAATTGATTTACACCCATGAAAAACCTGATATGAGAAAATTGCTTCATTTAGATATTATTTGATGCATTTATATATTTAGTGAAATTAGAATATATGATTTTTTTTAAATAAAAAATTATACTCCCTCAATTTCAATTTTTTTTGCCTATTAGATTTTTTTTTGGTCCGTATTTCATTTTTTTTTGCCTATTAGATTTGAGCACACATATTAAAAAAATGTTATTTATTGTAAATTTTATATGTATTTTGTTAGAAATGTCCCTATTTAATTTGTATTGAAAATTGTAGTACTCCATTCGTCTTTCTACATAAGACCATTTTGGTAAATTTCATGTCCATTAAGAAAGTATTAAAAATCTAAAAAGTGTTAAGTAAATAGAGGTGTTTGTGGAAAGAAATAATTAATTGAAAATTGATATATGATTAAATAGGAAAAATACAAGTCTCAAAAATGTCCTATATGCAGGGATAGAAGGAGTAGTATTTAATTTTTTTATTAAAGAATTTGTTTATTAATTAATGTATAGTGATTTAAGGAATGAGAGTGAGTAAAAGTAAAATTAATGAGGAGTAAGAGAAATAACTCAATGAATGGTTAAAATTGGAAAAAAAATGTTTATACATTGAAATTCTAAAATAACAAAATTATGGAATAAAAAAAACCAAAAGATTTGGAATAGTATTAGTAGCATCGATAATTTAAAATATATATATAATTTTATTTATTACTTATCAATAAAAAAATTTAAATGCTAACAATAAATAATTTTATTTATTACTTATTAATAAAAAAATTTAAATACAAATAACAAATAAGCTCATTATTGAGGTCCATATTTGCAAATCCATTAAATCCATGCATTTTACTTATCCAACAGGTTACAGGTAAACACAATTATTTAATTAACACATGGTGTATCTAAACACCAAATAAATTTGGTGTTTTTTAGCCAACACCTAAGAAGAGAGGGTATAAAACGTGTCTTAGAAGCTAGGGGGTTTCTTTTCATTTTTTTTTATAAAATAGGCCCAAGGCCCAAATACACTAATACACAGGAATTAAGATAAAATACAAGAGGGAAAATAATAAGAGGGGCACGGTTTTCCTACCCACACTAATAGGGTCTCATTTATTTTAATTAAAATACCAATAGGGTAGTTAGGGTGGTAATAAAATGAGCGTTTTAATTATTTGGGATTTACTTTTGAAAAGACTTTTCCTCTTCCTTAATTATTTTCAAACAGTGAAAATAAATGTGCATAGGGACAATGAAATTTTCTTTAAACTCTTGCAGGGTGTATTAAAATCATGCTCCAATAAATTATAAAACACTATAACAATGTTTTATAAATGAAATCCAATAATAATAATCTATCTCAAGTTGTAACAATTAAATTTTTACTATAAAAACAAAACTCAGTGTTTTTATACAAATCATTTTGACGGTAACATCATTTTATTCGCCTACATTTGAAAACAAGAAAAAAAATTGAAATATCCTCTCTTCTCTCTCCTGGTGATCTAGGGTTTCCCTAGGGTTTCTCTAGATTACTGAGTGGCCACCATGGCCAAGAAAAGGGGGAGACCCCCAAAATCTCCTTCTCCTACCACTCCTTTATCTGGAAAGGTTGGTAAACAACCACCATTCTTTGATCTGTCGCAGCTTGATGAGGAAGATTTGGAAATCATTGATGCTTTAACCCCTACGCAACGTGAGGCGTTGGTGCATGGTATTGATTTGATCCGTGCCAGAGTTAGTAAAAAGGAAGTTCCTGCGAAACAAACAGAGGAATCAGTAGCAGATAAAGAAGAACAGCATGTTAGAGTTGACAATGGGAGTCCTAAAAAAACTACAACATCAGAGACATTGCTTGAAAAAGAAGTGAAGCCTAGTCCGAATGTATGGGAGAATTTTGACATCTCCAAATTACGTAATGCAGGAGGTAAATTGAAATTCCACCAACCAGAGTTAAAAGATGGCATAGCAATTGGGAAGATTGATCCCAGTGATGTGGAAGATGAAGTTAAGTACTGGCAGAATTCAGTGGTATGTTATGTGCTTAGTGCTAATCCTCCCTATCCTGTTCTGAGTGGTTTCATTAAAAAAGCATGGGGACAATATGGTGTAGATAAAATATTGATGAATGCAGATGGAACCTTTATTGTGCGGTTTAACTCTCTAGAGGGTAGAAACAATGTTTTGGAGATAGGGGTGTTTCATTTTGATAAGAAGCCCCTCATCATAGCCCCTTGGTCAGGAAGACCAGTGACTAAAAGCTTCTTAGACAGGATCCCTGTTTGGATTCAATTGCCAAACCTAAACCTTAAATTTTGGGGGTCCTCTGCTCTGGGGAAAATAGCAAGTTTGGTGGGAACACCTATTATGGCTGATAAGGTGACTGAGGAAAAAAACAGGATTAGCTATGCAAGGGTGTTGATTGAAGTAAACCCTTCTGTTCTGCCTGAGGAAGTGCATTTTGAAGATGATAAGGGAAATTTGGTGTCTCAGAAGATAACCTATGAATGGAAACCAACTCTCTGCTCCAAATGTTCCTGTTATGGCCATGATTCTAAGATGTGTAGGAAAGGTGAGAAAAAAGGGGTTAAGCAGCAGTGGGTGGAGAAGAACAAACCCACTCAAGAGGAGATGCAGAAGGTTGATGAAGAATTGAAATTGAAGGACAATATTGATAAGGGTATTGTTCCTGAGGAGAATGTTGAGGATGGGGTGGCTGCTGTTGAAGCAGTGATTCATGATTTAACTATGAACAAGTCACCAGGGGATAGAGGTAAGCAGAAGGAGAATGAGAATGAAGGCTGGACCACAGTGAATACTAGGAGTAAAGCTCAATTAAGGGCTTTAGTTCAGAGAGGAGAGTCTTCCACTCAACTTCCTCATGGATAAGATTTGTGCATGGAATATTCGAGGGATGAACCACCCTCGAAAACAAAAACAGGTTCAAGACATGTACAGGAAGAATAAAGTAGGTCTCTTTGCTATTTTAGAAAATAAAGTGAGAGCTGATAGTTTTCATTCTATTCAGAATAAAGTTGCTAGTGGGTGGGGTTGTTTTATAAACTTAGATGTCTGTCCTATTGGTAGAATTTGGGTGATGTGGAGGAAGGACTTATTTGATGTTCAGATAGTAGCACGATCTCCTCAATATGTTCATTGCTTTGTTACAAAGATTCAGAATCAAAAGCAATTTTTTGCTACTTTTGTGTATGTTGGTAATGATGTTCAGGAGAGGAAGGAACTATGGCAGGTTCTTAGTGGTATTCAAGGTTTTATTAACATTCCTTGGATTGTTCTGGGTGATTTTAACACTTGCTTAAATGACAATGAGAAGATTGGTGGCAATCCAGTTGATCCTAACAGTGCTAGAGATATGTAGAGCTGTATTGATGAGTGTGGTCTTTTTGATATGAGGCAGTCAGGATGGTTTTTCACATGGTGTAACAAACAAGAAGGTTCAGATAGAATTATTGCTAAACTGGACAGGGTGTTGATTAATGTGGAGTGGTGCATGGCATGGCCTAATGGTAATGCTATCTTTACTAATCCAGGGCTCTCAGATCACTCAGCTATGATTGTAGAATGGGGAGGTACTGAGGAGAGATTGAGACACTCTTTCAAGTTTTTCAACATGTGGACTACTCATCAGGATTTTCAGACCATTGTTGATCAGGTTTGGCAAAGGAGTGTTGATGGTAGCAGAATGTATGTGGTGTGGAAAAAGCTTAAGGACTTGAAGAAGCCTTTAGCTAATCTGAACAGGCAGCATTTCTCCAATATTGATGTCAGAGAAGCTGAACTTAGGGATAAATTAGATGCTATTCAAAGTGAGCTTTCCAGAAGTCCTCTTGATCCTCAGCTTCATGCTGCTGAAAAAGAGGTCTCCAGCCAGTATAATAGAGTTCAACAGGATGCTCTGTTGTTCTTTAGACAGAAGGCAAAATTGGATTGGTTGCGTGATGGTGATAGTAATTCCAAGTTGTTTCATGAAGCTATAAAGAAGAGGACTTATCAGAACAGGGTTGTGAGGCTATTGAATGATAGGAATGATGTTGTTACTGGGAAATCAGATATTATGATGCTGTTTGAGGAGTTTTATCAAAAGTTATTTCTGAGCAGAAGTAAGGGGGTCATGTTTGGGCAGGATGTGGTTGATCAGGGTAGTTGTTTAAATAGAGATCTTCAATTATCTCTAATTAAACCTATTACTGATGAAGAAGTTTGGCAAGCTTTGAAGTCTATTGATCAGAATAAGGCCCCAGGCCCTGATGGATTTGGATCAGGATTTTTTAAAGCTTCTTGGGACAGAATTGGAAGGGATATCTGTTGTGCTATCAAAGATTTTTTTGATTCAGGCTACCTTCTCAGGGAAGTCAACCATACTAATCTTGTTATGATTCCTAAGATTGATGCACCTTCTAAAGTGCATCAGTTTAGACCTATAGCATGCTGTTCTACTATTTATAAGTGCATTTCTAAAATTATCAGCAATAGATTGGCTACTGTATTGCCTAATCTGGTACAGGATAATCAGAATGCTTTTATTAAAGATAGAAGCATCTTGCATAACATCCTATTATCTCAAGAGCTGGTAAGAATGTATGGAAGAAGGTCTGTATCTCCCAGGTGTATGCTAAAGCTGGATATTAAGAAAGCTTATGATACTTTAGAGTGGAATTTTATTGAAGAGATGTTATTAGCTCTAAAGTTTCCTACTAAATTTGTTTCCTGGGTTATGGCTTGTATTCGATCAGTTTCTTTCTCTATTGTTCTTAATGGGCATCAGGGAGAAAGATTTTGGGGCTCTAGAGGCATTAGGCAGGGTGACCCCATGTCTCCTCTTATCTTTGTGCTTGCTATGGAAATGCTTACTAGGGGTCTTAAATTGGGCTCTACTTTAAGGAATTTTCGTTTTCATCCAGCTTGCAAGGAAACAGGGCTGATTAGCTTGGATTTTGCAGATGATCTTATGATCTTCTGCAAAGCTCATCCAGCTAGTGTAAGGATTGTGCAAAAGTCTTTGCAGGACTTTGCTGAATGGTCAGGCCTTCAAGTTAGCTCTGAGAAATCTCATATCTTCATGGCTGGGATTTCCCAGGATATAAAGAATTCTCTCATGGAAATTACAGGTTATCAGGAAGGTGAATTTCCTTGTAGGTATTTGGGCATCCCCCTCTCCTCAAGAAAGTGGAATGCCTCTACATGTCAGGCTTTGGTGGATAAGGTTATGAAGAATATCACCTATTGGAGGACTAGGAATTTGTCATATCAAGCTAGGGTGTGCCTTATCAATTCGGTTCTCTTAAGTTTTCACATCTATTGGGCATCAATTTTTATTGTGCCTAATGCAGTGTTTAAAGATATTCAGAAACAGTGCAGACGGTTTTTGTGGAATGCTGATGAGCAAGGTTCATACTCTGCCAAAGTAGCTTGGTCCACTGTTTGTAATGAAAAACGCTTTGGTGGGCTAGGTATTTAGGATTGTGTTGTATGGAATTGGGCGGCTCTGGGCAAGCAAGTGTGGAATATCGCAGAGAAGAAGGATTGTTTGTGGGTTCGTTGGATTCATGCTTATTACATCAAAGAACACTCATTTTGGGAGTGTGATTGGATCCAAGGGCAAAGTTGGCATTGGAAGAAATTGTTGAGCATCAGAGATAAGCTTCGTTTGGGGTTTCAGAACAATCAATGGTTAGATTGTCCAGATGGTACTTATACCATTCGATCTGGGTATAGATTTCTTAAAGGAAATCAACCTGTGTTTCCTATGTCTAAGTTCGTATGGAATAGAATCAGTGTTCCTAAACACTGCTTCATTAGCTGGATGGTGATGCATGGCAAGATTCAAACAAGAGATAAGCTTAAATGGAATTACATACCGAATATTTGTAGCCTTTGTGTTGCAGCTGAGGAATCCGTATCTCATCTTTTCTTTGATTGCCCTTGGAGCTGTGCCTTGATCTCGCTTTGTATGAACTGGGTCAGCTTTAATCACTTCCATTCGAGCTTCAATAGATGGAAGCGATGGGTTAACCATGCTGTGAGGAGGAAGCCAGAAAGAGTTGTTCTTTGGGCTCTTTGTGTGGCTGCTATCTACTACACGTGGCTGGAGAGAAATGCTAGGACATTTAATAATGTTGCAAGTACCCCCATCCAAAGATTTATTGTGATTAAGAAGGAAATTGCTTATAGGATTTCAGTTTGCTTTAAGAATTTTAGAAGTTGGTCCAATAAGTGTTTAGTGGATAAGATTTGTAACGAGTTATATTAGGTAGCTTTATTTTGTTATTTTCCTCTTAGTCTATTTTCTGAACCCTTCCTAGAAGGTGGCAGGATTAGGCTATGCAAGGTTTGATGTACTTTTGCTTGTGGTAATAGATCTTTTTCTTCTACCAAAAACATCATTTTATTCAAATCTCATATGAAAACGTCATGCTTTTGAAAATCATAATAACGTAATCAAATAAATAAATAAACAGTTAAATAAATAAATTGAAACCCATTGCTGACGCAAATAAAATCGACCTGTCAAATTGAAATCTCAAAACTGAAATCTAACAACTTAACGTGTTGATAACTCCTTTTATAAAAATAAATTAATCATATTAAACTCAAAGCTTCTCATGAATCACAAACTCCAATAAATTCATTTAATTTATTTCCAACGAAAAGAAATATAATAATATTTTAAATCATGAAATATAATTTTTTGGCAAATATGAAAAATGATGGTATTACATTCCTCTCCCACTTGGATATTTCTCGTCCCCGAGAAATTGCATACAAGATTCAAACAAAAATCGAGAGTGCAAGACTCTCCCCTCACTTCAAAACTTCGAGGCAACGCTACCACTTGCTTGACCTCAGCTGACGATAGGTTACAGACAAATGCCACACATTCACCATTCCGAATTGGAGTAGAGTCAGGTGGCTTGGGTACAAAAGCAATTCTTAACTAACTTCCCATTATCAAATACAAAAGGAACAATTTAGACCAGTTGAAATTTTAAGAACAATCATCGGGTATTTTGAGACTATAAGGCTTCTTTGACAGAAAGGCTATTAGGGACTTGATCATTTATGTAAGAATGATATTCGGAAATCAGTGTGTTTTATGCCAACATCCATAACATTGTCCTTTTACCTTAGCACTTTCACACTTGTCGCTTATTCTCTTGGAATTAACTTCTCCTTTCATGTTCAAGCCTAGGCTAGGAACTATTGGGTTGCTATAACAGACTAGAACGCCTACTTGCACACGTATCACTCTCGTGCTATCATTCTCATTCGATACGCATAAAGGATTAATTTGACTTAGTCCTACGAGCTTAAACTAATTGAAATCTTCATTACAAAACTTCCCATCATTTATTTCGATCCTTCCACAATTCGAGTTGACATCCATCAACTAAGTCCATACTATATACTATACTTGGCTATCATTACCATTCACTTTCGTCACAACTCCTCCATTCTACTCACAAAAACTATGGCTACTCATCCTTCTATTTTTGCAACCACTCGTTCAAGGGGTTTTAAGGTTACAAATGTAACGTCCATCGTTTAATCAAAAGAATTTCAATTCTTATTGACTATGTTGGAAAAATCGGAGTATGAAAATTTTTCCTTGAATGTGGTACTCAAGTTTAAACCATGCATTTGAAAGTGAATTCGGTGGAAGGAGTAATTAATTTTTGAACATCCTAAAATCATTTTGAGATAACATTTGTAGCACGAAATAGCTTTCGAAAATAGCTTAGTTATAAGGTTATCCCAGGAAATTGACTTTAACAATACTTCCTTAATACCGAACTCAAATGATAAAATCAGAGTCAGCGGAATATATTAAAAATAGTTCATTTATATTTTCTTAGAGTTTATAAATCATGAGGTAGGTCATTGATTCATAAAATCAGGTGTACAAACTCTATGGGTACCACAATTATCTTAAAGTATGAAAACAGAGTTCTTTCTCTGATACATCTCTCAAGATATGTACAGTGTATTTCTTATCAAAAATCGAGACGTTCCAGAGCTGGTCACTGGTCCTTTATCCGTTCATCCACCTGGTCGAGTCCTCAAGAGTTGTACAAGGACTCTCTATCCCATGATGACTATGTACTTCATGAATCTAAGGGTCATCCATGATCACTGATCTCTAGAAAATCTAGGTACCTGGCCAACACCTAATAAGGGCAGGGAGGTAAGCTATACTCATTCGCATAATTAAATGAGAACAAATTTCTAACATCCACAAGTAAGTAATTCATCATGATCGAAATGCGTATACACATGTACCAAATAGTCAAGTGATATGTACAACTTATGAACAAGCCAATTTAATTTATGATCAATCTCATAAATGATATGTCCTTATGCATACACACTATTTCTCAAGTCCTGAGATTCTCCAACTAACACTTTATGGACCTCCAACCAAACAACCCATATACGTGTTTAAAACGTATACTGAACCTGCTCGGAACATAATCCATGACGTCACTACCAAAGTGTACGTCGCGTCACCAAGACGCAGCAGCATTACCAAAGTGCATATCGCGCCACCAAGACGCAGCAGCATTCCACAATTCTGCCCACATTACCAAAATGTGTCATCAAGCAAGCCACACGACTATTCCTGGAACGTGGTCCATAATACCAATATCGATGTGCACATCTCGTTACCAAGACGAATATCCAACGTTCGCAGCAACCAATGCTGGCCACATTACCAAAATGTGACTACAATAATCATTTCGTCACCAAGACGAATATCCAACGTTCGCAGCAACCAATGCTGGCCACATTACCAAAATGTGACTATAGGCAAGTAGTAACCAAATTGGTACTCACAGAGTACCCTACTCATGTTCCTCGAACATGACCAAATGATATGCTACCACCACATAACGATACATAAATGCACACCAACATTCCATTTAAGGTTATTCTTTAATCTCAATATGTGCAACATGCAATAAATTTACCAATGTAACGACAAGTTTGGCTCATAAACAAAACGTCCCATTCGGATTGTACGTGCACGTTTTCAAAACGTCTTCTCATCAATCTCAACAACATTCTTTGAATGTTGCCCACATTCCCAAAATGTGTTATCAAGCTTGCCACAAACTTTTGGTACTCCTAGAGTACAATTTCACGTTCCCAGAACGAATAACATTAATAATCAAGCTTGGTATCATACGTTCCAATCCGAATGTACGTCCACGTTCCCAGAACGAAATCAACAACATTCCTTGAATATTGCCCACATTCCTAGAATGTGTCATCAAACTTATCGTGTACATTTGGTATTCCAAAAATACCCTATTCATGTTCCGCGAACATGACAAATGATATCCTATCGTCTTATCATCAGGTATGTGTAACACCCCAAAATTTTAATCCCCGATTAATGAAATGTTAATTATAAATTAATTATAATTAATGATTTCTATTTGAATCCTTGATTAAAATCTGTGGTTATGTAGTTAGGAAATGTGTGTGAATTGATTTAATAAATATAATTATGCATAAAATGAATATTTTGCATATTAGTCCCTGGGTTGGGACCTAGAAGCAATTATAGGAAAGATTTTGGAGGGAAAGTAAATAAAATTATTATTTTTCAAAAACTGGGCAAAATACTCGAGTATTTTTCTGAATACTCGAGTATTTTTCTGAATACTCGAGTATTCTGGTCAGAGTTGCACGAGTTAGTGCGTTTGGTGAGTCACCATCAACGATTCTCGTGTGTTGACACGAAATCGTCTTCCTCAACAACTCAATGGCATCGTGTCGCCCTGCATGGGCCTTCTCCATGTCTATAAAAACCAATCAACACCGAATTCGTAAAGCATTTGGCAAAATTTGGGTTTGTTGATTAAGTTAGGGTTCCTGAGTTCGAGCGATTGATTCTCCCTCTGTGTGCTGATTCAAATAACAAATTATACACTAATACAAAGCTCACATCATGAGCTTTGTATAGACACTAAAATCGTGAGGATTGAGTGAGTGTGGTGGAAGAATCAAGGCTTGGAAGTGGAAGCTGTTTCTGTCAAACCTTTGTCTGGAGCTCACTTCGAATTCGATTTTTGGTAAGCTCCTGAGTCCTTTGAGTTTAAATTCGATTCCTCTAGTTAGTATGTGTTGCATAGAGTCTAGAAAATCTAATTTCACCAATTCTTATCTCTGTTTCATGTGTGAACCAATTCAATCTTGGTGCTGCACTCGAAACTGTCTTGCATGTGGTGCTCAAAGTCATTTCTGGTGTTGGAGAGCTTTTTCTTTGGAATCTTTTGTTGGTACACGTCTGAGAGGTAAGGGGAAGTTAATTTATACGCTAGATAGAGTTTAATTTTCATTATTTTCATTAGAGAGCCACCAAGAGGCTCTAAGGGCTTAGATTGAATAGGAACTTTGGTTTGGAGACCAATTCATGCTCTATGGTTGTTGTGAGCAAGTTTCTTATGATGCATGCAAGCTATAACGAACACTATTTCATGAGTTTTTTGATTATTTTGCAATTTGAGGTGTTAAGTTGTGAAATTATATGTTTTATGCATTAATGATTAATTCTCTGTCAAATCTGTAATTTGATATGAATTGAGTGCTGTAACATGTTCATTATATGGTATATGAACTCTGTTGATCATTGGATTGGACTGAAAATGGTTAGAATTGAAAATGGTATATTAAAACCAAGATTTCAGTATGTTCTGCAATAAAAGACTCGAGTATTAGGCTGGTTACTCGAGTAAAATTTTGGTAAAACAATGTATTTTGAGGAAGAACACTCGAGTACCATGCCTAAAACTCGAGTAATCGAGTGTTGAATGGGATATGTTAAGGTAAACCACTCGAGTAATTCGGGGGTCACTCGAGTATTCTGGAAATGATGAAGAACACTCGAGTAACTCGTGAACTACTCGAGTATTTTGATGAATATGAAACCCAAATTCCCAGAAAGTCATGAACACTCGAGTATCCTGTAGAACACTCGAGTACTCTGGTAAGAGCAGAAGAACACTCGAGTATTCTGAAGAATACTCGAGTAATTTACCCAGAATCTTAAAAATACCATTTTAATTCTGAATCATTTAATTAATAATTGAATAACAATAATCCAAGGGATCTGGACTTAAAAGAAATTGATTAATATAAGTATACCATTTGAATGACGGTCCGTTTGGATGACGGGATGTGCTCGGGTGGCACGTTACATATTAACCAATTTCCTTTAAGCTTAAAAGTGATGCATTCATCTTGGAGTTTGGATGGTAGGTCGTTTATCATGTTTTGGTAACATGTGGAGGGCCTCTGGGAGTGCCAATACGCTTGCTTGATGACACGTTGAAGACGTGGTTGGCTTAGTGGATGCCGATATGGTTACACCGTTTGGATGACGGTCCGTTTGGATGACGGGATGTGCTCGGGTGGCACGGATTCCAAGCTTGTCGTGTACATTCTTGGTGAATGTACGAAATGTTGTATACCTAGGAATACAACGCACTGGTGAGTGTTGGGTTGTCAGGGATGGACGTCAGAGAGTGACTTAGATTGATGGAGATATGCTTGAGAGCTAAATTCATACATCATGCCACTCATTTAATTTAATTGTGATAAATGAACAAGTATGAGCATCCTTCTTGCATTCTATAACTGCTAAGTGCTAAATGTTGATTGTTGCACATATACATATCCATATTGTTCATGTTTATACTCTGTTGATTATGTGTATAGTATTGCTTACCCCTATGCCCTTGTAGGTGATGTCTCGCTACATCGCTTGCATCGAGATCCGGCCACTTCCTAGTGGCACATGGATCTATGAGGACCATCGCGCGGTGTTCGAGGGGGAGGTTGAGATTACCTTCTACCATCCTCGTAGATTTAGGATTCCCATCATATACACTATGCACGTACCCCCTGTAACACCCTCACAATTATTTAATTAAATTGAGTTTTATAAAAATATGGACTTGAAAATTTCTTTTTAATACTTAAATTTCCTTAAAAGGTTTTACGAAAATCCGGCAGAGTTTCCTCTGTTTTCCGGACTTCCCAAAATTTTTCTTCTAAAAGCCTGTCAGTCCAGAATTGTTTAAAAACGTAAGCAACAATAGTTTAATAGTCATAACAGATCCTAACGCCCGATGGATACAGATTTCAGGGCAAGCTACTAATTCATAAATAATTTACAAAAAGTAATTATCCACTCCGAAATAAGTAAAATACATTCCACGTAGTGGAACTTGTAGTCCTGCTCGGCCAGCACTGGTGTATGCTCCACTTGTGTACTTGAAAAATATAAACCACACAGGGGAAGCATCACACAGAACTTAAAAGAGAGATTTCTAAGAAGATATATACAACACACCAAGACCTTTCAAGCCTATGCTATACTACTTAATTTATGCTCTTCTTCCTTTTTACCTCCTAACTGTTTCCCAATTCTTTTCCTTTCTAATTGTCTTCTTTTAGATAATCCCTAACCTCTAATTATTCTTGTTCCTCATTACTTTCGTTATTTTCCTTTTTATTCTCATTTTCCATTTGTATTTCCATTTTAAATTTCCTTTTTATTTCATTCTCATTACCCTTTATCCATTTTCCATTCAAATTCTTTTTAATCGACACGCCCTCACAGGCTCGCATCGATGCCGATACGCCTTCTCAGGCCCGCATCGGACTTCCATCTTTCCTTTTTAATCGACACGCCCTCACAGGCTCGCATCAATGCCGATACGCCTTCTCAGGCCCGCATCGGACTTCCATCTTTCCTTTCTAATCGACACTTCCTCACAGGCTTGCATCGATGCCGATACGCCTTCTCAGGCCCGCATCGGACTTTCATTTCTCCCTTTTAATCGACACGCCCTCACAGGCTCGCATCGATGCCGATACGCCTTCTCAGGCCCGCATCGGACTTTTATCTTTTACCTTTCTTTCTCTTACTTTTTCTTTCTCTTTTGCTTTTTCTTAGCCTCTTTTCTGGTTTGCTATATCATTCTCTTTTCTCTCGTTCCGTTACTTAGGAACTTATTATCACATTACTTATTTTCCACTATTTCCAATGTTTCCCTTTACTAGTTTATTCTTACTTTTATTTAACTCTACCTAGCTTGGTCATATGCTTTATATTTTAACTCTCTCTTCCTTATTTTTCGTTTATTCCTTTCCTCTAATGGCTAATTACTCATTCACTCCATTTATTTCTATTAACCTTATTTTATCCTAATTTAGTTCTCAACTCATTCCTACACTTTCTTTATTTAATTCCGGCTCTCCATAGTTAATCTCTAATTTCTCCCTTTTCTTACTTACGCTACTCACTCGTTCTTATAATTCCGTTTATTTATCTCTTTACTCTCATTTGTTCATTTCTAAATTTATTTCCCTATTCACCATTTCTATTCTTTTGCCACACCCTACCGATCTAATTGATTAATTATTCTGTTACCTATCTTTTTATTCATCACTATTTGGTTCCCCTATTTACTTCATCTATCTTTCTTCACTATTAGCGGGTAACTCTAAGGTTCATTAACAATTAATATTTCCCCCGGTCCTAGAGATAGATATAACTACCCAGAAGTATACCCCTTAAGGACTGGTAATGAAACCACTTACCTCAATCGACGACAGTGAGGGGTAACCTTAATCTGACGCTTTACTCCCCGACTCACGCTTTAGCTCGGATCCAACTGGATCCTAAGCTTCCCCAATCTTCGATTCCAAGCACGGTGGGGATAATCGATCTCGATCACGGTGACGGTGTTGCTCTTCGTTAGTGAGAACGATCGCAGCCGGATCGAGGCCAAAGCTTCAAGCTTCGAGGTTCCCGATAAGAGCCCGGCACGGTCACGAGCCGATAACGGTGTCGGTGAGATCCGTGTAGAGAGAGAGAGCTCACGGTGAGAGAGAGGGAGTTCGGCCAAAGGGGAAGGAGAGTGAGAGTATGGGGTTTATGAAGGTGGTGACCGTGGAGGTGGCCGGTGTGGTGGCGGTGGTGGCCCTTGGTGGTGGCGGCCGTGAGTAGGGAGTGAGAAAGGGAAAGAGAAAACAAAGAGAGACAAGGGAGGAGAGAGAGAAGATATATGGAGGAGGGAGAGAGAGAGACCGAGGTGGATGGCGGTGTTGGGCGGCGGTGATGGTGGCGGTCGGAGTAAGGAGGAGGAGGAAGATCGGAGGGAGAGAGAAAGAGGGATTGGAATGGGGGTTTCGACCCCCAAAACGCGTTTTTAAAGTTGCAGACCGCAAAATACTCGAGTGTTTCTGTAAACCCTCGAGTTTTTCTGTCAATACTCGAGTATTTTGACCCAAAATACCCGAGTATTTCACAAAATACTCGAGTAAAATTATCAGATACTGCTAGTTTGCTTTTCTATTTTTCTTCTATTTTCTCCCTAACTTCAAATAGCCATAACTTCTTCGTTCACCGTCGGATCTTGCTCAAATTTGACGAGCAACTTCCTAAAAATCATACCTTCGTATCCAACGGTGGGAATTTTGTTTTGAGTCTTAAATCTTTTATTTTGAATTTCCTAATGTCGGGTGTTTATAACACCAAAAAATCAATTTTTAACACTCGTTTGGTCTTCTTTAAATTTGCTTTTCGATGCCAATGTTCCTTAACTCCTTCATGGCACTCGAAGAATTCCCAATTCATCATTTTAAATCCATTTTAGGATAATCCTTATTTCCAATTCTTATTGTTATTCTAATTATTATTAGAATTAAAATTCAGGATGTTACATTTCTCCCCCACTTATTAGAATTTCGTCCCCGAAATTCCAGTTGTCCCTTATCTTGGAGGAGCATCCCTTGACATAGTTTCCACCCATGTCATTTCAATTCCTTTGGTTCCAATCTTCCCTTTGAGGGAGTTCTAAATTAAGGGTTCTGCGGTATAATTATTCGCCTCAGGTATGGTTTATCTCAGTCACTCAGAAATCCGCGTAATACATAGAGTCTTAAGAGACTGAGACAATTATTTGCGGTACTCCGACATAACTTCTTAAGTGAGACTCCACTTCGCGATTCCACTTTTTCCTGTTTGTTTCTTACTCCTTCAAGTGAGTCTAGTGAGGTCGCCCTTCAATTCCACCTTAGCTATATCTGCATTCTACTTCGGTGGTACTTCCTTCCCGTTTGTTTAACGATTTCAGTTTGGTATAGGGGTTCCTATGGGTCGATTTCATTTAAGGGTCAAGGTCAGGGTTTTAGATTTATTACCCAATTGTATGATGGTCTGAGAAGGTATTGATTGATCCTTAATTTAATTCTCGTTCCATTCTCCGCGAACCTCTTCGACAGTTAATGCGGAGCGTTTGGGGTGAGTTATTCATTAGTCCTACGGGTCATGGTATGATCATCGGACATTGAGTCCGGTTCGATGCAATCTTCCTTACACTTCGTTACCGTTCTGCATTCCACCTTGTTACTCGGATAGGATCCACAATTTTCTTGTTGTTAAAGTTCCATCTTCCATTCCTTGGATTGAAATCCTCCCCCACTTAGCATCAACATACTTGATTATATCCATGCTTGGGGGTATGCTCATTCGTTATTCAGAATTTCGCACGTAAGCTTCTCGACCGGTGTCCAAGGTTAGAAGGGACATGTGGATGGTCATCCATCGGTAGGCATAGAACTATGTTGGGTTTCTACGTATTAGTGAATCCTCACCTCTGCATCTGAGATGCTTGAGGCTTGAAGAGAGTGAAGATGAAAAGAAGAATTATGCAAGGAGGGTTTAATGGTCTCCGCAAGGTGACCAAGGATGTGTTTAGGCGACAAGGTTGAGAAATTGTGAGATAAGGCCATGTCGTTGTTCTTCTGTTGGATACATTATAATTGACGAATACGAGTGGATTGTCGGCATGAAAGTGTCATGCACGCACAGGTATCGCCGGGTAATAACATGGTTGAGTACATGTCCATCAAGACGACAACAGAGACTATTCTAAAGATTTCATCTTCAATGAAGAATCATCGAAAACGCATTTTCTACAAATTAATGATCGACTTGATTGGTCTTAATATGAATGGCTGTGGATGGATATCTGTCGGCTTCTCTGGCAACTTTTAAGAGTCTGAATAGATACTTAGGGAGTTTTGAGTTTCTGAATATCTAGTTTGGTTTTCAAAGGGTCTCAGGTGACCACTATAGAGTTCGCGAGGTCCTGTTGGGGTTCTATGTCTAATGGTGCTTACCTTAGGCGAGGGTAATATCTTAAGGCTTTCATCTCCTTAGTTCTGGCGTTAGGTTCGCTCCCATTGCAAGGGTTGGCTTGTCTACCTTTTCGATTAGTTAGCACGGCAAGATTTAAGACCATGTTGACTACTTGTCCGTGCTATCAAATATGTAGTAAATTTTCTGAGGTATGGAGATCGCACATACTTACATCTCTCCGAGCTCTTGCAACAAGCGAAAAAGTGGGTCGGCGTTTCTACCGAGCTGAGTTAAATGGAAGCAATTGAAGGTGTTGTCAGGAATTGGTATGTCTAACTAAGGGATGTTTATGAATTCTAACAAGTTCCTAAGGAGCGGGAGTTCGATTTGGTCCTACGGGGTTGGAATTTCCTATTTTGGTTGTTCTAATTAAATTGGAAATTGCAATGATATCATCTGTTAGTAAACGCAAAGACTGGGGTAGCTAATCCCAATCTCACCTCTACTAAGAGCAATATCACTGTCGGGTCTGTCGATAACATTATCCCCTAACAGATGTAAAAGTTAGAGTGATCAGTTCTAACCTTACTCTCCATTGGTGACAATATTATCAATGCGATTGGTGGGTCTCTAACTAGAATACTAGCACTCGTCTTTTCCTTCTAAACTGAATTGGACGAGTTTGTCTTATATAACTGAATCGGGACAGAGACTTGAGGTTCTGATGTAATTTCCTATCTTAGGGACGTAATATGCCTCTACACTTCTCGTCTGGATTCCCTTCGTCCTTTTCAACCATAAGATACATTCCTCCTCTTTGAGTTGAGCCAGGAACCAGCATATACCCCGATGAGGTCTCCCACATCATGGGCATAGTGGTATAGCACATGAAACGGCAATCGCCTCTATTTGACTTAAGTCCACCTGAACTAAGTCCCTTAGGTTTGACACAACCTTAGCTCTATTACTAGATGTGTCTCCCATAATACTAGAGTTTAGTAATAGAAACAAATTAAGGCACGAATAGTCGGATATTCCTAGAATTCATTAAGTCTGATATCATAGGTATGTAAATATACTGACTAGCTATGGCTGGATTTGACAACAACTTTGGTCACTCGCTTGGTGAGTAAACCATAGGAGTGGTGATTTCGCACTCCAAGGCCGAGGGAAACTGCTCTGATACCATAAATGTAACACCCTCACAATTATTTAATTAAATTGAGTTTTATAAAAATGTGGACTTGAAAATTTCTTTTTAATACTTAAATTTCCTTAAAAGGTTTTACGAAAATCCGGCAGAGTTTCCTCTATTTTCCGGACTTCCCAAAATTTTTCTTCTAAAAGCCTGTCAGTCCAGAATTGTTTAAAAACGTAAACAACAATAGTTTAATAGTCATAACAGATCCTAACGCCCGATGGATACAGATTTCAGAGCAAGCTACTAATTCATAAATAATTTACAAAAAGTAATTATCCACTCCGAAATAAGTAAAATACATTCCACGTAGTGGAACTTGTAGTCCTGCTCGGCCAGCACTGGTGTATGCTCCACTTGTGTACCTGAAAAATATTAACCACACAGGGGAAGCATCACACAGAACTTAAAAGAGAGATTTCTAAGTAGATATATACAACACACCAAGACCTTTCAAGCCTATGCTATACTACTTAATTTATGCTCTTCTTCCTTTTTACCTCCTAACTGTTTCCCAATTCTTTTCCTTTCTAATTGTCTTCTTTTAGATAATCCCTAACCTCTAATTATTCTTGTTCCTCATTACTTTCGTTATTTTCCTTTTTATTCTCATATTCCATTTGTATTTCCATTTTAAATTTCCTTTTTATTTCATTCTCATTACCCTTTATCCATTTTCCATTCAAATTCTTTTTAATCGACACGCCCTCACAGGCTCGCATCAATGCCGATAC
This sequence comes from Crotalaria pallida, assembly GCA_037953625.1. Taxonomy (NCBI): domain Eukaryota; kingdom Viridiplantae; phylum Streptophyta; class Magnoliopsida; order Fabales; family Fabaceae; genus Crotalaria; species Crotalaria pallida. Next base: position 88,188,398 of record CM075649.1, read on the forward strand.
GCCTTCTCAGGCCCGCATCGGACTTCCATCTTTCCTTTCTAATCGACACGCCCTCACAGGCTCGCATCGATGCCGATACGCCTTCTCAGGCCCGCATCGGACTTCCATCTTTCCTTTCTAATCGACACGCCCTCACAGGCTCGCATCGATGCCGATACGCCTTCTCAGGCCCGCATCGGACTTTCATTTCTCCCTTTTAATCGACACGCCCTCACAGGCTCGCATCGATGCCGATACGCCTTCTCAGGCCCGCATCGGACTTTTATCTTTTACCTTTCTTTCTCTTACTTTTTCTTTCTCTTTTGCTTTTTCTTAGCCTCTTTTCTGGTTTGCTATATCATTCTCTTTTCTCTCGTTCTGTTACTTAGGAACTTATTATCACATTACTTATTTTCCACTATTTCCAATGTTTCTCTTTACTAGTTTATTCTTACTTTTATTTAACTCTACCTAGCCTGGTCATATGCTTTATATTTTAACTCTCTCTTCCTTATTTTTCGTTTATTCCTTTCCTCTAATGGCTAATTACTCATTCACTCCATTTATTTCTATTAACCTTATTTTATCCTAATTTAGTTCTCAACTCATTCCTACACTTTCTTTATTTAATTCTGGCTCTCCATAGTTAATCTCTAATTTCTCCCTTTTCTTACTTACGCTACTCACTCGTTCTTATAATTCCGTTTATTTATCTCTTTACTCTCATTTGTTCATTTCTAAATTTATTTCCCTATTCACCATTTCTATTCTTTTGCCACACCCTACCAATCTAATTGATTAATTATTCTGTTACCTATCTTTTTATTCATCACTATTTGGTTCCCCTATATACTCCATCTATCTTTCTTCACTATTAGCGGGTTACTCTAAGGTTCATTAACAATTAATATTTCCCCCGGTCCTAGCGATAGATATAACTACCCAGAAATACATCCCTTAAGGACTGGTAATGAAACCCCTTACCTCAATCGACGACAGTGAGGGGTAACCTTAATCTGACGCTTTACTCCCCGACTCACGCTTTAGCTCGGCTCCAACTGGATCCTAAGCTTCCCCAATGTTCGATTCCAAGCACGGTGGGGATAATCGATATCGATCACGGTGACGGTGTTGCTCTTCGTTAGTGAGAACGATCGCGGCCGGATCGAGGCCAAAGCTTCAAGCTTCGAGGTTCCCGATACGAGCCCGGCACGGTCACGAGCCGATAACGGTGTCGGTGAGATCCGTGTAGAGAGAGAGAGCTCACGGTGAGAGAGAGGGAGTTCGGCCAAAGGGGAAGGAGAGGGCGAGTATGGGGTTTATGAAGGTGGTGACCGTGGAGGTGGCCGGTGTGGTGGCGGTGGTGGCCCTTGGTGGTGGCGGCCGTGAGTGGGGAGTGAGAAAGGGAGAGAGAAAACAAAGAGAGACAAGGGAGGAGAGAGAGAGAAGATCTATGGAGGAGGGAGAGAGAGAGACCGAGGTGGATGGCGGTGTTGGGCGGCGGTGATGGTGGCGGTCGGAGTAAGGAGGAGGAGGAAGATCGGAGGGAGAGAGAAAGAGGGATTGGAATGGGGGTTTCGACCCCCAAAACGCGTTTTTAAAGTTGCAGATCGCAAAATACTCTAGTGTTTCTGTAAACACTCGAGTTTTTCTGTCAATACTCGAGTGTTTCTGACAATACTCGAGTATTTTGACCCAAAATACTCGAGTATTCAACAAAATACTCGAGTAAAATGATCAGATACTGCTAGTTTGCTTTTCTATTTTTCTTCTATTTTCTCCCTAACTTCAAATAGCCATAACTTCTTCGTTCACCGTCGGATCTTGCTCAAATTTGACGAGCAACTTCCTAAAAATCATACCTTCATATCCAACGGTGGGAATTGTGTTTTGAGTCTTAAATCTTTTATTTTGAATTTCCTAATTTCGGGTGTTTATAACACCGAAAAATCAATTTTTAACACTCGTTTGGTCTTCTTTAAATTTGCTTTTCGATGCCAATGTTCCTTAACTCCTTCATGGCACTCGAAGAATTCCCAATTCATCATTTTAAATCCATTTTAGGATAATCCTTATTTCCAAATCTTATTGTTATTCTAATTATTATTAGAATTAAAATTCGGGATGTTACACCCCCGTTTTACACATACCATGGACCACCTCCCACACGACCAGCTCGCTCTTATCACAGTTTCCGTTTTCGACCTACCCGCTCAGACCCTTTTTCTTCTAGAGTCGTCCGCGAGGAGACTCCCCCGTCTAATCCGAGGAGCCCAGTTAGGGTCACACCATCTCCTGACCCTGTACCCAGTGGTAGGGTACACTCTCCCTCGGATGAGATCGAGGAGGATCCGGTGGAGGACGAGAGCGGAGGCGAGCCTGTCGTACATTCTACTGGGAGTGATTGGAGGGATGATGATCCCTAGGTATGTGCATATGGTACATGATGAGGATCAAGGGATCCGGTGTGGGGATGCTGTGGAGGAGATTCTGCTGCTGCTGTTGTTGATGATGATGTTTTCTGTTGCTACCTGGAGACTGCTACTACCGCCACTACTACTACTGATGCTGCCAGATCTATGTGACCACCTCTAGAGTCTATATTTTGAGATGTATATATTGTAGATATACTTTTGAGTACTCTAGGGTTATGGTCTTATTTTGGACATAGATCTTTATGGACTTGTATATGGACCTTGGAGACTTTTGTAACACCCTATGATTTTTACCCATAATTCCCCTTATAATAAAATACGGACTTGAAAATTTCTTTTTATTAAATTAAAATCAACCGTCAAACGGACGGAGTTTTGTTTGTTTTTCGGACTAATCCTAAATTCAACCTGTGATAAACAATTTTAATTAAAATCAATCAGTAGTCAGCAGGGCTTCAAATTACATATATAAATCATACCAAGGCCCAACGGGCTCCAAATATATCAAAGTATATTAATTAATCAGGGTAATAGCGGAAGAATACTAAGTTTGAGTGTTAAAACCAAAAGTTAGAACTTTAGTAAAAAAAACATCCTAAGCCTCATTCAAAATAAGCATATTAAATTTACATCAAAATAATATAAGAGGCTTAGGTCCATGCTATGATCTAAAACCCATAACACCCTACTCTCCCTGTGAGGGAAAGTACTCCTCCTCGGCCGGGGGCTGTGCCAGCTCAATCTCCGTACCTGAAAATGCAAGGGAGTGAGCATTGCACATGAAATAGAAAGCAGTTTCTAACTAGACATAACAACCCACTAGGTCAAACACAATTAGCAACTAAGCATATATTCACATATTACACACCATACTCATTTCATTATTTCCCTATTCATTATTCGTTTCAACATCCATTCAGCATTCATTTCCTTCTCTTTTTATTCATTTCACATACTCATTTCATCTCAGCACATTACCTCAAATCAGAGGCCAATGCACAGTTTCATGCAACACATTTATCACCTCAAGACAGAGGCTCTCATTCATTTCCTTATTTAAATTACGTGTCCCTCAGGTCAGAGGTCAACACCCATTCATTATACTTCATTCTGTGTCCCTCAGGTCAGAGGTCAACACTTCAATCTCTTAATTCGCGGTGTGTCTCTCAGGTCAGAGGTCAACACACCAATACACATTTTATCCGGTGTCCCTCAGGTCAGAGGTCAACACCCAACTCAGTATTTAATCCGGTGTCCCTCAGGTCAGAGGTCAACACACATTAACATTCCCATTGTGCCCCTCATATCAGAGGTCAGCATATTCATCACTTTCCATTACTCGTCACCTCAAATCAGAGGCCAACGCACTTATCACATTTTCATTATTCATTACCTCACATCAGAGGCCAAAACATACTTTCATCTTCTTACACAAACAATTATAACATATACATTTGCTCATTCATATGATATCCACATTCTTAACACCATTAAATACAATAGCACACATTCAACACCTAATCATTCTCATCATAAACAATTTATCACAAGTTAAGGAATGTCACCTCAAAACAGAGGCCAACATATATACCACACTCTCAATATTCGGCGCCTCATTTCAGAGGCCAAGAATTATTCACTTTCTTGTTCAATCAATTTTAACACATTTAAATACAACAACACACATTCCACAACTAATTATTCATGTAATCACCTTATTCATTTCCTTTCTCAGTTATCACAGTCATACCAAATAGTATTCTCTTTCATAGTCCAACCTTTATTTTACACTTCATTTCAAATTACATATTTCACCTTCTTACATATTTGCTTTATCACCACATAATAAAATCACCCTTTTACTTTTTGTTTACACAAAATCATTTGCTTCCATTTTCCGATATTCACAAGTTCAAACCATAAGCCATGACCTTTTTTCACAATTGATAATACTTAACATTTAAACTCATTTAGCATTTAGATACAAATACGCACATTCATCATATATAATCGTTTCCATTCCATTTTTCTTCCTATATCAATTTAATCCATATTACCTACATATACTTGCAACATCAATCGATTATCATTTTATACAAAACTTGACAATTAACATCCATAGTCATAGAAATCATTCATATCATCTTTACTATCATATTACCCAAATCCTCTTGTACTTCATTATAATCATTAACCAAATTTCATTTATCAAATAATTCATTCTCGTATTATTGGGTTTCCTTTTCCTAGTCTTAACATCCAATCATCATGCATATTTAATTAATTAGAATTTCATATTCAATAACCTAGGGATTTATAATCTAATTTTCTCCCCTAACACATAACCCTAACAAGCATTATATACTAACTAGAGCCTACTCCCTAGAACAAGGCAAAGCTCACTATACCCACTCCCTTACCTCACCCTTGTAGAGAGAGAGAGCTCCAAAACTATGGGAGAGAGAGAGAATGAGCTAGAAACCAAAGAAAGGAAAATTAGTTAGAGATTGGGGAGGGAAATTCGAATTCCATGAAGGAAAGGAGGAATAGAGCTTGTATTCCACTTACCTTGAGCTTGAGAGATGAGAACCAAGATTGGGTGTTGGCCCTAACTCATACCCATGAATTGAGAGAGGAAGAACTTGAGAGATTGAAGGGAGATTAAGTGTTTAAATGTGTTGGGGATTGATTCTCAATGCTTATTTATGGATTGAAATGGTGATTTGAGGTGAAATCTAGAGAGAGAATGGGGAGCTGTTCGTGACCTAGGAGAGAGAGTGAAGTTGAGTTATGGATGAGATTGTTGGCAAAAACACGTTTTTAAGACTGTCTGCACAAAACACTCGAGTGTTTTCCAAAAGACTCGAGTGTTTCCTTTAAAAATACTCGAGTCTGTTCCAAAAGACTCGAGTATACCTGAGAGTTCACTGTAAAACACTCGAGTCTTTTCACAAAGACTCGAGTAGTGCCTGAGTGTGACATTTTCCAATTAACCAGAACACTCGAGTCTTTTCCAAAAGACTCGAGTATTTTGCACAGTACCCCATTTATTCATTTTCCTATTTTCCTCCTATTTTCTTCCTGCTTCAATTCGAGATAACTTCTTCATTCACCGTCGGATCTTGCTCAAATTTGACGAGTAACTTCCTAAAAATCATACCTTCATATCCAACGGTGGGAATTGTGTTTTGAGTCTTAAATCTTTTATTTTGAATTTCCTAATGTCGGGTGTTTATAACACCGAAAACTCGATTTTTAACACTCGTTTGGTCTTCTTTAAATTTGCTTTTCTATGCCAATGCTCCTTGACTCCTATATGGCACTCAAAGCACTCCTAATACATCATTTTAAATCCCTTCTATGATAATCCTTACTTCCAAATCTTACTATAATTCTAATTATTATTAGAATAAAATTCGGGATGTTACAACTTTTATGTTGGGACTATGTATCACCTGACTCTTTTCAGTTATATATATAAAATCTATGGTTATATTTCTATTAGCTACATATTCCTATAATTTCCGCTTACTCTGATAAAGGTTACATGAAAGAATTCGGCTATGTTATTTGAAAATGGTATCAGTTCCGCGAAAGAAACAAAGGGATAGTATCGCCTAATTTTACTAAGAAAATGTCTTTTCAAAGGAATCGATGCTATCTGAAATTATGAAACAATTTTATTATCCTAGTAAATACCGAATTCAAAATAATGTTGAAAACGATACAAGTTACCTTCTCCAAGAGTTCCCTATGTTGGTTTGTGCACCCGCTTTGAAAGAAAAATTTATTTCTACATTTTCAATGAATACCCACAAGTCCATATTTTATTGAGTAAACTAGATAGTTATTATATTAACTATTTGAAGTTTAAGAGAAGGGTGTTACAGTATGAATGCACACAAATTCTCCATTTAAGACTATTCATTAATCTCATTATGTGCAACATGCGATAAATATATCAATGAAGCATTTAAACTTCCATGCTTAACATGATGACAAAATTTATCAAACGAAGTATCACATCATTCCCTTTAAGTGTCATTAGGTTTAAATAAGAGTGATTAGATTAAAAATGGTATTTTCTCAACATTACAGTAAAAAGACTCGAGTGGTTGCTTCAATACTAGAGTAGTTCATCAATTTTATGAAACTGTGTACCAAACTGCCCAGAATACTCGAGTATTTCACCAAATACTCGAGTAGTTTACAGTACAGAATACTTGAGTATTTCACAAAATACTAGAGTATTTTACAGCCCGGAATACTCGAGTGTTTCACAAAATACTAGAGTATTTTACAGCCCAGAATACTCGAGTATTTTACAAAATACTAGAGTATTTCATGATCATCTGGGAAACTTGCATCAGAAAATACTCGAGTGTTTTACCAAATACTCGAGTATTTCTGACAGCAGATGCACTATAACTTGGTTTTAACATACCATTTTCAATTCTAACCAATTCTAACTTAAACCAAGGATCAAAAGAACTTTGTTTACATATTTGAAACTTGTCTCAACATAGAGATCACATCAATTCATAATAAATCAAATCATGCTTTCATTAATGCTTAAAATCAACATATTATGCAACTCAACATAGCATTATCAAATTTACTCACATATAGCATGAAAACAGTATTTGTACAGCACAAATGCAACATACTTAACTTGCTCAAAATGAATTTTAAGCACAAAGGGGCCTCCAAACCATATTCATATTTCAATCTATGCCCTTAGAGTCTCATGATGACTCTCCCTACTTTCTAATGCATTTTCATTCTCATTCTAGAAAACGGCAAGCTTCCCCCATACCTTAGGGTCGTGTTTGAACAGAAACTCCATAGAGAACAGCAACCAAAGGCTCTAACCACTTCCAACCCAAACTTGCATGACAATTTCAGCAGGGGTTCAAAACCACATTTATTGACATTCCAATCATGCATAAAAATTGGGGAAATTGGTTAGATTATGTTCTATGTAACATGAACTTTGAAAACCAATAAGTTTCAGACCAAAAGGGAGCTTGAGCTTACCACAATCGGAGCTCAAAGTCAGCTCTCTAAATCTGAAATCTGGTTTTGGTAGATTTCAGCACCTAACTTTGCAGGCCCATAACTTTTCGATCAGGAACTTTCACCACACGAATTTGGTATCAAATCTAAGCTCGTCGAAAGAGATTTCCAATGGTATATCACTCATGAGCTAACTCTCAAGGATGAAAGAGAATCGAAGGCACGAAGTTGGCGGATCCAGACAGAGTTCTGGGTTTTTGGCAGATTTGATGCTCCAACTTGCAGAGCTCATCATTCTCACCACACTCAAGCTTAGCTCACGAATTATGAATCCTTTCAAAGCTCAGGATGTGAGCTTCAAAACGGTGTATGTTTTGTGTATTATGACTCTGAAACAAGAGAGACTTGAGAGGACGAAGTTATGAACCCTAACTGTGTTTCTGGTGCTTCAAGACTTGGGTTTGATGGCCATATATCAATTCTTCTCCCATGTTGAAGAAGTTTGGAGGTTCATGCAGGGCGCCACGAGTCCTATGGCGTGGCTGGGGGTTGTTTGGGTGTCAAAACCAAAGTTTCAGGCTGATTTCGTGGCAATCTCCGGACTCTCCCATGGCTGGATAGCTGTAGCGCACTAACTGTGGCTGTCTGCTCCATAATACTCGAGTATTCAGCAAAATACTCGAGTATTTTGGCCAGTTTTCACTAAAAACTTTGTTTAATTAATTTTTAACTCCAAAAGACTTTCCATTATTGCTTTTAGGTCCTCCCCAAGGACTTAATTGCAAAAATTTAATATTTTTATGCAAAAACCTCAACATAATAATATTTTCACATAATATATATATATATATATATATTCATATAATGCAACCCAAAAATCAAACATGAAATTATTATTTGTTTATAAAACAATTACACTAGCATATATATTTACGGAAGACGAAATTAGGGGTGTTACAACAAAAGTCTTTACCTTAGGCACTACTCCAACTGTGCTACGGTGTCCTCAAATTTCATTTAATCCTAAGGGCATCGTTGGGTAATTTAAAACCATCAAAAGACATCATAATCCTAGGATTCATCACCAATAACAATCATCTTCGACTCTAAGGGTGTCGTTAACTTCATAATCCATCGCTAACTCCTCCTTATTTGGTTCTCCTAAAGTACTCGGTTTCAACACTTCCGTTTGTTTCTCTTCCTAATTAGAGGGTCCTCATCAGAATTCTTATTATTTATTTTCACTGCAACGCTACTTTGTCCGCCAAACTTACTCAAGATATCATGAATCCCTAACGCTCCTTGCAACTTGCTTACTCCACTAAGGCTTTTAAAAGATTTGATTTTTTAATTCTGCCCAAATTTTCAACCATATAGAAAACTTCTATACCATTTCCTATGTTAATTTCACCATTAATGCCATAAATTCCCATTGTTCGGGATAGCTTACTCACTTTTCTAAGGGGTTAAAAGGACCTAATCGTTTACGCCGCCCATCATTTCTCTTAGCGGAATTTCATCACAACTCTCATTCTATGTCTTCCAAATGACTTCATTCTCCTTTTGGATTTATACTAAACATTGATAATCTCTATCACCTCTTGCAACTTACTCACTTTTCCTTAATACTCACAAGTTCCAACCTCAAATTTCATCCAAAATTCTTGCACCATCATCACGCATAAACTCTTTCTTCTACCGGGGAACCTTACTTTGGTTGGCCTATCACGCCTGATGTGTGACAATTTAAGAAAACTTTTCAGGAAATCATCGTCTTGTCAAAGCAATTTGACAACACGTGGATCATTACAGGGCGATTTCTCGGTTTCATGGTATTTTGGGTTCTTGGGGTTAACTTGGATAGACTTCCGTTAGAGGGTCACATCGTCAATTTTAGAGGTCATTCCAAACAAAGAAGAATTATAGGATAGGTTGCAAATAGAGGATAGAAATAAGCAGGTTTTACATAAGGATCTTGACTTAACTTGATTTTGTCCTCCTCGTGATCGCACGCAGACCAAAGAGAAGCAGTCGCACCATACTCATTCCAAAAGAGTATTCATGTAGTTCCCGTTCACCACTGCCTTGACACAACAACTCAGGACAAAAAAGACACCTCACACAGAGCACACACAAGCAAAGCATGTAAGCCCATGCTTACGGCACTAGGATAAACTTTAGCTCTGATACCATAAATGTAACACCCCGATTTAGAACCTGAATTATTCCTTTATTTTAAATAACATAGAAAAATATGAGTCAAATTTTTTTTTTCCATGGTGACATGGACATGGATCACTGTTACAAAAATGTTTCAGTTTAACCATCCAAATTAAAAGTAACGTCAACATGTCACATGTCACATGTCACCTGTCAGGTTCCAAACCGAAATGTTACCAACACCGCGCTTTGGAACTCTCACTCTATTTTCACAAAACATGTTTCAATTAAATAAATATCAGTTCGAAAGTTTCTAAAATAATTACGCATAAAAACGGGGGATACAGTGGTACTAGCAGTATCAATCCAGTGCACATAAATGGGTTACCAAAACAAAATAAAGATTACCATTAATGACCAGAACTATCTTCATCCACCGGTTCCGACTCGTCTGCAGGTGACTCCCCAGATACAATCCTTGACTCCACCTCCGCAGCACCAATTCCAATTCTTCGTCTGTAATTACCATTTTATACAAGCAAGGAAACATGGCAAGATAGAGAGAGTAAGCATTCCAGACATTGAGATGTCGACTATGTGGATTTATATCAGGCAATCAAAACAAATAGCATATAACACACAACAACTTAAAATTCATTTTACTTAAAGATTCATCTCCACATTCTCTCAGATATTTTCCAATCTTTCCCATTACAATTTTCACTTCCACTTTAATATCAGTAGCAACATCATCAACCTCTCTCTTTGCACAGGCACCTCTTTTCTAGTCACAACACATTATCCCACCTCTTTTCTTTCCGTGCTAACCTCTTTCTAATAGCTTACTCGTATCTTAATCATTTTACTCTTTCTTTTCTTAACACTATAATTTCCAACTCTAATATATTGTTTAACTTTTATTTAAATCTTATTGTAGCGCGTCCATCGATGATGGGGGATTTGGGATTTGTCATCGTGGATTTGTTTAGCACACTTACATCTCCTCCAATCCATCCGAACCTAAGCGGAAGCAAACGGGATGTACATGAACCTTAACCCACGCAGGTCGAACAACCGAGAAATCACAACGTATATGTCAAGGCCACAACCGTACGGGCCAGCCATCATGACAATCAACTTAATCCCAAAACGTTCGACTGCCCGCCTCGTTCAGTTTCCCTCTCACTGTTTCAAATTTGATCAAGAGGGCGACAGTACTATTCTAGTTCGCGGTGCAGAACACGCTACGGTCCTCTAGGCCTTAAGTCCCGATCACTTATAGACTAGTTCGGCCTAGAAAAGCACTCTAGGTTACTTGACGTATCACCGTCATCACCCTCCCCTATCACAATCACACACCTGAATGTCTGCAGATAGACAGGGTATCTTCCTCTCCACTACTACACGCTCATCTCACCACAATTAATCAATGTCTTTCAGTATTTTATCAATGTTTTATTAACATTTTGTTAGTCCTAAGTTTCAGTCGAGTCACCCTTGTTCATCCCTTCGGTGAACCTCGGCCTCTAATTATCCATCTTTTACAACATCTACGCTTTTTCCCATAATACTTGCTTCACCCATCGAGGCTCGGAATCATGGCATACTACACGTGGCCAGCACAACTCAACCCGGAAAGCACAAGGATTCACCACGTATACTTTCATTTTTCAAACCTCTTAAATAATCGGAAATCATGTCCCTTGTTTATTCACACACCACGCCATCATACTAAATTGTAACATTATCCCAAATCAGAACGTAACAGACGTCTCTCAATAACAAAATAATTAAAATAGTGCACCAGGTACATTTGCAATAACAAGTAATATCATCAAATCATCATAATAAATCATTTACAACTTGCAAATCACTATAGCATATAAAGGGTCCAGCCTTTCGTATAAGTGGCCACTCACACACAAACAATTGCCACTATAAGATCGGCCCTCTTCTGCTGACACATGTCCCTTCGTGAGCCACGTCAGCCCCGTTAACGGCAGAGTTGACGGAGGGACCCAAAAAAGACACTAATTGTAAATTGGAGGACTGAAATCGCCAAATTAAAAACTAGGGGACCAAAATCTATATATTGTCAAAATTGGGGGACCAAAAGTGCAATTAAGCTTATACATGATTATATAATTTTTTTTTTCATTTTTTAAGGGGAGGTGGAGTTTTTCTAAAATTATGTCATAACAATTAACTATTCATTCATAACCAAACCCTAAGACAACCCCTAAACCATAACCCTAACTCTAACCCCAACCCTTAATTATCAAACCCTACCTCTTCCCTAACCCGTGGATAAACTCAACACTAACCCGTCACTTTGCTATCCAAATCGATCTTTTCTCTATCTATAACTCTATGTATAACGTTTCAATGGACGACGAGGGGATATAACAATTACTAACTTCATTACCTCCTTTTACATGTCACACACCAATCAATTAGGGTTACTTCATGCAACACACTATTCGTTATGATTGAACATTAAATACACCAATCACTAACTTCGTATTAATCAAACCCTAATCAATGATTGTAGTTACAGAAAATGGAAACTAACAGGGATCCCTTGTGTTCATGCAATTACTTGCATGAATGAGATGCAACTAAATCCAGAAGATTACATACTTGTGTACTGCAGGAAAGAGAATTATGAGGCATGCTATGCGCCCATAATATTCCTTGTCAATGGAAGTAACCTATGGGAAGTTCATGAGAATTATGAAATTCTACCTCCACCACTAAGAAGGGCCCCTAGAAGGCCCAAAAAGTCAAGGTGGAAGGAAGCAGGTGAGTTGCAAAATGATGGAACATGAGTATCCAAGAAAGGGCAGAAGGGCAAGTGTAGAAGATGCAAACAGTATGGACACAACATACTTAGATGTCCAGTGCCTCCTCCTCCTGAGTCACAAGAACCTGCAAGTGTAAATGCTACTGAAAACCAGGCCCAATCCCAATCACAGCCCCAAACTCAGGCCCAAGTTCCAAACCAAACCCAATCCCTAACCCAAAACCAATCACAGCCCCAAACTCAGTCCTTATCCCAACCTCAGACACAAGGCCAATCTAAAATCCCAAGTCCTGTTAGGGTGACCAGGAGTTCTACTAAAAAAGTGGAGAAGGACCTAGCTCAGGTATAAGTCCCTTAACTTTTAAAATTGTTTCATGTTAGTCCCTATAATTATTTCAGATAAGTCCCTAATAATTGATGTTTTTTGCATTGAATTTTTGAAGCCTCTCAAACTACACAAACTACACAGGGAAGTCAAGCTACACATGGATCAAAAGCTACAAAAACTACAACAGCAGGAAAATCAGGTCATATTCACTTATGCTTACTTATTACGGTATTGAACATTTACTTCTCCTATTATGGTATTAACTTTATCATGTACTAACAATGTAGATGGAGGGAGGACCAAGGCTACCACTGCACATCAAGGAAGTCAGGCTACAAAAACTACTCAAAGTGCAGTTTCAAAGAATGTACAAGGTGGAAGGGCCAAGGATAGAAAGGTTACAACAAAAAGTGGCAGTCAAGATGCAATCAAGGCAAACAACAAGGCTGCACTAAAGACTACTACACAAACTGCATCCAGCATCACTACAAGAAGTAACACTCAAGCCACAAGTAGTACCAACGTTCAACATGCACCAAAGAGTACCATTGAAAATGCACCAAAGACTACCATTGAACCAAGACTTCAAAGCACTCAACATGGAGCAAGACCTCCAAAGCTGATTCCAAGAAGGCCATAGAAGTAGATGAAATAGTGTAGTTTTGTTTCTGTTTTTGTTGTTCCTGTTTTGGCAATGTATGGTTTGCATGCACTTTTGATTATGACAGATAAATTATGCACTTATAAGTGCTTATTTATGTATGGAATTTGATACCGGTTGTGTTCTATATATTGCTTAATTTATTAGCTTTGGAAAGTTATTTGTATCTCAGGTTCTTATTCAAATCTATGCAAATTCAATACAGGTTGCAATTTTATATTACCTTTGCTAATTTGGTATTGCAAGTGCATTTATGTAATAAGGTATTGAAATTTGGTACAAAATTGTAAATTTGTACTATGTGCTGATACTACATTTGGTAAAAACATAATTGCAAGTTCATTTCACTTGGTACTTCATAAACATTACATACTTCATAATGCACTAAAAATCCATAACCCCCTAATTCCATTTCTGCTTCCATAACTCCCTAATTCCATAACCCTTTACTTCCATAAAACAAACAAGCTAAACAGACACAACACAATCAAAATGAATTTCAACAATTTCAGGGTTCTTCTAATTCCCTTAAGTTCATCATGAACTGCTTTAAGTTCTGAAGTGAACTCAGAAATCTTCCTTTCTTGCTGCATTATCAGTTCATGCTTCTCACTTTCAAAAAACTTTCCTTTGTTGCTGCATTATCACTTCATCCTTCTCACTTTCATAAATCTTCCTTTCTTGCTTCATTACCACTTCACCCTTCTCACTTTCATCAGCATCCACCCACTGCAAAAAGCCACATCCTGAATCCTTCACACTTTTCTGCATAATAAAAGAGGAATGAAGGAACAAATACAATTCATAATAATAGAAGGGGAAAACAACTCAGTGTAACGGAGCCCATACCTTATAGAACCGACATCCCCAAAATTTTAATCCATAGTGATCGACTGTGCGTGCAATGCGAACAATAGCCTTCACAGTACAATGGCAAAAGGGAGCCTCTTCTTCACCAAATTTTCTGCTGCAATAGAAAGAAGAACCATGAGAATCCATGCTCGCACTATGATATGGGGTGGAATTACACCTGTAATTGCTAGATGCCATGGAACTTGCGCTTTGATTTGGGGTGGAATTGAATTTAGGGTTCTTCAGTCCAACCCTAGATTCCCTTTTATGGAGGGAAGAAGAAGAATACGTGGAGAGGGAGAGAGAATGTGCCACGTTGGAGACCCCCACGTGTACATGTAACGACCACGTAAGATAAAATTAAACGGCGTCAGAGAATTTTAACATCTGGGACTAACGGCGCTAACGAATACAAACATATGGAACCAATTTGACACCAAAAAAAAGGTAAGGAACCAATTTGAAACTAAAAAATAAGGTAAGGAACCAATCATGCAGTGTAGCCAAAAATCATTATACTGTCGACGTTAAAAAGGTGACTCCACATTAATAGAGTCAACGTGGATGTTTCTATGAGCAGTGCATTCATTCATCCATTCATCCGATATCAATACACTTGTCGTTTGGAAGGATGATATAAAGAAAATACAAAAATTTTTATCTTAAATTAAAGTTATATTCCCTCCGGTCTTATTTATAAGATCCTTTTGGGATTTTTCACTCTCATCAAGGAAAGTGGATAAATTTGTTAGTGGCATTGGAAATGTAAAAAATTGATATACTTTTTCAAAACTACCCCTATAATTATTATTGAAACTCTAAAAAGTATTGACTTTATAGAGGTGTTAGTAGAAAGAAATAATTAAATGCTATTGAAAATTGAAAAGGGATCTTATAAATAGGACCAAAATAAAAATCCCAAAAGGGTTTTATAAATAGGACCAGAGGGAGTAATAATCAATAAAGAAATTTAGAAATTGTAAATTTTGAATTTTGTCTAGTTAATCAATGCAAAATGCATTAAATTATTTATTTGATAGTTGATTAATGTGTTAGACAAATCATTAAATACATGAATTTTGCAAATTTTTACTCATTCCCTTCCAAATTATTTGTCGTTTTAGGTGTTTCGTACGAATTAAGAAAATTATTTAATACCTCAATTTTCAAGAAAATAATAAGACGACTTTATTATATTATCTTCATACTACATAAATTATCACACATTTCATATATTTCAAAATATTTAAAAACAAGGTTAAAGTTGAAAAAAATTAATTAATACACTCTCGAATTTTTAAAGCGATAAATAATTTAAAACAAATGGAAAATGCTAAAAAGAGATAAATCGAAACTGAGGGAATAGATTTTTGTGGGACAGACAAATATTATTCTAGACCATAAGTATCTTCCACATAAGACTTTGAATAAACTGTAAATACAAAAAAGGGAGAATTTGACGAAAGACTAGAAAATGATCATAGTAACCAACACGGGGTTGGTCAAGTGGTAGCTCACTTGGTCCCTTAACCAACTAATCTCGAGTTTGAGCCATGGGTATGGAGCAACCCCCGCTGGGAAACCCCTACCGCTTAGTGCGAGCTCAGTTGGGTCGGACCGAATGAGTCGGATTCTGGGTAAATCAGATCCGGGGTACCGGTTGGTGTACACCAAAAAAAAGAAAATGATCATAATATTATTGATATCATCATAAAATTTTGGCTTAAATATGAAATTATTCCCTGCAAATATTGATTTCTTTGAAACTAATCCTTATATTTTATTTTTTGTGGTTTAGGTCCCTACTTTTTCTTTTCCATTTTGGTTTTTTGTCCTCGCTGTCACCTATGGTTTAGGATAATACAAATGCAATTATGATTTTGGTTCCCATATTTTCTTTGTCCGGAGATTTTAGTCGCTGCTTTTCCAATTCGTTTTGATTTTGGTCCTGCTTTTCGGTGTTGTTTTGGTCTCACTACAACATTTTTGGCTTTAGGCAACACTGAAATTTCAACGGTTAAAAAACCGTTGCCTATACATGGAATAAGCAACGGTTTTTCGTGTGTAGCCAACCGATACGAATTAGCAACGGTTTTTATTCATATTTGTTGCGAACTACTTCATATCAACATATCCTTCTATATAGGCAATGGTTTTTTAATTGTTGATGGAAAATGCCACGTTTTTAAATCGTTGCCTAAAATTGGCAAGAAAACCGTTGCTTTTTTTTAAACAAAACCGTTGCCTAAAACTTGATAAGAAAAACCGTTGCTTTTTTAAAAAATTAAATCGTTGCCTAAAACTTGATAAAAAAAACCGTTGCCTTTTTTTTCCAAAGAAAACCGTTGCTTTTTTGCAGGAAAAAAACCGTTGCTGAAAATGCCAAGTTTAGTTAAAACCCCAACCTAGTTTCATTTCTTCCTAAGTTCCTACGCACTACGCAGCACATGTATGTTTCAAGCTCTAAATCCCTCCAGACTCAAAAGCCAAAACTCTCCATTTCTCGACACACTACTCTCTTCCAAGCCAAAACCCTCTTCTTCTTCGAGCCGTCACCCTCCACCGGCGGCCTCAGCTCTCTTCCTCGGTCGTCACCATCTTCTTCGAGCCACTCTATTCCTCTGCCGTCACCCTCATTCTCTTCCTCACACTCTATTCCTCGGGACCTCTATCTCACCACCGCTCCCAAGCCCTCCAACGGCGGCCACCGTCACCACACCAACAAGCCCTCACCCTCCACTCACGGTTGCGGCTTCAGCTCACGGTTCAACTCTCCTTCAACTCGATCATCGATCTAAGCCACAGTCGCCTAATCTTCGATCCTCGATCTAAGCCACCGTCGCCTCACCTTCGATCTTCTTCAACTCCTCCTCCAACTACAGGTTCAACTCTTCAACTCACGGTTCTATTGATTTTTCTATGGACAATTTTTTTTCTTTTTGTTTTAATTGAAACCCTAACAACTTTGTTTGTATTCCTTAATTGGTTCACTATGTCTCTGATGTTGATGTATGCAAGACATTGTGCACTTTCATTAATAATATTAGGATGGAGGAGCTAAAAGAAAAGGGCCACGGCAATCCTTATGGTGGATGTGAATTTTTTTTGGGAGAGGAAATTGGTGTTCTTGCTTGCTTGGGTTCCAGATCATGTTCTTTTGTGATTTTTCAAAAGCAAACTAAATAAACACTACAAGTAACCATGTTTGTGTTTGTTTTACAAGGAAGAAGAGAATTTAAATGAAACAGGATTGAATGAGTTTTTATCTGGCATCAATTAGCTCAGATATGCCTAATGAAAGATTCAAAGAAAAAATGGCATTAATCTTTACTTTAACAGGCTCTAGTCCTTCACTTTTTTACTAATTTATAATGCTTACCTTTGATAGTTTTATTATGTTTATCTTTTCTTGCTGTAGATATGATTTTACTGTTTTTCTCTCTTTTTTGCCATTTCTAAATGGTTTGCATCTATTTGGTCCTTGTTTCCCTAAAATTCTGTGATGTGTTTGTGTGTCTATATTGTGCGTATAAGGGATAGAAAATCACATTTCCTTATTTATTCATTACTTTTTTTACATTTTCAGACCTCTGGAAGTGTCCGCCCTGCAAAACCTAAGCTCTCACCCCTCCCTCCAGAGCCTTATGATCGAGGGTCAGCAACTGTTGACATTCCTCTTGAAAGCTCAAAGGTAGAGTGGATTATGAAAATGTTGAAATAATAGTGGAAACTATGTTGTCTTTGTATTGTTGAACAAATATTTAATTATGAACATTTTAACTTCAGGAAATCAAAGCAAAGGAGAAGCAACTTCAAGCTAAAGAGGCTGAATTCAAAAGAAAGGAACAGGTTATTCATCATGCTCTCTTGTTTGACAGCTTTAGAAATAGAACACAATTCACTTTTATAAGTTAGTAACTTGCTTTGTTGTTATTACATATAGGTGCCAATAATCAATAATGATTTTATCAGCTCCTAGTTAATAAATATCAGGACCTGGTTAGCTTATGTTACTTATGTGATACATGGTCACTTGTCTTTAAACATCTTAACAATTCAGTATTAGCGCATGACTACATAGGTAGTACTTCTGTTAAGCTTTAAGTTAGTACCTCAATAATGAGTTATATGATACTTTTAATGCCAAATATGTTCACTTTGACTATGGTATGAGTTAACCTGGCTGTTGAACATATAATACCTTGTGTTAGTCAGGTAATTCATGATCTCATGATGTTTTGTAGGAGCTAAAACAAAGGGAAGAAGCTATAGCACGAGGTATTACAAGTTCATCTGTACTCTTTGAAGCCAACAACAATAACGCCTTTACTTTGGTGGCTTACACTTTCTTTTGTTTGCAGCTGGAGTAGTTATAGAGGAAAAGAACTGGCCACCTTTTTTACCCCTCATTCATCATGACATTGCAAATGAAATACCACTACATCTTCAAAGGATCCAATATGTTGCATTTACAAAATTTTTGGGTATGTTGAAGGTTTAGTTTTTTGTTATAAGTTGTGTTAGCAGTCAGAACCTGTTACTTGTTTTCTGATCATTGTATTAAATGTAGATCTATTTTGCTTCCTTTGATGTGTACTTCATAGTTCAGCTAGTGATTTCAGTAATAATATACAAGTTGTACACAAAGGCTAAAAACCATAACTGTGATTTTGTTCGTTATATGCATCCTTGCATGTCTGGCTGTGACTTTGTGTGCGTACTTTGTTTGTTGTCATTTATCGTTTTCTTAGATTTGTGTTGATATCTATTTATTAATGTTTGCTTCAGTGAATTTCATAAGAAAGTAAAAGACTTTTGCAAATCCAAATTTTTTTTAGCCTTTTAACAGCAGTATAAGACAAGGTTATGTATCATTACTTTTCCTTTCCATATTTTGGTTTTTTAATTGAGATGTGTCTTCTGTTCTTTCGATCTCTCTCAATAAAATAGAACTCTAAAACGTGAAAATTCGCCCTCCCTCTATTTTTAGATATTTCTTTTACAAATATCCTTTTATCAGCATTCGTCTTACTTTAATTCAGGTTGCTGTATTATGTTTTGAACTTTGTAACAATATGCAGGTTTGGTTATATGTCTTTTCTGGAATATCGTAGCAGTTACAGTAGCTTGGATCAAAGGAGACGGTTTGTTTTACAACTTGATATTAGCCCATTAGTCATATAAGGCCATGCTTTGGTTAGCATTCTTTACTTGTGCTAAAACTTCACAGTTGTTATTATTACTATTAGGTTCTTAACAAATGCTATCCATTGATACTAGATATTAATATTTCACTATCATTATCATATAAATATATCAGAGAGGTTATTGCTCTCTAATTTTCTTACTTAGTGATTTCATGTACTTTTACACATCTCTCGTAAATGGAGTTATCACATTACAACATTGTTATTCTTGGGTTTTGGATTGTGGTCCTTGAAAGATGCTATATTTGGAGAAGGGTGATGATTTATTATTTATCATATCCACTTGCTGATTCTTTTCTAATAAACATTAGTTGGCATATCAATAGATACTTTTATACTAACACTTTTATGATTTCATTGGGACAGAGATGCAGAAGAATTTGCTGAAGTTAAAGCAGAATTGGTAGGTTTATTAACTTCTATTTGATTTCTTATTTTTTATTTTAATTATTTTTCCCTTTCGTGATTGCAATCATGTATTGTGATTAGGATAAAAATTGGAAGGCTACCAATGGAGCTACAAAAAATAGCAATAAGGTAAAAGCAATATTCATCTATGTTTGACTTGTCTTGATCCTCTGTCTGTCACATCTCCTACTCTTTTTGATTTTGTGCATCTACTTTGTTTACTTTTTATGATTATATTCAGTGTTTAAAAGATTCTTTTGAAAATCCTTACTACTACCACAACAAAAACCTAGAGAGACTCTTGATTACTGGATTACAAATAAATTGCTTTAAAAATATTCGAACATTGAAAAAGGCACTTAAAATCTTGTGTGGAAACTCTAATATTCGAAC
Organism: Crotalaria pallida; assembly: GCA_037953625.1. Taxonomy (NCBI): domain Eukaryota; kingdom Viridiplantae; phylum Streptophyta; class Magnoliopsida; order Fabales; family Fabaceae; genus Crotalaria; species Crotalaria pallida. Next base: position 88,208,640 of record CM075649.1, read on the forward strand.
TCTAATATTTTTTTTGTTCTACTTCTAAGTCATATTCATTGTGTGTAATTCTCAGGTTGATGGTGACTTGAAAAAGCATAAACAACGACCGTTTTTCTCTCAGTTTTTCTCCCCCATATTTTTAAAGGTAATTGTATCTCTATAGTCTATACAGTATTTATAAAGCACTGAACTAAGTTAAATCTATTCCCCTTTACCAAGCTGTGGTATTGGTATTAATTTTACATTTTGCGCCATCTCCGTTTTCCTTATGTCTCAAGCCTAAAGCTTAAATTTTAACATGTTATAGTAACTTGTATGATATCTGTTTCTCGAGGACAAGAAAAAGACGAAGGCTTGGCTGCGGTTAAAGGGTCAAAACAACAAAAAACCACTTATATCTTTGTTTGAATGGATGTGAAATCCTTTGGAGAGCTTGAAATCATACTGCTAAATTGCTGCTAGTTTTTTTTCTTGTTTTCCTATTTCTGGTTTTTTCTGTTGCTGGTTTTTTTGCTGTTTCTAGTTTTTTTCATTCCTCTGTTTCTTATAAGGGAACTGGTGGTAGGACCTACAATGGGTTAGTACCAATATGACTTAGCTTTATGTGTTACAGCTACAGAAAAAAGAGCTAGGTAGAACTTAAAGACTGAATTATTATGTTTTGATGTTAAAGCTAGAGCACAGATATGCATAAAAAAGAGAAATTGAAAGCTCATATAATATAGACAAGCATTTCTTATAATTCAGAATTTTTGCTCTTATCCAGTTTTAGATTGAAACGCTTACTATACGACTTGAACACATTACACAATCATTAGGAGAGCATGAGAGCATGCTGTTTTGTTCTAGGCAGGTGATGACTTTCCCATCAACTTGTGGTGCATGTGCCACCATGTGTGAGACTGGAATGTTTGTAACCAGTATCCTTTTACCATCTGTCATATTGCCCTTGGATATGCTTGTGTTTGATACATTTATTTAGAAGTTTTATCTGTTTTAATATAAATCATAGTTTAAACTTATTGGAATGATATTGGAATCATAGTTTAAACCAGTATCCTAATATATATATATATATATATATATTGTAATAATGTTTAATTCTCTATTTTTAATTTGTATATTTTTTTTCCATATTGCAGTAAAATTTGAATGTTGAGGAAGACCAAGCTGAAGATGAATTGGAATGATGTCATTGGCAAGCATATATATATATATATATATATATATATTTATAATTGAGTTATTTTCTTTTGAACTTTCAAAAAATTATGTTGTTAATTAGCAAGTATTTAATTTGGTCTTGTACTTTTTGGATTATAGAATAATATAATCTTATGTTATTTTGGTATGTATAGTGATTATAATTTAATTTCATTATATATATACTACTGCATTTAATTTTATTAAAAGTGTTGCATATAGAGCGAAAGTAAAATAAGTGTTGCATATGTGAAGTTGAAAATAGTTATATATCTGTTGCTGAAACATAAGGCAACGGTTTCATCAGTGTTGCATATGCTATAGGTTAATAAAACCGTTGCTGTTTATAAGCGAAAGGGCAACGGTTTTTGCCTATGTGAAGTTGGCAATAGTTATATATCTGTTGCTAAAACATAAGGCAACGGTTTCAGCAGTGTTGCATATGAGATAGATTAATAAAACCGTTGCTGTTTATAAGCCAAAGGGCAACGGTTTTCTTAATAAAACCGTTGCATATTATGAGAGATGAAACCGTTGCTGTTTATAAGTCAAAGGGCAACGGTTTTACAAAATTGTTGCCAAATGCAAAAAAACCGTTGCCATTGACAATAGGCAACACTCACCTAGAGAACAGTTGAAAAATCGTTGCCTAAACTTTCAGCAACGGTTTTTGTACTTTCAGCAACGGTTTTGTGTCGTTGCAGAAAGTTAAAAATGTTGTAGTGTCTTGGTCTTGGTCTTTTATCATGTAGGTCATTTTAACATTAAAACAACTTATAATTAGAGAGTTTCCAAACCCACTATTCTCTTCCTGTGCAAGACAGGTGTCAAGATGTGGACACTTTACTGAAACAATGGCATTAACGTAATTAGGGATAATATAGAGGTCTTTTGTAACCTACAGATGGTTCATGTATCCACCGTTGATTCGTTTTAGATAAGTTAGATCTTCACCGTTAACTCAAAGCTTCTTAGAGAAGTCAGAGTTAGAACGCAAAACGCCTTTTCTTCTGTCAAAGTGAGAAAGAAAAACGCGTTTTCTTCTTCTTTCTATTTCACTTACTCTTTCCCTCTATCTTTCATTCTCTCTCTGCCTTCTCTAATTCCATTTCTCAAACCCTTTCAATATCTCAATTACTCTTCATTTACTCCTAGGTAATGACAGTATAGCGACTGTTGGTGTAACACCCCAAAATTTTAATCCCCGATTAATGAAATGTTAATTATAATTTAATTATAATTAATAGTTTCTATATTAATCCTTGATTAAAATATGTGTTCATGTGACTAGTTGATGTGTGGAAATTATTTAATAAATAATTTAAATGCATAAAATAAGAGTTTTGCATATTAGTCCCTGGGTTGGGACCTAGAAGCAATTATAGGAAAGATTTTGGAGGGAAGATAAATAAAATAATTATTTTTCAAAAACTGGGTAAAACACTCGAGTATTTTCTGGAATACTCGAGTATTCTGGGTCAAACTGCACGAGTTAGTGCGTTTGGTGAGTCACCGCCAACGATTTCCCTTCGTTGACACGAAATCGCCTCCATGCCAACACCAAGGGTGTCGTGTCGTGATGCATGATGCCCCTCCATGTCTATTTAAGCTCTTCAACCTCCCTAAGCTACGAATTTTGCTCATTCTTGTTGGTGTTGTTGAAGCTAGGGTTTCGAATTCATTCTCTTCGATTCTCCTTCTCTGTGTCGATTTGAAACACAAACCAAACACGAATACAAAGCTCACATCTTGAGCTTTGTATAGAGAGTAATATTGTGAGGATTGAGTGTGCGTGCTGGGAGAATTGAAGATTTGAAGTAGAAGCTGTTTCTGTTGAACTTTGGTCTGGAGCTTACTTTGATCACTGATTCTGGTAAGCTCACGAATTCTTGAGTCTCAAACTCAATTCCTTTAGTTAGAACATGTTGTATAGAGTTTAGAAATCTAATTTTCCCCAAGTCTTATCTTTGTTTCATGGGTGAACCAATTCGGTTTTGATGGTGCACTCAAAACTGTCATGCATGTGAAGCTCAAAGTGATTTCTGGGGTTGGAGCACTTTTCTTGGATTTCTTTCTGTTGATTCACGTTTGAGAGGTAAGGGGAAGTAATTATATTCACTAGATAGAGTTTAAATTCCATTAATTGTGTTAAAGAGCCACCAAGAGGCTCTAAGGGCTTAGATTGAATAGGAACTTTGGTTTGGAGACCAATCCATGCTCTAAATCCGTGATGAGCAAGTTTAATATCATGTATGTGAACTAAAATGCACTTGGTTTTATGTGTATTGTGATTTTTATGAGAATTGACATGTTAAGTTGTGAAAATGTGTTTTGATGCATGATTATTGATTTCTCTGTCAAATCTGTGTTTTGACTTGTAATAAGTGTTGTAACATGTCTAAATAATGTTATGTGAACTCTGTGGATCCCTGGAATGGATTAAATTTGAATAGAAATGAAAATGTCATGTTAAAACCAGTTTTCAGTGCTGTCTGCTGAGAAACACTCGAGTAAAAGGCAGAGTACTCGAGTAAATCGTATTCAAAACCATGTAAATTAAGGAAGAACACTCGAGTAGTCTGTCTGGTACTCGAGTATCGAGCATGACCTGAGGACCATTATAGGCCAAACACTCGAGTCAGTCAAGGTCACTCGAGTATTCTGGAAATGTTCAAGAACACTCGAGTAACCCATGAACTACTCGAGTAAATTGTTGAATTGAAAACCCAAATCCTCAGAAAGTCATGAACACTCGAGAAGTCTTAAGAAAACTCGAGTAATCTGGAAAAGTTGAGTTACACTTGAGTATCCTGAAGTTTACTCGAGTAAATTGCCCAGAACCTGAAAACATCATTTTCAATTCTAAGTCAAATAATTAATGAATTATTGAGAATAGTCCAAGGGATTAAGACTTAAAGAAATTGATTAATACAAAAAGATCGTTTGGTGACGGTCCTTTGTGATAAAGGAAATAAGCCTAGGTGGCTTGTAAAGTATTAATCAACTTCCCTTAAGTCTAAAAGATAAATTGCATTCATCCTGGAGTTTGGATGGTAGGACGTATTTCATGTTTGTTAAACATGTGGAGGGCTTCTGGGAGTGCCAATACGCTTGCTTGATGACACGCCGTTGACGTGGTCAGCTTAGTGGATGCCGATATGGATATATCGTTTGGATGACGATCCGTTTGGATGACGGGATATGCTCGGGTGGCATGGATACCAAGCTTGTCGTGTACATTCTAGGTGAATGTACGAATGGTTGTATACCTAGGAATACAACGCACTGTTGAGTGCTGGGTTGTCAGGGATGGACGTCAGAGAGTGACATAGTATTATGATGGAGATAGGCTTGAGAGCTAAAGTCATGCATCATGCCATTCATTCAAATAAACTGTTATGACTGAATTAAGTGTGAACATTCTATGTGCATAACCTACTTGCTAACTGTTAAGTGTGATTGATATTATTTGATGCATGTTACATATTTATGTTGCATAATTTATTCTCTATTGATTATGTGTATAGAATTGCTTACCCCTATGCCCTTGTAGGTGATGTCTCGCTACATTGCTTGCATCGAGATCCGGCCACTTCCTAGTGGCATATGGATCTATGAGGACCATCGCGCGGTGTTTGAGGGGGAGGTAGAGATTACCTTCTATCACCCGAACCCGTGATGCGATTTCGTCCTCGTAGGTTTAGGATTCCCATCATATACACTATGCATGTACCCCCGTTTTACACTTACCATGGACCACCTCCCACGCGACCAGCTCGCTCTTACCATAGTTTTCGTTTTCGACCTACCCGCTCTCACCCTTTTACTTCGAGAGTCGTCCGCGAGGAGACTCCCCTATCTGATCCGAGGAGCCCAGTCAGGGTTTCACCATCACCTGACCCGGTACCCAGTGGTAGGGTACACTCTCCCTCGGATGAGATCGAGGAGGATCCGGTGGAGGACGAGAGTGGGAGCGAGCCTGTCGTGCATTCTACTGGGAGTGACTGGAGGGACGACGATCCCTAGGTACATGTATATGGTGTATGGTGTGGATCTGAGGATCCGGTGTGTGTGGAGGAGATTTGTTGCTGCTGCTGTGATGACGATGCTACTACCTTACTCACTTTACTTTTGGGAGACTACTACTGCTACTACTACTCCATCTGATGCTGCCAGATCTATGTGACTATTCCTAGAGCTATATATTTTGTTATGTATATATAGTGTAGATATACTTTTGGAGCACTCTAGAGCTTGTAGTTACACTGTTGTATAGATCTGATGATGGACTTGTATATTTTGAAACTTGGAGACTTTACTCATGGGCTATGTACTTATGACTCTCTATATCTATGAAAACCTATGTTTATATTCTATCAGTTGCATAGTCCAGTAATTTCCGCTTACTCTGATTTAATCTGTTTAAGAGCTCGGCTATAAATGGTATCAGTTCTATCGTACAAAGCAAGGGTAGCTTAAGCTACTTGATACAAAGATATTTTCTAAAAGATCGAATGTTACTCTATTTGCGAAAAGGTTTTAGAAATCCCCAAACTTGATACAATGATTTTGAGATAATATAGATTTTGTTCTCCAAGACTTTCAAGTGACGATTCGTGCACCCGCTTTAAAAGAAAAATTTTAGTTACCTATTTTCTTAACACTCACAAGTCCATATATATTATCCAATATAAAAGCATATTTATTAGTTTATATTTGGGTAATCTGAGAAGGGTGTCACACTTAGTGGTATCAGAGCAAAAGTCAGATCCTGTAGTAGTGGAAGTAGTTCAGAAAGGTAGCCATCAACATCAAGCAGGTATCTGCAAGGCAATTACATTACTTTGAATGTTATTAAATTACTTATTGAACTTTGTGTTACCCCTGATTTGTTTGTATCTTGTCTCTTTTGAGTACAAGACGCAATGGATTGTAGATTCAATAAGTTTAAGATAGAGCCTTAGTATAGGTAGTGTAATGGAAGTTTCTTTAGTTCAACATATGTGACCATAAGTCCATAGCGCAGCTCTAATATGGCAACTAGAAACCAAAATCACACTAATACGATGTTGGAACGAATCACCACGGTACTGGAAGCGATGCAAAGGCAGTCTCAGCAACCCTCTCAATCGGCAAATCCGCCTCATCCGTGTAATGTGGGTAACGCTGAGGCGAAGACTCTGGCTGATTTTAGAAGTTGCAACCCACCAAAGTTTGAAGGAGGATTTAAGCCGGAAGAAGCCAACAAATGGATTCATACTATGGACAAGATTTTGAGGACTTTGGAGTGTTCTGATGTTCAGAAGGTGGCGTATGCAACCTATATGTTGGAGGATGAAGCGGAGAACTGGTGGAATCACACGATGCAGCTTTTGCAATATGAAGGAAGAGATCTAAGCTGGGGAGTATTCATGGAAAAATTTCTTCAGAAATATTTTCCTGAGGATCTAAGGAGGAAAAAGGAAGTGGAATTCTTGCAGTTGAAGCAAGGTAACATGAGTGTGGGTGAGTACGCGGAAAAGTTTGAAGAGCTGATGAAGTACTCTCCATACTATCAGAACAATCCAGATGAGAGGAGCAAGTGCATTAAGTTTGAAGGAGGTTTGAGGCCAAAGTTGAAGTCAATTTTTAGCTACCAGCGGATTCAAAGTTTTCCTGCACTCGTGGACATGTGTAGGATGTATGAAGATGATACAAAGGCCGATGAGGTGCAAGTTTCGGAAAAGAAGGACAATCAAGGCTATGGATCTCAAAGGCGTAAGGGTTTCAACAATCGAGGCAAAGGTCCATATGATCGCAGAGGGAAAGGCAAGGGCAAGGTTGGTGGTTCTGAGGGAAGGAATTATCGGAGCGAGGCTCCATTCTGTGACAAGTGCAAGCGCAACCACTATGGTCGTGTGTGTTGGGGGACAAGTGGATGTTTTAACTGTGGAAAGCCGGGACACTTTGCAAGAGATTGCAAGGAACCAGCCAAGGCCAACTCAAGAGGAACTGCAGATAGACCGGCGACTCAAGGAAGGGTCTTCACCCTTAGCGGTGTGGAAGTGAATCGATCTTCTGATCTGGTGCAAGGTGAATACTTGCTTAATGGTCAGTTTTGCCATGTTTTGTTTGACTCTGGTGCAACGCATTCATTCGTTTCGTATGAATGTGTAAACCGATTAGGCTTGATGATGTCTGAAATGCCTTATGTTTTGAAAGTAGAAACCCCTACAAATGCTCCGGTAGTTGTTTCTAGAGCTTGTCTTAACTGTTGTATAGAAGTGTTAGGACAAACCTCTAAAGTAGATTTGATCTGCTTACCCTTAGCACAATTGGATGTGATCTTGGGAATGGACTGGTTAAGTCAAAACCAAATGATCATTGATTGTGATAGAAGACTCGTGATCTATAGAAACCCAAAACCCTCTGGCTACATGTGTCTATTCAACACTGAGGTGGGGGAGAATGGTCCGAGGATAGAAGAGATTTCCGTTGTCAGAGATTTCCCGGAAGTTTTTTCTGATGAGATCCCTGGTCTGCCACCAAGAAGAGAAATTGAATTTGGTATTGACCTAGTTCCGGGAGCTGGTCCCATTTCTATCGCTCCCTATAGAATGGCACCACCGGAAATGGCGAAAATGAAGAAGCAGATTGAGGAGCTGCTGAAGAAACAGATGATCCGACCAAGCGTCTCACCTTGGGGTGCTCCTGTCTTATTCGTAAAGAAGAAAGATGGTAGCATGAGGATGTGTATAGACTACCGGCAGCTGAATAAGGTCACTATCAAGAACAAGTATCCGTTACCACGGATAGATGACCTTATGGATCAAGTTCGTGGGGCTTCAGTATTTTCCAAGATTGATTTGAGGTCGGGGTACCATCAGATCAGGATTAGAGAGGAGGACATCTCTAAGACTGCATTTCGATCTCGATACGGACATTATGAGTATGTCGTAATGCCGTTCGGATTGACTAATGCACCAGCTATCTTCATGGACTACATGAATCGAATCTTTAGACCTTATTTAGATTCATTCGTGGTTGTGTTCATTGATGATATTCTGATTTACTCTAAGAGCCCGGAGGAGCATGCTGAACACTTGAAGATAGTGTTAAGCACCTTGAAGGAGAAGCAGCTGTACGCCAAACTTACAAAGTGTGAGTTCTGGCTGAAGGAGGTTAAATTTTTGGGGCATGTGATTTCAGATAAAGGGATAGCAGTTGATCCAACGAAAGTAAGTTCGGTTTTGCAATGGGAGCAACCGAAGTCGGTTACGGAGGTTAGAAGCTTTCTTGGTTTGGCTGGGTACTACCGAAGATTTATAGAAGGATTTTCGAAGATCGCACTGCCTCTGACGAAGTTGACTCGGAAAGATCAACCGTTCCTATGGGATGAGAAGTGTGAGAGAAGTTTTCGGGAGTTGAAGGAAAGGTTGACATCGTCTCCTGTATTGGTGTTGCCCGATACGCGGAAGAGTTTCGATGTGTATTGTGACGCGTCGAAACAAGGTCTTGGGTGTGTGAGTGTGTCTTGATGCAAGACGGACAAGTCGTCGCTTACGCTTCGAGACAGTTAAAAGTTCATGAGATGAACTATCCAACCCATGATCTGGAGTTAGCAGCTGTGGTGTTTGCCTTAAAGATCTGGAGGCACTATCTCTATGGCACTACGTTCCGAGTGTTTAGTGACCATAAGAGTTTAAAGTACCTCTTTGATCAAAAGGAGTTGAATATGAGGCAACGTCGATGGATGGAGTTTTTGAAGGATTATGAGTTTGAACTCCATTACCATCCTGGGAAGGCTAACGTTGTGGCGGACGCATTGAGTAGAAAGGCGATGCATATCAGTGCGATGATGGTCAGAGAAGCTGCACTGATAGAGGAGTTTCGGGATTTGAGTCTGACAATGCAAGTGGAACCAACGAGTATCAAGTTGGGGATGTTGCAGATTTCTAATGAATTTCTGCTAAGGATTCGGGAATTGCAACACAAGGATGAGAAACTCATGGAGAAGAAGAAATTGATGCAAGAAGGTAAGGAATTGGAATTCCAAGAAGGGAAGGATGAAATCCTGCGTTTTAGAACAAGGATTTGTGTCCCTGATGATCTGGAGGTAAGAAAAATGGTTCTGGATGAAGCACATAAGAGTAAGATGAGTATGCATCCAGGAGCTACTAAAATGTACCAGGACTTGAAGGAGCTATTTTGGTGGCCTGGTTTGAAGAGAGATGTAGCTGAATATGTGGCATGTTGTTTGGTGTGTCAAAAGGCAAAAGTGGAACACCAAAGGCCAGGAGGAGAGTTACTTCCTTTAGAGATCCCGTTGTGGAAATGGGATAGCATCTCGATGGATTTTGTGTCGGGATTGCCAAAGACATCTACTGGTCATGATGCAATCTGGGTGATCGTGGACCGTTTGACCAAGTCAGCGCATTTCATTCCCGTGAATATGCGCTACTCATTGGAAAAGCTCACTCAATTGTACATCAAGGAAGTTGTTCGTCTGCACGGAGTACCATCAAGCATGGTGTCTGATCGCGATCCGAGGTTTACATCAAAGTTTTGGGAAGATCTGCATAGAGCCTTGGGTTCAAGATTGAAGCTAAGTTCTGCATACCATCCTCAGACTGATGGCCAAACAGAAAGGACTATTCAGTCATTGGAGGACATTCTACGAGCCTGTGCTTTAGAAGGACAAGGGAATTGGGAGCAAATGTTGCCACTCGTGGAGTTCACTTACAACAACAGCTATCACACGAGCATTGGAATGGCACCATTTGAAGCTTTGTATGGGAGAAAGTGTCAGACGCCGTTATGCTGGTTTCAAGTGGGGGAGAGTTCTCTGATTGGACCAGATATTGTGCAAGAGACCACGGAGCAGATCAAGATGATACAAGAGAAGATGAGGGCAGCTCAGAGTAGGCAGAAAAGCTATGCTGATAGAAGGAGAAAACCCTTAGAGTTTGCTGAAGGAGACCACGTGTTCATTAGAATAGTACCAACCAAAGGTGTTAGTAGAGCCTTGAAAACCCAGAAACTATCACCTAAGTTTATTGGTCCCTACCAAATTCTCAAAAGGATCGGCCCAGTAGCCTATCAATTAGCTTTGCCTCCATCATTAGCTAATCTCCATAATGTATTCCATGTGTCTCAATTGAAGAAATATGTCCATGACCCCACCATTGTCCTTAGAATCCAACCTGATGACTTAGAAATTCATGAGAACCTAACCTTCAAAGCTGTGCCAGTTCGTATTGAAGATCGAAGAATTAAGCAGCTTAGAGGAAAAGACATTCGTCTGATCAAAGTTGTCTGGGTCTGTGGAGATGTAATAGAAGCATCTTGGGAGTTAGAGGATAAGATGCGTCAGGATTATCCTAACTTATTTGTATGAGTTGAATTTCGGGGATGAAATTCCTTGTAAGTGGAGGAGTAGTGTAACACCCCAAAATTTTAATCCCCGATTAATGAAATGTTATTTATAATTTAATTATAATTAATAGTTTCTATATTAATCCTTGATTAAAATATGTGTTCATGTGACTAGTTGATGTGTGGAAATTATTTAATAAATAATTTAAATGCATAAAATAAGAGTTTTGCATATTAGTCCCTGGGTTGGGACCTAGAAGCAATTATAGGAAAGATTTTGGAGGGAAGATAAATAAAATAATTATTTTTCAAAAACTGGGTAAAACACTCGAGTATTTTCTGGAATACTCGAGTATTCTGGGTCAAACTGCACGAGTTAGTGCGTTTGGTGAGTCACCGCCAACGATTTCCCTTCGTTGACACGAAATCGCCTCCATGCCAACACCAAGGGTGTCGTGTCGTGATGCATGATGCCCCTCCATGTCTATTTAAGCTCTTCAACCTCCCTAAGCTACGAATTTTGCTCATTCTTGTTGGTGTTGTTGAAGCTAGGGTTTCGAATTCATTCTCTTCGATTCTCCTTCTCTGTGTCGATTTGAAACACAAACCAAACACGAATACAAAGCTCACATCTTGAGCTTTGTATAGAGAGTAATATTGTGAGGATTGAGTGTGCGTGCTGGGAGAATTGAAGATTTGAAGTAGAAGCTGTTTCTGTTGAACTTTGGTCTGGAGCTTACTTTGATCACTGATTCTGGTAAGCTCACGAATTCTTGAGTCTCAAACTCAATTCCTTTAGTTAGAACATGTTGTATAGAGTTTAGAAATCTAATTTTCCCCAATTCTTATCTCTGTTTCATGGGTGAACCAATTCGGTTTTGATTGTGCACTCAAAACTGTCATGCATGTGAAGCTCAAAGTGATTTATGGGGTTGGAGCACTTTTCTTGGATTTCTTTATGTTGATTCACGTTTGAGAGGTAAGGGGAAGTAATTATATTCACTAGATAGAGTTTAAATTCCATTAATTGTGTTAGAGAGCCACCAAGAGGCTCTAAGGGCTTAGATTGAATAGGAACTTTGGTTTGGAGACCAATCCATGCTCTAAATCCGTGATGAGCAAGTTTAATATCATGTATGTGAACTAAAATGCACTTGGTTTTATGTGTATTGTGCTTTTTATGAGAATTGACATGTTAATTTGTGAAAATGTGTTTTGATGCATGATTATTGATTTCTCTGTCAAATTTGTGTTTTGACTTGTAATAAGTGTTGTAACATGTCTAAATAATGTTATGTGAACTCTGTGGATCCCTGGAATGGATTAAATTTGAATAGAAATGAAAATGTCATGTTAAAACCAGTTTTCAGTGCTGTCTGCTGAGAAACACTCGAGTAAAAGGCAGAGTACTCGAGTAAATCGTATTCAAAACCATGTAAATTAAGGAAGAACACTCGAGTAGTCTGTCTGGTACTCGAGTATCGAGCATGACCTGAGGACCATTATAGGCCAAACACTCGAGTCAGTCAAGGTCACTCGAGTATTCTGGAAATGTTCAAGAACACTCGAGTAACCCATGAACTACTCGAGTAAATGTTGAATTGAAAACCCAAATCCTCAGAAAGTCATGAACACTCGAGAAGTCTTAAGAACACTCGAGTAATCTGGAAAAGTTGAGTAACACTCGAGTATCCTGAAGTTTACTCGAGTAAATTGCCCAGAACCTGAAAACATCATTTTCAATTCTAAGTCAAATAATTAATGAATTATTGAGAATAGTCCAAGGGATTAAGACTTAAAGAAATTGATTAATACAAAAAGATCGTTTGGTGACGGTCCTTTGTGATAAAGGAAATAAGCCTAGGTGGCTTGTAAAGTATTAATCAACTTCCCTTAAGTCTAAAAGATAAATTGCATTCATCCTGGAGTTTGGATGGTAGGACGTATTTCATGTTTGTTAAACATGTGGAGGGCCTCTGGGAGTGCCAATACGCTTGCTTGATGACACGTCGTTGACGTGGTCGGCTTAGTGGATGCCGATATGGATATATCGTTTGGATGACGATCCGTTTGGATGACGGGATATGCTCGGGTGGCATGGATACCAAGCTTGTCGTGTACATTCTAGGTGAATGTACGAATGGTTGTATACCTAGGAATACAACGCACTGTTGAGTGCTGGGTTGTCAGGGATGGACGTCAGAGAGTGACATAGTATTATGATGGAGATAGGCTTGAGAGCTAAAGTCATGCATCATGCCATTCATTCAAATAAACTGTTATGACTGAATTAAGTGTGAACATTCTATGTGCATAACCTACTTGCTAAGTGTTAAGTTTGATTGATATTATTTGATGCATGTTACATATTTATGTTGCATAATTTATTCTCTATTGATTATGTGTATAGAATTGCTTACCCCTATGCCCTTGTAGGTGATGTCTCGCTACATTGCTTGCATCGAGATCCGGCCACTTCCTAGTGGCATATGGATCTATGAGGACCATCGCGCGGTGTTTGAGGGGGAGGTAGAGATTACCTTCTATCACCCGAACCCGTTGATGCGATTTCGTCCTCGTAGGTTTAGGATTCCCATCATATACACTATGCATGTACCCCCGTTTTACACTTACCATGGACCATCTCCCACGCGACCAGCTCGCTCTTACCATAGTTTTCGTTTTCGACCTACCCGCTCTCACCCTTTTACTTCGAGAGTCGTCCGCGAGGAGACTCCCCTATCTGATCCGAGGAGCCCAGTCAGGGTTTCACCATCACCTGACCCGGTACCCAGTGGTAGGGTACACTCTCCCTCGGATGAGATCGAGGAGGATCCGGTGGAGGACGAGAGTGGGAGCGAGCCTGTCGTGCATTCTACTGGGAGTGACTGGAGGGACGACGATCCCTAGGTACATGTATATGGTGTATGGTGTGGATCTGAGGATCCGGTGTGTGTGGAGGAGATTTGTTGCTGCTGCTGTGATGACGATGCTACTACCTTACTCACTTTACTTTTGGGAGACTACTACTGCTACTACTACTCCATCTGATGCTGCCAGATCTATGTGACTATTCCTAGAGCTATATATTTTGTTATGTATATATAGTGTAGATATACTTTTGGAGCACTCTAGAGCTTGTAGTCACACTGTTGTATAGATCTGATGATGGACTTGTATATTTTGAAACTTGGAGACTTTACTCATGGGCTATGTACTTATGACTCTCTATATCTATGAAAACCTATGTTTATATTCTATCAGTTGCATAGTCCAGTAATTTCCGCTTACTCTGATTTAATCTGTTTAAGAGCTTGGCTATAAATGGTATCAGTTCTATCGTACAAAGCAAGGGTAGCTTAAGCTACTTGATATAAAGATATTTTCTAAAAGATCGAATGTTACTCTATTTGCGAAAAGGTTTTAGAAATCGCCGAACTCGATACAATGATTTTGAGATAATATAGATTTTGTTCTCCAAGACTTTCAAGTGACGATTCGTGCACCCGCTTTAAAAGAAAAATTTTAGTTACCTATTTTCTTAACACTCACAAATCCATATATATTATCCAATATAAAAGCATATTTATTAGTTTATATTTGGGTAATCTGAGAAGGGTGTCACAGTTGGCTTCAAGAAGTCAACTTGCAGCGGTGGTGAGCGGGGTTTGGTGACGGCGATACTCGACGGTGGCGCTAATAAGAGATAGCCACCGTGACCTAACGGTTGTGATTGAATGGAGAGGTTTAGTGATGGCGATACTTGACGGTGGCGCTATTGATCGAGATTTGCATTCCTGTTGGTAAGTCTTCGGCTATGAATCTCTTCATCTCAATGTTCATCGCCTTCACTTACACTGGCTTGCAATTTCATCTTTAACTACATTAAGAATTGAAGCCATGTTTGTGTTTTTTTTTTATAGTTGTTAGCTGTTAAGAGTGAACAGCATATCCCCCGAGGCAGATTTGGGTATTTTCATTTTTTTTTCTTGGTTTATGTGCAGGTCGCGTTGTTCCCTATTGGTATTTGATGATGGAGATATCCTGTGGTGTTGTTGGATTCATGGTGGTTCACAATCACTTACTCACTTTATATGGGTTTCCTCTATTATCTCTTTCTTTCTTTTTTTTTCCTTTGATTATTTGGGTTTATGTTATATGGTTTAGGTGTTATGTGCTATTTTTGGTTTCTCTATTTGATTTTCATGCCTTTACCCAAATGCTTAGTTTTACTCACTGTTATCAAATAGAGAAGAAATGGTTGGAGTTTGAGAGATTGGAATAACAAATCAAAAGGAAAAAGATGTGAATGCAACTCATTGTTCTATTTTGATGTGCTTTTTAGTATTTAATTCTTTTGCAACAAAAGCTTAGTCATTCGGTTTCCCTTATTTTTGCCTACTTTCATCTTTCTGTGATGTTGCTTTGAAACTAATGCATACCACGTGTTTGATAAAAGTAATTAGTTGTCATTATTTTTATTTTTATTCATTCTTTGGGGGTACTAAGATGAGGTACAAATCCACCTTTGAGAATGTGAGAAACTATATATGTCCAATTAATATAGAAACATAAATGCTTTCCTTTTTTTACTGATTTTTGGTTAGGCTTTTACTAATAAAGTAGAAGCAAGGAGAAGCTAGAATTCAACTTCTATGAGAAAGTACATTTTTCAGCTTTTAAAAAAATTCATTTTTATAGAGTATTTTAGAATATCTTTTTTTGAACCTGAATAAAATGGGCCTTAATGGATTTCTTTGGGATTTGGTGCATTAATGTAGACAAAAGCAATTGGATGTGAGCTGATATTTTGTTTTCCAAAACTGTTGATGCTTGGAATTTGAGTGTTTTTTTCTTTTTTTCTTTTTTTGCTGAAATAATACTGATGATGCTCTTGGTTGCTGTTGTTGGTTAATGTCACTGTTTGTGCATTTTAAGTTGTGCTCAGCTGAATTTAATGTTCAAGAATGCTACTTTCTCTTATTTTTTTAATTACATATTTTGATAACATATTTTACTTTCAACACTACGAATCATGATTTTTATTTATAGTCATTTGTGCAAATGGAGAACCAATTTCATTGAATTACCATTCTTTATCTAATTTCATTGATTTCAGTTTCTCTCAGCAAATTTTTCAATTATTTTTTTCCTTTATGATTTCAATGTGAATGAATGGTGGGATCTTAATTGGAGTAGCAGGGGTATACACATAGCTGCTAAAATCCAAACCAAGCTATAGGTATGAGACTGATCACTAATATGTTCTTTTGTCTGTCTGAGAACCTTATATTGTCAATCATATTATGTTCTTCTTATATTGGTTGTGTAATATGTGTGTTTTCCTTTTAAAAATTAGATTTCACCATATTATGCATTATATGTTTTAATGATTAGCGGGAAATAAGATATTCCTTGCACCGTCTGTTGATTATGTGAGTTATGATCAACATGATATTCATCTAGACCATTTCCAGTTTGCTTTTTATATGGTCATGCTGAGATGAAGGAGTTATTTTAGGAACTCCAACCTAAAAGCTGTTAGATTTTCATACTAAAAATCATTATGTCAGGCCATTATGTTATAGTTTATGGAACAAAACTGAACTCAACAAATTTGAGCGTTGGGAAAGTAAAAGTGGAGCTTCAAGTAGCATTTTCGCTTAATTAAACTTTAGTGCTAATATTGATTTGTATGACATCACATAGGTGCTAAGGTTCTCTCTATCATTTGATCATCACCTATCACGCAACTTTTGCCTTGATGCACCTCTAAAGATTGTTTTCCATTATCTCATTTGTTCCCAGAATTGCCAAAGTTGTGTTGTGATGTGTGTAGAGCAGCTGAAGTAATGCACTTTCCATTTCATATTCACATGTATCCAATTGTCTAATGCCCATTAGTGTCATGTTTATAATTTTGAGGAAAATATGGCACATTAGGAATAATATAATATTTGTCTAATGATGTTTATAATTGGCCTTGATCAAAGAAGAATATAATGTGACCATTTACAATTGGAAAATAAAAATGCTTTCTTTTCAAGGCATAATTGGCCACTTTTGATAAAAAAAAAAAGAATATATTAATGTTGTTAATGCTATCGATGTTTGAACAACAAGAAGATGCTGAAGAAAGGCAAGCAACAAGGTGAAGATACTGAACATGTTGTGTATGGTGAAGAATTCTTTATTATAATGAAAATATGGTATCTGTCAACTACTGTAATGCTATCAGGACAGCTGGTATACCCCATTATTCATCTGCTTCACAACATTTCATACTGTGTTTAATAATTGCCTCAACTATTCCAGCTACATGGGTAAGTTGGAATAATTACAGTGGTAGTGTTGGATATAGATATATTGGACTCCAAACTGTCTACTAGATTGTGTTTAAGTACAGATAGTTGCTTGTCAATAAAATTGACAAAATCTTTGTTTCTTTAATAAGCTAATTGCAAGATTATCTTTACTTTGTAGTTTTGTTAGTAATTGATGTCATAACTTTTAGTATGATACACAAATTGTGAAATTAAAGTATGAATTGATGATGACATATCATTTACTATATGGTGTTCATTTCTATCATATGGTATATTCATGCTCAACTTCATGAAGATCATGCCACTTTCACTGTTCTGAGATGAATCTGAATTCTTATGCCACCAAATAAAGGTATGGGTAAAATGTTAACTATTGTATGTAATAATACAAGGATGGGATAGGCTTTGGTCTTTGTTATGATCTAAGTTTTTAGTTTAATAAACTATTCAGTGATGTGAAACTATTTGTTCTAATTTTGTTTTATCTTATTGGGATGCTTGCTGCTATGGGGATTTAGTTAATTTAGTTAATTGGATTATATTTTGCCTTTTTCTGTTTTATATAATATACAATTGCACTTAGTTAAACCACTTAATAGCTTCAATTGGCATGCCCCGCTGAAATAGTGGTATGGAATATGATTTTAATATTTCACTTATCAAGTGTTTTGTCTCCTTTTTTTTTCTTTGCAACATTGCCTATATATATCATCCTTCTTTCCTTATAGTTATCTATCTATATCTTTTATACAACTAAAAAAAGGAGTAAGTAGAAATTGTTTTTTTCTGAATATCTTCTCTAATATTTCTGTTTAATGGCATTGCAATTCTATTTTTAAATCTTTTTTATAGGTAATTTGTCAAGAGCAATAGTCCTTTAAGCACTCTTTGTTTCCAAGTGACTATTGAACCATCAATTTATTTAATCCCAGATCCTTATTTCAGTTCCTTTTTAAATTCTTCTTTTCTCCCTAAATATCCCTTCTCCAAAATCTTACAATAGAATACAAGCCAGAAAACCAAAAATGGGGAGATCAAGACTCTTTTACTCCCCACTTGATAGACTTGTGGTAAGTTCTCTTTTGCATTGTCACCTCAAAAAGAAAATGTTAACCTCTTTGTGCTTGAAGGGGTTGGACATTGTCCCCATGATGATCGGCTGGAATTAGTTAATGAGAAATGATTTCCTTGGTTGGCCTATCTTTCAAATTCATGTGTATAACTCAAAAGTTGTAACATTCTTTTATGACTTCTTCATGTTTTATATATAACTGCCATGTATTCCATCTGTATAGACGGTCACTATTTTATTTGTATTCATTTACACAACCGGAGTTGATACTGGGTACACTTTTAAACATGCCATGTACACTGCGGAATAAATAAGGAATCTAAAAAATAAAAACATGTTATTTATTTTTAGTTTAAAATTTTTTTAAATTTAATGATAATTCCATAACAAAATAAAATACATTTCATTACATTAAAGCTTTTATATATAAAATTACAAATTCAGTTTTTGCATTTCATTCGGCACCAAAATTTATTTCACCCTTCAATCAACAAAAACCAAACGTTATCGACCCGTGCATCGCACGGGGATACATACTAGTTTTCATACAAAGTTGATGACAAAAAGCAAAACCAAAATGGAAAACAGAAAAAAAAATGTAGGAACTAATTGAAAAAAAAACTAATATTCGTAGTGAACAATTTGATATTTAAGCCTAAAATTTTGAAGTTGGAAACTTCGTAAAATTCTTTTACGAGATGTTCTCTTGAGCTTACTTTCTTTGTTATTTCTTGTCAGATACCAATCAATTGTCCGTTCCGTGTTCATTGGTGTTATTCAGTGTTTCTACTAACATCGACCATCCAATATCAACATCATTTGTTGTTTTGTTGTTGTTGTTGTTGTTTTCCTTTTTTTTCCCTATACTATCAACTTTAAATTGATTTTAACTTCAGAGTAGAGAAAGTTGACGTTGGAAGACTTGTAAATGATAATATGATACCATGAGTTGGAGATAGACTTGGCATCAACCTTACATTCATTCTATAAATAATAATCAGTAACAAAATGCAAAACATGTGACTGAGAGCTTCCATAATCAAGATGAATGAGAGCTGCAAATTCCTTCATCTTTTGGCCAAGTATTTTGTAGTTCTATACCTTTTAATCCAGGGACGTGTTCAATGTGATGGAGGACTCAATACCCGATGCATAGATCGTGAGGTAGATGCTCTTCTTAAGTTCCAGGGAGGCCTAAAAGACCATTCAAATCGCTTATCTTCGTGGCAGCGTGAGCAGAATTGTTGCCAATGGAAAGGTGTTGGATGCAGCAAAACCACAGGTCATGTTATTTCTATTAATCTATCATATACCAACATTGGTGGAACAATCCCGAACCATCTTGGTAATCTCTCAAAATTAAAGTGTCTTGATTTAAGTGGCAGTAAGAATTCTTTGTCAGTCAATAACCTTAACTGGCTCTCTGGTCTTTCTTCCTTGCAAGAACTTGATATGAGTGAGGTTGATCTTACAAATGCTAAGAATTGGTTTGATGTAATTAACACACTTTCTTCTCTTGTGATGTTGCGCTTATCTACTTGTAGACTTCATACACTTCCTTTGCGTCTAGTGCATGTTAACATCACTTCACTGATAATTCTTGACCTATCCTCCAATGCCTTTAATGCCACGGTACCTCAGTGGTTGTTTGAAATTGGTCCTACCCTTCGATGCCTTAATCTTAGCACGACTAAGTTGTATGGTCCAATTCCAGGCAAATTTGAAAATCTACAGTCTCTTGCTGTTCTTGATCTCTCAAATAATAACCTTAACGGTCCAATTCCATCTTCATTGGGCCAAACACAGTCAAAAGGAGGTTGGCATACACTCATCTTTGAAGGAATTGCATCTTTCAAAGAATCATTTGAGTGGGAGACTAGAAGAAAATCTTTTGCAATTCTCCGAGTTGGTTGTGTTGGAAGTTGCTGAAAATAACTTGGAGGGCATCATTGATGATTATCATTTAAGGAATTTCAGCAGCTTGAGGGTGCTGGACTTTTCAGGGAACCAATTGATATTGAATGTGAGCAAAAACTTTAGCCCTCCTTTCAAACTTGAGACAATTAGATTGCAGTCCATAGAGTTAGGACCTCAGTTTCCAAACTGGCTGCAAACACAGAAGAACTTGTCATACATTGATCTTTCTAACACTAGTATCTCAGGTTTGGTGCCAGATTGGTTTTGGAGTCTATCAAGCAGAGTTGAGTACATGAATCTTTCTCAAAATTCTCTTAGTGGTTGTGGGTTTAATTTCTCTTCAAATTTGAAGCTCAACACACTTGTTTTGAGCGAAAACAATTTCCATTGTCCATTACCTCATCTGAATCTGTCTCTGGGGACACTGGACCTAGCTAGAAACTCCTTTTTCGGCCCTATATCTCGTGTTTGTGACATGTTAGGTGTCAACAGCTCCCTCAATTATCTTGATTTGTCCTCAAATAATTTATCAGGAAGCATTCCAGATTGTTGGACAAATGGTGGTATGTTGGTGATTCTAGAACTTTCAAACAACTCCCTCAGTGGGCCTATCCCTGACTCCATTGGTAATCTGGTTCGGCTAAGTTCTTTAAATCTAAGAGACAATAAGCTTTATGGGCAAATTCCAGCATCATTGCAGAATTGCGTGAATTTATATTTATTTGATGTATCAAGGAATGAGTTATCAGGAAATATTCCAACATGGCTTGGTGAAAGCTTGCAGCATGTGGAGGTGCTGATGATTCGCGGTAATGTGTTTGAAGGAATTATTCCCATACAATTGTGCCAATTGAAGCTTATAAAAATATTGGATATGGCTGAGAATGGCTTACATGGTCCGATTCCTCCTTGTCTCATGGATGTGATGGCTCTGGAAGAGAAGGATTCATATGATCCATATTATCCTTATCGACAAAGTATGATGTTATTACATGCAAACTTGCGACCATTAATACCAGATTTTTTTTCTTGGCCAGGAGGAAGTTATCATTTAAATAGATTGTTGATGGATCGTGTGCGCATCCTTGACTTATCATCTAATGAATTGAATGGCACTATTCCAAGAGAAATTACAAAGATCACACGTTTGTTGTTGTTAAATTTGTCAAACAACCAACTGATGGGTTCTATTCCGTCCAATATTGGTGAATTGATATCACTGGAGGCTCTGGATTTGTCAAGGAATCAGTTATCATGCACTATTCCCACCAGAATGTCTAATCTACCATTCCTCTCTTTGTTGAACTTATCACACAACACATTGTCAGGTAAAATTCCAGTAGGGACTCAACTTCAGTCATTTGATTCAAGCTCCTATGCAGACAATCCACACCTTTGTGGCCCTCCACTCAATAGAAAATGCTTGGGAAACGAGTCAGTTGAAGAACTACAACAATGCTTTGAGAGTGAAGGAGACAGAGAACATGAACATGATCATGATCATGGAAACCATGAAGAGAACAAGAATGAGTGGTTGGAAATGTCTTCATTCTGCATGGGCATGGGTCTAGGCTTTTTCACTGGATTTTGGGTATTCGTAGGCTCCTTAGTAGTGAACAGATCTTGGAGGTATGCTTATTTCAATTTCCTAGGCAGCATGAATGACATGATATATGTAACTATAGTTGTTGGAGTTTCTAAATTAAGGAGGAAATTTCAAAGCCAGCAGGTTCCCTAGTAAGTATCCCAACTCTGTTTGTGTTTGAATGGAGAAATGATGTTCTATGATGTTAAATAAATTGCAGTTGTCTGGACAGAGTTCTGTGTTTTTTCTAAATGTAAACTGATACGTACTATTCAAAAGCTAAAATAATAACCCTATTCAAATGCTAACAAGTGCCCTTGGTGCACTTGTTAAAAAGTTAAATATAGTAAATAACCATTGAAAAATGCATTTTTTTAGATTCTCGAGATACGGAGTAATGTGCATTGATGATTGTTTTTCTAAGTATATGAACCTTAACAAGTGCCCTAAGTTAGGGCACTTGTTAGCAAGACCCAAATTATAATCCTTCCGATTAATTTTTCTTAGAAATTTTTTATTTTTATTTATTTGTTTCATTTAAAAGTTTAAGAGTGTAATAGATGTTATTTTTAATATCAATTTCTATTTATTAGAGTATTAATTCATGTAAGTATTAGAGAAAAATAATGATTATATATAAAAAAGAAGGGTATATTAAAAAATAAAAAACATAATCAAATTATTAAAAAAATCAAAGTAATCGTTACGTTTATTAAAAAAAAATTATATAATAAGACAAATAAATAGTACAATTTACAATCATTTTCTCATCCATTATCTATCTATTAATCTCTTTTTTTTAAAATTAAGGATAAAATTGTAAAAGTAATTAATAATTAATAGAGATTAATGGGTATGCACTGACGGTGTAAATATTTATACACCATCAATTCATCATCCACTATTCATTTGTATTACTTTAATCTAAAAGTCAACGACAATACACGGATAAAGGATGGATGATATATTGATGATGTAAAAAAAGATTTACACTGTCGATGTATTCTTCATTTTCTCTGCTTGATATTAAATTAATTTTGTATAAAAACTTATTTAATAAAACCATTTTTTTCCTGAAACGAGTTATATTAAGTAACCAAGGGAGTATCCACCTAAAAAAAGAAATGGAGGGAATAGTAGCTAAATTCTAGATTAGTTTAGAGTTGAAAAAAAAAGTAGGAGTGTAATAATTCGGTTCGGTACTAATGGGGGTTGGCTCAAGTGGTGTGATCCTGTCAACTTGAGAATTTGGGAATGGGGCCTGAGACTAAGAAGTCTCAGGTTCGATTCCCGGTTAACACACCCCGTTGAGTGAGGCATAAGAACGCGACCTCGTGCTGAATTAATCTCAAGGGTTTCTTGGTATTAAAGATGTTCTTGGGGACAGCTGTGGTATTGACCAAAGAGTACAGACAAAAAAAAATCGGTTTGATCCAATATTTGGAACAAATGATAAATTGGATCAATAAATTATATTTTAGTTCGGTTCGAAAATACTTCTCTCAAAAAGATTGAATCATATTGAACAAAATATAAGTAAGGAATTGAGCGGAATTTCGGGGACGAAATTCTAGTAACTGAGGGAGAATTGTAACATCCTTAATTTAATTCCAAGTATAATTAATGTGGTAATAAGCTTAGGTTGAAGAGGATGGTAATGTTGAGTTAAAACTGGTGGATTAAAGGAGTAGTGTTAGAATTAAAGACATAGGACTTTAGGAAATTAGGAATAAAATATTTACAACTCTAAACATAAATCCCACCGTTGGATGTGAATGTGAGTATGTAGGGAGGCTTGCTTTCAAATTTGAGCAAGATCTGACGGGTAGCAAAGAAGTTGTGACATTTTGAAATGACAAGAAAAGAAAACAAGCTAGACTAATCGATTAGTTATATACTAATCGATTAGCCCGTCCCAAAGAGAGCAAAAATGTGCTAGACTAATCAATTAGTGCTAGACTAATCGATTAGTTCGTCTTTTCTGTGAAAAAAAATAAAACCGTGAGGGAGCTTCCATTCGTTCCTCCTTCTTCTTCAAGCCAAGGCCAAGGCTCCCAAAAACAAAACCATAGACTCCATAACTCATGCTCTAAGGTCTTGATCCATCATCTATGGCACTTACATCATCAAGCTTTCTTCCTTCTCCTTATTTTGGTGGTGATCTCACCTTCATCAAGCTCCATCACCATCTCTCTCTCTTTGGGCTCTCTCTCCTCATCTCAAGCTTAGGGTATGTTTGATTTAAGTTTCCTTCTTTTCTCCTTTCGTTTACACGAATTATCATCATCATCTCTAACTATTATCACTTATATTGTGCCATATTGGGTTAGGGTTTTCAATTTATCTCCTCCATAGTCATTGGAGCTTTCTTTCTCTACAAGATTAAGGTAAGAAGGTGGTGTTACCTTGACTTAGGATATAGTTCCTCTTTTGTTATAGTGATGGCTAGGGGTAGATGGATAAATAGAGTATAAAACCTTAGGGCAGTTGATGATAATAGGATTTGGAGTAAATAAGTATAGATAGGAACTTGTTAGTATGCTTGTAGAAATTTATGATTATTGATAGATATGGAAAATGGAATCCTAGGGATGTTTATGAAGTAGATAAAGAAAAGGAAAACATTAGATAGATAATTATAGATGATAAATGGTAATGGTTGATGAGAATAAATTGATAGGGATATGAATAAAGAGTAATGTAATTGAATAATAAATGTGTTAAGACCTATAATGGAAGTGGAATGGAAATTAGGTAGCTAACAAATCAATTAAGAGTGATAAAAAATGGAAAATAGAATTATACTACTAATGTGAGATGGACCCACCTAATTGGGTGTGTGAATCTAGGATTTGTAGTGTGTGTAGATATAGGATTAAGATGTGTGTGTATGACTATAAATAATGATCCTCCATAATGGAGCAAGATAATGACCCTCCAAAAGGAGCGAGATATATAAATAATGACCCTCCATAATGGAGCGAGATAATGACCCTCCCTAAGAGGAGCAAGATATATAAATAATGAACCTCCCTAAGTGGAGCGAGATAATGACCCTCCCTAAGTGGAGCGAGATATATAAATAATGACGCTCCATAATGGAGCGAGATAATGACCCTCCAAAAGGAGCGAGATATATAAATAATAACCCTCCATAAAGGAGCGTGTATAATGACCCTCCATAGCGGAGCGAGAATAGGTATATAAATGACCCTCCAGTATGGAGTGTGCATTAATTGTAAGTACGACCCGTCATTATGGCGTGCGTAAGTGGATAGTTATAGGACCCACCCTTAGGGTGTGTGTAAATTGAGAATATTAGGACTCGCCTTATCGGTGAGAAGTAATTATAATAGGACCCGCCAAGAGGTGAGTGAAGGATTAGATAGAATGAAAAGGGTAGAAAGGCTTAGGGAAGTTAAGAGAGTGAAAGATAAGGAAGATTAAAAAGGAATATGAAACGGCAAACTAATTGGGCAATAAGTCATAGAGTAGGACCTTAGTTTATTACTATGCTTTTGTAGAAACTATTATTCTAAGTTCTGTGTAATGTTACCCTTCTTGCTATTTTTATTACAGGTGCAGAAGGAGCTTACACAAGTTATGGCCGAGCAAGAGTACACTCCACATCGTGGGGTGTAATTAGTTATCTGGGTGACCATTCATTGGTCCAGGGTTTTATTTTGGGAATTATGTTGTATATATTTAATTTAATTTCTAGGAGCTAAATAACTCCAAGAACTGGTACATATTTTTGGAAAGGATATAATGAATGAACTAAATTATATTTGGCACTGCTGGCCTACTGTTGTTTAAATGAAAGTTTTTATGCAGGTCAAACAGGAAAAGTATATTTTGGGAATGTCCCTAAAACAAAGTAAACTCCGTCCGATTTTACGGAGATTTTCTATAAGTTATATAATTAACTCAGAGTCTCAAAAATTTTCAGGTCACTAAATTAATCGGGATAATTAGTGTATAAATTAAGATAGGGTGTTACAACACGCCAAAAACTTGTTGACTCACCGGCAAGTATACCAGATCGTACAAGTAATAAAGGGATAAGTAGAGTGTCGAACCCACGAGGATTAGAGTTATGACAAACTATCACCTTATTGTAATTAAACTAGTGAAATTGGATTGTTGATTGTTTTGAATGGAAATAATAAAAAGATATAAAAAGGAAAGTAATAAAGTTGTAAAAGATAAAAAGGCTTGGGATATGATTTCATTAGTTGAATTATAACTTTATGTTATGAAGTTCAAATCTCCTTATGTCAACAACAATTCTGATAAAATTAGTGAAAACTTAATTCCTTAAGATAATCACCTTATTATAATTATTAAAATTCCTTAATTCCTTAAGCCAACTTTAACATCATAATCTTAAGAACAGATCAGCAGAATAACGGGGTGTCGTATGATATTCTCAAGGTATTCCTACTCAATGATAATATCATAATATTTGGTTATATGGTCAATTCAAACCCTAATTTTCCAATTGCAGAATTAAGTCCCAAAGCATAGATTGGCCAGTTCTATGTATTAAAACGTAACCAAATAATTGACATGAAAAAGATTATTCCTTCATTATTAAAGTTAAGCTTCAATCTAACTACACCACATCCCGACTACAAAATTAACTACACATGATAAAAGAATTCAAAAGATAAGAGATACATTACAAACGTGAAAACCTCCACTTTCGCTTCGGTTCCTTGACTCCGGCTTCGCTTAGAGCCTTTGTCTAGAGAAGTATTATTTCTCTAGATCTCACTCCTAATTTCTCTCCTAATCTAAAGAATTCCCTCATCCAAGAAAGATGCTTGGATGAGAAGAAAAAGAAAGAAGAGATATGTACAAAGGATAAATGCTTCCCAATGTAGAGGTGTGTGGAATGAAGGAATGAAGGGTGCAATTTATAGGAGAATGGCCAAGGAAGAGGACAAGCCAACTTTTCATTTTTAATTCTGATCGTGCACATGCTTGGGCGCGTGTCTGTACCTAACTTTTGGCCTAAGCGTGGTCTGAGGCGTGGTGCCATTTCTGATCGCGCGCTTGAACTGGCGCTTGACGGTGTTGCTGTATCTTCTGAAGCACTTGATCATGGCTTGAGCGTTGAGTTAGGTCACTGACAGATGCTTGAGCGTACGATCAAGCATTTTGCACGGCGCTGATTCTGACCTTGAGCTTCTGGTGCTGCGTCTGGTGCTGGCCTTGACACGCGCCTGAGCATGCGCTCAAGCGTGAAGAATTAATTTTTTCTTCTTTTCTTTTCAATTTCAATTTTTTTGTTCTTCTTTGCTTTCTCCAATTAATTTAAATGTGTTCTTCCTTCCTTTCGGTCCTAAACACACTGCATTTATTCACAAAACTATTAATTTCATACTTTATTTATTTATTTACTTAGTGTTTTCTTATATTTACAAATTCATATAAAATTCATGGGAAATCAAGCAATTACTCAAGAATTTGGGGTTAAAAACCAGTAGAATAATACTCATTTTGAGTCGTCATCAGTACAATAGATTGAACAGTTAGATATTTTTATCGTTAAGTTTTAACTTTGAGTTAACGAAAATATTAATTTTGTCAAATGTTAAAGTTTAAAGAGTAATTGTGTAAAAAAATATAATTTGTGGTGGCTATTTGCAAAATATAAATAGTTTAAGGGATGTGCTTCCATGCCTTATAGGGAGAGGAGGGAAGACATCAATGCCAACACTTTTGAACCAATTAAATGATGACATTTGGATCAATTTAATGCAGTCATCATCTACCGAGCATCTAACGTGTCGACTTATGTGTCATAATTAAGGATTATTTTGCAAATTTTTAAACTTTTAATTTAACCATGATTACAAATAAAAAAAACTCAAAAAAAAAATTAAAAACAAAATAAAAACTTAACCTAATCCTAATCCTAATTTAATTGTCATTTTATAAACAGTTTTATAACACATACGGGGCATTAGGCATTAGCTGCTGTTCTCCATCATCTCCAACCCACAATACAACTTTTGATCTTGCCATATCAACATTATGTCACTCAAGAGAGTACACCTATGTATATACTAGTTAACAATATTGTTATTAGTATATTTTTTTAGACAAGACAAAAGATTCAATTAAAAGAAGCAAATAAGCACGAAGAAATGAAGAATACTTCTTGCTAAAAAGATAAAGTGTATAAGTTTCACAGCTAATCAAAATCATTAAAAGAAAAAAACACCCTGAACCGCCTAAAAAGAAAAAAAGATCAGGGGAGAAACAGAAACCACAGACAGAACTGAGATCCCAGCTGCATCCAAAAATGAACCTGGCAAACAGGAAAAAAAAAACAGAAGAAAAGAATTATTAGTGTAGTGCAGGGCTTTTTTTGCGACGGGCTTTTTCCCAATTCTTTATAAAGCAATTCCCATGAGTGTCTATCCTCTTTTCCCAATTCTTTATAAAATGTCCTCTTGCGCTTAATTTATTTGTTATTTCTTTTCAGAGACCAATCAATTGTCAGTTCCGTGTTTAATGGTGTTATTCAGTTTCTACTAACATCGACCATCCAATATCAACCTCATTTGTTGCTTTGTTGCTGTTGTTTATTTATTTTTTTCCCTATACTTTCAACTATAAATTGATTTTTATTTCAGATAAGACTTTCAATAAACTACAAAGTAGGGAAAGTTGACGTTGAAAGACCAGTAAATGATTATAATATGGTACCATGAGTTGGAAATAGACTTGGCATCAACTTTACATTCATTCTATAAATAATAATCAGTAACAAAATGGAAAACATGTGATTGAGAGCTTCCATAATCAAGATGAATGAGCACCGCAAATTCCTTCATATTTTGTAGTTCTATACCTTTTAATCCATGGACGTGTTCAATGTGATGGAGGACTCAATACCCGGTGTAACAGCCCGATTTTCGTAACTCAAAATAATTAGCTTTTATTTATTAAAGTTGCCAAAAATGAGGCCAATTTTTTTTTTTTTTTTGTAAAACATTGTTGAAGTGTCAGTGGTGTACATAACACTCTTTACCGAGTTGTTACTAAAACAGTTCTTTTCATAAAACTTTTCTCGTCATAAAATGTCTTAGTTCCAAGAACATCAATATTAATAACTGTTTCCAAAAGATTACATTGTTCACTCTTCCAAAACATAAGTACTTCGCAATACAAAATTTAGACTTGGCTTGATTACATAAATGGTCCATGGCTCGGTAATCCTTGATTCAAACACTAACAATAGACTGGACTAAAAACACTATCTCTAACTCTTCCTGTCGAACACAACCGGATTAAGCTTCACTTTCTTCTTGCGCCCTTTCTTCACTCCCGAAGATGAAGCCACCTCTGTCGCTGCTTTCCTGTTGTCGTTAAGTTCCAGCTCCAATTCATCTAGAGTGATGGTCTCCATACGATGCTCCGTCTGCCCGTTGAGATATCAGCAGCACCGATATGCCAACGAACAGGAGAGAGTAAGCGATCCGAACGACGCATCATCGACGGTGTGGGATTACGATAGGCGAGATATTAAGAAAATACAAGCAAGACAAGCAACATACATACAACATAGCATTCAAACATATTATCATTATCATTTTTAATTCCATCATTATCCTTATCATCATTATTGTCCTGCCAAACTTATTATCATTACTCAATATAATCCTTCCTTATCTCTCAATTCTTTTCGTAACTTCATCATTCCATATACTTTCACTTCTCATAATCATAAATCTTTTTATCACTCTTAAACTTTCTTATCGTATCTTATCAGATTACAACCGTCGATGATTGGGGAATTAAAATATCATCGAGGTACTCATTTCGTTCGTCGTTAACACACGCATCTACATCTCCTCGGTCATCCACCCAACCTGGTCGAAAGCTAACAGGAGTACAGGACCTTTACCACGCGGGCACGACAGCTGTCTCAACAATTGGCTCCAAGCCAGGAGAACTGTAGAAAACTCGGGTACAGTCTCAATTCAATTCATATCATATCAATTCATTTCATATAATCAAGGCTCACTGTAGAAAACTCGGGTACAGTGGCAATCAAGATGCCCCGTTCCAGTCCCTCTCACTGTTCTCGAAATGCCATAGGGGTGACAACACTATTCCAGTTCCGGGTGCAGAACTTACCACGGCATTAGGACCCAGTCCCCACCACGTCTGGTTACCACATATGGAATTCGTTCCGCCCAGAATAGTACTCAAGGCATCATGACATTTTACCGCCCTAGCCTACCCTATTGCATTCACAACCCGAATATCCCTGATATCCAGGGTACCTTCCTCTCCACTACTTCGCACTCTCATACCTCACCGCGTTAATGTCTTTTAAAGTCTTTTATCTTGTTAATTAACCTAAGGTCGGCCCGTCCTTCGTGCATCCCTTCAACGAGTCCCAACCACTAACTTTGCACAATCTTTTCTCATCAGAGCACAGAGCTGGGTTCGCATCATCACATTTGCATCTCATTCACAGTTTCCTCAATATCTCTTTTCACCACCATTTATCATCTTTCTCAAAATCTCAAGTCATAAACTTTCACAAATTCTCATTTCACAATCTTTCACGAAATCTCATTTCATAATCCTTCTCAAAATCTTGTTCCATAAACTTTCTCAAAAGTCTCGGTTCACAAAATTCCTTAAATTCTCATTTCACAAACTTTCGAAAATCTCATTTCACAAATATTCTAAAAATTTTCTTTTCATCACTCTCTAAAAATCTCATTTTGTAGGTTTGATGATGTTTTGATGCTAACAAACCAAAGTCAAGCAACAACATTCAACAACAATTCAAGCACCACTCATGAAGCATTAGATTAAGTTTTGTTTTTATTCTTAATCAAATGTAATATTTTAATTTTCCATTTCATGAGAGTGGGTGGTAACTTAGGAATCTCAATATAGGTTTTAATATTGTTTGATTATCAGTGAAGAAAGATTATCTTGATAGAAATAGCTCTAAATAAAGTTTAGATCAAAGTACATTTGAAAAGCTTAATTTTTAATCACTTTTTACAGTGGTTAATCGATTAGCACGAAAGGCTTAATCGATTAACACATTGAAACTGTACAACACTGATTGTTTAACAAAGGTTAATCGATTAGTGACTTGTTCATTAATCGATTAATTACTGTTGTATCAGAAAAATAATATTTTGTTTAAAAGCTTTTAATTTCTACTTTGACAAGGTTACACACACTTTCATATTTTTCTATAGAGAATCATACTTTCACAATCTTCTAAGAGCTATTACTATTTCCAAATTGTTCTATCAAGATTTTACAATCTTCCAATCTTCTTCACTTTCAATCATTCAACATTCTTAGATTCATTGAGATTCAAATTTCTAGAGTTTAGTACTTTGTGTTGAAGCAATCTACAACAAGAGGTTGTGACATCAAGCATTCAACAAACAAGTGAAGAATTTACAACTTGAAAGTCTTTGAAGCATCTCAAAGAAAGAGGAAAAGAATTGGTTGGAGAGCATCCTTCAACAATTCAAGAGGACAAGATACAAGAAACAATTGGGTAGATTTTCAAGAGATTGGTACTCTCTTGAAGGGTTAAGATAGGAGAGCTAGAGTGAGCTGCATCTTTAACCATTGTAATCTAACAATTGTGTATCTAGTAGAAACTCTCTATCTTTGATAGAGGGGACTGGATGTAGCTCTCAAGTGGTAGAGAGTGAACCAGGATAAAATCTTGTCTTCTTTGTTTTCTTTCTTAAAGCTTTCATTAATCAAGAACAAACAATTGATTAGGTTTAATTTGGGGCTTTTTCAATTCCTAGATAATAAACCTAAATTGACTTGGTAAATTTACGTAGTTTTGTTCATTCATTCATAAATCATTTGTTAGTGCATCATTGAATTGTGATCCCCATTGAATTCTGAATAAAGCTGTTTTTCTGTCAAATTAATCACGAGTTAATCGATTAAGTGATTGATTAATCGATTAGTTTTAGAGCACCATTCGTGTCTTAATCGAGTAACGCCTAGTTAATCGATTAATACTTGAGTGAGCTTCGGCATTAATCGATTAACCTTGAAATTAATCGATTAGACAGTACATTTTTTGTTAGAAAATTTGTTTTATAAAATCCATTCTCTTTAGCAATCGAAAAGTTTGTATTGAGGCTTCAAAATACTATTCACCCCCCTCTAGTCTATTTTGAGCCGCTTGTTGGTTTCCAAAAAGTGGTATCAGAGCTCGGTCGAAAGATCCGAGCATTAAAACGCTTTTTCGCAAAGATCCGATTTTGGAAATCATGGGCTCAAATTTTAATCTTTTTGGTGGTGAAGGAGCTTCCATTAATCGTCCTCCACTATTCAATGGTGAGGGCTACGCTTATTGGAAGGTCCGAATGAAAATTTTTATAGAAGCTATTGATATAAAAATTTGGAATGCCATAGAGAATGGGCCTTTTATTCCGCAAACAAAAGTAAATGATACTGTTTCTTTGAAACGAAAATCAAGCTGGAATGATGATGATAAGAAGAAAGTTCAATATGATTTAAAATCCAAAAACATCATCACTTCGGCACTTTCTTATGACAAATTCTTTAGAGTATCACAATGCACTGATGCTAAACAAATGTGGGACACACTACAAGTCACACATGAGGGAACTAATGAGGTTAGAAGGGCTAGGCTTAATACTCTCATGCATGAGTACGAGCTCTTTCGTATGTTGCCAAATGAAAACATAGGCGACATGCAAAAGCGCTTTACTCACATCATTAATCATCTTTCTGCTCTTGGAAAAAGACTAACTAATGGTGAAGTTGTTAATAAAGTTTTGAGATGTCTTAGCAGGGAATGGCAACCTAAAGTCAATGCCATCATGGAGTCTAAGGATCTAGACGAGATGGATTTAGCAACACTATTTGGGAAGCTTCAAGAGCATGAAATGGAGCTAGGAAGATTATCCATGAACGAGGATGCCGATAAAAAGAAGAAGGGGATAGCTCTTAAAACTAATTCAAAATCCCTAAAGGCACATGAAGAACCCTCTCTAGTGGATGATTCCGACTCCGACATCGATGATGAGACACTCGGGTTGTTGGTCAAAAAACTTGGACGTTTCCTTAAGAAGAAGAGTAATTTCAATAGAAATAGATCAAGAGACTCTAAGGATGCTCAACCAAGGAACAAGACCAATAAAGACAACATCATATGTCATGGGTGTGGGAAGCCGGGCCATTATAGATCAAATTGTCCAACCAACTCAAAGAAGCCCGAAAGTGACAAATGGAAGCCCAATCAATCTAAAGGAAAAAGGGCAAATATAGTGTGGGATGAACCGGAAAATCAATCTTCAACTAGTTCATTGGAAGATGAAGAACTTGCTAACCTTTGCTTGATGACCAAGTTTGATGAAGAATCATCTTCAAGCATGAAATCAAGTGATAACGCAAATGAGGTAGATTATCTTTCCGATGCTAGTTCTAATTCTAATTCTCCCTCCTTCAATGAACTTTATAATGTGTATGTGGAAATGCATAAAGAGTTGAAGAAATTAGCAAAAATAAATGTTGAAAGAAAGAAAGAATTTCATTTTGAAGCAACAAGAAAAAATTTTGGAATTACAAAACTCTCTTGAGGAGCTAAAGCTTCAAAATGAAACCCTTGAACTCATTTATGCAAATTCCACATGCAATTGTGATTTGAAAACAAATGACATCTCTACTTGTGATAATTGCAAATCTCTTGAAAAAGAAGTTTTTAATTTGAATGATAGAATTGCAAGGCTCACAAGAGGAGACACTTGCTTGGATCATTTGCTTTCTAATCAAAGGAATAATAGTAATAGAACCGGACTTGGGTATACCAAACCCAAAAATCGCAATTTTCGCAAAGTTGGTACGTTCTCTAAAATTGATTTTTCAAAAACTCCAACTTGTCATTATTGTGGTATTTTTGGGCATACTTCAAATAAATGCAATATTAAGAAATTTGGTATACCAAGTGGAAAGTATGTATGGATTGTGAAGGGAACTACACCCCAAACTAACATCAAAGGACCCAAGATGACTTGGGTACCTAAGTCAAGTAAATGACATTGTTTTGTAGATGTGCCTTCGAACAAAGGAGCGAAGATGGTACTTGGATAGTGGATGTTCGAGGCATATGACGGGAGACAAATCGCATTTCATCGAACTTACTACAAAAGGTGGTGGTCATGTCACCTATGGCGACAACAACAAAGGCAAAATTCTAGGAGTGGGTAAGATTGGTTACGTATCTAACCTTATCATTGAAAATGTCCTATTCGTAGAAGACTTAGAACACAACTTGCTTAGTATAAGTTAACTATGTGATATGGGCAACAATGTGACCTTTACTTCGGAATTTTGTTTTATTAAGAGTTGTATTGATGATAGTGTTAAGTTCGTAGGTCGACGCTCTAATAACACCTATTTAATTGATTTGGATGAAATAACTTCATTGTTTTCAACATGTTTTAAATATTTTCATGATGAAGTTCAACTTTGGCATCGTCGCATTGCTCATTTAAATGTGAATCAATTAAATAAACTACTACGCAAGAACTTAGTGATTGGCTTACCTAAACTTAATTTTAAACTTGATAGTGTTTGTGACTCATGTCAAAAATGCAAGCAAGTCAAAAACTCTTTTAAACCCAAAAATGTGGTAAGCACAACAAAGCCATTGGAGTTAATCCACATGGATTTTGTAAAATCAAGTCTCCGATTAAGGCGGATTAATTTTGATGATGACAATGTAATTAAATTATGGACTTAAAGTGAAGAATGCAAGCCCAACATTAAAGAAGATCAAGTGCTTAGTTATTTATTCATTCTCATTTAATTTTGATGTATTTTATTTTATTTATGAGAGTGGGTAGTTTAGGTTTTTATTCTCACATAAGGTCAAACAATAACTATGGATGAAATGTTGAGATTAAAACCAATTAAACCTGAGAAGAGAATTGAAAACAATGTTAGAAAAACTTAATTTTTCCAACATTGAGAAATTCACTCGAGTGATTCTCAATTCACTCGAGTGATTTATGAATTTTCAGTAATATAGCCGTTGGATAAAGTAAAAAGGTAACCCTATCAGAGTTGACCAAAACACTCGAGTGTTTTCAAAAAGACTCGAGTATTTTAGGTCTGACAGCAATTTTTCTAAACGTTAGAAGAGGACAAAAAGGGAGAATAACTTTGTTTTTCCTCCCCTTTTGTCCCCTTACTTATATTCTGAAGAGTTGACCTCATTTACAACAACAAGCTTACAATCCTTCATTGATTTCATTCTCTCTTAAGTGTTAAAAAATCATTTCTCTCTCTAAACTCAACCAAGCATTCATCTTTATTATTTGACTTAGTGAGTTAAGAGAGTGTGCTTCATTTGTAAGAGAATTATTTGTTGTAAAATTCTCAAACACTCAAACACATTAGCTTGTTTAGAAAATCTTGGTGAGGTATCCAAGTACTTGGTGAGGTATCCAAGTTTCTCAAGCCTTGAGAGGTTCTCAAGCACAAAGACTAAGAGGATTCTTAGCTTGGTGGGCTCTTGGAGGTTCCAAGGAGCTTAAGAAGAAGGGACTCTTCATCACCAAATCAAGTTGGGGTAGAAATTTCAAGAGTTTGGTACACTCTTGAAAAGGGTTAGAATTGAGTGAGGAATCTCAATTTATCCTTGTAATTTCTAACAATTTGATCACTAGTAGAAACTCCTAAATTGATTAGGGGGACTGGATTAGCACTCTAGATTGAGTGTGAACCAGGATAAAATTGGTGTTGTCTCTCTCTTTTATAGCTTTCTTAGTTTTCAAGTAAAACCAAACCCTAAGTTCTCTAGAAAGGGGCTTTTATAATTCTAGTAGCAATTGGTTGCAATTAACTTGTTTTCAACTTGTTTTAACTTAGTTTAATTGCCCTCTACTTTGATTTATATCTGCCCTGGATTAGTCTTTAAGAAATTGAATCATTTTGCTAAATTTCTCTGAAACTGCTCCTTTCTGTTCTGCATAAAACACTCGAGTGTTTTTCAATTTACTCGAGTATTTCGTATCATTTCACTCGAGTGTTCTTCATTTTCACGCGAGTGTTCTTCAGGTAAAACACGCGAGTGTTTTTAAATTCACTCGAGTAAATTACCCAGTTTCAGAAAAACAAGCTTTTGATCAATTATCTTTTAATTGCACCGAAAATTAGTCATTGTTGCTTCCATATTACTATTCACCCCCCCTCTAGTAATTGCTAAGCCCGCTTGTTGGTTTCCAACAAGTGGTATCAGAGCTCGGTCGAAAGATCGAGCGTAAAAGCTTTTTCGAAAAAGATCCTTTTGGAAACAAATGGGCTCTAGAAATCAACAAGAAGGGTCTATGTCTCTTAACCGACCTCCATTCTTCAATGATGAAGATTATTCTTATTGGAAGGTTAGGATGAGAGTCTTTGTAGAAGCAATAGATACCGATATTTGGGATGCAATTGAAAAAGGTCCTTATATTCCTAGAAGAGTGATTAATGGTGAAGCCATTGTTATTCCTATGACAAGTTGGAATGAAGATGATAAAAAGAAAGTTTCATATGATTTAAAAGCTAAAAATATCATCTTCTCCGCTTTGTCCAAAAATGAATTTCATAGGATTTCACAATGTCAATCGGCTAAAGAAATGTGGGATACCTTGCAAATCACTCATGAGGGTACTAGTGAAGTTAGATACTCAAGATTAAATGCTTTAACTCATGAATATGAGCTCTTTCATATGTTCCCTAATGAGTCTATCAATGATATGCAAACAAGGTTCACACATATCGTTAACCAATTGATTGGCTTAGGAAAGGAATTTAGAGTTGGTGAAACTACTAACAAAGTCTTGAGATGTCTTGATAGGAGATGGAAACCTAAGGTGACCGCCATCAAGGAAGCTAAGGATGTAAAATCTATGGACTTGACCACCTTGTTTGGAAAGCTCCAAGAACATGAGATGGAACTATCAAGACTTCACATAAATGAAGATTCGGACAAGAAAAAGAAGAGCATCTCTCTAAAAGCCTCAACTAAAATGTTAAAAGAGGATGAAGATAAATCTTCAAGTGAAAGCTCCGATCGTGCTCTAAATGAGGAAGAGATTGGTTTATTTGCCAAGAGGTTCAACAAATTCCTCAAAGGCAAAAAGGGTAGTTCATTATTCTCTAAGGACAAGAGACCTCAAGACAAAAGATCCAAGGATAACAAGCAAAGAAACAAGAGCTCAAGTGAGAGCGTGAAATGTCATGAGTGTGGTGGGGTAGGACACATAAAAATGGAATGTCCCACCTACTTGAGAAAGAATGAGAGGAAGACTCAAGATGGCAAGGGGAAGAGAGCTTACATTGTTTGGGATGAACCGGAAAAGGATTCCAAGTCATCCTCAAGTAGTTCGGATGATGAGGAAGCCAAGCTATGCCTCATGGCCAAGAATGACAATGAAGCCTCCTCAAGTAGTGAAAGAAATGACAATGAGAGTGAGGATGAGGTATCATCTAACTATTCTTACACCTCCTCTCATACTATTTCTTATGATGATTTGCTAAATGAGTATAATGAAATGTTAACTCAATTTGAAAGACTTGCTAAAGTTAACAAAGAAAAAGGAAAGAAGCTTTTGGAGTATCAAAAGGAAATCAATGAATTAGAAAAATCTATTAATGATTTGAAACTCCAAAATGCATCCTTGGAACTTGCTAACTCTAGTCATGTTTGTGAGAATGCAAATCAATCATATACCATCACTCATTGTGAAAAGTGTTGTGTGCTTGAAAATGAAGTTAATGATTTGAAAATCAAACTCAACACTTTTAACAAAAGTGATAGAAACCTAGATCGGTTAATTGGTTCTCTTAGACCCAATTCAAACAAAACCGATCTAGGA
This sequence comes from Crotalaria pallida, assembly GCA_037953625.1. NCBI lineage: Eukaryota > Viridiplantae > Streptophyta > Magnoliopsida > Fabales > Fabaceae > Crotalaria > Crotalaria pallida. Next base: position 88,245,993 of record CM075649.1, read on the forward strand.
TATGTCCACAAGAAAAAGAAAAATAAAGAGGTTGGTTCATTCTCAAAAATTGATTTTACAAAGAAACCAACTTGCTTTTATTGTGGAAAATTTGGACATACAAACAATAAGTGCCATATCAAAAATTTTGGAATTCAAAATGGTACTTATGTTTGGATTAAGAAGGAAGAATCATCCAAGACTAACAAAAAGGGACCCAACATAATTTGGGTACCCAAAATGAGCAAGTGATTGTGTCTTGTAGGTGTGCCTTAGAACCGGAAAGCAACTTTGGATACTTGATAGTGGATGTTCTAGGCACATGATGGGAGATAAGCGACACTTCATTGAGCTTACTCCTAAGGAAAAGGGATATGTCACATATGGGGACAACAACAAAGGCAAAATACTTGGTATAGGTAAAATTGGTAATTCTTCCAACTTGGTTATTGATAATGTACTTTATGTTCAAGGATTAGAACATAATCTTTTGAGCATTAGTCAATTATGTGATATTGGTAACCATGTATTATTTACCTCTACTCATTGTCTCATAAAAAGTGACAAAGATGAATCTATCAAATTTGTTGGAAAAAGGTCTAATAACACTTACATGGTTGAATTGAATAATATCACTTCTTTAGTTTCAAAATGTTTAATTAGCAAAGAAAGTGATACTTGGTTATGGCATCGTAGGACCGCTCACATTAATGTAAATCAACTTAAGAAACTTCAATCCAAAGACTTAGTAGTTGGTTTACCAAAGCTCAATTTTCAAATTAGAGGTGATTGCACTCCTTGCAAGAAGTGCAAACAAACTAAAAATCATTTTGGTTCCAAAAATGATGTGTCCACAACAAGACCATTGGAAATGCTTCATATGGACTTGTTTGGACCTTCTCAAGTAAAAAGCTTTGGTGGCAACTACTATGCCTTGGTGATTGTTGATTATTTTTCAAGATTTACATGGTCATTATTTTTAAGTGCTAAGAGTGAGGCCTACAAGTCTTTTAAACGCCATATTAAACTTGCCCAAAACCAAGTAAACCAAAAAGTGATTATTATCCGAACCGACCATGGAGGTGAATTTGAAAACTATAAATTTGATAGATTTTGTGATAAGCATAGAATTGAGCACCAATATTCGGCACCTAGGACTCCTCAACAAAATGGAGTTGTTGAGAGGCAAAATAGGGTGCTAGAGGAACTTGCAAGAACCATGTTAAATGATTCTCAAGTACCTCAATATTTTTGGGCCGATGCCGTTAATACGGCTTGTTATGTAATGAATAGAATTTTAATTAGGCCCATGATAAAGAAAATCCCCTATGAGCTTTACAAAGGTAGAAAACCCAATATATCCCATTTCCATGCTTTTGGATGCAAAGTGTACATTTTAAACAATGGAAAAGATCAACTTGGAAAATTTGATTCTAAATCGGATGAGGGAATATTTTTGGGTTACTCTTCTCATAGTAAAGCTTTTAGAGTTTATAATAACCGAACTATGACTATTGAAGAATCAATACATGTTGTTTTTAATGAGTCTTCGAAAGAAGATAGTGTTTTATGTGAAGGTAGTGATGATGGACTTGAGATTTCAAATGTTGACAAAGAGATGGAAAAATTAAAGGATGAAGGATAAGTCAAAGATGAACTTGATCCGGCTTGGAAAACGGTGAAAGCTCACTCTATTGACAATGTCATAGGAGATCTTTCAAAGGAAGTATTAACTTGTAGGTCAATTCAAAACATTTGTCATTTTGTTTCCTTTGTTTCTCAAATCGAACCAAATTCAATTAAGTAAGCAATTATGGATGAACATTGGGTTATGGCCATGCAAGAAGAACTAAATCAATTTATTAGAAATGATGTTTGGGAATTAGTTCCTATACCCGATGATCATACCATAATTGGTTTAAAATGGATTTATAGAAATAAACTTGATGAATCCGGTTTGATTATAAGAAACAAAGCGAGACTTGTTGCCCAAGGGTACAACCAAGAGGAAGGTGTTGATTATGATGAGACCTTTGCTCCGGTTGCACGTCTTGAGGCAATCCGAATCTGGCTTGCCTTTGCATCAATTATGAATTTTACTCTTTATCAAATGGATGTCAAGAGTGCTTTCTTGAATGGTTTCATAAATGAAGAAGTGTATGTTAAGCAACCACCCGGTTTTGAAAGTCATGAGTATCCAAACCATGTTTACAAGTTGAAAAAGGCACTTTATGGATTAAAACAAGCTCCTAGAGCTTGGTATGATCGATTAAGTACCTTTCTATTAGAAAATGGCTTTCAAAGGGGAAAGGTTGATAATACACTATTCATCTATAAAACCAAAGAGGACATTTTGTTAGTGCAAATATATGTAGATGATATTATCTTTGGTGCCACTAACGTGTCCTTGTGTAGAAAGTTCTCAAATTTGATGAAAAAGGAATTTGAAATGTCCATGATGGGGGAGCTCAAGTTCTTCCTAGGACTTCAAATCAAGCAAGTCAAGGAGGGGATTTTTGTGCATCAAGGAAAATATTGCAAGGAGCTCCTTGGAAAATTCGGAATGGACAAATGCAAAGAAGCATATACTCCCATGAGCACATCATGCTACCTAGACAAGGATGACAAAGGTAACCCGGTTGATGTTAGTAAATATAGAGGCATGATAGGTAGTCTTCTATATCTTACCGCATCTAGACCGGATATTATGTTTAGTGTATGCATGTGTGCCCGTTTTCAAGCAAATCCTAAAGAATCACACCTATCCGCAGTTAAACATATTTTTAAATATCTTAAAGGGACAATTAACACCGGATTATGGTATCCTAGGGATGCTAGTCTTAGTTTAGTTGGCTATTCGGATTCCGACTTTGCGGGATGCAAGCTTGATCGCAAAAGCACTAGTGGTACTTGCCATTTATCGGGAAGTTCATTAGTGTCATGGTTTTCTAAAAAGCAAGCTTGTGTTGCTCTTTCCACCGCCGAAGCGGAATATATCGCCGCCGGTAGTTGTTGTGCTCAACTCTTGTGGATGAAACAACAATTATCGGATTTTGGTTTAAAATTGGAAAGTGTTCCATTAAAATGCGATAACACGAGTGCCATTAATCTAACTAAGAATCCGGTATATCACTCAAGGACTAAACACATTGAAATTAGACATCATTTCCTAAGAGATCATGTTAAAAAGGGTGATTGCACAATTGAATTTGTAAGTACCACAAATCAATTAGCGGACATTTTTACAAAACCTTTGCCAAGGGATACCTTCTATCATATAAGAAGGGAACTTGGTATTTTAGAGGAGTCAAGTATAAACTAATTGATTTGTGCCATTTGAAAATCACCAAGTGCGTCTAACTTTAGTGTGTGGTGATACTTGTTTGAAATTACCTTGAAGATGTTATAAATTTGTGTCTTTAATTGTGTGTGATCATGTCTCCTATCTATTGGTTTCATTAAATGTGTTTGATTTTGTGCTTTTGTGTTTCAAAACTGAGTTTTTCTGCATATCTGATAAAAACACTCGAGTGTTTCGTAAATCACTCGAGTGATTTTAATTCAAAATTAAATCAGTTTTAATTGGAAAAGTTTTTGAGTAGGTCTGATGCAAAACACGCGAGTCTTTTATAAAAGACTCGAGTCTTTTGGGCCAACACTCGAGTGAATCCCATTTCACTCGAGTGAATTCAAAGTTTCTGAAAATCTATCTTTCGGCCAACACGCGAGTGAATTATATTTCACGCGAGTGTTCTTCAGAATTTCTGAAAAACACGCGAGTGTTTTAAAATTCACTCGAGTGAATTCATCAGTTATAGTCTGATGCTGCTGCGATTTTCTAAACTCATTTATCAGTCATATTTCAACTCTATTTCATCTTCTAAACTCATTTCTACTCCAATTTCACATCAAATTCAAGTTTTTGAGCATCAAATTCATCATTCCCTTTCCAAAACCCTAACTCCCCAAAAACCCCAATTTCTCAAAATTTCTTCTAGTTTTTCACTAGATTTTATGCTTTATGACTTTATTTAGTTATTTTGAGACTTTTGTTAATTTTGTTGGGAGTTGGATGTACCTATTTTCAAACTCATGTTTTATGGTTTGTGTATGGTGGATTAATGATGTTTGTGCATTAATCATGTTTTCTTCATGGTTTCCATGCTCTTTAAAGTTTTTTTTTATCGCTTCATAGTCATATTTTGATTCTTATTTACTCTTAAGGGAAAGTTTTCTTATTGGTATCCTTCATTCTCCACCTTGTTTCCAAAATGTTATCTTTTTGATCATGACAAAAAGGGGGAGAAAGGAGATTAAAGAGAAAGAGCATTTTTTTTCCGCTTTCTTGCTTACACTCTGATGATATATGCTCTTGCTCTGATACCAATGAGCACTTGATTATGTTTATTATTGTATCACGTTGTGCTTGGCATTTTTTGGATTGTACAGGTTAAAAAGGTTCCTAGATTGAGGGGGAGCTCTCAAGTGCTAGAGGTTTAATTATTTTGTCATCATCAAAAAGGGGGAGATTGTAAAATCAAGTCTCCGATTAAGGCGGATTAATTTTGATGATGACAATGTAATTAAATTATGGACTTAAAGTGAAGAATGCAAGCCCAACATTAAAGAAGATCAAGTGCTTAGTTATTTATTCATTCTCATTTAATTTTGATGTATTTTATTTTATTTATGAGAGTGGGTAGTTTAGGTTTTTATTCTCACATAAGGTCAAACAATAACTATGGATCAAATGTTGAGATTAAAACCAATTAAACCTGAGAAGAGAATTGAAAACAATGTTAGAAAAACTTAATTTTTCCAACAATGAGCAATTCACTCGAGTGATTCTCAATTCACTCGAGTGATTTATGAATTTTCAGTAATATAGCCGTTGGATAAAGTAAAAAGGTAACCCTATCAGAGTTGACCAAAACACTCGAGTGTTTTCAAAAAGACTCGAGTATTTTAGGTCTGACAGCAATTTTTCTAAACGTTAGAAGAGGACAAAAAGGGAGAATAACTTTGTTTTTCCTCCCCTTTTGTCCCCTTACTTATATTCTGAAGAGTTGACCTCATTTACAACAACAAGCTTACAATCCTTCATTGATTTCATTCTCTCTTAAGTGTTAAAAAATCATTTCTCTCTTTAAACTCAACCAAGCATTCATCTTTATTATTTGTCTTAGTGAGTTAAGAGAGTGTGCTTCATTTGTAAGAGAATTATTTGTTGTAAAATTCTCAAACACTCAAACACATTAGCTTGTTTAGAAAATCTTGGTGAGGTATCCAAGTTTCTCAAGCCTTGAGAGGTTCTCAAGCACAAAGACTAAGAGGATTCTTAGCTTGGTGGGCTCTTGGAGGTTCCAAGGAGCTTAAGAAGAAGGGACTCTTCATCACCAAATCAAGTTGGGGTAGAAATTTCAAGAGTTTGGTACACTCTTGAAAAGGGTTAGGATTGAGTGAGGAATCTCAATTTATCCTTGTAATTTCTAACAATTTGATCACTAGTAGAAACTCCTAAATTGATTAGGGGGACTGGATTAGCACTCTAGATTGAGTGTGAACCAGGATAAAATTGGTGTTGTCTCTCTCTTTTATAGCTTTCTTAGTTTTCAAGTAAAACCAAACCCTAAGTTCTCTAGAAAGGGGCTTTTATAATTCTAGTAGCAATTGGTTGCAATTAACTTGTTTTAACTTAGTTTAATTGCCCTCTACTTTGATTTATATCTGCCCTGGATTAGTCTTTAAGAAATTGAATCATTTTGCTAAATTTCTCTGAAACTGCTCCTTCCTGTTCTACATAAAACACTCGAGTGTTTTTCAATTTACTCGAGTATTTCGTAGCATTTCACTCGAGTGTTCTTCATTTTCACGCGAGTGTTTTTCAGGTTTTCTGAAAAACACGCGAGTGTTTTTAAATTCACTCGAGTAAATTACCCAGTTTCAGAAAAACAAGCTTTTGATCAATTATCTTTTAATTTCACCGAAAATTAGTCACTGTTGCTTCCATATTACTATTCACCCCCCTCTAGTAATTGCTAAGCCCGCTTGTTGGTTTCCAACAGATTTGTTTGGCCCATCACAAGTTCGGAGTTTAGGTGGTAATTACTACGGCTTTTTTATTGTAGATGACTTTACTCGATTCACATGGACTTTGTTTTTATCCGCCAAAAGCGACACTTATAAAAGTTTTAAAAAGTTTGCCAAACTCATCCAAAATCAATTAAATTTGACAATAGTGTCTATTAGAAGTGATCACGGTGGTGAGTTTGAAAACTCAAAGTTTGATGCGTTTTGTGAAAAGTATGGAATAAGTCATCAATTTTCAGCCCCTAGGACTCCAGAACAAAACGGAGTTGTAGAAAGGAAAAGTAGAGTTTTAGAGGAACTTGCACGGACTATGCTTAAGGAATCTAGAGTTACCTCTTACTTTTGGGCTGATGCGGTTAATACCGCGTGTTATGTCATTAATAGGGTTCTTATCCGTCCGCATTTGAATAAAACACCTTATGAGTTGTTAAAAGGGCGAAAGCCAAATATCTCTTATTTTCATGTGTTTGGTTGTAAGGTGTTTATTTTAAATAACGGTAAGAATCCGGTCGGCAAGTTTGACTCAAAAGCCGACGAAGGTATTTTTGAGGAAACCGCAATTGGTGGTTGGAGAGACAAAGGAACCCTAGAAATACACCTAGAAGGGGGGGGGGTTCAATAGGTGTTGAAGCTACCTTGAAAGATTTTCGAATGAAACAAATCGAAACAATCAAAACAACAGATTTTTGCAAATTTTCACTAACTTAATCGATTAATCTGCAACTTAATCGATTAAGTCTGAGAGATCAAAATTACTTACTCGATTAAGCAAGTCGTGTACTCGAGTATTACTTGCAGAAACCAGAAAAATCAAGTTTTCATTCGCATACGAAAATCAATCAATTCACACGAAAGATCAGAGATTCAACGAAAATGATTAACACCTATATTCTTATTGATTAACCTAGTTATGAAAATGATTTTCCCTTTATCAATTTGAACAATTAAAGATTCAATTCAATCAATTATGAAAATCAATCTTTCTAGGTTTTCAACCAAGAACGCAATCAAATGACTTGAATATAAAGAGTAAGGGTTTAGAGATACGACACAGTGATTTATCCTGGTTCACTTTCATCCGCTTGAAAGCTACATCCAGTCCCCTCTTCAACCAAGAGAGATTCTTCACTATGAGGAATTAGAGTTCTCAAATTACAAGTGATTGCCTCACAAGAATCCCTTCTTGCTAGCTTACAAGAGATAACTGACACCCTTGCCTTGTAATCCTATTGATCTTCTCTCTAATCTAACCTCTACCCCTTGTTGATAATCGACACAACAAGTCTTCAATTGCTTGATGATAAACCACACACCAAGGCTTCACTTGCTTGATTCACAACCAAGACTTCTTCTTCTTCTTCAATAAGAATGCACTTGCTTGATGATAAAATCGACACACCAAGGCTTCTTGTTTGTTGTAGTGGCTTTCCTTCTTGTAAAGATTACAACACAATATAAAACACAAAACAATCCTATGAATCTCAATCAAGAGTTATGACAATTCACCATAAGAGATTCAAAGGTTCTTGATCAAAGAATATGAAAATATGAGAACTTTGATCTTTAGAAAATGAGAGAGAATAGAGTGGCTTGATTCTTTGTAAAACTTGTATGAAATGATTCTAATTAATCACAAATAATAGGAAAAGGTTTATATAGAATACGCAAAAGTTGTAGCACTTGAAAACTGATTTTGAGAAGTGAAAAACGTATTTTAAAAATCAGTTTAATCGATTAAGTTTCAGACTACTCGAGTAGTACTCGATTAAGTTAGTCACTTAATCGATTAAGTTGGTACTGCACATGTTCAAAACTTGTTTTCTCAAAATTCAACCTTTCCTTTAAAACCTTTAAGCCACCTATTGATTCTAGGTTAAGTGAAAACTCAAATTATGATTAAATCATGACTTATGAATGAGATTCACTACCCTCTATAATAATCTACCCAAATAAAAAACCTATGAAGCTTGAGAGGCAAAAGATAAAAGAAATACAAATACACTCAAACTTAGGTCTTCATGAGCTTGCTTTCTCTCTTCTTCATTTGATGTTTGTTGTTGCTTGTTGAGCTTGAAACTTGATCAACACTTATAGCTTGTTCAAAAACACTTTGTCATTATCAAAACATTCATCATGTTCATCATGGAACTAACAATCTCCCCCTTTTTGAAAATGACAACCCATGTTTTGAAATCGCTTGAAGTTGTTGATGCTTGAAACATTTGATCACTTGAGAAGACTCTTTCTCCCCCTAAATCAATGCTTTAGCACTTGAATCCAATTGAGATAGAAGCTTGATTCTCCTCTATCTTAAACAACTTAGCTCAACCTACATAAAAACAAGAAAACAACCTTTCTCCAAATATAATATCATATTTCTCCCATGTTTCAAAACATACCATTTCTCCCCCTTTGAGAAACATTTCATTCAATTCAAAACATCATATTTCTCCCCCTTTGGCATTATCAAAAAGTAATATAGACCAATTGAAATATAACATCTAAGCCAAGGTAAGAAATCAATGATCATTTCTTCACAACATTGATACCAATTGAACAAATACAATAGAACTATACTTTGAAATGTGATACCAATTGGCAAGAGAATATAACAATGAAATATAATACCAATTGAGAACTAAAAAGATCATAATATCACTTAACAAAGAAGATATCAATGTAAAGAAATATAACACCAAAGCATCATACTTTAATAAGATTTCAATTATATGATCATCATACTTTAATCAACTCAATGATACCAATTGAATTAACTAAACATTTAGAAAAGTAATATCAATTGAGAAGATACCAATTGAGATAATATATCAATATCAAATATTACCACTTTGTAGGACATTCACTTGAGATGCAAGTGTGATACCAATTGAAGATGTGAATATAGACATTCATAGTTGAGACCAATTGAGAGCATGTGTCATTCATTTGCATCTTCAATCAAACCTACAAAACAATCATGCTTTGCTTTTTGGTATCCAAATGGTTTTGGATCCATTTTTGTTAGTGTAGGGACTTTCACCCTTTTTCATCCAAACAAAATTTCCTTTAGGTATACCATGCACTTTAACATAACACACATTTGAAGTATGTCCATGAGTACCACAATAGAAACATGTTGGTGCATTTGAAAAATCAACTTTAGAAAAATCAACAATATTTCTATGAGATTTACTCTTAGCATTAGTATAACCCAAACCAAACTTGTTTGAATTTTCTCTTTGAAAATTTAACAATGTGCGCAATCTAATATCACAAATGGTGAAACTTGCAAGCTTATTTTTCAAAATAACATTTTCATCCTTGAGCAACTTGCAACTCTCACAATCAACCACAACATTCAATCTACTAGCACAATCACAAGAAGAACTAGCATATATAAGATCAAGAGTTTCATTTTCAAGATTAAGCTCATCAACTTGTTTTTGAAGATCTAAAATCTCTTTTTGATGTTTCAAAATGAGCTTCTTTCTTTCAATGTTTTTCAAAGCTAGTTTTTCAAGTTGTTCATACATTTCTTCATAAGCATTATGTAACAATTCATATTTAGAAGAAATTTCGGATTTAGATTCACTTACATTGCTATCCTCACTTTGATAACTTGATTCATCATTTGAACTTTGTTCTTCATCATCTACTAGAGTTATCAAGTTGAGACAAGCAACTTCTTCATCATCCGAAGAACTATTTGATGTGCTTTTCTTGTTATCTTCATCACTATCCCAAACTATGTATGCTCTTTTAGATTTAGAATTTTTCTTGTCTTTCTCCTTCTTCTTGAGATACCTAGAGCATGAATACTTGAGATGACCGGGTTTTCCACATTCATGGCAAACTACACCTTCTTTTGATGTCTTGGTCTTGTAGTGTGGGGAATCCTTCTCTTTACTTTTATCCTTGTTCAACCTTCCTTTTCTCCTTAGAAACTTGTCAAACTTTCTTAGCAAAAGTTTCATGTCTTTTTCATCAATATCGGAATCGGAATCTTCACTATCATCATCATCGGAACTCTCTTTCTTTTTATATGATCTATTGACTTTAAGAGCAAGTCCCTTTCTTTCTTTGTTCTTATCCAACTCTTCATTGATATTCAAGCGTCCAAGCTCCATTTCATGTTCTTGAAGCTTTCCGAAAAGTGTTGCTAGATCCATAGCATCCAAATTCTTAGATTCAACAATAGCCGTTACTTTTGGTTGCCAATTCCTGTCTAAACATCTCAACACTTTGTTAGAAAGTTCACCTTGTAAGAAAGTCTTACCAAGAGCAAGTAAAGGATTTATAATATGAGTAAAACGCTTTTGCATATCATTAATAGATTCATTTGGAAGCATTTGAAACAATTCATAATCACGCATTAAAGCATTCAATCTAGCTCTCCTAACCTCACTAGTTCCTTCATGAGTCACTTGTAAAGTGTCCCACATTTCCTTAGCACTAGAACATTGAGAAACTCTAAAGAACTCGTCATAGGATAAAGCGGATGTGATGATATTCTTTGCTTTATAATCATATTGAACTTTCTTTCTATCATCATCCTTCCACTTATCCTCGGGGATCAATTGTTCTACACCTTCAACTAAACTAGAGGGGATATGAGGACCTTTTTCAACTACTTTCCAAATTTCACTATCTATGGCTTGGATAAAGATTTTCATTCTAACTTTCCAATATGCATAGCTTTCTCCGGTAAACAATGGAGGACGACTTATTGAAGCACCTTCACCACCAAAGGGATTCATGGAACCCATTGCGATTTTCTTAAAGGATCTTTACGAAAAAGCTCTTATGCTCGTGTCTTTCGACCGAGCTCTGATACCAATTGAGGAAACCGCAATTGGTGGTTGGAGAGACAAAGGAACCCTAGAAATACACCTAGAAGGGGGGGTTCAATAGGTGTTGAAGCTACCTTGAAAGATTTTCGAATGAAACAAATCGAAACAATCAAAACAACAGATTTTTGCAAATTTTCACTAACTTAATCGATTAATCTGCAACTTAATCGATTAAGTCTGAGAGATCAAAATTACTTACTCGATTAAGCAAGTCGTGTACTCGAGTATTACTTGCAGAAACCAGAAAAATCAAGTTTTCATTCGCATACGAAAATCAATCAATTCACACGAAAGATCAGAGATTCAACGGAAATGATTAACACCTATATTCTTATTGATTAACCTAGTTATGAAAATGATTTTCCCTTTATCAATTTGAACAATTAAAGATTCAATTCAATCAATTATGAAAATCAATCTTTCTAGGTTTTCAACCAAGAACGCAATCAAATGACTTGAATATAAAGAGTAAGGGTTTAGAGATACGACACAGTGATTTATCCTGGTTCACTTTCATCCGCTTGAAAGCTACATCCAGTCCCCTCTTCAACCAAGAGAGATTCTTCACTATGAGGAATTAGAGTTCTCAAATTACAAGTGATTGCCTCACAAGACTCCCTTCTTGCTAGCTTACAAGAGATAACCGACACCCTTGCCTTGTAATCCTATTGATCTTCTCTCTAATCTAACCTCTACCCCTTGTTGATAATCGACACAACAAGTCTTCAATTGCTTGATGATAAACCACACACCAAGGCTTCACTTACTTGATTCACAACCAAGACTTCTTCTTCTTCTTCAATAAGAATGCACTTGCTTGATGATAAAATCGACACACCAAGGCTTCTTGTTTGTTGTAGTGGCTTGCCTTCTTGCAAAGATTACAACACAATAGAAAACACAAAACAATCCTATGAATCTCAATCAAGAGTTATGACAATTCACCATAAGAGATTCAAAGGTTCTTGATCAAAGAATATGAAAATATGAGAACTTTGATCTTTAGAAAATGAGAGAGAATAGAGTGGCTTGATTCTTTGTAAAACTTGTATGAAATGATTCTAATTAATCACAAATAATAGGAAAAGGTTTATATAGAATACCCAAAAGTTGTAGCACTTGAAAACTGATTTTGAGAAGTGAAAAACGTATTTTAAAAATCAGTTCAGCAGTACTTAATCGATTAAGTTGCAGACAACTCGAGTAGTACTCGATTAAGTTAGTCACTTAATCGATTAAGTTGGTACTGCACATGTTCAAAACTTGTTTTCTCAAAATCCAACCTTTCCTTTAAAACCTTTAAGCCACCTATTGATTCTAGGTTAAGTGAAAACTCAAATTATGATTAAATCATGACTTATGAATGAGATTCACTACCCTCTATAATAATCTACCCAAATAAAAAACCTATGAAGCTTGAGAGGCAAAAGATAAAAGAAATACAAATACACTCAAACTTAGGTCTTCATGAGCTTGCTTTCTCTCTTCTTCATTTGATGTTTGTTGTTGCTTGTTGAGCTTGAAACTTGATCAACACTTATAGCTTGTTCAAAAACACTTTGTCATTATCAAAACATTCATCATGTTCATCATGGAACTAACAATTTTCATTGGATATTCAACTCATAGCAAGGCTTATCGTATTTTTAATAAAAGAACCTTAACCGTTGAAGAATAAGTTCATGTCGTGTTTGATGAATCTCCGAAAGGAGAGTGTGTTGTTTCTTGTGATGATGAGAATGTAGGTACATTTCTGGATCATGACAAGCAAATGCAACAACAGGAAGGAGAAAATCAAGTTGAGAATGGAGAAATGCAAGAACATGAGAAGGACTTAGCACAAGAGCCGCATACCGATCTACCAATTGCTTGGAAAACGAACAAAAATCACCCGGTCTCTAATATTCTAGGTGACATTGCTAAGGGAGTGGTAACCCGTAGCACTTTAAATAACTTTTGTTATTATGTTGCTTTTGTTTCACAAGTAGAACATAAGAATATTAGTGAGGCACTTCAAGACGAACATTGGCTTATGGCCATGCAAGAAGAGTTAAATCAATTTGAAAGAAACCAAGTTTGGGAGCTTGTGCCAAAACCCGATGACCGTCCTGAAATTGGTACTCGTTGGGTTTATGGGAATAAACTAGATGAGTCGGGTATGATTGTTAGGAATAAGGCTAGGTTGGTAGCTAAGGGTTATAGTCAAGAGGAAGGGATAGACTATGATGAAACGTATGCTCCCGTAGCTAGATTAGAAGCCATAAGAATCTTACTTGCTTTTGCATCTATAATGAATTTTAGATTGTATCAAATGGATGTTAAAAGTGTGTTTCTTAATGGATACATTCAAGAAGAAGTGTATGTTTCACAACCTCCCGGATTTGAAGATTTTGAACATTCGGACTATGTTTTTAAATTGAAAAAGGCTTTGTATGGTCTTAAACAAGCACCTAGAGCTTGGTATGATCGACTAAGCAATTTTCTAATTGAAATAGGTTTTAAAAGAGGTGCCACGGACAATACGCTTTTTATTGAAAGATCCGGTAAGGACATACTTTTAGTCCAAATATATGTTGATGATATTATTTTTGGTGCAACTAATGAAAAATTGTGCAAGAAATTTTCAGAAATTATGCAAAGTGAGTTCGAGATGTCTATGATGGGAGAGCTTACTTTCTTCCTTGGAATACAAATCAAGCAACTTGATGATGGCATTTACATTCATCAAGGGAAGTATTGTAGAGAACTACTTAAAAGGTTTGGCATGGAGTCGTGCAAGGTAGCTTCAACTCCTATGAGCGTCACATGTTACTTGGACAAGGATGACATCGGAAAACCCGTAGAGGTAACAAAGTATCGTGGTATGATAGGTAGTTTATTATACTTAACTGCTTCTCGTCCTGATATTATGTTTAGTGTGTGCATGTGTGCTCGTTTTCAAGCCAATCCAAAAGAATCACATTTAACTGTTGTTAAGAGGATTATGAAATATTTGAAAGGAACCACCAATACCGGATTATGGTATCCTAGAGATGCACTTTTAAATTTAATAGGCTATTCGGATTCTGATTTTGCTGGTTGTAAAGTTGAAAGAAAAAGTACAAGCGGAACATGCCATTTAATTGGAAGTTCTCTTGTATCATGGTTTTCAAAAAAGCAAAATTGTGTAGCTTTATCAACCGCGGAAGCCGAATATATTGCGGCCGGGAGTTGTTGTGCTCAAATCCTTTGGATGAAGCAACAACTCTCGGATTTTGGTTTAAACTTGTCAAAAATTCCTATTAAATGTGACAATACATCTGCAATAAATTTAACTAAAAGCCCGGTATTGCACTCTAGAACAAAACATATTGAGATTAGGCATCATTTTCTAAGGGACCATGTCCAAAAAGGTGATTGTGTTATAGAATTTGTTCAAATTTCAAACCAATTAGCTGACATTTTTACAAAACCTTTACCAAGGGATAATTTCTATCGTATTAGAAGGGAACTTGGTATTTTTGATGAATCCACTATTAGCTAATTGTATTTGAAATCATTTTAGTTCATCACCTTAAGCCTATTCCATTATGTATTGTTGTTTGAGTTTTTGTAATATGAAAATCCTTTCATAATTCTCAAAATTAGTAGTTATGTGTGTGTTTTTTCTATGATATGTTTGCTTTTTTAAATGTGTGTTCTAAATGCTACGTGTCTACTTGTGTTTGTGTATGAAAATAGTATTCAAAATTTGAAAAATTTTGAGTTTTGTGCACATTAATCGATTAACAGACATTCATTAATCGATTAACTTTTAAACCTCTTTCGCACTTACTCAATTAATGAAGCTTTAACTCGGTTAATTTTTAAAACACTTTCGCACTTAATCGATTAATGAAGTTTTAACTCGATTAATTTTTAAACCTCTTTCGGTTTTAATCGATTAAGGCCTTCGCTAATCGATTAAGGGCTTTGAACTTGGAAATATAAAAACTCGTTTTCAGCACATTTGCTCATTTTTTCTTTTTTTCTTCTCTCTCTTCTCCGAATTCTCTCTTCTCTTCTCACTTTCGAAATTCACATAATGATCATATGGGCTCTTGAAACACGTTTTTAACACAATTTCTTTCCACAAATCTTCCTCCTCACATCATATCAACCCAAAACTTTCATCAATTTCACCCAAAAACCCAAAAATCCAAATTTCCCCCAAATTTCAAAACCCTAACCCTAAATGCGAAAACCCTAACTTTCTTTCTCCTTGGAAATGGCCTCCTCCTCCTCCAATCCGAATCCTCCTCCACGAAAGAAGCGTCCACCACATAAGGATCGCAACAATGTGTGGTTCTCTCAAGCAGAACGCGAAGGACGTGCACCGAAGTTTGATAACAGAAGCTTTGGAGTCATTCGGTACTTGTATTTTCCATGGTTGAAGAAGGAAAGGTTTGGTTTTCATGATCTTCTTGTTAATCAGCAGTTACAGAGGTTTTTGGAATTTAATACTCACTATTACCCTAAGCTTGTTAGGCAATTTTATGCTAATTTTGCTAAAATTGATGGGGTTTATCAAAGCCAAGTGAGGGGTCATCACTTTGTTATTAATCCTGCTGATCTGAAAATTTTATTTGGTTTGAAAGATGAGGATACTTTCTTTGGTGATGATGAATCGGTTGAACTTAATGTTGATCCTGCTACTGCTTATTCTGAGGCTGTTAGACCAGAACTTAATTGGGACAAGGGTACAAAGAGATTTTCTTTGCTTCATGCTGAAGATAGGGTCTTGTTATACATTATTGCTTATTGTCTGATTCCTAAAGGTTCTCAAAATTATGCTCAAGTCCAGGAGGATGACTTGACATTGTTTTATGGAATTAAGCATAATGTTAAGATAAATTGGAATAGGATAGTTTTGGCTAGAATGCTCACTGTTGCACAGTCTGCTTCCACTCAGTATTTACCATATCCTATGCATGTGACCAAACTCCTTCGTCATTATGGTGTGC
The DNA here is from genome assembly GCA_037953625.1 of Crotalaria pallida. Lineage (NCBI taxonomy): Eukaryota > Viridiplantae > Streptophyta > Magnoliopsida > Fabales > Fabaceae > Crotalaria > Crotalaria pallida. The sequence goes on from CM075649.1 coordinate 88,261,894, forward strand.
CAATTCCGGATGGTGAACCATGTGAGAAAGATCCGGAGGGTAAGTTGTGTTTGAACATTCATCATATCAATCTAATGCGAATTGGTTTTCATAAGCCAACACGGACTTGGATGTGGAATTCGCAAATTAAAGCTTTAGAGCAAGTTGCACAACAAGCTCCTCCCCCTCCACAAGCTGCTCCACCAGTGGTTGATCCAATGGAAACTAATCAAGAGGTAAATGTTGAGGATTTCATTGACTTTGACAACTTAGAGGTACCCTTTGATGCTCAAGCTGCACATGCTTCACTTATCCAGCACATAGATTCTCGGTTTGATGCTATGGCACAAAGGCTTGATATTTAGAGTCGTGCAATGGAGCAAAGGATTTTGGATCACTTCTCTAGCTTCTTTACCCATCCTCCACCTAACCCTTAGTCCACTTTGATCTTATGATGATTTTCACTATTTTGCTGCACTGTTTATTATACTCTGATGCTGAACTTTTTATGCTTTTTCATGGTTTTGGTACTTTGTTTTATGGCTGGACTGTTTTTGGACTATTTTGTTTTGGCTATGGTTGAACTCTATAGGGTCTGTGTATGGCCTTAGTTTCTTTATGTTACTTATTATGCTGCTATGACTTATGGTGTTTGGACTATATTTTATGCAATGTTATTATGGACTTATTATGTGGTATGCTTTATGGTCTTGGTTATGGCCAAATTGCTTATGTTTTTACTACATATTATGTCTTATCATTGTGTTTATTATTATATATCTCCATTGTCTAGCACTTACCTCTCACTTTTGGCAAAATATCTTTTCTAAATTCACTACTTTTTAATGATGCCAAAAGGGGGAGAAATGTTTGTTGATGTTGTGGCTTTGTAGGTTAAGCTTTTATGTATTTTTCCTAAGTGTGTTACATTTAGGGGGAGTATTTAAAAACTTGGTACTTCATTGTGAAGAGGGTTTGTCATCATCAAAAAGGGGGAGTTTGTAGGTTTGATGATGTTTTGATGCTAACAAACCAAAGTCAAGCAACAACATTCAACAACAATTCAAGCACCACTCATGAAGCATTAGATTAAGTTTTGTTTTTATTCTTAATCAAATGTAATATTTTAATTTTCCATTTCATGAGAGTGGGTGGTAGCTTAGGAATCTCAATATAGGTTTTAATATTGTTTGATTATTAGTGAAGAAAGATTATCTTGATAGAAATAGCTCTAAATAAAGTTTATAGTGGGTGGTAGCTTAGGAATCTCAATATAGGTTTTAATATTGTTTATTATTAGTGAATAAAGATTATCTTGATAGAAATAGCTCTAAATAAAGTTTAGATCAAAGTACATTTGAAAAGCTTAATTTTTAATCACTTTTTACAGTGGTTAATCGATTAGCACGAAAGGCTTAATCGATTACCACGTTGAAACTGTACAACACTGATTGTTTAACAAAGGTTAATCGATTAGTGACTTGTTCATTAATCGATTAATTACTGTTGTATCAGAAAAATAATATTTTGTTTAAAAGCTTTTAATTTCTACTTTGACAAGGTTACACACACTTTCATATTTTTCTATAGAGAATCATACTTTCACAATCTTTTAAGAGCTATTACTATTTCCAAATTGTTCTATCAAGATTTTACAATCTTTCAATCTTCTTCACTTTCAATCCTTCAACATTCTTAGATTCATTGAGATTCAAATTTCTAGAGTTTAGTACTTTGTGTTGAAGCAATCTACAACAAGAGGTTGTGACATCAAGCATTCAACAAACAAGTGAAGAATTTACAACTTGAAAGTCTTTGAAGCATCTCAAAGCAAGAGGAAAAGAATTGGTTGGAGAGCATCCTTCAACAATTCAAGAGGACAAGATACAAGAAACAATTGGGTAGATTTTCAAGAGATTGGTACTCTCTTGAAGGGGTTAAGATAGGAGAGCTAGAGTGAGCTGCATCTTTAACCATTGTAATCTAACAATTGTGTATCTAGTAGACACTCTCTATCTTTGATAGAGGGGATCGGATGTAGCTCTCAAGTGGTAGAGAGTGAACCAGGATAAAATCTTGTCTTCTTTGTTTTCTTTCTTCAAGCTTTCATTAATCAAGAACAAACAATTGATTAGGTTTAATTTGGGGCTTTTTCAATTCCTAGATAATAAACCTAAATTGACTTGGTAAATTTACGTAGTTTTGTTCATTCATTCATAAATCATTTGTTAGTGCATCATTGAATTGTGATCCCCATTGAATTATGAATAAAGCTGTTTTTCTGTCAAATTAATCACGAGTTAATCGATTAAGTGATTGATTAATCGATTAGTTTTAGAGCACCATTCGTGTCTTAATCGAGTAACGCCTAGTTAATCGATTAATACTTGAGTGAGCTTCGGCATTAATCGATTAACCTTGAAATTAATCGATTAGACAGTACATTTTTTGTTAGAAAATTTGTTTTCTAAAATCCATTCTCTTTAGCAATCGAAAAGTTTGTATTGAGGCCTCAAAATACTATTCACCCCCCCCCTCTAGTCTATTTTGAGCCGCTTGTTGGTTTCCAACACATTTCATAAACTTTCTTGAAATACCATTTCGCAAACTTTCTCAAGATATCATTTTCATAAACTTTCTCAAAAATTTTATTTTGTAGAACTTCTCAAAAATCTTACTTCACAAAACTTCATTTCACAAAAATTCTAAAATTTCACATTCCACAAGATTTCTAAAAATTTCATTTCACAATCCTTCTAAAAACCTCATTTCACAAAATTTCTAAAAGTTTCATTTCACAAATTTTTCACAAAAACTTATTTCAAAAACTTTTCTCAAAATACCTTTTATAAGTTTTCTCAAAAACCTCTTTTCACAAATTTTCTCAAAAGAACATTTCACAAGGTTTCTAAAAATCTCATTTCATAAAATCTTCCAAAAATCTCGTTTTAAAAAAAAAAACCTTTTCAAAAATCCCATTTTTACTGAGCACTAATGGAGGAGCAAGCTCAACTCAACACTAGTCTCTTTCCAAAAACGTCAACAAAGGAGCCAAGCTCCACTCACATCACATCTCATTTCAATAATCAATAAAAACATCACTTTCCCAGATCTGGCTTAACCTCATCTTTATCATCGAATCTTTCCCCAATCTTAACTCTTTATCTCTTTCTCAGCACGTATATCTTGTCCAATCATTCTCATATATTTTATCATCATTTCCTCCCTTTGTGTCTTTTACTTCCCAATCTTATTTATTCCATTTCTTTTTTCAGGACATAATAGACATCCATCATCATATTATTCATATTAATCGTCAGTATTAAATTTCATCATGCATAGTTAAATAAATAAATAAATCTAAGCATGCAATTTCACATCATCAACACACAATCCTCACACAACAACAATGTGGTCTTTGTCACCTTCGTATAAATGGCCACACAACACAAACAATTGCCACTATTCTACTAACTCCGAACCACTAAGTTCCGATCTTTGAGATGATACGGAACGTCCTAATAAATCACCTAAATACCACGGTGTCTTAGGAAAGCTTCTCTCTCACCTGAGGTCCAGCGATTAAATGCGTGCGGTCTCCTCGGATCCCTTTTTGCTGCCAGCTGCCCCAATCCCTCGTCTTTAAAATTTCTCGAATTAAATGAAACACGTTTACGTTATTAATTTGTATAAGAAATCTTTTCTTGACTCAATACACATTCCGTTCCTCGTCGGGAGACTTAAAAACATGATTGTTTTCTCAAAACAATTTTAACACTTTCTAGTACTTCAAGTACTTTAAAACCATTTGAAAACATCATATAAAATAATTTAAATCATTTAATTTGGTTGCTGGTCCATCTTGGACAGCACATTGACCTTGTTCGAAAACACTGAAAAATTCACCGTTTTCAACCCGGCTTTTTCTCAAATCAATTAACACTTGAAAACCATACTTTAAATCGTATGAACACATTTTTATATTTAAGAAACAACTTTAAATAGTTCGGGACAGCAAAGGATTGCTTCACAAAATCACTTTAATAAAAACTCGAAAGCACCGTAAAAGTACTTTTCGTTTTAAACAATTCTTTAGCTTAAAACAATCACTTTAAAATTCAAGTTTTCGTCATAAAACAAATCTTGGACAGCCACTAAATACAATCCAAAAACCTCTAATAAATCAAATGGATTTATCTTAAAATCAATTAATTCCAAAACCAATTACGTACTCAAATATTTTTCAAACATCAACTAACACACAACCACAACAAACAACACTTGATAAATTAAATCATATAAGTCATTCGTTTTTCAAACATCAATTAGCATGAAGAATAGTCACATTGAATTTCCAAAGTATTCATTTTCATAAAAGAAAACACTCAAACATGCATATACTCACAAACCGAATTGAGTCTAAAAATATAAATCAAGCACATTTGTTTTTCTTACTTTAAACCGCTTAATTCCTTTCAAAAATCACTATGTAAATTCATTTTCATGCAACTAAATCTCATAGGCTTAATTATACTATATGGCCGAATGAAATTAAAGAAACAAGTCAAATATTACAAATCCAAGACACATAAATCAACTTAATTTAATTCAAGCACTTAAACTTTATTTTCTTTTTCATGAAACAAAATCATTTACCTTTTCTTTCTCTTAAAACCGAATATGCACACATACACAAAAATTTTCTAAAACCATTTAATTCATTTATTTCCTTTACCTTTTAACCAAACCGAATAGAAAATAAATAATCACACATTATCTCAAATAATTTAACTTAACATAATCCCACCAAACATACTCATTACTTTTATGTCACTTCATTGAAAAAGAACCGTAACCTAGTTAGCATGCATTGGCCGAAAACTCAACATGGTCAAGACAAGAATTTTGGTTCATTTTTCAACATGCAAAAGTTAAGATTCATGAGTTTAATTATGCATTTTCTTACATAACAATTTTTTTTTAAAGAAAATATCATTTCCTTTTTCAAGCATAAAACCGAATGCACACCACTAAAAATCAAGTTTTTACTTCAAATCTTTATCATGCAAGAACATACAACATAAATCAAGTTAGAAATCGATTTTCAAAAGCTTGTTTCTTTGATTCTTTGTAAAACCGTGATGATCTTTAAGAAAGATCAAATATTTTTCACTTAAAAATAACATGCATGTACCTAGGTCTTGTAGATCAAGTCATAAAATCAACCATAGTATTACAAATCAAAGATAAAAATCATTTTGGGTAGAAAGAGGCAAAACCGTGACATGCTTTGAGGAAAGGTTAATTCTTTTTGGCTCAAAACAACATGCATGTGCCAAAGATCAAACTTTTTCATGAACAAGTTAAAGATCAACACCAAAATCAAGACTTTATTAAGAAAGGTTAGATCTTTTATTCAAAAATCACATGCAAGGTCCAAGAACAAAACTTTTTAAAGATCAAAACAAAAATCAAAGCTTTTTAAAGATCAAAACCCAAAAATCAAAGCTTTATCAAAACCAAATCAAAATCAAACATTTCAACAACTCAAATCAATTTTTCTAATCATAAGGTTAACATGCAAGGACTTAGATCAAATTGAAAAGCATCAAGATATATCATAGAAAATCTTAACCGAATCATAAAGTCCATGGTTTAAGTTATTACAAGTTATTTTTAGTCTTAAAAGTCCATGATTAAGCACGAACAACACTTGTACTCATCATTTAAACTTGGAAAATTAACATGCATGGAAAGAAAAAGAGAAGAATCACAAGATCAAAAGAAAAAGTCTAAACTATTACAATTTCTCCATGGTTTTCGAATCACCCACCAAATCAAGGTCTTCTAACTTCTAAGTTCTTGGATCTTCAAGGGAGGTCTTAGGTTTTTGGCTTGATCTCCTCTTCTTCCTCCTTTCTTCCTCACGGCCAACACCTTCTATCTCTCTCTCTCTCTCTATCTTTTCTAAGAGCTAAAAGGGAACTCTTAGAAATTGTGTTTGGTTGTGAAGGGAGTGAATGGAAAATGAGTGAAATAAACTTAAGGGCCAAGGTTTATATAGGCAAACCATGAAGTCCCTATGTTGCCCTTGGTTTGATTTTGGCTCATGTGTGTTGAGGAGGGGCGATTTTGGTACTGCAAATTGTTGCATGGGTGGAGTTTATCAAAGGGGACAAGGAGGAGTAATTCTAGGCTTTAGGTCACTTCAAGTCTATCCCATTTCTACCACTTTAAATTTTCTACCTATTAATTCCCTTTTAGTACTAATCTACCTCATAAGCTCCTTGTCCTAAAAAAATAAAATCCTAAGCCTATATGCATACATACATGTACACGTATCATTCACACACACATACACACATACATGCATTATCATACTCTTCCACTAATTTAATTCTCATATAATCCTAAACATACACATATAGTAATACCGTACATACATACACACACATACATCGAAAACAAATCTTCCTCATAAAATAACTCATGTATAAAAACCATGTTTTCTTTAAAGCATAAAAACATTAAATATATAGTCATTCCAAAAACTCAATTTCCAAAACTTATAAAATCATTCCATGAAAACTATTTCTTTAGAAAATAAAGCATTCATCATTTGAAAATCATAAAATAAGAAATTCATTCAAGGAAATATTCTTTCAAAAACACCTTTCTCAAAAATAAATCTCTTTAGTACTTTAAAATAATACGAGAAATTTGCGGGGTGTTACCCGGTGCATAAATCGTGAGGCAGATGCTCTTCTTAAGTTCCGGGGAGGCCTAAAAGACCATTCAAAATTTCAAATAGCTTATCTTCGTGGCAGCGTGAGCAGAATTGTTGCCAATGGAAAGGTGTTGGATGCCACAAAACCACAGGTCATGTCATTTCTATTAATCTATCATATACCAACATTGGTGGAACAATCCCAAACCATCTTGGTAATCTCTCAAAATTAAAGTGTCTTGATTTAAGTGGCAGCAAGAATTCTTTGTCAGTCAATAACCTTAACTGGCTCTCTTGTCTTTCTTCCTTGCAAGAACTTGACATGAGTGAGGTTGATCTTACAAATGCAAAGAATTGGTTAGATGTAACTAACACACTTTCTTCTCTTGTGGTGTTGCGCTTATCTACTAGTAGACTTCATACACTTCCTTTGCGTCTAGCTCATGTTAACATCATTTTTCTGAAAATTCTTGACCTATCCTCCAATGCCTATAATGCCACGATACCTGAGTGGTTGTTTGAAATTGGTCCTACCTGTAACACCCCTAATTTTCGTCTCCCGGATAATAAGGAAATTAATAATAAATGAAGTTTTATTATTAATTTATATAAATTTTCCAAGTTTATATTTTGTATTTAATTAGCCTTGAAATATAAAAATAGGTGAAGGTATTTTTATATGGTGAATATATACAAAAATATAGATATTGCATTTTAGTCCTTGGATAAGGACCTAAATGTAATATTAGAAAAGTTCTTGGAGGGAAAGATTTTAAAAGTGTTAATTTTTAAATTTTACACTGATCTAACCGATTAGTAATGCCCTGTAACAGGTTACACGATGAACACAGAAACTGGGTTAGTGCGTTTTGATGAGTAATCACTTGATTAATCCACGAATTCGCCACGAAATCAGCTTAAGATTAGTGGAAAACATGCGTCCTCTTGCATGTAAACCTGATCTCTCTATATAAGCCTGTGTTGTTGAGGAAATTGGGTTGAATTTCTAGGTGAAGTGCTGAAACTCTGTCTTTAGGGTTCCTGAATTCGTCCTTTCAATTCTTCTTCGTGCAAGTGAGTTAGGATTTGAGTGATACACTACTGGAAAGCTTGAATCAAGGGCTTTTCATTGATATAAGATTTGTGAGTTGGGAGTTCTTGAGATAGGAGAAATCAAACCACGAAGTTGAGGTTGTCATCTCTGTTTCAGATTCGTGGAGCTGTCTTTGAGCTTCGATTTAGGTAAGCTCAAGCATTCTTTGGATCTAAAAATCACTTTGTTTCTTTAGTGCATGTTGCATACAACAATTCCTAACCATTTTCCCCAAATTATTTTACCTTTTCATGCACCAAAATCTCTGGTTTTTGAACCCTGTTGAACCTGTGTTGGTTGAGGACAGAGCTTGAGGTTCTTGTGGATTTCTTGCCAAAGTCAGTGATTTTACTCATCAAAAACGAATTAGAGGTATGGGAGAAGTTTACCTTATACTAGATTGAGACTAAAATCATGTGTTTTAGGATTTGAGTCAACAAAGACTCAAAAGGGCATTATGTGAATAGGTTAAAAGGCTTGGAGGACATTTCTGTGGCTCAATTCTTTTTGAGCATGTTTGATAAACTGCATGCAAGTAATTTTGATGATTGAATCATAATCTAAATGCTTATTATGAGTTTTGTGATATCAGGTTGTGTTTATGTTGGTTTATATGCAATTTGATACTCTAAATTGAATGCATGCAAAATAAATATGTTTCTGTGGTTGAACATGTTTATATTAAGGTATGTGAACTCAATTGAGTGTTGAAATTGGTTAGATTTGAGTATTGAAAAGAATGGTATGAAAAACCTCATTTTTCAGTGTACATTCTGCATAATCTAACTGGTTATTCGAATTCTGTAACCGGTTAGATACTGTCAATCTTCAAAGGAAATGAATTTCTGAAATTGGCCCAGTGCTATTACCATTTGTACTCAAGTGTATACTTTAATTCCACATGTTAATAAATATTGTTTGTTTCAGATTGTAATTGATGAGTCAATGCCTTAATGTTATAAGATAATTTCAAGAGGAAATTATGCTCAATTGGAATTGGATTGTGATTTAGACTTTTGAATGATGAAATCAGTGGGATTTGAGGTATATAACAAAGCTAAGACTCTGTTTATGGATTGGGTAGAGAATTCAAGAAAAAGGGTTTTCTGAATTGCAATGGTTAGTAAGTTCAGGTCTGTAATTCTAACCGGTTAGCCTGAGACTGTAACCGGTTAGTACCTGAAACTGAAAAATAAAAGTTAAGTCTTTTAAATAAAAAGTTTGATACCATTGATTAAGTTTTTCCCAATCCAAGTTTAATGTCATGTTTTTAAGTAAATTCATGGATGAATTTTGATGCCAAAGGTTATACCTCAAATTAATCATTCAAAAGAGAATTTGAGATATCTCTAAATCACAATAATTAAATTAAAGATAAAAACCAACCTTATTAATTGTGCATTCATGCATAGAGGATGGAAAATAGGTTGGTAAGAAACGATTATCATATTCTGGGAATATGAGGAGGGTACTCCGGGAGTACCAAATTTGTGTAACCTACTTGATGACACATTCTGGGAATGTGGCCAGTGTCTGGGACATGGTTTTTTATACGTTCTGGGAACGTGATACACACTCTTGGAGTGATGTTTATTTATCCAAGTATGGTTTGGCATACGTTCTGGGAACGTATGTTAGTGTTCTGGGAACACACTGGTGTATTGGATGGACATCCAAGATGGACTAATAGTGGAGGCCTCAGTTGTGGATAGAAATCATGCATCATGCCACTTGCATTATAAGAGATATAATGTTGAAAATTGGTATGCTCATATGTACTTGCATTATTGTATGTCCATGATATACTTGTGTTTGGAATTTTAATCTTTATTGATTATGTATATGTGTATACTTACTCCCTATGCCCTGTTTAGGTGATGGCCAGATACCTAGCCTGCATCGAGATACGCCCTATCCCTAGTGGTATATGGACGTACGAGGAGCACCGAGCCACCTTTGAGGGGGAGGTGGAGATTACTCTTTACCACCCTAAACCTCTGGTTCGGGTGCGACCTCGTAGGTTTAGGATCCCTTTAGTCTATACTATGCATGTTCCACCCTTTTACTCATATAGAGGACCACCCCCGGCTCGACCAGTGCGTCGATTTCATAGTTATCGTTTTAGAGCTGCCACTCGTACTCATCCTTCTTCCCGTAGAGTTGTTACTGAGGAGACTCCTTCTCCTGGTCTGATTGACTATGAGAGGACTGCTTCTGCAGATCCTAGGCCCAGTGGGGGGGTCTCTGCACGGTCGGACGAGGTCAAGGAGGATCCCGTGGAGGATGAGGATGAGGAGGAGGTGCCTGTCGAGCCTACTGTTTATGCTAGAGGTGGACCTGCTGGTTCCTAGGAGCCTGCATAGCATAGATGTTTTGGATCCTAGGTCTAGGGATAGAGCTGCAGAGGATCAGAGGAGCTGCTGAGGACATGGATGACCTGCTCTGAGACTTCTATTTTGATCTTGTCATATATTGTACATATTTTTGAGAGGTCTTAGAGTGAGGTTTATTTTGAGCAGCTGGTTATGTATATGTTTTCCCAAAAACTTGCTATCTCGACTTTTGTTACTTGCTACTGTGATACTGGTGGGGTTTTATATATATATATATGATGCTTTTACCTCAGCAGTGCCCCACAAGTATTATTTTTACTTCCGCATACTCTGATTTTGGTTAAAAAGGGATTCGGCAAATAAATTTATATTCTACAAACCCGATTAAACTCAAGAGACAATTAATATGTTTTAATCAACGCTACGGATATGTTTTGTTATATTAAAAAGGGCGTTGTCTCAAGAGGTTTTTGTAATTAAAGTACTATTGAGCCGAATTCAAATTATTCGTCAAGGTTAAAGATGTTTATAATTGAGCAAGTACCAATTAAAAAGGAAAAATTTTTTAGACCAAATTTTTGGATAGCATGTATTCTATATTTGGAAATATTTATTATTTTCAAGATATAAAACAAGGGTGTCACACTACCCTTCAATGCCTTAATCTTAGCACGAATAAGTTGTATGGTCTAATTCCGGACAAATTTGAAAATCTACGATCTCTTGCTGTTCTTGATCTCTCAAATAATAACCTTAGCTGTCCAATTCCATCTTCATTGGGCCAAACACAAAGTCAAAAGGAGGTTGGAATACACTCATCTTTGACGGAATTGCATCTTTCAAAGAATCATTTGAGTGGGAGACTAGAAGAAAAACTTTTGCAATTCTCCGAGTTGGTTGTGTTGGAAGTTGTTGAAAATAACTTGGAGGGCATCATTGACGATTATCATTTAAGGAATTTCAGCAGCTTGAGGATGCTGGACTTTTCAGGGAACCAATTGATATTGAATGTGAGCAAAAACTTTAGCCCTCCTTTCAAACTTGAGACAATTAGATTGAGGTCCATAGAGTTAGGACCTCAGTTTCCAAACTGGCTGCAAACACAGAAGAACTTGTCAGACATTGATCTTTCTAAAACTAGTATCTCAGGTTTGGTGCCAGATTGGTTTTGGAATCTATCAAGTAGAGTTGAGTACATAGATGTTTCTCAAAATTCTCTTAGTGGTTGTAGTTTTAATTTCTCCTCAATTTGAAACTCCACACACTTGTTTTGACTTTTGAGCGAAAACAATTTCCATTCTCCATTACCTCATTTGAATCCATCTCTGTGGACACTGGACCTAGCTAAAAACTCCTTTTTCGGCCCAATATCTCGTGTATGTGACATGCTAGGTGTCAACAGCTCCCTCAATTTTCTTGATTTGTCCTCAAATTATTTATCGGGAAGCATCCCAAATTGTTGGACAAATGGGAGTATGTTGGTGATTCTAGCACTTTCAAATAACTCCCTACGTGGCCAAATCCCTGACTCCATTGGTAATTTGGTGCGGCTAAGCGTTTTAATACTGAGTCGCAATAAACTTTCTGGGATGATTCCTGCTTCACTGCAAAACTGCCAGAATATATATATATGTTAAACGTTGCAAGTAATCAGTTATCTGGAAATATGCCACCATGGATTGGTGAAAGTTTACAGTATGTGCCGATTCTGGTATTTCGCCAAAATGAGTTTGAAGGAATTATTCCATTTCAATTGTGCCAGTTGAAGCTATTAAGAATTTTGGACATGTCTGAGAATCACTTATTTGGCTCCATTCCACCTTGTATCATAGATGCCATGGCACCGGCAGAGTATGATTTGTATGATCCATTTAATGCATATCGACAGAGTATGATGTTTTTGCATGGAAAAGTGCAGCAATGGGAAAGGGAAAGCTGGCTACCTCCAGGTATCAACAATGCAGACGTTGATACTCTCTCTTATCTTGACTTATCATCTAATGAATTGAATGGCACCATTCCATGAGAAATTGCAAAGATCACAAGTTTGGTGGGATTAAATTTGTCAAACAACCAACTGATGGGTTCTGTTCCGTCCTATATTGGTGAATTGCAATCACTGGAGTTTCTGGATTTGTCAAGGAATCAGTTATCCTGCACCATTCCCACCAACATGTCTAATACATTACGCCTCGCTGTCTTGGACTTATCACACAACACATTGTCTGGTAAAATTCCCTTAGGGACTCAACTTCAGTCATTTGATCCAAGCTCCTATGCAGACAATCCACACCTTTGTGGCCCTCCACTCAATAGAACATGCTTGGGAAACGAGTCATTTGAAGAACTACAACAATGCAGTGAGAGTGAAGGAGACAGAGAACATGAAGACAACAAGAATGAGTGGTTGGAAATGTCTTCATTCTGCATGGGCATGGGTCTAGGCTTTTTCACTGGATTTTGGGTGTTCGTAGGCTCCTTAGTAGTGAACAGATCTTGGAGGTATGCTTATTTCAATTTCCTAGACAGCATGAATGACATGATATATGTAACTGTAGTTGTTGGAGTTCTGTTATTTCAAGTTTGATTGGTAAATTATCTGTGTTTTTTCTCAACGTAAACTGATACTATTCAAAAGTAAAATAATAATCCTTTCGGTTTATGTTTTTTTCTTAGAAATTTTTTATTTTTATTTATCTGTTTCATTTAAAATTTTAAGAGTGTAATAGATATTATTTTTAATATTCATTTCGTCTGTTTTTTTAATAATATTAATTTCTTCCTAATTTTTGTTTGTTTTAAGTTGGTTCTAAAAATAATTTTTTTAAATAGGTTCTAAATTTTTTTTTTATGTCACATTAAAAAAAAGTGATGGATGGCTAAAAAAGGATTTCGTTATGAACTCAAAATATCAAATTACAAATTTTGATTAAAAATTGAGAGGCTTGTAAAAAAAAACCCCTTTTAGAAATAAATCAGAAAAAAATATTTAAGACAAAATTAAAATTCGAAAATAACTTAAAATATAAAATCACATATATAAAAGTAGAGGTAGTCTCATAATCACTCAAAAACCTTTTTTTTTTAAGAAAATAGTTAGTGCGTTGACAGTGTAAATCTTTTTTACATCATCAATGCATCATACACAATCCACATGTTTATAGTTTTTGACTTTTAGTTAAAATTAAAGTAATACAAACGAATGGTGGATGATGAACCGACAATGTAAAAAACTTTGCATCGTCAGTGCACACACATTAATCTCTTTTTTTTTTTTACCTCTCACCTCTTAATTTTTCTTTTGATTAATATCACGTTGCATCATGTTATTGTTATTCTTAATATAATTTTTTTTTAGTTATTTACTATTTTTTGTAATTAATTTCTCATACATTATCTATCTATTAATCTCTTTCTTAATAATTAAGGATAAAATTGTAAAAGTAATAATTAAAATTAAATTAATTTTTTATAAAAACTTATTTAATAGAACCATTTTTTTCCTAAAACGAGTTATATTAAGTAACCGAGGGAGTATCCACATAAAAAAAATAAAAAAAAAGAGAAATGGAGGGAGTAGTACCTAAATTCTAAATTAGTTTTGAGTTGAAAACCAACTTGGAGTTGGTTAAGTGGTAGCTCATTTGGTCCCTTTCAAGTTTGAGCCTTGGGTATGGAGCAACCCCACCGGGAGACCCCTACCGCTTAATGTGAGCACAGTTGAATCAGACCGGATGAATCAGATTTTGAATAAATTAGATCCGGGTACCGGTTGATGTACACGAAAAAAAAGTTTAGAGTTGAAAAACAAAAATAGGAGTATAATAATTCGGTTCGGTCCAATATTTGGAATAGATGATAAATTGGATCAATTAAATTATATTTGTATGTCTTAAATTTGGTTTGAAATTACTTCTCACAAAAAGATTGAATCATATTGAACAAAATATAACTAATTTAGTTCAGTCTGATCTAACAGTTTATATACTAAATTTATTTGAAATTTTAAAAACTTGTAAATTCATTTTTTTTTTTAAAGACAATTTCATGATCAACTATAGCTAATATATTTTAAACTATAATTTAAATACATCCTAGCAAAATTTTTTATTAAATATTAATCCAAATAACTATATTCAAGCATTCTTGTCAAAATAAATTTTCAAACAAGCCTAATATAAGTATAAAGCTTCGAAAAGAAGTTTAATATGATTTTAGAAATAGTAAAAATAAGCTTATCGATCTGATTCGCTCTTCGCAATTTTAAAAGTTATAGGATCATGAATCAAACCACTAAATAAAGGTCAGAAATATATATTAGGTTAAACCATGAACCAAACCAGACCTGATTTTGTAATTTGGTTTGGTTCCATGTTATCAATCTCATTATCTTATTTGAAATCACCCCCTACCATAAATTTCGGCCATTTTGTAAATTAGTAGAATCTAAGTATAGTGGATCTGAGAAATAGATCCACCACGATGTGTTTTTGGGTTGTTGCAGCTGACGAGGGTGACCCCGGTCCTACGTACCCTCAGTGATAAGGGGATCAAGCCACATGTAGTTCTTGAGAGTAGGGATGAGAGAACATACCTTAGCCCCCATAGCCTGGCGTTCTTATAGGGGATTACCTGATACATGTGTCTCTGGGCTTGTCTGGTGAAGCCCGCAAAGAAGGAGAGTTCAATTGGGATTAGTCAAGGTTCTGATAAGCTAACCCTTGTAAATCCTGTAATGGATAAGCATTGATCTATATCCCGTAGTTTATCAAGCTACGCGGGAATATAGGAGTAGTTGTTAGACTGTTGGGAGCGTAAAGAGTGAGGATAAGGATGATAATCTTGTGCTCGGTCTAGATCCCGTAAGCCTTTAAACCACTGTGTCCCTAGCTTGGTGTGCTGTGAATCCGACCAGTTTATGGTCAGTGCTCATAAACTCAATGCTAACTGGTCGGCATAAGATTTAACCGGTCGGACAGGAGTTAGGTCCACTACATAAGCCCCCAAGCTCGGTAAGGCAATTTGAGCCTGTGCCGAGTTAAAGGGTTAGCCGAGCAGTTAACCGACCGATTATAGAAGGAAAACTGGGGCGATGGGACTGTAGCTAGTAAGATAAGGCTGTTGGTAGCCTGTTCATAGCTGTAATCCAGTGGCCCGTAAAATGTCGAAGAGTTCGGCGTACGGTTGGTTAAGATGGGGGTAGGTCGGACCGGAGTCCGGTCCACGACATAAGCCCCCCAGCTCGGGAAGAGTCATAGAGACTCTGTGCCGAGTTTAGAGCCCTTTTGAGTCGATCAGACGTTCTTTTCCGAGGCTTGGTGGTGACATAAAACACTGTTCGTAGCCGAGGTCTTTTACTCAGAAGAGTATCGCGATTTGGAGATTCATACACCTCTCTCATCGGGGTGTGTTAAAAGTAGTATCATGAATTGGATCGTAACGTCTACGGGGGATACTTTCGGAATGACTGCCTTGGCCGAGGTGCATTCCTCGATCCTGCGACGTATTTGGCCGATGGCCAAGTTATCGAGGTAGCAATCCCCGTTTTCACTTGTAGCCACGCCGATCCGGTCGACCAACCAAGATCGTAGGCAAGTGCGTCGGGACGTGATCCGAAATGAGTGAATGTATTAAAGTAATACCTTGATGAGAGAGGCATATACCAAATCTGACAGCGATGGGTTGGAAATGTTGTTACATCCTGATCATCATATGGTGTCGTCTGCTATGTATATACTCTATCACATACCAGTCCCCCACTCGGTAGAGCCTGAGAAAGGCTTGTGCCTGGTCATAAGATCTATGAAGCTCTCGGGGCCAAAGCGAGTGAAGAAAAGTTGGAGTATTCAGATCAACTTTGTGCCTGCCTCCTTCACCTGAAAGAGGCCGTGATCGGGAAAGGTCGTTGAGGCTTGTGTCAATTGAATGATAATTGTGAGACGCTAACTGTTGATGTTCGAGGTTTCCTCTAACTCGATCTGGGTCCGAAAGAATTCCTATAGATATTGGTCGACGGCAATGATCTGTTAATGCATAGCGAGCATGGAAACTTCCTTGTTGCAGTTCTTCCCAGATGACTCCAAGTCCTTGGAGTACGCTGCTAATCCCGAGCAGCAGGCAATTGTAAGATCCATGAAGAATGTTTTGATAAATGCCAAAAGGTTTTGAACAAGCTTCAATCGTGTTGATAAAGTTCAAGCTCAACAAGCAACAACAAACATCAAGTGATAAAGAGAGAGCCAACTCATGAAGACTTAGTTTGGTAGTTTATGTTTTATTGTTTTATCTTTTGCCTCACAAGTCTTTTAGTTTATGAGTTTGGGTAGAGTTTCTTAGAGGGTAGTGAATCTCTTTTGATTGCATGATTATATCATATTTTGAGTATTCACTTTGCCTAAAATCAATAGGTGGCTTAAAGGTTTAGATTTTGAGAAAACAAGTTTTTAAGTGTTTTTTGAACTGACTACTCGATTAGCCACTTGTTTACTCGAGTAGAATTTTGCAGTCTTGCGCAAATACTCGATTAAGGGGCTGATTACTCGAGTAGAATTTTGAAGCCTTGCGCAAATACTCGAGTAGTAACTCAGATTACTCGAGTAGTGAACACTTATTACACTTGTTACTCGAGTAAGGACTTGGCTACTCGAGTAACACGAGCTGTTACTGTTTTTAAATGAGTTTTTCACTTCTCAAAAGCACTTTTAACCATTCCTAACTTTTGGGTATTCTATATAAACCTTTTCCTAACCTTTGTGAATCATTATTACAATTACCTATCATTTTCATATCAATTTTTACAAAGAATCAAAGCCACTCTATTCTCTCTCACTTTCTCAAGATCAAAGCTTTAACTTTTACATTCTTTGATCAAGAACCTTGAATCTCTCATGTTGATCTTTTCATAGCTTTTGAAAGAGATTCATAGGATTGTTATTTTGTTTTCATTTGAGTTGTAATCTTTGCAAGAGGCAAGCTATCTACAACAATTGGAAGTCTTGGTTGTGAATCAAGCAAAGTTATTTGGAAGCCTTGCTGTGACATTTCATCAAGCACTTGGAAGCCTTGTTGTGTTAACAAGCAATTGGAAGTCTTTGAAGAATCTCAAAGCATTGGAAGTCTTGTTGTGGGGTATCGTCAAGCAAGAGAAGAGGTTAGATTAGATATCAATAGGGTTACAAGGCAAGGGTGTGGTATCTCTTGTAGCCTAGCAAGAAGGGAGTCTTGTGAGGCATTTACTTGTAATTTGAGAAACTCTAATTCCTCATAGTGAAGAATCTCTCTTGGTTGAAGAGGGGACTGGAGTAGCTTTCAAGTGGATGAAAGTGAACCAGGATAAATCACTGTGTCGTATCTCTAAACTCTCTACTCTTTACAATTCAAGTCTTTAATTGTGTTCTTGGTTGAAAACCTAGAAAAAGTGATTTTTCATAATTGATTGAATTGAATCTTAATTGTGCAAAATTGATTTTGGGAAAATCATTTTCATAACCTAGGTAATAAATAAGAATATTGGTGTTAATCAATTCCGCTTTATCTCTGATCATATGTGTTAATTGATTGATTTTCATATTTGATTTGAAAAGTGATTAATCCATTAATAGAGGCATTAATCGATTAGTTCATGTCATTAATCGATTAAGGCTAAAGAATTTTTGTGAAAATCATTTGTTTTGATTGTTTTGATTTGTTTCTTGCGAAAATCTTTCAAGGTTTCTTTTACACCTATTCAACCCCCCTTCTAGGTGTTCTCCTAGTGTGCCCTAGTTGTTTCACCAACCGATTGTAGGTTCTAACAATTGGTATCAGAGCTCGGTCGAAAGACACGAGCATAGAGCTTTTTCGTTATGATCCTTGAGGAAACTACAATGGGTTCTACGAATCCTTTTGGTGGTGAAGGTGCTTCAATAAATCGCCCTCCTATGTTTGGTGGAGAGGGTTATGGTTATTGGAAAATTAGGATGAGAATCTTTATAGAAGCTATAGATGTGAACATTTGGGAAGCCATTGAAAATGGTCCTTATATTCCCTCAAAAGATGTAGAAGGTGTGCTTACCCTAACTCCCAAAGATAAGTGGACCGATGATGATAAAAGGAAAATTCAATATGATTTAAAAGCAAAGAATATCATCACATCCGCTCTATCTTATGATGAGTTCTTTAGAGTCTCCCAATGTAAAGATGCCAAAGAAATGTGGGACACCTTGCAAGTCACACATGAAGGCACTAGTGAAGTTAGGCGTGCTAGATTAAATTCTTTGATGCATGAATATGAATTGTTTCGTATGTTGCCTAATGAATCTATATGTTTTATGCAAAAGCGTTTTACTCATATTGTTAACCATCTCATTGCTCTTGGAAAAACTTTCGTGAATTGTGAACTTGTTAACAAAGTTTTAAGATGTCTAAGTAGGGAATGGCAACCCAAGGTTACCGCAATAGTTGAATCAAAGGACTTGGACACCATGGACTTAGCAACACTTTTCGGAAAGCTTCAAGAACATGAAATGGAGCTTGGACGCTTACATATGCATGAAGAATCGGACAAGAACAAAGAAATAAAAGGAATCGCTCTTAAAGCTCAAAGGTCATATCAAAAGGAAGAGAGTTCCGATGATGATGATGATAATGAAGATTCCGATTCGGACATGGATGAAGAGGAGATGAAGCTTCTACTAAGAAAGTTCAATAAGATTCTAAGGAGAAAAGGAAGGATGAACAAAGACAAAAGTAAAGAGAAGAATTCCCCACACTACAAGACAAAGACTTCAAAAGAAGGTGTAGTTTGCCATGAATGTGGAAAGCCCGGTCATCTCAAGTATTCATGCTCTAAGTATCTTAAGAAGAAGGAGAAAGAAAAGAAAACTAAAAGGGCATACATAGTTTGGAATAGTGATGATGAAAAAGACAAGAAAAGCACATCAAATAGTTCTTCGGATGATGAAGATGCCGCTTGTCTCAACTTGATAGCTCTAGTAAATGAAGAGGAAAGTTCAAATGATGAATCAAGTGAACAAAGCGACGAAAGCGATGTAAGTCAAACTAAATCCGAAATTTCTTCTAAATATGATATTCTATATAATGCTTATGAAGAAATGCATGAACAATTTAAGAAACTAGCTTTGAAAAACATTGAAAGGAAGAAGCTCATTTTGAAACATCAACAAGAGATTTTAGAACTTCAAAAACAAGTTGATGAGCTTAATCTTCAAAATGAAACCCTTGATCTTATATATGCTAGTTCTTCTTGTGATTGTGCTAGTAGATTGAATATTGTGGTTGATTGTGAGAATTGCAAGTTGCTTAAAGATGAAAATACTATTTTGAAAAATAAGCTTGCAAGTTTCACAAATGGTGATATTAGATTGCGCACATTGTTAAATTTTCAAAGAGAAAATTCAAACAACTTTGGTTTGGGTTATACTAATGCTAAGAGTAAATCTCATAGAAATGTTGTTGATTTTTCTAAAGTTGATTTTTCAAATGCACCAACATGTTTCTATTGTGGTACTCATGGACATACTTCAAATGTGTGTTATATTAAAGTGCATGGTATACCTAAAGGAGATTTTGTTTGGATGAAAAAGGGTGAGAGTCCCTACACTAACAAAAATGGATCCAAAACCATTTGGATACCAAAAAGCAAAGCATGATTGTTTTTGTAGGTATGATTGAAGAGCAAAAGGACTTTCATATATTATTAATTCATTTGCTTCTTCAATTGGTATTAAGGAGAAAATCCTACAAATTGGTAACATTCGATATTATACAATTGGTATTTTCAATTTGATATTGTTGGATATTGCTCATAGTTCTCTCAATTGGTATTATTTCTTATTGAGATAATACTATTGGTATCAAATTCTTACAATTGTTTTACAATTGGTATCATGTTATTGGTATACAATTTGTTTTAATTGATATCATTGAGTAATCATTAGATGATTATCATGCTTTGGTTGTTATATCTTATTAATCTCTCTATTTTGGCTTAGATCTTATATTTCAATTGGTATATATTTCTTTTTGATAATGCCAAAGGGGGAGAAATATGATGTTTTGAAAAAGGGGAGAAATATTAAGTTTTGACCATTTTGGAGAAATGAAATGGTATGTTTGGAGAAAGGTTGTTTTTGTTGTTTTTATGTAGGTTGAGCAAAGTTGTTGGAGATAAGGGGGGAATCAAGCTTAACTCAATTGGATTTCAAATGTTAAAAGCATTTATTGAGGGGGAGCAAGAGTCTCACCAAGTGATCAAATGGTTCAAGCATCAACTGAGGAAACCGCAATTGGTGGTTGAAATAACTAAGGAACCCTAGGAGAACACCTAGAAGGGGGGTTGAATAGGTGTAAAAGAAACCTTGAAAGATTTTCGAACGAAACAAATCGAAACAATCAAAACGAATGATTTTTGCAAATTTTTCAGCACTTAGTCGATTAAGACAGAAAGTAAACTTTTCCTTAATCGATTATGAATGTGCTTAATCGATTAAATCTATCAGAAACAGAAAAAATCACTTTTCCATCGCATACAAAAATCAATCAATCAACACGTAAGATCAGAGATTCAGCGGAAAGGATTAACACCTATATTCTTATTGATTACCTAGGTTATGAAAATGATTTTCCCCAAGTTAATTTGAACAATAAAGATTCAATTCAATCAATTATGAAAATCAATCTTTTTCTAGGTTTTCAATCAAGAACACAATCAATGACTTGAATGTAAAGAGTTAAGGATTTAGAGATACGACATAGTGATTTATCCTGGTTCACTTTCATCCGCTTGAAAGCTACATCCAGTCCCCTCTTCAACCAAGAGAGATTCTTCACTATGAGGAATTAGAGTTCTCAAATTACAAGTAAATGCCTCACAAGACTCCCTTCTTGCTAGCCTACAAGAGATACTCCACACCCTTGCCTTGTAATCCTATTGATCTTCTCTCTAATCTAACCTCTACCCCTTGTTGATAATCGACACAACAAGTCTTCTTTGCTTGATGATAATCCACACACCAAGTCTTCACTTTGCTTGATTAACAACCAAGACTTTCTTCTTCTCCAATGAGATTTGCTTGATGATAATCGACACACCAGGGCTTCTTTGTTGTTGTAGTTGGCTTGCCTTCTTGCAAAGATTACAACACAATTGAAAGCACAATAACAATCCTATGAATCTCAATAAATAGCTATGACAATTCACAATAAGAGATTCAAAGGTTCTTGATCAAAGAAATATGAAATAGAAAGCTTTTGATCTTTGAAATTGAGAGAGAATAGAATAGCTTGATTCTTGTAAAATTGATTATGAAAGTGTTCTAATTAATCACAAAGGTTAGGAATAGGTTTATATAGAATACCCAAAAGTTGTAGCACTTGAAAAACTGATTTTGAGAAATGAAAATCGTATTTTAAAAAACCAGATCTGCAGTACTTAATCGATTAAATCCCTTCTTAATCGATTAGTAATCGATTAACAATGTTCTTAATCGATTAGACACTGATGAAACTTGATTAAAACTTGTTTTCTCAAAACCAAACCTTTCCTTTAAAACCTTTAAGCCACCTATTGATTCTAGGTTAAGTGAAAACTCAAATTATGATTTAATCATGACTATGATAGAGATTCACTACCCTCTAAATAAACTCTAACCAAATAAAAAACCTAAGAATCTTGAGAGGCAAAAGATAAAACAATTACAATTACACTCAAACTAAGTCTTCATGAGCTTGTTCTCTCTTCTTCATTTGATGTTTGTTGTTGCTTGTTGAACTTGAACTTGATCAACATCTTTGTAGCTTGTTCAAAACACTTTGTCATTATCAAAACATTCATCATGGAACTTACAATCTCCCCCTTTTTGAAAATGACAAACCATGTTTTGAATTTGATTGAAGTTGTTGATGCTTTAACAATTTGATCACTTGGTGAGAAACTTGGTCCCGCTCAATCAATGCATTTGATATTTGAAATCCAATTGATAGAAGCTTGATTCTCCCCCTATCTTCAACAACTTAGCTCAACCTACATAAAAACAACAAAACAACCTTTCTCCACAAAAACATATCATTTCTCCCATTTTTTTACCATTTTTTTTTCAAAACATACCATTTCTCCCCCTTTGGCATTATCAAAAAGTAATATATATACCAATTGAAATATAAAATACTAAGCCAAAATAGAGAAATTCACATTTATTTCTTCACAACATTGATATCAATTGAAATATAACAAGTACTATACTTTGAAATGTGATCCAATTGGCAAGAAAATATAACAATGAATTATGAACCAATAGAAATACCAAGAAGTCATAATACCAATTGAGATATCATCAATGTAAAGAAATATCACAACAATAATAGCATGATAATCATCTAATCATCACTCAATGATACCAATTGAACTATAGAAAAGTAATACTACTTGAGAACAATTCAATTATACCAATTGAGAAGACTAAACAATTTGTAAATATTCAACAATATCATTTTACCACTTTGTAGGACATTCACTTGAGATGCAAATGTAATACCAATTGAAGATGCAAATGTATGAATAACATTTGTAAGCCCTTTGCTCTTCAATCATACCTACAAAACAATCATGCTTTGCCTTTTGGTATCCAAATGGTTTTGGATCCATTTTTGTTAGTGTAGGGACTCTCACCCTTTTTCATCCAAACAAACTTTCCTTTAGGTATACCATGCACTTTAATATAACACACATTTGAAGTATGTCCATGAGTACCACAATAGAAACATGTTGGAGAATTTGAAAAATCAACCTTCGAAAAATCAACAACATTTCTATGAGAATTACTCTTAGCATTAGTATAACCCAAACCAAACTTGTTTGAATTTTCTCTTTGAAAATTTAACAATGTGCGCAATCTAATATCACCACTTGTGAAACTTGCAAGCTTATTTTTCAAAATAGCATTTTCATCCTTAAGCAACTTGCAATTCTCACAATCAACCACAATATTCAATCTACTAGCACAATCACAAGAAGAACTAGCATATATAAGATCAAGAGTTTCATTTTAAAGATTAAGCTCATCAACTTGTTTTTGAAGTTCTAAAATCTCTTTTTGATGTTTCAAAATGAGCTTCTTTCTTTCAATGTTTTTCAAAGCTAGTTTTTCAAGTTGTTCATGCATTTCTTCATAAGCATTATATAACAATTCATATTTAAAAAAAATTTCGGATTTAGTATGACTTACATTGCTATCCTCGCTTTGTTCACTTGATTCATCATTTGAACTTTCCTCTTCATTGACTTGAACAAGCAAGTTGAGATTAGCAACTTTTTCATCATCCGACGAACTACTCGATGTGCTTTTCTTCTCTTCTACATCACTATCCCAAACTATATATGCCCTTTTGTGTTTTGAATTTTTCTTGTCTTTCTCCTTCTTCTTGAGATACCTAGAGCATGAGTACTTGAGATGACCGGGTTTTCCACATTCATGGCAAACTACACCTTCTTTTGATGTCTTGGTCTTGAAGTGTGGGGAATCCTTCTCTTTACCTTTGTCTTTGTTCAACCTTCTTTTTCTCCTTAGAAACTTGTCAAACTTCCTTAGTAAAAGTTTCATTTCTTTTTCATCAACATCCGAATCGGAATCTTCACTATCATCATCATCAGAATTCTCTTTCTTTTTGTATGATCTATTGACTTTAAGAGCAAGTCCCTTTCTTCCATTGTTCTTATCCGACTCTTCATTGATACTTAATCGTCCAAGCTCCATTTCATGTTCTTGAAGCTTTCCAAAGAGTGTTGCTAGATCCATAGCATCCAAGTTTTTAGATTCAACAATAGCCGTTACTTTTGGTTGCCAATTTCTGTCTAAACATCTCAACACTTTGTTAGAAAGTTCACCTTGTAAGAAAGTCTTACCAAGAGCAAGTAAATGGTTAATAATGTGAGTAAAACGTTTTTGCATATCATTAATAGATTCATTTGGAATCATTTGAAACAATTCATA
Organism: Crotalaria pallida; assembly: GCA_037953625.1. NCBI lineage: Eukaryota > Viridiplantae > Streptophyta > Magnoliopsida > Fabales > Fabaceae > Crotalaria > Crotalaria pallida. The sequence goes on from CM075649.1 coordinate 88,286,014, forward strand.
ATCACGCATTAAAGCATTCAATCTAGCTCTCCTAACCTCACTAGTTCCTTCATGAGTCACTTGTAAAGTGTCCCACATTTCCTTAACACTAGAACATTGGGAAACCCTAAAGAACTCGTCATAGGATAAAGCGGATGTGATGATATTCTTTGCTTTATAATCATATTGAACTTTCTTTCTATCATCATCCTTCCACTTATCCTCGGGGATTCAATGTACTACACCTTCAACTAAACTAGAGGGGATATGAGGACCTTTTTCAACTACTTTCCAAATTTCACTATCAATGGCTTGGATAAAGATTTTCATTCTAACTTTCCAATATGCATAGCCTTCTCCGGAAAACAATGGAGGACGATTTATTGAATAACCTTCACCACCAAAGGGATTCGTAGAACCCATTGCGATTTTCTTAAAGGATCTTTACGAAAAAAGCTCTTATGCTCGTGTCTTTCGACCGAGCTCTGATACCAATTGTGGAAACGGCAATTGGTGGTTGAAACAACTAAGGAACCCTAGGAGAACACCTAGAAGGGGGGGTTGAATAGGTGTAAAAGAAACCTTGAAAGATTTTTGAACGAAACAAATCGAAACAATCAAAACGAATGATTTTTGCAAATTTGTCAGCACTTAATCGATTAATCTGAATTCTAATCGATTAAGATAGAAAGTAAACTTTTCCTTAATCGATTATGAATGTGCTTAATCGATTAAATCTATCAGAAACAGAAAAAATCACTTTTCAATCGCATACAAAAATCAATCAATCAACACGTAAGATCAGAGATTCAGCGGAAAGGATTAACACCTATATTCTTATTGATTACCTAGGTTATGAAAATGATTTTCCCCAAGTTAATTTGAACAATAAAGATTCAATTCAATCAATTATGAAAATCAATCTTTTTCTAGGTTTTCAATCAAGAACACAATCAATGACTTGAATGTAAAGAGTTAAGGATTTAGAGATACGACACAGTGATTTATCCTGGTTCACTTTCATCCGCTTGAAAGCTACATACAGTCCCCTCTTCAACCAAGAGAGATTCTTCACTATGAGGAATTAGAGTTCTCAAATTACAAGTAAATGCCTCACAAGACTCCCTTCTTGCTAGCCTACAAGAGATACTCCACACCCTTGCCTTGTAATCCTATTGATCTTCTCTCTAATCTAACCTCTACCCCTTGTTGATAATCGACACAACAAGTCTTCTTTGCTTGATGATAATCCACACACCAAGTCTTCACTTTGCTTGATTCACAACCAAGACTTTATTCTTCTCCAATGAGATTTGCTTGATGATAATCGACACACCAAGGCTTCTTTGTTGTTGTAGTTGGCTTGCCTTCTTGCAAAGATTACAACACAATTGAAAGCACAATAACAATCCTATGAATCTCAATCAATAGCTATGATAATTCACAATAAGAGATTCAAAGGTTCTTGATCAAAGAAATATGAAATAGAAAGCTTTTGATCTTTGAAATTGAGAGAGAATAGAATAGCTTGATTCTTGTAAAATTGATTATGAAAGTGTTCTAATTAATCACAAAGGTTAGGAATAGGTTTATATAGAATACCCAAAAGTTGTAGCACTTGAAAAACTGATTTTGAGAAGTGAAAATCGTATTTTAAAAAAACAGATCTGCCGTACTTAATCGATTAAATCCCTTCTTAATCGATTAGTAATCGATTAACAATGTTCTTAATCGATTAGACACTGATGAAACTTGATTAAAACTTGTTTTCTCAAAACCAAACCTTTCCTTTAAAACCTTTAAGCCACCTATTGATTCTAGGTTAAGTGAAAACTCAAATTATGATTTAATCATGACTATGATAGAGATTCACTACCCTCTAAATAAACTCTAAACAAATAAAAAACCTAAGAAGCTTGAGAGGCAAAAGATAAAACAATTACAATTACACTCAAACTAAGTCTTCATGAGCTTGTTCTCTCTTCTTCATTTGATGTTTGTTGTTGCTTGTTGAACTTGAACTTGATCAACATCTTTGTAGCTTGTTCAAAACACTTTGTCATTATCAAAACATTCATCATGGAACTTACATCAACAACTTCAATGAACTTCATAATTTCAAAACATGTTTGTCATTTTCAAAAAGGGGGAGATTATAAGATCCATGAAGAATGTTTTGATAAATGCCAAAAGGTTTTGAACAAGCTTCAATCGTGTTGATCAAGTTCAAGCTCAACAAGCAACAACAAACATCAAGTGATAAAGAGAGAGCCAACTCATGAAGACTTAGTTTGGTAGTTTATGTTTTATTGTTTTATCTTTTGCCTCATAAGTCTTTTAGTTTATGAGTTTGGGTAGAGTTTCTTAGAGGGTAGTGAATCTCTTTTGATTGCATGATTATATCATATTTTGAGTATTCACTATGCCTAAAATCAATAGGTGGCTTAAAGGTTTGAAAGAAAAGGTTTAGATTTTGAGAAAACAAGTTTTTAAGTGTTTTTTGAATTGACTACTCGATTAGCCACTTGTTTACTCGAGTAGAATTTTGCAGTCTTGCGCAAATACTCGATTAAGGGGCTGATTACTCGAGTAGAATTTTGAAGCCTTGCGCAAATACTCGATTAGTAACTCAGATTACTCGAGTAGTGAACACTGATTACACTTGTTACTCGAGTAAGGACTTGGCTACTCGAGTAACACGAGCTGTTACTGTTTTTAAATGAGTTTTTCACTTCTCAAAAGCACTTTTAACCATTCCTAACTTTTGGGTATTCTATATAAACCTTTTCCTAACCTTTGTGAATCATTATTACAATTACCTATCATTTTCATATCAATTTTTACAAAGAATCAAAGCCACTCTATTCTCTCTCACTTTCTCAAGATCAAAGCTTTAACTTTTACATTCTTTGATCAAGAACCTTGAATCTCTCATGTTGATCTTTTCATAACTTTTGAAAGAGATTCATAGGATTGTTATTTTGTTTTCATTTGAGTTGTAATCTTTGCAAGAGGCAAGCTATCTACAACAATTGGAAGTCTTGGTTGTGAATCAAGAAAAGTTAATTGGAAGCCTTGGTGTGACTTTTCATCAAGCACTTGGAAGCCTTGTTGTGTTAACAAGCAATTGGAAGTCTTTGAAGAATCTCAAAGCATTGGAAGTCTTGTTGTGGGGTATCGGCAAGCAAGAGAAGAGGTTAGATTAGATATCAATAGGGTTACAAGGCAAGGGTGTGGTATCTCTTGTAGGCTAGCAAGAAGGGAGTCTTGTGAGGCATTTACTTGTAATTTGAGAAACTCTAATTCCTCATAGTGAAGAATCTCTCTTGGTTGAAGAGGGGACTGGAGTAGCTTTCAAGTGGATGAAAGTGAACCAGGATAAATCACTGTGTCGTATCTCTAAACTCTCTACTCTTTACAATTCAAGTCTTTAATTGTGTTCTTGGTTGAAAACCTAGAAAAAGTGATTTTTCATAATTGATTGAATTGAATCTTAATTGTGCAAAATTGATTTTGGGAAAATCATTTTCATAACCTAGGTAATCAATAAGAATATTGGTGTTAATCAATTCCGCTTTATCTCTGATCATATGTGTTAATTGATTGATTTTCATATTTGATTTGAAAAGTGATTAATCCATTAACAGAGGCATTAATCGATTAGTTCATGTCATTAATCGATTAAGGCTAAAGAATTTTTGTGAAAATCATTTGTTTTGATTGTTTTGATTTGTTTCTTGCGAAAATCTTTCAAGGTTTCTTTTACACCTATTCAACCCCCCCTTCTAGGTGTTCTCCTAGTGTGTCCAAGTTGTTTCACCAACCGACTGTAGGTTCCAACAGCAATGAGACAGAATGTGGCCGCTCGGGAGGAAGTCTTTACTTCCCAACTGGCGGAAATATGCTAACACACGGGAGGACATGATCGAAAACTTGACAGACAGAGGGAGTATGCCAGGGATGCCGAGAAGGTAAAGAATGATGCCGAGAGGGCAAAAAGTGAGATCATCTTCAACAAACCCAAGAAAACAGTCTGAGAAAATTCCTTGTGGATACAAAAAAAAGTAGTGCAGATTCTTTCGTCAATGCTGATAATCAACTATAACTGCTGAACCCCTCGGAAATTGGAATAATTGAGGCAGATCCATGTTATGAGGTCGTCGAAGGCAAGGTGATAGATTATTCAAATAACAAGCTGAAGTAGACCTCTACTCCCTTGTATAACAAATTCGAACCCGATAAAGCCTGAAGAGGCTTGTGCCGAGCTCGGAGGTCCTGTGATACGTAACAAAGTGTTTAGGTCGGCGCCTTATGAATTCGAGAGGAGATGGATGAAACCGAGGGGAGATGACTGATGTGTGGTTCCTCGCCATCGCGAAAATAATTCTGGGAAGGAGGAAATAAACAAAGTGTTTGTTGTGCTTGCAGAACATGCTGTCTGTTGGGAGAATCTCGAAGTGGCTTGCTTTTGGAGTTCTTTGAGCAGCTTGTGTGATCATACTTGTACCTTCTTTTTCTTTCATGGTGCTCAGAAACGATCCTATGAGTGATTCGACCTAAAGATCGAGGCCACCATAAACCATGGTGGTCCGTGCTTGGCCAACGAGAGGAGTTGAATGCCAAACTAATTTTGTGATGGCATAGGAAGAAGGGTCAACATGATGTTTCACTTTCTAGGGAGGATGTCGGTCGAGCAATAATGTATTGTGAGTCATTGGGAAGGATAAGCAAGCAAATGTGACGATCTGCATGCGCTGGCACGATTAGATCAGATTCAATCTTGTTTAGGAAATTTCTAGATTCAGATCTGTGTGGAAGAACACTATGACGAGTTTGAATGTTTGTGAGTTGTGAAAGAGACTCTTCATTGTAGGGTTCCTCGGATCTGATGGATCCAAATCAGAAAATGGACCTCGGCGCTCGGATCCGTGGAGGCACCGACTCATTGCGAGACAGTTAAGACAAGATGCTCAACGAATGTACAATCAGCTAAGTGCCGACTCGTTGTGGTCGCTTGGTTGCTGGGAAGGAGTGTAAGGCGAAGCAAGGTCTGCCTGTGACCCTGATGTCGTGGCAGAAGATGCGAGGATGCTAGAGGCTTCAGTTATGTCACTTGAACAGGAAACCGAGTGAAGACTTTGAGGCCATGACTAGTAATAAATGGAAATAGTCATAGTAAACATGTTCAAGAGAGGAGACAGTGATGTCATCGTGAGATTTTGCCGAAATCATGTTGAAGAAGATGTAACATTAGACGCCCAGAGTGATGTGCTCGCGGTGATTTGCTCGACCTTCGTAGTTGTATTTATGGATGATGATGAGATCACGGTGTGATGATAACATGGACTCCTGGGACATGCTCGACAGTGTTGAGAATCATTTCGGCATGACTTGGTTCTAAGCTTCTGGGTTTGCTTAGTATTTCAGAATTGCTAATCGCCTCGTAGCTCGGTATGTTGATTGTCATTATCTCAACTTTCGAACTATCGAGAGCCGTCGGGCACCCATCTGCTTAGAACGGATACTAGTGTAACACTTAGAGAATGCATGTGGAAGCGTTGTGCGATAATTGCTTTGTGAGAATTGTAACATCCCTGATTTTTAACCCCTGAGTAATAAAATGTTAATTATAAAGTTTATTTATATTTAATTATTTTTAGTCTTGATTTCATGTAATTTATTATGAAAGATGATATTAGAGAATTTTAATATGAGAAAAAAATATTTTCACATTAGTCCCTGTTTGGGGACCTTGAAGTGATTTTAGAAAGATTTTGGAGGGAAGGAAAATAAAAATTATATTTTTCAAAAACTGGTCAAAATACTCGAGTAGTTTTGGAAATACTCGAGTATTCTGGTCAGAGTTGACGTGTTAGTGCGTTTGGTGAGTCACCACCAACGAGTTTGTCTCGTTGACACGAAATCAGTACTCTTCCACGTCCATGGAGGTCGTGTCGTCGTTCATGTACTCCATTAAGACTATAAAAACCAATCAACACCGAATTCGTGAAGGATTTGGCAAAGTTTGGGTGTGTTGATTGAGTTAGGGTTTCTGAATTGATTCAATCGATTCTCCCTCTCTGGGTTGATTCGAACCACAAACTATACACCATTGTGAAGCTCACATTCAGGGCTTCACAAATATACCAAGATTGTGAGCTGAGAGTTCGTAGATTGGAAGAATCGAAGCTTAGAAGTTGGAGTTGGTTGGTTGTCTCAGGTTCCTGGAGCTTACTTTGGAGCTTGATTCTGGTAAGCTCAGATAACCTCCCCATGTGAATCTTGTTTCTTTAGCTAGTATGAATTGTAGAGAGTATATAGAGACTAATTTCCCCAATTTTTATGGTTGTTTCATGCATCAACCAATTCAATCTTGGTGCTCTGCTGAAATTGCTCTGTTTCAGTGTGGATTTTGGGGAATTCAGCTTGGAAGCTAAGTTTGGGGTAAAGTCTCCGTTGATTCACATCTAAGAGGTAAGGGGAAGCTCTCTATTCACTAGATAGAGTTTAAATTGCATGCATTTGATTAGAGAGCCACCAAGAGGCTCTAAGGGCTTAGTTTGAATAGGGAAATTGGTTTGGAGACCAACCTGTGTTCTAATGATGTTCTGAGCAAGTTCTATATGTTGCATGTGAGCTATATGCAAGTTGTTTTCATGCCAAAAGTGTTTGGAACTGAATTTGGTATGTTAAGTTGTTGAAAATGTGTTTTTATGCATAATGGTTGCTCAGATACGATTCAGTGTAATAAGCTGTTGTTTTTGTGTTGGAACATGCTTAATATGTATAAAGTAAGTTCTGTTGATCATTGGATTGGATTAGAATTGGCTAGAATTGGAAATGGTATGCTAAAATGCAAATTACAGTGTTATCTGTCTGAAAACACTCGAGTATTGGGGATTGATACTCGAGTATTTGACCAAAACTGAAACATGAATTTCTGGGAAAATGAAGAACACTCGAGTATCATGACAAACACTCGAGTAATTTGGAAAAGATGAAGAACACTCGAGTATCATGACAAACACTCGAGTAATTTGGAAAAAATGAAGAACACTCGAGTAATTTGGTAAAATCTGAAGAACACTCGAGTAACTATGTAGAACACTCGGGTATTTTGGTGAAAACTGAAACATGAATTTCTGGAAAATGAAGAACACTCGGGTAGTTTTACCTAGAATACTAGAAAAACCATTTCCAATCATGGACCATTTGGTTAATATTTAAATGACAGTAATCCAAGTGATCTAGGACTTAAAAGAGATTGATTGATTATATGGTTATTCATTTTGGACGGTGGGATGTTGCTCGGGTGGCACGTCATAACGTTGCTTGGGTGGCACGTTACATATTGAAATATACCAATCAATTTCTTTAAGCGAAGATATTACATCCATTTTTGAGTTTGGATAGTAGATCGTTTACTCATGTTCGGGTGACATGAGGAGGACCCCTTGAATTACAAAAAGTTGCTGCTAGCTCGATGACACATTAAGGTGGACAATGTGGACAGTATGTGGTATACTGTTGATTTGATGATTCAACGGTGTGTTGCACACAAGTGGTAAGGTTTACGTTTTGGTGACGTGACGTTCATCAGACATGGTGACGTTGTTTATCACCTCTGTTGTGTTACACAAGTGATAAGGTTTACGTCCTTAGGCGACGTGACGATCATCAGATGTGGTGACGTTTTTAATCACACCCTTTGTATGTTGAGAAGTGATAGGTTTACGTCCTTGGGTGACGTGATGTTCACCAGGTAGTGTGACATTTTGATCACTTCCGAGCTAGTACGCCATACGTTTTGGTAACGTATTCGTGATTTGGAAATGTATTGTTGAATTGGATTGGCGTCCGTGAGGACCTTAGATGGAGAATCTTAGAAAAGGAAGAATGACAGGCATGATGCCACTTACCCTTAATTTAGTTAAGGCTGGATATCTGAATGAGTGAATGAACATCATATTTGCATTAAGCGTGAGCTAAGTGTTAATTGTGGCTATTAACTGATTTGGGGTTATCTGTGCATAATCATGTTACTTCAACATTTAAGCTCTATTGATTATGTGTATAGATTTGCTTACCCCTATGCCCTTGTAGGTGATGTCACGTTACATCGCTTGCATCGAGGTCCGCCCACTTCTTAGTGGCATATGGATCTGCGAGGATTGCCGAGTGGTGTATGAGGGTGAGATAGTGGTTACCTTTGATCACCCTAATCCACTGGTTCGGTCACATCCTCGTAGGTTTAGGATTCCCATCATATACGCTATGCATGTATCTACTTTTTATACTTACCATGGATCATCTCCCACTCGACCAGCTCGCTTGTATAACAGTTTCAATTCGAACCTACCCGCTCATACCCTTTTTCTCTTAGAGTCATTCGAGAGGAGACTTCCCCGTCTATTTCAAGGAGTCCTATTAAGGTCACGTTTTCATCAGACATTGTACCCAGTGGTAGGGTAATTACTCCTTCAAATAAGATCAAGGAGGATCCTGTCGAATACGAGAGCGGAAGCGAGCTTGTCGTTTAATCTATCGGGAGTCAATGGAGAGGCGATGATCCCTAGGTATGTGCATAAGGTAAATGATGAGGATCAGGGATCCGATGTGATGGATGCTGTGGAGGAGATTAGCTGCTGATGATGATGTCGGATGATAATTGCTGCTACTTCTTGGAGACTTCTACTACTACTGCCGCGACCAGTGCTATGAGACCAACTTTGGGAGTTTTATATATTGTGGGAATTTCCTTTGAAAACTCTGGAGCCATGGTCTATTTTGATGTACATATAAATACATAGCCTTATGGACTTGTTCTGGGATTTTGGAGATCCTTACCGCCGGACTATGTATTACGTACCTTTTGATATATATAAAATCCATGCTTATACTAATGTTTATTACATAGTCCTGATATTTCCGCTTACTCTGATATTGATTTAAAAGAATTCGGCTATTACATTTTGGAAATGGTGTCACTTGGCTAGACGAAAACTGGATGGCAATACTTGAGTTCCTTTGCGAAATTATCTTTTGAGCAAAGTAAATGTCGAATTCGATTTTAAAAGTAATACGTAAACTATTCTCCAAACATCCTATGTTTTGGTTTGTGCACCCGACTATTTGGAAAATATAAAAGAAAATTTTGAATCCAGTATTTCCTAACATTTTACAAGTCCATATATTCTCAAGTAATAGTATTCATTTTGTATTAATTACTTGGGAAATTTTGAGGGTGTTACACTTAGTGGTATCAGAGCAAAAGTCAGATCCTGTAGTAGTGGAAGTAGCTCCAGAAAGGTAGTCATCAACATCAAGCAGGTATCCATAGGGCATACTTATTGTTTTGAATACTATTATCTTGCTCAAATGGAGCAATTGATACATTGTAGAAATTGTATGCATTGTTGAAAGCTATTGTTATGACCTTAGGATAGGTTATGTGGAGGATGTTTCTTAGTCCATCGTATGTGACCATGAGCAATAGCGCAGGTCTATTATGACGACTAGAAATCAAAATCGCACTGATGCGATATTAGAAAGAATCACCGCTGTGATGGAATCTATGCATCAATGGCAACAACAGCAATCTCAACAACCGCCTCATCAATATAACGTTGGTAATTCGGAAACTAAGAGTTTGGCGGATTTTAGAAGTTGTAATCCACCTAAGTTCGAAGGAGGATTTAGGCCTGAGGAGGCTAATAAGTGGATTCATACTATGGATAAGATCTTTAGAACATTAGACTGCACTGAGGCTCAGAAGATGGCATATGCAGTTTATATGTTAGAAGACGAGGCGGAGAACTGGTGGAATCATACAGTTCAGCTCCTGCACTATGAAGGAAGGGATATTAATTGGATTGTGTTTACGGAAAAGTTTCTCAATAAATATTTCCCGGAAGACTTAAGAAGGAAAAAGGAAATTGAGTTTCTGCAATTAAAGCAAGGAGACATGAGTGTAGGTGAGTACGCAACTAAGTTCGAGGAACTGATGAAGTACTCTCCATATTATCAAAACAATCCTGATGAAAGGAGCAAATGCATAAAGTTTGAAAGTGGTTTGAAACCTGAACTGAAATCTGTTTTCAGTTATCAGAAGATTCAAAGTTTTCCTACGTTGGTAGATATGTGTCGAATGTATGAGGATGATAAGAAGGCGGAAGTATTAGCTGATCAAGCAAAGAGTAACCAGCCGAGTTATGGACCACAAAGAAAGAAAAGATTTGATCTTCAGAATAAGGGTCCATATTTGGATCAGAATCGAGGCAAAGGAAGAGTTGAAGTTAAGGATGGGGTTAAGTCTCGCAGTAATGCTCCTTACTGTGAGAAGTGTAAGCATCATCATTATGGAAGGATCTTCTGGGCAACAAGTAATTGCTTCAATTGTGGAAAGCAGGGTCATATTGCACGTTACTGCAGAGAGTCTGTGAAAAGTAACCACACCAGACTTGCTAGCAAACCAAAGACTCAAGGCAAAGCGTTTACCCTGGATAGAGTAGAAAAGAACCAATCTCCCGATCTCGTGCAAGGTAACCATTTATTTCAAAACCAACTTTGCATAATTGTGTTCGATTTGGGAGTTACTTATTCTTTTGTTCAACATATATGTGTGAGTAGATTGAAGTCGGATTTCCCTAATTGTTTTAAAAATTAGAGACCCTATGAAACTACCCAAACGTGTTTCTAAAGTTGTTAGATTATAGTGTCGAGATATTTGATCGCGGCACTAAGTTAAATTCAATCTATCATCCTTTATCACATTTGGACGTGATTCTGGGGAAGGATAATATTTCCTCCTGTGTTACTCCTACTTGATTCATGCCAAAGTATTGGAGCATACTTTCATGTGTCGAGAACAGGACTTGGAAGGAGGTAGTTTTATGAAAGAAAGGTAGATGTGTGTGCATCAAGGTGATTGAATACACACAAAGAGATACATTTGGCGCATGACTTGAGCTTTGCAACGATCATGATTGTTGTGAGGGCTTGAGGCCTTTCCTCGCGTCACTACGCTTTAAGCGTTAATGACCCTGGAGAGTCGAAATAATTATTTAATCGAGAGGAGGAGTTGAACAAGGGACAACGTCGACAGACAGAATTTTAAAGGCTCATGATCGGAGACTCTGTCGTCATCATGACAAAGCAAAGGAGGTAGCAATTACAATTGGACCGAAAGGCTATTCATGTGAGCTCTACGGAGTTTAAGAAAGTGGACTTAAGGAGTCTAATAGATTCGAGCTTGATGATACGAGTAGACCGACGAGAAGTAAGGAGGGGAGGTTGCAAATCACAATAGAATTCCTAACTCGAATTCATGAATTGCAACAAAGAACCGAAGAATTAAGAACCAATAAGAGATTGATTTCGAAAGGGAAGAAACCTAAGTTCCATAGGGGATATTTCATGGGTAAGAATTTGGATTCCAGACGATTTGGAAGTTAAAGGTTAGTCATGGGATCAAGCAAAATGGATGAGTAAAGATTATACCACTTATATGATAAATGGTGAAACTAAGACATAGTGGAACTATGTAAATATGACATTGGAAGCATAGGATTGGCATGTCACTTGGGAATCACTCAAGGATGAAATTTTGGAAAAAATTAGAGAAAAGAGATTAAATTGTGGTAAATAAAGTAGGACAATATGAATCTTGGGGGAAAACATTGTCAAGTTCAAAAGATCGAGGAAGTATGTTTTATGGCAATCTGATGGAAGGCTTAAACATGCGAAACCCGGAGAAAAATGATGTCTGAACTTCAACCAGTTATCAACCATTGACGAATAAGGGATTTCCTGACATTAGTAAGTATGTGTAGAATTGGTATGGATGATGAGGAAAGCACATGAAGCTTATAAGTGAATTAACTATGGGAACCAGAATTTCATGCATAAGAGGTTAAGGAAACCTCAATTACATGGAAGGAAACTGAAAAGCCGATGGAAAGAAATTAATTGGTAAGAAGGTAAGGCACATCATCATGGGCTAATTAGTGATATAGTGAAAAGGATACTTGATTTCAGTTGCAAGAAAATTAAGTCTTATTCGCCGGATTGCTGGAAGGAGCAATGCAAGAAAGGAAAGGGGTCAACCAGCAAATCAAGAGTTTTTCCATCCTGCTAGGATGCGAGTTAGATTCGGATATAGGTACTCTGAGTTATCCCTTTGTCGATTTGAATTAACGTAGTCAAATGTTTTCGATTGCGTTAATTAAATCGTTTTGTAATTCGATTATCTGAACAAATCTTCAACTTGAATTTCTATGATCAAAACCCTTATCACAGTTGGATGTGATAAATATCTTTGGAGCACTACAGAAAGAGAAAGATCAGTTAAGACTAGAGAGATTAACAACCACCGGGACAGGACAAGTATTTGTCTCCCCAACGGAAGTTTCTCTAGGACTTGGCTATCTGACTAAGTCTGATAGTGACAATAATGTTCTTTATCTTTAAATTCATCTAATTTAAAGGTAAATCGTATAGCCTTTCTTGAGAAAGATTATATCTGAAAGGGATGATTTCATTACTGATAGTTTAAATATTAGGACTGATCACCCTAATGTTTACAACTATTAAGAAAAGAATTCATACGAATATTTCCCTACTCGTGCCCAAGTGATCAGAGTGCGCAACGGGATGGGGTTTTTCCTCAAAAAAAAAGATATTTGGAAAACGTTTTAATTGAGGAGTATATATATATATATTTTAAAGGTATTATTCGAAAAAGTTTTTAGTCAAAAGATTTAATTTGAAGGAATTACGAGATAATTTTTGAGGAAGTTCAAGCAAACCCTTTTATGAGAAACAAGGATTTGTATATGTTTTGGAATGCAAAAGCTTTATTTGAGAAAAAAGCTCAATTGAAATATTTTGTGAAACGTTTTGGGTCAGAAAGTTTGAAAAAGTATAAGAAAATTCCTTTTAAGTGGGGAAGGGTTCTTCCTAACAATATCTTGAAAATATATATATATATATATATATATATATATATATATAACACCAGAACAACTTTTTGTGTAACTTCGGAAATTATAGAACTTTTAAAGAAGAATTTCGGGGACGAAATTCCTTTTAAGTGGGGAAGAGTGTAACATCCCTGATTTTTAACCCCTGATTAATAAAATGTTAATTATAAAGTTTATTTATATTTAATTATTTTTAGTCTTGATTCATGTAATTTATTATGAAAGATGATATTAGAGAATTTTAATATGAGAAAATAAATATTTTCACATTAGTCCCTGTTTGGGGACCTTGAAGTGATTTTAGAAAGATTTTGGAGGGAAGGAAAATAAAAATTATATTTTTCAAAAACTGGTCAAAATACTCGAGTAGTTTTGGAAATACTCGAGTATTCTGGTCAGAGTTGACGTGTTAGTGCGTTTGGTGAGTCACCACCAACGAGTTCGTCTCGTTGACACGAAATCAGTACTCTTCCACGTCCATGGAGGTCGTGTCGTCGTGCATGTACTCCATTAAAGACTATAAAAACCAATCAACACCGAATTCGTGAAGGATTTGGCAAAGTTTGGGTGTGTTGATTGAGTTAGGGTTTCTGAATTGATTCAATCGATTCTCCCTCTCTGGGTTGATTCGAACCACAAACTATACACCATTGTGAAGCTCACATTCAGGGCTTCACAAATATACCAAGATTGTGAGCTGAGAGTTCGTAGATTGGAAGAATCGAAGCTTAGAAGTTGGAGTTGGTTGGTTGTCTCAGGTTCCTGGAGCTTACTTTGGAGCTTGATTCTGGTAAGCTCAGATAACCTCCCCATGTGAATCTTGTTTCTTTAGCTAGTATGAATTGTAGAGAGTATATAGAGACTAATTTCCCCAATTTTTATGGTTGTTTCATGCATCAACCAATTCAATCTTGGTGCTCTGCTGAAATTGCTCTGTTTCAGTGTGGATTTTGGGGAATTCAGCTTGGAAGCTAAGTTTGGGGTAAAGTCTCTGTTGATTCACATCTAAGAGGTAAGGGGAAGCTCTCTATTCACTAGATAGAGTTTAAATTGCATGCATTTGATTAGAGAGCCACCAAGAGGCTCTAAGGGCTTAGTTTGAATAGGGAAATTGGTTTGGAGACCAACCTGTGTTCTAATGATGTTCTGAGCAAGTTCTATATGTTGCATGTGAGCTATATGCAAGTTGTTTTCATGCCAAAAGTGTTTGGAACTGAATTTGGTATGTTAAGTTGTTGAAAATGTGTTTTTATGCATAATGGTTGCTCAGATATGATTCAGTGTAATAAGCTGTTGTTTTTGTGTTGGAACATGCTTAATATGTATAAAGTAAGTTCTGTTGATCATTGGATTGGATTAGAATTGGCTAGAATTGGAAATGGTATGTTAAAATGCAAATTACAGTGTTATCTGTCTGAAAACACTCGAGTATTGGGGATTGATACTCGAGTATTTGACCAAAACTGAAACATGAATTTCTGGGAAAATGAAGAACACTCGAGTATCATGACAAACACTCGAGTAATTTGGAAAAAAATGAAGAACACTCGAGTATCATGAAGAACACTCGAGTAATTTGGTAAAATCTGAAGAACACTCGAGTAACTATGTAGAACACTAGGGTATTTTGGTGAAAACTGAAACATGAATTTCTGGAAAATGAAGAACACTCGGGTAGTTTTACCTAGAATACTAGAAAAACCATTTCCAATCCTGGACCATTTGGTTAATATTTAAATGACAGTAATCCAAGTGATCTAGGACTTAAAAGAGATTGATTGATTATATGGTTATTCATTTTGGACGGTGGGACGTTGCTCGGGTGGCACGTCATAACGTTGCTTGGGTGGCACGTTACATATTGAAATATACCAATCAATTTCTTTAAGCGAAGATATTACATCCATTTTTGAGTTTGGATAGTAGATCGTTTACTCATGTTCGGGTGACATGAGGAGGACCCCTGGAATTACAAAAAGTTGCTGCTAGCTCGATGACACATTAAGGTGGACAATGTGGACAGTATGTGGTATACTGTTGATTTGATGATTCAACGGTGTGTTGCACACAAGTGGTAAGGTTTACGTTTTGGCGACGTGACGTTCATCAGACATGGTGACGTTGTTTATCACCTCTGTTGTGTTACACAAGTGATAAGGTTTACGTCCTTAGGCGACGTGACGTTCATCAGATGTGGTGACGTTTTTTATCACACCCGTTGTTTGTTGAGAAGGGTGTGGTGCTCACAAGTGATAAGGTTTACCTCCTTAGGCGACGTGACGTTCATCAGACATGGTGACATTGTTTATCACCTCTGTTGTGTATCACAAGTGATAAGGTTTACGTCCTTAGGCGACGTGATGATCATCAGATGTGGTGACGTTTTTTATCACACCCTTTGTATGTTGAGAAGTGATAGGTTTACGTCCTTGGGTGACGTGATGTTCACCAGGTAGTGTGATATTTTTATCACTTCCGAGCTAGTACGCCATACGTTTTGGTAACGTATTCGTGATTTGGAAATGTATTGTTGAATTGGATTGGCGTCCGTGAGGACCTTAGATGGAGAATCTTAGAAAAGGAAGAATGACAGGCATGATGCCACTTACCCTTAATTTAGTTAAGGCTGGATATCTGAATGAGTGAATGAACATCATATTTGCATTAAGCGTGAGCTAAGTGTTAATTGTGGCTATTAACTGATTTGGGGTTATCTGTGCATAATCATGTTACTTCAACATTTAAGCTCTATTGATTATGTGTATAGATTTGCTTACCCCTATGCCCTTGTAGGTGATGTCACGTTACATCGCTTGCATCGAGGTCCGCCCACTTCTTAGTGACATATGGATCTGCGAGGATTGCCGAGTGGTGTATGAGGGTGAGATAGTGGTTACCTTTGATCACCCTAATCCACTGGTTCGGTCACATCCTCGTAGGTTTAGGATTCCCATCATATACGCTATGCATGTATCTACTTTTTATACTTACCATGGATCATCTCCCACTCGACCAGCTCGCTTGTATAACAGTTTCAATTCGAACCTACCCGCTCATACCCTTTTTCTCTTAGAGTCATTCGAGAGGAGACTTCCCCGTCTATTTCAAGGAGTCCTATTAAGGTCACGTTTTCATCAGACATTGTACCCAGTGGTAGGGTAATTACTCCTTCAAATAAGATCAAGGAGGATCCTGTCGAATACGAGAGCGGAAGCGAGCTTGTCGTTTAATCTATCGGGAGTCAATGGAGAGGCGATGATCCCTAGGTATGTGCATAAGGTAAATGATGAGGATCAGGGATCCGATGTGATGGATGCTGTGGAGGAGATTAGCTGCTGATGATGATGTCGGATGATAATTGCTGCTACTTCTTGGAGACTTCTACTACTACTTCCGCGACCAGTGCTATGAGACCAACTTTGGGAGTTTTATATATTGTGGGAATTTCCTTTGAAAACTCTGGAGCCATGGTCTATTTTGATGTACATATAAATACATAGCCTTATGGACTTGTTCTGGGATTTTGGAGATCCTTACCGCCGGACTATGTATTACGTACCTTTTGATATATATAAAATCCATGCTTATACTAAAGTTTATTACATAGTCCTGATATTTCCGCTTACTCTGATATTGATTTAAAAGAATTCGGCTATGACATTTTGGAAATGGTGTCACTTGGCTAGACGAAAACTGGATGGCAATACTTGAGTTCCTTTGCGAAATTATCTTTTGAGCAAAGTAAATGTCGAATTCGATTTTAAAAGTAATACGTAAACTATTCTCCAAACATCCTATGTTTTGGTTTGTGCACCCGACTATTTGGAAAATATAAAAGAAAATTTTGAATCCAGTATTTTCTAACATTTTACAAGTCCATATATTCTCAAGTAATAGTATTCATTTTGTATTAATTACTTGGGAAATTTTGAGGGTGTTACAAGAATGATGGCAGGATTCTTTCGATCCTTCGTCCGGAACTCCGAGGGTGCCATTATCCCATGTGTCCTCAAGCTGTATGGGAATGTAGGAGTGGAGGTTGGACTGTTGGGACCGTAACTGGTTTAAATAGGGATGAGGATCCTATGCTCGGTCGTGATCCCGTAATTCTCAATCCACCCGTGTCCCTAGCTCGGTAAGACATGGTTCCAACCAAATTCGTGGTTGGTGCTCGTTGGTTCAATCCTTAACTGGTTGGCCTAGAGCAATATCGGTCGGACTGAAGTCTGGTTCACTACATTTAATCCCAGACCGAGCGTGCTGGGAGTACATCACCAGATTGTCGAGATTTCTCGGTCTTCCTCAATAAGAACATCCATCGTTAAGGATTTAACGACTACCGGTTCCCCTTTTCGGTCCTCGCCCATTTTTGGAGAGGAGCCACAAGAGACAAAATGTTATCCATAGCCCGGTGTTCAACCACAGGCGTAGGAGGCTAGTCGGAAACCGGTGGAAGAGTGGCGACAATCGTCTGATGAGCGCCCGCGCGCTTGTCACATACATCCCGAATTATGGATCGAACATGAGCCCTTTTCGTTCAAGACACGTGCTCGAAGATTAATCGTGAAGCTTTGGCAAAGTTTTGGCACTTGGGTCCTTGCCACCTCATCTTCGCCGTCGTCAGCTAGACTCCGAATCATGTCGATGTGTTCCCAGCAATTGGAAACAGTTTTTCCATTGACGGGGATCTCGAAATGGGCTGTTTAGAGAAAAAAGGCCATCATACATGTACCTCGCATAACAAATATATAACAATTAAATAATTAGTGATCGTTGTTAGATTGACGATGTATAACAATTAAATAGCAATAATGATAATTATTGGCTAAGATAGAATGTAATTTCAGTATAAAAGTAGTATGATTTTAAAAATATCATACGAAATAAACATGATGATGACAATTATTGGGAATTAAAATGCCCGTAAATCGCGCAAGATTGTCTACGAAAAGAAGCATGATATATCACGCGTTATAGAAATAATTATGATTATGTAAATAATCGTAAATAACATTTGATGACATTTATTGTGAAGAATATCATATCAAGTATAAAGTGAATGGACATAATTATGTTGAGCAAATAGATGTATTATTGGCGATTATTGGCGAAGAGTTGATATATAATATCAGTATAGAAGTAGTATGATTTAACGATGTCACACGTAATAAACACACCATAATGAGAATTATCGGGGATCAACTACTTGTAAGTTATACAAGATTGTTACAGATGCAAGAAAATATATCATGTGCAGTAATAAGTGACACGAAAGAAAAATATGCAAAGCAATTAATGGTGTTGAACTAGATAAAAAGCATTAATTTATGAATAATGACAATGTTTAATTGGTGGAAACTACTTAGTGTTACTTAAAAGTTATGCACACAAAATACCATTGTTCTATAATGACAGGAAAGACAGACGCTTAGGGATATTAAACAGCAAAGGAGTTTGTGTCACATATCAACATGTATGAAAAATCATGAATATAGAATAAATGATATGTAATGAAATTAAAAGAATACATAAAAATCATTAGGAGCATAAGTCAAAAGCATTGCATCAAGTAAATTAATATTAACATGTGTACGAATTAATCACTTAATGCTAAGTAAATAGGAAAGTAATGTAGGAACGAGAATTCCTTCCCTGATTCAGTGTGACGAGGAATGATGGAATGCACCTCCTTTTACACATGGAACAAGGATTCCTTCCCTGATTCAGTGTAGTGTGGTGTGGAATTTCGGGTTGAAAACAGTTAGATTGAAGTCTCCAGTCAATCCTTTCCAAGCTGGTTTCGTTGAGCGGTTGAACTGGAATGAGAGACTTTAGTAGGGAACATGGTGCAAGGTTTATGCAATCGCCTTATAAATCCGAGGAGAGAGTAGTGCGTGGTTCCTGACTTTCCGGATGTATGAGATACCAAAAGGAGGACGCTGTCGAAGGTTTGCGCACAGTTGGCACATGTATCCGAAGCGTGGAACCGAGCACGAGGTTCTCTATACTCGGATACGAGCTTAAAGAGGAAAACTCGGTGCGGGGTCCTCGCTGTCGTCGCCATGTTTTGAATAGAATGATATGATTGTAATCACGGTGCTCGGAAAATAATTTTTCCCATTGATTAAAATAAAATGACGACTTTCGGGATTTTGCTGATGGGGTGGCTTCTTATTTAATGGTGGGATATTGTTTGGGCTTGTATATGTGCTAAGCCAGCATTTAATTTGATTTATTCTGTTTGGGCCTGTATCAATTGAGCCCGTAGTGTTTTTTATTTGGGCTTGTTGGTTGCCGCATTAATTTTTTTTTTATGTTTGGGCTTGCGGCCCAATTTCCTTCAAGGAATGTGGAAACCCTACAGCAGTTCCTGCAATTCAGCCTGCACTTTCAACTGCGGCTGCTTCACTGAGGAGTTGAGGCCATCGTGAGGGTGGATCCTAACAGCTTGATAAATCACGTTCTTTTCCAAGGCTTGCTATGCGATCTGGGTAGAGGTTTCCTACTTCGTGGTCTCCTTCTCCTTCTTCTCGACCTCGATCTTGCCTTTACTTGATTGCTAACATGATCGGCGACTGCTTTGTGACAGAGGAGGTTTCGAAATTGCACTTAACCTGTTGAGAGCCGTGCAGTTCTTTTTCCAGACTCGTTAGTGTTGCCATTGGAATCGATTCTATAAGGAGTGAGGTCAATGGTGGCGCGATCCTGTGACAAAGACTGTGATTTCTGTTTTCTAGTTCCCGCTGTACAGATGGAGAGGAAGCTCTTTTCGCCGCCGTGTGGTCGTGGTGACAAAGCCGCGATATCAATGAATGAAGATCCGATCGTGGTTCTGGTTTTGGTTCCGTCTATGAACCGATGTGTCCCCCGAATCGAAGCTCTGCAAAGGAATGGGTCCTCTATTTTCGAATCCGAGCAAGTCTGGATCATCGCATCGCGGTGCTTGTAGATCGGAATGGACCAAGTCTGGGTTGATTCGTTGCGGTGCTTGATGAAGACTCGAGTCAAGGAAAACCGACGGTGGTGTGACGGTGACGGTGACGGGCTCGCCATGGCGATAGAGTTCGAGTTTGCGCTTCAATAGGGTGGGAACCCAAGCTTCGCAGCGACGTCCCTTGGCTAAGGCTTTGTCAGCGAACCAAACAGTTATGATGGTGGAATTTATGGCGGCCATGAAGTAGTGCTTTGGCTTGCTGTAACGGAATCGTTCCAGGTCCAGGAGCGGTGCGGCGGTGAAGATCAAGAATGCCATAAAACACGTTGTTTAATTCTTCATAGAACACGTCGTTTGTCTATTGCTGATGCCTCAAATACAGATGTATCCGTGTGTAAATCCCGATTGATAAAATCATGTATGCCAAATTAAACTATAATAATGAGAATGAAAGCTTCGTCCCTCTTCTGATATATTTGTTGTATTCGTGTTGATGTTCTTCATCGTTTTCTTGTGTGTCCTTCTTGTGAAGCTGTTGTATAATAGTATTGTTCCCGTTTTATTTGAGATTCGAAGAACGACGTTCTTCGCCTTTTTGTCATCGTCTTCTTGTCGTGGTTGAACGTGAGGGTGGGAGTCGAAATTTATCGGTTCCCACAGACGGCGCCAATGTAGTGGATCTGAGAAATAGATCCACCACGATGTGTTTTTGGGTTGTTGCAGCTGACGAGGGTGACCCCGATCCTACGTACCCCAGTGATAAGGGGATCAAGCCACATGTAGTTCTTGAGAGTAGGGATGAGAGAACATACCTTAGCCCCCATAGCTTGGCGTTCTTATAGGGGATTACCTGATACATGTGTCTCTGGGCTTGTCTGGTGAAGCCCGCAAAGAAGGAGAGTTCAATTGGGATTAGTCAAGGTTCTGATAAGCTAACCCTTGTAAATCCTGTAATGGATAAGCATTGATCTATATCCCGTAGTTTATCAAGCTACGCGGGAATATAGGAGTAGTTGTTAGACTGTTGGGAGCGTAAAGAGTGAGGATAAGGATGATAATCCTGTGCTCGGTCTAGATCCCGTAAGCCTTTAAACCACTGTGTCCCTAGCTCGGTGTGCTGTGAATCCGACCAGTTTATGGTCAGTGCTCATAAACTCAATGCTAACTGGTCGGCATAAGATCTAACCGGTCGGACAGGAGTTAGGTCCACTACACTAAGTACTTTAGAATCTCTCAAACATAATTCATTTTCACGTAAAATCATATATAAGAATGGTAAATAATGTCTTAATGATATAACTATTTAAAAGTGACACATTTACTTTTTTTTTATAATAAGTAACACATTTATTGAAGCCTATGAATAAAAAAAAATTACTCCCTCCAAGTTCTTATTATAAGTTACATTCTAAAAGATTTTCTTGATTTTAATTATAAGTCAATTTATATTTCTTATAGATCATTTATTTTTTTTCTCTTTTTTGTCCTTATTAAATGATTTGATTATCTATATTTTTTTTATTCTTCATAAATGTTCATTAATGAATGTGGAATTTCCAAGATAAGTTGAGAGGATAAAATTGTAATCTTACAATATATTCTCATAAAATTTATAAAACTAACTATTTTCCTTAGTATGTGTAATTCGATTAAATATGACCTATAAAAAAATCGGAGAGATTATTATGCATCGACAATGTCAAGAATTTTTACAATTATTTACTTATTAAACATTATTGATGTTTACGTAAAAGTTATACACATCAACGATAGATTATGCTGTTTGAATTGGCAGACATCATCCAAGAGATGAGTGAATTGAGTTTGTTCAGTCCTTGAATTTTAGGGTCATTTTGTCACATGTCTTTGTTCATTTTTATTCAATGTTTAGCTTCCCGAAGTTACTTCTAGATTTGTCATAACCATTGCTACAAACTCTAGCCAAATTTTGATGACATATCACATCGAAATTCTAGTCAGACACAAGAGGATAGCCACGTGGTGTCACGTGGGCGAAGATTTCTTTTTTAAAAATAAAAAAACTAAAAATATTGATATTTTTATATTTTTAGTTTAAGAAAAAAGGAAATAAAAGGATTGGAGATACAGGTCATCTTCCCCAACTTAGCATTACATGACACTTCTTGACGAACCTTCTGCGTCTGACTAGGATTACAATGTAATATGTCAGAAGAATTTGACCGAAATTAGAAATAGGGGTGTATGACAAACCAGAGGTAACTTCAAGGAGGCAGACATTGAAAAAAAAAAGAACAAGAGTCTGTGACAAAACAACCCCAAAGTATAAGGACCTGAGACAAATTTAATCCTTTATAAAAAAAAAATTCTCGCCAAGTTATAAAATCAAATCGTTTTCAAATATTTGTAACACCCTATAATTAATTACCCTTACTTCCCGAGTATTAAAAATGTGTACTTAAAAATTCGTTTTTATGATAATAAAATCACCCGTCAAACGGACGGAGTTTTGTTTGTTTTTCGGACTTTTCCAAAGTTTAACCTGTGAATAGCATCATCAATTATATAACCAGTAGCCAGCAGGGGTTCATCTCATACATGCATCATATAAAAGCCCCATGGGCGCAAAATATAACATCCTGTATCAGTTATCAGAGTATTAGCGGAATATATATACTAGGTACAACTAGCATGATGCTCAGCAAATGACTATGCCACAAAAAAATACCCTAAGCCTCTCCCAAAATATATATATATATATATATATATATATATATCGTATACACATCAAAAGAATAAGGAGGCTTAGGTCCAATAAAATCCTAATGCCAATAATAACTCTACTCTCCCTGTGAGGGAGAGCACTCCTGCTCGGCCGGGGGCTGTGCTAGCTCAAGCTCCGAACCTGAAAAATGTTAAGGGAGTGAGCATTGCACAAGAAATAGAAATGTAGTTTCCAAATAGACATATCGACCCACTAGGCCAAACACAAATATCATATAGTTCACACATTTCGCATTATCACATTTCATGCATTTAATCATTCCAAGATATCCCATTTTTATCAATTTCAGTTCCATTTACATCTTTCCCTTTTTAAATCTCGTTTTCCGATTCATTACCTTTTCCATTTTTATTTCCTTTCATTATTCATTTTCTACTGTGTGTAACCTCAAGGCAGAGGTCTACACAATTCAGTGTATGCAACCACAGGCAGATGATCTGCATACACCCACAATTTATTTACAATGTATGCAACCACAAGCAGATGATCTGCATACACCCACGATTTATTTACGAGGTATGCAACCACAAGCAGATGATCTGCATACCCCCACAATTTATTTACGATGTATGCAACCACAAGCAGATGATCTGCATACACCCACAATTTATTTACGATGTATGCAACCACAAACAGATGATCTGCATACACCCTTAGTCCCTTTTTCCCTCACTTTTACCATTCATTTGCTCTTTTCTTAATTAATAACCAATTGCACAAAACAATTTACCATTCACTTCCACATGTCATACAAGTTCATTATTAACACTTGTGACACAATTAATAACGCATTCACATATAGCATTTAGGATACATAGCCCATTTTCCATAGTTAATTTAGGTTCCAATTTATTTTATCATACACAATCCCATTAATATTCTTATTTCTAACCTAGGGTTCCCTAACTATTCTCTTAATCAAATAACTCCTAATAACAATATAACTAATTGGATGCTCATCCCTATGACAAGCCAATACCCACCCCCTTACCTCAAACACTTAAGGATAAGGAGATTCCAAGTGCCCTATGCTTGAGTTTACCCACCAAAGAGCTTAAAATCCACAAGAGGAGGATAGAACCTATTATAAAGCCACAAAGGAAAGATTATTGCTCATTCCATGATTCTCAAGCCAAGCCTCATGGAAAAGTGAAGGTTCTATGCTTAGAAATGAAAACCTCCATGAAAGGGAGGAGAGAGAGAGAATCCGAATTAGAGAGGGAGAGAAGAAATCAAGGCTTGAATACTTACTTGGAGCAAGAGAGAAAGAGATTAGATGATGGAAATGGGTGCCACACACTCGAACCTTGTTTAATTGAAGTGGGAAGAAGTTGTGCCCTAGAGGAGAGAGAAAAGCTCCATGGATGATGACTTAGAAAGAGAAAGATTGAGTGTTAATGGTGTTTATGGGGGTAACGATGATGGAAATGGTGAGGAAAAGGTTGGATGATGAACCAAGAACTCGGATCATGAGCTATAGAACTTGGGGTTTTGATTTGGGAGGTTGGGGTTTCTTTGGGGAAGAAGGAATGGAGCAAATGAGGCTCCATTCGTCCTTTTATTTTTTCTCAGACTGCACGTACTACTCGAGTAGTCAATGCACTACTCGAGTAGTCCCCCATTTTCTTGACTTGCTGTTTGGCCAGACTACTCGATTAGTCAGGGCACTAATCGATTAGTCAGGGCACTACTCGATTAGTCAGGCTTGACTTCTTTTCTTGGCATTTCAAAATGCCATAACTTCTTCATTATCCGTCGGATCTTGCTCAAATTTTAAAGCAAGCTTCCCTACCTACTAACCTTCATATCCAACGGTGGAATTTGTATTTTGAGCTACCAATCTTGTTATTCTAATTCCCCCAAAGTTCTATGTTTTAAACCTAAATTTACATGTCTAATTGGCCAATTTTCTAACTTATAACATTATTGCTTCTACCCTAAGGCTATCACAATATAAGCTACACTAAAATTTAAGTTTGGGATGTTACAATATGCAGCGAAAAAGCGTATGACAACGAAAAGGATTATGTGCAAAAATAAATTTAATAAATAAGTTTTGTAAATGTTAACATTCGATCAAATAAATAATAGTTAAGTTGCGGAAGCGGTAAATTTAACTATAAAAATAAACACAACAACGATAAATAAAGAGAAAAGGGATAAAGAAAGATGCAAACCGAATTTTTATCCTGGTTCAGCCTCCTAGTGAATCCCACGTTCACGTTATTATGTTCTGTAAAAACCTATGTCCAGGCTCTCAGCAACGTGCTTTGGATTTGATGTTTTAATCAATTGAAGTTTTGAACCCAATACAAGCCAAAGCGCCCCGCAAAGTACTTGGTTCAACCTTTCGTAAGGGCCTCGGTCACACAATAGAATGCTTCACCCTATTATACTGAAGGTGCCACACCTTCTATCACTAGGGATGTCTCTTCATAAATTCTAAGGATGTCAAACTACTAAGTCTCTCACTGTTCAAAAGGAACTTTAGTCAAACCCAATAGGGTGTCTCGCCGTACCTTATAACAATGAATGTGCCACAACTTCTCACCAGGGATGTCTCTCCCTAACCTTTACGGGATACTATTGGGAAAAATAGGATTAGTGTATACAATTAAATCACTCTAGATAGTGAAAATAATATAACTTAAAGTTCTATGACAATGGTGTAATATATATCACTGAAGCACTCATATACTTAAACTATGGAGAAGAAGAAGAAAAATGTTTCTCTAAGTTTTTCCAAAAACAAGTATCAGGAAGAACGTGAATGAGAGGTTTTTGGAAAAATGAATTATTTGCATAACTGATTAGCCACGTTTTATTGAGAAAAAGGATCAGAAATAAATGAAAACAATAATCCAGTAATTAATGAAATTGATCTAGAGTCGTTATTCAGTTTTTTTTTAAAGAAAAGTAATCGATTACTTTCAAAGAGTAATCGATTATTTTAATCAAAGTACTTGATTACCCATATAAAAGTAATTGATTCACGACTCCGTGGATTTTGTATGATGCAGCAAAAGTAATCGATTATTTGATTAAAGTAATTGATTACCCTTTAATAAAAGTAATCGATTCACCAAGTTCAAATAATCGATTCCAGACTCTCTGGATTTTGTATGATGCAACAAAAGTAATTGATTTTATGACCAAAGTAATTGATTACTCCTTAACAAAATTAATCAACTCACCAAGTTCAAGTAATCAATTCCAAACTCTGTGAATTTTGTAGGATGCAACAATTGTAATCGATTATTGTAACATCCACAATTTATAATATAATAATTAAAATACTTTGAGTTAAATAACCGGATAACGGATAAATTTTTTTAACTTTTTATTAATTTTTCAAATAAGGATTTACAAAATTTAATAAAATTTTGGGATATGCTTGTATCAGTCATGGCATTTCTTTACAGTTCTTTCTTTCCCTTCTCCGCTGGATCTGTCATGGACTCATATGATTTGGACCCTCGAAACCTAAAAATTAGGAACACATGGAATGAGGCATTATTGTATAGTCTAAGTAAATAGTACTTGAATGAGTAATTAAAAAAAAATCATAGCAATCAACATACATAGACAAACATCATGCATATGATGCATGCTTCCTCATGTAACATCCCGTTATTTCTAATACTTCTAGCAAAATAATTAAATGATTTAATCTGATGTTTTTAATATTTGAGTCTCGGAATAAAATTTTGATTGCATCATTATATTTGAAATATGTTTCCTAATCGAAATAAGTATATATTTGTTATCATACGTTTTCCAAAAAATAAAGAAGTACTTTTATTTAGTTTAATTAACATTTTGGCAGGGAACTCAAGTGGCAAGCCTTAGAGGCGTTTTTATAAATAGTTTCTTCAGAAAAATATGTTTAACTTAATATTTTGAGAGTTCCTGTAAATTTTCATAGTGTTCGGAGGCTGTTTTATTTTTAGCTTCTGGACTGGTTTAATATATTACCGGTTTAAGTTATATATAATAATCTTCTATTTCAAAATTTTAAATATTATATATTATCAAGTTCAATATCAAGATTTAGAAAATATATTTACTTTTGAATTTCGACAATTTTTCTTACGCAATAGCTATCCGGAGGGATCGGTAACTTTATTATTTTTCAATTAGTTTTGAGTAATTCTGTAACACCCCTAATTTTCGTCTCCCAAATAACCAAGAAATTAATTATAACAATTATTTTATAATTGATTTATATTATTTTTGAAGGTTTTAGTTTTTGTACATTATGTGTTTTTATATAAAAATATGAGATATATTTTTATATGGTTATTTTGTACAAAAATGTGAATATTGTAAATTAGCCCTTGGGTTGGGACCTAATTGCAATATTAAAACGGTTTTTGAAGAAAGAGTAATTAAATTATTAATTTTTGAATTTTATCAGCATGTAACCGGTTAGAAGGGCTTTGTAACCGGTTACACGATGAACTCAGAAAACTGGGTTAGTGCGTTTGATGAGTAATCACGCGTTTTAACCCAAAATTCGCCACGAATCCCACTCGATTCATGGTGGGAGACGCGTGTCGCCTTGCATGCTGCTTGAATTTGTCTATATAAGCTTGATTGTTGATCCAATTTGCCTCATTTTTGCTAAGTTTGGTCTGAAAGCGAAATTAGGGTTCCAAGTTCGTCTGAAGAAATTCTTCCTTGTCTCTGAGTGTTGGAGAGTGAGTGATACACCATTACAAAGCTTGAATCAAGGGCTTTGTATTGATATAAAATTTGTGAGTTGAGAGTCCCTGAATCAAGAGAACGAAGCTTGCCAAATTGAGGTGTTTATGCTGTCAAACCTCAGTTTCTGGTTTCTGGAGCTGACTTTGAAGCTCGATTTTGGTAAGCACACGAACCCTTTTGGTTTCAAATCTGTTCCTACCTCTAGTGCATGTTGCAGAGAATTCAATTTGACCATTTTCCCCAATTCTTAATTTGGTTTTGCATGTCAATCTCCCTGGTTTTAGTACCCTGACCAACTCTATCAGCATGGAGTGGATTTAACGAAAATCTGTGTTGGAGCCTTTCTCTCTGCAATGTTTTGGATCAAGCACAATTTAGAGGTAAGGGGGAAGCTTACTATTTGCTAGAATGAGAATAAATTGTGGTAGAATAAAGGATGAGTCACCAAGAGACTCAAAGGGCATAAGTTGAAATGGTTAAATGGCTTGGAGGCCAATTTGAGCTCAATTGTTGTTTTGAGCAATGTTATCTGGATGCATGCAAGCTATGTTGATGTTGATTTCATGACTTAATTGAATATTATGTGAATTGATGCATTAAGTTGTGAAATATGTGCAATTATGTGCAATTGGTGTATCCAAATTGTATGCATGCAAGATAGATATGTTTATGTGTTTAAACACACTTATTTAAGGTATATGTACTCTGTTAAAGGTTGAAATTTGGTTAGATTTGAGTAGTGAAGAGAATGGTTTGTTAAAACTCATGTTTTAGTGTCAGACTGCATAATCTAACCGGTTACTCGATATTC
The DNA here is from genome assembly GCA_037953625.1 of Crotalaria pallida. NCBI lineage: Eukaryota > Viridiplantae > Streptophyta > Magnoliopsida > Fabales > Fabaceae > Crotalaria > Crotalaria pallida. The sequence continues at coordinate 88,314,189 of CM075649.1, forward strand.
GTAACCGGTTAGACACTGTAAAATTGTCAAAGAAAATAAGTTTCTGAAATCAGTTATGTGGTCTTATCAATGTTACTCAAATCTAGACCCTAATTTCACTAGAATTCAATCTGAAATGAAGTTGATTTTATTGTAATAATTCAGATTGAAAATTGAGAGTTAATACCTTAAGGTAGTGAGATAATTTCAAGAGGAAATTATGCTCATTGGACAATGAAATATGATTTAGACTTTTGAATGGTATAAACAGTGATTTTTGAGGTATAAACATTGTTAAACTGGTTTATGGATTGGGTAGGGAATTTAAGAAAAAGGGTTTTCTGAATTACAATGGTAAACAGTTCAGGTCTGTAATTCTAACCGGTTAGCCTGGAACTGTAACCGGTTAGTACCTGAATCTGAAAAATAAAAAGTTAAGTTTTTGAATACCATTGACTTTGTTTTACCCAATCTAAGTTTTAAGGGCATGTTTTGAGATAATTCAAGAGAGAATTTTGTGTCAAAGACTATACCTCAAATAAATCATTCAAAAGAGAAACTGGAATATTTCTAAATCACAGTAATTAATGGAAAGACCAACCTTAGTAATTATGTATGCGATGCATGCATAGAGAAAGGTGATGAAATAGGTTGGCAAGGATTGTTTGTGATGCTCGGGGTACACGACCCTGTACTCTATGAGTACTAAACTAATGCAACCAACTTGATGACACATTCTGGGAATGTGGCCATTGTCTGGGACATGGTTTCTTGGACACGTTCTGGGAACGTGATGCACACTCTGGGAGTGGTGCTTGATTATCTTCCAAGTATGGTTTGCAATACGTTCTGGGAACGTATGTTAGTGTTCTGGGAACACGTTGGTATAATAATAGAATTAAAGATAAAACCAACCCTGATATTTGTGCATCCATATAGACTGGAAGTCTGGTTGGTAGGAACGTTATCATATTCTGGGAATATGAGGAGGGTACTCCGGGAGTACCAAATTATAACCTACTTGATGACACATTATAGATATGTGGCCAGTGTCTGGGACCTGGTTTTATATGTTCTGGGAACGTATGTTAGTGTTATGGGAACACATTGATATGCAACCTACTTGATGACACATTATAGATATGTGGCCAGTGTCCGGGACCTGGTTTTTATGCGTTCTGGGAACGTATGCGTTCTGGGAACGTGGTGCACACTCTGGGAGTGGTGCTTATTATTCCAAGTATGGTTTGCTACACGTTCTGGGAACGTGCTGCACACTCTGGGAGTGATGCGTATTATCCAAGTATGGTTCGGCATTACGTTCTGGGAACGAATGTCGGTGTTCCGGGAACACAACGGTGTATTGGATGGACGTCCAAGATGGACTTTTAGAGGCCTCAGTTGTGGAAGGAAATCATGCATCATGCCACCTGCATTGAAAGAATTGTTATGATTAACCGGGTGTGCTCATATGATTATGCATCATGATTTGCTACATGTTAACTTGTGGATGTTAGTTTTATTCTCATTTGATTATGCGAATATGTATAGCTAACCCCCATGCCCTTATTAGGTGTTGATCGTGCATCTAGCTTGCACAAGAATCAGTAAAGGCAGATGTCCCTTAGGCGAATGCAGAGTATAGAAAGTGTGAGTTGAGAACCCGTTGTGCAGATATCGAGGATCCGACCAGAAGGATGTTTGGACAAAGGACCAGTGACCAGCTCTATAATATTTCTATTTTTAATAGAACTTATATGATACATATTTTGGAAAAAGGTATCATAAGAGGAATTCAGTTTCATAATTATAATTATTTGGTATTAATGGACTTGTTACACTTGATATATTTTGGGGGTACAATATGATGATTTTACTATGTTTCCGCAAACTCTGATTTTGTTAATCAACCTCATTACTAATCAAGTGTTTGTGAAAAGGAATTTTCAAGGGAATGGAAAATTATTATTTTCAGATCTTTTTCCAACAATAACAAGTCCAAGTTTTCATAAACTTCTTACTTTTCTTATAAAGTAAGATGATATACAAGGAGTGTTACAAATTCAAAATACAATATTGTTTTACCTAAGCGTATTTTGTTTTTAGTATCATCCAACTTTTAGCTATAATCCAAAATACCTACACACATTGACCCACAAATGAAAACAAAACATAAAATAAAATATATAATTCCTAATCTACCCGCCGCCCAACCCAACCCAATTAAGTAGAACTATAAATGAAACTATGAAAGAATAACTTAAAAAGAAGGAGAACATCTAATAGGAAGAGAGAGAAACACTCTGAATGAAAAATAATAGAAAGTGAGAGCGAGATAGCAGGCGAAACCGAAGGGAGTATTTTTGCTTTTTCTTAACTTCCCGATTCATCCAACCGTCCAATCTCAAATCCTTCTTAGGTATATAACCTCCTCAACTCCCTCTATCCATCTATCTAATTTATTTGACGATCCGTCAATATTTTTATTATCCCTATATTTTCAAATAAAAAGATGTTTTAGAGAAAAGTGATATATTTTTAGTGTATAATGATATATATTTATTATTTTGACATAAATGAATTTATTTGATATATATATATATTAATGTTATAATTAGTTTTAACATATGTCCCTATTTAAACCCAACACGTTATTATTAACATTGACCCTGGAGCAAGTTGCGGATGTAAATGTGGCTCTGTCGTTATTGTTAGGATTTCCAGGTAAGGGGAGTCTCTTTTCCACACTTTGAGTTAGGGATAGTTAGGGTTTATAATAGGATTTGAGTTTAATAGTTAAGTTGGGTTTCGGGAGCCAGATTAGGATGTGATTAGAATTAAAGAGGGGTGATTGTTGTATATTGGTTAATTTTGTTACTATGGAAACTGTTTATGTTTAATCTTTGGGTATATTAATTAAGTAGGAAGTGAAAAACCCTAGGGAGGTGATTTATGTTAAAGCACCCTGAGACATACCTGAGTATGTCGACTGATATATTTTAATTTTAAGTGTGTTGTTATCTGTTGATAATTTATTATGTTCACTAAGTGTTATATGTGTGTTAATTTGAGTTAATGCTGGATAGTGGGTGATGTTAATGTCTAATTATAATAGGAAGGATAATGAGATTAGGAAAAAGGAAAGGAAATACAATGGAAATATTAATGATAGAAGATGTAACATCCTCACTTTATTTAGTAAATTTTAAATTTTAATAAAATCAGAGTTTGAAAATTCATTTTTGAATTTGATTTCTTATGAAAGGTTTTACGAAAATCCGGCAGAGTTTCCTCTGTTTTTCGGACTTCCCAAAAATTTCTTCTTATAAACCTGTCAGTCCAGAATTATTTAAAAACATAAATACAACAGATTAAAACCCAGTTCAGATTCTAACGCCCAATTAGTACCAGTTTCAGGGCATATAACTACACATATTATAAATTACAAAAAAAATAACAGTTTTTAATATAATTAAACATAAAATCCGCTCAGGGTATCAAAAGTACACTCCACGTGGTGGAGAGTTTCCAGTTCGGCCCGCAACAGTGTAAGCTCCGCTTCTATACCTGTAAAAAATATATCAAGAAGGGTAGCATTACACAGAACTTAAAAAGATAAATCCTATAAGAAGACATAGCAAATAACTAAGCCTACATAATTATTAATACATTTTATTCATAGTTATTCATATAAATAATCTCTTTTAGTTCTTCCCTTATTCTCACATTCTTTTAATCATTGATTCCCTTTTCATTCTTTCTTTTCCATTCTTTATTCTTTTTCCATTTTTCATTAGGTAGTCCAGCCCCAGCCAGCCGTACGGTACTGAGCGCTAGGATTTCCCCCCTTTTTCATTATTCATTTTCTTTTCTTTTTCTTTTTAATCGACACGCCTTACCAGGCTTGCATCGATGCCGATACGCCTTACCAGGCTCGCACCGGACTTCCATTTTCCTTTTTAATCGACACGCCTTACCAGGCTCGCATCGATGCCGATTCGCCTTACCAGGCTCGCATCAGACTTCCATTTTCCTTTTTAATCGACACGCCTTACCAGGCTCGCATCGATGCCGTTACGCCTTATGAGGCTCGCATCGGACTTTTATTTTCTTACCTTTCTTTCTCTTTCTTTGTCTTTCTCTTTCTTTTTCTTTCTCTTTCTCTTTTTCCTTTTCTTTTTGCCTTATAATTTAAGTAATTCTTTTATGCTCATCAAAATCTTTTAATCTTTATTTTCGTTTATGACTTATCACATTTTTCTACATTTTCTACTTTACTCTTTTTCTTTTTATTAGTTCCCTTCGATTTCATCCAACTCTAATTAATACGGTCAAGTATAGTGTATTCTAGTTCTCGTTACCGATTCTTAGTTATTTATTAATTTTCTTATCTCGGTCAATTACCTAACTCATTGTTCCTATTTCATTAACTATATTTATATTTAATTGCTCTATTAACTTAATCTAGCTTCTCAATTTTTATTACATTATTCTACCTAATTTCCCTCATAATGTACTCATTCTTCGTTTTATAATCTTTTTATTAATCCGCTTATCGCTTTCCTATTTTCTTTTAAATCTAAGTTATTATCTTGAGCCTATTGCTTTAATCGGTCCTGCACGTATTTATTATTCCCTATACTAATCCCTCTTTTACCTCACTTTACTCTTCGGGTACTATTATACTTATTATCTTTTAATTCATTAGTTCTACTCTCTCTTTGCCTATTTCGTTTACCCTCTTGTCCTTTTACTTCCCCTATGGTTTTATTTTTATGATTGCTCACGTTTTTGTTTTATTCTAACTATTTTAATATTCTAATCACGCTCATTCGTTCCAGGCCTTATTCTACGCTCATTCCTTTTATTCCCTAACGTGTGGTTTCAATTAACAATTCTAATTATTCATTTATGTCAGCGAGGACTACCCTAAGGTTCATTAACATACTTTTTAATTACCCTATTCTCAGCTACCACTATAGCATCCTAGAATTTACTTCTCAAGTAAAGGTAACGCGAACCCTCTTACCTCGGGCTTGTTAAATAGAACCTGGATTTTAGCTCGGCGACGATGACGGCGTCGGTGTTGCTCCTCGTTAGCGGGAACGATCGCGACTGGACCAAGGCAAGAGTTTCGAGCTTCGAGGTTCCCGTCACGAGCCCGGCGCGATCACGGTCGATAACGACGCCGGTGAGATCCGTAGAGAGAGAGAGAGCTTGTGGGCGTGAGAGGGAAATGGATGAGGGAGGAGCTGTGGCTGTGGTGGTTCGATCGGCGGCCACGGCGGCGGTGGTCTAAGGCGGCGGTGGTGGCGGCCGACAAGGAAGAGAAGAGAGGGAGAGAGGGAAAGCTCGGCCAATCGGGGAAAGAGAGAGCGAGTAAGGGGTTTATGAGGGTGGTTGGCCATGGAGGTGATGGCGGTGACGGCTCCGGCGACGGCTGGTCGTGGTTGGTGGTGGTGGAGAGAGAGAGAGAAAAAGTAGATCTATGGGGAGGGAGGGAGGCTCAAGAAGGCGGTGGCGGCCTTGGTGGCTCCGGTGAAGGTCGTAGAGGAGGGAGGAAGAAGGAGGATCGGAGGAAGAGAGAGAAACAAAGGGGGAGAGTGAGTGGAGAAGAGGGCCTCCTCGCGTTTTAAAGCCAGTCAGACCATTTTCGCTTAAGCGAAATTTATTTGCTTAAGCGAACGAGCTTCAGTAATGGACACGAACGCTTTTCGCTTAAGCGACCAGTTTCGCTTAAGCGACCAGTTTCGCTTAAGCGAAATGGCTTCAGTGGTGAAGTTTCACGTTTTCGCTTAAGCGACGGATTTTCGCTTAAGCGAAACCTTCAGGTACTGCTACCTCACTTTTCAATTTTTCAGCTATTTTCTCCCCAACTTCAAATAGTGATAACTTCTTCGTGCACCGTTGGATCTTGCTCAAATTTGACGAGCAACCTTCTAAAAATCATATCTTCATATCCAACGGTGGAAATTGCGTTTGGAGTCTTAAATCTTTTATTTTGATTTTCTACCCTATGTTATATTTTAGTACCAGATTATCTAACTTTCTTGCCTGTTTCTAACTTCAATTTAATGCTCCTTTCTTTTCTAAAGTTTTTATTATTATTATTATCCTTTCCTAATGTTAAAACACTTCTTTTAATAACTATTTGTAGTTTATTATCATTATTTCATTTATTCTAACTATTATTTATTTATTCGTCTTTGGGTTTAAAATTTGGGATGTTACATTTCTCCCCCACTTATTTAGAATTTCGTCCCCGAAATTCCGTTCGATTCCTTAAATGGAGAATCATCCCATTGGTAAACTCCTGACTACGGTCTTCACTTCCCTTCGGTTTTTATTTTCCACTCCATATGTGGTTAGGGTCATGCCTATTTCAATGTTTGTCTTCCAGTACTACGTACTATCTCTATCTACTTAAGATCGTCGATTTTTCTTATTATTAAAGTTCCATCTCCCATTCCTTGGATTGAATTCCTCCCCCACTTAGCATCAACATACTTGGTTATATCCATGCTTGGGGGTATGCTCATTCGTTATTCGGAATTTCGCACATAAGCTTCTCGACCGGTGTCCAAGGTTAGAAGGGACACGTGGATGGTTATCCATCGGTAGGCATAGAACTATATTGGGTTCCTACGTCTTGGTGAATTCTCATGTATACAATTCTCATGTATACATCTGAGACGCTTGAAACTTGAAGAGAGTGAAGATGAAAAGAAGAAACACGAAGTACTCAAGGATGTGTTTCATAGTCTTCGTACGACGATCCAGGATGTACTGGATACATGTCAAGCAAGAAGACAATGGATATTATCCTCAAGTGTGCATTTTCAGCATAGAGTCATCAAAAGATGCGTTCTCTATGAACCTGCGGCTGATTTGATTGGTCTTGGTAAGGGTACCTAACACAGTGACTAAGACTTGCCTCCTTTGAGGGAATCGTTCGGAAACTTGATTAGACTCTTAGGCGGGTTCCAAGTTGTCTACCTCCTAATTTGACTCGGCTGCAGGAGGATAGTTATAAGGTTCGCTCGAGTCTCTCAAGGATTCTACACTTTTTCACTCTACTCTTTAATGCTGTGCGAAGAGTTCAGAAGGAACTCTTCTCGGTCTAGATCTGTTCCGTCTAGGGGGTCTACTTTAAAAACTTATTAATTTTGATTATTTCGGTTTTAGAGGAAATGTGTCGATGACATCGATCACCAATAGGTACGAAGATCGAGGTGATCAGTCCCAATCTCACATCTATCAATGGCAATATCATTGTCAGGTTTGTTGGTGGTATCATCCTCTAGCAGATGCAAGAGTTAGAGTGATCAGCTCTAACCTTACCTTCTACCAGTGGCAATACCATCACTGTGTTCGTCGGAACTTTAACTAATGTATTATCATTTATTGATTTCTTTTTAAGTTAAATCGAATATGTATGCTTTATGCAAAACGTTTTAAATAAATATTTTAAATAACTATTTGATATATAGTTAACACTAAAAGTACCTCTGGTGAGTTCATTCGCTCCCTTCACCGATACGTCTAGGACAGTTTGCCCCCATGTGTCCCGGTTGTCCGCATATATAGCAGAGACCCTGTTTTCTGTGCTGTTTCAATATTAGGCACAGTTTCCGATGGAATTTCCCACATAGTGGACATGGTGGCCTGGTTCTTGGGGCATTCACGTCTGGAGCCGTATCCATTGGCACTATTGCCATAATGTTGATGTCGACATGTGTATCGGATTCCTGAGCCGGTACCTTGCCTCTGCTAGAACCTTCAGCCCACTGTATCATCCTGTTCCTATCCTCGGATGTCCACTGCCCTATCCCCTTCTCATAAGTGCTAGCCATATTTATCAGTTGAGCCAAATTATCTATGTTCTGGTACTCAAAAGCCACCTTGATCTCCGTGCGAAGTCCTGCTTCGAACTTGATGCACTTAGTTCTTCCATCAGCATTCCTATAGCTCCCCGAATACCGGATGAGATCTTCGAAGTGTGCGGCATATTCTCTAACACTCATACTTCCCTGTGTTAAGTTCAGAAATGCTAGTTCTTTCTCTCGGCGAACATCTTCTGGGAAGTACCTTCCGAGAAATTCCTCCTTAAAGAAGTCCGAAGTAATCTCCTGGTTGGAACTCTCCATGTCTCTTTGTACATGCTCCCACCAATATTCTGCTTCCCCAGTGAGCATGTACGCCGCCAAAAGGACTATCTGCTCCGCTGGCGGTGACATTGTGCGGAAAATCTTCTCCAATTCTTGGAGCCATCTCTGGGCTGCATCCGGATTGTAGCCACCTTCAAACTTGGGCGGATCTCTCTGCCTGAATCTAGCCAGCCAATCGATGCCAATTGGGTCTGGTGGTTGATGAAGTGCGGCGGCTACTGCGGCTGCGGCCGCTGCTACTGTTTCAGCCTGATTCTGATTCATCTGGACCAGATTCTCAAGTATAGCAGCCATCCTATCATCCTGAGTACGTCTCCGAGGCATGGTGACTGAGTTCTGAAAAAGATTACGTTATTCCACAATTAACCAAACAATTCTCGATCTAAGTGTACCTATTCGCCTATTCTAAGACTTGACACTAACATTTGGTCACTCGCTTGGTGAGTAAACCGTAGGAGTTGTGATTTCACACTCCAAGGCCGAGGGAAACTGCTCTGATACCATAAATGTAACATCCTCACATTATTTAGTAAATTTTAAATTTTAATAAAATCAGAGTTTGAAAATTCATTTTTGAATTTGATTTCTTATGAAAGGTTTTACGAAAATCCGGCAGAGTTTCCTCTGTTTTTCGGACTTCCCAAAAATTTCTTCTTATAAACCTGTCAGTCCAGAATTATTTAAAAACATAAACACAACAGATTAAAATCCAGTTCAGATCCTAACGCCCGATTAGTACCAGTTTCAGGGCATATAACTACACATATTATAAATTACAAAAAAAAAATAATAGTTTTTAATATAATTAAACATAAAATCCGCTCAGGGTATCAAAAGTACACTCCACGTGGTGGAGAGTTTCCAGTTCGGCCCGCAACAGTGTAAGCTCAGCTTCCATACCTATAAAAATATATCAAGAAGGATAGCATTACACAGAACTTAAAAAGATAAGTCCTATAAGAAGACATAGCAAATAACTAAGCCTACATAATTATTAATACATTTTATTCATAGTTATTCATATAAATAATCTCTTTTAGTTCTTCCCTTATTCTCACATTCTTTTAATCATTGATTCCCTTTTCATTCTTTCTTTCCCATTCTTTATTCTTTTTCCATTTTTCATTAGGTAGTCCAGCCCCAGCCAGCCGTACGGTACTGAGCGCTAGGATTTCCCCCCTTTTTCATTATTCATTTTCTTTTCTTTTTCTTTTTAATCGACACGCCTTACCAGGCTCGCACCGGACTTCCATTTTCCTTTTTAATCAACACGCCTTACCAGGCTCGCATCGATGCCGATACGCCTTACCAGGCTCGCATCGATGCCGTTACGCCTTACCAAGCTCGCATCGGACTTTTATTTTCTTACCTTTCTTTCTCTTTCTTTGTCTTTCTCTTTCTCTTTCTTTCTCTTTCTCTTTTTCCTTTTATTTTTGCCTTATAATTTAAGTAATTCTTTTATGCTCATCAAAATCTTTTAATCTTTATTTTCGTTTATGACTTATCACATTTTTCTACATTTTCTACTTTACTCTTTTTCTTTTTGTTAGTTCCCTTCGATTTCATCCAACTCTAATTAATACGGTCAAGTATAGTGTATTCTAGTTCTTGTTACTAATTCTTAGTTATTTCTTAATTTCCTTATCTCGGTCAATTACCTAACTCATTGTTCCTATTTCATTAACTATATTTATATTTAATTGCTCTATTAACTTAATCTAGCTTCTCAATTTTTATTACATTATTCTACCTAATTTCCCTCATAATGTACTCTTTCTTCGTTTTATTATCTTTTTATTAATCCGCTTATCGCTTTCCTATTTTCTTTTAAATCTAAGTTATTATCTTGCGCCTATTGCTTTAATCGGTCCTGCTCGTATTTATTATTCCCTATACTAATCCCTCTTTTACCTCACTTTACTCTTCGGGTACTATTATACTTATTATCTTTTAATTCATTAGTTCTACTCTCTCTTTGCCTATTTCGTTTACCCTCTTGTCCTTTTACTTCCTCTATGGTTTTATTTTTATGATTGCTCACGTTTTTGTTTTATTCTAACTATTTTAATATTCTAATCACGCTCATTCGTTCCGGGCCTTATTCTACGCTCATTCCTTTTATTCCTTAACGTGTGGTTTCAATTAACAATTCTAATTATTCATTTATGTCAGCGAGGACTACCCTAAGGTTCATTAACATACTTTTTAATTACCCTATTCTCAGCTACCACTATAGCATCCTAAAATTTACTTCTCAAGTAAAGGTAACGCGAACCCTCTTACCTCAGGCTTGTTAAATAGAACCTGGATTTTAGCTCGGCGACGATGACGGCGTCGGTGCTGCTCCTCGTTAGCGGGAACGATCGCGACTGGACCGAGGCAAGAGTTTCGAGCTTCGAGGTTCCCGACACGAGCCCGGCGCGATCACAGTCGATAACGACGCCGGTGAGATCCGTAGAGAGAGAGCTTGTGGGCGTGAGAGGGAAATGGATGAGGGAGGAGCTGTGGCTGTGGTGGTTCGATCGGCGGCCACGGCGGCGGTTGTCTAAGGCGGCGGTGGTGGCGGCCGAGAAGGAAGAGAAGAGAGGGAGAGAGGGAAAGCTCGACCAATCGGGGAAAGAGAGAGCGAGTAAGGGGTTTATGAGGGTGGTTGGCCGTGGAGGTGATGGCGGTGACGACTCCGGCGGCGGCTGGTCGTGGTTGGTGGTGGTGGAGAGAGAGAGAGAAAAAAAGTAGATCTATGGAGAGGAAGGGAGGCTCAAGGAGGCGGCAGCGGCCTTGGTGGCTCCGGTGAAGGTCGTGGAGGAGGGAGGAAGAAGGAGGATCGGAGGAAGAGAGATAAACAAAGGGGGAGAGTGAGTGGAGAAGAGGGCCTCCTCGGGTTTTAAAGCCAGTGAGACCATTTTCGCTTAAGCGAAATTTATTTGCTTAAGCGAACGAGCTTCGGTAATGGACACGAACGCTTTTCGCTTAAGCGACCAGTTTCGCTTAAGCGAAATGGCTTCAGTGGTGAAGTTTCATGTTTTCGCTTAAGCGACTGATTTTTGCTTAAGCGAAACTTCAAGTACTGCTACTTCACTTTTAAATTTTTCAGCTATTTTCTCCCCAACTTCAAATAACCATAACTTCTTCGTGCACCGTTGGATCTTGCTCAAATTTGACGAGCAACCTTCTAAAAATCATATCTTCATATCCAACGGTGGAAATTGCGTTTGGAGTCTTAAATCTTTTATTTTGATTTTCTACCCTATGTTATATTTTAGTACCAGATTATCTAACTTTCTTGCCTGTTTCTAACTTCAATTTAATGCTCCTTTCTTTTCTAACGTTTTTATTATTATTATTATCCTTTCCTAATGTTAAAAAACTTCTTTTAATAACTATTTGTAGTTTATTATCATTATTTCATTTATTCTAACTATTATTTATTTATTCGTCTTTGGGTTTAAAATTTGGGATGTTACAGAAGAAGTGTTATTGATATGTAACTTGAATAGGAATTAAGATTATGAGTGGATTATATGATAATAAAGGAAAAATGGTTGTAAAGGCTAATTGTGAATGTGACTCTAAATGTGAATCTTTGGAAATGTTTTTGATGATGGATAATATGTGTTATTTATGTGTATATGTGAGTGTAATTATTTGGAGGATATTTGTGATTACGGATTATAAATGAATGGAATGGTTTGTTGATTATTTTAAAATGGTAAAGGTAACTTAAAGTGGAAACTAATCAGTGGGCCCCGGAACACTAGGTACCCGGCTAGGTGTTCCAATTAGCTGTTAGGGCCAATTACCTGCCAGGCCAATTACCCATCAGGTCAAACCGTCCTGTAGGCGCCGGGTGACCCACAGGATCAGTTTTCCACACCAATAATTTTATTAAATAAATGGAATGGTAAAAGTACATAGTCCTACAGGTTATGGTCTGGATGGGTGTAAAGTCCTGGGCAGGTGTTCCAAGTCCCTAGACAGGTGTTCCAATTACCTAGCGGGTATCCAAATCCTAGTGGTGTACGGTAAAAAGGAAAAAGGGAAGTTTATGTAGATCTCTGTTTTGAGGTTACATAAATGATATGGAGTGTATGCAGATCACTGATTTGTGGTTGCATACACTGTGTGTAGATCTCTGTTTTGGGGTTACGCACAATGGTAAGTTGTAGATCTCTGATTTGAGGTTACACCCAATGGAAAGTGTAGATCTCTGACTTGAGGTTACACATAATGGAAAATGTATAAAGGAAATGGAAAATGGAATTGATAAGGGAATTAAAGGGAATAAATAATGAAAATGGATAATGGGAATAGTTATGGATATGCTCTGTATGAATGGAAATGGGAATGGAATGAATTGGGTGATCCCTGACTTGATTTGATTGTTATTCTTAAGTTTATATTATGAGCTTTATATTATCTTCTGTTCACTGTGTTGTGAAAAGGTCTCACCCTTAGTAGTTAACATTTTAGGTGATTGCTAAGGAGCTTGTGGATCAGAGTGGCGCAGCGGAAGAATGGAAAGAAGGGAACTTTAAATTTGTGCTACTTATATTGTAAATGGATGCCCAAAGTTATTATAAATTTGATTTGTGAAAAGAAATTTTTAGATACACTATTTTAAATATAAACTTTTACTTACTATTTTTGGCATATAAAATAAGGGTGTTACAGTTATGGTATCAGAGCAGTTCTTCCTTCCGACCTGAGGGAAAGTGGTCCCAATCTCGCTGCAAACACTCTCATCTCGAGCTTCTCCTCTAAAGGTGAGACCCTTTTAAGTGGAAATTGTAAATGATAAATGCTATTGAGTAAGTTTATGTTTGCAAATGGGAAATACCTACAAGTGACAAACTAAGATAATGGAATTCTTTGGAACCTAAGCGGATCCCTTAGGAATTCAAAGAATCGCGGATTGTAAGTGTTTACCGAATTGCAAACAAGAAACTTAAAGTATGCAAATTAATTCTAAGTTTTGAGTTAATAAAAACTTGAAGTTTCTTACAAAGGAAATCCTGCTAATCCAAACGAAGTAATAAACTTTACTGGATGGCGAGGGCTATTACCACTGATGGAATGTAGTGTCGGAACTGGCCAATCCAATGTTGCATTTATCGGGAGGTGACGTCGTCGAAATCTAGAAGCTTCTGTATCATCGTGAATTAGTAATTGATTTTCTATGTATGAAACTGGGTGTTAGCTCTTTTATGTCTTGTTGCGTTGCTATGTGCATTTGTGCGTAATTTCAATGTATGTTGTTGAATAAATTGGTATCAAAGTAATTGAACAGGGATTAGAAATGGAACCGCATGGAATAAATAAGTGATGAACTCGGATACTAATCCAATCGAGTGACTAAATTCATGTCGATTAGACTAGTATCAAAGAGAACCAAAAACAACGTTTAAATTAAATTATGGTTAAATTCCATAGCTAATCTCAAATCAAGTAACTGTGATACCAATCGGGAAACAAGAAACGAGTACTGGTCGATCGAATTTGAACCGCTGAACTATATTAACTCAAATCGCAATCATGAAAGTAAATTTTTGTCCAAGTTGGGGGAAGCGGTTCGAATTTCATCAAAAAGGTCCTTGAAATATGTTTTCACGTGGAATGGTTTAGCGTTAAAGTAGGCGGAAAGAAAGTAGAAGTGGAACCATGAAAATCAAAATAATTTATTGACTCGATACTAATCTGACCGAGTGATTTAGTTCACATCGACTAGATTAGGATCCATGAAAAACAACAAAAACATTTGTATTAAATTTGTAGCTGGTTCCAAAGCTAATTTAATCCGATGATTTTAATACTAAACGAAGGATAGTATGGAGTTCCTATCGATTGGACTTGAACCCCGAGTATAACCATAAGATTTTATAAATAGAAAGAGGTTTCTTTAATCGAAAAAGGGGTTGGAATTCAATCTAAAGGTTCTCGCATCACTTCAGTTTAGATTGATGGTAGTGTTATGCACATATAAAGTCCATGCTTATGTGGGGATGAGTTTAAACGTTTTAAAATGTTCTTCAAACAATATTGAAACTAAGAGCTTTTCGATTTCCATCCCCATGCTTGAAAGTTCTAAACTATTTTCCACTAAGCACTGACTAAAGATGTTGCTTTTGGAATTTGTGTTCAGGATAGAATTGATTTGATTTGTGTACCTTTGTTTGACTTATGTGCTTGATATTAATTTATGATAGATGAAATTGGTTCGATGCTTGTGAGTGGAGGTTATGATTTATGTTTGTTTGACAGCGTGAGTGTTTAAAATGAATTTCAAAAGATGCACCGAACCACAATCATTCCAAATGGAAAGTGAAGTCGCACGACAAATTTTCATGAAATAGTAAGAAAACCAAGGATTCTTAAGTAATCAAGGAGTAAGTTAACTAAATTGTTTTTAACCAAGTCACACTTCAATTAAATAGGAACCCTTTCTAGGCGACTCAAATCAATTCGGAATGAAAACTCAATTTTCAAACTTGAAGCAAAAGGGAATATAATTGTTTCAACTTTTGGAAGGTGAACTAAACTAAATTTTTCTAAGCCCAAGGCATATTCCCTTTTTCTTTGAGTTTACCAATCTTGAGTGATCTTTCACTCCTTCATCTAAGTTCTTATGAAATTAGATGGAGGTAGCTCTTCATGGTAAGGTGCATGATTAAAAGTTTTATTGAATTTTCAAATGAAACTAATTGTTCCTCCAAGTGTTTTACTAGTATGGGATCTTCTTTTTAAATTTTAAATTCTCATACTTAGTGATTATTCAAACCAAGGATCTTTAAAGATGTATATGTTTGTGGTTAGGTGTCTGTTGGGGAAATCAGGGTTTTTATATAGAGTGGAAAACTAAGTTTTTGGGTTTAGGATATTTGTTTGAATTGAAAGATTTGATATAATCACCCTAAGGTTGACTCATCGTTTTATGTAACATTCAATCCCATTTGGAGCAAGTTAATGTTTTAATTAAAATAAATTTAACGCCCTCTAATCGGTTTGACAATTTTACACAACCTTGAGCTAAGTATAAGTGATGTCCCTTTAAATTTTGAGGCCAATCAGAGTTTGTCTACTATTTTCAGTGAATTTGACATAGGTTCACCCCCGACCATTACAAATCTTTGACAAAGTGGTCGTAGGGACAAGAATGAACCTAATGAATTCTGATTGACTTGAAAATTTACTATGATGTTCTATTATGTACAAGGACATTATTTTCAAGATTTTCAAAAAAATTAGGAAATTGACTTGATGAAAATGCATTTTTGGTTGCAAGCCATGCAAATCCTATTCCCCGAACCCCTTTTGAAACGATTTTCAAATGTGTGTTGATTGTTATGAATGTGTGTGTAGAGGTAGGATTTAGCCCTAAGTTATGCAGTGGAGACTTTGACTAGCTTAGAAGGAAGTATGCTGAGTCATGATTATGTTTGAAGAGTGTGATGTTGTGGAATTATTGTTGTGAATGTTTGAACTCTGAATGATGTTTATATGAATTATGCTTGTGTGAATGATGCATGTGGTTGATTAGGGCCTAGGAATAGGATAAGTGATAGATTTTGGAGTTATAGTATAATCAACCCTTTAGGGTAATAGTGCTTAGAGCGTATTAGTACCCTTTCCAACCATCGATGTAGAATTCCGGAGGGAAACCAGCTGATCTTAGAAATCATTTCCGATTTCCTTGGGAAGCCAAACCTGATTTTTGAGAGTCCAAGATCCTTTGGGAGTCTTTCTAGTGAGACTCTTGAAAAGTTAGCCGTTGGAAGAGTGAACCTTAGAAAACCTGATAGAATCTTAGCCTCGAGACTAACCAAATTAAACCATAGTCGGCACTCTTCAACGAGTGCAAGAGTCTAGGGGCGTACTCATGCTGAATGGTATGCCAACTCCAAGTGGGGGAATAGAACCAAAGTGAAGTAAGTCCTATAGCTTAGAAATCTTTTTCCGGGATGGTTCTCCAATTAAGGATTCTCTGTGGAATTTCGGGGACGAAATTCCAATAAGTATGGGAGAATTGTAACATCCCGTTATTTCTAATATCTCTAGCAAAATAATTAAATGATTTAATATGATGTTTTCAATATTTGAGTCTCTGAATAAAATTTTGATTTCATCATTATATTTGAAATATGTTTCCTAATCGAAATAAGTATAAATTTGTTATCATACGTTTTCCAAAAAATAAAGTAGTACTTTTATTTAGTTTAATTAACATTTTGGCAGGGAGCTCAAGTGGCAAGCCTTAGAGGCGTTTTTATAAATAGTTTCTTCAGAAAAATATGTTTAACTTAATATTTTGAGAGTTCTTGAAAATTTTCATAGTGTTCGGAGGCTGTTTTATTTTTAGCTTCTGGACTGGTTTAATATATTACCGGTTTAAGTTATATATAATAATCTTCTACTTCAAAATTTTAAATATTATATATTATCAAGTTCAATATCAAGATTTAGAAAATATATTTACTTTTGAATTTCGATAATTTTTCTTACGCAATAGCTATCCGGAGGGACCGGTAACTTTATTATTTTTCAATCAGTTTTGAGTAATTCAAAATACAATATTGTTTTACCTAAGCGTATTTTATTTTTAGTATCATCCAACTTTTAGCTAT
The DNA here is from genome assembly GCA_037953625.1 of Crotalaria pallida. Classification (NCBI taxonomy): domain Eukaryota; kingdom Viridiplantae; phylum Streptophyta; class Magnoliopsida; order Fabales; family Fabaceae; genus Crotalaria; species Crotalaria pallida. Next base: position 88,330,954 of record CM075649.1, read on the forward strand.
AATCCAAAATACCTACACACATTGACCTACAAATGAAAACAAAACATAAAATAAAATATATAATTCCTAATCTACCCGCCGCCCAACCCAACCCAATTAAGTAGAACTATAAATGAAACTATGAAAGAATAACTTAAGAAAGAAGGATAACATCTGATAGGAAGAGAGAGAAACACTCTGAATGAAAAATAATAGAAAGTGAGAGCGAGATAGCAGGCGAAACCGAAGGGAGTATTTTTGCTTTTTCTTAACTTTCCGGTCCAATAACTTCGGATCCAACCGTTCAATCTCAAATTCTTCTTAGATATATAACCTCCTCAACTCCCTCTATCCATCTACCTAATTTATTTGATGATCCGTCAATATTTTAATTATCCCTATATTTTCAAATAAAGAGATGTTTTAGAGAAAAGTGATATATTTTTAGTGTATAATGATATATATTTATTATTTTGACAAAAATGAATTTATTTGATATATATATATATATATATTTTAATGTTATAATTAGTTTTAACACATGTCCCTATTTAAACCCAACACGTTATTATTAACCTTGACCCTGGAGCAAGTCGCGGATGTAAATGTGGCTCTGTCGTTATTGCTAGGATTTCCAGGTAAGGGGAGTCTCTTTTCCACACTTTGAGTTAGGGATAGTTAGGGTTTATAATAGGATTTGAGTTTAATAGTTAAGTTGGGTTGTGGGAGCCAGATTAGGATGTGATTAGAATTAAAGAGGGGTGATTGTTGTATATTGGTTAATTTTGTTACTATGGAAACTGTTTATGTTTAATCTTTGGGTATATTAATTAAGTAAGAAATGAAGAACCCTAGGGAGGTGATTTATTTTAAAGCACCCTGAGACATACCTGAGTATGTCGACCGATATATGTTAATTTTAAGTGTGTTGTTATCTGTTGATAATTTATTATGTTCACTAAGTGTTACATGTTTGTTAATTTGAGTTAATGCTGGATAGTGGGTGATGTTAATGGCTAATTATAATAGGAAGGATAATGAGAATAGGAAAAAGGAAAGGAAATACAATGGAAATATTAATGATAGAAGAAGTGTTATTGATATGTAACTTGAACAGGAATTAAGGTTATGAGTGGATTATATGATAATAAAGGAAAAATGGTTGTAAAGGCTAATTGTGGAATGTGACTCTAAATGTGAATCTTTGAAAATGTTTTTGATGATGGATAATATGTGTTATTTATGTGTATATGTGTGTGTAATTATTTGGAGGATATTTGTGATTACGGATTATAAATGAATGGAATGGTCTGTTGATTATTTTAAAATGGTAAAGGTAACTTAAAGTGGAAACTGATCAGTGGGGCCCGGAACACTAGGTACCCGACTAGGTGTTTCAATTACCTATTAGGGCCAATTACCTGCCAGGCCAATTACCCATCAGGCCAAACCGCCCTCTAGGCGCCGGGTGACCCACAGGATCAGTTTTCCACACCAATAATTTGATTAAATAAATGGAATGGTAAAAGTACATAGTCCTATAGGTTATGGTCTGAATGGGTGTAAAGTCTGGGCAAGTGTTTCAAGTCCCTAGACAGGTGTTCCAATTACCTAGCGGGTATCCAAATCCTAGTGGTGTACGGTAAAAAGGAAAAAGGGAAGTTTATGTAGATATCTGTTTTGAGGTTACATAAATGATATGGAGTGTATGCAGATCACTGATTTGTGGTTGCATACACTGTGTGTAGATCTCTGTTTTGGGGTTACCCACAATGATAAGGTGTAGATCTCTGATTTGAGGTTACACCCAATGGAAAGTGTAGATCTCTGACTTGAGGTTACACATAATGGGAAATGTATAAAGGAAATGGAAAATGGAATTGATAAGGGAATTAAAGGGAATAAATAATGAAAATGGATAATGGGAATAGTTATGGATATGCTCTGTATGAATGGAAATGGGAATGGAATGAATTGGGTGACCCCTGACTTGATTTGATTGTTATTCTTAAGTTTATATTATGAGCTTTATATTATCTTCTGATTCACTGTGTTGTGAAAAGGTCTCACCCTTAGTGGTTAACATTTTAGGTGATTGTTAAGGAGCTTGTGGATCAGAGTGGCGCAGCGGAAGAATGGAAAGAAGGGAACTTTAAATTTGTGCTACTTATATTGTAAATGGATGCCCAAAGTTATTATAAATTTGATTTGTGAAAAGAAATTTTTAGATACACTATTTTAAATATAAACTTTTACTTACTATTTTTGGCATATAAAATAAGGGTGTTACACCTCACATCTCTACTTAAAATTATGCATCTACGTGAATGCATGCTCGTCTAACATGTTCATCCAATCACTGGATCCTGAATCCAATCTCTAGATTCTATTCTTATCCGAATCCAATCTCTGGATTCTATTCTTTTCTAAATCCAATCTCTGGATTCTATTTTCTGGTATCCAATCAATGGATTTCTCTTTTCATTTCATTCTCCAATCCATATCATACATGTTCCTCACTACTCCCTCACACTCAGGGGAAAGGCATCCAGGAGTAAGTGTCTCGCAACCAATACTTGCCATGATACTTGTCCAATCTATGGTCCAAGTACAACCCTTCTCGGGAATGGCTCAAGTCGAGACCACCCTCAAGTAGCCCCTGTAATGACCAAGTGATCGATAGAACTATCTGTGGTTACTACAGAACGATTCCCCAACAAGGGCAGGTAATCCTGTCACTATAGGGCCTCAAGTTCTGCCCACAGATAATTCCCGCGGTTGTTCGACATAGCACAACCTAGTCACTATATCATTCTCGTTATAGGCTCCTGGAACCATCACGTAACCCTTTCCCATTCTCCTTGCCATCCATACTCAACACCAAGTATGATGCATGAGCTATATTAGTTTATGACCTTAGCAAAATCTTAGATTATAGACGATATTAATTAATTTTGTAACATACACCTTTAGCGTATTACATTATGTTCCATATATCTTTTGTATGCTCCTTGTAGTATCGGCTACATTCAAATCCACCCTTTACTTTATTGTTCTTATATACATCTCAATTGCAACACCCTACTTTCTTTACCCGAGTAATTAAGAAATAAATAATTAATTAAGTATTATTACCCGGAAATATTATGGACTTGATAATATATTAGAATTAATAGGAAATAAATTTTTCTTTTTCTTTTCCTTTGAAATTCTAATAGGTCGGGTGCGCAAATCATAAAAACCTTTGGATCTCGGAAAATATCATATACATTGATTTAACTTTGGAATTCGACGTCCTTTGATATCAATAAAGTGTGAGATAACATTCACCTGATTTTGAGAACTTAGTATAGCTTTATTATGAAAATCGTAATGAGACTATCTCTCGTCATTTTTATAGCTTAAAGCATTAATCTTTCGAAGTGACGTAAACGAATCCCTCTTAAACAATATCAGAGTAGCGGAAAATCATTGGACTATGAGCGGATAATATAAACATAATATATATATACATATATCAGTGGTAAAAAGGTATATAGTACAAAATAGTAAGAAGAAACCGGATCCAAGATACAAGTCCATAAGTTTTAAAAGCATAAAAAGTAAGGATCATCCCTCTAGAGCTCCCCAAAATATATACAATATAAACATATCAAAATAATGGCTCCAGAGCTGATCCAGGAGTAGCAGCAGCAGCAGCAGTAGTAGTAGTAATAGTAGTAGTAGTAGTCCAAGTCACCAGAGTAACATCCATCCATCCATCCATAGGGTCCACAACAGCTGCATATCAGGTCCAGGATCCGCCCTACCTATACTATGCCTATACCTAAGAACCACTCGGTCCTCCTCGAGGTCTAGTAGCCGGCTTGACTGGTACCTCCTCATCGCTCTCTCCCTCCTCTAGGTCCTCCTCAATCTCATCTGTCAGGGTAGAGACCCTACCACTGGGTCTAGGATCTGCAGCAGGCGTAGTCCTAACCGTACCCGTCGGACCAAGTGAGGGGATATCAGCATCAGTGAAAACTCTAGAAGCGGAGGGAAGAGAACGAGTGGCTGTTCGAAAACGAAAGCTTTTGAACCTACGTACTAGTCGAGCTGGCTGTGGTGGTCCTCTAAAAGTATAGAAAGGGGGTACGTGCATAGTATAGATAATGGGAACCCTAAACCTAAGAGGGCGCACACGAGCAAGGGGGTTAAGGTGATAGAGAGTGATCTCCACCTCACCCTCAAAGGTAGCTCGGTGCTCCTCGAATGTCCATACACCACTAGGGATGGGTCTGATCTCTACGCAAGCTAGGTATCTGGCCATCACCTATAAGGGCACAGGGATAAGCAACAACATACACATAATCGAAAGAAAATAAAGTTTTAACATTTTATATGCATGTCATATATGAAACAATCATATAATCAATTACAGGTCATCACGAAAACACAAGTCAATGACAAGTAAGAATGCACATAATATGCTCACATGCAGGCTATTAATCAAATAACATTTAATTTATTATGTGTGGCATGATGTATGAATGTCCTATCATCAGTCCTATCTTCCATAGAAACTATTTCCCTTTTTTCGGGGCGGCCACCTTGTAACTTCATGTACAATTTATGTACTCGGTACCTTTGCGGGGTACAATTCAATACAATTCCTTGGAAGTGTATTACGCTCAAGCTTGGTAGTGATTCAAAATGCCGCAACCTCGCAGACGTCACGTTCCAACGTAATAATCACATCATTAGTATCCTCTCACTAGCCACGTTTCTTTTTATTACACATAAACATATCATCAAGCAGGACGTGTTTGGCGCTCCTAGAGGCCCTCCTCAGGTTATAAAAAAAAACCGTGACAACTGGATCTAACAACCAACTCCATGCATGTATGCATCACACTAGTTCCATTGATTGGTAATCAAATTACTTGATAATATCCAACATTATGTCCAAGTAATTAAATCATTTTCATGAACATTTTCAAGAAAATAATTAAAATACCTAATCAATTACTTTTCAGTCTCAAATTTATTCCATAATGTTTATTTGAGTGTTAAATTAATGGTTCAGAAATAAAAATGCTATTTTTAAGTATTTTCAGCACTGGTAATCGATTATCATAAGTTGGTAATTGATTACTACGTGTATTTCTGCTTTCAGGTTCAGAAGCAGGGCAGATAATCGATTACCATATCGTGGTAATCGATTACCCCTGACAGTAAAACACTAAAAATTGGGTTTTAACATACCATTTTCATTTTTAACCAATTCTAACCCAAATCAAACATTCACAGGGTTCATATAACATAATATAAACATGTTCATGCACTGAAAATTCATCAATTCATAGAGATTGCACAAATTCACTTAATTAGGCATAAAACCATTAAACTCAACAACTCAACATACCAAAACTTCAAATGCTTAATTAAGTCATGGTTTCAGATTCTTAATAGCTTTCATGCATCGAATATGACTTGCTCAAATCAGTTTTAGAGCATGAATTGGTCTCCAAACCAAATTCCCTATTCAAACTAAGCCCTTAGAGCCTCTTGATGGATCTCCTATTAAAATCATATACTTTAATCTCAAACTAGTGTAGGTTTAGCTTTCCCCTTACCTCACAGACGTGTTCTAACAGAAACTTCTCAAAGAAATGGCTTCCACACTCGATTTCCCAAAATTCTTTTGACAGCGGCACATGCAGAACAGATTTGAGTAGGGTTACAAGATCAGAGATTTTGACAAATCAAACATGCAAAAGATTTGGGGAAAATGGTTAGGGTTTGTTCTCTGCAACAAGGACAAGAGAATGAAACAAGTTTGAGACCGAATGGTTACATGAGCTTACCAAAATCAATGATCAAAGTGAGCTCCAACACTCTGTTTCAGTTTTTCTGCAGAATTGGAACACCAACTTTGCAAACTCGATTCTCCTAGCACACACACCCTCAACTCACGATTTTGGTATCTTTGTGAAGCTCTGGATGTGAGCTTCACAACCGTGTATAGTTTGTGTATTTGATTTGAGTCTAATATATGATGTTTTTGAGCTTAATTTGACTCTCTTTTGCTTTGGTTTTGGCTTGTTTCTTAAGTATTTTAGGTAGATTTAGCTAGTTTTCAATTAGTTTAGGAAACTTTATCCCTTAAACGTTTTGATCCGTTTTGTGTATGTTTCAGGTACTTTTTGGAGCTAAATTAATGAAAATAATTATGGAGCTGAAAAGAGGACGAAAAGATCTTGGAAATGGCACAAGAACGGAGCGAAACGGGGTCAGAGCAGGTGCTGCACGCCCAGGTGCCCAAGCTGGCACTGGCGCGACCAGGCGCACGCGCAGCGAAAACAGGACGCATCAGATAGCCTGGTGCACCCAGGCATGAGGTCCCGGGCGCCCAGGCGCGCGAGTGGCGAGGAAGCCCAATTGGGCTAGTTTCTGATCAGACTTTGAGGGGTTTGCTTAGTTTTTAGGTTTTTGTATTTAATATAGGTTTAGAATTAGGATTTAGGCAGTTTTAGAGAGGGAGATTACACAATCCTTGAGAGAGAAAGTGCTCGGAGATCAACAACGGAGGAATCCGGTTGAAGATTGAAGATCATTGGAGTAATTCAGACTTGTCTATGATGATGGGTTATTCTTATATTCTCTATTTTTCATTCTTAATTATGTGTAACTAAAACCCTTGTTAGGTAGATAGTGGATTTGCATGGATTTTAGATAGTTTATGATTGTTATGAATTGATGTTTTTCATTGAATCAATTGTTTGATTGTGCTTTTATTGTTAACATAAATATGGATTTGTTTATGTTTTGGGAACCTAATTCTTCAATTGGGTAATTAGGAATTAGGTATGACCATAGCAATCAAGCATTATAATCGTCCAATTTGTAAGGATACTTTTGGGGATTATATAACTTATTTAATTCCAGAAATCTTAATTAATGACTAATTGATTGGTAATTTCTTAAGGGATTAAGGGTTCCAATTGAATAGGAAACACAATTGTTAGAGGAATTTAATAGTTGTTACAGCTGGGATGTTGTTGATTCAATAGAGATTCATAACTAGTAAATTATGTCCTGCAATGAAACCAGATTTCTAACGCTTTTCCATTCTATTCTCAACTCATTTAATTATTGCTTAGTTTTTAGTTTTAGTTTAGTTTCAGTTTTTAATTAATCAAATCAATTTTCAATTTTAAATTAGTTTCAAGTTTCACTAGTAATTAGGATAAGGTAGAGATTATTGAAAACAATTTGCAATCCTCGTGGGACGATAATCTTATTTCTACTATATTACTTGTGCGATCGGTACACTTGCCGAATTGCCAGCGGTATTATTGCTTGGAATTGAAAGAGAACGAGAGGTTCAAATTCAAGAACCCTAATCCAACAAACACAGAGCAAAAATCCCAAACTTGGCAAAATGAAGCTCAATTTCTTCATCAACAAGCTTAAATAGCCAATTCAGACTTACATGCAGATTGACACGCGTCTCAGGAGGTGTCTATGGCGGTGATTTCGTGTCAAGGTTGGGAGATTAGGGCGTTGACTCATCAAACGCACTACGAACTGGTGCTGCTGCACTTCGGTAATCGACTACCGTATCATGGTAATCGATTACCACGACTGAAATTTTCAAAAATTTATATTTTATTGAATTTCCCTCCAAAACCTTTTCTAATATTACCTTTAGGTCCTTAAACAGGGACTAATATGCAAAACTCCTATTTTCACATAAAATAACTTATTATATTATTTTTCAAGCATTCTCATACAACAATTGCATTCATAAAACACATAATTAATCAAGGATTAAAATAAAAGTAATTAATTATAATAAACTTTATAATTAAACTTTCATTAATCCGGGATTAAAAATTTGGGGTGTTACATCAATCCTTTTTGAATTATTGGAATTGAATAGGCAATTGAAGTCCATGAGAACTATGTCTTAATCCTTTAATCCACCATAATTCATATGCATCTGTTGAGTAAACCAATTAGGAATTTGCTTAACCTATATAATACAATGAGTAAACAGTGTTAAAACTCATTCTCTCCGCAAAAGTCCGCTATGTTAACGGATTAACAGTGGGTAAAACTGCCCATTTCTACCCTTTTTTTGTTACTATAATCGGTTGTGACATCAGGATAACCTATTATCATAACTGAGTAATGCATATATCAAGTTTTCATTGAAGGGTTTTAATTCCAAATTCCTTTGCAATCATTCTTAGGCAATGTCAAGGTCATAAACATCTTGCATATTCATTGAAATGAATCATGATAGCATACCATCCACAAGTTCATATCATTTCATTTCACATAGGTCATTCAATGCATTCCATTTACATGTATTTCAAAGTAATTCAATAATCATGCACAATTTGATCAATTCAGTAGCTATGTGTTCCATTCATTCAATCTAGTTCACATAATCATCACATATTCAATTCATATTCAAGCTAGGTATTTCTTGCAATGTTAAACCAACAATTTTTAGTTGTAGTTCATGTCTTTTAATTGAGCATTTCCATTATTTTAACCAAGCTTGAATTACAACATTATTCAACCAATTTCATACTCATTTCAAGTTCAAAGACTCAAGTATTTACTCCATAGGCCAGTAGTTTATTCTCATTAACAATTCCCATTCAAATACTATCCTAAACTATAAGTAATGGCTCCGCCTTACAACAATGAAAGAGGAATGAAGATGTGTTGAGCCTAAACATCTCCCTTAACCTTGAATCCAAATTTCCTTAGCCTCTAAGCTCCTTGGTTGTTGAACTTCAAGGGAAACAAAATCCTAAAACTGGTTTTTGCTTTGTTGATATGATTTTAGGAGAGTTTGGATTGTGTGTATATGATTTCAAGCATAGGAATTGATTCCTGTGAGGGGGAATGAAATCCCTAGGGTATTTATAGGCATTAGCACTGCCTAGGGGAGGAAATATCCAAGAATTTTCCCCCACTGACATTTGCTTTCTAGAGAATTCTACATTTTTCTGGTATGTTAACCTAATCGGTTAACCACGACATAATTTGGGTGAAACTACATTAACTTAATAGGTTAACATTAGTAGTTAACCGATTAAAATAGGCAAAATTTTCTCCTTAATCGTTTACATTAGTCGTTAACCAGTTATCAAGTGATATTTTGCCAAGAAACACCAAAAATACACCCATTAACTGGTTATGGGCTTCATGAAACCGATTATTAACTGTAAAATTTTCCCAAAAACACCATAATACACATGTTAACAGGTTATTAATATCTTGTAACCGATTATGAATAGTTCATTTTGCCAAAAACTAGTTTTTTTCTTGATTCTAGTTTCTTGCTAACTTAGAGCTTAAGCATGTTCAAGAGCACCTTCCATTTCACTTGAAAAGAAGATCATGAAATGTTAGCAGCATAACAGAACATCAATTCAAGTACCAGAGTATGAAGCCACAATAAAACATTTATTACCTAAACAACCATTCAAAATCATTATATCCGTTTGGATGCAAGAATCAACTAAAAGAGGACCATGCTCTGGAGCCCACTCAAACAGAGCTTGGAGCATGACACAGTCGACCACATTCAAATCAGAATCAGAGATCATGGAAGAGATAGGGTCTGAAGTCTTATCTACCTAACCCGCATTAAGAAGGGAAACATCACTAAAGGATCCCCGAGAAGAGATTTTGAAGAATTTGTGTTTGAATCCCTTGTCAAACTTCTTAAGGGAGAATAAGGGAAGAGCATTATTGGGAGTGAAAACCATCCAACTGGTTTTACTCCTAGAATCCTCATTGATGCAGTGAGAGGCACTAAATAGATGAAGAAATAAGTAAAAGGAACAAGTCTATGCAATCGTGGGAGGTTTGCGATAAATGAAGCAAGCTTCCCAGAATTTCGTGAAAGCTACCAACAACTCCCAAGAATTAGGATGAAGTTGATTGGTGGCTATGTGAAGTCTATTTCAGAATGTTAACGTAGAAGGCATCTAAGGGAAGGGTGATTTTCAAGTATGAAAAGACAAATCTATACATTATTATGAATTGAGGTTCAAAGTGCTCAATGTCATGGCCGGAGAATATCCTAGCATGAAGAGAAGGAATAGAAATGCGAAAGCGGGTAAAAGAAGGGTCACGACAGACAACAAGATTTATGGAAGTCAGTGGCAGAGTGGAAAATCCAAAAGAGGATGTATCAATATTTAAAGTCCAAAAGAGAAGCAGATAAGAAGGTACAAGTGTCACGATCCTGACTATCGCGAAGAAGAATGATTAGATGGAGTTAATACCCACAACTTCCTAGACAGAGCAGGTCGTTGTATGAAGAAATTTTTCACGGGAACCCAAGAGTCAGGGATTTATGATAAAACGTAGCTCGGATAATGACTTTGGGAGCGGAATCATCATAGTAATTATTTTGGGAGCAATCAGAAGTGTTAGATTAGCTTGTAGCTCAAAGTGACCATCAGCGCAATGACTCAAGGGCTTATGTTATGATCTTGTCAAGAGCTAAGGACACCTACCCTATGAAACAACCTTTATAAAACCTACTACGACCTCTGGTAGGACCTTGATGATAAAGACCGAGTTTGGACGACTTGCAAGTAAGGTCCTGAGCCCAAATTGATTCGGTTTAGCTCGGAAGAAGCTCCGGTCCGTGAATAAGTCGCTAGACTTATTCGTGAACACAATCTCTATAAGTTAAGAAGCATTATAGAAGATTAATGACATATTATCTCTAGATTATCAACACTTATAGAATATTGTTATCTATCCCTATAGAGATAAGATCGCACGAAAATTACTCTCAAATATAGACGATTTATCAAGAGAATTCATTAGACTAGGAAACATTCCTGGTCCTAAAATTCCACTCCCACAGAAGGGGCTAAGGCATCCAAAATACATGCAAGTTATACGAAACACACACCCAACAGTTCATCGCTATACACATCGTATAGTAAAAAAACACACTGTTTTTTTGCCAACATTACACTGTTTTGGTCCCCTAAGTTATTTATTTATTCCATAGTGGTTCGTCTAGTTTTTTTGTTTGAAGTGGTCCCTTAAGTTCTTCTCTGTTTCCACCGTTAGTCCTTCCGTCAAATTTTCCTAGTTCTTTTTTTTGATGATGACCATTTTTTCCGACAAAAATTATCTAACTCTCTCTCTCTCCCTCTCTCTCTCTCCCCCCCCCCCCCACACCAGTCGGCTCCAGTAATATTCTTGCATGCAAAGAGCAAATTTGCATGTACAACCAAAACTCGTATCGCCATGAAAAATATTTCGTTATCAATATCCTTTGTCTTCCTTTCTTATTTTTGCATAGATGCAGATTCACATCTGTGACGGTAGTGTGGTTCAACGACAGCTAGAGAATGGCAATGAAGGCACGTAGGCTGAGTTTGATGGCAACATGAGAAAGCTGAGATGAGTCAAATATGGCGAAACTACTAGCCAGTTCAACACGGTGATGGAAGCTTTCACTCGAAATATTTTAAGGTCATCAGAAATATTGGAAGGTCGCCAGAGAAGAAGAACAAGGTAGGGGAAAGCAAATAAAAATAATAATGATTAAAAAATACATGAATAATAATAATTAAAAAAAGAGATTAATGGGTGTGCACTGACAGTGTAACGTTTTTTACACTATTAGTCTATCATCCATCATTCATTTGTATTACTTTAATTTGAAAGTCAATGACTAGGCATGAATGATGGATAATGCATTAATTGTGTAAAAAAACATTTCCATTCTCTTTAAAAAAACATAAACCCGCAACAAAGAGAAGATGCTTGTAATGCGGCTCGCATAGAGCATTAATGCACTTGCTTGTAAACTTAAATCATTCCATATTTTTCTCTTCACTTCAACTTCAAGCAAACTACTTGACTACTTCTAGTGTTAAAGCTAACGGTGAGTATACATCAACTTCTACTCCTCTCTACTGTTTGATGCTCTTCCAAGTGTCAAGTTAGACACTCCTTTTATAAGGCTTGTGGTTGTTTTAGTTTCCTGAGTTATGTAAACTGATTTTTGTGTTCATGCTAAACTTATGAAGAACTAAAAGGAATCTGTGTTATTATGTTATGTGAGCTATACTTTGTAATGCGGTCCACCTTTGCTGTTTGGTGGGCAAGAAAACATAAATTCTTTCTTCTTAGCCATTGTAGTTTGTAGATGTTCAATTTTTGGGAGACCTTTGAATATGGTTCGTCATTCTTTTCTTTTAAAAAGGAGAGAATATATTTATATTTATTAAAAAAGGCTAGCCGAAGCTTGAAGATGGCATAACCGAAGAAGCTCAAAAAGAGCAAACCCTTGACAGAGGAACACCCAAACCCACCGAAAATTAAAGGAAACAATGGTTCATCTTACCTTAGATATGAAGAGATCTTTCTTTTCTCCTTTATGTGTTATATTTAGATTTTTCATCATTCCCTGCTATTTATTTAATACTACCAAAGGTAAACTTTACATAACGTGAAAAATATAAATGATGAGTTCTACTTTGAATGAAAAAAGAAAAAAATTATTAATTATTCAAAGATGATTAGTAGTTTAATTTTTTTCTTTTTTCATTCAAACTATATAGAAGATGAGATTGACCTGAAGATGTGGATAAAGCTAAGAAAGTTTTTTTTTTATGTAAGTCAATTCCTTCCTCCATATGAAAACTGTAACATCCCGAATTTAATTCTAATAATTATTAGAATAATATTAAGATTTGGAAGTAAGGATTATCCTAAAAGGGATTTAAAATGATGGATTAGGAGTTCTTTGAGTGCCATAGAGGAGTCAAGGAGCATTGGCATCGAAAAGCGAATTCAAAGAAGACCAAACGAGGGTTAAAAGCAGTGTTTTCGGTATTTTAAATTCGCTAACTTGGGAAATTAAAAATAAAAGATTTAAGACTCAAATCACAATTCCCACCGTTGGATATGAAGGTATGATTTTTAGGAAATTGCTCGTCAAATTTGAGCAAGATCCGACGGTGAACGAAGAAGTTATGGCTATTTGAAGTTGGGAGAAAATAGCTGAAAAATAGAAAAATGAAGTAGCAGTATCTGTGATTTTCGCTTAAGCGGAAATATTTCGCTTAAGCGAAATTACTCCAGTGACAACACGAATTGGGTTCGCTTAAGCGACCAAATTTCGCTTAAGCGAAATTACTTCGATCTGCAACATTAAAAACGCGTTTTGGGGCTGAAAACCCCCATTCCAACCCCACTTTCTCTCTCCCTCCGACCTCCCTCCCTCCTCCACCTTCCACCGGACCACCGCCGCCCCTCAACCACCCAAAACCGCCTCCCAACCACCACCCATCATCACCTTCCTCCTCCATCTCTCCCTCTCTTCCCTCACTTCCCATTGCTCTCTCTCTCTCCACCACCACCAACCACGGCCGCTGCCACCAAGGCCGCCACCGCCACCTTCCACCACCCCCACCACCATCAAGACCCCTCCCTCTCTCTTCCCTCTTGGTTTCTCTCCCTCTCTCTCTCTCTCTCTTTCTCTCTCTCCACCTTCTCAACTGCCCTCCTCTTCCTCTCCGGCCGCCACCGCCGCGAGCCGTGGCCACCGATCGAACCACCACGGGCCATAACCCCCATAGCTCTCCCTCATTCATTGCTCTCACACCCACGAGCCTTCTCTCTCTCCACGGACGTCACCGGCGCCGTTATCGACTCGTGAACGTGTCGGGCTCGTGTCGGGAACCTCGAAGCTCGAAGCTCTTGTCGTGGTCCAGTCGCGATCGTTCCCGCTAACGAGGAGCAACACCGACGCATTCATCGTCGCCGAGCAAAAATCCAGGTTCTATTTAAAAAGCCTGAGGTAAGAGGGTTCGCGTTACCTTTACTTAAGAAGTAAATTCTAGGATGCTATAGTGGTAGCTGAGAATAGGGCAATTAAAAAGTATGTTAATGAACCTTAGGGTAACCCTCGTGGATATAAAGGAAGTAAATAAAATTGTAATAGAAACCACACTTTAGGGAATAAAAGGAATGAGCGTAGAATAAGGCCCGGAACGAATGAGCGTAATTAGAATATTAAAATAGTCAGGATAAAACAAGAACGTGAGCAATCATAAAAATAAAACCATAGGGGAAGTAAAAGGATATAGGGTAATTGTGATAGGCGGGGAGAGAAAGGTTATCAAAATTAAATGTAAGGTAAAAGAGGGGTTAAAACACGAGAACCATAAGGATGTGCGGAGGGAACTTAGTTAAGAGTTGTCGGGTAATAATGGAATAGGAATAAAATACTAAACTAAATTTTAAATATAAGTAGTTAATAAGTAAGGAATTTAATGAAAAGATAATGGTGCAAGAAGATGAAGTGTAATAGCGATAGATAAATGGAGTAGAGAACTATCATAGGGAAAATAAGTGAATAAGTAAATAATAGTGTGTGAGAGAGGAATCATGGAATAAATTAAAGAACTGCAAACGGGAATTTAAAAGATAATGACTATACTAAGTTAAGTAGAGTTAGATAGATATTAGGATAATAAATGGTAGAAAAAGGAAAAGAAAGAGAAATACTAAAATAGAGGTAAAATAAACATTAGGATGATAAGCCATAAAGTAAAGTTGAATAAGAGCGAGAGTAATTAGTAAAAAGAAAGAGATTAAAGTAGAAAACGTAGGAAAATGTGATAAGTCATAAACGAAAATAAAGAGTAAAAGATTGAGATAAGCAAAAAAGAGTTACTTAAATTATAATAAGAGAAAAGATAAATAATTAAGAAAGAAAAGAGAACGGCTGATGGTCTGTTGGACTCAGTCGTAATAAAAGAAGAAAAAGGTATCGATGGCAGGCGGGCGGAAGTCACTGTCATCACTAAAAGAAATAAAAGGAAAGAATTGACTCGATAGCAGGCGGACGGAAGTCCCTGTTATCACCAAAAGAAAGAAAAGGAAAGAATGAATTCGATGATAGGCGGACGGAAGTCCCTGTTATCACTAAAAGGAATAAGAGGAAAGAATGAATTCGATAGCAGGCGGACAGGAGTCCCTGTTATCACTAAAGGAAATAAAAGAAAAGGATGAATACGATGACAGGCGGACGGAAGTCCCTGTCATCCCTAAAAGAAATAAAAGAAAGGAATGATTTCGATGACAGGCGGGCGGTAGCCACTGTCATCACTAAAAGAATTAAATGATTGGGTGGCAGGCGGTCGGTAGACACTGTCACCAATAAAGAGATAAAGGAATAATAAAGGTAAACGGCTGATGGTCTGTTGGACTCAGTCACAAGGAAAAAGGGAAAAGATAAAGAAAAGGAAAAAGTAAAAGAAAAGGAAGAGAAGAAGAAAAAGAAAAAGAAAAGAAAATGAATAATGAATAAGGGAACTCCTAGCGCTCAGTACCGTACGGCTGGCTGGGGCGGGACTACCTAATGGAAAATGGAAAAAGAATAAAGAATGGGAAAGGAAGAATGAAAAGAGAATCAATAATTAAAAGAATGTGAGAATAAGTGAAGAAGTAAAAGAGATTAATTATGTGAATAACTATGAATAAAATGTATTAATAATTATGTAGGCTTAGTTATTTGCTATGTCTTCTTTTAGGATTTATCTTTTTAAATTCTGTGTAATGCTACCCTTCTTGATATAATTTTACAGGTACGGAAGCGGAGCTTACACTGTTGCGGGCCGAACTGGAAACTCTCCACTACGTGGAGTGAATTTGTGATACCCTGAGTGAATTTTATTATGTTAAAAACTGTTGTTTTTGTAATTTATAATATGTGTAGTTATATGCCCTGAGACTGATACTAATCGGGCGTTAGGATCTGAACTGGTTTTTAATATGTTGTGTTTATGTTTTTATATAATTCTGGACTGACAGGTTTTAAGAAGAAAATTTTTGGGAAGTCCGAAAAACAGAGGAAACTCTGCCGGATTTTCGTAAAATCTTTCATAAGAAATCAAATTCTAAAATGAATTTTCAAACTCTGATTTTATTAAAATTTAAAATTAACTAAATAAAGTGAAGGTGTTACAAAAACTGCAAAATTATAGGGAAATTTTTGGATTTGAATTTAAGTTTGCCCATTGTTTGAGTTATTCTATGTTACATGAGCACTCAAGCAGTATTAAACTTGAAGTGTTAATGTTATGTTGTTCTCTTTGTGCTTTGGACCACTTTGTAGAAAAGAGGTTTAACAATAAAAATGAAATTCTAAGTTCGTAAGCTTTAGAAATGTATGTATAAGTACAAAATCCATGCCTCCGTGGCTTGGAGAGAACAGATGGAGCACCATGAAGAATCATCGAGAGAATCGACCGGAGCACTCTTTTCCCATGTCATTGGTTTAGGAAGAATGAGGGAGTTGATATTTTGATTCTTGTTTTCATGTTGTTTCTAATGTTTTGGCTATGTGGAAATGTTGTGAGCGTTGGTCATGGGAAAGTGTTAGGTTCATGTGGGTATTTAAGATGATGAGGGTGTTGAGAATGTGAAGAGTATTGGGGTGCTGGGAATATTGGAAGAATTCGAAGACTTGGTGATGAGGAAGTGTTCCAGGTCTTTCCTCTCTCTTTCTTGTTCTGTTCTCTTTTGGCATCTAAGTGTCCCTTTTATAGGGTTTCGAAGGGCATAAGGATAATAGGGTCATAATGGTAATTAGGCAAGACTTAGGAGTCAAGTTCTAGGAAAAGTGCTAGTCTTGGTAATTGGGCAAGATTTGGTGACCAAGTTTGTGAAGGTGGGCTGGTCACCACTCACGCAGTAAGTGAGCCAACGGAAGCTATTGTGGTGAGCGATGGGTAATGACTAGTGAGCGATGAGTAGTGAGCGAACATGGGTGGTGAGCGATGAGTGGGTGAGCGAGGTGAGTGGACGCAGTGAATAGGTGAACGATGATTGCGTGAGCGGTCACGTGAGCGGTAATTGGGTGAAAGTGTCTATGTTCTAGGGCGCCCTAGGTCTCAGAGCGGCATGGGTATTAGGGTGTCCCCGTCCCTTATCTATCACGAAGATGCTTTGTAAAGGCATGAACGCCTTGTGCGCTTTCCTTCCTCCAAAGCCTTCCAAGCCACGTAGTCCATGAAGTTCCCAACTTAGTGGTACCGCCGATGTGTTGTCCTACACCGAGGCAGCATGGGCCCACTAGGTACCTTACAGTTTCACCCTTCGTCTCGGTTGCAATTATGATTATCTCATCTTTCCTGTAAGATTATATTGCTAAATATAGATTATGACCCATAAAAAAAACGGATCCAAAACACTCTGTTCATTTTCCAACATAACATGATATAGGATTCAAAATTCATCAGTTATAACCTTTGCAATGTTTTCTTTTCCGAGTCTTACGCTCATTGCTCATCACTTGCTTGATGTTCTATACATCGTAAAAGAAAGACTGATAGAGTATGAACAGTTGAATTTGATGATGAAACAAGATAAGTGCATGTTTTGATTGGTTTTCCTAGCCTATTAACATAAGCCTTTGCAACATTTGGAGCCATATTCTTTTATGATTAACTGTTCCTGAGTTCACTAAACAGTCATGGCAAATTTTTCTGGTGCTACGTTGCGGCTTGTGAAACAAAATAATACGAGGTCAATCAATTCCATCTTAACAACCTTGATTTCAAGAAAATGTAAATGTTTTAGAAGGATGTAACATGGTCCACAAATTTCAAATTACTTTATATTCCTTTTGCTTTTTTGAAAAAACTCAAGATTTCTACCTGCATATTCCTTTTGCCAAGTTTAGGACTCTAGCGGATAAATTATATCTGTAGTGAAATTAAGAGAATGTAGCAATATTTTTGAAAGATTGGAAATAGATTGAATCACCTATCAGATCTGGCCATTTTTTGAGAGGTATGTCTACTCATTGCCTTGATTTTCTATGTAGTTGAAGTATGCAATCAAATGAGAATATTCTTTGCTAACATAAATGGAGTGCAAATTATTATTATACTCAAACTAAAAAGAAATTTGGCATTATTATTATGCTGAAGACCGAAAAAAAATTATGACTACGTCTTGCTTCCAATGAATTATAAGCTTAAAACTCTTCATCTCACTTTGCCTTATGCACTTTAGCGTAGAGGTGCCCCTAAATCCTAGGATATCCACTGCTGCAAGGGATGATGAATTATTGATATCACTTTAACATGATACTTTAAGACATACTCCCTCTCTCCCCTAAATATATCTTGTATAGGATGGTCTCTTTTTCGCAGATTAAGAAAGCTAATTAATATGGATGGTGATATTGGAATTGATAACATTTGGTATATTTTTTTAAAATTAGCCCAAAATTATTATTGGGACTCTAAAGAATGTTGAATGAATATAAGTATTTAAAAAAAAGTAATTAATATCATTGTAAATCGAATCAAGTGCGTACAGTCCGGTAATTATATTTATGGGATAGAGGGAGTATATCATCTTTTACTTTTTAATAGGTGTCCTGGTTCTCTTTGTGTGCCTTTATTGAATGAGTAGGGGCAAAATCTAGATGTAAAATCCATAAAAATAAGCAAATAATATACGACAATAAAATCTCATAAGAACCATTTGCATTCATGAATATATGTTCTTTTTTCTTTTGATGCAATTTACATTTTTACAAGAATACCTTGTGGTTTATATATGAGAGCCTTACATAATTATGTACATTCAAATCATTTAAAATAAAAAAATCCAATCCGAGCCAAAGAATTACATTCATCAAAACAAATCCTGCTCAACAAATTCAAACAACCTATTTTTTGGGTATGTTAAATAACAACACGTCTTCCTGTCGTTCTTCGAAGTTGCACGATCTTCAGAATCCTTTCCACGCACGAAGAACTTCATGGAAGACTTCAGCAATCAGATCCCTGTCTGCATTTTGCAGGAAGGCATTGAAATCTTCCTGAATGTCAAATATTTTCCCAAATTTCACAAGGTATCGGATGCAGCTCATCTTCAGCTTCATCAATCGATATAGCGATGCATTTTGGAGCCTCTCGAGCACATTTTTCGCATCGATATCTTCCAGAAGACTCTCATGGCATGCCTCTCTCAAGTCAGATATATCATACTTGTCAGCTGCATGAAGAAGGGCAAGCCTATGAATAAGAAATTCTTCATGTTTAATGATCCCATACAGATAATTGAGAAAAGCTTGGCAAGCTTCGATTGACATGTCTGAGATGTTTATGGTAGACAGCTCTTTCTCCTGAAGGTTATGTGAGAACATGCTGCGAAAGACAGGCGACCGGGCTGCAAGAACAGCTCGATGGGCTCCTATGCTTCCATCAGAAGCATTGATGGTGATGTCAGTGTGGATTCCTTCTGTTAGCATTCTTCCAAGAAACTCAAGGGCTGTTGCATTTGATCTTCTCTGAGTAAACCCGTTGGCCCAGATGGAACAAGGTTCTTCACCCTGTATTGAATAACAAAGTCAATCTCAGTTAATAAAATTTCTGTTAACAAACACTCAGTTTCATACTATCATTCTTAGGTGAATACCATCATGACTGAACAAATCGATTAACTAAGTCCTATTGATTAAAACAGAAGCAGTGGAATTCAAAAGTCCTGTTAGTACCCTCAATTGATTGTATATAGACTATCACATTTCAATCTCTCAAAATAATCATCATTTGCAATGATTACTACAGTGGTAAAAGAGATGTGTTTGTGGTATGTACGTTTGGGGTTGTGGTCTTCAAATCAAGGAATTCGACCTCAATAATGAATTTCCCAGTTAGCGGAACCTCAATTGCCCAAACAAAGTCCTCGTTGTTCTTCAGTAGCTTGTCCTTTATTTCTGCATCAGGTCAAAAAATACTAATCAATCAACATGAAAAAGTGCTGTATTGTTACAAAAACAAAAGTGGCATAAACCATGAAGACTGAGCTATCTTCTGTTTGCAATTAATATGTAGTTTATACAAAGTGCAAAAAATACAAATACATGCTTGGTTTTGGTTAGAAAAGGCCCCAGATTGTATCTTAGAATTACTGTTGTATATTTTTTGGTCTGAAACACTAAGTAGTTGAAAGTTATGTTGGAGTCCCATTAATTTGAGCCAAACTAGAAAAAACTTTGCTCTCTTAAGGCCTGTTTTTTTGGTGGGAAATTATATTAACACCCGTTTCGTTGTTACTCACACCAGTCATATGATCCTATCAACTGTGTAAACAAAATGGGTGTACAACAGTCGATCGGAACTTGCTTAATCCAAAGTAGTGTATATAATAAGAAACAAAAACATACAAGTACATGCCAGAATCAAAGATAGATACTTTTTATATCCAAGAAAAAAGTTAAATGAAAAAGAAAACAGATAAAACTAAGAACTTTGATCACCTGGATGGGTGAGGGTCTTTCGATCTCCAACGGAACTAACCACCCGAATGATGAAAGATGCAATAGGAGGATTGTCTCTTGTTAGATTTGATATTTCAGGGTACATTTTAACATACAAAACCCTGTTCTTCTCAACCGACAAATGCCTTCATTTATGACCAACCCAAAAAAAACAATCTCATCAACTTGACATCATTAACTAAAATCCTTAAAAAAGAAAAAAAAACAAGGGTCCTCATACTAAATCATAAAATACCCAACTTTCTACTATAGCCAAACACATAATCACATATTCAAAGCTATTTATCCATGTGGAGTAGTTAGTTTCATTTCAATTCATTAACCAACATAAGTACACAACACAAACATGATCATCACTTTCCTTTTCAAAAAAACAAACATGATGATCACTTATAGAGAAGGGAAAGATATATTATATTTATTACCAATTCCATTTGCCGATCTTGAAAGGATCAGATTTGCGGTAAGTGCAAGAAGCTAAGTTTTCGATTTTCCATTGAGCAAGGCGCGAAGTGGTTTCGACTCTGTATGCAGAATCGTTCATCCTATTAGCAAAAGTAAGTGCTGTTGTGATTTCATGGATGCAGTCTAAGATTCCCTCCAACAAGAATTCTCCGTGCTTTCCCAGGTTGATGACTCTTTACTCCAATCTTCTTCACTCCTCATATGAATATGAATATGAATATGAAAAAGAAAATGAAAGATTCTCTCTCTGTTCTCTCTGGTTTCCTCTGTTTTCTCTCTGTTCTCTCTGTTTTCTATCTGTTCTTCACTACTACCACTGAGCCCCTGTTTTAAGATACCAAAAGAGACGTTGAAAAAATATTCAACAAGATTCAATTTCTTGGGGTTTGATTATGTTGCAATTTCTTTCAAATGTTTCGGGCACGCAAGGATTTGAGAGTTGCTTTTACTCCATTGATAGAGAGAGCTTTCCTGCAAATAAAAAAAGAAAAAGAAAAAAAAAGGAGATAGTATTTGTTTTTAAAATGTATTGAGAGAAAGAGAGTGGGGGGGGGGGGGGGGGGGGGGGGGGGTTGTGATCTTTTGTTGGTTTTGTTGGCTCACGTAGCAACACTTTTTATTGGTATGGGATGGTGATGGGTTGATGATAAATGTGTACTAGTTGGATGGTTTTGATATTGGCAGGACTCGCATTAGATTGATTGGATTGTATCATTGGGGAAGCAACCAGACGTGTGTGTTTGATTGGAGATTGGGTTATTATGTCGTGAGTCAGAAGAATGGACCTATTGGGTGTGTGTGCTTTGGAAGGGAAAGTATATTTTAATTTTTCGTGCTTTGAAGCAAAGTATCTGTATGTTCCTTCAATTTTTGACTAATTTATTTTCCTAATGCAACTACATTCTTGGATTGCGGAAGGATTATACTTCCTCCTTCCCATGAGGATGGTAAGAATGACAAAAATTTTGACCCAAATTATAGTTAAAATTAAAATAATTAATAAAAATTTTAGAAAATGTAAACTTTAAATTGTGATTGATTGATTCATACAAAATGCATTAAATTAGTTGTTTGATAATTGGTTAATGAACCATTAAATGCATGTCTCCTTAATTTTTTTACTTTTTAATTTTTTAACCATCCTCTTGTGGGACGGTCCGGTCCTTGTTATATGTCATATTCTAGAAGATTTTGTTGGTCTTAATTATAAGTTATTTTATATTTCTTATTCATCATTTATTGCTTTTTTTTTAGCCCTTATTAAATGTTTTAATTATATATGTGTTTTTTATTGTTAATTAATGAGTGTGAATTTTTTAAGAAAAGTTGAGAGGGTAAAATTGTAATGTTACAATATATTCTTATAAAATTCATAAAACTAACTACTTTTCTTGGTATGTGTAATTCGGTTAAGTATGACTTATAATAAGGACCGGAGGGAGTATCATCTTAGATATGCAACGAATGTTGATGTATTTTTCTAATAAACTAACTCTTACCCCGTGCAATGCACGGTTGTTAATATTTTAAAATTTTTATATTAAATATTTTAAAGTAATGATTATTATTATTTGTTATTATAAAGTAAAGATTATTATTAAACAACAACGAAAAATAATTACACAAGAAGTCAGAGTTTCAGATCAACCCTACACTTAAAAAAAATCTAAATTATCTTTTTTATAAATTTTGAATTTTCTCATATGAATTAAAGATAACACTTTTTAGCTTGGATATTTCATATTTATTTAATGGATAAATTAACATTTGTTATATGATAATCAACTTTATCACGTTGAATCGAAATTAAATAAGAATTAAACATTTCAATCTTTTGTGTTTGATGGTATTATCAGCATAATTAATTATAAACTAGAACGTTATTTCATTGTACATAAATTTATTGAAAGATAATGACTATTCATTTTTTAAATATTATATTTGTTTATGTATAGATCATTATTAAATTAATGTATTCTTTTTTTTTTTATATAATCAACGGGGCTAAAAGCCCGAACACAACCAAAACAAACTATAATAGCCTAGGGAAAGTAATCGCATAAGCATCCTCACATACTAGGTGAAACAAATTAGGGGGACAACAATCTAAAAAAAGTACAACTATAATTACTACCATGACCACAATTCGCAAGAAAATCTGCATACTGATTAGCTTCTCGATAAATGTGACCAAGGGAAATGTGCCAATCCAGCCGCATAAGGTTCTGAATTTCCCGAATCAGGGGAAAACAATGATGAGAGGCATCACAATGATTGGTGACAAGAGAGATAGTCACTCTAGAGTCCATCTCTACCTCCAAAGCCATAATATTTAGATCCCTAACCATCCTAAGGCCCCATAACAAACCCCACAACTCTGCACCAACATTGCAATAGAAGCCACACACATACTTGTTCGATGCGTCTCGAATGATGCCTTTGGTGCCACAGCTACTTGAATCAATATTAGCCATGGAACTGACCATTTATTTACTTTAAACATTATTTTTCGTGCTCTTAGATACTAGTCTAATCGACGTGAATTTAATCACTCGGTTGGATTAGTATCGGGTCATAACTCATGAAATTTCTGCGGTTCCAATTCCAATCCCCGTTCAATTACTTTGACACCAATTTGCTCAACAAACATTCATTAAAACCATACACAATTACACATAGCAAGCAATCAAACATAAAAGAACTAACACAAAAGTTTCATACGTAGAAAACCAGTTACTAATTCACGATGGTGCATAAATTTCTAGATTTCGACGACGTCACCTCCCGATAAATGCAACGTCGGATTGGTCAGTTCCGACACTACATCCCATCAGTGGTAATAGCCCTCGCCATCCAGTTAAAGTTTATGTACTTCGTTTTGATTAGTAAGGTTTTCCTTTCTAAGAAACTTCAAGTTTTGATTAATTCAAAACTTAAAATTTTCATCCTTAGACAAAATTTAAATTACACCCTTTTTAAGTTTCCTGTTTGCAATTGGGTAAACACTTACAACATGTGATTCCTTGAATCCCTAAGGGATCCACTTAGGTTCCAAAGAATTCACTTTCGTTTCCACTTTTATATACAATTTCCTTAATTTTGACAATTATCAGCATTCCCATTTGCAAACATAAACTCATTCCACTAATACAGGACACATCATTTAATCACCGATTAGCATTTAGTACCAAACATACTTATCAAACACTTAACATAAAATTTTCCAATTAAAAGGGTCTCACCTCTGGAGAAGAAGCTTGAGATGAGAGTGTTCGCAGCGAGTTCGGGACCACTTTCCCTCAGGTCGGACGGAAGGAACTGCTCTGATACCATAATGTAACACCCTTATTTTATTTATAAAAATAGTAAGTAAAAGTCTATAGTTTAAATAATGTACTTAAAAATTCCTTTTTACAATTCAAGTTTACAAATAATTCCGGGCATCCATTTACAATATAAGTAGCACAAATAAATAAGGGTGCGTTTGTTTAAACCATTTCCTATTTTCATTTTTAATAAAAATAGAAAATATCTCTAAAAATATGTTTGGTCAAGTTTTAATGAAAATATTTCTTAAAAATATTTCCTTAAAAGGCTCAAAATCAGGAAATGTGAAAATCATGTTTTCACTATTTCCGCTCAAAAATTGGAAAGGCGGAAAATGAAACTCAAATAACGCGCGGTGGCAAAATTGTTATTAAGAAGAAGTTGAATATAAAAGAATAACAAATCTCTTCTTTCCTTCGTTGTGGCTATTTCACTTGTTCTCTCTACTGATGCTCCATTCCTTCTCTCTGTGTGGCAGCAGTCCCTTCTTTTTCTCTTTTCTCTTTGTGGCTTCTCTCTCCGTGGCTGTGGCCTTGCCTTCTTCAACCCCTATAAGTGAGTTTCTATGTATATCCATTACTCTTTATCTTTTTCCATTCTCTCTCCGTGGCTGCCCAGTAAAATCTCTCTGTTATAGTGTTATGTTCTTATTCTTTGAAATTTTTTTGTTGTTTTCCCTGTTTTTTGTGTCTTATACTTTTGGGGCTTTGTAATAATTTTTTTTGTATAAAATATATACATAGGCTTGCTTTCATCGTGTTTCTACTGTGATGACAAAAGCTATGACATCATTATCACCATTTAGTTTCCAGTGGCTTCCTATGCTGGATTGATTAATGTATCTACTAACTGTATCAATCAAAGGTGTTGTGGGTGTGTTATGCTTCGGTACTGTAGTGAGGGTGTTTTTACTTCAATATTGTTGCTTTTGGGTGCCGACGTTGGCCTTGTTTTATTCCTTGGATTTTTGGGTGGCTGCTATAAAATTTGCTTGCACTTGTATTTGTTTTCTGTTGGCATGGGGTATGTATTAGAGTATCACTTATACTTGCCTTTTGTTCTTTTTAATAAATTTTTTCCTTATAAAAAAATAAATTAATGTATCTACTAACATTCTTATATACAGTTCTCTTTAGCATTTTCTTAATAATATTCAGTTCTGATTGCCTCACATTATTGTATTTTACTTTGACCACGTTACTCTGATTGTTGCACATTGTTATATACTTTGGAAGATATAGTTTTGTTTTATACTTTTATACTTCTATAAAACTTAATAGTAGTTTCTTTTTAAGCATAATTATAATACAGTGTATCTCACATGTATTACTTTATTAGCATTAGACTTTATTGGTTTTAAGTTATATGTTTGCTTGATATATTGCTATTAGCGTAGATGGGAGTGAAAAGTGAGAAGGGAGAGAGTAAGGAATGGTCAACCAAAAATACAAAGATATTCATTGAAATAGTTTATGATCGGGTGAAGAAGAAATTACTACAAGGATCAGCATTCAAAACATCGGTATGGGAAGATATTAACAATGAATTGTTGAAGGTTACGGGAGAAAATTATGGTGTAGAAAGGCTTAAGGGAAAGTTTAACCGCCTACGCCTATTGCATCGTGAATTTTCTGCTTTGTTAGCGCGCACAGGAGTTACATGGGATTCTGAAGCTAATAAAGCGAATGCACCTGAAGAAGTATGGGAAGATATGTATACGGTAGGTGGAAAATTTTTTATTAAATATTTAATAGTATAATCGTTGTTCTAGTTTTTTTTATTAATATATGAATTTATTTAGTCTTGAAGTTGCTCTTTTATATTTTGTAGAAAGGAAGGTTTTACAAGCAGTTTAAGAAGCATGGATTTGAGTATGACTATGATATTGTTGGTGAGATATTCAATTCTAGCACTGCAACGGGAAAATTAAGTCAAGCCTCTACTCAAGAGCCACCCACCTCTGATGAAGAGAAAGAAATGGAGGAAGATTTTCTATCAAAAGGTGTGCATGTCGATTGTGATACTATTGACCTCGAAGGAGATGATTTACAAGGATTTGACAAAAAAAGGAAGCTCATAGGATCTTCGAGGGAGCGTAGACGCAAAGAGGTAAAAAATTCCAGAATAAACAAACTGGAAGCGGTTTTGGACAAATGGGCTGATACAATAACTATAAGAGCAGAAGCATCAAGAGTCAAGGCTGAAGCTACTATTCCAACATCTGACTCTTACTCTATAGAAAAATGTATAGAATTGCTTGAGTACTTTTCCTTCAATAATAGTAATATTTTATCATCACTTATTAGTTATTTAATAAGTATTTTTCTAATAAATTTTGCATATCAGTATTATCTTGTTGATTCTGGATTTCCGAATATGCCTGGCTATCTTGCTCCATTTCGAAAGACAAGATATCATTTGCGTGATTTTCGTGATGGAAGGCAACCCAGAGGAAGACAAGAATTATTCAATCATAGACATTCTTCATTAAGGAATGTCATCGGGAGGTGTTTCGGAGTACTCAAAGCAAGGTTTCCTATTTTAAAGTTGATGCCAAATTATCCCGTTAGAAGACAAAGACTCGTTCCTAATGCATGTTGCACTGTACATAATTTTATTAGAATGCAACACAATGAGGATAGACTTTTAGGCCAATACTCTGTGGAAGACTTGATTATCGATGAAGAAGGCTTGGGCGTAGATCAACAAGGTATTAATATTAATGTTCAGCAAGCAATGGAAATGGTTCAAGTCCGAGATAATATTGCAAATCAATTGTGGGGAAATTTTCGTAGACATTGAATAGCTTTATATAAATGGTTCAAGTCCGAGATAATATTGCAAACGCATTTTCATTATTTTTGTTTTTCGAAAATAAAAAATACCATATGAAACCAAACATGTTTCTTAATTTTCATTTCCAGAAAATGAAAATCATTTTCAAGAAATGAAAATAAGAAATGAAAACAGGAAATATTTTCGCAAACCAAACGCACCCTAAAGTTTCCTTCTTTCCAATTCTTCCACTGCGACACTCTGATCCTCAAGCTCCTTGACTTTCACCTAAAATGTTAACCACTAAGGGTGAGACCTTTTCACAACACATTGAATCATAAGATAGTAAAAAGGCACATAATAATAACTCAAGTATCATAATCAAACAAAGCCATGAATAACAAAATGCTTCCCATTAACAAATTATTCAGTAATAACACATTTTCCATTTATTCTGTACATCACCTCAAACCAGAGGCCAATGTAACAATTTTACTCATCATAAAAGGCACCTCAAAACAGAGGCCTAAAAATATTCCTTATTTACATTATGTGTCCCTCAGGTCAGAGGTCAACACTCCAATACTTTATTTCATTCGGTGTCCCTCAGGTCAGAGGTCAGCAAATTCATCATTTTCCATTAATCGTCACCTCAAATTAGAGGCCAACGCACTTAATACATTTTCGTTACACATTACCTCAAATCAGATGCCTAAACATACATTCATCTTCTTACTCAAGCAGCTTAGTACATATAATCACAATTACACTTACACATCTTTCCCATTCATTCTTTATCCATACTCATTCCCTATATCAATTATCAAATCTTTCCATTAATCGTTACCTCAAATCAGAGGCCAACACATAAATTTCACATTCACACATAATCATCATTGAGATACAAATATATACCATCCATACATACTGGTCACATAATTAGCATCAATTTATATTTTTAGTTACACATAATCATTTTGTTTCCATTTCTACCTTTGCCAGTTCATTCCATAACTATATCATCAGAATTCATATAACATCATCACTCATGTAATGGACATAGCAACTTTTTTCGGACAACAATTAACATCAATCGATTCGACATACTCAGGTATGCCTCAAAGTACTTTAATATAAGTCAACTCCCTAGGGTTCTTCACTTCCTACATTACCAACATCCATACGGGATTTTACCAAATTTAAATCAATTAAATATTTAAATTAAAACAAAGATACATTCAACATCCTTTAACCAATTCTATTCCAGTGCTATTTTGCTACCCACAACCTAATTCAACTACTTAACCCAAGTCCTATTATATACCCCAACTATCCCTAACTCAAGGTGTGGAAAAGAGACTCCCCTTACCTTAGAGGAGAAGAGAGCTCACACCAAAGCTCCAAGAACCAAGAATCCAACTCTAATCTACTTGGATTCCAACTCCCAAGTCCGATCTTCACTTGCTCTTGAGACTGGATGAGAGAGAAAAGAGCCCTAGGAGAGAGAGACACCATGAAAGGAGAGGGGAGGTTTGAAATCAAGAAGGGGGAAGTGTTTATGTGTAGGATCTAACCCAAAATCAAGTTTAGATCCATGGGTGAGTATTGGAAATGGCGTTTTGGGTGTTTGGGGTTGGATATGGTGTGAGTGGTGCTTGAAGAGAGACAAAGCCATGAAGGAGAGAGGGAAAATAGGGAGAAGGTGAGAGAGAGAGAAAGTGAGTCACCATGGAAGGAGAATTGGAGGTAAGAGTTTGGGTATTAATGGGTGTTGGTGGTGGTTTGGTTGTGGTTGGATGGTGGTTTGGAGGAGGAAGAGAGGGAGAAAACGTGGGAGAAGGGAGAAGAGAGAGAGAGAGAGTCGAGTTATGGATAAGGGAGGAGGGTGAGTGGTTGAAATGAGGGGAGGAAGGGTGGAAAATACGTTTCTGCCCTTACTTTATTTTTTTTCTGCATCAGACCTGAAGTAATCGATTACTTTCCCAAAGTAATCCATTACTTTGCCAAAATAATCAATTACTTCCTCTAATTAATCGATTATTTTTTCAGCATCATACAATCACCAGAGCACTGGTAATCGATTACTTTGCTTGAGTAATCCATTACTTTGCCCAAGTAATCGATTACTTTGCCCAAGTAATCCATTACTTTTAATGCAACTTTTGTATGATTTCACCAGAGAGCATGTAATCGATTACACCCTGCAGGTAATTGATTACTCCTCTGAAAACTCCCATTTTGACAAATTCTAACTCTAAGACACTACCCTTAACTCCTATCCATGGTTTCCTATGGTTTTCCTCATAAATTCTAACTTAGGTCTTCCTAATTAAACTTGGAATTAAAATTTGGGATGTTACAATTGATGTAAGGGCAAGCCTTAGTCCCACATCGGCTGATAAGGTGAACGAAGCATACCTTATATAGGGTGTGGATACCTTACCTCATGTGGACGCGTTTTGGGGCTCACTCTTAGTGTGAGACCAAGAGCAAAACCGTAAGGGTGAAGGATGCCCAAAGCGGACAATATCCACGTGGCGGTGCGCTGGGCCCCAGTGCCCAGTACCGTACGGCTAGCTGGGGCTGGGCTGTTGCATTTGGTATCAGAGCCAGGGCCGGGTCGGTGTGCCAACGGGGACGTTGGGCCTCCAAGGGGGGAGGTGGATGTAAGGGCAAGCCTTAGTCCCACATCGGCTGGTAAGGTGAACGAAGCATACCTTATATAGGGTGTGGATACCTTACCTTATGTGGACGCGTTTTGGGGCTCACTGTTAGTGTGAGACCAAGAGCAAAATCGTAAGGGTGAAGGATGCCCAAAGCGGACAATATCCACGTGGCGGTGCGCTGGGCCCCAGTGCCCAGTACCGTACGGCTGGCTGGGGCTGGGCTGTTACACTTAACCCACCTATCATCAATTCTGATTGGCAAAACTTCAAAGGTCTAGTTCTCTCTCAAGGGCAGATCATCAACAGCAACTACATGGGAAGGATCATGAATGTATTTCCTTAGTTGCGAGACATGGAAAACATCATGAAGCTTGGAAAGATGTGGAGGTGAGGCGATCCGGTATGCCAATGGACCAACCTTCTCCAAGATCTGATATGGACCAACAAATCGAGGAGTCAACTTCTTGGATTTGATCGCCCGACCAATTCCTGTAGTGGGGGACACTCTTATAAAAACATGATCACCTTCATCAAACTCTAGAGGTCTCCTACGCTTATCCGCATAACTCTTCTGACGATTCTGAGAAGTTTTCATTTTGTTCTTAATCATAGTTATCTTCTCAGTAGTCTCTTCCACTAGTTCCGGTCCAGTCAACAAATTCTCACCAATCTGAAACCAGCAAAGAGGCGTTCTGCACTTCCTGCCATAAAGTGCCTCAAAGGGTGCCATGCCGATGCTAGAATGGAAACTATTATTATAAGTGAATTCGATAAGCGGCAGAAGCTTCTCCCAATTGCCAACCTGCTCCAACACACAAGCTCTAAGCAAATCCTCCAATGTCTGAATAGTACGCTCCGATTGCCCATCAGTTTGTGGATGGTAAGCCGTACTGAATTTTAGCTTAGTACCCAAAGCTTGCCGGAGACTCTGCCAAAACCTGGATAGGAACCTTGGGTCACGATCTGATACTATGCTGGAAGGCACACCATGCAGCTTCACTATGTCCCGAATGTGCAACTAAGTCAACTTCTCCAGAGTGTACTTCTTATGAATCGGGATGAAGTGAGCACATTTTGTCAAACGATCAACCACAACCCAGACAGCATCACACCCTGCAGCGGTCCTGGGCAAACCAGACACAAAGTCCATAGCAATACTATCCCATTTCTACTCGGGAATATCAAGTGATCGCAACGGACCACCTGGCTTTTGATGTTCAATTTTCACCTTCTGACAAGTTAAGCAATGTGACACATGATCCGCCACATCTGTTTTCAACTTTGGCCACCAATAGATCTTCTTTAAATCCTGATACATTTTTGTTTTACCGGGATGGATACTCATTTTGGTTTGGTGAGCTTCCCATAATATGTCTCTCCGCACTTCGAAATCCATAGGAATGCATATTCTGCCTCTGAATCGAATGATTCCATCTGCACCCTTAATGAAATCCGGCTCTTCTTTACTTGCTGCCCCTTCCAACAATTTCTGAAGTTCTTCATCATCGGCCTGCCTTTCCTTAATCAAATCCATCAATTCGTTAGTGACCTGCAACATTTCTAGAAAAATGCTTTTCTCTTCCATCTGCATGTTCAAGTTGAGATCACTAAACTCTTGAATCAGTTGCATTTCTTTTACCATCATGTTGCTAACATGTAGAGTCTTGCGACTCAGTGCATCAGCTACCACATTAGCTTTACCAGGATGGTACTGAAGATGGAAATCATAATCTTTCAGGGACTCCATCCATCTCCTCTGTCTCATATTTAAATCTTTCTGATCAAAGAGATAGCGGAGACTTTTGTGATCACTGAAGACTTCAAACTTCGTGCCATCCAAATAATGTCTCCATATTTTCAATGCAAATACCACAGCTGCTAACTCCAGATCATGAGTTGGATAATTTTGTTCATGTTGTCGCAACTGTCTGGATGCATATGCTATAACCTTGCCCTGCTGCATGAGCACACAACCCAAACCTTGCTTTGAGGCGTCACAATAAACATCAAAAGGTTGGGTCGAGTCCGGTAAAACTAAAACCGGTGAGCTGGTCAGTCTCCTCTTCAACTCTTGGAAACTGTCTTCACACTGTTGGGACCACTGATAGGGAACATCTTTTCTAGTCAGCATAGTCAGTGGAAGAGCCAGCTTTGAGAATCCTTCAATGAATCTCCGATAATACCCTGCCATACCAAGAAAACTCCGGATTCCTGTCACTGTTGTGGGTCTCTCCCACTTAAACACCGCTTCCACCTTGGAGGGATCTACAGCAACTCCCTGAGCAGAAATGACATAGCCCAAGAAATGAACTTCATTCAACCAAAAGCTGCACTTAGAAAGCTTTGCATACAACTTCTTTTCTTTGAGGACCTGCAACACGATCCTCAAATTTTCCTCATGCTCACGTGGACTCTTAGAATAGATGAGAATATCATCAATGAACACTATTACAAAAGAATCCAAATAAGGCATGAAGATTCTATTCATATAATCCATAAATACGGCCGGGGCGTTAGTCAAACCAAATGGCATCACAACATATTCAAAATGCCCATATCTCGTCCTAAATGCAGTTTTAGGAACATCCTCCTCACGGATACGAATTTGATGGTATCCCGATCGGAGATCAATTTTTGAAAATATTGCTGCACCCTGTAGCTGATCAAGCAAATCATCAATGCGAGGGAGCAGATACTTATTCTTCACCGTCACTGCATTCAGCTGCCTGTAATCAGTGCACATCCGGAGGCTACCATCCTTTTTCTTAACAAAAAGAATCGGAGCACCCCAAGGTGATACACTTGGCCTAATCAGCTACTTGGCCAACAATTCCTCTAGCTGCTTCTTCAACTCTTCTAATTCAGGAGGTGTCATTCTGTATGGTGCTATAGAAATTGGGCCGGCACCAGGCTTTATGTCAATACCAAACTCTAATTCTCTTTTCGGAGGCAATCCGAGAATCTCGGTAGGAAAGACTTCCGGAAATTTGCAGACAATTGGAATTTGACTAACATCAGAAACTTCCTCAACATCCATGGCAGATAAAGAAGGACCACCAAAGACAACGGCCTTCTGATGACAATTAATCAACACATGATGTTGAGTCATCCAATCCATTCCCAAGATGATATCTAACTTTTTCAGAGGCAAACAAATCAGATTCACCTTGAAATCCCGCTCTAAGACTCGGAGTGGACATTCTAAACACATCTGGGTAGTCTCAACAGAAGAGTTAGTAGGCGTAGAAACTGAATACTTAAAAGGCATTTCTACTGTTGACAACCCTAGTCTCTTCATGCAGCTAATAGAAATAAAAGAGTGTGATGCTCCACAATCAAATAATACTCCACAAGTGTTACCATGAATAGAACATGTACCTATGATCAGCTAGTCCTCCTCTGTCACCTCTTCGCCATCCAAAGTGTAAACCTTGCCCTTTTGCATGGGTAGACTTGCACCAGCTTTTTGTGCCTTAGAAACATTAACTTCTTTCTTCAAAGTGCTCTTGGGACAGCGAGAAGCAAAATGACCAGGCTATCCACACTGGAAACAAAGCCCCTCCCACCGGTTCGGGCCAAGACTCCAGCATACTCCCCTGTGATACTTGCCACAATGTTGACAAAGAGGGGGAGGACCAATAGCAACTGCTGACTGCCCAATGCCTCTTGGTGCTGCAGCCGTAGGATTAGAATAAGGACCAGACCTCTGAATAGGACCCTTGCCTCTAATAGGACCAGCCCGCTGAACTGCCTTACTTTTCTTCTCTGCCCTTTCTTGTTTCAATGCCTTTTCATATGCACTAGTCATATTCACTAACTGGGCCAAATTTGCAATGCCCTGATAAGTGAATATGGTCCTAATCTCGACATCCAACCCTGCTTCAAACTTAATACACTTTGTCCGCTCGTCAGCATCCCTGTAGTTGCCAAAGTATATGATCAAGTCTTCACACTGTGCGGCGTATTATCCAACACTCATACTCCTCTGTTCTAGCTTCAGAAACGCCAATTCTTTCTCCCTCCGAACATCCTCCGGAAAATATTTACCCAAGAATCGGACCTTGAAAAGATCCCAAGTTATCACGTCATTATCAGCCTCTAAACTCCTCCTCTGGTGCTCCCACCAGTGTTCCGCCTCACTCATCAAAACATACTCCACCAATCTGACTTGCTGATCTGCCGGTGGCTGCAGTGAACGAACGATCT
Organism: Crotalaria pallida; assembly: GCA_037953625.1. Classification (NCBI taxonomy): domain Eukaryota; kingdom Viridiplantae; phylum Streptophyta; class Magnoliopsida; order Fabales; family Fabaceae; genus Crotalaria; species Crotalaria pallida. Next base: position 88,364,722 of record CM075649.1, read on the forward strand.
TCTCCATTTCTTGGAGCCATTTCTGAGCCCCATCTAGATTAAATCCTCCTTCAAAGCGAGGGGGATCACTCTTCCAAAATCTGTGTTAGAAAACTACAATCGGTGGGTGAAACAACTAGGAGACACTAGGAAAACACCTAGAAGGGGGGTTGAATAGGTGTTTAAGAAACTTTGAAAGATTTTCGCAAGAAACAAATCTAAAACGATTAAAACCAATGAAAATCAATCAATTAACAAATATTATATCAGAGATTAAGCGGAAACAATCAACACCAATATTCTTATTGATTAACCTAGGTTATGAAAATGATTTTCCCCAAATTAATTTGAACAATAAAGATTCAATTCAATCAAATATAGAAAAATCACTTTTTCTAGGTTTTCAACCAAGAACAGAATTAATAACAAGAATTGTAAAGAGTTAAGGGTTTACAGATACGACACAGTGATTTATCCTGGTTCACTTTCATCCACTTGAAAGCTACTTCAGTCCCCTCTTCAACCAAGAGAGATTCTTCACTATGAGGAATTAGAGTTTCTCAAATTACAAGTAAATGCCTCACAAGACTCCTTCTTGCTAGCCTACAAGAGATACCACACCCTTGCCTTGTAACCCTATTGATATCTAATCTAACCTCTTCTCTTGCTTGCCGATACCTCACAACAAGACTTCCAATTTCTTGCTTCACTCACAAGACTTCCAAATGCTTGCTTCACTCACAAGACTTCCAAATGCTTGTTCTTCAACAAGGCTTCCAAGTGCTTGATGAAATGCCTCACCAAGGCTTCCAATGAAACTTGCTTGATTCACAAAATCAAGGCTTCCAATGTTGTAGAATGTTTGCCTCTTGCAATGATTACAACTCAAAATGAAAAACAATAACAATCCTATGAATCTCTTTCAAAAGCTATGAAAAGATCAACATGAGAGATTCAAGGTTCTTGATCAAAGAATATGAAAATGAGAGCTTTGATCTTGAGAGAGTGAGAGAGAATAGTGTGGCTTTGATTCTTTGTAAAATTGTGTATCAAAATGATTCTAGTTGATTCTCAATGATAGAAATGATTAGGAAAAGGTTTATATAGAATACCCAAAAGTTAGAGCACTTAGAATAGCTTTTGAGAAGTGAAAAACGTATTTAAAAAACCATATCTGATTGAGTTACTCGAGTGAAATGAGTGTTACTCGAGTAAGAAGAAAGCTTAAAACATTTTACTCGAGTGAAATAATGATTAATCGAGTAAGCCGCAAGCTTGATAAATTTTACTCGAGTGAAATATGTGTTACTCGAGTAATCAGCATAAAAATCACTAAAAACTTGTTTTCTCAAAAACTAAACCTTTTCTTTAAAACCTTTAAGCCACCTATGGATTTTAGAAAAAGTGAATACTCAAAATATGATATAATCATGCATTCAAAAGAGATTCACTACCCTCTAATAAACTCTACCCAAACTCATAAACTAAAAGACTTGTGAGGCAAAATATAAAACAATAAAACATAAACTACCAAACTAAGTCTTCATGAGTTGGCTCTCTCTCTTAACTTGATGTTTGTTGTTGCTTGTTGAGCTTGAACTTGATCAACACACTTGAAGCTTGTTCAAAACCTTTTGGCATTTATCAAAACATTCTTCATGGATCTTACAATCTAGACATCCAATCTATATCCACAGGAGCTGGTGGAGGATTAAGTACCGCCGCCGCTGCTGCTGCAATATTGTTAGCTTGGTTCTGTTGTATTTGTGCCATAGTTGTTGCATGATCTTGCTGCATTTGTGCTTGCGTCTGCTGCATTTGCACCTGATTATGTTGCATTTGGGCCATGGAAGCCGCCTGATTCTGATTCATTTGCACGAGATTCTCCAAAATAGCAGCCATACGATCATTATCTCCGCGACGTCCCACCATACTGCTAAGTCATGGAGGAAATACCCCGTTTAGTTGCTAATACTAACAATTAAATAAACTTCTTATTCTTGGAACCTAGACTCTTAGCTAACACATTAGTCACTCGCTCGGTGAGTAACTATTGGAGATGTGAGTCCACACTCCAAAGGCCGAGGGAAACTGCTCTGATACCATAAATGTAACACCCTATAAATATTTACCCTTAATACCCCAATATTAAAATAACCACATGAAAATTTCCTTTTCAAAACTGTTTGATTTATAAAAATCTCTGTCAAATCGGACAGAGTTTCCCTTGTTTATCGGATAATCCAAAATTCAGTTCTTCCTGTAACCTGTGCAATTCAACTATATTCATTTCATTCAGAAGCCACCGGGCTAAAACATCAAGGGGCATCATATGCACCCACATCATAATCTAAATACGTCAGAGAATAGCAGTTGATATGAATAAGTTTTGGAAACTATTAGAGTTTTCCCAAAAAAATGTGCTTCCTCCCCGTAGGAAGCGGTCCTGGTTTACCGAAAAATAAGATGCTTTACAATGCATATACAAAACTAAATCAACATGTACAAGTCCTCATATGACCAGGACTACACAAAAGAAACCCCTAACTCCCATAATCTACTCTCCCTGTGAGGGAGATTGCACCTGCTCGGCCGGGGGTTGTGCAATCTCAATCTCCGTACCTGTAAAAATAGTAAGGGAGTGAGTATTGCACATGAAATAGGATAGCAGTTTCTCATTAGACATAATCACCCACTAAGCCAAACACAATTATCAATTAGTTCATATAAGGCACATCATCCACATAAACGCATCATGTCATCACACTTAGCCTTTTCATCTCAGATTCTTTAATTATTCTCATTAGTTATCAATTTTGCTTCATTCTTCATTTCCTTTCATCTTTGACATCTTTTCCTCTTTCATATCGTTTTCATCTTTTTATTACCATTAGGAATTAATGCACCTGTTAGGTCATTTCTCACCCATTAGGAACAATTTTCACCCAATCCAGGTCATTTCCACCTATTAGGCCACGGTTGACACCGGTTAGGACTAAACATAATCTTAACTCTTTTACTTCCACTTGTACTCTTCCTCTTTTATAATCCTTTATTATTTTTGCAGTATCCATTGGGTACACCCGCCTAACGGGTCATTTACGGGGCCTAATAGGTCATTTTCACCTGGATGGGTCATTTTGACCTAATGGGTAACTTATCACCTAACAGGGCACCTAATGGGTCGGTGTGTCCCAAGGATCAATCATAGCTGCAACTATAATCATTTTTACAATTCAATTTAGTTACATTCAAGCTATCCGTCATTCACATATTCATTAGTCGACATCAATTACCATATGAACGTACAAGCATGAATTCCAAACAAATGGCACCAATTTCACATAACATCAACTATTCACATAATCAACAACATTTAACATTAATTCAACACCAAAGTTTCTATGCATTCCCTAAATTTACTTTTTGTCTCATCACCTAAATCCAATATTCTATTTCTTCACTAACCTAGGGTTCTCAATAACATTATAAACAATTAACTCCTAGCAAGCTCTTATGTACTAATCAGAATCTCTTCCCTAGGACAAGCCAATACCCACCCCCTTACCTCAACCAAGTAGAGATAAGAATGAACATTCCAAGCCCTAGCTCCAACCACCACCACCACCAAGAAGCTCCAATAAAAAGAGAGGGAAAAGAGTGATGATGATTTTCCCTAAGCCATAGAAAGGAAAATGATGAGGTGATTGTGACAGAACCAAGAAGAGGATTTCGAACTTCATCAAGAGGTGGGAGGAGAGAGAACATTTCGTATGAACCAACAAGGGAGAAGAAAGAGAAGTGTGATTTACCTCTTAAGCTTGATGATTGTTGACGAGCTTGAAGAGGAGGGAGAAAATGATCTTGACCTTGGTAGAAGGGAGGGAGAATTCGTATGAGAGGGAGAGGGAAGGAAGAGGATGAGTTGATGATGAATGAAATGAGAGTGAGAATGAGTGTTTTATTTGTTTGGGGAGAAGAATATGTGGCTAGGAATTAAAGCCCCAAAAAAAAGATTCCACTTGTGTGGTGGAAAAGTACATCACGTGCACTCTATTTTTCCTTTTTTTTGTACAGACCCAATGGTAATCGATTACCCTAGCCAGGTAATCGATTACCTCTTCAATGCAACATTTTTATGGGTTCCAACCTGAGGCCTTGTAATCGATTACTTAACCCATAAGTAATCGATTACCCTTCAATGCAACATTTCTTAGTACATTTACCAGAGGGCAAATAATCGATTACTGCTTTGAAAAGTAATCGATTACTTCACCAAAAACTCAAGGTAATCGTTTACTTCAGATGAGGTAATCGATTAAAAATGCTACAACATTTAAGTGTTTTCACCAGAGGCCTTGTAATCGATTACTGCCCTACCTAGTAATCGATTACCTCACAAAAAGTCTTATTTTGATGATTTTCTAACTCCAACTCGTTTCCTTAGGCTCCTAAACTCTTTCAAGCTTGATTTACTACTCATAAACTCTCCCTAAACTTGACAATCCACATAATCACTTGCATAATACACAATTATTATCAAATTTAAATTGGGGATGTTACAAGTTGGGTGCTTGGGAAGTTGAGAGTTGAGAGTGAGTGTAGAGCAAGTTGTGAGCTTGGGAAGTTGGGTGCTTGAATTTGTCAAACCAGATTTCAGAGTTGGGGAGCTGACTTTGAGCTTCGATTATGGTAAGCTCAAGTTTCCTCTTGGTCTGAAACTTGTTTGATTTCAAAGTTTATGATGCATAGAACGTAATTTAACCTTTTTCCCCAAATGTTATGCATGTTTGATGGATCAATTTCTCTGGTCTTGTGACCTTGCTGAGACTGCTCTACATACATGAACCTGAAAAGGGATTTTGTGGAAATTGGGGTTTGGTCGTTTCTCTGAGTCAAGCCTCTGTTCAAACACAAACCTAAGGTATGGGGGAAGCTTACCATTTGCTAGAATGAGAATGAAATGTAGTGGAACATAGGATGAGCCACCGTGAGGCTTTATGGGCTTAGTTTGAAATAGGACTTTGGCTTTGAGGTCAATCTGAGCCATAAGACTTGTTGGAACAAGTGGCATTTGATGCATGCAAGTTGTTAAAACTCTGAAACCATGAATTAATTGAGTAATTTGAGTTTTGGTATGTTGAGTTGTTGATTTTCATGGTTTTATGCATAATTAAGTGAACTTGTGCATTCTTTGTGAAATATTGTGTTTTGAGTGCATAAACATGTTTGTTATATGTTATTTCAACTCTGTGTGTAACACCCTAACATTTTATATAGCTTAATACTAATATTTATGTTGGTTTTTACTTAGGACTTGAAAATTTCGTTTTAAAACTTAATGAAAATCCGACAGAGTTTCCTCTGTTTATCGGACTTCCCAAAAATTTAGAATTTTCACCTGTCAAACCAGTACAATCCAGGAAAACATTTCAACTTCTAAATATAATAATTAACTTTACCAGCCCCAACAACGACATATAACAAACTCGGGCTTATAGTGATTAGATTATTTCCAAAAAAAACCCAAAATAGATTAATTATAATAAAATGACCATAATACACTCTAAACTACATTACACTCCACGGTGTGGAGTGCACTCCTGCTCGGCCAGTAATAGTACCATCTCAACCCCTGTACCTGTAAAGGATAGTAAGGGAGTGAGCATTGCACATGAAATAAAATTGCAGTTTCCATATAATCATAATCAATCCACTAGGCCAAACACAAATAGTAAAGTAATAACATACAACATTTACACGACTAATCACAATCAACCTCTTCCTACTCTTTCTATTTTCTCTTTATCATGATTCCATAATTACCCCTTTCTTTAACATGCCCATAATCAATGTTAATGTTCATTACCATTTACTTTATCCCTTTTTCCTATTCATTTCCATTGTCTTTATCCATTTTCCATTTTCCCTTAACATTTTCACTAATTCAATTCCCTTTCCGTTTTTGATTCCGTTACCATTGTCCATTATCTTTTCCATTTTCTGACTATATCCATTATCTTTTCCATTTTCCTTTATTTCCTTTTTCCTTTATGCGTAACCCCAAATCAGAGATCTACGCTTTCCATTGGGTGTAACCTCAAATCAGAGATCTACACCTTACCATCGTGTGTAACCCCAAACAGAGATCTACAGACGGTGTATGCAACCACAAACAGTGATCTACATACCCTTTCCCTTTTTCCTTTTTAATTGTACACCACTAGGAATTTGGTTACCCGCTAGGTAATTGGCACACCTGTCTAGGGACTTGAAACACCTGCCCAGGACTTTACACCCATCCAGACCATAACCTGTAGGACTATGTACATTTTTACCATTCCATTATTTACTCAAATTATTGGTGTGGAAAATTGATCCTGTGGGTCACCCGGCGCCTACAGGGCGGTTTGGCCTGATGGGTAATTGGCCTGGCAGGTAATTGGCCCTAACAGGTAATTGGAACACCTAGCCGGGTACCTAGTGTTCCGGGCCCCACTGATCAATTTCCACATTAGTTACCTTTACCATTTAAATTAACCAACAGTCCAGTTCATTAATATAGCCGTCAACACAATTCCAATAGTAATCACAATATGCATAAATATAAACCATTTCAATCATTCAAGTACATGAAGATTACCCCTTTCCAACAACCCCAAATAAGCACTTATTTTCAACATTCATAATCTTAATCCAATCCAAATTCAACAAACACATAATGCACACTATCCATGTTGTCATTTTGAAATAATCATAAATAGATACTTTATCATCGATAATTATAACCATTCCAATTTCCACATAACACACATAATACACAATATTCATATCACACTTTATCATTTCATTCAATAATCATAATTGGACCATAACCAAGTAAATCATAAATGTATTGTAAAAACACTTATTATATCAATTATCCAACATCAATTCACATTCAAAGCTCACATTACTTTCCCCTTTTCTAGTTATGATTTCTAAGTTCATTTCTATTATATTCACCATTCCCTAATTTACTATCCGAGATTCTACCATTAAATACCCTAAACACATAACTCCTAGAAAATCACTATAACCATAGGGATACCCAATCTTAGATCACCCAATGCTCACTATAATCCACCCCCTTACCTTGCTTTTCCAAAGACACGCTCCTTTTTGTGCGACACTGTCCAAAGGTATCTTAGCCCATTGCTTACACGTGGCGACAAGTTCTCAAGCTCCTTCGTCGTCTAATCATATTATATAAAATAAATAATAATCAATATAACGCACAAAGTCTTACTCACGTGACAAACAACAATCATTTAATCCTTTTTATTTACACTATATTAATATCATTATTGGATTAGTTGTTTGATTCATACATTATGAAAATATATACATCCCATTATATGCAAGATAATCTAACAAAGTGTTAATAAGGAACCATTCGGTATTCTCAAAGCCAAACATTAAAAATCAATTAGTAAACTAATAGCAAATGTGAAAACGCGTCAAAATCATATTAAAGTTAACACGTTGAAGCTTTACTAAAAGGGAACTTTAGTTTGGAAATCGAAGCAAGCCAAATTCGAAATCGTTTACTTAAAATTCATAAATCATAGTCAAATGAAATTAAAACCGTTGTCCCTTCAATAAGATAGTACAGCTTTTTGTTGAAAATACATTAACTTTCAAAACCAACATAATCGTCAAAAATTACATTAAAGTTAAGTAGTTTTAGCTTCAAGCCTCAAAATCAAATGCCAATACTTGACCCTATTAATTCCGAATTAAAAGGAAATGCCTCGATTTAAAATAAGTCCAAATTACATTTCTAACGTTCAGGCAATTATACTTCCTTTCAATTCGAAATCAAAGTTAAAACCTTTAACCCGAATTAACGTATGTCGAACATATATCGAATTCCTATTTAATTGGTGTATTGTTAGTTCAGGGACAATCCAGCCCGACTAACCTACAACTCAATTACTTAGGAACCCAACGCATTTCACAAAAACACTTTTAAAAACTAATCTTTCGACATAATCATTAACCCGGTATTACAACAAGTCAAAGCAACTAACTGAGTTATTATCAACAACAATATGTTAATCTTAAACACAAAATCATAATACCATCAAATTTCCCAAAACAATAATAAGGTTTTCAAAACACTAACTTTCCAAAACAATTTAACACTAAATAATTACTACCAATATTATTAATATTATTATTAAAACACACACAATAAATAAAAGGAATTAGGGATTTACCCACAAATTGATTTTGAAGGCCGGTTCGGTTTGGTTCAGCCCCGGTTCAAACCAAACCGCAGCAACGGAATCAATCCCTTCGTGGCAGCCATGAAATTCACCACCGGCGTCGGTGACGATAACAGCAACGGCAACGAATACGAACAAAGGAAGGAGATAGAACGATCTTCGAGCTCCGAGGCACACATAACGACCGCATCACCACCACATCACACGGGCAGTGACGGATCCGCAACCAAGGAGGAAGGAGAGTCGCGATTCGCGACTCCCTTGGCTGGCAGCGCCGGTTGCAGAAGCTGGAGAGAGGACTTGCACGGCTGCAACGACGAGCGGGGACAGTGGTGGTTTGCTACCACGAGCGACGGCATACGAACCAGGAACGGCGACGGCGGCAGATCACGGCCCTGGGCAGCAGGTCGCGAGTTCAGAAAGAGAAAAAGAGGACAACGACGGCGGCTGGGATCTGGAAGTCGCGAATCGCGACCTGGTGGAGGGAGAACGCGCGGCGGCGGCGGCGCCACTATGGCAGTGAATAGCACCGCGACTCCGGGAGAAGACGGATCGCAACTGGAGGAAGAGCAATCGTGCGAGAGAGACACATGGTTGGGGAGAGAGAAGGAGAGATAGCCATGAATAGAGAGGGAATAAGCCATTGAAGAAGTTGAAGAAGGAGAGCCATGGGAGATTAGGGCCGGCGGTATAAGGAAGGAGGAGAATTCATAGGGCTTCATACCCGCTGCACACAAGCACGTTTCTTTTTTTTTTATAACATATTCTTTTATTTTTATTTATTATTATTATTTTCTTTTTTTTTAGCTATAGTAAATAGAAATCGATATTATTTTTATGAGCATCAAAAAATAGAATTTGGTCATCAAATCAAATAAGTAAATAGATTTTTAAGAATATCCTAGAGTCAAATATTTAAAAACACTAAACATAATTTATTATTGAATATATAAAAGTTAAGTAAAGTATTTAAAATGTTTAGCATTATTTTAATATGATATTTTTTCTTTAAAAGAATTCACTTCAATATAATTAGATACTCTTTCTTAAATAATATAATTTACTTTATGAAAATATCTAATGCTTGATAATTAATTACAAGAATTTATTATTTGATTCAATAAACTTATAATTTATACTGCTTAAGAAATCGGGATGTTACAATCCTCCCCCACTTAAGATAATTTCGTCCCCGAAATTCTGTTTGGTTCAAGTGAATGGAGACCCATCCCTCAAACAGGGTCTCTAACTATGATATTCAACTCTTTCCGGGTACACTCCCCCACTTATGATGCTCCTAGGGCAATACTCTTTGATGTTTCCCAGGTCTATTACCGACTCCATCAGCCCAAAGTCGTTTCACGCTTATCCCTTCTTTCCTTAACACCAATGCGTTCGGTTGAGTTCCTGTTTAGGATTACTACTATGGTAAGATCAAGATTCGCTGATTCGAGAATTCTTGACGTTTGTCCCAACAACTGAAACAAACATAACTACAATCAAACACCACATGTAGCATGAAGGTCATAGTTAACTTGCAAGCTAAGAGGTGCACTTCATGCAGATGTCGAACTCCACGAGTTTGCTAAACTCTTCGCTAGGCATAGAACAGCTAATCGAGTAAGGTAGAATGTAGAGTAAACCCTCAATGACAATTTGATGGACTTGAGAATTGTCAATTTGACAATAGCACAATAATAGTGGATGACAGTTGGTGGTGTCCAGACTTTGCAGAAGACAATTCGAGTCTACGACGGTCATGAGGCAAGTGGAATTGGAAAGAATGACAAGATAATCAAACCTCTTGGTGTATAAGAGATTGTAAGAATTAAGAACTAAAAATAGATTCAGGTGCCGACTTATCAAGTCATAACTGTGGGTTGCCTTCACGAACCGGTACATGATTAAGGAAAAGAACTAACAATTCTCTAATTATATTTGAAACACAAGAAGTCAGTCTTGTTCAAAATAAGAAATTCCATTGTTAATGACAATAGAGAAATCCCATTTGATCTCGCAAGGCCATGGGGGTATGTAGGATCCAACCCATGCAAAATAAGAAGAGGCAAACTTTTGGTTTGTATTCAAGCGTTCAAGACGCTAAGAAAATATTAAGGTTCTGCACAGTCGAATCAACGCTCCAAATTCGGGACACCGTCTGTAGATTTGATACGTGAAGAGGAACAAAAGACCTATAGAATGAGTGGCACGACTTCAATCACGGTTTTTGATGCATGGAAATGCTATTGGAATTATTTTGTCTAAAGTGTCATGTTTGAAATTCGTGCTCTTGGTTCAATCTCAAGGGTTAATCCTTCCCGTTGGGGTGGCAGCTAGCATGCCCTAGCCCGTTGGGGTCTTTCACTGCCCTTAGTCTTGACAATTACACGTTTTCCAAATATGACAATACCACAAATGGGGAAATTGGATTTGAACACTTTATGAAGTTTGAAACACATGCCAATAATTCAACTACGAATTAAGGGATATTATTCTAAGTCCACTAAATTCTAATTCCTAAGGTTTCGGCATGCAATATTCCGACGTAACGCTTTTCGCGAGTACAAGAAAAATTGTATCACCATACAACCACACCCTAGGATTTCTCTCCTCACAACATTTCCTCGCAATTCATAAGAGTATCCATACCTATCGCCAAAGCACTCAAACATAACCACCTGTTCAAGGTGCTAAGGGACTTGTAAGAATCTTATCTACTATACACATAACCACGAAAGATTTTTCCTCCGAATTTTAACAAAGATCACTAAGGTCATTGACGTGACACACTCAATCAGTCATAACCCTCTTTACTCGTCTTTTTCACCCGGCTCACTAGTCCGAAGTAATACTATAAGAAGACTTACTCACAAGGGTTTGGTCAACAGGTTACACCTTCTAAACATTGATACCTGCAAGAACTAATTTTTAGTTCTTAGGGAAAATTCCCTTAGCTAAGAGCCAGATAAGGTAGCTGTCATGATAAACCACCAGTTAGAGATTAACATCTCATAAGGGAATTTACTCATCTCACTCTATGGGTGACAACTATATACTCAGGTAGACAACAACTCATGCCAACAAACTTATACTTCTAAGTCATGCAACACATATAGAGCAAGCAGAATGTATCTATCCAATTAATGAGGACTTTTAATTTTCAGTATAAAATTACTAACTTACACACATATAATACAAGCTCACCAATAAGCATATACATATATATATATACCCTATCAAACTAATTCAAGCATTTCAATATCTATCGGTTACTCGCTTGGTGAGTAAACCATAGGAGTTGTGAGTCCAAACTCCAAAGGCCGAGGGAAACTGCTCTGATACCATATATGTAACACCCTAACATTTTATATAGCTTAATACTAATATTTATGTTGGTTTTTACTTAGGACTTGAAAATTTCGTTTTAAAACTTAATGAAAATCCGACAGAGTTTCCTCTGTTTATCGGACTTCCCAAAAATTTAGAATTTTCACCTGTCAAACCAGTACAATCCAGGAAAACATTTCAACTTCTAAATATAATAATTAACTTTACCAGCCCCAACAACGACATATAACAAACTCGGGCTTACAGTGATTAGATTATTTCCAAAAAAAACCCAAAATAGATTAATTATAATAAAATGACCATAATACACTCTAAACTACATTACACTCCACGGTGTGGAGTGCACTCCTGCTCGGCCAGTAATAGTACCATCTCAATCCCTGTACCTGTAAAGGATAGTAAGGGAGTGAGCATTGCACATGAAATAAAATTGCAGTTTCCATATAATCATAATCAATCCACTAGGCCAAACACAAATAGTAAAGTAATAACATACAACATTTACACGACTAATCACAATCAACCTCTTCCTACTCTTTCTATTTTCTCTTTATCATGATTCCATAATTACCCCTTTCTTTAACATGCCCATAATCAATGTTAATGTTCATTACCATTTACTTTATCCCTTTTTCCTATTCATTTCCATTGTCTTTATCCATTTTCCATTTTTCCTTAACATTTTCACTAATTCAATTCCCTTTCCGTTTTTGATTCCGTTACCATTGTCCATTATCTTTTCCATTTTCTGACTATATCCATTATCTTTTCCATTTTCCTTTATTTCCTTTTTCCTTTATGCGTAACCCCAAATCAGAGATCTACGCTTTCCATTGGGTGTAACCTCAAATCAGAGATCTACACCTTACCATCGTGTGTAACCCCAAATAGAGATCTACAGACGGTGTATGCAACCACAAACAGTGATCTGCATACCCTTTCCCTTTTTCCTTTTTAATTGTACACCACTAGGAATTTGGTTACCCGCTAGGTAATTGGCACACCTGTCTAGGGACTTGAAACACCTGCCCAGGACTTTACACCCATCCAGACCATAACCTGTAGGACTATGTACATTTTTACCATTCCATTATTTACTCAAATTATTGGTGTGGAAAATTGATCCTGTGGGTCACCCGGCGCCTACAGGACGGTTTGGCCTGATGGGTAATTGGCCTGGCAGGTAATTGGCCCTAACAGGTAATTGGAACACCTAGCCGGGTACCTAGTGTTCCGGGCCCCACTGATCAATTTCCACATTAGTTACCTTTACCATTTAAATTAACCAACAGTCCAGTTCATTAATATAGCCGTCAACACAATTCCAATAGTAATCACAATATGCATAAATATAAACCATTTCAATCATTCAAGTACATGAAGATTACCCCTTTCCGACAACCCCAAATAAGCACTTATTTTCAACATTCATAATCTTAATCCAATCCAAATTCAACAAACACATAATGCACACTATCCATGTTGTCATTTTGAAATAATTATAAATAGATACTTTATCATCGATAATTATAACCATTCCAATTTCCACATAACACACATAATACACAATATTCATATCACACTTTATCATTTCATTCAATAATCATAATTGGACCATAACCAAGTAAATCATAAATGTATTGTAAAAACACTTATTATATCAATTATCCAACATCAATTCACATTCAAAGCTCACATTACTTTCCCCTTTTCTAGTTATGATTTCTAAGTTCATTTCTATTATATTCACCATTCCCTAATTTACTATCCAAGATTCTACCATTAAATACCCTAAACACATAACTCCTAGAAAATCACTATAACCATAGGGATACCCAATCTTAGATCACCCAATGCTCACTATAATCCACCCCCTTACCTTGCTTTTCCAAAGACACGCTCCTTTTTGTGCGACACTGTCCAAAGGTATCTTAGCTCATTGCTTACACGTGGCGACAAGTTCTCAAGCTCCTTCGTCGTCTAATCATATTATATAAAATAAATAATAATCAATATAACGCACAAAGTCTTACTCACGTGACAAACAACAATCATTTAATCCTTTTTATTTACACTATATTAATATCATTATTGGATTAGTTGTTTGATTCATACATTATGAAAATATATACATCCCATTATATGCAAGATAATCTAACAAAGTGTTAATAAGGAACCATTCGGTATTCTCAAAGACAAACATTAAAAATCAATTAGTAAACTAATAGCAAATGTGAAATGCGTCAAAATCATATTAAAATTAACACGTTGAAGCTTTACTAAAAGGGAACTTTAGTTTGGAAATCGAAGCAAGCCAAATTCGAAATCGTTTACTTAAAATTCATAAATCATAGTCAAATGAAATTAAAACCGTTGTCCCTTCAATAAGATAGTACAGCTTTTTGTTGAAAATACATTAACTTTCAAAACCAACATAATCGTCAAAAATTACATTAAAGTTAAGTAGTTTTAGCTTCAAGCCTCAAAATCAAATGCCAGTACTTGACCCTATTAATTCCGAATTAAAAGGAAATGCCTCGATTTAAAATAAGTCAAATTACATTTCTAACGTTCAGACAATTATACTTCCTTTCAATTCGAAATCAAAGTTAAAACCTTTAACCCGAATTAACGTATGTCGAACATATATCGAATTCCTATTTAATTGGTGTATTGTTAGTTCAGGGACAATCCAGCCCGACTAACCTACAACTCAATTACTTAGGAACCCAACGCATTTCACAAAAACACTTTTAAAAACTAATCTTTCGACATAATCATTAACCCGGTATTACAACAAGTCAAAGCAACTAACTGAGTTATTATCAACAACAATATGTTAATCTTAAACACAAAATCATAATACCATCAAATTTCCCAAAACAATAATAAGGTTTTCAAAACACTAACTTTCCAAAACAATTTAACACTAAATAATTACTACCAATATTATTAATATTATTATTAAAACACACACAATAAATAAAAGGAATTAGGGATTTACCCACAAATTGATTTTGAAGGCCGGTTCGGTTTGGTTCAGCCCCGGTTCAAACCAAACCGCAGCAACGGAATCAATCCCTTCGTGGCAGCCATGAAATTCACCACCGGCGTCGGTGACGATAACAGCAACGGCAACGAATACGAACAAAGGAAGGAGATAGAACGATCTTCGAGCTCCGAGGCACACATAACGACCGCATCACCACCACATCACACGGGCAGTGACGGATCCGCAACCAAGGAGGAAGGAGAGTCGCGATTCGCGACTCCCTTGGCTGGCAGCGCCGGTTGCAGAAGCTGGAGAGAGGACTTGCACGGCTGCAACGACGAGCGGGGACAGTGGTGGTTTGCTACCACGAGCGACGGCATACAAACCAGGAACGGCGACGGCGGCAGATCACGGCCCTGGGCAGCAGGTCGCGAGTTCAGAAAGAGAAAAAGAGGACAACGACGGCGGCTGGGATCTGGAAGTCGCGAATCGCGACCTGGTGGAGGGAGAACGCGCGGCGGCGGCGGCGCCACTATGGCAGTGAATAGCACCGCGACTCCGGGAGAAGACGGATCGCAACTGGAGGAAGAGCAATCGTGCGAGAGAGACACATGGTTGGGGAGAGAGAAGGAGAGATAGCCATGAATAGAGAGGGAATAAGCCATTGAAGAAGTTGAAGAAGGAGAGCCATGGGAGATTAGGGCCGGCGGTATAAGGAAGGAGGAGAATTCATAGGGCTTCATACCCACTGCACACAAGCACATTTCTTTTTTTTTTTATAACATATTCTTTTATTTTTATTTATTATTATTATTTTCTTTTTTTTTTAGCTATAGTAAATAGAAATCGATATTATTTTTATGAGCATCAAAAAATAGAATTTGGTCATCAAATCAAATAAGTAAATATATTTTTAAGAATATCCTAGAGTCAAATATTTAAAAACACTAAACATAATTTATTATTGAATATATAAAAGTTAAGTAAAGTATTTAAAATGTTTAGCATTATTTTAATATGATAATTTTTCTTTAAAAGAATTCACTTCAATATAATTAGATACTCTTTCTTAAATAATATAATTTACTTTATGAAAATATCTAATGCTTGATAATTAATTACAAGAATTTATTATTTGATTCAATAAACTTATAATTTATACTGCTTAAGAAATCGGGATGTTACACTGTGAATGTTTGGTTTAAGTTAAATTTGGTTAGAAATGAAAATGGTATGTGAAAACCTCAGTTTTAGTGCATCTGCTGATATGACAATCGATTATCAGATCATGTCTGATGCAGAATTTGAAAATTACACGTGACAATCGATAGTTAGAACTGACAATCGATTATCCTGTTGTATTCTGACACAGAAGTGAAAATACACATGATAATCGATTACCAGCTTCTGATAATCGATTACCAGCTTCTGATAATCGATTATCAGAGCTGAAAATACTTAAAAATGTCATTTTTATTTCTGAATCATTATTTTATAACTTAAATTAAATTCCTAGACATGATACATGACAGGAAAAGGACTGATTGGGTATTTTATAATTTTCTTGAATTTATTCATGAAATGAACTTTAATTACTTTGTGATAATATTGGAAATTATCAAGTAATTCAAATACCAATCAATGAGTTTAACTATGATGCATTCATACTTGGTGATTGGATGTTAGAACGATGTCATGTTTATGTAACATGAGGAGGGCCTCTGGGAGCGCCAAATAATGTCTTGCTTGATGACACGTTTATGTGTTAGAAACATGGTCAGTAAAGTTGAATACTGATGATGTGATTATTACGTCTGTCAGTAATGCGGCGTTTTGTATGACTACCAAGCTTGAGCCTCTTGCTAGGATTGAGTGATAAGACATCATACATTATGCCTCTTGCATTGAAAAAGAATAAAATGAAATGGCGTGTACTCGTGTGTAGATGCATTTCTATCATGTTGGATTGCCTAACTGTGATTGTTAGAAGTTTTATTCTCATTTGATAACGCGAATGTGTATAACTTACCTCCCTGTCCTTATAGGTATTGGTCAGATACCTTGTCGGGTTAGAGTTCAGTGGGAGTGGATGACCCTGAGGCGCAGGCGGTTCATAGATAGCATGGATTAGGAACTCTTGATACAACTCTTGAAGACCCGACCATATAGTTGAATGGACGAAGGACCAGTGACCAGCTCTGGAACGTCTCTATTTTGATAATACATATAATGTACATGTTTTGAAAAATATATCAGAGAGTGGATTTAGTTTCATATATTGATATTAATGTGGTACTCGTGAATTTATTGTACTCAATTTTATGGACAAGCGTCTCATCTTGTATTTTGTAAACTTTAAATAAATAATATAAATCATCATGTTATATTCCGCTAACTCTGATTTTAGTATTCAAACTCAGTACGAAGAAAGTATGGTTGAAGTTAATCTCCTAAGATCTTACTCTATCGCCTGTGGACATCATCACAGAAGTCCATAGGGACGGGAAAAGACAGAGAGAGTAAGCATTCCGAACGACGCATCGTCGACGGTGTGGGTTTACGATAGGCAAAATATTAAGACAATACAAGCAGACAACGATACACATTCACAACACAACAATACAACAGATAATTATGCAGGATGCATGAGGATGCGATGCAATCGTCACATTATCTAATACTTTATCCTTATCTTAAGGGAATCTCTTAATCAATTCATCTCGCAAAGTCGAATCTCTTTAACAGCTTGTCTCGCAAAGTCAAAGTTTCTTTGTCCACATATCTCGAGTCCATATTATCGGGTATTTAGGCTTTGTGGTCTCGGTTTCAAGTCTACATCTCCTCGGGATCCATCCACCTAGTCGGAAGCAATCAGAAGTACAGGATCTCTAACCACACCGGCTCCTGGAGACAACACCCAAAATATAATATAATATAATATAAAATGCCCGGGAAAAGTGTCATGACAAGGGGTGTCTACCTCCACCGTGTTCAAGTATCCCTCCTCTGATCCTGATTTAGTCAAGGGGTGTCAGTCATCCGTCTAGTGTACACACAGTACTTCAGCTACGACACCAGACTACCTACCCAACCTCGGATGGTCAACCCAGGTCACTGTAGCTTTTTCCCGCCTAGACAGACTCCTCTTAGGCTTCTTGACGAATCACCGTCATTACCTTCCCCTATCCTAATCATCAAGTGTTTACCACGCAGGTAAGCACCGTATCTTCCTCTCCACTACTTCGGGTAAGGGTTTTAAATCGTGGGGATTATTCTTGATTATCCTAATGTCGACCCATCCTAAGTCTTCTCCGCCATACAGCACCAACCATATGCGGATTGCTTCTGTGGGACTCGACTACTAAGTCTGACGGGCTCCGACCCATCCAGAATCATTCTCAACAACATTCTCAACACATGGCTACGACCATGTGGATACACTCTCAACATATGGCTACGACCATATGGAAATCATCTCAACACATGGCTACAACCATGTAGATACACTCTCAACATATTCCACAGTCATTGCGTCCATGTTCAAAACATCGTCGTCACATTCACATCATCGGCTCGATCCACGTACTCGGCGCATCAGCATCATCCAGTTCCATTGCGCATTCCATCCCTTAGAGCTTTACTCTAATCGTTGGGGAATTCCTTATAGTTTCTATGTCTCTTCTACTCTTATCTTAGGTCGCGGGATGATGCATTATGCTCATGCAATGACAATATAACAACAATGTATCTCAACATAAACAAATATAGCAATCAATCAATACCATGTAATCGTATAGGTCTGAGTCTTCGTATACCGCGATACAAACAAGCACACAATTTATCGGGTATACTACTAGCTACAATAGACCTTTACTCCGACTTTGAGAGAGTACGGAGTGTCCTAATAGATCACCTAAATACCACGGTGTCTTAGGGAAGCTTCTCTCTCACCTCAACTCCAGCAAATACCTCGTCCGAAATCGTTGCGGGTCCTCCCAACTGTCAGCTGCTCCAGGTTCTTGACTCATACGCACCTTATACTAGATAAGAGACACTAACGTTACTAGTCTATCTAAATGATCGTCATACTTAAAATCCAAAACGTGTTTTTCGAAAAACTCTTTTCACTTCTTGCCGGAAAATCGTAAATCGTCAAGATTTTTCTCAAATCAAAATCCAACTTTCACTATACTAAACACTTTGAAATCATTAGAAGAAATCAATGAAATCGTTTTAAATAAATGGATCGGTTGCTGGTCCGTCTTGGACAGTAGCTCGCTCGATCCCGAAAACACCGAATAACGTCACCTTTGAAATCCAACTTTTCTTAAATCACGTACCATTTAAAACTCAAACTTAAAACCAAAAAAACACATCTTCAAGATTGAAAAACAATGTAAATAAATCTGGACAGCAAAGATGCAAGTCCATAAGCCACTTTTTTAGAAAATCCGGAAATACCGTAAAATTGCACTTTTCAAACCAACTTTATCCTACATTAAAAACTCAACTTCAAATCACTTTAAAAACATTTTAAAACAAGAATTACATCTTAGAAAAATTCTGGACAGCATCATATGCTAAGTCCCAAGTTCATTTTTCATTATTCAAAACCAATTTAAATCCATAGACAAACCAAGTATCTTGAAAACAATTAAATAAACACCTTGATTAACAATTTTTCAATCAAATAAAGTAACGAAACATATAGGCACATATAAACTGAATCATACTCATATAAACACTTTAAATAAACAAATTGGTTGCTGGTCCATTCCGGACAACCACAACCGAGATTCGAAAACACCGAAAAATCGTTATTTAATCTCTTTAATACTTCATTTTAAAATGAACATTTGGAATGATTTATTCTCAAACATAACATAATGAAATCAAATAGGGCAGCAACTAGTAAATCCAACATTTTTTCAAATAATCAAATTCTCTTCAAAATCAATCAACTTTAAAAGACCAATTACGTCATTGTAATTTATCGGATAACCCATTTTCCTTTACTTCTTTTATAATATAAACAATTCCCAGACATTCAAACAAAGAAGTTCAATTAGCATGTATCACCTAAAACAAACCATTTAGCACATAGCACATAGCACATTTTCAAATCATAATTTCAAACTAATAGCCTAGACCGAAACACCGTAAACAATCAATCTTGCAAACTCAATCGTGCATAGTCTAAACATATCATCAAGCAATCATTCATCCAATTACTTCGAGACATTATAATCATCATACAAGTCCAGACAAGTCACAAAACAAAGCACAAAATTCACGTTTGTCAAAAACATTTAAATAAAGCTTTTGTTCAATTACGGGAAAGCACAAAAGATAAAATTCAAAACCATACCAAATCAACTTGTTTAATTCCCAAAATTTCCAGAACACACACATATATGCTAGAGTTCATCATGTAAAATTTTCAAGTCATTTGGATAATCTCAATCTAGGTTTCAAATCAAATTTCGTATGAAAAGCAAGATAGAACTGTTGCTGACCTCAGGCCAAAATGCCATAATTAAAAATAGTTTTTCAACTCCGAATTGCATGAAAATTGGTATAAATATTCCTTACACAATCAAGATCATCTCATAAAAATTTCAGATTATTTGGAGTTTTGAAAGTCATACTTTTTCAATTAAATTGGTCACTAAGTCTGGAAAATCTGAACCAAATGGTTCACTGTTTTTCAATTGGTAAAAATATCAAACCAACTCCAAATAATCTCAAATTTTACAGAGAGTCACACGACATGTTTAAGGAGCTACCATAAAAATTTCAAACAATTTAGAGTATTTTAGGACAGAAAACTCGGTTTAGGTTCTTCCTCGAAAACTTATTTTTTCCGAAATCATTTTCACCAAAATGACTCCATTACAATTAGAAAACCAACTCTAAAAATCATATAAAAATTCAGGGATAATCAATTTAACCTAATTAAAACAGTGTCCAAGTTTCAGAATCATCAAACATGTACAAGTACTATTTATTCAAATCTTTTTCGCTAAAAACCTTAGACTTCCATAATTAACACCGGACAACCAAAATTCATTTAAATTACCAAAACAATTCCAAATCCCTTCAAATTTTCCAGAACTCATTTAAATAGCATCAAGGAATACATATTAAAATTTCAAGGCAATCCAATTAGTATAACTATTGTTTCTCAAAGTTTCTTACAAGAAAATCACTTATAAATCAAAATTTCAGCACTTAATCAAATTGTTCAAACCAAAACATTTTCAAAGATTCAAGACTTAAAACAACTCCAAATCCAACAACAATCTCATATAATTCACTAAGCAAGTAAAAACATAATCCTAGCATGCATTCTTCTACATGAAACCGTGAGCATCATTATCTCTCTAACAATTTTGATTTCACATCTAACACATAGAATCAACTCAATAGTTCATGGAAATCACTTATTCATCAAGTAAACTTAAGAAAATCTTAACCCTTTCATTCACACCTACAAACCGTGACTATCACAAGAAATCACAACATCACAAAATTTTATATTCATCATTAAACTTCAAGATCATGACATGCAAAAGATCAAGCAAAAGAAAATCAAGCTTTCACTCACAACATCATCAAACCGTGACCAACATAAAGGAAAACCATCAAGAAAAGTCCAATCATTTCAAATATCTTTACATTATAAATTCAAACATCAAGTACATCATAGATCAAGCATAGATCTTGGCATGCATGAAGTCAAAACACTAGATCCTTGAAAAATCTTTTATGAAAACTCAAGAATTAAATTCTTTCTCAAAAACCATTTAAGAAATTAAAAGGAAAACTTTAAGGTCATGGAAGAAAATACTTTCTTAGTAAAACTTCAAGATCAAGTTCAAAGATCAACATGCATGTAAAGGAGATCACTAGATCTAATCATAAGAACAAACATGCATCAACACTTTTTCAAACCAAAAATCAAAGTTTTAGAAAGGAAATCATGAAAACGAAAATGAATCAAAGAAAAAGGTTTAAAACTTTTAAGATCATGAAATGAAATGCTTACTTAATCAAAAACTTTAAAATCAAGTCCAATTCTTTGATTTCTCTCCTCTCTCCTCACGGCTCACTCACTCCTCTCTCTAAGTCCATGGTTTCTTCTTTCCCTCTTCACTAATTTGGCTTGATCTTGCTTAGATTATGAAGTATTTTGGGTTGATTCTCCTCCTCTCTATATTCGGCCACTCTCTTTCTTTCACTCTCTCACCAAGAGTTTGATTTTCTCTTAGTGTTGTGTTTAGTTTGGAAAAGAAATGAAGGAATAGAAACAAGAGATGTGGGTGTGTTGATCACTACCTCACGGTTTGTTAGTGTGTGTGTGTGTGTTGTTGTTGTTGGTGTTGATGTGAGAAAGAAGAAAGGATGAAGAAAGAAGAATGAGGAAATGAAAGAATGGAAATGAACTCCCCTTTTCTCTCACACGGTTTTGGCCCTTCTTTTATTCCTCTCTACTTTTTCTTATTTGCCATCAAGGGTTTGCATGGGGGGCTTGATTGCAATTTCTTGGTTTTGGTTTCCTTCCTCCTTTCCACGGCTCCCTTCTTTTCTTTTTCTATTTCTTTTCTTTTTCCCTTCCTTAGGTCATGCTTTGATCATCTTAATGATGTCATTAGTTTGACTATAAGGCATCCTAGCTTGGTGACTAAGCAAAGCTACTTGAAGACCAAGTGAAACAACTTGGTGACCAAGGGATGCACCTAGGCATTCGGCCATAGGGTAATTAGGGTAGATTAGGTTAGCTTAATTAGGTTTAGGGCACTAATTAGGGTCTAATCATGATTAGGGTAGGATTAGGAAAATTAACTTAGGTTTAGTCCACTAATCCTTAGTGATTAGGGCTTAATCAAGGATTAAGGTGCTAATCAAACTTAATCTTTTCTAACATAGGTTTATGGAAGGCTAATTCTAGGTTAGCTCACTAACCTTAAGGGTTTAGGGTTTTAAGAGAATGATTAAGTGCTTAATCAAGGATTAAGAACTCGATTAGGGTTTAATCAAAGATTAGGATACCAATTAGGGTTTTGAGAAATGATTCTAGATCAAGATAATTGGACTTTGATTTCTTGGAAGCTTGGAGTGAAAATAATTTTCCTTCTTAAAACCATAAAATCATATAAATCAATTAAGAAGACAAAGTCTCAAATAAAAAAAAACTTCAAGCAATATGATTCATTGAAAACCTTAGAAAATCAAGCACATAAAATCACACACAAGTAAATTAAATTTCAAAGCATAAAAACCCATCATGAAATCAAAACTCTTTTAAATCAATTTTCAAATCAATTAGGTTAAATCTATAAAAATGCACAAAGAGATTCATTTCTTAAATGAAATCACAAATAATAAAATTACTCCAAATTCAATAAAATCACTTGCTTGAATTCTATAAAAATCTTTGTTTACTAAAATTCCATAAAATCGAAAATTGATTACGTAATCGAATAAAATACTCATCGAAAATCATTTGTAAAACAATATCTCAAAACTCTTCTTTAGTGAAAACTTATTTATCGTAGTTAGGAAAATAAGGGGTGTCACAAAGATAACTCTATTTATTAATTAAGTTATTTATCAAGAAAATATAAGTTTTCGAAAATTGTTCCCAGCTATCAAAGTTATCTAAGAATGATTTTAAATACTTAACGAATAAGTCTTTCTTCTATCGAATCCAGTTTCAAGTTGAGTACCACAATTTAAGGTATTCAGAAAGGAAATTTTTATGTCCAGATTTTCTGATTATCAAGTTAAATGATATGAAATTAATGAAATTCTTTTTAAGTAAATAAATGAAACAGTGGGCTGTTATAGATGTACTCCCTTCATTCCTTTCATAAAAGCACTAGTGAAATGTGTTTGATCCTTTCCTTTTTATTAACATTTTGTTCAGTTTTCATGACATTAATAATTACTTCTTTTTTATAAAAAAAACTCATATTTAATCAACCTTTTTAGTCTCAATAATAATTATAAAAATAAGAGTGAAGGGACACTTTGGTCCCTCAAGTTTTTCGACAAGGACACTTTAGTCCCTCAAAAAATTTAATTAATTTTTAGTCCCCATGTTTTCCAAAAGTACCAATTTAGTCCCTCATGTTTTCCAAAAGTATCAATTTAGTCCCTCAACGAAGTGGCTAACGGAAATAGGACAGGGACTAAATTGGTACTTTTGGAAAACTTTGTGACTAAAAATGAATTAAATTTCTTGAGGGACTAAAGTGTCTCTGTCGAAAAACTTGAGGGACCAAAGTGTCCCTTCACTCTAAAAATAATCTTGAAAAAATATACAAAATGTTATCAATTACAATGCTACTGGCAACATTAACTAATTTCCTTAATCTACATGCAAATCAATTTCGAGGGTTTTTATAAAGGAATGGAGGGAATACAATTAAACATGTTTAAGTAACAAAAAATCGTAAAATCAATTATGATGAGCATACGTTTAACATAAATTGAATCTTTAAATCCATAAAAAAATTTAACCAAAATTTATTACAATAAACAAAATTAATTATAAGCAAATCCTATTCATCTATCACAATAAACAAAATTTATTTTGATATGTTACAATAAATAAAATAAACAAAATATAATATAAAAGGAATTGCAACTATCCTATATTCAGATTTAGTCTTATGAAATTAAAGTTTAGGCCCTTCAAGAAGATGCAATCTTCTTCTATCAAAGCTTCAACTCCTCGAAAAGAGTTATTAATTTATCAAGGCTTATTTAACTTTTTAGTCCCTGAACTTAGGTGCTATTTTGGAATTGGTCTTTAAACTTTTTTTTATGATTTGGGTCCTTGAACTTTGTTCAATTTTTGGAAATGGTCCTTTCGTCACTTAAGTGATAATATTGCCGACGACATGCCACTTCACTTTCACAAAATTGACGAGTGGTGTGTTATGTAGCGTCACGCGACACTACATGATTTTTTTCATTTAAAAAAAATTCCTTTTAAAAATTATCAAAAGGTTCAATATACTTTAAAAAAATACAATTTTTAATAATTTTGATTTTTTTTAATTTAAAAAATTCACGTAGTGTGACACCCTTTTCATAATCCAGTAATTAATGTACTAATTATACTATTACTCGGATAAAATATGGACTTGTAAGTATTTAGAAAATGTAGAAATAAATTTTTATTTTAAGGCGGGTGCACAATCAAAACATGGAACTCTTGGAGAGGATAGTTCATATTATTTAAACATTGTGTTGAATTCGGCATACTCTAAAACTTTTTCACAAATTAGATAGCATCAGTACTTTGAAATCGTATTCATATAATAGAAATTAAGCGATGCCATCCCTTCTTTCGTTTTGCGGAAAGGATACCATACATTTCTATCGTAGCCGAATTCCTTTATTAAGTTAAATCAGAGTGAGCGGAAATAGTGGAACTATGCATAATTATAAGATAAACATAAGATGCATATATTTATAAGTAAGTCATAAAGTACATAGTTCCATGGTCAAATTTCCAAGATCCATACACAAGTCCATCATAAAGATCTATACCAAAAGTAAAACCATAACCCTAGAGTTCTCAAAAGTATATATACAAAATATACATCACAAAAATATGAAACTCTAGAGGTGGTCACATAGATCTGGTAGCAGTAGTAGTAGCAGTGATGGTAGTAGCAGTCTCCAGGTAGAAGAAGTAAACATCATCATCAACAGCAGCAGCAGCAGTATCTCCTCCACAGCATCCCCACATCGGATCCCCTGATCCTCATCATGTACCATACGCACATACCTAGGGATCATCGTCCCTCCACTGACTCCTGGTAGAATGAACGATTGGCTCGCCTCCGCTCTCGTCCTCCACGGGGTCCTCCTCGATCTCATCCAATGGAGTAGGTACCCTACCACTGGGTACCGAGTCAGGAGAAGGTGAGACCCTAACTGGGCTCCTCGGATCAGAAGGGGGAGTCTCCTCGCGGACGACTCTCGAAGAAAAAGGGTGTGAGCGGGTAGGTCGAAAACGAAAGCTGTGATAAGAGCGAGCTGGTCGTGTGGGAGGTGGTCCATGATATGTGTAAAAAGGGGGTACGTGCATAGTGTATATGATGGGAATCCTAAACCTACGAGGACGACATCGAATCAGCGGGTTCGGGTGGTAGAAGGTAACCTCTACCTCTCCCTCGAACACCGCGCGATGGTCCTCGTAGATCCATGTACCACTAGGAAGTGGCCGGATCTCAATGCAAGCGATGTAGCGTGACATCACCTACAAGGGCATAGGGGTAAGCAATTCTATACACATAATCAATAGAGCATAAATGTATGAACAATGTGAAGGTATATACATGCAACAATAAACAACAATCACATTTAGCATTTAGCAGATATAGGATGCAAGTAAGATGCTCATACTTATTTCATTTATCAACATTAGTTTAAATGAGTGTCATGATGTATGAACTTAGCTCTCAAGCCTATCTCCATCATTCTATGTCACTCTCCAACGTCCATCCTTTACTTCGTCCAGCACTCAACAGTGCGTTGTACTCCTAGGTGTACAACATTCGTACATTCACCAAGAATGTACACGACAAGCTTGGAATCCATGCCACCCGAGCACGTCCCGTCATCCAAATGGCCCGTGATCCAAACGGTATAACCATATCGGCATCTCACTAAGCCGACCACGTCGTCAACCATAACGTATCATCAAGCGAGTCGTCAATTGGCACTCCCAGAGGCCCTCCTCATGTTATCAAAACATGATAAACGATCTATCATCCAGACTCCAAAATGAATGCATTATTTGAACTTAAAGGAATTGATTGGTGGTTTTTCTTTTTAATAATTCCCAACGTGCCACCCGAGCAACGTCTCGTCGTCCAAACGAAAATTTACCATATCATCAATCAATTTCCTTTAAGTCTTAGATCACTTGGATTATTGTCATTTAAGTATTAATCAATGATTCAGAATTAAAAATGGTATTTTTAATATTCTGGGTAAAATACTCGAGTGTTCTTCAGAATACTCGAGTGGTTCATCAGTTTCGTCCAGATTACTCGAGTGATGAATGAGTACTCGAGTGTTCTTCATCAAACCCAGAATACTCGAGTGACTCATGCATTACTCGAGTGATTTACCAGAGCAAGTTTCTGAGCATCAGTTGATACTCGAGTTCTGGGCATGGTACTCGAGTGTTCTAACACAAAATACATTGTTTTGTCAAAATTTTACTCGAGTATCAAGCCAAGTACTCGAGTCTTTTCTTGCAGAACAGACTGGAAACTTGGTTTTAACATACCATTTTCAATTCTAACCATTTCTAATCCAACCCAATGATCAACAGAGTTTGTATAACACATATTGAACATGCTCAAGCACTTAGAACACATCAAATAACAGATTTGACAGGGAATCATAAGATTATGCATAAAACATACAATTTCACAACTCAATATACCAAATTGCAATATACTCAATAAACTTGTGATTTTATGTTCAAGATAGCTTGCATGCAACATATGAGACTTGCTCAACACAGCCATAGAGCATCATTTGGTCTCCAAACCATATTCCCTATTCAATCTAAGCCCTTGGAGCCTCTTGGTGGCTCTCTAATGAAAATCATGGAATTTAAACTCTATCTAGTGAATAGAAAGACTTCACCTTACCTTACAGACGTGAATCAACGGGGAAATTGAAAGGAATAGCTCCACAACACCAAGAATCACTTCAAGCACCACATGCAGGACAGTTTTGAGTGGAGGTCCAAAATGGAATTGGTTGACATATGAAACAGAGATAGAAATTGGGGAAATTAGTATTTCTAAACTCTATGCAACATCTACTAACTATAGAAACTAAATTGAGACTCAGAGAACTCATGAGCTTACCAAAATCAAGAATCCAAGTAAGCTCTAGAACAAGGTTTGACAGCAACAACTCCAACTTCCCAGTTTCAATTCTTCCACCACACTCATCACTCTCAGCTCACGAATTTGGTGTCTATACAAAGCTCGAGATGTGAGCTTTGTATTGGTGTATAATTTGTTTCACAAATCCAGACACAAAGGGAGAATCGAATGCTCCAACTCAGGAACCCTAACTTGAATAACAAACTCGAATTTGACCAAATGCCTCAACAATTCGAGCTTGATTGGCTTATATAGACATGGAGGAAGCTCATGCACGGCGACACGACAACGGGAGACGTGGTTGAGAGGTGTTTTCGTGGCAAAGGAAGGGAATCGGTGGTGGTGACTCACCAAACGCACTAACTCGTGCAACTCTGACCAGAACACTCGAGTCTTTTCAGAAATACTCGAGTATTTTGGTCAGTTTTTGAAAAAAATAATTTTATTTACTTTCCCTCCAAAACATTTCCTATAATTACCTCTAGGTCCCAACTCAGGGACTAATATGCAAAATATTTATTTTATGCATACATATACTTAATAAATAAATTCACACACATTCCCTAAATGCATAAATACAGATTTTAATCGAAGATTAAGAATGGAAACAATTAATTATAATAAACTTTATAATTAACATTTCATTAATCAGGGATTAAAATTTTGGGGTGTTACACGTAGCATCATCTGACACGTTACCTATCGATATGACAAATGTGACGTGGCATGTTCTTGG
Source organism: Crotalaria pallida (assembly GCA_037953625.1). NCBI lineage: Eukaryota > Viridiplantae > Streptophyta > Magnoliopsida > Fabales > Fabaceae > Crotalaria > Crotalaria pallida. Next base: position 88,392,976 of record CM075649.1, read on the forward strand.
TCATATCACCACTTAAGTGATGAAAGAACCATTTCCAACATTTGAGCAAAGTTTAGGGACTCAAAGCATCGGAAAAAAGTTTAAGGACCAATTCCAAAAGATAACAACCTGGAGTTTTTTTTTGGTAGAAACAACCTGAAGTTTAGAATATACATTAATTATATTATTTTATTTTTAGTTAGATTTGTGGCTCTAAAAAATCAAATAATCAAATAATATAAAATAAAAATAATAATAGGAGAATCAAACAATGAACTTACCAATGCACTAAATTAGCATTCTCTTCTGCAGCAAACACACAACAAAAATCAAATAATATAAAATAATCAATAATAGGAATATAAAATAAGAAATAATAGAAAAGAGAATTCTGAGAATTAGAGAGATTTAAAAGTGAAAAAAAAGTAAAGATTGAATGTGAGATCCTATTATATATAGTATTTTTTTAAAAATATTTTGGTTGAGGATAATGATTTTTTAACAAACTGAGGATAATGATTTCACATACAAATAATGATTAAATAAATTTGAATAATTTATTTAATTTTCAAACAGTAATTTTGGTTGAAGATAATGATTATCTACCTACAAACGCTCTCGTACGAGGAAAGCTTCACGCAACAAACGAGGGCGCCTCGAAAATTTCTCCGACAAACGTGGTGCCTCAAATAGGCGTCTTTTTATGTATAGATAGTAGATTAGCTTAACAATTCTAATCACACATATATAAAAGTGCTTTTTTTAGTCAGGGATGACAATGGGTCCGGATATATGTATATCCGGATCCGGACCCATCTCGGACCCGCACAGATACTCACTGTCAAGCGAACCAACGGATCTTCGGGTACCTAAATGGGTTCACAGGTACCCATTGTCTTTTTAAAAAATATATTAAAATTTTAAACTTGTTTTTTCTGAACGGACATAAAAAATCCATATTTTTACTTGTCAAGCACTTGATATATCATTAAACAATTCATAAACAAATTCACTAGAGATAAAACAGATTCACTTAGAAACAAATCCACTCACACAAACATACTTAAATTCCACATCAATTGAATAATAGGTATTTTTCTGCAGGTCCGAGTATTCTCGTGTCCGGTACCCCATTACCCAGACCCGGACCCATTCAACATCAATTCTTGTCAAACCCGTTTTTATATATACCCACTGGTCCATTTTTTGGATCCGGCCCTGGACTCGTTACAAGTATTACCGGCGAGTACCTGCGGGCCCGGGTCTAATTGCCAAGCCTATTTTTAGTTGAAGCATTTTAGTACAATGACCGGTTTTTATTAAACAAAAAAGTCTTCATAATTTAAGGAGTTAGTTTTAAAGTAATGGATATTTTAATAATTTTTATTTTAAATTTTAAAAAAATTGATACCTTCCCCAAACTCTTACCCATGTCTTTAAAAATAAGACTCTTTAAATTATGAGAATTTTTTTTGTCAAATAAAAACTGGTACATTATACTAAAGTGCTTCAATTTAAAAAAATACTTCACACATAGTAGCAAATTCACATACACACAAATATATATATATATATATATATATATATGATGTGTCATAAAATAATACTTATCTCATTAATAATCAACCAACAAATACTTCTTCTATTCCTTATTATTTATCTTTTTTTAGAAATTTTTTGTTTTTTCTATATGTCTTTGTGAGTATTTTAAAAATTTAATAAATGTTATATGTTTACTCCTATTAAATAAGTCTTGGTTACGTACGTGATGAAGAAAAATTAATGATTATAAAGAAAAAATTGTATAGTGAAGAAAAATACAATTAATATATTAAAAATCTAAATAATAATTACATTTCTTAAAGTAGGTATTTTGTTTAAAATAAAACAAATAAATACAAGCGGATTAACATACTAGAAGGATATAAATTTTCTAGATACATATTTATTGATGATGACATTGTCCAATGAATTGCCTTTTTTTAAGACTTGTATATATGTACTTACTCCGGTTTCTGACATTAAAAAAATAAACATATTTATCTTGATTTCAAATATTATGAAAAATTAATTAAATTTTTATTCCCAATATAATTATTTTTAAAATATCTCTAAAAAATAGTGATCACATTTAATTTTTACTTCATTTCAAATACAATTTTCCTAATTTTTGGAACCCAATTTACCACCTATAGCTTTAGAAAGATGCATTGTAGTAGAAAAGGAGGTTAGCGGACGCAGGAGGATGATGGACTGACCATCTCCCAAATGTCCTTTAGAGCTATAAAACAACACCACACAGCATAATATGGTTAACCCCATTCCTGCTCACATACAGTTGGAAAGTTGTGATTCTTGTAGAAGTCGAAGAGTCGACCTCTAGGAGAAAAAGGTTCCAAGAAGAAACTAATCAACATACTCAAAGGTTAGACCTGGACCTATTATAAGAACAAAGAGAACAAGCCCCCACATCTAAGTTGAGGCTATTAAGAGGAAGTCAGAACAAAAACAATTTCTCAGAATAGCTTGGAGAACTTACAATCCCGAAGACTTAATCTTACGAATAGTTGACATTGTAAATAAGAAAGCAATAAGGTAAACTCGCACAACTTGGGAAAGACCCTGCCGTATATTGAAGGCAATTGGTTCGGTAGCCTATAAACTTGAAACCTTTCTTGGACAACCCATTAAAAACTCTTCGAATGCAGAAAAGTTGAGAAAATATTATAGTTAAAATATCATTTTTGTACTTTTCAACCTAGTTTCAATTTCAATAAGATTATTGTATTTATTCGTATATAGATCCTTAAATGCTCGAATACATCAAGTGTAACATCCCTGGCAGCCAAATGGATTGACGACTATCCCCACATATCAACATGGGTTTTTTCAATGTGCTTTGTCCTTACTCGCATGCTTCCTGGGAAAACTTCCCAGGACGTCACCCATCCCATAATTTCTCCAAGCCAAGCATGCTTAACTATGGAGTTCTTATGTGATGGGCTATTGAAAATAAGATGCATCTTGTTGATAGAGGTAGTCCAATTCATTTAAGTCTTTGTGTACTATGTAGTCTCGTTCCTATACGGTCTCAGGATCCCCCTCTCAATCCGGTGTGTCAATCCTGATACCATTTGTAACATCTCTGGCAGGCAAATGGATTGACGACTATCCCCACATACCAACACAAATTTTTTCAGCGGGCTTTGTCCTTACTCACATGCTTCCCGGGGAGACTTCCCCGACAATCACCCATTCCATAATTTCTCCAAGCCAAGCACGCTTAACTATGGACTTCTTATGTTATGGGTTACCGAAAAGAAGATGCATCTTGTTGATAAAGGTAGTCCAATCAATTCATTTAAGCCTTCTTGTACTATGTAGTCTCATTCCTACACAGTCTCAAGATCCCCCTCTCATTCCGATGTGGCGGTTCATTCATGTATCCCTCCCTTAAAAGTCTGCCAGGAGCTGCTCCTTGTTTGTGTCTCTTGCACTAGCGATCACTCCCCACCCTCGTCAGTCTGGGTCTTACACCAAGAATGGGTCTCAAAAGTTAAACAAAGTTTTCTCATTTAATTTTTACTTCATTTCCAGTACAATTTTCCTACATTTTTTGGATCTTCGGGTACCTAAACGGGTTCACGGTAAAACAGATTCATTTAGAAACAAATTCACTCACACAAGCATACTTAAATTCCAAATCAATTGAATAATATGTATTTTTCTACGGGCCCGGGTACTCGCGGGTCCTATATCCTATTACCCATACCCGGACCCATTCAACATCAATTCTTCCAAACCCGTTTTTATATGCCCACGGGTCCATTTTTTGGATCCGGCCGTGGACCTGTTACAAATATTACCTGCGGGTACCCGCGGATCCGGGTCTAATTTCCAAGCCTATTTTTAGTTGAAGCATTTTAGTACAATGACCGGTTTTTATTAAACAAAAAAGTCTTCATAATTTAAGGAGTTAGTTTTAAAGTAATGGATATTTTAATAATTTTTATTTTTAAATTAAAAAAAAATTGGTACCTTCCCCAAACTCTTACCCATGTCTTAAATAAGACTCTCTAAATTATGAAAACTTTTTTTGTCAATTAAAAACTAGTACACTGTACTAAAGTGCTCCAATTATTAAAAAAAAAAACACTTCACATAGAGTAGCAAATTCACACACACACAAATATATATATGATGTGTCATAATATAATATTTATCTCATTAATAATTAACCAACAAATACTTCTTCTATTCCTTATTATTTGTCTTTTTTTTTAGATTTTTTTTTGTTTTTTTCTATATGTCTTTGTGAGTATTTTAAAAGTTTAATAAATGTAATTTTCTAGGTTTACTCTTATTAAATAAGTCTTGGTTTACGTATGTAATGAATAAAAATTAATGATTATAAAGAAAAAAATTGTATAGTAAAGAAAAACACAATTAATATATTAAAAATTTAAATAATAATTACATTTCTTAAAGTATGTATTTTGTTTAAAATAATACAAATAAATAAAAATGGATTAACATACTAGAACGATATAAATTTTCTAGATACATACTACATCCGGTCCTATTTATAAGGTCATTTTGGGGTTTTTATTTTGTTCCTATTTATAAGACTCCTTTTCAATTTTCAATAACATTTAATTAACTCTTTTCACTAACACTCCTTTAAAGTCAACACTTTTTAGAGTTCCAATAATAATTATAGGGGTAGTTTTGAAAAAGTATATCAAATTTTCACATTTCCAATGTCACTAATATACACTCTACTTGGTGGGAGTGAAAAACCCTAAAAAGTTTTTATAAATAGGACCAGAGGGAGTATTTATTGATGGTGACATTGTCCAATTAATTGACATTTTCTGAGACTTGCTTACATATACTGACTCCGGTTTCTGACATTAAAAAATAATATATTTATCTTGATTTCAAATATCATGAAAAGCGAATTAATTTTTTACACTCAACATAATTATTTTTGAAATATTTCTAAAATGTAGTGATCTTATTTAATTTTTATTTCATTTCCAATACAATTTTTTTAAAGTATGTATATTTTTTATGAATTTGAGAAAATCAAATGCACTTAACTAACTTTTAAATAAATGTAATTTCCGTTATTTTTCTTAGCGTCTTGCTAAAGGGCACTTGTTAAAGTTGCTGGAAGTAGTAAAACAATCATAAATTGTCATTAATCACTCTCTCAAAAATCTCAAAAATCACATCTTTCTATGACAAAATACCACTTTTAGCTTCGTAGCAAGTGTTATTAGGGTATTTGTTAGCATTTTCCTTTTTCTTATAATAGAGATTGGGGAAGTATTTTTTTTACTGTACTCTTTGGCAAGTGCTACGGGTGTCTCCAAGAGCACCTTTAATACCAAGGAACTCTTGAAACTAATCATGCACGAGATCGCATTCCTATGCTTCTCCCAACGGGGTGTGTTAACCGGGAATCGAACATGAGACTTTTTAATCTTAGACCCCATTATCAAGTTCTCAAGTTGGTAGCATCGCACCACTTGAACCAATACCGCTGTTATTGGGGGAGTATTTAATAAGCAAAATCAATGAGTAACTTTCACCGTAACTTGAATGCAGCCACAGTAGTCGATAATCTAAAGATCCATGATTTTTAGTTTGCACCCTGGTATCCGGCCCACTGGGCCGACTAATCCATTTCGAGGGGGGTTCCGGGGATAAGGTTTTATTCCTCTCCCAACGTTGTTGCGGGAGATCGAACCGTGGTTCGCCCTACCAAGTGCAGCCCCTAACACCACTGCACCAACAGCTCGTTGGTAGATCCATGATTTTTAAGATTCATTTTCACTTTATATTTTTACCAAAAAAAAAAAGCACAAATATTTGGATGGTTGAGATTGCATACAGTTACTTTGAGTGACTAAAGCAAATCCCATTCCTTTTTAATGAGGTTGAATCATTTCATTGATTGTGGGTAATATGTATCGTGTTTATACAAGATTTGTTCCCTTCTAAATCTCTTGCCAGGTGTCCAAATTAGTACTTTTCATATTATGACATTTTGTTTGTTTATTTATTTTTTTTTTGGTTCAATCATCTTGTGATATTTAATTTGTGGGACTGTTGTGCTGATTTAAGCAGTATTTATGGACCCAAAAAACATATACAATTTGATGATGATGATATTGCCCAAGTGAATCTCCTTCTCTATCAAGGTATCCAAGTTAACACTTTTGATCTTGTGATATTTATTTATTGGCTACAATCATCTTGAGATATTTTATTTGTGGGACTCTTAGTGCTGATTCAAGCAGTATTATGGTAAGGATCATATAATTTCTATAGGATTTGTATTTTTGTAGGTCCTGCATCGCAATTTGCAAATTAAATGGGCCAGGCTCTATAGAAGTGAGTCCTTAGGGAAAAAAAAAAACAGTTTTCTGTTGCATCTACCCATTCCCTTTCTCCTGCTGTTGCAAGTGGACACTTGGAGCATCTCCACCGGTACCATTCTCTTTGTCCATAAAAAATTATGGACAGTCCTTGATTTTTTCTACCTGTGTGGAAAAATGATGCATTGTTCATATTTATCAAATGTCCATAAACAGGGAGAAATGAATATGTCAGAAAGAACATTATTTTATTAAAAAAATATGAAAATAATAAAATAATGGGTGAAGTTTATTTAAAGACAAATTCAATGTCCATAGGTGAAGATGTTCTTACTCCCTACCAAGTTGAGCCTGGTGGTTACTTACCAATTACCATTAACTTTATGCAAATATAGTTTAAATACTAGTTGATCTGATGCACTTGCTTTTTATTACAAGGAAGAAGAAATCAATTTATAAAATAAAAGGAATAAGTGTATTTACCCCTTAAGTCTCCACCTAAATTCCCTTTAAGCAATCCATGGTGATCTTGAAAATAATCCTTATTTAATCCACTTTTTACTTAAGTTGGTGTGACTGTTAGTGGTAAGTGAGCTGATGAAGAGTATTATTTGTTCAAGATATTTGCAAGGAATGGTTCCATGACTTAAATATTGGGGATATCACATCCATTTCGAGAAAGAAAGAAAACGATATAGCATATTTTGAGCATAATTAGAGGTTTCAATGTGCAAGCAACATCATATACATTGCAACATCATATACATTGCTGTGATAACACACCTACCATTCATCAAATTTCCATTATTCGTTTATTTTATTTTTCTTTAATGATGACAATTAATGAACCCAACTTTAGACTTTGCTTTCCCTCGTATCCAAGCTGATGCAATTCAGCATGATTACTCTATCCCACATCCATTCTTATTTATCAATCATATTTCAAACAAAACATTTTACTTAAGAAATCTAATCATTATTTAAATTTTCATTATATTAATTATGTTTTTTTTCACTATATCTTTTTCTTTCTATAATTATTAATTTTTTTCTACTACTTACATAAATTAAGACATATTAAATAAGAGCAAACATAAAAACATTTATTACACTCTAAAAAAACAAAAAAAAAATCTCTTAAAAAAACAAATAATAAGAAAAAGAGGGAGTATTAAAAAAAGGAAGGAAATTAAATTTTCTTAGCAATTTTCTTAGCAATATTCCATTAAGACACAGGAAATAGGACAAGGCAAAGTATGATGTTGACGTTGATTAAAGAAGGGTGGAATCTTCAAAGATTCAATTGGTTTTTACTTCCATTTAAAGTCCACAAACTTGATTATCTTTTTCTAAAAAAATTGACAAGTTGGTTGGAGGGTGGATGGTGAGCAGAAAATGGTGGGAAAAAAAAATACTCTTTCCGTTATTTATCCCAGGCTACTTAACCGAATTACACATATCAAGAAGAAAAGTAATTAGTTTTATGAATTATATGAAATATATTGTAACATTACAATTTTACCTTCTCAAATTTTATTTTTTTGAAAATTCAAATTATTAATGAACAACAAAAAACACATAAATAGTCAAAGCATTAAATAAGAGAAAAAACAATAAATGATGCACATGAAATATAAAGTGACTTATAATTATGATAAAAAAGAAAAAAAAACCTTATAAAATGTGACCTATAATAATTGCAAGAGGGAGTACTGCATTTGTTTGGTAAGGAGATAGTGCCTGTACTTATTAGAAAGTCCAATTTATATGAGAAATTGGCCACACAACATCTAGGGAATAGGTTGGCTGTCCCCCAATCCTGACATTCATCTTGGCTATCAGTAACCTTATCTTTTTTGTTTTTTTAATAGGTTTATCGTAGCATCCGGAATGAACATGGTTACGATCTAGCTCTCATTTATAGTGTTACCATCTTCAAGGATATGGTTCCATTGAGATCTAGACTATAGTAAGTGGATGACTAATTGATGTGATGTCCCTAGGTCGGAAGCACCACATGAGGTGTTTGGGGTTGTTGCAGCTGACGAGGGTGACCCCGGTCCTACGTATCCCAAGAGAGGGAAATCAAGCCACACGTAGTTCTTAGGTTTAGAGAGACATTACCTTAGCCCTTAGGGAGAGGGGGATATATATAGGAGAGGGCCGGTTGCCCTAATGGGCTTGCTTGAGGCCCAAGTAGGGCCAGCTTGTAATGAGCTATGAGTGGATGAGTTGTCCTTGTGGATAAGGAGGGAAGACGTCATCATGTCCTTGGTGTCGGACTTGGGAAGGTGTCGGACTTGGACGTCGGACCTGAGTAGGAGTGTGAGGTCGGCCCGTATCTGGTGTCTGGTTGGCCGTTGAGCCTTGAGCTCGGCCCAGAGCACAGAGGGGTGAGAGCATGATATCGGCCCGTGTCCGATGTCTGTTCGGCCGTTGAGCCTTGAGCTCGGTCGAGCATACAGAGGGCCTGCTGAAGGGTCCTCAGGTCCTGAGTGGGGGCCACGTGGACCTCGGCTAGGCCGAGTCCACCACATAAGCCCCCCAGCTCGGTCAAGGCTATTTGAGCCTTGCTCCGAGGTCTTGGTTCGGGTCCTTTTCCCAAGTCCACCACATAAGCCCCCCAGCTCGGCGAGACTTTGTGAGTCTCGAGCCGAGTTAGGAGAAAGAAGGCATAGCACTAAGCATCATAACACTAAGTACCCCCCCACCTTCTAGGAAGGGTTTGAGTACTAGTCCACAATCATGTGCTCAAGGCTAGCGAAGGATGGCAAGGCGGGTTAGGAGAAATCGATCCGCCACGTGAGCCCCCCAACTCGGGAAGAGTCGTAGAGACTCTGTGCCGAGTTGAGGTCCTTTCTGCGTCCGTCTGATCAGTGCTGAGTTAGTGATGAGGTGGAAACATGCTTGTAGGCGTGGCCTTCCGCTCGGAAGAGTGTTGCGGATGATTGATAGTGCTCTTTTGTGCTCGGATGATGAAACTGAAAGAGTACCCCGATCTCGAACCGAGTTCGCGCGGGGGGATCTGCCACAAGCTCGGTGAGACTCATCTCGAACCGAGTACACGCTCGGTGAGGCTCATCTCGAATCGAGTACAAGCTCGGTGAGGTACATCTCGAACCGAGTACAAGCTCGGTGAGGAACATCTCGAACCGAGTTCCTGCGGGGGGAGTTCCAGAATGGATTTGGGGATGCTCCGAGATGAGGGTGATGAAGTTATGAGTGTAGTCATATGAACAGATTCCTTGTGGATGAGAGAGAAGTAGCGTTAATTTCTTCATCCATGCTGTTAATTAACCGCAATTGCTGAGTTCCTCGGAATTCGAGAAGTCGGATAAAATCTCACGAGTTGTCGGGAGTGTCTCTCCCCTTTACTTTTCAAAACCTTTGATTTGAGAACAACAGCGCCAGGGGCAAGCATGCAAAGCAAGGAATCGCCGAGCAAGGTCGTGGTGTCTGTGCAAAAGAGCCTAGGAAACGCCAAGCTGTAGGCGAACCGACGAGCTTGTCAAGGCTCACAGGGGACCTCTAACAAAGCAGAAGGCGGAGAGGAATGCAGAGGTGAAGAAAGTGCAGTCCATAAAATATTGGCCGAGAATGCCTCTCTGACCTGGAGAAGTTGGCAGACGACATCTTTGACACCTTCGGGAATGCTGTGAGTCAAATTAATACCCTCAACCCCGACCTTCGCCTCAAGGTGTTCAGGGTTGAAGACGACATGCTGATGGATTACAACAACAACAATGCCGAGGTTGATAACTCGGCTGACAACCTGCCTGCCCCCCTTGCCGAGAAGGAGAAAGAGATTTTTTATCGTTGTTTTAGACCCGATGAGGGTTGTGCTCTGCATGCGGTAAGGCGGATCCTGCACCGTTCGCCGAGGATAGTGAACTTCCAACGCAAGTTGTTGCACATAGGATGTGGTTGTCTAAACCTTTGACTTCGGACGACTCCCCCTGACCAGTGCAGTAACTTATAAGTTTTCCTCTGAAAAAAAGGTACTGTATATAAGTGAATGCGGTAGGGAACTCGGATGTCATCCTCGGCCCCAGTGTAAAAGAGGTTGCTGAGTGAAGTTATGTGAGAACATTTCACAACAAGCTGTACTTTACCGGGTGTCCCTTGTACACTGAGCTTATAAGCCGATCTCAGAAGATGTTCACTGTATATAAGCGTCGTGCAACATTTAGGTGGCTAATGCTAAATGAGAGGATTTGTACGTACGCACTGTCTGTAGCACTAGTACCGACTTGTATGCGTGAATGCATGTAAGTGCGGTGCCAGGGGGGACCGTTCTACCACAAAGGTAGGGTCGAGATGATAACCGTATGCGTGAATGCATGAATTGACCGTTCTACCACCAGGGTAGGGTCGAGATGCTAACAGCTCGGTAGAAACATGAATTGACCGTTCTACCACAAAGGTAGGGTCGAGATGATAGCAGCTCGGTAGGAGCATGAATTGACCGTTCTACCACAAAGGTAGGGTCGAGATGATAACAGCTCGGTGGGAGCATGAATTAAAGAGAGTAATAGCAGCTCAGCAGATCAGATAGAAACATGAATTAGGGAGAATAATAGCAGCTCAGCAGATGAGATATAAACGTGAAATAAAGAGAATAATAATAGCTCGGCCTCCCTTTTCGATAAACCGCGCAATTTAAAATATAGAATCTCCGAGCTCAGAAATAAGCATGGACTAAGAAATAATGTATGCCTTTGGAATTGTTCACCTTCTAGAAGCCGTGGTGGTACTGTGAAAACCAAAGAAGATCCAAGCCGAGATGAAAAGTGGGGCCAATAAGATAATAGAGGCAAACATAGCAGTTCATCCAACAAAGATCCAAGCCGAGATGAGAATAGAGATCATAAGATGGCTTCGTTCAAAATAGAGATAACTGTAACGCCTCGGCCTTCCTTTTTTCGACCATCATTCACCTGAATCTTACATTACATGTAAAATAATAATAATAAGTGATCGACATTAATTTTGACACTTTATGATAATTCATGACAATTAAATAACAACGATGAAAACGGTTGGCAGGCCAGAATAAAACACCGACGTTAGAGCAAGATGACTTGAGCAGGTCATACGCAACAGATAAATACTGAAATTTAAGATATTGTTCAACCAAACAGCATTGTCCACAAAAAGATGCATGATTTCAGGTGTATCACATTCAACAATAGACGACAGTTATAAACATGGCAGCAAACCAGATGAAAGCATTTAATTCGTGAAAAACGACAACTGGAGAGGTAACGGAAATCAAATATTATCATACTATCACAACAGAAGAGGCAGAGATTTAAGGACATTTAACAGCAAGAAGATTTGGTTAACAGTACGTCATGTAACAACACGGAGAATACCAAATAATAAGCAATAAGTAGAGAAACTATAAAGAAGCAAGGATTAACAGCACATGTCATAAGTAGTGCACTAGGTAAACCAATATCAAGAAGCATGCAAAGTAAACACATAGAAAAGCGAAGAGATAGGAAAATAATATGGGAACTAAGATTTCTTCCCTGATTCAGATGAGGAGAGGGATGTCGGGTTGAAGTATTTAGGATTGAAGTATGTCGGATTAGGAGTATGCAGTCCGTCCTTTTCGAATGGGCTTTGTCGAGCTTTGAGATCCGACCTCCGTTTTCCTTAGTGTGATGTCGAGCGAAGGAAACTAGCAGAATAGTCGTCATACTCGGATTAAGAGATCGGCTCGAGTGTGAAACACTGTGCGAGTCTTCCGAAATTACCCTTGAAAATCCGAGGAGAGAAGAGTAAACTCGGATTATGATTTTCGAAATCATGTAAATCCGAGGAGAGAAGAGTGAACTCGGATTATGATTTTCGAAATCATGTAAATCCGATGAGATAGAAGTAGCATGTGGTACTACGTTTTTTTTTTTTTTTTTGGGCTTACTGGCCCGTTTTCTTTTTCTTTCTCTTTTCTGAATTGGGCTGCTGAACTTCTTCTTCTTTCTTTCTTTTTTTTTTATCAGCCCAGAATTCTTTTTTTTTTGTGATTTGGGCCCTGTGGCCCGCTAGGGTTTCAACCCTAATGTAGCAGGAGTGTTGCTACCTGCTGCGTGTGCAACGTTGTTGCAAGTTTACGCCGTCATCGACGTGCACCGGTGGTCCGCAGGTATGGCACGCTGCTCTTCATCGGGAATGACAACGACGAGAGATCCAGACATGAAGATGAGCATGGCGAAAGTATTGATCGTCGGTGATGCGGCTAGTCACCGAAAGACAGCCATGTTCGCTGTTTGCTGGAACCACGGACTGCCGCTACCAGGGACTGTTGCGCGCCGCACCTCTGTTCACGGTGATGAGGAGTCTGAATCGTGGCGGCCTGGGCTCTGCAACGTGGTGCGAATATGTGATGGGGCTCGGAGGGAGTGAGAGCGTGAGGGAGCTCGCTGCTCAGTCCACGATGGTCGCGATTCAAGGCTGTCTTCATCCACACGGTCGCGCCTGGATCTGGACTTTGATTCGGGCCACTGAGGAGAAGGAGTCGCGCTGGGCTATGGAGGCAACCAGCAGCGGCGGCGTCGGTCTAGATCTGTGAAGGCTGGGACGTTTACCGTGGTTGCCTTGACCCGTAACCTCTGCTGCCATGGAGATCGATGACTGCTCCCGTCATCCTCCTCAACGCCCACATACACCGGCGGTGAGGCAGACCCGAGCCACATCAGGAAGAGAGCAACGTGAAGTTGAGGACCACCATCGTACTTGGGCATCTTGAACAAGGATACAATAGCCACCGCGGGGCCGCAACGGTGGCCGTGAGCCGCACCGGCATGGATTGTTTCTTCCTCCAAAGCGGCAACCTCCATCTTTCTTCTTCATTATTTTTTTTTTGTGTGGATGGGAATCGAAGTTTACCGATCCCCACAGACGGCACCAATGTGATGTCCCTAGGCCGGAAGCACCACATGAGGTGTTTGGGGGTTGTTGCAGCTGACGAGGGTGACCCCGGTCCTACGTATCCCAAGAGAGGGGAATCAAGCCACACGTAGTTCTTAGGTTTAGAGAGACATTACCTTAGCCCCTAGGGGGAGGGGGATATATATAGGAGAGGGCTGGTTGCCCTAATGGGCTTGCTTGAGGCCCAAGTAGGGCCAGCCTGTAATGAGCTATGAGTGGATGAGCTATCCTTGTGGATAAGGAGGGAAGACGTCATCATGTCCTTGGTGTCGGACTTGGGAAGGTGTCGGACTTGGACGTCGGACCTGAGTAGGAGTGTGAGGTCGGCCCGTATCTGGTGTCTGATCGGCCGTTGAGCCTTGAGCTTGGCCCAGAGCACAGAGGGGTGAGAGCATGATATCGGCCCGTGTCCGATGTCTGTTCGGTCGTTGAGCCTTGAGCTCGGCCGAGCATACAGAGGGCCTGCTGAAGGGTCCTCAGGTCCTGAGTGGGGGCCACGTGGACCTCGGCTAGGCCGAGTCCACCACAATTGAGACAATTAATAAAATTATATTCCACTTTATCATGGGCATGCTGATATGTTCTTGTTAAAACAAATTCTTATTTTAATTAGCTGATAATTTTTCTATGAACTAGAACTCCAGAAGGATATTACCAAACCAACCTAGCCAAGAATTCAATGGATAAAATGGCTGTGTTGCCTGATGAGTACATCTACAAGCTCCTTTGTTGGTAAAAGAAAGAAGGTTAGGGCCTCATAGTTTCTTTTATTATTTTTTGTTTTTTTTTTTTTTTAGTTTTTTTAACCTCCACCATAAAGGATGAGGATAAGCATCTAAAACTAGTAAAGTTTTATTAAAATAGTAAAGAAATAATGTTTTTAAACTTTTTAAGTTTTCATTTCCCATAAAATTCATTTAATTATGGGTGGTTATCCTCATTCCTCAATCACTTGGGGTTAAGAAATTCCATTTTCTTTTCCTAAAAATGATGTTGGTCCAAGCTTGATGTACAAACTTGAGTACAAGAAACATTTTAGTTATAGAATATTTAACAAAAAAAGAAGGATTATTTATGAACAGCACGATTCACAAAAAGATCAACATAAGCTATTTGTTGATTTCAAAATTATACGCAGCATAACTTGACCTAGCAATGTAATAGCAAACATGATTGAAAAAGACAGCCAAAACCAAAAACATGGCGTTTAGCTTACAAATATTGTAATTCCTCTATTGCACTTCCATTCACTACATGACCAGGACTCAGACAAACACCCATTTTATGCAGACATCAAAACCTTCAATCGGCGAAGCTCTCTCTGAAAATAGGTGTCGCCATTCGAAGTCGCAGTCACTTCAACATTGTACCTCTCAGAGTCAGGTCTTACTCTAGCTGTTGCACCAGGTGCTTCTGGCAAATGATTTGAGCTGCCACTATATGCATGATACCCTACATTTCTAGCACCACTCGAACTTATAGGAATTTTAGCAATGTTCCTCTCAAGGTCAGACCTCACCCTATCAAAAGAACCTGCATTCTCAGGTGTTCTACCAAGTGTTCCTTGCAAATAATTTGAGCTGACACCACACACATGATGATTCCCTTCATTTCTGGCACCAATCAAAGTTTTCCTAGGAACTTCAATAATGGACCTCTCATAGAGAGACCTTGCACTGTTAAAATTATAACCTGAACTCTCAGCTGTTCGTCCACCCGCTTCTTGCAAATAATTTGAGTGACGACCAAGTATCTGATACCCTTCGTTTCTAGCACCAAGTGGTAACAGAACAGTGTCCTCTCTTCTAACATGATCAGTTTGAGAAGAAGTAACATTAGTTAATTTTGGCCACGGTTGAAACAGCAATGATCTCTGAGAACCTAGACTCATACCATGAGCAGAATAGCTAGCAGATGTTGCAGTGTATCCATTCGTCAACCCAAACATTGATGACACTGCTTCATTTGTTCTTGAAGTGTGACTAGTTTGAGGATAACAGTTGAAATCAACTGAAGTTGGTAAGTTCACAGCTTGTTGAATCTCTTGAAATGGGGGATGTCTTTGTTGTCTAGAAGTCATATGATCAGTCCTCTTACGTTTCACCAAAGCTCTGGGCTTGTAAATGAACTTAAAAGTGCTACACTCACCAAGTGGAAAAGGATCATCACATCTATTACTATGACCTCTCTTATTGTTATAACCTGGGTAATCTTCTTTGTTGAAGTCAACACACTCAATCAATGTCAAAAAACTTTGATTAGCAAGCTCTTCTAAGTTCCAGTAGCAAAACGGAGCACTGGTTTTATGATTGACATGAATTTCACCATTGGCTCGAAGCAAGCAACTAGCATTCTTGAAGAAGCCAAACACAAGGTTCTTATGCATCCTATAAATCAAGAGAATGAGCATTAAAAGCTTCAATGTCCATGAGTATGATACAGAATTTTGGCATATTTAAATGTACAAACCAACAATTCTACACAAACTAGAAATGTGCAGGAAAAAATAAGATTAAAGTGATGTGTAGGATCATGCTCAAGCTGGTGCTTCAATTATATTTCAAAAATATAAATTCTTATTTATGTTCTCTTTTCAGGCATACATCATAGTACATCATAGAGACTAAAATTAGAGTCATCAGCCTTCTTCAGAAAGAAGACAAATGACAAGCTACATTTTCTAATTAATCATATTTATTCTCTAACTTTGGCCTAAAGGTGTCTCATCAGAACCATGAGTATTTCAAACAAATTATTGTCCTTTATAATGCACTTACGATGTCAATTAATCATAAAATTGAATTCAAATGGAGAACTTACTCAATCATTTTTGGATGGTTTTCTTTCCGGTGAAAGCCAGCATGAGGGAAGTTGAATATAATTCGATCAAATCGCCGCACTTCCAAATATGAGTGAAGCTTCATTTTGGTTGCATCCACTCCATGTAACAAGCACGCTCCCAGATTTTGTAAATCATCTAAATTTGACTTCGCCTGCTTGTACTTGTTGGTAACATCATCTTCATGAACAAGTACAAAAGAAAAGGAAAGAAAATTTCATTTAAGTTTTCCTGAGTGACAAACATAACAAAACTAATTAACATGTACTTGTTTGAGTGAAAATGGAAAGATGTAAATAGGAGGAGCAACAATTGACAGTTATTGGATCTTGACTACTCCGAGTCTCTAACTTTAAAGGTATCCATCATGACAATTCATCTACTTTACACCATACACTAAGACGAAAATCTGTACAGTGTACATTGTCAATGAATGACCAAGATACTATACCTTGGATGGAAGAAAAAACATCTTAACAAGCAATTTCTGAAACTGTGAAGAAACAAAACATGACTAAAAGCCTTAACAAAATAGCAATGGATGAAGTCCTTTCCTAAAGCTTCAAAACAATACGAAATGGATCGAATATATAAAACCCTTTAAGGTGCATGCACAAAGTCATAACAAGCTACACAAACCAAAGGAAATAAGCCCTAATGACAAAATGCTTCTTTTAGCAAGAAACAGCACAAATGCAAACGCTACACGCTGCTCACAACCAACTAATAACAGATTGGAGAACATTTTCCAAACCTTTTAATTATCCAGTGACTAGAACACTACTCCGTTTCGATGCTTAGAGAGTGATAAAAGGACAGATAAACAGAAAAATATTAAAATCTTTACAAGCAAACACGTTTGATATCATTTTCAAAACAACCAAACAAGGTATTATATTGCGATCGCGGTTGCGGTTAACGCTGTGATTACCAAAATTATGAACAACTGCGAAAAAATGTGACCGCAATTACGGATTTTGGATAACACCAAAACCTTAACATTGCAAGCTAAGTAGAGTCTCTAACATTCAAAAAAGAACTTCATCAATAAAGCCAAGCATCAAGAACACTATTATACACAGGGTTCCTTCTACCCCATAAATAAATCAATCAAAAGTGGAAACTTTTTCACACACAAATAAAGTACATAGTCATAAGCCAAAAAAAAAAAAAAGACATACAAAAAATAAGCATAAAAATAAAGAAAAACAATAGAGAAAACGTAAAGAAAAGAAGATACCATAGGAATCAAGAGAGGAAGCAACAATGTTGGAAGCAGAACCAAAAGAGTGAGCTAAAGACAGTGAGAAAGAGAAATCACCCTCTCCCACTAAGAGTATCTTATGATCACTGCAATAATGTGTTACCCATTTTACAACTTCTCCTCCTCCTCCTCCTCCTGGTTGCTGCATGATCACTTGCTTAGTTGCTCCCTCTCTGCAATGGAAGTGCAAGTCTTCGAGAAAAAGGATTAATTAAATTTTTTTTAAAGTGGGAAAGTAATTATTTTGATTGTGAAATTTGGATAATTGAATCGTCAACACGACAAAACTGATGTCTACCAGCTTTGTAATAAAGTGTAAAGTGTAACGATTGGTTTACTCCCCGTCATTTTTGAAAGATTATTTTAGGATTTTTACCACTTAGGGTTTTGCCATCCCGCTACGAGAGACAGCCACGCAGCTCGCTCCGGATTAGTTTCAAGGCTCCCTGGTATTAAGGGTACTCTTAGGAATACCGATGGTTCCGCAAGGAATACGGACCAAAAAAAAGAGGGCACTTGTTAATATTATTAGGAATGCTAAATCAATTGTTAGCATTAATCACTCTCTCGAAAATCCTAAAAATCACATCTTATTATAACAATAAACCACTTTTAGTATCTTAGCAAGTCTCCTAAAGGCACTGGTTAGGATTTTCCTTTCACTTATATGAAGAAAAGTTATTAAATTTGTAAGTGACATTAAAAGTATAAATATTTGGTATATTTTTTCAAAATTACTTCTATAGTCACTCCGGCTCGAATTATAAGCAACAAAAAACATACTTCTCTTTGTTTAAAATAAAAGCAAAATTAACTAACTTTATTAAATTTTGTTTCTTTCTCAATGCCACTTTCCTAAAACATCTCTAGAAAATTGTAATCTTAATTAATTTTTGTTTCGTTCTCAATACTATTTTCCTAAAATACCTAATATTTGTAAAAAGACTTAATTAAATATTATTGGAAATTAAAATGAGATCTTATAGATGAGATCAAAATAAAAGGCTAAAAAAATATTACAAATAGAACCAATTGGAGTATTAAAAAAATACCAGTGGAAACTGGCACAAGTGGAATGGGCTTGTGTCCCTTAAGCATGTGGTCGCGGGTTCGAGTCGTTCCCGAGGCGCATGTGAATGGAGCAAGCCTTACTGGGAGCATCGCCCCCGAAAGGGCCCGACCGTGGTGGGAGGGATTAGCCATCCAGTTGCGTGGGTGAATACCCTGGTTAATCAAAAAAAGGAGTATTAAAAAAAATAATCAAAAATTCTAGGTATGAATTAGTACTCCCTCTGTTTCACTTTTAAGTGTCTTTTTAACATCAAAATTTTGTTTCAAAATAAGTGTCTTTCTACCAAATCTAGGCAACATTTAATACTGTTTTTCCTTATTTACCCTTACATTTAATGTTGTTTTAGTTTTGAAATTTGTAATACTAGTAATGATGCATTGACAAAATAAAAATATTAAAAGGGGTATTTTTGATAAAATACACATAAAACTTACAATAATCATCATAATCAACACTTTCTTAATTTATGTGCAAAAGTCCAAAAAGACACTTAAAGTGAAACGGGGGAGTAATTGAAAGCACATTCAGTGCAATAAAGAATTTTGGCATGAATTATTGGAAAAAAAATTTCACATGCACCCAACTTACATACACTTTGTAACATCCAACATATATTTTGTAAATAAAATGATATGAAACGTATTAAAAAGTTTATTTTTATTTACTTTAGGTTACAAAATATTGGTTTGTATTTGAAATTACATTGGGATATACAACATGGGTTTTAGTTTAGAAAGAAGATGATTCTTTCCCTTTGTCTTCTCCATCGGTTAGGATTTTCCTTTCACTTATATGAAGAAAAGTTATTAAATTTGTAAGTGACATTAAAAGTATAAATATTTGGTATATTTTTTCAAACTACTTCTATAATTATTATTAGGATTATAAAAAGTGTTGAGTAAATAGTTATATTTGTGAAAAGAAGTAATTAAATATTATTGAAAATTGAAATGAGATCTTATAGGTGAGATCAAAATAAAAGGCTCATAAAAAATATTACAAATAGAACCAAATGGAGTATTAAAAAAATTAATCGAAAATTCTAGGTATGAATTAGTAATTGAAAGCGCATTCGGTGCAATAAAGAATTTTGGGAAGAATTATTGGGAAAAAAAAATCACATGCACCCAACTTACACACACTTTTTAACATCCCAACATATATTTTGTAAATAAATTGATATGAAACGTAATAAAAAGTTTATTTTTATTTACTTTAGGTAACAAAATATTGGTTTGTATTTGAAATTACATTGGGATATACAACATGGGTTTTAGTTTAGAAAGAAGATGATTCTTTCCCTTTGTCTTCTTGTGAAGCTATGGTTTCATAATTATTACCTAAAAATGTTAAAATCATAAGAAGTGGGATATTTCTCTATAATTTCAGTAAAAGAATTAAAGGAAACCATAATAGAAACAAGAAAAATTAAAATTTGTATTCATTGTCATATTTCTTAGCTCCTATTATATCGTTTGGATCTTAACTAGTTATTGAATTCGATTAATCGTTTAGGTTAGGAACAACATTAATTCTGAAGATTTATTCACTTTCATGCTTATATTTCCTTTCATTATTTACCTTAGTATTAATTACTAATGAATACTCTATGAGAATAATGTAGCTACTGAGGAGAGAAACCACCTCTTTATACCAATCAAATAATGACACGTGTCTATTATTTTTAAAGCTTTTTAAATATTTTTTATTAAAATAAAATCCATCCAAACCAGTTTCTAGAAATCATTCGTCTTCCATCCTCGTCCACCACTTTACCACCTCCGTTACCGTCACGCCCACCACCGTCACTTCACCCGCGCACCACCGTCACGCCTCCGCACACTCACCATCGCCATGGCATGCGCCACCTTCAGACCATCATGGTGCCACAACAGGTCTCTTCTTCCTTCCTCTCACTCCCAATTTTCAATTTAGGGTTCCTTCTCAAATCACATAATCAAACTAGCTATGAGACATTATTTGAGAAGAACAATATTGAAATAGAAAAGAGCTCTAAATTAGGGTTTTCAGACTTTCAGTTGCTCTCATTTCTTTCCCCTACCACTTACCATGTAGAAATACTAACTTCAATTGATTCATTTACCGCTCGTTAATTCCTTTTCACCTTTGTTTCTATTACCCACGAGATCACGGTGCCTTGCGATTCGGTACACTATTTTTTTATTGTATTCTCAGTTTGCGCTCATTTTTTTTAATTTAAAGATTAGATCTTTTCTAGTTTTTTTCTTTACCCATTGAATTTCATACCCTATGTACACTTGCAATTTTTTTTTAGATTAACTTCCAAAACGCTTGGGCTCTTTAACTTGTTGTGTAAGAACTATTTGGGATTCAGCTACCAAATTTTGAATGAGACTCTGCATTGTTATTTTATAGTTTGGATTATATGGTTGTGATTTTTTTTTGGGCTTAATTATGTCACAAGTCCCTGAAGTTTGAGGTACTTTTGCCAGATACCTTTATACTTTTTTTTTAATGTCTGACTCCCCGAAGTTATTTCTGGATTT
Organism: Crotalaria pallida; assembly: GCA_037953625.1. Classification (NCBI taxonomy): domain Eukaryota; kingdom Viridiplantae; phylum Streptophyta; class Magnoliopsida; order Fabales; family Fabaceae; genus Crotalaria; species Crotalaria pallida. Next base: position 88,413,980 of record CM075649.1, read on the forward strand.
GTCCTATACCCCTACTACCAATTCTGACCAATTTTGATGACATGTAACATCAGAATCCTAGTCAGACACAGGAGGTTGGTCATGTGGTGTCGTGTGATGTCACACGGGCGAAGACGACCTCTCTCTTCAATTCTTTTTTTTTCTTTTTTATTTAACTATAAATATAAAAATATTAAGTTTTTAAGTTTTTTAAATTTTTTTAAAAAAGAATCTTCGTGCACGGGGCACCAGGTGCTTAACTTCCTGCGTCTGATCAGGATTCCGATGTTACATGTCAGAAAAATTGGCCAAAATTGGTAGTAGGGGTATATGACAAACCCAGAAGTAACTTTGGGGAGTCAGGCATTGAAAAAAAGAAGAATAAGGGTATCTGGCAAAAATACCCCAAACTTCAGGGACTTATGACATAATTAAGTCATTTTTTTTGGCTTGAATGTGGTTATAGGTTTACTTATTTTCGACGTCGCAGTTGTTCTAACAACGAGGCAGCAAGAGGGGCAGTATGGTGATCCATCTTCCAATACTTATTTTGCTAATCAGATGCAGTAGCATATGGCTGGTCAAAGGATGGAAGCTAAGTCTGGTGGTAATTTTAAGGAACAGCTTGAGGCCTTCACCCCTAGAGAGAGAGAATCCATATGCTAATTCGAAGCCAGAGGGTTAGTGGAGATGGGAATCAGATGAATCTAAGATGCCTAATTCAATGTCGTCTCGTATGTATAATGAAGGCAAGTGTTGTTCATTTCATCGCTCGTTGGTGCTTGCTTTCATACCTTGTCACTAAAGGCTCTCTTCACACACTCGTGTATTATGAATCTCTGTTAAACCACCTAGGGTGCGACTGGGTAAACAATTTAATTAAGCACTTATCTAATATTTTTTTTTTGTGAAATAAGATAAAAAAAAACTTATTTTCATAAGCTTCTTTGATAAGATTATAGGAAGGTCATAAAGTATTTTCATAAGCTATTTTTATAAGCTTGTTTGATAAGTCATTCTCGTAAGCCCAAATGAGTTCTATATAGATTAGACCAAAATTATCATTGTTCTGGAAACTAGAAAGTTGTTCCTTGCGTTATTGATACAAATATTGTGAAGTTGCAACTTGATATATAAGTTTTCCATTCATATAATGGAAATGGTTTTTCTACTACTAAACTGAGGGAAACCATTCTCTTTTTCTAGTGTAGGTTGGTTGGGGGAGATGCTTCAAGGTCCTATTTTCATAGGCAAAGGCCCGATCCCAAGTTGGCTATGCCGAACCAAAGCAACAATGATTCCAGATCTCAGGCCCGTGAAGAAGATAGGGACAAAGACAGGGATGTTGGAGATGAGGCCAATCTTCCATCTCAAACTTTTGAAGGTCTCAAGAAGAATTTTAATGATGAAATTGTTAAACTAGCTCAGTGAATGCTCTTTTTACAGCAAACAATTTTATAGATCTCATCACCTTTTTTATAGCAAACAATTCTAAGATTTGAGATGTCACTGAATACCATCAGTATATTTCAATCTCTTCCCAGAGTCATGACAAATGTGCATGACTTTTTTTTCATATAGGTTTTTTAAGTGCTGATATATGTAAGTGGGTGTGAATTGATAAAATGAATTAAATTTAGAACCTTTTTAATTGCTGATATATGTAAGTGGTGATTATGACATTTTTTGTATGCAGCCATTTAATCCTGTATTTGGTTTAGTTTTGAATGACTTCCAAAGTATAAGCAATATTAACCAAAAGGTAAAGAGGTAACATGAATTCCTCCTGTATTTGGCACTGATACAACATAATTTTTCAAATAGCAAATATCATCTACATGTGCATAATCCTTCGAATAGCACAAATAATCCAAAAAAAACGAAGAATTCAAAGAATAATTATAATAAAGCTTGACTTTCTCAAAACGCTAGAATTGCAAATAATCCTAAAAAAGTTGGACTTCTTCAAAAGAATGATTATTCAATCTATGTGAATGCTTGAGCTTCCTCCTTAAAAAATGACAAAGTATTAAAACACTTATCAGTTCAAAGATATGCAAACTTAATAAAATTTAAAGAATATGTACTTAGTCACAAATTCATACCTTGTTATTTGGACATTTTCTTATGTTGTGACCTTTTTCATAACATGCACTACATGTATGCACTTGTGTTTGAGATTGATTTTGAGATACTTTCTTTCCAAAATGATGTAGCTAATTTTGGTTTTCCTTTGGTCGCATCCTTTTCAAAAATAATCCTTGTAGCTATTTTCTAATCAAAGGAATAAACAATCATTAGATAGTATAAAATAAAATGACCAATGCAAACAAAAAATAATTATTTTCAGTATAAATAAGACTAACAAGGAGACTAACAAGTAATAACACAAGTATACATAGACACATGAATTGTCCATTGTTCTTTTGATCATTATTAACAAGTAATAACACCAAGTTTCATTCCTATTTCATAAATTTATTCTTAAACCTCTCAAACAAACTGGTTTAAAAATCACCTAATGACCTTTCATGCTACAAATTTGTGTTAAAAATCCACCGCCATGCTCCATTTATGCTGCAAGTTTAAAAATCCACCGCCATGCCCCATATATGTTCTAATATCAAATGATTCGTGAGATCTGTACTTACTAATATTTGTTGCTCCATAATCCATATATTTTATTTCCACTCCATCCAAAGCAGAGACAAAAAAAAAATCAACGCAAAAAACTTAGTTTCTCTCCTAGCGCACAAGCTTCAACTTACATAGAGAAGTGATAGGCATGAGTGGAGACTGGTGGTGAGTGGAAAGGACTAGTAGGGGCGAGGGGTGGGCGGTGGGCAGTGGTGGTGGTGTAGTGGGGCTGGTATTGGGAAGCAAGGGAGAGACTGCTAGTGGTGGTACGCTGTCTATAAGGAAGTGGAAAAGACTATCTACTTCCATATGCTGGTCAAGAACATAAACACAGTAACACATGATGGATTCTTTTTTTAATAAAAAAAATTAAAAAACATAAAAAAAAGACACTTGTTGTTATTTGATTGGTTTAAGGAGGTAATTTATCTCCTGTTATCAGGAGCTACATTATTGTCATACTCTATATGCATTCATAGTTTTATCCCAATTATAAAACTCCAATTAAATGTTGATTTTGTTATCTTTCTTGATTATCTGTATATACATATATAGCCGTCATGTTTTATAAATTACACCATCACCAATGCAAGCTCTACAACTTCTATTCATATCAAACAATCAATCATAATTACCTTAATCTTATGAATATGCATAATTATCATTCATAATTATCCATATCAATCAACACCCT